>OX382331.1:11793673-17458673 GCA_947507615.1 Hemithea aestivaria
CTCAAAATACAAATCTCCATGTATATCAAAGTCCCACATCTCCGAGGACATCTGTATGAAGAGGTAGACCATGGAAGTGGAAGATCTGAACACAATCTTGGTGTCTTCTGTGATGACTCCGCACGCCACCCTGTCCCCTTGGGACCACATCTCGTAGACTTGACATCTTATAGCCCCTCCACAGTATTCTATCTTCTTATTCAGATATACACATGTGCTAACCTAAAATAATAATACCAACACAATTTTGAGATTTTAAATGCATTAGGTTATGGTATTTGGTACAGAACTTGCGTTTACGTCTTAGTTATTTCAGTCACTCAAATTTACATACCAACAGCATTTTTCCCCCAAAACAATAAAATGTATATTACTCAAAATAATATGGATGCATAAAAATGTACACAAAACCCCAAATTTTATGTACTTTCACTGAGAAATAAATAACAATACATTTGATAACTTGCATGAATCCTTCTCCAGTTACTAACCTTTAGTTTTTAAGATTAATTTATATTTAGAACTAGTTCTTGTAACTTGTTATGCAATAAAGTGTTATTCTATTTTATGAATTTTAATTTCATACCTATTCAATTCAATTTTAAACCATTAAGTGGCATAATCATGATGAGGCCTATACCCATCAGGGTGTGGATAAGGGCTGAGTAGATGCATTTAGAATTATTTGAAAATGAGATATTTTCCATTCAAAAAAAGTCTATACTTACCAAGCTATTCTTAAGTCTCCACATTTCCGAGCGGCCCATATACTGGTCCCTGAATGTGAGCTCCACCGAGTCCAAGGCCACATCGGCAACATTGACAATGTTAATGTAGACATCGGCAAAGGTTCGCAGTTGGAATGTTGTTGCTATACTCTGCTCTACACTTATTGTATCTGAAAGGTGATTTATTTTATACTAGTAGACCTGTGCACACTTTGTTGCCCCTAATGGAAAATAATTATCAGTGTTTCTCTACTATATTGTGCCATGTATCATACTTATAAACGTTCTTCTTGAATTTACTCTATCTATTAAAAAAACTGCATCAAAACTCATTTGTTAGTTTTAAGATCTAAGCATACATACACAAACAGACAGACAGACAGACACGGGAGGCGACTTAGTTGTATGTTTAATACTATGTAAGGATATTGGTTTTGCCTTTCTCTAATATAAAAAGACTATTAGTACCAAAGTAGAAATTCTTGAATTTCTTCTTTCCCTATCCATACAGCCTTTTTTATTATAGTAAATACTCAATTTCAGTGCTTCAGAAAATAGGTTTACTAATCACTGGAAGCGCTAATTATATTTGCCTTACATTGATAATATTATTATAATAATGAGAGTTAGTAAAGCTATAGAAAATGTTTGTATTAGATAAAGAGACTAAGTAATGCCACCACAGGTCAAAGGAGTATTACTCTCCAATATAGATTATTTTAATGTAATGTATTAGATTATGTAAATAAACCAAGTACATTATTATGTACTTGGTACTTTATTGTACTTGTATGATAATGTATAAATTTTATACACTTAATGTATGATAACTTTTAATTGAATGAACATGATTTCAAGTATGAACTGTGATATAGGAGTTATAAGGTGGAATTTAGATTATGGAGAAAGGTGGTTGGGTATAAAAAATTGAAATATACTTTTCTCTCCATTTTAATGTTAGGAGTTAAGACAATGTGTGGCACTATACATATTATAATACTTTGGGGCATATCAAATTAATAAGTATTTATAATAATAAACGTTTATAATCTTGAGTTTCTTACCTCTTCCCCGTGGAACATCGACTTTAGTAACTTGTAATAACAATCTTGGATAGTCATTTTCTGGATGATATATCTCAACTATATCCTTCTCCTTTAGCCCAGTATAATCTTTCAGATTAATTATTAAATCAGCAGCTGAGGAAATATAAGTACAGTTAATAAAATACATCGTATTACTTTTAAGTGCACGTAACATGTAAGACTATGAACTTACTGCTAAAGCTGGACTGGTGCACAATAAGTTTGAAAGATTTCATTTTGACTAAGTTTGATTTATCTTGATCTATTTCAGTTATTAACTGCTAATATTTAATATTTTAAATGTTTTCATGTTTTATTTGTGTTTTAACACAATCCAAAATCCTTTTCCCAAAATATAAAAACGCAATAGACATTGACAATTGACATTGATTAAAACTTACAACTGACATCACCAACACAACGACAACCAACGAGTTCTTAGCCAGGGGTAGGACACTTCCATACATTTACGAATTTTGTATTTTTTTTTAAGTTTAGCTCCATCTATACTCATGCCCTGAGAATAATCTGACCATTTTAAAAAAAAGCTCAAAAGAGGGCGCTAAACTAAATATAGAATCTATGATTTATTAATCCTAGTAAGGAGCCAAAAAGAAAAAATGTCAATGTCAAACTAAATATGACGGCTAGAAATAAGCGACAGGTGACGGTCAGTGTTGCCGTTTATTTAGCGGATTTTTACAATGTCTAGCGGGTAAACAAATCGTTTTAAATTAAATTAAATTTCTTTATTTATCAGATATGAATCTATTATGTTTAAAAATATATAAAATTATTGACAGATTATTAAAAAATAATGACCACATAGCATTTACTATCATCAGGTATTGCTTGTTTGTACCTAAATTCACTTATGCTTTACGATGTTGTCCATTGTGGAAACACACGCACAGCACACAGCTTCTTGTAAGCTTAGACAATGTCATAAAGAATACACTGATGTCGGTCCTGAATTTGAATTTGGATGACAGGGCTTGGTCTCAAGCCTCCTTGCCTATCAGGTATGGAGGCCTAGGGGTCCGCAAAATTTCTAGTATTGCTCTCTCGGCTGTGTGTTTAGCTTTTGGCGGGATGTCTAAAGATATTTTAGTAAGGATTTTCCATCAATTAAATAGACGTATGATTATGACATGACTAGACGCGTTTATGATGCTTGATTTTTATTTATTTTTTACTAGATTATTCTATTTTTACTGAATACTCTTAAAACTTGACAATGGCAAATACACTAACATGTGAGTCAATATAATATCTCTTGCTTAGGCGGAGAATAAAAAACAACTGAGACATCTAGCGGATTTTAGGAAAATATTTTTTGAGATAATCTAGGGATTTTAAAATTAGTAGAATGGCAACCCTGTTGACCGTTATTTTTCACTTTAGTTAAAATTTTTTTGTATTGTTTTAATGTTTAAGATTAGAATTTTTAATTTGTAATAGGTTAAGATTACTTTATGACTTCGGCTGAAGGACTTGTATCCATGGTCAGAAATAAATTAAAAAAAAAAAAAAAAAAAAAAATTATTTTTCACTTCGTTTCGAGTTTAGTAATGCAAGTTTTGAGATTTTTCTTGATATTGTGGTTACTGTTTGATTTTCGTTCGATTTATCGCCTAGCACGTTGAGTTGAGCTTGTCCTCCTCCGTCTAGTGTTGAAACTTCTACCCGAATATAATACTACGCGAAAAGACGCTATAACAAATTTTGTTCTGGTGTGGTGGTTAAAACTTTGTGAAAAGACACTTTTAGTGATTAGCTGGTGGTATAATATCATCAACTAATATGCCAAGGACCTGTCTATTTGGATGCCACACTGCAGGTCAGTAATAATTAAGCTTGATCAGAACTAGCAACGTATTCGCCCACCCATGAATTTATAACCTTAAACCAACTTTATTCTTTCAGGTCTCAAACTGCATGTGTTTCCAAACCCTGAAAAGGATTTGGAGAGATTTAAAACCTGGACCACAATAGTAAAGAGTTATTTGAAAACACCAGATGACTATGAGTTCTATATAACAAAAAGAGTTTGTGATAAGCATTTCACTGAAGATTGCAAACTCAGAAACAATCGGATAAGTGTTGATGCAGTACCAACTCTTTACTTACAAGGTGTGTAAATTTTCTTGAAATTGAAAGAAATTTGAAATAACCATGTTTATACAATGTCTGCTTGGTTACTGAAAATTTAGGCTTCTAGTTTTATATCAGATTACTTAAAATTAATTCTATCAAGGATTATGATGATGAAGATAGTGCAATAGTGTGTAAGCTAGTGTTGTTAATTTTCAGGTCATTCCTCGGGGATGGAGAACACTGCAGCCCATGAATTACCAACACTGTCTACACAAATATTGGCTCAAACCTTACAATGTAAGTTTATACTGGCTATGAGTAATGCCATAACTAGTTACCTAACTTGGTATATTGTTCAATCATCATTATTAAGAGTATTTTATAGCACATGTCTCGCTTATCAATCAGTATTTAAATGTTTGTATAATTGTCCGATGATAACTTAAGTATCATTCACTCAATATAAATCAATTTATTCTGCTTAACTCAAGCAGGCGGCCCGCCTGATGGTGAGCGGTTACTGCCGCCTATGGATACCTGCAATACCAGGAGTATTGCCAGTTGCCTTAATTATTGTAATGAGGTTTTTGTCATGCATTTTTAGCTTTGTCAAAATTATTGTGATTGTAAAAAATTTAAATCAGTCAAGACCATAATGAATTATATCTTATTTCAGGTCCATCATCCTCAACTTCTGCCATGGTTATTGACCATGATTATTGTGTTCCTGTGACCAAAGACAGGAAACTTCTTTGGAAATATCCGGAGTTTAGGTGTACGAAATAATGCACCCAATAGTATTAATTTTGAGGGTGCATTCAAAGCACTATTATTAAATAATTACAATTCTCCACACTCAATCGGAGCAAACTGCGAAGAAGACAACAACACATGCTTACAAACATTACATTTTTTTGTGAACGAAAAAAAAGAAAAAACAACTCCGGATGTTTCCAAGAAAAATATTGTAATAATGAAATTTTGCTATCCCATGAACATATTGAAGAAGACAATGGACAAAGAAGTTATGTGTGTGGCTGGGTCCTGACCAAATGCTTGCAACATATTTCAAAATCTTGCAAAACATGTAAAATTGATTTATTAGGAGAGAAAACTCAAAGAAATGCATATATCAGAGCCAAAGAATATTGTAAAAATAAATCATGGCTATGTTATCCTGCAGAAAAGGTAGATAATTACTTCTATGACCTGCAGAACATTGTAAATGGATTTTTGAAAGATGTCCCTAAAAAAATTTAAAAGAAAATATAGTTATTGTAACTAATGTTTTAATTGATCATCCTTTTACGTGTGAAACGCATAAGGAGAAATTAAAAAGGATGTTTGACAGCAAATCAATCAATCTGATTGTTTACAGTTGGTGTAGGTCTATTAACCGTATAATAACTGGAAAAATAAGTTATGAAGGTGACGATGAAACAAAAAACTATGCTCTAACATATTATAATAAGCACAAACATGTAAAAAGTAAGAAGTAATATAAAATAAATCATCTAATTTATCTTTTATTCTTTTCCTAGAATGATCTCTTGCATTTAAGTATTGTATTAAGATCTGTATCAACTAACCATTGCTTAATTTTTAGGTTATTTTAAACGAAATAATTGGCTAATTTGTTCAATTCATTAACTTAACGAAATTTTTACAATATTTTTTTTTTTAAATAACTAAAAATTAAGCAATGGTTAGTCGAGACAAGCACAAGTTATGTAGCATTATAGGTATGTAGTTATATGTATCCAGGGTTATTGGTAAAACAGTACATTGGTGCATAAGTGCTTACTGGGGATGTCATTAGCTATGATTTTTGCGCTTTATATTATGTACCGCGAAAATTTACTAGATGTATTATTTCAAATCTGTAAATTTTCGCGGGACATAATATATAGCGTACAAATCATATCTAATGACCTTCCCAGTAAGCACTTATACACCAATGTACTGTTTTACCAAAAATTAAAAACCCTGGATATATATATTTATATATAATAGTATGCACACAATGTAGTTCTTGGGGCAAACTACCAGATGGCGTCTGACCGACAAAAAAACACCTCCAGTGCGCCCTCTATACCTGTATATAGTATTACTCTATGGCCTAGGGAGAAGATACGCGGACTAATTTCTATGTGAAAAATGCTGGCATCTTGGCGGGGGGAGAGGCAACTCACACTAATATAACGATTCCACACTAATGAATTTTCAACCATGTCGTTACGAACGCTTACGTCAAAATTATCCAACACTACCATACCACACGCACACGAATATAATACACACACAGAAGCCGCCTGCATGTGCACTAGATGACGCACATTTTACGTAAACGACGATAGTGTTTGAAACTATCGATAAGCACTATCGATACTTCGGATACAATATGATTGCATAATATGTAACATAATTATGACGATAGGTAAATTTTATTTGTAAAACTTTTGAATTTAATTCTGACATTTGGATAATTATAGGCCTGTTCAAAACTGCATATAGATATATCTATGAAATTTAGTTTTTCTGCCGGAGGCTGTCCCACCGCAGGCAATCATAGGTTAGCTAATAAAATAAGATTTAATAGGATAAATCAGTGAATATTTGGCTGACCCAGTAAAAGTTAAAACCAATAACCATAATACATAATTATCTAGTTATTAACATCTATGATTCAGATTAATTTTTATTTAAAACTAGTTGAAACTCGGAACTCAGAACCCGAGGCAAATCACACATTTTAATGCCTCCGAATCAGTATTTTACCGATTTACAGTCTCGCACAGAATCGGAAGGTGTGACGTGAACATCAGGAGACCTTATACCCAGCTGTGGGTGGATATTTATTTATTATTTGAGAAATATGAAAAAAATCGGATTAAACATCAATTACTTAGTTTTAACCTAAATCAAACAGTCAATAGATATAAATCTCAATCTCTCTCTCTCTCTCTTCACATTGAAGCATCAGCAGTAATTTAAACGAATTACAAAATACCCATGAAAATATTATATTATCATCATTATTGTGATCTCACTTTGGATCCAGGGAATGGGGCACCGAGACTTACCGGCACTGACCTTTGTGGAATAAAAGCCAAAAATGAATGTCCGATTTTTATTTTCCCTTTACTGATGACGTTCTTTCACGTCGGCCAGTGCGCAGTAACTGGCGCGATCCCTATCATACTTCTCGCTTGCACACAAAACTGCTGATGCTCACCTTTCATACCATACAATGTCCCTACACTATTAACTTTAATTTTTAGATTTTGATAAGATTTCTACTAAAAAGTCGATATCGATATTTTTTTTGTCTCGACATGTCCCAACTTGGTTTTTGTTCCAGTGTGGCCATTGTATAACTTTCTTTAAATTACCTTTTTTTGATCGTAATAAATATTAATTTATAATATTCAATTCAAAAAAAAAAGTCTAAAGAAAATTAGAAAAAAATTTCAAGTAGGTATGTACCTAATAGAAAAACTTGTAAGAAAAATGTAATGTATTTAATTTTTAATACTAAATTGAAGAATTTTGCAAAGGCAGTTTTTGGGGAAAATATGTTATTGAACGTTTTTTAGTATCAGGGACCTACGCTACGATTGTTTTGAAATCATTTATGTGAAAATCGCTAGATTGGTTGTCTCTTTTCCTTTTTGAACATAGGGTGGATAGTGTTTGGGACTGGCCGACCCGCGGTTTCACTTTATGTTTTGATTTGTTATTATAACCTAGTACCTACTCTGAGATATATTTATATAGTATCAGATATATTTATATAGATTTTGAGATATCCAGGCTGGTTATTTATACATGTTAATAATAAGGAATATGAGTGTTTTTGTTTAAATGTGTATAATAATATGAATACCTACTGGTTTTTAGTATTACAATAACGGACGTAAAATAGACGTTTATAATATTATTTAACTACTCATACGTAAAATTTACCCCAAGTTAGGTCTTGCATGATTTAGTGGCAACACATAGTAATTTTTAGTATTTTGCTTATTTTTTGTATTTTTAGTTGATATTTCAACAAAATTATGGTTAAATATGGAAAGTAACATGATCCTCTTGTAAACTAAATGTTTTCTCATCGCGTTTTGCACCATAAAATGCTACAATTGGCCAATTTCTGCTCACGACTTTCCCTGTTGCGATCGTTTGATGAATGACGCGTAAGTGTCACAACTAGTTTTAACAGTGTTGCCAGTGCCCTATCTTCAAAAGTAACGCAGACAGGTTCGAAAAGTAACGCATTTACAATAAAAGTAACGCATTTAAAAAAAAACGATTTTTAATCACAGAAGTAATACAACTAGAAGTAGCCATTTTATGTGTGAGTGTGATGGCAATAGGGAAAATTCTGTGTGAAGAAAAAGAAGAACCTATTTTTTTTCCGTCCCTTTCAGCGTGGCCGGTTTATGTTGTTTGTCAAACTGCTTCACTTTGACAATAATACTTACGTATGTGTTTCGTTTTTTCCAAAATTTTAAAGCAGTTTGAGACAATAAAATGTTATTCAACTAGTTTATGACCTAAAATATCAATATATCGCGTATTTTCATAAAATAATGAAAATCCGTAAGCTGTTTTTTGTCTCACAGGTGGCCACGATGATGTGACCTTGTTTTTAATACAATTTATATAAAATGTAATATACTTACTCAATTTAAATATAGGTAGGTACTTATACTTTTTTATTCATAGATTTCAGTAGGTAATTATATTATTTCCTCATGTTTGAACTGGCATAATAAGTATTTTAATAAGCAGTTGTAATTTTGCAAACAAAAATATGAACAATTTTTATCTATAAACGAATGTCTTCGGATATTTACGGTTTTTTCCGGTAAATTTCTGGTATACATTTTGGGCTCCATAGCTGACGACTTTAATTATATTTTGAATATTAATCAATCATGGACCATTTGAAGCCATTTTGTGTGAATAATTACTTTAAACTAGTTAAATTTTCTTTATTGTTTGATTTATATAATATATGCCCCAAGTGCATATATATAATCTGTGCGCTCGGGCGAACGTTGGGCCAACGACTTGCAGAGTCATTGACAGGCATGTGTGGACGAGCCATGACATTGACATATTATTTACTTTTTTTAATTTTTGTTTTCCGTTTCGATTCACTAAGTTATTATTTTATATTCTTCCATTGTTAGTTCATTTAAAAAAATCATTACCCCAAAAAGTAACGCAAAAGTAACATTTTAGGACAAGTAACGTAAAAGTAACGCAAAGGGTCAAAAAGTAACGCAAAATGTTACAAAAGTAACGCACTGGCAACGCTGAGTTTTAATAAACAAGCCGGATTGGGAATGAGTTATTTGTATGTGTGTGTTGGCAGCGGGGGTCGCCTAGTGGTTGCTGATCCTGTTGGCTTATTAATCCGAGACGACAACAGACTCACAACTGACAAATGCCTTAAGAGGATTTATAGTGAGGGAAGCCCGTTCAAGTTTAGGTATATTAGCTGAGCGCGACGCACACCAATGCATCACTTACGCGGCCGAGTAATATAACTTGTAGTCGCTTGGAATAAAATGTCTTGATCCTATGCAATGCAAGTTATTTGTTGAAATCATTAAGTCAATATGTAGGTATTAACGTTTTAACCCCCGACGCAAAAACGACGGAGTGTTATAAGTTTTTAACCCCCGACGCAAAAACGACGGGGTGTTATAAGTTTTTAACCCCCGACGCAAAAATTACGGGAAGTTATAAGTTTTTAACTCCCGACGCAAAAACGACGGGGTGTTATAAGTGTTTAACCCCGGACGCAAAAACGACGGGGTGTTATAAGTGTTTAACCCCCGACGCAAAAACGACGGGGTGTTATAAGTTTCTAACCCCCGACGCAAAAACGACGGATCATTCCCTTTTAGTTCCCTAGTGGATCTAGTGGAAACTTCTTTTCTCAGTAGTTCCCCTTTTTTGAAAAGGGGGGAGGGGGCAGGGGGAAGAGAGGGGGAGGGGTGAAGGGGTAGGGGGAGGGAGGGAGGTGAGGGGGAAGGGGGGAGTGAGGGGGGCAGGGAGAAGGGTGGGGAGGGGTAAAGTGGGAGGGGGAAGAGGGAAGGGGAGGGGGAAGAGGAAAGGGGAGTGGAAAGGGAGAGGGGAGGAGGGATGGTGAGGGGGAAGGGGAGGGGGAAGGGAGAGGGGGAATTGGAGGGTGAAGGGGAGGGGATGGGAGGGAATGGGAGGGGAGGGGAGAAGGGGGAGGGGAGGGTAAGGGGATGGGAAAGGGGAGGGGTGAGGGAAGGGGAGGGGAATGGGGATGAAGGGGGGAATAGGAGGGATGAGGGCGGATGGGGGATGATGGGGGGATGTGAGGGGGAGGGGAATGAGGGATGAGGGCGGATGGGGGATGATGGGGGGATGTGAGGGGGAGGGGAATGAGGGATGAGGGAGGGGGATGAGGGAGGGGGATGGGGGGGCTTAACTAGTAGAATACAACGCACTATGATAAATTTAAAATTTAAGATGGCCGCCACCAAAAAACCGCTAATTACATATTTTGAAAGCGCTGCGTTGGGGGTTGTTTTTAAATTTTAAATTTAATTCACTTGTTGCTATAGTAAGCTAGCTGTGCGGCGTGCGCATGTTTCTCTGTCTCTCTCTCTCTCTTTCTCTCTCTCTTATAGAAAGCAAGCCAGATATTTTCATTTCTATTTCGCATTGAACAGTGTGGTGTCGCGACGATTATTTTGAGTGTATACAGGTTTTTTGTAAATAATAAATCGTGTAAATCGTGGGAACTTCGTTCCATCCGGGTGTCTCTTGACACCTCTCAAGTTTTTTATTATTATACTAGCTGCGACCCGCGCTGTTACCCGCGGCACAGTTATTGCCGATAAAACTTGATTATAATGTAAGATCTGAAAGAGGAAGAAATGAAAGATCTTGAGGAAATCTACTTCTAACTTCAGATGACAGCTGTCAAACTTGATATGTCAATATCTCAGAAAGACTCTTCCATGACAGCGTACTTATCATGTACTTATCTTCACCATCGACCCCACTTGGCAAAAATCTTCGCCGTTATCACACTTGGCCAAAATCTACGCCGTAACCCCACTTGGCCAAAATTATTATAATCAAGTTTTATCGGCAATAACTGTGCCGCGGGTAACAGTGCGGGTCGCAGCTAGTATAATAATAAATAGATCTCCATGTTCATGGTGTCCTGGTACTCGATGTACAAATACGAGTATTTATTTATCTGATACATATTGTAGTAGATAGGAGAACACATACATTTTTAAAAAACTTGAGAGGTGTCAAGGGACACCCGGATGGAACGAAGTTCCCACGATTTATACGATTTATTATTTACAAAAAACCTGTATACACTTAACAAAAATAATCGTCGCGACACCACACTGTTCAATGCGAAATAGAAATGAAAATATCTGGCTTGCTTTCTATAAGAGAGAGAGAGACAGACAGAGAAACATGCGCACGCCGCACAGCTAGCTTACTATAGCAACAAGTGTGTTGAAATGAAATGGTTTATTTGCGAGAATGTGTACAATTTGGTCTTAATGTTAGATTGGTATAGTTCTAGACATTCTGCTACCATATGGCATGCAAATTTTTAAGTACCTAGGTATAATAATGTTAATATTTATCGACTTACAATACAAGACATGCAATTGTATATGTATATAAAAAACATTATAAATTTAGATTCAACATACACTCAAATTCACATTTAAATTCAATAAATTCATTAGAGGCTCATTAGACCCGACAATATTAAATTAAATGATAATCACAGATCAGAATTAAATAAATATAAAAATTATAGCCCAAAAGCATAATAACAAAATATACCCTAAAAAATAAATTATGTCAACGAAAATTATAAAGTGTCAGATTCAAAATTATTCGTTCAAAAATTAATAAATGTCACAACATGAATGATTAATCTATGATGATTGTCAATTATTACAATGGTAATTATTAAATAATAGTTAAGATAATAAAATACACAATTAATTACGAAACAATTATATAAGATAAAATAAAAAATTTAATTAATTAATTAATTACGAGATTATGTTTCATTTATGGTTCCAATATTCATTGATGTCATAAAAACAATTATTAATTAACCATGTCCGGAGTTTGAATTTAAATTTTTCAAGTGACAATTCTTTGATATCTCGTGGAAGATGATTATATATTTTGATGGTCATAATCTCGCAATTTTAACTACATAAAGCTGACCTATGCATAGGCATTGAATTAAAAATTAAAAAAAACCTCAACGCAGCGCTTTCAAAATATGTAACCCCACCCTTCTCCTCCTCCCCCCTCCTCCCTCCCCCTTCCCCCCTCCACTTCCACCCCTCCCCCTTCCCCCTCCCTTCTCCCCCACCCCTCCCTTCTCCCCCTTCCCTCCTTCCCTTCCTCCCTCCCCAGCCCCCTCCCTTCCTCCATCCACCGTCCCTTCTCCCCCTCCCCCCGACCCTTCTCCCCCTACCCCTCACCCCTCCCCTTCTCCCCTTCCACCTTCCCCCTCCATTTCCCCCTCCCCTTCCCCCTCCCCCTCCCCTCCCCCTTCCCCTTTCCCTCCCCTTCCCCTCCCCCTCCCCCTTCCCTTCTCCCTCCCCCTTCCCCTCCCCTTCCTTCGTCCTTTCTTCCCCCTTCCCTTCCCCCTCCCCTTCCCCCCCCCCTTCCTTCCCCTTTCTTCCCCCTTCCCTTCCCCCCTTCCCTTATCGCTTCCCCCTCCCCTTCCCCCTCCACTTTCCCCCTTGCCCCTCCACTCCCCCCCCCCCTTTTCCCCCTCCCCCTCCCTTCTCCCCCCTCCCTTCTCCTCCTAACCTCCCTTCTCCCCCTTCCCCCTTCCCCTCCCCCTCTTCTCCCCCTCATAACGCGCGATAAGGAACTTCTTTCCAAAAAGGGGAACTACTGAGAAGTGTTCATTCCCACTAGATCCCCTTTTCAAAAAAGGGGAACTACTGAGAAAAAAAGTTCCTACTAGATCCACTAGGGAACTAAAAGGGGAACTAGTGGGAATGATCCAAACGACGGGGTGTTATAAGTTTTTAACCCCCGAAGCAAAAACGACGGGGTGTTATAAGTGTTTAACCCCCGACGTAAAAACGACGGGGTGTTATAAGTGTTTAACCCCCGACGCAAAAACGACGGGGTGTTATAAGTGTTTAACCCCCGACGCAAAAACGACGGGGTGTTATAAGTTTGACGTGTCTGTCTGTCTGTCTCTGTGTCTAGGTTATTATATAGTATCAAAGTACTCGTCAATACGAATCAAATGAGCCCAAACTCGATGTAATTGCGTTGTTTAATTACGGAATTCCTATGGCCACCTTTCAGCTCCATCATCAGATCAGCTCCATATCATAATAATTTTGCATTGTCATCCGATTCAAATATGCATGCAAAATTTCAGCTCAATCAGAATCCGGGAAGTGGATCAAATTTAACTTGCAAGATTTGATTACAGACAGACAGACAACAGACAGATGTAAGTAAAACATGTGAAATTTAAAAAAAAACTTTTTTAAAACATGCTTTTATTATTATTACTACCCAGCATCATAAAGTACTTGTCAAGGCGAATCGTTTGAGCCCAAACTCGATGGGTTTGCGTCATTAATTACGGAGATCCTATGGCCATCTTCCAGTTCCATCATCAGATCAGCTCCATGTCAAAATATTGCATTGTCATTCGATTTATACATGCATACAAAATTTCAGCTTAATCGGACACCGGGAAGTGGGTCAAATTAAAGTTGCAAAATTTGATTACAGACAGACAGACGGACAGACAGACAACAGACAGGTGAAAGTAAATAAAAGCTTGTAATAAAACGGACTTTAATATCAGCAAAATAGTACTATAACATTATGTGACCAAAAAAAAAATTCCGTTATTATTATATAGAGTATCAATTTTTGCGGTCCAACTATAATCGCACTATATGTGTGGGTTAGCGACGAGAATAATTTGGAGCGCAGAGCGATACGTCCACTCTCTGAGAGGGCTCAGGGCCAAGTGAAGCGAGAACCGACGCGGGCCTCGTTTTATAGTGATTTTGAAAAATTCGGAAAAAATATAAATATTACATTTTAAGTAAATTTAAAAATACGATTGGATCAAAAAAATGTTATTATTTAATGGTAAGTAATTATTTTGAGTAAATATAAAATAGTCATGTATAAAAAAAATGTTTTGTAAACAGTAATTTCGTGATAATTTCACATCTTTATGATTTTATTTTAATAAGAAATACCTATAATTCAAACTTTTCCTTAACAAGTATACTAGTTTAGGATCTTTCCAGTAATAGTATTTTTTTAGATTCTAATAAAGACATGTATATTTGGATATACCCATGTCCAAACATTGCTTCAGAAGTAAATCTATAAAACCTTTATCCATTTACCTTGACGTAATTTAAAAACGGTCAAAACTAAAAAGGTTTTTCTGTAGAAAATGATTAGAATACAAGTTCTTTTAAAAGTTGTGAGTAAAAGTACCGTTCTTAAATAAGTATTTTCAAAATAATCCATGTTTGAACATCACATATTTGCTCTTGGGTCCGTTACAGGCTCTTAACACGATTTTAATGTCTGCCAGTATTATAAACTAATAAAACCATTATAAAGAAATCATTTTTTTGTTTTTAATTTATATCGAACTTCAAATTTTATCGTAAAAAATGTTTCACAAAGGGTGTTTTCGTTTTGATTATAAATAAATAATAACAAAACAAATTATTTATCACATTTAAACTCTAAACAAATTTTTTGCAGTACCTCTTTCCCGCTATTTAAAGTGCCATATTTTCGATTTTGTCAGTGTTAAATAGCTGTCGCTGTCAATTGTCAAAGTATATAAAATACTCTTTGGTCTGCTGACACCGTAGACAGAGAAAGAACTATAGACTTTGGGATGTGTTCTATCTCATTCGCACGAGAAAGAGAACAACTTATGCGAAAGCTGTGTAAAAGAAAGAAATAGAATGATGCTATTTTTTGTTTCATACAGCGTGCCGCTTTTTTCGTGTTTCGCAAAGTAGTTTGCGAAACAAATTTTGACAGCTAGCTGCAAAATATTGTAGTCGTCTTGATTAAAATATAAATTACTGATTTTCAGCAAAGATTTTTTTAATGAAATTACTTGTAAACGATAAAGACTGAATATATCTACAATTTAGTTTAGCGTGATAGGGTGTAAAAGTGATAGTGAAAAGAAAATGTTCGGATTGTCTTTTCATTCGTAAGTATTATACTATTTTTTTAATACAAGCGTTTCGTAACAAAATTTTAATCATTAGTAATTGTGTTGTATGCACTCTAGACGTAACTTAGGCTTTATAAAAAGCTTAAATATAAAAAATAATTATTATTATAACCTCAAAACTGAAAACGCTTGTGTTGCCAACTTTTTTTATAAATATAAGACATTCATTGAAAAATAATGGCTTGACTTATTATTTATAATGTATGTAGTCAACTCGAACACGAGGGTGTGCTATCGGCCGTAGACAGAGGAAACTAAAACAATAAAGATGTTTGACTGAGTTTTTTTGGTCCATGAAGTCATTAAAATCCGTAATAAATATGATTAAATTTACATCAGGTATTAAAAATACCCAGGACTACCTATTTTTTTTTTGCCCTTGTCAATATCCCTATTCATAACAATAATTGACTTGAACGAGTGGCTGGGGCCCTGGCTTCCTGTCACATGTGGCGCAGCGGCGTAGATAGTGGCTTGTGGGTCGTACACTAGCATTTAGAATTTTTGGATTGAGTGCTTTTCACGAAAGGAGTCCCGCGAAATTTAAAGGAACTAAATAGGTATTACTACGTTTTTTTACCTCAACGACGTTTTTTTATTTATAAGTAGTATTTAAATCATTGCTTAATAGTTAGGTGATGTACATACTTTTTCATAGTTGGTTTAATCTTATATATTTAAAATATTGAAGAAATAAATGCTTGTAAATAAACAAGTGAAATTTAAAAAAAACTTAAAAAAAACAAGCTTTTATTATTATTATTACCATCTAGCACCAAAGTATTCGCCAAGACGAATCAAAAAAGCCCAAACTCGATAGAGTTGTGTCGTTTAATTACGGAGTTCCTTGGCCACCTTTCAGTTCTATCATCAGATCAGCTCCTCGTCATAATAATATTGCATTGTCATCCGATTTATATATGGTTGCAAAATTTCAGATCTATCGGAAACCGGGAGTGGATCTAATTAAATTTGCAAGATTTGATTGCAGACAGACAGACAACAGACAGGTGAAAGTAAATAAAAGCTTACAATAAAAAGGATCTCTTTAAATTATAACCAAATACCATCCCATATAAAAAATGTAGACTCATTTCCCGTGTTTAAAAAACAGCTTACATAATATCTTACCTCTATATTATACCAACGAGTTATATACTGTAGAAAATAAAATTCTTATATGTTTAATTCAAACATTTAAAATTATAGGAATATGTATATTTGAATTTATCTCATATATTTTGTATCATGGCAAATATTGTTGATAATATTATAACCTTTCTGACCTGAAAATTATCTTTGTTTTTGTAACGAAGTATAGTAACTACCTTTTTTCCCCCCAGGAAAATGCGTCACCCGCGCATTGTCACCCAGCGCCGAGGGGCGCAGGGTGGTATGTGGGACCCCCCGCCGAAGATGTGTGTGGCGAGGATAACCATTAAAAAACATGGGGGTGTTCCTGCGGAATGCCATATATCACCGGGGCTGCGGGTACACCGAAGCACTCGTCCGCGGCAACTAATAATATCTACCCTATCTTGTAATCTTATTATTTAAGTTTTATTTAACTCGATGATTGTGACGACTAACGAAATAATAATTGTTATGTACCTAAGTGTGTCTTTGTTGATAACTCACTTGTAGTCTAACTCACAGAGTACATTTTATATATAGTAAGTCTACCTCGTATTTTACTTAATAAATAGTTAGGTACTTATTTCTAATAAATAAAGGAACATGCACAAATTTTGGTTTAATTTTCTTCGTATGGTAACCCGAAATATGGTGACGTAATATTTCTTGTCCCTTTTAGCGGCACGCTTTGTGATAGTCTACAGTATTATCCACAGATCAGATAGGTATTATCCGTTTACGGCAGCGTTGCCAGTGCGTAACTTTTGTAACATTTTGCGTTACTTTTTGACCCTTTGCGTTACTTTTACGTTACTTGTCCTAAAATGTTACTTTTGCGTTACTTTTTGGGGTAATGATTTTTTTTTAAATGAACTAACAATCGAAGAATATAAAATAATATCTAAGTGAAACGGGACGCAATCGAAATGGAAAACAAAAATTTAAAAAATAATAATAATATGTCAATGTCATGGCTCGTCCACATATGCCGGTCAATGACTCTGCGAGTCGTTGGTCCAATGTTCGCCCGAGCGCACAGATTATAAATACATGCACTTGAGGCACAGATTATATAAATCAAAAATAAAGAAAATTCAACTAGTTTAAAGTAATTATTCACACACAAGTGAATTAAATTAAAAATTTAAAAAAACCCCCAACGCAATACGTAATTCACCATTTTTTTATGGCGGCCATCTTGGATTTTAAATTTTATATAGTGGGCTGTATTCTACTCGTTAAGCCCTTTCATTTGATACCCATATTGAGGGGGTCGTGGAAGAAAAAAGTAATCCGCCATTTTGTAGCGGCGGCCATCTTGGACCGATTTTCACCAAACATAGCTAAGAACACTCTCGACTAACTCTACTTTCAAACAAAAAAAACTAAATCAAAATCCGTTCATCCGTTTGGGCGCTACGATGCCACAGACAGACACATACACACACACACACACACACACACACACACACACACACAGACAGACAGACAGACAGACAGACACGTCAAACTTATAACACCCCGTCGTTTTTGCGTCGGGGGTTAAAAATGGCTTCAAATGGTCCATGATTGATTAACATTCAAAATATAATTAAAGTCGTCAGCTATGGAGCCCAAAATGTATACCAGAAATTTACCGAAAAAACCGTAAATATCCGAAGACATTCGTCTATAGACAAAAACTGTTCATCCATAGACAAAACACACACTCGGCAAATCATTGGCCGGTATATGTGGACGAGCCATAGGACCAACGACATCGATTCGAATGTAATGTGCCCAAACTCGACGGGTTTACTAATAGCCATTGAAGAGTTTCATTAGACACCTCCTGGCTCCATCATCAGATCAGCTCAGTGGTACCAGATTATAAAACTGTCATCAGATTTCTAGACATTTGCAAAACTTCATTATGATACAACCAGAAGTTGGTCAAATTTTATTTGTAAGAATTTTTTACCGACTTTGTATGGAAAACTAATTTAAGCGTCTTCAAAATAGATAGATAGATAACTCTTTATTGGAACACAGAAAAATATACAGAGATAAAACTTAAAAAAAAAACCATGAAACCACAAAAACCACCAAAATAGACCATGTTTGGAAGCTCATAGCTGGACAACGATTGGAGATAGATAAAAAGTGCCGAAGTTGTAGAAATTTTTATGAGGTTTAATAATGTAGTACAACCAAATATCGTACAACGCACAGTTTTTGACATATAAGCAAAAAACCTAAAAATGGGACCTTTTTCGGCCTTCCCCCCTTGGGTTCGCCTTGGAGGGGTGGTGGGGGACTTTTAGTATGTTTATCTCCTTACTAGTCCAAACAAAGTTCTTAAGTTGGTTTTTCTGCTTTCGACTTTTCGATCCACATACCCTTTTTGGGCACTCATTCACTGGGCTACTACTGAAATCTATGAATAAAAAAGTATAAGTACCTATATTTAAATTGAGTAAGTAAATTACATTGTATTAAAAATCGTTTTTTTTAATGCGTTACTTTTATTGTAAATGCGTTACTTTTCGAACCTACCTGCGTTACTTTTGAAGATAGGGCACTGGCAACACTGGTTTACGGGCATTTTCAGTTTTAAGTGTACCTGCCAATTTGAGCATGTCGCCGGTGTTTAACATTTTTTTGCGAGTTTAATAATGGACATTTTGTTTAAAGTTTAATATAAAAAGGTAAAATATATATTAAGTTAGCGAATTAGACTGCAGGTTTAGTAAAACACCTTTTAATTATTATTTTATGAGTATTTTAAATATCCAGAGTAGCTGTTTTTGGCATGTCGCCGCCGTCACAAGATTATATTGGCTCAAATTACTAAAATAATATTATACATATATATTCACTGTTTTGATGCAAGCATAGCTTGTTATTTTTACTTTCACATATATTAAATTTGTAATATAAATGCTAATAAAACATACTAAAATACATTTTTAAACAAATGTCTAAAACTTGAACCGTTTGGACATGTCAATTTAGTGACAGTATTTTATGGTTAAAAAGAATTACTAAAGAAACTTATATTGCCTAAAATGGCAGCATCTGTGAAGAAGATCACGGCCAGTAATTTAAACATTAGTAATTAAAACAGTTTCTCAAGCGAAAGGGTGTTTTGTTTTGGTCAGCAGCTGATGCCATTTTTATTGTCAGGTTAGTGATGTTATTTCCTTGTTAAATATAGACGTTAAGCATCCTAGAATTATTTCAAACCATTCAGGTATAACTTAGAATTATTTCCGCTAACTTTATTCTTACTAAATATCATATTGGAATTTAAAAACATTTTTCTTTTAATCTTGCCTGAGAATGTGACGTCAATTTAGTGACATTTTTATTTCGTCACATATAGGACTGACTTCAAATGTCACTAAATTGACACATAAGGCTAGAGTTACATCGACAATTTGAAAATATATTTATAATATAATTTTACAGGTAAATTGATATTAAAATATATAATATAATACACTTCACTATGCCACTTAGTGGAGCGGAAAGGACTAAACGAAAGAGAATGAAGAATGAAGAGATCGCTCTAAGCGATAAGGCCGCCCATTGTGGACATTAATATTAGTACTTTTATTTAGTTTTAAGTCTATTTTGTAATTTTTTGTCCCAATAAAGAGTATTGTGTAAACGTTACAGAGAAAGGCTAAAACTAGAACGTTCATAAAATCTGTATCATTTTCTATTCATGTAACCTCAGCTTAAGGATATTCAATGGGTCAGTTTCGTGACTGTCTCCATTTTTAGATGAACAAAATATTTATTTATAAATTATGTATTGTTAGTTTACTTAAAAGCATTTTAAATATTGTTTGCGCCGGTTGAAATGTTGAACTCAACACAATTCATTAAAAAACTAACCGCTCTGTTTAAGAAATAAAATAAAAAAATCAATCTTATTGGCATCACTTTTGGCAAAACCGATGTTAAAAATTCATTATAAAAAATCTGATTGAAATTCAAAGTTACTATCTATTTTTTTCGATGGATTATAATATCAAGCTGCAATAGAAAATAGAATTTAAGTTATAATCCCTTTAATATTAATACAGGGCGATTTTTATGTAGTCACTAAACTGACCTCTATTTTACTACAATGTCCATTTAGTTATCGTTTTTAATAAGGAAAACATGCTATTTGTAATAAATAAAATAGTTATTTAAGTCCGCCAGATTACATAGTACAGCTTAGGTCCATTAAACATCTTAAAAACACAACTTTGAAAAAATACGTGTATTTTGATCAGGGTACACTTAAAAATGAAAATGCCCTTACGGCTGACACGATATGTCCACAGATTATTATCATACTATTTATCTCTAATCTGTGGATATGTCAATTGTGTCAATGGCTGACACCGTTCAAAATCCACGAAAACTGAAAATCTGAAAAAATCTGTTTGCGAATCTCGAAAATTATTGTTAATATTATATTCAAAATAAATAGTTGAAAATGTAAAATTCGTTTAAATAAAAAGCATCTTGCGGAATGCGTTCAAGCTCTAAATGCAATACTTCTAATATTATTATTATATTGTTAAAAAATTCGAAAGTCAGTTGTGATTTGTGATTAAATTACAAAATAAACAAACCACACAATGAACCAGCTGGCTCTAAAGGATTTCGTTGGTAACGTGGCTGTAATTACAACTATCTTACAATTTTTATCTGGGGTGTAAGTACCTACCTACTACTAATAATTTTAAATTATCGCATCTGGTTAATTTCAGATATTAATTTTATTAATTTTCTATTTCTTGCCTATTTCAGCTTAGTTTGCAAGCAATATGTTGTCAATAAAAGTACAGGAGAATCGTCACCTCTGCCTTTTTTATGCGGCGTATTGTCGTGAGTATAAACAATTTTATTACTGTTTATAATTGAGAATAATCATTAGAAATCATGCCTATCTATTGGATCCTTTTTTAATGATCTGCCTTCACCCGAGTGTTAGTGCATCAATCGTAAAAAATAATGCATTAAACAATACACTAATTACTATAATATGTCTAATCACAGAGAGAATAGTTATTCTAGTGAGTAAGCTTTTAGAGAGCTGCTGTTGGCACAGATGGACTTTTGACATGGAACTGATTGGAAACAACTGTAGGTCATATTATATTAAGCTGTTCCACTTCACCTAGCTTAGTTTTCTTCTATCACACACATCACACATTTGATAAAACCGAACATAGTTTTTGAGTGAATAAAAAATACATGTTTAATAATTGAGATCTAGATTGTAGACTATTATATACAATTTCAACTTGTTACTGGGTGCTATACACATTAGATGAAAGAGAATGACACAAGAGGTAGAATAATGTAGCAAATAAATAAATAAAGTAAAAAAAGCTTCTTTATTTTCAGAGCCGGGCTATGGTTCGAATATGGATTGAACAAACACGATGGTAAAATAGTCCTAGTCAATACAATTGGAATAATATTAATGGTGGCCTACATACTAGTGTTTTATAAGTATACATTGAAGAAATCAACGTTAATGAAACAGATATTGGCTTGCTTAATATTTGGGTTGGTAGTGTTTGGATATATGTCTAATGAAGAGGATGGTGACAGATTGTTGAATTTGTTGGGTAAGTTAACACTTTGGCGGCATTTTGGTGTACTATCCACAGTTAAATTGTTATATTTGTGCACCAGAATCAGTTGTCAAAACACAATTTGTGTGTGTCAGCAGATGCATTTCGACCTCGAAAACAGCTGTTGTGTGTTTTCCACACTCAATTTGTTAAAGATTTTTAAAAACTAGCTGCGCTCAGCTGTTTTACCTCCTGTACTGTATCCTGCCTATGTGTTATTCCAGGGTCTGAGCTATTTCTATACCAAGCGTTTAGGCTTAAAGAGTACAACAAAAATACATCCATACACATTCTTACAAACTTTCACTTTTATGATATTAGTAGGATTGGAACTGCAAGATGTTTAGACTATGTGTAGAAAATCTTTGAACAAGTTTACAAAATTTCTTAAACTACCTACTAGGTTTTTGCTCTTTGCTCAGGATCACTCAGCATTTTAAGTCAGGCTTATTTCCGTTAAAAATAAATATTATCTAAGTCAATTTCTTCTCCTTATCCATTGTCCTTGTTTCAGGATTCAGTGCATGTTCCTTCACATTATTAACAGTGGCAGCGCCTTTAAGCAAATTATTCTATGTAATAAAAGTTAAAAACACAGAATGTCTTCCATTCCCTATGATACTGATGTCATTCTTTGTTTCGTCACTATGGTTAATGTATGGAATTATTGACCAAGATGTGTTTTTGTCTGTAAGTATATTTTATGTTAGACTATCTGCACCCATCGGTTTAACTGCTGTACTATTCAAAGGCCTAAGCTATATCTATACCAGATTTCAGCTCAATCGGTCCACCCATTTATGTGTGAAAGAGTAACAAACATGCATACAGACATCCATGCATTCTTACAAACGTTTACATTTATAATATTAGTAAGAGTATGTCATAGATAAGCAGGCGGCATACTGATACTGATACGCGGGCAATTTTTCCGCAACTAGGCCTCTTGGCCCATTTTGCGTGTGGGTGGGGGTGCTGTATCACTCGAGCCACCCAAGCTCTCCGAAAAATCTCAGCAGCCCTCCGGGGTTGCCGACGACGTCGGAGAGCGACCCCGGAGATCCGAGGTGTTGTGCCCTGTATGATGCCACTCCTGTACATTCGAGAATAACATGAGCCGCTGTTTGGCAAGCAGGCGGCATATCTGATGATGAATGGTTACTTTCGCCTATAGATGTCTGCATCAAGGGTGTTGTTGATTCTTTCTCGGTCAAGTAGATGGGGTAAATCCCTCTGCAAACAGTTTGCAAGAACATAGAAAACAAAATAAAATATTTAAAAATCTTTTCGATTAACTTTGGCAAAACTGCTTGTAGTTTGAGACTGATTGCAGATATCAATGCAACAAAAGCTATAAGTCTTTAACTGATGTTATGATGTGGATAAGATATGATTTTAACATAAAATATTGAAGAGCTTGAGCAAATTTGTTACTGCATTGAGCCACTAATGCTTAAAAAATAATCCTGTTAATTAATAAAACATTTTTATTTCAGATACCAAACATGTTGGGTGCTCTCCTAGCCATATCTCAGCTTTTACTATTCGTGTTATACCCAGGAAGACCACAAACTCCGATTCTACAAAAAAGTATAATAGCATAACGCCTAAAATCTTGCCTTAACACTTGAAAAGCTAGAACGACAGTAAAACATGATATTTATGATGTGCAAAATAGTGTGTAGAATGGCACAAATTAGTAGGTTGTATAAGAAGAAAGGAAAAATATGCAGATATACTATTGATCCATTACGATTTTAAAAGCCATGTAATTACGGGTTCTCATTCTCAAAAAGTCTTATCTCTCTATACTTTTTATACTAGGTGTTCATGATTTTGAATCATACCTTTTTGTAAAAGGTATGATTCAAAATCATGAACTTAAAAAATATTTGTCTTTTTTTTAAATCTTACTATTCTTTTTTGTCATACCTTGTATAGATACATACTTGGACAAAGTACCTAGATTAATTTTCAGATTGATTTGGTTTTAAAGTTTGGAATTTATTGGCCACAATTTTACTTGCCATTCATAAATTGTGTGCCAAATGTTTTTAACACCTGTTCCTATAGTGGTACTCGGTACTATATCTGCCAATGAATAATTAGCATTTATTATTATCTAGAATAATATTAATGGTGCTTTGATAACTCATAGTGATCTCAATTTTAATTATGAGTTCAAAACTTTTACTCTTTGCATATTGATGAGATTTATTTTTGGTTGATTATTTTTTTATAATTTTTTTTGGTATATGAAATTTACTCCATACTCAAAATTATTTTATTAGTTTTCTGAAAAATTCTCAAAAACCTCAAAGGTTTTATCATGATAAAAAATGTTTTTTTTTATTTGACTTTACACATAGTATACTCGTATCATGATTTACAGGTTAGTACAAAATTAAATAAGTATATATGATTATAATAAAAAGTACCTAATAGATATAATCATAGGCCTTTAAGTCTAGTTAGTTTTTTTTTAATTTTAATTTAGTTTATTTAGTTTTTTTTTTAATTTACAGTTTCTTTTCTGTTATTTATTAAAGAATATTTTTTCTGTATCAAAAGTATTTTTCGGTTTATCGATCGAATCAAGTATTTTATTATTTTCTCATTTCCTTGTGTATTTTAGTATGCTGAATAGTAAGAAGTATAGTTGAAAGTAGAAATCATCTCATAAGTTTGCACGGTAATTTTGTTATTATGTTCGAATTTATATTCGCCACCATTTTCAAATAAAAGTCCAAAATGGATAATAGCTATGGGCCATGGGCTTTTAAATTTTATTTAATAAACTCAATTTCTTTTATATTGATACAAAGATTTTTTTTAAAGAAACACATTTTTATATTCTTAAAAATTACATAATTTGTATACTTAAAGTTTTTTGTTTAGCTCATATAGTTGTGGTGGGACATTAATATTACTTTTTAATTATTATTGTGTAACTACAAGTTAGAGATGTATTTCAAATTTCTAACAGCCAAATTATAACTAAGTTGTGTTAGTAATTTTAAGTCATAATAATTTATTTATTGAAATAAAAGAATTTTATGAATTGTACAAGTTTTTTTAATAAATAGTTATTTATAAAAGTTCCTATATTTACATTAGAAAATAGGTAAATTCTTAAATATTTCTTTAAAATATTATAATTGTACTAAAATATATGTACACTGTACACTATTAAACATAATTTACTTTGCATAATTGTCGCTTGCAATAGTTATAAATAGGATTTTGGGGAGCTCTGAGCTCCTTACAACCCTCCTGTATCCACCAGTGTTTAAGGCATTGTCTACCGACATCTTTTTATGCTGTGGTTGGTTCTCATTTCTTTAGACTTTAAGTTTCTGCTCCCTATATGACCAAAAGTCACCTCAATATTAGGCAATGTGGCTACATAAAATATTGCTCAATAAAAACGAGTTCATTGTCTATCCTTTCCTTATCTTATTTTTTTCTACTGTGCACCCTTTTATTTTCTCACACACGCAAAATGGACGGGTACTCGGTATAGTCACACATTGGCCTCTAGTGTTATAGGCCGATATTGTATCTGTTGGGTCTAAAATTCTTAAGTCACTGCCTTCTTCTACAACTGTAGCCTCAAATGACACGTCCCCCGGAACCATTTCAAACGCTACCACGTAATTAGTCCGATTGTAATCGTCTTTGTACCAATGATTTCGTATAACTTTTTTAAACTTTAATTCAGCACATTTCCAACACTCCTTCGTTTTAACCGATTCCGCTCTCATTTGTATATACGATACGGCAAATTGTAAACTCCCATTAGCGGCGCGATCTTTTGGGTCCGCTTCAGTCAAGTCGTGGCAGCTACACCACTTATCATCCACACTTGCGTTTGCACACGTTCTGTACTCAGATTTTTCTTCAAACAGACTCGTACATTGCGGACACGCTTCCGTCTCCACATCATAGTTATCATCTTTCACATTAATTAATATTTCATCAAATGTGGCATGGAGATCGTACGGAGTCACTAATCGATTCTGATTTACCTGTAAAGAATAGTATTTATCTGGGAACATATTTCGAAATTTCAGCGGAGTCCAAATGAAGAACATCGGTAATCTTTCCTCGTAGTACGACTCCATTGGGAGCCGCATTTCTCCGAACCTGATTCCGTGATCGCTGAAAAACATAATAAATGTGTCATCCAAAATTCCTGTTTTCTCTAGCTCTTGGAAGAAATCGACGATATCGTTATCAAATTTAGTAGGATTTTCATCTAGGTTATGGCTGTAGGAGTTGAGCCAAAATAGTCCGAAGAAATTGTTTTCTTTGTAAGCGTGAACGAAATCGGTGGCGTACTCTAAAATATGTTTGGCTGAGGGCTTGTTACCAGCACAAACCGTACTACCTATATGTTCTTCTCCTGTAAGAAACAAAGGGCGCATGTAATGATCGGTGGGTGGCGTCTTGAAGCCATTATATCGGGAGAATGTATCAGGTAGTTTTAAGAAGTCCTCTCCATACGCGGTTATGTAGCCAGCTTTTCGGAATTTGCTCCATATAATTAGATCGTTACAATTATCCAATCCAGATGAGCACGTTTTGTATATTGTTGGCAGTGTCTTCCCTGACAAAACAGCGATTAAATTTGGAAATGTGTTGGGGCCAATCTGAAAAAGAAATAGTCTGTAAAAGCCTCAATAAATAATATTAATGCTATCGTTTCTATGTAATTTTCACTCTTCAAAAGAGACGTGCAGTATATATTTATAAAGTGTCTTAAAAGGATTTACAAAGATGTGTGTAGCTTGTATAAGGTAATTACTTTAAGTGGAACCTGGCGTCATGTCATTGTTCATATGAAGCGTATCCGATGTGAGGTAAAACTGTTCGTATTAGGTATCTGTTTTAATGAATGTTTACATCATACACTTCTTAAAAGAGGGGTTCATTTACACGCACCTTGTGATATCCTCTATAGTCCAACCATCCGTGTTCTTTCAAATATTTAACAGTATTCTTCATAGTACTCATTACTCTCGCTCGAGACATCGTATCCATTCCTACCATTAGAATATTCCAATTATTACTGCTATTTTTTGGTACATCAATTTTATTTAGGAACATGTAGGCGTCTTTGTAAATGACTTCTTTTTTGTTGTTTGTGTCGTGGCAGGTTACTGTAACCACTTCTTCTAATAAAGGTACCGTCGTTCTGTCTGTAAACTGCGAACATTTCGTATAGCTGAAAGTAAGTAGGAAAACTAATTTACAAATGCCGATAGACTAAACAAATAATGTCCAATTCTAACAGCTTTATTTGACTAAAACTATATTAGGGAAAATGAAAGAACTATTAAAAAAATGTAATTATAATAATATTTACTCCAGTGTCGTATCTTCTTTGCCATCTTTAGTAGATCGACTAGCGAAGCTATAACAGCAGTCGTATGATTTGGAATATTTTTTCATAATATTGTCCTGAATTTTAAAAGTGATAGTATTATTTTCTGGTTTGTGAGTAATCGTCACTGCTCTCTTCCCGCATGTTTTGTAATAGTTCTTAATATTTATAAATTTTAGTTTCTTGCCGTAGTTTGGTATGTAACATCCCGTTGTGTTTATTAGGTAGTCTTCTGTACCTGAAATGGTATTGTTTTTTATGATTATTTCAGTTTAAAGTTCCCAGGCTGGCGCGGTTAGCGGTAGGCCGCAGCCGCTTGACTGACCGCCACTGCTGATCACGCCATTCTGGGAGACGCTTAGGGCTTAGACGTTACACGTACAGCACAAAGGGCCTTCAGCCGCATTGTTCGCCTGTGGTGTGCATATAGATCTCTCATATAAATGTACGAAAGGGATGTAGGAGGATATTTGTTAAGGGATGCTTTTTCGGAGGTGACAGCTGGACTCATGCATTTTTTTTTTACTGGGATTTTCGAAAGTCGGTAAGGTTGACCCCACATTGAGTATGTGCTCTCCCGTCGGGGCCAGGGGGGTTATGTGGGACTCCTCGTGCAGGACGACTGCACGAGTATACCCACTAAAACAACCCAGCGGCACTCCCGCATCGTCTTCGTGATTGAGGCCTGGGAAACCGGCGTAGCCTTTATTAGTCCTCCATCGACAGATCACTTACCTTTGTAAACGTTAATGGCTTCCCTCTCGATCGCCTTAAAGTAGGATATAAACGATATTTTAACAACTTCATCGTAATTAATATACAATACAGTGTATGTTATGAAACATATCACGATAAATATTCCCTTTTTGGATTTCATGTATTTGTCTCGCATCTTGATGGCAATTTGTATTTGATTTTTGGTAAATTTAACTTCGTGAAATCTGTAAAAAGCTTAATATAATTAGTCGCAGAATATAAATTAAAATAATTATACAGTAGAGACCTTCCTATACTATTTAAGAGTTTAATTTTTAATTATGAGATAATAAATGATATCTATATTTCAAATAATTTTCTTAATAAAGTAGAAACCTATTTAAGAGCGTATATATCGAGTGACGCTCTCTCGCTCGCACAATTTGACGAATTTTATGAATTTTTATTTCAAAATTCGTCAAACTGTGCGAGCAAGAGAGCGTCACTCGATATATACGCTCTTAACTTATAAACTTCGAAAATGAGCCTAATAATTTCAAATAAATATGGACCTTATAAACTTAATTATAAAAACTTAAAAAGTAATTTTTAATTTTAGTGGCTATATTTTAAAACGATTTTCTTGAAAACGTTGTAACTTATGTATGTATGTACCGATGCGATATTCCGAAATATAATATAAAACTATATAGCCTACACAGTAGAAGGATGAAGAATAAAACCCTTAAAATACACGTAATTAGAACTGAATTCCTTGAAACAAGTGCCATTTTCCACGAAGCTTTTCACCTACGTGTACATTCTACACAAAACGGGGCTAAACTATCGCACGTAGGTTTTGTGCAAATAAAAATATTGACTAACCACCCTCTTTGCTGTATTCAAGCCACACCTAACATACCTACATATACCTAAGTATCTATGTACCTACTCATTGCGATATAT
Organism: Hemithea aestivaria; assembly: GCA_947507615.1. Taxonomy (NCBI): domain Eukaryota; kingdom Metazoa; phylum Arthropoda; class Insecta; order Lepidoptera; family Geometridae; genus Hemithea; species Hemithea aestivaria. The sequence goes on from OX382331.1 coordinate 11,822,698, forward strand.
GATATAGGATCTAGTACCCTTAAATATTAACACATATAAATAAAAAATAAAATTTATATATATATTTCAAACATTTCATTCTGAGTTTACTATAAGGATAATTAAAGGTTAAAATTATAAAATATACCTATAAATCAAGCACTGGCTACGTAATATTATATTTTCGATGGTTAGTGATTTTTTTCCTGTCTACATTGTCCCACTACTAGGGCAGATATTCAATAAAAATATTATGGTTATTATTTTAAAATATTTTAATGAAATAAAATCGTGTTAATCTACCCGTATAAAAAAAGACATTGTGGTATTCAATGCAATTTTAACGACGCACGCTTTATCCATGGACCTAGAATACTATCTTTCAGTCCATGAAAACGACCTGCAAATTCAAATGGTTTATATCAATTTATATTGCTTATTTATCGGACCCGCAGCTATTCAGTTATTTAACTTTAATTAGAATTAGTACACTTAGTGTATTAGTGCACTTAATTATTGTGATTGGTACCTACACACCTAATACTTCTGGCCAAGGTTACCTACTTATGTAGAATAGTTTGTAGGTGCTATTTCAAACACCTTAATTTTATAGGATCTTTACAACAATATATAATTATTCTGATTATAATCAAATGATAAATTTGTTCTTTTAGTGAAATTAAATATAAGTATTTTTTTTAAATCCTCGTAATTAATTTTACAAAACCTTTATTTAATTCCTTTAGGTTATTATCAAAACCTTTATTTAATTCCTTTAGGTTATTACCAAGGAACTAGAATCGAGGGTAGGATGGTTTTCCAATACAGAAACCCGTTAGTTACCACGACCTTACCCAATATTTTGCAATGATTCGTTTCGGTTGGAAGGGTAAGGTGGCTAGAGAAAATTACTATGGGCTAAGAGAATACCTACTTATAATCTTGGTCCCTGGATGACTAGTGTAGCAAACAGGAGTTCTAATATTTAGAATACCTAGGGTTGCCTATACTTTGTTTTAAAAACAAAGGTAATTTTTGCAGGGTTCAAAGGATCTTAATAAATTCGATATATATCGGATATTTATCATAATAATATAGCAAATATATATTTTACCGGGGGTAGACTTCCTTTGCAGGAGGTCGTCTAGATGGGTACCCCAACAGTGCCAGTTATTCTACCGCCTGAGCAGTATTGTGAAAACATTACTGTGCTCCGGTAGGAGGGCACTGTAGCTAGTGAAATTACTGGGCTAAAGAGTCTTAACATGTTATGACTCTTAAGTAAGAAGCGTTGGTGCAGTGCACCTAGAATTGCACATCATTGTAAATTCTGGGTAGCACTGTACTGATTATGGGCAGCGTTATCTCTTAACACCAGGAGAGCGTCTTGCTCGTCTTCTTACTTCTCCACATAAAAAAAAACCTTCGAACCCTGCAAAAATTATCTTTGTTTTTAAAACGAAGTATAGTAGTAATATTAATATTGCGACTGCAATTTGAAGACATCGCTTAACATCGAGCTAGCGTCGAGCTCGTCTCGTTCATAGCCTGCATAAAAAATCACACCTTAAACAGACTAAAAAATAACATACGTTCATACCTCATTTTACACATCGTGTTCTATTTTGGCAATTCCATAAATAAATAAAACAAAATCTTTGCACTTGGTCACTAACTAAAATTTTTCAGGCATGGATGTTTGACAAATTAATGAGAGCTTTTATTTTCTGTATAGTAATTAGCATGTTAGCAAATTAAAATAATAGACGTCTACAATTTTAATTTTAATGTTATTCACTGTATTAAAACTAGCTTTAACTAGCATATTAAAAAGCTACTTACCACCACCCATTTGTAGATGATTTGTTGACTAGAAATTTTTAGTTCACTAATTAATTTGATGGCACACATGCATCTCGCGAACAAAATTATGTTAGACAGGAACTGATAATAGAATTGCGCTATTTGATATGGCACGAGTATCTACCTAGAGTATCCTGTCTCTATTTGGAACAGAATTAACTCGCGTGTGGCTGATTCAAGTAATGTTCACACACTGGTGATGAAAAATACTGCATGCTTTGTTTCTACTATAGATTACAGATGACGTCATCAAAGTATCGCGCAAACTTAACCTGAGGGTAACTACTAGGTACCTATATAGTCTATTATGAAAATAAGGCTTGACCATTTATCGATTCACTTCACTATAAAGTGAAACGTGTTTTATTTCACAGACTGATACAATACAATAAGCGCATCATGTTTTTGTTTAATAATACATTTTATTTTAAGAACATTGAACATTATTATCAGTTTCCTATTAATTCGTAGTCCGTTAGACCATTAAGTTTACTGTTGACGTTTACTTTCGGAATGAATATGTTATTAGATTTAAGATAAAATCTTCATGTATGTAAAAAAAACATCTACAGAAGTAAACTTATTGGTTTCACGGACTTCAAAATTAGCCTGATTTTTAATGGTTCTCATACCTATTCAGTAACGGATCCAGGACATTCGTTTGGGGCGACTAAACGCTTACAGTTAAAAGCGATTTTAACTTTCTAACCCAACATTTTGAAGAACCTGAGAATTATTTTTAATAATCAAAATTTTTAAGTTTTATGATAATTGTGACATGGAATGGTGCAGATTATTGCGAGATATCAATACGATTTTGTAGGGGTTTAAACCCCCTAACCCTCTCCCTGTATTCGCCACTGTAGGTACTGTATTTTTATAATAAAACAGAACATACATCTTAACATTATTATATAAGCAGATAATATCACAGTCAGTATTCAGGATATTTTTGTATCTAAATAACCTTAGACTTAGTACCTACCTAGTAAAAAATTAAGTTAGGAATGCCTCTTTGCCTATTCATAAGGTTTCATACACCATTGACGTCGCAATATTATTCAATTATAATTAATTTATGTTTCGTTATGAATTTAACAATTTTCTATTTTTTGACACATACAAAACAAGCGATCACCATGTTTAATTGTGCAATTTCCTTGACCCCTATAAGGGGAAATTATACTAACTGGTCCAACCAATGATCTCGTCCCATTCTTGAGAAGGACGGTCGCTTCATACGACGCATTGCCAGGAGTCATCGTGAATGCGACCACATAAAACAAACTAACTTTATCTTTATTGAAGTAAAAATGAATTCTGATTATATTTTTCAAAGATTGGTTAATGCAACCCCAACATCTTGTAGTAGGTAGAGACTTAATTAACGATTTAACGTATAAAACTGCCGTTTGGACGCTCTTCTCTCCTTCAGGGTCCTGCTGAGGAAGGGGATATAAACTGTGGCAACTACACCACTTATCGTGAATAGCAACGTCCTGGCATGTGCGATTGTTGCTAATCAAATCGAACAAGCTATGACACTTCGGACACGCTTCCAAAACAACATCTGACGTATTCTTACACATCGATATTTGTTCTACATCAATAAGCGTTTTGTGAAGATCATACGGCGTCACGAGTCTGAATTCATTTTCCATTAACGATTTTACTGTCAGCGGATACCTGCTTTTAAATTTCTCTGGTGTTAACATGAAGAAAAATGGCATACGGTTGTCATAATATGACTCTACTTTAAAACGATTGTCACCAAAACGTATACCGTGGTCGCTGAATACAATTACGAAAGTGTTTTTTAAAACACCTGTGTAACCGAGTTGATTTAAAAAGTTTTCCATGATGCGATCGGCGTCTTGAGGTCTGTTGTTGACGTTGTGGCTGAAAGAGTTAATCCAAAACAACCCGAAGAATCTATCACTCCTGTATGTATTTGCGAAATCGAGGGCATAGTTTAATACTTGTTGTCCTGAAGGAATTTTTCCCGCGCATACCAGAGACTTGTTATTCAGCTCTGTCTCGCCTTTGATAAAAAATGGCCTCATGTAGTGATCCGTTGGAGGGGTCTTGAAGGCGTATTTATTGGAAAAAGTGTCTGGTAGCCTCAAATAGTCTTCTCCATAGGCAGTTACGTATCCCGCCTTTTTGAATCTATTCCAAATAAAGTGGTGGTGACATAGATCCATTTTGCCAGCGCATTTATCTGATATTGCCGAAAAATCTTTTCCTGTTAGCACGGGCATTAGATTTGGGAGAGTGTTATCTCCCACCTAAAACACACAAGATAAATTAATAAATATGATGTAGATATTAGATAAAATAAAGTTACATGGTGATAATAAGAGTTTTAACTAGTTTCTGTATGCTAAAGCTTTGAAAATAAATAGCACGCGGCCGGTTAGACGTCCGCGATATCGCTGGAAGGATGAAGTGGAAAGGGAAGCACTCTAAGTTAAGTCATGTCAAGAAGTAGCCCAGAATAGGGAAGAGTGTATTGTATCGGAGACCAAGACTCAGTTTGGGTCGCTGCGGCGTAGTAAGTAAATAAAGCTTTGAAAATATTACCTTGTGGTATCCTCTAAATACAAGCCAGTAGTTGTTCTTGAAATAGGCAGAAGTTTGCGGCAACGAATAAATGAATCGAGGAAGAGACATTGAGTCCATTCCTATCATTAGAACGTTGTACTTGACTTTGCAATCGTCGTCATTTGGTTTAGAGACGTTTATGCGTTTAGCGAATGCGTATGTGTCGTCATAGATAGTGTGACTTATATTTCGTTTGTCGTAATCGAAGCATTTTACATTGATAAAATCTGTTTCCAATGTGATGATTGTGCTGTCTTTGAACTTAATGCATTTTGTAAATCTGAAATTTAATAAAAGTACTCTACATTGGGAACACTAAGAATTTCTTAGTGTTAAACTTAATGTGACCATGGACCATACACTTTTATATGGGACAGTCCCACTGAGGAACAGACAATGGCTAAAATTTCGATGTTTGTTAAATGTGAATTCCGTTAAGCTTTTTAGCATACGAAAGTTTAGGCGATTTGCCTGTTTTAATAAAAATGGTTTATTACGTGCGGTTTGTAATAATAGATGATCTGTAACAATAACTTTGTTATTACTACTTACTTTATCTTTTTATTATCATGCCCGTGAGCAGATTTAATAAAACGGTAACAACAATCGAAAATTATGCTCTTCCTTAAATATTTCTTCATTATTTTTGGTTTTATTAGAGCCTGTACTTTGTCTCTGTCTATCTTCTTTATAAAAACTGCTCTTTTTCCACACGATACATTTGGCTTTTTGTCTTTTAATAATTGTTTGTTATAATTAATTTTTGATAATGGTATTTTACATCCGGGTGTGTCGATCAGGATCGCTGAAATGGAGAAAACTTTATGTAAACAGTGCTTATGTAGACGGTGGTTTATGTAATTTAATGTAATAGGGGGTTTATAAGGCTCTAGAAAGTCCTTTCTGTAAATTTTGGTCTTGAAATAAAACGGCTATTTATGGTTCATATGCCGATACCAATATTTTAGGCTCTTCTTTAAATTGCAATCTAACCACTGAATGATGCCACTGAATGATGCCTTAAAGCATATAGACCAATAATAACTTATAGTATCTAGAAATAAATGTGCCTTAAATTGTTAAACTAATATCTTATTCTTCTTTGAAGATCTCGATTCTTTTTTAATTTGAATAACAATCATTGAATTATAAATGAAACCAACTAGTTAAGCAATTGAGTTGTGAAGTATAGAAGTAGCAAACAACACACGATTAAACTCACCTGGTTTATTATCGTCGAATTCATATGACTCGTTAGGGAAATGCTTTGATTGGTCAGGATAAACTTCATTCAACGGCATATGCTTCATGGGAGTTCCAAAAATATACTCCTCAGTGGTCGAAGTTCTGATTATGATGTTCTTGTGAACAGGCAGAGGAGTACGGTTCCAATAGATTATAAATGTAAGGAAACAGGAAGTGGCAAATAGCAGGCTCACTGCTACCTTAAGTTGCTTCATCCTGGTTTTTCTTAGCATTTTTCTTACTCTAGAAATACAAGAAAAAAGAAAAAAAAACACTTCAGGTTCGCTTTCGGGAATCGAACGCGACGCATATTTTTATTCATTAAACTTAAAAACTGCTGCACTGATATGGATATAAATTTATATGGAAACACAGACTTAACTCTTTAAAACTAAAAAAAGATTTTCCAAATCGGTTCAGACGTCTTCGAGTACTCGATTGACGACGAAAATACGAATTGAAAACCTCTTTCTTTTATTGAAATCATTTAAAAAGTAATATTTAGATATCGTAGGCTTATGCTGGCAGGCATTTTGTAGCATATCACCGATGGCACTTCAAAGGTAAAGTTTACTTAGTTTCCACACTGAATATTTGGTAATAGGTGTGAAATACATACATTGACGCCTGTGTAAGTGACCACTGACCTTTTTACAGGATAGAGAAAACATCTGCATACTTTCACACAACACACTCTACAAGATTCTGTTTCCATTGTTTATTTGCACTATGTTTATTGCATTGGTTATAGGTATATCAGGAAAAAAAAGTGCATTTATTGAGCTCTTTATGTTTTACACCTTAATATTACTAAGATCATTCTTTTTTTACTAAATTCAGTAGTAAATTTAGTATCACTGAACCTGACTAACTAGCATTTTCTTCGTATTGACGGGATGTGCTTTTTCTGTAAATATTTTCTTTATTACTAAACAACGATTTGTTTTTAAATTCCTCTGTTTTAATTCAGGCCTTGTATATTTTGAAGAATATTCTTTGATGCGAAGGTTCGTGTACATTTTTTATGTTAATGAGTTACAGTTCAATTGCCTTCTTACCAACTACCTGGGATAGTTGACAATATTTTACTTCTTAAGATTTCTCATGGGATGGACCAATATTGATAGATTGATTGATAGACCTGAAACCGGATCGACTATCAACACACTACCTAGACATATTTTAAGTCCTGGGATGACCCATGTCCTAATATTGTTTTAATTTTGACTACAAAGACAGTGCCTGAGGTACCTATATATGATATAGGAGCATTGAGCATATTAGCGTCTCATCTATTAAAAGATTGTTATCAATCTTCCAGAGGTCGTTTTTAGGGTTCCGTAGTCAACAAGGAACCCTTATAGTTTCGCTTTGTCCGTCCGTCCGTCCGTCCGTCTGTCTGTCCGCGGCATTGCGGAGAAACTATAAGTCCTAGAAAAGTGTAATTTTGTATACAGGTAAGTAATAATAAGGGTAAGAGAACGGTGACAAAAAATAATTTTTAATTAATTAATTTAGGTTACCTCCCGTACACGTAAGATGGGGATGATTTTTTTTTTCTGGCTGATACCATCGTGTGGGGTATCGTTGAATAGGTATTTTAAAATGAAGGACGGTTTGCTAAGAAACTTTTTCGATTTCATGTTCTGTTTGAAAGATATTCAAGTTTAAAAAAAAAAATTGAGCGTCCCCCCCCCTCTAAAATCTGAACTACTAGCTTTAAAATTCTGAAAAAAATCAGAGGTATGCTTTCAACCATGAACTTTCCAGGAAAACTATAGCGGTTAAGATAAAATTATTAGTTTCGGTAAAATCAGCAAAATAAGAATACCTAAAGCTAACCTAGCCTATAGTTTATTAATGCATAACTAGATGGCGCTAGTAGTAAAATTAGATCGCGCAAGCGAATTGTTCATTGTTGTATTGTTTACGAGTTATAGCTATCACAAATAAATCACCATATTACAGTGTTACTTAGCTCATAATTTCTAACTTAAGTTTTTTTATTATAATTTGATATAGCATGGTCAAGGCTACTTGTGTGAATGATCCGGATATATTTTTTTTAATTTGCGGAGAATATTATGCTCAAAGAATTCCGTTTGAATGTGACAACGTTCATAATTTAGGCTTACAAAAATTACTTTGGATACTCCCTGGAAATTAACGACAAGCCTTGGATTCCCCAAAAGTTATGCAAAACGTGTGTTGAGTATCTACGTTTGTGGACAAATTAGAAAATAAATAGATTTTGGTACGAAACCGCTATAATGTGGAAAGGACTCGAGAACCATCACGATGACTTATTTTTGCTTAGTGTAAACATAAAACTATTGTTTTGATTTTATTAAAAATTAAGTATGCGGAACATAACTGGCTCATAATGTGTTCATTTAAAAATGGTTTACTTTGTTTTAGGCCAATGGTGGTTATATTTTTTTTTTGTAAAGTAAGAATTATTTGGACTTTTCTCAACACGTCCAAAAACTAATGCGTCACTTTCAAAGGCTCGAATGTGACATAACCATCAAGTTACACTCTCTCCACGACCACCTAGACTATATTCATGACAATCTTGGGGTACTAAGTGAAGAATTGGGCAAGCAATTCCACCCGAACTTTTGTTCGATGAAGTAACGCTATCAAGGCTTCTGGAACGCACATATGATGGCTGAATATTGTTAGAGCATTTAGAATAGCCCTTAGAATAAGAATAGCATTTAGAATAGCTCTGCTTTCAGTTTCAGCAAGAAAATCAAATAACACAAAGAGTTTTTCAACTTAAACTTAAATTAATTAGGATCATCTCTACATTGACTACCCACAAGGTGGACAGACGACCTTATAAAGGTCGCCGGAAGACGCTGGATGCAGGTCGCTTCCAACCGGTACATATGGAAGTCCAAAGGGGAGGCCTATGTTCAGCAGTGGACGTCTTACGGCTGAGATGATGATGATGATGATCTCTACATTTATAGCGTTTTATTACGAAAACAACATAATATGTGTCATATCTTTTTAACTAGAGCTGGTACAGAAATTTCAGTCACAAATTTGAAATCGTCGTCAAAAATCATCCAAAATGCTGTTGTGCAGTGTATTCAATCTACTAGAACTACGGAACCCTACATTGTGCGTGGCCCGACTCGCGCTTGGCCTATTTATTTTACCCATGGTATAGCAGCAAAAGTATCTATTAAAAGATATTATGCAGTTGAAAATTTGAATCATGTTATGACGAATTGGTCGACGTACAGTGATTGGATGATGAAGGAAGCGTGAGAGAAGATCACGTTTCTCAAGCAACAACCATTATGATTTCGTAAACATCATTTATCGAATTGTTCACCTCTAAATTCTATTAAAACAGTATGCGTTTTATTGCTGGAGTAACCTCGCTTTGGTGCCTTCGTTTAACTGCGAATTATACTTAGCGAGATTATTTCGTACAAACATAGAAATCCAAAATAAATCATGACTTTTGATTCTTTGGAATAAATCTATGGAGACACGCACATAGGTATATGTGCGTGTTTTTATTTATTAATTTTATATTGTTAATTATTGTGTTAGGTAGGGCATCAATAAAATTATGGAAAATAATACCTATTACTCTACTCCACTCTCTCTCTCTACTCTCTGTAGATACAAATTGTTATTTTTTATCTATTATTGTATTTTTAAATTGATTTGTATTTTGTGTGTGAAATATTGTACCCATATCATTAGTAAAATATTTTAATAAATAAATGAAATTCAACATAAATAAAAATTAAATTAATTATTTTCAATCCTTTAGAAATTAATAAAAACGTTCATTGTGGATTCGACTGACTCACTAGTCTATACAAATCTTATTATGAATCGTGTTTGATACTTGGAATGTGGCTTTTTCCTTTTACTGTGAGGGGTCTAACAAAAAATATTTCTAGAAAACACAGAGGCGGAACTAGCCGGCTAATTACTGTAATTGGTGTTTATATCTTGTTTATTTTTAGATTAAAATATGGTAATACTCACTACGTAATGGCCACATTTCTTTCAAAGTATAATAAATAGGTTTTGTCACTGGTGCTTAAAATCAACAGCGCAACACTGAACACTGTTTAAAAGATGAAATTAAGTTGTTTTGTCAAGATACATGGGATGCTGTGCGGCCATTTTTGTTTTCTAATGGAGATGCGCGCGCAAAGGCTTTAGAAATCTACCAAAAGTGAGCCCTAATCCAAAGATTTACCGCATTATCGTTGGATAGGACATTTTTCTATGAAGGAATCTACATACTATATTATCTTTGCTTGCTACACACTTGCACTTAGTCTACAACGTACGCACGGTTGTCTGGAAGATATCGCTTTAAGCGATAAGTTCGCCAATTGATATACCTTTGGTTTTAATTTTTTATGTGTGTTTAATTTTACTTTATATTATGTGGATCAATAAAAGTTTCTTATCTTATCAACAGATCGATCTATAGTTTCTACCAGACCAATCGATTGATGGTAGAGTGGATTAGTTGACGTCGATAGATCCGCAATATAGCCCTCGAACGGCAATCGATCGATTGGTTAGTCGACGGGTATCCGTCAGTCGAACAAATAAAGCTACCACACCAATCGATCAACGTCGACCGATGTCGATCAAGGGCATCAATTGATTGATGTGGTTAACACCCTTAGAATTCTGTAGTTTTACTTGTAGCGTCCGTGGCATTATGATCGGCTTATTACTCGTATATTCAGAGACACTAGCTTCAAATACCTGTGTGGCACTATTCTCACCTGGGCTAGGGATAGCGCCCCATTCGAAGTCTTTTCATATTCCGTATTATATATTATTTTATTTACACACGACAGTTGTGTGTTATTCCAGGAACTAAGCCAATTTCAGCTCGGCCGAATCAACTGTTTAATCCAAAACCCAAAGTTTCAACCCCCTACGCCTAAAAATATATCATCGATCAGTCTGTAGGATTTAAATATTCCAAAACCTTTCTCGGCGAGAGATCAGGCTAGACTGATCGGTGATATATATTTTTAGGGGTAGGGGGTTGAAACTTTGGGAGTTGGTTCCGGAGCGCTTTCCGGAGAAGGGGTTGTATGAAGGGGGGCGAAACTTTCGTTATTTTTCGCCTAGGACGCACCGTTTCTGAGTTATTTGAGGTTTTTGAAAAACTTTTTATCAGTTTGATCTAAAATCTAAACCTTATTAACACTTATCCTACTTACACTGTAGAGTCGAATCACAATCACAAATCGCAAACAAAAACCTTGGCACACACTGGAATTTAAACCCAGGGCCTCAGGACAAAGATATACCTGATATACCTTGTAATTTAAATTATTCTATTCCCGGGACTCATTCCGGTAAATCTATACTATTATATAAAGAGGTAATTATAGAATAATTTTAATGTTGTTCCAGATTTTAATGATTTTCTTTGCACACTTCCCATATCCTTTCTCGGGATGAGTCCCGGCTATATAATATCTATACAAAAGTTTAGCTAAATCAGGTTAGTGGTCACTGATTTCCTATACTTTGACCTGTACCTTTGACTCACCTTTCTCCCCTTAAAAGTTATTTTTTTAGATAAAATCTATTCTTTGTTCTTTAACCCTTCGTGTACCAGGTGACTAAAAAGCCTGTCCTGTACTAGGTGGGGTGTGACAGACCCCAGGATGTAAAATGTCATAAAAGGAGTATGTTTTAATTATTTGAGTGTTTTGTTAATGGAATAACATTTGTAAATTGTAATCAATAGTTTAATCAATAGTTAAAAAAAAGGTAGTAATTTATTGGTTTTATCAATAAATTAACAGAACATAACTTTTTTGAATTTTAAGAATACGTTTTTCTTTTCTTATATTATATATTAATTGGAAATGGCACACGTAGATGTCATAATTCTTAAATTTTAGGAAATAATAATGAATATAATAAGAATTAAACCAGAAATAAACGTAGAAAACATTGATTTTAATTTAGATAATTAGTGTCAACATTATTGCAGTCCAGAGCAAAAAAAATCAGCGTGCTTCATATAATATTTTATATATTGACTTGTATTTTTTTACATATCAACACTGCCCGACTCAGAACAATACAACTCAGCTTCAAATTCGCTTTTTGTATCACTTTGTTATCATCATTTTCAGATTTTTCCTTAAAATTTTCATTTTCTTACAATTTTTTTTTTCATCAAAAAGTTCCCTAAATATATCTGACTTTAATATGCCTGTATTGATATACAGGCATATTCCATTAGCAGTATTTATCTGTAACAGTTAACTCAAATATAGAATACTTTAAAAAATAAAAGAAAGAAAAGAAAACAGTTATGCAACAAACGTTTTTAACGACGCGTCGTACCAGGTGGGGTCTGTGATGCCCGCGCGCAGTTAAAATTCACGTAACTCACTTAGCAACAAACAGATGACTAATGCAATGGTGTCAATCGAAGCGGCAATGTTGCATCTCCAGCTACTCAGAACATGAGCTCCTGCGCTGATATAGTTTTCAAATAATTGTGAGTTTTCGAGGGCTGGGGTTTGTCAGACCCCACACGGAGGGTTAATGGTAGGTACTTGAACTATCGTTTAAAAAACTTTTAGCTCAATCGCCTCAGGATTTGCATACGAACGTTTTTTGGAACCCGTTTCCTCTTCTTAACGATCGTCTATGTCATCTAAAAAAATACGCTGTCAAATTTCAGCTTAAACGGCCCAGCGGTTTTGTCTCTACGATGATGAGTCAGTCAGTCTGATTACCTCTTTATATAATAGTATAAAGTATAAATATATTAATTTTACATAAAATTAACCTCTAAACCGATTTACCTGTATAATTGAGTATGGAGATACTTAGTGAGTTCCGAAAAACGGAGGAACGGAGGAACTGCGGTAGCGAAACAAAACTGCATAGAAAATAGAAATACCCAGGCCGATATTCTTCGGGATAGCCATGGTTTGAACAGGCCTGTTACCTACTAATTCTAGGCTCACAAAGTACCGGGAATGGATATAAAATCATAGAATCATATCATATATGTATCATGGCTGCACCAAATTTTTACTTTATTAATTGATTGACACGCGCTACGAAGTGCGCGCGGGTCCTCTAGTCTATGAATAAAACGGTAAATAGATTAATATATTTTACCGTGGTTAGTGTCCGCGTCGCCCGGACTTCCCCTATTCGATGACAAGACAACAATATATTGGTAACCTATGTTATCTTAAGTATCATCAGGAAAAAATAAATGTCATTTTTAATTAGGAAATTATGTTTAATAAATAGATTCCTATCACATTCACACTACACGGACACTATAATACAATAAGTTACATTATCAGACAAACATAGAGAAGAACTTAAATTAATTAAAAAATAGAGTTTTTACAGTCGTTGTGTTTTATCATTGTATCTACATTCGATGAACATATTTGATAATGTTTAATTTATAAATAATATTAAGGCTGTCGTTCACCGGAAGTCGTAACTGACTGTAATGTTAGGGTGCTCACTTATAGGCTAGCCCCACTTCTCACAAATTTTCGCGCTAAGTGTCATATTCGCAGACAAAACAAAATATCTAATGTACCGGCTTCAGAGTCAATTTCAACCCAAGGTAAAATAAAGGGTGTTGTGGTTAAAACAGTTTGCTTAAATAAATATAAGGTACCCTTTTGAAATACTGCGTTATGCGTTATTCTCTAAAATAGATAAATGTTTTTCGAGTTCATTATCAAGATTTAAAAAATCTATTGTAAGTATGTACCTAAGTGGAACTAGTGTTCCACTTAGGTAGTGTTAAAGTAGTCTTTGATAAATTTTAGTTATTGCGTCGTCTTTTTACTTCTTTGCATAAAACAATGACAATTTGACAAGCATCCTTTTTATCATTTTACACAGAATCTACTCAAATAAAGGCCTGTCCAAACTTGAGCGATGTTAGGTACCGCCTGCGGTAGGGAAAAAAATGCATGGCAATATCTATATAATGCAGTTTTATTCCGACGGCGCGGCGGTAGCAAATATCGCTCAGGTAGAGCTGGGCTTTTTTTATTTAGCATTACCTACGTCCAGCGGTTTTACCCGCTTTTGTATAGCCTATGTGTTATTCTAGGATCTAAGCTATCTGTATACCAAATTTCAGCTCAATCGGTCCACTCGTTGAGGCGTGAAAGAGTAACAAACACACATCCAGACATCCATTCTTACAAACTTTCACGTTTATAATATTACTAAGAATACCTACGTGTAGCATTGTCAATCTGAGAATGCAGGCTCGTCTAAGTGTGTAACACCCCTTAACAACGAGTCTAGACAAAAAGGTAATCCACCTTTAGTGTTTGTTTTTAAAATGATAATAATCGTCTTTTCCATGACATTGTGACTATTTGTTCTCTGTAATTTTTAACATTGAGTGATATAAATGGGTGACAAGTGACAAAAGTAACAAAGGAATTATGAAAAAGAAATTGTTTTACATCGTTTTATCGCGACGACATCGAGATTATAAAAATTTGATTAAAATAATGAATCATTGCCACGAGCTAAATGCTATGTTGTAAAGATAGACTTAGAATGTTATGTGCACATGCACACGATAATTCATATTATTTGACTGCCTTTTCTATAAAATAATGCCACTTATATAATATAGGGTTAACAGTTAGTTGATTATTATATTTGTATGTCATTGAACAAGTGAATTTAAATAAATATATCTAATACATAAGATACGTAATATCATATTTAAATTAACTTTAATTCAAAAATTCGTTCTGTTCAATGTCATAAAAGAAATAGTATCTACCTAATATTCCGACAAATTACAAACCTCTTACTATTTTTAAAGTAGAATAAAAATATAAGAAAACTAAAGATCCTAATACTACAGACTGGTATTTTTACTTACAAGTGTTTCCTAAAATCTTAAGCGATTTATTAAAAGAGAAAATAATTTACCTTAAAATTATTAAAATAAACTCAAATGCTCTAAAACTAGTGTCTATTTACAATTCTATACATCTAACTTTTAGATTCTAAAGCAATCAGTAGATGGAACGCTGACTTAGACCCTTCGCACACGACAAGTGGGCTACGAAAGCGGAACGTAATGATATAGTAATTTTGTTATAATTAAAACAACTGTTGTTTGTTAACACTAAAACAACTTAGCTGCTGCTGTAGGTTAAGTGGCTAAGCAAATTTACTGAACGCATTAAATTTACAAAATTACATACGTTTAAGGGTGTCCAGTGTGGACAGTGTTACGTAGTACTTCTAATTTATTTATTGGATTGCCACTGTAATAATAGCCCGGTCGTCCGATCTGTTCCCGAACGTCGTACTTCGTCGTACACACCGCTACGTATTATGTCAGATAAATTAATAGCTAGCTTGCTAGCCGGCTAGCTTTATAGCTGATAAATGCATTTTAAGACTGTACAAACTACAGTTGCGCCTTGAATATCAAAATAAAATTGTATGAAAAATAACAGGGGAATAGGCTAAATACGCTTACATTCCGATGCGATAAACTCTATGTTGCATGTCGTCATGTCGTGAGTCGTGTGCGAAGATCTTTATTTAGTGGCAGAGTTAACACTCTTCAGTCTTATTGCATACAATACACAGTGTCATTTATTATACTTAACTATTTCAAGGATCTTTTGACTGAGGGATAGTTATTTTAAATTGTTGGGGGAATTCTACATGGAAATAAAGATAGTAAAATTAGTACATTAGCTACGAATAAATAAATAACATTAGTCAGGAAATGTAACTGGGAACTGTGAACCAATCGCTGCACATTGTTCTATATTAAAACCAATCAAACATCATTATCTACTAGCAACCTGTTAATTAAATTAAAACACCAATAATTTTTACGTCGTTTTTGTGTCACATAGTCCCACTTTTTAAGGAATTAGTTCCTAGTTAGATTTCCTGACTTATTGTTTATTCGTAGATTCCCAGTAAGGTAGGTAGAGTCAACGGAAAATAGAACAAAGCTTCTTTTGTGATCTTACGAAAGTGATGAATTAGAAACAAACAACAAAAAATTTTTAATGAAAATTATTTTGATTGATTAAAATTATGATGAATATAAATTAATGGAAAACGACTTTAACGGATTAAAAAAAAAAACATATGCATCGATCATACTCGCTTACTGGAACTCTACGAAACTTGCAAATTCTTTTCATAAAAATACTTTGTCGCAGTACTTTAGTATCGCAAATATCCCTTAGTTGGAATGTTTCACTAAATGTTCATGATCTTCGGTCGGTTCGTTCAGAAGGATTTCGACGAGGCTGGTGGGGCTGGACACTCTGAAAATAAAAAAAGCAAACATTTTATTTAAACACAATCATCATGCAAAAGCTTTAAAAATGATCCAGGAAATACGATTAATGGAAAAGCTCCAGGTTCATAACGAAAAGCTGGTAAAGTACCGGCTGAGAAATCATGAATTTTAAAATAACCTATTTATCAGTTTTCCCTAAATTTGTAAAGCCCGCTCACTATGGTCATCCAGGCAATCAGTTTTCTTGAACTTCACGCGAAGATAGATACTTTAATCCAGTATGGAGAGCCCACAAGAACAGTTCGAACCGAAACTCACTCTAGTGTCGCGGTTAAAGTGTAGAGCGGGCTTGATATAGGTAGCGGGGAAACCAACTACAACTCTTCACTTTGTATGGACAAAAGTATTAAAGATTAAGCCAAAAGACGAGATAATGAAAAAAAAAGTGTGTGCGTGTAACCTTTACGCGCGATTGAAGTAAAACTTCAATTTAATATCCTGTGAACATTCACGAATTTTACTCGACACTGGCAAAATGCACATGTTACCATATTATTAAAAAAAAAAAAAGAAATTAGACAGACCATAGTATATGACATATACTTACAACCAATCAGAATTATTATTTTTAAATGGCGGAAACTACACAGACTATAGTAAGCGTTACTTCCGTCAGAAAAAAAAAAAGTAAGCGTTACTTCCGTCAGAAAAAAAATCTGAGTTACTCCCTAGTCGCGCCTAAAGAAGTTTTACTTCAATAAATAAATAAATATTTCAGGACATTTCACACAGCGCCACCTAACCCCAAGCTAAGAAACTTAATGCTTGTGTTATGGTGGTTAGGATTATAAATTAATAATAACTAAATTGGAGACGTATCAATTTGAAATACTGGCTAACTATGTCATAGTTAACTCGATACAAGTGGAATTAATTGCATCATTGTGATGCAGAACGTACTCGTATCGTTTGCAGCTATTGTTCGGGTAACGGTGTTTTATGTCGTGTCCAATCAACTATGTATGCAAAACATGTCTTTTGTGATATTAATAATGTTATAGGTCAGTTGACAGGCTTTTAGCTAAGAAGGTAGGTAGGTTATCCTTGTTCCAATGTTTTTAACTAGTATCAGTCTACTGGTGAAGGGTCCGCGTATATTGAAACCCTACCGTAAAACTACACAACTATAGTCCTGTCTTACAACTATGGTCCAGTACCATACTTTGACATTTTGTGTTATTAATAAGAAAGTAGCTACATTTAGAAAAAAAATCGGCCACATTTAGCTAAAATAAATAGTAGGCTTTGTAGTTTAGGGCAAATCCGATAAATGGCATCTATGTGCAGTCAACAGCAAGGGGTGCGGAATAAACCTGTTTTTACGTGTTTTTGAAACTCCGCTTACTTTTATAACAAAAAATAAGTAAGAGTGGTCCACCAGTTCTACAATTAATTTTTATTAAAAGGTAATATGTTTATATTTATAATATTGGTGCTGTTTTTTACATCAGTTAATTATTTTAATATTAAGTGAAATTTATTCCAATTTTCATACTTTGGATTCAACAATAGTCCAACGGTTTTTTTGGGCCATACCTTATTAAAAACCGAATTTTGTTTTAAACTGCATCAAGGTTTTGAGAATATTGACAAAGAAGAAGCCTGGAGCCAGTTCATACAAATATTATTTAGATCAACATAATATTATGGAGTTAGATCTTTCTGATATTGAGAATAGAAGACTGACTCAAGACAGGTCGTATGTTTAAATGTATGTCCCGCTGCGGACTTGCCTGAAAATGGCTCGAAAAAGGTGATGAAATTTTTTATCAGACCGGGCAATTAAAACTTAAAATTCAGCCCCAAAAAAAACTCAGCACTGAGAGATTCGCTGAGCTGAAAACGACGAGAACAAGACGAAAAAAATTTAGCAAGTTTACCTGCTAGACTTTTTTATTTAATTTTTTATCTTACAATATACTGATTTTATAAGATATACTACGTAAATATAAGTAAAAAGTGATTCATTCTTCCATTAAAGTTACTTACAATGTTGTCAGTTAAACTTAAATAAATATGAATAAATTCTAATAAAACCTTGGTTTTAATGAAATGATATTATATAAAATAATAATATTTCAGTATTCCAGACCTTTAACATTGCTTCAAGTCAGTTAAAGTACGGTTTTTTCTTGCATTTTTAACCTGGACTATAGTTGAAAACAGCGCACACAACAATGGTCCAAAAATAATATATAAAAAATAAAATGTTTTTGTATAATACCAGTTAAAACGTTAATAATATATTAAAGCACATTCATTAACCCACCTAATTAAAAATAAAAATACTCTGTACGATTAATAACATGACTCTGACAACACGATAAAGATTAAATCCTATATATTTGGACCATAGTTGTGTAGTTTTACGGTACCGCTATTCAGCACCGCGAGCGATCTGAGATGCGGGAGCCTTTACGTGCATTCATTCTTTAAAAATGACTTAATGGGGCCCTCTAGAGCATGTAGAGCACATTATGAACTTTGTAAATTCCTTGTTACTTAAGATAGGACCAATTGAATTTTATTTATTCCTATGAGAATCCAAGGTGAGACGTTGTAGGGTCGCTATCATCTGAAATCTTTATTAGCGGTACGAGGAGCCAGAAGATTGAGAGATTCTTAATCCTGAGTAAGAAATTGAATAAACTGTACCCATACAAACGTACCGTACTACTGTAGACCTCGTAAAAACCTCCTGTAAGTTTTAAGTTTGTCATATTATTCAAAACTATTTCTTGTATTTTGGTATGCAATAAAGAGTCATTGTATTCTATACTCACTGCAAACAGAACAAGCGATTTCATCAGTGTTATCGCCGCAGCCATCTCTTCCAGAGCATGCCACGGCCGTGCTTCGACACCTTCCGTTACCGCATCTCAGTGGGCATACGTCTGCTGCGCGCCATCTAGGGATATAAACAAGGATTCATGAGGAATGTGGATGTATTACAACAAGAGCATCGATCATCTTATACTCTTGGACACATCGTCTCAAATACCAGATTAGGAAAATATCATCTTATATTATGATACTTGCAGATAGAGAAAATTGGACCAAAGAGGAAATCTAGAATATTTGAATGAACTAAATCCAACCAACCGCATCCCTACCGAACCGTTATCGGAGGTAGACTTGTAGGTAGGCTAATGCTCAGCAAAACACACTTTCCCGAAATGCGCTTTTTCCCAAAAAGTACACTTTAATACATACACATAGGTACATTGTACATTTCGGAAAAATGCACATTTCTGGAGTGTATATTTGCGGAAAGTGTACTTTTAGAATACACACATTTCGGGAAAGTGTGTTTTTTGAGTCTAAGCCATCTGTCTTCTTATCGGAAGATAAACAAATCTTGACAAGAAAGCGAAGTGGGACAAGCCTAAACTGCAAGGGCCATCTGGACAAACACTTTCAAACGCCTGATAGTACTTTAAGGTCAAATATTTGAGCATAGCCGTTACCGGTCACACGTGCTTCGATTACGAAGTACAGAATAACAGTTTTAAGAATTTTCTTTTGAGGGTAGCAGGTATATTATAGTAATTATTGATGTTTCACGTGTCCAAAACATATGCCATTCTGTTAGGTGTTCAAGAAAATAATACCTACATTCTTATTAAAAAAGCATATCTACCTACGTTCTTATTAAAAACAGATAGATGACCCGACATAGCAAAAGTTTTATGTTTTCTTGCAAGTAGGTACATAGATCGTTTTGCGTGAAAGATAGATCGTTTAAAGCGCGTTTGAGTCTCTCCGGAGACTCGTAGGCGCAGTTCTAGTTTAAAATTTGAAGAGCTGATAAAAAACCCGAATTTTGACTTTAAAAAGATAAGTAAGAAGATTGAGGGGTTGAGATCTTTAGCCTCAACCCTTCAATACTCACAGTTTAATCGATAAAAGCGTAGAAGTTACCTAGACTGCTCGTTGCAAAGATGTGGTGGTTCGTCGGAAGCATCCTTGCAGGTGATGATGGCGTTACAGAACTCATACTCCGGGATACACTCGCCTGAACCGCACCGGAACGTGTGACGGGGACAACTGGAAATATATAATAATTATTAGGTATTTAACTATGGCCTATTTGAACTCGACACCACATTTATACGTCCTGCACAGTTGACCGTGTTAAAAAGCACAAGGGGATCTCTGTAACCTTCTTCAACCTAAGGCAAACCCGTAATGAAGAAAAAAAGTTATTTAAAATACACTTCCTCTAAGCAACTATTCTTCTTCTTCCTGCCCTTATCCCACACTAGGTAGGGTCGGCACAACACGTTTTTCTCCTCCATTCTGATCTATCATCCGTCATATCTGCATCCACTCCCCTAGCTCGCATATCCTCTTTCACACAGTTCATCCAAACCCATCCAAACCTTTCTAAGCAACTATTCAAACTCAAAAATCATTTATTCAGATATAAACTTCAATGGAGCACTTTGCAAGTCAATTTTAAATTTATTAGTTCTATTTTAAGACTCTACCGCTCGTTCGAAAAGTGTCTCTATGAGAAGATAGAGCAAGAAACCCATCATCATTCAGATTCTCTCGTCCTTTCAACACTGCAACGGGCTGTCATAGCGCGTGGTGCGGGACATTCATCATGCACTCGGACATTAGCACAGAACGACTTCATTGGAAGACCATCATAGAACCTAGCTCTCCTGTAGTCTAAACTATCGTGTACCCTTTCCTTTTCGTAGCGCGGCAATTCCTCTCGTCCTCACCGCCGGGACACTGCGGCGTGCCGTCACAGCGGGTGACATACACCACACACTCAGACAGCAGCACAGAACGACTTGATAGGACCAAGCTCTCCTGTAGTCTACACTACCATGTTACCACATACCCTTTCCTCTTCGTAGCGCGGCAGTTCCTCTCGTCCTCCCCGCCGGGACACTGCGGCGTGCCGTCACAGCGCGCGGCGCGGGACACGCAGCGAGCGCCCGGACCCCCGCAACGGAACGAGTTCATTGGACAACGCTCGCCTACTGCCGCTGGAAATTTATACAGATTCATTAATTAAATAGGATCGCCAACAAAACATCAGCTATATTAACCTATCCGTAGAATAAAGTAGAAAAAAAAAATCACATCTAAATCGCTCCTTTCAAGAAGACCAAATTAAAGCATGACTTGCATACATTTTGCCACCTACGACCTACAATCACAGCCCCAAAAGATCATCAAAACGTTTTTTCTACCTCGGTAATTATTCCACACATTGTAAGTTATCCTGCTTTTTCCCATATTTTACTCTATCATCGACCTCGTCGTCGACGACCTTGCACGACGCCTGTTCGTAAACACTAAATCTAGATCATCATTTGTATTGGTTTCCCACCACGCCTTGGTTTTTACTTCTTGTGATACCACCCAAACTCAAAATTCTTTATTCAAATTGGAGCACTTTTGCAAGTCATTTTTACATATTTTTCTATTTTAGTACTCTACCGCTCATTCGCAAAGCACCTCTGTGAAAAGAACGAGCAAGAAACTTATAAGGATTGCATTTTTTAACCATCTTCGTTTTATTTTATTGTATTGGTGTGTTTCCTAATTGTATAAATATGAGACAGCCCAATAAAAATTTGTGATTAATTCATGTGCTTACTTCCAGAAGAATCCTTCTTATATCCAGTGCACTTTTCATCGGAACCATCAGGACAGTCCTTGCGACCATCGCATACGAAGAACCAGCTGATGCAGGCACCAGTTGACCGACACTTAAAATCAAAATAACACATTATGTTACATAACCTGTTTAAAGATTTATCTACATCCTGGAGTACGGAAAGGGAAGTTACATTTACAGTCTAATATAACCTGGTGGTTAGGAGTCGTAAATTTGTTTATTATTGCAAGGGTTTACCTATGTTGGTTAAATTTCCAGGAGTAATGAGTTCTTGAAAGGCAGGAGTTACGTAAACGATAATTTTCGTGAAGAAATGAGGAAGCATAAATACTAGTTAATATACCTACGTAGATAGTTGTAAAAGCATTGTAGCACATCGGCTTTAAGTTGTCCTCTTGAAGACAACAATTAATCTACGGTAAAATTAATTACGGTACGTTTGGTACATACCAAAAGATGAATTGCCAATTTTCAAAAGTAAATAAATATCTGAGCAACTGCTAGAAAAGTACCTAATTCGTATACTCACTTGGAAAGTTCCAGGTAAACATCCCCTATTCCTCGCGGAACAAGCTGAAGTAGAGTTATTCCCGAAGGAACAGTCGCACCTCTTGTTCAAACACTTGGAGAAAGGATCCACTTGTTGGCACTGAGAGTCGGTGACGCAAGCCATGCCTAGAGAGGCCGGACCGATGTCGTAAACGGGAGCGTAGTCGGTGCGAATGCGGTGCTTGTCTGAAATGTTGACAATATTTTTTAAATAATAAATATTTAGTTCGTACGTTTTCTGAAAACCGTTTCGTTTTTCTCGGTTTCTATATTCAGTACCTACTTAGATCGATTTGTCTCCTTGAATTGTAATACTGATATCTAATAAATAATATCAATACTAAACAATATAGTACCTATTTTTGTAGGATTTGATTGTAAGATTTATTTTTGGGTATATGCTAATCATTTTCAGCACCTACCTAAAATATGAATTACTTTGAAAAAATTAAAAGCATTACAGGAATCTTACCTTTCAAAGATGATTTTTTCTGATGACCAGATTTATGCGATTTGTTCCCAGTTTGGTCCTTCGATGTACCAGTTTTTTTATTGCCCTTTTTATCTACTGATGGTTGTGTAACGACTCGGTATACCGGCTGATCATTCGCATGTAGATTTGCCGTAAGCTCGTCTACTCCCACAACGTCATTCGGCCCTTCTTCTTTCCTATTTGATACTGGTGATAACTTCACTGATTCTGTTGTGGGTACTTTCAAAACAGCCTGCATCAGTGGACTGTCTTCTTCAGTACTCAAAACATCATTCGAAAATTGAGCTTTACTTGGCTCTTCGACTACTTTTTGAGTTCCAAATGGATCCTTTAATTTTGGATAAATATTGGCTGTGGGTTTTGGAGCTTTGTTTGATAAATCAGTTTCATAGTTAAGGGCATCTTGTTCGGCTACCACTGCTTCGGTAGATAGAGGTCGACTCGCAACACATCTATCGCCGCTTTGTTTAAAGTTAGTATTACAGGCACATCTTCCAAACAAGTTGAGGATGACGAATTCGCAGCGACTTTCTTTGTCCCATAGACGACAGTGTTCGTTGCTGTAGCAAACGTGACCAGGAGCCGCAGCTGCAATATTGCATTTCACATTATGAACTGTTTCAACGTTTGCGGTATTTATTGAATGGCAATTGAGTGTGGAAAGTGGACTTATTTGTTGACCTCGCGATGCGACGAGCGGTTCGCGGCAATTTTCCTAAGGCTGACCATACGGTCTACTATCACATGCTCTAATAGCCGCGTATAGATACAGTTTTAACTTGCGCCTATGTATGTCGCGTGTCCTAGAAGGTAGCAAGTAGGTACTAAATATATTATAGGAAATACAATTTGCACTAGAAGCCATCGATCAACATAATCAATTCGTTCTTAACTTAGTTCGTTACTTTGTGCACGCTTAGCAATTCAATTATGCCATAGTTTCTCATGTCTAAATAATGCATAAGTAATGGCGACAAGTTGATTAGGTGTTGTGAATGCTAAATCAAAATGGTAATTCGATTATTCTATTATAATGATAATGAAGGAGTAAAGCACGACACGCGAGGTTCACCTACATAGGAAAAGAATGGCAGTGGTACACTGCACTTTTAAACATTAATACGAAGCTTAGATACGAACTTAGACATGAATCAACTATTATTTTTATGTTGTGATATATTGCACGAATCGATCTGACAACTTAATAAACCGAATTAACTCGTAACTCCGGGCATTATCTTCAAGACTGAATGCTATCATCTAACGGACCTTTCAACGATACCATTTCTAGAATTGAACTTCTGACCTTTCCTCTAACATTCTCGCTAACTTTATGGGGTTAACAACAATTATCTTCTATGCGTGTTATGTTGATCTCTTTATAGTCACTGAGCCGTGTAATTTGCAAAAAAAATTGGGTCAGTGTGGAATCAAAACGTCAGAAACATTCGTGATCGAGATACAATCTTACCGATTAGATTTCTTTATAACGCCTCGTCTACGACTTGACATTAAACTACTTACCTCTATAATTTGAAACAAATATCTTCATTTCTCGCACTGGATATGTCATTTGAGTCGTAAAAGATAATAACGTCAGTTTTCTCATGGGCTTACATTTGACAGAACAATCACGTAATTTTTCTCACAAAGTAACAATATCTCGCGGAAATAGGCTCTATTAGGCGAGCTTCTGCGTTATTGAACAAAGGGCTCATTATCAGCTTTCGGAATCTTTATGGAGCTTTTTAGAAAATTGGGTCTTTATATGGCAAAGCAAGTCATGCGTGACATTCGTACTCTCACAGCGCCGAATTCCATTGTAAGGCTGAATGTTACCGGTTACATTCTTTGTTGAGTGTTGTCATACATTTTATGGCACTTTTATATTAATAGGTGCCCGTTTTGTATTGAGCCAGTGGGCTCCCGTTAGTTTATGGACTGAGATATCCTTATTAGTGCGCCCTGAGAGAGCCTTAGCAGATATATTCCTATGAAATACGACCGTTGTTTGCTGCGATTTATTAGTTAGGTCAAGTTACGAGTCAAGTACCTTAGGTTCTCTATCTTGGTACCTACCTAGGTGCATAGATGATTAGGATGAACAGCGACTAAAACAATCGCTGCTTTTCCTATTTGCTATTTTACAAGTAAAATATTTATAGAAGTACTTTGATAGGTGACGTTTAACGTGATTTTTCTTTAGCCCATTACGACGGCCTAGTTATTGGGTTCCAATAAAATCTCGACTTTCTTCATCCCGTTTTATAGAATTACACGGTTTATTAGTTTCGATCCAGTGGTTTACCCGTGACCCGTTCAATTTGGCACGAGTCCGTAGTAACCGAGATGAAAACGAAAGTCGGAAATGTCTTCGGTGAAAATTGTAATGGCTCTTTCAGAAACCTCACGTAATGTTCTGAGATCATAAAAATATCATATTTACTAGTAGAAAGCTAACGATGCAATATTATACTATTTACATTATACAAGTATCATTAGATAGTTACTTTCCTATGTAGGTACGTTTTATGTAAACGCGTGTCCACGCCATGCAATTTTCCATTGTGTAAATATATAGAGTTTTGTAGGCGATCACCTAAAATACTCGAAAAGCCGATAAACACCACCAACATAGTGTGTGTTTAATGGAATCTTAGTTAAGGACTGTACTACATTGTAATGTTTATATAAACAGCAATTAAAGACTCTTTTTAATTAGGTTGAAATTCGGACAAAACTTGATATAAGTAATTAAAATTCCAGACAGCAATATCAGGCAGATTTGACGTCATGTTGTTATTTTCTTCCATACAAATACTAGTAATAAATCTAAGGGAAGAATAAAATAATTATATGGATAAGAAGTAATTTATAAGATGCTATAGGTAAGTAGGTAGTTGGAATGCAAATTTACATAACGTTTTACAGCGGCAGCTGCTATCTTCTAGGAAGCCAGGAACTAATCACAATAAATTCCAACATTAAACTTTAGTGAGCGAGCCGATCGCTCTATTCCTATTTCCTCATTAAATTACGATGTCTATTACCCATTCGTACCGATTGCCGGATTCACGACACTTTTGACTATGAAAAGATTAATAGCACCGTTCCGCGCCTTAAGCAACCATAACAAAACGTTCCGGCAAACACTTTTACTTTTATTATTTGTTATTGGAAAAATTGATATCGTGAAATCGAAATGCTTTTATTGGGTGCAAACATTTCT
This sequence comes from Hemithea aestivaria, assembly GCA_947507615.1. Classification (NCBI taxonomy): domain Eukaryota; kingdom Metazoa; phylum Arthropoda; class Insecta; order Lepidoptera; family Geometridae; genus Hemithea; species Hemithea aestivaria. The sequence continues at coordinate 11,848,679 of OX382331.1, forward strand.
TTAACTCTAGAGGGATTCGCACAACTTTCTTTTTCAAGGAGATGAGAGGAGGAGAGGGATTTATCCCGCCTTCTGAGTTTATTCTGCTGCCGTATACGGCCGCATTGTCGCTAAACATCATGCGAAATCCTGATCAAACAATAACCTATAATGATTTTTAAAAACACTTTCGACCGTATTCCAAAATTTTTTTCATGTGCAATTTTATGTCTGTCAACTCTTTAACGTTATTTAACAGCAAATATTTGTATGCGGGAGAGAGCCGGCTAAATTAAAATGACTTCACAGCCTTTGTCAATAAATTGGATTTATGTTAATTGGGTACTTTTGAAAGTAAGAGTAATTTTGAATGTGATGTCACATGAGATCGATATTTTATCGTAAATCTTCACTTTGAAATGTTAATTGCAACTTTCATTATTTTCACTGCACATATTTATTATTATTGTTTACTTATCATAAAAGAAAATGTATACCTACTTACAGAATATTGTAATATAGGCAGACACCGCACTCTTAACTACCAACTAATTATAATGCAATTTGCAACATTTTTTTCGGTTAGAAAGTAAGACAAGAAGGAATACGTTTTCCATATTAATTTCCGATAAGTGTGATCGTAATTGTAGAGCCTGAAGTTAAGTTCAACGTATGTTGAAAAAAACTTAATTACTAATCAGTAGAAGTATCAGTAGGTACCTAAGTATACTGATACTAGCTATAGTCATATATTGTCTTATAAGAATTGGTAAACTTACGTGAAAGGCAGGTGTGTTTTCTGAACTGCAAATGACCGTCGGTGCACCGGCAGACACCGTCCAGACAAGCGCTGTAGGCCACCTTTAGAGTGCATTGTTCTGATACTACGCACTCTGATCCTAATAATGTCGCTGAAAAACAGAAAAATATTTTTTTAAACACCTGTTAATATACTTAGGTAGTATCGTTGACTTGTGACGACAGTATGACATATCAACAAGTGAATTAAATTAAAAAACCCCAACGCAATATAAATGTATTATAGTGCGTTGTATTCTACTAGTATAGCCCTTTCATTTGATACCCACATTGACGGGGTCGTGGACAAAAAAAGTAATCCACCATTTTGTAACGGCGGCCATCTTGGACCGATTTCCACCAAACATGGCTAAGAACACTTTCGACTAACTCTACTTTCAAACAAAAAAAAACTAAATCAAAATCCGTTCATCCTTTCGGGAGCTACGGGCTACGATGCCACAGACAGACACACACACAGAGAGACAGACAGAGACGTCAAACTTATAACACCCCGTCGTTTTTTGCGTCGGGGGTTAAAAAACGTTATTTAATAAAATCTTGATTGATTAAATGTTTAAGGTTGTTTTCTGTAAAATAACGGTTTTTAAAATGTGGCAGTGTGGCATCGTCGCGAGACATTATGACAAACGATTTAACAACATCCGTTGATAAAAGTATAACCAACATACCTATGTACCTAAATACAACAATTTTTACTTAAAATCGATAAAAATAGATTTTTTTTAGATTATCAGTAACTTTGCTTGTTAGTTTAATTAAACATTAGCCCAATCAATTAAAAGATTAACCCTTAGTTATAATAATTATGATTTACTAGCCTTTAGCTTTAGCGTTAAGTTGATATTTGTAATTTGTACCTCCTCGTTGTTATTTCAAGATATCCTATTATTACTCTACATAAAATAGTTTTAATGTTAAAATTTGTCAACAAAAAACAATTTTCATCTTAGTATTTTAGTTTCAATCATAGAACTGGGAATTGGGCTTTTAACGACTAACGACTCATCGATAGAGCACATATACAATCACAGATGTAGAAACGGGCATTCAATTTTAATACCACTGTGAATTCTGTCTCAAAGACATGTTAAACTGTCCCGTTTGTCTCCTCTATAAGATAGCTATGTAGTAAACACTTGTTAGGTCACATTGCAGGCCTTTAATACGTCTCCTTTTATGTAAAGGCAATAGGGATGGTAACTATTTTTTCCTTTGTTTTATTAGACGCGGAGCACATGATGTGACCACGGCTTTCCCGGCCAAACTTACAATGTAAAAAATTATAATCGGGTCAATCACATCGGGTCACATTTAACATTTCATCAAAATTCCTTCCATAAACTTCAAAATTGCAAAGTTTTCGTATAATTTTGAGTAGGTACTTATGTGGTAAGCTTAAAAGTTGAATGTTGAAGTGATTTATTGTTTTTTATTAAAACTTATCGAATTCAATATTCACAGGCACAACACAATAATAAATAATTCTGTCGAGTGAACTATTATAGTTTTTAAATGTGTAAAAAAAAAGGAAGCTCACACTCAAATTTTTTTTTTTAATATGGCATCAGTTGCTTTTTCCTGTGTCGAGACTCACATTAAAAAGTGAAAAATAACAATCGAACAAATGATGCACAAGTACAGTAAACAAAAACACATCGGCGGATATGAATAAGTCGCATTGTCAAGCAATGAGGTCTTTGCTCCCACGATTATCTTTTTGCCATCGAACATCTATTTCCTATCTTCTAGAGCCTGTTTCAATGCAATATTCTCTACACAAGATCTATTAACCTTGTCACGATTGATCACATGCTCGTAACATGATAGCTTTTCAAGATAAGCTTTAAAATCCGTTACAAACACCATTTTAAATCTTAATAAAGATAAAAATATGCAGTTTTTAGTTGTTTTATGATGGAGTGGGTTATGAGACTTGATAATTCTATTGTATGCAAATACTAAAAGAGCGATTATAATAAAATAGATGACACCGTTTCACCTAGTTTCTAAATGACAAATTAAGATAAGTGATCAAGTTTATGATACTTATCTTATTCTAACAGATACTCATTTCGAGGTAATTAGGAACAGGTTGTACCATTGTTTTAATGTAGTTAAAGTTTGTTTTTGATATTCGTACTAGGTTGGTATCATTTATTTCAACTTTTAATAATTTTATGGTGGCAAATAATATAAAAATACGTTCTTATTTATTAAGGATTTTTTGTGCAATCTCACTTACTTAATTAGGTACCTACCTATCTATTTATTTATTATAGATACCTTTTTTGTAAAAAATATATCATTACTTTCAGCAATCGTATCTTCGCTTTGTTTTTATTTGGCTGCCCCAATAATGATTAATTTTAACCAGAAAAGTCCAGGTGTTTACCAGAAATGGTAACAAGCACTGAATGAAGGTTAGTGCCGGTAGGGTTCATGACCTAGGGCGTGTGCGACCCTATTCGATTTCAAGTTCGTTCGATGGGTGTGGCTGCAATTTGCATCCAATGGCCCGCGGTCCGGCAGTCGGTGTAACTGATGTGTACTTGCAAGTTTATTTGCATTTGACACTGTTGTAATAGGACCATTGAGTTGTCGAATTGTTGAGTGCAATAAAAACATTGCTTGGATTAATTGGGTCATATTTTGATCTTGAAACACATACCTACATAAATATTGCGATTTATATTGTCCTTACGTGCGACTATCTCGTACGTTCGATAATTATCTAGAGCTTTCCCGTAAAACATTTATTTCAAATGCGTAACGTAAAAAATAGCTCTACCCTTTTATATTTTAAAGCATTTAGCCGGATCAGGTCTTAAGATCATGCCTAAGCAACATTTTAATTTTGTCTATCAGGATTTCGTTATGGAAGTAAACTAAACTGTCATTTAACTAGCTATAGATTTCTTACTAGTAAAGGCTATGCAACAAAAGTCCACGGCCAAAGCCACTAGTAGAGTTTTTTTACTAAAAGATATTCCGTTAGCTTAACAAGGCGTAGACAACAACTAAATGATTAATTGATAACACAGTTTTGCTTCTGTTTTAATGAAAGGCGCCTGCATTCAACAAGTGTCCGAATTAACATTGATTTATTTATAAACGACTTAAACATATTAGTTTAAAGCCTGTTTGCTAATTTACACATTTAAATAAACATCAGAATAAACCTTTCGAAGAAAGACAATAATTATGCATAACGTGACTGCCAAGTAAATTAAGCAATAAATAATGGAGACCTTATTTCATATGCAACCGGTAGTAAACTAGCTCAATGTTTGTTTGTCAAACTTGGACTGGATTTGACCAAACATGATTTTTCAATCGAATTTTTATGCGCTTTTTGTAGACAGAATTTCGTTGGACCTATTAGTTGTAAGATTTCATTGTAACAAATCTCTTTTCCAAATTTAATTCCAATCGGTATGGATATTATAAATACGATGTAATAGGATATGACGATAGCGAGGGATTTTTTTTTATGCTTCTACTGTTGCAGACTACTACTACTTCAAATGATACGCATACGCATCATCATGCGCCTGTAAGTCTATGTATATATGGACTCCGCAAACAAGTAATAAATTTAGTTCTTTGAGTTTCCACTAGTAGTCTATTAAGTATCTACATTATAGATTATATTACCTATGTATTTCACTTCTTACAATTAAAGATACATATTATATATGTTTTGAGTAACGCGGTTTTGGCTTCCATCTTTTTGAGAAAATCGCAGCAATTCTTATAAAGAAAAACTTCGGTTAAATGCAGCCTTATTCGCATAGATTTACATTCACAATTTATCAGATCATTTATAAAAGACAGTGGTGATCATGGTGTCAGAATACCGTTTCAACAGTTAATTAATGTGGACACTTAACTCTTTTACGGCTTACATCGGGCTGATTGCATGGAATTTGTTTAAATCTTGTTTCTTGGCACATTTTTAAAGGTAGTCATTCATTCTGTATATTTATTTATTTTATGTTTCAACACAACCCTGAGACTTTTTGATGCTAAAGTAGCATTTTCCACCAGTTCTCCTGGAACTGCGAAAAAGTACCTATTGGACAATGGGAGGAGTGCAGACAATATACTTGCTTTTTAAGTGTTAAGTCTAATAAAAATAATTTTAAGGGGGCTAGGGATAAATCCGAATCCTTAGCTCGTAATGCTTGAACTTGATAATAGCTTGATCGATATCGATAAAATTTAAGCAGAGCCACCTGTGAAGTGTATCTCTCCTTAGAAACAAAAAAGATTAAGTACGTTTTTTAAATCGATTCAGGAATCAAAAAAGAAATCCAACGAATTGTAAGCGTTTCCTCATAAGTCGCTTAAAATATTTTACATTCGATCTCCATTCTGCATATTATTAAATTATTTAAAAATACCACAATCCTTGAGAATTCAAGAGAAAGTTAACGCGAGTGTAAAAAGTGGAAAAGCTCCATTACACCTCATACAAAAATTGAAAGGAACGTTCACACGGATTAAAAACTGAATACAATCCGCAATGTCGGCTCTTTTGAATATCGGTGTGCCTATTTACAATTATTTTAGCTTATCATCACCATCTCCGATTCTTGGCACATTAATCTAAAAACGAGTACCTAGTACAAAAGGCTTGCGTTTATTACATTTGGCACGGAACTGACAGCCGTGAAACATAACACGACGTGCGCGTGAGTTTTCGATTTCCAATCAGAGATCTCGGTCTGTTTCAATGTCAAGGACAGTCTGAAGTCTGAATATCTGCAAAGTTTAAGAAGGCTTCCCCACTACGTCCGGTCCGAGTCGGATCCAAATTCGCCGTGACGGATGACGGAACGAATTTGGTTATTGTTTGTTGTAGGTCTGTTTTCAATGTCTAGGACAGTCTTTATATAGATCTGCAAAGTTAAGAGAGCTTCCGGACTACGTCCAGTCTGAATCGAATCTGTCATGTCGGTTCGAATTCCTATATTGTCGTACTAATTACTACTAACTATGGTTACTCCGGTCCACCATCGGTATCATCCAAAATGGAGATTGGCCGATAAACGGCAAAATCCGGATAACTATCTCCTCCTAGACTAGACGTCCTCTTAGATTAGACGTCAAGAATAATTTCTTCAGCTGTCATATATCTATGTAAATAAATATTGGATGTACTCTACCTTCTCATTAGCTGGTTATAAGTTGGTTAAGGCTCTTATAGAGTCTGTTTAAAAAGGATTTTATCTAAACATAATAATATATGCACATCGAAAACGAATCAATATATATTTTTATTGTTTTCGCAGCAGGATCAGATTAATTGGTTCAGTTATATATGTCCGATATCCAAACTTTCGCCTTTACTGATATATTATTTTATTTGTACATAAAAATAACCGTAAGTTCGTTTTGGTATAATCGTTATCGGATTGATACTTTATACCTTAATTTTAATAAGGATTGCGCCACTTACGCTAATAAAACCTGTTAAATCAAAGCTAATTTTACCAATAAAAGGCACGTGTTGATTTCGCAGAATTCTCATTCACGTCGATATGCTTATTGGTGTCATTTAAGATTTTGGCTTTTTATGAAATAAATGGTCCCAATTTTCAATCAGCCGGCTTTCTTCCAAGTAGTGGATTAAAACACTAAATTCTGGTAATATTAAATTATATGCTTTCGTTTTATTGCGGCATATTCAGGTGCTTTGAGATTTTATGCGAATAATTTCAACGAGACTAAAACGAGCACGCTACTAAAGTTTAAACTAGGTTCTGCATTCTCCTAAGATTAGTGCAGTCGAACGGTAGTAGTCAATTACAATACTACTAACAATCTATCAGCTTTCAGAATAGAAACTGGACTAAAGAGTCTTAACATCTTATGACTCTTGAGTAAGAAGTGATGGTGCAGAATTTCACATCATTGTGATATCCTAGGCCCTAGGTGGTATTGTACTGATTGTGGGCAGCGTTAACACCAAAACCACCTCTAAACATCAGGAGATCGTCTTGCTCGTCTTCTTACTTCTTCGCATAAAAAAAGGTGGATAGATAGAGATTACACTTTATTGAGACAGAAAAATATACAAAATTAAACTTAAAAATAAAAACAATATGTCACAGCCGCATATAGGTACTTAGGTACCTATTACCTATCTTATATTTTTCCCTCTATTATTTTGACTATTTTATAAACCCTTTGCGCCATAGCTTTATTAGATCAAAAACTTCTTTAGCAGATTTGAATTTGGGAAATATGCTTTTCTTAGATCTGCAGGTTTTGTAAAGTCGCCGTCACGGATTGCCCACATGCTATCTGCATATCTGGGCTAATGTACTTGGATACAGGCATCGTGCACTTGAAAACTGTCACGTTATGCTTCCATGCCTTGTCAAGTTCAAAGAAATGGGCAATTTTAAACAAATTATAATAAGAGATTTTATCATAAGATCAATTCTACAATCTACATGATGCAAAGAGTATTAAATAGTTATTTGTTATACAAGAGTGCAAAGTTGCTTTTTTACCGCGTGCTCAGTTTGTATGACCGAGCGAGCGAAGGATTCTAAAATTAAATCACGAGCGTAGCGAGTGATTTATTAATTAGAATCCTGAGCGTTAGCGAGGGAATCAAAAGAGCACAAGGTCAAAAATCTTTGCACTCGAGTGTGACACATAATTTTTCATCCCCCCTCAGCGAGGAAATAACTCAATGCTAAAAGTTTTTTTTTAAATTATTCTCACCATGGATGCGCACAGCGTTGCCAGTGCACTATCTTCAAAAATAACCAGTATTCAATTTTAATTTACGTAGGTACGCTTACTTAGAGTCCTTTTCACGAAAGAGGTCCCACGGAATTTAGCGGAACTAATTTTTTATTCTATTATTATTGGACTTCATATTTTAAATCATTTTTATTTGTTACATAAAATAAATACCTTTTTGATTAAGAAATTAAATATGAGAAATTATGAGGCGTTAAAAAGGTAAAGGTATTTAAACTTTTAAAATGTGCAATAGTGGCGTCCCGCAAAAAGGTTTCCTTTCGTGAAAAGCACTCTACCTATTCGTTTTAGTGATTATTTTCTCATTTTCAGTTTATTACAGTGAGAAATCGTTAATAAAAAAGTTACTAAAAAGTAATACTTAGAAAAAATCTTGCTACTAACTAGATAAAGTTATAAAAAATTGGCTTATTCTATTAACTCTGCTAAATTAACTCAACTATTATTTACTATTACAATACTATATAATTCATTAAAAACATTATTGCCTCGAAATGTAACTTATATCTAAACAACTAACGTAAATATAGTTCAAAAGAAACGTAATATGTTACAAAAGTAACTTACTGGCAAGGCTGACGGTGCGCCCAAAGCAAATTAAAAAAAAAAAGTTTACTAAAGAGGTTCTTACTCTGAGTTTTTAACAAATTTAAAAAAGTTGTATGCTTATTTCGGTACCATAGAGGTGGAAGTAAATAGGTTTAATTATGTTTTTGTCTCTAGAGGGTAAAGTAAGTTTGAATTTCTCTAGAGGAAAATATAGACTTTTCCAGTCAGATATCGATGAGTAAAACTACACTTTCCGAGATAGTGGGATGAAAACTTTATTTTCTTTGGAAAGCTTTATTATCACAGAGACATAATATATAGGTGTACAACTTCCCATATTTAAAATCTACCTCATCGTCATTCCTACTTCTAATACTTAGTACTATACTTCAACTACTCTACTTTGCGTACCAAAATGTTCGCGCGACGCGATGTACGAGTATCAAATTCTTAAACAATATGAAATTAATGTCATATCACAAAAACACTTGATCATGAGAATTTGACGTTTCACATCAATATTTGTGCCAAGTAGAGCGCCTTTGACCACAATCTCGATGTGATGTCGTGAGACGCAGCTGTAGATGGTAGCAGACTTACTTGGATAAATCTCTCCCTGCCTTCACTGAACATCATGCCGGAACACGGTCATAATGACCGCTTGGCGACACGGTCTTTTCAAGTTAAAAAAATGAATTAGGTACCCGCGAATACCCGCGTTGGACAGTAATAAATCTATATTTACCAGGTTCATCGAATACAGAGGTAAAACTAAATAAAAGCTTGTAAAAGAATAACAAATTGCCCGCGATATGAGAAGTCTGAGTTATAACTTCACAAACTAATTCCCAACAAACAAGACAAAACTTGGGAAAGAAGATTGGCTCTCCTGCTTGATGTTTTGATTTATGTTCTGTGTAAATATTTTTTGTTAAGAGTACGATCTCAAAAATATACTAATAATTTAATTGCGAAAGTATGGATGTGTGATGAATGTAACTATACTTCGTTTCAAAAACAAAGATAATTTTTGCAGGGTTCAAGGGTTAATAATGAAAATATCATTGATATATTCACAAAAACTGTCATATCCGATACATCTTATGATATATATCTGATATATTATGATAAATATCCGATTTAATATCCAATTTATTAAGATATTGATCCTTTGGACCCTGCAAAAAATATCTTTATTTATGAAACGTAGTATCGTATAGTTATGTGTTTGTTAGCTATTCACCAGCTTTCATTGATCGAGTATAATATGGGTATCTTAGAACTCTATCATATGTAACATAGGCAACTTATTAAAGGGTTTAACGTAGCTTGCTTTTATTTTACTCTAATAAGTTTTTAAAACTTTTTCATAACCTTAAATATATTATGTAAAGGTGCACCTAGCAAAAAATAATGTATCTTCACCGTCAAAAAATCAACCGTCAAGATACTTAGATACTTTTAAAGTTTAATCGTCTCCACTTTGAGACGACACCCTTAATTTCGGTTAATATAAGTTGCACAGTTTTTCAGATTGAGTTGAGATGAAGCTATAAATTATAGTCAGCGCTTCTGACCACATAAAACTGGAGACCAGCCTGGAATAATGATTGGCGTTCATGTAGAGATAATAAATAAAAGATGTTCAAAAAAACTTATTTTATTTTCTACTTGCTCTCAAAACCAATAATAGCAGAACCCCAGCGGTTTTACGCGATAAAATGTAGGAACGGTGCACGGCGTTGGGTGCGCGGTGAAGCTTTTTACCGTGCTATTTGTTATAACAAGGCTTTATTAGGTAGGTATTTACTGTCTACATACCAAATTTCAGGAACGGTTCAGTCATTGAGGCGTAAATTTTGTCAACGAAAATATTGATTAGTAATAAATTACGAGTACCTTTAAATATACTTACATCCAATAAGCCAACCCCACTTGGCCAGTTTTCACGCGAGGTGTCAAGTTGTTAAAAAAAATGGGTCTGTCTTTAACTAGTTATAAGCACAATATTACTTTATATATAGAAACAGATATTGGATAGACTAACAAACAAGGAATAGAATAGAAGGGTGAATCTCCCGGGCGTGGAGTCTTTTCGTCAATTCGGTGCAATTTTTTTTATTTTAATATATTGACATAAACTGATATGCAGCATTGTAGACAATAAATTTACCAACACATTAGTACATGAGGCACCTCTCTAGCACTTCCATCAAAATTTTGTATGGAAAATTATAATTTTCGGTAAAAATACCACCGAAATTATGAAAAAAACAGAGTTTTTAAATTATCAACGAATTATTAAAAATAGAAGAAAAGAAGTGAAATAAAACTATAACATAGAATCGAATTCACAATCGAATGTGAAGTTGTTCAATCATTCGTGGGTCCCATCAACCATCGGCAAACTTATTTAAATTGGTTCCACAAATAAACTAAATGTGTACGATTGTACGGGGGACATGTAAGCGCGGTGCCTTAACGGAATCAAGATTTATTGTCATTAACTAGCTGACCCGCGCGCACTTCGTTGCGCGTGACAGTCAATAAAGCGAAAGTTTGGTGCTGCCATTTAGGATTGTATTTCCATCTCCGCGATTTTGTGAGCGTAAAATAGTTTTAACCCAGTGGGTAGTGAATAATATCGGACTGGGTATATCTATGAAGTTTTGTTTTGCTATCGCAGGAACCAGTCCTGTGTCCTTTCCCGGAGGTCAAACTATCTCGGTTTAACGGTTGTTGATTGTCTTTACAAATTTTCACGCCTCTTTTCAGGAATTAGAACTATTTGTGGTCCTTTCCCGGTAACCCTTAAACTTATCTCTACTGTAATGTACCTAAACCTAAGTTAAATTATAATTATTGGTTACCAATTTCTCACACTATCTTTCTCACGACTCAAATCAATTCTGTGATTCCTGAATTCCCATTAAAACTCTGACTCTCCTTTCTCCTGCCTGTAATACTGATTCTCCCTAATAGTTAATTTCTGACATAAAAACTATTCATTAACTTTCCATGCAAACGTTTTTCGGAAATAATTCCCGTTCTCCTGGGAATTTCACAAAATCCCTCCTTATTGGTCGCCTACGTTATATTAAGAATACGTTGACCAAATTTTAGCTAAAACGAAGAAGCGGCTACCGATTTCCTACACAAACTGCATCCCCCCCCTTTCCTCCCCTTAAAGGTTGATTTCTGGGATAAAAAGTGTCTCGTATCATTTTTTATGACTCAAACTAAAGGTTGTATCAAATTTTAGCGTAATAGATAGAGTCAACGGTTCTAAATTTCATTTTGTTGCAGCTATTTCGAAATTGATTTGATTTCCATCCCCGCGGCGTTGAATTAGTATACATAGTTATATTTCCTCCCGCTCTGGATAGCGAAGAAAATCGAGCCAAGTATTTCTATGCAGTTTTTTTTCGCTACCACAGGAAACAATCCTGTGTTACTTTCCTGGAATTCAAAATATTTTAATACAAAATTACAGCTAAATCAATTTAGCGGCTATTGATTCCTTTTTCCAGAATTCCTTATTCCATAAAACTATTTGTTTTCCTTTTAACTATCTATATTGGGAATTTAAGCTAAATCGGTTCCTCATGCCTCATACTATCATTCCCGAGACTCAAATCGATTCCGTGGTTCCTGTAGGTATGCCCATAAAACTCTGACCTTAAAAGTGAGGGAAGGTGAAAGGCCCTTTCACCTATATGCATTGTTGACTTAAGGAACTAAGACTAAGGGACTATCTCAATTATGTCCTTTCTTTTGGCTCAAGCTGTATCTATTTCGAATTTCTGCAAAATTAGAGCTGCGGGTACTAATTTCCCATAAAAACACCGATCCCCCTTTCTCCCTTTAAGCTTGGTTTCTGTAATAAAAGCTATTCCAGGCCTTTTAAGAGTCTCCAATTAACAACAAAATCACAAAAAGTAAAGAACAATTTTATTTTCTACAATTTTCAGTTTAAATGTTCATATTAGGGATTTAGAATTTAGATATTTAACGTGCCTCACGATTTTATTTTTCAGCTTTTTAGTACACTGTATTCAACATGTCAACCCCATTCATTTGATACCCATATTGATGAGATTAAAAAAATTGGTTATCCGCCATTTTGTAGCGAGTGCCATCTTTGATTTTTATTTTGTATAGTGCACTGTATTCTAGTTATCAAGTCCTTTCATTTGATACCCATATTGATTGGAAAAAAAAATGTAATCCGCTTTTTTGTAGCGGCGGCCATCTTGGATTTAAAATAATTTTAAATGTACGTAATTATATTGTCACCAGAACCAAAGGCGTACACCAAATTTCATTTGAATCGGTTGACAGGAAGAGGGCGAAATTTCAAATTTGCGATTTTTTTTTTACTAAATTTGACCCAAGAATAAAAAATAATAAAACAAACGGAGTGAGCTAAATAAAACCGTTTAAAATAATAAAAAAATGATATTAGAAACCTCAATAATTGAAGACCTATCCGTAATCCGTAGATACCTAAAACGTATGGGTTTGATGAATAAAATGAGTTTTAGTTCTATGGGGAGCCCAAAAAATATTTTTTTTCTATTTTTGTGTGAAAACTTAATGCGGTTCACCGTATACATCTACTTACCAAGTTTCAATCGTATAGTTCTAATAGTTTCGGAAAAAAGTGGCTGTGACACATGGACGGATGGACGGACGGACAGACATGACGAATCCATAAGGGTTCCGTTTTTGCCATTTGGCTACGGAACCCTAAAAACCACCTCAACAAAAAAAATAACTTTAGAACTTCCGAAGACTTTTATTAAATAAGGCATGCAAACGAATTTACTCACATAAAGTTAATAAAATAATAATAATTCAATTAGACAAACTCAACATAAAATTAAGGACAATGATTTTTCTGATTATGTGATGGAACTTTAAAGTGAATATATATAATATATCTAATATATAAAATTCTCGTGTCACAGTTTTCGTTGCCATACTCCTCCGAAACGGCTTGACCGATTTTGATGAAATTTTTTGTGCTTATCCGGTATCTGTGAGAATCGGATTTATAATAAAATTATATATTTATAATAAAACAATTATTATTTTTCTATCTCAGTGTAACTCTCATATTAACTTTTAATCATTCCTATTAATTATTTATATGGCAAAACAACGTTTGCCGGGTCAGCTAGTTATTTATAAAATTATTCAACAAATATGGTATATGGTATGTAATAAAATAATTAATATCAGGTATTTTAAAGTTACATTAATTTTATAGTAATTATTAAGTGTTAAATTTTTGACTCGCAGTCTGTAAAACTCTAGGATTCAGGAATAACGACATGGACTGTTGACCGCCCTTTGGCATAATTTATTTATTTAAGGACATCCAACGCAGGAAACACATTACAATTAAAAGTCTTAAGGCTATTATGTGTTTAGTCTGTGTGATCCTACAATTATAGGATGCCACAGCATGCACAACTAAACATAATACTAATAAATAATACTACATAATAGCAAAAAAGTTTGGTTTCATAAGTCGTTTAAAAAGGTACTCATGTCCAACAAATCGCTTGCGAGTTTTAACGACGAACAGCGCCATCTAGTTTCATAATGGGTAAAATAGTGGCACATCGGAAAAGAGTTTGTATTTTGTATGTGTTCTTTATAAAATATGTTTTTGAGCGTTAAAAACTATTCAAAATCAATAAATAAATGTCCTTTTTGGAGTCTAACTACATACATCCATATCAAATAGGGCTAGCGGTTACTGATTTCCTATACAAAATTTGACTTCCACTCTAAGGCCAATTTCAGGGTTAAAAACTGTCCCATATCCTTTTTAGAGGCTCAAGCTATATCTAAACCAAATTTTAGCTTAATGGGGTCATTAGTTACTGATTTTTCATTCAAACTTTGACCTTCTTTATCCCGCCTTAGAGGTTGATTTCTGGAATAAAAAGTATCCCATATCATTTTTTACAACTCAAACTACCTTTGTGCCAAATTTTAGCTCAATAGGATCAGCGGTTCTAAATTTCCCATACAAACTTCGACCCCCCCTTTACCCCCCTTAAAAGTAAATTTCTGACATAAAAAGTATTCAAAGTTTCTAATCACAATCCCAATAATCATTTCACGAAATTTCAGCTCAATCGGTTCAGCGGTTACGGATTTGCATACAAACGTTTTTCGGGAATAATTCCCGTTCCCGGGGGAATTTCGCAAAATCGCTTCTTATTGCACGATGAAGTTTTCCAAAAAATACGCTGTCCAAATTTCAGCTCGATCCGTCCAGCCGTTTGGGCTGTGCGTTGATAGCACGAAAGTGTACGAACGATTTTATATAATAAGATAAGTAAATCTTTAGATTGATATAACTCTTTTATTTAAAAACCGATTTGACTAAAACCAACACTAAGTTTCAAGTAGAGAAAACTGCAACGTATTAGTGAAAATTTTATTCAAATCGGTGGTGTTGTTTCACCTCACCAGTGACACAAACTATTTACAAATTTAGCCCAAATTAAACTAAAGGTCTACTTTCGTTTACAGGCAGATCGATAGATGGCGTATTTTTAGTTTGTCGCCTTTTTGCTTTTTGATTTTTTTGAATTGAATTTACTTTATATTCTATTACTTTTACTTCAAAATTTTGATGTAAATTAGGGGCGATGTGTCCGATATAAATGATTATTATTTATTTTATTATTTTATTTTACGTTTCCCTAGGAAAAATTGACAAAATGTTTTACGATCTAGATCGCGCAAGCGACTTTTTCGCGTCGTTTTGTTCATATGCGTATTTTCACAGTTCACCTTAGTAAAGGATCACAATGAATGGGGAGAAATTTCCATTCTTATTATATGTATGGATATGGATATATGGATATCAATGGGAGCGAGAAACTAACACTTTTGTGACATTTGTGCTAGATCACGATGTTAATCGTTTTATTTTGTGTTTAGCCAATCACGATTCAAAGAAGAAGAATTACATATACTTAGTTTTATCGATTGTATGGTTACGAATAAATAATAAAGACAGAAATGTACACTCATAAACTAACACAATACGAGAGCTAGGTCTAGGTTAGGTCACATTATAGTTCGGGCAACCATTTTATTCCGTCTTCTAAGTATTTCTTAGACCAAACCGTTCCAAACTTATTGATTTTTTATGATTGAAAGTGATTAACTTATCACTTGGTTATTTTCATTATTTAAAGCGCTTAAAATGGTTAAGACGGCGTTATCTCACGATCTCAATATCAACATACATTTCCTTTAACTAATCATTATAAAACATTTAACGGCAGTAATTGTACCTAATAATAGTTATTGTGCTTGTCGCGATCGTAATTTTACAATTTACCTACTTTTCTATATTCATTTAAACTAATTAGACTTTTCTAATAATGATGCCAGGTAAATTAAAATACAATAATAAAGAAATAATTGAGGATTATTCTAGTTTATTTATACTCTAACAGAACATGTCCGTGTAGTTAGTGGTCTACTAATTATACTCTTATTGCACTTGTGTTCCATTAATAATAATAATTGTTATTAAAATAAGTTGCTTAATAATTGTAGAGAACTAAATCGCTCTTTTACGAGAATTCTTTACAGACTTCATAAAAATCTAATTTAGGAACGGATATAGGACAAACATTAAATTGTATAAATCATTAACGGTTCTTATTGTCCGTGATATACCTATACAATGATTGCTCACGCTTGACACTAACATATAAGTTAAGAACTGTACTTTACTCATATGGCAAAGACTTGGCATTTGGCATACTGACCAAGGAGCGATTGTGATGAGCTGACAGTTACATGTCTCGGATTCAGCCTACAGCTGACAACCGTGAAGTCTTCATTCCTTTTGCGATTTATTATTGTGTATTTTACTCCGTGCTAGCTCTTACGTTCCATTGAGCTTAAAGCTAGCTGATTGGAACTTGTTTATTTTGAAAGTAAATGATGTGTTAGGATTTAGTACATTAGCCCAAAATCATAATGAGTTTATGACCAAAAATTAACTAATTTTCTATAACACAGACCCGCTGAGAAAAATACTTGTGCTTTCCGACGCTAGCGCAGCGCCTTCATTAGCATAAAGTTATTTAAACCGTAAACATACTGCAGTTAAATTTATCTTTTGTTTGAGTACAACTAACGGATACGTACAAATAAGATTTCCACGACCTATTTCACAAGCGCACACTATCCCATAAAAGGGTGGAAAGAATTATGATTATTGATAACATCGAGAAGCGAGACGGGTCGCATCTCGGCCGCCTGACGCCTGGTTAGCGGCCTGCGATCCTGCTTCGAAATGCTACCCGACTGGACTGGGCCGCGGTCAAGTGTGCTAGGCGTATCCGCCAGTTCCTTATAAATCGCACTTAATCACGTGCCGTGACCAATTCAATATACTCTTGTAGGTACCCACAACGTGTTATAAAAACGTGCAGTAATGCTTAATGAGAATGCGATTACCACTCAATCCAAACCAATTACAGCAGAAATCGCAAATCCATGCC
Source organism: Hemithea aestivaria (assembly GCA_947507615.1). Classification (NCBI taxonomy): domain Eukaryota; kingdom Metazoa; phylum Arthropoda; class Insecta; order Lepidoptera; family Geometridae; genus Hemithea; species Hemithea aestivaria. The sequence continues at coordinate 11,865,358 of OX382331.1, forward strand.
AAATAAGATTTGTCACCTTTGGCCACCGGTGTCCAAAATTTTATTAATTAATAGATAGGTGTAATTCATTGGCGTGTGGGTGATCTGTGATTAGTAGTGTTCTCTTGCCGTAGTTGCTGTATACTGTTTCCTTGTTTCTCTCAACAAAGACATTGCCACAAAACAAACAATGATTTTACTGATGTTTTCATTAAAAATATGCATCTCCTGAATTATAAAACTACAATTTTCTGCAACACCTTTATATCCACAAACTGGAAAACCGTTACAAAATTCCAAACGATCCGTACTTTCGGTTCATACCTTTCCGAAACATATCTGCAATTGGCAAAGAACCGTTGCACGAGTAAGTAATCCACCCATGATCCAGTTGCCTGATTCGATCGTGGCAAAGAAAGTGAGACAAGCGTGGGATTACAGGACTATCTGAACATGATCTGCGATGTAATTCGTGATATCACTATTGCACAGCTCCGTTCCCATTCATTCTTAGAGTCCAGTGGCACACCGCAGGGTTTTAATCGGATCATTTTAAAGACGCGGTCTAGACAAATTCAATTGGTTCTTTTTAAAGATTTAAATGAAAGGTAGACCTTTTTATTTCTGATTGAAATGAGAGAAAACAATAGAGATAGTAGTGAAAGTAAAACCGAATAATAAATAAAAACTGTCATCAATTTTACTAAAATCATTAATAAAACCTGTAGCAGTAGTAGATAATAGTTTTTACACAATAGAATTGAAGAACTACACGTTCAGCATCATCGCAGAAGAAAGCTATTTCGGTTTGATAGAAAAGATAATTTCGGGTGTCTTATGATATTTATCTACATCGATCACAACATTATTGATCGTCAGTGAAAGTAATTTGTCTCGCCGCAGAGATTACCACACGGGGGCAGTGGATAGGTAAAGCACAGGTAATTGCGGATGGAAGTGAAAACCGCGATCATTCACCAGCAAAAAGTGACGACGGAAATGTCTAGTCGTTAAACGTCCTATAGGCACGATTTTTTACACTAAAGTAAAGAAAAACTAAAGGACACTAAAGGAAAGAAAGTAAAGAATTAGAATAAACCTGGTGTTATATATCTAATCTATGCTTTTTTTCTTACCAAACCGACATTGTATGGCAGCGCTAAAGTAGATTTTGGAAGTAATTCTACATCTATTTCTCTCTTTGACTAGTGTAAAATGTGTTTTGATTTCGAAAACAATAAATTGACCGAAACTTCAAGTAGAACTTACACAGTTCCAGTGAAGTTAAAGTCAAAAGCCCTTTATGAAACGTGTTCTCAGTAACTCATAGAGATTTATGCGGGAGTGTGGAGATGTTAATTCTTTGTACTCACATTCGAGGCAGGTAGAGTTGTCCAGTCGTGCATAGTACGGTTGACATGCGCACACGCCTCGGTTGCAGTATGCGTTCCCGACGCCACAGTCGGAGTTGGAACGACATTTATCACCCAGCAATAACGTGTGACTCTCTTGGAATATCTGGAATGGAATAATAAATAATTGTTATTTAAACGCAAGTAAACAATGCCCATTTCAGTGAATCTTAAAATCGTAACCTGCCTCAGCAGGGCGGTACCTATATTATTTTAACGATTGGCAAGGTTGGATAAAGCTTACAAATAAGTAGAGTAAGTTATTTATTATGGCGTAATATTCAGTAGCTTATTACATAGGAATAAAATAAACAAAAAAAAATAAGTACCCTCATTACATAAAAACACAAAACACGTCCAAATAAGGGACTAAATTATGCAGTTCTGCGTTGAATTGGCATTCCGATGGTGCCTTACCTTCCACGCTGATTTACAAGTCGAGTTCCAGAGGGATATTAATGACAATACGCGCCCGTTTCCAAGAAAACACACCATGTTCTGGACTCTGGAGTGGGCGTACAATTTTGTTTTATTTTTAATTTCACACCGGGTATTTTTACTTTAAAGGGCATCGCACTTGTGTAAACTCAGAAGCTGACCTTGGAAACTGGTACAAAAAGACCATCCTTCAGGTTGTTACGGCAAATAAACCGCGGTTGGCCGACTGCTTAAAATGCATAAAACACAAATATAACCCGCATTATTATTAAACGCTAATTACTTACTGTTATGGTGAGTTATTATAAAAGGTAATCTACCCGGAATGCAGATTAGCGGTGTTTGCGGCATTGCAAATCGTTTTAGTAAAACATCGGTGTGGAACAAAACATCGATTTTTCATTTACCGCGATTCGAAAATCAATTGATCAATTATAGCTGGTTAGCATTAATTAAATCTGTGTTTTATGAGTTTTTATTACGTTGAAAAAAAAACTTCACAAACGCAGACACATGAGCAGACGAGTGGCCTGTTCGTGTGAGATAGTGAGGGCTTAGCATCGCCTATTCCGCAATGCCATCTACATCAATTCCGCAATGCCATCTACATCACCAGTGGCAATGCCGCCGCGGTGTCTGTCATCATTGCCGGTCAGGCAGATTGGTAAATTGGTATCCCTCACTCAGGGCCGGTTTTAACATTACCAGCGCCCTGGGCGAGATTTCTACGGCGCCCCCTAAAAAGCAATTCAAACCCATACTAAAAACGAAAAAGGAAAAAATTCCAGGATTTTTTTCAGGGCCGAATCCGATGGGCAAAATCATGGGCGTATCTAGAAAAAAAAAACACCTTTCCAGCTAGCTGCGAGCTCCGAGAAAATTTTGAATTTTTCAGCACGAAGCACGAGCTGCGTTTAGCTTGCTCCGAGTGGCAAAGAAACTAAAAAGTATTCTTATTTATAAAAGCGCGAGCAGCTCGCTACGAGCACCGCGAAAATTTAGATTTTTTAACACGAATGATGTGCGTTTAGCTTGCTTCGAGTGGCAAAGAAACTAAATATCCTTATTTATAAAAGCGCGAGTAACTCGCTGCGAGCGCCGAGAAAATTTTGAATTTTTCAGCACGAATGTTGTGCGTTTAGCTTGCTCCGAGCGGCAAAGAAACTAAATAAGAATTCTTATTTATAAAAGCGTGAGCAGCTCGCTGCGAGCGCCGAGAAAATATTTTTTTTTTTTTCAACACGAATGATGTGCGTTTAGCTTGCTTTGAGTGGCGAAGAATCTAAATGTCCTTATTTATAAAAGCGCGAGTAACTCGCTGCGAGCGCCGAGAAAATTTTGAATTTTTCAGCACGAATGTTGTGCGTTAAGCTTGCTTTCAGTCGCAAAGAAAGTAAATGTTCTCATTTATAAAAACGCGAGCAGCTCGCTGCGAGCGCCGAGAAAATTTTGAATTTTTCAGCACGAATGATATGCGTTTAGCTTGCTTCGAGTGGCAAAGAATCTATATGTCCTAATTTATAAACGCGCGAGTAACTCGCTGCGAGCACCGAGAATATTTTGAATTTTTCAGCACGAATGATGTGCGTTTAGCTTGCTTCGAATGGCAAAGAAAGTAAATTTTCTCATTTATAAAAGCGCGAGCAGCTCGCTGCGAGCGCCGAGAAAATTTTGAATCTTTCAGCACGAATGATGTGCGTTTATCTTCCTTCGAGTGGCAAAGAAACTAAATGTTCTTATAAAAGCGCGAGCAGCTCGCTACGAGCACCGAGAAATATTGAATTTTTCAGAACGAATGGGGCGCCACGGGCGCCCCATTATAGAGCCTGTGGCGCCCCTTTTATCCGGCGCCCTGGGCGGTCGCCCAACCGCGCCCTACCCTAACGCCGGCACTGCCCTCACTGACGTGACTCACTGACATGCCGAAACATGGCCATAATGACCCCTTGACGACATTATGTCCACAAATTGTTATTTTTAAAACTATCCATAACTAAAAATGTACTGCTGAAGACACATACCTACTTATTAGGTTGTATATAGCATTTTCATACTATTTTACCAAGATAAATGCGTGTGCGTACGTTTATAGCGAGTATTATATCATTGCCGCAAATGACTGTGACATTCCTAGTTACCTACGTTGTCTTCGCTTATATGAGGACATCCGTTCCGCCTACGTCGCCAATCCATCATCTTAATATTTAGGTAGACGGTTTTACCAAATAGACCTGTCTATTTTTTGCACACCGCTTTTTATTTCAAAATAAAAAAGTTATCAACTCTATCTTCTACTTATCTATTTTCAATAGTTAGCTACGTCTCGTTGTGATTTTACACTTTTTGCGAATAACTGAAAATTAACTTGGCGGAAAAATACACAACGACTTTTGCGAATATTTTATAGGTAGCTCTTCACAAAAAGCGTGAAATGTAGAATAGTTTCTCTGAATTGAGTTGTATCTATTGTGTATCGATCGCAGTGTAAATTTTAATGCGCTCGGTACAAAATTGTGATAACTTATTCAAGCTCCGGCCGGAAACTTGAAATTATACGGAAAGGAAGAGGGCGTTGGGGGACCCTTAGTATAGTACCTACCTACTTATGCAACTACTTTGTAGATTGTTATTAGTTTATTCGAACATCCCTTTCTATTGGTTTAAATGTTTGTTGTATGAAGATACGAGTACACAACAACAACAATTGATAAAAAATAGCCATGATAATAATTAGAAACAATATAAAAAAACAATTTTAAAGTCTGACCAATAAATAAACTATACGTCCAGAGTCCCCTAGCATACATTTTATAGTAGGGGTGGGTAGGTACCTATTTGTAAATAAGGTGCCTAAAAGAAAGTTTCTTATAAAGTCATCTCATTCTCATACTATACCAAAATGAGCCAATTTTTACTGAATTAACAGCGCCCACGCTGACAATCAAAAACGGTAGACTGCCCATTGCCCATTAGCTGCAATTTTATGAGACGTTGTGTTTACGTGATCAAACCACCGCAAGCAAAACGAACTGCCCAAATAAGCGCCAATAATAATCGTATACACAATCAAACAGACCGCAATCCGCGTGGATCGCATCATAGTAACGGGTAAGTTTTTTAACTTTAGATCCGACAAAAAGAAACACCAGCCGGTTGGAAATTGGGTCAGCAATTGAACTTGTATGATGAACTGATGAGGCGATTGTTGGGGAATCAAATGATTAGTATCCATAAAGATATGCTGTGAATAATCTGCTTGTCAATGAGAATATCAAGTTAACAATAAGTATACTTGTAGGTACAGTAATATTTATAAACCATATACTTTTTTTTTGTTTTATTATGTGTACGTTTTTTTATTAATTGTAGGTTATGTTTTGACCACGATCTCGCATGACGTTAAGGGTCGATGCGGCCTAAGATGGTATTAGACTAAACTTAGAAGACGGGACAAATCCCTTCCTGGCTTCACTGCACATTGTGCCGGAAACAAACATCGTTTTACTGCTAAAGTTACATTGTTTCCTCTATGGTAAGCGAATGAATATTCTAATAGAATTATCGTTAAGTTCTTTCCTTAGTGCGTTTTCCCATGTACCTATGGAGTGGTTTTTGTGAAGGAAATGGTAGAAGTTTGACGGAAGCCCAACTGAAGTTAGAACCAACTCAGTTTTCGTGCAATCAATGCAGAATCGTTTACGAATTCACGGTCTTCCATTATTAGAACCATATCTCGTCAGAGCAACTTATACCACAAAATAATTCAGGGTAGAGCACTGCGCAATTAGGCTTATCTACTCTATTGTTTATGTACCTATCTAAATTTTACATCTTGCTAACTAGAGGCAGAAATGCTGTGAATTAATTACTTATGCTTAATGAATTCACGTACAATTTCTACGTGTAAAACTTTATTTGTATGTGTATTATAATTACCCATAATACCTATCTAGTTTCTCGTGTCTGAAACTATAAAATTTCCACCAAATTAAACATGCAATACGTCTGCGTGCGGCTACAACGACCGCTTTATTTCATCGTCATTATCAAAACCCATAATTATTCAGATATGCCGTGATTACATAACAGCCTGTAATGAAGTCATAATTAGCTACCCTCCTGAGATTTTATCACAGAAACAAATGAATTGTGAAATTTGTAATCATCGCATCCAAGAGAGCGTAACTCGTATGGAAATTAGCCATGAGATTGCCGAGAGAGGCACGTAATGAAGGCTGTCTCTGGAGTGTTTACTTGGGAAGGGAAATTTCAGGGTCATGACATAATGAGGAAATATGAGATCGACCTTTAAAGGGGAGGATGTTTACCGAAGCGACTTTGGTAACAGACGCAGTTTGACTATAAGAAAGTTTTAATGATAACTCGCTGATATTCAGGGCTGATACCTAATATCTAAAAATATAGTTTTAAAAAATAAGACGTGATGAATTGTAACGTAAACAACAAGGTAAGGTATAAGGTTTAAATCAATAAAAAGTAGAGTCCGACCGAAACTGGTTTTACGGCCGAAACCGAAACCGAAACCGAATGTTCGGCCGAGGCTCTAGTTTCGGCCGAAACCGAAACTCACGTGGTCATGTAAAAAAATCTTTAAAAAACTGAAATTTTTGATTTTGCACAGAGGAGGGCAATGGTTAGGATAAGAGAACGGTTACAAAAATAAATAAATTTATATCAATTAATTTAAGGTACCTCAGTACCTACCTCCCAAACTTGTAAAATGGGGATGATATTTTTTCTGGCTGATCCCATCATTTGGGGTATTGTTGAATAGGTATTTTAATGAAGGACAATTCTAAGGAAAATTTTCGCTTTAATGATCCATTTGAAAGATTTTCAAGTTTAAATTTTTTTTGGGCGTCCCCCGCCCTCAAAATCTAAACCACTGGCTTTCAAACACTGTTAAAAATCACGAATATAGTTTCAACCATGAACTTTCCAGGAAAACCATGGCGGTTAAGATAGTTTTATAAGTTTTAAAGATATCGTTGATGAAAATTAAGGCAGTAGATATACGATTTGCCAGTTCTACGGAAGCCTACATTGCGCGTAGTCAGAATAACGCTTGGCCTACATTAAGTTCTTATAGCAAAATGTTTATCAGTTATCAATTATAATCATTAATTGTTACTGTTTCATTAACCCCTTGATCTAGGAAAAAAATCAAGTTCAAATCAAAATTGACATCTATATTATTTCTAGCTTCTTTAAAATAAGGTTCAAATTGGCATGCGCAGGTGCGGCTCGATCGAGCCGCTCGGGGACATACGGGTAAAATACTACGTATTAGTATTTTGAAATCTTACTAATTATTACTTTGTTTGTACCTATTTGTACTTAGAAGAATCATCAATCTCTTTTAGGTACCTCTATATAAAAATAATAATTACTAAAATTGCTATATGTAATAGCTTAATTCCAGTCTCAACAAAGATAATATCAAATCACACATTTAAAATTAACAAACCTTTATTACAATAATTATATTAGTCGTCCGCCAATGCGCTGTCCCGAGAAACGAAGCTAGGCGAGCGTGCACGACAACTTCCGAAGGGAGTTTCGGTTTCGGCAAAAGTTTCGGCCAATTTTGGCCGAAACCGAAACTTTCGCCGAAACTCGATTTTTGGCCGAAACTCGGCCGAAACCGAAATTTCGGTCGGACACTAAATAAAAAGGTAAGCCTAGCTTCAGTAAGTGAATGTGTAGTAGTCAAGGTAGTGAAGTGTTCAGTTCAGGTGAATACTGATTTTAAAGACAAGATAAGAAATCAAGATTTGTCAAATCCAGCATAAACTTGTTACATTTCATTTGAATGTAACAACTGTAACTTGCACAATAACATCTAAGAAGCAACAATACAAGACTTTATGACGCCGACAAAAACTTAACAGTACCTTGAGAAATCTTGGGCGTGTGTGGAGGCTCATTCACACGACGTACGCGACATAAATAGTAAAACAAAATAGTAATAAATATCACCTTTTATAGCCCCCCCTCGAACCAGTTGAGACGCTTGATAACGGCGAATTTATGGCTGATGAAATGTTTAGCGGGTCAGAATTAGGTTAGTATGCTGAGAAGAGACAACAATAGGTTCTATTAAAAATGCAAATTTTGAGATGCCGCTTTAGTTTCGGTTTTGAAAAGAAAAGTTCAACTAAATATGTATTAATACATATTTTGAAATATCATCAATTTTTTTGTTTTTTTAGGTAAATCGTTGTTTGGAAATAATACAGTGCTGGTATAGATATGTACAATGTACATAATATCTTTCTTGGAGAATTATTTTATATATCAGGGAACAATAGGGAGCTTAACCACATAACCCACAATGGTGTATTATTGTGGTCTTGGCATTGCAAGTGCAGGTTCTCGATTGAAAACAAAGTTTAAAATAATAAATCATAAAACATGTTGTCGAGAATTCAAATTAAAAAAAATACAGCAAATTTCTAGTTAATCGCATGCTGACCCGTGGGTGTTAACGATCACATTTTCCAAACCAGTCGGCATGTAACTGTATTAAACCAACAAAATTACGTTTTGCCCAAAATATTCGCATATTTTACCACATTCTGAGAGATTTACTGTACGAAACTATTAAACGAAATTCCAATAAACCATACGATTGATTTGTTACCTGTTATGAAATATGGAAGGGATAAATTAACGTTTACAAACCATTGTTTGCCAATCACGACGCATCGCAGATGAGTGCGTCTCGGAATTCCATAGCAGGTTTAATGCAGCTTACCTTTCTTGATACACCACATTGACATTTATAACTTGAACATTAAAACTCATTTTCCTATTGACGTCCATTATAATAAGCTACTCCGGAAGCTATCGTGCCTGCGAACATTTCGAGCTTTTATCAAGAAACGAAGGTAAATATTAAAGTCATATTTATATAGTCGCGTGCAGGAATTGTTTGGCCGACTCGTATATCACATTTCTTAGATCTCGGACGTGGAAACGTAATATTTTGGAATCTAATCTGGTTTATTCAAATTATTTAAAAGTAGAGCGCAGAGCGTCTATAAGATAGTATAACATTGTGATTTATGTTATTCAAACCAGATTTTAAACTAGACTAATAATTAATTTGAATTAATTTAGGGACCTAATAACATAAAATAGAAAATATTTATCAACTTGTCATCTAAAAAAATTAAGATCTATTATCAAGTTTGCCAATTTTCCATGAAGTCAAAACTACGCGTCTAAGATATACTAACATGTTATGGAATACTGAGTAAGGACCTCATCCTAAAGACACGCATGAAGCACAAACGCCAAGCTTAGTTCCATGCGCGAGTGATCTTACAAGTTGTGGTCGTTGACCGATCATACCCTCCAACCGCTGTGGTGGAGCCAATATGTCTTCCGTGCTAATATAACAGGAAGAATATAAGATTGATTTCCTTCGATGCGAATAAATGTGGTGAAATCTGGCTAAAGTATGTACTGGGCTCCAAAAAGCGAGTGGGTCCCAGTTCCAGTTTATAAAAGCTGTTTATTAGAATGATTGAATCTTTAAGACTAGCATTTCGACTGTCAGGAACCAGCTTATTACATTACATAATAACTCATTTTTAAGTTATTTTTTACTGAAAATTAGAGATTCAATTTTTTTTTTCATGATGTTACTTAAAAGATGTTAGCCTATGTGTTATTCCAGGTTCCGAGCTCCGAGTCAATTTCAGCTCAATCAGATCCGGTTGATCTCAGTGTGGAAAGGTAACAAACATTCAGCCACACACACACACACACACTTACATTTATTATACTTTCGCTACTAGTCGTATAATATTAGTCGGACTAAGTATACTGCGTCATAGACTTTGTTTTTGTTGATGTAAGAAAGATAGCCGACGATAACGCTCCCCCTTTGCATAATGCAATGCTAATAGGTCCATATTTATTTTGCGAAGTGGGGTATCCCCCAGAATTTCCGCGTTTTCTGTTGCTGACATGTAGTTATCATAGTAATAGAGTGGTCTACTATGTTAGAATTAAATCGCTATGTAGAGGCTTTATGAGAACGTAGCTTGAAAGACTTTTATGATTATGGCTATCGTATTGTATAGAGGCACTACTTGTTTTTTTATTTAGGTTTACCTACTGATCACTCCAAGACGCCTGAACCGATGTGGATGTGTTTTTGTTTCAAAGACTCTACTTCCCATACCTATTAATTAATATGTAGAGGTACTTATATTCTTACAAAAATCGGTCGAGAGCTTTTTTGTTGTGAATTAAAACACGCGCCTCGCCCTATTGAGAAAAGTATATAAGTATTATATCCGTTATCCTGACTACCATATTACAAGTTGCTTAGTTTGGGGTTAGGTGGCATTGTGTGAAACGTCCTGAAATATTTATTTATTTATTGAAAGCGAGCTTGAAGTCAGTTTAATATACTAGTATATGTCTTCAATTAACTTGTTAAACTATCTTATCTGCCGCATCAGTTTCTAATAGTCTGTGAAAATTTGTGTGAACTTGCGCCTAACCAACTTTTCTGTGTCAAAGGTGAACCGTTAAGTGGCACTAGTACTGGTACAAAGATGTGTTGCACGATTTTGTCAAGCGCAACAATGACGCCGGTGCGGTTGGAGATGATAAAATTAAAATCCAGTGTGTACGCGAATAAAAAAGAGAGTTGCACGATTTTGGTCGACGGCATTTTTGCGTGCTATTGTGCTTCTCTGAGCGAGGGTGCAGGGAATTGCTTTTTTAATGTAGCCAAGGTGTTTCAATAAGGAAGTTCATTTTAAGAACTTTTTGTAAGACATTGATTCCATTATAAAATGCTATTTGAAATTAAAATATTTAACAAAGAGATTCAGAAGACAGAGATTCCTAAATCGTAAACGATGTTTATAACCGAAATCGTGGTTAAGTGTTCTTAAGAATATTAGACGAGAGTTTGCCATTTTGTTGTTTTAGTCAGAGGTGGACTTGACAATCAACTGCCCCTAATATCGTTATAGGTAAGTAGAAATAGACAAAACATACAAAACTTTCCAGAACACTGCTTATAATATCATAATACCTAATTGAACAATTTTGCCTCTGTTTTGATTTATTGGACCGCGACCTATGTTTTCTCTAGCAGCTTTCCTATTATTGGTTCTAATTGAGTGGAAACCCTGCTAACTTTTCACTCGTCCAGGGAATCACCATTATCTACTAAGTTTCTATTCTTTGCTACTACAATAATATCATTATCGTTTTGCATCATCCAGTAGCTAACGATGTAATTATGTTGGAGACTTATTGACAACTAATTGCCGTCATTTGTGATGATAATTATTATTATTAGGGACGATTTCTAAAGAATCTCTACGAAAGCATGATATAATAAGCTGAAAGTAAAAGCCTTATCTCAATAATGGCATTTACTACAAAGAAAGCTACTTATGTATATTAATAACGGGAGCGTATTCGCTCGCATAATTTTTTTTGTCCTAATTTTGTTTTGCCGAAAATGTTTCGCATAACTTTTTTTAGCCTAATCATAATTGGGCATAATTATATCTAGACATACTTATGTCTTGCCATAACTGTCAGTTGCCCTAACGTTTTTTAGCATATATTTGTAAAGCATAAATTTGTATGTCATAATATAAGTACGCATAATTTTGTTAGTCCTAATTTAATTTGTCCGAAAATGTTTCGCATAACTTTCTCGGGCATAATCATAATTTTACATAACTATTTTAAGGCATACAACTAATATTGTAAGTTAATAAAATGATTTAGGAAAGTAGTTTATGGCACCCAGTAAGACTGACTGTCACAAAACCGACTCAGATAATTTAGGTTAGGTTAGGTTTGAACAATGTCCACAGTGCCACTGCAGCGGTCAACAAAGTGCCAAAAATGACCATCCACTTTCTAATTCAGAGAGAAGGTAGGGTATAAAGGAAATTAAAATGAAACAACCGCACAGTAGCTAGTGAAGTTACTGGTCTGAAGAGTCTTAACATCTTATTAGTCTCAAGTAAGAAGCGATGACGCTGTGCACTCAGAATTTTACTTTGTAAAATACTGGGTAGCACTGTACTAATTATGAGCAGCGTTATCTCTTACCATCGGGAGAGCGTCTTGCCCGAATTCTTATTTCGTTCTATAAAAAAACCTCGAGAAGGCTAGGTTAGGTTTTTAGTTAGAACATTGAAATTAATAATTCGTTTCTTTTAGTATTAATAATATTTTGCCGATTACAATCCTGGTAATAGTATGACAAGATATCACTTTGCTAAAAAATTAGGGCTGGATATATCATTATACTGAAAATTATTAGGGCTGGATATTATTATGTCGAAAAATATTAGGGCTGAATATAATTATGCCAAAAAAAAATTATGGTAAGATATTTTAGGCGTTAAAACAATATGCGTAACAATTTTATGCGTAAATATTATTATGCTTAAAAATATTATGGGAGAAAAATTTAGGCCAAAAAAGTTATGCCTAAAAACTTTAGGGGTTTTGATGTTTAGGCTGAAAAACGTTATGCCACATTAAATTAGGACTAAAAATTTTATGCGAGCCAATATGGACCCATTAATAACTAGCTGCGACCCGCGGTGTTACCCGCTGCAAAGTTCTTTTGAAATAAAACTATTATAAACCTAAAAGCTAAAAATACTTAACATCTTTATTTCATAAAATCTTTTTATAATAAAATGTAGAGATCTAATAATAAAACTACGAAGCAAACGAAATCACAAACCATATTAATAAAAATATAATTCCTTCAATGTATGGTCATAATTGTACAATATACACCTTAGGCTGTTCAGAACTATCATTTGGGATTAAGCGTAGCATGTAATCAGCTGATAATATTTAATAATCTACCTACTATGTTTTGTTGATTCTCATTGGAAGATTGATTGAAGTCAAATTACCATAATTTGTGATAGAAATTAATATTTCAATGTTCCATTCAATATATCGATATATACTTGTAGCTTTGTAGAGCCCGCACCCTCCAATGCTCGTCTAGACAACCGCGTGGGATCAACAAATAGAGCACTTGTAAACAACTTTAAACAAGCTCTTTAGAGGATATTGTTAGCGTTCACTTTCAATTTTCTTTTATCAGATATTTTATAAAGCTTTTTACCGTCGAGAATTTTACCGTCAACGCGACTTTCTCCGAGCAAAATTATTGATACATTTAATCGATAAAATTCTTAAGTTATAAAATTAATTGGTGCTTATTTCAATTATAGTACCTACTTCACAAACGAAATGAAAACTAATTTCTACAATAACTGAGCATTCACTGAGTATTTACATTATTTGTGGCTTGCATGATAAGTAGGCGAAATTTAGAGGTCACAAATGCCTTAAATATGGCCTAATTTATTTTTATAATTACCTTAATATCAAATACCTAGTTTACCTACATCCGGAGCATAGTTAACGTGGCTTCCGAAACGCGGAAATAATTTCCCGGTTAGATTCCAAGTGAATCAATTGAGCGATTAATCGCGCCGATCAATGAAAAACTTAACGTGTAAAAAGTAGTCTAGATGTTGACCGCTTTTCACACTAGCATCGCATGTTTTATGTAAGCGTCAGTAATTGTTTCGGTTTTTATCGCCGTGACTATTTGAGTATGGTAAACGAGTAGAAGGCACGCGTTCCCAATAAAATTGGGGTTCGCCTATTTTGTGTCACTTTATGACCCAACTATATGCGTATTATAGTGTTTATTATGGTTCTGTTTTCGTCATGCGACGAGTTTTCCTGCATGTAGGAGCTTTTTACTATGTGCTAAAACTTTTCAAGTGTTATACTCTACGGAAATAAAATATTATTTGTAGCTCTTACACCAGCTTTGTGACTTTCTTTTCTTAATGCAACATTAGTGAGCTTTTAGCAATAAGATCCAATTTAATACCTACTTAATGTATTTTTTATGAGTTAGTTTTTCATATTATTGTACCTTATTGTTGTTATCAATAAAGGGTTGTGGCTATGTAGAATGTAGAGTTTACCAAATTTAAACATTCACTAGTTAACCCTGTTTCCAAGTTTAAGGTTTAGCTTTAGCATCAAGACTTAAGCATACTTAGTAGTGTTAGGCAGTAGGTACTTCCTTGAAAATTTCAAGGCTCTTACTTATTATGCTATATGTGTATATTTTACACCTACCTACTTATTTAATTTGTTGGTTATTGAGTATTTCTGAATGATTTTTCCAGTGCAATTCCCCTTATAAGACACTACATTGTAGCGAATTAATCTCCTTCCCCGGTCGTGCACCGATCTCCAGACTATAATTGGGTATTAACGATAATACCTCAGCATTAGGTCCTGCGAGCTTCCTGCATTTTATGGTATTTTTACCGTATCTGTTCATAGAAAACACTACTATAGTTTCCTACTACTTCAAACGAACACGCTTTTTGTATGAAAGTTTATTTTTTAAATTGTACCTTTCTGCGCAACAAAATAGGAACATTTTCACCTACAGTGATGGGCGATGATCACAGATCATAAAGCTAGAGATGGAAGCTAAAATGAGGCTAACAGTGATGGCTAACAGTCGCCAAGTCATATGCCTGAATCAACATAAGCTCGTAGCTCCGCCTCTTTTTCGTGTTCATTCCACGGCCGACATTGACAGCGTGACATTTACATACTTAATGAAAAATAATTAATAAAAATGCCGTATTGTTCAATAAAAAGGCGCGGAAAGACTAGCGCTACATTCAGTTACGCAAAAGACGAAATCTTATTACACAGGCAAGTTGTTATTTCGATAATAATCATTGAAAAATGTTTAACATAAAATGCAATATAAAAATGGCCAAGTTTCTTTTCGTCTCATTCTTTCTTGGTAAATTTGTATAACATTATCTCGTTCTCTCTTACGCCCGGATAAACTAGTGATAAGACACAAATTTAAATTTACACCACAAATTTTATCGACAAAAATGTTATTGAAATTTTTGAAGTAGGTAGGTATTAGGTATATTAAGGTACCAAAATTATCGGGGTTTAATATTATACAGGGTTACTGGTATTTAATTCATGAATGGTTATTATAATAATAGAAGTGTAACGAAGCTTTTAAAATACATAATGTTAAATTTGTCACTAATTTAAAAACAAATAATTCGCTATCTAACATTTATTGTTTATTCTTATAGGGTGCGTATTCGCGCGCATAATTTTTTAAAATTAGGACTAAAAATTTTATGCGAGCGATGGACCTATTTATATTTTAGTGAAACCATATAAAATGTTTATTCGGGTACTTTGGGAGGTAATAGAGATGAGAAAACATTTAAGCTATAATAAAACAATAATTAAAGTTATATTAAAATATCTCTCGTATACAATACAACGAACTTTCTCATTAAACTTAAGAATAACAGTAACTTATATTTTCTTATCGATACGATATAGCGACTTTACCACATCACTAGAAAGTCATGTTATGCCTCTAACTATTACCTAATCTGTGGCGTAACTGTGACGTCACCTTGAACGAGCCAATCAAATCTAGCCACCCATCCCCCGCACCCCACCATGTTTTGGTGACTTTGTTTTCATACAAAAAATGACCTAAGCGCGGTATATATCTCTCTTGTATATGGCGATGATGGACGGCCTACAATAATTTAACAGTGTTCGTGATGATCTAAATTAATTCATCAATGATAAACATTTACTGAAATGTTTGGGCACAAACATTGTCTCATCAGAATCATTGTTTATTATTTAGGTTAATTATAAAACGTTGTTTATTATTTACTTAATAAATAATATGAAACATTTAACTGTCAACTGAATATCTACTAACATAAGTATATTGTTTTTAATATTATAACGGATATTGGAATAGGTAAATATTTTATAGGATGTTTATATATGATTGCCATCAAAATAATATATTGACTTAACCGCTACGAGAAAACCAAGGAATACTGTGCATAGCTTGCAAACCGATAAAAATAAAATAATCATTCATAATTACGTGATAAATTAATTTTGGTTATAAAATCAAGGATCAGATTGATGAAGGTTCCAAACCGTTGAAACAGCATTCAAAAAGCGTTGACATAACATGTTCCAATTAATTTCTGGTTCGCTGGGGTAGGGTGTATCAATTGTGCTCTCTGTCCTTCGGTCGTCGGATTACAAATATTATAGAAACGCAGTAAATCGGACAGTGATTTATAGAGCGGGGGAGGTGCCACCCTCGCGAGGGCAACGGGACTGAGACCCGATAACAAACAACATTGATTTCTGGAAACCGCTGGACGACTTCCCAGTTTGACGAACGTGCGAGTGTCACTACTTGGGGTCACGTTTTCCTTACTAAGCGTTTTACGTTTATTTTTCAAGTTAGTTAACGTTGTGGACCATCACACTTTGTTTACCTTTACCAGTAGTTAATATATTAAGTACTTAGTTATGAATGACCCAGGCTTTCGATAAAGATATGATGTGAAATATAATGTGAGAGAGAAATTTTTGATAATTACCTACTTTACAGTAGCAAATTCCGACAATATGTGGATCATAGTTGTGACAAAGAATAGAAACTATGTTGTGGTATAACATCTAACCCGGTTGATCTCTCGCATTAAGATTAACCTTTCCCATTTCATTTAACAAAACAATTTAATTCGTGCACATGTTAAGCACTCAAAAATAATTTTATCAGTCATGCTGCATGCCATGAGAGAGTGCAAATTGTGCTGATCCATGACAATAACGGTTAAATAGAAATCTTGGACCAGTACCGAGGTTTTTACCTGCACGTACAAATTGTTTCTCCTTTGTGTTGGAATGGCCGTTTAATTAAATTGCAACTATCCTGATTAGGGCAATTAAAAGAGGCAAGTGGGCCACGTCGTGTACCCGCAAACGGACACGCATCGAGCGGTTCTGTGACCAGTATCCTACAGGTCGCGCGGATGAATGTCGACCGCCAGCTTTTTGCCGGCCTTCTCAATAACAGCCCGTCATCGCTGCAATAATTACTTAATTGAATTAAACACACCGGCCGCAAAAACTAATCGAGTTTAAAATTAAGCGCTTTTTGCGCTTGTAAATTAACGGTCGAGATCGCAAACAAATCGAGATAACACGCGTTCGGACATATTGAGTTTAGACATCAAATCTGACAAGATATCATTATCTTTCTATTCAGCGTTATTGAAGATGACACCTTTATGTAGGTTAGGATTTAGAAAGTGCCTAGAGTTAACTGGGGTATTCCCATGGGGCTCGTGATTTGTACGAGTGGTGCGTTTAGCGTACTTATGGATCGATAGGGCAAGAAGGGTCGTAGGCACGGCGACCTCGCCATTGACGGTAACGCAACGGTACTTGCATTGACCAGACCATTCACCATGTAGGCCCGGACATACTCAGCCTCTAACCTTACTGCAACATAGTAACCAATTATGGGCACACTGTAAACTTATTAGGTACTTTTAGAAAGTAGTATTAGAATGCCTACTTAGGCATGAATTTAATGGAGATTTAAGATTGCTACCTTTTAGTGCATGCATAGTAAGATATGTGTGTACTCTTTCTTAACAGAAAAACTCTACATATTTTGAATATAACAGTTATACCTTACAAACATGTCGCTATTAATTAAGAAAATAATGCGTTACTACGAGTCATCTGAGCCACAAACGTCGGCCTATTATCGTCGTATATTTAAAACGATTTAACACTATCAGTTTAGCTATCGGAAATTGGCTCACGCTTGGCGAACCAATTTAAATTATTGAATAAAAAAACCTCTATTATGCAACATAATTGGTTTAGGTCGACGACTTGAAGAAGCGGCAAAACATATGACATCACATAGTTTTTTCTAGATAATTATTTTTTTCACGAAACACTTTCCCGCTTGTTTTTACGATTACATTATAATACGCGTTTACCACCCACTGTGATATTTGCAACGCATGAGTAAGCGATATGGGTTTTTAATGGATCTGATTATGTGTAAAAAGTTCTATTAGATTATAGTTAACATACTCGTTAGTTGAAATCAGGCTAGCAACTAGCCACCTCATTTTTTCACCACAACCCGCATGTGCGACGTTTATGCTCTCTAAATCCAAAATCTTAATTTTCTCATTCAATATTTCAAAATCTTTTAATCGCGCGTGCTATTCTGCTATGTTAATGCAACTAATAATGGCTACTATCAGCCTTCCTAATTTTCCTTTATCACTTCTCTCAACTGCTCTCAATCGTTTTCATCGGTTATCTCGCATTCTCGCTCGTGCAATTTGTGATAAACTTTACGATCGCATTACGCGCAGATGTAGGTATTTGTCCTCAGTCCAATGCGCCGAGGATCACTGATCACAGGGATCGCAATAAAAACACTGCAGCGGTAATAGAGTAGGTACCCTCCGCTCCCGGCGTTCCCTAATTGCGGACTTGGGTGACAGTTGACCACAGTGCTGTAACTTTAGAACAAACCAAGTCTCATAGGAACTTCTCGGATAAGAATGGACAACGGACGTAGAAACAATAACACAATGCCTGTGGGAGCTATGCGCTGTTGTATCTTTGTTTTCGATATATAGGAATCTGGCCACGAGATACTTCTTATGAAGTGGGAAAAACCTTGTTGTGGCATTAAGTCTTGGGTATGTAGTTGCTTTGGTCCTTGGTAATATCAATGGTGATTAGGATTTCGCCTTCAGCAGCTTCCGAATTCCAAATTTAATACTGCGGCTGGGTCAATAACTCAAAATTTTCAGTCCTCAGTTCTCACTGACTTTAAGTTTACCATTAGCACCATTTTCGCGGAGGAACTCAGAATTCTTTAGCTGGTGTACTGTTTTGATTGTACATCAATGCAAAAGCTGAGACGATTCCCACGCGCTGAAGATCAACACACTGCACGCGGCAGTTATGTAACTCTAATCAAAATTCCGTGAATCCCACCGGACAGACTCTAACTGCACGTTTGACATCGTAACGATCACCTTACTTTTGGGTCATTTACGCTCTGGAGTTACATCTAATTGGAGAACGGTATTCTACGGTATTATAGAGGTAAAAACTGCTGGAGTTAATCCATTAAGAATTAAGGGTTGTGAAAGAAACGAAAAGGGAAAGGGAGGAAGAAGGAGGTTTTGGTGACCCATGGGATTATTCGTCCCACATTCACCAAAACATAACATTTAACATGTTATAAAACATAATTATGTGTCTTTTAGGAGACAGCCAATATCTGAAATTTTAGGTAACTTCAAGTGACCACGACTCGCGAGATATTGTGATGAAATCCGAACCTAGCTCTTCGACTCCATTCCATATATGTTTATTCCCAATGGGCTCGACCGCTACCAAACCAGATAGAGAAAACGTACGAATAGAGCGTGATATTCTGTAATAGAGCCAACTTTCCATAGATAAAATAGATGCATCTTATTTGCAAAAGGGGAAGGAAAACTGTTTATCTCTTAGGTAATTTCCTTCATATGCGAGTTTCATGTCTCTGAATCACCGGATAAGCTGCATAAAGGAAGTCCGACGTGCACAGAAACTAGTGCACGCAAGAAACTGGTGTTGATAGTCGAATGGGTTTTTAATCGGTGCGTACAGTACCACGAAGTAACCTAACCTGGTGGTAGAAAGTAGAACTTCATACTTATAACTGCCGATGTTACTTTAATAGAGACACTAGCGACGTCCTCGGCAGATCAGATAAGTTGGTCGTAAGTAATAATCTTGAGACACGCGGTGCGGTGCATAGGCATCATGTGAAGCCGAGCTAGTAATTGGGCGCACCAGAGCGGCTCAGTAATTGATATGGCAAGCTAATCTAGCGGTTCTCGATCGATGCAGTAACTTCACCTGGCGCTCTTAGTATAAAAATAAAAGAACGTATTTGATTAACAACCTTACCCCTTGAGTTTGCAGGTCCTATTAAATATCATATGTGACAATTACTTTCCAAGAACCTTACAGATTTTTTTATTAATGAGTATAGTCTGGTACCTACTACCTACCTACTACCTAATAATGATTATTAACTACGACAATGAAGAGACCCACCCAAAGTGGATTTTGAAAAAAAAAGCAGCTCAGCTATAAAGTAGACACCAACACTTGCCAATAATAAGTATACCTACCTAGTACTTATTTATTTTCGAAAATATGTTTTCTAAATCTTGCTGAGTTTAGAAATGCAATTTCTAGCTGAAATTAACTGTAACAAACTTACAATTCTTCTAAACATTTCTAAGATTTTCATTAGTTCAGAGTTCAGAAGAACTATATTATTATTATCGTTAACATTATTAATCTTCACAAGTTACAATATATGAGACAAAAAGAAATTGAAGAATTGTACAAAAACATAAATCAAATTTTCTGAGAAAATGAAACCGGTTTGGAAAACTTCTGTTCCCGAAGTCCGCTAAAACACTACAAATCTACGTTACGAATTAAAGCGTGGAGTGCGAAGTACTCGTAAGGGCCTGCCGATATTGTCTTTGATCGCAAGTTTGGCGTCACGGCGTAACCGACATCAAACGCTTCTGGGCGGAGCGGTATCCCCACACAATTATGACCGGTGTTGCAACTCTTACAGTTATACAAGTCGGATGATTATCTCATGTTAATAGCATTAAATGCACGTCTACTTCGTTATTAATGTAGATTACAATTTGTTTTGACGGCACCGTGATCGATAGAGCTGTAACTTTAACGCTGTGCGTTTTAATAGCTTTTACGGTCTAATTATCTTTTATACGCATACTTATGGTCTAGTGTTATTGACGCGTAAATTTTAACTATTAGTAATGTCTGGGAAAAATTATTTATTGGCAATAAGACTACCGGCTACATGGTCTGGGGCAGGGTGCAGTAACAAATTACTAGAAAATTATCTCTAAACATCTCTTGCGTTTAAAAATTAATTCTAACTTAGATAAAAATACTATATGTCATTACCTGGAGGTAGTTATGAATAACTATTACCTATTGAACTTTACATTTATTTATAAAGGATGTAAAAAGAAGTTAAAATCTTCTTTTTCATCAGGTTCAACGTAATGAAATTGTTATTAAAATTTGAGGGTAAGTAGGTCCTTATGCAGGTTGATATGGCAGTCGACGGTTGCCAAAAAACATACTACGTAATAAAACTTGTGGAAGACCAGCATTGGTACTCCACGACCACAACCTACACCTGCTAAGCTGGTACTATCTTATGGCAAAATTAAAAATCTTATTGCCAGCAAGGGTAGATTATGTATTTTATCGCATTATAGGTACTATAACGTTTACCAATTCCAAAAAACCTGTAGGTATAGATAATATTATTATTATTACATTAATTTATACTTTATTCAAGTGCCAATACGTTTTTTTGTTCTTAATACACGCTCTTTACTTTTTAGGTACGCCTTTTGAATCCAGATTTTAATTTACTGGTACATATAAGACTGCCCCAAGGTGCTACGTAGGAACCCAATTAGTTGGTAGTTTACTTGGCGGTGTATTAAAAGAGTCGCTTCTTTATACTTAGCTTATTTTATGGTAGCTTTATCGTAGGTTCTGGTCGGCATAATGTCTTGCTACCTTAGATTTAGATTTATTTTATCTGAGATTTAACGCACATACTAGGTACCTAGACTAAGCACCGCTGTGCGTAATGTAAGGTAAATTTTTATCAAATGAGGTATGGATTTATTTCAAACGAATTTTAGAAATAGGTAAGATCGTTCGTATTTCAGGACATTTCACACAGCGCCACCAAACCCCAAGCTAAGCAACTTAATGCCTGTGTTATGGTGATTAGGATAACGGATATAATTCTTATATACTTTTCTTTTGTAAATACATAAGTAAGTAGGTATACTTATAATAGATATTGAAAACCACCCAGACCAGAAATACCTGTGGATCACATAAATATTTGTCCCATGTGGAAATCGAACCCGCAACCTTCTGCGTGGTAAACGGGTATTAGCCCACCGCGCCACAGAGGTCGTCAATGTTCACCTATTATATTATAAGACGCGTCGCGTCGCTCTCGTAGAACCTTTAATTTGGAAAATTAATTTTTTTTTCGGAATTTTCCAATTTATGAATTAAGTGCGTGCAACCCTTGTTTATATGTTGAAATCGAGCTTCTAATCAGTTTTTTTTCTCTCGTTTTAAAAACGTCCTTACTTGAATGAAAATTAATTGAGCTTTCTAGGTGTTTATATAGGTATCGTATATAATACCTAATTAAAATTATTGTCTCATATAAATAATCGTATTTATTTTCTCTCAAATAAATCGAAAACAATAATATGTAATTAAAATCTAGAGACAACAGTTAATGTTATTAAAATAACTCAATATTCATTAATTTTTAACCATCCATCGGGGGTTGACGATAGAAACCGTAAAAGATATCTTACCATAATAAATACGACGAGCCACGGCAGCATCATGTTCGTTTTTATGTTCATTTTCACGGTTTCCACATAAACTTTAGCTGGAGTTCAATTGTTGAAAATGTATCGCGTATTTGCCGCCAAAAGGTGTGAGAATAGAACGCAACGGAGCGACTGTTGAGTGCGACGAAACACGCAAAACTGAAGCCAGCGAGTCACCGAGCCCCGTGAGCACCGTGTGAGCTTCGCGAACGGTCTTTGAATGGCCCTCTCTACAGGGAACGATGCGATGGCGGGCAGGGAGGGACGTCTGTACTCTTGAAGGGGACCGGGGAAACCGCGCCGACCGCAGTACGCCTCCTAATTCACTAAGAAAACTTATTTCATAGGGACGAAGACGTGATAGAAAAATGTAAACGTGTTAGTGAGGACGCTGGGTTTTGATTGAATGTTATGATCTAACTGGCTCGCGTTATTGGATTTTCACAACTGCAATATTTAATTTTACGATATTATTCAGCCATTGTATAGCCACAGATATAGTTAACTACTTATTATTTATGCCAATCAAACAGTCATAGCCATCTGCAACCACAAAGTCCTGAACTTTTTATCTTGATGATTAAAGCTCCAACATTTTATCAGATTATTATTAATGTAGGTATAAGTAAGATATTAGGTACCTATAATACTACCTACTACCATAATATTTTAATTACTTATACATAATATCATGTTATATTCTAAAAAAATATTTAGTTGGTAGATACCTACCAACTACCCTCCCTCCAAAATCAAGTATCGTACACTTAAATTTTGGAGGGTAGTCTGAAACCTCACGAAAAAAATTACGAAAAACATCACGTGATGCATGGACGACCTCTTACCCATTAGTTATTTAATCGTACATTAAGATGCAATTTCCATAAACTCGAAAAAGACTATAATTTAAAAGAATATAAAAAAATCAAGCACTTTTATCCAGTCCGCTCTTTTCAGCGCAGCGTGAGTTAAAACGCGTCGTTATAACATTAGCGTTTTTGTTTTCACGTTTTTCGTATTTAGTAGAACGAACTCTACCACCTACTAACAAGATTCTCGGTAAACACTTTCTGCCATAATCAACACCACCATTTTAAAATAACGTCGCTTTCATTATGAAAGCAAAAATTACATAGGAATCAACGCAGTAATTCTGCAATTTACATAGAGGTGTGCATTTTACCTATTAAACACCACTTAGAAGACTTATTATAATAATGTGACCATGTATATGTAAGAACTATTTTATGTACCTATTTACGTACCATATTAATAATATTAGGTAGGCACTTATTCGGTTACCTCAATAATGTTTTTTTTTTACTTTTTTACAGGCGTTTGACCGTAATAACACCAGCACTATGATACTCATATTTTGAACCTATAGGAATCTATACTAATTAGATAGGTAAAATATCAGTTCTCAGTCCACCTAATGTAGGTGGACTGAGTGGTGGCATTTTAAGCCCGTTCCACACTATGGCAGCGAGCTCTTGACGTGAACGTCCCTTGAACGCACCTAAACTCCCCAGGATTTTTAGTGTGAAGTGTTAAGCGTATCTCTATAAGTTATAAGAATAACGCAAACGGTAGGTACCGAAGCGAAGGAACGAACGATCGCACCCATCTGAACTCTTGTTTCGCAGCATAGCAGCATAGGTGTAAGCAGCCTTTATATTTGAAAGAATATATAATATTTACTATAATAAAGTATTCCCTATAATATTATTAAATAGAAATTACTGGGTCGGTAGAGTTTGAATTTGGTGAGATAAGTTACCTTTTGTTTATACGCCTACAAAAACTAAATAGCAACGAGTTAACTTTTTCTTTTTGAACGCCTGCAAAATAGTTAATAATACACAGGACACAAATTATTTAAAAAACAAACTGAAGACTCATAATATGCATACGTACCTACCTACTGCAAACTGTGATTACTGATATCCAATTCGAAGTTACCTGAACCGATTTTGAAATATTGTAATTTATAGAAATCGGTTGCCGAAGGCAATTTTTTTTTAAATTTCTATATTATCCGAGCAATATTACTTATTAATTGCTACTTTTCCTCATCCAGCCTACGAATATTATGCATAACTAGTGGACCCGCGCGCACTTCGTTACGCCTAACAGAAAATTATCAGTGTTACTCTACTATATAATGCATGGTATTACCTATAAACCTTCCTCTTGAATCACTCTATCTATTGAAGGAAACCGCATCAAAATCCGTTGCGTAGTTTTAAAGATCTAAGCATACATAGGGACAGACAGACACGGGGTGCGACTTTGTTTCATACATTATACCTACTCTTATGTGGATGAATGTTCATGTTTATCCGCTAGGGGCGGTCATGTCAAACAGGTCTGTGATCACAGGTCTTTTTTTTTGTGATCACAGGTCTGGCTATGGGTTATTATACAAAATTCTAACCTTTACAATGGTTCTGGGGGGGCCTTGGCCCCCTGCCCCCCCCCCCCCCCCCTAAAACCGCCTATGCATGCAGACATGAATTTTTGAGCTTTAGATTAATCTTCGAGAATTCCCTTGGCCCTTTGAGACCACTAGTTCTCATAAGTGGGTTAATTTAGGGTCAAACTAATTTACTCTACTGGTGGTAATTTAGATAAGACTACTTACATCACTGTTTTCATTATGAACAATAATACAGATAGATATTTAACGTTATTCTTCGGGCACGTAACCCGTTATCTAATCATAATATATGTGGCCTCGACGCCACAAATATTATGATAAACCAATCGCTAGATAGAAGTTTTTGGCTCTGCTGTTAAAGATCTGTCAATCAATGTCCATACTTATATCCACACCGCACACCCCATTAAATGCGAGTGTGTTTGTTGATTCTCTTCGCCGCTGAACCGATTTGGGCAAAATTTTATATAGACTTAGTTTGAGACGTTAGATATCGAAAACCGTTAATTTTGCGCAATAGGCAATAACTAATAACACCCCAAATCATAAATCAAATTTATTTGGCTCTAGAAGCCAAAAATAACTATAGAATTTCTAAATGGTAGCACTGCTGTACCTATATCATACAAGAAGATACAGAACAAATTATCTTGCCTGTACAAATAAGCATGACATGGAGATAATTCTGCACACTTATCTATTTTATACTCTGCACACGTCCCTTACATATTTTTCAGTACCTATATTTTTTTACAGTTACAGAATTTATTTATATTATTGTGAATACATTTTCTATAAGTGAAAACTGTCTAGAGATACACGCAGCACTACCATTTAGAAAACCCACATCATGAATTATTTTACATACTCTACCAGTATTACACCTACTCCTAAAATAAAAACTAATAGGTATACTATATGTTTCCATAATCCGTATTGTTTGTATAAGTACTATATTCATCGCTAGTATTGTAGTGTAATCTAGACATCAATGCACGTGTCATAAAATGGTATAATAGCCTCTCAAGGCCTCTCAAATAAACGATAACAAATATTCCAAAGGTCGCACACCTTGGTCTCACTACTTGCTACTTTGATTTTTAAATAAGGCTCAAATGTACATTATACTGCTGACCGATACCTATATTCTTCAACTAATTACGAATCTAGACACGCGGCAGCGAGTCAAGCCAAGTTCAAGCAAAGGAACTGGCGACCGCGCCGTGTGTTATATTACACGAACCGTCCAAAGCGCGTTTTGGCGACTTTTTACACCCTCGTTATACAAAAACTATTACACATAGACAAGTCAAATTTGGCACATATACTTAAATATACGAACTATATCTCTGTTCCAAATTCTAATAACACAGCTCAAACGGTTATTTAGATATAAACATCCAGTAATCGGTGAAGTTAATACATACTGAGGGATAGATCAAAAGTAATATCCCAGTTCCAGATGACCTAGAAAGCTGAAATTTGGCATCCCGATAGGTAATGTCGTAGTAACAAAGGGAAAAATCAGAAACTAGTATTTTTTTATCATTTTAAATTATTATTAATTTTTAAAAAAATGTATGATATTAAAGTTTGGGACGCCTAGGAACGCATAAAGCAATACATGTTGCATGTTGCTATAATTTTTGTGTAGGCGGCTATTTTCTGTTAGATACTACGAAGTGCGCGCGAGTCCACTATTCCTACTAATATAATTATAAATACAAACTTTATACCTACTGTACGTATGGATATATGTTTTTTACTTTTTCACGCCTAAACGGGTGGGCCGATTGACTTTAAATTTGGTATAATAAAAAATATAGCTTAGACCCCTGGAATAACATAATATACACTACTGTACCAAACTGTATAGCGGGTAAAATAGCTAGGCACAGCTGGTCACTAATAAAAATAGGTTCCTGGTACCTACGTAACAATTGTATATCCTATGTAAATACCTATCAATATTATATCGACTCACCAGCACAAGGCGGCTCAGTAACATAGAGGTAATAATATTAACATTGTTTACAATAAAAATAATAGGTATATCGCCTTAGGTGCTAGTTGGTGTAAACATTTTAGATACCTACGCACCTACCTGTAACGTATAGTCATTAGTCATATAATATTATAGGTATGTGGCGGTATCTGGGGGCACGGCAGCAGTGCCGGCGTTAGGGTAGGGCGCGGTTGGGCGACCGCCCAGGGCGCCGGATAAAAGGGGCGCCACAGGCTCTATAATGGGGCGTCCGTGGCGCCCCATTCGTTCTGAAAAATTCAATATTTCTCGGTGCTCGTAGCGAGCTGCTCGCGCTTTTATAAGAACATTTAGTTTCTTTGCCACTCGAAGGAAGATAAACGCACATAATTCGTGCTGAAAGATTCAAAATTTTCTCGGCGCTCGCAGCGAGCTGCTCGCGCTTTTATAAATAAGAATACTTATTCAGTTTCTTTGCCGCGCGGAGCAAGCTAAACGCACAACATTCGTGCTGAATAATTCAAATTTTTTTTTGGCGCTCGCAGCTAGTTACTCGCGCTTTTATAAATAAGGACATTTAGTTTCTTTGCCACTCGAAGCAAGCTAAACGCACTTCATTCGTGTTAAAAAAATCTAAATTTTCGCGGCGCTCGCAGCGAGCTGCTTGCGCTTTTATAAATAAGAATACTTATTAAGTTTCTTTGCCACTCGGAGCAAGCTAAACGCAGCTCGTGCTTCGTGCTGAAAAATTCAAAATTTTCTCGGAGCTCGCAGCTAGCTGGAAAGGTGTTTATTTTTTCTAGATACGCCCATGATTTTGCCCATCGGATTCGGCCCAGAAAAAAATCCTGGAATTTTTTCCTTTTTCGTTTTTAGTATGGGTTTGAATTTCTTTTTAGGGGGCGCCGTAGAAATCTCGCCCAGGGCGCTGGTAACGTTAAAACCGGCCCTGCACGGCAGTGCCCCCGCCAAGTCGTCGTCATTACAAGTCTTGTTGGCTTAGGTTTCTTTGATCGAAATTCTAATCCAGTTCCAGATGATCTAAAAAGTTAAATTTCCATCCAGGTAGGCGGTAGGTACATATAAGATAGCTGGGTGAATATAGATAAATTTATCAGTAACTAGTATTGTTTAAAAATCAATTGATACTATATTCAAATCAATAGTGCAAATAAATGCTATTATATATAAGTAGTAAGTACTAAATTAATTATAGGTATAGGTATATCGAAGCACAGCGAGGCTCACGGGCCGCGGTGCGCGGTGCTACGGGCGTGCCATGGAGCAGTGGGGTGGGGGAGGTGCAATAAAATAATCATTTGCTATTAATCTTATTATGACTGGGTGTCTTAAACCTATTACGTACTAAAAAGTACTGTACAAAAAGCAATGATATCCCATCAAAAACATAAATGTGAAAAGAGAGCCAAGTTCAATATTACGATGTATGTAGGTACTCATAGTTACCTATGATTTGGTAGTTGACTTCAACGACAAAAGAAGTGAGATCTAAATGGGTGCCAAGTTCAATGGTCAGTCCTGAAAAATATTTAGAACATAAAATATTTTATTACAACATAAAATATTTTATTAAAACTTAAAAGATTATTTCTTCTTATCACTTAGAATTAATATTATTTTGAAGCCCAAAGTTTGACTTGGCTAGTTCTCATGGGTACCATACGACGAAGTATCATTAAGATAAGACAATAGATACTTTATTGTACACCACATAATGTTACAGAAAATACATAAGTACATAATTAAAATTAAAAATTACAATGTACAAGTGGCGGTCTTATTGTTAAAGAGCGATTTCTTCCAGACAACCAATGGATGGAGGGGACTAATTTACACGATAAAAGACGGTGGCGCACTAATAAGCATTAAGTGCGTTTAATAGTGATCAAGCTAAAGTTAAAAGAGAACTTACCTAGTATATTATGAGAACTGGCCAAGTCAGTCTTTAGGCTTCAAAATAATATTAATTCTAAGCGATAAGAAGAAATAATCTTTTAAGTTTTAATAAAATATTTTATGTTGTAATAAAATATTTTATGTTCTAAATATTTTTCAGGACTGACCATTGAACTTGGCACCCATTTAGATCTCACTTCTTTTGTCGTTGAAGTCAACTACCAAATCATAGGTAACTATGAGTACCTACATACATCGTAATATTGAACTTGGCTCTCTTTTCACATTTATGTTTTTGATGGGATTTAAATTACAAATACTTATTGAAGTATTTGAAACCTAAACAAGGTTGGTGTATGAACAAAACTAATTTCTAATTTTCTACAAATTCATTTAATATACACATTAATATATAATATTATTATTAAATAATGTAAAAGTAATAAATAAAATGCGTCAAAATACCCTTAACCCCCCGGATAAAATTGTCTTAAATCCAAGGCTTAATTATTGTGAAAACAAAACTTTCTTACTCATAAACTGCACATTTTACGTGCTGGTAGTCATTTTCCTAAGGCTTTCTTGAGATTTTCAGCGAGTTTGTCCATAAACTCAAAGGTTTCATAGTAGTCTGCTCTCTTCACATTGCTCATACCCTTGATGCAAATGGCGAGATCTTTGGTCATGACTCCAGATTCAATAGTGTTGATGCAAACTTTTTCAAGTGTCTCAGCAAAGTTCTTGAGTTCGTCGTTGTTATCTAGTTTAGCACGGTGAAGAAGGCCACGAGTCCAGGCGAAGATTGAAGCGATAGGGTTGGTGGAGGTCTCCTTGCCTTGTTGGTAGAAGCGGTAATGTCTGGTGACTGTGCCGTGAGCAGCTTCAGCCTCAACGGTCTTGCCGTCAGGACAGATCAAAACAGATGTCATGAGACCCAGTGATCCGTAACCCTGAGCGACGGAATCTGATTGCACATCACCGTCGTAGTTCTTGCAAGCCCATACAAATCCACCTTCCGACTTCATAGCGTAAGCGACCATGTCATCGATCAACCTATGCTCGTACCAGATACCGGCGGCTTCGAACTGAGATTTATATTCCTTATCATAGATCTCTTGGAAGATGTCCTTGAAACGGCCATCGTATTTCTTAAGAATAGTATTCTTAGTGCTCAAGTAAAGAGGGTATTTCCTATCTAAGGCGAACTTGAAGGAAGAATGAGCGAAGTCGACGATAGATGCGTCGGTGTTGAACATGCCAAGAGCAACGCCGGCGCCTTTGTACTCGTTCACGACGTGTCTGATGGGTTCCCCAGACTTGGGAGTAAAGATAAGTTCCAGCTTACCTTCACCGGGCACGACGAAGTCAGTGGCTTTGTACTGATCGGCGTGAGCGTGACGACCAATGATGATGGGCTTCTCCCAGCCAGTGACAAGACGAGGGATGTTTTTGCAGATAATAGCTTCTCTGAAGACAGTTCCTCCGAGGATATTACGGATGGTTCCATTGGGACTCTTCCACATTTTCTTAAGTTTGAACTCTTCGACACGATTCTCGTCGGGAGTGATGGTGGCGCATTTGATTCCGACATTGTACTTCTTAACAGCTTCGGCGCAGTCGATGGTAACTTGATCGTCGGTTAAGTCACGGTTTTCCATGCCCAAGTCATAAACATGCAGTTCGATGTCAAGGAACGGCAAGATGAGCTTTTGCTTGATGAGATCCCAGATGATTCTGGTCATCTCATCGCCGAGGATGTCAACAACTGGTCCAGACTTTATCTTCGACATTATGCTGCTCTGAAATTAAAGAAAAATACAATTAATTAATTATTGCGAGCATACAGAGTACAGGGACATAACTACTGATACAGGTTTAAAGAAAATGTCTGTTTTTCAGTTTTTTTTTCATAACAATAATTATAATCCTCACAATTTCATTATGTAGAATATGCAAATAAATACCTAGCAAAAAGAGAATCAGAAGTTGGATGATTTTTTCAACTATTGCCACCATAAATTCGATATAACCTACTCAAAAAATATAAACCGCTATTCATATTTTCAAGAGGCGACATTCCATTTTTAGGAATTTGCCACAAAAGATAAAATGGTTGATAACCCAATATCATGGGAGTGACATTTAAAAAGACATCACTTGTGGTGTTATTATGTGGTTTCTGCGTAAATTGTAGATAATGTATCAAAATTATAATGTACTCATAAACTATAAAATATTTATTATCTCTTACAAAACAAACTAATTAACATAAATCTCAGTTCATTTAACCTTGGAATTACTATAGTTTAATGAACCAATAGATTTAGATATCATTTTATGTAACAGAATTGGAATAAATGAATAAATAAAGCTATTTTACAAAAATTAAACCGTTGAAAAAACATTGACTTGTAAACCTCCTCCGATTTTTCGTTGGTTAAAAAATATATAAAATGAAATATAAAACTGAAAATAATAAAGTTTTTTAAATCATCTTTTGAAAATACATACAAAAAATAAGTGCATTAAAAACTGACTTAAAGCTGAGTGGTTTGAAGTTAAATACAGCTAAATTGAGACCACCACAATCTAACCGTCTACTTTCTTTTATTATTATTAGTTATTTTAGCCATTGTCGACCCACTGCAGGGCAAAGGCCTCCCTTCCCTCCTTCCATTCCTCACGTGCAAGGGCCATGGTTTAAAGATTGTTATTATGTAATTAATCTTTAATAAATTTTTTTTTATAATAATACAACATTGGTTATTATGTATTTTATTAGAGAAATATTCCAATCAGGATATAGTCCCAGAATTGTTAATAGGTAAACTGCAAAATTATATATTATTTTTTCATGCTCAATTTGTTTAGCTCAGTTGTTTACTTTGACTTTTGGCCTAATCACAGTGCAAAGTACAAGTTCGGTGCTATCAATCACCTGATAATTTCAATATCTTGGTGGCAATATGTAGGTATGTACCTTACTATAGCGATAGTGAGGGGTGTGTCTTTAGAAAAGACTCTTTACAAATAAGTTATTTATCATAATATAAAAAATATGTAGGTACTTGTATTTTTAAATGGGAGCGTATTCGCACGCATAATTTTTTTTGTCCTAATTTTGTTTCGCCGAAAATGTTTCGCATAACTTTTTTTAGCCTAATCATAATTGGGCATAATTATATCTAGACATACTTATGTCTTGCCATAACTGTCAGTTGCCCTAACGTTTTTTAGCATATATTTGTAAAGCATAAATTTGTATGTCATAATATAAGTACGCATAATTTTGTTAGTCCTAATTTAATTTGTCCGAAAATGTTTCGCATAACTTTCTCGGGCATAATCATAATTTTACATAACTATATTAAGGCATACAACTAATATTGTTTGTAAGTTAATAAAATTATTTAGGAAAGTAGTTTATGGCACCCAGTAAGACTGACTGTCACAAAATCGACTCGGATAATTTAGGTTAGGTTAGGTTTGAACAATGTCCACCGTGCCACGGCAGCGGTCAACAAAGTGCCAAAAATGACCATCCACTTTCTAATTCAGAGAGAGGGTAGGGTATAGAGGAGATTAAAATGAAACAGCCGCACAGTAGCTAGTGAAATTACTGGGCTGAAGAGTCTTAACATCTTATTACTCTCAAGTAAGAAGCGATTACGCAGTGCACCCAGAATTTTACTTAGTAAAATACTGGGTAGTACTGTACTAATTATGAGCAGCGTTATCTCTTACCATCGGGAGAGCGTCTTGCCCGAATTCTTACTAGTTCTATAAAAAAAACCACGAGAAGGCTAGGTTAGGTTTTAAGTTAGAACATTGAAATTAATAATTCGTTTCTTTTAGTATTATTTTGCCGATTACAATCCTGGTAATAGTATTATGACAAGATATCACTTTGCTAAAAAAAATTAGGGCTGGATATTTCATTATACTGAAAATTATTAGGGCTGGATATAATTATGTCGAAAAATATTAGGGCTGAATATAATTATTTTATGGTAAGATATTTTAGGGGTTAAAACAATATGCGTAACAATTTTATGCGTAAATATTATTATGCTTAAAAATATTATGGGAGAAAAATTTAGGCCAAAAAAGTTATGCCTAAAAACTTTAGGCGTTTTGATGTTTAGGCTGAAAAACGTTATGCCACATTAAATTAGGACTAAAAATTTTATGCGAGCCAATATGGACCCTTTTTAAATATTGTAATTTTTAAATATTCAGCACAGTGTTTTTAAAACATTTTATTGATGAAATGGATAGAAAAATATGAGTACCTATTCATATTTTGCTTACCATTTCACTAATAGAGAGATAGATAGATAGATAGATAACTCTTTATTGCAATAAAGAAAACAATTAACACTAAATTCACACATCAGTTAAGCAAACATTCACATTCACATTTCAGTTAAGCAAAGTTACAATTGGCGGTCTTATCGCTAATAGCGATCTCTTCCAGACAACCAAGCAGGAAAGGAAAAATACAAGTTTTTTAGAATGACGATGATGATGATGGATATGACGGATGTCTGATGAGAGATCATAATTTCTATATTATCCCACTTGCCTCCTACCGCCACCACATGCCACTTGTCTCCTTGCCTTTTTTGTACTATTGATTTAAAAATGTTCAACTACCCTCATAAATGCCTATATTTTTTAAAATGTCGTGTGTCGGACAGTTCTTAGAAGCAAGGTTATATGGGTTGGAAAACTGTGGCCAAGGATAAACATTAATTATAACCTAGGTACACATAATAGCAAAAAATGTAAAGCAAAAATTGACAAAAAAATGTAAAGCAAGAATAGGTACTTAAACTATTGTGAGTCTTTTAGAAACTCTTAGTGATTAGAGGTCTGATTAGCTTGAATGGTCACGGACTAATACAAGGCATGAGATATACAAAAAAGGTCTCCGAACCTAAATGATAACTTTAGTAGTAGTATAATAAATTTAGATTCAAAACATGTTATTCATTAAATTGAAAACACAAACTTTAAAAACAATAGCTAGAGGGTACTAAAAAAAAGGTTATCTCAATGAGTAATGAAAGTTGAGATATTGCGTATTTGTATTATAAACCTTATCAAAAAAAAATCGTTTTTACTCATACTACAGCTAGAATCTTACTAGGATATTATTATAAGGTATATTCCAATTCTATTCTTTAAAAGTGAAAGTTAGTATGCATGGATAATAGATAATGAAAAATTATGGGTATGGGTATAATAATAGTCTCTTCAGCCTAAACTGTTGGTTGGGTTGAAATTTGGTAAGCTGGTATCTTAGATGAAATAGGCTACTTTTCAGCTGGTAAAACCTCAGGGCACAGTTAGCATATTTGCAACTAAAAGTGTTATAATAGGTATGGAGTAAAAAAAATCATCCATTTTATAAAACGAGATATTATACTGTACAAAGCACGGATAACAGTTACAGAGAGATATGACCATTATGTAGGTATATCATCCCACATATATAGTAGGTACACACACAAATTACAGTAGAATGACAAATGAAAAGAGCAAATAGTGGTCTAATCTCCTCAATACCATTTCAGAATTTCATCATGAATTGGTTTATCAAGAGAAAAAATAGTGTTTAAACATAAAATTGGACGGAACTGCATTTATTAGCTTCTTGTAGACCTTGAATTTTGAGCCACTGGTCTTGGGTTCAATTCCCAGGTAGCACAAACATTTGCTCATGTCTGTTTGATCACACTGGTTAGGTATTACATTATATGCAAATATTTGGTTACGGTAGAAAAATCTGCCTAGTTTAGGAATTAATATAAAGAATATTAGAATTGTTTTATTGTATAAATACAAGAGCGTGTTTAAGAGGGGCTATTGAGAAGTCTAGGCTTCTTTCTTTCCTGGAGATAACAACCATTTCTGATAAAAAATTCAATGTAATCTTACTAATATTATAAATGTGAAAGTTTGTAAGAATGGATGTCTGGATGGATGTTTGTTACTCTTTCACGCCTAAACGGGTGGACCGATTGAGCTGAAATTTTGTATAGAGATAGCTTAAACCCTGGAATAACACATAGGCTATACAAGTACTGCGGGTAAAACCGCTGGGCGCAGCTTGTTAATTATAAATATATATTTTATGATCTTGCTAAAGTTGATATTAAACAGTGATACAGAAGTAACTACTCATATAACAGTTTTTTAATTAGTATTTTTTCACACAATAATATAATTAATCATTTCATGATAACCCATCATTAAAGGCTAAGAAAGCACTGACATAAGACTTCAATGTCAACATACTTTGATAACTGATATCATTATGAGATAGCAAAAACAAACAATAGCTGATTTCAGTTATTAACCCAAGATGGATGACCATTGACCATAATATTTCACACTACAACAATAATTATATAACCATAATATTATGTACTCTTTAAAATCAATTACGTCGATGCTGCATAGGTTATCTATCTAAGATTAATAGTTAAAGGGCTCATTTTAACACATTTTACTATTAGTACCTATACATAATTTAACCTTTTAGGTAAATTTTGATCAAAATGGGACTAGCAGTGAAGTTGAGCAGTAAATTCTTAAGCTGTCTCATAATATGGGAAATACACTGTTCTCAGTACCCATGTTTCTGATTATTAAGAGAAATTTCAAATGTTAAACAATCATCACCATCAGCCATTAATTTCCCACTGCTAGATGTAGAATGTAGGCCTCCCTTTGATTATGCCATTCTCTCTAGTCCCTTAGGGCTCTTATCTATCCACTGCCCGTCATTCTCTTGATGTTGTCTGTCCATGTAACAATTTGTCGGGCCAGATTCCTACATTAGGATTTTAAACAAGGATAATAGTAAAATTTGCTCTTTTAGCTAGGTTTGGTTTTAATTTTTTTTGTTTTTGTTTGTAGGAATAAAGTGAATTAAGTATATTGCTCTTCTAAATTTTAACTATGTACTGAATCATTAAGTATACAATGTAACTCTAGCAATTTTGTATAATTTTGTTTTAACGTTTTTAGAAACACATATTTTTTGTTTGTGATTCGTATCCATACTTTTATGCCTATTATTCGAATGTGTATATGATTTCAAACTGTTTTGTTCTATTAATAATTTTTCTATTAATAAATAATTAATGTTTAAATTAGTTTAAGTTATTTTCAACACATATAGGTATGTTTATACATAAAAATTTATATCATTACATTAACATGAGAGTCTGGTGTTCCTTTGTATTTATATTTCATTAAAATGCAATAAAGATTTATTAAAATAGTTTAGATTTACATTAATATGACTCATATCTTACAAAATTGTATCAGGAAATATGTATGTAAATTCTACATTTGTATTTTTGCCTCAGAGACTCGGAGAAAAAAGAGAAATCCAGATGAAAGTTCACAATTTAAACAGTCACAAGGTAGGTATCTTGTAAAAATAACTGTATATCTCAAGTTTCAAAACTCATTTGTGTAATTATGCACCAAACTTATTACAATTTAAGGTTTTTACCTCCAAGGCTTGTTTGCTACTTTTTATATCTTGGGAACAAAGTTCAAGTATTGCAATGGTAAAATTACCATAAATGGAATCTTTACATGGAAGACATGATAAATTTCATTATTATAGATACTATTTATAGCAAAAGTGTGTAAAATGATATGGTGCAGTTAAGAAAGAATAGAGATAGGTATAAAGAGTTCCAAAAAATCTTACCTGAGTCTACAAAAACTAAGTAAAAACGTCTATCAACGACGACTCCCTTCAAATGACTGAATAAATACGAATAACAAAGTCTACGGAGAGAATGTGAGGCGGGTATCGTACGTAATTGAATTTATTTATGTATTTTAGCCTCGTTGAATATCTGTGGTTGAATATCGTGTGACGTGGACAACTATCGACGCTTACTGACGCGCATACATACCTCCAATTCCGTTCGAAATTAGTGAAGCAAGAAGCTGGACACAAAATGGTTCTTAGAGGAAAATACCTTACTATAATATTATATCAGGCGTCAGGTGTACTGCTTTAATTATTATGAATAGTTTGTAATAATTATTCAATATTATAATAATTTTGACGTTTAAAACGTCTTGAATATAAATTTGTGAACTCAATACAAGAAGAAAACTTTCTTCTACCAGATAATTATACAATAATATGACTATTAAAATAAATTTTTATCCAAAATTTAAGATTTTTCAAAAATTGCGAAATTAATCAAAAATTAATGGAATGACTCGTATGACAACGACAATGACAATAAATTTTACGGTCAGTAAATGACAACTGTCAACTGGCAGCAAATGCTGCATCCACACTATGCGCCAAATGACTCGCCGAGTCGTTTGGCGTAGCTTAATAGATTATAATCGATTAAACTACATTAGGTTCCGCTAAATTCCGCGGGAGCGCCTTCCTTCGCTGGGGTGCCACTATCGCGCAAGCTAAAAATGTTTATATAGATTTTCGATTTCTCATATTTTTTCTTATAAAAATAGATGTTTTATTAATCTAACAAATTAAAATAATTTTGGACATGAAAGTAACCATCGCTAAAATTTGATTTAGTTCTGCTAGATTCCGCGGGACCTAGTTCGTGAAAAGCTCGCTAGGTGTGGACGCAGCATGGAAGTAAAGTAGGGTTGCCAGTAACATGAAAACTACAATATAATAAAAAATTTGACAGTAGGCGATGGTAAGAAGAGAATTTAACTGGCAACCAGCGTTGCCAGTGCGTTACTTTTGTAACATTTTGCGTTACTTTTTGACCCTTTGCGTTACTTTTACGTTACTTGTCCTAAAATGTTACTTTTGCGTTACTTTTTGGGGTAATGATTCTTTTCTCGGCAAATCATTGGACAGTATATGTGGACGAGCCATAGGACCAACGACTCGACGAGTCATTGGCCGGTATATGTGGACGAGCCATAAGACTAAATATATTTATATATATTTTTGTTTGCAAAATTACAACTGCTTATTAAAATACTTATTATGCCAGTTCAAACATGAGGAAATAATATAATTACCTACTGAAATCTAATGAATAAAAAAGTATAAGTACCTATATTTAAATTGAGTAAGTATATTACATTTTATATAAATTGTATTAAAAACAGGGGGGTCACATCATCGTGGCCACCTGTGAGACAAAAAACAGCTTACGGATTTTCATTATTTTATGAAAATACGCGATATATTGATATCTTAGGTCATAAACTAGTTGAATAACATTTTATTGTCTCAAATGGCTTTAAAATTTTGGAAAAAAAAAACGAAATACATAAGTATTATTGTCAAAGTGAAGCAGTTTGACAAACAACATAAACTGGCCACGCTGAAAGGGACGGAAAAAAATAGGTTCTCCTTTTTCTTCACACAGAATTTTCCCTATTGCCATCACATAAAGTGGCTACTTCTAGTTGTATTACTTCTGTGATTAAAAATCGTTTTTTTTTTTTTTTAAATGCGTTACTTTTATTGTAAATGCGTTACTTTTCGAACCTGTATGCGTTACTTTTGAAGATAGGGCACTGGCAACACTGCTGGCAACTCTGATTGATTGTTTTGGGCGGATTTGTGATTTGAGTGCCGCGGCTGTGAATTATTATAATTTTTGAATTAAAATCCTAAATCTGACGTCTGAATATTGCCAATAAAGATGATTGATAAACTGTAGTGTGAAATGAAACATAAAATCGTGTAACTATTTATTAAATACGGCGTCCATGACCGCGATATTCGCGCAGAAATGGTGGTCCAAAAGAATTGGAATACAAATGAGGCGTCGCAACAAAATGCAGTGTCCGAAACCGCTAGCACAACCACTTGGAGTTTCCAAGTACCTAGAACATTAACTGTACGAACTACAAGCGTTGGAAACATGCAAGCGGTAAGTAATAATTCTATCGTCCTTCAAAATTTAGGTCAGACAAGGTCGTCCTTGATGGCGGCCTTGAATTGGAAAATCGTGGGAATTTTTCTACTCGATCGCAAATTAATAACAATATCACTGTACCAATATCAATCAATGCCTTTAAAAAATGTTTTTGTAGTCTATAGGTTCAAAGAGTTTAGTGTGTACTAAATATTCGTTTATTTATATTATAATACACAGTGTCTGTGTACACACTTCAGTCCCTATTATATAGAGTCGTATGTGTACAAGGTACCCAGCAAGGAGCAATGGTAAAATTAATGAAATATGTCAATATGTAAAAGCAGATGTGATTGGAAAGATACAGCCACAGGTCAGGTGCTAGAAATGTTGTGCGGGGTGTATGAAGCTATGTGGGTGTTAGGATTTCAGATATTTGTTTGCCGCTCACGTCAGGTCTGAGCTTGTTTTATGTGCTTACATTATGTTTCTATGGGGACCTCAACTGTGGGTAATAAGAAATTGTCATTGTGATAATTTGACTTTGATAGAGTAAGTAAGGTAACTGGTATGTGGGGTTAAGAAGTTCTATTGGAGTATGTAAACACCAAGTATTGTTTCAACATAATGTGATAGATCATAGTCACAGTTGAAAAATTACTATTTTAATAGATAGCAATTTAAAGTAGACTTGAATTTATGTTGCACTAACTTTTTTAACCCTTGGAGTAAGACATATCACCAACCCCGGTGAATCAACGGATAATTGCCATTGTTCATATTCGAATTCTATAGGTCCAAATACAGCTACTCAATTTTTACATTTTTCTTGTAATAAAAAAAGTTATGCACCTTGAGAGTTCTGGTTTCCAGAACAAATGTTCTAACAAAAAATGGGTATTTTTATT
The DNA here is from genome assembly GCA_947507615.1 of Hemithea aestivaria. Taxonomy (NCBI): domain Eukaryota; kingdom Metazoa; phylum Arthropoda; class Insecta; order Lepidoptera; family Geometridae; genus Hemithea; species Hemithea aestivaria. The sequence goes on from OX382331.1 coordinate 11,904,815, forward strand.
TTTCCGGTAAAGTTGAGTTTTTGCAGTTATCCGTTTATTAGTTAGGGATGGTGATATATGCATACCAGGTTAAAAATGTAAGGACAAAATTTGTGTCATATTTCAAATCACTATCCTGTGATTTCAACAGATGTTATTTTGTTCTACGAATAGGTAGATTTTTGTTTCTAATTCAATTAAATATTTCAGAAGCAGCCCATAACCAGGCAAATAGCCATCAACACCCTGGCAGCGATGCACAGAAGGTTCAGTCTTCCTGGACCAGTGCAACCTCATTCAAGGCCCATCGCTGAGTTCAGAGCGAGTGCTAACAAGTCACTGGACATTCTCCGTCAGACTATACAGTCAGCGGTTACAAGGGAGATTGATCAGGTCATCAAGAAATATCTTGAAGTAAGTACATCTTATAGTGTTTTAATAATTTTTAAAGTAATTTATTAAAATAATTCTGCGTTTTATAGTTTTGTTTGCTAATCACACCTAAGCTCAATTAAAGGTGCATCCACAGCTCAGTAACATTTTGTAGAGCAACAGAATACAGCATGATAAAATTAGATAAAATGCTTCATCTCACCTTATGTTGTTCCACAATAGTGACTGCGGTCTTGATGCACCTTTATAGATTACTAGCTGCGCCCAGCGGTTTTACCCGCAGTAGGTACCTCACTGGTTTTATAAATGTTGTTTAGTTGATTTGTTTTAGATGTATGTTCAGATGATAAATATAAAAAAAAAAAATGTAGCCTATGTGTTATTCCAGGCTCTAAGCTATATCTATACCAAATTTCGATTCCGGGCTCTAAGCTATATCAATACCAAATTTCGGCTCAATCGGTCCACCCGTTTAGGCCTGAAAGAGTATCAAACATCCATCCAGACATCCATTCTTACAAAATTTCACGTTTATAATATTAGTAAGATATTATGTTCGTAATTTTTAGACTTGAACCACATAAAATAAATTTCTTCTGTAATGTACCTATTTTTTGATAGGGTTGATGATAATTATCATTCAGATGACATTTTTACTTATTACAAAATTTTGTTTTCAGAAATTCTTTGTGCCAGCTGTTAACAACATTAGATTGAATCTGGGTGATGAATCTGTTAGTGAAGATCAGGTAATTATGCATATTTCAATTAACTGTATTAGGGTTGATTCACAAAATAACTTTAAAACAGGCTTAATCATAATTTACTTGACATTAGTGATTTACTAGCCTATCACATCTAGGGCAAGAAACTCGAAAGGACAAATAATCTCAATATATAGGGATCAAATAAAGAAAGAAAAAACAGCCCTCATTAAATACAGTCACAGTGTTTCCAAGTTTTTCGATACAAGATGTTACTGATGCACCTAATTTATTATTATTATGCAAACAAATACTAGAAAAGCCAAATCATTGTTGCTGAAAATTGTTGGGTTATATATATATGTGGTCTGAATATTGGATAAAATTGACACACAATTATTTAAATGAGAAATTGGCATCATCCATGTTTCTCTAGTGATACAACTTGGGTATCAACAAGGCATAGCTTAACTGGAAACTTTCTAGGCATATTGCTACTGTTTTATGGTACCTTTGAAATTAATCTAAATAAAATCCTGCTGTTTGAACCATTATTTTGCACAAATCTACATTAACAAATATATAAAAAATAAAAACTTATTACAGGTGAGAGCAGTATGCCGTGCAATGTTGGATGCAACTCGCTTATTGTACACCACTCCACAAAAACCAACACAAACTAATGATACCACTGATTCAGAAGCATCTAGCTCGGATTCTAAATTTGTCATTAAACCAACCAATGTAAGTACTAATGTACCTACTTCCTATGTAAGAGACCTAGGACCCTGGAATGCTACTTTTTTCTATCCTTGAAAGATGTGGTAATAAGAAGTTCCCGAATTAATGCTATAAACATTTTTAATTATGATATATTAGGGTGAGTAGATGGGAATTCCATGGGAATCCCATAATATGTATTTGAAGATATAGTGTGTGTCATGACTGAAACAGGTCTGGGATTTGCATTCAATATTTAGTACCTTTTTAGTAGTATTTGCTAAGCTCAAAATTTAGCTACCTCCACAGAGCTTAAGAAAAATTACCATGTTATGTAAACACCACAAAAAATAAAACCACCCCAGTTTTTGAGAGGGTTTTTGAAGCATAGTGGCAATTTCGGTTACTGTTTACTATAATCATCATCATCATCAGCCTGTGTTCGTCCACTGCTGGACATAGGCCTCCCCCATGGCACGCCACTCAACTCGGTCCTCCGTCTTTCTCCTCCAACCACTCCCAGCGACCCTCCGGATATCATCACCCCATCTCGCCCAAGGACGCCCTACACTATAATAAGTAGTCTTATATTAGTTTCAGAACCTCACTCAGAAAAGGAAAGAACCAGACAGTGAGGTAGATTTTGGTATTAAACGCAAGAAGATTAAAGAGGAATCTTCAGACAGTGGTACATCTTCACCAGTGCCGGCTGTACGAGACCCTGACAAATGGAATCCGGCGAGACTTACTCAAGAAACACTGTTTATTATGGGGTCTCATGCTCATAAGGTAAATTTTGGCAAACTGATTGGACAAATCCATGTCGCTATATGGTCATTATAGCCTTAATGCAATCTTTAGTGATCCTTCTGGGTTTATAATCATTTTACTATCAACCTTATTCACTTTATATTATTACCAGACATCCATACATTCTTATAAACTGATACGTTTGTAATATTAGTAAGATTATAGTCGGGCCAACTTAAAAGGCCACATTTGACCGATCGATTTGTGATCTAAAGAAAATTTAACAGTATTACAATGTGCAAAATAAACGATAGCAATTGCTATCGCCAAGTATTTAAACCTTGGTGGAGATGTAATAATTATTTTATTGTAGGTTTTGGGCCTCGGAAACGCAAGAGGTCGCCTCTATACAAGGCATGCTGGCTTGCTCAGATACCCAGCTGACACCGCCGATAAAGAATGGATCGCTAGTCATAACCTGGTCAATGCTGTAGGCGGAAAGACTTACATTATGGTAAGACATTGTAAACCCTCTAAAAATGGCATTTATGTTATAGAATCTGACTTTAAAAGTTAATTTAGTAGCTCCTTGTGAAGTGGTATTAAAAGTAAATTGATGTAACAATTCTGGACATGTAAATAATTACATGTTTAGAAATGTTACTTCTTTACTTTGCTTCCTCAGTAGTAGAAAGATGGTCAAATCGTTAATTTGGTTGCATGTCTGTGGAGATCGTAATATAAAAGTCAAACTTATAATATAGGTACACAACCTTAAGAGCTTAAATTAGTAACCTAATTTTTAGGTGTTAGAAGACATAGAAGAGTTAGCCAAAAGCGAAGCGTACAAACACACATCACTGCCAATGCTAGGAGAACTATCCGGTTTCAAAGTTCCTATGTTTATGTTACGGAAGATAAAAACTTATGTTCAAAAGAAAGCTCTCACTGATAACGCTGACAGTCCAGCACCATCAACAAGTACTGCCGAAGAGGATAAATATAGACTTGATAACATCAAAATAGAACAACAAGACACCTTTGACACTACCAACTTTAACGCCAGTCAATACAATCTAGGCCCAGCAGACAACACCAAAGATTTCTCTGACGTACCGACTATGAAAGAAGACACTGATTTAGCCGATATAAAAGTCGAGGATATCGGTATAAAAGTGGACGGCATTAAAGTAGAAGATTTGGACGAAATCAAAGTGGAAGCTATGAAAGATACAGACTTCGAAGTTGATATAAAAGTTGAGAATATAGACGATATTGAGGACATAAAGTTGGAACCTGATGATTTCAATCTTTGCAAGCAAGATGATGAGCAAAGTAACTTAGTAGATGGATTATTGGAAGCTGATATAGAGTTTTTGAGTCGTAATTTGGGGAATATTGAAAGTGATGCTGATGCAAGGAAGACTATTGAGAAGTTGACTGGAGCCAATCCAGACACGTTAACCTTAGTTGGTGATGAATTTGATCTAGGACCTGCATTGAACACAAACAATGTAAGTAGAAAATTCAGTATAACAATTGCCATTCAATGAATAAAATAAATGAGGCCATGCTGCCAGCATTCTGGGCACGCAGCCATCTGAAAGTGGTTTGGAGTGCTTGGCTTTTCTGTAGATTGGCGTGTGGCCAATCTGTGGTTAATATAAGTGTTCTTTACTGCTGTTGTAGCTGTAGTACTGATTCCTAGTTTTTTCTCAATAAAGGTCACAAATAAAAGTACTTACAACAATATTGTTTGACCGATGTTTCTCAGTTAGGTTTCCCAAATAAATAAGTGAAGAAAACTAACTAGGAACTTATTCCTCCAAAAAAGTGGCTCTAAATACCAAAACTGAACTGAACTTACTCAAAGCACTTTGCTTTGAGTAAGGAATCAATAGGAATGTTCATATCTGTTATTTAAATGGTAAAAAAAATATTAGATATATGTACATTATGTTTTGATTTGTGTGAATAAAATTTAAAATGGCTGAGATATATAACTCTTATAAGTTTTTAAGTGAGGACGCTTATAAGTGGTGGGCGTGACCTGACTAACCGGTACAAAATTTACATGCGAGCTTCCATACTTCAAATAGCAACTTTTACTCAAACTCTTATTATTTCTCTTTACATTTCAGTTCCCAGCAAAAGAGACCAAGTGTATAACGGTAGCGTCATCAAGCGGAGTGGTACACAGCGTCCCGGTCTCACAACTACCAGCACATAGACTGTCTAGTACATTACACTACTATACGTCCACGCCGACTACTCATGCGCCCGTACATTTGCCGACTGTCACCATACAGAGCATACCCGCTTCCACTTCACAAGTTATAAGGAGGTAAGTTAGAACTTGATGATCTTGAGTGCTTGAGTCTTGATAACTATGATTCCAAGGCAGATTTTAATTTCTAGTCTTTTGTGCAGTTAGGTAAAATAACTTGTTATAGAAATAGACTTTACATTTAAAGACTTTTTACTGGTGTAGGCTTCGGCCGTGGCTAATTACCACCTATTAGACAAAATCGTGTCGCGAAACGGACATTACGACGGTGTTCCGGTATGATGTTCAGTGAAGCCAGACAGGGATTTATCCTGCCTTCTATGTTCGTCTGCTACCATCGTCTCATCGTCGCTTCGTCATGCTAGATCGTGGTCAAAGGCTAACTTATAATACTAAAAAAAAAAAACCAACTGTACCTAATTGTTACATGCCTTCTTACATAATATGATAAAATAAATAAATAATTCAAATGTTTGTATATTGTTTTGGGAAACCAGATTTACATTAATTATTAAATTAAAAACTTTAAAATATATGCAACAGCTCATTTCTCTTTACAGGATCCCCATCACAAAAACGGGCACATTCAGCACGGTAATGTCTCAAGGTACAGCGAGCACCATCATCGGCTTCGGATCCTGCACATCAAACTCCACCATCATCGGGACTCCCACACAATACGTCGTCTCGTCCAAATCATTCCCCACCGGAAACATCTTACACAACGCTATCGTATCAAGAAATATTATAAACCGAACAAACTTAACTGCAGCTTCCTTCGCTGTCAAGCCCGGATCAAAGATAAGTGCAGCAAATGATTTTGACACTATTTCAACGACTAAAGATATGATTGATAACGCTTGTAACTCTTCAGTAATGTTGAAGAAGGTTTTAACTCTAGGCAGTGCTGGTACTAAGTCTTTTATGATGCATAATACTCAGAAGGTCCTTTCTACTGGTTTCGCTAATGGTTCAACCCCACCACCGAATGTAACTATAGTTAGTTCTGGTACTAGTGTGGGGATATTGAATAACAATCATTCGTCAGCTAATATTGTTAATACTTCAGGTACCTTGAGTGCAACGCATGCTACGCTTTCGGCATTGCTATCTTCAGTTGAAAATGCTTCGCCGAGCAAAAAATAACAGCTTTTAAGTTATTAAACCGATCGACCGCTCGTTTTAAATATGCGAAGGAGCTCATACTTTGAAAACCGATTTAGATAAAATGTATTCTTTTAAACAACAAACAATACCTAAATATATTCTTTAAAACAATATAAATCAAATCGGTTTAGGCGTCTTCGCGTAATCGGTGAAAATTCAAGTAAAAAAAGATTCCGAGGAGTTGTACCCCTTTGTCTAAATAAACCTTTGTCCAAGGTACCTTTTGGATAAAGTAATATAATAATACCAGTGATCTTAAAAGTAGCAATCCAGTCTATAGGTTTAGTAAGATTGCTAATAATATTAATGTAATACTTATCTACAAATCATTCCTCAATTTGATCTCATCAAAATTAATAGAAATTATAGAAAATGTGATTTTACTCATAAATATAAAATAACTTCTTTAATAAGAACGAATTAGTTCTTTAATGTGATTAAATAAACCCCAAAAATCTTAACACTTCAACTGCCGGACAATAATATCAAACCAATCTCTAATGATGCTTAGTGATGTTAAACGACGATTTTGATTTGTTAGTGGCTTTGTGGTGACAAATTGAAACACCCGTTAAAAGATAAATAGAGCTTAAACGTGTAACGAAGAAGCGTCAAGAGTAATATGCCTTTTTGGCGCACAGGCAGTATTGTTTATGCGCAAAAAGTTTACTGATAGACGTGTCCTTTAAATTATATATTAACAATGGGCATATTTCTCAAACATTCTGGAGTTAAAGGGTCTTGACAGACAGACAGACGGACGCACGGGTGATCCTATAAGGGTTTCGTTTTTTCCTTTAGAGGTGCGAAACCCTAAAAATAACACTCTAAACACGCTGGTCGTGTTTTGCATCAATTTTTCATCAGTTTTGCATCTTGGTAAACATAGAGTTTGTGTTCTGCAGTTGAAGCGTTAAAAGTTTACAATTAACACTTTTTCGATATAACATTTTTACTATTCGGATTTAGATTGATCTCATAAAAATTAGTCAACCTCCTTTTTCATCTTTGTGTATAGCACTGTTGATATGGGTAAGTCGTAATAAATAACATCGATAGCGGTCCACCTAGATTCTTTTATTGTATTGGTCGACTTGTGAATACGGATGAACCTCTTCCGCACCAAGTCCGATCCGAATCTGCGGAATGACATTCTCGTATAGCCGTAGAATATATTTTATGGTTATGCACTACAGCCATCCAATTTCTTAACGCCATCGAACTGATTTTGATGGATCGAAGTAGCCATATTAGTATTTGTATGAAAACTACTTTATCTCTACTAATCGATCCGTAATTTGACGGATTCGGATCGCACAGATCGCAGCATCTTATCAGATGTAATGCGGCAGCTTAATAAAGTAGTTTCTCGGTTAAAGGGTTTGAAAATTTAATTTTCTTGCTTTAGTGATCGTAAAAATGATTAAAATTACAGTTAGGTAAATATTCTAGATATTTTGAGTGTGATTTGTGACTAAAAGTTTATTTTATAAAGCACTGGCCTAAAAGCATTCTTAACTGTACATCCGTGATCACAAGTCGTGCCAATACAGATATATTTGTGCCAAAGTTAAGTCACCAGTCACCACTGCTTTACACCCTGTCTTAGATCAAAACGAATGTGGTAAAAATTGGAACTTATGTTCTTCGATACTGCCAAATGTCCATTCACATAGATGCTAGCGCCACATTCATTTAGATCCTAGACAGTTTCTGCACTATTTAATAATGGAAAAAGTTATATATTTTCGTATTTAACACTTAATATTTTAAAACAGTGATTCAGTGTTGTAAATATCTGCAAATAATTCTAAATATTGTTGTGGTGGACCCGTCCGTTAAAATAGTATATTGATCTATGAATGTTAAAATAATTAAATCTAGGTGATGTTTAGAGTTGTGACTTAGGGCTATCTTCATGGGTGAGTCGCATGTTTCTACAAAATTTGATCCTTAATATTATTTAAGGCGTTATGAAATCGGGTTAGATTTGTTCGGGGACATTTTTTGTATAAGGAGTACCTACTTACGCACACAAATACGTTACATTGAGCTCGTACATTGACCAACGAGGCCAATCTACTTTTTAAAAATCTATACAATGTAAATTGGCAGTAATATTTCGACAAATATTATTTTAAATCTTATGATTGCTCATGGAGATAGCCTCTTATTGTAGGCACTTTAATCTACCTCGTTTTATTGATATACTATACAAACTGGTGTAGTAATATTTAATGGGGCAAATTCAGAACAAACTGTACCTACTTGTTCATTACATTTGTAACCCTTTAAACATTACTTCATCTTTTTGTTACATATTGCATAGTTAGTTAATTTGCTTTAATGGCTGTGCTATTCTACAAAGATTGTTCAGTATTACTATAACATTGTTTGAGTATTGTGAAAGCCAATACCTACTAGTAGGGGAGACTACCGCAAGATATTAAAATTATAAATACATACTATTTATTTTAGTTGACCCTAATGTTAGGTACATACTTTGGTGGTAAGCGCACTGCGGTTAGCCGACCGGCTACTGATTGGTATTATAAATACTTACTAAAATGGAATTAAGAATATGTTTATATGCGTAGATACTGTATTGTGGCTATCACACAATCAAGTGACAGCCGGATGGTTGCTATTCGCTGAAGAATGTTACAACCAAACGGCTAGTCGAAATTTTCAACGGCCTGCTGTCAGTCCGGCTGACCGCATAATGCGTACGAGCCCTAATAGTTCAGCCGCACTTGTGCCGCAGTGTCAAATTCCCAAACAAAATAATCACTTAAATGACAAAGTGTCAAAACACTTCATCATGTTTAGAAGAATTTGTTACTGCGACGAATAGTGTGGCGTATGCTTAACAAACCCAACAAAAAAGGAAGACTAAAATATCTTTCAGCAGATACCCCTACAATTTAGACAACCTCTGTGGCGCGGTGGGCTAATACCCGCCTGCAACGCAGAAGGTTGCGGGTTCGATTCCCGCATGGGACAAATGTTTGTGTGATCCACAGATATTTGTTTCTGGTCTGGGTGGCTTTCTGTATCTATTATAAGTATGTATTTACAAAAGAAAAGTATACATAAGTATTATATCCGTTACCCTAACCACCATAACACAAGCATTAAGTTTCTTAGCTTGGGGTCAGGTGGCGCTGTGTAAAATGTCCTAAAATATTATTATTTATTATATTATTATTGATAATACCTGATTAGCATCTAGTTATTAATTTTTTCTGACAAAATTACGAATATAATATGTTATGTTTATGTCAGAAATGCCTATATTTTGTGATGTTTATTTATTGAGTAGTTCATAGTTAGTGAAGTTAGTATTTAAATATTAAATAATATTATTCAAGTAATATTCGTGGTTGTGGATTCATCTCTAAAGAGCTGTCTAATCTGGAAATTTCGACTGTGACAATTATTTGACGTACTGTACTGTAAAACAACCAAATTATAAAATGATATTGTTTAGCAATCATTTCTGCTAGTTGTGTTTTTTTGTAGAAATTATTGAATATAAGGCTGACCCTATACTGAGCGACGCTACTCGCAAGCGTGCGCCCGAGGGCTGCGGAGCGACCATCCGACGGTTTTAAAAAAAAATTCGTTATAGGTTACTCTGACCACTATCTCGCCTGATCTTAAGCGACGATGCACCCATAGATGGTAACAGAGTAAACCTAGAAGGCGGAATAAATCCCCCTGGCTTAATTGAACATCATGTCGAAACACGGTCACAATGATCGCTTGGCAACACGGTTTTGTCCAGTGGGTGATAACTAGCTTCAGCCGAAGCCTACCACCAGTACAGCGAGTGGAATAACCGCACATAACTAATTAAAGTCCTTAGTGCGGGGTCGGGATTCGAACTCGGTGGTCCAGATTTGCATCTGCACGATATAACCCCTTGGCCACCACCGCTTCACCCGGTAGCACCCGGAGCCATCGGGCGCTCACGCGAGTCGCATCGCTCAGTATGGGGGCAGCCTAATTTATATCTGCTGGTATTTTACCAAAGAACAAAGTATTTTTGTTTTAATTACTATGTTGGTTAAGTTAAACTAAGTTAATTGTTATATTTTAAGTTAAGATCTCGTGTGAGCTTTAAGCACAGTTCCAAAGCTTTGTGCAATTGTTGATTTAGCAATTAAAGTCTGATTCGCTTTCTAAGCTTTATTACGATGCAATATTTTGTTAATATGTGTATCTGATTATATTTTTTTAGCTCTAATAAATGTTCATTCACATTTGTGAGATAATTTTTATTTCAAATCAAAAAAATCTATAAAATTTAAATAAAGATTTTAAAACATTCTGGATTACTTAATATAATATGTGAATTCATTAAGATACACTTAAAATGAACGTTTTCTTGGTGTTATTAAAATCATTTTTAAAATAAACAAAAGAAAGATTTCCGTATTAATTTTCGAGTGCTTCAGATTGACGAGTACCTAGATAGAAATAATCACCCGCTTTGGTGATACTTCACCTTTTTATATGCGTATTTAAGGTACTTAGCTTACAAGCTTTCCTAAAAGGCTTATTACACTGGGCTGAATTTAGTTCCTAAATTCAGAACCTAAATTCAGATTTAGTTAGTGATAAACTTGCTTCTGAATTTAGGATGCTAACTTGCTAAATGTGATTACACTTGACTAAATTTAGTAACGGCTGAATTAAGGCTTCTGAATTCAGCCAAGTGTAATAAGCTCTTAAGCTAAAAAAAGTGTTTTTGCAATATTTAATATCATGCTTGCTTACGTGCAATTAATGTTTTTAATTATAATTATTTATTACTTGTTTTGGTTTTCTAGTTTTAATTGCGACTGATTAAATATGCTTAGCTTGTTATAATGTTTTGTCAACTTTTGTTATTAATATAAGAACTTATGTCTTATAACCCCAAAATAATAACAAATATACTACGTACCTGTTTTTTTTTTATTATGGCTGTGTATTTATTGAAATGTTTCTCATTTACTACAAGCGAAGCGTTGGTGCAGTGCTCCTAGAATTTCACATCATTGTGAAATCCTAGGTTACACTGTACTGATTATGGGCAGCCGTTATCTCTTAACATCAGGAGAGCGTCTTGCTCGTCTTCTCCTTCATCACAAAAAAAAAAAACAAAAAAACTGGATAATGAATATAAGTTAAACAAGTGAAATAATTAAAAAAAACTTTTAAACTAGCTTTTATTATTATTACCATCTAGAACCAAAGTACTCGTCAAGACGAATCAAATGAGCCCAAACTCGATGGGGTTGCGTCGATTAATTACAAAGTTTACATGGCCACCTTCCTGCTCCATCATCATATCAGCTTCATGTCATAATAATATTACATTGTCATCCGTTTTATACATGCATGCCGAATTTCAGCTCAATCAGAAATCGGGAAGTGGATCAAATTAAACTTCGAGATTTGATTACAGACATACAGACAACAGACAGGTGAAAGTAAATAAAAGCTTGTAAAAAATGCTCTCTGCTGTTACAGGTTTTTTTTTATCAGTCAGTACTTGCAGCAAATGAGTGATATTTTCAAATAGCTCTATAATTAGATATTACGTTATGTACCTTTTACATAGGATAATAAATAGAAACTAAAAACGTTTATTCACATTACCTTAAATAGGTAACACAAGATATTTTTATGGATACTACAGCTTTTAAATAAATTATAATGATTGTACTCGATATTGTATGTTATGCTCATAATAATTATAGTGTCCATATTATTGAGTAACTTAATAACTCGACTGCGCCCCCTTTGAAAGTCCTTAGTGGAAATCTCGTCCTATTAGCCAACTTTCAACTCACGCCCTTCAGCTCATTCATTTGAGCTCTGCATCAATAGATTTTTTAATTTTTTTATATACTAAATAGGCCTACGTTTGACCACATCCCACCTGATGGAAAGTGAAAATGCGGTCGACGATGGATCACGTAAGATGCCTAGAAAGGTACCTATTCACTTGTGCCTTGAAGATACCCAAGTTGTACCGCTCGGGAAACACGGATGACGGCAAAGTGTTCCAAATGCGATCTGTCAGTCACTCTGTCCTTTAAATTTTAAATTATACAGATATTATCTTTTACCCGTGGCTTTACCCTATTGAAGTCTTTTTTAGCGCATGTCTATATCACAATACCCAATATCTATCTTTTTGTCAAATTTCAACTCAATCCGTTAAGCGGTAAGTTGTGGGTTGACAGATCAATCAGTCAATCTATGTGTCACTTTATACTTCTATTTATTTAGACTAGAAAGTCGTACAAGTTTCTTCGACTGTTTCACCAAACTCCGGCCGAGGTTAATCCCCTAAAATATTGTCAAAATCGTTTGAACGGAAGCCTAAGAAGTCAAACTTTGGTGACAAGCGTTTGACCTACTTGTGGTTTGCTCGTGGACTGTGTTTTTGTTTTATGGGGCGAAAATTGAGACTTGGTATTCAATATCACAAATGACCCCGTATTTACAAATACTTTGACAGGATTCACTTTCTTTCATCTTCAGTTACATTGAGTTTAAAAGTAGCTTAGTTAATCCCACTTCTAATACGATTTGTCGTTAAAAATTAAAATAAAACTTGTTAAGTCGTTTGAGTTATTTTTTAATTTTTGTTTTAAAATAAATTTTGTCAAATTAATACTCTTATTGTTTTGTATTCGTAAGGGCAGTCCCACTCATGTAAAGTTTTTCTTTTTCCTTTATATATCGGTATATGATTGACTGTATTTTGTTGTTATGTATGTGCATTGTAATTCTTATGTACGTTACGCACAAAGTAATACACATTTTTTGCTAGAACTATAGTACAAAATCTGATAGTATGCTGTTTTTGAAATGTTACGGGTAGAGACTACTCTTACTACATGAGGTCCTACTGGCTCGAATATTAGCTTCATTATAAGACAACAATGACGATAAAAAAAATGTCTTAAGAGACTACGATAAAGATGATAATAATGACGACGACGACAAAAATAAAATGACGAAGACGATAAAAACAAAATGTTCTAAGAAACAACGATAAAGTTAATAAAAAAATTAAATTAGTTGGCTTTTCTCAACTTTGTGCGATTTAAAGTGAACGTCAACTTTGTCATCCGCATCTGCACTGCCATCAGGTGAGATGTGGTCAACAGTAAGTCTATTTGGCAGTGAAGGAACCAGGATATTCGTTTGGGGGATTCGGGGTTTACCTTTAATGATGAAATGTTCGAGAATATTTGCTTTGGGGGCAATTTAACCCGTAACAGCGACTGTTTTAGCCTAAGATTTTTAAATAAATTAAATGACCAATTTCAAATATCTACCTTTGAAATGGTTTGCGAGCATCTTTCTGGTCCATACAAATAGGCTTATGGAAGCTTGAGTCCATCCCAAATAGCTGCACTCCCTAAATCCGCTACTGTTATTTGAAATAATATCCGCGAATATAATATTAGCAAATAAAGCAAATGCTAAATTACAACGATTGTTATTGGTAGTAAGGGCAGTCTCACCCATGATTTTTTGTATGAAGCCAAGCAACTGTATGACAAGTACATTGTAATAACTCTTTTCTTGATGTTATCGCGTGATCGTGTAATAACGTAATAAACGATGTGTTTACCTATATTACTATGATTTATTGTTTGTGATTTTCTAGAACATAAATTGCCAATCTTGTTACTTTAAGTTCTGATTTGATAATTTTAAGATAATAGAATAGAACAGAAAACTCTTTACTGAACATCATAAATAAAAAGAATAATAACTTAAAAAATACACATCAGAGAAAAAAGTGTTAGTTAGCGATCTTATGGCGCTAATAGTGATCTCTTCCAGCCAAAAGTCATTTTTAATTTTTAAAAATATTTTTGGTTTTTGTACACTGTTTTGTTGGCAAACACTTTTGAGCTTTCGGAATAAAGTCATAAAAATAAGAAAGTGACAACGCGTTTATCGATAGAAAAAATAGTAAAAATTTCACAGCACGACATTACAATTACGGAAAAAAAATACAGGCAATACCATGTGTTTTAAACTATATTATGAATTAAAAATATATGCGGGTAAGTAATTACCTATGTCATGTACTCAAATCACATTTTTATTTTCCTTTTCAATTTATCGTAACTATTTTTAAAATTTTAATTTATATTAAAATTTAATTTATAGAGGCATTCATTTACATTCATGCCGAAACCTTGCTTTGACATTTGCTAAAAAAAATAAAAGTAAGGCACAAAAATGGATCAAAAATCGTACAAAAAACTAAGACCGATATCAAAGTATGAATAATATGTTTTTTATAACAATAATGCGTGCGCGTTGAAATCTTTTCCTTTCAAAAACTTTTATTACCTTCATTGGCATCTCATTTAGGTGCCTAATATACTACGCTGATAAATATTATATTTCATTTGAAACTATTCCTCCCAATAGAGTAAATTGTAAAAATAGAACGTCTTAAAACAACTCTGTAAAAGTTGCTTCCCAGTTCTCTGAAACAAGCGATCAAACGCCACTAGTTCTACAGCAGTCTGGCTAAGCTGCTTCTACATTATTCATAATGGCCATTTTCAATGTGAATTCTTTGGTAACGATTTTCCGTGCAGATATTTGCAGGCGTTTTAAAATTTATTCCCGCATTTCGTATACTTTACCCGTACATGAGCCGTGAGCCAGTGATATCAACACAAATAGACATAGTTGGCGACAATAGAATGAGTGGCTCAGTTTTAAACACAAATAAAAGGAGATTGCGTCATAAAAAGTTTTATGGCATCCCACAGCAGCCAACGTGCGTAGGCTCCGATCGGCAGCGTAGACTATTTCGTAGCACCCGCTACGCGCCACTCTATAATGTTGACGTCACGGATTGTGCTTTCCTTGCTACGCCTATTTTACAATGTTGCATTATCGAGACGTTGTGTCTTATTCGGCTACTTACGTAGCGACAATAAATCTGTCTACAACTAAATGATTGACGTGAAGAAGGCGCACTCGAGTTCTGTGCGAGTAGGTATGTGATATTGAAATACGTCTAACATTATATAGGTGTGTATCCTACTTATTGAATTTTTTTAAAATGCATTTCCATTTTTTTTCATTCCATCTTTTAATTTTTTTTAATTGGTAAATGATAAATTATAATAAATGTGAAACAAAGTACAGTTTAGTTTAGTTAGAACATGTATGTAAGTGTTATTGTCTGGAGGCAGCAGAGGCGGTGGTGCGGGTGCTGGGTGCTGGGTGCTGGGCGCCGGGGAGGCGCGGGCGCGTGGGCGCGCGGTGGGCGTGCTGGGCGGCGCGGGGCGGCGGTGGCGAGCACGTGGCGCGCGCTCACGTGGCGGGCCAGCGCGCTCGCGGCCCGCGTGCCCGCGTCCTATGAATAATTGTGTACGGAGTGAATGAATCGATGCGGCAGAGGCGCGGGCGGCGGGCGGAGGCGGCGGGAGCGGGCGGCGGCCGCGCGTGGAGGGGTGCGCCGCTCGCCAGTCTCGTGCCGGTAGTCGGTAGTGCAGCCGAGCGACTCCGGGAGCCGTCGTGCCGCGTCGTCGCTCGATCGTAGTCGTAGTGTGCCCGCCGCCCGGCCCGCCCCGCGCCGCCGGCGCCCGTACCCATGGAAACCCAAAACCAGGATGCCGCCAGAAGCCCCTCCGAGGCGACCAACGACCCGGGGTGCGTACTCCGATCCCGCGGGCCCACGACTGCCGGCGTCGATTCCGATCTGACCGCTCTGTTTATCTTGCAGGAAGATGTTCGTCGGAGGCCTCAGCTGGCAGACTAGTCCAGGTACGCTCCCGACGACGTCCGGCCGCGGCCCGCTGGACCTCGCACGAGAGTGCATCCGATGCGCTCGCCGGCGAGGGCAGCTCGCATCCGAACGTCGCGGAAAAATCTATCTACCGTTCGCTTAATGAAAACCGCGAAACGTTTTCAGTGATAAAATACGGACCGGTGCATAAACACCGGTAAAAGTTTGGTAATCAGCTGATTACTCGAAGTGTACTAATGTTAAAGTTAACGGTGTGCGAAGAAAGATCACGTGACGGGTTATGTACGAGACGCGATCGTTAAGGCCTCGGTGGGCTTGGAAGACCTGTTAAATGCTGTAATTCAGTTATAATATCGAGATACATCGGAAGTCAGGTGTGCTATGGCGGCCATGCCGGCTGCGCGCGCAGCCTTCAGCCTTTCCACCCCTGCCTAGCTCCGTGCGATATTAGCTCTTATATCGGATAGGTTTCGGTAGCATATTCCAGGTAGAGCAATGCCGGCTTCTACACAAACAGTTACCACAACATAACCTCAATCTTAAGTACGTATGTAAAGACATGACAGTCGCCGCACCGTGCCTCTTTAGCCTCGCGCACTTCCTCGTCCTTCTAGTCCTGAAGATTGGCTTTACGTACCTATGTAATATGCTTAACATTGTTTATTTTCCGAAATACATATCAAAATTCTTTCAACAATTGTTTTATTCCAAATCCTTGTCGAGTCTCTTCTCATGACACTACTTAATGAAAATAGTTTTTCTTTTTTTTAACCCAATTTTAAAAGTTCTATTTAAAGTTATGTAGAACTTAATCATTTAAGTTTCCTCTTAATTCACTAGTCGGAAACTTCAATGCGTTTTCAAAAATGAGGATACCCTGTCCTATTTAAGTGCATGATGAATATTATTTACGGGGAAGTGTAATAAAGATCATTAGTTCCATTACGTATACAAACACATTAATTGCGACAGCGGAGCGCATCAACTAGCTAAAGGTCCGGTGCGCGTGCGCACATCGCCGCTCGCGGTATTGGGTCGAGCGCCCACACTGCACTTTGATCCTATATCTATGCCAACTTTGTTCTTCTCCGGGATATCTAGGCCGCTGCTTAGGCGATTACAGACAACTCGAGATATTATCGGCTCTATCGATCGCCCTCAGCTTTTACTAAGAACCGATGCGAATAACTCCGGAAGCGCAGTCGCTAGATATTATACCTATGTATGTACTTGCGAGTACTTCGATACTTCTTCGAAAATCTTCCATTTCGTTATACAGTTACAGAAACAACTATCACGAGGCATCTTTAAATAGTTAGGTACCAATACCACGCCACAAATCACGTGAATATTACGTACTGCCAATTTCGTTTTGACTTGTAGGTATAATAATAATAAGCTCGGTTCTTTTACTATTCGGTACAGAGCCAAATTTTTCATAGAAAAAATCTGGTCAATGTCCTGTGAATAAATTTGTTCATAGAGGTTGATCATACTTTTTAGAACGGTGGTGTTGTTATTTGTCTAAGATATTTGCACTTTAGTAGAGCCACGGCGATAAGATAATTTTTGAAATTTTGTATCACGACACACCAACGGTTATCGCTAACGCTGATAGTAGTCGGGGCTCCAACGTCTTAATCTCGGCGCTACAAATATCTCTGTCTTCAATAATCGGGCTGTCTTCAAAATGTTTTTTCATAAGTATCAATCACAACTGCGATAAGATTGACAGTAACATAGTACGCATTGCACAAATATTATGTTGCTAAGATAATCGAGAAGCATAAATCAGCGTAGGTATATGATATTTTTATTCTACTGGGCGATAACTTTCCTTAAAAAAACTTAACGATTTGGCATACTTTTAGAGTTTCAGCTATGATTAAAATTAAAAAAAAAAAAAAAAAAAACTTGTACAATAAATGTTACAAGGTACCCGAGTAAATTCATTGCAAATACGAGTATATTCAGTATGTAAGATTTTTCTTGCACTACAACGGCACGACTCACGACACGTCCATTGCTACTGCGCACGCACTACGCACCCAAAAATTATAATATTGGCAATTGGCAGTAGTTACTTATCGTTAATAATTATAATCCTTTTGATAATAAAGAATTATAGTAAAACAATCTTAGGTACTTAGGTAATATCATTATTAATTAAATTTGAGTATTTTTACATACTTACGCAGAAAACTGGCTAAAAGGAACCTTGTGGTTAACGCCGTAGGTTGTAGACACCTGTAGCAAAAAAATACTTTTTAATATTTTATCGACTAGCATCATAATTGATTCTGATACATATGTAGATCCTACACACATAGATGGACTCTTGGAGTGCACCATAAGATTTAACTCTCCAGAAGTAACAAACAAAACTGAGATGTCAGTATCAGATTAAATTGTATTTTTCTTCAATATTCGTTCTAGGTACCTCCTGCCACAGAAGTTATTATAATGAGTTCCGATGATACTGAACTGGCATGGAGTCAGCGTCGGCTCTACGCTGTAATGCATTGGATATTATAATTTTTATTTTATGTAAATTGTAAGTTTACGTGCAGAAAAAATAGGTTGTAATTACTTAACGTTTATTATTGCAAAATTGCACATTATTATATTTTCGTCTAGAGGCGGATTTAGGGGGGGGGGGGGGGGCAGGGGGCCAAGGCCCCCGAAGCATTGCAGAGGTACGAATTTTGCACATATTTCATGGTCAAGATTATAATTTTATTCTCGGCGCTCGAAGCAAGCTGCTCGCGCACTTATTATTAAGGATATTTGAACTTTCTAACTGTTCAGAGCGAGCTAAACACACCGTTTTCGTAGTAAAAATTATAATATTTTTAGCCCATATGCACCTTGGCCCCCCCAGAACCAAATCCTGGATCCGCCAGTGTCTAGAATAATAACTCTTAACCCAGTCATCTGTTTGTTGCGAAGTTATCTTAGTTTTTGTTCAAACCTTCTGTGAGTCTAGACATATGGACCAGGGCTATAAGTTATTCTATAATAATATCTTTGAAATTTTGCTGGAATTTAGTAACGTGCAAAGATATTCAATTTATTTCATTAAATCATTGCAAGAAATATGTGTACATAATAAGATGTTTATTTATAATAATATCTAATTTATTTTGTTTTAAAACCACATTTAAATTTCACACAAGGTGTTCCTAGACACATCTATGGGAACAACCTGCAATTAACGTTTGACCGAACTCAACCAATAAAGAAAATAGTCCTAACTCTATAATATCTTAATATATACACGCTACGTGTTAATATCGGAATAAAAAATCTAAATTTGATAAAAATATCGCGGTAGGTCGACAGAGCAGGGCAGTAAAAGTTAACATTAGAAACGTAAAAATAAACAACATTTTATATGAACATGTTTCCCTTCTATTTGCTCGCGGCGAGGACTACATCGCATCCATAAATAGATATTACCTAAAGAAACTGATAACAAAACCCGCCGTCATCGTAAGCTCATATCATTTTCGGCATTTACACACCCATTTCAATGATGTGTACTAGGTATTGCATCATCCTGATTCACATTTTTGTCTCGATTCTAACTTTCACGATGACAATTTTTTTCTCATTTAATGCCATCATCGATTCGTATCTTTCCCTCTACGTCAAGTACGACTATTAAACGCACGCGGTCATATCTAATAAAAAAAAAATTTTGAACTTACGTCACCGTATAATATATAGACGATTACTTATAGTCCAAATAAAAAAAAAGCATTTAATTTGAAAATGCACTCTAGAAAGTAGATTGCAATGGCTGCGCTTGCGCGTGAGGTTGTCCCATCCGCACACAATACTGCCGGCGACCACGACCGTCGTCGAACTCGTTACGGTCATTATATACGACCGCCTGATTGTTCGCCTCAGCGCTGCCCGTGCGCATTGCGTCTTTAACTACGTATTTGTAACTCAATTTCCTCCTGCTTTGTGGTCATCCGTCGCTTCGGTTTGTTGCTTTTTGTGGCTATTTCGAAATGTCTGAACTCTTTTAAATCATTAACATCATCATGGAACTAAATATAGACAATGATTTATCTATTATATTGACGAAATTAGCCTATTATGGTTACAATAAAGAGTTATTGTATTATACCTATATAGGTAGGTAATATACCTCTTACAAAGTTATTTTGTTTCTACTCCGTTTTTCGATATACAAAAAAAAAGGGATTTAGATATCTGATTGAAAATTGTTCGAAGGTGAAGTGGAAATAGAAAATTATCTAAACCGGCCGATGTCCATCTAAGGCAGTTCTTTTATCTCAAGCCAAAGTCTAAAATACAATAAATCAGATCAATATCTCTGTCTATTCCGGGACCAATACTGTTCCTATTTCGAGTTGAGAGAAGTAGTTTTGTATCGTATACGTGCCTATATTGCGTTGAAGTTCTTTTAGGTTTTATAGCTTCGAGTGTTGTTGAATTAATTTCAGTACCTACACCTACATGCATATATCTACATTTACTGCTCTATACTGACTACTGCACTTACTATTCTAAAATTACCATTGAATATCCTGCATTAAGAGTGTTCGAGCTCTTTTCAGGCCCTGAAAAGGTTCAAATCTTCGTCGATTGTGAGTTCACCTTCGCCTTCATCAATTATTAATCCAGAAATTTTGCATACGTTGAATAATACATCAACGAAGTCTCTGGTGCAGAACGAACGGATTGTCCTTATTTAATTTCTAGTAGCTTGCACACTGACGTATTTGTATTGCCGTCGAGGAAACTTCCCGCCAATCAGGTGGAAACTTGCCGTTTGCTAACTAATGTTTCGCTTCCAATCGGCTCCAATCATTTATTCTGATATTATGGCTGCTAGGTGTTTGTCAAGGAAACTTATTATTAGATAGAGCTGGCCATTTCATTTGGTTTGTGTACGACTTCTTACCTCATTTATTCAAATTATATTAAGTAAATTTACTTATACTTTACAAATAAATGGCAAGTCGTTTTTCAAAATGTATACACTTTTCATCACTGTAGATATTTTAGTGGAAACTAGATAGTAGCGAAGTAAGATTTATGGGAACTTAACACCTTAACCCATACATCTCTATAAAGAAATAGTCTCACACCTCCTAAAACCGTAAAAATTAAAATTTAACAGCGACTACATCATAGTTAACACCTATCGGTGCAGCTCCCTATAGGTAGTGGATGCACCTTATGTTGACTTATCATAAAATCAAAAGGTAGATATGTAGGTGATAAAGAATTTAAAGTTGATAACCTAAGATGGATGTATAACCTAAGGTGTTAAATTGAAATATTCAATGCCATTTTTAAGGTCATATTATTTTCATTAATTCTTACACCATCCTGAAAAGATCTGGTTAATTTATTATCTAGAATCTTCCACTAATAGCGCTATAGTAGATCACTCAGTATTTCTTTTCTTACTATTATTAGTAGGTATCTCGACGTGACGGTAGTAGATCATTATCGCTCTTTTGAGCGGATGTCATTTCCGAAGCGTTGTTATAAGAAATGCCGGATTATTTTTAAAGATGAACGTTTCTCGGTGCCCTATATAATATTTTTTACTCTACCGCTGTCACTTTTGTTGTCAACTTTATACTGTCATGGGAAAGGAATACTCTATCATGATGTAACATTTATCTTTTCCACGAATAGACTGTTTACTGCTGATCTCGAATGTTACATTTTGCCCTCCCACAAACCTACTGAAGCGTAACTTAAAATAAACCACTGTTTCTAAATCAAAGCGGGTTATTGAAAGCCGCAGGTGCCCATCAAAGCTTCAAAGAGTATTCGGCGCGCATTAGCTAGGGAACTTTATACAGTATTATTCGAGCGCCACCGACTGATCTGACAGGGAAGAGATTTAGCAAGTGGGCAAGAGGAAAGAGTGCAGTGCCAACCGCATTACCGCAGACCGTGGTATAATCCCTTTCACAAAACTTATGGCGTACCTACCTGCGACTACTCGCGCGGCTTCAGTCTCATTTACATTACCAAAAACGAAAATAGGTGTATCGATGTTCTAACCCTTTTTGACTTTGTAAAGTTAACGAGATATCAGTTCTGATCTATATTAGATGAATGTTTGTAATTAGAATTAGCTTTGTCTGCAAATAATTTCCTTCCAATAAATATACTATTAGACTACTTGTAAACTTTTTATGGTCGCGATCACCGCAGGAGTCGGCAACAGGCCGGATACACGTTTCGTTTTGCCGGTTATTTCAGCTTAGCCGTGAATAGACTCGAGTGTGTGCGTGTGAATATATCTTAACACAAACAAATCGGAATAAATCAAGACAGAAAATAATTCTGCTCTAGCTTTTAGCGATATTAAATGATGACACGATTGTGGTCGATATTATGTTTATTTTACGATTCGGTTTTTATATGTTTCAACTCTGATTCAGAATAAATATGGAACGAATCAACAAAGTTATTTTCATGAATAAAAATAAACGGTTAATTAATTTAATGAAGCTTTGAATAATCAAAAGGCGCGAGCGCGTGTCTACGGATCATTCCCCGCGGGACAGTTTTTAAACTCGGTGTCGTTGAACGATAAAATACGTTGAAAACTTTAGTTTAATGTAGTCATGAAGGTATATGCGCGATGAGATTGATAGAAAACTATTCTTGATTTTAAATAAAATTGAGATTCAGAAGCGTTTTATGCAAATAAAAACGATTTTGTTAGGTACGAGTATTTGTGAGAGAGTATTCGAGAGATAAGTGCATACCATTCCGTATTACTATGTTTATTTCTTACATTTCTTACTGATTGACCTTAATAGCTTTACCGATGCAATCCTAATAATTGTGCAGTATCAGTTACTATCAATTAAACAGTCTTACGCGTACATATATTGTTGAACAGAAACGTAACACTTATATTGGAATTCTGACGTCGGGTCCACATAACGACTTCAATTTCACAATATCAAGAACTTGGTTGAAAATATAGGTTACCTGTTCTACTTTATTACATGGCTTCTCTAATTTGATAGAAGAGTAGGTGCCTACGAGATAAATCTGCAGTTATATTTACTAAGTACAGCTGAGAGGTAGAGATATTTCAGATGAAAATTTTCAATTCCTCGAAATATGTAGGTGAGCAGCATAAGGTAGAGTGTTTGTATGTAGTGTTACCAAGTAATATTTCGCTGCGGCTTGCATAACTCGTGCAATCTATGCATCCAAACATACATCTGGGATCGTTCTGAGACGACACACGCCGCTGCGTTGTTGTCATTACTCATTTGTCGCGCGCACGACTTCATATCTCGCTCTCTGTACAAAAATCCTTCACCATTCAATAACCAACTCTAAAATTTAAGCGAAACGACGCAATTCGAACATGCGATATCCGTCTGTTATATCCATACGGAATGAGCAGGACGACAAAGCAACGCGTCTTCAAACGACATGCTAATTGACGCCGGCATGATGCGGGCTAAAAGCTAGTTCTATTTTTTAAATTTTAGTGACGGTGCGAGACATTTCTCTCAAGGTAACGAAAGTTTATCTCTGGACGTTGACAATGCTCACATGATATACTTCCGACACAATCATAAGTTTAGACAGAATTTTCGTTGTTCCATGCCACAGTTAATAAAAGAAGACAGACTCTACATCTAATCTGTAATGGTTGGGTAAACAACGTCACTTTTTATCATGGCCCATGAGAGTAAAATCCGGGACTCGTCTATTGTGGAATTTTAATCAAAATGTTGCAATGCTTGTATCAAGATGTACTTACGTGTTACCCCATGTTTACTGAATATACCTCATGATTGCGGAATAAAAATCTTGATTGCGATAACGTTTTACGCATTTTGCGTCAGTAAATACATA
The DNA here is from genome assembly GCA_947507615.1 of Hemithea aestivaria. Lineage (NCBI taxonomy): Eukaryota > Metazoa > Arthropoda > Insecta > Lepidoptera > Geometridae > Hemithea > Hemithea aestivaria. The sequence goes on from OX382331.1 coordinate 11,928,495, forward strand.
ATCAGGACTTGTTGTGATAACGTTAATCTTGTTGGTATCATAATTAACAAATAAAAAATTAATTGCGTATCAGCCAGTTGGCCATTGACACGAAACACATTACACGTTGTGTAATACTAATAAATCTAACTCTGAAGTTACTTCACTAAATTCATTTAATTTAAATTTATTATATCTATGTATCTCTATACATTATGGGTCATGTAAAGTTGCTGATCTGTGCTCTAATATTTTCATTAGGTATATATGTATTTTTACACTTTCTTTCGTCGTCAATTCATATCCCTAACTCGATAAGAATAAAATCTAGTAGGTAGGTACTCTTTGTTTATAATCTAACTTGAAGTCGTTAATAGAGAAATTAACCTATATAATATATATTAATAGAAAGTAAATAAATAATTGAACATGAATCCATTGGCAAGAAAAACATTAAAACTTTTTAAATTAACGACAAAATGAAGGTCATTTTACGTAGGTCTATTAACTACTACTTAGACCGAAGACTAAATTCGCAAAATTAGTTTTCTTAAGTGAAGATAGTTATCAAGACAAATTAGTTTAGGCTCTTTAAAATTTCAAACATAATTTAGGATGCCGCTAACAAAGAAAAGAAATTAAGTACTGTTGATTCGTTGGAACAAATATTTGTTTCAGTGGCTGGGAGAGATTGTTTTAATTCCACAAGATGAACCTTTCGGTTTTTGAAAGAGATTTAAAATGTCTTTATAAAAGTGATGAGTTGGGGATAGAAAATACGACGTTTATTTATTAAATGGTGTTTGTATTTTCAATACGACGTCCGTAACAGTGTAAACTTAGAATCAATGATTTTGAAACTTTGCTAAAGTACCTATACTTACAATTTCTAAATGATTACAATCCGGTAAAGAAAATGCCTTTTATCATATCACTATAGCTGCATCCCACCATTTTACCAGTGTAAATTCCGATCCCTTGGGAAAATGGGGCTTTGAAACAATTGCTAGCACTCCGAGAAATTTATTAAAGTAGACTTTGTGAGCCCCTATGTGGATCAAAGATGCGATGTCTTTAAAAAGTGATAGCTTAAATACACACAACTAAATGTTCAAACATTTAGACGTGTTATCTTTAGCTTACACTAATGCCGACTTTATCCTTATGCGGGTTCATGGTATTTATAGCTATCAATATTTTTTAAATATCTGATTGCATATCTACAGTCCGTTCAGAGTCCATAGTACGGTCATCATATCTTAAAGCTATTTTAAATAAGAGTCCTGAGTTGAAATGGACCTATTTGCATGAAAATGGTGACTGAGTACCTACTTATCTGTTGCAGGTTGCAAAATGTTATAGTAGGTGCTTACTTGCCTACTTTTCAGAGCGTGTAACTAGATCACAAATCGTCGCCTAGTAAATTTTACCAATGTCCATTAATAATTTGTGCATCAAAACCGGTAACTTGTCAGTAATAGAGTCCCTTTTTTACCCTTCGTCACACAGCAAAGGCTGTCTGTCTGTTTTTCAACAGGCTCTATCACCTGAATCGTGATCGTTAGACAGTTCAAACAAATACAAAAAAATATGAAAGGGGCTTTTTTTGGAAATGTTCATTAAATTCTTCATCATTAACTCAACTATTATAATAATAATAGTTGGTGTAATGAAATGAAAAGTATCTATAGATATCAATGTTTATAGATCAAAATCAATGCAATAATAACGTGTTAATTAACTATTAATGCTAGGAATCTGACACTGACACAATTTTCATTCAATGATAAAGTAACCCATTTACAGACTATTTTAATGAAGTGGACGCCTCAAGAAGTATAAGCAGCGTTAGTTGGCTTATTGAGGAAGTTTACTGGCCTGATGAGTCCACAATATCACCAAAAGAGCAGGATAGACTTGGATGCGATCAACATTACACACAGAACACATTAAACACACAAGGGGACCAGAGCCAGACGGACAGAAAGTCCTAGCAGAGGACCTTTGCCTTTGCCTAGCAGAGGACGATGATGAATTTAATGAACATTCTCAAAAAAAACTCCTTGCATATTTTTTGTATTTGTTTGAACTGTCTAACTATCACGATTCAGGTGATAGAGCCTGTTGACAAACTAGACAGACAGCAAAGACGAAGGGTAAAAACGGGACTCTATTACTGACAGGGTACCAGTTTTAATGCACAAAATTTTGTACTAAAAGTATAGTTGTTTATGCGCAGTGTCTGCCTTTAATAAAATAGTGTATGCCCATTCATTGAACATTTATTTAGAATCTGATACGATCCCGTTAACACTATAGCCACATTAACTAACGCTGGATATCAGTTTTAGTGCAAAGTTCAGACTCATAAGAGATAGTGCTGGCTAGAAACATAAACAATTCTAAACATACGAGTACCTACAGCAATAAATTCACATAATTAATGGATTTTGTATTCTATGAGAAGTAAGAAATATAGTATTTGTTTAACTAACAAATGATTATTTAGTTTTCGCTTGATTTTGTTCGTATTTCTTTTAATTTAAATATACTGGCTTAATAGCTCGCGGTTTCGCTTTCGTGCAAAATTAGGGGACGTCTACGTCATGTAACCTATCTATGGGCTTCATTTTATCATAATTTGTTAGTGGTTTGAGCAGTGTGCTAGATCAACCAGTCACGCTTTTCTTTTTAGGGTTCCGAACACAAAAGGGCAAAAATGGGACCCTATTACTAAGTCCGTCGTCCTGTCCGTCCGTCCGTCCATCTGTCTGTCACAACATTTTTTAATAGGTCTTTTGAGTTTAACTTATTTCGAAATTTTATCCCAATTCAGTATTAAAACAAAAAACGTATCAAATAAAAAGTAATCCTTTCACGTAAACACAACCCAAGATGATCGTATATAGTCGTAGTTCCCAACAACTGTACCAGTCTGTCTGGCATCGCATATCGCCGCTAAACCGTATTATCATTCCGCGGCAGAAACATGGGAATTCATGTTACACAATACATGCCATGTCTCGCTTTATTTACCCGTAGTTTTGCGAATATAGAGCGCACACTGGTATTATATTAACTTCTCGACTTAATATCAAGCTGAATAAAGATTCAGATTATGTTTTGGCGCTGAGAGACGCTCTTATACTGAGCTCCCGTTCTTTTTTAGTGCCGAGTAGTAAAACTAGCCGAAATATATTATTAGGATCGCGAACGCACTTATCGGTCGTTTTATAGGGGATTATTGTGTTCCATCGTATATTCTATTTCTGTATCCAAATGGAGATGTTATGGGGGATGCTTACGTCAGCTTTTATACTAACTGGGGTAGACGAATATTTTGGTGCACGGATTCTTTTTTAAATCTTTATACAGAAACCAGTGCCTATTATTGTTATTTAGTAGATTGCTGTTACGTACCAAGCCGAAACTTGGTATGCAAAACTACATATAAAATGAGATTCTTATTCCTTTTATAGTTAGGTACCTACTGATACTTTTGTAGACGAATTTGTCTCTGTGTATCTTTTCGACGACGCCATTCAATCTGATATTATCACGATTTCGTAAATACCTAGTCAGGTCATAAGTATTGTCACACAGTAAAAACTTTTCTTTTAGAATGCTGGCCACAAAAAAGTTTATTGAATTCGAATTGTTCATGAAAATAAAAATGTATACTTTTTAGAATTTTACTCATTTTTAAATATGGAGTGCACGCTTAAAGAAGACCGTGTTGCACCGCAGTTATTGCGTTGCATCGTTGCGGTTACGCGCCAATTAAAATTTTTGACATACTGAAAAATTTTAATATAACCAAAAGATTCGTTTATCGTACCATCAAACGATACAATGAAGACTCTAGTGTAGATGACAGGTCAAGAAGTGGTCGCCCTCGGTCTGTTAGGACTCCAGCAGTGATAAAAGCTGTGAAGGCGCGAATTCAAAGAAATCCCAAACGTAAGCAGAAACTGTTGGCCCTTCAGATGGGGTTAAGCAGAACCACGGTGAAAAGGGTGTTAAATGAAGACTTAGGGCTTCGGGCATATCGAAGAAAAACAGGACATCGTTTAAATGCTCGTCTAATGGACCTGAGACTGAAGAGATGCCGCGCTTTGTTGAAGCGGTACGCGAGAAATAAATATCGAGAAATTCTTTTTTCGGATGAAAAATTTTTTACCGTAGAAGAGAGCTACAACAAACAAAATGATAAGGTGTACGCACACAGTAGTGAAGAAGCGAGCAACCGTATTCCGCGTGTCCAACGAGGTCATTTTCCATCCTCGCTCATGGTATGGTTGGGAGTTTCTTATTGGGGCTTAACAGAGGTACATTTTTGTGAGAAAGGTGTAAAAACGAATGCAGTTGTGTATCAAAATACAGTCCTGACGAACCTTGTGGAACCTGTTTCTCATACCATGTTCAATAACAGGCACTGGGTATTCCAACAAGATTCGGCGCCAGCTCATAGAGCGAAGAGCACACAAGACTGGCTGGCGGCGCGTGAAATCGACTTCATCCGGCACGAAGACTGGCCCTCCTCCAGTCCAGATTTGAGTCCGTTAGATTACAAGATATGGCAACACTTGGAGGAAAAGGCGTGCTCAAAGCCTCATCCCAATTTGGAGTCACTCAAGACATCCTTGATTAAGGCAGCAGCCGATATTGACATGGACCTCGTTCGTGCTGCGATAGACGACAGGCCGCGCAGATTGAAGGCCTGTATTCAAAATCACGGAGGTCATTTTGAATAAACTTTATTGTCATAAGAATCTATATTTTGTTAAGTTCATTTTGGTATATAAATGGTTACATAATAAATAAACTTGTTCCAATAATTTTATATTAAACATGTGACAGAATTTATGACCTGACTAGGTACTTACTCGTAAACTTGTTAGTATGGGTTTTTGTATAATGGTAAACTTATGGTACATTAAATGATGAACAAAAAAAACAACAGCGATTGCGATTCGAGACAGTTCTTTTTTAATTTAAAGCAGGTGCGATCCGTGAAATTATATGTATTAGGGTGCGTGTAAATATGAACATTATAAAAAAAAAAACGTCCGGGTTCTCGACCGCTTTTCCGCATATTCAGGAATTGTGTAACGTCGGCTCAATAGTCATAGTCGTGATTCATAATAATTATAATCAGATCATAACGTTCACGACATGAAAACTGCCACATAGGCTGGCCACATATCGAGCCGACTGATCAATCGAGTATAAACTCCAATTATAACATTTTAATTTAATTGAAAATGACTGAAAAGATGTTACCGCAATAGTGAATAAAACATTGTCACATAATTGAATGTCATCAGTTAATAACCTGTCGAGCTTCGTGTGTGAGATATTTAATTAAAACGTTATTGGGTCCGATGCGGGCGACGGTAATTACCCGGTAATCGAACTGGCTTTACTTAACGGTAAACTACGAAATCATGGAATAACTATGGAAAATTATTCATTAATTTTCACTAGCTGTAAAACTTACGCTAGTGAAAAATACTCTTGGAAAAAATGATACGATTTTTAGAAACTACCTTGAAGGTTATCCATTACGAATATGACAAAGCTGTACCTGACTCCCGTAATTATTTTAAAAATTGTCTCAACGGTATCGGACAATTATGACGTCCTTCATCTGGGGGCAGTATGATATATTGTGTCAGATGAAAATAGTATCTAGGCATTTGCTCGGCAGTTGCATCCAACAGGTCAAAGGTTGTGGCTCATTTATACAACCCGTTTCTCTCGTTCGGTACCATTCGCTAAGTGGCCTGCGGATCTTATAACTCAATAATGCAACAAAAATAGACTTTGATACTTAATGCAAGTATACTATTCTCTGTCAACGTTTTTAAAATGACTAAACTAAAACTGATAAAAATAAGAAGTACTGCAAAGTAAGCTCCTAACAAGGTTTAGGGTAGAACGTGCACTTCGTTTAGTAGGAGAGCCGGTGACATGTAATTTCCACCAACTTTCCCTTCGAAACGGAGCGAATCTCCGCAGAATATTGCGTAATGTTGTGGTAACTGATCTAAACTAGGAGGCTCTCTCCGTTTTCTAAACAATAATAATGAAATTTGACTACCTAAAATTTTCATCAAAAATGGAAAATTTGGTTTATTCCCTCTACGTCGAGTCCCGTTACGTCGAGTTTTCGAGCCTATTGTTCTCCGAAGATATGGCTTTTTACGCTTTCTATTCCCTCTACGTCGAATTTCGCAAAGTACAGTCAGAAACAAAAAATCCTTTAGATCGTTTTTGCCGTTGAGGTACTAGGTGCCCAGTAACATTAAGAGATATTTTTAAGGAAAAATAGATTATCTCTTACTTCATTATATGATTTTAGTGTAGTAAGAAATAGTAGATTGACGGTATATTTGACTTATTTTGCTAAAATTACTGATTTAGCTTATATGGTACTAGGCGCCCAGGAACGTCAAGAGATGTTTTTTAACCTTTTGAACGCCACGGCACAAACGCATTTTCGTGCCCTGTGCGCCAAGGCACAATTTAAAAAAAAATTCCTACGAAAGAACTAGTGTTGCCAAGAGTCGATAAATATATTTATTTCACTTTATTAAGACTGGGTTTTTTGTCTTCTATAGGAGTTCTTCGTCTATAGACGTCGTTGGCGTACAGGACCCGCAAGTACTTGTCAAGTATAGGTGACTTTGGCGGTCAAAAGGTTAATATAGAAGAGAGGTACTTAATAATTATATCGCTATCTCTTACTTCGTTCATTCATGTTTAGGTATGTACTTTATATGTATTAGTGTTTGGTATCTCGTATCTTTATTATTTAACCTAATAATTACTAATTTTAGCTTATGTGGTACTAGGCGCCCAGGAACGTCAAGAGATGTTTTTTTTTAAATAGAGGAGAGGTAGGTACTTATTATATTTTATTGCTATCTCTTATTTCGTTTATTCATGTTTACTTTATATTAGTGATTAGTATCTGGTACCTATCTTGATTATTTAACCTAATAATTACTTATTTTAGCTTATGTGGTACTAGGCGCCCAGGAACGTCTAGAGATGTTTTTTAATAAAGAAGAGAGGTACTTATTATTATATTATCTTTTATCTTATACATAGAATCGTACTAGTAGTAGGCTTGTAGTGGACTACTTTGTCTAGGTCCGACTTAATAATATAATTTATTTTATTATAATAACATTTGGTATTTCAGTTTTCTTGCTAACTGTACTTTTACAAATTTTTAGCACTCGACGTAAAGGGAATAGAAGCGGGGCAAAAACAGTAGGCTCGACGTAGAGGGAATTAAAGCGAGACTCGGTTCGTCGCTCGACGTAACGGGACTCGACGTAGAGGGAATAAACCGAAAATTTTACCTCTATTTAATATCTTAATAGAAAATATTATTTAAGAGGCTGATAATCGTGAAAAGAAAACACTTATATTAGTATCTGTGAATAATAAACACAACTCGTGAGCTAGTACGGCAGACGGAGGTTGAACTTTAAATCCGGCTCCCTTACTACAGCGCATCGTAGTCTGGAAACCTAATGCTTCAAGGTGATGTTGAGGTTGTCACTTTGTCCGAAGTGGGTACATTTGCCACAATTAATGGCAGTCTACAGACTTCGAAAGCATCTAATGGATGCCCGCTAGACGCTCTTCTCTCCCTCACCCTATTTTTTCCCCTTTGCAGTAAAATATTGCAGAACAAATTAATTTACAAGTTTGGCAGACGCTCCAATAGGTAATTTTGGCAATAATGGTGCTTTACATCAAATGGGTCAAATACTTGATAACATTTTCATAAAAGCCTAAATGTAATCTCTTGATAATTTTGTTTATATACGTATTAACGAAATAAGCATGATGTTTGCATCACTAATATCAGGTCTTCACCGTCATAGTGTACTAGGGTTTTGTTTCTATGTATGATATGATATTTCTTGTCATCCAAAAACATGAGTTGTGATTTTCGTCCATCTCTTTCCCTGATATATACCTACCTACTATTAATAACTCTTCAGTAGTTGATAAACTAGTTAATAAAAAAAATCCGTATCTGCATTACTATTTCAACAATAATCATCATTGTATAACAGTAGTAACTTATTGTGCAGTCGTTTAGAAAAATATAATATTGTCTAAAATAATAATGTTATCGTCCCAATTTAGGTACATTATTACGTAAAAACAGAACGCATATTATCGATCAATGCACTCGAGCAATAATACTCACCACCCACAAAATGCAAGACGTCTATTTTAACAAGCATGCGTATTCAGACAGTAATGTTGCTTTATGAAAAACTACAAGAATGTTACGTTACCACTATTTTGTGCTTGTGCAATAGCAATGAGGAGAAAGTGCTTGGAAGATCGCCAAGAACCGTCCCCGTGTGGAGATAAGGCTGAAATGCATTGAAGTAAACAGTTCCCCTCACTCTCAGCGTTTTGACGTGATTTAACATGGAACTCTTAAACTATTAGCATCGTTGTTTTGCTGCTAATTTAGCTCTCAGTTTGTTTTGTTCCGTCAAAATAGATCGTGGAATAACGCTCCCGTTAGTAATAGAATTTCTTGTCGATAAATCTTTCATTGAACTTAGATGTTGGAATGTATTTAACGCTAAGCTTAGCGTGTTCTTGTTATTTTGCTGAGAAATGTTCTGGTGCTCTTAGCTCTGATTTGTTGTCGTTGTCTGTACCTTGATCATTGTGCTCGGCTCCCTTTGCTTTGACAGTTTTATGGACATTAGGAGTGTCTTCAAATAAAACGGTATTGATCTTAATGTTCTTTATATTATGTGGAACCGTCATCATTATTTCAATTAATTGCATCAGTTTTATTTATGAGAGTCTATCCGTGACAATCACTATTAGCTCTAGATTTGCACTACATAAAGGTTTTAAATAGTGATTTATATGTCCTGCCCCTAGATTTATATTCTATAAATAATTTGATTTATTTTGCCATATTAAGCCACCAAATTTTACATTGACCTTGAAATCTGGAAGAGATCTAAATTGATATGCATAAATAAGAACCAGTCATAAAAACTTTTTTTATCCTTACGAGTCCTATCTTTATCTACGAGTATCCTGCCTATAGGTGACATATACATTCGGGTTCCCATACAAAACCGGTGTGTGTACGTACACATGTGCTTACAGTCCTTGTTGACTTCTGATTATGGCTTCGCGACCTAAGACGTTCGCACTACACAAGTATTAGTGCCGTACGTACGCGTCGGAGCGAAGTGTTCGCTATTTACACGGAAATGCAAATATTAGTTTAGGCAAAGGGTTGTTCTGCACTTGAGTGGGTTTACACTAAGTGTGGGATTAAATAACGTTACTGTGTTGTTCGGTGCGAGTTTTACGGCTGTCTCTAGTTGCTGTTTCAGCGTTCATTTAATTAGAACACTTTGCTAGGTCAGCTTCGTTGCTAATAGAGATTGGGGGACGTTGCGTTCGTGTGAGGAGCGTGTTTTTAATTTTGGTCGTTTAATCTTCATTAGGGACTTTAATAATGCTTGTTGCGGTATAGATAAAATAATAGCTAGTACTTATCTTTTTTATGACAATGAGTGACAAGACGAGTAAATCAGGTGCCTGATGGTAAGCATTATAGTTGCCCATATCAAACACAGTGTACCCAGTGTTTAATATACTTATTAAAGTCAAGTTTTGTGATATGAACCTAGGGTTAGCTTACTACCCCTAGGGTACCTTTAAACTAAGTTAAATCAATCGGTTATTGGAAGTTACTGGAGCTTTAACTCTACATAAAACATGTTACAAAAAATATCCGCATCAAAAATTTCATACAACTAAATAAATAAATCATTTAATAGAAAGTCCTCAGGAGACAAGGAATTGCAGCATAACGTAAATTGTTTGAGCGCTTTTCACGACATGACCTTTCCCACTGCATAGTACGGTAATATTATACTTTGTTGTCGTACTAAATAATCTCTAAAGACTTAGCCGCACTTTAAAGCCATTTCGTTGAGCTTCGATAATGACGACAGATAGGCAAATAAACGCTCAATCTTCAATCTGAGATTTTATTTGCGTCGTCCCACTCGGGTGGTGAGTGACGGCGCGGTTAGTTGCGCTAGCGAGTGATTGCACACGTGACCTTTGCGCACACGCACCACACAGTGCTTCGAGATAGTCCGATGCACTAATCCACATAGAAACTGACACCTACACGCATTATCACATTACACTTTCACCTCTCCGCTAGAACTAATCTCGGATAAACTCAATAGGATTTCACAATATCCGATGAAAATAACGACCAAAATACTTTCAACAAACTCACAATTTCAACGCCAAAAATGCATTAACCGCGCATATAAAACGAGCGTGATTTAGATCCAAAATGAATATTGATTGATTGCATTTCAATTTTCGAAGTGGAATGAACTATGGTGCGCGGTGTGATGCTGAAAACCAGCAAATGAATTTTTTCGTCTCTCCATAAAAACGTCAGTCGTCAACTGCGTTTATATGTAGTAGTCATAACTACGCTATTGGTGGTTTTATTAACTTGTACATGAAATATTCCCCTCGTGTCTGAGAACAGCTGTTTATGTAGTAGTATGTTTATTACCCGAAGCATAATCGAAAGCGACATGAAAAAGCTTCCACACGCGGCCGTAACTTTAACTATTTCTAGTATTGTAGCGTTATTTGCTAAAAATAATAAATGACTTCATTGTTTTGAGTATTTTCTAATCTCTTTGCTTCGTTGGCACATGCATGCGGACGTATGCAGAAATAAATAAACAAAAAGTAGAGTCCATTCACTCTGCGCTGACATTTTCTAACCGCGGTGATTCGTGCCAATCCGCCTATTTCATTGGATTCAATTTTATTGAAGCTCCGTGATAGACGTTTCCTGCGGTTAAAAAAAGCAATCGGAATGTTTAAAAGTTCAAGCGAAGACGATAGTCATGCTCGCTTGCTCTACTTTGAACACTGGCCTGTTTTTATTTGAAGCTAAACCTAATTTATCATCATAATTTTATCCATCAGTAAACTTGTCATTGTAATATTGTTTAATGTCTTACAGTAACTTTTCATCAAATTAGACAAACCCACACAGAAATAAATAATGGTACAATTAATATAAAGTAACAAAAGCTACACGAAAATTTATCAAAATTTTTAACGGTTTAAAAATGCACGTTCGTAGGTAGTTTGTGACACTTTTATTTGCGTCCAATAGGTTATTTAAAACGCTTCAAACGTTATGTGTTCCGACAGGAAACTAGAACAATATTTATTTCCAAGGCAAGCGGCATATGTGAAATATTATTTTGTCATACATCTACAATCATATCTATAGTGAGGATAGTCGAACTGTTACTAAAATAGCCGCACCTTCTGTTATGTGTGACATCGTAAATCTTGAGGACGGCGAAGCTCAAGGCGTAAATCATCTGCCACGTGCACTTCTAATGGTATATTGAATTTTATCACACTCATAATAATAAAATTATAATGTGTAATTAACAACAAAATAGCTTAAAACGTTAACAAGATCAGATAATAAGTAGCATTTATCGGTGATCTCTCTAATTGCCGCATAAATTCATATGCGGTGAATGCGAGCACAATTCGAATAACAATACTCAATTCGTTATAAAGCGTCGGTAAACCGCGAGTCGGCAAATGCATCGCGCCGTGCAAAATCATTATTATTAGTAACTTTGAGCGTTTCACAATATTCCATTTCTATTTCAGTTCCGCCTCTAAAACGTTCAACGTATGAATTAAATAGTTTGATAGTACGTGAAATTGATACTGGCCGTGTGTGATTCAGGTGTAGGTAAACAGAACGTCGGGTGGGGTACGTGGTTAACGTTAACTTAATATTATTGTAGTGATATAAATCGCGATGTGCGGCAAGTTACTAACAGCTAGTTTCCAATGAATGGTCAGTAATCATCTGCATTTGAGGCCATTATCTCAATTGGCAGCGCTCAATGAGCGGGCGACCTCCGCCGCCGGACACCGCACCCGGCTTGCTACAATGCTTGTTTGTTGGCTTCACAATGTGCTTCTGGTACACCTACCTGGATGACTCATATCGATTACTTTCCAGTGTTACAGGATCGTTCGATACATCTCGAGCATTCTCTGAGCAAGCGCATCACATCTGGCGAACGTTTGTTTCAATCAAGAGCCTAGTTATTATCATTAAAACTCTATGTAGCTATTACCAAATTTTATTATTCAGTTCAATTAACATCTTCAAGTATTATAAACAGTTTGACATTTACGTTTTCATATTTATCAAGGTTATCAAATACCCATACTTAATTCTGTTTACGTATTGTCATTGCCTTGCCTTATCTATTAAAGTTAAATGAATCTAGAACACATTATCTGTTCTTATTGCGTTATTTGTTTGATTTCTCTTTGGTTCGTCTTCTTCTTTACGAATATCATCAATACTTTGTATCGCTGGTATAAAGACACTTGTAATATTATTATGATCTACATTTCGTATTTGATTAGGCATTATTCTGATTTATTACACATTATGGTGTCTAGCTTTAAGATGGAATTTCTAGTACCTAACTCTGGTCATAAATTTAATATTAATTATGATCTTTTACAGGTATCTTCTAAATATAAACTATAATGGTAATCAATGACAATTATAATATTTACAAGTATTCACTTTTATTACCTACTGTTAGCGTAGCCTATACTTGAGTATTTCTTATTTGTCTTCACTATTGTCTCAGTCTAATATCGTAAATTGCGAGCCACGTCGAAATATATTAGTTACCAATTGCTGCAATTGTGTGGTAGAACATGTGTACTTATCTATAACTATAGTTATTTGTGTTTTAGTTATACATAGATTTCTGTAATAGCGCCGACTAGCGGCTCTAGATTTTTTATTTCAACTTTGTATATTTACGTAGATATGTCCGATTTTATTTTGACAACAGCCGACACCGAAAACCACTCTATTAGTGTAAAACGAGGCAACCCAATATCGTTCCTCACAGAACATAAATCAGCATGATAGATATAAGTCGTCACACCCAGAGCAGTCACGGAGTATTATTGATAAACCCCTATATTTAAGTCCAACCACTGTTATAAGATTACTTACACGTTAGATTCACGGAGAAAAATATTTTTCCCAGGGTTACGCAAGCGGTAATTGTGGTGGAGCACCTTAGTTGCCATCTTCTGAAGTTTGGTAAGTGAGGCACTCCATTTATACACAGTCTGCCCGACGTGATTCCGGAGAGAAATATTTAGTCGATTGTACCGCTGATGCCGTGACTGTTGACACAGCTTCTCACACGAACAGTAACAGTGCGGAACATAACGCATAAATAGATCTTTCCCGGGAACCACCGGAAGCACATCTCACTGTAGAGTAGCCGCTTGCGACCATCGATACCGCTTACTAGTGTCTCCTAGTTCTATGCGTCTAACTGTACGGTTGATGTCACGCTATGCATGATTACGATAAGAGCACGATTATTCTCAATATATTGTTGTATGTGGTGTATTTTACTCTTTATTGCACATTTTTCTGTAATTTAGTTATCTTAGTTAATACAGTTTGTGCTTAGTTAGATTTTGCAGCGAACGCTCCTGGTAATTGCCAAGAAACTGACGTAATCTTGGAGGGCTACAGGAAGCGCTTTACTCGTTGAACCTGAGCGTAAGCTAACCGATCCGTGTAATGGAAGTCTGCGAGTTCCACCGACTCTACCGGCGTGCACCTATTTTTACGCATAAAATTAACTCGAGGGATAGTAAAGTTCGTATGTGGATTTCGCGATACGTACGTTGTGGGTTGTTTATTTTTTATTATGAGTAAATTTCGCTGCCGGGATTGGAATGCATTATGAAATGTATTTAACTTTGGTGCCAGGTTGAAAGCGTTAGTTTGGAAAGCTGATTATTCAGGATTCATAGGATCAAATGTTTAAATCTGCAGTAAGGGTCGAGTCTCGTATTTATTTATGTGAGAGGTGAGCGCGAGTGGAATACGCCCGCAGACGACACTCGCCTAATCCGATTATGTGTAACAAAATGCTCGCAGCCATTCGCGGCGACGCAGACGTTGAGTCCCGCAGTGTACGTTACACCTACTTACTCGAACTGGCGACCGCTGACCAGAGCTAGCAAGCTCTAACTCAACACTCGTGACTTGCGTAATTACGTCGTTAAAATTGAAAAACAGCGTTCCTTCGTCATCACTAATGACATGCAGCCGGGTTACACGTAAAATTGTTTCGAAGTGTTACAGCGCAGCTATGGGACAGAAACTGTTTGATGACTCAGTTATTTCGTAATTTACAAACTCGTCTTTATCTTTCAAGTGGGTATTGTAGAGAGAGGTAAATAGCTACAAATGCATTCGGCGTAAGTTTAGGATGAAGCATATAGAATGAGCATATTAAACGATTTAGAAATAAAAACTAGTATTTTAATCGAGTTTGTAGCTCGAATAAAGTACTAGTTCAGCTACTAGGCTTCAGGTTTTTAATGCTTTATTAAATTTTATTTTAATAATTATTACTTATGCTGGCGAAACAATAAAAAAAGTCTTCTATCAAATATAATTTTATATCTATCAGTCTTTACAAACCCTTCCACGTCTTCAATAAAAGTACAAAGACATATCTTTCTTTCTTCTATTTCTACTTCCGTACATGGCACGGAGCTTTTTGTAATCCGATTACAGATAATACACAATATTTCAGTCACTTCACCCCCGTTATAAGTTATAACCGTCTTTTTTGTCACAAATTGATGTTAAATTTTGTTTAACGGTGACCATTTTTAGTTTAGTTTCAATTCAATTCAATTTCATTTATTGCATAAACTGTACAGAGAAAGGTGTTACATAATATTAAAAGTTTGATTAAACTTTCAACGAGATTTAATAATTTTGAACGAAATTATTACTCGTATAATTTAAAATTTTACGTAGGTGTGTAAATGTAAAATGTACGTAACTGATAAGTTATACTCACACGCACAAGTCTAAACCTTAGTATTAGCAGTAATAATAATATTAGCCAGATATTTCACATAATTGTCTTCTTACGAATAAACTTGTAGTTAAACCAGCTCCAAGTGCCGTCCGTATATTTAAAAAGGCACTTGATTTGAATTTATTTCAATAAAACTTCTACATATTGGTTCCTTTTAGAATTCTACTTCCTTAGATTTATGTAGGTAAGATACAGCCGGTCGAGCAATCTGGTTTAAATTTATTGATTCCCCTAGTGCGGCCATGCCCTACGCTAAATTTACCGAACGGCTCGATCGAATTCGTGTGTGATTCGTAAACATTTTTTATGGTAAAAAGGCTTATCTTTTTTGTTGGAAATAGGCGTGATAGGCTCCTTGGAGGATCTGAAATTGTAAAAATAAAGCTAGAAAATAAAGATTCTGAAAATAGTTTCTTTTTGTACTGCTAGCAATAAGATGGATAGATATTTTATATTCTTCCTTCTAGAACTGACCTGGCCCTTTAGACTTTAGACAGCGCTCCACTCATTTTTAATTAACACTTGTTAGCAAAAAGGACCCGACCTATGTGAAAAATGAGATACTTACAAGTGTAAATGACCTTTGTTCTGTACTCCTAAAATGGTACTGTTCATGAAAGATTTACCGCTATTACATGCATCTGTTTTTCCTGGTAATCCGTTTTTTTTGTTTGTTACTTCTTCTGGCCTAAATGAATCGGTTAACGATTGAGCGGAAAATTGGAATACCTACCTACCTATAGATGAATTAGACCCCAAAGTAACACAGAGATTACTTTTCAGCAGGTAAAACCGCTGGGCATTTCTAATCTATTACAAATACGAGTACATCTAAAGTATACGTACTTACATAATAAGGATATGTATAATCATATTTTACCTTTTTGTTCAAATTGAGCGCCATTAAGCTGTTTGTCGTTCGTATTTGAAAAGTAAATGATGACGTGGAAACGCCTCGTTTTAACTCATTCATTTTTGATAAGACTGTGCGACCGTTAGCCAAGACCCTAATAGGCTATTGTTCTGCGACTATGCATGCTAAATTAATGTAGGTACCAGGACAGTGCATCTAGTACCTTAGTGTTGTAAGTTTCTTGAGAGAATGGAATATAAATAGAGACAATAGATATTTTGCTCATGTAGGTAATATTTAAATTCAATATTGAGTATTAGTCAAGTTAAAACAAATGACAATTGTGTTTGTTAGTCCTTAAAATTAACTTCAGGAATGGTGGTTATTGGTCATGTAGGTACTCGTATGTAGTCAAATTAGAACTGAGAGATTCGAGATTTTTCTGCATTCAAAGTCGTTGATTCAGGTCTTTCAGGACGCCCATTCCGTATTTATACTAAATATGCAGTGTTTGACCACTTGTAATTTACAGGTCGTTCCCGTACACGTGAGTAACATTTAGTTTCGCTTACATGTACAATTTATAAATGGTTAAATTCTACTAATACTTTATATCACTCAGTTTATTTTCTCAAGGATTCTGTGCGTAGAAGTGTACCCAAGAGATAATAACGGTCACAAATGCAACACAATATTATTATAAAGACCTTGATCAATGAACTAGGCAATTAGAATGAAACTAGTGCATATCGTGCGGTATACAGATAGGTACTATAGTGTGTACCTATAGGCTAGGCACGTGATTAGGCCTACTACTTTCTGCTGTAGATATATAACTTTTTTTTATACAACGAAGTAAGAAGACGAGCAAGAGGCTTTCCTGATGGTAAGAGATAACGCTGCCTATTATAATTAGTACAGTCTTATAAAGGTAAAATTCTGAGTGCACTGCGCCAACGCTTCATACTTTTTGAAAGCCATAAGATGTTAAGACTCTTCAGTCCAGTAATTTCACTAGCTACAGTACCCTCCTACCTTGTGAAAAAATCTTATTATTTATGTTTTGGGCTCAGACAAGAACTTTCACATACTTAGGTCTGTCTTGAGCCGGCTCCTGCCCGTAGGTCAGTCTGTTTTTGTCTATCGGTTGTCTAAGATAATTAATGGAACTAGGCGTTACTTTTTTTGTTTTATGTTAAGCTCCCCTCCCTGTGTTACCCATAAAAGACGTGGTAGGTGTTGTTTCGATTCACCCGTCAGATAACCGCACTTCAAAGAGCCCTTCTCCTTTTTGGCGATTGGTTCAAGAAGTGGGCTATCATGGTGAACCCGGATAAGAGTACAGCAATGTACTTTCATCCGAGTAAACCGCCCCGCAAGGAGCGATCTCTCACTCTCCACAACAGACCCATCCCTTGGGCCTCCCATACCAAATATCTCGGGGTGACCCTTGATAGTCGACTCTCCTTCATAAAACACGTCACAACCGTGCGCAACCGAGCGGCCTTCTTCTTGGCCCGACTCAGTCCCCTCCTATGCAAGCGGAGTAAAATGTCACTTAGAAATAAGTTGACACTTTACAAAACTTGCATACGACCCGTCATGACTTACGCCTCCGTGGTGTTCGCTCACTCCCCTCTCTCCACCTTAGACATGCTTCAAGTGATTCAAAATCGCTTTCTCCGTAAAGCAGTCGGGGCTGAATGGTATCAGCGCAATTCCGATCTGCATTGCGATCTCGAACTCCCCTCTATACTTCAATTCATGAAGGATTGCTCTCGCCGCTACTTTGACGCGGCCCCCCACCACCCCAATCCCCTCGTTGTCCAGGCCTCGAACTACTCTGTAGATCAGGCCTCCACTCCCCTCCGTCGTCGCCCTAAAAACGTGTTGAACGATCCGGACGATCCCATCGCTGCCGTCACATCGGCGGCGCTGGGATCGCCGAATCCGCCAACCATGCGCAACAGTCGCTCCGTTTTCGGTACTGGTCCCGGATACCAGATCCTCCAACCAACACAATCACGACACCGACCGCGCCGGCGCGGTCGAAGACCTCTGAGATCCTTCAGATCAGTTAGATTCTCTCCAAATAATCAAACAGATCAAAACACTGTTAGGGCCCTAGGACACGCCCCTTCAGGGGTGCCAGGGCAAGTCTAGTCCCCCGTATCTGGCGACGGCCCAAGCCGAGGTTCGTGCCATCTGAGGCGCCCTTGAGCTAGTCGCCCACAAAAACTTTGGGTCGAGTGCCTCCTGCGCTCACCACACGCCCGGTAAAGCTGTAGAGGTCTTAATCTGAGACCAACAGCGTAGGTCATTAAAAAAAAAAAAAAAAAAAAAAAAAAAAATGTTTCGATTCACTCCCTGTCCAGCGGTCGGCGAGTGAACATCTCTCTGAAGATGCCTCGTGTAGAGGCGAAACACGTGTCAGCATTGTAGTCTATTTTTGCGTAGCGTCAAATAGTTATAACCCTTAATGCATGCATATGCGGGAGGGCGGGTGGTGGAATTAATACTAATTACTATTTTGGTAACGTTTGAATTCCTCGCCGTCTCTTAAAACTTAGTTAGACTCACAAATTTAGAGCGGAATTAACACTAAATATTAACTAATAATTATCGGTTGTCTGCTAAAAAAAATCATGTATGAAAATTTTAGAATTCGAATTAAAGTTTATGAATATAAAAGTTTCTATTGGATAAAATAAAGTAGTTCACAGCGAGTATCTGTAGCCCAGCGGCAATCGTTTGTGGCTAACTATACAAAATGATGATTGAGATGAATTGTGGAAAAACGATCACAAACGACTGGTGTTTTGGCTTTGGGCACTGAACAGATTGAGGAAAAATTTAGGCCGTGGTAGTTCAAACTTTGGAATAAATTTTGGGATTATAATATTCAGCAGGTTAAGTCGAAAAGCCTCTACAAAATATAATAGGCGATAAGTACCCTATAAAATATTATAGCCTTGCTTCTTTCAGAAGGTAAAATATTTTTTTAAATTAGTCTCGCAGTATAGTTTTCATTACAAACAACCAGGTAGCATACGAGTTTTTTTTCATTGGGTTACTTCAAAACCAATTTATCAAACCTTTTCACATTAGATACGATTAAAAGCCAGCCCCACTTGGTTCAAACAACGACTCCTTAAATATAACGAAATGTCTATTAAAATATTTCTGCTAAGTGGAGCTTGCGTCCAACCATTTCACTCTCTTAATGTATTCAGCCGTTTATTCTTAAAAAGTAACAAACATGCACAAAAATTACCGCATTAATTATATTACTACAATTAGAAGGTATCTATTAATAAGGCTGCATCCATAAACAATCTTTCATAACGCGAAAACAAAACCTCGATTTTCAAATCAGCCAAAAAATTTAAATTAGACAAGCATGGTAAACATTAACCGTGACATAAGTATAACATCGTAGCTGTTTAGTCATAAATTGTTTTAAAGGAAGGCAGTTCACAAGAGTTCAACCGCCTTCGCAAAGGTGACTGGTAAAAGTCGGGTATCGCTGGCCAAAACTGGGGGCACGTTGGCTACCAACCGGTAACAGCCAAATTAACGAATGTGAGCTTACTTCCTGCAGGAAGGGAGCTCTTATCGCGTGCAAGTACTGTTGGCAAAAACGATTGTTTACATACATAAAAAGAAAATGCAAAAGTCAGTTGCAAAATAAATTAAATATTTTTTTTAAAATTCAAACACGTGTATTCATATAGGCTATAATAATAATAGAGCACATATTTGACGTCTGATCTTAAGCGATGATGCGGCCTTAGATGGTAGCAGACTAAACCTAGAAGGCGGGATAAATTCCCCCTTGGCTTCACTGAACATCATGCCGGAACACGGTCACAATGACCGCTTGGCGACACGGTTTTGTCCAGTGGGTGGTGACTAGCCACGGCCGAAGCCTACCACCAGTACAGTGAGTGGAAAAACCGCACATAACTAATTAAAGTCATAGGCGCGGGTCGGGATTCGAACTCGGTGGTCCAGATTTGCATCCGCACCACATAAACCCTTGGCCACCACCGCTTCAAGTAATGTAGCAATATAGTATTTTAGAATTAAGTTTGAATAAAAAAATAATACTTTACAAAAATAATATATTACCTCGGTATAATAATTTAAAAAAAACCTAACAGATGAAAGCTGCAGGCGCACGGCGCAATTAAAAATAAAAACCACTGCAAATGATACACATCACGAATTACCGTTAAAAATAAACTTAGTAAAGAAGTGGTCCACATTCAAACAAGGGTTCTTTCAAGTTTCTACATTAATGAGATATAATTTCTGAACGTGACGCCCGCCACAACCTTTGGCGATTATTAGGGTTGGCATATTAGTGTTTTTATTACTTAAAAATATAAAAAAGATGGGGGTAATTTGTTTAGCTCGCTTTGAACAGTTAGAAAACTCAAATATCCTTAATAATAAGTGCACGAGAAGTTTACTGCGGGCGCCGAGAAAAAAAAAAAAACTTGACCATGAAATATGTGCAAAATTCGTAACTCTACAATGCTTCTGGGGGGGGCGGGTCTTGATACGGGTCGCACTTAATAGAAAATTATCAGTGTTTTTCTACTATATGCATGCATTATACGTATAAAGCTTCCTCTTGAATCACTATCTATTAGATACAGAAAGCCGCATCAAAATCCGTTGCGTAGTTTTAAAGATATAAGCATACATAGGGACAGACAGACGCGGGAAGCAACTTTATTATATACTATGTAGTGATAGTAATGAATTTAGCAATTTCAAACAATTCAGCACCAATTTTAAATAAATCGTCACAGGTCATTTTACCCGACGCGACGGTGTGAAAAAAAAAACAACACAAATACCTAAGTCCCTATAAATATATAGTACGATCAAAACAAATATGTAAATAGAGTGTGTGGGATAACATTTTTTTTTATCGTATGAGTATAAAAGTTAAAATTGATTTATGATTTTTAACGTATTTTTAGAAGTGTGAAGTGACATAATTTATGCTTGAAAAACAGACATACCTGCATACTAACACATAAAGCGAATAATGTGTACAATTATTTATTCATTTCTATAAATGAAATATATTGCAGACTTTTTTGTTGTCTGTACTATGGTAAGTAGGTATCTGCCTAAATGTCTTCATTCGT
The DNA here is from genome assembly GCA_947507615.1 of Hemithea aestivaria. Taxonomy (NCBI): domain Eukaryota; kingdom Metazoa; phylum Arthropoda; class Insecta; order Lepidoptera; family Geometridae; genus Hemithea; species Hemithea aestivaria. The sequence goes on from OX382331.1 coordinate 11,949,539, forward strand.
CATAATTTTAATTCTGGGCACTGAGATAGGTATTTAGAATGATTCATGCACGATTTGTATGAGTTACGTTTTTATAAAAGCGTGGAAATTGAAAATTATATTAATATGAGAAAACGTTTATTCAAAAATATGCGAAGGAAGTTATCCTGAGAAAAAAATAAGACTAAAATTTCCATTGATAAAACTGAACCCCATCAGTGGAATACTTATTGAAATATCCCATAAGCCACGGTGTCACAAGTTTCCTGCCCTTGGCACCGATACCAGGGCACCATAAAGAATAAGAGATAGGCCCGTAATTTCCCATCGAGATTCCCACCAAAATAACCACTCATGATAAACGTTTGGTAACAAGTGGTTACACGAACATGTAGGTGTTCTATCATTTTGATAAGGCGAAATGTTTTCTTTCCGAGTTTTTGAGATAACACATGTTTACGCTACGCAATCACGCCGAGGAAAAATCAGGATGTGCGATAACGATACACTTGTCAAACAAACTGAACGCGAAGACGAACGTCGCTTATATTATTACTCGTACAAAGATTATAGATACTGTTTTTTAATTTCCAAATAATAAAGCGGCTTTAAGGGACTAAAACTGCTCTATGCTGTTAGAACCCGATTCCAACTAATATGAGAAAGATGTTTGTTATTTCTACACGTCAAACATTCGAAAACATTAATTAATTTATAAAAAAGAAAATATTATTGCATGTTTATGAGGACCAAAGTCAAGAACGAAATTAGTAACATATTTATATATAAGTAACTATTTTCACAGTTTTTCGATGACATTGCAACGATCACAGGAAAGGCTGGTTGTAAAGTATCTTTCAAAAAACGCAGCCGAAGTTGCACGAGTCAGCTAGTTTCCTCATAACTAGAAGTTAAAGTCAACTAAACCAGAGTACTCGTATAACAATACTTACAAACTTCATTACCCATAAAACGTGCTATATTTATGTATTGCACTGCACTTGTTGAACATCTAGGTGTGGGCCATTAACTTTGATGGTAGATCTTATAAATGATTAGCATACCCTGTTAACAGTACCTTTATTATGAATGGAACTTTTTTTATGACCGCGGTTAACGTGGCCACACGCGCACTAGGAAATACGAGAACGAAACTGTCATAAGTTGATCTAAATTTTCTTGAAGTGGACTTGTCTCTTAGAATTTAGGATAGGCTGTTCAGCTGCTATGGAATTGTACTTAGTTCTATTAGATACTAGGAGTATCGTGTTTACCTTACAGGTACAGTCAACTACAAAGAGATGTATCCATGTTAGTCTTACAAAATGAAGGAACTTTTAGTATGCAAAAATTATTTACCCTTACTTCGTGACATTTTCAGTATCCACCAAATCTTATACTATATTCGATTTATTTTAAATGCTATTATTATGTATCACCTAAGGAAAAGTAGTGAGATACATCATTGTTGCATGTTAAACGAGTCGATGATAATATAAAGTTTGATTGCTACTAGAAATGTCACGAACCAAGGGTAGTTCATTGTGGCAAATGAAAATTTACTTCATTTTGTAAGCCTAACATGGATACATGTCTTTGTAGTTGACTGTACAATATAATTTAAAAGCGGTTAATGTTAACACCTTCCCTTTTCTTATATTATTGTGAAATCTAAATAATGTAGCTTTTCCATACTTTTCAATGTGACAATTCTACGTTACGTAAATAGGTTTACAACTGTTAATTAACAGTAATTTTATTACTTGCCAACGCAAGCTTTTATGAGAAAACTTTATAAAATAACTCACAGTTATTGGCCAACTAATATTAGCATAGCTTTATCGGCACCTCCTCGAATGCCAAGCGAATGCATTATTGAAGTAATCTTCATTTTGCGTCTATTACATATGCATGCTCCACTTAGAATTTTGTGGGTGCCCCAGTACTGGAATTTCAACCTTATGGGAATAAGCACAGATTTCAAATTGCTGGTAATGAAATCGGAAGCCGTACAGAATGGAACGCGTCAGGAGTCAGGGCGGCTGCTTCGGAGTAGGTGTTCGACTGCGTTATGTCAAATCTGGTTTCAGCTGGACTTGTTCACGAATTTGCACCGCCTAACAATTTTCTAATATTGTATTTTTTATCATAATTTTATTCCTACACTACGGAGATACAGTCATGCTCATTCCAAGCTCTAATCAAAAACATCCTGTTTCATTTGCTACGGAAATGCTTATTTAGTGCACGTTAATGTCCTATTTTAGATACTTTTGGCCCACTTGAGGAATAATAGAAACGTTATGTTAATAAAACGGCGTAAAAGTATAAAACCAAACAATATGCACCCTGGGGGTCAGTGCAACATGCATGTATTTATTTAAATGTATATGGGAGCATGAATAAATTAGATGCAATATCAATGCCAGATAACGACAGTAATTGCCCTATAAAGACGAGGAACGATGTCACAACGCCAAGAATCGCAATTACGTCCCCAAGCATGTTGTCACGAACATACTTAGCTATAAAACGTACGCTGCACCACTTATTGCTTGCATGTCGCCTTTTTTGGAAGCTTTTAAATCCCGACAAAATAGACGTTATTTCGAATGTGGTTTATCGCCTCTGGTTAAAAGAGGGTAGCTCTATGTAGGTTAGTACTTTCCGCAAGACGCTGTTGTGAGTTCGAAACCGTTGTTTGGAGATCGCTTTGCTATTGTAGTTTCAACGTATAAGTAGGACGTTGAAATCCATAAAATTGTACAAAAAAGAACTTTTAGATTTGTCAAGATTCGCTCGTTATCCACATAATATTATTACGAGTACATTAACCACTGGAAATAATTTTCTAGAAACTGTTTGCATCACCATAAACAGTATTCACTTCCTCCAGACGAATAATTCAAAAATTTGGCTTAGGAATCCGAAGCGAGCACAAACGTAAGTGCTCAGATTAATATGCTCCACAATGTAGGTTGGATTTAGGGGGTTACCGAAGCTCTAGGAATATATACGGCTGCAGTTTGCACTTGCGAGATATTCGGAGCCTCGGCGGTGCCGCGCGCCTCCGAGTTATACCCCTCTACAGTCTATAGGTAATGCATTGCCAACTACCCGCACGGAACAGTCGCTTGGACACTTTCAGAAATCAATCCAACTCCGAATCCTTGCATCATTGAATACGAAACTGGAAATTCAATTGAGTATTACGACAATGTGCTCTATCTGTTCACAGTTTCTCAGTATCTTCACGTACATTTATAAACGAATTAATTTTAATAAATGTCAGCATCAACATTCTCAAATATCGGAAGTAATTATGTCTTTAAAACAAACATAAACATTTCATCATTTGGCTACATGTGTCTTTAATCATGCACGAGCGTTCGAGCTCGATGGAGACTCATAGACCATTCAGTTCTATTCCCAGTTCCGTGAAAGCCAAAGTTAGGTTTGAAATAGGGCACATTGAAATTTAGCAACTGTCTGTCGAGATGCATTAGCAGCGTCTCTAACTTTAAAAATACTCGCGGAACGTTTTCGTAACTACTATTTTAACGGCTGAAGTCACTGAACATTATTTATGTATTGTATTTTATTTGTTACATTTTTAAATAGAGCTTAGAGCTTGTATTCAAACTCAATAGGACTCCCCACAACTCTTTAATGTTTAGGTCATACTAACTTATACGAGTATTTTACAATTTTTAGGCAAGATAAGGCCTCCTACATGAACTGATAACCCCTGCTTGTATATCCTTAGTTAAATCTTCACTTTTAAGGTTATCAAGTAAGCTTACACCTATTTGGCAGATAATGAAATAGGTGTCTCAGAAAATTGGCAAATATTGTGAAGATTATGTCACATTCAGAAGTTGCATTTTATTAACTACCGACCATAACCTACATTAATAGGTATATGTATTTTGTATTAAATAAGAGGATTCCAAAGGGAAAATAAATTATTAAGAGAGCCCGACATATTCGAGTATAAACTGTCATTAAAATCAAATTTTGGCGATGTTCCAAACCACAGAAATATTGTTTGCCGTCTTTTCAGCAAGGATAAGCGAGAAACCATGAAACTATGAACATCTTCAATGATCTCCTTATTCATTTGGAAGATACATTCGCTTTTGTATTTTACTGATCAGAAAGTATTTATTGAATAACTGTGTATTAGTGTATATTATTTTTTTACAAAGTGTGATCCAATATGTATTTACCCTAAACTGCCCCACTTCTAGGTAAATGCCTCCCCTAAACTCATCCATTCCTTTGGATCTATTATTATTGCGTTACTAAAAATGTCTTATAACTTGGTCAAGTTATATTACTATTTTACTTCAAAGAAGTTTTCTTAAAGACCTATAAAATTAAATGTTTCCCATAAACACAGCTTACGCTAACGTATTTGTAATAATAATAAAACGTCAATGATCTTAGTCAATAACAAGTGCGTTGAGCGTGAATTGTTTGTGAAGTTAATTAATTTTATGTTATTTTTAGTAGAAGACGCTGTCAAGTGAGTCGCAGCTAGAGAAGATTTGTACAAAATTGAATACGTATGTACATTGCAATGTAAAAAATATGATTATTAACTAAATACTGCATGTTGATGCTGTTTACAAGACGATTTCGAAGGAAAACGATAACGATTTATAAGTTATAGGTAAAACATTTAAGTATTTTATTTGGCCCGCGACTTTGGAGGCTCTAAAAGATGCAAAATATAAGAAGTCGCATTTGATTTAGAAACGTAACAGTTTAAAGTTATTTCAAACTTATTTCTTTAAAATTTCCAGTGTTGCTTTAACACGAATTCAGACGTGGTTCATTCATTCATAACACATATTCCTTCCATTTTGTTTAACTAGAAATATATAATAATAGGTTTGTAAGAAAGCTTTTAATGTACCTACATATATACTTGGTAATATTTAAAATGTTTCTTCTATAGAACTTATATATTGTTATAGTATAGTTAACGATTAACGATTTTCATCCGTTTGGATCAGCAAAAATGTTCAAACAATATTCACAACTATTTACAATATCTTAAAAACTAAAACCTATTATTAACTAAAAATTATAAACACTATACATTATATTAAATGCTGTTTTTCGATTGGCAAACCCTGAAAAACTTCAAATAATTATGAAAAAGTTGTTATAATAAAGGAACTACTTAAATATTTTATTGCATAGAAAAAAAGAGTCTATTTCATTTTTCATTATAATGAATACTTGCAATATCTGATGAATCATCCAAAGTACTCGTAGAACTCGATACTTATGTTTTCCAACGGTTGTTGTGTTTACGTTATGAAGATTGGAATCGGATACTGCATTGTTGTCTGTCAAGCACAAAACCATTAAGTTCATTAGTGGCATGATTCCGCGGTTGTGGGACCGTAAATACTCGCTGCGATCGTCAACGGGGACCGACTAAAAATAACGTCCACCCACATTGATTGATGTCAGATCTCTCACGCACGCTTGTTTTTGACATCTCACTGTCAAGAAAAAGGAGCGCCAGCCGACCGAGACTCGGCTCCCGGCTCTCGGCTGTATTTTTTCTACTAGTTGGACTGTAACATGAGAGATGCGCGGTCACATGAGCTAATGAATTTTTGTCGTTTTCGTTCAACAGGAAATTCGTCGTCACACGAAATGTGACGGGAACGTAACTCGGTTGTCGTCGTTCGCCGGCGGCGGCGCGGCAGCACAAATATGATTTTTATATCGTGTAACTACGATGGTGAATTGGAGAATTCGCTCTCGTGCACAGTTAAAAGTGTCGCCGGGAGCGAGTATTACTTATTCGATATTTTCACGCAGCTGATTGAGTTAGACAGGTTGCGCAGGAGGCTGGAGCGCAATCTCCGGTGTCTGCGGAAGCCTCCCCCGGCCCCTGCGGCGTCGCGCGACCGTCGCGACGCGACGCTACGTTGCACTGTCAATCCGACCCCATGGGATGCTCCCACTGTGACTAATTAATAAATCTCAGATAATTAACTCTACGGAATTTATAGTTAGAGATTTGCTTCGCGCAAGATATTAATATCGAGGTGTGAGGAAATTGAGCTTAGTTGGATTAGACGTGAGCTTACTAAAGATAACTTTGGTAATAATATCTATAGAAACGTTTTGTTCAATAGTTTCCAAAGTTTCAGTAATATCTATGTACACGAGTATGTAGGTAATATAACAGTCGTTATCTAGTTGGTAGGTATTGATGGAATGCGCAACACTAAATCACATTCAAAAGCTCTCCATTAAGCTTTTAATCTTCTTAAATCTTGTTTATTAGTTACAATGAGCTTAAAACAGATCTATCAGCTTTGTTCGAGTTACGTAAACATAAACCAATACTTTGATATACACGTAAAACGAATTTAGTATCAGCTCTGCTCATGACAACCGAAACGAAATATCATGAAATTCAAGATAATACAAATTCTGAACTTGCATAATACGTTGAGGAAATTCGTAGGATATTTTCCGATCACAGTTAGGGATCTAGTTTCCGGAATCGCGATAAGCAAGTTACATCCACTAGAGGGCGCAGGGAGAAGGGTGGCGAGGGAGGGTAACTCATCTGTACAATTAATAAACGAACCAACGCAGAATTTGAACGGATTTGATGGTTTGTGAAATTGTGTTAAGGTTTGGGGCCCATAACAACAAGCCTATAAACTGTTTGATATTATTGTGTTATGAACTGATATGATTTTGCGTGTGAGGAAAATATCGATTTGTATTTATTACGGACACTTACAAAAGTATAGTTCTCGAATTTAAACGTCTTTTTAAATAGAATTTGAAGAAATGGAATATAAAATACTAGCTGAGTCGCACTACTTGTCTGTGACTAGTTGAAAACTCCTTAACGACATATTCGCAGACCTACCAAATATGCTCAATAATTTCAAAAAAATCGGTCAAGTCGTTTCGGAGTTATTTGATTACACACACTGACACAAGTATTTATCATCATCAGCATCATCATAGGAGATGACAATGGCTTCGGAATCCATTGCACTTGTTGGATGTAGGTCATTGTTGGTGTGCTGTTGTCGGTTAAAGCGAAGAGTCATAATCAAAAACTTCAAAAAGACTTTCAATCATTTTAATAAAATTTTATATTTACCTAAACAAAGTTCAAAACGGCTCATATTATGTCTTTATAAAATGTAATAATATTTACCTACTTACCTCATTCCAGAGCTTATTTCAATTGATGAGCTAATTACGTGTTGCAATTTGTTACGTTAATTTTACTACATACAATCTTAAAGAACCGCCTATAAAACAAAAATTAAATGTTTGTAACGACATACAAATCCATTTCATCCGGCATTAAAGCGTTCATTTTTCAAATGTGCGAGTAGGTAAACAGTCAATGCTATTCTGCAAATAAGATTTAATTTTAGATCAAAGATGTGAACGTTATTATTAAACAACATTTTTGCTCTAAATTTACCTTGCAAAATAACAAAAGAGAGACATTATTGCGAAAAAAAGCATTTGCAAAGGGGGACTTTTTGCAAAAAAGACAACTTGCAAAAGGAACCTCTTGCGAAAGATACATTTTCCGAAAATAAGTTTTGCGAACGAGGGATACATTTTGCGAAAGGAACATTTTGCGACGAAGCCAAATCAAGTAATATAGTTAGACATTTCGCACTAAATACTAAAACATTTATTCGAGTATATTCTCGTCTGTTGTTCATAACGGCTTACATTACAACTACGCATATTATTGTCAAGCGAGGACGTGTCAAATGTCTCTCCGGACGGCTGCAATAGAATGCAGTGCTCAAAGCGACCGGACCTGTTTGCTTATCGACAACTCCCATTCAAAACTCTGCCTTAAGCCTTCATGCACAAGGTCGGAAGTTACTCGTGCTATCTGTAGTCCTAGATAGCCTTCAGCTAGCAACAGTTCATTTGTTTCCGTTAACACTTCTCGTCTTCGGGAAAGTATCAAATGTTGCCATGATTGGAAAGCCACGATTCAGAGTGTGACAACGTGCTTGGTGTAAGTAAATATATAGTAGAATTTGAGGCTTTAAAATAAATATAAAAACCAACAGTGTTAACATTATCGTCACGTATTGACAGTTTGTTAGAGTACATCCATGATCTGTTGTTCGGTTGAAATATGTGAGGTTGATAACCTGATGGCGCCTGCTAAATTAAATTCTAATAGGGGTCACATTGACTATAAATTATTGCACAATAATAACAATTTGGTCGTGATTAATTCCTGGTTGTTTAGTTAGATGTATTAGGTAGATTTTCTAAAGAAATTTTACTAATTTCCAGTTGCCTTTGACATGACGTTGTTGCTTGTTCTTAATAGGTACTCTCAGTGAGTAGCTTAATTAGTGATATATTATGTAGGTAGTGAGGTGATGGGTCATCGTTAAATACCTCATCGTGAACATAGGCACGAACATCTAGAGATAAAAATCTTCGCAGAGAAAATCGCATGTTATGTGAACCAGTCCTAAAGTTCCAGATCTCGTCTAGCCATTTGTCTCACTTTACCCTCGTGTCAGAAAGTTGAGACGTGCGATACTCGCAAGTCCTACGTGGTACTCCTAAAAATCAAGCGAGCGTTTGGTTTTACAACCTCCTCATAACGTTGTCGGCGCGCTAGGATTTATTGTATAATTCAACGTTTTCCGTGCTCTCTCAAACTACATTGTAGTGTTAGGGATGCTACACACTGATTCAAGCTGACATAGAGCAAATATATGAGGATATGAGAAAAATGCTACCAAGGAAAAGAATATTGTCACCCTATATGCTTTAAAATTATATATAAAAAATAGCTATATAAAAATAGCTATATAAATATATAGGTCGAATGTCTCGATAACTAAGGATCGGATTAATTAAAGTGGAGTTCCCGTTCGTCAATAATGCTTGTCGAACTCCTGTTAAAAAGATAATTGAAAATGAAATATAGGATATATATTTTTTAAACAATTTGACGTACATTCATTTATCAACTACTTGCGCTACTGCTACTAAGGCCTTATAGTTTATTATATACCGTCGAACTGAATGTGCCGCCTTGAATGAATGTGTGTCCTTCCTTACCATTGCACTGACAATGTAGTCGTCATTGAAGAAAGTGTTAACGCTTGTCGAGTACTAAAAATATTCTCATTGGCACTGTCCAGCGATGTTGACTCTACTGTTTAGTTTCTTTGTCTTCTTATGAAACGCACAGCTTCTGCACTTTGTCCAGAATCAAAAACACGAAACCATTTGGATTAATATGGTTCTCGTAATCAACAGATTGAGATAAGTAGATAAATAATTTTAGAATTGGCCCTGTTAGCTCAAGAAAATGTTCCTCACGGTTACATGCAAACTATTTGCGAATTAATATTTTTCGAAATCTGCTTATCCAGATGATTTCACTTGCATTTTAGTACGCAATTAAGTAAACACTGACCAAAATGTTTCAAAATAACTTACAACGCGACGTAGAAGAGCAGCAACGCTAGTTATAAAATTTATTTATTAGAGCCTTATCGCTTTCAGGAAAAATAATTTGTGCATAATATGTCGAGACCTACAGGTCAGATAAAATAATACCTACCGAGTATTTTAACAATATTTAAGATTATTTATATTTTCGTCAGAAAGATAAGAATGTCATTTACCTAATTTTTAAGGTTATCAATGTTTTGGTTAGTGCTGTCTAGTATTTACATATATTTACTAACTACGCTTAATGGTTTTACTCACTGAAAGGTTAAGTTAAATCAGAACTGTCTGGTCCTTAAAAGGTAGGTACACATACACAGCCTTGGCTTAGTGTGTTAACCTGCTAGGTCAATTTTTTGGTCAATGTGACGTTTTTATACCATTCAAAAGTGTAAAAAAAAATTGGTCAAGCGCCAGTCAACGCCGGACGGACGGATGGACGGACAGACAAAGCGAAAGTATAAGGCTTCCTTGGTGACTACGGAAGCCTAAAAAGCACTTATCAATGGTATAAACCGATAATGTAATAAACGTCAGCAATCAAACAATAGACTTAGTAGGTTTACACTTTATAGTGTAAACCTACGGCTTATGGCGACGATAGGTATTAGGAAATAGAATTTACATTAAGGTTCCCTTGAGAACATTTAGTTTCTGCGGAAATCTACAGATTATTTATGACCCATTCAGTTTCATTACCTAGAATTAAAAAGACACAATTATGGTTAAACGAAATGACTTCAGGCTTTAATACTGCATGTAAAGTTGTTGATTTACAACTGGCTATTGTTAATAATATATTAGCACATAAATTGTCCTAACAATCCGTCATACATGCAGGTGTTCCGCTTTGCTTGCGACCAGTACCACACATGTGATTTACTGTTTAATGTAAACCTCGGGTATTATACATCAACTCTTAAAAATATGGGAACATCTATGACATTTGAGTGTCCTACACAAGGTGTCTTGTGCAGGCGTCACAGCTGTACTTAATTGTAAAGGTTTTGTAAAGGTATTGCGAGTACACAAGGTTACTACTTCTAAATTAATTAGGTGCATTCTTAAGGCATTTCTACGTAAAATTTAAGCTTGCACAACAAATAATTTAAAGATTACGAAATATACTGATCAACTGATCTATTTAATATATAAATTTGTAACATTTCTTCACGAATATCGGAACTTTTCTTTTAACACATTGCTTTGATTGACTCTTTTACTATTACTTTTACTTGTGTGTAACTCTTTGAATCATACTGCAAGTATTTGTAAGAAAGGTCACGGTTTCCAAACTAGCTAGATATTCTTAAAATATATTCCTCGTACACGTGTTTTATTCCTGAGTCATTTGTCAAACCCCCTAATTCTCAAGTCGCGCAAAAAAGATAATTAGGCCCTCAAATCAATCAAGTTTCGTGTGCCCATTTCATTAACACATGTATCCGTTTCACGGTCATTAAGTATTAAATAATGTCACGTGTTGCCAAGATGGAGAGCTATTTTTGGATAAAAAATATGAAAACTATAAAAAATAAAATGATGAACCATAACATAATGATGTATATTATAATAATTAACTCAAAATATGGATTTATGGAGACGTATGGACAATATTTCTGATGTTGCAGACCTCTAAAGGCGGTAGCTGCTCACCATGAGGCAGGATGTATGCATTATGCATGTGTGTTTGTTTCTAACTAAAAAAAACTCAATGAAATTTACAAAAAAATAATTTAAAAAATTAATGAATGCAGAGATAAGAAGCGAGTATTATGGAATGAGACCCAAAGATCAAAGAACAAACTTACAAAACGTACAAAGAAGCGAAAATTAAGTGCCAGAAGAAGACAGAAGAATCGATATGATTAATAAATTGTAGTGAATATAATTTTTAGATGTGCTCGTACTTTGCGTCGTCGTTTACAATGTTAATTCCACGATAAAATTCCGGTTAAACATCTAGGCTGAAGTAAAAAGAACTAAAATCTACATCCTTTTTAAATATATCTGACACGGCAACTGTGATTAATTTTGCATTTCATTTAGACAAAGAATGTTAAAACATTTCATTCTTGCCATTGAAGATGTATGGCAATCAAATTCTCCTGCCGGGTTGTTTTATGTTAATTATAGATAATTTATCTCACCCAACCGACACCGATTTCGTTAATAAAAATATACGAGCACATGAATCCAAAGTTCACATTCTAGCTGATCATTATAATGATAGTCAATTTGTTTAAAACGGATTGAGGAGTAACAATAAAATTACTGATAAATGTCATGTTTTCTTAAACACTAACTCTAAATAAATGCGAGGGAGTTAAATAGATTATCTGGAAAGTTTGTTGAGTGAGAAAGTTTGCTGGTTGATTTGAATCCTCTTTTTCTAAATATTGTGTTGTTTTATTGTATTTTTCGTTGTATGTTTAAAAATAATACAGAATGTAGTAGCTGGCTACTAGACACTACAGTGCTAAATTCACATACCTGATAATAAATGAATCGGGAAAATTAAGCAATTAAATGCGAAACTATAGGTGGCCTCATTTAAGAAGCATATACATCCACTAATTTTTAGAAGACCTGCATCAAACTATCACTAGCTATCTCTTGTGATTTAGGTGGGATATAGGTGTATTTTGTGGTTCGTTGTGGTATTGTGGTAGGCTGAGGTGCGCATTTACTATCAGTCAAGGTGCATGCTTGTTTTCCGCTATACAAAAAAGACATACATTTAATTTACCACTATCTTTCCCAAATCCACGTTTAACTACATTGTCTTTTCTATTCATCCACTAAACTGGTATTAATAGGCTTTGCTAATCAGACTATTACACTGGCAGAGCTTAGAAGCTTCCCTCTGAGTGTGTCGGTATAACAGGCCTAATATCGCATAGTTAATGCATGGTAGTAGCCATCGTCTTATCACCCTGTGACATCCCATTTGCAGAGGTTAAATGGAGACTAAGGATATAAAGACGGACATAATAAATATTTAAAGTCAAGCTGTAAGTGTAAAAGTATCGGTAGACTTTTTAATCGAACTGTCATGAATCGAGACCAAGAGGCACATGATGATTCATAGCTTCAAATCTTATGACCCGATTTTGATAAAACTTTGCCTTAAGATGGACTAAACGTAACCTATTAAAAATAATGGTAAAAATAATACCATACATTATACGTATTTAGTAGCCTTCTTTTTCTGAAGAGGTGGTCATATCATAAGTTAAAATTGTGAGAATGCCTCGCTTACAGAATAAGTCCATGGCGTCAGGCAGGTCAAATAATTTGGTTTAATATTACAAAAAATAGTAATCACTAATATTAAAATTAACGTAGAGTAATTTTTATTTTAATTCCGTAGTATCTGCTTCAGTTACAGTAGTCTGTGCTCAATTAAATGAACTGTTAATGCAACATTTCTATGCTTAATGCGGGTACTTAGAAAGTAATTCTATTTATATTGATACAATAAAAGGAGTAAAACGGCATGGTAACGGTAGTCCATCTGTTGCTGTCATAGATTACTTAATATCATTGGATTGGCAATTCATATCATTAGATTTTTGTTTTAGAATCGGTGTAGCGAGTGCAGATAAGAGCAGAAAATGTAAGATGACAAAAGAGCGAATGAGATAGAGCTAATGAATTGAGAGCGCTAAGACCGTGGTTTTCTTACATATCTGGCGATAAGACCTTATCGTGGCCATTTTTGCGTTGGTAGCAAACAAGTAGACGGCCTGATAGTGATACCTCCTACTCCAGCATGTGTAATCTGTGCCCAAGATATTGCATTGAGTCAATGTCGTTTCTTTTCAAACTTTTTATGAAATTTGACATAAAGCGACTCGGAGGCAACGAGTCGCTTTGACATTCGACAATTTATTTTATTTACTTTTCGTATTCAAACGTAAAAAAAACTCCTCAGGGGTATTACTTGTACATTGTGGACCCTTCAAGACTCTATTTACTCGCTTTCTAAAGAGACTTAGCTCAACCGAAATACCATGGGAGGGACATAATTCCACAGCTTGTACGTATGAAGTAGAAATAACCCAGGGTGGGATTTATCCCACCTTCTAGGTATAGTCTGCTGCCATCTACGGCCGCATCGTCGCTTAACATCAGGCGAGATCGTGGCTTACCTACATATAATCAATAGAAAAAGTAGAAATGAACGAGAGTAATGCTCATCGCATGTGTGATGTTCGTTCATATTTGTTCTGTGGTTTTGTTATACATCTGTTTAAGGTGTGACACTATAGTTCCAGGATGGGCATAAATTTATTTGTAGACAGCTATGTATTCTTGCACTCGAAGAATGTTCAGTATTTATACATAAAAAAAGTTCAATAAACTATTTGATTACGATATTGTTACGCGAAAAAGATATTACAGTTTATTTAAAAAAGTTGCATCACATTACGTAATGGCTATGTGCCTACTGTTTCTATAAAATAATTTGTAATAAAAATGAAACAACTGGTAAGGATTCAAATAAACAATTGAGTACAGTACACACAACACAACTTGTGACAGAAGTTACGTGTGTCATATTATGTGTGTTGTGCGACCAATCTAAAAGTTACGTTGCCAAGATTCCTGCAAGGTCTACATGATCTAACGACTGCCCTCTACATAATATCTTTTAGGAGACAACTGGGCCCCACAATTTATATTATGATCATATTTTATTCACTGACAAAATAGCTAAATCTTACTTCTTACTACTATTATAAACGTGAAAGTTTGTAAGAATGGATTGTCTGGATGTCAGGATGTTTGTTACTCTTTCACGCCTAAACGGGTGGACCGATTGAGCTGAAATTTTGTATAGAGATCGCTTAGACCCTGGAATAACACATAGGCTACATAAGTACTGCGGGTGAAATCGATGGGCACAGCTAGTATTTACATAATATTATAGTTATCGCCAATCGCTACTATCCATCCGTACAAACTATAATATTCATAGTCATAAGATATAATTTTAGTAGGAAATTTATTCCGATAATGAGGTCTGTAATGAATAACTCTCATTATTTTTGCTCCCCTATCTCCATCCGCCACAGGTGTACCGAGAGTATTTAGCTGTTTGCTTAACTTTAAAAATCTTCACAAATCGATCACTGTCAGGGGAATATATACCTAATATTTTATCAACCTGGTACAATGACCTGTTTCGTTACACACACATACGTTTCGTGACGATCTGATAACCACACATGCGAACGTAACCCCGTCTCAGACTATCTCGTTTGCTTTGTACAATTTAAGATAACTATAACAACGTTTTTAAAGGGGTCCCGTCAAGTTATGGCATCGAGATTCTTGTGGAGATTATTTTGTTGTTACACTTTTGACTAGACTAGTTTAACTTATTTGATAACGTTTAGAAATAATTATAACACATGATTTTCGATTATTAAAATCGGAAACACATTATTTATGTCACTCGTCCGGAATGGGTGGCGTGTGGTCACGTGACGCCACGGACCAATCCGAACGAGTGTCGGCGCGTGGCGTCGCGTCGCGTTTTAATAATGTGTTTCCGGCTTCTTGGAATTAGGCGTTACGTACTAAAAGATCCATCTATAATTATATAGTTGAATAATAATAATTAGTATTTAATTCCGCTCTAATTTGTGATAAGATTTAAAAGAGTTTAAATTAGGTACGCCATTTCGTCAAATAGCTCAGTAGTCAAGAGTTCTGCTCTAAACACATGTAGCCAGTAATTTTTATTGTTATTAAATACAGGAAATAAACAAGTATAAATGGAGTACAGGTTAAAACCAGGACTAGTTCAGTCTAGCTCAGAACCTTTGTACTTAAGGTAATCTCCGCTAATATGACAACAGTGTAATATCTGACACGCAATGGCTTATGAGTTTATAGTTTTTTAATAGAACTTATTTTGCATTTTAATAAATAAAAATCAAACAAGTTATTAAATGCGCGTTCGTTTAGAAATTATTGCTTAAAAAGTTGTTTGGATATGAGTGAGCAAAGTTTGTAAAAAGTTTAAGAAAAATAAGGTAAAAATTCTTCATGATTATAAAATTAATATTTATTTATATTGAGACAGACACACAAGCAAACGGCCTGTCTGATAGTGAGCGGTTGCCGCCTATAGACGTGTTATGCGTTTTAAAATAAATAAGACATACAAATTATTTAGGCTGACCCCAGATAGGGCGAGCGCGACTCTCGAGCGTGTGACTGACGATATAGTCGCGTGGTTGCCGCGGTTACGCGACACGATTAACAAGCGTCGTGTGTCGCCGAGTGGTCCAGAGATAAGGTGATGTTAATGTCGTGACTAGCAACTTTACAGCTACTTGCGAGAGGATGCGTTATAAGGTCGAAAAGTATCATGCAGGTTTTTTTTTTTTTTTTTATACTAAATAGGCCTACGTTTGACCACATCCCACCTGATGGAAAGTGAAAATACGGTCGACGATGGATCACGTATGACGCCTAGAAAGGTACCTATTTACTCGTGCCTTGAAGATACCCAAGTTGTACCGCTCGGGAAACACAGATGACGGCAAAGTGTTCCAAATGCGACCAGTTCTCATTAGAAACGACGAAGCTAAACGCTTGGTGCGGGCTGTTGGTAGCGCCACTAAGTAGGGATGCCGCATTGCCGTCTGCCGTGACGTCCGTCGATAGAATGGGCATAGAGGAATTAGTTCGTGTAATTCCTGCGCACACTCTCCAAAATGAATCCTGTAGAAGACCGATAGCGAAGCGACCATTCTACGATGTTCAAGGCTCTGCAGCCGAGACTCTGTAAGCTTTTGGTCACCTATTAGCTTGGGCGACTAATTAGAACACTTTGAATTAAATTATAAAAATATCTGAGTCAATTTTGTCCCGATAATCTCACAGACATTGCCAGCAAGTCTTTGAAAATAGCTTTGTAGCCGACGTGTTAAACATAATATAAAAGTTTCTATTTCTTCAGTCGTCTGTTTATTCATGAAAACCGCATTAAAATCCGTTACATAGTTTTAAAGATCTAAGCGTAAACTTGGTGATTTCATTTTATACTATGTAGAAAAGATGACAAAATTTTCCTATAACGTTTTTAGTTCCTATAAAGCGAGAATATTGCAAATTGCAATACTTCTGCATAATTTGAACTACCGAAGACGTCTTAACTTTAATAACGCGATTGAATCTGTACTTGCACCATCTACTTGCAATAATGAAAATAGGTAAGCCACAGACTATAGTAATAAAGGTAGACGCCGCCCGCCGCGTACTTCAATAAATATAAATGTCTCTTGAAATAATCTACACTAGACGAGGCCAAGCGAAGGACACAACTCGAATATTTCGAGATTTTATAAACTTTCGGATTGAATCACTGATGTATATTTAGCTCTATGGTTTGAATCTGGTTTCTAGATAATACCTATTTAATTTTTTATAAAGAATAGGGGTGCGTTTGACCACAGACTCACCTGTTGGTAAGTGATGACGCGGACGAAGGTGTTGCACATAGACCTAGTTGATACCTATTGACCCTCGATTTAAAGATTCCTAAGTTGTAATTTACAAGAAACACTGAAGCAGGCAGAGCAGACATATTATATCTAAAACATAGTTTTCGTGAACTAAAAATCCGTGGAAGCTTTTTACGGGACACACTCGTTGGACTAGCAATTATAAGGTTTATATGGATCGGTAAACGTGTTTTTTAGTCCTAACCTCACCACTTTGTGACATACTGGCAGTGACAGCATTATATCCTAAGCAGTTGGTTATTGAGCATTTTGAATAGAAGAATACCACGTCATATTTATTTGAGTACGGTATCTGCCTTTGTTGTTATAGTCTAACGAATAGGTAAGTCTCCTTTGAGACTGTGCAAATCTTTTTACTGTCAATAGTCACGAAAATGAGAGCTCTGACGTAACAATGCGGCAACTAAATGGCACAGGTCTGGCCACTTATGGAAATACGAAAAGTATCTACTATTCTTACCGCATTAAGTATATATTTTTTTATTTGAACTGGTGCCGTCTTATAGGCAAAAATAACAAACATTTTTACGCATATTGTAAGTTTGTTTATCTATTACCTCTATAATATATCAAGTTAATTTTTAAATTCACTTTAAAGTGCTCAACTTTCTTACTTTTTCTTTAAGTTTTCATATACAAAGTTTGTAACCGGATTTGTATGAAACTTAAAATGTTTACCTTGCCAATTTGTCACTCTTTGACTCATATCACAGCTCACATAAGTCCTTGAGAAATAGCTAATCTTTACCTACAGTGTGCCTACAGAAACGTCTGGTTAGCAGCACAACATCACAGAAATATGAAATTAATATAAATGAAAATATTAATTTGTCTAGAAGGAGCAGATAATAGAGCCGAGGCTGCCGCTAAACCTCTTATAATTTCATAATTTCATGCAGTGATGAATGAGATGAAACGATGCGACCCAATTCCAGCATGCGATCGCATCGCCTGCCCCATATCTCTCCTCGGATGCTTCTTCAGGCTAAGTGGTAATAATTGACTCATTTATCAGTTTACATGCTGATATACAAAACAGAATGCGTAGTGAACTTGTTAAAATCTCGCAGTCGGTCTGCACCCGATTGAGACCTAAGGTAAACACCGCAGACGTTGTTTATACTGTGGAGCAACTTCTTAAGAAACGTGAGCTCGTCGCCGCGCTCTATATGAGATGGCTGCGTTGAGATACAAGTGCTGTTTATTTTTCTTAGCGCTCTTTTTGAATCTCTAGCTCACGGAGAAAATTATACGCAGTTTATTTCTAGGATAGTTTTAAATGCTCCACGGGGAGAGCGCAGAGACGTCACCGTACCACAAAATATTCCGCATTTTTATCTCAGTTAATGGCTGGAGATATCGCTGAGTTTGCTGCGTCGCGTAGTTTACATTAGCTTTAAGTAGTTTACATCTATCAACGTGCATACATGAGAGCATCGCAATTAAACATACAGGGGTCTGGACGTCGGGCAAGGCCGTAAAATTATAAATAGATAATGTCCTTTACCTCCTCGTCAATTATTTAGTCGAAACTGGTGTTACTAGAATATTAATCCCACGGACGTCTTACGAGAAACTTAGAGATTAAGTTTTATGCGCTTTAAGTACATATAGCCCAGTCATATTAGGTAAAAAAAGGGGTCAACCTCGGAATGAAAGATAATAAGCTGCAAATTGGTATGAACCTTTGTTTTGTCATTCTAAATGTTGTCTCAAAAGTCACAATCGTTATCGTGTCCGCGTCTCAAGATATTCAAGGTCAAAGGTCACAAAAATCGGTTTTTCGCGAATATCTGGCTTCCTATCGGTTAAATGAGATTTGCATTTATTATAAAAGTTGTAGGCTATAAAATTCCCTACAACTTTTGTTTAAACTTTTTTTTCATACAACCAACCGTTTTGAAGGTAGAGCGCGAGAAGTGCACATCGTACAGTCATATACGGCCTAATGCAAGGTCAAGCGTGAGTTATGGTTATCAGTACGTTATAAAGTCAATTATTTACTTGGAAATTATAATTATTAAACAATGCCTATTATTTATGTACTAACTATTAATTATTTATATTTAATTAAAGTAAGTAACTTGATTATTTATATATAATTATTCATATTTAACTATTTAAGTATAAAATATTATTAATTCTGGATTATATATTTTAGTTTTATTTTAAGTTAACACATTATATATCTTTTCTTTAAAACGCGTAAATTTCTCAATACTTATATACCTGGAAATACTTGTCCCTACCCTATGCCCTTTTCTATTCATTGCCGGGACAGATGTTCTATATAGTATTCAAGGCCACTCTCAAAGAGCATATAAGAGAAGAGACGGCACTTAGAACAAAAAAAAATGGTTCAATGTAAATGTATGAAACGGGCAAGAAGATCCAATACCAACATTACGGGCATGATTATCGATTATGACAGTGACAATTAACAACGCCAATGCTGCCAACATTGCTTACGTGGTAGGGTCGTTCCTGCACCGGCTACATATTTTATCGATAATTTGTTCGTATTATAATTTCTCACATTTAGGTTATTACATATTACAGAGTTAAATAATTTAGTCTACGTTTATTAAGTGGGTAAAGTCTATTATATATTAATACTAGACATTTACCCTATTAATAAACGTAGACTAAATTATTTAACTCTGTAATATGTAATAACCTAAATGTGAGAAATTATAATACGAACAAATTATCGATAAAATATGTAGCCGGTGCAGGAACGACCGGACCCTACCACGTAAGCAATGTTGGCGGCATTGGCGTTGTTAATTGTCACTGTCATAATCGATAATCATGCCCGTAATGTTGGTATTGGATCTTCTTGCCCGTTTCATACATTTACATTGAACCATTTTTTTTGTTCTAAGTGCCGTCTCTTCTCTTATATGCTCTTTGAGAGTGGCCTTGAATACTATATAGAACATCTGTCCCGGCAATGAATAGAAAAGGGCATAGGGTAGGGACAAGTATTTCCAGGTATATAAGTATTGAGAAATTTACGCGTTTTAAAGAAAAGATATATAATGTGTTAACTTAAAATAGAACTAAAATATATAATCCAGAATTAATAATATTTTATACTTAAATAGTTAAATATGAATAATTATATATAAATAATCAAGTTACTTACTTTAATTAAATATAAATAATTAATAGTTAGTACATAAATAATAGGCATTGTTTAATAATTATAATTTCCAAGTAAATAATTGACTTTATAACGTACTGATAACCATAACTCACGCTTGACCTTGCATTAGGCCGTATATGACTGTACGATGTGCACTCTTCGCGCTCTACCTTCAAAACGGTTGGTTGTATGAAAAAAAAGTTTAAACAAAAGTTGTAGGGAATTTTATAGCCTACAACTTTTATAATAAATGCAAATCTCATTTAACCGATAGGAAGCCAGATATTCGCGAAAAACCGATTTTTGTGACCTTTGACCTTGAATATCTTGAGACGCGGACACGATAACGATTGTGACTTTTGAGACAACATTTAGAATGACAAAACAAAGGTTCATACCAATTTGCAGCTTATTATCTTTCATTCCGAGGTGAAAGCCCTAATATGACTGGGCTAATACGCAATAGACGTGGATCCTATGCGACTACTGTATGGTTTAAGTATCGATCCTGTTCTATAAATTTGCGTTATAAAATAAATTATGAAAATCATAAGAAATTAATAATTTTATGTAATCGATTTGCCTTCGTATGAATCTCCGTAAAAATCCTGACGACGAATTGATTCTTTTACAGTGCATTGGTTCCGCGCCGCATCGCGTCGTGCATACGGCGCATAATACAATCCCACACGAGGTGTGATCGTTCGAGTGAAAACTTAATAGTAACAAAATTCCATATTTCCGTGTAAGTGTATGGGTTCGCAGTTCGCAGTCGGCAATGTTTGGCTCGGCCGAGCGCCGCGACGTGGCGTGGGCGCGGCGATAACTCGCAGGAGGCTTTACTCCCTATCGCCCCGACCCTCCACTGCACGCTTCCCGCGTCACATTAGTATAAAGCTACCATATTAATGCTGGAATTATTCCGCTCAAATGTATAAACTTCGTCCCATTTTCACAGTGTGAGTTAAGTTTAAAAATCATCAATTATTCGCCACTAACCAATGCGCTAAAGTGGAGCTAAAGCCGGCCGCGATAATTCCGGATTGTCACGGCTAGAGTGGGTCAGACAGTCAGGTTTTATATTTAAGAACAAATGACACGATGCCTCCATTAATGTTGCATTTGGACAGGTAGACTGTAGACGGGCTAACCGGGTCGGCGACGTTATACTGGGACCGATCGAAACAGGCTATTATTGGATTGCTCGTTTCGACTTCCATTGTTTCTGAATTTCAGTTTGCCTACATTTAGTGCCTACTTTGGGATAGAGTACAGTTTCCTTGCTTCTCATTCTATGTATTGAACTCATTTAAATTATGATGGCCTATGAGATAACCGAAGATTTTTCCTACCCATTTTGCATTTGGCTTTTTACTTTCACTGACGTCTTTATAAACGAATAAGGTACTATTGTTAAAAATAACGTAGAAGTAGTCATGAGTCATAGTAACCAGTCACCAATACTCAGGTATGTATGTAGGTAGGTATTCGAATGTTCTGAATTTGTTACGTCCTGTAGTAGTGTTAGTTGTAAAGATTTTAGGAGTTATTTTATATTGGGCTATAACTTACAGTTATTGCCTCCTCGGCAAAATATAGAATTGGATTCGAAGAAACATTACAATGACGTAATTTGTACGATATACCTTCCGCAATACCTCTCACCCGCTAAAATAACTACCCACGGCGCCTTAACTATTAATTGGATACGTCGTAAACTGCTACAATAAGGTATCGCTTTTTAGTTGTAACTCTTATTAAATAATTATTGATCATTAAGTTTCAAAGATTATATTCATTAAGGCTGATTTTATTCTCTTTGAGAATATAAAATATTATTATTTTTTTGCATGTTATATTTTGGTATGATTATAATTATAATAATTACAAAACTATAAAATTATCTCTGAATTTGATATCCACAGATAATACGGCGGTCAAACGCAGTCCTGTAAGACCGATAAATAATATCCCCTTATTTCATAATCAATTAACTGATGACTTAACGCAACCAAAATATACAATTTTCTTATTTCACTGCACAACACTAATACATTTTCTTCTTGTTTCAGGTAGAATTATGCAATAAATTGCACGAGAAGTTCTTTGAGTCAGTTTCTCTCGATGTCTTTATGGAAGGAACGTAAGTTAAAATGCTTAATGAGATTAAGTGGTTAGTTAGATTTTATGAATTATCAATGTACTGGAGTGAGCAGAAATAATGCATTTTATGGGGCGGTTTTGGCACACAATCACGTAGTTATTCCACCTCGCCAAGGTTTTTAAAGTAAGTATTTTAAACTTTTCTGTATACTTGAGAAATGGGCTTAGGAGAGATCTTTTCACATAATATTAGGTAATTCATTCATCCCTTATGTAAATTTGTTACCTCTAATTTTCCCGGTTTTTCCTGTTTACGAGATATTGTGGTAGCAAAGATTTCAGTTTTTTGATCACCTAAAAGTCAATTGTGATTTTGTCCAAAAATATTTGAATTTACGGAACTCATAAGTCAGTTCAAGACGCCTTACGTCACATTTATATTAAGTATAGAGAGGTATACAGTTCTCATAATATAACCTTTGCCGTCAGGAAGTACACGTACTTAGATTAAAATTAAAAAGGGAAGATACAGTACGGCGTCTCGCAAATGGACCGCTCCAATTAGGTTCACGAACACTTTTATTTTGGCACAAGTCGGCGCGGAAACCGAAACCGACTCAGCAATGCTAAGTTTGGCTGTAGCACTTATAGCGCGCACCGTATCTTCCCTTTTCATTTTAATCTAAGTACTCAGGACTCAGGTTATACATTTTTATTTGTATTTTGATCAGGTGATTCTCGCAAGTAATTAAAATTCGAAGCCAATTACCATCGATATTTGAACCCAGGTGCTTGAAGTAATGTCCATGGTGTCACTGTACTCGAACCTTCCATTACTGGCGCAAGTAGACCGAGACAGTCGATCAATCAGCGCCAATCGATTCAATCGGAATCGATCGCGTTTGAATCGATAATGACGATTTATTAATTGAACTTGTACACAACTGGAAAAACCAATTTCGATTTTTGAAGTGAAAACTTCTTTAGCGGCGCTGAGCACTTTTTTTGTATGGGTAAAATCTTTCAAACTCGCGTCAGGGTCACGTGATGCTGATCGAAAAAGCGTAAAATCGAGGGGAAGGGAGAGGAACTAGTATCTCTCACTCTTTCTACCGTGCTTGAGTGTGCTGCTCTGTGAATTTGGTTTAACTATGTCAAATGATCGCAATTTTAGCACAACGAAATACAAAACTACTATTGATGCGGTCTTTATTAGACACTTAAATAGGTTCGAATCAAAACTGTTTGTTTCTTACTTCAGTTATCATAAACCAATTGTATCAGTTGTAAAAATTTGCGATGATGATTCTGATAATAACGATGGTGTAAAAGTCGTCGAAATTATGGATGGAAGTTGATTTTTCTGAGAGATAAAATTTAATGTAATGTATAAATAACGATATAATATTATAAATAACAACATATAAATTGTCATATTTGTGTACGATAGCGCAATAAATAAACATTGTATTCTACCTCATAAATGATAGTATTTTTATACTTATAATTAAACACAACGTTAATATTGAAGTTTTCACTTCTGCCGGCACTCCCGGAGTGCTACCTTTTTTTTGTTTAACTTTTTTTACGTTGTTGGTAGTGAATCATTTTCTTTGATTTATACAAAAATGTGGTATCTTTCATCAAGTCAAGTCGTCCAGCTAGTAGGTATATATTTAATATAAACCATATCGATTTATCAACAATATCTGCGTTGATCTAAGATTATAAGAGTATGGTAGTATAGTATCATACTGCCAGAAGCAAGATTTTAATTTGTACAACAAACAATTCAGAATAACAAATGGCGACATTAAAAGCGAAACACCATCAATTAACACCGAATCACGTCCTAAATTAAAACGCAAGAAAATTAAATTTAATCTTAATGTGCTATAGCAAGCATGATATCAGATTTTCAGAATTTCCTCCAAAATTTAATGTTAACAATTTAAAAAGGAAAAAATTTCATTGTTAGCTTTAAACGACTGGAGGGCGGGAGTGTAATAATAGGGCATAATATATTCAAGGCGAGTCAAATAAAATTAGCACGGTGAAAAATGTAAATGGTTCTTTTACTGCCTTGAGGACGTGTAAGTATTATGTTGAGTTTGCGCGCCTCTCCTTCTGCGTGGCTACACTACTCGTCTTGTGATTTTCATGTTATGTTGAATTTTGTTTATCTAAGCATATTATCATAGTTATGTTCAGAAAAGTTAGGAAGGGATTTTCCTCGTCTACATAGCCAGCAAAGCGTCGACAATGTCCGACACCGTTTCGTCAACAGATACTCGTACCATTGGACTATTCTGCATACCATAAGTGTATTAACACCAATGATTGGTGTTGCAGCGACGTCAAAGGCAACGGTTATCGTTCACTATCAAGTGGGCCGTCTGCTAATGTCTCCGTGTCTGTGATAAAAATGTATATTACTCGTACCTTTTAAATATAACATTTGGGAGCGCATTTGCTTCATTTAAGTTTCTTATTCGTTACTTCTGCCTTCCGCATAACACAGTAAGACCAGTATTATTTATCACGCATCTATATTAAATTTCTATTACCATCCCATTTATGTTTATCAAAATTGCCAATCATTAATTACACCTATACGTGCGTGCAAATATATTACTGACAGTATACTGCCTTCGGGGGTGGCGTAATTTCGTAAAAGATGACAGCAATTACATTGAAATCTTTCTCGTAAATTATGCAGAAAACAAGGTCTCCCATTTGCGCAGAATCGCGGCACACAGTTTATAACTCCTGCTTATTATAATAGCAATGAATTTACCGTGTCGCTTATTATTAATTGAAATGCATTCTGCCTCGCTTTGCTAATGGGCTTGTCACGTCATAACGGCACATCTGAATAATTTAAACTATTTCACTCGACAGCCGTTTTATAAATAACCCCATCCGAAAATATATTTGTAAAACAAAGCGTCTGCTAAAACAACTGTAGTTTTTTTCCTGTCCTACTTTGAAGAGCCCAATAGGAGTCTACTTTTAGGTAGAAAACTGTGGGAACTAGCTTTTTTCTTTCTGTGCTTTTAGTGCCTGTTTACTTTGATGTGCGGTGCATTTTCGTTAGCACTAATGTGTACGTAGTTTTTTTCTTATTAGTCACTTTTCTTTTAAATTAAATTGACGGCAGCCAAAATTACATTGATTACTGTTTCTCTCTTCTGTGGTTACTCGAGAACTCAGTAAAGGAAACAATTTATTTGATATATTTAGGAACAATCCTACGTAGAACGTATAAATGTAGGCTAAATCAATACCAAGTAGTGCCAGTATAAGCAAGCATTTCTCCGAAGCGACCCTGCCTCAATTCTCGAAACTGCAAGCAGCGACATGGTCAGTAAACTTTAACGCTTTTAAAAGTTGTATCGTACAAATGGTCGTATTAGGCTGGGTAAGGCTCTTAGCGTGTGGTTTTAACGCCGTGGAACATATGTATGAATGGATTTAATTGGACAATCAGCTCATTGAGGCGTGTTGAGCGGGTCGGCTGGCGCAAGTGAGCTCCGACCGTGCCAGTTGGCGAGGCCACGCTGCTAATCAGTTTGGTAAGCATTTTTGAAGCGAGTGCAATGTTTTGCATTTTGTGCAGTTGACTTTGATTTTAGTTGAGTTAATTTGTCGACCTTATTTGTGTTCACCTTATTTGATTTGTTTAAAGCGCTCGCTGTTTCTACGCTGAAAAACTTTTTAAGTAGGAAACAGAAAGCAATACGTTTTATGTATGTACCTACTTGCTGATACCCTGTTGCTGTTCTTGATACGAAGTCCTATGCTTCTTTGATCGCCATTTTCAGATATGAGTTGTTAAGTTTCAGTAGCTAGTTATGTTTGAATACATTTATCAGGAAAGTTAGGTATTTTATCTTAGGCAAAATTTCGAGTAATTAAGTCTGTAGATGATGACTGGAAGGATGATGGAGTGTCCTAGATACCCACCGTCGAACTAATAGCCTGTTTCACGCGCCCGAGGGCACAGATCCTAGGTGTTCGGTAGTAATTAAAGGAGATTGATTTAACTACGGCTTACATTAGTACCACTTACATCAGACGCTCGCTACAGGGCAAATTAGACAAGTCTAATGTAATTTTCTTCTTAAGGTGAAGATTACTCTTCTGCAACATTATAAAAGCCAAAGTATGGATATATGGGTGTAAATGTAGCTTACATGGAATAAAACATAGGCTACTTTTCAGCGACTTAAACTACTGGGCAGCTAAATGATGTTTTTGTACAACTATGTAACGATGACCCCAAAAAGTCATTGTAGCAAAGAATGGTTATAAGTAAAACTGAGTGCAAAATATATAAACTCTTAAGACTAAAGAATAACATCAATAGCTATACTATAGCTTTATGAAAATATAAAGTTAGAATAATTATTTTAATTAGTTATGAAATCTAATTACAGCTGTTAATTTTGCGTCAAAATGGCTTTATTTCTTTTTGCCTAGCGTTGTCATTTCTGTTTCTGTACATTACTATTCATAATAGGGAAGTTGTATAAACCCAATCTGGAATATAAAGTTTAGTAGATTCTCTATTAAAGTAGACATTATGACGCAACGAATCCGATTTATGACAAGAAAATAAGCAAATTTGGAACGACATTATAGAATCGTCGCCCAATTTTTCCGCACGCACGCATCTCGCGTAGCGGGGTGCCACTAAGTGCTGATTAAAAGTTTCATATGTTGGCAACACTGAATGGGTGTTCACACTATAAAGCTACGTACAGAGAAACAAGGCCAAGCAAGAGAAAAGACAAACTCTTACGGATTTGTAACAAGATAGAAAAGGAAAGCGAATCTATAGTTACTGTAATCGGTTTTGGTTGACAGTGGTGACCAATTTTAAATTTTGACCGAATGTTTGGCTGAAGTTTATATTCGGTTCTAACCACATTCGGCACATCACTAGATGACCTATACATATGTATAAATTTCCTGAAAAAGTCCTATAAACTAGCGTCTCAGGATTTAGAAATTTTTTGGAATGTCTGTTTATCTGTGTGAACCATAGATCTACTGTATGGTTCACACATAACAAATTTCATTCTTGTTTTGTTATTTACCATCTGATTTTTGTAAACAAAACAAGGTACAAATCAGCGCTATTAGCATAACAAGGTAAACTTCGAGCAGTTGTCTCGTAAGGTATAACCCGACCGATTGTGCTGAGCCCGTCTTGTGAACTGTTGCAAGGAAAACTGGGCTTTACATTTTTGTCGGGTTCTCGTGCACGTCTGCGTATTTTTCGGCGAAGACAGGAGGTTTTGTATGCTTCGAAAAGTTTTAGTTGCTGAGATGAATCATTTCTATATTTTACTTTTAAACTTATATCTTGTGAAGTGAATTAAAATAAAGAAATAATTGAGCTTGTAAGACTTAACGATACTGACCGAGTGACGAGCGTAATACAGGGTTCCTTTGAAGGTCCAGGGAATTACTACTACAGGGAATTACTTTTAGTGACTATTTAGTTCACTTTTATAAAAAAAATACAACATGATATAATTCCAATTGACTATATCATATTATTTATGAGCATGTGATCCGCTCCAATTTATTTTTAATTTATATTTAACGAAAACATCCGTCTTCGTCCTGTAACTATATTAAATTTTAACCCATTCTAATAAACGGGTTGAGCTGTGTATCAATAGATCTGGTAAATATTCACGATATCCTTTCGTTTTCTTACTTGGAATCTTTTTTTTCGACACCTTTTTTTGCTTAATAATGTACTTTCAAATACAATGATAGTCAAATCCGAGTGAATAGAGAGCTCAAATACTACCTCCCATAGCTCGAAGGCACTGGAGTCGAAAAACCAGCACGCGTGACATGACAGCCCAGCTGGAAGGGCAAGGACGGGATGCGGAGGGCTGCCAACTATATGCGAGAATATTGTTACACTGCAGGCGACGTTGTTTTATTTAAATAAAAAAAAAATACATAATATATTTCAGGACATTTCACATAGCGCCACCTAACCCCAAACTAAGCAACTTAATGCTTGTATTGTGGTGGTTAGGGTAACTGATATGCCACCAAAAACATAACTTGTAAAAAATACCAAGTCTCGCAACTGCAGTTCTTCTACCGTAAAAAGTTGTGAGATCCATGTACTACCAAGTCGGTAATATCTTTTGTGTTTTAAATCAATAGATCGACTTGGCCATCGCATGAAAACACAACAATGTATCTCTCAAGTAATATACCGACATAATAGTGCGATTGCCAAGTCAATCTATTAATTTAAAACACAAAAGATTTTACCGACTTGGTAGTACATGGATCTCACAACTTTTTACGGTAGAAGAACTGCAGTTGCGAGACTTGGAATTTTTTACAAGTTATGTTTTTGGTGGCATCTCACTACTTTTTGTTTTTTTTTATTCGTTATAGGTTAGCCTTTGCCCACGATATCGCCTGATCTTAAGTGACGACGCCCGTAGATGGGAGCAGACTAAACCTAGAAGGCGGGATAATCCCTCCCTGGCTTTATAAATTATTACGGCATATAAATTATGGTATTATTATTGGGATTTTATGCAATTTTTACAGTTAACTGCAAATGTAACTTTGTAATCCTATACATTTATACGGGATTACAAAGTTATTTATGCCGTTTATGTATCTCGAAAACTAGACCGAAATTGCATGTTTTTTTAGTTTTCCTATGGTTTATACAATAAACTCTAACTATGTACCAAGTTTGAACCTTCTATGTTTGCTAGAAGTGCCTTAGACTTTTGATGATCGGTCAGTGAGTGAGTGAGTGAGTGAGTGAGTGAGTGAGTGAGTGACAAAATTACAAAACTTTGACTAGTTATAATTTTTAAACGACTAGTTCAAATTGAATGAAATTTAGAATAAATCGTGTTTATACAATGCATACTCGGTTGTTAAAAATTGAAGCTTCTAGTTTTTTCCACAACGAAGTTATAGGGGGTCGAAAATGGTCTGAACTGCTTCCAGAAAAGGATGGTAACGGCCGTGCCGCTTTTTTTGCTCGACTTGGCGGGGGCACTACCGTGCCCCCAGATAATACTTATATACTTCTCTTTTCTAAATACATACTTATAATAGATATTTAAACCATCCAGACCAGAAACAAATACCTGTGGATCACACAAACATTTGTCCCATGCGGGAATCGACCCCGCATTTCTTCATGTGAATTCTGGAGACAACGAGAGTTCGTAGCAATACGATAGTGATTTGTAGGTAATATACTAGATTACGCGCGCGACTTTGCCCGCGTAGCAAAATCTTTTCTTAGCGAAGATCTACGTCATAAAACCTAATCTTATATTTATATTATAAACGATAAATTCTTAGTTATTTTTTTCCTTTCCTTTCTCTATTATTACCTATGAGTAAAAACATTAATTTGCCATGTTGGTAGCCCTGACGGAGGTGCGAAGAATAATTTCACGGTGCGTAAATAAGGAGACAAAATACTGCCTCGGGATATACCGGTTGTCTGCTGCATAATACGTAGCTTCCATCCTGCTGCTTGAACTAAGTGAATCAGAATCACAATACTTGGAATTATTATTATACATGTTTTTTGAAAAGTAACTTATTTATATATAGAAATAACAGGACGAGCCCAACCCTAATTTGAATGCCTGCCTGATTTATTAAGTTATTAAGACATTCAATAGGTAGGATGTCCTACGCTTGTAGTGTCGTTCTCAGCCTCTTAGTCATATTATGTAGAATATAGGCTAATTAGGCGTATTCTAAAGACTCATAAAAATTAGAAATTTGCTATAAACTAAGCTTCAAAGCTTTTATTAGCCGATTGACTCTTTCAACTGGCCCAATGGAAAATGCTGTGTATCCACAGTATTTTGCACAAAAAAACGTTAGAGGTATATCTAGAATCATTAGTAGGTAGTCAAAACATCCAAAAAAAATCTAGATACTAGCGCGCTCTGTCACGTGTGAAAACCCGCCAACAATTTCAGTGTTGATGTATTTATTTATCACATGACTACCTTGGAATATTCTTCAGGAAAACACACTCAAATATATTTTCGTTCAGTAAAAGCGTTTAGCTGTCACATATAACATCTACCGACAGTTTCTGGGAAACGTTGTTATTATAATGTTTTAATATAAAATCTCTTAATGTTATTGTCACTAGAGAATTCTTTGTAAATATTATAAAGGTGTGTAATTTTCTTTAAAGACAAATCATCTACATCAAAAAGTCATCATTTAGTGGATTTTTAGGATAATTTATGAACAACTTTACCTATGATTTTCTTCTGTACTCAAAAAATAAATCTAGATATAAATTATTATTAAACAGAAATAAACTCTGCAGTAAATATATAAAATGATGATGATCTAACCACAAACGCAAATTTTATTCGAAATATCGCCAGGTCCATTTTTGGTGGAGTCCTTTGAATCAGAAAATCCCAGAGCGAGTGTCATCGTTTTTTTAAAATTTACATTAATTAAAAAAAAATCTCTTCTATTTTGTATTATTCAATATCAAATTGAAATGGCAATACGTGTAAATAATATTAATGTATAACGAAAATAGGAAGAAAAAAAATATCTATTTAAGAACTGGTACGAGTATACATCCAGACGTTTAATTGTTAGAATTATACAAACTTCACCTTTTATAATTTATTTATTACTTCGAAAGACTTAATAAACGGTGTAATCGACTTCTAAAATTGACTCATAAAATACCATTTGAGAAATGAACTTCCACGCTTCTTAATTTTGTTAACTGAAGCTCTGTTAAAAGAAACGAAAGTTAAATGGAGACACTTTAATAAATAAGTTTAGTTGTTCGCTTATTATCACTTGCCTTGGAGGAAATAGACGTTCAAATTTCACGAGGGCTAAGAGATTACAAATTGTTTTGGAAATTGTTAAAAATTTAGTGGAAATTGGTAATTACCGCCGTAGTTAATTACTACATTGCTTCTAGTTTAGTTTTCTTTTTTTATAGTTTTTAAAAGTTCTGTATTTTTCTGAACATTTTAAATAGAAGTTAGTCAGCGGTTAGTTTGATTTTATAGTTGTTTAGAACTAGTTTTCTTGTTTGCCTAGAAAATACGGTTAAACGCCTGTTTAATCCACCGTATGAACATTTTAGCATTAGAATAAGCTGGCATTTGACCCGTTGTTAATTGACGAAGTAATTAATAGTATTAGGCGTTACTTTTCGGAAATCCATTATGATTATATTAATTCATATTTGGTGTTAATTCCGCTCTAATTAATATTACTATTAACGTGTTCAATTACCACTAAATATTTAACTAACAGATAAGTGATGATATCTGAGTTGAGCAAGGTACAACAAAAAAACTGTTATGTTTGATATGCACCCGTTTTAAACAAGCTAGCTTCGTCTACAGTTTTTCGCGTAAAACGGAAGATGTTAGATTTTAGTAATTTTATATAAATAAGTGTTATTATTATAACACAGAATCTTTTATAAAAAGTAGCTACACGGTTAAACCCAGACGGTAATATCCGAACAATGTAACCCGATCCTACGTCATTATGCAGAGATAAGTGGCGAGGGCAGACCGCCGCTATAATTCTAAAGGTCCTTCCTGTACCCGCCCTCCTTCTCGCTTCCTCTATGGGAAGCTCTGTCAGGAACAACACTGTCTGGTTAAGACTAGGTACTATGTAGGTCTTTAGAATAACAGTTTATCTATAAAGTAGTAACACAAGCGCATTACTTTTTTATGACCATCAGTGAACAGATGTGCTAAGCAGGTGTGTGATTGCCAATTTCAGACACAGTGCCACTCAGTGCTTTAAAATTCTTACAACAGTCGGATTGTAAAAGATACCTTTCACTACAAAAACTAATTTGAAAGTAGCAACTTATTTGCGATGACCATAGAATAGAATAGAATAGAACTTTATTCACGGCTATAAAACACAAAAAACAAGATAAATACAAATAAAAGAAACAGTTTTTCTAACTAGGAGCAAACTAAACTAAGTACAAAATAATAATTATGTAGCCGCGAAATGGTGCCAACTCAGCATGTGTAGGCGAGTAAGACCTACGCTGGTCTTCCGTTGAAACCGTCAGCTCGTGATAAGTATTTGTATTTTTTCTAACTAGGTATTATAAATGCAAAAACTATCATATTGAAACTTTTGGACGCAGCTAAAATATTTTAACCTACATACTCGTATTATAATGTAAAATTATTAAATAATATTAAATTTATAATGTAGGCCATCTCAAATAATTGTTTATCAGTAGTTTTCTCTACTAACACGTTTCGTGGTTCTGGTCTTACTTATTATAATATTTCTTTTTTACATTTTTGTATTTTATTACCAATGCATTGCCAACATCAAAATATTGATTAAAATCACAAAAGTTCATAAGGGAAAGGATATTGTAAATTGATAACGCAGAAATCCGTCCTGATCACCCCTTAATCTCCTAAGGAGTGGAGGCTCTAACTTTTCCAATAGGGCAATTCTATAAACAGTATGGAGCATTCTGCTTTTATTCAAATCATTACAAAGGTAATAAATAAATAAATAAAATAAAAAGCCATTTATTGCCCAAAATTAAGAATAGATACAGCTTATATACTTAAACTAATCTAATTACTACTAACTTATAAATTATAGGCCGATTCGCATAGCGCGAGTCGCCGAGATTAGGTACATTATTAGCACATATAGATTAGCAATTAAATTAATATTAATTAAAGTAAATTAGGCAATAGGGGTGCATTCAGCACATGCTGGGTGAATATCCAGTAGACTAAATATAATATGTAATGATGCAAGCAGCATAGTGGTTCGCATGTATTTTGGCCATGGTAAGGTTACTTTTGGAAACAGACGCATCCATTTTACATTATGTATTTTACACATAAAATATGTGTTAGTAGGTAGATCATCCAGGATCTTCCTACTTTAGCTTACTATCCTCTTCTTACATTTTCTTTTAATTCACTGATTTTTTCTAACGTTTCCTTAAAATAACTTGTACAAAATTTTTAAACGCCAATAGCCAATATTATGTCTTATTGTGTTTTGTCTCTATTGTGGCTCTAGTTTTTGCACTTTTAGTTATTTTATTTCATACGCCTTACTATTATAGATGCCAATAATTCTCGCAGTCTATTATTTTCCTCTAAAATTACCTCGTTCTACAGTGTTTTGGCTACGCCTATTTCAGGCTGCTCAAATCCATCAGAATTATATTTCATATCCAAAATTGCGTATCCGAATATCCCATACTGTCACCATCACATCTATGCCAAGTTTTAATTTCATTACGAATCAGAAGAACGAAGAGACTACTTTTTATGTGTTTTCTATTCGATGGATTGAATGAACGAGATTTACACTGGCTTTGCATAAATGGATTAGAATGCTGATTCGGGACGAGTTTTCTAAGGAAAATTATTGTTTTTCCTTTTGGATTCTGAAAACAATATCAGAGTGGAAGAACTAGATACGAATACGCAGAAGGAACACACGTTACATAAAAATATTGTCTTATTTATCGACGTAATGAAGCCTAACCCAGAGTCGAGTCTAGCTTCGACTTTATATCCATGAGTTTAGTCGGTATTTTTACACTAAAATTGGTATGACCACCATTGGTATTGATTCATCTTTATAAATAAACGGCATAAACTCACCAGAAAGAAGAAGAAGGTCCTCGCACAGGATCTTCTTCTTTCTTTATCTCTTAGAAACGGTCGGAACAAAGCCGAAGTAAATACAAGTGAGTTTAGGTATGCCGTTTATTTATAAAGATGAATCTAAATACTCACGAATCGTTTAGTGTAAAAATTGGTATTTACATACATATAGTATTGGTATGATAATATTAATATTTATATCTAATTGGGGTTCATACTCTGAAGGAGTATAAACTTCTACACTATCGCAGTCAAATCACAATTTACCATGTTTTTAAAAACTGCAATGTTTCTGAAAACTGTTAACATAAATGTACAAAATAAATATATAGAGCACGTAATGTTAGCGAAACGTTACAATATGTTATGTGAGAATTAAAATGATGGCGTACTTTACACCGGCCGCATCGGTGTTGGCACCCGCGCTGTTGCACGCCCTCGTGTTTATCTTTATCATACTTTTTTTGATTTAATTTTTGGCAAATTGAATTGAAATTGCTATCAAAACGTTTTTTTTAATGTATAAAGAAGTATAGAGACGAGCGAGACGCTCTCCTAAGAAATAACGCAGCCCATAATCAGTACAGTGCCACACCGGATTTCCCAATTATGTAAATACTGGCTTATACTCGCGGCTTTGCCCGCATGGCAAAATCCTTTCATAGCGGAGGTCTACGTCATAAAACCTATCTATATTCAAAATTTCGACCCAATCCGTCCAGCAATTTAGGCTGTACGTTGATAGATCAGTCAGTTACTTTTCTTTATTTAGATTCTAGGCACACTGCACCAACGCTTCTTACTCAAGAGTCGTAAGATGTTAAAACTCTTCAGACAAGTTGTTTCACTAATATTTAAGAACTTTCATTTTTTGTATAATTACTTTAAAAGTCCAAAGTACGAGCAGTGCGGGTTATCAATGTACAAAATGTGTAATTTGTATTATTTTGATTGTCGCTTGTTTTGATGAAATTGAGAAGTGCCGAAAACTTCTAGTTAAATTCTACGTTATGCTCAACTAAACCTTAACTGACATACATTTTGTAAAATCACCATCAAGAACCACAAAAAACTATGAATATGTTTGTTATTCCATAAGAATACTTATACCTACCTATCTGCCTTAAATTTTCACATCAAACTTTTCAAAAGTTGAAATACGACATAGCAACAATTTTCTGAACGTATTTTATCAGGTTCACAAACAAAACAGGCGAGTTTGAACAAAATTACATCTCCAAACAAATAGCTTGTGACTTGTAAACGTAGAGTTATTATGCACCTGTCGGGCGAGTGAAGTCGGGAAACAACGCAATTGCGTTCCAACCTTAAACAAAACTATTTGAAGTTCTCTTTGTAATCAAGAGCCAGGCGACAACTTATTTCATTTGCATAAACACTTTAGCATAAACTTGGAATTTCATCTAAGAGAGACACTACTTTTGTTTGCCAGTGTTTAAAATACAACGGAGTAAAATGGCTCATCGTTTCGCTCTTATTTTCCTTTAAATTTTATTGGAGTATTTTATGAGTTTTTAAGACACTGGTTTTGATAGTTTCATTTTATGGTAAATATCTAAAGTTTTATCGAATATTAAACTTTGGTTCTGAACTAATCTTGGTTCCTCATAAACTATAGAAAAGTCATACTTCATAGTAGAACCCTATGTAGAATACAATAGAAGACTCTTTATTGAGACCATGAGAAAAATTACATTAAACAACGTATACCTACTATTATGTTTGTGTTTTTATAAAAAAAATGTTTCAAACACTTAACCTTAACACCAAAGGATTCAGTTTATGGGTTTAATGACAAAATCTTTGAATAAAATGGTGAAACAAATGAATGCTTGTGATTTTTTGTTACCTAACTTAAACATTGAATTTCAATTTCATTTGTCATAGCATCATCACATACATACATAAGTTACATTCTGGGACTGGCATGCCCTTAAGGGTAAAAGTCCCAAAAAATAAATAAAGTTAAAAAAAAAAATAGTTACATATTGCAGTACACAGTGCACCTATATAACTATAGATAATAGATATATCTAGTTTTGAAACTGCACGCCGTTCTACTTCTGCATTTAAAATGATCCATCTAATTAAGGACTAAACGATCTCTACATGTTCTCTCTAATAAACTGATTCAAAAACCACGGTACTAAATCTACAGATGTGTACTGCATAAGCGATTCTAGTGAGCCCCAGGGCCAAATTAGTCGCAGGCTCGCTAAAGTCGTTTAATGGTTACCGCCGCAAAGAAACCCCTATTAAATTAATGGTATTGGATCGGCGCTCTTAATGGAACTGCACTGGCTTACTGCGCCTGTTGTACACGGATAATTTGAACAACGTGTTGCTGGTTTAGGAGAAAATGCTTTCAATATTAAATTGAACGGAGTGGTTGAATGAATTTGTTATTGAACATAAAGATAAATAACTCTTTATTGATGCAATATAGAAAAGTTACAACCACAAAAACCAATAGGTAAATGGTGTACCCATTGGCAGTCTTATTGCTCAAAGCATTACTTCCTTACTTCCAGTTAACTAGGTATGCAGGTAGAGGAATTAGACAATGCTAGAAGGACGATAACATCTTATAATAAATATATAGAGTCTATCTCTCTTTTAAGCGGACGTCTACGTCATTAAATATCTTCTACCCTTTTGTCAGATTTTTACTGACTCGTTCAGCAGTTTCAGCGGATAGATCAGTAAGTCTATTATTGACTTTTCTCTATTTCGACCAGAGTACTTTAGAGTAATAAAAAATAAACAATAATGGTGTAACAGTGTAAAATTTAATTCAGTCCACGCGAGTTTAATCACTCATCGCGAATAGCCGCGTGGTCATTTGCTAATCAGACCATGTATATGATAACAAGTTTAAACGAAGATCAACCATACGTTAACTGTGCCCATTTGCACTTGCACCTCGGCCGTGACAGATTATTTAACAGTTGCAGATGAGCGATGTGCTAACTGACTTCACAAACCTTACGCGTTGTTGACAAGTCGACGCCAAACTGATCTAACCTGCTTGTAAAGTGCTGTATACATGAACGACAAACTGTGATATTGATGCTGAACTGATGATATTGAAATGTGTAGTAGTAATAGCTTAAGAAAGTGTCGACTAAAGCCCTGTTCAAACCTGAGCAATATTTGCTATCGAGCCGGTAGCGCGCTAAAAAGAACTGCATAGAAATATGTTTATTCCACTCCCACAGCGGTAGCGAATTTCACTCAAGTTTGAACAGGCCTTAATAGTGGGATAATTAAAACAAATTTTATAACTAGCACAGCTGCACCCAGCTGTTTTACCCGCTATACTGTAGCCTATGTGTTATTCCATCCGTTTAGACGTGAAAAAGTAAGAAACATACATCCAGACATACTAAGATTATTGAAAATATATCCTTCATCAAGAGTTCACGCCTGCAGTACCTGACCTTCACTGTGGTCGTCATCCAGAAACTGTGATTGAGCAGCTATTTACAACAATACCTCTATAAGACGTGACTTTTGCGGTTTTGTAGTTTTAGTTATAGAAAACGCTCACGGTAGTTTTGTGTGTCATATTTTGCCGGACTAAAAAAAGGATACAGTTTTGCATCAATATTCTACCATATTTGAACAATAGGTGTACATGAATTTATAGCGATACCAATTTTCTGGTTTTATTTTATTACATTTTTGCTTGTACACACTCCACCACACACATTACGTAGTAGGTATAGTGGTATTCATACAAAAGTCGTAAAACCATTCATAGTCTATTAATTGCTTCGTGGAATAGAATATTGCATCGATATTGATATAAAATTGTGTCAATATAATTTATCGATCCATTTTGTGTGACCATCGCCATAATTTAACATTGCACTGAAATTAAAGTCGCGTCGACCGTGTATACGTCCCTTAATGCAGATTTTCGATAAACGCGCCCGTGTAGTATGTTTATGCGTAATTTATGAGAAAAAAACACAGTTAAATCTAAATACAATAGTCAATGTGTTAAACATCGAAAAGTCGGTTCTCACGTATTGAATGGCTGTAGTAAAAAACACTTTAAATGGTGAAATCGTGAAGATAGTCCAAAAATAATACTTTTCAGTAAAACTATCATTTTATCTATGAATATAATATTTAACAAGTGAAATTTTAAAAATACTTTTTAAAAACAAGCTTTATTTATTATTATCATCTTGCATCATAAAGTACTCGTCAAGACGAATCAAATGAGCCCAAACTCGATGGGGTTGCGTTGTTTTATGACAGAGTTCCTATGGCCACCTTCCAGCTCCATCATCAGATCAGCTCGATGTCATAAAAATATTGCATTGTCATCCGGATTACACACGCATGCAAATTTTCAGCTAAATTGGAAACCGGGAAGTGGGTCAAATTAAACTTGCAAGATTTGATTACAGACAGGTGAAAGTAATATAAAGCTTGTAAAAACTGTTGCTTTTCGCTGTACTGTGCCATTTTTTTTGTAACAATGATTCTTACGAGTAAAATGATAATTAATTTCTTATTTCAATAAAGACGAAACTTTAAGTCTAGGTTTTTTAATGTTTCAATTAAAGCTATTCATCTGTTTTGTTTTATCATTGTTTACTCGAAAAGAAAAGATCTCTTATTTATCACAAATTGTTATTTCGGATCGGCTTCCTGTTTGCCACCGTTTATTATCGGCTGTTTCATCATCCCTTCCCATTCATTATCTAAACGTCCGAACTAGAGCACTTAAATTATACGGCCTAAAATAGCTGGCCGGACAAAATTCAAACAAAACGCAAAATTGACTAAATTATGGGCTGATGACACTAAAACGCGTTTGTGCGCTCATTTGGCATGTGAACAGTGCAGCGTGTGAAACATGCCTAGTGGTTTTACATTTTACATGGGGAGTGCATTGTCACATCTTTTTATGCGTCGGACAGTATTGTAGTATCTAGGCGTAGTATGAGTATAAAGTACCGACATTTCCCACGACTTTTAGCGATAATAGAGTATACGATAGTGATATTACGTTGTGACTCATTCAGTAGAGTTGGACGTGGGTTAACAATGTGTCAGTGTTGAAAATTAAGGTGGGAATAATGTTCTCCTTTTTAGGTAATTGTTTAACGAGATAAATATGATGTCGTTTTTGTGTGATGTTGACTGATTTACCGCATCGGCAGTCGCGGTGTTTACTTAGACGTCTATTAAATAAAAGTCCTACGCAAGATGCATTTTTTTAAGTTTTTGAAGTGAAAACTTCTTTAGCGGCGCTGAGCACTTTTTTTTGTATGGGTAAAAACTTTCAAACTCGCGTCAGGGTCACGTGATGCTGATCGAAAAAGCGTAAGATCGAGGGGAAGGGAGAGGAACTAGTATCTCTCACTCTTTCTACCGTGCCTGAGTGTGCTGCTCTGTTGATGGTGTAAAAGTCGTCGAAATTATGGATGGAAGTTGATTTTTCTGAGAGATAAAATTTAATGTAATATATAAATAACGATATAATATTATAAATAACAACATATAAATTGTCATATTTGTGTACGATAGCGCAATAAATAAACATTGTATTCTACCTCATAAATGATAGTACTTTTATACTTATAATTAAACACAACGTTAATATTGAAGTTTTCACTTCTGCCGGCACTCCCGGAGTGCTACCTTTTTTTTTTTTGGAGCTAAGGGTAAATTTGGACCATGTCGGCCCATCATTATATAAGTATATTGTAATAACAGTGATTACTTTATAGTAATTCCCCAATTAAATGGAAGCGAATTCAGCATACGTCATCAATATGTTAAAAAATCTGAATATTAATCAAAGTTGTAGTCGGGTCGTTTAGTTCTCTGGCTTTGAGGGGCCCTTCCTAACAGTCTCTTAAAAACCAATAAAATTACAAGTCCTGCATTTGGCGTGCGTACTACCAAGATTATCCAGGCTTGTGGTACTATAAAGCCGATAGGTACACGGTATGTTAAATTATGACAATCCAATAACTGGTTAGGTGGCCGGGGCCCAAATTGTCCGGAGCGTAGCTGCCAAGTCGCACAAAGCCTCGCAACATGCAACATACGACTGCAAATGCAGACTTGTATCTTTGATAGACCAAGAATTATTCTCAGCAGTATAGGTATGTAATATATAGGTTCATAATAATAAAAAATAACAATTAGTGTTTATACTCCAACAGAAAAAATTACCTACTAACACTGTCAGAGTCAAACCACAGTTACAGGCTCTGTGGCCTATCTATATGTTGCAGTTTCAGGTCGCCGAGATTAATACAGGGCCTGCAATATGACCTAATGACTGTCTCCTACATATCTTATAAGAAACAGCCGGGAATCACAGTTTTACGTGCCTTCCGAAACACGGTAGCCACGGTAGCCTAGGCGAACTTTTTACACGTACTGAGATTTGAACCCAGGGCCACGGACGCTACAACATCGTCAGAAGCGAGGATATTTTATTAAAAGGTTATATAATCAGTCGGATGTAGTAATAAGTCATGGATAGGAAGCGAAACATTTTTATTACGTAAGTTAAGTATTAAAAATAGATCGTGCGAATTCAGACTTGCAGTATCGTTGATAGACCAAGGATTATTCTCAGCAGTAAATTGGTCGTGAAGTCAGGAATGAAGACGGTTCAAATGCAGTCGTTATCGCTCATATAAATGACTGAGAGAAACGAGGTCTGCAAATCGGACGGATCGGTGTTTGTATATTCGACGGAAACGCCTAAACTCTCTGATCCTACTTTTATGATACGAGTAAATGCGTAAGTGTGTTTAATTTGGGGATGTTTTGCTAACATCTAGACGGGTGGACCTATTGAGCCGAAATTTCTTATACAGGTACGTAGGTAGCTTAAACCCTGAAATAGCACATAGACTTCTGTACAGCGCGTAAAACCGCTGGGCGCGGCTTATTTCCTTAAAATATTGTAGACACATACTTATAATAATAAATAGCTAGGGCTGTAATTTGACTTGTTTTTCTAAATAAAATCAAATAACATAGAGGGATTTATCCCACCTTCTGGTTTAGCAAGTTGTCATCTACGGCTGTATCGTCGCTTAACATCACGCGAGATCGTTGTCAAAGGTT
The DNA here is from genome assembly GCA_947507615.1 of Hemithea aestivaria. NCBI lineage: Eukaryota > Metazoa > Arthropoda > Insecta > Lepidoptera > Geometridae > Hemithea > Hemithea aestivaria. The sequence continues at coordinate 11,990,665 of OX382331.1, forward strand.
AACCATTAATTAATAAAAAATAAAATAACAAGCGTGGTCCGGCGCATTTTTTTTATTGTGAAACACTGTGTCTAATATGGACTGTCATGATGCTTATCACCAAGCACCGGGCTTGCATATTGTCACTCATAGCAATAAAATCTCTATTGCTTAATAAATACATACTACCTACTCACGTATTTCTCAACATAATATATACGTTGCTACAACTCAATGTGATTCTTCAAAGAATGAGCAAACCACAAACTACATATTGAAGTTAGACCGTAAACATGTCGACAGCACCTCCAATAACTCCGGCTTTAAAGCTTACTCGAAATTATTACATTCTCTAAGAGACTATATTCTTAACTCCAATGTACATTAGTTAAACAGGTCATAAGTATTTGTTAGGAGTGTCTTTTTAATATGCGCTTTTAAAAGTAACACTGAGTTCGAAAATCTCTTTGGGTTTAAAATCTAAAGTTGTTAAATAAGTTCGTATTTTGGGAGTGTAAAGGTATTGTTAGATATTATTAGGATCCATTGGTTTACAAATATCGTGACTTGTGATCCATTAATATAAACACATTTGTACTGAAATGTACTTATTTAGTGTTTATTGTTTTCTTTGTTGCAATAAAGAGTTATCTATCTATCTAATATAGAGTTGGTAATATACATCTACGAGTATATCAATGAAATATATTGGAGATTATCGCGGTTTTTTCAATTTAATTGGGGCTTTGCTTACAGTATTCCTTAGTCAAGTAATGATTGTTTTCAAATTGGAATTAACAAGACATTTCAAGACAAAAGCGCATATAACTATTATTTTTATGTTAGCTAGTTTTATATAAATTCCAACAACATAAGTTGTATTTACACCTCCCATACAAAAATTACGAGAAATCATAATTTTAATCACACGCGCCAACATTTTGCGAGATGTACCGTCACAGATGTGCCAATTTGCGCAAAATGACCGTCACAGCAGCAGCTGAGGGGTTAAGTAAGACGTAAATGATCATAAAAAGACGATTGATTTCATCGATACCTAAGTATACATATAATATATTGATATCAGCGAAATATTGCATTAATCACTAATTTTTTTAATCATTAATCAACGTTGTTTCTATATTAATTAACGCAATCGGTCGATCGTGAATGAAGCTCTGAAGAGTAGTAGATATACAGATTAACAATATCGCTACCACGCAGACAAAAGTATTAAGTAATAAAAATCTTTTATCTAAGTGGCTTTCGTGAAGGAAATTTCCCTTTTTCTGGAGAAATAATAACTGCTTGTACACGTGGGCGTGAAGATGATAGGTACTTTTGATCTCTGAAATTCTGTTATGTACTTTTTTCACGAATTTCTAGTAAAAACAATTGATTCTAGAGTCAGTAAGGGCATTTTTTACTAATCAACTACGGAAATTTCTCCTTTTCTTTTTTTCCTACAGGATTGTTTACGTACGCGTCGTATTTTGTATCTTTATTGTGCCTCACTGTTACATCTATAATTATATTTATAATTATTATTATATATCAACTACATCAAATGTACAGCGCTGCCTACACACCCACTTTTGCTAAAGATTTTCTAAGTCAAAATAGGAAATAATAATACTCTAAGCAATAATAACAAAAACTTCTTCGCTTGCAAACTATACCACTTACCACCAACTAAATTAAGCAATATTTTTTTTTAAATAAATAATAATTTATTTAGATCACACCATCCACAGACCTTAAAAAACTTATCTAAAACTGTATCTAAATAATGGTGAATCCTCCAAATTCTGAAATTTCCACAGCTGCGATGCAACCAATAGTGTGTTTCAATAACTATTAAAATATCAAACGCGCAACTAAAATGATCATATTCCTTTGCGAACGTTGCACACTGATTCAATATTCCTACGAGCTGGCGTCCGCATGTCGCATCATATCGCCAATATTGGTACCATTTTCAATTAAGATTTCATACATACATATAATCACGAATGGTTCCCGTTGGGGTAGTCTGTTCACTTGGTTCGATTCTGACACACATCTTTCTCTACCTCAACTTTCATTACATTCTCTAGCATGCTCGCCTGTTCTTGGTATTCTTGATTTGGCTTTTCCTTAGCACGACATTTATTTGTTCAAGGAAAGTACGCCTAGGTCGACCAATTGCAGCTTGACTATTCATACTTGCCTTTTATATCTTTCGTCAATCGTCTTTCATCCATTCTCTCTACATTTCCGCACCGTCACTACAACTTCTAATAAACCACAGCGTTTCTTATCACACTACTCCTCATTTTATCCATCACTCCAGTTATACTTCTCAGACTTCTCATCTCCACAGCATTTATTTTAGTTTCATGCTTCTTCTGTACCCAACATTCAATTAAGAGTACGTACGAAAATAATTAAACTGGATGCACCCGTGTTCCGTTTGGTGTCAGGTCAGGTATCGGCGTGGAGGCGGATGTGGCCGTCCGCGTGACGTCATCCGGCCGGCTGCCGTGACACCAATCTCCTCATTGTAGGCAGGACATTGGTGACGAGTGCGGAGTGCGCTTCTAACTGGCCACGACCCGCGGTCTTGCACTTGTGACTTATGCGTCTATGAAATGTTTCGTTATCGAGTAGCTACATAATATACAGCACTAAGAATTATTATTAAACAGGATAAATATAGTTATGCCCAGATTTTTAACATTGGCCCCGTTAAATTTTATTGAATGTGTCAGGTAATTTATCTTCATACCTATTTAATCTAGTCGCTCTAAGTAGCAATGGCAACATATTTGCAAAGTTGGACTGGACACAATTGTAATCTTAAATTATATAAAAACATTAAATTTTTGCAACAGATTAGAATATCAGGATATTGATATACTCGTAATATGATCCTTTTCAAACTTTCTATAATTTTTTGCCCCTGTCCCTGTCAGTACAGTTAAACTGAATAAAGTTAAAAAATATATTTACTAGCGACGAACAGTTTAAAATCCCGGAATCCATTAAGTGTGCAGGCGCGGATCCAGGGGGGGGGTCAAGGGGGTCATGACCCCCCCCAAAATCCTAGTCGGAAAAAAAATCCGGTCATATCGATTGGTTTTACGCTTCTTTCATTGTCATAGAATTAGAAATTTTTCTCGTTATTAGCAAGCTCTACGTACAAGTTCATAAAATTGTTTGGCTGTTGATAGCGCATTGAGTAATTTGTGTAATGTGTACTTAATTTTTTTCGGTCCTCGCCTACAATTTATCCATAGGTTTTCGTAGCAAGCTGTTCAGCATCTTTCATAGTTAGGATTTATTGATTAATATAAACTGCTGCAAGCTGTTCGCGCTTTATGTTGTCCTTGCGGCTCAGCCTTTGCGCTTGCAGCGAGGTTCTTGCCCATGTATAATATAATAGTCAATATTTTGGCACAATTTACAAAAGGCAAAATTATCTCGGCGCTCGCAGCGAGCTGCTCACGCTTTTTTTAAATATGGATATGTATTTAGTTTCTTTGCCACTCAGAGCAAGCTAAACGCACATTATTCGTGCTGAAAAATCCAATATTTTCTCGGCGCTCGCAGCGAGCTGCTCGCGCCTTTATAAATAAGAATATTTAATTTCCAAGCCATTCGGAGTAAGCTAAACGCACATTTTTCGTGCTGAAAAATTTGAAATTTTCTTGGCGCTCGCAGCGAGCTGCTCGCGCGTTTATAAATAAGAATATTTCGTTTCCGTGCCATTCAGAGCAAGCTAAAAACACATCTTTCGTGCTGAAAAATTCAAAATTTTCTCGGCGCTCGCAGCGAGCTGCTCGCGCGTTTATAAATAAGAATATTTAGTTTCCTTGCCACTCGGAGCAAGCTAAAAACACATCTTTCGTGCCGAAAAGTTCAAAATTTTCTCGGCGCTCGCAGCGAGCTGCTCGCGCGTTTATAAATAAGAATATTTAGTTTCCTTGCCACTCGGAGCAAGCTAAAAACACATCTTTCGTGCTGAAAAGTTCAAAATTTTCTCGCCGCTCGCAGCGAGCTGCTCGCGCGTTTATAAATAAGAATATTTAGTTTCCTTGCCACTCGGAGCAAGCTAAAAACACATCTTTCGAGCTGAATAATACAAAATTTTCTCAGCGCTCGCAGCAAGCTGCTCGCGCGTTTATAAATAAGAATATTTAGTTTCCTTGCCACTCGGAGCAAGTTTAAAACACATCTTTCGTGCTGAATAATAAAAAAAATTCTCGGCGCTCGTAGCAAGCTGCTCGCACTTTTATAAATAAGAATGTTTACTTTCCTTGCCACTCGGAGCAAGCTGAAAACACATCTTTCATGCTGAATAATACAAAATTTTCTCGCCGCTCGCAGCAAGCTGCTCGCACTTTTATAAATAAGAATGTTTACTTTCCTTGCCACTCGGAACAAGCTAAACGCACATCTTTCATGCTGAAAAATGCAATTTTTTCTCGTCGCTCGCAGCAAGCTGCTCGCACTTTATAATTAGGAATGTTTACTTTCCTTGACTCTTTCTCTTTCTTGACTCATGTTTCCCAAAAAAAATTCTTCGAGAAAAATTCTAGGCGATGACCCCCCCCAAAATCATGGTCTGGATCCGCGCCTGTAAGTGTGTCATATCAATTTCAGTTAGCGATCTGTTTAATACAATTAATTAGCAGCAATGGCCAAGACAGGATATTTTTAGCCTTAAGTTGAGTATGTTTTTCTCTGGAAAAAGCCTTATTTTCTCTATCGCAACTGAGGCAGGTAATTAAAAAAATACTAATGTTATTTTCTTTTTTAATGCGGAATTTATGTATTAAGGGGGTAGGCGCGAAAGATACAGCATGCGTACTTTTCGTCTTAAAGATAAGCTAGATTATAATACTAGCTGAATTATAATAGAAAAAAAAATAGAAACATAATAATATGTTTAATCTAATATATAAAATTCTCGTGTCACAGTTTTCGTTGCCATACTCCTCCGAAACGGCTTGGCCGATTTTGATGAAATTTTTTGTGCTTATCCGGTATCTATGAGAATCGACCAACATCTATTTTTCATCCCCCTAAATGTTAGGGGTAGTCCACCCGTAAATTTATTTTTTTATTTTTTAGACAAAATTTTTAATTTCTATTTTTTTATGATACAACATACAAAAATACATACAATCCTCAATTTTCACCCTTCTACGATCAACCCTTATTTTTTAATAGCCATTTTAGTAATTTAATCATTTTTCCTCTCCGGTCGAAAACTGATCAATCGTCATTTAATTAGTTATCCCCGCCAGATGTCTACAGGTGTCACTTCTGACCCAGTAAACAGCACGGAGTAGGGATGAGAACGAAGCCGGTCTCCTTTCTTTCTCACTCCCTACACAGTTGTCGGCCATCATTATTGTTTATGCATCAAGTGTAGTAGTAACGTTGAAAATTATTATTTTGCTATCTCAGTGTAACTCTCATATTAACTTTTAATCATTCCTATTAATTATTTATATGGCAAAACAACGTTTGCCGGGTCAGCTAGTTCAGATATATTATTATGTACCATATATTCATATATAAGTTATATAGCGATATAATATTTGCAGGAAAAGCCACTGGCCCCCAAAACACAGTTATAACAAGTCGAAACGAAATGGGACTTTTTATTAATTACAAGCTTTTATTTACTTTCACCTGTCTGTTGTCTGTCTGTCTGTTGCAATCTTACAAGTTTAATTTGATCCACTTACCAGTTTTCGATTGAGCTGAAATTTTGCATGCATGTGTAATTCGGATGTATATAAATTCACTTGTATTTGATGTTATGGACAAATTTGCTTTATTTTACTTCCAATATGATATGAGATAACCTACACGTGTACGTCATGCTAAACCCGAGTACGTATTATTTCCAGTTGACCTGTGACTACATTATCTGATTACCATAAACCGTGTAGGCAAGACATTGTAAAGGTGAGCAGACAATGACTGATCTCACGGTCGATGCTAACTAGGGGGGTGACTTGTTGTTTCCTTAGCCTAAACTAAGTCAGTCTTTTAGAGCGTATTTTCACTATCTATTTTACAAGCTTTTATTTACTTTCACCTGTCCGTTGTCTGTCTGTCTGTAATCAAATCTTGCAAGTTTAATTTGGTCCACTTCCGAGTTTCGGGTTGAGCTGAAATTTAGCATGTGTGCATCAATCGGATGACAATGCAATATTATTATGACGAGCTGATCTGATGATGGAGCTGGTAGGGGGACATAGGAACTTCGTAATTAAACGACGCAACCCCATCGAGTTTGGGCTCATTTGATTCGTCTTAACGAGTTCTTTGGTGCCGGATGGTAATAATAATAAAAGCTTGTTAATAAAGTTTTTTTTTAAATTTCACTATTTTCTTTTGGTGTCAATAAAGATTCTTTAAAGAGTATATTCTCTTCTTAAGAGTATATTCTTTCTTAGCACTACAAGAAGGGAGTTAATGGTCGTTATCTTATGTCTATTGTAAAACTGTTGTCTTTTTAATTATAATGCAATACCTTCGCAAACTTCACTGTGATGTTTAAATGGTACTAGTTATTTATTAGTTACAAGGACCTGCCCAAAGAAAAGATGCTAAATTGAAGTCATTCAAATGTACGTTTTGGTTACTAAGGACCTGCCCAACACAACATTTAGCTCGTCAACCTAAATTATAAATGACCGAAGCATTTGGAGAAAAAACTTAAAGTGAAATTATGGGAGGTGTTGGAGCGATTTAATTATGATGAAATCGGAGAATTTTTAACAGTGAGTTGTTTTTAACCCCCGACGCAAAAACGACGGGGTGTTATAAGTTTGACGTGTCTGTCTGTCTGTCTGTCTGTCTGTCTGTGTGTGTGTGTGTCTGTCTGTGGCATCGTAGCGCCCAAACGGATGAACGGATTTTGATTTAATTTTTTTGTTTGAAAGTAGAGTTAGTCGAGAGTGTTATTAGCTATGTTTGGTGGAAATCGATCCAAGATGGCCGCCGCTACAAAATAGCGGATTACTTTTTTCTTCCACGACCCCATCGATATGGGTATCAAATGAAAGGGCTTAACGAGTAGAATACAGCCCACTATATAAAATTTAAAATCCAAGATGGCCGCCATCAAAAAATGTTGAATTACGTATTGCGTTGGGGGTTTTTTAAATTTTTAATTTAATTCACTTGTTGAAGGATTCGTTCATCATTAGTATTAAGTAAAAACCAGGTTATAATTAAAATAACATAAGCCGTACTCACACGCTAGTCTATTAGAGTATTTGTTTGTGTGAACGCAACACGTAGGATCCAAATCTCATGCAAAGTTAGAAACGTTAAGAATTCTCAGCGAGTGGTGACATCTGAGGTAGGTTAATGACTCCGCAGAGGTCGTCCATTGTTTGGTAAACAATGCAGCGGCCGGAGAACCGTCGATCCTCAGTTATTCGCTTCACTACGCGACGACCCTTTTAGCTCTGTGAAAAATGTACGAAACTGGAAGGGACTCATTAATCGTTGGTACCGTTACGTGTGCGTTATGATCTATACGTACTTAGACATTAATAAATCTACCTACCTATGCGTACTATTGTCTGAGGACCTACCGATATATCACTTTCACTACATAGTATAAATAAAGTCGCTTCCCGCGTTTGTCTGTCTGTCCCTATATATGCTTAGATCTTTAAAACTACGCTATGGATTTTGATGTATTTTTTTAAAAAGATAATGATTCAAGATGTAGGTTTAAATGTGTTTAATATTGTATTAATAGAGTACAAAAACAATGATTATTCTCTGTTATCGCTACGAAGTGCACGCGGGTCCACTATTACATAATAATATTTATTTTGATGTAATTTAATATTTTTGTATGTCGTTAAATATATATTTTTTTAAACATGTATTGTCTGTAGCGAAATAAAAGTACATACGTGGATTCTTGGGTATGTTTGTACCTAAAATATGTTTGTACTTGGGTATGTATTAACAAAGAGGTTACTATCCAAATGTAACTAATAAATTAAAAGACTTTAATGTACGAGTAATTACAAAATAGTCTCTTTTGTACCTAGAATTCTTATAATTATTCACTATAAAAGATCTCGAATAAGTTTTACCGATCAAATATTCAACTAGGTGCTTACAGAACGTGAAGTTTTAATTAAATCTGTTTTCTACTGTTGATTGGACTAGGTGCCTAAAGTTTTACATCGGTGTATTTGAAAAGAATAAGAGAAAATAGTGGATGAGTTTTAAAAAAGGTGAAAATAAAGTTAAAACAAGTGATTGAAGTTTTCAGTTTTACGAGTGATTGAGATAAGCAGGTCAATTACAATTAGTCTTCGTTTCTGTTCAAAATATCCCATTGGTTTTCCGAATGAAAAAACTCCAGGACTATTCAAATTGTGTTCCAATCTGCGTTATTTCAGCAAATCCTTTCAAACCGCCCACTTATCAGCGCTATCACAATCCAGAGATCATTGTAATACGATAAGTAAGGAAAAACTGGCAAAAAGAAATTAAAATTTTCTTTTCTCGATCTCAGAGCGACGTCGCGAACAGAAATGGGGTGAGGCATAATTTGAGATCATCTTGTTATGGTGTTCTGAAACTCGCAGCAGGACTGTTTCAACTCCAGCTATTTACGTCTTCTTACTGAAATATCCCTTCAATTAACTTTCGACAAATTAACGGGAAAGAGAAAAATATAAAAGCTGGAGCTGTGGAGGTCGGGAGAGGGGCAGCCGAAGAATAACCGGCCTCTCGGATAATTAATGGTTTCATTTATGTTTCTGCACTTGAGAGACTTGATTGTGCTGAGTTAGGCCTTTTTACTTTTTCAAGTTTCAAATTGCCATTGTTCGAATGAGCCGTAATTGAAAATTGTAAAGGTTCGGTAATCAATGGGTACCTCTCGCCCGTTCTTTGCAGTTTTTACTTTGAAAGTTCGATTTCTCGGTAGTTTTAATTACGATTCAGAAATCATTTATATTTTTACAAAGTTTTCCAGTTGTTTTGTACAGAGGTTTTGTGGTTTTTTAGGTTTGGTTATCATTTTAATAACTCTTTAACTTTTAATGATAATATTTATTCGTCTACCTAATTGTAATTTATACCTCAACAAAATGGTACCTTAGTATTAAGATTTTTTACATTTTATCATAATATTAGGTACCTATATGTTGTAAGGCTAATCTATAATGAGCGTTCTTGAAGTACGTACCTAACTACTTAATATTACAAATGCTGAGGTGAGGATGGAGTTTGAGGATGGACTGGAGTGATTTTGCTGAAATTAGTAACTTAAACTCTAAATAAGTTAGACTTTTCTAGTATTTTTATAATACTCTCCACATTACTTTTTGCTACTTTTTCATTAGGTATCCATTCACAGCATCATAAAATATCCCTACAACTTTTGAATCAGATAACGATCCATTGTGCATTCACAAAACGAACAAATCTCAAATGGATTATCGTATAAATGTGTCTCCAGTTAGTATTTAAACACTGTTTGATTTAGCGTCGTATGCAGCCAGTGCAATGAAATGTCAGCTAATTCCACACAACGGTACAGCGCTATTAATATGAATGATGTGAGGGTATGCCGATTACATTTATGTGACCGCTGATGGGATCTGAGCTTGATTTATGGCGTAAAAACTATGCTGGTGTCGTTTTGGTGCCTTTGTAAGTACTGTTAGTGTCATAGTTATATTTCAGAACACTGTAGCTACTACTACTGGAATGAAGAGTCTTAACATCTGTCTGTTTATACGTATACTACTGTAAAACAATGTACAAAACTTTTTGGCAATAAAGACTCTTATGTCTTATGTCTATTTTATGACTCTTACTCTTAAGTAAGAAGCGTTGGCGCAGTGCACCTAGAATGTTACATCATTTTAAGTTCCTGTCTAGCGTTGCGCTAATTATAGGCAGCGTTATGTCTTACCATCATATCAGGAGAGCGTATTGCTCGTCTTTTTAATTCTTTGTAGGAATATGGCGCTAAGCTACAGCTTTATATTACCTACCTATGCATCACCATTCTATAAAAATAAATATTATGAACTTAATTTACCAATGCCACGTATTTTACGTAGCCTACATAGTTTTTAACCTACAAAAGCCTTACCAAAGACCCTGAATCACGTTTGTCTACAAAATTAACATTATCATCCATTCATTCATCATTCTCGACGTTATCACAACAAAAATGGCCTCATTTTCCAGCAAAATGACAATATTTATTAGATTTACGGAATCAAATCGTGCATTATGCAGATTGGAACGGGTTCTGAAATATTGTTATTCGAGACACGAGACTCTCGTCACGGCTCCGTCCCGTCCCCGAAACCCTGACCCCATGAACTCCAGAAATGTCACTCTACATCGGGAGATACGGGAGCTTTTAAACACTTCAATTGTATTTTTTTCTTCTCATTTAAATAAAATTTACAGGCTGACCAAAGATAAAGTAGTAAAGGCGAACATGTTAGTCTAGTCCGTGTTCAGTTTTAAAAGTATCGAGAAGGCAATAAAATAAAACACGTTGGTTACAATTAAAAAATAAATCCAGAATGTCGATTTATTTATGCAATTGCAAAGAGAGGTTTTCGTAAAGTAGTTATACATTTTTACATGCTTCAAAAGAAAATGATTACTTTTTATCTCGCTATCTGTTTTTTTACTTAGCTAGGTTATTATTTATGAACCGGTTATGAAAATTATTTTATGTTTGATAGAAAATCTCCGCCGTGTACAGTGGTGCCTAATTGGGTATAATGTGCTAAATAGGGTATTAACTACCAAAAAGTAGTGTTGTATTCTATGCCAGATCCAGCCATTTAGGCATGAAAAGAAAAAGCATCCATCTATACAAACTTTCGCATATTTCCAATATTAGTAGGATGCTATGGCTAGATAACATTTTATTAAGCACCAAGTTTTTTATTTCTTTATTACATTGCGACGCATATTCAGTGGTATTAAAACTTATATCTACGTAATAAGATCGAGCAGCACACCCAAGCTACGAGTGCGAGACAATTCCTTCGGATTCCTGAACTACCCCTTATCGTTAAGCTTTATTTATACCCGGGATGGAGTCGAATGACTCGTGCGTCAAATGAAATTTTCCAATAGAGCCGAGAATTTTTAGTTAATCCAAATGAATGGATGAATTAAGATGAAGATTTTCTATTCGAGGAAGAATTTGCAAGTATCGAAGCTTGTCGGAACTTAGTTAAAATAAATTTGAATTCTTGGACTGGATTGGTAGTTAGAGCTTGCTTCAGTTAGAGGTTACTTATTGTTATGTTGCTTGTTGGTTGTCTCCTGATGTTAGCGATAAGACCGCCAATTATTTATATTTTTCATAATATCCATGATATTATGATTTACTAATGGACACTTTAGGCTCAAATACATTGTGGCTAAATAAAAATATGAAACAGGAAAGTTGAGTCTTAGGAAAACTAACCCTAGCGAGTTTAAACTCCGTTACTTGGTATCTCAAGAAAATGACAATTGAAATACACGTCTCTTGAAAAAAAACTTAAAATTATATTTTATAAAGTTTACAAAAGTCAATAATCAAAATCTCCTCGACAAACCATGATTGAGATATTGCAATCTTCAAATAATAATTGCTTTTTTGTGTCTGTTATTTGAACAAAAAAGTTGTTCAAAAGTTTGCGTCACCGATTTTTATCGCTCGTACCTATCTACTTCCCCAGTTTAAAAAAGCTATTACTAAAGTGGAAAAATAACGCCATTCTGACGTGTTTTATGAAAGACTTGGAGCGGAAGGCTGTGTCTTATGACGTTGCAACTTTGACACCCATAACTCTCGTGAAAATGTTTTTCGTGAGGGGTCGCCTATTTTAAATAGTTGCTTTAATGGGTACGTCCTTAATTAGAAACTGTACGGACTGAAATTGGGGTTCCTTTTCTGATTTAATGAGGAGGCAATCGCGTGATCCCTTTCGCACAGATTTGGCTCCTCCCACCGGGCGGTGAAAATCAATAACATACTGTAGAAGTGCGTTTAGTGTCGTACCTTGCTGGCGTAGCCTCAGACGGCTGTAACTGCTGCGAAGCACACACTGTTCAAACGTATTGCCAAAACTTTCGCCATTTCTACGCTCTCATGCATCGACGACCGATGCGGGCGACGCGACGGCCGAAGGGCGGCTGAATCTTTGTATCATTAAGAGGCTCTCACTTTGACACAGCTGACATGTTTTACAATGCCTAGTAAATTATGTCGACGGCTTACTCGCAGCGTACCGTAGTAGCGTAAAGCTCTTCAAATATATAATTTTGTCATGTCGTAAATTATCCGTTATGGGTTTTAAACTGTGTTACTGAAGTCTCCTAATTTTGAAATAGAATTTTATTTAAATGTCATTTTTTATGGAACAGTGGAAAAAAAAATCTAATTTACACAATTTGACGACACTGAAATGCCTTTAACAGTGGCCGCAGCAAAAGCCTCCAAAGTTATAAGCCGATTTTCACTTGAACAATTACGTTCTTGAAGGTCGTTAAAAACCCCTAAAAAGCTTTTAGCGGAATTAATACAGCATAATAATTTCCCGCATAACGTGTAACAGAAAGCGGGTTTCCGATAATTGCCGAAGATTCTCTTGGTGAGTTTGCTGAGCGAGAGCACCTGCATTAATTACAAGATTTAGCTTCATCCCAACATTAATAAGGAATAAACCACTCCACTTTCTTTGTCCGCCTTTGTTTATTAAACCGAAAGATTAATTACGATACCAAATTTTAAGAATTTGCAACTTTGTCGAGTCGGCGGGTATCGGAGAATTTAATTTAAAAATTCCGAAGTTTAACGAGACAGGTGAGGCGAACTGCTAAGCGCGTTATGAATTTCACCCCACACGCGGTAGTTTCGGGAATTTTTCCCGACTCCCACAAACTTTATGGCTTATCCGTCATGCGTGGCTGCCCGCTCGTTCACGTATCTAAACCACACGGGGCGACTTCTCTTTGGAAGGTCTCGTATATTAATATTCAGGTGTTACAAGTAGTAGGTAAATTTTGGGCACGTGTAAATTATCATATTATTATGTCGCAGTTCAAGGATTCCTACCTAGCCTTCATTTAGGCACCGAATTAAATTCGTCTTGCCGAACCATTGAACACGCGTGACAAATACCTGTTATGACATAAATGTTCTGCGCGAAAACATGATTCATACCTATTTGCAGAGTGAAAAGTCGTAAAACACGAGCTACGTTTAACTAAATGATGTAAGAATTACAAATTAATCAACAAACTTTTGAAGTATCCAAACAATTTTATGTCTCGAAAGAGTTGAAAGGGTCTCGCGCATGTATAGCGAATTGGTTGATACCTTCGATTAGACATCCACCTGGATACGTCAATGTCAGGCGACCCCCGCTGCCAAAAAAAAAACAACGGGCATAGAACTAGATGTAACAATACAGATTATCCCTATGTGTGTATGTACTTGTGTGAGTAGGTATATTGTGCCAGTGTTATATTGTGACAATTTTGACGGGTGCGCGTGTAGTGGTGTTATCTAAATTTCATTAATGTGGTATCATTATTGGTGATCGTTGCCTCTCCCCCACAAAAACTGGTAGACTTTTTCGCATAGAAATTAGTACCCCGGTTCGACTTCTTTGGTGGTTTAATACTCAAAGGTTGATACAGTTCATAGAAACGTCAATATCCGTAACTGGAGTTCTTCCATCACTTTTAATTGTTCATAAATCACATTTCAGTTAAAATTAAGAACCCATTTGGTAAATTTTACGAGGGAACTTTGTAAAACCGGTTTTGAAAGAGGCGCGTGTGCAATATTTACGTTCGTTTTATGATTTAATAGTGTAGTATTTAATATGAGTTCGCGAAATGAACGACTCTGTGAAGTGTATGGAAGCCATTGACAGTGCAACTTTGTCATTCCATATAATGTAACATATCCCGTCAACTGAATACTCAACTCACTTTTTATGGGGAGTCAAATTTTTATTCTCGGATACAGATCTTGTTTCCTATGATATGTCACTGACTTATATAAAATTCGCCAATAGCTATGATTAGTATTTGACTTACCATCAAATTTTACGTTACTTGATTTATTTAATAGCTAAGGGAGTATTCAATAATTTACCCGAATTTTAAAGAAGTAACTGAATTACAACATTTTTTTTTATTAACCTTATGATTAGAATAAAATAGAAAACTCTTTATATAATATTTATAGTGTTCTATAGTCTATTAATTAGGCTTATTTTATTCCCAAATAACCACAATCCAATTAAATTACCGCAAAACCTACTGGTAACATAAACGTACTCATTACTCATTGAATAGAAAGTAGTTAATCTTTTGTATTCACAAACCATTTTCACATAAAATATGATATGCTTAGTTAAACCGAATTAACTAGAACCTTTTTCATAATAGACCAATTATATATTAAAGCGGTTTCTATGTTAACACCACTTTGAGTCGTTTAATGTGTAAAACGTTTATGAAAAACGAGCTTAGAACATGCACGTTTGGTTTTCACTACTATTGATTATACCTCTTATTATGTTACAAACTGGCTTTTGGTAAGTCTTAATTAGCATTTGAAAATACTTAGAACTTACAAAAATTTTATGATAAAAACAAGATGAGCAAATAAGGTTCCCGATTGAAGTAACAATGCCGTGCGGTACTTAAAACGCAGTGAAATAATTTGTTTACCTTAATCAACCTAATTATCACAATATAATGCATACATTATTTTTTACGACTTACTGCTACTGCTTTTTAGAACCTAATGAATGTCCATATCGGACACATCGCCACCCAGTGTTTTACAAGCTTTTATTTACTTTCACCTGTCTATTGTCTGTCTGTAATTAAATCATGCAAGTGTAATTTGATCCACTTCCTGGTTCCCGATTGAGCTTAAATTTTACATGCATGTATAAATCGGATGACTACCCAATATTATTATTATGACATCGTGCAGATCTAATGATAGAGCTGGAAGGAGGCCATAGAAACTCCGCAATTAAACGACGCAACCCCATTGAGTTTGGGCTCATTTAATTTGTCTTGACGAGTACCTAGGTGCTAGATGGTATAATAATAATAAAAGCCTGCTTTTATATATTTTTTTATAAAATTTCACTTTTTTAAATAAATTTGTGCCATGCAGGCACTGCATGCACTGCACACTGCACCTGTCACCTTAAAAGGCTTATTACACTTGGCTGAATTTAATTCCTAAATTCAGAACCTAAATTTAGATTTAGTCAGTCAGCAACGATACTTGCTTCTGAATGTAGGATGCTAACTTGCTAAATGTGATTACACTTGACTTAATTAAGTAACGACTGAATTTAGGATTCTGAATTTAGCCAAGTGTAATAAGCATTTAAGATAGATTTATTGATTAGTTGTTAAATCATAATTTCGCTGGAAACATAGCCCTTTAGTCTAGAACACAGCATTGATTTATCACTAAACATTTTTTTGTTTTGTTTTCATTATTTATGTGTGTCTAATAGACGCTTGACGCTAAAATGTTAAATTTATCCCAATTTCAATATAATTTGACTCAGAAATTAAATTAAAGAAAGCTCTACATTAGCTACATTGCCTGTACCCTTCTTTCCTTTAATACAAATAGCTTGTAAATATCAAATTAGCGTCGGCCATTACGAGGGTAATCATTAAACGGGTTCTTGAAATGTATCTGACATTTTAGAGGCCCATTTGTAAGTAACACAGATCTTAGGTCTTAAACTAATCTGGGTGTGGATGTCTCCTGGTTGTCTTCTATAAGATATTAATATGCATTATTTAGGACCACCTGAACCCAGCGGTTTTATACAACCTGAAAAGTGTGTTGTTTGGGGCCTTATCTACTTCTAAATACCAAATTTCAACTCTTTTATTGCAACCGTTTAGGTTTAAAGATGAAACAAGGATACTCGTAACCTTTTGCCTTTATTATATTAGGGGATGGAATGAAAAAGGCAGTTTTTAGTTGTTAGGTAATCTAATGACTTTTTGAGTTGAATCCATTTACAATAATGTCCATACAACAATATAGACAAAGAAAATATAGGCATACGATAATAGTTATTTGTTATACAAGAGTGCAAAGTTGCTTTTTTACCGCGTGCTCAGTTTGTATGACCGAGCGAGCGAAGGATTCTAAAATTAAATCACGAGCGTAGCGAGTGATTTATTAATTAGAATCCTGAGCGTTAGCGAGGGAATCAAAAGAGCACAAGGTCAAAAATCTTTGCACTCGAGTGTGACACATAATTTTTCATCCCCCCTCAGCGAGGAAATAACTCAATGCTAAAAGTTTTTTTTTAAATTATTCTCACCATGGATGCGCACAGCGTTGCCAGTGCACTATCTTCAAAAATAACCAGTATTCAATTTTAATTTACGTAGGTACGCTTACTTAGAGTCCTTTTCACGAAAGAGGTCCCACGGAATTTAGCGGAACTAATTTTTTATTCTATTATTATTGGACTTCATATTTTAAATCATTTTTATTTGTTACATAAAATAAATACCTTTTTGATTAAGAAATTAAATATGAGAAATTATGAGGCGTTAAAAAGGTAAAGGTATTTAAACTTTTAAAATGTGCAATAGTGGCGTCCCGCAAAAAGGTTTCCTTTCGTGAAAAGCACTCTACCTATTCGTTTTAGTGATTATTTTCTCATTTTCAGTTTATTACAGTGAGAAATCGTTAATAAAAAAGTTACTAAAAAGTAATACTTAGAAAAAATCTTGCTACTAACTAGATAAAGTTATAAAAAATTGGCTTATTCTATTAACTCTGCTAAATTAACTCAACTATTATTTACTATTACAATACTATATAATTCATTAAAAACATTATTGCCTCGAAATGTAACTTATATCTAAACAACTAACGTAAATATAGTTCAAAAGAAACGTAATATGTTACAAAAGTAACTTACTGGCAAGGCTGACGGTGCGCCCAAAGCAAATTAAAAAAAAAAAGTTTACTAAAGAGGTTCTTACTCTGAGTTTTTAACAAATTTAAAAAAGTTGTATGCTTATTTCGGTACCATAGAGGTGGAAGTAAATAGGTTTAATTATGTTTTTGTCTCTAGAGGGTAAAGTAAGTTTGAATTTCTCTAGAGGAAAATATAGACTTTTCCAGTCAGATATCGATGAGTAAAACTACACTTTCCGAGATAGTGGGATGAAAAGGAATTTATTAGTCAAGCAGTAATGGATTGACTAACGAATTTTTTTCGATTACTTAATAAGGATTTTACTGTAAATTTGTTCATCGCCAATGAAAATTTTCAAAAATTTTACATAAAACTCGCTTTATTGTCTCTAACAAAACTGTGAACCAAGTATGTAGAAAGTTCTCGCTAGAGTCGTAAGTCGAGTTTAATACAAAACATCGTAGTATAACAGTATTTGAAAACGACATCTTTATTTTGTGAAACAATAAAAGTTGAAGAGTCAGGAGAATCTTCCACCTCTTCTCGGTTAGAATTATTTTTATTACCTCTCTATATCATTGAAATAGGTTGTAATATATTTTTGTCACTATATTTTTCTGTAACAACTACAATGAACATGTTATTATGGCTTCCTCTATTTTTACCTACCAAAAATCCCACCGTGGGGACTTTTTACAAAAATAATTCGTGTATTACAACTTTATTTTTTCAGTTGATATTTTCAGCTACAGCTGCTTTAAAACTGGCGAGTGTAATGTAAAAAAAAATAGTTTACGTAACACATATTTTTCATTTTAAATACGCATTTGTGCTCACTTTCATGATATTTTTTTATCCAACTAAAATATTCAAATGATCTATAAATCATAAAATTAAAAAATCATTATTATATGCACATAATATATATCTGTCATAACAACACTACTTTTAAAATATTGGAAGTGCTTTCTAGTCATTTTTAATAAAATTTGGCACTCACCGCTTGTCGATTTGTATTAGCCAGAATTGCAACCGTCCTAAATTTTCCGATACCAGACTAAACAATAACAGTTACTTAGGAAAACTTTTAAGTGCCCGTATCATAATATCTGGACAGTAAATAATCACGGAAAGTTGACACAGTATTTGCTCTACGGAAACTGCGGGGTTCGATAATTTAGGCCTTTTATCTTTTTATTCGCGCTCTATCAATATTTGCGCAAGTGCTGGCCGCTGTTTGATTGCCAATGAATATTTTCGTTGTTTCATTAATCGAGCAATCCTGTGCAAAAAGCAACCGAGGTTGCTTTTCCAGGGCACACTGCTTGCTACCAAAATGTTATCGACGTTCAGTTGTATTTGCTTGCACCTCATACCACTTGTTATATTTTTATTTATTGTCGATTTGCGAAAATTGTATTCTGTCGACGGCGGCTCTATGTGTGGATTAACTTTTTTTATATTCGTGGCGTTTATTTTGAGAGCGAATTCGGTACGTTATTGTTTAATATCAGTGTTTGTTTCTGTTTTTATTGAGTTTATTTTAATTTGCATAGACTTTTAATTAATATTTGAATGTGTCGGAGGACAATTTTAGAAGCTTAGTTTTAACCGTTAAGCCAGATATCATAAAATTCCATTCGAGAAAATTTGTTTTATATTAAGTCACAGAAAAGTATCGTTTCATGAGTCACGAGTGGATCCACAATCATTAAAATTTAAATTTATTATGTTATATCCAGACGTTACGTAATACATTGTAAGCTTGAAATCTCAGCGGAGTGTTGTGTCTGATTTGTTCCTCAATTAAAGTAACAGTTATAGCGATTGCGTGATTATTGTTTTGCGGAGACTACTGGACTTCTCAAAATAGATCTGTTGGGACTGACACGAAACGTCTGCGACAGGAATGGATGGGAATATTCCACGATTTTATGGCGTAGTAGTATTGCAAAACAAAATGAAAACTTTAAAATGTATTGTATTGTTGTTGTTGTAATGTATGTATTGTATTAGAACTGCTTCACAAAGTGATAATAAAAGATGTTTATTAGATTTTGTGATGATCAGAGACATCTATTACAATAACAAAGAAAGTTGTGCCTAGATATCAATTTATCATATGAAAAGTCCGAACACTTTGCCCTTCAAGGGCCAGCTCTACTACGTGCACATGTACACGCGCAGTGTCAAGTTTTGAAATAGTACAAAACATCCAAAACATTTTTTTGGAATGTAAATTTTGACAATGTGTATGAAGTGCGCATGACATGAAGCGAGGAGGGTAATTAGAATTGCAATAATACGCAATACGTGAAAATACCAAAATTTCTAAAAAATATCTACAAATTATACTATCGGTCACCTTCCGAATGATATCATACATATTAGTTTCCATCAATAACATAAAACGTAATGGAAAATGTAGAATCACGATCAGCGTAATATATCGCGACGTCGTCAAGGCATGGCTCCATTATCGACGTCATGCGGGCATCCACGCCGCGTCGTTGCACGTCAGACCACGTGACCACGGAGTCATCATGACGTGATTATCAGTATCACACTCATTACTGATTTACGCACTAAACTCTCACGTCTTCGAGAGAATTTGTTGTTGTCAGGCCATGCTAATGAACCTTTATTTAAAAGTGCTTTTAGTTTTAGATATTGGATCCACCTAATTTTAGCTAGTTTCTAGTTGATTTGACGACGTTTCTTTTTTTGAGACTTCAAATATACATTTGAACATTGAAAACGGATTGTTCAAAAAATAATAACTTGTATGAGTTTCTTGCCTGTACTTCTCTTACTACTTTCCGAGTGAGTGATAGAATTTTAAAATGAATTAGCTACGTTGTTTAACTAAAACCAGGGAGGGATTTATCCCGCCTTCTAGGTTTAGTCTTTACCGGGGGTAGATTTCCTTTGCAGGAGGTCGACTAGGTGGGTACCCCAACAGTGCCAGTTATTCTACCGCATGATTAGTGATGTGCGAACATTGCTGTGCTTCGGTAGCAGGGCACTGTAGCTAGTGAAATTACTGGGCTGAAGAGTCTTAACATCTTATGACTCTCAAGTAGGAAGCGTTGGCGCAGTGCACCCAGAATTTTACCTGTGTAAAATACTGGGTAGCACTGTACTAATTATGGGCAGCGTTATGTCTTACCGTCAGGAGAGCGTCTTGCTCGTCTTCTTACTTCGTTGTATAAAAAAAAAGTCTGCTACTATCTACGGCGGTATAGTAGCTTAACCTCACGCGAGATCGTGGTCAATGGCTAACCTAACCTACAAACCCACCTAACCAACCTATAACCATTGGACTATAACCAAAGACATGCAAAAGTGCACCGCTGTAACCTAATTTTATAAATGAATTGTGGTTATTAATTTTCCTGTAGAAATACGTCTATAGCGTAGATATTGTTCCCAATCTTAACATACACACCCACCAACTGCTATAATCTGGTAGTAGGTATGCAAGATAATATAATTTAATTATGTATTTAAAAATATATACCATTATATTAATTTGATTAGATAGAGGTTGTTATTTTGCACAAGGAAATAATTTGATTATGACAAAATGGCTGTTGTAATATTACAAAATTTAAATCAACAAATCATAATTTTTATGAATGTTAATAATATGAGTTTTATTATAATAATGTTATCATAATAAAACTCATATTTTACTACATTATTAATGTGATAATACGAACAATTTACGATGATGCGTTATTATATTCTCTGATATAAAAATTGTTACACCAGACTGAAAAATGTGAAATTTTGATATCTGTACAGTCTATTGAAAAGAGCGACAGAAATATATTTCACAAAATAAAAGCAGCTCCGCATATTGTTATGGTTTGTTAAAATATATTTTCATGAATGCGTCATAACATGCTTCTAGTCGGTCATGTGACGAGAGGTACGCCTCTAAAGTTGACGCAATGCAAATATTTCAGTAGTGGCTTGTGTCACACTAACTGCTCAAATTCCTTTAATATTTTCACGGATCTCTATTATTACCCGATGATTTAGTACTCATAATTTTAGTCTCTTAACAATGCCAGTAAACATGTTTTCTCATAAATTTCTGCAGGTTTTCTCACACTACAGCGGCACAGAGATCTTATGCCGTTCTTTAGGATTTACTCTTAGGCCTATAAATTAGTATTAATTTAGTGTTATTATTTATAACACTCATTATTTCAAACTAATGTAATGTTTAGTTAATGGAAGGTAACTAATGTCGTCATATTTCACGGTACTTTCTATAGATACTCTGATTCTATTAAGGGGGCGAGTAGGATGTGTGTATTAATAAGAATTTAAAATATTTGTGATGGTGCGGCGCTGTGCGTCTCATTATGTCTGAGGCGTTTGATTAATGAGCGTATTGGAAAACGCGGCAACGCCTCACGCGTCTCACCCGTCACTCTGACGGGATATAAATGAGTTTTATATCGTCTGTCCTCACCTAAGCCCATCTCTCGACTTCGCTCACTTATCAGGAACAACAACGGCTAAACGTCCACTTGTTTAATTCATTTTGCGACAGCCGACTTAGACGGCTAGTTGAAATGTTTGGCGACTTTCCAACGCTGTAAATTAACGCCCTTTTTTATTGTTTACAGGTAAATCACCCGAGTCTTTGGAAGCAGAAACCTGAATATACGTGGTCGTCGGAACGTCGGCACTGCGATTTATTTAGAGAATTTCGTTTTGTTACTATTGTAGGACGATAAAATGCTGTGTTGAATACTGAGTATACGTATTTTACGAGTACTGATGATATACTTGCGGAAATGAAATAAAATTTTTAGTAATTGGTAATTTCAGTATTTTATTACACAGAGCTATAAAACGACTCTTAGTACTTTTGCATGATACGTGTCGAAACTTTCTAGAAAATACACATTGCTCAAAATTGGATAAGTTACCCTAGATCAAGATGCTAACGTAGTAAGTAGCAAGTGTACATAGCATGTACGAGTATATAGATAATTTCATGACTTAAGTTTAACAATTGGCGATCTTGTCGCTAAAAGCGATCTCTTCCAGACAGCCTTGCAGGAAGAGGAATATCGATATTTACATGGGTTAGTGGTAAGATAAAAGAGAGTAGGAATATAAAAGATTTACAAAAATAACTCTTACATACTCATAATATAAATTATATCTTATAGTTACAATTAAAACAGAAATTCCAAAGTAAACAGCGTCGTCCTCGAGGACTATTGCCAAAGTTTAATATAACGTGTAGGTATTCAGTCGTCATAGTGCGGGCTCAAGTGGTTTTGGCAAGCGGACGAGCGTCTGCTCGACTTAATCAGGCCGCACCTTAACCGGGCTTAGCTGGAGCACGACCCTTAATGACTGGGAACCGATGAGTGCCGCCTTAACATACGTTTGATTGCTCGAGTGCTGTTTTAAATGCGATTTCAGCCACGAATTTTTAATGGAAGGATCGAATATTTTAAAATAATTGAAGCACGTGGATTTAAGGTATTACACGTAAGGGTTAGAGTCGTATTGGTTTCATGAACACAATGCACACTTCTACCTATTGGTTTCTTATATTTGGTGAGGCTGTTTTTTGTAGCACAACGTGTTAATATCAATTTAAGACACTGTAGTGCGCATAATATGTCTAAATTTTTATTATGGACAAACATCGTACATATCTACTTCATGCTCGATAACTGACACTGTTTTTATTAGATACCAGATAGAGAGGCATTTACCCTGCCTGCCCGCTTAACATCAGGCGGGCTGTCTGCTTGTCACTGTCTAACATAAAAAAACCGGTCAAGTACGAGTCGGGCTCGAGCACCGAGGGTTCCGTACAAACCCGTAGGTACCTAAGAAAAAGTGAGTATAATATATTATGTAGGTTTATATTCCCTTGCGAGTAGTTGCGAGTTTGAAAATATGGGGCTAAAATTGCTGTTTCTTTTGATTGCGTTGACATAGAGGTTTGATTTTGTTACAGCTTAAAGATATTATAAACTTGAGTATTTGATATGAGTTTCAATTTAATACCTCTACGTGTGCATGAGGAAAGGGGTAGTAAATATAAAATTATTAAAAATATTTTTTTATATGAATTAACTAAAAATTTACGGTTTTCGCAATTTTCCTGTATTTATGTTCTCTGTATGTATGTAGGTTTTGATTCCTTTGGGAATGTCGAATTCTGCTGAAATTTGCGGCATATTCGACTATATCTTTTGATTGCGTTGGCCTAGAAGTTTAATTTTTTCACAGCTTAAAGATTATTTTATAGAAATTTCAGTTTGATACCTCCACGCGTTCCTGAGAAAAAGGGTTTTGACAGACAGACGGACGGACGGGCAACAAAGTGATCCTAGAAGGGTTCCGTTTTTTAATTTTGAGGTATTGAACCCTAAAAAAATCACCTATTACTTAGGACTAAATAAAAGATTTATTTAGTCCTATACTTCCTGTATCGGTAAAGATATTTTGTTTAGCTACCTCTTACTATTACTTACATTATAATATATAATAGCCGGAAGCTTCGAATAGGTATTTTGTTGTCTATTTATCTACATAACAATATCTAGAAATGTTTAGCCCAAGTATGGCTTAAAATGGCGTTAATATGTTGCCCTATAGACTCATGACTCACATTCATACCTATGCGGTTTGCACTAGAATTCTGAATTACAGTTAATGTCAAGTCTAGATTCTGATATTACTAAGGGGAGGATACCTGTCGTCTGGGGAGGTTCACAGCTGTCTGTTATGCTAGCAATTATTGGACACTTAATTACATACCTTTCTGACTTGAGACTGCAATATGTACATATTAAGAATAGAATAGAAAACTCTTTATTGTACACACAAATACAACAATATAAACTTAGAACTAAGATTCCACAGAAAGAAGTGTTACAACTGGCGGTCGTAGTTATCTTTTAGTTATGTTAGAATAGCTTTTACTTGCGACTTCTTCGAGTGAATTTAATTTACCTTCATAAAGTTTAATTTTCTCATCTCACACTCTTAAGTGATTCTATTTTAAAAATATATTGATGCGTCCTAATAATGTAGTGCAAATCTACGTTGGTCGATCTATTGTATCTCTAAAATAATAAGTTAAATGTTAGTAATTAACCGTGGTAGATTTTAAGCGAGCCGATTGACCTAATGGAAATTCGTGAACACAAAGCGAACGTTTTTATTCATATCCTAAAAACTACTAAACCGATTTTGATTAAACTTACTCCGTCACCTATGTTGGACTAAATGGAAGCCGATAAAAAATAATAATCAACTGGATTCATAGTTTTGGAAGAAAGCAAAAGCAAAGACACGTTTCTGAAATTTTGTTTATTGGTTTGGAAGCCTGAAAGATTTTTTTATTAAGTCTATGATACGACTGAAAGGATTGTTATTGTAAATTTCAGTTCTAATACTATAAAATAAAATGTATCGAATTATTACCCTTTAAAAAATCTTCTAACTTCTACTTCTTTCTACCTTATTTTTATAGAGTTATCATTCATTCATTCTTTTTCAATTCGGTTAAACACAGATGGTGCCTAAACTGTGCAGTCACACAGTTGCGCTTACGTTCAACAGGCGCAAAATTTGAAAATTACCGTCGATTCGCGATAAATTCGTTTGCTGTCGCCAGCAAGTGGCGACCGTTTCGATTGTAGATTGATTGCTTGATTGAAGAGCGCGATTCGTTGCGACGTGTACAGAGCGCAGTCTTAATTGCCACCGGAGATTGGCGTATTGGTCATTATTGTTTTCATATGAACTTTGTCGATCATATTTATGGAGTTTCATAGAGTTTTAAAGGTTTAAATGGCTGTAAGTACTTATTTTAAACATCTTTTTAAGTATATTTATTAATACCGTTACGTTGGGTTTGCATTTGATAGAGTTGGGTTCTAGGTTCTCTCATTTCTATAAATGCTGTCACAATTCGTTGGTCACAATATCCGAATCCGCGCCCATTGGTTCCGTAATTCCATCGAGTTGACGGACTGCAGTACATAAATAAATGATAAAGCAATCTCATGCTCTCTCCGGATGGTTTTTTGCCCTAATCCATGTGCACTTGAATATTCATAGCGCCGGGGAAATCTGAAACAGGTACAAAATATAAGATTATCATTGCTCCCAGGCGAGGTCCGTCAACACTCTTCCTCGCGCCGTGTTATTCTAGTTTTTGGGGCTTTCTTTTATTCAGTTGATATGCGCCCCTTTAAACTAGTCATATTTGCCATTTTTATATGGGATGAACTTTTTTATTTTTGGTCCGGTATTTAGAGGAGCATGATGGAAAATATTCTCTAAAATTTTTTCAATTTTGTAACAGACATCAGAAATAGACGAAATGTTAGCAATGCATCTGAAAGATCGAAACATAAAGAAATATCAGAGTTGATTTCAGATATTCAAGTTATGAATTAAAACGTTTCGTTAACGCGTTCCCTCACTAATAGAAAGCGGTCATTAAGTTTTTTATTTTCATTTGTCTTATACATAAGACTTAAAAGGAAAAACCTTTCGAGTTAGTTTAAGTGTAGTGATTAGTGAAATTATATAGTGTTAGTGCTGTGTACAAAGAACCCATGAACAAAGTGACTTCGCAGAAATAGAGACAGTAAGAATACGTGTTATTGGACACTTTCTTAGTTATATCTTCTTAGCAGTTTATGTTAGACCTAAATTACTTATTAGCCTGAAAAGGCTAGATTGTAGTTTATTGTTATTTCTATTATCTACAATGGATGTAACATTTAAAAAAAAATCATTTGTCTGTTTCAAGTTAATCGTAGTGACTACATAAAACTAAGCAATTTTTTTTCATTATAACTAAAGCGTTTAAGAATATGTGTTTTGATATTTGGATACAACGAACTTTTCTACGGGTGAAACGTAGAAACGTAGCTAGTAATTGGTAAATATCTTTTTTCTTTTCATCGTACTCTAAATTTATGCCTTCCCTAAACAGTTCCAGAAACTTTGTTGAATATTAAACGAACATAAAATGTAACGGATGTTACAAAATTATTTTAGAATATATCTGTTCATTTGCGAGAAAAATAGAGATGTGGACAATTTTATTGATTGTAACTGTCTTATTACTAAGTTTTCTTGTTAAATCTAAGAATTTCAGACAGGCTGAGATTAATTAAATAGGATATTCGAAGATGTATAGTTCCCGCCACGAACAGATAGTAGATATTTTGTAAACAAATGTGTGATGTTTTAAAAACGTTCATTTTCAAAAACACCAATAAATTATATTATTATCATTCGACTACGAACAAGAGTTTTGTGATAAAATTGATTTTTGATAAATGAAAAGTCACTGTGATTAATTTATAATGTTAACGTAGAATAGATTTTTTTTTCTATATAAAAAGTACGTCATATTCGGGTTAAATTTATGCATATTTTTTGTGCAAATTCATGCATAAAATCAAGTAGTGATCGGAGGTTAGGCATGTTCTATATATACTCAGAGTATTTTTAAAATACTCATGTCTGTCAAGCTTATTAAAATATTCTTGATGTTTAGGAGAGCGGCGTGCACTTTAAAAGTGGTCCAGTTCAACAAAAGTTTAAGCAAACAATAGGCAAAGACAGTACTATTCTAGCGTATAACAAGCCAATAATTCATTGATCTTTTCGACTAAGAAAAATTTTGCCAATTTATCTATCCAAAGTAAATTAAACCGTGTTTTAAACCCATTAAGCGTGATTATCGTTCAATTGTATTGGATTCACCTCCTTATGTCTGGCTTAACGGACTAGAGCCAATACCATCCATAATTTTCACGCCAGTTGAAATACAACGAGCCGCATGTCATTTTAAGGCTTGGAATTCACTGAAGCGATGTGCATAGAAGTCTGCTGCTTGCTATTGAAGTTTATCTAAGAAATAAATTACGAAATTTTAATAAAAATATTTATAAATACAAAAATGTAGTATTTAAAACTTTGGTCCATACGTTGTCGTAGCGGATCAAAATTCACTGCATTACACAATATATAAGTGGAGAAGAGAATTCTTTTCGTTCTATGAAAACTAAGTTGATTCTCGTGCATATTTCCTTTAAAGTTTTCCAATGATCCTAATCAGGTGTGGTTTTTTAAGACATTAATGACATGTTATTTTCCATATAGCATACATTTCCATTATTTATAAACTTTTGTCATAGTTTAAAGTTCTGCATATTTTGTGATGTTACAATAAAGAGTTATCATTCATTCATAGGCGAATTTATACCAATCAGATGAAAACTGATCGGATATTGATTCCTTAAACATCGATCTCTCCGCTTCGCATCTCCACACCAGTAGAATCCAAACCTTGTCTTCCAAGTACATTTGCCCAAGCTTTTGTACGCTAATAATAATATGCATCTAACATCTAAAATAGATGATATTTATGGGAATCTAAATAGATTTGATAAACTGAAGCGTCTAGTGATTTACGAGGGCACAATTAAATTGGCGGTAATTGAAAACTTTAGTGGTTTGGTACTGAGTAATTATTGTGCAATGTTCGTGAGATATTGCTTGGCATTATATCGAGAAACTTTAAAGAAGACGTGCAACAATAAATACATATACATTATAATAATTCATTTGATTTATCATAAAGTATTTGAAGACAACATTCATAACATTAAATGGTATTACAACACCTTTCAAAAACTGTCAATCGTAAGTTTCGACAAATAAAAAATCTGACAAAATTCATTACGCCAGGATAATGAAGTAGGCACAGAAAATGCATAAAATTTGCACATGTAATGTGTTTAAAAGTTTTCCCTTGAGTCACTCGGGCGAGTCGAGAACCGCTCCGTGTGCAAGTGGCCTGTGCCGAAGCCATTCAGTGTTCGATGGCTCTCGAATGTTCTTTGACTTACAAAGCTCAGCTGTTCGCGAGAAGGCGTCACTTGTAAAAAACGTTTCAAGCGAAGTTGCTTTATGATGCATTTTGAAGGTATAGTAAAAATCCGTTTTTTTGTGTAAGTAAAATTTATGTACACATACCAATGCTTTTTATTAATAATAAATATAATGTGTAGCTTTTTTTTAAGTACAGGTAAAAATCGAATAAGAAATGTAATAATGTCTGTCGCCACACTATATTGGTGGCGCCATAAAACATAGTATTAATGTATTTCTAGCCATAATTAAGCGTGGGCGTCGAAGAGTACGCGGACCTTTTGATTGAATATTTACAACTTTGTTCACTACCCATTCTAGAAATTCGTATGAAAGAAAGTATCCTATCAGAGTCATCCAAATATCGGGTGGCAGTCGAAGAGCACGCGGGCCTTTACAATATTTACAATTTTTTTTCACTACCCATTCTAATACATCCGTAGACCGTATGACAGAATGTATCCTTTCAGAGTTATCCAAATTCCGGGTGGGCGTCGAAGTACGCGGTCGTCGATAAAACAGTAAACCTATAGAAACGGTCTCAATCAGCTATTTGCGGCCACTCCACTCATTAACGGGTAACGTTTAACGCGTAATCATTTTAATGATGGTCTTTCCTGCGAAACGTTTATTTTTGATCGGTGTAGGTAGGTTTTATTCACGCATTAAATGCTTATAATAGGTCATTTGATTTTAATGTGAAGTGGTTCAGTTGAAACTGTAGCGTTTAATAATTTTGCTTTCAGGTACTCGTGTAGATTTGTTATTAGCGTGTTTTATTCACAATTCTGGGGTCCGAAAAAATCAACATACCTGTGCTTAATTTTTTTTCTTGAAGACAGATTTTGGGAATGCATTACATTATTTTAATTTATTCATATAAAATCATCGAGGACATATCCAATAGAGGGGCAATAGACAAAGTTTTCCTTGAAATAATTTTTTTCACAATTTGACGACTCCGCCCACTTTTCCTATTGGCTACGCTGGTTTTAGTGATGGGCAACGAAAAAGTTTCAATTTAAAACTCGATTATGCCAAGTAATCGATTACAAAGCGATAATATAATATTTTTGACTAAGAGGCAGAACATACGCACGGTTGCAAATCTGATCTTTTGTTTTAAATGGTGTTAATGTCGGAAATCATAAAGGAAGACTTTTGCTTTCCAAAGACATTGTTAGTTCCGATTTCATCTTATAGCAAAAATAGCGTTTTAGTTTTAAACAAGTCAAATATAAAATACTAGCTTGTGCTCGCGGCTTTGCCCGCATGGCAAAATCCTTTCTTAGTGGAGGTCTACGTCATTAACCCTATTAATATTCCAAATTTCAACCAAATCCGTCCATCGGTTTAGGCTGTGCGTTGATAGA
The DNA here is from genome assembly GCA_947507615.1 of Hemithea aestivaria. Taxonomy (NCBI): domain Eukaryota; kingdom Metazoa; phylum Arthropoda; class Insecta; order Lepidoptera; family Geometridae; genus Hemithea; species Hemithea aestivaria. The sequence goes on from OX382331.1 coordinate 12,019,973, forward strand.
TCAGTTAGTCAATAAGTCAGTCACTCTTTCCATGATATATAAATTTAGATTCTTAAAGACATCCGATTTATATACATGCATGCAAAGTTTAAGCTAAATTGAAAAATGGGAAGTAGATTAAATTTTACTTGCAAGATTTGATTATAGACAACAGGACAGGCGAATGTAAAAAAAAGCTTGTGAATTAAATTTAAAAAAAATTGCCCCCTACGCAACGTTTTCAAAATTACCTATTTTGTGGAAGGTGGCCATCTTTGATTTTAAATTTATCATAATAATATATACTACATACTACTACTAGTCAAGCCCTTTCAACTTTCATTTGATGCGCACATTGACGGGATTATGGAGAAAATAATTAATCAGCTATTTTTAGCGGCGGCCATCTTGGATTTTAAATGTATTAAATGTAATGCATATATTTTACTAGTCAAGTCCTTTCATTTCATACCCTTACATTTGACGAGGTTGTGAAGAAAAAAAATAATCCGCCAAATTGTAGCGGCGGCCATCTTAGATCGATTTCCACCAAACACGGCTAAGAAAACTCTCGACTACCTTTCGACTCTACTTTCAAACAAAAAAACAAGATCAAAATCCGTTCATCTGTACGGGACCCAGAAGTAAGACAAAGTACATGAGCAACGATGCCACAGACAGACAGACAGACACGTCAAACTTATAACTCCCCGTCGTTTTTGCTTCGGGGTTAAAAAGAGGTCAGGTTTTTATGTTTTTGGTGAATAACTTTTAAAAAGAGTTTTCATTTCTTGTTCGGAACTTATTTTATTTTTGTCTATAACAAAAAATGACGTTTTCATGATGTGGATGGTATATTCTCATCCGCTCATAAAAAAGAAAATATTAAATTTGTAGGTATCTCGATTGAAAAAAAAAAACAGGGGAATGGCATCGGAGCATTTTTATATTTTAGCAAATTTTATAGTTGCATATCAATACTGTAGGTTTTCACTAACCTACTCGCAGCGCCGCGTGATGCGACTAAACAAGAGGTTATTATGATAATATTGTAAATATTATAAATAATAGACATAATATTATAAAAGTGTCTCCCTGTTGTATAGATAATGAATGATACGTAGCTTTTTGTGCGCAAGTCTGACTCGCATTCGCCATAGGTTTTATATACCAAAATACGAGATGATCTTTTGTCACGAAAAATGACGGTAACTTTACGCAACTTCACGTGTCATATTTTTTTGATACATCCTAAAATATCCGTGAACTTTTTATTTATGTTAAAATTTCGTTGTAATCAAATTTTTAGGGTAGTTCTCGCGTGCCCCACTATCCGCCCCACTGGTGGGGCAGGTGAAACTGTCAAATAATTTTTGTGTCTCACGCACCCCATTCAAGACACCATCAGCCTAAGACTACGAGAACTTTCCGAGATATTGATATTTTAATTTTGATAGCTGTCATTTGAAATGAAGATTTCCTCAAGACCCTTTATTTCTTCCATCACTTTCACATATTTGCAAGGTAGATAACAATAAAAAGGTACCAGGAGATCATAATTGAAATGAAGTCTTACATACGAGTATTCGTTGACTTGTACTGCTTTGCCTGTACCTGCGTCTATTAATGAAAAAAACACATGTTATCCCATTCATATAAATTACACCAAGGTACATAAAAGTTCGAATTAATCAGGAAAGTGCGACTAAAATCACCGCAGTACGAGATTTTAATAATATATTATCAGATGGGATGATTTTCTTATGTGTTGTTTGTCTACTAAATAGTACATAGTTCCTTATAATTTCTGATCTCCTAGTTCTTCGCAAAATATTTGCATTAATAACACCATTCATCATTTAGTCGTGCCCAATAAATTATATTTTTGCATGAGTTACAGCGCCCTGATGGGGCGCGTGAAGTGTACTTTTTTTAATATTATCACCCGCCACACTAAAACGCAATCAGTAGGGCGCGTGAGAAGCAAAAAATATTTGACAGTTCCACCTGCCCCACTAGTGGGACGAATAGTGGGGAACACGGGAATTACCCAATTTTTACAACACAAGTGAATTAAATTAAAAATTTAAAAAAAACCCCCAACGCATTCAAAATATGTAATTTTGTGGTTGAAACCATCTTTTAGTTTTTCAGATGTTAGTTTATTAAAATCTGTTTATTATAGTTTGTAGTTTTCTACTAATCAAACTTTTTCGTTTAATTCCGAGGGAGTTGTGGAAAAAAATGTAAGCACCATTTCATGGCGGCTAAGAAAAACTCTAGACTATTTCTACCTAAAAAAAAACAATCTCAAAAAATAAAAAAATAAAATCCGTAATACTGAGACAGACAGACACGTCATACTTATAACACCCCGTATTTTTCCGTGGGGGGTTAAAAAATAAATTGTGACGTATCGTCACAATTTATTTTTGCCACGATAAAATTTTATGAGAATAACCCACTATAAAAATCATCTGCTCTAGTTGTCAACTTATAAATGACATGGACTTCAAGGCGACTGTCCATTATACCGTATCATACAATAATAATAATTGTCTTAGGAACATGCCAAACCGAAAAATAACATCAGGCCATTTTTACACTAAACGATTCGTGAGTATTCACCTTTGTAAATAAACGGCATAAACTCACTTGTATTTACTTCGGCTTCGTGCCGACTGCAGCTACTCCTTAAAGAAGATCCTCGTACAGGATCGAACCGGTCGGCACAAAGCCGAAATAAATACAAGTGAGTTTATGCCGTATATTTACAAAGATAAACATCTGGCCCATGCCATTATGAACCTTATTTTCATTTATTTATTGCTCATAGCTTAAAATTAGGTTTTGGTAGATAACCGCATTATATATTATATATGTATATACCACGGCAGTATTGTATGTATTAAAAAGTAAGAGAACATCGTTGCGAGCCTTGCACGGAGCGTTAACAATAAATATCGCTGAAAATATGTTGCTGATACTGACAGCTCTATCCATGGCATGCGATGTTGCCAAACAACTGCGTGTGGGGACCAGAATGCAGTGAGTGTACGGGTTTATAGCCACGAATGATGACCGATAAAAAGATAATAATATAAACTTATTTTCATTATAAATAAAGAAAACTCACTAAGTTCATCTGTTGCCAGTTCAACGAAAAAGGTTAACACATAAAGATGCTTGAACATGTAAGCAACATATTATATTGATAGGCATGCAAAAATGAAATTAGTACTGCATTCTCGTGATTAGATTCTGTTTTGAACACGGGCAAAATACGAGAGAAAGAAGAAATGCAAACGAGCATATGGTACGGTATAGTGGGCAAACCCCTTAAAACTCATTTCTTGCAATGTTATTTTGGAATATTTCTAATGAACATACACATTACACATTAGCTATTTTTAACATATTTACAGCTGAACTTATCAAATTTGGTATAATAGGTAGCTTAGGCTCTATAAGTCTCTCTAGGCTCTTGACAATAGGTAACAGTAGGTACTTTTCAATGGGTAAAACTGGATAGGAATAAATGAATTTCCGTAGTAGTCGTACTGAACTATGAGTCGTCAACATGGGCCTACAGAACATATTATGCGCTAGTTGTACCTAAAGATAGCATGCAATTAGACCTGGTCGAAGATGTGGTATGCATTATTGTCCTCTAATCGATTATCATGCATCGATTCAATCGTCAAAATATTCACAACACTGGCTAAATACGAGTCAATAGACAAGGATAGCTATTTGGAGAAAATGCTTTATTAGAAAGAGAGGCAATTTGCCTGACCAGTATAACTTGATCCCTCGCTAGAACAAAAAATAATCATAATTTTGAGGATTATTTTACATTTCTGGGGATATTAAAATCGATTTAATAAATGAAGATATTTTATATGTATACTTTATTATATAATAATACGGTAAACAGTTTTATAAAAAAATAAGAAGTCGTGATTTTTTTGTTAAAGAGAATATTCCGTGAGGCCCGCGTAGTTCCTTAAACTGGCCGCTACTAAACGGCGCGTCACGTGGCGCTACGAGTGGGGTAGCAAATACAACCAGTGTTGATATACAAAAAATCCGCCGATGCCCTCCCCCTGTATAAAATATATACAGAGGTTTTGCCATTTTTACTTTGACAAGGGTATTATCATGCAGTTCCTCAATAAATCGCCAGATGGCGTGGTTGTCAAACACTTTGCAGTATATTCGCTATATTAAACCTTAAAAATATTTGTCGACTTTTAGAATGCACGCAGTTCCACACTATTTCAGGAACATTTTTATTGTAGAAAAGTGATTTTTAAACGACGAACTCTACTGCAATTTGGACCAGCAGCAGGGCTATTCACTTATCCACCAGGGAACCAAACCGAAGACCGAATTGTCAAAAATGTATGAAATGACGTGAAATGTTACGTCAGGTCAAAACGACTTAATGCGTCATTTCATACATTTTTGACAATTCGGTCTTCGGTTCGCTTCCCTGACGGATAAGTGAAAAGCCCTGTTGAACAAGTTTTGTGTTCTCGAAAGTTTTGTTTCTGTAAAGGTAACAAATACCAAAATGCCCTATTTTACAAAATCTTTAGAGTTCTAGCGTAGTTTTATCTAAGGATTTGTGTGAAGCAGGTCAGCGGAAAACTTCTCGATGCATTCATTAGTGCTCCGAACTTTCTTAATTCCAGTATTTTTGGACTAATTTATGCTCAGTTTAGATATTATCCTGTGTAGTTGGTAGTTTAAATATTAGGGATAAAAATACCATTTTAAAAATATTTTAAATTTAAACTCTTGATCAAATAAATTACATTACAATAACGTTTTTATTACTTATAATTATTTCATTAAACTCAATAAAACTTGCGTCAAAAATGTACATACAACTACAACCCTTTATTTAAAAAAAAATATCCTTCCTATTTTCTTCTCAATCATTTTATATGGACATTTCAAGGTGTTGTGGACAGATTTTTTACTTATTTTTTTTTCATATAAAAACTACTTGCGAATTATATACTGAAATTCTGTTACCGGTTTGTTGAAACACTGAAATATTATTATTTATATTATGATACTTTTAATGAGTACAATGATGGCCCTGTGTAAGTAGTTATAATTTTATATTCAATAAAAATAATACTAATACGTTAAAAAGCTCATAAAACGCTGAAAGCCAACTTTTAAAACCACCGTCTCAGTGACATTTTAATTTGGAAATGTTAATCCGGTCCATATTTAATTTTTAGCTGACTATACGGAATAAAATGACAAATTTAATAAAGTGGCCGTCAACGTTGAATTATTCAGAGTCTACGTTGGTGGTATACATTATTTATGATGATAACATGTACCTGGAGGTGGGTAACAAGTCTTTCGCGTGTGGTTTTGCATCTTAGACACGTAGTTGCAATATTGAAGCTGTGGGTCTCTTAATTCACGCGGCATGCTTTGAGGTGGAGTAGTTTGCTTTTTAACTAGCAGAAGTAGCAAACAAAGAACTGGTTAGGCTTTCAGTTTCAATATAAACATAATATAGTGTTTTGGCTAACTGTGAAGTAGTTTGCAGTAGTTCATTGGGCAAGTTTTAAACAACGTAGTTGTATATGTACCTATATAGTATATAAGATCGCATGATTTAAGATAAGATTAGAATACAACACTCTTTATAAATACCAAAAGTTAACAAAAAAAGAGTTAAAGCAAACTACCTCTACATTTGCGTCTATTGGGCTACCTACCCTAATCAAATTACCCACCGTTTAGAGTGATCACTTTCAGGCAACCAACTTTGCATGGAGTGATTGAGACAAAAGAGTAGGGTGTAATTTTGTAAAATAGCGATATATCGCAGTCTGTTTTACCTTAAAGACTGCGATAACTCTACACTATTCAGACATGTTAACTTCAGTGTAAATGTCAGCATCCAGATATAATTCCACAATAAAAAGATACAGAACGTTGCGTAATCCTTCCAAGCGTTCCATATCCCGTATATCTGCAAGTTTTGGAACAAAAGGAGTTCTAACAAGGCACTCGTGTCCAGCGAACTTGTCCCAGTCGTTACCGTGTTCTTGTCTCAGACTCACTGGCGCCATCTGTACCTGTGTCCTTTAAACTACGCGTTACAGCTATTATGTTACATAGACGGGTTTCTTTCAGCGGTCTTAGCACACTGTGATATTTTTTTTTGTTTTATATGTTAGAGACAGACAGACAAGCAAACGGCCCGCCTGATGGTGAGCGGTTACCATCGCCTATGGACGTCTGCAACACCAGCGGCATTAGAGACGCGTTGTCGGTCCATTAACACCTTCTTTATCCTCCTCTTGAAGAGTCCCATGTTGAAGGAAGTAGGAAATACGTCGCTTGGAAGGCTATTCCACAACCTGCAAGTGTGTGGGAGAAACGATCTCGTGAAACTAGTTGTCCGAGACAATGTGAGGATGAGCCTTCAATCTATGACGAGCGGCCTTCAATCTGTGACATTTACTTATGAGTGCTACTCATAAGTACTACTCTTGTCTTACTTCGAAAGTAATTGACGTTTAGTAAGAGCACAATGACATTAGGAGTAGCTACAAATTGTATGCAGTGACAGTGCGAGTAGCAAGAGTAGCGTCTTGATATATTATGTTAGATTACTCTTGAAGTATTGTCAAGAGTTGCTACTATTGCGTCAATGTCTTAAAATATGTAATTTTCTACATGTTCTATTTATAGATATTTTTCTACTTATAGATATTCTTTTGGAATCCTGGGTAGGTTGTGTTTTTTATATATAATGAAACAAGAAGACGAGCAAGACGCTCTCCTGATGGTAAGAGATAACTCTGCCCATAATTAGTACAGTGCGAGCGCACTGCGCCAACGCTTCTTACCTGAGAGTCATAATAAGATGTTAAGACTCTTCAGCCCATTAATTTCACTAGCTACAGTGCCCTCCTACCGAAGCACAGTTGCAGTTGTTGTAAATTGTGTCCCATGTTATAGCTCTATCCAAATAATCGTAAACGTTCACTGATTTATCCGATAAAAAATAACGAGATTTCCAACTCTTCTCAATCTTTTATAAGTTGTTTTTGTCTGACTTTAGTAGTTTAAAAGTAGATTTGTGGTGTAAAGACATCATTTTCCTACGTAACAACGACAAAGCCTACGTAAGTCTTTATTCTACGCAACTAAGTAAACGACACCACTCATTTCTAAAATACAACGTTTAAAATGCACTACCAACATAAATGCATGTATTATAAACAGCCTCAAGGCAATGTCGTGGAAATATACTGAATTTTTAACGATCCTAGAAAATCAATAGCACACCCTGTCATTTATGGGCGGAACATAACACCTTTATTTGTCTTCAATAAAAGGAAATGTATATTACTTACTGCATTTTGCTGTCTTTGCTTTTTAATAAGATATAATATAATTCACTTGAAATAATCAGTATTATATGTTATAGGGAAACATCAACAGTCCAGATTCAGATTTAATTAAATTTTGGCACAAAGTTAGTTGTTATGATGTAGATATCCGCTATAAATATATTTTTAAAAATGCGTTCAAAATCATATCCTAGATAAAATTCATTGAAGAGGAAATTAAAAAATAAATTAAGGTGCTTTTTATTTATCTTTACTATCACTATCACCGTTGAGACCAACATGCTGTAAGACGACAAGCATGGATATATTTTTATTACTGACCATGGAAAATGTCAGTATTCACAATATTTGCTTGTGTAAAGAATTACGTATTTGAAGCGAGTTTATATTTTAAAAAAGTTCTTAGTTACGGAAGAAATTCCAAACTACAACACATGATTGAAAGATATAGCTTCAGACACGTAAATATACTAGCATTCACGCTCTTTCGCATAGGTGTTCACGGCTTGACTTTAGAGCTTTGAACAACTAACCTGCTATGATAAATGTCATGTTTACTTTAAATAATCATAATATGCAGTTGTTTTGATCTTTTATGATTTATGGAAACGTTTACTAAAGTCGTTAGTCGCCGTGGCGGAAGCTACATGTCATAAAAATGACATAATTTAGAAATAAGTAGGTAATAATGTAAGACACGAGTTGATGAGTGTATTTTTAAATGGTTGGTAATTAAGAACACTGGTTTTCGAGAAATAGTCATGTGGGTTACTGATTTTACATTTGCGCAGAGTAAATTTATAACACTTTATGGTGGTCGCACATCTAGATAGACGCATCGACCGCGCCGAAATAATTTTTGTATAGGAAATTTTCTTCCTATTCAGACAATTCGATTCCGGCAAGTGTGCGACGGTTTATGAGATTTCATATTAAGAATTCATAATTCGATTAGTTCGGCGCGGTCGATGCGGATAGATGTGCGTTCACCAATAATCTTTCGCAATGCGAACTCAAATTAATTAAAAAAAAAAACAAACGCGCAGTGCTCTCGTTTTCATAATTACGCGATAAGTCCCGCTCATTAAAATTAACAGGAGTAAATTTATGTCTTTACTTTATAAAAAAAACGAAGATTAACCGAAGATTTTTTTTATTAATGATAATTACATATTGAGGTTAATTCGAGAAACATTGAAAATATCCAGTAGGAAATATAATTTTTTTTAATAATAAAATGTCGGCAGAGCTCTTGCACAAATTCGCGTGTCTCACTTCACATTTGGTGGAATCCAGGCCTACAGTCCACAGTCCAACTTTTCCCCTAACTATTCGATGACGTAGAGTGAAAATAAATAATTATATTTCAGATGTTAATTACGCAGCTAGCTAACCTCGATGTTTATTATTGAAACTAATTATTGACGCAACTAAACACCTGTGACGCAGTAACCGCAGAAATGAAGCTCGCGGCTGGCTGTTGCATTTCACTTATCTACTCGTAACTATTATTTTATAATAGATAGGTATTGTAATTGTTTATGTTATTAATCTTTCTGCATCGTATGGATCCGTCTCGCTTGCCAAGGAGAACCCTTTTGGGGCAAATAGCAAACGCCAGCCGTCCCATTGGCCGCCCTTTGCTGAGATTTAAAGACAGCGTTAAGCGGGACTTAGCAACCTTCGACATTGACTCTACACAATGGGAGGAGCTTGCTGAGGATCGCTTATCCTGGAGAACGCTAACTTTTGATGGCGTCAAAACGCACGATAATACGTGGTTTGAAGCCTTGGCCCAGAAACGGGCTCGTAGGCATGAACCACCACTACCATCTCACCCGGATTCTGCAACTCCCTACATGTGTGACCTTTGCGGTCGTTGCTGCAAGTCTCGAATAGGCTTGTTCAGCCATCAAAAAAAGTGCCGCACATTAACCTGACGCTACTTACACCATCTATAATAGATGTTTCAAGGCCAATGAATGAATGAATGAATATTAATCTTTTGTAGTAGCTTATATTTTTTATATTTTAGATAAGACCACCGATTGTTTATCTAGCATTGAGATATCTAGCTTATTAAGCTTCTTTGTAATTGTTTGGTATGCAATAAAGTATTTTTCTATTGATTTTAATAGGTATTTAGAATAAACAGTACCTACGATAAGCCCAATATAATTATAACCTGCCTAAAATAGTTTTTTTTTAATAAGTTAATTGTGAATTCTTGTTGTGAAATACATATCTATAAGCCAAATTGCCAACGTAGATACCTAGGTTGTGTTGTCCGTTTCATGCTTAAGTCGCGGACCCAATAAGGATCAGTTTTGTTATAGGTATAACTTACGTACTTAGAATAAATGGCTTTTTATATTTAATTATAGAAGATATTTTGAGGTTTTTATAACGAATTTATAATCTAGTTAAAATATAGCGAATTTCCTGTGAGTACATAATTGAAAATGATAATTAAAAGATGAAACCAAAACCTAAGCTAAGTAAATTTAAGATTATTGTCTTCTTGTACCTTTATTGGCACAATGTTTTGTTGATATTGTCTTCGAACTAGTATGAGCTACCTACACATAAAAGCAAGTCTTTTACAAAAAATAATTAAATTATTACCTCACGACGACAGTTCTATTTAAGTATGTAATCGATGTTTTTCTCTATGAATAATTATATTTAATTAAAACGACCGTGTAACCAATCAGATTGTGTTGCAATGATAAATGGTGACGATTTCACTGAAAACTAATCGTTGTAATTGTAATTTCTCAATCCGCTGGCGACTGAGACAAATTTCTTTCAACGTGCCGTGACGACGGCTAATTTATTACAGGTGATTTGTTACTTGAATGATTATTGCGGTGTACTGTTCAAACTTGTAAGTATCGTTCCGTTAAGAATTGCATATTGTTCCAATAAGCTCCAGGAACAACTTGTTTAGCGTGCAAGTGCAAATGAAAATTGAATTGACTCCATTATTGTAAAAGTACGGATCCATAGAATACAGTGTTACTGATTGTCAGTTCATGTCTTCAAGCGGCATTGTAATTATAATGATGAATATTGAGTTTTATAAAGTTTTCCTTAACTTTGACGAAAATTCTTCTATTTCGCAAAACGAGTAGCCGCCTGCCCCGACCAAGCTTCTCTGGTAGGGCAAGTGAAAACGCTGATTTTTTTAGCCCCACGTGGATCAAAACGAAGCAGCTGATTACTTGATCATTATAGAGTATTATCAATTTACACTTATTATAAATATTGCGTCAGGTATAAACAAATGCCTCTTAGTGAAGTACCTCTCCACTTTTCACGATAACTCTTACACTCATGGCATCATACAGCTTAATATTTGGTGCGGAAGAAATACATTTTTATTGTGCTCAGATAGTCTACTGTATTTAGGCAAGTAGGATACTGTTTGAAATTATTTCACGCATCAAAATTTAATACGTTCAAATAAATTGAATTTCAAGTGCAACGCCGTAAATGAAATTTCCATTTTACAACAGCAAATTATCAAAGCACTCAGTGGAAATCCACCCAAATTGCAAATTAATTTGCTCTATAACCCAAATCAAAATTACCACTAAACGCGATTCTGATTTAGTAATGTACGAATGAAATTAATGTAATAGGCATTATGGAGGCGATATTAGGCGACTGGTAATTTCTATGATTTAGTTTTTTTTGTTTGGGAGTGGGCTGAATGCTTATAACAAGCTTTTATTTATTTTCACCTGTCTGGTGTCTGTCTGTCTGTAATCAAATCTGAAATTTGAGTTGAGCTTTGATTGAGTTGAGCTGAAATTTTGCATGCACTTATAAATTGGATGACAATGCAATATTATTATGATATCGAGCTGATCTGATGATAGAGCTGGTAGGTAGCCATAGGAACTCCATAATTAAACGACACAACCCCATCGAATTTGGGCTCATTTCATTTGTCTTGACGAGTACTTTATGATGCCAGATGGGTAATAATAATGAAAGAATAGAATAGAATTGAAAACTCTTTATTGAAACACTACAAACGCAGAAAACTTAAAACTATAACACAAAATCACGACATAAGTGTAACAATTGGCGGTCTCTTCGTTAAAAGCGATCTCTTCCAGACAACCTTGCAGGGAGAGAAATAATTATATTTACATGGGTAGGTGGTGAGTTTGTAGTATACAAAAGCTTAATGGAAATAATTCTTTTAAGCAAAAAAAAAAGCTTGAAAGCCTGTTTTTAAGTTTTTTTAAATCTCACTTGTTATAATATAACTAAAGCTGATTTAAGCAACGATGCGGCCGTCGATGGTAGCCGACTAAACATAAAAGACGGGATATATACCTAGAAGATAGATATTTCTGACTTCACTTACGTAGACACTTAAGATAAAATTGTTTGTTCTAATGCAAATGCAGATTTCTTTATTACTTACACAATTTGTCGATTGGGGTAATAAAGGGCTATATTGGGTGTAATTACAAGTATAATACATAATTGTCGCAATTCACGACCACCGTGCAATCGTGAATTGCTTGACGCATAGACTGTTTATTAAGATTAGTCGTTGTAGGAGTTTGAACGCGTTTGCCAGTTTTGAAAGAGACAGATAATAAAAATGAGCAAGTGACTGCTCCAGAAAGTTTGTAAGAATGGATGTCGGGATGTTTGTTACTCTTTCACGCCTAAACGGGTGAACCGATTGAGCTGAAATTTTGTATAGCTTAGACCCTAGAATAACACATAGGCTACATAAGTACTGCGGGTAAAACCGCTGGGCGCAGCTAGTTATATTATATTAGTGTAAATACTCGTAGTATAAAAAAAAATCATTCAAAAAATGTACTTAGCAGGTTTACACTCTAAGTCGATAATATTATGATGATAATATTATGTTAGTTTTGGTTACACTATATTGTTCTGTCTCGGAATCAAGTCAATACCACTAAGCTATTACCAATCACCAATAAGTTTATTAAAATCATAGGTATCTTTTTATTGAAAGCTAGCTTGAAATCGATATATTGTATTTTTAAATTCACCTAAAAATAAGGGTTAACCGAAGAAAATTTTATTTTTCCTCTGGTATACTATTTTTAGTCCTATGACATACCTATAGGTACGGTTCGTATAAGCTCAATCTCTGTTAAACAGTTATAGCGCGTTGAATCGTCACTTAATTAACAATAGAGCAATTAAACTGAACAAAACGAATGCTGAGGGTAGCATCCGCGGCCGTTTCGCTCTGGATGTTGCGTTTGGAACCGGCTGACGTAGGCGTTGCTGATCGCTGCCTTTTCAGGCTTATGTTTCCGATTGGATTATTGAAACGTGAGGTTTCTCTTGTATTAACCCATTTTCTAAATAAAAAAAATTGTTGCAGCTGAAAATTGTTGCTAATTTAAAAATATTAAGGGAGGCAAGATTTAGTCTGGTATCACCTACGTATCGTTGCTTAGCAATTATTCAGGTGATTCTAAAATTGGTCGTGTATCATGCTAGTAGGGTTACGCATCAAGTTGTGAAAGGCCTTTTAAACTTTACCTCTTTATGTCTCTAATAACATTTTTTCATTTATGTTATTGCCGTGATCCATGGATATCTATAACTTCAGGGATATCATCATCAAGTTGCCGAACATAAAACACTATTCACTATTCTTTTGTAGAATCATATAATTATGTGGTACAAAATTAAGGTGATTTAGGTAATTGTAGCACATAGTATTGAATATTGACGTGATAAATTAGAGATACAATTAGAATAGTATAGATAACTCTTTACTGAACACCATACCTACAATAGAAAAACTTTAAAAATGAAAAATTACTCATTAGAAAAAAAAAAGTTACAAATAGCTCAACGGGAAGGCCACAGGATCATGCGCTCATTTTACAGCTTGTTCCATATCTCATCTACTGTAAACGGTAGGAATTACATTATTAGTAGGTAGAGAAGTAATTTGCAAGTTTAGGCAGGCAAACACATCGAAGTCTCGTCCCCAATATCCGAAGAGTGAAGAGATTTGTTTTAAAGTTTAATTAAATGTAATAATTTCGGGAGATGACAAATGTCTTTCAGGATAATAGGGCCTGCTAACTACCAGTGGATATTGAATTTGGATTTGGTAGGCAAATCGTTATAGGTATGTACGTACATATTTATATAGTTTAGATTGTATTACTCAATTAAAGTTTTTTGGAATAGAAAATGAGAGTTCGATTGTCTTTTAAACTAAACTTAAACTAAATATTGTTGTGTCCCTATAAGGTACGTTTGAAAAAAAAAGTTTTCTGAAAGGCATATTAAAAACTAAAATATATAGATAAATTATTGGGGCTTAAGAGACAGTCAGTTTATGCTGCAGGCCTTCAAGTAGGTAAACTTGGCGACCTGAAAATACATCATATAATTTGGCTACATCACCCATGTTTCTGATTTCTATGACAGTTTACTTAGAGTAACGTTGTCCCCCCCTAATATTTTTTCCTAGGCTTTACAAGTAAGATAGATAGATAGATAACTCTTTATTGCAACAAAGAAAACAATTAACACTAAATAAGTACATTTCAGTTAAGCAATGTTACAATTGGCGGTCTTATCGCTAATAGCGATCTCTTCCAGACAACCAAGCAGGAAAGCAAAAATACAAGTTTTTTTGGAATGACGGTGGCTATAAAGATATGTATATAGGAAAACAGAGAAACATTATATTACAAGTAAGCAAGTTTATATAACATTTTCATAACATTCTTTTTAAAAACGGGGCTTAAGTTATCGTGTATAGCAATCACTGAAATTAGCCGGCTGCCAGCATTAAATAAGCTAAACTGTGTTAAAAAAAGCACTTCGAATTCTCTTTTTGCTAAAAGGCAAACAAAACGAACGCTGTGTAGCGTTTAGCTAATCAACTTTGTCCGCCTAAAAAGTTCTACTCTAAAATTAAAAGCACGACAAATAGTAAGGTATTTAAGGTTTCAGTCTAAGGAAATTGCATTTATCGTTAGCACCTTTTGACGTATTCTCACCTTGCGTTACCTTACTAATGAGTCAATTTATCTTGCCGCCTTCAAAATGATCTATCTACTTAAACTTCTTCAAGGAACTATCAAACTTATGTTCTGAGTCATACGATTCAAATGTAACAATTAAAGACATGGGTAAAATATGGCAAGAACTTATAATATGTAAATAAACCCTTTTGCGACTCTTAATTACAAAGTGTAAACGCTATGTTAATATCGAATGAGAACCGTGTTAGTGATACGGAGTAATTTTTATTTTAATTGCTTTTATTGCTGGGGCTTCTTTCGAATAATATTTCATGAAAGTAGTTGTGTATATCTACCTATTCGGTTATAGAATACGAGTATGTAAGAGAATAGTAGCATTAGCTCTACCAGGTACTGCCACTGCTACAGATGTCAAAATTTGGAAGAGTTCCTATAAAAATAACGGTAACTTCTGGTGCCCTTTAAAATTGACAACTTTTTAGTTTATTTTAGTTTAGTTTATTTTTAGTTTATTAATGTTAGTAAAAAATCGTTTACACGAACTTAATTTGATGATTACAACATAGAGTAAGAAATAAATAAGTTTAAGAGATTAATTATAATTTCTATGATGCCATAAAAACGTTCACTTTTAGGATCATGAATATTTAATTCTTTTAAAATCCAATAAGTATACATATTATATAAACCAAAACGACAGAGTTAGAAGAAGAACGGTTTAGCAATCAAATAAAGTAAGAATTAGACGACTTAAGACTACTTCTCTTTTTTGAAGTTTTCAAAAATGCTATGAGGAATTGGTACACCATTAATCTGACAAAAACACAGGAACATGTTGAATGCACGTTAGAATTTGGACGAACTAGTATTGTTCATTTTTAAGCCATTAGACTCGTGAAACTGTACCATAAAACTACTTTTATTATTCCTAACGTGTCCTGTCCTCAATGTACCATAGAAATGGATGAATTGGAATGGGGGAAAAGTTTAATAAAGATTGAAGTTTTTAGTGATTTTCAAGGACATTGAATATAGAGAGATAGATGAATTGGAATGGTGGTAAACCTTATTAAATATTGAGTTTTTAATCTTTTTAGTGATTTTTAAGGACATTGCATATTTGAAATACATTATTTATTTTACTGTGGGCTGTAAGGTATGGTATTTTTTAAGCCAGTGAGGGATTCATCCCACCTAAGTTTAGTTTGTCGTTAAACGTCACGCGATATAGTGGTCAAAGGCTAATTCTAAGCAATAAGACCGCCAATTGTAACACTTCTTTCTGTGTTATCTTAGGTCTAAGTTTATATTGCTGTATTTGTGTGTACAATAAAGAGTTTTCTTTTCTATTCTATTTTAAAAATAATGTTGTAATGACGATGCTTGGGCAATAATTATAGTCTTTAACCGAGAGGAATAGAGACAATAAATGAAGGCATTTAGCTAGTAGTGGGATAAATCAAGTTTAAAAAATAAATAGGTATACAAACTTGGCACACATTTGGATTTTTCAATATTTGGAGAAAGTGATCCAGATATATCCAGATGGTCTTGGTATATTAAAAACAATCCATTGAGCAGATTCAGGATCGCCCAGTCTTTAAATTTAGCTTTCTAATACAAAAAATCTTAAGTCCATACAGTATTATAATATAAAAGCACAATTGACAAAAAAAATATGACTAAAACGATTTTTTTCTATGTAGTCTGTACATACTAAATAAAGAAAGTTAAACTACGTGTGCAATTTAAAACTGGACGATCCCTATCTCCGTAACTGCATTGACAAAACTTTCACTATATATTTAAGTAAGTGTAGAAATTAGAAACTTTTATAAAACAACACAGTAAAGAACACACGGCAAGTGCTTGAGGGTGAAACAAATTGAAAAGCAAATAAAAAGGCTCCGATGAAAACGACGTGAACTTTTTCAATTACAAACTTGCATGGTGGCGGATGTTAAGTATGAGAACTATAGAACTTACTATGAACAGCTTAACAGTGCTGTTGGTAAATTCAATTTAAATTTTCACTATCATATCTTCAAAACTTTGGTTTTGTAAAGGGCTTTTTATACTACCTCTAGTCGTAAGATTTGTCAAATATAATATGCGAGTATTTTGTAAAAGAAGTAATTTTTTTAAAAGTAAGTATTTTAATTTAGGCGAACGTTCATTGGGTTATGATTTTTTTCTTTTTGTGCGAACAGATGAAGGAGACAAGCCATTCTCTTGATCATATTCGTTAACGCATACCCATAACAGTCGAAGGGTTAACTAAGCATTCAGGCACAAAGTCTACCCGTACGATAGTCTGAATTGAACTCATTCAGAGACATGAGATGTCTCTAGCCCAGTAATTTCCCTGGTGAACGTAATAATAATTACCAAATATTTAATCATCTGTAACTTTTACTTATTCTGTTCAATTTATGTGTTATAACTTCGGCCTAGTTGCCGACTAGCCACATTATTGACGTATCTTGGACACTCGCGAAAATAAACCTGCATTAAAATTTCAGAAAAGGGAGTAAACTTTTATCAGCTATGAACTTTGGTGACATTTTACGAAGAATTATTATCGCGTTATCTGCCTTACTCTTCGTGGGAGCGTTCTGCGAACTCAGGCTTTTGGTTTTAGTGAATTTTAATATTGACTTAGTGGTATAATCTATTTGCTTTAATTCTCTACGCATAGATGTTACTTTACATTCTAAGCACAAGTGAAAGCTAAATAAGGGAAACATAATTAAAACGGGGAGCAATTTAAATAATCATAATTAAAACGAGTTTAAAAAGCAACAAAATAACCGTAAAAAGTTAAACTGAAAAGCGAATGAAACCGCACGTAAATTAGTCAGCATTGTGTTTGGGGGACGTTTCCCCTCCCTCCACAAACGCAGTCAACGGCAAAAGTTAATTAAATAAAAATACCAACCGAATCCGGTCCCACTGAGGTGTCAAACAGCAATCAGCAAATAAAGGACTGCCAATAAGTTAGCGGGCCTATTCACAGAATGGAAAAGGCTTCTGAATCATTGTCACGTCTCGTTTTGATTGGACGTGCTTTGATATCGATAGCTGGGATTGCGAAGCTCAAAAATTTTAATATTTTTTTACTCGGCTCATATTCGATTCTATCCAATGCGGTTTGTCGATATTTATAACGTTTTGTATTTGGAAATCCCCGGACGAAGTGGCTCGCTGTTGCCATTTATCGAATTGTATTGGATTTATGGATGGAGTACACATGTTCAGGTATTATGGGATGTTGTGGTCACGACGTGAGCTGCTGACACTGGTAAGACGCTCGTGTTATTTATTGCTATTAAATTCTCTGATGTTTCGTGATACACGTACTTGATGTAAGCTTTAAGATTTCACAAAGACGAATATACACGAATATAATTTCGCTAATCCTAGATACATATGAGACATTTGAAATATATATCAAGAAATCAAGAAAACAATAAAATAACAACCTTCTAGAAAACCCCATATTTTAGATCAGAACTACGCTAGAAAAACCACAGAGCGCAGATAGTCTTCTACAACTTGTAGACCGCTTACAGAAGTTGTTTGCGAAGGTTGTAGTATAGAAGCTCTACTACTTTTAAAATGGTTCGAAATTTATGAAAAGTTTCGAGCCAAAAAAAAGCGTGCAGTAAATACGAACAGAGTCATGAGGTCATGACGTTTTCCCGGCAGTGACGCTGAGCTCTGACGCTTCATTCATTATGCGACTGAATACGATCTGGTCGGATAAAGCGGCTCTAATTATTTCCGTACCTCCTTCGTCATCGAAAGCGTAACAATTCGTATGGGCAGTAAGGTGGAAGGAAAAATTGGAAAGCGATTCTAATACAAATTTCAAGACTTGGATAATTAATGACTCTTCCTTTGTCCCGCGCTCAATTTTATGCACATGTAAGCGCGCATCGTCTAATTATACGGTTAAAGATCTTTATTTCTCAGAAGAATTTTACAATTCACTTATTGAGAAAATACAGTATTTATCTAAACTAAATAAATAGTAATTATGAATAAATAATTATTCTTTATTTTCTTTTAGACGGCTTAAGAACTTGAAAATGCCCACGTATCTATATAACATGTACGTGTTCATATTATACGTATATGCATATGACGGATGATAGAACAGAATGGAGGAGAAAAAGTGTTGTGCCGACCCTACCTAGTGCGGGAAAAGGGCAGGAAGATTTTGCAATATGCGAGATATTCACTCTTAAATATTATAATAATCTAAATATAGATAGATACTAGGCAATTTTTTACAGACAACTTGGGAATTAAAAGGACAAAACATACTTAACTGACGGAGGTGCGCAATTCGTGCTGTTACTTGTAACTATACCTTCAATCCATACTGCATTTTTTGTAGTGTGACGAAACGCAGCCGGATTCACCGGATTCATGATTATACGTCGTATTGGTTTTACGAACCTGCATTTTATGACCTGAAGAGTAACGTGGAAATGCGTTTTATGAGTTGCGTTTAGAGATTTTCAAAGTTATAGCCAAAAATGGCCTGCCATGTTTCCTTGCTGTTTGACGGTAAAGTACGAGCATATAAAACCTGAAAGAGGCTATTCACGAACAAAATCTAACTTTGGTTATTTTGATCGTGACTTTAGTTTTGATGTTACAGTTATGTTTACCTTGATACATAAAGTATAACTATTTGTATGAAGGTACAATTTTAACGAAGTATGTTCAATAAAAAAAAGCTAGACAGGAATTTTATAGCCTCTATTTTAGTAATATATTTAAAATAATATATCTCGAGTGTTCATAATGGG
The DNA here is from genome assembly GCA_947507615.1 of Hemithea aestivaria. Lineage (NCBI taxonomy): Eukaryota > Metazoa > Arthropoda > Insecta > Lepidoptera > Geometridae > Hemithea > Hemithea aestivaria. The sequence goes on from OX382331.1 coordinate 12,039,188, forward strand.
AATAAAAGATAGGTGACAAAAAAGTATACACTTAATATTAAGTACATTAGTAGGTATAAAAAATAGAAGATCAAAGTGTTCTCTACTGTTGCAGTAACTTTCCTTGTTCCTAGTATTGTTTCCTTGATTTTTCTCAATAACGACATAATTTGCCACGTAAAATAACCTCTAAATTTAAAGATTCTTGAAGGAAATGAAATTTAAATCCAAAGCAAAAATTCAAATAATTTTTCATATAACGGAAGAAGGTGGCGCAAACAGCGTAAAACAATATTGCGTATTGGTTTCACAGAATTCTCCGTTCTGTTCCAGTGTTGAAGTATTTCGAGGAATCAACAACCAACTGGTTAATTAAACGAGGAAATGGTTGCGAAAATTATAAGGGGCTTCGGCAAATCAATTTCGACAGGGATAATTATTGTTGTAATTACGTAAAAAAAAACATAGTATTTATACAAAAATTTGTGATTGCAAATCTTTTTTCGTGTATTTGAATAAATAAATCATAAGAATCATAGAAGTAAAAAAAAAACACTTTATTATAATATCTATAAAAAACATGACAACATTAAATCGAATTGAAATTTAGCAAAGCCATAATTTTTTGTAATATAGACAATGGATGTCCATTACAAAAAGATTATTTAATTACAAGACTGAAGCCACGAGCGTAAGCTAGTTTAATATAATTTAAATATATAGCAAAGTAGGAAAAAGATAATATTTTTTTTGTGTGGCAAATGCCACTATTGAGAAAAACAAACTAACAATACTTGCTACTACAGCGTTAAAGAACACTTTTATTAACCACAGATCGGCCATAATTATTACATCGGATTATAATTATTACTGACTTTAGAAAACATTTTAAAAATGCAGTCAATATTAAAAACATTATTCATTCAAATACTCTAAAGAAAGTTTACAATATTGCAATAAAGCTCAATTACCCGTAAATCCTAAAAATAGCTAGTTTGAACTAACAATAATAATGCACAAATGCATTCCGAGTCAAATTCGAACACGCACAGTTATTTGTCAACGTCGTAGGTTATTTCTATTGCAAACCAACTGGACGGAATCAGAGCATTACATGTACAGAAAACACAGGTCATTTATTAAATTAGATGCCCTTAAAGCACTTTAGTCTTTGGCGATTTTAACTTATGTTAATATTATTAATCGGGACTTAACGCGTAGGTGTCCTGGGTGGTAGATGTCCTTACTTCACCATTGTTTGGGTGTAAAATGTAGCAGTAGAGCAACTTGAATTTTTTACATATTAACATTAACAAAAAAAATCTTATAGGTACGTTATTGGCTGAAATTTGTATAAGCCAGTTTTTTAATCATTTAATTTGGAATTATTTTACATCTTACTCGTCTTCGCAGTCGCCCGTAAAATGTTTTTATAAACTAAAATATCGATAACATACAATACGAAAATTTAAAAAAATTTTAGAAAAGACGCTCCAAGCATCAGGTGACGGAGCTTGACAACTACTAAGGCTTAAACTCAAGTTTGGATCGCTTCGACAAGCTACCACGTTTTGATAGGTACAAGTTAACAAAAATTAAAGCTCCAACGGCATCTGTCCTGAACATACGATTATCTTTGTACAGAAACGTCTAGTTCTGACAACAGTGTCGCTCTGTGGAACAGTAATGATTGTAGGGGAACTCGGTAATATGTGTGATTTTGTATGATCATTTCTGACAGTGCGTTTCTTAATTGCTTCATACAAATTGCAACGGAACTGATGCTAGTTAAAATTTTATTGTGACTTTAATACTGATGAAGTGGAATCACTGAATGTCAGATTAAATTGTAATGGGTTGTACTCGTATGTTAATAAAATTATCGTTTATTTTCATACAAGCTTTTAAACAATATTAAAAGACAATAATTTAATTTCAGTTTTTATTATCATATTAAACTTATTTTTGGATGTACACCTAAAAATTAGAAAAATGGCCTGGTGTTAAAGAATAAAGTAGACATAGATAAGAATAAGAATACTTAACTAACCTAAAATTACATAAGTATTAGACATTTAGGTTCCCTATTACATAGTATTTTCTAAATAGGAGGCAGTCTTTAGGTTAAAATATATAACTAATTCATAGAAGTTGAAAGCCTTAACTCAGTATAAAATTAAGTAATTTTCTTGCCATGAGCAACGCGATACTCATTCCGATAGATACATTAGACGCACCCCAGTCCCTGCAGACGATCTCATCATTCGTACTTCTAAAAATGATATTCAGTAAGTACACACGCAGCCGATAAAAAACGTTCATTTTACACTCGAAAGCGTATCGAGTATAAAATTATTCCGCTATCTCCTACACTGAACTCCCGATTTCACATATCGTAAAATTTTTACTCGCAAGATTTTTATCGTCTCCCGCGAGTCTAAAATAAGCTAAAATATCGTCGTTTATACAGTTACCTGACGTGATGGTATCATTGTAAGCAAGCTTGTGGCACCTGTTCTAATATTATTTGCGTATATCCTGGAACGCGAATAGCTTTTGGTGTCGTCCAGCGGTGTGTGTCTGTCAGTTGGGATTCCAATACATATCTTGAAGGAAAGGTGAGCTATTTCACTTCGGGCAGTGATGGATTGATATTTCTTAGAGTCGGAATATAATTGTTACGACTATTTTTCATTACCTATAGATGTTGGGTTAATTAATAATTTGATACATAGAAAGAGCCTACAGTTATTGAAGTATAGTAATTTTATGATAAGGCATCTAAAATATATAAGGAACGTTTGACTGCAACCCAATCCGATCAGAGGCAGTTTCGGTCTTAATACTTAAAGCGACCTCTTTATAAATTTGTATCAAGCAAGGATGGCATCATTAATATGACCAGTGCAACCCAATAGCTGCATCAAAATCGAACTTTAGTGATTCTTTCACACATCTAAGTTCAAATTGCGATTTATAAGTTTGTACATAGTTTCACAAAGTAATAGGAAACAGTGTTACAGGTAGAAAATAAACTGCACTTCTTGATGTTCGACCAGGTTGACGACTCATAAAAATATCAGTAAATGTACGCTGTATGAGGGGGAAAATCTATATTGGACTTTTGACACACCTATATAACCGTGTACCTATTCTGTGTATTATCAAATTTTTTCCAAGCTATAAAATGAAATATTAATTAGATATGTAGATAGATAATCCTTTATTGAAACACAAAAATGTACAAAAACAACTTAAAACTATAATATAAAACTAAGTGCAACAATTGGCGGTCTTATCGCTAATAGCGATCTCTTCCAGACAACCGTGCAAGGAGAGGAGAGCAATTGTAATTCAATATTATAAAGATATTGAAACGTTAATGCGGATAGTTAAAAATTATTCATATAAAATTAACATATCGGTTTTAGGGGACTTGATAAGGTATTTGTCCAGAAATGGGGCAGTAGAAACCAAAAAAAAATGTTATTGTTACATATTATAGTAATAAAATTTGTGAAGTAATTATATTTTTAAAGTTTGAAAACTTTGTGAACTGCCTTGACACCTTATTTTTGTGTTAAATTCATATCTTATACCACTAACCTTCAAGTGCTTTATTTAAGTAATTTTCTCTTTAAATACATTGACTAACAAAATAAAAGTTAGCCTTGTGCACAGATACATTGAAACTGGAATACATTCAAATCTATGCAAGAAACGCTCAACAGAACACATCTTTGTAATAATGTTTAACGCATTTCACACGGCATGGCATTTAGAATAGTTCAAACTTATGTACCGTCTCGGCAAACACCCGTGTGCAAACAGTAAGGGATTGGTGTGGAGAACTATTTTAAAGAATCTCCAATGTTTGGAGTAGAACTGTGATTGCACGCGGAATGTAGTGAAGCAGCACTTTAGTTCGATTCCAATTCCAAAGAGCGTCCTATTCAACTTTCGTGTGTACATTCGACTTTAAATATGTTTATGGAGCTCCGCGCATGTTCTATAAGATTTATGAATTTAGACAGAATTGCACTTTACAGAAATTGGACGCTTTCGAAGAATAAAGTACGGAATCTGACTGAACATTCCATAACTTGTAAAACTGCAGAGGAAACTTTGTTCAACTTTTTAATCGAAATCTGAATCGGGAACAATAGAATAAGAACGAAATTGGTTCCTTTGCTGTGCATGCGAGCTCGCACCATTTATTGCGTCGAGAACGGCGCAAGTTTCCGTGGCGTGCTCTGAGGCTGCTTGGGACTATCTTCGTACAACTTTTAAAACGTTTCGCTCAGCACACACATCTTTATTTATTATGTGTGATTATTATTATTAATAATACCTTTGTTAAAAGGTACAATTTATCAAAAATTTATTAGTTCAATTATTATAAATATGTAGGAATTATAACACAATAGAAATTCTTTATCTTTATCAAATGCTAAAATGAAATATCTAGTAAAAGAAATATGCCAACTGGATCATCATTCAACTACAAAAGTCGATCTACTAGACCTGTCGCACCTACATATAACAACGATTGCTTTACATTTGAAAGGCCATATAAATTTAAATCTGAATTAGACCCTCTCGGAGGCATAGGACGCCTTATAAATGGGGTACACGTCGGTATTAAGAAGTCTATGTAGCCTGCATTCAGGCGCTCTGCGGCCTGGAAAGAGTTCTATTGTGTGCCTTTGCCGACTTCAATGTAATTTCACACGTTTACTTGTGCATCACTTGGATATTTGTGTAGTGTGGAGAATTCATACAATATATATATCTACTAATGTTATTCTAAAGGCGGAGAGACTTGGAACATATTTGTTTAACGGTTCACATTTAAGTATTTCATGTGAAATTGATAACAAAATTTGGCAAATATAATAATAAACGAGACTCCATGGTATCTTGGATAATGATTGGGATATTCACAAACGCTCTATTAGGCATTTTGAAATGTGCAGCACACATAAATTGTGCCTGATGACTTTAATGTGGCATTAATTTATTATTATGGGTCATGAATGTCCCACTTGCACTGGGACTGATATTGAATCAAATGCTTCTTTACCTTCTCTCCGCTCTTTGTCATACAGATTATTGCCAATCCTATATTACAACTATTTTGACTATCTTGTGACTTTATTTATTTCTATTCTCCCCATTACAAATGCAAATATTATAACACCGTTAATTGCTCAAAAAAAGGTTTTTGTTACAACCAAAAACAATGCAACTCTGTACCCACTTAAAAGTGAAAGCCCTTAATTTCATAACAAAGTTAAAAAATGACTGAAACTTTCTCCCTCACCGCAGCAGAGCTCAAAAGAGTTTACCATAACAATACGAGCATACAAAAAGTTGAACTCGTGCAATTAGCGAGCGCTTCGTTCTATATTAACCGTGAAGTTTCTAGAATAGAAGACACAAAGATCCAAAACGACCAATGAATGCAATTACTTTAAAAATAGATTATTAACTATTCGTGCTTGCGACGACCAAAGTGGCACTTGATTTGTGTGTGTCGAAGCCGACTGTCTCATTCTTAGCGATTGAATACTGTGTAGAGACTATATTTATACAATACCTATACCTAATCTAAACAATGCAGTAATCGAACTAGATACAATCATTGTTGTTAACCCTATTTCTTAATACAATTTTGATTTGTTGTAATCTACTAAATTTCTATCTCTGTTTTCAAAGATCTAGGACAAAAGCTGTTGGAATTGAAAAATAATGTTAATAAAAACACAGATTTTCTGAGTTACAAATTCACTGAGTGGATAAACATTACGACGCGACTATAATGGTATTCAAAGAAATTGTAATTTGTACTAGAAATTGAGACCAAAAATGTTGTATATTTGTTTGAAAGCCGTATAAAATTGCTCTTTGCAAAAATCCAGCAATTTCAATAATTACATTCCTATAATGTATTGAATTGATAACCATAAGGTTATCAATTCAATACATTATAGGAATATAAATTCGCGGCCGGTTAAAATTAAAGAAAATAATACTAAACCATAGTTTTATTAATACAAAAGTGAAACTAGAGGTAAACAATCAGCGGCGTTATCAAAAAAAGCAATCTCGCCACAAGATGGTTCTAAGGATTTTTACATGTCAAGATAAATACTCATCACAAATACACTCTATAATCTCCAGCCATCCTCGCTCAACCAAACCTCCTCAGAGACTCAAAGCGTCATCTCCACAGCTTCCTTACTGTTTACAAATTGTTTGCATCAGTGTTGTGTGGAGCAAAAAGTACAAGCTGGCGTTTGCCCAACCAAGTGTAGTCTTGGCTTGTTTAATACGTCACATTAATTAGGCATCAGATAGAATCTGCGCGATTCAGTTTAAAGATAAACCCTGGAACTGGTAAACAAATATTCCGTTCGTCAACAGGTGTTTGATCAGTTGGTGTGTTTCAGTGGCGATGAAATTAGCTGTTCCGCAGCGAAAGGATTTCGTAATAGAGATACCATCGCAACCAGATTATTATGCATTAGCCTTTTAAAATTTATTATAGATTAGCTTTGGACCGCGATCTCACGTGATGTTAAGGCGACATTGTGACCGTAGATGATAGCAGACTAAACCTAGATGGCGGGATAAATCCCTCCCTATTTTTATTTGTAGTTTTATAAGCTTGTGTGGTTTATTACCACCCACTGGACAAATCTATGTCGTCAAGCAGTCATTGTCGTGTTACATATGGGACGGGATTTACTTATTTAGGTTGTGTCCAGATGAGAAAAGTATCTCACAGGAATGCAACGGTTCCTGAGAAAAATTGCTGCTGAAGTAAGTTGGTAATATTGAAATTTCTACTTAGTCTTATTAGCTATGTTTTTTTCATGTTTTATCCTTTTCGCATGAGAGTCGGTTAGATACAGGCATAATAAATTATTAAAAGTATCTGTAAGTTAAGAATCTAATAGTCTAAAGCTGGTTTAAGGATAAAATCTACAAAGAAATAATAGTTATTTGGCTGTATTACAAATTAATTTAACATTAGGCGTATCAAGCCAAAACACCAACAAGTCTGCGAGTTTAAAACATTGAAATGATACGGTAAGTAATAAACCAGTCTGGACGCGATAGAACACCTAGAAGATTTCACTTTATACAGGGGATAAAAATAAAACATCGGAGCGTCGCAAGGCAGCTATCGTACATCGAACGGGGCGTTATTGAGACACATGTCCTGGCTTCGCAGCCGATTCTGATATACAGGTTCTGCACTGGCGATTTTTATATCAATTGCTGTTTTAAGTATCATATTATATGTCAACTTTGTCATGGACAGGAAAAGATCCTTTTTACAAGCTTTATATTACTTTCACCTGTCTGTTGTCTGTCTGTCTGTCTGTCTGTCTGTCTGTCTGTCGGTCTGTCTGTAATCAAATCTTGCAAGTTTGATTTGACCCACTTCCCGGTTTCCAATTGAGCTGAAAATTTGCATGCGTATGTAAATCGGATGACAATGCAATATTATTATAACATGGAGCTGATCTGATGATGGAGCTGGAAGGTGGCTATAGGAACTCTGTCATTAAACAACGCAACCCCATCGAGTTTGGGCTCATTTGATTCGTCTTGACGAGTACTATATGATGCAAGATGGTAATGATCATTAAAGCTTGTTTTTAAAAAGTATTTTTAAAATTTCACTTGTTAACAATGACTAGCCGAAACATGTTTGGTTCTAATATACTATTTGTATTTCCGAGCGGTAATTTTGGCTGTATTTAGGACCTATATTCAGTGAAGTCAGAGGGATTTATCCCTTCTATTTGACTGACAATCTCTTTGGTTATGACAGACAACGCGTCGTCATACAACTGGTGTGGTAGACGTCGATAGCCGATAGCCTACGGCACCCACTTACCATCAGGTGGATCATTTGCTTGTACGTCAATCTCTAAAATAGGTACATGCTATTTTACGAGCATAAAGAAAAGTAGTAAAAGTAGGTAATCTGATTGAGCAAAAGTTCAACCTGAAAAGGTAGTGTTGATATATCACAAAATGTTAGTTCAGAATTTAAATTAAAGTTTTACTTAAAGCTTCAGCTCTAAAAGCTGTCTTATCGATGTGTTGTTCGCTGTCAATCTAATTTGTATTTCAAATATATCTGTATATCATCTTTCCCTATTGCAAATATATTAAAATACTCGAGTCCCGGCTCTCGGTTCTTGGACCGAATCCTTAAGTCGAGAAGGGGGACGGGGAGGGTCATCCCAGCATTTACATGAGGGGTCAAATGTTCGTTCCTGATTTACAACCATATTCAATTGTAGCCCGCTCTTGTATCAACAGCTGCCACCGACAAATAGATAGTTTATCCTGTCTTCAGCATCGCAGTATATGTTTGGAGATAGTGTGAATTGAATCTGCACGCTTCTTAGTAAGTTTGAGTAAGTCGTCTAGTTAAGCGTTGGAAGATATCTCTCTGAATGACAAGACAGCTATTTTCTAGAGGTACCTATAGATTACTTATTCCTCATGAGTTTCTTGCTCGTTCTTCTCATAGAGGTGCCTTGCGAACGAACGGTAGTGTTAAAATAGAAAAATGTAAAATTGACTTGCAAAAGTGCTCCAATGTAGCCTATTTGAATAAATGAACTTAGAGTTTATTATTTTACTAAAATATTATAGGCACATACAAACAACTTTGATATGTGCAGGTAAAATTGATCTTCTTATTTTATATATAGGCCTAAGGAACAGACTTTTTAAAACATATAGACTACATTAGAGTTTATCCTATCTCAAAATGCGCCCTGCTATATAAAATGTTCCTACGTTGAATGGAACAGAGAGTTTTTGTAAATTAATTTGATAGGTTCAGGTACACCTCAGCTAGACCCGAACTAGATTCTAACAATATGAGGATTAGCTTGGAGATCGAACCTGGAACTTGCGGCATAAAATGTTAAGAACTCATCGGTAAGATAATAACATTATGTAAATCAAATGTATAACTACACCGACGTAAATATTATGTAAGTATTAAACAGAAAATAATTAAAATATTTTAGTCACAGTTATGTCGAATTTTACCGAGATTTGGTCGTTCAATTAAGGTACCAACATAAAACTTAGACGATTTTGGAATTATAATATATGTGAGTGTTATCCATAATATTATAAATACGACACGGCTGTACTCACGTTGTCTTTTTGTTGAGATACGTCTCAACCACGGTTTCGGACAATTACGATGTCCTTCATCAGGAGTTCACGCCTGCAGTAACCGACGCTGACTGGCCCGCGCCCGCGCCTCCGCGCGCGCCGCGACAGGACATCGTAATTGTCCGAAACCGTGGTTGAGACGTATCTCAACAAATAGACAACGTGAGTACAGCCGTGTCGTATTTATAATATAAAACTTAGAGTTATTTTTTATCGTTAAAATAAATGTTGTAAACGATAGTTTATTTAAAATTATTCTAACAAAAAACGTCCACTGACGTCAATTACCTTTACCTACTATTATAAGCCGAGCAAATATTTGAATTTCAAATCGTATTATCTGTAGTGAAACACACGCAAGTTGGTTGACACTGACGTTTATTTATCTATTATGGTAGGGTAAGCTTACATTGACATTACATTGATAGAATCTACCCACTTCACAAGATAATATACTACATGTTTCCCTTTATAAAAAAAAAAACAATAAATATATATAAAAAATAAAGTATGAAATAAAGAACTAAACTGATATACTATAAAATAAAATTTTGTTCTACTATTATCGGCGTCCTAATAACATAATTCTATGTACCTTATTACATTATACCTACAATCTATAATAATACAAAATGTTAACAAAGAGAAGAGTATTATTCTTTACTGCCAAAAAATAAGTTGGACAGCATTCGTGCAGTACGTTCCTTTGACCTGGACATCGACACCTCTGGTGGTGACAAGGTTAATTCTTCCGTACTTTCAAATAATGCGTCCTGTTCTTGTTCTGCGACTTCTACACGAGACAAGAGTGGTGATGAGTCTGCACTCTCCGAGCTTATAACCACTGGCGACTGTTGCTCGATCTGTACTACTGTCGTGGCTTTACGACGTCGCCTGTGTGCACCTGGTACACTCATAAAGCTCGGCTGGTCATCTGCAGAAGCGGAGACAAGTCTGGCGGGCCGGACCGCAGCAACCGGCCGTGACTTGCGGCATATCAGCTGACTCCGGGTGCGTCTGTACCGGCCACCGCTCTCATCTTCCACTATATACGAGCGTGGTTCCGACGTACGACCAACAATTTCAACCTGTTTCCTGGCATCTTTACCTATTAAGGTGACCTTGCCTCCGGGAGACAATACTTCTAAGGGTCTCGCCGTCTTGTCGTACTGTTTTTTAATCTGATCTCTTCTCTCTGCTAAGGCTTCATAATTGCGGTCGTTGTTAACCGTTTCCTTCAATAATTTTGCCGTCACTGGTAATTTAGTATTTAACCGCCTTCCCATTAAAATTTGTGCCGGAGAATCTATCCCGTTTCTCGGCGTGGCTCTAAAATTAAGCAGAGCCGTCGAAAAATCCTGTCCGGAATCCAGACATTTTTTAAGCATCGTTTTGATCGTCTGGATGGTCCTCTCGCTCTTTCCGTTCGATTGCGGATAATGAGGCGACGACGTAACGTGATTTACCTCCCAGTCGCGTAGGAACTTTTTAAACTCGTGCGAGTGGTAGGCCGGCCCGTTGTCGGTCACGAGCTCGGCGGGTATCCCGTGGCGCGCGAACTGCTCCCGCATGAACCGGACGACTCGCCCGGCCGTCATACTCGACAGTTCCCCCACCTCGACATAGTTCGAAAAGTAGTCCACTAAGATTATATACTTTTTGCTCTTATATTCGAATATGTCGGATGCGAGCATGTGCCAGGGCAGCGCGGGCACGGTGTGCTGGTGCAGCGGCTGGCGGCGGGGGCGCGGCGCGTGCAGGGCGCAGGCGGCGCACCCGCGCACACAGCGCTCCACCGCCTCGCCCAGCCCCGGGCAGAACATCACCTCGCGCGCGCGCCGCTTGCACCGCTCTATGCCCAGGTGGCCCTCGTGCACCCGCGATAGCATGTCCTGCCGAAGAGCACGCGGGATAAAAACACACTCGCCTTTAAAGATTATTCCATCTATATATTGCAACTGCTCGCGATACGGCCAAAATACGGTCGCTTCCGCGCTGACGTCGCGCCTGTTCTTCGGCCACCCTCTCGTGATGTAGTCCGCCAACGTGCGGCTGTCTCTGTCGCTCTCGGTCTCCTTTCTGACCGCGTCCAATTTTTGGCTGCTGAACGGCACGCTCTCTAGCATGAAACACGTCTGCACGTCCACCTCCTCCGTGACGCGCTCGTGCATCAGCTCCTGGAGAGGTGCGCGGGACAGGGTGTCCGCGATGTACATGTACTTGCCCGGTGTGTACACCACCTTGACCTCGAAGCCCTGGACTCGCATCATCATCCGCTGAAGGCGCGCCGGCACCGACACCAACGGTTTATTAAACAGCGCCTCGAGCGGCTTGTGGTCGGTCTGCACGGTGACGTCACACCTGCCGTAGATGTCACTGCCTGGATACTGCCTGAACCGCTCGACCGCGAACACGATGGCCAGCATCTCCTTCTCGATCTGCGCGTACCTGGTCTGCGTGTCGGTGAGTGTGAGCGAGGCGAACTCCACCGGGCGGCCGTTCTGCAAGAGCACGGCGCCGAGCGCCACGCTCGACGCGTCCACCGACAGCACCAGCGGGGACCGCTCGCAGTACAGCGCCAACACCGGAGCGCTCGCCAACTTCCTCTTCAGCTCGTCCACCGCCGTCGAGTGGTGACGCTCCCACCGCCATTCGGAATCCTTTTTTAACAGAGATCGTAAAACATTTACACATTCCGAGTAATTTTGTATGAATTTTGACAGATAATTAACCATTCCCAAAAACCTTTCGAGCGATTTTCTATCATTCGGATATGGCATGTCCATAATGGCCTTCACCTTTGTATCATCTGCTCGCATTCCTGTGGCGTCAAATTTATGACCTAGATAAGTAATCTCAGGTACGCTAAATTTACATTTCTCGCGATTAAATTTTATACCTATTTCCCGCGCTCGCTGTAGTAATTTACCCAACCTTTTGTCGTGCTCGTCCTTATTACGACCCCATACAATGACGTCATCTATGAAGGATTCTACCCCCTCCAAATCCTCTAGGTGTTGTCTCAATCTGGCGTGGAAAACCTCAGGAGCGCAATTTATCCCATACGGTAAGCGCAGAAATTGGTATCGCCCAAATGGTGTACCGAAGGTGCAGAGGTCAGCGGATGCATCATCAATCTGCACCATCCAGAAGCCGCAACGAGCGTCGAGCACCGAGAAGAGCGTGGCGCCGCGCAGTCGCACCGCCAGCTCCAGCACGGTCGGCAGCGAGTACTGTGCGCGCCGCACCGCTCGGTTCAAAGGTCGCGGATCTAAACAGACACGAATGCTGCCGTCCTTTTTAGGTACTAATACAATTGCGTTAACCCAGTCAGTCGGATGTGTGACCTTCCGCACTACACCTAATGTTTCCATTCTGCGCAGCTCACTTAAAAGTTTGTCTTTAAGACCAAAAGATATTTTTCTGGTAGGGCACACGACCGGCTGTATGGTTTTATCTAAAGAAATACTATATTCTCCGGGTAATTTCCCTAAACCTTTAAACAAATCATGGTACTGTTCAATATTTATTGCATCGACACAGTGTATTAAGCCTAACGACATAATGCCTTCCAAGCCGAGAACATTTTGACATTTTTTAATATCTGCTATTACAAATGGCATTTTGTATTTGTTATTATTAAACATGAATGTTACATCTACTGTACCTATAATTGGCAACTGATTTCCAGTGAAGGAAAGAACTCGTTTTGTGAATGGCTTCAATGAATCGAGAGATAAGCCAATAGTTAGGTATGTATCTTTAGATATAACATTCAACATCGAGCCTGTATCTATTTTTAGTGTTAATTTTTTATTATCAATAGTTATAGTTTCAGTCCATTCCATGCAAGACTTACGAACTGTGTCCTTACTTAGTACCTCCACATAAAACAACTCATCCGAATCTTCCTCGGATTCACTGATCGCATTGTCCACTTTTAAATTTAGCACCTTATTTATTGCTTTTTTCCGGTCGCACACTCGCGAAAAATGCCCTTTATGATCGCACACAAAACACAACGAATCTCGCGCCGGGCAACGGTCGCCGCCGGCGCACCGCGCAGTGCCGCAGGTGCGGCAGGGAGCCCGCGCCGCGCCGCCCGCCGCCTGGGGACGCACAGCGCCGCCGCCGCCGCCGCCGCCGCGGGCCCGGAAGCCGGCTCGACGCGCGCCTCACCCGCCGCCGCCTCCGCTCCGTACCGCGTTCACCTGCACGCTCTCGGTGGCGCCGCCGCCACCGATGTTCTGACTCTCCTCGGTTGACATTTCCGCCGCCTGGCAGATCTGCATCGCCTTCGACAATGTCAATTCGTCCGCCCTTAATAATCGATCTCGCACGGTGTTATTGAGAATGCCGCACACGACCCTATCTCTCAACAGACTGTCGGTCAATTCGCCGAATTCACACAGTTGGGCCAGTACCCTCAGTGCGGTCATATACTGATCAATATTTTCACCTTCTTCTTGATTTCGTGTGAAAAATTTATAGCGGCGCACTGTAATGTTCGGTTTTGCACCGAAATATGCGTCGAACTTTTTTATAAAGCAATTGACATCGTCTTCACTTTCGCCCGTGCTGAACGTAAAAGTCGTGTAGACTTCATATCCAGCAGGTCCGATGAGGTTGACCAACAAGCTAGCCTGTACTTCCTTCGGCTCCTTGCTCACTCCAGATGCTTTGAGGAACACCTCGAACAGCTTCCGCCATTTGCGCCACGCTTCCGAGCGCACCGCCGGGCCGCCTTCGAGCGATAATTCCGCCGGAGGACGCGCGTGTTCCATTGTATATCGTTATTTTCAACACACGACGAACTATTGCACTGATTTTACTGCGAATTTAATGGTTCTAGAAGTTATAATTGAAAATTAAAAATCCCGTAGCTGTCACCATGTAGTGAAACACACGCAAGTTGGTTGACACTGACGTTTATTTATCTATAATGGTAGGGTAAGCTTACATTGACATTACATTGATAGAATCTACCCACTTCACAAGATAATATACTACATTATCAATTCACCTCAGTTACAGTTTCAAACAGCTGTATGGAAAAAATGAGACTTGGGCTCGATTTATTTATAAAAGATTATGTTGAATGCCCTTTATATGCGATATTTTGATGTGTTTGGAATTTTTATATACTAGAGATAAGGCAAAGTTAATTTTTTTAGTACCAAATTTAAATGTAGTTAAACGTAATGCAAGAGTTTTAGGACCTAAAATGTTCGACATTGCTTCTTACAATCATTAATGCGAATATCTAGTCAATACCTAGACGCATACAGAAAATTTACACCATTAAAGTAATGAAAGGTCAATTATAACAAAGGATTAACTTAACTCAGTTGTAGATTGATAAAAAAATAATCCTGGTCTTACATATTACAAATAAATAGTAGGTACCTACACCAGAATTATAATATTCCAGGTAACATACTCTTTGTACGTAGAAATAAAATATAATACCTTCGTCTAACATTACCTGCTGCTTTTTAACTTCACAGTCAAAAACGAAACGTCTGCAAAATCTCAATTAAGGAGTCGCATACTTAAGAAACGCATAAATGTATTAACGTTGCAGAAAAGGTTATTCAGGCCGAGACGTTTCGAGGTGAAGTGGGCTGCGTTTTTCTTTGGCGGCTTTCGTAGGAAGTTTCCTCGTGGGTAAACAGGCACGATTTATGCACAGTTTGAGCGGCTTTCCTTCTTTGTTTCAGGTAATGACCCCGCTTTCATCGCAGCTTCAATGGGGCTCGCAAAGACTTCAGCCAGATACCCGTGAACGGTCGTCTCAAGAATACGTGCGACACGCTTGCGAATGTATGGATGGATTTTAGATGCTTTAGTACGTGGGATGTGCTTGGGTATTTGAAAAAATATCGCTCAGATAGTTTGTTAGCTTTTGACCACGACCACGCGTGATGTTAAATGACGATGCGGTCGAAGCTGTTAACACAGACTAAACCGGGATAAATGCCTGCATGCTCCGCTGAACATCATGCCGGAACATGGTCACAATGACCGCTTAGCGACACGGTTTTGTACAGTGGGTGGCAACTAGCTACGGCAGAAGACTACCACCAGTATAGTGAGCGGAAAAACGCACTTAACAAATTATTGGTTCACATAATAGTTATTAGAATTTGGCCGGGGTTCGAACTGTGTGATCCAGAACTTAACCCCTGGACAACCACCGCTAATCCTAGCATAGAACGCCCACTGCATTATAGTTATAACCAAACGTTTTCCTTTTCATCACATACAGTTTTCTTAAGTTATTTTTCAGACCATTTTCAAAACAAATGGGGTACCGTTTAGTACGTGCGTCGAGTCTTACCGTCACTCGGCGGGACTCACAGTAATGACCCTATAACGGACGCATTATTATTTATGTTGTGTTGCTGAGAACGGTATAATAGTACCATAACAACACTGTAATGTGGAGACAGTATCGAAACACACAGTTATAGCATTTTGTATTATCTTTTATATATGTATTTAGGTATTAGGGTAGATTATGACTTTATTTGGAAATTAGTTTCAGCTAAATTTATTAGGTACAAGATGTAGCAGTCCGTAAAAAAAAACTTTTTGATTGAGAATATATGTAGTATAAGCTCAGAATATAAGATATAACCATCAAGATATAGGATATAACCTTAAAGTAAAACTATAAGCACAGCTTATAAGCGCAGTAAGTGTTAGCGTAGAGACGCAATCAGATGTTTTTTCTAGTTTTAATTTGATTTTAAAGTTCACAATCTTTTAGGCTTTAATAGTGAGTAACAACGAACGTGTAACCAACTGAAATACAAAGTTTAAAAACTTGCGCACTGTCCGTAAACCTACCTCTACAGCGCCATAAGAATGAAATAAATTCTCGCAAACTTCGAGCACTTGGCTTCACTCTAAAGCAGCGATAGCGCTTATTGTTTCACATTTGTGAAAATGCTCTCTTGGACGTGTTTTGCATGAGGCAATTATTTCTAATTTTTCTTTCGAGGGTCACGCCTGGATTTTTCCAGCATTTTTTCTTCAAGGTGAGACGTATAAGGACTACATAACAGTACTTTGAAAGGAATTCTCGTATTGAATATTAATGTAGTAGATTCATATTTACCCAAGGTCTACGTTTCGTAGAAAGTAATAAAGTATTCCTTTAATGTTATATTAACAGGGGATAGGTATAGTTTTCGTAGCGAAGTAAATAACTAGATAAAACTCCGTCCACAACATTATTATTCGATAAATAAATAAAGTTTCTCTTTGAACGGCTAAGCCCGCTAGTTCTAACGTTATGAATATCCGATGAGGCTTCGCGGCCATATTACTTACTACTTCATTATCGCTGGATATTGGAAACTCAATAAGTCATCATATCAATGCAGTTTTTCTTTTTTCTATTCTGTTGGGTAATTTTATACGTTTATTTTCGGGTAGCAACAGGGAGTTGGCTTGTTATTGTTATTTAAACCGACGTTTTGTGTGATGACTAAATAAATTATACGTGCTTCTAAGAAATTGCGGGTTTGCTTAATTTATTCTAGCAGTAGGAATTAATCTAATAATTAAGAATATTTGTAGACAAGTTCAACAAATCCACGAGGTCCCAAAAAATGTTAAAAAAAGGTTTGCTTGAAGATTTACCAAGCGTAATTTAAAATTGGTTGGACCAAAGAAAGTGTTAACGAAAAAGTCCAAATAGAAACTTCAATCGCTCAACTCAAAGTAATGGATTCAGGAACCTTTTCAAATAACTTTTTAAGGATTCTAAGTAAGGGCCGACAGAGAAAATTAGCCTGCTATTACAATGCAAAGTAAAAATGAAGTAAAAAGGCACGCAACCTATTAAAGAGCCTTAACGATGCCGATCGGATGAATAAATGATTGAATTTTCAATTAAGATTAGAGAGAAATGCGAGGGGAACTTTGTTGACAATTGTTAGAATGGCGCGGGCGCGACCATCGCTGATTTTTAGATAGAGGAATGGTTTTGTTCGATTTGTGAAACTTTTTTAGAATTGTACCTGAGGAAAAACTGGTGAATTTTCTTTTTACAAACATTATTCTTTGAAAGTTGTTTAAATAAAAACATTTATTTTTTCTTCGGTGCCATAGTTGATGGTGATTAAATAAACATTCTAATTTATATACCTACTAAAGCAAATGTTACTTATATACCTTTGAATATGATAGAATAATTTTGATTTGCAATATGCTGTAAACTTTACCGTACCAAATCGTCTTCTCTAATAACTTCTGCTTTAACTTTACACTGGTTATTTTATACTGATGGCAGGCTTCGGCCGTGGCTAGTTGCCACCTACTGGACAAAACCGTGTCGCCAAGCGGTTATTATGACCATAGTTTAGTCTGCTACCATCCACGGTAACATCGTCGCTTAAAATCACGCGAAAACGTGGTCATAGACTAACCTATGAGCAATTTTTTCTTAGTCTATACTGTCCTACTGCTGGGCAAAGACCTCCCCCATACCCTTCCATGTGTCCCTGTCTTGCGCCGCCTCAGGCCAGCTGGTATAATACGAGTCCAGGTCGTCTCTCCATCTTTTTCTGGGTCGACCTCGGCGGCGCCGCCTTTCTCTTGGAGCCCACTCTGTGATGATCTTTGCCCAGCGGTCGGGATGCATGCAACTGACGTGAACTGCCCAATCCAATTATTACCTAAAAGCAAATGAATAAAAAACTAAATGGAGCCAAAATTCCAACGACTCTTCTGGTCCTAATCACGAAACCAAACTCTCTAGCAACTAGAATAGGTACCCACATGATGGGAGAAATATGTAGAGCATGTCCGGGCTTGTCTAATTATAATCGAACCTCTGGAGATTGACACATATCGCGTACGGACAGCATGCTCGGCAATTTATGGTAATTCATGGATGACAGTTTTGGGAGTATAAATCAAATAGTACCTAGTAATAAACTAGTAGCCCTCGACTTTCGCTAGTTATCTACCTTGTCATGAAAAAAACCCATGTGGTCAAGTTTTAGTTATAAACATGCAGTACCTATATATTATAGTCTTTGGCTAGTTACCGTCTACAAGAAGAAATCCAGAGATCAGAAAGTACAGTAACAACCTGGAGAAACTAATGGTCACCGCCAAAGTAGAGGGAAAGAGACCACGAGGTCGTAGCCCAAAACGATGGTCTAACCAAATCCGTGCCACACTGGACACCTCGGTATACGATGCGATGCAGGTGGCAAGCAATCGCGATCGATGGCGTGACACCTTAAGGAAAAAGATAGTGAGAGGAGGTCACGACTCTCAGAATTGAGGGATTCGATCCGAGGAGGAGGAAGAAGAATCAAATTACCAAGCTGTTACTGAAAAAAAAAAACATGTCTTTACGCTGTTGTAATACACTAGTAGTCCTCGTCCTTGGCTAGTTATCGTATAAAAGAAACCATATCGTCAAATTTTAGTTATCCACTGTTGGTCTTCGCAGTTAACGTCAAAAATTTACTTTATTATAAGCCTACAAAATTAAAATATTATATGACAGAGTTGAAAGGCGTTTCTTGACTTTGTTGTTGAATACATAATTGGACCGAGTTATGCAGGAAAAAGTTATGTGATCATTACAAAAAAGTTAAGATAATTGAGATGTGTGTGAAACATTAACAGTTAAAAATAAGTTATCAAAAACATTATTTTTGTCCCCTGTGATCGTTTATCTAACTAAACTAGCTAGTTAACAACCTTCCAGATTATTATTATCCCTTAGTTTAATAATATATTTTTCAACCGATGCTATTAGTTTTTTTACAAACTCTACAAACATGAAAACGGTTGTAACATCTCCCGCAGTTGACGAGTGACAAACCTTTTTCGACCGCGAGACAAATTAACCGACAACTATTTGTGGGTGAAAAAATAACACGTCATTAGCATGTGTGATGCATATGTAGTGGATGGAGCTCATTTATTGACTGGTAACATGATGAGGTGTAATTTATTGTTGTTCTAGTTTATAGTAGTAGTCCTCTTTTGCAGAGACGGTCTGGGAAAGTTCCATACATTTGCCAGTTCCTCATTCGCCAAGCAGGGATGTACAGACAGGGCGTTACTGTATTCCGGATTGTTTGGCAATGAAACCAAAGAAATTACTGGACATTGCTGTATTTTACAACTAATCTTATATTAGGACTAGTGGGGTTTAATCTAGATGTATACCAAATTACAGCTTACTCGGTTTAGTTATTTAGGCATAAAGAAATTTAACTCTAACAGCAAACTCGCAAATTTACGCGTTGATGATAATAGTTGACAGCTACTTTAAAGTCAAAACTGTTTTAAAATTAAATCATACAATATTACTAATCATCCATCAAACTGTATTAAACAGCTTATTTTTTATATGTAAGGTCATAAATTCACCTTGGTAAACCTATAATACTTCTAAGCCTCCCCATCATAGCAGAGAAAGATTTATTTCAGCGCCATCTAGTCGAAGCCGCGGGATACATTTCGTCAGAGCTACTGCAAGAGTGACGAGCCGAAGCCGCATCACAGTGCATCTCAAGGCCGTCCTCGTTTCCCACAAGAAAATTCATGAAAATTGTTCAGATGAGATGAGATTTTTTGCCCACGGCGTTTGCGGACACAATTCGAATTTTAATGAGTTATTTTTTGTGTATCTATGATAAGGGAAAGAGGCCGTTATCTAACTTTATTATTATCTGATATGAGATTGATACTTAGATAAACTTATTGATGATGATAATATTATCTACTTAGAGGTGTATTAATATAATTAATTAAAAGATATAATATTACGCATCACAGATTTAGCATCTAATTATGAATTCGTACTACCTATTATTACTGCTTACTAGTGGACTCGCGTGCACTTCGTCGCACTTAATAGAAAATTATCAGTGTTTCTCTAATATATTATGCGTGAATTATACATACAAACCTTTATCTTGAATCATTCTATCTATTAATGAAAAATGTATCGATATCCGTTGCGTAGTTTTAAAGATATAAGCATACATAGGAACAGACGCGGGAAGCAACTTTATTTTATACTATGTAGTGATGAACTTAAAAATCAAATTACTTATTGAAACTTGAAACATTGGCAAGTAAGTGTCTACCAGAAATTCTTGTATGATTTATAAGCGACGTTAACTGCTTGCAATAAAACCGGCCGTCCATTGCTCGTTTGCCCTCGATCACATAAAAAATAAAAAAGACAAAACAACTTGTGGGTTAGCCATTAAAGGACATCAACAGCACAACTTTACACGGCTTACCTCTAAGCTATCGTGTGCAGCTAAAATTGAAAACTTAATCCATTTTAAACTCTATTTCGCTGAGAACAGGAGTCCGCGTCCGCAAAGAAACCCTTGAAGGCTTAGTGCTCGTTTCTATTTCGACGTGCGGTACTGCGGTACGTTGACCGGCAGTTAGATTGCAGAATAGTTGTTTAGACAGTATCGTAATTTATACGAAATCTTCTTGCCGTGAGTATGCGATTGAGACAATTAAGTTTATATCTGTTTCGATTCAGCTACTATCGTCTATTACAATAAATAAAATTGGCGATTTTACACGCACTGTTTTAAGCACAATATATCATAGATAATAATATGATTTTTTTTTTCAAATGCAGTAATTGTAATTTTTCGTAATAGTTCAAATTACAATTACGTTCATCTGTTGTAAAAAAAATCATTTCGAACTTTTTATACCAAAAATTATAAGAAATACTCAAGAGTAGAAGTCAGTGTTACGATCGGTGACAACAAATACCATTATAGCGGGTTACAGCTATGTAGCGACACTACCAATTCAACTAACACTACGCAGTGGCTATCAAAATGAACTAGTACTCGTTCCTACTGCATGCATACTCAACCTGTTCAAGTCCAAACGTATGTGAAGCTCACTTGAACGATTTCGTGGCACGAAAGGCCTAAAGACAGTACACTGCGATTTAGTCGTTGCAACACAACAGTCGATAATTATGCTGTCAACTGACTAAAGCAAACGGGGTATACAAAGCGGATCTGGACCGGATCAGTCGCTTTTTGCACTCGACAAAGGCCATTACGCGATCCGTTTTCGAGCGCAAAGTCAACACTGTTATGAAGTTTTCATTGAGTTTTCGTCGGAAAATCGGCTAACGTGGGAAAACTGCGATTGCGATTTGAATGGATAATGAGCTGCAGTGTATTCGTTAATTGAGTCGATATGTAAATAAACAGGCGCACCGGCCACCGGCCATTGGCTTCGCTCAATCATTGCTCAAAGGCTCACTACTTTATTGTTGTCTGACTCTGATTGTTAGTAAACGCTACGGTGGCAGAGCAAATGCGTGGATTTGTTTCGTTACGAAGGGCTCTGAAAGGCGTTAATGCCTAAATTAACGTTGGCTAAATACATTCACTCTACAATGAATTAACTAGAATTACACTATTTTTTAATTTTAATGATTTGTCCAGGATGAGAAGAAATAGTTTAATTTAAAAACATTACGCTTGCCACTACTAAAAATAGAGTAGTGCTTACAAATTGTCTATAAGGAAAAATTGTTTTTTCAGAGGGTAAAATACTATCCCTTTGAACTAACATAAATTTTTGGTATTTTTTGTTTATAAAATTTAATATTTATAGCATAAAGTATAATTTTACGCATTTGTAAAATGTTGTTAAATTCAAATGACGTTTCACTTAGCTATTCATGGCGCCCACGTTTCAATTTGCGGTTTGTCCAGTGTAATAATTAATTTATACATTAATTTATTACCTGTTTACTCATTCGGATTGCATTCATTTTTATGTTAAAGTTAATGGTCTTGATAATTCGTTTTATTAAATTAAATGCATTTATTTATTTTTCTTGTAAATTTAAATAAAAACTTGTTTTTCATTAATAACTAAATTCAAAAAGGACCTCATACTAAAATTACACCCTTGATATATGTATTGTCTTCCAACGCGGCAATGCTGCCAGCATTCTGGGCACGCTGTCATCTGACAGTGATTTGGAGCACTTTGATTTTTTTGTAATACAAGTATTCTTTAGGTACTGCTGTAAAAGTTGTAGTATTGTTTGCTATTTTTCCCAATAAATACATTTATTGCCACAAAGAAAGAAAGAAAGTCAATAATGACTTACTTCCTATCTTACTTTCTTTCTGTTATTAATAATAATATCATAATGGCGTGTGTGTATGTTTGTTCCTTTTTCACATCTTAACGAATGAATTTAGCTAAAATTTGGTAGCATTGATCACGACATAATAATGCATTAGCTATCAACTTTTCAACGGTAATAAACGTTGGACAGTGATAGTAAAATAAAAATTAAATGATTTTGTTTACTTAAATTTTTTGCTTTTCGAATTCAATGTTCAATTGAATGTCCAACAGCCGTGATTTATCATGCATTTTGTCATGTTCACAATAATGATTGTCCAATGTTAGATATAGAATGAGCCTCAGTACTGTACAGTATCAATTAAAACTGTCAGCTCTGATTTATTTTATTGGTTCAGCAATTGATTACATTACGCCAAATTGACCGCAATGAATGGGATCTCACATGAGCTTAAAAATTCTGGATTATAAATGAAATTTTGTCTTTTTTGGTGTGTTTTATTGAGGGTAAGGTGGCCAGAGTTTTTTTTTGCCTATGGAGAAAATTTTTACGAGTACGTTTCTAGATTTGACGGTAGTGCAAGACTTTCAACCTTCAATGCTAAGGTAAAACTGCCACTGATAAGATATGGGCAGGCATTATTACTTAACATAATAATAACAACGCAACGGGCGAGTTACAGACTGCATTCATCTGTTTTCTTTTAACGTATTTTTTAACAAGTGACCATTAAAAATGCTTTTTTAAACAAGCTTTTATTATTGAGTTCCTATAGCTTCCCAACTCCATCATTAGACTCTGGTTACCATCTAGCATCTAAGACGAATCAAATGAGCCAATGCCAAAGTCGATGGGGTTGCGTCGTTTAATTACCGAGATTCTATGGCCACCTTCCAGCTCCATCATCAGATCAGCTCTATGTCAATAATATTGTATTGTTATCTGATTCATATTATAAAGGCATGCAAAATTTCAGCTTAATCGGAAACCGGGAAGTGTATCAAATTTAACTTGCAAGATTTGATTACAGACAGACAACGAACAGGTGAAAGTAATAAATAAAAGCTAATGAAAACAAGTTATATGATATGATCTTAATGATTTAAAAGGTTAATTGTATTTTGCCGATTACGCAGAATGTAGAATTCGGTGCATCATTGTCAGTTGGTCTAAATTCCGCGTTACTACATATTCGTCGACATTTCATAATACGTATATTTCGGTAAACAAAAATTTTACTGGAGCAATTCCGAAAAACGGTTTCACACCATCACAAAAATGACCAGACCGTACCATCAATAGCATAGATGAAATATCCATCAAAACTAGTGATAGGATAACCATCACCCCGCGTTCCAGTTCAACTATCAATCACTCTACTAATTGCGTTATTTATCTACCCCCTTTCTGAAACAGCACTGTCATCGGCTCATGTAATTTCACTTAGTGGGCTCTTTGCAGAGTAGTTACCGCTATTTCCTAATGTTTTCCGCCACTCATCGTTGATATACTTGTAGATAGAATAATATGATTGATTTCGACTGCTTTGTGATAGCTTTGTAGCTGGTGTTGCAAATCAATGCAGATAGGGTTCTTACTAGCCCTAGTTTATTAAAAAGTAACCTAAAGAGGCTTATTTTCTTTAAGTCTTACTGTCAAACGTTCACGTACATTTAAAAAACGTATATATTCCTTCTAGATCTGCGTTATTACAAAACGCGGACTTACGATAGTTCTGGGATTAACAAATGTCATTTCTGGTTTAATCCTGGTACAATCGTTAGTCCGCGTTTTGTAATAATACGGAATTGGTTCAATCGTTTAGGCGTCAAGGAGGCAAGAAATGATATACGAGTACAGTACAAGTTATTAAATAACTCCAACGACGTATAGTAAAATGTTAAGTAGTTCCTGTCGAAATCCGCGACTTGTAACATCCTTCACTCATCCTCTGGACAGGCCAATTCTAGTAAATGGCAAGAGGGTTTTCGATTACATCGGACGCAATGTTTGGGTGTTCAGCCGAAACCGCAACAATATTCCGACGGGATCCCGATTTAGGGGAGAATAATTTTCGTTTTGGTTCTTCCTTGTTGTTATTAATTTTTATATCATACTTTATAGTTTATTATAGTGGGTAAAGTAAACAAGACAAACTTCTGTAAGTAACCTTTACCTGAACCTTTAAGTATTATTCGATAATTTTTCATTTCCAATTGGGTACCTATGTACCTATGTAGTGTTTTATGTTATTCGTGCGATCTACACTATCATTATGTATTATAAGTAGGCCGTAGAAGACGTATGAGTAGTGTGTATGAGGTGAGCAATTGTACACGTCTTTGTAAAATACTGAAATAATAGAAAAAAAATAAAGCACCACTTACCTTTAAATCAAAGTCACCTTGAGAAGCAGTAGACGCAATCCAGAACGGTAGTCTTGCAGGTTGGCACTTTTGCTTGAATCACTGAAAGTCCAAGAATAAACGTCCAAGATTCACAAACACTTTCGTCACTGATAAGAGAGTTTCCAGAGAAATATTACACGCGCACGGCGGGAGTGCCGTAAAATTCGGCAGGTTTAAGAAAGATGCGCGACGCAAAACTCGGCACGAATCGCTAGGCACAACTCTGAGATGAGGGTGTCCGGAAAAAAACCGGGAGCAAATGCAACGTGCCTACCAGCCTACAGCTCAGCTTAGTTATGCACACGCACTGACCGCGCTTTTGGCAAAACGTAGTCTTCAAAAGATTTTGGTGAACGATTTTTGTAACTACCCTTCATTATAATTGCTAAGACTGAGCACAGCAGGTGTTCAATGTTTATCGTAAAATACTTATGTAAAGTATATCTTATACTTAAGTATTTACCTTACCAAGTTATTAAATTGTGTCCGTAAGCCTAATAGTATTTCCTGACGCCTAGTCTATAAAACTATCTGTTATTTAAGAGTTGTCAAACTATGGTAATAGTTTACTCGTATCTCTAGCCATAAAATGTAAAACCTACAAAGTCCTAGTAACACAGAGACCCAAAACGAACACAATTTGCTACTCGGTAAGTAAATATTTTTAGGAGATCACGCAATGAGGAGGGTCGGTGCCCGGCCGCCCGGGCCACAACTCTGGCGATTGCGATGATATATGACCGCGCATTATTTTCTTATCTTTTCTCTTTCTAACTCCACCGGCCATACTTCATTTTCACTCGTATTATAAACGTTTTACTTTTCATATCTTGTAATAGACGCCCGGGGCCCCGAATGTTGGAGCGAGAATTTCTGTAATATGTCATAGAAACTCTTTGCCATTTTGATTATTAGGTTTTGCGACGGAGTTCAATTATTTTTTGTGTTATCGTGGATGGAAATTGTTTTTTGTTAAAGGTGTTTTTTGTCAAAGGTGGAACAACTTCAGCCTAGCAATAGAATGTAGAAAGCTGTGGATGATGATGAAAGGTGTTGTATTTTAGTTCTGATTTCAACCTTTTATACTTTCATTTAGTTTGTGGTGGATTATAGGACGATCGTTTACGCAAGCTTGTTTTGTGTTGAATCCAAAAAGTGTCATCTGTGCAATGTAGCTACACTTATAGAATTATAGAAGTGTTTTTCGATATTGACAGTGTTCGATGGTAAAACTGTATACTACTACTTTACTAATTCTAGCTTTGTGTTAACATTTTTCATGCTTGACTTTTAAGACTGTATTGTGAAAAAATTCCCTCCAAAGGTTAACTACTCTAATTAGTAAAAATGTTGATATTCTTTAGTATTTTTGTATTTTATATGATGCGAGATTATAATCGTATTAAAGTTTCCAAGAAAAAAGCGTTTTAAAAAGGTGTTGTGTCGATTTGATGGACAGGCAACAGGTATTACCATAGTTTTAAAATTCATAGCACTGCAGTAACAATAACTGGGGAGAAGTAAACATGTTGACCTTGCTGACACCTTAGCTCCCTTTAATATGAAAATGTATGTTCACAAGAAAAGATCTGCAGATGTAAAGGTACTTCTTTACTTGGAGTATTCTCTTGCAAAAGGAACCTCTTATGTTACTATGGTGTATTAGTTTTCACACTTCATCTAAAAGACTATGTAACTAGCAACGGCCTTCCACCAGTAAGCTTCGACTTGTACTCTGACACTCTGACATTGGTCACAGCAGGTAACCAAGATTTGTCGTAGCCGCGGATGAGTGCTTCGGAGTACCCGCTGCCCACGGCATTATGGCGTCCCGCAGGTACACCCCCAGGTTTTTAGTGGGTATCCCCACCACGTCAATCTTCGGCGGGGGAGTCCCACATACCTCCCCGCGCCCCCCAGCGTGGGGGTGATGATGCGTAACGCATTTTACCTGTGTCAAAAAAAAAGTACGTAACCAAGATTTACTTAATGATACAATGGGTAATCCTAATTTGATACAAAAACGTATATTAATCGGTATTATCGCGAATAGTAGTGGTTTCTTCAATGTTGGACTTTTTTCAATGTAAAAACAACTGCGTAGGATGCGACCCAAATGTCAGTTCCGAATACAGATGAGATGATCCATAAGTAAAATAGGAATAAAGCCCAGATTTTATTCAATATCTTGTAGAAGTTCTGTCCCCTATCTAGTCAACTACTTGTATGTAAATTGTTTATTTCTACCAATTTCGGGCGCTAAAAGGCCTATTGGTGATACACATTCAGTATTTATGGGGACTGTATGAATATGGGGACGTTTTGTATCATCGAGTTTTGTGCTATATGTATCGGGACTTTCTTTTTGCTTACAAAGAAAAATGTAGTAACTGTAAGCTTTATTAATAGCGGCCCATTACAAAGTGTTACTTAGATATTCGGAGAAGTACGAAACTGGAAGTTGACCTAAAGTATTGTTTAAATCTTGAGAGTTATATTTTTATTTTAATAGCAACGTTTTCCCCCCGAAGGGCAGAAAACGTATATTTAGGTTCCAGCCGAAGCTTGACCCACTATATAATTGTGAGATAACCTCTTGGATTTAACGTGTGGCAACACTGGTTTACTACCAGAAGTCCCTCCCTATCGGCGCGCTACGTCACTCTCCCCACCACGCGCCGGTCGCAGCGGCGGGGCAGGCGCTTGCGCTTCTTCAGTACTCACAAGCCAGCAAGAATGTTAATTCATAGTGGGTCAAGCTTCGGCTGGAACCTAAATATACGTTTTCTGCCCTTCGGGGGGGAAACGTTGCTATTTAGGTGTCCAGTCCTTCGCTTGACCCACTATATAATTGTGAGAGGTGTTTATTATCTGCTGGCGCTGCGACAGTGTAGGGGAGACTTCAATTCTATAACCAACATTCCGATTAACATAAAAGGGTACGAATCACAAGCCTTTTATTCCCGAAATGTACGATTTAGGTGAACAACACCATAATTTAGTCTTCTTTTTATTAGATACAAAGTTACAAGACTTAAATAATTCTTCATTACTAAATATAGAAAATATAATTTCTCATGATCAGAAAATAACTTAATGAGAGACCAGGTGCAAATCTTACTCTTATTATCGAAAATAGGAACCTTGAAGAGATCCTTAATAAATGAAGCATAACGGTGAGAAACCGTTTGCAACGATATATTTCTCCTTTCTTTGAGTACTTAGCTTTCTGTTTCTTTAAAGTAATGCTTTAAGAAAATGTCCCTGCTCTCCTAGTTACCGCGTTTTAGCACCTAGTCTAAATTTAGATTGAAATTTCTCCAATTTGTATTATTTATTTATTATTCAGCTCATAGCAAGTACTAACTTAATGCAACGATAACATTTTCTACCAGTACTACTCTAGTAGTCGTCTACTGTTCACAGCAGACCTAAAGCTGGAGGTGAATCACACATATCTTCCCTAAGATTGTTGGGATCCAGTCTGCAATGACTGTGCGAGAGACAGGACCAACTTTTCCCCTTGTTGTAATCAAAGAGGCTGCAGATGATGTTTCGACTAAATCCACGGTTCCTGATACCGATATTTATTCTCGAAACAAATGCAATAAATTGAAACGTTGGTTGTCATTAAGGGATAATCTCCCACCAGACTAACGAAAGGTTGCGCAGTCCGTCTTTGAACCGAATTTGAACCGATTATTTTCAACTGTTTCAAGATCTTCCGCGACAGTGTCGAGTAGGGTGAGGTTGTGAATTCTGCTTCAAGTGGCGAGAAGGAGAAGTATGGCTACATACCGCGACACTTAGAATCAATTATTGTTGTCAATAGCGTAGTACCACCACGGCAACCAAGGAAGTCTGAGAAGTCGGTGACTTCCCAAGTGCAAAGTTTTCTTACGGGTGATTCACTGAGGACTGAGGGCGACAGCTCTCAGAGCTTGACGCACAAATTAATGATCACTGAGCTCATCGGCTCTAGTAGGATTTGCAAACATCGTTACAACAGACATGTGTAGTAAATGGTGCGGAGGGCACGTTTGATATCTGTTATCTTTGTATAGATAGTAGATAGCAAATGAATTGTGCAAGATTGTTTGCATCTCGGTTGCTTATATTGCGTGCCCATTTCCCACACGCTTCTTCTCAGCCCATTGTTCCCATATTTCCCACACGTGTCTATAATATATGTTTTCATTGTTAACTTTCACCAGGATGATTCTAGCGGCTGTCTGTCTGGCTTCAGGCCAGGTGGAGGTAAAAATGGGCCAGCCTGAATTTCTCAAACCTACAAAGGCTACTGGGTCACTCCAACCGGTACTCGGCCCGTTGTTAGAACTATCAAGTGTTTCTTGACATTCCATTGGTGAACATAGGGCGCATTACCTCAGTTCTGTTTTCCAGAGGGTCTTCCCCGGGAGGGTACTACAAGCAGTAGACCCCTTTTTCTCTTCTGGGGAGGTGTCGAATGACACTAGGGACTAGTGCTAGTGGGGAAATATCCTGCCTTGCTTAACGTGCGATTGAAATCATCCCCGAACACAAATTGCTGGTCCACCGCGTTCTCGCTGACATACGTCGTTACTACTGCAGAACGTTTGCTTGGGAATAAGGTCTATTGTTGATGTGTCCAATTTTCGGATGACCGTTTTCAGAATGTCTCCTGATAATTAGTTCATTCTGACAACGCATTGTATCTCTTAGACTCGAGAGACTGTTGGCAAAAAGATTGTATCGTCCCGGGAGATATTGAGCTATGAGGTGTGTTTTCCTCTCTCCGCTAGTTTAAAAATCTGGAATGTCGTTTTTTAGAAGTGTCAAGGTTTAGTTCCTCCTTTCGTTGCAATATATAATACAACCGTTTTGTTGTCTATCTGTTTCACTTAGACGTTGCCAATAACGTTTTTCTAATACTTCCGAGGTTGTTCAGGCTCCTTTTGATTGATGTGCCACTTGAGCTGAGCTCGATTCCAGAGTTCGCTCAGATTTTGAACATTAAACGAAGCTCTCAAGACGAGAGCGACGCTCACAAAGGAAATCAGGTTGTTTATAATGGATCATGGATCATAGACCGTCACGCATTGCTTGTTTGTACCAAGAGCTGGTAAGCTCTTCATTTACAAGCTCTGCAAATACTGTAATACACTGCTCCGTAAGTAACACCGTTTTTAGTGTTCCTTCCGTTTGTCTCTGTTTGCATGAAACTGGATACTTTGACAATGAAGAGGTATATACGAGTATATGGCACGACGCAAGAAGCAAAATTGGTATTGCCTAATAAGACTGGCAGATTTCCATGTCCAATATACAGTGTTTTCCATAGAAAACCACTAACCATCATAATGTTTTCTTTAGCTTCTGTTATATTGTTGGGTTGATATTGAGACGTGTGTCCCAGAGTTCCAGGTTAGTCCTAGGTATTTCGCGTTGATTGTCGGTCACAAGTTAGGCGGCCTAGTTTTTAGATCTGAACTACAATAAGGTTAATCTGAGTTAATAGGATGTCTGGGTTACCAGTCATTCTACAGACAGTCTTCCAAGTATATTATGATCCAGATTGTCTACTTTTTTAATTAAGTTATATAAATGCACCTAATAACAATAAGTTCCACTTAATATTTGTATTTCCTTTTCTATTTTATACTTGTAAGTCTTTGGTGAATAAATGATTGATTTATTTATTTAATATTAGGAAATGTACAGTAAGCAGTTGCTAAGCCAAAGAGGAGCTAGGACATTTCATAATATGTTGTACTCTCGTACACACTAGTGCAAGATATCTATTGATGAGATAAAATATAGAAGTATGCCTGGCATAGGTCAGTTTAAATCATATATTCCCGAATGTTAAGACATTCAGGAATTTTGTGATGACTTTTAAGTCGAAATTTAGGCGCAAGTAGATAAAAAAAAAAAAAAAAAAAAAAAAAAAAAAAAAAAAAAAATTACGTGTCTGAGGTCAAGAATTAGACTTGTC
This sequence comes from Hemithea aestivaria, assembly GCA_947507615.1. Lineage (NCBI taxonomy): Eukaryota > Metazoa > Arthropoda > Insecta > Lepidoptera > Geometridae > Hemithea > Hemithea aestivaria. The sequence goes on from OX382331.1 coordinate 12,069,909, forward strand.
TGCCCTCTCTCATAAACCCATAAATGACCGAAAGTCTGCATGTTGACATTCGTTTATTGCCCCAATTTGTTTTGATTTCCCGATTTCTCAATATTATATCTCTGTTGATGATTTAGTTTCATATCGGGCGCAGATATTTTTATCTAACTTGAAACGAGGTGGGCGCTTTCAAAGCGGGATTCTATATCCAGATGAATAGTTGATAATATATAGAACGTGGAGCATCTTTCCATTCCATAGCTTTATCATGTCTCTTGTTTTTCGCAGACTGCTCATATGAGAGGTCAAAGTTACGCTCGACTTCTCCGGAGCTCGACGGTTTTGCTTCAGGGATGTCAGCCTTTGTACCTTGCCTATTTTTTAGGTTTAGTAATCCCCACAAAATTTAGTCGCTTGAACTTCCCAGCGGACACCTTCAACACACCACCCTGCCCCTTTATCACTTCCGATAGATGAGGCTCAGCGAAAAGGTGAGTCCTTGTTGACGGGATGGTATGTATAAGTTCACTGATCTTATTTGCGGTTTGTACAGCGCTTTTCACCCTTCCCGCGAGTATGCTGCAGCAAAGCGTCAGACACTTTTCTCCTTATCCTTGCTCAGGAAAGGCTTGCTGAAATAAGTCTTTATATCTGATGGGCACTAAAGTTAGTGCCCCATAATCATTTCATCATAACCACGCACCACACACACATACAACAAATGCATGATTCCTCAAATGACTTCCGTCTGATGTTTGCGGATGACGAAACTCTATCGCGGGATGGCAAGTTCTTCTGACATCTCAGACGTTTCAATACGACCAAAATCAATAAATAGCTCACAGGTCTACTTTTTCAGGGGAGTTGCCATGGCGACGTTGCAGTAGTAGGTGTCTATTGACTCCTACAAGTGTAAAAACAGGCGAGCCTATACTCGAAAAACTTTCACACCATTTTTACACACACAGTAGGCTCGATATTTTTCGGAGATTCTTAACAGATTTTCGCATAGAATTTGGTTTATTGTGGCATTTACCCAAGGTCTCTGGTAAATGATTCTCCATAACAAGCTTCTATTTCCTTGGGTGCAGTTCCTGTCGTTTAGAGAAAGCATTGGCTCTTCACAGAAGATTAGGTACTTCTAGTATCGGTGCACTCCAACCATTACAGAGAAGGGTTGGTATATCAGTACTAATCCAATAAGACACTGCGATTGCCTCGCAGGATTCAAACTCGGTACTCATAGCCACACAGCATTAAAAGGGAGACGGTCATCCAACTATGCGACAGAGACGGCTCCAATCCGATAGCTTTCTTTTCAACGCTTTGTACTCAAAGATCACCTGCTCGGTGATTTCTTACAATGAAAGATTCCCGTTAGGCCAAAAGCCAAGCTAGCCTCCATAGCTAAGGTGAGTGTCCTACCAAACAGGTAGGTATTCGATCACCCAGTCTTTCCAACCCTCGGGGTCAAGGGATGTAAGAGCGCCTGATGAAAGGTTTCATCTGCATGCGGAGGCTGATATACCATGAGCTTTTTCATGGTAAGCGAGACAACGAGTGATAGGTCGATGACCAAGTAGTTACATACATGTCGTCTGAACAGCCGATATTGTCTGGACAGTCGACGCTAAGTAGTCTACGTCGTCTGTTAGCGCAGTCAACGTCGTCTGTAAGCGCAGTCGACGTCGTCTGTTAGCGCAGTCGACGTCATCTGTTAGCGCAGTCGACGTCATCTGTTAGCGCAGTCGACGTCGTCTGTTAGCGCAGTCGACGTCGTCTGTTAGTAGCACAGGCGACAGGGCGGCTGTCAATGCTTTAGCTAGCAAGCAGACAACAATGCACTCGTTATTTAGAACGCTGCACGCAAACTGGGGCTTTCCCAGTTTATATGTCCGTAATATACGCGCTTTTGTTTTTATATGTTAATATAAAATCAAACATGGGGCTTTCCCATGCCAAAAGCGCAAGACATATGTTATGAAACCAGGGCTTTCCTGTTTCTAACCACAATACGTTAGTATTTGGTAAGTACTTTAGTACTACATTTTTACAAATTCACTTCAGTGTTAACTCGTCAAAAATCCAAGACGTACTGAAGAAGCGCAAGCGCCTGCCCCGCCGCTGCGACCGGCGCGTGGTGGGGAGAGTGACGTAGCGCGCCGATAGGGAGGGACTTCTGGTAGTAAACCAGTGTTGCCACACGTTAAATCCAAGAGGTTATCTCACAATTATATAGTGGGTCAAGCGAAGGACTGGACACCTAAATACTGTAATTTATGATGAATGAGTGTAACGATCGCATTGATTGGCAATTGAGTCTTGAAAGGTAGGCAACGTACCAGCGGTTCCCCTGGTATTGCAGGTATCCATAGGCAACGGTAGCCACTCACCATCAGGTGGGCCGTCTGCTTGTTTGTCACCTATTACATAAAAAAAAATGTTATAGCCGCAGTAGTAGTATTTCCAGTGCATTATTTTACTGCGCTCGTCATCTTACTTAAAACATACCTACGTATGTACGTATACTCAGTACTCGTATAGCAGTCTCATAAACGCATTATTTTTAGCTATTTTATTTTGGTCTGCAAAATTTCATTATCCCACTAATTTCCTTTTCTTGTCTCTTTAAAACTACATTGGAAAGAGCTGCTTCGATATTACGTAATTGAGGATGGAAGAAAAATGTCGAGAAAATGTGTCGTTATACGATCAAAACTTAATTGCATTGGCCAAGCTTCGGCGGCGGATGTCCGGTGATCTCCGACATGGAAGAAAATGGATTAAAATAAAAATAGCTACCTTAAGCGACGGACGTACTACGGAAGCGGTCTATACTTCGTGTGGTGGTTCTGTTTATGTTTGTAACGTGACTTTAGAAGTTTCATGAAAATATTATTAAGTAGTTTTTCATGATCATCATGAATCTCTTTCAAGCCACTGCTGGTCATAGTCTCCTACTTCTTGTCCTATTCTCATCTGTTTTATGCGGATTGCATCCAAACATTTTCTTAGATTAAAATGAGGTAAAACCAATGTGCCGTTTATGTGTTTCTTTACATTCGACGATTGCGTAGCCCTTACTTTGGGTGCACAACATGCACGCATTTATAGATTTGATGCGAATTATGAAGCTGAAATGACATAAAACCATTATGCGGAGAACCGTAACAACCACTGGGGAAGACGACGTCAGGAGATCAGACCTACGCTGGTTAAGCTAGCGTTAGACGTCAAGTGAAGAGATTTTTTGTGCAAAACGGCTGGCAGAAGCTAAGGACCAGGCTCTGTATAGCTTACTAGGACTGATAATAGGTACAATCTGATGATGATGACGAGGAGACCTTTTAATTATGAACATTCCTTTATCAAAAACAGTATTTATAATATCAATTCAACATTTTAATTCTAATTACCTTATTAAAACAGCCGCCAACTATGCAGTGGATTCGCCTACTACCATCAATCAGCCGCGTCCTTTCCACTGCTATCTGTGCGAGCATGTCCGAGGTTATTTCTTTTTGTAGTGATTCCAGTGTTGTCGCTACACCACCCAACTACCCGTGCGGTGGGAGCCACAACGGAAAATAAAATTGATATCGCCCGCCGCGAGCGCTCCGAGAAAAAGCATTAAAACCAAAATCAAGTTCTACGAGTATATGTTCGCCCGTACAATATCGCAGTCTGATCGGAATAGAAGTTTTGATGACGGGAAAAGACGAAAAAAAAAACAACAAAAAAAGTGTACATATTATTGCCGACGCATTGTCACGTCATTGCCAACGCGTTGTCGGTCAAGTAGTCACTGGTCTTAGAAAACGTTGTGCCCAAACACTGCCATAAATACCGCAAAATGACGAGTAGAATTAGTGATATCTTACTATAGAAAAAAAAACTTTATTATGGCAGAATCTTCTTCTTACCATCAAACATTTTTGATGACGTAGAGGTAAAAAAATATAAAAATCTTCAATAACTTATCTCAAATCCAAGAGTTACGCCGTAGTAACTGTACGAAGGATAGCCCCATAATTTATTGACTTTTCAGATTGAACAAGACTTTGAAATATGGCATATTGGTAAAGTTTTATTGTACTTGTCACAGGTGCAATGATACCCGAATGGGTTATTCTTGTTTTAGTTTTGAATGTAGTTTTGTAGCTTTGACCTGTTTACTGTGTCGCTTTATCGTTTTGGCATACATAAAGGGGTTTAGGTTAAATTCACAACGACATTGAGCGTTAATAAAGAAACTTAACAACTTATGTCTTTAGCGACAATGTCTTAATCAAAATTAAATGATTTAAAGTAAAGAGTGTCAAGAATGAGTGAGCAAGATACGTATACGTCAAGTACGTACGTACATACGTATAGTAAGTATACGTCATGACATATTAAACCCTCCTGTAGTCGCGAACCTAAAACTCGCTTAACTGGTTGCGCAGACTCAATATAACATCTGTCTAATAAATAAATCAACAGAAAATTAAAAATGCAATTTAACATAATATAAGACGTTTTAATAAACATAAACTATTGTAATGTAATAGAAAAGAGAAAACAAAGCATGATACCAAAGGTGTTCCGGACAGTTCCGGACAATACAATCGGTGATATTTTCAATTTTACGAAACGATTATTCCGCCATGTCATCAATCGGATTCCCGCTTTGATTGCGCGGCAAATTCGTTTTGTTTGGACACAAAAATTGCAATATAAAGAGCTGCCACATCATTCCCTTTTGGGTTAACGTAGATTGCTTCCAAAACGCTATATTGTTTGCAATTCATTTTGAACAAGTGATTGTCCACTTTAATGGCGTTTATTTTTTTCGACACTAACTCAATATCAGATGCGACCGGTGTTAATAGAAATCCGAGGACAACTAGACAATTGGATTCATATAATTTAATTGAACGGAAAATCTCTGTGGAAATTGTGAAGAAAGTTGTAGGAGGCGCGAGTGAGAAGTGCCTTAGGCGCAATATAATGTACTTGAGATGGAACAAACGCGAAGCACCTTGTTGCGCAGACTTCTTTGTGCAACTGTCAATAATAACACTTGCCTTTTCTTTCCTGTGGAGTGAACTTTGTCGGAAGTTTTTATTTAGATTTTTAGGAAGTTGGTAGATAAAACGCTTATTTTATGTATCGTTTTAGTAAAAACGTGTTAATTTTAAAGTAAAATATGCGTGGTTGATTTGAAACATTAAAAAGTTCTACTAAAAGTTAAGTACGTAAGTTTACAAAACCGTACACAAATCCTCATCTTGGAATCGGAGAAATCTGCGACTTGAGGACGAGTCTCTTCTTACGAAGCGTCTCTACGTAGCGACGTAATCATGCCGCAGCCTCGAGCTAATCTTGATGTACTATTCGTAGACTCGCCTATGTTCGTGTTATTGTACTCTTTTCTCATCCCTATTATTACTCTCCGTGTATGTAGGTAGACAACTCTACGTATTCATTTTATGCGCGCTGAAAAAGTTTTTAATGGTTCTGGTTTTGCGTAATGGTTTTTTGGTTTTTTTAACTTTACGAAGTTATAGTTGTCAACATCTAAATCATAAATAAACGGGCTCAGTAAAGCGGATGAAGTTTAAAGGACTTAGTCGGATGAAAGTTAAAAAGCGGTGCAATTCATGCAGCGCAGGTGACCAGAGGTTTATCAGCACATCGCAGGCAGTGGGATGGAGAGGACCGGACTCTAGGGGACTTTACAGGTAGAGGGGGCGTGGAGTTGCCAGGGTAGCGAATTTACACGTTTTTGTTTATTAATTAGAATCAAAATATTTTTTTCTAAAAGTGAAATACTATTGCCGTATTTAACTTTCATTTAGATGTGATTTGAATAGTATTATTAGCAAAAAGTAATATTATGACCTTACAATAGATATATGAATAATTTTTAACGTTATTAAATTCATTTGAGAAAATCGTAAAATACTTCTTTTGATGTTATTGTTATTAAATTAAGCAAGCGATTTCGAGCACGTGTAATTTGTCAAGGCATGGTATATAAGGAGCTGGAAAATAAAGGTTTTAGGTTGGTAACACTGTAGACGGTGTTCAAAGTACCGGTACTGGACAGCCTCAGCCGCATCGGGGCAGCACACACCTATCGCGAGGAACCTCAGCGTCGCGGATAATCGCCTCATTTATAAAGTTTAGCGGCACAAAGCTGCGCGAGTTTTTGATTGAAAACAAACTTAGAAGGGACTGCCTCATTTGAATAAGTATTCTGCGAATAAAGTGTGGCTTTATGTTTTCCTTTAGGTGTTTTTTTTCTCTTTGTTATGCAAAACAATGTTCCACCTTGTTTAGGTACTACAACACGCTTTATTTTTGAGTGAAAGACTCTTTTGAAGTTAAGCTTTCCCGTATAAATTATTTTATTTTCACTGTATTGTTCTAAAGAGCCTGCCTTTTGAAAGTTTAATGGTCGTTTGTGATTCTTCGCCTTGCAAGACCCAGTTTATCATTGTTGAGCCGCAGAGTCCTCCGTTCTGTCATCCTTATTTTCAACGCCAATGTAACCCTTTTTTCGGGAGCCTACCTCTTGTGCTATTTGCAATCTTAGATAAGAAGACTTTTGAACGCGCTATGCAAAAAGTTTCTTTTGTCAAGCCGTGCTTTTCAAGTTTTTTCATTAGTTCTAACAAGAAACTGAGTTTACAGACTTAACATTGTGACGTGGATATTTTTCATGCATATTATTTTAACTTCTGGGACTATTGCGTCTAACTTATAATTAATAATATAAAGATTACTCGTATTATACTTTAATACAGATCCTTTCGGGCTCTTTTTAACTGGTCAGTTTTAAAATACGTAGATATAAACATGATGTCGTGTACCAAAGTATAAATAAATAAAGCAGAAAAAAACATCAAAGTTAAGAACTTGTTGTTGACTTCTACTTTGGAGTTAAGAAATAGCTTAACACCAAAGTTAAGATTGATTTTCTTATTACATATCTTTGTAAGGAGCATGTTAGGGAGAAATTATAGTGAGGCCAGTGACCAGTTGCCACCTTCAAAAGAAATATTTAATGAATGGGCCGTCTATTTGTCGACATTTATAGCCGTAACACAATTACAAAAGATCAATACCTGTCGAGTTACTTATTCAACGTCTTCGAGTCTACATGGCTCACTTCGTTTTTTCATGAAACACGGCGTCATGCCCTGGAAATTACAAATATAGGTACGATATACTCTATAGGTACTAACTACAACATTACTAAATATTATGATGTAAACCTATATTATGTAAAACCTATAAATTTTCATGCAAACTTTAAAGATTTTTATAGAGACAGTAGTTTGTGTAAGCAAACGGCCTTATTGTGAGCGGTAAGCGTCTCCTCGTAACACTACAAACGTCTATAACGCCAGTGTAAGTGGTATCGCCATAATATAGGCAAATTAAACCCCACCCTGACTTCACTGAATATCATGCCGGACACCGGTCATATTGACTGCTTCACGACAATATTTTGTCTAGAGGTGAGTTCACCTTGCTAGTTAGCAAGGACTGAAGTCACCAATGAAAAGGTGTTGAGTATTTACTAGTAATATAATCAGAATAAGAGTTTAAAAAATTAATATGTTAAAGTAATCGAGTCTCATTTATGACGTCCAAGCTTAAAAGTTTCATTTATAAGATTATGAAACAGTAGGCTCCAATAAAGGCGTCAATAAAATTAGTAAAAAAAGCGCCATTAGCGCTTTAACAACTATCGTAAAACTAAACAGTTTTATTACGGGTGCGCGTGGAAAGATACATTTTGGATGACATTGTTGACACTGTGGTCGTGTTTAGCTATAATTAGCAGGTTTGTAATACACCTGTTATTTCAACAGTACAAGTTGAAAGTAGTGATTTTATTGCCTTTTACACGACATTTTCACTTTTTACTTAAAATTAATATTAAATTATTTTTTTCGTATATTATGATACTAAATGGCATGGTAATGTTAAATTCTTCTTCGAGGTACTAATGTTAACTAAATTGTATAATTACAAAGGTAAAATATGTTTAAACAATTTCATCTAGAGATACCGACAATTTCTATCCACATAATATTAATAATTTTAATTCTTATAATATTATTTCAAGGGTAGTTAATAATTCACCTTAAAACAACGTTAAGCCCTGAATGTCTTGACATTGATAGGTGTCCAAATCAATAAAGTTTAAACTTCCTACCTTAATTAAATCAACGGATATACCATCCTTTGTTTCCGCCCGTCCTTATAATAAGGAATTTTACAAGTCCCTTCAATAGGTAAGCAAATCGCAGATAGTCAGTGAAATCCAATTATCGCCTGCACAATGGGTCACGAAACAATCTAAACTAAGAAAATTAATCTTCCGAGTCCAGAGAGGAGTACTGTCTGCGCAAACTTAGACAATGGATTTATAGTTCATCGATTTGGGGCTATCCTCCGATTGCCGTGAATGAATCCGAACACCATACTGGGCTAAGCTTCGCTAGATTCGCAAGATCGGATTGCTTGAATGTCTGCATACAGATTATGTTACTTAAGATGATATGCCTATGCGATTGAGATCTGGCGTTCATCTGATCCGCCGAGCCTTGTTTGCGTGTCGCATGTGTGCGTGAACTAAGGTGAAATGAGAGGCGGTTGATACCAGGTAGTGTCATCTGCATAATCTTGATTGGGGTTTCTGAATGGATTTGGTCAGTAAGGATGTTGGTGTTAGGGTGTAAGGATCGTTTTGATTGGGGTCTTGTCAAGAATTACTCTATGTACATATTTATTTTATATTTTTTGTTACTCTGTAATTAATGTCACTGATTTTTAGGGTTCCGTACCTCAAAAGGAAAAAACGGAACCCTTATAGGATCACTTTGTTGTCCGTCTGTCTGTCTGTCTGTCTGTCTGTCAAGACCCTTTTTCTCAGGAACGCGTGGAGGTAACAAACTGAAATTTATAGGAAATACTAAGGTCCATTGCCTCTTAGAGCTGTGAAAATTTCAAACTTCTAGGCCAACGCAATCAAAATATATAGTCGAATATGTCACAAATTTCAGCAAATTTTCGACATTACCAAATAAATCAAAACCTACGGGGCACTTCCCGTGAACTCAGAATCTTGAAATTTGGCACGAAGTAACTCCTTAGAGCACAGATAATGGAAAAATTGCGAAAACCATAAATTTTTATTTGCATCATATGAAAAAAATATTTTGAATAATTTTATACCTACTACCCCTTTTCTCATGAACGCGTAAACGTATTAAATTGAAATTCATATCAAATACTTAAGTCTATAATACCTTTAAACTGTAATAAAATCAAACCTCTAAGTCAACGCATTAGAAAGAAACAGCAATTTTAGTCGCAATTTTAAACTTGCAACTACTCTCAAAAAATCAAAACCTACAGGGTACTTGCCGTGAACTTAGAATCTTGAAAATTGGCACGAAGCAACTCCTTAGAGCACAGATAAAGGAAAAATTACGAAATCTGTACATTTTTAGTTACATCATATAAAAAAATATTTTTAATAATTTCATACTTACTACCTTATTTCTCATGAACGCGTAAACGTATTAAATTCAAATTCATATCAAATACTCAAAACTATAATACCTTTAAACTGTAATAAAATCAAACCTCTATCTCAACGCATTCAAAAGAAACAGTAATTTTAGCCGTATTTTTTTACTCGCGACTACTCTCAAGGGAATCAAAACCTACAGGGTACTTGCCGTTAACTCAGAATCTTGAAATTTGGTACGCAGCAACGTCTTAAATTATAGGCATAGGAAAAATTGCGAAAACTGTAAATATTTAGTTACATCATATAATTTTTTTTTTTTAATAATTTTATATTTTTTACTACCCCTTTCCTCAAGAACGCGTACAGGTATTAAATTTAAATTCATACCAAATACTCAGCTTTATAATAACTTTAAGCTGTGATAAAATCAAACCTCTATTTCAACGCAATCAAAAGAAACAGCAATTTTAGCCGCATATTTTCAAACTCACAAGTACTCGCAAGGGAATCAAAACCTTCAGTACATAATATTATACCCACTTTTCCTTAGGGTTCCGTAGAAACCCGTAGGTTTGTACGGAACCCTCGGTGCCCGAGTCCTACTCGTACTTGACCGGTTTTTTTTTAAATAAAGGTATGTTAATGGAATTGAATTTTCGCATCAAAAGAAGACTACCATTTTAAGTTGGATCGACTAAAACACTTTTACTTTCCTCAGACCCTGACAAAATTTTGCTAAATATAAAGTGTATTTCAGCAACACCAATAAGCCTGTTTAAAACTCAAGTAGAATTTGATTAGCTTGTCAACAAATTGACTGAGCTGAAAGACCGTTTAGCAAAACGAGCACTGGAAAGGTAATATTAATATAAATTGAACGCAAAACTTCTTGGCAATCTGAATCTTGTTGAAAACGAAGCAAATAAAGCAAGACGGTGCCCCGACTGAGGTTGCAATTGCGTCGGCCTACGGTTCTGCTGGAAATATTTGCCTTTTAATGCCGAAAAATTTGCGGAGTTATTCAAGTGGAATATGAGCTTACTAGCTGGTAAATTTAATACATTTTGTGGCCTTTAATGAGAAAGTAGAGACAATTTTACGGGATGGAAGCTTTTGCTTTACACTAGATTTGCCTTTGCATAAGCTTGTGACGAGATTTAGTTGGAATCTCCTTTCGATGAAATATCTATCGATATTTATTGAAAAAAATAACATAATAATTAAATAGGAGTTTAATGTATAAGTAATATTTGCACAATCCAGTAGCCATAGCCTCTCACGCCTACTAGAAAATCCAAACAGCTCCTAACGATATATAATCAAATTGCAGTGCATGTATACAAAATTCTAAAAGTAACTCGGGATATTATAGCATTGCAGTGTTTCTACAAAATTAACATTTTAATAGTTCAGGCATAAAATCTACATGACCATATAAACTTGTAATCTGCTACATTAGTACGATTTTAATTGAAATTATAATAATATTGTTCGAAATAATCCATCATCAATTCATTGTTTTTGCAGTCCAATATTGACGTTTCCAAAACTCAGGGCAATATCAGCTATCGCTATGAATTGGTAAAAACGTTTGTTTTTCCGTCTGTATCGGTAACGTACCTAAATATTTCACTACACCAACCGATGCGTTCAATGAAATTTTCACATATTGATGATGTTGCTACATTCAAACCAAACAATGCAACTGGGTATGACATGTTCGACGTTGAAAGTCTGTAACCAGTCAGGACTTTAGCGCTTATATTATACCAACTGCAACAAATTATTAGTTTGTGTGTAATTGTTACTTCTTGTAGTAAGTAAGCTATGTAAAAGTACACTATATTATTGTTTAGTCTCATCACGGGGGAAAATATGACACGAAGATTATATTGCACGCAAGACTAGAAGAAATTCATTATGTCTTGATTTGGAGAGGACTTGTATCATTTTCAACTCTATTTTATTTCCATGGCTGCAAAAAGGCTAAAAGTTTATATACTGTGACTTTTTTTTATAGCAGACTAAACAAGCGTTTGACCGCAACCTCACCTGTTGGTAAGTGACGATGCAGTCGTAATGTGACTCTAGTTATTAAGTCGTAAACAAATCCAGCAAAAACTTAAAGAATTCATTTTAAAATAGATAAGTTTAATTATTGTCTATTTGATTATATTGTCCATGCAACGCAATAACGATTGGGTGATTTCAATCTATATAATATTATTTTCGTTGATGATATTCATTTTGGAAGAACAATATTATTTCTCATTGTTATTTTAATGGAATAATTAATTGTTTTACAGTGATGAATTAATTTTTGAAACACTGCTTCGCTTTTTTAACGAATTTTATGAAATAATGTCCACGTGGGAAAATCTAAATATTCATTTAAAACTCATGTTTGTATACAGTATTATAATAATATACCATAGCAATAACAATAAATACTTTTTTAATTAATCTAAGATTTGGTGAATGTAAAATAATCCTCTGTAATTAATTTAATTTGCAGCACATAGTTCACGACTGCATAATTTAATTGTTCATAATGTAAAAATGTAGCCAGGAGCAGTAAAGCACACATTAAAATAATATTTTCTTGTATTAAAATCAAAACGAGCGTTGCATTCGTGAGATACGGTCGGCTGAGCGCGTTTCCTTCTAGCTGTCACAATTTTATCTTTACCCAGTTTTGAATTATTACTTCTTTACGTTTTTCCTTATTTAGACGTTATTTGACTTTAAACTCGGTCTTCAGCTGCTTTTTCATTTTAGCTTTTCAGTTTGTTTTCAGATTTATGTGATTTTTTTGCTTGTAGGTGGTGAACTTTTAATTGAACGGGTATTGTCGTTTATTTTTAAAGAAAAGGTTGTAATTTAAGCAATATTTATTATGTATGTTTAAATTACCAAATTTGAATATCTAGTTTATTAAAGGTTGACGCAATTATATTTATTACTTCGTTACGACAAAAATATTAACCTCGGGAATGTAAGATAAAGATTGACAGATGGATAGATGGATGTATATATGTTGATCATTTAAATAACATGGAGAGTCGAGGAGTTTTTCCATGGTGTAGTTTTTTTGTGAGATAAATCGAAGCGCCCAGCTCAGTTGTTGTTTAACCTACCTTCTATAAAGAGGTTTAATCAAAGATTATACAAAAATATGGTCAAAGTTAGATTAGGCTATGGCGTCCCTCGCGGATGAATGCTTCGGCGTACCCGTTGCCCCGGCATTATGGCGTCCCGCAGGAACACCCCCAGGTTTTTTAGTGGGTATCCCCGCCGCTACCATCTTTGGCGGGGGAGTCCCACATACCGCCCCGCGCCCCCCGGCGTGGGGTGATGATGCGTAACGCATTTTTCCTGGGTCAAAAAAAAAAAAAAAAAAAAAAAAAGGCTATGGCGTCCCGCAGGAACCCCTCCAGGTTTTTAGTGGGTATCCTCGCCGCGCCCATCTTCGGCGGGGGAGTCTCATACCGCCCTGCACCCCCGGCGTGGGGTGATGATGCGTAACGCATTTTTCCTGGAGAAAAAGTTATAATATAAATAGATAGTTGAATGACCAATGTAATGTGGTCAATAGAATAAAAATAAATAATTCATACAGCGCAGCGACAAAATTAGTCTCTTACCTAATTTAGAAAACTTTAATTTCCCTCAATAGCTACGTAATGTAAAATATCAGATTGGTGGCTCGCTGTCCACAAACTCCCGTCATTTCACCACATTTAATATTTTAGGTATTCTGCTCACGCCTCGTCTTCAACGGCCGTCCTGATTGCCGCTAAATTGAACTAAAAACTTCTTCAGTGTTCGCAAAACGTTTCAATTATATCCCATAATTTAGTCTAACACTCGACCAGTAGCAATTTTAGAAAAATAACCAGTTTTTAAATTGACTTATTCTATAACGACATTTTATTCGAGCCAGTTCTTTTTAAGATGCAATTTAGTATAGTTCAAAATTGTTTGGAAACATTCAGCAGATTCCAAAAGTATCACAAATTAGGAGAATTGTACGAGAATTATAAATATATGTTAAGAAAAATGAGATGCTATATCTTATATTAGGTGCATGCTAGTGATGTCCTGAGGGTCGCTGGGAGTAGTCACTGAAGAAGAAGAACTAAGTTGAGTGTCAATTCATTAAGGAGACCTACGTCACAGCAATGGATGAAAGTAGGCTGATGAAATGATGACGACACCTAGTATATTAAAACTAAATAGACTATGATCAGCATAAGGCAGGAAATGTGTACAAGAGGAAAAGTCTCAGCAGTGAATGGAAAGATATAGAATCGATAGATAATAAATAGGTAATTAAAGCAAAATAGTGGTATAATTTAACGAAAATACTCACATAAAGTTCGTAATTGCACTCAGATCGCACAATTATTGCTACCCAAGTCTTGATTGAATTCTTTGGTCCAGTTTGCGTAGTTTGCATAAAGACCGCCGGCAAATTAACAATGGAAAACTTATAGCCGGAGGAAAAGGTTTAGAAGTTGTTATAAAGTTATGACTTTTAAAAGATTATGTACGCAGATGGTAGTTGGCGGTATTATTGGAAAAATTATGTGGGACATTTTCGAGGTTATTTGAGACGTAGGTGTTAAGAAAATATAGGAAGGAAACGATTACGTGATGCCTTACAGTAGAGTCCTTTTCACGAAAGAGGTCCCGTGGAATTTAGCGGAACTAAATTTAATTTTATCGACTATTACTGGATTTCATATACTAAATAATTTTTAATTATTAGATAAAATAATACCTATTTAATAAAGAAATTAAATATGAAAAATTATGAAGAGTTAAAATGTTATAGAAATTTTAACTTTTAAAATGTGCAATAGTGGCGATCCACAAAAAGGACTCTTTCGTGAAAAGCACTCTAGAATTTTAAAATTAGACTGATTAATCAAACAAAATACTTGAAATACCTACTAAAGTATCAAAAGTCTAAAGATATATTATTTTGTCATTAAAATGTGGCTTAATTCTTCCTTAATTTCCTTGATACTTCCTTATAGATTTATTCTTCCTTGTAGTATGTATGTTTATATATCTATATGAAAAGCGCCATGCAATGTGTACTCTAAAGGTAAAGTGCCCCTTATCCTTAGGCCTCTATCCTACTGGCGTATTACAAATTACAAGCAGATAATTGCCGGTGGGATAGCGGGCTTAATAATATAATTTAGTTCTCACATTAAAATATTCTAATCGTGGTGAATTACGGAAGAAATACAACTTTATAAGGTCTTTAAATTAACGTATTTTAGATTACTATCTAGTTTAATTTCCAAGTAAAATGTTCAATACTAAACTGGTAATACTTGTCGAAATTGACCAAGCGCCAACGTTTCGTTAACACGCGTGTCATGTCTGAAAGTTCCGTTCCGTGTAGGTAGACTATTCAGAATTTAAAATGGATTCGTTTATAAAGGCATTTAGAGACCGTGCGAAAAGAGTAGAGTCGTGGCATTTAAGTGAACTATTTTTCATTAGTGTATTAACTAAACTCGGCTAGTGGCTGCACACCTGCTTAACGTCAATTTAAGATTGATACACTTTGCTATTCTTTACCTTTTTTATTGTTCTTGTACGTCTTTGTTAATGAAACGTCGAAAAAAAATCTTAATAAATTTAGTACCTACCTCATCGTATACGGGTATTATGCGATAAAACTTGAAATGTCTGAAACCAAATTATAAACGTACGTAAGTTCTGAAGTTGAATTAATATTACATCGTTAATTGTCTATTAAGAAATGTTATTTTTAAAACGGAATTTAGAACTTTTTTGAACTTTACAGATAGATTATGCACATGCGCGGCCTGAATTTTTATGCTCCTTCTATTTTCGCACAGACAACCGGGCTTCGAATTTTCGATGAGGGCGAATCGTCAGGCTAGTGACTTGTTTGCCGCCACGTCTGCAACAGGAGCAAAAGTCTGGACAGTTTGCCCGACGGCGCCGCGATCCGAGCGCCCTCTATAAATCAGGCCGCGATTGACGCCTTCCTACGGGGAGTGATCTATTCACTCGCCCCATGATACAGCTTTACTTGCAAGGATTTTTATGTTACGGATGAGTTTAGTACTTAAAATTTACAACGTTTATTGATGACTGGTCGATTGTGTACCTACTAGGAACTTTGGGAAAACCTAAAAAATATTTACAGTAGTAGTGAAATTACTGGGCTGAAGTGTTGAAGGTACAAAATTGTGAAATCCTGGGTAGCAATGTCATAATTATGGGCAGCGTTTTCTCTTACTCTTCGTCTTCTTAGTTAAAAAAGAGCATAATATATGGTAGAATAAACCTAGGTTGTGCGATAAAAACCTGTCAACAATATTTTTTCTCATTTCACACCGCATCCCAGAGGCCAGGTTTCCCTTAAGCCCACTGAACATCGTACCTGAACACGAACTGTACTTGGATCATTGGAATACTCATAAAAGTACAGACAAACATACAAAAATGCTAAAGAATATACATAGAATAGAATACTCTTTATTGTGGACCAACATATTATTTACAAAACACTGTAATAAAAATTACCACAAACTTTCACATATTATAATTAACTTAAAATTAGAGAAAAAACTTTGAAATGTATGCAAATGTATGTATTTGTGTATGTTTCTATAGATTTAAAATGTGCGATGACTATTTTAGTATTTAAGTGTTATAATTACATAATTATTTAATCTCCTTATAAGCATGTAAGCACCGAAAAATTAACAATATAATTTTCTTATTTCAGGTACATAACGGCTAATCGGATCCTGTCAGCTTTGAAGCCCACGTAACTATAATAAGCCGGTTTCAAATAGCACAGTTTTACATTAAACCTAAGCACCTACTTATACATTCATAGTCTTGGCATTATCACTTAAAGGAGCCCATAAAATAACTAAACGCTGGCTTTCATAATACAAAATTTAGTTATTTTAAATAAGTTCTTTAGATATACAAATGTTATCCTTCTAAAACGAAATAGAGTAATAAATGAGTGGCAAAAGAGGAATAAGTTCTGTCCACAACAGTGGGACGTTACGGAAATCATGATGATGATCTTTGGAGAAGACCGGATACATGCTTCCTACCAGATGGGACATGGTCAAATATGTAGGCCTATCCAGTATAAAATAAGAGAAGTTTCTAATTTCGTTTTTAAAGAAATTTAGGGTCATTCTGATTTTGTGTTTGTAAAAACTCTAAATGCTATTACGTATTATAGGCTAAGAAGCATTTTTGCAACTTAACTCCTTTGCTTGGCTAGAAATAAAATATAATTATTATTAAACATTATATTTTTGGAAGCTGTATGCAGTATGACAAAGAATAGAATTGCACACAATTTCACCAAATGGTATCCTTATTTATCACCCGAACACAATTGCAGAATTTGTGCCCTCAAAACGGCTGCTATTCCGAAATACCAGTATTATGTATAGAGCTGGCTCGCAAGGCAATCTTGGTGGAGCTTTGAATGCGCCTGCGAAATATAATTCCGATCGGACAGCAATCAGGGCCCGTTGAAGATGGCGCGTGATTCGACTTTGTAAAATATTAGACGTACTTGCGGGGACCGAATGGGACTACTTCTGTTAGGAATTTACAAGTATGCCAAAATCTTGAAATATGGCAGTCAATATATGTATATACATTTGGCGAAATTTAACTTTGTTAGCAATAACAGTAGGTCACTGTAACTATCATCAAATTGACGAAAATATTTACTCTTACATGTGATAAATTTCAAAATTATAGCGTAATTTAAATATTAACGCACCCAGCATTAAACCCACTACGTTAAAATAATCAGAAAATATTATATTTGTTTTGGTTTTTCAAAGAGACGTAAAGATTTAATATACAAAGTTTGTTAACGTGTCCATTATTATAATTGTCATCTAATTAGATTATACTTGACTACGTGGTTTTGCCCGCGTGGAAAAAATGGTATCTTAATACAAATCTTCGTCATATTATACTTATCCCGGTTCCAAATACTGTGAATGAGAAATTAGTTTATATGCATTCTTCTAAATTGTCCAGCTATCTATGTATGTCTCAATATGTATCGAGTAATAAGTTCAGTAGTTTTTGCGTGAACGAGCATCAAACACACACACTCTTAAGATTACGTACAATATTAGCTCTACAATGGTAGTAGCACAAAATGTTGTAACGGTTCTCTTATACAGCTGTCCAATTTAGTTATCCACCCCTTTATTAACTAGATAAATGTTAATCAGCCTAAAATTGTACCTCTATCTAAAATAATTTCCTAAAACGAGTACTTACAACCTTTATTCGAGCGAAGGATCGCGTGCCATTACTCCATACTTCAACTAAACCAGAAAGAGTAGCCACTGTATTTGTTAATCTTGTTTTCATTGTGTGAAATATTATCAAAGAATATAAAGAAAAGCATTTAGATTCTGGAAATAATTTATTGTAATGTTTTCAGTTGATAGCTTTAATTTTTCCTGTTGAACCTGTTAACAAGTTAATTTAATGCCATTTTGATTTAAATGACCTTTGCTTTACGGCAGGAGTTTTTTTAGACTAATATAACAAAAACCGTTGCAAATGTTGGCACAATCTTCTGATGCCCTTTTTGTAAGTACATTATGGCGCATACAATAATTCTATCAATTGAGAACAATACATAGTTTCTCTTTAATCACAAAAAATAGGATCTCAAAGATGGTATTTATATCGATATCAAAGTATAATTAAATAATTCGAACACGAAAAACTGTTTCAGAAATGACTGCTCGCCAAAGTTAACAGGAAAGCATTGAAAGTTACACCTCAGACCCGGAGTTTGACTGAATCGAGTCTGTGATTGGGTACATCCGAAGTTCGAATGCCAATTATTGAAGGCATTAGTGGCAAGAGGGTCCCTATAGAGCGGGTCTGCAGAGCGTGTGGGAACATTGCTGTGTAATGTACTCAAGTACTGCGCCAATATTCTAGTTAGTATATTTAGATGAGTTGGACTTCTGAGTTAATCAATTAAAACAAAATCCCATCAAAAACATAAATGTGAAAAGAGAGCCAAGTTCAATATTACGATGTATGTAATCATAGTTACCTATGATTTGGTAGTTGACTTCAACGACAAAAGAAGTGAGATCTAAATGGGTGCCAAGTTCAATGGTCAGTCCTGAAAAATATTTACAACATGAAATATTTTATTACAACTTAAAAGATTATTTCTTCTTATCACTTAGAATTAATATTATTTTGAAGCCCAAAGTTTGACTTGGCCAGTTCTCATAATATACTAGGTAGGTACTCTCTTAACTTTAGCTTGATCACTATTAAACGCACTTAATGCTAATTAGTGCGCCACCGTCTTTTATCGTGTAAATTAGTCCCCTCCATCCATTGGTTGTCTGGAAGAAATCGCTCTTTAACGATAAGACCGCCACTTGCACATTGTAATTTTTAATTTTAATTATGTACTTATGTATTTTCTGTAACATTATGTGGTGTACAATAAAGTATCTATTGTCTTATCTTAATGATACTTCGTCGTATGGTACCCATGAGAACTAGCCAAGTCAAACTTTGGGCTTCAAAATAATATTAATTCTAAGTGATAAGAAGAAATAATCTTTTTTAAGTTGTAATAAAATATTTCATGTTGTAAATATTTTTCAGGACTGACCATTGAACTTGGCACCCATTTAGATCTCACTTCTTTTGTCGTTGAAGTCAACTACCAAATCATAGGTAACTATGATTACATACATCGTAATATTGAACTTGGCTCTCTTTTCACATTTATGTTTTTGATGGGATATCATTGCTTTTTGTACAGTACTTTTTAGTATGTAATAGGTTTAAGACACCCAGTCATAATAAGATTAATACCAAATGATTATTTTATTGCACCTCCCCCCACCCCACTGCTCCATGGCACGGCCGTCGCACCGCGGCCCGTGAGCCTCGCCGTGCTTCGATATACCTATAGGTACCTTATAATTAATTTAGTAGATACTTATTTATATAGGTATAGCATTTATGTGCACTATTGATTTGAATATTTTACCTAATCAATTGATTTTTAAACAATACTAGTTACTGATAAATTTATCTATATTCACCCAGCTATCTTATACCTACCGCCTACCTGGATGGAAATTTAACTTTTTAGATCATCTGGAACTGGATTAGAATTTCGATCAAAAGAAACCTAACCCGACAAGACTTGTAATGACGACGACTTGGCGGGGGCACCCCCCAGATACCGCCACATAGGTACCTATAATATTATGACTATACGTTACAGGTACGTAGGACGTAGGTATCTAAAATGTTTACACCAACTAGCACCTAAGGCGATATACATACATTATTTTTATTGTAAACAATGTTAATATTAACCTCTATGTTACTGAGCCGCCTTGTGCTGGTGAGTCGATATATTGATAGGTATTTACATAGGATATACAATTGTTACGTAGGAACCAGGAACCTATTTTTATTAGTGACTAGCTGTGCCTAGCTGTTTTACCCGCTATACAGTTTGGTACAGTAGTGTATATTATGTTGTTCCAGGGGTCTAAGCTATATTTTTTATTATACCAAATTTAAAGGCAATCGGCCCACCCGTTTAGGCGTGAAAAAGTAAAAAACATATATCCATACGTACAGTAGGTATAAAGTTTGTATTTATATTTATAATTATATTAGTAGGAATAGTGGACTCGCGCGCACTTCGTAGTATCTAACAGAAAATAGCCGCCTACACAAAAATTATAGCAACATGCTACATGTATTGCTTTATGCGTTCCTAGGCGTCCCAAACTTTAATATCATACATTTTTTAAAAATTAATAATAATTTAAAATGATAAAAAAATACTAGTTTCTGATTTTTCCCTTTGTTACTACAACATTACCTATCGGGATGCCAAATTTCAGCTTTCTAGGTCATCTGGAACTGGGATATTACTTTTGATCTATCCCTCAGTATGTATTAACTTCACCGATTACTGGATGTTTATATCTAAATAACCGTTTGAGCTGTGTTATTGGAATTTGGAACAGAGATATAGTTCGTATATTTAAGTATATGTGCCAAATTTGACTTGTCTATGTGTAATAGTTTTTGTATAACGAGGGTGTAAAAAGTCGTCAAAACGCGCTTTGGACGGTTCGTGTAATATAACACACGGCGCGGTCGCCAGTTCCTTTGCTTGAACTTGGCTTGACTCGCTGCCGCGTGTCTAATTCTTTGTAAACGTT
Source organism: Hemithea aestivaria (assembly GCA_947507615.1). Taxonomy (NCBI): domain Eukaryota; kingdom Metazoa; phylum Arthropoda; class Insecta; order Lepidoptera; family Geometridae; genus Hemithea; species Hemithea aestivaria. The sequence continues at coordinate 12,090,708 of OX382331.1, forward strand.
GAAGCTTGTTCCGTTATAATACTTGCTTGGCAATTGACTGGTTGAATGGATGGATGAAATGGATTTCTTTGGAGGCACCTTGGGGAAGTACCACACCTCACCTTTGAGGACCTTTGTGGCGTGGTGGGCTAATACCCGCTTGCAATGCAGAAGGTTCCGGGTTCGATTCCCGCATGTGACAAATGTTTGTGTAATCCACAGGTATTTGTTTCAGCAGGGCTATGATGCGCACGTCGACATAATGTCGCGTGAAATTTGATTTAATGTGAATAATACTCTATGTGGCTGTCATAAAGTCGAGATTTACGCACCAGTGAAATGATTTTGTCGTTAAAACTCCTATGTCAAAATGATCTCACTGGTGTGTAATTTTCGACTTTATGCCAGCCACATAGAGTATTATTCACATTAAATCAAATTTCACGCGACATTATGTCGACGTGCGCATCATAGCCCTGCTGGTCTGGGTGGTTTTCAATATCTATTATAAGTATGTATTTATAAAAGAAATGAAGGTATATAAGTATTATAACCGTCATCCTAACCACCATAACACAAGCATTAAGTTCCTTAGCTTGGGGTTAGGTGGCGCTATGTGAAATGTCCTGATATATTTATTTTTATTTATTTACACCTTTGTCAGTTATTATTCTTCCGTCAGTAATAAAATTAATAATTGCTGAGATATAATGCTTATTAGTTTTTGGGCGAAGACGCGCTACGTCACAGGCTGTTGCGTTTTGTACTAGCACGAGTACCAGACCTTGACGTCATTATCCCCACCAAGGATCTTTAGTGCGTTGTATCTCTTACGTTTAATCAAATTTCCAAATAAAAAATACATGTCATATATTTTTTAATAATCTACATTATGGATATTTAAAGAAAATTTTAGTCAACTGTATCTGTGTCTGTTATTCTACAGCCTGAGCAGTGATGTGCAAACATTACTGTACTTCGGTAGGAGGGCACTGTAGCGTAAGAAGCGTTGGCGCACTGTACTTATTATGGGCAGCGTTATCTCTTACCATCAGGAGAGCGTCTTGCTCGTCTTCTTACTTCGTTGTATAAAAAAAAAATAACTACCCATTGCAGGCATTACTGCTTACTGTGCTCTGGACTGAAGAGCGAACCAGCGAAATACCTGGCAATGACCAGATTCAACAACTGATATCTCTTGGTGACACTTGTACTGCAGTGCGGAGTCATGATGCTTACCATAAAGCAAGTGGTTTTCTCGTCTTTATTTGAAAAAAAAATTTTTTTGTTAGTTCATTTTATTTAGTTTAGCGCTTTTGGCTTAGTCGATTTTAGACTTAAGGGTTCAATACACAAGTAAAAATGTTAAAATTGTAAAAATAAAAAAGAGTTAGGTATAAGATATACCTACCTACAGCAGCAACATGAGCAAAAAAACTCGTCAAGAAGAAGACGAAAAGTTTAAATAGATTTGTTATTTCAATGGCTCAATATGTAAGGGGACATTACCATATAAACAAGATAACTTTGATTTCAAAACCCTGTATAATTACACTCCCAAAAGTTTTACCTTCAAAGACACTAATAAACACGTAATATGGATTTTAAAACATATTTAAAGATTCATAACGCTAAGCTTTTCGCTTCTTCAAGTCGTAAACTCCTATGTAATGTGTCTGAATATCGTATTAGGTATATTACAGATACAGATTATATAGTAAAGCAGAAACCGTTCAATAAGAACAAAAGTGAAGCCAAGTTAAATTATATCTGAGCAAACCTTATTGGTTTGCTCTAAAACACAGTATTTTTTGTTTTTTATAAAACTAAGTAAAAAGACGAGCAAGACGTACTCTTGATGGTAAGAGATAACGGTGCTTAATTATGAGCACTGAATTTTACGAAGGTGAAATTCTGGGTGCACTGCGCCAACGCTTCTTACTTTTTAAATGAAAATAAATGAAAATATATTTATATAACATGATGAGCAAACATTAATAGGAGTACTAGGTCCTCACACTAGACGTGAGTCTGTGTCGTGAGGGCCGAAATGACGATTAACAAATGTATGAGTTATATGCTAAGTTGACTATATCTAAACATGATTTTGTTTTTAACTTAATACCTAAAATAAAACTTTTAATACTAAATAGTTTTTTAAAACAATTTGATGAACTTGAGAGTCATAAGATGTTAAGACTCTTCAGCCCAGTAATTACATAAGCTACAGTGCCCTCCTACTGAAACGCAGTAATATTTGATCTGAAAACTAATAATACTTTATTATTATGAGCATGTTCGATCCTACTGCAGGGCAAAGGCCTCGGTACCCTCTCTACACTTGTCACGATCTAGAGCTATCACAGGATTCCCATCCTGTGAGTCAAGGTCATACCGTTATCTCTTCCTTGGTCCGCCGCGGGCCGCATAATACTATATCTCTATTATATTATAACAGTAGTTATTTAGCTTACAAGCGACTTATTCAAAACAACAAATAAAAATTCTTTTAGGGATGGCAAATTACTAGCAATATCTTTGGTGCAGCCTATGTGGATGCACTACTCGTATATCCTAGGCCACGTTAACTCGCTTTCAATCAGTGACCATTTATTTGCTTTCTTATGACTTGTGACATAACAATCAACCTTTTTTTTATTATAGCGGACTAAACAAGCGTTTGACCACAATCTCACCTGTTGGTAAGTGACGATGCAGTCGAAGTTGTAGCACGCTTGTTCAGAAGAACCTATTCACACTTGATTTGAACAAACCCACGTTATAGCATTTGGGAAACACTGAGAGTGGTAGCGAGTTCCATAGCTTCGCCGTTCTCATAATAAAAGACGAAGCAAATCGCTTCGTCCGAGCTGTTGGTATAATCACCAGATATTGGTGGCGCAGTGCCGTTTCCCTAGACGTTCGGTAGTAAAAGGTGGATGGTGGAACTAACCCGTGGAGTAATCTGTGGAATTTTATTAGTTAATGTTTATACATAAGATCTAGAATATTAAATACTATCTTGTCATATTTCCATACGAGATTTTTTTCAGTTTCAAATAATTTTTAGCTCTTTACGCATCATAACTATATGGTTATATGGTGTGCGGTGTCTGCCATATTTCAATATTCTGTGATTACAAGGGTAACTTTGAACGTGACGCTTACTCACACCTGGTGACGTGGATGTACCTGCTTTGTGGTCTAATATTAAGTTTGAGTTGTTTATGGTCTCTGTAGGCTGTAAAATGCGTGCTCGTTAGTTTTGATCGTAATGTTGTTTTAACTCGCATCCGTGAGCTTTATGAACCTGAGATGAGTGTTTACTGTTGTAATACTTGTTTTGGGATTATGTTTAGGATGTCTGGAGCATTTTGTTTTATTGATGGAGTCGTCGTTTTCGTCATTGTCTAACTGCCAATGTTTAGATTCAATTAGTATTTGCTCTGTAATGATTTTACATCTTTTTCAAGGATAATAATAAATCAAAACACAGCTTATTTAACTAGAGGTGTAATAATGACTCTCACGGCAGGGCAAAAACCTTCGCTACTATCCTTTTACTCATATCTGTCAGTTGCTAAAACACGGTAAAAAATTAAACATTTAAAGCCTTCAAAAATATTATTGTAAGACACAAAAGCAATCTTTCAAACGTCCGAACAGCTTCGATTGTTAATAATAAAGCAAGTGGAGCTATTTCGGTGCCCATTTCAATTTAAGCACAGGGCTTGCACAGAAACTTATCCAAGTTCCAACTAAAGTTTACAAGAAACTCCATCCTTCCCAGCATTGTCTATTAAATGTACAAGATACACTTCTGGATACCGAGATGTTTTCGGAACGTTATACAATTCATTAATAGTTTGACTTTGGTTTACGAATGTTGATTTACTATTATATGGATTGCTGTTATGAAATTGGTTCAGTGTCATCCTACTGCCACTTATGCTTATATTATGAAATTGAAAGTTTGGATGTGTGTGTGTGTATGTTTGTCACCTTTTCACGCCTCAACGACTGAACCGATTGGAGCTGAAATTTGTAAATAGGTAACTTAGACCCTGGAATAATACGAGTGGTAGGCTTTAAAAAACTTCCACTCAAACTCTTTTAAGCTTACGCCGCTTTTGGCTACTAATAATAAGAATAATAATTGGGGTTTAAACTGCAACAGAATAGGTTACTCTACTTACACTTTCAGAGTCAAATCACAATTTATAGGTTGTGTGGCTAACCTATATGTTGCAGTTTCAGGTTGCCGAGATTAATACAGGGCCTGCAACATAACCTAACGACTACCTCCTACATATCTTCATCTTATAGGAAACAGCCGGGACTCACAGTTTTACGTGCCTTCCGAAACCCGGTAGCTTCCAGGCGAAAATCTTTGCCACACTGTTTTTTTTTTTTTTTTTTTGAATGACCTACGCTGTTGGTCTCAGATTGAGACCTCTACAGCTTTACCGGGCGTGTGGTGAGCGCAGGAGGCACTCGACCCAAAGTTTTAGTGGGCGACTAGCTCAAGGGCGCCTCAGATGGCACGAACCTCGGCTTGGGCCGTCGCCAGATACGGGGACTAGACTTGCCCTGGCACCCCTGAAGGGGCGTGTCCTAGGGCCCTAACAGTATTTTGATCTGTTTGATTATTTGGAGAGAATCTAACTGATCTGAAGGATCTCAGAGGTCTTCGACCGCGCCGGCGCGGTCGGTGTCGTGATTGTGTTGGTTGGAGGATCTGGTATCCGGGACCAGTACCGAAAACGGAGCGACTGTTGCGCATGGTTGGCGGATTCGGCGATCCCAGCGCCGCCGTCCGGATCGTCCGGATCGTTCAACACGTTTTTAGGGCGACGACGGAGGGGAGTGGAGGCCTGATCTACAGAGTAGTTCGAGGCTTGGACAACGAGGGGATTGGGGTGGTGGGGGGCCGCGTCAAAGTAGCGGCGAGAGCAATCCTTCATGAATTGAAGGATAGAGGGGAGTTCGAGATCGCAATGCAGATCGGAATTGCGCTGATACCATTCAGCTCCGACTGCTTTACGGAGAAAGCGATTTTGAATCACTTGAAGCATGTCTAGGGTGGAGAGAGGGGAGTGAGCGAACACCACGGAGGCGTAAGTCATGACGGGTCGTATGCAAGTTTTGTAAAGTGTCAACTTATTTCTAAGTGACATTTTACTCCGCTTGCATAGGAGGGGACTGAGTCGGGCCAAGAAGAAGGCCGCTCGGTTGCGCACGGTTGTGACGTGTTTTATGAAGGAGAGTCGACTATCAAGGGTCACCCCGAGATATTTGGTATGGGAGGCCCAAGGGATGGGTCCGTTGTGGAGTGAGAGAGATCGCTCCCTGCGGGGCTGTTTGGTCGGATGAAAGTACATTGCTGTACTCTTATCCGGGTTTACCGTGATAGCCCACTTCTTGAACCAATCACCAAAAAGGTGAAGGGCTCTTTGAAGTGCCTCTATCTGACGGATCGGTCGCCACCCTCTAGAGTAGAGGGCGGTGTCGTCCGCGAAGAGAGCGATCTCTACATTCGGGGGGCGTGGGATGTCGCTAGTATAAAGCGAATAGAGGAGAGGGGAGAGCGCGGAGCCCTGAGGGACTCCGGCTCCGATGGGGTGGGGAGAAGAGCGGTCTCCCTCGACGCGATAGCGAAAGCTTCGAGCCCTGAGAAAGTCTTGTATTATGAGTACAAGACGGTCTGGCACTCCGAACTGATACAACTTGTATACCAGTCCGTTGTGCCAGACTTTGTCGAACGCTTTAGCAACGTCCAGGAAGACAGCTGTTGTCCCCATAGGACGGCCAAAGTTGCCGGGTTTCGAATTGAAACCTTCGAGGATGTACTCCGTGATGCGGTGTACTTGTTGGACGCATGAGTGTTTGGCTCGAAAGCCAAACTGCTCGTCTGGAAGGAGGTTTTGGGACAAAGTTATGGACCATAAGCGCTTCACAAGGAGGCGCTCGTAGATTTTCCCCAGAGTACTGAGGAGACTGATGGGGCGGTAGCTAGAAGGCTCTGATGCCTTCTTGCCTGGCTTGTGAATGCCGATTACGTCGGCATTCTTCCAAGCGTCGGGAAAGATGGCGTTTACCATGGCCGCATTAAAGATGCTGACCAGGAGGTAGATGAGAGAGGTGGGAAAGTGTTTGATCACTTTAGTAGTGATGCCATCCGCACCGGGGGCTTTTCTGGGGCGGAGGCCTCTGATAATCGACTCTACCTCACAAGCCTTGACGGGCTCGATGGGGTCAGAGGGAGGGAGGGAGGACAGCGAGGTGAGCAGGGTCGACTAAATCGAGATTGGGGCTGCATTGTGCCTCAAGGCTATCGGCCAGACATTCGGCCTTTTCCTCGTCGTCAAACGCGGGAGGGAGGTTCGGTCTAGTCAGAGGGGGCATAGTGGTCAAAGTATCACTCTTCAGGGATCGCGCCAACTGCCAGTAAGCCTGGTGAGTGGGCGCGATCTCTGAGAGCATGTGGTCCCACTTCTGATTGCGGAGTTCAGTCATACGTTTGCGAACAGAACGTTCGCATTGCCGCAGCCTGACTCTGTTCTCTTCGGTGGGACCATAGTCATACGCTCTCGTGGCTGCGTTCTTTGCTGTCAATAGTTCCCTCGCATCCTCTGGCAGGGACCAGCGTTGGAGATCCTCGGCTGGTACCTGCTTAGAGGATTCACCAATGGCGGTGCGGAGGTGACTAGTGAGAGCATCGATCGAGCACGAGACGTCGTCAGGGGAGACGTTGTCGTCGGGGATAAGGTCAAGAGCGGGTGACTTGATAGCTTTTAGGGATTCCCCTAAGCGCTGCCAGTTCACTACCGTCTTTGTCTTGGTCAGTCTGTCAGATGGGTCCGGTCCAAGTCTCATTAAGACGGGACGGTGGTCAGAGTCAAGTTCGTGTAACACTTCTAAAGAGCGCAACTGGAGAGTTACGCCCTTCATAAGTGCTATGTCGAGTACCTCGGGGTTATGTTCAGGAATGGGAGGGAAGCGCGTGGGAGAGCTAGGGACAATAACTTCAAAGTCGAGGTTAGTCGAGAGAGAGTAGAGATCGTGACCGTTCGTATTGGACCTAATGCAGCCCCAGAGGGTTTGCTTGGAGTTGAAGTCGCCAGCCAGAATGACTGAGCTTCCAAGGAAGAAGAGTGACTCGAAATCACTCCTGTGGACTTTTTTGTTACCAGTTGCCACACTGAGATTTGAACCCGGCTTATAAGCCGAACCAACGACTAAAATATTCTACACAGAAAGACATTGCATAATATAGGTTATATTATAAATATAGTTATATTAACTATACTGCCAAATTATGTGCATATAATATGTGTAGCCATTGACCACTAGAGGCGAAAATGCTATCTAATATTGATCACTTAATCCATACTTAATAGAGAAACTGCATCAAGACGCTCATCACATGCATTTGCATTAACCATCAGCCAATTTAATAACACTGAAGTTGCTCAACAATGAAGTGGAACAACAAATTAACCTAACGGATATCCAAACATAAGGCGGCATGTTCACGTGCAAGTTCATCTCAATGCCGTCCCAATTTCCGAACTAACCAGCAAGTTCCGATCAAAGGTTCGACGCGACGTCCGTACCATCTTGTGATGGCCTCAAGTAATCCCAGATGGCGTTCCCGGCGATGAATTAAAGTCACTCAGACTAGTTGACTCGAGCACTTGGAGATATCCATTGTCTAGACTCGGCTTAGTTTGATTTTGTTATTGATTGCTTCGGGTGAGTGATTGAGCGAACTTTCATGGAGATTTTTAAATGATGCGATTGTTGGGTGTGATTGAAATGTGATCTTCTAAGTCGTACACTCTTGTCAGAGTGGTCATGGTTGCTATGATGCTCGGTTTTCTGCTTGGATTTAATCGATGGACTTAGCGATATGATGCCAATTTTGTCTGTTAGTTTTGTCTGTGAGTAGAGACTATTTTCCTCCATTTAGTACGACGGGTACGGCGATTTGGTTTTGTCTGTTAATGACGTAAAATGCGATAGTGTTTCTGATTTGATTACAAAGACTAGGTTGGAGCGCAAACCCTTAGTGGATTTTGGCCTCTGATTAGCCACATAGACCTTAGTTTACCGATTAATCAACATATATAACACTACGAGTTGCTCTTTGCTTGAAAAAGATGTATTTTAAGCGAGCATCAACCAAAAAAACACAACTCTGAATCACTGAATATTTTTAAAGAAATATTATTTTGTTCAGTTTTATTACAAAACTGTATTTTATGCATGCTTTTAAAATCATAGCTTTAAATTTAAAAACCCGTTATGCTTCTGAAACAAACGTGTAAAATTTCAATATAATTAAATCGCGCTCTACTAAATGTTTAAAATTTGAGTATGAAAACCGATAGTAATTACATTGAATAATTTAATTTGTATCTATCGTAAAATGTCACTAACCTACTAAAACCACAACGATCACAGCTCTCATTCCTCACGAAGCCTACTTATGTCGGCTAAAATAGGTATTATGGTTATTGAATAAATTATTAGCAACTTCCTTTCAAGTAATTTATTAGAGCAATAACGTAAATTCCTCAGTAATCGTCTGTATCCAAACGTGAGACCCTGGCCTTAGGGGTATTAGTCACGACGCCATAAGTGATCCAGGACTTATAAAATACCATATTATTAACGGTTTGACGGTGTTTTGATTAATTTTGTATGTAAATACTTATTAATAGTTTTAGTATTAGGTATTAATTTAGTTCAGTACTATTCAGAGGATAAATTTAACTCAGGTACCTACTTATACTCGCGGCATCGCTATCTCTACGAAATGTTTTCATAAACGTCATACATTAGATACTATATTTTATATGTTTTTGTGTGCCGAATTTCTATTCAATATGTTGTGGTATACGTTGATAGATCAGTCAGTCAGACTATTAGTAACGCTTTCATTTTATACATTTAGAGGCACAGAAGTAAGTCATTTAAAGGCTTAGTTGTAGATCTTGTATTGAATGTACTTACAAACTACGAACAAATAGAGCATATTGATATTCGGCTTATTTTAATACGGAAGCTACACTCTACAGGCCGACTACATAACAGCCTATATAAACTCAAATTCCTAAACTAATACAAATCCAACTCAATACACTCAAAATAGCTCAGATAAACAAGCGCAGCTGAAACTCAAGACCTAAATATCAAATTAGTGCACACCCACCTGAGTTATTCAGCCTGATTCAATAAATGCATTGCATCGTGGCCCATTCATTGCGATGGCTAAATGAATGGATGTCACGAAATTAGCAACGTTGCTTGTGCCAGCTCATATCTCATGCGGAAGACGGCGACAGTTGGACACTATATAATATAACAAGCTATATTAAGCTGGTACAGTTAGATTAATCTCCGTTGGGGACGTGAAAGGTATTATAAAAGTAAGGTATGTTGGCGTTTGATTTACGAATATGTGCTTTTGTTTCTGTAGAGTGTAGAGCTATACAAGCATGGGTAGACGATATTGTACAAGGTCACAGGCCAAACGAAATATATCTGATTGGCTCAAGACAATTAATAATTGGCACATTATAACACGAAATTATTTATCTTTAGAAAGTAGAGTAATGTGGATCGTCCTGAAATCTATTCTCAAATCTATTCAGTAGTTAAGATAAGTTCAGTGGTGAAGAGATTATACACAACACACTCCTTTCCTCCATCCATACTAACGTCTAAATGAAATAGGATCTATAGACTTATCTAGATCATTTTTTAAATATTTAATAAGTTGAATATGTATGAAGCGTGTATGGGTTTTTATATATTATGTAGACGACAAAATCTTATAAATTAAGATTTTCTGATATGACCAAAACCAATCAAGAGAGTCACGTACAAACAGCGATACTGGTTTAAAGCGGTTTCTTTTGCAAAAACATTCGATTTAGCATCCGATGGTACCTCAGTACGTAGGTATTATGTAACCTCTGATTACGTACAAGGCATCAGCTAGGTACCCGCCACCGGTAGACAATCATGTACTTGTTAATACAGAAGCTATGCAACTATCGGCCACTCAATCATTCCTGCCGACGCGCCGTCAACTGATATTGTATCGGACACCAATTTGCATTTCGCACGCCATGCGCCTATGGAAATTGAAATAGCTACCTGTTTATTATGTTAAATAGCAGACTGAAATTTGCTATATGAAATGTTGTTACACGAATTTGGGCGGTGATTGCCTGATCGCTTAGAATCGATTGTTTTTGATACCTTTAGTAATATTTTGCAGTAAACCTTGATCTATAAAGGCAATTTGTCGCACATGATTATACGTATAACGTGGGTGGAAGCGTTTTTAGATCATTAGGTTAGATTTCTGTTGTAAATATATCTAGAATGTCAAATAAGTGTATCATCGTCGTGTCATTACAACGGAATGTGGTTTAAAATATTTGAATTTTCTGTACATTGGCGTGTGGCCGATCTAAGGTTAATACGGCTGTAGTATTGTTTCCCTATATTTTCTCAATAAAGGTATTTAACACAAAAAAAATACAAATTTTATTATTACACACGCAGTGTGATGGTGTACAAAATCTGAAAAAAAAATCCTTTCTGATTATAATTATCATCCTGAACCAGAAATGTGATCGATATTTCTGGACTGAACCTTAATTATGTCTTCAAATATGCCATAGTTATGCCATAGTTTAATTTGATCCACGGATCCCAATTTTGGGATCACAGCTTCATTACACCATCGAAAGCCAAATTCAGCCTCCTTCCCTGTCAACGGAGAGATTAGTTGACATTGTCAAGAAAGTTCGTCTAAAGTTCATCTTGGAAACTTGAGCGGCGCCCTTAAATTGAAACAGTACGAGTAGTTCAACATCTGCAGCGGCTGATGCTTAGGAATAGAATTAATCTTTGCCTTCATTTGCATATAGTCATATAGTGCACAAATTAGATGTTAGACACACCAGGTGCTATCGGCAAACGTGTATAGACGCGTAGGGGTTCATGATGAGCTAGGTATAGTAATGGATGATGACTAATCATAACGTTTTATCGTTAATAGTACAGTGCGAAATTAATCGATACTCTATACATTTACCTACTTGTGTTACAGTGCTTTTAATTACAATATGTCTTAATTTTAATATTGCAACATTTTTTTTTCATACAGAATTTGCAAACTAATACACACGTCAGTAGGTACGCTTATAGGCACGATTTAGGACTTCTTGACGAATCATAGGAAATGTAAGTCTTTCAATGCACCGTGGTCACGAGCAGACTCAAAGTCTGCTTGTGACCACGGTGCATGTAACTGTGCCAAAACGTCGAGCTCGGTTTTATAATGTTTTTGTAAAACTTACATAAAATAATTACACGATAAGTTCCGATTACTAAAATTAACATGAGTTCAAATAGCGAAAGTTTAAAGTGTCTTTAAATCATTTAATGAATGCCTTCAGAATCATCCAGATTCTGAGGTTAACTTATCTAGCCTCGTAAATATAGCAAAATATCGTCCATTTACCACCGGACAAAGAACAAAGTGATAATAATTATTAATACCGCAGGCCCAGCAAAACAAGTCGGTTAAAAACTCGTAAAAACAATATATTACGATCGTGTATATTACGGGCGAATCTGAATGTGTCAGTGCGTAATTTATCGCGGTACGTGTTTTTTGTGGAGGCTCTCACTTGACCTCATAAAATACAGGCCGTTGCAGGAATCAGAGGTGAGGGTACTCGAAGAGGCGGCTCCGTACGCTACATTTTATACATCCAGTGCTTTATATCATGCGATTGAATGTGTTAAAACATGCAAGGTATCATTTATGTAACAGCGATTTTGATTACCTACTTGTTTTTGATGCGCAAAAAATAATTACTTTTATATCACAAAAATTGCGTAGAAATAAACATAGGTGTGTTTCTAAACCAGTTCAGTTTTAATAAAAGGAATGATTGGAGTGGCATAAGTAATCTATGGATCTAGGTTACCTTAAATTTGACTTTATTTTTTATCGGCCTCGTGTTAACATCTGTTGAATCAAATATAAGTAATGCTGAGGTGTCAGTTATGTAAGATGATAACTTGATTAACTTGGAGATTTAATTATAGAGGTGAAAGAAAATTGTCCGTCAGACTTAATTTTTCGTAAAAAATCGTAACTTTGTTAAGTAAAAATATTTAACAAATTTCAAAGGCAATTCCCAATTTAAAAAGTTCAACACCGCTGTATCACTGTCTCTCACTATACAGAAACTCGTGAAAAGTGGGAAAAACAAGCGATCGCCACTCGATGGAGAAGCGCCGATGACTCTTCACACGTCGTCGTGATTTTTACAACGAACCCACTCGACACTGTGGCGTTTTTTGCTCGTAATCACTTTGATTTACGCGTTTGTGCTCTATACTGTCTTTGAATTTGGGAGCTGTGTGAATAGAATTAAAATTCTGTGTTGAGTTTGGAAGAATTTAATGTTTACGGAACTTCTATGTTTATGTAGCAATGTTAAAATATTTATGAACGTATTATCGCCGACGCTAGACTAGCATACTTACATTGATACCCTACAATGATTTTAGAAGTTGATTTCTCACGATTCATTATCATAAATTTTAGCAATCATGCAGTAACTGCGATAGTACATGTAGTAATTTTACTGAATAATCTTTTTTGACTGGAGTACGCAACTCTAACCAACCACAACATTTTGTGTAAAATATAATAACAAAATTATAAAAATATGAAGACTACGTACGTAGAGTTACACGTACATCAAATTGCAAGCAGCAAGACGGCACAAATTTAGGTAAATTTTCCAAATGAATACCTCCGAATTTAAAAACACACGAACAACCCATCCTGAAATCGAATCAAATCAATGTTGCATAAAACGTTCCACGTAACAGCTCAGACGGGTTGTTAGATTATTCAATATTTATGTGTCGATTGTCGAGTCAACAACTACCTCTGCGAGGAAGGTCCCGAGTTTGGATGTGTGGCAGGACGTGGTTGGCACAGAGCCAGTGGGACGCTGATGCTTGTGGCTACCAGATCGGATGGACCGCCATTCAGATGGAACAATCCTCCTATAACGCCATCAGATTGTGAAGCTATTACAGACCTGACGATCGTTTAGGAAATTGCTTATATAGATTTTTTATGATAGTGGTTAGTGACACTAAAACGATTGTATTTTCCACTATATTAGAAGATCGAGTGTATGCTTCATAGTCAAGTGTAAGAACATGTAATAATTATAAGATTTTATAATATAAGACGAAATTATTATGTATGTTTTCAAATCCAAAAATCTTGTCGTAATTTTCTCATTTATATTAATTTTTCACCAGTATACCAGTGCATTTTGGATTTGAAAAAGCAGTTAGAGGCATCTTTCTTGGCGACCTGAAAACTTTGATCTTACAAGCCACACAACTCATAATCGAGGGTTACAGAACTTTATTTTTTATACCTACACCAAGACGTAAGCTACTGCAGTAAATTAAACGAATTCATTATAATATAATCATTTATGATGGACCCCCTTTAAGTAGATTCAATGGGTTTAAAACTCCAGGTATGAATATGTGCCCGATTCTGGCTCCCAGCCAACATCCTGACGTAAAGTTGATGTTGACGACAGCCGTATGGCAGGTGGCTCGCAACACTGTATCAAGCTTTGTACAAATAAAGGACGCCTTTGTATGCCATTAATAAAATCGCTTTGATCAATAAAGATTATTTTTTATTTTTGTTACAAATTAATTTAAAAATAAATGTATATCAACCGAAACGTACGTTTCAATTCTAAGTTGAGATCTACTCGAAAGATATAGATATTTAAATAGGAAGCACCTTTGAAGCACCTTTTGAAAAACAAATCTGTTCAAGTGTCTTTGATCAATCAATGAAATAACATCACCGTCACCATCGTTATTATAGGATATTATTCTCCTTCCCAGTTCGTTTGTCTCGAAGAGATCGCTACTAGCGATAAGACCGCCAAGTAATATAATTTTTTTTAAATATTGAATATTTTGTTTGTTATTTTGGTGTTTAAATAAGCGTTATCTAAGCTAATCTATAAATTAAAAGAATTTTGGTAAATTGTGACACCTTTCTTTTTTTTATAATTCGGTTTAAATATGGAAATTTCAACTAAAGCATATTGCAAATGCAGAAATGTTAAACAGTACTCACTATTATCCAAACCGCGAGGATCGCAATCGAAACTAGATAGTTCGATTGAAACTAGGTACTTACCGAATTTTGCAGCACAATTGTATCTTAATTTGAAAACGCAAGCTAACTGATTGTGAACTAGTTAAACGTATTGTTTCCGATGTGTCAGTTCATTTCGCGTCCGGCGGCTAGTTCCAATTTTATGGTGGTTGAGCAGTTGCGTGGTGGGTCGGTGCCGTGCCGTGCCGCAGAACAAATCGGGTCTGTACGTACCTACATACTATGTGGTATAAATTGTGTATTTTGTTTGCTACTCAATTATAATTATAAGAAGAACTTTATCAATATTTATTCAAGACATGACATGATGGTACATGGTAACATATTAAAGTAAAGAATAGATTACTAATCTGATCTGAATATACAACATATTATATAACTATGTCGTAGAAATATACACAATATTATTTAAAACTCAATTTTAAAGGAAAGAATATATAATTAATCGGGTCTGTTGTGTACTACATAGGACATATATTCATAAAAAAAAACCAATGAGATACTGCTTATTACTGATAATTTATGTACTTGTAGCTTATGCCACATATGTGCACTTTTATTTTTCTTCATCTACGCTTTCCTCTAACATGAATCATGAAGCTAAAAAATCAAGGTCCTCGCATGCGTTACTAGTTCTCAAATTAATCGTGGACAAAGCTTAGAATATTGTGACGGACTAACGTACTAAGACTTCAGATAAACGTAACAGTCCACTTGCTTAAAGAAAACTGATTGAGAAAATCGAAGTGGCCGTTATTCATGCGTTGAAAAAACTACTGTTATTATCCCTGGCGATATTGGCAAGGGAATAATAAAAGCCCCAAATACAGAGCTGCAGTAATCTGTAACATTAAAAACGATACATCACAGTAATTGAAGATCGCATCGCGCCCGATAATACCTGCACACAAAACATTCGATGCCTACTCCGTCAATATCCGGAGTAATGAAGCAATCAATCAAAATGTAAACGAAAGCACTTCGCTGAGCATATTTTATCTTTTAACAATCCTTCCCGTACCAATTAGTGAAAAACCTTCCGTAGTGTACTCCCAATGTTATAAATTTGGCACTTAGCCTGACGCAAATTTTCACTGGTGTCAGCAAATAAAATGTGCCGCAGTAATAGTTTTGCGACGGCGAGCACTAAATTGATGCAGTAACGTGCAATATTTTTGTTTTATACACAGTTTTCAATTAACATTTCTCTGTTTTTGTTTATCAGTAAACGTGCAAAAAGAGCGAACGCCACTTTAAAATAATAAGTTCGACTGCCATTGTTTGTGATGGTTTTCGTGGATAATGTTCAATTACATTTTCGTTGTATCAGTTACCTACGTTAAATATGCCTATATTAATACTTAATTTATTTAATGAGATTCTGAATATTGAGTGACCTTATTGTTCATTCGACTTATTATTAATTCTTCTGAAATTACCGCATTGTGCAAAAAATCCGTTTGTGCTTTTATTCATTCAAAGCAACAATTGTTACTTACTTTAGTAGGTTATGACTCTAATGAAATAAGTAGCTCTCACAATTCACAAGGAAACGCTCTATGAAAGCGAATCAAAAATAAATTAACCAAATTATTCAATCCAGTCATCATAATTTGTTAAAATAGATTTATAAATTTCAGTCAGAAGGTTTTGATTCGATTCACCACCGACCACGACAAGTTTCCTACTTTTGGCGAATTCTGTACAAAAGTTAGTAGATTAAAACTGCCAATTAGAGAGAGAGCATTTGAATTCCAAGTTGTTTTAGAATTCGAGTAATTACTGTTGGATGAACAATTATGGAGACTGAGGATGCTTATTTGACATTATTTATTTGTACTAAATTGCATTGTTTCGAATGCAATTCGGAACGATTTCTGGCGCTTTAAAGTTTAAATCAGAAAACTTTGAAGTATTTACCCATTGGACGTCGAATAAAAGGTTGTTTTGAAAATAGGTTACTCTTTGTGCATGGAGATAAACGAGACGAGAACTGCGATTGCGTCGTTGAATAAATAGAGAAGAATGTTACTACATAGGTATAGCTCTGAAGACTTACTGCAGTCACAGGACTCTTTCTCTCTCTCGAGTTCAAGTTAAGGCCTACGGAAAGGTTACGCTACTCTTCCCCATATCACAGTTGCTAGAGATACGTATTAAAATCATAGCAGACCCTTGCTAGAATCTCGTCTACGTAAGTGTTGGGAACTGACCTTTTCCGCCCTTCCCTTAAACTTCGAAGATATAAGCCTTGAGACTCTACCACGTGTCAACCAAAAAAAAAAGTAAAGACCTATTCAAACCTGAGCGATATTCGCTAAAAAACAAAATTGTAGTGCAGTATTTTTACCCATAGCGGTAGCGAATATCGCCCTGGTTTAGACAGGCCTTAAATACTACGCTGTCTTCATATTCATAATATAGAAGTCAAGATAAAAATTCTACCTGTACTTGATCTCGACCTTGTATATTACATAAATAAGCCTCTATAAAAACGATTTTAATAAAACCCTATAATTTATATTATAGGGTTGTCATTGACATCAAAATTCATAATACGTTCTAATTCCATAATTACAGGGTAATTGATCGAGCAAGTACTTCCATCGATCGATAACCATTAATATTTTAGACACGTTTTGTTCTAGGCTCCATATGAGTTAGTAATAATATACCTAACTGAGACATGGACGAATATACAATGTTAGACGCCAGTATTAAAGCTTCTATTTTACTAGTTACTATTTTTATGAAATCCTAGGTATATATACTATATATTAACACACGGTTCTTACTGAACAAGCGTGCTACAACTTCGACGCATCGTCACTTACCAATAGGTGAGATTGCGGTCAAACGCTTGTTTAGTCTGCTATAAAAAATACTTACTGTCTTTTCGTGAAATAATTCGACAAAAGTGTTACCAAACGGTTATTACGAGTATGATCATGTCCCGCCATGATGTAAAGTCACTTAAAGAGTGGTTTTTTCGCCTACTGACTTAACCATTGGTGATACTAATTTGCAGACGTCATATGCGGAGGTAACCGCTCATAATCAGGTATGCAGTCTGCTGCTGTGGCTAAAAAAAGATAATAGACAACGAAATTAAAGAAAATGTGAAAAGTATCCTGTGTTACTTGGTCTTAGTTACCAGGTCACGGATGAGTGCTTCGACGTACCCGCTGCCCTGGCATTATGGCCTTCCGCAGGAACACCCCTAGGTTTTTTAGTGGGTATACCCGCCGCGCCCATTTTCGGCGGGGGATTCCCACATACCACCCCGCGCCCCTCGGCGTGGGGTGATGATGCGTAACGCATTTTTCCTGGGTCAAAAAAAGGGTCTCAGTACCCTTTATATCTTATTGTAGAAACACGATTTATTCCAAATTTCATTCAATTTGAACTAGTCGTTCAAAAATAATAACTAGTCAAAGTTTTGTAATTTTGTCACTCACTCACTCACTGACCGATCATCAAAAGTCTAAGGCACTTCTAGCAGACATAGAAACTTTAAACTTGGTACATACTTAGAGTTTATTGTATAAACCATAGGAAAACTAAAAAAACATGCAATTTCGGTCTAGTTTTCGAGAAACATAAACTGCATACATAACTTTGTAATCTAATGTAAATGTATAGGATTACAAAGTTACATTTGCAGTCAACGGTAAAAATTACATAAAATCCAAATAATAATGCCATAATATATATGCCGTAATAATGTATATAGCCAGGGAGGGATTATTCCGTCTTCTAGGTTTAGTCTGCTCCCATCTACGGGCGCATCGTCACTTAAGATCAGGCGATATCGTGGGCAAAGGCTAACCTATTACGAATAAAAAAAAAACAAAAAGTAGTGAGATACCTCTAAAAACATAACTTGTAAAAAATACCAAGTCTCGCAACTCGCAGGTCTTCTACCTTAAAAATTGTGAGATCCATGTATTACCAAGTCGGCAAAATCTTTTGTGTTTTAAATTAATAGATTGACTTGGCAATCGCACTATTATGTCGGTATATTACTTGAGAGATTCATTGTATTTTTATGCGATAGCCAAGTCGATCTATTGATTTAAAACACAAAAGACTGCGAGTTGCGAGACTTGGTATTTTTTACAAGTTATGTTTTTGGAGGTATCCATACTTTCGCTTAATATTAGTCGGACATGAACATTCAGAGATAAGCTACTGTGGTATACTGTGAACGAAGTGTAATGACGGTGTAATTCAGTAAGGTGCCAGTTCGGGAAGTGAGGCAAGTTCCAATTTAATGGTGGTTGCACAACTGCTGCGTCGGCTCCAAGCGAACCCTCGTAATATTAATAATTTTATTGCAAGCTACACGTTAGACACGTCATTATGAGCACAACTATGAATTAAGAGCGAAAAAATCACAGAAAGATGTAAAATTACGGGTATTAACACAAGAAGAAAACAGAAGAACTCCTAGTTGTAATGTTGTGAAAAAAATTGAATCAGCATCAACTGATAATATTAAGACTATTGTGTGCATAAATAACAAAATACGTCCTATTTTTAGCGGAAAATTTCTTTTTTTTTGGGATAATTTCTAAAATGTTCACCGTAGAAAATAGATTTTAACATCATTTACTTTGTTATTCTATATTACATTACACTTTTAAAATATACACACTATCTGCATTAAAGAAAAAATATATAGGTACTAATCTTCACCAGTAGCATTGACACGTAAAAGTATAAAATTGTATTTTGTTAAGATATGATTTCACTTACCCACTTTATGTAGAAGGCACAATCTCAAAGTAATGTTTGGATTGGTCCAAAAACAATGTGCAAAAGCTTTCATTCTTTCTTAAGAAGTGCGGTCGAATAATTCAGGTGGCTCCACAACTTCGGTTCAAAATGCTACTAGCCAGCCGAATGCTAATTTTATGGCTGTTGAACAAGTGTGCCGAATTCGACCGCTCTGTCCTTCGCAGTGTGGTCACATTGTAAAACAGTGCCTGAATATACACATATTCATGGATGGGTACTTTTATGGTGAATAAATACTTATTAAATCCTGCAAAGAGTGTTTTGGTTTTGTGAACTTGTTCCTCAGACGGTAACGAAAAGAAAAATAGTTTTTTGAACTTAGAAATAATTTTCTGATGCTTATTGATATAGAAATGAAGAATTAATTGACTTTATCCCATACCAGTTCACTGCTAGGCAAAATGTTTCTACTCCTTGAGCTACTTGTCTAATCTAACCGGATAGCATCCCGGTCTAGTCTTCGATCGTCACGAACAGTGATTTACAATCTCTCAGTTGAGAGAAATTATAATAATATTCTTTGTTTACATTGGTCACAATGTTATCGATCCTGCAAACACTGGTTTCTTCAACAGTTATTTTTACTCAAATAAAATTACTTAGTATTAAAAAAACACAACATTTTTAACAGTCTACAAAACTTTAACTACTTGTTAAACTACAAAAAAATATATGTTTTTGGGATTCTCAAACACATATACATAGTTTTGAATTCGCATAGCAAGAGCAAGTAACTATGTGAAAAGCTCAGATACTGCAATCCACATTGCGGGTATAACCTCGTAGGCGTCATCTAAATAAAATATACATCCGAGCCGAAAGATAACAGGGGTTGTTCCCGGTTTAACGGATTATACGATCATCGTTGTTAATTCATCTCTTTTTCATAGAGGTATTCTCTGAGAATAAATGCGCGGTTGATTACTTATTAATCATGCATGTTGATGTAACCTTTGCTTTGTCCAGGTAGCGGTGTTTTTCCAAAAATTGTTGAAAGTCTGTTCCTTTTCAGCACAATGGTTGTTTGTTAGGCATCTGCTCTTGCAATATTTATTTGAATACGAGTTTTACACGGGGTGATTTTGCTGGACAATTCGGAATAGCGAGTCAACTGGTTCGGTCATATAAAAGCCACAATACTGCTCGAAAGTGCTATATTTTAAATCAAAAACCTATTATTAAATCTGTGACACGTGAAGTTATTATAACGTATATTATGTATATCCGCTAAAGAAAAGTTTCTCAAAAAAACTTCTAAAGTTAAATAAATCATTTACGTTTTTATGTACACAAATAGCAAAGAATACGTCAAATTTAATATTATAAAAAAAAAAAAAAGAAAATCAACCTGACCTGTCTAAATCACATCGGTAAAAAACAAGACTTCGTGCTTAACAAATTATAATTAAGTAGAACTATCTTTTTTCCAGCAAGTTTTAGTTAGTAAGACAATACTTTAAATAGCAGTTTCATTGTACCATCGGAAACGCAGCCGTTCGCGTTGTAGTAAACGTTGCTTGTGATTAATGGTGAAGTCAGCATGCAATCGTTACTTTTCATTACTGTTTGGAAGTGCAGACCCGGACGCGGCCAGCGGTCAGATTAGAAAAGTTCTAACGAAACAAGTCGAAAATCGACTTTAAAAGCATGGACCAACATTTGGTTTTAGAGGTACCACCGCCGCCGAATTGAAGGCAAGTTTAAATTGGAATGTATCCCGCAATAAGCCTCTCCAGATTGGCCTGTTTGTTCTTAATTAGTATTAATCGAAAACTTTCACAGGTATCGATTCGTAGTGTGCTGATATTTGAATAGATTGATTGTGTTGTAATTAGATTAGTATGTCGAATAATATTATACGCGTAACTTATGACGTTACTCTGTCTTCTAAATACGAGTAGGAAGGTACATAAATATACATAAAAGAGTGATTGGACTGAACAGATTGGGTTCAAATTTGGCATAGGTAATAAGTATAATGACGTAGATTTTCGCAAAAAAAAAGTTTTTAAACATGCTGGTAAAGCCATGAGCATAAACTAGGTATCGTGTTACAAGAACAAACGCAAACTTGGTTAAATTCATATTGCTAAAATAAATATTCAAATTGATACGCATAAAAAAGTGGTTGGCGCAAGATACGACGCAGTCTTCAAAGACTTATTTGAATTATGTTTCTTTGATAGTATTCGCCATAGGAACTATTTGAGAAAATATTGGCCAACAAATTGGGAACAAGCGAAATTTGGTTTTATGTGCCAGCGTTAGAGCCTTCAATTTTGCTGAGATGCACAATAACATCAAAGGGAAAATATTCAGGTAAATTTTCACGAAAGCTTTTCATATCAAAGCAATTTTAGAAAATTAATCAGTGTAATGTGTCGGTTACTGACCGGAAATTATGTAAAATATCTACACCTAAAAACACGGACGTGGGAAATCAGCATATTCATTTTAGAGGGCCCTATCCATTAGTGAGCTTTGGAGGCAGCCGCAAACAAATCTGCGCTTCTTGCATTTGGACGTTTTAACAAGTCAATATAAATAGAGAAGTGAGACTACTGCAGATTATTTTCGAGGTCTCTTTGACTCCTGTGAGATAAATGGACGGATGGAGCTCGGAGTACGCTCAAACATTTGCCTGTCGATTCCTTCAGTCATTTGAAGGGAACGACTCTTATCGTTTTACTTTTATGGAGTACGAATTGAAAAGCTTCGGCGCTACATAACGAGACCCTTCTATTGTGTGAAAGTGTTGAGTGAATGTGCCATGAACGTTCTTTGTCGATGTACCAATAGGTTATTCGGAAATAGCGGCCACTCCGTCTCTAATAATAAATCTGTCGATATTTCTCCAACCATTTTTGTAAACGCTATTTCTGCCCACACTTTCTATTGATATTGCGTACAGTTCGACCTTCGAGCAAAATATAATAAACCATTTATTTCTTAGCAAATAATTTGTCTGATGTTTTTTACGTTTCAAAAAGTTTTCCTTTATCTGATTATCGTGTCATTTGAAAATGAATTAATTTTGGTTTATTTTTCTTTGCAGAAAGTCTTCGGGACTACTTCAGTAAATTCGGCGAAATCTCTGAAGTTATGGTTATGAAAGACCCGACGACCAGACGATCAAGGTATGTTTTTTCTATTTAATAAAGAAATTAGGTAACTTTTTGGTAAACGTTTACTTATGGTTTTTATAATATAATCGTTTTTGTATCAAATCTAAACACAGGTCAGTTTAACGTACATTTTAGATATTATCATTTGTTCTGCGTAGTATTTAAAATTAGTATTAGCTGAAATGAAAACCAATCACTTTCTCTCATTTCCCGGATTTCATTGAACATCGAGAGAGAGTTTAATAGTTTTTCGTAATTTAGGAGCAATAATCAGAAGCAAGAATGCTTTGTTGCATAGTTGCGAGCGACCGGTCTACTGGTCGGTGGCATGAACTGACCAACTCAACCCAAAAGTTATCGGTTTGCGAATAACTTTCATTCTATACAGAGGCATACTCGTTTCCAAATTTGCGGTTACCTTTGAATTGTAAGCAGTTAAATGTTGGACTTCAATTTTAGAACTTAACAATGGAACTCGAATTATTCCAACTGAATTAAGCGTTTGGATGAGCTGACTAGGATTTTGGTATTCACTTTACAGGTTACTGAACTAATTTAGTTATTTTAACGTTACATAAATCTTTAAATTATTAACTAAAGATAGACGACTTAGTTATCGGAACTTAAAGAGGTGACTCTACAATTTGATTCATTTAGATGGGTATATTTATGCAATTAATAATCAAAACTGAATATGCTTCTATAATATACTAGCTCAAATTAATCGGATCAGATGGCATTTAAATTTCTATAAATTTATTACAAGTGCGTGACTGATGCTTTCAAAAAATTTTGCTGAAAGTGGGACAATTTAGTAAGACAAAAATTTAATACCATAAATAATTTAGCAACATCTATAAAACAATCGATAGACGTTGTTATGGAACAATCTGGATTGTGTACACAAACAGAGTGGCTTAGCAACTCTGTAGACAAGAAATAAGTTGTCAAAGTGTCGGGCCAAAGTTGGTCTGTTAACAGCCGCTCCTGTTAGGTAAATCGTTGGTTTCACAACTCAATATAGTCAAGTGCCGCCCTGAAATAATATACCGGAGCCCGATATTGGAGAGCTCAGCTGAGATTCCAAATGCAGCCCGGGCTATTACGTGCTCTGCCTCAGCCAAATGTAACGTAAACGTCTTTTGTTTATGCTTATTGGTTCGAGAATATCGGGTATCGGTTTCGCTGCGTTTTATTAATTAAACTGAATTTAATCAATATTGATTGTTAAGTGAAATTTTGATTATTTCATTGATAGATGAACACTGTTGTTTACTTGAACATACGTTACATAGTTCTACAATTAGGTTATTAATGTTATGTAAATGTTTAGCTTTAATTTGTGTTTTGGTTTACTAATGAATTAGACAACGCTCTAAATTATACAAAAAGTTAGGCACAGTTGGCGGTCTTACATCAATCTTAAACTTAAAAGAAAATTCGTTAGAAATAGCAAGCATTCTGCACATGAATTAGATTTCAATCTTGCAGCGGCATCTAACTTGTGAAACTTGTGCAATGTTGCAAAGTGTCCACGCACAGACAAAGTTCGCCTTTAATTCTTCCGATCAAAGGCAAAGTGCCGGTTTGCGCCCCGCGGACCGGAGCTTCGGATTCCTAACTACAGCTTATGCAAGCAAAGTAAATCAATATCGAAAGTCAATGAATCAAGAGTAATATATTCGGGTACATAATAAATGTGCGCTACCTGAAGGCAATATCTGAAAAATTTGCCTTCTCGATATTGCTTACAAGGGAGTTTCCCTTCTCCCCAAAATTTAATACGTCGTTCGCATTTTTATAAAAAGAAGTAGGTAAGTGAAATAATTTGCGGTCGCTGCTTTATTTCCTTTTATTTATTTTAATGGTAGGTCTCCTTTCATTGTTTTTTCTTTGAGGCTTAGCGAAACGAGGTTCTGTGAAAGGAAAAAATATGTCAAATTTACGTACGTATCGTTATAAACGTTTTCGCTTGCTGAAGTGTTAAGGAAAATAAATTAGCCTCATTTTGATCGCTTCAATGAAAATTAATTAAAGTGATTTTTCTCGAGGGAACATAACAATATCTTACGTTTATTTATTAAAATTAAATCAGTCGGTGTAGGCGTTTAGTGATCGTAGCCACTCCGAGTAAATTATCCTAAATATAAAATCTTTTATCATAATTTTACGGGCAAAGTTAGCTCGACGCCCATTTCGTGTTATGGGGTCGCGGGAGATGAATTATTATGATTTATCATTAAAAATAATTCAATTACGAAAACGTGGAGGAAAAATGGTAAGGGAATAGCTACTTTGTACAAAAGGCAGTTTACTGGTGTCTGATATGCGCGAGCTGAATAGCAGTTTATATCATAGCGGGAGCTTACACCGGCTTTAAGCGGGCGCGTCTCCATTCACGCTCGTTTCATTCGTTTCGGTTTCCACTAAAAATCTAAAATCAATAAAGGATCACGGCATAAATGCAAAGATTACACTGTTCGTTTCACTCGTAGCATGAAAAATGTACGCGCCTTTACACGAGCCGTCCGATATAAAACCGCGAATCACTATGAGAGCGTAAGTAGCACCATAAAAGGCGGATCCTGGTTGAAATCGCTTCGGCAAACACCTACAGAGGAATGAGCAGTGTTAAATGAGAGGGATTGCGAGTCCCTCCCCCTCCTCGCCTGCCTTCCCCATTCCTCACCGCTACTTAAGAAGACATCGCATCTAGTACCAGTTGAAATGCTCAAACTCTTTTTCATATTAAAGCTGATCATTAACCATCGTTAAGTTCGAAGTGAAAATACGTATTTGCGCGATTCGATATTTAAGGTTTAAATGTTTTGCATCAGGATTTAATCTTCTTTCGTTTGCGATTTTAACCCAATCAAATCAAAACTTGTTTCTTTCAAGCCGTGGAGACATGACAAGATATTATTAAACCAGCTGCTCCCATGGATAGCTAAAAGTACTCTATGCGCCACTAAAGAGCTGCGCTTACCTATGTGACAAATTTCCGTTCTATCAGAGTGATTTTGGCCTAAAGTGGTGATAAACACATTATATTCATACAATTACGTTTATATTGATAGGAAAGGATTACTAATAGGAAGTAGTATAACTACTACTACAAGACTAAACTTATTTCAGACTAATAGTTTATCTCAGTTTCAGTGTTGTTATTTATTTAGTATTCCTCATTTCATACTGCGAAAACAAAACTCAAAATCCCAAACAGTGATTACAGCTTTAATTCATTTCCGAGTAGGTAATATTTACCTTTAAACAAACAGAAAAAATCTACTTTTCACTAAAACCTTTTAAGCGATTATTTTGCCTGAGATTTATGAAGTAAACGTTGACGTTAAGTAACGTTAATTGTGCTCAATTTGACATGATTAGACGGAGTTTATTTGCCGCTTTGAACAGATCAAAGCGATACTTTTATCTTTATCTAGCGATTTTTCACTTTTGAAATACGAGTGCGAAAATGAGGAGCGCTTCTTTATTTTGAATATTTATTCAGTAAAGATTAGTCTTTATCTATTCTCTGTTGTAGTAATGATGCGGTTTTAAATATGGAATTAGACTATTTTTTTGTTTGTTTTTTTTATGTGGAGAAGTAAGAAGACGAGCAAGACGCTCTCCTGATGTTAAGAGATAACGCTTCCCATAATCAGTACAGTGCTACCCAGAATTTCACAATGATGTGCAATTCTAGGTGCACTGCACCAACGCTTCTTACTCAAGAGTCATAAGATGTTAAGACTCTTTAGCCCAGTAATTTCACTAGCTACAGTGCCCTCCTACCGAAGCACAGTAATGTCTGCACATTACTGCTCAGGCGGTAGAATAACTGGCACTGTTGGGGTACCCACCTAGACGACCTCCTGCAAAGGAAGTCTACCCCCGGTAAAAGACTAAATCTAGAAAGCGTGAATTTTCTTTTATTCATCACTTCTAGTATTAAACAAAGTTACTTCCCGCTGTCTGTGTGTCCCTACATGCTTAGATTTTCCTTAATTCGTTGGCTTAGATTTTTAAAACTACGCTACGGATTATGATGCGGCATTTTACTAATACAAAATAAATACAAATATCTTTATTTGCAAAAATAGGTTAGTCTAGTTGGTAAAAACAGTGTAGAGCTCAGCTATATTCTGTCTTAGTAGCATGCAAATATTTTATATAAGAACATAGTAGAAATTAGAATAATTTATTTATTTATTATTAAGGGCCGCCGACAAATAAATAAATAAATTAATTTTTTTTATATTTTTTTACTGAATATCGTATTGAAACACGATCATAATGACCACATTTCGTCAAAACCTCAAACTGTAACGTAATAAAATATATAGGTTCACTAAAAGTTACCAGAGAATCAGATTCACTCTAACGATATTCAAGGAGATTCTATGTTATATTTTGTTGACGAATAAATACAACTTTTCTTGTATTTAAGAAAATTTTCCCCGTAAAATTTATTTCTCAGCAAAATTACCCTGAAAAGAAAATCAACACATAATTTCCAGTCACGCAATAAAGCAAAAAGCGAACAAATTAGTAACAAATTATAGCGCATTTTTCGCTGCAAGTTTACTCGTAACTAATTAAATAATTTTAAATGAGGAAACGTTCATTACTAGTTCGATAATCGGCGGAGCGCCGCGGATGCATAATCAAGTGTTCAAGGGAGGTACCAAGACCCCCTCGTAGGGGTTAGTCGTAAAACTATTACTGTGGAATGATGGAGACAGTATTAAAGATCTAGTTAAGATATACGGTATAGGCTTGGTATGAATCTTTGGTCTTTTAAAAAAATCTGCACAGTTGTACTGTTTTACCGTTTAATAGTTAGTCTTTGAGGTCATTATGACAAGATCTGACGTATCAAATTTTACGTCATTCAGTTCAGTCGTTTTAGCGTAAATTTTTAACAACACACGTATATGTAAACTTTCACCTTTAAAATCAAGTATTAGTAGATAAAAAAAAAGTAAACATTAAAATCTGTAATTACAATTACCAGAACAGTGCGCAAGCGCTGCGTAGCCATTGCTACAAGTCGTAGCTTATTCTACGAGGTATGGTAAAGGCTACGCTGTGCTCCAAGGTCGTCAATAAATGCTAAATTATATTTTATTGAACTATATTGAATTTTTTAAAACATTTATTTGTCCTATAAATTTATCGTTTTCTACTGTAACCTTGTATGTTTTTATTGAAGCGCGTGATCATATACAAAGGGGTTTTTTTTTACTTCAAGGTCGCTTTAAATAACGAAACGCACATTTTAATTTATAACTTGCAAGTAACTTCACCGATTTACAAAATCGAAATACCTTACCTTATAATATTATATTCCTTTAAAAGAGTTCAGGTTTTTGAGTAGACAAATCATTCTAGTCGACGTACAAAAAAATGTATTAAAATTTTTTTAAGGTAATTTTTTAAAGTCTGTTGAATAAATAATAATAATAATGTCTTTGAGCCCATTTTGTATAGATGGACTCACAGATATACTCCAATAAGTGTCACCCATTACATTTAAATTAAAAGTTCAAAAAGGCCTCTGCGCGTTGGACTTTTTGTCTCCGTGCACGCCTATAAAAAGGCCCCGGCTTAGCCCGTGTTTAAGAGCGATATAATAATAATAAAATTAAGCCATCTCCCAACCTAATTCACTGTAACCTCCAATACAAGAGTACCGTTCTGCGGCACTACGCCGGCTTCATTAATCGGCCATCGTATGAAGCTATCAGCGGGTTATGATATGACGTAGGTCGACATATTATCACAACGGACCGGCGCTGTCTATGGCGGACTGTTTCGGTAACTTGTAATTAGATTGTTGAGCTTGTACCCGGAAGCGATCTTTGCACTCCTACTGAAATGTTGAGGATATAGGGGTTTGTTACCGATTTTTTTCATTATAGATCAGCCTTTGACCGTGATCTAGCGTGATGTTAAGCAACGAAGCGGCCGATTAGTAGACTAAACCTAAAGGACCTCACACTGGCTTTAAATTTTACGTACTATATATTTGCCTTAAATTATTTAGATGTTGTATCTATACTTAATTTTTTTCTAAAACAAGTCAACTGATAGAAAATACTACTTTAGCATTAAGTGAGTCCTAAGTCCTAGCGTTGTGCTGAAAAGTAATATAATAAATAAATTATTGTAGTTATGTTTTATATTACTAGGAATTTATAATTAGCTAACGAATACTTTTTAAGGGCAGTTTGGCATGTTGAACAATTTTTTTCTTATCTTGGGAAATATAACAGACACCCTTTAGTATTATCTTATCTTACAACTTTAATTTAAAATTAAGATCTCGTAGTTCAAAAACATTCAACTAAGGACAATATTAGACAGATAATATGTCCTTTAACAGGAGCTCATGCCTAAGAAGATTTATTTTGATAAGTAAATTGAAATACGTTCACATAATTTTATAGAAAACAACTTACAAAAGTTACATGGAAAAATTGTCAAGTCATCAGAGCAAAAGTAGGTGAGCGTTTCCACAAATATTACAATTTTACATAGAGTTTTACAGGTGTAATATCGAGCGCGACCGAGTGTTAGTCTTTATGGTCGCACGGGGCCGGACCAGATTGCGTCACAGATTGGCCCGGCTGACGGTAGATTGGTCGACTTTAACAAGATTGTGTACTGTTGCATTCTACTTCTTGCTTGGTCTCTTTACTGTGGTCGTCAATATAATAGGTACTTTAAACCTGAGCGATTTAAACTCGGCTATTTATATAAGTATAGCGCGTAAATCCCGTCTAATAAAACTAATAATAGTCAAATTATCACTGTACGTAGTAGCCTATATTATGTTATTCCATGGTCTGAGCTATATGAAATTTCAGCTCAATCGGTCCACCCGCTTAGACGTGAAGAAGTTCCAAACATACACACACACACGCACAAACGCCTTTATAGCATTAGTATGAAGTGTGATTGTCTAGTGTTTTTGTGTGCTGTTGCCTTCTAGTTCTTTACCTGCTGTTTTTTTCTTGAGCTTTCTCTTAAGTATGGTGCTGAAATTATAGTCATAGACCTTAATTTTTAGTTTTGTAGAAGACATGATTCAAATGTTTAAACGAAGGAATTTCATACAAAGGGATGGATGATGGTACTTGTAATAAGAGTTAATTTATTGGGACAAAGTTGAGTGAAATAACATGAAAGAGGTCTATACCCAGCAGTGGCATATAGAGGGCTGTGTAGATGACGATGATGATTGTAGAGGTGAGTTGCTTGTACAATTTCTTATAATTTAAATAATATTATTATGTTGGAGCTTTAGGATTGATTAAATGATTAACTTCTTCTTTGGGACTACAGCTTTAAACGACCATTATTTTCGAGTCAAGTAGTAGGTACATAGTTTTCACACAATACCACGGTTTATGTAAATTTTGAGGATGTACAAAACCCACAATGTTAAGAGCATTTCAAACATTCAAAAATGCTTAATGCAAAAATCATGTCCCTAATAGATCTGCATTAACAAAGTGGGTATCAATTGTTATAAAACAAGGAAGCACTCAGATTGATATTTCGATACTTTACGAGCATGCCGTTTGCTGCGTGCCAAGGATTAACTATTGCAATACTAGACGCTTATAAATAGGTACCATTAGACATCAGTAGGTGATCGATTCTCATGTCAAAACGACAATGCGTCCACCCCGCCCGGCCAGATATTATGTGTTGTCATTAGATTATGTGGGACGATTGTTAGATGGATTGTGGCGCCGATTTTGCTATACTTAATACGAAGTGGTCAGGCTGTAATATAGGTATAATAATATATAGGTATGCTCGTACCTATTACAAACTGGACAATGGACTAGGAAGTGACTGAATTATGCTTTTACTTAAGGATACGGTTTAAGTAAAAACATACAACTTTAAAATATGGTTTACAAAAAGTGGATCATCCGCTTAAAAGCAAATAAGGCAGCGCTTTACTTTGCGCGGTGTTAATTGTTGCATAGTTATCATTTTCTTATTTGTTAGGGATAATGTTAATTGTAAAATCAATTTTAACTGGTATTAATATAGCGCTTTTTTTTCAGCAGAAGAGTCTAAATATTTTAAGAATTTTGAGTAAGAAGAGTTAGTGCTATGCGCCTAGAATTTTACATCATTGTGACATTCTGGGTGGTGTTTTGAATATGGACAGCGTTATTTCTTAAAATCAGGATAGCGCCATGCTTGTCTTCTAACTTCATTGTATAAAAATCCCTTACTCTCCCGATAATATTTTCTTAAATGTCACTTAAGACTGTCCAATATTTATTGTCTAAGCCATCGTTCCCTGTTATTTTAGTTATGAAAACTACCAGCGGGAAGAATGCCAATAAAAACTAGTTAATTTCACTAGTGGTTTGCACAAAATGAAAGCTTGGTCTCATATTTTCTAACTCATGTATTATTTATAGCGGGAGATAAGCAATCCCACCATTCGAAGTCTAGACGCAGTGTGAATGAGATGAATTAATGGAAAATATATATTTTATCGACTCTCAACAAAAATGGTTTAAAATGTTAAACATTTCTTGAGTGTAATCTTTTCGTGTCTTCATAATGCGCTGTATATAGTATTTTTTATTTGTTTTTTTTTTCAAAGTGATTTCAAGTATATTACTGACTGGAGACTGAGTAAACTGAATAGAGATTTTTACCAAAAAGGTTTGGATCAAAAAGTAACTTATTCATGTAAGATTCGAAAATTGTTCGGATAAGTTTCTCCAGGTGAAACTGTAAGCATAAGTTGAAATGACAGTATTTCACGAACAAAGTAAACAATGAACGAAACAAGATTAATTTTCTAGGAGATTCCCTCTGTAGATATCTCGTTCGGAATATACGATTACGTGTCATAAGTTTTATGCCCCGAAAGTTTCAAAGTAAATTCGAACATCCATCGATAAATCTTGGCGACGCTCGGAACGATTTCATTTTCGAATTTTAGGAGCGATTGCCTCCACTGTTAAAGTTTGCCTGAAAAATTTTCGCGGACGATTGACTCGCTATAAACGGAAATAAAAAGTTTTGTGTTAGAGCAATAGAGCTTCAGCTACATTGCGCATACAGCGAAGAATAAGCTTCGAAGAAGAGCACGATTCCAAATGCTCCTGGATTTTCCAGACTTAAAATGTGACCAACTTTTTACACCATCCAACTGTTGTAAAACTAAGTTCTTCAGCCGCACTTACACTCATCTTTACGGGCGCTTCAAGTCCCACTTTGCATTCTCAATTCGATATCTACATTACTGTAACGCGAGAACGCCATGTGACCAGTTTAAAAACAAATTCACCGCAGTAAGCATAAACACGAAATTCATGGCGCACAAGTTTAATTCAGTTAAGCTAGTGAAGCGAGAGCTGCGTTCCGCATTATCATTACTAAACAGCTTTTATTATTCCACGATATTTGGCTAGAGGGGCCTCACACGCGCGCTAATGGAATAAAAAGTAAGGTTACAAAGTAAAAAGATACAGAGCACCTCCCGTGGCGGCGGTTCGTGCGAATTTCGACTGAAAATTTTATACGTTCAATCTATTCTGAGCGCTTTTATGCTGTGTCTCGCGATCCCGGCGCCCCCGCGCAAAACAGTTTCGTTTTCAATTATTGCCCACTTGTGGAACGGGATTCGATGGAAAAACAAAAGAGCTAGAAATGATATTTTATAGACAAGTCGCTTTATTCGATGTTTATTGCAGCGCGATTTGTTCGCGAGTGAGATCTGTGATGTTCAAAGAAAATTATTGACGGAACGTGCCCGAATAGACTCTCTCTGCGAGATAGCAGGATATAAGAGAGAAGCCCTTCGCCGTTACGATTCAATTGCTTTTAATGCTGGCCAAATATTTTGCTTGATTTGGTAATTTAGTTAAAGCCATAATGTTAAAATCTCTCTTTTTAAAGGAATTTCTTTTTAGCGCTCGTAAAATTATATTGTTCGTCGTAACTTTAATTCACGTAAAGCGTTAAGAGAATTAAAATTCCAGCGAGAAAATGAGCTCTGACAAATAAACGTATTAGCTTTTGTGTAGGGCAAGGTTACAAGGTACCAGAGTCATGCGCATTTTACAATTACATCCGCGAACATTAAAACGTTTGAACGTAATTAGTCGCATCTGTCTGAAATGTTTTATGAAATCGCTGTTTCATTTGATAACTTTTCATTTATGTTATTAAAATCTCTAGTATGACTTTGCATTGTGATTATGATCTAGCGTTTCAATTCAGTTAATTAGTAGTGTAAAATCGCTGGCCTTAAATCACAGTTAGCCCAATCCTATCATAAGTAGCATGCAATCGTGTTAATATTCATTTCGCATACATAAATTATTTTTTCTCAAAATCCACCTGCTTGAGTCAGCTGTGCATAAATTTGACTTATCGTGTTCGGAGTTTATGCTCGCTACATACCTAATTATGGAAATGTAGGCGATCTTTTAACGTAAATTATTTTCAATGTTTGTTTCGAATAATGCTGGCTTTCATTACGTGAATGCACGCGTTGCATTACATGCATTTTTAGGAACACAAATTTAAAAGCAAGATTAGAGTCTTTATGTTAACATACTTTTTAATTAAGCTCGTTACGTTAGCTTTAAAAATTAATTACTGTAAAGTTCTAGATACTGTTTTATGTATAAGTAATTCTTGCAACTGACATTTGCGCGGTTTTCATCCGTATTTGTGAATATATTGTGTACGCGTACGTGCGCAAGGATGCGGGTAAAATTCGACCACTGAAAAATTGCAAGCCGTTTCTTTAGACCCCAGGATAATTTATTTGGCCAACGGGTGCAATTTAAAAATGGGATTCTAAAATAATAACTTTGTATTTATGTAGGTACGGATACTGTTAGTAAAAGAGTATGAGCACTCGTCAAAGGCAGTAATTAAGACAGAATTAGTTACAAATGTTAGATAGATAACTGTTGCATGTTAGTTGTTTAAGAATAAACATTGTGTACGACTCTTTGAATTAGTCAATAAAGAATTTATTTATTTTAACTCATTATTGCACACAATAATTACAACCAAAACAATTAACATTAAATAATAGTCACTATTATAGAGATTCAATGCAAAGTTGCCAGATTGAGCCATCAGAAAATTACCGTGCAATGAGAAAATGATGCCGAAAGAAATCGCAACCTCTCCACTTGGTCGGCAGTAGTCGTTATCCAATTTGTACTATTGCATGAATAAAGAGTACAGGCAAGCTCAAAAACAGTAAGCCCTCAAAGCTTTGAACGGGAGACGAGACCTGAGGCTTCCAATCGCGAACCCTCTAATTTTGTACTTGACGTGGCTTACTTAAAACTAGTTCTGGCGGGAAATAAGAAAAGTCTAGGATAGTGATGAATTAAAAATTGTTTTTTGTATAGCTTAAATTCGTTTAAAGACATATTTAAACGAATTTAAGCTATTTTATGGAGTTTCATCCATATTAGTCTCCAGTTTAAGGATGTCTCAATATTGATCTTATTCTACTAACGAGCTAAGTATTATTAGCCCAATCAGTTTAGGGGTACCTATAAGAATCAAGATGACTTTTTAACGTAATTTTTTTATTTGATATTTCGGAATGAGATTTTTTATAAATTGTTTAGATAAAAAAGTTTTTTTTTTGTTATAAGGGCTACAGTAAAACTTCTTCAATGAAATTTCCATCTCCTCACTATCACGGTTCATGAGATAGAGCCCGATGACACACAGACGGACCGACAGCGAAGACTCTGTAAAAGGGTCCCATTTTTACCCTTTGTGTACGGACTAATTACCAATGCTCAAGATTATTGTCAACTATTCGTTATTACATAGAGCACGTAACATTCACCATAAGGAACCAAGATATCGATTTGACGTCCAGGATCGCTTCGATTCGCATTCGATTTCAACGCAACTATTCGCATCCAACGATCAATGCAATACCGAGCACCTACATTTTGCATAATTGATGCCCCATTCACGGCTATGGAACACTTATTCATATTCATGAATTTCACTTTTTTTTCAATTTGTGCCGACTGCAAGTGTATTTACGGTATTGCCGTGTCCTATTAGTGCCAATGCAATCTCTGTTGAAGCTGCAAGTCGTTCGTGGTTAACAGTGCTTATGTAGTCGTGAATGGATTAGTACGAGTTTTATATTGCAGGTTTATCATGGATGTAATGTGAATACATAGATTACCTTTAATAATTATGATTTACTACTAATTTTACCCACTCAGAAGTTATTCCAAGGTCTAAACTATCTATTTATCAAATTTCAGCCCAATCGGTTAAGCCATGAAAAGGTACAGACACACATCCTAACTTTCCCATTTGTTATACTTATTAGTAAGAAGTAGAGTAGTAAAAGGAGCACTTTTATGAAGTTTAGGTGTGCGCACGCTGTTTTATACAAGTGAAAATCATTAAGTACGAGCTTAAAAAACAATAATTAACAGCAGTTTGATTGCTAATTATAATGAAACGATAATAGGAAATTATTACGTTTTGTAAGGTGTGGATATAACCTAGTTATTTATGTGAAAAATCCAATTTGTAAAGGTACCTTTACGTATTTTTTACAACTTCTGTGAGATAAAAGTTCCTATTGTTATAGAAGTTGGAAAAATCGCTTCGATTTCCTAATACCTAAAAAGGGGTAACGGTTCGAGCGAGAGTGAAGTACGTCGGGCACTACCGAAATTGATGGATCTGAACATCGTTCAAAAGGAAAAATAAGAAAAAACTGTAACGAAACTGATTCCCAGTAGCGCCGGAGCCTTGGAGGTAATGGGAGATTGTAAAAGGAGGCAATAAAAGCTTAGTATTGTGTAGGAGAGCCGTAGGGGAGGCTGTGTATTGTGTTCGGGTCCGCGGAGGCCCCTAAGAATCGTCTGACCACGGACGCGGTCAAATTGTACAGAAATGAAATTATCAAGGTACGCTGCCGATTTTCCGAACCAATGAATCAAAATCCAATCCCCTTTTGTAATAGAACATCGTCGCGAAACGCGCCCATGGAGTTACACTGCCCACTCAGTGGACGCTTACTGGCTACAATGTACTGGCAGTAGGGACTGTACTCGCGCTGTCTCAGACGACATTCACTTCATAAGTGTAGTGCTTTCTTCGAGTGTTATGGAATTAGATAGAGTTGCTTGAGGAAAATTTTTAGGTAATTTTGTTATCATCGAGGCATTCACAACACTGATATTGTAAATAAAAATATCTGTTATTGACAGTTTATTACTGACCTTTTTATTTTGGCACAATGGGAGGTCCACAATAGTAAAGATTGCTCTGGTAATAAACTTTGCTGCGATGACTTATAGATAGATAGATAGATAGATAATGCTGACTTATTTTTTACCTATAACAACAATTACATAATTAAAGTGTTTCTTGAGCGATACAATTTGGGAAGCTTCAAGGCATGAGTGAATAGTTTCTAGGCATCTAACGTGATTCATCGTCGACAGCATTCAAAACTTTCAATCAAGTGGGATATTGTCAAACGTAGGCCTATTAAGGGTGCTTAGTCCGCGGGACGCTTTCTTGCTCGCACTTTTTGTCACATTTTAAAATATAAATTCATAGAACTAACTTTTTGAAAATTCCTCAAGTGTCGCTGCACAATATTATATTATTGCAAAAAGTTAGTTCTGTGAATTTATATTTCAAAATGTGTCAAATAGTGCGACCGAGACAGCGTCCCGCGGACTAAGCGCTCTTAAGAATAAATAAAAAGAAAACTAAAGTTAGCATCATCAGTACAAATCTTTAGGCAACATCAATGTCTAGTACATCGGTGGTAATATTTATAGCACTAGAGTACTGCCCACGTTCCTATGTATTGTTGAACGATATTATGACACGCAATGGGAATAGTACCATGTTTGTACCGGTTCATTTGTTTCCCCTAATTGCAAATTTCTGCGAGTTGTCGTTTTTTGAGTTATTTTGTTCTGAATACGTTAATGATGAGGTTTTCTGGATCATTGAAATGAAGTTATTTCTTTAAGCATTAAAAAACTTTCATCATCATCATCATCTCAGCCATTGGACGTCCACTGCTGAACATAGGCCTCCCCTTTGGACTTCCATATGTACCGGTTGGAAGCGACCTGCATCCAGCGTCTTCCGGTGACCTTTATAAGGTCGTCTGTCCACCTTGTGGGTGGACGTCCTACGCTTCGTTTCCTAGTCCGTGGTCTCCACTCGAGCACTTTTCGACCCCATCGGCCATCCGCTCTGCGCGCTATGTGGCCTGCCCATTGCCACTTCAGCTTGCTAATCCGCCGGGCTATGTCGGTGACTTTAGTTCGTCTACGGATTTCTTCATTTCTGATTCGATCTCGTAGAGAAACCCCGAGCATAGCCCTTTCCATAGCACGCTGGGCGACTTTGAGCTTCGAGATGAGGCCAATGGTGAAGGACCACTCAAAAAAACTTTATACACTTAAATATAACTTTCATAAGACTTAAACTTTTTTTCATGGCTTGTTATGGCTTTGCAATTGAAACAATCATCTTGTTATTTTTTTCGCGAATAAGTTACTTGAGAGCTATTTTCCTATTTGAAAAAAAAAAAAAATTTGTCTATTCGAACAAGGTTACAAACTGAATTAAAGTATCGAGGGCCTTAAGAAAGTACTCGTATATATCGAGTGACGCTCTCTTGCTCGCACAATTTGATGAATAATATGTATCTCACTGAAAACACTTTAAAATATTATAAATACGACACGGCTATACTCACGTTATTTATTTGTCTCTATATCTCAACGAATAATTAATCTGAGTACAGCCGTATCGTATTTATAATATGGATAACACTCACGGTAGTTTCCAAAATCACTTTTAAAATGTGTGCAATAATATTATGCAGGGCTGGTACAGAGGAATTTTCAATAAATTAATTCCATGAATTTATATTTCAAAATTCGTCAAAATGTGCGAGCGAGAGAGCGTCACTCGAAATATACGCTCTTTAATATAGTCATGGTCTCACGAAATCATTGCAAAACGCTAGAACAGATTTAGCATGAAAGCTTGTTTCCGTAAACAAACACTTAGCTGGGCGTCTGGTCCGATCTTGATAAGTTTTACGAGGCCTGATGATTCAGCCACCATAAAACGTAAGCATAAGTTTATTTTCCCGCGATTCCATTCATTATTCATACGAAATGTGACGTCTAATATTCGTGTTTTAGTGAGAGGCTCATTCGTAATCTGCGTCAAATTGACTTTTTCCGGCGAAAGACGATCCTCCGTCAGTACGTCATAAACGACCCGATCGTATTGAACTGACGCTCAGGGCTCAGATGTTGATCAATTTCTGTAATATTTGAATGCGTCGTAGACCTCGTGCGGACTTCCTCGGGTTATGAGTTATGACCCTCCCCTTAACAAACACTCCAACATTTTTGATGTTCCTCAAGCCTTAATAACCTTCGGAATCCAGAACATAAATGAACCATCCTAGCACATCTTTAGAAGATTTAATAACGTTTGTTGTGAAAAGTTGCCGCATCACCAAAGGCTAATATTATTCCAATTCGGAAAAAACAATTTTCCCCGAAGTTATAAACCTACAGATTTCCATTTCTTCGTCGAGTTGGTGGAAAGTAATTCCTTCGGTTCGAAGATAAATTTTACGTCATTTCCTGTCTTTGGAGAAAAATTATCAGGCATTGGCTCACCACTGAGACTATTTAAAATTAATGAATAATGTTATCTTATAATGATTTTGAGAAGTTTAATTAAAGTTTCCCGTTTTCGTCGGATTTTTCGATGGCATAAATATTATATCTATCATCTCGTTTATTTTTACTGAGGATTGAGATAAGCGGCTTCTTTGAGAGTTTGACCGTGAATAAATTTTGCTTAAGTTCATCGGTGAAAAGAATTAGGAACTTTTTAATTTTGGTACTTTTTATATTGAATACGATTACCATTAATATCATTATGAAGAGAATAAAGAATTTTGAATTTAATTCAAACAGGAACGGTATTAGAATATTGGTACTTATTTTATCTTCTTTGAAAAGACTAACAAATTATGTTTTCAGATTTAAACATGATATTTTTACAAAGTAACATAGCCGCAAATAAAATGAACAAGGTATTTGGGCCAATGAATAAACATTATTTCTTTCCTGAAGCCTATCGTGCTACAAAAGAATCGTGATGTGCGCGCGAGGGTATTCTTCTCACTCGCGTTCCCCCGTCAGGGGGAACGCGAGTTTGGCGAGGGTCTCAGGGCTTTGCCCTCTTACCCCGGAATTCTGCTCGACTCATTACTATGAGCCGGTCTTTTTTAATTTTGTGTTAGTCTTTTTAGGACCAGTCGAGGATGTCTCTTGAGTATGGCTTCATCCTGCGTCTTCCCTTCACGTCTGGGGGTCTCGCGTGTAATGGAGCAACTCCTCTGATGAGAGGGTGCTGCGATCTGTCCGCTTTGTCGAACATGGTCTTGGTCAGTTTTTTGACGAAGGCTTCGATGGACTCATGTTTGAGGTCTCGCTTGATGGTGGCGTTTCTGACGTATCGCGGCGCTCCCACGATGGTTCTAAGTGCCCGGTTTTCCTGCGCTTGGATGCTGTTCCTGCTGGTTTTGGAGGTGAAGACATACCACGCTTGCGCTGCGTAGGTGAGGCGCGGGCGCAGGTATGTCTTGTATATCATCATCTTCGTCCTTGTTGGTAGTCTTGCTCTTAGGACAGGGATGAGTTTGGCGTGAGCTCCCTTCACCTGTCCTATGATGTTTTTGATGTGGCTGCGGAATGTCAATCTACGGTCGATTGTGACGCCTAGGTATTTAACGTCCGGTCTCCATTGGATTTCTTGGTTGGCCAATTTTAGAGGTGATGGTAGACTTGTGTTTCCCGTAATGAGCGCCTGGGTTTTCGTCACATTAACCGTCATTCTCCATTTCTCCAGCCATTCAGGCAGGGCATCAAGTGTTGGTTGGATTCGCTTGACTGCGTATTCCGGTTTGTAGGAACTCGCATAGTATGCTGCATCGTCAGCGTAAAGGGCTAGCTTAGCCTGCCCGACGACCGGGATGTCGTCGGTGTACCAGGAGTAGCAGACGGGCGAGATGCAGCTTCCTTGCGGCACTCCTGCTTGTATTGTTCTCTGTGTGGAGAGCGTTCCCTCGGTGGCCACTTGGAAACTCCTCCCGTTTAAGAAGCTCGCGATGATTTTAACGAGGCTTCTTGGCGCTGTGGACTTCATTATTTTAAGGATTAGGCCTTCGTGCCATACCTTATCGAAGGCCTTCTCCATATCCAGGAGCACTATCGCGACATGCTCCTTTTTGTTTTGGCTCACTGCCATTTCATTGACGATTCTTGTGATCTGCAAGGTGGTTGAGTGTTCGGCCCGAAACCCGAACTGTTCGTCTCTCGGCTGCAGATGTGGTCCAAGTTGCTCCAACAACATTTTCTCAAAGAGTTTCGAGGCTGTGCTGAGGAGCGTGATGGGTCGGTAGCTTTCTGGTCTTTGTAGATTCTTTCCGGGCTTCGGGATCATTACCACCTTGCCTATCTTCCAACATGTTGGGAAATGGCAGGAGCGTAGAATGCCGTTGTATAATCGCGTTAGTGCTACCATGGCCTTCTTAGGTAGTTTCTTTAGAGCCTCGTTTGGAATCTCATCCAGGCCAGGTGCCTTGCGATTTGGTAGGCGTTTGGCTGATTTAAGCACCTGGGTTGGGCTGAAGAAGATTCTTTCTTCGGTTTCTTCCGATTGAGGAGTATTCAGGAAGTCGGAGACTTCTTTCATGGTTGCATCAGTGTGTTCTTGGTTTTTCGCAGGGTTTGGCGTAAATTGCTTTTCGAGGCTTTCAGCAAGTATCTCAGCTCTATCAGCGGCTTCAAATTTCAAGAACCCATCTGCTCCAATAAGTGGTTGCGTGGGTGAAGGCTCATTTATTGTTAGTTGACGACATAGTCGATGGACGGATGGGATGTCTTCGCTTATGTCGTCAATATGTTTTTCCCACAGGGTGGATGCGTTTTCATCAAGTGCATCTTTCACTTTGATGATGAGTGCGTTTAATTTTGTTTTTAAACTAGGGCATCTTGTCTCCTGGTATAATTTCCTGGTTTCCCTTTTCTCCTGTATCATCTTCTTTATATAGATGGGTAGGGGCGTTCGTGTGTTTCCGGGTGGTGGCTCTGTTGTGGCTGCATCTAAGGCTTGGCGGATGCTCGTAGTGAAGTTTCCCAAGGCTCGTTCTACATCTTCAGCATTGTTGATTGGTTCCGTCGTGATGTTATCTGAGACCTCTTTTTGGAAGGTTTCCCAGCAGACCTTCTTTCTTGGTCTTCTGGGGGTAACTCTGCTGGGCATTCCCGTAAGGGTCAGTAGGACGGGTCGATGGTCTGAGTCTAGGTCAGTCATCGTGCTGAGGTCCATCTTTGCCGTGATGCCCTTGTGTACGACTATGTCAATAACGTCGCCATTGGTGCCGTTGTCTGGATAATGTGTCCAGCAGTCTGGGCCTGTGATCTCGTACTGGTGGTCCTGTGCATCGTTGTACAGGATGCGGCCATTCGCGCAGGTCTTCGATGAGTTCCAGAGTGGGTGTTTGGAGTTCAAGTCACCTGCGATGAGTGTCGGAATGTCCGCATCCAGTAGGCTTCTGAGTTCTTGTGGCTTCAGTTTTGTTCCAGGCGGCTTGTACACCGCGAAAGTCTTCGTACGATTGCCGTTGAGGTTGAGGAGTACTCCTACGGCTTGTATTGAGCTGTGTTCAATTATTTGAATCGGCTGGTGTATTATTCTACGATGCACCGCCACCAGGATACCTCGGTATGCCATTCCTGTATCCGTCGTCTCATCTTTCCTATATGTGATATAGTTGGCGATCTTGTATTTGTTGTTGCTATTTAGATGTGTTTCACATATCAGAGCCACGTCGATGTCGTACTCGCGAAGGAAGATGTCTAGCTGCTTCTTCTTCTTTTTGAGTGACTGCGCGTTCCAGTATAGGATCTTAATGCTGTTTGTGGCCATGTTGGAGTGTATTCATTAGGACCCTCAATGTTGCCGTTTCCGCATCGGTGCCAGACTTTACTGCCTCCAGAATCTCCTTTAGGACCTCGATGGTGTGTCCTAAGGAGTCTCTGGGGTGCGTTGCGGTGGTGCTCTGAGTAGGCGTCGCTGATGTCGCCTGGCCCGTATTCTTCTTCTTCTTCTTCTTCTTTTGGCCTTTCTGGCCGGCAGGTGGATTTGCCGGGGCCATCAGGGAGGCTGGGGCTGTTTCGTCTACCATTATTGGTATTACGGGGGCCGTTCCTTGCCTTGGCTTTGTTGTTTTGGCGGCGGCTGCGCGTTTGTTTCTCGTTTCCTTTTTAAAGGTGGGGCAATTTCTGAAATTTGCGGGGTGGGGACCGCCGCAATTTGCGCAGGTTGCTGGTGTCTCTCTGTTCCTGGGGCATGTGTGTGCTTGATGTTCTTCCCCGCATCGAACACATGCCTGCTTCCGGTGACAGTTTTGACTGGAGTGCCGGAAGGTTTGGCACCGGTGGCATTGTGCGGGGCCTTTCTTCCCCCTCCAGGCTTCTATTTTGATGCCAGGCATCATTAGGACCTCGTCCACTTGATATATGTTTGGTAGTAGGTCCTGGGTTTTCTTAAGTTGGACGAAGAAGACGCTCCCAGGTCTTCCCTGTCTTCCCTTTATGTTCTTGACATATTCTGGTTCAAATCCTCTTTCTTCGAGGTCTGCGGAGATATCCTCCGGATACGTGTCCGAGGGCAGGCCTCTTATTGCTATTTTTAGGCTGCGATCTTGTGGTGGTGTGTACGAGTACCATGTTATATTGTCCGAGGTGGTGAGATCGGATAGATAGGCCTGGATTAGGCGGTACTCATTTCCATCTCGGGGGAAGAAGCGGATTCCTTCTTTAAAGGGTCTTCCGTTGGGCGGTTGGCCCAGTTGGTCTGCTATGTTCTTAAAATGCGTCGTCCAGTTGGGAAGTTTATCTACTATAAGTGGTGGATATTTCTTATCTTGTTTCTGGGCGGGCAGGGCGGCTGTCGCTTGGGCGGGCGGGGCGGCCGTCGCTTGGGCGGGCGGGGCGGCTGTCTGGGTAGGCGGGGTGGTAGTCACCGGCGGCGGCTGGGCGGTAGTCGCCGGCGGCGGCCGGGCGGCAGTCGCCGGAGCCGGTCCGGTGCCGGTCGCCGGGGCCGGGGCCGGCCGGGTGGCGGTTTGGTACGCGGGTGGAGCGGCAGGTCCGCGGGCAGGCATGATTGCTGACCCACGGGCTGGTTGGGTGGTGTGCCCCCGGGCGGGTAGGGCGGCATTCGTTTGGGCGGGCGGGGCGGCGACACCTCGGGCGGGCGGGGCGGCGGTAACCGCGGCTTGTGCGAACGTCAGCTTCCTGGCTGACTGGGCGGCAGGCGGCAAAGCAGGGGCTTGGGGGCCCCGCGGAGGCGGTGCAAGCGGAGCAAGCGGAGGCAGGGGG
Source organism: Hemithea aestivaria (assembly GCA_947507615.1). Classification (NCBI taxonomy): domain Eukaryota; kingdom Metazoa; phylum Arthropoda; class Insecta; order Lepidoptera; family Geometridae; genus Hemithea; species Hemithea aestivaria. The sequence continues at coordinate 12,133,388 of OX382331.1, forward strand.
GGCGCGGGCGGGGTGGTCCCGCTCGGTCGCGTATATTTACCTCTCGGGGATTCCGGCGAGAGGGAGCGCGCTCGCTGGCGGGATCGCTTGCGTGCGCTGTTTCCGACAGTTGGTATGCGGCGCGGGGTGAATAGGGGCCCCGCAGTTGGTGGCGGCAGCGTCACCATGGCATTCTTGGCGAAGTCCAGGGCGGTTTGGTCGTCGATTGACAGCTCCGTCCCGGTCAATTCGGCTTCGCAGAGGCGCAGGAACAACGCCATCCATTGGAGCATTGGCTCCGAGAGGACCCCAGCTTGGCAAAGCTGGGAGAGCGTGAGCATATCACGCTCATGGAGTCCTCTCGGTGACAGTGCCCCCGAGGAGGGCCACTCCTGGCTCGTCCCTGGAGAGGTGGTGTCTTCGGTGGTGGTGGCGGCAGCGTTGCGCGCTGTTGGGCGCTGGGGCTGCGGCGGCATTTGTTGATTTGAGGTGCTGGGGCCCTCAAAAGGGCCTTTGTGGGGGCCATGGTCTGGATCCATGGCAAGGGGGATCTGAGCTGGGCTACGATCAGCGCGTGACCTTTGAGCGGACGAGCCGGCACGGTGCCATGCCCGTCCGAGCGGTATTCACGGGCGCGGATATTCCCCTCCGCGGTATTATAAGTACCGCGGGCGCGATCCGGTGTTATTTCTTTAAGAAATAGTTCGGATGAGCGAGAGCGACTTAGACGAGTGGTCCGTACGCGCGCGACTACGGCACTCCTCGTGATGTGCGGGTACGCAATGGAATATAAGTCAAATGTAAAGAATTTAGATCAAAAAGAACGCAGCATTCGGAAAATCGCGATAACGTCATTCAAAGGCATATAAGTAGACATAAAAAGTCCTTGAGTGTGAAAATAAAATAGGTATAAGTTACTGCAAAATGCGGCTTTTGAAGGGTTTCACAAATACTCGTAGAACGAAGCTGCAAAATATCTGAAAATAGAGTTAATTTAATAGAATGTGCAGTGTGCAGTCCTTCAGCATTACGTAGGTATCAGGTATGTCCAAATAGACCATCGCGTACTTTTTAAGCAAACAAAATATTAAGACAATGATCGATAAGACGAGTAAATTAGGTAGTAAGCAGTGATCAAATGGTAAGCATCATGATTGCCCATCTTATCAGATACAATGTCATCCAGTGCTTTCAAATATGAAATACTGAGCGGCACTGCACTGCATCTGTCACCAAGAGATATTTACTATTGAATCTCATCATGCCCAGTAATGTCGCTGGTAACTTTTCTCTTCAATATGGAACTTAGTAAATGTCTGTACATTACTGCTTGACGGAAAATAGAGCTTTTACAACTGATCATTATTAAAAAAATATTATCTTGTCGACAATATTTTTGATTGCACATCCTAGCTTTGGCCATAACGAATAAAAAATATCGCAAAATAATAATTATTTTCAACTTTCTATCCATATTAATATGAAAACCGCCGCGTGTGGAAGCGTAAAAAAATGGCGCCACGAACGCAGAAGTCAAGGGGCAGAGGGGGGATCGCGGTAATTGCCAGCAATTTGTAATGGCCGTGTGATTGCCAGGCGGAACGTCGACTCTAAACTGTGCTATTAATTTCGTACATTTGATTAACGAAACTACTTGTTATGTAAATGAACGTGGAAAGAATGCATGTTAACGTGTTAACGCGACGCCTTGTCGACACGTCGTGCTTGCGATATTTTCGCTTCACATCCTTTGTAATTATTGTGGGGCGGCGGAATTTTGATGTTGTTTATATTCCTTCATAATTATGTTGTGCATCAGAAAAATGTTGCAACTAAGCGAGGTTTTATTCAGTGGATTTAACGAGTCACAAGTTTTATTGCAGGAGCAAATCCTGCAGTCTTTTGTCAATATAATGTTATAGTTCTGTATCACAAATGTATTTATCCAATACAAACATAATTAAATGCTTTTGTGTTGATATATGTAAATGTAAGAAAAACCTGTGAATTAGTCTTTAATAAATGTAGATTTCCCATATACGACTACAAAGTCACTTAGTTTGAATTTTAAACTATTAAAAGTTTTGTATATGTACATTCTAATTTTATCTATATCGTTGTCAGGTACTAGAAGTTTAGTTATATAATATTATTACAAGTTAAATAAAGCTGAGAAAGTTGCAAGTTTATGCACACTTAGATGTGCTTACGTTACATTCTAAGACTTATGTACTTGATACTGCTTCAGCGTCTACTAAAGTTCTGTGGATAGCGAGATTCGCTCCGTTTCCCAGAATTCTAGGAACCTTAGGTTTTAATGACGGCTCAGTACCATCAGTTGTTGGTAGTTTTAATGGTATGAGTTACTTTAGCGACTGCTGATGTTGATAACCAAGTCATGTTTCAAATTTAGTGTGACGCAATGTCTAATACTAAATATTATTATCCTCTTATATGCCTAAAATTACTAAAACAACCAAAGCTTACACGTTCTGTAATAAAGAACTTATTATTAACTAAAGTATATAATTTAAAATTAATGTAAATTTGACACTTTAATCTTTTTAGGCATTGTATGGGTTAACTCTTGCAATGTAATTATTAGAGTAACCTGTTTTATTTTATTATTTGCCTTCCGATAGAATGCGCTATTCTATCCTGCTCTGGGCGATTTTTTATTGACTCAGGTGGATGATCTAATGGATTTTTCTAGCGATACTGGGGATGCCCGAACCACTTACCAGAACGGAAAGATAAATGTTTAAATGTCAGTGCAATTAATGTTTTACATATTAAATATGAAATTAGAAAGGGCTAGACTAGACGACTTAGACTGGGCTGAAGCTATGAGCAGACTAAATATAAGGTTAGGGTTCTTAAGCCAGTAGTGGGAAAGTATAGACCAAAAAAAAGTACATACAATGTTGTTGTATTTTTTCAATAAAAGGTTGTTTAAATTTATAGTGACGTCGTATCACATGGGGCGACATCCCTCGACTCTACGACAGTTTAATCGAGTTGCCTCTTAAAATCACGTTTCAACGTTGTATCCTCGGACTAGCTTCACAGATAACATTCTCCGTTTACTTCCAAATTAATTTTAAATTATATTTTTTATTTGCGAATATTATGTTTTCATCGGATTTCTTTATTTTCAAAGCGTGCATTTCACATTCTATGCTCAATGCACCCGATATTGTTTTTAACCAACAATACAAAACGGAGTAGGTTTATAATTCGACGCGTATATATATTTTTGTTATACTTGTGCAGTGCTCGGTTTAAAAGGGTAAGGGGATCAGGAAAATTACTGGGCTAAATAGACTTTATATCTTATGTCTTTGAATGCATGTCGTGCAGCGTTGCGTAGGATGCTTAACGTTAGGCACCGTCAAGATTGATTTGTACATCAGATTGCATAAAAAATAAATCTTAGCTCTGCTAGTTTCATAAATTAACAATAAAATACTAAAGTAGTCATTAACAAGTAAGTTATCGTTAAAATCATCGTTTTCCATAACAAAGTACGTCATCGTGTTAAAACCATTTCAATGCTAGCCTCAGCTATCTCATCACATGTTAAAGTTTCCTTGACGATAACAAATCGATTCGATCTCAATGCAGAAAAGTTTACAACACGGAAAGGAATCCGACGCACGCGAACCGTGCATGGAAATTAGACTGTTTCAATATATTTTTCCAAATGCGGCAACCATGTCTAAATTATGTCTTACATGCTCCGGTGAAATTTGATTTTACCTATATTGAGGTGGAATTTTGTATTGGGTAGTTTTTGTACACTTATGTTAGGGTTGTATGCAATTATATCATTGCTAGTAGTTATTGTACCGATGCTTTGATCACAAGTTACGTATGTTTAATGTAAATGTACGTTGATGTTGAACTCTCTATTATCAAATATAATATATTTTCTTCAATATTTATAGATTAATACAGAATTATAGATAATAAGCAATGGCCTCTTTTTTAGCTCAAATTAATGCAGTGATAAAGTTTAGTATTTGTTATAACACATACACCGAAACAAGTACTGTCCTCGTATATTCACTTAAACTTTCTCACTTTCTATCATAAGTTGCCCATACATTGGTATGGCACGTGTTATTATTCCATTCAACTCTATAACTCTCTCGGCACTAACCCTTTTCACACAGTTAATCTAAAAGAGATAACTCTACGAGCACATAATAAAATCTGTTCTAATTTATTTTCCCCCAGATTCACAGAAGGATGGCTCATCAAATGCTCTGTGATTCTATGCATTAATTAAGAGCACAAACTGAGATTTACAATTACACGGTCTCCTATAAACAAACTTGATTGCTTTACAAAAACTCAAATAACTAAGGCAGTGTCTCAAGTAGAAACTCATTTGAATATCAAAGACGAAATTCAAATTACGCCGTTTACAATAAAGGCTAAGCCAGCACTGTATTACGAGCTGATGTAAATTTCCGATACTCATTTTGAGGATGAAGTTGAGTTGTCGCAGTCGCAATTCAGCTAACTATAGCGCTAGGATGAGGGCATAGTTGGTCCTGTTACGAGTGGGAACTATCGAATAAAAAGGCAATACAAAAACGAGTGAACTTTCCTCAAAGTCCAAAACTAGACACAGGCCCTAAGCTAGACTTAAAGCTTATAATATTGTAATTAAGTTCCATTCATATACTATGTGTCCCAACAATTTCCTAAAATATGTAAGAGACAGTTGTTTACTTGAAATAGCAACGTATGGATTGGTCACACAATCCATGATTATGGTTGTTATTATACTCTAACAGTGAACGTATAGTAACCCGTTCTGTTAAAATATTATAGTCCCCAGGTGAGAAATATAGCTATCCAAAGATAAAACATGTAATATACACACTTAACACTTAACACATCCGGAGATCGTTCTATGGATGGCAAAATCATCATTAAAACTAAACTCCTATTTAAAAAAGAACATTTACTAAAAACAATAAATAACACTCTCACTCTGAATGTGCGTAGAAACTAGAATATTAAAGACGGGGTTATATTAAAAGAGAAAAATATTCCAACGTTCCGAGTGATTTATAAATCAGAATACTTAAGAAATCTTGTATACCAATACAGCTTTAATAAGTCAGTTCATTATATAAAAGATGTTTTCAGACTACTTCAAATGAAAAGAAATAAGTAGGCGAGCTAGTCAATATTCCACCAAATAAGTTAAAAAGAGAAAAACCCGTGGAAACAAGCTGCCAGCTTTATCTGTCCCTTCTGACCTACAATTTATTCGATGCTTTTACGGTTGACTTAAATGCCAAAGCATGGAAGTTAAGTTGCAAATCAAGTTCTTTTTGGACGTTTTAGATAGGTTTTGTAAGTTAGTTTTGTGAACATTTAAGCTCTTCTTTAAAACTTTTGTACAGTTAAGTTGATAATGGTTTGAAGTTGTACCTAATATTTAACAAGACACGTTCCAAATCTAACATAATTAAAAAATATTTATTCAACAATATATATATTTATAAAATAATTAAAGATAAAGGTAAATTAAGACAAAAAAGAAACACTTATCATCAAATCTTCGATCTTGTTTGAAATTTAAAAAAAACCTACCAATATTCTGAGACCAAACAGAATCCACGTGTGTAGGTCAACGAACGGATATTGCAAGCGTAAACTCCCGATAAGGACATCGAAATTGTCCAAAAACCGTGGTTTAAAAATTCTCAACAATCTCTGATGTAACAATCAATAGAACATCTCAACTACGGATTTGGACAATTTCGTCTTTCTTAATGATTTCTGCCGTTTTTTAATAATTATTAAAGTTCAGGGTTTTTTTTATCGTATCGTATGGGAAGTTACAAATAGTCCCAATCATTTCATTATAATATCGATGGAGTTACAAGATAACAAAGTAATACAGCTAACATGATAACATTCTTAGTTTTCAAATCGTTTAAAAATATTAATTTTCAATTTATAACAACCTTAAGGTATTAGATTTTAACTTTGTTATCGCTCTTAAGTTTTTTATTCTCGTTTTCTAGATAACGTGACTCCATTAGGCGGGTATAACGGCCGCGAGCCGCTTCCCTTTATTACTCTCAGCAATGCTTCCTGTTGCTTCTTTTTTTACTGAAATATTCTGCTAATTAAGGAAGGAGTGGAGGCTGAAGATTTCCTGCTGGTCTAGCAGATTACTTGCGGTATCTCGAAGAAAAATATAGCTCTTGGGTGGAATTTGTTTTTTTTGTGTACCTTTTTTAGTCTAGATGTAAAATTGTCCACTTTGTAACTCTATCTTTCAAATAATGTCCTTGATCTGATAGTCAATAAATGTTTTAAAATAAATAGATCTATCAACGTATAACCTAATTCATGTGAATATAAATATTCTTCTCCTCTCTCTTCGCAGTTTCCTGAAAGATACCAATACAAACAATAGGAAAAAATGTCCCTAATTTTTTTTTTCCTATATCCACTAAATGGATGGGTTCAAATTTGGCAGTTTTTGAAGTAAATATTTGTTAAGAAAAGATTTTAATGAGAACAAAGTTGCAAACATAAGCACTGAATTATGCACTGAATTATTTTTTGTTAGTTCGAACATTAAACACATATAGAGACAAACACACACTACAATTTCAATAATCTTCAATAAATCAGTGTCTCAATAAGCAGTTAAAACGTGCTGAGGACACTGGCCAGTGAAATGGCAGCATTTAAATCAATTAATGTCGCTTACGATGCCGCTCGAATTGCTTCTATGATAACATCTTCGGCTGCGGACAATAGGACTATTATACGAGAGGTAGTAGCGTCTTCGTACGTGGTAAGTTAACTGGCATAATACGATCAAGCTATGAATCCGGGAGCCGAACTCACATTGAAATGTTATTCCAAGGTTTGATTTTGATCGAGATCGACGTCTGTATTTATAGATCGAGTGCTCTTGCACTTTGTCAATTGAACAATGGATCGTTTTCAAACTTCTGCCGTCTTCCAAATGCAAATTGACTTTGCATTTGTGATATTCATGGTTATTATAATCTCGAAGTTATATCTGGGTTATAGTTTATGCGAGAGTTATAATGTGTCGTTTTATAGTATTTTCAATTTTCCGAATTGAAGGGGCAGCTTATTTGAAATTATTTGTGCAGTTTCTATTGCCTATTTAAATATATTTCGGCTTAATCAATAATAATGTTATTATATTCATTATACAAGGACTATAGTAAAATTTTATACCTACCTAATGTGTTTAACACTTTAAATTATATAATGGTCACATAATTTATATTATTATGATTAACTGAGAAACAAAATGTTACTACTAGATGAAATTAGATTAGATAACTCTTTATTGAACACCATAATTACAAAAAAAAACATTCAACATTTAATACAAAGTAGGTACCTACTACTTGCACCAATTTTAAAGTTTCTCAGCTTTTATTTGAAAAACTAAACAAGTACTAAGTACCTACATGACTAGCAGTTCCTGTTCAGTTTACAAGTCTATTTCAGAACTCCGACTCCACGAAACTACGTTTATTATACATTTGAAAATCAACAACTCCCTTACCCTTACATATTCGAGGGCCTAGCTTTGTACGCACAGAGTTCGGTGCATTGTTATGTAAATACGTGGCTTGGTTTGCGAGCGGTGTACAAGACAAAGCGTTGTTGACGACCGCCGACGGTGCCTATCCGCCAGACATCGCATGAACCTAGTGGTTGCTACCATCAGGCTTGTAAGCGAAGATTTACACGGAATTACCGTGAAGACTAAATTAAAGGAAGTAATAATATACGGTGGACCCGCGCGCACTTAGTTGCGCCTAATAGAAAATTATCAGTGTTACTCTACTGTATTATGCATGCATAACACATTTGAGGTATATAAACCTTCCTCTTGAATTACTCTAAATCGGTTGCGTAGTTTTCAAGATTTAAACATACATAAGGACAGACAGACTACTGCTACTATGCACCTAGTGATTGAACAACAAAGTTTGCCTGCATCAGTTTGATCGATTGATTGATCTCTTTATAAACAGCTACTGAATCGGTTGGCTGTTGTCAGAACCAACAAAAATGTCTGTAGGTAGAGGATTTGCTGAGAGTAGGTATGTAGGTAGGGTTGAATAAGTGTTAAACTGCAAGGTTTTTTTGTAACGTAACTATCGTCTTTTAATACGTATGTACTTGTAAACTGAGCGTCAAACTTGTGTGCATGTCGTGCCTACCCCTAGAAGGTCATCCAACATTGTAAAGTATTTTTAGTAGCATTTTTACCTATTGTTAAGTTTAAGTTGTGATGTCCAGTTGGTGGGCCATAAATTAAAAAAAAAAGGCATAAGTACAATTTTGCATCATAAAACTCCGTTCTTAGCAATCTCTATCTTCACCTCTTATATTCTATTAGGTACTCGTAATTATCCTGAAAATTGTAATGGCCTGTGTTATGGGTTTACCTTCGTCAAGTCATAGTCATTGATTTCTACTATTTATAATACAATAAATCTTTTAACTTTATGTCGAGTACCTACTTGTAATATTTTCGTTATCCAATGGTAGTTCCCACCAGTTCCCGAATTCTGTTATATCAGTGTAGGATCGTTCCTGCACCGCATGAAGGCCTCATGTCGGAGATTTGATAGGCTTTTGATAGCAGCAATGGATTACTAAAGCCTTTGTAAATTGGAATCTCTCAGGCATTTTTTGGCAATTCTTGCTCAGGTTAGCTTTGAAAAGCTCTACTTTTGTGCTAAATATAACGATGAATAGAAATGTAACGTGATAGGACGACTATAAAATGTTTTTAGCTTTGCTGGAAATACGAACGCTTATGGACTTAGTGAGACATAAATAACTTTTAGATTGAATGGGAATATATAAAAACGTTTTTGATATAGAAAACTAGCATTTGAATCTATGTCTCTGTCAAATTTCTATTAAATCTGTCCAGTGGTTTGAGCTGTTATATCAGTCAATCAAACAGTCTCGCTTTCGTTTTTTCTAAATATATAAAAAGAAAGAGTGACTCATTGACTGACTGATCTATCAACGTACAGCCCAAACCGCTGAACGGATCGCGTTGAAATTTGGATTACAGATAGGTTTTATGCCGTAGACCACTATGAAAGGATTTTGCTACACAAGCAAAGCCGCGAGCATAAGCTGATATTATAATATACAGAATTAAATGTATATAACTAAAACAATTACAATTTTGGAATAAGGAAATAGGTTTATATAAACTGGCTCTACATAGGTAACACTAGTACGAATATATAGCACTAAAGCATTTTAAAAAGCCTTTGAATAGCACAGACATATAAATTTACCATTTTGTAGCAAGGAATACATCAGAATACATTTACTTTGCTAACCAAAATTCACGCAGGTGCCTTTGAAACGCATAAAATTTCAAATTGCGTTTACATTTTTTTCTCTAGGGGCATCCCGATATCAGTCGGATGCAAGCCTTGAGATGCAAAGTGTGAGAGCGAGGGCTTTTATTAGGGATGCAGTTAGTATTCCAATTTTCCGGCCAGTATTTTTTGCCGGACCGATTTTAGCCGGATTATTATGAAGAAAATTGCTTAAGTCTGAACCTATGTTGGACATGCGCGTGGTGGTCATAATTACAATCAGACAGTACACAGTTATATTTTATGGACAGACCAAAAATTTCGACCAAAAATTGTAAGAGTTGTCAAACTCGGCACTATATTTACTGACACCTGTTTACTTGACTTTCTAAATGTCTTTGAATAAATATAGGTAATATAATAATCTAGGTACAGGTACTTTATTCTCCTACTTTTTATATGGCATTACTACACCACAACACCATTCATGAACGATACATTGAATGGTTATAATTATAAGAAAATTAGTATTCGATTTTATCCGGCTAAATCACTGTTTATCCGAAACATGTCCCACCTCTATAGGTTTTTATATTTGCGGGATCCACGCTTGGATTTGCATAATATTGCTTCCTTAACATTGCTGTAGAACTATGAAACAAAACGGTACAGGGCTGGAGTTCCCCTTTTTTGGTAGAGTAGTGACGTTTGTGAATTAGGGCTGAAAGAAATAAATGTGTATAATATTTGTAGCAGATAAATGTTTTGAAAATTTAATTTACTATTTATCTTTGTTACAAATTGGACACGGCTGTACTCACGTAATACCAATGTTAATTATTAATATACCTATAATTCAAAATTTAGTCTTTGGTTGAAAAACATATTAAATTTATTTGTTTCTTATCTCCTTTAAGGCAGGTACAGGCCCTTGATACATCATTATCTCTAAACATCTAGAAGATATTTATCAAACCTTCCGTTAATGTTATTTGCAATTTCGAAGCTTGCAAAGACACAAAAGTGTACCTACTGGAAGCTTAGTCAAAATTTAAGAAAAAGCGTTTAATTTAAAATGTAACCAATAGATAAAGGTAAATGTTTATTCGGCCATTCTAATAGCTTAGGTTTTAACCGTCCAATCTGCATAATATTGCTTCCTTAATATGCCAACCACAGACAAAAGAGTCGAAAGTCAAGTCGAAATTGCTTTTTTCAGTGCGAGGAATCAATGAAGTCGCAGAATAGTGGCTCAGAGCCTGATATGTTTGTTTAGTCAAATGCGATGGAAATAAGGAAGTGAAATGCTCTTTACTCGCACCACCCCTTTTAGTTTGTCAATTTGTTTGTACGAATAGGGATTTTACATATTTTGCATCTTTGGGTTAGGGGGAGTTTTTTATTTTGTGCTTTTGGAGATTTTATGAGTTTATTAATATTATAGGTATATATTAAAATTACTAGATAACCGGCGCAATTTTGTCTGGATCTAATGAAATATAATTCATTGTCAGATAGGCATACTTTAGATTAATAGTATTGAAAACGTACTTAAGAAACACTGTAGAGGGTTCTGTAACAAATTTAAAGTTTTTTACGTAAGAAGAAAATTTATTCCGCAGAGGCTCCACTAACGACCTTTCGGAACTCGCTTATACCCAATTTGATCATTAAAGTTTTCAATGGAAATAAAAATCATAAAAAAATATATTTTGCGCTTTCTTCGGGATCCCCAATCGTAAACGTGGATTGGAATACCACCTGTCACGGTTTATATACTAACTTCACAACCGTAGGCGGACGTAATTTTGGCTTTACCAAGTTTTGTCGTCCTCCCTCGCAATGGATGTTGTCAGCAAACGTAATAAAATAATTCCGAAGGTACTCGCGCACCTATTACTTTTTTATAGCGATATTGAAAAGAAATAAACCTGGCTGTATCGACATAGAGCGTTATAAATCTTACATACAAAACTTCCGGCAAATAATAAAATTAGCAATAGGTTACCTCAGAGAAAGGACGAAAGCATACACAGAGCAATATTTACATTTTACTACGTTTGTGCGTACCGATATTTGTAAGGCAGTTTTTGTAAGATAGTTGTGCACCCCTAGTTTCAAGATTTATGTTTATAGATAGATCTCTTTATCACCATTATAATAATACAAAAAAAACTCATTTGAAAGTCTAAAATGCGTTACAATTGGAGATTTCAACGCGATATTAACGTTAAAAGTGCTAAAATGTCCTTATTTATTGGCATATTTTTGGGAAATTTTAGAGATCAAGATGATAGCCTGTATGATAACAATAAACAGTAACTGTATCTTATATAGATCGGCACTACGGCTTACATATTCTTCTATAATAGACATTTAAAGGGCATGTATACTAACATAGTAAAGAACACCTTACGTTTTCTTTATTCTACAAGATTAATATAGAAAAGTTGCCCCTTGCCATATTAAGGGCAGTCATAAATCCCAAGCTTGTCGTTAAGGCACCCGAGATGTCCACTACAACAGCTATAGCAATGTACGTACGTAATAAAAATATTTCTTCGAAAATTAGTTACTTATTTTGTATCGAGACATCTAATATGAAGGCAGGTGGTTCATGACATGTCACGTGGAAAGACTGAAGCGGCAATTCGATGATGTTATTTGCTCTCGGTTTATTTATTCGAAACTTGTGCTCGTTTCGAATGACCACTGTCCGCTCACAACCTGTCACTGTATTTCCCAGACCCTTTATTTTCACTTGACAAGAAAATTCTGGGCCGCGTGCTCTCGATATTACATTCCGATACGACTTTTTATTCGTGATACATTTTTCCAATTGTCTGTGTTGCATGACTCCGGACTACGAACTAACGGAATAGAATTTTCAAACAGTTTTGATTGATAAAGGTAGACAGGTTTTCGTTTTCTTTGTTTGCGAAATTAGATCCAGGTGGCGTGAAACTTCAGAGTTCCACTTGATTAATGGTGATCGAGGTGAATCCGAGAAAAGAAACGATTTTGGGTCACTCCAGTTGTGTGAATCTCTAATATTAAAGCGAATATACTGACCTTTCTATGTACTCGTGAATGCGAATGAACCTATCAAATGTTTAGTATTGCTTTAGAAATAAGAGCGTTTAGATTTAGGTGCATGAGTGCGATGTTATCCATTTATCGAAACAAACAACGCTCGTGCTGGGTTAATATTTGATGTGTTCTTGACTTTTCTCGAATTTAACGCGCCGATTAAACAACGCCGGGAGAAGGATTTTATGTGAATATTTAAAATGCTATATTGGTTGTAGTTGTGAACAAAAACAAGTCTGAACATCATGTAACGGTTATTTATCGTGGGCACTCGCTACGCGTAAACTTTTATGAGAAAAATAAAATGGAATATTAAAATGAGAGCCTAATAAGTTTTTTGCCCAAATATAACGTTTGAAAAATGAGTATCTTTAATCGCGATAGAAAAAGGGGTTCGACCGGGAGCAAATTGGACACATTGTTGCATCCCGCAGGTTGGAGGACCATTAAAATAGAAGGATTACTTTTATGGCCGGTTGGCCCGCTTGAGATAATATCGGTAAATTTTATGGTTGTAATAAAGGGAATTCGATTTTAGCCAGTCATCTGTACCCGATTATGTAAGACCGGATTAAATATGAGATCCTTTATTGTTTTGCAAACAATAAGAACACACGACCGCGCCGCGCCGCTTCACTTATTTGAAATTTATTTTGAATGGGATTTCAGCGTCTCCTTTAATTCGGATGTGATTTAATTTGCGGAGCTCATAAAAGATTCCACTCACTAAAGAATATGAACTTCCCAAAGTTTACATTCACACAATCAGAAAGTGGGTTAATGAGATTCCCTCAAGAAAAACATCTCGTTAAAACATACATTATTCAAGCTTTCGCGAAGTTATGCCGCGTTCACGCGTTCATTAGGTTCCGAATACAAAGTTGCGATTCCTGTAAAACTTACAGACACACCCACCTATCAACGGGGACTCGGGACAAACTATTCATAAGTATTTCGGGCATCCTCGAGTGTTTCCGGACACACTCCCGCCTTGTTATTTAAATTTATCACTCAACTTTTATCCTCTAAATTCATTGTTACAGGCAATATTTCACAGGTTATTAATTACGTTACTCCGGCATCTCACGGTGTAACTCTTATTACATTATGTCAGTTGCAAATTGAAAAATTCCCGGGGCGTGTGTCCCGTCGCTCCGAAGTATTTTGGCAAAATTATTCTCATTCATTAAGTCGAGAAGTGGAGGGCGCGTTCGCGAGATTGCCGTCCTACCATTCACTTGTGAGTAACGAGGTGACTTCCTGTTATTAGTTATGTTGGCAAATTGTTTTTCTTACGCTTTCCTGCCACTCTTTCCTATCGATTTTACATAACAGCGTATAGAATTATACCTGCAATAAAACCAGCGTTACGAATAGTTTTATTTACCCTTTCGTTCAATGGTGCGTGAAACGTCCATTGCTCCGAATAAAATGTAAGACTGTTCAGAGCGTTCGCTCGTCCGAGTTATTTGCACGTAAATGGGAACGTGCTCGCATTAAAAAATAACTAACTTTGTTGTGAAAAATGGTCGGTGTAAAATATATTAATTAAACGTACTCTCATCCCGCAAAGGTCAGCAGGTCCGGTTGACGTGGCCGTAATAGAATGGTGTTCCCGGCCCCTACGCGTCTCTCCAAGTGCCAATCCATTAATTAAAACTTATTTTGTAGCAGCAAACACGATTACAGAACGACGACAAACATGTACGTACTCCGTGCGCCTAGTTCACCAACTTCTACTTACTTACGAATATGGAGCACATTCGGATAATAGATTAGCTTGATTAACTCGCATTGATTAAAAGGAACTTTGATTAATTTTGGGCCACGATTACAAGTTCTCTATCTCTTTAGCTCTTCGGTAAACTTGAGATCGTTCAAAGAGAAACAAAATATAACTTGTGTTTTACAGAACTTTACATAGCTAATGGCCAAATAGCGACGCAGCAAAAGCAAACTAGATAAACCAAACATCGTTTCGGAAAACTCGCTGCAGCCTTCAATTTCGACATCCAATACAATCCACCCCGAGCTTCCGCAAAGATGGAAAATCTCTCAAAAGAATAGCGTTTAGTGCGAGACAAAGACCGATCTAAATCTCCTCTGGCGAAGCCTTCCACCGGACCACTATTTACTTTTCTCTAGGGATCTCGCACTTCGTCAGCTCGTGGCGTCCGAACCCAATTTCACAAAGCGGAGTACCTGCGCTCCGCCCTACAAATCGAATACAGAGAATATTCCAGGTTCGTATTAGCGCCGTCTCGTATAATGCGCGCCGTGACAATGAGCCGGCCCGGCGACGTGTCCTACGGCTGCCTCGGGCTATAATCCCGAAGTGTTCGCGTACGTGCCACACCCGCCATTCGAAGATAATTCCTCCTTATAATTTCCCATGCTTAACTCGGCGTAATGAAGTTTATTCGTTGCTACTTCATTGTGAGTCGTTTTCAGGAGACGGCGAGGAATGTAATCAGTTGCGAACTAATACCGTGTCGTCCTCGAACCCCCCTCGCGTATGGAAATGCCTCGTTGGAGCGTCGTTAGTTCTTTTGATTGCTAGCTCCTCCTTGTCGAATTAAAACCGAGATCGAGCTCGGGTGATTTCGACAAAATTAAAGGAGCGTTTCATTTTCAGAAATGGCCTCTTACGGTTAATACTAGTATGATTGTGGGTGTTACTTTTGCCGAGAATTTGAGAAGCTACTTATTTTGTCTTCAGTGTTTATTTTAATTTGTTGAATATTTTACAACATCCTAAGCGTTCGCACGAATTTAATAATACGCACTGAATATAAGATCATAACATTCAGGGTACTTTTTGCTATGTAATCCAAGGACTTGATCATTTATAAAAACACGAACCAAATAAATAATGTATGACAATTAAATACTACAAGGACTTAAAGTAATAAAGCGCATAAATTCATATTAATTTAAAACTTTTCATGTTTAGAACTTTCTATTTTATTACGAGTAGTTGAGGGTGAGAAGAACTGAAATAAAATGTACCTGCATTCATGCTGCATTGAATTTAAGATAAGTTTTTAAAAAGCGATTTAGTATATGCTTCAGAATTTAATAAAAAACTAAAACAAATTCGTGTACTCGTATATGCACGATTTATCGATTATATTATATACACATCGATCGTAATTTTTAATTTATTTAATCACACAAACAGATTACAACCAAAAAAAAAATATGACTTACTGACCTGGGTTGAAGTTAATTTAAGTAACAAGTATATTAAGTAGTTCTACATAGTTCTCATAACCATATCACAGGAACAAAACAAATCAAGACGTGCGACCTCCGCTAGTCGCGTCCTCTGCCGCCTTTGCCTTTGACTCTATGCAAATTGAATTACCCTCGAGTTTCGCTGACTCCACCACAGAGCGGCGGTTCTTTCTGCCACATAGGTACTCGGTACATAGGTACTAGAGATTATCAGATGTAATGAGCCAATGCGTGTATGTTGTGTGAACTGCGGAATAAGCTTTTGATATACCTTTATGAGTGCGCTCGGAAGACTGGATGAAATTGAAAGAAATTAGGATAAAACGAAAATTTTGTTTCGCAAAAACAAAATTTTATTGTATTGTATTGTAATGTAATAGCTCATATGCTACTTGCACATGTCAGTACGTAAGTTTTGATTTGATTATAGCGTGAGTGACACAGTTTACTGTATCAGATATCCAAACTCAAACATTTTTTTTACCGGGGGTAGACTTCCTTTGCAGGAGGTCGTCTAGGTGGGTACCCCAACAGTGCCAGTTATTCTACCGCCTGAGCAGTAATGTGCAAACATTACTGTGCTTCGGTAGGAGGGCACTGTAGCTAGTGAAATTACTGGGCTAAAGAGTCTTAACATCTTATGACTCTTGAGTAAGAAGCGTTGGTGCAGTGCACCTAGAATTGCACATAACTGTGAAATTCTGGGTAGCACTGTACTGATTATGGGCAGCGTTATCTCTTAACATCAGGAGAGCGTCTTGCTCGCTCGTCTTCTTACTTCTCCACATAAAAAAAAAATATATATTAGTGGAAAATGAGACACAGACCATAAAAGTGGTAAAAATAATAAAATAGCACAATAAAAGACACAGAGGGTGAGCATAATAATATGAATGCAGAGAACAACAGTATAACAATAAACTTGGCGGTATCCAGTGACCATTGCATCGCAAAAAGCGCATCGTTCGCGGCGTTTGAACACAATACCAACTTAAATTGTTCGTGAAAACGCGCACTCAACGGTTTCAATTTCCTCACAAACCAGCCTGCAGATGTTCAAGCGACTCATAAATATGATTTGAAAATCGTTTTATGTATAACTCATAAACTTTTATCTTTGCCGTCGACGTCGAGGATCTAACGGTTCCAGTTAGTTTCTTCCACAAAAGCTGCAGACGTTTTAATATCGGACCGTCTGGTAACACGGTATGTGGGTATCTGTAAATTCTGTGGAATGGTCGTGTAGCACGCCACCTCTGGTTGGTCAAATAATACTCTGCTAATGGCTAACTATTGCCTAATGTATTTCGGTGAAATGGAATAATGTCGGAGCTCGCAGTCCTTAAGCGGAGCTTGCCATTTAGATTGTGCTTAGTGCGGCAGACGTCGGAACTGCGCTCGCTATTCAATTTCGGCTTATTAAAATATGACTATTATGCTACTGCACGTTGTAAATATTAGTGTGTCGGGTCTGCGTTTTGTCTATATCTTTGAATCGCGCGGTTATCTTTGTGTAAAGTAGTACTAAGTAATGCACTTAGTATTGAGCTAAAAATGTATATTGATAAATTTAGATACTTGTACATATCAAACATTACACGCCTGTATCAATTGTGCACCTGAAAAGTTACATATGACGTCATGAAAACATAAACAAATTATTTTACCATAAAAATAAAACGTGTGTGCCTTATATTTTATTGATTGAAATTGTCGCATATTAATTTTAATTCCCTGTGCGATGTGCAACACACAGCTATTAATAAGTTCAAGACAAAAAAAAGTTTTTTCTCTCTCTTTCTCGTTAAATTAAACAGTTGCCCTTACGCAATGTTCCTGTAACACAAGAACGTTGCATTCACAATAATTGCAAGCTATTAATCGAGAACAAGAAGCCTTTCCGTGAACATGCCACAAATTAATTAAGTTAAACACTGGGTTAGTTAGTGATTGTAACAAAGCTGCGCCGTGAAGGCAGGTGTGAACTGGAATGCTTACATGACTAAGTAAGCTTAGCTACACTCGATATTTTATATATTTTCTAGAATAGAAAACTCTATATTGCACACCATAAATACAATAAAATATGATTAAAAAGATTACACATTAGAAAACGTGTTTCAATCGGCAACACATGGCATTGGTGGGTGTTGGTTTGGTTTTTATTTTTTATGGAACGAAGTAAGAAGACGAGTAAAATGCTCTCCTGATGGTAAGAGATAACGCTGCCTGTAATCAGTACTGTGGATTTCTCAATGCTGTAAAATTCTAGATGCACTGCACCAACGCTTTTTACTGAAGAGCCATAAGATGTTAAGACTTCACTAGCTACAGTGCCTTACTACCAAAGCACAGTTATGTTTACACATCACTGCTCAGGTGGTGGAATAACTGGCACTGTTGAGGTACCCACCTAGTCGACCTCTTGCAAAGGAAGCCTTAAGCCTACCCCTAATAACATCAAACTCTAATTATTTTCTTAGCTGCGAGTAGAATCGAAGTGACATCGGCGTTGAGTTGATGTAATGATGACCAATTATAATCATTACTCATAAGATGTGAAAAACTGCATGAAAGCATTCTTAAGTGAAGATAATGAACATCTACCAACTGATAGTGATGATGATTCAGCTTTGCTCAGTGTCACGATAAGTCAGGTAGTTTCTCGCAAATGTTTCATTGCTGAAAAATTTATAATATTAAAATGAGGTCATGTTCATATAATGATCGCATTGTTTGCGGCCAGTATCGCAGTGTCATAAAGTAATGAAGTATCTTTGGTTGCATATTGATTAAAATATTCCATACACAGTTATTATTATTGGATAGAGCGTGATTAAATTATCGAGGTACCTATAGTAAGCCTATTTGTTGCACGCCATTTATTTACTAACCAAAAGGTCTAAAATTAAGATATAGTTTAAAAAAAATTACGTAAAATGTTAAGAGACAAGATGACAGTGAAATCTATAGACAAAGATGACACTATAATATAAAACGGAATAATTGTCATGACATAAATCTATATATTTATAACTAAGTTATTGATATGCAATCTCTATATTTCGTATGTCATCCTGAAACACACAGACGAACATACACACATACATTTACTAATACCGGAACAACTATATTGTAAATGAGCGGTACTTGTAATACAGGTCATGTATTTATTGGTATAAAGGAGTGGGCTTACTATGGTTACTTCATTTCTTTTTCGATCAAACACCATCCATAGATTTCTTTCACACGACAGTCACATTGGAAATATTTATTGTGTGGTTAATATTAATGACACCGAAAACTGTGGTAACACTTGAGTATCTCATTTAAAATATCGAGGACTTTATTACTCTGTCACATAAACAAACATGCAGACAGGTTTAATCAATATGTTTTATTGGTTTCCTTTGTGAAGCTGATGCTTTAATTATTTAATTATTTTATACTTAATGCGGTTTTTAGTTATGCGCTTTAAGAAACATTTTTTGATGAAAAATATTTTATTGAAATGCTCTTATAAAACTAAGCTACGCAGTAACACTCACTATAGCAATGATTCCTGGAGTTGACCGAGTCCCAGATCGCTTGTGGATTATAATAACTCCATTTTATAGTAATGTGATTGATTTAAATTACTTTAAAGCAGCTGATATCACTCATCACCGTCTATTATTGTATCAGTTCTGTAGGTAACATTCCCACATTGTCGTTATAAGAAATTACCTAGCCTAGTCTGCCTTACCTATTATATTCTATAGAAACAGCCAAATCAGTTCAACTATTTTCATGAAGCATATCCAAATTTTCACAATAATAACATTAGCGCAACGCAAAACCCATTCTTGGTTTATCGCGAATGATCAACATTGCACGTCAATAGTCCAAACATTTCCAAAACAAAAGCCCGAGCCAAGCCAACGTTCGACATGCATTGTCATTAATACGCCCACCAAACCATTCAATATTAATCGAATTTGTATGTACTCCAACATTTCTGTTTGCTAATTAGTTACGATGGTAATTACACACAATGTCACTTAGCTTTAGACAAACAACGTCTATGATATTTGTATGGTTATGGCAGTGGAGTGAAGAACGTACGGAGACAAAGCTTCATAGAACATGCTTGAACGTCGACCTAACATAAGATTCTTACGCGTATGCTCTTTAGGACTAGCGGCGTAAAAATCTGCTTATTATGCCTGTTTACACCATTATGCAAATGCTCGAACTTCAAACCTTTCGTACATAATGTGTGTCTTGTTATGTTTTCATTTCTTATATTAAAAGAAAGTCCTTGCTTATATTAAATTACTAGCTGACCCGCGCGCACTTCGTAGCGCGTGACAGTAAATTATTCATATATTAATGAATTTGATACAGACCATTTAATTCGATTTCCAATTCCACGGAAAAGAGGGATTCAATTCACGGGTTTTCTGCGACTTAATGGGCGTAGAATTAGTAAAGGCTGGCAAACCTTGCCAATATGTAACTACGATCGAATCACCTACTATTCAAAATGTCTATTGGACGTTTCGCCTACGTTCATAATAACTATTGGTTGAAATCAATATTGGACGATTCGCCTACGGTTAACTCAGCTACGGTCGATTGAGCTATGGTTGATTAAACTATTGGACGATTTGCCTATTTTTGACCGAACTAACGGACCGTTCACGTATTTTTAGACCACGTTTCCGGCTGCTAGTCAGGTATGACAGCTAAAAAATACTTGTTTATAGTACAGAATTCAGAAACGTGTTGTTTTTATTATGCCACTTTGCCATGATGAGGTAGATGAAAGAAGATGCCAAAATGCCTGAAGATGCCATGACACAGGATAAATAATTCAGTAATAAGAAAAATATCTGGCGCTTCGCCGGCCGCTGCCGCGGCACGCTCGCTTCGCTCGCTCGGCTCGCGCATTGTGGTCACTGTTCAAACCTAACCTAACCAACAGATTTCGGTTTGCCCTGAATACTGTACTAAAAACACGCGTAGCAAAGAATTTATAAACCGTAGGTGAGTCGTCCATAGTTGAATTAACCAATATATCAAATGAACATTGGCCGAATCGCCCATTAGTTCACATGCCCATAGTTTAATCAACCGCAGGCGAGTTGCACTGTAAGCGAGTCGTCCAATATGTGAAATGAACTTATGCGAATCGACCGTAGTTATATCGACCGTAGTTGAAACGACCGTAGGTATTATGAAACGTAACCCGTCCATGCGGGCAAAGCCATGAGAATAAGCTAGTGACTGATGTATCTGTATAACGTACAGCCTCAACCGCTAGATGGATTGGGTTGAAATTTGGAACATAGAAAGGTTTCATGACGTAGACCACTGCTAAGAAAGGATTTTGCCGTGCGGGCAAAGCCGCGAGCATAAGCTAGTAAATAATATTATGAAACATTTTTTGTGAATAATACTTAGATTTCAGAGACGTCCTGGGATAAGTCCCAGAACTATCGTTATACCTATACCACAGTACAAATTAGAACGGCAATAAATAACCACTTACACATATAGTACATCAAGATTAAATACAGTAAACAAAAATATATCAAATTATCATTTAAATCAGAAAAACTAATAAAAATACGGAATAATAACAGCTTGATTCCGTACAGTTACTCTTGACTTTTTTCCGCGTCATGTCATTTAATGGTGATCTCTTTACCGTGGGTAGACTTCCTCTGCAGGAGATTGGCTAGTACCCCAACAGTGTCAGTTATTCTGCCGCCTGAACAGTGATGTGCAGACATTACTGTGCTTCGGTAGGAGGGCACTGTGGCTAGTGAAATTACTGGGCTGAAGAATCTTAACATTTTATGACTCAGCAGTGCACCCAGAATTTAACCTTCGTTAAATCCCAGCGTTATCTCTTACCATCAGGAGAGCATCTTGCTCATCTTCTTACATCGTTGTATAAAAAAAACTAAAATGAAATTTTCTGAAATGAAACTATCATATACCTACGTACTCAAACTATTTATTATAATATATCTATCAAATTTCACCTTTCAGCTCCATCATCAGACTTCAGATCACTTCCATGTCATAAAATTATTGCATTGTCATCCGATTCCCGGTATGCAAAATTTCTGCTCAATCGGGAACTGTGACTGATAGGTAGAGTGCTTTTCACAAAAGGAGTTCTTTTTGCGGGGCGCCACTATCGCAAATTTTAAAAGTTAGCATATTAAATAACTTTAGAATCTTCGATGTATCCTTCTGCAATCTTGTTACACTTCTAGCCACCATGGCGTTTAAGAACTGTAATATCAGCGCCTGAGTCAGCTAAGAGTGTTGCTGACGTCCGCCTCAGGCAATGCCCAGTGTAAAGATGGGAGTCCGGAAGCTGAAGAAATTTAGCAATCGTTTTTGGCATATCACCGATTTTATTGATGCCTATGGGCTGTTTTTTACTTTTTCCATTATCATAATGTAAGAAAAATCTTGAAGTTTTTGTATTAGCGGGTCGTAATGCCATATACTTGTCCACCACATTCACATATTCTTCACTAATGACGAATGATCTGTCGATTTTAGTCTTTGTATTCAATAATTTTACTAATATTAATTTGTCCGAATGCTTTTCAACGTCGTTTACCTTAAGATTCAACAATTCATTTGAGCGGCACGCACCATTTATGCCAATAATTAATACAACCTGTAAAAAATAACAATAATTTAGTTTACTTATTTTTAGATAGGTACAGTTAGATAGGTTTTCTTTGAAATAAATTAGCTTTTGTATCAATTTACTTACTTTTAAAGCGAGGTATTTACTGTCTGGTGCTTCATTCAGAAATTTTTCTATTTCAAGGTCACGTTTCGTTTTCAAGACAGCTTTTATCATAGAAAAAATGCTCCATAATGTACTGGATTTTCTTGTTTTAGATAGTTCCATGAAATATGATAGTATCACGGTCTCGGAATATGTTTTTGCATTTTTTGAGAGGCGCCAATTATTGAAGGATTCGTACGCCTTTACATATTTCACTTTAGATTTTTCAGGCAAATAGCTGAACTCGGCATTCGAAACTTGTTCTTTCAACTTTTTTGGCGTAAGACAACTACCTTCATCACTGGGGTCACTCATTTCTTTGTAATTAAACAGACTTTTAGATCACAAATAGAAATTTGCAAAAGTTTACAACTTAAGTTGAAAATATTTAGTTGAATCTTTACCAAGAGGTTTAGAACCAAATGGAAAATGTGTTGTGAACACCACTGTCGCAAGAAAAATGACAACTATAAGTGCCATCTCACTTACCTCATACAAAAGAGAGAGACAAAGATGGCATTTATCGATGACGTCACAACGCATTCTCCATTTGACTGTAAACTCTAAACTTCTACATCCCGCCATTTTGTATTTTTTTATTTTTATTAAAAGAGTTGCGTTCGAAATTTGTGTGTGTGACATATTTATGAAAAACAAATTGTAATAATATTTAAAAAAAAAAAACTCACTTACGACTTATTATTCTATAATAGTATTTTATTTAAAATATTATTGAAAAAATACAATTTATAAACTTAAAATTCAATAAATAACATTAAAAATTATGTGCATCTCAGTTAAATAAAAATTGTACACAAATAAGTTTCAGAACACACCAACTTCTTCATAGCCAATAAAATTGTGTTCGAAATTCAAATCACTTTGCCTCTCTACTCTCTAGAGAGCAAAAACGGCTTTTGCTCACTGAAATCGATGACCAAAGACACTATTTTCGTGCGAGAGTGGTGAAAAATTATTTATGGCATGAAGTCCAGAATTTATCGAAAAAATGTAATTTAGTTCCGCAAAATTCCGCGGGACCTCATTCGTGAGAAGGACTCTACCACTGAGGTGTATACCTAAAATCATAGGCGGATCCAGGATTTGGTTTGGGGGGGGGGGCAAGGTGCAGACGGGCAAAAATATTATAAGTGTATGTTTAGCTCGCTCTGAGCGCTTAGGAAGTTTAAACATCCATTACAATAAGCTAGCTGCGAGCGCCGAAAAAAAATTTTTATTTCAGAAATATGTGCGAAATTCGTAACTCTACAATGCTTCTGGGGGTACCTTGGCCCCCTGCCCCCCCCCCTAAAGCTTAAACATCCTTTATAATATGTGCGCGAGCAGCTTGCTTAATGACTCGGGGGGGGGGGGGGGCGGCTTGGCCCCTTGCCCCCCCTCCCTAAATCCGCCTATGATTATCTATAACACAGATAAAAGGTTCTATAATAATCATTGCAAAATTTTACTAACATTATAAACGTGACAGTTTGTGTCTGGATGTATGCCTAAATGGGTGTGAACAGATTTTATGTCTGTGTGTCTCCGGATAACCAGTGATTTTTACAAAAGATCCCCCTAGATGGAGCGCCACAATCGCGTGATTTTAAGTTAAAATATCTACAGATTTTTAACAATTCATAATTTATCATATTTAATTTCTCAATTAAATAGGTACATAATATTTAATTAATCTAACAAATAAAAAATATATAATAAATGAAGTATTCACAGTAATTATAAATCTATTATTTAGTTCCGCTAGGTTACGCGGGACTTCTTTTCTAAAACTGTTTGCAGAATAAACGATATTTCTTTTTCTTAGGACATTAGTTCCATTATTTTCCGTGGCGCTAGCTTGTATGAAAAATAATTTACTTTTACAATGAACTGTAAATGAATTTTTCTATTTATCTTCAGATGATTTTACATGTTTTAGAAATTAAAAATAAGCAGCAAAAAGATATTTATTACTGATATTTACACGCATCATGCGCACATTAGATTATTTTCCGCTGGCGCTGATTCATTTGAGAAATAAGTTACATTTACTAATTTAAATGAATTCTAATTTGTTTGGCTACTATATAGCATCAAAGTACTCGTCAAGACGAATCAAATGAGCCCAAACTCGATGGGGTTTTTTCTTTTAATCACGGAGTTCCTATGGCCACCTTCCAGCTCCGTTTCGGACCCTGGTTACTATATAGTATCAAAGTACTCGTCAAGACGAATCAAATGAGCCCAAACTCGATGAGGTTTTGTCTTTTGATTACGCGGTTCCTATGACTACCTTTCTTGTTTATTAGCATTTTATATGCGAATCTTTAGATTGATATAACTCTTTTATTTATGAACCGATTTGACTAAAACCAAGACTAAGGTTCAAGTAGAGAAAACTGCAACGTATTAGTGAAAATTTTATTCAAATCGGTGGTGTTGTTTAACCACACCAGTGACACAAACTATTTACAAATTTAGCCCAAATTAAACTAAAGGTCAACCACAAGTTTACAGCCACACCGATAGATGGCGTCTGTAGCGTTTTTGGCACTATTTTTTTTTGAATTGAATTTACTTTATATTCTATTACTTTTATTTCGAATTTTTGATGTAAATTAGGGGCGATGTGTCTGATATAAACGATTATTATTTATTTTATTATTTTATTTTTCGTTTCCCTAGGAAAAATTGACAAAATGTTTTACGAATTAGATCGAGCAAGCGACTTTTTCGCGTCGTTTTGTTCATATGCGTATTTTCACAGTTCACCTTAGTAAAGGATCACAATGAATGGGGAGAAATTTCCATTCTTATTATATGTATGGATTATTGTCCCAAGACAACAATTCATTTACAGCTTACAAGCTTTGTCTCTGTTCGTACACCCATGTGGTTATAGTATATCTGACAGCTGGCATCATACAGTTCAAACATTGCAGCTGAACTTGTAACTAACACGGAAACTATAGCTAGGTTTCTAGGTTGGTAATAAATAAACAAGGCGTGTGTTCGAGCTGATAAGACTCCGTCGAGGCGACATAAAGCGACGGCATGCCACATTCAACTCCCCCCTCGTCCGTCTAACTCCAAGCAATACGTACCTAGACGCCGTCATTATACAAAATAGCACCGAAACCTATTGTCTTTTATTCGCGTCAGGTCGCAAAATGCAGTGGAGCGGCGCAACGACGAGATTAGGCCGTCTAAATTCGAGCTTAAATTTTAATCGCTGGTTAAAGCTCGCCCGAACTCCTTTACTCTCGGGAAGCGCCTGTAAAGAAAATTTAAGCGACGTTTTCTTGAATGTATGCCATCATACGATATTACATTTAATCAAGGTAGAATAATTATGTTAAAACTTTTGGCTTGAATTTCTGGTACGTCGGTAACGTTAGTAGGTATTAAATGAATTTTATCTTAGTTCGTGTTTATGCGAAATATTTTAATAATGTTATTTTATTTTCGAAGTTATGAGGTGATCATACTCAGGTTTAGTACCCTCATATTTTAGACGTTAGAAGATATTAATTTGAGAAAAATTAAATCTCTCCAGCTCTTTAATGCATACTAATAAATCGTAGATTTCTTCTTATAACTCAAATTCCTTATTATAATCAATCAATAGAAACTTATAAGCAGTTGTTTTTCAATGCGCTTTATTTTTATGCCTACATCGGTCAGCATCGGGATTCTAATCAATTTAATTTATCAGGGATCCCAGGAGGCGGGCATTCACTTCATTTACTGCGCGTATTTTGTGGCGGGGCTGATTGTTTTGAACATTCGCCTGTACGGTCCATTTAGATTAATTATTGGATTACTTAATTCCGTCGGAGAATATTTTGTATCGTGATTAGTTGCACGGATAAGCTGGTTTGACGTGAGCTCGCCAGATAAAAAATGCGAGAGGGAATTTTGCTTTTCGTGTGTGAGTTTTCGCATTGTCGTTGGAAAATGTAGTCCTTATTTTTACTTGAATTTATTTAGTTTTACCTGGTCGATGTATGCTAATGAAATTTGCATGTAACTTTTAGAAAAACTTTATGTATTCATTGTGATGAAAAATAATGTTTATTATATCAAAGTTCAGCAGGGCTATTCACTTATCGGTTAGGGAACCGAACTGAATACCGAATTGTCAAAAATGTATGAAATGACGTGACATGACACGTCAAGTTGTATCTACCTAATACGTCATTTCATACATTTTTTGACAATTCGGTATTCGGTTCGATTCTTTCACGGATGTGTGAATAACCCTGCTGGTCAAAGATTAGATGCTATAGGTACAGCCAAAGGTAATATTTTCTTCACATCATAACATGTTCCAGTCTTTAGGAAGTTTTCATGTCTTTCTTACACTAATTAATACTTTATTTGATTATTTGCATTAGGCTTCTTAGTAGTCCCCACAAATATATACCTGTAGGTCCTTCTACATGTTTAATGTATACACAATATTATTGTATTACCCAATAATCTATGAGCAGCCGTATTAATTTTCCGATGACGTCACATAGGTAATGAATGCCCAGAGGCAGTGCGTAATTCAATCTACACTATTTCAACGGTCCAAAATGATGTAACGCTACACAGAGTCAAGATTAAACTATTGTTTGAGTTGCAAATTGCATTGCCAATTATCTACTATCTGCGATGCTAAAACTGTGAGCATTAGATCAACTTAATTTAGTTGTTTGTTGTTGTTCGTCTGATAATAAATTTCTTGTTAGATATTGTACCTATTTTTTATTATAGAGATATTTAAAAGACACTTTGTTAGAAGGATTGTGGGGCTGAGTGATTGGAGTCCTGTTTGTGTGGTAAAGATAAAAGTTAAGAGAGAGATAAATAAATTAACTACGATAACATATTTTTATTCTGAAGTAGGTAACATTTTGATTAAAATCTCTTTAAGGGGCAGACAGACAACTATTGCAGCAACTTTGGCAACTTTTTGGCAACTAGCTATTTCATTTTATTTTAACGCGATAGCATCGAACAGACCATAAAACAGTAGGCTGCAAGTAATCATAGATTTATGAAATCACTAGTTGCAACAAGGTTGCAGTTGCTGCAACAGTTGATGTGCCAAGGCCTAAACATTCAGTCAATCACCCGTCAACACGTTGTATCATGGTTTCATCGACCATCGATTAGTAGACGATGATGGAGCTTTCAATCTGTTGTTACTTCCTAGCTGTAGAATCTGTAGTAAATGTTCAATGTTTGTACCCTATATCTGTTGATCAACATTATTCAATGACTTCAAAGTATTTATTGTTTTACATAAAAATATATAATACATTGTGTACATGTCATTTTAAACTTACAAATACTAATAACTAAATCTAAGTGTAATAGATAACCCTTTAGTGGATAGATACGTGGCCAGAATGCTGGCGGTTTTGCACCGCTGAGTAAAACAATTTTTTCGGGCATAATATAAGTCAGCATATCAGCTATAAAAAGTGATTTTATTAAAATATTATTTCCAGAATGCTATTAGTTATTTATAAACACTTCTACACTTATCACGATTCAATATCGCCGCTATATTTGCACCTAACACAATATTGTTGTGTTGACACAGACCCGAAATTCCCGAAAGTAGGAGAATGTGTGACCACGTCAATCGCAGAAACGTACCCCATTAATTACCGTCCAGATTAAATAAGAAACGCCAATCGAACCGGCGGTATTACGACAGCATTTGTCCCGGCAACTAATAAAGGAGACAATATTGCACTATTACTATCTATAGCTATAAGTATATTTATGGTATCTATAAATGCGAGTGGCATTTGGGATCGTGTTATTAATTTTATCAGTAATTGCTATACGTTTCAGTCAGCCAAAAGCCATGAATACGAAAGTTACCGCTATTTGTTTCTGACGCCTGCGGTTTAGGCTTCTTATTTATTTTCTTCGAGTGAAGCCGAATGGCTGAGTGGATTTTTGGATAGTTTTATACGTGTGTATATGAGTATGTATGTTTACCGATTACTGGTGGAAAGATATTGGAGTTTTAGTATTTTTTATTATACTAAATGGGCCAGTAGAATAGAATAGAAATAGAATAGAAATACTCTTTATTGTGTCCAATGTAACAAAAGGTAATTAAAATTATTATGACAATATTATAACACATTGGCCCACAATGGGCGGCCTTATCGCTCAAAGCGATCTCTTCCAGGCAACCAACTTTTGGACGAATACATTATCTAATGAAGAGTAGGGGTTATGTGGAAAATGTTAGGTATTTTAAAAACTTGTAATAATAGTTCAAATAAATTATGTTCTACATATACTACAAATATATAAACATACATAATATAATAAATACACAGATTTTAATATTATATTACATATAAAATATGTATGTAGTGGTAGTTTCTAAGGGTACTTGTCTGAGTATCTGAATTAGATTTAAATGGGTCATTACTTAGTTGGGATCGATCGAATGGTTTTTAATTATAAATAAAAACATCCATACGACCTCACCCCTGTTTTTAAATGGAAGCTTAAAATAGGTTTAATATTATATTATATTGTTCAATTCTCTTTCACATAACTTGTCACAAATAAATTACGTGAATTTTTTTTCTTTCATATTTCGTTATAAGAGTAATTTGCTTATTTCTACTTGTATTGTGTGCAATTAATGGTGGCAACAGACATTATCGAAGTAAATGAATCAGTACGAACATTACATGGCAAATAGCAATATCATTTAGTATCAAATCACTATTTTGAATATTATCATTGCTTTGGGAGAATATATTATTGTTATGTATGTACTCGTATTTAACATTATCATACGACATTTAATTATCATTATATTATGATAAGTGGAATGTAATACATATATTAGGCACTCATTCAAAAATAAAAGACAACAAAAAAACTTCACTATAAGTACCTACTAAAAATGTAGATTAAAGTTATTAAAACACATTTAAGATTTTTGGTCACTTAATAAGCCACTGGTGCTATGAAATTAATCTGACAATTACATGCACTAAGTTCTAAGTTTATCTACAACTTTTACACGCCACATATTTTATATTATTTTATAGCAACAGAAACTGGCCAGTAAAATTAAAAGCTTGTAAAAAACTTTCCAACGAAAAGTTCATAATAATTTTATTTTGATATCCAGCTACGTGAATTTTAACTGACAGGTGGGTTGTAAACTTCATAGCTAGTTAACTGAACTGCAGTTTTGGTATCAAAATCTCGTCATCCATAAATTAAGGGTGCGCGGTTACACTTGCCGGCCGTTGAGCCATTTAAGCTTCAGTGGCTAAAGAGAGATGGATACAATGTTACCGACTCGAATTCCGTTTAATAAAGTTATTGGTTGGTTACTGTGCCTAAATTCTGAACTAGTTTGCTCGATTAACTGATTAATTCTGTGGTACCTTGTGCGTTTTAGAATCAAAGTAGTAAAGTAGAGTTTTATTACTGAAAATAAATTATTAGAAAGAAAGAAAGAAAGAAAAAGAATTTATTTACAGCAACACATATTGATACAATTTATCATAAAAACGGTGTACAAAAATAGGTATAGGTAAATACAAAAAAGTGTCGCTGTAAATAGACTCAAGCTCAGCAAATGTTGGGGACGGGTCCTCAACGCTGATTTTCAGCTTGCGTCATGGCGACTATGTGGTCACTATATAACACTACATTAAATACCAATACAATCAAAAGTATTCAAATTTAGAACTTTTAATATTAGAACGAGAATACAATAAATAGGGACCGCCCAGTGTGTGTGTGTGTGCGTGAGTGTGTGTGTGTGTGTGTGTGTGTGTGTGTGTGTGTGTGTGTGTGTGTGTGTGTGTGTGTGTGTGTGTGTGTGTGTGTGTGTGTGTGTGTGTGCGCGTGCGTGCGCGCGTGTGTGCGTGTGGTGTGGATTGTGTCATATTTATGATCCTGTTATATACTAAATATGTTATAATAATACCTGTAATATAATAAATACCTAATTGCATTTTATAATAATATAATGTATTAATCATAAAATTATAATTGATATAATATTAACCTGACTTCTGAGCCTCTAATTTACATTTTCTGAATAAGTGTCGAAAGTAGGACTTAGTCTGAAGTTTGTGTAGGGGGGGAGGGAGAGAATTCCAACACTTGGTTGCAGCAAATCTAAAACTGCCACGGAATGCAGCGGTGTGGTGTTGAGGGATGCGCAAGAGATAGGAGGCTGCACGAATTGAGTGCTTGTTATAATCACGAACCCAATTGAATTTTGAATATAAGTAGTACGGTTGTTGTGTTTTGATTACACCAAACATTAGTGTGGCCAAGTGAATGTCTCTTCGGTGCTTCATATTTAAAACATTATGTTTGTTCAAAAAGGGCGTGATGTGACTACGAGGTGGAACATCGAAACAGAAGCGAGCACGCGATATTACTGAAAGTCACGTTATTTATATGATATATCGCAATTTATTTAAATCAACTTTCTAATCAATAAAATAAATTTGTAGGTCATTATCAACTTTTTGTAAAATAATGAAGAACATAAATCATGTTTCCATGTTTTTTATGAAAACAAAAATCGACTGCCAGCGTCTTATTCTGATAGCTCGATATTACAAGATAAATAGCTTATTATTAAGGCATCAAATAGTGGATTTAGACATGATTCTATCACAAGAAGAAAATAAGGCGCGTCCTCTTATAGATAAGTAGGACGTAACGCCATTCACTAAAGGGCCTCTCCACTCCTCGCTGGCGCAGTGCTTCCAATATCATGAGAGCTTCCGCGTCTCTTGTATCGGTGTGGAGATCAGACGAGATAGGGGGTATCGGAAGGAGTGAAAGAGCTCGATTAACATTGGTCGGGCCGTGTGTAGTCTGTCTGACGCGCAGTGTGAACGGGAGCCCTCGTTATTTTCAATTTCCATACACGAGCACCTACTCTATAAGTCCTCGCATCTGAGTATGAGTGAGTGTATTAACCCATGAATCTTATAAAGACCTGGCTGATTTAATACGATACTGAACGCAGCAACAATTATTGTTTCCTCTGTTATATGACACAGAGAGAGATTTATCGAGGATTATGTTAGCCTTCGATTTTATGGCAAGGTTTATTTCATTGTTCGCCCTGGGCGATTTGATTGGGGTTATTATGCTTAGCAAGCTTTCGTTTTGTTCGACAAATGTTTCTATAATGGTACGATATCTCGAGATATAAAATGAAAATGATATGAAGGCGTTATCTGTACTTATTAAATAAAAGAGAAGGTGGTGCGCGTTCGTTGAGTTAGCACCAGGCAGCACCTGTACGAGTATGTAGTCAGCGGAGCCGACCGACTACAACGAGAAAATTGTATTTCCATTTTTACAATTTCAATTTAGTATTAATTCGAGTCGGGGGCACGCTCGGGCGCGCCGCCACATGTAAAATATGGATCGGCTAAGTGAAATTAAAATGCTCTATAAATTGTGATTTTTGCAAGTCCTAAAGTGGAGAAGGCCTTTTATTATTTATCGCCCGGCCGGTGGTGGTCAGCGCGCGCTTACTGAAAATCGCTGTGTTATTATTCAATTTACTTTTTTGAAATATTAACTTCAATATGAATAATCTTTGCATAATCCCAGGCGGTAGGTGCTGCTCAAATTATATTTTTCTCTACGTTAACTTTATGATATTCGATACTGGGAGTTAGCAGTTGGAATTTGTTTAAGAAGCCGTGTGTGAAAAGTAGTAAAATAAACAGAACCGCCCGTTCGTATGCAAATAATTGGTTTAGTAAACTTACTTCGTATTGTAATCACGGATTTTATATTAGAAGTTATTTCCAAATATTATTTTACGAAGGTTACAATTATGTAGTAAACTTCAATATTTTTATTCCCTATATGGTACAGGATAAATACTTTGTTAAAGTGTTCCATTGCCAACGATTAATAAAAGTAGGACGTAGACTATTTTAGAAATTCAAGGAAAAAACGCGACATAACGAGTTTAAAGTAAATACCTGAAGGTGCAATCAGTGCTATCGGCTTGTCTCGGTCCCGTACCTGCTCTGCTCTGCACTCGAGAGACACTCTAATTTCTTACTTCACCTGTTGACAAGAAAATTCTTCGAATTGTTAACACTTCGTGTTCCGTATTTTTTACAAACTTTTATTTAGTTTTAAATGTTTTGTATCTGCCGCTAAGGAAATCATAGAAGTAGATAAAATATTAATAGTTTATGAAACTGCAGGTAACTTTTAAATTATGCTGCCTTAAAACAGCCCGAAAACCCTGCGTGCAATTTCAAAACACTTAAACCTTGTAGCGTTATTGAAAAACCTATTTTGCGCAATAGATTTTGTCTGACTAATAATATGATTATGATATTATGAATAATGATGAGATTTTTTTATGCAAGACATATTAACTAGACGAATTTAAATCTCGTCTGATGTTAAGACTCCTGCGCATAACATACGCAATGCTACCTAAGTATTTAAAAGGCACGGAGTTCTACGCAACACTGTACTTTATGTATTCAGAGACATTTTTTTTTGTTTCAGGGGCTTCGGTTTCATCACATTCAGCGATCCAGCTAGCGTAGACAAAGTATTAGCTCAAGGCACACACGAACTAGACGGCAAAAAGGTAAGAAGACAATATTTAGCAAGATTATCGAACAGCGAAAGTATATTATAGTAAAATGAGTCAGTGTAGAGTAATTACCAACATTATAAATGCGAACGTTTGTGAGTGAGTGTGTATGTTTGTTACTTGTTCACGCCTAAACGGGTAGACCGATTGAGTTGAAATTTAGTATAGAGATAGGGTAGACCCTGGAATAATACAAAGGCCACTGCAAAGCGTGTAAAACCGCTGGGCTCAGCTAGTAACATAAAAAAATACCACCACTGATCTCAAGGCTTGAATGAATAAATGATGATAGAAGGTGTATCACTTGAAAAGGCATAAATGAAAGAAAACGTGTTTTTATGATTTTGAAGTGAAGAGTATAGAAAATACACATGACATCAGTATTTGATGGCAAAGGCCTAGCTGTCAATGTTTTATCTACTTCTGATTTTGTATCGCTAGCTTACCTACTTTACAAGCTAAAGCACCTTTTTACAGGTATTACCTAAAACATAATGTTAACAAAATACTTGCAAACCCAATCTTGTATCCATTTAGGTCTATAAAATAACAGATTAATACTTAGAAAATCCTTAGCTTCCACGAACTCGAACTCTGGATTTAATTGACTACTCAAATCACCTAAAATGAAACATTTTCGCAACGAGACGGGGAGTCTAACCTCCCCATTGGTTTTACATAATTTTCTAGGAATAATTCATTAAGTCGAGGTGTACTCTGTTATTTCCTTTTACGTTATTGAAATCTTGAAGACCTTCTATGCGGATATAAATAGTGATGGATTAGGCAGTTATTCCACAAGTGGCGATGAGCGATTGACTATATTTTTACTTAAGTGTATTTAAGAAAATTAAAAGATGCTTAAACCTAGTAAAGGGAAAGAGAGGAACAAGGTAGCAGTGCCTTACTAGAGCCTCCAGTAAAGCTAGGTAGAAGAAGAAGGACGTAGGTAAATTAAAAAACTGAGAGTGAATGCGACAGTGAATGATCAGTATGTAATATGAGTACAATTATTGAAAGCTTGTTTTATTTCCTCTTCTAGTTTTATTTCCTTTGCAAGAAATCGACTGGGTGGGTAACCTAACAGTGCCGCAGTTATTGCCTAAGCAGATGTGCAAACATTACTGTACTTCGGTAAGAGGGCAATGCAGCAAGTGAAATTACGGAGCTGAAGAGTCTTGCTTGTCTTGTACTTAGCATAAAAAACCTCTACTTATCTAAGTTTAATTAAATCACCATTTATCAGGTAGTCACCTATCAGGCACTTGCTGGTGGAGATACACTACCTACCGAGCAGTCCCAATGCCTTAGCTGATTTAGGATTGGTAAATACTAGATAGACAGTCAGTCAAGGTTTAGAGTTTAGACAGAATACAGTGCAGAGAATAAACTGCTATTCCTGCTACCTTACTTCCTAATACTAATATTATTAGATTTTTATAATACTAATAATATATTATGTACATACACATACTTTAGAAAGCATCTAGAAGATTTCAAATCTAAAACTTTTTATATCTGTTAAGATTTTTTGTCTGAATTTCAAAATTCGCTCTACCCTACATTTAGTAGTGACAATTTAATGTTTTCGTGTCAATGTAACCAAAAAATAATAACTGAATTCGAATCTAATTTAAACGTTTTCCCTTACATTGGTTTGACAGAAATCTGTATGAAAATGATACCTCTCGCCGACCGTTTGTATAAACGTGAATTTTCACACAACCTCCGGCGAAATAGCCACCCGGGCAATGCAAGGTGTTAAATCAGTGTTGCCTTTAATATTTACAAGCGAAATATTCCCCAACAGTCAAAATTATAACGTACAATTTTAATTTTCACAATTTACTTGTGCCGCGGTGAAGTTACAATTGTAAATTTTTAATTATTTCACGTTGAACTTGAGGCATAACAGTTTAAGCGATAATTTAATTGCTGAGTCGGAACTTGAAGAAGTTGCTGTTTACTTTAAGGTTTTTGTTCTGCTTTGTTTTTCTTTACGTTGTACGAATAGATTGTTAAGTTCTCAATGTTATAAGAATAGAATTTCGTGAATCTATCTATATTATTCTACTAGCTTATGCTCGCGGCTTCATCCGCATAGAAAAATCTTTTTTAGCGGAGATGTCTTCGTAATCTTTGTGCTGAATTTCATCCCAATTCATTGCACTGATTGCGTTAATAGATCAGACAGTCAGTATAATGCTTTTATTTGTGTTTTGAATTTATTCTCTTAATAAAAAGTAAAAATTAAATCATCATCATCTCAGCCATTGGACGTCCACTGCTGAATATAGGCCTCCCCTTTGACTTACATATGTACCGGTTGGAAGCGACCTGCATCTAGCGTCTTCCTTAAAAATTAAATACTGTCGACTAAAGTGTAACTTTTAAACATTAATTAGTTGCTGTATTTTTTTGTTGTAAGTGACAACAAAATATTACAAACCTCTCGTTCTGTTGTTTAAAAATATTCATGGTAAAATAATTTATTATTAAAATGTTAATTATACATTAAAACCAAGCGAAATAGGGAATGCTTACAATAAATAAGATATGGTTTTTATTGCAGGAACAATGTACAAAAAATATCTATTTATTGAGATAATAATCGTCTTTGTATCATGGGAATCGAGACACATTACGAGTTCCCATTTCGTTCGCGAATAGGGATTAGGGATGCAATGATAAATCGAATATGCCTAGTAGAGATTTCGTATTGGATTTTCTATGTAACTATCGATGTTATTGTCTTTTGAGACTATTATTTTATAATCTACTTCCCATTCTCCTGCTGTTATTATAATAAAATATATTATTATATACTTGTGTGCTATTTCAGGATTTAAGCTTTGTACCTATTAAATAATTTCAGCACATTCGGTTCTGCAGTTTAGGTATGAAGTGACACAGACACATACAAACAACCATTCTTATATTCGCATTTTTAATAATAATTATTATGGTAGGATTAGAAATGCGTAAGTATGAATGTGTGTTATGAACGTGTACAGCAATGTAGAACGCTATGAGCTCTTTTAAGCACGTTGAATACTCGATTTTCAATTTTTGTTGACTAGATTTCCTCACCATATACTATCCCCACGCCTTACTTGAGTACAATACTCTTTGTTGAGACTGAAGGCTTAGAGAAAATACTGAAAACTAAATAACTTATATTAATAAGTTATTTAGTTTTCAGTCTCTCCTACTATGGGCGGCCTTATCGTTTAGAGCGATCTCTACAATAGTAAATAGATGTCCGTACTACGTATAATAGGATATTTAACCTAATTTAGTATCGATATTTAGGCCAACCCTGTGGAAGCACAAAATAGATGGAGAAAAAAAGCGATTACTATCGTTCGCCGCGAAATAATCCAGATAAATTACGGGCATCGTTGTTTACTTTGATTAAATTGTAGTCGACTGGCATGGCGGGTAGATTAGCTCGAGCCTCGCAAATCGACCGAGAGGAGGGCATTTTCTCAATTTACATAGAATGGACGAGGAAGCGGTTTAGTTCAGAAGTGTTCATTCGATCAATACAAAATTAATGTGCTTTTTATGACCTTGATGTTGACTGGTGTTTTCTTTAAACTTTGTTTTCAGTTAGGACGAATTCAATCATGTTATTTATATAAATTTACTAACAACTCTACAGCTCAGTTCTCAATCAGTTGATTGAATTTATATGCATATTTACCATCGTTCTACATGAGACACAGAGAGAGTACGATGGTATCGTTCTCCTTCTGTGGGTGTGTGTGTGTGAAGCCGTAAGGGCCGACCAACCAAAAGAGGACTTAAGACGAACGGTATCAGAAACTCGAAGTAGCAACCCCGAAATAGTTCTAGCTATATTAAATCTAATGTGTGCGAAAGATCAGGCCAACGCCCTCCCCTGGATGTATGCAGTGATGATGTAAAAGTATCTAAATGTTAATGATTTCTCAGACTATACGTAGTGTGTACGCTACGTGACGTACGTAGTATCTATACGACTAAATTACAAACCCTCTCAAGAGATAAATCCATAATTTTACACCTTTCGTCTTTCATATACCTTTGTGTCATATTAATGGCCATTTATCTATATTTACTTCACAAAATTAATCTCCAGCTATACAAAGCTCAAGTCACCTTAACATTGGACCATCAATAAAAATGTAGATAGAATTTGTGAGCTTAAACTTATAACGGGAAAATACAACCGGGCTCTGAAGAAAATTAAACTGTCAAAGAAGATTTTTAAAGCTCCGGATAATCGAGTTATTTTTGAACCCTTCAGTTAATATACCCTTACTTGGAAAGAGAAAAAATCCTCCAGGATTTTGGATAAAGAAACCCGGGATTAATTTGTTATTATAATTTTGGTGGAAATTATATGAAAAGGTCCGAACTTGGTGTAAGGGATGAGAAATAAAAAAGTGACAAAGGAATTATGTAAAACTATGTTAACATAATGTTTTGTACCTATTTGAAAATACCAAATTTCAGCTGAATTTATTCCTTTTGTTTCGACGTGCTGTTACAATGTTTTAAAGCATCCAAACTATAATGTACCTACTAGTAGACTAGTGTAGCTAAGCTTTTCTATTGTAGTTATGGTGTAAGTTTTCTATTCTATTTAGGTGAATTTTTTATATTAATGGCTACCTACTTATTATGATAATGAAAGCTAACATTTATACAGTCTATATTGTGGCCCATACAAGCGAACTGCAGCGAACCGCGATAGGCGCCAGCATTACATTATAGTCCGTAACAATAATAATTGTTAGTATATATCTTCATGCTGATACAATAAATATAATCTATACCTAGACGAGGGTGGTGCAGCACTAGTGCAACACTAGTCACACACGCGCCCCTCCCTAGTTCCCAGAAGAAAACAACTGACTGTCAAACCGTCCTAGCGCCGGATAATTTTGAGAGATACTTCCTAATTTAATATAATATGTTGGGTTGAAATATAATTATTTGGCTGTAATCATAATCTTATAATAATTAATAATTGAAAAAACTTAATAATGTGATTATTGTACTTACATGCTAACAAGTCTTTTAGATTATACGAAGCATAACTATGTTGATTCTTTTGTAACAAAAAAAAATGTCGCATGTCTTTCCGTCGTAAATTTTGTGCACATTTTTCGGGAGTACGCCTGAGCATAACAG
Source organism: Hemithea aestivaria (assembly GCA_947507615.1). Lineage (NCBI taxonomy): Eukaryota > Metazoa > Arthropoda > Insecta > Lepidoptera > Geometridae > Hemithea > Hemithea aestivaria. Next base: position 12,171,705 of record OX382331.1, read on the forward strand.
CCTTCTGGGTCATCAATATTTATTGTGATGTTTACGATTTAACCACTGAACATTGAGCACATGTGCCTTCTTTTTCTTTGTGTCGAATCAAAGGTCATTTGGTACCTCTATCATAAATAATAAGGGTATATTCGGTAGACTATTTTCCTTGTGATCGGAAAACGCATCTATACTTCTATTATTATTATTTTTTTTTATCTTCTTTGTACGTTTGAACCAATATTAGGGTAGGATCGCCTGCTCTTTAATATAATATGCAAAACGTCATCAAAAATTCGTTTGCGCGATCTAGAATTCAGAACAATTTGACAGGTTGTGTTAGAGGAAAATAAAATAATTCACTACCTAGTATGTACATAATATTATGATAACATAAAAATATATGCTTGATTATAATTATTGTTGTACCACTTTAAAGATTATATAATTATAATTAGATTAAATAATTTTTAACTATAATAAAGCTTCTTGTATATAGCTTCTTCTAGTAAAAAAAGTGTATTTTATTGCACAGTATGGGGAAGTGGTTCAAATTGGGATAAAAATTGGATATTAATTCAAAAGCTTGCAGTCAAAGTATGTTAATATAATATTTCCATGATAACGTTCAACCAGTATCATCATATAACTTAACAAAAAGCCATTTCAGTAAATCGTTTTATTTTATCCAAATTAAATCAAAAATTCATTCAAAACAGAGCAAATACAAAAACATATCCCTCGCAGACTTCATTAGGATACTTTTTGTTACAAATAGTTTGAAGAAATAAACTTTATCCATTTATATTTTATTAAAAGGAAGTATTGAAACTTAGTTCATCAAACTTTGTACCAAGTCCATCGATTCGATACCTTCCCTCTAAACCAGTTTATGGCTCATTCTCATGGAATTGATTCTCATCGTCACCTTCATGGAAATTCTTATTTATTGCTTATTTGTAATGTTTATGTATAATATTGTATAGAGCTGGATAACACGAGTAAACTTTTATATAAATGATTTAAATCGTACGTTTCATTTCGAAGAAAAACAGTTTTGAAATTTTCGACGCCACGAAAGTGATTCAGTCATTATTTTTTCACAACTTTTTCAAGTAAAACCCTTTTAAAAGACTAAATCTACCAAAAATGTACAATAAAACGACATTTTACGTAAAAACAAACCTCACTACAAAAGAAAATATGCGTAATTTGAGATATTACTTTACCATTCACTTTACTTTTTTATTAGTCAGAAATTTGGTTTGTATGTATTAAAACCCTAACATAACAGATACAGTACTTTTTAGTAGGTAAAAAGGCTCTTTCAAAAGAAAACAATATTTAAAAATCACTTTCGTGGCTCAAAAATCACCTTCATGGTAAAAAACGCTATGAAGGTGATGCCACGCTGGTGACGAAAATATCCCTTTTTGGTGAAATTCTGGAATGTTTAGGTATAATGTATAAAGTTAAATACTACATCTTTATCTCGCACATTTTGGCGTTTCGAAAAGCTAACTTTGATTTAAATAACTAAAATGCAATGCATAAAAATGTTGTCCATGCAAGTGATCGATACACCCATGAATAAATTGAAACTTAGCAATTATATTTTTTCCCACGGCTCGATAAGTCCTAGATCGTACTTCTACGATTGCAGAACATGGCCATCATTAAAATGAATCGAACTCTGTATTGGATTGTTGATGTTGTGTTTAACAGCAGCCGTTAAACTACGCAAATCTAAAGCACCTAAAATCGTGTGACCGCCGCATTATATTATTTTAAATTCAAAATAATACTGAAAACTTTTTTCTAGTCTATAGACCTTAAAGTATATTTGTTTGCGATAATTTTGGTATATGTTACATACAGATACATCAAAATTTGATAAAGTAGTGCCCAAATGTTTAACTGCAACGCAAAGTGTGACACCATGAGAATACGAAAAATGGCCCCGATTTTGACCTTTCATGTTAAATTTTAGTATGATTTTTTGCGTCGTTTATGGTAATCTTCATTTATTTTGTAGCATAATATATGTTTTATCCACCTATCCACAATTCATATCTCTGTCTTTAACCGTTTAGGAAATATAACCGTGTGACCATCAAATTTGAGCTAAAATGAGAATGAGCCTTATATAATATCTGCTTGCTGATATTTTTATTTGTTTTTGTTGTTTTGATAGTATTTTCTTATAAGCATTTAAATTTATGTATAAGCGGAAAGTAATTTAACTAAATTTTATTTTGTGGTTACAAAATTAAACTTATATCTTTTATCTTTTAAGTCCTTAAATCTTTGAACGAGTGATAGCTTTCTAATAAATAAGAACTTCATCATCATCATCATCAGCCTAAATTCCTCCACTGCTGGACATAGACTTTCCCCATTGCACGCCACTCAACTCGGTCTTGCGTTTTCCTTCCTCTTCTACATTAGTCACAATTTTTAAATCATTGCATTGAAATGAAATAGGTCACCTTAGGTAAGTTACTCGTATTTTCTTGTTTGTTACTGCTCTCTCTAAAATCGGTTCTCTAAAGTCGATCAGCTCTAAAAGTACACATTTTTGTATACGTAGAATCTTAAAAAAATACCTACAACATTTTTACCAACTTACAGTACTGTGAGGTACTCTATGAAGGCTATAAGTTATTAGTCAATGCAATTTAAGCTTTTCTTTCATAATAAACTTGACCTATAAATAAACTTGATGTACAGCGTAACGCTTAAAATTCTTCACCAACTGGTCTAATTGTTTAAAGCTTCTCCAAAATATGAAAGTAAAATGTCTGTTACACTAACAACTTTGTTTAATGAATAAAGTTTAAAATGGAACACACTTTTCATTTTAACTGCCCGTTAGGGCCTATGAAGCCGTTATGACTATGGAAGAGATCCATATATTTTTTCTTCTGCCAAGTGTTTGGCATCTGTTCTTATGAAAGTACTATACGATAACCCAGCTGCATGAACGTCAATTAAAAGAAAATAACGTTATTTTGGATAAAATGCTTTTTAGACGAATAGTTAAAGCCGAGCTCCGTAACGAATTGCGCTGTGAAAAAAGCTTTTTTGTTGTAAGTTATATAGGCTTTTATTTGAAGGCCAATTAAAAATTCCTTTTTCCGTTGTACGGGAGTCCCTCGGGCTCCTTTTTGTCGCGGCTGGATCTGTGTGGCTTTGCTTCGGAGATGACTCTTAAATATCATCTACTGAGCCCTAACGAGACAACAAAGCTTGTATATACTACACAATTTTAAATGAAAATAATGTACTACACAATATATTGTTTAACTGTTACAATATTTTAACATGCATACAGTATAAATATGTCATAATATTTCTCTTGTTGTGTAGAAATTAATGTGAAGTTCAGGACCTGCGTGCAGTAAAGTCATGTATGCATAAATATGCATAGCTAATATTAATTCGAGGGGATTAACAAAGTGACCTCCTCGCGAGAACTGCGCGAAATAATCTGCGCCGGCCAATCAAGTGTAAAAAGCGCTTAATTAAATTCCGATGCGTATTCCGGTACATCACGTTTGCATTTAATTCGCTATGATCATAAATTCATATTGCCACCTAACACGTTCACCGTTCTCTGGCTGAATTCGAAAATACGACGGGTACTAGCCACTGCTGTCGCCCTCCATGGAAATAAAATGCTATCCAATGCAGCCATTGAAGTATGTTACCGTGGTGCAGCATAAATTTGCCGTAGTACGTTATTTGAATTATTGCATAACTTGTAAACACGCTTAGACCAGCCGCGCTCGCGCTACCGACGAGAAATCTCTTCTTTTTGCGCGACGGTCTCTTATCGACACGTTATAAAATATTGAGCGCACGCGTTTTCAAACATGAGAGAAATATTCTTTTCAAATAGAACTGATTCAGTTTTAACGAAAGCTTTTAAAATAAGAAGTACCTATTCATGAAGATTTGTCTCGTATACGGGGGTTCAAAAGAAATGAGACCTAGCTCTATGTCTATAATAGGTTTCAGTTAAGACTACCGTAATGAAAGCTAGACAGTCGGGACAGAGTAAACACCTTGCAAGAAAAACTAACAACCTCTTCAGTGCTGTCGAGTATTTACCGACTAAGCGTTGCATAATATCCTGGGGTTAAAGCTAATTTCAAATATTACAAGTCTCGTTCCACGTGAACAGAGCCGTTATTTAACACACGGAGCAGTTAGCGGTTAGAGCCGTCTAGAGCTACTTAGTACGCTAAGTGATTTTTATCGTCCGACGATTATGCTCCAACAACATTGGGACCACACATTTACGTTCCACCACTATATTACGTAGACGCCGACATGTTTTTGCACTGGATTACCCTTTTAAACAAACATGGCGGCCGGAACGCCAAATAAAGGGAAATACTAACCGAGCTGTTATTCTTACAGAATTAACTCATAACGGCAAGAGCGCGTTGATTCTTTTTTTCGGCCGTAATCTGGTTTAATGGGCACGGGGCCAGTCGCTTTAGTAAATCGGTTGCATGCGACCACCGCGAAATGGGTATCTTTAAATAGTGTACATACATTTTTGATGTCGCTTTAATGTCACGCCCAGGCCCGATTGTGGCAACTATTAGCGTTATAACGAGTACATTAATAATGGATGCGGCCACGCTTTTTTAAATTCCCTGATAAACGAGCGGCTTTATGCCGAAACCACCTCTATTTTTAAAGAAAAACCTGCGCAGAATTTAATAAAAGGATTAAGGTGTATGATACGAGTATGTATGTAAATGTGCGTGTAGGAGAAAAACACACGCATCGTGTGTAGCCCCGAAATAATAAGTTGGAGTAGAGTTCATGTCCCGCCCACCTGAAGAGATTGGGGGGACAGGAATGCTTAATATAGAGTCCTTTACTTGCAGCCGGGTCGGCGAATAACATTGCTTAGTTTGTCGACGCGGCGTCGCCTACAGTGAGTCGCGCACCGTGCACCTTCATTCCTTGCGACGTAAGCGATGCCAATAAAGGTTATATTTGATGCAATTTCTGCTGAAATGATTGTATAGATTGTATTTACCAGGTGGTCGGTCCCTCGCATGCGGCACTTTTGTTTGGCTGAAAAACACAGCTTTATCAGCATTTTGTCTTTTAAATGTTGAATTCGTTGTGTTTCTCTTTTTACGGGTTCCGCGTTTTCACGAATTTTATCAGATTACTTCACAACGACTATTAAAACGGTATCTAATATAATTTAATAAACCTGTAGGTTTTTTATAACTATTTCAACTCTGTAAGCATGTGCTTTGCCGGCCGTTTTTATCGCACGTTCTCATCGACGCCATCACATTGTCGAAGAAAAATAATTAAACGTTGTTTTTGATTTCCATAGTCTATCGTCATCATTAGCCTATAAACTTTTATAGTTAACCAAACCCAAATGTGAAATTCAAATCAGGTCTAACACAAAGTAAAAACGCAGTACAACTTTTGAATCCACAGTTAAGTCAGCACGGCAAAAATGTTTTTCAATGAAAATATATTACAGATCCAACTAGCTTACATTCCGTAACGGTCCGTCTACCGCAATCCCAAAACTAAATAATACAGCCAAGTATTTTGCTTGCATGTTTACGTTCGGCTGACAGGCGTTCATTCTATGCACGAAAAGTTCCTCTCACTCATGTCAGGAAGTAACTCGGACATCAGGAACTGTGGAACGGATCCACAATGGAATAAAGTAACATCCGAAGCTTGTTGGAGTTAATAAATAATACTATAGGAATGTCACTGGCAGCGCACTCGAATGTGTCTGCGCTGAATGTTGCTCTGCAGCAGACATTGATTGTGTGGATGATACATCGATTAGAATCTGAATATGCATGGTATTGTATCAGTATAATTAGTAAATCAGCTTTTAAGTGACGGATGTCAAGGGTAATGTGATGCAGATGTAATTCTGGATCACCGAGTTCAAAATCCGTCTCTGTACTATAATTATTTATGTGCGTTTTTTCTGTCAATATACTGGCTTCGGCCGTAGTTTCTTTGGTAGTTCTCACTGACCAAAACCGTGTCGTCAAGCGGTCATTAAACCTAAAGGTGGGATAAATCCCTCTCTGGCTTCACTGAACACAGTCAGTGTTCCGGCACGATGCTCAGTGAATCCAGAGGGATTTATCCCGCTTTCTCTGCTTAGTCTGCTCTCGTCTCGGTATCTTCGCTTAACATCACGAGAGATCGTGGACGAAGGCTAACATATATCATACATTTTTTTAAAGTCTGTTTTACGTTAAAAGACCACCAAATTATTTTTTTCCATCTCCATTTATCAACCTGAATATTATATAAAACGCACGTAAAAACAGAATCTATTATTTTCTGCGTAAAAGCACTATCAACATCAGCTAAGTTATTCTAAAAATCTTATCATTCGAGTTTCTTGTTATAAAATAAAGAGCTTCAAGTGAAAAATATATGAAGCTTATCTCAAATTATTACACAAAAATGGCCAAAACACGCTTCACACAAAACACTGGGTATTATGTAGTTGTTGGTTTCATTTATCCACCTCGTTCTAACTTAATTCAACGGTGAAATTCAGAAAACATGAAATACAAGCTCTTAGCGACGTAAAACTTAGCTCGCTTTTGTTGCATAGTCGTAAACACATCGGACCAACTGGTCCTGGTACGTGGACCAGTACTGAATGTTGATCTGAGTACATTTATTTAGCCTCGTTAAATTAAAAAAAAAGATTATTGTACGTAGTTGATTTGTTATCATATAGGTACAAGTGGAATAAAACAAAGTAACTATATGCGAATTAGAAAGAGACCACGATTAAGTGCACGTTCTTGTGTTTGACTATATCTATTGAAATGTGCAAGGGTAAGACTTATTTAAATTCTTATTTTTTAAAAATATTGATCTAATCAACAGTTTAATATGCATTAGGATGATTTTATTAAATTGGCTCATACGACGTTAATATTTGATAAAACATAATAAGCTAATTTATAATTACATAATTGGGATTAATACTTCAACGGAACAGGTTACCCTAATTATTATACTCTCCTGAGTGAAATAATGAAAACTTTAAAAGTTGTGTGGTCCAAAGATTTTAATAAGGCCTGCATCATAGTCTAACGATTGCTTGCTACATTAGGAAAAATCCGGAGCCCTTAGTTGTGATTTCTAAAACATAGCAACAATAAATACTATAAAAAAATAATAATGGTCCATGCAAAAAACTTGTCACACAATATTTATAAACAAAAAGTTCCCCATAGCCCCCAAAACCTCAGTACCTTCAGTACTGCGGTACATCCAGATAAATGTAGCATGCATCCAGTGGGCTGTGAGTCGTTGTTATCAACGTTTTGGGCGAGCGCGCTCGGACGATGTCAGCCAGTGCGTGTAGTAATCTTTGTCTACGAGACCGTCGTCGCCCACATTGTGCTAACGGATAACTGTAGTCATGCACTGGTGAACTGTTTTGCTAAGGTTTTTGAGAAGTATTGGGCATTTAGCTGCCTGTTTTGAAAAACATACCTATATTAAAATAAAATTGCGTATCCATGTGATATATAATATTTTCTTATCAAATTTGCTACATTGGAAAATACTAATGTTTCTACCTTCATAATATTTTTTCTCTGTAATCAATTTACTTCTAGAAACAGAATCAACTATTTCTACAATTTATAATTGGGCTTTTTATTTTTTTATAGAGACGTTAATTTTTCGTCAATATCAACAAAGTTGTTATAAAACTTGCTAGACACTATCTATAAACAAAAAAGTCCTCCATTGCATCCAAAACCTCAATAGGTCTATCTACTTTTAGTACTGCGGTACATCCAGATAAATGTAGCATGCATCCAGCGGGCTGAGAGTCGTTGTTATCAACGTTTTGGGCGAGCGCGCTCGGACGATGTCAGCCAGTGCGTGTAGTAATCTTTGTCTACGAGACCGTCGTCGCCCACATTGTTCTAACGGATAACTGTAGGCATGCACTGGTGAACTGTTTTGTTAAGGTTTTTGAGTATTATTGGGCATTTGGCTGCCCGGCCTGACAAAATTACTTAAAACATTATGTTGGCCCCGTGTGAACACAGTAATTTTGTTTATATTATCTAAATAATTGAAGGTATTCATCCATGTCTTTATTTATATACTACACTTAAAAACATCCATAATATAATAATATGCATTTCATATTTTAATAATAAATTACTAGAACTTTAAAAAGAGCTGTCAGAACTAAGAGCAGGAAAATCAATAATAACACTTTTTAGTTTTTGAAAAACACGATATGTCTAGTCAACGTCAATTTATATTTATTTAATTAATCATTACCAATTTTACTGGAGCTATTACTAAAAGCTAAAAGAATCTTCTCGAAGACTTGTCCTTCATTAACGTCCTTTAGTACCTACAGTAACTGTCAAAACTATCCAGATTAAAAATTTGCTTCAATATGTTATTCTTTATACACCCTATTGTAAATGGCTAACAGCTCCTACACTTTAGCTAAGCCACTGGCCACCAGCTTTTGTGTTGACCCGAACCGCTAGATAAGCTTTAACTTTCCACCTTTATTCTGTCATGTCAATTGTATGCCATTGTTAGGTTAGCCGGTAGGTTTAGCCCGATAAAAGGACCAGTTTTTCTGATCCGACCCGATTTAATCGATAACAATATACGGAACATGAATAAATTCATTTGTTCACGTTAAATATAACCCAAGCCTTGTAGCAGATGTCAACATAAATTAAGCTTTTCAAATGTTTTCTTTTTCCGACAACGCCGACCTCAAGGAAAAGGTAACAAATGACGATCCGACCTGAACAAATGCAAACAAAATTAACAAAGGCTTAAGAAAAGAGAACTATGTCGTTAAGGAGCCGGGCAATTGTACCGGAGGTGTAACTCACACGAAGGAAAAGGGGCGATGAATAAAACACACGTTAAATAGGCGCGCCTCTAACGACACAAAGCACCCACATTAGCGCCTAACGAATAGCGCTCCTCTGATGGATAAGATTACCGCCTCTGCCGGCGTTCACGTCCCGACGCTCCGTGTATTTAACAGAAAGTAATATCTGACAAAGTGGATAAAATACATTTCGGCTGCACTTAGGTGCGAAGCGGCCCGAAGGAGGCCAGTGTGTCGGTTCCCACGCGGCCGCCTATCTCATGTTACTACGAAAAGAAACCCTAAACTAAACCTAGTGAAATTACTGGGCTAAAGAGTCTTAACATCTTATAACTCTCAAGTAGGAAGCGTTGGCGCAGTGCACTGGGTAGCACTGTACTGATTATGGGCAGCGTTCTCTTACCATCAGGAGAGCGTCTTGCTCGTCTTCTTACTTCGTTGTATAAAAAAAAAAAAAAAAAAAACCCATTTTTTTCTCACAGAATTAAACGAGCGATAAAATTCTTGCGACGTCGCATGAAAATGTGCGTTACCTGCCTTGCATATTTATGCGTACCCAGTAATGACGTTTGCCGAGACTCCCTTGGCCGGGTTTCATTAATGCTCGTCTCGTGTTAAAGCAACCCTATTTTATAAACAATCCGTGTCAAGTGCTTTTCAATCGCGTCGCAACTCGTTTGCATTTTTCTCTGAACAATGAGTAAGCTGTATCAATTAAAATAACGTAACAACGTTGTCGAGTTATTTGTCTACAGCATGGAGCGCCTCGTTAAGACTTTCCCGGTGAGGTGGTTCTGTTTTCTCTTTCTATTCGGTGGAGATATCGCCGGCTTGAGCTAAGAATGTACGTACATAAGTCGTCACTAAACATTAAGTCTGGCTTAAGTGTGCAATATCATTTATCTCGGCAGCGAGGGTAAATATTGTTCTTAATTTAATTCAAGTCGGTGGAGAGTACGTGGATGAGGGCGCGAGTGCGGGAGCCGCAAGTCGCGCGTTGCACTGAAATATTTGAGAGCAAACGGCGCACAATACAGTCGCAATAGCTCGCCCCTAATCTTGAGCCAAGTCGAGTGTTGCACCTGCAGCCAAATTCGTTCCAATTAGGAGGAGTTAGAGTGCGCGTTGACTGAACAGCAAATGATGCGGTCCCCACTTAACGCCGCTCGGGCGACACTTACGTGTCGTCTGCACGTAAATAAATTTAGTTACCGCTGCACTGAGTAGAGTGCACGTCATTAAACTTTCTTGTCCTTTACTCGAAGTAGACGTGTCGCGTGACATGATTCTTAATTGTATATTGGGATCGGTATCAAATTAAAAGTATTTAAATGAATTTGAGTCATATAATTTAAGGATTCTTTGCTTAGAAGTGGTGCAGGATATACTTATACAAGTAACATTAAAGGTTTAAAACACCTTAGGGCGAATTAAAAGTTTAAAAATCCATTAGGCGCCTAAATCCGCATCTAAAAAAAGAAATAATTACTTTGAAACTGCTGAACTGATTTCGATCAAAGAAAAATAATTCATCCATAATGATTTGTTCCCTATTCACTCGTTATTGGGCCACGGGCAGACACTCTCAGAGCGCTTTAAAATCATAACACTACCCCTCTTCTTGGGGGCTATACGTAGTACCAAAAACCGTAAACATATAAAATCTAATTCACATACATACCATTTTTATAATAAAATAAATATGTCTATTTCCTACAACTTAAGTTAGCTGACTTCTTTTCTAACCTGCGGTGATATCAACCTAATGCGTTCGGTCTACAATCATTCTTACGATGACTTGTTAAATCGGTCGATAAGCTTAAGCAAATTTGTGTTCTATTTCGAACACTATAAGAGCCTAAATCAATTGTTTCTTTTTTATGTAAAAGTAATTCGTATGTTAGAGCTTAGTCACAGTAAAATATACTTAGCGAAGAATCTATGTAAAAAACAAGTACGAGTAGGACTCGAGCACCGAGGGTTCCGTACAAACCTACGGGTTTCTACGGAACCCTAAGGAAAAGTGGGTATAATATTATGTACTGAAGGTTTTGATTCCCTTGCGAGTACTTGTGAGTTTGAAAATATGCGGCTAAAATTGCTGTTTCTTTTGATTGCGTTGAAATAGAGGTTCGATTTTTTTACAGCTTAAAGTTATTATAAAGCTGAGTATTTGGTATGAATTTAAATTTAATACCTGTACGCGTTCTTGAGGAAAGGGGTAGTAAATACAAAATTATTAAAAATATTTTTTTATATGATGTAACTAAATATTTACAGTTTTCGCAATTTTTCCTGTGTCTATAATTTAAGACGTTGCTGCGTACCAAATTTCAAGATTCTGAGTTAACGGCAAGTACCCTGTAGGTTTTCATTCCCTTGAGAGTAGTCGCGAGTTAAAAAATACGGCTAAAATTACTGTTTCTTTTGAATGCGTTGAGATAGAGGTTTGATTTTATTACAGTTTAAAGGTATTATAGTCTTGAGTATTTGATATGAATTTCAATTTAATACGTTTACGCGTTCATGAGAAATAAGGTAGTAAGTATGAAATTATTAAAAATATTTTTTTATATGATGTAACTAAAAATGTACAGATTTCGTAATTTTCCCTTTATCTGTGCTCTAAGGAGTTGCTTCGTGCCAATTTTCAAGATTCTAAGTTCACGGCAAGTACCCTGTAGGTTTTGATTTTTTGAGAGTAGTTGCGAGTTTAAAATTGCGACTAAAATTGCTGTTTCTTTTGAATGCGTTGACATAGAGGTTTGATTTTATTACAGTTAAAAGGTATTATAGACTTAAGTATTTGATATGAATTTCAATTTAATACGTTTACGCGTTCATGAGAAAAGGGGTAGTAGGTATAAAATTTTTCAAAATATTTTTTTCATATGATGCAAATAAAAATTTATGGTTTTCGCAATTTTTCCTTTATCTATGCTCTAAGGAGTTACTTCGTGCCAAATTTCAAGATTCTGAGTTCACGGGAAGTGGCCCGTAGGTTTTGATTTATTTGGTAATGTCGAAAATTTGCTGAAATTTGTGACATATTCGACTATATCTTTTGATTGCGTTGGCCTAGAAGTTTGAAATTTTCACAGCTCTAAGAGGCAATGGACCTTAGTATTTCCTATAAATTTCAGTTTGTTACCTCCACGCGTTCCTGAGAAAAAGGGTCTTGACAGACAGACAGACAGACAGACAGACGGACAACAAAGTGATCCTATAAGGGTTCCGTTTTTTCCTTTTGAGGTACGGAACCCTAAAAAGGTAAAAGCTTAGAACGATTTCACTTTGGAAATTGAAAATTACACTGTGTGTTGTGTAGTAGGGTCTACATTTTGTATTAGTCTCACATATTATAAATTCGAAACGAGTTTTAAACTCATTTTTTTTATTTAATAAACACGAACATGTGCATAATAATAATGTAATTTTATACTTGTAATAGCTGAGCCCAGCGGATTTTACCCGTGTAATTTACACTTTTTTTTTCAGATTTACACGGTGTAAATCTGAAAAAAAAAAGAGTTAGAAGTAGTAATTATTATGTCCTATTAAAATTTAACTATGTATTGAGTTTCGTTGCAATCGGTTCAGTATTTTGCGTGAAATAGCAACAAACATAGGTACTCGCACTGTCACATACAAATAACCTGTATAATTTCTATTCGTACTAATCTATACTGTGGCTATGATGTCAATCTTTATCGCAAGGGAAGTCAAAGGAGGGTGCGCCGATGCGTCGATTGTAATCACACAAATGGCTCCCTATCAAAAACGTCACATCAATATCTTTCAAAATTACTACTTTTTATTGAAACTAAACCGATAAAACACCTGCAACTAAACTGCATTAAGATCAAAAGCTCCGTAATTTATTTGAAAGTCGTAACCGTTAAGCTTTACAATAAAAATCAAAGTCACGTATTAAAGAGTGTTTAAAAGTTCGGTTTTATTTTTCTATCGAGGCAAGCTGCCGGGTAGCCACTGACTGCGATCGCCTCCATTAAAATAACTCGTTAAAATTTATCATCGACCCGCTTAATCGCTTTAGCGCCACATCTGCGATTTTATGATTTTTCTGCTTGCTCTGTATACTTTCGTGGTCATTTTACAACATTTAGAAAATTGCTTGCGTGAAGCGGTTAAAAGCTTTCCAACGGAACGTTTTACGTCTACTCGCTTTGTATGTAGAGAAATATTCCCTGGTCGCGTACGAGAGTTCATTATCGTAATTATAATTCCATTATTTTTAATACGAATTTTCTGCTCTTGGAAATCCAATTTAATCAAATTATGCCGGATTTTCTGCAGCCCCAGTGTTTCGTGGCGCACTGAGAAGATAATTAAATAATTAAGAATGTATGAATGACGTTGTAAAGCCGTTTTCTCTGATATTGTAATATTGCAGTCCTCTGGGGCGAAATCTTTTGAATTATTCCCTCACACTTTTGCTATGTAATTATGAGTATACGCAATACGCAGTGGTAGACGGTGGGCTTTCGATTTTTAATTGGGGTTCATTTTTGTTATCAAAAATAGGGAAATAATAATTGCAATAATACACCGACACACACCATACCACTTATCACTTTGATTATATATTAATGTTAACAGATCATTTAGTTAAAATAAAATAAAAATTTTCCTTTTAATTATGTGCCATATTATTCTAGTAAATTATAACATCCATATAAATTACTAATATGAGTAAATAATAAACTTTATTTTATAGGAGCAAGGAAAATCCATTTTCATGAAAATGAATATTATGTTCACTTAGCGTCAATAATACACTATACCAAGTCATATAAATTTTACATTTCTACCAGATCAGACATCTCCATAACGTAGAGCTATATACTTGTCGTATATATTTTAAAGTTTCGATTTTATGCGAGTCTCGCACTAAAAGTCGTGAAGCGCCAACGCCGAATGCGAGAGCCGTTCAACAAAACGCTCACCACGAGCAGAAATGAAACGTTTTACCTCTAAAATGTCAAAGGTAGCTTCTTTGGGTTTATATTTTGCGTTTATAGCGGTCAACGGCGCGTCGCAGATAGGAGCAAAAAGAGCTCGAGCGACCGCTCGCTGCCGGGAGAAAATCTGAGGGCTTAAACAGTGCCACGTATGAAATAGTGGAGCTCGGTTACATGAAAAAGACGAGAGGCAAAATCGAGTGACAGGGCCACGGCGCAGGATTTTCACTGGGATGGTTTTTTGCTGGCAGGATTTTAGGGCTGCGTACTGCAGCCGCACGATGCAAATTTATAGTGGCCGCTGACCAAGCGGACGTGTGCTTATTGATTACTTGAATTTCACGCGTCTAACTGTTTTTGTCTATTAAATACTTTTAAATATTTAAAACCAGAACAATTTTTATATTTTCTTGGCTTTCTTTACAGAACTAGACACGCAAGGTTCTCTGGGTTTTTGCGATAAGACCGCCGCAATGTAATGTTTTAATAAAGAGCTATCTTATTTTGTGTTCATTTAGTTTTAGGAATATTTTATATATTTGTCGTACTGAAAGTCATAAAATCAATTTTATTCACTTAGAGAAAAACTAGAATTAGTCCGAATTATCCCAATGAATATAATATGATTATATTGTTATATAAAATTTTCTCGTGACTGCGACAAAATAATGTAGTCATAAAGTTGTGGAACGGTCACACGGACTTATCTTTCCGTTGTGAAATTCCCCTTGTAAATAAAGGATGGATGATACTGCGTTCTGTAAGTCCTTGCTAAGCCTTTTCAAGTGAGAGTGTTGCGCACCATTTTGTGTTTATATTGTTATGTTATGATGAATGGGGATATGTGAGAAACTTCAGCTATTTTTGCTGAAAGCCAAAAGACTTATAGGTACATAAGACTTTCACACCTTCGACGAAAATTGCTTGATCAAATAAATTATTTTGTGAATGTTGATACAAATTGAATAATTAACTAATTTAAAAGTATACACATTTATTACTTTTATTAATGAAAAATATACCTATACCTACCTGTTGGATTTTTCATTGGATTTTTTTTAATAGTTCTAAAATGACTGTCTTTTTTTCAGATTGACCCCAAAGTGGCTTTTCCTAGAAGAACACACCCAAAGGTAAGTTTTGTTCTAACTAATACACTTGGACTGAAATCAAATCAAAACTAAGAAAAACAAACGAAAAATGATTTGCAATATACAATAAATTATTATACTGCAATGTTACTACTATTTACTTTAAAAGATATCGGTCTAACACTGCGCCGCTCTCTTGTTTATTTTCAAACATTTACACAAAATATTGTTTTAGGCTGGACATAAGTCTCGGTCGCTATTAAGATGTTAGCTCACGATGCATAAATAACTAAGGGCTATAATAATTTAGTATGCGCGAGGCGATTTCGACCCCGTCCTTACTAGATAGTACTCTGATTGAATCCCATAACGGGTTATTTAGTTCATTTCCCCTTTTCCTTCCTCGTTGCTTTTATTTAATGGAGGACAGAGATTTAGATTCAGTCGGCGAACTTGTGATCTTCAACGAATAAAAGGTGACAAGTTATGATTCGATACGGGCAATACAGGTCTCCTAAAAAGTGAAATACAAAGCTCTATACGCTAGTTCAGTAGCTCTGCCGAGTATAAGTTATTATTGGAGGGCGCTACCCGCATTTAATGCAAATTGGCGTCAGCCTCCAACTCCCGACTCGACCGCATTCGACGTTTTTACTTTCAAGTAGCTGATACTTGAGGTTTTATTTAACCCAGCTCGGACAAGTTGGAACCTCTTGCTTTTGTATTTGCACTGCTGAATACTGGAGTGTACACAATTGATAATTTCAGCCCGAGCTAAACGGACGCGAGAGAATTTCGTGAGGTGAAAATGAGAAAGTCGATGAGCTCGCTATTTAGCCAGATACTAGCATCCTATAAACTTTAGAATAGAGTGGCTCGCAACAAGTGGATCTCCTTTGTTCCTATAACAGGATTAAATATAAACTTTGCGCGTCAACAATACAAGTTATAAGTTCGGCAGTACCGCGGCTCCCGTTACCGAAGCGGCGGCGGCTGATGATGAAATGAATTTTGAAAATGTACCGTCGAAAAATCACAAAAATTCGCGGATGGAGTCGGCACGCTACCTCTTTCTTTTTATATGGACATTAAACGTGATGGATGGTTTTAAAACATCACGTTATATTACTCTATCCGGGCAGGCAGCGCGTTGCGTGGCCGGTCAAAGGGGATGCCGGCTATGCGAATTACATGAATACATTAAGGGAGCACTGCTTCGTACCTACGTTACACTGTAATGCTCACGAATAAATTTAGAGCATGTTCCTTCATCGCCACAGTACAGACCGCGTCTGTGTACATATTATAATGTACGAGTACGACATGTAAATTGTGACGTACCGCATAGATTCCTCGATAACGGCTGGCACGATCACTCGCCGATACCGTTCCATTCGGGACATAAATAAAATGAAGGAAAGCGACTATAAAATTAGAAAAGTTTACAAGTTGCACGAACCTGTTCGCTGACACAAACAATTTTTGGAGGGTCCAGATAATCTTTTTTTGTTCGCCTAATTAATTGCGATGATAAACGACGCACGAAATCGGATGATTTTGTCAGGAGCCGCTTGTGGGGGCGAAATTCAAATTTGTGATTATCGTTTGCCACCGTTTCTGCTTCCCTTCTTGTGCAAACAATGGTAAAAAGGGGACATCGCGTTTCCAGGCGGAGCCTAAGAACAAAACAAACGAATTTTTAATATCGACTTTATCGATAATTGAGACTCTCTCGAAAACCTCTTATTTTGGAAAGTTTTAGAGACTGCAAAAAAGGAATTGTGAAGGAAAATGGAATCGAAAGAAAAACTTTTTTCATCTTCTTTGTTTGACATTGACAGTCACTAAACTTTTTATATTCACTGAATCTGTTTAATTTAGGATTGCTTCGGAGGTTATTTGTCCCTCTAGCATCTGGCAGATATTAAATGGTCTCACCAAGTAAGCAATAAAAACAGTGAAAGAAAGTCACAGAAAGATTCAGATCATTCATCTTGAATTTTCAAATGTAAAAACTCATAATTATTTTTATTAAGTAAATAATATTATTTTTCCTTTTTAATCACCAAAGCTGCAGCTAATATTATCAACGCATAATCGTTTGTATGTTGAATGTTTATTTTTAAACACAAAACATAGTTGGCATATAAGCGTACGCTTCAACATTCATAACCCAACCCAAAGCAAGTCCAGAATAGATGCACCCGTCCAAAAACATTAAATCCGTAATCCGCATTCGCAACACGAACGGAAGCGCATTGCAAAGACGTATCTCCACACGCATTGAGTTTCTTGCAAGTAAATACCGGAGCTAGGAACAAAGGCTAATATGTCATCGTGGCCAAGTTAATTGACGCGGTTTCCGCAACCACGCGGTCGGAACGCAGACGTCAGAGTTTCCTCCGCTTACATATTTATACGGAGCGACTGCACTGACTCTCTCCAACCATTTAATAATACGGGTACCTTGCGAATGTATGACGGTGAATTTTACCCGTAATTGGATATTGCATTTTCCTGTGGCTGTCGGGGATGTTATTATTTTTGTACATTGGTAAGTTTGTGTTTTCGGTTACGATATTGATTTCACACTATTATGATATATATGTACCTATACATTTTTTTTATATTAAAGACAAACAAGCATGATGGTGAGCAGTTACTGTCGCCATTAGACGTCTGCAACACCCAATGGTTTTGAAAACGTGCTGTCGTTCCTTCCTGCTCTCCTCGCAACGCGTTTTATGTAAGTGCAAGGACAACGCCAGGAAGGCTATTATTCTACAAGTGCAAGCCTGAAATACGCAATTTTTATAACTTTTCTTAATTTTAATGAATCCAACTCTGGTGGTACAGATCAAAGTGAACAAATGGCGCCTCAAACTTAACCCAGATAAGTTATTTCAATTAAAATAACCTTAATCGGGGCCATAACGAGCACCTAAATCGGCGGCATTCGTAATCACCGCTCCGTGAGTTTATACACTTTAATGGACTTTGCAGAAGTACTTTCAACTCTCCTTACGGCTAAGATATTTGAGGAAAAACTACGTACCACCTACCCGCAGTAAGTGGTGAAGTTACCGAACTATGGCAGCCGTGGAGGCGCATGGATCGCGACGCGGCGTGGCATGGCGAGCCCACTTGGCGCGATTTAACGTGTTTCATTAAAACGTTTTGTCGGTGTAATCGCAAGTAATTTAAGTGAAGAGAGCCGAGCTTCCGACTTTGTAAGTATTTTGTGTTTTCTTTTTTAATTACTTCGTTTTAACTTTGTTGTTGGGCTTTTAAAAGCTGACTGACAGCCAAATAACAAAGTTCTTTATAACTATTTAGGGTGGTTTAATGAAATCGTAGTCGATTGTGAGCGATAAAGCTTCGCGGAATTAGTTATTTGCATGTAATGTGAACACTGAACACATGCAATTGCTTTATTAGGTACGGTTATTCTGTTGCCTTTTTGCGCCTGGTACTGGAATAAAACGAATGGCGATAAATAGAAGGTATGTACGGTACGTACCTAGCTACCAACGAATTATGATTTAATATCTTATGCTTGTACTGTTGACTTTTTAAAGGTAAAATTTTAACTGCGCAATTAAAAAATGTCATATTAATTAAAATTAATTTATAGATATCTATATGCATATTAACTCTCAAAAAATTGTAAAAAGCACCGTTCATATCCTCTATTTGATAAAAATTAAAGATACGAAAACATTTCCCATTATACTCTCCTCATAGTTCCTGTAAAATTAAACAATTAGCTATGGATTTAAATTTTAAACATTTTACTCCCCATAGTTATATAAAATTATGATCACTATTCGCAAAGTCTAACTAACGTAAACCAAACCGAGTTCTGGCATTTAAAACGTTCCCGTCCAGTAATTCATTGTGTAAAACGTAGCTCATCCCACAGATGCCAGGTTATTACTAATTCAAGGAATATCCACGTTAAATACAACGCCCTGAATGATGTAAGCGAAGCTGGGTCGACCGCCTAGTATGCTATAGTGTTGCCTTATTCGGTGAATAATTATAATTTTCCAGGGCTTTGGGTTTGAATTTTAGTATAACTATGTTATGTCGCATATTATACTCGTATTTAACAACACGACTGATAAATACGAGTATAATATGCGAAATTATGTTTTTTTACGGTAGAATTTCCTGAAAAAAAAAACGGAAACTGTTTGCTGATTCTGTAGATAGAAGTGACAAAATAGGGAAAGTTTCAAAGAGCATTTTTATTATTAAGAATCAAGAACAAATTGGACCAATTTTAAATAATGGTGGTAAGTCTCGACTAAATACCACCTACTGGCCAAAACCGTGTTACCAAGTGGTCATTACGACTGTGTTCCGGTACGATTTTCAGTGAAGCCAGGGAGCCTACTAACTTAAGATTGCTACAATCTTCGGCTGCATCATCTGTAAAATTGTAAGTATACGGATAATTGACCAAAGTGCTTGAAATTTTTTGACACCTCCATCACATAACTCAGTGTGTCTATTTCTATATTACTTTCTGTTCCAAACTCTTCTAATAGATATTCTGATGCGGGGCAGTTTAGTAAAATTTAAAATATTCTTTCCACATGTTTTTAATTTTATGTACGTCAGCGCTCCAAGCTGAGTCTTGGGAAGCAATACAGCGCAGGACAGGCAGGAGTGGCGTCTTCTCGTGTCGGAGGCCAAGACTCAGATTGGGTCGCTGCGCCATCTTAGTTAGTTCTATCACATAACAATGATTAGTTAATTAAAGTCCGTTCTAAACTATTAGAAACGCACCCGCAAAGTCTTATCTCTAAAATCAAAATAAACAGGCCATAGTTTAAACCGACTTATAGACCACTATCGCCATGAATCGACGCGGACCGGGCAGTAAAATCGGTGAAAATCGGGACGTCCCTTATAAATCGTGACACCTGGCAACACTGGTGCGGTCGCGGGACTTATGCGCCGGCTGAGTATAGTTATGACTATCATCGTGCTCATAAGTCACTGGTTAAAGTAAATATATCAAAGCAGATGCCAAAAGATACATAGATGGAGAGCTCTTTATTGTACACCAAATTTGCGAAAGAAACAATATCCAAAATAATATATGCATTTGTTATTAAAAATTGTAACATTTGGCGGTCTTATCGCTAATAGCGATCTCATCCAGAAAACCAAGTAGGAAAGAAAAAATATATTTTGACAATGATGGTGGTCATTTAGATACACAGGAGAACGCAGACACAGAATGTTTACCTACTGTAGGGTAAATCAAGTGGAGCAATGTTCCAATTAGTACTTATATGCTAAATCTGGGCTAATATTTGTGAAGATCGCCCGTAAAACCGGTAAATATCTGGACCTTGACGGTATAACGACGTCTGTTGCCGAGTCATAATATCTACCGCCTGATATATAATAAGTCTAAATTCTGACAACTCTTGCAATGTTGCAAAGCTTATCACGACGACGCTCTCTATTTTCAGGTATCTTCCGTAGTGACCTAAAGTAGTCATATAAAAAAATATTTAAAAATACTCTAGTTTTTAGAACGTAAAACCACCATCCTTTCAGTATTGAATATTGCCTCTCCCTGCACGATTGTTTGGAAGAGATCGCTCCAAGCGACTGCCAATTGATACACTTTTGTGTTAATTTTGTTGTAATTTTATCTTTTCTGTATTGTTTTAATAAAGTGTTATATAATATAAACCACTATTTTGACTTCATACGAAGAGTAGAGGAAAGCAAAGAAAAAGTGCAGCGCATAAGTCATACAAACCTGTGAACTTGTGGCATCTATAAAGGTATGTTATCATGGTGACGGGGTACATCTGCTCCATCACCGTGCACGAGCCTTTATCACGCGCCTCGGGTAATAAGTTGTTGAGTTTTAATCATTTATTATTTAAATCCAGTAAACTATCCGCGTCTTGCTTGATGCACTTTGTTTTATCGCTAATATAAATTTAATCTTCTGTAGATCTTTGAAACTCATAAAAGTTATCACTATAATTAAGATGTGCGCTACATAATAATAAGAAAAGATAAAATTAAGATGATATAATGATTGTAATGATATAATTAAGATGTGTGCTACGTAGCTATTTATCTATATATTCATATTTTCGACAGAGTTATAATGCGAAGATGGAAAAAACCTTCAAAATAAGATAGATTATTCTTTTTTTTTTTCGTATGTGTGATCAATCAACAAAATATTATAATAGATAACAATTGATACCACACAAAAAAGGAAAGCTTAACAAAAAAACTGTTGTTTTTACTTTTCTATTATTTAAATGGCACAAATACTTTATACCTCTATAAAAATGAACAGCTGTTGAATAAGGCCAAAAATTCGGCCTATCGTGACCTATGTATCGAATTCTCAACGAACATAATCAAACAAGTTTGACGATGGCGTGACGCAGCGAACTCGCGGTCTGACGCGCGTCCTATTTCCACCTGACGCGATGTAAAACCTTCTTCGAAAATCACTCGAGCGTATAACGACTCCAGAATATGGCCATTCAAAAGCAAAAGTTCCACGTACGACGAGCATACTTTCTAAAGAAATTGCATTTAATCATCTCGAGACCTCTCCCATAGTTTGACTTCAACTCGATATATTTTATGAATTTCATACATACTTCCCAACAACAATTATTTTATTACTTTCATCATTATTTAGAGAGTTTCCTTTATGACAAATACTTGAGGGAAATTTAAAGTTGCTCGTAGAGGGCTTTTCGCAGAATTGTTTGGCGTGAGTGCGTTGTCTACGCATCGCGAGTAATTTCATCGCGAGTTCGTGAAACTTTTTTTTAATATCGGTTTCTTACGAGCAAAAGATGAATAGCTTTCTAGAGAAAATTCTTTTCTTCTCAAATTAACAATTTCGAAGGATCTTTTTTGAAATATTTTTCCCGTCTTTCTTAATAAAGTAACAAATTTGTATAGAAATATACTCTAAATGATAATGTAAGAAATCAAATAGCAGCCTTAAGAAATACTTTGTAAAAAGATCAAGCTTAAAAGCCTAATTCGATTGAACACGTCGAAGAATATAAAAAACATGCGAACCGCAATGTTTGAATCCTTTTAATTGGGATGTTGACAAGGTCAAAAATTTTAAAATACAATTAGTCCGTTATTTTAATAATAAAAAAAACATTTGATACAATTTTTTCTTGCAAATAAAATAAAAAATTGAGATATTATATCGCTTATAAGATTCTGTGTTGGGACGCGTGCCGTCACACCACCAAACAACAATGTACAAGATTTGTGGTATGACGTCACGATCAAGCAACTTTAGTGCGTTGTATCTCCAACGTTTTTATCAGATTTACAAATAAAAAAGGCGTGTCCAATATTTTTCAATCGGTATAATGACTTAAGAACTAAAGTTCCATTTATTAATACATTGCATAATGGAGGCATCAATATTATGTTGAGCGACCCGACCGCAGATGATACCATAAGAATTTATTATCTGTTTGAGAAATGTTTAAAAGCTAGATCCCTAGAATAAGTTATATTATATTTAGTTGTGATTTTTGTTAGCTCCTATGAGGCTGGCATAGCCACTGAAGTGTGCTCAAAACCTCAATAAATAATTTTGAATAAAAAAAAAAAAAATCTACATTATGCACAAAAAAAAAATTATTCAACATCCCTATTATTACGTACCTCAAAATACGCCCAAATTTCTAAAGCCAGCCTAGTAAATAATATACAAACGAGATGACGAAGTTCAGCGAAAGCGCGTCGTGTGCGCGAGCGATAACACAACTAATGATTGATATGCCTACTCGTACGTCTCTGTTCAAACTAATGACAGCCCGAAGGGTGTTGACTTACAAGTTATTAATTAATATTGTTATTATTTAACACTCATTTTCTATCCTGATGATGTGACATGAAAATTCGATTTTAGAAACTCTTGTATGCATAAAATTATATACATATATGTATTACAAGTAAAAAATAAAACTAAATAATAAAGTAAAACTAATCTTACTACGAGTAATATTAGTAGCTTAATTTAGTGTAATTAATTGCAAAGGCATTTTTTGTAAACCGACTTTAAGCTTGCTCTCGTAATGACGTGAGGTCGGAATGCGCATAACATATTTCGTTACTTATGAACCGCTCGATCAATTTCAATGAAATAAAAGGAACCTAGAAGGTACGGGCGTACCATTTTAAACAAAAAGTAATATTAACAAATCGATACAGACCGTATTTTTTCATGTGTCTAAAAAAATTCTTCACCTCGCTGTTTTTATCTTTTAGAAACAATTTTGAAAACTATAAGAGCAAGCATCTCCAATAAATAGAGTCAACAAAAGTAACTGCTTTGTTATGGAAATATAGACTGGCACCAAGTAATGAAAATAGGAAAGCCTTTAAAATGTATACAAAAAGATTCCGTAAAATCACTAAGCTTACTCAGAAATCACAAAATGACTATCGGGTAAAATGTGCAAAGAATAAATCAAAAGCTGTATGGAAAATAATCAATAACAATAAAACAAACTTTCCCAGAGATGACATTAAAATTATAAATACTGATAACAATATGAAATTAACTGATCCTGAATTAATCGCACAAAGATTTAATGACCATTTTATAGACTCTGTTAATGTAAATTGTGGAAATAGTAATGACAATGCTAATAATATTATTAATCGCAGACTTAACTCAATATTCATGACCCCAGCGTCACCATTTGACATTTTGAAAATAATTTCAGGGTTAAAGAATACTCGTAGCGTAGGGTATGATGGAATACAAACCAATATTGTGAAAGAGGTTGGTCTGATAATTAGTCCAATTCTAAGCCATTTGGTGAATAAAAGTATGGAACAGGGCATTTTTCCGGATAGCCTTAAGCAATCTATTGTTAAACCTCTGTTTAAAAAAGGTGATAAAGAAGATATCAACAATTATAGACCAGTTGCTCTTTTGCCAGTATTTTCGAAATTATTTGAAAAAATTATCTACTCCAAATTGTATAATTATTTTGAATCTAATGAAATTTTAATATCAAATCAATATGGGTTCAGGAAGAACAAGAATATTAATTTAGCTGTCTATGATTTTTTACATAGAGTAATGACAAATGTTGACAAACGAAAACCAACACAAGCTCTCTACATGGACATGACCAAAGCTTTTGATCATGTGGACCACCAAATACTTCTAAGTAAACTTGACTACTACGGAGTCAGAGGAAACGCTCAAAAACTTATGCAATCATACCTTTATAAAAGGCAACAAATAACGCACATAAATAATATATCTTCCTTGACCAAAACTGAAACCGTTTATGCGTCGAGCACTAGAAACATAAATTTTGGAGTTCCTCAGGGAAGTGTTCTAGGACCATTACTATTTTTAATCTATATTAATGATTTTCCAACAGCTACTCAGTATCACATGACATTGTTTGCAGACGACAGCACTGTATTATTTATAAACAAAAAAAATATTAGTAATGATAATTTAGAACTTGACATAAATAATAACTTGACATATCTTATAAATTGGTTGAATAATAATAATTTGAAAATTAATTTAAATAAGACATCTTTAATGAATTTCAAACAAAGACACAATAAATCCTTGGACATAACAATAAAATACTTAAATGAGACAGTTAAAGAAGTAGATTACACTAGGTTTTTAGGCATGACTATAGATAACAAATTGACGTGGAAACTTCATATTGACAACATCTGCAAAAGACTGCATCAGTTCTCATATGCGCTTTACAAACTGAGACAAGTAGCGAACTTGACAACGTTATTAACGGCATATTATGGACATGTAGCATCAATTCTACGTTATGGTATTGTGTTCTGGGGAAATTCTACCGATAAACTCAGGGTGTTCAGAGCACAGAAACGATGTATTAGGGCCGTATTTGGTCTTAGGCAGATAGAATCATGCAAAGAGTATTTTAAAAGTCACGACATCCTAACACTGCCCTCCCTCTACATAAGCGAGGTAGCTGTATTCGTCAAAAGCAATCCAGATCTTTTTGACCCATGGCCCAGGAGTAGTCGGCGTGAAGGTACTCTGAGACTTGTGGGAAGTAATACAAAATTACTACGCTCTAGTATGTTTTGCATGGCACCAATTATTTACAACAAAATTCCAAAACAGGTACGAAATATAAATCAATTGAATATATTTAAGAATGCCCTTAATAAATTATTGCTACCAAAAGTATATTATTCAATACAAGAATATCTGAATGACAAATCACTATAATTATTTTCATGACATATTATCTATTGTATGACATTTGTATTACATAGCAATAACTAATCTGACATTATAATTATTTTGACTTTCTTTTTCATAATGAATATGTAAAAATAATTTTAATCGTATTATAATTTTAAAATGAATATTTGCATGTCACCAAGGCAGAATATAGCTGACCATTATACTGTTTCTACCAACTAGACAAACCTGTATTCGCAAATAAAGAAATTTGTATTTGTATTTGTAAAAGTAACATCATTTTAAATAGGCTTACAGGAAAAAGTGAATACCTAGATCAGTTACTGAAATGTTTAACCGCTATGTCATGTCCTTGATATTTAATGGCATTTATACCAAGAGCGCTTTAATCTGGAAAACTTTGCTGTTGCGAGAGTGACTAAGGTATTGCTTTAGAAAAATAAATGATCACACTTAGAAAGTTTCCGAGTTTAATCTGAAGTAACGTCTGAGTTTGTTTTAAAATGTTAGTTACTTTTATCTATCTTAACAGTTACTGTGTAAATTGATGATAAATTTTCATTTGTTAAATGATATAGGTAATATAGGTATATTGCTAAGGTAAAAAAATCTATATACAATACAAATTATAATTATTTTTGTCTTAATTTAAAGCATTGCCCAACCGAAACCCTTTGCAGACATGAATGAGACATGAATGACATATGAAAGAGTATCTTGTGATATTTATTACCTATAGTATAAAATAAAAATAATTCTTATAATTATCAGATATTACTAAAATATATCTATTGGATGATGACTTGCTGTGAAATGTTGCTCGATGTAACGTCACTCCCAAAAAGCAACTTTTGTAAGTTTAATCGAAGTTGTTTTGTAATAAAACACGTAAAATTTATTTGGTTTGCGAATGTCAAAAAGAAATACTAATATAAATACCATTGAACAGTGTTTAAAACCCACTATCGTATATTATAAGGAACAAAGTCCCGTCATTTGTCGTGCCCGCCTGCTCGCTCCAACGATCATTGGACACTTCTCCAGTAATAAGTTTATCGACTGCCGCGGAATTGAGATGTTCTCTAACATAATATTATATTGCAATATTTCCACCGAGTGCGTCCGGTTGTGTCTTATAAGCTACTGGTCTGAAAATATAAAAATAAAGCGGGACTTATTGGTTTTAACTAACCACTGCACATTATCAAGATGATTAAAGCATTGATAAGCTGATAGTAGTTGGGACACGGAAATCAAACGAGCCTATGGACCGTCTCCTACTAGAAAGAGCAATCAAGTGAAAGGCCTACACTTAGTTTGCTCAGTCTTCAGAAAGGCAATGGATAAGCACCGATGGCGGCAGACCATAAGATGTGTCACTGCACCAGCATCCTCAGACAGTGATGACCACAATTCTCAGTCCTAAGGGACTTCAGAGAGAGAAAATCGCTGACCATATTTTATTATTTTCAGTAGATCCACTGCCCCGATCGATAAAATATCTAGTGATTTTTTTTCTATTGTTGACAACGAGACAACGAGGATCTACCCTATGTTTGCTACCGTCACAACCCCTTTACGATTCCGACCTTTGCAATCGCTGTTGCACTTACAAGAAAATTAGCATAATGGATGTCCGGGAATAACACAATGACAGCCGGTCAATAAAATGTCAGGGCACAGCTAGTACAAAATATTTAACATCATCATCATCATCAGCCTATGTTCATAACATAGTAAATAGATATTATATGAAACCTGCAAGTTAAAGAGGAAATTTGCTTGCGAATTGAGTATTCTGTACCTTTAGATATTCTGTGGCTAAACTAAAACATCAATAGTTTACCGAACAATAGTTGGAGTCCCGTGTGTTCCATCACTAATAAGGCCACCCATCATCTTCCATGACACCCCATTAACGACGCGGACTGCGCTTACTTCCTCGCTCACCTTAGGGCTCGTTTTCATTGACGTAGAGTGATTGTTCAACAGGATGGGACTCACTTTTGCATCAATGTAAACACACCTTAAACGTTGATTCACACATAAAGCAAATTATGATGATTCAAACAAAAATGTGCCTAATTATCGTTAATATAATTTTATTAGTTGATATAAAGTTCTGATATCCTAGTGCGAGTGCGAGTCAGTCATGGCAGAAAGTGGCCCAGAATCGGGAAGAGTGGCATATTCTTGTATCTGAGGCCAAGACTCAGTTAAGGTCGTAAAGTAAGTAATGTGAGTACAAGATTTTAATGGTACATTTTAATATTAAGCCACGTGTATACAATAAATTGCATAACGCAGTAAGTGATTTGCTTAAAATCATTTTCTTCTTCTCACATAAAGTAATATAGTTTGACATTTATCTTGCAGGTTTTTCGGCTCATGTAGAAGCACCGTTACACACTTAAGAGTAAACGTAGCCACCGGACATGATGCCTGGGACTTGTAAATGAAGGGTAGGGTTATTAAAATATTAAAGCGGACGAAAATACTATCTTATTTTGTAATATTGGACTGAATTTTGGTTTAGAGGAAGCGGGTTTGTAATTTAAGTCGAAAGCTTTTTTACCTAGATACAAGGTCTGATTTTTATATTGAAATATATACTAAGTTTATGAAATGTCATTACCTCGTACATATTATGTCAATTCATATATTATTCATTTAACAAGGATGAAAATAGGTATGACGAACTTCATCATCATACTCATCCGACGCACGTAGGATGAGTATGATGATGTACATATGTCTACTGCACATGGGCAGGCCTCCCCCATGGAACGCTACTCAGAACGCTATTATGTGTTATGTTACAAACATAATACCTATCACAAGATGATGAGGAAATTATAATTATTTTTGTTTTTTTATTATTATGTTACGTCTTTTGTTCGATCATTGAAATAGTCCCGTTAACAGCAAGCATTCCTACATCCACTAGAAAATCAGCGTCATAGTGTTTACCCACATTTTGTACGCGTCATGGGCACCCAATTTAAGTATTAATAAAATGACAAAACGTGACCCAACAACCGGCCGTCATCCATCACGACCGCCCGTCAAGTGCTGGTCGAGCCGATTAAAAAAACTGTACCTCACCACTACCCTACATATGTACGATATTTCTGGACACACTCACCCCAGTAAATGTTCTAGACAAGGGTTAGATTAAATATTAAATTCGCGGTTAGGAATTTCGGGTTGAAAAGTAACGGCGCGGTGGGCATGCGCAAAGCCACTGATCCCTGTCCGTTCCCAAAACCAGTTTACAACGTTAAATTCGGACTAAAACAAAGGTGTGTAATTTTTTATCAACTCCCAAATAACTGCGGGGTGAGCCGGACGCGGTGAGAATTTTGCTACGGAGGTTGAATTAATGAAATCAGGAGTTTTACAAAGTGGTTCGAAAATTGTATGGATGCCACCACCATAATTTATACCTCACTCGAATAACAGCATAATAATAAATTGCACAGAGACACTCGACTCACCATCTCAATATTGGGCCATCGTTCTTCTTTGTGAGTTCATCTTCACAAACTTCTCATTCTCTGAAAAAAAGAAAAAAGTAACGTAAGAAACATACATGAAGCGAAGTTAAGAGTATAAACTAGTTTATTTGTATAAATGTATTCAAGATCACTCATGAATGATTTTTGATGTTAATTTCATATTAAAATTCCAGTCGCCCAAAAATATTATCAGTAATTTTGTCTCAACAGCCTTTTCAATTTCTGTTAAAACCGGTACATATTATGAGATTTAAATATTATAAATAAACTGGTATTTACCATATTTTAATGAGCATTAATTTGGTTGGCTTTTACAAGTTTAAATTTACGTGGAAAGGAATAATAAATTAAAGTAAAATATTTTGTATTACTGAATACCTACATAAAATGTATCTATTTGAATAGGTAGTCTAGATCGTTTATTGAAGAGACCTTACAGGTAATATTCTTCATAAATTTATAATATAATATATTTTAAGCATTATTTCTTATTGCCATACAAAAAAATGTTGCACAAATTGTGTTAATAAACAAATTGTCTGAGAAATTCCGATGTCTTAAAGTGATAACATAAGCTTATTGTTTCTTATTTTGTTTATGTGTAATGTGTATAGGTATTATTATATAATTTGTTCATTAGTATCTTGAATCCTTAGGAGAGCAAGGCCACTGGCGTTATTCTAGTTTTTAATATAAATTTGTGCTGAAATATCGCACAGTTCTGTACTGGTAGTGAGTTAAGCTAAGGTTGGACACTACTTCATTCATCATTGAAGACACGAAGCTCCACATTTTGTCAAGCTTATCTATTATGTAACCTTTTCGTTAGTGCAAGAATTTTAATAAAAAAGTCATATCGGTATGAACTTATAAAACTTTGGTAACCATTAAACAGCCGTATAGATTTTTTCCTTTTTTTGATCATTTGAGTATCTTGAGAGGTATAAAAAAGCTTCATGCTTCACGCATGAAACAAACTAGGTAGCTACTGGCACACTTTTATAAGGTATTTCAGTCACTTTATTGGAGAACCCTGCCTATCGGTAGAATGGTCTTCTTGCTTAGTGAATTTGTTATAAGAAGTGGAAAAAGAACATTAGTCAAGTACGCCTACTACTCGAGGGACGCGTAATATGCAGAAACATATTCCATAAATCGCTCTGTAACACAATTTAATTCAAAATAAATAAGTCCCAAAATAGAAAGTTAACATTTCGGATCGAAATTAAAACGTCTCGGATAAGCTTGCCAACAAGCTAATACAATCCCCAACTCATCTCTCATACAATATAAAACTCTCAACCTGAGAATAAATGCACCTTCAAAAAGCGAAGAGTCGCAATCTGGGGGAATATTTTTTCCGTGCGATTGCTATGTTTTGGCGCATTGTTCGACAAATAGCCGGCGTCGCAGTCCGCAGGGCGGCTGCTGACGGTACAATAATATCTGCCGTGCTCCGCTCACCTGCCAGCATATGGCAACTTGGAAAAAATTAGAGATTGGCGTAGAAAAGCGCAGCTCTAGGGTCCCGACGATTCGCCACGTTGCAACGCGGAGATTGTACCGGCACGGCTGTTTTGTTTGCCTCTTACCGTCTTATTTCCGCTCCAAGAATTGTCTGAGGACACATTCGACTCCAAATTGTTATTTCACAAGTCGCTCCCCCAAAAATTATCTCCTCAAAAACTTAACTCCGGAGAATACGGAATGAAGAGCGACAAAAAATTGCATGCGGTAAAATTTAAGCAAACTATAGTTGACGGTATCCAGTTAGTAGTTAAATAGCTCATTCTCATTCTTGGAAACGTTCCCTAACGTAATAAACGACAAGAGTAGGAAGCTTCGCGTGAAAGTTGAGAGCGTATGCTATCTCATGCAAATTACGGCAGATTTATCATAAGACGTCTCCATAATTGCGACGTGAGGAGATACGGTCGGAGCGCTTTAAGCCAGTCTCCAGAAAAAAGGCAATTAAAGAGATAAACTAGAGCAGTTAAGTCGAGCGTCATGCTTGCAATATCTGGGGAGGTTGGATGCGAGGCGCGGCGCGGCAAGTCGCGAGTGCGTGCTCGTAGGTCTGAGCCACACTCCGCGCCGCCTTTACACTCCGGGAACATGTAAAGGGCGTGGAGCAATATCATAGACTACAGACTGAGACGGGGGTGGAACATCCGCCACTGACGCTATTGCACTTGAAGCTTTACAAAGCTAAAAGCAATACAGTTATTTGATTTAAGTCGTGTGTACGCCGCCTTCTACTGAATCGTATTTGTTCTGGTTTGGCAGATGTCAAAGTTGTATGTTTTGAAACAAAGCCTCACTGTTGTTTGTGATGTTTGTTTCGAGATAGACGATATACTTATTAATTTATCTTTGGGTCATACATTGTTGCCAAATCATCTTAGTTCTAATATGGCGCCAGCACAGGGAATTGGATGGCACAACACATAGAAATAAAATATTTTCTATGGTTTTGTGTCCTTAGTCACAATACTATAATAAACATATTATTATATACAAAAATAAAAACGTGTAGGTAGATGATTATAAAAAGTTTGTGTCTTAAATATTAATTGGAATAAGGACCCGAAGATGTGAAATAAATAAAATATAAGGCTAACGTGTGTAAGCTACAACTGAATCTAGAACTTGAATAAAAGTTGGTTTTTCTAATTTTGAAAATTAACGTAAGCGTTATTCCTTGCGACACTTATTAAGCCATAGATTACGGTACCCATGATAAGCATACCTTAACTAATTTCGTGAGTTTAGACATTTTAACAAAATCCAATCAAAACAACAACAGCAGTCCGAAAATCCTTCTGTTAATCCAGAAACCATAACCGATAAGCCTTCGCGATCAACCGAAACGTAGTCCATCAAAATAATGATTCAGACAGACGGCATGTGACATCCGACGCGGTAATTAATGCAAATCAATGGGCGAACGTGCGATTGATTCCAGTATAGCGGAAAGCTAAAGCGGATCAATTACGTTAATGAGCTATGCGGATACATATCGCTGACGTACTCGTACTATGCTGAGAGTGAATAAGGACAGGAATGGTCTTGGACAGCGGATGTCATGTTCATGAAGCCAGAGAGGGATTTACCCCGCCTTCTAGATTTAGTCTGCTTCCATCTACGGCTGCATCGCCGCTAAACATAACGCGTGATCATGGTCAAAGGCTTTAATGAATAATAAAATGTGCCTGAAGTTTGACTAAACCACGTCAACTACGTCAATAGTCGTGCGACATCAGATGGCCCGCCCGATATTGAATACCCATTGCCGTATGCAACATGGGTAGGATCAGTGGTAGAAAGTTCTACGTAATACTACGACACGTTCGTCATTCAGAGACATGAAATTAAATATTTTTATCCAGTAATTGCCTTCAGTCGTAAGAGAAAGATTCGTGGTTATCTTTCTTTTACGACTGAAGATAATTGCGGTTAGTTATTGGGTAAAGTTATGATGACTAAACCTTTTTTTATACTAAATAGGCCTACGTTTGACCACATCCTACCTGATGGAAAGTGCAAATGCGGTCGACGATGGATCACGTAAGATACCTAAAAAGGTACCTATGTATTCACTTGGATGGAAACCAAACGGAATTTTGCTTATTGTTAACTTGTCTTTATTAAACAACAATTGTAAACCCAACCTATTTTACTCAACCAATAATACATTATACAAACCTTTAAATTAGTTGCTAAAATCGTTCTCTTTGATTTTTTGTTCCATAAGAGAAACGAATTCATCGTTGACTTTTTTTTTCTACGTTTCCGTATGCAAAATTTTTGTGATGTCCGATCTAATAATTGAAGTGATTAGTGTAGCCAACGGTTACCGCTATTTGCTGAGTAAAGCCGGAGCGTTGCAACTTCCCCTGCTTGCCTTGGGCTTCGTCTGCCTGCCCCCGGGACGGTGGTATTTTAAGTTTTTAGATTGATTGCTTTCAATTTTCAACATTGATTAACTAAATGGAGAGTGTATATTCATATAACATGTTTTATTTTCGGACATAATACGTAACATACTATGAAATATTTCTCTAAGATTGTGTTAATTACATCATTTTAATAATAAATGTATGTATGTTTACACAATGACTTTACAGGATTAAAGAGTATCTTGCAAGTAAGAAGCGCTGGCGCAGTGCAACCAAAACCTCAACCCCCCCTTACCCTTACCTTAACCTTTGTTTAATACCGGGTAGCACTGTACCTACTAATTATTATGGGCAGCGTTATCTCTTACCATAAGGAGCGCGTCTTGCTCGCCTTCTTACTTCGTTGATTAAAAAAAATCGATTAAATTAAAATTTTGTATATATGTATTAGGCAGGTATCAATATCTAGCAGGAATAACTAGTTTACTTTTCAAGACCTAAAACCGCCAGGCATAGCTTGTTATCAATAATTTATCCAAGAACATATCCACATCATACACTGAATACTCGGTATCGAAATGGTCAGCTAATGAGCAGTTCTGTATCGCCGCTAGGATATTATGCAAATGGGTAGCCACTTCAACTGAAGCTTAACGGTAACTGAACCAAGACCGATATAAGTTGCTGGAGAGCTTATTAATGAGGCTTTATGTACTATTAGCGAGCTATCGAGTTTTGGAATATTTAGAAAAGTGAAAAATTTTAAGGGTGAATTTATCTGTGAATTGAGATCTATAGGTACATGAAATAAGGAATTACTTTGATATTGACTTTTAACTTTTTGAATTATACTAGATATTCATTCTGCAGGGATATTCACTTATCCGTCAGGGAACCTAACCGAAAACCGAATTGTCAAATTAAATAGATACGACGACCTCATACGTCATTTTATATACATTTTTGACAATTCGGTCATCGGTTCGGTTCCCTAACGGATAAGTGAATAGCCCTGCTGATACCATAAGATAAGAAAAAAATACTCTTTATTGAGACCAAAAATATTTGGAACTACATAGTATTTGAAATTAAACACCAATTTAGTCCACAATAGGCGGCCGTATCGTTGTAGAGTTTTTCATGGCAACTAACCAAGTGATAATGTGAGGTCTAAGCTGGTACCTACTTATCTAATTTTAGCTTAATCTGTTGACTCGTTAAGTAATGGAGAGGTTATAATATACAAACATAAAATGCACAGGTATATTATGATAATGTAGCAAAATTAGTGACATAGAAATAAGAAAAGAAATGAAAGGATAACAAAAGAATCTTTTAGAAACTCAATGATCATAATAATATTAGTAACCCAACTAAATATAATACCATAAAGAGGACAGACGAGGAAGACGTCTAACCACACGGGACCGAGTAAAAGCGATTAACTAACCGAACAAAACAAAACTACATAACGCAATTACGATAAAACCACGAAAATATAGAACAATATGAACCCTGTGAGAATTCACTGAGGCGTCAAAACACGAATCTCGTACCTATAATGTTGTCTGCGACCTAGACCAAATATAGCCGTTTTCGAATCTAGTTCTTTCGAATCTCTTCTGTTAAAATCTCGACATTTCAACAGGTAACATTTCAATGAAAATGTGAGATCTAATAATATTATGATGATTTTAGAGGATTTATGGTCCTTTAAACATTGGGTTCCAGATGTATCTTGTTACATATTTTTAAAATTATAATTTTAGTGGAATCATGGATCTATAGACATGATGTTTACATATTTTTTCCTTTTAGAAAAGGCAATCTTTAAAATTAGATTATAGCACGATCTATAAATTTGACTACAATAAATGTTATGAACAGTACCTAAATTAAATTGTTAAAAACGTTTGTAAGGATAAAGAATAAGGACGTTTAGAAAACTAATATAGCATTCCGTTGAACTATAAACTCCATTTATTTACTCTGTCGCCAAAACCTTCGATCACAAACCTAACAATATCCTACTAATGCGCAATAAACTGTATGAAACAAATAAAGAACCACCTTAAGCACTCTCGGACGTAATATCCTGATAGTAGTCATAAAAAGTACGCGGATTGAGTGTAAACAAGGGTTGGGCTAAGATGTAGCCGCAATGCACCAAAGTAGGTGACGTAGCTTCTTAGGGCGACACTCGGTTGCTCGTTTATCAAAGTCAATATCGACTGTCGACGTATTATACCTATCTTTTACTTACATGCGTGATATCGCGAGCGTTTCGGATATTTTGGTTAAACACGCAAAGTTATAAAGTTATATAGATTATTCGAACGTTGTTTATGCCCGGTTCACTTTTTTCCAGTCCAGCACTGGGTAAACTACTAGAACAGTGGAGTGAACAGTGGTTATTCTGGGTAGCACTGTATTAATTATGGGCAGCGTTATCTCTTACCATCAAGGGGTTGTCTTGCTCGTCTTTTTACTTCGATGTGAAAAAAATAAGATGGGCCCTGAAATTCCAGTAATCACAGTACAGTAACTGAATTGCCGGTCAGGGTTTTAAATTCAGCGCCAGCATTGTAGAGCAATGGAATTCATGTAGATGGCTAACCCAATGCTGTCAGAACAATTATTGTAGAGGGAGGGGTATTTTTTTTAAATGTCTGAACTTTTATGTGAATGAGGGCAATCGTAAAGTTCATTCCAGTCTAGCACAAGTACCCAATTGACTACTGGACTGGAATATTGTAAACTGGGCATTACCACGGTAAAGAGATATACAGTAGTTTGACTCCATAGAAACGGCCGGAATTTGGGAGTGAGTAGATGTGGGCAGATGTGGGTAGAAGTGGGTATATAATCTAGAAGCGGGTGCCACGCAGCGACGGGCGGACGTCGCGATAGTTTTTTGCAAGTATTTAGTGTAATTTACGTTATTTACTTTGGACGTATGTATACATAATATAATAAATTATATAAAATGGCATTCGATATTATGCTGTTTTTGAGGTAAGTTAGTATGAAGTTATTATAATACTTATTTTTTATTTTTAAAAGTATTCTGCTGAAGTAAGAGACCGAGTAAGGATGCGTGTAAGTGTCCGAGTAAGAGTGCGAGTAATAGTCCGAGTAAGAGTGCGATTAAGATTCCGAGTAAGAGTGCGAGTAAGAGACCGAGTAAGAGTGCGAATAAGAGTAAGATTCTGAGTAAGAGTTTGAGTAAGAGTTTGAGTAAGAGTTCGAGTAAGAGTTCGAGTAAGAGTGCGAGTAAGAGTTCGAGTAAGAGTTTGAGTAAGAGTGCGAGTAAGAGTCCAAGTCTTGTCTCTTCGTCTTGTCTCTTGTCTTGCCTCTTGTCTTATCTCTTGTCTTGCCTCTTGTCTTGCCTCTTGTCTTGTCTCTTGTCTTGTCTCTTGTCTTGTCTCTTGTCTTGTCTCTTGTCTTGTCTCTTGTCTTGTCTCTTGTCTTGTCTCTTGTCTTGTCTCTTGTCTTGTCTCTTGTCTTGTCTCTTGTCTTGTCTCTTGTCTTGTCTCTTGTCTTGTCTCTTGTCTTGTCTCTTGTCTTGTCTCTTGTCTTGTCTCTTGTCTTGTCTCTTGTCTTGTCTCTTGTCTTGTCTCTTGTCTTGTCTCTTGTCTTGTCTCTTGTCTTGTCTCTTGTCTTGTCTCTTGTCTTGTCTCTTGTCTTGTCTCTTGTCTTGTCTCTTGTCTTGTCTCTTGTCTTGTCTCTTGTCTTGTCTCTTGTCTTGTCTCTTGTCTTGTCTCTTGTCTTGTCTCTTGTCTTGTCTCTTGTCTTGTCTCTTGTCTTGTCTCTTGTCTTGTCTCTTGTCTTGTCTCTTGTCTTGTCTCTTGTCTTGTCTCTTGTCTTGTCTCTTGTCTTGTCTCTTGTCTTGTCTCTTGTCTTGTCTCTTGTCTTGTCTCTTGTCTTGTCTCTTGTCTTGTCTCTTGTCTTGTCTCTTGTCTTGTCTCTTGTCTTGTCTCTTGTCTTGTCTCTTGTCTTGTCTCTTGTCTTGTCTCTTGTCTTGTCTCTTGTCTTGTCTCTTGTCTTGTCTCTTGTCTTGTCTCTTGTCTTGTCTCTTGTCTTGTCTCTTGTCTTGTCTCTTGTCTTGTCTCTTGTCTTGTCTCTTGTCTTGTCTCTTGTCTTGTCTCTTGTCTTGTCTCTTGTCTTGTCTCTTGTCTTGTCTCTTGTCTTGTCTCTTGTCTTGTCTCTTGTCTTGTCTCTTGTCTTGTCTCTTGTCTTGTCTCTTGTCTTGTCTCTTGTCTTGTCTCTTGTCTTGTCTCTTGTCTTGTCTCTTGTCTTGTCTCTTGTCTTGTCTCTTGTCTTGTCTCTTGTCTTGTCTCTTGTCTTGTCTCTTGTCTTGTCTCTTGTCTTGTCTCTTGTCTTGTCTCTTGTCTTGTCTCTTGTCTTGTCTCTTGTCTTGTCTCTTGTCTTGTCTCTTGTCTTGTCTCTTGTCTTGTCTTGTCTCTTGTCTTGTCTTGTCTCTTGTCTTGTCTCTTGTCTCTTGTCTTGTCTCTTGTCTTGTCTCTTGTCTTGTCTCTTGTCTTGTCTCTTGTCTTGTCTCTTGTCTTGCCTCTTGTCTTGTCTCTTGTCTTGTCTCTTGTCTTGTCTCTTGTCTTGTCTCTTGTCTTGTCTCTTGTCTTGTCTCTTGTCTTGTCTCTTGTCTTGTCTCTTGTCTTGTCTCATGGCTTGTCTCTTGTCTTGTCTCTTGTCTTGTCTCTTGTCTTGTCTCTTGTCTTGTCTCTTGTCTTGTCTCTTGTCTTGTCTCTTGTCTTGTCTCTTGTCTTGTCTCTTGTCTTGTCTCTTGTCTTGTCTCTTGTCTTGTCTCTTCTCTTGTCTTGTCTTGTCTCTTGTCTTGTCTTGTCTTGTCTCTTGTCTTGTCTAGATAGTAGCTTAAGTAAGTAGATGATATGAAATAGGTAGGTACCTACTGTATGCGGGCAGCGGCTGCCCGGCAGCCCTATGACTTGCGCATGTACCGCGAGACTGTAGGTATTTATGTTCAAAAATCACGCTCAGTCAAACTACTGTATATCTCTTTACCGTGGCATTACGTTGCATCAACGTTGTCAGCTGACAACCGGCGTATTGAAACCTCTTGTTTATGAATGTAGTTTGTGTAAAGTTCGTTAGCGAGATTTAGGATTCCCGCAAGGCCTCAAAATCTATTTACTGTCGACGAATATTGGATAAATGTCAGTGCTACCGCCTGGTTTAGGCATTTGTACCAAGAAGGTAATATACAATGGAGTTTAAACGTTAACATCAAACTGATGTAAGAAAAATGACGTCACGGTTGTCAGCCATCTCACTTTCGTATACTATTTACATAGATTGACGATCAAGAATGTTATATACAATGGAGTTTGCAGTGTCAACACCAAACTGATGCAAGAAAAAGGACGTCACGGTTGTCTGTCATCTCACTTACTCATACTATTTACGTAAATTGACAATCAACAAGGTTTTATACAATGGAGTTTGCAAAGTCAACGCCAAACTGATGCAAGAAAAATGACGTCACGGTTGTTTGCCATCTCACTTACTCATACTGAATACGTAGGTTGACGATAGTGTTTTGTTTTAAATTTGTATGAGGAAAAAGAGATGGAACTCAACCATGACGGCATTTTTCTTCAGTTTAGTGTTCACGTTGCAAAATCCAATTTACTAAATTATTCTTGACCCTACCTTTAACGGTAACTATGATAATATTATTTATGGACTTGGGTTGAACACTCACAGAATAAACCCCTCGTAGTTATTAGGTAAAATTGCGGTCAGAGGGATGACGTCGAATACTATAAACAAGTCAGCCTTTTAGCGCTTCTAGAAAATCAGGGCTCTTTCTCATAATTAAATCTTATACATTATATTTTATAGCTATGAAAAATTACGGTTTATGCATGTATAGGTAAAAGGTTTTTATACCATATAATATGGCAAATAAGATGGCCTGCCTGAATGCGATTTTACCTGATTATAAATTTTATTTGTTGCAGAACGATATTCAGTTCAATTTATCACTTTACCTATATGAAAGTTATTTCATTAAGTACGAGTAGAGTAGAAGTGTAGAAATTCCGGATTAAAATAATACTACAAGCGATATAAAACACGCCGCGCCCACTAATTTTACTTTATAAAAGTAGTCTCTACTTCGTTCTACGTCTCTACGTCGTTTATTTTCAATTTTAAAATATCGAATTGATTTGTATGTTTCTTAGACAGCCAAATAACATATTTATTTCATATCAAAACATACGTGCCACTGAAACAAAGTTCGACGTCTGTCACCGTCGAAAAGCTCCGAAACATTTAAATCTAAAATGCTAAAAATCGTACAAATAAAATGGCCTCTATTTTACTTACGTCGGAAAACTTATTCGAGCACAGCGCTAACTTGCGACGTGCATAACCATAGGTGACTTAATGAGAATAGATCGACCGTTGTGGGTCTTTTCTATTAGCTCTTAAGCATAATTGTATTCAATTCTAAGTATGTATATGTTTTCTAATCTAATCTTTTGTGAGTGACATGGTGCCCTTTTTATCTTTGCATTTTCAATGTAACATTTAAGCATGGTTTACGCGTTCAATAATTTCAAATAGTTTTCATCATGACGCTCTCAGCAAAGTGATTGAATATAGTATGTGCAATTTGGAAGCGTATAGGTACTTATTGCAAAGTTAAACTGGAAATTTTCAAAAATAGTTTTTTTTCATATAGGAGCCAAGCAAGCATCTCGTCACTCTGATAAAGGTTGTTTTTGGTTACCTACTATGTTACCGTTGTCGTTATTCCTTGTTATTTTATGCTTTCCTAGTTTAGATAGAAACACATAGCGGCACCGATGAGCACGTGACTAAGACAGCGCTCACGAAGTGAAACAACAAAATCAAAGTTTGGCGTATTTTGGCCACTTCACCTTAGGGCATTTCTATTCTCTACTTATTCTGTGTGCATAACGTAGCGGAGGCGTTTGACAGGAACAGAATAACCCCAGGCCGTATCGAAGAAACAATACAATGTATTATGTGCAACGCTGACATAAATCACATTTTTGTATTGATATTTCCGATATTAAAACGTAAGGATCGCATCTTGTGCGATCGCCGGTTGTTTTG
The DNA here is from genome assembly GCA_947507615.1 of Hemithea aestivaria. Lineage (NCBI taxonomy): Eukaryota > Metazoa > Arthropoda > Insecta > Lepidoptera > Geometridae > Hemithea > Hemithea aestivaria. The sequence continues at coordinate 12,211,486 of OX382331.1, forward strand.
ACGGAATTATTAAAAACAGCTGGAATAAAGGTAGACAACGGATGCGGGACCCACGTTTTATTTGTTTGAGATTTGGGGTGACAAGTGGCCGAGCTTTAATATTGCGATCATCTATGGGAATACATTGTTGGAATTTTTTCAAACAGTATTTTTGTATCTTCTTGTACGTAATATACATAAGTATTGTACTAATAATACAAATATTATTAAGGAGAAAGTTTGAAAGCTATTATAATATGAGTAAGAATGTTTAATGCTGTTGTCACGCAAAATCAACTGAACCAAATGAGATCAAACTCTGTATATAAATAGCTGAAATGTTTCATAACTTTATACGTGAAATCTGAGCGCAGCAATGTAATGAAGCCTTGAAACCTGGTAAATAAAATTGTTCAGTAATGTAGACTGTTTTGTTTTCCTTGAATAATTTTCGAATCTAAATGATTGTATTAAAATACGTGTTTTTTTTTTTTAATGTGATGAAGTAGAAGACGAGCAAGACGCTCTCCTGATGTTAAGAGATAACGGCTGCCCATAATCAGTACAGTGTTACCTAGGATTTCACAATTATGTGAAATTCTAGGAGCACTGCACCAACGCTTCTTACTCAAGAGTCATAAGATGTTAAGACTCTTTAGCCCAGTAATTTCACTAGATACAGTGCCCTCCTACCGGAGCACAGTGATGTTTGCACATCACTGCTCAGGCGGTAGAATAACTGGCACTGTTGGGATACCCACCTAGATAACCTCCTGCAAAGGAAGTCTACCCCCGGTACCCCCGGTGTTTCTCTGTAAACAACCAACACAACTTCACATAAAAAGCGACAACTTTGATACTGTAGTTATCAGCTTAAGAGCGTGGTATATATCGAGTGACGCTCTCTCGCTCGCACAATTTGACGAATTTTGAAATATAAATTCATGTAATTATCATACATGTATTATATTATTTTATTGAAAATTCCTCTAGACCAGCCCTGCATAATATTATTGCACACATTTTAAAAGCGAGAGAGCTTCACTCGATATATACGCTCTTAAGTAGTATCTATGAACCCTTCTTGTACGCACCGTAGCGCAGTAGACGTAAAATATATTTTTGCAAAAGTCGGGTCATAAATAGGCTAATAGAAAATCTCAAAACGGCGTATTCCACCTGTCATATTTCACAATCTGGCCATGCCAATGGTGTATAAACACGTTTCCGTTCAATCATCCAACGATAGGCGGCGCTAGTGCGCATAAATCAACTCTCACACTTTTTCACCTGCCACACACAAAAGCTTTCGCACTGAAACTTGATTCGGGTTATTTCTGACGAAATATCAGCCTATTTGTTATACTATTGATACGGACGCACGTGCCTCGCGTAAGTTTGTACTTGTTGAGAAGAGGGGATTGAGTGAAAATTGCTTTCCGACAATGTGCATAGAATTTGATGGTAACAGCTACGGGTTCCGCTTATGTTAGTGCGAGCTCTTTCAGGAAAAAGGTCGCCTGATTGTTCGAGATGGAGCCGGTGCCATCATTTTGTATGTTTAGAAAGAAATGGCTGGGAATGTGTTTTTTTATCGTTTTATTTTCTACAGGAATGATTATTATTTGTTTTTGTGCCGATGGTTATTTTCGACACCTTTGAAATTCTTATTAGGTAAAAGCTTTTAAATATATTCAACTAATTAAATATGAAGTTTATCTTGTAGAAATATATTCTATCTTTATAAAAAAGAACTGTTTAAACAATATTTTTCAGTGCCTATCAGATTAAGTTTCAAGGAACATAAATATAGGATTAAGGTGTCGGTGTCCATCGTCTATAATGTAGGCGCACTAGGTACTCTCGTATATCAGCTTATACAAAATAACACCTCGACGCCGAGCAGACTATTCTGAGAGCCTATAATCTTCACCGTAAATGGATTTAATGCAAATTCACGTCGGTCGTTTCATCGGGTGCCCGATAAAAATACCTACTTTACTCCCATTGTGTTGTTGAAATTGTTTTTAAAAGTATTTTTATATGAAGACGCTCAGAAGCCAAATCTGATTATAAAAATTGGATGATTTCAAAAACGGCCCTATATTGCTGTATTATGGTAAAATTGTTTACGATAAGCGTGAATGTCTTGAGATATGTAAGTAACTGCTGAGTTGGTTTATGTGGAATGAAATTACGTTTTTAGACTAAGGTCAGAGGCTGTTTCTACGAGCGAGTATCACTAAGAAAAGCCCATTTTAATTTAATGGCGAAGACTTGCCGAGTGGAAAAACTTTTATTTATACATTTAAATAGTATAAGGTATATTACCTATATAGGTATATATGCCGTTGGTTTAAATATGCCCTTTAATAACAATAAATCTCTGGACGACATTTTTCATACTGAACTCTTCTGCAATTTTTATATTATATACAAAACGCCTAAGATTCTCTATGATTGTCGCTTATGAGGCTAAATTACGGCACCTAGACGTCTACTTCTAAGCACCTAAGTAATAATTCAGACATCTTTTTTTCAGAAATTTCATGAGCTGTGATAACTATTTTAACAAGTTTCCTTTTGTAAATAAGGTGGAACTACGCGTCAAAGTGATTCAGGACTATTTTCGACTTAAGCAGTCTGAATTTGTAAGGACATATTACGAGTATGTTGAACTTTCATGTATCTTCTACCACTAGATAGACAAAATTAACAAGTGACAATATAGTCACAGATTGTCAACAAAACACACCTGTACCAAAACCCAACTTGCACTGAAACAAGTAAAATGAAACAACGATCAAAACAAAGCTCCCATCGCCGAATCTCACTCTCAACTGGAGCTAATCGCCTGAGAAGGGTCTAACAACTGAGTAAAATTTACATAAACAGTGCTCTGTCTTGCGGCTGTTATCATTCAATTAAATAAGATTTTAGTGATACAGAAATTAGAGTTGGGGGAAGTGGTTTGGCCGGATGTTTGTACTGTGTCATAGAGTTACGTAGAGCAACAAGCTGAGCAAGACAAGATGGTAAGAGCAAAACTTATACTTAATAATGGAATCAAAACTAGACCTTTCAAGGCAATACAAAAGAATGTGACACCGCAACACTCAGTAGAATTGAAGGAAAAATTAAAAGGATTCATGGAAATTACCAAGGACCTCGACACACAAAACAAATATAATAAGTTACAAGATATATTATTGATCACAAATAAGAATGCCAAAACAGTAAATGAACATAAGTCTACAAGGTGGTTGTCACAGGATACAAAAGACCTAATACAAACTAGAGAAAAGTTACTATCAATTACTAGCAAGACAAAGATTATAAGAAAAGAGATAGCGGAGACAAGCAAAATGATCAAAAAGGGAATGAGAAAAGATCACCGGAGCTATAGGATGATACAACTTGAAAAGTGCATAACCAGAACCGGAGGCATTAAAAAAGGCATCAAAGAGCTGACTGAAAAATCAAACTGGATCCCTTCCATCAAAAACAAAAACAACAGGTGTAAAACTAAACGTTCAGAAATTCTCTCAGTAGCTACTAACTTCTTCCGGGATATATATAAAAAACAGGACAACAATCAGGCAACAGAATTATATGATAAAAGCAGCGTACCTAAGATTTTAACATCTGAAGTAGAAAAGGCAGTAAAAACTCAAAACAAAGACAAAGCATCGGGCACAGACGGCATCAGTAATGAACTCCTAATTGCAAACAAGGAACCTCTAGTACCAATACTTACGAACATTTTCAACGAGATAATCACTACTGAATCAATTCCATACCAATGGTCATCTTCAACAATTACACTGATACACAAAAAAGGTGATAAGAACAATATAAACAACTACAGGCCGATCAGTTTGATGTCCAATATCTACAAGATCTTTTCCAAGGTTATACTCTCACGAATAACTAAAACTCTAGATGAGAACCAACCTCGAGAACAAGCTGGCTTCAGGAGCTCTTACTCAACAATAGATCATATACACGTCGTGAGACAGCTGTTTGAAAAAGGGAAAGAATTTGGTATCATCTTCTACTGCTGCTTTGTAGATTATTGCAAGGCCTTTGACTCTCTGGCACATGAAAAGATATGGCTTGCTCTTAAAAACCAAGGTGTAGAACACAAATATATTAGATTACTTAAGAATATATACAAAAGTAGCACAGCCAAGATAAAACTTGAGAAACTAGGAAACGAAATAAAAATCCAGAGAGGTGTACGACAAGGAGATCCAGTATCACCCAAACTATTCAACGCAGTCTTGGAGGAGGTCTTTCGTCAGTTAGATTGGGAAGATTGTGGAATCTCAATTAATGGAGAGAATCTATCACACTTAAGATTTGCAGATGACTTAATAATCTTCTCTGCAACAAAAGAAGGCCTAGAGATAATGCTTAATGAATTAGACAATGAGAGCAAAAAAGTGGGATTGCTAATGAATACAGAAAAAACTAAAGTGATGACAAATGGAGAAATAATACCAATATACATCAACAACAACTTAATTGAATATGTCAACGAGTATGTCTATCTAGGCCAAATAATATCACCTGAAAATCTAACTTCAAAGGAAATCGACAGACGAATAGCCAATGCATGGAAACAGTACTGGAGCCTTAAAGAAGTCATGAAGAGCCGAAGCACAAACATAAACATCAAAAGGAAACTTTTCGACACATGTGTTCTGCCAGTGCTAACATATGGCTGTCAGACTTGGGCCCTCACAAGCAGTCATTACAAAAAATTAGAAAGTTGCCAAACATCTATGGAAAGAAGCATGATGGGAAAGAAGCTATCAGACAAAATCAGAAATAAAGTTATTAAAGAACACACAAAAACAAGAAACGTCTCGATTGCAATTAGACAGTTGAAATGGAGGTGGGCTGGCCATGTCATAAGAGGTCACGATAAATGGTCCAGAGCCATCATAAACTGGTATACAGGTCACAAAAAAAGAAAAAGAGGCCGCCCCTTCAAAAGATGGATTGATGAAATCAAGGACTTTGCCTCCAAAAATTGGAGAAGAACAGCATGGGACAGGGGGAAATGGAAGTCATTGGAAGAGGCCTTTGCCAAAAGGCAAACAGACAGAATGTCTGACATAGGGCTTATATAATAATAATATAATAATATTACCTATATAGGTATATATGCCGTTGGTTTAAATATGCCCTTTAATAACAATAAATCTCTGGACGACATTTTTCATACTGAACTCTTCTGCAATTTTTATATTATATACAAAACGCCTAAGATTCTCTATGATTGTCGCTTATGAGGCTAAATTACGGCACCTAGACGTCTACTTCTAAGCACCTAAGTAATAATTCAGACATCTTTTTTTCAGAAATTTCATGAGCTGTGATAACTATTTTAACAAGTTTCCTTTTGTAAATAAGGTGGAACTACGCGTCAAAGTGATTCAGGACTATTTTCGACTTAAGCAGTCTGAATTTGTAAGGACATATTACGAGTATGTTGAACTTTCATGTATCTTCTACCACTAGATAGACAAAATTAACAAGTGACAATATAGTCACAGATTGTCAACAAAACACACCTGTACCAAAACCCAACTTGCACTGAAACAAGTAAAATGAAACAACGATCAAAACAAAGCTCCCATCGCCGAATCTCACTCTCAACTGGAGCTAATCGCCTGAGAAGGGTCTAACAACTGAGTAAAATTTACATAAACAGTGCTCTGTCTTGCGGCTGTTATCATTCAATTAAATAAGATTTTAGTGATACAGAAATTAGAGTTGGGGGAAGTGGTTTGGCCGGATGTTTGTACTGTGTCATAGAGTTACGTAGAGCAACAAGCTGAGCAAGACAAAACATAACTCTTACGGATATACAAGAAGATAGACAAGGAAAACGAATCTATTGCTTCATTTTTTGTGGTTGTAAAATTAACTTTTAGTTTGTATCAATAAAGAGTTATTGTTTATCAATTGTTATATTGTGACCAATTAAAATGACGCGTTTTCGGAATGTCATTCAATTCATCTATGGTAGACCTATGTACTGTATAGTTCGTCTCCGGAAGTTAAATTTCATTATAGCGATGGTTGATTTTAACGGATTCAAATACTGGATACTGTACGTTGTTATTAATATTATAAGTTTGTTTAGAGCGTTATATCAATACAGGATATTTAAAGGAAATTTGCCGCAGAATGAATAACAGGGGCTTATGAAATTGTGACCTAATGAAGAATTTCAATGAAACAAACGGTATTGATTATAATTATTATGAAAAAAAATAGGTATTACACTTTTTTATTCACAAAAACAGTACTTTTTGAATCCAAAAGCCAAAAAAAAAAATACTAAAGGTAATGAGGTAACTTAGAATAAAGCGTTGCCAAAACACAAACTTATTTGTGCCCTCATTATGAATGAATACAGTATTATAATATTTTCCGTTTTTTATATTAATAATTTAATGCATTTGCCGGATGATCATCTCAAAGCACATCTCTAAATGAAACTACACCTGTTCAGACTATATTTCTACTCGTTAACTTGATTGCTGTTTTAATTACCGACTTTGCCGCAATGTGGTTTATGTTTCATTGAGGGTTCGTTTCAAACACGGCCAGAATAATGAAATTAATTTTAATAATATTTGATTTTAATGTAAATTCACGTTTTGGTTACTTTGTAGAACGAATAAAATTTATAATAAATTGATGATAATTATTTTAAAATTAATTATATATCGATGATAAAATAATTGAAACAGAATTTTCCACGTTTTGATTTATTAAATTAATTATTAATTATTCTTTTTTAATATATTCGTTGAATATGAATCATATTATCATAAGTTATATTATGTAATAAATGACCGATATAATCATTAATAAACTACCTCTAGTATATTTTATAAGTTCAATTATATCAATCTTGTGCTTGTTTATTGCTATAAGCGATAAGACCGAAAATTGTAAGACTTTTTCTCTAATGCATATTTTTCAATTTATTCTATTATATAGGTATTTATGGTTATAAAGAGTATTCTATTCTATTTTAATTGTGTGTAAGAGTCACGACATGATAAAGCAACCACAAGGGAAATGCACTCGATAAAGAACTAAAAGCAATTCCAATATGAAGGAGGTACGAATAATCGTCGCATAAATCTAAACGCAATAATATAAAAATAAAAAGTCAGCGGCCAGTGCGGCAGAAACCTAATATCCTTATTTATTTCCACAGGGCGTTCGTCCACTAATTGCGATTCTCTGGCCGGTGATTTTCCGCGATCTCGCTTCTTATTGTAATTATTCGTGATATTTATGCACGGTTCCCGGCTCTGTATTAATAGCGCGGTTTTGTTGTGCTCAGGAGTTATTATTTTAGAGAATAATGTGGTGCTGGAAAGATTGTAATTTTAAATGTTTTGAGTGTAACTTGCGTTTAAAGGATTGTTTGGCATAATGCTCCGTGATCAACAGTTTAAGGATGACCTGACAGACTTAACTGTTCAGTTAAATAGAATAGAAGAAGGTTAGGTTTTAGTATTTTTTCTGACTTAAACTTTTCTCGTGATAATGGAAAGATCACATCTGGATACGAAAACAGTAATGAAGCTATAAAACCATAAAATATAGCGACGATATTATAGGTAATCTCCATATTAGATTAGCTAATCTGAGTTAGTGAAAGTAAAGAAATATTATAAGTGAATTAGAGAGGTATTTACCCAGCAGTGGAATAGTATAAATTACCTCAATAAACAATTTACCAAGGTAGTAGACTGATTTAAATTTTTATTCATCATCGTCAACCTTCAAGTGTCCACAACTGGTCATAAGCTCTTCGTCCTGGCACTTTCCCTGTTTTGTTTTTTTCAGGTTGAACTTCACAAAGTTTGAACGCCTAGAAACATTACACTAGTGGAAATTGTTGAGTCACATTCGCATTCCATTTCACGCTCAGTCCAGTCGTAATTCGAGTAGTATGTTTACGCATTATAAACACGTAGTGTGTGCATAAGTGGACGTATCGAACTGGTGCTATGCCAGTGCTATGTTCAGATTCTAAATTATGGGGATTGCTGCAATGTTCTGTTGATAAGATACATTTGAGCCTCTATTGAGTGTTACATCGATAGGATATAATGCCATGTGTTGAAATTTTCAATTTTTTTTCGTTGAAATCGTAGCTATGTATTTTAAATAGAAGTCTTCACCCCTTTCAGGTGAAAACGAAACAAATGTCGATATATTAAGTACATCAATAGATGGACTGTTTTTTATTAATTAACAATCTGCTTTTTAGTTACTGTAAAAACACACTTATATTATAAATGCGAAAGTTTGTGTTTGAGTGTGTATGTTTGTTACTTTTTCACGCCTAAACGGGTGGACCGATTGAGCTAAAATTTGTAACACATAGTTTTGAGTACAGCGGGTAAATTCCTCTTGGCGCAGCTAGTTAACATTTTTTTTTCTAAGTTCGAATATTAATAAATTATCAGCTCAGTCTTTATTCATCAGCATGCTCAATGCTCATGGCGTCACATTTTTTGAAATCATTTCCGAAAATAAAAACCAAATTCTATTAATAAGTAAAAAAGAACAACACATTTTCCCTACGGTTAGTACCAGTGCAACAGACAAAGAAAGTGCTGACAGTACCGAGTACCGACCCAAGCTGGATTTAAGACGGCCCACTCCGTTTTCTCAACGACGTGCCATATCAATAGCTGCCTACTGTAAATGGTATTCCAATTCCGATAATACACCGAGACCCTTAGGCCAGCAACTATCGATTGCCGACGATAGGCTGTATTCTATGTAAATCCGGATCAGGCTTGTTTGGCCATATTCACAAAACGATATTTAGACGCAAAACTTATTTTCGCACATCGTCATAGTAGCAAATTGTCACAGTAGCATTTGTCACAGTTGCAAGTTTCACAGTAGCATTTGTCACATTCGCAAATTGTCATTGTAAAAAATCTTCATGGTAGCATAATTTTTAAAAAAAGGATGGTATAAAAATTAGGGTTTCTAATTATAACATTTTGGTATTATGACGTTTTGCTACTATGACGATGTGCGAAAATGACATTTTACGTCTAAATGTCATATTGCGAATGTGACCAAACATGCCTGATTCGTAAGTCCGTAGCTCGTACGATCCGGCTCAGTATGAGTTAGACATCATTTCTAGTTGAGTAATTCTTGTAGTGATTACTCTTTCAATACGCTGAGTCAGTGAGTGTTTGTAATTAATTGGAGCGGTCCGGGTTGGAAGCATTTTCAAACGGTATCGTTCAAGCGTTAACTTTGGATAGAGATAAATAAATAACTTTTGCCATTGACAATTGAAACTATTATAATATTTTTTTAAACTGTTTTAAAAGACCACTGGTACTTCATAAAGTAAGGTATGATTCACGCAATGATAGCCAATAGTTCTCACATACAAAACAATGAAAAGGTACGATGAAATTGTGGTAGGAGTTTTCCATATGATAAAAAAATACGTGGGAAGCAGTCGTTAGGTTATTCGTTAGGTCGTAGGACCTGTAGTAATCTTGGTGACCTAACATGTAACAACATGCAACATGTAAGTTAGCCATAAGACCTAACATTATTATTGTGTTTGTATAAGAGTAGCCCAGGTTTTTAGTAGGTATCTCCGCCGCGCCCATTTTCGACGAGGGAATCTCATATACCGCCCTGCGCCCCCATATTCTGTTATATGGGGGTATAAACCCTAATTATTATGATGATCGTCGGATCATCCATTGTGTCCGGTCCAGTAGTCCTATAACCACAAACTTTTTAATAAGTCATTTGCTAAAACTTATCAACAAGTTATTAACGGCACCAATCAAAAAGCAGCTGCATACAAATTAAAATCCCTGCAACATCTGATAATCAGACTTCCTCAAAAGCAGTTAAACTGAACCTAGTTACAAAGTCTCGCAGCCACGTTTTCAGATTATGCTGATTTGTGTGATACATTCTTGTATTCAACGGTACGTTACAAATAAGTTTGAGTGCGGATGAGATGCGGATGAAACGCGGATGTCTCTTTGTCGCTAAGTATTTGAGACTTTATGTAAGCTCTATTGAAATACCTGTTAGATCTACACTGTAATATTCTATTGAACTCTTTTAAAGAAGAACAGTCTTAAAAGATCAGCAACGTAACGTACAACGTAAGTAATATGCCTTATAGGCAAATTGCAGTTATAGGCGATGGTAAAAGTCGCCAATGCGTAACAATCATCATCATAGGCCTTTGCGTATATTTTAGACGTAGTGTGTGTGTGTGTGTGTGTCTTTGGGCGAGATGGGGTGACTATATCCGGAAGGTCGTGGGGAGCGGGTGGAGGAGGAAGATGGAGGACTGAGTTAAGTGGCGTGCAATGGGGGAGGCCTATGTCCAGAAGTGGACGAACGTGGGCTGATGGTGATAATGATGACAGAGGTTTAAGTAATGTCTGTTGAATTTATTCGACACTTCAGTAGTACTGCTGCAGGTTTCCAAAGGCGTCTAACCACTCGTCGTATAGTGCTTGTTTGCCACCTAAGGCCTAAAAATTAAGTTGTTAGATTTCTTGAAAATTTTATAAAATTAGCGGTTTTACCCTACCACCATGTCCCTACACCATGGTATCCATGTACCTACTACTCAGAGTCTACTTTTTACAATTTTTTTAGATTTTTTTGTAAAGGGGTAACAAATCCATTTTTTTTTTGCATAATTTGTGACTTTAGTAGGATATGTCTTAAAACTTCTGAATTCAATGGAAAAAGCATGACCTTTTTGTAAATTGCAATTAGAGCGATTTTAGTAATAAAATAAAAATAATTAAATTTAGGATACTGATTATAAAAATGTGTTTTTAATAATTGCAGTAAAAATATTAGCCATAATTTCTAGAAAGCATTGTGATAAACAAACATTTGAATCTTACAAAATACTTTGATAAAAACAAAAGAGTTCGTCACAATATTTTCACAGAAAATAATATTGAATTACCGAGTTCACGAGAACATTAAATCAATTAGGTGAAATCTCGTCGTTAGTAATTCTCGTCTCAAAATTGTTGACAGAATTATTAGGAGTTCTAAGAACCCTCAAGGTTATCACCCATTACATCAACGGCAATGCCACTTAATTTTTTTGCAACTACGCTTAGAATTTTTCCATGAAAAATCAAAAGACTCAAAAACAAATAATATCTCAAAAAAGACTCTAGAAAAACTTGTCAGCCACTACATTAACACACATCACATTGATTTTAAAAATGTAAATTTTGAATCATTACCGCTATTGATATAAGGCATAAAGCTTATAATACTTTACTCCACTACAAGTGTAGTTGAAGTTGCATCGGCATTGAGTTAATGTGATATTCCAGGACCTTAATCAGGAGTTCTAAGAAGCCCTAAGTGTGTATTGCTAGGTGCGGTAATGAACTAAATAATCGATGTTATAGTAACTTAAGGTTAGACATTAAGGTGATTCGTTTATAACGTTAAAATTATATAAGATTTATACATTAATCAAAATTCACAATTTGTGCTAAATACTTAATAGGTATTGAAATCAACCAGGTTTCACTAGTTACTATGTTAAGTAAACATTTTTTTTACAATTTAGAAAAAAAAATTCATACTTTAATGAAAATGTACCTAATTGTAACAATGTATTTTAAGAGCATATTTGTCTTTGAGATATGTATGGATGTAAGTGTATGTATTTATTTCCTTTTTACACCTATATGACTAAAATGATTTAGATAGTTACTTTTTTACCGTGAAAACCAATGGGCGCAGCTACTTAGTTAAATAACAGAAAAATACTATAGGTAAAGTCTTTCTCTGGAGACGAAAGGATTCTCTAATAGTCAAACTCCCAAATCCAGAATCCCACAAGTTAAACTGAGGGCAATAGTTTAAACGAAGCACACATAGCATTGTTTAAGCTAATCAGATCTTACAGCAGTTGGTATCTTCATAGTGGCTGATCAAAGGGGAGGGCAAGTGGGCAGCAAGCGGTCGCGGGACCGCCTCTGATTACGTCGGGGACTATGATCACTGACGCACAAGCCTTTATGCGCTGATAACACAAAACTGAACAGACTTCGCTGTTTATAAAACATTGCCTTTAGAGAAAAAAACGTACGTATTATGTAGTTATTGTCTTCTATCTATATATTATTGATCTTTTCTTGCTGTTATTTACTGTAATCATCAGTGAAAACTTGTAATTGGCCTTATAATAACTACTTTATGTAACCATGTACTTTATGTCTACTTCAAACATGCAACCTGTAAGTATTACTTTGAAAAAAAAAAAAAAAAAAAATAGAGACAATTTTACAGCGTCTTACAAAGTTATGATAATATTATGTAGAAAAAATAGTTATTCACAATCTTTGTAGATGAAAATTTTTATACTTCTTACGTTAAGAAATTATTAAAACTGCTGGTACAAGCAGTAATAGCAGTGTTATTGAAATATATTTCATGGAAATAACCGAAAAAGAACAAAATGAATCATGATGTAGCGTCCGTGGCTCAGTGGTAACAAATCTGTTATCCGGAGACCCTGGGTTCAAATTTCAGTGTGGGACTAGTTTTTCACATGAACGCTACCGTGTTTTGGGAAGGTATGTAAAACTGTAGAATCCGGCTTTGACCGTGTAAGTATTCGTAGTATAGCCTGTTCCGTTGTAGTATATACCCCTCCGTGGTCCGCTCGTTCATGATAATCTTAAGAAAACAAATTTTATAGAACATATATTTTTATGTTTTTTTTATTTGTTAGTTATTTTTACAAAATAGTATTAATTGAACTTGGCTTCACTTTGTATTAAGTACGCGTAATCTGTTTTTATTATATGACATGTGCCTTTATCCTTTTCAAACTAGAAATATTGTTATTTATTATAGTTTCTATGGAGAAAAGATTATTAGAATTGGTAGTCTCCAGACTGAGGTTTACCTATATCTAATGCTTTACCATTTTGATTGAAGATTTTTTAATTTAAAATCTATGGGTCTGATTAAGATGTAAAGATACTTACTTAGCAGAGATTAACATACTTGGCACCTTTATTTTATCAAAAAAAATTAGGTTGGTATAAAAAAAATCTGTTATCACTTATTGATATAGGTGAAGGTGAGGTATAATTAATAAGAACGACAATAGAGCCATTTTCCTTATTCTTTATTTGTTAAACTAACTGTTATTAGACGAAAAACATATAATTATAAAATCAAGTGGTTTTAAATTACGTCAATATAACTACAATAAGTGGTTTAGGATGAATTTCGAATAGATTTCCACCGTATTCTGCATGTAAAGGTGAGCATGTAAGGTAGCATTATGACTGCGCTAGCAACCAATGGGTACGTTTTATTCAATAGCTCCGGTCCCTAACGCTGCTCTGCGCTAAAACCGATTCCTTGTTACTTGATTTCTGCATTTCGAAAAAGCGTAAATATTTTCCTCTAGGGTGCTTTTGCAGCGATGAAGAATTCAATGGCCGCTCCAACATTTCAAATTATAAAATTTCTGTTAGGTTCTCGTGTTGAATGCGTGAATTTTCAGGTGTTCTTATCTTTTTCAAGTTCCGCTGTATCTTTGTGGGGTTTGCTGGTTTGTTTACGCTTTTCAGATGTTTATGTTAGATTCCCTTGAAAATATCGTTCAAGAGTTATACTCGTATTTTGAAAATCTACGTTTATTATTATATCTTTACGTTGTAGAGGAAAGTGGACAGAATACCGGTGGCATTTTCCTGTTGTATGAAAAAATTCTGATTATAGGATTATTAGCCCGCCTTTCATTTTACAATTAGTTTCATTTACATTCAAAAGTTCTTAGATTTGAACGTTTTTTTTTCAATATGCGTACGTTACGTATGTATAATGCACTATTTTTTTTTTTATTTTGTTCACGTAAATTATTATTTAGGTTACCTAAAACAAAGTGGTTTTATCAGTAAATATATAGATACCTAGAGTATATTGATGCATATTGTTGGTACGCATTAGGTGAGGCTTAATAAAATACCCAGCAACCAACGTTCCAGTTGAGTTAAAAGGGTCGTAGCCACATCTTTATGCTCCACTATTTCACCAAGAGACCTTTCTAATTTATACGGACATAGCACCTTTTGTTTAAAATATACCACAATTTATAAATAAGCAAGGGTTGAAATGAAAAACGGCGGTCGCTTCACATCTGAACAAGTGAATTAAATTAAAAATTTAAAAAAACCCCCAACGCAATACGTAATTCACCATTTTTTGATGGCGGCCATCTTGGATTTTAAATTTTATATAGTGGGCTGTAATCTACTTGTTAAGCCCTTTCATTTGATACCCATATTGAGGGGGTCGTGGAAGAAAAAAGTAATCCGCCATTTTGTAGCGGCGGCCATCTTGGACCGATTTTCACCAAACATGGCTAAGAACACTCTCGACTAACTCTACTTTCAAACAAAAAAAACAAAATCAAAATCCGTTCATCCGTTTGGGCGCTACGATGCCACAGACAGACACATACACACACACACACACACACACAGACAGACAGACAGACAGACACGTCAAACTTATAACACCCCGTCGTTTTTGCGTCGGGGGTTAATAAAAGAGACAGGTTGAAAAGCTATCAATCCAATTCTACTCGTGAGTTTTAATAAAAATTGAAACATATTTCGGTTTCTGGTAAAAGCTATGTACATTCAGGTTGTTTTCCGTTTTTTTATCTTTTGTAAGAGATTGCGCTAAGTGATCACATTTCGATATTAAACCATTTGCCGAAGGCCGGTGCCGGCAACGTATTTCATTTTACTGAGTGTCCGATGCGAGTTTTTGGAGACTTGCTTTTTGTCGAAATTATTTTCCAATCTTTTTATTATATCCAGTGTCAGTTTATCTGTCTTCTTACATTGGCGTAAACGTTTTCTCTGTGTGTTACGTTACAAATACTAATGCCACCTGTCGCACTGTAAAATAATGATAAGGAAAGAATGAAAATATTATGACAAAACCCTAATTTACGAAGACTTGAGGAGTGCTTGCAAAAAGTTAATTTATTATATTTAAAATTCCTTATAAATAATTGCTAGCCACTTTAATATCACACAATATCATGCCTTTCTGTGAGCCTTGTGAAAGATCTAATTATAAATTTAATTAAACAAGGTTTAGTGAACCACTTCAGTTTAGTTTTCGCATTATAAAATTTCAAATTACCCTTGTACCCGCGTCGGGTCGTGGATTTACCACGTTTTACACAGATCTTCCCATTACTATAGACCCGAAACCTTAATCCTGGCAAAAACGAGCCACACACATTTGCATAACTGCGTAGTGCCCCTACCTATACTGAATAACACGAGTTCCATGTTTTTGTGCCGGTTATGAATCGTGACATGTGTTTTATGTGGATATTGATTTTTTCTTTGCCTGATTTCTATTTTCTTCATAGAGAAATAAAGACGAGCAAGACAAAAAATATATCTGAATATAGAAAAGGATAGCGAATCTGTTCCTACTGTGACCGTTTTTGGTTGACAATGTTGTCTGAGCGTCTGCGAAGTTCGAAATAACGCCTCAAAATTTAGATTTTTGACAAATCTAGAACTGACCAATACATATCACACACACCACTGCACACACATTCACATTGCAGCTTAAAAAAATCACGCACTTGGATTGGTCAATCCAAGCCCGCTTTTCTCTGCTTCGTGTCAAATGCACCCCATTAGCTATTGTTTTTTTTTTTCAAAAAACATAACATAAATAAAACAAACATTCTACGATGAAAAACATCTTTTATGCCCATTCAGCCTTTTATAACTAATGTTAATTACACTTCTAACTATAATCCGGTTAATTAAAAAGTACTTAATCTTTGTAAACTTCGCTGTGATATTCTACTTTGAACTGATATTTTTCTGAAAGCTATTTTGTTTATGAGAACGTCCCAATGAAAATAATGTTGTACCTTTGGTTATTTCTCGTTCTTCTGTAAAAAGTGACATCATTATCATCATCAAAAGTTACATAAGAAAGATAAAATTGCTCTATTATCGGTGTTTATACTAGTTACTTAATTATATAATATGGATATAATTATGAAAATATTGCAAAAAATATAAACTTAAGCCCCGTTTATGGTAGTTTCTTAAACAAAATTATATGAAGTAAAGTCGGGTTACTTTTTGGATTTAAAGGAAAACTTTGGCACAATTAAAAAATACGAGTAGGTACAGTCAACTACAAAGAGATGTATCCATGTTAGTCTTACAAAATGAAGGAACTTTTAGTATGCAAAAATTATTTACCCTTACTTTGTGACATTTTCAGTATCCACCAAATCTTATACTATATTCGATTCATTTTAAATGCTATTATTATGTATCACCTAAGGAAAAGTAGTGGAATACATCATTGTTGCATATTAAACGAGTCGATGATAATATAAAGTTTGATTGCTACTAGAAATGTCACGAACCAAGGGTAGTTCATTGTGGCAAATGAAAATTTACTTCATTTTGTAAGCCTAACATGGATACATCTCTTTGTAGTTGACTGTACATTAGCCGTAGCTGATTGTCAACTTCGTTTAAACATAAATTTTAACAAATTTAATTAAATTATTATTTCTATGTTCATTTATGAGCTTTTTTGACCAAAGTAACGCCCAACCTTACTGTAATCAGTTCCAGCTAATTTATAAAAAAATAGTGTTTCTAAGAATATTTTATACGAACAAATAAAAGAGATGAGTCATATTGAAAATCTTTGTTTATATTTCAATACATTATTCCCTTTCCCGTGCATTCCATCTAGAGTACACAGTGTAACAGCATTCTGAATTGAAACTTCAAAGTTGTTTCTCTAACTTCGCTCGCAACAAACTCCCTGTTTCTTTACTCATTAAGTTCATTAACAAGATTCTGCGTCAGTATTTTGATGCTTTTAGATGGCTTTTAATATTTTCTATTCCCATTTATATATCAAATCAAATCAAATTAAAACTTTTGTTAACTAGAATACACACAAAATAATTATATACACAAAGTCTTAAAATTACATTACAATGTTAACGGCATTCAGCCTGCAAGCAGACGTGCGAATTTATAGATTTAAGTTTTACAATATCAAACTAAAAATAAATTATCTATAAGAATGTCCCATGAAACCTATTAATTAATATTATTATATTATTTAAAGTCAAGATATTATTTTAGAATAATTAGTAAGGGACATGTTTTCATACACCTATCCAACAGGTCGGTTTGCGATTTAATTAACTTTAGGCGTAATCATTTAAAAAAAACTTAATTTGGAACTTAAAATACTCGTATTTGTCAAGACCTAATTGAAAAATCTAAAAATGTTTAACTAGCTGTGCCCAAAAGTTTTGCCCGCTAAAAATACTCTGTGCTATTCCAGGGTCTAAGCTACATGTATACCAAATTTTAGTTCTACTGATTTAGCCGTTAAAACGGCACACACACACGTCCATACTTTATTGAGATTGTTATGAAGTAGGCTGTGTATAACACGAATAGGTTTTGAAGCAGCTAAAAGCTTAAATCATTGATGTTCTGCCTCACTTAAATAAATTTACTCTACATTATTAATATAATATTATTATATTTTTTAATTAATTTGTATTTCTTATTGTTTTTTATGTAATATGTACCTACTCAATTATATACCTAAGTTTCGTCACCACAGGGGGAGAGCTGAAAATCAGCGTTGTAAACAATTAACTTTGTCTACAACATTAGCTGAGCTTTCTCCCTATTGGGCAGAGCTGCACGATGGCACGGGATGCGTCTCCACACGCAATAGGTCGTACAATAGAATGTTTTTATTTTATGGTGAATTGTGATACTACACAGTACCTATGTATACGAAAATATTCATGTGCCTGTGTTTCTGTGCTCAATAAATATTTATCTTTCTTTCTTTCTTTCTTTTTTCTTTCATTATTTATTTTATTTATTTAATCATAAACCAAAACAGCAAACTTGTTAATCCTTAGATTCTGTTTTACTTTGTATTAAATATTACCAGTGTCTGTGTAAGCGAAAATATTCAAGAAACGCTTTGAATGTCGATATTTTATGTTTGAGGTAAATAATTCAAGCACTTGTGAAAACTTTGTGCTCTTGATTAACGGGGCTCAATTATGTTACTTTAGTTGAACATTTTCAACAGCGCTTTTGTGTTAATGTTAAAACATTCATTGTTAATTACAAAGCGATCTAATTCACAAAATGTTAACAGACTCGCTTGTATGCTAGATAAAGCCAACATTTTAAATTTTTAAAGTAACTATAAAGATAAGCTATGTAATGGTTTATAATATATTAGCTGCGCCCAGTGATCTTACCCGCGGTACAGAAGCCCATATTATTTCAGGGTCTAAGCTATCGTTATACCAAATTTCCCACCCTTATAGGTGTGAAACATACATACATAGAGGTATATCCATACATTTTTACAAACTTTCGCGATTATAAATTTTGTTGTATCATTCTGTATAGAACCTTTTTATTCGACTTAGATAGATATCCACCTGAGAATACGAACCGTTTGCAAAACCTCCAAACAATTCATTTGCTTCCTTTAGGAGGTTGTTTTGCATCTTCACCGAGCTCCGGCTGAGTCCTCCACATTTTAAACAACATCCTACAATTTCAATTTCGCAAAGTGCATAATTTAAAGAAATCGCGACGAGAACGGTAAAAAAGAGTCTTGAAAAATCTTAGACACGTAATACAATGCCCGGATTTAGACTCAAATTTCGAGATTTTAAATATTACAACGTACTTCGTCGAACTGCAGTGCGGGCTCTGTAAATTCCATTTAGCTAAATAGCTTTTGAGAGAGATAAGAATCTACCCATACAATGCTCGCCTGTTTCGAGCGGGAAACTAAGAAAATTGAAAAGAGAGTCGCCGACCAAGACTGCAACTTCGATGCTCCGATTTCAGCAAACCTGATATTTAGAATTACCTACTGGCGTCGTAAAAATTGAACGTCTAACAGTAGGTTCCGGTGCGAGGGAAGTTTTTGCGTGAGACAATTCCCCAGTCGGGCAATCTTGGTTTTAATAAGTATATAACGCTCCCGAGATGTACCTGTGAGTTGGGAATTTACATAATCATTACCATATCTGGCGCAGTGGCGCGCGTATTATACCCGGGAGGTTAATAATGCTATTTTCTCGCCACGTTTTCACGTTGCTATTTCACGTTATCGACCCCCTTTATCTGCGTCATCATTGTTACTAGCCACTGCCGGAACTCCTTCGCCTTAGCCCCTTTAATAGAACCTCCATAGGTGAGCGTGTTCACATACTCGCCCCTAAACTATAATTTATAATGTTTACAATGTGAGTTCAATAACAAGTAATCACTCTTAAGTACCGCTACATTACTTATGATGATTGAAAAATGATTTCCAAATCTATGAAACCCGTCTAGTTTCGAAATCCTGTTAAAGTCGGTAAACTCCAGTCCATTAAGCAGATTCCTGTTACGTTTCAGTTCAGTTAGCAGTTTGCGGTAGAATTATATCGTAATTCCATTCTACTAGAGAAACATTTTATTTTAATCTCCTTCATAAATATTTTAGGTCGGTAATAGAAAATTAATTTGGACGTGGAATTAAAATATTCCTTCGTGAAATATTCTCTGTCTTGCGTACGTTAAGTCGTTCAAGTTCCTCTGTACAGAATAAATTGTTGGATGTTTTCTTGAGCACAAATACGACAGGACGAGTGAGACGGTGCGTGCCGTTCGCACACATGCACGGAAGTGTGCTCCACTCGTTTTAAGGAGGTATATACTGCGATACAGTACATAAGATGCTCTACTTTCTTCAACTTTAATTATGAAAGGAACTTGTGATAGTAGCTATAGATGTGGGTTTGCAACCTGCTTACGCTTAGTCGATTCGTTTAATTGTAAGTAATAGTAAAAACGGTAGATTAATCAGATAAGTCCAAGTTTTAAGCAGGTAAAACTGCCGAGCCTAGCAAGTTTATTTTGCATTTTTGAGTCTCATTGAAAGGCCTGCCTTATTAACCACTAATTTTATAAACAAATATTATAAGCTCTCATATTAAAAGCGCTTTTAAATATTATTTAAAAGCGCTTCATTTCATTGGTTTTTAGTTCATTAAAGTACAAATACTGCACTTATAATAAATCCGGCTGTTAAACAGTGCTATAAAAATTAAATAATAGAAGCTAAACTCACGCCAAAAGCATACCTATCCTACCCAGCACCATACTGGCGCGCGCTCCAGTATGAGTTAAAGCCTCGTCTCCATATAAATGGCTAAAACATCGACTACACACTCTTCTTTAAGTCTATTTAACGGATCGCGGATTGCGTTCCTTCAAAAATAGATAAGTACGCGCTCATGCGACACAGTACTTCAAATTACTTTTTGCATGGCGGAATGAATGGAGGAATTGAACCGATAAAATTGTCCCCGCTGTTGGTAACGAATGTGTCATTTCCAGCTGATATGTGAGCACGAATCTTAATTTGTATTGTGCCTATTCATCATATTGCAATGACGTTATTTTAACTCCTTTTTTCGATGATTTTGTAAAATCGATTGTGGAACATTTTTAATCTGATAGCAATTTGTAGATGAGAATATAACTGGAGGGCAAATGCTTATACTCAGAAAATGATAAGAAACAATTTAAAACCTTATTGTTTAAAACTAAAAATTACCTATCTCGTTTATTCTTGTTGATTACCAAAAAAAAAACTTTCATCTGCGATTTTTCCTTTTAGCTTCAACAGTGTTGAGCAAGATAGTTTATAATAACAGGTATTCAAAGGCGGTTGTAACCACTTACCATGAGCAGATGGGTTTACTTGTTTGCCGCCTATGCGATTAAAGTCACAACACTTCTCAGATAAGTGAAATATTCTTTAGAAACTAGGCAACGTACCAGCGACGACCGTGTATTATTTTAATTAAATAAAGGCGGTAGACTAGTAAAACTAACCCAAGCAAAAGAATATGATGTCAATTTGGCTGGTGACTGGTATCTATTCATATTAAGGATTTATCCTTGACATACGTAACGATATTGTAAACAATGTAAGAATGTACCTAAGATTTACCTTCGATATATTCTCTGTGCGTCAGCAATCCGTAATCTGAGATATGATTTAGTGTTAAGAACAATAACTGAAGCTACCGAAGAAACTTACGCAATAGGCAATAAATCGTTTGTTTGAAAGAAAGTAATCCTGTAACTATGCTTATATGAGTTTTCTAAAGCTTTATCGGCAGTATTTTATCATGTGTGGTCACTTGTAGATAACAATATGACAAAAACAATGTCAAAATAATATTGTACAGTTAACTCCGATTCATATTATCCAATTCATAAAATTAGATATCCGATTGTCCAATTTTAAAATGCATCTGTTCGCTAATCAAAATACTACTGAAAATTATAATAAAGACATATTATAATTTGATTGGACGTTCTGCTGTATGTGTCAATGTATTTGAAATGATTTTAAAAGCGAAGGAGTTTTTTTTATATAATATGCTCACGATTATTCGAAGGCACCGATTACTTTTCCGGTGGACCCATTCCAGTCCATCCAAGTCCAGCGGTTTTCTAGTAATAAATTAAAAAACGTGTCTCGCTCACGTTAACTAAACGAGATCTTGTAGTCGGTTTACATTTTTTTTGTTCAATCTGAGGTCTCCTTTCTTAGTCATTTTTTCTTGTTTATCGCGTGTTGCCTCATTAAAACGCAAAATCCCAAAATTTTCACTTCCACGTTTAAGAGAGCTCTTTGTCACAGAAATAGGAGTTTTTCAGCGTAACTGTTACCTTTATAAGGACTTAACGTCGCAGGAAACGGTCGTCTAAGTATACGAGCACCGGGCGACCTCTCTTTGCTGATAACAGAATTATCCGAATGGCTCCATCTGTCTTATAAATGTGCACCTTATATTCTGGGCCTCTGCTCCTGTAGTAAAGTTCTGTAAGTTCAGCCTTCGTTAAACAGAATTAGTCTGTTCTATGATTAAATTCTTTGCGTAAATCTCGACCTGCGTCGGCGTCTTTTTTATAGTTCCTTGAGAATACTTAAAGTTAATGCTGTAATGAAACTAATAAGCCAAATGAAATAGCCTATAGGTCCCGTATTAAACCACGATGCTTGTTATTATAATTATTATTTTTACTCTTATATTTACTATATTTTATTCAGTTTTACCGGTAGTAACACTTTGCTGTCATCCGTGTTTCCCGAGCGGTACAACTTGGGTATCTTCAAGGCACGAGTGAATAGGTACCTTTCTAGGCATCTTACGTGATCCATCGTCGACCGCATTTTCACTTTCCATCAGGTGGGATGTGGTCAAACGTAGGCCTATCTCGTATAAAAAAAAACATTATAGGGATGTCATATCCAATAATACAAGCTTTCCTTGATTTTCATTCTATTTTCATTATTGGACTAACGGATAGTTTGCTGTTCTATTTGATATTTACTTGATTGTCGAAAAAAAAATTTGTTCTAAATTAAATAAAGTTTTTGCTTTTGGTCATAACGGGATAACTTTATTTTTAATTGCAACGTCCCGTTAAGTATGTTATTCATACATAGGTTCTTGCAGCAATTTGTTACACCAAAAAAAAATTGTGTTCTGGATATCATTTTTGTTCTTATCCGTCACGCATACTTTTAGTATGTATTGGATTCATTGTAAATATGTTTCGCGCAGCATAATTTCAACATTCTGAAAAAGTAATCAGAATCACACATTATATTTAAATCTCGACCCAATCGATGCAGCCAATCTTATTAGTAAATCAATATAATGCAAAGTTCTAACTAAACATTAAACGGATACAAATCTTTCGACCACCCGAACCAAGTTCAGGCAAGTTTCGGTAGATAACAAAGTTGATTTAACCGCTTACCGTTAGTTATGCTAATTGCGTTTAGGTAACGATATTACTCAAGATAATCCCATCCATATTGAGTATCTAATTACTATTCAGACATCTTTCGCACCTGATTTCAAGATTATGCATATTATTGACTGATAGCTTTTGACGTGTTTATCTTAGTCGATCTGAGGTGATAAAACGTGATAATGGTATTATTAATCATTGTTATGTTTAATGTAATAATAATGATATCTATATGTCAACGCATGATAATGCGATCACCTCAAAAGCTGGCAATTGCTCGTGGTATTTTCTTTTATTACTTATTCCATAATATACGATTACAAAAATTCAAATACACGCAGACATTTTTGTGTTTGCAGACATTTTTCTGTCCAATAATAAAATAAATATAGCGAGTATATACCTACCCTGCCCTATTCCTAGCCTTCTATCGGCTGCATCGTCGCCTAAGATTAGGCGAGATCAAGGTCAAAGGCAACCTACAGTGAATAAAAAAATTTGCGACATACGTAACTTTGTTTATTCACTGCTGACGGTGTCTGCTAGTATTTTTGCTAAAATATAGCGAATATTCTTTAAAATTTTGCATTGTGTACAACAATACACAAAAGTGTTTTTAATCTTTGGCTTTATTAAGACGATTTCGATGAAAACACTAATATAAGTTACTAGACTATGCTTACGGCGGCGGCGGCGGCGGCGGCGGCGGCTTTGCCCACGTGGCCTTTCTTAGCGAAGGTCTACGTCATAAAACCAATTTGTATTCCAAATTTCAACCGAATCCGTTCAGTGGTTTGTGCTGTGCGTTGATAGATTAGTCAGTCAATCAGTCACTTTTTCCTTTTATATATTTAGATTTATAATTTAATCCAATAGTAGCAGTCTTATACCCACATGTAGTGTAGTTGAACTGCATAATGCATTAACTGATTACAGTCACGATCCATCTTCCGATGCGTCCGCAGCGCTCCGCCCAACGTCTTCTTCTTGTGCTGCCTTCAGCTTGGTTTAGTACATTTCATACATTTGTGAACAAATTTTTTTTACTACATGAAAATATAGT
The DNA here is from genome assembly GCA_947507615.1 of Hemithea aestivaria. Taxonomy (NCBI): domain Eukaryota; kingdom Metazoa; phylum Arthropoda; class Insecta; order Lepidoptera; family Geometridae; genus Hemithea; species Hemithea aestivaria. Next base: position 12,235,534 of record OX382331.1, read on the forward strand.
TGCAAAATAGGCATGGCAAGAAACAATGATCTAGTTTTTGGATAGAATTTTTTTTTGGAAAAACAAATTAAAAAAATCTCGCAATCGCTGTTATTTCAGATTCACAGAAAAAAAACTTGTGCACCAAAATTCGACTACTTGCATACTTACCTATATAGAGCCAAATGGAAAATATTTTCCGTTGAAGAAAAAGGTTTTTTTATATACAGTCAACTTTAGAGACCCTATATTCTTCTTATTGAAGTAAATATTAAAATATTATACTAGTACCATAATTTATTCACAAAATAGTATGGACACAGAATACACAACCTGTGTTACAAATACATTACTCGTGTCTAGTGGTAGATTAACACTGGCTGATGAAACTAAAATAAAAAAAACATATCCAAGTTGAACGCACCAAACGCTCCCTCAACATGGTAAGCGATAACGACCACGATGGTTATTTTGCACCGAGATAGGTGTTCCCGTAATAACTCTAACGCAACTGTAATTTGAACTACGCTCCGTCGGTTCATTAGCGACAATGTTGATGTATCGCCTCTCTTGCTGCTTGCCTAATACCTAATGTGGGTGTTTACAACGTAAATGCCGAAATGTTGACACGCTACAGCAAATAGCTCTGCCTTGACATTTAACTCGGCTATTTAAACTAAAGTAACGTCAAATCGGGTTGATTTCGTGAATTTGTTTACATTTTGCAAAGTTATTTTGTTTCTTGTTTTTAAATTAAGTGTAAACATGCTGTATGTTTTGCAAATTGCTGATAATTGCAATTTTAGTTCACAAACCTGACAAATGTGTAGTAATGCTGTTACCAATAAATGCACACTAGTAGAGCTCAAAGTTAAATTTTTGATGTATTTTTGATGAAAAATTTGTTTTATTATTGTATTCAGTATAATTTCTTTTCACCATTTCTGGAAATCATATACACAACATACTCGTATTACGTGTTAATGTAACTGAATGTAAGAAGTAAGAACACTCTACTGCGTCATCAGAATTTTTCGCTTCGCCAACGCCGCCTTTTCTACGACGCTTTAATGTATCTTCCAGTTTTTACGTCAAATTATCATCTGGCCTTCAGGCTCGTGTGCGAGATGTTCTTCCCTTGTATGCGAAGCACACATCTGCAATGCCATTATTTATCCCCTTAAGACGATACAAGAAAGCCAGTAAATATTGCGTTCTGTTTAAAGGAATATGTTAAACACGCACGCGTCGGCTTTTGTTGTCGAGAGACGTATCTGGCACGATGATTTCTTTTCGCACCAATGAACACATTTTTCTCACTTTAAACGAAATAAGAGCATTAAAAACACCCGCCATTTTACGCGTACTTTTATGTCGAAGACGTTTATACGCGATAGAAATATTTCGTTGATGTTTTCTGATAAAATGTTTTTCTCATCTTTTACTCTAATGAGAATGAGCAGTGGAGGCGTTAAATTGAAATTTATTTTCTCTCTACAACGCACGCCTACTCACACACTCGCATTATTATTTATTACTTATTAAAAGTAAGCGTAATTCATTAAACGATATTACACAATATGATTTATTACTATCCAACAAAATTATATTATATAGTAGGTACCTAGATAATGTAGGTACCTAGATAATTCAATAACACCGCATTATCAACGCATCGCGCTTTAATCAAGACAATAACGGTCTTCTTATTCCATCAAGTTGGAGAAAACTAATAGAATAACAAGCGATCCCGGAGCGCACTACAAAAGTTTGCGGGAAGTTTCCTTATATTTTATAGAATGACTTGTGTTTGTCGAACTTTTCCAGCGCACAAATTATAAGTAGGGAACACAAATAATAGTTGACGTAGGGCCGGAGGCTGTGCGGATGCGGGCCGCGGGGGTGTGAGGGAGGCGCGGCTGCACGAAGGGAGGTAATCAACCCGGACAGTAATTCGGGAGCCTTAAGGGTGTGATCGGTTAGCGCAGACAAGGGTACCACCACTAGTATCCTTGGAGAGAAGAAATACTTTAGTTCAACATATCCGCTGTGGTTTTGTTTTGTAGCTCTTCAAGATTAGGCGATTTCTCGATAAACATGCGACCGGCGCGGCAGCTGCCGCTGCTCAGACGTCTCCCGAGAAATTAATCTAATGTGGTACAACTTCGATTCGTAATAATATTGGCTCCACTGTATCTATTTTATTTGCGTGACTGGTGTTATGGGCGACGAGCGATCGGTACTAATTAGTTGATTGTTTCTAGTTTTATAGCCAATACTGGAACATTTTTACGACTACAAGACATACTTGATTGATCACAGGACATAAATTATCTGCAGGGTAGATTTACATTGATCGTGACGGTTAAGTAACACTGGTTATATCATGCTGGGTCTTGAGGCATGTAAACAAGTACGTAATACGTACGTACTATGATAAATCACATTAGTTCACTCATGTGTGTTTCTTATCATGCATAAAATTCTCAGGGAAATCTCAGTCTTCTAACTAAAATAAATAGAGAGTTCGCTTGCAAAAATCTCGACTGGCAACATGAAAACCAACGCAAACCCAATTAAGTTTGCTTTGAATCTTTTGAACGCACCATAGATAGGTATAGCGGGTTGTACGCAGCACTCATCGGCCATGAGCACACGGTCGACCACTAGAGGGCACTTGAACCTCTCCCAGACTTCGGGTATCTTTGCACCTTAATTACGCAGCCGATGTAAGCATTCACGTCTCTATCGGAAGAAAGGAGAAGGAAATTTGGAGGCGTGAGTGCCTCCGACAAAGGAATTTAACATTTTTCAAACATCGGGATGGAGCCCTCAAAACGAAATTGATAACTTTGATGTGATATTTTTAGGTTTAGCTCCTTGAAGGTTGTGAGTGCGTGACTTTTGTGCGTTCGATGGTGCTCGAATGGTGAGGTCAAGTGACGATGTTCCGCCCCGAAATAAAATCTTCATTTATATTGCTTTGCATTTTTGTCAATATCATATTATTATGATACGCGTTTGTCAGATCTCTTATTATTATGTTCAGTTTAACCGATTCCTAAAAGGACGAGGTTTAAAATTTATCGGATTTTTATAGATGTCCAATATTCATCGATTATTTTTTTCTTAGTCATAGACGCCTTAACTAATTTGGAAAATGTGTGTGGTGGACAGGCCCATTTAAATTTTGTATTAGTTTTTTTAAATGATTGTAAATGTGTATCTCTTCTTTGCTAATTAAAAGCGTCCTTGAAGTACTTAGGTTTAAATTATTAATATTAGGAAACTTGACCAACCCATATGTTACAGTTGGTTAACTTATTTAAACGGATAATCAGTTCATTCAAGAAAAATTGATGCCTTCATTACCCGCGGGAGAGGGCAAGCCTTATTAACTTTGTAATTGAATAATTATGGAGGAAATTCTCATTAGCCAAGAGTTGTGGTTAAAAACGAAATTAGCTATCAAGAATAATGCCACTTAAAATGAGTTCTGAACTTCTCTCAAGATTACACTAGTTATAACTTCGTCATTTACATCAGTCCTTAAATAATTGTCTGTTTAAAAATCTGGAAAAAATCACAATGATCTGAAAAATCCCATAAAACAGCTGATTTTTTAAAACCTGGTCACATTTTTTTAAAAGTTCATTAATAATAAAAATAAATATTTCAGGACGATGTGGACACAGCGCCACCTAGCCCCAAACTAAGCAACTTAATGTTTGTATTATGGTGGTTAGGATAACGGATATAATACTTATTATACTTTTCTTTTGTAAATACATACTTATAATAGATATTGAAAAACCACCCAGACCAGAAACAAATACCTGTGGATCATACAAACATTTTGTCCCATGCGGGAATCGAACCAACAACCAACAGGCGGGTATTAGCCCACCGCGGCACAGAGGTCGTCAAAATATATTAAAATGTAAGCCTTTGACGACTATCTCACCTGACCCTTAGAGAGGATGCGGCCATAGATGGTAGCAGACTAAACCTAGAAGGCGGGATAAATCTCTTCCTGGCTTCACTGAACGTCATGCCGGTACACGGCCATAAAGACTGATAGGCGACACAGTTTTTACCAATGTGTGGTTCTAGTTATGGCCGAAGCATACCACTATAATATAGAGGAATATCACACAAACATTTTAAATCAACCTCTGTGGCGCGGTGGGCTAATACCCGCCTGCAACGCAGAAGGTTGCGGGTTCGATTCCCGCATGGGACAAATGTTTTTGTAATCCACAGATATTTGTTTCTGGTCTGGGTGGCTTTCTGTATCTATTATAAGTAAGTACTTACAAAAGAAAAGTATATAAGTATTATATCCGTTATCCTAACCACCATAACACAAGCATTAAGTTGCTTAGCTTGGGGTTAGGTGGCGCTGTGTGTAATGTCCTGAAATATTTATTTATTTATATGCGAAAGTTTGTGAGTGTGTGTCTGTGTGAGTGTAAGTATATGTTTGTTACTTCTTCACGCCTAAACGAGTAGACCCATTGAGCTGAAATTTGGTAAAGAGACAGCTTAGACCCTGGAATAACACAAAGGCTTACAATACAGCGGGTAAAATCGCTGGGCGCAGCTAGTATTTAATATAATACACAGGTTAAATGGTGAATAAGGAAGCACACACATTTTACTTGAATCCAATTCCATACAAAATCTTCACGAACAAACTTTCCGCTGATGAATTTTAGTACATTTTTATTCAAGGTAATAACACTATTGCAAAACCTGGTTCCGAGTCGAACTCTCCGAAGCTCAGTAGGTAATATTCGGCTTTACTCCGCGAGCGAAGAAGCCTAGCAAAGCCTGTCTTATCTACCAACTTTTACATTATCTCTCGAACTCTTACATAAATTCGAGCTCCAACTCTACTTACGCTTATCAAGTCAAAACTACGTAAGCGTGTATTTATTTGTTTCTATTTTCTGCCTGATTGAGCCCACAACTTGTAGGGAAGCGACGCGGTACTGCCTACCTCGCGAAACTTACTCGCGGCTATCGACTTATGTGACATACAGTATTACTTATTATTTGTATTTATACTTATAGCTTAAAATAACAGAAGTAATGTTGTCGACCAAACGTCTATAATATCAAAATCGTTAAATTTTTTAATTCATCAGTTTTTTTTTGCCATTTAATGTAGCCACCGTACCAAAATCTTAGTCCAATGAGGTTAGGATATTTTATGTGTAGATGAAACTATAAATATTATGACAACCAAATTTGCACGGATTACAGAACTTCAGTGTTTGTGCAAATTTGTCTAAATATGTATTTTTGATAATCGTACCGTACCTATGGTATAAGGTAGTAGGTAGGGTGCTTGTCTACATTTTTCCATGTCATTGAATATTTCAATACTAAAACGCGATTCTATTGCGAGCTAAAAATACTCTCAGTATGTGAATAACACTCAACTAGATCCCGAAGCGCCCTGTAGTGTGAGTGAGTCAAGATTAACTTCTGCATTATAGTGTCCATATTCTCGTACACTGGTTCGCTGATTCGAAATCAGTTAATGCAAAAGTTTATTTTTTAAGTAAGATTACACGAGAGTTTGGGCACAACTTTGTAGGAGCAGCTTTCTTGCAGAAATCCCACAAAGTATGGAAGAAACGATGCTCGGAACCCGGCGCGAGGATTAATACTGAATTTAAAATGATTTCGGGACTTTTTCCTGTTTTGTAGGTGTCCGTGGAGTTTGTTAAGGTTGTATATCAATGGGGAACTTTAACTTGACGTCGAGTTTAACAAAATTTTGTTAGCTTTTATCCTCCAACATTGTGTTTTTGCATTGTAACAGTTTGTTGACAATTATTTTTTACGTGAGTAAATAGGATAAAAAATCTTAGATATTTTAATTACATGAATTAAAATTAGCAAACTGACACCTCGTCAATACTGACTCAATACTATCGTCACTCTTATTATTGCTACCACACAGCTACTAATAAATATACATAAGGTTAAAACTAAAAAAAAATCATAGCAATCACATCAACGGTTCTTAAACAGTAACAAGCTGTAATGAAACTCATAAAATTTATAAAAGAAGACATGTGTTGCTTGATCGACTATTTACCTACTTGAATATTATAAATGTTGCGAGCAATTGAACTCGACACAATTGAGGTACTTGTATGTATTTAAGTGAGAAATTGTATCCATTTGCCTGCTTGCAAATCCATTATTGTATTCAATATTCGACATTAATCGATTGAACAAACAGTTAAAACATGCAATAGTCCTATATTTTCAAACAAGCCTATCAGTGAATCCTATCACCTAAATGTCCCAACGATTTATGATCACTTTCCGACGGCTCCCATAAACATTCTAAAGCATCCGGCAGATTGTCACATGCACCATTATGGTACTGTACTGACGTATCATAAACAATTGTACTGAATAGTTATTGTGAATTATTGTTTAACTAGCTTATGCTCGCGGCTTTGCCCGCGCGGCAAAATCCTTTCTTAGCAGAGGCCCACGTCAAAAAACCTATCTGTGTTCCAAATTTCAACCCAATCTGTCCACCGGCTTAGGCTGTGGGTTGATAGATCAGTCAATCAGGCACTCTTTCCATTTCTTTATTTAGATAATTTATTTTAATCTATCCTTCCCTGTATATTGATTCCTTGACAATCAGGTCTTATTTGCTTGCCTTTTTTTGAGCCTTTGTTAATCTCGTAGATGTCCATTTTCAATGCTATTTATTTTATCATTAGTTTGAAATCATAAGAAATAACTATGTAAACAAACGCCCACGGATATAATAGACGAAATTAGGCTCGACCCTGGGTTTCGAACAATTACGATGTTCTTCATCAGGACGCTGGCTACTCAAAAACGTACATAATATGTAATATTATAGTTTTAAAAAAGATTCAGAGCCCATTTTAAAATACCTACAGCTCGTTTATCAGCATTGAATATCTCTAAGATATATTATAACAGCAAATCAGATTTAAATAATACCACAAATCCTAAACAGCAATGACTCTCCGAAAATCACAAAATAGCTTCCATTTTCTACGCCAAGAATTTCATATCGAATCAACTTGTCACTTTTAATTTCCCGGCCATCAAATAAAACTAAAAGTCCTCGATGTTAAGGCGACATAATTTTTGCTCACTCCGTCATAATACGCCATTAGCGCTTCAGAAGTAAGGCCTCTAATTCCCGTTTAAAAGCCTGCACTCGGCTCAAAGTCAGCCGTAATTTAGTCTTAGTCAGCAATACTGACTAAAATCTAATTTGTCAACCGGCACTGGCTACTTCGGATTCGATACATTTATAATGGAAAAGTTGGTGGTACAAACCCATACAATGACTGGGATATTTGCATAATAATAAATATGATGCCCGTATTGTTTATCTTAAGAGATATACTATAATATTTTAATTTATCAACAATATTAATCCCTTTTTTTGATTAAAACAAAATTGTATGATTAATTTTGCGCCACTCTATATAAGTAGGATTAGAAATTCTTGAATCAATAAATGTATTATTATGTGTTAAAGTTAATTGCAGGAAAAACTTTAGATCACCGATACCACCATCATTCAATTGCCCATTGCTTTGATCTCTATTCTACCGTTTTCCTTTTCATTTATCTTAAAGATTTATATCTCTAGTTTTTTCTCGTCAAAGACATTTTAAGCCAAGACAATCATCATTAAACTTACCTAAAACACAAAGAATCATCAACATAATCGAACCCATTCTAAACACTGTGACCCCTTTAGCTCACGGTAATCAGACCAAGGCTTCACACAACTATAGGCATAGTAGGTATATATATCCTACCGATTTGTTTTCATGGGCTGTCAGCGGCAGGTTGAGTCCCGTCTTGGGCCCTCACGCACCACTGCACCGGACCTTAGGGCATTCTCAGAGGGCAGCGGAGGCGATTAGCGGACCTCGCGGGAATGTAATTTATACTCGTTGAGCTTACTGCGGAGTTATTGCGGAAAGGGTTTTTAAAATGTCTGCTCCAGTTTGGTAGGCTTTCGTAAACGATTTTTATTAATAGATTTTATATACCTATTAGGCTATATTAGGCTATTAAGGTTGTGCTAGATCATGGAGTGGAGGAATTTGTAATAGTTATGTCCAGCCGTGGGATGATAGAGCAAGGTTTTGCCTTTATTTTATTTTTTTCAAATCTTATATTTTTAGTCTCATATTATATTGGTAGACCTACCCCCCCCCCCCCATACCTACCCCCTACCTTTTTGTTGAATATAATGTGGTCAACAAAAATTTTAATGTAAGAATCGCCTGAAAATATTTTTTAAATTCTCTTACTTTCATCATAATGTGTTAAGTAAATTTTTGGCGATTAACCTTTTTTTATTGTCTTTTTGCCATTTTACTGTTTTTCCTTAGTAGTATTACGTAACGTTGATTTTCAATATATTATTACTTTGAAACCGCACTAAGAAAAGTTACAGCAAACACTAACGATTGTTAAACAAAAAAATTATCGCGTCCAAGAAAAATTAACACTACAAAGTGAAGCACGAAGTAGTTATAATAATTAGCAACACCTATTTAAGCACTTAAGACATGCCCTAAGCAAGAGTTAATGGGTTGAAAGGTAGAGTACACTACCTCCTTTGAAATTTTAGATGCTTCACTGAAACTGTATATACCTAATTATAAATTGTTTAGCTATATGTTGTATCGACGTCATTCGCATGTTCTATTAATATCATAAATTCTGTTACATAAAAAGACATGTTTAAAAATAGATGGAGAGTATTTTGATCACTGAATAGGGCTATATTTATAACTTAGACCTTGTTGAGAAAGGTTAAATTTTACTAGCACAAATTGAGATATTATAAGGTTCAAAAACATCGCGTGGGTTAAAAATTTTTCGAAAATCGAGATCGAGCGTTTTTGTGGAGGCAGTGTATAGACGTTTTTCAATCTCGATAATGTCTCACTACCCTTTAAAAATTTTGATCTAAGTTCAATAATACACATTGGTAGTGAACATGAAAATTCTATGCTCAACTAGGAGAAAGGGATAATTATTTATTAAAGCCCTTTTAAGTATTTTTCTTAGTCGAGTACTGTAAAGGTATTATTGGAAGGTGAGATGTTAATTTTTAACATTGTGTTTTATGTTTCAGGTAAGAAATCATTGGAGACATCCTATGCCGTGAGTTAAACCGTCACAAATTGTTAGCTATTACTATTTTAAATAACATTTTTATTTCTCAACAACCTGAAAGAAATATAACGCTGTATAAATCAGAGTTTTCAAGAAATAAAAGCGTATTTAACTTGCACATTAAAACTAAAATCGATAATATAACTTTACAATACCGCTGCGAATGGAACAATGGGCAAATGCCATTACATTGTTACACAACTTACGAACTTTCAAACAAAACTATTGAATGGCTAAATTACCTTTACAATAGTCTACGATGGCTTTACCGAGATAAGCCCGGAGTTAGTGTAATAACCAATTTAATTCAAAATATACGAGGAGGCGCATGATTGCTCGCTAAAATACAATGTAACTCGGTTTCCGAAGCTTTCAGGCGAAATCCTGGTCATTTTATATCGTTAAATTATGGTGGATTTGGCTTTAACCTGGTACCATTATGTTGTACAATTGTTTTACCACATTTTACTGATCATGTAGTAAATATAGGAAAAAGACGGATCAAGTCCCTTTTGCATTATTTTATATAAAGGTACATTTCTGCTTATTTAGATGACTGCAGAATTTTGGATGATGAAGGCTTTTTATATTTGAAGAGAAATTTGTTAAAATACAGATGAAAGCTAAGCCCAGCAACGGCGAGGGACTCTATGTAAAATTTTGTTTACTTGTTTGTCTTTCCAACTCTAAAAAATACAACATTTTATTGGCAAAGGATCAAATACTCTATATAACATTCGATTTCAATTTTTAAAATATAAAAATCAAATTAATCAACATAACTGTTATGGTTACCTACTTACCTTTGTAAAATGTCACTTAACAAACATGACATTTTCGTCATTCTATTCTGTTTGCAGAACCTTATCACCTGCAATGCACGCTTTAAGACACACTAAAACACAAAACGCCTTAAAACGCCATTAAACCAAACGCCAAGAATAAAACACAACCAACACGTAGCCTTTTAAATTCACATAAACGCATTCGCCGCTTGACAAAGTCTTTACTCGTAAGAATTATAACGTTCATCCTTAAAATGGATTCCAAAGAAGGGAAGCAATTTCATTTGTGAACCTGGTACTGCTTATAATCCGTCCGAGGTAATATCATTTCATATTCGTAATAGAATCATTTCGCGTCTCCTTGAAACTTTATAGTCCACACAGATGAAATATAAGAATATATGCTGCGAGTTGGCGTACTTTGCGTGCCTAAAATAGGTGGTGCAATGCTCCAATATATATTATTTATTACCTATTTGTATTGTAAAATCAATTTAAAAACCCAAGTTATCCGTACAAATCAATACATTAATGATAATAATTATGTTAGCAATGACTGACACCGCGTCGGAATCCCCAAAGTTTTGCTTGCGTGTTGATGTCTAATTTTAAAAAAGATGCTTCAAGATTCAAGTTACGTCTAATATACAATTATAAATAGTAAAATACTTCATAACAGTAATTTAATATTATTATGTTTGGTCTATGCACAAGCAGAATAAACGTACACAATGCCTGTGCCATATGAAATTGTAAAAATAATAATAGTACTTTTAAGTAATCAAAAGAGCAAAGAAAAAGTGGTGTTAACTTTTATTCAATTACTCGCTCTCATTTTTTTTATGCACAGAAGTAAGAAGACGAGCAAGAAGCTAGTCTTCTTGTGTGTGTAATTGTGAAATTCTAGGTGCACTGGATCAACGCTTCTTACAAAAGAGTTATAAGACATCTATCTCGGTATAGCATCCATGCTAGTCTCGTTTTCATTGAAAACGTTTAGTGTTTTGTAGGATGTTTGATGTACGACTGTGAAAAGGCCCAATCTCCGGAGCACTGGAGGACCGACGGAGTTGCTTTTAGCGGCGGTTAATGTGGTTTGTTTATGGAATAATGTGTTGATTAAATTGAATACTTTGATTAAAACCCTGAGCAAATGAAACTTAGGGTCGGGAAGATGAAATAAAATATATGTATTTATTAGGGTTTTTAGGACCTACAACATTTTTTTCACCGCAAATTTCTTAAACGCTTTCATCTGCCTTTGAAGCATTTCAAAATTGAACTTAAATTTCCTATAGGTATAAGTAAAAGCACATGCGTAGACGCTTTCACGAAATGTTAAGAAAATCAAAAAAGCTATAATATAGCAACTAATAGACATGATTGGTAATAATAATTGTTTTAAATATATAGCAGAGAATTTTCGTTTGACCGATTAATTTGTGAGCGTGTCGGATTTTTAACCCCGGTAAAAGATATTTCTTGGTCATTTTTACATTGCAGTTATTTCAGACTTATTCGTAGCTAATAATATTTCCAAGTTATTAAAGCAATCCAATTTATAACGGCGTCCTTATTCTTCAACCCTCGCCTAACGAAACCAATTAGCTCCATAATACCTACATGTTTTACTCTAAGCACCTGACAACGTATTCCAGGAAATCGTTAATTAAATCCAAAGCCTTAAGCAAAGGTGGTTTTGTCATCATAAAAGTTCCCCTGTGAACTTTCAGTAGTATGTGTAAGACATCTATAATTAACTGTGATAAGTGAAATAGGGTCTTATTATCTAAGTGATAAAGTGGAATTTGGTGTGAGGTAACACGGTATTGTATTATGTGAAACCAAACAGATCCCATTGTGATTATTCGCTTTGATTACATATCCCAGTTGTTGTTATCTCGTTGGAGATGTGCGGAAAGAGAAGCGTTGTTCGTAGAAAGACTCCCTTCAAAGCGACGATCCTAGTCTTTTTGCACAGTCTCTACACTTGCTCATTCGTTTATTTATTCAACTATTAAGTTGTAAGCGTGATTCGTTCAATGTGTATTTAACTCTTAGGAATGTTTGCTCAGTTCTTTTATTCTGATGGAAGCGTTAAATGCTCAATATTATTATGGGAATAAACAAGTTCAGCAGTAAATATAAAAGAACTTATAAACATGGATTAAAAAAGATATGAATGTTGGCAACGTGCTAGGTATCCTTGGTATTGCAGGTATCTTCTAGGAAGGGTGATCACTTACCATCAGGTCGGCCGTCTGCTTCTCTGCCACCTGTGGGATAAAGAAAAAAAATAAGAGTACTTATAGGTATCAAAATAGACTACAATCATTATAAAGGTCACTCACGAAACAGTAGGGGCCCGTTTAGAAAAAAAGTATGTAGCTCAAACCACTCAAGAGATTGTGTTAAAAATTTGCACAGAGATCGATTATTATTGTGACGTAGGTACATTGTACATAGAAAAAAAAATCAGGACCGAAGCCGCGAGCATAAACTAGTTATAAAAATAATTAATTTAGGCGTATATGACGTATCATATCACAGTGTTATGTAACCCCACCTATGTTTCCAAGATCTATAAAATCACTAAACTACAGCACTAAAGACTTTTACGAGAAAAGCTATTTTAGTTTATTGGTTAACAGTTATGTCGTAACGGGTTTTTAATTAAAGTCGAGTAGATTTCATTACTTAAGGCACCACGTGTTGCTCGCGAAATAAAACTCCAGAAAGTGGCGGACCTAGGAACGGGGGGATAAGGGGCTTAAGAACCCCAAAATCATAGCTCAATTTTGCAGTAAGCTGTTTTGAAGTTAAAAATTAAAAGAAAATCCACCTTTTCCAATCTTTGACTGGGACTACGCCTGTCAACTAGGTTATCCTAAATAAAGTTGTAAACAAATAATATTTAATGATGGTGTTTTCAATCAAGTTGAGAATTAGATTGATATTATTTGGATCAATTTACAATGTCCAAGAATAAATATAATTTATAAATTTGGGATAAAATGTTACACATATTAACAACACGATAACATTTCACCGATGATTTTTTCACACATTATGGGGCTGCGCAGACGACAGACTATCCATGACGCACTTTTTAGTCTGTGAAAATAGAACCTATGCAATTATATGCAGTAACGCACACGACGCGCAAAAAGTCCGGCGCACAAATAATCCGTGTAATTCGGGCAGACCGCACCGTGCCGCACCGCGCCGCTCCGCACAAAAAGTGTGTGAAAAAAATTGAACGTTTGCTTCAACGCGCGCTAACGCAGACGGCACACACTTTAGTCGGCAATCTGCATTTGCAAGGGGTGGACGTAACGCTTCTTTCTTCTTCTTTTTCTGTACTTCATGTACAAAATAATACTTCGCGATCTCTGCACGATTTCCATAGCGTCTACGTCCCTACAGCTCTGCCGACAGAATGATCGAAGATGTGCGTCGTGTGCGTTGAGTCTGTGAAAAATCCGCAACCGACTTTTTGCGCGCCATGCAGACTTTTTGTGCGCCGCAGACTCGATCGCACAAAAAGTGTGCCGTCTGCGCAGCCCCTATATATTTCTAAAACAGCACCCGGAGGGTTTCTACTAAGAGTACTTTAAAATGTTCGACCAATAACGCACTGCGAAGCATTTTAAGCCCCCCAAATAAAAGTCCTGGATCCACCACTGACTTCAGCTTAGAAACAATGGTCAGGCACTGCCGAGCTGGATATTCCTTAGACTTTCATAGGAACAAAAGGACTTCCTCCCAACAAAAACTCGCAACGCCGGATGATATGTCTATGGCGAGAAATTACAAAAAAACGTACGTCGCGTTTTTAAAAGGAGTATTTTTTCGAAGAAAAGTGTAGCGGATGCAAGGATAGACAAAAGGTTATACACCGTTAGGTATCTGGCGTAAAAGCAAATGTAGATGAGTTGCCGTCGCCCCTCGGTGCTTAACTACCACTGGTTACTTATAAAATTAGATCGGGTATAGATCTTTGTATCTGAACCGGCCATGATAGAGACAATACATTTTATTACCTTACTTCTGTCTCTGACTTAGGCCAATTAAAAGCGACGAGTGAGTAAACTAGCGAGTGAGTCACAACTGGGACAGTAACGAAATTTAATCCAGTATAATTCAGTTTATTTATAATTTTAATTTTCCATGTTATCATAACTAAAAGTTTTATGCCATTAAACAAGAAATAAAATTGTAATGATAATATCTAAAAAAACAAAAGGACCAAATGTGACATAATTTGGGTGTCTATTGGTGGTACTAGAGGTTATACATAATGAAGCATTAAGTGTAAAATTTAATATAAAAAAAATTGAATAGACACAGATCAACTAATCATGTAGTTAATTTTACCTTTAGTTTTATAGTTGTATTTGTAAAATTTACTTTATTATGTGGACTGATAAAGAGTTTCTTATCTTATTAAAAAAATAATGTCTCTGCCTCTCAACAGTTTCTTGTGTATTTTATAACGTATCTCGGACAAACTTTTAAAAAGATTTTTAGAATCGTTCCATTTCCTTGTTTATGCGGTGGCTTAACTACTCGCACAAATACAAAGTCTTCACATAAATCTTGCGCTAGATGGCGCCGTCTTACCTGAGCTTGAGCTGAGGTACGCAGTACGCACTCTATTCGATAACACAACAAATTAGAATCTCTTCGTGTACGTGCTTTAGGAGGTTTATTTTTAAACGGCTGGAAAATTGAGGTTTTGTGTTGGTAATTTTAGAAACGTTTATTAGATACCTCAATCCTTCGCATTTTAAATCGAATTGGATAGTTATTATGTTTAAGAAATAATATCCCTTCGGTCTTATAAGTGTTTTTTTCGTTAATTTATTACTACATACTCGTATAATGCCTTTTTTATTTACTATAAGTTATCATTTGACATCAATTCGTGTGTTCTTTATAACGATTAGACTAAAATCATGGTATTAGAGTATTTGAAAAATAGCACTTAGGTACGACATGTATAACCAGTTTTTATAATATGTAAATATACTTTACCGACTTTTACTTTAAGCCATTATTAAAACTATAAATTAAGAAAGAATTTAATAGCGGTAAAGTATGTCCATATTATGAAGTTTTTACACGGGAATAAATCATTGATTCTCTATAAAAGTAATGATAAAATATATGATGTAAGCCTTGACCAGATATGAAGGCTACTTTAAAAGTTAAAAAAAGTTTAATATTAAAAATAACAACTGAACCTCTTTTTAATTTAAGACTATAATTATACGAGTACTTCAACATATTAATAAGGAAATGTTCCGAAACATATACAAATATATTTTTATTGACTTTTTAGTCGCCATGGTTGCATTTCTTGCTCATGCGTTTCGTTATTTAAATATTAATTAGTTATTGTATTAATAAAATACCTCAACATTAAATAATAATATATAATATAAATATTTCAGGACATTTTACACAGCGCCACCATTAGACATTAAATTAAAGCTATTCAGAATCTAAAGGATACTTATAAACTTATTAAAAATAAAGTTTTTATTACCACAGGTTTAATTAAATATGATGTATTCATAAAACCTAAAGTCTTGATCATCATAGGTATAATTAATCATAAGTTACATACGCTAGTGAAATTTGTCCGTCAGTCCATGAGACCGTAGGAGCATGAAATTGGATCGCGGAACCTAAACGTTCGCTAGAACTGGGGCGCGGCTGATTTTATAATATTCATAGCACTTATGATTTTAATTTAAATTGTAACTTGAATCATTGAATTGTATTTATGTGAAACTGTGGGTCCCGACTGTTTCAAAGATATCTAGGAGACAGTCGACAGGTTATGTTGCAGGCCTTTTAATAATCTTGGTGACCTGAAACCGCAACATATAGGTTGGCCACATATGGGATCGCGGAACCTAAACGTTCGCTACTACTGGGGCGCGGCTGATTTTATAATATTCATAGCACTTATGATTTTAATTTTAATTGTAATTTGAATCATTGTTGAATTGTTTTTATGTGTGGTCATATAAAAATATTTAGATACTAGCTCAAAAGCTTGCGGTTATACTTCTTATATTTAATACAGATGAAAAAGATAAAATTTTTGTCTTCGTCTTCTTCAAGGGGGGTTCTCTATTTGTCAAAGCGTTATTTAATAAGAAAAAGTTTGCAAGTTTGGTATGACGACCTCTGTGGCGCGGTGGGCTAATACCCGCTTGCAACGCAGAAGGTTGCGGGTTCGATTCCCGCATGAGGCAAATATTTGTGTGATCCACAGGTATTTGTTTCTGGTCTGGGTGGTTGTCAATATCTATTATAAGTATGTATTTACAAAAGAAAAGTATATAAGTATTATATCCGTTATCCTAAACACCATAATACAAGCATTAAGTTGCTTAGTATGGGGTTAGGTGGCGCTGTGTGAATTGTCCTGAAATATTTATATAAAAAAAAAAAAAAAACAAAGGTGCAAATAAATCAATATAGGTGCAGAGTCGTTTCTCAAATTTCAAGAAGGGTTTTTTTAACTTATATAATATTATTACTTATTTTTATATAATTCAATTAATTAATTATATTATGGTTTTTGTCACTTCTTGGCTCTTGTGTAGAAAACGCTATATCCATAAAATCGTTTTAAATTAACCATATTTAATGATAAACATCAATTTCAAATAACAAATTGTTTTAATTATAATACAAACTCACAACGAAATTTACGAAGAATTTAGTGCCTAACTCGAGAATTCAGCACAAAAACTATGTTAAATTATTACTAGACATAAATAAGACGCGTCTACGCCGTAGCAGTTGCTACGACGGCGCCAGTTCGTAGCACCTCGTAGAGGCGTTACGGAGAATTTGGTGCTTTCTAAACTTCTTAAAACTATTATCATAATTTCGTGCAGTTTGTCATTGCACGACTTGACCTTAGTTCGTGCAATTTGGTGCATCCTTTCTGGGCAATTAATTTCAGTTACGGATAGTACTTTATGAGTTAAGACGTTAGGAATTAAATTGCTTTTAATTTATTGTTACTATTTGTTATAACTCTTACTAAATAAAATAAATAAATATTTCAGGACAATTCACACAGCGCCACCTAACCCCATACTAAGCAACTTAATGCTTGTATTATGGTGATTAGGATAACGAATATAATACTTATATACTTTTCTTTTGTAAATACATATTTATAATAGATATTGAAAACCACCCAGACCAGAAACAAATATCTGTGGATCACACATATATTTGCCTCATGCGGGAATCGAACCCGCAACCTTCTTTACTATTAACATACAAATGTTATTTCATACTAATTTTATAAATGTGAAAGTATGGGTGTGTTTATACGTGTGCGTTGGAGTGTATATTATGTTTCTTTTCATGCCTAAGGGCTCCCACGGCTACTTTTCGTAGCAATGGAGAAGCGATTTTGTCAGGTTTAGTCCACATTTTCCTCCAGATTTTGTATCATTACTATCGCAACGCTATCGCATTTCAGTCGCGACGCAAACGTAATTCAACATCGATAAAAAATGTGTATATACCGAAAACGTATCTTTTATAGTTAATCAGGTCGGGGCTTACGTTATTTTTCAAAATCGTTTTTATTGGTTCACAGTTTTTAAAGGACATTTCTGTGAAGTCAGTGTGCAATTAATTGGAATTAGTGAGTCGGTGCGTCCTTACCGGTGCCAGTTGTTTTTGTTACCAACGACAATATACTTTAATAGACTAAGATATATTTTTAAGCTATTGCATAGCTTCTATCGCGGGCCTTGAGCGTGGGGACCGAATCCAGAAATTCCGTAACGAAAAAAACCTAACACCCCCCACTCCGACCGGCACAGCGGTGATAATTTTTAGTTTTTCCATCTATAGATAAAAATGCTATGCAAAAGCTTTACCGCGGCAGTCTCCGAGTGCCACACGTCTTTTTTTTTAAAGTGTTTTGTGTTTACACTCCACCAGAACAGTTAACCCTAATTACACTGTCAGAGTCAAATTATAGGTTGTATAATATGACCAACCTTCATATACGTTGACTCATCTTATCAAAAAATGTTTGAAAATTATCAGCTAACAATTATAGAAGTTATAATCAATACAAACGTTTATTTTTCTATTATTTTGTAGAATTTATCAATAGTTATTGAATGAATACCAAGAAAAATCTAAATCTCTCTTAGACGTTATTGTCTTAGACATATTTATAATAATATTACCAGCCCAAAAAAAAATGTGCGATATTATTAATTTTAATAAATAAGAACCAAAACACCATTCAAGTATTACCTACTCGACCTTTACAATTTACAGGTACTCATGTGTATTATTGAATTAAAGTTGATAAGTGCATTAGCAGTATTGCTCCATTCTCTTGATTAACGAGTCAGAGTCGGTTTTTACTCTCATTTATAATGAGTCGGAAGTAAATATTCAATTAAATTGTTTATTTTTCTAATATTTTATAGAATATATTATCAAAAGTTATTAAATTAATACCAAGAGAAATCCAAATCTCTCTTAGTCGCTACGGTTTCAGCCATAATTATATTATGACCAAAGTTTCAAAGAAAAATTATTTGTAATAAGCGCCAAAACACCATTCAAGTATTACCTACTCTACCTTTACAATTTACAGGTGACACTCATGTGTATTATTGAATTAAAGTTGATAAGTGCATTAGCAGTGTTGCTCCATTCTCTTGATTAACGAGTCAGAGTCGGTTTTTACTCTCATTTATATGATAATGAGTCGGAAGCCGCGACCGTACACAATTATTGTGTGTAAATGAATGTAGATCGCGTGGAAACGCTTTTTTAAGGAAGGGTTTGGATGTGTGGGCGGACTTGATTGTAAGGAATAGGTTGTAATTGTGTTTGTTTTAAGGTAAAAAAGTAACATGAAAAATAAGCGTAATCGATAGATTTGGAATTGAACTTAACTTTAAAAAATCTTTAAAATCGTTGTTATGTTCTCTAAAAAGTATTAAACACCTACTGTACTGAAAGTAATTCAATTTATGGTATGTAAAATAAGGGTCATTATAATGTAATTAAATTATGTTCAAAAAGGTTTTTTCGATACCTAATGATTTATGTATCGATTTTTATTAATCGTAGAACTTCTTGGTAAATACTTAAGTTTAAAGACTCAATGGAGTTAATATACTTAAATGAAAAGCTAAATACATATTCGAACCAAGCAAAATGAGGAATTGTATTAAACAATTATATTTAATGCAATTTGTCATTTTACTAACATAATAAATAATAATAATTAAAACAATAATTTGTACATAATTATCGTTACACATAATATCGAAATGTATACTTAACAAAAACAAAAAAAAAATATTATTATAAAGCAGAAAGACAAATTGTCAGTAAAATAACTCAATATAACCCAGGAAAATAACACTAGGCATTATGTTATGCCATAAAATTAGGACGTAAAAGTTCAGACAAAAGCGGCGACCACTTTTCACGGCAACGACAAAATTACTAGCGCCCGTGTCGCCTTATTTCAAAAAATAAAAATTGAAATGCGTGACGTAAGTACTACGAGCGCATTTGGTACAGAAGGTGAAATAAAATTAGCGTGTAAAACGGTACTAAAGGTTTTTTGCTTTTTGGACTGTGCTATTGGATCTCCACTATAAAAACGTATTTATAAAATTAGTGAGAAATAAATTATAGTGATAGATCCCGTGTGTAAGCGAGGTAGGTTGGCCAGACAGGGCTAAAATTTGTATGCAGGCTATAGTAGGTAGGCTAGGGTCTAAGCAGAACCTGGAAATTACATAGGCTACTTTTCAGCGGATAAAACCACTGTGTGCGGCTAGTTTAACATTAGTATGTGTACAATTAATAACTTATGCATCATCTTCGTCATGATTGTTATGAAGTCCTCAGAAACTCAGAACCCAAATTCATACGATTATTTGTAACAATACTAAATTCACACCCTTTTCATAATTTTCTTTTTTTTTCACAACAAATCGGACCTATCGGACTTATTGGCTATGCAAGTTCTTGGTATTCATATATGTACCTAATTAATATTAGTACTAAAACATCCTAAGATCTGCTTCTGCACAGACAAACGTCGCGTGCTAAAGTGGTTCGCAGGTTGGTCGCGGGTCGGTACGCCGCTATCTGCTATTTAATTCCCCTTTGTTTAATATAGTATGTATGTAGACATACTTTATACATAATAATATAATCACGCCTGGTTCGTTAAGGTAGGCAAGGACTTCAACTTTCATAACATTCTTCAAACATGCTCGCCAGTTCGTGGTACTCTTGACATGGCCTTAGAACTATATTATAGACAAAAAAATTGATTCTTTTATTGATACACCTAATTAATATTAGTCTGGTTCCTTCATTGATATACATAATTAGATGATATCAGCACTTAAAACATCCCAAGATGTAGTTCTGCACAGACAAACGTCGCGTGGTAAAGTGGTTCGCAGGTTGGTCGCGGGTCGGTACGCCGCTGTCTGCTATTTAATTCCCCTTTGTTTAATACAATCTACAGCGAACACCGCCGGGTAACGTTATGATGACATTTGGATTTGCTATACGTTATATAGTATCCACTGGCAGAAATAAAGGCAGATAGCAACATAATTCATCTGATCTCTGTTTTAAATACCAAAAGTGGCCAAATATTTCCCTTGGAAACAAGACCTGCAATATGACTAAGAACTGTTTCCAACATAACTTATAGGCACAATCAGGGTCCACAGTTTTACGCCCATGTCGAACACAGTAGCGTCCAGACAAAAGCTTTCCAACATAAATACAAAATTATCTATGCAAAATATCCTACTAATACGTATTATAAACGCGATAGTTTGTAAATGTATGTTTTTATATACTCAAAATTAACATATTCACGCTGAGGCTCTCTCTAAAACAGCATCAGTTTTGTAATTAAAGCACGTTGTCCGATTTTACTACAAGTCTTAGATACCTATATTATGCTGCGCTCGGAATGAAATCCGGAAATATGAGTGCATTCTCGCCGCCCGTGAAAGCATTCCTTTCACACAAGCCCATTCGGGATCCTTGGATATTAATGATGTCAAACGTACAGCTTTGTCTACGAATTGACGAGGTTCTCTCCAACACAGACTTCATTTGTTTGAGTAACTGCAACTTTGATGCGTTTGAATAGGGAGGTACTTTTCCGTCTTTGATTTGCTTATCAAATATGTGTTGTGCGATGAGTGCATTAGCTCTTGCATGCGTGATAGGCTGACCCTACATTGGGCACGGCACGTCACGATGACGACGATTCCTTGCGAAACACATCACACGCAACTAAATTGTGGTGATGCAGTGTCACTGCAAACACGTAGCATTGACTTTCGTCATCGATAAGCTCGAGAATAACACACAACCAATGTGGGGCCAGCCTTATAACAAGGTTTTTTTAATAGCAATAGGTGTAAATTGTAAATGCTATCATACATTTATTTTCACTGCCCTGTTTTATTTATTTTATCAGTTCAGTTTTGACGCTCAATTATATTTTGTTCATAAGATAAAACTTTTCAATGCGTGAATATGTCGAGCAATTTTTGTCCAAATAGAACGAAAATACTGCCACAAACTCGCTTTTAGTAAAATATTCTTTTTTGATGCTTAACAATAAATCTGCGGTGGAAAAATATTATGTTCGGGAGTAGTTTATCTGAAGCTTTTTCACGTTACCAGTCAATCTGACGATACAACAATACAGCGCTGTAAAATTCTATTTAGTGCGGTCTGGAAAGGCCGTCAATCTCGAGTAGATGCGGCAACAGCTATCAACAGATAGCCTCGGGCTCGTTTGACAGCCTCCACGGTGAATCGTGCACACCAATACGACAAAGGATTATCTACGAGAAAGGCACCCGGCAATTTCACCTGTCCATAACTCATCCGCTTACCAGTTCTCTCCACTTCCAGTCCCAGGCGACTCTCATATTTGAGCTCTCGTACAAGTTCCTATATTGATTTTAGTCGAATCCAGTAACGGTGTAGAATATTCCGACTGTTGCGACTCGAACACAGAACTTTATTAAACTCGCTCACTCAACTATTACACTTCCCTAACAAAGCATTAAGAACGGTATAAAACACATTTCAGAAAGTCGCACCGGCACAATGGGAAACTTTATTCGGGAGGTCGGAAAAAATGTTACCAAAAATATGACGTTTGAAAAATTACACGCATTCACAAATCATGCGGGCCCTCTTTTGTGAAAACTTTCGAAGCACACAAAGGAATTCAACTCGTTCTTGAGCCGTCGTATTTTCCGCCTTTGCGGCCGCGGTGTGTTTATTTTGGTCGTCCGTTAATGAACTTCAAACGTCCGACTTTGATATTGCAGATGAATGTTAAAAATGGCCGTGTAAAGTTCGATAAATCACATAGTCCATAGCACACCTGAACAAGTGTACCGGGGCTCGGCAAAAACGTGGAACGTTTTACGATTGGAAATACAAAATTCCATTTGGTGCCGTCGAGAGGAAATGAAGCAATTAATTCAGCAGATGGCGTCGCAGTGCGAACATTAATCATCGACTAATCGTAACTGCAGTCTTGGATTAATCCACGCCCACGCCGCGCCGCGCACTGACATCGACACATCGCGTGTCAATCCAACACTGTTTGTTGCTAACGTTCCCACCTCTCAATTAATATCATATTATTATACACTCATCGACAGCACGTCTCTTAGAGGGTGTTGAATAAGCTTATTGAAATGATGAATCTGAATTCAGATTCATTTAAGTAATTGTCTAAACAAATTATTCCGAGTACAGAATTTAATATTCAAATTAGCTAGTGAAAAGATAAGCATACTGAGTGCGAACACAAAACTTAGTTCTCTTATTGAGTGCAAACATTATAATTAAATCATTCTCTAAACGCCAACAACCATTTCTGTTTAAATAAAATATCCCAATCCGACATAATCTCTGGGAACGTCTTATAAACCGAGCTTTCTTTCCTAAATTAACACCGATACGATCTATTGTCGCATCGGCGGCCTTCGAAACTTTATCTCTTAATTAATTTCAGTTTGAAAATGTAATAATGGCACGATGTTGGAGGCAATTAAAAATGGATTATACGTAAACATGAAGCAAGTGGCGCGTTTAAGAGTCGAAATCGAACAGAGAGCGGCCAGATTAAGGCACTTGCCTACTCCGGACTCCGGATTACCGGACAAGCTAGTGGTAATGAAATTCGTCCCGAGGAAATGGCGGGATATAGAGGCCTAGTGTTTTAAGCCCTGTCCAGACAACCGCCGATTGTATTTGATGAGAGTTTTATCTGTTTTGTACAATCGGAACGTCGTCGTAATCGTCGATCCAACTTTGTTACTGATTTGTTTAATCTCTCGTTTTATTGCCGACTTTAAACTCGAATAGCTCAAGAAAATCGAATTGATTCTTCGGTGCAGTTCGGGATCAATAAATTGTTCAAACTTTTTGCTTCGTATAATTACACCTATTGAAACAACACGAGTTGATTCGCTGCTTCAACTTAAAACGTTCACTGAAGAAGGTTGAATTTACTCAACTTACTTTATATTGATTCATAAATTTGATAAAGAACGATGAAACTTGATTACACATATCTACTTTTTCGGGGACATCAAAGCGTATCCAACCACAAAATCTATCCCAAACTTTTTCCCGCCCTGATTCTGAGACCTCAAAACTATTAGACCGTATCGCCCAAAGGACACGTCGATTCTACCCTTCCCTACAGGCCGACACTACAGTTCAACTTCAGTATGAAATATTGCAATAAACAACGTGTAGTTTTGTCTTGACCGCGTTAACACGTGTTTTAAATGTTTTATGCCAGTTTTAATTTATGTGCAATGGTTAATTTTTCAATTATTTATGCACGGAGTGAGCGTTTCGCACGTTTTATGGTCAGTTTATTATGAGTATTTTACACCTAACACATATAAATGTTAAGGTAATTTAACTTCTTGTAACTAGATTTATGATGGATCTTATCGTATGCTCTATAAAATAGATTTATTCTTGGCATCACGAAGACATTCAGTACTAAACCAAATTTTATAATAAAGCCTGTCACACTGACTTTGGCCTAACTTCATTATGCTTACATTTCTGATATGAAAACTTATCATGGCTTTCTCTTTCTTGTTCTGGGATGTAATAGCCATCTAATTACCTTGAGCTAATTCTACAATTGCAGTAATTCTTATTTTCGAAGATACATTACTGAGTATAGATTTCCCCCGCCATAGACCTCCAGTGTACCGTAGCTTACTTACGTCACTGTACCGATTGTGATCCAATTAGGGGTGGATGCGCATCCGCTTAGGTATTAAAGTGGACGCGACTGGATCGTTTTGCCAGTAGGTAGGTACAGCCAAAGGTCAGACACCCAGAGGGAGTTACGCTCTTTGAATACCAACGTTGCTTTGTCTTGGAGTTCTAAGAAATTAGTTTACGCACAAGCAGTAAATTGTAGACGTATCTAGTAGTTCATTTAAAATCGATCAAATGCAGTTCTTCTGTTTATTTGAGTTTTTGGTTATAACCCTTCATTTTATCAAGCCTAAATTGTTACTATTATAAAGGTGAAAGCCATTTGAGTACTCGAGTGTTTATGTTTGTTGATTCAAACAATTATTACTGATTCAATTGCGATGAATAATAAATATAGATAGTTACCTATGTAGATAGTCGTAACATTAAAGAAAATATAGGCTACAGATAAACCTAGATCACCTATGCTCATTAATTTTAGCATTTTTCATCTAAATGTTACCGTGTCCTGAAAAATAGTTTAAAATTTGTGTCTCGATTTTTCGCTATACGATATGCAGTCGGCAGTTATTAGTTCTTGTGTGACCTTTTGCCACACATTGAGATTTGAGCCTAGGGCCTCTAAATAAAGCTTAAATCTGGTCAGAATATATCACGCCTTCTAGGTATTGTCTACTGCCATCTACGGCCACATCTTTGCTGAATATCACGCGAGGTCGTATTCAAAAGCTAACCTATAATGAACAAAATATAATAAAAAAATTACAAATATGAAATAATACATAATATTAGTGCGTCTAACTGTTGCAGCAGATATTTCGTGCAGTCAGTTGATCGCCTTAACTCCAGCATCAGTTGGGGCAGCGGTTTGATTTAACCGGCGGCGAATGGTCGCGCTCAATCTGAAACTGACTCGAACTTGCTTTAACCAAATATTAGTTAAATGTTATTGAATATACTGTTACGAATTGGGGAATATTGATTTATGAGATATGCTCTTGTACGCAATGACAAGTATTTATTCATTACTAAATGCACCAGGTGGTTTTACCTACTAAAATGTAGATAATATTTAAAGCTACAAGAATGTAGATAATACAAGCATACATAATAATTTCATCTTAATTGTTATAGTCGTGAAAAAGTACATAATATTAATGATTATGATGATTTTTCTACACTATCTTCAGTATGTATGCAACATTATGTTTAATTATTAAATCACAATTTTAAGGATTATAATATACTTGGATGCATTTGAAATAATAATTGAAGTTTGATCGTGTAAACAAAATATGTATTTTAACTACATTTTTTTTTGTATACTATAAATAAAACCATATCTATAAATGTAATGTAAATTAAATTAAATAAAATAGGTTGTACATAAACACAATAATTACGTAACAAATCTCGATTAATAATATCAGATGAGTTCAAACCTACACAGCTGAAAGTGTTAATAAATAAAAAAACAAACTTGCTTCAAGAATACGTAAATAATTAAATAAATATGCGATAAGCTTATGTATAAAATAATCACCCTGATCCGTTACAAACAATACGGGACTAACAAGTACGAGTACATCCGCGTGCTGTCACTATACGCAACCAACAATTAATCACACAGACAAGAGCCTTTACTGACGCTTATGCGACAATTTTTATTCCGCCATTTGCAAATTACATGTTTCTAAGTCTCTCAGGAGAAACACAGTATACACTATTGACTCTAGCACAGTGTGCGAGGTCTTTTCCTTCTGTCAAGTTGGACCGTCATCCCATACATTTTACTCTTAAGAATTAAGTTCACCGGGGGCAGGCATGCTCTGTAGCAGATCGACTAGGTGGGTACCCCAACTTCTTATTTGTCGCTTCACTCTTGACAGAGTGGTCGTGGTCGTTACGATGTCTTTGTTGTGACCCGTTTCACAATAAGTCTCCACTGGTCTCTTACTACCCCAACAGTGCCAGTTATTTTACCGCCAAAGCATTGATGTTCATACATTACTGTGCTTCGGTAGGAGGGTACTGGAGGTACGAGTAATGAAATTACTGGGCTGAAGAGTCTTATCTAATGATTGTCAAGTAAGAAGCGTTGCCACAGTGCTCTCAGAATTTTACCTTTGTTAAATCCTGGGTAGCACTGCACTAATTATGCGCAGCGTTATCTCTTACCATGAGGAGAGCGTTTTTCTCGTCTTCTTCGTTGTATAAAAATGTATAGGATATTAGGATCTTTTATACGGGTCCAGCATACTATGCGCTTCTAAATAGTCTTCTTTCTATTGTCACTCGTTCTCTCTATAAGAGCATAATGAGGTAAAAAAAAGCTGTGGCCGTAGCATGACGTAAGGGATCCCGACGAAACTTCAAGAGTAGAACTGTCATCCTATACTTTGTACTTTTGTGAATGTATGGGATGACAGTTGACTTGACTGCAAGACAAGTCTACGAAACTTCTGAACGTGGCCCACTGCTCTCTCTTACAATAACAAGCTTCGGACATTCCGTGCTAGGCCCATATTAAGAGATGTCAAGTATTTTGATATTAAAAATAATTTTGTTTTAAACTGATCTTAAACCAATAAACCAGTCTTACTAAATGATTAAGACAAAACCACACAAAAACTGTTTACAAATCACGAAGGTCTCATTAAGATGGTTTCTACAAGTAAAATTATGGACTACCAGCATATCTTGATCCATTGTACTACGCCTATCTACCTTTCCGTGCATGACTTTTAATACCCACAAAAAACATATTATGTCATTCAAACATACATTGTACAAACAGTTTGTGATAATTTTTAATGAACGCCCTTAAGTCCGTTTGGCTTGTTTTTTGACATTTTTAAGGCTTTTATGATACTTACTCAGCATATTAGTAGGTATTTAAAACGTTCTTTATAATGGTAGAGGCAAATGAAGTAAAAATAAATAGGCTAAGCGCTAGTCGGGCTACGTGCAATGTAGGCTTCTGTAGTAGGTACTGGTAAAACAAATACATCCATTATTATTTTTTATTTTCTGACAATATCTTGGAAAAATTTAAAGTGATCTTCACCATTTTAGTTTTTATTTAATATTCGATTAATCTTTAAAATTAAAAAAAAAACGATTATAAATATTGTGACGGATTATAAAATTAAACTTTTTATAAAGCGGTTCTAAATAAACGTGAATATTATTGTCAGGTATGTAAGTCTAATGTAAAACTAATATTTTGCCTTACTGCGGTTGCCCATCGGAGGTGTGGTAAAAGCCTTAATATTAACGTTCGTGACAAACCAACGTTTGTTATTAGAAGGTGCGATTTTAAAATATTTGACGAGCTGTTTTAACTACGATTTGTTGACAGTTAATAGTCTTGTAACACTTAATGCATGTAGTTAATTGTGTTGAACCGATTTAGAATAAATTTTTAAGGGGTTAGATACTGAAATGATGGATACGGACAATGTTTACAAATGAAAGATTTTGTTACATAGATGTGATTTATTAAAGCAATAACTTTATAGATTTCCCACCTTCTAGGTTTAGTCTACAACCATCTACGGCCGCAGCGTCGTTTTGCATTACGCGAGATCCTGATCAATACTATTTTTTTTTTCTTTTTTTTTTTTAAAAAGATAACCACTTTTTTATGAAAAAACTGATTTAATATTAGGATTTAATATCTAAATATATAAAAAGAAAGAGTGACTGACTGATCTATCAACGCACAGCCCAAACCGCCGAACGGATTCGGTTGAAATTTGGCATACAGATAGGTTTTATGACGTAGACCTCCGCTAAGAAAGGATATTCCCACGCGGGCAGAGCCGCGAGCATAAGCTAGTTATACATATAGCGTATACCTACCTACGATTAAGTTTAGGAAAAATATTTTTATAAATTTTCATATCTGATGTGTATCAAACCTACTTTTTTACTGTGTTCCTACCCAAAGTAATAAATAATAATAATCGAACAATTAAAGAGCGAAAATTAAAAGGTTAATCTATCAAGTTTAAGAACTGGTGTTTATCACCTGTTTGCACTAAAACTACTATTTGTAGTACTATATTTAATTTAAATATAAAGCATAAAACGCTTTTCCGTGAGTGAAAATCCAGGGCATAGTATGCTAGTATGTATTTGAATACCGACCAAAACTTGAATTGCGAAACAATATTTGAAAGACAAAGTTTTCATAACGTTTTGCCGTTCTCAACTCCATATAACATTCGTCTGTGTCTTACAAGTTTTATTGCAACGAATATGATGGATTCTGTTCCACAATCTCGACTTAAACATAACAAAATAACAAACAAACAATTTTACTATTTGCATATATCAAGGAAATAACTCTTTTTCAAGTTGTGACAAAATCGCTGTCGAAAATGTTGAAGAATGCAGGCCGGAGTGGGTAGTGAATAGTAATGAGCTACGGAATGAGTGCTACGGCGTAGACAGGTGCTACGACAGGCTCGTAGGCCCTACGCGCTACGTGTCCAAATACATCGGCGTAGCGCTCTCGTGTAGGGTGTCTTGAGGGTGCTATTTTGCTTGTTGTTATTTTCGTTTAGTTGATATTGAAATTTGTTAAAATAAAATAAATTTTATTACAGTATTAAAAATTAATAATTTTTGTCTACTATAAATAATAAAAGCCTTAAATTATTAATCAGTAAAATTAATATTTTATATTGTATTAACAATTTTAATAACATTATTTATTTTAAGTCACGTATAATATTTATTAAAATTTATAATAATTTTAAGGGTATTTAAAATAATTTATCTAAATCACGTACACGAAAACAATAGGAAATGTAACTGTTTCCGCTTTCTAGGGGAACAACAATCGAAGGGTGCATATTTGTCAGTGGAATCAACGGTAATTAGTATCGTCGGACGATCGCGGGCGAGTTCGACACCGAGTTGAATTCAGCGGTGATAAATCAAACTCGAGACCGTAATGAAAGCGAACGGAAAAAATATCACGGAAAAAATCAGGTGCGGGGGAAAGGAGACACACCGGGAGGAGAGGAGGAAAGGAGGAAAGGAGAAAAGGAGAAAAATATCAGTCATACCGGCGTCCACCCCCGCGGCGGTCGATGCGGGGGGCGGGTCAGAGCGAGCGCGCGTGCGCGAGGCGGGCCGCGAGCCTCTCATTCCGGCCCCGGTCGCCACTCTCGCCGCGTCCTCCTCAGTCCGCGCCTGTATTCGGCCGCGACGCCGGCACGCGCGACTCCACACTACACTTTACATGTCCAAAGTGATAAAGTCAGTGGTGCCCGACGCGCGAGTGCTCCCGCATCTCTCCCGACCGGACCGGACCTCTACGCCGCTCAGGGTTAGTAACACTCATTACACCCACAACTTTACAAAGTTTGGCAAAGTTGCGTCCGGCCCGTCGCTGCTCTCACAACAAACATATCAATCTAATGAAGATTCTCGCGACTCCATCCGATTGTCTCATACCTCCGATTCTAATCCGATAAGATAACAGTCGTAGTAATACCACCGAATAAAATTGTCGAATCGCATGTAACGGTGATATTAACTGAACGGTTCAAGTTTACGTACTTTTTTCTCAAATTAGTCGGCGGGAGGCAATTTGTAACCGACTAAAATTCAGCAAATTTTATGGCTTTATTCCACTTTACCGACTTTCATATTTCACGATGCGGATAATATTTTTAGCGGAACTATGTAAAATTTATTTATAGGAGAAAAATTTTAACGAATGATAAAAATAAATGATTGTGTTATGGGTCGCTTTAAAATTGTTGGAGGCAGTATGGGTGCATTATTTAGAACTCTTGGTGGAAATTTTCAAACTGTGCATGAAGATAAAACTTTCAAGTTTGAGATAATTTGTTAAAGCAGATGTGTTACTCGTATATTCATGTAAAGTGCTTCATTTGTGGTAATATTTGTAATGCAATGGAATTATCATCATGTTCTGCAATATTCGAAGTCAACAGGTACACTGATATAGAACAAATAGTTTAGAGGTGAATAGAAACTAGATGTAGGAGAATTAGTTTTAGAGTTAGTGATTAGATCAATGGGGGAAGCTAAAAGAGTAGTTTTATTATTAGAAAATATAATATCTGAGTCACCAATAAATGTTAGTGCACTAGATACAGCTTTTAGTTTATCGCAATAAATAATAGCATGTTGTGTACAAATAATAAAAATATTTAAGCAACATTAAAATTAAATGCTAAAAAACTGCTAGAAAATATTTGATCACCTATCAAATTAAATTTAATTCAGCGCTTAATGCGTATTTTATACAAGAAGAACTAAATTGAATTCTTCCAAATATAAATTCTACATAATTAAAACTATAGGTTCCCGCGGTTTGCCCGCTGAAAAGTAACGTACACGAGTATTTGTAATTTCTCTAAAGTTGGCTGGCTCTATTTAGCGTTTAGGTAGTTTTGTCATTTTTTAAGTAACAAAACAGCATATTAATAATGCTATACATTTAAAGAACATTAATTCGTAATATATTATATCGAAGTTAGGTAGTGCCTTTTTGCTTCACTTGGTTCATCTGGCGGGGTTTTGGTTACAGTGCACCCAAATGAGACCAATCTTATGGAATACCTAGGTAGTACTACAACTACAGATAAATAGATATATAACGCTTTATTGAAACACAAACAAAATATACAAAAAGAAATATAAAACTAAAAACACAATGTAGTCTAAATACTACAATTGGCGGTCTTATCACTAAAAGCAATACGAGCAATGTAGCTATAAAGGTGCTACAACAGCAATAGCATTAGGGTATTTTAGTGCCGTATTTAAGGCGGCTCTTACAAAAAAAACTAACTAGGCATGTGTTGTTACGTAAAATTAGCCGTCGGGTTCATTTATATTTTGTATCATCTTTCTATAAATATATTATTTAATGTATTTACATAATTAAAATTAGAAATTACAAAAAATAATACAAATTGCTATGATTATACATATTTTAAATATAGTAAAGTAAATCGAAACAAGGCTTACCTATAATGAATAAAAAAAATCGGTATAAAACAAAACGTACCTAAAGTTAAATGAAATGATTTCGCACAAAATGGTGAAATAGCTATTAGGTATGATATTGTTCAAGGTCGCCAATAAATTGGCAAAGCCTTCGCAAATATTTATAGGCGAAGGTAACTTTCCATTAGGGGATTACTGTTTTGATTATATATTTTACATTTATACAATAATCAACATTTATTATGATTGGTTTTGTATTGTACAATAAGAATTAGGAATAGTTGAGGTCAATTTAAACGTAGGTTGGTATATGAATATGTGTCAATAGATTTTTTTGAAGTGAAAACTTCTTTAGCGGCGCTGAGCACTTTTTTGTATGGGTAAAAACTTTCAAACTCGCGTCAGGGTCACGTGATGCTGATCGAAAAAGCGTAAGATCGAGGGGAAGGGAGAGGAACTAGTATCTCCCACTCTTTCTACCGTGCCTGAGTGTGCTGCTCTGTTTAGGCGGCACAGGGGGCTTAGACAAGCGCGCGCCCGATATTTTTTTTTTATATTTTATTTTTATATTTTTTTTATTAGACACTTAAATAGGTTCGAATCAAAACTGTTTGTTTCTTACTTGAGTTATCATAAACCAATTGTATCAGTTGTAAAAATTTGCGATGACGATTCTGATAATAACGATGGTGTAAAAGTCGTCGAAATTATGGATGGAAGTTGATTTTTCTGAGAGATAAAATTTAATGTTATATATAAATAACGATATAATATTATAAATAACAACATATAAATTGTCATATTTGTGTACGATAGCGCAATAAATAAACATTGTATTCTACCTCATAAATGATAGTATTTTTATACTTATAATTAAACACAACGTTAATATTGAAGTTTTCACTTCTGCCGGCACTCCCGGAGTGCTACCTTTTTTTTGTAATACCACAAATATATCCAAATTATTATCGTCAAAATGCATTTTAGTGCAACAGCTGGAAAAAAGCATAATATTTTCATTAAAAATATGCACAAGTACCTAAAACTAAAAAAATAAATTCAGTTTAACAATTGTCAGTTATTGTCACTGGGTATTCATTTTTCTATTTAACATTGAAATAAAATTAAACTCAAAACGATTGTATTTTAATAATATAACTTACCTAAGCAAAAATAATCAATAAAAAATGTTTTATCTGAACAATGGTTCAGATTAACCTCTATTACAGGTAAGATGCCTATAAAATTGGGTACGTTGATAAGTAACATGCGTAAATAAGCATAAAAAAAGAAAGGCGTTTCTTTAAAGTGTAAAATCACAAAAATACATTATAGAACAAAGGTGATATTATGACATTTTTCCAATATTTTAAAGAAATTGTTCTTAGTTTACTAAATGACAATCAAATATATCAGAGCATCTTTTTTATGTATCATTTTAAACTATGATATATTTTGGGAACACATAGGATTGTAAAAAATATTTTGCAAAAAATCTTAATAATTTAGTCTCAAAATGTAGTGATTAATGAGTCATAAAATAAATCAATTATTATTAATGGAAAATGTGGTTAAGAAAACTTGTTACACTCTTATAGAACAGTTAACACTTAATTATTATGCAATTAGGCTCATTCACCATTACAGAAAGTGACCGGTGCAAACTGGTCTTCGACTGTTAAAAAAGACTTTTGTTCTTTTTTAATTTATTTAAAGACCAACAGCTTTACAGAAATATTGAATATAATACATTGCTTAGTAATACAGCCAATTACACGTCTCGAAATATTATTACTATTCTTACGTGCATCTCTCTCGCTCGCACGATCTGCCATGCATTATTATACATAATATTATTAATTTCAACAAAACCCGAACATGCATAACGACTGCTGTGTCTTATAAAAATATCTCATAAGAAAAAAAAATATTTCCTCAACAAGGAAGCTAATATTTTGTCCAGCAGCAAAATGATTTAAAATGAATTTGAGTTGGTCCATATTTCGAGATTCGCCCACGACGATATTAGGCGGAGGCAGACGGTTCACTGAAATTTTTGGTATTTTCGAAGATAAATAACTAACGGTTGATTACTTTTATAATTAAATTCCGAGAGTTGCGAAACAAGTTCACATTTATTTTCATACTAACTTGGTATTTGTCTGAATTATATGGTAGAATTAATTTACCTGAAACTTTGAACTAATTAAATTAGGCGGGGATACTAAAAACCTTAATAAAATAGTTTAATATTCAAAAATTAAACATAAATGTGAACAAATTATTTCAAATACATACTCCACAGGTTCGTGAAAATCACGAGATTAAATTGCATTTATTCAAATATGCTACAATGGAGCCCTTTTCATGTAATTTTTACAATTTAATAATATTGTAAGACTACTGTTCATGAGACACTCACTCTATGAGATATCACACATACACAGATATCACAATATTAGATTTTTAATATGTGTTTACAACGTTGATCTAAATCGTCTTGCGCATATTTGTCCTACAGCTCAACAGTACGTGAATTCTTACGTATCTAAACCACCAGATCTCACTACTTGGGAAAATATATTTACGAGAAGACAAGATTTTTAAATATTATAATCTATTTACAATGTTATTGATCCGTCGTCTTATCCCTACAGCTCAACGGTACCTGAAAACTTTACGCATCTAATCCACCAGATCTCACTACTTGGGAAAAGATTTCTATGAGACAAGACAAGATTCTTAAATATAATGTGTTTACAATGTTGATCTATGTCGCCTTAGTCCTACAGCTCAACGGTACCTAAAAACCTTACGTATCTAAGCAACCAGATCGTACTTCTTCGGAAAACTTAAGTATGACACAAGACAAGGTTTTTAATGGATTTACAATGTTCATCTATGTTGTCTTAGCCCTGTAGCTCAACAGTACCTGAATTTTTACGTATCTAATCCACCAGATCTTACTACTTCGGAAAGCATCTCAATGAGACAAGACAATGTTTTTAATGTTGACAATGTTGATCTATGTCGCCTTAGTCCTACAGCTCAACGGTACCTTACGTATCTAAGCCACCAGATCTTCACAAACTGTCATCAATACACAAGGGAACTACTTATAAAGTTTAGCGAGCGCTAACAGCAATGCGGTGTCCCTTGTCACTGCGCAGAGTAAACAGGGCTAATGATCGAATATCGCCGATGATGATGGATGGCACGGTTACGCACACCTACATAACCCGCTTGTTTGTTCATACCTACTTTATAAGTCTGTCCGTAGTGCTAGATCGGATTTCGTAAAACTGTGCATAGAAAGTGTATGAGCATTTTTTTAATGTAAGGTGACAAACAAGCAGACGGCCCACCTGATGGTAAGTGGCTGCCGTCGCCTATGGATACCTTCAATACCAGGGGTACCGCTGGTATGTTGCCTACCAATTTGTATGTTGATTATATATATAATATGTACAAACGAGTACATATGTATATCATAGTATATAAAAACGTTTTTATTTTTGTGTTTGTTTAATATATTATGTATGTCAGCGGAGCTGGCCAGACATGCTAAGCTACTTGTGACTCTACTTTATCTATTTTTACTATGTTTGACACAAATCATTCATTTTACGCCTGGTTCCCGTTGGGATACACAGAGACTATTTCCCTCCACTTGGTACGACCCTGACACCTCTGAAGTGTATGAAGAATGTGATGAATGTCGAGGAAGCGAAAGAGGTGTGTCAGGTTCGTACCAAGTGGTTCGTACATCGGGCACCTGACCTTATCGTTCTGTCTCTCAGACATCACCAAAATCCGCGAAATTTTTGATACAGCCAGTTACAGTATGTTATGAAAACTAACTTTTCATAAAACATTTGTATCTCTTAATAAAAATATAAGGCATTTTGGAGTACATTAGTAACCATTTACTAAATGAATAGACAACACACATAATAAAAGCTAAAAACAACCACAAACATATTCCATAAACGATGAGAAAGATCAAAGGTTTTCCTCAGCAAAACATACAAGGAACCATACGTAGAGCTAAATAAATAAACAGCATTAGTATAATAGCACATCTAATTACAAACTATCATGCAGAACCTACTTGTTTACCTTCTAATTGACCACGACTCGATATGAAACAACATTCAACACAGCCTTAAGCTGTTTGACGGAATAATAGTGCTTGTTCTTGTTATAATTACTTGTAGTTTTGAACCTTATTATTACGGCTCGGGTACTACTTCCCCTGGGAAGGTGAGGGTTGAAAGTAGTTATTAATTCATAACTTTCCTCGCTGTAGTGGCTAAGCTCCAATACCATCACCTTTTCAAACTGAAATCCGAAAATTTATTAAGATTATAACAGGATTTAGGAAAGGTTGCGCGGTTAGGTGCGGTAAATCAATAATCATTTATTTAAGAGCCTCTTGTCCTTCTATTTATTGGGCTACCGATTATTCAAAATAAAGCCCAGGAATTTCGAGCTTTGCGTCAAAATGTTAAGTGATTTACGTAAGAGCTATATCTAGGTTAATGTTTTAAGTGTACAATAAGAATAGAATAATACCAAATAATTACAAAGAAACTTACTGAGCTAGATATCTAAATGCTAGGTAAACAATTGGCAGTCTTATCGCACTAGGAAATTTCTTACAGAGAACCTAGGAATGGAATAAGCTTTGTCATTTCAGATATTTAGATTTACTTAATAGGATACAAAACAATATAAAATATGATAGGCGCATGACTTATTGACTGATTTAAAAAATCAGCTTAAGTTGTTGATCAGTTGTTTAAATTTGGCTCGGAGCTAGATATTGTAAAACTGACATTTGCTAAGACTTCTTATAGGAAACAAAGCCGTGAGTGTAAGCGAGTTATTATTCTGTAGTATTATGTTTTGTCTTACTCCAGGGCAAAGGCTATCTTTCTCACTTCCTTTTCTATTCTCTTGGTAGTTGTTCGGGGCCAATTATTAGGGTATGGGTCAAGTTCATCTCTTCGACGTGGTCTAGACAAAATATTTCTATGTATTTTTTTCAAGATCACCCTTGAAATATACGAAAAACATTATGACTTTATTATATTTATGACATCGAAACTCAAGCTTTTGTTCAAACGTAGTATCTTTCATTAATTTTATGAGATTTTATTTATACCCAAAAATATTTTATTATTTTTCTTTGCAAGTTTATTTCTGTCACTTTCAATCTTATAAGAAAATTGCTTAGTCTAGTTTACGAGTATGTATATTGTAATTTACTTTACATTTATTTTTATATCTAGAAATGTTTAATGTAATAAAATATAGGTATAACCATACTTGCTATATTTTACTAAGAAAATCACTCAATGCACAAATGTTCACTATTTAGTGAATATTCTTTTGGTCATATTGTTAATATTCACCTCTCTTTTAAAAAAAAAAAATGAGGGCAATTATCAAAAATAAATTAACAAATTCTTCAAGTAAAATCTTAATCCAACATTCAACGAGCATATATACGCCAAGTATTTCTATAATTGCATACCTGCCGAGTAATCGCTTAAACTTATTTTAACTCAAATTAAAGTGGAACGCAAACACCTCTCTTACCGCGATTCAAAGTTCCATACTTATGTAGTTTCAATACTAGTTGTAAAACTTTCTCTATGATGGTAGCGCATTAATTACAGACCGGCGAGAGTGGAGCCCAATACTGTATTAAGTTTAACCATGTAGATTTACGATCAAACCCTTTCATTAAACAGGTATTAACGGGACAGATAAGCTTACACTACGCACTTGTTCATACAATTTGGGAGTTTGCGCGAAGCCTTTATAGGAACAAATGAAACAGCCCGGCACCCGACTGCCTCAATACGACTATCAACCCTAATAGATAAACCTTGTGGTTTAATTTATGGGGACATAGCTTACTTTCAATAGGCGAGTATGAGCTCACTTTGAAACTGACTGAGAGGAACCCGTAATCAAAATTAATTGAAAACTACGCAGACAATTAGTACATTATTAAAGAATTAAATTAGTCAATTTTTTGTTTCAACGCAAAAACAATCATCAAATTACTGAACAGCATTCAACAATCATTGCAGTACCATAAATACTCATTTAATTTCCCAAACTGGCACGACTCCTGTTTTTCAGCTTTGCAATTACAAAGTTCGTCCGATGGACAAAAATACGGTGTTTTTTTTTCGTTTACAACTTACTCGTTAGCCTGAAGCTGGAATTAAAAACCAACCATCTGAATGGCCTATAACGTGAAAGCCAGTGAGCTCAACTATCTATTTTTACAAACTAATGCAGCTTTCAATTTAACTTTCACGTGAAAATCGACGGATTAAAACGAAGGGTTAGGTAATTTAGCCGACGTGTACAGTAGACGAGGCCTTGTTTCGTTTTGCACTTACAAAGAGCAATCGATTTTAAAGCTCGCTGGATTGAAAATTATATGAGGAGCCTTAGAGAGCGGGCGGGTGCGGGTACTATGTTCGTGAGCCGCCAATGCGCTTGTCTTTCGGTTCAGTGGGCTTTCTTTAAATTGGCGACGGCTCCAGCGCTGGCCGCTCCGCTTATTGCATCCCCCGCCCGCAGCGTCGCGACGTCCACGATATTGCCTCCGTTCGACCTTTAAGCAAATAGAATTTCGCAGACTGTAAATAGGATAGCGTTATAGGTAAATCTTCGGCGTGTCCTCGCGTCGTTTACGGGTAAAAGGTAGAAATTCAATTTTTATCGAGTCACTCGATTACGATCGCTCCCGGGAGCTCGAGAAACTTCGTGTGCGCGCTCGCCGCTAGGTACTCGTACCTTCTGAACTCTTTTAGTGAAATTTGTGCGTGATGAGCGACAATCCTTCATCGCTTGTCTGAAGATTGTCTCATTTTGTCGGGTACCAGGTTTTCTATTCATATTCATGTTTAGAGCGCGCCGAAGCAGACAAAATGCCATACAATGTCGTTTTTATTCTGACGAGTGAACGCCAAGAAAGTTGCGTGTCGCGAGGATTTTCATCATGGGACCTATCAAATAATAACGAGGTCGTCCTTATCCAAAGGCGCTCCGGCCGATATTGTGGATCTATTCGGTAACAATCGACCGACGTTTTGTGCTTTACGATAATACATGCTATTGTTATTTAGTCAATCGTTTCTTTATTCGCTCATGATACATAAAATATTATACAGTTCGGTGGAGATCGATCGAGTCGTTAGCGTATGATGGAGTCGTGGAGGGAAGCCGATAATATCTGTGTAGGTATTATGAGGAAAATGGAATGGGTGCGTTAATAGAAGCGAGCTAGCATCGTGCAGTATCGGTGCCGCGCGGTCAGGCTTAAGCTTATTGTCGCCGGCGCGAGGAGCCATCATGAATTCTGTCCACGATCCACTCTAAGGTTTATTGTAATTTACAAAACTGACAGAGGTCTTGCCATCACGCCGCTGAACGTTTGTTTTGTTACCACGTCGCGTGCCGACGAGGGATGGCTGCGATACCAGATTACGCGGTTTATACAAAAATCTCGCTCTAATTGTTGAAAAAGGTTTGCTATTTTTAACCTTATGAAAATAAATATTTTCTCTATATAAAAAATAAAGTTTACAGCGATTTTACCCGATGGAAACAGTAATATTTTAAGTACCAATTAGGGGCCCGACAAATTCACTTCCAACTTTAGAATTGGAATTTATTTCGTGTACGTACATAATAAACGTATAATATATTTCACGGAGGGCGGAAGGCTACTAATGGCATAAATTGAAGAGCGAGCGCTGGAGGCAACCGCAGGATTTTGCGTATTTCAAATTCAGTTACTTTCAGTAGTTGCGGTGCACGGCGCCGGCATAAAAGGTTCGAGAAACGATCGCGGTATACACCTATATCATTATATAAAAGGAGTGAGATGGATCGCTTTAAAGCGCGGTGGAAACCAGAATTTCAAATTTGCATCCAGACGCATCAAAAATACCGCAGCGATACCCATACCCAAGTGACGAGGCGAGCACGAGAAATGAAGCCACTTTCCATTTGAAATGTTAGGCGTTCGTACCGCTGTGCTGGGAAACGTTGGAACTTTTTTATTGCTACACAAAAACAATGGCATTGTTTTTAAAATGGGCTCAAAATGTGTTTAAAAAGTGTAGAGAAATAACTCTTGCATGTTCTCTTTATCATGTAGTCTCTACGATTGTTCCTATTATATTATAGGTAGGTATTGATTGTATTTCGAATTCTGATATAACGTATAATAAAATATTCAAGATCCGACTATATATAGTAATTCGTATGTAGCTGCTCCTATTACAAATGCATCGGGTTGTCTGGTGAAATGACAGGGACGACGGGGCGAGCGGCAAGACGGTTCTCAGTATAGCGTCATATCAATCACCATTGCCGTGGAGCAGATCCCTTGGCACTTGGCCTAGATTCGAAATTACACAAATTTACGTCGTGGGCCTAAACCGACCGACGTTAGCCCGAGCGGGGATTAAGCGGCACAACAGCTTACATCGGATCTCGACCAATACCACGCTCTAACTACCTAACTCTATTTTTCCACAACAATTTGTCATCGTTAATGGACAAAATAATCCTATAAGTTAATAAGTAGAAAAGTTTGAATAAACTCATCTCTGCTCGTCAATGTGGAGAGCCATCAGGGCGACTGTCTACTTTGCCCGAAGTTATTGCTAAGTAGGATTTGTGTTAAACTTACGTTTCCTCAAAAGGATTACGAGACTCATATTTGGCTAACTTTATATTAGAGCCGAAACGTATTTATTTGGCGAATGTTGTCGTGTTTTGTTGCATGGTAATAAATTTAGATTTGTCGGATATATTCAGCTCTACAGCTTATCTATTTCCGACTAACTGCGGAAAATTGTTTCGAAGAAGATTTGGGTTCGAAATAATATCATAACAGTCGCAGATAATATATTAGTTTTCTTTCTGAGAGCGTTGTCATAGTAGTGAGCTTAATACCCCTTCATTTATAACTCCCACTGCGGTTCTTGATATAGGCTCTCTTGATTCCGACTTAATTAGTGTCACGCAAGTTCCGTAATCCAAGGCTCAAGGATCGTACGACCGTTCTTAAAATGGAGATTAGTGTAGCAAATATCTTGCGCTATCCTTTCATAGTGCTACCGTTAAAGCAATTAATTTTAAAGAAAAATATTTTGCTCGACTCTCAAAATAGCTTAATGTCGTGTTCGTTATCTAATTTTTTAATCAGTAAAACAGTAATCCCATTGTAAATTAAACCGTTGTCTTTTTATTTCCACCAAGAACGTTTTAAAGAAATCTTTCCGAGTAGATAATTCAGTGAAAAATCCAAAGTATGTTAGTATATTGTGTTCAGTGTCGCAACGCGGCCACACGAAGAGTCAACTGCGACGAGGAATTCTAAAAGAACTGAAACATAGTATTTTGTGTACGGAAGTCCTTCCGCGGTCGCGTACAACGGATGTGCAGGAAAACGCTTGCATACTGAGTAGGCGTGCCTAAAAGACACTGCGGACTTTAGTTTACCTACAGCGGATTACACGAAACTTAAACATGCCACCTAAATCTGCGACAAAACGTTAGAACCGAAGCATTTAGCTTACTGGCTTTACGACCTGTACCTAAACAACGTGAAATTAGAGTAGCATTCTAAAGAGCCCGCTGCCCCATTTTATCCTTTCGGATCTAAATTGGACGTCACTCGGAACACCGCTAAAAAATAAAACGCAGGTGCATTAACTTTTGAGACACGTCTCGACATTTTCTCTCGTAGTTAATCTCATTAAAATTTTAATCATAAATTAAAATCTGACGTCAGCTGAAGGGTATTTTGAGAATGTCGACATGTCGCTCGACAAATTAGACACAGATTTACGCCTGCCGATGGACGGATAGTTTTATTTTTAACGAGACATCAAACATTATCGAGGGCCCCTCCAGGAGTTGCCTAAGCGCCTGTTTACAAACAAGAAACGTCGAAGAGACGAGTGCGTAATAAATTTTATAACTCGGCATCGATCCGGATTCGAACGTAATAATAATATATTGAGTCGATATATCGGTATGTCGGTGCGCTCGGCGCGCATCTCAAAATAGACCCTCATCAAAGAAAAGCAGGTTTGCAGCTGTAAATCCATTTCAGTGTGGCTTGTCCGCATTATAAATTGGAGCATTCGTGTACCGGTGCGGTGTGCGCAAGTTTGTGGCTCACGTAGAACGGACGCGTCCTGTGACCTCGTGTTTCCATCTCATGTCGCACCGCACTCGTTTGCGTTTTCTATTAACGTGTCCGGGGTTCTATTATGTCAGTTAGATGGATGTTGTAATTTAATTTTGTGTGTATTTCGCCAATTTTGACCTAAAACTCATACTACTATGAACATGAAGAAAATTGACGATGTTTATGTAAACGTAAGAAAGATAACATAAACTTATAATTTATTTACCCATCCATAATGAAGGAAACACCACTAATATAAAACATTCCGTATACACACTAATCTACTTCACATTGCATTTGATGAAAAGTTGCGCGCGAACGCGAAGTCCGCTGAGCACTCTAGACGACCGCAGTGCATAGATTTGCATTTTACAGTTTTGATACGTTGAGCGAATATTCAGTGCGGTGTCGGTGCTCTGTACTAGGTATATCTTTTCAAATAGGAGCGGCGTGGCGCGAGCGAGCGCCGAGTGCTCGCTCGAGGACATTGGAGTGCGGGCGCGTGCTCAAGTGCCCGTCTCGATGCGCCTGCGCACCGCTCCGCTCGCTTCCCCTTTCAACCTTATCACAATTAAGACCGAGCCTCAATTTGGCATGACTTACTATCATCATTAACGAATCCTCAAAAACTTGAGACGTTTCCGGAGGCGTGACTCGGAAGCATGCCATTCCGCGGAGAATCATCCAGAGCGAGTGAGACACGAGCACAAGACGAGCATTTAACTAGTTTTACGTGTTACAACTCATAAAACTTTGTACGTTCGCTGGTTCAGTGCGCTCTTAATCAAACGTAGAGTGGTAAAGTGATTTCTGCGATGGCTGCGCAACAGTTTCGTTTTTATGTTGTCTTGAAATTGTGTCTTTAATCAACTGCAGAGACGATTTTGTTTGGTGCACTTGGTTGCGACTTTAGTAGGGAATAAATCATGCGTCAAATACAGGCATCGAAGGGGTGGAAGAGGGAGGAAATCTGTCGCCTGGGGGCGCCGTTGTGACTAGGGGAGTCGATCCGTCCATTCATACGTTACCCATCACGTCACAGGCTCATAGGCCGGGCAAT
The DNA here is from genome assembly GCA_947507615.1 of Hemithea aestivaria. Lineage (NCBI taxonomy): Eukaryota > Metazoa > Arthropoda > Insecta > Lepidoptera > Geometridae > Hemithea > Hemithea aestivaria. The sequence goes on from OX382331.1 coordinate 12,278,150, forward strand.
TAGCGACGCCGCGCCGATTCTTTTTCATTAAAGCTTTCGGTAATTAGACGTAGATTTAAGTGGAGTCTTTGATATTATTTTCTTTGATTTTTATTTCTGCAGTTTCTTTCTTAATGGTCTTCTTCTTCCTGCCCTTATCCTACACTAGGTAAGGTCGGCGCAACACGTTTTTCTCCTCCATTCTGCTCTATCATCCGTCATATCTTCTTTCTTAATGGTCAGTGAAATTAATGTATGAATTTAAATACTAGTATTGTTAAGAAAGAATAAATAGTTCGTTTACTGCTGAGTGATATTCTAAAGCGGTTTAATACGTAATATAAAACATAAATCCTTAAATTTGTACTACGCATAACATTATATTATTGTTTTCTTCAAATACATAATATTTTGTACTTTCAAGCTCGTTTCAAATGAAATTACTGAGAATTTATTGACTCTGTTCTAGTCTTACCATAAAAGTGCAAAACTTTTCCACAAACGCACAATTTAGTGCAATTGTATCGCGTACAACACTACTAACTACATTAACTTCCAACGTCATGTACTCGTAATAATGTGTGAGCTTTTCACATGCGCTTAGAAATATTTAGAGCTTAGAAACCAAACAATACTGTTTTTATTGAGCGTTTTTAACAGTTCACCGATTCAACTCAGAATGACGTTTAAAAATTAACTTGAATAAGTCAAATATCCTATTCTTTGATTTACATTGTTTTACAAAAACCTTATTGTGTATTCTCAACATTTAATACCATTATTAGATTACCTTTTCGAGATGACTAATTTCGAATTCTATTTGCAATTCAGCTGACTAAAGGATGTAATTAAACTAATTTCTGACATTCGTGCGAGAGGTATATTTACATGAGTTGCGCGAGTATACCTTTTGTATAATTAAACTGCGGGCAAACCCAGTTTAAGCTTAATCCTATAGCCTCTTGACACCGCACTCCCGCCCGAACTGAGGGGAGCTTATTTTGTTCGTCAACACTATCGAGCGATGTGTAGACGAAAACTCTCAATCCTTGACACAAGTGTCATTCTAAATTACACCATCCCTCACTTGTAACACGGCTTATTTTCATTTGAACGTTTTATTTTTCTCGCAAAAGTTCAGTGAGACGGCAATCATTCATAGAGATTGCATGTTTTGTAGGAAGCCTCAGTACACGACACTCTTGTCTGTTCTGTACCTACTTTGTATTTGTTTAGTGTAATATGAGTATGGCTTACATTTGTGTACGTCAGAAGGAGCGGTGACGTCAACAAGTTTAGTGATACCGAGCTGTGGTCGGGCTTATAATATTATATCCGTAGGTACACTATGCTCTCTTCGTTTCTTATTGCTTACATGTTCTGAGCTTACTTATGTTTATTTGACTTTAAGTAAATGTAAATATCTAACAAAATTAGACGCGAGCATGAGTAATTCACAGAATTACGCAAAGTAGGAGGATATCTGACATAGGTACCCATTTGCATCAGAAAGTTAAAGTTAACGTTAAAAGGCTGGCGATTGTCCACTCCCCTTGTATTACAATGGTAGCCCGCGTCGGCTTTATAGCTTACAACATTTAGGCTCTTATTACGCATTCTCGACATTTGCTTAATGTATGAAAATTTGAAAGAACGAACCATGTTGATGGTACTCGAAACAAAATAATTGCTACGGTCGCGAGAACCCGGATTCGGCCTTCGCATTCATTATTCACTTTTTATTTCACCCTCCCCTCGGCTTATAATTTGACTCGAAACATAAAATCAAGTTTTATTTGATTATGCCAGGCAAAGAAAAATTTCGAGTATCTTGTATCCTTCACTTTTAATAGGCAAAGGAATCTTTTGCATTAAACTTTACTTGGAAAAGTTCATTTCGATCTTCTCAACTGTGCCTCTGTACATCATTATCTACGGTTTTATATTTGTTGGTTAATAAAAGTTTTGTAGGGTTCTTTACATTTCAGTAAAATATTCTTTGTTGATGGGACCGTGCTAATTAAATGACATTTTAGTTCATATTGCATTCAAGTATTTTTTCACCGTTAAAAGTATAAACAAAGGCTCCCTCGTACGTGCACTCATCACACACCCACATCTGTCCCCATGCTCGGAACAAAGCCCCAGTCAATCTTACAATAGTCTAGGGTTGCTATAGGCATAGTTTTTCGCATTTAGCAAGAAGGGGGGTAAGCGACAAGGCGTCCCGACGTCTCGCTTTCATCCACTCACCGGGTGCCACGGCATAAAAGCAAGTCAATACCTACGGAGCTATAGAAATGTCGAAACCCTTCGCGTACATGCAGTCATTCTGTTCGAAATGGCTTTCGATGACGAGTGCGCGTTTCGCATTTTAGGCTACTAAATGCTGCCATTGTTTCGTATGCCGTAGGCTGTAGGAGTGCTTTTCCTTGGATTACTTCAACATAAAAAAGAAAGCGATTTTTTTCAATCTATCAATCTACTCAGCTTGTATCCACTTACTATACAATGTAGACCTCCTTTTGGGTATACGAATACACTTTACGGTTCTGTGTGAGTCTTATCCAGATCTTTCTTACAAAAACTGTGGTCATTGGTACTTTTCTTTAAATGCAAAAATAGATTATAAACGACCTCGCCAAAAAGTCCACATTTTTATATTATAGGTCGATAGAAATTACAGTCGTTATACACATTAAAGCTATGAAAGGCATTATAGGATTATACCTACGTTCTTTGTACATCTGTATTGGAAGGAGTGGCTCTTTGTTCGCCTTTTGACGACTGCGTGCCGTAGTAATAAAACATGGGAGAGTCATAGATAGTGCGCTCTATGAGAATACGTGGGAGAATCTATGAATTCATACTTGTTTTTCAGGCTAGATATAGGAAAAATCCTCTATATTTTGTAAAGTCAGCGGGTGATGTCATGATGTAATGGTTTTTTTTTATATATTTTGTTGGTAAAGAGATGGCAACTTCTTTTTTGGTGTTGCAAAAAGATGTACCACATAATTTCGAGATACAAAAACAATAAAATATGTAAAAAATTATGCGTCACCTATAACTTAAAACAAATACCTTGAGGTAATATAATAATATTTATGTTCAAGGATGTTCAAGGACTGGGTCACTAAAATTGATTTAAAATGTAGAAATAATAACAATATGACAGATTGGTGATGCTAAGTTCCTACAGAGACTCAAACTAACAAAAAACCTGCGCGAGATAAAAAGTAAAGACAAATCAAAGTTACCATAACCCGCAACAAAGACAGCAACAAAATGACTGCCACTAACAGATTAATAACAAGTAATTTAGTACGTACGCGGTAACCGTACACACACCATTTCGAAATAAAATTAAAGTATATAAGAAATTAAGTCAAACAAATTATTATGAGGTATCATAATAATATTATGCATAAAGATTACTGACTGAGTCATACAATAAAATATTCTAGATTGTAGAAATAATGACCATAATGATAATTATCAAATCAGTTTGATGGTGCTAAGTTCTTACATTGACACTAACTCAAAGACCTGGTGAGACATAAAAAAGTTAAGACAAGTCAAAGTAACCACAACCCGCAACAAAGACAGCAACAAAACGACTGCCACTAGCAGATTAATACCAAGCAAGTGTTGTTCCAAGGCAAGAAGCAATAACGTTACGTTAATGTCCTCCATTTAGTACGTACGCGGTAACCGTCTTACGTCGTCTGATGCTCCACACCGCAACTTGACTTACGACGCCAGATAAGACGTATTTTAGACTGAGGCGGCGTCTCCACTCGCCTCTTATTTTGAATGTGTTTAAACTAAAGCTTGTTACTAGGTATATTTCTAGAAGGTAAACAGTCATTGAGTCATGTTGGAAGATGTCTTCGCAATGTGAAACTCCCGTTTTACCGGGGGTCCTTCTTCCTTTGCAGGTGGTCGACTAGGTGGGTACCCCAACAGTGCCAGTTATTCTACCGCCTGAGCAGTGATGTGCAAACATTGCTGTGCTTCGGTAGGAGGGCACTGTAGCTAGAGAAATTACTGGGCTGAAGAATCTTAACATCTTATGACTTTCAAGTAAGAAGCGTTGGCGCAGTGCACTGGGTAGCACTGTACTAATTATGAGCAGCGTTATCTCTTACCATCAGGAGAGCGTCTTCTTACTTCTCCACATAAAAAAAAATGTCCACAGTCCCACGGTAGTGATCAGCAAAGTGCTAAAAATGACCCCCCACTTTCTAATTTAGAGAGAGAATATAGAGGAGATTAAAATTAAACAACGGCGAGAAGGATAGGTTGGGTTTTAGGTTTGAACATTGAAATTAATAATTCGTTTCTTTAGTATCAATAATATTTTGCCGATTATGCTGGTAATATTATTATGGCAAGATACTTTGCTTAAAAATTAGGGCTGGATATATCATTATACTGAAAATTATTAGTGCTAGGTATTACTCGTATTATGTCGAAAAATATTAGGGCTGAATATAATTATGCCAAAAAATATTATGGAAAGTAATATTATGCGTTGAAACAATATGCGCAACAATTTTAGGCGTACATAATATTATTATGCTTTAAAATATTATGGGAGAAAAATTTAGGCCAAAAAAATTATGCCTAAAAACTTTAGGTGTTTTAAAGTTTAGGCTGAAAAACGTCTTCTTACTTCGTTGTATAAAAAAATATATGGTCAGGTCGCAACTCGAAATTGTTATTTATTGACTCTTGCATTCTAAATATTTTGTTTAACTATTCTGTTGGAGTTTAAGCCCTTATAATATTTTCAATTTCTAATCTAAAGGTAGAGAATAGAAAGTCGAATAGATTTTTGCTTTTTTTCACATTAAATATGTGTTATACACATCTACAATACACATCTTGAAAACATCACACACACATCTACAACATCACACATTAGTACATCTAGAAAATTAACCTTCTTTCTTTATTAGTAGAGCAAGTACTATCCCTATTACATAAATGTATAGAGTACATTGTTAATTATAATATTAAATCATTTGTCAAGCAAGAGCAAGTTAAACTTAGGTATTTAACTTCAACATAATTAATATAAAATCAACATTATAGCAGGTAACTTCAGTAAAACAATATCAATATCCTTTACAAAGTTTTCTAGCGCCAGGAAATTCTCAAAGACTTCAATTGTATAGTGTATGAGTATGTGTGCGTGGTTAGGTGGGTTCTAAGGCAAGTTAGTACTCTTAGAGTATTATTTCAAGGCACGTCTCGTGGTACTAACGAGTAAGGCGCTGCGCCCTAAGTCCTAGAATAACCATTTGCCGTGCGGTCCGTATTGTTACAAATGGCACAGATCTGCTCAAAGACGCGCCGTGTGAGATCTAATGAGCTGTGAACGAGATAACGCGTGCGACACGAGAAGACGGGATCATCCCCTATCTATGCTGAATGCTCACTGCGCCGAGCAAACGCTACCATTCCACACCGTCATAACGACCGCAACATTCGATAAGATAAACCCTAAATACTAACAGCTCCACTGCAATTCACAAACCGAAACAGGTACAGAGCACACATGAAAATCAATTTACGTTTCAACGAAAAAAGTTGCAGCATTCGCCAAATGCGAAAGGTGGACCGGGCGCAAATTAAATGAATGATGGAGGTCACATTCTATCTCGTATAGTAATAATGAAAAATAGGTGCTTCAAAATACGCATTTATTCAGGAAGACAAAGAACAGAGGAGCGCGCCAGAGGCTGTGGGCAAACAAAAATGAAATGCAACGTCAGCGGGCGACCGACCTTTGTGCCCTCGGCCGCGCGTCGTCCCCCGAAATTCCCTCTCTGTAAAAATTGATTAATATTGTCCCACCGCTTGTGCCGCAATAAGTGGTATGCTCACTCTTTCATGGCGCAGATAACTCGTAAAAGAAAATGTTTTCAACTGGATTCCGCTTGCTGTAATTTCTTTTTCAAAGAGCGAAAAAGGTGTGCAATGTGCAACGTTGAGTGGATTTAAAGCAATAAAAAAATAACCATTCGAAGGAATTGTACGAGCACTGACGGTAGATGCATTTATGTGTTTAGTCTAGTACTGTTGTCGTTGCTCTTGAAAAATAAAATACGCTGTCCGAGCTTCCGTCGATATGTAGGATGTTAATTTGTGACTTATAGCTATCACTGAAGCTGTTGTGTAGCTACTTAAAATAAAATAGGTCAGGAAGTCAAATACAAGATGCTTGATTTTGCTCGACAACAGTGAGCATGGCCACACATTTGTGTCCATATAAATAAATATATTGTACCACTTCTATTGAAGTTCCAGTAATAAAAACTCTTTGTGCAATATCGTTACGGTGACATTTCCTCGCGCGCTGTTGGTTAAAACGTAAAAATTTCAGTACGCGCCGGTGCGGCGGTATATTATGAATTGAGTTAGTGCAACTCGTAAGCTCTCACGTAAAGGGACACTGCAGCCGGCTCGTCGCAGTAATTGGTGTGTGTAGCTTTTTGTTCTCAGGCCGTTTGGTGTTTGCCCGCGGTCAAGTTGGACTAAATTAAATTGTTGTATTTTTCGCAACAAAATGACTACGAGTTGCGAGTGGCTAATGTTGTTTGGTGTGCACACGAAAAATTTTTAAATACGAAACAGAGTTAGTACTAGATTTAGGCAACACTAAAAAGTACTGGCAGTCGATAGCAATTTTTGTAATGGCGAGTTTTGCTCTTTTTTTTCAATAGCCAAAGTGGAGTTCACAATACTGTGAATGTTAAATGAAATTGCAGATACATTGGGTGGGATATTTCAAAACAGTCGAATATATTATTAAAATTTAGGCAGTTTCAAAAATTGGATATGTTGTGAATAATAATTTTCCCAGTGGATTACATTGCGTTGTCCACATTTAAGGTAATTGCCACTGTTTCGGCTGACGTGGCCGGCGGTAAACCTGACAGTTGCTCGCAAGGGAACACCCTTTACAATCCTATTTATAAATGCCTGTTAATCAAATTTTTATTTATAACTCCCTCTTGTATATACCGTAAAAATGCTGAATATTTTGGAAAGCAATGGATTTATTTTGCTTAAAAAACTATGATGTAATTTTGATGGTGACGTAACGACTTGATTACGTATGTCCAGAGGAGGTGCGACATTGAAAGGAATGGAAGAATTTGGGAGAAGCCTTTGCACAACAATGGGACATTATATAAGCTAAACAATAATTTAATACCTACGATTTCTAGGTACTGTATCGTTGTGTTGGATTATGTAAGAATATTATAAGCGAGAGTAATAAAGAAAACTGGAGTATTATGATCATCCAGAAAGGTTAGGAAGTCCTTGATAGATTACTGTGGGCTTATAAAAACACTTTTATCCTTCACACCTTTTTACAGCCACTTCGCAGTGTATCATATCGTATCGATCATAATCATGAGAAAATATTCTCCTAAAAACGTATAAGACCGTTCGATTAGGGTTGCCGATGTTTTACTATAATTTCACTCCCGCCAAACATCATAAACAGAAATTGGTTAAACGATAACCGTCCTTAAGTGGATGCAACAATGTTCCTAATTGCTTACAAATTGTATAAGTATGTAGTTATTTATTCTGTACGGATATAATCATAAAACCACACCAGTAAGTGCAATTTCGTAAGTTTATTTGGTCGGTTATGCGCGGGCCATTGAACCGGCAACGAATGAGAGCTGTGTTTGTTTTGGCCGATATTCGGCGAACGTTTCTGATAGCTTCGTGAAATTTTAATAAGATATCATATTATGTGATCGGAATCGTGCACCGCTGAGATATTTTTAACCGACCTTTTGATATCGGGAACACCAATATCTGGAGACTTTTGGGTATTTTCCAGTTATCATAACACTGTTTTATGGATTAGAATGAATTAAGTTTTAAAAGCTTTGTATGGTACATATTTTTAATGTAAAAGCGCATAATTTTTAAAATGGATTAGGTTAGAAATAATATGATATTATCTATACACCATAATAAATTACATCTAGACACAAAACTTTTATCATGACATTTGCTTATTATATCTGTCGCTAAACTTTGGCAAAAACATGATATTATGACAATATTATAGAAAATCTAACTTACGATGGATTGCTCGCTTTAAAAACAGTTTCTTAGCGGACGTCTAAAACCTACGTGCAATAATACCTAGCCAATTTTCAACTCAATTCATTAGATTTGAACTGTGCGTTGGTAGATCAGTATGTACCTTCTTGCCTACAAGTCGCTATTTCATAAGCTATACTTAATAAGCATACCTACTCATAACTCTCCAGAAAAACGTGATGAAGACAAACAGTGGCACAATGAAGCAATCGACACTCGAGCTTCAAGGAAAAGGCAGTGTCGTCACAAGGGGGCACGGGAGGGGCACTTGGACACGTACTGCCCCCACTCGGCGCGGCACTTACTCATCGTTTACGTACATTTCAGCGTGATTCTAATTCGTGCCAGAATCGAAACGTCCTCACTATCACGTTATTAGTTGTATTCAATTTTCATAATGGCTTCGATACTTTTATGAATGGAAAGCAAATGAATTTGGGTTATATTTTATTGCGCTGAAGTTTCACCTGGTGGAATGTATCCTAGAGTTAATTTCTAAACTGTCAATGTTGATTTAAAAGTGAAGAGATATCAACATACGTACACATTTTTCACATTTATTTATAAAAGCAAATATCAACATGAACCTATTAAATCTCACAAATTTTGAAACTCGAAATAGTACAAGCAAAATTAACACAAAACTCGTGTATGCTGACTCCCTAATTTGAATAATCAGCGTTAAAGTAGAGTTTCATATAAGAAATTTATATATCCCTGAAACGGCAAGCTTTTGAACGGGCGACCGCTGTTTGAAAAACGCCAGCACATCAGCTCACAAGGGGTTAATTGTTTGACTTTTGTCGTTAACTTTACCGGTTAGATGATACGTAAATACAGGGTTGAGTCCCTTTTGTCCTTACCTGTACCTACGTACCTTTCACTACCTGACGTCGTAATTATAGTATCGGATCCTTTTCCACTTTCATTATGATGCGGAAAAATCTCATGGAAATCTTTTTTTTCTGTAAGTATGAAGCAATCTATGGGCATTTCTGTTAGCTGATTTATTATATTTGTCTTAAGCCTTACATCGGAAACTATCGGATCTTGTCGTGCATCATCTTGCTTAAGGAAAAAAAATGTTAATGTTTTTTAGATAAAAACTAGAAGAAGCCTTCAAATTATTATTCTTGAGTCGCGTGATCTAGATTTTATTAGTGTTACTTTTCCGAACAGGCATACATAATAATATGTTATGCCACACTTGCATTGTATAGGGTTGCAATGTCAGATTCTCAAAAAAACTTTGTCAAACATAAAAAATATACTCTGACATAGATTTTAACGTGGTGCGGATAAGGCCTATATTATACTCCTTTCCAGTGTTACTCTTGAACAAGACCCTAAGGCCAATATACTTATGTATAAATATTCAATTAGAACTTTAAGATGAGCGCGAGGTGCCATGATAGACATTGTAAAACCTCCCTTCATAAGCGGCTACGCTTTGATTGTTAAAATATGCATCGAATAAATAAACTGGAATTTTAGCGATAATTCACTTTACTGGATTTAAAGTATGATGAGTTTTGAAAGGGTTTCCAAGAAATCTGAGGGAAATTGACTGCTGAGATATTCTTTAGAGTATTTAATAGAGTTTGTTTCGCGTTGTGTCTATTGTAATTAGTAAAGATAACATAAAGAATAATCACTTTACTTATATTATTTAGTTATTTTAAAAATCAAAAATTAAATAAACGCAAAAAAAATATTTTAAGTTTTTTTTTTTTTATGTGATTAAGTAGAAGACGAGCAAGACGCTCTCCTGATGTTAAGAGATAACGCTGCCCATAATCAGTACAGTGTTACCCAAGATTTCACAATTATGTGAAATTCTAGGAGCACTGCACCAACGCTTCTTACTCAAGAGTCATAAGATGTTAAGACTCTTTAGCCCAACTCTTTGGCTCTTTAGCTTTTCTTTTTGTATTATATTTTATGTTAAATTACGAATTTATTAGCAGACTAGCTGACCCGCGCGCACTTCGTAGCGCGTGACAGTAAATTATTCATATATTAATGAATTTGATACAGACCATTTAATTCGATTTCCAATTCCACGGAAAAGAGGGATTCAATTCACGGGTTTTCTGCGACTTAATGGGGGTAGAATTAGTAAAGGCTGGCAAACCTTGCCAATATGTAACTACGATCGAATCACCTACTATTCAAAATGTCTATTGGACGTTTCGCCTACGTTCATAATAACTATTGGTTGAAATCAATATTGGACGATTCGCCTACGGTTAACTCAGCTACGGTCGATTGAGCTATGGTTGATTAAACTATTGGACGATTTGCCTATTTTTGACCGAACTAACGGACCGTTCACGTATTTTTAGACCACGTTTCCGGCTGCTAGTCAGGTATGACAGCTAAAAAATACTTGTTTATAGTACAGAATTCAGAAACGTGTTGTTTTTATTATGCCACTTTGCCATGATGAGGTAGATGAAAGAAGATGCCAAAATGCCTGAAGATGCCATGACACAGGATAAATAATTCAGTAATAAGAAAAATATCTGGCGCTTCGCCGGCCGCTGCCGCGGCACGCTCGCTTCGCTCGCTCGGCTCGCGCATTGTGGTCACTGTTCAAACCTAACCTAACCAACAGATTTCGGTTTGCCCTGAATACTGTACTAAAAACACGCGTAGCAAAGAATTTATAAACCGTAGGTGAGTCGTCCATAGTTGAATTAACCAATATATCAAATGAACATTGGCCGAATCGCCCATTAGTTCACATGCCCATAGTTTAATCAACCGCAGGCGAGTTGCACTGTAAGCGAGTCGTCCAATATGTGAAACGAACTTATGCGAATCGACCGTAGTTATATCGACCGTAGTTGAAACGACCGTAGGTATTATGAAACGTAACCCGTCCATGCGGGCAAAGCCATGAGAATAAGCTAGTGACTGATGTATCTGTATAACGTACAGCCTCAACCGCTAGATGGATTGGGTTGAAATTTGGAACATAGAAAGGTTTCATGACGTAGACCACTGCTAAGAAAGGATTTTGCCGTGCGGGCAAAGCCGCGAGCATAAGCTAGTAAATAATATTATGAAACATTTTTTGTGAATAATACTTAGATTTCAGAGACGTCCTGGGATAAGTCCCAGAACTATCGTTATACCTATACCACAGTACAAATTAGAACGGCAATAAATTACCACTTACACATATAGTACATCAAGATTAAATACAGTAAACAAAAATATATCAAATTATCATTTAAATCAGAAAAACTAATAAAAATACGGAATAATAACAGCTTGATTCCGTACAGTTACTCTTGACTTTTTTCCGCGTCATTTAATGGTGATCTCTTTACCGTGGGTAGACTTCCTCTGCAGGAGATCGGCTAGTACCCCAACAGTGTCAGTTATTCTGCCGCCTGAACAGTGATGTGCAGACATTACTGTGCTTCGGTAGGAGGGCACTGTGGCTAGTGAAATTACTGGGCTGAAGAATCTTAACATTTTATGACTCAGCAGTGCACCCAGAATTTAACCTTCGTTAAATCCCAGCGTTATCTCTTACCATCAGGGGAGCATCTTGCTCATCTTCTTACATCATTGTATAAACAAAACTAAAATGAAATTTTCTGAAATGAAACTATCATATACCTACGTACTCAAACTATTTATTATAATATATCTATCAAATTTCACCTTTCAGCTCCATCATCAGACTTCAGATCACTTCTGTCATAAAATTATTGCATTGTCATCCGATTCCCGGTATGCAAAATTTCTGCTCAATCGGGAACTGTGACTGATAGGTAGAGTGCTTTTCACAAAAGGAGTTCTTTTTGCGGGGCGCCACTATCGCAAATTTTAAAAGTTAGCATATTAAATAACTTTAGAATCTTCGATGTATCCTTCTGCAATCTTGTTACACTTCTAGCCACCATGGCGTTTAAGAACTGTAATATCAGCGCCTGAGTCAGCTAAGAGTGTTGCTGACGTCCGCCTCAGGCAATGCCCAGTGTAAAGATGGGAGTCCGGAAGCTGAAGAAATTTAGCAATCGTTTTTGGCATATCACCGATTTTATTGATGCCTATGGGCTGTTTTTTACTTTTTCCATTATCATAATGTAAGAAAAATCTTGAAGTTTTTGTATTAGCGGGTCGTAATGCCATATACTTGTCCACCACATTCACATATTCTTCACTAATGACGAATGATCTGTCGATTTTAGTCTTTGTATTCAATAATTTTACTAATATTAATTTGTCCGAATGCTTTTCAACGTCGTTTACCTTAAGATTCAACAATTCATTTGAGCGGCACGCACCATTTATGCCAATAATTAATACAACCTGTAAAAAATAACAATAATTTAGTTTACTTATTTTTAGATAGGTACAGTTAGATAGGTTTTCTTTGAAATAAATTAGCTTTTGTATCAATTTACTTACTTTTAAAGCGAGGTATTTACTGTCTGGTGCTTCATTCAGAATTTTTTCTATTTCAAGGTCACGTTTCGTTTTCAAGACAGCTTTTATCATAGAAAAAATGCTCCATAATGTACTGGATTTTCTTGTTTTAGATAGTTCCATGAAATATGATAGTATCACGGTCTCGGAATATGTTTTTGCATTTTTTGAGAGGCGCCAATTATTGAAGGATTCGTACGCCTTTACATATTTCACTTTAGATTTTTCAGGCAAATAGCTGAACTCGGCATTCGAAACTTGTTCTTTCAACTTTTTTGGCGTAAGACAACTACCTTCATCACTGGGGTCACTCATTTCTTTGTAATTAAACAGACTATTAGATCACAAATAGAAATTTGCAAAAGTTTACAACTTAAGTTGAAAATATTTTGTTGAATCTTTACCAAGAGGTTTAGAACCAAATGGAAAATGTGTTGTGAACACCACTGTCGCAAGAAAAATGACAACTATAAGTGCCATCTCACTTACCTCATACAAAAGAGAGAGACAAAGATGGCATTTATCGATGACGTCACAACGCATTCTCCATTTGACTGTAAACTCTAAACTTCTACATCCCGCCATTTTGTATTTTTTTTTTTTTATTAAAAGAGTTGCGTTCGAAATTTGTGTGTGTGACATATTTATGAAAAACAAATTGTAATAATATTTAAAAAAAAAACTCACTTACGACTTATTATTCTATAATAGTATTTTATTTAAAATATTATTGAAAAAATACAATTTATAAAGTTAAAATTCAATAAATAACATTAAAAATTATGTGCATCTCAGTTAAATAAAAATTGTACACAAATAAGTTTCAGAACACACCAACTTCTTCATAGCCAATAAAATTGTGTTCGAAATTCAAATCACTTTGCCTCTCTACTCTCTAGAGAGCAAAAACGGCTTTTGCTCACTGAAATCGATGACCAAAGACACTATTTTCGTGCGAGAGTGGTGAAAAATTATTTATGGCATGAAGTCCAGAATTTATCGAAAAAATGTAATTTAGTTCCGCAAAATTCCGCGGGACCTCATTCGTGAGAAGGACTCTACCACTGAGGTGTATACCTAAAATCATAGGCGGATCCAGGATTTGGTTTGGGGGGGGGGGGGGGCAAGGTGCAGACGGGCAAAAATATTATAATTTTTATTACGAAAAGTGTATGTTTAGCTCGCTCTGAGCGGTTAGGAAGTTTAAACATCCATTACAATAAGTGCGCGAGCAGCTAACTGCGAGCGCCGAAAAAAAAATTTTATTTCAGAAATATGTGCGAAATTCGTAACTCTACAATGCTTCTGGGGGTACCTTGGCCCCCTGCCCCCCCCCCCCCCCCCTAAAGCTTAAACATCCTTTATAATATGTGCGCGAGCAGCTTGCTTAATGACTCGGGGGGGGGGGGCGGCTTGGCCCCTTGCCCCCCCTCCCTAAATCCGCCTATGATTATCTATAACACAGATAAAAGGTTCTATAATAATCATTGCAAAATTTTACTAACATTATAAACGTGACAGTTTGTGTCTGGATGTATGCCTAAATGGGTGTGAACAGATTTTATGTCTGTGTGTCTCCGGATAACCAGTGATTTTTACAAAAGATCCCCCTAGATGGAGCGCCACAATCGCGTGATTTTAAGTTAAAATATCTACAGATTTTTAACAATTCATAATTTCTCATATTTAATTTCTCAATTAAATAGGTACATAATATTTAATTAATCTAACAAATAAAAAATATATAATAAATGAAGTATTCACAGTAATTATAAATCTATTATTTAGTTCCGCTAGGTTACGCGGGACTTCTTTTCTAAAACTGTTTGCAGAATAAACGATATTTCTTTTTCTTAGGACATTAGTTCCATTATTTTCCGTGGCGCTAGCTTGTATGAAAAATAATTTACTTTTACAATGAACTGTAAATGAATTTTTCTATTTATCTTCAGATGATTTTACATGTTTTAGAAATTAAAAATAAGCAGCAAAAAGATATTTATTACTGATATTTACACGCATCATGCGCACATTAGATTATTTTCCGCTGGCGCTGATTCATTTGAGAAATAAGTTACATTTACTAATTTAAATGAATTCTAATTTGTTTGGCTACTATATAGCATCAAAGTACTCGTCAAGACGAATCAAATGAGCCCAAACTCGATGGGGTTTTTTCTTTTAATCACGGAGTTCCTATGGCCACCTTCCAGCTCCGTTTCGGACCCTGGTTACTATATAGTATCAAAGTACTCGTCAAGACGAATCAAATGAGCCCAAACTCGATGAGGTTTTGTCTTTTGATTACGCGGTTCCTATGACTACCTTTCTTGTTTATTAGCATTTTATATGCGAATCTTTAGATTGATATAACTCTTTTATTTATGAACCGATTTGACTAAAACCAAGACTAAGGTTCAAGTAGAGAAAACTGCAACGTATTAGTGAAAATTTTATTCAAATCGGTGGTGTTGTTTAACCACACCAGTGACACAAACTATTTACAAATTTAGCCCAAATTAAACTAAAGGTCAACCACAAGTTTACACCCACACCGATAGATGGCGTCTGTAGCGTTTTTGGCACTATTTTTTTTTGAATTGAATTTACTTTATATTCTATTACTTTTATTTCGAATTTTTGATGTAAATTAGGGGCGATGTGTCTGATATAAATGATTATTATTTATTTTATTATTTTATTTTACGTTTCCCTAGGAAAAATTGACAAAATGTTTTACGAATTAGATCGCGCAAGCGACTTTTTCGCGTCGTTTTGTTCATATGCGTATTTTCACAGTTCACCTTAGTAAAGGATCACAATGAATGGGGAGAAATTTCCATTCTTATTATATGTATGGATATGTAACTTATGTAAAGAAATTTGTCTATATTACAAATGAAGATGATGATGATAGTGTGATGATGATAATGTTTATATGTCTATGTTTAAAATTCTATAATATGGTTATTAGTATGTAGTTTACAACTCGTAGGTAGTATTTTTCATCCTAGGTCTAATAGAGGTTGTTGCGGAAGTGCAAGTTTTCTCACGAATATATTCGTGTGAATTCACATGCGCGTTTTTGAAATAAAAAGCCTGCACCTTGCGTCCACAAACATAACGCGTATTAAAATATCGTGTGTGAGGGGTGATAGCACAATTCTTGTAGACGTCAAAATTCGCGCGAATGATCTCGCAGTAAAATTGTCGACAATTAATCTTATTTTTTACATTTTTCTGGTAAAACCACGTACACCACTTAGTTGTAGTCTAACATAATGCGTACATCAGAAATAATTCTCAGTAACCTTTGTGGGTGGGATCGCATAATATATTAACAGTAATTATTTCAACATTTCGTCTGCCGTCCGAGCCGAGGATAGGTTCGAAAATTGTTTTTACGCCAGTCACTACTCAAATGGACCCTCGCTAATTTATTTAGGATGGTTTATGCCTTATGTTACGTGCCTCTACCTGAATTTCTGCGGCATGGATCTTGAATTTAGGAAAGTTCCCTATCTTTTATTAATGAAATGATCAATTAACGTTGATATAGAATTTTGTTACATAGAATAGAATGATACTTTATTGCATACCAAAATACAAGAAATAGTTATGAAACATAATATGACTAACATAAAACTAGAGGTAAACAATCGGCGGTCTTATCGCATAAAGCAATCTCTTACAGACAACCTGGTTGGAAGAGAATTTATGGTAAAATATATAGCGGCGGCGTGCAACAATGACTTCGGATAGTCATTAGGTACATAAATAATTAGAAATAAATATTTTATTATTGGAAATACTACACTATAAAAACACCGCACTTATAAAAATACTCAAACATTTTTTTTTCATAGGTACTATAGAAACTACTGTCTCACTCGTACATGCTCTCAGCCAAAAAGTCCTGCTAAAAATACACAGCATAGGTATAGGCACCCCCCTAGGTATTACGGGAGGGTTAGAGTTAAAAATGCGTAAACAAAAAATCCCCATATATGGGATCCTTAGAACCGAACTGAATAAACAGGACAGCGGTTGCTCATCGAGTCTACGAATAATGTTGCATAAACTCTAGTTTCTAAAAACACTAAGCTAAAAAAGAATATAAATTTATCAAAAATGTTTTGTTGCAGATGGTTACCAGGACGAAGAAAATTTTCGTAGGAGGGCTATCAGCACCCACAACGCTTGAAGACGTAAAGAATTACTTCGAACAGTTTGGACCGGTAAGTTGACATTTATTTTAATTAACGACGATATAATATACAACTAAAGTCTATTTCACATTGCAAAACTTTCTGGCTACCGAGGTGCGCATGAGTGGAGTGAGCTGTACCTACCTATTACCTATTTATATACAATACCTATTTTTTCTAGTACACCATATTTATATTGATCCGTTCGATAGAGTACTGAATGCTGATGGCGCCTAACCAACGTTAGGCATAATATTAGTGCCATTATAATAAATATTATGTAAGATCTATTTTCCTAATACGGGGTAGCACACCATGAGATATCAACTCATTGGGATCTACCTAAAATAGAGTTTAAGGATACATTATCTTTAATTATTATTCAGATTATATTCGACGCCTATCGCGTAGGAATACAATAAATAACATTTTTGGAAATTCGTGTGATTAAGTAGAAACAATAATTTATTACCCTTACCATTTGTTAACGAATGAATTCAAAGCTCTCCCACGCAGCGTAGTAAAACGAAAAGACAAAGTTGTGTCGTGCCAACTTTGTTTGCAAAATTAAATTTACACAAAACTTTATCGAAAAGTGTATTGAATTTGCGACGTCATGTCTCATTTTGTTATTAAGCAACGCTAATTTCACCAGAAACAACATCATTTTGTGCATAAAATAATAATTAAATATTGCAAATTCTAAAATACGTCGCGTTTATAGACGTTCAAATTGAAAATTTGTTGCAGCAGAAAAATATACTGTACGAGAATCATATTATCTTACTTTGCTTTACACATTCATTAAATATAACATATCCAAGCTATTAATGGTTGATTAGAAAATAGATTATTCCCTCTACCAAATATTTTCTATCCACAAAATCATTAAACCGAATAAAAGCTTTCAAGTAAATGAATGTTATTTTAATGAACGTCAAATTACGAAGCCAAGATTTAAATCAAGGAAACAATTTCTTTGTCCCGTTATTGTCTCAGGTCGATATTGAATAAGACTGTCGTCTTAGCACCAATCTATCGTCTCGTTTCACGAGCACCATCACTCGAAAATGGGCTTTTGTGGGATGCAATAGGGTTAAGAGTCGAGCGGCGCGAGAGGCAAGCCTGAGAGTCTGAGATAACTTGGTCTTTGTCTGGCGGTCGCGAGTCAGCGCAGGTGTCTATCTACAAAAGTTTCGTCGTAATTAGCCCCGTATCTAGCGTGGATACGGACTAAGGAACTTTTCAGAATTCAACATCGGCTACAGCCGGGAGTCATTGTGCCGCCTCTGAAAGTAATCGGCCCCGCCAGCCACCCGCGACGATCGAGACCTTCCTTCATTACCTATTATGAGAGTTTAGAATAAAGCCAACGAGTTTTTCGGAGTGAATGTGATTGATGCCGAGCGAAGGAAATATCTCGGGAGAGATAAAAGGAATTTAATGAAGAGTCTTTAAGAATAATGATTAAGGGAATGGTTATTCCATTTGGTCGGCGGACTAATGATGGGGGTCCTTTGAATTACTTTTGTGTTTACGAAATATTATGCAGCCGCAATAATTATTCTAATGAAATATTAGACGCCCAAGGAAAACTGTCTGCTCGACAAGCACAAAGCGGGATATTATCTAAAGCCTGTATTTTATTCTTTGTTTGCCATTCGCAGATCTGTGATAGTAAACTTGGTATAGTTATGGTAACAGCCGTTTGTGAAGAGAACAGTCATTTACTTCCGCAAAACGATCCCTCGGAGAGAGCCACATTATGTCTAAGCGCGCTAATTTACTAAACGTACACGCAGAAAACCCAAAGAAGAAGATAATAAATAATGTATGGCCCTAAAACCATTATTACCTCGAAGAAAGCACGCCGAGAATTCTGATTACAAATTAATTCAATAACATTGAAGCCGTGCATTGTGCTCCCAACCTGGCATCATTTCGTAAGGGTGTCACATTTTGAGCAAGTTTAATTAACAATCTAGTCGCTTTTGTAGGAGCCTTCATTAGTGTATTTGTGGATAAACATTGCGCAAGCTCGGCGCGATTCGCGGTGCGTGCGTGTGCGTGTGAAGCGAGTGTAGCGGGCAAGCTCCGTAGCTCGTGGCGCGCGTCGAGTCACGTGCGATCAAACTCATGACGGGGTGTTGTGACTTCCACGTCCGCATGTGTACGTACCCCACCTCGGCCCGCCCCGCCTCGAGAGCGCGCGAGACGTGTGCGTACACACCGCTTCCGATATCTCGATACCTGCCCTTGCAGAGCTTTCCAATGTAAACTGTCTCGCAATATCCAATGAGCCACTTAAATACTGAATACAATGACTGCGCCCACCTGAAGCAAAGGCCGCCAGAACGCGTGCACGCGACGCAGTAAACGAAAGCCTTCGGGTCGAGGGTGGGCGAGGTTCGACCCCGGTAACGATTTCCTCCAGATAATGGAGAATTTTCTGATGAAAGCTGCTCGACGCGACGGTGCCCTTTCAATGATTTAGGAACCCGACGGATTTATGGGTCGAACGGTCGGTCGTCACAAATTTGGTCCGTCACAGCGCAGGCTGCCTATCGCATGCATAATAGCGATATTTGAGATTCCCTTCTGATAGAATTCCTTCATTGCCTTTAGTTAAAATAGGATAGAAGCAAGATCAAAAGTAGGTAATAAAGATTACGTGCCCATTGCACAGATGTAGTGAGCATCAAAACGATAAATTCCATCGGGATGATTTTATGGTTGATGTACCGGCAAATTAGATTGGCAAGTACTTTTTTAAAAAGTATATCTTTATAAAGTCATGAAGTTAAATTAAAAATCAAAATCGTACTATGTAATCAGCATTATACGCCACCATACATGTAACCGTAAACAAATTTAATTTCATTCGACATATGTAGATCTCTCATAGAAATGTCAAAAACTTCATTTAACTCAATGTGAAACTCCAAAATGTAACTAAAATATTATACAGTTCTAAAAGTCTACCAATCTGCGGTTAAATTATTCTACCCGCAAATTAATTTCAAATGAACTTTTATTAAACAACAACAAAATTCAAATCAGAATTCGGAATTGAGAGAACAAACCTCCATAAATGTAGCCAAATGGCAGTCGAATCCGCTTCAAACTCGACGTTGTGGCGGCCAAGATGCCGACTTTAAAATTAATTAGGCGCACGACCGGTGTAATCGTGAACCCGGCGCCGATTAAGGCTTATATTTATCAAAACAACTCGCATAAAGCAATATTGACCTCAGCGACTGGTAAGAAGGTACCATTTTCTCCTCCCGCCGACGTCTCTTAAGCCTTATTCCCCTCAGAGTCTCGCGACCTCCTCCTGCCAATCTCTGGTCCCCAGTCAACGGAAAACGCACACTTGGTCCTTACAATTTTGCTTGCTTACATTTTATTTTTTTCTGTTCTCATGAAAATGTATGCCGTCTTTATCTGTCTATCTGCTCGCTAAAGCGATCTTATATTTAATGTTAAGCGGACAACTTTATTCACGAGAATTTCGGTTGGATGTTTAAGTAAAAAATATTTTCTTTCGTCGAGTATTATTTTTAGATTTAGCAACGCGAGAAAAATAAGCGGTTTTTTTTGCTACATCCCCTAAGTTATCGTAAAGCTGTTATCGCAGTCACATTACGTCGGTATAACGACAGCGTGCGCGTTGATTTTTGATTAATAGAAGTGCTTTGAGACGTTACGTTTCTGGATCGATGCTCGAGTACGATGAAGTTTCTCAACCAATATAAGTTGAGGCCGTTCACTAAGCGTCGCACGCACAAGAGGGTGTCTTTGAGGAAGTTCCGTTGCATGCTTGATTCGCTATTGTTTCAGCCGCCGAGCGAGACCAAACTCTGACCGTCGCGTCGCCTCTCGAGGCAAGTGGCGCGCCTTCCGATGAAACTTGCGCGATTACTTGTTATTATCTCAACACACGCTCTTAACTTTGTATCGGTCATGGACATGTTGCCGAACTCTTGACTGCAACTAGTGCTGAGAATTTGCAATGGAGTTGCAGATGACTGCATATGCCCCTCGCCTTTGTGCAAACGCTTTCAAACGTTTTGATATGACTAAGTTAGCTTAATTGGTTATTCTATTCAAATGTTTCGTTTAACTTCCTACAAATTCAGAATAACTTCGATTTGGTTAAATATTTCGAAATTGAATCGTATTACCCTCCCACACGCTGTTAGCTTTCCTTAGAAATGCTTAAGCCGCTTCTACCGTTAATTTTGTAAAATGTAATGTAAAAGATATTCATGACTTACTTAAATAAACTCTACACCATCAGTTGGGCCGTCTGCTTGTTTGTCACCTATTACATTAAAAAAAACCTCGTGGACTAACTTTTCATCAAATATTACGCATAAAATAATATTTATCGTTTTAAATAACATTATCATCAGACTGATGTTGCTCACAAAATCACACTAAAGCTTATCGAAAGGGCTCCGAATTCATGCAGTTCTATAGAAAGCACTTGACCAAATCAAACAGTGGAAAAGCCTCTGCTCGTCTCTATCTAAACATCGTAGTATGTCAACAGCACTCGAACTGTAACCGAAGCCAGTCTGGTATTCGGCGATACGGCAGCAGCAATATAGACCAATAGGTACGATATTATCAGTCGTATATCAATCAGTTGTTACAACGCTCCACGGTTGTCGTTTATCTTCGGGGGAACTCGGATCTGGCTGTCCAGATTCGTGCATTGTTCGGACATTAGGGCTGCCGAAACTGTGGATGTCTGAAATGCCGGTGCGGTGGCGTTCCGTTGCAGTCGGGGCGCCCGATAGCGCTTCCAATTTCCTGACTTAAATTGCTCTAATTTGGTTATGCACTGACGGGTGATCGAAGGCTGCTAACGCTCCGACCGAGTGACGAGTTGCTGCACTTGTTATTTTGATGTATAACATTTAGGTGTACTTATAATTACCCTAAAGCTACAACTATAGTTAACCGTTTAAAAGCCAAGGCTACAGCTATAACGCACTGGTTTATTGTCTTGCATCAAAAAGGCTTATATTGTCATTTTTTACAACTTAAAACTTATGTCGTCACGGCTGATCAACTAAAATATCTGTGCATTTTAGCGGTCCTTGTTATGCAAATTTTTACTTGGTCGTCATAATTATCTAGAATTGTTTTTATTTTTTTAACAGTAATTTTACCAAGAAAGATTGACTAGAATCTACCCTTATAGAATATAGGTACCTTAGTATATAGAATGTTTGACCGAATTTATGCACAACGTCCACATCGTCCACGTTTCAGGCAACAATAGGCACTTCTCAATAGCAATTAAATTTCGCTTCCAACAAGCAAACTGGTGCCTTTGAGCACTCTACAAAAATAAATTATAGACGGAAAAAGTTCACTAACGAAACGTGAAGCAAAACAAATAACAAGTTTACCGTAAAACAAGTGCTTTCTCCCCGTTTCACCTGTGAAGTGAATAAACTACTTTGTCTGATGGCGAATTCAATATCTCCCATTCACTGAAAGAGGGTCTCTTTTAGTGAATTTCTGGAAATACATAACATTTTAAACTTTGGAAACATACTTTACTGGTACCGTACGTATAACAAATTTAATCTAAGATTTATTTTAATTTTGTTGTCAGATTTTCAAAATTTTGCTTTAATTACACACCTAGTGAACCATATAAGAGAATAAACCCCTGATCCCTTCCGATTTCCTTAACCTATCAATTTACCGCAACTTATATATCAAACACCTTAATATTTATAACAATAATATCGGGAAAAATAAAGCCGATACAAACTTGTAATAGTTTTGTCGAGTGTATGAGAGGGTGAATTGGGGTAAAAGCACCCGCGGGCCAACGATTTGTATTAGCCGTCTAGTACTACCGTCGTAATTGTCGAACCCCGGAGCGAAATCGCGCTCTCTAACACGTAACAAGGCAAATAAGAAAAATAAATCTCCTTCGGATAAAATACGTATGTAGTATGTATAGATAAATTATCGAGAAATTCGTATTTGTGATACATGTTGTGAAAGTAGAACAGGGGTTAACTACCTCTACATTTTTGGTAATTTAACTTGATAAACAATTTGAAGGTAACGATTTCGTAGTTAAGTTCATAATATTTCAAATTGTTTAAGACATCATTGTTGTGTTGTGTTGATGGTACATTTGTATAGGAACATATTTTTAAAATTAATTAATCCCGTTTATGAATAAATGACTAATAAATAAATAGGCCAGCTTCGATCGGCGCATAAATTCGCACGAAGTGTTAAATTTTTAAATGAAATAAATTTTCTAAAAGCCATTTTGTATCAGTCAGCATTTTTAACTTTTTCATTATTTTTAAATTAAATCAACTTTTTTATTCAGTCAATAATAAACCCATATTATGGACATTTCTTCGAAATTGCGTTCTTCGGCTGATTCCTATGGTCAAAATTTAATTTCACTTTTAGCCCTGTAACACATGTTTATATGAAAATAGGTATCCTAAAAAACATATATGTGAATGAGGGACTCATTTCTATAAAGTAGTTTTCGAGATATGATCGTTCAAATATTTTGTGCCCATATGAATCAGAATTTGTTACAGATGAATCAGAAACAGGAATAAAAATTAAAAACTAAATGTTTTATGTGAATTAATCATTTAATCATCATCATCATCATCATCTCAGCCATTGGACGTCCACTGCTGAACATAGGCCTCCCCTTTGGACTTCCATATGTACCGGTTGGAAGCGACCTGCATCCAGCGTCTTCCGGCGACCTTTATAAGGTCGTCTGTCCACCTTGTGGGTGGACGTCCTACGCTTCGTTTGCTAGTCCGTGGTCTCCACTCGAGCACTTTTCGACCCCATCGGCCATCCGCTCTGCGTGCTATATGGCCTGCCCATTGCCACTTCAGCTTGCTAATCCGTCGGGCTATGTCGGTGACTTTAGTTCGTCTACGGATTTCTTCATTTCTGATTCGATCTCGTAGAGAAACCCCGAGCATAGCCCTTTCCATAGCACGCTGGGCGACTTTGAGCTTCGAGATGAGGCCAATGGTGAAGGACCACGTTTCGGTGCCGTAAGTCATCACTGGTAACACACATTGATCAAAGACTTTCGTCTTGAGGCACTGAGGTATATCGGACGAAAAGACATTGCGTAGTTTCCCGAACGCTGCCCAACCGAGTTGGATTCGGCGGTTGACCTCTTTCTCGAAGTTGGACCTACCTAATTGGACTACTTGTCCTAGATAAATATACGAGTCCACAACTTCGAGTACCGATCCTTCAACAGATATTGGGGTGGGCACAACATTGGCATTTGACATAACCTTCGTCTTGTCCATGTTCATTTTTAAGCCCACCCGTTGTGAAGCTCGGTTGAGGTCATCGAGCATCATGCTGAGTTCCTTCATCGACTTTGCCATGACTACGATGTCGTCGGCAAACCGAAGGTGAGTGATGTATTCGCCGTTGATATTGATGCCAAGTCCTTGCCATTCCAGGAGCTTGAAGGTGTCTTCCATTACGGCAGTAAACAGTTTCGGATAGATAACGTCTCCCTGTCTTACGCCTCTTCTTAATGGAATCGCCTTCGTGCTCTGCTCCTGTACTCGGACTGACATAGTGGCGTTCTTATACAAGCACTTCAACACTTCAATGTACCGATAGTCAATATGGCATCGCTGAAGTGACTCGAGCACCGCCCATGTTTCCACCGAATCAAAGGCTTTTTCATAGTCCACAAACGCTAAGCATAATGGCAAATTATACTCCTCGGTCTTCTGTATAACTTGCCGCAGCGTATGAATGTGGTCTATGGTACTAAAGCCTCTTCGGAAACCGGCTTGTTCGGGAGGCTGGAAGTCATCAAGTCTGTGTTCGAGACGGTTCGTGATGACCCTTGAAAACAGCTTATAAACATGGCTCAGAAGCGTAATGGGCCTATAGTTCTTCAATAGGCTGTTATCACCTTTTTTGAAGAACAGCACCACCTCGCCTCTGCTCCACGTCTCAGGCGTTTTGCCCTCGGACAAGACGGAATTAAAAAGTTTCTGGAGGACTTTAAGTACCGGTGTTCCACCCGCTCTCAGAAGCTCTGAAGTGATTCCGTCTTCGCCCGGCGCCTTGTTGTTCTTAAGCTGCTTCAGGGCCATCCTAATCTCGTAAAGACTGATGTCCGGGATATCTTCGGTATAGTGTCGGGACAGTTTGGCTCTTGGATCTCCTATCAAGCTGTCAACGGGCTTTGCGACCGAAGTGTAAAGCTGTCCATAGAACCTCTCGATGTCCCCTAAAACCTCTGCTTTGGTCGACGCTATGCTGCCATCTTCCCGTTTCAGCTTCGTCAGCTGGCTTTGCCCAATAGACTTGTCCTTCGCGAACACTTTGGAGCCTTGGTTTCGCTCAATTGTCTCTTTGACACGGTTAGTGTTAAAGAGACGCAGATCATGACGCAAGGACTTAGATATACGTCTATTGAGCTGCCTATAAGACTCGGCGTCATCGGAAGATTGCAACTGTAACGAGCGTCGTTCAGCCATGAGGTTTAAGGTTTGATCAGCCAATTTCTGAGGTCTATCTTTACGACGGGGTCTAAAAAACTTGGACCCTACCGTGCCTACAGCTTCCACTAGCCCGTCGTTGATCTCGTCCACTGATGCTAAGTTCTCAAGGCAAGCAAAGCGGTTTGTGAGCTCGAGTTGGAAGCTTTCGGGGTTTTGAATATGAGCACTGGTAGGTCGGAGCGTAGACTTCATCAGACTGGACCTTTCTAGCTTAACGTTTATATTTAGTGAGCCTCGTACAAGTCGGTGATCACTGCCGGTTTTAACCCTGTTGATCACAGAGACATCACTAAATATCCGTTTCTTGTCGGTCATGATGAAGTCTATCTCATTTCTCGTGGAACCATCGGGGCTCATCCAGGTCCATTTCCTGTGAGGCGGCTTCTGGAAGAAAGAGTTTATCATGAAGAGTTCCTCTCTCTCCAGGAAATCAGCCAGCCTCTGTCCCCTAGGGTTCCGTTGCCCATACCCAATCATTTAATATCAAACAATAATATGTTTATTTAATAATATGAAGATACGAGAATATTATTATTTAACAAAAAGTGTAACTATTGTGCATATTATAATTTTTCTGAGTACAAAAAAGTTACTAATATTGTTTCATTATGTTGCTTATTTTAATTAATGGTTCCTATTTAATATACTTATTGATAGAGCTATTATTATATAATATAACCTTTCATAATGATTAAAAATCACAGAAGTACAAACTTATTCTAACATAATAATACAAAATATAGGTATGTAAGGAGCTACAAAGTTAGGATAATTGTTACGTAATATTTTACTCTGTAAATTTTTTTAACCGTCTAATCAGTCCTGTTTACTTATTAACTCACATAACTATTAACTATCTTTATTTGAAAATCACAGAAGTAAAAACTTATTCCAATAATGACACTATTGACATCAGTCTCAATTTTAAACAATTTTAATTCTGATTAAAAAAACAATCACATTGCATTAGTGTATTTATAATACACTAATAATAAAGTATGAGAATTGAGATCAACATTAATTAAATGGCACTTTCAACATTATGCTGCCTTAGTAAAATAAAATTATTAATTATGGTTAAGTTATGAAATCAAGTGCTTTTACGTTCTGCGAGTTTCTTTTTCACCTTTATTTCATCTTTACTGCGTGGCATTTTTGTGAGCTGCAACATTTAATATAAATTAGATATATCATAAAGAATTTTACTTATAAATAAATATTTTTTTATGATAGTTACAAGACAAGAAAAAAAATCGACAAGGAAAATATTGCATCAGATGTGCCGAATATTTATTATTATTACGTTTGTATATTTATTTTTCTTTATTAATTGACATCTTAGATTACATTTTTTACAATATTTCTATAAAATTATTATTTATTATTATGTATCTATATAATGATTCCTACTTTTTATCTAAAACATATCAAAAGTTACTCGTACATTAAGTTAAATAAAATTTTACTCCAGTTACTTTTGCATACTTATTCAAAAGCATAATATGATGAGGAAAATATATGTCATTAGCAATACTAAACCTGTTAACATGGTCAATAATAGGAAAAATACGCATCAACAGCGCTCCTTTCCTGCTGAAGGGGACAAAACGAATTTATTTTCTGATTAATATAGGGGTTTAACCATATAAATCAGGCACAGATGAATCAGTATTTTGCCTAAAATCAATCATAACTCATCATACGTATAGACTTCAGTATTTGTATTTTTCTTCATGAATCTACTATCCAAAAGCATGACTCGAAACTCAGATTAAAGTCCCAAAACAGTTTTTTTTTTTTTTCACACAAGGCATTGTAATCAGTTTTCTAGCTGAACCAAACACAGATGAATCAGATATTTACCTTTGTAACACCGGGATTTTAGGTACCAGCCGCACGTCCGCCTTCTAGCACGTCCGTTGCACGACTGGCTGCCCCCCGCGCGGGGTGCCATACTCCCATTATAATTACTTCACCAAGTACGGTCAAGCGTAGGTCGCGCCACATTAATCAGTACTATACGCCGGACACTTCTTATTTATTTATTTATAAATACGCTAATGTAGTTATAACTAAAACATATTTTTTATAGAAGAGTTCAATTCAATCCCTTTCGTTTAGATTATAATTCATATTGATATGTCAAAGTGAAAATGAAATATCGACCACTTTGTTCCGATAAACGACAAACGGACGCCCTATATTAATCAGGAGAACGAACTTCAAAAAAATATTTCTTGTATCTAGACTGCAATTATTTTAAAAATACTACTTGCACCAGTTAGCGACAACACTAAACTATATATAAAAAAATATAATATGCTGTTTTGTCTATTGGTCTAGGAGATAAACCTTCAGACATCGAAAATTTTGCCTCCGAAGAATCATCCTTATAATGATTGTAATTCTAAACGATTATTCTTGACTTGATACTAGTATTGGTAAAAGTCCCAATTTCTAAGTAGTAAGTAGACAAAATAAACAGTCTCATTTCTTTCAATACAGCAGAAAAATGTTTTTACGTCTGTTATTTTTTTAATGGAAATGCTATAAATACGATTCAGGCGTCAACTGGTTGATCCTGTTATAGCGTTCGAATTGATGGGGCGGTATAAGCCGATCATTTGAGAAATAAAATATATAAAATAAAGGTACGCAATACTTCCAACAAGTAGATTTTTTACTGTACGAGTCTGCACTATTATAATAACTTGGAAGATGGGAAAAAATGCGGAACGCGAAATTGTTTGTAATGTGATACTGTAATGATTTTTTGTATTGCACAATTTTTTATTCTGGTTAGAGTGGTGTAGGGATGAAAATATTTTGGGTATAGACTACTTATACGAGTAGCTTAAGGTAATCGAGAGATCACTTCATAGTATAAAATAAAGGTCCTTCCCGTGTCTGTCTGTCTCTATGTATGCTTATATCTTTAAAATTATGCAACGGATTTTGATGCGGTTTTCATTAATAGATAGGGTGATTCAAGAAAAAGGTTTATATTATGTATAATTTATGCATAATAGAAGAACACTGATAATTTTCTATTTAGTGCGACGAAGTGCGGTAGGTCCACCAGTATTATGATGTTGATTTAAATTAAAGGATGCAGAAGGTTACTGAATTATATTGGATAATATTTATTTAGTTCAGTGTCTCTACTACACTAAGCTTATCTATTTATACTTGTATATATTATTATTCGTGACGTGCCTTAAAAAACATGATAAATTTTTGTCATAAAATAAAAGAATGTTCCTACACAAAATAATCATGGCACATTGCAGACTATAAAGTAAAAAACACAAAAGCTTCTTATTATAATTCCAAGGGTCATTTTAATAAACGCACTCATTCGTCAATTTGAATAGGAAAGGAAGCACAAATGTCGCAGTTATAATAAGAAAATCAAAGAAGGAATTAAGATGAGCTCACAATAGAAGTCGGCTTCAATTCTCTTTCAGAATTGTAAAAGGCTCGTTTGGAGCGTATATGAAAATTCCCATCGTGGACTCAGCTTCATAATCTTTGTAAAGCTGATTTAGGGGCCTTATTTTTACATATTGTTGTTACGTGTTAATAAAAAGTGTTTATATAATTTAAAGAGTATCTTTTTATCGGCGGATTTGGCAAGTTACATTTTATATATTATAGTTATAGATTTGAATATAGCTCGGATATTGAACTTTGATTGCCTTTGAAAATCTTCTCGTGCACGACGAGCTCATTTTTATTTAAATTCCAGCTACAATTAGATATGCTGATTCCTTTATGAAAATGTACTCAAATAGTCAGTCTTTTTATTAAATTATTCTGTGAACACTATTCTACTCATAACTCGATTAACTAAGATAGTCTTTCTATTTTTCAATCAGTGTCTAGTTTGCAGAGATTTTCAGCACTTTTCACTTGACATAAATCAGAAATAGCAAACATTTAAAGCGTAGATTGAACGAATCCGCTCCGTTTCCTGGAAGGAGACATGGTAAACATAATTAGGAGGACGGCCATGTTGATTGGACCAGACGTCCCGACCCCGCTCCGTCTCAAGATATTGCATGTGAAAGGTAATATCTCACGCGAACTTCTGCTACGCATCTCAGGAACAGGTGCTGTGAACTTTTTTATTATTTGACAAATTGCATGGCTTTGGTGGAAACCATGTTTCATTTATATTGCAGTAGTATTTCACTCACATATATTATTCAAGAAATTGGATGTACTTACAAGTTTTAACGTGTTTATGTGTCTATTTTAGACAACATTATCCAGTGTGTTGGAAAAACAGTGAAAATAACCAACAAAAAGGCTACGTGACAATTCAAAGTGTCAAATAATTCACGGTGCGGCGAAGACGTTTCTCACAATCAACGAGATCTACCGCCTTACCTGCATCGGAACCGTACACTTTTTACCGGCACGGTTTGTTTATTTCTCGTTTCTCCTTATAAATATAAGAGTTTGGCGCCTCCGCACGAATTCCCAAGATGAAAGGGTATTTTTCACACCCGGCCTGCGAGGCGTCGATGTGCCGAACGCCCAGCTAAACTTTTGTGTTTTTCACTATCGATTCATGGGGTGACAAATGAAAAATGTTCTTTCACAATACTCTTTTAATTAAATTCTATCCGTGAATAAATTTAACGAAAAATCCCGTTATAAACAGTCACGACGATTTGATGGAAGTAAAACATCATTTTAGTAACCTGACCCTTCGCTTATCGTCGACTCGAAGCGTCACAACATTCCTCACTCGGGCCGTAAACTCGTAACGTCGTGTTTTAGGTATCGTAAAAGAAATCAAAAGCGAGCGTGCTCTGAGCAATAAGGCGCCTCGATTTCCGTCATTCAGCATCGAGAGAATTAAACTTCTTTTAAAGAAAAGCTTATTTTAGTATACACTGAATGTACCCAGTGAATAATACGAATTCCGTGATGGGGCGGCCGCCGCGGCGCGGGCACTTTGACGAAAAAACGATGATGAAGCACGATCATGTCCCTAAGTTCCCCCCACCTAGCCAACTGATAAATTGTCGAACATTTTTTCGCTAAAATTCCTTTCGTTCGAATCCAATTATTGAGTCTCACCGATAGAACGCTTGAGTCTTTAGTCTATTCTTTCTACGGTTTATTTTGTTGTTTTTCTGTACTTTATTGTAATTCTTATCTAGTCTGTATTCAGTCGTGGAAACCTCACATAGTGCGAGTTTGTTTCGCTCTGTGAATATGAAAAAGACGTCGTCGGTCGCCGAGAGGCGTAGAAATATTGTCTGTAGGAGAGCGGTGCGGTCGCGACTCGGCTGACGTAGTAATATTGGCGATGCAAACATGTTTTCGGTGCGGTCTAATTTTATTCCGCCTTACTTTTGGTACGATAGGATGTGCAATTTTGTTCAACTGATGTTGGCAAAATTGGTACTTTATGAAAGCTTCAGACAAAAGCGGCGGGTGCGTGTAAGCATCCAGTAATATAATATGAGCGACTCCGAAATAAGTTTACCATTTGGGGAGCAGCTGAACGAATGCACTGTATTTATTATTCATTGATTTGAAATGCTATTTCAAAGTTCTTTTAGCTTATGCACGAAAGTTTCTGCTTTACATAGAGTAGTCGTGCGTTTTGAACTTATAATGGAAAGAGAATTTGTTTCTTAATTCTGAAATACCCACATTTTGTCAAAATCACAATTTATTAAAATAGTAAAGGGCAAACAATATACTAGAATTATTTCTAGTATATTGTTTGCCCTTTACTATTACGACACTATAAGCTACTAGTACGACAGTATAAGCTTTAAACTTTTTATTTCCAGAAATCTGTGAAGAAAATGTCAACTTGTAACCGTTGAAAAAAGTAGTCCCCCGATGGCCGGTTGTAGACAATATGTAATGTCGATAGTTCGAGTATAAACGTACATTGATAGGCGAACAGCGCCCGTGCCGACCATCCCTATAAACGTCTCCGAGCCACTGCCGCTGCCAAACACTCTAACTCGATACAAACCGTGATAAAGGCTCGATTGTATGCAGTAAATAAAATATGACTTGGCCATATTTCCACTTTCGTTTCTTCCTGTTTTACGTCCCTTTTTCTGGCCTCCCAGGGAAACCGTTCATACAAAATACCTTTTCGATATTGCCTTACTTTATTAGCATTGGGCACGTGTTTTTATATCAGGAATATCTTTCACTTCTGTGGATTAAAGATTGCCACATGTGTTCCGACATTATACAATGGTATATAAGGAAACTTATTTTCTTTCATTCGCGTAAATTATAGAGGCATTCGGCGCTGAAGCCTTCGAGGTAAAGCCGATTTCATTTGCGACTAACTTACGTCGTTTATCAACAGTATTGAAAGGTACCTATAAAAACTTTTATTGCCTTCTACCATGCGCTTTATTACGGGAGGTGTGTCTAGTTGTTTTATAAATTGTATTTTCATAACAAATTGAATTAAATTGTGGTTTCAGTTAAAAATCTTCTTATCAGCTGCACTATAAATAAATATTTTTAATAACTGCGAAGAAGGGACTCAGAGGTGATAATTCATATTCTGCTTACTCACAAAGTAGCAGTATTCTCACGAGGGTTTCAAGCGCACCCTCTAAACTAAATGAAATGTAAGCTCTGCGAATCTTGATAAAAATATTCTGAACTTGAACTTAACTTGAATACATTTCAGAAGTATGATGGCATGCAATATCGTGCCCGTCGTAAACTCTTCCGATAACCTGTGCTCACGGCGAGCCTTATCTTGTCGCTTCTATGTGACAAGTGTCAAATGGAATACTACCTTGCTTCAAGAAGCTCCATTTTCTCCCGGGGTATCTATGATTTATTACGTTCGTTGCTGTTCACAATCTGTAGTATACCTACTCATGTTTATACCTTTACATTTTATCGAAGACAAAAACTCACAAGAAAAAGAAATAGTTTAGGATATTTCAAATCATGCAAAGCTTGCGATTTGAGCGGTTTTACCCCAACATTGAACTTACGGGGCAAATAAATAGCTTCTTTAGAAGCTATCGCAAAGGCGAATTAGAATAATGCGCTACGATTTGGCGTTTCAACAAACGAGAGAGCAGAATGGCCCTCGGTGGATTATTTGCGGGGTTCGCCTGTGTTTGGGTATAAATTGAGGTATCGTAAGGGATCTGTAAGCTAAGTTCGGTGCAACAATCAATCGCTCTTTGTATGCAAGAGACCTTTCAGCGTGTATAGCACAGGTGCAAACTAAAGCATTGACTTCAGTCGCTGACTGATTTATTCACGAATACCTGCAGCTAGCTTTCAGTTTGAATATCCAGTGCTATTCAAAAACAAAGGCACAAATAATTGACACTACATAGTACTTCACTACATAGATAGTACCTGTACACTATACACTAACACAATTGAAAGTAAAGTTAGACGTATATATAGGTATGTGGTTATTTTACAAATTTCCCAGTATTATGAAAGTGAAAGCTGGATACAACGAATAATAAAAATAATAAATAAAGAAGACCAACAAAGAATTAGTTCCCAAGAATCGATTTACGATATATTATATCCAAAATGACGCACTTTTAAACAACGAATCAGTTGTTTCGTATACATTATGATTAGTAATTCAAATACAGAACAGAAAGGAGGGATTGGTTCTACTTAATACCCTAACGGTTTTACACTAAATGACCCAATAATTTACCACCAAAATAACGGCAATAATTGTCATAATAATAATTTATCTAAATTAACCATATTACTGCTCACACAATTAATAAAACCGCAACTATTCCTAGACGCAAGATTTCAATTAATCCTGTTAGTGAGTCGACGCAGACGAAATATTTCATTACGTTACATTAATATGTAACATTACAAGTAGGTAAGCCGGGTCTCGGCTAAGATCAAATGGCGACCTGTCCTCTCAATGCTAATGTCACAGATTAATGAAATTACGTGCGCCACAGCCACCGCGGTGAGACACTTTTGAAATTGTTCTTTGCTGTATCACTTGGAATATTATATGACGTTTCTTGCTTTTAGTACATTATAGTGTAGCATTTTCGTTTGGCACATGGATTTATATATAATTGCAATGGCCTTGTAATGGATGTTAGTAATTTAAGCGTAAAAACATTGTGTATGACTCTTGGTATTAGTCAATAAAGAATTTATTTATTTATTAATTAAGTGAATTGCGGTGTTTAGTGCACGGTGTTTATTTCTGATACTAAGTCCTTCTAGTACAAATAGTTTCCAGTAGTAGGCGTTTTACCCCCGTTTAAGCTAACTTTATCACAATGGGTCCAGTCATCCTTCCATACATAGATCTAGATCAACATAAAATAGTTTAAACAATAAATTAAGGAAGTTAATCTTAATTAACCAAATTTGGTAAAGCACAGACTTTGTCGGCAGTTAAAAGATACGCCTTAGTAGGTACTAGGTTCCTAAGTTTCTATGCAGTTTAAATCCAATCTCTTTGAAAATGTATAGAAAAATGTCTACTTTAAGTCGTTAATCTTAACTTCATGATAAAAACATAAACATAATGCTTAAACTATGAGTTATTGTATGCTCCGAGGATTTCATATATTGCGCGCAACATGTGTTTTATATCATCTCATCTCGGCCATATTTCCTAACATCAGACTACATAAGGTACATACATACCTACGTACCAGATTGAAAATGTAGGTAGGAACTACAGAGGATTCAATATAGCAAAGGAATGGGGAATACGAAGCCGGCTTGCATTCATACATGTTGAAAAGTCATAATATGATTTTGAATCGAATGCGGCGCGTACGTATGTTTTTATGGTATGAAATCTCTTCGAATAAAATTTTATATCCATGTTACCACACAAATAAAGATACATACATTGCTAATATGTGCTACTTTGGAAAATAAACTAAATATCTGTTTCATAAAGTCCCATTTTGAGTAAGTTTGGCGCATTGCGCTCGGCATCTGAGACAAATTGATGAGTTTAATTCACCATCTAATCTTTCTGATTATATTCCACTTGAAACTAGAGCTTGTGTGCAAACTGTACTGCAGTGAAATTGTATTAATGTTTAGCTTTGTTGGTTTATATTAGTTATTTTTATTTTTTATGTCAGGCACTTCTAATATTAAGGGGTAGCATAATAAAATTCGTGCAGTGTTATTGAATCTAATTCTAAGTTAAGCAATGATAAATCCAAATCCAAATCAGGAAAGCTACGTGTTTGTTTCAGTTATAATTATGAATATATTATTTTTTTAATTAAACAAGCTTGTAGCTTACTAAACTCTATCCAAATACTTATAAAATTAGCCATACTATTACACATCAATGCTTACCCCATACAACCAAACCCGGTTCATTAAAATGTTTACTACTAAGTAAGCCCACGATATAATATAGTAATTCAATTTAAACTTGAATAATATTTTCAAAAGGTAATCCGAGAAAAGGCTCAATTCAGCAGTTTAAAAACTATACGTATTAACTACCGAACCTTAAACTTTTTATGGCCCAACACGAAGCTTTAAATACTCTCAAATGCTCTTAAAATCAATAAAAGGCCTACTTTCATCAGCGTCGAAGTAATAAAACCCGCTTTACTGTTATCCGCGGCAATGGAATTAGATAATGTATCTTTGTAAAAAGTTCATTTTAAAGCTGTAAAAATCTAATTGGTGTAGGCAGGCAATAAATATTTGCGTTCGAATCGACCGTGTCGCTTTGAATGTCGATGGGGAGGGCAGGGTTCCTTATGCATGTCAATAAGGACTGTTACAATTTACACAGGATCGTAACCTAATACTTGTCATCGTATATCTCAAGGTTTAGAATTGCTATCGTGAATACAGATTCGCCTAATAGGACAGTGGAACCGAAATAGCAAGAGGCAATAATTTAATTTTGATTAGTAGATTGTAACACTAATGTGTGGCGTAGCACCAGCCGAGTAAATTAGTATTAGTGTTTGGTAGTTGCACATTGTTACGCAGGTCACGTTTGATAAGGGGTTTGCTACACGAGCGAGAGTATAGCTGCGATATTATCGTTGATTGTGCTTAAAATTTACCCTAGCGTCTTCATATACACACAAGTTTATCATCGTGACTTTTCTATGAACTTCAGCTGTAGTGCGTTACAATACCTTCGCTTGAAGATCTGGCTTCTGAGATATTTTAGCAGATATCTGCTTTATGCATTCTTTATTTTATGCACATTTTTCTAGAGATCACCAAAAATGCAGCCAAGACGTAAATTTGGAGGAAATGAAAGAGAAAGTTACTACTTAAACGAAATTGAGTTTTTAAGCAACTTCGCTAGTACATGTAATCTAATGTCAACCAAAAAGGCGTGCTTGCCGTTATAAACAATATTTTGCTAGGAATCTAACCTTTGTAAGTAATTGACTGGAGGGGTGGCGTCGAATTTTGTATAAGAGCTTGTTGACACAGATAAGTAGTCTCTGGTAGAGTGGACGAATGGTGTACTGCAAAAGTGGCATAGTCATATTGGCGCATTACATCGGAGTTGCGGGCAAAGCTAGTTTAATATAAAATGATTAGGTACTGAGCTGCTTGCGCTGCGGGTGCCGTCATAAAAACTGCGACACTTGGAGCTATCAAAGGCGTACTAATAAAAGCAAACAGTAACAAAACGAACTACAATGGCTGCACAGTAACAATGTTATGGCTCCCCATGTTTACCCCAGTCAATAATTTTTCCTTTGAGCATTTTCTTTTATGCGTTTTTGTAAAGTGAAACATTAGAGGACAAAGTTTGAATCGGAACGACTCTTTCAAACCAATAATGTCTTTCGTGTTGTGTCTTAATTCTGAACTGAAATATTATAACGTTGAGGCAATTATGTTACTCTTAAGTGTAGTCGACATTTTTCTGTTAGAATAATAAACAAATGAGATTCCTCCAAGGATTGACTGGACTTTGTGCCAGAGCACGGTTAAAATGACCCTTTGATAACATAGTTTTAACTAGTAGGTGCTTTTAATCATTTCTAGAAAGCAGAAGTATAAAGAACCGAACCTTATAACGGTAGTAATATGAATTCCGATAGTCCAGCATTATCCTTATACCTAAGGTTAGATTCAAATAAAAGCTAAGTCAGACTTGTCAATAACTCCCGCATAAATTCCGTCCCGTCAATAAAAGTATACCATAAAATATCGTGAAATGCACGAAGCATCTTACCATCTCAGCTTTACCGGTCCCCTGTCAACCGTAATTAGTTTTTCCTCCATAGAACCTTCTGTTAGAGTATAACATGCAACGTTGTAGCCCCTTTAATGAAAACGCTCTTAAGTGCTCGTGTTTAATGTTTATTTACTTCCACTTTGTTTTTTAACTGTATTCTTATGGTCTTTGTAAAAACGACCGCGACATTAAGGAGCTAGAAGTCGCAACTTGATTTCTTTAAAAACGTCCGGTTGCCAAGCGTTCGGTCTGGCTGTTTTCAAACTATTTTATTGCCTTATAAAATTCACT
Source organism: Hemithea aestivaria (assembly GCA_947507615.1). NCBI lineage: Eukaryota > Metazoa > Arthropoda > Insecta > Lepidoptera > Geometridae > Hemithea > Hemithea aestivaria. The sequence goes on from OX382331.1 coordinate 12,314,995, forward strand.
CGGCCAACTTGAGTTTAAAACATAACTTAAAATACTTCAGCGGGTAGTTTGCCCACGTTTTGTTTGACTCGAAAATAGGAAAATGTTATAGACAAATAATGTTCGAAATCACTTTTAAGAGGTCCTAAAGATTTTCGTTTTCTTTGAGAATGCTTTGACGAATTCCGAAGTTAGTCGAGTTTAAAGGGGACAGTTGTACTGTTTTATTGTTGAGTTATTTAAATCTTTTTCGTTATTTACTAGTATTGAGAGGCTCTATTATTTGCCTACTGTTTTCTTTACAAACTGTTTCAATTCTTTTATTTTGTTCTGTTCAGCTCACATAATATGGACACGAAAATTTTCGTCGAAAGAAAATTTACTTTGCTATTTTTTTTTTATATTAATTTTGTCGGTTACAATGTTGAGAGGAATAATTTCCATTTATAAAATCCACGGTCATCCAGACGAGTAATTTGGGTTTCAACAGCAACAGATACAAGATATTAGAGCCGTTTATTTGGCATTGAATGTAAGCAAAAATCCAAACAATTGTGACGTAAAAAGGGTTCACTTTATCCGTTGTAGTCACCTATATCACCATGTCAATTTGGTTCCGGTGACCAGCCATGACGTTTTTCAAAATTGACGGCAATACCCTAATCTAAATCTATCCATTTTTGGTAAAGCCCCTATTTATGTGTTGATGTCATAACATCCCGGAAAAATTGTCAATACAAAAAAATGATTCAAATTTTATTCTAACAAAAATTTCTTCTTCCGTTACGAACATGCTTTTCACATCATATCAAAAATTGAAATGTACCGCTAAGGTAAATATTAGTCAAACTATTTTCATTCAAATAAAATCAGTGCGACCCATCGCGATCAATATCTGTGGGGACGCACACCTGTAAGGCGTGTAACACAAATAACGCAAGAAGCCCCGATAAAGGTTCCGCAGTCCTCACATCGAGAGCCTGATTTATACGACGTTTTTATAGTGGCACGGACGTTCCTTGTTTTAATTTCGCGCAAGGATCAACGCTTTTCCTGTTAGCCTTCGGCGGAGTAGAACACCGAGCTGGTGTTCAGCCAGTGCCGTAGCGCCCCTATTTCGCCGCGAGCCTAATGTCGCGGGGCGACGAAATTTATCGCGCTGCTTGTAATTCCTCCCCCCGCCGCTTCCCCGCACGTCACCCCGCGTCACCCTGTCACCCGACAACACACTTGTAACGTTTTCTAATGAAATTGTCCACAAACTCCCGCTCGCCACAGCCCCCGGCCCGTCGACGCCGCCGGATCAACCAAAAAAAGTATAGCTCGCGTTACTAATGGCTTCATTTATCACAGTCACTAACAGTGATACACCACGACGACGTTTTATATTTAATTTGGCTCTTTCCGGAATAAATTAGGGTAATATCGAGCCTCCAGCGATAAAAGACAACCGACGCAGCTCCTGAGTTATTATCGCGGCAGGTCATAGTATTAAGGCTGTAATCTGGCCGGATTAATTCGTTCGTGGTTAAGTGATAAGTTAGCCGACGTCCCCTCCGCGTAACTGGAATCGCGAAACATAGCCGGACAAGGCAAATAACGTTGATGAATTATTCCGAAAACTAGTTCCCTCTTCTTGGAAAACATCAATCAGCGGCGCAGCGTACGTGAACACGTATTATGGAACGGCCACGATAACGATAGAAAACTCTTGAAAAGTTATTATTGCGACTATGAAGATATAACATTCATGGGAGTGCTTAGCGAGACGTGTTGTAAATTAAAACAATAAGTTATAGGTATAGTGCGAGCGCTGTGTTTGAGACTAAATGAATGGGACGTGCTCAGGCAACTCTGGTGTTAAACTCGTAGAAATAAAGAAGTATTTCTTGGCACGTGGCTGAAAATGCGGGTCTCTTAAGCAGGTTATTTTATGGTTTGCGTAATTCACAGTGCATGCCGCTTGACATATCGGTCTGGCTTACAGCGGGCGATAAACGTATCTCTGCGCCTATAGGTGCGCTTGCATTCCTACATACGCTTTGAAACTAATCGTGAGTGTTATCTTAGGAGGCGTTCCCAGCTCTGAATTAATGAGGAGTCTCTCAGCGTAACGGTTTATATTACCTTCTTGCCAAATGTGCATTTACTGAAAGGGTTGTGGCGTGAATTAAACCAAAAACATGTTACTCGTGTAATGAGTATTCCATTACAAAATCCAATTACTCTGCCTATTGTGAACTAAATCTTTCGGAAGTATTTTACTCGTATAACATAAAACGAACAAATATATTATTATATTCGTTTTACAATTAATTCTGGACTAACTTTGATTTAGTGCAATATCGTTGATAATGAGGGATCGTTGGCCACTTACTGTCAGAAGGTCCTCTGTTTTATTAGTGCGGTAATTTATATAATAATATGAGAGTTATCATCATAATCATCACTAGTCTCCTACATCTATGAAAGATCATTGTAAATAAACGGCATAAACTCACTTGTATTTACTTCGGCTGCGTGCCGACCGTTTCGATCCTGTACCATATTTCGCCCGCCGTCTAAGCTACGGAACTGGCTGCGCTCTCCCAAGGACAAGGAACCTTTGACTGGACCGGGTATATATGAAATACCGTGTGAATGCGGCAAGAGCTACATCGGTGAGACTCAGCGGCATGTCTCGACACGACTTAAAGAACATATTCGCAGCCTTAAGAATCGAGATTACAACGCGTCGGCAATCACAGAGCATGTCTTGGATTCGGACCATTTTATACGTTTCGATAAAGCAACCGTATTAGCGAGAGAAAAATTCTTCGTTCCGCGAAAAATACGGGAAGCTATAGAAATAAGTCGTCGGCCGAATTTTAATAGAGACGGTGGTTGGTTGCTACCGCAGGCGTGGAAACCCGTGCTACACACGGTATCTACCGCTACGAGCCAGGATATTCGGGCTGACGATGTGGTGAGTGCAGTGTGTACGAGTATGTGCCCACAACTTCAGCCGCCGCGAGAAGTGACGGCCTCTCCCTCCCCGCGACCCGTAGAGCAGTCAGCGTGCGCGCGGCGGGCGGCGGCGCGCAGTGCTAAGCGGGGCGCGGACGCCGGCGCGTAACCGCAGCGACTCCCTGAAGAAGATCCTCGTACAGGATCGAAACGGTCGGCACGCAGCCGAAGTAAATACAAGTGAGTTTATGCCGTTTATTTACAATGATGAATATAAACACTCACGAATCATTTGGTCTATGAAAGATGATTTAAGCCGTGCAATAATAGCTCATCCCTTCTTTTAATGGCTTTAATACATATGAGACATCACCGACCACAAAATATAAAGTTAAATTGACATTTGACAACGTTCCTGGTAATACTCGTATTAGAGTAAAAATTGCATTTTTGGACAATGCCACAATCTTATAAGTAACTCTCATACACAAATCCTAATAAGATCAGTTCCTAATAAGTTCCTTATAAGTAGCTTGGGACCTGTTTAGTATATTCGAGTTTCAATAATATGACCGAAAGTCTTGCTCATTATACACCCATATTTTTATCTGCTTAAACATTCCGTTGGGTTCAGATCCTGTCTACATCGTTGGGCATTAAAGTAAGCCCACATTTAAGCAGCATTGCGTAATTTGGCAACTGAACTGTGATTAGATAGTGCTTGTCTCGTTAGTGTAATGAGTATGGGCGTTTAACCTTCGGTTTACATTCGCCCGATTTTGGAAATGGCACTGCGTTTTGGGTAAACCCTCTATTAAATGCTGATTTTTATTTCATGTGGGTTCGCTGTTGGCGATAAAACCACCATTTTGTTCATATTTATTGTGTTCAATATTAAGTTCTTGTGTATTATTATTAAATTAATTGTAATATTATATTTCTTTACAATTTTTATTCATTTCTGAATAGATACGCATGGAACGTCGTTTCTTTTTCTTAGTACGCTTATTTCTTTTGTATATTTTCAACTAGTTTTTTTCAAGGACCTACCCATTTTAATATCAGTACACCTTCATCTACAGAGAAATAAGTATATCCTAAGAATTACTTTCAGTAGACAACACTAATTTGTATTTGTAACAAGAAAATTTTGCTTTACCCGAAATATAGTCTTTCATCCTTATTTTTACACCGACGCTACACATCTATACCTCGAAAAACATTTACGCTCTCGTACAAAACCACAAAGAACCCAAAACGTAACCTCGCGGCAGTCCTTTTCCCGCACATTCTTTCTACATTACAAAATAGTTTGTGGTATACGTTAGCCAAGTTCAGGACTTGCATCTCGGTGTTTCAGACTTAGTCTTACTGTTTCGGAAGCAATGTAAATCGTCGTGGGCACATACAACTTTCCCAGATATCTGGCCAAAGGACAAGATGCTAATATATGCGAAATCCTCCACCGTACGTATTGTTGCCTAATGTACAAACTTTGTCTGCTGTTTCTATTTGCGCTGTCCAACTTGTGAATTTGTAAATTTCGCATTTCGTTGCATACGTTGCCTCGAAATTTATGTCTCTGTTACGCTCTTTCAAAGAAAAAATTGAGTCGTGTTCATAAAACCGCTGAAGCCTCAGTAAGTTAAAAGAAAAAAGAACATAATAGACTTATTTTTAAAACTTTTTCTAATTTTTTACTCCGTAATTCTGTGTTCCATGAATCTGATATGTATGAATGAAACACGAGTGTCCCGTACATTGGTTTATTTCGTACTGCCGCGCGCCGCTGATGCATCTATGCATTTTGACAACTGCATACAAACGCGGGCGCGCGAGTGTGCTAACTAATCTAGTATTATACATATATATCATTCCTCCACACTTATATAAAAACAAGATACAATAAACAGCGTGAGCTATATGTTATGACTAAATAGTTAACTATAGGTAGTTCTATAACTAAGTATATTTGATAAGTTTATTCCATTAATGTTAGGAAGTACGTAAACATCAAACTGCAACAATTTTATATTGTGTAAATATAAAATTATGCTAAAATGTGATATAGGTACCTAATGACGATACACTAGACGTATACATTATTTTTCATTAATAAATACTTAGTGTATATAGAACTTGGTACCTATACCATGGTATATAATATAGAACTTATACATACTTAAATATCTTATGCCACTAAAAATACTTCTTATAATCTACGATGGGTCTGAGACGTCTCGCGCGCGTGTGTGTGGGAGAGGGATGGTGCGGGTCGGGCCCCGGCGCAGCGGCTGCGTCGGTCTCACCCGGCGCGGCGGCTGCCTCGCTCTCGGCCGGCGCGTCTTCCGGTCTTACTTCCGCATTCTCATACTCCGGTATCCGTCTCTCACTCTCAATTCCTTCACAATCTCCCCATTCTTCCCCATCATCCTCTATTATAATGCGCGGTTCCTGATCGCACGGCTGACGTATTTCATGGGGTTCGTCGTCCGCCGCTTGATCCACGACAGATCGGTTAGGACCGGTGCCCGGTGACGGTGGTACCGGTTCTGAAAAATTATCTCGATTTAGGGGCGGTGATGACGAACTATGAACTATGTCCGCGCCGATCTCGCCCTTGTACTTCATAATCTGATCGACGTGCCTGATACAATGAACATTTAAATCTTTAATAAATATTTTATACATTCTATTGCCTAATTTCTCTTGAATGCTACCTAATTTCCAAATTTCCTTCCTTGCATTATACCACCGGGTCCACACAATATCACCCGGCCCGAAATTTCTTCTACCCGGAACTACTTTCACATCTGTTAGATTGCCTTTATTAGGTAGAATCAAATCTAGACGCGATCTTAAAGCCCTTCCGAACATTAATTTGGCTGGTGTTTCGCCAGTGGTACAATGCACGGTGTTCCTATAGTTAAATAGGTAGCTAGACAATTGTTCGTGAATTTTATTCACAGGTAAATTTTCCTTAATTATACATTTTAACATTTTTTTACACGTTCTGACCGAGTTTTCAGCTTGTCCGTTACTGGGCGGATGGTAAACGGGTGACGTCATATATTTAATGCCGTTTTAATCACAAAATTTCCTAAATTCATCAGAATTAATCTTAGTATCGTTATCGGACACCAGTACTTCTGGGAGCCCGAATGTAGAAAAAATTCCTTTCAACTTAGCTATTAACGCAGCGGTCGCGGTTCCGTTGTGCATATGTATACACTCTAACCATTTAGTGTGCGAGTCAATCAACACTAGGTATACCCTCTGTCCTATAGACATATAGTCGATGTGCACGCGCTGCCAGGGCCGGGCGGCCGGCGGCCAGGGCGCGGGCGGGTCTCGCGGCGGCGCGGCGCGCACGCTCGCGCACGTCTCGCACGATCCGATCCAGCGCTCGATATCGCCGTCGATTCCCGGCCACCACATCCTACTGCGCGCGTTACTTTTAGTTTTAATTATACCTAGATGGGACTCGTGAAGTTCCGTCAACATTTTGTCTCGCAGTACCGCCGGAATGACTATTCTGTGTCCCCTGAATAAACATCCGTTTTCTACCTGTAAATCCGATTTACATTGAAAATAAGGAAGTACAGATTTACATTTAATGTTACGCGGCCAACCTCGCTGCATATATTTCACGACCGTTTTGAGCGTGTTATCGTGTCCTGTCATCTGTTCGATTTCATTAATTGTGATCGCGGCGGCGTCGAGAAACTTAAGCGCATAATGAGTATCTACATCACTATCTATACCTTCGGTCGTCGCACAATCTATCGGAGCTCGTGAAAAATAATCAGCGGCTTGATTGCTATCGCAGGGAACGTACTGCACCGTATAGTTATAGGCGGATAGTATTATAGCGTACCTCTGCAGTCTCAGGGCGGTCGTCACCGGTATACCTGTCTTATTGTTAAAAATGGACACCAGAGGCCTGTGGTCGGTCTTTAAAATGAACGGCTCCTCGCGGCCATATAGATACTGATGAAAATGTTTCACCCCAAAAATGATGGCAGTGGCCTCCTTCTGTATCTGGCTATAATTACGTTCACTGACCGTGAGTGCGCGGGAGGCGTAGGCGAGCGGGCGCTCGGCGCCGGTGGCGTCGCGCTGCGCGAGCACGGCTCCGAGTCCGGCGGGCCCGGCGTCCACCGCCAGCACCAGCTGCGCCTCCGGATCGAAGTGTGCCAGCACGCGCTCGGACGCCAGCTCGCGCCGCACCGTCGCGACGCTGCGTCGCTGCCTCTCGCCCCATCTCCACACACAATCCTTACGTAGTAACTCGTGGAGAGGGTTCAGTACTGTTGACGCGCTAGGAATAAAATTTCGGTAGTAATTTACCATACCTAAAAATCTTTTCACCTCGGTCACGTTGGTGGGTTCCGGTGCGTCCAGTATGGCTCGTACCTTATCAGGGCTCGTCATGATCCCCGCTTTACTGATGACGTAACCTAAGTACTTCACATTTTCCTTAAAAAATTCGCACTTAGTTTTTTCTAGGCGCAAGCCCGCACGAGACAGCCTACTTAAAACTTCAGTGAGCCTTTCCATGTGAACCCTTCTATTACAACCGGTCACGCATACGTCGTCTAGCCAAATACTAACCCCTTCTATACCGGCCAGTAACGTTTCCATCGCTTTTTGGAAAATAGCCGGTGCGTTCGCTAAACCGTATACTAACCGGGTATATTTATATAATCCTTTATGAGTATTTATCGTTGTGAGCTCCTGTGAGGGCTCCTCTAATAGAAATTGGTTATACGCATTCTTCAAATCAAGTTTACTATAATGTTCCCCCCCGCCTATCTTAGCAAACACCTCCTCGATCCTAGGCAAAGGGTATTTATCTATAATTAGGTCCTTGTTTAATGTAACCGAGAAATCACCTGCGATTTTGACCTGCCCATTGTCTTTTAAAACCGGTACGATGGGCGTGGCGTATTGTGAATAATTTACTGGAACTAGAATACCTAAAGCTACCAGTCGAGATAGCTCCGCTTCGACCTTATCTCTCAGGGCAAAGGGTACGGTGCGCGGTTTAAAAAACTTAGGAGCGGCGCTGTCTTTGAGATTCAAACTGACTTTAAAATCTTTAAACGTCCCCAATTCATCACGCCACAGATCTGGGAATTTTTCTATTAACTTAAGCAACTCTGCGTCCTTACTTATAGTATAATTTACGTTGGTAGTGATCACTAAATTAAAAGCGGACATAAAGTCTCTGCCCAGTAAGGGCGGCCCTCCTCCTTGAACGACATAAATTTTAATGTTTTTTTGAATCGCGTCAAAAATCGCTTCAGCTGTAAAATAGCCCAGGGGGGAGATTTTATGTCCGTTATATAAACACATTGTCATATCACATTTTTGTAATTTATAATTAGAAAATTTCTCCCGGTACAATATGTCAGATATCACACATCTACCCGAACCTGAATCTAATTCCATTGTAAGTTTTCTATTTCCCAGTAAAAGACTTATTTCTATAGGTTTATCAGTAACATACCTTAAATTAAAATTTTGGCATTCCTCACAAAAGTCCTCATGATCATTAGCACCGTATTCCTCTTCCGTATTAACATGATAAACACACGATTTCTTTTTTTTATCGCACATTTTTTTTAAGTGACCTTTATCACCGCACTTTGAACATTTGTAGCTTTTATAACGGCACTTATCACTGTTGTGATTTTTTAAACCGCACACCGTGCACCGCGATGCGTCGCCGGCGGCACCTGCCGCGCCTGCGCCGGTCCGAGCCGAGCCTTCGCCGCTCCGAGCCGCTTTGCCCTGGAACTTCGCCTTGTAAACCGGCTCCTCCTTGACCGTCGCCGCTTCACCGGTGCTCGTATTTTTCGCTTGTTTCGCCCAGGCCGCCTGTTCCGCCAATTGAATGGCGCTTGTCAACGTGAGCGTTGACGGCTTCTGTTCGAACAGTTTATCGCGTTCCGGTCCCGATCCTAGGCCCAGGACAAAACGATCTAACAATATCGTGTCCAAGGCAGCGCCGAAGTCGCAATAACTTGCCAATCCTCTTAGTCGCGCCGCCCATTCTCCTAGCGATTCTCCCGAATCACGCTTTGCTTCGAAAAATTTTGCTTTATCCACAAATGAACATTCTTTCTTTTTAAAATGTGTGTCGAGTAACGATACCAGCTGCGAGAAACTCAGTGTTTCTAACTCCGTAGGGTAGGCTAAGTTCCGTGTGAGTCTATACGTTTCATCCGTCAGATAGGTTAATAAGATTCCACACTTATTCTCCTCCGCCACGGAGTTTATCTTCAGGAATTGCGTCAGCCTTCCTTTAAATATTGACCATTCACCAGTTTTGTGGTCAAAATTGGACAAAGTTCCGAGATGAGCCATGATGATTTTTTTTCTTGCGTGGGTAGTCCTCCTCAGTCGTCACTGATATGTATGAATGAAACACGAGTGTCCCGTACATTGGTTTATTTCGTACTGCCGCGCGCCGCTGATGCATCTATGCATTTTGACAACTGCATACAAACGCGGGCGCGCGAGTGTGCTAACTAATCTAGTATTATACATATATATCAGAATCACCATTTCATACAATCTACTTCCAGGTAATCCCATTGTGTCTACACTTTTGTTTCGTAGCTATTTAAATAGGAGCAAGGTTCCGGCTCCTAGCTGCCGGGACCATTTCTTGGGCCTTCGTTTAGTTAATTTAAATTAATTTATTCTCACCCAGATACGGAGTAAACTTAATTGTACCGTTTTAGGCGTAAACTTGGCTCACCTTCGCAGGTTGCTTAGTACGTTACACATCATTAATCAATTTAGTAATGAGCTCCTGTTCTACATATATATACGTACTGTTTTATATACACAGACATTGTACCTGACTCTATCGTAGTTTTAAAATTAAATATCCACATAATCTTAGTTGGGTCTTCAGACGCTCAAGGTACTCTGCTGCAATATCGAATTCCCTAGACTTACATTTACTTGAAAATATAAAACAAAGTAAACAGACGCTTCTATAACCAGATCCATCAGATTCGCCTTTAACAAGCCGCTGCATCGTGAGAATTTGTCTGAAGAATAGTGTTTGTATTTCATTATCAGCGAAGCTTTGAAAAGATGACGCTCAGCACAAATTCGAGGTACATCCCACGAGTAAACTGAAGAAAAGCCGCACTCAGACGGGCCCAAGCAAAGATATTCCGCAGTCGTATTTACTCAGGCGTGCCTAAATTGTTTGCTTACATGTTTGACGCGCCGCACGCAACGCTCATTATGGCAAACGGGGCTTCGTTCAGACTTAGACAACATATTGTTACACCCGATGGAGCTGAATGTTCTTTATATGTTTATTTTTATCATTACAGGTAAGTTCCTGAAAGGCTTGTGGCTCGTTAACGGTTGCGGTTCGGTGAGAATTTTCTTTTGAAATTGTTCACGTTACTTAAACCGCATACCTTTTAAATTGTCGTGTACTTGAATAGGCCGTTTGAATTGATATGCTTAAATAAACAGCATAGTTTTATAAATGCAAGAAGCAGGTTTGTCGCAGGTATAGTATTCAAATAAGAAAATATTTTATACAAAAACATGCTTCTATTTGTAGATAGCGAACATCAATTTCGTTTTTCCGCATACGAAGTAAAATGGCCCACTTAATTGTTCATACAACAAGCCACTAGAGGATTGGATCTAAATGTAACGCTGTCCAGATCTGGTTATTCCACAATCGTGGTACGTCACACAGTGAACAAGCAACGCGAACCGAAATCGACCTCGCCCGCTTGTTATTTAGCTTTATTATCGCAAAACGTACCAAAGCGGAGGCTTTTTCGCCCAAACCGAGCGCCGTGATGGAAAGCGCAATAGGCAGCCATTTACACCTGCGATTCTTCTTCATCTTACCTTAAACTGGCGCACCGTTTTACCTAAAGTAATTATGCCATATAACGTATTAGTCTTTTGGGAGCGAACACGTGTTGGAAACGCTTAATCACTTACTTTACATTTGCTTACGCAAATAATCCGTTAATTTAATTTTGGTGGCGGTATTTATGACGCTTATTTAATTTATTATCATATCAAAGTGTAAGCTTTATTTAGCGGGTGTTGTGTGCGTGCGAATAAACGTTCATAATGAAATCATGTAACAGTACACAGGGGAAAAATTTTAACGATTCCATAACGTCAACGGTTAGAGCCGTTTTTCAACATTGTAATTTGTATTCCGTGAAACAACCGTATCGTTATTTTAAAGAGTTATTTTTTGACGTGGAAAGTTTCCTTCATGACGTTAAATGTATCGATCAGTACCGATTTTTACAACCTAGAGGTAGAACGTCGTAAAACGCATTTGTGCGCGCGTTGGGACCTTTTTTGCTTAAATTGCTATGAAGAGGCACTATCATTGATATAAATGCGTTTTTCTGAATTGTTCAAGAGTTTTTACCGTTTTGAAACTTTCCTCTCTGGCACAAATAGCCAGATTTACTGCATTGATGTAACTAGAGTGCCGTAATTGGTTGAGAAGTTATTACTTTTAAGTTTGTTCGCGAGAGAAACATAAAACAATTGTGCAACTTCTCTGGGAGTGATTTATTTTTATTCTTTGAAACGTGTTTTTCGAAGTTAAAAACATCGTTGAAAAGAGTTTTGGATACTGGATGATTCATTATTTATTGAAATTTCAGTTAGGTACTATAAAAATGTCAGAAAGTTTTTATTTTATTATTATTTTTTGTATTGTTTATATTATGATCTCTCACACAATTCGTAATTTGCAATTTTTAATACAAGTTGAATAACTATTATTTGATATATAGTTGCGATATTTGCTGATACATTTCTTTGTATCTGCCCTAACTTAACAAATGGGTTGATCTTCAACAAATCTGGTTCACAAAATAAATAACAAAAGCCATTTCATGCGACGGGGTCTTGTTTGAAATTATAACGAATAGCTTTAGAAAACCGCATCCAATCGGAAAGTGTCCTACAAAAAGGTCTCCCTAACGCATTATAGATGCTCGGTCCCGCATCGCGGAGTTAAGAGGGCCGTCTATGAAATCCCTCCGTCGCGTTGACTATTCGTTATGTGTCTTAATGGATTACACGGAATAAAGTAACCATCGACAAAACAAAGGGCCCAACCTCCCCCAAAAATCTCTGACCGCATAGTTTGCGGCCTAAAACTAAATTTATTACATTTGACCTTTGTAATTCTTGTCGAAGGTTCTCTATCCTAAATGTGTAATAGCCAGTTAAGGCTTTCAAAGGTACGGCGCGTTCGCTCGCTGCGGTTTTATACGCAACTAAATATTTTATGGGTTACAAAATAGTTCTCTAAAAGTTTTGGATTTGGTTTGAGCCCGTGATAAAATAAATCGAGTTTTGGTATCACTTACCGTGTCACTTTCGTTTTAGGTCAAACTGTAGTTTTAAATTAAGCTTTGAAATGAAGCTCTTGTTTTATCCGTATAGCAGCAAATATAAATTGATTGGTATAATGATAGGAGTACTACCCAGTCATGCAATGAGAATCCACAGTTCGGTGCCCATCACATCAACATATTTCTGCCCGATCGCTACGATTACCTGCTCATGGCTGTAGCATATCTACAAACACACGTATACCGCTACGAGCCTGTTCATTTTGCGCCCTTTGATGCTCCGACGTTTAGAAACGTTTGATTTCAACTCCCACCATGAGCGCCGTCGCACTAGCGTTTTCTGCTTTTACATTCGGAAACAAATGAAGGCCTGTGCGAGGGAAAGTTTTTAATTCGCCTAATGCATCGTGTAGGTGCCTCTTCCTAACTGAAGTGCACTCTTGTAAGGCTTCGCGACAGCACACTGAACCTTCTGTCACATTGACTGTTGTATTCTAGATAGTTTATTTTAGCTCCGACTTGAATGTAACTTTTCTTCAGCTGCTAAGTTTTAGCTGAAATTAAAATGGCCGCGTCGGTTTCTCTCGCAACAGTTAACATTATTTCGCGGGTGAGAATTTAGCTTACCCATTCCTAATTAGAAACAAACAAGACATGCAACTAAGAATTGTACGAAGCATAATCAGAGTTAATGATTACTTTGATTTTCATCTCCGCTCGACGAAACGAGAAACTTAATGAAAAGTCAAGCAAACTCAGTCGAATACAAATTTAAGCATTAGTATGCAAGAGTAAAGTTTTTATTTAATATCCTAACTTGCAGTGTTTTAACTTCAGTTTATCTTTTTCGCGGTGCACGAGTTATTGTTTCCTTCAATAATAGTCATAAAAGCCAGCGGTACGTACAATATTTCATTTCTTTTAGGAATTATCGCAACATTTGTGTTATTTTTTAGGTAGATTAATAAATAATATTGTTTGTTAGATTACAGATAATGTGAAGAAAATTCACAGACGCATCTATTTCAAAAGTAATGGACCAAGTTAATAGCAATAAAAGTCTGCAAAGTTCTTATTTGTTGTAATGTAGAATGCTATTTTTATTTTCTTATTATTCTAAATATTGTTTCATCTTTTCAAACTTTCTTTTTATTGTAGCTCTTACCATAACGTTGGCACCGACATTGTCTAGAGAAAATATTATAGTGACTCGGTGAAAAGTGTTGATTCAACGTCTGGAAGAGACGCGGCGAGCGGTCGGCGGTGCGAGTAGTTCCGTAGCGTCGCGACATCGAACGCCACTGCCTCCGACCGCCACCTAATTCTGATATGAATATGAAATTGTATGTAAATGTCGGCCAAATGTTGCCGCGCAACTTGACAACTCGACAGCGCTGTAAATATACGGGTAACGTTGCACTGACTAGGTGTACCGAAACATGCGAGTCCTAGTTTATTATTTATTACTACCACCGTCTGAATAAAATGTTTAGACTGTCATCTATGTTCATGAGCGTCTAAGCGAAGATGCTCGGTGCATGTACCTACACGGTACTCGCTCGGGACCTCGTGTATCCGTAGACGGTTAATATAACGTGGAACCGCTCGCGCCGCAACAGACTAACGAGAGTAATATCACCTAACTACGCTCAGCAGAAGCACCCCTTCTGTTTCAAACTAGAATCCATTTCACGACTACAAACTCCACAAATGTGCATTTTCTCGAGCAAAGCGCTCCGCCGCCGTGAAGTTAAGTTTCACCACTTGCCATAATTACCAATAAAACGTGTTCGCGTTGATGGCACGTCAGCCGTCAGCCGACAGAGTGCGCCCGAGTGGTGAACGGTGTGGCCGCGTCCTGAGAATTATGAAGTTGCCGCTCGCCCCCGTGACATCGCGCTATTGCCGATCTTTCAGTCTGATTATCTTTAATTAAAAAGTTGTTTTAGGCTTTCAAAATGCCAAGTTATAAAAAGAAATCGCTGAACCTCCGCGAAGTGGTAACTCAGTGAATCGTCATAATTAGATTAGGAGCGCCTCGACTCTACCAACATCTCAGACGGGATTTCTAATTTTACACTTTTTGAAATTACTTTTTTCATTTTCTTTTATTTCAGTGTAATAGAGGAGAGTTAAACGCATGTTGTTCTCGAAGAATATTGACAGTTATGATCACTTCTCGATTGGAGCACCGCCAACAATGTCTAGATTTTCTGTACGATTTGTAACTTGATACTGTTCTAGCTTCCGTTTAGAATAGATGTGCCATTTCAGTGTTGCGTCTCTCTCGTATTCGACATGCGTATCTGAGATATTTACGACGTTATGCACTTCAAGCTTTTACGTGATCTATAACTACATACACCGATTACACGGCGGAGTTATTGTCTGCGATTATTTATCTGTCGAATGGAATCGTTTTAATATAATTTATTAGGATTATGTTTGGCGACTTATTTATATTAATATCGACATGAAATTGATTATAGATGTAGGAATAAAGCCAAAAGTCAATTTACCATTTCCTTAATATACGCTTTATGATGGCTTTTCTCAAGATTTAATTATATTATTGTGTCTATCAACATTTTTTTTTTTTAATAAATTAAATAAACTAAGCAATGGATGAAAAGTATTTAATTTTGTATCGAATTGAATGTGTTATAGTTGTAAAGAGTAAGCATAACAAAATAATATCACAAGCGCAATAACAGTAAATAAACTAAGGTATTCACTTCATTCAATGTTTCATTAGTTGCGCTCCAATCAAGCCACGTTATGAAGCACCATTGAACAAAAAAGCTATCTCATCTAGTCGTACTCTCGACAGATAATGAAAATCTTCGATGTCGTATCTTTTTTGTAATTGGCTCACATTTCTTTGTAACAGGGGTGTGCGTGGCAACGACTGCGGTCCGATTGCGCTGATAAAACCAATCTATGGTTATGACTCGATCGTGCACAGATGCAACCCTACCGCGTTAGGGGGACACTAGGTAATCATTTAA
The DNA here is from genome assembly GCA_947507615.1 of Hemithea aestivaria. Classification (NCBI taxonomy): domain Eukaryota; kingdom Metazoa; phylum Arthropoda; class Insecta; order Lepidoptera; family Geometridae; genus Hemithea; species Hemithea aestivaria. The sequence continues at coordinate 12,330,311 of OX382331.1, forward strand.
AAGTGGTGCGCATTCAGTGTGAAACGCATCTCGGCGATTGCCGTTTACGTTCTACAATCAGATAGCATACCTCTCTCAGTCATATCGACTTTTTCCACTTCGTTTGTTGCGCCCGGTTTGGGAATAGTTTTTGTTTCAACCGGACTAATCAACGCCGTACATGGCCGACCGACTGGGTTTTTCCATTTATATTGTATAAAATATTCCATTCAGTTTATTTTACAATCGATCATAATAGTTGAATCTACACCGGCGCGCATGGAACGTATCAAAGTTTCAGAAAACTAATAAAATATTGATTTATTGCTATTGCGCGGTAAAAAGTTGGCAAAAGATCAAATTCGATTGCATTAGCTAAACAAATCAATCTAACACCAATTCCGGGCTCCAAATTGGAGCAACATTGTGCCCAAACACGGTTTGTATAGTTCCAAAATTTCGGTTATCCCTACAAACGATTTCGCAACAGTAATTGTGGTTATGCGGTGCAAATATCGATTTACATGCCACTGTATAATTCAAGGGTTGAATAATGTATTACCTTTCATTAGCACATTGGCCAGTCCCGAGGAGTATTTGCACATAAATTCGCTTACCCACACCCCGGAGGAAGCCTTAGACGTGTGAACGATTATCCTTTGAAGCGAAAGCGCCGCCATATAAACCCTCTTGTTTTTTATCGTAATGCGCCGAGGGCAGTTATCGCTTCATTTTGATCAGTGGATATTTTATTTCCGTTATATTTCCTCCTTAGTTAGATAATGCTATGATAATTATCTAACTCGTATTCTGTATCGATATCGAGATAAGAGCGGACTAAAAATAAATCACATTTCATTGCAATCAGAATTTGGCAACAGTTAAAGATGTATCATAGGAGTGGTAGTAAAGAAGTGAGCCAAGAAAATACACCTTCGTACAGCGCGAACTACGGCCAATATTTATAACAAAGTTAAGAAAGTACCTACTTTTGAAGCAATCTCAAAAGTGCTCTACGTATTTTTCCTTAACTTGTTTGACCTTTAAAATAGGCATTGCGTCAACTCAATTTATGTATTTATCCGTTATAACAGAATAAGTTGGGCACTAAAAATAACAGTTAATAAAAAGTTTGTTGCAGAGTTAGTTATTAAATCTAGGTTGATATTTTTATCCAAATAAATGAAACTTATTACAGACCATTAATTTACCGATTGGCAGAACTTGCTACAAACTTTTATATCAAAAAAATCTATAACATCAACTAGGACCGCAATGAATATTCAAATAACAAAATGGTAGTAGAAGAATTAAATAATGTAATTATGCCACATAATACTATATCTCTAAGTTATTATTTATAGCGTAACATTTACTAATACTCTACTTTACGTAAAAATCAATTTACTGACCAAATAAAATTCTAAATATCATTTAAACAATAAAGGCTCGTCAAATAGAAAGAACTCCAGCTGTCTTCAAACACAAATACCACGTCAATCATTACCACGATTAATTCAAGTCACGTATATGTACGTACTTATAACTGTATACCTAGTTATATTTAATCGCCAGCTATCGATAATTCACAGGTAGCCCTCTGCAAACATCGTCTAATGAATGTTATGATTGTCAATTACGTTGAACCATAGCCGTAGTTCTTGAGATTATGGCATGTATTTTAGTCATGTAGCGCGTGTCCGGTGGTTGTACGTCCGCCATGTAATCCAGAGACTTCGGGTTCAAATCTAAGTATGACACAATTTTCGCCTCAATTACTGTGTTTCGGAAGGTACGTAAATTTTAGGTCCCGGCTATTTCCTATAAGTAGGAGGCAGTCATTAAGTCATGTTACACGCCATGTAGTGACATTATCGAACTGAAATATTGTTTCGACCACTCAACCTATTGTAAAACTTCCCTTTACTAACTATTGACCCTATTGACGCACAGCTATAGTCTTTTGTTTTCTTTACTTTGAATACTATACACCCCTTTAAAAAAGCTTTTATTTTGAAAAAGATTACTCGTATATATGTATGTATGTCTGAACGTTATCAAATACGTACAAAATTCGACACTGCGTCACTTTATTCCAAAAAGATTTTATTTTACAGTGTCCCATGGGAAGTAACAGGCTTTTAATTTAGTTATACGTACGAGTGTTTTTTGCTAGTTTTGAAGCCGTGTTATTTTTACTTGGCTACGTAGACTTTCTAGATTGTTACCTGGCTTTCTAGCTCGAGACCTTATTAAAAGTTACCGTAAAATATATGCGATGTAAGCTTAGTACCGAGAAACTTCTTTCAACTTACCGCCACTAAACTTTTAAAATATGAGGTCGACATTAATGAACTCCGATAATTGCAAGCTTAGCAGAGCACGCGTGCTATTACCTCAGAAACGGCCCACTTCAATCATTTTAATGCCCGTTAATTATTATTCACTGCTCGACCTGTGGCCGTCTGGAGTTTCTCCGATACCCATCTCTCTATTCGCGAACGATCCACCGCAGAAAGCGGCAATAGCCTGATTAGTGCGAATGGATGTTTGTATTCATTAGATCGATGTGTGCGCAGTCGTTTTAGTTTTAATTAAGCTACACCGTTAAACAGACAGGCGCAGTAAAACGCAGCGCGTCGCGTGCGATGTGCCGCGTTAATACGCCCGTCCGAATTTAACTCTGGTCCGTAAATGAGAATCGCCAATAAATCGGGCATTATAATAAACATTAACGTTATTGTTTCCCGTTAAACAGGCTCGCCTCCCAATACCCCGCCTCAGGTGCGGCCACAACAATCCGGTCGGAATTTCAACGACTTCAATTATTGAGTGCCTTCGAAAACCGAACCCTTTGCGCTCCTCAAGAGGCCGGACTGTCCATTTCGACGGACGATAATTCCGCAAGGCACGCACCCATGTTAAATAAGCCGTTTATCCGTTCACCTCTTTTTATATGTTCTTTCAAACGAATTATACTTACGATCACTAAAATTGGTTCGTACAAAAACGTTCTTTCCGAAGGTTATTTGTATTGTTCTCTTTCTTTACATGAATAAATGGGCAAAACAGGTGTACTGCGCGATTTCGGCTGAAAAGCATTTACTTGTTATTTCAAGGTCTGAACCCAACTTTTAAAAGAATTAAATGAGATTGTAATGTTTAAAGCATGAATATACAATCATTTTATTATATTTTTTATTGTTACTAACTTCAAACAATCTGAAATCTGAAACTTCATTTTAATTATTTCCAAACCTAATATAGAATCATTACGAATTGGTTTTGAAATTGCATTCATATTTAAATGGCTTTTTAAATTCAAACATGTCAAGCCCTGTCTCTAAAGGCATGAATACAAGATGTCCACAGAGGCCGAATGTGGTAGAATACAATTAAATGGTTTGCATAATTTGCATCAATGCATTTGACATTAGCTTAACGCTACCCAAGTGCCTGGAGATTGTGATTCTAGACTAACAGTTAAAAATCTGAGGCATTATTTACTACATATTATTTTATATATATTTTATCAGTGTATCAGGAAGGTCATTTTGTTAAAGTACAAATTCTAATATCATAATAATTATTGTTATGGACGTTAACAATAACTAATCCATGACTCAGGGACATTAACATCGTGGCATTTCGTTATTGTTAGTACAAATTGCACTAATAATACTTTAGCCATCTTACCCCGACATTAACGTAACTCAGCGCTCATCCTAATCATTTATTAATTACTAATGTATTCAATGCGTTACACGGAAAAGGAAACGAAACTGAACTGGGTGCGGTTAGGACATTATCGAAACTAAATTAGGGTGCTTACACACACGCGTCACGTTGTCAGTAATCTCGACTCTTAGCGCAATCTCTGCCCATTCCGACGGGAAAACAATACGGCCACCTTTCACGGAAACAAAGGGGAAATAACAAAAGAATGGACTCGACGAATAGCTGTACAACATTATCGGGCCTGGCTACGTACACGTGAGGTTGCCGCTGATCGCCTTTTAAACGCAATACAAAGAAAACCTCCATTCTATTCATCGAACAGGATAAAGTATATCGTTATATAGCTACCACCGAAACTGTGCCATCGATTTTATATTTGATTTTCTCGTAGTACATCAAACATTTGAGTATTTACATGCAACCGTTTTGTGTGACTTCAGTCGCAGTAGGCTTTGTGCTAAAAGGTCTGCGCGTCCAGTCACCCACATATAGTCTAAATAGGGAGTAAGCCGTTGGAATTTCACCGAGTTTTTTGTTTTATGATTGACAGCACACGAGCCGTGTTCGGTCGCGCGTTCCGTGTCCAGCGGGCCGTGATCCGCCGCTAAGAGAACTACTACCTATCGTCCGGCGGTCGGCGGTCGCCTGTCTGTTCACATTGTCACACGTTGCATAATACAAAAGCTCTCTCTCTGAATACGTTTGTTACATCCAGCTCCAAACCACCGAACCGTGCACAAAAGTCATCCTCGCAAAAGCGCAGGGCGAAATTCAAAAGTAGAAATCCTACGCGTCTAATTACGAAAATGAAATTGCCAGTATTCAATGTGTGCCTAAACGTAGTAAAAAATACGTTCATCTCGTTAAAACTTTCGCCGGCAAATATAAAATTCAATTTTTGAATGAGCACAGAAATCTTCTACCTTGTTTTTCGCGTTCATTTTGCATCAACCGGCGTAGAATCCTAATTATCTTTCCCAGTTAAGCTTAAGTGAATTATTCCAGCTGCCCACTGTGGCGTGCAAACAAAACGGCACAGAGTTCGCAACCTCAGTCGAAAATACTAAAACATTAAAGAGCATTCCGAGCGTGTGTATAATATCCGCTAAGTAGTGAGTGTAGGCGAGGCGTAAGCTCGCTATCTTGGCGAGGTAACAGAGATACAAGCCTGCTCTATGCGGCTCAACTTTTAATAACGCCAGTAAAATGATCTAATTAATGTGATTAGGCACGGACCGGTCCGGGCCACGCTGACGCAACACTCGGCACTAATGCTTACTCCTGAGTGTAGTGGATTAGTCAAGCGAGCCCTCTCTCTGGTAGATTACCGCGGTCCGACCGAACCCCCGAATAAATAACACGAACCATCACTCTCCGTCCAAATTAGAGTCTTATCTCCCAAAAATCTGATTAGGCCTTGTTTTCTGACAATTATTTGTAGAGAAAACATTCGAACTTTAAAGTGCTTTTTACGATATTATGATGAGCTCAATCTAAAAGTAATAATCCCACTGTACTGTATTAGAGTTTCTAAATTCATTTAAAATGTTCCATTGTATTGTATTATCAATATAAACAAACACAAAAGAGCTGAAACAATATTCTGGCTCTCAATTTATCTATTTTAATAAACATGCAAAAAGAAAAACAAACATTGCTTTGTAAATAGATACGAGTAAAGTATATTGTACGGGGTGGTCATTATCCTCCATTCAGCAAATATCACATTTCACCAGAAGCTCTGTTTGTGTAGCCCTTACAAGTTCCCCGAGCTTTACGCACACGATGAATGAGATCTGCGACTAATGGAGATTTTATCTTTCCTCCAAGATGGAGTAAGGTGACCGCCCTTAACAGTATAAACTTTGTTATGTACAATACCGGGACTTATCTCCAGCCAAATAGGACAGCCCAGTCCAGGTCATAAATAAGGGCCGGGCTTTGATTTCTGAAGGTGACCCTCCACGTTCTTTGGGGTCGGAGTTCGTGAGATCCCTTTTAATAGTTTCCAAGGAAATCTTACTTAATTCGCATAATGATCACGTAATCTCTAATACTAATCGGGACCCCTATAAATTATGTAGGTTCTAAACTCAACCTAATGTATTAGTGCTGCCTCGTTTGTTTTCGCTCGGTGATTATATCAAAAGACTCGTCAGTGTTTCAATGTAAGGGATCTATAGCTCGTTAATCCATTTTCGTTGCAAATTAAACATTTCAGGCGGCGTTTCCGTTTTTCACCGCCACGACGCTGAGAACTGAGAACGGAGGACTATTTGATGAAAGTAATTTTCAAAATTATATTGTTACTCCGCCTTTAGATCTTGTAATAATTATCTTTGGTCTGCTTTAACAAGCGTTTAATTTGAGCAGGAAATTAAGACCCGCTTTCGTTAAACTGTTCTTGATAAGTCAAACGTTGAGATGATTTGTTCACAGTGACAATTTTCAAGTGTTGTTCCAAAATATTGTAAGACAAGTCTGGATTAGCAAAGAGACCGTCTGTCGCATCGGGGATGCGATATGGAAATCAATAGACTATTCAACTGAGTCTTTGAAAAAAGAGCTCGGTGATTCCGATAAAAGGTAAAGCCTATTGGCTGAATGAAATCGAAGGGCAGAATACAGAAGGAGGCTGCCGGCTGGCTGCGGGAGCCGAGAGCAGATAGGCAGCCGGAGCGACACGAATGCGACATTTCAATTTGAGAATATATTATTCATGGTAATGCGTTAAAAGCGCCGGCATACAACACGCTCGCTGCTAGCGGGAAGCGAGTAATCGCTGCGCACGTGCGAACACCAGATACCTACATAATATTATGGTATTTTCAATGTTGTGCTTTAAAATTGTCGTTTCGCGCCATTTGCAGTTACTGCGCCCGTCCGATGTGCTCCGCGTATAAAGTAACTCTTCGAAATGTCGCACTCTTTTTTTTGTTTATCGCATTTTCTCTATCAGTTTGTGAAACGGTTTTAGTTGGGATTTTTACGTTCGGAATAGAAGAAATTATTATTATTGGTTGCTGTGGTCTAAATAATATCGTACTAATGTTATAAACGCGAGAGTTTGTCAAAAAGTTTGTTACTCTTTCACGCATAAAACCGATTGAGTTGAAATTAAGTATAGAGAAAGCTTAGCCATGGACCGATTGAGTTGAAATTAAGTATAGAGAGAGCTTAGACGCTGGAATAACATTTAGAATTCTGTACAGAGGATAAAACCGCTGGGCGCAGCTAGTGAGGTAATAAAATACTGTTGATATTGATCAGTCAGAAGTCGATAAAGCTTGTATTGAGATGAGTCCTTTGATTTATGATCAGTGTTTGCATTAATGAAATAGCTGGAGGCGCCGGACGCTGCGTAGATACAAACAAGATAATAGACGTATTGAATCCTGTGCACATTAATCTCTGCAGCTATATAGTCCAATGGTTGTGGAGCGTTGTGATTCAACGCGTTTTCAATAATACCAAGATCTAATAGGAGATTTAATGTATTTTGCAAATGATAGCTCAAATTGACTACACATGTACAGCAATTTCTTGCAATTAATTGGGATTGCACTTATTCAAACTTTTATTATGTATTGCAAAAAAAAAGGATTTACACGAATAATACACGAGTAACCATTAAAAAATAAGAGTTGTATCAGCAATTACTTATTTTAGTTAAATACATAATTAAAGATAATTATATCAATAAAAGTCTACGGGAAAAATCATTATTAACATTTTATTTTATTTTTACCCAAAATTATATTGCCATTAAATCTATCGAATAAAAGCAACTACTCTCATATAAATATTGATGTCGATTTAAAAAATGTTTTTCCCTCAGAAAAACACTTAACTTCACCCCAAAACACAAAGTAAACTACTCACCGGGTTTGTCAAGGTTCGACTGAAAATACATAGGCAGCAAAACGGTCGTCTCCAATCTTAATAACAGTATGGGAAACTTACTACTGGGTCTAAGATATCGGTGAAATATACCTTCAAATAAGGCTTGGTAACACAACCTGTAGGTGTTACTGTAATTTGATTCTGACTGTATTATTCTGCTATCAAAACCTTCAAAACATTTCTCAAGCGATAAAACCCAAAATTAATGTTTCTAATAATAAAACTGCAAAAATGTTAATTTACTATAAACGGAATCTGAGTGATAATTTCTCGATACTTTATAACATTTAAACGAAAGTTCTGTTTAATACTGTCATTTAAATTATTATACCTCTATAAAAATACGTCATTACACACTGGCTTTAAAAGGCAAGCATTTACTTTACCTACACAAAAAAAGCTCGCAAAACCAACAACGCGAAATGATGCTTGTACCATTGTATTAGGTTGTCATACTGAGACAAAATTTGGCCGCTCTTTGTTTTTTATCGCAACGTCCTTACTGTAAACGCGACCGTGTAGCATACGAGTACACATCTATTATTTATCTGCGAAGACGCGGGAACGAAATTTGTGTAAGTGCGTTGTGATCTGGCCAATCTCGCCATCTTTATTTCATTCGCTATAAATGGATTACGTGTTCACAAACCTTCTTATGTTCTCGTTTTTATTTACGACGTTGCGTCTACGATCTTCACGGGAATTATTGATTGTATTTCAGGAGCATTAACTTTGCAAATATATTTGTTAAAGTATTTTGTAATGTTGTCTTTTAAATATTAAAAATCTGAATCTGTTTGTACCATAGCATAAGATATGTTTTAGTAATTCATGTTTTAGGTACAAAGCAGTAGGCCTCTTACTCACATTGAAAAATATGTTTTCACAAGTATTGTTTGCATTTACGTATAGCATAAAATATTATAACTCTTTACTAACATCAATCTGTTTATTATGCAATTCAATTTGAAAAAAGCCTTTGCAATGCAGAAAGTAACAATCAAAAAGAAAACCTAATATTAATCTAATCTTCAGAACATAATTAATTTTTGTATGAGTTGGACATACAAGTTTTAATATTTATTGATTTTAATGAATTTATGAACAAAATTTAATTCCAATTTGGAATAAAGACCATCTCATAAAATTAGGTACATAACATTGAAGGAGAAGGAAATTTTCCTATTTCTCAGGAGCTCAACTTATAAATTACAATATCGAACAAAGTTCGATAGGCCAACGCACATGGAATTTAAATGCGCCCCAGATTCCAAAACGGCATCACCGATGGGTTCACGGTATAAGGGATATCAATAAACGTTTGATCCGGATTCTAATAAGGTAGCAAGATGAAGGCATAGATTCTCTGTAGTTCGGCCTTTCAATAAGAGAAGGATCTATAAGTTTAGCTATATCACTTTAATAATAATAATATCAATGACTACTGGTGTAAATAACAACGTGGTAACGTAGTGGTGAAGATCATGTTCAAGAGGTGGAGGGATGACGTACTATAAGTGCTAAAAGACACTAGATAAGGAGAGCTTATATGTAATTTTTCTTAGCTTACAAAATATTAAATAAAAAATATAAGACCTTATAACCTTATCTATAGAATAATCAAACAATAACAGAGATACTGCTATTTACTTTCAAAACGTGTTTTTCTTCCATTATACATGTTATAAACATTACCAACTCTTAATTTTCTCACGAAATAAGTATACAAATTCGGTGATGTCGCATTTTTTTCCTTTTATCTGATTTAATTTTCAGTTCATTACCAATAAAACGCAATATTCGTATAGCCCGCAATGGTTAATGGGCATAATGAATTCGCGGCACTCGGTTTGCGCCCGTTTCAAATAAGTAACGTTTTATATCACATTTTTTGTACTGAATTTTCATGACGGATCATGAATACGAGATAATTTATTTAGATTTTAAGTGAATGCATTATAAGCATCAAGTCATATTTTATAACGAGCCTTGTAAGTACGGCCTTATGCCATCGTACATTGACTGATTGTGATGGCATTTATGCCATCCACAAAGTCGTTTGAAAAAAATTGAGAAATTCCACGGCGAGTCACCTGTGACCCTCCCCTGGCATCGTTTTATTGGTACCCCGAGACATAAATTACAAGTAAAAGTAATCGTTGAAACTTTCCTGTAGCAGGCCGGAGGGCCAGAAGCCTGGAATTTGTGCCGAATTACCTGCCACTGGTTTTAAGACTTGTAATTTATCTTTGAAGGCCCCACGTCTCGATCGGCCGCGGCCCGCTGAATGGCCACCCGCCCAGAAAATAGCCGATGTCGTTATTTTAAGGATCTTCCGGAAAGTATTAGTTTCCGACACCGCCTTTACGGCCAAATATCTTGTTACGATAGCAATAAGCATTTAGATGCCTACTTAGCACATAACAAATCCGTGGAAAAATAAAGACATTAACCAAAGTGGTGGTTCGGTGCGTACAGCGTACATTACGGTATTCGGGAAAAAGGCGGGTTTTGATTGACGCCGGCAATCGGCTTAATGTAACCTCGAGGCAAGTTTTGCGCGGCGCACAAACGACTGGTTAAATTCGGAGGTCGGCGTAAAGCGGCGCAATCTCTCACACGTCACATGGAACGAGCTTTCCATATAATTCATTACCTTATTCATATTTGTCTTAGGAGTTGACTTGAGTACCGGCGCGATGTATGAATACCAAAAATACAAAGTACGGTTAAACATGTGCCTTGAATTTGTCACTAGTTTGTTGAGTTGCGAACACGAACATTCTTATGAGACATTTTTCAGCAATTATTATTAATGCGTTTATGGATATTCTTTTCTATTTATATTTCATGAACTACATATTAATGTATTTTTATTATTTTAATTATACCTATATCATTAGCTAGATACTCCGATGGCAAAATTAGGTATAATATAGAAATTATCATGTACCTCACCCAGTCTTAACAGTCATGTCATATCGAATGTCTTATTAAAGTCTTCCATTTACAAAGTAAACGATCGATAGCAATTCCCCAAATAAAGCAAGTGCTCGTACCTATCCCACGTGGTTATCCATCGGGAACATCACGCGATATCCGACCAATGAGGAACAACCTGTCAGATGGTCGCGTGCTTCCACAGGTCGTTGAACTCTCGATACTCTCCCCAAAAGAAAACCTTACGCAAACTTGTCCTATAGTATGGTTTATTCGCCGTTCAAGTTTACGTGACTGGAAATAGTAAAATCGGATGATGATGTTGATAATGTAGGTCGTAATAGGCCATTGCCAATAAAACCTTATAGGTAAACGATGGATTAGAAGGAATTGGGTCAGGGCAAGGCCCCCTAGATTATGAAAATAACGCAGGCTGCTCCCGTATACTAAAACGGAGGAAGTACCCGTTATCTATCCCATTCCTATATCGGAACGTAACGTAAACAATACGTAAACGCAAAACGGAACGCTCGTACGCGAGTTACGACTCTAATATGCCCAATTGTATCGTAAAAATGACGTAGTGACTGTACCTTTACGGTTTGATTAAAATTGATTCCGTCACGTAACGTCGCAAGGGCAGGAACCGTCGAGATTCTTTTACATTGCGTTTTTTGTAATAGAAAACTTTAATAGGCCTGCGAGGACATATGTACGTGTATACCGTACGTCTATATCGTAATACATTTTCTTATTACTTTTTATATTCTTTAACTGGATTGTTGAACGAAATAGAGCCAAAATATTAGGACAGAATAGGTATGTGAAGTAGGAACATTAGAAAAACAGATTCTATTAATTAGCTATAGTCAATATAATTTCTAGACAAAAGTAAATACAGTTCCAAAACTCCTTCGAACTAACTGTACCTCACAGATCATTGGTGGAACAAAATGTTCACCAAACAGGACGACCAATCACACTAAGTTTTCATTACTTCGAGCTAGTGCTTGGGTCTAAAAGGAAAGTTACATGCACTCAATAGGAGAGACCTCTTAAAAAGTTTCCATCGAAACCGTAAATGGCAAAGCAGTGCGTAACTTTGCAGTATACCTTGTCTCGGAAAATGAATATTTGGACTTCTTATTTGAAGTCTCGTCACAAAGTTTGAGAAGGGTCATGGTTTTTGTTTAATTAAAACAGGTTTATATTGTTTTAACTTTAAGTCCTGTTGGAACATGAAATTGAAATGGCTTCGATGATATTTATCTGAGTTGTTTAATGTAAAAATAGCTTTGAAACTTCAAGCACAATTATTAGCACAGTATAATTGCTCGTTAGAAATTCGCTGATAGTAATAAAGTTAATCAAGTGAAACCGTTTAAGTTTAGGTAAAATGAGTGTGTTTAATACTTAGCACGTGTAGGGAATATGGTTATCGGTTATTGGCAAACATGCGGAAGGCGGTGGAAGCTGCGAGCGGACCGGACGGTGCCGCGGTCGTGTATTGTACGCGGGTCGCCCCTCGTTACAAACACCCGTCGCACTCACACACACATCTCTTCATTTCCACATGCCATTCTGCACGCCTACTAAAAGTTAAAACTCATTTTTATCCTCGATGTATTTCATGCGACACTTAACACACACATCCAAAACGACAACATATTTACCACAGCTCTCCGGCCGTTGTTACTTTACTTACCGACTTCGATCGCTCGACAGATACCGCCCTAAGTCAATACCGTAACTTTTGCCCGCAAACTCTCTGACCGCAGTGGTCGGCCGAAAATTTCATGTGGCAGATAATTTACATAATAGAAGACTGGTGGGCTCATCCACTATCGGGGTCATCCAAACTTCTGTGGATTAGAGCTTTCACGGGCAAGGCTTATCGGATTTTGAACGAATTTCGGTTGCTTGCGATGGCGACGTCATTATCGATATCCGATTTATATGCAGATTGAGAGAGAAGAGGCAGCGTGGGCGCGGCGTGTGACGTCACGAGGCGCGCGCCGCGCCGCCTGACACTCGCCGGCCACATAAATAATCCTACTCGCCGACCATCTCCAACTTTGTCTTATTTGAAGATTATACAATTAATCCCTTCCTTTACATTCCCGTCGGAACTGAGATCCTTGTTCAACTTTTGCGCACTCGACCCGACCAAGACAGAACCTCCATTGTGAGGATTTAACAATTTCTCCCGCCTCGTTGCATTTCACAGAGTAATAATAAAATATCACAATGGATGTCAACTCTATTCAAGACGAGTATCCGAGACGGATAGCGTCACTGGCATAATTCAACAAATCAGATATGATGAAAGAATCATTTTCTTTTGGGAGGAGCTGTTTAGGATTCGCAACAATATTATTATACCTATCTTTATTCGATACGATGAGACGGTTATTAGAGGAGATATTTTATTATTACATTATACTCTCAAAACGAGGGAGTGATAGCTTCTTAGATTTATAAATAACCTTGAAGATTGGCTTTGACGAGGGAGTGTATTCATTTGAGGTGCAAATCATTTAGAGCGTTGCGAATGTCTCGTTTGAAAGTTATCGTGTAACGCGAACAATTAGTAATTTAGTAAATGGAAGGGAACGTATGAAAGCGTTGCTTATCCCATAGGTAATGACTGGCAACAATCTACATAAGACTGATGAGTGAAACTTCAGTGGCGTCATTATTCTCGCGATCGCTTGGAACGTCGAATACTCGCTCCATCGCCATTTTTCACTTCGCTGTATAGCCGTAGGGATGACTTTTCCGTCCATTTTCCAGAGCTATCCGGTAACTTTAGTCGGTTAAATTTACAACCGATTATAATGTACAAACCTCAACTAATTTTACAAGACAATTACGTTATAAAATTAAGGAAGATGTGATTATACGAGTATGTACACATCGACGTCGGTCTTTCTTACGGTCTTGAAATTGAATTATTGTTGCTAATGAAAAGAGACTTATTGCAAACTAGAGTAGTTTTTTATTATACAGTGATATCAAATTAATATTTTTCTGTTTTATATGGTTACCTTACGGTAAAATATCTGGAAAAACTGTGGATAGGATCTGGGTGCATAATTATATTATAGAACATTATTTTTTCCGACTAAATCAAGAGCAGTCTCATCCCTAATCTGGACCGTTTACGCTACCAACATAGTAAATCAATTAGGCGAACCTGCAAGTTTCGGTTGCAATTAAGCTGTTTATATTAGGCATTAGCTCATAGCCCCGAGGTATCGTATCGATAATATGCGCCTAAATAATTGCGCTTTGCACGCAACTAAATCAATATAATCATGGTAATAATTTAGTTGTCTTTCAACATTATTATGTTACGAGTGAAACCAAATAGCCTAATTTTAAATGAATGAAGGAGGGATTTATCCTACCTTGTAGGTTTACGAGTAGATCTGCTACCATATACGGCTGCATCGTCACTTAACATCGACGTCTCACGTGAGATCGTGGTTAATCTATATAGAATTCAAAAAAAAACTTTTCCAAGGTTTTATGTTGTAATTCAATATCTGGGGGTTGTTAGTGTATTTTATCATAGATTTTAATAAAACTTTATTAGCTAGCCGATGCTAAAATTTTGGACTTAAATTACTACTTTTACGGGGTATTTCTGCATAAAATAATAACAACGCAAAAAAAATGAAAGTTCTGTAACAAGCAGTGTATTTAAGTATTATATTAAAATAGAAACAAACTATGGCTCACATTTCAACAGAGCCAGTTTAATAAACACACGGGAAAAATTGTACACATCCCACAGAATGAACCCTGTACAAAAGTTGAAAACACAACTTCGTTTGAAACAGTATACCTTTGAGTTCGAACACGTCATTCATCTTTCACCCGAGCTGTCTATTATGAGTTGCAGTTTTTAAAAGTTGGTAATTAACACCGGACCGCAGTCCAACCCAGGTCCCAACTCCTGAAGTGTTCGTAAAGTTTGAAAAATGCCCCAATAATTAACAGGCCGGGATCATGACTTTTTTGTTCACTTTTCATGATTGGACCAGTCACGTCATTAAAGGAGTTAAGGCTGAATCTAAATTTCTTTTTGTGATTAATAGGAAAGCGCTTAATCATAACCTTAAAATCCGAGTTTCATGAGACTGGAATTCAGTTGGACTGGATAAATTTCATTATGGATCAGTTTCTCTCTTCTCAAACACTAAGTAATTTATAAATCCTATTAGAGGTACTTACTGAAATTTCTAGTCTCCTTTATTTACCGCTATCTATGCCTAGTTATTTCAACCGCTGTAGAGTAGCCAAGGCGTCATTCCAAGGTCTAAGCTATATTATACACTTAATTTTTGCTAGAATTTGAAATTTTTATGAAACTGTCTATTATCATAAATTTTCTATATATGTCAATTTTCTCAGCTATAATTTCGATAATTCGTAGTCTAGACAATTAGCGCCGATTACTTTAAACGTACTTAACCTTCTGTTAACTTTAATTTCGTAATTACTTTTGTCTCGAAAATATTATACAATTATTGAGATACAATAATAGATACGTGCTTTGAAACTTTTTTCCTCATTAACATCGAACTGAACGTTACATAATTCAACAGAAATTTTAATACAGATATTAATGGCAGCAATAAGAAGCTTTATTTCGCAAAATCGACTTTCAATAATAAAGAAAACCGATGTTATTACGAGGTAGAGAGTTTTTTCTACAAAGCTCAGACTCCTTTGATGTTGACGACATCTATTCAAGTCTATAGATAACAATAGTAAGCTCTGAAGTGATTCGGTCTCATTTGTGCGGATTTTCAATAGATTTTATACCGATAATAATTATGTACATAGTACATATGTATTTAAAAGTTGATGAGCACACATAAAAAAAATCGTGTATTGTTGAACCTTGTGAGGACGTGTATCCTTGAACAGGAAATGAGTGCCTTAGTGACTATTTTTCACTTAGTTAGAACCTTATTTTTTAATATTACTTTACTAAAATGTATGTATGTGTAAAGATATCTAAATGAATTGATATTAACAATTTAATCTTATTTTATTAAATACCAATTAATATCAAATAAATCTTTTCTCTTTGTACAACAAAGCTAAGGAGCCAAGCGTTACTTAAACGGACCAATATAAAATCAACTAGAGGTCTCTGAAATTCCTTATTTGTCCCGTAGGTCCACGTTAATAAGTAATGAAGCAAATTCATCCGAGTTTTGTTTGTTAAAGTGATTATTCAAATACGGAAAACGGTTCAGGTTTGCTGAAACTTCTCTCATATTTTATTCACTGATTTTTTTACGGTTCGAGAAATACGTAATTGTTTGTAAGTTTCTTTTGTAAGATCTTATTTTATTAAAGACGTGAGTGGAATTGCAAGACAGTGCGAAAGTTTGTGTACTTTATGGTTGGTTCTGGTGGCGTCGCAGCGTTAGGGTCTGATCAACTTTAATTTGTTGGCTCTTACTTTTTTAACTGTGTGTAACATTCTCTTTTACATATACTTACCTAATAGAATTATTATATTACCTCTAAAAAAAGAGAAATTAAGTTTAAAAATAGCAAAAATACAACTTATTATGTAACACTTAAGATTCTAATAATAAATATATAAGAATAACGAAACGTTATTTAGGTAACATACATAAACTACTATATTATGAAACACTTTATTAAGATCTGAGGCAAGTATTTCGAGTGAAACCATAAAACACAGATAGTCATAATTATTGTGATTCATTTCATTATACATAATATTATACAAAAAATGGTAGCTAAGAGACGGTAATAAGACGTCTGAAATCTTATTTCATTCCTAATATCTCAAAGAGCCAGCGTTCATTTTCAGAGCTTAGACTATCATAATAACATTATTTATATTGGATGGACCAAGTATAGAATAATCTTGTAAGTAAATATTACGAGGAGATTTTCTTGGCACATAATAAAAAAAATACTAAACCAAACCTTGTCTGATGTTGCTGACATTTGTTTTTCTTTTCACTATCCTAGTTCTTTTTGGGAGTTTTATGTTTTGAGGTCGGATTCTTTTAATATAATTTTATGCGGGTTTTAGTACAATTGAAAGATACAAATATAAGAGCTGGCTAGGCAAAATAGGATAAGTGTAAATATTTCGGGTTTGCCAAGGGTACAAAAATAAAGGCAAAGGCATTATACTATGGATTTTCTTTTTGACAATGCTGATCATTTTTCCATAATATAACAGGTACTGCTATAATATTTTAAATTTATTTGGTATAATTTATGTTCATCATTATTTTATCTCTATATTTATTAAAATGATTCCCAGTCATTCATGCCTTGAAGATATCCAAGTTGTAAGATTAAACATGGAAGGATTTGGAGGAGGTATTTGCCTAGCAGTGGGCAGTGGGACAGCATAGACTAAAAAAAAAGATTAAACAAGCACAACGGTAATGTGTTCAAAGTATGATCAGTGCAATAATAGAAAATAAATATAGCCAGTTTTTAGAATTGAACCCAATTACCTAGCTTAAATTATTGCAAGTTCAATAATAATAATAATTGGATTTTAAAGCGTCAGAGTCAAATTATAATCACAGTTATATTATAAGCGTTAAACATAAGGATACCTATCAATGTTGTAATGTTCAACATAGTCTACAAAGATCAATACGCGCAATAGTTTCTCAAGGAAACATAAAACAAGAGCAAACTTAATTTTTGAACAAAAGCCGAGATCTCGATATCCAGTAATTCAAGTGTTGCGAACTCGTAAAACTCGGTATCATCAAACAGGGATACACCCGATACAATCGTCGATAACTCCCGATATTTAATTACAGTCACCCTATAAAGTATTCTTGGGGGGTATGTTAATAAGGAAACGGCCAAGTTCTGCACGGGGGAACTTTAGTAAGAAAACTAATCCAATCCCGAGATTATTTCCAGGGCTCCAATCAATTCGCCTATAAAAACACGGGGTAGAACTGGTATAAATACAGACAGAATACTTTACGCGCTACGTGAGTTCTCCGCTTTGTGCGGATGGGGGATAATGGGCTCTCTTGGCGAATAATCATTACTTATTTTTACCCTCAACCTGAGTTTTCTAATAAAGTATTTGAAGTATTCATCCCACGCGCCTAATAGACGAAAAACCGATGTTATCGCTAGTTATCGTGTGATAAAAAATCAATTTCTTAAGATTACAACAATAAGTGTGTCTTAAAAATGTAAATAATTGATACGTAATTTTTTTTTTAATTAACATCAAGTTTTGTCAACTATTTGTAGCATCAAGTAAAAGCTATCCATTTATACTATCTAGAAACTTAATGCTATTTGTTTTCTCAATTTAAGTTCCTTAAATTAAACCAAAAATTTAAGCTCAATTTTTCTTAGCATAATCGTCCACATTAGGTTTAAGATTCCAAAATTCATAACGCCAACAAAACATTTAAGTCTCGTAAAAAATAATCATACGGCGTTCATTAAGTTTCCACACAACCACAGTACAAAATATCTTGTGACACAAAACGGTATTAAAGGGGCAACATCATTGCCTAAAGACGGTGGAATGGCTCGTGTTAAGAAGGGTTTATTTATGGGAGCGGAGGCCTCTCAGTGTATCTGAGGGGTCTATTAACTCGACTAATATTTTCTTGTTCTAATTGTTATGTTGCCTTTAAGAGCAGGTGGTTTGTCTCATTACCCCGCCGGTGCCCGGAGCGGGCTAATGTCCCGTCACGAAACTCTGCATCTTGGGGAATTATTTAAACAAATTAAAACTTTTTTCCTTTTGCTGTTTCCTTGGTTATTGAGATTGTATTTTGCATGTTTTTACTGTATAAAGTTATTTGCAAAATTATTATTATTATGACCCTGTGGTCTCCCACTGCAGGACAAATGCCTCTTTTCCCACTTCTTCCACTTTTCTCGATCTTGAGCTATTAGGTACTATTCCAAAACTTTAGCAAAATATTTTTATAAAAAAATACATTTCTAAAATAAAGCTTTATGTATTGATTAACATTAGGTAATAATCAAATAAAATCAAAATCAAAGAGAGAATATTTAAGCTTAAGTGTCAGTATTACACATCTATATCCTCGAGTAGAGTATTATTATTGCACTAAAGTGATTTTGAAACTCAAACTTTACCTACCTTTTCATTGCTAAATTTTTATGTTTTATCTAACGTCAACTTTATTTTAATAACTACTTGCGACCAGCGGTTTTACCCTAGCTATCTCTATATCAAATTTCAAATTAATCAGTCCACCCGTTTAGGCGTGAAGTAGTCTAACATGCACACTGACACTCAAAAACTTTCGCATTCATAATAGTGTGGTATATAGTGTGGTAGAGTGTATTTTAGTAGTATCTGTCGCATTGAAAATCAAGTAAACAAACAATTATCCAGTTCTAGAGTTGAGCGTTCGTGAATAGTTTTATAACCGGTTTATTGCTACAAGGGTTTAAAGTTTAAACTCGTCTTAAAGTCTTGACAGACCAAGTGTTGGAGCGCGCCCGTTGCTGCCTTGATTGACGTGAGGTCGACCATTCACTGACCATTGTTCTACAACTGTTTACACTATTATTATCTCTACAGTACTTTATATCACATGAAAAATATCTTGATCGTTCTAAACAATAAAGCCGCCCATTGTGGACCTTAATATAGTTGAATTTAAGTATTCTGTTAACTTTGATTAACAGAAATGTTGTTAATAAAACTGTTAGATTAACAAAAAGTATTTCATAGTATTCCATGTCGCCAAGTGATCATTATGACCGTATTTTTGCTGGGAGGGAGGGATTTATCCCACCTTTCTGGTTTTGTCTGCTACGGCTAGTTGCATCGTCGCTTAACATCACGCGAGGTCCTTGTCAAAGGCTAACTTTTATATAATGTATTTAAAAAATAGTCGTGTTGCACTATTATATGCGTAGTGTTATATGACTAACCCCAGTATGAAAACGTCATAATTTTTAAATAAACATCGCTAATTTACTAAGGCTGGCCATCTTTTGACGACGAAATTTTTAATACAAATCATGCAGATTTAAAATAATGTACGTAAGAAAATAGGATGAGAACATCGCTTAACATTAAAACTGGTAGCGTAGCATCGTACTAAATTCAGTGTCGTGACGTCAGCGCACCCATACAATTGACGCGGTTGCGTAGCACTGAAACGTGTGGCGTAGCGTCGCAACACTAAATTCAATGCCGTGGCGTCGTAGCTCCTACGCAACAGTGTAGCACTTAAATCGGTAGCGTAGCGTCGTAGCACTAAATCCAACGTCGTAGCACCTAAATAGTCGACGCTGCGTAGCACTCAAACAGGTGACGTAGCCCACGAAGCAGGCTACGAAGCTAAAATACAGCGAAAAAATGTTTTAGTAGCAGCGACTCGAAAAATGTTAATAATTTCAGTGCCTTTTGCCCTTCAAACCGGATCTCAGTAATGTCATGCGACAGAATATTATCTCACAAGCCGGTTATACCTACCCAGACGGATTTCTCGCCTTAAATAAATGGCAAGGGACTGTATTAGGGATTGAAAGAGGACTAGGTAGATAATACTTTTTTGTACACTACACATAGAAAAACATAACATACGAAATATTAAATTTAATTTTTATGAATAAACGGTGGTCAAATCGCAAAAAAAAATATTTCAGACAACTGAAACTTAAGAACTGAATTATGGAGTGATTATAATATGATATGGTTCGTTTAAATGGTAGCGCAATACCATTGAGCGATAGTTTATTTATATATAACCAATATAAAAATCAAAGAGTATTTAAATAATGATCTTTACTGAACCTACATCTCTCTAAGACTCTTGAGTAAGAAACTTTGTTGCACCTAAAATTTCTCATTATTGTGACATGGTAGCTGTACAAATTATGTGCAATTATATCTTTTAACATCAAGAGAGCGTCTTGCTCATCTCTTTAAAACCAAAACTAAAAACTTAAAAAAAACTTTATTTTTGTTTTAATTAGCGACAAAACTTTAGTTCATTTTTTTAACCTTATTAATATTCCTTTTCAGAAGAGATTATATATTATTTAATTTAATAAAATCTTATTCACTGTTAATATAATTCCATTGCGCCATTGTTGTTGAAGTGGTAAGTGACCGCCGGATTGTGAGCAAACAAGAGTGGCATAGTTCGCGAATTCCTTCCAAGTTACAATTGGGAATTAGTTTCGGGATGACTGATGACCGTTGCTTAGATTACCAGTTCGTTTGCTTTTGCACTGATATTCTAGTTGGGGTTTATTCGGAAGTCAATTTAATATGACCGTTTTTATTTAGTCGTATGTTTTTTTAGCGATAAATGATTAAATTAAAGGCTTGTTAAGCAAGCAACGCAGCGGCAAACTATTGTATAATTTTTTGATGTTTTTATTTATTTTATTATTTAGCCACAACGCTAGGCCTAAACTTATGCTAAACTAGAATTTTATACCTATCAGTTTTAATGGGGAAAATTTTGGTTTTCGAAAAAAATTGTGTCGTTAAATATATCATTAAAAATCTCATCTCAATGTATAAAGAAATAGAAATTTATCTTTAACGAAAAGATTTTTCTAACAAAATAAAACACCAAAACCTTAACCAGTAGATTTATCACCGACACTGAAAGCAATTTTCCTAGAATCTTAATAACAAAGTTAAATATTACCCTAACATCCTTTCATCGCAAAGGAGCCGTAAAAGAAATCAAAAAGATCACGGTGTCACGCATCTCAAGTAATAACGTAATCCATAAAAAGACCCTCAAGGATCACATATAAGCTGCTATTCCCGCGAAGATATCAATATACTCCCACTTGTAACAAAGGGTACAATTTTCTCTAATGTCCTTGCGTTTGTACTAAGCTACCTCTATTATTAAGTATTTCATTTAAGGAGTGGGGGACACCCGCAGTCTCCCTTGGGATACCTGTCGCGGTAATTTGCTACGTGTACGAGCATCCACTTAATTTTTTTCTCTCCCTTTGTTATTTAAGATTTAGTGAGGACATTATACCGGATTTGAGGTAAACAGTACATTATTAAATTAGGCTCGAGCTCGGCTTTCCGGTGGCACAGCTCCGTTTTGAATGAAAAGGCTTGAAAAGGCGAATTGGTCGACGAATTTTTCGTTTTCGCCACCCGTTGGCGTCCACCGTAGATAGTTGCAGGAATTGGAAACCACTCGTGGCTGCCGATTGGCGTTTGAAAATTGTGAGGTGAACAAATTGGCTTTTTTATTCTAACTTCAATTTTGGTTTAAATTTGAATAATTAATAAAGAAAAATAAAATACTACATGTAAAGTATACTCGTACCGTAAGGTACGAGGTAGATATGTAACTTAGACTCTTAATTTACATTATAGAATATTCGGTAATACTCGTATATTTTGTATAAAGTATCAATTTTTAAGGTACGTACTTTTGAGCTTGACACGCAAATAGAGCTTTTTAAATTTAATTAAAATCAAATACCCTACCTACATTAACATTACAACACGCCACATAAAATAGCATCGTAACAAGAAAATTCAGGTTCGAGACAGCGCATTACATTCAACAGCGCAATCCATCAAATCGGGCATGCTATATCGCGATCGCGTCTGGCTACAACCAACATTTACCATTGGAACTAATATCTGAACAATCGAGCTATTTGCACTCGTGTGCATCGCGGCAGTGTTTGCGCGCGAGTTGGCTATGACGTCACGCGGTGCCGGTGACGCGACATACTCTAAACACTGAATGTTTGCTCGTCATAGATTTATTCGCGTGCGGAAACTAAATTTGGTTTACGAACGTGCGATTGTAATAGCCATCACTATTCAGAACATTCTGACGTGTTTATTTTCAATTGATTAGATTTTTATGCTATCGAGAGCTTTTATACAGCACGTCCCTCGAATCCTATTCTATAGAACTGATCTTCATAGAAGTTCAATTTGAGAAAATAGATAAGCCCTTATAAAAATAATGTTCCACCGTTCCGAGCCTATGAACAATCCTTGTTCTATTCTCTCTGGCCACGTACTCGCAGCGCTATAAAAATTCCAACCGTCTCCACAGAACATCGTCTCCAATTTCACTCTTGCCCGACCGTTCTGGAAAATATTTTACAAGACTGGAATTAGGAAAGTTTCAGTAACACCATACGAGTACGCCACACATTGTCCGAATATTAAAAGGCGAATTAGACTGGTCACGCGTCGATCTGTCCGTAAATGCTCTTATTAGCCTCAACTTGTTACGAACACTTGAGCTTACGTGACCTTTGTAGGCTCTAAACTTGCTTTTTTACTACTGTGGTGTTATTAGAGAGGTCTAATGCTCGGAGCATAACAACTACGTGTCAATAACTTACAGATCTGAGGGGCTCGTGCGTAAAAATCTCGATATTTTTGTTATTCTTGCACCGTCTGCTCTCTATTTAACCTAGAGGTATATCAACCTCAGATGGCGTCGTCTAAAGTTGTAATGCATAAATTATAAAATGGGATCGATAGATAATCTCACATGAACATTAACTCAAAAGACACCTCAGAGGTTCAACATTGATCACCGTACCAAAGTTCGGTTTCACGGTAACGTCACCCCTGGGAGTAACCCCGCACAGTGATGCTCCGTCCTTGTCACACGCACTCGATCACAGATACGAAAGAACGTACGCGATATAGGACCCACAAATTGTCCGTAACAATACCGCATTAGGTCACAATCTATGTCACAAGAATACGGCAATCTATTTTTTCGGTAAAATCTTTATTGATTCGGTCATTCGACGACGGGCGAGCCTTATTATGATGAAATATATTGCGATCTGTCTATATTTCTTGTCTTTGTGACTGAGCAATAAATCCGGTCATTATCGAAGCTAATAGATATTTATTTCTTGTTATTTCGTATTACAGTCAGGTTTGTCGTAATGTAATTGAATTAAGGAAATGTGTCACTTTGTCCTTATTTAGGACAGTAAGCGCGAATTTTCTCTATCCTGAATAATAAAGTTTATGTAACGAGAAATAAGGCTAAGTAGATATCGTTTCTAAAATGTCGTTTAAGAATATTATCCCTTAACAAATACACAATCTCTGGGCCGTACTAAAAGTAACGTCTAGAGGTTGACGCCGTATAAACACCAATCTCGGTTAATGCGAGTTTAGACCGCGCTGATTTGTAAAGGTAATGATTCAAGCGTCGTCCTCATCACAGGTAATGAGCGCCCACTCAGTTCGTAAATCAATCGATGGTCGCGTGCCAAATATCTGTGCGTCGGGGACTGAACAGATGCCAAAGATAAATCAACGTTTTTGGTGAATTAGGGCTTATTTTTTATTCAGCGCTGAAAGGGCTTCACGCGTGCCCGACAAACGCGAAGCAATTCCCGCTCAAACAAATTACCACTAAACAAACGTTTCTACAGGTAGGAATAATTCAAGGAAAGGTCACCTGTTACGAGTGTTCGACATCGATCATCGGGACTCCGTTGCGTCGACCTTCCCGCGTAATGTCGCCCAGGGGAGCAGCCGTCGCCGGCGACTCCGACCAGACGGAACCCGCGCCCTCCTCTGTCAAACTCAACTTGTCCACACCAAATATTATGACCATTTTTAACCAGACTCATTTCACCTGTAGGTCATATCCTGTATCCGACACGCGTGTGAAAATTTTATAAGGAATTTATAATTAAGTCATACGTACACACGCGCCGGCATCAACATGAATATTTACGATGCAATTTCGTTCCGTTTCAGATTTATCACTGTTTTGTAAACGGGAAATTTTAAAAATGCTCCTTGGTGGCCGAATTTAGGTGCGAGGTGGGTGGAAGAAGCGAGTCGAGTTAGGCGGTGACAGCATATCTCCACCGACGCGGCGCGGCTTGTATTGTTCGTGTCCTAGCCGCCGACTTTCCATTTATTTCTCTATGAATACGTTATTACCTGCTCGCCCGCGCTTATCAAAGTTTATTTGCAGCGTGTG
Source organism: Hemithea aestivaria (assembly GCA_947507615.1). Lineage (NCBI taxonomy): Eukaryota > Metazoa > Arthropoda > Insecta > Lepidoptera > Geometridae > Hemithea > Hemithea aestivaria. The sequence goes on from OX382331.1 coordinate 12,354,889, forward strand.
GTTTACTCTGTACCGGTGCTTATTCGTTATTACTATGCTGGAGTGTTTTATTGCCGGGGCGGGGCACAAATCGCCCGCGACGCCCTTGTTTTTCGCTATTTTTCCTCGCGCTCTTTCAGGATTTAAAGTGTATGTATTTTTCTTCTTTGTTACAGATCGAAGATGCCATGTTAATGTTCGACAAACAGACCAATAGGCACAGAGGTAAGTTTTAGTTATTATTATTTTTCTTAGAATATTTATAACAAAAATAAAGTGAAAAAGTTAAAAGCTCTATAAAATTTAACTTTAAATGCAGGTAGAGCTTCTACAACAAATAAAATCCTTAAAATATATCCATTGAAACTACGGATTTGTAACTGTGAAAAGAATAAAAATAAAATAAATTCGTAGAGTAATGCCATACATTATCCAGTAGACGGTAACTTAGAAGGGGAAAGCACGCACGGTTGCTACTCTGTCACCTTGTTTTTGCTCCCAACCAAAAACAACGGAACATCGAAGCATATATGTAGGTATATCATACATACAAATACCAATATTTTTTGTGCGTTTCGCTTCATTTCTCAGGGCGCCTCCACCACTAAGTCCTCGCTGGTTAACTAGCAACATACGAGTATAAATATAATTCCACCTACTATGGTAGTCGACCGGTATAAGTTGACACTTCATCTTTAGAAGAATTTTTCTCACACAAACGTCCGCCATAAATGACACTAAGGGATGGGGGAGCTCAAGTTAAGATGGCCTAAGGTACTACTGATTCGTACCGAAGCGAAACGTAGGTTCGAAGTGGCATCGTCACTAAGCAGACACACCATTTTCGGTATTGTGTACCCACCCTCCTTCATGTTACGACTATTCCCGACTAATAAATAACAAATCGACGCCCGGATAAAATATACGGTTTCCTCGGTAGAGATTATTGTGCGAGTGAAAGCAAAGTTTCCCCTGAAATCTGCCTTTTTCAATTCCTGTGGTCCCGTTGTTTCATCTTTTTTGGGACAATGTTTGTGTCCGACGACCGTCCGCGAGTTGACGGGAATCAAAGGGTCGGCCAGTGTGGTGCAAATCAATTCAATCCCAGATAGAAACGAAATAAACGCCCCATCATTAATCTGAGTTGCGTGCGCCAGACACAACACACAAACCAAAGTCATACAATTTTAATTAAAATGCAAGATCGACACAAACCATCTTTTGTTACCAACGACGGTTCCTTCGCAGTTGTAAGAGGAAATACAACGTTAAATTTGCTTTTGTAATCCCCATTTCACAAAAACAGGTTGACCCAAATGTTCAGGCTCGGTGAAATATCGTTGCGCCGTCATTTATGCAAGTTTGCAAAAACGAATCCTGTCCTGTCCATAAGGACGAAGGAAAAACGACTCTTTCTTCTTGCCCTAAGATGCAGAATGATTTATTAGCATTTTTCTCGCTGCCAAGTTTTGTGCCCTTTGCGTGTCATTTGGATGATATTTTGCTATTCCCCAGACTGTAATTAGATAAACAAAGTAATGAAACAGCGTATTAGACGAATTAATGAGGCGCCAACAAAACTCCCCTCTCCGGCCGAGAACGCCGCTCCAAGTACACATTTCTATTGAAAAGCTATGAAATAATTCAAAGTAATGCGAGTGGGAATAGCTCATACGATAATCTAATATAAATATTCCTTAGGCCTCCCCTAATACGAGTGAAGGGTTATTATCCGGGAACGTAATCAGTTGGGTTGGGTTATCCTGGCAAGAAATGTAAAAATATCCGCTGTTTATTTGTATCAAACTCGGGCAAGAGGCAACCCAAACGCGTATTCAAACTGAATATGAATGCAAACTGCCCGGCGAACGGGCGGAATGGCGAAAATCAAATTAGGTATGGCGTGAATACTTCACGGCGACGTCGGGAAAAAAAATTGAAATCAAATATTCATTGACTTTGAACCGGATAAGCCGGCCCGCAGCCGTTTCAATACATTTTATTATCTATTTTGCGTTACGGAGAGGACCGAGTAACGCGCGCCCAACATACCCATTTTCTTGTTACCACTCTGAATTATCGTTTCTGTGGAAATATTTTATACGTACGATCCATTTACTATTTACGGCGCGATGGATTACGTTTGACATTGGTGCTGGAGGTGGACCGAAAATGTTTTATTCACAAAAATAAGGGTGAAAAATAAATATTTTATATAGATATGGAATTATGTTTAGATTTATTCACGTGTTGAATGGGAGACTCGTTCAAAGGACAATTTTATACGTAAAGCTGTTGGAATCTACTAAAACAAAAAAATACCTTTTAGCCTTTTCAGTACATTAAATATGCGAGAATAATGCGTTTAATAGCACCCTTTACTTTTATTTACGACCTCTGCTGGTTGAAAAAAATAATTAACGATGTCCGCTCGCGAGTTTTGTTATTGTCTCCCTTTTCAATTTTTATACCTCTACCATCATTGTGTGCAATACCAGAATATAAATACTTTCACAAAAATCAAATGGCAAAGCGGGGACAGGAAAATCTAGAACATATTTTATTATTCAATAACAAACAAGGCGTCACCGAGGGTGTGTTCACGTTCGTTTGGCATTCAAGGTGGCAGCGGAGATTGTAGCAAATGCCATTATACAAAGGTGGAACACGAAAGAGTTAGAGACGAACTTCATAAATATTAAGGAAAAAAAGAACTAGCTCTAGCAATCTCGACGGGGCGGATTCCATTTGGTCGGCCGTAGTACCCGGCACGCCTGTGGGACGCATTTCTGCGAGTGCGTGCCGCGCTACCGTGAAATTTTCACCTCTCATTCTGCATAAGAGTAGTACCTACGTATATGTATATTTGATTCGACACCGTTCGTACCGTGTAAAGACTCTTATCGCGTGAATCATAAATGGCGATCGTTTTCGTCGAGCGCCATAAAAATCTTGTAAGTCAATAAAAGGGCATCAGCTTCGTATTTTTAAAAGTTTATTCGCCACACATACGGATGTTTCCACGTTCTTTCCTTATTTTATTTTTTAAGCAACAAACCGACATGTTTACGGTCCCGTTTGATAAATAATTATTGTCATAAATTCGATCACGAACGTTGTAAAAGTTCACCTCCATATTTAATATTCAAAAGTGTTTCCTGTACGGAGGGCATAATCTTTGTACGAAAGATTCTCGAAAAATATCTCATTGATTTTTATTTGGACTTATTTGTATTCAATTCACTTCACGAAACACTTCAATTTCGCTATTTTTGTACATGTCGAGGCAATTCTAATACCGGCAAAGCTTCTGAAGTAGAGCTCTCAGACTGTGTAAGGCTGCAATTTAAGCTTGTGTAGTCGGCACAAAGGAATTTAGGCTCTTTGCCTATTGTAATAGAAGTCGTTTGTGAGTTTTGTAGGTTTGTTCTGGGAGTGCTAAGTGGCTGCACGTGGTTCCTCCCTCGGGGACGAGAGGAATACTTGAGGCTTAGCTGCATCTTGCGTGGAACCAAAAGCTTCGGTTAATATCACGTGTATTACAATTAATTTTGTTAAAACAGACTGCGGTTTATGTTCGCCGTACGTTCCTTTTTTAGTTGACTTTATGCTAGTTTAAGTTGAACGCTACACTAACTAGTGTCATAAAATTATTAGCAAAGCTGTGCTGTAAAGAGTTTTACTAAACTTTGTAGCTGAATTTTATAAACAAATTTAATACTCGCACATACATTTTAAAACAAGCTATATAATGATAAAAACAAAACTGAGAGCATAATATTCTAGAGAGACTTATCAACGAGATAATATGCAACAGAATGACAACATTTGTTTCAAAATTTACTAATACATCTTTGGTGTACATCAAAAACATACTGTTACAACTAAGCAAATGTGAAATAAAATCTTAAAATCAAAAACAGCCCAAAAATAAATTCCAGCCCTAAATCAAATGATGACTGACGCAACTCGATTTTAGTTCAGTTTAGAGATGCGCAAACAGAAAATCGAAATGTCGATATTCGAAACATCGGAGCCGTCTCTATTCCCGATACTCCCGGTTCCCGGGGGCACCGCGGTCGGGATGCAACGTGATGCATGGATATGAGAAAGTGGGATCCTAAGCTCGCGGGACCAAGCGGTAATCACCTGTTTGCCAGACGGCTTCCCGATTTGAATTTTGCGGGCAGACAAAAGTGCTTTAGATAAAACTGTTTATTCGAGAACCGTTTTTAAATGACAGCTAGTAGCTCCTAGGAGATTATCATTTTGGTTTAGTTTCATTTTGAAATGTTAATTCTAAGTTTTTTAACATAAAATCTACGAGTAGATTAACCTATGCCTTTTAAAAAAGTGTTTATGTAACTAAAATTACGTTCTAGTTAGCATGCAGTTAAAAACAAAACCATCTTATTAAAATAAGCAACAATGAGGCACTTTTGTACAACATAATACAAGATACAATTTTAAGGTCATTCGTAAAGTTTCGACATGAGAATAACGATTGAATAAAAAGATATAGGTACGCCAAAAACAGTGGCTTACTAAGGTCAAATATTAATAGAGCTAACCTTTCTTACTTGCGCTACCATCAAAAATTAATTTAGCCCCAAAATCTGACCATTATTCGTTCATGAAACCTCTACTAAAATATTAACTGGATACCGAGCATGGGTTATTATTGGGTTGCAATAAGTCCATTTACGCGTAAGTAGGAGATTCAAATCCCGGCGGAGTGTGTGGCGAGAAGTGGTGAGCGAAGATAACTACGATATTAGAGCGTCGTTTTGTTTCGTTCTCGTGATGCGAGTGAATTTAGATGAGCTTTTCTTGTAGTTACTAAATTGGATATTGAGAGTTCGCACTGTTGTAAGTTTTCATATTTATTTAGAAACTTTACTCGAGTCTTATGACTTGATCATTAAATTTTTTTAGATAGCCAGTGTGATTTATTTCATCATATTTAACCTTTTACGTCCCAATGATGGGCATAGGCCTTCTTCATATTATGCTTTGTATCAATGTTATCCACGTAAGGATTTTTTACAATCTAGGTCTCAAGGTCTGATTCCATTTACATTTGACAAGATGGCGATTTAAGTATAAAAAAAAATTACATAAACGATGTATAATTTAAGAGGTTAATACTCATGTAGGTACAGATATTTTAACTTAAGTACACAGTAACTCTAGATACTTAGCGAAAATAATATTCATTGAAACTTAATACCAATCTCATTCGCTCACATACAAGCATTATGTCCCCGACAATGACAACTGTCATAGTCATTACTAATCCAACCAAACAAAATCACATTATACCCGGACTGAATACGCCCAATAATTCCATAGCAACCAACAACAATACCCTCTCAAGAACGGATAGCAATAAATCGAAACCACTATTGACTCTCAATAGAGCATTAAAGAGACTGACGCTTCTACAATAATACATTAAGAGTGTATTTTAGCAAATCACTTCCTGGGGACTGAAAGGATGCTTAAAAAAATAGTGCGGGGAAATGACACAGTGAAAACTCATCGATGGGTAAATAAAGGAACGATTGAATAGTCATTCCTTCAACCTGACGTATTTACATTACCCCAAGCTTGAATATTACTCGACAAATAACCGATGGTGTAGTAATTACGATAGCAATGGGCGGGGATATTAACTTTATCGGCAATTTTCATTGTTATTACTTACATGCTTCGGCCGAGCGCGTGATTATAACTTGCCGGTACATTTGCAGTTATTTTCAAGCGGTAAAGGAAAATAAAATAACCAATTATTAAGCGCTTTTAACGCCGTTAGTTGCTGTAATAAAGTTAGCTTAATAACAGTGATTTGATTGGTTTATTCATTTGTTAGTGCTTTTTGTTTCAACAGTTTATATTTTATGAAATGCTGGTCACGAATCACAATAAATATAATCCACTATTATAAATGCAAAAATCTGGATGAATGAATTCATGAAACCTATTTACTCGTATTGACGTAATAACCACATTTATGTAACATAATATTATAAACAACTGCATTAAAAATCGTGATAAGACACACATAAGCTTGTTCCACAGGTTAAACCGCGAGACAATTCAAGATACATTGCCTACTAAGTAATTTACTAAACTTTCAAGTCTCATTCGGTTTCAGCTAAAACTTCTAGCTTTTCTCATCAAAGTGGTATAAAAAATGCAATTCAGTTGAGTCAACCGTCCCCACGGGACGCGATAGCCCGTTATACGAAAAAATTCTAAACATTTCGAATTCCATAAAGTGGTTGGATATAATCTGGTTAATAGGCAATTTGAGCGAGCCATTTTACAGCGGTCGCAGTGTGGATGATGCGAACTGACTATACGGGCTTGGGGGACTTACCACTGACCATTCCACATTTTTAATTATCTACGTAAAAATTGTAACTCGCTGTATTCATACGATATACATATAATTAATGTATCAGTGGTAGGGTTAGTCAATTCAAGATCTACTGGTGGTAGGCTTTAGCCGTGGCTAGTTACTACCCACTGGACAAAACCGTAGCACTTGGTGACAAGTGCTCATTATGACCGTGTTCCGGCATGATGTTCAGTGAAGCCAGGTAGGGATTTATCCCGCCTCCTAGGTTTTGTCTGTTACCATCAACTACAGCCAACAACTCGCCAAATCATGGCTAATAATTTTGTCTCGTCACTTTATATCCATCTTCAAATCATCTTATTTAAATACCTATTTTTAAAATTAAACCGACTAGTAAAGAGCCTACCATTATGTAAAATATCTACATTAAAGGTAACTTTGCAACAACTTCAAAAGTGATTATCATTTTACTAGCTAACTAACACTTAAACCAAGTTTTACAATATCGTTTTATTTAAATAAATGTAAAGTTAGGTTTTTATTTATTACATTTACTATTGGTCCCTACAGTGTAATAAAGCAAATGTCTAATACTTTGCTACCACGTGTGAATAACTAAACACACTTCAGTTTGTTTTAAAAGAAAAGATGTGTATTTACCAACTAATGTACTCGTATGTACAATACTCTGACAAATAAATGCTTTTGATTTGATTTAAAAAATGTAGGTCCTTTGCCGAATAACTGTTCGCATAAAGTTATCTATTTTTGGCTTAATGTTATGTATATAACTGCTGGTAAGTGAAGATGCGACCTAAGATAGAACATGTTTGTTTAGTAATAACTTACTTTTTACAATTATTTGAGCATACCTTTTTAGTTTGTCGCATTATCTTTTTCTTTTTTAAATTACAACTTGGGTGTTTTCAAGTCGAGGGTTATTAGATATTTGCTTGGCATGCGTGTTACAGCTTCGACCACGTCATCACTTACCAACAGGTGAGACTGTGGTCAAACACAGTCCTATTCTATGTAAAAAAAAAACAAGAATGTGTATGAAACAAGCCTAGCGCCAAAAAAGCTACAGTCATCGTATTGGTTTATGCAGTATCTGTTTTCACTACTTAAGTCTGTGTTAGAACTTTAACAAGCTTATGTTTAACATTTTAGAGGTCTCTGTCACATTAACACGTAGACAAGTGCAAGTTATTCGCCCTTGTTTTGGTTATATTAAATTCCTCGAATTATTATCACAAAGCGACTCACTACGCACCCGTTATTAACCATCTTAATTACTAAGGCCAAGTTAATTAAGTAAAACTTAGCGTCTAAAGAGCCTTATCCCGTTAATTTAGTACCGAGTCACTTTTAGGATTGGAACTTGCCGAGACTATAAAGTTTAATGATAAACATACAAATTGACAAAAGAAATTAGTGAGACATCATTATTATTTTAAAAGTTTTAACTGGGGCTATTAAAGTTAATATATAAATAAGGCCTAATTTCTATTTATTATGTTCTCTTTTAAAATTTGGTGGCTTTACAATTTTAATGGCTCACAAAACTAACTTATAGATCTCATACAGATAATTTTGGTTATCCATATAAAAACAATGTGACTAGAATTGCGATGCTTTTCTGCTGACGTCGAGCCAAGAATATGTAATTGGTCAGTTCAAGCCGAATTAACCAATTAAAAAAAGAGATTTCGAAAAAACCTAGGCCTGTGATAGTTACATCAACTACAAGATCGCTACGCTCCTTAGGTTTCGATTGAAACGCACCCTAAAACCGGCAAATGTTATTTACTATACAGGGGGGACATAGCAACAAACTTTATAAGTTTACAACTATAATAAACGCACAAATTGAAGGAAGGATTTTCTTTCCATTTGTATGCCCCATCCACCCCCAGTGAATTTAGAACCTCATGGAGATCCCTGTCACTTTCACTTGCGATATCACCAAAGTTGTTTCGGATGGCATCAAATGGGTATCTTAATATCCTGAACTTTTGTGTAATAAAATTACGAACAAAAAATCTTGGGCTGTTTTTAACAATTACTTTTATTTATGACCCCCAATAAATTTACTGTCACCGAAATTAAAGCAATGCTCCCGATATAGGACAAAGGCACCTTTATTCTTTGGTTGCTGGAGGTTTTCGTTTGATAAGGCATTAGATGAATGAGGAGAAATAAATGTTGCCGAGATTTTTTATTACTTATTTTGTCGGGACTTTCCTTTTTGTCCTGTTCAATTTTGGTACTTGAATTTTTTTAATGATTCTCCTATTTTCTCTTTGTGGAATAAATAATATTGCCCACACAAATGTACAATATAACGTCTACAACGCTTTGAATATGAAGATTCCTGTTAAATATTTAATTGTATCTGAATTAATCATTATAACATAGACTTATCTCTATTGCTTTAGGTACACATTAAGTTCTAGCAAAATTTCATATATCTGACATGTTACTAGAATATTATATCTTAACAGCAACAAAATAAGATGACGTCTTTAACTTTTAACGTATCTGCAATTTAAATCGTTTTTGTAAAGAAAGTTGTAAAGGGCACAGGGTAAATAATATTAAGAACAGTGATGAAAATAACAAAAAAATAAATGGGGTTTATATGTCAACAGAACAGGTTACCCTACTTACACTGAGTCAAATTATAATATTATAGGTTTTGTGGCCAAACTACATATTATGTTGCAGCTTCAGGCCGCCGAGATTACTACAGGACCTGCAACATGACCTGACGACTGCCTCGTCCTGTACATATCTTATAAGAAACAGCCGGGACCTAGTTTGAAAGAACATGCAAATTAATAGTTTGTCCTTTGTTTTTCTGTGATTAAAAGGTTAATCAAATAAAAGGCAATAAAACAAAACGCATCACATAATGTTTGTCCAACACCACAAAGAGCAGACCGTGACTGTTCGCAGCGACATTACTCAACTGCGGTCGCAGAGGTAATGAGATGGCCTCACTGTTCACCGCTTACTCTATATCTGTTTACTTTAAATATTGGTCAATAAATGTGAAAATTTGAATAAATTTATAAATGATTAAATCTACTAGGTATAGGTATATGAAAATTTCATGTTAGAGGTTGTTACTTAACTTCCCCAAAAGACTTGTCCGGTTTTTTTAAAGTATATTTAACATTTAAGGATTAGATACTTTTACAAACAATCTTAAGTACCGTAAATGTATTTTTTTAATTATCAGCCTGGTTTGTCCCACTGTTAGGCAAAAACCTCCCTACCGAGTCGTAATGTGTCTTCACGGTAAAGGACTGTCCTGATATTGAAGGAGGAATCCAGGTTTTCCCACCAGCTGCCTAACTCTCTGCGGTACATAACAAGGGCGCGGCGCGGAGTGGTGCTTTAAAACAAATTCTTAAAAATAAAATTCGAAAGAAATGTTAATAACTATATATTCTGTAAGTTTGAAATTCCTCATTCTATTTGTCTGCTGACTCATTTCAACAAATAATATAAACTTATCTTTATAAACTTTCCCCTGAACTCCCACAAACTACAATCCTTGAAACATAGAAGTCATGCATAATTTACAAACAAATACTTTTCCATCAAAGGTAAGGTATCGAAGCCTTACAAGTTACTTCTGATATTTTCTCGTACCGGCTATTTACTGCCGAGACCTTAAAACTTCAAAGTGTTTATTTGATTTCAAATAAGCAGAATACGCTAGAATTTAATTGGGTTAAAACAATTTATTTATATATTTTGGATATTAGTAAATTCCTGCGAGTGTGTGCTTAAATGAATGCTTGATAAATAAAACCTTAATGAAAACTTTGCTATTAACAATATCTGTCGTGCTACTAGGCAAAGATCTCCCTTTCGTAGTGCTTTTCCGTTTTTTCAAGACACAGATTTCAAGTGATAGTAAGAGTCGAGCTCGTTACGTATTATTCTAGATCTATCTGCCAAGAATTTGTGTATAACTAAGTCATATAATTATATCTTATGATCTATACAAAAAATAACATGTACCTATTTTCGCTAAAGAACTATGACTTCTATAAATTAATCAAAATTATATTAAATTATTACGTGTAACATACATTACTTTTACTCTCCCTTTATTCTCTATTCATAACCCATTCGGTGATATTGATTCTTTCCCCAAAAGTTTCATTGTCAGATCTATAGATATCTATACATTTATAGTTTGTATACAAACTACTGAACTCGTTTAATATCAGAATTGATATGGATTCTAATTGAATCACGGGTAAATATCCGTAGGTTCGTGCAATCGGGCGCGATGCGAGCGGAGATGCGGTCGACGCGGCCGTTCCACCGACGCACATTGCAATCAGCCTAATATGTTCAACAGTGGGTCCATCTCATTACTATGGACAACCGCTGACACTGTATATAGACTTAGAATACAAGCTTCAGTAATTTAAATTTGTTTTTTTTTTCTAAATGAGATGAGTAAGATGCCCATATGATGCTAAACGATAACCGGTACCAAGGTATTCAATTATTTAATTATACTATATTGTTGCGGAGATCTATGCATACAAATGCCACGTACCGCGCTTGTCATTCTGAGACGAGTGTGGTACTTTGCCCAAATTTACCTATTATATATGTAGCATATTTATTATTGTACTAGTATGAGATTAAAAAAATGCCTTAATGATTCTATCATTATAAACAATCAATTGTTGTGAAAATTAATAACTTTAAAGACTTTAGCTTGAGTTATAGAGTTCAGCATGTTACTTGGCACTTGGCATGAATCGAAGTACGACGTAGTACTTACTTGACATACGAGTAGATCGAAGCTTAACAAATGATATACTAATTCTTTATGACTAAGCCTTGTTTTATCAATTATAGACCCAGTACAGCTTTGTTCTATGATAGTCAAAAAAATAAAATCCAATTACCTATGCTCTAACAGCGCGCGCAATGAATTTAGCACGAGTTCTGATACTGCTATTGTATGTTACATTGCGGCAGTTGTACGTGATTGTATGCGTGAGCCGTATCGAGTCGCTCGTATTTAGATTGTCTACTGAGTATATAGCGCGTTAATATGTTGAACAGTAGGCCCATCTCATTACCATGGACGACCACAGGTGAATGATGGCGCGACGGTACAGCCGCACGTTTTGTTTGCGGTCGATTTAACGCCGACGACAAATTGCATGTTTGCCACCGCGTCGCGGCCGACAGAACATTACAGTATTCGAGAATAAATCCACTGATTAATTTCAATAACTTATCTTGTCACATTTAAAATAATAACCCCATTTTATCCACTAACGTCATAATATAACAGTTTGTTCTACTCTGACCCTTCAAAATACTTACGCAGTAACGCACAGTAAAACTTCTCCGGCAAAACGGTAAAAAAATGTGGGTCCCTCTTTTCGGCCATTTGTTCTGAAATAGTGTAATAAAAGGCGCCTAAAATGTACAGTACCGTTATAAAAAAAGAAAAGAACCCTAAAAAAGTTCATATTTATTTCCTTGTAGAAAACGAACTAACTCTTGTTTTCATCCTTTTAACAAGAAAGTAATCTGTCGACCTACGTCGCGATAACGGTATTTTTATGTAACAAACTGGAGTCGCGCCTACCCTCACCTAGCCCGAGGCTCTTTCGAAAAATCCCCGCATTGTCAGATTCTACTAAGGATTCACCGTAATATACATTTTCCCGTGTTGGAATTACAGCTGTATTTTGCTCATGCTACATAAAATCGGCGTAAATGCGACACCCATGAAACGGCTGCGCGCGAACCTTTATTTAGTTGGCTCCAATGTAACAATCTACTGAAAGTTTTACTATCACCAGTTCGAGGCCCACCGTTACATACGACAACCATATTAAAGTACATTTCGAGTTAATATATACAACATTGTAAAATATGAAGGAGAAACACAGCATATACACTACATTATAAATCAAGAAACATTCCGAAAGATTACAAGGATAAAATACTTTATTGAAAAGTTTCCAACGCTTAATTTGAGATTCAAACAAAACGTAATACCTTAATCAACAAATAAACAGCAGTAAACAACAACAACTAAAACTTTCCTAAAACTAAACATTAAACATAATACCTAAAATAATAATGTCTGTCGCAAACAATGTACGCCCAAATGAGTAATATCACTTAACCGCTAGAAAATTATAAACAAGTGGCGCGTATAAGGCTGGTTACACGTATGCTACTAAATTTTAGTTAAAGTCGTTGGCAACAGGTGCACGGGATGAGACCGTCGGAGACTCGTAATTATCATGACTCTTGGTTTACGCTTCACATATTACATCCTATAGGCAGATGTAGAACAAAACATTCAAACAATTTTTTTGGTGCGTCCGTGGCCCAGTGATCGTTGGTCCGGCTTGTAAGCCGTCCTGGGTCCAAATCTCAATGTGACAAAGATTTTTGCCTGGATGCTACCGTATTTCGGAAGGCACGTAAAACTGTGGGTCCCAGTTGTTTCCTATAAGATATGTAGGAGGCAATTGTTAGGTCATGTTGTAGGCCCTGTAGTAATCTCGGCGACCTGAAACTGCAACATATAGGTTAGTCACACAACCTCTAAATTGTGATTTGCATTTGACAGTGTAAGAAGGATAACCTGTTTTCTTGGAGTATAAACCTCAATTATTATTATTGTTTCATTTACTTTACATTGAAATAATGTTGTACTACAAGACCGTTCAGATATCATGAAGACTTTGTCCAGAAAGGGCGAATCGAATGCACTCGCCTATATGTGAAAATACAAGGCAGCCACCAACGAATTAGGGAAGTAAGCAGCCACACATTGCGTCCACGCATTAAAAACAATTTCGCAGTAAATTTGATGCTTTTGAATATCTTATCAGTTCTGTGGTTAATGAAAGTGTTCTCAACTGCTGTAGTAGTATTGTTAGTTTGTTTGTCTCTTTAAAAAAAGCAATCCCTATGAGTTTCTTGCTCGTTCTTCTCATAGAGGTGCCTTGCGAATGAGCGGTAGAAAATTAAAATATTTTTTTTTTGGAAACAAAAAAAAAAGTTATAAACACATACTTTCCATAATAGTGTAAACCAATACTAATCTACTGCTATAGAAGTACTTTACTACCGCGTAGTTCCTGATATTTTACTTCGCGTGATAATGATTAAATTATTTCACTTAATAGACAAAAATGTTAGTTCGTAGATGGTGCTCGTACTTGAAACCAATCGAGTATTTAATATTGAGGTGGAGATAATGCATCGGAAATATTGATTCAGTGACCGCATGATATTAATCTCCCAATTTTAAACAAAGTATTAAAACAATTATAATTAACAGTATTTTGAGTGCGGGTAAACGGGGCGAACTTACGCGGCCGATTTTGAATTGTTTTTAAGTATTATTTTATTGGCAGTTGCTCGCGGCGACTCGGTGGCTCCGGACACTCACAACATGCATACGCTTCCGTCAACATCGCTACGTCATATTTTGTTCACTTGTCAATTAAATGTCTCGCGCGTTTCGATGCTTTTCGCACTGACTCGGTAACATCAACCTCCCAATAAATGGATGTTTACATGGAGGGATTTACATAGACTACGTGATCAACAATGCGTCAGCAATGATAGACGCGTCGGCAATACCATTGGCGTTGCAGACATCTTTAGGCGTCAATGACTTCAATAACCGCTCTTCATCAAGCGGAACGTTTCTAACATAAAATATTCAAAATTTACCAGTTTACACATAGCCTTAAAACATCTACAGTGGGTTTACATCCGTATTTTAGTTTGATCAGTTCTGGTTCCCTAATTTGATTTGTGTAACCCTTGTTCTCGATGTTATATTGGATCTAAATTGAAAATTTATGACGGAGAGCGTTCAATCATCCAATTCATAAAACAATTTTAGTTTTATCTAGTTTAGATAACCGTATATATCGAACGCCCAAATAAAGCAACGTTTAGTAAGATTCGAGTGGAGCTGCGAGTGGCAAGCGCCATAAATCCATAGCAGTGCCTAGTGCACGCAACGTGCTAGTGTGCTATATAATGTACATTCAGTATGTGCATGTGTGCGTCCAGATTTATACGTTAGTCTTGCTCTACGGTGCACGTCCACGGCGTCAGACAAAAATATTGCAGCCCACTTGAAATAGAGGCATGCCTGTTCATACCTACTAACAACAATTTACCAATAAAATACTGTCTATACCTGTTTTTGTATTATCTTTAAGACGAATATTATTTTACGATACCATAATGCTTTTCATGAGGAAATTTCCCGCTGTTAAACATAAAGCGGCAATATGGAAAATCACACCAACAAAGAAGCAGTTCAACCAATTCCAAGAGTAATTTATAAACATGATTAAAACTTAAAACGTTTGTTTGTTGTGCTCAAAGCAATGTAGAGGTTTTAAATCACAATATTGGCGGGATTTTACTGTGTCAATCGAGAATTAATTTAAACTTTCCTGCCAAAGCGAGCGGCGAACAGCCCAAGGGACCAAACGGGCATTAAATAGAAGGTTATAATTGAGTGGTGTTATCCGAACAACAATCGAGTCGACCGGAGCTAATCAATCAAACGTGGACTCTAAAACGTAAAGTTTAATAATGAAAGTCGCGCGGCGATATCTGGGGTCTGGGCGTAATTTTCACTTGGACGTGACTGGGCCCATGTCGCGGTAGGGCCAACACTCACTTAGTGGATGCTCCGTGCAAGTAATTTGCGAGGTTCGTGACCGATCATTTAGATGTTGCCGTATTTGCATACTTCACATTAGCGTTATTACTGATGTTGAGACTTACCTACCTAACAGGAGGATGGCAAATAGATTTATTGACAGGTGTATGAGAAGCTTTCGCGTGTTATTGATAATGATTTTGTTAATTCGCGCCATGTTGGCGGTCTCGCGTCGCTGATATAACAACGTTGTCGTCGGACGTGCGTTAATTTAACAGTTTTCGCTTTTTGTTTTCATTTAATGATGAAGCTTACTGACGAATGTGTAAAACAGCTTTTTGGTGCGATAATAAAATTTAAATACGCACCGCTTTATTTAAAACGTGGCAGGTGAAGCGCGGTCAGAATCAGGACGATATTATACAATTGAAACACTTTGTGGTCGTTGTTAATAGCTATTGTATTAAATCATACAAATTAAGTGGAAAAATAACCGCAGGCACTTTTTCACTGTCCGTGTGAAATGAAAAGATAAACGATTTATGAACTTTGATATATTTTGACTGATATTAACCAGAACCCACGGAAATTTTATGTTTATTTATTTCGGTGAATTTTGATAGAATACAAGTATTTATTTAATTCTTTAGACACCGCGTAGACAGTACCACTGAAGTTGCAGATGTCTACAGTCAACGGTACCTATAACCACTCACCATCAAGCGGGCCGTCGTATTGGGTTAGTGTCTCTACCATAAAAAACGCTAAATATCTTCAATCAAAGTAATAGTTTCGCTCCTTTTACAAACCAAACAAGATGAACCAAAATTACGAACTAAAGCGCTAACATTTTAGTCCAGTAAATTGTAGCAACAATATCCCAACAACATTTCCAATCACACCTCTGTAATAGAATGTCTATCATTTTAACGCTATCGCATACAAAGCTCACAGCTCGCAGCTGGCAGACAAACCACCAACTATCGCACCTATCATATGCCCGTTCAAAGAGGTTCTGCTGTCATCCATGACGGTTCTAGGCGCCTTAGAGACTTCGCCCCCAACTACGCCCTATGGCAAATTAAAAACGTCAATCAGCCAGCTATTACTGATAAATCACAGGCGAACCATTATTCGAAGCTATTAATTGCATTCGGCTTTAATTGAGTTCATTCGTGTTTCATTGTATTGTAAGAAAATTAATGAATTCATTTCGTTTGTTAGATTGCGGTCGGGGTGTAATGGGTTCAAACTTAAATAAAGCATCACTCGTTGGGACTCGGCCTCAAATAAAATGTCCCGGTTTTGTGACGCGTTACACAAATGTTTTAAAATAAATTCGTTTGAAACGAGTATGGGTATGACCTCGGTTTTGTAAAGAGACAACTATATTGCGTTACGTACCAACATTTAAACATTAATTAAAGATATGAGTTGATTTTCTTGCTCTTACGATACTTTCAGTTTAATAATATTTTCGATCTGGTAACACCACGAACACTACAAAATGCGATTAATAAAGTCAAATTAAAATCTGATTATTTTTATATTTTATAACTAAATATTTATTACTATCAATACAGACTCGGCTGGTTCAACTATAAAGTTTAATTTAATTTATTTATCACCGGAGATGTTTGGAATGTATAACGCAATAAATATACAAAAAATCTACTCCATGATTTCGCATTTGTAGACCATTGGAAATAATTAAGGTCAAATAAACAGCTCTTAAATTACAACAATAAAAATATATCCTCATTAGACGAGGAAAATCTTAGATTTCCACGAAAGCAATAAAATCTTAAACTTCACAGCGCCACACAAATGCTTTATATTTGAATAATAAAAATTAACATCTCCACTTTGTAAAGCATGTAGCTACCCTTGTAATCATCGTTAACAATGGCCGGGGGTTGTTTTGATGTCTGTGAAGGCCCTCGATTCATTTCGCCTTTAATAAAAAAAATATGGAAGGAAATATTGGAAGAACTCCATTGAATGGCTGAGGAGTTTCAAATTATTTCTGTAAAGGAATGAGCGACTTATTTTTTAAGTTTATTAGGATGAGTCAGCGGATGAGATTTTTTTTGAGTGTTGATGAATCTTAACTTTTTTAAATAAATGTTCATGCTACCTAGTTCGAAGACACTGTTTTAATAATTGTAAATAGCAATAATCATCATACAACATGTAATTTTAATATTTTTCTTAAACCTTGTAAATGTAACATTCTACAATATAATGTAACTAAACTTTAAAAAAATAAGTCACTCGTTGTTGTTTGGTTACTCTTAATTCTGGTAGCAATTTTTTTTTTCTTCCTGCCCTTATCCCACACTAGGTAGGGTCGGCACAACACGTTTTTCTCCTCCATTCTGCTCTATCATCCGTCATATCTGCATCCACTCCCCTAGCACGCATATCCTCTTTCACACAGTTCATCCAAACCTTTTTCGGGCGCCCCCTTCCCGGATTACCACCTATCACCATATTCATGGACATTTTGGTAACATGATTTTCAGCAAGACAATCTTCCACTTTTTAATTTCTCTGTCACTGGTGCAACTTTCAGGCTTCTCAATTATTCTATTAATTTAGGTTTTCAATATAATTTATTATAGCTTATAATTTATGGAGTATATCTCTTGAAGAAGGTCCAAAATCCTTCTTTCTATAATCACACTAATATTATAATGCGAAAGTTTGTGAGAGAGTATGTATGTTTGTTACTTCTTTACGGCTAAACGGGTGGACCAATTAATTGAGTTGAAATTTAGCATAGACATAGCTTAGACCTTTTAATAATACATAGGCTACAGCGCTGGGCGCAGCTAGTATAATAATATATTCGTACGAAAATAAGAATGTTAACACGAGCATACCTTTGATACCTTTTCAAAAAGGCTGAATCGATTGAACTGATACGTCTAACGATTAATCAGTTATTTAGATCATGACTAGCTTTAGGTTACTTTCAGCGAGTAAAACCGCAGAACACAATAATTTTATATATTGCAAACCAATATAAAGTAATTATCATATAATGTAAGCAACACAATTAACCCTCAATCATAAATCAGTTTACAGGTGGAATGGTTTTGTTACAAACCATAAAACATTGTAATGGTGAATATACAATCAAAATTCATACGACAGAGTTCAATTTGCATTTTGGTGAATATTTTATATTGCTATCCGATTTATAAATAAACATTACGTCTTTGTGTTAAACGGGAAACTATGAATACATTTACATGACCCAAAAAATAGAAGAAAGCTTATGAAATTAGAATTTAGTTATACATTTTCTGTACCTACACAAGATTAGTTAACACTTTATTGAAACACAAAAACATAGAATAAAAAAAAATTGTGCGTGTACTAGTTTACACACGTAAGAAGTGAAACTTCTTTAATTAAATTAAATTTAAATTTTAAATTTATAAATTTTTTAAATTCATGTTCATTGGAGAAAGTGAAAGTACTCTTCGTCTGAACCAACCGTGGTAGGGGCAAGAAACAAAAGATGGCGCGTAACTGAAAAATGTGACGGTAAATTTTTTCCAACGCCGATAAAGAAGTTTCACTTCAAATACAATTTGTGTTTCATTTTTATAAAAAAAGTAAAAAAAACGAGCAAGATGCTCGTCTGATGATAAGATACACGTGTAACTTCCAACTAAGATTAAATTAGAATTTTATTAACAAAAAAATCTGCCAAAGACTTTTCAATGAGTATTTCTATTAATTTACGTTTAAAAGGTAATGTCTTTTATTACAAGCTTTTATTTACTTTCACCTGTCTGTTCTCTGTCTGTCTGTCTGTCTGTAATCAAATCTTGCAAGTTTAATTTGATCCAATTCCCGGTTTCCGATCGAGCTGAAATTTTCATGCATGTATAAATCGGATGACAATATTATTATGACATCGAGCTGATCTGATGATGGAACTGGAAGGTGGGCATAGGGACTTCGTAATTAAACGATGCAACCCCATCAAGTTTGGGCTCATTTGATTCGTCTTGACGAGTACTTTATGATTTTAGATGGTAATAATAATAAAAACTTGTTTTAAAAAGCATTTTTAAAATTTCGCTTGTTTATTGGGGATGTGGTTGTAAACTTTTGCTGCTATACAAGAACAGTTGTTTGCTCTATATTTCAATGGTTTTAGGTTTTCATATAATATAGGTAATTCTGACCATGTAAAATTACATGACCATTACAATTAACCTGGATAACATTTTCATAAGCTGTTCTAGTAAAGTTTTCAAATTATGCTCATCCAATTTAGTTTGACCCATTATGTTCAATGAGCGTCGAATGAGTTTTTGGTTAATCCAATAAATTGTACCTATGATAACCAATTAATCTCAAATTAATTTTCATGTAACTTGTGAAGTTTGTTCACCTATTGTTATGATAGTAACTGCACCTAGTGGCTTTATATCCTCTAACAAGTGAATTTTAAAAAAACCTTTTTTAAAACAAGCTTTTATTATTATGACTATAAAGTACTCGTCAAGACGAATCAAATGAGCCCAAACTCGATGGGGTTACGTCGTTTTATTACGGAGTTCCTATGACCACCTCCCAGCTCCATCATCAGATCAGCTCTATGTCATAATAATATTGCATTGTCATCCGATTTATGCATGCATGCAAAATTTCAGCTCAATCGGACACCGGGAAAAGGCTCAAATTTAAGTTGCAAGATTTGATTACAGGCAGACAGACAGACAGACAACAGACAAGTGAAAGTAAATAAAAGCTTGTAAAAAGTAACCTATTTTGTCATTCCAGGGTCTTAACTAGCTATAAATCAAATTTCAGTTTAATTTATTCTTCCCTTTAGACGTAATGAGGGAAAATACACTAATTATAATGATTAATAAGAAAGAAATCTCGTAATAATAATTCTGACATATCAGTTTGCAACTTTCCAATAGATAAACATGTATGCTGGATCAGTTGTCTCTGTTCAATATACAGCGTACTGTTTAAAAGTGAAATGTAACATATTTATCAAAACTACATATAAAGCACATATAGAGTGCTTTTTACGAAAGGAGTCCGTTTTGCAAGGCGCCACTATCGCACATTTAAATGTTAAAATATGTATAACATTTAACGCCCCATATTTCATTTCTTAATTAATAGTAGTAATATTTATTTTATGTAACAAACAAAAATTATTTAGGATATGAAGTTCAGTAATAATCGATAAAATTAAATTTAGTTCCGCTAAATTCCGCAAGACCTTTTTCGTGAAAAGAACTCTACCATTTTGTTGTTTGTGATATTAGCTGAGTGGTCCTGCGAGGTTGCAGGTGTTTTAAAAATAATCCTGTATATATTATCAAGATGACGATAGCAGTGCAGTGTTGCAAAGCAGTTGCTTTTTACCGAAAACTGCGTTACCTACACTGTATTTGTAATAGGCCACCTTTATAGTTCAACATAATCAACGTCTCGTCCATCAACAAAAAAAATCTTCAAACAATAAAAACTACAAGTAAATTAATTCCAAAGTTTTTTATTACCCATGTCTGGCTTCCCTGCTTTAAAGCACTTTCAATAAATAGTACTCAAAGTTATTTTCTGCCGTAACTAAGGAGTGTTAAAAACCACTTACGCGGTATCTTCAAGGGGCCTGCAGTTCAACTAAGCGGCTATTTCCGTACCAACTTCTTGAAACTCATAATCACGTTATAACAACAGTAAGGACATAAGCATGACATCGTTGTTTTAAAATATTATATTAGGTGTACAAATAAGTTTCCGCCGTTTTATTGTAGATGGCACGGCACTGAGTTTCGGTTAGCTTTCGCAGATGATAACCGGCTTAAAAAATAGTTTGGACATTCAAAAACAACATAACCTATTAATAATATTATTGATTTTATATTGGTAAAATATAATTTTTATAAGTTGAAAATGTCAAAATTTGAGCCAAGTAAGCGTCATTTGCGGGAAATTATTAGTTTAATTTTTTAATTTAAAGAAATCTGCTGCTGAGGCGCATCAATTGCTCGTAGAAGCACATGGTGAGGGTGCTTTGAGTGAGAGAACGTGTCGAGAGTGGTTTCAAAAGTTTAAAAACGGTGATTTCGACGTAGAAGACAAAGATCGCAGTGGAAGGCCAAAAATTTACGAGGATGCAGAATTAGAGGAATTATTGGAGGAAGATTCATCACAAACACAAAAAGAACTTGCTAATAATTGAAAGAAATTTATATTACCGTTCTTCTATAATAAATATTTAATTTGTGTTAAAAAACGGCGGAAACTTATTTGTACTCCTAATATTTAAATTATTTTTGAGTTATATATGTCACGGCTAATGTCCGAAGTGCGGCTAGACCTAGGTTTAGCTGGTTAAATCTAGGTGTAGCCGACCGCAGTCGGTTAAAGTTAGGTGTAGAAGATTATATTCGGCCTCATTCGTTTAAAACGTGAGACAAGTTGTTATCAACGTGTTTAATTGTTGTTTTATTTATAGCGTTACTAATTGACTGATCTTTTAATACAGTTCAAACCGCTGAATGGAATTTAAATTGAAATACAGATAGGTTTTATGAAAATCTCCGCTAAGAAAGAGCTCACCGAGTGGTTATTAAATTTGCTAATAAATACCAAACAATAGTCTAGAAATCTTCATAATATTTAGGTATACTATGTCTTTATCATTAAAGCCCATACACATTGATTGGAGCATCTTCATACTCGCAACACTTTCCGTTCCTTATGAGTCTCGTAAACATTTTCCACTAAGTCATATTTTCACATTCTCAATCTGAATTTAAATCATTAAAAGTCGTATAAACAATGCCATAGCGTTTCTAGGATACATATTTTTACATAGAAATTGGAAATAAAATAAACTAAATAAAAATAAAAAGGTTTTCAATGTTGCTAAAAACGATCTTTTACATCAAATTGTTTAAAACTGATATTTATAATAAAAAAAAATGCTTTAGAAAATACTAGGTTGATATAAAAAGCATCGCAATCTTTCTGAAGTGTCTATACTGCATCTCAAGCGGTATTATCGTCTTTACATTAGATCTCGCGGCGCACAATCGCGCAACCTGCTCAACTCATTAAACATTTACGCCGTGAAGATAACGTCAGCTTTTTGTACTCCACTGCAAGATTTTATGAGTGTTTTATTGTTCTTCGATCAGTTGCGACCCCAATACTCCTATTTGCCTCGTTCCTTCACAAACAATGCCCGATTAAGTCGTTTGATCGCTTCCTTTAAATAGACACTTAACCTTGTTCTTAAACAACACGATTTGAAGTTTAGATTTCGGCTCAAAGATATTTTTAATGTCACAATTTTCTGACTAGCTTCGTTTCGCAATCTCACTCGCTGATATTGTTTTGCTTTCTAGGTTACTAAAACAGCACAAACGTTTAAGCAGTTTACCCAGAAAACTTTCGGTTTTATGATATTAGTGGAAAGTGGGAATATTATTATAGGCTTGCAGTACATAACCGTTTGCATTAGCGGTGTACTCATTTTATTTATAGCCATATTATTACACCATATTATTATAAATTACAATCGCCAGCTCTTTGACTTGTTGGAACGCACCAGAAAGCAAATGTTTGTTTACCTCACCAAATTCCAGATTAAGCCCTTTCAACTTCATGTTACAAAAATGCGGTTGTTTGTGTCTATAGGGAGGGGAACGGCATTGTGTTACATATTTTGTACAAGCGTTCTAAGGACACGAGCGGCCACCGCGCCGCGTCGGATAACAAACACACAAAAGGCGAAATAATGAATAGTCCAGAAAAACGGCGCGGCTCTCGTTATGAGCCACATGCATAAATGATACGGCGAATCTGACAAATGGAACGGCAGAGTATAACAATGCTAGTGCCTCCAAGTGGCCGTTCAATTATGCAAATAGGCTGTGCGATGTTCGTCCGGCAATAATAAAACTGTTTAACAGCTGACAAACGCCGGCCGTCCGCTCGAACATTTTTGTATTCAGTCATCCGTCTAAGCAATAAAACGAGACCAGGTACATCGTCCGTATGACGAGATGTCCCGCGCTCATATTAAATTAGACCGCCCCTGGTCATCCACTTTATTTTTATTTGAATCCCATGAAAATATGGAGCGTGTTTGCTCGCGTTTTGGGAGTACGGCTCGCCACCGTTTTATTCGCGAGTCAATGTTTATGAATTTGTTAATAAACAAATGGCGTTTGGAACCTTTGCGATGTAGGCTTCGAAGTTTCGCGATCCGCGGAGTCGTAACCGCTATCACTAATTATCCGGAGTGGGTTATTTCGTTGAAATAAAATGTAATCCGATAGTAATTTGGATAAAAGAGTCTCTTTTTACGAGCTCTTAGAACTAGATTGGCGTAAGTATAGTCGTCGTTTAAGGGAGGGCTATCATGCGAGGAGCACATAAACGTGAGCGTGAGTCGTGTGTCGCGCGACTAATGTTATCGCGGTTGCTTTGTTTGAGACACTGCCGCTTGTTACTTTTGGTGCTCTACTAGTTACAAACAGACTGCTTTATACCAACCATTCCACTGAAAATGCAGGCTATCTTTTACAACGGTACTTGTAAGATTTCAACACACTCCGTCCCGCTTTCATTTAGATCCAACTTTGTAAATGAATTGCTTAAATGAAATCATAGGTGACTAATAGTAACGCAAGATTAAAAGTAAAAAATATTCAACACAAAAGGAAGAGGAACTAATTATTAATTAAACATCCAACGTGCTAATCAAATAACAATCTAATTTCCTTCCATTTTATTCCCGACTGTCTATAATCTGCTCGTTAATTAATGCCGGCGTTTAATAATGTGAATAAATTATGAATTTATTAAACAAAGAACAATTTTTCGTCTGTAACTCCTCATAAAACTGATCCACTCTAGGTGCTTCATCACTCAGTCAAATTGCGTTTCGCTTAATTTTCTTTCCCGGCAGGTGTGTTCGACAGAGCAATTATTTACACCGTCAGCGGTGACGTCACTTTGCCCTCCCCTCTCCGCACGCCACACCTCACCCCCTCCGACCTCCTGTTTCCTCCGAGAATAAAACTTGCTATCGTTGTCTAGATAGTTTCAAACTGTAAGTTATTCCCTTTAAGTTTTCCTATTTTGTTTCCTTAGTAAACGCCTATCGTAACTTAGAGAATTGCACGTTCATCACGTTTCAAAAATTTCCCTTTACTGGTAACAAGTGAGGGATTTATAATGCTCAGAAGTTTCTGTAGCGGTACTTCTTGTCGAGTTTGATGTTGATGTGAGAAATCCGTTTAAGTACTAAAACAATGTAAACTGGATTAACAGAGCGCTCTTGAACGAATCACGTAGTGGTTTGGATATGAAAATACCCAAACGTCTGTCGGCATCGTCTCCGAGACTACCACTTGGAACAATAACAATTCTTAATGTCACTCAATTTAATCAGAGGCTTTGTATCACTGGCTCGGCTATAAAGTAACGTTAAATAGACGTTATTGGGGGCAACCCTTGTGCCGGTCTACATAGGAGCCAAGGTCGTACTTGAATGTCAGAATCATTCCCCTCGTGTTTAGAAATGTCACTGCGGCTGATACGGCCTATGGTTTAGTGTCACTAATATGAGAGTGACATATGGGATTAATTAGAATGTCACGTCGGCGTAAAGAAAATTAATTTGCGCGGAAGTTTCGTGGATTTCGTGTTTTCCTAGCTCGTAAATGAATGATATTTTAGCTTAAGTATGCGTAAAGTAGTAGGATTGGTAAGGAATTACTTTTGAACTGTTTGGGGCCTTGAATTAGTTTGCTAAGAGTTTGAATACTAATTTCCGTGGTTTACTGATAAAAAGTACTTCTAGTTAATATAGTGTTCTAGAAAAAATAAAAAATCACTTTTCAAATCTACAAAGAATTATATGATAGAATGTAGCTCTCAATTTATTTTCTGTGAACTAACTACTAATGAGACCAATCTCGTGGTTGTAAGGCTTTAGCTAAGGCTTGTAAGGCACTAGGCACTAGTTTGGTAACTAATTACTATAAGATTTCAGATACACCTATAGGCCAAAACCGTGTCAATTTTCTTGTCAGAATTCTTTTAAGAAAAGGTAAACAACTGTAGGCCAAAACCGTGTAAATTTTTTGGCAGAAATTCTTTTAACAATAACTTAACAATACCCAAAAGTAAAAATTAAGTCGACATTATCGAAACACATGAAAATGAGATTGATTATTAGTTCTGGCATTTGAACAGGTGGAGTGCTGACATTTGGTTGAACATTTTGTTAGGTACAATACAATCAATAGCAAAGAAATGACCTTTATAAGGTAGTTTGGCTCAGTGCTCCCGTAACACGCGATTGCTTATAAAGTAAGGGAAAGCTTTCAATGAATATCTGAATAGACGGGACTGAAGATATCGTGGATTTTTTTGTTTAATAAGTGTTTTTCTTTCACTTATTTCGAAATAAGGCGGTTCTTAAGCTATCAGCTGCTTGATCTTGTGCTTCAAGCAAGCCTCTGTGTGAAACCATCAGCAATCTTGTAAACAATTTTTTTGGCAAATAAATATTGTTGTATTTATGTACTTTCAACATAATTCAAAACTATAAATCATAATTACAATATGCAATTCACCTACTGGATTACTCATAAAAATAGAACCCATACGTAATATTTTAACATCAAATTCTCGTTACAAGTCTAGCGTTAAAAAAATAAATAAGCGAGAAACGTTGTTAAAGGCTGTGCTACCAAAAGGCTGAGCGGCCGAAAAGGTAAAATTAAACCCGCTTGTAACAAGTTATAATTTGAATCATAAAGCCTAAAATAACTTGTTTAAAAAGACAAAGCTGACATGAATTAATAATTTACATTCACATGTCATATTATAATAATAAAACAGATACCACGCTCCGTAAAAAGTTAACACTTTGAAATTAGTACTCAAGATTTATGCTCTGCGCTCTCAGAGGTAACCTATGTTTTTTTCCTGACTAATATGGAAATATCTACTCCGTTGGGTTTTGACATTATCGTTATTTTTAATCAGGTGTGCTCCACTCGTGGACAGAAGCTACATAATATTTGCACAATGGGGTGCACAATGGGTCTTTACTTCATCACTTTTCAAGTATTCTGACAGTCTAATACTTTGTATTATTATACTTTCAATATAATCCATTAATTCCTATGTTGCGGCTAAAGTCCCAAGTGCGGCTATACCTGGATTTAACCGATTAAACCTAGGTATAGTTCGGTCTCTAGCCGTGACATATATAACATAATAATTACATAATAATTTTCCTGTTTGTAGTTAATAATTGTTAATTATTTGTAGAAAACTTTTACATTCTACAAAATGCTATCAATACAAAAGTGATGCCATCACTTTCGTATCTGAAGTGCGGTATCCGTTTTCATAGTTTGTGATTTACATTTTAAAATAAAGTTAAATGGAGTATATCTGATTGTAAAAGCTGATGAATTTAATTGCATTTTACGAACATTTTTACACAAAATTACTTTTTACTTTTGATTGGACTCTATCACTTTTAATGTTTATACATTGCTTCTATGAACTCACAAAAATGCTTCAAAAGCTTTGTGTGATATTCTTTTTCGCTTCGAATTTTGATTTTTATTTCAATATCAAATCATTCTAATGTTCCTCCTTTTTTAAAAAAGTATTTTGTATGTTTTAGGTCTATTTAAAGTTCGTTCATTATTATAAAACACTTTTTGTTCTTTGACTAATTTTCACTCGATGTCAACAAATGCCTCCAAGAAAACTATGAACATGGTTATAAATTCAAACTTGAACGGAATCGTTTTATAATAAATTCTCTAGCCACCGCGGCCAGTGGGATTAATCGTCTTACTTTTCTCTCTCCGCTGTAATCCTCAGAGAGAATTGTGCGGCTAGGTTCCTTGTAACCACTACCACAAGCTTTGCAAGTATTTCTACCAGAACTCACTCACGAGCTCACAGAGAGAAGATAAAATCGTGATCGTCTAAAATCGTTTTGAAACTCCAAAATAATGTTACGCGAAAATCGAATTCGTGCGGGGACCGACTGAGATTTTCTCGCTAAAGGAATGTGTGTGTTCACATATCGATGACCGGAAACTTGTTCAAGAGGCCAATTTTTTCAAATATTTCTTTAATCAGGTTTTTTTTTAAAGTAGAATTTGATTCACGTATTTTAAAGAAAATAGTCCAAGAATTCAAATATTATTCAGGTGGAAAATGCACGTCTAAAACTTGATAACAGAGCATGCAGTAAGTCAAGCTTAAGTTCCTATTACTCTTATCTCTAATAGGTATAAGCATTTCATGGAATAAGTAGGTGCGCCAACACACACTACTAGGTTGGAGTCCGGCTAAGTCCACGCTATCGCTTCTCGGAACGTTATGAGGAAACAATTTAAGTTTCGGTCGGTAGTAAGAGCTTAGGTCTCGGCTCACAAGTGGAGGATATTTGCGAACCCATACCCCCAGGATTTACTGCATCACTAGTTGCGCTCAGATAACTGTCTTCAGGAACGCTCTAACTTATGAAATGGTCTCTTTGTACGTCCGAGTCTTTGTTGACTCAATGCGAATAATTGCTTTCGGTACCGCCGGAATCGTGTAGTTCTAATGTAATGGGACAGTTTGTGTTCTTAGTTAATGGCTTTATAGAGGGTGTCTGTGTTGTGATAAAAACGTTTTAACATCGTTAGTGCATGTTGTCAGCGTAATTTCCCTTATTAAAACTTTCCACTGTCAACATGCGTTAAGTTCCACCGTTTCGTTAGCATCTAATTGAGTTTGTCTCGTAAAAATACCTACCGATGTAAAGCTCGCAGACTGCGGGATCAAAACTGCAAATAAAACCTAAAATATAAACTGCCAAAAAAGTACCGCAGTCCAATTTAAAGCAAAGTTAGTTTAGACTGTCCGTCAGTGTCCGTGTACAATATTTGGGGGTGTATAGAGAAGGTTCGCACCTGATGGGTTTACCGTTGGCAACAGGGCTTAGTTTGTGTCACAATCGGTCGGCGCCGCTGCAGAATTAACCGCGGCCGGCCCGTTCTAAATGTCACTCTTATTATCGTCTGACACTCCCGGATTACCTAGGATAAAATGTTTTAACGTTTCGGAAGCGACCATTCCACGTCAACGTTTGTTATCTCACCGAATTAAAAACTTCGGCCGGACCGGACCTACTTTTAATTTAGCTATTCATCCTCCCTTTCTAACGCGATTTACCGTTTTAATTCATCCCCCGAGCGCGTCGAGTGAACCAATCGAGCTGTTTGATTGGCAGGAACAATCACTTACGTGCAACACTGTCAACTTTGACGTTCCCGAATGAAGCTTCACAGGAGGCCCTGTTGTACGTCTGCTAATACCATTTTCCGTTTGGCTAATAAGTTTAGCATGCGTTATTACCAATCTGCAGCCGGCGGGCTTGGCTCGGCTCGAACGCCTCTGCAGCAATCAATTTGTTTCATGTTCGGACGTTTTGATTCTCTGAATTTGAGCGCGACGCGATGCTCCCTCCGTATGTACGCTCGTTGCGGCGCGTCTTCATTTGCAAGTTTATGTTGTTTGTTTGCGCAGTCTTGTCACATTTAGATACCTTTACGATAAAGTGGCGTGTTTGAACTGCACAAATGCTGGAAAATACCTTCTTCGAAGCTCTTATTGCGTACTTTACCTTCATTAGTGTCGTATTGTTAAGCGTTTTACGGCAAATAAGAAGCGCTCCTAATTTACATCTCTTAATTGTTATCGATACAAAATCGCAATATGTAAATGATGGGCCGGGCTCTCGGCACGGCTGGTGGCGGCCTAGGGCCGGAGCCTCCGGTAGAGAGCCTCGAGTTCATTTGACATTCGGATCACGAGCGCCTCGAACACCGTCTCCCATCTCGGCTCGCTCTCGTCGATTGCATTAATTTAACCATTTTATAAACGATTTAATAGACAATCTTCAGATTCGGCCATTTGTGAAAATCTGAAATCAAATACAGCATAATATTGTAGAGCATTTAATTTCACAGCGTTGCGATAAGAAATATTGGCGCAGTCCAGCTGCTAGTATCAGCGGTAAATTGAAAATTGTTGCCATTTATTCGAGCTATTTAAAATTGAACGTTCGCTCATTCCTGACGGCCGAAGAGAAGTTTAATTTATTCATTACGCCGCAGTTTTTCCTGCCGATGAAATGAAAATCTCTGGATAAGAATGCGGTTTGTCATTTTGCGGTGGACGCCTTCGATATACCCTCGGGAGTATTCAAATCAATCTCTGAACATTTTCAATTTATTTCAGTGTCCTTATCTGTGACAGCCTCGGCGCTGAATTAATCTGAGCGCACTTTCCACCGCCCCCTCCCTCCGCGACTCTCGCCCGGTCCCTCTCACCGGAAATTAAACGAATTAACGCCATCCAAATGTACATTTTTCACTTTGGGACTCGCGCATCCTATCGATGAATCTCGAGTCTTTTTCATCGGAAAGCGATCGGTGAATCTGTGCGTTTATCTGTCTTCGCTCAGATTGAACAATTGATACGTCAGTGATGTACGGAGAATTGTAAATTGAATTCGCGTTATTGATTCGTCCACGCTCCATTTATTCGGAAAACGATTTGATTAAACGTAGCGACACTGTTGTATCTATATTATGCGTGGTTTGAATATAATTTTATGGGTCTCTAGGCTATGGATATTACGATAAGAGTTAATAGGTATAGGGATACGTGAGATAGGTTCATATAGTTTGTGTGAATGTGTAGTGTGGTATTGTTTAGGTAACGAGTAAAGGTCGGACGTGCGGCGCTACATACATAAAGGTTGTGGAAGTGCACGGTCAATCGCTCAAGCGGCTCGGGCCATGTACCCCGTGACGTAATGGGGCTGTAAAGCCGCGGCCGCACCTGCTCGCTCGCCAGAGCTGCCGAGCTTCACCGATATCCGCTAATTAATTCAGCGCTGGCCATTACCACGAATACGATACTACTATTATTGCGTAAGCTCTACTCTCTCTAAACTGCTTCCTTGTTTCGCTTTGGTTATTTCTCTTTTACGGTGGAGTAAAGATTGAGCACTTAGGGTTTTGTTGCTAGATTATTGTATATCTAATTACTACTATTATAGACATGCAAGTACAATAAATGGAAAATGTTAACATATAAAAACAGGTATATGTAAAATTGACATCTCTTGTTGTTTACAAACAATTTGTGAATAAAATTGTCATAAGTTAATCTTTGGCATTAAACGAGATACACGCACATAATTTAAACTGAGAGCTTTACCGCTCATCCTCTTAACGAGCTCGCACTGTCCAATAAATTGCTCCAAACTATGTACCTACATTTTGATTAATAAAATAACTGATTATGTTTATCGCAAGGTTTTAAAATTTAAATATTCTGGATTTTCCTCATTATGTTTAAAATGCATTCGTTGACGAGTCTCCTGAGTTTAAAATGTCCCGCAGTGTAGTTTAACTAAGTCGTGCACTATCGATACCTACCTATATGTACACATACGTATACGTAGGTATAGCATAGGAACCGAGTTTGCTTTTCAATGTGTCGTAACCGTAACAACAGACTCCGCTGTAAAATACCTCAAGTGTTATCACGGTCGGGACCAGCTGCCGACAAACCCTGATTTCCCTCCCCGCGCCCCGATGTATCATTTTTTTCAACCCGCTCGAGAAGGCCTCGAGATTGCTATACTTAGCATTAAATTGTGAAGCTCTTAAAGGGCATTTCGTTAGGATTACGCGGGGCAGGGATTTTTTCATTGAGCACCATCTAGATTGCGCGCGCTTAGCCGCTTTGTAAATACCTTAAAGGTATCGGCGAACGTAAACTGGCCCCGATCCGCAGTGACGTTAATGAGCCCGTCCCTTCCCTATCGCCGAGATGTATGGTTATAACGGTGGTATACTTAGGA
Source organism: Hemithea aestivaria (assembly GCA_947507615.1). Classification (NCBI taxonomy): domain Eukaryota; kingdom Metazoa; phylum Arthropoda; class Insecta; order Lepidoptera; family Geometridae; genus Hemithea; species Hemithea aestivaria. The sequence continues at coordinate 12,385,900 of OX382331.1, forward strand.
ATTATCTCGGCCCGAATTTTTTCGCATTCAATTTATCTCAAACTCCCGTTTCGGGGGAATCAGTTTTGTAAATTGGGAGGTTTCATATTCGACAACATGCCTAATGGTCGCTCGTCAAGTTAATGACGAGTTTCACAGAAAGTTCCGCTATGAGTTTACTTATGACTTATATCCCGTTTTGCTGTCTACTTTCGACAATTAATAGAAGTCACTTCACCTCTATAATATGTACTTCTTAATTTCCAGTTTTACATAATGAACTCGTATGCTATTATATCTGTAGTAATATTACGTAACAATAACCGCAGCACACGCACAAAAATAAAATAATGTGTGATATAATAAATTGTATTGTTTTGAGTTCCGTTTATTTGTAAAAAATATATGCATTTTTTAAAATTCAAACAGTCCAGCATTGTTATCAGCGTAATTCGCATTTTTATATTGCGGATCGGATTCCCATATTTATTTCAACAGTATCCGCATACTGTAAATATAATGCATGTTATAAAGTAGTAAAATGTTACTATAAAAGTCAGTATTACACGCCAGAGGACCGATCGAGCGTTTAATATGGGACTATTAATTCGGTATGGACTTATTTACTTGCCTTAATTCTGTCTATTGGAGGAGATAAAAGAAGTTAATTTTATAAATGGGCCATTTCCGTATAGGTAATCTTGCGTCGGCGTTATCAGGGGCCAATCGGGCAAAGACAGATAGCGCGGTCGACACGCGAGCGTCGATTGATTAGCCGGAGTCGGAGCCCGCACTGCCTTCACCAGTTAATAAAGCCTTCGTTGACCGCTGATTGCCTTGTAACCCACCCATTCAGCTTTTACCCCGAATCCTGTGAATAAATTGCCTTATGCAATCCATCATATCACAGGCATGGGAAACTTCGCAGAATCACTTTGATGAGCTCATTTTATACGCCACATCGTTGCACATTTTTTCATTGCGAATAAAACTTGATCGACTTTTCCTCTATTCAATAAAGATAAACTTTCAATTGTTTCTGTTTAGTTAAAGTTTATTAGATTTAGGTGTATTTATCAGATTATCTTCTCCGTCGAATCAATACGAGGAAATGTTTAGACACTCGGTACCTAGTTACCATTCCCATATTGTTTCTCAAACAAACAAAGCAAGTAGATATCTGTTACAGATTAACAATCAACTTTCACGGCTGCCATTCGGGAGGGATTTAAGTTGAAACAGGGGTTCTGTTTTAGCGTCCGAAAGTTTATTCCAGTTTGCGGTGTAAATTAATCAAAGTATGTATATTGGAGTGTGTAGTGCGATTATAAAGCAAGCGGGTGACAGCGGCGAGGCGAGGGAGCGAGGGGACCGCGTCCGGTACAAGTTTCACCAACAATTTCGGCCGCGGATCGGATTAGGCTGCGGGGCTGCTCGCGGTCACTACCAGGTCTCATGAACACGGTATACGTTTCACAAAGTTCTTCCCGCTAGCGGAATTAGAAAGTCACTCACCGACAACAAATCTGGATTTAGTTGACTCTCTGTAAATGACATTTTTAAACCGAGGCGTCTCGACGACGACGGTCGGAGCACGGACCGCCGCACGTTATCCGGAGTGGGGTTCGCGCGTTGCGTGGGATTATGCAACAAAAAATATGCGTTAAACCAACCCTTTTTTCGGGCGATGTGAATGTGACGTGAAGTTTCTTCCGGCTACCCGCGCCGGCCTTGCTCGCGACGGGCTCAGCCTAATTGTTTGACGAAAATAAATGATTCCCAAAATAAAAATAAACGAGAGTTTCGCGTTTGGTATTAATTTTTAACGTGACGTTGCGGCTGCTTTTATTTATTAAAGCGTAGGTTAATTGGGGCTATTCCTGATCCGGAATTGATGAGGCGACTTCCATCGTTGAAACAAAGCAGCTTTTATGCGTTAATGGTTGCATTGTTTTATGACTGTTAGAAATGATGTGCGAGTAAATGCCTCCTACTCGTCACTTTAAAAATGAAATTGAAAATTAAAAGTATCACGTAATAGAATAGGGAACAACGTTGATGAAATGTATGTAGATAGAGGAAACAAAAAAAATAATTATTACCTTAGTATGTGTAAACATTAAAAGTCATTGTAAACCGTGATTGTTGGTCGGCACGCACGCCGGCACCCACGCGAAAATGGGTCAGACTACCCTCGTTTTACGATTACTTTCAGCTTCGTATAAAGAGTGAGTCGACATATCTTCATGTCGATCTTATAATCCACTGATATTAAACGCTCTTTTATAAACAAATTACTTGAAAGTGCCTGTTCAAACTATTTAGTTGCCAATAAGCCAATAAATTGGGTATTATAACTGACTTCAAGAAAAGGATGAGGTTTACTTTTCGTGGAAATCTTTTTAATGGTCGTTCACTGACTAATCGAGGCCGCCTGAATCGATTCGAGAATAATATTTTTTAATTCAATGGGTACACTCTTCTAGTAGTCTTATATAGATTTTATCGAAATTCGTCAGCTATTATGCTGTTTTTGAGTTAAAAATTAGAAACTGGGTCTTGCCCTTAATATTATCAATAAAAACTTGCTTAGTCGTTTATTTATTTTCTGATCAAAATAAAAACAATATATAATATATAATTTGTTTCGTAGTTCGATCCTCGTATTAAAATATATCAAAAATTCACTTATTTAGCGAGCTGCTCTTATATCAATTCATCTTATTCAAAAAAGTGAAAAATAAATATGAGTGACCTGCATCATTTATTTACCAAATACAAACATTGAAATGGTTTCGATGCGAATTGGGATTTTTGAAATAAACATTTAAATTTAAGTGAGTGGCTCCCATAAAATATACCTACTAGTCTTATGTGTAGTTTTCGGTTAGTATCTAAATAATCCTACCTTTTTCTAATTCTAAATGCTATGAGCTAAGGGAGGTACCTCTTTGCACCACAGTTAGATCGTGGAACAACACACAGGCTACTTTTTATCAGGGCCAGCTAGTGTTTTCAAAAAAATTATTATCCTATGAAAAGTCTCTTTAATGAATTTAAAAGTACACAATATTATTATGTTTATCTTTGTCACACTTTGTTTCTTTTGAAGTTTGGTGGTAAACCCTAAAATTCTGAACCGATTGACATGAAATTTTCTGCGATATTAGCTAAGACCCTAGGATAATACATTGTACTTTTCAGCGAATAAAATCAGAGGTAGTCTAAATCCCGGCGGCGAATAGCAGCTATATATTTATTAGCGCGATTTATAGGCTCCATAAATGCTATATTTAAATCTTGTAACGCAATATTTATCCAAGTGTTCTCCAAGTTAGGAAGCTATGTGGAGTCACGCGAGGTTAATCTGTCTTCATTTCCTATCTATCAGAATGGCTGGGCCCTGCGGTATCAGGGTTGCTACTTTTAGATATACATTTTGCAATTCCTGTTTCTATGGAACGAAGTCTGTTAACGTACACCCTGCGTTCAATAGGTACATTTATTTAATTATTTTATTTATTTTAAGAAAGCTAACAGCAAGGTAACATTAGAAAGCTATATAAAACAATGAAGGCCAATTACTAGCTTCCGCAGGTACAGCAGCTTTTAAATTTGTACTCGTATAGATTTAACATTAAATTGAAAGTTATAGAGACATCAATAAATAACCATGTAAGAGGTAGTGTGCAGATTGAGTTTCTCCTTCGTAAGTTAATTCATGTTCATATTATATAATAATATTTATGGCTAACACTACTTTACTGTTTAAAGTTTGTTACTTGCAATATTAATTAAAATAGTAATCGATTTTCTTGTCAAGTTATTCTTACATATTGTTTTTAATACACAATTTTTAAATCCATCTTATTTTATCAATAACACAAAACCTTACTTAATAATATTATGTAAAAAAATGTAAACAATTTATCTGTTCGGTTAAAGTATAAACTGTCTCAAAGAAGACAACCCTAAAAAGAGCAGCGTAAAGCATTAGTTGGTATCAGGCGACTTTGTCCGTGAAAAATGATTTCCAACCACACCTTGCCGTTGTCTTTACCAATCTTTCACAACGCTATCTACGTTCCAGTTCGCGTGTTACAGATCCATTTATTTATGACTTGTACGTTTCGTTTCAGGTATGTATTGCTGTGGCGAAGATAACTTGATAAGGTAACTTCGACTCGATTGGGTGAAATGAATCTTGGAGTTCCAACGTTCGCGCGTTAGTTTGTGTTGTTTGTTGGGTATTACAGTATGCAGTATAATATATAGTATAGTTATAGTACGGTTGATCAATTTGTACAAAGCACAGGTTCATTGCTTACTAATATTTGCATAGAGTAACTGCGTGTCAGGATGAGATTGCAGAGAGGAATTATGACAGCAAAAAAATGGCAAAATACATGCGTGACATCGTCTACATTGTATGCGAAAAGTCTTTTAAGAAGATAGTGCAAGTAGAAATTTGAAGTGTCAACAAAGTATTGGCAATACCCTTGGTGTTGCAGATATCCCAAAGCACCGCGATAATCGTTCACCATCAGGTGAACCATTTACTTATTTGTCACCCACGGCTTAATAAAAGCGTACCTACATTGTCCGTACACTACTCGCTAGCATAATTCGCAGATATAAGTCGTGCCGATGATGTCGGTCATACTGATACGAAAATTTTATAAGAATAGGCTAAGTATTTACATTAAACACGATCTATTAAAATGATTGAAGTGGCACATATATTATGAAAAACAAACTACTCGTATATAAAAAGGTATTAAAATAAAGAAGCTTTGCATTAACTCTTCTCTTATTATATGTTTTTTACTTATTATGTTCGACAACAGAATACAAAACATATTTTTTAATGTAAAAAACAGCTTTGAGTGGTTATTGTCGATGGAAATGTAATTTACGTACCTCGTTATTTCTGAGAAGAGTTTTTCAATCTCTAAATACGAGTACTTAGATATTTAAAAAGAAATAGCTTGTATTTATAAAGAGTTATTCATGTATGTTCTCTTTATGGTATTAACATGGATACAACTTATCCCGTGAAGGAAACTGATTAAATATGCTATAGTTACTAAATGTTCCAGTTGGTAGGATTACTGCGGCCAAGCGAAATTACTTAATCAGTGTTTTCAAGACCTAAGACGAAGGGTGACGATGAAAAGAGAACAAATCTTTTCTTAAATATATCTATTGATTGTAGATGTTAAGCAATATTTATTAAATACCTCAGCCTGATATAATGACAAATGTTTGTTGTTCAATTCGCGTCTTGTTCAACGGCTTGCTTAAAAATACATGATCAAAACACCCAGAGACAGATTGAGCAGATATGTATCTATTAATTACATAAATTTATGCTGACCAACCTAGAACCAACACCACCCTATCATGGATCAACCACCCTAATAATCAACAAGCCAGTTTATGCAAAATTGCTATAAAAGGAGGTAGTCGTGAAAAATATGCAACATGGTAGAACAATAGAATAGTTGCGTGGCCCTCAGCTGAAGCAGGGATGGTTGACGTGAATTTTAATTACATTTTTATGATACTAAAGCGTACGTAGTCGACGTCGAGCATGTTCAACGGGAGACCCCGCGTCGCGTCATTCCAGCTATACAGAAAAGTTGCAGTACATTAAATCACACCAAAAAGAATATTATAATATGCAAAACGTGGTTTTGTCTCAATCAAGTTTATCATTGTGTTTTGTTCTGTATTTATGTCACACGCAGCTAAAGCCCGGATTACGGCTACTCCTTGGTTTAACCGGCTAAATCTAGGTAAAGCCGCTTTTCGGACTTTAGCTGCAACATAGACACTCACAAACATACTGTTTTTCAGCCAAATTTCAACGCCATCCAATCAACAGCTAGAGCTGTTATAGATAGCTGTGATAGATATTAACTACTCAGTAAGATAATTAACAGTAAGTCCGATTTTTCTAGAATTTGACTCCATATGACGAGAACTTCTAATGTTATTCACATTTCAATAAAGTTAATCTTTTTTGACGATCTGGAAAAAACCTCTAAAATATCTACGCATATTCTAGCCCAATTTTGATTAACTATGTCCTTAGTAAAAGTACAAAACTGTCTTTTAATAATCTATGAACAAAAGATTGTAGAACTAACGCAGTCACTCTATAGTTAATAACACAGACTTTGTTAGGGTGACATCGTATACAAAAACCTTCCCTCGCTTGGGCTTGTTGAGACGTCACTCTAGTACCTAGCTAGACTGCAGGATGCGATTGACTCCACGCACCCTTTGACATTAAAATTGACGGCTGAGTTTTAGAGAACCCTTCATCTTTTAACGCTGACGTTACATTTTTTAATCTTTGTACTTATAGGTATAATGTGCAGGTACATGTTAAGAGTTAAGAGAAGATTGATGTTAAAGTTGCTGACGAATCAATAAAAGCTGGCTTACTTTTGCAGCACTTTCTACAGAGGACAAAGATTTAACATAACACTAATTAATGTGTATAACTAACCAACTACAATCATGATGTATTGTATGGTCGAATAGGGGAAGATATAGCTACGATGCGTCCATTAGTTATAAAAAAAATCGCATAATATTTAATTAAATTGTAAATCACCTAATTTCATTTCATTACATTACTAATATTCAGATTTACTTTTCAAATAGGTAGTTTAGTATATTAAGTACGACTACACATTTTTGTAACACGTTGTAAGCAATGCTTCTTTCTAACATGACGCAAAATTTGATATATTGTACTCAGATATCCAAGCTAAAAATGCTTAGAAGCCATAAATCGCAATTTTCTGATTTTTCAAGATGAAAATTTAGGATGGATTTTCCCGACCATAATGTGGAAGCGATTGAATATGATAACACGCGATATTTCACTTATAAATATGGGACGGTTGTAAAAACGGGGTTTCTTACATATACCTCTATAATATAATCTATACCTTTGTCCGTATTTTATGTCCGAGTGTTTTACGCTCGCAGAGATGTATCGTCAATGCAAATAAGCGGTATTTTCGCGTAAATCACCTTGGTTTATGTAAGGGCGGCCGCAAACGGGCATTATCCTCCTTCGCAACGCAAAACAACCGCATTCGTTCGGCACGCATTTGTCTTAGGTAGTACGTGATCTATATTTCGCGGAACGGCTCCAGTTGGTCTTTGGTTGAGACGAGGTTGAGGCGCAGAATGCTACCATTGAGCTCTGTGTATTATATACTAGCGATGTTACGCATTATTACTGAGTTACATTCAATTCCTATCATACAACCGCGGTTCAATCAGTTGCAAATGAAATGAGTTTATTGATAATCTTTTATATATAAGCTTTCATTTTATTAATTTTATTGCAAATCTGTAACGACTTTAACATGTTTGCTTACTTGATTTCAAGTGCACTAAAATTAAAATAAAAAAACATTCAAACATAAGGTCAATATATTATAATACCTTCATATTAAAATTACTACACACTGCAATTAAAATTAATTTGATTATTACCAAATCCAAATGCTCAATAAATTTGTAGTGAATTTATTTTTTAATAAGTTGAATAAATAGGTTTTAATAGCTCTAAGTGCACTGTGCACATCTTTGGGCACATCCTTACCAAAAATGAGACTAGTCAAACCCGCAGCAATAAAATGTCAACATTTTGCCTGATATAACTTTCTTTAACTAAATGAATTCAACTGATTTTCAACTAAGTAAACTGCGGTCGAACGACAGCAGTAGATAAGAACACATTCCGATTATAAGGTGTCTTCTCTATTTGTACATACTTCGCAATGCCGCCGACGTGGTTCCAGTAACTACTCTTACTTCCTGTAAGGTACAAAAGATCGTGCAGATAAACATGCCAATATATTTTCTTTTATTATTTTAACGGGAAAATGTTCTGAAGAAATTCATAACACTAAAGAGAAAATTACTATTAGTTATTACTGTTTTGGAAGAACAGAAAATGTTTTCCGTTTATTAAAATAGTAGAATATTATGTCTTATGGTATTTTACATTTTAATTAATTTTGTTATTGAGACTTATTTAACCGATAGTAGCAATTCTTCTATATTTTAAAGATTATAATTAAGATAGCAGAAAACATAATATATGTAGTTGAAAACGCAATCTCAACAACAACTTTACACTCAACCTTAAAAAATCTCTAGATAATATTTATTTGAAATGTACATTCTCTCAGTTGAACTAAAACTAAATTGCACGTAACACTTAAATGGCTTAAACACATTACAAAATTAAAATAAACCACTAACACATAGATAAGATTAATATTCAGAGGTACAAACACCTCCCATACCAAGTTACCGCGGAGTGGCTTCACCACTATAAATCTCCCATCGGAATTAACCGCGTCGGAAGGACAAACCGAAAAACAAATCATTCCCTAGGCAAAAATAGAATTATAAAAAACATGGTTGAAAATAGCAACTGGAATGAGTTTTCTAATAAAAAATATAAAATGAGGCACATGTAGCAAGCTAAAAAGAAGAAAAAACATGCAAGATCGCAATAAATTGATAAAAGATGTCACTATAATGATGTTCATAAAATTTATCTACTTGTTATTTGAGTAAAATATACCACAAGGCAGTCTTAATGTCACATAATATCAAATGCAATTGTAGCATTAACTTAGTCCTAGCACTATTTAATATTTCAATATTTTTTTTTTTTTAGTCGTGGCAAATGCCTTTATTGAGAAAAACAAACTGTCCTAGCTAGGTGCTGAATTATAAATCTTAAATCTAAATATATAAAAAGAAAGAGTGACTGACTGATCTATTAACGCACAGCCCAAACCACTGGACGGATTCGGTTGAAATTTGGAATACAGATAGGTTTAATGACGTAGACCTCCGCTAAGAAAATATTTTGCCATGCGGGCAAAGCCGCGGGCATAAATTAGTAAATAATATACCTAGACCGCGTGTGTTATATATTATGTACGTATTCAAGTGATCGAGCTTACTATAAGTGCTTATTTTTTATTTCATAAAACTACTTCTAGTAATTTTTATTTTCTTTTCAAAAAAAATTAAGCGTTAAAATGAAAACCGACAACAACAATGAAACGTGGCTTCCCATAAATAACGATGCAGGCTTTCGTAACGGATGTGGGTAGATTTTGAGAGTTTATACAGCCGCCGAAGCGGTTCGGTAAACAATTTGAATTATGAGATTTAGCATTGAAATTGTTTCTCTTATGTATAAATATCTCTGTTGTAAAACGCGATCCGACACCCGTCAATTGACAGAATAGAATTAGTATGGTAAAAGCAAACATTTACGCGATTTTTTTATTTATTGCGTACTTATTTTATTCTTCTTTTATTATTAAACAATACTACAGGACCTAGTAAAGAACACTTATGTTAATCACAAATCAGCGCCACATTTTTGGCCATTAATTAATAAATAAAATGTAACACTGATGAACTTTAAATAATATTAATGCGAGTATATAGCTAAATGTTCATAACAACGAATGACAAATTTATGAGTAGGTATTTATGTGTATAAAATTTCGGCACAAATGGTACGCTTTGTTGTAGAATAATATAATATAATTTCTATATCGCCACGCAAATAGACCCAAATCGTTGTACTCGCTTACTAAACATTAGGTGTTTCGTAGGAAGACGACAGCGGCTTTATGAATTTTTAGCACGTAATCGGTTTACCTTGAGTCGAGGCAGACAATGAAGGTTCATAGCGTATGCGTGCGACCGGATGCGACTCGCAGGGAGACCCCGGCTTCATACATAGTTGAGTGGGACACGGAATTTAAAATTCACCCCCTAACGACGGCAAAATGAGGCCCGCTGTTTGAACGCGATCATCGCCATGATACTGAAACGCTGACGACGCCTACGCGATTTTAATTCCGCAATATCAGGAGCTCGCGCAAAATCATAACTGACGAACAAACGATATCTTGTACGTATATACGTCCCTGGCGGCCAGTAATAATATGCATCGTCGTTTACATTGGAGATATTTTTTCATTTCTCACAAAAATAACGGATAGCCCCGCCTCGAGCGTTTGATACGAGCAGTTACGACCAATATGTATTTTTGTTGGTTGTACCGCAACAGTTGCGTTCGTTCTGTTTTCTTATCTGATTCATGTTCGCGTTTAACCGAGTATTCCAAACGAAGAGTTTACAAGGAACGGAACTGTTTAAGCCGATAATCCACCGTTGAATCGATAGCTTCAACAAAAGAGACGATTGAATGAAAAGATTAAAAAAAGTTGGGGAAGTGGAGGGAGCGATTACGTGGATCGACGCGAGGCACTGTGGGCCCGACCGCGGCACAGCAGCGATGATTCCCCGCGATACCCGCAACATAATATTACCTTCGCCCGTATCCAGCTCTTATCTTTTGTCCGGTGAGCGCTGCATTTGATCCAATTTGCCAATACAATCAGATCGAGGGTATTGCAGTAGCATTATCTCCGGCCGTCGTGGCCGCTCTAATGCGATCGAGACTGAGAACTTTCGTTCCTGACCGCTATTACATTTGTGTACTTTACCTGATTTGAACTATAAACGTTAGCAAAATTGCTTTTTAGAAGATTCTGGTTTGTCTTAGCCTGAATTCAGTTTCCGTATCAAGAGTAAGCTTTATATGAGTACAAAATCAAACATCTAAGTTTATTTTTGTGTTGATTAAACCTTTAAAACATGTCTCTATTTCTAAAAGAAATAATCACATCATTAACGTATGTATATCATTTTAATGTATTCAATCTAGAGCAGATTGCTCCCTCGTAACCTTCATAAATTTCTTCGAAGTGTACAAACGATCGCTAAAAAATTAAAAGTTTTTCAAGAGAGTCGGAATACACGCATAATAATTTGAAAGCCGAAATCCAATCGGAAAAAGTCCGCCCGCGCCGAGGGAAATCCCTCAAGGTGAGAGGCTACCGGACACTGGAAAATCTTTCTCTCCCCTCCCCCTTGATAAGATTGTCCAGTGCAACTCCCTAAACGCAGAGGGATAGAAAACTTCAGAAACGAAACCGTACATACCATCCTAAGGGATCAATACGTTCACAAATATAATATCTGGATAGTTCACGCTTGACTTCACATCGTGACTTTAGCCGTATTTTTTGTTGCTCGGCCATTATTTAGAGGAATAATATTTTATTTAGAGTATTTCGGTGTTGATACGTCATTTTTCTTGCAAAAAAAGTACGGGTTTTGTTGAATCTCGCGAATATTTTAGGGCAACAGAGCAGAGCTTTTATGAAACATCAAACTTTAATTTGTATTACAAAACATTCAAATACGCACGCAAACAGGAGCGCTTTTTATTATTTATTATTTATCATTTGTACAAACGGGAGCATTCCGAGCGAAAAAACATGTGTAACCGACAAACCCAACACAAACCAAAACGCACATCTGCGCTTTATTATCCCTGTACACAGCGCAACATAGTTATGTCCGCACAACACTCGGTCGCATCGGGTGTGTACCTTCGGGACGTAAATAAGTAGGTTTGCGAATTTTTCCCAGTAAACTTGAGCGGTTGTTTACATTGAAAGCCGAGTCGTTTACTCTACCGGAGCGAGGGGCCGCGGAGTCTACTAACGTAATTAGCGGGCCGCGCCGTCTACACCGGCGTCAACTTAATCTCGAGAAAAATGTATTGGATGACCAATCAGAGAGTATTAGTGTTGTACAAATAGGAAGTTCGTAAAGTGCCGGGGATAGAACTCGTGTTTCAAACTTTGGGAGCACTTTTGTTCCGAATGTTTGCAAGGTTGTTTGCAGACAGGTACGCGGATAAATCTTAGTTAGTGCTGGACGGTGCTTTATTGATGACTGCCTATGATTCAATTAGTTGATCTTCTATACAGGTTAGATACTAACTCACATGTCGATGTTTCTATACTTGCTAGTAAACAAATCGAGCCAAAGATGTATGTGCTTTTTAACATAGGCTTTCAGGTATCTTACGTGATTCATTATTATCAACAGCGTTTACATTTTCATCAATTGGGTTGTGGTCTAACGTAGACGGATTTAGTTAAAGTTTAATAAAAAAATGACTTTTTCTTAAAATAATTAATTACTCAAAATATCTTACACATTTTCCACTCTTTTACCATTTATCAATAACAAAGCAAAGTTTATAGAAGCAACAACAGCAACGACATTCACCGGGGGCAGACTTCCTTTGCAGGATGTCGACTAGGTGGGTACCCGGTACCCCAACAGTGCCAGTTATTCTACCGCCTGAGCAGTAATGTGCAAACATTACTGTGCTTCGGTAGAAGGACACTGTAGCTAGTAAAATTACTGGGCTGAAGGGTCTTAACATCTTATTACTCACAAGTAAGAAGCGTTGGCGCAGTGCACTCAGAATTTTACCTTTGTGAAATCATGGGTAGCACTGACTAATTATGGGCAGCGTTATCTCTAAACATCAGGAGAGCGTCTTGCTCGTCTTCTTACTTCGTTGTATAAAAAAAATTAAAATATAATGAGATATTAATATAACACTATCTCTTACAAAAGCGTATCATTTCCGTCACCTTAACGAAAGGCAAAAAATGAAAGCGCATTCACGCACCAACACTGATTCGTCTCGACGATAAAACGCCAGGTTTATTTCTACTGGAGAGAGACATTCGATTATATACTCGAACGTTTCTAATTTCCTGCTACTGCGATGTGGTTAGCTCGATTTCCGAGGCTGTACGGGAAAGGCACCTGGGGACCTCGCCGCTCGCCCATTATCGTAAAATCAAATAAAGACTCTTTACAAATTACACGATTGAGATGTACTGTCAATATTAAGTTGTTGCTCTCGTGAGGGCAGTTAGTTTTTTGCTGTACTTTTTACTTTGAAACTTCTCTTAATGGATGTATTAGCTTTAGAATGTTGGATCTTAGGACTATTTAGTTCTCAACTATAAATTGTATCTTTCCAACACATCCCAAAGTAAAAATTTCTAGAAAATATTGTTGTAAAGTACAAAAGCGACATAAAACCATAATGTTTTATAACGTGTTTGATACATCTATTAATTATTAAAAAAATAAAAAGCAATTTATTGACTGTAGAAAAACAGAAAAGAAACACATGAAAAAAGCATACACAATTTGAACAATTTTATTGTCAAAACGTGTGTTTCTATTATCAATTATACCTAATTGATGTTCAATTATAATCTAAATATAAGACACCAATGACGTAACTTTAAAATAAAAACATAACTTAGTAGTTATGTTAGAAAAAGTCTACTTTTATCAATATAATCTCAATCTCCAAATGGATTGTTCCAATATTACGTTCTCGTAGAAAATAATAATTTAGAACTACAGCAGTTTATAAAGAAAAAATCAGAACGGTCCTGAACCGAACCTTATAAAAATACTTTCGGTGTTGATCCATTTAAACGGAGGAAAACGCGTTTATTTATTTTATTAAGAACAAAATCGTGAAATAACTCGTGAGAGATGTCTCTATGCCTACATTCCGGCAATTCCGAGGCTCAGATATTGACATTACCAAGAATAAGAGAAAAAGATAAATATTTGACAGTTCGTAGGGAAATTTTCCTCGCAGAATGATTGACAATATATGCCGAGCTTTTTGCCGAGCTCCACCAAATCTCCAATATGGAGTTATCGTATAAGGAAACTTTTCTATAATGCGACGATTCTTTTGTAACTTCCATATAAAGCTTTTCTCTCATTTTATTTTTTAATACGCCAGCAAATGTTTTTATCTCCTAACGAAGTTTAACGTGAATAAAATAAAATGAGACATAACTGTGGCTCTTACGTTTTATCAATGTTTGAGTTAAAAATGAGGAAATAAAAAATATTGTCGGTACAACGATAAGGCTGATGGTTCACGTACAAATCTAATGTTTTGGAAACGGACGCCAGATAACAAAACAGGTGCTTAAACAGAATAAAACAGAGCGTTACCATTTGTCAACGGGTCGATGGGTCGATATTACACAGCACAATTCCTTAGCGCTTTTAGAATTCGACCCTATCGCTTCACTCAATCGGGGCGACGTCTCACTGTGAATTCATCGCCATTTATCATTGGCTTCATTTATTTTTGCGCCTTGAGAAGATATGATTTATCACACCGAGGCCAGCGAGTGGGTTTGTTTTTGCGGGCGCAGTGATATTAATCGAGATCGTACGCGTACCATCGTTTGTTTTCGTTACGGTGGCACGAGCCATTAATTATCAATGAGCGAGTGGCATGATGAAGGTATCGTTCTGTCCCCGGCTCCATCAGGTGACAGGGTACTTGCTATCAACCCTTTTTAAGCCTCCGCATTTAACGCGGAGTGTCTGGTGTCATAAAAGTGTCCGATTTGGGAACGTGACGGGGACGTTAAATTCGCGATTAAATTGTAGGGAGCTCGCCCTGTCCGTTATAAAAATGGGGATCAACTTGTAATACAATATTACGGGCTCATTAAGGCTTGAAATTACTAATTATTTCACTGCCTATCGAAATTTAAGCAAAAATCCACTAAAAAGCTTTATATAAGTAAAATGTAGGTAAATAGCACAGATCTTTGCTGTAAGTGTGATTACATTTTCTAATCTCATTATCTTACATTAATATTCTATTTTTGCACAACTTTTTTGTGTATTACTTTAACTCGTAAGTAATGCTTATTCAGAGTAACAAAAGTATAACATTATTTTCTCTATCTCCCTTATATTCACACCTCTATTACTCCCTAAACCACCTCAATACAGAGTGGAATGTTTTATTCACTAGTAATACAACTTAGACCCTGTTACAGTTAAGAATTTTATTACCTTGTTTAAAAGTTCTCTGCAGCAGTTTCTTAACAAATAATAAATTCTTATTGATGTTTCGAAGTACAGCGATAGTTTCAAGTGATATTTTATTACCGCAAAATATGGTTTGGACGTGATGCGTCATGGCTTAGGGCAATCTTCTCATATTAATTTTTATATAGAGTTTGTAAAGAAAATATACAAAAAATGGAGAAGGAAATGTCTTTCGTTTCTTATGAAGATAATATTGAATCTCGTTTTTTTAGGAAGATAATATTGAGATGACTAATAACTGATAATAATATTATATCCAATATTATTATTACCATGGAAGACATAAGTAACGTTTAAGAAAGGCGTATCGCTTTTAACATCACGCGAAGGTAGTTTGTTCCAACATCTATGTCTTGTCAAACACAAATCCCATAATTACAGGTCTGACTTGTTATGAAGAAAATATCTATTTTATTCCTTGTAATTCAGTGACAATACTAAAACGTGGTAAAGTTTAAGATAAAACCTCTAAAAATACTGCCCCGATTTTGAAAAGGCATCAATGAAGTTTGAACACTCTTCACCCATTACCCAGGTGGTTATTATTAACTTATATCGAAAATTGTCAAAATTATTTTTTAAGATTTGAAAAAAAAACGTGCATCTAGGGTTGAGAACGAGCTTGAAGATTGCTTGTTTTTTTCATTTTCACTGGTAGACTGAAAATAGTGTCATCTTCTATCATTAATTGAACCACTAAACTACTATAAAGAAGTATACAAACTCGGCTAGTTGTCAATAAACCGCGAGGTTCAGTCCGGCTTCAGAATGCGATTTACACAAGCTAACTTTGAGTTAGTCGAGACTTTGATTAGAGACCTGGTTGACTGGTGCGACTTGAGACCAGGTTTGCTATCGCATGTTGATTTAGATTTCAATGGATCTTTGAACCATCGCATTGTGGGGGAGATGAGACAGTGGATTTTCAATATTATCAAATTACGCTGCTGAACTAACGTTTTGGTTTTGAATACCTACTGAAAACGTCATCAGGAGTTCTGATGAAGAACATCAGAGCATCGGGATCCTCCTTTTTAAGCAGGATCTCGATAAAACCAGAGGAGCAATATGGATCCGGAGGTAATATGGATAAAATCAGTGGGCTATAATAAATAAGGAGAAGATTTTTTTCCACTCGCTATGATTGACTAAGTCTTGTAATTATTTTTAAGCAGCTCCAAAAGGAAAGGAAGTTTTCAAGTCAGTTGCATTTTTTTTTTGCTTGTTAAGTTCTTTAGTAAGATTTCTCATATAAATTTTATATTTATACCCCGATATATTGGTTGATATTTTTAACCGATTCGGTTACCGAATTAATTAATTCACATATTTATTTTATAATATTATCACTGATAGCTGCTCTAATAGAAAATCCTAATCAAACATAGGCCCATTTCTTTTAAAATAATAAATTAAGAAAATAGTTAACGAAACCATCCCATTAACCCTCCATTAACGACCATAATGGATACTATTACTGACCACTTATTAAGATTACATCGGCCATTACGAAAATCGAACCTCTCAAGTTCAGAAGTAGAGAATATAGAGGTACATAGACGAGTTAGCAATTTAAGTAGCGCTAGAGTATGAGCAACCCTGTGGTTTACTCACACCTCTTATAAGAAGGACAGATTTCTACACACTGTTAAGTGCAAATTAAATATCTATTATATTTTATGAACAAAATAAATAATAATGTGTGATTTGAGTGGGAATCGAACTCAAGGCCTTAAGTTTACAGGACAGGATAAACTATAAAATTATTCAACCAACCAGTCAAAAAAACTAACCTCGGCGCTTCGCCTCAATAAAATGACCATCAATAACTGCGCGTCATATCTCGATAAATAAAATAAGTATCTTCAAATCGCGAAAGTTCTAAGTGTTAAAGTCAAAAAACTTTCACTCATCTCATACGTTCATCGCATCGCTTTAGCTCATCGCGGCCGTTCCTCTCACTACTTATTCCGTATCAGAAAATTGTTTTCTAATATTTGGCCAGTGCTGCCATCTGGCGTGACGCGTCAGCCGCCGTGACATATTGATAGATGGCGCCACTCTCCCGCCTGATTGATCGTTGACGCCACTTTGAGCCGGCCACTGGCCACCCATCATAGACGACTGACACTAGCTGATACCAAGCTGTATATAGCCCTTAAATGTTCTCACACTATATCACCTTTCAAGCTACTGCAACACTGATAAACTACAGTGTATTCAAACTTCGAATAGTGATTCGAACATGATGATTCAGAAACCTCATCTGGATCACTGAGTTAGAATCCTGAGCCACACCAATGGTAGGTGGGCTTCGTCGTTGTTTGTTACGACCCACTGGACTGAACCGTGTCACCAAGCAGCTATTAATTGATACCGTATTCTAGCATGAAGTTCAGAGAAGCCATGTAGGCGGACAACACAACTGGTTGTTACAGATTCTCTTACATAATGTTGATCCTGGACAGTATTTTCCATCTCTGCTCACACAAATGCAACTTTTTTAAAGTAAACAAGCGAATGGTACATTATATACCTAAAACATCAACAATCAACAAAAGTGTAGTCATCTTTTTGAAGTAATAAACCGTAGCGAAGAGTTAAGAAACACTGCTAGAACTACTAGTGCACTGCTAGTGGTTATAAGTGACTATGATACAGTATTTTGAGGTTATCGCTCAGCATCAAGCGGATCTATTTGCATCAACCTATCTATCACATTTTCCTCCCTAAAACAAGTAACATTCCCCATCAAACCTTGATAAAACTTCCTTTATAAACATAGATACGTGCGCTCATCAGTTTTTACGTCGAATACGATCCCAATTCGGTACCGGCGTTGGTTCAAGCCAAACACACGCACCTAATCAAAACTTAAGCGCTTCTTGCAATCAAACACGGTAGGTAGTAAATTCGGTGAGAAATTAGCTTTCTATCTCGAACTCAATCACCGAACTCGGGACGTTAATGTCTCCGGGCATAAACTATATTCGATCGATGGAATTGAAATTGGAAAGTTATCTCTAATTGAACATTTGGTGATGAAACTAAGTTATTTGGGGATTGTTTAAAACTATATGCGTAGTATTATTCGCTGAAAAGTAGCGTATACTAGCACATGTTAAGTGTAAAGTAGCCTATGTTAAAAAATAATAAGTGAAAAGTGGCCTATGTTAAAAAGTGTTAAGTGAAAAGTGGCCTATGTGAAAAAAGTGGCCTATGTGAAAAAGTGTTAAGGGAAAAGTGGCCTGTGTTAAAAAGTGTTATGTGAAAAATAGCCTATGTTAAAAAGTGTTAAGTTAAAAGTGGCCTATGTGAAAAAGTGTTAAGTTAAAAGTGTCCTATATTAAAAAGTGTTAAGTGAAAGTAGTCTTCATTGAAATAAGCAAATGTTGTTTTTTTTAGGGTTCCGTACCTCAAAAGGAAAAAACGGAACCCTTATAGGATCACTTTGTTGTCCGTCCGTCTGTCTGTCTGTCTGTCTGTCTGTCTGTCTGTCTGTCTGTCTGTCTGTCAAGACCCTTTTTCTCAGGAACGCGTGGAGGTGACAAGCTGAAATTTATACGAAATACTAAGGTCTATTGCCTCTTAGTGCTGTGAAAATTTCAAACTTCTAGGCCAACGCAATCAAAAGATATAGTCGAATATGTCGCAAATTTCAGCAAATTTTCGACATTACCAAATAAATCAAAACCTACGGGGCACTTCCCGTAAACTCAGAATCTTGAAATTTGGCACGAAGTAACTCCTTAGAGCACAGATAAAGGAAAAATTGCGAAAACCATAATTTTTTATTTGCATCATATGAAAAAAATATTTTGAATAATATTATACCTACTACCCCTTTTCTCATGAACGCGTAAACGTATTAAATTGAAATTCATATCAAATACTCAAGTCTATAATACCTTTAAACTGTAATAAAATCAAACCTCTATCTCAACGAATTCAAAAGAAATAGCAATTTTAGCCGTATTTTTTAACTCGCGACTACTCTCAAGGAAATCAAAACTTACTGGGTACTTGCCGTTAACTCAGAATCTTGAAATTTGGTACGCAGCAACGTCTTAAATCATAGGCATATGAAAAATTGCGAAAACTGTAAATTTTTTGTTACATTATATAAAAAAATATTTTTAATAATTTTGTATTTACTACCCCCTTTCCTCAAGAACGCGTACAGGTATTAAATTGAAATTCATACTAAATACTCAGCTTTATAATAACTTTAAGCTGTAAAAAAATCAAACATCTATGTTAACGCAATCCAAAGAAACAGCAATTTTAGCCGCATATTTTCAAACTCGCAAGGGAATCAAAACCTACAGTATATAATATTATACCCACTTTTCCTTAGGGTTCCGTAGAAACCCGTAGGTATGTACGGAACCCTCGGTGCTCGAGTCCTACTCGTACTTGACCGGTTTTTTTTTAGTTCTAGACTTTACGATTGTAATAATCTTCTGAATCACTTATTATTAATATCTGTCTCTCTAGACACAACTATCATATCCTGACACGACATAATCATCATATCGCTTTCATTTTAATATGGCTAGAAACACCTTATTACACTGGTTAATAATTACATACTCCGAAGTAAGTCAAACCAAAGTAATAAACTAACATTACACCACGTATAACGTTAATGCGATATAATTCCAAATACTGGCAAGTGTAACTCTAATACCGAACTTGGTCTATTGGTACTTTTGGTGCACTCAGCATTAATATCTTGAAACCAAGAACTTGTAAGCGTATCCATGTAATCCTTCGAGTTAGATTTATATGAGACCGCGGAGGTAACGCAGTGCGGTGTTCGTAGCACCGTAGCTCTGTAGTACCAGCTACGAGGCTACGCCGTAGCGCTGTAGACATACAAGCTTAAAGTGATTTTGGGAGCGTGCAATATTGCCGTGTTTATTTTATAGCCATAACGTGGTTGAGTGGAATATACAGGGTGTTACAAAAATGCGAAATGGGATAATCTACTCTTCAAATTGAGTTTATTCTGCAATAGAATTTCAAAATTGGAATAAAACGCATCGGGCCGCTTACTGTGACAGGCTGTTTATTTGTGTGCCACCTGTAGCATTTGTTTTTACTTGAAGATAATAAAAATCATCTTCCCGCGGCTTCGCTCAATGATGATGATGATGATGAAAAGTAGCCTATCCTTCTTAAAAAACAACTACGTCTGTGCGTTTTTTTTATCTTGTCAGTTTTAGCCAATAACAGTACGGGATAATTCAAGTTTTCGCAAGTTAGTTTTGATGATTCTTGGCTAATAAAAATTATGACAGAATTTTTTTTTACCTCAACTAATAATACCTATTAGCATACGCTCACGGCTTTTCTCCCGTAAAGAGATCCTTACGCAGCGATAGTTTAAAACCTAACTGTGATCCAAATTTTAATCCAATACTTTCAATTATTAAAGCGTTGATAGTTCAGTCAGTCAATAAATCAGATTTCCTTATACAATTTGAGCATGTATTTTTTCAGTGACGTCATAAGCTCAGCAAGCTCACATATACTCACATTCACATAATAATGAATTCAAGAGAACACACATTATTTCGAAAGCGATCGACTAAATCCCACATAAACGATTTCACTATTCAGCGTTTTCCTCCATCATTTCGAAAACATTAGAGACTGTGCGAAAAGAGAAGAGGCGCAATCTGTTCCAGTAAACATTATCTCTAATTTCTAAGTTTTATTTAATTAAATGTAAACGAGTTTTTTTTTATGTGATGAAGTTGAAGACGAGCAAGACGCTTTCCTGATGTTAAGAGATAACGCTGCCCATAATCAGTACAGTGCTACTTAGGATTTCACAATTATGTGAAATTCTAGGAGCACTGCGCCAACGCTTCTTACTCAAGAGTCATAAGATGTAAAGACTTTTTAGCCCAGTAATTTCACTAGCTACAGTGCCCTCCTACCGAAGCACAGTAATGTTGTGAGTTTAATTGATAACATAGTTTCATGTAAGCTTTTCCAGAAATCTGAAAACTCTCATTTGTAATAAAAAATGTAAATACAGCGGACATTGGAGTTCCTGTAGAAAGACTAGCCGTCTAGTCGTAAGAGACTAGCTCACAACACAGGTAATCCTTGTGTGGGGACTAATGTACTCCAAACATGTCGTATTCTTTTATTTTACAAAATATATAAAGATTATTAATGACCGTTTGTATATGTTTTTTTTTTTTTTTTTTATGTGATGAAGTAGAAGACGAGCAAGACGCTCTCTTGATTTTAAGAGATAACGGCTGCCCATAATCAGTACAGTGTTACCTAGGATTTCAGAATTATGTGAAATTCTGGGAGCACTGCACCAACGCTTCTTACTCAAGAGTCCTGAGATGTTAAGACTCTTTAACCCAGTAATTTCACTAGCTACAGTGCCCTTCTACCGGAGCACAGTAATGTTTGCACATCACTGCTCAGGTGGTAGAATAACTGGCACTGTTGGGGTACCCACCTAGACGACCTCCTGCAAAGAAAGTCTACCCCCGGTGAAAAATAAATATAAAAAATGAATGTATATAAAATATAATATTTTATATACATTTTAAGCAAAGAAATGTCTTATTCTTAAGTCTCTTATTTTTTGCACAATTCGTATTCGTCGGCAGATCATCTAAACTGAATGATACGATGATACGTAATCGAAAATGTCGTATTAATACGCGATACGGAGATGAAAACAACGTTATCTTATGAAAATGTATCATTTATATGCAACTTTGAGGATATATTCTTAGGAAAAGCTGAATGTTCTCTTTAGGAGATTTGCTAGTAATATAAGAATTTTGTGCTTTTAGGAGTTGATAATATTTACGTAGGTTTTCAAAGGATCTCATTAAGTTACTAGTAGTTTCACCGGGGGTAGACTTCCTTTGCAGGAATTCGTCTACGTGGGTACCCCAACAATGCCATTCTACCGCCTGAGCAGTGATGTGCAAACATTACTGTGCTTCGGTAGGAGGGCCCTGTAGCTAGTGAAATTACTGGGCTAAATAAATTCTAAATTAATTGGATAAATTTCACATCATTTTGAAATCCTAAGTGGGCAGCGTTATCTCTTAACATCAGGAGAGCGTCTTGCTCGTCTTCTACTTTATTAAATACTCTATCTTCTTTATAAAATTCTCTTCAACCCTTCCACGCCTACTTATCTCAAAGAACGCATCAAATTTGTCTGTGACTCTCATTCTTTCTCTCTTCGCTCTTCCAATAACTATCTTCTAATGACCACAACCCCCATTACCTCGTCAAATTTATAGGTAACTCCTTCACCCATTACTCAGTTCATTTGTGGAATTCTCTCCCTGTCCCGATCAGATGTGCAAAAACTCTTGAAAGTTTTAAAAAACTAGTACGAGATTACTATCTATCACAAACATAATTATTATGCTCCTTTCTACTTTATACAGGTAGATATTTATTAGTAGATATGTATGTATTATTAGTACGAGTATGTATGTTATTTTTATGTATCGTCATGTAAGTAGGTATATTTATATGTTATCTTTATATATAGTATTTAGTTAAATATATGTAACTACACGTTCTTGTAGCAAATCCCACTCTACTCTTTCAATCAACTTTTCCAAACAAAGGTTGGTTGCCTGGAAGAGATCGCTCACAGCGATAAGGCCGCCCATTGTGGACCAAATTGTATTTCAGTGCTAATATTAAGTAAAGCTGTAATTTTCTTTGGTTGCAATAAAGAGTATTCTATTCTATTCTAAATTTAAAAAATAATTAAATGTATAAATCTAAAGCAGGAACACACTTTTATGTCACAACACATCTGAAATTTATTATGTAGATAACTTATACCTTTAAAAAAATATATAAATGTGAAAGTACGAATGTCTGTAAATGTCTGCATTACTAAGTGTATTTATATGTTACCTTTTCACGCCTTAATGGTATAGCTAATTCGAGTATAAAGGTAGCTTAAATCTTTCAATAGCATATAGACTACTTTTTAGTGAATAAAACCCTGGGCACAGATTACACTTACAATAATTTAAAAAAAAAACCTTTAGCTACATAATTTAAACCAGCATATCCATTATTACGAATTAGTAACATGGGTAAATAATTTATAAATATACTTCAGAGTAATATACCCAAAACCCGCTCATTCGGCGCGGCTAAGCCATCCACACATCGTTTTAAGTAACGTTCTTAAGCATCACCTGAAAGGCTTTCCTTTCTTCCCACGCGCTCAACGCTCGGTTATTTGCCTTTGTTCTTACCAAATTTACTTAGCTATTTCTGTTTTAAGCCTACAGCACGAAGACGGTATTTGATTTGTACGTTTATGTATTACACGTCTTTTGTTTAGAGATAATTTATATAAAACTGGCTGTGCACTGCTGTTTTACTCATAGGAAAGTTTTCCAAATGTTTTTTTTTACTGTCTAAGCTGAAACCAAATTTTAAGTCAATTATTTTAGCCATTTAGGCTTAAACCAATTATTTTTTGTTGGCATTCGTGCTATTTCGGTTGCCAAAATTTCGTATGGTTCAACAAAAATATTAGAGGCTGACAACTCAAAAACTACGCACGTTGAAAATGTAACTGTTAGATCCCCTTTAAAGGTATATCACTGCTACTCTTACATTATTCAAAATGTGAATATTCGGATTTATAATGCCTATTGACACTAAAACGGCCAATTGAGCTGAAGATAGTACTTACAATACTGTACATACTAAGGCTCTGGAATAATATTTCTTTCTTTCTTTCTTTCTAAGTACAGGCTACTTTATAACAGGTAAAACCGCTGGCAGCAGATATTTTCTTTTGTAAAATCAAAATTGTACAATTTCTCCATACATTCATCAAATGTTCAAAATGTTTGACGATTAACGTTCCTTGAGCAAACCTAAACGGGTTATGTCGGCAAATGTTATTCTTGTAATTTCTAGCTTTTAAAATGAATGTTTCAACTCCGCCGAGTAATATGATTTTAAGGATAAAGTCGTTTGAGCATGTCAAAAATTAATATAAATCTTCATAATTTTAAGGGCCATAATTTTACTTCAAATTAAATGGCTCTTGTAAATATTATTACTATAAATGATTTGCCAAAAAATTTTACTACACTAAGAAAATTATCAACACATGTAAACAAATAGGCTGCAATTAAACTTAGTACACGCTGGTAAACCAATCACTAATTAATTAATATATTCTAAAAAGAATGGTTTTTGAACACATCATTTTGGATTTACACTGACTTGTTACTCTATTATTTATTCGTTAACCAAGAGGAAGCAAGAAGAGGAGGATATACTACTGTTTGAAATTGTAACGTCCACTGTCAAATTTTAACAAAATTTTGAAAAAATCTTGTAATTTCTTACGATACCGAATACAACTTCACTTTTTGCAACGAATGCAATTTCAATTTTTTTTAATTTAGCATCGTTTGGTCGCCTCAAAGGCGTTTTTGAAAATAAAAATGTGTTTTATAGGTTATTTTTTTGCTTACGTTTTGCTGCACCGTCGTCTCTTTTTGTGCAGAATTTAGGCCCTGATTCAAAAATCCAATGTTAACTGATCTAATATTATAAAATAATCTGTGTCTATCGAGTTTTGTTATAACCTAACTGTAACATTAACATTCGCAACGATGCTCTACTTCATTTAGCTCCATCGCGCAGCTTTATCGGTTCAAAACGAGGTATTACATTTCAAGGGATTACGGGTATCTCCTCATTTGACCCTTCTGTTATAGTGATATAATCCGACGGAGTTTCGCCTACTCGTACTTATTGCTGTTCGTGATCCGAGGCTTAGTTTTATATGGCTACCTAGTTGAGGCGCGCGGAATCACTTGTAAAAACTGTAAGGATAATATTAACATGTTTATATTGTTTATCGCAAAAATTAAAATAAATATTACATAGCTAATGAAACATTGAATACAAAATCTTCAAATAAATAAATCACACAAATCAAATCAAAAGGCAATCAATTCAATGAAGCTATTGCACAATATACACTTTCTTTCAAGATACAAGGGCAAAGAAAAAAAAATCATTAATTAAACACTCTTCTGGACTGTCAAGTAAGAGCGTTATTTCTTACCATTAGGAGAGCGTCTTGTTTGTCTTCTTACTACGTAGTATTAAAAAAAAACAGACCATTTGTTAAAACTTTATCTTAGTACTGATCTTAGTAGTTAAGACACATGAAAAAAATTAAAGGAATTAAATTTCGCTTTTTTGAAGTCGTCAAAATCACATAATTGTATATTCTCTTTTGCAAAGCTATGCTCTTTGAAAGTCTATTTTGAACTTGCTCTATTATTATAGTTCAGAATATGCAAGTAAAACCGTAGTAAGACGCTAGTTACAATGTCAATATTAACTGTCAAGGCGAGGCAGCTCATTATGCGACTGCAGCAGCAAGATATGACAGTTTTACTCCTTAATGATTCATGCTTTTGAACTACTTGCTATCCTGCTTTCATTCCGGCTGCGGAGGTTTAGCCCGCTGAAAATTATGTCTTTATTGTTATACCCCGTGGTAAAAAGTTTTTCCAAGCTAATATACCGGAATAATATTAGTAGACAATTAAAGAAGTTTATGTTATTTTTTACTAGTAGATTGATTATTTTAGTAGGATTTATGTTTATATGCAGAACCTGCAGAGATTAATGGGATTATGTGTTTTTTTTAGAAGTCCATGATAAATATTATTAGTAAAATATTTCACTAATAGAGCGGAATTAACACCAAATAATATAACCATTATTATTTATTTTAACAATTTTTACACTAAACGCGGCGTGCTAAGCGCGGCGCGGACGCCGGCGCGTAACTGCAGCCCTGAAGAAGATTCTCGTACGGAATTGAAACGGTTGGCACGAAGCCGAAGTAAATACAAGTGAATTTAAGCCGTTTATTTACAAAGTTAAATATTTTAACTTATAATAATTTATCCCAGAAAATATGATATTTTTTACTAAATGATCCACATCAAAGGAATGTGTATCTTATATTAATTAAATTAAGGTCGTATTTTACGAATCACTTCCGAGCTTATGTTATATGAAAACATATGGGTAACATGAGAACTATGAATCCCGTGCATTGGTCCCTGGATAATGCAAACAATAGTGAACGCACTGATGTGTTTTATTTTATTTTATACTAGCTTATGCTCGTGGCTACGGTCGCATATATTATAAATCCTATACTAAGATTTCTAAGTCATAATTTCTAGTTATGTGTCTAAATTCAATCAAATCTGTTCACTTGAGCGATCAGTCAATCAGTAACGCTTTTTTTTATATTGACTGAAAAGATTTTTAATGGAAAACCAATACAAAATGTTAAGTAAAAAGAAAAAATGTTAAATAACATGAGCTTATTTACTTCGTTTACTCGTCTTTTCGAATTGGAATTACTCACAGCTAATATTATTTTGGTTAAAACAGTGCTGACTAATTCAGGTAGCATCTCTTCCTTCCATGGTTAAGTCCCAATTACATATTAACCACTCAATGGTACAAATTAACCCAAAAATCAAATTAATCTTCATGGACAACGTAATCTGTGTAAATGCGTAAATAAACGAATAAGAGACATTAAACAGGCATTAATCGCATTCCGAATATCAACATTAATTACGTTGATAAAGACTCAGTTTTACTCAAAATTAACACAATTTGTGCGGTTGCTGTAATGCAAACAAAAGCTGATCGATTTTATTTACTTATAGAATTAATTTTAACTGTTGATTGTGTTTTGTTTTGTCACTATTGAAATAATTTGTATTAGTGGCTATCTGACTTACTCCCAGACCTAAGAAATATCTATCTATCTATCTACTCAGGCCTTCATCACACCTTCTGATCTTGTGCAAGTCACAACCGGTTCCTTTGGACATAATATTTGACAACATCGTCCTATGAAATTTATTTAAAATGAGTCATACACAAGATTTTTATTGTAAAATTTCTTCCAGATTTAAGGTTTAGTCTACTATCGTGATCGTGAAACTTTTAAACACACGGTGAATAATGTTTCTTTATTAATTGACAAAATCCGAAAATTGCTCCGTTGTGGCCGATTTAAATAAAAGCGTTTTGCTATTATTTGGTCAATGAACCCTTATATGTATCGCGCTACTGTATCGAAATTATTCTTATATCCCAAAATTTGCCTAATTTTACGATATATTATGCACTCACCTGTGATACAAACTTGATAGTCTATTAACTCAGCTCAGTTTATATAAACATATCTGAGGGCAACAACGGCTATAGAGTATAGAGTTAATCATCATTAAACCCTACTAAGCAGTAACACGCGCAACTTCGTAAAGAGATCTCGTTTCGGAACTACGGAGCGGTATTGTTCTGTAAATTTTACATTCACATTAGGCGGAAATTTCGTCTTGGCCTGATTTACGATTGGCCCTTGAGAGGAGTAACTGGGAGATTATTTATACCCGCGTGCCTTGCAGACGTTCGCTGCTTAAACCCCTGTTCTAGTTAGGCTTTGAGATAGGGAATGGGGACTTTGGGTTTTATGTGGAAAAATGTTCTAAAATCCACGTTAGGACGGGCAAGTTTGTTGGGATTCGTTTTTTTTTGTTTGATTTTTTTTTTTTCATTCTAAAGGTAATAAACAAAGATTCCATCTAAATACCACCTTCAATATCTTCAATACCTTTAGTACGTTTCAAAGTAAACATAAACAAAAGAAATACATTATAGTACACAATAGTCATTCTATTGTTTTTTGGTTAATTTAAAACGCCACAGCTTACATTTTATCAATGTATTGAAAAGTAGTAGTGATCGTATCTCATTTCTATCCCATGTTATCGATAACATTGAATTCAAGAAATGTTTAATGTAAGAACGAGCTTCAGTACAGAGCCGACTATTGTATTCCGCGTCCGACACCGATTTGTTTATGCTAAACAATCTGCTCTCGAACACAAATGCTGCACACTCAACAATTATTAGCATATTTAAAGAAGTACCTTATAGAGTTAGGTGAAGGACAACAGATGCAAGTGTGGTGGTCTCAAATAGATGGTATAACTCCAGAAATGCTAGCATGCAGATTGTAAAATAGAATATAATAGAAAACTCTTTATTTCACACCATATATACAATAAAAAAAGCTACAATAAAATACAAGATCTCTTTGAGATCAATGACAATACTTTATAACTTTGCCTAAAGTCTTTGTTTCTAGTAAATTTTTAACACACCACCTAACCCATTGTGAACATCAAATTTTCTCCTCTCCCTGAATGGTTGTCTGGAAACACATTGTAACACATATTCTTTTGCGTTTCAATAAAGGGTTATCTCTCTGTCTAAATTTGGGGCAAATCAGTTGTAAATCATATACAACTATAGCTTATTGACTTGACAAGAAGAATATAAAAGGTGACACCACAACTTGGCCGGCTATAAAGTTGTTAATTCTGATTAGCTGCGAACCGTTGTCATTATTTTTGTAGATAAATCGCAACCGAAGCGTGTCCCTTATTAATAAGGCTCATTCTCATGGAATCGATTCTCATCGTCACCTTCATGGCAATTCTTATTTATTGCTTATTTGTAATGTTTATGTATAATGTTGTATAGAGCTGGATAACACGAGTAAACTTTTATATAAATGATTTAAATCGTACGTTTCATTTCGAAGAAAAACAGTTTTGAAATTTTCGAGGCAACGAAAGTGATTCCGTCATTATTTTTTTACAAATTTTTCAAGTAAAACCCTTTTAAATGACTAAATCTACCAAAAATTTACAATAAAACGACATTCTACGTAACAAAAAACCTCATTACAGAAGAAAATATGTGTAATTTGAGATATTACTTTTCCTTTCACTTTACTTTTTTATTAGTCAGAAATTTGGTATGTTTGTATTAAAACCCTAACATAACAGATAAAGTACTTTTTAGTTGGTAAGAAGGCCCTTTCAAACGAAAAAAAATACAAAAAAATCACTGTCGTGGCTTTAAAATCACCTTCATGGTGAAAAACGCTATGAAGGTGATGCCACGCTGGTGACGAAAATATCCTTTTGTGATGAAATTCTGGAAAGTTTAGGTATAATGTATAAAATTAAATACTACATCTTTATCTCGCACATTTTAGCGTTTCGAAAAGCTAGCTTTGATTTAAATAACTAAAATACAATGCATAAAAATTTTGTCCATGCAAGTGATCGGTACCCCATGAATAAATTGAAAATTAGCAATTTTATTTTTTCCCACGGCTCGATAAGTCCTAGATCCTACTTCTACGATTGCAGAACATGGCCATCATTAAAATGAATTGAACTCTGTATTGGATTGTTGATGTTGTGTTTAACAGCAGCCTTTAAACTACGCAAATTTAAAGCACCTGAAACCGTGTGACCGCCGCATTATATTATTTTAAATTTCTAAATAATACTGAAAACTTTTTTTAGCCTGTAGACCTTAAAGTATATTTGTTTCCGATAATTTTGGTATAGTTTACATACAGATAAAGCAAATTTTGTTAAAGTAGTGCCCAAATGTTTAACTGCAACGCAAAGTGTGACACCATGAGAATATGAAAAATGGCCCCGATTTTGACCTTTCATGTTAAATTTTAGTATTATTTTTTGCGTCTATTATGACAATCTTCAGTTATTTTGTAGCTTAATATATGTTTTATCCACCTATCCACAATTCATATCTCTGTCTATAACCGTTTAGGAAATATAACCGTGTGACCATCAAATTTGAGCTAAAATGAGAATGAGCCATAACTCGACGGCAAAAGAGTTAACGGCGTTCCAACACGATTGTTACTAAACCGACGGAATTTTAATTCGTCCCGGAGTTTATTAAGTGCGTAAAGTTTTTGCGGGCCCCAACGCGAACGGTAAATTAAGTGAATTTGCTCGTAGGCTCGAGGGGAGTTCTCCGTCTCCACTTCCAATCTGATCACCGAGGTATTAACCATTTTAATTGCCATCTGCAGAGTCGTTCCGTTGTACCTGTTCCCCGCCAAATCATTGTCAAATTTAAATTAAAGTGCCTTACTCTATCAGCGCGGGAAATGACCTGCAGATGATATCAAACATCAAATTATTTTGAGTGTCTTATTAACAGATTGAGTGACTGATGTTTTAGTGTGAAAGTTTGAATGGAAGTGTTTGTGTGAGGATGTTTTTCTCGTTACTTACGCAAAAACTGTGCAACAGACTTGGCAGCAATTTTTATATAAATTAGACCAGAAATATGTAAGATATTTTTGGAGGTAAAGTAAATATATTATTATGTAAGTAGACAGTCAATTTATGAGCTTCAAATGTAACAAAGTTATAAAGAGTCTCAGTAAGGATTGTATACGTCAAGGAAAGTTTCATTAGTCCGGAAATATCCCAAACAGTGAAGAAACGTTATGTCCGCTCCACCATAATATATTAATGTCGTGTAACTCTCGTAACCTTGTTTTTTCTTCGTTTCAGGTAAGTTGCGGAGTTTCCGAGCGACATTACTATTAACGTCCATTTACGGTATTTCGTATTCAGATATTTACCGAACCTGCATAAAGAGGTAGGTAGTAAAATGAGTGAGACCCGTAAAACTCTTTTCATACAATATTCAATAGAAAATATTTTATTATGCCGAGATTTCCACAATTTATCGATAAATTGGTGCTATATCCTTCTTTTTATAACCTTGTGCAGGGCAAATTTGTTTCTCTTTCACGATGTACAGGATAACTGTGGTGGTGT
Organism: Hemithea aestivaria; assembly: GCA_947507615.1. Taxonomy (NCBI): domain Eukaryota; kingdom Metazoa; phylum Arthropoda; class Insecta; order Lepidoptera; family Geometridae; genus Hemithea; species Hemithea aestivaria. The sequence goes on from OX382331.1 coordinate 12,416,553, forward strand.
GCGTAAACTCCTATAGTCGCGAACCCGTTTTATGAGCGCACACACTGAAGGTTAACCAATAAAACCTTTTAACAGCCGTAACTATTTCTTTATAAGTTCCGAGTGCGTAATAAAATCCCTGTATTCGGGATAAATCTACACACAATGCAAGCACTGCTCCTAACGAGTTTATCTCTATTAGACGTGAGTAACTCGAAACAATTTATTTTGTAGTATGCTTAGCTGAAATGCAATGGCCCATGCCTTTTATAATTTCCCCATATTTGATAAATCAATAGAAACATCAAAACGGTAAATAAAGCGAGAAGTAGTGTGGCGATGTTCAAAGTTCCTCTCGCGGGCGTTTACTGCGACCCGATAAATCAGTTCGCTGCTCCGCGTCTCTTTCAACATCTTTGCCCATAAACGTCACGTGCGCCGCTATCTGTATTTGTGTAACGACCTACAAGTGAAAAAAACACGACGGCAGTCGCATTTTCCTGTTTACCTATTGTTTGCCAGCGCAGGTATTCTCCCGATGATATTTTCGCTTGCAACATGAATCATCGCTTTTTATTCAGTTATTCACCCGCGGTGCTTTATCTCCATCGAAAACGCGTCCCTGAATTAGAATTAAGCCGTCATCCGCTCGCTCCTGCCGGCGACAAGCTTCATTCTCTAAACTAACCTAAAGATAAATTATTCCAGCACATTTCTCATCACGATCCATTCTTTTCTCCCTCAACAAAGCGTCAGTGAATCCCCGGGACATATGAGCGTCCTTATCCGCGATATAAAATGAAGTCTTGCGGCGCTCGTTACTAAGTAACATCGCCACGCGTTCAAATAATGCTTTGTTACTGTCCTCGTGTGTACCAACGAATGAATCACAGCTGATAAGCATACGACGCAGATCTGCCGGATCTCGAAGCCGTGTTCCTTGCCAAATTTCTTGCCACGCCTACACATTTGCATGATATGCATGCATCTGTGTGTTAGTGCGCTTTAATGTTTCCCTGTCTTTTCCTGTAATGAAAAAGCTGAGGCGTTTCGATCGTGATATTTTTTTATAGTGGCGTTATCGTGTTAGATCGCGAGATATTGATATTAAACGGTGGTGTAATTATGATTTCGTGTAGTTTTATTCGAGTGTCGAGGTCGACGATAAATCAGCGTTAGTAGGTGGCGTAAACAACCACAATTCGCTCGCGCTCAACGTCCAATCATTACTCAAAGCGTCTGAGTGCAGCAAAAAGCGAACTAATTGCGCTCTTGAAGGACAAGGGCCACTCCGTTCGCTCTCCTCTGTCGCAAACGTACTTGGTCACGTTTAATAGTTATTTTTTTCTGTCCTGCAAGGATTTATCTGATGGCGCACTAAGTAAACTCGACTTATTATTTGCAGACATATTCACTTATTTTGGATCAAAATTAATTTAAGAGTTTATATCGATACGTACGTTATTGCTAATAAAAAACTCTCGAGGTTAATCACTTTGTCAGAAGTTAAAAAGAATTTCACTTTTGTATATTTTAAAAATGTGCTGTTCATAATTTTGCCGTGTAACTTGAGGCAAAGGTTCCGAGAGAGTACTCTTTTTGTACTCAAGAAACTTGTTTGCAAATATTTCGACAAAAGTTAGCTAATTTCGAAAAGAAAACTGTAGTAGCGCGCGGTTTAAGTTTCGTACATCGGGACGCAGGAGCCGGCGGCGCGAACTAACACCTCACAACTTGCCCTTTCGCAGACTTCCAAGAAATTGATTTTTAAACTGTGAACAAGTTAGCTTGGGAAAAAAGTGCAAAACACGAAAAACTATTCTAACACGAAAGTCGGGAATGAAATTAGTTTTAAGCGACAAGTTCATTTTAGTTTTTTACCGGCGCAGCGAGCCCGCTCTGCAATTGCTCGGAGATTCCCGTGGAAACTTTCACACTGCAGATTTTGATTACACACGCTCCTTCAAGAAGTTTCCTGCTGGATAGGAATATTAAATCTTATTTAAGTTAGACATCCGCTGCGGGTCTCGTTGTTATTTCGAATAAGGTGCTTTATAAACTGCGCGCACCAGTGATCTCATCGCCCATGAACGTTTTAAACAGTTTCGTCTCTAGAATGTTATTTTTCATGTTCCGGCGCCTCGACGGTGAACCTATCGTAGCACGCCGCGTCAGGTTTCATCCGCTAATGGCTTTCTGTTTTTCTTAGGCTTTGCGATACTTAGTCTCACTAAATTCTCCTTACAATTATATTTTTATGTCTGGAACACCTTTTAAAGCGGCCGGTGCGGCTCCGCTCGGTTCCGCCGAAATAGAGCACCGTGCAATTTTAAGAACGATTAAAATTTAATTGTATAATAAAATCGCGGTTATATAATCATTAGTGGGAACAATACGACAGCGAGGGAGCGGGGCTGTCTCGCCACGTTACATGCTGCATTTGCCTAATTACTGCTCAGTTCAGTGATGTGACGATTCGTGATTAGCGAAACGGTTATTACGAAAGGATGTACGCTTGCCTAGGAGGATTTCCACATTCACATTGCGTGGAGTTTTTTATTATAAAATATGAAACTCCCGTAACCGTATAGCTACTAGCGAATCTTAGTATCACATTGTATAGTTGCGCGGGTTAGGCTTATGTGAGCAGATATGAAGCCACCTATAGAGAGCGGAACCAGGCGCGGTCCCGGACATCATCTGCCATTATCCCTACGACCTCTTATTTAATAAAATACGAACCGTTTCGCGTCGCGTCGGTAATGCGATACGTTGTCGTCGAAAAACCTTAAGTGACTCTCCACTCTCCGCGCTATAATGTAGGTATCCACCGTCTGAAACATTTCTTTCAAATCTCTCCAGGGCTCTTATCTCATATTTCTAAAAGTTGTGTTTAACAAGTTATGAAGTTAATATAAGTCAGTCGTACGGTTGGCAGGGAAAAGGAAGTGGAAAAATAGAGTTAGTGGTGAGGGCAGAGGGTGGAATCAATGAGCGGCGCCGGTGAGTCGTGGGGCCCGCGACTGCCGGCTGCCGTGACTCGTGTGCATCCTATTTTCGGAACATAAAGTTTGCCGCGCCTCTCAAGCCAACGTTACATTCTTAATCTATGAGATGGCTCTTAGCACAACAGACGAGCGTTACCTAGTTTCCTTTTAAAACTTGTGACAATTTTAGAAAACTGGCACATTCTAACTTGTATTTCTGGCAGTCCGTGCTTCTCACTAACTCGGCGTAAACCCGAGCAGCATCCAGTTTATCAAGAAGCAAACATCAATAGATAAAATTCTACTTTTCCTTTTGAGTGTGCTGCCGGGTGACTGGAGACTAGTGAACCGTTTTTCTTAGAGACGAGGGAAAATTAGAATCGAAATACTGTTGGAGAGCCACCGTAAACATCGGAAAGGGGCTCGCTTCGACGTTTTAATTTTATTAAACATCTCCCGGTGCCCGAGATAAAGTCGATTTCTTTCGCTGCCAAGTAAGAATTTCGACTCGTATAATAATTTAGATTACGTAGCAAGCAGTGAGCGTTCATTATCGTTCTTTTGTACCTGATTTCGGCGAGATCTCATTCGGATAGAGCGGCAGTCCGCGGCTCGGGCGTTCTCTCCAAATGGAAAGTGCGAAAATGAAATTATAAAACCCCGCGATAAAAATAAATTAAATCGGATTTCGCATTTGCCAGTAGCCAGGGATGAGGAGCGTTTTGTAGTCTGCGAATTCCTTTCTCTTTTTAAATATTTGTTTTAACAGTTGATTTGTGGCGTAATGAGAAAATTCACACTTCGCATTTTTCCCTTCTCCCTTTGTGCCACTGAATTATCGCTCTTGTTTTTCTTTGCGCAATTTTCTCGCAGCTTTAACGTCGCGATAGTGGGAAGAATAAAACGTAGGAGTCGTTAAAGTTGTTAGATCCTTCTTTGCTGTGGCAAATCACTCTACATTCTCACCGACGATTATTCAAATTAGGAAACGGTACGACAAAGACGAATGGTACTAATATCGTTCGCTTCGCGATCTCCGAACGCGATAACGCGCGCTGTACGTGCTCTACACACGCGCTACAGATTCTGTCCGGCGATAAACGCGATCATCCGAGCGATACGCTTTTTGCGTAAATATACACGCTTTATGCAGTCGACAGAGGCTTTGTGTTCCGAGAGAGGTCCTCCCGCATGTGAGCTCGCGAGTCGACGCCGCGCACCTCAGACTAATTAACGTGATTTTAATGTGATAGAGCCTCGTTGATGACGTTCCTCGTAATCAAAAGAGGGAGATAAGACGACCTTTCCCGCTATTTATTTTCTAACATTAAAGAAAATCCCTAATACTGTCACGTCCGTGGAGTGTTTTAAGTAATACGCCATTTTGTAATAATGCTCCCAAAAGTGTAATTTAGATCCGATTCACCGCCGTAAATACGTAATTTTCTCGCTTTTTTCGTACATTATTCGTTAATTCCGAGTAAAACAATGTAATTATATTTTTATTGCTCATTCTATGTCCAGTAAATCGGGGTTTGAAATCCCTGGGGTAATGTTTAAGTGAACCGACCCAACTTAATAGTCGTGGGCTAGGCGCAAGGGTCAACTCACGCGACTCTAGATGCTTTTGTTTATGTTTTGTTCCGTGTCCCTGGTGTTATACAATCATTAGTCTAATTGCTGGGATTAAGTTTCACCTCGTAAGCCCTTTTGATGTTAAGTGCCGTTTTACTTTCCATTGTACATTATACAGGATGATGACTACTTGATAGTGCTTTCAATCATAAAACGCGTTAAGTAGGCGTCTCTTAAGGGACTACTTTTTAATAAGTTTAACAATTGATTTATCTAAGATTTTCTAAAATCTTATTCTTAAAAGTATAATTATTTGTTGTTTTATCTACTAAAAATCCTAGTCTAATAACAATTATCTTGCATTGTAGAGTTTGTTTTATTCGATAAAAACATTGACTACCGCCTCCGAAACAGCTTGACCAATTTTGATGATTTTTTTTGTATTGCGACGGACAGCTTTTTATATGAATTTTGCAGATTTAAAGTATAGGTGTACAATGCGTTTATAATCAGCTTATTAGTTATATCCTTAAAAAATAACAAACACTCAAACTTACACAAAATATCGGTAGTAAAAACCATTAACATTTTAATTTCCACATTCTACGAAAACTTCGAAAAGATTAATGTAGATTGTGAGATTTAAAAGTACTAAAAATCCAACTAGAAATTGTTCTAACACAAAACAAAATGTAGTCGACAAAAAAGCTTCCCGAGCACGTAATATACTCAAGACGTAGGATGTTTTTGTCCGCACCTCTTAGCCGAGATTCAGTGAAACCATCACTTAAGGCGCACTACATATTACGTAGATAAAAGTGCATTACCAAATTGCTTTTCCACGCCGTTTTAGGGAATAGTGGACGGACTAAGTGACGTACGCGAGGGATATTTTGTTTTGAGTATTAAGTAACTAAGTGCGATACTTTGATTCTAAAGGATATTATTTAGAGGCTTATTCAGAAAGCAATTGATACAATCGTCCAAAATATTGGTTACAACAATACGTATACAGTGCCAATGATTTTTTTTTAATTGTTTGCAGATAGCAAAACTATTGCAGTAACATGCAATGGCAATCAGCTGTTTTATTTATTTTTAAGCCATACAATATATCATACAGGCCTTAAATTGATAATCTGCACTAATGAAAGTTGAGCAGCAGTCATAGATTTATGAAACAGCTATTTGTTAGAAGTGCTATTGGAGTCATCATTGACGTTATAGTTGCTCAACCTGAAAAGCGCCTTGAGTATATCATAACATTGTTTTATTGTGTGTGCAAGTTTTTCATAAAAAGAAAACTTCCGAGTTTTAAATTTCAGCTTACACAAAAGCCACAACAATCCCTCCCAACCGAGACCTTAATTCTAAATATAGCCGCAAAGAATACACCGTCCCGAGGCTCTAAGAAAACGTGTTCTCTTTAATCTAGTCACAAAAACGTCACCTGATTCAGCGCTACAAGCACTCACTCACAAACGTGGAGGAATGAAGCGGAAGAGTGCCCGGCGCGGCACTCTGAATTACTTCCTAACTAATGAAAAGAGCTGAGGAGTGGGACAGAGTGGGATGGTGAGGTTCGTCACGCGGTCGCTAACGAACGCGGTGGCTCTTCACTGCGTCGAGTACTTGCGACGTATGCGCTCTAACTTGGTCTTGGCTTATTAGAGAATGGCTCTCGCGCTCTTCTGTGTACGCTGTGTACGTATTGTCATTTTATTAAATGCGAGGAGATTATCTTTTTGTGTTAAACTTTAAGTGATAGTTATTGTTAGGTCGAGAACTGAGTTGGTTAAAAGTGTAGTTTGTCTTAAAGTTATCTTTTATCAAGCCTATCCTGTGTCCAAATATTGTAGCGCAATGTATTTTGAATATTATTTTGTGTATTTGGTAAATTGAAAATGTTGAAGCACAAAATATAAAAAATAATCAAAAATTATTGTTGATAGAGCAAATATTTTCTTTGTTTGCTTTCAATTTAATGTTTTCACTAAAAATGGTTGACAAAAAACGCGAACCAGGCGTTTGTTTAAAACAAACGTAATTGAATTCGCACGAGTACAATTCAGCGAAACATATACCTATCGGTAATTCAGTGAAAATTGTTCAAAAACGTAAGGTGTGTTGAAATTAATGGAACTAGTTTTGAACGTAAACACAAAAATGAAACTATTAGTTCGACGCGGTAAATTGTTAAAGTTAAAATAGCTGTAAAATCAGTTCAGTAACAAAACAAACATTCGTATCGACACGAACCGATTACCGTATAATTAACTGAACAAAAATAAATCAATTTGTCTGACAGATACAAAAATATTATTGCTTAAATGCGCATTCCGTGCATTTCGGTGGGCGAGGGAGCGGGAACGGAGCGCCGCGGTGAGCCGTCCGATTGTAATGATTCCAATATCGTTCGAATTGCATAACTGGCGAGATCAAACATTTTTATTTGTTTGCCCATTCAACCGCACGACTGAAACTAATGAAGAGGAGTTTCGATTAAATTAATACCGGTTTTATTTCCGTTTTTCTCTCGCCGCCGGCTTCGACGTGAGAGGTTTTTTCACGGCGAGCCGTCGTTCCGTACTCAATGTTTCATGACGATAATTTGATAAAAAAATACTCGCACACTTCATTTGTTCTGATTCCGTTATTGTTTCCGAATGGGGTGGCCGTTTTCTGCTGTTCATTTTTTATGATTCATATATTTGCTAATTTTTTATTGGCACGTGCGATGTTCTTTTGTTTAAATAGCAGTCTGGAGTGTATTTAACATGGAAGAAATTACATTTAGTTTGCAATGATTATCTTGACGTAATATTTTATGCTTTTGTCTAAGTTTATATCTATCTATAGAAGCTCTTATAATATAAGGGATTATGATTATTAGCTAGCATAAACTTACATAATATTATACCTACCTACCTTTTACCTCTATCTAAATACGAACACAAGTTTTCCATTTACCTCACAGGCTGTCACAATCATGGAATTGTATCACAGCCTTAGTTGATGTACCTTTATATCTAATGTAAGTGTATCTAAGCAAATTAAATCCCGTTACCTCGTGTAAAGTTCTGTAATGTTTAACTAATTTGTACAAAGTAGATTACGCCTCAAGGTGAAAATGGTTTCTAGACGTTCAGTTATTATGTACGGGTACACGTTACTAATATTCTTGATCACATTACAAATATGTATGTAGGTATAATAATGAGACCCATTTTTTATTTGCACCGAAATATTCTTGAGATCTTTGGGATCAATGAAATATTCATTAATTTTTATTTTATAATTTAATTGATATAAAAATTTACAACGTTCTTTGGTCAGTAGTGCTTAAAATAAACAGAAGTAACACAATCTAATTGATAACCGTCTGTTTTTACAAGTTGGTTACACATATTTTTTGTTACACCAACCAAGCTGTCTCCTCCGCTTTAAAATATAATATTATCGCGTCAAAGCTCACTTCCTTTCATTATGATATCTATATACTATATATATTATTTATATATCGTATAGTATATATGTAGTATAATAATATGTATGTTTATTATTATATCATTAAGTATGTATTATTTATTCTATTGGTTTTAATAGTATGTATTGGTATATTTATATAGCTATGATTAAAAATATGTACTTATGTCTCCTTATATATCTTTATAACCACCGTCGCTCTATTTTATGTATTTCCTTTCCCTGCTTGGTTGTCTGGAAGAGATCGCTATTAGCGATAAGACCGCCAATTGTAACACTTCTTTCTTTGTAATCTTAGTTCTAAGTTTATATTGTTGTATTTGTGTGAACAATAAAGAGTTTTCTATTCTATTCTATTCTATTATTAACAGCTAAAGCAAAATAAATTTTAAAGCATCACCGATATTCAATGACTAAATCCATCAACGTAAGAATCAAGTATTTTAGTTTCCAATTTGAGCCGTGTATCTAATTTTCCCCGATCGCGTAGCGTGCTCCGCTTAACACTCAAAAACCGATGTTTCCAACGTTAAGTTTTGACGCGAGCTAACAAACTGATGTTCCGTAGCATGTTTTGAACTCACACGATATCTACCCATCTTCAGCGGTTAACGCTTAAACTAACATTGCTACAATTAACGTGGGTGTTATTTGAACCTATGTGTTTAACTTCGACGTACAAATATGTGTAGAAAGGTGTTTTTTTTTTAATCGTTATAGGTTAGCCTTTGACCACGATCTCGCCTGATCTTAAGCGACGATGCGGCTGCTGATGGTAGCAGACTACACCTAAAAGGCGGGATAAATCCCCCCTGGCTCCACACAAAATCATGCCGGAACACGGTCACCATGACCGCTTGGCAACACGGTTTTGTTCAGTTTTTTTACACTATTTCAATGAAAAAGGGTTTTTAAGTTAGTTGTAATTATAACTTTTGGCTGTTTCCTATAAGATACGTATGTATGTAAGAGGCTGTCATAAGGTCATGTTGCAGGCCCGGTAGTAATCACGTCAACCTGACTGCAACATATAGGTTGGCCACACAGCCTATAATAATGACTCTGACAGTGTAAGTAGGGCTACCTGTTCTGTTGGAGTATAAAACCCCAATTGTTATTATTATAACCAGCAATCCATAAGTTTTACTGGCTAAAAAAGTATCCTAAGTATTATTCTCGGGTTTTATATCAAACTTCAATTATCGAGTGGCATAATAATGAAGGAAGTCTATACGCAGTCGAATTTATGTGAATTTATGATATCAACGAAATAATTTTGTGTTCACTGAAGTAATAAGTAGGTATATAGGAATTCATGTAAGCATACCTACGATATCTGATCAACTCAAGTGAAAAGATAGATGATAAGATACCTGTAGTTAACATGTGTATTGATCTAGCTATAACTAGTCTATGTATACCTTCTACTTTGTACTATGTATAAAATGTAAGAAGGATTTTTTTAGGTAGGTACCTATATAAGAAGTGATTGGTTTCCTATGACTTTATCTTATTAATCAGTCTTTAAACGGAGGACAGTTTGACAGACAGAATTTTTTTTTTTTTTTTTTTTTTTTTATAGAAGACTAATCAAGCGTTTGACTGCAATCTCACCTGTTGGTAAGTGACGATGCAGTCGAAGTTGTAGCACGCTTGTTTAGTAAGAACCTATTCACTCTTGATTTGAACAAACCCACGTTATAGCATTCGGGAAACACTGAGAGTGGTAGCGAGTTCCATAACTTCGCCGTTCTCATAATGAAAGACGAAGCGAATCGCTTAGTCCGAGCTGCTGGTATACTCACCAGATATTGGTGGCGCAGTGCCGTTTGCCTGGAAGTTCGGTAGTAAAAGGGTGATGGTGGAACTAACCCGTGGAGTTCTGAGGAGCACTCTCCATGATGGAGCTTGTAAAAGACGCACAGGCTGGCAACTGAGCGTCGATGTGCGAGATCCTGTAATTTGGTCTCAGTCAGCCTCTCATCACCAATTATTTTACGGGCACGACGTTCAATGGAATCCAAGGCCTCGAGCTGGTATTTGGCTGAACCGTCCCAAAGATGGCAGCAGTACTCCATACAAGATCGGACTTGAGCTTTATAAAGTGTAAGAAGCTGTCCAGGAGTGAAGTAGCGCCTCACTTTGGATAAAATACCCAGCTTTTTACCAGCTACCTTGGCTTTGGATTCAATGTACGTGCCGAAATTCAGGTTTGATGAAAGGCTGACACCCAGAAGATCCAGATGATCGGTCACAGGAATCGAAATGCCATGGAAAGTGGGGGAATGATTAAAAGACGCCTTTTTAGCAGAGAATAGACATGCCTGCGTTTTCGAGGCATTGAACTTGACCAAGTTGAAGTCACCCCATTCTGACACTTTTACTAAGGTCGAGTTCAACCTCTCCACCATGGCCGATCTCTGAGCTTGAATAGCGTCACTACCAGCTCGTGCATCAGGCATACTGTACCTCTCAATAACTGTGCTGTCATCTGCATACCCATAGATACCGGGACAGAGCAGGTCATTAATATGCAGCAGAAAAAGCGTTGCTGAGAGAACAGATCCCTGAGGTACCCCAGCGTTAATCGCCATTTGATCGGACGCGCAGCCCTGGAGGACCACCCGTAACGATCGTTCCCTCAGGAAATCGGATAGCCAATTGCACAATTGGGCTGGTAGCCCGTAGAGAGGGAGCTTTCCCAGAAGGCTGTCGTGCCAGACTCGGTCAAAAGCTTTGGAAATGTCCAGGGATATGGCGAGAGCTTCCCCATGTTTTTCCAAAGCTTCACCAACAAGATGAGTGACACACGCAAGAAGATCCCCAGTGGACCGGTCTCGGCGGAAGCCGTATTGGCGGTCACTGAGGAGGTCGTTGGTTTCAAGGTGAGCCAGGATCCTGTTATTGATCACTCTCTCCATCGACTTACAAAGTAAGGAGGTGAGAGAGATCGGACGGTAATTTTTGATTTCCTATATGAGTTTTAGTTACTAAGATCATACACTTCTACCCTGGTTGGAAGGTCAAAGAAATTACTGTACAAAGGTCAAAGAAAGTATACTTAACATATATATCAGGATGATGAGTGCAACGTTTTACGTATTCTAGAATAATATTCAGTTGGGTCAAAGACGTAGGTCTTTCTTAGTTTTAAAAAGGAACCTAGGTTACATAGGTAACAATATGATTTAAATGGGCAGGCGTTGTTGCTTAACATCAGCATAGCGTCAGGATCATCATGCTTTTATATTATGAAAAACAGTATATTCAACAAAACTCAATTATATCCAGCATATCCTTTAATTGTAATTACGCTAACGATTACCAGCTAAATACTTCAGCTGGTTACTTACAAAGTGTAATCGTAAATGGAATTGTCTTTGCGCTTTCAATTAAAATCGTAACGGCTGCGAGAGATTTACGACGTCATCTCTAAAGGATATTATAAGAATATCGAGCTACGGAATTGAGTTTAAGGATGGTTTTACACTGGAGATGCTACTGAGGTAAATTGAGCGAGATTTTGGAAGGGATCGTAACTAAGGCTCGTACACACGATGCGGTGTGGCGAAATGCATTGGTCTGATTTATGGGAATCAATAATTTACAAAATAATAGTTGACCGTCTGACTGATGGTCGTTATTAGCACTGTTGCTGATAGAAGACTTCTGACTCACTCAACCAAAATTTCAGCCACCACGTAATCGTCGTCCACGTCCAACGTCCTGTGGCCATCCTGATGGCTAATCTTTTAGTTGTAGCTTAAGAAGTGCTTATACACGCTTCTACAAAATTTATTTCCAAATTAGTTCCTAACCTTGGTGCTGTTGGTACATTTCAATATTTATAGTTTTTTAATCTTTTTTTATTTGTCTATTCTGTCCCACTGCTGGGCAAAGACCTCCCACAAGTCTCTCTATAACGTGTTCACGTCTCTATAACATGTGTCTCTATAACGTGTTTTTCAATCTAATAAAGTTTTATCTATCTTCTTTAGCCACAGTTCAGTGGAAAACCACCCTACAATATGAAGCTTCTGAATCGCAGATTAATCGTGGAATGAAATTAACCGCGAAGTCAAATCTCATTATCGTGGTTGGTGTGTGGGTAACCGTTCGGTTCAACATTTATATAGCATCGATTGACTTTACAGGTAATTGCAGCCTTGAAGGCTTATAAATGTTTTTACTAATAACCATGTAAAAATACCGATTAAACTCACGGATATAAAAGTTTTCCAAAGCTAAGTTTTGCCTTAGATTTAGGACAGTTTCAATGTCCTTCATTATTAGAAGCTCACGCCTTGAGGTCGTAACGTTGGCTACTGCCCCGCACTCATGCTGTTTTTATAAATGCATTTTTGTAAACGTGACCATCTGATTTCAAGCTAGACTGAATTGGTAACCCAGACAAATGCCCTAACTGTCATGAATGACAGTAAATGAGTTAGGTATAAGATTAGTCGAATGAGTCTATTTCCTAACGATTAAAAAATCAACTTGATATCACATCATTTCCCACACAACTCAGTCCCAGGAATAACACTCACATATGCTACTTTAAAGTGGGTTGATATAAAACCGCTTAATGGATCGATCGACTTAACAGGAAAATTCCAATCTTGAAGGTTTATTATATTTTCTACTTCAACCGCTGTTATTAACGTTAATGCGGTAGGATTATACCAATATTTCCATTTTCCTTTAATAACTGTCCTGGAGTTCTATTGTCTATTGTCGGCTGAGGTGGAGTAATTGAACTGCAATTTATGGTCTGCTATTATTATATTTTTCTTTTTTTTTCGCCGTTGAAGGTTTTTTTTACAAAAAAATAGTGGAAAAAAGAGTTACTTATGAGTAGATGTAGAAACACAAAATTCTTTTGCAAGAACGTTCCAGCACGATATTCAGTAAAGGCAAAAAGGGATTATGTATTATATCCTATAAAGACCAACCCATTCTAAATAAAAAAACTGTTTTATTTCTTTAAAATTGGATCAAAAAAGACATTTACTATTTATAATATATACTTAAAAATATTTATAACATAGAATAGGTAATTTTATATATTTTAAGCTTTATTCAATGGAAATCCACAAATCAGAGACACTAACAGAAATACGCCAATCGTAAAATATTTTCATACTGCATACTTGATTTGCCTTCGAATTTGTGGCTTCTGAGTCTACGTAAGTATTTATACAAATGTAATTAGTTGGAGAGACATCAAATTCGGATTCGAGATTGCAATCACGGATCCGCAGCGGAATAAGTCCGCGTATCATTGTTGTTCAAACTTGGGACCGACGGATTGCGATCGCTTGATGTTGCATCAATTACTGGGAAAACAGTACTTAAAGTTTAGTTATTTTGACTATAATAGAGTCATATCTTAAAAATTTATCTTTTGTAACAAAAAAGGAAAACAATAACTACTCGTATGTAGTTGTTTTTTTTTGTAAGAAATTACTTTTTATTCTTAGAATAAAATGATTACCACCGATAACTAATATTTAATTAATACCTATAGTATGATATTTTTGCCAACGGAAAGATGAAGTGCTGAAGGACCTAAGAGCGCTCCAAGCTGAGTCTTGGGAAGCAACAGCGCAGGACAGGCAGGAGTGGCGTCTTCTTGTGTCGGAGGCCAAGACTCAGTTTGGGTCGCTGCGCCATCTTAGTTAGTGATAATATTTTTGTGTAGGTCGTGACTAAATTATTGATAACAATAAAAAGAAGTCAGTATTAAACTTCTCAAAAAGGCCTAAAAGTATAAGAATTGAATCGATTTGGTCGCTCCCAAGACTCCCAAGTACTATTAACAACAAATTTGATTTACGTCACAACTCGCAGATCAAAAGTTCTGATTCTGCGACAAGCGAGATCGAATCCGTAGGAATCGAACACTCGTTAATGAAACTTCCGCCGCGCAATTAGGTAACCGTCTTGGTTTTATTAAATTTAATCAAGAACTTGTGTAATATTACGCAGATTGGACCAATCGAGCCGTGTACAAGTTTCGATAACGGTATAGTTGGAAACTAATTTCGGAAATAAGCGGAGTTATCTCGGTTTCCACTCGATCGCCTTATAAAAACGGGATTAATGTTGTTTAACTAGATCTTGACGATTTATAGTAACTTTATGTTACTGCAAATATCAATACAGAAAGTATTCTATGAGTAGCTTCAAATTATTTATACGCACTTTTTCTGTCCAAACAAGGCGAATTCGGTACAAGGCGCAATTTATAATAATTACGCGCGAGTCTAAACTACTCGATGCTTCAGGACGCAATGTATGGACGGCCTTATAATTTTCTACAATTATATAGAAAATCGGCTTAGTGTTGTTTTTTGTAAAAGTGAGTGCGAAAGTGTTATTTCAAATGGCATAAAAAAATCGTAGAAAAAAACGACTTAATAGGTTACACTCTAAGTCGACGATATGTGAAAATTAAAAAAATACTTAACAAACTGTTAAGACCATATCTCTGTTAACTAGAAGAAAATGTCAGGCTTTGGGAATGCGGGAATAAAATGTGGAGTTTCATTAAAATAAATTATTAAACGATTTTCATGTAATCAAATCACAAAAGAGAATGGTTATTGACAAAATATGTGGGTGTGTTTTAGGTTACGAACAAGGCTCTAAAACTCGATAGCTCTCAATATAGAAAAACAAATACATATTATATTTAAAGAAATCCTATTCAAATAAGTTGTGGCTCATAATAAGGATTTGTGTTTGGAGTGGGTACGACTATGTAAGTGGAATCTTCGAAACCAAGATAAAGATATTACAATAAATTTCCATCTACAATAATATATTATTCAGAGTTTAGATAAAAGAATTTTAAGATTTATACTGACAATCACAAATGATACTACTTAATATGTTACTTAAAACTAACTACGTCTCATAACTTCACTCGCTAATATTATTATATTATACGAAAGTATGGATGTGTGTATGTCTGTGTGTTACCTCTTTACCCCTTATAGGCTAATATAGAGGTAGAATCTATTGAGGTGATTTATTAGGTAACTTAGACTTTTGTTTAACACATAAGTTTTTCAACGGGTAAAAGCGCTTGTTACAACATGCAACTGATAATAAACTTAATTTGTGTAATTCTATTATTTCCAACTTTAATTTGTTTTACATGAAATCATAATCCACTACTGTTTAAATTGATTTAATTAACTAACATTTGAAAAGAAGTTAAGACAGTCAACATTGTCATTTTTCGTCAGTAGCGCGGTGATCAATGACAAAAACTTATACGAGAACATGCAAACAAAATCCTCCAACTAGGTTAACACGGCACAAGTGTAGCCGGGTCGGTTATAGGTACGTGTTCATACATACTGCGTTATCGGCGCGGGGTGATAAGCCGCGCCGGAAACATCCGGGACCGCATCCGCAAGCCGTATCTGTTGCAAGCGGGAACGTTTTCACTACATATTTCGTGTAATCTCCTAGCTCCTAACTCATATTATTGCATAGACTTAAACGTTAGTGTAATAATATGTACGTGGCGGTAAATTTAGGCGTTTTGAGCTTGCACATAGAGCAGTAGTTCGGAGATGCTATTAAAGATTGTATGAATGCGCACTATATTATGCGTTGTCATTCAAAATCCGCTACGTCTTCGCTTTTCTGTATGTAGTAGAATTTACTTGTAGTCTATAGAATTAGTTCATCAGTATCGACACGAATATCTAATATCGTTTATACGAACATAAAGAATCGTATATTGGAAGAACTCGATGTATGAAATCATATAAACCATTTGATACCGTTCGGCTTTTATCGCGTTTTTTAAATCCTGTTAGCGCAGTCCGCGAGCCGCCGGAAACCTGCCCATATCCACCGCCAACTCGTTTAAAAAATATACTCTATTTCAACCCGTATCCGCTACACAAACAAAGATTCCAAAACTAACTTCCATAGTGGCATTGTGTAAGGCACCTGAAAAGCACGGGCGCAGTTACGAAACAAGTATTGCACAATTTTAAACAAAGGTATAGACGGGACACCGGCATTACCATAAACTGCGGCTCGGTGGAAGCGCAAAATTGCTTTTTTGAACTCCCCACAATGTTACCACTATTAGGAGTTAAGAAAAAGTTGAATAAAGGTGGCGAAGAGAGGGCGGTGTGCGGTTGTGACGCCCGTAATCACCTCGCGACTCAAACTTGGGTTTGGTACAATAGTCTCATTCTGTTTGCGGCAGTCGCGACTCCGCAGCTTCGGCAAAAGATTAGAACTAAATGTATTTACGGAGCTCGTTGGAAGCACGTGCTTTTTAGCAATTCTACGACTTGCCACTTAAAACGATAGTTGCAAAGACGACTCGCGAGAACTAAGTCCGCACTCTCTTATTCATTCATGAACGTTTACTGCGAACTTTTTCTATGAAAGATAAATAACTGCTTCCTTGGAATTTCTGTATCTTAGAAGAGATCCTATTACTTAAGTTTTCTCGAGTAAGTTTTTGAAAAGAAAAATGGGTTACACTGGCAGTCTAATTTGAGATTTATGATATTTGAATAGCCTCTTTAACATCATGGATATTTACTGTAAGGTTGTTAGTTAGATAGAAATATGAATAGCAATAAACGAATTATTTAATTGTTGAATTATATAATTATTATAATTTGGAATAAAGATAGATTTTATGACTTAGACCTCTATTAACGAAGGATGCTCAGGCAAAACCGCAAGCCTAAGCTAAGCCTAAGCTGTGTTATTCATATATTAAAGTACTTAAAGTAGGTTACATCCACAAAGCCAGCACTCGAGCTCAAGCCGCCGATGTTCCGTATTGAGGCGTGCGTGAACATATTTTATCTGCTTCCGCCACTCGCGGCCACCGGCAATTATCAGGGGCGTGCTCCACGCTCATAACGCCCTCGCCTTGGGTTCAGTACATATTGGATAATACGAATATTGCTTAAGTTATACTAGTCGAATGAACTTATAACTAAAAGTGCAAGATGGCGTAAAAGAAGGGATAAATATAACCATTGTCACATCATAACTACACCGTTATGATGTGACAAAAAATTAAAGATTTTTTTAAATACTTACAGTCTATGCTTTATTCGTTTAATTATAAATAAATTTTGGTATAGTTTACAAAGTTTTTCACCATATAAAATGTTCCAATTTTCATAGTGAGATAACTACATGTACTTACTTTGGATGATTTCTACCGTCCTTATTAACATTCACAAAATAATAACTTGTCAAAAAAATTTACTGCGTTACGCTCTATATTATTACTTATTATACGTAAGAAAAACATTACATAAATAAAGGAAAATTGTTTTCAAATACATACATCTATTATTGTATTTTCAGTCATGTTCCATTCCCAGGTTGAAGAAATTGCCTAGTGCGATAAGACCGCCAATTGTTTACCTAGCATTAAGATATCTAGTTCATTAAGCTTCTTTGTAATTGTTTGGTTTGCAATAAAGTATTATTCTATTCTATTCTACATTAGTGTAAACTCAGCTTAGCCCGATTACCCTGTTACCGCGCCCAATATCAAGATCGTTGATAAAAAATCGCGTATTACTAACATTAATTTATGGCCGAGCGTAATTAACGTTTCAACAAATCACCGGAGCTATAACTTTAGATATCAACTGACTATAAAAAGGGTGAATAGATCAAAGCGGCATCATTATGAGACAGGAGCACGCAATGTTGTGAGATATTGCGTTGATTGTGGGTTACTGGGTGCTTTATCTACTCGAATCTGTATTGTTTTAAACTTATTGTTATTATACTGTAGTCCGGTCATTTTAGACAATTGAAATAAAGAAAATTCCGACAGAGCCAAATCTTCGTAGAGACCTTAGGTTTACCACAAGGAATAAAGTGTCAAAAGTCCCCATCAGTCCCATGTGAGCTTAGGGACTTATTCGGGGCCCAAGGTAAAAATTTTAGGTTTTTTGGATTTTTCTCGAAAACGGTAAGTTTTATCGAAAAAGTACCTCAGAGCAAAGTTGTAGATCTTAAAATTCTCTATAAAA
The DNA here is from genome assembly GCA_947507615.1 of Hemithea aestivaria. Classification (NCBI taxonomy): domain Eukaryota; kingdom Metazoa; phylum Arthropoda; class Insecta; order Lepidoptera; family Geometridae; genus Hemithea; species Hemithea aestivaria. The sequence goes on from OX382331.1 coordinate 12,434,629, forward strand.
ATGGTCCCTATGATTTTTTCTCTAAGACCCACTATTTCCCAGATATTACGCTTGTAAGAATAACGTTCTACATAATATGCACACATTTCCACACCACCTGTGAGGTAGTGTACTCGGCGCGTTTTTTTTTTAACGTGGTATCCCCGGTAGGCCTATTCCACGAACCTTTATGACGTTATTTTCAGGAACAATAATTATTTAATAGTATGAAGATTATTGATATGGGTTACTGAGTTTAACTGTCGTTCTAACTTTTTTTTATTACTTTAATCTGACTCATACTCTTCATATTCAACTTCAACAATCATGTTTTCTTCAATTTCTTCTTGTACTTCTTCTTCTCCTTCCTGTTGATGAACGCTTAGAAATTGTTCAAATGAAGATGAATCTGTTGTCTCTTCATCAAAATCACATGAATTTTCCTCTCTTGTATTTAATTGAACATTTGAGCAAGAGACACCTTGGCAATTGGTACACGCTGGAGAACACTGCAACCCTACTTTTTTACAGCCACATTTGGCACTACAACCTTTCTTGCAATTGCAAAAAATAGTGTTAAGAAGTTTTTCTGGAGCAGGGGGCAGTAAAGTTCGAATCGGTTCCAAAGTATTATTTATCAATTTCCAACCCCAGTCTTCAGGGTTCAGTTCATTGCCTTGCCATGTCTGAACTTGATAGTATACTCGAAATTGAGTAGCAGATGCCGATGTTGGAGGAAGACAAGATAGCTGTACTTGCTTTTTGTTTCGTGTATTTTTTACAAATGTTAAATATCTGTACGTATCTATGCAATCAATTTTTTTTGGAGCTCCATAATCCGCAAGAAGAAACCGAATTCCTTTAGTAATTAGTATTTGAGGTGAAGAATTAAATTTCTGTAAATACTTTTGCGCAGTCAATCAAATCATTTTTTTCAAATAATTTTAATACTGAATTTTTGCCCCTTCTAAACATTGCTGACGTAGTATCGCACCCGGTTATCGCATGTAAAAATAAAATAAAGTTTTGGCATTTTGGATAAGCTGATAAACTTTTAGAAGAATATATTTCTGTCCGTTGCTGCGCCTTCCCAGGTTTTTTATTTACAGAAATTAATTCTTCACCTCAAATACTAATTACTAAAGGAATTCGGTTTCTTCTTGCGGTTTATGGAGCTCCAAAAAAAATTGATTTCATAGATACGTACAGATATTTAACATTTGTAAAAAATACACGAAACAAAAAGCAAGTACAGCTATCTTGTCTTCCTCCAACATCGGCATCTGCTACTCAATTTCGAGTATACTATCAAGTTCAGACATGGCAAGGCAATGAACTGAACCCTGAAGACTGGGGTTGGAAATTGATAAATAATACTTTGGAACCGATTCGAACTTTACTGCCCCCTGCTCCAGAAAAACTTCTTAACACTATTTTTTGCAATTGCAAGAAAGGTTGTAGTGCCAAATGTGGCTGTAAAAAAGTAGGGTTGCAGTGTTCTCCAGCGTGTACCAATTGCCAAGGTGTCTCTTGCTCAAATGTTCAATTAAATACAAGAGAGGAAAATTCATGTGATTTTGATGAAGAGACAACAGATTCATCTTCATTTGAACAATTTCTAAGCGTTCATCAACAGGAAGGAGAAGAAGAAGTACAAGAAGAAATTGAAGAAAACATGATTGTTGAAGTTGAATATGAAGAGTATGAGTCAGATTAAAGTAATAAAAAAAAGTTAGAACGACAGTTAAACTCAGTAACCCATATCAATAATCTTCATACTATTAAATAATTATTGTTCCTGAAAATAACGTCATAAAGGTTCGTGGAATAGGCCTACCGGGGATACCACGTTAAAAAAAAAACGCGCCGAGTACACTACCTCACAGGTGGTGTGGAAATGTGTGCATATTATGTAGAACGTTATTCTTACAAGCGTAATATCTGGGAAATAGTGGGTCTTAGAGAAAAAATCATAGGGACCATTTTTATAGAGAATTTTAAGATCTACAACTTTGCTCTGAGGTACTTTTTCGATAAAACTTACCGTTTTCGAGAAAAATCCAAAAAACCTAAAATTTTTACCTTGGGCCCCGAATAAGTCCCTAAGCTCACATGGGACTGATGGGGACTTTTGACACTTTATTCCTTGTGGTAAACCTAAGGTCTCTACGAAGATTTGGCTCTGTCGGAATTTTCTTTATTTGATCACTATTTTTATGTCTAAAATGACCGGACTACTGGATAGGTTTATGGATATCTACTTTTCTTCAATGTTAATGAGAGACAAAACGAGAAAATTAGTTGCCCCATGGTAAGCATCATTACCAGACCCAGTGCTTTAAAATATAAAATACTGCATCTTACTATACTGTGCCTGTCATCCTGAGATAATATTAGTTGTTAAATCTCATCATGTCCAGTAATTTTGCTGAAAATATTTTTCCTTATGCCCGAAACACAGTTCCTGTACATTACTGCTTGGCGAATGAACAACTAGTAAAGACATGGTAGGCACTTCCCCAGGAGGCCTCTGCGATAGGGCATTCGACTCCAAACATCGATATGATTAAAATCTTGGAATTTTTGGATTTTTTCACTATATTATTTAGGTCAGCTTTTGACCACGATCTCATGCGACCGTCGTTGGTAGCAAACTTAACCTAAAAGACGGAATAATCCCTCCTCATCTACAAAAGATCAGCCTCAATCTCCTAATTAAACTATATCAACCAACTTTAATCTTTAACAGTTCACACCGTCAATATTTAATAGGCAAGTATACATAGCGCATGATGCTTTGTGTGCAATGTCAACAACAATAATAATTCAATTTGCACATGTGACTATGTAAACAGTATGAGCAAATCGTTGATAAGTGGCTCTTATTAGAGACAACTGAGTTAATTAGTTAGGCATTTACATAAATTAATCGAATTAAGTTAGCTACATGTGTTATTATCCGAGTGATAATAGAGATTAACTTGATGCATAGGGGATAATGGTAAATATATTGTATTCTAAAAGGTGGTGTATTTTATATAAATTATAAGTGAAAACCAAACAAAATGTTCTTGATGTCTTGTGTATGTTGTTGAATTTCACATAATTGCGAAATCCTAGGTAACACTGTACTGATTATGGGCAGCCGTTATCTCTTAACATCAGGAGAGCGTCTTGCTCGTCTTCTACTTCATCACATAAAAAAAAAAAATGCGAACACTCTAGAATTTAAGATTGAGCTTTAATTACCATAGTAACTTCTTACTTACATAATAAAAATAATGTGTATGATATTATGTTCTTGGGTAGTAAACTGCCTGATGTATCAATCACATCACAAAATCTATCACAAAAAATTAACCACTTGCTGGTGCCTACTGTTTTGAGAGGCGACTATAGCCTGATAAACCAACTAACTTCCTATGTTAAGTATAGCTCAGTAATTTCGCAGTGTTGTATTATGTACTTTTATTTATGTCAATAAAGAACTATGAAAATGAAAAATAAAATGAATGAATGATGTATGAAACTTGGTTTACTTGCCAGAAAATTCTAATCCAATATCTTCAAAGTATACCCCCATGGGAATTATACTAGAATAAAATAAATGCCTCATCCCTTTGATTTAGCTGCGATGCCTACCGAGAATGTATACTCAAGTAACCAAGCACCTACAACAATAATAAAAAATAATTCCAACAGAAAAATAGTATTTGTTCATCTTACAAATACAAAGAAACAATTATCTGCAAAGGAGGTGCTCCAAACATCTCCCAAATGAGGATTAAGTAACGTCGCCATGGCAACCTACATTCGACAAAACAAACCCGTATTTACGTACCTACATTATAATACAGGAAATCAGAAAATATCTATTACATTATTGTATTCATTAAACGTGTAACGCGAGACCACTCCCGGTACAGCAATTAGGGAAAATAATTGTTTACATAAATATGAATTCACCAATAACTGCACATAATAATATTTACTTTGGACCGCGTCGCTCGCATTAAGTGGACTATCACCCTAATTGCTTTGCAGTAGGTTGGTAACATAGAGGACTTAATTATAGAGTGCGCATTACCGGAGGTATGCTGTCGCCGACGATACGCATTGACGCTGCATAATACTTAATACACGTCAAACGTCTCTGGACCAAAGAGTTTCTACTTTGAATGGGCCAATCGAAATAAGCCGTCTTTGTGTCTAACCAAAGAGTTTCTACTTTGAACGAGCCAATCAAAGCTAGCCAATCGCCCCCCGCTCCCTGCCATGTTTTGGAGATTTTGTTTTCATACAGAAATATTCTAAAGCCGGGTCTATTGGATCTCTTGTCCATGGTTGGTAATAATTGAGTCGAAATCCTCGTTAGCCGCCGCTCCCGATATTTAGGCGACCGAGCTCCAATTTACAACCTTAAAGACGTAGCCAATAAGGCCATAAATTTTAATATTCAAACGTCTTAATGGAATATTAAAACTGAGATTTGAAGCGGTTCGGTCTGAGTTATTGTGACCGTAAGTGGTTTTTAGAATCGTTTTGCGAATGAGATTTTGTAATTAATGCTTTTACATTTATTGGAAACATTGAATATCATCGTCATCGACAGCCACACATAGCTCGGTCGTATTTAAATATATCTAATGGTGATCTATTTTTTGAAAATCAACATAATGTGAATATTAATATTGTATGGCGGAAATTGTCAAAGTTTATAAGCTGGACATACGTTTCTTTCATAATATGCCACTCAACTCTCACTACCACTGACTTCCACTTATAGAAAAATCATTTCAACCTCAATATAATCAAAACCGGAATAGATTCAACATAATATTCAAATGAGCTTATTTAATAGAGCAATATAATTTTGATTCTAGAATAGACGCGTCGTGACGTCACTAACATTACCATAGAGTTAGTAAAGCAATAGATATTCGTTATCGTGAAACAAAGTTCCACTAGTTAGATGAGAGTAAAACATAACAAGTACGTAGGTATCTATAAGTCGAGCACGCAAAGATAACACTGTTTATTCAGCGTGTAAGCGGCGTACAAATTGTTTGCTTGAGAGCTCTTTACCTGTGGATCCGAGTTTTCATAACATCGCGTAGCCGCAGGCGCGACAATTTGCTCCTCGCGCCGTCTCACGGTGGAAGATTTGCTGACGAACTCGGATGGTAAACATATTCTTCCTTTATGAAGGCAACATTCTCAAGTTTGTGAGTCGAAATATTGTTTTCAATGAACTTTTGGTGCCTTTACGGTGTTTTGTGTATGTGTTAACATTGCAATTTCTGTGTTATTTCAATTTAGGTATCTAAATTCCGGTTAAAAATAACAAATTACACCAAAAATTCTTAAAGCTAAGATTTTTATTTACTTTCTTATTAAATTTTTTAAATTATTTTTATGTATGTAGGATTAATAACAAGTCTATAAAGTTTGAATCCTTGTATAACTACTATAACATTTTTCTTACTTTGAAACATTACACCGACGCCAGCTGCTTCAGTTTCCACACTAGATAGAGTTCAAACGTCGAGTTTGACATAAATAATAGCTTGGAATACGTTTTGTTAACTTAATATTCATTAAATCGCCTTCTGACTGAAATATTAATGTAAATGTAGGAAGCATGATTCATTGGTGTACGAGTATAAGGAACCTTAAGTCAATTGTTTGTATTGATATTATTAATTTTAGACACCTCACCTAATTCTGAATACTAGTAAATCGTCTAAAACAATTAGTATGTTCAGTGAAGCCAGGGCAGGTATTTATCCCGCCTTTTAGGTTTAGTCCGCTACCATCTTAGACTGCATCGTCGCTTAATATCACGCAAGATTGTGGTCAAAGGCTAAGCTATAAAGATATAAAAACTTCACGCTAAACAGCTCAACTAATTGAGATCAAATTTATTTGGTACATAGGTACTTTAGACCCTATAATATATAGAAACACATAGGCTTCTTTTCAGCGGGTAAAACTAGAAGACCTATATTACTTTTAGCATTTTGTATTATATTTACTTATCTTTTATTTTAGCATATTTTGTGGAAAAATAATTTGAATAAATTTTAATTTCATACGTCTTTTATACTACCCTTTCGATCATTTCCCTTTACACCGCCCGAATAACGAAATATACTCGTTTTTTTACAAAATTTACTTAAGAGCAATGAAAGTTACTGGAAAATATCGACACCCACGCTACTCGTACTTGCCACAGAGTGGAAAATATTTACTGTAAAAAATAAAACATTCGAAATATTTGTAATGGCCAGCTCAGATTTTTGTAGCACATTTTTGCGGCATTATAAAATATTCTGCGGGTAGTTAAAACGTCAAACATTTTAAAAATGGTGTTCTTTTTTATACAAGTTCTGGTTTTAAAAATTCATGTATCAATAACGTGTGCAGTGTGTCATGTTGTAAACTGTTAATATTTAATTTTTAGTGTATTTTTTTAAAATTTGTTTATTTCGTTTTAAATAAATTGCAACGTACATATATTTCTAATTTCAAAAAAACCGCCTGTATGACCGAAAACTCTACCGAAAACTGAGACTTGACTTGCATATACGAATGAATACCTTAACACAATTTTCGAACATAAATATGATTATTAAATTATGGTGGCTAAACTCCCTTAAGGACATTACCAAACCTACGCAAAATTACACCAACAAATATTAAAATTCATTGCCTATAAAGGAAAAAATGGTGTAAAATGCTCACGAAATAATTGAAGGTGTCTATTTAAGGCGAGACAGGAACACGCGTAGAGGTAAACCGTTTTAAAATTGCACCCGTCAGCAAATCAAAATGTTCCTGAAGTTATATGAACGGTGTGCAATTTAACATTGGTCGAGCTTTACCGAGAATAGGACGCTAGCAAAATTAAATATTTACGCATAATATCCTAATACCATTCGACCTCAATTCCTGTTTTGCAATTCAACAGGTGTACACAGAAAGTTCGTAGACTTTCAATAAGTAAACGGATTCAGAAGATAAGGAAGGTTTGGAAAATATAACGATAAAAGTTTATTGGACCAATAATATGCAAAATAAAATGGTTGATAGCGCTGGAGGTTGTTAGATTTGAGAGGTTCTGAGTGCTTCATTTTACCTTCATTAGTTATTCAGGGAGTAGACCGTTTTCAAATCTCGTTCGTTCGAACATCGGTATTCACATATGCCTTGGGATTTCTTGAAAGGGCGTTTTCTTCACTTGTCGTATGTACTTAAATTCTTGGGTTCCGTAGAACATTTTTTTTGTACTCACAAGAGTACCTAAATTTGTGTATGCAGTGCGAAACTATATTAAACATTTCTGCATAGTTCTTTGAAAGCTAGTCGTTTAACACAACTAAAAAAACACTGCAGATTTGATAACCACTCACCGTCAGACAGGCCGAAGGAGTCTCTGGAATAAAAGAAAAAAAAATATATTAAATATTGCTTGTATTATCGCTAAAGGAGATAATCGTGATTTAAATATTGTGTTTTTCTGATGTTATGAACACTTTATTCCTCACGCCAAAACTGCTAAAATTTGGTAGCCTAGAGCCTAGTATAACACAGGGTAAAACCGCTGAGTAGTTTGGTGTTAATTAACTCCAACCGGCCCATCTAAAAACAAATAAAATGTAATAAATTGAAATTCTATTTACCCCAACCGATGTTTACCCGACCGTGCACAAACCAACAACTGACCAAATACTTTAATATTAAAATTATGGACCAACAGTATCATTGGCACCGCCAGTAAATAACTAAACCGAATTGATCATAATAGATCATGCGGGTGTTTAAACTACTAACGCAAATAATAATAATCACGTTAATGCATTGTTGAATTATTCAACTGGGTAATTAACATGTCCTATTGATTTTTTTTATATATTGTCTCACAGCTGGGAAAAATACTATCAGACACCTGGTTGGATCGTTTTGTCAGTCATTGTCGTAAAAATAGAAAGTGTAGAAGGAATACGATGTGATGGATCGAGTTTTTTCATAAATTCTAACTGTACAGGATTGCAATTTAAAGTTTGACTTAAATTTTTCACAAAATTTTTGACTCTGGTGTAGAACATATTGATATTATGTATTCCGAGTTCCAAGGTAAAAAATTAAGGGCAAAATTTGTGTCAATTCAAACTTCAAATACTTTAAAGCGGGATTAAAATGGGACTTTGTTCTACATTGTACTTCATACATTGTTGCGTACAGTTTAAAGCTAGTGTATAATATAAGACGGTAGGCTGTCGCGGGGCTTCATTAGTCGCGAGTTGAACCCGCGGGACCGAGACACTGTGGAGCTTACAATCTACTGCATCACTGTTATTGGATTACTATCTACTAACAGAACAATTGTGTATGCAATAAACTAATTGTAGTACTATAATAATATTTTTTTTATTTAAAATAATGCTATTATTTTATAGAAAATAATTTCAAGTTATACGGAAAGCGTCTCGCCCACGCTTTTCGAAATTGAAGTGCGGACATTTACTTACAGCTCCATGTTTACAAATATTCTAACATTTTAACGAAACTAAAGACTACTTAATATATTAAATGGTTACTAAAAGAGACAGATATATTCTTAAAAGAGACAAAAATTGCAGTTTAGTTGAAACTCGTAAAACTTACGCTTGTATTTCGAGAGATGTATTAGTAATTTTGTATAAAAATATATACTATCCTTTATCAAAAATGATAACTTGTGTACTATACATAATTCATAACGTATTATAATGTTGTTACTAGATAATACCTACCTACATAACTGTTACAAATAAGATAAAATAAATAAAACAAAAATATAACTTTAACCGAAATTTCTTTCACATTTCAAGAATACATTTCAGTTAATAAAATCTCACGTACCCCACAGAGAAAACAGAAAAACTCGTACTAACTTAACATTTTAACGCAATAAATCTGTCGCAGACTACAAATGATGTCACAAGAGGAGACAGAAATGTGCGTGACTGCGCGTAAAAGGGACAAAAATCGCGGCATAGTTAAAACCCGCAAAGGCTTGGCTTGCATCTCGAGAGATGCATCATTACGGGCGCGGGTGTGGCGCGCCGCAGGGAGTTGAGAGCTTACTGCCTTGCACATTGTGCATAAGCGATAGCGGCTAATATTATTTATAGTTATGTATTTGGGGAAGGCCTTTGCCCAGCAGTGGGACGGTTCAGGCTGTGTATAATAACAAATAATAGTAGGATTTTTAAAACTGTCGCGAGTGTTCTCCACAATATTAGACGTGAGTTGTGCCGTTTTTGTTTTTAGTTATAAATAATAGTAGAGAAATAAAACCGAGAAAAAATACTTACCGATATAATATAACAAGATAGAAAAGGAAAACGAATTCGTTGTTCGGTCGTTAGGTGTTGTTGTTACAACGACTGTTTTTGGACATGTTTGTAGGAGTTGCCTGCAAAAGTCCTAACTAGAACCTCAGAATTTGGATTTTTGATGTACGAGTATCAACAATTGCCATGCGTTTTTGGAATGTTAGTTCGTCTACTTGTATACTTAATCTATGATATTTCATCAGTAATAATTGATAATGACTGGCACTGGCTTAAAAACATTTTGTTATATTATGCCTCACGATTGAAACAATGGATATTTTTGCTACATATTATGTCAGTTGAAAGCGTAAAGTGAACAAAAATAATCACAAACAAAAACAGCTTTGTTTAGAGTAAGATAATATTTTTTATCGCTTACTTCATTAATACATCCAAGCCTCAATATCTCATTTAAAGGTGTGTTTACACTGTGTACCTACTCATCGCCACGTCTTTGCCAAAGCACACACAAGATGCGCTCCTATCGCCATTCTGAAAAACTTTTTCAAGGAACATTTTAGCTTCTTTTTTGATGAAAAACCCTGCGGTTTATTGAACGTCTTCTGGAGTATTTTTTCTTGAAAATGTGTGAGTATTTTGATTTCAAAAATAGCTATTTCTTGAAGGTAAATTCATGATTTTCTTTTTTAAGTTAGGTACCTAGTAAAGATCACGCTATGATGTCAGACAGGGAATTCAATTTTTTTTAGAAATGTTATCAATAACTCAAATCGTAGAGCCTCCTACGCCGTACCATTCGTAGATCCGTAGCAGTGCTACGAAATTCCGCAGATTATGTAAACCCGGTGGATGTAATATGCGGCATGTCAACTTACTATACGTACAAGTTCCATACATTGGCATACAAACGTTGCGGGCGCGCCATCTACATATTATTAATATGCGCAAATCATGCAGATGGCTTCTTCGAGATGAGTCGCATCCAAGCTTTAATGACTCGCCTGTGACACGAAACGAGCACATAATAAAGTTGGGATTGACATGATACTGTACAGCGTAGTTAGCAGAATTTAATAGGGCTTCGACAAAAGGCAAGTGTACAATAGGAACTGTTAGACTTTGCTGTTAATATATTGTGCGGTTGGTTTCATCAGCTCAAAGTGCACTTGCGTACATAATTATTTAAATTTTTTAATTTATTATTGCTAAGTCTTTGACCATGATCTCGCATGATGCTAAGCGACGTTGCGGCCGTAGATTGTAGAACTTAAAAGGCGAGATGAATAATTAAATAAAAAGGATTTTGCAGAAATTTCAATGTTACTTAGAGTAATCCGTCGCTTTTGATTTTTACAAATTGACACTATATTCGATGTTGCTTACCGTTTTATATAAAATAAATAAATAACACAATTTTTTATTATTTAAATAAAGGACTAATTAATTTATTTTTTTTGACCTTGTCATCATCCATATTAAGAAATCTAGTAAATGTAGCTCCTAAATATAGATGAATAAATAATGACACATAGTCTTTTTTTCAGTAAGTAAAACTAGTAACTATTGTATAGTATTCTAGAATATTCTCGATAATATAGGCATATAAGCTAATTATCGTTAATCGCGCGTGTGCGGTGCGATAGTTGGAGTATCTCAGTCATATCGCGCGATAACCGCCTCGACTACAACCAGCCCTCGTAAATGTTAATGGGGACGACTATTACTGACAGAGACTCGATGAGATATAGATACTAGAATTAATTTTACCAGTTAATTTGGTAATTATTAACTAAACAATTATAGGATACTAGCTTGTGCTCGCGGCTTTACTCACGTGATTAAAACCTTTCTTAGCGGAGTTTTACGTCATAAAACCTACCTGCATGCCAAATTTCAACTCAATCCGTCCAGCGGTTCGGGCTGTGCATTGATACGAGTAGATCAGTCAGTCACTTTTTCCTTTTATATATTTAGAAAACATATTATCTTCATCATCATAGGCCTTAGAAAATCCGTGGCCCAGTGGTTACGTGGCAGAATGGCTTGTAATCTGGAGGTCCCGGGTTCAACAAAAATAAATACCAAAAAGTTAAAATCGTGTTACTGTTCTAATCCGTGAATATCAACCAGGTTGTCTGTAAGAGATTTCCAGACAACCAGCCAATGTTAATGTGGATGATTATTACCGACAGACTCGATGAGAGATGGTCTAATATTATACTAGGATTAATTTTACCAGTAAATTTTATAATAATTAACAAAATCCATGTAAAAATCAATATTCTTCTCTCCTGCACGGTTTTTTGGAAGAGATCACTATTAGCAATAGGGCCGCCAATTGTTATACTTAGTTTAAAAATTATTGTTGCGCGTGGCAAAATCTTTTTTTAGCGGTGGCCTACGTCATAAATCTTATCTGTATTCCAAATTTCGACCTAATATTTTCAGCGGTTTGGACTGTACGTTGATAGATCAATAAGTCAATCAGTCACTGTTATTTTTTGTATATTTAGATTATCATAATATATTTATTTATAACTAGCTGGTTTCAGCGGTTTTACCCACTGTAATGTAGCCTATATGTTATTCCAGGATCTAAGCTATCTCTCTATACCAAATTTCAGCTCAATCTGTCCACCTGTAAAAGCGTGAAAGAGTAACATCCATTCATTCTTATAACTATGACGTTTATAATATTAGCAAGATGAATGATATTTGGTACAGAGATAGCTTAGACCCTGGAATAACACATAGGCTACAAGTACACAGAATTACTAATCATACAAGTGAATTTAACAAAAAATTTAACAAAAAAAACCCAACGCAACGTTTTCGAAATTTATAATTTGCCATTTTGTGGTGGCGGCCATGTTGGATTTTTAATCTATCATAGTGCGTTGTATTTTACAAATCATCCCTACCCCCCTCCAAAAGCCCTTCCAAAAGTAGCCCTTTCAAAAACTGATATTTTAGAAAACTTTAGATTTATACGAACTGTCCGGTCCTTTATTAAACGGTCCCAATCATCGAGCGGCGTCCGTTTCTGTCCAGCTTCTCCATCTATAAACTCCTTCCATTCGGGAGGTTTTAATTAAAATAGTTTTGGCGAAAAATACTACGCCAGCTTCATTTGATGCGAAGTTTTTTGCTGTTCGGAGGGTTTTGGCCCCTAATTGAAACGTTTTAGTTTTGATTTACATACTTTTTAGAAGTAAGTTTTTCGTAGTGGACTAATCACTTTAAATAATTAGTTGAAGGCGTTATTTTGTGGAATGATAATATAATTAGTTAAATATTAGTAATATTTAGTGTTAATTCCACTTTAATGTTATGATCTGATTTTGGAAACTACTGTGTTATCCATTACAAATAGTACACGGTTGTGCTCACGTAATTATTTTTGTTGAGATTTTCTCAACCACGGTTTCGAACAATTACAATGTCCTTCATCTGGAGTTCACACTTGCAGTACCCGACGTTTACTGAACAGTCCAAAAGTGTGATTGAGAAAATGTCAACAGAAATCATTCGCGGAAAGACGGCAAAACATACCAATAAAAAAAATTCAAACAGGGGTTTGAGTTCATCAAATTTTGTATAAAACTTGCATACCATAAAATTAAAGCAGAAAAAAGGAGAGACGTTAACCAATAAAGAGAGAGATGATAATAAAATAAATGAAATTCCGCCCAATTTTTCCGACAAACGTTTGTGCCAAACAAAACATACTAATGTTGTATTCAGAATCAAATCGCAACCGGCACATTATTCGGTTCGTTATGACGGAAATCGGATCTACGTTCCCACTCGAAGCATGAAGGGCGCAATTTGGTTTCACCGCCGCACATAATAATTATCTGTGCTCACGCAGCGTATTCGTTATTACAGCCCTTGTTTGAGTGTTAGGGCCGCCGTATACGGGCATCTAGACCACTGATCAATAGACAACGGGCTGCCCCTTTAGCATAGAAAGACATTAACATAAGACTAGCAACTTCTGTCCCACTGTCAAGAGTAATTGACGTTTGTAAAAGCACAATGACATTGTGAGTAGCTAGAAATTGTATGCAATGACAGCGCAAGTAGCAAGAGAAGCGTCTTGATATATGTCAGTTTAGTCTTGACAATGGGACGGGAGTTGCTACTCTTATGTCAATGTCTTTTTATGCTAAAGGAGCAGTGGCCGTAGCATAACGTATGTGATCCCGACGAAACTTCAAGAGAACTGTCATCTCATACATTGTACTGTTGTGAATGTATGGGATGACAGTTGACTTGACAGCAAGACAAGTCTACGCAACGTCTGTGCTTAAGGGGCTGAAGACTTTTTCCTTTTTTTATTAGATCGATACAGGGCAACTCGACCACTGAACACCTGATCACTTAAGACTTTCTACTTGTTTTATTACTAAAGAAGCCATACTTCACTACTTGATGAAATAGTGCCTTGCAACTCCTTAACCACGAGACAAAATTTTATGAAATTTTATACCTACTACCTTTTTTTACCGGGGGTAGACTTCCTTTGCAGGAGGTCGTGTAGGTGGGTACCCCAACAGTGCCAGTTATTCTACCGCCTGAGCAGTGATGTACAAATATCACTGTGCTCCGGTAGGAGGGCACTGTAGCTAGTGAAATTACTGGGCTAAAGAGTTTTAACATCTCATGACTCTTGAGTAAGAAGCGTTGGTGCAGTGCTTCTAGAATTTCACATAATTGTGAAATCCTAGGTAACACTGTACTGATTATGGGCAGCCGTTATCTCTTAACATCAGGAGAGCGACTTGCTCGTCTTCTACTTCATCACTTAAAAAAAAAAAAATACTAAGAGCTATAGATACTGCTTTATATTTGTCTCATCACACTCATATACCTTGTATAGTACGTATTTAAATTATTAAGGTTGGAATAAATACGTACATATTTTCATGTGAAAAACTACATAAGCAAGTAGACCTGATGGTGAGCGGTCACTCACCTATAGACATCTAAGAAGAAGAAGAAAATAGAAATAAATTTTAAGAAAGAGATAAATCTACACCAGCAATAGTATTTCCGGCATTTAAGTTTATCAATTACACATACACATTTAATAAAAAGCAGCGCGTATTCAGCTTAAAATTTGAAGCAGTCGATCTAAGTATCTTCAGCCAGTGTGTAGCTAACCTTAGCGTAGGCGGGTACAGAACTTACCCTTTTAATAACCGACTATGTATGGGTTAAACAACATTGAAACCTCGCGAAACGTTTGTCAGCATAATATGGTTAAATACGCACGACTGAAATGTTTTTGATATTATGTCTGAGTACGCCAGAAATTTTCTTAGCTCTGCTGTTTTAGTCTACTACACTTTAATTCTAATTCTTATATTATTATAAAATGAGAACGTATGTTGAATATTTTATATACACGAATAAGTTATATACACGAATAGTGCTATTCTCGTGGGTCTTTAGAAAGCTTAGATTAGGTTAACTTCAAGTACTAAATATTATAAAAAAGTTTTCAGATTTATTTCGTATTCCATGCAAAAACACACATAAAAATGCTTATTTTGCGATTTTGATAGTAGACATTACTATAAAAACCGCAAAATAAGCGTTTTTAATGTTGATGTATATATTATTATCATATTTAACTTGAATAAAGGAAGAAACACTCATAACCTTTGGTCAATAAAAATAGGTAGAATAAATTAGGCAAAATGTAAAATTTTCTAAATAATCTCAACAACAGCATAAAAATACTCAATGCCAAAACTTCCATGTAAAATGATAGAAGCACTTTTTGAAACGTAATACACCAACCATAAAATTCACAACAAAAATCCTGCGCTACATATGTACTCTTTTACATTTAAGTTTGAAAAGTAGCGGCGCGTTTGAGCCGGCTCGGTAAAAGGGTATTACTTATGAATCAATAGTTAATGAGTATCAATAGGAGGCTTTTGAAACTCGCCACCGTCTGTGCATTCTCGAATCATTAATATTGAAAGTTGGACGTCCATTGTCTCCGGAGTGGCCGCCTCTTTGTATATTACTCGTCGACTTTACTGCGGAAATGAACTACTCATTTCCTTTACTCCAAACTTTTCCTTTTGAAAATTTTGAATTGATTTTGTCTTTTTCATACGTTATTTAATAAGATGGTATCTCTATTTATTATTATAGTTGCTTTACTCATCCATTTTATGCGTTTAAACGTAACCTATGAGCTATTCTAGAGTCTAAGTATTCTTTTAGCTCAATCGATTTAGCCTTTTGGGCGTAAAGACGTAATAAACACACATCTAAATATAGATATTTTCATGCACTATTTATATCGCTTACATTAAGATTTTTAGCATGTCTAAATCATTATAACTAATTTACGCTCAAATTTCTCCTTTTTAATAGATCAGTCAACAAAGCACCATTTCCCCTTTTAATACAAAAAATATATACGCATTTGTTCTAGACAAAACGCATTCATTTGCATTGTAGATACCTACTTACTACAAGTATTTGTCTCTTTATCCTCGTACATCTTGCAGAAAAAATATTATTTTCTTCCAATGATTCATACTAATCGATATAATAAATTATCATAAGGAATAAACATGTTTTGTTTGATTCAAACCACATCAATAAAATAAACACAAAATCCGTTTTCCTTGTTTACACAATAAGCACGCGTGTTACGAAGATATAACAAAAGAATATAAAAATATCTAGAAGAAGTTCCATTAATACGTACATATAAAATGAAGCACCCATAGTAAACCCAATAACCACAATAATATGCACATAAACAATATCTTAATTACACATTTAGGGACTGCGCAGACGGCACACTTTTTGTACGATCGAGTCTGCGGCGTACAAAAAGTCTGCATGGCGCGCAAAAAGTCTGTTGCGGATTTTTCACAGACTCAACGCAGACGACGCACATCTTCGATCATTCTGTCGGCAGAGCTGTAGGGACGTAGACAGGCCCGGATTTAGCCAAAATGCCGCCCTGGGCAGTGAGAAAATGCCGCCCCCCTCCGCCGAAATATTATTTATAAACGCTCATCGGCTAGACATTTTGCTAAGAAATTTGTTGTCGAGTTCTTTCATATTATACGTAATTATGAATATTTATAAAAAAAAATATACATCTAACTACGAAAGCTGTGTGTATAGCTTGCTTTGAAAAAGAGAAATTATAATTGAGAAATTTTATAATGCTAACTACAATAAGACCGCTGATTGTGAATTGTGACACATAGATTATAATACCGTGTTTTTATGTTTAAGTTTATTTTTCAATGTTTCAATAAAGTGTTTTATCTACCTATCTATCTGTCTACGACAGGCATATATATATAGACATATTATGTTGACTAAAAAGACTGCGAGCAGCTTGCTGCGAGCGAGAAAATTTTGTATATTTGACTACACAACAGTGGGCGCATACTTCACCCTGAGTGCCAAAATCGCTGTGAGCACCGAGAAAATTTTGTTTTTGTGACTAAATAAACAATGGATGCATAGTTTGCTCCGAGTGTTAAAATAAAAAAAAAATATTATTCAACTCGCGAGAAGCTAGCTGCGAGCACCAAGAAAATTTTGTATATCTGACTGCAAAAAGTGAGTACGTAGTTCGTTTTGAGTGCCAAAAATAAAAAAAAGAAGGCGAGCAACTAGCTGCAAATGCCGAGAAAAGTCTTGCTACGAAAAGTGGACGGATAGCTCGTTTGGAGCAAAAATCTTGAGTTTGTGTGGCCAGTATTCCAGACTTCTTAATATGAGCGCAAAAAAAAATTATAATAATAACCAGCGTGATTGAGAATACAAATTTTAATTCAACATCGGATGTTTATGGATTGAATATTTTTTTCTCGTTTCGAAATTTGCCGCCCTCAGTAAATTTGCCGCCCCCTGAAAATTTGCCGCCCTGGGCACTCGCCCCGAATGCCCCTAGTGTAAATCCAGGGCTGGACGTAGACGCTATGGAAATCGTGCAGAGATTGCGAAGTATTATTTTGTACATGAAGTACAGAAAAAGAAGAAGAAAGAAGCGTTACGTCCACCACTAGCAAATGCAGATTGCAGACTAAAATGTGTGCCGTCTGCGTTAGGGCGCGTTGAAGCAAACGTTCTATTTTTTTCACACACTTTTTGCGCGGAGCGGCGCGACGCGGCGCGATCCGGTCTGCCCGAATTTCACGGATTATTTGTGTGCCGGACTTTTTGCGCGTCGTGTGCGTTACTGCATATAATTGCATAGGTTCTATTTTCACAGACTAAAAAGTGCGTCATGGATAGTCTGTCGTCTGCGCAGCCCCTTAGTTGAAAACTACAACATCAAAATAGTAAACTTTAAGCTAAAAGTGGATCTTTTTCAACACATGTAACACCACTTACGGTGCTTCATTTCTATATTGAGCTAGCTCAGTCTAATATTTTCTCTCAATGGATATAACAAAAACTTCAATCCCATTGCCTACTAAAAGGGCATAAAGCGATCTAATCAAAGCCGTTAAAGTTCAACTGATTACAAATTTACAGGTCAGCCAATAAAGAGTAAGAGAGTTAACACGATGAGTAACCGTTTTACGACATCACTGCATCTTTGTAAATTAACGGCATAAACTCACTTGTATTTACTTCGGCTTCGTGCCGACCGTTTCGATCCAACAACAAACAACAAAACAAATATGTTAAAATCTTTTTACAAACAAACTTTTATTATTACCCTCTAGGACCAAAGTACTCGTCAAAACGAATCAAATGAGTCCAAACTCGATGGGGTCATGTCATTTAGTTACGGAGTATTATAGCCACCTTTCAGCTTCTTCACCAGATTAGCTCCATGTCAAATAAATATTGCATTGTCATCCGATTTATACATGCATGAAAAATTTCAGCTCAATCGAAAACCGGGAAGTTGATCAAAATTAACATGCTAAATTTAATTAAAGACGGACAGGTGAAAGTAAGTAAAAGCTTGTGAAAATGAATCAACGTTATCACCTAAAAAGATAAATCTAAATACTCACGAATTTTTAGTGTAAAAATAGTCAACGACTTTGCATATCGAACAGATGTTCGACTAATAAAACTTAAAGAGTTGTTTCACAGAAACTTGCTAAAAACTAAAACTAATGGACGCTCGTGACTTGTTCTACTCCCAGTGGAGTTTGGGGAATCCTTTTTTGTATATTTGAGAAAGTGGAGAATATCTTTTGTTTTTGTAGTGGAGACCTTTTATTTGGTTTTTATTTTTTTTTTAATTTTAATTGTCATATATCAAAGTTTTTTTTGAAGTGAAAACTTCTTTAGCGGCGCTGAGCACTTTTTTGTATGGGTAAAAACTTTCAAACTCGCGTCAGGGTCACGTGATGCTGATCGAAAAAGCGTAAGATCGAGGGGAAGGGAGAGGAACTAGTATCTCTCACTCTTTCTACCGTGCTTGAGTGTGCTGCTCTGTGAATTTGGTTTAACTATGTCAAATGATCGCAATTTTAGCACAACGAAATACAAAACTACTATTGATGCGGTCTTTATTAGACACTTAAATAGGTTCGAATCAAAACTGTTTGTTTCTTACTTCAGTTATCATAAACCAATTGTATCAGTTGTAAAAATTTGCGATGATGATTCTGATAATAACGATGGTGTAAAAGTCGTCGAAATTATGGATGGAAGTTGATTTTTCTGAGAGATAAAATTTAATGTAATATATAAATAACGATATAATATTATAAATAACAACATATAAATTGTCATATTTGTGTACGATAGCGCAATAAATAAACATTGTATTCTACCTCATAAATGATAGTATTTTTATACTTATAATTAAAAACAAAGTTTATATTGAAGTTTTCACTTCTGCCGGCACTCCCGGAGTGCTACCTTTTTTTTTTATATTAAGCATGAACAGTTAGAATGAGCTGAAATAACACATAAGCTACTTTTAGCGGGCTACTTTTATAACCACTGGGCAAAACTAATTTTTATACCTAAATTTGATAACAAAGTATGAAAATATCGAGTAAATTTTGTCTTGCATATAGAAATATGTTAGTTTAAATCTGACTACATAAAGTAAGTTTAAATCTGAGCAAAAAAATACAATTGAAAAGTAAAAAAAACCTAAGGTCCGCAGCACACTCAGCTCATCTCGATCCACACCGATGCCGAGCGACGCGTAATCGCGCTACGCAAATACGTTCAGCACTTATTGCTACCTACTCGAAACAGGTGCGCTCTGTGTGCCCAAGTCCTTATGCTCGAACAAAGCGAACGGCTGAAGCTTGTATGAAGAGACTTTAAAGGGTGCCCCTGGCTTTTCAATAATGCCCGTGTAGCAGTTTTGTATTGGACTCTGATGTGAAGTGCTTTGGAATAAGCTCAGTTGGTGGAAAGCGTGATAAGACACAACTCGTTTAATTAAGGACTTATGGATGTTGTATTTTTTTTGTTCAATATAGATCAACCTTTGACCACACTGGTTAGATTTGGTTGGCTATTGTTTTAACTAATAAAACATTTAATTAAACGTCTTTATGGGAGCATTATAATTAGGAAAAAAAGCCGATGTTAAGAGTGTAAATAACATTTTTTAACCTTAAATTCCTGCCATAAAGTTAATTGAGCAACACAACAATCATAATATAAAAAGTAAACAAAGTTCAAATAAAGGTTTTGCATAAAGAACTAAAGCTTGTAACAAACGCTAACCAAGATAGGTAGGTGCTCCCTGAATAAGTTATCCGAATGTCTCGTCCCCTATCCATTAGAGCAAAGGTCATCTGTCTCTGACACTGACAACTTGTAGATTAACTCAATCCCTTTCACTGCATCGCACGCCACATTAAACACAGATAGACAATGATACCTACATTCAACTCTTACACTTTATTACAACTACCTTATCATCATTATTGTGTGTACGACCGAGTAAAAAAACCATAACCTTACTTTGAGATAACGAGAAACTGCATCGTTTAAACTAAGCCCCTGCTGACATGAAGCGTCCGGCAATAGAAAGAGACGATAAACAACAAACTTTAGCCGCCAGACAGGGACAGACGTAAGTCTTTTAACTCGGCCCTCATCCATACTTGAAGGAAGACTGAATCACGACGTTGAGTGGACGCTTTTATTACGAGATTTACAGACTCGGCTTTACTATTTCATATATTTTTTTCTGTGTAAAATCTTTTGAAGCCGCCTTTTATGTGCATAATATTACACGGTCGTTATTACGTGATACCGTGGACTACTTTTTAGTTATCATCGAGGCCGAAATTTTCCGGAAAGTTTGAACGTGTGAAACTCTGAAAATGGCGATATTAACCAAAATAAAGAGTGTAACAGTTTTGAAGTGGCGAGTAAACAAGTGTAGTCCGGCAATAAGCCGAGACCTGAGCGGTCACTCGAGAGCTCGCTCGAGGGGCCGAAACACGAGCCGCGGCTCCGACCCGACTTCAAGATGACTCTTTTTCGAGTGCAAAGTTTAGTATTACGCGATGCAATTGCAAATATTTGGTTTTCTCGCTGCGGTTTTCTTAACAAGTGAACCGTGCGGTACGTGTGGCTCAGCGCCGGCTCGCTCTCGGCATCACAATGCGCCCTCACTCCGCCCCCACTTCTATTCGCAATTAAAACGATATTATCAGAATCATGCACCACCCCGTAACTTTCACGTTATACTTTTTGCTCGACGCGGCTTCTTGTGAACAATGAAATATTCT
Organism: Hemithea aestivaria; assembly: GCA_947507615.1. Taxonomy (NCBI): domain Eukaryota; kingdom Metazoa; phylum Arthropoda; class Insecta; order Lepidoptera; family Geometridae; genus Hemithea; species Hemithea aestivaria. The sequence continues at coordinate 12,455,675 of OX382331.1, forward strand.
CGAACCGTCGCGTTGGAACTTGATCTACACAATATGATGTGAAAGTTTATGATGCAACTCTAAGTTTATAATGGATGCATTGGTTAAATCCTCGTGTAAATGGAGGGATCGATGTTAAGGACACTTGGAGCGATTGTAAGGAGATCTCAGGGCAGTGTAACCGCAGTGGGGCATTCCGATCTTGCGTCCGATGATCCCGCAAATCCCGTCCGGTGCGTCCCGGGCACGTCTCCCGATGGTGCGGGATTAGGGCCGCGATATTCCTGCGATGTCGAATGACCGCACCGATCATGCTGGACTATCTTAAGTATCTTGTCTGTTCTAAACTCTATCTGCAATGAAATTCTGTGACGATGTAAAGAACCCGACGATTAGCAAATTTCATGAATTTCTAAGATAGATTCTATCTCTATGATTAAATCTATCGTAATCGTATCTCAATTATTATTTGACATAATGTTATACAAGTACCTACATAATATTATTTATGTCTATATAATTGACAAACTTTTTCTAAAATAAAACACAGACAAAAACAGAACTAGTAAAAACTTCCCTTGCCAACATTACTTTGCCTAGGCTACGCCTTGTGCCATTCTATGTATCTTTAGTTGCGAGCTAGTTCCAATTTTATTTGTCTAATAAACCTAAATTTCACTTACACCTAGCTACAAACTTGGCTCCTTAAAAAGCAATGCGCCTACGCCGAACAGGTCGCCATCACGGGCCAAACGGTGTCGTAAAACAACACACGCGAATAAAAAGGACGGAATCTTATTAAAGTAAATATTTATGGCAATGCTATCAACCGATTGGACGAGGGTTCCGACGCCCTTGATAAATTGTCCTGCCGGTTGCGGCATAACGGCCACTCTCCAAAATATTTCTCCTGTTACGGATCGCCCTAAAAAATTCGATGTGTTTGATTTATGGCATAATTTCCTTTCATGCCTTTTGATAAGTTTTCACGGTTTGGAATACTTCGTTCGTTTTTACGAACTCCCTTCGTGAATTAACGTGAAATGAACGCTAAATTAATAAATTTGCCGTAGACGTGTAAAAAATAAGCGCAGGAAAATGAAGTGAAAGCGTGTCGATGGCCCGGGAGCGTTTGCAACAATAAATAAGTCAGTTCGAAGGATTTGGAAGTTGAAAGAACAGCTGACGCGGAGTCGCTTCGTGCTGAGTTACCTGCGATAGACAATAAGGGTGTTCCCGCACAATCAGCCCGACGCGACGGGACGGTAAAACTGATACTTCTTCCCGTTCAATTTAACAATGGAGAAAATGAAGAGTGCCAATTCTTTTCAGCTTTTATATGCAATTTTCTTAGCTTTCGTAGAGTGTAGATTCAGTTTCCTTACCTTTATTCAAACACTTTAGACTTGGCGCACTATTTATCTTGGCATAAAACGGTTGCATTATTCGGCGCAGTTATTTCGATAAACTGTTTGCATTCTAGAAAGATTAGTGGAGTTTCGTGCAGTATGGTTTGTTGTTCTTACCTACATACGGACGCACACTTGTCTTGTAAATAACTATATTATGTTTTAGGTAAATCTGTACCCAGTTTAAACTGCATTTAGACTGGTTTAATATAAACAAATATTAGGTAGATAAGAATGTAGTAGTAGTGTTATGGGCACCTTTCCACCAGAAACGGCCCGGGCTAGTATTTTTAACATATTGATATATTATTAAGTTATTTTATTAATAATCAACTTTTACATTATAACTTTATATTATTTATATATCTTGTACAGATTATCCCATCAAAAACATTCTGTAAAAAACTAGCCAAGTCTCGATGGAGCTGCTTGTTTATCTCTAAAAAGTAATGAAATCTAGACAAAGTCGTGCCAAGTATAAGGTTCCTTACTGCGATTTCTTTATTATTATAGTTAACCCTTTGACGACCACGGGTACACCCGTGTCCCAAGCACAAAAGTGTAAAAATCTAAATAAATACTAGGCCAATTTTAGATATTTTTTTCTTTTCTAATATTTAAATGTCCACTTTAACCATTCATAGCTAGCAGCCCCATAAAAGTAGAACTATATTGTGTCTATAATCTATAAAAGATGACATATCATCTGGTGCCAAAATGAAAAAGTTTTCACAAGATTCACAAGATGTTAAAGTGAGAATCATTAATTAATTTCATGAAAAAACTATAGCCTGGTTAATGTTATATTTATATAAATTACTACACTATATGATAATCTGATCCTAATAAAGCTATAAAGTCATAAATAAAAATGGGACAGTACTGTCCCTATGGTCGTGAAGGGATACTTTTTTCGGACGACGATATGAACAAAATATTATGATTGTTATTCAAAAACCGAATAGTTATCAAGTAATATCAATAAAAGAAAAATAACTGATTTCAATAAAGTCATAAACCTTGAAAAATATCGTGTAATGAATAGAAACAGCCAACTGTAAAACGATATAGATTCTAAGGATAGCCTTAAGATAATAGTAGTCGTCATAAAATGCATTCTTGTATCATATAAAAAATTCGTGTGAATTCGGGTAAACTTTCTACCTGGGTGATTAACGGTACCTACACCGTTAGAGCCGTATTATGCAAAGCTTCTCTTACTGTCCCGTTAGGATAGGGCGCATGGGTTACTGTTTAGCCAGACTAGAGGGTAAGATTGGTTGCATAAAAGTGCACCAAGTGATGGTCAATCATGTCATTCCAATAATTGAAGCTGGCTACCAGCCAAGCTTCCAGCTGATTACCATGGTAAAGTCGCAACGCTCGATTAGGTACGATTTTTTACTAAATATGTTTCGTATCACACTATCAAAATATGGGTGGCATTGGTCTAACGGATCAACGAAATAATTACACACGAGCTTGATCGCAGGTCAAAGTTAAAATAAGAATAAGAAGATAGATATATTATCTAAGACTATTCTTCGACCTTTTTGATACAACACTGAACAACGCATATACCATGTACACAGAGAAGCACGGTCAGAATAGATTGATTGGTTGTTTGTAGATCAGGCAAGTCTCTGTGGCTTTCTGAAAAAATTAGTAAGTACCTACCATATTATGCAAAGCTATAAAACGATCTACCCTATTACAACCCATCGAAAAAAAGATAAACAGAAAACGCTGCGCGTATTGTGCACGTTCCAAAAGATAATCTCACTAACAACACCTGTATATGCAAAGTTCACCTATAAAATACTACCGATTATATTGTTTTATTATGTACCTTGACTCATTTCTTATAAATTAATAATTATAGGTAGTAAATTTGCGTTTTTAATAAGTGTTTAGATCCTAGATATTCCTCTAGCCTTGAAACAAAACTAAAAATAATTTCGAATAAAATATACCGTTAACGACCATAGGGACATCCATGTACCATAAAATTCCAAAAAAACTAAAAAAGATTTTAACATTTTGACTTTAAAATATGTTTTATAGACATCAAAAAGATCATATTATAAAGAAATAACCATAACATTACCTCTCCTAGTCTTATGGTCCTGAAAGGGTTAATGTTGTGTGACTTGGTCGTTGAAGGGTACACAAGGGTACAAAACCAGATGCTCCATGACACTTGAATCGCCTAAACATAAGTATTATTGTACGCAGCTTTATCAAGCCTACAATTGACTGGTTATTCAATCAACGTTTTCCAAGTGGAAATTTTCTATCGTGAATGGGTAGCGGACAGATTGGTGCAATAGTGCCATGGAGCACCTGGTATAATACCCTTGTGTACCCTTCAACGGCCAAGTCACACAACATTAACTATAATAATAAAGAAATCGCAGTAAGGAACCTTATACTTGGCACGACTTTGTCTAGATTTCATTACTTTTTAGAGATAAACAAGCAGCTCCATCGAGACTTGGCTAGTTTTTTACAGAATGTTTTTGGTGGGATTTCACTTATTTTTGTAGAAACGCTATATTATATAAGGTTATCAGAAATACAAACCGTAAGCGCGTTTTAAAATACAGTCAGCGCCATCTAGATACGTGTGCGTTCACTCTTAGTCCAATGCATCATAATATTATACCGGGAAGTGGGCCTAATTAAACTTGCAAGATTTAATTACAGGCAGACAGACCGACAGGTGAAAGTAAATAAAAGCTTGTAGTAAAGGCGGTATGTCGATCTCTTCTAATAGTTTGGTTGGGCTCTTATTTTAGTTGGCCACGCTAGATATCGCCTGATCATAACTGACGATTTACGACACATATACACACACACACACACACACACACACATATATACATATACTATGCCTTAAATATATTTTGAATTAATAAGTTGGATATTACACAATTTTAACCATTGACTGCAAATGTAACTTTGTAATCCTAAACATTTATATGTGATTACAAAGTTATTTATGCAGATTAATTATCTCGAAAACGAGACCGAAATTGCATGTTTTTTAAGTTTTCTTATGGTTTATACAATAAATTCTAAGTATGTACCAAATTTCAGCTCTCTGAGTTTATGGGAAGTACTAGTTCTATTTTGATGATCATGAGTGAGTGAGTGAGTGAGTGAGTGTCGTAAATGCGAAACTTTGCTTTCGCTTAACTTCGGAACTTAAAGACCTACAGACTTGAAATTTTGGATTTTAAGTATGTAATTATAGCTTACTGGATGACGAAAATTTCTGTGTTCTGGTCTTATCCAGAGGTTCTCAAATAGGGGCCTGAAAATGCGGCGAAATGGTTCCTGTAAAGGATGGTACGGCAGTGCTTGCTTCGCGCTCGACTTGGCGGGGGCACTACCGTGCCCCCAGATAATTAATTAAAAGTAAAATTAAGAACTCAAAATGAAATAAATAGAGTCATTATGACTCTATTCAAAAAAATAACGAAAGATTTTGTAAATAGAAATATTTGATAAACCTAAAATATCCACAAAAGTATCCTAAGTACATAAAAAGTAAAAGTTTTAATACTTTTGCGGTTAGTAAATGAGTAGTTCTGTGACTAAAGTAGTGTTTAGCTGGAGATTTAAGTTCTGTTCTCTTAGATTTTTCTTTTTAAAACCATAAGGTAACTCAATAAAAAGGTATATTTCAATGGTTGAAACGCTGCAGAATAATAATACTTTCAAACAAAAATAAATTATTTTAGAATTTATTTATAATAGCCATACACATTGTCATATTTTTTTGTAAATAATGAAATTTTAACACACCGGGTAACACTGTCTGATAATGTGGAAAATATACCTATACCTATATATTGCTTACCTACCATAGGGCAACTGATTTGGTCGTATTGTCACTCATTTTCATAAAAAATGTATTATAATGTAATTTAGTTGCAAAAAAAACTAGTTAATACTTTCTTTCTGTAGATGTAGAGACCGTACCGTAAAAGTTAATACCGATGACAATCATAATAAATGCGTAATGTACGTAAGTATAAAAGTTTTATGAAGCCCAGTCCGAAATAGAAACACATGTTGTAGTAATAGGTCTCGAATACGCATTGATCGTTCCGCAGCGGTGGTTCGGTAATTAAGTATCCTTACAAGCTATTTTCGCTTCGGTAACAACTACTATAAGGTCGATGTTAACGAAACTACTCGTTCTTGCAATACATGTTTAGAAAGAAAGAAAGAAAGAAAATATTTATTTGTTACACACACATATAAAAAAAATAGATAAAAATTTAAAAAAAACACAATAAATAAAAACAATAATATATAAGTGTGCGCCACAAATCAGTCCCCAACTCAGCATTATGCTGGGTGCTAGCATCCAGCGCTGGTCTTCGGTTGGAGCCGCTTAGTGACGTGACGTTACATTACGTTACGTTTACGTGTTTTTGTGGTTATTATCAACGAATTAGGGAAAGTTATTATTACACATGTTCTTACATTTATTCCAGGTTCTCACCTGGATATGTTTGATGCGATATATTAAACCTTACGCGATATTATGAATCCTACGTGTGTAGCCAAAAAATATAATATCAAAAGTTTTCTTACCTATCTGCTAGAATTAGTTTCTATTTTTAAAATTGTGAGTTTGTGTGCAATTGTCATCTGTTTTATCGACTACTGGTTACGTCTATTACTTGGGTATAATCGCTAAAAAGTTTGTGTTGTTCCGGAGTCAAATTTCAGTTCAATCGGTATAGTTGCTGAGGACACATACAAATCACACAAATCTACACATACAAATCTACGCTTTCGAATTTATAACCTTAGTAAGAATAAAATATGAAAGTGCGCGTTGAAATTAAATACTGTTAATACTAATATATATGTTTAGGCAAAATTAAATAAAATGCTTTCCGACTACACAGTTTCTGGGGCTCATAAGTAAATCATTTACTTACTATGAGATACATATTAATATTTACGTGAAACATAAATATAAGTTAGATGCAAGTTTCGTCGGGACAGTTCAGTAGGATCTCTTAATTATGGCGCCGAGTATTTCGTATTACAGTAATGAAGCAGAACAATAACAAAAGTTTGGACGTCGGACTCTCCGCTGATCATTTGAGTGCTTGTTGAACTTCTAATGAAAACTTGCTAGTTACAGCGTGACGGAGCGATACCCTTGTTGAGGACGAACTAACTTTTGTATTATGGGGCACTTTCTTCCCAATAACTGTCGTGTAGAGTAGACTATTAGTTATTGTGCTTGGATGTTGTTAGGATAATATTTAGATTAAAATGTTTATGTATTGATAATACGTAAACGATGTATTTCGCCCTATTCTTTATCGTAGAATATCATTAGGTGTTTTCAAGAAAAGAATTTCAATAGATTTATATTATTTACTAATAACAATACTATATTATCATGTTGATGTGCAACAAAACAGTCTTTATATTCTTATCTTCTAAGTATTAAATTCTGAATGCAGTAACTTTAAGTAAATTATGTCCAAACGCAACCCACTAGCACGATTCTCAGCCATATTGGATCTTACGGGTAAATATTTATATTTAGCAACGGAAAACATCTTGAAAATCTACAAGTTTGAGCAATGCACGAGTAGGTATAAACGTGAAAATCTAAGTAGCTCGAGAAAACCTTCAATACGTGTAGACGTTTTCATCAACATACGAATATAACGCTACACATTTTTCCTTGAATAATTCATTAAGGAAAGTAATAAAGTATTCAATTAGACGAATGAATTCCCTTCTGTATTACATTAGCGGGAGAAATAGCAATAAATTCGGATATAACATAGCGACGTAAAGGTGTTACAAAAATTGCGGTGGGGTCGTGGAGTGCGCAAAGTGGGGCCTAAGGTTGTAACGTCAGTTATCGACGCCTACAATAAGTCGCGTTTTATACGGTTATTATAGGGCCATAAACGCCACCGGCCGGTGTTTCATACACTGCCGGGCCAGATTATACTACCTATGGCCCCGATTTGGTGGCGCGCAGGGGGCCACCCACTGTCAACTCCACGTGCCGCCCGACAGATGTGTTGAGATAGGTATCAGATATCGGGAGACACATTCATAATCTTCGCCTCAACCTTTCGCTTCTTATATTAAAATAACGAGCGTCACGCAGGTGCGAACTCGAAAGGAATTAATAAAAATTGGCCGGGATTTACACAGGTGCGCGCTTATACGGCTCGGTAAGCACTTATCTACTGAATCGGTAAATAATATATCCGATTCGGGAGCCGCTCAGATACCGTCTTATCTTATTCTTTCTTCTGTTATAATGCTGCTGGTGGAACTAATTGGAACGATATTGAATTTTTTGCTCATTCTGTAGGTGCTTTAATCATTGAAGATTGAACGAGACGAGGCAGTACCTACCTAATATTTTGACGAAAGGAACAAAACAATGTTAAATTAAATGTGCCTATTCAATTACCGAAAAACAAATGGCATTCTAAACCTATTGTGCTGTAATATTATTAAAGAAAGTCAGGACTCAGAACAGAGTCTTCCTGAAAATCACCTGTAACCCTCCAGATTTAATTAAAGTATTCTTCCTGAAAAATAAAAGCACTCTAATTGAAGCCGGGGAAAAATAAAGCTAATTCTTGGAGCGGGCCTGGAGAACTTTCATTAGCGTTTCACAGCTACAATTGCGAGTTCAAATAATTATGTTTACGGAATCCTTTTCTTACGCAGAGATTATTTATCTTCTCTATTGTTAGGAGAAGTGACGCGGACGAATTTCACGAAAATACCCCATTTATCTACAGGCAGCACACAAAGGCTACGCGAAACCCAAAACTTTTTACGTGGTCAGTGACAATGCTGTTTCTCTCTTTTCTCTTAGCGTATATCCTTTTCAACTCTAAGCGGTATTGTTTTTATTTCCTCATCAGGCTTATAGTAATGAATCATAGAGAAAATCATGGACTAGTACTATATCAGTATGGAAGGCAGTGTATAATTTCGTTTAAGCAGATAGTGAAGTCCGATTTGATATTTGCTTTGCAATCTCGCCCGCAGATAACTTTGTTTCGTCGTTGTTGCTTACTTTCTACTTTATTTGGTTTGTAAACCCGCATAAATAAAGGGAATTGGCTAATCTCACCGCGCCGTGTCACTAAATATTAAATATATAGGTACACGATAATATCTGTGTTTTAAAACAATGAAATACAAACATTGTTGTGCTTATTGTAGTGTGTGTTATTTTCATAGTGTTTTGGAGATCAAAACAAATGAATTTGTATATCTAGATTTATTTATTACGTTGTACCGAGCCCCGTCCGCTTTAACCGACACAATGTTTTATGTAAGTGGCTATTGTTTCCGATCGTTTTTATCGGTAAAGCAATAACGCAGAACGATTCTCGTGATATACCGCACCGACCTTATAATGCATAAAGAAAATACGGTCATCCACGGAACTCCGCTGAGCCCTTATTTGCCTTTTCGGGGTGTTACTATCTCTGGCTCGATTCGTACGTAAAGCCACCCGGCCGCGCATGAAATACCAAACGCGCCCCAGTTTCGGATCGCACTGTTTGTTTAGGCCGGCCGGAGACGTGAAAGGTGATGAACTAAATATTAACAGAGAGTCAAACTAAGTATCAACACACGTGTTACGTTTAGGGGCAAAAAGTTGCGTGAAAGTGACGTTGATCCGGTGTCACGAAGACGCATGTCGCGGACGCGTGCCCATATCACGTGGACAGGAGAGGAAAGTTGGGAGTGGACCGTTGTACGTGTCAGCATAATCGCGGCGCCACCTTCTGTTTGTCGAGCGGCTCACTAATGCTGTTTGTCGGCGCGGCGCGGCGTGGACACGTCACGTCACGTGTGTGTGTCTTAATCGTTAGCAGAGAGAACTCCCCACGCTCGCTCGTCGCCTTGTTTTGTTTGCCACTTTAACAACGGTAACTCGGTGCGTCGGCAATAACGATGCCCCTAACGGGTGCGCCGCTATAAACCTCAACAATATGGCCGGGAGATTTTAGGCTTCCCGCTGTTAACGTTCAAAACCCACCTGAAATTGTTTTAAACACACCCCGAATTATAATAGCGTCTATGGATTTTTATCTAAATTAAAAAACAACTTTAAATTGTTTACCTGAATATTTCATTCGCGAACGTAAAAAAGCCCTTTGAAACTTTTTAATAGAGCTTTACTTAACTTAGAGCTTTTTCAAAGTTAAAAACTAGCGCTTCGGTGTGGGCGAGAGCCATAAAATATTAAATTGTCTAGCATAAAACCGATGCCTACAATGGAGTCTAATAGGTATTGTCGAAACTGATTGACACCTTTTGAAAACACCTTGACACGAATTGCCTTTAATTATAACGATATCAAAGACTTTAAAAGCCTTAATAATTCGAAGCAAGTTAAATACGAAAAGTTTTCGGACTCACCGTCTGAGGTTTTAAGTTCTGTTTCAATACAGCTTGATTGTGGATTGTAATTAATGTGAAAAATCTCAAGCGAAACTTTTATATAACAAGCTTTATTAATTTTTCTTCCTTCTTCGGTGACGTTTTTGTTTGAAACTCGACAATAATATTTAATCTATTCTGAAGGAAATACAATTTACTAATTAATTTTTATTTTGTTGCAGGTTTTGGATTCGTCACATTTCAAAGTGAAGACATAGTTGACAAAGTGTGCGAAATACATTTTCACGAAATCAACAACAAAATGGTGAGTGCTCGCTCGTTAACATTTTTATGGGAGTAAGATAAACAAAAAATTGATAGACATAGAAAGTTCCCGAAACTTGAATAAGAAACGATGCTAACAAAGCATTTCTTTTATCATTACAGAAACCTATTACGCGAAGTATAACAATACATTATTATCGATTAAACGCTATCCTTAAAAACTATGTTAGTCAAACAACAAAAAGTTTGTTTCCCACTTGTTAAAACTTCAGTAAATGCTGGGGGTATTATCATCTCTTTACTTATATGCTCCCGTTGTTTGTCTTCTCCAAAGATTTATTCGTCCTACCCTCATAGTATTCTGTGTTTGAAGGGGTAACCTTTAAAAGAAGAGATCAAACACACACCGATCATTTTTATGTATGATTATGTGTGACATTAAAAGTTAGTACGGATTACATTCTTAACAGAGCTTAGAGCAAAAAGATTTCAAGGACGTGTCCTTTAAGGTACATAAGACTCAGATTTTATAAGTATTGTAATAAATTGTTTAATAACTGTACTGTCAGCGAATCGTAACGAAAGAAGTTTCAATCTGACTAATATTATATATGTGACAGTTTGTAAGAATGTATAGATGTCTGGATGTATGTTTGTTACTCTTTCACGCCTAAAAGGCTGGACCGGTTGAGCTGAAATTTGGTATAAAGATAGCTTAGATCCTGAAATAACACATAGGCTTACAGTACAGCGGGTAAAACTGGGCGCAGCTATAAACATAAAGAATAGTCCTTATTGTCCTTGCATTCCTAAATTAGTGAAAAAATAAATCTGCCTGCCAGAGTAGATCTCGCTACCCTGTCGGTCAGATATCAATTAGACGCGAGGCAGCCCTAGCTGGCGATCTTCCAAACTGAGCCAATAAAAAGGCACTAAACCCGGCTTTTACTCTGTTTAGATTTTTCCCCTCGAACCGAAGCCCCTACCACTGTTTCTTTGAGGTGATTTTGCTATTCGATTACCACACTGTTTGCGATAAAATTTTAATAAAAGCTAGGTGTAATTTTACTCTATGCATTTAGTGCGTAAAATCAACAGCTTGTTAAACTGGTCCTTTTTATTTTTGATAATTTAAACAAATAAATTTATCCATAAAACATAAAAAATATAAGCAACAATTATTCGAATCTTCACTTTTCAATGTTTGGATAATTAAAATTAACAATTTTAGTAAATTTATTTTAAATCTCTCATAAATTGTGTTTGCATGAATAGTGAAAATATACAGCATATTTATACAGATTAAATACTGTGTATAACTAGTATAACACAAAAATTCTATTAATTATTATATACTAGGTACCAATAGTAGGGCCTTCAAAGGCCGGTCGTCACGTGACAGCACATTCGAGATCCCAACTACGAACATTGTGTGATACATGAAAAGTATAATTACACTTGTTAACACTGTACTTTGGCTAAGTGTGCGGCTATTTAGTGGCGGCATGAAACTTTAAGGCCGCGCTCACTTTAGACACGTTTTCATACGAAATTGTTTTATACGAACGCGTGAAATATGGATTGTTACTCGCACATAATCTGTGTGTACTTAGAGAATCATTATTGTATGTACCTATTTGAACATAATATATGGAGAGATTGACCCCCACTTTTTGATTGACAACGTCGGGAAGATCACTGGTATTGCATACGCAATTTTAATCATCATCATCAGCCCACGTTCGTCCACTGCTGGACATAGGCATCCCCTATGGCACGCCACTCAACTCGGTCCTCCGTTTTCCTCCTTCCTCCCTCTTTACTTTAATCTCTTTTTCAAAAATCTCCATTTTATAATTTGCTTGAAATACCAATATGAGTAAAAAACTTTATGCGTTAATTTAGGATTGTGAACATTGTACAAACAAAATTTTTGTTCAATTGATTCAGTTGCTATTTTGTTAAGAAGTAATAAATATCCACCCATCTACATATAAACCTCACCCCAAACTTTCGAATATTAAGTGGGAATATATTAAACAAAATACAGTAACATTTCTTACATAAAATAACTATTTTACGCCAGGCTCCATAAAACTTGGGTTGTAAAACAAAATGTTTATGTTCTTATACGTAAATGTGAGCGTTTTTGTAGTAGGCTTTGGAATAATTTTACTTCGTGATACATTACTATCCCTTACATGGCTGTAACAATCATAATAATGATTAAATTTACTAACTTGTTAAAGCTTTTCCTTTCACAATATTTGGAACTTTTAGCTTAAAATTCCACGTGAATAGCAATATTGTCCTCTCCCTGCACGGTTTTCTCGAAGAGATCGCTTTTAATAGCAATAAGACCGCCAATTGTCTCCAACACTAAGACTAATATTATGTGTATTAGTTTTAAGTTTCTTTTTGTATAATTAGTTTTCGTTTCATTAAAGTGTTATCTATTTTACAAATGCGGAGAGACATCTTTTCTTAGCTGGGGTCTATGTCATAAAACCAGTATTCCAAATTTTCTACCACATTCGTTCAGCGGTTTGACTTGTTTAGTCAATCAGTCACACTTTCCTTTCAAACATGCAGATGCACCGTGACTTAAATGTTACCTCACACTTTAAATATTCTTAATATTATAATATGTACCTGTAATACATATTATTATATATCAAGTCTTATATATTATTAGGTACGTAAGTCGCCTAGGTATTACCTACAATCTATAAAGTGCCATAATATAGATATATCACGCACATTTTGTGACCATTGTCTGTCCAAAATATCACTTTATTATTTTAACGTAAATTTTAGGGCACAATCAAATTCGTCGCGACCATTCACGCGACGTTTTATGGCCATTGTAAAACCTATTATGAAATAGTGACCGTTGAATTACAATGCTGATAATTATCGTTGGTAATGCGTGAATAAAGATTTATCAAAATTTCATTTAAAATTATTTTAAACTTGATTTTAGAGAGCTTTACTTATTTATGATGTTGTTTTCGTTTCTGTTAAATTGAGACAAGGACTTTAGAATCTGAATTTTACAAACATATGGCTTTATATATTTCAATTCAAAATTAAATGTATGAAGTAACAGTAAAAAAGCGCGTGGTGTTAAAATATCAAATCACTCCAACTCGAATGTCGATAGCTCACACCGTCCTCCCAACGGTTTACATTGTAAACAAAAAGTTCACAGTGTCGGCGCATCGAAAAAGCTGGTTTTAAAAATCTGAGCCCGAACGCCTACATCCATTCAAGCCATTACCTACATTGTCTCCGTCGCCTGAAGTTCCATCGGCGTTATCTTTTATCTCAGTGAAAGGAGCGGAGAACGGATACCACCCTTTCGCTTCGTCGATGCATATTCCTGATTATTAATGCTTGTTTTTTATGTCTTGCCCCATTGTCTCGCACCTAATGGGTGTACGGAGCGCGGCATGTGTCGACAAGAATCGCAAGGGTGATGCTCGCCCTAAGTGGAGCAAACAACGAACAAAGACATCAAACAAATGGGTAGTGTTTTAGAGTAATTACGGTTCGCTTCCGTGCGAAACGAGAGGTGCACGAAGCGAGCTTTTCTCCGCATATACCTTCACTTCGTACGACACGAAGCGGTGAACTAATCGCTTATTATTTCGCCCCTTTTTGTTGCGTGTCGGAGAAAATGATCAATGTTACAGTAAACTCGCTTTTTACTCGTTTTCGTAAACAATGTAGAATAAACAGCGAGTAGCATCACAGTGACAAAGTAAAGCGGGAAGTTAAGTTTTTCCGCTCGGGATATTAGCGTCGCGATGTTCTGTTATATAGTCGTACGTGCTCCGTAAACAAATATAGCCATTAAAAGCGTGCTTTAGCATATCATAAACACATCAAATAGTTATATTTACGCAGGCGATAAAGAACACAGAGGCGTCATGTCACAGGGACGCTTACGCGTTGAGTAGCTGCCCTCGTAAATTTAATATGTCATCTCTTATATTAAAATGGTCGTTAAGCTAATAGCTGCTCCGCCTTCCCGCACGACTCACGAGTGATAGGGTGACACTACGTGTTTCTTTGTAAAAATGTTCAAGCAAAAATGCTTATAAAAATTTTATGTTCACGCAACATCACTTCAGTTTTTTATGTTGTATAATTTGTCATATTTAAGAGACTAAATTTATTAGTTTCAATGTATAAGTGAAAGCAATAAAGCTCATTAAAGCTGTATAAAATGTTATTCCACATTTAGAATATTCATTAATCTGTCTCGCAATATTTACTCGGTAACAAAATGATTCCCCTTCTCGTCGAAATCTTTGTTAATATAGAAACAAACGCGATTATAAATGAAAAGCAATTGGAATTTCCATCACATTTAATTTGCGCGACGTGATTTAATACAAGTAATTTTAACAAGACACTGCTATCTAGTATAATTGTGTACTAAACGATTGTATAATTATTAACACCAAGCGAGAGGAAGGCTCTCGGTGTTGCATTTTGAAACATAAATACGGGCCTCCATTAAAACGCTGGTAACAAATTCTCGTCACTCCATTACGTCCTTACACATTATTCCTTTAATTGCTTCCGCTTACCATGAATTTTAACAACAAAGCACCGACGCCTCAGTGTAAGTAGAACATAATGTGGTTACATTTAAATTTTGACTCGCATCAATTTCTATTTGGCGGATTTATGCGTGGTGGGGACACAAACCTTCACACCTGCGCTACTTTATGGGGTCACACCTGTTAAGGTGGAGCACGAAAAATGCTCTTTACGAAGTTCGGGTGAAAGAAATGGGGACAGTAAACCAAACATGTAGACAGCTACCTACATCTAATAAGTAAAGAATTTAAGGAACTACCGTTTGAATTACACTTTGCTATATAATTTTTAGGATTACATCAGATTATATAACTCGTTATAGACCACTATAATTACTAAAACCGTTTAATTAAAATTAAATACATTCAATATTACAAAGTGTTACAACTTACAACTGAAGGTGTTATGGTTAGTAGCGAAATCTGAACAAAATATTATTTATTTGTTTAATTTGTCATTTGTTCAATTTCTTAAATAAACATGTTTGTAAGTAAATAATTATAAAAAAAATCTGACTATAAATTTTAAATAAATAAACACAGTTACACATCTTGCAGAGGACAATAATGTTCAAGACATAACTGAAAATATGGCATTATAAGATTTATACAGTGCAACTAATTGAAAATATTGTTATTTATTTGTATTTATTATTTTAGGATAACGTAAAAATACTGTCAGTTTGTGTACATTATGTGTCTTTTTTTCTAAGTCTGTTCTTCTTGTGGAGTCGATTAAGTTGACTATACCTCTATATTTGTATGTAACCAATTACACACTCATAAACATGCTAAATCCGTACACGACATAAAGCTTTTTTTACCATCGAAATTGAACATCACATTCGGCTTCGGTTTAGTTTTTAACTTACCAAAAGAAATATCTGTATGTGTCACAAACCGGAGTTAAAGTTAGCGTGGATTGCCCAAGTTGCACGAATAAGCAACTTTTATGGCGCTACCCGCACGAACAAATCAGACTATGGTGTTAATGGCAGATACTGCGTTCCATGAAACAAAACTGATTACTCGTGCTTTTACCAAAGAATACGTTTTCGATAAGGAGACGGTCGTACATCTCATGTGGCCACACCTACAAACACAGCTTTCACATTTTAAATCATGGAATCTGTTCCAAACAAAGACACCAGTATGATAAATATTATGATTATTTATAACACTTTTTAATAAAAATATTTTATTATTATTGTCAATAAAAATAATGCAATAGGCAAACTCGTATCTCAAAAAGCAAAGTACATTTATAATTTACAATATTGCACTTTGCAAATTTATTTTACAAAGTAATTAATTAAGGCAAAATATTTTAATGCGACCGCTCTTTTGAAAACTAGTCGTAACTCAATGAAAAGAACGGGTAAGAAACTAGCAATGACACAATTTTTTAAATAAATTTTTGCAATCTTGGTTGCTACATTGTTTCTTTATTGTAGATATTAATCAGGTATTTTGGTCTTCTACATATTGTTTAACTTCGTAATACACTTTTTTAATAACAATCAAAAAATATTTTTAGGGTTAGATTGGTACGACGAGTGGTTTAGTGTGCAGTATCTGCTCTCTCCCATAGTCTGCGCAACAAATTCAGCGAGTTTTATTTTGCGAACGTTACTTTTTATTGAACGTTTAACTAATGGTTTTCCAAAACAACGGAGCAGCAGGACTCGATGATTCATATCCATTCCTAACATCGGTATCAGTCGGTTTTGTTCTGTTACTCTTTATGAATTTATTTCTGCATTGCACTCGTATTTTATCATTCTGTACTTTTTTTGATATACCTACAAGTATTATTATAAGTACTTACAAAAGAAAAGTATATACCTATTAGGAGAGGTATATCCGTTACCTAGCCACCACAACACAAGCATTAGTTTGCTCAGCTTGGGGTTAGATGACGCTGTGTGTAAAGTCCTGAAATATTTATTTTTATTTATTATCGACTTAGGACAAATAATTATGCCTTTTTGTACACCGTTATAATTCAGTATGTTCATCATTACCATCAACGGCCTTTGTTTGTCCGCAGCTGGACATAGGCCTCCCCAAGGACTCAACTCGCTACTCCTTCTTAATACACCTAAAATATTATCTGCATGATACATAGTTTCTAGGACACGTTGAAGAAATCTTAACGACCTGAAGCTGCAACAATTGGAAACATCGTATCTATGCATGATACATAGCTTCAACACGCGTTTGCAAAAAGGGTGTTGTAGTTTTTTTCATAATTTTATTCTTACCAATTTTTGTTTTAAAATTATTTCTTCTCACTCAAAATTAGGCCTATCAGTCTGAAGTTACCTACCTCCACTCACAGTTAAACATTTGCAAAGGTATCGCATTTTTCTCCGATCGTGCATGAGGGAAACAAATGGCTTCCGTTTAGGAAATAACACTAAAAGTAGGCACATTTGAAATTGCCACTTAAATCTTGGGATCCACTATCGCTATATCTCTTAGCGTCTCGCAGACCTATAGATACAGGGTGTTTTGCTTTGACTATAAACTTTGTTAATGAAACAACTGACTAAAGTGATTTTTAAGCAGATGACTCAGATTGTCTTAAAGCATTTTAGCAATAAGACAACCGCTATGATTTTAAGTAGTCATCTATAAAGTTTTCAGTGAAGTGAACACATAATTATACTATCTGCGCCTAGCGGTTTTAATTTTGGAAGAAGATATTTAGGCGTGAAAGATTAAAAACATTTATCAAACTTTCGCATTTATAGAGGTAATATTAGTAGATTTTTAGGAGATATGAGATAATCTTATGTAAGTAAGTTTAAATTCCAAATTTAATTAATCATTATCGAATAATATTTATTAGCGCTTAATATTATTCCAAAGTGATAGATGATTTGAAGGTTGGCGAGCAGCTTTAAAACCATCGAGGCGAGCGTACGTTTCCTAATATCTATTCGCCTTTAACGCGTAAGAGTGATGAGTTCACACCCCTCGAGCCCCGCACAATCAATCACACGCTTCACAGTCGTGATTACCATAAACTTCCCGTTTTAGCAAGGCCCAGAGCTTCTTCTAAGCTTTATCGATTGGTCCGCGTCCATTTTTGCTCCTTCCACATAAAATATATCAAGTGTGACCGTCCCTTTTCATTGAAACTTGCAATTGGCAAGTTGGAAAGATTCCGAAGGATTTTGTCCTCTCTGAACTTTTTCATTCAGAGGAATGGGCGCCGTAATGGCTTGTAGATTAGAAAAAGGTGCCAGATAACACATACGGTTTGAGGGACAAGAATATAAAATTTGTATGAACTAGAATACTAACTCTGATGCCAACGCTAAAATTATTATTAATAATACGAACGTATGGATGTGTGTATGTTTGTAATAATAATATTTTCACGCCAGAATGGATAAACCGATCGTGTGGATATTTTTTTATATAGGTTGTTTAGAATGTGGAATAACTCATGGACTACTTTTCAGCGGGTAAAACCACTGGCACAGCTAGTTCTATAATAAAATAACCTTTCACTTTTGATTAATGACTTTAAGCTGAGGTACAATTTCCGGGCAGGTAGTGGCTGCGCAAGTAACTGACATCTGCCAACACGGCCGATAATATCTACAGGCCACGGCCCGAGTACCTTGTTGATAGACAACGATTCCTTAACGTAATTCATGCATGACTTAATCCAATAAGACGTGGCTCTCCCAAAGTCAATCACTATCGTTTTATTGCACGGCCCATATTTTATGTAACATACCCTTATTAACCTACTTTCACGCCGGCTGACATTTCCATATCATTTCAAGCAATAAACTCCGCACATAATTTTATTATGACACGAAAGTAAGAAATAGCATTACAAAGATTTCCCTAGTAAAATTTATTAATTCTGATGTTAATCGGACGGCAATCAGTATTTAAACAAGTACCTAATTTCCTATGTAGGTACCTACATATATAAATTTAATGGTCATAAAGCACACGGCACGCAATTTTCGAATGACGCAACTAACTCGAGTGGAAGGGAAAGACGTAAATTACGGCTCAACAGGCCTTTCCGGCCCCTAACGATTTCCACTCGAACTTAAAGTTGAAGCGTGAAAGAAAATTAATTAATCACACATGGTGCCAGGCGACGTTCACGTGAACGCACCATTTGACAGCATTGTGTCTCGCCACCGGTGCGGCGTGAACGCGCCTTCACTCGGCAAGCTCCCACATTATGCCGCGTAATGCGCATAATACACGTACGGTTAGCTCTGCGTATAAGCTCCGCAATCCTGTTACATCTAATAACTCAGCGCCTCGGCTCTGATGAGGAGCCTGAGACGAATTGACAGCTCGACGCGACGTGCCCATTTTGATAACGCACTGACACAATGCGCTACCCGAATCCTTCAGAAAAGTAAGCCTTTGTTGTGGACAAAGCGAGTGAAAGTTTCAAAGAAGTTACCCCATCAAAATACTAATAGACAGTTTGACAACCGCGGCGACAAGATTCCTTTATTGTCAAAGAAAGAGTTCCGTTTGAAGTGCGTGTACCGACCGCATTGAGACGCAAAAATGTCACGTATGTTACGTCTTTCTTGAGGTTTCAGAAAAGATTTACAGAGTAACGGCAAAAAGCGTTTGATCTGAGCCGCATTAGTGTGATGAAAAAATATAACTTAGTCACGGAGTCACGCAGATCGCTTTTTCCAAGAAGGATTTGCACGTTTTCCTGTGAATTAAATCGGGTAATTCTACGCATTACTTACATTATTTTTGTATGATAATGCCTTCACTGTCTGATGGAATTCGGTCGAGCCAGTAATCCCATATAGATTGAGGAAGTTGAAGATCGTAGGGTATCAGAAGAGATGATTTAAGGCGAAGTCGTAAAGTATCGTAAGGAGAAAGGAGGCGCGCGCGGGTAATTGAAACAGTGTCGTCTGCGTAGGGAGACAATAAAGCACGAGTACCTACGAGTGAGAGGGCGCGGGCGCGGGAGCGGACGCGGGGACGGGCGTCATCAATAAAGGCCATACGTTAAGGCAGGCCGGTTCATTACTGCGCCGTGCGCGGCGTCTCCACATTCCCATTACGGGGGAGTTAGGAGACGCGAGCGGCGATAAATAGCGGCCGAGAAGCCCTGCTTTATTTCTTGCACACAATTTCATTTACATTAGAGGTGCTGAACCGAGTCTCCTCCGGAGAGTCATATGGAAGTCGCGTACAGATTCATGCAAAACAAGTTACGAGCGGTGGGACCGCGCGCCGCAGACCTTAATCAACTCGGTGGTGGCACAAGCAGCGCCGCCTGACGCCAATCTACCTACTTAATTACTACTAATTGCTGCAGCTTAAGTATACTTGTACGTTCGTCATAAACTCACGTCGTTGCTTATTAATTCTGCACATCCACGGCTGTATTATCGTCGCTCCAATTTTACAACGAACATAATTTTACGAATCGATTTTTTTCTCAATACAATTTTATTGACCATTCTCGAGACATCAAATTATTTAGTGCTCCTAAAACGGCAGTTACTTTAATACAGCAACAGTAAGGAGTTTAAGATTTTTAATTAAGAGCGGACGTTTCACATTTATGAATAGAAAAAGCTGTTTCTCGGTAAATAGCGACATTTGATTTTGTAAATCGAGTCTGCGTTAGCACGACGCAGCTGCAAATGACCAACGTTCTACAATTACTTTAATGCAAACTGCGCTCGCACGCCTCTAACGGTCTCGGTCTCGATACAGTGTTTGCCATTTTATTTGATTCCATTCCAAGCTTTTTCCATCGTTACAAATTGAATATGGAAAACCTTTGTATAAGTTCAACATAATATTATGTCTCTATTATAATAAATTATTACAAACTAAAATGAAAAATGACCAAGACGCAAGTGAATTAGTATAGTTTTTTTTATTTCTGTGTGAAATGTCCTGAAATATTGATTATTATTAGGTTTAGAATCTAGAATTTATAAATAATCGAACCTTGAAATATTTCGAAATCGTCTCGTATTTTCCCGACATTTCGATATGTGCAATTTTGTAGTGGCTCGAGGGCTATCGTGACGTGCAGGTTACGTCGGCGAGGAGACGACTCGATCACTTATATTATCTGATTTGAATTTGGCGCATTACGAGCCATCGAGCGCCTGCGCTCGGCGTCTCACCCTCTGTAAACACTCCTACACTAAGCACGAGAGCCGAATTTCTACAGAAAACGTCGATTCTCGCTTATCTTATTCGTTCCAACAACTGTTAGGTAGGTACGTAAATATGGAGAGAGCTCCCGGAGTGCGGCGGAGTATTTCATTATCCGTGACCTGTTGAGCGCAAGATTTGTGACTCATCTGCTTTACGTAATACCACATCTAAAATGAGATTTTTGTAAAAAAATATTTTCTCTGACTTGACTCGCAGCTTGAAGAAAATATCTCCAAAGGATGTGGAGGTGGGAACGCCTTAAAATTACGTTACCTTTACATTTTTATCACAGCTGTCGTGTAATTCTTGGAGCTCTCACCTAGCCTCCGGTTCCCACGCCCGGCTTCCGTTTAGCGGCAATCAGGGCCAGGCTTGCGACGCTCTGTCAATACGAAGGCGAGAGGTTTCCCTGATAAACTTATCTAGCCCCCCTTCGCAACCCTCCGCGCCGCCCGCACCGCGCCTGTCGTCTGCGTTTATCGCTCACGTATGTTCTTACGCCCGCACTGCATCACTCCTCCGAATTCGCCTCACTTTTGCCTTATACATGAGTGCGTTAACATACCTACAGCTACTTCCTACCTACAAACATCCGCCGCTTTCGACTTAAAGATTCAATCTTTTACCAATACAAGAATGTTTTCGTAAAAAATGTTTGTTGCGTAATTTGCTCATGATGATACGGAATACGCCACAGTATCCGTTAAGAAATATTTACGAAATAGTATCCTTTTATAAAGTTGTCTATTTGGCCGTCTGCCCGCATTCTGCCACAAGTATTTTATATGAAAAAGAAACAAAAGTACAATGAAACAAACGCAAAATCTTATAAAATTCAGTTAACGTCAACACACATGCGACGTCGGACGGTGAGCGTGTACTGTTTAAGAAACTTGTTTTATTTCGTTGTTGTATCGTGGCGCGGGAAGAATAAGGATAAAATAAAAGAAGAATCCCGAACTATGCCCAACAACAAGCTTGACTCTAGTAGAAATGTTACCTACGTATAAATAGCGGAGGGCAGAAGTGACTCCGAACACGTAAACAAAGATAGGAAGTTGCTTATTTTGAATCGTTTTCAAGCGCTATCGTTTAATCTTAACATCTTTGTTGGAAAAGGTTTGGGGTCGGCGATAACTCATCGGTATCCACAATATTGTACACAATAGAGATACATCGAGACCGTACACAATTAATAAAATACAAGTCCGCCTTTGAAAATCTCCTTTGCATTGTTTACGTGCGGGCGGTTTACCTAATTCAAAGTAGGAAACATGAGGTTGGACGGCTAACGTACTCGTATATACCTATAGAACAAGTACGTTACACTAGATCGCATACACTGATTGCTTTCCTATCAACAACGCATACATACATGCCGCGCAATATATAAATCCCTATAAAATATTAGTAATTGAAAAGTAAACAGTTTTAAATTCTCTTCAAGAATAAAGTGATAGCTTTTCAAAGTCTTATGAATTCTAGATGAAAATACAAAATCAATAACCTTCAAAGGTAAGAATAATTTATTCTCTGAATTTATTGACGTTACTGTTTTACCTTAAAAGGTTTTCACTCAAAATCAATCGAGCGAAAATTTAATGACTGCTTTCAGATTCGTATTATTCACGTTTACGTGAGAGCGTAGTTGGACCATAAAACCTGGTGTTTTCTCGCGAAACAATTAAATTCCTCATACATCGTTGAGATTATAAGGAGGCAGATCTGGGTGGTATTAAGGCGACGCGTTCACGAGTAGATATGGAGTCCGCTCGGCTGAATCGCGTATCTTTGCCTCTACGTCGATGTGCGATCGATTTATATCGTAGAGGGTGCTCCTAACGCCCGGTACGGCTAAATACAATTTACCTTTGTTATTTTTCGTGTCATTAAACTGCGTAGCGAACTGTACGCCTGACGGGATTGTGAACTCCGATGCGAATTGTTTGTCAGCTTTTGTTTTCCACTCCTGCCGCGCTGCGCCGTGCCGGTGAGCGGCCAACGACACGACATCAATTAACGATGAATAACTTCACTAAATTCTCTTCTATTTAATAGTATATCTATACAAGATTTAAATGAATAATAATGTGTGAAAGGAAATCTAGCTAACAAGTGAAATTGTCTCTGCGGCTGTTATAAAATACTACACGACCTATTTTCAGACTAAAATACATTAATTAATAATTGGTCAAACCGAGTCAGAAGAGTTTGATTCTGTGACACAAGTTTTATGTATTAGGGATAGTCACCAAAATTCCTAGTTCTTACAATTTGGAAATAAAGTCCGCATTTATCAGACGTACTATTCCCTAGTTTCGGTGACACACCGAACAAATGGCGGTGGCCAAGGAGTCTGCGGCCTCTACTGAAGAAGGCGCTTGTTCATTTGTAAAGCTTTGTCGGACCTGACAAATCGCAAGCCTAAGTTTTTATCGCGATAGAGATCCTCCAACCTCCACTTCGCTCTCGTGCGGTATTTTTATGAAATTTTAATATAACCACCGTTAACTCGCGGTATTCTCATATTGTGGTACAGCGTCCACCATACATTTCTCTTTATGCAGACCGTAATACTATACAACGTTCTCAGTCATAATGTCGGCTACCAACTTTTATATTACATGTTGATTATGCAGCCTTATCAAGGCATAAAACTTGGTGGAAAGACACTCAGCGCAGTAAAGCCTCGCTCACTCACTTCCCCGCGTTAATACAAAAGCACGTAGTTTCATGTCGACGCAGAAAGTTGTGCAAAGTGCACAAAGTGCGCGAACGCCGTGGCAAAGCCTTCATTTGTCGGCTTGTGACGTCCGCGTGACAAATGTGGACGCACACTTTATAGTTCCCTCGCTCGTCTCCGCCGCTACTTTGCTCCTACCTACTTTGTAAAATGTAATCACAAACTTTTCTAACGCTGCCATTTTTCATGATTCTCGTTAGATACTCTCATTCCGGCGAAATGAACCATCGAATGAGCTCAAAGTGATCAATTCCAGTGGCTTTAATTTAAGCCTATGTACTTTTCTGTAATGTCGGTTCTCTATTGCGAAAATTCTACTGCTAGATAGAGGTTTGGGTAAGCGTAGATTGGGTAATTTATACTTGCCTCCTGCCCTCCTCGCGCAGGGCGGAGAAAGATACAAGGCAGCGGAGAGAGCTCCACTATTCGTTCAAATTACTTAATGGATCGATTTAATGTGGGGTTTAATTACGAGCCACTAATATACTGCCGTGTCGCGTCGTGGTATGCCCTCGTACTGTACATATACATACGTATAATATGCACTATATACGATTGGAACTAATTTCATTTTTATTTGTTGTAATATTTGTTAGATCTATGGAGAACAAAAAAAATACCGCGAACAGTGAACCTATAGCAAACTCAACAGGTTCCCTGACGTGACTCCATTATAAACTTCACAATAGGAAATAAGGTGTAGTATAATGGCTTCAAATAATTAATTTAGACCTCGTAAAATTTGTCCTGCTGTATAATAAGTATTCAATGATAAGCTCCTTGACTTCGCGAAGCGAATTAAAATTCAATTTGTGTCTCGAACCGTGAAGCATAACGGATTGTCGACCGATTTCGTCGCCTCCTTTCTTCCATAATTTTGCGAGTCACTCATTCCCACGAAAGCATTTATTCAGTTTTGCGACTTTACCGGGGGTGCCACCTGAGAGCTTATTTCTCTTCCTATCTATAAAGGAATCATTACATCCGCTTCACGTCCCTCATCTTATAATTATATTGAATGCATAGATATAATACATACTAATAATTGGCCTTCGTTGTTTCAGGTGGAATGCAAAAAGGCACAACCTAAAGAAGTAATGCTACCCGCGAATCTTGCAAAGACGAGAGCCGCCGGACGCGGCGCGTACGGTGAGTTGCTAGGTAGCGCCGTGGCGGCGGGCGCTGGCGGCGTACGATACGCTCCCTATCCCGTCCACGCGCCGACGCAGCTGGTGGTGACGGGCGCGGGCGGCGGGCCGGCGCACGCGGCCGCCTACCGCCGCGCACTAGCCGCCTTGCGCCCCGCCGTCCGTCCGCCCCGACCCGCGCTCACTCCTCTAGCCATCCCTCCCCTGGCCTACTCCGTCTCCGAGCTCCTAGGAGCCCACGCGCTCGACATCCCCACATTGTACTCTCCCCTCACCCATGCGTCGCTGCCAACTCCTCTGCCCCTCTGATCCGCAATTCTCTTCCAGCAGCATCCGCATCATCCGTTTTGAGTCTCAAGAGTCGCACCGCACCGTGCGGCTCTCTCGTAACCTTCATCCTCTAGATGCTGCGTCGGTCTTCCCATTCCTCGTTTTCTTGAACATTCCTCTGTATCTCTCTCTTCTCTTCTCTTCCTACCGAGCCCGAGTGACAAAAACCTACTTTAAGGAAACTGATGATATCTCAAGTGTCTTATTTTAGTAATCGCCATTAGAAGATGACCTAGATAGCAGATTTTTGAAATATGTACCGAAATATTAGAAAAGCCATAGTATCAGACCTTATATTAGGCATAATAATTTTATAAATATCATTATACCTACTTTTTAAATAGATACAAAAATTGGAACAATTTTGCTTAGGGTTTATAGAGAGCAATATTTTTCTGGCAGGCAATAGGCGCTTATACGATTCGATTAAAAGAAATATTGAATGAAGTAGGTATACATAGATAGTTGAATATAGAATCATAAGTCTGGTACTCCTGATTTGTGAGTAGATTTGAGTGTACATTGAGCCAGATGAAATGTTCCACCGAGTGTTGCCAGTACTGCTACATTTCCATCCATGAAATGAATTCCTTTTAGCGAGAGCTTAGTCTTGTCATTTATTGCGGCCAATTGAAGTGATTTCAGAATATTTTCATAAATGATATATTACATTTCTTAGCTTTGTACCATGAATAGCTTCAGAGCTTGATGTCGGCTTTTCAAAAATGTTATCATTGGAAGAAAAGAGGTACCTATTATATTATGTCGATGTACTTATCAGTTGAAACAGACCACTAGTTGTTTTGTTCTGTTATTAATTTAGTTGTGTTGTAAACTTTTTAGGAATAAATTATCGAAAGTCAAAGTATTGTGTTCCTAGTAATAAATGAACAATTAGTCTATTATCTAATAATTTTGCTCTTTATTTATTTATTTATATTTTGACTGCATTATTATGACTAAAATTTGTGTTCATTCTATTAGTACTTATAATAGTTGTATGTACTCCAGTATTAAATGATTAACTGTTACTGTTAACAGTAAGATTTCTAAATATATATCCAAATATGTATCGAAAGTAGTGGTAAACTAATAGAATTAATTGTAATTATTAACTTACGTAGGAGATTTGAGTAGTGTTTAGATTAATAAATATCATTTCTAAAATATTGGAATCAGTCTGTTTGTTTAACATGTTTAGCTTTAGACTAACAATGTGTAGAATAGATTAACATGTCAAACGGATGATCCATCCATCACGGAGGTCGGTGATCGAATTACACTAACATACCCCACTCTTCAATGGCACATTGCATAGAATATACGTATGTTTCATAGTAGTTTGATGTTAGAAATAATACTCTATATAATATAAATACATAAATATATTTTTAGTTTTCACAATATTAAATGTATTCCAAATTTTTTCTCGCCAAGCAAAATAGTGTCTCACGGCACAGTAAAGTAAAATTCAAATCTTATTCCTATGTAAACAAACACAATATTGTAAATGTAAGGTGTAAGGATCGATCGATTTATGTAAATGTTTTTACATTTCTAGATTTCATGTGGTCATTGGGTGCTCTTCCTGACGGTAAGTTAATTCACAATTTTATTTTCAAAAGTTCACTTCACATATTATGCTACCTATATACCTCATCAGTCAGATCATTCACGTGGACGATTTCAATATTTGTTTGTGCTAATTGGGGACTAATATAATGTATGATATGAGAATAGTTAGGTAGTTGCTAATGAGAAGGCGCGGTGAGGTAGGTAGTGAGGTGTCGGTGTAGGGTTGTAGTGACCGGCGACCGGCGACCGGCGAGCAGGGAGCATGTTCCAGTCACTCGCGTCCATCAGCCGCCTGATGGATCGCTTGCCCTAACAGATACACTATTTTGATTGGCATAATATGATTAACTAGCCGCCATAGTAATCAGATCAGTCGATGTGGACTCTCCGGCCATCGCTCATATTATTACCTCTACATTTTACCATCGATTTATGTTACGATTGTACAGTGTAGATGTTTATTAACGTACATGCTACAACATATTATATTGTAATGTACTGTTTTGTTTCCATTAGTTTGTATAATGTTTGTTAGACTAGTCCTGGTTGGTAACTAATATATTTATCTAGTTGAATACAGTAGGTATCTCTTGCAGCCGAAGCCGTCTCGGTCCACTTAGATTGTGCTACATTAAATGTTTACAAAATACCGGTGCTCTGGACATTGTCCAAGGAGACGTCGCACCTCGCGGCGATACACACGCCTGCCTTTTATGTGACGGCTCTATTTTAGAATCGGGCCGACGGGACACGTGTTACATGCCGATGTTTAGACCGTTCAATAAAACGACACAGCAATATATTCAACATTCAAACGACATAACGCCGAACGAAAGCATGCAATCCGATAATTAACCCCCGCTTTTCACTATAATATGTACCTACAGTAGTAATGGTGAGTATTAACGTGTGTATTGTTTGTTGCGCAGGTTTCCCCGCAGCATACGCCGCGTACGCGGCGGGACGTAGCTATTCGGGCTATCCTAGCTTCGGGCTGCCCTACCCAGCAGGTAATCCCTTGGCGAGCTTGCACCACCAACTGTCCGGCAATCACTACCACCACCTGGCGACTCTCCTGCCCTACCACCCGCTGGACCTCAGCGGGGTCTACAATGTACACGCCATGCATCTGTGAACTCGCGCGGCGACAATGCATTCCGACCGACGCGACGACTGCACTCACTCTCGCTTCACGACTCACATCTGAACCTCATTCAAACTAACGACACATACGCTAATTTTCGTAATCCGCTGTGGTGACGATGTCCTAACTTCCCATTTCGACTAACTCGCTGAGGCGAAAGTTCGTGTGAACTCTAACAACTTTACTAACAAGTTAACACTCCTAACAATGACTGAACCATCTAGATAAATCTGCTACGCCGTCAATTACAAAACGTCCATATTTCGAGAGATGCTATTTATTGTTTATTTCCAGAATTTTATCGTGACAATCCGGCCAATTGTGAGCGCCTCGCTCCCTGTTTGCAGACGTTTTGCCCTAACGATCCTCAAATGTTGCGCGTCCCGCGAACAAATAGTGGCACAAACATCGTCGCGTCTTCCCTCACATGTCGTACCGTGGCGTTGCCACTCGCTCTAGTCTCTACGACCTGCTGTGTCACTACTTTGGCAACACGCTTGATGCTCATTAAAAAGTAAAGCTTTTAAAAGAGATTTAAAGAGATTCTAACAAAAGTACTAAAAAGTGACATCTTTTTTGTGGTGACTTCTATGTAAATCTCAGGGCGGACGAAAAAGAACTTCCACTAATTAAAAGTAGTCCACGGACGCCGGTCGATCCTGTCGAATGAGACTAGAATGTTAATTTTCGTGCGGCTCTTATTGTTCTTTCGGGATTAGTTTGTTGCGTGCTCCTGAAAAAAACTAGGCTGAATTGGAAATAATAGGGAAGGTAGGTCGGACGGAGGGGTGGCGACGCGACGTGCGGCCGAGACCAGCTGCTCAAATACTGGTCTCGTTATTTGTCCACACTCAGTGTTTGAGCCGGCTGAGAGCAGCCGTAATTACGCCACTAAGCTTTGGCTTTTTTACTTTCTCTGGTAGGAGTGCGGCCCGTACAACGCAATGGAGAATTTTTCAACTTTACGTAGACGAGTTTTATAAAAGCCTAACATTGAAAACTCCGATTGAGCGTAATCCAAGTAAATTACGAAACGGTCGTCGTTTGTCCTCGATCTGATGTCGATTTATTATCGCCGTACAAACTGTTACCAGTTTCGTACAAAATGTATTATTCAGTTAATAATACTCATACAAATCGTTCCGCATTAATTACTTACGAACGCTTTACGTCACGCAAGAATCACGTTTTCAGTGTTCTTTTCATAAAACATCACCGTATGTGGGCATTTGTTCAATTGTAAATAAACATAATTGAACAATGGAGCGGCCCAATAATTACACAGGTGTCGGGACGAGCCGTTTAAATTAATGGCGTTATCGAACGCGACTGGACGTACGTACGCTCTGCTAAATAATCCACGCTCCGAGGAGAAAATTTTAAACGCCACTGAGGGAATTTGAATTTTACACTTAATCCAGTTAGTACACTAAAAGCAGAATACATTTTTACGTACGGTAAATAAAGAACGATTTTATTGACCAGCGCCTAACTGGTTTTTTAATTATTATTCTTACTGCTGCTGTTTATGTAACGTACTGAACGGTATGTACTAATATTGCAGATACTATATGCTATATAATACATACGTAGACGTGTGTTGGTGAACCACTCGGCCACAATTAATGCGCGTCCATTTCGTCCATTAGCATTCCTTAGCCGGCGCCGGATTATTGGTAACGTCATCTTATTTAGTCCGCCATAAATTATGGAGCCGCAGATATCCGGTTAATTAAATTTCACTGTTTGAATGTAAATGTCGGACGCAATGCAGGTATTCTCGGTCCGATTAGGGTTGAATTAAAAACTGTCCGGTGCTTTGATGTGCCGATACGGGCCGTAAAGTACTCAGTCGCAAAACTGCGTTCCACAACTTCATCGGAGCCCTAATGTGGAGTCGCTTTCAAAACTTGAAAAACGAGTGCATACTACACGTACAGTCGCGAGCATGTATTTCCAAACGTCGTAAACAACTTTGTCAGTTTCAAATGGAAAGAAATTATTCTTCGAAAGTGCTCCCTTGTTGCTCGCGCTTTTAAAAAGT
Source organism: Hemithea aestivaria (assembly GCA_947507615.1). Taxonomy (NCBI): domain Eukaryota; kingdom Metazoa; phylum Arthropoda; class Insecta; order Lepidoptera; family Geometridae; genus Hemithea; species Hemithea aestivaria. Next base: position 12,485,552 of record OX382331.1, read on the forward strand.
GATGATGCTTTAAATTTGCTGAAAAATTCATACACACTCGTTATATGGTCCCGGAAAAGATGGAGCCGCTTGGGCATAGTTTGCACATAGTTTGCGATATGACAGCGAATAATTCTGTGGTAAATTCGAGCGTTGCCCCTACTATAATATTGCCGAGAAACGTTCGAGAAAAGAATATTAAATCGTCAACGTCTAAAATACAATTACAAGGGCGTGATGGCAAAGATAATCAAGGCATTAATTGTTACAAGCTTGGAACAACTGAGCTCATAACCTCATCTGCATATTTATTGAAAATCGTAGTCCGGAGTAAATTTTAGTAGGTTCTCTCGGCGATAGACTTATAAAATTAGATTTATGTAGATGTTTTAACTTCTTCCTCTCTATATTTAGATATAAATAATATAATAGCGGCAGTAGTGTAGCGTTTTCTTAGTGCCAATGAATTAATATTAAAACTCTAACTATCTATATAGCATGACGTAGTGTTGGTAGAGTTTGGATTTTGATAGATTAGGTAAGACTGAATACGACGTTTCCAGTTATAATGTAAAATTAAAACTGCATATTCCCATTTTTAACCCCCAGCGCAAAAACAGCGGGGTGTTGAATACGCAAAATTTCAAGCATTTTATTTGAATTATCATTTTAAATTATTAAAATATAGATTTTCTAAAATTCTCTTTATTGCATCTTAACAAGGCCTTAATAATAATTTGGGTATATACTTTAATATAGCAGGTTACCGTAATTACACTTCTGGAATAAAATCCACACAACCAACCTAACTTTCAAAGAGTCATACAATTACAAAATCTACCTCTAAAGATACAATTCCTAAAACCAGTAGTAGGAACTTCGGGTGTATACATCTGTACGAATATAAAATTACTCGCGGACCCACGCGTTCATAATAAAATAATACAAGTTATATCCTCGTCTTGTCTTACATTATCTGATATTAAAGTATTCTACAGCTTCTGCTCATATCGACTATAAATTATAAAATAATATTAATAAAAGTTTACGCGTGACAATAAGAATGACGCGTTTCTTAATCACTCTCACGAGTATATCAGGAGGATGATTTTTGTAACCTGAAAGTCTGTAATTAATCAGCTTAGAAACGCTTATAGAATGTAAAAAATATAAGCACTCATTCACTGTTAATACGAGTTGGTACTGTCATTCGAACGTGCCACTTTAATCTCAGTGTAAGCTTATAATAAAGCTTAGTATTCCTCGCAAATAATAAATGAATATTGTTGAATAAAACGAACATAATGTCAGATCTACTTGGGTTTATTGTCGATGTAACAAAGTTATTTATTCATAGTCGTCGGACGGCTGCTTACCTTTTATTTATTCAATTCTTTGTACTTTAAAAACATGAATTATTGAAAAGGTGTCTAAGTGGTCTCACCAAGCCTAAAGCATTTTTTATAATATACAAAATGGCCTACGTTTGACCACATCTCACCTGATGAAAAGTGCAGATGCGGTTGACGATATAATATCACCCTAGGAAACTTAAATAGGTGCATCTGTGAATAATTTTAAAAATAGATTCGACGAGCATTTAAAATAATCATAAACTGTGAAAAACAAGTGCAGTGATATGCAGGCATCAGCAATTAAATAATTATAATGATTTACTTGTACCTTGAAGATTCCCAAGTAAAACGTTGTGTTCAGTCAGTTTTTAGAACTTCAATAATTGTAAGACTATAATATACGAGTATGAATAGTTAATAAAGTAGGGTTCATTAGAGAATTACTAAGTTTAGAGGATGAATTGACATATAGTTGTTCATTTGCGTAGTTTCATAGCATTAGTTTAGATTCGCAGGCTATTTTAATAAAGGCAAACTGTGGAATGAACCGCAAGGTACCTATCTTTATTTTTAATGAAAAAAAAACATTTAAAATAAACAGGAACAACAAGGAAAAGATCAATATTAGCGATAAGACCGCCAATTGAAACACTTTTTTCTCTAATGTGTATCTTTTAAGCTTATCCTATTGTATTTATGGTGTTCAATAGTTTTCGATTCTAAAACAAATATTATCTAGAGCTTAACCGTTAGAATATTCAAAAAGTAATTTCTATATATTTGTGTTTCAAAATTCGTCACATCGCTTAATAAAAAATTAAAATTTTGATCGAAGGCACCAAATAGTACTAAATATTGGTATATATGTTTCATACAAATCCCAGACTTGGTTCCGCCATCTTGACGCTCGCCATTGAGAGATAGTAAAGGTACATTCACGTATCGTTAGCTTGTTTACCATCTATGGCATAAAAAAGACAAACACCACGATCGAAAAATGAGCCGAGTTTTGCGGTTTTAGCTGCGCAGTATCTGCATTTATTAAAATAGTCTCTGTTTAGAATATTTCATTTCATAAATATTGATGAAAAACGATACATCGAGCTTGAAAAGTGTTATTTTAGTAATTTAAATTTTGCTATACATAATGTATTCAAATGTTTTTATTTCAAAGTTGTTTCTCTATTTTATATATTTACACTGCTTAAATGATAATGTTATATTTATTGTTGTTGTATTATATTTTTGGATGCCAGTATTTTACGCTACATTTTTCGTGTAATTGTTAATTATAAAGCGTTTCCGTGTTTAAAATGAATTATAATTGGAAATTTTTGATGGCTCGAAGGCCTCGCGTCTGAGTTAGGGCCTTTGCACACTGTGCGTAAAAATCACAGTATAAACGTAATTGACCCGATCTTTTGTCATTTTATACAGAATCTGACAGGTGCTCCTACGATACGCGTAGTGTGTGAAGCCTCTTTAAAAAGTTAGCAATAATAATTGCTTTGTCACCGCACCTCGCAACAATTGATTAATTGTTTCCAAATTAAGGTTTTATATCGAAATTATTATATAATAAGTTAAATCATTGATCGCTGCGTGTGCGACCGTCCTTATCACCATCCTCTAAACTAGTCATACGTGGTGTTTGAAATTGCGACATTAAATAAACGAACTTACTAAATAAAAACAAATTTGGTCTTTGTTATAACTTTCTGATCAATATTAATATAGGTAGGTATACAAAAGAGACATGAATTGATTTTAACAAAACAGTGTGCATTTATTTATTTCTTTTAATTAAAATTCGACGCACTTTGTCTGATTTTTCAAATCTTTTAACCATATTTTCAAAATATGTTGCGAATTATACTACTCTGCTCACAAATCAAATAAAATAAGTAAACAAGACGGTTTATTTAATGCCGTGATTGCACAATCACCAATTATTGTAAGCTTAAACGTAACGAGTACTTATATCGCGTAACATAAGTTATTTAAATAAATGCTCATCGATAATCATGGTTCAGCCGATTAATTCCATAACCTCGTTATTTTGATATCCCCACCGAAACGTATATAAATGTTAAAATATGGGAACGGTAACGTGTAATCATGTCGAGTCGGGCATTCGTATTTCCTTGTAGCTACTGCGTAATCTATTGCGTGTTTGGTTATACTAGAGCCGAATGAATTATTCACTAAATAACACCGTGTTCTTGATACTGTTTTGATGGTGGAATCAATAGGCGAGTCGTACGTGGCGCCGCCGGTAGCCTGATACTCACGGGGATTCCTCACCCGATACATTCATAAAATGTGTATCCTTCCGTGCGCGCAAACTATTTTAAATAGCCCTTAAAACAGTAAACAGGAAACTATCAATTCAAAGTTACCCCATAAAGATTCGACGAGTGGAACTCTGGGCGTCATTCCATTTTTACCGATCCCCGGCGCAGTGTACTTTTTATAACTTTTCTGTTTTCCCCTTCATGTTAATTTTTGAAATTAGCTTATGAGATTTGGGGTTCCGCGTAACGATTTTTGTTCATAAGCTCATTCCGAATGTTTATTTTTTTGAGCGCGGTTTTGTTAGCGGAACCCTCGGCAGGTCCGTACCCGGCGTTTGTAGCGTTTTTGTTTTGTTGCCGCAGGTGTAGTGGGAGTAATACCGGCGGAAAGTCGTCTCTTGGTCGGGGCGGAGTACGTAAACCCGGCCGCACTCGGGCAGAGCTCGTAGACGCAGCCGAGGCCGCGCCGCTCCCGCCACATCCGCGCCCGCGCCCGCGCCCGCGCCGCTTACCCACCCTCTCACACCCGGAACACCCGTTAACGGCTCCCGGAATTTCTTTAAAAAAATAAAACTCTTCTCAAACAAATCATTCTTTGGATTTCGCCCTGCGTCTCCCCTCTCGAATCTTTAACGAGGAATGCAATGTCGCATGAGCTAAGTTCCATTTACATTATCTACTTAGAGCCCGATTTTACAGATGCGTGACACAAATCGCCCGACTAGGTTTGCCCATATAGCCCGATAGCCGATACCGACCGCTTGATTGTAATCAAATACGATATTCAATAACTAAATGCGGTATCCCTCAGGAAGCTATTCCAATAACCTAAGATACGTAATTTATACTATTTATATAATACCTTTTCATAAAATATTGTCATGATAATAATATGTAACCCATGTGTCAAATTCAATTAATATATAAGCGTACTTTTATCATAGATGTAAGTTTATAGTATTGTTCTTATTGCTGTTCCCACATATCGTCTTTTATCATACGTATTCGTAAGTTTTATGGTATTGTGAAGCCGCTATATTTTAAAATAAAGAAAATTGCCGTTGTATAAGCAAAACGTTTATCGTTTATTGTCCAACTGAACGCTCAGAAATGGAGGTCGATCATACCTAACTTATTCAACATTCGCATATCGATTGCGACCGAAATAAACTGGAAGAGATAGTGTGTTAGTGGAGTTGGCGCACGCTAGAGCGGAAATTGTAACGAGTTGTAATCGTATTTTAACCGAGGTTTTCTTTATTTTCTGACTCATCCAACGCGGGGCGCTCAGCGTGGTGCCCGAGACGCGCGCCCACGCAACACGCGGGTAAGCCCTTGTAGACGAGGCAGGTGTCACCAGCACTGGCCACTAGCGGCCCACGCGGCACGTGCGCCCGCAGCCGACGCGCCTCGCATTCCACACAACACGCCAGCCTCAGAATGCACTCCGCGAACCGACCGCGACACACCCACACAACTATTTGCATTCTCCGATTCTCTCCTCGCATTCTAGAACCGTATCCTCACCTTATAAAACTCCGGATTTCCACCCTGAAAAAAGGTGTCAGATTAAATTAACAGTTTCCGAGACATCGGCCCGTACGGAACGAAAATAAGGCGAAGTTACGACGAATTAGTTGAAACGGAATTCCTTAAAGGGTCACACAGCCGTCGGTTTGAATCCAAATAATTAGCTGGCTCGGCGGCGAGTGGCCGCGTGTCGTAGACGGTGCCAACTCCATTTGTAATTTAAGATATTTGACCGTTAATTGTGTTAGTGACTGTTAGGTTTAGTGCTTGTTGCTTGGTCGGAGCTCGCGCCGGCCTGGTTGCGCATAACCTCCACTCTTGTTTACGAGTATGGCTAGATTCCTCTCATGTAAATAAATACACCAGTGAGTAGCCGTAGCGTATACTTCATAGTTCAGCCGTCCACCGCTGAATTAGCATTACGAGTGCTGTGTTTGGATGGGTCAGAAATTATTGTTTTATTTATTTTCTTATCATAGATTGCATTTGGTTTTATGGATGCTCAATACTTATAGATTTTATGGACATTATGGCCTAGCGAGTTCCATCGTCCATATATATTTTATAGTAGAGTTTCATGGAGCTAGAGTATATCCGTGAGTCCATAATGGGTACATTAGCATACTAATCTCTTCTAGTTAGATTCGTATTGAGCACACAAATCCCGCTCAACTTGTCTGTTACATACTGTAACTCCTTCCTCCCTGACTTGAACGCAGACCCTGCGGTTTAACGATTGTTTTGCTATAAATGAAATCAATTTTGAACTGCTTGATTGAAGCAATATACCTAGTAATCAAATATTACTTATTCTGATACCAATGGTAAGAAAAAGGATTTCATTCAAAAATAATAGACATTATTTTATTTTATGGAGCTTAATTCACAATCTTTGTTCTATTACATAAAGTATGGAAGGAAGGACTTACATTAGTGATATAGTCACACGAACATGTGTGAAGATATAGGTAATTAGGGTAGTGAGGAACATCGAGACATCAAACGTGGACGGAGAGTGCTACCCACCTCAACATAGGGCGAGTAATCTTCATTTTGAACATTATAAACGTTGATTACTGTATCATTACTATTTGAATTAGAATAGACAATCAAAAATGTTGAAACTAAAGTGTGGTAGAAAATTCTAGAGAGAGTATTAACGTAAAACATAGACCGCGTAGTAAACAACCAATAGAACACTAGAATAGATTAAGAGCTAGAAACGAAATGAAAATCTGAGTAAGCTGAGTTCGTAGATTTATTCTGACCATCTAATGGAATTTCAAATAGCAATTTGAATAGAATCTAGTTTAGATATACTAAATGATTTCGGGCGATTTATTATTGTAACATTAGAGCTTCAACCTAGTCTACCTCTGAGGTGATTGTAACAATGATAAAGGATTTTCGTATCAGATGCTTTCTTTAAATCTAGGTAGAACGTTAAGCCATAGATGTAAATGTAGGCGATTTGAAAATTGGTGGTATAATGATTGGTGGTGCAAACTTTGTTATAATATAGACATTATTTTATTGTTGTTTAGTCTTAAGATTTTTCTTAGTATAGATTATTGTATTTTCATACATTTTTGCGTTAGGCAAAGTGTGCGAATATTTATAAATTTTATAGTCAGAAGGTTTCTTCTTCAAGTGTTTTAATTTTTCGAAAACGTTACATAGAGTTAGAAATATATTTGTTATAGAATAGTTCAATTATTGTAAACTAATAAAGCTGTAGTTTTACGTAGATTGTAAGCGAACTTATTCGCAAGTAAACAAAATTTGACTACATGGGTAGAACATTGAAAATTTTAGTATTTTGTGTACTTAGACCGAATTTTCATATATAAAATTTAGTGCGTTTTACGATGCGATTATTCAACTCAAAGTTTACTTTTTGCTTTATAAATGTCGCTTTTCATGTTTTCATATTTGATTAATATAATCCCTGTGACTGAACCACGAAAATAATTTTAAAATACGTTTTAGGTTACAAAATAGACAAATTCTATCAGCTCATCATCATCCAAGTTTCAATACAACAATTTTAGTTTCATAAAAAAAAGAAAGAATGTAGATTAATAAAATGTTCAACATAATAAGAATAGGAAAGTGATGAAGTACTGAGATCGGTAGTTTTGCATTCCGTATAGCGCAAGGCAGTCACTCTGCATGAGGCAGCGAGCCACAATAAAAGGTTGACTCCGGGGAGCGTCTAAGATTTAAAAAGAGGGCGAGTTCTCCTTTGAATTACAAATCCGAGTGTGAGTGCGCGTGCGTGCTGGTCGACAACAAACCAGCATAGAAATTCGATTAATTTGCAATTGAGATAAGCCCCAGCGGTTAAGCGTACGAAAACCCACAAAAGCGTATCATCTTCGCAGTAAGTTATTGATGGCGTCTATTAAATATACGTTTGCGTCGGTACAACGCGCACGTGTCGGGATCTCCACTGAACGCTCAATAAAACATTTCAATCGCGCCAAGTGGGAAATGAAGTATTTGGATCTGGAAGGTGAGCGATGCGATCCAACTTTTACAAACGGCGGTGATCTCGCACCAAACTTCGTTAATGGCTTGTAACCCCACTCTGCTTGTCCCACTTCAGCGTACTCATATTTCAGGTAACACCTCACATTTATCCTTCTGATTCAAAACAAGTGCAATAAAGTTTCAACTCAAACGACTCCATCAGTAAATATTCAAGTAACTTTTGAAAGTTGTTAATAAAAGAAAGTCACAATATAAGCCAGATAAAAGGAAGTTCTTGCAAGTGCTTTGTCAGAAAGAAAATACGCAAGCTGAGCTTTTCCAATAACCAACAGCCAATTCCTTAGAAAAGTATGTGCCATAACAGAGGCTATATTGAATCCAACTTTTCCGTTTTCACTTTTTCTTATGAGTTTCATAAGTAATACTGATAAAATACGTACTAGTAGGTGCCTTAAAATTCCGAGAGTTGATTTTCGAGGAGTTTGAACAATGTTACACATAAAAAGCCCCGCGTAATATAGTGGATTCCGAGGGCCGGGTCGGATGAGAGAGTACCGTACGCTCTGTGAATATTTCCTTCGGCCGTCATCCTACTTCTGAAGAAGAATTATTAAGTTTCCCCGAACTTCGCAATTATGAAAGTTCGAATAGCTCTCACAAGACGGCCTCTGAATTTATAGATGAATGTGTGATCCTCTACCTGGAGGGTGATTATTAATAACTGCCTCGTTACTTTCAAATTAAACGTGCTCGACCGTTAATAGCGCGGGACATTAAAACGCAGACAGAGTTTCGAATAACTTGTCTCGACTCCGAGTGTTCCAGTCAGTTCAAAGAAGCTCCCAGTGACTCGAGCACAAGTTGATACAAACTTACGGACTAGACGCAAACAACAGACGAAACATAAACACCAGACCAATTTAACATCTTACGAGCATTAATTATTTCCACTTTCTGCGTCTTCTCGCTCCTTGGGTGGATTCAAAGCCTCAGGAACTTTGACTATTACACGCACAAATTAGAGCAGTTATGGCATGTGTTAGCACCAGTGAGTGCGAGGGATCGACAGACGCGTCGGCAGAGGCACGTCCGCCGCAGATATGACCGGTGTAGATAACCCGACGGCTCACTCCCGCCGCTCGCCCGCGCCCGCTCCTCTCTAAACTGAATCTCGTAAATTATCCGAGGTCAGAAACACAAACTCAGTCGAGGCCGTTTGTGACTTTGTTCGCCGTGAACCGTCCCGCGACCCGTGAAGTATGATTGAAGCGATAAACGACGTTTTATAACACTACGCACTGCGCTTTCCGCAGATTTGAGTGCTTGATAAATCTCGAATTCTTCTTTATTGGGGCTCGTATTCGCGTGTATTACGACAGTTTGTTCACTATTGACGTAATTTCGTAATTAACTTAAAGCCCATCAGTTATTTATAGCACGCTATGAGCTTATCGCACCCATCAAAAAATTATATCACAATAAAGCTCCGCGGCGAGTAACGAGTGGGCGGTGCCCCGCTGTAATGGGAAAAGAATGGTCTTACAGCGATCGGAACATTAACGAGCGGCGCGGACGGTCGCGTCCGCACTCCGCACCACTCGAATTCTTATTTATTGCCGCGTGGCCTTCTAGTAAATAGCCTCTCGCATCGCAGAGTAATGTTATTAAAATGTGTCAGCATTTTAGCGCGTGCGAGCGGGCGCAGGCGCGGCGGTGGCGGCCGGACGACCCTCGCGCGCCATCTATCATTCATCCTCCATTACTTATATTGTAGTTTTTCGCAAAGTCACTGGTGGGCCGGTAATCACCTGGTGTGAACGCTACCGGCCACCATTTTTCACGCCAAATCATACCCTGCGTGTCTGACAAAAATAAAAATTTGTCGCTAGACCCAATTGGGGTAATGCTCACAGTATGAATATACGAGAAATATTATGGCACTAGTTATCTTCTGAGCACCTCACCTTACTTTTTATGGATCAAGTTTGCTGAATGTCTAAACTTTTATAATAATAATATTAGTGTTTCCTGAGAAAAGTATTAAAATACCAGTATCTTTTTTTCTAACACATAAATGAATTCTACCGACTGCTCCATAAACTAAGTACTTGAGGAAGCAGCAAGCAACGCTGCACCGAGCTTTGCCGAGCCAGCGCTCAGCGGCTAGTCGCTGCGACACGGTGCGATGACGCGTCGCAAGTCACAAGACGCGGCGACGTGCGCCGTATGCTAATGCCTCTCCCTATTCAATAACCGACCGCCGCGTGCCACCCAGAACTCACGTCGGATAATTTTCTGGATATTTTGTAAAACTTTTTTCGCCCTCTGTGATTTATACCCGCGAAACTTCCAGCTCTCTTTTTCATTTGAATGCACGTGACATACGTGATATTTTTTTGTTCCGTTATAATCTGGAACCGGGGAGTCTTCGCCGTCCTCATTCGTCAGGTCGGCATCTGTCTCCGACGGCTAAATTATTCATGCATTTACGCGGTTCAACTTTATCCACGGGCGAGAACTTTAATATTGAGTTGAGATTACATCGATAGTCGTTCTGTATGCTAAATTTAAAGAAGATCACACTTCATCTTTGTCGAATAGTTTTCTAAGTAAGTTTCGATGGTTCAGTCATAGACGTGTGTGTGCCGTACACGGGTACGTGCGGGTACGTGCGAATGCGAACCGTGTGTATGTTTGCAGTTGATCTGACGAACGGCCAACTCACACCGAACAACAACACACCGCTGCTCGCGCAGGCGCTCTCAGGTGAGGCCGCCTTCGATGTCCTTACTGTTGCGTGTACGCATACTCCTTTCCTACCTCCTACTGTGTGTGCTTGAATTAAACCTCTGCTGAATTATACTACACAAAATAAGTAGCAACAAGGAACGGCCAAACAAGATTCCCATCGCAACGCACCAAAGTTTTGTACAAACTAAAATAATACACTACGTTTACTATTTCAGATGCACACTGTACTATACCATCTGTACCTCTCTGAACTGGCAACAAAAATCCTAAGATTGCCATCCTATTTGCATTATATAGGGACTTAAGTTCTATTTGGTATAATTCAGTAGCGGTAATGTCTCGCATGCAATTTGAAAGTCGTATTTGAATAGCACCTTAAAGTCCCCACTCCTTCCTATCTGTCACTACACAGCACCAAACACAACTCTTTGATGTCGTATTTGTATTTTACCTTTACTTCACCGCACCACACATTATCAGCTGTATGTCAATATTTGTTGAGTGTTTGCAATAAATGTCGCTTCTTGAGCTATCTTGTTCCATGCTTCGTTGGTGGCCTTAGATATAAGACGAATTGACCTAATTTACATGTGCATTTGTTGATTTTCACAGAGATGGTGAGCTAATGTTTGTGTTATATTTGAATTGTGATTCCTATATTTAAATCATAAAAATATATATATTCAGAAAAAGCTAGCTAGCTCCTAGCTTTTGAATTGTGACTCAATCACCTGATCGTCATTGATTTTAATTTAAAAACCATTGTCATAATTAAATAAGTACATATTATAATATCGATACCTACAGGGCTATTTCGTTCAATCAATAAATTATGACGATCACTGCATTAGCCAATAACCTGTTACTTCGGACCAGACCACGCGCGCCAATATTTTGATATACGCCTACCTATTTTGATTCAGAATTTGACAATGCCATGCATTGTTATCCAGACTTAACTGAGCTAGCTATTTTACACAGACAATTCAACCAAAAAATAAACAGATTTAAATGTCCGTCTCTCACAACATTGGCTGACCATCCAAACAAAACAATCCAACATCAGTCTAACCTCAACTGGTCTATTCACACAGTAATGAACAACTACCAAGCAGCGGCGGCCGGGTTCGGTCCGCCGGCGTCGCCGCACGGCGCAGGCACGCGCGCCGGCTTCCCAGCCGCTAGCTCTCCCGGCCCGGCTCTGGATGTATACGGCTCGGCGGCGGACAGCGTGGGCTACGTGCAGGCCGCGAGCCCGCAACCTTCCGGCTTCCCCGCCATCGCTGTCAGCCGCGCACCCCTTAATTACACCCCGGTAAGTAATATTATTGGCCTGGTACGATCCGCCGGCTTCCCAGCCGCTAGCTCTCCCGGCCCGGCTCTGGATGTGTACGGCTCGGCGGCGGACAGCGTGGGCTACGTGGAGGCCGCGCACCCCTTAATTACACCCCGGTAAGTAATCATCATCATCTTCTCAGTCAAGGTCTCCCTTAGGACTTTCATTTATACCGGTTGGAAGCGACGTGCATCTAGCGTCTTCCGGAGACCTTTTTAGAAGGTCGTCTGTCCACTATGTGGGTGGACGTCATACGCTGCGTTTGCTGTATATGCTGGACATAGGCCTCCTTTATTTAATGCCACTCAACCCTCTTCTGTACGTTATATTTTGACACGTTACGTTTTAATAAGATTAAGATTTTACAGTAAGCTTCCTCCCGAAATTCTCATAGCTAAGTTTAAATATGTTACTCGTATAAAAAAATACGAAAATTTATTAACCTACGCAGCAGATTACCAACGCTGAAGCCATTCACAATAATGTACGACGTAGCAGCGGACTTCTTATTTTCCATTGCCAGAATGTTTTAGTTATTTTCGCAGTTTGCTCCATATCATATTATTATCCAAAAGAGAAAGTTTCATATTATCTAGTGATTACTCCGTGATGAATGGGAACAAGTTATTATCTTTTGATTGGAACTTTTTTCATTTATTACGTCATGTTCAAAATGCCTATTCCAGTAAAGGACCGAACGAAGACAATTCCCAAAATTGTCCTCCTCCGAGAAGTTCCTAACTGTCACAGCATTCAAATTAATGTTTGTTCTGCTTTGTTTTTCAACGTTTGATTCCCGTTTCATTTAAATGTATATTTACATCGTCCCTCATTACAATACGAAAATGTTTTTATGAATAATTTTCTAGGTTTTTTATCTCGGTGTCATAAATTAAGCTTGTCTAGCCGGATGAAAAATTTCATTAGCAGTTAGTCATAGCGGGGTAAGGAAGTAGGTATGCGTTGCGTTGTATCAACGTATACATGTACCTATATTTCTATAGAGCGACGCCGCGGCGTGCCGGAGCGTGACGTGTTGAAGCCGCGCCGGTGCGGCGTGTTGAGGGCCATGCAAAGTGCGCCTCCGCTCGCAACAGACGCAATTACCAACCGACTGCACTAAAATTTTAGCGAGACGGTCCAATCTCATTACGGAACCGATCTTCCTTGTCGCTCTTAAAGCATAATCACCATAAGTTAGCGAGCGAGTGAAGCGTAAGAGCTGTGATTATAAAGTGTTCCGAAATATGAACGGCGCCGAGTGGCGGGGGCGGCAATCTTGGTGGTGCACCGCCGCGGGTAATGGCTTTTTAAAACTGCGACCGAGCTCCATAACTGGTTTGCTGAGAAGCCATCAGTCTTCATTGCTTGTCGGCGCCCGCCAGCGCCGCGCCGGCCGCTCCAACATCTTAACTCCTCACGTTGGGCTATCTCTCAAACATTTTTCAACAGCTCGCCACTTGCTACGTTTAATTTTTAGTGGTACCTATCCGGTACGTAAATAATGTAGGTATAATGCTTGTTATAATAGCACAAAATACTATCTTTATAAAGATTTTCTTTTCATAGATTAAAAGGGTTGTGTGTATATGATTTTATGGAACATATTTAAGACAATAATTCAAGTCGTTATCCCGCACCACCCTTTCACACAGTTCCCAGAGCGTCATATATCAAATGGTATATTAACTCAATCGTCCGTAATCGGCAAAACAAATACGTCGCTAATGAGAGAATGAAGAGTCGCGGCCGGCGCGGCGCGGGCTCGGTCCGGCGGCGGAGCGGCGCGTGTGGTTCCCGGGTGTAAAACGGTCTTATTAGGTAACGGGAATGCCCCCACGGGCAATAACCGTAAATCAAGGAGAACAAGCGGTGTAATTACCGCTGGCGAGCGGTCGCGCGTTGCTCTAACTCATCCTCTCAGTGTTTTTATTTTGTTGGCCACCGAACCCACTACCGCTCTATCGACTGAACGAACTTACTACCTTTAAATCTGCCCCCGGAGAGGTTAATGTTCCACTGAACGGTTTATACGCTCATTCAATTATAGTGAATTCGATGCTCTCCAATTTTAAGGACGATGTACTTTTATTGTTCCGAACTTGAGCTAACAGAGTCGTGTCTTTCCTTTCCAGGGACCCCTGATTCCTGCGGCTTTCACCAACGGTTATCATTGAAAGTGTTATAGCACAAATATTTTACGTAAGTATTACGTTTTTATGTGCTTTTAAGGCCCACTCTATTAAAATGTCGTTACGCTGAATAAAAATGTCTGCGTGTGTTGCAGCCGCTCAAATGAATAGCCGACAATTACCGCAGTAAATGTTTTTTAAACGATCTCATAAGAATAACTCAGGCGAACGTGCGCGAGCTCTTTATTGGGCGCTTCAGTTATTCTTAGTATATCGTATTGCATGATGATCTGTCACTGAATGTTTTGGATTGATTTATAGAGGTAATGCCCGATCCACACACTTCACGAGGCTACGCGAGTGCAAGAGTATGAGGACAGTACGCTAGTGTCTCCACTTCTTCCCATTTTCATTCGCCAAGCCTCGTGAAGTGAGCTTCTTCAAGGCGTCTCATGAGAGTCCAAAGCGTGTATAAGAGTGTGTCCTATGTTGTGTAGGTGGCGAGCGGTGTGGCGGCGCAGTGCGCGTGCGCTGCGGCCCGGAGCCCCGCGGCGCGCCCGCAGCGGGCCGCAGCACCGCGGCGCGCCCGTAGCGGGCCGCAGCACCGCGCCGCGCCCGCAGTGGCCCGCACGCGCGCGCCGCGCCGCGCCCTGCGCCCGCGCCGCACGTGTCACATCCCGACACGTCCCTCTCACTCCACTCCACTCTCCCTTCGTCCTCTCTCTCCGCCCCGCGCGGAGGCCCCGTCTATTGTAAATAAATATAATCTTACATTTTTGTCGTGTGAACGAGAGATAGTCTATCGATTGAACAGGTATTTTTTCAAATTTTTCTCGCTTTCGACTGTACCGTAGCCGTGTTGTCAGAGTAATAACGATAATAAACTACAAAAAAATACATTTCATAATAATTGTAATGCGCATCTAGACGATTTTATTGCAGGGAGGTTATCTTAAAATATTTTATTATTCATAGTTAAATTACAGTTTAAGGCGTAATCGGTCCTCGTTCGGGACTTTTAATTCAGTAGTTAAAGTAAATGGTCCGTTTCCTTTGTACGTGCCGGGCGCGGTATGCGTCGCGTACTACCTAGTTGTGTAGAGGAGGCTTCATCGAATCATTGACAGTGGTGGCTGGTCGAGGACAGTGGTTGTATAGCGATGCGACGCGACGCTGCGACACGACGCGGTGCGCTGCGACGTCGCAACGACCGGAGACAATAACGCGCGCCTCCTCGCTCGTCCACACACATATTTTATTCTATCTATTTTTAATATTAATGTCAAATATTTACATAATTATACTACTATATACTATGCATATTTTACCTATGAATGTAATTATTTTGCCTAATTCGAATTGTATAAGCTCACCTCTTCGGACGTTCTCTGTTCTGGTTTAGTAGCGATCGATTCTCTTCATTACTTCCGTGTAAGACTATGTTAGTTATGCATATATTATATACATACTTTCTAATTATATTATGTATAATGATATTAAATTTTATCCTAAGGATAATAATAATTGATCATACTATATTGTATAATGTCGAGTTGTGCGACTCGGAACAACTTGAGTCGAACATTTCAAATATCTCTCATCGCGTTAAGATAATAATTCGTTTCTATCTTGTACCTTTGAATGTAGGTATTGTAATTATAATATTATTATATAATATAAAAATTTCGTGCATTACGTAATAATGAATATTTGATTGTTTCTTACGATTGTATGTACCGTAATATAAATATAAGGCCACTGTTGAACATCACCAACTCCACTCGAAGCTCGGAGTCACACCGTACTTACTTATTGTCTCTACTATTTTAATCGAACAGTTTCATACAAAATTAATTAGAACACGACACAAACATTTCAATAAAGTAAAGACAGGGATATAAAATTACAGCCAAAGGCGCAGGTTTGAGGTAATAGAATAATATGAAGTCAATTCATTAATCATATTCGTTAAGTACTGAAGACGACGTATCGTCGACGACCACTGTCTAGTTTGCTGCAGGGGCCGGCCGGCGTAGCATCGTCGTAGCGTCGGCGTAGCACCGTGCTACGCCGTAGGCGCCGCTACGACGCAGCGCCGCCCATTCGAACCGCGTTCGCCGCTCGCTACACATGCACTCGGTTGCATCTATTCGTTAATTAATATTATTAATTATTACTCATTACATACATCAATTAAACATTAATACTATAAATCTAGGTATTAAATTTTAGGTATAATAATAAACAATCTTTTAAATGCTATTATTATTAAAAATACGTTATGAATGTTTCCTGTTACAAAAAAAAATATTGAAGATACGAAGTGAAATCAATATTGTTTTGAGCGGTAATTGATTACTTATGATTATGTAGTTAATTGAATACCTAAAGGGATGTTGGTGAGTGCGCCCGGGCGCGAGCGTGCGGGCGCGCTCGCTCTTTTATGTTGTATCGTGCCGAGACCACAATAATAATTGTCTTGTTAAACGTTAGCTAGGAAATTGATAATGAAATCGAATGGTGTGAGTCTGTAGGACGGTCGGAATATCGATATCATACCTAACAAATTAACGTAATTATTTGTTTTATATTTACGGTGTTATAGTTAAGACATTTTTTCTTAGAATATTGAATTACGATGATATATTGTAATCGTCAGGGGTGGGTCTCATTCGCTGTCACATCCTCATAGGTGGTCACACAGATTGACACTGTGTCACACTGTCAAATTTGTGACAGTAACATAGTGACACTGTGACAGAGTGTGACACGTGTGGCCGGACCATTAGAGTGACGTAGCGGAGCGTGCGAGTGAGAGAGGAGTGGTCGTGTCCCGCTCGCTCCCGCGTCGGTTCGCCGCGACACAGAGACGACACACGATAATGTACATAATAGTTAGCCGCATGTGTAAAAAGACGTTAGTTAGGCTCACCGGGCACCGAGCATCGCTGAGGCTCTCGCCACTCGCCTCGCTACAAACTGTTCCCAACTCACTTGTCTACGCTATTTCTTAACGACCTATTGGCTATACGCTGGCTATTGGCTAAGAAACAGTACACACTAAGCGTTTTGAAGCGTATGCTTTGGTCGCGTCTTTTAAAAGAGGTTCGACTAAGAACCGATCATTTGATAACATGTCCTTGAGTAACGCACATCTTTAAAGAAGCTAAACATAAACCTGTTACACATGGTACACACAAAACATTTTGCCGCGAACGCTTCAGTAACGCGCGTTTTAATAGAGGCGTCAAGAAACCGCGTTCTGTGAGCACACCATCAAAAAGCGTCTTTATTCGCAAAACGCGCTTCAAAATGCATAATGTACCCCTTCTCAAAGTAAACTGGCTAAACTGATTAAAATAAAATGTTAACAGTTTTTAAATTGACAAAACATAATATTTTCAACATTGTTGTATAATTTTATATTATGTGAAAAAAATTAAGTATACTAAGTAACTTTTAACTTCATAGCTCGTCTATATTTCTAAAGCCTGAGCCCCACCACGTCACCAGTGACAAATTCTTCATCTGAGAATGTGACATTACGTCACATAGTGTGACACGTGTGGCTCAACCATAAATCATCATGTGACTTCATTATAATCAGACAAAAAGTTATCGCATATAAACAAGAAAATAGTCGGTTTTGGAATTCGTCACATACCTACCTAATATTATATGACAAAGTTAAGAAACGACTTCTTACATCAACGTTCTATGTCTTAAAGAACATTTTATTTTTATCGGCTTACTTTAAAGTTAACTACATTAGCCAATAGCCCTTTTAAATTCATTACATTCACAGCTACAGCAAGACACCTATAATGGGGATGTTGACTAAAAATGTTTCATTGTGTAGTGACGTCACGCGTCCCTTCTCATAAAATTATGAGCTTCACATCTTAGCCATTTTTTATTTTATTCATAAACCAAAAAATATGTGCCCAATATTTTTTTATTGTTAAAATTTTGGTCTAAAATATTTAAATTTTTTTGACCATGTCAACATTCCTATTACTTCAAGAACTTGGGAATAGAGGCCGTTAATAAATATAGTATGACCGTGATTGTATGGCGCTGCAGGTCGGTAGGTTACCATCTGATCGATATTAGATTCATTTGAGCAGATTAGTTCGACAATTAGTTCATTAATTTTATTGTGCTTTGTTGAAGTTTCTTTAGTCACCTTGTAGAGCTACTTGCGCGGGCCATATTACCATCGGTTGCTTTGCTGTAGACACAAAAAAATGTATATTTTCTTATAGTTTATTGTACTCGTAAGTGTATCTGTCATATCTGATTTGTGATTACATATTCAATTTTAAATTCGTAGCAAAAAGTCAATTACTTACGTAGTAGTGCAGCCAAATAATATGGCCCGTTTTATAGGAGCTAGATCAGCGGAGCGCGATCACGCGGTCATTGTGCGGTCGCCGCGCGGTCACCACGCTGTCACCGCGCGGTCACTGCGCTACCACCGCGTGACCGCCCCGCGCCGTCTCTCTCGCTTGTTAGGAATATGCGTTAGTTAATTTACTTCCGTCACCATTTTAGAAATGTGCTCTATATCAGAATAAAGACTACGTAAGTAATAATAAGCGAGATCTCAAATTTATTTTAAAATTCATAATGTGATCCTAATATTGCGATGTATCGTATGTATAATGAAATTAAAAAGATAATTTATTATATTTTGTATGATGACATTCTACGTTATTTTACACTGTATCTTTATATTGTTGTTAATGATAATACATTAATTTAAATCTAATAACGTGACAGACTGGTAAAGTTCGTAGAGTCGCCGTGGCGGCCATAGATCAAGTAGCTTTGCATATTCGGCGTCGGCCGCGTAACGTTTCAAGGACCAAAGGTATAGTTATTCGCGTAGAACCGGCGTTGCATCGGCTCCGCTCTCCGCAGCCCGCAGCCCGCCGACCGCATTTGTCGTACCGCGTACCGCGTCACTCCGCACACAGTCGGTGCGGGCGCGCTCTCAGTCCGCCCGCGCATCGCCGCCCGCTTGGTTTCGTTCTCGCGGTTACTTCTCGATTGCGTGCTTCGCGTGCTGACTGATTTTCTATAGCAATAAAATTCAATTACCTAAGATTTTACATTAACGTAAATTTGGATTTATATACGTTCGAATTTGGTGTCATGTACATTTAAAATAAAATTAGTGAAAGGAGATAACGATAGGTGTTCGATCCGCGACTTCGCAGTCGCGACTTCGGCGCAATATTTTCGTCATTTCTTCGTGTATAATATGTTACATGAATCTGTATACAATATGGATATAAATCGTAATGAATGAATAAATTAGTTTTTATGGCATCTCTTTATTAAAATAATGATAATATCAATACGTTTTGTAAAAAGCGGTGGGTATGTCCGCCGCCCCGATTTCGTGCACGAAAGCACTTTCTTATTGAAATATAACATTATATAACGTACATAATACTATGAGATATATAATCATACAGCCTCTCGGGGCGCGCGTGTATGGCGATGTATGTATACACATGTGCAATGTACATATACCTATTATAATACAATGATTTAAGACAAGGTTCACATCGTGCCGTGTGTATGTGGTAATAAATATAATATGGACATTGTTCAAACAATAACACCGGTTGTTTTATTTATTGTTTCACTTTCCCTTCCCCTTCCTTTGCCTACCTATTATAATTAATTACTACACTAATAACTGGGCTGGGGACACTTATACCCGCCATCGAGGAAATATCGACAATACACTGAAATAGACCTAAATAATGGTTCTTAATTAATACCTGAGACTAAAGGAATTGAATACAACATGGTTAATATTAGGAAAAGAAAAAAACAGTTTATCTTTAATATTTGTAGAATAATTTATTTACTGACTAACAATTTATTTAAAGATAAGCTATTTTCTAGACTTCTTAGAGAAAGACTTCACTAGTTATAGCAGTTCGAATATACTTTATAACCTCTTATCACCCTTCGACAAGAAAAGACATTCATTTGGCGGAGATAATAATATCAAGACGGTATATTTTGAAGATAGTTGTTAAATAGATAATAAAGTTTGTAAGTATACTAAAGTTATTCTACTAAATATATATATAAGGAAAAAGTGACTGACTAACTGTTAACGCACAGCCCAAACCACTGAACGGATTGAGTTGAAATTTGGAAAACAAAGAGGTTTCATGATGTAGACCTCCGCTAAGAAAGGATTTCTGCACACGGGCAAAACCGCGAGCACAAGCTAGTCATATATAAAAGAAGAGTGTGTCAGACCAATCTGATCCAACGCATAGCTCAAACCGGTGAACGGATTTGGTTGAAATTTGATACAAAAACAGATTACAATATGGTATGGTAATCTGCTTAGAAAAGATTTTCAACGGGATCTGAAGCGCGATCTTAAGCTAGTATCTACTTGAATACCAATATGAAATCATAATTATACTATACTAGTATATGTATTTAGCAATATTCACTTTTAGGTAGACCTATCTCTCTATTAAATAATTTTGGGGACGTCCAACATAATGCATTGATTATAATCTATTAATGGATTATCTAGGATTGATAGCCCCACAATATCCATTTCGACTAATTTCAATATAGAAATTGCATACAAGTCATGTTTCAAAAATAGATAAAAATAACACATTATGAGGTTGCGCCGGTAAGCGCAAAGTTTCAAAAATAATATTATTATGATATTATATCGCTATAACTTGTCTTTAGTTGAAATAATGGGTCATTAATAATTACCTCTAGAAAGAGCTTTTTCCGCTAAATCAATTTTGTATATCTGTATGGATAAAGTATTATAAACAAATCCCGAGTTCCATGAATCACTAAAAGGTAAAAGGTTATCGACGCTTTACGACGAATAATAAACAAGGCGAAAACTAATATCCAATATTTCCAATAACTACAGGTACAAACGACGATACAGAAAAACTAAATAGAATCACAGTTCTAGGACTCTTTATATTCGTACCTTCTGTAGGCAATTTCATTCATTGGCTCGCAGGCTTTTATTCGAGCTTACCGAAGCGTGCTAGTGAAAGTCACCTTTGTACATATACTTTTATTTAATCTGTGTACAATACATAGAACAGTTCATAAGCTATAAAGTTAGGTGCTCACTGAGAGAATATTGCTAATAATGTAGTTAGGGACAACAATATTTTATTTAGATAATGACGCAGAATACTTTTACTTACGGTACTTAGTTCTCATTCTTTGACCTCGCACCGACTAGTAGTTTGATCTTTTTTTTTACAAAGTAAGAATACGAGCAAGACGCTTTCCTGTTGGCAGAGATAACGCTGCCCATAATCAGTACAGTTGCAGTTTTACAGTAATGGGAAATTCTAAGAGTTTGTTCACTTCACCAACGCTTCTTACTCAAAAATCATGGGATGTAAAGAGTCTTAAGCCCAGTAAAATCACTAGCTGCAAGTGTTCTGCTACCGAAGCACATTGACAAGAGCCTGTAACGTGCAACAAAACCGTATCCAGAAAATATCCCTAGGTATCGTGGTATCATCGGTAAGTAAAAACATTCATCAACCTTCTTTGTAAACAGAAAAGGTGGCTTAATTCTTTAACTGAGCATAAAATTCAACACTATGAGATTAATTCCTTTTATTCACTTTAGCCTATTCCCACGATCTTGCCCACTCTTAACCAGTTCTCAAATGCCGTCGAAGGTGATTAGAAACTTAGTAGGTTTACTGGTACCTGGTAAGTTTTAATTTATTTGTTTACCAAATCGCTTTATCTACAAAGTAAAGAGCATAAAAATACAGCCATCTTGATGATCACCTCCTCCTTGAGTTTGAAAAACCTATCTACAAGTATAAAAGAAAAACTTTCTAAAAGCTTAGTCACTGTTTTGCACCAGCCTTATAACGCAGGGCCCTCTATACATTACGTGACTCTATTTGCAGAGGAACGGACCTCTTTCTAGCAATTTACCTCTTAGGGGCCAAAATGACCCAATCTGTTAAGGCGCTCTGAATGCCATATACAATTTGTGATGAACTTTAAAGGGTTTTGGAAGTGGTCTCCATTGTAAAGGCAGCATTATGTACTTTATAACGAAACCGTTGGAAATATACACGCAAACGAGGACTGAAAAGGCTAGTACGTAGGTATTTTAGTCTTTAATCATAGTAATTCCTATGATATTCTACTAATATTATAAAAGTGAAAGTTTGTAAGAATGTATGGATGTCTGGATGTACGTTTGTTACTCTTTCATGCCTAAATGGGAGAACAGATTGAGCTGAAATTTGGCATACTTATAGATAGCGTAGACCCTGGAATAACATATTATAGGCTAGTACTACTAGTTATCTATATACCTAATACAGTGTTACAATTAATTTGTAATTCTATTTATTAGTAGGTTTAGGCTCATTCCTATAAGATATAATATAGAAAATAGTTGCAGGTCTTGTAGGAATTTAGAGACATAAAACTGCAACATAATATAGGTAGGCCATGCCTGTTATAATTATTGTGATTTGACTCTGACAGTGTAAATAGGTTAACTTATGCAAGGTTCGACAACAAAACACAGGTTCCCGATTAACAGGTCTAAGTATAAATCCCAATTTCCATTACCACTACTAGATTTATACAGTTTTGAAAATATATTGTTAAGTTCTTGTAAATTTTGGAGTTATAATAAAGAGTTATCGACGAGTATTAATATATCTATCTATCTACCGCAAAACCTAATATATGAATGTTAAAATAAGTAGATCTACTGTATGAATAAGGTGTGAAACAACCATTCAAATCTTTGCAGAACACTGAAAGAATAGAATTTTAAGGCACCACTAACCTTCAAATCCGCGCCACCTCGAGCTGCAGCAGCCGCAGCCCAGCACGGCAGTCTTGCAGGTTGGCCAACCACTGCATTCCGAATATAAACATCTACTGATTCAAAAAAACTCGTCACGGACAAGAAGGGCCATTGCCGTCATTAGTGTTTCTCTAGCGTTACCATTCAATCTTCAAGACACGAATGAATGTGAATGAAACCTTTCTAGGCATCTTACATGATCATCGTCGATCGCACATGCACTTTCCATCAGGTGGGATGTGGGCAAACGTAGGTCTATTATGTACTAAAAAGTGGTTCAGAAGAAATAATCACACGCGCACGACGAGGGCGCCGTAGTATTCGTCAGATTTACGCACGGCACAGAATCTCACAGACACAAATAGCTAGACACTACTTCGAAGTGTGGGTGTTCTGAAAAATCGGGAGCAAAGGCAACGCACCTCCGGCTCAGCTCCGTTATGCACGCGCACTGACTGCACTTTCGGCAAAACGCAGTATTTAAGATCTTGATGAAACATTTTTTCAAACTACCCTCTATTATCACACAAAAACCAAACAGTGTGTTTGAGAGTCTTCATGCCTAAACTGAATCGTTAATATGTCGCATGAAATAACACATAAAGTAGGTACCTACTCATCAGTTGGCAAAAACCGCTCGGCGTTAGCTAGCAGTCCTAAATTTACATTTGCTAGTTTGAAAAATTCTCCAACTTAGACCAAAGTGCAACAAGAAAATCTCTCTCTTTTTTCGCGCTCTTTTTTCTAAGCTATGTAAGTATTCAGTTTAAAAAAAAAAACAGAAAAATATATTACTGTGAAATCATAAACTAGGGATTAAAACTATTTTAACGTGCACGACGTCAACATCAGTACCATTTCGTTCCGGTGATAAGTGCAAATTAAAAATGGTCGAACCCTAATATCTCTTAGTTGGACATAAGTAATCAATTACCGTCAATGTTCACCGGCTTATGTGAGCAGAGTTTGTGTAACGTATGTTACAAGTTACAACAATGTTAAGGTTTAAGCATGTGTTACGTTAGATCGGTACACGGCTTAACTGGTACTTGATACTTAAGGTATCTATATATACGAGTATATATAGGTGATAGGTAATAGGTAATACCAGTTACCGAAATAGCAGAAAGGATTAGCAAGCTGAAGTGGCAATGGGCTGGTCACATTTACCGCAGAACTGAAAACCGTTGGGGTAGACGAGTTCTCGAGTGGAGACCACGTCTCGGTAAACGTAGTGTAGGGCGCCCATGGGCGAGATGGGGCGATGGGCGATGATAGAGGATATCTGGAGGGTCGCTGGTGATGGGTGGAGAAGAAAGACGGAGGACCGAGGTCAGTGGCGTGCCATGCGGGAGGCCTATGTCCAGCAGTGGACGAACATAGGCTGATGATGAGGTAATAGGTAGGTCATTGTACCGTTTATAACTAGACACTAGATTGTTCCTAGGGGTTTTATTACCTGCTAAATATAATGAGGTAGATGTAATATCCGCAGAAACATTTGCTCTAAATTGAAGTTATGCATATCTGAGGTTTAAAGTGATAACAAAAACACAATGATGATTATTTGAAATCGATTCGACGATGGCTGATTTATTCACTAAATGACCTAGGCAAACATTACTCAATCTAAATATATATAAAAGAAAAGAGTGACTGACTGATCTATCAACGCACAGCCCAAACCGCTGGACGGATTGAATTGATATTTGGCATACAGTTAGGTTTAAGCCGTCATCCGCTAAGAAAGGATTTTGCCACGCGAGCAAAACCGGGAGCGTAAGCTAGTATTACAATAAATGTACCCACATTACCTTAAATATACACTACAATATCGTATCGTAGGTTGTAAGTACCTACCGACTTAACACTGTATTATTGTCAGGATGTCCAGCGCAGTGTTGCACCGTACGTCTTGAACAAGTATTTATTTTTAATTTATTAAAGGTTAGCTTTTGATCACGGGTGATCGGTTACGTATCATAATACCTACGGTCGTTTCAACTACGGTCGATATAACTACGGTCGAATCGCCTACTGTTTAAAATGATTATTGGACGCTTCGCCTACGTTCATAATAACTATTGGTCGAAATCACTACTGGACGATTCGCCTACGGTTAACCAGATACGATACGAATAGCCAGATACGAGTTGTTTTTTGATACCTGAATAATTTCTATCTGTAGATGTGCAGACAGCTTATTATGCCACGATGCCACGATGAAGATGTTGAAAGAAGATGCCAAGATGCCAGAAGATGCCATGACACAGTATAAATCATTCAATAATAAGAAAAAACTCGTATCTGGCGCTTCGCCGGCCGCTGCCGCGGCACGCTCGCTTCGCTCGCTCGGCTCGCGCATTGTGGTCACTGTTCAAACTTAACCTAACCAACTAATTTCGGTTTGCCCTAAATACTATACTAAAAACACGCGGAGCATAGAATTTATAAACCGTAGGTGAGTCGCCCATAGTTTAATTAACCAATATCTCAAATGAACATTACCCAAATCGTCCGTTAGTTCACCTGACCATAGTTTAATCAACCGTAGGCGAGTTGAACTGTAGGCAAGTCGTCCAATATGTGTAATGAACATAGGCGAATCGACCGTAGTTATGTATATCGACTGTAATTGAAACGACCGTAGGTATTATGATACGTAACCCGCGTGATCTTATCAATGATGCGGCAGAAGATGGCAGTACCTAGACTTAACCTAGACTGAGGAATAAATCCCCCCTAGGTCCCTCCTAAACCCTGTAATGAAAAGGAAAAAAACTTCCTTAAAATAATAAACCGTTTTCATATTACGTAAGTATACAATATCGAAGTTAGGCAATGCTTACACGGCAGATCGTGGTTTAATTATTCTACATTAACGCACATTAAATTATAATTGAATAAGCATGTTACCTAATAAATTTCGGCAAACAATTGGTATAAACAATGGTATTATCCTATTGCGATGAAATAGAACTGAAATATTACGCAACGATGAGCAATATATTAGAGATACACTAAACTGGCTGTGCCCTGAGGCTTTACCCGCGAAAAAGTATCGTCACATTTTTTCAGGCGCAGAAGCAAGAAACGAGCAAGAGTATCATCAGGAGATCCTGATGTGAAGAATAACACTGCCAATAATCAGTACAATAGTTAGTATATCTTGATGTACTGCACCAACGCTTCATACTCAAGAGTCATAAGATGTTAAAAGACTTTAGCCCAGTAATTTTACTAGCTACAGTTCCCTCCTACCGAAGCACAGTAATTTTTATACATCACTGCTCAGGCGGTAGAAAAACTGGCACGGTTAAGGTACCTAGTCGACTTGCAAAGGAAGCCTACCCCCGGTAAAACCTATATAATATTACACTTGTATGAGTGGTTTTGGAGTATAGATGCGTTTTTTATGACGTGAAGTAAAATTAACCGATACATCCAAGAATTGTGAAATAATTCAATTGTAGATTAATTATTCATTTAAATGAAAACAATTCACGCCATTTAAACAAATCCTATTTTATATGCACCTAATTCAAATCACCGAATAACGTTAATGCACGATATAATCCTATGAAACCTATTAGGATTCTCTGGATTTGCAGCAAAACACTAAAATACATGCAGTTTAGTAAAGTAGCAACATTACACAATAGTTTTCAGGTATAATTGTGTACAATTTGTTGTTGAACTAAATATAATATGAGCATTAAATTAAACAGAATAATCTTGTTTCACAAAGATTACAAAGTAGTTTATTTACTTGTATTTGTAGTTTACTTACAGCAATAATATTATGTATACATATACTTTTACGTTCTTCAAACATCAACACTTTGTAGCATGTATCATACTCATTTCATTCATTTTCAATGATCTTTATTGACATAAGTAAAAAGGTACATAATACAACACAGCGAGAATACTGAGCTATACTTAACATAAAAGATTAGTTGGTCTATCTAAGGTATTATACTGGTAGTAGGCTTCGGGCGTGGATAGTTACTACCCACTGGCATGATGTTCAGTGAGGCCAAGGAGAAATGTATCCCGCCTAGCTTTTTAGGTTTAGTATGCCACCATCTACGGCTGCATCGTCGCTTTACATCATGCGAGATCATAAGCAAAGGCTAATCTAATGAATTAAACAAATGTGATTCATAGAAAGCTTCACGTGCTCTTCAAAAAAGAAGAGAAATGCAGTTTTATCAAATCAGTTTTATCGAACTAGGCTCCCTTGCAGATAATTAAATAACCTTGCAACTGTTTTCAAACTTTTTTTTAGTATATAATTTGGTTTTTCTAAGTAAAAAAACATTAACTTTATGTTGTTTTTGTGTTTGCAGACTACACTAATTGATAATGTCGTAATTGCAATAACAACGTAGATGCTGCTGATTATTAAAATTGCTTTTAGTCTTTAAAGCGAATATAACAACTATCGTGTCCGTACAAATTGTCCACTAACATTTCAGCCAAATCCAAGATAATCCTTCTAATAAAGCCTTCTATTGCACATCGGATAATCCAGTTAAAACAAAATGTTATTGCAATAATTGAACCTGCATTATATTGAACAAACGAGAATAATCCTCTAAAAGATGATGGAATTTCGGTCCATTAACTTGATCCGTTTCTATAATAATTATGGAATTAAAAATGTAAGTAGATTAAGTTTTAATTGAATTTTTAACAAATGTTGGGGGAGAAAGGGTCTCGGTAGAAAACGGACTGAAGAAGCGTTAGACCGATGTTTTAAGTCGGAACAGCACCTTTTACCTGCTATTTAGTATTCTGTGATTGCAGCATAAGCAGTCGTACTTTGTGGAGTTCTAAAGACCTTTCGTGCACCTTTCTATTTATTGTACCTACTAATATTATCCACATGTTGACAAAAAAGTTAACCTTAAGTCCATTTACACATAACTCTGAAAATCGATCAAAACAAATTACTAATAACTGAAACCGAACAACTGAACTAAACTGACTGACTAACTGAATTCTTTACGCAAAATTATCGACAAATCTCCCGCGTAATGTGTCAATGATCTTAAGCAAGCTAAATAATAACACAATCCTATGTGAATGTTTGTATCTCTTTTACGCCAAACTCCACTAAATCGATTGCGACGAAGCTGAAAACCTGAAGGTACGCATTTTACCACTATCTATTTACATTTTATACTGGGGGACTTAAACCGACAAACTGAGGGGGCGAAGCTAGTTACTAATAAAGCGTTATTATGAATATACACCTCGTATACCTGTGCAGTGTTACAAAATTACCTTCAAAAGTTTCCATTAAAACCGCCACTTCAGAAAGCTTTACAGACGATTCATCAAAAGCATTTTCTATGTGAATGCATAGCCATTCCATACAGCCCTCACATAGCTACAACCATACCTACAAGGTGTTTGAATTTAACATGTGCTCATCGTACGCGCTTTACTCATTCATGGGGGACGTTTTAAAATGAGGGTATTTCATTATTTATATTTACATCGCCCTATATGCGAGCGGCACCGATATACCGATGAGCGCGGTAAGGAATTTAATTTTTAATTTGGTTGTATCTTCTTGTTATTAATTAAATTGTTTCCGAAAATGGAATTTGCATTTTTAACTGTAAGTAGGACTTTACGTCAATATCAATTATCTGTGATAAGGGATTAATCATTATAAAACATTATATTATCTCTGTGGCATAATTAAATGATCTAATTTAATATTATTAATATAGGTATTAAGTTGGGGGTACTTTGTAATCTTATCGTAAATAATAAAGATCAGTGTTCACCAGACATAGTTGTTTTATTACACTAACTATGCATAGTATTTATGTCAATTTATCGGGTTTTAGGGTTCCGTAGCCAAATAGCAAAAAACGGAACCCTTATGGATTCGTCATGTCTGTCCGTCCGTCCGTCCGTATGTCACAGCCACTTTTTTTGTCGTTAGCATTTTTATATCATTTATATCTCATCGATTTCCATTTCTCAGCACTTTTCGTTTCATTCTACTCAGCACTTTTCGATACTGCACTAATCTTAGCCTATATTAGGTATTTATCATACTTTTTATTTGATTTTCCACACAATCAGAACACAGCAGCTAGTTTTTTAGCTATCTAGATAAAATCTGATAAAATGACTGCACCTTAGAAAAAATATCTACATTTAAGTACAGTGACACTCCTAAAATATACGAGCGTCAAGATGTCACGTTAAAATATCATGATTAGTAAAGCTTAACTATTGACCATATAATTCTAAAAGTACTCTAACAAAATTAAAATCACTTATCATAGTATTTATTCAATACACTCATGTATTTAAGACGAGTGAATCACCTTAAGCCACGCAATCCGCAGATTTAACCACCTCCCACTTCCGCTAACTTAAAACTCCGACATCAGTTTGGGGAATTAAAGGTTCCGCTCTATAAATTTATAAAACCCGCTTATTCCAACTTAATCTTGTTTGTTTATTCGTGCTCTATTAGCGGATAAATCGAATAAGTTATTCCGTTTAGCGGCTCCGCCTTGATTAGACTTGGCTCGCGAGATGCGAACGTAATTGGATAATTATTGTGCGGATAACAGATTGCCTTCGTTTTTCTTTATAAACGCTGGCTCAGTTTGTTTTGAAAATATTCATAAATTTTCCCGAAGTGGAAATTCGGTTTGAGATATATTCGGCTGGATTCAACAGAATTGTTATTAACACGTCATACCAATCGTACAACTTACATAGATGAAACGACAACAGTTGCAGCTGTCGTGTTACTTTATGGTTAGTCCACGATTTATCTGTTGATTTGCTGTACCGATCTTTGTGTTGCTTAATTAAAATGATCAGAATTTTATGTATTCTGATAATTTTATTCATGGACAAAGACACAACTCCGTTGTAATCCCTTCCGTTGCGAACTTTCTTGAAACCGCGACAAATAATCGCATGTGCTTTTTTTACGCTCTAAGAAAGGTAAGTTCTGATGATCCGGTTTAAATATCATACCTAATGAGCTGACTAGGTAACCTTTGTAGAAATCTTTTCTTAGTGGAGATCTAGATGATAAAACTTGTGTCCAATTTCAACTCAATCGGTTCAGCGGTTTGGGGTATGCGTAGATAGATCATTCAGTAAGTCAATCAAACAGTGATTCTTTCCTTCAAATAATATAATTATTAGAATATATAAGATTTATTTCATAGCCTTATATTTTAATACACATTCAAATCATGTTCAGCACCGCGAAAGCTCGAACATTTATTATTCGAGAAATTAAAACAGAACACAAAATCCTCTAAATTGTATTAGAACCACTAATTTTCCCGAGATCCTGGCACATAAGCCTGTAAAGATCCCTGTACATCACGCCGCCGTTGCGCCCTGACATAAGGCTTTGCGTTATGATGAAGCACCTGTTCACATATTTTACCGTCCACGTGTCGAGGTGGAACATATTAGGCGATGCGTGGAACGAAGCCTTCGTATGAGTTATAACGCCTTCATTTAGGTAGTTAAGTTTTTCTAAGAATAAGATTTTTTTTATTAATAGATTTTAGGTTTAATAACAGATTTTACATGCACTGTTCAACCAAATCCTGTATTTTTCAGAAAAATATTATCAATTAAAATAAATAAGAAAGAGCAATAAAGAATCATGGCATTCTATTCTATTAAGATTTTTTTAATGATTTATATTTTAAACCCATTGCAACCGCTGTTGTAAGTACTTGGATATAAAAATACACTCTTTAGGTGGGTTTCTTCATGTCCATAGTTTGGAAATTTTCTTCTTACTACCTCTTTAAGATTTATAAGTATTTTAATTCTAAAATAATTATTTTACAAAAATCATCGGGATAAAAAATAGAGAGTTTTTTGCCCAAAATAACTAAAACGTGATATACCTAAATAATTCTGAATACTGATAGAATATTTGTGTGAAACTTACAGCAAAGGTCATCTGAATCTCTAATTTCCTACCCAAGCGAGCGCCGCCATTTTAATATTTTACACAAAATACTGTAACACCTGGGAGCTTAAATCTGATATTTCACAACTGGGGAGATAAAATATAGTTGTATCACGTTAAATCTTATTGCTTTACCTAGGAAACTCCCCTCTAGGAAAACAGTTTGATTAATTTTTAAACAATGAATGAAATACAGTATAAAAGAAGAAAAAAAAAGCTGGGCTAAAGAGTCTTAACATCTTATGACTCTTGAGTAAGAAGCGTTGGTGCAGTGCTTCTAGAATTTCACATAATTGTGAAATCCTAAGTAGCACTGTACTGATTATGGGCAGCCGTTATCTCTTAACATCAGGTGAGCGTCTTGCTCGTCTTCTACTTCACCACATAAAAAAAAAGTATCCTAAAAATATATAACTAAAATAATCTTGCACCAAAATGGAAATCGTAAAATAATGATATTATCATACTTATGTTATATTATAAATACGTAAGTTTGTGAGTGAGTGTGTATGTTTATCACTTCTTCACGTCTAAACGGCATGACCGATTGAGCTAATATTTGGTATAAGTAAAGATAGCTTAGACCTTTTTATTTTATCCCAGGAAATATGCATTACGCATCGTCGCCCTGTGCCGGGGGGCTAAGGGTATTTAGGACTCCCTCGCCGAAGATGGCCGCGGCGAGGATATCCACAAAAAATCTAGGGGTGTTCCTGCGGGTCGCCATAATGCCAGCGGGTACGCTGAAGGACTCGTCCGCGGCAGATAGCTTGACCCTGGAATAACACAAAGACAACAGTACAGCGGGTAAAACCGCTAGGCGCAGCTAGTTAGACATAATTCGGACACTGAATACAGATGATAATTATAATGTGTCAATATTTATTTAACTCTGCACACGCTGCACCCCTCGGTTTCATCCACGATAGTCTCAATCCTGAGCGTAAATAGGGATAAAAAGTAACCTAGGTGTTTTTCAGGTTTCCAACTATCTTCATATCGAGTTTTATCGCAATCGATTCAGTGGTTTTAGAGTGAAAAATCAAGAAAGATGCTCTTATGTTAGTGAGTCAAATGACACATTTTTTTTATAATATTAGCAGTAGAATTAGACGGAATTGAAAATAACATAGCACATTTTTCTAGACTCTCAAATGTTGAATCTCTTCTAAGAATTTATATTATATGTGTTGGTACCTTTGATGACAGTAAACATCGAAGTAGGTATACCTAATAATTATCACACATCAACGCTTACTTTAAAATTACTGGATCTCTGCATTTTACTACATTTCGTAAACTAACAGTTTCTAAACCATAAAAAAGTTTGAATTTGCAAATCCTTTCATAAAAGTAAAGACATTTTAATTCCAGCATAAAAATTCAGATTACAGAATAGTGTGAACGTTGCAAGATTTCCACACGTTTTCGCGAACTCATCTCAAAATAATAAAAGTGGAGTCTACAGAAATGACTTCTCTATTTAATTTTCTAAGTTATCTTATAACGGTGGGATCTTCACTGCGTGTAACAAAGTTAGGTATATTAAGTAGATTGCAGGAGCTCTGGAATAAGATTGCATTAAAGTTGGCCGTCCAATATCGAAATATGCCGACTTTGCTACCGACATGCCAACCTTGCCTCTTGCAAGTTTTACCTATCTGTGAGTATTCTAAGCAGAATTCAAATGGAAATAAATGTTCTGAATACTTTTTCTTTTTACTTAAAAAAAAATAACGCAAAAATTTCTAATTAGATTGTTGAAGATTAAGTTACTTATTTCTAGAGATATATACTATTTTGTGACTTCGTCCTGCTGTTTTAGCAGCTACATTCTATAGAAGTACTTGAATAGGTTAGTTCACTATTCAGGTATTTTATCTGCAGTTTGATATCCCCCTATCCTTTTGCGTCACCCCGTTTGTTTAGCATCAAGTTTAATCACACACCAAAGCTTGCTATCTATTCATGTTCATCATATTTGAACCCCACTTTAAAATTTAATCCCCACACGAATTCGCCGGAACTATTAACAACTTCAATAAGCAATCAACATCACACCGCGTTCCGACGCGTAATGAATAACCCGAACTAATTCTACGTTACCAACGTGAAAAGGCGTAGTTACGGTATCCAGAGACTTGGTAACTACCCTGCCCCCCGAGTGACTTCCCGCGACGGAACTTCCAGGGGCGGTTCATATTAATTGGTGGTTCGGAATCGAGAAGTCGCACGCACAATCCAGTCTTTCATATGGACATCGTAAATCAAAGGTGGCCAAAATTAAAACTGTCGGCGCGTATTAATCTGCACGATGCAGTTGGACGTCGACAGATTTCGTGGCGTTGTAAGGCTCCAAATTGAGACTAAAGTTGGTAACACCTGGGCTGTACTATTGCGCTATTGCAGGCACGTTACCTCTGAAACGTAATTTGTCTCTCTCTGTTACCGTAACCGTGCACATTATATAGCGGCGGTCATTTGGATCTCTAAATTCTGGATATTTTACACGTATATGTCGGAATGGAAGCCGCGAATCACTAAGTATAAAAACTTCACAAGATTACAAGCAACTTCTTTTACTATGAAGTCAAAATAGCTATATATACATAGGTATATTTTATATTGATCTAAATAAAATTAATATTATCTTTTTAAAACTGGATCTGACCAAACCCAATGCTATAGCAATGTATTATAATAATCTTATAACCGTGATCAACACGCACTCAGTGTTTTAAAATTTGTTGAATATAATTTAAGCGTTATGACACATTAGTCGTCAAACGCCTTAAAAGCTCTAAATAAAACATTGCTGCACTTACTTCAGACAATTAAACTCAAAATTCCTTCATTCAAATAGGCTACATTAGAGCACTTTTGCAAGTAAATTTAAAAATGTTTTTCTATCAGCTCGTTTGCAAAGCTATGATATACGAGCAAGAAACTCATAAGGTTTGCATTTTTTAAACATATGTTTACAATGTTTATCTTGGTTACACAATTTATTGTACGTTTGGGTCGTATTGACTCGCGCTATCTACCCTATTATAAGCTTTTCAAATACTGAACAATCGATATTAAAAGTGCAATTTGTAACTATCGCATCGATAAACGCAATGGAATTGCTAACTCATTTGAGTAAAAGTTATAATTACTGGCGGTCATTATCATTATCAGTTGCAATTATATTATCAGTGTCGGTTTTATCAATGCATGAGCAATGAATGTGTATCAATTGAGTTGCTAACTGCGGTGTGGAGCACATTGTTCGTAATATGCTTCGTTATCATACTTTCGCGTTCAGATTTTAATAATAATTGTTTTTGCAAAAATAATGCTGTTGAAATAAGCCGTTTTATCAAAGAGTTCGAACTAAATAACAATTTAGTGACTTATGAGTGTGAAGATATAAAATACATTCACGTAACTAAACATTTACTTAATTTATTTAGAAGCAACTATGTAGTTACGTACCCAGTATATTGCATCGATTTATAAAGAACCGAGAGAGAGTAAAAATCCTTGGAAGTTTTAAACTAAGCTGGTTTATATAACAGTTTCCAGTGAATGAAGCATGTGAGCAGGGAGCATTCGTCAATAGGACGGGTTTATTCCGGACGTCCACAGGTGCCCGATAAGCGCGGTTGCGATCACTCTATTCTCTGATGGAATTGCTGTCTTGGATGCATGTTGCATAATACAGTTCAATTGAGTTTCTAGTGGTATTCCCTTGTGTGATTATCATTATGTGACATTTTTTGTAATATACCTAATATAATTACCCACATTAATATTTTTATAAAATCCAGATTGAAGAAAGAGCCAATTTTGTCTTGTTTCTACAGCAATTAGGTAATTGATATTTAAATGCATAATGAAATCATAGTCACAATTTCTCAATGGAACTCATTGCTGCTCATAATACCCTAGCGAGTGTTAATATTTAACGAAAGAAGGAGGGATTTATTCCGCCTTTTAGGTTTAGTCCTACCATCTTCAGACGCATCGTCGCTAAACATCACACGTGATCGTGTTCAAAGGCTAAATATATAAAACAAAGCACAAAATAATAACGAGTAATTTAATTGCAAGAATATCGTACAACTTGGGCAACTTCAAGGAATGAGTGAATAGGTACATTTCTAGGCATTTAACGTAATTCTTCGTCGACCGCATTTGCACATCAGTAGTAGGCCTATGATGCGCACGTCGACATAATCTCGCGAAATTTGATTTAATGAGAATAATACTTTATGTAGCTGCCATAAAGTCGAGTATTACACGCCACTTTGACGTAAGAACTCCTATGCTCACATTAAATAAAATTTCGCGCGAGATTATGTCGATGTGCGCATCATAGGCCTGCAGTGGGCCAAGCACAGACGTTTCGTAGACTTGTCTTGCTGTCAAGTCAAACTGTCACCCGTTCATTGTACTTTTGTATATCATAGATTATATGTATAATAGGATGACAGTTTGACTTGACAACAAGACAAGTCTACGCATTGTCCATGCTAGAGGGGCAGGTGGGATGTGGGCAAACGGCCTCTTCAGTACCGTTTTTAATCCTGCCGTTCGAGAAGTATCAATAAGCTCACCCACTTTGGCACACTGACAGCAACAATCACGCAAGTAAAACGTCATTACGGTCCTTGATACACAATCGCGAATTACGTATCTACTTTCTATTGGCTATTGCTATTATATGACTGACTTAAATTCGCGACTTTAACCGCGTAGCAAAATCCTTTCTTAGCGGATGTCTACGTCATAAAAGTAATCTGTGTTAAAAATTTCATCTCAATCCGATCAGCAGTTAGGATTGTACGTTGATAGATCAGTCAGTCAGTCCAAACCCCACTATTATTATAAACGCGAAAGTTTGTAATAATGTATGGATGTTTGTTACTCTTTCACGCTTATACAGGTGGACCGATAGAGCTGAAATGTGGTTTAGAGATAGACCAGACCCTGGAAAAACTATGCAACTGTAAAATGGGTCAACCCGCTGGGAGAAGCTCATCTAAATATATAAAAGGAAAGAGTATCTGACTGACTGATTTATCAACGCACAGCCCCAAATCTCCGGATGAATTGAGCTGAAATTTGGCATACAAGTAGGTGTTAAAGCGTTTATTATAAGATCTATGCTAATGTCTAACATCGATAGCGACACGCAATAGGATCCGTGGCTATGATTAATTCCGGTCGAGCGGGTGACTCGTGCTCAATCGCCATCTGTCCTTATTAATTGCCTTGTCAGGCGTAATCGTGTGTCCCCGCTTTATGTGCCCGACTGTCCCCGACCATTGTCCCCGCGCCTCTGTTCCTCACGCACTCACATTTCATTGTTTTCTGGAAGGAATTGGAAGGATAAAAATGTTATTGGATTTCAATGTAAATTGCGGTGATACGTGTTAAGTATGATGCTTATACGTAGGTATTTGTTGGAATGTTTTCTCTTTGGTTTTGTTTAATTTGCCATTTATAATGTATAATTATCTATAAGCAATCTCAACCTAGGAATCATATCCTTCATCAGATTCGGTAATCACTCTGAGGCTCAAGATACAAGCCTTAATTGAGCTTAGTTTGAGTCTTACGGTAATATCACTAACTTAGTGGAGGACACCTCACTGGATGTTACCTATGTGTTAAGCATTTTTTTTTTGTATTGTTCTTTTCTGGCAATAAAAATTATTCTATTCTATATTTTATTCTATATTCAATGATGTTCAGTGAGCCAGAAAAGTATTTAACTAATATCTAGGTTTAGTCTGCTGAGTAATTCCCTATCGTTCACACCCCGTAGGTCACACTGTTTCTGAACGGGAAAAAACTCGAGCACAGTGTTGACGATCTCTAATTTATTTCCGATCCGTTCCCGATTAGTTATAATAACCTTTTTAGGGTTCCGTAGCCAAATGGCAAAAAACGGTACCCTTATAGATTCGTCATGTCTGTCCGTCCGTATGTCACAGCCACTTTTTTTACTTAGCCGAGTGTATTCTACTGTTGGAGAAAGGCTACTCTACCCTGCAGACATTTTAGTGGTTCAGAGCCTCCTTTCAATGATTCTCAAAATAACACTCAAATAAGTTTTAATTCAGTTTAGTATTCATACATATCTCAGAACATAATATATGGATATCCGATATAAGCCGACATAATATGATATTATCTAAGTATATTTATGTAATTAATCATCCATTAGTTTCACTAAACGCTATTAATCTCGTGATCAAGCACTTGACTTATCAGTAGTTAATCATATTAGGTAAATGCTACAAATCGAATATAATATTTGTAGATATAGATATTATGTATGTATATGCTAGACACTTCATAAAATACTAACTCAACTGAAAAATTAATCCTACTAATTTATAAACGCGAAAGTTTGTAAAAATGTATGTTTGTACCTTTCTACGGCTAAATGGGAGGACTGAAATGACTGAAATTTGGTATAAAGATAGCTTAGACAATGTAACTTAACATATAGGCTACTGTATAGTGGGTAAAATCGCTGCGCGCAGCTAGATTGCTATAATTACCTACAAGCTCTCCTAATATAATCTAAATACAACGCACAGCCCAGACCACAGTACAGATTCGGTTGAAATTTGGAATACAGATAGGTTTTATAACGTAGACCTCCGCCTAGAAAGGATTTTGCCACGCGGGCAAAGCCGCGAGCATAAGCTAGTTTGTTATAAGTAGAGGCAAAGTTTTGATTGCAAAACTTACTTTTGTGGTTAAGCTAGTATTTTATTAAGTGTGCGATATGTTTGACAAAACATTTGGCACAATTCTATGAAAGTTTGGATGCGCAGATAGTAGATGCGTGGAAGTGATATGTGTGACCTTTTCCTGACACATCTATAAGCTATAGCTATAGTCTGTATAGGTATACACAATACAATACTCTTTATTGGGACAAAAATTAACAAAATAGACCTAAAACTAAATTAAAGTACTAATATTAATGTCCACAATGGGCGGCCTTATCGCTTAGAGCAATCTCTTCCAGGCAACCAACAGGTATACCTATACATAATATTATAACTATAGTATTTTGATAATGGAACGAATATCACTACTAGTTGTAACAAATTTAACTATGCTTAAAAAAATAAACATAATGTAAAAAAAAAAACTGCACATTAAATTGATCAACTCAATGTTTGTTTTATGGTGGCTAGATAACGAATAATATAATACATTATTATATATTTTTGATACCATATCACATTAATAGGATAATCAACTTACTACATAGTATAAATAAAGTTGCTTCCTTCGTCTATCTGTCCCTATGTATGCTTATATCTTTAAAACTACGCAACACATTTTGATTGGGTTTTTATTAATAGATAGATTGATTTAAGAGGTAGGTTTATATGTATAACTAGCTGACCCGCGCGCACTTCGTAGCGCGTGACAGTAAATTATTCATATATTAATGAATTTGATGCAGACCATTTAATTCGATTTCCAATTCCACGGAAAAGAGGGATTCAATTCACGGGTTTTCTGCGACTTAATGGGCGTAGAATTAGTAAAGGCTGGCAAACCTTGCCAATATGTAACTACGATCGAATCACCTACTATTCAAAATGTCTATTGGACGTTTCGCCTACGTTCATAATAACTATTGGTTGAAATCAATATTGGACGATTCGCCTACGGTTAACTCAGCTACGGTCGATTGAGCTATGGTTGATTAAACTATTGGACGATTTGCCTATTTTTGACCGAACTAACGGACGTTTCACGTATTTTTAGACCATGTTTCCGGCTGCTAGTCAGGTATGACAGCTAAAAAATACTTGTTTATAGTACAGAATTCAGAAACGTGTTGTTTTTGATACCTGAATGATTTCTATCTGTAGGTGCGCAGACAGCTTATTATGCCACTTTGCCATGATGAGGTAGATGAAAGAAGATGCCAAAATGCCTGAAGATGCCATGACACAGGATAAATAATTCAGTAATAAGAAAAATATCTGGCGCTTCGCCGGCCGCTGCCGCGGCACGTTCGCTTCGCTCGCTCGGCTCGCGCATTGTGGTCACTGTTCAAACCTAACCTAACCAACAGATTTCGGTTTGCCCTGAATACTGTACTAAAAACACGCGTAGCAAAGAATTTATAAACCGTAGGTGAGTCGTCCATAGTTGAATTAACCAATATATCAAATGAACATTGGCCGAATCGCCCATTAGTTCACATGCCTATAGTTTAATCAACCGCAGGCGAGTTGCACTGTAAGCGAGTCGTCCAATATGTGAAATGAACTTATGCGAATCGACCGTAGTTATATCGACCGTAGTTGAAACGACCGTAGGTATTATGAAACGTAACCCGTCCATGCGGGCAAAGCCATGAGAATAATCTAGTGACTGATGTATCTGTATAACGTACAGCCTCAACCGCTAGCTGGATTGGGTTGAAATTTGGAACATAGAAAGGTTTCATGACGTAGACCACTGCTAACAGAAGCGGGTGCCACGCAGCGACGGGCGGACGTCGCGATAGTTTTTTGCAAGTATTTAGTGTAATTTACGTTATTTACTTTTGACGTATGTATACATAATATAATAAATTATATAAAATGTCAAAAAAATAGCTTGCGATATTATGCTGTTTTTGAGGTAAGTTAGTAAGAAGTTATTTTTTTTATTTTTAAAAGTATTCTGCTGAAGTAAGAGTGCGAGTAAGAGACCGAGTAAGAGTCCAAGTAAGAGTCCAAGTAAGAGTCCGAGTAAGAGTGCAAGTGAGAAACTGAGTAAGAATTCGAGTAAGACTGCGTGTAAGTGTCCGAGTAAGAGTGCGAGTAATAGTCCGAGTAAGAGTGCGATTAAGATTCCGAGTAAGAGTCCGAGTAAGAGTGCGAGTAAGAGACCGAGTAAGAGTGCGAGTAAGAATCTGAGTAAGAATTCGAGTAAGACTGCGAGTAAGAGTCCGAGTAAGAATGCGAATAAGAATCTGAGTAAGAATTCGAGTAAGACTGCGAGTAAGAGTCCGAGTAAGAGTGCGAGTAAGAGCCCGAGTAAGAGTTTGAGTAAGAGTGCGAGTAAGAGACCGAGTAAAAGTCCGAGTAAGAGTGCAAGTGAGAGGTAGGTATAGTAGGGATACTATGCTGGAATAAAACCTATTGTAGTTCCCAGATTAGGCTTCTTAATTATGAACCAACTTTAGTTTTAATCTACCTGTTATTATGTACCTACTTTTTATTGAATTGAAGAGTGATCAATCGTATTTATTTTTAACTCCCGACGCAAAGACGAAAGGGTGTGATAAGTTTGACGTGTCTGTCTCATAGATTCGATTTAGATTTTGTTTGAAAAGTAAGTTAGGCGGAAGTGTTCTTAGGTATTTTTAGTCATAGCCGCAAAAAACGCGGCTTCATCCCGCGTGTACTAAGTTTGATACAATACATTTTCAAATCTCATTCGACTGTTGCATTTTTGTAACGGACATTCAGTGGTTCCTAAGCGGACGTAGTAAGGTACATATAGGTAGGTAATATGAAATAGAAATAAAAGCTTGTAAAAAAAAATATCAATAAATGTACAAAAATAATATAATTAATTTATAATAACTCATCTAGATATTAGCTCAAGTAAGTAGATGACATGAAATAGGTAGGTACCTACTGTATGCGGGCAGCGGCTGCCCGGCAGCCCTATGACTCGCGCATGTACCGCGAGACTGTAGGTATTTATGTTCAAAAATCACGCTCAGTCAAACTACTGTATATCTCTTTACCGTGCTACCACTGAGGTGTATACCTAAAATCATAGGCGGATCCAGGATTTGGTTTTGGGGGGGGGGGGGGGGGCGGCGTCGGCAAGGTGCAGACGGGCAAAAATATTATAATTTTTATTACGAAAAGTGTATGTTTAGCTCGCTCTGAGCGGTTAGGAAGTTTAAACATCCATTACAATAAGTGCGCGAGCAGCTAGCTGCGAGCGCCGAAAAAAAAATTTAATCTTTACCATGAAATATGTGCGAAATTCGTAACTCTACAATGCTTCTGGGGGTGCCTTGGCCCCCTGCCCCCCCCTAAATCCGCCTACTCGCTCTGAGCAGTAAGAAAGCTTAAACATCCTTTATAATATGTGCGCGAGCAGCTTGCTTAATGACTCGGGGGGGGGGGGGGGGGGGGCTTGGCCCCTTGCCCCCCCCCCCCCCCTAAATCCGCCTATGATTATCTATAACACAGATAAAAGGTTCTATAATAATCATTGCAAAATTTTACTAACATTATAAACGTGAAAGTTTGTGTCTGGATGTATGCCTAAATGGGTGTGAACAGATTTTATGTCTGTGTGTCTCCGGATAACCAGTGATTTTTACAAAAGATCCCCCTAGATGGAGCGCCACAATCGCGTGATTTTAAGTTAAAATATCTACAGATTTTAACAATTCATAATTTCTCATATTTAATTTCGCAATTAAATAGGTACATAATATTTAATTAATCTAACAATTAAAAAATATATAGTAAATGAAGTATTCACAGTAATTATAAATCTATTATTTAGTTCCGCTAGGTTACGCGGGACTCTTTTCTAAAACTGTTTGCAGAATAAACGATATTTCTTTTTCTTAGGACATTAGTTCCGTTATTTTCCGTGGCGCTAGCTTGTATGAAAAATAATTTACTTTTACAATGAACTTTAAATGAATTTTTCTATTTATCTTCAGATGATTTTACATGTTTTAGAAATTAAAAATAAGCAGCAAAAAGATATTTATTACTGATATTTACACGCATCATGCGCACATTAGATTAGTTCCATTATTTTCCGCTGGCGCTGATTCATATGAGAAATAAGTTACATTTACTAATTTAAATGAATTCTAATTTGTTTCCTGATGATTTTACATGGTTTAGAAATTAAAAATAAGGTGCAAAATGATACCTACCTATGTACAGACCCTGGCTACTATATAGCATCAAAGTACTCGTCAAGACGAATCAAATGAGCCCAAACTCGATGGGGTTTTTTCTTTTAATCACGGAGTTCCTATGGCCACCTTCCAGCTCCGTCATCGGACCCTGGTTACTATATAGTATCAAAGTACTCGTCAAGACGAATCAAATGAGCCCAAACTCGATGAGGTTTTGTCTTTTGATTACGCGGTTCCTATGACTACCTTTCTTGTTTATTAGCATTTTATATGCGAATCTTTAGATTGATATAACTCTTTTATTTATGAACCGATTTGACTAAAACCAACACTAAGGTTCAAGTAGAGAAAACTGCAACGTATTAGTGAAAATTTTATTCAAATCGGTGGTGTTGTTTAACCACACCAGTGACACAAACTATTTACAAATTTAGCCCAAATTAAAGGTTTCGTTTACAAACACATCGATAGATGGCGTATTTTTAGTTTGTCGCACTTTTTGCTTTTTGATTTTTTTGAATTGAATTTACTTTATATTCTATTACTTTTACTTCGAAATTTTGATGTAAATTAGGGGCGATGTGTCCGATATAAATGATTATTATTTATTTTATCATTTTATTTTACGTTTCCCTTGGAAAAATTGACAAAATGTTTTACGAATTAGATCGCGCAAGCGACTTTTTCGCGTCGTTTTGTTCATATGCGTATTTTCACGATTCATCTTAGTAAAGGATCACAATGAATGGGGAGAAATTTCCATTCTTATTATATGTATGGATACATGCATAATATAGTAGAAAAACACTGATATTTTTTTATTAAGCGAGACAAAGTGCGCGCCGGTCCACTAGTAATTAATAAAATAATTTTATAAAGAAATAGAAGTATGTAGACACTTGACTCTATACGCAGAACTTTATGTGTCAGAAGGTTTTGTCTAATGACCAGTGCTAGGGCACAATCAACAGATGACAAGCAATTAGTTGAATTAATTGGCGCGGCGCTCAGGCTCCGTCAGGACTGTCTCTTGAGGTCCTCGAGAATCCTAGGTAGGTTCTAGGCGATTCTATTGCGCTGTGCTATAGTAGCTCTGTACTCTGCATAATATGTATTATGCTTCAAGTTTGAGTAACTTTATTAGAATTAGATGTTAGTAATATATCAACCAGACTGAAGCACTTGCGCAAGAATTAATAATAATAATCAATAACAACTATCAACTTTCCATACACATCTTATTCTTATTGGAGGCTTCAGTCTTAGATAGTAACCACATACTGAACAAAACTACGTCGCCTAAACCAAAGCGATAATCAGTGAAGGCAGTACATTCACGATTACGCCAACTCAGGGTATTGAGATGAATTATAAAAAGCTCCTTAAATGTCCTACAATCCACTGAGACTCTGAGATTTGACCCCAGGGCTTCCAAATTTCAAGTCGGATGTCCGATTACTGCACTACAAATGTTGCACCATACATACATAGTATAAGGTACGTTACAAAAATTACGTTAGTTTATCTGAACAAATTTCAACGCAAACTTTTCAATAAACCAACCACGTCACACACGCCAATAAACGCGTGTACTTTAGATAGTATCTAACATCTAAACAATGGTGACGTTAAAGGGGTTGTCATCGACAATTACCTTCATTGTGCTCAGCCGGCGAACAATTACGTCCTGTGCTCGATACCCGTCACTCGCGCACTCGTATTATATGAAAATGTTTCACGTGTTCAATGAATAACCTATTGATTGACATGGCGCATAATTAATTAAGTAAACTGTGTTTTTTTTTGTGTATTAAGTGCCATTATTGAAGCAACTGGTGTAAATGATAAATTTGGATAGACTTCGTTTTGCAGCCATTGCCGCCGCGAGATTCTTGTAGAGAAGCGAGTTGTCTTGGCAGGAGAAAAATAATAAATGCTAATTCATCGACTGAGCTAGCGGGGTCTTTACAAATCGGACACATCGATGTGTGCTTCTATGTTTGTCCAACGATAACTAATTGAGAACCCTTAATGTACTTCAGTACTACGGGTAATGTAATAGTTCTGCTGGTACATTTTGATGTTCTTAGGAACTTGAGCGAAAGTTTACCAGAGGTTAACAATCGGATGTGTAAAGCAATCTCTTATAGAAAACCTAGTTATTATGAGTATTTATGTAACTTTTATCACACTTTTTATAATGAAAAGACTGTCAGAAGCTTATGAAAACGATTGCAGGACAAATTACAGAATTGTTCAGTAATTACATCGGTTATAACTT
Organism: Hemithea aestivaria; assembly: GCA_947507615.1. Classification (NCBI taxonomy): domain Eukaryota; kingdom Metazoa; phylum Arthropoda; class Insecta; order Lepidoptera; family Geometridae; genus Hemithea; species Hemithea aestivaria. The sequence goes on from OX382331.1 coordinate 12,529,492, forward strand.
ACAATCACGAGTCACCACATCCATTACCCGCTCATCGTTTATCATTAGTCTATAATTACATACTTTTACAGCATTGCACTAGTTACAGGCCATTGATAGTCGTAAACTACTTGAATAATAATTACACATCGACAGCAGGACGTTTTACCCGGTAGTGGTGAACGGAAAACAGCAAGTGTGTGACTTACGTCTAAATTTAGAATCAAAGTATCGATTGAGCTCCTTGCTGTGGTCAATGTACTTAGTTCACAATTACTTCGCCTCGTTAAAGAAAAACTGCAAGTTTCTTATAGTAAAAACAATTTAAAGACAAAATTTGTACTGAATAGTATCTCTATCATTTATCACAATTTATCCTCTTAAAAATAATACAAAATACAAAAACTTGCAATCAAAATTGAAGTTAGTAAAGTGTCGAGGACAGTTTATACTGAAAACAAGTACAATCTGCGATTCAAATCAAGTTTATCACCCGGGAAGGCAACAAAGCGTGTGTACGAGAGAGTTCCAAGTTTTCCGGGGCTGAGTCACACCTGTGCCGTTCCCACAAATTGTAACCGGTTTGAACTCGCAAGTCACCCACCTCCCTACTTGGCCTTCTTCTCTTCATAATTAATTCTTCATTCGAAGCAACTTCGACTTGGACAGAACCGGGCCGCGTAAGCACTTAAATAGTCCAAATTGTGTCGGCGACGCGCCCATTTTTAATTAGTTCAAAAGAGCTCTTCAATTTTTAATGACCGTGTTTCCAAGTTTTGTTGTTAATTAAAGCAGTAATCGAGAGGCGGCGGAGTGAAGCGGAGGCCGCGATTGCAACCTTTCATTTTCATAGATACAGCATTTGAACTTACAGCTGTTAGTCAGGTTTACTCGAGTAATACGTATTGTTGTTGTTTAACAAATCTACTGGCATTGTTTTCGAGCTGAACGCCTCACTTTTACTGCTCAGATTTCACTAATGATATTGCTATTGTGTAGGATAAATAAATGGGCACAACAAATCAATTGACGAATAGATTTTCCGACATAAATCAGTGCTTAAATTGAATATAAAATCGCTGAACTTATTAAAAAAAAAAACAAGAACTAAAATTTAAAGAAAACATCGATCTTTTTATAAAGAACTCCGAACTGTAACACATACAAATTATAATCACGCCTGGTTCCCGTTGGGGAAGCTCCACTTAGTACGATCCTGACACTCTGACACACCCCTGAACCACACATCTCCGCACTGTTACAGATATATTTTTAAGGAGATCTATTATAATAATTGTACAACACTGCTCACCGGTCAGCGATACAAAGATCATTTTTTCAGCCGCTACCAACAACACGGTAAACCGAAAGAATGTTAAAAATAATAACAATTCTCAGATAAAGCGATATGTTGAAAGCACTGAGCGAATTAGTAAAATTATTTCGAAATGTATAATAACAAAGTACGTAATACAAAACAATGAGTGGAACAGTTCCATTCGCAGACCTCCATATCGCAAAACAATGCGTCTGACAAATCAATCCGAGTGTTTAGCGAGCCCGGGCCTGTCCGCGACAGATCTGTTTGTGTTACATCTACCGGGGAATTACAGCCTATGGAAGAATATCCGTAAACTACTACGGATTACGGACAATATTCTGTGGTGATTGGCTCTGGATAGCATGTTGTCTCAAAGTTTTTTTTTTTCATAAATGACATGCCATAAAGATTATTATGTCATTATATTACAATCTAGCCTAATTTCAAGTAAAGGCTAATAAGTAATTTAAATCTAACTTAAATTGCTACGTAAACATTTAAAACTAAGAATGTGTCCATTGGCACTAGTTCTTATTGTTTCTATTAAGAGGAGGCACTTTGTTCATGTGTTCTCAATAAGTAGCACTACACTGATATAATATAACACTTAGCTGACACTGTCACTACACAACTCAAAAGGTTTTGTTCTTTTAAGTCTCAAAGTGGAAGCAATGCAGTAGAGTCCAAATTTAAGATTATGAGTGTATCTTTGGCAAATAAGAGATTAACTTTTATCAGAGAAATACGACTTGCGCTGATCAGTTTCTAATATTGTATCTGATCCTAGCATCCGTGGTCACAAACCCAAATTAAATCCTTGCTTGACTTAATTATTTGTTATCATTTTTTCGTAATTAATAAGTAGCAGGTAAACTACGGTTTCATTTCATTTACCAACCCAACCTTACATAATTTGCGTGTTAAATAAAATAAATCTTTTTCGTATGAACAATATCTTGTTAGAAAAAATATTTGCTACCTCCACATACATACACGTAATTGTTGAATTTGCAAATAAAAAGATCTTAATTTAAAACTTAATACACTTTGTCAGTTCTAAGTAAGTTAATGATTGTTGCTAAGCTTAAGCTCGTTACATCTCGTTACACAACAAAATATTATTCATATTGTACAACACTGTGTAGAAGCTGCGTGATTCCGACTGGTGGATTCAAGATTGTTGTTTGCATAGATCTAGTGGAGTGACTGGTGACTGGTAGTTTTACATCATTTTTGTTTTCTGTTCCGTTTTGAACAGATTATTTTTCCTTTTAAACGTATAAGTTACAATTTTAGACAAACACTTAAACAGTTTTATGTCAGTAAATACTTTTATCGAACATTAAAGAAGCATCTATAAGTATAGTTAAAACGTTGAGTATGCAATATTTTAATATTATGAGCCCCTATCACTTATGACAAACATCAACATGGTATTTTCGTTTTGAGTCATCATCTTGTCTTAGGATGGTAACAACGTATTTCTATTTTAAGTAAGTATAGATGCCAACCACAATTCAAAGTTATAAAAATATTATATTTTTCCATTGTCCAAAGCAGTTTTAGAGTTATTGTTGGACGCAGCGTCGCATATAATCACGTCACTCCCGGCTGCATAATTCAGTGAGTAGGTACAATAGTCCAACAATAGAGCATCGGCACATATACGCTGCGCCGGCATTACGCATATTAATCAGCCAATTTCAATGGCTCTAATTAGCGCTGACACTGACAGAGTTACACTAAGCGGCGAACATTACATACACACCACGGTTATTAAACCGATCCACCGCAAAAACACAAACTAATTTCAACTCTATCATTTCAACAATAAGTTGACGACAAATATTTGTGAGTGCATGCGTAAGTTGGCGTATACATTGGTGACGCCTACGAATAATATTGGTCGATCTTCATTATTTTAGACAGTATTCATCTAAACTACTATTGTAATGAGGGAAGATTTGTTTTGGACGTGAGGCTTTAAACAAGGGGTTGCAGTTACTGGGCTTTTGTTTAGAATTAATTTATTTAATGATTCTCATAAGGTTGACTAGGTAAAGCTAGCAAAAATATTTGGACTACTACCATAAACGCTGAGCTCAGCACATCACACTTGACTCTATTATTTTTCACATAAGTGCGAAAGTAAGGGTGTAAGATAGGCTGTTCTAATTTGAAATAATAAATTAAATACTCTTCAAGGCAATTTCACTACAGCGAACAAAGTCAGACATATTCAACATTATAAATGGCACCCATATTAACTCAGGTACGAGTATTTTACAAATGTAATAATCCAAGTTAGTATATTCTATAATAATAGTTTTAAGTGTAAATGAGATATCATTGATTCCGAAGTTTCGTCGTCACGGAGTCATGAAAACTTGGAGAGAACTATTAAGATGTAGAGTGGAGGGCTCGGTATAATGGTGTGAATTAACTCGCGTATCTTGACTTATAACACTCATATAAGTTCACAGACTTCGCTTCATATTTTTCACACGTTAAGTGAGAGTGATGAGTTGAAGTTTATATTAATTTATAAGTTTAATGGTAATTATTATACACAGTGAATTAGGTACATGGTAAAAACGGTTGTATTAAATAAAATAATAATAGATAAATATTCTTATTCTATAGTGATGAAAATTTGCAAGAAAAAAGAATAATCATATAATAAAATTTTAATGTTTGTTATAAAACTCCTGCAAGACGGCATAACCGACTTTTGTATATTTTTTTTCAAGTATTAATGTAGGTATTGTTCCAACAAACACGGTACGATGCGCCGGCGCTATTCTCTTCTATAAAATGATGACGACAAACCTAAGCATGATCCTTGTACATCGAAAATTTTAATGACAGCAATGGGACAATTACAAATCATCTACTACTTGAGTTGGTTCACTTTCTTTCATATTAGTAGGACATAAATAATACGAGTATAATGATCACGATTACTTAACGTCACAATTTTCATGGAGAACTATGTATGTCGAGATCTTTTCAAGATCATTCTTTAAATCCGGAAGAGCTAATTATATATTCAAGAACAAGAGTCTGTACGAGTATATATACACCTCCAGTAAAGTAACAAAACGCGTATAATCTGAGGTGGTCACGGCAGTCGGCAGTAATTAGGTCTCAGTGACAGAGCTCGGGCTACACTGTTTGCGTTGCATCCCTCATTGTTTCTGTCTCATTGTGCCGGCTGCTTTGTCCGCACTGTTTGTTATTGACTGCCACTTTTATTATATCCACGCTATAGGTAGGCAGATATTGATATTTTTTATACTATAGAAAATTTGGCAAGACGCTCTCCTGATGGTAAGAGATAACGCTACCCAAATCAGTATAGTGCCACTTTATTATTATATGCCATAATGTGAAGTAGTGCGTCCCCACCCAATCTTACGTTTTAAATGCGAAAGTCTGTATGTATGTATATTTGTTAGGTACTGTTTTACATCTCAAGCGAAAGGACCAATTGCGAAATTTGGCGTGTAGAGCGGAAAAAACTGCTAGGCGCAGCTAGTAACTTATAATATCGATATATTCGAAGTAATTTTAATAGTATCAAAAAATACATATCTATTGTATTTTTCTCATATTATTATACCTGAGGGACTAAACAGATTTTTACTTATCAACTTTTATTCCCTATTTTAATGTGAAAAAGGTAATGTTAAAGTTAAGAGCGTATATATCGAGTGACGCGCTCTCGCTCGCACTATTTGACAAATTTTGAAATATAAATTCATATAATTAATTTATTAAATATTCCTTAAGACCAGCCCTGCATAATATTATTGCACACATTTAAAAGTGTTTTCAGTTTGATATATATTTAAAAATGCCATGGGGAGCAATATTATTTTTTTTTGTTTTCAAACATTCTTTTCATGCCATTTTTTAATAATATATCAAACTGAAAACACTTTTAAAAGCCACAAGCCGATCTACAGAAAATCCAAGTGCTCCAAACCACTGTCAGTTGGCAGAGTGCCCAGAATGCTGGCAGCATTGCCACGTTGAATGGCAATACTTATACGTTGGGCCAAATATACCCCAGCATTTTGGTCACACGTCGCCGATTTGTGATTTGTGGCCGATCTGTGGTTAATAAAAGTGTTCTTTACTGCTGTAGTAGCTGTAGTATTGTTAGTTTGTTTTTCTAAATAAAGGCATTTGCCACTTGTTAAAAAAAAATTCTTTTAAAATGTGTGCAATAATATTATGGAGGGCTGGTCTTAAGGAATTTTCAAAAAAAAATATTCTATGAATATTTTTAAATTTGTCAAATAGTGTGAGCGAAAAAGCGTCACTCTATATATATGCTCTTAACCTGTGTCATTATCAAAGTTAATAACGTACAGTGTCGAAGTTATCAGATAATGTTGAGTTTTGTTTACCGTTACACAACAAACTAATGTCTATTTGTCAGGCTTTCATTGAATTAATACCTATCGGTATTTGTTTTGGTTTGTTTGCGTTCAAATCATGCTAATAATTTATGTTTTTTTAATTAACACGCAGAGTTTGAAATTAATTTATTTCAAAAATATTTATTTCAAAAGCTTACGTTATGTTCTGCATTATTTTGCTAATATGATAATATTGGTGGAAGTTTGTAGATATGAGTATGTAAGTGTGAATGTTTTTTTACGCTTAATTATAATCAGCTTTTTAAATTACTAACGTATTAAAACTTGGTTGTCTGGAAGAGATCGCTATTAGCGATAAGACCGCCAATTGTAATACTTATTTCTGTGTAATCTTAGTTCTCAGCTATATTATTGTATTTGTGTGAACAATAAAGAGTTTTCTATTCTATTCTAAAACTTTTCAAAACTGTAACTTAAAAAATACAAGGTACTAAATTAAATCGTAACTTAATTTCCAGTAAATAATATTAGTAACAACTATTGCCTCACAGACAGACAATTTCAGATTGTCTATCACAAATAGCAAACTTATAGTTTAGGAACAACGTCAAACTCAACTGTTTGAGAGCAAAAATTTACACAAATTGGTCGACTAAACAAACCACTAAGCATTACCATAGTAAAATTATTGTAAGTAGGCCTACACCGAACGAAGATACATACAAATTATACATACGCGATGTGTATGTGTGTGCGGCGTATACCTACGTATGCTTGCACGGACGAAATCTTAATCTCCCCCGGTATCCGGCATTCAATGACGCACTGTGTCGAAAAAAAAATTTCAGTAAAAAAATTAAGTTTTATGTTGTTTCACTAGACCAAAGAATCAATTCTATGGTCGGAGTTTGGGGCATAGATCTATGCTCTGAGCATATACGTAGATCAACTGATATTTCAAAAACGCGTGGCCAATTTTGAATTTACTAGTGATATATTATGTCAAAAATACAAAAAAAAAATCAGAGGCGCTTGTTAGGACTGGTGCCGACAATTCAACCAAAACCTTACAAAAACGGTCACATTAACAATAAATTCACTTTCCTTTTCTATCTTGCGATATATCCCTACGAGATTTTTTATCTCACGGCTTTGCTCCACTTTACATACATCATAACTTATGTAAATAATTTTTTAAATTAATGTTATTTATTTTGTTTTTTTTTATTCCTAAACATGTCGGCCTACTTGCTATAATTATACTATGACATTAAGGCCGCGAAAGTTTTAACAACTCGGGCATTAAGGTCGTCATAACTGACGTAACGAGAAGTACGTTCGATAAAATTACAGCTTTTTGTTGATAAATGTTACGCTGGCTGCTGTTTATGCGCCCATTAAGTTGAAATACTCACTTATTAATGAATCTGTAAGTACAATTATTGCTTACAGCGGGACCCCTCCATCAGTCGTGGTCCTCATGTCTGAGGGTCGTGACCCCTAAGTATGGATATCTGTGGCAGTGAGTTAATCAAAATTATAGAGATATGTTTCCCATACAGATTAAACATTTAGAATAATTCTAGACGTTAGAGCCATAAGGTTGCCTTCAACAATCGACATCGAACCTTATGTTCGACTGATAAGGTTCGAAGTCGATAGCCGAAAAAAAATCAGACATACCGCCCAATTGCTCTAACGTAGAGAATTATAAACTATATTATGTAGGTATCTATCTATATACTTACCTGCTACATAATATAATCACAAAATGTTCGTAAACTTAAAAATAAATAATGTTATTATAAAACAATGAGTTTCAAGCACGCGTGTGCAGTATCCGATGAGAGTCCGCCGCGGTCGCTATTAGCATGGAAATGAGCGGAGCCTTAAGGAATATTCTCATATCGAGCGATCTCTTGCTCTTAACTACACGTTAGTTCCTTCATGCCCGATTTTGTAATTTGGAAATTTTGTTCCCGCTTTTATGTTAACATTATCGTTTAGAAAATATTTTTGTGATAAATAAAATTATTAGGTATTATCTTTTAAACATTAAATGGTGAATTAATGCTTTGTTTTAATAATATGTTTTTCAGAAAAGACAAAGTAACGTAAAAAAATCTCAAAAATGAAGACTGAAACTGAAAACAAGAACAAAATTAGATTAATTTGTTTTAATTATCAAAGTTTTTTACTGATCTAAATTTTACAGTCAAAGTTTAATAATAGGTAGAATTTTGAGTTATATCAATTTAAAAATTGATATAACTCAAAATTCGGCTTCATCGGGAAGAGCTACATTTATACTTGTTTACACACGTTTAAATAATATTTCTAGGATATAACGGACCAATTGTTTTGTACCTTCCTGTTAACATCAACAAAAAAGAACATAAAACGATTTAATTTTTTAAATCGTTTTATGTTTTTTTTTTGTTTAAATCGCGGAAGATTTAAAATGTATTTTGTACTTACAAGTAAAATATATTTACTCGTGCGTTAAACGCTCATCATCTGAACCTATCTTTAGTTATATCGATCGTCCATATATTGACGCATAACAAATATCCCAAGTTAGTAAACTTTGCATATTATTTATAATAATTACAGCAAGGTATGCCCACAATGCCCCGATGTTTGGAGGAGTGCTTACGATTCATACCACAACTGATTTTACCATCTGTCAGAGGCTGTTTTACCATAATGAACTCTATTTAGATAACGTTAAGGTGTGTTTTAGAATATATTTGGATATCATTGGCTTTGTATACCGATTCATTAATTATTGGGGTTCAGAATCGGTGTAGGCACAGCGTACGAAGTAACTGAATTTATGATTATAATAAATAGCTTCGAGGAAATGATATGGTCTATTTGTATCAGGTTTATTCACTCCTATAGGTATATGATAACAATGGGGCCTTTAAAACGCAAATATCATGCTTATCGCTATAATATTATGTACATATATGATGTAATCACTTGCGTTCTCAAAATATTTTTTTCCTTTCTCTTGGCTGTCTGAAAGAGATAACTCTATTACTATTGTAATACGAGTACTTGTAAATGGTACAAGGGTATTTGAAGTTATATTTATCCAATGAATCAATAAATTATTATAAATCAGAAAAACTTGCTTATATTTATCAAAATTTAATCATGTTTTTTATTTATCCGTAAATGAATAAACACCAGAATAAATGACTTTCTAATACCAGGAATAAATACCAGATTAAATAATTTCATAAACTTTGTACTCGTGTTTAGTTATCCTAGTTAATCTTACGCTCAAAATCTACTCACACATAAGTCATTACATCGGTAAAAATATCAAACCATTCTCTAGCTCGTAAGCAAAGAAATATCCCAAAATACAAAATTCTCTCGTAACAATGACTTCCAAACACGAGTAACCACCACATTATGATAAGCGGATATCATAACGAACATAATGCGTATGAAATAATAAGCAAGTTGTGTATGTAAATGAATAATAAGCTCGCATGGGACATTGCGTCTTTGATGGCGTTCCAGCGGTCGAATGTAATCCGATTATACTTTGTACCGACTGTGGAGTGCGTACAAATTCTCTGTATCATTTTGTTAGAAACATTTTGGTTCTGAAAACGTGGTATTTAATTTTTAAAAGGACCAACAGCTTTATATTAAAAACTAGCTGCAACCAGCTATTTTTCCCGCTTTACAGCTTATATGTTATTCTAGGGTCTAAGCTATCTATATACAAAGTTCAGCTCAATCGGTCTACTGATTTAGGCATTTAAGCGTAGCAAACATCGATACAAACTTTCACACTTATTTATAATTAATTTTTGTGTGTATGTTTTATAATATTAGTAGAATACTTGATAACGAAAGTTCTAACGCTAAGAACGACGAATGAACGAACAATTAATTCATAGGAAGTTTCTAGGATTCAATTGACTAAGCTAACCGTTTTTAATGACGTTTCTAATTTTCCAAAATCTACCATTATAACAGCCAAAACGCCTAGCTAAATTAAAGACAAAGTAACCTGCACGACCACAATGTCTCACAAAAAACATTAATTTACACAACAATAGGTATTATCTCAGCGAACGTTAAACCCGCACATAAATTCTAAACAACGAAAAACCTACCGATACCGGGGACACGAAAAAACGAGTTAAGCTCTTATATCAGTGGAGATAGTAAACAGGTAGAACAGAAGAAAGGGAAATAAATAAATAAGGCTACGTAGGAATACGTTTCGCGCTAATAATTCACTTTTATTGTATCTTACGCGCTCTTTGCTATATTTATTGCTCACCTACGTATTGTGGGTACACTTATAAAATATAATGTAACAGGGTGCATTTAATAGGTCATATTTTTACAGCAATTGTGTCGGACGCCGTAACGTGCCTGCCTGGAGAACTATATTAATGCCGGTATTAAGTTATTAAGCTGTTTCGGCTCGTTTTGCAGCACGTGTAAATGCTTCGGGTTTATGTTGCGAAATTTTGTAGTTAAAAAGTTTTTTTTAGTTACATTTTATTTTTTACTACGCCTTTAGTTTTAATCCACAAGAAACCTATATGGTGACTAATGGTGGAAGCACATCTATCCGCATCGACCGCGTCGAAGGAATCAAATTTTGAATTTATCATGAAACCTCGCACACTTGCTGGAGTCGAATCGGAAGAAGATTTCCTATACAAAAATTCTTTCGGCGCGGTCAATACGGATAGACGTGAGAGCATTATAATATTTCAAGCCTAAATGGGTAGCAATATATGTACATGCGAACATATAGATAACTGGAAGAAGTTATCTTGATATTGTTTATCCTATTTATTGGTTATAAAGATCTATAATATTATTATCTTCAAAGTACTTTTGAAACGATTTGCAAAAAGAAATCTATTATTAAGGCGTCCATACACTTCACAAAAGAAGGAAACCAAAAACTATGAATTGAAAGCTGACCGCTGAGATACGCCTAAATAATTATGAAAAATATACATGTGTACCCGTATATAAGTAGGTATTTCAAAGAAAACACAAACGTGTGTAGCTAAATATGTCTAACTTACATAATTAAATTTTTTGTTGTAGATTAAAACCCAACAAATTCAAAAACATCACACCTACGTCCTCCGAAATGATCGCAAAAGCAATAATCGTTAAAATTAACACCTTCATACCAATACCTGTTGAGCAAATAATCATAAAGGGTTAGGTTGACGGTGACCGTTCCACAGTTATTATCACTCGGTGTAATTAAGGGCCTTGTTTGACGCATTAATGTACGAAGTACGGCGGCCATTGCGGTCGTTTCATTTTTGAGTGTTAGTCGGTACACAGGCTACTTTGTATTGAGTGGTTGGCACATTTGTTTATTAATAAAAGGTTTGAAATATCGTTCGGCCACCCACAAGGTGGACAGACGAGCTTATAAAGGTCGCCGGAAGATGCTACATGCAGGTATTTTCCTACCGGTATATATTATGGTCCAAAAGGGAGGCCTATGTTCAGCAGTGGACATCGTATGGCTGAGATGATGATGATGACTTCGAAATATGAAGAACAGATAATATATCCTGCTGGTAAACTTTAGATAAGTACTAGCGAAAAAGAGCGGTCCTATGCCCGGCTTGTGATCCGTAGGCCTTGGGTTCAAATCTCTATGTAGCAATAATTTTTCGCCTGGGTGCTACTGTGTTTCCGGCTGTTTCCTATAGGTTTCCAGTTACCTAAGGTATTTAGGAGGTAGTCGTTAGATCATGTTGTAGGCCTGCAGTTATATTGGCGACATGAAACTGCAACATATAGGTTCCCCACACAACCTGTAAATTGTGATTTGACTCTGACAGTGTAAGTACGAGCTGTGGATTGGAGTATAAATCTCAATTATTACTATTATATTCACAATCAACACATGCGGTCGTTAAAATCACCAAATTTATAGTAACAATAAGTCTCATTGGCCCAGAATGGTCAGTGATATATCGGTGATATTGCACAACCATTAGTCAAAGAGGCCTGCCTCCAGGACCGCAGTAATAATGTGTATATATGGCGTGTAATTAAATGTGGACACTTGTAATTACAGCTGAGGCATTGCAGTTGAAGTGGTCATTAACTGGCCGCAATAAAAACCCGAACGCTGTCGCAAGAAGCTGAAATTAATACTTCGCTATTATAGGCCTTTATAATAATAACTCATTTTTTTTTTTTCACATTGACAACAAACCGGGGGTAGACTTCCTTTGCAGGAGGTCGACTAGGTGGGCACCCCAACAGTGCCAGTTATTATTCTACCGCCGGAGCAGTGATATGCAAACATTGCTGTACTTCGGTAGGAGGGCACTGTAGCTAGTGAAATTACTGGGCTGAAGCGTCTTAACATCTTATAACTCTCAAGTAAGAAGCTATGGTGCACCCTGAATTTTACCTTTGTAAAATACTAGATAGCACTGTACTAATTATGGGCGTTATCTCTTACCATCAGGCGAGAGTCTAGCTCGTCTTCTTACTTCGTTGTTTAAAAAAAAATACAATATACCAGAGGCTTTGATTAAAATAAAAAGGGAAGATAGATATAGCAAAGATAGTGCGCATCATATTATTATATTTCTTTTGTATTTTAATCTAAGACCAGAGGGCCACATCAATATTATATACCTATTTTAAGGTTTTAAACCCAGAAACTACTACCAGGTCTTCTCTTTATAAAAATCTTTCTAATTATAGTAGTTCTACTTCGTTGATATACCAACTGGTGCCTCTCAAATAAATGTAACTAAGCTAAACTTTGTAAACTCATATTCAAAACCAGCAAGTAGGTCCTTGGAGCTTGGACCTTGTAACTTGAAGCTTTTTTTGTTCTTCTCTCAGAGCTACTTTCCAAATGCGTGGTATAGAGCCTTATAAAATAAAACAAACCAAACTCATATCATGAAACATGCCCCTTTTCCATGTCCAACAATGCTACTACACCAAAACTATGAACCCATGTAATCTCTAATATCACAAGTTTTACTAATCCCACCTAAGACCTGGAACCACTAATCGTGCGCAAACAGACCAATCCGAAATAATAACACGTGCACTCGCAGACTTGTCTACATTGTCGTGAATTAGGCGCATTAGGCGACCACCCGTAATACACTGGGACATTGCTTTTGCTTGTAACTACATTATAACACACGAAAACACCACAAATGAACATCAACCTTGTCGTGTAACCTTTAGGGTTTATATTCGGATGATTGTGTCTTGTAGTTAAGTCGTTTTGCCAGTGTTTAGGTAGTGAGTGTTTGTAGCAAGAGATAACACATGAGCCGGCAGAACCTGTTGATGATAAGCGCCGTCGTCGATAAGGCCTCGGTGATGGACCGACGCGAATTTCGGCGAATGCATATTTCATGAGTTGATTAAATAGTTCACGCTATGTGCGGTCTGGAGGAAGTGTTTGTTTTTAAGGTTTCTTGGTGCCAAAACAGGAGCATTTGCATTTAGTTTTAAGTTTATATTTAGAAACCTCGACCAGGCTATTTACGTTTACAAAAAGAGGCAAGCATATTTCGCAAACATATCTAGTTGATCTAGTTGAGTATGTATGGTTGCTTACACACGCCAAGTTTTGGGCTAATTCCGTTGATGTTTAAATTTTGTAAGAAAGGTTAAATTCCTTTTAACCGATTTTTTATGTTAGATATAAACAAACAATCATTGCTTTGCCTTTGTTATTACTGTTGCCTATAATAGACGTTTCGACCGCCAGCTGTATTGCTGCAGAGTAGTCAGTCAAATATGCGAGCTGAGATTTACTTTCTAGATTTCTTAAGTATGTAAATCTAGAAAGTATTGTACCTCCTATTTTAACGGTCCCATATTCATAATTATATTTGCGTATAAAAACGTTTCATAAAAATTTTGAGCAATCCACACGTTCTTAATAGAATATTAAAATATCATAAATTAGGTAACAAACGTTGTGACGCAAACTCCGTTTATTGGTAAGATATTATTGAATTTTAATTTAGTTTAGTTTGGATTTAAGCATTTTTGATAACAAATAAAAGGGTCCACCGTATAGTGAATGGTTACCGTCGCGTATAGATTTAGTGAAAACACAAATTATTCATTTGTTTCCAGCATAAAATATATTTTCAATTTGCAGAACAGTTTCAAAGAAGACAGCGCAAAACGTTGCACGGAAACAATTCGACTAATAATACAGTTAAGTTAAAATTATTAGCGGACCCTTTGCCAACACTCAGCATTCACTAATGTTTAAACATTTAAAAGATATATTTTGCAGATTCCATAAGTCGTTGGCCTTATGCCATTGTAAGCGAAGATTTAATGAAAAAACACTAACTTACAGCGAATTACAGGGAATGTAAGAAAATTTTAATACTGCTTTGTTAATATTTTGTATACGCTTATTTGTTCAGTCTCATACTTCACACTTGACTGAGCAAATAACAAACAAATACTTGACTGAGCTGATTTTTAAAAGTTTTCTTTTTGGTATCAAGTGCTCTTACTAAGAAAATAAAAGAAACAATACTGCAGCTACTTCAACATAGAGAGATTCGTAAAGAGCACGTCTTGTACTCGTATTAACCAGAGATCCGGCATGATGTGCGGTGAAGCCAGGCAGGGATTTGTCCCGCCTTCTAGGTTCAGTTTGCTACCATCTACGGTCGCATCGTCGTTTAAGATCAGGCGAGATCGTGGTCAAAGGCTTAACTATAACGAATAAAAAAAAATTGTCTACAACGCCAATCTGCAAAAAAAGCCCATAAGGACGTCCATGACTGGATGTATGTTTGTTACTCTTTCACGCCTAAACGGGTGGACCGATTGAGCTGAAATTTGATGTAGCTTAGACCCTAGAATAACACATACTCGTAGGTACATAGTTTAACATAATTATTAAATTAGTAAAGTGGAAGAAAAAAAATAAGGATATATATAGGTAAATTCGTGGAGTGAAAGTGGTGGTTAGTTAGTAAGTGGTAGATGGAGAACACATATTTTATTAAGAGAGTCAAAACGACAGTATGTAGTAATAACGACAATTTAACATTTTTATTCCAAATGATTACCTCGTTTAATGGATAAATCACAGCGTTTTCCCTAACAAATGGTCGACCGATAAACATTCATCTTCGATACATAGTTGACTAAACGGCGCTGGCTCATTCTCATGGAATCGATTCTCATCGTCACCTTCATGGCAATTCTTATTTATTGCTTATTTGTAATGTTTATGTATAATATTGTATAGAGCTGGATAACACGAGTAAACTTTTATATAAATGATTTAAATCGTACGTTTCATTTCGAAGAAAAACTGTTTTGAAATTTTCGACGCCACGAAAGTGATTCAGTCATTATTTTTTTACAACTTTTTCAAGTAAAACCCTTTTTAAAGAATAAATCTACCAAATATGTACAATAAAACGACATTTTACGTAAAAACAAACCTCATTACAAAAGAAAATATGCGTAATTTGAGATATTACTTTACCATTCACTAAACTTTTTTATTAGTCAGAAATTTGGTTTGTATGTATTAAAACCCTAACATAACAGATACAGTACTTTTAAGTAGGTTAAAAGGCCCTTTCAAAAGAAAACAATACATAAAAATCACTTTCGTGGCTCAAAAATCACCTTCATGGTAAAAAACACTATGAAGGTGATGCCACGCTGGTGACGAAAATATCCCTTTTTGGTGAAATTCTGGAAAGTTTAGGTATAATGTATAAAATTAAATACTACATCTTTATTTCGCACATTTTGGCGTTTCGAAAAGCTAGCTTTGATTTAAATTACTAAAATACAATGCATAAAAATGTTGTCCATGCAAGTGATTGGCACACCCATGAATAAATTGAAACTTAGCAATTATATTTTTTTCCACGGCTCGATAAGTCCTAGATCCTACTTCTACGATTGCAGAACATGGCCATCATTGAAATCATCATCATCATCATTGAACTCTGCATTGGATTGTTGATCTTATGTTTCACAGCAGCCGATAAACTACGCCAATCTAAAGCACCTAAAATCGTGTGACCGCCGCATTATATTATTTTAAATTCAAAATAATACTGACAACTTTTTTTTAGCCTGTAGACCTTAAAGTATATTTATTTGCGATAATTTTGGTATATTTTACAAACAGATACATGAAAATTTGTTAAAGTAGTGCCCAAATGTTAAACTGAAACGCAAAGTGTGACACCATGAGAATACGAAAAATGGCCCCGATTTTGACCTTTCATGTTCAATTTTAGTATTATTTTTTGCGTCTATTATGACAATCTTCATTTATTTTGTAGCTTAATATATGTTTTATCCACCTATCTACAATTCATATCTCTGTCTTTAACCGTTTAGGAAATATAACCGTGTGACCATCAAATTTGAGCTAAAATGAGAATGAGCCCGCTCAAAAAAAGAAGTTAGGTCTCACTTGAACGTACTGTTGTGTTACTACGGGTTATTTTGTGGACTACCTCGACTTTGTTCTGATAATAATTTTATAGTGGAAAACTGATGCTACGACACTCGTAGCGATTGCTACGAAGTTTCGTAGCAAGGTGCTACGCCATACGTAGCATCATACTAACTGCATAAGTAATCAAGTAATAGATTGGTATAACGGCAAGGTTATTATACCCATGTTATACTTGATAGTACATAAAATAAATGTAAGTAATCATCATCATCATCATCAAGGTCTTCTGCTGAAAATAGAACCAGAGAAGGCTAATGCAGGCATTTAAAAAATAAAATAATCGGTACCAATATTTCTTAGGATTTAATTTTCAACAATCAATACGATCAGGATGACAAGATTCCCACCATTCTCCTACATTCCCTATAACTACTTTTCTTAGGTATATAGGAAACAATCGGAAACCAGTTTTCCATTCTGTGTGAAACAAAAATACGAGCGTGCGAGAAGTGCGTACAATTTTTTATTTACCAATTCTAATAAATATAATAAAGTACCATTCGAGAACAAATATTAAGGCGTCGGTGTTCATACGAGGCGCGTGTGCAATAGGTAAGCAATGAATAAACGACCGGCCCGAGTGCGCGCGATAAAAATGATATATGTGTGCTGATGTGGACACACTACCACTACTTTATTTGTTACTTGGACATAGGTACTATTCTAGGTAGCTTTTAAAACTATGTTCTAGAACTTGTGTTTGATGATGCACTTTGATTTCACTGAGAAACAAAAATAATGTATTAATTGGTTTTTGCGATGTATTAGATGGTAGTAGAACAATCCACTTTTTATTTCGTAGGTAATTCTTCTTGGTATATATGTTACGGCTACAGTACAAAGTACGGCTACACCTAGGTTTAGCCGCTTAAACCAAGGTATAGCCGACCGCTTAAAGTTAGGTGTGTTCGATAGGGTGTACTATTTTTAATGTATGCTGTGTCCGCCTCGAGAAGGGCATACACTTGTATTCCCTAAGCTTAGACTATTGAATTGCTTAGAATTAAACAAGTTCAGTGTATTGTCCGGTTTGGTGGATAAAATAAAAAAAAAAAAAAGTAGAAGATTTATTTTCAGCCTCATTCGTTAAAATCGTGATACAAGTTGTTATCATCATGTTTAATAGTTGTTTCATGGTGATCTTAATAAAATTAACAATTAATATTCTTTAATGATGAATTGAGAATTCTGAAATAAGGACAAGTCGGATCTGGTGCTTCGCCGGCTGCTGCCGCAACATGCTCTCTTCGCTCACTCGGCTCACGGCTCGCACGTTGTAATCACAGTTCCAACCACGGATTCTTCTGCTAACCTAACCAACTGATGTCGGTCTGCCCTGAACTTCGTAATAAAAAACAAGTTTTTTTTTACAAACTTGACGATGATGATGATGAAAACGGCAATGTCTAAAATGTAAGTGAAACAGGATGGACATAAGTGTAATATAATGTTTTTTTGTGGTTGTCAAATGCGTTCATTGAGAAAAACAAAGAAACAATACTGAATATAATATTATTAACTCACAGATCAGCCCCAAGCCAATCTATAGAAAATCTAAGCGCCAAACATATTAAGATAAAATAACCATGTAACTATTAAGCATGTGGCAAACGGGAAGTATTCCCAATGTCGCTGCACAGGCGGTTTATTTTTGGCTAATGACCTCTGTAACGGAAGGGTTTCCTGCCGATATCTCTCACCCTCGGGTGTCGGGTGTCCAGTTCGCCGTGAATTGTCGCAAACGTTACGTGTTATAAAATTAAACATATAATATGCTAACATATGTCTAACGGATGTGAAGACTGTTGATTAAAAAGGCGTAATGCTATAGAACTATAATATCTTGGTTTATGGTTTTTATATTTATTTCGCTTATTTTTGACAGATACTCCTTCTCTCTTTCTCTAAAGTCACATTTAAGACTTTTTCATTTGTTTTAATTTTTTTAAAAAGATCACTTACCTATAGCTTATTTTATAAGAAACTAACAATTAAAGTAAACGAAACAAAGTTATCCGATGCCATATTTTAGTATAAACTGTTAATAAGAATAATACAGATTTAGTCTTGTGTCACAATGTGCATTGATCGAATCGTATACAAACAAGCACGAAAGCCAATACACATCCGTGTAAACTTATGTTAAACCAAAACAGTTCCTTAAAATAGCACATTATGCAGCAAACACGTTCAACGCTGGATATTCAAAGATCACAATAAAATATTGGTGCGGTGGAGTACAAAAGCCATCGTAAGTTTAGCTTATCGCCTTTCGTGGCCCGTTAGCCACAACCGCACAATTGATTCTACTATTCCACCCAGGTTTTACTATATAAAGGCTTTATAAAGCGCGCGTTTGAATATTATCATATTTCATAGAGTCAATTATACCTATACCTGTGTCTGTTTATGTCTCAAGTTGCGCTCTGGAGCGAATCGTTTGAGTTTCCGAGCGTGTTTCAAGTTTTAAGTGAGCGAATGGTACGATACAAGAAATTCTGCACTTTGTGTTTGTTAAAGGGCCAATCTGTTTGAAACGTTTACATTTACAATCAATTTGTGTAGCTGTATTATTTTTAAGCAAGTAATGAAGTGGAACACAATGTTTATTTCATGGTTAGCGACATAGCTAGTATATTAAACTAATTTATGGTTTTTTTTTCTATTTGGCGCAAAAGATCTACTTATGCAGTATAAAAATATATCAGTTCAGTGAGGCAACGTCGTTATTTTCATAACTGATAGCAATTATACTGACTATAGACTACAACATATCTATGTATTAATGCGCAACCAAAACCCCTGAATGGATTGTTTTGAAATTACGAGTACAGATAGATTTCATGACGTGGACCCCCGTTTATGAAGGATTTATTCACGCGGGAAGGGGGAGCCAGTAGGATTCCACAGCAGAGCAAAGGCCTCTGTCATGTTCTAGACGATCCTTCTGCATGTGTGTCTCGAAGTCATCCCATCATCTCTTTCTTGTTCTTCTGCGAGGCCGTCTAATACAGGGAGCTTCATCAGATGTACATAATGTGAAGCCCAACATTCTTCTAGCATGCAATATACAAGGTAGCATAACCTAAGCTGGTCTAAGCTATAAAGTTTGACGCATTGCTCAAAGCACGATAATAAATATTCACAGTACACAACTAATTAACTTTTTGCTGTACAGTGTAGGTATGCGTCAGTTTTTCCCCGGGGTGTACGTTCACACAGTAATTGTGACAACTCAAGGTTCATAATTAAATATACCACTGCAATGTGAAATGTTAGCTCAAATAAATCTAGAGTAAGTTACTCGTACTAACTATATCAGTTGCTTTTTAGTTTCTACTTTTATTTATTTACCGTATAGGCCGAACAGCAAAGTAAAGACTATTCTTGCTATTCTTTGAAATGTTAGTTCTGAGTTTTTTTTTCATTTCCAATAGTAATAATAATATTGGGGTTTATACTCCAACAGAACAGGTTACCCTACTTACACTGTCAGAGTCAAATCACAATTTATGGATTGCGTGGCGAACCTATATGTTGCAGTTTCAGGTCACCGAGATTACTACAGGGCCTGCAACATGACCTAACGACTGCCTTCTACATATCTTATAGGAAACAGCCGGGACCCACAGTTTTGCGTGCCTTCCGAAACACAGTAGCGTCCAGGCAAACTTTTTGCCACACACTGAGATAAATACAAAATAAACAAATATACTCGTATAACTTATAGACGATTTTCAATATACAGACAGAAGCATCTGGAGGGAACTGGTGGCGAGGACTACGCATCGCAGTCACGTCCCTCAGTCATGAGGATATGACAAAGAAGATTTTCAATAACAACAAATAATACAGCTGTTGTTATGTAT
The DNA here is from genome assembly GCA_947507615.1 of Hemithea aestivaria. Lineage (NCBI taxonomy): Eukaryota > Metazoa > Arthropoda > Insecta > Lepidoptera > Geometridae > Hemithea > Hemithea aestivaria. Next base: position 12,549,574 of record OX382331.1, read on the forward strand.
GAATGGTTTATTATTTAATTTGGAGATACCTTTTTGATAATTATTGATTTACTTTAAGTATAAGAAATTATTCGATGACATTTATATATTAAAATTCAAAGATTAAAATACACACATTGATCAGGTTGAAGGCTTCAACCTTTTATAAACGACGATTCATCACTAAAATCATATCACAAAGTTTAAAAATACCGTTTAAGTGAAGTTCAAACATGGTAAACACAAAATTATATACCATTTCAATTCCATCGTACCTACGCTACGCAACGACATTACCTGCACCCTAAGTACTTCGGAAACGGTCGAGCCCATGAAAAATATGATACGAAAAAGGGAAGCGAGCCTGTAAGCCCTTTTATGAAATCGTTAATGACCCCGTTGATGGGCCGAAACGGGTTTTTTCCGAGTTTCACGTTCTTTTATAACGTCTCTGTGAGCTTTTGTAAGTGTTAACATCAGATTCATACTTGTGTTGGATAAACCAATTGGGTGTGCTTCGGATGGGATTACTTATTTATTTTTAATAGTTTGCTTTTGTTTTTCGTCGGCGAACATTTGGAAATTTCTTCGTTGTTTTTATCTGCTCCTATTTTCTTTATTAATCGATTGTTGTGTCTGTAGCGGGTAGCGTTACGTTGTTTTGTAGTCAGTTTCAGTCTTAGAAATAAAGTTGTAATTAAATTTATATTGAATAAATTAAATTGGTATCACATAAACCACCCACCACTAAATACCATGATTTAGCTCATTTTAAATTAATGTATAACATGTATATAAAAAAACCATCTTAAAGCGCGCTTTTATACGCGAAGGCGATTGGTATACATTACTGAAAAACCGCTCTACTTATTTCTATAAAAGTCAAATGGGACTTGAGAAGTAGGTATGCTATTACAAATAAAAAAATATTCACATCGGCTTAGATGACCACGAGCGATCGGTATATGTTTATACCTGCTTACAAAATATTTAAGAACCAAGTTTCCGACGAACGTTTTCTACTTTTTTGAGGTTAGCTAAAAAAACATAGCCTTCATGGCACCAGTAACAAATTATAAAAGTGTTCTACTAATTACTAAGAGGCCTACATAATTGAGGATCAAGTACATAATACATGTGTTAATTATTTTGATTAACACGTTTTAAACGTTATATCAAATTTCTTGGAATCACTTTCGTTGCGATATTACTCCAGTTAAATATGGTTTACGTAAAACGATTAATGCTAAAATTATGTACATATTTATATTTGTTTTTATACATAAACTAGCTTATGCTCGCGGCTTTGCCCGCATGACAAAATTCTTTCTTAGCGGAGGTCTACGTCATAAACCCTATCTGTGTTCCAAATTTCAACTCAATCCGTTCAGCGGTTTAGGCTGTGCGTTGATAGATCAATCAGTTAGTCACTTTTTCCTTTTATATATTGAGATAAATGTTTTTGGTATTTACAAACTGTTACAAGAAAAGGAGTATGTATTAATACTTAAGACGATGCATGTGTTTCTTCACCAATATTACTTTTCAAACTGTTATCTCAGATTTAGAAATTCTTTTTTACGAGTTGTTTAATAAGACGCGTATAACTACCTTAAGGTATAACTCCAGTTTTTTAAACATGCAGTATATACCTATATTTACACACACCCTCAAAAATATTTGTAATTAAGGGCCCGTCTTAATATATGAAGCAAATGCCGCCAGTGTACATTTGCCTCTGGTCCGCAAATGACATCCCAAGTGTCACTTCCAAAATAGCATCACGAACAAGTTTGTTCTACTTTCAACCAGCAGATAAGTTAGTGCTGTAAAATGAATAGTTCAAAGGCCACAACTAGATTTAATTAGTCAAAACTGACAACAGTACTTGAGTGACCTCTGAAATACCTACAAACCGCGGGTTTAACATGGACTAAAAAATAATAAACCCTTGGGTCTCGCAGCGTTCTTGACATTCGCAACTTTTAATTGCCACACTCAGTGCCACTCTTGCGGTCTGGGCGGGCGCGACGTCACCGCGACTGCCACAGTACGAGTAAATCCAGGGAGATAACTCTGTTGGAACTTGTTTGCGGTCTGTTACTTGACCTTAGTTTTTGTTGCTCGTGTGTTGTACAATGTCTTGTAGTGCTTCGGACTTGCTTGGACAACTCAACTCGAATAGGGATACATCAACTTACATACTTCACACTTATATTATACAGGCGAAAGTTTGTGAGTTTGTTACTTCTTTATGCCTAAACGGGTGGCTCAATTGAGCTGAAGTTTGGTATAGAGATAGCTTAGACCCTGGAATAACACATAGGCTATAGATCAGCGTGTAAAACCGCAAATGCTATTGAGCTAAATTTGGTGTAGATGTGTTGACCCTGAAATTAACACATAGGTAATTTTCCAGAATACATAATGTGTTTATTAAATAGGTATATTTTTTAGCCCCTGATGTGCATAATATCTTCAACTTACGTAACGCTAGGGAACAAAAAGAGAGATATAATTGGTTATTGCACGAATAAAACCACGATCTCGAATTTCCTCACACACATCGAGAATATTCTAAGAAATATTTTGCGAGAGTACAGTTCATTGCAATTGCAAGCAATTCTGATGATGCGTTTCTATTGAGTTGAGATCCCACTTGAAAAATATAGCCAAAGGCTACTGCTATCATCAAATCAAAGAAGCACAAATATGGCGAACTATGTATGTGTGATGATCTAAAAAATTGTCACATTTGGAAAAGTATATTTAACAATTTCAGTGACTTTCTCATATTCGTATTTATACTATTTACTGCCAAGATATCAAAGTTCCCTACTGGGAAAAAGGTAAGATCCGCTTGTCAAAGTTGATAGTGATAAAATTGGGCACACATGCTTAATGCAAGTGAGTAAGCACACGCGAGTTGGGCATACTAGGGATGCATCATTCTTGTTTCAAGAGGTTCCATCCCTTGGTTTTCTAGGGCCATACGTAGCGTTTTCTGTAGATAGTATCACGTTGCCATCGACAATATTGAACGAGATATTGACGCAGAAAGAGAAAAAGTTAATCGAACGTCGCACCTAGAGACGTTGAGTTACTGCACTCGATATCACGCGTCTATCTCTAAATAAAATACACTGAACAAAATGCATGAGATATTTTATCAAAACAAAATAAAAAGTATGCAAAATCATTGAAATTGAAATGGAATTTTGGTTGAACCCATAAGTATAACGCAGGCATCATAATCAATTCAAAATTAAATAAGATAACTAAATTTTAAGTTATATTAAAATAAGAATAATATGGACCACAAAGATGCTTCAAACTATTACGTAAAAACTACTTCATTATATATCTTTTTGATGAAATCAGACTTATGTAGAAATACTTAAGTATCTGAAAGTTTGAAAAATAGTGTTTCGATATTTTTTTAAACTTGGTTTGAGTAGTGAGACTTAGAAAGGCTTAGATGTAACATGACTCATGAGAAAACAATAACGATTAGGAATGTAAGGGCGGGCGCTCGAGTAAGTCCAACCTGGTACCTATTTATCGCTTGCATAAAGAAAACAAGATTAACAAAAAAAATTAAAATATTTTTTATGGGTTTAAAAAATATACATACATATTTCTAGTAAAAAAACACCTACGAACGAACAATAGATATATTTTAAGTTCACCGTAACCAACCTTTTCTTTTCACACGGTCTGTAGGTCCACGCATTTTAAAAAATGGCACAGCTTACGTTCCTGTGAGAGAACGGAAGGGGGGAGGGGGAGGGACCGGTGTTGGACGGTAGTTTATGGACCGAACTGATACCGGGACCCAGGCAAGCTCAGCTTACTCTTCGGATTTGTGTACGCGATATTTACACGGAATCTCGTGTAAAAAACTTGTTTAATATGTAGGGAGGACTTTGAATGCAAACTTGAGATAATTTTACAACAACTTTTTTAAAATTTTCACTTGAAATTAATCATAATAAGGGCGCGTTCAGACGTAACGTGCTCGTAAGAATACATTTAATAAAATAATCTAATTTGTAAGCGAATTTTTAACAGTAGGTTATCGATTCGGAATCGGTATATTGTCGGTATGTAATTGCATAATATACATGAGATAATCCTTTGAGGCTTCCAAACCAATATACCATAACTTAAAACACATAATAAATTTGTATGACACACATACATTTGCTGCTTTTCCTAACAACTAATTATCGGATTTATACCATTTTTAATGACTTACATTTTGTCTAATTTAGGGCACATTAAAGTGCCATCAACATCGGTTTCGGTTCATGATTTTTTAGAATATAAATCAAAACGTGCATCTCGTCTTCGCTTTAATTTGATAAAAATCTGAAGTCTGTTTAATTTGATTCTACCATATCGCAAGCACATGTACCACGTACCTATACCACGACGACAACGAAATAAAGAACCACCATCGACGTCTCCACCAATTTCCCTTCAACGGTGAATAGTTGCCAGATGTCTTCGAGCCAGATAATCCACCCAAATGAAGCGATTGATGAAAACTGTTGCCCGGTCACTGATTAATGTGATCAGTCCAAGCTACTTAGCCGTTAAATTGACTATTGATCATACTTAGCGCGCGATAATCTTCAGGACTACCGTTGTACATTGGTTTGTCAGTAGCTCAAGTCTTAAGATTAGGCTTTATTCATTGTTAAGATATATTAGGATGCTTAAGAAAGAGGTGACACATTTTTAATAATTAATAGAAAAATCACAGCAGACATGAGACTTGGATTGTTCAAGGACATATTATTTAACTTAAGTATAAGGTTGACAAGTTCTGTAAAAGATCTTTCAGCGTCTTTAAAATCAAATTTGTATGAGAAGACGTCTTCAAGATATTATAAGATGTTCCCTATATATTTTGAATCCGTCTCGTAATAAAAAAAGGTTAGCCGAAAATATTATTAATCCAGATATGCACACGTGGTAACTGACAATATGATACAATCACAACTTCAATAAACATTCTTGTCTAAATATAAAACCTTTACTATGTCATTTTCACAGTTCAAAGTTAACTCAACAGTCCTTCCCCTTAAAACATCGTCCACAAAGACTCTAAAACAAGTCAGTTGCGTCACAATCGTTCAGTGTTTGTAGAAACTTAAATCACTGTTACAACATAGATTGTGCAGCAGGGCTGGCGAGAAATGGCGCGGGACGTGGGGGCACAGGGCGGGTCCTGCTACAGACATGACTTATTACAACCGCCAGGATACAACCCTATTCCGACCCTAATGACGCCGCTCCGTATAGGGCCTTAATTTCGACGCCCCACCATTTTTATTAACGCATTCAAGTGGCCGGCAATTTGGTCGGTGTCTGCCGAGATTGATTCGTTTTTGTTTTAGTGGATTGTCCTTAATGACAGTCTGTATTACGCTTGCACTAATGTTCTAAATAAGACAAAAACAGAGAATTCGATGCTAACATAGATACAAAACTTTTCTCTGGATCAAAATCTGAGTATGGTTAAATAAAATAAAATGGTATTGTATTATTGCATGCTTAGATGTTAGTTAAAAATGATGAAACTTTCGTATATTGTGTAACACTGAATCTGTTCTACATTCACAGCAATAATTTTCGTTTTATGATTCATAGTTTCATAGTGCATGGTACATATTAGTCAGAGTAATATTGACTGATATTAATTATGTATATATTTATTTTATATTCAAATTAAAAAAAAAGTTTTTAAAGGATTTCTTTACAATGGGTCTCTGTTCAATATAATGTATAAAAGTTACTTGCATGATAAAAACAATGACTATATTAACTCTTTTTTATAAAAAAAATTCACATCGAAGCCTCAAAAAGGAATCTCCAGAAATATCCACCGATAAAATATACCAATAACACATCATGCTTGCCTCCCGTTCCTAACTCGTAACGTATCGATTTGGAAACCTTAGACCTAATATCGAAGCTAGCACTCGTAATCCAGACATCTTACGAGTATGTAAATACTGCTAAGGCTTCGTGATTTAAATACGGATATGTGAAGAAGAATAATGTATGTTAAATCTACGACCGTAACTAAAACATTAAAGATGCGACATGAGGTTGATTTTAGGTATTTGCACATGATGCGTCGCTTGCGTGTCAAAGCCGGCGCTTCACTTGACCCAAGTATTCGTATTGTGAAATTCTTTTCAAAAAGTGCTTTTGGTTATATATTGTTTTGTTAGAGAATTTGTGACTGACACAGAGTATGTTGCAAGGGAAGCTATCAGGCATGGCATGAAATGTATTCAATGTCATTTTAAGTGCATGGTAAAATCCATTAAAATTATTGTTAACGAACTATCGATATTTTAACCTAACGATTTATTAACATATTGCGCACTTAGCCTTAAATGTAATTCATTTGACACCTTCCTTATACCTTCACTTCAATGCTTCTTAAGCGAACACTCGTATAGTAATAAGTAATACTTTATATGGCAGTTTCTATTTTACTTCTTCTATTTAGTTCTTGAATCTCTCAATCTCAATAATACTGCTCTAGAATATGTTAACCAATATGTTTACTTGGGTCAACTGATAACTTTTAATGATGCCACAGCTAAAGAGATAGATCGGAGGATAGCCTCTTCGTGGAAGAAATACTGGGCTAACAAAGATATATTTAAGAGCAGAATACCAATACATCTCAAAAAGCGACTGATGGATAACACCATACTACCATCCCTGCTATATGGCTGTCAAACTTGGGCTTTGACGAAAAAGCTCGTAAAGAAAATAGCAACTTTTCAAAGAGCTACAGAACGTTCGATGCTAAATATCAAACTCAAAGACAAGGTAAAGAATGTGGAAATACGGCAAAAAACGAATGTCATAGATGCAGTTACAATGATGTGCAGGCTAAAGTGGAAATGGGCTGGACACCTTGCCAGAGCCACAGACGGGAGATGGAGCGAGCGTATCGTGCACTGGTTCCCGAGAGAGTCGACGCGAGAGAGAGGAAGGCCCCGGCGCAGATGGAGCGACGACGTGGTGGAGACCGCTGGTGCAACATGGACCCGCCTGGCACAACACCGCACTACATGGCAAAGTATGGAGGAGGCCTTTACCCGAGTTTGAGTGCCCTAAATCAAAATTAAATTAAATTGTAATGTAAATTAATATTAATAGGAAATAAAGGCTATTTTATTTATTATTTAGTTCTTGAAAGGCTTTTCATCTTATCTTTATCTCAAAACAACTAGACAATCCTATCATTATGAAATAAGCTACTCAGAAAAGAGCTACTACGGTTCTAGTGAAGTGACTACCTAGCTTAGTTACTGATATTTATGTCAATTATTCGGAGATAGATGACCAATGAACATGCCTACGACAGAGACTTTTAGATAAAGGTCTATAGCGACCTTTAAGTTTGAAAACTTTGAAAAAGTTGTCTAGAACCTTTACCCTTCGCACAAGAGAAAAGTTACATTCTTAAGATTTTTCGTACTTGTATGGTACTTGTATTTGTATAGTACTTGTATGGTACTTGTATATGTTACAAAAAGTGTAGTAAGCTTTAAGAGGTCACATTTATTAATATTTACGTCAGATATCTTTAAAAGAAAAAGACATAAAATAACTACTTTATATCATAGAATCCGCTAATCAATTTAATGAAATCAAAAATATTTTTATGATATATTTAAGCTGACCTCACAAAGAGTGCTCGCGTTATTTTTATGATTTATTTAGGCTGACCTCACATAGGGTTCGTGTGACTCTAGCGGGTGTAAGTCACTGGTAAGTCGCGTTGTCACGCCGACCACTAACCGACATACACCGATCTCTGTTGAACAGTAACGTTGTCGGGCCGACCTCGCTACGATGTCTTCACAATATTATGTATTTAACCTAGCCTACATTAAGCTGAGCTAATTCCCTTTTGTATTTAAACTATATTATTATATTATACTAGCTTATGCTCGCGGCTTTGCCCGCATGGCAAAATCCTTTCTTAGCGGAGGTCTACGTCATAAAACCTATCTATGTTCCAAATTTCGACACAATCCGTCCAGCGGTTTAGGCTGTGCATTGATAGATCAGTCAGTCAATCAGTCACTCTTTCCTTTTATATATTTACAATAAGAATATAACTATATTATAATAGTAGCTAAGTTTATGATGGATATTTCGTTTGTTTTTGGCGAAAATAAAATAATTTCTATCTTTATTTTCTATTTGACTCAAGAACGTACATATCGCGACCCAATGTGAGATCAGCTTTGAATAGATGGATACGGACAAAAGTAAAATAGGCGCGGCCTTTCCAGTATTTTTACACCTTTACCACCTTCTATATAGAGCGTGGAAAAATAATATCCACCAAATTTTTATAGGTCACAGAAATGTTATTCGGATTACGGGCCATTTCGCTGTATTCCTCTATACACTCGAATACACAGATAATGTTTTAGAAGATATGCCATGAGTTCACATACTTTGCGCATCTGTAGTATGTGGAGCGTTACGTCTCCGCTGTATCATTATGTTAAACATGCAATGATATAAAACATATTTGTTGATGATGATGCCAAAAAAGCTAAACTTTGTGCAGTGCAACTTAGATTTTACAGAATATTATTCTGTTACAACAGCTCATTTGGAAATGAGCTAGAAATTTATAGGGTTTTTTATTTATTATATATTTTTAAAACATGTGTTTACATTGTTGTTCATCTTGGTTACAAATTTCGTAATTTTCTATAAGCATCAGTTGGTTTATCATGCAGAAGTTACCAAATTTCTTGGCCTTTTATATGTATTGGCTAACTAGTAACTATATAAAAAACTTTAACTACAGGCGGCATCTACCTTAATAGACATCGGTGGCCAAACCCTTCATAAAGGGCAGACAATGAGGGAGGCCGTGCGCTTCCATTCTTGGTAATTTGCGCTCCATAACCGGTACTAAACCGTTTATGATGCGACTCTGGGAAAGGTTAGTGCCGCCCGGAACGGACTGCACTTAAATCAGTTACAACTGCCTCAATAAAATTGTAAAATGCAAACGTTTTTATATTTTTTGTATGATATGGAAAGTGGTTTGAGGTTACGCTACATTTGGTACAATTGAAAACTCAAAGTAGAAACAGATTTACAAATTAAAAGCTTGTTATTATAAGGCATTCACTTAAAAGCCTTTGACTTCGTCCACATGGAATTGATAATAACTTAAATTATTTTTCCCCTTACAAGCTTTCACCTCTCCAATTCCAGTTTCAAAAATGCGCATAAACTATACAGTGGGATATAGAGGGCTGTTATGATGATGATGAACATTTTGTATTATTATATAGACATATCAACAACCTTAAAAATTACTCACAGCGAATAAAACCGCAGGGTGTAGCTAGTCTAAAAGTATACAATTTTTCACAAACGCACCACATTACATTTACAAATTAAAATCCATTAGAATAATAAGTTTGCAGCTCACCGTATTGCGAAATAGAACATTTTATTATAAAACTAGCAGTTATTTTGCAGTGTAAATAAATATGCTTTGCTACGTAACGACTCTGGATGACGCAGTGCAGCGTTACGTAGGACTTCGTTACTAAATGCCTAGATAACACTGCGATTGTAACCAGTAGACATTACACTTAAGTTCAGGAGAGCGTCTCTATAGAAAAATCTCACTTTTATATGAATTTAGTAGTAGTATTTATCATTTTAGCTATTTTAAAAGAAGCGTTACAATTAGTGGAACTATTTTATTAATTCTAGATGCCACGCGATTTTGAAAATGCCTTCTTTTTGTATCAAATAGTGTACCTATATACCTACATGTAATGTTTCCCGGTAGATTCATTTAAAATACATCGAAATCGGTCGACGGATTTCAGGTTATGAATTAAAACACATGCCACACTCTCGTACATTGAAAGCGAGCATGAATACGAGCATAAATAAAATATACCAAAATTCATCGAAACATTCGTATTTATATAATACAAGTGGACGTATTATAAAATGTGTGTAAATATATGTCAGAGGCAAGGGAGAGCTTAGACTCGTGAAATGGAATCTTCAACTCGTGGCCAAGAGCTCACTCCAGAAATTTCAAGAGTTCTAGATCGGCCTCGTTTTCACCGCTACAAAATGTGAGGACACGAAATATAGCTGCAATTTTTATTTTTGTTATTTGTATTTTGGTTGAATGGAATATTTTTAACTTGGATTTTTGTAATTTACTTGGAAAAACCATAATGATGTACAATTTACAATAAGTAGGTACATTAGTGTTCGTGCCCTTATCATTTTTAAATCTTCAGACAGGATGAATTCGCTCTAATTCACTCGTAGGTCGGGATATGAAGCGTCATACATTTCTTCCCTATATACTTGTATCGCGCAAAATTTGCTCGCGCGTTAGTAGAAATCGCGCGATGCTTGTTCGTGCGTCTACGAATCAAATCGTAGCGAATACACCCTTTTTAAACTAGATGTATCTACATAGGAACATAATATCTGTATGCACATTCACACGTGTTTATTTTTATTTTAAAAATGTTTCTGGAGTTAAATAAAGCAATGCTATATTTAAGACTGGTTGATTTTATATAGTTAAGAACCACGCGCAAATGCAATTGCAATGATTAAAACAACCAATTCAACAATCATAGAATTGAAATAAGTGTAGAGGAGGCAGCGCATATTATCCATCTAATTGATCAACTAAACACCATTATAAAGTGAGTATGAAGCGCTGCGTTCACATAATTACCGCAAGTGGTTGGCTATGGGCCGTTAATCCATGACCAGAATAAATTTGCATTGTTCACTTGCGTATCATGCGTTCAGCCTATATTTTGTTTGGCGAATGGAGCGAGAAAATTAAATACTTTGTTACACGCGCGATATTATCAACGGTGGATAGTGGCTTAGTATCGAGGTATAACAGCATTTTGGGTTGGGTATTAACATTATAGTGTGAATGGTCAAGCAGCAATTGGTCGACATAGGCGTACTTTCGTTGATCAAATAAAAGTCGTTCCAAGGAAAGGCCAGGTCAAGAGTACCAAGAACCGGCGAGCGTGCATGACGAATGTGATGAAAGTTGAGCAAGCAAAAGTGGTGTGTATCGTAGTAGTGGAGGGAAGTAGACCCCAACGGGGACTAGACGTGATTATATGTATTACAACATTTTAAGATTATGAAATATTGAAAACGTTACGTCGCAAAATGTCGCTTTCGCAAAACATCCCTCTCGCAAAATGACCCTTTCGCATATCGTTACGATTCTCAAAGTTTCGTTTTTTTTTTTCACCCATAATGGTGCATCTACTTAAACACACTTACTCATTTTTCCACTTTAAACCAAGTTGCGGTCGCATTTCCCATCTAACGCGTACTCGTAACTGCAATGTAGTCAGGATTACATATTCATATGTTGACACAGACGTGCATTGACTCAGTCGTGGCCGTCTGTCGGTGGAGTCCTACAGGGGCCTCACGGTATGATGTACCTTTACCAGTCTAGAGCTTAATACTGTAGATATGCTACTTTTAGATTGTTTTTATTCAATCTATGCTATTCCATTGCTAGACAAAAACGTCCCTTAAGTCTCTCCACGTGTCTCTGCATCCTGCGCCACCTCACACCTAAATAATTCTAAAAAATAATATATAAAATCTCTATATTACGTATGTACTACAGGTGAAAGAGCAGCGGCTGTCCAATTTAGATACAATTAAATAGAACCTGAAAAGTATACCTACCCTATGAAAAAAAAACTACAACACAATGGTGAATAAAAAAAGTAGTATAATATCTAATTGTAAATGGTCACAATTAACCTGTAAAATGTTGAACGAATAAAGGTATTTTTATCTCCTCTATATTATATGTTTCTATAACGAGACGTCTAGAAAAAACAATTTTCCGATTAGTTCGAAAGATTTTGAAAGTAGGTATACTATCGTATTGTTTCCGAACTCTACGGACCGTCGATCGAAATCTAAATAATAAAGATCGCGAGCCATCCCTCGCAGGATAGGCTTACGTACAAAATTGGCGTAATAAAAGAGGAATGCTCGGAAAAGTTTTGCAATAAAGGCCAACGAGTATCGACTGTTAAGAAGTAAAGAGTTCGTTGTATAATGTGTTTATACATATGAAGGCTTATCAGTTCGGGATCTTGAGTGGGCGCTGTATTTATGATTATGAAATTGTATGTACCTATATTGTTTATGAGCTTAGAGGGCACAAAGCAATGTATAAGTAGAATGAACATTAATGGGAATTGCGAAATTGATGTTCTTAAATTGAAACAAAAATGTGTTTATATGGTTACGTACAAATATTAATGAAAATATCAAAAGATTGGAATGAAATGTATTTCTTAAAACTAGTCAAATCGTAGAGCTTAAACAACTTACATTGGACAATCCTTCAAGTACCTATACTGCTTAACAAGTATACAACATTTCAAAAATATGTTTGTCATCAAATTTATCCGAAACTACAATACATTACATTTAGTTCCATTAAAGGTACAGTGACAACTTCCACAAAATTGGTAGCACTTTTTAAGATGTGAATCGAAACGTGTACCCGTTACTGAAAGCAAGCTTGAAATTTGTTCAATTTTTAATTAATTTCACGTTCAGGTTGCTACACTCCAAACAATCGATAGTATTCGATTCTAGAGCACGCATTTGTAACTGTACGTACAAATAGGTAGGTACAATTACTCTGTATCCATGCAAATAAATTCCCTCCACGCGCGCGCAAACCCTAATGAAGGTAGGCGATAGACAAATTAAACAGTCCCATGGAATAACGAGTCTCGTTCCAAAGATGCTCTAATGTTTTTCGAGCGTTACACGTGGAAAATAATTACATGGTGGCCGTGACGTATGAGCGCTATTTAAGCCCTACCAAAGAGTAATAGCTACGATAAACAGGAGCAATTAAAGCATTGCCAAGCGACGCACGCCTTTTCTTTGCTCCCGCTCCTAATAGAGATTTGTTGTCTACGTCTTTAGGCGGAAGGCGCGGTGTGAATACGCTATTGTTTTTAGTTATATTACTGTATTGATTTTGTGCTATAAATATTATATGGCAGGATAAATCCCTTCCTGGCTTCACTGAACATCATGGCGAAATACGGTTATACGAGGGGCATGCTAAAAGTAATTAGATACTCAAATATTGTTATGTTAATCATGTTTTATTATTATGTATTATTTAAAAGCATTCAATTTGAGTACGTATACACTTTTTTATGCATTTAAACCATTTATAAAATACTTTAGTCCACTATTTTTCAGATACCTTAAAAACGTCATAATTTTGGGCTGTTAGTGCATCTTCCATGCTCTCTAATGTCTTGCTTCTTAATTTTTATTTGATTTTATCAATCAAGTAAAATTTGCAAGATGTCATGTTAGAGGAATATGTAGGGAGAGATAGGAATAACACATTTTTTTAATTAAAAAAAATTAATATTCCCACGAAAGTGTGCCGCGCGGCGACGTCGCGTCGTCTAAGAAAACGCCGGAGTCCAGACTTTGGTCGGTTGTCACATCAAGCCGATAATACTGCTGGAGCTCAAACTGTTACCAACTATTCAAAATGTACTGTTCTATGATCTTCTAGCACCGGAGTAGCAATATGATAGGTTTTACAAAGAAAACTTAGCGACGATTTGTTTCTATATGCATCGCTCACGGCAACATTTTGTCGGTGTATGTTAATTTCCAAAGCGCCATGTGGTTGATTGTCGCTATGTTTCGAGATCGTAGTTATAGAGCTATGTTTCAAAACCATTAAGTTATATTGTATACATTTTTATTTTAACCTTCGTCGAATATGTCTATGATAAATGGGCACCAATCTACCCGACGGTCTCGCTACTCATCGGTCAGTTCATGCGGCACCCATTTCGAACAACGCTTACGGAAAGAAGAGTGATAATCCATAATGGGTTGCATTGCTGCTAATTCGTTACCCAATTCACGCTCTAGCCCTACATATGAAATTGGTTGGTTTCCTCCCAAAAAAATTAAAATTTTCTTAGGTGACAGTGGTTGGTGGACGGTCTGTTTTCGCTTCGCATTCAAAGCTTCCTCATCCTCTTTTAAATTCAGCAATCCAATTAAAAACTACTGTTCATGAACAAGCAGACTCACTAGAAGAAGTAATCAAAAGAACAAAACATTATTGGGCTTTTAAAGCTTTTTATAATCATATAAATCTTAGCGCGAAAATCACGGCGCCTGAGTTCCATTTTACTAAGCAAATGCGCCCGACTTTATCACAGAAAAAAGTATATTGAATAAAAAAACAAATGAATTTAAATATGTTCCATATTCAAATTAATTACTAAAAAAACAGGGTTTACGATGGTGTATAACTTGACAATGTCAAAGTCTCGAGTAAAGAGTATCTAATTACTTTTGGCATGCCCCTCTAGCCTATCACCAGTACTTTACTGCCCGTTTAGGCGAGAGAGAGTGTCAAACATACATACATTCTTAAAAAAAATTCGCGTTTATAGTATTAGAAAGATTATTTTCAGTGGATGCAACCACAAGACTAAGCAAAAATCACCAACATCTTTACGAAACAAATTGAAAACAATTGACACTCAAGCAACACCAGTTGCAAGCATAAGCAGTGCAAAGTTAGCAACAGTATGTACCATATTAGAATCGAACTAAGTGTGCAACTGCAAACAACCAGATCCCGTAACGGGCACGAGTTGCTACCAAATTGTAAGCTACCAATAACCAGAGTTCGGTAAGTTCTGTACCATTACAGGTAACAACATGGATTGTAGCTACGTGGATACCGACTTCACCTATTTTGCGTGTCTTCTTTAATTTTTTTAATTAATTATAGGTTAGCCTTCGACCACGATCTCGCAAGATGTAAAGCGACGATGCTGTCATAGATAGATGCAGAATAAACCTAGAAGGCGAGATAAATCCCTCCGCAGCTCCACTGAACATTAGTGACGGAACACGGTGAAAATGACCGCTTGGCGACACGATTTTGTCCAGTGTTTGACAACAAGCCACGGCCGAAGTCTACCACCGGTAATTAATACCAAACATTAGTGTTGTAAAAAAATCTTTCAAATACTTTCCTTAACACCGATTTATTACCAACAATGTTTAACAACCACTCTTTTAGTAGAGGAAAACACAACTGAAAAGTTGAATTGAACGCTTGATTTCAAACTGGCGGCATCTATCTAAATACACGTTTGTTTTTGTGCCCATTATAGGTAACAAGTAGGTATGCACGTGGCCCCGTCGTGTTCGGATCCTTACACACTACAACTTTGTTTTCACGTGGCTTCTAAGTTCGCAGGAAATCAAAAGTTTATTTGCAATAATTTAAGCTTCTTCCACATGGTAGTTTTACTCTGTTGTTTATTTGTAAAATTTGCTACAGACCTTGGTCGGAAACAAAGGACAAATGTATAATATTATGCCGCAAAGCGTTAGGTGTTTTACAGATAAAGAAACTGTTGCAGCAACTAGCACTGGCGACTTTTTGGCAACTTTTTGTTTGTTATATTTTCTATACATTAATACTTTCTGTTTTATAATACCGTTGTTTAATGCTTCATCAAACAGCCTTAAATTGGGAAACTGCACCAATTAAAGTTTGACAACGGTTAAAGATTTATAAAACAGGCAAATGTTAGAAAGTGGCGGAAAATTGTCAATCCCAGTTCCTGCAATAGTTAAACACATTATAAATTAGTACTGAAGGTACAAGTACTCCATATTTAGCTGTTATAATGTAATAGGCACGT
Organism: Hemithea aestivaria; assembly: GCA_947507615.1. Lineage (NCBI taxonomy): Eukaryota > Metazoa > Arthropoda > Insecta > Lepidoptera > Geometridae > Hemithea > Hemithea aestivaria. The sequence continues at coordinate 12,565,392 of OX382331.1, forward strand.
TGCAAAAGTTATGTAACGGCTTAAAAAGAAATTGACAATTAAATACTGTAAAGGTTTATTTCTTCTTGAAATAAACTTTGGCCCCAACAAAAGGGTAACTATGACCTCGATTTTGCCTAATCTGAAGTTTGACGCTGTCAACGATAAAAACAAAGTAAGCCTAGGAGGCATATTAAACTTAGCTTCACTGAACATCGTCCAGACCACCTCCATTAATACCTTATTTATCCATATCAATTCAATATAGTCTTATATAAAAATCCTTATAATACAAAATTCCGTTTGACTCAAGGCTTATAAATAGCATTTTGTTAAAAAAATGTATGATAGAGGTATACCTAAGAGCTTTTGCAATTTGAATTTATTAGACATGTTTTCAAGCAGTTAAGAGTTCGCGGAACCGTTTTACGGCGATGCGATCGTGGGGTACATTATTGAGCGTGTATCTAACTCGATATGTTGTCAGTTAGTGAACAATCAAACGGTCATATTTGATGAGATAATGAACAACGGTCGATCCAAATTGTACCATACACACGATGCATGAAGATTGTCTGAAATGCTAATTTTGGGATTTTAATTTCAAGGTTGATATTATTATTTCTTCCCATTACTACGCATTACAAATACAAAACGTCTGTATACTCACTTAATATTTTAGGGTTAAGATTTTCTCAATCACGGTTTCGGACAGACAATTACAATGTCTATTTTTTACATTATATTATTTATTTTTTTATAATAATTACACAAGGAGTTCATGCCTAGCCTGTAGTGAACTCCTGATGATCGTAATTGTCCGAAACCGTGGTTGAGAAAATGTCTATAAAAATTATTACGTGAGTGTTAAAGTGTGGAAGGTTTAATTTCCAAAATCATAACTATTTTTTTATTTTTTTTTTTATGTTATGAAGTAGAAGACGAGCAAGACGCTCTCCTGATGTTAAGAGATAACGGCTGCCCATAATCAGTACAGTGTTACCTAGGACTTCACAATTATGTGAAACTCTAGGAGCACTGCACCAACGCTTCTTACTCAAGAGTCATAAGATGTTAAGACTCTTTAGCCCAGTAATTTCACTAGCTACAGTGCCCTCCTACCGGAGCACAGTGATGTTTGCACATCACTGCTCATTATTATTCCGGTTATTTTATTATCTTAGGATATAGTAGTTACCTATTCATTGTGATATTTATTTCAATGTAAATATTTTTCTAGAATATACATAACGTAGGTACTGATTTATGCAAAATGAGTAGACACAATATAATTATATACCTACGTTAGTTCATTGTACATAATATCTACATTGTTTACTGATAAGCCTTGCATGAAATTTTTGATAAGCACCTTTGTTGATAGTAAATAATATGGTAATTTTAATTTATTTCGCATGTTTTATTATAAAATTTAAGCGGATACGCTCGTGATTCATGTAATAACCCGGATTTTACAATAATTATTAATTATCATTGTAATATTTTTTATCATTTGGAGTCTTGGGCATCATAAAAATTTCTCTTCTCTTTTGATCATGTCGTGGTACGAAATAGATATTAAGCATGAGATATATTAGTTTTGGAGTAGTATTTAATAAAAAAAAGAACTTATACCTAATTAAAAAGTGACTTAAAATTAAATTAATTAACACGCACTTTGATTTGTTTCTCTAACAGGTTTATAAAATATAGATCTCGTGGTCTACTTCTATTCGAGTCGTATGGCTTTTTATGGGTTTTTTTTTTTAAATTTAGGACTTAGAGTTGTTTGAGCCAGTATTGAGCCAGTTCTACGGCTCTTTCGTTGGCTTCAAAAAGGTCGTCAACTGTGCAGGTTGTGGGACAGTTCGGACATTTGTAAAAAGTATATACTATACCTGGTATGTTTGACCTACTCCTAGGAAACCGCTCAATTGTTTTTTAATTATTTCTTCTAAGGTACATTTGGTTAGTACGAGTATATATTTCAACAAACGCAGACAGAGTTGTGTGACTCTGCAAATACTTCAATCCATGATTTTGATGCCATTCATCAAGGAATATTTTATTCATTTGTATACTACCAAAAATTACGTCTATCAAAATTACCATCGCGCGTTAAATCGCTAAGTGAAAAGTAGATAACCGTTTTCCACGTACCTAGCTATTAACCCTAAAGACGTTATACGATATACGGTAGATAATCTATTTTCACCGTAGGCGCTATCTCCAAGCGTAAATTCACCGGCGGATCTTGGCTGGGGAGAGTAATCACCCAATCGAATAGGGCGCTTCGCGGTAAAATATTGTATACCCATGTATTTAGTGGATATTATTTAGGTGCTGTAGAATTTTAGTTTCGGATAACACTGGTTGGTTTGAAAAACGATGTTCAATTATTTTTCTTTTTGGTGAGACCTTGTCCAAAAAGGTCAATACGCAGCGAATTATTCGCATGAACGCATGATTCTTAACACAACTTATCTACATAAGCGTGAATGAATTGATGTGAATCTAATTGCGGTGATTTCGCTATTTCTTGATTAAATAAGCTAAGGACTTTTGCTAATTTGCTCGTATAAAGCTGCTCCAAAACATAAATAGTATTTTTTTTAAGAACTGAACACCAAATTGACTCAATAAACAAGCTCAAAGTGATGTACGTATGACTTCACACATAACTAATATAATTGATAGAATAGATAGAATAGAATAGAATAGAATAGAATAGATCTTTATTAACCTTAGCAATAACAATCGTCATCTTAGGCAAGTCAAGTACATTATGCATGAAATTATAATTATTATTCTTATTAATATTTGTTGTTAATTAATATTAAATTATGTACATTAAAATTTTAATTTTTGCTTGTCTACTTCAATTAATTAATATATTATAATATTCTAGTTTGTCAACATAATATAATTAAATTCAGTAAAATTATAAAATAATTAAATGTCAAAATAATAATAAGATAGTACCCATTGTGAGGATTGATACATAACTATAATCTTATAACCCTATCTATGGCCACGATTACTATTACAATCAGTTGGTAACATCAAATCAAGCTCGACGCCGCGAAACGTCCGCATTGTCCGAACAGGTATGTGACATTTCCTCAGACACTGACATGGGTCCTACTCCTCTCCCCTTCCTCGCCATCCTTGATTATGATAAACGACTTATGAAATTAAAACGGTCTCGTACAACAAGTTGCCATTCAAATGAATACGGCCATTGTTGTAATTCATTCCCATGACAAATTGCCGCTCTGCACTCCGTACACATTGTCTGTTAAATTAAATGGGACGGCTATTGAAATCGTTTCTACGAAGGCTATTCCCAGACAAAACTATAATACGTCAATCGCGGTCGCGTGGCGCATGGCGTGCGCGCTCCCTTCTAACATTTGTAACCTGAAGTAGGCCCTGAATATACAATGCCTGCGATATATCGATCGACGACACTGCCTATCTTACAAATGTCTCCTCTATTATAGCTCTTTCTTTAACAGCCTTACGCTGGACAAAAGCCTCGGGTGGACGAGCCTCGAACGGCTTTTCAATGGAACGAATCTCACCCGATGCTTTCGGAAATATTTTAAATCTGCCGACATCGGAAATCTCTTTGATTCTCAGATACCGTCGAGTGTCCTGTAACTTCTAATGGATCGTTCGAAATTAATTTTCGCGCTTAATATTTTGCAGGATTTATCAATTTTCATTAAGCACTATTCAAAGCGACCTTCGACGGACTTTTAATTAAAACGCTTTTAAAATTCTAGCGTAAAGCTATAATTTAACTTTATTTAACCCTTTTATATTTTGAACAGGTAACAAGCAGTTTAAAAACTTGATAATTGAAAATGTTGGAATTGTTTCGTAGCTTCGTCGTACACAATATCGGCATCGGTAACAACAATGAGCGAAAGGAAAGAGTGCAGAGGTAGATAGATATCCGCTGCGAGCGATCTTTGACATCGTTCCAATAACTTTGACAGTGGCGCTATCTCTCCCGCCCCGCAGCCCACGCGTGCCCTCCGCGCGCCCGAGCTCGAGCTCTCACAAATTTTCGGCCGAAGCGGACTGTAGTTTGTTTTCTTTGTGTCATTTCCTTATCGCTGTGCCAAAATACGTTTCATGACCGTTACGTCAGCCGAAACATACTTCAGGTGAAAACTGTAGCGCGATCGAACGGTTTTGATTATTTCATGCGGAGGCTCACATTAAATATTTGTGAACGAGCGACCAAACCGAAGGCAATTATTTATAAAAATGTATTTACGTCGCAGTCGCAGGTAACCGCAATATTACAGGAAATATTTTACACTGTTATGCGCCCATTGCAATCTTCTCGCATATTTTATATCATACCTCTTTCACGTTTTATGGTTAAAATTATTTTTTAACTTTAATTCTGTCGCCCCAACGTTTTTACTGCAAAATGTTCTCGTAAATTAAAACCATTAAAATATTTGCTCTTGGGAATAAAGCGATTTAACGCGCGTCCAAATAGTAACTTACCTTGACTTTTGGAACGTACCATTAATTGTGATAAAATGCATATCTTCATTTAAATTCGTCGTATTTTTGTATAAGCTTTTTACGATGATTATTATAAAAAATTTAAATTATTTTTTTATCCAAGGGATGGTGAGACACATAGGTTTAGAGATGAATACAATATTTAGTTATAATTAGAACAAAATATTTTTGACATTAGGTAGAACGGTGCGACGGTATTTTATTAGAGCTCTATGTAATATGCGCTTAACTTTCACATTTTTCCTAAAGTCCTATACTTACATTTAATATTATTTATTGAAAGAATCAAAGTACAGGAGCTGTAAGTTGGAACTCCACTTCGTGGTAAGCATTCGCGTGAAGTGCCAAATTCTCAGAAAAATGTGCTTTTGAAATTTCGGTTTATTTGAGAGTTTAACATTTGCCTAAAGTGTCTATAAGATTTATTCAGTTTTTGTTCGTAATGAAAACACATGTAGCAGTAAGTCATCTCGCCAGAGGCAGGTATATGTGAGTAAAGTGTCAAGATATGCGGCCGGCTGTCATCACGTGCATACGTACGACGTACGACGCTATGCAGCGAAACAACATCTATTTGATTCTTATCTCATATCACAGAGATATTGTGGAGAGATGTCACACGTAAAAAGTATCTTAACCTTTAGATTTGTTTTACAAAAGTATTATTTTTTCATATATTTATACGCTGTAAGCCAGCGCCACTTCGTGTAAGGGTTCAGGTGAAGTCTTTCTTAGTGCTTTTGACATTTCATTTTGTCTGGAAATTTGATATATTTACACGGAGTTGGCCTATAAGATTTATTATTTTCCTTCGCAATGAAAACACATGCAGCAGTGCTTGTGTTGTTCCAGGGTCTAAGTTATCTACATATCAAGTTTCAGGTCCATTGGTTCAGCTACTTTTCTCCTCTCCCTGCACGGTTGTCTGGAAGAGATCGCTATTAGCGATAAGACCGCCAATTGTAACACATAGCTTTTGTATTGTTTTAGTTTATAAGTTGTTTTTGTACTTTGTCTCTTGTGTTCCAATAAAGGGTTATCTATCTATCTATCTTAGGAGTTAAGAGGAAACACATAAACAGTATTAATTTCGCATATATAGGTAATATTAGTAACTAGGATTCGTAAAATGTGTATTAAAATAGCTCCATTTTTGAATGCTCTACGTCTCATATACTCCCCGTCCCCCTTCACAGCCCCCAGACGTCCAAAATATAAACAGGTAAAATGTATTCTTTGTGAAGAAAAAGTCATTTCAGAGACAAGATCGTCTATCTCTTTACAAATATGAGTAGTCGAGCGTAGTTTTAGTTTCATATTTTATTAACATTATGTGTTTTAACATGACGGGTAATATGATTTATTGCGTGTTTTTGAGATGAATGAATTTAGTACCAAATGCTATAGAAAACTGAATAAATGGTTTATTTAAGCTTACCTTTTATTATTTTAGCTTGACTTTTAGCTTTTATTATATAAGCTAAAATACAGTTCAGTGGTGTGGCGTGTAAAGGGAATAGGTCACCTCGTTTAGAGTTTTAGACGTGAAAGAGTATCAAACACCTATAGGTACATACAAACTATCACATTTATAACATTAGTAGGGTTAGCTTATTCCAATTTTCCTCCTCAAATTAAAAAAAATCCCCACCATGGGGCTTTTTTTACATTTTTGTAATTTTTTTCCCGCCGTCAACTTTAAAAAAGTGGGGAAAATTTTACAAAAATGTAAGAAAATCCCCTCCCTTGTCTTATTCGTTGTGTTCAACACACGTAATTCCCATTAATTTTATCACATCAACCTTATTCTTTTTCTGTGGCGTTACAAAGTTATCGTCTCTCTCCAGCGCTCGCAGAAAACTTGGTTTGTTTGGCGGACAAACGCAGCGACCGGTGGCCGAAGTTCAGAGTCCACCATCCGATCTGTGACCAACTTTTAAATCGCAAGCGACTGACGTCACAAACAGTTACCGACAAATTACAATTCTAAACAAGTTACTCCGATATATGATACTAGAGGGTGCTCGCGGCTTAGCCCGCGTAATAAAATCCTGTCTTAGCGAAGATCTACATCATAAAGTCTATCTATGTTCCAAATTTCAAGCGAATCCGTCCAGTGGTTTGAGCTTTGCGTTGATAGGTCAGTCAATCAGTCACACATTCCTTTTATATATTTAGATCACGTATCAACACTAGCCTTTACTCGCGGTTTCGCTCTCATAAGGAAATCCTTTCTGATTGCTGATCTCTACAAATCTGACGAGAACTAATGTGTACATCACAAATTTAATAAATCGCCGTGATTGATTGATAACACTTTATTGAAACACCACAATATAAATTCAGAAAGAACTTAATGAGCGGTTTTCGATAAAATTATATAGTTACCTCTTTCAGGCAACCGTGCAGGATCAGGAAAAATTGGTCATATTAAGTATGCCCAATCTTTTGGAGTTAGAGCTGTGCGTTGATATATCAGTCTACTGACTGATATATCAATCAGTCACGCTCAGTTTATAATATAAAAACAGAAGATTATGTTTCATATTGAATTATGTGTAATTCAAAGGTTGCTAGGACAGCAAATTTCATGCCGTATGGTACAGTGGTTTTGTTCTGAAATCGTAACAAATTCACACATATAAAACTTTTGCTTAAATTTTATTAAATGAGTTAACTGAAAAAACGAAATAATTATAATAAATTAATGATTAGCAACTAAGTTGTGCAATGCTCTTCGATAAAAATACCAATATTAGCAACCTTAGAACTAATAATTTAGGCAAGTTGTGTAACGATAAAAATAGACATAACATAACAATATCAAAACTTTTCCACAATTTCAGTAGAATGAAGCAAGCTTCTCTACAAAACCATCCAAAATAATATCTAGAACAAGTGTTAGGAAAACCAATTTACTTATAGAGAGCAGAAGAAATCTCAACTTATTAAGTTGCACATTTATGTTACGGAGTAAAAGTTGCGCAAAATCGCAGCGACTCTATGAGCCGAAGACAAAGAATAAAAAATGGCCATATGTGGTTTCATCAAACGGAAATGAAGCAGCTATTGTAAGCCAACTTGCTTGCAAACAATCACACACATACACATTTGCATGCTCACAAATATGTTATGTGAAGTGCGGTATTTAAATACCAAGATAATATTTTAGTCGTTCTTACTAGCAGCGCCCAGCGGTTTTAACCGCTGTACTGATTCCCGCTGTCGACTATTTGTTATTCTAAACTATATCTACCAAATATTAGCTCAGTCGGTCCACCCGTTTAGGTGTGAATAAGTGACAAACATACACACTCACAAACTTTCGCCTTAATAATATAAGTGTGATGAGTGCTTTTGTATTAATTATTCTGAAGCCTAAAATACAAAATACATAAATCATTATTTTCGATAGCCTTACTAAATGTTTTTTTATGAACAAACGCTTAGCATGGGGATCTAAGTTTTTTTATCATTATGCTCAGTCCAGTATTTTTTTGTCCTCAATAGGGGGAGCACAGACTTCGTTGCGCACTGCGAACTGAAAGAAATCGAATCTAAATTCATCGAATACAAATAAAAGTGGAGCTGTGAAACTTCCACCGTGCAATTAAACCGCACTTTAGTGCTACAGTCCCTTGAAATAAAGAACTTTAGAGGTATGTCCTTTTGTTTGTATGAACACCATGAATATTAGTGAAGCGGGATAAGTTTAATGAACTCATTTACGAACGTTAAGGTGCGATGTAATTCTGTTCACCGTAGGTAAATTGGACAAAGCACTGCTAACTGTAGCAGTCTAGCGCCAGATTTAAAACCCGATCCTACCTTCTAAATTATAAATAAATGGGTAAATAATAAATTTCGGTGTCTTTCTACTTTCTACTTGACGCCTGATTAAGTAATAGGAAAGATTATATTATAGGACATTTAATATTATGTTAAAGAGGCATACCAACCATTTCAGCTCAGTGCCATCAGCATTTTAGACATGAAGAGTGTGAAGATCGTAAGTACACAGTACACATCCATTCTTTCTCATTTGAAAGGTAAGCGGTAAGGATACTAGAAAATCCTCCAAATCTATATTAAATGGCTGCCCTACCCAGGTTCCTTTATTTCTCCTGGCAATAGTGCAGCGTTGCAGTAAAGGCGCTTGGTCTTGCACGATTGCACATGGCGCGACCTCCGCAACGTGGTTACCCAAAACTTACATTTTATTAACTTGCTAAGAAACCATATTACTTTATTTTATGCTGTGACGCTTCTCAGCTTATTTCTATTTGAATAAGTTAGTTGTGAAAATTACAGACAACAATAACAGCGTTTTGACTTCTTGTTGCGGGATTCTTATTTTTTACAAGAGAAGAAAACAAGGATCTTTAGCTCATTTGCACCACTTTATGAGTTTATCGAGGTATTATAGGTACGTTCTCTTCTCGGTATTCGAGTTACCTGAATTTTCCCTTGAATAAATGAGCATTATATCAAAATCTTGCTTTTAACAGTTTTTTGCAGTATTTGGTTCCGTTTGGATGGAGGAAGATCCTCGTACAGGATCGAAGCGGTTGGCACGAAGCCGAAGTAAATACAAGTGAGTTTATGCCGTTATTTACAATTATGAGTATTTGGTTCAGAAGTTCAGACTCGCCTCGACTTTTTCAACGTTGGCAGCAAATTTTACAACAAGGGACCCCAACAAAATTTTCCAAACGTCTATCTAAGAACTGTAATTTAAAACTGATTGGACTTCTATAAGAAAGCGCGCTAAATCCAATGTCTTCTATTGATACATTCAACAAAAGTGTTACCATTCACAATATACATGTTCGAGTCGAAAAAGTGGCGACATTTCCCTTCTATTGTAGCTGTAACAAAGCGAAAGGCCCTCACTTCTTCCGGCATTTAGCTGGACTCGTACTTAGCTTCGAGAGTGGCCCGCCTTAAAAGCTGACTTCACTTAAAACCTTCCCTACTTATGTATTTTGTATCTTATGACGCTGATATTGTAGCAAACATGGCAATCCAAAACCAAAGAGCTCTTGAAGGAATTACGATTTTCGCAGGGTTACGATCACAGTAAATACAGTTTTACGTAATATATTTTAATAAAGAAAATCAAAGTAACACTACATCTGCTCGTCTACTAGGGCTATATTGCAATGGCTTTAGTATTCTTTTATTCATAATCAGATATCCGTTGTAAACTATGTTCCCGTGCGTAAGACGAAATATTTACGTGCTCCACAGAAAAATTCCAGGAATTTCGCACGAGCAAAATTAATTAAATTTTATGAAAGTTTTTATTCTACCTTGAAGCCTAGCGTGTAAACTTTATAGCTCTCGACGTTGGGAATTAGCGATTTAGTGCATCTTACTGTATAAGAATACTTTGGAGGCTTGACTAAACAGACCAAAAATATGAAGTATAAAACAATGTTTATTGGTTGCTTGAATGAGTTCGCTCTGAGCGATAAGGTCCAATGTATTAATTTATTTTAAGCAATAGTCATTTAAATTTATTTTTTGTTAAGTTGGTCAAATTAAGAGTTTCTTTTTCTATTCTATCAGCGTTTTCAAACAAATTTAAGAAAAGGAACTGATCATGCGTAGAGTGGCCGAGTGGACGGCGTAAATATTGCTGAAGGAATACGATCTAAACACTATCTCGGACGATGTAAGTGGACTGTAGAAGTATGTGAACGTAAATAAGGTGAGAAACGACAGTCCAGATCTTTGCAAAACACACATGAATAAAGAAAACTGAAGGGCACCACAAACCTTTAAATCCACGCCGCCTCGAGCAGCAGCAGATGCAGTCCAGCGCGACAGTCCTGCAGGTTGGTCAACCACTGCACGCCAAAGATAAATCTCCACAGATTCACAGACACGGACAAGAGAGGTTTCAAAGAATGTCATACACGCACGGCGAGGGTGCCGTAGAATTCTGCAGGTTTTGACAATAATTCACGGCCCAAAATCACTAGATAACCTCTGAGTTGAGGGTGTTTGGAGAAATTGGGAGTAGACACAACGTGCCTCCGACTCGGTTCTGTTATGCACACGCACTGCACTTTCGGAAAAACGCAGTATTTAATAATGTTGATGGAGCGTCTTTCAAAACTACCCTCCATTATGAATGGTGAAGACTGAACAAGGGATAAGGTCGATAATTATCAATGAAAGTTGACAGATAAACACATAGAATAGATTAAACAATATCTTGTTATCTGTGACTCAACATTTTCTTGTACCAGACTGTTATTATACAGATCAAAGAAAGTTTTCAGTCTTCTCGTACGCAATTTATTTGAATTTCAAAAACGCATGACGACGCGTGGCTCAAGGCGCTGGCGCAGAAACGCGCTCACAGGCACGAAACACCACCACCTTCCTCGGATTCTGCAAACACTCTACGTCTGCAACTTAGCATTCCTCTGATCTGCGCCTGCAACCTTTGCAATCGCTGTTGCAGCCCTATAAAAAAAAGTATTTTGCGCGTAGATATGAAGCGTATGCTTAAGACGCAAATTTTCTTTGCATCAAGATATATGAAACAGCTAGCAGCTAGTACTAGTTGCTACAATAGTTGTTCTATCGGGAAAGCGCTAATAAGTAAGTCATGGTAAATCACGTCGAATTCTGGACGAAGTCTTGGTCATAAAATCTCAGTGGATAAATTAATTGTAGCAGCTCACAAGTTTCGTCATCCGGATCGCAGTTGTCGGGACTTCAGATGAGAGGGGAGGGTCGCATAAATATCATATAATTACTACTCTTTGCTAACAGGGACGTGTACTTTTTGTGGGGCGACTTGAAAACTGGGCATATCAGACTAAACAAGTTTTACTATTATAAAGTAGACTCAAGTCATGTTTGTGGATTTTTACAATTTAATTGTGATTGAATCGAATTAAAAACTTACTAATAGGGTCAAGCAGGGAGAAATAGCGATATATGTGGCGAGCAACATCTGCCCATACCGTAGACGACATATCATGACGACCACGACCGTTCTGCCAAGAACGAAGCGATTAAAGAAGAATAGGGTCCCCTTTTCACCCTTTGGGTACGGAATCCTTAAAAAAAACTTACTTCACTTGAATTAGTCCTACGGTCAGGGCTTAAGGAAGTAACAAAGATAAACACAAACATTCTTTTAAAATTTAAAACATAATAGGTATATAACTGTGTGTCTGTCTGTGTATGTGTAATGTTTTAGTGCTAGTTAATAGTTGTAAGTGAAATGTGAAACGAACATTTTTCTTTGGTCTCAAAAAAGAGTATTTTTATCTTATCTTGACATATTATAGTGAATTAAAGGTGACTATATAGTACATTGCTGGCTAGGCTAATGGTAACAATGTAAGTGTAATGAGCCAAATAGCGCATGATATCAGACGCCTTGCTCGTCTCATTGCCCTAATTGCATTGAACTCTAACATATGTATGTACGAGTAAATAGTATAAAATAAATAGTGGACACAGGTATGTTCTATTGGAGTATACACTAATACCTTTTTAATATAAGAATCAACGAGCTAGAAATATAATTATTTCTTCGTAGATAAGAATAATTAATCAAAGAAAATAGGCTTTTTCTTAAGCTTATTAGCAACAATTTTACATTTTTTATCAAGGCTTTCATACTCATTTGAAGATTTAGTCTGTAAATATTAAATGTTACGAAAATCTATTGCTTAGATGATATGATCTGAATATAGAACTGTACTGAACTGTGACTGTGTACTGAATGTAATTTTTAAATCGGAATGAAATTGTTTCAGAAACCGTACAGTCAAGAGGTGTTTACGGCCTTGTCCCGACTCAATAAACTGTGAAGCCACCTTCCAGGTGTAATCTGTTACCACCCGCGGCGATAGATTATTAAATATTTAAAAAAATTAAAATGAAAGTTATATTTTGAAGATGAAAGTAAGAGTCAAAGTGCGTCCCTGTCTTGAAACCCTAAAGCATACCAACGAAACATCGCTTGCATCCGATACAAGTGCGCACAAGTGGGCCCTCGCAGGCATTGTTGCCGGTGGAACAAAGCCAAGGGCCCTCCGCGGCCGCGCGACCTCGCACCGCCCTCTCGCCCTAGCGCCGACACTCTTTGTGATATCACGTTTTTAGGCCGACAAGCCCACAATTGACTGTCATGATAGAAAGTCCTTAATACCGAATAGCCTTGTAAGCTGTTTAGCAGCTACTTTTTGGGATAAAATGTCAGCTTCGCGGAAGAATTGCGGGAGATTATACATCCTGTAATATTATGTAGGTACCGAAAAAGGTGGAGAGCTGGTGATTGGTCATGCGTAGAACTAATAACAAGTAGAACGGTTGAGTTACAAAGTGATGACCGAGAGAGAAATTTAAAAAAATGGTGAGTGGACGCCATTTATTTGGACTTAGTACCCTTATCCACGAAAAAGGGTTGAGTAGAGCATAGTTGACGTTGAAGACACGACTAAAATAACAATACCACCCGTATTGTTATTGTATTTATTTTCAATATTAAATCTCCCTTAAACCACAGTAACAACACCCCATACAATTTTAGTCAGTCCAAAGTCAACAGTACTCGCCATGATATTATTTATTCGGGTCGTATTGTTATATTCTTCCAGGTGTCGTCAAATAAACATCTCGCAGTAAGCAGACACTTAGAAACAAAGACATAGTTTGCACTCCGAGACCACACCACGAGTCGTAAGCTCGCACATACAAGTTAAATTATAGTACAGGAATAAATAACTACTTACTATGCTATTGATCAAATTAAACAACATAAATTCACAGGATATGTACATCAGAAAGAGGATGAGACATTAAACAGTTTATTAAATATATAAAAATAACCATAACAACCTTGATGATAATAATGTTGAAATGTTGACGATGACCATCAACCAAACATTCTCATTAATTTGTACACATAATGTTCCATGTTCAGAATGCGTTTGTTGTTTGTAATACATAATGTTCCATTTAGTATTTAAGTAGCTAAAACAACAGCTAAAGTCGTATTGTTATATTCTTCCAGGTGTCGTCAAATAAACACCTCGCCGCAGTAAGCAGACACTTGGAAACAAAGACATAGTTTGCACGCCGAGACCACTCCGCGTGTCGCTCTACGACACCTCCAGGATTAAGTTTAGCACATACTAAACTTAATACACGATTAAATGGTATTTATCAAATGATATCGTAAACTCTTTGTATTTATCATGATGTTGCCTAAATTCAACGCAAGGAAAAGAAATATCAATCTAGAAATATGTGTGCCACAAAAGGGAGGACGTGACAAACAGTGTAGTTATTAAAAATCAAGCTAATATCGGTAGACGATGACGATTCTTCTTGTAAGTCTGAACCCATAATGCTGGTGATGTATATTATGTAGCTGAGAACAACAGCTAAGGTCGTATTGTTATATTCTTCCAGGTGTCGTCAAATAAACACCTCGCCGCAGTAAGCAGACACTTGGAAACAAAGACATAGTTTGCACGCCGAGACCACTCCGCGTGTCGCTCTACGACACCTCTCGGGTTAAGCTTCGCACATACTGTGTTAACTTAATAAACAATTATTTCATATTGTTGATCCTTTAGAGATCGCTTTTAGTAATAGTACCGCCAATTGTCACATTGTCACACTTTGCTTATTAAATTTTGTTTTAGTTTTAAGTTTTTTCTGTATACTTGTAGTGTTGTAGTGTTAGTGTTGTGTGCTGTGTAGAGTTATCTATTTTGTTCTATTATCCTATTATATTATACACGTTAGTATGTTTTTTACCTTTTCTACCTACCTATGTAAAAAGCATAGACTTAGGCATAATACTATTTAAAGTGGCGTTAAGCACTGCTTATATTTTAATTTATATAGAATCCACTAAAATAAATTAGTGATTTGGGTGTAGCTCAGTTTCGTCTTACAGATGATGAAAGAGAGCGCCAACATTTGTTTTGATTTGAACTCGTTTTAAAGTTTTGCTGGGACATAAATGTGTAGGTGAGTTCTAAACAACATTTTGGACGTACAATGACAAAGAAGTTAAAAAGTATCATGTAAAAATTACTATAAATCGAAAGCACACGTGTTCTAACCTAGTCCGTAAATCGTCAGATACCAGCAGGTGAGATAGTGGTCTAACGTTTTAGTCAAAAAGTGAATTAGCAATTTAACCTATTCTCAAGATCAAGAACTGAGTGTGCGCAAAACCTTACATAGCTCGAGGCTTACCGATGCGAGATTCAAGTTAAACTTTTTGGCACATTCGACCTCCGAATATTCCAGCACCCGTATGCTCGAGTTTCCAACTCAATAACCTATCTGTGATATATTACAGGTGTCATAGGATCGGTGTCCGAAACTAAAAGTAATGGATTCAATTAAACTTCTACTATTTGCAAGGTAGGCTAAATCTACTGCATACTAGTCAATCAGTGATTTATTGTTCATCGCTGGAAACTTGAACGGTGTGGAATGATCGTGTTTTTTGAGAATGTTAGACACCGGCACATAAATTGACGGCAGCTTGATGGTGTGCGGTTACCGTCGCTTGTAGACGTCCATAACACTAGTGGTGATTCCAACGCGCTTTTGGTCACAGCCAATGTAACAAGTGAAAGAAAAAACTTTTAAAAACAATCTTTTATTATTATTACCATCAAGCACCAAAGTACTTGTCAAGACGAATCAAATGAGGCCAAACTCAATGGGGTAGCTTCGTTTAATTACGGATTTCCAATGGCCACCTTCCAGCTCCATCATCAGATCAGCTCGATGTCATAATTTAATTATGATTACCGGGATTTCTTTCCTTTACGATGTTAAGTGAAGTATTTCCGGCCTTTAGGTCTCTAAATCCATCGTCCATCGCCAAGTCGCACAACATCAGGCGAAATGGTGATCAACACCTTAACATAGCGAATAAAAAAAATTCTATTGTGAAGCTTTTTACTTTACCATAACATCCTACTAATATAATGAATGCCAAAGTATGGATGAGTGTTTGTTCGTCATCTCAAAAGACTCAACTCATTAAGCTGAAATTTGGTATACGTAATAGGTAATGTAGATAACTTAGACTCTGGAATTAAACATTGGTATAGTTTTATAGTTGCTTAGTTTGGAGTTAGGTGGCGCTGTGTTGAAATATTATTATTTATTATACCTAGTTTTGCATATTTTTACGTAAACCCGCTGGGCATAACTAGTTCCATAATAGCATTCTATCTAAACTTAATTTAGCTTGAAATAACTTTGACAAATGAAGTCAAAGCAATAAACTCTACACAAAATGATTGATTACTTTAGTTAGTAAAATAAATTAAACCTAACCTTGGAACAATAATTTTATGCGTACTTTGGACTGTCAGAAACAATTTTCATTAGGACAATCAGGATGAGGAACAATGATACTATAGAATTACGTTTGTGCTCCAAAATCTGGCGTAAAAGATAAAACGGTTGGTATCTATATTTACATTTTAATAGGTTATTCGTTAAAATCTGTTATGCTTATAAAGGGGCTATAATACATACATACATATAATCTCGCCGAGTTCCCGCTGTGGTAGGCAAAGGCTATGGGTTCGTCCCGGAGGACCCCGTTCCCCGAGGCACCCATTCCGGAGGACCCCAGCTATTTCCCTCCACTTGGTACGATCTTGACACACCTCTTTCGCATCTTCAACTTTCAACACAGTCTATATTCTTCGGGCTATAATAACGGTTAATATCATTAAAAGCGTTCTAGGTAATGTACAAGTGCAGTTTTAAAAAATAACTTGGTCACCCTTTGTAACAAAAGATTTTAGATCGGAATCGGTTGCGGCCATAGAAATCACTAGATCGTGAACCTTTTCTCCTTCATTCGAAATTAAAATATACTCATTGATTAAAACCTTATACGGAAAATATTGATTAGTTTATTAACTATTTAACTCTTTCATAAAAATGTTTTTCAAAACATACTTAACATGATCTATGCACGATCGGCAAAAATCACTCTTCCCTTTATAGTATGCATCATTCCATGTACTCGTAGCTCATAGTACAACAGCAGATAGCTAAGCGCTACCGTCTGACTGGACAAAGAATCTTAATTATTTTAAGCTGAGCTCGCTCTCGTAATTTGTAGTTTAGTCCCTAAGTAGTACTTATTTTATTGTATCGTCAGCTAGGGATGGCTTAACTAGTGCCGGGGTATTATTTCAGATTTTCACGGCGTCTGCACATCTTTAGAGACAATTGTGCTTTAAGACCCATTCTTTTTAAAGTGCTCTCCATCAGAATTAAGTTATTCCGGTGTCTGTCAACGCGGTTTCGTATTCCCGCCACTTGTTCGCTCGAGCAACACTACAGTGCTTAGAAACTTGAGGACAATGTTTTATAGACGAGACAACTCGCTCGGAAAATGTTTTGTACTACTTTGTATTTGCAATTGAGTTCCTATTTTGTTATTGCCTGATTGCTTTGGTAAACGATGGTTAATATTTATAGCTTCAAATGTGCCAAATTTTGTCTTGAATCGGAAGATTTTTTAATGGTGATCTCTTGAAATTACAACGCGAGTTTAATTTTGGTTTAACTCTATAAAAATACACACAATTTCTTTTCTTAGCTAAAAATATATGTACATCCATCACAATCTTTTTTGTATTTTTTAACTTGATAAGAATACAAAAAATATGTCAAAGACTTTCACTCACGAGTACTTAACTAAAACACATATTTGTAAACTGCAAAAGTTTATATAGCTAGACGAATCCCTAAGCAAAAATACGTAGAGCAAAGAAAATTACAAAGAAAGAGCAGCAGTATAATCAAATAAAATCAATTGAATCGCACCTAGTCCGAAGTTCTAGATACCAATTCACTTTATGAAAAGCTCCAGCAAGAGTATCGCTATACTCCTACAAGTAAACAACAATATCGAATCAAATTCGCGATTGAGTTAGACAGTGACCCATAACTAATAAACTAGATAGGGGAACTTGGAACTTATACGTAAATGCAGTAACTGAACTTGCATAATACTCGTATAATATTTTTCTCTAAAATATATTTTCTGTATTTTTTTTTTTCAAAAACAGTCCTTGTGTGCTTAACATAAAGTTTTTTCGAGTACTATAAAGAACTTTTTTTTTCTCTAGGCTGCACTATCCCACTATTGGACGAAGACCTTCCCCAATTCCTTTAATTTTATCACTTTCCTGCGCCATTCTGTCCAATTATAATTACAATCCACCTGCTACTGACGAGAAATTTCAATTTAAGTCCTTCCAACTGTCATTTTTATGCGCAGTGTGATTCAAGTGCAATCTGTTTTTAGTGGATATTAAATCAATTGCAATTGCATTGTCTACTCGTGTGATTTTTTAAACATGGTATACCTGCAGTACACAGAATTCGACAATACTTCGGAGAAGTTCAGAAATTTAGCAGCCCGTCTCTATAGTTCATAGTACACTACTTTGAAAATGAGTTAGTAACCAGAGTACAAAGTTAAGTAGTAATTTGAGTTACTGCATGCAGTCGTATAGTCCACCTAAGCCGGGCGAAATCTAAAAACCAAACGTGTCTAACGCGAAGTAAAGGATGTTTTGCGAAAGTTTTGCGACACTTATTGCAGTTACAGGGGCATAGTTGGGAGCGAAAGCGAGGTACGGTCTTCGGCGGTACGTACCCGTACAGTCGGGGAAGCAAAACTTTAGCACGGATTAGGTAGATGCCGGAGTGACTTGCGCTATTTTTCTCGAGATTTCAGGTCACTTCGTTTTTCTACGTAAAGAACTATCTACGTTCATGCTTGTACAAGTAATGTTCAGTGACTGAGAATAAAATGACGAGATTTTTGTTAGTTTTATTTGAATAAAGATAAATACCTGATATGGACATAGGTACTCGTAAATGTAGGTACTGCTTTGATTGAATTATTAAAAATATATTCATAATCTTCCATTGTTTTACTTCGGGCTTATATTATGCGGACTATTGCTCGTGGTCGTGACGGATCCAACTTGCGTTGTCTATCGGTAATCACACATTTGCTAAGTAGATATAAAAACGAATTGCTGAGTCCTTCCTACAAATACCATTAATCAGTTAAAAGTTGTGTATCCTTCTCGCCAGGTATTTTTGCAGTTGTCTTAGTCTTTACGCAGAATACATTTTGTCTGTAAGAATAAATAATTATGATTATTCTAAAACCTTAAGACACTTTTCTCTCCAACGGTACATTTTCCACTCAGAACCCTCCTTTCTCGCTGAATAAGACGTTCTATTCTTTTGTTCTCGAAAAAACTTTCTAACAAATAAATAGCACCTACCTACTTACACTTAAAATTGAAAAAAGTTATATTGAACGAAGTTTCTTTTATTCAAATTTCTAAGGTGAAAAAGAGCTTTTGAAATCTTTTTCAGTCGTCCTGTGAACTAGCAACATTTTCTCTGGTGCTAATTTAAACTAAAAAGTTACGATTTGTAAAATTTCGTGAAACATTACGAAATGAACACAAAGTCGAAAAATAAAATGTATGAATAGTGAGCCTGACTTTAGCTTTTGTTTAAAAGTAACTAACATTCTGTATTATTTTTTAAGCTGATTAAAAGTAATTTTGGGTCTTATAAGTACCTGACCCTATTCATTCTACATTGATCCCATATTTTCCTACCCCTGCCATTTAGCAAGACTAATTATATTTGTGGTGAAAAGCAAAAATATTCGAGACTATGATGAAAAAAGCTATTATAGCTTTATTTATACTGCATAACTAGTATTTCATTTAATAATCTAAACGTTATACAGGTGACTAAAGAAAAATAAT
This sequence comes from Hemithea aestivaria, assembly GCA_947507615.1. NCBI lineage: Eukaryota > Metazoa > Arthropoda > Insecta > Lepidoptera > Geometridae > Hemithea > Hemithea aestivaria. The sequence goes on from OX382331.1 coordinate 12,584,756, forward strand.
GTTCATAAAGTCGAAGCCAAACTCGGGTATATTTTGTACCGGACAGTGACGTAGCGCGTTCCCAGCCAAAATCTTATAAGGGTTATATAATAGCATTTTTTATTTATTTCACAAACCAAAAAAATATGTATTATTAGATACGTATTTTCAATTTTCTTATTTAAATTACGAACTAATAATATTTTTAGGTGTTTGTCCTTTTCAACATCCCTATTACATTACGTTACGTTCAGCTTCTTGAAGCTTTTCCACTAATAAATAAATGATGTTCAGGTTGTATGAAGTCTACCTACATATTAAAGGTGGTATATAGTTATTATTATTATGTCGCTCTTTAACACGGGCTAAGCCCGGGCCTTTTTATAGGCGTACATGGAGACAAAAAGTCCAACGCGCAGAGGCCCTTTTGAGCTTTTAATATAAATGTAATGGGTGACACTTATTGGAGTCTGTCTGTGAGTCCATCCATAGAAAATGGGCTCAAAGGCAGTCTCCGCCAAGTGACAGGACTATTGCTAATTAATGGAAACTACTTGACCTAGGCTATGGATGTGTATTCTAAATGGATGGTTGATGAGGCTTTTGCTAGGACTACGGCACCTGCCACTTCCGTCCCATCAGGAAATATATAGGCAGGTGATGACTCGCCACTCACTAAACGGGCCCCCATAAAGGCCGGCATTACATAGCCGACGAGAAGGGCAACGTTGGTGCAAGTGGCTGGAGGGGGAGAGGTGTCCCTGGACTTTAAACACGTAGGCCAACTCGCCACTTATGCTTCACATCCTCCCTCCGAGCGAAAAGCTCTCGCGACTCCACTCTGGCCGGCCAATCAAGGCAAGCACAGAGGTGGGGGACTGTTCCTCGTCAGTGTTCACTCCGTCCGGTCGGTGAAGGCAAGCCGGAGATGAGGAACAGAATCCTCCCCCGGGAGCACTCGGGTCCATGGGGTCGCTACTCCCCAACAGCTCGCCATAAGCTGCTCTACAGTGTTATTATTATTATTATTATTGATAGCCATGGTCGTCCCACTGCAGAGCAAAGGCCTCCCTACCTTCCACTTTTTGCGGTTTTGGACTATTTATGACCAGTTTTTACAAAACGAGGCTAACTCATCCCGCCGGTATATAGTTAGTCCGGCTAAATTCAGGAGTAGTTCATTACATTGTAGCGGTAAAGTTACCACTGACACGCCGCGCCGTGCGAGCCGCGGGATTCCCAGATCGCACCCTTGTGGTGTGTACTTCTCGTTTGAACTCGTAGTTGATGTTTTGAAGTTCCTTCATCATTGGTCTCAAAACATCTATTAGAGATGGTCTATGTATGGTGCTTCAGGTTAGTGTGCGACACTTTTTTGATGGAAATAAGCTTATACGAGACTTCAGCAACGACTGCAAAGGTCACAATAAATGTAGAGGATCTATCTAGTATAAAAATTAACCCATCTATAAGACAGAATTAAGAAATTAAATAGTCATTTCTATAATACGTTCTAAGTCTTTAAGAATATATTTTTGGCTTAAAGTGATTGCAATGTAAATTAGCCAATATGGATTCTGTACGGACCAAAATCTCGAACATTGTTATTCATGAAGTATTCCGATACGTATTATGCTTACTATAATGAAACTGTTGCTTCAAAGTGAAAGTTAGTCGATCGCTAAGGCTATAAGTTTTTTTTTCTGTTTGGCAGTAAACAAATCGTGTGATTAGTATGCGGGTCTCGACGCTACGTATGATCGTACGCACGCTATAAATAGTGTTATGTAATAAATTATATTAGGTCCGAAAAGATCGCAGATCGCTCTAAGGTTCGATCCCGATGCAAAGCGATAAAACGCGTGAAAGATTCATCACGGCCCCCACGGGAACTATTCCTCTTCTAACTTGTAGCGGCTCTCCCCTTTCTCCGTTATATCATATTTTTCAAAAATCCCTGATGTCGGCCTGTCGAAGTACACTTTTGAATCTTACGCTTTTACATGCTGATTTATAGAAAACTTTAAATAAAATAACTGACAGTCTTTATATTTCCCTTCGAAAATGTCTCAAACCTCATATCAGCCCATTGATTTGCTATCTAAAATACTCGTTAAGACTATACTCAAATTTAAAACTAGGCCCTCTAGCAAATTCTACAATTTTTTTGAACATTGCTATCAGCTAATGATGCTCATTGGGTCAATCGGCGACTAGGTAATTGTTTTCGTTAGAAATTGTCACGAACCTTATATAAATAAAAGAAGTGCCATCCGATGATGAAAGAGGAAGAATAAAAATAAATTTAAAAATATCCTTTTATAATATGAATTTATCAAAATAAGCAGATATTATTACATCCCATCGTAACTGCAAGTTTTGAAAGCGCGACCGCAGCCAACTTGTGACATTGAATCGAAGTCGTTTTCGTTTTGTGTCATCTATGCTATAACTTACGAACTATCTGCTGCATGGATATCTTCCTGTTTTGTACTTTCAGATAAACTTTCTGCAAGAAATCAAGCGTGAATTCTGTCTGCTACCTTTTGAAATGTTTACTAAGGTTTTTGTACATTGGAAATGCTAGTATTTTTTATGTAATAGGTGACAAGCAAGTAGATGGCCCACCTTATGGTAAGTGCCTACCGTCGCCTAAGGATACCTGCAATACCAGGGGTACCACAGAAACGTTGCCTACCTTTCAAGACTCTGATTACTTGCCTTTTGAAGTCCCACGAAGCTCAACGGAAATATACTACGGAAACTCAACTCAACCAAGCCAAGACTCTGAAACTAAACTTCTGATCAAAAAACTTCGAGGCATAATAAGTATTATAAGAATAAGAATGAGAAGAATATTCCTAAGTCTATAATATGGATTTTAATTTTGGTCCCTACTAAGTATTTCCCATATTTTCCACGGGAAAGAAACGACAATCACGTGAAGCTTGTTATTACTCTAGTGTTAATATAGATTACCATCACAGTTGGGCAGTCGAAAGCCGTTGCTGGGTATTAATTAAATGCAGTGTACGCGACATGTGAAAGCACTTTGCTGAATCGCTTATCTGTACCTGTATTGAATTATTGGATAAAATCGGATGAGTTTGACTTGTATCTCAGGCTCAGGTATAAAGTGCTTGCAAAACTTTATTTTGCGAGTAACTTATTGGTGGGAAATAAATTCAATTGTGGATACTTACGTATCAGAGATCAATTACACCTTAATCGTCTTCTCTAATCGAAATTTGTATAATTTTAATGATACATCTCTAGGATATGTACTATTCTGGGGTTTTAATTTTGGGTTTTTTTTACTCATACAAGCCTAAACAGTTGAACCGAGAGAACTGAAACTTGGTATGATAGATAGCTTTACATGAACACAAAGGGTAGAAGGAAAGGAAATAGAAATAGAAGAATAACCATCATCATCATCGGCCCACGGATATCCACTGCTGGACATAGGCCTCCCCCATGGAACGCCACTCAACTCGGTCCTTTGTCTTCTTCCTCCAACCGCTCCCAGCGACCTTTCGGAGTAGTATAGTACTTATAATAAAAAGCAAGACACGAAACTAACCGATACACCGGCACATTACGCTACTAGATTTTTCTATTAAACCAGAATGGCTGCAGTGATGAAAAATGAGATGCGTACTCCCCCGATACTCTCAACTCTCTACGTAACAGGTTATTAGATAATAGCGTACAATCCAGGCTGAAACGCAGCAGGCAGCTAGTAACAACGCATTAGTGCGGCGGGCAAATTGGCCCCTCCTTGATTACAATTAAGTGGCGAGATATGACCTGAGGCGAGCCTACGGCATAGGATCATCACGGAGATTTAGATATAGCTTAGTGCTTAGGTTCTCTTGGAATGACGTAGGCGTTTAATGTCTTGAGGACGTTCCACAGTGAATGTCTTCCGGCTTGTGATGATCACACAGATCACATAAATCTAACTACCACTACTATCTATTATAAACATGAAAGTTTGTAAGCATGTATGGATGTATGTTTGTTACTCTTTCATGCCTAAACGGGTGGACCGATTGAGCTGAAATGATATAGAGATAGCTTAGACCATGGAATAACACATAGGCTAGTACAGCGGATAAAACCGCTGGGGGCAGCTAGTGTTATAAAGTTTATTATGGTGTTAGCACATAATAATAAGTAGGTAGGTATATTACTGTATTTTAAAGAATTCAACAATACAAGGACTATTTATTCGAATCTCTTTTTTATTTATGTGCACTATAATAACTCAAAGATGCCTTCACCGTATTTTAAGCAGTGTTTTTCCCAGGTTCATTTTAAAAATTGTTTAGGTATACTTATTTATCGTGTAGCCAAGTTATACTCGCCTACAGAAAAACGATTTAAATTTAAAAACATCAAACATCTACTTCAGATTAGGTAAGTTAGACTTTCTCAAACTAAATACCAAATACATCTGCTATAACATCTAATAATACAGCTTATATTATAACAAAGAGTCGGTAGAACAATGAAATCAACTGAAAGTGCAGCAAAGGTGACAGGAAGCAGCGTGCCAGTGCGGAACGCAGTCAGGAACCAACGACCGCTGCCTCAGCTGAACTAGGAATACTCCTACTTATATAATTAAACGACTACCTAACTATTACATTGCAGCTCTTTTATCAGTTTATTTGTATTTTTACTGACAAATAAGGAGAAAAGGTTTAGAAAGAGCGACAATGAAGTTATTTTTTTAATTCACTTTAGTTTGAACTTTTTACAAATCGAAATTAGTTCGCGTTTTTGGAAAGTCGTTTATCTACATACGACTATGTATGTAGGTACCACAGAAGTAATACAACTAGAAGTACCCATTTTATGTGTGAGTGTGATGGCAATAGGGAAAATTCTGTGTGAAGAAAAAGGAGAACCAACCTATTTTTTTTCCGCCCCTTTCAGCGTGGCCGGTTTATGTTGTTTGTCAAACTCTGTCAAACTGCTTCACTGTGACAATAATACCTGTGTTTCGTTTTTTTCCAAAATTTTAAAGCAATTTGAGACAATACAATGTTATTCAACTAGTTTATGACCTAAAATCTCAATAGGTATATCGCGTATTTTCATAAAATAATGTAAATCCGTAAGTTGTTCTTTGTCTCACAGGTGGCCACGATGATGTGACCCCGTAGGTACATATTATTTAATATATCTATGATTTGAACATCCAGAAAATAATTGTATCTATCCTTATACACAACGCACTTAAAGTACCTATGGTATTATATATAATACTTAAGGCAAATTTATCTACATATCGAGCTATATTATGTCTGATTGTGAGCTCACACGTGACTAGACAGTAAAAACCACACCATATCATGTTCCGTATGAAATTGAATTAATATCACACCCCTGGTAAAGTTCGCTGGAAATTGAAGCTGTGCAAGATTTAAGCGACAGCCGGGCTCGTAGTTCGTAGGTACATAATTACCGCGACTCGCCTCCGATGTGCCAAAACGCTTACTCGCGACTTTGCTTCACTACGATACCATTTTGAACCTTTGAAATGAATTAGTCGGTATTTTATTTGATCACTAGCTGCGCCCAGCGGTTTTGCTGTACTATTCCAGGGTTTAAGCTATCTCTATACCAAATTTCAGCATTATCGGTCCACCCGATTAGGCGTGAAGAAGTACCAAACATACACACTCACTCACAAACTTTCGCATTAAACTTTCATATTAGTGTGCTTTTACTAAACGGCTATCCGAATAGCTTAATAGTCTATTTTTTGCCAAAAAAAAAGATGTTTTAAAATGGATTTACACAATATTTATAGGTGCGTAGGTAATACCTATCATAAAGGTGACTTATAGTTACCTACTAACGTAATCCTCCTATTCCTATACTATATTATAATCACCTGTTTCGTTTTAGCCCCATCTAAATGTCATTGCTCCCTTTTTCCACTTTACGCACTGCTCTAAAACTATCCCTCCCTGAACCTATGTGCCCTATACAGATTTAGCCCGTGTAATGTGTCCATTGGTGTGCATAATTTATCAATAACAATGTACCTAAGTGGTCCATTCCATTCAAAACAGATATCTCTATCAAAGAGATCAGAATCAGCATTCAAATATATGCAATTGATATAACATACCTCCCCAATACGCTACGGATGGCTGGTCGAAAGTGGATAAGGGAGGCCATCGCTCGAACGCATTAGACTACCAAAGCTGAACAATTTAATGACGATTGACTATTCATACCACATTCGAGCGGTTGACCGCTTTGCTACTCTTGATTTAGAGTCTAATTATTCTACGATCTCAGCCGTAGCGGACGCAAGCAGAGTACGTAATGAGCACGTCGCGTCGTGGAAGCGAAATGCAAAATGTTGCAATTGCATTTTCCCGTCAGAAAAACAGCTTACACCAGCAAAAATAATTAAGAGTATTAGTAGAGTCGCCGAGCGTAGTGTCGCGCAGTAAATAGACTGCTAAATACCCACCTACATTATTGGCGCAGGGACTTTGGGAAGGCTACTGTAATGGAAACAGTTCTGCCTTTTAAAATATACGGACATGGAGCGACTCCGCTTAGTCTATTGTTAGTTAATTAAGAAGATAAATCGGTTTCAATGTTAAAGGCACCTGTTTTGTGAAAAGTAGCAAATAGTGGTTTCATCGATACAAACATGTGTTTTCATTCAGTCATAACTACTTAATCTCCTCAAGTAAGATCATCGCAACAATTTCCTCAAATATTGAGGTGAAAAACTCGCGTGTAGATGCTCCCTTTGATTGTATAACTTTAGACACCTACAATAAAATCGCTACAATACATTCGTGGAAATAACACCTAAGATATCCATTGTAACAGGCTTCTCAGGCGTTCATTTATCAAAATTCTTGGTAGAAATAGCTGTAAGTTTGAGTGCGGTTCATGCCATTGGCCATCAGGCATATTGTGCCCCATCTGGTTCCACATTCAAAGATTTCACATCATTTGTCGTCTGTCACGGGATACTTGACGACGGTTCGAAAGGAACAACCAATCCGTAAAAAGATAATCCCCAATTAAATTGAATCACCTACCGTAAAATTGTTTACCGTTAGAGGTGGAGGTTTTTTCAGAGGTTTTATGGTTACGCTAGCTATAAATCGACGCCGTAACTTATAATAGAATATGTATTAATATCGGGAAGGGAAGATAAAACATGATATTGGAATGAAACATTAATAAAGGCCAAATATCCAAGATCGAATAGATGCCAAGGTATAAGTATCTATATAGAGGTATTATTTACAAATAACATTGTGTACTGGATTGTGTACCTCCATATTTCAATCTAAAATATAATATAATAGTTATAAAAAAATAGGAAACTGATTGACTGAACTATATCAACGCACTGCCCAAATCACTCAATATAATGGATTAAAATTTGAAACACAGGTGAAAGCTTTGAAAGTAAACTACCTACCTACTATATGACAAGTTTTATTTTATGAGATTTTTTAGAAATAGATAGATAACCCTTTATTGCACACAATAATTGCAAACAAAACAATTGACATTAGATTTAAAGTGTTACAATTGGCAGAATAAGAAATAATTAATTAGATACTTTAGCCTAGCGATTTTACTGGATGCCAAGGCTCTGCCGATTTCCAGTCCTCCGTCACAAATACGATGCGGGAGTGCCGCCGGGTTGTTTTAGTGGGTATACCCGTGCAGTCGCTCTGCACCGGTATACCTACATAACCTTCCCATACCCCCGTACATTTTTTCCCGGCGATAACAAAAAAAAAGCCTAGCGATTTTACCAGTTGAAAGCAGCTTGTAAATCCAGAGTCAACACACAACCTACATAGGTAGTACTAAATTTACAACAGACACTTTGTACATAATAGGTATATATACTCGTACTTGCGAACCTAATAATTGCATCCATTTTATACAAAGTGGCGTAAAATTAATCATTCTCTTATTGTCTAAGACAAAAATTGATGATTAAATTTGCGCCATCCTATATCTACATGGAGCCACATCATCTTACAACGCTTTAAACTTTAAATAGTTCAAAAGGATCAAGTGCCGTTAAAGTTGGTTTTTATAAAGACATCAATTCATCAAGGCGGGCGTGTGACGTGTGTCGTATCGGACGGTAGGGCACGACAATAGCTGTTGGGATCTGCAAAGAAATCCACCGCCGCGTCAGCAAACGTGTTCAAATTGCGGTGACGCTCCGGGTATGGTCATCGTATTCGATACTTTATTGACAACTATTTGTAGTGTAAGTGAATTGTGAATATTACACTATACCTGTAGTGATGTCTGAATGAAAAATGAATGATTTATTATTCGGTATTATTTCAGATTACAGATATTACTTCAGGGCCTAAAACAAGCCTTTTGCTTTTGTGGAAATATTTATTTTTACAATACAAATTGCTAATTAAGTATTTTGTTTTGTGTCAACTCGACTGAAAATGTTGACTGTGTTACACTTTGCATGAATATTCAGATTCGGTATGGGCATGTACCAATAATATCAGATATTTTAAATTTCATTTATCAATTAATTGTCCGCATTTATTGAAGCAAGAGATCGTGGTACTATTTATAATATCATGAGGTCCCTAAAACATACTCGACGTTTATGGCCAACTAAAACGCAAACAAAAATCAATTGCTGGGGTATAAACAAAACAAAATGGAGACAAAAAAACTTAACAGTAAGATTTTATTTTATTTTCCAAGCTAAGAGCTATCATAAGAACATCAAGGAAAGTCTTAGAAAAGTATTTATAGGCCGTCATTAGGAAACCGGAACGACTAACTCTACATTAACGGGAGTAACTTGGCAAGCCGCGTGCGCCTCTGGCATGCACCCAACCCCACCGGAAAGTATGAACGGTTTGCAATGTTACTTTTAGACTTTATATCTTCACCATAAGGTTGATATTCCGTTGGCTAGTTTTGAGAGAGATGTAGACTGTATAACACAAAGTGGTCGCACCGTTTACCGCCTTCATTTGGCAATCTTTCGCTGCATTGTGATGCATTCAATTCGTGTTGCATTATCATACCTTTTGAATAATTTACACGTTTAGACGAATTTTCGAAAAGCGAAGGGCAAAGAACTCATGGAAGCAAATATGGCGGAGAAACTAGTTCGAAGTTGTTGCGGTCGAACTCCCGCCCGTTTTTGCACCATACGGGTCAACGCTCACTACACCCACCCGGGACCCACTCAGCACCGCCTCGCCTCGCGCGGTTAGTATTCTTTATATGGATTTGTATGAGCTAACGCTCACTACATCAACTCCGGAACGCCGCCGCATCGCCTCGGCCGCGAGGCGTCCGCGCGCGGACGGCGGGTGGGCCACCCGTTGACAACTCGCGGCTCGCATGCTTGCCTTGCGTCGGTCCCGAGTTGATGAGCAGGGTCGGATTGAGAGCATCACAAAATTATTGTCTTGGAAATGAAAATTATACGATTTTTCCAATATTATACTACGATTTCTTTTTTTTGCATTTTTAAGAATAGAAAAAAATGCGTGGAATATTTCTATGATTTTATTAAAATATACGTACAAAAACAAGCCTACGAAACAAAACACAACAAAATGTTTTTTTTTGCCATGGGAAAAAGCAGGATAAAGGTAAACTAAATTATTAACATTTACTTCATCTTACTAATATTATAAAAGCGAAAGTTTGTGTGTATGTGTGTGTGTGTGTGAGTGTGTGTGTGTATGTTTGTTACTTTTTCACGCTTAAACGGATGAACCGATTGACTTAAAATTTGGTATGAAGATAGCTGAGACTCTGGAATAACACATAGGCTACTTTTAATCCTGATAAATGAAACAGTTTCTGTAAAAAATCAAATATATATTTAAAAAAATGACAGTTCTGAAATTTGACAATTAATTGTCATTTTGACATTTGCGATTTTCCATTGTTTTTGAAAAAATTGACAATCTTATTAATATTATAAAAGCGAAAGTTTGTGTGTATGTGTGTGAGTGTGTGAGTGTGTGAGTGTGTGAGTGTGTGAGTGTGTGAGTGTGTGTGTGTATGTTTGTTACTTCTTCACGCTTAAACGGATGAACCGATTGACTTAAAATTTGGTATGAAGATAGCTGAGACTCTGGAATAACACATAGGCTACTTTTTATCCTGATAAATGAAACAGTTTCTGTAAAAAAACCAATATATTAAAAAAAGTGACAGTTCTGAAATTTGACAATTAATTGTCATTTTGACATTTTCGATTATCAATTGTTTTTGAAAAATTTGACAATTAATTGTCATTTTGACGTATTCGATTGTCAATTTTTTTTTGAGAAATTTGACATTCGATTTTCAATTTTTTCTTTGATAAATGAGATTTTTAATTTTTTTTGAGAAATTTGACATTCGATTTTGAATTTTTTTCGAGAAATTTGACATATTCGATTTTTAATTTTAGAAAAATGCTAGAAATTTTAATGATAGTTTTTGGTACAATTTTTTTTTGGATTTAGTTTTAGATAAGTCTATCCAAAGAACATAGTGTGGGTGCTTCTTTTGAAAACTAAATGAGGTTACTATGGGTGCTTCATTTGTAGTTTATCAAATGGGCTTACTATGGGTGCTTCATTTGAAAACTTAATGGATTTACTATGAGTGCTTCATTTGTGGTTTATCAAATGGGCTTACTGTGGGTGCTTCATTTGAAAACTAAATGGGCTTACTATGAGTGCTTCATTTGTGGTTTATCAAATGGGCTTACTATGGCTGCTTCATTTGTGGTTTATAAAATGGGCTTACTATGAGTGCTTCATTTGTGGTTTATCAAATGGGCTTACTATAAGTGCTTCATTTGTGGTTTATCAAATGGGCTTACTATGGGTGCTTCATTTGAAAACTTAACGGACTTACTATGAGTGCTTCATTTGTGGTTTATCAGATGGGCTTACTATGGGTGCTTCATTTGAAAAGTAAATGGGCTTACTATGAGTGCTTCATTTGTGGTTTATCAAATGGGCTTACTATGGGTGCTTCATTTGTGGTTTATAAAATGGGCTTACCATGAGTGCTCCATTTGTGGTTTATCAAATGGGCTTACTATAAGTGCTTCATTTGTGGTTTATCAAATGGGCTTACTATGGGTGCTTCATTTGAAAACTAAATGGGATTACTATGAGTGCTTCATTTGTGGTTTATCAAATGGGCTTACTATAAGTGCTTCATTTGTGGTTTATCAAATGGGCTTACTATGAGTGCTTAATTTGTGGTTTATCAAATGGGCTTACTATGAGTGCTTCATTTGTGGTTTATCAAATGGGCTTACTATGAGTGCTTCATTTGTGGTTTATCAAATGGGCTTACTATGGGTGCTTCATTTGTGGTTTATAAAATGGACTTACCATGAGTGCTCCATTTGTGGTTTATCAAATGGGCTTACTATAAGTGCTTCATTTGTGGTTTATCAAATGGGCTTACTATGGGTGCTTCATTTGAAAACTTAACGGACTTACTATGAGTGCTTCATTTGTGGTTTATCAAATGGGCTTACTATAGGTGGTTAATTTGAAAATTAAATGAGCTTACTATAAGTGCTTCATTTGTGGTTTATAAAATGGGCTTACTATGAGTGCTTCATTTGTGGTTAATCAAATGGGCTTACTATGAGTGCGTCATTTGTGGTTTATCAAATGGGCTTACTATGGGTGGTTAATTTGAAAACTAAATGGGCTTACTATAAGTGCTTCATTTGTGGTTTATCAAATGGGCTTACTATGAGTGCTTCATTTGTGGTTTATCAAATGGGCTTAATATGGGTGCTTCTTTTGAAAACTAAATGGGATTACTATGGGTGCTTCATTTGTAGTTTATCAAATGGGCTTACTATGGGTGCTTCATTTGAAAACTTAATGGATTTACTATGAGTGCTTCATTTGTGGTTTATCAAATGGGCTTACTGTGGGTGCTTCATTTGAAAACTAAATGGGCTTACTATGAGTGCTTCATTTGTGGTTTATCAAATGGGCTTACTATGGCTGCTTCATTTGTAGTTTATAAAATGGGCTTACTATGAGTGCTTCATTTGTGGTTTATCAAATGGGCTTACTATAAGTGCTTCATTTGTGGTTTATCAAATGGGCTTACTATGGGTGCTTCATTTGAAAACTTAACGGACTTACTATGAGTGCTTCATTTGTGGTTTATCAGATGGGCTTACTATGGGTGCTTCATTTGAAAACTAAATGGGCTTACTATGAGTGCTTCATTTGTGGTTTATCAAATGGGCTTACTATGGGTGCTTCATTTGTGGTTTATAAAATGGGCTTACCATGAGTGCTCCATTTGTGGTTTATCAAATGGGCTTACTATAAGTGCTTCATTTGTGGTTTATCAAATGGGCTTACTATGGGTGCTTCATTTGAAAACTAAATGGGATTACTATGAGTGCTTCATTTGTGGTTTATCAAATGGGCTTACTATAAGTGCTTCATTTGTGGTTTATCAAATGGGCTTACTATGAGTGCTTAATTTGTGGTTTATCAAATGGGCTTACTATGAGTGCTTCATTTGTGGTTTATCAAATGGGCTTACTATGAGTGCTTCATTTGTGGTTTATCAAATGGGCTTACTATGGGTGCTTCATTTGTGGTTTATAAAATGGACTTACCATGAGTGCTCCATTTGTGGTTTATCAAATGGGCTTACTATAAGTGCTTCATTTGTGGTTTATCAAATGGGCTTACTATGGGTGCTTCATTTGAAAACTTAACGGACTTACTATGAGTGCTTCATTTGTGGTTTATCAAATGGGCTTACTATAGGTGGTTAATTTGAAAATTAAATGAGCTTACTATAAGTGCTTCATTTGTGGTTTATAAAATGGGCTTACTATGAGTGCTTCATTTGTGGTTAATCAAATGGGCTTACTATGAGTGCGTCATTTGTGGTTTATCAAATGGGCTTACTATGGGTGGTTAATTTGAAAACTAAATGGGCTTACTATAAGTGCTTCATTTGTGGTTTATCAAATGGGCTTACTATGAGTGCTTCATTTGTGGTTTATCAAATGGGCTTAATATGGGTGCTTCTTTTGAAAACTAAATGGGATTACTATGGGTGCTTCATTTGTAATTTATCAAATGGGCTTACTATGGGTGCTTCATTTGTAATTTATCAAATGGGCTTACTATGGGTGCTTCATTTGAAAACTAAATGGGCTTACTATGAGTGCTTCATTTGTGGTTTATCAAATGGGCTTACTATGGCTGCTTCATTTGTGGTTTATCAAATGGGCTTACTATAAGTGCTTCATTTGTGGTTTATCAAATTGGCTTACTATGGGTGCTTCATTTGAAAACTAAATGGGCTTACTATAAGTGCTTCATTTGTGGTTTATCAAATGGGCTTACTATGGGTGCTTCATTTGAAAACTTAACGGACTTACTATGAGTGCTTCATTTGTGGTTTATCAGATGGGCTTACTATGGGTGCTTCATTTGAAAACTAAATGGGCTTACTATGAGTGCTTCATTTGTGGTTTATCAAATGGGCTTACTATGGGTGCTTCATTTGTGGTTTATAAAATGGGCTTACCATGAGTGCTCCATTTGTGGTTTATCAAATGGGCTTACTATAAGTGCTTCATTTGTGGTTTATCAAATGGGCTTACTATGGGTGCTTCATTTGAAAACTAAATGGGATTACTATGAGTGCTTCATTTGTGGTTTATCAAATGGGCTTACTATAAGTGCTTCATTTGTGGTTTATCAAATGGGCTTACTATGAGTGCTTAATTTGTGGTTTATCAAATGGGCTTACTATGAGTGCTTCATTTGTGGTTTATCAAATGGGCTTACTATGAGTGCTTCATTTGTGGTTTATCAAATGGGCTTACTATGGGTGCTTCATTTGTGGTTTATAAAATGGACTTACCATGAGTGCTCCATTTGTGGTTTATCAAATGGGCTTACTATAAGTGCTTCATTTGTGGTTTATCAAATGGGCTTACTATGGGTGCTTCATTTGAAAACTTAACGGACTTACTATGAGTGCTTCATTTGTGGTTTATCAAATGGGCTTACTATAGGTGGTTAATTTGAAAATTAAATGAGCTTACTATAAGTGCTTCATTTGTGGTTTATAAAATGGGCTTACTATGAGTGCTTCATTTGTGGTTAATCAAATGGGCTTACTATGAGTGCGTCATTTGTGGTTTATCAAATGGGCTTACTATGGGTGGTTAATTTGAAAACTAAATGGGCTTACTATAAGTGCTTCATTTGTGGTTTATCAAATGGGCTTACTATGAGTGCTTCATTTGTGGTTTATCAAATGGGCTTAATATGGGTGCTTCTTTTGAAAACTAAATGGGATTACTATGGGTGCTTCATTTGTAATTTATCAAATGGGCTTACTATGGGTGCTTCATTTGTAATTTATCAAATGGGCTTACTATGGGTGCTTCATTTGAAAACTAAATGGGCTTACTATGAGTGCTTCATTTGTGGTTTATCAAATGGGCTTACTATGGCTGCTTCATTTGTGGTTTATCAAATGGGCTTACTATAAGTGCTTCATTTGTGGTTTATCAAATTGGCTTACTATGGGTGCTTCATTTGAAAACTAAATGGGCTTACTATAAGTGCTTCATTTGTGGTTTATCAAATGGGCTTACTATGGGTGCTTCATTTGAAAACTAAATGGGCTTACTATGAGTGCTTCATTTATGGTTTATCAAATGGGCTTACTATGGGTGCTTCATTTGTGGTTTATCAAATGGGCTTACCATGAGTGCTCCATTTGTGGTTTATCAAATGGGCTTAATATGGGTGCTTCATTTGAAAACTAAATGGGCTTACTATGGGTGCTTCATTTGTGGTTTATCAAATGGGCTTACTATGGCTGCTTCATTTGTAAACTAAATGGGCTTACTATGAGTGCTTCATTTGTTGTTTATTAAATGGGCTTACTATGGGTGCTTCATTTGAAAACTAAATGGGCTTACTATAAATTTTTTTTTAATCGAAATAATTTGTCAAATACTAACTTCACCGAAAACCGAACCGAATAAGAAACCGTTTCACAAAATGAGCCGAACATCTCCTACATGTTTCTGGTGTTAGGGTACCTAATGTAGTAAGCTTATATAAGTGAATTTAGTTTTTAAAAGTTAGTTAAAATTAGAGCAATTATATTATAAACAAGTTTTATCGGTAATAACTGTGCCGCGGGTAACACCGCGGGTCGCAGCTAGTTAATACATAAAATAAGAATAGACATTTAATTGTCATTTTGACGTATTC
Source organism: Hemithea aestivaria (assembly GCA_947507615.1). Taxonomy (NCBI): domain Eukaryota; kingdom Metazoa; phylum Arthropoda; class Insecta; order Lepidoptera; family Geometridae; genus Hemithea; species Hemithea aestivaria. The sequence goes on from OX382331.1 coordinate 12,600,046, forward strand.
GATTGTCTTTTTTTTTTGAGAAATTTGACATATTCGTTTTTCAATATTTTTTTGAGAAATTTGACATTTGAGATTTTTAATTTTTTTTCGCGAAATTTGACTTATTCGATTTTCATTTTTTTTTTTTGAGAAATTCGACATTAGATTTTTAATTTTTTTTAGAGAAATTTGACATATACGATTTTTAATTTTAGAAAAATGCTGGAAATTTTAATGATAGTTTATGGTAGATTTTTTTAAATGAGTGCTTCATTTGTAGTTTATCAAATTGGCTTACTATGGGTGCTTCATTTGTGGTTTATCCAATGGGCTTACTATGAGTGCTTCAATTGCGGATTATCAAATGGGCTTACTATGGGTGCTTTATTTGAAAACTAAATGGGCTCACTATGAGTGCTTCATTTGTAGTTTATCAAATGGGCTTACTAAGGGTGTTTCATTTATGGTTTACTAGCTGCGACCCGCGGTGTTACCCGCGGCACAGTTATTACCGATAAAACTTGTTTATAATATAATTGCTCTAATTTTAACTAACTTTTAAAAACTAAATTCACTTATATAAGCTTACTACATTAGGTACCCTAACACCAGAAACATGTAGGAGATGTTCTGCTCATTTTGTGAAACGGTTTCTTATTCTGTTCGGTTTTCGGTGAAGTTAGTATTTGACAAATTTATTTCGATTAAAAAAAAATATAGTAAGCCCATTTAGTTTTCAAATGAAGCACCCATAGTATGCCCATTTGATAAACCACAAATGAAGCACTTATAGTAAGCCCATTTTATAAACCACAAATGAAGCAGCCATAGTAAGCCTATTTGATAAACCACAAATGAAGCACTCATAGTAAGCCCATTTGATAAACCACAAATGAAGCACTCATAGTAAGCCCATTTGATAAACCACAAATGAAGCAGCCATAGTAAGCCCATTTGATAAACAACAAATGAAGTACTCATAGAAAGCCCATTTAGTTTTCAAATGAAGCACCCATAGTAAGCCCATTTGATAAACCACAAATGAAGCACACATAGTAAGTCCGTTAAGTTTTCAAATGAAGCACCCATAGCAAGCCCATTTGATAAACCACAAATGAAGCACTCATAGTAAGCCCATTTGATAAACCACAAATGGAGCACTCATAGTAAGCCCATTTTATAAACCACAAATGAAGCAGCCATAGTAAGCCCATTTGATAAACCACAAATGAAGTACTCATAGTAAGCCCATTTAGTTTTCAAATGAAGCACTCATAGTAAGCCCATTTGATAAACCACAAATGAAGCACTCATAGGAAGCCCATTTGATAAACAACAAATCAAGCACTCATATTAAGCCCATTTAGTTTTCAAATGAAGCACCCATATTAAGCCCATTTGATAAACCACAAATGAAGCACTCATAGGAAGCCCATTTGATAAACAACAAATGAAGCACTCATAGTAAGCCCATTTAGTTTTCAAATGAAGCACCCATAGTAACCCCATTTGATAAACCACAAATGAAGCACTCATAGTAAGCCCATTTGATAAACCACAAATGGAGTACTCATGGTAAGCCCATTTTATAAACCACAAATGAAGCACCCATAGTAAGCCCATTTGATAAACCACAAATGAAGCACTCATAGTAAGCCAATTTATTTTTCAAATGAAGCACCCATAGTAAGCCCATTTGATAAATTACAAATGAAGCACCCATAGTAAGCCCATTTGATAATTTACAAATGAAGCACCCATATTAAGCCCATTTAGTTTTCAAAAGAAGCACCCATATTAAGCCCATTTGATAAACCACAAATGAAGCACTCATAGTAAGCCCATTTGATAAACCACAAATGAAGCACTTATAGTAAGCCCATTTAGTTTTCAAATTAACCACCCATAGTAAGCCCATTTGATAAACCACAAATGAAGCACTCATAGTAAGCCCATTTGATAAACCACAAATGAAGCACTCATAGTAAGTCCCTTAAGTTTTCAAATGAAGCACCCATAGCAAGCCCATTTGAGAAACCACAAATGAAGCACTCATAGTAAGCCCATTTAGTTTTTAAATGAAGCACCCATAGTAAGCCCATTTGATAAACCACAAATGAAGCACTCATTGTAAGCCCATTTATTTTTCAAATGAAGCACCCATAGTAAGCCCATTTGATAAACCACAAATGAAGCACTCATAGTAAGCCCATTTAGTTTTAAATAAAGCACCCATAGTAAGCCCATTTGATAAACCACAAATTAAGCACTCATAGTAAGCCCATTTGATAAACCACAAATGAAGCACTCATAGTCGACTACCCTCGGACGCCGTTTAAACAACATCAGTTAATAAGTGCTGCAATTATTTTTAATAAAATCTAATGTTTTTATAAAGTATTCCCAGTGTAGTGCTATCATAAACTGTGTATAAACTGTTTGGCCATATAGTGAAGTAATTTTTTTTATCAATAATCAGTGCATTAAAGTGATAATAACGATATTTTACTCGTTCATCAAGTTTGCCAAAGCTTTGTGTTAAAACGCGTAAGCGCCACGATATTCACGGCGCTTACGACCTTCTTGCCGCAAGGTTTCCGTTCGCCTGTGAAGGGAATTTGTTACTGTGCGGCAGGGCATTAGTTGCTGTGCGTTCATTCGAAGGGCATTTCTTACTGTGCGACTGGGCATTTTTTGCTGTGCGTACGATGAATAAACAGAAATGTGCCGGGTGTCTTACTGAGGTAAAAGGAATATCATTTTTGAATTGCAAACATTGCCCTGATAAGTACCATTATACGTGTATGAACATAACCAAGGAACAATTCAACAATTTCACAAGGGAATTTAAAGAGTCTTGGACCTGCAAGTGTAAATTGCCGAAAGGTGACAACTCTAATACACCTATCCGCGCCTCCGTGTCACACTCGCTTAACATCGCATCGTCTTCAAAGGATTCGCCGCTTCAGTACGACAACGTGACACTGAGGTCTAAGCCTCGTTGTTCCGGTGGCTGTGCGTCGCCTGACGTCATTCGTGAGATAATAAGAGAAGAACTAGATAGGAAACTCAACTCCGAAATACAGGCCATTACTGCAAGATTGACAAAGGTAGACGAGTCGTTCGCTTATTTTAACGCCGTGTATGAGACTCTTGAGTCGTGAAATTGCGTCTCAGAAAGCCACCATAACACAGCTGCGAACTGAAAACGAGGTGCTAAGGGCCGCCACCAAGGACCTTTCACATCGTCTGCATCAGGTTGAACAGCAGTCACGGTCTAACAACATAGAAATTCAGTGCGTACCCGAACATAAGACGGAAAATATTTACAGCACAGTGCAGCAGCTGAGTAAAGTGATCAAATGCCCCGTAGCTGACGCTGATATCCAGTATTGCGCTCGAATTGCCAAATTGGATAACAAAAGCCCTCGTCCTCGATCGATTTTGGTCAAGTTCAGCAGTCTTCGTGACAGTTTTCTCGCGGACGTAGCGAAATTTAACAAGAATAATCCTAGCGAAAAGTTGAATAGCAGTCACCTAGGAATTGGAGGTACAAAGAAGAGCCCTGTCTTCGTAGCTGAGCATTTGACGCCGGAAATAAAAGCGCTTCATGCAGCTACCCGTCACGCTGCAAAACAGCTTAAATATAAATTTGTCTGGGTACGCGACGGAAGGGTGTTTGTCCGGAAATCAGAAAGTTCGTCTTATATTCACGTGAAAGACACTGAATCATTAAAAAAACTTAGTTAGTGCCTAGTTTATAGATTAAATAATTGTAATAATTTTATTTTAACGTTAATATCGTAAACTAGATTTTGTATATTTTCAAATTTTATGTCTAAATTGAATAACCTTAACGTATATTATCAGAATGTCAGAGGATTAAGAACGAAAACAAATGATTTCTTTAACAATGTTGTGTGTTGCAATCATGATTTAATAATACTTACCGAAACATGGCTAAATAATAGTATTTCAGATTCAGAGTTGTTTGATGACAGATATGTTGTTTTCCGGAGAGATCGTGAAACGAGCGGTTTTCATAATTCTAAGAACGGGAGAGGCGTTCATATTGCTGTGTCGAAAAGATTTAGCCCGCATGCAATGCTTTGAATCTAAATGCGAAGACCTCTGGATTGAATTTGATATTCGCGATAGTAAAGGTCATCAGGATAGACTTCTTCTTTGTGTAGTCTATCTCCCTCCGCCAATTAAGCAACACATCCTTGCTGAGTTTATCGAAAATACTAATCGCGTTATTGAACACAGTAGGACTCATAATGTTTGCCTCGTAGGAGATTTTAATTTAAGCTCGATTGTATGGAATTTCGATGCTAACAACAACAATACGCAAGATCGGGGAAATATCAGCGGCTTGTTTGCTTCTATGCTTAAAGACTTTGTTCTACTTAATGATTTTAAGCAATGTAATTATATAAACAATGTCAAGGCCAAAATTCTAGATTTGGTGTTAAGTTATTCGAAAATCGTCAACCTATGTGAAAGCTTGATTCCTCTCTACTATCGACCCTTTGCATCCTCCGCTGGAATTCCATATCGTGGTCTCTCCTGAGGAATCTCTACCACCGAACAACCATCCTAGATTCTGCTTTTTCAAAGCAGATTATGAAGCCATTATTGCTGAGCTTAGTGGTACTGATTGGGACAACATATTCTCGTCTTGCAGACACGTTGATGATATGGTTATTGTTTTCTATGATCGGCTTCATGAATTAATTGGTATACACGTTCCGAAATCTAGACCACGTTCAAAAAAGTACCCTGTTTGGTTTTCTTTTGAACTTATTAATATGCTGAAAGAAAAGTATAAATTTCACCAAAAACTGCGAAAGTTCAATAATAACCCTCGAGACCAGTTATCTTTTGACCTTGCTAAAGCTCGTTCTGACAGCCTCATGAATGTTTGCTATAAAGTATACATAACGTGTCTGGAATCTAATTTGCGGGCGAACCCTAAGTTGTTTCGGACCTACATAAAGAACAAACGAAGAAATCATAGTCATTATCCTGCTCAGTTAAACTTAAACGATAAATCAGCTACTAATACTAATGACATATGTAATCTTTTCGCAGAACATTTTAGTTCTTCATTCAATAACGCACCATCAGCGATGAGTCGTGATTCAGACAGTTTAAGAGTCCCGACCAGTAATTATCTTGCTCTTATACAGTTCAAGGACAATCACGTTCTCAAGATATTAAAGAGACTTGACTCTTTTAAGGGAGCTGGGGTGGATGGTATTCCGTCTGTGTTTGCGTCGAGGTGTGCGTCTGCTCTAGCATATCCTTTGCGACTTATTTTCAACAAGTCGTTAAGTAGCGGAGTGTTTCCATCAGCGTGGAATACTGCTTTAGTGGTTCCCCTACATAAGAGCGGTGATCGGCATTTGGCTGCTAATTACAGGCCAATATCTATTTTGCCTGTTTTTGGTAAGGTCTTCGAAAAATTGTTATGTCCTATATTATCCTGGCATACCAAACACCTCATCAGTCACAAACAACATGGGTTTGTGAAGGGTAGATCCACAGCTTCAAACCTCGTCACATTCGTAAATAAAGTGTCCCGCGCTCTTGACCAGCGCTCTTCAATAGGAGTCATATATATACCGACTTTAGCAAGGCGTTTGATTCAGTTGACCATAAAATTTTATTCTCAAAGTTAACTCTATTCGGAATATCAGAGCCTTTGCTGGGCTGGTGTCGGTCATACCTTCAGGAACGCAGTTCAAGAGTTGTTATTAATGGTGTGACGTCGGATTCTATCGCAATGAGCTCGGGCGTGCCCCAGGGTTCCATTTTGGGGCCGTTATTTTTCAGCATGTTTATTAATGACATTGAACAGTGTTTTGTCAACTCCAATTGCTATCTTTTCGCTGATGACCTCAAATTCTTTAGGAATCTCAATTCTTACGACGATAGGTTGAGACTACAGGAAGACATTGACCGGCTAGTTTCGTGGTGTAAAACTAATTGCATGCGTCTTAATGTGTCGAAATGTTTCTGTATGTGCCTTAGTAGGAAAAAACTCTTTGATTGTCCAACGTTTTACATCGAACAGGATGCTATCACAAATGTGCAACAGATTCGCGACCTCGGTGTTATGCTTGACATGAAACTGCGCTTCAATGTCCACATAGACCACATGGCTTCTAAGGGATTCAAGTCGCTTGGTTTTGTACTGCGAAACTGCAAAGACTTTCGCTCACCGAGTACTAAGATTACTCTTTTTAACTCGCTTGTTCGCAGCACTCTGGAGTACTGCAGTGTGGTATGGAACCCGTTCTATGATGTTCATAAGAAGAGACTCGAACGTATACAGAAGCGGTTTTTATGGCATTTGACATATTCTTGCAACAAAGGCAAGCAGCTGTTGACTTATAATGATAGGCTAGAATATTTCAAGATGTCTTCTCTTACGCATCGCAGGGAACTTCTAGATAACATGTTTCTGTATAAGGTTGTGAATGGTATTATGACTACACCCGAGCTACTCTCGGAGTTATATATATCTGCACCAAGAATATTGCCCAGAGCCTCAAGGTTCAATCTGTTCCATGTCTCAGGCTCTAATTCCAATCTTGGCCATAACGCACCGATTGTTAGACTTGTACGGCAATATAACAAAATTTCTAAAGCATCTGATATTGACATATTTTCTGATAAAATGCACGTCTTTAAGAGACATATTATAGTAAACAATTAATTTTCTTTTCTTGTCTGATTTTATTGTGTAATCTTTTATGTATGTATTTCTTAATCATTTTAATTTGGGTTTGTAGGATTTATTTTTATTTGCATATTATTTTATTTTTGTAATGCATGATTCTGCAAACAAATTGCCTAAAATTATGTAACTGATAATTTTTTTTGATTATTTTTTAATTTTAATTATTTTTTAATTTGACTTTTGAATAATTGATGTTGTTTAAATACTTTTTTAAAATGCATGCGGTCTTCAATTTTAATTATTGCGGCATTTAAAATGATCTTTTTTATTGAAATAATTTTATGGATATTAATGTATACAATGTAATGTAGTGTACGCAATGTAATTGATCTGAATAAATAAATAAATAAATAAACCACAAATGAAGCACCCATAGTAAGCCCATTTGATAAACTACAAATGAAGCACTCATAGTGAGCCCATTTAGTTTTCAAATAAAGCACCCTTTCTATGGAGAAAGCCCATTTGATAATCCACAATTGAAGCACTCATAGTAAGCCCATTGGATAAACCACAAATGAAGCACTCATAAAAAAAAATCTACCATAAACTATTATTAAAATTTCCAGCATTTTTCTAAAATTAAAAATCGAATATGTCAAATTTCTCTAAAAATAATTAAAAATCTCATGTCGAATTTCTCAAAAAAAAAAAATTAAAATCGAATATGTCAAATTTCTCTAAAAAAAATTAAAAATCTCATGTCGAATTTCTCAAAGAAAAATGAAAAACGAATATGTCAAATTATAAAAAAAAAATTGACAATCGAATATGTCAAAATGACAATTAATTGTCAATTTTTTCAAAAACAATGGAAAATCGCAAATGTCAAAATGACAATCAATTGTCAAATTTCAGAACTGTCATTTTTTTAATATATATTTGATTTTTACTGAAACTGTTTCATTTATCAGGATAAAATGTAGCCTATGTGTTATTCCAGAGTCTCAGCTATCTTCATACCAAATTTTAAGTCAATCGGTTCATCCGTTTAAGCGTGAAAAAGTAACAAACATACACACACACTCGCACACATACACACAAACTTTCGCTTTTATAATATTAGTAAGATTATGTACTTAGTAATAGTTTTTTATCAGGCGTTAATTTCTCACTTACGAAATATTAAATTTAATTACGATTTTTTTCTTATAACGAAAGTTTTATTTAAATTACGTACACCATGAAAAAAAGCAGGATAAAGGTAAATTAAATCGATAAATTATTATTTACTTCATGTCTAATATTATTTTCAATAGTTAGATTAAGTTAATATTAAAAATTAAGTTAATTATAAATTCAACTATTTATTAAACCTTTAAAAGGTTTTATTGTGGAATTAAATTCGTGGATTTGTCCACTCGTTGGTCACGCGGCGTTCACGGGTTGACCGCGCGGCGTTCGTGGGTTATAACGCGGCGTCCACCCGGCGTCAACGCGGCGTCCACCCGAGGCGAGGCGGTGCTGAGTGGGTCCCGGGTGGGTGTAGTGAGCGTTGACCCTACGGCTTAAGATCGTGGCTCATCTTTGCAACACCGCTCTCGCACGGCAATATAAAGTACACAGAAATATAAGCTTCAGCAGGGCTATTGACTAGTTCATAGCTACTGAGTTTGATGTCCACTATAATTTACATTACTGCGATTGATATTTTACCCACATTAATGAGGAGGTTTAAGCAAGGGAGAGCGGGGGAGCTCCCTGTCCAGCGGTCGGCGAGTTAACATCTCTCTGAAGATGCCTCGTGTAGAGGCGAAACACGTGTCAGCGTTGTAGTCTATTTTTGCGTAGCGCCCGGCAGCGGTTTATCATCGTCGTCGTCGTCGTTTCGTATCATTTGTTCTAATTAAGTATCACGTAACCACATAACTAACACTAACAATTAGTTATAACCCTTAATGCATGCATATGTTTGCACTCGGTGGTGGAATTAATACTAAATACTATTTTGGTATCGTTTGAATTCCTCGCCATCTCTTAAAAACTTAGACTCACATACTTAGAGCGGAATTAACACTAAATATTAAATAATAGCTAATAATTATTGTAATGGATTTCGGCAAAGTAACGCCTAATTCCATTAATTATAATTCAATTAGTTAAATAAAATATACATACATATACATAACATGAAGACTTAAATGAAAATACCTTAAAAACTAAATACCTATCATGTTAAACTTAAAAATACTGAGAAATCATATTATCTAAAACTAAATAAAAAGAACATGAAGACTTAGACCTGTGATTTTACAGTTCTGGATGTTCAATAAAAAAAGTACAAATTTATATAAACCGTTTATTTCAAGACCTAAATAAATACTTAGCATAAAATTTTCCTATTTTACATTAGTGTAACTAAATGTATATTATTACTAAGAGTATATTGAAGGAATGTTTTAAACATTTTCAAATATATTTTAACTATTTATTTAAATATCTTGGTGTTTTGATATGCACACAATTATTTTACTAGTTAAATAATTCTACTAATATAAATAACCACATAGTTAAATATTTTTTACAGTTATATCAAACAGTATCAGATCAAAATATATATTTTTCAAAAATCAGTAAGAAACTGCACTATTTTTGGTTAATATATAAAGAAAATATACACAATTCTATGTTAAAAATATTTTATGCTGCCATAGTACGGGTTCACACTGCTAATATATTTTATCTACGTTAAAAGCGACATTATGAATCGTAAGATTTTGTTAATTTATGCATCTATATAAATAAGCACTAAGTATATAGGTAAATAAGTGTAATAAACTAGTCTGGGGTAACTTTGAACTTTTTGGTCTAACTTTGAACAAAATTGCTAATATGGTTTACTAATTTATTACATGGAAACATATAGGTAGTTGTTTCAATAAAAAAGACTTCGTATAACGGATCCTTACAATTTTTTCTAAATACTTTAATGATCCGTCCATGTAATAAATTACTAAACCATTTTTACAACCTCGTTCATATTTAGACAAGATTCAAAGTTACCCAAGATTACTTACCATAATTGGGTATTTGAAAAAGTAAAAATATTAAGAGCGGGGAACTCTACAAACGCGCGAATCGATACTTACGCTTTTAGAAATTGTATGAATTGGCTTCATTGTACAGCGTCACAAAAAATATAACATATGCTTAATAGATGAGCCTATTAAAGTCCCAAGTTACTTTTCCAAAATTATTAATGGATTTTGAGAAAAAAATCGCCAATGTTGACAATTTTTCAATCGTCTCTTTGGAAATGAATGCCATATCGTAGTTTTATTTGCATTCATTAATGGTTTGTTCGTGAGCCAAAAGTGTACTTAACACGTTCCCCAATCGATTTTTTTACTAGTTAGAGTTTATTTTACAAAAAAACTAGTTTTAAGCAAAATTCATAAAAAATAAATAACCAAAACGTACGTTTCGCATTACTAAGCAGCCATATCGTAAAAAAGACCAATTCTAATTTCATCCTTATAACACTGTGCTTTGGTTTTAAAAAACAATAAATGTAAGCTGCCTGTCAATACCTTTTGGAATTTTGATTCAGTACCCGTCAGGCCCTTGCCAGAGCGGGATCTATTTCACTTTGACATAGAATCCGCAAAAAATATTCAAAAATTACGTAAATAATAAAACATATGGCAACTGTCAGCTCGCATAATATTTTTTCATAATTTTCTCTAGTTTAAAATTAAGCCCATTACACACGTCGCTATACTATACCTTGCTATATGACTCCTGGTACCATATAGCATCGCATAGCAAGGCCTTGCTATGCCTCGCTATACCTTGCTATATTATTTTAAGTGATGGCCAGGTTACTGATCGGAACTATATTTTTTAATAGTTCATTCTTTGTGATTGAATCTTGAGTCGATCATTGAAATCAAATCAAGTGACTTTATTAACATTACTTTTTCATATTTACAAACGTACTCAAATATTTGGAATAACTTGTCAACAATTTCTTTGAGAGCGTTTAGAATAGGTATATTAATACAAAAATATAAAAAAATATATATTATTTAAAAATAAAAACGGAAAAGTGCAATTTGGAGTTGCCATATACTTATGTGGAAAAATGTTATTAACATAATATATTACGAATAAATACGTATTTTAATAGTTTAGGTATCTGTTCTTTTATCCCACACAATAATCTATTGCATCTATGCAGGACTTGTACTGTACATCTTTATATCCGAGAAATTGGACTGTATTGTTTATGCTTGCGCCAGCAAGCAGCATTCGAGAATTCTTAAAAGAAAACGCTTTATACATTTTTTGCTTTATTTCTCTCTTCTCTCTTGATTTTAAGGTGGTTTTGGTCTTCAAAAAGAGTTTTTTTTTTTTATAAACAAGCCAATCAAAACTAACCAACCGTCAGGTTTTGGAGATTTTGTTGCTATACAGAAAATCACGACAACGGGGTCTATTTTATTTCTCCTTCCTATGCACTTTCATATATGCACACTCGTTAAAGGTACATACCACTTTTCATCATTTAAAAGCTAGTTCCTTGTTAATATTTTTTTAGGAAGTAGGTACCACGAGTACCAGGAGTAGGAACGGAGATTCAATCACTTTGATTGCATATAGTTCCAATGATTCCCCAACACTAGTTAAACAAATGAATTTGACAATGTATTCTACATAAAGGATGTTTCTTTTTTTCCTAGATTTTGGTTTCCTCCAAATCTGCTCCTGGTAAACTTAAAAAAAATGACGTTTCAAAATTCGTCAAAAAAATCAGAAAATTTTATTCTAAATTAACATCGTTTACTAAAAGTATGACTTACGTTAATCAAATAAGATCAATTCATGTTGGATTTGACCGACTTTATCAGAGGATTCTCACTACATCGGCCAAATAGCATAGGTAGAGAAGCTCATTGTCATCCGGAAAATCAAAGGAAAGCGGACTCAGGTCGTAGTCCGATGCGTTGGTCAGATCAGATCCGCACCACCCTTGAAGTTGCTGTTGTCCTGTTGTCTTTTGGCTCCTGGCTATGAAAATCGCATCCAACCAACCCATCTATCATCAGATATCAAATCCTCCAAAGAAGGGGCCATGACTCCCAGTAATAGGCAATATGACAAGGACAAGAAGAACTCCAAACGTTCAGTTTCCTAGTAAAAATGTCTAGACAAACTATAAAATAATGATTTGTTTTTTTTTCTCTTTAGAGGTACCTACAAAACCCTTGAAACAATGTGTTTCCATTATTACAGATTTAACTGACAATCACTTTTGTAAAAAAAAAAACCATGGCAACCTCCTGGTATGTCTTTTTTAAAATTAAAAAAAAAATCATGAATTTTTTTACACATCCTGTATAAGACTCAAAATTGACAATGTCAACAGACATGTTGCTGTAAAACCATACAATTTGGCAAATCCCATATGAACTAGATTAAAAAAAAATGCGTAGCCATTTTGTAACATGACTTAGCCGGTTAAGCGAAAGTCTACTGCAAGGTATTCAAAGTTCTAAGTTATTCGGACAAATAATCATTATGCATAAAAAGAGCTCCTATTACAAGTAAATAGGAGGTGAAATTTAAAATACAAATTAAACTACTTTGTTTCGTAATGCTAACAAAAAGACCTGCAAACACAAGAAAATATTTAATAAATATAAAAAAACATTTTTTTCTAATTTGTTACACAGCGGTTAAACATTTGCTACTATTTAGTTTAATATATCGCGTAGGTAATAGGAGTTTGTTTTTTTTTGTCTCGGTAATACAAATAGGCTTAGTCATTTTATCACCTAGTCAAAATGAAAAATGGCGGATTCTACGCATCAACTGTAAAATATAGCGCGATATAGCGCTATATGTCATTTATAGCTACGTGTGTGACGGATGCCGATTTGTTCTGAAGCTATGCCGCGCTATAAGAAGCTATATAGCGACGTGTGTAATGGGCTTTAAGGATAAAAAAGTATTTTTTAAAGATTATTGTCATTGAAGTTTACGACAAATCTATTTTTTATAAGCTTTTATCTAATTTTATTTAATTAGTACGACACCATTCTTAAGTTTTTTGAGAGTTAAATGTGGCGTATTTAAAAAATATTTATTATAGTAAAAATACAACATATTTTTTAGGAGATAACATTTTTATTTGTTTGATAATTTAGATAATAATGAATTAAAGCTAGATGAGTATGCTATTATATAACATCATGTATGTAATTCCCAGGTATTATGAATCTTTATGTTCTAATTTTATACTACTTTACTAATTTCATTTTATTATGAGTATATTTTATGAGAAAAGAAAAATTATGTCAAATTATGCATTTTTATGTGATGTAACAGGACTCCTTGAAAAATATTTCTGTACAAAAAGTAATAGACATGTGAGATTGATGGCGCCACTGTTGTGGTTTAACGCTTATATTACTTTATTCTCGGTCATATATTCATTTTAACTGAAATAATAACACAAACAAGACCTATAAAATTATTTTTAAAAAATTTTGACCCCTCTACTTTTAGAGAAACATATTTTGTTGTATTTTTAAAAATCCACGTTAGTTCACAATAATACCACAAGGCTTCTAATATTGTGCTGATTTTCAAGTAACTAAAATAATTTGATGTTGTTAATTGGCGCCACTGTATTTGCAAATTTTCTAAAAAACTCAATAATTGTTCAAAATGAATCAAGTTCCTAAAAAATACACCAACAAAAACATGATCTTCATTTATTTCATTTTGATAAGTACTCATTCTTCTCTAAGAGCGTGTAAAACCAAGTTTATATAGGGTTCCGAAGCATATTATATTATTACAGAAACAATAGTTATTTGTTATACAAGAGTGCAAAGTTGCTTTTTTACCGCGTGCTCAGTTTGTATGACCGAGCATTCGAAGGATTCTAAAATTATAATTAGAATCATGAGCGTAAGCGAGGGAATCAACAGAGCATAAGAGCACAAGGTCAAAAATCTTTGCACTCGAGTGTGACACATAATTTTTCATCCCTCCTCAACGAAGAAATAAAGAGAGCAAAGAGAAATTCTTTTTTTTTTATTTATTGGCAACTGGAGCAAAAAGAATATGGTGCGCAGTGCTGCCAGTGCCAAATCGTCTAAAGTAACCTCATCAAGTTAAAAAAAAAACGATTTAAAAAGAAAAGTTATTTTCTTTATTTTTGTATATTAATATACATAATATAGATATAACCTATTCAACCTATTTCTATTTATTTATTTGCCAATTCAATTTAAATAGGCACAATTATTCAATTTTAGTTTATGTATATGCGCTTAGTTATTCATATCAAATAAATTTATAAAAAAAAATTATTTTATTGACAGTGCTAAATCAACTAAACTATTATTTACTATTATAGGCTATTATAGGAAAAAAAATACCATATTTAGTTCATTTAGAAAAAGACTACTGGTCGGATAAGTACCTGCAAAAGTTACTTAATCTAAACAAGTAACATCTTTAGTCAAAAAGTAGGTTTAATTATGTTTTTGACCAACAAACTCGGTGCACACGATGTTCTAAATTCAATTTTACTTTACCCTCTGGAGGATAAAATGGACTTTTCCAGTCAGATATCGAAGAGCAAAAATACACTTTCCGAGATAGGGGGATAAAAATACATTGTCACTTTGTATCTTTACCGCGCTTACTCCGTAAGGTATAATACAATTTTCGAACAAAATAAAGAAGATTGAATGAGCCAATAAGCATAATATTAATATTCACATTCCCTGTGAAATAACAGTCAGCAGCAGGTATCTTTATAAAATTTTAATAAATGTTTAGAAGAGAAGTAAGGATAAGAAGACAATTAATACTCCTATTTAAAATACTAAATATATTTTAATTAAAAATCAAAACCATTGAAAAACATCTTGCTAATATTATACTTAAACTGTCTGTATGACCACCCTCAATATGGGTATCGAATGAAAAGGCTTAACTAGTAGAATACAACCCACTATACAAAATTTTAAATCCAAGATGGCCGCCAAATAATTGTGATTTAAGTATAAAACTTACTTTCGAAAAACTAACTAGATAGTGCTTACCTTACCTGATTGAAAAAGGTTTCTTTCAGGATTCATTTGGATCCCTAAAATGCTTCAAAAATAAAATCAATATTTAAACATGCAATTGAAAGGTCTGTTTGTAATGACAAAATGGAATATCTAAGCTGGATCCAAATGGCACTTGAAATTTATAAATTATTATGTTCCTTTCGGACTAAATTGATTCCATTTATACATGCATCATCGTTTACTGCTAACCCAGATCTTGGTCAAGAGTTAACGTCCTAAGAAAAGTTTGTATTTTATAGGGTCGAGTTCGCGGGCTCTGCTTGTATATAAAATATATTAATTTGACTTCAAAGATTATTACAGTACAGATAGGTTTATACAACTATTGCGTATTATACTCAGTTTTATTGAGATACACTTACGAGGTTGAACTCTTACACAAGTGATGCGATGCATTCGTATGAGCTGGCAGATATTTTATTGGCGAAGCGATGTGAATTCAGTTGTGTGTGAGAAGATCTATAAGGCTTGAAATGTGCACTTTTGTAGACATAACTAGCTCTCTTTGGTCATTTTTAAAACAATGATTGATAATTGGAATCGTAATAAATTTGAATAGTAATTAATTGTAAATTAAATGATTTATATTTGTTTAAATAAAATTCTTGGTGCCTTATGCATATATATTTTTTTATTAATGTGTTTGTCAATTCTGGAGTAATTTTAATTTTGACCGATTTAAATATTATAACTGAGTATAGACAATTGAGTAACTGAGTGTTTCGCCAGATTCAAACGGGTATCTACTCGTGTAATAATATAATAAAGTAAAGAGTATCTTTCTGGTTTGTACTTTAAGTATACTTATTCTGTGAAACAGCTGAAATTTGCCAACAATTCAAAAAATATCATGCAGCGCGTAAAACTTTTGCGGTATTTACGTGACAAATATATGACATTTACAAAAACGATTTGACAACCAACTCCACCCTTAAACATCTATTATAATAATTATGTATATTTAGTCCGTATAGTAATTTTTGTTTGTCTATATAATAAACGGATGAAATAAAGTTTATTAAGTTATTGGATAGGGACGCGCTACGACACACTTCAATATAAAATGTTCCAGCCAAGTCGTAAACAGTGACGTCATGAACCCCCCACCAAGAAACTTTAGTGCGTTATATCTCAGACTCAGCTATATTTTATTGAATTTACAAAGTAAAAAATATATAAGTATATGTCAGTATTATTTCATAATATATCTAATGTAGATCGGCTTGTGGCCGATCTGTGGTTAATAAAAGTGTTCTTTATTGTTAGTTTGTTTTACTCAATAAAGGCATTTGCCTCACACACAAAAAATGTATTTAACAACTATTTCCTTTTCAAATACCCAATTGAAATTGTCATATTATTTTAATAAATAGTAAAATTTTATCTAACTACATTCGTATAATAAAATTAGCTAGTTATTCAATAAATAAATGTACCTAAAAGTACAGTTAATAATTTAGTTTTAGGTACGTAGTATCACATTTTTATCGCCAATGTTTTTTAAATAAATTTACTCATTTTGGCACATACCAAAACTGCTAAAATTATAATTTTTAATATTAAAAAAAAATGTTTCTTTAAAATACACTTTTGCCCAAATTTGCAAAATAGAGAGTACATTGTGATTCCTAAGACTAAAGGATTCAACTTCAATATACCCAAAAAAATTAATTTTCATTGATGAAACATTCAAAATAACATAATTGAATTTTAATTAAACCTAGTTAATTGAATCAAGCCATATAGTGTGTCTCAACTTATTTTGTTAACATATAAAACTTTGGTTTTAAATTGAACAAGTTTTTAATTCACTAACAATTAGCCTTCGATCA
The DNA here is from genome assembly GCA_947507615.1 of Hemithea aestivaria. Classification (NCBI taxonomy): domain Eukaryota; kingdom Metazoa; phylum Arthropoda; class Insecta; order Lepidoptera; family Geometridae; genus Hemithea; species Hemithea aestivaria. Next base: position 12,616,698 of record OX382331.1, read on the forward strand.
CAATGTGGCCAGGTGTAAAGCTGCGATTCTACCGTAGATAGTCGCTGACTAAACCTAAAAGGCGGGATAAATCCCTTTCAATTCCATCAAATTATTCAAATAAAGAATCATTAATTTTAGTTATAATTTCATTACGTTAAATAGTTCACCTTTTCCATTAAATGTTAACAGTTTTCTTAGGAACAGGCACTCGCGGCGAGTTTGAGTATAATTTCTTGAATAACTCCGGTATATTGTTGTCAGGGAATAGATTTGTTAACGTCACTGGAACAAGGAAAATTGGTCTTATAATTAGAAATATAAAGTTGTGTTTCATTTGGATGAAAATATGTGACTTCTTCTTCTTTTGGAGTCGAAAAATGTGCCAAATGAATAAAAATCACAGTAAATGTTTAAAAGAACTAAAATGGCAAACTACTCTTAAATAGCTCAACGCTTATTAACTTTAATTTATTTCATGAAAAATCACTCCTTGTTTTCGAATCAAAGTTTCTTAATAAACAAATGTGCAAATGTATGTTGCTTTTTAGCTGTGATTACCGGGGGTAGACTTCCTTTGCAGGAGGTCGTCTAGGTGGGTACCCCAACAGTGCCAGTTATTCTACCGCCTGAGCAGTGATGTGCAAACATTACTGTGCTCCGGTAGGAGGCACTGTAGCTAGTAAAATTACTGGGCTAAAGAGTCTTAACATCTTATGACTCTTGAATGAGAAGCGTTGGTGCAGTACTCCTAGAATTGCACATCATTGTGAAATCCTAAGTAGCACTGTACTTATTATGGGCAGCGTTATCTTTTAACATCAGGAGAGCGTCTTGCTCGTCTTTTACTTCATCACATATAAAAAAAAAAAAAAAAAAGATTATGAAGAGAGACTATGTATTGTATTTCTTTACAATATACGGATTTTTTTAAGTTTACTCCAGATGTGCGGCATAAAAATAAATATAATTGTTACCTTCAAGTAAGACGTATATAAGTCTCCTATTAATCTCCTGAGTTTGGAAGAGATCGAACACTGTGAGCAATCCTCTGCGAGTGGAGTCTGTGCCCACTATGTGACGTAAATCATCTGAAAACAATAAGCACATCTATTTGTTTTGTTAGCATATTATTACGTACTTCGTAACCCGTTTAGCGACCCTTGACGAGAAGCGCCAGGTTAAAAAATCCCGACCATGTGACCATGTTTATAGCTATGTATACAATAGTGCTGGTCAACTTTTCTGTCCCACATGCGACAGAGTTTTTAAAACAAAATTTGGCTTAGCGAGCCACATCAGGGCTCATGACGAGGATTAGTACAAAGGGTTCGCCGTAGCCGAAAACGGTTAGGAGGACATTAATTAATTAATTATTACGTACTTCAAAAATGGAGGAATAAATCACAATTCGTTTGATTTTAATGTACATTATATCTTCGACTATTCAGAGACGTCTAAACTGATTTAGAAAATTGGTTCTAATGAGGCACTTTTACACATAGAGAAAGACAGGGCAATCGTAATTTATTTATTTAATACTACCTATAGGTTCTTTAAGACCGCTTATAAGGATTTTACGTTGTTAATTTAAAGATATATTTTTATTCATTCAATAAGTCAAAATTACAAATAGTCAAAATACAAGGAAATAATCCAAAAATCATTTAAATCCATAGATGGCTGAAAAATTGTATAAGTGGCTGTGTGTTATCTTACTAATATTATAAACGTGAAAGTTGTGAAAGATATCGGGATGTCTGGATGTTTGTTACTCTTTCACGCCTAAACGAGCCTCTACGACCGTCGCAAAATATTGGAATTTAACTTTCTTTACAAATCTTTAAATAGTAAATCGAATAACAATAATCTTATAGAAAATTTCCCACTGACAGTCCCTCACAAATACCCACGACATCCCATCCGCAACTTACTTCATGTTCCGTTCTCACGTACAAATCTTGGATTGCAATGCCCCTTTACTCGTATCTCCAAACAGTATAATGAAATAACTAATAAAATCCATAATATTGACGTATTCCACAACAACTTTGCCTCATTTCGAAAAAAAATTATTGAGCACTATACACCCAAAAGTGATAACAACAATAATGATTCTTAAAAGCACATAATTTGAATTATCTTTTTTTTTTTTTTTTTAATATTGTATCTACTTATTTTATATATTATTATATATTCCAATACACTTAAACAATATAGTTATATTATAGTCTAAGTTTTTTCAGCAATTGTATTCATGAATAATAATAGTGTTTTTCTTTCTTATACATTGTATTGTCTAAACATTTTTACTATTACATTTTTAATACATTTCCAATATTACATTTTTGTTATCTTAACGAGCTCTATGGTGAATGCTATGTACGCCTTAATTGTTATACGTATAAGAACTAGCCTATGTTTAAAAATTTAATCTAAATGTATAATATGTATAATGTGGCTGTACTTAATAAATAAATAAAAATAAAATTAAAACGGATGGACCGATTGAGCTGAAAGCTGAAAAAAAATTGGTATAGAGAAAGCTTAGACCCTGGAATAACACATAGGCTATATAGAACAGCGGGTTAAACCGCTGGGCACAGCTTGTATGTTATAAACTAAAGCTGGCACGTTTACACTACTCAAACTAGTGCAATTTTGTATGAAAAAGTACCAAAATAATTTTGATTGAAAAACATTGGCATATTTACCTGAACAAGCAGACAATAATGCGACTTTAGCGGCGACTCTCGTCCTAGCTTTAGTAGCTGCGTCTCTGTCTGTGCACGTTGAACCATTGCGACTCGTCAGCCATTGTCTGAAAACATCAGTCACTTTAACATACATAATATGATAGGATTAATAAGCGATAGTCGGTGAAGTGGCAAGGGGTAGTCACATTTGCCGTAGAACCGATAACCGCTGTAATATGTAACAGGTACACACATCACGTGTTTCGGAAGGCACGTAAAACTGTGGTCCCGGCTGTTTCCTATCAGATATGTAGGAAGCAGTCGTTAGGTCATGTTGCAGGCCCTGTAGTAATCTCGGCGACCTGAAACTGCAACATATAGGTTCGCCACACAACCTATAAATTGTGATTTGACTCTGACAGTGTAATTAGGGAAACCTGTTCTGTTGGAGTATAAACACCAATTATTATTATCACTTCAACCAATTTCGTCAATCACTCCCGAGGCTCAAGATACAAGCCTAGAGCTTAGTTTGGGTCTCAACGACTAACTCTTATAGCATTTAAATGTCTTACTGTTTATAATATGTATACTACTGTAAAACAATGCATAAAACTTTTGGCAATAAACAAATCTCATGTCTTATGTAGGGTAGTCGAGTTCTCAAGTGGAGACCCCGTCTCAGCAAAAGTGCCCCAGTGCCCATATATTAAATGTGTAGTATTTTCGTACTTAAGCCGAACTGAGTATCAGTCTCAGATCAGCTATAGCAGCCCAGGCACGCCTCACCCCGGAAACGGTCGCTGATCGGTTCGCTGGGCCTTCCCTGGGAAACCAGGGATCTAACCCGGCACAGCCTTGATCGCCCGAATCCATAAAGGGGGGAGGCAGTAGCATAAAACAAGATTACCCTAGAAACCCAGTAACCCTCCTATAGTAATAGGAGGAGACGAGCCAAAGAGGTCGCAGGACCTGGTACCCTTTCCCCACTCTCTTTTAAAGGGAGTGAGAAGACAATCACGAATGAAAAAAGTCCGAACAGAGACAAATCCGAGTCAGATTGATATAAGATATGTCCACAGATATTTGTTTCTGGTCTGGGTGGTTTTCAATATCTATTATAAGTATGTATTTACAAAAAAAAGTATATAAGTATTATATCCGTTATCCGTTATCCTAATCACCATAATACAAGCATTAAGTTGCTTAGTATGGGGTTAGGTGGCGCTGTGTGAATTGTCCTGAAATATTTATTTATTTATAACTACATGAATGTACTTCCTCGCTTCGTTGAAAAATGTAAGTGTTAAAAGAATAACTTACTTGAACGTTTTGAGGTATTGAACTACGTTCCTTGGTGAAGTTAACGAGGCGACCAGCTCCAACACTTTTCTAAAACAAACAGTTAAAGAGACGAATCGTTAGAGAAAACTTTTTCGATTATTGAAAGGGAGTTAGAAGTCGGTTTAAAGATTTTTTAATAAACTTGATTTATACAAGTTTTTTTTTCAAATATGAAAATAAATAAAGTAACTTGTTTTTCATTACTCATTTCGTGTATTACTGTAAAACAAGTGAAATTTAAAAAAATACTTTTTAAATACAAGCTTTTATTATTATTACCTTCTAGTACTCGTCGAGACGAATCAAATAAGCCCAAACTCGATGGGGTTGCGTCGTTTAATTACGAAGTTTTTATGGCCACCTTTCTGCTCTATCATCAGATCAGCTCCATGTCATAAAGATATTGCATTGTCATCCAATTTATACACGCATGCAAAATTTCAGCTCAATCGGAAAACGAGAAGTGGATCAAATTTAACTTGCAAGATTTGATTACAGACAGACAGACAGACAACAGACAGGTGAAAGTAAATAAAAGCTATTAATAGATGGAGGTTTTGGAATAAGAAATTGCAATTATACCAATTTAAATTTTTCCTACCTGTTGTTTTTTTTATTACACGTGTTAAAAGATAAGAAAGTCGATATAAAGGTGTAATAAATACCTATTAACTCTATCAGCTATGAGAGTCCGCAGCGGAGCTAGAAGTCTCCTCCGCAACCAAAGTCCTCGGATGCCCAACACTTCTTCCAATAACTTTAATGCTACGCTTTCATCGCCGTCCTGTTATTAAAAGGAAAATCACTTCAATGCTTGTTTGTCCTATCTACCATTGGGAATTTTGCAGCCATTTCGTAGGGAAAGAGTTTTTTGCTCCATCACAAAAATGTCTAGTTATTAGGTTTGTAGTCTTATTCTTCTTCTTCCTGCCCTTATCCCACACTAGGTAGGGTCGGCACAACACGTTTTTCTCCTCCATTCTGCTCTATCATCCGTCATATCTGCATCCACTCCCCTAGCACGCATATTCTCTTTCACACAGTTCATCCAAACCTTTTTCGGGCGCCCCCTTCCCGGATTACCACCTATCACCATATTCATGGACTTTTTGACAGTATGATACATTATGTTGATATTATTCAAGGTTACTGGTAATTCAGCACATTACTGTATAAGACTCATATTTTTAGTCGTGTTATCGCCCTTGACTTTGTTCGACTTAACCTTTTAAAGGGTAAATTTAAAAGAAAAATATGATTTTTCGAAATAGGTAGAGTAGAGCAGAGAGGAGGACGAGGAATAGAAAAATAATAAAGTATGAATACAGTATTCCTAGATTTTTTCGATATTTTAGATATGTCTGAACTTTGTTATTTCACTTACATCTTGTCCATCACTCAAGCCACCTTTGAATCCATCGTAAGAGCTCTCATTGTTTTTCCCTTGAAACACTTTGGAGATGCCTGAAAATTACAGAATATTATATTACGAGCCGAGAAAGCAAATCAACATAATAAATAAGTATTTCAGGACATTTCACACAGCGCCACCTAACCCCAAGCTAAGCAACTTAATGCTTGTGTTATGGTGGTTAGGATAACGGATATAATACTTATATACTTTTCTTTTGTAAATACATACTTATAATAGATACAGAAAGCCACCAAGACCAGAAACAAATATCTGTGGATCACATAAAACATTTGCCCCATGCGGGAATCGAACTCGCGACCTTCTGCGTTGCAGGCGGGTATTAGCCCACCGCGCCACAGAGGTTGTCATTATAATTTTGAAGACCTTATATTTATGATAGCATAAAATGCAGTGTTGTTTGTTTATAAAATGTTTGTATGCGTGTATGTAAAATGTGATGTGTATTTACCATCCATAACTCCATCGACAGTGTTCGCGAACTGATCAGGCATATTTTTAAGCGTACGCATTCCTGCACGCAATGGGTTTACTAATAACGCGTCAATCTGAAAACAATATGATATAATTCATTTAATTCAATTACAACATTTATCCTACCATTATTGGGGAGGCAGTGGGTAGTAGTAGAAAACGGTATGTTAATTGATAATTTTGTATTGATTTTAATAAAAATATCGATTTTGAAAACATGGAAATTGTTCATTCGCATTTGCCCCCACATCGATTGCCCCAGGAGCAATTTGTGAATAAATTCCCCATCGCCAACAGGGGAGGAGAGGGATTGGGTAAACTCACTTAGATGAAGAAAACCAACAGACTTTGTTACAAAATTTATTTTTAAAAAAAAAACTAAATAGCAGTTTAAAGCAATTAAAATGGAACCAACAATTTTCCAGTTGCCAGGCAGTGGCAATTGTCACATGGCGACAATTAACAAAGGGGCTACTGGAACATTGAAATTTTTATTTTATTACATCACATTATTGTTTTTGTGTTGACGCGGATTTTTAGGAATCGATATACACGCAGCTATAGCTAAATAATGATGGCTATAGCCACATCAGTTCAAAAGTTATATACCTAAAATCATTATCATCACCCATCATCATCGGGTCATCTTATGACCCTTGAGTAAGAAGCGTTGGTGCAGTGCACCTAGAATTGCACATCATTGTGAAATTCTGGGTAGCACTGTACTGATTATGGGCAGCGTTATCTCTTAACATCAGGAGAGCATCTTGATCGACTTCTTACTTTTCCACATAAAAAAACCTAAATTCTTACCGCATTACTATGTTTTTCGCTCTGGTTCTCCTGACTCAAAAACCCTCCAAGGTAGTCCTGTGACAGGAGCGACATATATTTCGCTTCTCTCGCCAAATTGGCCAAAGCTTGTAGATAATTGTTCAACATTATCTTTCTACTCTCGAGGACGGATCGGGACGTGTTAGAAAACGTTTTCTTCGCCGGGAACGGCAAAGCATTTAGTTCTGGCCACTGAAATAATAATAACATTATTCAAAGCGAAAAAATCCATCTTAACCAGCTTAACAAAAGAAGGAGGCTTAGGTATTTTAGGCTAGGTATCTTAGGGCTTGTTCACGTAAACGCGCGGGCGCGGGCGCGGGCGCGGGCGCGGGCGCGGGCGCGGGCGCGGGCGCGGGCGCGGGCGCGGGCGCGGGCGCGGGCGCGGGCGCGGGCGCGGGCGCGGGCGCGGGCGCGGGCGCGGGCGCGGGCGCGGGCGCGGGCGCGGACGCGGGCGCGACAGACTTTGCTTACACCGCACGTGCGTTTGTACGTGAACACTTTCATAGCACGTCGTATGTTTGATATTTCGCGCCCGCGCCTGCGCGTTTACGTGGGCCAACGCTTAAACTTCATTTGAAATTTTAGTACCGGGAATAGACTTCTTTTATAGGAGGTCGACTATGTGGACCCAACATGGCCAGTTATTCTACCGCACATAAATCGTTGTGATGTGCGTCTGAGCAGTCTGACAGGCTGTGCTTCGGTAGGAGGGCAAATGTAGCTAGTGAAATTACTAGGCTGAAGAGTCTTAACATCTTATGACTCTCAAGTAAGAAGCGTTGGCGCAGTGCACCCAGAATTTTACCTTTGTAAAATCCTGGGTTAGCACTAAGACTGGGAGAGCGTATTGTTTGTCTACTTACTTTTTTGCTTAAAAAAGGACATATTTGATAGCAGATTGTTATCACGATGGATTGAAATAGTATAATTAAGGCGATCTCACTATATTCAATACATTACCTTGTGCAGTATTCTAGAATACACCACCCTACAGTACCTTAGGTACCCTGTAGCTTAAATGACACGTACCTTATCTTTTATAGAACAGTGTAGATCATAGAAGTCACTGTATCTCCTATAGATGTGCCATATTTCATTGTCAGACAGTCTTGTTACCGCTATCGCATATATTCCGAACGCACGACCTTTGTCTTGCATTAGAGCTAAAATTATGCAAAAAAATGTTAAAAAGTGTACATATTATTCCCTTCTTAAACGATTTTAATATGAAAAAAATATTTTTAAAACGATCAAATCATATGTTGCAGTTAAAACCAGAAGTGCCGGTAGAATCATAGCGTAACCAACGGCGTCCAACTAAATCTAGCCTATCTCAAAACTTACCAGTTTCTATAATAGACGCTTTCAGAGGCGACATCAAATTCTTCGCATTCCGACTTATTTCTGTATGAGACAAGGATAAAGTACTAGCATTTGCCGAAGACAGATTCGAAGGACCTGAAACCAATATCAACAAAAATAAACATTTTTAACTACAATTTAAAACCTGATGTCGGAATAAAGTCTAATCGAATTAGAAAGTAACTTGTAAAAAAACGATTCAAAATGGCGGCGCTAATCATAGCCTCTCACGCGCGTACTTAAATTTGAAAATGGAAATATAACGTTATCTTTTGTTTTCTGTGCCATCAAAGTACAAGCCGCTATTTTGAATTCGTTTATTTATTATCACGACTTATACCTGCACTTTCATTGATCATTCTTTGCGCAATGTTTCCAACGATATCTGACCGCGACCGATTGTGTCTCCCCGGTATAGGTAACGTCTCACCTATAATAATACCTAACTTTAGTATGTAGAAATATCTCATGTTATGTACAAACTTCTAAACTACTTGTTACCAATTTGCCAATTTGCCTACACAAGCGCGGCCAAAGCAAGCATAATTCACACTTTAGTCGATAAAGAAGCATTTTTGCAATTGCAGAATTTCTCTTTTTTATAACACACACCAACGTATTTATGTCAAAATTATGAAGCAGCACTGTCATTCAGGCAAACCTTTTATTAACATAAATTGATTTTTACTTACCAGATACGATAAGTTACTTCTCGACAAATGTAAATATTGCTTGCAAATTTAGATCTATAAAACGCTACGCATTCGTGAATTGCGGAAACCAACACGCAAAGTGTGAACCTATAATTTTGTAGCTTTTATATGCCAATTGGAATACACCTATAGTTTTTGCAAATTCACTAAAGCACATGGACCTTCTACATACGTGTGCGTTCACGCATCCGCGCACGCAAAATTTATACGCGTACGTATTGAGACCGTCCAGTTTATACGTGCACGCGTTCGGCTTAACATCAGATATGTATTTTATATAGACCGGAGAGATGCAAATTTATATTGGTCGCACTCTACCAACAAAAATAGAGACTTGCGCGTGAATTGCAAGAACTAAACTAGAACACTACAAAATACTACAGAATATATATGATGTACCAAATATTTTGCACTTAGGTAGTGTATGGTTCTTGTTACTTGGTAAGCGGCTCGCGAGCGAGCGCGGGAAAGTGGAAGCTTTTTGCGACACTTCGTATTTATATTTGGATTTGGAGAACCATCTTGGCAACTGGTGGAAACACGTCTTCATGATTTTCTTGCATTTTTCTGTACAACCCAACGGTTTTATGAGCTAGTAGATTTTTATTTGAACTATTCATACACTTGGGTCAATTAAGCAATGACTGAATGTTTATTATATCTACGAAGCGGATTAGTAATGTTTTTGTTACAATAATGAAACCCATCACAGCATTATGGAAAATTACATGAATATAATTCGTGTAAAATTTGAATTTTGATTTGATTATTCAAAAATTCTTTAGATTTCAAAACAGTTATTGCTCTGAAATGTTTAGCGGTTTTTGGTTCCAAGTTTTTTATACATTTGGATTGAACTAAGATCAAATCAAAATTCTATTATGAGCGAATAAGCTAAATATCATCATCACTGGCCTTTTACATCTATAAAAGATGATTTAAGCAGCGTCCATATTAAGTGTTCGACACTTACGAGCATGGCTCGTAAGGCCGATACGGGAATGGAAAGCTAAATATAAACTAAATGTAATTATGCTAATAATAAACTTAATATAGTATATATTATTTTTAAAACATAAAAAGCACCATCATGCAAAAGATAGAAGCAATTGCTTGAGTTAGTAGGAATTATTTACTTTTCAAAATACAAACTCCCTACTTACCGCCATATTTCTTATTTTCTGACTTTTCGTCTTTTCTGTAGTCACTGAAATATTTACAAGCAATTACTTTAATAAATTTTGTATGAGCTAAAAAATACCTCCATGGGAAGAACAGACAAGAAACGTTTGAGTTTTTTTTTAAACTAACAGGTTTAAATGTGTATTGTGTGGTGTGTGTGAGTGTGTAGTGAGTAATTTTCTCGTCTACTTTCAAGCGGCTATTATACTGTAGGTAGGGTGTTATAATTATTTTCTTTTATTTTAATATATTTATTTACCTATTATTAGTTCTTTCTGATCCTTCTTCGCTATCCATCATAAAATCTGCCTGCCAAGATGGGTCATCCTGCAAAAAAATATTAGTCTTAGTATTAGCATTTGTCTAAATGTTAGATTTTTTGTTATTTAATGAATGAATAATAATTTATTTGCATAAATACAGGTACTTAAAACAGTTCTTAAAGATAAACTGTATCTGACAAATCTGTCGTGCAAAATACATTATTGTTATCATAACGTCCTTTTGTCCGGCTTTTGTTTGGTTTAAATCAATATTGATTAAAATGTAACATGTCTCACCTCCAAAGCGTCGCAGACACATTTCTGTACATCATCGAAGCAAATAACAGGGTTGTTCGTAAACTCCTCCCCCTCAGTAGTTATCTTCCGAACTAAATCCGAATGTCCTGTTTCAGGTACACCCATTATGGAAGGACGGTTTGGTGCTAAGTATAAGTCGCATAGCTCTAATGCCGATGATCGGAGATTATCTAGGACTGCTTTTGATGTGTGTGGAGCATCTGTATTGAAAATAAGGGTTTAACTTTTTCTTATTCGAATTAAATATCTAAACAGGAATTAATTATATTGTGCTTCAACATCTTCGTACTAAATATGTGGAAGAATAGAAAAAGCCATGCATCTTATGTACTAAATAGTAAAAAAAAACTTTGTGTCTATTCTGTTTAAATCAGTGTACAGCAAATTAAATTACTCGACATTTTTTTTTTTGTGTTCCAATTTCATTTGCCATCAGCCTCCCGGCTATAATCAAATTTGTTGTCAGAAGAATGATCTGCAGTGCCATGCTCCAGCGAGCATGAGTCACAATATGAGTAGCCAACTTCAGCAGTTTCGCTCCAAAATATGATGTCTCTTGAGACGCTTGTTGGGATTCGGTTGTAGCAGCTGTACTGCAAGCTGGTTTGGATGAGTTGCCAATCTTTTTCTGTATGCTTCCTCTAGTTCTTTAATTTCCTCTTTGATTGTATTGACTCCAAGATGTTTATGTAATTCTGCAGTGGTAATGAACCAAGGTGCATTTGAAATTAGTTTCAGGGTAGAGTTTTGTACCCTCTGCATGATGTTTATGTTTAAAAGTTAAAAGTTGTTAATTACTCGACATTAGATAAAATCGGATATCTGCTATAACAACTATCGACATCTGACTTTATGGGTCTCAAACATAAGGTCGGATATCAATTGTCTTTAATCAGACATTCAACATTATGGTTGACTAATATTGTTGAAAAATATTGGACTTTCCGACCTGTGAATACATACTTGATACAATAAATAAGCGTTGCATGCATACGTACATACATAAAACATAGAGTTACCGGCTTCGTTGAGTTCTATTTCGAGTAAGTACTGCGCGTTGGATCGCCACGCGGCCGTCGCTCGAATGAACTTGAGAGAACGTGACACCTCCTCCGATATCTTCTCTACGTTTGTATTTATTGTACCTGAAAATATTATTTATTTAAATTAAAAAGAAACGCTGATTTAAGTCAAATAGGAACATTGGCGATAAGTTTTAATGCAAGACGGAAACAGAGGGGCTATTAGCTATAGGCCAACGACATGTAAAACACTGGAATCCATAGACAAAATTGCGTACAACATTACTTGGTTAAACCTCCTCATTAAAATAACAAACGCAGCAATGTACATTGAAGTTGTCATCAGTCGTAGTGGGTGTGAATTAGTCAATAGGCCCTCATATCAGACTTAATATCTCATAATATAATATCTCACTGGAAACAAGAAATCATAGACAAAAATCTCAGAGCTTTCAGAGGCCGTATTGGCTAACCCGTAAAATTGTGCAGTGCAGTGCAGTTAAATTTTCGAATTTGTCAACAAACATATCATTGGCCCAGAGAAACCCTGCCACATAATCTCTATTCTATGCCTACTACCATCAGTTCACTAAGAATACAAAACAGAAGAATTCCTAGGCCAAGAAAAAATTGGGAATTAGGTATACTCCCAATAAAACAGGCTACCATACTTACACAATAAAGATTGAATAATATAATAATTCTGTACCTTCTTGCGGTCCCAATGTAGCTCTTTTCGCCTGTATAATTCTAGCTAAATATTGCAGGGACGATAGTTTCTGACGATCTTGCAACTCCCATTCACCCGCACTGTCTTTGGAATGCTGAACAAAAATGAACAAACTGAAGTAAAATGTTTGCATGTGCGTGTATGGTTCCTTACTTTTTTACACCTAAACAGCTAAACCGAATGAGCTTAAATTTTGATATTAATTGTAGACTAGAATAACACAAAGGTTTTTCAGTGGATAAAAACTGATAAGCACATCTAGCAGTAAATCAAATAGTTCAAACTATAAGTATTTTGGTTATAAAGTAATTAATTAAAAAGTCTAAGCAAAATATATCTATAGGGAAAAAAGAAACCAGGTCTGGTAAATCTTGACCATCAAACGTTTCGACAAGTAAACGTGGCCCTTACAAGTTTCTGTATATCCTTTTGTACGAGCTCCAGAGTAGCGTCCAGTTCATCGGCGTCGACGCAACATCGGATCACTATTAAGAATATTTCTGAAGGTAAACATGAATCTCGGCAACACTGAAAAATATTTAAAACTTGAGATAACTTTAGGCTCAATTTAAACCAAAATACTGCTTTCTTGATAGGATTTACAGTGTGATATTATAAAGAAATCTGTAAAATGTTGGTATGAATTGCGACAGATTACACATCCCACAATATAGAGATATTGATTTAATTTTTTTTATGTCGGTCGAATTAATGAATGAAAAATATTAGAATTTGTTAAAAAAATAAGTGAGATACCAACACATCAAAGTTGCTGTAAATGTACTAGGTAAAAATATAGGTACTATAATACATTTTGATTATCAAACATAGAAAAGTATAAAATAGTTATATTACTCACATTTCTAATAATAGTTCTATTTATATTATCAGGATCACTCAATAGATTGACAATGGGTCGAAGCACCACGGATGATATTAGCTCAATGAGCAACATTTTCAGTGCATGACACTTCCAAGCTTCTTCTGGCGTGATCAGATACAATACCGCTTCGGATATTTCACATAGTAACTCTGCAATTAAAAAATACCTGTGAAACTGAACTCACTTTTAGAATTATTAACTATCTGACCAGTGTTATTTTGTCTGCGTTTGTTGAAAAATACTTTACATTTTCTGACCTTTGGTAGGTTCTCAGAAGTACCAATTTGTGTTTGTCTCAATATACCCAAAAAAAAATCATATAAGTGTGGAGTATGGAGTTCGCGAACCTAGGGGTTTGTTGTTTGCGACAACATTGTAATGGCGGCTAAATATGCTATGATTTCTAGTATTTCGTTCTCTATAAAATTAAAGATTTTCTATACTTATCTCATAATTTGTATATACATAAAATAAATTGAGGAACTACAGTGCAATTGCAATAAAAAAAAATTTATGTTCTTCTTCTTCTTCGTCGTTCCCTCACTGCTGAGGATCGCGACCACACGATATTCTCATCCAAAGAGCATGGTCTCAGATGGATTGGACCGCTTGATAGATGCTGCCACCCCCTATTATATGCCTTTTTTATGTTACATACCATATTCTTTCTCAGGATCTATGCAAAATATATCCCTACATATTTGTTTGTTCTCCATTGAGCATTCCAATTCAAAGAAAATATCTTTCAAAGTCTTGCCACAAATATTTTCAGAGCTGTCATAGAACTTTGATTTACCAAATGTCTGTGAATCTGCAAAAAAAGATTATTATTAAATATTTAATTACATAAACTTAGCAGAAATTCTTTTTTAGAACTTATCTTTTCTCTGAGCAGCTCTTCGCTAAAAATAACGCTAAAGTCAATATTCTATAAAAAATTTTATAATACCTGGAGGCCACGAAAGATCAGTTTCACTTTTATTTCTTCTATGAGTTTTATTCTCACTCTGTTTCTTAGGGCTCGTCCTTGAGTTACCGTTTAACTCTTTGGCACTAACCACATCTATATGTTTGAGTCTGACTCTTGACTGCTTGAATAGTTTGAGATGTGTTGTTAGTTCTTCAGGGAACCTTGTTGATAGGAGGTGTATCCAGTCTACGCTTTTAACTCTGTGAATATAGACAATGTAGTTAAGTTATACACAATGTTAAGGCCCAAGGGCACACTGTAGTTTGTTTATGTGAGGCAAAAACTATCTTAAAGTTTTCTTGCTTTAGTACTTACCTATATAATATGGAAAATTAAACAAGTACTGGTAAATAATAAAATATTAAGTGGACTTTTTTACCTAGTATAGCCACTTAAATATTGGATGTAGAATTTAGTTTTTATCAACAATTTTTTTTCAATGAATATTAAGTGAAGTGTGAAGGTATAGTGTTGGTTGCTTTTAAATTAAAAAGATATTTCTGTTTTCGCATTTACACTTCATCATAAAACTTTTAGAGATCTCACTTCAAATTACAGAAGCCACTTCTAATACCATTAATCATAACTAAATTATCACAGATATAACAAAATTAAACTTAAGTCCAAATTTCCTACCTATTAGCTACATTGACACCTGCAGCCAGCACCATCCGTTTAATGGCTTGCTCCGTAAATTCTTCATCATCTGTCAGTATTTCATACCACGGGTTCACATAGTCATTGATGATGATCGTAATTATTTCATTGAGAAATGAATCCACAGTTTCACTGCCCGTTATTCTGTTGTCAAATTTTGGTTTGGGCGACTCTTTTTGGAATCTTTCTAGGACCTGAAAAATGTATTTTAGTGCTTTATTTACAGAAAACATGGTATGTTTTTTAATGTACTATGCTTAATAACAAAAATTAATAAAAATATATTTTAAAACATAAAAATAAGAATAAAATACTATAACTTTTTTGACCCAGAAATATGTAATACGCCTCATCACCTTAGACAAGACGACACAGGGTGGCACATATATTGGACTTCCTGTCGGAGAATAAACCTACAATGGGGTCTACTCACTAAAGAACCTAGAGTTGTTCCTGCAGAGTAGGATAACTGGTACTGCTGGCATCAGCATGCCAAAGCAATCATCTTTAGCTACAGAATAATGCTTAAATTTACTTACTGTAGGTAATTGGATAGAGAAATTTGTCTGCTGTAAGGGGTCATCCAGACAGTCCAAATCCACAGAGAATATTTTCTTGTTGTCATAGTTTAGGTATAGAATAGTTAACAATCTGTAAACAATGTTTAAATCAGTTGGACATCATTTACAAATTATGACCTTTTTTAGTAACTATTTTATTGGCTAAAGTACTTTTGATGAAAGTTGTAATAAATTAACTCAAGGTATTATTTACGGTACTATTTTGACTTCAAAAGAAGTGAAACTATCCTTGGCTATAAATCTGTCAATGGTAGCTCCAGTAAACAGAGTTATTATTATGGCAAGAAATTATGGAATTTTATTTAGAACAATATTTTGATGATAACTTGTTTGGATTCCCACACCATTTTCACTATAGATACGAACCAAAGAGAGATTTCATTATTACTTAGTTACAGCGATTTAATCGCTGACTATTTAATATAATAAATAATAAATAACTGACCCAATAAAAAATGAAGATATGAACGTAAGGATTGTAATGTACCATCCCACTCCAAACAATCCAGTAAATGTAACTGAAATTAAACTGAACCAACCGACGGCATGCATAGCCATATTTTTAATATATAAATAGCAATTTACACTACAAATTAAAAGAAAATAAAATAGAAAATTATAAACTCCTGTTTCATTTTGTTGACAAATTATGTTGACTGTTGGCAATTGGCAAGGCAGTATTGAGTATTGCCATGATCGCATTAAAATTATCCCATGTTTAGGAGTGGGCGTTAATTCAACGAACGGCTTTTTTTAACTGTTAATCTAATGTTAACGAATTAACAGTTTTTTGTTTACTACAAAACCCGTTAAATCTATCAACTGTTACATTCAACGATTTTGGCAATGCGTTTTTTTATTATCTCAACGAAAAGGTATTCAAAAGTCGCTAACGTAATCTGAAGCTGTTAACGCAAAACCAGTTAAAATTATCTATTTCTTCTGCGTTGAAAGAACGAATAGAAACGAAATATGCCGAGTGGACGCGAGGCCGCCTATGTGAGCGAGCGAGACGCCGCTAGCTTAAAATTGTACGAGCGAGAGTGAGAGATATCTATGTTTCTAAGTTCGCTTGCTACTATTAACTGCTACGTTGCCGTTGGTACAAATCTGTTACATCAATGAAAACCTAATAATAATGTTAACGGCTTTTTTAACAGGTTAACATGATGAATTTAACGGCTTCGTTGCGTTAACCCAAAAATCGTTAACGACCCACCACTACCCATGTTTATATGATGCCCTATTTGAGCCGGCGCGGTACTGCAGACTGCAGAGCAAGGGCGGATCCAGGATTTGGTTCTGGGGGGGCAAGGTGCAGACAGGCAACTGCAGAGTAGCGGTCAGAAAATTATTCAGCATAAAAATATATAATTTAGTGATGCAAACTTCCAAAATAAGAAGGTGAAGAATGTCTCTAGAGTCTAGAGTCTAGAAATTATAATGTATGGTAAAGCGCTCAAAGTAATAATTTATCAAATACTTCATTGCCCAGCTCAGCCAGCAACCAGTCTGGTTACCAGTGTACCAGACATGGCGAAGAACATAAACAAATTCTCAGTAGTAGTAGTAATTAAACTCTGAGATTTTCCATGTTTATTCTGCTGCACATTTACTGTTCTTTATAATTTATCTGGATAATAAAAATCTCAGTAAAATATGTAGAGTCCTTTTCACGAAAGAGGTCCCGCAGAATTTCGTGAAACTAAATTTATTTTTTTCGATAATTACTGGACTTCATAATATCCTAAATAATTTTTATTTGTTAGATAAAATAAATATATATTTAATTAAGAAACTATATCTGAGAAATTATAAGCGTTAAAAAGTTATAAATATGCTTTTAAAATTTGCGATAGTGGCGCCCCGCAAAAAGGACTCCTTTCGTGAAAAGTACTCTACCATTACAATGTGGAAATTGTTCAAAAGTGACAACACTTATTTGACAGTGACATTTTACTTATATGACAGTGACATATGGTTGACGTTACCTGTCATATCCTGTTTTTTTTCAGCTCACATCAACCGTATTTATACAGTCGCATACGTTATTAAATTTGCCAGTTGGCCGATGCCTATAAAATTTTACTCGTATAATTTTAACATATTGGATTTAGGATAACAATACGACTATGTTAAATGAAAGATAAATTATTAACAGCACTTGATTTATTGAAATACAAACACAATCACATAAATAATATACAGAAGACTACAGTTAGTCACATAGTCTTGGGACTATTCAATAATACTAGTACATTAATTTTATTGTCGATCGTGTCAAACAAATAATTGAGAATGGTAAATTTCACTTCCCACTTATGAAAAATCATTGTTTTATCAAATTAAAAAATAAATAATATTAGTGGTCATAGAAATCTTAACAATAGAATTGCCGCTTCTAATAAGTAGGTATACTACATGACACCAGTGCACATTTTTCATTTCTTTTAGATTACACATTATTATTGTTAAGACTTCTGTGGTTCAGGATAATACCTCTATTATAAGAGTAAAGCAACCAACTTTACCAGAGGACATTTGTTTGCAAACGCTGACTCGATAACACCTGAATTGTATGTACCGTTTGGTTTCAAAGGGTAGGGGAAACTGGGTAACAATGGATAATGGGGAACAGTGAATAAATTCCAATAAGTATCTGTGCTTTAGTTATTTACTCACACCGAATGAACTGAAATGAGCCGTGGGTGATACCAATCGTTCAATCCAGTCCACACTGAGCTGTGGTTGGAGAGAGACCCGCTGCCGAAAATTGGGGAACAATGATTAACAAAAGTAAATTTTCACTACTTTTTGAAAAGTGTTTCACGTAATTCTGGATTCAATTTTTATTTTTCTGATAGATAATTTGGGATCGGTAATGTTTTAATTTTGTGTTTTCTGTTTTACAACTTTGATACTAGTGATAGAATATTATTTTTTTTAATTAGTTTGGTCAAACGGTCGTTGGGTAACAATGAATAATCGGCCACTGGGTAACAATGAATAGGTTATTCATTGTTCCCCATACCAAACAAGCATGGGGTACAATGAAAATTACCTCGTTCTTATTTACTTTTGAATCTTATCCTTTATTATTTAGGTATATAAAATGGCACATAACTACATTCGGAAGACATCCAAAGTTGCGCAACGCTCTATCTCTGATAAAATTTTAAAATGTAGCCAAATAGATGTATTGGAAATGGATTCATTGAAATTTGAAAAAAATATAAAATTGACTTGCAAATGTTACCCTATTGTACCTATTGTAGCCTATTTGAATAAATGAAGTTTGAGTCAGCCTCGGGATGCCGGACAACGGCATATATCGACACAATGTCGATATGTTCAACATCTTCAAATTTCAACCCAATCAGTTCCGCGGTTCGGGCTTTGATTTAATAGATCAGGCAAACAATACTCTGTCAGGCATTCCTTCCATATATTTATTAGACATAGGTTGTATACAAGTGAAATAAAAATAAAAAAATTAAAAAACAAGCTTTTATAATTCTAGAACCATGCTATGTACTTTCTTCAAGAAATTGTCGTACGAATCAAATGAGCCCAAACTCGATGGGGTTACGTCGATTAATTACGGAGTTCGTATAGCCATCATCAGATCCAGCCTTCTAGCTCCATCATCAGATCAGCTCCATGTCATAATAATATTGCATTGTCATCCGATTTGCACGCAAATTTCAGCTCAATCGAAAGCGGGAAGTGGGTATAATTTAACTTGAAAGATTTGATTACAGGCAGACAGACAACAGATAGGTGAAAGTAGCTAAAAGCTTGTAAAAACGTGATTTTTATACTTTAATTACGATTTAAATTACAATTGAGAAGAGATTGTTTTTTAAATATATTTTTGATGAATAAATGCAGTTTTTATGTTACAGCCTTAAGAGTTAAATACAATTTGATCTTCAATTATTCAAAGAAAGTTATTTTCTAAGACAAACTCAAGTTTTTTTCACTTTTTGTGCCTCATATTTCCATTAAAATTCATTGTACCCCATTGATTCATTGTTACCCGAGCAGTTATTCATAGTGACCCAGTCCTGGGGAACTATGAATAATTTCCCATTTTTTGTTAAATGCCTCACTGAGTCGTAATTATTGAAGTTAGCGTCCAAATTATGTGTTCCCCTTGTGCTTCGATAATGTATCTATAGTATTAGTGTAAAAATAATTTCCTAGATATAAAGAGTATAGTAATTTTTAGCGTTAGAAAAAACGTTATTCATTGTTACCCAGCTTCCCCTACTTTATAGGGAGTAGGAAGTCCCATTAAAATTTTATCGATATCGGTCGAGCGGTTTTCAAATTACAAATTAAAACGTGTGTCAGATAATTACTATAACCGAAAGCGAGCTTTAAGTCTGCCTTTAATATCGCTTATTCCTAATAAAACATGATATAATAGAACACGCAGTACTTTTAAATGAAAATGCAAACAGAGTCCCCCAGTTAAGCTAGAAACTACTGATTTAGAATATTATGTGAAGATCTTTAAGAAGAGTAAAGACGAAACAGTGCATATTCATATATGTGCAGATATTATTATATAGAGACTATTTAAATTAAATAATTTAATTTATATCCAATTTTAGATATTAATACATATTTTACAATGTTTTCCGAGGCTAAGAAGTCACTCACAAATTGCTCAATCAATTTCGTATAGAAGGTCTTTGGGTGTAAGAATGTTTTTGATATAATTAATGGAATTATTCGTTACTTTGCGAAAAACCATTATAATTATTAATTAAATATTAATATTATTTTCGATATAATTTCGTTAATAAATAATTTTGGTTTGAATTCCTCGCCACCTCTTGCTCAAACTTAGTTAGACTCACAAATTGGGGCCGAATTAACATTAAATATAAATATTTAATTAATAATTATTTTTGATGTTATATAATAAAAATGCCCTTATTAATCAGAACTTAATATTGTCAATATTATGTATGTAGAAACCAACGTTGGTCGCATGACCACCAAATCATAAAAACATACAAAGAAATTTAATGACCAAATGTTTGATAACAAATGACAAAGTACCTTGTAAATACTTATAAATAAATTCATTTTTGTGTAGCAGAATAAAAGCCTAAAAAGCAATAAAACTTGTCATTTTAAGTCAACCTTGTTAAATTTTATAGCCCCAAAGACATCTTCAAGAATGTTAATTGACTTACATTTTTATTATAGTCTCGGATTTTTATGTTACACAAATACAAATGAAACTTGAACTTTATCAATTAAAAGGCACAGGACACAAACATCAATGAGATATACAGAAAGGGAACTTAAGTGGAATAATTGTTTATTTAAAGTTGTCAGCTTAGGCACATAAACTGTTTTTTCCAGGCACGTAAGTTGAACTAAAATGGCTGCCCATCAGAGGGCCTATTGGCTATCGCCAAACGACATGTACAGTCAACTACAAAGAGATGTATCCATGTTAGTCTTACAAAATGAAGGAACTATTAGTATCCAAAAATTATTTACCCTTACTTCGTGACATTTTCAGTATCCACCAAATCTTATACTATATTCGATTCATTTTAAATGCCATTATTATGTATCACCTAAGGAAAAGTAGTGGGATACATCATTGTTGCATATTAAACGAGTCGATGATAATATAAAGTTTGATTGCTACAAGAAATGTCACGAACCAAGGGTTCATTGTGTCAGTTCATTGTGGCAAATGAAAATTTACTTCATTTTGTAAGCCTAACATGGTTACATCTCTTTGTAGTTGACTGTACAACACTAGATCCATAAACAAAATTGCGTCCATTACTTGCTTAAACCTCCACATTAATATAAGTAAAATAACAAACGCAGCAATGTACCTTTTTACTATTTTTTTTATGGTGTTTATACTCCAACAGAACAGGTTACCCTATTTACACTGTCAGGGTCAAATCACAATTTATAGGTTGTGTAAACTATATGTTGCAGTTTCAGGTCGCCGAGATTCCTTCAAGGCCTGCAACATGACCTAACGACTGCCTCCTACATATCTTATAGGAAGCAGCCGGGACCCACAATTTTAAGTGCCTTCCGCAACACGGTAGCGTCCAGGCGAAAATCTTGAACACTGAAATTGCCATCGCTAATAGGCCCTTCTCAGCTGATTGGCCCTTTTTACGTCGCACCCCGATTTTTTTACTTCAACTTACGGACCAAGGACTATACGACCTTATTATATGAACAATTGAGTATAATACTTAGAGTGAAGCTCAATAACATATTATAGTTTATCGTAGTTAATATAGGTAGGTGAATAATACAAAGTTCCTACTATATTTTAGGTTAACATAATGCTCGAATAACATTCCAAAAAATGCAGAGAATACAAATAACTTTTTAAACACATAAGCAATGACATTTTAAACTATAGGACACAATTTAAATATAATTACTCTGTACTTACTTGTACGACATGGTCCATAATTTAAAATATCATTGGAAAGCTTTTAAGTATTATAAATAAATATTTTTCTTAGCCTAAGTAATAGTTTACATTTATTTGACTATGGCATTAAAATAGAAGCATTATTGCTTCAGTTACATCGAAATTCATTATTTTAACCCACACTATCAGATCTATTTGGTGCACACATTTTTCGTATTTATTTTTCTCTTCAACTCCATCATAGGAGGCGCATATCTAGTGATTTTTTTGTTTATTTCCCACTCCACACATCACACTGATTGCCCCCAATTGGCAATTACCATCGAACGGCGACGATGGGAAGTTATCGTCCCCATTTCAGATAGCTTTAAACTGCTGTGGAGGAACCCCCTTCTCACCAAGAAAGGCGGCCGCTGGGAATTTATTCCCAAATGCCACCTGAGAGCACTTCATGTGGGAGCAATAGGGATGTTGACTAAAAAAATCTTTTTTTTTTTGTATATTATGTAGATTATTGAAAAATATTGGAGACGTATTTTTTTATTTGTAAATCTGATAAAAACGTGGAAGATACAACGCACTAAAGTTGCTTGATCGTGACGTCACACCACTAAATCTAGTACATTTTTATTTAGTGGTGTGACGTCACACTTCCCAACACATAATCTTATAAGCGTTATATTATATCAACCATTTTTTATTATATTTGCAAGAAATTGATAGGTATCGAATATTTTTTTTATTATTAAAAATTACGGACTTATTGTATTTTAAAATTTTTGCCTTTTCAACATCTCTATTATTAGGAAAAATTCCCAGAATTTGGTATAATAATTAAATCTTTGATTAAAGTAAAATTAATGTAGCTAGTTAGCCTCTGAATCAGTAAAACAGCGTTTCGGACTGCGTTGATAGTTGATAGACAAATCAATCACAAAGTCACAGTTTCCATTTACAAATTTAGATTCAGTGCACTTAAACATTCACAATCCAAACAAACCTTTAGGTTCTCAATTCGCATATTGTGCAATTAAATACATTCTACATTGGGTATTAAAATTACGTTATCCCTATACATTATAATACAACATTTTCAACAAGAATATTAACAATGGACTCAATAGTTTATAACTAGATAAATACACGATGCTGTTGGATAATAATGTTGACTTTGTTATTTTAGAAGATTTTATTTTATAAATTTTAACAGTAGAAAGTGTGAAGTGAATAATACGACATATTATTACGTAGAAAATACATATTATGTCTTTATTTCAGGCTCTGTTGTATTATATGAACGTTCTGTATCTATTTATTTTAAGAATGTTGACGATAAACCATTTCAAGGTAGGTAGGTACTGTATTTATAAGACAAATTTTAAGTTTACAAGAGATCCTTTCTGGAGAATATTTCTTGAGGATAATAATAATTATTTGTAGTTTATAATACAAAGTCAACAGTTATTATCCAAGTGCGCATCAAAATAGCTTAGATTATACAGGGAACATGAGCTAGGCGTTCAATTTAGTACCATAGACGCAGATCTTGAACCGACTGTGAAATCTTTGTACTGTGAGAACACGCACAACTGAAAACAAAAATAAAGATTTAATTTGACATTGTATGGAGCGTAGCATCAGCAGAAAAATGGAAGTCACTAGATCAATTTTGACGCGTAATAACTCTAAGTGCTTGTTCACGCTATAACACGCGGGCGCGGGCGCGGGCGCGGGCGCGGGCGCGGGCGCGGGCGCGGGCGCGGGCGCGACAGACTTTGCTCACACCGCACGCCGCACATGCGTTGTACGTGAACACTTTCATAACACGTCATATGTTTGATATTTCGCGCCCGCGCGTTCACGTGAACAAGCCCTTATTAAACCTGCGCTCCAACCACTTTACGAAGGTGGGTGTCAGTATATTTATAATATTGTTGGTATTGATATTAGCTATGAATTTAAATAGATTTCATCGCTGGCCGCGATTTTGTAAAAAAAAAATATAATGGCTGACCATTGGGTATGATGCCACAAATGTTTAATTATTTTAGTTAATAATAATTGGGGTTTATACTACAACAGAACAGGTTACCCTACTTACACTGTCAGAGTCAAATCACAATTTATAGGTTGTGTTGCGAACCTATATGTTGCAGTTTCAGGTCGCCGAGATTACTACAGAGCCTGCAACATGACCTAACAACTGCCTCCTACATATCTTATAGCAAACAGCCGGGACCCACAGATTTACGTGCCTTTTCGAAACACGGTAGCGTCCAGGCGAACTTTTTGCCACACACTGAGATCGCGATTAGTATTATGTGCCATGTAATTTAAATAAAACGTTTAACTACAATCGTACTACGTCATTCGATATCACGGTCAATCAAATCTGCACTTATCGATTAAAAACGGGAAAACGCCTCCTTAATACTTTTATCTAAACATTGTTCTCAGATATTGTCAAATTAAAGATTTGAGTAATTTATTGGTAAGTAGCGGTAGGCAATAAAATGTTATCGTTTGATTCACAGTGATGTAATAGGAAAAATGTTTATCAAATACAATCAGTTGATATCAAATGTAATACAACCGCCAAAGTACAGACTGATAACGTAGTGAAACCCCAAACATAATAATATTATGATAAAACAAGTGGAATAAAAAAGACTTTTTAAAAACAAGCTTTTGTTATTATTACCATCTAGCACCAAAGTAGGTACTCGCCGAGACGAATCAAATGAGCCCAAATTCGATGGGGTTGCATCGTTTAATAGGGATGTTGACACATGTTACGAATTCATATAAACTTATGTTTTTCACATAAAAGACAGTATTTAAAAACCTAAAATCACATTTTAAGGATCTATTTACAAGACAAAATTGAATAAAATCAATTTTAATTTCAATATTTTTTACTTATTACTACGCGAATGCGAACGCCAATCAGAGCGCGTGACGTCACATCATTGGCTGGACTTACGCTTCCTATGAAATGTTCTTGATTTCGACACATTTTAATTATTCATAACTTAAAAACCACTGAACCGATTTTGATGCAACTTATACTATGCTCTTAGTTGGTTCATACATAAACCAAAAATAAAGTCAATAACTAAAATGTCTCTCTGAAAATATAAGATTCATTTTGGTTATTAACTTTATTTTTGGTTTAAGTATGGACCAACTAAGGGCACAGTGTAAGTTGCATCATAATCGGTTCAGTGGTTTTTAAGTTATGAATAATTAAAATGTGTCGAAATCAGGAACATTTCATAGGAAACGAGAGTCCAGCCAGGGGTGTGACGTCACGCGCTGTCAGATGACAGTTCGGAACGTTTTAGGCAGTATTTAAAAAGTCATTTTTATTTACGTATTTTTATATAGAAATTTCATATATTTTTGCATAAAAATATGATATTCGTATATGTAATGAGTCTATCTATCATTTAAAAGCAATTCCAAAAATTAGTCAACATCCCTATTACGGAGTTCCTATAGCCACCTTCCAGCTCCATCATCAGATCAGCTCGATGTCATGATAATATTGCATTGACATCCGATTTACACATGCATGCAAAATTTCAGCTCAATCGGAAACCGGGAAGTGGATCACAAATTTAACTTGCAAGATTTGATTACAGACAGACAGACAACAGTCAGGTGAAAGTAAATAAAAGCTTGTAATAACGATTTCCTTTGGGGAAACATTGAAGGCTTCGCAGACTGGAAATGGGACTGGAAACTATTTCGCAACTTTCCGGTAAATAGCAGTTTCATATTTCTGTTGACGGCTACCGAACTTTAATTTGTGTAGCTTGCCGATTTACGGCCCTGTCTATGTACCTTCTTTCTATATAACTATTGCATTAAGATATAAAACCGCTAGCTACCAGAAATTCTGTCTAAGTTATCAGAAAAATCGAGTTTGGAAAACTAGGAAATGAGAGAAAATGATGATGGATGAGGAATTAGTAAATTTTAACATTTGTACGCCCTGTGGGCAAAAACATGCTGAACTGAATGTGAAATGTATAATAAGATCTGTATCCAAACAAACCATGTTTTCACAAATCAATATTTTTGAATTTTTTTTTAGGTAGAAAGACGGGGCGCGACGCGACCTCTGTGCACCGTTGCGTAGGACTTCCGTATCTCTTGAATACTCAGGTGCACATTCATACATTTCGAGTACCTAAAGTGTTATCATTTAACATCCGCCCTTCCGCCTTGGAGTTTTTGTTTTGTGAATGTATTGACCCCGGATTTCACAATAATGTAAAGTTCTAGGAGCACTGTACCAACGCTTCCTAATCAAGAGCCAATTAAGACTCTACAGCCCAATAATTTTACTAGCTACAGTGCCCTACCACAGCACAGTATTGTTTGCACTTCACTGTTCAGGCGGTAGAATAATTGGCACTTCGGGGTACCCCGAACCGGGGGTAGACTTCCTTTGCAGGAGGTCGTCTAGGTGGGTACCCCAACAGTGCCAGTTATTTTACCGCCTGAGCAGTGATGTGCAAACATTACTGTGCTCCGGTAGGAGGGCACTGTAGCTAGTGAAATTACTGGGCTTAAAAGTCTTAACATATTATGACTCTTGAGTAAGAAGCGTTGGTGCAGTGCTCCTTGAATTTCACATAATTGTGAAATCCTAGGTAACACTGTACTGATTATGGGCAGCATTATCTCTTAACATCAGGAGAGCGTCTTGCTCGTCTTCTACTTCATCACATAAAAAAAACCCACCTCCTGCAAAGGAAGACTCGGTGATAGTGTTAAAAAGGCTAAGTTCTCACCTTATCCTTCAGTTGTTGACACATATGTAAAGCGGCAGTGAGCATGAACAAGACGTCGCTGAGCCACGGAACGGCGCAGTCCGCCTGACACGAATCAATCCTCATCGTCCCGTGGACCGAACTCAGTTGGTACGCCACGAATATTAACTTGTGGGATTGAATGTAGAACGATATCGCTAGGTCTTCCGGTAAGTTGGGGGATAGGGCTTTCTGAAAATAATATATTAAGGCTTTAAATGAAGAAGTTCAATTTAAGAGTTAAGCCGCGTCTCCAGCTCGTGTTTTGGTCTACACAATCAACAAAAACATAACAACATTCAAAATACTAGGCGATTTTTATAAATATTGATATTATGTTTTTGTTGTATGAGCCTTCCATCGCGTATCGCGTATCATAGTTAGTACAAACAAAAATGTGTAGTTCGACAATGTATTGTGACAAATGTTTTTGTTGATTGTGTAGACCAAAACACGAGCTGGAGCTTTTAAGAAATGGGTGACTGTTGCCCAATCAAAAGCCTTCTATGTCTTTCCACGATCTTATTGAAGAGAATGCTAATATTAAAGGATCAATATTTTGGGACATAAGTTGTAAAGTCCTTGATGCCAGTTTTTATTGCATATGAGCATTTATTTAAGTTAAACATGTTTATTGAACAGTATGAAAAAAGAGTAAATAAAATCATGTACTTCAACGAACTTATAGTGCTTTCGGAATTAATATCTTAGCATCAAACCTATAAAATAATTATATTAGCCACTTACAATGTAAAATAACTACATAGCTAGGTCGCTACCACGAACTTACCATATTTCTACTTTTCATAAGTTCATCAATTGCTTTCTTCTTTGGCAATACTAAGGCTGTGCGGGCTCTCTGCAGGGAGCCGATCAGACATTGAATTATGTGTAAAACCTCTTCTGACGATCTATAATAAAATAGAATTACGTAAAGTGCATGTATAAAATTATACTGTGACAAGCAAGTCGAAGAATAAAGCCGCGTCTCCACTACCTGTTTTGGTTCAAACATACAACATGAGCATGACAACATTAAAAAAAATCTCGGCGATTTTGACTTCTTGTTTGCTCCAACAATATTTTTTGCTTTCCATATCCGATGGAAAGCACGTACCTACAACAAAACATAATAATATCAATATTCATCAAAATCGCCGAGATTTTTTTTAATGTTGTCATGCTCATGTTGAATCTTAGAACCAAGACAGGAGCTGGAGCAAGAGACAAGCTCGACGCTCGCCTGATTTTAACACTTTGACTGCGACGGCATTTTGACCTCAAAAACATAGTGTTCGCGTTTTCCCTAGCAAAGCGTTAGCCGATAACACCATAGACCATAGCCTAATACAATCGCAGTGTTATGAAGGAATTTAGGCCGCCCTCTAATTAGGCAACAGCGGATATCGTCGGTCACACGATAGAGTCGCGCAATCCTATGTGGGGCCATATGTACAGTCAACTACAAAGAGATGTATCCATGTTAGTCTTACAAAATGAAGGAACTTTTAGTATGCAAAAATTATTTACCCTTACTTCGTGACATTTTCAGTATCCAACAAATCTTATACTATATTCGATTCATTTAAAATGCTATTATTATGTATCACCTAAGGAAAAGTAGTGGGTTACATCATTGTTGCTTATTAAACGAGTCGATGATAATATAAAGTTTGATTGCTACTAGAAATGTCACGAACCAAGGGTAGTTAGTTCATTGTGGCAAATGAAAATTTACTTCATTTTGTAAGCCTAACATGGATACATCTCTTTGTAGTTGACTGTACATAACTTTAATTATTTCCCTAGTGTATCATTCCAATCGGGAAAAATCGCGGCCACTGACTCACAAATTCACTTAGGAACATAATCCAGTGGTGGA
Source organism: Hemithea aestivaria (assembly GCA_947507615.1). Classification (NCBI taxonomy): domain Eukaryota; kingdom Metazoa; phylum Arthropoda; class Insecta; order Lepidoptera; family Geometridae; genus Hemithea; species Hemithea aestivaria. Next base: position 12,645,282 of record OX382331.1, read on the forward strand.
CCGAAGTATTTATTAATATTTTTAAGTTTACATTAGAACTGAAATATCCAGTGTTAGCATAATATTTTCATGGGCATCCTAAAAGAAACTCGTCTCAAAGATAAGACAAACCAACAAGGTCATATTATGTACAATAATTATTATATAATTGTAACCTTGCACGGTAAATAGAGACCATGTAAACTGACAGACAGTTTCATGCTCATTATAATAAGTAGGTAGGTATAGTTTGTATTTTACATCTTATTTCAGATTCGTCTGCGTGTTTCACTGTATACACGCAGCACAACGCTGAGGCAGTTCCCATTCGGCGGCTTAGTGGATGCTCATGTGCTTTATAACTATTGTTATTTTATTGCTTTTTACTTGTGTTTTATAAGCCGTCGAATAAATGTGTTTCTTTCTTTCTTTCTTATTAGTTAAATAAGTTAAACTGTTTTTAACTCACGTCAAAGGAGGAAAGATTCACAATTCTTCAGAATCATTTTTTTTACTAATTACTACAGTAATCAGTAAAAAATTGCAACTGGGCAGTACCTGCCCAGGTTATATTTGAATTTCGTGGTGCTGTTTTTAAAAGATATTAATTGAAATGTTTGTCTCAATTATTGAAATTGACCTTGAAGACAGTTAAATACACATAACATATTATACTAGCTGCACCCTGCGGTTTTACCTGCTGTACTGTAGCCTATGTGTTATTCCAGGGAGTAAGCTATACCAAATTTCAACTCAATTGGTCCATCCGTTTAGGCGTCAAAGAGTAACAAACATACATCCTGACATCCATATATTCTTAAACATTCACGTTTATAATATTTTGTAAGATTAGTGTGGTGTGATATTTCTTTTAGTTATTTATTCTTGATGAAATATGTCTTATAAAATTGATTTAATTCGTAACTGATTTCTCCTGGCTTTACATGGCTTTTTTTTTATTTTAAATTTAAATAAAAGTGACATACCTAATGTGAACATAATGTGTGTTAATTACCTTTTCAAACATAAAAGAGTCATTTGTCCTGAAAATTGGTATTTACCAGCATAACATATAAGGTATTTTTCAGCAAGAAAAGCCGATAGGCACAGCTTGTGATACAATAACTATAATATACCTACTATCAAACAATTACGTGTAATTAAATGACCTTAGTACCAATTACCAATTAATTGAGCTACTTTGTTGTTCATTGCTGATTTAATTGCTTTCACTCAGAACAATTAGCATTTAAAGCTATTGCGTATTGCTGCTGTTATGAGCCAGTCTCCCCCCTTAAATCCACCTTTGCCAGCAATGTGTAAAATCTTTTAAAATGTTTTGGTGAAACAACATAGTGGCTATAAAACACTAAGTTATACACAGGTTTTCAGCTAGAGTGCCTCTTTTCAAATTTACATATTTTTGTAATGATTTATGTTACAATTCTTTCAGAAATTCAGCTCTTGCTAATTTTGACAGAATTTTTATTAACACACAAGTTGCAACCAGCAGTTGTACCCACTAAAAAACCTATGTGTTATTCAAGGGTGTAATCTATCTATGTATGTACAAAATTTTACTTCAATTGATTCAGACATTTATTAGTCTCTGATATGGTGTTCTAATTAGACAATGAAGAGGTAGCAAACCCACCATTTTAGTAGGAAGTAGGACATTCACATTTTAATAGTAAATTAATACATATGTGTTGCACATTAATTAGCACAGGCAATTAAAAGAACTGCTTTTGACAATCTCTTTATGGCTGCCGTTTTTAAGCAAAAAGTAAGATGTACTTTTTTGCTTTAAAAAACTTTTGCTCTCCTGATGGTGAGAGATATTAATGCTGCCCATGGTCAATACAATGCTATCCAGGATTTCACAATGATTTACAACTCTACGTGCACTGCAGTAATGTTTCTTACTCAAGAGTCATAAGACTTTTCAGACCAGTAATTTGACATTTTTGAAATCTATAGCTCTTGACTGAGACAGTTGGAGGGAGGGTAGGGAGGCCTTTGCCCTGCAGTGGGATCCAGTAGGCTTTTTTTTTAATGTTGAGAAGTAAGAAAACGAGTAAGACGCTCTCCTGATGCTAAGAGATAATGCTGCCCATAATCAGTACAGTGCTACCCAGAATTTCACAATGATGTGCAATTCTAGGTGCACTAGCTACAGTGTCCTCCTACCAAAGCACAGTAATGTTTGCACATTACTGCTCAGGTGGTAGAATAAATGGCACTGTTGGGGTACCCACCTAGACGACCTCCTGCAAAGGAAGCCTACCCCCAGTAAAGGCTCATAATAATAATAATTTGACATTCCTATTTACTAGTGTTTAGTGAGACTTACTGAAAAACATAATGTTTATCCACATTGTCAATATATCCAATAGCTTGCTGTAAATGATTAGCTGCATCCTGAATCTGCTGCAGTTTCCACGGGCCATCCTGGTTGATAGATGTACGGCATATTGTGTGCATTTGCCGGAGCACTTTGAAACTTATGTCCTGGAAGGGTAACTGTGGTTGTGATCATGATTGAGAAGTGCAAAACATAATGTGAAAGCAGAAAAATATCATCTGAAAAATAAAAAACTAAGGATCTAATTAAGTTTAAAAAAAAACATAGATTTCAGGTTACTATGAACAGACCATAATTTTAAATCCTTGTTCAGCTGAAACCTGTCTTTTAAACACTTATGAATAATACAATTTCACAATATTTAGTAGCACTAATATTATGTTACAAGTGTTTATGACAAATTAGTAAAGTACCTATGTTTCTTTTATCTATATTTGTAAAATAATCACTTAATTACAAAAACTTTCTAGGCTTACAAAATATTTTCTTATAAAAAATAGAATAGGTAAGTATGTGTATATTCTCTTGAAACTTCAAATATTATAGTATATTAGGGGGATAAAGCCACTGGTAAGCATATTATATACTTAAGTATCCTTGGTAAAATATCAGCACTTCTACTTTAGTTACTTTACTACTACAGTTAAAGATTATTAGTGATTCTAATCATAATTTTACCATTGTATTTCGAACTCTAGTGTTAATCAAACACTATAATTACAGTTAAAATCTCAACATTCAAGTACTTACAGCATGTGTGATACTATCTCCTGTAAGAGTCACAATACATTTCAGTTGTTCAAGCTGTGATGTTAAAATAAATTTGTCCTGTTTCTGCCCCTCATTACCATACAAGGGCACCGGGAATCTATGGGCACATTCCTAAAATAATACAAAACATTAACTACACAAAATCTGACCTATATAAAAGTAATTTTTATGATCCCCAATACTCACTACTAGTACTGAATGTAGTTGATGTAATATAGCGTGTACTTCCTCGCGCAGCACCCATTCAAACTCTTCCTTCTGAAATTGCCCATTAGGAATATTAAATAATTTAGGCTTTGAATTCGTAACTCAATGACAATGGACTCGTAGCAGTTTTACACAGTGTAATGTACAAACCAAATTAGCTGCCTCTTCTTTTTCGTTATCGCACATCTTAACAGAACACTTTTCAAGTTGTGAAGGAAATTGTGAGGACACGAATGATAATTAATTTATTAAATTTTAAACCGTTCTCGCATGAATATTAAGAACCAAAGGGGAAAAGGCATGCGGGGGCGGGGGGAGGTCACTACAAGATGACAATGACAGCAGGTGAATAGATCATTTTGACGTTATATTATACGTTCAAAAACTATGTCAAAAACAAATCCTTCAGCGTCACATGTCAAATTTACTAAAATCTTGATTACGTAAATCTACATAAAAACTATTTATTAACCTCAGAAACAGAATGAAAACTGATCTATAATCATAAATAATTTTTGAATTATTATTGACATAATTAATATGTCTGTCAACAAAGAATTAATAGCTATAATTTAAACTTTATAATATTTAATTACTGTTTAATATTTTAACTAAATTAAAATGGTGTTTCCTGCCCGTCTTAAGATGTTTTATGAAGGTATAGAGACTTCTTTAAGAGCTGCAGGATTCATAGCTGGGTAAGATTTTCTGTCATGGTTTTCGAAGTGTGACCACGGAAAGGATGCAGCAACGGCACCGCTCAGTCCAACCCATCAATTAGGGGTCATAACTCATCAGAGCCACCCGGCACCCACTCGGCACCGCCTCGCCTCGTGCGGCTAGTATTTTTTATATGGATTTGTATGGGCATGCGCTCCCTACATCAACTCCGTAACGCCGCCGCATCGCCTCGATCGCGAGGCGTCCGCGTTCGAACGGCGGGTGGACCACGCGGAGACAACTCGCTGCGCGCATGCTTGCCTTGCGTTGGTCCCGAGTTGACTGCGCGCTACCCGCAAATCACGTTCATCGTATATTTGAACTTATTAGTTGGTAAGGACATTTAAATTTAAAATTTGTAAATCCAAAAATCTAAAATTTTCTGAGTGTAAATATTCCTTTTGGTAATTTTAATTTTAAAAATATAATAGGTAGGTATGTATTTCTAAAAAATAATATATATAAAACATAAAAACATTGTAAAAAACTTGAGAGGTGTAAAGGGACACCCGGATGGAACGAAGTTCCTTTCGATTAATGAAAATATCTGGCTTGCTTTCCATAAGAGAGAGACAGACAGAGAAACATGCGCATGCCGTACAGCTTACAATAGCTTACTATAGCAAAAAGTGTCGTGACAACTTTTCGTAAGAATTTTTTCCGTCTAGCCCCCTTTCACAACTTCGTTCCAATAATAATTACGTGCAGATAAGCTGTGCGGCATGCGCATGTTTCTCTCTCTCTCTCTCTCTCTCTCTCTCTCTTATAGAAAGCAAGCCAGATATTTTCATTAATCGAAAGGAACTTCGTTCCATCCGGGTGTCCCTTGACACCTCTCAAGTTTTTAATTATTTAGTTATTGCTTTTCACACTACCTTTGGTCCGTAAGCCGATTTTGCGTACAAATACTTATTAAATTTATATCATTTACAGAAAATCTGGCCGCCACATGAAGTATCCGTATACATTTACGGCTAAGCTCGCGCAATTCCCATTATTTCATTACATGAAACATAACTGGATATGGATGTACTATCCTGTGGGATGGCCTATTGGATTTTATTTGTTTTCCAAAATACATTTCGCGGTCAACTCTCCAGAGGCCGTGAGAAATTGGGAAGAAACTCAAAGGAGAATGGCAGAGAAAGAGCATCACTAACATCACCTCAGTTCTAATTTATTGAATTGATAATATGAAATACTAGATACCAAATATACACTCATAGAAATGCTGAATTGGTTTATATCTCTATTTATTTATAAATCAAATAATTTTGTTATTATTCATAAAATTCGCTTTTTCACAAAGAACCGATACTCCATACATGGTAAACTGTAAACTGCCAATCTTGTGCTACACATAGCAATTTTATACAAGAAGAATTCAAGTGAAGCCGAGTCTGATTTACCAAACTTTGATTATGGCTAAATACATTAACAACGCCAAAAAGTAAAAAAAGAAAGCCAAGTCTGGCGCCCGCTTAATTAATTAGGTTTTTGAACGAATCTTTTACTGTCATCTTGACCTGACATTGACATTCGCTAATCGGGGTTGTCGTTGTCAAAATTCAATGTCGAAATCAAAATTTTTTGAAATCGCAATCAAAATATTTTAAAATTTTCGATATCCGATGATAAATTGCTATACGATGCCGTGAAAAGTTGATCACTATTTAATTGAAGTTGCAAATAAAATAGTGTTTATAAAATACGAGAATGTGGGTAAAACCGCAAGAAGTTTTCATCAAAACTGCGTTGTGGTAATTTGTTTTCAAATATTTTTAACATGTTTAATGTGTCCTGTATTGCCTTTGTTAAACGAATTATTGTTGATTAGGGATTGTGATGAAACGACGTTATATTTCGTGCTACAACGACGGAAAGGACAGGGAAAATCGCGAGGGCTGTCGTCGCTTCTCGTTGGAACTTTAGATAGTGTTCGAGACACGAAGCCAGCTCCTTATAGAATCCTTCACCAAACTCCGAACTCTGAAATATATTATGGTGAGTGACACAGACTGGAGTATATTCATGAGGTGATAAGTTTTCACTGTCATCTATTGACCTTTCTAACACATAAAATATTGTTTGAGGATATAATATTATTTATACACTTAATATTATTTATACTACAAACATAATATTACAACAGCAGCAAATTACATTTAAAGTTTGCTTCCTTGTAATTCTTGTTCTGACATGAATAGTTGTTTTTGTTGTCATTGTCCTGAAATTTAAGAAATTTGATGTAAAGAGTTTAATATGAAGGTAAGTTTTACTAATCTACCTAGTTTGTATATAATTTTGTTTATAGTGATTGCAACAGCTCTAACGGAACAAGAAATTCGTCTAGATTGGCAATGGTTGTTTGACAATGTATGTCCAACGTTACACTCATTTGACACTGAGGAAGAAGTGACAGAGTTCGTCTGTTGCAAGATCAATTCTATTATAGCCACGGAACAGGAAAACTTTACTGAAGGTAAATAGAGAGAAGAAATACCTATAGATTTCTTTTCTAGTTTGTTCATAGAAGTTGGAGAAAAGGCTGCCAGCTTGAGGTGGAAATTGGGTAGGACACATCTGACGAACAATGGGCCGAACCACCACCTTGTGGATGCCACAAAGAGTCAGTCATCACGGCATGCCTATATGGAGATGGTGGGACCAACTGGATATGTTTTGCAATAATTGGACAACCATAGCCCTCCCTAGATGAATGGAGAGAGGGAAGGGAGGCTCTTACCCAGCCAGAGAATGGAAACAGCCCTGACCTCATTTTTCTTGCTTCAGTTTGGTGTTCACCACAAAAACTCCATTGGTTTCTATTTCAAGCTCTTTGACTCTACAGCACTATCGCTTTTTGTAGTACAGTATTTGTTTCCAAACTGAATCTCAGTCTCAAAATCAAGTATACACACCACTACAACCAATAAGATTTTAATAATTTGAATATTACTAATAAAATGTTCATGTCTACAACATATTATACTCAACATCCCAGCATGAAATCCAATACTCCATTATATCTATAAGTACCTACTTCATATTGATTTATCAGTGTTGTTATTTTAGATGAGGACACACTCGCATACAAAAACGTTGATTATGATTTCCATCAAAGGTTTGAGGGGCTGCCTAAAGATGAGAAATTGGTGTGCTATTACTCATGCAGGTAAAATATTACCATTTATATATCTATCGTATTAATAACTGAGCTTATAATAATAAAATTGGGATTTATACTCCAACAGAACAGGTTACCCTACTTACACTGTCAGAGTTAAATCACAATTTATAGGTTGTGTGGCAAACATATATGTTGCAGTTTCAGGTCTCTGAGATTACCGATTGAGATTACAGGGCCTGCAACATGACCTAACAACTGCCTTATACATATCTTATAAGAAACAGCCAGGACCCACAGTTTTACGTGCTTTTCGAAACAGGCAAACTTTTTGCTACACACAGATTTTAACCCAATGTCTCCAGATTTACACAGCATCTTAAATCTCAAGATTATATACTTAACAATTAGCAGTGTTGTGCAGGACTTCATATTGAAAACCTAGGTACCTAGATAAAATAATAATCAAAGCTACAACAAAGTCCATGTCATGTAAGATTATTTTTCCATTAGAAAAATTTGTTTAGGAGAAAGTATAAATTAAACTTTTGATTATACTGAGGCTATTAATTACTTAGATGTAAGTTCTATTTTAATTATATAGTGGCTGTACTCCAAAGCACAAAATTCACACTACTAAATTTGCTAAATTATTGCTCAATTCTTGAATTTATTTAGGTAGTTAATAGGTACCTAAATAAATAGGTAATAGGGGGTAGACTTCCTTTGCAGGAGGTCGACTAGGTGGGTACCCTAACAGTGCCAGTTATTCTACCGCCTGAGCAGTAGTGTGCAAACATTGCTGTGCTTCGGTAAGAGGGCACTGCAGCTAGTGAAATTACTGGGCTGAAGAGTCTTAACATCTTATATGACTCTCAAGTAAGAAGCCTTGGCGCAGTGTACTTTGTAGCACTGTTCTAATTATGGGCAGCGTTATCTCTTACCATCAGGAGAACGTCTTGCTCGTCTTCTTACTTCGTTGCATAAAAAAAACTACCATTTTATATTTTAGTTACTGGAAAGGCAAGATACCACGGCAAGGATGGATGTACCTATCAGTTCACTACATGTGTTTTTATTCCTACATATTTGGCAAGAAGACGACAATCAAAATACGTTGGGCCGACGTCACAGATCTGGCCAAAACAAACAGCTTGTTATTCCCGGATTCAATTAAAGTCGGGACGAGAGACGGGGAGTATTATTTTACCATGTTTTTGAAGAAGATTGAAACGTTTGCTCTGATGCAGCAGCTGGTCAATATTGCTATGAAACAGTAAGTTTTTTGTTTGTTTATGAATATAATTTTAAACAACCAAAAATAAAAATCTGTTTATAAAAGGGGTTTACTAGTTTTATATTTTGTATTAAAATGTCCTTGTGTGTGTCAATAAGCGATCCACGCGAGAATGAGTAGCTTGAAATCAGTTATTTTTTTAAAATTTGCTTGTTTCTTGAGGTAATTAACATAGACACACTTTATCGGAACACAAAAAATATACAAAAAAAAGAACTTAAGAACTAAAAACAATATAAAAAACTAAGTGACTATTATTATTGTATTTCTTTTTCAGTTTGATATGAAACAAACATTTTTCAAATAGGAAATGTTTGAGTAATCAAAATTGCTAAAACAGGCTAATAGTGCATTAATTTTTACTAATTCATCACAAGGCCTAGTTATTTTCGTACATAATAAAGATTTCCTTTCGAAATCTTGTTTGTCACTTGCCTATCTTGTATTGAATTTTATTATGTGGAAATATTATAATAAATGCATATATTAATTTTATTGTATGTATTTATTAGTCTAACTTATTTTTACCAATGCTGTGCCGCTGTGCCTATAGCACATTCATGTAAATTCATTGTGTCTTTTTAGGTTAATAGACGATAAATCAGGAAGCTTCAATATAGACAAAGAGCTCCTAACTAAACTAAGTAAAAATGTACCAAAGAAGCCGTCATTCCTCAAAAGGGACCTAGATGCGAGAAAACAATCTAATCTCTACACGCTAAGGTTCAGATTGCCACAGAATGAAAAACTGGATGGGTCAGAGGAATGTACCTTATGGACACCATATAATAAGAGGCATAACTGGGGCAGGCTGTACCTATCGCAGAACTTTATTTGTTTTGATAGTAGAGTGAGTATGTTTTCCTTTGTGTTAAAATGTTGTGTAATACATATTGTTACCTACATAGTAGTTTTATATAGCTCGCTGACTCTCTGTTAGTTAGTGAGTGAGTCAGCAGTGTTGTCAGTAGTTTCAGGTCACTTTTTTGTTTTTGCTGTCACAAAATTTGTTTGTCTAAGTGTATAAGTCTATTGTTTCTTACCCCACGCCTAAATAGGTAAAATTTGACGTAGAGAAATAACACGTATATCTGGGCGCTTAGGGTAGATAAAGTGTTATGAAATTCTAACAAACAAATAGTCTTAGGTTATGTATGATTAGGGGATCGGACAAAAAAACAAGTGAAATTTAAAAAATACTTTTTAAAAACAAGCTTTAATTATCATTACCATCTTGCATCATATAGTACTTGTCAAGACGAATCAAATGAGCCCAAACTCGATGGGGTTGCGTTGTTTAATGACAGAGTTCCTATAGCTACCTTCCAGCTCCATCATCAGATCAGCTCCATGTCATAATAATATTGCATTGTCATCCGATTTACACACGCATGCAAATTTTCAGCTCAATTGGAAACCAGGAAGTGGGTCAAATCAAACTTGCAAGATTTGATTACAGACAGACAGACAGACAGACAACAGACAGGTGAAAGTAATATAAAGCTTGTAAAATGGTCCATAATGGAAATTATTGAAAATATTGGACACGTATTTTTTTTTTTGAAAATCTGATTAAAAAAACGTGGGAGATACAACGCACTAAATGTACATGGAAAGGGTCGTGACGTCATATGTGTGTGCTCGAGTCGATACAAAATGCACACACATATGACGTCACACGTCATTACCGAAAAACTTATAAGCGCTATATCTCAGCCATTTTTTTTTATTCACATACCAAAAAATACGTAGAATATGACGGACAGCTAACCGCACTGTTATCAACCGCAATGTGCGTACGTAACCTTAATCGAGCTTTGATAGGAATCGGTCAGACTAACCCTAACCCTAGAAATAAATCAAGAACAACTTTGTTGTCTCGCTGAGATAAAAGTATTACATATATACTTAACTGTAGTTATTCATGCATTGCGATGCCCTTCAAATCGCGTGATTAAAGATGCTGACCTATATTAAAATCAACAAAGAAAATAACTTCTACTTTGCTACCACTATATTACTTTGTAACTGAAGGTAAAACTATGATAATGGGAAGTGATCTAAGGGGTGCATATTTATTTAATAGCTAATACCTTTTCGCTTTAGATATATTTAATTGGTCGCCTAAATCTATTAAATATATTTTAATATCATGTATCATCACCTACCAGGAGGTGAGAATGCGGTCAAACGCCTTTCAATATAAAAAATACACTATCACGAATAGAAAGGCATAGGTTAAAAGTTCATCATTAAATTATGTGTCTTAATAATATTATAAACGCTATCAGCGCCCAGCTGTTTCACCCGCTGTACTATAAGCCTATGTGTTATTCCAGGGCCCAGGGTCTAAGCTATATCTATACCAAATTTCAGCTCAATTGGTCCACTCGTTTAGGCGTGAAAGAGTAACAAACATACATCCATACAGTCTTAAAAACTTTCATGTAAGATACTTAATGCAGATGTGCGTTAGTCACCTCTTCACTCATAAAAGTTTGAACAAATCGAGCAGAATTTTGTATAATAACCCTAGAAGACAACCTATTTATTAGAGGACAAAACCGCTGTTCGCAAGTAATCTGTATTATAAAACTAGATAATATAACACGATTTGACCGCGTCTTTCACTATTGTTTTTCTGCCCGCACTCATTGAATCGACTGTACCTAAATGGTGAAGCGATATTGAGTATGTTATCGTCACATGAGTCACGTGCAATCGGAGTATTTATTGTCATAGTACATTATCGCTAGGTAATAACTATAGTTATAATGGCTAGGTGTTAACAGTCAATGATTGTTGTCCTTCCAATGTTATGCAATTTTAATTAACCTTTTTGCTCATTAGTCAATAGGGCTTAATTTGTTGTACTTAAGATAAATACAGTTGTAAGTTTGTAGGTCATTTGTTAGATACTGGGTCTTCTTATTTTTCTACGCGAATAGGGTCTGGTTTCGATTATATTTTATCTTACCATACCTTAGGGGCCAAATCAGGACACTAAAGACTGTCTAAAAATCTGTTAAAAAGGCGATATTACTTATATATATTACTTTTAAATTCCCTGAATGATTAATAACACTTTGCGAACATATATCGCATCTGTTGTTACCATCCTTATTGTACGAGTTCAAATCGTAGGTTCGCAACATGGTCCGAATAATGATTCTGCATTATAAAGTGCATCAAATAAGCGCGCAGACGAAATACAAAAAAATAAATTAAAACTTACAATCGGCAGTATAAAAGTTATTTGTACCTACATGTGTTGATAAATAAATAAATAGATCTCAACACACATTTTATACTCCATTTCAACTGCACAGACAATTCATGTTAACAAATGTGTTCCCACACCAAAAAATGTTTTAACTAATAGAAGTTAATACATTTGTTACATTTGGCATAATTTGACCATCAAAAGTAGGTTTTAATTACTAATTAAAATTGTAGGTCCGCAACATGGTCAGGCTCACAATTCCGCTGCGTAACGTGCATCAAGTGGAACGCGCGGACTCCGGCGGCAGTGGTTCCGGAGACAATGGCTCGATCCTCATCACCACCGCTCATCACACCAGCTTCCTCTTCGGCAATATCGCTGACAGAGACTTTCTGCTGCACAAGATATCGGAACTCCTCGCCAAGTTGCCCAAGTGAGTGTGATTTGTAATCGTCTTTGGAATTCTGTGGCATGATGCTTGGGTGTTCTGAATACTAAATCATACTTATATTATTATAAGGTCAGTTTGTTTTCGTGTTTATTTTTGTCACTTTTCGCGTCTAAACTGATTGAACTGAAATTTGGTATGTGTATGTTTACTTAAATGAATCTTAATGTTTGGGAGAAAGTCATTATGTTACTTTTAAATCAACTAGAGGCTGCTACTATAATATTATTAAGGGAAATAATTTGGATATTAAAGCCATATGAACTGCGAAATGGTTTTATAGTTATATAGGTTAAATTTCTACCTAATGAAATGTGTTATTGTTTTTAATGGAAAATAGAAGTTTTCAATACAATTCTTGAACCCCATTATGCATGATTTCCATAATATGCAATCATTAATAGTAATTTTGAATGGGCTACATACAATAATTGATGGTATCGTTCTATCTCTTCCCTCAAGAGACGAAACGATATAATCTGTCGCTTTAATATCATGTAAACTATAATATTACAGCATGTTTCAGAAGTTCCAGCTAACAGTTAAAAGGTATCTTCGGGTTCAACACATTTTAACAAGCATGTGAGAATGAACCTAGGGATAAAAAAGTTGAAGAAGCATTTTGTACTATACTTAAATTTCATACCCGCTTGCAACAACTTCAAGAAGACAATGACATATTGTTCTTAGAATTTGTTCATATCGATCGATATCATATCATTTACTAACGTATGGATCAATTAACCATTCACCATTTTCTGCTTAACAATATTGAACTTTGGGGCTTATGAGATTAAGTTTGAAAATGGTGCGGGTTCTGATTGGTGAAAACAGTGACTCTTGCAGAGAGAAAGCTACGAAGGCGGTCGGTGGGATCGAAGAAGGGGAGGGCTGGATTCCGCAGCCGCCTTTGATGACACTGTTCAGGACTCATCAGACTTCGCCTATTAAGCAAATACAGCAGAAAAAGGTGATTTTTCTCCCATATATTATACTGTTTCTTTCGTGTAGGATATTTTAGAAACTATATGACCTATATGATACGCAGCTTTACCAAGTTATGCATAACAATAGCAATTTTCTTATGCATAACAATAGCAAAATTCTATGTGTGTGTGTGTGTGTGTGTGTGTGTGTGTGTGTGTGTTTGTGTGTGTTTGTGTGTGTTTGTGTGTGTTTGTGTGTGTTTGTGTGTGTTTGTGTGTGTTTGTGTGTGTTTGTGTGTGTTTGTGTGTGTTTGTGTGTTTGTGTGTGTTTGTGTGTGTTTGTGTGTGTTTGTGTGTGTTTGTGTGTGTTTGTGTGTGTTTGTGTGTGTTTGTGTGTGTTTGTGTGTGTTTGTGTGTGTTTGTGTGTGTTTGTGTGTGTTTGTGTGTGTTTGTGTGTGTTTTTGTGTGTTTGTGTGTGTTTGTGTGTGTTTGTGTGTGTTTGTGTGTGTGTGTGTGTGTGTCTGTGGCATCGTAGCTCCCAAACGGATAAACGGATTTTGATTTAGTTTTTTTTGTTTGAAAGTAGAGTTAGTCGAGAGTGTTCTTAGCGATGTTTGGTGGAAATCGGTTCAAGATGGCCGCCGCTACAAAATGGCGGATTATTTTTTTCTTCCACGACCCCCTCAATATGGGTATCAAATGAAAGGGCTTAACGAGTAGAATACAGCCCACTACATAAAATTTAAAATCCAAGATGGCCGCCATCAAAAAAATGGTGAATTACGTATTGCGTTGGGGGTTTTTTAAATTTTCAATTTAATTCACTTGTTAGTTTAAGTACAGTAGAAGAAAAATTCTTACTCATATTGTTATTTAACCCAGATACTCCTGAAACTATTTTGTACCTTTGATTATCCTAAGTTTTTGATATGTTGACATTTAAGTCACCAACTATCTTGGAAAAATACTGAAAAAAATCCTACACATCTGGAAAAGTCGGAAAACTATGGGTGTTATAACACCCGGTAGGAGAATGCACTGCTATCACTTGTATGTACGAGGAAGTATAATAAAAACAAAAGGTATATTTATATTCGGAATTATATATTAATTTATATTATGTCTATATATATTTCAACATAGTTTAACCATTTTAGTTACATATACCCAAGAAGCACTTCATTTCGGTAACAGTAACAGTGCTCGGCTATTTTTTGGCTAGCGTATAAGTTTGTATAGTGGTGTAGTAGACTACCAGCAGCTAGATTACACCATCGTCAAACAAAGAATTAAAATAATAAATCGTTGGCTGTTTATAATTGGGGACCTGAACATCTTTCCACTCTGGATAACAATTAGGGTTATGACGATTACGCCACTTATAAGTTTGGTTTTTCGACACATTATGGGCAACTAGTATACTTCCACTTGACGACAATGTACTTGTTATGGGATGTGAACTTAGTACGTCTTTCAGATAGTCAACAGGGCTTTGTGTAGGGAATTCTACAGAACGTCTTCTTTTGATGAGATAAGGGAATGTCGTCTTCATCGTCAGACGAAAAATCGGCGTAACTTCAGCTTCTGCTCTCAGTTGAGTCCTTGTAAAAGAAAGATAAAACGGTTGTTACCAGTTAATAGTACACACACTTGCACATGCGACAAAATTCTGAGAAGATTCGTGAGTTATACAAAATTTGCCAAGCCAACCTGGTAAAATGTATATATTAACGTAATCTTCATCACCAGAATCCTCATCAGTCACCTCGGTGTTTGCATTTTCTGGTGATAAATTTGCAACTGCCTTCGGGAAAGGAACATCGTCATCAGCCGCCTCCAATTCATCTATTATTTCATTCAACTTTAAACAATTTCTTTCCTGCAATCTGAAAACCAATGTAAACTATTATAGACGTCCTTTCTCCTACGGGGCGTTTTAACACCCATGAAATATTTTGATATGAAAGAACCTATAATTTTACGATATTAGTAACGGATATTGCATCAAATTATTGATAGTACTATGTACTTACAAGATTTATGTCAAACCGCTATATTTTATACTTGATAATAAAATATAAAAATACCTTTTTGACGACATTATCCAATAAAAACACTTTGTAACTTTTAAATACGAAAAAAGATTCAATTTTCAAACAAAACAGTCATAATTACTGCACGATATCGAAGTTTCATTCGTTATGAATCAAATAAGATAAGAAATATCAATTACCGTGCACATTTCTTAGAATAAAAATTTAAATGATTGTGGGTAGTTTTTGGGGCGTTTTAACACCCCGTAGGAGTATCTGGGTTAATTTCTATTTCTGACATTAGTAAATATTTTTTAAACTCTAGCTGAAAGACTTGTCTCTAAGGTCAGAAAAGAAATGAGGAATGAAATGAATCGCTGAAAATTTTAGCTGCCGAGTGCTTGATTACGAATTTAATTGGATCGGAATTTAGACCCTTCTTACACTAGTTCTTTATCCACTCACACGTCCGCCCTTGACAGCTCAAAAAGCGTCGAACGTCCGCGTCCGCGATCCAAATAGAATCGCGTCGTGCGCTTACTACTAATACCTACTAAACGTCTATTTTCTAGCAAACTATTGAACCATTTTCTATGAAAAAATAGCATTATGTAATTAAAACTATAAAGATATAAAATATCTGAAAATTTTGATTCAAATATTAACACAAAGTATGTAAAAAAAAATCTAACTTGGCAATATGTGTAAATTTTAGGTATTTTTTTGGTTTAAACACTTTTTTACGAAACATCTCTGAATATTTCTTATTTTTACCTGCATATTATTAAACTAGATTATATAAGCTTTGATTTGATACCAAAATATAATGACTTACAGAGTACAGTGTAGCACAATAAATCAAAACAAACCACCCATTCGTGTATAAATCTTCAACGCCTAGAATAAAATCCTGAGAATGGGAATATTAAATCAATGAATTCAAACTATTTTTCTTTATATTTTTTAATTTTAGGTATACGTAAATAATCATGTTGAACTGTTTTTCTAAATTTAAGTTGTATTTTAATAAAATAATAGTTGATTAAAATTAATCATGGAAAAATATTACGGAAACGCGGCAAGCGCGATAAAAATTTTACATGTCGACTTTAAGACATGTAAAATTGTCCCGATTGTGTTTATTTCCTTAATATCTGTACCAATTCCGAAAGATAGTATCATGAGGATTATAATAATATATAATTTTAATAAAATAAGGTGAATTATAAACATTTTATACGCAGATTTCACTGGCACGCATGAAAACTTCGGAACTATAATTTCAAAAAATAAATTTTAAATGTTGCCAAGAGCTTAGCTTCAGATTTAATGACTACAGACTTAAAATGTTTATTACAAAGCCATATACAACCATATATACGCAACTTTTCACCGTTTTCATTGATAAAAACATGTTTTTAAAGTAGCAAGTCGCTAGGACCGCTATAGCGGCTGTAACGTTTAACTCAAGACCGCTATAGCGGTCGGGACGTTTGAGTGGTTATAAAAGTTTCAATTATTTCCATTTTTTTATTATTATCAATTTGACTCCACAATTACCTACAAATGTTTGCAGAATAAAATTCCTTTTATTAAATTCTCATTCTTAAAATCTCATTTGTGTCATCAAACCATTTAGTATACGAATAATAAATGTTAAAATGATTTCATATGTAGGCAAATGTTAAAATTTCCAATGATTAATTATAGGAGAAACAATGGGAGGACCACATGGCGGAAGTGGGTCGAGGAGTGAGCATGTACCAGACCACGGACGGCAGCGAACTAGTCGTTAACGGCATACCTGAACTGCTTCGCGGCGAACTGTGGAGCGTGTTCTCTGGGTCTATATTACAAAAGGTAACTAAAGGGCTTATTGGCTATCGCGTTGGGTATCTTTAACATTAAAATAAAATTCAGATTAATTCTCAGAGTCATAGAGTGAGTTTAAATGGCATTTTGCAACTTTCTCGCGCAAAGCACCAGCACATTACATGACAAATTTTACACTTGATTCTCCTGGCCCAACCCAACCACAGGCTTCATATTATTAAATAAATTCTGATTATTTCAGGCACAAAACAAAGGACTTTACGAAAGATTGGTGAAGAAGGCTCTTTCTTCTAAGAACCAAGCAAACGATGAAATTGAAAGGGACCTCCACAGATCCTTGCCTGAACATAGAGCTTTTCAAAACGACGTCGGTAAGATACACTATACTCTTATCAAGTGAAATAAACTTGAGAGGTGTCAAGGGACACCCGGATGGAACGAAGCTCCTTTCGATTAATGAAAATATATGGCTTGCTTTCTATAAGAGAGAGAGAGAGACAGACAGAGAAACATGCGCACACCGCACAGCTTACAATAGCTTACTATAGCAAAAAGTGTCGTGACAACTTTTCGTAAGATTTTTTTTCCGTCTAGCCCCCTTTTACATCGCGCGATAAGAAACTTCGTTCCAATAAAAAAGAACATTAATCTGACTTTGAGATCACTTTCAATACGAAAGAGAAGCATGTTTTAACTCATATCTAGAAAACTACTGAATGAATTGACAAAAGTTGTACTGTATAAGTGATGACTGAATGTTCAAAAGTCGACTAAAAGTTTGAAGAAATGCGAGAACAAATACAGATATCCTAATATTGATATTACTGCGCATGTTGAAATTGAAATACTATTATCTCAGTGTGACAGGCACAGAATTTTGTGTGTATTTCAAAACACTGGGTCTGATGTGGCTAATCATGATGCTTAACAATCAGACACCTGCTTTGCTCGTCTTACACATTGTCATAAAAAAATAATTTATATGTAACAATTTCTCTATGCTACAAATTCTTTATTGCTTTTTGCATTAAGAGCGTATATATCGAGTGACGCTCTCTCGCTCGCAGAATTTTTGAAAGAAAAGTTTTTCTTTCAAAAATTCTTTTCATGCCATTTTTAAATATATCAAACTGGAAACACTTTTAAAATGTGTGCAATAATATTATGGAGGGCTGTTCTTAAGGAATTTTCAATAAATTAATTCTATGAATTTATATTTCAAAATTTGTCAAATAGTGCGAGCGAAAGAGCGTCACTATACGCTCGTAACAAATTTCAGTTTCATTTCAACATCTACAACTTTAATTCCAGGTATATCAGCATTACGTCGAGTGCTATGCGCATACGCATTAAAGAACCCAACGATAGGCTACTGTCAAGCCATGAACATTGTCGCGTCAGTTTTGCTCGTATACTGTCCGGAGGAACAAGCATTCTGGTTGTTAGCCACTATATGCGAGACTTTGTTACCTGATTACTATAACACTAGGGTTGTGGGTGCTTTGGTAAGTTTAAGTTGTTATAACAATATATTTATTTGGGGCAGTCAAATCAAATCAAAACATTGATTCGCTAGAATACACACAAAATAATAGGTTAGTCTAGTCTAGTCTTGATTATTGATGTAATGTTTAGTTTTAGTTTTTTCTTAACTGTCCTTGATATTGTCTGCACTCCTCCATTATCCATGTAAATTTTCTCCAGGAACAGGTCAACTGGTAGAAAATGCTACTTTAGCATTAAGTTCGTCCTAGCGTTGGACTGAATAATAAAATTAAAAAAATATATATTGACGGGGACAGAATTCGCATCTCAGTCTCTCATATTTTAAATGGATTGCATTAACTACGAGTGCGTGCGTGTGCGTGTATGCAAGTGTACGCATGCGTGCGAGTCTGTATATGTGTGTGTGTGTGTTTGTATGTGTGTGCATTAGTGTGCGTTACATATTCACTATTAAATAGTCGACCCTATTGAGCTGACATTGATGTAGATACTCGTAGCTTATAAACTGTGGAAGCACTATAATTCCTTGGTGGAGATTCCATCAAAGAACCCTACGATAGGCTACTGTCAAGCCATGAGCATTGTCGCGTCAGTTTTGCTCGTATACTGTCCGGAGGAACAAGCATTCTGGTTGTTAGCCACTATATGCGAGACTTTGTTACCTGATTACTATAATACTAGGGTTGTGGGTGCTTTGGTAAGTTTTTATAACACTATATTTATTTGAAGTATATATCTTGAACGCGACAGAATCCGTAAGTTTTTCGTAACAATAGCTACATTTATATATAAAGTATGTAGCTTGAACGGAATAGAAATTGGATCTCAGTCTCGCAAACTATATTGAATGGAATGCAGTTACTGTGAGTTTCAACGTGCGTACGTACGACGTACGTGCACGTATGTGTATATCACATTCACTCTTAAACAGTTGAACCTATTGTGCTGACGTTTATATAGATAGCTGGAATTTGGTATGTAGATAGCTTATATTCTAAGTTGCTAAAGTTGCCTGGTTAAGGCCATGACGTCGGAACGTGCAGCAATTCAGAGCACAATAATCATAGTAAATAAACTAAAAATCAATCAAATATTTTTAAATTATTTAAATGAGGAACTAATGTGATTAAAAATGTTTGACCATGTCTTCGTACCTTCGTAGTATGTAAGTCTTTTTTGCAATTTAATTATTCATTCATGTCTCCTACATTATAGGTAGACCAAGGCGTCCTAGAAGAGCTAACAGCAGCGCACCTCCCAGAGTTACACGCTAAGTTAGACGAGCTCGGCATGATGAAAATGATATCTCTGTCCTGGTTCCTCACTCTATTCATCAGCGTCATGCCTTACGAGTGTGCCGTCAATGTCATGGACTGCTTCTTTTATGACGGCGCTAAAGTTATCTTTCAGGTAAGACTGTCTTTATAAACCTCCTAGAATTGCATTAGAAGAGCTCGGCATGATGAAGATGATATCGATGTCCTGGTTCCATGATAATTATTCATTAAATAATAATATATAGTAAATAATTATGAGTCATATACAGTGCCTGTGTTTCGTAATTCAAAATTCTGTGCGGTACTGTACAGCGCCTGTTACACTGAGATGTTCGTTGTTGATTCACTTCATTCTTAGTAATGTCACTGGTAACATTGCCTTTTATAATATCTGTAAAAAAAATGTGGCACTACCCCAAGCGGTCTGCAAAAGAGATAAACAAAATGTCGGTGGCGGTAAACATCAACTATGAAAGAAATATGCGTAAAAAACTATAAAAAAAAAACATTATTTCAGGTGACCCTCACAATTTTGGACATAAATCGCGAGAAACTACTGAAATGCGCGGAAGACGGACAGGCGATGCAAATCCTCAACGACTACCTTGAAGGCATTTTTAATGAAGAGGCCATGGCTCTTTCCACTGAACCGAGGACAGCTGAGAAGGTAACATTTTCAAAGAATAAATTATATGAGTCTAGAACTTTAATAGAAGTTTTTTTTTTTCTTCTTTATTACCCTAAATGTTTGAACTCGCATTACGTCCTATCAGAATCCGTCAAATTACAATCCGTTATCCGTCCATCGAAAACATTCTTATTACAAAAAAAATCTGATGGATGTAGTGGATAAGCTATCAAAATCTTTTACATCTACGTAACGTCGGACAGTCATTTTTTTTTTCTTAAATCTAGGTTTGCCTTTGACCACGATCTCGCGTAATGTTAAGCGACTATGTGGTCGTAGATGGTAGCAGACTAAACCTAGAGGGAGGGATAAATCCCGACCTAGCTTCACTGATCATCATAAGTTATGACCGTGTTCCGGTGACTCCTAACCCACTTGGCGACACGGTTATGTCCAGTATGTAAGTCATTTCACGGATTCGAATCAGCAGGGCTATTCACTTATCCGTTAGGGAACCGAACCGAAGAACGAATTGTCAAAAATGTATGAAATGACGTATTACGTCGTATCGATTTAATAATACGTCATACGTTATTTCATACATTTTTGACAATTCGGTCTTCGATTCGGTTCCCTGACGGATAAGTGAATATCCCTGCAGTTGGCAGAGAAATTGAAATATTCATTTTATTTTCAGACAATAAAAATCCAAGAGTTAATATACCAATCGTACCGAAGTTACGGCGGTAAAGTGACCGGCGAGAACATAGAACATTTGCGATTAAAGCACAGATTGAGGGTAGTTCGACAATTGGAAGACAGCTTAGAGAGGAATACTCTTAGAGCTTTGCAACAGGACAAACTGTTGGAACCTACGGAATTAACGGTGAGAATTTCAAATTAAGTTCAGGGTGTTTCTTGACTGTTCTCATAAAAAGAAGTATCTCTAGAGTTCCACCTAAATAGTTAAACATGAAATATTGATATGCTTTTTTCTAGGTAACAAATAAGATAAATAATTAATATAGTTCGTTAAATATGCTCAAAATGAGGCATTAAAAATTAATCTATGGCGTCACTAGATATTTTTAATGGTCGAATTAAAAAAGGATACGAAAAAAATGTAAAAAATCTATTATTGGAGGAAAATGGACTCATTTGAGAAAAGCGTTTACTGCACCATTTTACTATTACTACTACGAACTTTCATTTCACCATTATAAAATCGGGACTTATCGCAGGCAATTCCTTGTTGTGGA
This sequence comes from Hemithea aestivaria, assembly GCA_947507615.1. NCBI lineage: Eukaryota > Metazoa > Arthropoda > Insecta > Lepidoptera > Geometridae > Hemithea > Hemithea aestivaria. The sequence continues at coordinate 12,666,881 of OX382331.1, forward strand.
ATAACTCTTAATACTTTATATCAATATTTATTTTCAGGAATTACTGAGTGTAATCCGGGAAGAGTTGCTGTGGGCTAAACGTGTGCCTTGTGAAAGGTTAGAAGCGCCGTACGAAGCTTACAGACTCGACTACCCGCAGTTCAAAACATTATTCTCTGCATTATCACCTTGGGCGAGAGGAGATTACGCTGATGCCATCACTTCTAGAATGTTTAAGGTATGAAATATGTATTTTATAGTATTTGTGCTGTTTTAAAATTAAAAGACTTTTTTTACTATAGTTTCTTGTCAGTTCTTCCCATAGAATCTGTACAGAACAGGTGTGACAGTCGAATCTTGATATACGACGTACTAAAGTTGCTTGGTGGGAGTTGACGTTATTTATTGTTCGGACTCGGGTCGGTACATTGTGTACTGTATAGTGACGTAGCGCGTTCCCACCCACAAACTTATAATCGTTATATCTCAGGCATCTTTTACGTAAAAATACGCGTTTTATATTTTTTGTTACTTAAATTACGGACTAATATTATTGTACGTACGACGTACATATTTTAAAATGTTGAGTTAATGGACAACGACGAGGACGGTTTCGTAAGCGCGCGCGGTCTAAGCGTGGCTGTCGGGCTGAGTTTTCGGGCGGACGCACAGCGGCGTCTACGAGCGTTGTACTGTGCGCACGCGCTGCCTTTGCTAGTCTACTATTCATTACGTAGACTTTCATGACTATGATTATACTATAATAACTACAAATGTTTCATTCTGGGTGGGCGTTGGTGTCTGTCATCGTTTTAGTTATCTATGTATTCAGTGATTGTATATTATATTGATTACTAGCTTAAGCTCGCGTCCAAAATCCTTTCTTAGCGGAGGTCTACGTAATAAAACCTATCGGTATTCCAAATTTCAACCCAATCCGTCCAGTGGTTTAAGCTGTGCGTTGATAGATCGGTCAGTCACTCTTTCCTTTAATATATTTAGATTAAAGATTTGTATTATTGTTGTATAGTTAATGGACAACGACGAGGACGGTTTCGTAAGCGCCCGCGGTTTAAGCGTGGCTCTCGGGCTGAGTTGTCGCGCGGACGCACAGCGACGTCTACGAGCGTTGTACTGTGCGCACGCGCCGCCGTTGCTCTCACACGCTGAGTTGAGGCCCACGCACTTCACTGATACGGGAGAGGAGGTCGCCACTGATGCTATATCCTTCTTCGATTGGTGAGCTAAAGACCTGGGGCCCTAGAAAAGTGCCAAGCGTTTGTTGCTATCGCTAAAAAATGTACTGAGATGACAGTCGTTTTCGTTTGCTTTTCCACAGCGACTGTCATTCCAGTACATTTATCGATAGCGACAAACGATTGGCTCTTGTTTAAGGCCCCTATTACACTACCATTACATTGTCTTAAAATGAACCCCGAATCTAGTTCTACGGAAATTTTAAGGAGCTCTAGATCATCAATAGTAATAGTTATCAAATATTATTGCTACCAGTAAAATTTATGCATTATAAACAGTAACAAACACACACCTATACACGTTATTTTTCTCTAAAAAAACTATAAAATTTTGAAAGGTATTATTTTTTAAATATTTTCTTTTTATATTTCGTACGCCAAAAGGGATATGAAGTCTCCTGCATATCCCATGTTGCAAGTTGTTTTTTGTTGGCATCCAACCAACTAACTGTACACGTTATTTAATGGTTTTTGAACCTTTATTTGTATGGCGCGGTCGGTAGGATCACTATATTATGATTTGCACAATTTCTTAGTATTCAAAGAGTATTGTATATTTCAGCGTAGAAAACCCATCGACGCCAGAACCTGTCGCGCCTATATCACGATCCGTGAGTGAAGTCTGTACGGAGGGGAGTTTCATGGACAAGTCTAGTGATAGCGCTAATAGTCAAACTGGTAGGTACTTAGTTATTAGATAGAGGAGCGTATCGAGGATTTGTTTGGTCAGTGAATTTATTTTAAAAAAATTGGTTGTCTGTAAAGTCGGTTTACTGACGATAGTTGAACGTGACAACGTCTTAAGGTAAATGTACTATAGTATAGCAGCTGTCCACGCAGACGCATCGCTCACTCAAGTAGGAGAGAGACGGATGTCGAACGCTGCCGAACGCAAAGGCCGATTGTGCTTCTTTGTCGCTCGTTCCGCGCTCTCGCTTGCACTTCAAGCCTTACATGGAATGCCTCAGAGCGAGGTAACGCCGCATGACTCATGTTTTTTCGTGCGTGCAGCCGGTTCTATCGAATTATAAGACGTTGTCACGTCAAAATTATACACGTTTTTGACCATTACCGTTACAATTTTTTTTATAAATTTAATATTATGCCCTGTTATGTTTCATGTTCTATATGACAAAAAAAATAGTAACTAAAATATAATCGCCTTGTTGATGGAAAATATTCAATAATTACCGAGTAAACTTTGTCATAAATTCGTTAGTTAGTTATTTGTAACTTGTACAAGATATCCCAAGAGTCAGAGAAGACATTTTGACAAAAAAGGCCCTTCTTGTGTTTGAAGATTGTAACATGTTATTAAATTATAATTATTTCTCGCAAGTATAATTATCATAATACAGTATATGTCATAAACATAATAAACTTGCAGGGCGATCGCTTTTACCGATGAAATCGCCAATTGTTACACTGCGTTACGAAATGTTTATTACTTTGTAAGTTTTCTGTATATTCAAAATGTTTTAATAAAGAGTTTTATACAATTCTGTCCTCAGGTTCAACAAGTGACAGTTCAGCGTCAGACCAGGTCCGTCGTTGCGCCCTCTCCGGTCTCCCCACATCGTTACCGGCGTCCCCGTGCGCGGCCCCTGCGCCCGCGCCGCCGTTACCGCGGGCGCACTTCCTGCAACTGCTGGCCGCCTTACACGACCTTACGCAACATCACCCGCCACTCTATGAGAGCGTTGTTAGAGCTGGTGGGTACCTAGATCCTACATTCTTGTATCGGAGGCCAATAGAACTCAGTTTGGTACTTTGATACTACATTCTTGTACCAGAGGCCAAGGCTCAGTTTAGATCGCTCCGCCGTAGTAAGTAATGTAAAGCCGCGACACCCCTGCGCCCGCGCCGAGCCCGTTGCCTCGAGCGCATTCCTGAGTAGCATGTAAGAGTTGTTGGGTACTTTTATCCTACATTATGTATGACTAGTTGCTTCAAGCTGTCTTCCACTTTACAGTCTTACTAATTTTATAAACGTGAAAGTTCCTACCCACATCGTTACCTGCGTCGCCATGCGTTCTTAGAGTCGGTGGGTACTTTGATCCTATATTGTGCATGACGTATCGTCCTTGGCCAGACGTACAATTTGTAATCCGGAGGCCCTGGGTTCAAATCTTAGTATTATTTAGTAAATGTTTCGCACGGTAGCATCCAGATGCTACCGTGTTTGAAGACACGTAAAACTGTGGGTCCCGGCTCTTTCCTATAAAATATGTAGGAGGCAGTCGTTAGGTCATATTGCAGGTCCGGTAGTAATCTCGACGACTTGAAACTGCAGTATATAGGTTGGCCACACAACCTATAATTGTGATTTGACTCTGACAGTGTAAGTAGGGTAACCTGTTCTGTTGGATTATTATAAACCCCAGAAAAAAAGAAAAATAAAGTCCCATCTAAACATCACTAGTTTGAAGAAGATTAATGTAATTCCGCGCCGCTTTTCGACCTATCCGTAGAATAAAGTCCTATCTGAAAAAATAAAGGATATAAAGAGAGGTATAAATTCCTTCCTAGCTTGACCAAACATAACATAAATTGCTATTATTTCAGGCACTGTTCTCCTTCAACTGGGCGAGTTGAGTCACAGACCGGAGTTAGATCGTGAAATATCACAGGACAGCCTCTACTTAGCTGCCAAGAATGTAAGTAACATTTTACTTGAGACTCTTAATATGTCACCGGAAAATAACAAGATTCGTATGTTTATAAATTTCCTAGGAAACTTCGTAGGATCCCAAACGAGAGATAAATTGTATTATTTAACGCCCACATTATTGCAAATTTATCAATTTGCGACGTCTCTTGGTAAATTTATAAACTAACGGATTATCCATTCGTAAGATTCTAAACGGTTCGACCAATCACAGAAGAGCTTTTAATTTACGCTTATAATTTTACGAAATTTTGTTATATTCCGGTGACATATATTTCTTATTCTATTTGTAAAAAAACGCTAATTTCTTACATATAATATATGAATATTTTTCGACTACAAGTCAAAGTACTTCACATTTTGGTAGCACATTGTAAACAAGTGAAATTTTAAAAAACTTTTTAAAAACAATCTTTTATTATTATGACCATAAAGTACTCGTCAAGACGAATCAAATGAGCCCAAACTCGATGGGGTTACGTTGTTTAATTACGGAGTTCCTATGGCCACCTTCCCGCTCCATCATCAGATCAGCTCCATGTCATAATAATATTGCATTGTCATCCAATTTATGCATGCATGCAAAATTTCAGCTCAATCGGACACCGGGAAGTGGGTCAAATTTAACTTGCAAGATTTGATTACAGACAACAGACAAGTAAAAGTAAATAAAAAAAGCTTGTAAAATGAGGGAGATATTTATCCCGCCTTCTAGGTTAAGTCTGTTACCATCTACAGTCGCATCTTCGCTTAACATCTCACGGGATCGTGGTCAAAGGTTATTCAAAAATGAATAAAAAAATAAATAAATTGTATTTCAGTTGGATCCCAACGGAAACGCGACGGAAGAAGAAAACGCGCAGGCATCTCCATCAAAGGAAAGCGAACCGTCCTCCGAGGGGGTGTGGTCCATCACTTTAGAGCAGTTCCTTGCGACCATGCTCGCTGAAGACACCTTGGAACAGTACTTCAATGAGAAGGTGAGCTGAGCTGGTACCTTTTTACGGCTAATGTCTAGCTTACGGTCGCAGCTTCGCCCGCGTGCCAAAATCCTTTCTTAGCGGAGGACTACGTCATAAAAACAACCTGTATGCCTAATTTCAACTCAATCCGCCCAGCGGTTTGGGCTGTGCGTTGATAGATCAGTCAGTCAGGCAGTCACTCTTTCCTTTTTATATATTTAGGTATTATCGTCCCATCCCTATTAGGGATGTTGAAAACGTTTTTTTTTAATATATAAATTAGTCCGTAATTTTAATAATAAAAAAATACTCGATACGTATTTTTTTGTTTGAAAATAAAATAAAAAAATGGCTGAGATACAATGCTGCAAGTTTCTGTGTTGGGACTTGGGACCTGTGACGTCACTACACTCGACAGACGAACAAAAATGTACCAGACTTAGTGGAGTGACGTCACGATCAACCACCTCAAGTGTGTTGTATCTGTCACGTTTTTATCACCGGGGTTATTCCGGTCCAAAATCGCTTCTCGTTTTGCTAGCGCCCAATATCAAATTTTAACAAAATTTTGAAAAAAATCTTGAAATTTTTTATGATGCTAGTACAAACTCAAATGCAACTTCAATTTTTTTTTATTTAGCATCTTTGGTCGCCTCAAAGTGGCGTTTTTAAAAATAAAAAAAATATAAATACAAATAAAAAAACGTGTTCAGTATTTTATAATAATCCACATTATGGACAGAAAAATTATCTTCATGCCTATTTTATTTTTATTTTTTTCTCTTTGGTTTGTGTGTAAATTAATTTCTATCTTTCTTTCAAGGTGTCTCTACTGCCCCTGATCGAAAACCTCAAGCAAAGAGACCGGCTGCAGTCAATTTCATAGCTCACGTTTCAAAGTTCTAGAATTACGGTTATACCAGTGGAGTTTGGTGAACATGTGTAAAGTTTTATGTACAGATTGTTAAAAAATGTAGTAATATATAAAGGGTAAGTCTAATGACAATAATAAAATTCAAGCAATTCAAGAAATTGAACTGCTTGAATTAGAAATTTGAAAGAAATTTACTTTTTATGCTCAATGGATCTGCTGAGTTGTTATATCCGATTTTTTGGAAATTTTGCTTTGTTTTCTCGTCCAGTTTACATTACTTATTTTACGATGAATAAGAAAATCCGTTCTGTAGGTAAAAAGGGGGAAAAATATATTTTTTTTTACCTACAGAACTTAAGTAAAATTAGAATTCACTCTTTTTTGAAACTGGTGTTATTTAATGGAATTATATGCCCCTTATATTACTACACTTTTTGGCGTTAGTTTGGTAACACCATAAAATATTGTACCTTAAATCTCTATGAAGTAAGCTTTGAAACTTTCTTGTATCTATACAAAGTCCAAATTGTAGTGTTCTTTATAATAAGAATAGAACTAAAACTGTAAATGCATTTATATTTTACCTGTATGAGAAATTATGAGACTCCACAGATGAAATAATATACCAATTATATTTTAACGCGCAAAATAGGGATGAGTCGAATAAATGTTTAGACGGCTAAACCTAAGTATACCCACACTAAAATACAAATGCGAAAGTTTACGAATGTGTGAGTGTGTATCTTTGTTACTTCTTCACGCCTTAATAGGTGGACCGATTGAGCTGAAATTTGGTATAGAGATAGCTTAGACCCTTTTTTTTTTATCCCAGGAAAAATGCGTTACGCATCATCACCCCACGCCGGGGGGCGCGGGGCGGTATGTGGGACTCCCCCGCCAAAGATGGTAGCGGCGGGGATACCCACTAAAAAACCTGGGGGTGTCCTGCGGGACGCCATAATGCCGGGGCAACGGGTACGCCGAAGCATTCATCCGCTGCCAATATAGCTTAGACCCTGGAATAACACAGTTAAACGGTTAAAACCGCTGGGCGCAGCTAGTTGAAAATAAGTCGGATAGAACTAAGCTTAACTACATGATCGGCTACATCGAAGTTTAGCCGGCTAAACTCAGGTGTAATTATTGTACTTCAGAGTTTCGCCGTATATTTAAAACAATAAAAATGTAATCGATTTATAATATAAACTATATATATAAAGTCTTTCCTTCTGTAGAATAAGTTAACATTCCAAATATAGACTTAATATAAAAAATAATAATTATGTTTTATAATATTGCATCAGATTAGTACAAATAAGCATTTGGACGAGCTTATTTTGGTATTATATTGCTTTTCAATCAGATCTCTAGCTTCGTTCGTCCCACTATTCTGTTTAGTACTGGTTTTCCTCGATTTACCTTTAAAGCCTGACTGAAATGCATTTAGTGCTAACCATATAACTAGCACTAACAATTAGTTATAACCCTTAATGCATGCATATGCGGAAGCGCGGGTAATGCATACGGTGGTGGAATATTTTTTTTTATATTTGTTTGAAATCTTCGCCACATCTTAACACATTGTTGCGGCGATGTTTTTAGAACTATCCCAAAAAAATCCTTTGACAAAACACAACGTTTGTGTTTTTCAGCGCTCGCATTCCGACCTCAAAAACGCAGCTGTTGTGTTTTACTATATTGTTTATATTGATTTGAATTCCACCTCTTAAGCTTAGTTCGACTCACAAATTGGAGCGGAATTAACACTAAATATTAAAATTTAATTAATAATTATTATCATAACTTTCGTAATTTAACGCCTAATCTCACTCTTAAATTCAATTTCCTATATAAACTGAAAAAGAAAAGAGAATAGTTTGACATATTTAAAAAATCAAATTATGTAACCTAGTAAATTTTATAGTCAGTTTTAATAGTTGTATCAAATATTTTAGTGCCTCGAAATAGCGTTATTAAGCAATATAGCTATTTATAAGTTAGGTACGTAATTATAAAGGTGCTTCGTGTATTATAACAAATATAGCTAAGCAATGCAATAATTCCACACATAAGTAATAACAGTTATAAATTGAATTAGATATATAGCTTTCATGCGATATTTTTGTAAAAAGAAGATAAATATTTAAATTGCCATTTATATAATGCATCCTGAAAATGTTATTTTTTTATGCTTATACTATAACCGCCTTTGCTTAATGTTATGAAAATGCGAATGTTTGGGTGTGTAGACAACAACTTATAGTAGGAAGAAAAGATAATAAATCTATAGCCACACTACTGTGTGGTGTGTTGTGAAACATTACAACAGTGTGCCGTGTCGTAGAAAGAAACACACAACAACGTGTTCCTAGCCAAGGGCGGATCCAGGATTTTTTCTGGGTTCAAGGTGCAGACGGGCTATGCAGATAATCTTTATCATGAAATATGTGCAAAATTCGTAACTCTACAATGCTTCTAAATCCGCCTATGTCCTTGCCATGCTAAATCTATGAAATCCATGATGACGCTAATAAAACCGTTGGGCGTAGCTAAAACAAAACGTATATTTTTCTTCTTGTTCTAAAACAAATATATATTATGTAGATATATTTGTATTATAGTGGTAGATCCGAGAAGCTTTTATCCAATGATTATATTTTTTATTTAAACTACACGTTACGTATTTTACGTTTTAACCTGCTAGTATATTTTTGAGCTTAATGCCAGTTACCTAACGACGAACAGATAAGAGCGAGCTGAAATTGGCCAATCACAATGCATGTTTTTATCTGACATTTCTGTGATCTCTATCCCAGCTGTGTGATTGGTCGATTCTATTCCGCTCTGGTCTTTTCCTCGTCAGTGGAAACGCACCTTAAAACCTATGTTAACCACTTAAGCTGACGTCAAACAGACGCCAGATCGCGCGGAAAAGCGGTCACGATTTTCGTTTTGTTCCTTCCCGCGTCCGCTTTATGTGTGACAGGGAACATTACAAAAATTCCGTTTTCCCGCGCGATCCTGCGGTTGTGTGCAATCAACTTAACAGTCCTCGATTGAAGTAAATGTGGTCAATGGCGCTAGCGTCTGCGTAATTTAGTATAACAACATTTAGTGCCTTGTTTGGCCACATGCATTTTAATCGTAGACGTGTAGATTTATTTTAAGTGTAGCCATAATGTAAGAACATTCTTAATATGTCCATGTACCTATATTTAAAGATTATTTTAATAAATATACTTGTTTGATGTTAAATTGATTTTAATTTATAGTTAGGACAATACCACGAGCATAAGCTAGTTATATAATGAAAGTATGTACCTATTGTTAAATGAAAGACGAAAATTATGCATAAATCAGTTTAATGGATACCTAGTCAGGTCATAAGTATTGTCACACAGTAAAAACTTTTCTTTTAGAATGCTGGCCACAAAAAAGTTTATTGAATTCGAATTTCGAATTGTTCATGAAAATAAAAATGTATACTTTTTAGAATTTTACTCATTTTTAAATATGGAGTGGACGCTTAAAGAAGACCGTGTTGCAGTTATTGCGTTGCATCGTTGCGGTTACGCGCCAATTCAAATTTTTGACATACTGAAAAATTTGAATATAACCAAAAGATTCGTTTATCGTACCATCAAACGATACAATGAAGACTCTAGTGTAGATGACAGGTCAAGAAGTGGTCGCCCTCGGTCTGTTAGGACTCCAGCAGTGATAAAAGCTGTGAAGGCGCGAATTCAAAGAAATCCCAAACGTAAGCAGAAACTGTTGGCCCTTCAGATGGGGTTAAGCAGAACCACGGTGAAAAGGGTGTTAAATGAAGACTTAGGGCTTCGGGCATATCGAAGAAAAACAGGACATCGTTTAAATGCTCGTCTAATGGACCTGAGACTGAAGAGATGCCGCGCTTTGTTGAAGCGGTACGCGAGAAAAAAATATCGAGAAATTCTTTTTTCGGATGAAAAAATTTTTACCGTAGAAGAGAGCTACAACAAACAAAATGATAAGGTGTACGCACACAGTAGTGAAGAAGCGAGCAACCGTATTCCGCGTGTCCAACGAGGTCATTTTCCATCCTCGCTCATGGTATGGTTGGGAGTTTCTTATTGGGGCTTAACAGAGGTACATTTTTGTGAGAAAGGTGTAAAAACGAATGCAGTTGTGTATCAAAATACAGTCCTGACGAACCTTGTGGAACCTGTTTCTCATACCATGTTCAATAACAGGCACTGGGTATTCCAACAAGATTCGGCGCCAGCTCATAGAGCGAAGAGCACACAAGACTGGCTGGCGGCGCGTGAAATCGACTTCATCCGGCACGAAGACTGGCCCTCCTCCAGTCCAGATTTGAGTCCGTTAGATTACAAGATATGGCAACACTTGGAGGAAAAGGCGTGCTCAAAGCCTCATCCCAATTTGGAGTCACTCAAGACATCCTTGATTAAGGCAGCAGCCGATATTGACATGGACCTCGTTCGTGCTGCGATAGACGACTGGCCGCGCAGATTGAAGGCCTGTATTCAAAATCACGGAGGTCATTTTGAATAAACTTTATTGTCATAAGAATCTATGTTTTGTTAAGTTCATTTTGGTATATAAATGGTTACATAATAAATAAACTTGTTCCAATAATTTTATATTAAACATGTGACAGAATTTATGACCTGACTAGGTATTTTCACAAAATTTACAGTAAAATAATTCTTATAATTTTCAAGACACATCAAGCTCTCTCTGCCTTTAAAGATAGTCCAGTCAATTTAGACATTCGAAGTTACATAAAGTCCCAACAAGCTGAATTTCTGTGAAGTTGTTCAAAACATAATTATAAACAATGTCTAGAAGTTCCCCATCATTCCCCTGTAAGGAAAAAATTTAATTCAAGGTCAAAGGTCAAAACAATGAGTTTTTCGCGATTTTCAGCAAAACGGTAAGTTTTATCATAAAAACATCTTAGACAAAATTGTAGATCATAAAATTGTCTACAAAAAATTAGGCTCAAACTATGTCTAAACCAAATTGTAGCTTTATGGGGTCATTAGTTACTGATTTCGTATTCAAACATTGACCTCCTTTATCCCGCCTTAGAGGTTGATTTTTGGAATAAAAAGTATCCCATATCATTTTTTAGGACTTGGTCTACCTTTGTACCAAATTTCAGCTCAATAGGGCCAGCGGTTCTAAATTTACCATACAAACTTTGACCCCCCCCTTACCCCCTCTTTAAAGTTAAATTGTGTCATAAAAACTATTCAATGTTCCTCAACACAATCCTAACAATCGTTTTACAAAATTTCAGCTCAATCGGGTAAACGGTTACGGATTTGCATACAAACGTTTTTCGGGAATAATTCCTTTTCCTGAGGGAATTTCAAAAAATCGCTTCTTATTGCACGATGAAATCTTCCAAGGAATACGCTGTCCAAATTTCAGCTCAATCCGTCCGGCCGTTTGGGCTGTGCGTTGATAGCACGAAAGTGTACGAACGATTTTATATATGAGATTACAACTTTTTGAATCGTTATATCTCAAAAACGGTGGCTCGTAGAAAAAAAAGTATTAAATATTTTTTTGTAGACAATTTTATAATCTACAATTTTGTCTAAGATATTTTTATGATAAAACTTACCGTTTTGCTGAAAATCGCGAAAAACTCATTTTTTTACCTTTGACCTTGAATTAATTTTTTTCCTTACAGGGGAATGATGGGGAACTTCTAGACATTGTTTATAATTATGTTTTGAACAACTTTACAAAAATTCAGCTTGTTGGGACTTTATGTAACTTCACTCTCATTTTTTGGTCTAAATTGACCGGACTAAGAGTGTTTAACATTAAAACATTGAAATATTAATTCTCTTATTTATATTTCGCGTATAAAATTAAAAATATACTTCATTAATGCCAGTATTTATTAAGGTACAGTAACATTGTCTTTGGCAACATTGCGTGATTTTAATTCGAATGTACAATTAATTATAACCTTATTTGTTAGAGAATGAGTTATTCAGGTATTTCTCAGAACCGTATTCTAGAACAAAATAGGTTCTATTTCCTGAACCTAAGTGTCCACGCATCTTTACTTTTCACTGTAGACATGTCAGGGAACAGTATTTCTGCGAGACCATTTGAAACCCACCACTGAAATGAAATAAATAAAGTTTACAATCAAAACTGAAGTCAAAAACAAAAAATAAAAAGAAAATATTAAAATGAAAATTCTGAATAAAGTAAATTGGTATTTCAGCAGGGCTATTCACTTATCGGTTAGGGAACCGAACCGAATACTGAATTGTCAAAAATGTATGAAATGACGTGACATGACATGTCAAGTTGTATCTACATAATACGTCATTTCATACATTTTTGACAATTCGGTTTGGTTCTTTCTTGGATAAGTGAATAACCCTGCTGAATTTTAGTTTTGTTGAACGTAAGAGTACTTCATCTTGCATTATTCTTCATTTTGCATTATTCAGAGGGACTATTGGCTATCGCCCAACGACATGTAATCCATAGACAAAATTGCGGCCATTACTTCCTTAAACCTCCTCATTAATGAGCAAAATAACAAATGCAGTAATATACATTGAAGTAGTAGTTGTGGGTGTGAATTAGCCAATAGGCCCTCAGAAGTCAAAAGCACAGAAAATTAAAAAGAAAATATGTAAATGAAAATTCACAAAAAATAAATTGGTATTTCAGTATCTTGAGGTTTGTTAAAACGTTAGGAGTACTTCTGCAGTCTGCATTATTCAGATCAGATATAGTACCAAAGTTCAAAGTTATCAGATTAGACTTCAGACCAGAAGAGAAGAAAAGGGGTTAAATCAATACCTTAGCACTAAAGGATTCATCCACTCAAAACTCAATGAGAGGTTCAAGAGGTCTATGTCCAGTAAACTGGGTCAATAAGTGCTGATAATTAATGACCACTCCAATAAAGATTGAATCAATTATTTACATATTAGTTTATCTACACAAGAATCTAGGCTAAGTTCATACTTACAGTTAAGTATGTGCCCTCATTTCCCAACAATTCCACTTTATAATTTCCAGAATGTAGATATGGCGATATGTCTTGCAATTTCAGAATGTTATCCGTGGGCCATTTCAATGTAATTGCATATATGTCTATTACATTGCTTTTGTGTGGTCTGGCCGTAGGTCTTAGAACATTGTACTGAACTTTAGTACATGTGTACCAAACATTGCCGTTGTATGTGTCGTTTTGAGACAACCACGGCGAGCTGTTGTATATAGCTTCACCGTTAATGTCTAACCATTTGCCGAGACCTAGTAATCTGTCTTGGAATATAACAGGAATTGTGCCTTCTTTGGTTGGGCCCACGTTTATCAACACATTGCCTGAAAATAGTCTTGTTTACTGCACAATCTTATAAATAAATTAAGATAGGGTAGTATGCATAGGCGGATCTAGGATTTGGTCCTGGGGGGGGCCAAGGTGGAGACGGGCAAAAATATTATAATTTTTACTACGAAAAGTGTGTGTTTTGAACAGTTAGATAGTTCAAATATCCTTTATAATAAGTGCGCGAGCTGCTTGCTGCGAGCGCCGAGAAAAAAACTAATATATATCTGGGGGGGGCCTTGGCCCACCGCCCCCCCCCCCCCCCCCTAAATCCGCCTGGTGGTGATGGTAGTATGTAGGGTTAGGTGACTGTGCCGCGGTAGCGGTAGCATTCTACAGTAATAGCCATGTGCTATAGAAAAAAAATCAAATATTCATCCAGAAATGCTGTTGTTTTACACTGACCAAGTGAGACAGTCTATATTATATTTTCAAAGATTTTCATAATGTCTTTCGCTTGTACAAGATAATATTTTAGTAATACTCACCGCCACAACTGACAGTGGTGGCTAATTCAGTGATAAGTCCTGACACAGTGAACACATCGTCCAGGTTTATATTCCTCCTGAATCCCCACGACTTTGCATCCATTGTGAACGCATTCTCCCACTTGTGGTGTTGGAGAGTCCCTGGAAACAAAATATTATGGTCAACAGTTTAAAGTGGAAACTGAGGACAGTAAGTGACGTAAGAACTGACTCCTATTTATAGGAGACAGTGGTGTTTACAGCTTATAGGCCACCAGTCACGCACACCCTATGTGGAGTGAGTTTAATAGTTTAGGTAAATCAAAATGCCACCTTTTGGAGTTTGGATAATTTTAACTCCATATAGCAAGACTTTAGTAATAGGTCATTTTAAAATGACTTGATATAATAAATGATAGAACTTACTATTATTGAATCTATCAGCAAAATTATAAAAATCACCATGCTTCCCAGACAGATCTTTACCCCATCTATCATTGACAACCACCTCATCCTTTACAGGACTGTCATTGTAAAGCCACGCCAGGAAAGTAGTGGACATCCAATATGTATCAGGTGCCTCCCAATCTCCGTCTGACCAAATCACTGAAGGCTTGTAATTGAGAACAAGTTGTTTCAAGTCTTTCATCATCTTGTCTTTAACAAAATTATTGGTGGAGAAATTTGATTGTTTATCTTCAAGGTATATTGGATTAAACCATTCGTAAAGTGAGTGGTAGACGCCGAATTTAAGTCCTTCTCTTCGTACAGCTTTGGAGAGTTCACCGACAATGTCTCGTTTGGGACCAACATCTACTGCGTTCCAACTGAAGGACCTTTTCGATGGGAACAAAGTGAAGCCCTCATGGTGTTTGCTGGTAAGGACTATGTATCTGCAAAACAAGGGAATTGAAAAATTAATAAACCAACTTTAAGCTCGCATTTAATTAACAAGGGCAGGCCCGGATTTAGCCAAAATGCCGCCCTGGGCAGTGAGAAAATGCCGCCCCCTCCACCGCGGCGGGGGGGGGGGAGGGGCGGTGTTATGGAGGTGCGCGATTACATTAGATTAAAAATTTGCCGCCCCCAGTTAAGTTAATTTGCCGCCCCCTAAAAATTTGCCGCCCTGGGCACTCGCCCCGAATGCCCCTAGTGTAAATCCAGGGCTGAACAAGGGTAAGATCATTTTAATTAATAAAAATAAATCACGTTTAAGTAAATTTTTTATGTTTCATATTTTCTGCAAAAGTTCCTGCATAGGTTTGTTCCTCATTACATAATTATACAGGGTTATTGGTAATTCAGTACATCATTACATGGTATTTGGTATAAAATAAAGTTGCATCCTGTCTGTCTGTCACTATAATGCTTAGATCTTTATAATTGTACAACAGATTTTGATGCGGTTTCATTTAATACATAGAGTGATTTAAGAAGAAGGTTTATAGTGATAATACATCCATAATATAGTAGAGCAACACTGTTAAATTGATGTTAGGAGCTACAAAGTGCACACAGGTCCACTAGTTGGTGTATAAGGAATGATTGTTATGTTGTTATTCTAGTAGTACATAATGACATTGGCCTTGTCTCACACCACCAACCCATGACTAATTTTGACAATCATCTCAGGATTTTTTCTCTTTATTGAAAATTAGAGCAATTTTGTAATATTTTTAACGGTGAAGTTTATAAACTAAAACCTAGCTTAGATTAATATTGGATTGTCTGAGATTTATTGATAAATTATATACCTTTGGCAATAAATTGCCTTTATTCAGATTATAAAATAAGTTATTTAGAAATCAATAGGCACTTAAATTCACGATGCTTTCATACCATTGAAAAAATAATAATATTTGATTTGAGATTAATTAATTCTTATTTTTCTTTTAACAGGCTTTTAAATAAGACCTACAGTAGGCACCAGTCTCTCACAATAGTCAATATGTGCACTACTTGTAAATTGCATTTTGATATTGTTAATTACTGTGAGAGGAAATAAAGAATAAAGAAATTTATTTGCATAAAATGTGGTACATTTAAAAGATCTTAATATTATAAAAGAGTTAACACATTTAGCCAAAATAACATGACATGCAAATATGCAGAGATGTGACTTATCTTAGATAAAAGTATCTGAAATACAGGTACAAGATACAAAATACGTATTTACATCTTTTATTTGAAATACTTTTTTATTTTTTTATTTTGTATCTTTTATTTAGATACATTTTCCTGGTATCTTAGTATTTTGAAAATACTTTGTTCCCTAAGATACTTTTTTACTACAAGTGAATTAAATTAAAAATTTTAAAAACCCCCAACGCAATATGTAATTCACTATTTTTTGATGGCGGCCATCTTGGATTTTAATTTTATGTATATATAATATAATTCATTAATAATTTAAACAGAGTCTATTCAAAATTACATTTAAAATATTCATCTAATGAGTAAAAACATCTGTCACATAGCCGTTTAAATATTTTATTATAAAATTCATTTTTGCTTAATTGATTATATCCTATAGGAAGTTTATTGTAAATTTTTGTCGCCATTTTGTAACAATAAATACCTTCATATTTTGTCTTGTCACATTCTTTGTTATCAACGCAGTCTATTCGATTCTAAATTGTTTTCTCGAACAAATAAACTTAGTTAAATTAAATGTTGTATTCTTTCAAAAGTATTTTATCTTTAAAAAGTATTTGATAGATAGGTATTTTGTATTTAGTATTTCAGATACCTTTTAAGAAAATTATCTGTATCTGGTATCTGAAATGCTTTTTTTAAAAGTATCTTACATCTTGTATTTCAGATACTCTGAATAGAGTATCTTATACATCACTGCAAATATGTTATACCTAATAATAAAGAAATTTTTTATTATTATTTATTTTTAACCTCCGACGCAAAAACGACGGGGTGTTATAAGTTTGACGTGTCTGTCTGTCTGTGTGTGTGTGTGTGTGTGTGTCTGTCTGTGTGTGTGTGTGTGTCTGTCTGTGGCATCGTAGCTCCCAAACGGATGAACGGATTTTGATTTAGTTTTTTTTGTTTGAAAGTAGAGTTAGTCGAGAGTGTTCTTAGTCAAGTTAGGTAGAAATCGATCCAAGATGGCCGCCGCTACAAAATGGCGGATTACTTTTTTCTTCTACGACCCCATCGATATGGGTATCAAATGAAAGGGCTTAACGAGTAGAATACAGCCCACTATATAAAATTTAAAATCCAAGATGGCCGCCATCAAAAAAATTTGAATTACGTATTGCGTTGGGGGTTTATTAAATTTTTAATTTAATTCACTTGTATTGTTCATAACTTACTTGGCTCCTGATTTAGCAAAAAGCTTTGCCCAACTGTCTGGGTCAAAAAACTCAGCCGTAAACATGGGTGCAAATTCCTGGTAAGTAAACCCTGGTGGATAATTTTTCTCCATAAAATTGTTAATTTCTACACTACCCGCTGAAAGAAAAGAACTATTAAGAACTTTTTAAGTGGGTTATATGCTGAGGGAAGCTCAATATTGTGGGATTAACCATGCTGAAATAATTCTACTATTACCTATTACAATAAATACAAAAATTTGTATAGTTTCAAACGAGTCAGAATGATAATTTTTCACAGCAGCAACCAATAGGGCTGAAGTTTGGTAAGTATAGATAGGGTATAAATGTTGGAATAACAGTCTACTTTTTTACAAGTAAAATCTCTGGGCACAAGTAAATAATAAACAGGATATACCAGTGTCTGAAGGCTGAACATGACTGCATAATATTCATTCTAATATTTTTTTATTTTGGCTAAATCAATTGAGCTGAAATTTTTTAGTATGTAAGAAGCCAAGACACCAGAATGACACAGGCTAATTTTCAATGCTCATACCACTTAAACCACTGGGCACAGTCATAATAACTGTAGGTAGGTATTCATAAAGGCTAAGTTATGTTTTTTTTTAACCCATTACCGCCCTCTGTACCTGCACATGTACAACTACTTAATCGATAAATTATGTATTTTATCTGTGGTAAGTGTTGAAGGTAGTTAGAAATTACAAATCTAAATGACACTAGTTACCACATAATAAATAAAAATAGGCGGTGGCGCGAAAACAAATGTCACTTATTTTGTAATAAAATACGGAGTCCAGACACGACATACAAGGTAAGATTATTTTGTTGTTTTTTATCAAAAATAGTGAAATATTTCAACTTCTTTTTTTATTTTTATGGAGACTATGTATTTGTGTTGGTAATAATAACATAAGAATGAAAGTTTATTACAAAACCTGTAAAGTAGGGGTTGTTTCATTTGTTGTACACAGGCGGGTACAGCGGGCAGATTCGTACTAAAATTTCGTTTTGTTTACAGTATTACTTATAAGTTGAAATGGCCAATCGGAACGTATTTACCAGCTATAAGAGACTGGAGGAAGCCTTGGAATCAATTTTGGCTGATGAAAGCAATGATGAAGAGTACGATATGGTATTAGTGCCACCAGATCCGGCTGTGGTGAGTGATGAGGAAGAAGGTAATGAAGATAATTTGGCGGCTTCAAGTTTCCCTAAGGACGTTCCAGGGACTATTGAGGTAGGTCGGCGTCGTCCTGACTACGATGTTTCGGAATGGAGCGACAGTGATGATGAGCCGCTAAGACCTAAGCCTGCAAAACGTGCCAAAAAATGTGATGTAGATTTACCTGTATGGAGGAAAACTCAGCCAACCTATAGTTCTACTTATGAAATTACCGATATCGTACAAAAGACACAAAAATACGTTGTTGAAAGTTTAGCAGACTGCAATCCCGTAATGTTGTTTGAAAAAATATTTGATCATGATGTAATGGATTTGATAACAACTAACAGTGTCTTGTACGCTAATCAAAATAATAGGCATGGTTTTGAACTTGATAGTGCAAGTTTGAAAAATTTTTTTGGTGTACTGATACTGACCGGTGAATTGCCATCTGAACGTGCTTACTGGAGTTTGGATGAAGACCTTGGTGTTCCATTGATTGCTAATTGTATGTCACGCAATAGGTTTTTGGAGATAAAAAGAAATCTTCATTTTGTGGATAACGGTCTAATAGATGGTTCGACAGATAAAATGATCAAACTCAGATCATTATGCGATTTGATTCAGCGAAACTCTAGTCAGTGGGGTGTATTTCAGATAACTTACATGGACCAGTTATCTTTCAAACGAATTATTGCACGGACTTATTTACGTCCAACGAAAACTAAGAGCCGTCCGTCATCCTCAGCGGCACTAGGGGGTCGGAACAATAATGGTCATAATCCTGAACGGATGGAAAACCCACTGCGATGTGTTATTTGTCACCAAAGAATTCGCTGGCGTTGCGAAATATGTTTGAAAACGCTATGTGTTGAACGACCTTGTTTCAAACAATTTCACTCCTAAAGCGCCCACTGTACACGGCTGAGTACACCCCTAAAACTTGATATGTACATTTATTTTTTTCATTTTTTCTTCTTATATAGCATATTTTATCCCTTATGGACTAATAAATAGAAAAACAATAGAAAAATATACTGCAGTTTCATTTTGGGCGTTAATGGGTTAATATTCAGATAAATTTTAACTTACATTTCCATTGGGCCCAAAACCACTCCGAATGAAAGCTCGGGACGCAGTAGACCCCCCAGTGGAGGAAGATGCCCACCTTCGCTTCATCATACCACCTCGGCAAGGGTCTGGTATCCAGATCGTTCCAATCTGGTCCATATCGCTTTTCAATGTGATTGAATGTTAAGGAAGCTGATGATCCGAACACGAACAACGCTATACCCACGAGTATTAACATTTTTCTGCATAAACGAAAAATAACAAATATAGAATCAAGTATTTTGCAGTAGGCACTATTTAAAGTTATTAGTCTTTATTGTGGATACCTTTAAAGGATAAAATTGTAATAAACATTAGATACAAAAATGTGAAGTAGGAATATAATAAATAAAAAGTAATAAAATAAATAAAATGTTGGTATCAAAATTCAAAACCTAAAATAAATCATCAATCAGATATAAAAGCACAGCATTTAAATCACAGTAAGTAAATAGGTTCACCACAAAAACTTTAAAATATCACAAGAAGTTTTACTGTTTATTTGCATTTTGAATTTAGCAATGTTTAGCAAATTTTCATTTTTAAATTTTCGTTTTTTTTTTAAGTTTGAAGCCGCCTCGGCCGCGTCTTTAAGCTTTTTTTATTTTGCTCAACAATAGGTACGGTTTCACACGTGACTGTATTTGCTAACGCAAGTGAAAAACGAAGCCAAGAAACAATGATAATATTGTAAATCATTGCCAAGAAATAATAAACTTTTCAGATAATACCTATATTGATAATATGTATTTAATTTAAATATTTAGAGATAGGAGAAATTCACGATAGTTACTTATTTTTTAATAATATTATCTAAGAGCACCGCACGGGTTATCTGTTGCCAGTTATTGGTAGAAGTTGTGTTAAAGCCGCGTCTCCATATCCTGTTTTGGTTCAAACATTCAACATGAGCATGACAACATCCAAAAAAATCTCGGCGATTTTGACTTCTTGTTTGCTCCAACAATATTATGCTTTTCATATTCGATGGAAAGCACGTATAACAAAATATATTATCAATATTCATCAAAATCGCCGAGATATTTTTTGGATGTTGTCATGCTCATGACTCATGTTGAATGTTTGAACTAAAAACGTAGCCAGCCTACGCGGCTTAACACCAACAACAAGTAGAATAATATGGTGGTAACTTATTACACGAAGCTTCATAAAGTTTATTTTAAATTTTAAATATGAAATAGTAGGTAAGTACTTAATACATATACACACCTTTTCTGATCACTAACTTATAAACTGTTATTTATTGTTAATTATTATATAATAGGAATAATAATTATTATATTTATCAACTCGACGCGACAACCGGACTGCTCGACCTTTAACTATGATAATAACATTATTTATCAATGTTTACCAAACTTATACTGACTTATACAACTACTAAGCCCGCGCGCACTTCATAGCGTTCGTATAAAAATATAAGTATTATAATATCAGAGTTTCTCTACTATATTAATTATGCATGTACTAGTACTATACATGATGTAAACCTTCCTCTTGAATCACTTTGTTTTTTAAAAATACCGCATAAAAATCCGTTGCATAGTTAAATGCATACACTACATACATAAGGCCAGCGGCCAGACAGACGAACAGGGGCAGATAGCGACTTTGTTTTATATACCATCAAATTATGTAGTGATTCTACTCTAATAATAATTATTCTTTTATTAGAATTAACACCAAATAAGTATTAATAGATATAGGTAGTAGTAATGAATTTCCGCAAATTTGCGACTAATTCCACCAATTTATTGAGTACCTAGATTCAATTTGGGTATTGTGATTACAATTAAATTTTAATAAATATTTAGCTAGTGTTAGGGATAGAAGTAGGATTAAAATACAGTGATATATTTATAAGACTTTTATTACTCTTATAAAAATAAATGTACACTTTCAAATCCCTCTAGGATTAATATTATGTATCATAATAAAAAACCTATAACACCTTAATACCTTAATTATAATGAGATCCTTTATGTTAATTTATTTTAATTGAACAAATGATTGTCTCATCAATTTTATAATACAAGTACACTTTTATTCTTGTATTCTGATATTTATATTGGTAGCAACCACTATAAACCGACAAAAATATAATGTTATTAGTTATTACAGACATAGAACTGTAAAGTTATAATGTGTTTCTTACATATTGTATAATCCACATAATTTGTACTATGTAACAAAATTGACAATAAATGCCTATTCAAAGTTGTGTATATTATAACTTAAAGTTGGTTTATAGTGATAACAGTGTGTATTAAGCCAATAATATGGACTTAGGAAAGGGTCCTCCATGAAACAGTTATTTGACATATTATAATACACTAGGAACTGGGTTGTTATGACTTATGACATGAGTCCAAGGGGCTATTGGCAAATTCTCACCTACTACGATTGATGGCAACTTCAATGTACATTGCTGCTTTTGTAACTTTACTCATATTAATGTACGCAATTTTGTCTATGGATTCCAGTGTTTTACATGTCGTTTCGCGATAGCCAATAGGCCCTCTGAGGGGCTTTTGGTTAATTCTCACCCACTACGATTGATGGCAACTTCAATGTACATTGCTGCTTTTGTTATAGATCATTCACAGTTATTTTACCTCTAGCCTTTACATTGGCTAGCCTGAAAATAATGTTGCCATGTCACGTGAGTATTGACTTCCCCATTTTTAACCAACTACAAAATGGCGAATTACTTTTTTCTTCCACAACCCCCTCAATATGGATATCAAATGAAAGGGCACTGTATAAAATTTAAAATCCAAGATGGCCGCCATTCAAAATCGTGAACGTTTTGCGTTGGGGGCGGGGGTTTTTTAATTTTTTTATTTATTTCACTTGTAAGTATTATTTTACAGTGATGTGTGTACTTACATGAATTTCCTGTTTCGAACCTACCTAATATTTTATATCATATTGATAGTTCGCAGTACCTAATTTCATATGTTAACCATCCGATATTGTTATAGATAAATTATTTTTCTTCAAAGGAAATTGAGTTTATGGGCATTGGTAAAACTTGAGATTATAATAATAATTATTAAAATAACGAGTACAAGTAACCTTATCAAGAACAAAAAGTAACGTTTAAACAAGAAAAGTAACGCATTTTTGAAAAATTTACACAGTTGAATTGAAATACACTTACATATTCTAACATTTCGGTGATTATTTCCTAATTTTTCAGTTTATTTAAATAAGAAATTGCTAATCAACAAAAAAAATCCTTTTCTAAACCAGATAAAGTTATACGAAATTGCCTTATTCTTTTATCTGTGCTAAATCAATAAATTAACTATTATTTTCTATACCATTACAAGAAAGAAGATTCATTAATTATAAGGTTCAATTTAAAATAAAGATCTTGAAAAGTATCGTAAAAGTCATCTATACACGAATGCAAAAGTAACTCAAAGGGTGAAAAAGTAACGTAAAACGTAACAAAAGTAACGATCTGGCAACATTTTGACAATAATGCAACATAAAGAAAATAATTTTGACATCTGTCAGAGGTAAAATAACTGTGAATGATCTATAATTTACTCATATTAATGAGTAGGTTTTAGCACGTAATGTACGCAATTTTGTCTATGGATTCCAGTGTTTTACATGTCGTTTTGCGATAGCCAATAGGCCCTCGAGTGTGTGTGAATCTATTACATATCAGATTATTTATTTCTTAATAAATTATACTATTAAATACCTATAGTCGGGCCGGCCTAAAAGGCCACATTTGACACATCATTAAAATTCCCTTACAGGATGATCTAAAAATTTTACTTATTTTTTCTGTAAATAATATATGTCAACACTTAGCTGAACAATAAATAATATGACAACACTTAGCTGAACACTGAACACTATACTCGAATTTACAATTAACAATTTACGCATTACCATTAAAATTTCTACCATTTGGTAGATTTTTTGCCTACCATTTAACTTATTACCAAACTCTTATATCATAATTTCTGCCAAAACTACCATTAAATTTTTCTACCAAAAACTACCATTGAAATTTCTAGCAAAATCTACCATTCTTTTTTTATCATTTAGTTGATTTTTTACCATAAAAAATCTATCAAAAACTACTATTAATTTTCAACCATTTGGTAGATTTTTCTATCATTAAAAATTCTACCAAAAACTACTAAGTAGATTTTTCTACTGTGCATTTTTGAAAACTAACGTTAGAGTTATCCATATTACTATGTAAACAAAACGACTAAAAACTCACGGAAATAATGGTCGGAGCTAGGCTCGATCCTGAGTTTCGGACAATTACGATGTCCTTCATCAGGAGCTCACGCATTTTTCTACCATAAAAAAGTCTACCAAAAACTACAATTGAAATTTCTACCAGAAGAAACGTAAAGAAGGAACAAACATACACACACACACACACACACACACACACACACACACACACATTATTAAAAAAATTTAAAGTCCTCAACGGTGTCAATTTCGGATAAGCTGATGGTATAGATTTTATTTCTAATATAAAAAACAACGGTTTTTGTGGCATTATGTTTAACCTAAAAAAACTAAAAATAAAAAATACTCTAACTCTAATTCTAATTTTTGTTTCAAGTCATTGTTGTGTTTATTTTTAAACTATAAAGAATATGTTATACACATAGCTAAGAACATTGCCGAGTAATATTATTAATCTTATAAACGAAAAAATAAACAAACTTCATTAATCCGTTCGGCTACGATGGCATAGACAGATACACAAACAGACAGACAAACAAACACGTCAAACTTATAACACCCCACCTTTCTTGCGTTGGGGGTTAAAAACATTAGATGAATAAATAGGACACCCTATACAAGGTCACGTCAATCAGTTTTTGTTTTTAAAACAATAAGGATGCTACCCAATAAAATCGCGAAATCGAAATTTGAAATGTAGAATCGAATGCAATTATAACTTGGATTGAATATTTGATCATAAATAAATAACTATATTGCGATTAAAATAAAATATGTTGTTAATATTGTGATTATATTATAGTAAAATATAATGTAATTAAAATAAAATTGTGTAATGTATAGAGAATAAACATATTTTTTTATTACAGGTTTTTTTATAACTCGTGAGATGTTTCTGGCAAAACTAGCCCATGACGCCATTACATGTTTACAAAAAAAACCTATTAGAATTAAAATTAATTAGACTTTATGAATGTTTTCATAAAACTGTATTCGATTCCAACGTGTTTGAAGATCGTATCGATTCATATTCTGTAATCGAAATAAACAAACAATGTCCCAACACTTGTTTGCTATGACTGACATCTGTCAAATGTGGCCTTTTAGGCCGGCCTGACTATAAATGTTAAAAGAAAATAAAAAAGTTAATGAATAATAAGTAAAATCCTTTTCTGAATGAATCGCAGTTGGCTGATGATTCCTATTGTACAAAAATATAATACAAAAAATGAGACTTGATATATACAATTTTATATTATACTAGCTGACCCGCGCGCACTTCGTAGCGTGTGACAGTAAATTATTCATATATTAATGAATTTGATGCAGACCATTTAATTCGATTTCCAATTCCACGGAAAAGAGGGATTCAATTCACGGGTTTTCTGCGACTTAATGGGCGTAGAATTAGTAAAGGCTGGCAAACCTTGCCAATATGTAACTACGATCGAATCACCTACTATTCAAAATGTCTATTGGACGTTTCGCCTACGTTCATAATAACTATTGGTTGAAATCAATATTGGACGATTCGCCTACGGTTAACTCAGCTACGGTCGATTTGCCTATTTTTGACCGAACTAACGGACGTTTCACGTATTTTTAGACCATGTTTCCGGCTGCTAGTCAGGTATGACAGCTAAAAAATACTTGTTTATAGTACAGAATTCAGAAACGTGTTGTTTTTGATACCTGAATGATTTCTATCTGTAGGTGCGCAGACAGCTTATTATGCCACTTTGCCATGATGAGGTAGATGAAAGAAGATGCCAAAATGCCTGAAGATGCCATGACACAGGATAAATAATTCAGTAATAAGAAAAATATCTGGCGCTTCGCCGGCCGCTGCCGCGGCACGCTCGCTTCGCGCATTGTGGTCACTGTTCAAACCTAACCTAACCAACAGATTTCGGTTTGCCCTGGATACTGTACTAAAAACACGCGTAGCAAAGAATTTATAAACCGTAGGTGAGTCGTCCATAGTTGAATTAACCAATATATCAAATGAACATTGGCCGAATCGCCCATTAGTTCACATGCCCATAGTTTAATCAACCGCAGGCGAGTTGCACTGTAAGCGAGTCGTCCAATATGTGAAATGAACTTATGCGAATCGACCGTAGTTATATCGACCGTAGTTGAAACGACCGTAGGTATTATGAAACGTAACCCGTCCATGCGGGCAAAGCCATGAGAATAAGCTAGTGACTGATGTATCTGTTTAACGTACAGCCTCAACCGCTAGATGGATTGGGTTGAAATTTGGAACATAGAAAGGTTTCATGACGTAGACCACTGCTAAGAAAGGATTTTGCCGTGCGGGCAAAGCCGCGAGCATAAGCTAGTAAATAATATTATGAAACATTTTTTGTGAATAGGTAATACTTAGATTTCAGAGACGTCCTGGGATAAGTCCCAGAACTATCGTTATACCTATACCACAGTACAAATTAGAACGGCAATAAATTACCACTTACACATATAGTACATCAAGATTAAATACAGTAAACAAAAATATATCAAATTATCATTAAAATCAGAAAAACTAATAAAAATACGGAATAATAACAGCTTGATTCCGTACACTTACTCTTGACTCTTTTCCGCGTCATTTAATGGTGATCTCTTTACCGTGGGTAGACTTCCTCTGCAGGAGGTCGGCTAGTACCCCAACAGTGTCAGTTATTCTGCCGCCTGAACAGTGATGTGCAGACATTACTGTGCTTCCGGTAGGAGGGCACTGTGGCTAGTGAAATTACTGGGCTGAAGAATCTTAACATTTTATGACTCAGCAGTGCACCCAGAATTTAACCTTCGTTAAATCCCAGCGTTATCTCTTACCATCAGGAGAGCATCTTGCTCATCTTCTTACATCGTTGTATAAAAAAAACTAAAATGAAATTTTCTGAAATGAAACTATCATATACCTAACTCGGCATTCGAAACTTGTTCTTTCAACTCTTTTGGCGTAAGACAACTACCTTCATCACTGGGGTCACTCATTTCTTTGTAATTAAACAGACTATTAGATCACAAATAGAAATTTGCAAAAGTTTACAACTTAAGTTGAAAATATTTATTTGAATCTTTACCAAGAGGTTTAGAACCAAATGGAAAATGTGTCGTGAACACCACTGTCGCAAGAAAAATGACAACTATAAGTGCCATCTCACTTACCTCATACAAAAGAGAGAGACAAAGATGGCATTTATCGATGACGTCACAACGCATTCTCCATTTGACTGTAAACTCTAAACTTCTACATCCCGCCATTTTGTATTTTTTTATTTTTATTAAAAGAGTTGCGTTCGAAATTTTTGTGTGTGCCATATTTATGAAAAACAAATTGTAATAATATTTAAAAAAAAAAACTCACGACTTATTATTCTATAATAGTATTTTATTTAAAATATTATTGAAAAAATACAATTTATAAACTTAAAATTCAATAAATAACATTAAAAATTATGTGCATCTCAGTTAAATAAAAATTGTACACAAATAAGTTTCAGAACACACCAACTTCTTCATAGCCAATAAAATTGTGTTCGAAATTCAAATCACTTTGCCTCTCTAGAGAGCAAAAACGGCTTTTGCTCACTGAAATCGATGACCAAAGACACTATTTTCGTGCGAGAGTGGTGAAAAATTATTTATGGCATGAAGTCCAGAATTTATCGAAAAAATTTAATTTAGTTCCGCAAAATTCCGCGGGACCTCATTCGTGAGAAGGACTCTACCACTGAGGTGTATACCTAAAATCATAGGCGGATCCAGGATTTGGTTTTGAGGGGGGGGGGGGGGGGGCAAGGTGCAGAGGGGCAAAAATATTATAATTTTTATTACGAAAAGTGTATGTTTAGCTCGCTCTGAGCGGTTAGGAAGTTTAAACATCCATTACAATAAGTGCGCGAGCAGCTAGCTGCGAGCGCCGAAAAAAAAATTTAATCTTTACCATGAAATATGTGCGAAATTCGTAACTCTACAATGCTTCTGGGGGTGCCTTGGCCCCCTGCCCCCCCCCCCCCCCCCCCCCTAAATCCGCCTACTCGCTCTGAGCAGTAAGAAAGCTTAAACATCCTTTATAATATGTGCGCGAGCAGCTTGCTTAATGACTCGGGGGGGGGGGCTTGGCTCCTTGCCTCCCCCCCCCCCCCCCTAAATCCGCCTATGATTATCTATAACACAGATAAAAGGTTCTATAATTATCATTGCAAAATTTTACTAACATTATAAACGTGAAAGTTTGTGTCTGGATGTATGCCTAAATGGGTGTGAACAGATTTTATGTCTGTGTGTCTCCGGATAACCAGTGATTTTTACAAAAGATCCCCCTAGATGGAGCGCCACAATCGCGTGATTTTAAGTTAAAATATCTACAGATTTTTATCAATTCATAATTTCTCATATTTAATTTCTCAATTAAATAGGTACATAATATTTAATTAATCTAACAAATAAAAAATATATAATAAATGAAGTATTCACAGTAATTATAAATCTATTATTTAGTTCCGCTAGGTTACGCGGGACTTCTTTTCTAAAACTGTTTGCAGCATAAACGATATTTCTTTTTCTTAGGACATTAGTTCCATTATTTTCCGTGGCGCTAGCTTGTATGAAAAATAATTTACTTTTACAATGAACTTTAAATGAATTTTTCTATTTATCTTCAGATGATTTTACATGTTTTAGAAATTAAAAATAAGCAGCAAAAAGATATTTATTACTGATATTTACACGCATCATGCGCACATTAGATTAGTTCCATTATTTTCCGCTGGCGCTGATTCATATGAGAAATAAGTTACATTTACTAATTTAAATGAATTCTAATTTGTTTCCTGATGATTTTACATGGTTTAGAAATTAAAAATAAGGTGCAAAATGATACCTACCTATGTACAGACCCTGGCTACTATATAGCATCAAAGTACTCGTCAAGACGAATCAAATGAGCCCAAACTCGATGGGGTTTTTTCTTTTAATCACGGAGTTCCTATGGCCACCTTCCAGCTCCGTCATCGGACCCTGGTTACTATATAGTATCAAAGTACTCGTCAAGACGAATCAAATGAGCCCAAACTCGATGAGGTTTTGTCTTTTGATTACGCGGTTCCTATAACTACCTTTCTTGTTTATTAGCATTTTATATGCGAATCTTTAGATTGATATAACTCTTTTATTTATGAACCGATTTGACTAAAACCAACACTAAGGTTCAAGTAGAGAAAACTGCAACGTATTAGTGAAAATTTTATTCAAATCGGTGGTGTTGTTTAACCACACCAGTGACACAAACTATTTACAAATTTAGCCCAAATTAAAGGTTTCGTTTACAAACACATCGATAGATGGCGTATTTTTAGTTTGTCGCAGTTTGTCGCACCATATTTTTTTGAATAGAGTTTACTTTATATTCTATTACTTTTATTTAGAATTTTTGATGTAAATTAGGGGCAATGTGTCCGATATAAATGATTATTATTTATTTTATCATTTTATTTTACGTTTCCCTTGGAAATATTGACAAAATGTTTTACGAATTAGATCGCGCAAGCGACTTTTTCGCGTCGTTTTGTTCATATGCGTATTTTCACGATTCATCTTAGTCAAGGATCACAATGAATGGGGAGAAATTTCCATTCTTATTATATGTATGGAATGGATAAAAATTAGTAAAATTGTTGTTGTGTATACTTTTATAATTACCACTAGAACCTATATAGGTACCAATATCTTATTATAATATGTCACATATGAGAAAAACAAAATAACAATACTACAGCAGTAAAGAACACTTTTATTAACCACAGATCGGCCACAAGCCAATCTACAGAAAATCTGAATTAAAATGTCACATATTAATTCAGCTAAAACTATCTTATTTATTTACAAAAAAGCTTTTGACAATAAACATTGAGATCAATTAATTTTAATAATGTAAGCATAGTACAATTATACACCGTAATATGCATACAATTATTTTTATTTAGGTACATACATAAATCATAAAAACAAGTCAGTATCATGGTGATTACAAATTTTCATATCTAGGATGAAAGCGACT
This sequence comes from Hemithea aestivaria, assembly GCA_947507615.1. Lineage (NCBI taxonomy): Eukaryota > Metazoa > Arthropoda > Insecta > Lepidoptera > Geometridae > Hemithea > Hemithea aestivaria. The sequence goes on from OX382331.1 coordinate 12,696,417, forward strand.
GAAACATACATGTTTTAAAAAAATATCTGCCTAAAATTTAATTCTATGATTTTTTTGAGAAATTTTGCAATTTAGTTTCCAGGGATTCATTAAAGTTTCCAAAAATTGTTACTTTTCCTCTTCTATTTTTTTTTATGTGATTAATTAGATTTAATTTAATTATCTAAAATAATATTTTTCCACATAATAAGGTAATAAGAAAAAATTGTACAGGGTAATATTTTTATCATTTTTTTAAATTGTCACATCAATTTGAAAAAATTTTAATAACTCGAAAACCGTAAATTTTCGCAGAACATATATTGCACTCAAAACATATCCAATGACCTCCCCTATAAGTCCCTAATACACCAATGTAGTGAATAACCAAAGACCCTGTATAATAATGATAGTAATTGAATAAATAAGGCTACAACATTAATTATATAAAATACATAGCAATTATAAAAGTATCTAAAAAACCATGCCAGTATGAAACAAGCAAGATATTCTTTAAAATTCTCAAAGAGCACAAGTTTGCTCTTGCAGCAATGTAGCTTCACAACACTGTTTTTATTACTATTGAGAATCAACTTTAAAATTAGTATAATGACAAGCACTGTTTATGATTATCTCACTAATGCCCGTTGTAGGGGTGGAATGAGATGCGGACAATGGTTCTATTTGCGCCGAGCTTATAGTAGGAGAGAAAACTTTATCACTATGTATGCTATCACTTGGTCTTTGAGTGTAGACAGTACAAACAGTTTGCTCCGGTTCCGTATTACCTAATTTCACTTCAAAAATTATGTCTAAAATCTTTTTCTTCGCCACAAGTAAACTTTTCTCACCTTTCACGGATCGTAGCTCATTGGCTATATATTCACCGAATAAAGATAAGTCGTCTTTCTTTGTAGTAGCTACTGAATCTACTTTGACAGGTGTGAAATCTGTTCTAGAGATTTTATGTGGTGGTGATAAGTTAGTGTATTTGCAATCACTGAGACTTGCTGATTGTGAGCTCACTCTGCTGGAGTCCTGGTTGTTTTCCTGAAATTATAAAAGCAAGTAATAAATATGTGTATTACACTAGCTAATAATTACAAATACATTTATAATATAGGCTTTATTACCTATTTTTAAATTATAATTAAATCATTTGTTTAACATCAGAAGGTTACCTGTGTAGCTTTTTTTTATGTGATGAAGTAGAAGATGAGCAAGACACTCTCCTGATGTTAAGAGATAACGCTGCCCATAATTAGTACAGTGCTACTAGGGATAACAATGATGTGATATTCTAGGTGCACTGCACCAATGCTTCTCACTCAAGAGTCATTAGATGTTAAGACTCTTTAGCCCAGTAATTTCACTAGCTACAGTGCCCTCCTACCGGAGCACAGTAATGTTTGCACATCACTTCTCAGGCGGTAGAATAACTGGCACTATTGCGGTACCCACCTAGACGACCTCCTGCAAAGGAAGTCTACCCCCGGTCAAAGGTATCCCCGGTCGGTGGTAGCTTGAATAATAGACATGAATCTTGAATATTGAGACTTAAGTAACCCGTACTTACCGATTTCAAAAGCCTGTAAGGTTTGCTAGAATCTTTCAAGAAATGTAGATATTCGAATGCGTACCAACTGCTCACATACGAGTCCTCAGGGTTCTCGACTATAGCGCGCAACTCTCGAGCTGATTCCCTGTTATACTGCGTGCGAAGATGTTGGATTTTTCTAGTTACATCAGCTACGTAAACTTCTAGGATCTCCGATATGCTTCTCAACTCTTCCCTACGTTTCTGTTTGTCTCTCCTTGAGTCACATAACGACGGATTCCATAGCGTCGCGTTTATTTGCAATAGCTCGATTAATTTCATCGTTTTGTCTTTCGACCACTCCATCCTTTAGTTTATTCACCACGAGAAGTAAACGGGAGTTTTCTGCGAAATTCATCGACCGGTTGGGAGACTTGAGCCCAACACAATCGCAAACTCTACGGGGTTATTCTATAACATGCAATAGACGTGGGGCAGCAATTTGTCAAAGATAGAGTAACATGGAAAATACATTGTATTTTATTGCACAAAGCTGTCAAGTTCTTACGGCAGTTTGTCACAAAAGTTAAGTAACTTTAAAAAAAATGTAGTTCTCAAAAGAAATCTCGTAAATAAAATAATAATTTATTTTAGCACAAATCGCACGTCTAACGCGATTTACATAATATGCCTGCTTAAAACGTCACTGTCAAATTTTTAAATGACATTTGACATATCATGACATTAACAGCTTGTTTTTTTAAATTTTAACTATCGTCACACGATTTGTGTATTCTTGTTTTCTATTAATGATTCTGCCACATTACGCTACAAAAACCCCACGAGATCGCATCTGTACTCTGTACATGCTTTTTCTAAGCATGTGCACTTTGTTCATAATCGTATGAACGGGGACCGATTGGGCTGATAAAAATATAATAAAATAAACACAGCTTAGATTCTAAAAATATAGGGGAGACCAGGGATGGACGTAACAATTTTGGGTTTTGCCATCATATCTCACAGAGTTTTAGTATTATTGAAATTCTAATTAGTACACTAGTTAGCTTGGTCTTTCAGCTATCTCCAAACATCAGTTTTAAGGCTATTTATATAATAGATTCTGAGAAATTCGAATAAATACACGAAGCGGGATTTGTTACAACCATCCCCACCCCCAGGGTAAGTTGTAACAGAGTAAAGGGATGTTTGTAACATTGTAAATAAAACAAAATACTTTTATAATCAACGTATTTATTTATAATCAGCCTTTAAGGAAATACTTTAGTATCAAAATTCTTATAGAAAAATCAAAAATTTAAAGAAACATAATAGTCATAACAAAGTAATCAACATAAGAAAAAAATGAGATCTCAATCAGACAAACAATTATGGTAAACATACGTTATTTCGTTATTAGTGCAGTCTACATGAGCCCACAACTTATTTATAATAATCAGTCTTTAAGGAAATACTTTAGTCTCACAATAATTCTTATAGAAAAATCAAAAATGTAAAGAAACATAATAGTCATAACAAAGTAATCAACATAAAAAAATAAGATCTCAATCTGAAAAACAATTATGGCAAACATAGCTTATTTCGTTATTAGTGCAGTCTACATGAGCCCACAACTTATACTCAGCCAATATTTTTTCTTCTTCATCGGTAAAAACTCTCTTTTTCGATACGTAGCCTACTTTCGGAAGATCTGTAGAACCTTCTTCAAGCATTTTCTTCTTCTTTTGCACGTATCTATACAAAGTAACATGGCACAGCTGGTAAGAATTTGCAACATCTCTGTATGGTACGTTTCTAAGAAGGACTTCTTCTGCAGCCAAATCCATTATTTCTGCAGTAGCTAACCCTCTACTGGTCGTTCTTTTATGTACATAATATTAGGCATTCTGAAACAATAATACATTTGTAAGTAGTTAATTGCATTGTATTAGATACTTTGATATATAAAAAACGCTATAAAGTGCTTTTAGATATCATACGATAAACGGGATGAAAGTAACAACATGTTACTTTTATCCCGACACTTGAAATTTCCCGAATTTGGCAGTCATATGCCTATAACATTAAAACTACTTTAGAAACATACCATTTCAAACATAAAATAGAAAGATGGATAGTTACGCTACATCACTGACACCTAACATGCAAGATTGAACATACCATAACAAAAACAAACGCAGTTGAAAAAAACTGTAAAAACTTACTTTTGGGGTATTTTTGACGCACTTATTCGCTACGTGCACAACCTGACGGCACAGCGCCGCGAGCGCAACTGAGTCCAATCGGGATCCAAAATGGCGCATTTCGTTGAACAAACCATCAATGCAGCCAACATAGTTTCTTCAAAAATCCATTTGTTACGTTCAACCCGTGTTACTTGTATACCTGGTCTCCCCTACAGGACTAGGCTCTTGAGCGGGAGAAACTCCTGGATACAGCAAGTAAAAGTTACTTTAAATGCATGGTCAGCTTTCAGGACGCTCGTCCTGAATAAGCAATATCCAACGAATCAGATTTGACTGTTCAAATGATAGGCATAATAAAAAAGTCCAACTGATTGATCTACCAAGGGCACAGCTAAAATCGCGCAATGGATTGGATGAAATTTTAGCACAGGGATAGACGTAGCGACGTCGACGTCCGCTAAAAAAGATTTCGTCTCTTTCATTATTAGGTACAGGTGGAACCAGGAAATTTGTTTGTAAATTGTAATAAATATCCATTTGATGGATAATATTATAAATGTAGGGGAGACCGGGAATGGTTGACTACTTACTGTTTTCTATGTCAGTAAAATAGGTAGGTCAGTAGGTACTTAATATGGTTTTAGAGGTATAACCAACTTTAAAAAATAATGAAACACAGTTAGTTAAATTCATCCTCATTTATTTACAGCTACAATGTGCTATCACATTATAAAACAATTGCTAATCAATAATACTAATATTTACAATATTTACAGATCTTCCTCATCATACAAATGCATTTTACATTTTAAAACTAAAAAAAAACGATTCTCACATATTTATAACATAACTAAAGTTACAGGAACTAAATAACAATAAAAGGAACACAAATTCAGCGTTCAGAGTACATTCTGCTCTATAAAATTAATAACTTATTAGGAATATTCATAATAAATAGTACCCACTTAAAATTAATACATTTTTTAAAGTTTTATATTCAGCTGTCAGTTCTTTTATTGTGTATGAATAATATTATATTATTATGTAGCTTGGCAAAAAAGTTTTGAATCATAAGTAATTAAAAAAAAAATGTTTCTCTATCTAATATTGGTGCATGAAAATGAACATGAAAAATCAAAATGTTAAGTAATCAATTTTAATCATATTATAGTGATGCTCCAAAATTTTCTACCCTTTTTGCCAAGCTATAATAAGTATCTAAGTATGTACCTATGCCTACTGATAATATATAAATAATATTATGTACGTAGACGACATTGTCTTTCTAAATGTAAGTTGCTGGAATGAAAAAAAACATAACATTTGCCACTTCTTAGAAAAGCCGTGATCAATCTTAACTACATAATATTATTGTAATCAACATACATAATGCTATCAGTAATAATAGATAGGCGTATTCTGTATTTGACATTTTTACTACCTACCCTCAAAACTAAATGTAATATCATAATAGGTATCAAGTATAGTTATTATCTGGTGGGGTACGTAGGTAGGTTAAATAATCATACAATGCAACATTATAAAATATAGAGTTTTCCATTTTAACATTATTATTATTCAACAATTGACAGTTGTTTCATTTGTAGATAAGCTTCTGTAATAATTATAGAGCTAACTACACCATCCGCACCTGAGCAGGAATACATGCAAGTCTTGTTCAAACTTTGTTGCAGCTTTTATTCATAATAATAGTAATTAGGTACTCAGTAGACTTGCAGTGCTTTCCGTAGGTACTGGTACTGACTGGGATTTAACATAAAAACTAATTATATAATTTGCACCTCCAACACTTTTCACGATCTTTTTTATCACTAGTCGTGGGAATAACTGCAGAGGTGTGCGCACTACATCCATTAGACAGGCCTACGCCGCGGCAACATTTCACCATCCATCCGCATCAAACGTTCCGTGACTAAATAAATACCTAGCTATCTACTTCTGTACATTGTCCAAAGTCTACGACGACTCGGTCGGCTTACGTGACGTCCAGCGGTCGAGAGTCACGCGATCTGAAGAAACCCTTCTCGGTGCGACACTCGCGTATGGTGACAGTCTGCAGGTTGACCGTCACGTCCGTGATGAAGATCTGGTCGGCGACCGGCGAGCGCGACATCCAGTACGCGGCGCCTCTCCTCGGCGGCGGCGGCGGCGGCGGCGGGGGAGGAGGCGGCGGCAGCGCCGGAGCAGGCAGGGTGCGCGGCGGAGGCGGCGGTGGCGGCTCCTCCGGCACCGGGCGCGGCGCGGGCGGTGGCGGGCGCGCGCCGCGGGGTTCGGCCGGCGCTGGCTGCGAGTCTGTGCGCTCGTGCGGCGTGTGCGGATCCGCCTCCTCGGGTGAGTGCGGCGCGCGTCGTGGTCCGGAGCGCGGTGCGGCGGCCTCAGCGGCGGGCGAGGCGGGCGCGGCCGCTCCGCCGGGCGGCGGCGCCGGCCGGGCCGGGGACTTGGCACCGTTCGTTCGGGGCGCGTCGTGACGTTTGCCCGGCGGGCTCATGGTGATGGTGACGCCGATCTTGCCGGACTCCTTGGAGAGCACCTCGGCCTTGCGCTTGCCGGGCGGCGGGTGGCGCTCGTCGGAGGCGCTGCGCGCGCGCTCGACGGGCGAGTGCTCGCGCTCGCGCTTCCTGCTCTGGCGGCGGAGCTCCTCGCCGCGCTCGAAGCTCTCGATGAGCCGCGGGTCGAGGATGTTCTCCTCGGGCTCCCACGTGTTGTGCTTCGGCTTCCAGCCTTTCCATTTCACGTAGTACTCCACTTTGTTCTGCAAAGAGAGAGGGCGACCGTTAGATTCGTTGAAACGTCATGCGAGGCGTGCGAGCGTGCGACTCGGGCGGCGCGGCGCGACTGGTGGCGGCCGAGCCATGGCGAGGGCTCACACGGAGGGTTGCAATAATGCTGCAGATTGTTCGCGATAATAATACCGGACTCGTCGGGAACTCATAATGGGGAAAAGGGTTATAAAACGGCTTCATGAAAGTAAACGGTAGAAGGCCAGTGATTAAGGTGCACTGTGGCTGAACGGTGTCAGGTTGTCGTTGAATAAGGCAGCGGCATGAAGTGCGGCTAACGTATGAGGCAGCGCCGCACCTGCTGACGCCGGCAGCTGTCGCGGTATCTCCCTCGACATCGCGCGCGCGAGACAAACCCGCCCTTATTGCACACGCATGCTCTATACACACGATAGCTTTATACGCAACATGCAACCATAAGAGCAACTAAACAACGCGTTTTTATACCTACATTCGAGAGAATGACCCCTCATCTTGTTCGGCTGTTCGTGTTCTTGAAGCTTGTTTCGGACAGTGGAATTTGCAACATTTTATGCCAAGAATCATACATAATCATACTAACTAATACTTACAAAGTAGGTAAGTAGGGGAGACCAGGCATGACATTTTTTGCTATGTAGTTGTAACTTATTTGATAGGCAGATAGACATAATAGGTAATATTATGCCCAATCTACTGGTTCTGTCTCATATAAGTATCTTTGGCCCAACTCAAAATTAACGAAACCTAATCAAGAATCCATCAAAATTTCAGCGCTGATCAAATGAGAAGTTCGTTGGATTCTATCTGTTCTTAGGCGGTCATCAGAATCAAACGATACACTCCTCAATCATGGCTGTAGAACAATCAATGTAATGTTTTACTACTTTACGAGATTTCAAAACACTTATTATCTCTTTATCGTTATTATCAATAATCAAAAAAGCTTTTAACGAAGCCACGTGTTCCAAGTTCAAACCGCGTTGTTTAGGGCCACATCGAGTATCTATCTCATTACTATCGCAATATTTCACACGCACCTTTCACTTCGGCTCTAATTTGGAAACCGCGCGCATAACAAATGAAACCCTAATGCGTAAGCCAATAGGATTCAAAATAGCCTGCAGAGGTGTGTCCATAGGGCGTTTCAAAGCTGCGCTGATAGATCGGGACCCTCGCCTCTTATTGGTTTTGCTAGCGAAGGGTGAGTGACTAAACTTTCTGAACGCTGTGACTTTGCACTGAGAACGCGACGTCCGAATTTATATTTTTAGTGATTTTTTTTTATGGGATTATTGACTTTGATATTTTTGGATTATTTAATAACTATGTGTCAAGAAGATTTGTTTAGGTTAAATGGACCTAAACCATTAAAATAAAAGATATTAGGTATTGTAACGTGTTATTAAAATCGTAATGATATTGACTTACCAATATTTAGAAAATATTTTTATTTCTAAAATATCTTAATTAGTAGATACTTAATGTCAAACATTCTGTCCCTTAGTAAATAACCTCATAAAAGTAAGTAGTAGTATATCAATAAAAAATAAAAACTAAACTCAAATAAACTTCCCACATCACAACGGAAATACAATAAATTCAAGCTAAAGCATTCAAACCACAAACTTTACTCCGAACAAAGACGTTAACAAAAAAAGGTTTAATAAAAAGGTCTCAAAGGGACGTTCGTACAAGGTGACGTCGTTCGGTCGCTGCTCTGTGATTGGTCGACAAGCGGGGCAGGCGGGGCGAAGGGAGCCCGCCCCACTTCGTCTCACTCCACCCCCGCTGGCTTGTGCCGACCTACCACGTTACCTATATCGCTAACATGGCCCTTATTCCGTGAAGATAAAGTTCAATTTACTGTGGCTATTGGTTCGAGTTACATGGGAGAATTGATGGTTATAATCGCACCATGGGCGGACCGCGGCTCGGGAGCATAGACGCCAATTAGCCACACGATCGGAACATCTAATTAATGTGCGAATAATTAATGATACGTCTCGTGCTAATGAGCTTAATAATAATCTTGTAATGAGGTGTAAGTGGGTAGGTCACCTATTAAATGCCTCCACTGCAGTTGTATTCACACGAAGTTGGCTGAACCAACAGATGCTTTTTCTTTATTTATAAAAATGTCAATGGCAAATGCATTTGAGAAGCACGAAAGCAACTCTATGTAAAAGAAAAGGACCTAAGTAAAAAAAAAATGACACAAAATCTGAACGGTTTGAAAGGAACATGAAAGTTTTTGAAGATGGTATCTAAGTAGGTAGGCTACTTAGACCTTAGATCAAAAACGATTAGCAATCCTGTGGAGGAGATACCTAATCGTGGCAAGGAAATCCATGTAGGTCCAAAGCGTATACACGTGTTAAATATTTATCAGATTTTTGTCTGAACATCTAAAAAATATGATAAAGTGCACGTCTAGTAAACGTGTAGTTTAATTAATTTCAATAAAAATTGCGTCTGAATTTCAAGCTTCAGCAGGCCTATTGCCTATCGCCCACCCACATGTAAAACACTAGAATCCATAGACAAAATTGCGTGGATAATAAGTACATTATACCTACTTGCTTAAACCTCCTCATTAATATGAGTAAAATATAGGTATCAAACGTAAGTCATCAATCTAGTGGGTGTGAATAAGCCAATAGCCCTGCTTTTTTTTTTTTTTTTTTTATGTGATGAAGTAGAAGACGAGCATGACGCTCTCCTGATGTTAAGAGATAACGGCTGCCCATAATCAGTACAGTGTTACCTGGGATTTCACAATTATGTGAAATTCTAGGAGCACTGCACCAACGCTTCTTACTCCATAAAATTAATAAAGAAACCCATTATTGAGAAAAGAAGCTCTCAACTTTACCAAGTTAGTTTGGTTTCAAAGGGCTCTACCTATTCTAAAGCAAGTATGGTATGATTTGTCTAACCCGCATATCATTAGGCACGCATTCAAAATATTTAAACGGGTGATTGTCAACGAGAATAAATCAGTTGACTTCATAAAACGAGGTCAAGTGATGTTCTTTGGAAAACTAAGTAGCTTTAAATTCATTGGAGTTAAAGAGCTATGGAAAGGGATAACCAATAAGTTATAGGTAGGTAGGTACTAGGTACCACTATTGGAACGAGAGAAAATCTAGAAAAAGAATATGAATGTTAGGATAGGTATAGAGTCTTTACACTACAGATACCTGTACCTATCAGGGTAGTTAGGAACCTACTTAGAAAACAGTGATAATAATAAATAAGTATGTAGTAGGTAGGTACCAAATTGGGGTTTCTACTAAGGTACCTACCTACTTCAACAGAACAGGTCATTCATATCGCCCAGATTCATACAAAACCTAAAACAGGACCTAACAATTACCTACATGCCAAATTGGTAGCTAAGGGAACATCTGAAATATACAGATTCATGCGCCTTCCGAAACATAGTAGCGGAGAAACTTTCTCCACATACAGATTTGAAGACGGGGCTTTTCGATGACAAGTTGAACTTATGACCACTGGGCTACATATTATAATCTCGTTAAATGTTATTTTACGATACTTAAAAAAATCAAAGCAGATATTATTAGCAAAGAAGGCGGGAAGAACTATGACGAAAACAGCAAGAGATTGGAAGAAAATGATGGGAACTGAGAATGTTACTAAGTGAACTGAGAATGAAACTGAGTGAACTGAGAATGAAAAAGAATACGGATTGGTAAATAATATTACGTAGACATCAGGATAAGATAAACTAGAAATTTATCTACCTATATCTAATATATTGAAAGGTTATTATTATGATAAGTGATTCATTTTATATACCTACTTCCTTAGGTAGACACTTAATATTCTACTTAGTAAAAAAGTAAATCTTTCGTAATACATATAGGTACTACACACACCTATTATAATAGTAGATACAAAAACAATGATAAGGTAAACGAAGAATAAAGACAAAAGCATAAACAAGGAAACGAAACAGAAGGAAATAAACACGCATAGAGAATAGATACAGGAAACATATTCTCAATGTAAATAAAGGAATAATCGAGAGGTATTGGCTGAACGCCAACGTCTGGCATGAGGAACGAGACCCAGTCGATAATGTCTGTCGCAGACGAGGGGAGGAAAATGGAAAAATAACGATGATACCGTATCAATATAGATCGAAATGGTTTTTATGGTTCACACGCAATGAACTTATTTCGAATGATGTGGAGGGAATTTCCCGGAGGTGTGCTATGTTTGGTTTTTATTTCTAATGCTACTGCAGTAGTTTATATTTTAATAGATTTGAGAAAGATATTACTTATAAGATCGTCGTGTGGTTGTGGTCGTGTGTTGTTATAACAGAAGTTTTCAAAGATTTTATCAGGTAGCTAAAAGGTTTCTAAGTAGGTAGGTACCTACTTAGACACGATAGGATGGTATTAACGGCTGTACTTGGAAACAGTTTGGACAATTATTGACTAATCCTAACCCTTACCGTGTATTCATGTCCTTTAACTCTCTAGATTTTTTGCTTGAAGATCAAAACAGACAAACAAGACAACCATTAAAAGGTCAGGTAGTAAGATCTTAGACAAACAGTATGATTTGATTTTTATGTTGTTTTTATCTTCATGTTGTATATTATGCCTATCGACACCTAAATAAATTGTTAGAAAAATACATCAAAAGCTTTCAAATAAATCACATTTTAATATTCCATTCCATTTTCCATTACAACGGAGAAATTTCATCGACGGTGGCAGGCGAGCAGCGAAAACGGCACGATTTTCCCTTTTAGCGGTAACATTTCATCGTGCATCAAGTTGTCGCAAATTGCTCTGGCCTGCTTCACCGGATTTACCGGGGGCTGGGGGAGTTAGGGGAGAGGAAAGGGGGCCAGTGGGAGGTTAGATTAATGGTTCTTGCAGCGAGCTCGCCCGCGGGGACCGATCACACGTTTAAACTGGGATCCTGTCAAATTGCCAGAACAGGGAATGGGAAATGACCGTGAAAGGGTTTGTAGTTGCTCAGTTGTTCGGATGTGTTGTGTTTGTGATATGATCTCGTTAATCTTGAGGTTTGTGTGCTGTTTGTTTTCTTTTAGATATGAATTCTTCTCTTTCATACTAACTACAAGTATCGTTGTTATTTTATAAGTAAATTAACAAAGAGTAGCCTGATATCTTGGTAATGTTTCAAATATAAAAACATCGTGGTATCTGTTTTCATTTTTGATCGAGTTAGGTGCCGTATAACGGCACTTTGGAAATTACATTAACTAACTACGAAATTACGTCTAGTTTTGCTTTTATCTGAACTTGAACTAACTCTAGCAAAACAACTTATTTTTACTCTGAAATAGTGAGTTTTTGATAATTAAAATTCGGATTCTTTGCTATCCCTAAGTAAAAGGAAGGCACCATCTGAGGCAGCTCAAAATGCCTCATCGTCCAAATCACGATGCGTGACGTGACGGTAAGTGGCAGGTAACCAATGCGAGTAAAGCGTGACAAGTTACGCACGACCGGTTTTTCGTCGCCTCATTAGCGCCGAGTGCCAAATCCTTACTGGAGCCTGAGACATGGATTGAGAATTGGGAGATAAATGGTTCAATTTCGTTAGGCACCTACTACCTTTATCTATACTTTTCTTATAAGTGTAAACTTTAACTTAGGTACGTCCACGATGTCGCGTGCTTTAACAAAATTTTTTGCGGATTTTGAAGTCAAAATTAGTATTTATTTTTGTGCCCTATTCAAGAGTTCAAAAGATCCAAGATAATCTCCGGAAGCTTAATATTTTACGAACTTCACCTTATCGGCGGCCTAGTAGCCAAAGATACTAAATTCCTTAATAGGCTGTCAGAAAAGAACCGCACGTATCCACAATTAAATTTTATCACAGCTTTCATCTCATTGTTTCAATTTGAAAAGAAATTTAGATTTAACGTTGGCGAGTACGTTCAACGGTAAACGAGCTCAATTTCTACAGTGTTAAGGTAGAAATTTGAATATAATTGGAACGTTTAATTTGGGTGAGACCCTTACGAGGCGTTAAAAGGGCGATGGAGGGACCGAGGGTGAGGGTAGGTGGAAAAATGTCAGGATGAATATCGAGATACTGGGCTCCAGGCGATCGCTGTAATGATGGTGGAGTGATTAATTTTGATTGACGCTATATTTCAACATCACGAGGAAGACAAATTTATTTGTTGCTTCATTTGTAGCTACTTTGAAGTGTTAGAGGAGGAGGATTTTGGAGGAGTGCTGTAACATTAGGAAGATATAAATACGGAATCCCTATCAAGTTCAGTTGAACTTTTAATGATAGATACTCATTTATCAAAATTAGACTACAATGGAGCACTTTTGCAATAATAAGTACCTATCTAAGTACTTCAAAAGCGCTTTTTATGTTACGAATTAATAGGTAGATAGTATTATGTAGGTAGGTAAGTAAATAGGTATCTGATAAGTGGGCAGGCATGCAAATTTTAGGACAGCGTATTATCTTGACTATTGTATTATATTGTATTATTTTGACGACCTCTGTGGCGCGGTGGGCTAATACCTGCAACGCAGAAGGTAGCGGGTTCGATTCCCGCATGGGACAAATGTTTGTGTGATCCACAGGTATTTGTTTCTGGTCTGGGTGGTTTTACAATATCTATTATAAGTATGTATTTACAAAAGAAAAAGTATATAATATTATATCCGTTATCCAAACCAACCATAACCCAAACTAAGCATTAAGTTGCTTAGTTTGGGGTTAGGTGGCGCTGTGTGAAACGTCCTGAAATATTTATTTATTTATCTACCTTTTCTCTCTATAATACACTTCGCAAAGGGTGTATATAAATGTAAGTCCAAACAAGATGATTAAATTAAAGAGGTAGCGAGTCCTGCGTCCACGTTTGCACAATAATACGGACTACGGACGTTTCAATTTTCAATGTTTTATCAATTCTGTCCGCGTCTGGACCTCCACGGACGCGACGTGACGAGACTTTTTGTACAACTGTCTGTATCTAATATCTACATATAGATAGGCTGACCTAATGCGCTAAACGAACAATGCGTAGGTGGAATTAAATTCATACGTTGTGAATGAAGTTTTTATTAAAATACTAGCAAACCCGGCGAACTCCGTTTCGCCACCAGATGGCTTCGTTTTAAATTTTTCCTGAATTTTCTTTGCTATAAACCTCACGGAGCCCGAGACCTTTCCAACGAATGCAAAACCGTGGAAATCGGTTCGTGCGTTCTGGAGTTATAGCGTCAGGAAGGAAAACCCGACTTATTTTTATATAGTAGATTAAAAGTTTTCAGATTTTTTCCCGTATTTAAAATATATGTTAAGGTATGCCAAATTTCATAAACATAGGGTAACGGCAAGTTCTCTATGAATATTGATTTATTCAGAGGGTCAAAACATTTTTTGAAGGATAAACGGGTGTATTTTTTCGACTTAAAGTTAAAGTTCTTGTATTAGGATATTTTAAAAAAAGTCTAAAGTCTAAGGTTTAACGGAAATTGGGCCCAGTTTGAAGCGGAACCCAAAGAACTTGAACTGTTGGGAACTTTGGGTTTGGGTTTGGGCGTTTGGTTCTGCGGATCATTATGTGATTTTTTTGTGTAATCACATTTTAACGTTAAATCCTTTCTTTTTTAATATTAGGTATTAAAAATAGAATAATAATAATATAAAAGACCGTGTAACGACGAAATTCGACAAAAATACAAATTCGCCTTATTATAATTTAAGTTTTAGCAATATAAAATGATATCGTGTAATAATGCTAACTTTAAATTACGTGGTTCCTGTTACCACCTTTCAGCTCCATTATCAGACCCTGGTTACTATTTCGTATCAAAGTACTCCTCGAGACGAATCAAAGGAGCCCAAACTCGATGGGTTTTGTCTTTTAATCATGGAGTTCCTATGGCCACCTTCCAGCTCCATCATCAGACCCTGGTTACTATATAGTATCAAAGTACTCCTCAAGACGAATCAAATGAACCCAAATTCGAAGGGGTTTTGACTTTTAATCACGGAGTTCCTATGGCTGCCTTCCAGCTCCATCATCAGACCCTGGTTTCTATATAGTATCAAAGTACTCGTCAAGACGAATCAAATGAGCCCAAACTCGATGGATTTTGTCTTTTAATTACGCGTTTTCTGTTACCACCTTCCAGCTCCATTATCAGACCCTGGTTACTATATCTTATCAAAGTACTCATCAAGACGAATCAAATGAGCAAAAACTCGATGGGGTTTTGTTTTTTTATCATGGAGTTCCTATAGCCACCTTTCAGCTCCATCATCAGATCCTGATTACTATATAGTATCGAAGTACTCGTAAAGACGAATCAAATGGACCCAAACTCCATGAGGTTTTGTCTTTTGTTTACGCGGTTCCTATGACCACCTTTCAGCTCCATCATCAGACTTCGGATCACTTCCATGTCATAAAATTATTGCATTGTCATCCGATTGCCGGTATGCGAAATTTCAGCTCAATCGGAAACCGTGACTGCTAGGTAGAGTCTAGTATTCTTTTATCTGTGGTAGAGTGCTTTTCACGAAAGGAGTTCTTTTTGCGGGGCGCCACTATCGCAAATTTTAAAAGTTAGCATATTAAATAACTTTTTAACACCTCATAATTTCTCATGTGTAATTTCTTTATGAGACATTTTAGTTATTGACTTTATTTTTGGTTTAAGTATGGACCAACTAAGGGCACAGTATAAGTTGCATCAAAATCGGTTCAGTGGTTTTTATGTTATGAATAATTAAAATGTATCGAAATCAGGAACATTTCATAGGAAGCGTAAGGTCCAGCCAATGGTGTGACGTCACGCGCTCTGATTAGCGTTCATTTATTTTATTTATTTTCATCCCTATTTAACCTCAAATTCACGATCCACATAATTTACACAGTTCAACTTACCACCTTAAAGACAAATGCCTGCTGTTGAAATTTAATAAAAATTTGCCCAAGAACACGCTTTTTTTTTTGTATTCATCCAAGGAGAGCCATTGGCTACTACGTTGCCAGTATTAATTCGAAATAAGGTTGCAATAAAACTTATCAATATCCTCCGCGCCGACACGGCCATTACCACCTTAAAGACAAATGCCTGCTGTTGACATTTGCCCAATACGCGCGTGGTTTCCAATTGAATATTATTATATTATTTTTACTTTTTTTTCATTTCTTTTGAAATTTTTCCTGAATTTTCTTTGCTATAAACCTCGCGGAGCCCAAGACCTTTCCAACGAATGCAAAACCGTGGAAATCGGTTCGTGCGTTCTGGAGTTATAGCGTCAGGGAGGAAAACCCGACTTATTTTTATATAGTAGATTTTTCATAAAATCACAAGTTATGAAAAATTATAGAAGTCTCAGTCATTCTAAATATTAATCCAAAACATCCAATAATAAGTACGTTCGGCGTCCGAAAATTTTGATACAACAAATTTAGCACTTTTTTCTTCTCATACCGCCAGAATCGCGCGTATTCTTTCGTAACACAAATACTAGGATTGCAGTACCACCGAGTAGGTGGAACTTTGGAAGCCGAGCGCTGTGAATAAAATTAATGTGTTGGAGAAGGTAAGCAACACTGAGGCCTAGAGTCAGACAAGGATAGCAACAACCGTTGTGGTTTGATAGCGCTCCGCTCACACGAGGGCGCCGCGCCGGGCGCCAGTCGGCAGCGAGACGCTGCGCTGGTCGGACGTTTCATGAGCTCTATCATATAAAATGCTCTTTGTACATCGACCAGGTATATATACACAAGTTTTATTTTCCTTTCAATTAATAGGAAAGGTGTAAATAAAATTAGTCACGGATGCAGTACACGAGCACGCTATCGTTATCAGGGCGATAATGAGATTCGAACGACTCATTACAATTCGAGGCAAACTTCTTGAGCATTAGGTGACGTGGTGGGGGAGAGTTTGCGCATCGTAAATACGTATAAAATACGATGCGCAAACTCCCCCCACCACGTCACCTAATGCTCAAGAAGTTTGCCTCGAATTGTACTTATTGGTTGTAGGATTTTATGTATTTTAATATCGCCTTGGACCTCGATAAAGATTACTTTTATTTTTATACAGATAAAAAAAAATACTTTTGATTAAAATACAGCCTAGTCAGATTTTATATTACATAGTTTTTTTGTTGACACCGAGAAAAAAAGCATTACGCACACCTACACTCCCATCCCGTACCTAATATATATAACAAGTAGGTAATTTCATTTAGGAAATCAATTATAATAGGCATTAATTAAAAGACACCTGGTTTTAATGTATTTCAGAAAGACAATGAAAATACCATTTTACCCTTTTTCCGTAAATATTCCATTAATTGCGGCATTAACAATTGATTCGACGAATCGTAGTCAAATTATGTCGTACCTATATCTATTCGTTTTTCAATTAGTTAACCTTTAAGCTTAAAAAGTAGCGAACATAAAAGTGTTCAGTTAGTAATTGATGGGCAATTAGTCCTATAAATGGGCATCAAAGAACAGTAACAGCGAATGCACTCAGCGACGCGGCGACAGTCGCACGGTCATCGACTCGCGACAATTATATGAGTTAAGGTACTGTTCCAAAGGCGACGGCAGACCGCAGACGATTAAAAATTAAATCGGAGGCGATACTAATAACATACTAGAAAGTTAAAGCTGAATGTGCTTAGAGGAGACAGATGAAAAGCTGAGCAGAAAGAGAGAGAGAGAGGTTGTGCCATATTGAAGGTCTACGTCGAAAAGGCGACCACAGATTGCAGAAGTCAGAAGATAAAATCGCAGGCGATACTAATACAATACGAGAAAGTTAAAGCTGAATGTGCTAAGAGACAGATGAAAAGCTGAGTAGAGAGAGAGAGAGAGAGAGGTTGTGCCATATGGAAGGTCTACGTCGAAAAGTGAACTAAGTGAAGACCTATGTCGAACATGAACTAACAATGGCTGATAGTGATGAAATTGACTACCTACTTACTTACATACTCTCATAGCGATCTGTATTTTAAAATTGATTTCTCTAGCATTGTTTAAAGTATTTCTTTGAAACTCCTTTTGCTTTTGCCAACTAGCGATATTATGCGGCAGACTTGTATCTAGTGCCGAATTTAGAAACATATTTTCATGTGTTTGAAATAAGATCTTCTGTGATTCAGAAAATAAAATTTGGTACATTAAATCTTATTTGACGATATTATTAGGTGCCTACATAAAACCAATGTGTCGTCATGTTTCGTCTGCCTTCTGCGACCAGCTGTCGCTTTTGGAACGGTACCTTTATTACAGTCACAGGCTGTCAACCACAAGACATCACCACTTCATATTTCAACAATAAAAGGCCCGAGTGAATGAGAACTCGATAACTCGATACCATTGGTTTGGCTTATCTTATCGATTGTAGGCGTAAGTGGTGGGATTAATGATAATATTGATAAAATTTAGGCATTAGGCGTACAATTTTAGGGTATGTACTGGAAATCGGGTTAAGTTAGTTTAGGTGACTCCAAATTGTTCTTATTCCTTAGCATGAAAAATACTAATAAGGGAACTAAATATATTATTGTTAACAAAAAAGAGGGTATCTCAAGATCACCTATTGGTTATGTTAAGATTTTGACCTCAAATGATGGTAACGGTAAGTAAAGTAAGAGATAATGCAGTTTTAAAATCTTAATTAATAACGCATTTTTCATTTAAGCTCTCCTTTAGTCCAGTAATTTATTAATCAATATATAATGCATCTTATCATGTATTAGGGCTTTGATTTTGATTTTGTTTGCATTATCACAATTATTATATTATTAGGTATATCATAATGTATGAATTTCAAATTGTATAATATAGACTTGTATTCAAACTAATATCGTAATTTCGTCATTAGCATGTAAACATTTACTCTTGGTTTTATATTATTATTACTTTCTGATGTATTAGTATTGCAAATAGTGAAAACTAATTAGGCTACGGAATTTTATTCTCCTGTTTTATACCTAATGTATTACCTATGCTGTTTGTTTTCCAATAAAATAAAATAATAAGTACAGTGCCACCCAGGATTTCCCAATGATGTAAAATTCTAGGAGCAACATCAACGAGTTCTTACTCAAGAGTCATAAGATGTTAAGACATTAATGTTAAGACGTAAATTAAGAAGGTTAATAAGATGTTAAGACACTTCAGCCCAGTAATTTCACTAGCTACAGGTAAATTCGAAGTAGTTCCAATTCCTCAGCCTAAACTAATACCTGTTCTCATCGAGAGGGTCCCCTCTGTACAAATTACCGGGTTCGGTCGAACTACGAGCCCTTGTTTGGTACAAAGGGGCTTCCGACCCTCAGTTGTGGCAAGTCGTAGGGCAAACACACTTGTGTCGCCTCGCCGGGGAGATTACGGTACTCATTTGTGATTTCCGTGACTCGGCAATGATTTGAATTTCGATGACGTAGGTTATTGGGGCGTTTTGTGGTGATTTTGAAATATAAGGATAGGAAAGTTGGCGAAAATAAAGTATTAATGGGGGTTTACACTCCAACAACATAAATAAATAGAAATTCGTTGCAATCTCTTTTTGGATAGGTTGAAGCTGGAGAAAAGTATACTTACTTCAACGGGAAAGGATGAGGTATTAAACCTAAGCACAGTTTAGTTCATTCATAAAAAAAAAGTTATGCTTATCATCGTTAAAAACTTCGACAAGTATGACCTACAGTTCAACGTTAACAAGGAAGTTGCACAAAAATACTTTGGGATTAAAGTATTTGTATAAAAAATTAAAAATAAAAGTTTCAAATACTAGAAATATGTATAGGTATTTGAACCAGTCCAAACTTATTAATGTTATCAGAATGCTATCCAAACTTCTTATCTCAAAAAAGCTTTCAACTAATTTCAATGTAATCAAAAGGGGTGTTTGCCAACAACTATGGTAAACGATAAAATCTCCAGCCGAGCCTTATAATTCCTGAGTAAATACGTCAGTAATAACTCAATTAAGGGAGATGAGCGCCCGGGGCGAGATATTCTGGAATATTTTGGGGCATAGATATAGGATCGGGACCTCAGATAGGAAAAAAGGGACATTGCTGAGCGGATGGTTTGAGGGGAGATATGAGCACATCCAGATAATTCACGTCTGACCCTTGTTTCTACCCTTCATAACTGCGTAACTGATTGCATTCTTTGTTATTGAAGCCATCAAATATTGTTAATGTATAAACATTGTTGCATTCTGATATGTAAATCATTGGAATCGAATGTGACACGTCAGGTGCAGGTGTTTGTTAATTGATCTTTTTATTGTGACATACCACCAGTGGGATTATTTGAATTGGTCAGTAGTCAGTTGGTACTTTTAAGATATCGTGACTTTTTTATCATTAAACTCCTTTCGTGCCTGTATTGTGGGTTGGGGGCTGAGGGACAAGCAGGTAGTACTTGGAACTAATTACATATTCTTCTTCATAATCATATTCATACGGAACTAAATCATTATCACGATATCCATCCTAATGAGAAAGTAGAAGAACGAGATGAGCCCAAGACTCGCATGATGTGCTATGTGACTCCGCTTGAGCAGTTATGTGCAAACATTACCTACTGTGCTCTGTAGGAGAGCATTGTAGCTAGTGAAATTACTGGGCTGAAGAGACTTAACTTATGACTTTTGAGTTAGAAGCTTTGGTGCTGTTCGCCTGGAATTTTACATCATCAACGTGGGTAGCACTGTACTGATTATGGGCAGCGTTATCCATTACCAACAGGAAACGTCTTGCTCGTCTTCTTCTTTGTATACAAGTTGGTCGTTTTCTCACTTCTTTTTATAAAAATGATGTTATTGATACCATCTACCCATTACAGTGAGTGTTAGACGTTGTAGGATGTGTAGTAGGTTTATTAATAGTTATCAAGACACTACAGATGTCACGTGAGAACTGTTCACCTGCATTATAGTCTATCCTTCACTAATTACGCCTTATCTGCATCAGATAAAGGAACATGAAAAAAACCACCGTCCTTTCCATTTCGTCGTGCATTTACATAATAATGCGTGGGGCATAACGACTACGGCGGGGCCCATTATGATGATGTTTCTGCTTGTCTTTGACTTTTAAGTCAAAATATTAAAGTTTATGTTCCCGTAGCATCTTCCAATTAATATTTCAGGATTGTATTATTACCTTCAGTAAACTAATAACGAAGATTCCCTTATATGATATTATGATGATCTTATAAAAACACAAATTTCTGTGATGTCCTAGTCAAACTCAAACAGAAAATACCTTCGTACGTGTAATGCGAAGAAAGTGCCGTTTGCACGCTTATGTTTGACTATGAAATTATGTTACAAAGAAATTAATTTAGTCATTCTGGTCTAAAGTTACCTATCCTGAACCTCTAGCTCTCTATGAGTGATTTGAATCTTGTCCATTCTTCTCACAAAGGCAGTATTTTTCAAATAAGCGATAGATCCATTCAAATACTGGCTGGCTTTTCAAAGGCCAATTTGAATAAATAAATTCGAAATTCAAAAAGAACTAACCAACGGCCGGTGGCATTAAAATCTCGTGATCGACGAGATAAGTGTTAAACTCGAGAACAACCGAAACGTAGTGTATTGATTCGTCGTGGCTCTAAGTATAAGTGGTCAGTTTACGATCGCGTATGAACATAGATTTTATAACTCAAAAGATGTGATATAAAGTAGATTTAAAAAACTTAAAGGTTACTTTTGATCGCAATCTTCCCTGATCTTATTTTACACAATAGTCAAAACTTTGTATTCATACGGCAAATTTTTAGTGATAACAAAAAAATATACCTACAAGACAGAAAACCACTGTATTTGAACTTTCTTTTACATCTGACAAAATCGGCGATTCATCGGAATCTCACCTGTTGGCAATCAACGATTCCGCATAAATTGGAGTACCTACGTCTGTACAAGGCGTTCTTTAACCTCTTAACCTATTGAATTTTGACTTAAACCCACATTGTTATTTACCAAAAATAACAATGATAAACCTGTTGGCAATGGTCGTTCTATTTTCATAATGAGAGACGTGGACGAGAAGTGAGAGAGGCAAGCGATTAAGTAGCTCAGGTGCCGACATTTTACACCAATATATCCTCAAAATGTGAACGAATTGGCGTTTGGTTGTAATATTATTTTTATCACCTCAGCGTTATACAATGTTGAAGCTCGATAGTTCCCATCACGATGGTGCGAGATCTGCCGACTAACGGAATGCCGAGACAATGCCGACAACTCTAATTGTATGGAGCTCCCATATGACGCGTCCCCACACTTTAATATTCCGAACGTGTATGCGATTAAGTATGCTTTCTAAATAGGGGGACCCTTCGCATATAGTTTTTATATTTCGAAGGGTCGCTTCGGTACCTACGCAACGGGTATATAAGCCCTCAATTATAAAGAACGGTTTTGTAACAGGGAGTGTATGGAGAGTGTTTGGGGTAAAAAACTTTATGGCTTGGAATTTGTTTAATTATGTAAATTATTTTAACATTAAACCTAGCTCTTTATCCGTGATAAAGGACTAGGTTAATATAAAGGATAAGGAGGTCATAGGATAAAATGAATTCAATAGGT
This sequence comes from Hemithea aestivaria, assembly GCA_947507615.1. Lineage (NCBI taxonomy): Eukaryota > Metazoa > Arthropoda > Insecta > Lepidoptera > Geometridae > Hemithea > Hemithea aestivaria. Next base: position 12,718,561 of record OX382331.1, read on the forward strand.
TATTTTAAGATTCCAATCTAACGAAGGTGAGTCAAGTCGGACAAGGGTGTTTGTATATTTGAATAAATAATAGGTAGATAAAGGTTTGTAGGATAACTTGAATCGTCAATCCTTTGTCAATTTTATCAGAAGAATAAAAAAGGTAAAAAAAGTTTTTAAGTTAAACGGTTTTATTGTAAATATGTACTAAAAGCTAAAAAAATAAAATCGTGAGGCACGTCAAATATCTACAACTTTCAGTGAAAATGTTCATTAGAGATTTAGATATTTGACGTGCCTCACGATTTTATTTTTTTAGCTTTTAGTACATATTTACAATAAAACCGTTTAACTTAAAAACTTTTTTTACCTTTTTTATTTTTAGGCTTTTTAGTACAATGTATTCTATTTGTCAAGCCCTTTCATTTGATACCCATATTGATGGGATTGAAAAAAAAAATAGGTTATCCGCCATTTTGTAGCGGCGGCCATCTTGGATTTTGATTTTGTATAGTGCACTGTATTCTACTTGTCAAGTCCTTTCATTTGATACCCATATTGATGGGATTAAAAAAAATACGTTATCCGCCATTTTGTAGCGGCCGCCATCTTGGATTTACAATAATATTAAATATACATAATTGTATTGTCACCAGAACCAAAGGCGCATACCAAATTTCAGATCAATCGGTTGACAGGAAGACGGTGAAATTTCAATTACCAAATTTGACCCAAGAAAAATGAATAAAACAAACGGAGTAAGCTAAATAAAACCGTTTAAAAAGGATAAAAAGATTTTATAACTATTGTTATAAAATATTTTTATCCTTTTTCTTCTAAACCTAAGTGATTTACCTAAGTGACAGTGACAAAGTAGCCACAAATAATTGAACAAGCATTGAGCGAAAAACTAAAACAGTACCTATAAACAACAAAACATCTAAGAAGGTACTTAGTTTTATAGCACGAGCAATTTTAATAAAAGTATCTAATTGTCTTAACATTCTAGGATTAGGATTAGGAAGGTCTTAACCTTCCTAATGAGGATCATTACCTACATTGTATACAAGGATTATTTCAAGAAAAAAAATGTTTTTTTTGAAGTGAAAACTTCTTTAGCGGCGCTGAGCACTTTTTTTTGTATGGGTAAAAACTTTAAAACTCGCGTCAGGGTCACGTGATGCTGATCGAAAAAGCGTAAGATCGAGGGGAAGGGAGAGGAACTAGTATCTCCCACTCTTTCTACCGTGCCTGAGTGTGCTGCTCTGTTGATGGTGTAAAAGTCGTCGAAATTATGGATGGAAGTTGATTTTTCTGAGAGATAAAATTTAATGTAATATATAAATAACGATATAATATTATAAATAACAACATATAAATTGTCATATTTGTGTACGATAGCGCAATAAATAAACATTGTATTCTACTTCATAAATGATAGTATTTTTATACTTATAATTAAACACAACGTTAATATTGAAGTTTTCACTTCTGCCGGCACTCCCGGAGTGCTACCTTTTTTTTTTTTAAACCTTAAGATTTTACAGACAACCTTGGGATATTATGGGCTCACGCTCACACTTTAATGTAGGTACGTAGGTATTAACTACTTACCACAGTAACAACTTTTGAATAAAACTATTGTTCATATAATACCTTTTAAATAAGACATAAATAGGTGATACCTTTAAAAAAGACTTCAAAAATATATGCGACAAAAAAATAAAAAAGCAAGGACGTCTCTATAGACATCGTTGTACCCTTTGCTCGCTTTTTATTCCATTCCAACACAGGGATGGATAAAATTACGGTGGACCATTGTCAAGCGATTATTTATAGAAAATTTGGTCGCTTTGTGTTCCTTCCGAGTGCATTTCTGATCCGTTCGTGTCGAATTATTACCGGGCAGTCTTGGGACCCGTGGGTAACGGGTGTTTTTTATATAAGTTTTTATAATAGCCATAACCGTTATACTCCCAATATGATTGTTAGCGCTTAATCAGGCGCCCAAATGAAAGCATTGTTATTAGTCTTATCTTTGTAGGCATCTGTTTCGCACGTCGCGTTTCTCTCTTATCAAATTATCTCGAAGACGAGATATATTTGGTAAAAGGTATCTGTAGTAAAAACGAAGGTAAAAATGTTTTTTCGGGTTTTATAGTCCAACAGAAAAGATTTGACTCTGACTCCTGCTAACGCGAAGTCAGAGTCAAATCACAATAGGTATGTATGTTATTCATAGGGCTAACAACTGTTGAAGTTTCAGGTCACCAACAAGGCCACAATGCCTGTAACATAATTTCACTACTGCCTCCGTTATCCGTTGGTAACATAAAATATTTTAGGAAACAACAAGGAGAAACTACAGTTTTACGTCCGAAACATAGTTGACTTCCACTAAAACTAACTACACATTAAGATTTTAACAGTACTTAGTAAAATTAATTTGTAGTAAGTCACTCCCTAAAACCTTTTTTTCTTGGAACAGCATATCTTTCATCTCTTTAGCTCCTAAATCTGCAGAATCCAATGTTTTCGTCCTTATATTAAAATTATTTATAATTTATATCCTAAGAGCATTATTTATATTAGCGCCATCTAACAAACAACCACGACACTATGTTGTGCGACACTTGTCTACCAGAGATCGAAGCGAGACTCGCGACTCGAAGCTCAAATTCTGGAAGGAATTTTGCCAGTATAGCAAAATATCACAAGTAGGTACTACAAAAATTGTGAAATAAAGAGAATGTTTTTATGTTATTACAGTAAAATACAGTTATATTTGATTGAGCAACAAGAATTGTTCAAGTGAATATATTATTTTAGTACGGACAGAACGATGCTCGTCTCTGATTGGTCAACAGCGGTGGCGGGGAGCATGCGCTCTCGGTGGTCGTTCGGTCGTAGCCGAATACTGGCGCGTTCTCGCTGAGATACCAGGGCCTCAGAGCTGTGTAGGAGTTCCTACAAAATACACGCCAAAACGAAACTTTACGCCTTATGCCAACGGACTAAAGTTAATTTTGTTCTGGCTCGGACAGTTTCGTTTATATTAGACGATGCCGCCAGATAACGAGGTAATTTGAATGCATACGAAAATGGACTTTATTCTGTAGGTAAATTGGTTTGCGTTTGAATATTGGTGATAATTTTAGCCATTAAGTAGTATCAATCCTCATTTTGACACAGTGCTGGAAGCAAGTTTCGGAACTTTCGACTGTTGGAGGATCACACTTTAGAATTTTAACTAGAGTTTTGTTACATGAGGGTGTAGGACACTAGAGATTAATATTGTCGTTAGATGTTTGGGACAAATTTCGGTTCATAAACACTTTATTTTGCTACGTGGTGGTAAATAATAGGTGTGCAAGTTTGAGATACTGAGACATGGTTAACAGAATAGATTGAACTTTCAGCGTTAAAGATATAGGATCAAGGAGGAATTAATACGTCATTTAGGTAACCTGATCACTGCCAAAAAAGCCAGATTAAAAAAAAAGATTCAGTTTAACTGCAAAGAAAGTAGAGGGAAAGAGACCACGGGGTCGCAGCCCAAAACGATGGTCTGACCAAATCCGCGCCACTTGGACCTCGGTATACGATGCGATGCAGGTGGCAAGCAATCGGAATCGATGGCGTGACACCATAAGGAAGAAGATAGTGAGAGGTGGTCACGGCCCTCAGAATTGAGGAATATGACGCGAGGAGGAGAAATATTGACTGTGGTAAGACGAATCGACGACTAAAGACGAATCAAACCCTCAAGTAAGTTTTAGAGTAGATGGATAGGTACTTCAAAGACATTAAGAAGATCTCATCAATATTGAAGTGAGGTGTGGTCCATTTAGGCCTAAACTCAATGTGCGGGAGCGAATGTAAAATTTATTTTGAAGTGACGATGAAAACTATATACCTAATACTTAAATTGGAAAAGATATCTACAATAGAATATTATAATTTACTGTCTACCTAGTAGCTGTGCCTGGTGGTTTTGAACCATAGTTCATGTTACCTTAGGACTTAGGATCAAAGCTATCTAAAATTTCGTCTCAGTCGTTACAGCCATTTGGCGTAAAGAGGTAACATACACCCTACCTACAAACTCAACAACAACACAACAACAAACAACATCCAAACTTTGGATTTACTGTAGGTGTCTACTAGTAGGATCACTTGGTTGTCATGACTTGGTTGTGCCTAAGTAGGTTCATTGTATTTACGATAAATAAGAAGCAGTGACTATAATCATCGTAGGAACTAAACAATATTAACTTCTTGAAATCTCGATGTTTGCCACGCGAATTCTGACAGATAATTATTGATATTATCTCGAATCTATCTAGTCCAAATTGGATAAGGGCATGTTGAAATTTAGTCCTATGACTAATAGGTAGACTTTGATTAGGTATATCTAGATATGGCTTTACGATGTTGATTTTTTCTCTAAATCGGTTTTCAAATGGGTACCTACAATGTCGTTGAATAAATGAAAATTCCTTTATGTTCCGAGAAAAAGGTACGGCTATGATAATGATTTATTTTATCATTGTTGAACAATTGAAATTACATAGATGGGCACTTGTGTATACTTCAACAAAAATAAATTATAATAATGCTTATCTAGGTAAAAACTTGCCCTAGAGAAAATGCTCATAAGTAAAGAATTCTGATTATTTAATGTGACTCTTGGACAACTGAGGTCTCCAACGTAACCTAACGACATCCCCTAAATATCTCATAGGATTATACAACCAGGACAGAATCGAATCCAATGAAATCAAAAAGCATTTGTTGAAATAGGCTACAGTGGAGCAATTTTGAGAGTCAATTTTTACAAAGTAATTTATTTTAAGACTGTATCACCCCTTGAACGCCTGTGAGAAGAACGGGCAAGAGACACCTACTCGGTTACCAAGATGAGATAAATTGTCTGAATTTTAGTGAAAAGGAATTACCTGCATATAGTATGTAGGTATATCTATTGGGAACGGTTCTCAGTGCAATATTCGTAATTGTTGGCATTCAGTGTATAATTTAAGTTTGTGCAATCGCTAGAATCCCTACCCCTATTGATTTATTAATAAGAAGGTAATTATCCAGCTCAACGCTTGGGCGAACTTGATGTTAAAGTAGAACTTTTCACCATTTGTCGTGTAACTACAGTCTACCTACAGTAAGAGGAGTGCAGACGATATTGGGGAAAAATGAAACAGTCTTTAAATTAGCCCTAAAATCAAGCGATGCCTTCAGAAGTGAGTCCTAATTCCTAATATAAGGCCGTATTTACTAATTTATTTTTTACATTGACACTGGTTTATCTAATTTACATTGGTGGCAATCATTAGGTAAGGTACAAGCCGCCAAAAATAAAATGTAATTTAGCACATAGACCAGTAAAGTTAAAAGAACACCTTTAAGTTTACTGTATCAAGTCTCGAACAACACAATTTGGTCATGCGTCAAAGTTAGAAACTCCTTTTATCTCATTCGTTTTAGATCCATAGGTAGTGGTAGGTAGGTAGGTACACACATTTAATTTTAGTTGGCTTATAGTAATTGCCGCTGAAAAATGTTTAACACATCGAATGCTGAAAACACAAACCTTGTGTTTTGTCAAAGGATTTTTCCATACAAAATTAATTTTAGGCACCTGGGATATGTAGGTAAATCTATAAAACGCCGCCGCAGCCAATGTTAAAAGCAGTAGGTACGACCTCCGATCAATAGAGTCATTCGGGTCAAGAGCACGCACTTAGCCTTTCTCGACCACGCCAGATCAAAAATAATTGATTATCAGGAATATTTCAAAGTTTATTAAATAGAGTATTTAATACTTTACCAAAACCTTCACTGTATATACTAGCTACATATATAGTTTTCTCTATATTAAGCAATATTTAGGCCCGGTCAGAATGCGATCTCTTGACCCTCAATTGGGGTAAAAGTTCGCAACGTCGGGGGCAAAAGTTCGCGTGTGGGGTAACGAGACGCACGTGTAAAACTTTAAGAATAAAGTGATATAAAACACAATTATTAAATATTAAAAAGTTTTTTATTAATACACTTTGAAATAAACTAAACCAAGTAAGAAAAAAGTTAAAAAGTAAAAAGTAAAGTAAGTAAGTGGGTAAGAGAACGCTTGTGGGGTAAGAGTTCGCATGCGTTCTTTTGCCCCCGTTCATTACCCCACGAGTTCATTTTAAAAAATATAACATACGCTTGCATCCGTGTTAGAGATAACCTAAAAACTTCACTCGGAAATAATAGCACATTAACAGTCTAAAAACACTAAAAACTACTTATTGCGTTTATCCAGTATTCACAGATGTTATAAACTTTTCCGTGAAACAAAAAAGTACGTGATTTACAACGAATTTCACTAGTTTTAATTTTTTTTTTCGCATTCGCGTCACACCTAAACATATCGCTTGGCTTCAAAATGGCGACTTGCTCGCCGATGATTCGGCCACACTCACTTCCCCGCTCCCATCCCTCTCCGCGAGATCTCAGCACTGCGTTCTCTTACCCGACGCGAGCTGTTACCCCTAATGACTCTAGAGCTCAATATTTATCAACTATGGACTTACCTTTGCGTCTCCAATGTAATACAATAGGTGTACCTACCTACATAATAATATCATAGGTATTGAAATCTAACACTATCTGTAATCTGTTCCACATTTCCACTGCGAGCGGTCATGCAATATAGGCACTTATTTCGGTACCTATTTCATAACTTGAAAATCCAAAACAACTGGGTACCTTTAATTGCACTATTATCACCACAAAATGTTAAAAAAGAAAAAAATATTTGAGGCCTCAAATTAAAGACTGCTTTGACTCGAAACTTTTAAATTTCAAATGTGCAATACCAAACTAAGTGATAAAACAGAAAGTGTTAGATAAAAGTTATAAGTAGGTAGATAAGGTACCAATAAGTTAATAAAAAAATAGTATATAAGTATTATATATCCGTTATCCTAACCACCATAATACAAGCATTAATTGCTTAGTTTGGGGTTAGGTGGCGCTGTGTGAAACGTCCTGAAATATTTATTTATTTTATTTAAATTAGAACATTGTTGTCTTACACCAAGAAAAGTTCAACGATTATAAAATAACAGGTCAATCAAAAATATTAGGAAAATATCGATGTTATTTAAAAATTGTTGAATTATAATTTTCTTTATTCATTACAATTAAAATATCACTTAATCTAGTTTAATATTTACATGCAATTAAAACACACCGTTGCATTAACCTAGTCTTTTCCCACCTTAGGTTAGTAACAGGTCTAAACAAAATGCCTGCGTCAGACAAAAAGACGAGGTTACCCTCACACGGATCCACTGTTCCAAACTTGTTTACTGTCAAAAACTTAATGTAATCTCAAGAAGGGCTCTATTTATAAAGAAGCATTCAATTTCTCAGCACGACCCCAGTCTCCGAATATCCGTGTAAGGGGAGCCCCAATAATAATAGGCACACGAAAAACGTGCAAGAAAACGAACACAAAACCCTTACGTTAATTTTCGTACAGCTGCTCTCGATCATCACAATGCTGGGATTAAAATATAATAAACAAGCATTTTACATAAAGCGTTATCCAAGCGTTTTGAAATTCCGATGCAAGCAAAACAAGCGGTTAGTTGCGCCATACCAATCGACCGATATGTGGATCTCGCATGCAAGTTTTGCAACTACATTCTGCTAATGTGCACTCACCTTTCTAATTCTCTTCTTCATGATGCGTTCAGCGGCGTACACGCTGTCGCCGAGTTCCATCTTGTGCATCCCCAGCTTGGTGGTTGATCAGAAACTCCGAGAGGTAAACAAATCCAGTAAACACTGCAATCCGGTTAGTGCAATCCAGTAATCACTGCATCCGAGGGGTGTTTCACTGTGATCCAAAGCATGTAAGGTGTCACAACACTGTTTTTGGTGCAATCACTGTTCAAAGTTGCCGCGCGAACGATCCTTTTTTGCGGAGCGCAGCGATACGTCCTCCCCGTGTAGCGCCGTGGCGAGGACTGACGCGCGCGGAGGGAGAGCTCGCCCCGCGCCCCGCGTGCCACCCCGCGCCCCTCACTGCTCGTGCCGCCGCTAGAGCGCGCCACAGACACCGCTCGATATTCTGTAAACAAATTTCATTTTCACATTCAGCCTCGCAATAACACTTTATATCCTGAAATATCCAATTTGGCTAAGATGACGATGTGATTGTAAAGATCCCTTCATAAAATTTTACTAGTACTAAAAATCCTTATGTATTTCGAGTACATAATATACTCAAATGATACATAATGTATGTACATAATGTTAGTTAATAGGGCTACAGTAACAGTCAATCACACACAAAACCTAGAACGAAACTAGAAACACGAAACGACAAAAAGTATACCTAATAGTGAGAACTAAAAGTGACATCGTCATTAAAATTCGTATGGTATCGTCGGCGCGGCGCGGTAGGTATATTAGGTCGGTGAATGCGTCTCGCTCGAGCCGGTCGGTCCCGAGCGGTGGAGGTGCGACGTTGCCACTACGCGCCAGCTGCGAGAGCAACACCGAGCGCCTACCCTATTATTTACGCGCGGCGTTGCCAGACCGAACGGCCTACGTTGATTACGAGGACACCGCTTTTACGTTCGATCATCCGGTGCTGATATTTTAGTTTTTATCCCGATTTTGAAACTTTAGGAAGTTTTTAACTAAAATACTAGTTTGTGTTTAGGTTTAGGAAGGTCCGTACGAGGTTTTGAAGATGTACCTTCAAGAATCAGGTCTGGAGGCTTCAGACGGTTCGAACCGCGTAATGTACGGCGAACATCAGCACAACGTTACCCCGTGTTCTAGAATCGATTTCTAGTCTGTTCGCTGAAAACGCGGCGAAAGCGACCAGCCAACAGAGCGCGCGTGAAGTAACTAAGGCACGCTCGCTCGTATCGAATCGGGTTGGTATTCGTGAAAGGTCGGTATTTTGGGTCGTGCGGGGAGCGGGAGGCGAGCCGTACGAGGGCGCGTGATTGGTCGGCGAGCACGGGCGTCTGGGATTGCGTGTATTCGGCCAATGGGTGCTCGCCGTGCGGCGCTCCGCCTTAGTGAACGTCGGCGCGTGTTTTTCTGTCTCGCTCGGTGGAGCCGGCTCGATCGAATACGGATTGTTTTTACGCAGCGGTGTCTCATGTGGAAAATAAACGGACATTTTGGATGATGTCGGGGCGACGCGAGGGGTCGCCGGATCCGGGCGCGGCGTGGTACGGACACTACTCATTTATTTATTCTGTCAGTGCTCTGAAGCGAGGGAGATATATTATTATGACGCGATAATAAATAGATACAGCTTGACGCAGCGCGGCGCGTGAACGACACAATAATGTTATTTTAGGCCTATCTACTTTTGATGTTAGTTTTGAAGTTTCGCAGTTGTAAATTCCTTTTGAAATTGGCCAATTGCCATTGTTTAATTTTCTTTTATACCTACCATCAGTTCGAGTAGACACGTGGCTAAAAGCATACAGAGTAGGTAGGTGGGCAACATCGCAGCAACACCTAACTACAAAGAACAAACGCATTTTCCCTTTAAATTTAAAAAATACTTTTTAAAAACAAGCTTTAATTATTGTTATCATCTTGCATCATAAAGTACTCGTCAAGACGAATCAAATGAGCCCAAACTCGATGGGGTTGCGTTGTTTTATGACAGAGTTCCTTTGGCCACCTTCCAGCTCCATCATCAGATCAGCTCGATGTCATAAAAATATTGCATTGTCATCCGATTTACACACGCATGCAAATTTTCAGCTCAATTGGAAACCGGGAAGTGGGTCAAATTAAACTTGCAAGATTTGATTACAGACAGACAGACAGACAGACAGACAGACAACAGACAGGTGAAAGTAATATAAAGCTTGTAAAAAGGTAAGGCTGACGAAAAACGGTTCTAGAAGCACCGCACCGTTTTGATGGGCAACGCGACACTGAATGATGCGCTTCTGCCAACTGCCAACCTACCTATAGGTAGGTAGGTGCCCAGTGGCGGATTTACAGTCTAGGCCGCCCTAGGCCCCAGTCCATGTAATACCTGCATCTACGTCGTATATAACATGTCTACTCCTACTTACTCTTACCGGCTCTGATTGCACATCTTTTGTAGTCTGAAACGTATAATTTTCTCGGCGCTCGCAGCAAGCTGCTCGCGCATTACAAATTTTATTCTATTCGGAACGAGTTTAACGCACACGTTCTTGTCAGAGATGTAACATTTCCTATTTTAGAGATTCAAATTGTAGGTAAACGTTGAAATGTACAAACACAAGAAAAAAAATTCTGGATCCGCCAGTGTAACAGTGGCGGATCCAGCGCCCTGGGCGAGATTTCTACGGCGCCCCCTAAAAAGCAATTCAAACCCATACTAAAAAGGAAAAAATTCCAGGATTTTTTTCTGGGCCGATTCCGATGGGCAAAATCATGGGCGTATCTAGAAAAAAATCCAACTTTCCAGCTTGCTGCGAGTTCCGAGAAAATTTTGAATTTTTCAGCACGAATGATGTGCGTTTAGCTTGCTCCGAGCGGCAAAGAAACTAAATAAATATTCTTATTTATAAAAGCGCGAGCAGCTCGCTGCGAGCGCCGCGAAAATTTAGATTTGTTCAACACGAATGATGTGCGTTTAGCTTGCTTCGAGTGGCAAAGAAACTAAATGTCCTTATTTATAAAAGCGCGAGCGCCGAGAAAATTTTGAATTTTTCAGCACGAATGTTGTGCGTTAAGCTTGCTTCGAGTGGCAAAGAAAGTAAATGTTCTCATTTATAAAAGCGCGAGCAAATCGCTGCGAGCGCCGAGAAAATTTTGAATTTTTCAGCACAAATGTTGTGCGTTTAGCTTGCTCCGAGCGGCAAAGAAACTAAATAAGTATTCTTATTTATAAAAGCGCGAGCAGCTCGCTGCGAGCGCTGAGAAAATTTAGATATTTTACAGCACGAATGATGTGCGTTTAGCTATCTTCGAGTGGGAAAGAAACTAAATGTCCTTATTTATAAAAGCGCGAGTAACTCGCTACGAGCGCCGAAAAATATTTGAATTTTTCAGCACGAATGATGTGCGTTTATCTTGCTTCAAATGGCAAAGAAAGTAAATTTTCTCATTTATAAAAGCGCGAGCAGCTCGCTGCGAGCGCCGAGAAAATTTTGAATTTTTCAGCACGAATGATGTGCGTTTATCTTCCTTCGAGTGGCAAAGAAACTAAATGTTCTTATAAAAGCGCGAGCAGCTTGCTACGAGCACCGAGAATATTGAATTTTTCTCAACGAATTATAGAGCCTGTGGCGCCCCTTTTATCCGGCGCCCTGGGCGGTCGCCCAACCGCGCCCCACCCTAACGCCGGTACTGTGTGCAATGAGCTCGTTCTGAGTGGTGAGCAAAATACATAATATTCTATTTACTCGTATAATTGCGCGAGCAGCTAGCTGCGAGTGCCGAGAAAATTTTATATTTTAGGCTACAAAAGATGTGTTCTGAGCGGTGAGAAAATAAATATTCTTATTATAGAGCAGAGCCACCGAGAAAAACCCATGGTCCCTTGAAGCCTTTAAAATATTTACGTACTTTTAGTTATTTCTTGTCATCAGTGATTTTTTTGTCACGATTGGCCGCCCCTAATATCTGGCCGCTCTAGGCCCGGGCCTACTGGGCCTTAGGGCAAATCCGCCACTGTAGGTGCCTAGTACCTACCTACCTCTATATAGCATGATTTCCTTTTAAATTTGTCCTTATCTTTCGTTAGTTTCGTATTCATTAATTCGCAGCGACCTCGAATTCGACATGACTATAGGCGTGCCTCAACCACCAGGGCAATCAACTCAGATTGTGTGATCTCTCTTGCCGTTGGGACACTCATTCGCGAGTGCTTCGGCGTACCCGCTGTCCCTATATTAGGCATTCCGAGGGAGCACCCTGGTTTTTAGTGTTTAGCAGATGTTTGCTGTTCATTCTTCGGCGTGGAAATCTCATATAAGGGAGCGTAGGTTGATGGTAGGTAGGTAAGCGTCTTTTGTTTTGGTTGAAGCAAGTCACTCGTCTCGTACTTTTACTAAGTAGGTAGATAGGGAATAATATTCAATCATAGGTATCTTGACGGGGCAAAGACGGTAGGTAGGGTAAACTTGCTTAATTCGTAGGTACTTGCGCCTAACTCGTACCTCGTCTAGATCTCGGCTTCAGTAACATCTACCTGCGCGTCTAGCGGCCAAAAATGTTAATAACAGTCGGCCATATTGATATGTACCTATAACAAATAAACACCTGTTACGGTGCTTCCCGAAAAAAAATTGTAAAAGTAAGTTTTTTCCACCTTTTTCTGTTATATTTCTGCATTTTTCATAAGAACTGACCTCAACATATACCTATCTTTTGTAACTTGTAGATATAGCAATTTGTGATGTAGGGGAAGGTGGGCATGAAAAAGCCATGTTTTGGAGGAGCCACCTTCAATATTTCCGTAGTTTTTAGAGTTCTGTACCTCAAAAGGAAAAAACGGAATCCTTATAGGATCACTTTGTTGTCCGTCCGTCCGTCCGTCTGTCTGTCTGTCTGTCAAGACCCTTTTTCTCAGGAACGCGTGGAGGTAACAAGCTGAAATTTATAGGAAATACTAAGGTCCATTGCCTCTTAGAGCTGTAAAAATTTCAAACTTCTAGGCCAACGCAATCAAAAGATATAGTCGAATATGTCGCAAATTTCAGCAAATTTTCGACATTACCAAATAAATCAAAACCTACGGGGCACTTCCCGTGAACTCAGAATCTTGAAATTTGGCAAGATGCAACTCCTTAGAGCACAGATAAAGGAAAAATTGCGAAAACCATAAATTTTTATTTGCATCATATGAAAAAAATATTTTGAATAATTTTATACCTACTACTCCTTTTCTCATGAACGCTTAATTGTATTTAATTGAAATTCATATCAAATACTCAAATCTATAATACCTTTAAACTGTAATGAAATCAAACCTCTATGTCAACGCATTCAAAAGAAACAGAAATTTTAGTCGCAATTTTAAACTCGCAAATACTCTCAAAAAATCAAAACCTAAAGGAAAAATTACGAAAATTGTACATTTTTAGTAACATCATATAAAAAAATATTTTTAAAAATTTCATACTTAGGTACTACCTTATTTCTCATGAACGCGTGCAGGTATTAAACTGAAATTCATATCAAATACTAAGGTCTATTATACCCTTAAACTGTAATAAAATCAAACCTCTATCTCAACGCATTCAAAAGAAACAGCAATTTTAGCCGTATTTTTTAACTCGCGACTACTCTCAAGGGAATCAAAACCTACAGCCTACAGGGTACTTGCCGTTAACTCAGAATCTTGAAATTTGGTACGCAGCAACGTCTTAAATCACAGGCACAGGAAAAATTGCGAAAACGGTAAATTTTTAGTTACATCATATAAAAAAAATATTTTTAATAATTTTGTATTTACTATCCCTTTCCTCAAGAACGCGTACAGGTATTAAATTGAAATTCATACCAAATACTCAGCTTTATAATAACTTTTAGCCGTAAAAAAATCAAACATGTCAACGCAATCAAAAGAAACAGCAATTTTAGCCGCATATTTTCAAACTCGCAAGTACTCGCAAGAGTTTCAAAACCCACAGTATATAATATTATACCCACTTTTCCTTAGGGTTCCGTAGAAACTCGTAGGTTTGTACGGAACCCTCGGTGCTCGAGTCCTACTCGTACTTGACCGGTTTTATTTAAACGAATATCAGTTTTATGATTTTTTTGTGTAGTTATACTTGTTTATTATTACCCACAAAAGTTAAACAGTTCGCCGAGTCTTTACTGCGGAACAAGACTACGCCAAAAAATTTCGGAACCAAAAATATGATTTAATAGTGTTAATATTAGCGTTTTAACTATTTTTATATGTAACCTACCGCCAAACAATGGCAAACATGATGTAATGCATATGTTTGGCCTGCATAATCAGGTATTAAACTGAAATGGTTCATTCTCTTTTCTATTAATTTAAGAAATTATATTATTTTTTGTTACTTGTTATGAAAGAGCCATGCAGATATGTGATGGAAGAGCCAGATCGGGTTTGTTTGTGGCTTTACTTTTTTTACAAGGAACGGTATAATGCAAAATTTATTATGGATGGGCAAAACGGTCTTGTGGCTTAATTTGAGACATGTTAATTCCATCCTAGGCTCATTGATGTTTTTTTTAAAGAATTTTTCAAAATTGGTCGATACCCACTACGTACTAATAATTAGTTTTCATATGCCTAACCTATGTAAAACTAAAGGTCTAATTAATATTTAAGAAATAAATTAATGTTTTAAAGGTTAATTACTTGAAATTTAAAAGCAATTAAATAAAAATGTGTATTTTTATTATTTCATATGATTATTCAGAAAAGTACTCAAATATTGGATTTAGTGAGTTAAAAGTGATGACCAAATAAACTACTTGCTATTTTATAAATACTGTCGCTTAATTTAGTTTATTTACAAAGATTTATGCTGTGGCTTTTTCATAAAATGTGGTGGCTTTTTCATGACACGTGTGCCATGAAAGAGCTGAAATTCGATTTTTTTTTAAATAGCCGAGAAATGTATTAAAATGAAACTTTAACTAAACTACACTGGGTGTTTTTTAATTATTGATAATTGAGCTACTCGTCCCTATTTATAAAATTGTTTTATTTGATTATTGAACAAAATTAGGAGCCAAAGTCTAAAACTGGCTCTTTCATGCCCACCTTCCCCTACTAATGCGTATAATTATGAATGTTTTTGACAGAGATAATCCGGTAGGTGAGTTGTAATTTTTTTTTTGCGGCAAATTTTAAATTTGTATGGTACTTGTGCCTATTTCGTACCTACTCGAAGCAAATTCTTAAAACGTACCGGTACGATTTAGAAAAACTTTTTATAATTTCTCACTAAGTTATATGAACCATATTTTTTAATAGTATTTTATTCAATTATTTACTAATTTAATTACTTATTTATTATTTCAGGACAAAATGACAAAAATAAAATATAATTCCTGGAGCAAAGATAACGACGCAGCGATTAAAAAATATTATGATGGCGACTTGAAATTTATTGAAGTTTGTCGAGTATATAATATACCGAAATCAACATTTAAACGACATTTGAAAGGACCGAATAAACATAAAAAATAGGCCGGCCAAAAGATTAATACGGATTTATTTATTTATTTATTTCATAGCAAACAAAACAGTTTACAACACAAATTATAACAGTATTATAACTAGCGATAAGATTATAGACCTATGTCGTAAACCTAAACATGTATGCCTAAATAGGACAAATTATAAATAGAATTTTTACAAAATCATTCACAAGAGGAAACATTAGAAT
This sequence comes from Hemithea aestivaria, assembly GCA_947507615.1. NCBI lineage: Eukaryota > Metazoa > Arthropoda > Insecta > Lepidoptera > Geometridae > Hemithea > Hemithea aestivaria. The sequence continues at coordinate 12,733,959 of OX382331.1, forward strand.
CAAATCTAGTGATTACTTGTGTTTTATTAAAAATGATAATTATAATTGGCATGAAAATTAATCATTAATATTTATGGCGTCAGCTGTACAAAACAATATACGCTTTAGAAATCTATGGAACTGAGATTGGGAGAGGTGGAAAATGTCAAAGTTTTGATAGGTAATAAGTAACTCATTGTATTGAAGACACATTCGCACTTAGGGTTGTAGTAAGATGTATTGTTATAGTAGACTTGCAGGCTTAAGGTGTTGACATTGCGGCACCGTGCCCTAAAATAGGTATTAAAGTTAAGTTGGGATAGAAGAGAGGACGAGTCTATAGAAAAATGGATGATTTTATACAAAATGCTGAGGTCAATGTAGCGACGGCGAGCCTCAAGAGAAGGTATGTTAAAGTATTGGAGTCTCTTCTGGTAGGAATTGTACTTACGACCTAGACCGCATCTATAACTTAAGATTTTGAGAGAGCGTTTTTGGATGCGCTCTAATCTGTTATTGTGGACTTGTGGACCTCATAGAAAGGAGACCAAATGGTTGAATTGTATTCAAGCGTGCTTCGAACAAGCGTATAGTAGGTACAAGTATAGAAAACTTCTTGGGTTTTTAAAGCGTTTAGTCGATCTAGCAACAAAGCCCAACAAACTCGACGATTTTTCAATGATATAATTATAATGGTGATGGAAGGTTAATTTATCGTCAAAATAAACGCCCAGATCTTTGACTACCCCGCGACGGCTAAGAGTATCACCATCCAGTGTGTAATCAAAAAGAACCTTTTGATTTTTTCTAGTAAACGATACCACGAAGCATTTACTTGTATTTAAAAACATAGAGTTCCGTGTACACCAGTCCGAAATCTTAATAAGGTCGTTCTGCAATTTTATAGCATCGCTGACATTGTTCACGACTGTGAAAATCTTCAAGTCATCTGCGTAGAGCAGGCATTGGCAGGATAGTCTATCAACTAGGTCGTTTATGAAGGCCACAAACAACAGGGGGCCAAGATGACTACCCTGCGGAACACCCGAAGAGATTTCAATAGGTCCGGAAAGATGCCCTTTGATAGCAACCAATTGACTCCGTATGTGAAGGTAGGACTTAATCCAGCGAAGCAAATTTCCGTGTATGCCTAAACTAGCAAGTTTACGACAAAGAATATCGTGATTTATTTTGTCGAACGCTTTTGAAAAATCAGTATAAACTGAGTCAACTTGAGAGCGTTTAGCAAACGCGCAGCATAAGAAATTTTTATAATCTAAAAAATTTGATGTGGTGGACCTGTTAGGAAGGAAACCGTGTTGCTGAGGCGTTAAAAAAGGTTTAAGATGATTGAGTAAAGAGTCGTACACTACGACCTCAAATAATTTGGCAAAACATGATAAAATACTGATTGGTCTGTAACTGTCGCATTTTGATTTAAATTTAGGAACGACGTGAGCTATTTTCCAAAGAGTGGGGAATTGACCAGAATCAAGGGATTTATTAAATAAAATGGAGAGTGGAATTGCAAGTTCATCAGCGCAGTTTTTAATAAATTTTGGAGGAATTAAATCAGGCCCACAGCCTTTGTAACAGTCAAGTAATTTAATTTTATTAATGATATAGCTCTGGCTTATAGATAAGTTACACAAAGTGGTATTAGAAAAGGCAGAAGAATCATGAGTAGCCGTATTTGTATCATTACTGGAGTTTAAAAACACAGAGCCGAAGTATTTGGCGAACAATTCGCAAACTTCCTTCTCATTTGAGGAAGTGCAATCGCCATATGTCATTTTTAGTGGAATGGAATTGGCGCCTTTTTTACTATTGACATACCTCCAGAAGTGTTTGATGTTGGATTGAAGAGAGTCCTCTACCGAAGCCAGAAATGAGTGGTAGCAGGTATCTATAAGAGCCTTGCCGCGAGCCCGGCAATCAGAGAAAGTGTCGTAATCACGAGGATTGCCATACATTTTGAATAATTTGTGATATTTTTTCTTCTTTTCTAAGCAGCGTATCAGGGCAGGACTAAACCACGCCGGGTAATGGGACTCATAGTTATGACATTGGGGGGTGTGTTTAGATATAATACTGTACAGTAAACTATATATAGGATTAAAACACACTTCCGCACATGAGTACCTACATGAACTACTTGCGGGATCTAACAAAAAAACAAATTGTTACTACTGCGATGATTGCCAAGAATTAGCGAAGACTATCCGCCGAATTACTGAGATATAATTAAATAATATTTAAATACATTAAATATAAAGATTGTGATTATTTAAACTGGAAACGAATTACAGGATCTCAAAGTACGATTTAAGAGCAATGGTCCTAAATCGTACTTTTTTAAGAATTTTTAAAAATTGATTATTTCTCAGAAGTTTATAAGATTTATGCTATTTTTGGTAATAATTCTAATAAACAATTCTACAAATAAAAATGCCTTAATGTAAAACATTATGTGTCTTTGTTAATTTCCGAAATATACGAGGTTTTCCTTAGGTGGTACGAATAAGGCAAGTTTACCCTAATTCCTCCTCTTGTTCTCTTGGAATACACGAATTCTATACAGTGTACAAACCGCTGGGCAAAAATTGTGGTAGAAGAGCGAAAAGAGCAGCTTTTAAGAAGAAAAAATAAAATACAAATAATAAAGATATATTAGGCAGATGAGTAAAACTGTGTAATTTAAATTTTGCTCAAAAATGACTACTTTAATATGTTTTAAGAAGATTATTAGTTTTTTTTTTCAGACACCTGGGGCATCTTGGCAAGGAAAGCTTTACAAAATGCCCCACCGAAGGTTTTGAAAAAATCGAAATTGTGATTAGGTAATTGATAAGTCTAATTCACCAAATAAATATGCCAAATCATTTGGAAATAATTACATTTTAATTAATTGCAACCAAATTCATTAAATACTTTAACAGTAAGGTTTTATTGAAGTAAAAAAAAAGTGGGGGGGTATTGTATAGTTTTACCCTATGTATCTACCTATGTGCATTTTTGGATGGAGTGGCAGACGGAGGACCGAGTTTAGTGCCTATACGGGACGTAGATTATAAGTACCTAGATATACTTATATGAGTCCAGCAGTGGATGAACGTGACCTTATGATGATAGAGAATAGAGACGTATAAAAACAATATCCTACTGACTTTGAGTCAGTGGCTTTTAATAAGTGCGAACTGCACATAGTTGAAAACCGCTCCATCCATTTCAATAAAATTTAGACGCATTTTTGAGAAAAGGTTACCTACCTTTAAGGTTCTTTTTTGTTTTAACTATTTAAAACAAAAAAGAACCTTCTAATATTTTTAATGTCTTTTTAAAAGCCACTGAACATAATGAAGCAGGGTTGAAATTTGATAGCTGAGGACTTTTGGGTGTAACTAACTAGCAAGCTATTGGTAGAAAATCATTTTCAAAATATTCATATTTATTAAAATCATTTTAATTTTTAAAACATGCAGTCTCGCTGTTACATTCATACCTATTAATTTCCAAAAAAACAAAATGGTTAAAAAGTAATAAAGGCAGTGGAGCTGAAAGGGCCAGAGCCGTTGCTCAAAAAACTGGCAGCGCAAAGGTGTTATTTGCCGAGTTTCCTGCCGACCCAGATCGTTATCAAACGCCTCCGACTCGGGGTTTCGGAGGAATTAATGACCAAGATAGCCGCTTTGATGATTGTGGTCATGTTAATGAAGAACAAATTAAGAGGAATTTTACCATTTTTACATTTCAGATAGATACCTACCTACTATGTACCTACTTACAAGTAGGTACCTATTAAATTTCGGATAGCACCTATAACACAGATTACAGATGTTAGAATCTAAGTAGATTAGAAACTACGAGGTTAGGAACATTTTGTATTGCTGAATAGTGCTATTAAAATAAAACTGGACAAGTGCAAGTCAAACTTGCCTTTCGAGGGTTTCGTGTCATCCATCCATAGACGTACGACCATTATTAGGAAATTTTTATACAAAGAAGTAAGAAGACGAATAAGTCGCTCTCCTGATGTTAAGCGATAACGCTGCCGCTGCTAGGTACAGTGCCAAGGATTTCACAATGATCCTATCTATACCTAATTCTTGGTGTACTGAACCAACGCTTCTTACTCTAGAGTCTAGAGTCATGCGATGTTAAGACTCTAGACATTTCTGATACCACCCATAAAATATAGAGTATATAGTAACATTAAGTGTAAGAGAACCTACCTACGTAGGTACCTACAGCGAGATTAGGAACTTGTTATATTTATCCCACCAAAAACATTCTGTAAAAAACTAGCCAAGTCTCGATGGAGCTGTTTGTTTATCTCTAAAAAGTAATGAAATCTAGACAAAGTCGTGCCAAGTATAAGGTTCCTTACTGCGATTTCTTTATTATTATAGTTAATGTTGTGTGACTTGGCCGTTGAAGGGTACTTGTGTACAAAACCAGATGCTCCATGACACTTGGATCGCCTAAACATAAGTATTATTGAAATATGCAGCTTTATCAAGCCTACATTTGACTGGTTATTCAATCAACGTTTTCCAAGTGGCAATTTTCTATCGTAAATGGGTAGTGGACAGATTGGTGCAATGGTGTCATGGAGCACCTGGTATAATACCCTTGTGTACCCTTCAACGGCCAAGTCACACAACATTAACTATAATAATAAAGAAATCGCAGTAAGGAACCTTATACCTTAGTTTTAAAATACAGTCGGCGCCATCTAGATACGTGTGCGTTCACTTTTAGTCCAATGCATTATAATATTATACCGGGAAGTGGGCCTAAAAAAACTTGCAAGATTTAATTACAGACAGACAAACCGACAGACAGATAGACAGACAGGTGAAAGTAAATAAAAGCTTGTAATAAAGGCGGTATGTCGATCTCTTTTATATAGTTTGGTTGGGCTCTTGTGATAGATTCGTTATAGGTTAGCCTTAGACCACGATATCGCCTGATCATAACTGACGATTTACGACACATATACTATGGCTTTATATATATATTTTTAATCGATAATTTGGATATTACACAATTTTAATCATTGACTGCAAATGTAACTTTGTAATCCTATACATTTATATGAGATTACAAAGTTATTTATGCAGATTAATTATCTCGAAAACGAGACTGAAATTGCATGTTTTTTTAGTTTTTCTATGGTTTATACAATAAATTCTAAGTATGTACCAAATTTCAGCTCTCTGAGTTTATGGGAAGTACTAGTTCTATTTTGATGATCATGAGTGAGTGTCATAAATGCGAAACTTTGCTTTCGCTTAACTTCGGAACTTAATGACCTACAGACTTGAAATTTTGGATTTTAAGTATGTAATTATAGCTTACTGGATGACGAAAATTTCTGTGTTCTGGTCTTATCCAGAGGTTCTCAAATAGGGGCCTGAAAATGCGGCGAAATGGTTCCTGTAAAGTATGGTACGGCAGTGCTTGCTTCGCGCTCGACTTGGCGGGGGCACTACCGTGCCCCCAGATCGGTATTGCTGAGTTATGCAATTTTAAAAAGGCACTGTTATGCATTTCTTGTTTTAGGTGGGCTCCACATGCGAATATGAAACTAGCGCGAACGTTTCCGGGAAGTCGAGCTCGGGCTCTCATCCTTTTCCGTATCTAGTATAGGTACTTTTTATACCTCTATATCTAGATATCAGGAATGTATGTTTGATTGACAGGTGTTAATATGGTTGGACTATAGGTCTCTACATAGGTACATTTTACGGTTTCCGATAGGAGTTCACCATCCAAGACTATCCTCTATCGGAAATCGTCTCCCCTCTAGACAAAAAGTGTGGTATCTAGACTGAAGTATGGTAGATAATAATATATGATAGGTAGGCCTACCTGAGCTATCTTTTGTGACCTAAGAAAAATGCGCCTAACATTTTCACCCTACGCCAGGGGACGCAGGATGGTAGGTATGTAAAAATAAACCCTCGGCGAGGTCTGCCTTACTAAATACTCCCATCTAAATTTCGCATATTCGTATATTTTATTATTCGTGTAACTTCATTTACACGATAATAACGCTCAAATATACTTAGTTTTCATCGAAATAGCTAAAATAGTTTGTGTATGAAACATATTTGTCTACCTTCACAATTTCGCATAAAAAAATTAATAACCCTTCCCCGCACAGTGTTTCGACTATTTACACGTCGAGACAACATAATTTTGGTCCTTCGATCTAGAAGCCCCAAAATTCTGGCGCTCCGCTGGTAGCGTTTACCAATACCGTTACCTAGGTACTTTACACCTAATAGATAACCTAGGTGGCAAAACTGGGTCCGTTTAGTAAAAATATAATGAATTGACTTAGAAGTGAAACTGGAGAAACTTGTTTAACTTCAAATTATGCGAACAGTAATTTTATACGAGAAGGTTGTCGGTGAAATTGTAAAAAGAAACGTCATAATCTGCTTAACAACGAGGATAATACAATTCATAACACTCTATTATGGCTTTGTTGTCACTATTTAATGTTCATTATAGCGCTAGAGAAGCCATATAACAGTAATTAAACCCGTTAATGAGCTACCGAGGTAACTAATTATTAACATTACTCGACACGACTCACCGACTGTAAATGCATTTGCATACATTACATAAAATCAACACAAGTGAATTAAATTAAAAATTTAAAAAAACCCCCAACGCAATACGTAATTCACCATTTTTTGATGGCGGCCATCTTGGATTTTAAATTTTATATAGTGGGCTGTAATCTACTCGTTAAGCCCTTTCATTTGATACCCATATTGAGGGGGTCGTGGAAGAAAAAAGTAATCCGCCATTTTGTAGCGGCGGCCATCTTGGACCGATTTTCACCAAACATGGCTAAGAACACTCTCGACTAACTCTACTTTCAAACAAAAAAAACTAAATCAAAATCCGTTCATCCGTTTGGGCGCTACGATGCCACAGACAGACACATACACACACACACACACACACACACACACACAGACAGACAGACAGACAGACAGACACGTCAAACTTATAACACCCCGTCGTTTTTGCGTCGGGGGTTAAAAAAAAAACAATACCCATTTAGAACAAAAGGGAAAAAAATCATCTCATCATCCGCAATTATCCACCAAAACCAACTAATCATAACATAATGGGACCGCCTTTACGACCATAAATAAAAACTTTATGATCCTTCACCAAACAGGTCCTCACAAAAAACATGTGCCTCGAGCAAAAGGACCACAAAAAGTGGACAAAAACGTTATTGTAAATACCTAATACTTGGGATTTCAATTTCGGAGACGGAAAAGGTTCGCATAACAATGAGAATGGAAAACACACGGTTTCGAACACCTTTTCTAGGAGTTCAAACTCAGCGTTAAAGCTCTTTAAGAATACAACCGTCTAGTAGAGTGGATGGAAGGAAATGCGATACAGCGCTGTCGATACAGAAATTTGAAGCGAGACACCCGGAGCGGTATAACTGGGGTATCTCATTGATCCTCGCATACCGTACACTGTAGAGCTTGCTCAATCTGAATTGAACTCTATTCCCTAGATGTTAATATTCTAAATGGATCGTATAGAGATAGCTCTTTCAGATAACCCTGGCTTACATAAAGGGGATGCGAGATCCGACAAAATTGCGCGTCGTAATGATGCCTCGACAATAGGCGTTCTGGGAATCGGGTCTTTTGCAATGTCTGTGCAAATTTGCGAGACGAAATCGCCATGTGGCTTTTAAAGCTATGACTACAAAGAGTGCAATTGTGGTTCTAGGGAATGAGAAACAATAGATAATGAGAAAAGGAAACTTCAGTTGACATAGAATTTATTAATAGTTTTAGACCAAGACAAGGTGAGAATTTAGGGTTTTTACTTTTTACGTGAAAGTATTCACTAGCAGTTTCAGCTCAAAGTGATGATTAAAAATGTGAAAGCAATTGATTTACTGGTGGGTAGGCTTCGGCCGTAGCCAGTTACCACTGGACAAAAACGTGTCGCCAAGCGGTCATTGTGACCGTGTTCCGGCATGATGTTCAGTGAAGCCAGAGGGGAGATTTATCCCGCCTTCTAGGTTTAGCCTGCTACCATCTACGGCCATCTACCATCGGTTACCATCGTCGCTCAAGCGACTTCAAATACTTTGATCATGCACTACAAATGCTTTGATCAATGTATCTTCTGTAACTTAGTTGCACATGGCCAAACTGCATTTTTCAAGTACCTAATGAAAATCAATGCAGAATTATTGATAAATAACACCAGACAACAGACCCTGGCCAATAGCTGGGGTTAGAAGAAGATGAATAAATATATCAATCCTTACATTGAACAACCTTGTCCGCTAGTTCATAACAATAGAGTTGAAAATACTTAATCGTTGCATCAAGAATCTATTTCCTTAGAACAGGTCTACAGTCACGGTGCTACAGTCTACCCTATCCGTCCTGCCCGATTCCGTGAATCGGATAACTGATCGGATTCTCGTTTTCATCCTGCCTTTGGTATACTAGGGTACAATGGCTTCTTCGGCCCGTCATGAACCGAAACGATGGATGATTGAAGGCGGACAGGAACTGGTTAACTCGAGTAAGATAAACTACGATAGGTAAGTATACTAGCCATGCTTGACCATCATTGACTGATTCAAACAGTCAACCCGTCTGATTTGAATTGGATGTAATGAGGAATCGCTCCAAAGGTTACTGTTTTTTTGCTGACTGACCTTATTGACAAGGATCCTCGATCTACCAGTTGATCAATTAGTTTTGATCTCGAGGCAAAATGATTTTCGCAGCAAAGTAAAGCTTCGTGTCCTCGGTCTTCTTTTGACAATGAATCTGTATAGAAATTATATTTCCTATGGAAGCTCTGGAAACAGGACTTAATTTCTGCACCACTTTCTTCATAAAACTAATAAAGTCTTTTTGTCATGAACAAAGAGCATATATATTGGTCATGAAGTCTCGAGAAACACTTTGACAGGTCAATATTTTTTTATCGACGTGGAGGTTGATAATAAACAAACTGAAGAGATCCCATATCTCTTTTATACATATTTTGGAATAGTAAGCACCAAATACGTTCTTACTTGCTTTATGTAGCACTATCTTATATTATGTGCACGTAATTTTTTTTTAGCTTTTTTTTCAACATATTGTCTTCGTTGCAGTTTTTTCGTAAAACTATAATATTTTACTCTAAATATTCTACGGTAGTGTAATACAAGTTATACCATTTTGTACAGGAAATACTCTCGAGTCCCTCATCGATAAAATCTTAGACCTTTACTTTTATCCTCTCGAACTCACTAAAGTCAATAATAATTTTCAAACTACCTTTTTCAAATAAGTTCGAGCACTTCCAAACTATGGCATCAGAAGTTCCAACAAAATCACCCTTTGAATTCCACATCCGGAGCAGAGAGATAAATATTCACGAAGCGTCGAGGCTCGTGTTTTTAATAAAATTACGGGTAGGGTGGGGTGGTAAGGTCGGCGGTGGAAAGGGGAAAGGGGGGCGAGTGGGCCTACACACCCCGGGGTAAGAAATTGAAAACGCGGTGACAACCGCGGGTTATCTGTGCCTCACGCATTCGTATGGGTGCACTGAAGTGGTGATTCTGATTTACGGCACATGATTTTGTATTGTTTGATTTAGAGGCGTCCGCTTTGAATAATGTTTTAAGAATAGAATTTTATGTTGAGGGTTGTTATTGAACGTTCGAGGTTTTCGATGTCCAGTTTTTATGGAGAGAGGATATAAAAAGTGTGTGTGTGTAAGTGTGTGCATTGAAGAATTTAAGTAGTTGTTACGTGATAGAGCAACAAGCGTACACACACATAGTCACTAGTCACAAACTAACATTGCCAGGCTATATAGTTAAAGACGCGGATCGGTCGTGGACGAGGTTGACAGTTGCCACGAAGGTGGCCCAACTGTGGGACGCGACGCAGAGGGCTTTAGAATCTACATATACAGTGTAGATGAAGATGATGCCCCTGCAATATCTCATCATTGCAGCGAAATTAATGACCAGATTTTTCTTTCTGTTCACGAAGAGAAACAATGTACCTATTGCAGATACAAGTATGAATTCACGCAAATTATAATTATCATCGGCTAGAAGACATCCTCTGATGAACTTTATCTCGAGTTACCTCCTCTTTAAAAGACTAATAGGAAACAACAATTAAATAAACATTTTCTAATAGATAAGCACTATGATTACCTATCTTCACTTCTACCTACATAAGGCAGTTCTATGGGAACCACATATGGTTTCATAAAAACTAAAAGAGAATATTGGATTTACTGAGCCTGCAGACAGACAGACTCGTGCCCTTCCTTTAACAGATTACACGGCAGTATAAAATTATTTCCGGCAACATATAGTTAGATACACCTTCCTAAGTTACGTAAGATCAGTGAATCTTCATCATCTTACGTAAAGATTTCACAAAACATAATGCACGTTGAGATGCGCCCGCGCAGCTTTCACCATGCCCCGAGTAGAGAAGAGACACTAAAATATAACCGCACTATGTAAACTGGATCAGCTATAGTTTAGAAGTCTGTTTAAGTAGCATCTACGTTTAATATTGTTTTCAAATTCAGGGTTTGCCTTTTATTGGGTTTGTCAGGGAAATAGTCTCTGCCTACCGGAACGGGAACCAGGCGTGATTATATCATAAGTAGGTATGTACTCGTACATGTATGGTTGGCTATTTCAAACTCGAAACAACTTCGTGTTCGTAGCGTTAGATTGAGTGTATCGAAAATATTGAATTTTGTGAGTGTATTAGGGAGTTTTACCTAGGTACTCTCTCGCCTACATTAAGCACAAAATGGCACTTTAGGTCTATATTTGAATTTGAATACGACTAACCAGACTATTAAGCATAACCCGAATATCAGCAAATGCATATTACTACCACCATCAAACAACTTCACGTAAATCTCAGTCGCAGGTTGTTTTTAGGCTGTGTGCAAAGACAAGACAAGACAATGGTCAGGAGTCACCGGGTCATCCATCATAGTTGCCATTCAAACGTCAACTCAACGTGAAACCAAGGGATGGAGTTCTTAGCTTTTTGTAACTAAATTGGAGAAATTGCGGTGAAAGACAAGAGGAGGTGAACAGCTCTAGTGTGTATTAAAAACATTGTCGTATAAAATAGCTTAACTTGGTAAGTAGGGAGCTAAATAATGAATATTTTCGGGGTTTAAATTGCTGGATATATATTATGTTATGTGGTAGGTAAGTAAATAGACGAGACTTAATGGTCTCATTACTTATTTGAAGAAACACATTACTAGGTACAACCAGAGGGGCTATTGGCTACCTAATTCTCACCCACTACGATTGATGGCAACTTCAATGTAGGTACATTGCTGCTTTTGTTACTTTACTCATATTAATAAGGAGGTTTAAGCACGTAATGTACGCAATTTTGTCTATGGATTCTAGTGTTTAACATGTCATTTTGCGATAGCCAAAAGGCCCTCAGTTTAATATTTTTTAACTATGTATATCCTTAAGTGGAGAGTAAAAAGATAGCAGAATAAATATAACAACTTGTTGCGAGAGTGAAATTTGCGCAAGACGAAATAAGGCACGAGCGGGAAAGGGATTGTCAAGGAATAAATACAAATTTATTTGATATTTCAACTACAAGAAATAATTTCTTAGATTGCAAAGTTACAACCTCTGCCAGATGGCCACGTCTCCAAAAAACGTAAAAGTCCTAAAATCACAAAACTTTCCCTTATTGAAGAGTGTCCCAGCAATCACTTGCCGTGCACAATTCGCAACGGTCTTTCATTCAAAATGGCGATAGTTAATCTCAACACAATTGCCATTGTGGGAACAAAACAACCATTATGTTCATTAAACGTTAAATTAGACATACTAACATATGCCGGCCATGTGGCGACGCGTGGCGGTTTCTTTTAGATCAACACGGAGTGGAAATAATGTATAGGGCTATTTAAATAAACACCTACGTTCGAATCATATCTTTCTATATCACCATCGGTGGGTTAGTAGTTAGTATATGGGGAAAGGGGATGTGACTGACTGACTGATTTTTTTAGTACCAACACGTTCCTATATTATGTCTTAGGAATTCGGTTCAATCTGGGTTTTTCATACATATAGGCACAGATAAAAGAATACTAGATATAGGTAAGCCTTTAACCACGATTTCGCGCGATGTTAAGAGTAGGTGCGGCCGTAGATGGTATCAGACCAGTAGCGGCGCTAGGCGTCAGCGACGTCGGCGACCGCCGACGGCCTCGCGCTTGAGGGGGCCTCGCAAAATTTTTAATTATTTATTCATTTTTTAAACATATTAGCGAGTTAAGTGATTGTGAAGTACTTAAGGGCATTCATCAACATGCATCAAAAGAAGACCTTTACAAGTATTATAATGATTTAGGTAGGACTTACAATATTTCAGGAAGGCGAAAACAGCGAAATACAGCCTTTCGAACTATATAAAGGTACCTACTACTAACTCCATGTTAATATCAGGCGCTGAACCAGGGCCCCGCGGGCATGGAGGCCATGAAAATTAAGTTATTTAATGTGGCTTAATTTTTTTTCTTGTCAAAATCAGCGGCTAGCAAACTCTTTTTAAAATATTCTCGGCGCTCGCAGAAAACTGCACGCTCTCTAATTAGCAAAATTATTGTAATCTCGTGACTCTTAGAACGAGTTAAACGCACAACTTTCGCATTCAAAAATACATAATTTTCTCTGTTTGCGCTCTTACTAGATAGAATATTTAATTTTAATTCAATTTCCTTGCCATTTGAAGCCAGCAAATGCACAAAATTCGTGCAGAAAAATTCAAAATATTCTCGGCCCATCGCAACGAGCTGCTCGCGCTTTTATACATAAGAATATATTGAGATTCCTAGCCACTCGGAGAAAGCTAAGCGTACTGCATTATTCGTACTGAAAAATCCAAAACTTTCTCGGCGCTCGCAGCGAGCTGCTCGCGCTTTTATACATAAGAATATAATATTTAGATTTCTAGCCACTCGGAGCAAGCTAAGCGTACATTATTCGTACTAAAACATTCAAATTTTTCTCGGGGCTAGCAACAAGCTGCTCGCACTTTTATAGGTAAGAATATGTAGTTTCCTAGCCACTCGGAGTAAGCTAAACGCATATTATTCGTGCTGAAAATTCAAAATTTCGCGGCGCTCGCAGCTAGCTGCTCGCGCTTTTATACATAAGAATAATATGATATTTAGATTCCTAGCCACTCGGAGCAAGCTAAACGTACAGTATTCGTACTGAAAAATTCAAAATATTCTCGGCGCTCGCAGCGAGCTGCTCGCGCTTTTATACATAAGAATATAATATTTAGATTCCTAGCCACTCGGAGCAAGCTAAGCGTACATTATTCGTACTGAAAAATTCAAAATTTTCTCGGCACTCGCAGCGAGCTGCTCGCGCTTTTATACATAAGAATATAATATTTAGATTCCTAGTCACTCGGAGCACGCTAAGCGTATATTATTCGTACTAAAACATCCAAATTTTTCTCAGGGCTAACAACGAGCTGCTCGCACTTTTATAGGTAAGAATATATAGTTTCCTAGCCACTCGGAGTAAGCTAAACGCACATTATTCGTGCTGAAAAATCCAAAATTTTCTCGGCGCTCGCAGCGAGCTGCTCGCGCTTTTATACATAAGAATATAATATTTAGATTCCTAGCCACTCGGAGCAAGCTAAACGTACATTATTCGTGCTGAAAAATTTCATAATTTTCTCGGCGCTCGCAGCAAGCTGCTCGCGCTCCTACAGATAATAGTGCTTTTATTACCACTCGGAGTGAGATAAACGCATACCTTTCATACTCACTTAGACAGAATTTAAAAAATATATCATCGCTCGGAGTGAGGCGTAAGGCACGAAGATGAAGTAAATACAAGTGAGTTTATGCCGTTAATTTACAAAGATGAATCTAACGCGTCGTTTAGTGTAAAAAGGTGTGAAGTATTCAAAATTGTATGACTACGCTTAAATGTCTCCCTTCTCAGTTTGAAAAAAATGCTAGCCGAAAAAGGGGGGCCTCGCGAACCTAATTTCGCCGACGCCCACGCGTGGTCTAGCGCCACCACTGTATCAGACCATACCTAGAAGGTGCGATAAATTCCTCCCTGGCTTCGCTGAAAATCATGCCGAAACACCGCTTGGTGACTCGGTTTAGAATAGAATAAAAAACTTCTTTATTGTAACACCACGGTGATATACAAAAACTTAGAACTAAATACAATTTATAATAAGGATAAAAGTGTAACAATTATTGGTTAAATGCTTATTGAAAGAGATTTGACTACTGTATACCTGCCTGCGACCTGCATCATAAACACACAAAGGTTAGACCTATCTAAGACCCCTAAGACCTATTAAGATACCTATATAAGATACCTATATCTTAGGTATCTTAATTCTAGTAATAAGTCCCCTACGACCTCGAAGGACCACATATCGCGCCGCAAATGCCATAGTTAACTCGATACTCGATAGTAACTACTTTAAAACGAGGTTTATTACAGAACGGGTCTGGGTACAAATGGTCGAAGATTGACAAGTATTTCTAAATTGTCCTTCACACATCGGCTATAGCTGAGTGTACATATGCGCTAGTGATGGGAGATATGAAGACGCCGGTAAGAGTGTTGTGGGAAATGATTTTAAAATGGTTAACACGGTCTGTACTGCATTTTAGTCTAATATAGGTACCTACTTTTGAAAGTGTTGAACCTTATTAAATAATGCTGCTTCTATCATATTTATATAATCGTGCAAAGGTTAGCCTTAGTTAAGGATTCATCGTGTCACGTGAATGGACATAGATATGTCAATTTCATTTTATCATTATTGCTAGAGTCTTAACATTTTAAGAATCTTGTGTAAGAAGCTTTCCTGGCATCTAGAATTTCACATCATTGTGAAATCCTAGGCAGCACTGTAGGAACTGATTATGCAGCGTTATCACTTAAGTTAAGAATCTTAACATGAGAAGAGCGTCTTGGTCGTCTTCTTACTTCCTCGCATAAAAAAAGCTACAGCACATTACAAATAGAGCACCGCAAGAACAATAAAAAATAGAGAACGAAAAGGGAATGAGATTAAACCGTCGAAAAGTAGCCGACATACCACAAACTCCTGGTGATGGTGGAATTAATAGTAGTCTCTGTTTCCATTGGGCCATCGGACCATCAGGCTTCTTGTCTCCATGTGATACCACCAATCACATAATGATTAAACCAACTAAACAGGTCACAAAAAACAAAATATTTTTCCGTCTCAATAGTTTATCTATTTGACTCACTTCCAGCATTCATTCAATAACGTTTATTCCAAGGAACAAACACGGAGAAGAACTGTCTTAAAGATTAGACAGTTCAATCAAAGGAACTAATGGAAAATAAGTTCCATTAGTTTCTTTGTAGGAACAGTCTAAAGTCTAAAGGAACTACAGGGAATAAACGTTCAATAGAATAGAATAGAAAACCCTTTAGTCACGGCAAGAAAACATAGGTAGGTACTTAAAAATTAATGCACATAAGGAATCAGAATATATAACATAATATATTATCTAATAGCGGGTTAAAATTATGATCAAAGTTCGTATAACCGGCAAATCGTCCGACTAGTAACAACAGCCATCCCTAGCGACCGGACTGGTTGTCGCCGGCCGGGGCAGGATTCCGGCGGCCGTTAACGAGCTGCGCACACGCTTGATATCGCCACCGCCGCGCCCGCACCATCGTCTGTTGGTACTTGGTACTATGTTGGTTTCTGAGAAATTAGGTACACTTCGATTGAACTTTTTGACATCAGTTCCTTTTACGAACTGACCACTAACATGTAGGTACTATAAGATTTTTTGCAATTTTTCGTAGTCAGAATAATATGCTCATTTTTATTATCTTCCTACTCCTATTACTCCTAGGACCTATAGGATTCCGGCGGCCGTTAACGAGGTGCGCACACGCTTGATGCTAGCCACTAGCCACTGCCACGCCCGCACCATCGCCTATACTGACTATGTTGGTTTCTGAGAAATTATAAGGTAAACTTCTTGCGATTGAAAATACCAGGTACCTAATAATATGTGCGACTAATCCTATTCTCGAATTGGCTACTAATATGAGCGGTGGTGGCCAAGGGGAATTCTGGATCATCGAGTTAGAATCCTGCCCCGCATCCCGCGCATTTTTTATATTGTTTGAGAATTTGACTCAGGTGGAGGTGAACTTTTATCTATTTCATTTTTAAAAACGGCGAATTTTTGAGCCTTCAAGCATTTTGATTTTATTAAAAACAACAGATTTAACAATGATAATTATTATCAATGTTTTCGTGTAGTTTAGATATACTTATTTGAATAGATCGACAATAGTATAGGTACTTATTATAGTTAACTCAGCGTTTAGAAGTACCGGTCTAATTAAGTGTTAGGGATTCCAGGGTTTAAACCCTAAACATTCAAATTTTCCATCTTTAGACACTAAGGGGCATACCTACCTATTTTTCCTGCGTACCCACTTAATTATTTCTCCTATAGCAGATTTAGTTTGTAAAAATGTTTTGAGCGTGAGATCATCGCCTCGTTATTAAAAACTGAATCAGCGCTGACGAAGAAATTCTTCTGACAATCCTAATGAACAAGCAAAACTACATTTGACTAAGTATAGAGATATTTATTAATATTAATAGACAAATATTGGTGACTATATTATTGCGACAAGAATAGTATAATATATTATGCGGAACGGAAGGTTATCTAGAGAATTAACATGTCCGATAAGAGACATCGGAACTATTGGGAAAAAACGCGATGTGACGCAAAACATATTTTATCTTACATTCGCGGTCATTCATGGAACATTATAATAAGTAAAGTATCTTAGATAAAATAACTATACTTATATTAAAAGGGTAGGTACTGAGCACGCTTTACTCAAACTCAAAATTCATTTATTCAAATTATAGGCTACAATGGAGCACTTTTACTATATAGAGTTTGGTCTTTGGTAGATTAAAGATGTCAGAATTTGGAGTAGGCCTATATGTATGGAATTGGTGCGATAGGTAGAATAGAATTGGAAAAAAGTTGAAGTTAAGGAAATTATGTCCTCATGACTCTCCTGCATTTACTAGCAGGTAGAATATATATTGAATCCAATTCTCTGATATTTACTTACCGTAGATCCAAAGAAATTTTTCAGTGTATGGATGTAGTAGGTAAAGATTAAAAAAATGATAAATAGGATTCATTTACTATATATTTGAAAACAACACGAATACTTGAGGAAAATTTTTGGCAAGAAATTTAAAAGAGTGTAGGAGCCTAGTTAGTAGGTAATGGAAAATGTCAACGCAACAGTTAGAATTTGTCTGACGATCCCAGCTACCATTTTTACGCTCATAGCTGTAAGAGCATTGGGTTGTGGTTGCTTCTGCAGCCTTCTTCATAAGATCAAGTGACTTGGGAAATGTCCAGTATACAGATCTAAAAGCGGCAAGTGTATTTACTAGGGTAAAGTTGAGACCGCTCGAACATTTATTACCCACAACACAACCCGAAAATCATCGTGGTTTTGCTGCATTTAAATTATTCTGCCACAAGGGTATAATATGGACTAAATAAACGCAAAAATATTCTACCAACATCTGAGTGCTCTCTTTATCATAAAGTAGCGTATTTTATTGCAAAATTATGTTTATACGGGTCATATTCAAGTGCGTACATTTGGAGAGTACGGACTGAATGATCGTAAAGTTTGGCATGCGGCGATGCCTGTAACATTTTACGTTCCACTGGGGATATCTGACTACAGTACGAATTTTAAGTACTTTTTCATTCCCTTCTCCCTACTATACAATTTGGGACAACTACGGCATAGAAGGCTCGTTGTCCAGGGAAATATAGAGGGCAAGCGGTCACGCGGTCGATCACCTACGCGTTGGACAGACCTCATCAAAGCTGCGACACAAACCTCCGTAGTGCAGAGTTCCCGAGACGCTGGAGACCGTGACAAGTGGAGGCGCATGGCGAGGGCTGTTTTAGCCAATAATGAAAATGCAGCATCATCAACCACGACACTCTGTCAAGAGTGAACGACTAAGGAGGAGGAGGACGGCATAGAATCTTCCTCTACGGAGTATTTAAAGGTCACTGCTTGAGTTTGGTTTCTGGCTGTATCTACCTATCTCTTCTATGCTGTCGTGGTCTTGAGCATAATCTTTCATAGATCAGATCATAGGTTCGGTCTTCTCTTACGCCAGTCGATTGCATTTTTACTCTACCGCGGTCTTACTGCTTGGTTTCCTACGTACACTGTCGGTCTTTGCAAAATGAAGCCAGGGAGGGTATTTATTACGCCTTCAAGGTTTCGTGTGCTAGTGCAGGTTATGGCTGCATTGTCGCTTAACTAAATAAACCGCAAGATCGTGGTCAAAGTCTAACCTATGTATATACTGATGAATTAAAAAACATTCCTATACGTATCTACCTCTTCGGGCAACTTTCCTGGAGCGCACAGCAAAACGGCACGGTTTGTTAAGCATAGCATAGATATGATGTCGAAATTTTAAACTGCGATAGAGTTATCCATCTAGTTATGGCATTACCCCTTTTAGCTGGATTTGTTTTGTTTGTTCATGTCCAGTTTATTTAAAGTGCCTGTAATCTTCAAGTTCTTGGATCTTCTGCCCACGGCAGAGTGACTAGATCTGCCGTGGTTATAATATAACAATAACAATTGGATCCTAGGTGTGGGAACTATGTGGTAGCAGAACTAAATTATACCAAAACTGTACCTAAATAGGTGTGTGGACTCTACACAGATAAAAAGAAGAATGGAGGCAAAGTCCTTATATCCGAACTAAGCCATTTACTAAAGTAGAAAGAAATGAAAATTTATCCATGATATTATGGTGGTTGTTTTATACATTTCAACATTTAAATATTCCTCGTTCATACATTTATTATTGACCAAAAAGAGTCAGGAGCAGGAAGCCTTGATACAATGAAGAGAGAAAATATTTTTATAACAAGAAGACAAACTACGACACAAGAATTAAAATGATTAAAACCACAATAAAGAGCCAGAATATCCACATGACGATTGTTCCCACGTCATGTCTCAAAACGTCTTTATAGATAATTCAGACCCTTTCGGCATAAAGACAAAGAAACAAAAAGTACGAGAACCCTTCAACGATACGCACACAGGCCCGGTTAATAACCTCATTCGGACGTATCAAGCGATTGAAAGCCACGCACACATAGCGAAACTTAATAAAATTGAGTCCGTGAGACGCACACATTCATGCTTACTGTAAGTTGGGTCACGCACACGTACAAACCTAGATGTTTCGAGTTCGATTGCGAGAAACGCCGAACGCTGTTCGTTTGTTCGTTTGAGAGGCGGCACTAGCCTGTACAACTCGCCACAGTTTAAGCAGTAGTTAGTTGGTATCAGTTTGGTTGGCGTCAGAATTTTGCAGCGGGTGTATTTTTAGCGCTGATGGCGTGTTTTTACGAGGTATTTGTGATGTGAGCCGTCTGTTCAAACATGTCGCGTCACTTGGTATTCGGTAATGAGTTAAATATCAGAATAGTGTTGTAAGTTGTACAAGCCGGTTTTCTAGTCGGACTTGAGAATATACTGGTATATCTAATAGGTCAATATTTTCCGAATAAAAAAAATGCAGGTTTGCTTAATTTTACTTTGTAGCGTAGCTGTTAAGTGCGTAGTGTGCATACCTAACAGCTTTATCAATTTATGAAGCCAAAATTATAGATTCAGTGTAGAAAATAATAAAATTTTACTAGAGCAGAGGTGGAGGCGTAAGAAAATAGGAAGCATAGATAATATACACTTTTTATTTCCTGGACTAACCTCCTATTAGCCCAGCCGTGGGATAAAAACATGTCACTAGTACACTAGGGCGTCGGCTTTAAACCAAATTCAAACTTCAAAGGTTCTGTAGTTTTCGGATAAAGAGAACTCCACAGGACCAACCGCGGTTAGTATTTTTAATAATAAGTCTTTATTAAGGTCAAAAAACTGAATACTACAGGCCATATCGCTTAGTAACAGAGTGATGGCCCAGTTTAAAAGGTAGGAATTCGGGTAGATGGAGAGATGATAACAACAGAAGCGGAAAGGGGTTCGACGCGAAGAGATCGGCAAGGGACTGGAAAGAAACGCATCAGCAAAGAGAGACTTTTTATCCAGCAGTGGGGAATTAAGAGCTGAAGATGATGATGATGTAATGAAGATTGGATGAAGGCCTTTTAGAAATGTTAAAGAGAACAGCAAAATTTAATTATTAGAGTCGAAAAGCTGCGCACATGAATAATTCTAGGAGTGACACATAAAAGCATTTAGCAGTAAAAAGAAGACAAGCTGTCTTCATTTTACTGCAGTAAAAGCGGATGAGCTATTATTTCTTCTAGAGGTACTATACTGATAATTTATAATAATATTATATTTCCAGGGAGACAGTTTGAGCCCATTATGGTTCTGCCTGGCTCTGAATCCCCTCAGTACTCTACTGAGGAATTCAGGACGGGGCTATCGGCTTCGGAGAGAGGGTGAGGTTATTTCTCACCTGCTGTACATGGACGATCTCAAGCTCTTTGCAACAAAAAGACAAGACCTAACGACACTACTCAATATCACGAACGATTTTAGTAGTGCCATTGGGATGGAGTTTGGTGTAGACAAGTGTGCGGTCGTTCATGTACAACGAGGTAGGGTTGTAAATTCAGAGAATATACAACTCTCTGAGACTATAACACTCAAATCTCTCTCTGAAACCGAAACCTATAAGTACCTTGGTATGCCAGAGTTATTAGGTATGGCTGACAGAGATATTAGGAAGTCGTTGAAGGAGCGTTTCTTGTGTCGTTTGACAAAAGTTCTAAAAAGTCTTTTGTCCGGTGGCAATAAGGTTCGTGCTTTTAACGGCTGGGTGATGCCTTTGTTAACTACTCCTTTGGAATACTAAGATGGACTCAAACTGAACTAGATGCCTTGGACAGAAGGGTGCGTCAAATGCTTACGACATTTCGTATGCTACACCCACGCTCGTCAGTGATGAGATTATACATCCCACGAAAGTGCGGGGTTCGAGGGTTTTTAAATGCCAAGAACCTGCACAATCGTGAAGTGTGTAATCTCAGGGAATACTTCCTAAGCAACGAGTGTGGGATTCATCGAGATGTGGTAGCAGTGGACAAAAACCTCACACCGCTCTCCTTAGGCAAAGAGAACTGGCGGAAGCCAGCGGTACTAAGCACTGAAGAACGCAAGAACATATGGAAGAGCAAGGAGCTGCACGGACGCTATTACCGGGCCCTCACAGGGTCTGAAGTAAACTTGCTCGCGTCGGTGAACTGGCTACGTTTTGGAGACCTATTTGGGGAAACCGAGGGTTTTGCCTGTGCAATTGCTGATGAAGTTATCATGACGAATAACTACCGGAAGTATATCCTGAAGGACGGCACTGTTGACGTTTGTCGAGCCTGTCGCCGTCCCGGAGAGTCACTCAGGCATATAACTTCCGGTTGTTCTCATCTTGCTAACACCGAGTATTTGCACAGGCACAACTTAGTAGCCAGGATCATTCATCAGCAAATTGCTCTTCGATATGGCCTTGTTGACTCTGAAGTGCCGTATTACAAGTACACGCCCCCGCCAGTTCTTGAAAATGGTCGTGCCACGCTCTATTAGGATCGATCTATTATCACGGACAGGACTATTGTCGCCAATAAGCCTGACATTGTGGTGGTAGATCGATCTCAGCGCCGCGCAGTGCTCGTCGACATCACCGTCCCCCACGATGAGAATCTCGTGAAAGCTAAGAAGGATAAGCGGAGCAAGTACCTTGACTTGGCGCACGAGATTACCGCCATGTGGGACGTTGATTCGACGATCATTGTTCCGATTGTCGTGTCGGTGAACGGTCTAATAGCGAAGAGCCTCGACCAACATCTCGAGAGGCTCGCGCTAGACGGCTGGATCAAGGGCCTGATACAGAAGGCGGTAATCCTTGACACGGCACGCATTGTCCGGAGGTTCCTCACTCTGCGGCCCTGACCACCGGCAGCTTGGGCTTTGGCCCCGCTGTCGGCGGGTTTTCTAGGTTAGGTTTTTTACAATGTTTTATGTTTAGTAAATATTATTTTTTAAAAATATTGTAAAAAATTTAATTTAAGATTATAAATAAATATAGATATAATATTATTATTAAAAAGGAAGTGAAGTGAAAAGGGACCTGCAGGGCTATTCACTTATCGGTTAGGGAACCGAACCGAATACCGAATTGTCAAAAATGTACGAAATGACGTATTATGTAGATACAACTTGACATGTCATGTCACGTCATTTCATACATTTTTGACAATTCGGTTCGGTTCCCTAACCGATAAGTGAATAGCCCTGCAGGAAGCGCTCTAATCATCCAGTCAGCTCCAGTCATGGCAGGAAGTGGCCCAGAATCAAGAGTAAGAATCGGGCGTAATCTTGTATCGGATGCCAAGACTCAGTTTGGGTCACTGCGCCGTAGTTCCTAAGTTAGTATTGTTTTAAAGGAGGAGCAAATCGAGTACCTACCTAATCGAGTAAGGAAACATAATATGAATTTGCGTGCAAACTAGAAAAACCAACAGGTCAGGGAGTCAGGCCAACATTTTCTTCCATTAAAAAAGGCACCAAACTACGATCGCAGTGTCGCGTCGCCTCGGAGTCGCCGTGTTTTATCCATATCTCGCATAATCCAGTAGGTATCTATCAGTTTTATCAGCTAAAAATAACATTATCAGACCTACGCCACTTGAAGTCAATTAGATAGCTATATGAAAGTAGGCAGGCTTTACATAGAAGTGATACGAGAATTGAGGACGATAATTATGACTCCGAGTCAACTTGCGGCTGGTGCGGCGGCAGTTTCTGCTGAGCGGCTCGAGCGGCGTAAAAATATCCTAACCTCGATAGCGGTTACATTTTTTAGCCGTTTGGGGTAAGACATGGGTCCTTGGGGGCCAGGAGCTCACCGCGTTTTCCAAAACTTATCTAAGCGCTTGGTCGAGGCTAAGTGTGACCAAAATGCTGGGGTATATTTAGCCCAATGTATTAGTATTTACCTATTGACATTCAAAGTGGCAATGTTGCCAGCATTCACGCTACCATCTGACAGTAGTTTGGAGCACTTTGATTTTCTGTAGATTGGCCGACCTGTGGTTAAAACAAGTGTTCTTGACTTTTGTAGTAGAGTCAATAGAGATTGAAAGGTCGGCAACGGACTTAAAAATAATCAGATGCACGGTGATAATCCCTTACGAGAGGCGATAGGTATATTTACTAATTTTCATTGATGGCAACTGACAATCACTTTATAACCTGACAATAACATGTTCTTGGAGACATATAAGAGCTACGTTAAAAGACATTTCTAAACCCTATCGTGTATGACGCAGTTGAATTGCGACAGATTTGGGAAACGCCTCTTGTTATCATAACCGTTCCACTAGTAAGTCAATGAAAATATTTTAATTTTCGGCTTTTAGTGATTGCATCATATACTGTAATACTGATATACCTACTGAGGTATAAATTAGACAAAAAGGCTTTTGCTATAATGTGTTCATGTGATAAAAATAGGTAATGAATGGTTAGCTAGCTGTTGTAGGTACTATACCTTTATTTTATTGTTGTCGTGCAAAAATATGCCAGCACCCGCAACACCCAGCATAAGAAAGATTCAAGAATAGAGTTTTACCTCTACAATATGTCTCTCGGCATCACTGCGAAATTGTTTCGCGCTTGACAGTTGCTGCGAGCAAGGTATTTGGAAGTTAAAGGATAGCACAAATAGGTACCTACCTATATGACAGAGATAGGTATGAGAGAGATATGAAGGTGAACTGATTTTGGTGGTGGCTAAAATTGGCTACTTAAGCCACAAAGACCGAATCACCGAAACTCTATTGACCCAGAATCCTAAAGCAGAGGTCTCGCCGTAGCTGAAATCGGCAAGGACGACTATAATTTCATTTTTTCACTCTTAACAATTTTAGTGGTCAATCAGGCTTTCCATCATTGTCTTGATATGATCTCATTTTCGTTCATCAGTGGAATTTTCCAGTGGTCTTTTGGCCAACAAAATTAATCAAAAACAACCAGGTTGTTTTGGAATGACCACTGATAAAATATGTAGACTCGTTGCCTGGTTGGTTAGGTATACTTAGTTATCATCTTCTGTTGAATCTATTAAAATGAAAGATCCATGGTTCAAACAAAGCTGTAGTTTCCAACAATGACAATCTAAAATCCCAAAGAAAAGCACCCACACTAGCAGCCACAACAAAAAGCATTGTACCTCTAGTTTCTCAACATAATTGGCTAACACCAGAGCTGTGCAATCAGCTAAAAGCCCAATCATTTTCCAATGCCATTTCCGCTGGCCGCCCTGGGCCCTGATGGAAACTTCGAACGAAGGGGATCACAAAGGCTATCCGTGTAGGGTGACAACATGATTTTATTCTAGAGGTTGTCCTCTAGAATGAAATCGACGACTACTTTTTGTACTACTGTTACCTAATTTATTAGTAAAGATTTTTTTTATACAACGAAGTAGGTACGAAGACGAGCAAGACGTTCTCCTGATGGTAAGAGATAACGCTGATCATAATTAGTACAGTGCTACCCAGTATTTTACAAAGGTAAAATTCTCGGTGCACTGCGCCAACGCTTCTTACTTGAGAGTCATAAGATGTTAAGACTCTTCAACCCAGTCACGTTTACACATTTCTTATTCTTTGTTTAGGTATAAGTTCTACTGGTTTAGCAGGCATATATACATAGAGTAAAGGTATAAAATAGTGTACAATTCTTCAGATCCGTCTGCGAAGAAGTTTGAATAGGATTAGGGAGGTATTTAAAAGTTCTCTCTTTTTTTTTAAATAATGAATTATATATGTCGCGGTCGCTTATGACTTATGACCCTGTCGCTTATATAGCAATTACTATTGCCTATAAAATAGCAGTGGTATTGCCGGCGCGTTTATCAGTCAAGTGGCACTGCACTTCAGGGTAAACAACCAAATAGATTTTTTGTAGGTAGGCACGTAATGTACTTGAAACTATTTTATTTTCAATTGAATACCCTCATGGCTGGCCATGTCTCGCATATTTTATTGTGTAGAGTACCATCGTTACCTATTTTCTGCTATATAACACATTGAATTATCCTTCAGGGTAGGTAAATAGAGCTTCAGCAGAAAGATAGGCAAACAATGAAGAATTAGTCAAACTTAGGAAACGCCACATAGGTCTCATTGATTTCTTCAAAAGAATCACTCTGACTAAAAGTTGCGAGAACTTGTAATAAAACTGGAAGACAACTGGAAGATTCTCAAATGATGGTAACTCTACAACTCCCGCATGGCTATAACCACCCGCTGACTTCTCGCCACCCTCTGGGGGTAACTCCCAACTCCCCTCGGAATGCGTAGCGTGCCACAGCTTACTGCCCAGTACTTTCACATTTTATCATAGCTTTACATTCAGTTTCTATGATACCGTCATATAGTGTGACATACCCTCTTTGTATCACGAATGTGGGGGAAAAAGGAACTACGATTGCTACTCGTAAATTGGCTGTGAAAGTGTTCTAGCAAATAGACACTAGCGCTAACATCAATATTGAGAAAGATCGTAGAGAGATTGAACCTATCCCCAATCATCAGGGATATATTGCCACAGATTAAGATGAAGTTAATATGAAATTGTCACAGATTAAGCAGCAGTTTGTAGGGGGATGTGTACTAATTGCACCACCAAATGGGGGATATGCATGGAACGTTCCGTTTTACTTTTAATAAAGCACGGGCCGGATCAAAGAGGCAGTTTGTTTTAGTTAGAGCAGATTTGCTTGTCATATTAGCTGCAAAAGCTTTTAGCAGTGAATATTGGATTCATTTTTCGATAACTTGGTTCACTTCATTTAACTAAGAGATCTATAATGTGATCTAAATGAATGTGCAGGGTTGGTGTGTTAGACTGTTTTAAGAGGTTTACTCATAGTATGGTAATATAATAATTGCAGATGTAAGGTACGTCGTCGGTTAAATCAGAATAATCCTTTTATAAGATTAGCAGCTATAATGAACGTGTAGTTTCTTTAGTAAGTAAATAATGATGTATCTTAAAGTAATATTATTACTTATTACTAATTCTCTTTATCGAGTAATCGATTAATCAAGACTTCACTAAAATCGGTTTTCAGCAACATTCACTCAAAACTGGATAATAAACAGAGTAGGTATAGATACATGTAGACAACCGAGATCTTCAAGGTATTTTGAAGATGTTAATCTACAAAGTTACTCCATTCCCCAACCTAGTTTCTATTCCAATATCAATTCCAAATGCGTGTAATAAGTAGATACGCAATAATATCTGTCACGCACACACTGCGTTAAATGTGTTGACTGCTGACTCACGAAACAAAACCAATATTCGGTTGTGAGCGCCGTAAATAAAACATGTTGCGTCTCCCCATCTTTATTAACTTACAGTCCCCGAAGCGTTTTGCCGCCAAAATAACGTACATTTTGCCCCCTGGCGCGCGTAAAAACATCCACAGAAACGCTCGCTGCGAGCGACAGAGAACCTCAAGGATTGAAAGGGACGGACACCTCAATATTTTATCGGGCATCTTCTCCAGTAGAAACATCCATTCACACTAACTCCAACTCTGTGTCTAACACTCTAAGGTTCAAAATCAAGTGTTGAGGACGAGGATTGCGTGTGTGCCCTTACGTCGGTGAAAGGAAATTACAACCACACCCACGTATAATGTTGACGCAATAAAAAAAAGTGTGAGAAGAAATAATGAGCGGTTACTGGCGGCCGATACCGACTCTGAACTGCGGCGATTTCTTTTTTCCCAGCTAATTGATTAGAGAGAACGCCAGGTAATAGCTGACGCTCGTTGAATGATGGATGGAGACGTGAATCTGATTACAAATTTAAATGATGCAGATGAGACGGTTTGAAATTCAATGGGAATGAGGCCATCGCGGCGCGCCGTGATTGTTTGCCATTCTTCTTTGACGACGGTATATCATGGATTTTATGGACGCATATCTAATATGCTTCTTCCGTCTCCGATCAAGTTTCTTGAAATTCATTATACTGTGCATCGGTAGCAGGGCACTGTAGAAGTAGCTGATTAAATGACTGGGCTTTTAACTTCTTATGACTCTTGAGTCTTGAGTAAGAAGCGTTGGTGCTGTGCATCTAGAATTTTACATCATAGTGAAATCCAGGGTCTCTTTCCACCTGGAGAGCGTTCTGTTCGTATTCTTCTTTACACAAAGAAGGTAGAATTTGAAAGGATCCTAGCAAAAGAATCTGAAACTACGCGTACCTACTTGTGTGAACTAAAGTGGACATCAAACCAGCGCAAAGTTTTCTTCGAAGAATCATAAATTAAAGCTTAAATGCTTAAAATTGATGGTGTCTAGAATGCTGGTTGACGGAAACCAAGGATATTACTTGCAAAACTAAAATGATTTTCTTGATTCAGCAACCTAGCCTTCGGAAAGAAAGATGTCATCTATTAGCATTACAGGCTTTGTTTGCGATTTTAGCTGATGATGGTGACGAACCGGACTTTTAGTCGGATCGGGCATCTGCTTTTCGATTAGAATACAAGGAAGTTATAGTCATGGGAAAGAACAGTTAGACAATGAGGGCGATCAAATTAATTCTGCCTCTTTGTAGTCCAATGAAAATGTGTTAGAACACCTTGAATGAAAGATGATGTCGCAGAAATTTTGAATTATATAAAATATTGAGACTTATTATATATGTACTTACGTAATGAAATACATTTTAAGTGGAATTCTACGTCAGACCTATGTGCGAAATTTCAACATACACTTGCGGTTGTGCATTGATAGAACAGGCAAGCGGTCATTCTTTCCTATAAATATTTGGACACCAGCAATTAATTTATATGAGTGTTGATGATGACGATGGGTAAAAAGTTAGTGAAATAGAAGAAAAGGAGTTAGAAACAAGTCCCTGGTAATCTGGTAATAACAGAAAAACATGATAAGAAGTACAGTATCAAAGATTAGATACTTAGTAGAGGCTGTTCATTAGAACTGGCAGTTCATTAGAAATTAAAATAAATAAGTACCTATACATTTTTTTATAAATATTGTTAATAAATATTAACAAATACATAATATAATAAATAATATTGTTAATATTATTGTGTTCTGTTTGTTTGTTGTTAATATTGTTAATTATCAATTCAGCAAAGAACTTGTCCATCATCAAAACCAAGATAAAGATGAGCTGACTTTCATCTCTCATCATTTTTAAGTCATGAATGAAGAAGTAATGTAAATCAATAATATATTGTATAATTTTAAAATCTGCACTTAAATATACCACATCAACATTTTATAGGCAATCTTCGATCGATCGAAATGATTCTTGCGATTCATATGGAAATTTACTCAGTTATATTTATGGATTTTGTGGAATAGTTTTGTATAGCCACTTAAATTTTGTTCGCGTTCATATAATTTAGATTGTTATTTAAATATTTTAGCTATATTGGCTAATAAGATATTCATAATACATTTGTTAAATTTCATTAAATGTTTTGTTAATTTAGTGTCTTTTTTGAGAATCCTATAAAAAGCTATCTAATTTTATACCTATTGTGTTTTATGTGCTAACCAGCGTCTAAAATTATTATAATATTTAAAGCAAGGTATCTTTATACAATTATTATTCTTTTGTGTGGAAAAATCAATATAACAAAGCAATTTGCATGGTTACAGCAAATTGGTTTGTAATAATTTTACATTTTTTTTCTTTTCTCTTGCAGAATAATTAATAATTATCCATCATCATGATTCTTTTATGTATATAAATATATAAATAAATTTATTCAGTAAAAATGCATTACATGAATACAGAATGTTTAGAGAAACCTGTAACACAAACAAGGCTCTAGACCCGTGCTATGGGCTGCAGGACTTCCTCGCTAGTTGCTATCTAAATAAGGTGATTTAATATTTCTTTTTTTGTTTTCTTTCTTGTTTTTAATTATTTTGTGCCTGTGTCTCATTGCTCAATAAACTATTTTCTTTTTTTCTTCTTTCTTTCATACAGGTAGGTATAATTCAAAAACGTTTAATTTCACTCAGCCAGGCTACAAGATATCCTACTAAGAAGTATTATTAAACGAGAAAGTTTAAGAGTGTATGGATGTCTGGAGGTATGTTTGTTACTCTATCACGCCTAAACGGGTGGACCTATTCACCTGAAATTTGGTATAGAGATAGCTTAGAGCCTGGAATAACACAAGGTAGGTCCAGCGGGTAAACCATTGGCCGCAGCTAGTCTATTTACAATAATTTAAATAGTTTCATTCTGCCAAGTCAGACTGATGTTTAAACAAAACAAAAAGATATTTAAACTTAATATTATATATAATCCACACCATTTATAGCCCGTAGCGTGTTTATTTGTTCATTCTCATATCTCCACGAGTTTATCAGTTCGGTCGCTTCGAGTCGTATTTATCTCTATAAAACAACTTTAATTCCGCCATTAGTATTCCACAAGCGGCACTCAATTAGGCGAGACTGTGTTGCCACATTCGACTTAACTACCATAAATAGAGACACCTTTTTCCCCGACCTCGGATAATGGCAACTTTTCAATTAGGTATTTCAAACTACTGCTGGTTACATTGTTGAATTTTCTGGATTAACTGGAATTTAGACGTGTGTTTATGTGTGGTGTCTTTTTTATAATATATTACTACTAAGGTACTAAGACTTTGCTATCCGTCCGTATGTCTGCCACTAGGCTCTATTTCATGAACCCTGATAGAGAGAGTCGACTATAGAGTTGATATGCCCCTATAGGCACTAACAAAAATTAATAAAATAATAAAACAAAGAGTTTTCTATTCTATTCTACTTAATTATATCTCAATACATGAATAATTTTACAAACGAACTTCGTATTAACCAACTATATATTTGTAAATAACTTTCGAAAATAGAATTATTTGAATACATAGCATATTCCAAATTCGAACGTCGCAGAGTAAACTGGTAACACCGACGCTGCGTGCGCAAGAGTGGCTCGCCGAAAAAACTCGCCGGCGCAGTCCAGTCGGACCTGTTTCTCGTTCGCAGAATACACCGCCGACAGCCAGTTAAAAAAAAATTGCCATTTATCTCGGAGCTTGCCACGGGAATGTCGTCAAGGCTTACAACTTTTATATTTTGTGCACTACGAGCTCATTATGCATGTAGACACTCAAGGTGTTCGAGATGATCCAAATTGTATAAAGTCGATGCACGTTTTGATGTTTTGGTGATCTGAAACGATATATTTTAGAACTTCACCGGGGGTAGACTTCCTTTGCAGGAGGTCGTCTAGGTGGGTACCCCAACAGTGCCAGTTATTCTACCGCCTGAGCAGTGATGTGCAAACATTACTGTGCTCCGGTAGGAGGGCACTGTAGCTAGTGAAATTACTGGGCTAAAGAGTCTTAACATCTTATGACTCTTGAGTGAGAAGCGTTGGTGCAGTGCTCCTAGAATTTCACATAATTGTGAAATCCTAGGTAACACTGTACTGATTACCTATGGGCAGCCGTTATCTCTTAACATCAGGAGAGCGTCTTGCTCGTCTTCTACTTCATCACATAAAAAAAAAAAAAAAAACTTTTAGAAACAAGTTGAAGAGTAGTTGGACGGAACATTTCAAGTTGATCATCAACACTTGGTAGAAATCTATCAGTTACTTGACGAGTATTCACTGGGATCATTGAAGATATTGACCATTGACCATTTCATTGAAGCCAATGAGGGAGCTATAGCGCTGTCCACCTATTGGTCGGAGCAGCTATAGATATTTAAAAAAAATCATTTCGACCCGAAAAGAAGAAGAAGTGCATTTGCAATGTGACTGGTCATATAGCCGCTTTTCTGTACTACACTCAGTGTAGTACCTAATTCGACTGGATATATCGAAAGACCTTTGACAAGCCCCATAAGTGCCGGGAAGCCTGTACAATATAGCTTCTCTGCTGTTTCTCTTATGCTGGCATTTGGTTGATGTACTACATCTAGGTTAAACCGGCTAAACCTAGGTGTAGCCTCACTGCAGACTTTAGCCGTAACATATTTTAATATATTTTATAGAATTGTAGATTCTTTTTGGCTGGTCAAAGATCTCTCGATCTTCTGCTTGCGTCAATTGGCTTTCAAAAAGATAATTATGATGGCTACACATTAAATAAATATTACAAAACTTCTTTGAGAAAAAAATAAGCGCTATGTGCCATGATTGCATTGATTTCAGTTGCTGTTGCTGTACTCACTATTGACTCCGTCCATCGAGCTTCTGAGGATTTTTCAATGTCTTGGGCTCGAGTACATTCTATATTCCCTATTCATATTTTAACTTCTGAATGAGCGGTAGAGTCGTAAAATAGAAATGGTTAAAATTTTCACGGCTATAGTTAAACTAATAACGTTAAACAATTAAGAGTACTTGTATAATGCACAGGTTGGCCACATGTCTTTTCTGTAAATGCAGAAAATCCAAGTGCTCCAAAGCACTGTACCGAGTACTGGAAAGCCATGTCGCAAAATTCTGCAGCCATGTATGGAGTCACAACTCACAACCGCCCGCGCCGGCGCGCAAACTACGCCATCACGCTCCAAAGCGGCCTTTGACATAAATACTTTCCACATTATGAGATACTTAATGATGCACTAAAAGTTTACGATAATTATTAAATTAAAGGAGAATAAGTGGTGCTGTTTTACTTTAGAAAGTAAAACACCACTTTTTTTTCTTTTTAAGTCACGGCGACTACCGCCGACGGGCATATGATGGCCAATTTTGTGTCGTAGCAATAAATACTTGATGTAAGTAAATGCTTGTACTGCTTAACCAATTATTATAATCGTGATTTCACTGGTTAATGTAGCCTTTACTTTTAAGACAGTTTTTTTTTATAGAAGACTAAACAAGCGTTTGTTCGCAATCTCACCTGTTGGTAAGTGACGATGCAGTCTAAGTTGCAGCACGTATTAATTTTGATTATTTCTGATTCAAATAAGTATTAAAAGTTTTTAGTCAGACAGTAGGTTACATTGGTGGTTGATAGCCCTCAGTGTAAATTGAACAATATGGCTTCAGGAAACCTGATGTTACACATAGATATAATAGTAGGTATCTGTGGGTAGTAGGTGTCTTAATTGTAATTTTCTTTGGTTCCAATAAAGAGTATTCTATTCTATTCTATTCTATTCTATTCTATGTATAGATATAGATTTAGATACACGCACAACATAACAATATGATCAGTTTATAATATCCCCTACAGAGGACAAAAATTAACATCGCAGGCAATCATAGCATAGCAGTATTATTTCATAGAGCTTTTTTTCTGATCAACTGGGAAGGATAAGTTTTCAGCGAACTAATCAAATGCATCAGGAATCAGGAACAACAAAATCAAATGGATCAGGGATCTTTGCCTGAATGCTCGCGTACATAAGCAAATAAACTATAGGTAAATGGACATGGAGGTATATAACTCATAAATAAACAACACAAAGACACGAACTGTGTTTTTGTGTTGTTTATTTACTGTCTTAACTTAACCCTTAAACTCCCAAGCGGCTCGATCGGGCCGCAACCACCCCATTCGAATTTAATGGTCTCTTTAAAATTCTCAATTAATTAATTTTCTCAATCAAATCATTATTATTGATTCATAAGCATTTAATTTGAATCCTAGTCCGAAACTGGATCTCAGCTATCGGTCGGTAAATTGGAATACCCGTTCGGTTTTCCCATTTATAAGCCGATTCTCCGGTTAGAGATTAGGGTTTTCCTGGTAAAAACTCAGTGACCTCTGATAAACACAAACCGTGTTATTTCAAAATTCAGAATTTAAATCGAGGATGAAATCATACCAATTGTTCGCTTAGGACATGCTTCAGTCCTGAGTCCTGGTACAATCGCGTGTTTTGTAATAATACTGCTATTGGCTTAACAAACTAAAACCTAATTTTTTATTATGCATTCCGACTGTATTCCGGCAAGATATTCAGTCAGAGTATTTTAATCCCGCCTTCTGGGATAAGTTTGCTACCGGCCACCATCTTCGGCCGCATCGTCGCTTAATAATAATAAAATAATAATTGCGTTTTTTTATTTCTTTAAAATAAAATTAAATAAAGTTTATACTCCAACAGAACAGGTTACCCTACTCACACTGTCAGAGTCAAATCACAATTTAAAGATCGTGTGGCCAACCTATATGTTGCAGTTTCAGGTCACTACAGGGCCTGCAACATGACCTAACGACTAACTCCTACATATCTTATAGGAAACAGCCGGAACCCACAGTAAAAAAAAAAACTTTACTTATTAAATATAATCTAGATGAGCCCACACAACGTGATGCTAACATCATATTAATGAAATACAGCCTCATTAAGTAAATAACAGCACAATAAAACAAAACCAAAGCTCCATTGTCCAGCCATTGTGTAGTTGGTGCAACAATAACTCTTTGTTACAATGACGCCTGACGCCATGTTCTGCCTTCCCAATGTAAACTCTGATTTGTTTCGACTAGTCGACTAGCCTTGTGCCACAGCGTCGCCCGTTTTTACTTAGTTTTTAATTACCTAATACAGTAATGTTGTATTACAGTAATGTTTCTATAAGAGGTAATTTTAGCTCAAAAGGTATCCAAGAATAAACTTTCAGCATCTTATACCTAATCGACATCGTTTTGTTGTTAAACGTGAATGATAGCGTATTATACATAATTATGTAGCAGTGTTATAATTATTTTATTTCATCATCATCATCAGCCCGTATTCGTCCACTGCTGGACATAGGCCTCTCATACGCGCCACTAAGCCCGGTCCTCAGCTCTTCTCATCCAGTCTCTGCCAGCCATCTTCTTCAGGTTGTCACTCCACCTAGTCGCAGGGCGTCCTACACTACGTTTACCTAAACGTGGTCTCCACTTCAAAACTCTACCTCCGCGGTTGTCAGTATTTCATATAGACACATAACTACTCCACACTCCGCTTCGCAGTGTTAAATTTTCAAACAAAACAAAATGTCAACAAGAGACACTTTAAAAAACTTTTTAATAACAAGCTTTTGTTATTAATTATTATGTATTACCATCAAGAATCATAAAGTTCTCGTCAAGACGAATCAAATGAACCCAAACTCGATGGGGTTGCGTCGTTTAATTACGGAGTTCCTATGGCCACCTTCCAGCTCCATCATCAGATGAGCTCGATGTCATAAAAATATTGCATTGTCATCCGATTTTAAACATGCATGCAAAATTTCAGCTCAATTGGAAACTGGGAAGTGGATCAAATTAAACCTGCAAGATTTGATTACAGACAGACAACAGAGAGGTGAAAAACAGCAAGTTAAACAAGTGAAATTTAAAAAAACTTTTTAAAAACAAGCTTTTATTATTATTACCATACAGTACTCGTCAAAACGAATCAAATGAGCCCAAACTCGATGGGGTTACGTCGTTTAATTACGGAGTTCCTATACCCACCTTCCCGCTCCATCATAAGATCAGCTCCATGTCATAAAAATATTGCATTGTCATCCGATTTATACATGCATGCAAATTTTCAGCTCAATCGGACACCGGGAAGTGGGTCAAATTTAACTTGCAAGATTTGATTACAGACAGACAGACAACAGACAAGTGAAAGTAAATAAAAGCTTGTAAAAAGCAGTTATATAGCAAAGTTATAAAAAGCTTGTAAAAAAAAAAAAATCGAACAAGAATTTGGTTTTGACGTTAGAGGCACTGTAAAATTACCGTGATTTAAGCGTGTAGTAGTGACAAACATACATTTATTATTTCCTACATTTTCCCTTCATGGCGAAACCGCAGAAGCGCATAGTTAACTCAATAACTCTGGCATTGTAGGCAATTGTAAGATAATTGCCATTACTGGGTGGAAGTTGTTCCGCTAATTGCTGTTCTATTGTTGGGGTTACGTCATTACTAGAAAATTGCTGTATTTCTCTTGTGACCTCATGCGTGGGACTTTTTTCTTTTAATATGTGCATTGCTGGTGATTCCAGATATGTCATTTCAATTTCTTTTTAACTGAGTGAAAATTATAACGTAATTTTTCACACTTCGGCTGAATTTTTTATATGTATTTTTTACATTTTAATGTTTCAGAGGGTATAATTTCTCATTCCTAGGTGTCATTTAAATTTTATCAAAATCTGTCAAGCCGATTTAAGATAATGTGTCTCGTAATTGTTCTTTCAGTGCAGTCCTTTTTACAAGCTTTTATTTACTTTCACTTGTCTGTTGTCTGCCTGTCTGTTTGTCTGTCTGTCTGTCTGTAATCAAATCTTGCAAGTTAAATTTGACCCACTTGCCGGTGTCCGATTGAGCTGAAATTTTGCATACATGCATAAATCGGATGACAATGCAATATTATTATGACAAGGAGCTGATCTGATGATGGAGCAGGAAGGTGGCCATAGGAACTCCGTAATAAAACGACGTAACCCCATCGAGTTTGGGCTCATTTGATTCGTCTTGACAAGTACTTTATGGTAATATCTAATAATAAAAGCTTGTTTTTAAAAAAGTTTTTTTTAAATTTCACTTGTTTTAATTACTTGTGCAGTGCAGACAACTTTAGTACGAGTAGTTACTCTTTTCTTGCTTTATCCTAGAAAAGTATGGCCCATGAAAATGTTGACCGGAAATCTGTGGGTCTAGTAAATAGTGTGCAAGGGGCAAGGGGTCTCATCTTGCTTGGCCGTAGCATGACACATAGGATCCCGACGAAACTTCAAGAGTAGAACTGTCATCCCATACATATTGTACTTTTGTGAATGTATGGGATGACAGTTGACTTGACAGCAAGACAAGTCTACGCAGCGTCTGTGCTTGAGGGGCTCCGGCTGGCTAGTTTCACTGACATCCTCTTACGGTCGGGTAGAAGTAGACGTGGTTATAATTGTGAGGACAATAAAATTATGTTACCGCGACGAAACGAAGTCGTGCTGTGACCTCTAAATAAACTTCGCCACGCTCGCAGACTCTACTTATTGAATCAATCCCGCAGGACGCAGGGACGCAATAAATTTTAGTGTCTAGGTAGACTGTCTAGTATAAGGGCAAATTTGCAGGGAATCGATTAGGTTCAATGTTTCAATGTAATATGTTTGTAGGTAGGTATGTGTAAAATTTGGATTGGATAAACTTCGGACTTACGAGAGAAGAGAAAGACATTATTTTCTGTTTATAATTCACACATTACACATACGTAATGCGTACACATTACACACATCATATTGACATTTTTATTTTTTATTTTCCACCAAACCACAAACCAGCCTGTCTTCAAGAAGTCTTCATGAAGTTCTTCAAGAAGAAGACAGACAGGAAAAAACAAGTCTACAATACGTTGGTATGTTGTGTAGTGTACCTACCTACAAATTTGTCTTTAAAACGGGTGGCGAAGTAGCGAAATCATGTTCATATAAGTTTTATAGACTCACTAACTTACATCCTCTGTGATAATAGCAGCCTTGACAAGGTTATTACACACATTCTTAATTAAAAACTTAATATTTACAGCATCACATCGTTTGTCGGCGAGGTATAAATTGATTTTCAATTAGCAGTACACATACGAGGTACCTCTACAGTCAGTCTCAGCGTGACGCCGCGGCTCCAATTAGTGAGACCACTTTAACTAAAGTACTTATCGAGGACAATAACATATTTTACTGGATTTTTATTTGAACAGCTTCTTAATTGTGTTTATTAATCGACTTTAAGGAAAGGGCTTATCGTTTTTTAAAGTACTTACGTAGTATAATTTTTTATTCATCCAGTGGGTAGAGGTAGAGAAGTGGTTGGAGAAGAAGAGAAGATTAGTAATGGGGCTCAGCCGGAACCTGGCATCAAAAATAGAGCGAGTGAAAATATGGCTTGTAAGGTTTAGCTGCTATACTAGCCCATTTTAACTTCGTGGTGCAGAATGCGAAACCACAATGTGATAACCTAATAGCTACCACCGCTTCAAAAACGCTGGCTTTTGCTAAATTCCCAGTATGAATTTAGATTTAGGTTTAGTCTGTGATATCTACGGTCGCATCCATCACGCGAAATCGTTGTCAAAGGCTAACCTATAATGAATAAAAAATTACTAAAAACAAAAACGGCACAACTCACGTCTAATATTGTCGAGAATATCTCGACCACGGTTTCGGACAATTACGATGTCCTTCATCAGGAGTTCACGCCTGCAGTAACCGACGCTCAGGCTCAGTCAGTGAGCGTCGGTTACTGCAGGCGTGAACTCCTGATGAAGGACATCGTAATTGTCCGAAACCGTGGTCGAGATATTCTCGACAATATTAGACGTGAGTTGTGCCGTTTTTGTTTTTAGTTATGGATAACACTCGCGATAGTTTTAAAAATCGTAGAACAAAAAATGGGTTTCTGGTCCTTCTTTTTCCAATATGGTAATAGGTGGTCAATAACTTACTACTAGCACTTTTAAATTCCAGTAGTGTAGAGCCAAGAATCGATATTTTTTAAACAAAGAAGTAAGAAGACTAGCCTGATGACAGACCCGCTTTCCTGATGGTAAGAGATAACGCTTCCCATGATTAGCACAATGCTAATGAGGATTTGACAATGATGTAAAATTCTAGGTGCACTATGCCAACGCTTCTTACTTAAGACTCTTCAGCCCAGTAGTTTAACTAACTACAGTACTCAGTACCCGCCGCAATACATTTCATTTCACTTCACATAAAACTGCTAAGGCGGTGGGCTCTTTCTCCATTTCGGCTATATAGGGTAGCCAGCTCACTAGGGCTAAGCCTTGTTAAATTCCAGTAGTGTCAAGACCCAAGTAGCAATATGACGTTTCACTTCAGAGCTTGAAGAGTCGTGAGTCGTGACCCGCCGCTACTGTATCGGTGCTAACGTCACGGTCCAGTGACGAAGCAATTTATCATCCCGCTAGCGCCCGCTGGAATGCCAGTCACTGGCGTTTAGGGCTGTCAATCTTGTTAAATTAGTCTAATTTAATTTGATTGGACGATGGATGAGGAGAAAATAATATGCTGGACGAAACATCATGAAAATGTGTAAGACATACCTAAACTAAGACACTCCACCCGCCAGAAAAATGGACCATGCGGGGCCTAATTGCGGAAAACCAGCCCGCATACCAATACACAAACTAAGATTGTCACCAACTGACTTCGCACTTATATGCTACATTGTGCAAAAGCAATATTGCCACTAGGATCTTAAAACTTCAATTGTTAAGAAGAATTAGTACCTTATTGACAGCTTCAAATGAAAATGTAAGGGTCGATCTCAAAGAAAAAGGATGGTCGATCATCAAGTGTCTTTAACAAAATTACTAGATTAAAAGACCGGTGCAAGAAAAATCGTCGGTGCAAGAGTTAAGCAGTTTTATTGAAGATTCGTGGTCCAGTGACGATGCAATTTATTATCTTTCTAGCGCCCGCTGGAATGGTATGCCAGTCATTGCCGTTTAGGGCTGTCAATCTTTGTACAATTTGGGCTATTAAATAAACATTCAGTTAATTTAAGTTTTATAAGTTAATTTGATAACTAATAATATATAATTTAATTAAGCTGGGAGAAAAGCCGGGAGAAAGAAGTGAGAACTTACTAGAATATTTAGAGATTTACTTTAGACTTTAGAGTCAACTTTTAGCGTTGGCGTTTGCTCAAAATCGACATAGGTAAATGCGCGATACTTAAATAAAGGAAAACATGTAACCAATCCGTTTCTACCGCTTCTCGATTTCGTATAAAATGTAAAATAATTATGAAATGGTTTGATGGCCTGTATCATACATAATCACAATTATTATTCATATGAGCAGTTGGCGATTTAACATATTCACGTAGATTGGCCACAAAATGAAGGTATTAATGGTGCGAATGACACTTAAGGGTATTTTATAATGATTCATACTCGTAGAGCTTTCGCTGTGGCTAAAAAAAGAAAGAAAACACATTTATATTCGCCAAAACACATGTAACATACAGCAAATACACAAACAATACAAAACACACCAACACAAAAACTCATAAATGCTAGTTACCACTGTACCATCCACTGGTCAAAACTGTGTCGCGAAGCAGTTATTATGATAGTGTTCCGACATGATGTTCAGTGAAGCCAGGGATTTATCCCGCCTTCTATGTTCTATCACCATCTACGGCCGCGTCGTCGTATGACATCACGCAAGATCGTGGTCAAAGGCTTACCTATACCTACTTAAAAATAAAATAAAAAAAATATCAATTAATTAAAAGTGTAGCCTATGATTTATGATGTTCTCATCAATGAGCAGTGCCAACCCTGCGATGGTAAACTATGAATGAGCAGTAAGAATGTTTATTTGCGTGTTATCTCGTCGCGGCCATCTGACGTCTTCATCGATGGACTGGATGATGTGACGGGACCGTTAGCTTCATAGAGTTGCGTATAGAGAATCAAAGCTGAGCAAGACAAAAACTAATCTCTTACGGATATACACCAGATAGAAAAAGAAAGCGAATCGTTTGCAATCGTACCTAATCGTTTTAGGTTCTTTATACAAAGAAGTATAGACCGGTACATATGGAAGTGCAAAGGGGAGGCCTATGTTCAGCAGTGGACGCCTTGCACTGAAAAAAAAAGTGGTTTAAACAAGATGTTGTTTACTGTAATCACCCATCTTAGCTCCATATGAGCCTACAAAAATCATTATTGCTGCAACTAAGACAAAATTGTTGATTTTCTCTTAGTTTTGTTAGTTAAGTACTGTACCACCGTTATAAAGAGTAGTATAAATTCAAAGGAGTTATAGTCGTTTTTATTATGATGCATTATTAGATTATCAATTAATATAGGTTGTTTTTCAACCATATTTAGCTTGCTATTGCAACTAAGCCATCTCTTTTATAACTAACATGATAAACGTTATTCCAAATATAACGGTGCCAACTAAGAGAAATCAATACTTAGTTGGCGTTCATTTTTTTCAGTGTACGGCTGAGATTATGATGATGAAGTACAAAGACGAGCAAGACGCTCTCTTGATGGTATTTACTATAGTGCTTCCCAGGATTTCACAATGACGTAAAATTCTAGGTGCGCACCAACGCTTCTTACTGAAGAGTCCTAAGATATGAACTCTTCACCCCAATAATTACACTAGCTACAACGCCCTGCCACCGGAGCATAGTAATGTTTGCACATTACTGCTAAAGCTGTAGAATAACTGGCACTGCTGGGCGCTGGGGTATCCACCTAGTCCTAGTCGACCTTTGCAAAAGAAGTCTACCCTGTACTAGGTTTGTATGAGTTGCCTGCACCTTCTTTTTCGTAGGGAACGACTGTGGATTGGACCGCTTGATAGATACTGTCACCCCCTGCTTTTTTGACGAGATCTGACCATCGAGCCGGTGTTCTACCCATGGCGCGGCTGCCTTCAATGCGACCTAGAAATAAGAGTCTCTCCAAACTATGCGTAGGAGATCGCATAATATGTAGAAGAAGCTCAGAACCCGTTCTTGGCAGATGATGCCTGCACCTAACGCCTCAGAATTTAGATTTTAGACAAATCAAATTTGGTCACGTGTTTATCGGACAGTCAGTTTATCTAAGTTTATTTATTTATTTATTTATTTATTTATTCGAACACATGTAGGTTACATTGCACAGATCTTATTGTGTAAAAGAAGTTTCACTACACACCCTGGCAGGGCACTTGTCGCTTGTGCGAGCATGCTTTATAGTTATATATACAATATTCTTGTTATTATTTTAATCTAGTCATTTAAATTATAATATTATACAAGTTTATAATAAACACACACAGAATGAATCTAAAATTACATCACATGTCAAGATAGCAATTAAATAATAATAATAATTAACATCAATAATAATTATATATAACAGATTAGATGATTATTAGAATACATACTCGATTAATAAAAATGTCATTCACAATAAAAGTGTCATTCACAATAAAAATGTCATTCACAATAAAAATGTCATTTACAATAAATAATTTAATAATGTTTTTGAAGATATTTTATTTTTAATTATAATTTATAAAAGTATATAATTATTATTATTGTACATTAAATATTCCGGATTAATTTTATTTTTATTCATATTTCACTTTCTTTATTTTGTTTTTGTAGGCATTTAGAGCGGGAAAGGTTAATAATAATATTATCCTTAGGTTTACGCTAGAGCTATGGCTAGCCCACTTTCAGTAACTACTGTTTATTATTAGACGGCTATTTGAGTGTTAATTAGGTATCAGTAAGCGGTACTCAGCATTGCATGGCGAGAATTAGATTGGTAGAAAGCTATTTTTGGATTAGCTAATGCAAGCTATTTAAAAATTGCTTGTGAGTGTGATTCCACTCAATGGTGTTCTCTGGCTTGGCACTTGGCATATACCTACCAAGTACTGTAAATATAAATTTGGTGATAGGGATAGAGATCCCCAAAATATAAGGGAAAGAGTTCTATTAGAGTACCTTCCCTTAGAGACAAAATTATCGTCGCAGACAGGGGAAAAGTAAAGAAGCATGAAATCAGTTTTCCTTGTAGGTAGGTACCTATAACCATTGAAATACTTATATTTTTGTGTCCCGTCTTAATTTAACGAAAGTTAATATATAGGTGCAATATAATAATATGTTGATACATTACAAGTTCCATTTACATTTTTCTTTAATATCCATTTTGTGATTTTCACAAAAAGGAGAATTTTAACCAACAACGTAAGCATATAAATTTCAAAAGTTACCTATAAGTTGCAAGTGATTAAGTTTCTTCGGTTCACAGTTTGTCTGGCAACCACTTGTGGAGTCGATCGATGCTTCCCGGACAGTGTGTGGTGAATGAAAACTGTTGGAATTGCGATGTGGTAAAGAGCAGTTTTGGTGATTGGATTTCGTGGATTTAGGATTGGCCAAGACCAATTTATATACCACCAGAGGGTTTACCCGCTGTATTACTGTAGCTTATGTGTTATTTCAGGGCTATCTCTATACCAAATTTCAGCTCAATTGGTCCATCAATTTTGGCGTGAAAGAGTAACAAACATACATTTAGACATCCATACATTCTGACAAATTTTCACGTATATAATATAAGTAATGGACGTTTGTATCATTCCACATCTAATATAATTGACAAGCCGGGCCGATAGCGCACGGACTGGAAAAAAAAAGTGTTCTATTAATCATGTTCTGCGACTTTCTGGACTCTATTCCAGAGTGGTCACGAGTTGCTATAGAACAGAATAGGGCAAGGCCTATTGGGCAAGACCGTATTGCCTGATCCCTTCCACCAATATTAAAAATTACTTGTCCTCCCCTTGCCCGTTCGGAGGTACGGGAGGGTTATAATATAGGACTCCCCGACTGTAGGACGGCTATACGAGTATAAGTACTTGCTAAAACTACTTAGTGGCAAGCGGTTCTATCGCATCGTCATTGCAAAAGAAGACTAAGCAATGCCTTCATAGTCGTCATGTAGTCGTCTCGGTAAACGGACTGATAGCGAAGAGCCTCGACCAACATTTTGAGAGGCTGGATTTGTCTAGGTTCTGGGTCCCTACCGTCTAGAGAGCAACTCAAGGAGGTATGTCAGAAAGCAGCTACGTAACTCTAGACAAACATCTTTTTCAATAATTATCTCTCTTACGAGTGGAGACAAGCAAACGAAGCGTAAGACGTCCACCCACAAGGTGGACAACTTCCAACCGGTAGGTACCTACATATGGAAGTCCAAAGGGGAGGCCTATGTTCAGCAGTGGTTCTACGGCTGAGATGATGATGATGATGTCTCTTACAATTCATAGTTCATGCCCTATGTAAGTACAGGATAGACACCAGTGTTATCAAGAATACCGACACAGGCCAGGTGAAGTGAGGCGTCGGCGCGAGTGATAACTGATAACGTTATCAGTTTATCAGCTTCCGTCCTATCAGCTGCCGGACATTATAGATGTGGTATTGTCTTTGTTTATCATTATAATGTCGGAATTTCCAAAAGGGTTGTAAAAGCCTGATCATGTGCAAACATTACTATACTTTAACGGCACAACTCACGTCTAATATTGTCGAGAATATCTCGACCACGGTTTCGGACAATTACGATGTCCGCAAGTAAGCGTCGGGTTCTACAAGCTTGAACTAATGAAGGACATCGTAATTACTACTTACTTTGCTTTGTTTTTACTATTTACTTTACTTACTACTTACTTACTTTGGTAAGAGGTTACTGTAGCTGGTGAAATTACTGGGATGAAGAGTATTAACATTCTTTTACTCTTGAGTCTTGAGTAAGAAGCGTTGAAGTGCACCTAGAATTTTACATCATTGTGCAATCCTGGGTGGCATTGTACCGATTTT
Organism: Hemithea aestivaria; assembly: GCA_947507615.1. Classification (NCBI taxonomy): domain Eukaryota; kingdom Metazoa; phylum Arthropoda; class Insecta; order Lepidoptera; family Geometridae; genus Hemithea; species Hemithea aestivaria. The sequence continues at coordinate 12,777,560 of OX382331.1, forward strand.
GAGTATTAATCTCTTAACAACAGGAGATTGTCTTGCTCGTTTACTTACTTCTTTGCATAAAAAAGAAGGTAGGGAATGGGTACCGCTTTCTAAATTTACGTTCGAAGTTTATATATCAAAATTCAAAAGCGTATAAAATTATTCAAATAGGCTACACTGGGGCACTTCACTCTTTGCAATTTACAAAGAAAGTGATATAAAATACTAGTAATTATAACAAATAAAAAATTAAGATTCTATAAACTTATAATGTCTGTTAATGTATGTTTTGTCCTTTTCCATTCCCAGGTTGTCTGTAAGAAATTGCCTAGTGCGATAGGACCGCCGATTGTTAACCTAGTTTATACCTAGTTTATTATGGTAATAAGTTCTTTTGTATATTTTTGGTTTGCAATAAAGCATTATTCTATTCTTATATCGAGAGCATAGAATGCCATCTCGATGAGCTAGACGTGGCTACTCATACGGAGATAGTGAGATGTATTGGATTCTTTCAGCAATAAATGGCTAACCATAGCCCCTGACCAAGCGGAATGGAAAGTGGTAGAGGAGGAGCAGAGGGTAAAACCAGGCTATAAATGTACCGCGGATGAGTGCTTCGGCGTACCCGTTGCCCCGGCATTATGGCGTCCCGCAGGAACACCCCAGGTTTTTTAGTGGGTATCCCCGCCGCTCCCATCTCTGGCGGGGGAGTCCCACATACCGCCCCGCGCCCCCCGGCGTGGGGTGATGATGCGTAACGCATTTTTCCTGGGTAAAAAAAAAAAAAAAAAAAGGTTATAAATGTATCAAGAGATACATCTTCTTTAGCGTACACTGAAAAAAAAGTGATTGGTTTAAACAAGATGTTGTTCCCAAATGAGCCTACAAAAATCATTATTGCTGCAACTAAGACAAAATTGTTGATTTTATCTTAGTTTTGTTAGTTAAGTACTGTACCACCGTTATAAAGAGTAGTTATTTAGTTTGATTACTGTCTTGTTCAGTGCATATAGTCGTTTTTATTATGATGCATTATTAGATTATCAATTAATATAGGTTGTTTTTCAACCATATTAAGCTTGCTATTGCAACTAAGCCATCTCTTTTATAACTAACATGATAAACGTTATTCTTAGTTGCAGCAATAATGATTTTTGTAGGCTCATATGGAAACAACATCTTGTTTAAACCAATCACTTTTTTTTTCAGTGTACAGCGAGGGATAAATTTTGCCGTCCTAGAGACAAAATTTTCAACAATTTTCAATTGAACATTTAATATTAATTATTTCTTTTGAATCCAAACTAATAGTTACTCTTCTGACAGTCCATGTACATTCAAGTGACACTACATAATTTTCTACATAGAATATTATGGCTCAAATTTTACTGGAAAGAGTGACTGACTGATCTATCAACGCACAGCCTAAACCGCTGGACGGATTGTGTTGAAATTTGGAAAACAGATAGATTTTATGACGTAGACTTCCGCTAAGAAAGGATTTTGCCATGCGGGCAAAGCCGCGAGAATAAGCTAGTTTTTCACATAAAGAGGTAGAGTGTCGCTCAGTTGCATAGTGAGCATTTTGTCATTAGTAGTTATTTTCATACGGTTTTCAATATTTAATAAATCGTATTTTAAAGAATAATTGTGTATATAATTTTTCTCTAAGCGTAAAAAATTGCCATGATAAATTATGTTTTTGTGAAATGTGGCGGGCGCATAAATAAGAGCGTAGTTCGATATATCATTTTCAAAGTGAAATTGTGTTAAAAATACTTTACTGATTTTTATTCGGTTTTCGCCATTAGGAAGGCCATATTTCGGAGTATCTTTGGTAAGAAAATCAACGATCTACAATGAAAGGAAGGTTTCATTTTTATGAAAAAGAAAAAGAGAAAATATTGTAGAGACAAATAATATTGTATGTATTAGGACTTCCAAGATTTGAAATTTATTTTAATTAGCGATTAACGTAGCCATTAAAAAAACAGTAAGTACTTTGTCATTATATTTCTTGACAAAAGAAAAAAGTGGCCAATGATCAGTTTTAAAATTCATTTATAGAAGAATAGAATTGCATTGCGAGAACGATTCGTCCATATCAAATTAAAATATTGCAAATAAAAAAATAAACCGTTCGATATTCAAAACGCTACAGTATTCGATTTAAATCGTGTTTTCGTGCGTTGCAAACGTTCCGCCGGAGTCAATGACTGCGCAACGTCCAGATTAGAAACGCGCCGCTTTCTACTGGAGGCGGCACTAGCCTGGAACGTGCGGCGTTGCCAGACTTCACACGCTCGGCTCCGCTCGCTTGTTTGACAATCAATTTGAGCAATTGAATTAATTAAATGCCGTCAAACGCAGATCTATAGGAGAGGTCAATTGAAGGATTATTGATGACCTATCATACTATTATTATTTTATAGACGTCGAGTGGCTTTAAGACACGCCACGCAATTAAATTGGAAATGTGAGCGTGCATTTGCATAACTTGTAAGTAATATTGCTCAATTTTGTATGACTTTTATGAAATTATAGTTATCAGTCATCATCATTTCCTCAACACATTACAAGGCCTCCTGAAACATTTTCCTCAGCCCTTTGGATTCAGTTTTGAAGATGATATCTTCACTTAACAGCTGTATCTTTGTCTTGTTTCTCCGAAAAAAATAGATTTTTGAGGGATTTTAGTCTCACCCATGAAAAAGGCTAATGTAGAAATTAGAAAAGTGTTCATATACCTTTCAATGCATATTTTCGAGTGGGTTTAATTGTAATGGAAACTCTTTAATATAAATTTTTGCTAGAAAGAAGAAAACATTTCCATTTTCCACATTGTATTTGTTTGACAGCTTTATCGATGATAACTTAAAAACCGTTGATCTGATCATTATGAAATTTAATATACGAATAGTTGAAGGTAAAGACAGTTCAGTTGTAAAATATGAAGGTAATTGATCGAGTGGTTACAGAGATATTAAAGCTTAAGTTTGAATGTTATTTTAGAGCAAAACACGGGATTTGGTTGGCTATATTCTGATGATGCATGGAATGTTTAAAATACCTTGGACAATAATAATTTATACCTACTGTGGATCTAATTGAGTTGCTGCATATATTAGCTAAACTTGGTAGAAGACCACAAATTGATATCTTTCCCGACAGTTAAGATATTAAAGAGAATAAGCCCAAAGAAGAAAAAATTTTGACAGATAGCGGAAAGTTTTTACAGAAGATTTAGCTCATCACGAGGACTATGGGGAGTGTTATTCTTTGAAAATAAGATGAGATATCAAACTCTGATCTTTATGAACAAAACTGTTCCGTCTAAACTAGAAGTGTTCCGTCTAAACAGACTGGAATCTATAAACTAATTTCATGTTATCGTATGCGATAGAATGAATGTGAATGAGTGTTTGTTCCTCTTTCACCCATAAATGGCTAAATCGACAGTGACCAAATGCACTATGTCGGTAGCTTAGATCTTGGACAAACACGTTGACCATTTTTGTGCGGCATAAACTGCTGGGCACAGCCAGTGACAAGTTAAAACGTCAATGAAACAGTTCGAAGTGGGCATTTGACTTCTGTTTTTTTTTAACACAAATCAATCAGCTTATGTTTGTCCACTGCTGGACACTGGTAGAGGCCTTCCCCAAAGCACGCCACTGAACTCAGTCCTCCGTCTTCTTTCTCTAATCACTTCCAGATAGGTACTCTCCGCACATCGTGGCCAGATTTTTCTTAAGGATGCTCTTCTCTACACTACGTCTAAAATTAACTACTTATGATTTTTCATTATTATCAATATTATCATTCTTAATGTTTTATTTGGTAAACCAGTTCAAAGTAGGCGTCTGTAGCACAGGCGTGGCACCTACCATATCCAAAGCCCAGGTAAACGCCCAGCTTGAAACATCGATGGTCACTGGTTCTCCATTGAACATTGTCACATGAATAGCTTTTTTTCTCAAAGCTATTGTAAATTGTCAGTGGCCAGTAAGTTTAGCGAGAGCATTGTGGTTCGCAAGATTTACAATCGTTCTATTGTCAGGTTAGTTTTTCGAAAACAGAATCGGAAAATGGTTCCTTTACGTTCTTTTAGACCAGTTTTTAAATGGTTTATTGTCTTGCTTTGTCTGTGAGTTTTGGTTTTCTAAAGATGCCCTGGAAAATGTTTTTTTGTCATTTGTTCTTTGTGAGTTGGATTTGTTAAAAAAATATCCTACAATAAATTAGTAAAAGGCTGAGCAGAATAAATTATTCTAACGAAAGTTTTGTCATACGGATACGGATTGTAGAGTTATTAGAAATATTTTGTGTGGAAAATATAAAAAAGTGCGTAATATAAAAAAGCTGAAAATGTTATGAAGAAAGCACTTCTTATTCAAGAGTCATAAGATGTTAAGACTCTTCAGTGCTGTAATTTCACTAGCTTTGGTGCCCTCCTACCGAAGCACAGAAATCTTTGAACATCACTGCTCAGACGGTAGAATAACTGGCACTGTTGGGGTACTCACTTAGTCAACCTCCTGCAAAGGAAGTCTTTACCCTGGTAAAAATAAAGGATAATGGGAAAATGGAGATTGAACAGGAAAAATTCGAATGAAAAGCCGATGAGTGAGAGAGTTAAGAGGTATTGCGTATGCTGTTGAAAGGTTTCGACTCGCAATCGAAAGATTGATGATTATATTATATTATACAAAAAGTTAATTATCAACATTTAGTACTGAAAAATGTTAATTTTTATTATTAATCGTCGACTGAATGGTGGCCAAGAATAGGCAAACGAAATGTCAGTCGTCCAGCAGCCAAATGGGTGGACAATATAGTCAATGTAGCGGGCCGCACATGGACTAGATTGTGACAAAATGGGGATGAGTGGTATAACAAAGAGGCCCCGAAGATGCCCAGCAGTGGGATCCTCTACGTCCCTATGGAAGATGATGATATATTGTTAAAAAACATATTTGTTTTAAAGATAAAATATGGAATAGACCGGTTTATAAAATTTAACACGCGTCTGGGTTTTCGTTCGTACTCATATATATATTTTGACGATATCATGAGAACTGCAAGTCCAATCTTAATACAATTTTACAGTAATATAACATTATGTTGTAGAATTCTAATGTAAAAATTTGAAGAAAATCGACGAGAAATTAACAGAGTTATTAGAGTTTAAAGGGAGGAATTCTTAAACAGGTTCTCTATTCTCTGGAAACTTTTCAACCAGTTTTTCGTAAAATTTACGTAAACTGCTTATTAATGTACTTAAATGAAATAGTTAGTTTAATATTAATGAGAAGTGTTTGATATTTTTAACATTTGTAATAAGGTATAATATGTATGTTTTTCAATTTTAATTAAAATATAGGATATTCACGTGTCTGATGTGTAGAAAAACATAGTATAAGTAGTGCTTTTAAACTATATTTTGCCCTATTTAACAACGATCAAAGGTAGCAGATGGTAATATAGAAAAAATAACTTGCAAACCCATCTAGCCAACAAGACAGCAAGGACAAATTCATAGCTCGCGTCATGAATAAACCAATAATTTACGTCACTCCTACATAATGAGGCATACAACTATATAATTGTCAGGCAGTTTATTCATCACGTTAGCCCTCGTAAAACCTTCACAAATAAATTAATTATTAATCATTACCACTCCAAGCTAATGCCGCCGTCGGTTATTCAGAGCGCGTATCGAACGCACAACCTATACATAGCCACCTGGACGGTCACATAGAAAAACTGCATAAAAACACACGGCCACAACTAATCCAGCTCATTCTAAAATCAACTCTAATCCAACGGAATAAAAGTTACACCGTTCCCTGTATCCAAGAATAGAACCCTGTCACCCTAAGCCCGTCAGTATTCTGTTAGTATACAATAAATATTCGGCGCCAGTTGTGCCAGAAGTACACATATACATAGGAAAGCGACGTTGTAGCTTGCCAAGAACGGCAACGTCGCAATGCTCTGGTACGGATTCCAAGCTGGTTTGAATTTGCGAATTAGTTTTGATAGAGTTCTTGATTAAGGATCAGTATTTCTAAACACAACTTTGACTTTATGAAAATTGAGTTGAAAATAGCGTAGCGTGATGATGAAAGGACTGTGTCAAATTAAATTATGTTCTGTGTGAGGGTAGCGGGCCGCGGACGCATTGTGTGCGTTTTTTACAAGTCGCGATAGAATCGATGTCAGTTGGCAGAAATTTTTATTTTACCGTTTTTTGGCCTTGTCCGCTATTTGATTGATTCTTTCTGGAAACTTCCAGCGGCAAATATGATCTGCAGTTGCAGTATTTGATTGTGTAAGCACTCTGATTGGTGGTTTCTACTCAGTTCTTATATCTATTGTTCTTTTATCAAATTAACCAAACCTACTACACTTCGAAATCGAAAAGATATACGTACCAATCTATAGAGATGTCAATATAGAGATCTACACAGTGAGTTATCTCTATTATACCATACCTACACCACATCATATTATATCATACCATGATCTAAAATCAATGTGGTATGGATTAAATATTATGGATCTTGATCCTAAGATCAATAATATGGTATTTTATATCATCATAAATTTCTCAGCCAGCTAAATAAAAATTAATATCCATTTTAAAAGGACAGAATCTACTGATAACATCAGTTGAACTCTGAGAATAAATTTAAATGTGTAGGTACTCAAATTCTAGATAATTGAAATTTTATTCTAACTGGTTCTAAATTCAGATTTAAGTATTACCTAATTGTTTTCTGTATCATATATGAAGAAATAAGAAAGAAATAGCCATTAAAAGAAAAGTCTTAAAAAATATCGACTCTACCGGAATTTCGACGTCATTTTCAGACCCTTGTATCTCAGCCAATTACACGACAATATTACTAAGATTTATAGTGAAGAATTATGTTTTCACTAACTAGCTCACTGCAAAAATTCGTGAGAATTGGATTAATAGTTTCCAAGTTATCGTCGGAAACTGATACCATCGTACGTAACTTAAAATCCAGATTTTCTGAATTGCCGCAACCTATGCATCGATCATTACCATTACATGTTAGTATAACAATTGCGAAGACCATTTTAAAATTTTGAAAGGTTTTGAACAAGCTTACAGAATCTACATATATTAATTTAACTAAGTATCTGATAACTATTATAAATGTTTTATAGCCAAGAAAACATCACTGAGCCGAGCAGAAAACCAGTGGAGAAATTGAAACTCAATGAGACAGTGGAAACGGCACACAAGGCGAATTGCGATCTAATTTATATTATTTTTAAATATTATGTGATTTTATTTTACATACTCCTAATTAAACTTGAATTAAATTATCACTATGTCACCACGTTACGCTATCAGTTTTATTTGCCAGCTGACAATCTTGTGTTTGAAATGGTGTTGATCCTATAAACTCAAACAATGCTGTAGTAAATTATGAAACTTTTATTTAAAATACTTCTATAATAATACCTCTGTTATCTCCGGTACCTCTTGTTAACAAAGACAGCGACTATCGACGACATCTTCACGACACCTCAGCAATGTCTTCGCGACTCTCCAGCGGCTCTCTGACAACCCGCGTGTGTTCCTAGACAAGTGCTAGACAATCTATTGTCGCTATCGCTTAAAAAATGTACCTACTGATATAATAGTCGTTTTGTCATTGTCTATCTGTAATTCCAGCACATTTTTTTCATCGATAGCGACAAACGATTGGCGCTTGTCTAGGGCCCCTTGAGTGGTCACCGCTACGTCGTTGTCGTAGTATCTTTCTGACGGCTATCTCGAGTGAAGAATAAGTCTTACACCTTAAATCTAAGTAATCACTCCAGCATATGCAAGGTTTCAGGTTCATCCCCCATTGGGATCCGTGACTCTCGAACGAGTGACCAACGACATTGCCACGAAAACTCGACGTTGTCAACTCGCAAATCTCCGGCGACCCACGTGTGTCGCCAAGTGGTTGGTACAAGATCCCGAAGTTGACAACGCAACGTGGTCATCGCGACTTGCTCCTGCGATAGTCGCCCACGCCCAATGTAAGATCAGCCTAACTGCGCCTGACTTGAAGCCAACATGCTAAATGGTTGGCACGGAAACCAGCTATTTACCATAAATATCCGATATGCGATAGCGACAGCATTTGTCACTGATTGACACAAAGGAAAGGAATTTCCTTCCTTGCTGATTCCGGCCATTGTCGATATTCAAGGAATCGGCTGCGGTATGCAAGTGTCATGTTACTGACTTACGATATTATGAACCAAGGTCTCTAAGATAATGTTTCACTGATTCTACTATTAAATAAAATAAAAATGATTTATTATAATAACTAATTATAAATTAAATGCTACTTATAAATAAGGAAACAATATCTAACCAAAACTACTAATCGAAAATTTAAAATTATTAATTGTCAAAAAGACCGCTCCGAGCCGTTCCTGATGGAAAGGTGCCCATTACACTTGCAGCGTTTCCACGTTGTATGGCGATGGACATTCTTTGCACCAGGAACGACCCTGAGCGACTATCTCCACTTTTAATTTGGATCCTGTGCCCTAGCTCGTCAATAAGTTTTTTGGCCTCTGTGCACCAGCTGCCCATGGTCTCAACGGCAATTGGTACAAAATAATATGGCCCCTCTATAGATGCGTATTTTAAACGTTTTTTGGAAGCCGCATCCTCCGCAGCAGACGCTGCCGCCAAGACGGATCGACCCAGGTGACTAGGGGCAACGGTGCAAACGCAAGTTGCGTCCCATACTAAACACATTAAATAAGTATCTATTAGATGATTTGTTTACTGCAGGCATAGATCTACCTTCGCGGACTTTATTAGGATAGGAAATGGTCATAGTAGGTAGGTGTGAGAAATCCAGAACTTTCTCCCCACCATAGTATCGACGAAATGTGAATGACCATTCCGTCAACTTGGCGGTATATCAAAATGGGACAGAGAAACGTTACAATATGAAAATATCTGCTGATTTATTAAAAAAAATCCTACGTCTCGTCTTTCTACACGAAATTACACTCAACTTTCTAGATTTATTTGGAAGGAGTGGTCTTCTCCCTCCTTCTTTTCTCCCATTCTTCACGTGCTAGGGCCATGGTTTACCATTTGGGACATAAGGAGGACGTTCTATGGATTTCAAATTTCAAGTCTTAATAAAGATTATTTTTCTCTTCTGTTTTAAACCACAACTCCACCGTCCTCTGACCTCTCCTCACACATTAAAATCTTAGGACTGTAAACAACTCATCACACGAAAGAAGGAAAACAAAAACATAAACCGCAACTTAGAAAACCCATTTTACGGGCAGAAGTCAATCGCGGCTCGGGCGTCGTAAACGACGATCACAATGGCTCGTAAACGTACTTTATGGCAACTGTTGACTGCGACGTGTGGTATTACTATGAGGACCTCATACGACTAATCAGCAATGTAGTGAAAATTAAATGACTTCATGGAAATTTGAGATACATTAAGAAATATCACTTCTTCCATGAGTAGGAAACGGTAGGGTAGGGGAAAACACAATAGATCCCAATGCGTCGACGTGTTGCTGGTTTAATTGCCAGCACCGTTAAGATAGATATAGGTACATAGATAGAAGAAATATGAACTTATAGACACGCAAAAGAAAATCCTTGGTACTATGCCAAAGTTTGTATGCAAGTATGGAAGGATGTTTGTTACTTTTTCACGCCTAAACTGTTGGATCGGTTTTGCAATTTAATGAGCACATAAGTAGTATAGAATGAAGCTTTTAGAAAGGAAACAGACAAAAAAATTTGGTCAACTTATGACTATACTGAAGTTACCGTATAATCGAACAAAGGAAAAGAAAAATATATGGGAAGATTGCCTACATGAGATTTTACATAAAAATATTTCTTTTCAAATAGATGATTGACTAGAGAACCCTTAGTACGGGCGAGTGAGACCACCAGAAGGTTAGAGTGGTGATGAACATGGAAACATTGGAAAATAACGGTTGATATTACAGAAACTATACTTATTTTGCCGAGGCCAGCCTTGCCGCCTCCTCAAATTCCCTTCCCCGGACAGTAAGAAGAGTGTTATTCTCAAAAGATATTATGACATTCGTACCACGGAGGAGGGCTCCCCGCAGGAATTTATCTCGTGGAGAAATATGGTCAAGACATTATCGCTAATAGGCAGGTATAAGTTATTTTAGGTGGGGATGTACTAAAGATATCACATTTTGCTCTGAAATGTTATACACGGTGCAGCAACTTTAATGCGTCATATTACAGCCGTTTCTATTAAATTTACAAAGCAAAATATAGGTAGGTACGTGTCACAAGAAGAATTGAAAACATAGGTAGGTAATTCATTTCATTTTAAATTAGTTAAAAGAAGGTGAAATAATGCTCGCCCTGCTCACTCGCTTGCTTCTAACGATGTGGCCTTGCATTAGAGTTTTTATAAATTGGGAATTGGGACTATACGGGACATGTTGTTAGTCACGTGCGCCATCACTATGTTCGGAATGCATAGGGTAAAGTTTAACTACGATATTTAATATTTACGGCAAAATCAACTCTTCACGCGTTTCAAATTCTCGATCAAAGAAAAATTTCAAATGCATTTTTAAAATGAAAATTGAACTATTATTTTGTAGGAGAGGCCGCCTGGGAAGTATCTCATCTTACCAGTTATTTATCCGCCAATAAAACGTACAGGCGTAGTAAGTACAGTTCGGCGGGGGATTTTGAATTTTAAAACACTGGGTTGATATGGGCAATCATGATGCTAACCATCACGCACCTGATTTGCTCGTCTACTCATTCATTCTCATAAAAAATCTTCTCCCCAACTTTTGCGAAGTGGGGCCGGCTTAATTAAGAAGATAACATACACTATTAGGTAGGTATAATCACATGAGCGAGACAGCCGGGGTCAAGTTGATGTGATAACGGTAGGTGTCAAGTAGGTATTGTTATCGGAGGATGATAATCCTTGACCTGGGATCGTCGTAGAGAGTTTAACCATTTTTAAACTACACCTTTCAGTCCTGAGGTTTAGCGGAAAACGAGTATTTAAAATCATAGAACTATAATGTTCCAAGCCCGTTGGTATGCCTAATTCGTACTTATGGTCTATAGTAAATAGGATTTTCTCTAACCTGCACTAAACAGTATTGCACACAATTGATTTTTTCAATATGATAAAAGTGAAATTTTCCTAAAGATTTAGCTAATATCAAGCTGAAATTCCAATAGGCAGGTCGCTGGTCACATTGGCCACAGAACTGATAACCGCTAGAGTAGACGAGTTCTTTTTAATGTAGGTATCACGTCTTGGCTAATGTAGTGTACAGTAGAGATGGGGCGACGATATTACGTACGGTAGATGAGTCCCTAGTCACTGGGAGTGGATGAAGAAGGAAGACGAAGGATGAGTTGACATGTCATGTGAGGCGTATGTTCGAAGTTCGAACCGAGGTACCTTCGTAGGATGTTGTTGAAAGTGAAAGATATCCACTTGATTCAAAAACGTGTTCTGGGCAAGTTGGTGAGAGAGAGGCGAAAGAATCATCCATTTCCAAAATGCACGCCGTTCCGCAAAGCATTTAGCGGGAATTAATTTATTCATATGGCGAACAAAAATGTTAAGAAATCTCCTTCGTATATAATGTATACGGTTAATAGCAATAATCACTAACCCACCTACCAAGCGGTACCTATTTATACGATAACACCATAATAATTACACGCGATAATGTCCACCGATTAGCTAAAACTGGAATAGACGTATCATCACGTACATAAAATGTACATACTTATCATTAAAATATGAAATTGTTGCCAAATTGGCCTTGGAACTTGAGCGTCATGATGATTATAAATTCAACGACTGTTTACTACAGTGCGACGAATTTAAAGGTTTTTGGTATTTAAATGATGTTTTTACAAGCGTAATTTAATGTATCTTCCTCTAAATAAATAAGTAAATAAAAAGGAAAGAGTGAGTGACTGATATCTATTAACGCACAGCTTAAGAGCGTATATATCGAGTGACGACTCTCTCGCTCGCACAATTTGACAAATTTTGAAATATAAATTCAAGGAATTAATTTATTGAAAATTCCTCTATACAAGTCCTGCATAATATTATTGCACACATTTTAAAAGTGTTTTCAGTGAGATATTTAAAAAAAATGGAATAATGAGATTTTTTGAAATAAAAAAAACTTTTTCAACATCGCTCCTCATCCCATTTTTTTATATATCTCACTGAAAACACTTTTAAAATGTGTGCAATAATATTATGCAGGACTTGTATAGAGGAATTTTCAATAAATTAATTCCTTGAATTTATATTTCAAAATTTGTCATATTGTGCGAGCGAGAGAGTCGTCACTCGATATATATACGCTCTTAACTTCTGAACGGATAGGTAAGGGTTGAAATTTTTGGAATAGTACAGATAGTTTTTATGATTATCTTCGGTGAGAAAAGATTTTTTTTTATTTTGACGCAAACTAAGCTACGAGCATAATCTAGTTATAAATAAATGTATTTAATATATTAAGGTGGGTATATTATATTCTTCGTCCATGTTTTAGGAAAAAAAAAGACAAAAACTATTGAAAATTTACTTGCCAAAAGTGCCTTGTTTATAATACATATTTGAATCTTTTGATTTTGATCACCATGGAGAGACATATTTAGGAAAAGGGCAGCTGGTTGAAGAACGCGGGAGAATGGATACCAAAGAATAAAAACTCTAAAGAGAGCACAAAGCTTAAGACGAAATCAATCGATGTGTGTTAGGTACCAGTGATGACTTACGGCACTGAAATGTGGCCCTTCACTATTGGCCTCATCTCGAAGCTCAAAGTCGCTTAGCGAGCTATGGAGAGAGCTATGCTCGGGATTTCTCTACGCGATCGAATCAGGAATGTGGAGATCCGTATACGAACTAAAACTAAAGTCACCGACATAGCTAAGGGAATTAGCAAGCTGAACTGGCAATGGGCCACATAGCACGTAGAGCGGATGGCCGATGGGGTCGAAAAATACTTGAGTGGAGACCACGGACTGGCAAACGCAGCATAGGACGTCCACCCACTAGGTGGACAAACGACCTTATACAGGTCGCTGGAAGACGTTGGATGTAGGTCGCTTCGAACCGGACTAAGTTTTTGTAGTTCTACATCCCCGAAAATTATAAAATCAACTTCATTTCGTTTTAAGCAAGGGCGAGCGGCGAGACACACATCTTAATTCATAATTTGGAAATCACTCCATCGATTTCTCTCAACCAGGACCTGAAAAGTACAGCTCTCTAAACTACTAAAGAAAGATCTTTTAAAATCGTTTCAGGCATCTTCGAATAATCGGTGAACATAAATATTAAAAACATCCGAAGATTGATGAATTTTTCTCCTTGTTGTAAGATCGGTTGAAAACATTTCTACATGTATTCAGAAGTTTTGATAATTAACAAGTAAAATATAATTTTATACAACTTATTGCTGTAATATTAACGCTAGACTACTAAAATTGCCTAATTAATATCCACTGGCCTCCATTATACTTTTTCGTAATATCATTACGTAAGTCATTTGCAATTCATGCAGAATTCTAATTAAATACTCCGTAACTGTTAGGATGAAGTTTTTTTATTCGTTTTATTATTAGAAAGCTCCAATTTGTCACCGATGTGAATGAGATCTCGCATCTTGTGTTAATTCCTTGTTTACAAGATATGTATATTTATGGTACCGTTAAAACTGGACACGTTTTATTTTGGTCAAAGAATTTTGATGCTGCAACAAATACATATATTATAATTTTTATTTTAAATGAAGTAGTGTCGCAAGGAATAGGGAAAAAGGTCGAGGTGATGCATGAGCTAATTCCTCCAAGTCCACTCTATCTACGAACGTCACGGCAGACGGCAATGTAGCATCCATATCTACTTAGTGGTCCAACTATCCGTACCAAGCGTTTTGCTTCAATTTTTCAATAAGAACTGGTCGCATTTGGAACACTTTGCCGTCATGCTTATTTCCCGAGCGTTTATGACTTGGTAATCTTTAAGGCACTTGAAGGGAATAACCTTTCTAGGCATCTTACGCGATACATCGTTGTCCGCATGTGTACGTTCCATTAGTCGGATGTGGTCAAAATTTCTATTTAGTATAAAAAACAAAGAGAAAAAAGGGATTTATCCCATCGAAAAGATAGTTTGCTGCCATCTTCGTCACATCATCACTTGAAATCAGTCGAGAATGTGGTCAAAGGCAAAAATATAAAGAAAGAAAAAAGCAAAAATGGATTAGGTAACTATTTCCAAAATCAATATCAGCGATTGTTTGTTATTCTAAGGAATTTAAATGCTGAAATTGCTGATCATTCTTATGTTGCAGATCATATTTATAACGTCAGGAATATTTAGTTTGGCAGAAGGATGAAATTTTAAGTACCTTGCTTTTCTAGTGTTTTCTGGTACCTATACCAAATTCAGACGGAGCCTTTAATCTTTATTTTTTTTAATGTTACACTAGATATTAGTAAAAGCATAAGAATGTAAATGAAAAAGAAAAAGAACATGGATGAATTAGGTAATACCTAAATCATCAAATAGGGAGAATGGATAATTTGAATCAAAATATCTTTGTAATAGATTAAACGAAGTTATCAAACTGCCACTTAAGAATCTGAGACGAATCAGGCTTAATTACATGAATATAAATGAGTTCCCCAACGCACGCCATCGCGTATCCAGTGGCCATGTGTGCAAACTTATCCTCCATGTAAATTGCATGTTAAATTATACTCCATTGCAAAATTAAATAAGAGAGAAACAAAAAATGCGCCACGCTTCAACCCACCCGCCCGCGGCATGAATAAAAATGGGGAGGCTCACCCCTAGCAATCAATTCTAAAACCCTCTTCTATTACCACTCTCCGTCCTTCTCTAATCATCGCATAGAATACTGCTATCTCGCTTTACAACCCGATCATGCGGCGCGAGAAATTCCGAAACGCCGCGGGCTGCGGTGAAACTTTTGAAGAGTGCTTTCTTCTTGGCACTTGCAGAGATATCTTTGCTGATGGAATAATGCCAGTGTAACCTTAGTACAAGTAATATAAGGTTCAAAATCGTATGATTTTATAGTTTTTTAATTCAAAAGTAATTTTGTTGGATGAAGATTGATGTGGACGATGCTGTTGAAAATGATGAAGCTCAGATTGAATAAAGTTGACGCTTGGGGCGGGAAGATGATTATGGAAAACTGCTATAACGGAAAAGTTTGATTGACTTAGGCCGTGCTCAGATGACAGGCGTTGAACGCTCGTTTTGATATTGTTAACAGTATAAAACTCGTGTTGAAAAATAGATGCACAGTGACTCTTCATCAGCTCAAATAAATCCTATATGAAACAAAGGATCAGTGCCTTTAGATGTATACATTTTGGGAAATTTGAAATTATCAAAATTTAAGCAATAGACCTTCATATTTGATGGTTTTGATGTGTCTCTTACAGCCGATGCAAGTACCTACTCGAGACCTATATGTTCAATATATGAAAGTTTCTGTGCCGTACTGGAAGCCTTCAGATCCCAGACAGACAGACCATTAACTTGTGTATATATCTCAATTACAGTAAGCCGACAAATCTTATATATTATGTACGTAGATTTATTTCTTTGGTGACTCTACCTTTCTAAGAGAATAGAAGCAAAATTTAATCTAGTTATTTTAATTTTATATTGGATAAATTTCGACCACATCATCACTTACCATCATGCGAGACTATGGCCAAACGCAGCCCTATTCTAAACATAAAAAAAACACCAAACTGCACAAAGCGATTTTACTCGCTGGAAATAAAAACCAAAACATCTCAATTAGTGCAGCCGTTTGGGCGAGGAAAGGTAGGAAAGTACTTTCGCATTTCGTTTAAGTTCTATGTAATATAACACACGGCGCGGTCGCCAGTTCCTTTGCTTGAACTTGGCTTGACTCGCTGCCGCGTGTCTAGATAACCACGTAAGTCGTTTTTAGGAACTTATCAGGAGAAGTTGGACAAGTCTTTTTGTCAAATCTGGTGATTTTTCCATTATGTATCTTGATTCTGATTAGCGAAACTGACGAAACGACGTTTCTTTCGATTCTCTAGCGAATGAAAATCTTGAAACTGCCTTAAAATTTCTTACGTTGACGTAGAACTTAACAACCATTTGTAATACTAGCTGCGCCCAGCGGTTTTACTTGCTGTACTGCCTATGAGATATTCCAGTGCTAAGGTATCTCTATACCAAATTTCAGATCAATCGGTTCTCCCGTTTCGGCGTGAAAGAGTAACAAAAATGATACATCCAGACATCCAGACCTCCATACATTCTTACCAACTTTCACGTTTATAAGATAAGTAAGGTAGTAGATATTGGAGAACCCATTAGGTCGTTTGTAATAGAGGTATTATCATGTATTTTTCCCGTCGTTACTTCAAGCAATGAGAATATATGAGCAACATTAGCCATTCAACAGCGTTGCGTGCCATGTCTATTAAATCATTCAGGTAAGTACATTCCTCGTTTTCGCCATAAATTAACATACTTAATGTCTATATAAAACATAATTTATTAACTACATTGTAAAGTAAAAGTACTGACGCTCTTATTTTTATTTACTGGATGAATTTTAAAAAATCTGCGTAGCTCTTTTCTGCTTCAGAGTCTTAACGGCCTGTTGATACCACAACGGGTGGACCATTTGAGCTGAAGTTTGGTATAGAGATAGGTTAGACCCTTGAATAACACATAGGCTACAGGACAGCGGGTAAAACCGCTGGGCGCAGCTAATCACTAATAACTGAAAAAAATAATATGTTTATAGAGTCATAGAGCACTAAAGCTGCGTCTTCAGCTCGTGTTTTTCTACACAATGAACAAAACTCGACAAGACTGAAACAATTTTGATGAAATATATCTTAGAACTATAGCTAGAAAGCCTCCTTTCAAATGAAATGGCATCCAAATCAGTCTATCTCTCAGAGTTACGGTGCTGTCTGTATTATAACATCCCATTTTCTGCGTCGGGGGTTAAAATGAAAGAAGAAAAACATCTTCTTCTATTCGAGTCGTATGGCTTGTTATGGTTTTTTTTTTAATTTAGGACTCATAGTTGTTTGAGCCAGTATTGAGCCAGTTTTACGGCTTTTTCGTTGGCTTCTAAAAGGTCGTCAACTGTACAGGTTGTGGGACAGTTCAGAAAAACATCGAAACAGAAGAAATCTTGGGTATCTTCAACGCACGAGTGAATAGGTACCTTTCTAGGCGTCATACGTGATCCATCGTCGACCGCATTTTCACTTTCCATCATGTGGGATGTGGTCAAACGTAGGCCTATTTAGTATAAAAAAAAAAAATCGTAGAATCGAAACATACGAAAATATGAATGCTCTAAGTGAGGAAGCACCTTTAGATATTAGAGTAGAAAAGACATAAAATGCAACTTACAGTACTTTATAACAATTAGATTAGTACATAATTGACGCCATCGCACATTCAATCAAAAGGAATGTCATTGTTAGACTTGATGGTAATGGAAACAGCACTAAATAGGCTATATTTTATCTATAGTTGCCTTGCCGTCATCCTTGTATGGCCATTATGTCTTTATGTACGTCAATGGATGGAATAAATGTCCGTTTTAATTATTTAATTAATGATTTATAATCGTTTTGGTTCTACTATTCTGTTTATTTTCTTACTAGTTTGTATACTATAAATAATAAATAAATAAATATTTCAGGACATTACACACAGCGCCACCTAACCCCAAGCTAAGCAACTTAATGCTTGTGTTATGGTGGTTAGGATAACAGATATAATACTTATATATAGGTATTCTAGTTTGTATACTCGCGGCACGACGTTGCTGAGGTCGACACGACATCTTCAAATCTATCTGTGTTCCAAATTTTAACCCAATCTGTTCAGCGGTTTGGGCTATGCGTTGATAGATCAGTGAGTCAATCAGTCACTCTTTCCTTTTATATATAGCAGAGTAAACCTAGAAGGCGTGATAAATTCCTCCCTGGCTTCACAGAACAGCCTCAACAAAATAACTATGCATAATTAAATTATCATGTAGCCATATGACTCGATAAGAAGAATTGCCGGAACAATTATGAATAAAATACCTGAGCCTGAGGGCCTATTACTTATCGCACACTCGTACCTATAGGAACGACTATTTAAGCAATTAAAACTAAAATTATATTCCTAGTGATAAAATCTCTAGTTATATTAAAAACTCGTGTTTTCCTCACATTATTTATACCTAACTCGGTGTTATCATGGCCTCAATCGCTATATAAGACAAATATTGTCCCAGCAATTTTACGTCTAAATAAATTCTCATATCTTCAATTTTGTTTTATTAATAAAGAATGAAACAAATAAATGATAACATTTTTTTTCAATAAATTGTTTAGATTCAGACATAATTTAAAAACATGTAAATTCTGTAGGTCCATGGTAAGTACATTTGATATCACGGAATATCTGTAAAGCATGACGTGATTTTAAGAAATGATGTGGCAATAAATGCGTGTTTGTGGTGCCTAGCGTTAAATCTTATCATTTCGAATACATTACTTCAAAATTGTTATTGTTTTCTCTGGGAAAAGGTTGCAAGCAAGTAGGCAAGGCAAAAAGCGAGTCGCGGCGCGCCCTGCCCGGTGCGGTGCGGGTGTCGGTGCAGACCGCCGCGCCACCTCGGCGGACACGCGAGCGCTCCCGACTACCAGGCGCCCATATCACTACAGAGCTAGCAACGTGCCATTCCACCGTAAACAAGAGGCGCCAGACTCCTCTGCTCGCACTACCCTGCTCACCTCCACTAAACCCAGGTAGCGCCGTCTCGTTTACGCTATCGATGACCCTCGCCCGACCCAACGAAGCAAACGGTCTTTGTTAACCATCGGCAAATAAAAAACTTCTCTGCCACACTAGATATACGTACTATTTTATCTTGTACAGTTTGCCAGTTAAGTTTAATGTAAACCTCTGCCATTCAACAAAAATGGAAGCATTTTCTGAAGCATGCGGAGAATTTCTGATACATTTGTAGATTTATGCTGTCCTAATAAACTCGATGCTTAAGGACCATTTTGGCATGGTTGAAATTCCTTTTTTGTTTGGAGAGCCATCGCATCGCTGGAATACATTTTTTTAAATAAAAAGTAAAGTGGAGGAAATTGTTAGGTGGAAGTTTTAGATTGACCATCGGTATGGCGCGGTGTGGCATAGCTTACCATCGCGTCCGGCCCTTTTTTTTTATAAGATTCTTATATTCTGATAGCTAGATCGATTGAGGTAATAAACGGACAGAAAAGTAGAGCTTGGTTTCCAAGTCCCAAGACTTATTTGAAAATCCTAAACATTTAAAATTATTTTATTGTATTAAATTTGATATCTACTAGTAATGGGGCTTAACTAAAGTCATTAATTATTAAACCTATTCAATAAAAGAAATGAAACGTAATACAATTAAATAAATGTAATACAAAACTATATAATATTAATGAGATCACGCTTTTTGCTTATATTCGACCGAGCGAAGCGAGGTCTTAGAGTCGAAAGCCGCGAAATGCCTGCGTTTTGACCAGTTTAACGCTTGACCTCTGGTGCTTAAGTTTGGTCGACGTTTACTTGAAAACGGTTAATCCAAATTAAATGAAATTTTACACACAAGTTAAAAAGGTTAATTGGATAATTTTAATGAAAAAATTAGCTAAATAAGTTCCAGGGTTGCAGAGATATAGGTGACTTAAAGTCTTTACGAAAGGTCTGACGATTATTTCAAAACTGGAGCGCTGATATTTTTTTTTCTAACATATACACATTTTTTATAAGCGACACAAATATATTAGCCAAAGTATATGTTTGTATGTATGTTTGTTACGCGATAACTGGAAAACCAATGGTCCAATCTGCATGAAACTTTGCAAACGCGTAATATAAATCCATAGAATTTTTAAGTTCGAACATGAGCCAAATCGGTCGAAGGGTTCAAGAGTTAAAGAGATTGCTGTATTACAATGAAACCGATGATCCAGTCTTGATAAAATCTTTTTAAACAGGTAGTACAAACTAAAAGAATTCTCACGTCCAAAAATGAGCCAAATCGGTGCAAGGGTTGTAGAGTTATAGAGAATACAAAATTACAATGTTTGTCGATTATAATATTATTATGAGAACTGCAGGGATATTCAGTTATCCGTCAGGGAACCGAACCAAAGACCGAATTGTCAAAAATCGATACCACGTAATACGTCATTTCATAAATTTTTAATAATTCGGTCCTAGGTTCGGTTCCCTAACGGATAAGTGAATAGCCATGTTGACTTACTCAAAATATTATGAATTTAAATGATCGTGCGGGTGAAACTTAAACCCATTCTTTTATTCAAATAGTAGTCCAGTCAATGAGTGCCCAAAAGAGGCATGTGGATCGAAAAGTCGGAAGCAGAAAAACTAACTTAGAAACTTTGTTTGGACTATTCAGGAGATTAACATACTAAAAGTCCCCACCCCTCCGAGGTGATTCTGAGGGTTGGGGGGCCGAAGAAGGTCCCATTTTGTTGTACTACATTATAGAAGCTTTAAAATTTCCTACAACTTTGGCTTTAACACTTTTTATCTATATCCAATCGTTGTCCAGCTATGAGCTTCCAAACATGGTCTATTTTTAAGGTGCTGAAATTAGTTTTCCATACAAAGTCGGTAAAAAAATCTCATATAAGTAATATTTAACCAACTTCTGGTTGTCGTACCATAATGAAACTTTGCAAATGTCTAGAAATATGATGACAGTTCAATAATTTGGTACCACTGAGCTGATCTGATGATGGAGCCAGGAGGTGTTTACTGAACCTCTCAATGGCTATTAGTAAACCCGTCGAGTTTGGGCACATTACACTCGAATTGGCATAAGCAAAAAACCTAAAAATGGAAACTTCTTCGGCCTCCCTCCCCCCTCGGGCTCACTACGGAGGGGTGGGGACTTTTAGTATGTTTATGTTCTGAATAGTCCAAACAAAGTTCCTAAGTTAGTTTTTCTGCTTTCGACTTTTCGATCCACATTTCTTCTTTTACTGGACTATAGGCTACAGTGCTTCACTTTTAAAAGTAAATTTTACAATTATTTAGATCTAAGTATTTTAAGACTCTACTGTTCGTTCGAAAAGCATATCTATGAGAAGAACGAGCAAGAAACTTATTGGGATTGTTATTTATGTATTTATCATTATGCCATTAAAACCATCATTCACTCTAACATCTGCAAACATCCCTGACGCTCTGTAGTATCGAGACAGCGCCAAAAGCATCCTGAAAGCATTGTTGTACTGGATCTTTTTTTTATAAAGTTGTAGTTTGTAAAGTTCATCCACAAGTCTTTTGTTTAAAAAAATAATTAATAATTAGGCCTACGTTTGATCACATCCCACCTGATGGAAAGTGCAAATGTGATCGACGAGCTGCACGTTTAAAAAGTCTGATAATGCTTTGAACAAGGACACTTTGTCTTGCTCAGTAGCTGTAGATACATCTTGAAAACCTGCGAGCCTAGATGTTACGCGTGACTGTCATAGCTCTGCGTTCTCGCTCCAAGTCTAAGTCATCATTGGCTGCTACGATAAAAATGTTATAGAATTAGCTACAATATCAATATAAAAACTGTTGTAAATTTGCTGTATAACACAAGTAAAGCTAGATATTTTTTTCCAATTTATATTCTTCTAATGTCCACTGCATCCGCAACTTCTTCGTAAACAAGTGCTACAAACTATGACGATTTTTTGAGAATTTTTTTTAAAAACTATAGTAATATTTATTATTTTATTCTGTTATTTTCTGCAAGTGAATACACACATAACCTTTCATATTTTATTATTATTGAAATTTTGATCACAACAATAAAATAGTCACAGAGATAAAGTTTTTTTTAATGTATATGCGTTACGTATTTTGAGTTTTAACATTACTTTCAATTTTGGCATTTTCCTTTCCTTTTATGAATATTATAGGTTAAAGCTTCCATACATTTATATTTCGTAGATACTTATAACTTTTACCCATGTATACCTATTTTGAGGGAAATTGGGTCTGCGAGGTCCCAGTTCGCGGCGAACTACTAGTTTCAGATTGCATAGAAAAAATGCTTACGTAAATCGCATTTTTATTGATAGCCGAATCGCCTCATGATTGCGTGCCCCTCCATCTTGTAATGGTGTCATGGAAGATGGCGCGTAGCAGAGCACAGCGGGCAATTGTACCAGGGGACCATAAACGTAGAAGAGATCGCTCGCTGTGGCGTGTATTGGCGTTCCATGTATAAATAAATGACGTGCATCTGACGATAAGAGATGCAAGGGAATTTAGGTCGTAAGATGTAAGTGGTAGAGATGTGTATTGTTTGTGGTGTAAGCGGATGTCATAGTGGCAATGTATTCAGATTTTCAGACTGCTGCCTAGCGGTACTGTACCCCGGGTGCAGATCGCGCACTGCGCAACTCCTCGGACACGTCACGAGTCACGAGGTAGACAAGACAGACACACAAGGCGATCTTGTCCAGTTATGCAAACACAAGCTTTTAAGACCCGCTAGCCGTGAGCGTGATTTTTATTAAATGCATGCTACACGGAAGTTGACTGAATATAGAAAAGATTTGAGAGATATGACATTTATTCAAAATAAAACTAATATTGATGTTGAAATGAGGACCAGCAGGGTGATTCACTTATCCGATACCGAAACCGAACCGAGTGCGCTACCGAAAGGAAAAGGAACCGATCGAAAAGTCAATTCCGTTTTACAAAACCGACTGGAAAGTATCTTCGTAAATCTTCGGGCTCTACCGAGTAAGGAACCACCTACACGTTAGTTGGACAGTAAAATAGAGCATAAATTACAGATCTAACTGTTTACGAAGATAGTTTCATTTTGGTGGTTTATTGTAGTAAAAATATTTACCCATATAATCTGTTGAAAAGTTAATATGCATAAAATATAAGCTAGCACACTTCGTAAACATTTCCCATATGTGCCTCCAGTGATGAGTGATGTAACTTGAGTTTTAGCCTTTTTGAGATTTTTACATTTAAATAATGAGAAACAAAATAACGATTTTTTCGTCTTATACACGTTCTTCTATGTTCTATAGTTTGGGAGATAATTTTGTGAAAAGTGATACAAGTGCACTATTTTTGCAATAACAAAGTGGTAATGAATATATTTCAAGTTATATCTCCGATTTCATCTACTCAAATATAATCAGTATTTTGTGGTACAATTGTGATTATAATCATTTTCACATAAAAACACCTTTTTTTTCTTGAATTTCATTATACGTTACTGATATATTACTTTTCACGATTTTTTACAATATTTGCCAGGGAACAATTTAAATTATATCTAAAAATACATAGATTATTTTTTTAAATGTAAGCAAAAAATGTACTTTGTGTTATAGTGAGCTTTGAAGTCTTAACGCCAATCAATATCAGGCCTAATAAAACCTTAAAACCTAATGGCTAATGTGTAATGGGGCAATTTTCATCTAAAGTCCAAAATTAGGGACATATTCTTTAAAAAAGTTTAACAGTAAACCTATAAATCGAATATTTATTCAACAAATATTTATAAAGAAATTCATTCGTATTTATTTTTATATTTATGTACCATTAATTTATTTTATATGGTATGTATTAAATTAATTTTCAATTGAGTTTTAGTAATAACTCTGCCTACCATCTAATCTCCTTTCTTTTTTATTATATTATTTTAATGTAATGTTACTCGCACACCTCATTAAATGCAGTCTGTGCCTATAAATGTAATGACACTTAGCATGTATTATATAAAAATGTGTGTAATTGTTAGTAAAGGTGTACATTATGTTGGCATGCTTTAATAAATAAATAAATAAACAACTTGCTCAATATTGAGATATCTGCAAACTTGGACAATATTACTAACAACATAAAATTTAATAGGTAAATGATTTTTTTTAAATAAATGATAATATCAAGATGGTTTTTAGGGTTTCGTAGTCAAATGGCAAAAAACGGAACCCTTATATATTCATCATGTCTGTCTGTCCGTCCGGATGACACAGCCACTTTTTTCCGAAACTATAAGAACTATGCTGTTGAAACTTGGTAAGTAGATGTATTTGGTAAATCACGTTAAGATTTTCACACTAAAATAGAAAAAAAAAACATTACACTTTTGGGGCTCCCCATACTTAGAAGTGAAAAAAAAAATTACTTGTATTAATATTTACATTGTTGATGAATATTGATTGGATAAAATTATCGTTGGTGCGGATACAACTCACTGGTTTTTCATAAATTACTTAAATAATGAAATAATTTTAAGAAAAACTGTAATGCGGAATGATAAAAACTCTTTGAAGTAAAAGTTTAAGTAAAAGCTAATGTAGCACACATAGTTCGTACACGAGATTTTTTTGAATCTTGTTTTTCTCTCCTGGGAAGGGCGATTTTCGACTTATATCACTCATGACAGGAGCCCCAGTCATTCACTGTCAAGCATCAATCATCTTTGTCAACTCAAATTATAATTTGTCTATGTCAATCATCATTGTTTTCAATCGACGGATTTTTATTTGCTATTTTATCTAAATTTTAAAATTATGAATAAAGTTACTTTTCCTACAATTCCTTCCTGTTCATATAATTATCCGTAATGAGTATTAATTTGATTTAAAATTGTTCGTATTCTCAGAGCACACGAGTAACCACTATTGTGTCGGTATATTACTTGTGAGATACCTAAATTGTTTTTTCATGCGATGGCCAAGTCGTTCTATTAATATAAAACATAAAAGATTTGATCGATTTGGTAATACATGGATCTCACAACTTTTACGGTAGATGAACTGCGAGCTGCGACACTTGGTCTTTTTACAGTTATGGTTTGAAGGCACATTTCTTTCGTTATTGTATAATTGAAAAAGCACGAGAAGATAATGGTTTTATACAAGTTTTTCACTTAATTTTCACACTTTACTTTCATGTGTCCGTCTGTCTGTCTGAGCTGAAATTTTGCATGAATAATAATGAAAGCTTGTTTTAAAAAGTTTTTTTTAAATTTACTTGCTAATAATTTTAGTTACTTTAATTAGATGTGATGCGTAAGCATTTAGTTCCATATTTGTATTGTAGGTATATTTTACAGCGCTATCGTATTAGGATTAGTTATGTAAAAGTAATGTTTAGTTTGATATATAAAATAAATTTAGTTCTCATTTACTACGTTTTTGCACAGAAGATCCATTGGAAGCTTCTTTGGAGCGGCAAGCTGCTGCTCTCGAAAGAGTGGCAGATGGTGAGCAGAACCTTTCCAAGGCCATCACCGAGGGGTGCAATAATCTATCAACAAATCTAGCAAATGCGCTAGGGAATATATGAAGAACTATCAAAAAGTACGCGACTTATCAAGAAGAGGCTTTAAAATGAAAATTGGTACACACATTGGTACAGCTTACATTTTGATCATTAAGCTGTTTGTAAATGTCTTAAATTAGATTATTATTCATTGTCTCAGTTCAATACCTTAAAAAGCACCTCAAATAAGCCAATAAAACCTCAGTATAATTCTTAGCCTTTTATTTTTACTGCAACAAAATGCAAGTAGGTACCTAATTTTTACTAAGTTTTAAAACTACTACTTATACGCACGCAAAGTAACAATACTTAACATGTTTGACGCACTAACCTACATTATGTTATGCCCGGGTCTAAGCTACCTATATACTAAATTTCAACTTAATCGGGTCGGTACTTGAACGGATGACCATCCGTTCAAGTGTGAAAGAGCAACAAAAATACATTATACATACATTCTTTAAAACTTTAGCGTTTGTAATATTAGTAGAATATTATATCGTATACAACCCTGCAGATAATTTATAATAATCTATTAATTATGGCTACTCGGGCCTGTAATCCTCTTTGTAATAGGGAATTATTTTCTTGGCTTTCCATAGGTTCTGCGATCGAGTCATCACTGCTGGTATCATATTCGCAGTTAGGCCATTTTTTAAGCACATATTGTGTAGGACAATAATATGCACAATGCAATATGCCATGCATTGTGTTGCACATGCAATAATAATTCTTCCACATTTTTCTGGTGCATACTCCAGCACGGGACTTTTGTTTAGGCATCTAAAACGGCTCTTTAAAACTCCAAAGCAGTCAACTGAGTTGCAAGCCTGAAAGCAAAGTACTAATTTAATGTAAAATGTAAACTAATAAAACAAAAAAATATATATAATCGTACGTATAGCCCTAATATCGGCTAACGTCTCTTGCGTGCTCGAGCCTCCGGGTCTGAGTAGATCCGACAGTAAGAGGCCGAAGGGGCTGACTCTGGTGCCTTGGAAGAACGGGAAGTGCTTAGTGTGGGACGCTACTTCTGCCTGCACTGTCGCCGCCAGCCACTCACCGTCAGCAGCCGCAGAAGACGCCAGTTTGAAGGAGAGGCTTATGTACGCCATGGCATTTCGTCCACGTTGCCGTAGAGACCATGGGCAGTTGGGGCAGTGAAGCGCGCGGTTTCGTTAAGGAGATCGGTCTGAGGATCTCAGAAAAGAGCGGTGACTCTCCCTCTCCGGCTCACTGATCTTTATTTCCATTTTACTGTTAAATTCAGGTATTGAAGTAGATAAAAATCATATACGTTTATTTATATAAACGTAAATATGAAAGCAAGAATGACAGGATTTCGGTATCGAATCAAGTGAATCTATCAAAATGACTCTTCCGAAACGAAAAGGCACCGATCGTAACGTCAAATGCAATTCACGAAACCGATTGGTAAGGATCATCGGCAATCTTCGGGTCCTACCGAGTAAGGCACCACTTACACGGCATTTCGGCAGTAAAATTGTGATATAAAGAGGTAATATTATTTTAATGACATATCAGTGCCATTGATTGTCAGTACGAATAATAAATGTCAGTTTCAGCCAATTTTATTGGAAATTTTAGAATGTACAATTTATTAAAGAAATTTAGATTTTTTAAGAGAAAAAGAGCAGTAGAGTAATAATTGAATTGGAACATCCTAATCTTGCAAGGGGCCGAGGTTTCGGACTCTAACATGACGTGTAAAAGAAAGTTGGACGACTAGTAGAGAAATAAAATACGTCTTGTTAATATTTTGATTCCTTGGAGTGCTGTGAGATGCTGCCTGTGTTAAAACATACAAGCGTCCGCTCATTTACCAAAAGCATCAAAGGTAACCGGCACAGCCGCAGAGGACGAGGAAATGATTCTAGCAGAAGACGAGTGTGATACACAACAAATTTCTTACGTTCCCTATAGGGACCATTTGACTCTTGGGAATGGACGCATTTATTTTATAAAGGCTGTTATCCGTTCAAGCATCAAGATCCGTTGCAGTATTTTTAAAATTTATGTATTCATAGGGACAAACAGACAAGTGACAACACAAACAACTTTGTTTTATACCTACTGTGCATGTGTTATGTTAATGTATCCAACTTTATAGCCCCTTTAATAACTGCAAGTTTTTTACTTTAAATTATTCAATTAGGTAAACCTACTTATTTATAATGTATCCCTTTAATTTAATTAAAAATAATATAATGATAATGAACACTCTTTATTTGCTGTTGTTATTTATTGTTGTCCTTCATTTGTACTTATAGTACGTAGGTACTGTTAACTGTTACAATTATCTTACTTATATTATTATAAATGTGAAAGTTTGTAAAAATGTAAGGTTGTATAGATGTGTGTTTGTTACACTTTCACGCCTAAACGGCTGGAACAATTGAGCTAAAATTTGTTACAGCGTAGACCCTGGAATAACACATAGGCTACTGTAAAGCGAGCAAAACCACTGGGCGCAGCTAGTGTGTGTATGTATAAGTAATACGCATTTTGCGGCTAGCCAGACGGCAGATTGTCCGGCTGTCCGTGGGACTTGGGACACGGTTGTAAAATTGCGGCTAGCCGGACGCGTAGGTACTGTGTAGGATATCGCAGCATCCGGCTGTACGACGTCCGCACTACCGTGCGTACAAAGACTGCGGTTTTTTACATTGGTCCGCACTGCGGTCAACTGCAAAGTGCGTATTTAATTTTACACGACATTTAAAAGTGAAATATGCTTTTAACTCATTATAATAGTAATTGAAGTATAGTACGATATTTTTAATTTATCACACATATTAAAACCGCATTAAATAAGCGAGAATAGCATCAAAATATGTATTTTTTAAGTATAAAACTTTGATTCGAAAGCATTCCGCGGATCAATTTGTGCCGGAAGAAAATATGCCATTGCACCGATTTTTACGTCAAAAATCCTCGACTCGGTTTCAAATACGGATAAGTGAATAGCCATCATATCGATAGATACGTCATTTCATTTCGACGTTTTAAATTGGCACGGCGCGAACCGCGAATCGGTTCCCAAACGAATACTTTTTATTCGGGAGCGAATAAGCGTCGGAAGAAAGTCTGTCATTGTACTGATTTAATCAACGTCAAAAACCATCGACTCGGTATAAAATTCGCATAAGTGAATAGCCATCGTACCGATTTGTACGTCACTTCATACATTTATAGCGTATCAAATCGGTTCGGTCTCGGCTCGGTTCCCTGACGGATACTTGAATAGCTCAAAATCGGGAGCCGTTGTTAAGTTCCTTAACCATCGGTTCGGTTCCCAAATACGGATAAGTGAATAACCCTGCTGAAGTCGCGTATTCGCGATTATATTTGTCTGACGGCAGATATTTCTCAAAACTAGGATTTTAACTGCACACTTTTCTTATTCTTAACAATTTGTTTTAAATGGAGCACAGAATTGTTTAGAAATTATAACACAGCGCATCACTGCTCGTATAACATTAACTAGATGAGCTCAACAAAAAATTCAAAATTGGCTCTGGCCTTTTTTCCAGGATGTCAAGAAATTGGTACACCGTACCTACACCAGAGAAAAATAATATCCATATTGTTGTAACCATTGAAAATGTATACCTCTATATTTGTATTCAATGATGTAATAGAGACCTTAGTCTTCAATCTAGGACAACACGAAACAAGAACCATATTAAAAATGTCGGGGCTGCTCAATTTGATAGGTTCAAAGTTTTTGTTCTGTCTGTCCTTAGATCCAAGTGATTAGTGATCCAAGTGCCAAATTTTCGTGAATAACGCCAAGAAAATGTATTGGGATTCTGGGTTGTCAGTTGTGATTTGTTTTTCATCGACATCTCGGTACATTTTTTTAACGTTAGACACATGCGTTTGGCGCTTGACTTTGGCGCGGAACAGAATATTGTTCTGCCCCGTCTCGGCAGAACAATATTCTGTTCCGTTGTTTCTATTGTTTCCAGTTTTAATCATCAAGCTTCACCAAGAATCTAATTCGTGTGCGAAAACCTCGGTAGGTAGGGCCGCAACCGTATCGGCCTTATTGTAGCTATGTTTGTAGGTAAATTTGGACTCGGATTATCCTTAAACATGGACGCTACATCAAAAAGCTGCCAAGAGGAGGAGGAGGAAACCGCAATGCACATCCTCTGTAGCTGCGGCCCATTCATGTTCTAAAGAAGTATCCATCTAGGACGATAAATGATGCTTCCCGATGATATACAACAAATCACCCCCTTGAAGATCTGAAAGTTCCCCGAAGCTACGGGTTTAGGGGGTGAACTATAGACTATAGCTCAACTTCAGACCGACTTCAGACTCGCTTTAAATAAGCGGGGGTGAGACACATTTTGATCACAACCAACTTAAAAAGTTATGAGTCAAATATCTATTGTCTATCAAGTTTATTAGTCTCACTCTTTACTCACTCTTTTCGATCCTGTATCTACGAGTCTCCTTTAGTTCCCTCCAACACATTTTAAAATATCGTCTAAATTATTCTATAACTGTTTCTATATATATAATTAAGTAAAATCATGAAGCATTTATAGCTTACACGTATCTATACCTAAACTATTTGATTTTGATTTGATTTCATTATGATTATTTAGATATGATTTCCGAAAGCTGAAGGTGCTCATAGCAACACGATACAAGTCCCGGCTGTTGTGTCCTAAAGTGTGTGTCCTAAAAGATAGGTATGTAGGAGGCAGTCGTTAGGTCATGTTGCAGGCCCTGTAGTAATCTCGGTGATCTGAAACTGTTACATATATGTTGGCCTATAATTGTGATTTGACTATGACAGTGTAAGTAAGGTAACCTGTTCTGTTGGAATATAAACACCAAATAAAAAAAACACATAATTGAAACACAAAAATATTTACAAAAGAATGTTCACCGATTACTCGGAGATACCTGAACCAATATGATAAATGATGATATTGTTTAAAAGGGTATATTTTCTAGGTTGTCCCATGTAATTTCTATCAAAATCGGTGGAGCGGATTTCAGGTTTTGAAATAAAATGCAAGTACCTTTACAAACATCGCGTCATTGCTTATTGAAAACCAGCTTGAATTCAGTATCATTTATTTTGTTTAATTCATTGAAATGCGCCAAAGTATTATGTGAATAAATTCAATATTTTAAATTAAGATTAAAGACGAGAAAAAATGGCACAGAAATGTTAATATTTTTTATGGAATTATCCAAAAGAAGCGTGACATCGACCGATCAACACACCACTAAAACTGCTGAATCGAGTTGAAATTTCTGAAAGAAAAAGATATTGTGATGTACCTTGTTTCATATTATAAAAAAGTATTCCCTACTGGCCGAACGTAGGCTAGTTTTATAAATATCTAATAATCCATATTATTATAATCTATCCCATTACATATGAATACAAGCATCTTGTCACAAAAATATAAACGGAACTAATTCATAACTACAAAAATAAAAACGGCACAACTCACGTCAAATATTGCCGAGAATATCTCGGCAATATTTGACGTGAAAAAAAAAAATCGTATGGAACTAATTCAAATACTGAAACGGAACCCTAAAAACATCGAGAACACAAAGAGTCAACAGTCATTTCAATAGTAATTGCGCCACTCAATCCGTATTGTTTGTGTGACGCGTCGCGTGGAAAATTAAACATGCCACATTGCCCACACACGTCCACGTTTATTTACTGGGCGACCATTGAACAAAGACCTGCGGTTCTCGATTTGTGTTCCCACTGAGAAACGGTTTACTCGTAAGGTGAGAGGGGAAGGGTGGTTCAAGGTATATTGGTTTTTAGGAGCGTAGACTTCCTGTTCAGTTTTGCGCGCCTAGTACCTTGCGTACAGTGTGGCAGGTTGCGACCGTGCTTGCGGATGAGGCGCGGTGGCCTCCACGGCAGCAGCGCCGCGGTCGCTTCGTGGGAGGGTCCACTCGTCCCCTTGACTACCCAAGCCCCATAGAAACCCTAATCGCTCAGTTGATCACGTACACAACGTGCAGAGTATGAACCTAGCTCTGTTGTTAACTGTTGGAATGTGGAAATGCTCGATGCCAATGTTTTATGCTATAGCGATAACGTTCTATTGTTTTCAGAGTGAGTACAAAATTATTACTAGTGGAATCTTAATTGACTTGTAAGGGACTTGCGTGTCTCGGACAATGGTTTGTTTTAAGTACTTTAGGTTCTATCTCGGCTACGCCAATGTAAAGGAACTTGAAATCCAAAATAAGCTGACATCTAGCTGAATTATTTTTCTGAATTATAATCCTCTGAAATGTAGACAAATACCTAATAAATGATTATTGTTTTGCTAGCTAATAGCTACGTGTAGATTGAAAACAAATTGGTGCGAATATTGCGAATAAAAGTAAAAACCCACCGAACTAAACCGAATATTGGGTTCGTAGAAAAAACACACTAAATTTTAATGAAGTTTTATTGGATAATCATTATGAAAGCATGCAGTTACTTAATAAGAAATTTAAGAGAGATAATAAATGCTCGTAATGTCTAGTTTTGATCGGAAAGGCCCCGTATTTGCGTTTCCGCTTGTAACTTCTCCATTCTCGCCATGAATATGATATCAGATATAAGTTTCTCCGCAATGAATCTCTGCATGGGGTGGAGTTCATTCAGCTGCATGCCAATTGATCTCCCGAAAGTCTCTGCTGATGTTTCTGCTTTCCTAGTAGTTTCTTCTGTTTTGACGGTGTAATCATCCGAGTCTTGATCCTCCTCTACGAATTCTACGTCTAGAACTTTCCTCTTTTTTTCTGGTACCGGGGTTCGGACTGGGCTGTCCGTGATCCTCATGTTATAATTTTCCCCCTGTAATAAAGTAATTAATGATTTTAGACATAAGTATAGGTAGGTATGACGGAAGGGCAATATTGTCCTAGATGGGATTCAACAACTGCTATGTCAGGGTAAAAGGCGCAGTGCAGTGCCGTAATTCGAAATTCTTAAATTTCGAATTTAAAAACACTGAGTAGCACCATCGAGAGTAGCACGGTCTGTTATGGGCAATTTAATGTTTATCACGCACCTGGGGGGGGTTAGAAAAACCGCTAACCGCTCGGATGACATACATTGTGGAAAAAAATTAACGATAACAACTGTCATCTCAGTACATTTTTTTAAGTGTTAGCTACTAGTCACAATCTACCAGCTACTTATTAGCTCGTTCTGTCATAAAAAAGGGAACTTACTTCTCCATCATCTTCAATCTCTTCTGTTTCTTGCACAGGATCCTTCTCTTCTTCTGCGGGTTGATCCAGAAATGTCAAGAGATTGTAATACCACAGTGTGGGATGGTATTCTTCCCCGTTCATTCGGGCTTTTGTAACCTGAAATATGACATACTTCTTAGTACTCAGATAGGTATACTATATGCATAAATAAAGCCTATCTAAATGCCTATATTTTAATAAAATAAGATTCCTAGAATTGCCTAGAAAGCGACATTTTCTAGGCAATAATACCTAGCTTATAGCCAATAGATATAATAGACCTACTCCTTATCGCCCTTAGAATTAAGTCTGGCATGCACTTTTAAATGCCTGGTCCGCTTTACCCTTCAAACCGAAGTAAAATAATTAGAAAAATCGAAAATTTTTATCACCAAAACAGAAATAAATTGCGAATTAAATGTTGTCTTTGACTTTTTACCTTAGCATATTCTCGTTTGTACGTTGTCCTCATGTACTCAAGTTTTCTTCTGACATCGCTGACGTGAGCGTCATTGACATATATTTTGTAAATTTCTAATAATTGTTCGTAATACTCTTGGCGTTTGTTTTTGTTAGTATAATATTGATGAGATGTGTTCCATAAACACGGCATTTCCTTGTACTTTCGCAGCATATCTGACAGTACACCCTTTTCTGTGAATACTTTATAAGTGGACATTTTTAACTGACGCGACGTGCTTCTCTGTTGAATGCCAGTGAGGTACTGATCGCATCGTGCGTTCGCCGCTCTCGGTGGGCCGATTTGGTTGCCGATCTCATTGGGGCGACATCTTTCACTGTCACACCTCATACGTATGAGTGAGACAGAGTGCCTAGTGACGCGCCTGGATCTGAAGTAGCGTCGAGTCGCGAGTCGCGTCGGCTTTAAAATGTGATAATAATAATATATTGAATATTGAGAATTGAGAGAGATTATGCGGGATTATATTTCTACTTATACTACTTTTATAATTTGATTTAAATAAGTATTATTATAATAAATATAACGAATCAGTCTTTTAGCTCGCCACTATATGGAGTCCAATGTCTCGAGCTGATACTTTAACCAAGCAGACGGCTGGCGAGGCGTCTACCTAAATGAAGAAATCTCTATTTCCACTACGAATATAAAAAAATAAATTTAAAGTATTAAAATCCAAAGAGTTCTCGACAAAAGGTGTCAGCTTTCCTACTTACCACATAAAAAAATTACTTATTTGGTCACACATTTCGAAATAACTTAACGTAGATAATCTTCATCCGGCTGTGCTAACAATTTAAGACTACTAAATTAACTTAAAAGAATTAAGTTAATCTTATAAACCGCTCCACTTAGTGTAAGTTATACCTACATAAGATAACGGGGTGGAATACCAAGTTAATCTCACCGCTTAATATAACTACACCTTTTAAATCCACAGATATCATCAGAAGGAAGGTGCCGCTGTTTTTATTCCGATGGATACATTTGTTTATATCGGAAAACATTAAATTTATTTTAAGGGTTTCGTACCTCTAAAGGAAAAACGAAACCCTTAGGATCACTCGAATTTCTGTCTGTCAAGAATCAAGACCCATTTATTCAAAAACGCGTAGAGTTATCGAGTTGCAATTTTTCATTATAAGTAGTTAATTAGCTTTTGACTACGATCTCGCGAGATGTTAAGCAACGATGCCGTTGATGCCCAACAGTCCTTATTTATCTTATTTCTAAAAAGAAGCCAAGAAGCTTATCAATACGATATTATAGATATTATGTAATTATTGTAATAGGTATGCTAGCTGCTGATTTGTAAGTTCCGCACGCCTAAATAACTGAGCTGATTTGACTCAATTTTAGTAGGTAGGTACGTAGGTAGCACAGGCTAATATTTAGCAGGTTGTAATGTAAAATGGCTGACACAGCTGTAATAGCATTTACGCACCACCAATGTAGGTACACCCAATTCGTGTCCGATCCGAATGCCCGACGAAAAATGAAGGTCCCGCGAAAAGCCATAGAAAATTTTAATAGTAGTCTTATGTACTTGGCACAGCTATCCAATTTCTGTCCCGTCATTAGACCGTTTTGATGAAGGGCCATACATTTAAGAAGCCATAAGTAGAATTTTCACGAGAAATAGCTACCACTTTGGCTATTTCTGATGTCCGTTCTCGGTCCGTCATTTTACAGATATGGCTCAGACTCGCAATATCATCGGATATCTGGGAACGGATATAACTACCTAATGCGGAAAATATTTAAGTACACCTAATGATCGCTGGATTTCTAGGTTACCTAGTTACGATTCTCACAGAGGCGACAGAAAGAAGACAGTCTATAGATGTGGGCCGCACCAGGTAGATAAGGATGATGGTATTATCTAGTCCTGCTGATTCTAGCCATTATAACTTAAATCCATGATGTTTCTAGATGCTTGTTAAGATTTATCGTGAGAGACTGACAAGTCTAGTCGAATTGTAAGCGGTCGCCGTCGCCTGTGGACTTCCACAACACTAATAATACTGCTAACTCTGCTGACGCCTTGCTCTTCTGTGAGGATCTCTTGTTTTTCTTAGTTCCTTAAAGTTAATACGTACGTTAGACAGCAAAAAACATTTTAACTAAACCATGTTTAAGCGAACAATTGACGTGGGTCGTGGCACTATCGCAAGTCCGCGTTTTGTAATAACGCAATTCTTGTTCCAAAAACAGCGCCGTGTGCTCTTGATTTCCGGGAAAAGGTTAGTATTTTTAGAGGTCTTGATTATCCATTATTCTTCCTATATGAATGGGAACAATATTTAAATATATTTAGGCCTTTTGTGTATTAAACAACACAAGTCTCTCATACTCGACGATTCAAGTTTCCAAGATATTAAAGACAATGACTAGATATTAACGTTATATTTCAGTAAATTTTCACAGAACCTTAATAAATTTTACATCACATTCTTCCTCGTGAACCATGCTATCTATTGGTGTAAATGGAATAAAAATTCATTAAGTAGTTTTTGCGTAAATCGAGCACATAGTTAGGCACGCTAAAAGACTTTATAATGGTTGTTGGAATAAGAACACGTTATTTCGCAAAATGATTAATATTAATACATAATACACCAACTCCTTATATGTAGGTAATCTACTAAGAACATTGTGCCTAGATCTAGATACTAGAAAACACTAGTCCTATGATTTAGCCATGAGGAATTCTAAGGAAGGTGTTAAATTTTATGTAAAAGTATGCAAATTAAAACATTTTCTTACAAATTCCAATTGTTGCACTTGTTTAAGAGGTTTTTCCGCAGTTAATTACTGTTGTAGTTAAATCATTAATGCCTTATTCAGTCAGTAGGTACCTTATAATCAAAATACAAAGTACGCACATAATATTATCTCCAGACTAGTGCCGCCTCTCGGCAACAAACGAGAATGCCCGAGTACAAAGACCCGAGCGAGGGGTCTCGGCGCCAGGCACCGCACCGCTATATCGATCCAGTCAGCCACCACGCAGCGCTTTCATCCATTCAAACACATTTACTCCTTAGACGCATAATTTCGTCTACAGCGCTTCAAATTCTGATTTGTACAAAACTGTTGACACACGCACACATTCGAGTTTAGAAACCCGCAGCGCTTTCATCGTGTTCATTTCAAACTTCTTAGAATCACGTTTAATGAATGCAGCGCTTGAAAGGCTGCTTAGTTTTGTGACATTTGAGACACACACCCACATGCTTAAATGTTGGAAAGCCCCAGTGCTTCTCAAGTTTAGTCTCTTTGTTCAACTAGGGTTTTTGGTGGTGGTTGATCTGTGTTTCTATATTTCTACCAAGATGTTTAGAGAGGAGAAATTATTACTAATCATTTTGTCGACTAATCAATTGACTTAATCATTACCTCTATAATACAAATAATAACTTACCTTCATAGATCTTCTGATCCTTAAAGATTGTCAGTATAACTATCGAACACCAAACCGGACCGGTAGACCGATGGATCATTTCATCAGCAGTATCAGTCATTACAAAGACTGTCATTAGGCTGAGACGATAAATGAGCCTATTTGGAAGTTGGGAGTATGCTGGGTTAACTACGTCTGTTCAAGAGCATGCATGAGATGACAGCATGACAAGACCCCACACACTACACACCTATATCTACGAGTTTATAATTGTATGTTATCAGGAGGAAGAATCGAGCACACTCGGTGCTAGGCTTATCTATTTTAATCACCGCAGCCTGCTTTCACGGTATCAGAAGTTACTTATAATATCGTCAGTGATAAGTGCAATAATACACATTATCATAATTCATAATTGATGGACAGTAGAATAGGTATACTGAAGACGAGACGGCTATATCAGAATCAAATCACTAAATCAGCAGCACTAAATAAGATATAACACCAGGAAAAAAGCATCCTGTCTCCATTCCCATTCAAGACATCCATTGTAGACATGCACATGCATAGTAACAACTCTGTGTTTTCAGTTTCTAGTCAATGCATATACCTAATGGACTATGGCCACGGTAAAGAGAGATACGTGCTATGGCACAATATATTCCAAGCAAGGAAAATAGATATGTGCCAAGAGAGACATGGAACATGGTAGTAATGGTTATGATGGATAGAACAGTGTCGCCAAGCGATCATTATAGCCATGTTTAGGCATGATGTTCAGTGAAGCCAGGGAGGGATTTATCCCGCCTTTTAGGTATAGCTGCTACCATCTCCGGCCGCATCGTCGCATAGAAGTGCCGTGGTCAAAAGTCAAAGCCTTACCTAATGAATAAAAAAAGTTTCAGAGCGTATGAGAAATTTTTGCGCGTTTCGAGATGACGAGTGCTGAGTTATGTAAAATTTTACAAGTACACATATGAAACCTGGTGTTATATTTCCATTGGTGATTAGTGCTATCACGGTTGAAATACCGAAGCAATCTTCAGTTATAGCTGGGTTGCACAATATCATGAGCATTCCATTTTAAATTTCCACGGCTTTAGACACGTTTCACGCACGATTTCACCATCGCACGCTGGAAGCTACTTTCAATTAGAGTTTATCATGTTTATCACACATGTTTTGAGCTTGATGGAAGCCTTTTGAGGCCTTTTGAGGGAAGTTACTACGACTAGATTCAGTAGTTAGGAGTCATATGACGTATGAACCTCTAGTAAGCTGTTTGTTCAGTTTTGAGGACGCCATTTCTTGAGTAGGTACTTAATCGGGAACATTTTGGCTGATTGGTATACTTACTTAAAAAAACCTGATTGAACTCTAGCTACGAATCATCATCATCGTCATCATCAGCCTACGTTCGTCCACTGCTGGACATAGGCCTCCCCCATGGCACGCCACTCAACTCGGTCTTCCGTCTTCTTCACTCGTATACACCTCGTTATTATAATTTGAAGCTTATTCCTACAACTTCCTTCAACATAATCTTCTTGCATTAAAAATTTTTAAAATTATGACCGTATTCAGGCAAGATGTTCAGTAAAGCCTTCCGTAATAGGTAGCGTCCGCATGACTCGTTTTCCTCTTCCATTCTACGTACGTCATAAGTAATATTTTCATTCACTCCTCTAGCACGCAAAGTGGGTACTTTGACACAAGGTTTGGATACACTCACCCAAACCTTTTAAGGACTTAGCATTGTACTTACCATTAACCGACCTAATTAGCCAAACTACTGCCCAAGCACCAAGACCTCTCTTGTACCATTTAAAGCGGTCATCAGGCAGATTGCTTATCTCCCTTAAAATACAGCCTCTTAGGTACCTCGGTCCTCTTATAAATTACACCTTTTATAGCTCGCCCGCACCGGTAGAAGCCGCAAGACGCTCGTAAACACGTAAAATGCATGACCAATCAAAATACCAATGTTCTTCCACACACACAAATGAAACGTGTAAAGTTAACACGGTTTACAGGGCCTGTGTATGTGTGCAGGTGAGAAATGCATTAAGTTGTGTGTGTGAGTGATGCACACATGGATACTGCCCGCTGAGATGGAGCACGCGTTCGAGGGATAACGGAGGGCTTACAATTTATCAAGGATAGCAAGGTGTGGATAAGTCAAATGTTTTTTTTAATGTTTTAGACGCAATAAAGATAGTAGGTACCTATACCGATTACGAAGAATTATACAATTTATAACTTTATCTTAATTAAATGACACTGGAATCTCAATTATCCCTATCTTATAACGGGGACTGACAAAGCCAGCAACACGTCGATCCATTGGGATCTATTGTGTTAACCTCTTGCGATGCCGTTTCCTACTCTTCTTATTCTTCGAAGAAGTGGTTAATTAGAGCGGTGATCCCGCTAAGAACAAGAAACCTGTACTCCTCCGGTGGATTCTCAATTAAATAGTCCTCTTTTTAAGTTATTCATGCTACTACATAATACAGGTAGGTACTTATTCATTCGAGTGGTGAGAATCAATGGTGGGTGGCGAGTAGCGAGAGCAAATAAATGAATTTGCCTGACGATTTTCATAAAACTTACATTGTTGTCACGTTTCCGGACTCCAATTGCACACTGTCTATGGTGGTTGTCTATGGTGTCATTTTGCCCAACCTTTTCATCAGTCCAGTCGTGTCCTCGGTCGTCTCGTATTTCTCCCCTTAATCCCAAGCGCTTCAAGCTTAGCGTTAGTAAGAGCTCTAAGCCATAATTATCATAATGTTAACAATTCAACGAAACTGACCCGCCTAACGCGTTCTTCACGAGAAGCCAGTGACTCGCCTAGCGGGATATTAAATTCCTTAATTTGTTCTTATTTAGCTACAATTATTAGTTATTATTTAATATTTAGTGTTAATTCCGCTCTAAATTTGTGAGTCTAACTAAGTTTTAAGAGACGGCGAGGAATTCAAACGTTACCAAAATAGTAATTAGTATTAATTCCACCACCGAGTGCACCACCCGCCCTCCCGCATATGCATGCATTAAGGGTTATAACTACTTATAATAATTGTTGTGATGGATTTCCGCAAAGTAACGCCTAGTTCCATTAATTACCTATCTTATTTAGCTGTTTGTTTTTGTTTTCCTTCAGCTAGTTAAATTACTTTCTGATAAATTAAGAATATTTAAAGTGTTGGCGGCATCCATGCATTACTATTAAAAATATAGCGACAGTCAAAATTTTGAACCACTTCCACTTAGCAACAGAATATGCATGCTCACTGCTTAAAATAAATACATAATTAGATATTGTAGGGTATGTCCACATTATCCAGTGCCAGGCGTCTCACAGTGCAAGCCCGCCCACATAAAAAATGACATCTAAATAAATCCATTAAGCGGGCCGAGTTGGACGCTCTTCCTGTCTGTAAGCCCCTTTATTTGATGCGCGTCTGTAGGCGCCTTTATTTGTGTTTTGACAGCCTCTGGGAAGACACGTATGATTTGTCGTGAGAAAGATATCTACTCATGTGAATTAATGGCTTGGAATAAAAAGTTAAAGCGTAAACGAGTGTAGGAAGATTTGGATTTGTAAATAATGTTTAAACTTGAATATCTTTGAAACCGAATACTAAATCGAAAACGTTTCTAAGCAACCCATCCCTCATTTTGTAATACCTATTCAACTACCCCACATGATGAGATCAGCTAAAAAAAAATTCAATCCCATTTTACATGTTTGGGTAGTACCCTAAATTAATTATTTTTAAATTATTTTTTATCACCGTTCTCTTACCCTGATCATTAGCCTCCTCTGTGCAAAATTTCAGCTTTCTAGGACTTACAGTTTCTCCGCAAAGCCGCGGACTGACGGACGTACGGACAGACAAAGCGAAACTTATAAGGCTTCCTTATTGGCTACAGGAGCCTAAAAACCTGGCGGTGTTCCCGCGGGACGCCATTAAGCAGGTACGCCGAAGCACTCATCCGCGGATCTGCAAAGCACCTTTAGCTTACCCAACATTGAGCGAAAGTGACTCTCGCGCGGGTGACGAAAGTAGTAAGACAGTCGCAATGACAGCGTCACAATTTCACGGTGACCACTCGGCCACATCGGCGATACACGCCGGTCGCCAGAGAGCCGCTGGAGAGCTCGAAGGCAACGTCGAGGTGTTGTGGCGATGCCATCAAGAATAGCTGTCGCCCAATATAAAATTTAAAAATGCCTTATAAGAATTATTAACATTTCCGGTCTTTTTTTTTTATTTGATGAAGTAGAAGACGAGCAAGACGCTCTCCTGATGTTAAGAGCAAACACTGCCCATAATCAGTACAGTGTTACTTAGGATTTCACAATTATGTGAAATTCTAGCAGCACTGCACCAACGCTTCTTACTCAAGAGTCATAAGATGTTAAGACTCTTTAGCCTAGTAATTTCACTAGCTACAGTGCCCTCCTACCGGAGCACAGTAATGTTTGCACTTATCTACTGCTCAGGCGGTAGAATAACTGGCACTGTTGGGGTACCCACCTAGACGACCTCCTGCAAAGGAAGTCTACCCCCGGTAAAGTCTATGACTGTAAGAACATTTTATTTTTGTCGGTTTATAGTGATAGCGCACAAGCCAAAGTTCTCAGGTTTGAACAGGCCTTTAAGTTGGACGAATCAAAATAGCCAGAGAGTTGTTCCACGGTTATTCAACAGATGTGATCGGTGGTTAACCACCATGAGGGCTCTTTGGTCATTGTCCTCTTCCATTTGTGGTTACGAACATTTTGCCTGTCTGATAGTAATGATAGTGCTATTTGAAGTTAAGAATAGGGGTAAACATTTTCTTTGACGTTTTTATATCGCTAGTGGTATTTTACTTAGGAATAGATGCGTGACGGCAACGGAGTCTAGTAGAGGCGTTATTTACAACCAAATTCATGTTTCATATCCATCGCCATCGCAAAATGTACCCACAATTTTCACATCAAGTTTTTTTTTCAAAAGTCCATAGTCAAAGGTCAAAGTTTTGTCAAAAGTGTTTTTTTTTTAAACCTTGAAAACCCTCCCGTGCAACTACAAATTTAATTGGCATCAACAAAATTGGATTTTTCGAAATAAATATGTCATAAAATAAATATTTCAGGACAATTCACACCGCGCCTCCTAACCCCACCAATCTAAGCAACTTAATGCTCGGTACTTTTATACTTTTCTTTTGTAAATACATGCTTATAATGGATTCCTACAGAAAGTCACTCAGACCAGAAACAAAATAAAAATGTTTTGCTACGAATTCGTTGTCGTCTTCAAGATCCGCACCACTCTCGACTCTACAATCGAGTAAATTAGAGAAGAGTAAATTAGAATATAGGTACTTACCGCTTACCTACCTATAAGTAGCGTAATGACACAGATCATAAGCGTAATGAGCATAGCTAGCGCCCCATGAGGATTTCACGGAAGCGGCAAAAGATTTTTTTTTTTTCAATTTAAAAATTAAACAGGATATTTTAGTCGTGCTCCTTTTACGTCAAGCTTTGCGTCACATGAAGCATTAGATTGAAAGGGGATGGTAAAATTACTTTCCGCCCCTGGCGCCAAAATCTTGCACCGCTCTAGTTCAACCCATATCCAGACCTGCCAAATATACTTACACAAAAAACATTAAAATATCATAAAATCATGTCGAGGGAGGTACGATAACAAGATG
Organism: Hemithea aestivaria; assembly: GCA_947507615.1. Classification (NCBI taxonomy): domain Eukaryota; kingdom Metazoa; phylum Arthropoda; class Insecta; order Lepidoptera; family Geometridae; genus Hemithea; species Hemithea aestivaria. The sequence goes on from OX382331.1 coordinate 12,819,912, forward strand.
ACTCAAGATCTTACAGAATAATGATAATAATGGCGCAGGTGGTGCTATAAATAAATATCATCATCAGGTCACGTTCGTCCACTGCTGGACAAAGGCCTCCTCCATGGCATGCCACTCAACTGGGTCCTTCATCTTCCTCCTCCAACCACTCCCAGCTTTCCTTTCGGATAAATTATACTTAGTATATTGTTCGGTGGTGGCCAAATGGGTTAATGCGTTACGTGTTGCGGACGTAATTCTGGATCACCAAGTCCGAATACCGGCCTACCTATTACTATAATTAGTTATGTGCGGTTTTTTCATTCGTTATACTAGTAGTAGGCTTCGGTCGTGGCTATAGTTACCACTTACTGGAAAAAACCGAACCATCAAGCGGTCAGTGCTCCGTCACGAATTTCATTGAAGCCACGGATGGATTTATCCCGCCTTCTAGGTTTCGTCTGCTACTATCCACGGCCGCATCGTCTCTTAGCATCACACAAGATCGTAGTCAAAAGTGAAATTATAATGAAATTTAAAAAAATACTCTTAGTCGTCTGCTGCACCAATACCTAGTTACCTAGTATTAACCAACGCATTGTCAGTCTAGACGGCTTAACCCCTCCCTCCTCCTTCTTGTCAAATGACTAAAGGTAGATTAACCCTTAACCACTGACGTGCAATTTTGTTACACTAACACTGACGTACGTATGGCATACGTACGTAACTTTGAAGACCTTCAGATGTATCAAATAAGTGTTGCTTTGATGATTAGTGCAGTTTATTTATAAGATACATTCAAATTGAATTGGAAAATTTAAAAAAAACAGTAATAATATTCACTGTTTTTTTTATTAATCAATAACCATAGAGGGAATCAAAATTATATTGACAATTTAAAAAAAAAAATTATTTAAAAAATCTGTACCAATAGGAACTTCTTTTATTGGTTTTATTAATAACTAAAGACGGTTTTAATTAGGAAAAAATCACAATTGCCACAAATCATAACATAAGGCACTTTTTCAAAAACCCTGTATTTTCTAATTTTCATACACCAGTAATTCGTCAGATTTCTGAAGCCAAGATTTTATTATTGCTTCATTAGTGGCAGTATTCACTTGAACACAATGTATTTTAGATGTAAATAGCATAAAACACGAATTTAGCCGATTACGGTTTGTTTTATTTATCGACAAATATTTTGAAATATTTGCAAAAAAGTCACACTAGCACTGACGTACGTACCACATACGTCAGGGAAGTCAAACTTACTAGTTCGGAATATGGCAGATGTCCGATCTCTACCCCTACATACTCGTCACAAGTGACTAGGAAACTACTAAAAAAGACGCGCAGAAATTCCCGCGGAAATCGAAGTTTTGAAAGGAAAACCATTTGGCTGACGTACCACGTACGTACGTCAGTGATTAAGGGTTAAGAGCGTATATTAATATCGAGTGACGCTCTCTCGCTCGCACTATTTGCCAAATTTTTAAATATAAATTCATAGAATAAATTTATTGAAAAGTCCTCTGTAACAGCCCTGCATAATATTATTGCACACATTTTAAAAGTGTTTTTAGTTACAAATATTAAAAAATGTCATGGAGATATATTTAAAAAAAAAAATTTTCAAAAAATCTCATAATTCTATTTTTCAAATATCTATATCAAACTGAAAACACTTTTTAAATGTGTGCAATAATTAGAGTCCGACCGAAACTGGTTTTCCGGCCGAAACCGAAACCGAATGTTCGGCCGTGGCTTCAGTTTCGGCCGAAACCGATATATACGCTCTTAAGCTTACCCCTTCTAGCCCTGACGAGTAATGGTCGTGGTCAAAGGCTGACCTATAAAGAATTAAAAAAAAAACATTCGTCGCATCTCGTCCTCAGTCGCGCCATCAAATGTGTCAATATGCAATTACCATTGAATTCAGCGTCCAGTAAATACAATCCAAGAATTTAAAACAGCACAAACAAAGCACGTCGTAAATTCGAAGAGATCAGATAACATTCGCCGTAAAGTATCGAGATCGGATCTTCAAGGCTGTCAAGAAAGAGGTAATGTGTTTAACAAATCAAAGAGGCACAGAAATGGCGAACGCTATTCATATATTATGACTCACTCATAAAAATAATATCGTATCACCTACCTAAGGATTTTTTTTATTGGAAAAGAATAGAAAACTCTTACTCATCTTTTAAAAAGCAGAGACACATAGAGGAGCATTATTTATTTGCTCAGAGTTACTGATGAAGGTCTATCACCTATCGCAATTGTATCGCTTAATTATATTATAGACAAGGTAAACTCCTTTTCATCCTACCATTTTATTTATGTCTAGGATTTTTTCTTTTAATCATAACCTTTATTATGTCTCTACGAATATTTTAGAGTCTACTTAGTTAAATTTTAGCCAGAGTTAAAGAGAGAGAGAGAGAGAGAGAGAGAAAGAGACAGACAGAGTAGAGAGATAGTTAGCCACTACGGCCTAGAGACACGGCTCTAGAGTCTAAAGATTCTGTCCTGTAGTTCCATGGTTATCAATTGCAAAACGCGCCGCAGCGTGAAGAGAAATCGGTCATCGCCATTGGACACTTTGCATATGAATTGTACATTTAACGATACAACACGGCATTAAGGTGTTCGTATGCAAAGATACTGAATAAATCAATTATAATTCAATGAATTTATATAAGGTAGCCTTTCGCTCGTTAATGAGAAGGTAGCTCAAATCACCAACTATTTTATATTTATGAAATACTTTAATATTTTTAAGTAGCTATGATTACATATCTTTGTAACCACCGTCGCTCTAATATCTGTGTTTCCTTTCCCTGCTTGGTTTTCTGAAAGCGATCGCTATTGTAATTTTTTTTCTCTAATGTATAAATTTTACTTTTTCTTTGCTTGTCTACTATATTTATGGTGTTCAATAAAGACATTTCTATTCTATTCGTGAAACATTTAAAAAACAACGCAAGTGTTTTCCTTTTTCGAGTCTCGAGCTCTCCTGACTCCTGCCTTCTCTACCATTCGTCATTTGAAACTATAGAGAGGGATTAGGTCTAAACCGACAATGACTACTGGTGTAGCAGACGACTACGAGTATTTTTAAACTCATTATAGGTTAGATTTTGACCACGATCACGTGTGATGCTAAGGGGTTAATAGTCGTTCGGCCTCTGTCTGCTCTGTCGTGTTTGTAGGATATTTTTTTGCTTACGTTTTGCTGCGCCGCCCTATATTTTTTGTGCAGAATTTATAGGCCCAGGACTCCACACCATAGAAGAATAGGTATAGACAAGACCAATGTCCGCAACTTCGGACCTTCGTTGATTAGATTAAACCTCTAAGGCGGAATAAATCCCTCCTCGTTGATATTCGTAAAATACAATATAGTTGCCGCTTTACGGAGTAAGGAGTATTTACAAGCAAATCTTTCAGTTACATCTTTGTTCGATAGTAAATCGTTCTAAATGTAGAAATCGTTGAACATCTTAATAACAAATCCCAAGGGTCAAAGGTCCCTAAATACCTATCTAAATTAGCTGACAATAGGATGGTGGCTGAAAGGGAATCACTCAAATTGAAAAGAAATAACGATGAGGGATAGGGGACGCTCCCGGCTTTATTGCCAATGCCAAGAATTTATCGAGGTTAATTGGAGATTGTGGACGAAATTTTATTTTACGAAAATTTAGGACAGTGCTATTAGCTATTGACGATAGGCACGTGGATTTTCCTTAATCTAATGATCGTATCAGTGACACAAAGACAAAAATAAATAGGCCAAGCGCGAGTCGGGCCACGCACAATGTAGGGTTCCGTAGTTCTAGTAGATTGAATACACTGCACAACAGCATTTTGGATGATTTTTGACGACGATTTCAAATTTGTGACTGAAATTTCTGTACCAGCTCTAGTTAAAAAGATATGACACATATTATGTTGTTTTCGTAATAAAACGCTATAAATGTAGAGATCATCATCATCATCATCATCTCAGCCGTAAGACGTCCACTGCTGAACATAGGCCTCCCCTTTGGACTTCCATATGTACCGGTTGGAAGCGACCTGCATCCAGCGTCTTCCGGCGACCTTTATAAGGTCGTCTGTCCACCTTGTGGGTGGTCAATGTAGAGATGATCCTAATTAATTTAAGTTTAAGTTGAAAAACTCTTTATGTTATTTGATTTTCTTGCTGAAACTGAAGGCAGAGCTATTCTAAATGCTATTCTTATTCTAAGGGCTATTCTAAATGCTCTAACAATATTCAGCAATCATATGTGCGTTCCAGAAGCCTTGATAGCGTTACTTCATCGAACAAATGTTCGGGTGGAATTTCTTGCCCAATTCTTCACTTAGTACTATAGTACCCCAAGATTGTCATGAATATAGTCTAGGTGGTCGTGGAGAGAGTGTAACTTGATGGTTATGTCACATTCGAGCCTTTGAAAGTGACGCATTAGTTTTTGGACGTGTTGAGAAAAGTTCAAATAATTCTTACTTTACAAAAAAAAAATATAACCACCATTGGCCTAAAACAAAGTAAAACATTTTTAAATGAACACATTATAAGCCAGTTATGTTCCGCATACTTAATTTTTAATAAAATCAAAACAATAGTTTTATGTTTACCATGAACAATTCGCTTGCGCGATCTAATTTTACTACTAGCGCCATCTAGTTATGCATTAATAAACTATAGGCTAGGTTTTGCTTTAGGTATTCTTATTTTGCTAATTTTACCGAAACTAATAATTTTATCTTAACCGCTATAGTTTTCCTGGAAAGTTTATGGTTGAAAACATACCTCTGATTTTTTTCAGAATTTTAAAGCTAGTAGTTCAGATTTTAGAGGGGGGGGGACGCTCAATTTTTTTTTTAAAACTTGAATATCTTTCAAACAGAACATGAAATCGAAAAAGTTTCTTAGCAAACCGTCCTTCATTTTAAAATACCTATTCAACGATACCCTACACGATGGTATCAGCCAGAAAAAAAAAATCATCCCCATCTTACGTGTACGGGAGGTAGCCTAAATTAATTAATTAAAAATTATTTTTTGTCACCGTTCTCTTACCCTTATTATTACTTACCTGTATACAAAATTACACTTTTCTAGGACTTATAGTTTCTCCGCAATGCCGCGGACAGACAGACGGACGGACGGACGGACAAAGCGAAACTATAAGGGTTCCTTGTTGACTACGGAACCCTAAAAAGTAAATCAAAAGTAATATCTGCCTCGCATCAGCATTATCATCTTTCAGTCGCCCACTGCTGCTGCGCACAAGCCCGCCACTCTCTGCTTTCTTAGCTATATCATCTTCTTTAGATCATTTGGACAGCGTTGCTTTAATTTTTTTTATTGGGAGTTATTAAAGAACAATAGGAAGTAGAAGAATGACCTATTCCGTGATTCACTTGTACTCGTAGTTTAATTTATGCACAATGCTAAACAAAAGAAAACGTAGCGGCAAGTTATTTTAACATCATGCATTATTATCTAATATCGTCTTTTACAAACAAATGAATAATCCCGTTGTTATTTTTTACTATTGTTCTCGTAAATCATAAAACATTACGACTAAACATTAACAAAGTAACCACATTGTTTCAAAACATTTGCTTTGCGAATTATCACAAGATTCACGCAACTAACACCTACACAAAACCATATGAGAAAATGAAACCTCAGCACTCGCGCAATACTCGACAACCAGCATAACTTGGCCTTCCCTGCCTCTCTAGGCTAAGTAAACCTGGTGTTGTGAGGAGTGTGGAAGGTGTAATCAGAGGTCTTGGTATGCTGGTGCAGTGAGGTAGTAATCTAAGCGCATTAGAGCGCGTCGCGTGACGTGCAGTGCGTTGACCGCAGAAGCGATTGCTCTATTTATAGGGCTACCGCGAATCATTTTCAGCTGATTATAATTAATCAGTGCGACGCTTGAAATTTAGATCGTTTTGTGGAATTAAGATTTTATAGTGAAATTGCGCTATTAGATACATCTTTATCTATTGAAACACCAAAATTATAGGTACGTAAATATATTAAAACTAAAACATAATAAATTAGAGTCTTAATTGGCGGCTTTATCGCTAATAACGATTTCTAATATTGAACACTGCATACATCGCATTTTTACCCCACACTCACTGTTTGATATGGGAGTTGTGGAATTAAAAAATTGTATCAATATAAAATAATAATAAAATAGATTGACCTAGACAAACGCAACACCTATTTTTCATTAAGTCGTTAATTTCAAGTTTTAAAAAGTTTTTGAGCACGTTTTTGATGAGAAGTAAAATTTTACAACCAAAAAAATTAAAAACCAATTGTGCACTAATTGGCGGTCGTATCGCTCAAAGCGATCTCTTCCAGACAGCCGTCCAGGGAGAGGAAACATTATCCAATTGGAAGGGCGGTGATTTCACAAAATATATGCATATCATTATGATCCGTTATCAGTCAGTGCCGAAAATAATTATTCGCACAGACAACCCTACAATCGCAGGCCACGAAATTCGTGAACCGTCAACATGAGTAAAAGTGTGTGTGGGCGAGTGTGTGTGATTTGTCCGCTCTCGCCAATCGGAGGCCAACGACCCACGCGGGTGCAAACCGCGTTAACGGTGTCTGCGACGCGACGTGGTCTCCGTTGTTTTGATGGCCCCATTGCCATTACACTAATGAGCAACTCTAGAGTACATTAGAACTATGAGATATGTATATTTATAGACACCGCGGACCAGAGATTAAAATTAAGTTAAAACAACAAATTATAATAGGTACTGACTTTTGATAATTCCATTTTTTTTTATAAAACGAAGTGAGAAGACGAGCAAGACGCTCTCCTGATGATTAGATATAACGCTGCCCATAATATGTACAGTGCTACCCAGTGCACTGCGCCAACGCTTCTTACTTGAGAGTCATAAGATGTTAAGACTCTTCAGCCCAGTAATTTCACTAGCTACAGTGCCATCCTACCGAAGCACAGTAATGTTTGCACATCACTGCAAACAATCCATTGCAATCAATACATTGCAAACTATACATTGCATCCATTGCAATTTAATTAATACCATTGCATGGAATACGCCAACTTTTTCCATTGAAGAAATTAAACAGAAAAATATAGGTCCCAATAATAGTAAAGATGCAATGCCCGTGCACTAGCAGCAAGATGGGAGACGATATATAACCTGGTCACAATATCTGTGCACCTGACCTCGTGACGTCATATCGGCGGTCTGGGTACGGTGTGAAAAAAAGTTTTTTCGAGAAATGTGGAGGTAAAAAAAAATTACTAAACTTATCAAATCAATTTATTATTCGGGATTACAATATATTATTAGATTAGCGGGAGAGGCGCCGCATTCCAGCGAGGTGCACAGATATTGTGACCGGGTTGTAAGGTAGTCGAGGTTTTCACAATGCCGCAAATGAGTGCTTCAGTGATACCATCAACCCCAAAACAGCGTCGCGCTAGAACACTGAACACCCCTTTTCAGTGGCCGTACCCCGCTACTTGATTTAGTAAGAAAGGGATTCCCACATTAGCACCAGGACCTCAGGTTGCCTGCCTGGGAATTGAGGGAATAATAAGGGGAAGTATGCGTTAGATACGCATTTTTTCAGGAGAGTCGAGTGGTTTTAATGAATTAGGTCTAAACTCCATACCTAGTAGCAGCTGTGTACGAGTGTAGTTGTAGAGTGGGATGCAAATTATAATGATAATAATGATAATGCAGGAATATTTACTTTATCATCTTATAACGTTGGAACGAACTAAAATAAGGTTTGGCCCCCGAAAGAGCATCAGCACATCTCAATGATGTAAAAAAGCAGATTAAGCGTCATTTTTGTCTATAGAGCGCCGTATCTATTCTTATTACTTAGTATGTGCTCCACAATGGAACGGTGAAAAAGTTTGGTTATGAATGTAGGCTGGTCAGGCGATGAATGTTTAAAATCTAAATAATTATTATGTTGGAGTAGGTACGTGTTAATTATGCCATTAATCTTGTAGATTATGAGATCATTACAGTATAATTATTACCGTCTAGCACAGAAGAAATACAGCCTTTTTGTCGGATTTCTAGGCTTTTATACCTATGTTGTAATTTTTCATGCAAATTACTTGTCACAGACATAAAAAGATCTAATTTCTATTCTTAATAACACTTACTATTTTACTATATTGCGATATTTTGAATTACTGCTTCTGATGTCAAAACGCTCTAAGATCGGAATGGAAATTTGGTAAGGTATGTAGATAGCCAAAATCCTGGAGAACAGACAAAATTCTACTTAAATAATACTATAACCGGGAACCACGACTCTTCCAAAATAAGAATTATATCAGAAATGAAGTGATCCAGCAATACAGAGTTACAAAATTTTGTGTTTTTTTTTTCACACAACAAACTAAGAAGGCGAGCAAGACGCACTCCTGGTGGTAAGAAATAATGCTGCCCATAATTAGTACAGTGCTACCCAGAATTTCACGAGTGATTAGCAAGCTGAAGTGGTAATGAACAGCAGGGCTTTTCACTTATCCGTCAGGAAACCGAACCGCCGAAGACCAAATTGTCAAATATGTATGAAATTACGTATGACGTTTTAAAGTTGGCAGCGGAAGAACGTGGACTAGATGGTGAAACAAACGCTCTTGGAAATTACATTATTCTAGATGCACTTCAGGCACATACAAGTCTGAAAACAATGTCTGAAAATCTTAATTTGCTATTTCATGTTGCCGCCACAATATGCACTTTATTTTTACCGATTTTGACAATCACTCCCGAGGCACAAGATACCTACAAGCCTAGAGCTTAGTTTGGGTCTCAACGACTAATTCTTTTAGTATTTAAATGTCTTACTGTTTATACGTATGTATACCACTGTAAAACAATGTACAAAACTTTTGGCAATAAACAAATCTTAAGTCTTAATCTTCTTAAGTATGTCTAGTATCTCTCAAGTGATAGAGGTAATGGTATACCAAAGTATATCATTACTTGAAAAAATGAAAGGGACAAAAGCATAATATAATTAATAATTAATTATAATTTAGCAGTTTTATAAATTATTTTTAGAAGTTCTCTCGTTCCACTGATGGAAAAAAGCTCCCATCACGTGACATGCTTCTCATTCTTGGGTGGATTACACTCAGATATCTCTGCAATGGTTGTGATGTCATCGGCTTTTCCAGAGGCACCTGCAATAAACACACTTTATTAGCCTGTGATTTTAACAACATTTTACTGATTTTTTTTTTTTTATGTTATGAAGTAGAAGACGAGCAAGACGCTCTCCTGATGTTAAGAGATAACGGCTGCCCATAATCAGTACAGTGTTACCTAGGATTTCACAATTATGTGAAATTCTAGGAGCACTGCACCAACGCTTCTTACTCAAGAGTCATGAGATGTTAAGACTCTTTAGCCCAGTAATTTCACTAGCTACAGTGCCCTCCTACCGGAGCACAGTGATGTTTGCACATCACTGCTCAGGCGGTAGAATAACTGGCACTGTTGGGGTACCCACCTAGACGACCTCCTGCAAAGGAAGTCTACCCCCGGTACACACCCGGTACGGTGATGAAGTTAATGCGTCAAAATCAAAATAGATTGCAAGACAGGTGTTATTAACAATCGAAGGAAGAGTGTGTTAATTATAGTGGTCTCGATGATCTGGAAGATGTCACTATTAACTATAAGGCCGATTGTCTAAATATAATGTACCTATTTATAGTGTTAAATAAAAAGTTTTCTATTCTAGAGTCCGTTTTAATTAAAAATAATCCTACTTATATTATAAACGCGAAAATTTGTAAGAATGTATGTTTGTTACTCGTTCACCTGAACGACTGAACCGATTGAGCTGAAATTAAGTAAAGATAGCTTAGATTTAGAGGTTTTGAAGCTACTTACTGTACAGTGGGTGAAACCGCTGGGCGCAGCTAGTAGTAATAAATAAATAAATTATCTCAGAAGAGAGTTAGGAAGAAGATGGGTAAAAAGGAGATGGGTGGTTTAAGTTTTGATGCTTAGAATCATGACCATGAAAGACGGACATTAAAGTTCCATGATATACCTATATTTTTTAAAGATAACAAAAATCGTATCCAGTAATGAGTTCTTAACATAAAATTAAACTCTAACGATATCCTTAATGAAGGCAATTATGAAAAATAAGCACATTTTAAATTCATGAGACTCAATTTACCTCAAACTAAAATATTGGCGCAGCTTAGCAACTGGCAAAGAGATTTCCTAATGTGGCACTAATGAACTCCAATTTACAGTTCCCAACTTGGAAAATTATAAAAAACAACTTATAAAAAGAACGGACCTTGAATCTAGAGAAAATGTACGAAAGGCCACTGAGAACTGGCCGACAAAAGCGTACAGTTGTTGCAAATTATTCTAACGACTAAACACTCCAATTTAAACTCTATTCCTATGAAATAAAAGCTATCCAAAATGCAGAAGTAACTTAGCAGAACAGTATCCCAGACGCCAAGAGCGAACAGTGTCACCGTCCTCGAGTACAGAATAAAAAGAGATGGTATTATAACACTGATGTTAAAGAACGAAAGAGACAGAGCATATAGGGACAATCGGAGTAAATTGTCTCATGATTGGATAATTATTTTATTGACATTGTTAAATGGTATTAGTGTCGGACCTTTAGGGAATTTGAAAAATGCTCATCGATGTAAATGATGGAATAAGGGTATAATATTGTTCAAAAAAAATCTTGTCCATCCAGTAGATTTAATATTTATTTATTGGGCAATTGGCACTTAAGTTTCTTAGCGGGGAGGCTGTGACGTCACAGTCACAGCTTGCGACATTTAAAACATTTGAGAGCAAGGCGCGATATAGCACTGTATTTTATTCACAAACCAAAAAAAATACTTATTTTTTAATTATAATTGCATATCGATTTGGTTTTTATTTTCTTTACATTCCTATTGTAAAAAATATTAAAATCAAGAAAAGGAATAGGAAAATTGTAAATGTAATTACTTTTTTAAAATAAATTTATAGAATAAGAATATAGAAAGATATAAAGAACTAAAAACAAGCACAACATTATTTAAAAAAAATATTTATTGAACACATTCCTCATATGACAAGTGAATTAAATTTAAAATTTAAAAAACCCCAACGCAATATAAATTTATCATAGCGCGTTGTATTAAGCCCCTACCCTACTAGTTAAGCCCTTTCATTTGATACCCATATTGACGGGATCTTAAAGAAAAAAAGTTATCCGCCATTTTGTAACGGCGGCCATCTTTGACCGATTTCCACAAAACATGGCTAAGAACACTCTCGACTAACTCTACTTTCAAACAAAAAAAAAACTAAATCAAAATCCGTTCATCCATTCGGGAGCTACAATGCCACTGACAGACACACACACACACACACAGACAGACACGTCAAACTTATAACACCTCGTCATTTTTGCGTCGGGGGTTAAAAGTATGAACCTATAACTTAGGATCACGCATCCTGTACATGGGTTCAGTATAATTGGTCGGTATCTTATCAAGCATTACGCGTCGCTTATCAACGAGTGACGCAGCGAGGCCCTTCCCCTCGCCCCGCGCGTTATCGGCTCCTACAGGATGTTTCTAAAACATCCGACATGTTCTGTAATGTTCTTGATGCACTGATAATGTACCTACTTAATGTTTATGTGTGTAGGTGGTATGTAGAAACGGACACGTATCACACTCATGAACTATAGTTAGTGTAGTGTAGCGCCCGTGGCCCAGTAGTATTTTGTCCGGCTTATGAGCCGGAGCAGGACGGGTTCAAATCTCAGTGTGGCAAAGATTTTCGCCTGGACGCTACCGTGTTTCGGAAACACGTAAAACTGTGGGTCCCGGTTGTTTCCTATAAGATGTGTAGAAAGCATTCGTTATCTCATGTTGCAGACTCTGTAGTAATCTCGGCGACCTAAAACTGCGACTTTTAGTTAGCCACACACAACCTATAAATTGTGATTTGACTCTGACTGTGTGAGTAGGGTAACCTAGTTCTGTTGGAGTATTAACTCCAACTATTATTATTATAGTTATTAGTAGCTAAGTATATTAGAGCAGAGCGGATGGCCGATGGGGTCGAAAAGTGCTCGAGACCACGGACTAACAAACGCAGCGTAGGACGTCCCCCCACAAGGTGGCCAGAAGAAGTTATAAAAAGGTCTTCGGAAGACGCTGGATGCACTTCGCTTCCAACCGGTACATATAGTAGTCCAAAGGGCAGCAGTGGGCTTGGTACGTCTGAGATGATGATGATGATTAAGTATATACTACGAGAGAATGTGTCTTCATTCCATTGAATCACCAGTGACACTTTGTAGACAACACCTACAACACCTCCAAAACTAAAACAATTCGGTTATTCTTAAAATCTTGCAACTCCAACGCGGAGCCTATCCAAAGACTTAAAGACTGGCCAGGGTAGATTGCCGCCCGATGGGTGTTTCTCTGCTGATAAGGTTGAAGAAGTTGAAGGGCTTTTCCACCGCTTTTACCCACAGTAAATGTATGTATCATCACGGACCGTTTTTCATTTCTGGTTGAGCATAGGATGTTGTATAGCTGAATAACTCAGTATTTTGTTCTTCTTTCCCAAGTTTTTTTGAGGCCAGCGCTTCTTCGCGCAAATGTAGCTTATTAGCAGCATCTTCTGATGGCAACCACAGTATTTCTTAGACCATTTTTTTTTTAAAGAAATATAGATTTTTTTCGTAGTGTAGAGCGTCTTTGGGCGTGATGGGGTGACGATATCCGGAAGGTCGCGGTGAGCGGTTGGAGGAGGAAAACGAAGCAGTGGACGAACGTGGGTTGATGATGACGATGAGCCTTTTTCTGTTATAAGTTTTATTTTTCTGTGTGATGTCAAGAAAGAGTTCTCGTCGTTGATCTTATTTAAAAAAACATTTCTTTAAAGATGACGAAAGAAAGTACTTATATAATTTTGATAAATACACATTAAAACACATATTATTAAGAACATCCTCTACTTTTAGAATGGTAAACACTTAAGATCTTGATATATTGGACGCATTATTAAATTTAGCCTTGTTTATACAAGCGAGGAAGAAATATTTCCATACGTGGAGCTGATGCGTGTTATGAATCGTGCTGCACCGGCGCAGAATTTATAACAAATCGGTATAAACTATCAACAATGGACTTGGTTTGTAAATATCGGTTTATATTAAGGCTATGATTCATGTACTGAGTTTTTTTTAAATTACGAACCTCTGTCATTCTAGTCTTTCTACACATTCTCTCCAGTTCTCTCTCATACGAGTATATAATGCTTCATCCCTTCTTCTATATTATCTTATCTTGTACACTTTTTACTATGTACCTACTATGGTAAATACTCATGTCCTAGGGCGTTGTAAGGTTAAAGGTAGAGCTTCTTTATTTCAATCCCTACTTATCTATAACAATGACTTTAAGTTACTGAGTTACCGACTTCAAAATAGCAAAATCTAAAAACATACGTCATAATTTATACAAAATTTCAGCTCGATCGGTTTAGCTGTTTGGAAAAGGAAAAGTACCTACTCGAAGCCGTCTGTACCGATTTGGAAAATAATTTAGTTTTTGATTTTTTTTACAATAGGCCGTCTGTAATCTAAATATATAAAAGGAAAGAGTAACTGACTGACTGATCTATCAACGCACTGCCGAAACCGCTGAACCCGTGGCTGAACGGATTAGGTTGAAATTTGGCACGCTAAGAAAAGGTGGTAGTAGAGGCTTGCCACGTGAGTTAAGCTGCGAGCATAAGCTAGTATTATATAATTAACAGTTTCAATATATTTTTTGAATAGTTTTCAAATAATGAATTGAAACGTGCGTCTCGTCCTAGCTTCTAGAAAACGAACTCGCATTCGGTTTAATACTTTTTTTTCATTTGGAAATGAAATAAATGTTTTCGTTTGGATTTAATTATCCAAATAAACCCCCGTGACCGCACAATAAATTAATAGTAAAAAAATCCAATATAATCGGCAAAATGCCAATTTCATGGGCTATTAACGGTACACACTCCATTATTTTGCACTTTATTTTAGTATAAATGTGAACTCTATTGTTTTAAAGTTAAGGTTGCTAATAGTTGGTTTAAAATATATTGTGGCTTATCGTGTTGGTCAGCTAGAAGTAAAGATTTATTATCCAAAAGACGTGACATTAAGATTATTTCCAAAAAAAAAAAAGCCATGATTTTGTAGGGCGTAGAAATATCAGTGGTCAGTGACAACCAAAAATAAAGGTGCCAGGCAGTTTTATCTTTTAATTTGTAAGCCTTTTATATTATTCCAGGGTCTATAAAAGCTATCCATGGTATCTATTAATCAATCAATCCAGGGTCTAAGCATGGTAAAATAAATTTCAGCTCCATCGGTTCAGCCTTATTCAGGCGTAAAGTCTCCATACTTTCCATAATTATCATCCATAGCTAATGTATTAGTAGGGACCAATAAATCAATGAGTCGGATAGTAAAGTGCCATACATTTTAAGTACAATAGGCAATTCACACATCCAAGTGGATACATAGCTTAGTTACTGAGATATATGACTCTTATTGCTGTTGTTTCAATGGTTAGAAACGATTCGTCGCGGTCGCGGTGGAACGTTGGAATCGAATTCAGCGGGAGCGGTGTTCTGTGGTCAACAAGTGATTGCTTGATTCTTAATGCCTACGTGAGCTTGAGTTAACTGATAGGTTTATTAAGAAAATTGCTCAAATTAAGTGCATTTTTATGAAATGCCGATATTATAACACTCTTTCTTAAGCACTGTTTCTTTTGGTGCAATCATCTGTAATTTTTATGGAAGAAGTTAGAAGACGAGTTAAATTGGTATTTTTTATATAAAATAATAACAAGTCGAGTGAGTGATGATAACGCTGCCCATAATCATTATAGTGCAGTGCCACCCAGTATTCACAATGATTTAAAAATCTTTTCTTTACGTCCATATTAAAATTAATCAAGGATATAGGCATAGGCGGATCCAGGATTTGGTTCTGGGGGGGGCCAAGATGCAGACAAGCAAAAATATTATAATTTTTACTACTAAAAGTGTGTGTTTATCTCGCTCTGATCAGTTAGATAGTTTAAACATCCTTAATAATATGTGCGCGAGCAGCTTGCTGCGAGCTCCGAGAAAAAAATTATAATCTTTACCATGAAATATGTGCAAAATTCGTAACTCTACATTGATTCTGGGGGGGGCCTTGGCCCCCTGGCCCTCCCCCCCCCTAAATCCGCCTATGGATATAGGTACCCTAGATATATTATATTAAAATTAATCAAAGATCATAATATGAACGGATCTACGGTGAATGACGATATCTAGCAATTTTGTAGTAAATCTAATAAAATTTGCTGCTCTACATATTATAATGTAGAGTAGAGACGGGTACAGTAAGGGTTTACATAGCGATTAGCCACGAGCGAGGGGCGTGTGATACCTGCTCCGGTCTTGCTACGACGAATTTTATACAAAAATAACAAGCTCTATTACAGACTTCGATCTACAACAAGATGAGAAAGAGAGAGAGTAGTAGTAGTTGAAGATTGTTATTAAGTACCTACTAGGCTGCAACATTATATACTTAACTGTCACCTCAAAAAAAAAAATCTTTTTTTACTATAGTAAAATGTTTCATTCTCATTTACTGTGAATAATAATAACTATACCTATCGGTGGAATAAGCATTTAATATACGATATAGGCAAATAATTATTGAAAAATCTGTTGAGATAAAAAAATATCAAAATGGATTGATTGAATAAAATATACAACTAAATAAATAATAATATCAGCAACAACTAAGCTAATTCTGCGAAATGCTATTGTGCCAAGAGAAGTTAAAGTTATGTACCCTATTATTTCCAATAGTTTTCTTCACTTATTATCATTTTAATTAAAAATGTATTAAAGAGCATTCAAGAGCATTCATTTAAGAGCTTTTTTCTTCGCTTTTTTCTCTCTCGCTTGCACGATATGACGTTCGTAGAGAATTCGATATGTAAATTTGTTGGGTTTTGTAAATGTTAGATACCGCTCTAGATAATATTGATATTATTATTTTTTAAAGTTTTAAGTACTTTTAAGTTATACTAACATAAGTAACTCAAGAGGTCATTATGACCGTGTTGCGATGAGGTTCAGTGAAGCCAGGGAGGGATTTATCCCGTCTTCTAGGTTCAGTCTTTTACTATCTATGGACTATGGACACATTGTCGCTTAACATAACAGGTAATATAGATAAATGTATAATGCTTTATTGTACCCCACACTAAAAGAAAACCATACTATAAAAAAACCTAGTGTAAAATTTTGCTCTATTTGAAGTATTTTTTTTTATAATAAATATATTGTATTTTTTTTTTATATTTTTTTAAAAGTATATAAGTATTATATATCCGTTATCCTAACCACCATAATACAAGCATTAAGTTGTTTAGTTTGGGGTTAGGTGGCGCTGTGTGAAACGTCCTGAAATATTTATTTATTTTATTTTTTTTATAATAGAATAGAATAATGCTTTATTGCAAACCAAAAATATACAAAAGAACTTATTACTATAATATGTTATGAAGTAGGTTAACAATCGGTGGTCTTATCGCACTAGGCAATTTCTTACAGACAACCTGGGAATGGAAAAGGACAAAACATACATTAACAGACGGTGGTGCGCAATTTGTGTTGTTATTTACTAAAACTAATATAATATTCGTCATAACCAGACCGCACCCGAATAAATCGAGCTCCCCTCACCCTCGCGACATGGGGTAGGATTGTAATCTGATTTAGTGATAGTTACCGACAGGTAAAGTGCTTTTTGCACGGAGATTTCACCTTGTTTGTGAAGCTTGGGACTTTTTAACGACTTGTTTATGAGATAATGTGCTATGGCCACGTTTTATGGCCTTATGATTGCTCTTCTTTAAAACTTCTTGGTTTAATAGGGATTTGTGCCGCTTTCTAGGTTAAGTCTGCTACCATCTGCGGTCGCATCGTCGCTTAACATCACGCGAGATCGTGGTCTTTGATCACCTATAATGAATTAAAAAAGGTATGACAAGTTGTTTTCCATGATTCGAATAGTTATATTCAAATTGATACAGTTTTTACTATGTAATCAATTATAATGGTATGATAAAAAAAACATTCAATTGTAGGAGAAAACAAATCCGAAAATAAAATAAAACATGAAAGAGGCATTAAAAATATTGCAAAGTTGAAATAAATAGTATTACTGGTAAGTAATTGGGATAAACTTAGGTTTGTGTTGCAAACACTGCGCAGAACTGCGCTGGTTTAAAGGCAATATAAGAAAGTACAGGATTTATTGTAAATGTTAAATTAAAGAAATTTAAATAATAACCATTGCATTCACTGCTATGAGAAGAAATAGTTCAAATACAGTAATTTTTTAAGACTGCAATTTTTACATACTATTTGTTACATTTTTTTACTTAAAATTCTAATGGCATTTTATTTGAAGCTTGTAATCTGTGCTCAGCAGGGGGAGAGATTATCCCGTCGCAACCTGAAGGAAGATAAATTATCCTGGTGACACGGAGGGATACTCTATAATTGGCGGTTTTATTTCAAACGGTTTATTGGGGTCGATATCAGTAGGTACCGAGAATTACTTGTTATCATTTTACATAGCAAGTGATAACTCTAACGGGGATGTTGACTTAACTTTTATTGTTCATTAAATATTTTGACCAATATTTATTAATGAACAAAAAAAAGTTAAGTTAAAGTATTACATTACTAACCAACTAAAAAGTTGATTCGGAAAAGAAACGGAGAAGAATAAGGGAAAGAAAAATAGTTGATCAGTTTCAGTTGGTCGGTTTAGTTGGTCGGAATGGAAGTCCTGAGTATTTTTTATTTGTAAATCTGATAAAAAAACGATGACAGATAAAGTTGCTTGATTGTGACGTCACTACCCGAACTCTGGTACATTTTTAGGTACCGCGAACAGTTACCGCACGCGTTCCAACACAAAAACTTATATTTAATATATCTCAGCCATTTTTTATTTTACTTAAAAACCAAAACATACGTATCTTATATTTTTTTTTCATACTATTTAAATAATAATTACGGAATAGTTATATTAGGTATATTTAAAGAAAAATACCTTATCAACATCCCTATTGATTTATATTTTATTTTTTTAAATTTATTTTGTACAGGACTTTTTCGCTGAGCGACCATATCGTCCCATAGGACCAATACAATTAAATAACAAAAAGAATTTAGAGGTACAGAACATTATAAGCAAGATTATGAATAATTAAAGAATGATTAGGTAATATAATCATAGTAAATTAAATCTGAAGTTGTACATATATATTAAAATTTTAGTCTCAGCAGAGGAGGGATCGGCTAAAATACTGTTAATAATACCAATTTTATTATACGAACACGAACTAATTCCTCCAAGCCCATTCTACCGACGGACGTCGCGGCAGACGGCAAAGCGGCATCCTTACTTAGTGGCGCTACCAACAGCCCGCACCAAGCGTTTTGCTTCGTCGTTCTTAATTAGAACTGGTCGCGTTTGGAACACTTTGCCGTCATCCGTGTTTCCCGAGCGGTACAACTTGGGTATCTTCAAGGCACAAGTGAATAGGTACCTTTCTAGGCATCTTACGTGATCCATCGTCGACCGCATTTTCACTTTCCATCAGGTGGGATGTGGTCAAACGTAGGCCTATCTCGTATAAAAAAAAAAAAAAAAAATATGATATCGCTTACAGTGAGTAAACACATCACACCGCTAATAACTGAGCAGGATTGAATTGAATGTTGAATTGGTCAAATCAGAATTTTGTCATCAGCAATTTGTTACATATATTGGCCCAATCGGTAGGTAATTGGTCAATCTACCTTGACTTAGAAATAGTTTTTTGTTATACAAGAGTGTTAAATAAGGTTTAATGATGTTTTGATTTCACAAACTCATTACACACGATGTTCTAAATTCAATTTTACTTTATCCTCTAGAGGATAAAAACGCCTTTTAACGCTCAGATATCGAAGAATAAAAATACACTTTCCGAGATGGGGGGACGAAAAATTCTTTTTTTTTTACAGCTTCAAGGGACTATGGACCTGAGTATGTGGTATTAATTTTAACTCGATAACATCACGCACTCCCAATTAAAAGGATCTTGACAGAGAGACAAACAGACGGACGCACAAGCGATCTTATAGGTAAGGGTTTTGTTTTTTTTCTTTAGATATAGGTAACCCTAAAAGTACCTAAATAAAAATTTAGTTTTGAACCGTACCTGTCAAGATTGAACCACCCAAAAAATCCTACTGAATCCTACATTCACTACTGATAACAATATTGGACATGTAGTACCTAGATACATGTAGTTGTACATAAATAATTAGATTAAAATCTTCATGATAAAACCCTATTTTGTTATGATAGTGTCAGATGTAGGTAGGTCAGTGGCGGATTTACAGTTTAGGCCGCCCTAGGCCCCAGTCCATGTAATACCTGCACCTACGTCGTATATAACATGTCTACTCCTACTTACTCCTTAACACATTCGGTGCCCGGTGGCACCGACTCGCGAACAAAATGAACGTGAACTCGCATGGCGAGTCGGTGGCACCGAATGTGTTAAACAGTGGCGGATCCAGAATTTTTTTTTCTTGTGAACAAGGTAAGTTTGTACATTTCAACGTTTACCTACAATTTGAATCTCTAAAATAGTAAATGTTATATCTCTGACAAGAACGTGTGCGTTGAACTCGTTCCGAATAGAATAAAATTTAAAAAACCTTGTAATGCGCGAGCAGCTTGCTGCGAGCGCCGAGAAAATTTTACGTTTCAGACTACAAAAGATGTGCAATCAGAGCCGGTCTAAACATTACCAGCGCCCTGGGCGAGATTTCTACGGCGCCCCTTAAAAAGCAATTCAAACCCATACTAAAAAGGAAAAAATTCCAGGATTTTTTTCTGGGCCGATTCCGATGGGCAAAATCATGGGCGTATCTAGAAAAAAATCCACCTTTCCAGCTTGCTGCGAGTTCCGAGAAAATTTTGAATTTTCAGCACGAATGATGTGCGTTTAGCTTGCTCCGAGCGGCAAAGAAACTAAATAAGTATTCTTATTTATAAAAGCGCGAGCAGCTCGCTGCGGGCGCCGCGAAAATTTAGATTTGTTCAACACGAATGATGTGCGTTTAGCTTGCTTCGAGTGGCAAAGAAACTAAATGTCCTTATTTATAAAAGCGCGAGCGCCGAGAAAATTTTGAATTTTTCAGCACGAATGTTGTGCGTTTAGCTTGCTCCGAGCGGCAAAGAAACTAAATAAGTATTCTTATTTATAAAAGCGCGAGCAGCTCGCTGCGAGCGCCGAGAAAATTTAGATATTTTACAGCATGAATGATGTGCGTTTAGCTAGCTTTGAGTGGCAAAGAAACTAAATGTCCTTATTTATAAAAGCGCGAGTAACTCGCTGCGAGCGCCGAAAAAAATTAGAATTTTTCAGCACGAATGATGTGCGTTTATCTTGCTTCGAATGGCAAAGAAAGTAAATTTTCTCATTTATAAAAGCGCGAGCAGCTCGCTGCGAGCGCCGAGAAAATTTTGAATTTTTCAGCACGAATGATGTGCGTTTATCTTCCTTCGAGTGGCAAAGAAACTAAATGTTCTTATAAAAGCGCGAGCAGCTTGCTACGAGCACCGAGAATATTGAATTTTTCAGAACGAATGGGGCGCCACGGGCGCCCCTTTTATCCGGCGCTCTGGGCGGTCGCCCAACCGCGCCCCACCCTAACGCCGGTACTGTATGCAATGAGCTCGTTCTGAGTGGTGAGCAAAATACATAATATTCTATTTATAATTGCGCGAGCAGCTAGCTGCGAGTGCCGAGAAAATTTTATATTTCAGGCTACAAAAGATGTGTTCTGAGCGGTGAGAAAATAAATATTCTTATTATAGAGCAGAGCCGCCGAGAAAAACCCATGGCCCCTTGAAGCCTTTAAAATATTTACGTACTTTTAGTTATTTCTTGTCATCAGTGATTTTTTTGTCACGATTGGCCGCCCCTAATATCTGGCCGCCCTAGGCCCGGGCCTACTGGGCCTTAGGGCAAATCCGCCACTGAGGTAGGTACTCATGAATATACTCAGAACTCGTTATTATAATACTTAATATATTTTATGTACATTACGTCGAATTAGGTATTAAATTAAGTTCTTACTTGTTATTTTCAACAAGTTAATGGTCGTGACGTAGAAGTCGCAGAGCTATATTGTTCATAATGTTTCGTGTGTCCACTCAATTTTCATAATTAGGGATTGTTCTTACTTATATTGGGACTATCTGTACACAAACTTTCAGCTTTTATAAAATGACAAAGGTACCTACACCCATCGGAGCTCTTGGTATAAGTTAAATTTTAAAATTGGAACGGCAGAGTTAAAAGAACCGAAACCAAAAGTTCAAACTAACCCCTCACACTCACACGGTGCGGTGCGGCAATGTTTAATTTACGTCCCTCAGCAATTAGCCGCGTATCTCTGTAACAGGATAATTCCATGTCCCCGATGTATTCCCGGCTCGACTACTTTAAAAGCAGTCGCGTCGGGATAAAATTGAAGTGCACTTGCTGTTTAATTTGATTGGTTAAATACAACCGATACCACGTCGGTATTTCCACTGGTGTTTTTTTTTCAATACCACCTTATGCGGCCACCAAAATCCTGCTGCTATGGGTTATTGCAGCACCCTTATAAACAAAAAATATGCAAGAAATTATATAGGCAACGGTAACCGCTCACTCCGGACTCCGGGATGATGTTCAGTGAAGCCAGGGAGGGATTTATCCCACCAAAAACCTATAAAGAACAAGAAAAAGTAGTTTCAATAGTTAGTAGTAGAAGTTAGCCTGTTGTAAATTTGTGATTGACAATAACCTATTAATCTATTCTATTCTAAATATATACTACGTTTCAAAAACAAAGATAATTTTTTAGCTAATTTGCAGGGTTCAAAGGATCAATCCATATCCATATATATATATATATATATATATATATATATATATATATATATATATACATATAATAAGAATGGAAATTTCTCCCCATTCATTGTGATCCTTTACTAAGGTGAACTGTGAAAATACGCATATGAACAAAACGACGCGAAAAAGTCGCTTGCGCGATCTAGATCGTAAAACATTTTGTCAATTTTTCCTAGGGAAACGTAAAATAAAATAATAAAATAAATAATAATCATTTATATCGGACACATCGCCCCTAATTTACATCAAAATTTCGAAGTAAAAGTAATAGAATATAAAGTAAATTCAATTCAAAAAAATCAAAAAGCAAAAAGTGCGACAAACTAAAAATACGCCATCTATCGATGTGGCCATAAACGAAAATTTACCAGAGTAGTTTTATTAGGCTTAATTTGTAAAAAGGTTATTACTTATGTGTGATAAAACGGCACAACCGAATTGTATGCAGTTTTCGCTAAAACGTTGCAAATTTCTCTAATTTGTAAATAGTATTGGTTTTATTTAAATCGGTTTTTAAATAAAAGAGTTATATCTATCTAAAGATTTACTTATCTTCTTTTATTATATAAAATCGTTCGTACACTTTCGTGCTATCAACGCACAGCCCAAACGGCTGGACGGATTGAGCTGAAATTTGGACAGCGTATTCTTTGAAAAACTTCATCGTGCAATAAGAAGCGATTTTTCTAAATTCCCTCGGGAACAGGAATTATTCCCGAAAAACGTTTGTATGCAAATCCGTAACCGCTGAACCGATTGAGCTGAAATTTTGTAAAACTATTGTTAGGATTGTGATTAGAAACATGAAATAGTTTTTTTGTCAAAAATTTACTTTCAAGGGGGGGTAAAGGGGGGTCGAAGTTTGTATGGAAAATTTAGAACCGCTGACCCTATTGAGCTGAAATTTGGTACACAGGTAGATTGAGTCCTAAAAAAAGATATTGGATACTTTTTATCCCAGAAATCAACCTTAAAAGGGGGAAAGGGGGGTTGCAAGTTTGTGAAAGAAATCGTTAACCGCTTCATTGTTTTAGCTGAAATTTGGACAGCGTGTTATTTAGGTAACGTAAGCGACCTATAAAAAGGGATTTTTGTAAAATTCTCCCGGGAACGGGAATTATTCCCGAAAAACGTTTGTATGGAAATCCGTAACCACTGAACCGATTGAGCTGAAATTTAGTAAAACGATTGTTTGGATTGTATTTAGGAACATTGAATAGTTTTTATCTCAGAAATTTACTTTTAAGGGGGGGGTAAAGGGGGGTCAACGTTTGAATGGAAAATTTAGAACCGCTGACCCTATTGAGCTGAAATATGGTACAGAGGTAGATTGAGTCAAAATAAATGATATGGAATACTTTTTATTCCAGAAATCAACCCTGAAGGGGGAAGAGGGGGGTTAGAAGTTTGAGTAGGAAATCAGTAACTTCAGTATCAGTATCTTTTAACGCTGAAATTTGAACAGCGTGTTTTTTATGTAACGTAGATGACCGGTAAAAAGGGATTTTGCAAAATTTCCACGGGAACGGGAATTATTCCTAAAAGACGTTTGTAAGCAAATCCTTAACCGCTGAACCGATTGAGTTGAAACTTTGTAAAACGATTGCTTGGATTGTGTTTAGGAATATTGTTTTTTTTTTTTGACGAAAATTAACTTTTAAGGGGGGGTAAAGGGAGGTCGAAGTTTGTATGGAAAATTTAGAACCGCTGACCCTATTGAGCTGAAATTTGGTACAGTGGTAGATTGAATCCAAATAAATGATATGGAATACTTTTTATCCCAGAAATCAACCTTGAAGGGGGAAGAGAGGGGTAGTAGTTTGAGTAGGAAATCAGTAATCGGCCATCTTTTAAAGCTGAAATTTGAACAGCGTATTTTTTATGTAACGTAGATGACCGATATAAAGGGATTTTGCAAAATTTCCGCGGGAACAGGAATTATTCCTAAAAAACTTTTGTATGCAAATCCTTAACCGCTGAACCGATTGAGCTGAAATTTTGTAAAACGATTGTTGGGATTGTTTTGAGGAACATTAAATAGTTTTTATGACAAAATTTAACTTCTAAGAGGGGGTAAGGGGGGTACAAAATTTGTATGGGAAATTTAGAACCGCTGGCCCTATTGAACTGAAATTTGGTAGAGAGGTAGACTGAGTTCTACAAAATGATATGGGATAATTTTTATCCCAGAAATCAACCTCAAAGGCGGGATAAAGGGGGGATGCAAGTTTGGGTAAGAAATCGTTAACCGCTTCTTTGTTTTAGCTGAAATTTGGACAACGTATTCTTTAGGTAACTAAAGCAACCGATATGAAGGTATTTTGCGAAATTCCCCCGGGAACGAGAATTATTCCCGAAAAACTTTTGTATGCAAATCCGTAACCGCTA
Source organism: Hemithea aestivaria (assembly GCA_947507615.1). Taxonomy (NCBI): domain Eukaryota; kingdom Metazoa; phylum Arthropoda; class Insecta; order Lepidoptera; family Geometridae; genus Hemithea; species Hemithea aestivaria. The sequence goes on from OX382331.1 coordinate 12,844,427, forward strand.
AACCAATTCAGGTGAAATTTTGTGGAATCATGGTTTGAGTTTTGTTTAGGAACACTGAATATTATTTTAGACAGAAATTTACTTTAAGAGGGAGGGGTGCGGGGGAGTAAGGGGGGTAGAAGTTTGAGTAGGAAATCAGTAACCAGTTATATTTTACGCTAAAATTTAGACAGCGTGTTCTTTATGTGACTTTCACGACCCGTAAGAGGGGAGGGGATTTTGCGAAATTCTTACGGGAACGGGAATTATTATTCCTAAAAAACTTTTGTATACAAATCCACAATAAGATTATTGGGGATGTGTTGAGGAATAATAAAAAGTTTTATGTCAAAAATTACCTTCGAATTGAAGCGTTAGGGGGTCAAAGTTTGTATAGGAAATAGGACCCTATTGAGTTAAAATTTGATACAATGGTAGACTGAGACTTAAAAAAAATATGGGATACTTTTTATCCCAGAAATCAACCTTTGAGGGGAGGAAAGAGGGGGTGCAGTTTGTGTAGGATATCGGTAACCACTTCTTCGTTTAAGCTAAAATTTGGACAACGTATTTTTTATGTAACGTAGGCGACCGATAAGAAGAGATTTTGCGAACTCACCAGTACTCAGAATTTTGGTTCTGTTAATGAATAGTTTGTTATGTCAGAAATTAACTTTTAAGGAGACTCAGTATTGATCCTTCCCCCACCTTCAGGGTCAGAGTTTTAATGGAAATTCAGGAACCACGGAATTGATTTGAGTCGCGGGAAGGATGGTGTGAGAAATTAGTAACCTATAATTATAATTTAGCTTAGAAAAATTATAATAGAGATAAGTTAAAGAGTTACCGGGAAAGGACCACAAATAGTATTAATTCCTGAGGAGAGGCGTGAAAATTTGTGATGGAAATCAATAACCGCTAAACTTAAATAGTGTGATCTCTGAGAAAGGACATAGCATTGGTTCCTACGGTATTCTTCGCTATCCACAGCGGGAGCAAATATTATAGCCATGCCTTATTTTACGCTTACAAAGTCGCGGGGATGGAAATACAATCATAGTCAAAATAGCAGCACCGAATTCGCTTTATTAATTGACTCTCACGCGCAACGAAGTGCGCGCGGGTCAGCTAGTATCTCAATAAATTGGATATATATGGTATATTTTTCATAATATATCTGATATATATCATAAGATATATCGGATGTAACAGTTTTTGTGAATAAATCTATGATATTTTCATAGATATATAACCTTCGAACCCCAAAAAAATTATCTTTGTTTTTGAAACGAAGCATAGTTCCCAGTTCTCGGCGGATCGGCAAAATCAGTAAAACTACGACCCAGTAAAAGTAAAAAGAAGTACGAGCGAACTGACCGTAAATTCGCAAATTGGCAATGTAGCTGTCAGCCGCAATACCCCGGACTAAATCCCGGGGGAGCGCGAGGGTTGTCCCGGAACTTTATAATGGATAACGGGCTAACGTGAGTGCCGGCATTTTCCGCGACTGGAAAAGATTATTGAGTTTTGTTGGAACATGAGTTCAAGTCTTATCTGCTTTGCTTAACTTTTTAGAAGTTTAAAACGAAGTAGAATTTCTCGATATGGATGTTGCCTGAAAATTGACCATCAAGTAGAGATTATTCAAAAATATTGAACACGTATTTTTTCCTTTGAAAATTATTGTGAGATATACAAAGCACTAAAGTTGGTCGTAATGTCACTAGAGTGGAGACCGCGTCTCGGCAAACGTAGTGTAGGGCGTCCTTGGGCGAGATGGGGCGATGATATCCGGAGGGTTGCTGGGAGTGGTTGGAGGAGAAAGACGGAGGACCGAGTTGAGTGGCTTGCCATGGGGGAGGTCTAAGTCCAGCAGTTGACAAACATAGGCTGATGATGATTAATGTCACTGGTCAAACTGGGGTTACATTTTTTAATGACGTAGCGCGTCCCCATCCAAAAAAAAATAGGTAGGTAAGTGTTACCAATATCTCAACCTTTCACAGAACAAAAAATACGTATACGTATTTAATATCTTTTTTATAATTAAATTATGGACTAATACTTTTTTTTGACATCCATATTCGTAATACTGTAGATAGCAAAACATCTTCTAAGTCCACAATATTCTTACAAAAGTAACTCCAAGCAGACTTTCCACTTTCCACTGTCAAACTTTGAACAGGCAAGGAGAAGTTAAACAGGGGAAACTTCACTAACTGTGGGGTAAAATACACTAAGTGTTCGCGGGAATAAGAAAAATAATTATTTTTAGAGGGGCACAAAGTTACAAGTAGAGAAAGTTGTAGAAAAGTGCATTCAGAGTTAAAGATTTTCTTGGTAATTTATTTATATTGAAACAATTATTTCATTTATTTAAAAAAAACCTATACCTTATTATTATTTCACTGAACTTAGTACATAGGTACTGCAATTACTCGTACTTATATCATCACTAAACTTGAACCGTTTTGCGACTGATATGTCAGTCAACCAGTCACTCTTCTGTTGCGCCTAAAAAGACCCTATTCACATTTAGTGTTTAAACTACCTTCATACTAAATTCCAGCTCAATCGGTAGAGACGTTCAGGAGATAAGAAGCAACAAACATATAACAACAACAATTTTATGCCTCGAAATATAATATTCAAATGAGTGTAGGTATTTATTATCTCCATAGTTGTGACGTTTCCTTTGAAAATCAGAATTAGCATTCATAAAACTAATTCCCGGCTATAAATTCCCATGATGGACGGTGAAACGCCAATAAATCACCATAGGAATCGTTCACAAAGAACGGAGACCGCCGACGTCTCCATACTAGTTAGTTAGGTTACGCCCTGCGGTGTTACCCAGGATAAAATGATTTTACCTCGTGGGATAAAATATGAGATATTATAAACAATTTTTTTTTCAGGATCTAATCTATTACTATACTGAATCTCAGCTCAATGGATATATACTTATCAATCAATATCTTTTATTTCAGACGATACCTTATTCTTTCAAAACTTCAAATTCCATGCATGAATATAACACGATGTTATGGCTCAACATATCGTCAAGCCTCTTGCTAAAAAAAAAGAGGGATTTATCTCGCTTTCTATGTTTAGTCTGCCACCATCTCCGTCCGCATCGATGAGGCGAGATCGTAGCCTAAGAGACATATTATATTATGTATTTTGCCTATAACGAAATAAACAAAAATTAACCTATTATTACAAAATATAATTTAATCGACCTCCTTTATAGTAATGAACTCCTGGTACTTTAAAGCTAGTTGAGATGATGGTGTGAAAAAATCTGTTCAAAAAATCACATAGGTACATCAATAAATAGTATACACTCGCGGGATCAGAATCTGTTGTGACTGTAAATGGTAATTCATTAGGTGTTGTGTATTTACCTGTACCATTTCCGTCATTTTGAGAATCTGTCCATATGAGAATCTGTCCAAATGAGAATCTGTCCAAATGAGAATAAGCCAAAAAATCTAGCGTTAAAACCACAGACCAGAAGAATGTTAAAACGTTACAAACACACATCCACACTTTTGAATTGATTATAGATATATTATTAGGTATCTTTCACACCGCGTCAGTAAACACTCGTTCGAAAACTCAAGTGAAAAATTAATTCATTTGAATAAAATGCCGTGAAGCCGTTGAGCAATTAGTCGTGAATTCGCCGGCACCTTTGCGTGAGCCCCGGTTTAGAATCGGTTATAATGCTGGGTTTACATTGGTGAGCTACTGTCTCGACAAAAGACAGCTACTGAGCACTTTAATACGGTCGCATAATTCAACTATGTATTATACGACAAAGTTATGATTTTTACTGTTCTATGTTTTGAAGATTTGAATCGTATTTTCGTTTTACTGTGCTATGTTGAGCAATGTTTTATTTTTGGCGGCTTAGAGTAAAGTATATTTAATTATAATAATAATTTAGAAGTTTTATTAGAATAGTTTAGAAATATAAAATAACAACATAATCATCAATTTCTTGACTTGTGGCTCGCACACAAGATTTGCTCTGCGTCGTAAGTAAAATGGATGCAAGCAGCTGACATACTCGTACATGACTTTAACTCATATGATTGGGTTAAAACGTGCAAGCCACTGTAGACAGCTATTACACCTATGTCCAGGATAGCATAGATCGAATCGCCTTGCACGATCTTTCAAGTGCGTTACTTGAAGCCTAAGTCCCGTAAGAGATGCTCTATTTGAACCCTGGTGAGAAAAGGCGAATTTTCACAACGTTCAAAACAATCTACAATTAGCCTAAGTAATTATTAGCGATAAGACCGCCTATTATCGTAATGATCGTAAGAATGCAGCTTATTTTAGTTTGTGATAGTACAAAATACAATTCGAGCTCCAGTAACTGACATGATCAACTCGCACGATGTAAACGCGGCATCATTTTTATTGCAATTAGTGAATTTGTCAAGCGATGTTAACTAATTGTTAATTTGAGAGTCGGGAGGTTTATTTGCATCATTTATTGAGTTAACGTCTGTCTTTTTAGTCTTTGAGTTTTATTTTGTATTCTTTTATTTTGTTGTTTTAACTTTGCTCTACTACATTACTTCAGAAAGCGAAAATATGTGCGTAGGTAAAAGTATGTAAAAGTCCGTTAACTATTTCACGCCTAAATGGCTAAATCGTCTGTCGTATTTGGTCCGATATTTAGGATGTAATGTAGGTTAGTTAGCTTAGACCATGAAATACTATAAATTAGAGTCCTTTTAGAGTGTGTATGTATGTAGAATGTGTTACTGAACGCTACTGAAATAATTATAATATTATTTAATTATTTATTTCCAACAAGCTTGACGTAAAAACCCAAAAATAACGTTTTTCAATAAACGCAAATTATTCAATGAAACAACTTGAACAATACACAAAATTTTCTTGTTTCAGTACGAATTTCAAGCATTCACAATCACTGAAACCGCTCCAAGTAATATTTGTTACCGCGTTTTTCCAGTAATCCAAAGTCGACTGCAATTCTGAGCATAGCGCCAAAGGACTTGCCTGTCCCTCTCGAATTCTCAACCGTCCTATGCCGTTGTTTCAAGAAGCTGATCACTCTTCTAGAAGTAAGCCCGTCTTTTGAAGGGATCTTGAGGAAAGCAGATAACACTATCGCAGCTGGATTGTACTTCCGAATTCCACTTTTAATCACGTTATATTCTATCTGCTTTGCCATATTGGAGGCCTCACTTCCAGAAGTTTCAAGAGCGATATTCGACCTGGAACTGGCTGTGTATTTTACTTTTGACTTCATTATGTTGGTGGTAAAGTAGATATGATTTTGCAAGGGTTTAATTTGTAAGTTTGTGTTGTAACACTCGGAATAATTTTATTGAAATTATATGCCAGACAATGGCACTGAGCATATAAATAGACAATGGCATCCACATGGCATCTCTTTATATGCTCAGTGATGGCATCCTGTCAGGTTTATGGCTTGGTTTCAGCAAAGAGGTATTATCTTACTAATCTTACACGTCGCCGGCGCTACGTGTGACCTAGTTTTTAAGTTTATAAAAATTTTATGTATGTTAGTCTGTAAGGTATATATGATATGGGCCTCTGGTACACTGCGTCTGTGGCAGTGTACTATTGCCTGAAATAAATGATTTATTTTTATTATTATTATTATAAATGTGAAAGTTTGTAAGAATGGATGTCTGGATATATATGTTTGTTACTCTTTCACGCCTAAACGTGTGCACCGAACCGTGACAAAAATGAAATTTGGTATACAGATAGCTTCTTCTTCTTCTTGGTCGTTATCCTCATCGCTGAGGGTCGTGTCCTTATGGTCATCTATCTGTAAAGGTGTTTATCACTGTCCGCCATGCATCCCTATCTTGGGCATGTCTGAGAGCATTATTGAATGACATTCCAGAGCCATGCTGTATCTGGTCCGACCATCGCGTTGGTGATCGTCCCCTCGGTCGCTTGCCCTCTACTTTGCCGACTAATACGAGTTTCTCGAGATTGTCTCCTTCTCGTCTAGCTATGTGGCCAAAGTATGCAAGTATCCTTTGTAGACATAAGGTAGAAAGTCTTGTCTTTATCTTTAACTCTTTTAGGATAGAGATGTTCGTGCGTTTCGCAGTCCAGGGAATGCGGAGCATACGACGCCAACACCACATTTCGAAGGCATCAATCTTACTTCTTTCCGCCTTCCGCAGGGTTCACGTTTCTACACCATATAGAAAGATGGAGAATACAAGGGTTTTAACTAGCCTGATTTTAGTTCCCTTGAAAATGTCCCTTGAAACATTTTCAAACAGATAGCTTATACCCTAGAATAACACACAGGCTATAGAAAAGCGGGTAAAACCGCTGGGCGCAGCTAGTATAATATAAAATATGTAGCGCTAGGCTGCTGTTATAAGTACCCAATCTCTTTAGAGCTCAGCACTGAACACCAGAAAACATAGATCTTATACTTACTAGCATTTATAATGCTAGAAAGTATAATGTAAGCATAGAGTTATTATAAACATAAACGTACCTCTACATGAGTGCTCCCGGCTGACAAGCAATAGGGAGAAATAGTGATATGTATATTAGTATATTAGTGAGGCGAGCAACATCTGCCCATACCTTAGACGACACATCATGACGAACACGACCATTCTGCCAAGAACGAAGCGATTAAGAAGAAGACATGACTTATGTAGGTAATGTAAAGAGAAACGAAGCCTGCGTGACAAAAAATATCTCTTACGGAAATAATATCACAGGATTCAGATTAGAAAAGGAAAGCGAATAATATACCTCATGTCTTTTGTTGATAGTTCCTAAGTAATTATTCTAGGTTCATGATATCTTTAGCACACCTCCATGTATCTTGTTTATTAAGTTATATTGAAGTAAAAATAGCTTTCGTAAAGTCTTTACCTTATCGAGTATAAATGTAATATCCGCATAAAACTCATAAAAGAACCAACCAATGAAAATTACGCGCCATTAAATAAAATGGCTTCAATTAATTATCACATAAAATGAAAAATACGTTGTCGGCTCTGTGCTTTCAGAAAGGGTTCCGTATCAATTAAAATATAATTTAATTTATTGTCATTTTTATTCATATAACCGGGGGTAGACTTCCTCTGCAGGAGGTTGACTAGGTGGGTGTCACCAGCAGTACCAGTTATTCTACCGCCTGAGCAGTGATGTGCAAACATTACTGTGTTTGACATTACTGGACTGAAGAGTCTTAACATCTTATGACTCTCAACTCTCAAGTAAGAAGCGTTGACGCAGTGCCCCTAGAATTTTACCTTTGTAAAACCTGGGTAGCACCGTACTAATTATGGGCAGCGTTATCTCTTACCATCAGGAGAGTGTCTTGCTCGTCTTCTTACTTCGTTGTATAAAAAAAATATTGGTAAGCGAAGATTATACCTATGGCCGGGCTGTTTGAACGTCACGATGCTACTGAGATTATGAGGTGGAAAAGGAAACTAATATTATTTTTATATAAAAAATTATGCACTATTTTTATACTTAAATTAAGTACCTCCTTTAAACCGACTTTCGACATATAAGAATAGGATCACAATTTGTCGGAAGCATTTGTATGTATAAGTTCCGATTACTTGAAGACACCTGAACCGATTTCAAAAATCTTTTTAGTTTCAAACACTATTACAAATAAATGCTAGGTTCGTTCACATTTTACCAAAATTGTTAAGCATAGAAATAAATACATAATAATTAATAATTAAAAAGAGGCGAATTGTCAAAAAAATACAGATAAATAAATAACTCTTTGGTACAACATAACAAAATAAAATTTACAAACACAAAACTTAAAACTATCAGTAGATAAGTAATATTGAGGGTTTTTCAAATAAATGTGCGGTACCCTAAAATACTAAATAAAGCCCCGGGCCGAGAGCGGGGCTATAAAGCAGTCTCAACGTAGCATTCATTTCATTGAGCCTACGTATCATTGGAATTCTGTAAATGGAATGAGCGAGTGTTCTTTATAGGAGTGTTCTGTAGAATGTGCCTTGCTGTGGGAACTTTTGTTTTTTATTTAGTTTTTAATGCCGTTTTATGAACTTCCAATAATATAAATTGTGATCATGTATTTTTAATATAGGTAATATTTATGATAATACTAGCTTATGCTCATAGCTTCAACCTAGAAGAGACCTATGCGTATAAATTTCAACCCATTTGAGCCGTGTGTTGATAGATGAGCTAGTCAGAAATACCAGGATAGCTACAACTTATTGATTGTCATGTTACACTTAATTAGTAATATTATGTCTAAAATTAACATGAATCGAGTATAGGTAACCAAAAAAAAAAGAGAATTCTAATATTTTCCCTTTAAAGACATTGGTCCAAATATTATATTCAAAAATGAATCAGCTAACAGAAATGTAAATACCGATTCATTCACTAAACCCAAAAAATGATATAAAAAATACAATATTGTAAGGAACCCCAATTCAAACAATTCCAATGCATTCACAACTTGTCGTGGGTGGTGAGTGGTGAGGTATCGATTGAAGTGCGACAAGGACACAATATTCTACAAACCTTCAAGATAGAAAGAGATAGAGGTACAAACCTTCCGAGAATATGATAACATCAAACACTAAAAGAAGAAACGAGACGCCGGCGCATCGATCAATAAACATTTTTTTATGATTTTTTATAGTTTTTTTTAGTTATTGTTAAGTGTCTATTTATTCATAACACCTTTGGCGGTGGCGTGAGTCTCATTAAGTGGAATTAGTTTGATAAGGCGTAGTATCAAATTTTGGATGATTGAGTGGGCAATTACTTTTAATGATCCTAGGGATTATTAAATTTGAAATACGAACGAAATAACTAGGTACTTACTTGACTGAGATTATTGAAATTACACTCACAATAATTTTAAACCTAGTTACAATGACATTCATTAACTTAACCATTTTAGTTAAATTAGTAGATAATGATAATATTATGTACAGATCCTACTAAAACATTTACATGTAAAATCTTGCTAAGATCGTACAAATGAATATCATATCGGTCGTACAATACACGGTTGTGTTATGCGACAAAGTAGCGTAACGCCTAATATCTTACTTCTGTCTTTAACAACTGATAACATTTTGTTTTGGTCGGATTATAGTGATTGCAAATTGCGAGTGAATTAAATTAGGTACCCAATACTGCCTCAGTTTACATTGTTTTTACATGTCTTCATCGACAGGTAACATTTTTATTTAGCACAATAATAAATGTCTACATAAAAATGTCAGATGTCCGGAAACCGTCGTTTAAAAACGTTGTAAAAGAGATCTAATAGGTACCAGTCGTAAACGCCGACGCGTGACCAAACACACTTCTCTATTAATTTTACAGCTTTCTTTGTTATCACACGCACTGGCATTTCACAAGAGATTTAATCATTAGAGTTATTTGAAGTATAAAATCTTGGAACTTGGAAGACATCGGCGTTCCATTTAGCTGACCCATTGTGTTTTAGACTTAAGTTAGAGCTACATTACATATTACTATGATGTGGTGAGTCTGATTACCACTGAACCTTTCTATGGCGAATAGATTATAATTAATCAACTGCTTAATGGTAGCTGACACAAGGAATCAGACTTTATCAGCGCTGTGAAACAACCGAGTTGTATTCTGACGCACACCTCACTGAATATAAAATGAAAGAGAGCAGAAGATCAACTGCTTAACAATGAGCTGACACGAGGAATCACATCAGGCTTTCCCCGTGGCCAAACAATCAAGTGTGAGTCGACAGCGACGCCCTAGAAGCAGATAATCTGTGATTTCTAACGCATATCTCATCAGATAAATAACTCTACGCGTTCTGGAGGGGTCTTGAAAGACAGAGAGACGGACGCACGAGTATATAAGGATTTCGTGTTTTCTTTTAGAGGTACGAAACCCTACAAATGCAAGAGAGTAAAGCAGAAGATCATCTACTTAACAGAGCTAAAGAGAGTGACCGAAAGGGGACCTTAGGAACCTGAGAGAGTACCTAAAGTAAAAGTTCAGTTATAATTGATTAAATATAAAATTACTACAAAAATTACTAAAACTACTACCTGAATAAAAATTAAAGAAAGTAAAGCAGAAGATGAACTTAACAGTGAGCTGACAAAAGGCATCATAATCACACTTTCCTAGAGCGGCCAAACAATCTGACTGACTCTATGCAACTGGGTCGACGGCGACAGCCAGAAACTGTGCTTTCTTACAATAAAAGAGGTTAGGTACAGCAATCAACTGTTTAACAGTGAGCTGACAAAAGGAATCACATCAGACTATCCCAGCGATGCCAAACAATCGACTCCATGTAACTAGGTCGACGGCGACAGCCTAGACGAAGAGAAACTATGCTTTCTAACGCACGCCTCACAATCTGCGCACGATTCGCACACCACTGTTAAACGTGACGTTCAATACATTAATTACTGCATTCATATTAAAATTATACGAGCTGTGCCCTATGGTCAAACTTATCCTATGATTAATAGGGATGTTGACTAATTTTTGGAATTTCTTTTATATGATAGATAGACCCATTTCATACACGAATATCATATTTTTATACAAAAATATATAAAATTTCAATTTAAATATAGGTACGTAAATAAAAATGTTTTTTTGAATTCCGGCTAAAACGTTCCGAACTGTCATCTGACAGCGCGTGACGTCACACCACTGGCTGGACTTACGTTTCCTAAGCAATGTTCCTGATTTCGACACATTTTAATTATTCATAACTTAAAAACCACTGAACCGATTTTGATGCAACTTAAACTGTGCCCTTAGTTGGTCCATACTTAAACCAAAAATAAAGTCAATAACTAAAATGTCTCTCTGAAAATATAAGATCCATTTTGGTTATTGACTTTTTTTTGCTTAAATTCGGACCAACTTAGGGCACAGTATAAGTTGCATTAAAATCGGTTCAGTGGTTTTTAAGTTATGAATAATTAAAATGTATCGAAATCAGGAACATTTCATAGGAAGCGTAAGTCAGCGGTGCGGTGCGGTGCGGTGCATGCGGGTGGTGTGACGTCACGCGCTCTGATTGGCGTTCGCATTCGCGTAACAAGAAGTAAAAATTATTGAAATTAAAATTGTTTTTATTCAATTTTGGCATGTAAATAGATCCTAAACCCCGCCGCACATGCTCACACTCGCACTCGTTCACGACACTGCGCCAATGTCGCATTGGCATTGGTAGACACGTGTGTGTCCGCAATTGCTTTCACGAGTCGTACATCAGTCAGTGTCTCTCTACCTACCATTCGTTCGTAGACGAAAACGAAGCAAGATGGACGCGATTGATATAAGTTCAGAATCCTCACGGTCGGATTACGAGTAGTAGAGTAGTGATAACGAGTTTTTGAATAGATTATTGTTAATAAGGAAATTATCTGAAAAAAAATTATGGATTCGTTTCCAAATAGAATCCTTTAATTTTGTATTCATATAATCTTGGTGGTTTATGTCGTATAAACATTTTTCGCTTCGAACAGCTTCAATAAGTTCCTCCATTTTACACTAGTACTTGAACACTCGCGACATTGCCACTCGAAACAAATGTCTCGTCACCTAGCCGACACGCGCGTGCACGCTCATGTACGACTCATGTACGTGCCTGCGTCGACGCGTGAGAGCAAATGCGGAGTTTGGTACTGCGCCATACGTTTTAAATACAGCCACTCGCACGCGGCTCGTGACGGCCAATGCGAGTGTGAGCATGTGCGGCGGGGTTTAAAATGTGATTATAGGTTTTTAAATACTGTCTTTTATGTGAAAAACATAAGTTTATATGAATTCGTAACATGTGTCAACATCCCTATTCTAGGGTCTAAGCTAGGGCCAGCTGCATTATCCATGTTTTTACATGTGAAATGAACACTATTTTTATACAAATAAGTAAGAAGACAAGGATGACGCTCTCCTGATGGTAAAGAATAACGCTGCCCACAGGCGCGGATCCAGAACATAATTTTGGGGGGGGTCATCAGCTAGAATTTTTTTCAAACTAAGAATTTTTCGGGGACTCTTTTTAGCGTAGTCTTGAAAATCTTACATTTTTCAGTACGAACGATGCGCGTTTTGTTTGCTCCGAGTACCAAGGAAACTAAATATTCTTACTTATAAAAGCGCGAGCAGCTCCGAGAAAATTTTGAATTTTTCAGCACGAATAATGTGCGTTTATCTTGCTCCGAGAGGCAAGGAAATTAAATATTCTTATTTATAAAAGTGCGAGCAGCTTGCTGCGAGCGGCGAGAAAATTTTGAATTTTTCAGCACGAATGATGTGCGTTTAGCTTGCTTCGAGTAGCAAGGAAACTAAATATTCTTATTTATAAAAGCGCGAGCAGCTCGCTGCGAGCGTCGAGAAAATTTTGAATTTTTCAGCACGCATGACGTGCGTTTAGCTTGCTCCGAGAGGCAGGGAAACTAAATATTCTTATTCATAAAAGCGCGAGCAGCCCGCTGCGAGCGCCGAGAAAATTTTGAATTTTTCAGCACGAATGATGTGCGTTTAGCTTGCTCCAAGTGGCAAGGAAACTAAATATTCTTATTTACAGAGCGCGAGCAGCTCGCTGCGAGCGCCGAGAAAATTTTAAATTTTTGAGCACGAATGATGTGCGTATAGCTTGCTCCAAGTGGCGAGGAACCTAAATATTCTTATTTATAGAGCGCGAACAGCTAGAAAAAATTTAAATCTTTCAGGACGAATGATCTGAGTTTCGCTCACTCTGAGCAGTATGAAAATTAAATATTCTTGTTTATAAAGCGGGAGCACCTCACTCCGAACCAAAAAAAATGACTATTATACATGCGAGCAGCTTGCTGCAAGCGCAAAGACTTAGCTGCAAAGACGACATTAAGCGCAAACAGCTTGAAGCAGTTAATATTATAATCCAATTAATCCTAAATATGAAAAATACTGTGCAGTTTGCTACGAGAACCTACGGATAATTCGTAGGCGAGGACCGAAAAAAGTAGCTTGGTAAAAATTTATTAAAACCCCGAAACAATTCGGGACTGCCATTCCGACCAATTGAACCGATCAACTAGTTGGTCAGAATGGAATTGTATGAACTTGTATGTAAAGCTTGCAGCTAAGAGAAAATTTCCATTTCTAACTATGAAAGTAGCGTAAAACCAGTCGATATGATCGGATTTTTTTTCCGACTAGGATTTTGGGGGGGGTCATGACCCCCTTGACCCCCCCCCTGGATCCGCGCCTGGCTGCCCATAATAATTAGTACAGTGCTCTACCCAGGATTGGCCAAAGCTAGAAAGTTCTGGGTAGACTTCCCCAACGTTTCTTACTCAAGAGTCAAGAGTCATATAAGAGAGTCCAGCCCAGTAATTTCACTAGCTACAGTGCCTACCGAAGCACAGTATATTTTGTTCAGGTTAGCACAACACTGCTCAGGCGGTAGAATAACTGTTATTGTTGGCGTACCCACTAGGAACTAGTCTCCTCCCGGTCAAATAGAAACTTGGTTTTTAACATAATGAATGACATGACCAGCAAATCTGGCGCCCGATGCATTATAACTTCCCATATTATTAGTCACAGTGCTACCCAATGTTTTGAAATAGGTACATTCTACAAAATTCTACGCAACACTGCGCTGCGCTTGTCCCTCTGAGATATAATAGTAGTTAAATTTCGTCTTGCCCAGTAATTTCGTTCTTCTCTCTTCTTTTTGAAATTCAAGTAAAGGTAGTTTAACCGATTACTAAAAGAAAAAGAATTTTAACGCATGTGTACGCTTGATAGACACATACTTATTTCAAACTGTATTCTTTTTAGTTTAGCAATTATGTAATTTTTAAATTCATGACAACAGTGCACAGTTCTTTAACAGCTCAACTTATTTATATCAATATTTTATGAACTAGCTGCACCCAGTGGTTTTACCTTTTTCCTGTGTTAGCCTGTGTGTTATTTTGTGGTCTAAGCTATCTCTATACCTACCAAATTTCAGCTCAATCGGTCCACCCGTTTAGGAGTGAAAAAGTAATAAAAAACACACTCGCTCACAAACTTTCTCATTTATAATAATACTATTTGCGCCCAGCGGTTGTACCCGCTGTAGCCTATGTGTTATTCCAGGGTCTAAGCTATCTCTATAGCAAATTTCAGCTCAATCAGTCCACCTGTTTAGGAGTGAAAAAGTAAAAAACATACACACTCACTCACAACCTTTTGCATTTACGTATAATATTAGTGTAATTTTGTTACCCTGTTTCAATCTTTATCAGCCTGTTTCAATAGTTTAATCCTAGTTTCTATAACCCAAGTGTACCCTCATCTAAAGACCGTGTTGTGTCTGCGGCAGAGTTAGGCCGGTTTCACACTACTAAAGTAAATCACTCTGTTTACCAATACGCGCCGCGGCCGCATTCTATAACCCGAGTGTACCCTCATCTAAAGACCGTTTTGTGTCTACGGCAGATTTAGGCCGGTTCCACACTACTAGAGTAAATCACTCTGTTTACCAATACGCGCCGCGGCTGCATTCTATAACCCGAGTGTACCCTCATCTAAAGACCGTGTTGTGTCTACGGCAGAGTTAGGCCGGTTTCACACTACTAGAGTAAATCACTCTGTTTACCAATACGCGCCGCGGCCGCATTCTATAACCCGAGTGTACCCTCATCTAAAGACCGTGTTGTGTCTACGGCAGAGTTAGGCCGGTTTCACACTACTAGAGTAAATCACTCTGTTTACCAATACGCGCCGCGGCCGCATTACCAATGCAAATGACGCCTGGAGCGCTGCGGATACGAAGTAGCGTTGGCAAATAAATCAAGCATTTTTATTAAATTATTTATTATATAGGTATGTATTATGTATGGACTTTGATTCACCCTTTTTACTTTAAAAAATGGAGCGCAGATAGATATGTAGATAATAAATAATAATAATATGTAGATAGATAACTCTTTGTCCATAATTACAATTCAAAAACACTTCGATCTCTTATACCTCTAGATAACCAAAAACAATAAATAGAAAAATATGTTCAAGAACAAGGTTATGGTCTATGGTCATGTGGTCAGACCGCTTAGTATGATCAATCGGACTACGTAAACTTTTTCCCGTTGCGTTGGTTCGATTAATCGAAACGGTGCAGTAGTTACAGAGACGTTATTCTATGGTCTAAACTAACAAATTTCAGCCTGATCGGTTTAGCGTTATAGCAGAAGAATAAACAGATATAGATAGATATAAATGCCTTATTGTATACCACACAAAAAGTAGAATTAAACATTACAAGTAGAAAATTATAGACTAAAATATAAATGTTATAGCGGCGGTCTTATCGTGTCTTATCTATCTTATCGTCTTATTTTACAGGTTTATATAATTACAGCTTCGACCCGTAGTCCGAAGTTTCTAACAAAATTTTGCGTTTTTATTAAAATACTAGCTTATGCTCGCTTACCCGCGTGGCAAAATCCTTTCTTAGCAGAGGTCTACATCATAAAACCTTGGTATGTTCCAACTTTCAACTCGATCTGTTTAGCGGTTTGGGCTGTGCGTTGATAGATCAGTCAGCCAATCAGTCACTCTTTCCTTTTATATATTTAGAGATTATTATTGGAGTGGTCAGTGGTTAGGCCTTGATCATTAAAGTTTACATAAAAGGTGGTGGTTTCTATTGCTTAAATTTTAATTTTATCTCATTTTTATTTCAATATAGGTACATAATAAGGAACAGAAAAATATACAAAATTAGACTAAAAAATAACTAAATAACCCCAAGAATATAAAAAACAGTACCTACTTAGAAACTAAAACATTAATATAAAAAAAAAATACAAATAATTACAAACTTAGTCATTAAATAACCCGCCCCTGATAGTTCCCGGTGCAAATGAGCCCATCACACTAGCGGCATTGCCACGCTGAATAGCGATGGCCATCCTCTGCACCAAAAACGACCTGGAGCGGGAGTCGCCGGTCTTTTCCGAAATCCTTTGTCCAATCTCTTTAACGAGACCGCACGCTTCACTGCTCCAACTGCCCATGGTCTCTACGGCAATGGGGACGAAGTGATAAAGCGGGTCCATGGCGGCGTACTTAAGCCTCTTCCTTGAACTGGCGTCTTTGGCTGCTGCTGACGGTGAGTGGACGGTGCGACTCAAGTGACTGGCGGCGACAGTGCAGACACAAGTAGCGTCCCACAGTAGGCACTTCCCGTTCTTCCAAGGCACCAGAGTCAGCCCGTACGGTTTCTTACCGTCAGATCTGCTCAGACCCGGAGGCTCAAGCACGCAAGGGACGTTAGCCGTTATTAGGGCTCTGCGTACGATATCGTTCAGAGCATGGTGGCGCGGAAACCTCCCTGTGCTTCGCCGACAACTCAGAGCTTATTTTCTTATTAAAGAGAATAGTGTTGTGCTTTCAAAATAGGTATTATGTCTGTATCATTCTTAGCTCTTGCATTGCGAAATGGAGTTATATTAATGCTTCAGTAAAAAATAGTTTCTCTTTTGCTTTGAACACGGTCGTCTAGTTACTGAATATAATAATATTAATACCTACATATTAAAATTATTTCCTTATATTTTTATGACACGATATTTATTTCTTTTTGCAGTCAGTACATCCATTTTCAAAGGCATGTTTTGCTTTTGCGTGCCGAGGGCCGAGTCTATGCCAGTGTGCGGCCGACGCGACGACTGACGTTTCAATGTGATACACACATACGTAAATACCACACACATGCACACGCGACCAAATAATAACGACCTTAATGCTCCTCTGTGGCGCTAAATGATCGTACGCCAGTAGGAGGTCATGAGATAATGGTCGGTTAATGAACACCAAAATGTGTTGAGCTGCGGTTGTGTTGGATTTAGAGGTGAATAGGGGTCTGATGATAATGGTTAATTTAAATATATGCACTCGTGAGTGCCATGTTAGCACTCGGATCACCTTCGTACGACCTCGTGTTTCGACACCGAGATATTGTTCTGTTCTGCTGAAGGTTTGCGCGAGCGCGGGCTGATTACTGATGAGAGCGTGTTCTATTTTTGAATCACGATAATTTATTGGCAAATTGACATCTAAGTGGATTGGATTGCAATTGTGTGCTGGCATTTTACACACACATTGACGTATTTGGCTTCATGATAAACAACTAAAAATCTAATACAAAAGCTGAAGGATAGGAAAATTTACTGCATTGCAGAGCCAGACCTCAGCAGACCCTCGTGATCTGGTTTATCTTTACTACGGGCAACATTATTAGTAAATACACACATTATTACTTTTCTAGAGACGAACAGACGGACGGGCAACAAAGTGATCCTACAAGGGTTTCGTTTTATTTATCCTTTAGAGGTACTAGGTAAGGTACCTCGAGGTAATCTACTGAACCCTAAAAAGAGACCATTAAGTCGATCGTAGCGTGGAACATTTGCTAAAGTTTGGTAGATGTCATATTATTACCTACTTACCTACGTGGCAAATGATATTGGAAACTGTTTAGAACAGTGCTGTACCATTCGAAAGAATGATAGGTGATAGGTACAGTCAACTACAAAGAGATGTATCCATGTTAGGCTTACAAAATGAAGTAAATTTTCATTTGCCACAATGAACTACTCTTGGTTCGTGACATTTCTAGTAGCAATCAAACTTTATATTGTCATCGACTCGTTTAATATGCAACAATGATGTATCCTACTACTTTTCCTTAGGTGATACATAAAAATAGCATTTAAAATGAATCGAATATAGTATAAGATTTGGTGGATACTGAAAATGTCACGAAGTAAGGGTAAATAATTATTGCTTACTAAAAGTTCCTTCATTTTGTAAGACTAACATGGATACATCTCTTTGTAGTTGACTGTACATAACATTCAACTAGTCATAGTCTATACTCACCTTAATGTCACGTCAAGGAAAAGGAATATGGGCAAAATTGATCAACGGAGTTTTTATTTTAAAAATCTAGCAATTCTCATTTAGTTGAAAAGATAATATTATTGAGTAGTGAGGTAGGTAGGTACCTATTATGATATGTCTTAGAACTTAGAACCGAGTTCATGAAATTGCTAATTCGGAGGCGCACTCCTACTTTTGCAGGCAATTCATACAAGCCTGTGAACCAAAAACGGTGACAGTAGGTACCTAACAATAGATTATTTTCTGTCATGTTTTTATAATATTATACTCATGATATCATTTAACATCGACCCTAACACCTGGGAGGAAGCGGCAGACGATCGTGCGAGCTGGAGGAAGACACTATTTGACGGCATTTCTGCGCATGATAATGCCTGGTTCGAACAACTAGCACAAAAACGTGACAGACGCCACCAACGCGCGGCTATTCCTCCAGCGTCACCAGGAACAAAATTCGTCTGTACACTTTGCGGACGACGTTGTCATTCCCGTATCGGCCTTACTAGCCATGCTCGTAAGTGTCGTCGAACCTTTAATATGGACGCTGCTTGAATCATCTTTTATAGATGCAAAAGGCCAGTGATGATGATGATACCTTTATCCGTTAAATACAATTTTCTTGTCTTGTCTTTCGGCTTTGTTTCTCTGTTTGTAATTCCAGTACTTTTACATTTTTAAGCTTCCATAGTCAACAAGGAAACCTTACCTATACATAGGTATTTTATAGTTTCGCTTTGTCTGTCTTTCCGTCTGTCTGCGGCTGAGCGGAGGGATACTATAAAGTCCTAGAAAGCTGTAATTTTACACAGAGGAGGATAATGATCAGGGTAAGAGAACGGTAATAAAAAATAATTTTAAATTAATTAATTTAGTTAAATTTTTAACACTTTGTTTAGTTTAATTGTTACACTTAAGTTACGAAATTGTGTTTTAGTTTTAAGATTTTCTGTATATTTGTGATGTTACAATAAAGAGTATTCTATCTAGGTATCTGTTTAGGGTACCTACCACCCATATACGTAAGATAGTGATGATTTTTTTTGCTGGGTTATCCCATCATGTGAGGTACCTACCTATCGTTGAAATCTGAACTTTTAGTTTTAAAAATCAAGTTCGTTTCAAAAACAAACATATTTTTTTCGGGGTTCGAAGGTTAAGTTGTATGTCTATGAAAATATCATAGATATATTCACAAAACGTGTTATATCCGATATATCTTATGATATATATCAGATATATTATGAAAAATATCCGATATATATCCAATTTATTAAGATATTGGTCATAGGCGTACCCAGCTTCTAGCCTAGGGGGGGCAGGCAAGGGCGGATTTAGATTTTTTTTACTGAACTTAAATTTTATGCCTGTTTTATGTAACTACATATATGTTTTAACGTTGAGCAGGTAGGACCTATTTAAAGTAACACCATACTTTGATTTCGGCTCGCACAGAGCGGTAAGAAAATGAAAATATTCTTTCTTTAAATAGCGCGAGCAGCTTGCTGCGAGCGCTAAGAAAAATTTTATATTTTTGGCAAGGAAAAAAGTGCGTTTCACTTGCTCCGAGCGGAAGAAAAATTATGATATTCTTCCTTAAAATACCGCGAGCAGCTTGCTGTGAGCGCCGAGAAAATTATATTATATTTGACAACGAAAAATGTGCAGTTATCTTTTTCTGAGCGGTTAGTAATTTAAATATTTTCACTTATAAGAGCGCGTACAACTTACGAGCGCCGAGTATTTTTTATATTTATGACTAAAGGTGAGCTTAGTTCTTTCCGAGCTGCAAGAAACTTGAATGTTCTTACTAATAAAAGCGCAAGCTTTTTGCTGCGAGCCGAGAAAATGTCAAATCTTGATTATGAAGAATGTGCGAACGGCTTATTTTGAGCCCTAAGAAAATATCCTATTTCTGACCACGAAAGTTACATGTAAGAGATATACTACTACTACCACTACCTCACTACCTCTATAGCTACCTACGAACTTGGTGCAAGTGCCAAGAAATGTTATAAATATGATGACAAAAGTGTGCATTTAGTACGCTCCGTGTGGTGAAAAAATGAAATATTGTTACTAAAAAGCTAAAAAATATATAATTCTGACTACGAAACGTGTGTGATCGCCTTGTTGCGAGCGCCAAGAAAATTTTATTTCAGATATAATATAAGACATTCGATTTCCAGGGGGGGGCAGCTGCCCCCCCCCCTGCCCCCCCCTGGGTACGCCTATGATATTGATCCTTTAAACCCTGCAATTAGCTAAAAAATTATCTTTGTTTATGAAACGTAGTATAGGCCTATTTATTTAGCGTAACGCACAAGTGATTGCGCTGGTTTACCGAGCATCACAAATCACATGTGTATCGTGAAAAACGATCACAACAAAAACAAAAGAAAACCGAACCCGCAGTTATTATTGTTATTAATTTATTCTAACCATGGATACAAGTTTAAGATCATTGTTTATTGGAGGAAAAATTCGATAAAGAGTGGGCGTTTATCGAATCACATCGATTCATTTTGTGACGATTCTTGAAAATAGCAGACTGTTGAACTTTTTTCCATTCTTCGGCAGTAAATCACATTCACAAACACTCAACGTTTATTAAACCGACTATTAATACGCGTTTAGCACTTATTGCAAAATTATTATCCAAGAACACAAAAAATTTCATCCGCTTTCCAAAAGCGCGGCAAAATGAATCCCCCGAACCCGCAGTTTTCAAATAAAGTTACCACACCACAACTGCCCTTTCACGTCACAAAGGGAAAATAAACAAATCTACGAAGTGCGAGAGCATTATTTATTCAGAGCCAAGGAAAATTCGAGTGAACCCGGCGTAAAATTGAAAGAAACCTCTGTATAAGAGGTTGCTTGGGAAAGTGGATTTACCTAATGGAAAAAAAAGAATTCTTTAAAAATATTATCTATAGTTTGTGTTTATGTTCGCATGGGTGGGCACAAAATCACAGTCGGTTTTTTAATTACATCACAATAATATTATTACAAGTGAAATTTTGAAAATACTTTTTAAAAACAAGCTTTTATTATTATTACCATCTTGCATCATAAAGTACTCGTCAAGACGAATCAAATGAGCCCAAATTCGATGGGGTTGCGATGTTTTATGACGGAGTTCCTATGGCCACCTTCCAGCTCCATCATCAGATCAGCTCGATGTCATAAAAATATTGCATTGTCATCCGATTTACACACGCATGCAAATTTTCAGCTCAATTGGAAACCGGAAAGTGGGTCAAATTAAACTTGCAAGATTTGATTACAGACAGACAGACCGACAGACAGACAGACAGACAACAGACAGGTGAAAGTAATTAAAAGCTTGTAATAAAGGCGAAAGTTTGTGAGTGTGTATTTATGTTACTTCTTCACGAATGGGGTGGACCGATTGAGCTGAAATTTCGTATAGAGTTAGCTTAGACCCTGGAATATAAGTATCTTACTAATATTATAAACGTGATAGTTTGTAAGAATGGATGTCTGGAGGTCTGGATTGGATGTGTGTTTGTTACTCTTTCACGCCTTAACGGGTGGACCGATTGAGCTGAAATTTAGTATAGAGTATAGAGATAGACCCTGGAATAACATATAGGCTACAGTAAGCGGGTAAAACCACTGGGCGCAGCTAGTTTATAATAATGAGAAAATTGCACAACTTCACACCTAGGAAGCATCCTTGCATTATTCATTATCCTTGCAGAAGCCTTTTTCTTGATACAAAAATGTATTTTCCAAATTATATTTCAGAATAATATAAGTATTATATCTACCTAATTTATGTAGGTACTTATTTACCTGCATTTATTAAAATAACTTTCTTCAAATTATTTTACAAACAACATTCTGATAAATAATTAAATGAAATCTTTTGCATTCGTTATTAAATTATTACTCGAGGCAAACTTCATGGACCCGACGCGATGGACCGAACCGATACGGCATCGAGCCGGCAGCTGTCGGTATATCTATCTCGCTCTACCGCACGCGTATAAACAGAGACAGAAATAACCCGACCAACGCGCCCGACCACACGACCTTCGAGCGGTTAGTACGTCATCAGACGTGTCCTGAGCAACACGCCACGCGTCAACGAAAAATTACAAATTTTAAAAATGTCAGATTCAGAGAGTGAAACACAAAATATAAACAAAAGACGAGGAATACTCACACTGATACAAAATTATAAAGCTATGCCGTGTCTATGGAACATTTACGACGAGCGCTACAACAGCAAAGAAAAAAGAAACAAATATTTTGATATATTATTACAAAAATACAGAGTGTACAAACCCAAAACAGACATATATCAATTAAAAAAGAAAATCGAAAACCTGAGATCTTCGTATCGACGGGAACGTAAGAAGGTAAAATGCGTACAAATATAATTTGATTTGTGGAGCGATGGTTAATCCACTCCTGCGCTTGTGACGCAAAAGGTTGCGAGTTCGAATCCCGCCTGGAACAAAAAGTTGTATAATCTATAGATATTAGTTTCTGTTCTAGTTGGCTTTTTGTGTCTATTACCTATTACTAGATTGTTCTTCAAAAATTAAAATAAATAATATTGAAGATCTTTGGTTTGGTTGCACCTTTCGGCCTAAGTAATAATACCTATCTATTATTGTGAAATAAACTAACATTGGTTTTGTGGTTGCAGGTTATACATGCTCAGTTCAGTGGTTATGAACACCATCCTATGTTGTGGTACTATAAACATATGGAATTTTTGGATAAAATTGAGAATGATGGACTAAACGAGCATGTTGAAGACGCCAAGACAGAGGAATCAGTTGCCGAAGTGAGTAACATTTTGTTTAAGAGTGCTTTTCACGCAAGGAGTCCCGCGGAATTTAGCCGCAACTAAATTAAATTTTATCGATAATTACTCTACTTTGTCCTAAATAATTTTTATTTGTTAGATAAAGTAAATACCTATAAAATTGAGAAATTATATACGAAAAATTATGAGGAGTCGAAAATCTACTCCTTTCGTGAAAATATCAAAGGACTCCTTTCGTGAAAAGCACTTTACCAATATCGCTTCTACCATGAAAAAGGAACCAATGGAGACTGTGCAGTGAGCACCATTCTGAAACAAGAATAATGACGACAGGGTTGTTTGCCATCTCACTTACTCTTACTCAACTAGCTAATGCTCGTGGCTTTGCCCTCGTGGCCCAATTCTTTCTTAGCGGAGGTCTACGTCATAAGATCTATCTGAATTCCAAATTTCAACTCAATCGATTCAGAGGTTTAGGCTGTGCGTTGATTGATCAGTCAGTCAGTCACTATTTCCTTTTATGTATTTAGAAGATACATGGGTTGACGATAATATTTTATTTTTAATTTGTATGAAGTAAGTGAGATGTCAAACAAACAACCCTGACGTCATTTGTCTTGCTTCAGTTTGGTGTACACCCCGCCAGATCCATTTGACTTTAAGATTCTTGGCTTATGCTGTAATGTCGAACGGACACGCACATGTCATAATCTTTTACTTTTATGATGTAAATCAGTAATTATATCGTATATCTAGTTCTTTAGTCTTTTTTATTTAAAGTAGAGCGCTTTAATAACATTTGTAACAAAACCATCTTTTTGGGGGTCTTAATATAAAATTTAGCAAATGTTCTTTATGTGACATTTGCAAAATTTTATATTAAGACCCCCAAAAAGATGGTTTAACATCATCGTTGATATATCGTCCTTATTATATCTTTCATAAGTTCATGTAATGTTATGATTTAAAGAAATATTTATCGTTTAAACGCCAAACTTTATCTACTACTTATTTATCGTATTCCTTTCAGTCATCAAAGCTCGAATCAAGTGAAGCAAATAAGAGGAGAAAAACCGATGTTGTTTACATAAAGGAAGAACGATACGACGACGAGTCAGACGATATAATAGAACAACCGAATATTCAAGATACACCAGCAAAGTCTTTGAACAAAACAATGAACTCAGAGGAACCAAGTTCGAGTAGTAGTACTAGGAGCACAGAAACATCAGCAGCTACCTTTGGGAGATTAGTTGGTATTCAGCTGAGTGAACTGAATCGCACGCAGAGACTTATCGCGGAGAAACTTATTTTTGATATTATGTTCCTTGCGCGGATGGACAAATTGACCGAGGACACGCAAATAAAAAATTAACAACACTTATCATTATGATGACGGAGAAACAGGAAGTCCGAGGTATTAAAAGTGCTTAAACAGATCTTAGTGTAATGTTTATTCCCTATGTTGAATAAAAATAGGTAGTAGATCTTTACAAATTTTGTTTTATTGGTATAGGTACCCACGTGTACAAAAAATCATCGAACTGCAAAACCCTTTGGAAATTAAATTAAAATTCTCATTATCCAATTTGTAATGTAAACAAATGTGGAAAATTCCTCAAATAAAAAACCAGAAAAAATAGTGGTATTGAATCTTTGGTAACTGAAGCTTATAAATTTGGTTCAGCTATGGATAATGAATATGTGTACAAAAACCCTGACGTAACGTCGTGTATACTAGCGATGTTCAATGTTCAGTGAAGCTAGTAAGAAATTTGCTGTTTGCATAGGTGACTGTCGACGATAATCGCTCACCATGAGCCGTCGGCTTGTAATGTCCTTTACCATAAATAAATAGTCTTGAGATAAATGTGACTTATCCAATTTGCTGAAAAACCACACGAAAGCTCTCAAACGCCAAGGGAAAGAATTCTCGAAATAAACAAAGGGTGATCTCGTGTTATTCTTTTGTCTGGACGTTTGAAAGGGTTCCCTCGGTCCCTTGGGCGTCGTTTGTTTGGACCATGGCGGATTTAAAGGGAAAACCGGATATTTTCTATGCAAATAGGAGAAAATATCGTGGTACGGTATTTAACTGGTCTCTTAATTTGAAGGGTCGATAATATTGAAAAGCTAAAAAAATAAGTTGATTTAAATATTATCAATTAGATACCTACTAGCTACGATACGATTGACCTGTTGAAAGTAGACTCATTGTTATTTAAGGGTCTAAGCTACATACAAAATTTCAGCTCTTAAATCATTTAATCGGTTGAGCCGTCTCATTTAAGAAGGATCATTATTCGTTATCAACATCCACAGTCTCCTACGTCCCAAAAATTTGGATATTCACATGAAACTCCTGTAGAGAGGTAAGTTATTAGATAACGACGTTGCACTAGTCGCAGACCAAGTAATTATCATAAAGATGCCATTGATCCAGCATCCAGTTCACAAGAAAAGCGATAAAGGACATCCTCTATCCATAAGTTAATCACGCCGTAAAAGCTTTACAGCTGCTTAATTATGCTCATCTTATCAGGGCACTTCGGATCTCGAGTACCCTCGAGTACGTGCACGTCGCGAATCGCCAGGACTTGTTCCTCATCCGCTGGCAATTCATTATCTGAACTCCACTAGTAACATGACCGTCATACTCTCACCACGAACAGTACAAATTTCACTTTGTGGTAAACCTTCTAAAGACGAGTTTCCTTCATTCAAATGAGGACATGGGGCTCTCTGGCATTGAAAACCAAATGATTACTAGCCTCGCGTGTTGGACTTTCGAACGTCGTATTCGTTCCGAACGGTAATTAAAATGTAACTGTAATAGCACGCAATAAGGTGACTTTTTCCGGTCGATTTCTGAATGTAGGTTGTTTTCGAAGCGTGTTCCGTAAAGCAATGAGAGAGGGCGTGATAAATAACCGCCTTTGTGAACTCACCGCTGGAGTATTAAAATATATTTCGAGATTGTTTCGAGTTTTTTTGTGGCGGGAATCGGATGTTCCCGGGGTTAGTGACAAGAGCGGATCGTCGGGTATGCGGCCACGATTTATTTGGCAGGCTTCATGTGGGCACAAAAACAATGATGATATCCATGAGTAACGGCTAGCTGGATAACAAAGGGTCGTTAATAGTGTTTGCCACACAAATCTGTTTTTGGGTTTCTAGTCGATCTACGATATAGTGCGGTTTTTTCATTGAAGATGTTGATGATAGAGACTGTGAGGAGTAGTTTATAAG
The DNA here is from genome assembly GCA_947507615.1 of Hemithea aestivaria. NCBI lineage: Eukaryota > Metazoa > Arthropoda > Insecta > Lepidoptera > Geometridae > Hemithea > Hemithea aestivaria. The sequence goes on from OX382331.1 coordinate 12,870,432, forward strand.
AACTACTCCTCACATTAGTCTTGCCAGTTTATACTGGCAATTTAATTTTCATTGCTAAACTCAATGTTGAGTGCAGTCATAACAACTAAAGAACCGTTTAACTCAAACAGACTATACCTTTGGCCTTTGACCATTTGTTATGACAGAAATCGACCATTTATTAATTTCATAAAAAACTCATCGACACATATTAATTTGAGAAAAGGAAATGATTTCTATGCTTATGTCACAAGAACTTCTATAAACAGATGACATCAGATGATCACAGAAAATATTCAAAACAATGACGATCAACAATGATTCGAGGACATCAGTAGAATACGAGTAGACCATGAAAATTGTTGGCGTGAGTTGAAATGCTTGCCATGCGTTTTCTTGTACGAACAAAATTTTGTCTTCCACACGACATATTATATTATCTTCATAATTGAAAATCTTGGTCTCCTGATACTGCACTGAGAGGCTACTAAGGAATGAGACGCTGATGCCATTAACCACACCTCCATTTCGAAGTCACCAAATAAAGATATATGGAAGCCTTAACAGATCGTAGTAGATCTTCTAATATTGGCAATTTTACCGGGGGTAGACTTCCTTTGCAGGAGGTCGTCTAGGTGGGTACCCCAACAGTGCCAGTTATTCTACCGCCTGAGCAGTGATGTGCAAACATTACTGTGCTCCGGTAGGAGGGCTCTGTAGCTAGTGAAATTACTGGGCTAAAGAGTCTTAACAACTTATGACTCTTGAGTGAGAAGCGTTGGTGCAGTGCTCCTAGAATTTCACATCATTGCGAAATCCTGGGTACACTGTACTGATTATGGGCAGCGTTATCTCTTAACATCAGGAGAGCGTCTTGCTCGTCTTCTACTTCATCACATAAAAAAAAAAAAAAAAAAACAATCTCCATAGATCAGTAGCCAGGGTAGCCGGAACGGGTGTGCTCGTCGAATGTTATCGGGAAAACCGGTATAGACATTCGGTATATTGGAGGTGCTAAATCACGGGAGCAAACGACGTTTTTTCCGGATCACCCCTGCGACGAGTGGTGTCTCGAGAGATAGCGAGTACGGTCCGCAGATTCAATTGGAAATAATATTTTGACAAAATTTATAGTTAAACTAGCTGCGCCCAGCGGTTTTACCCGCAGTACTTATGTAGCCTATGTGTTATTCCAGGCTCTAAGCTATCTCTATACAAAATATCAGCTCAATCGGTGCACCCGTTTAGGCGTGAAAGAGTAACAAACATACATCCTGTCATCCAGACATATCCATTCTTACAAACTTTCACGTTTATAATATTAGTAAGATTTATTTTTTTATTAAGACAAACTGAATTATCTCCGTATTTTAGTCGTGCCGTGTACCCTCTTCTCAATTTCGGAGTCGAAAAAAAATTGCGTATTCCCGACCAATTAAAAAAATTGAATGCAAATGCTGAGGAGAGAATACGACTATAAATGAGAGGTGTAATCTATTTATGGGAAAGAAAATTGATGATAAAAAAGATAGTTGGTACAGAAATAAGTTTGACCGGGTAGAAGTGACATGGAGGCGGGATCTTCCAATAGATTACTCAAGAATAGTCGTGTCCTCTCCAATTTCCTTGAAATGTTTGTGTTCATCTATTTTGTGAAGTCCGTGGCCCTATCCTACTTCCAATAATTATGGATATGTTTGTATGTGTATTTAGGCCAGTCGTACGTCCAACCTGGATTTGGAGGCCCTGAATACGAATCAGCTTGTAAATTGTTCTCCTGGAAGCCATCTTGTTTCTGAAGGGAAGTAAATCGGTGGATCCTGGCTGTTGCCTATAAGGTTTGTTAGAGGCAGTCGTTAAGTCATGTTGCTGGCTTAGTAGTAGGTAATCTTGACGATATTTATGTCGCAATTACAGGTCGTTGTGTACACAACACAACCTAAGATTGCGATTTACGACGATTAAGTTGCTTAGCTTGGGGTTAGGTGGCACTGTGTGAAATGTGAAATGTTTATTTATTTATTTATTTGATTCCAACAGTGTAAGTTGAGTAACCAGTTCAGTTGAAATAAACCCTAATTTATTTTTATTGTTTTATTTTCCTGCTGTCGGTACAAGGGGAGGGCGGGGCGTTATCCTCATTATTTAGATATTAATCCGGCACCCTCGGGCTGCGACTGCGACTGCGGCTGCGACTCGCATAACGACTGTCGCCTTTAATTAATGCACGACACTTGTGCCACCGTGGGATTGACTGTTATGGCTTTACTTAACAGTTGACCATTATGGTTTGTCTTTTTTATCATTTGTGTGGAAGTGATCGCAGCTATCATTAAAACCGCTATTTGCTAGACATTGCTAAAAAGCGAAATGCATATTATTTTTTTGTAATTAGCGAATAACAAAAAATCAATATACCTAGGTTGGCTTTGACCAGTATCTCGCGTGATGTTAAGCGATGATGCACCCGGAGATGGTAGCAGACTAAACCTAGAGGGCGGGATAAATGCCTCATTGGCTGATTAATGAGTAGGCACATTTTAGAATAACCTATGTCCTTCGAACCTACATATTCTCAATAATAGAGATTTTGACATGGTCAAAATTTTTTAAATACAATTATAAGAGTCCGTAATTTTAATAATAAAAAAATAATCGAAACGTACTTTTTTTGCAACTAAAATTAAAAAATGGCTGAGATATATTTACCTAGGTAACGCTTATAAGATTCTGTGTAGGGACTAGGGATGAAAATGTCCGAATGTTTCCGAAACTTTCCAGGAATACTTCCAATGTTTCCGGAAACATTGCAGGAAATTTTCCAAAATTTCCAGATTAACACTGAATTTTTGAATGCGTTTTTTTACTACTACGGCCTTCTGGGTTTTTTATTGTTTTGTTATTATACTTATCTATCTCAAAACTATAATAAATGATGGTAATTGCCATGAATATTTAATTGACGATGGAAATATACAAAGAAAAAGTGAAAACTATGATACTGGTAACTTATGATAGCTAAACCCATCATTTTTTTTGACTTACAATTATAAAGATTATAAACAACCAAAGAGGGCATTGATACCGACTTATATAAACATAATTCATATAATTCTGTTTTAACATTAGCTCACCAAGCAGCCAGGTTATTACTTGTGAATCAGTCATTTCACTGTTTCACCCTTTACATACAGACACGTGTATATACTTTCATATGCACAAGAATAAGTCTATTTAACAAAGTAAAACAAAAATACAATGTTTTTTTGGTAATTGGTATGATTTTTCCATCAATGAACAGCGTATTTCTTTTCCTTGGTATATCAGTTAGAAATTTAATTTTATAGTCAAAATTCTTGATTGAGTATTGTAGACAGGCACTAAGCCTACTATCCTATCAGCAGTAATTTTACTTTACTTAGCATTTTCATTTATAAAGTCAGATTTCTGATTTGTGGTTTATTCCCCATTGTTTCTGTCAAATTTGGAAAGTTTCATGGAAGTAATGGAAACTTTCGGAATATTTCCGGAAATTTTCATCCCTAGTAGGGACGCGTGACTTCACACCACTAAACAAAAATGTTCTAGATTTAGTGGTGTGACGTCACGATCAAGCAACTTTAGTGCGTTGTATCTCCCAATTTTTAACAGAATTACAAATAAAAAATAAGTGTCCAATATTTTTCAATAATCTACATTTTAAACAAAAAAAATTAAAAAAATTGTCAACATCCCTACTAAAGTTTGCAGAGATATATGGATGCATGGATGTTAATTAATCTTTCACGCCAAAACAACTTAATCGATTGGGCTGAAATTTGATATGTTGGTAAAAGTTAAAACCCTGGATATCTTGCTGTAATTTATCCTTAATTAATCACATAATACACATGTTGGTAATATTGTAAATCTTATCCTGCACCTGTCTATTAAAGCCTAATGAACTTATTATAGAAAATTATTGATTAGAAGGGTAGGGTTGTCACTGCTACCAAATATTTTTTATTTATCGTTGTTAGCTTCCAAAAAAATATTCAGAATTAAATTAGTTTACAGTTATTCATAATTCCGTCTTCCATTAAAATATTCTGTGTTTATTTTGCCTCAAATAGGTACCTAAGTTTTATATTAGTTTGTAAGTAAATTAAGCAAAAATTTAGGGACAGTGAAGCGTAGAAAACACAAGTGAATTAAATTTAAAATTTAAAAAAACCCCAACGCAATACGTAATTCAAATTTTTTTGATGGCGGCCATCTTGGATTTTAAATTTTATATAGTGGGCTGTATTCTACTTGTTAAGCCCTTTCATTTAATACCCATATCGATGGGGTCGTGGAAGTAAAAAGTAATCCGCCATTTTGTAGCGGCGGCCATCTTGGATCGATTTCCACCAAACATGGCTAAGAACACTCTCGACTAACTCTACTTTCAAACAAATAAAATTAAATCAAAATCCGTTCATCCGTTTGGGAGCTACGATGCCACAGACAGACACACACACACACACACACACACACACACACACACACACACACACACACACACACACACGTCAAACTTATAACACCCCGTCGTTTTTGCGTCGGGGGTTAAAAATTGTTTATAAGGAAAAAGTCGACGTGCGTCGGCAAAAGCGCGATTTTCCACATTCTCTAGAATCTAGGTTGATTTTAAGTTAGTGCAAAATTACCTAAATTCATTATTTAAAAAATATTAATTTGAAATTACCCCATTATTTTCCGAAAATACAGTTGGCACGCAAAAAAAATATTGCACATACAAACGTTTCCAGCCAGCAACCCGCGCGGGCTAAGCGCGAAAAGTAATTGAAACTGGCGTCCAAATGAATGTTGCCAGAGTGCAAATATACTTAATATTTTGAAGTTATTTGCCATTTACAGAATAATACAGAAAAAAGAATACCGTTTTTAAAAGTTGCCGAAGTTACCCCAATAAATCTATAATTTACTTACAGATTACTAATAGATTATCCTGCTAACCCTATGATCAATTCCATTAAAATGATTAACATGCTTATTATGAAGCTATATTTTATGTTAATAGCTAATCTTTGATGATCCAAGTAACCACGAACTCGCTATTAGTTGTAGAATCATTATTTCCATCTATCAACTTATCTAAAAAAAATCCAATCAAGCTATCTATGAACCTTTCTACCTACTATCTATCTATCTCCTAAAAGATACATGATATGATATTTTGCTGCCAACCCTATCAATTCCATTAAAATTATTAACATGTTTTTTTTTTGTTTTTTTTTCAAACGGCAAATGCCTTTATTGAGAAAAACAAACCAACAATACTACAGCTACTACAGCAGTTGAGAACACTTTTATTAACCACAGATCGGCCACAAGCCAATCTACAGAAAATCCAAGTGCTCCAAACCACTGTCAGATGGCAGAGTGCCCAGAATGCTGGCAGCATTGCCACGTTGAATGGCAATACTTTACGTTGGGCCAAATATACCCCAGCATTTTGGTCACATGTCGCCTCGACCAAGCGCTCAGATAAGTTTTGGAAAATGCGGTGAGCTCCCGGACCCCAAGGACCCAATGTCTCTACCCCAAACGGCTCAAAAATGTAACCGCTATCGAGGTTAGCATATTTACGCTTGGTTAACATGCTTGGTGTAGATATGGAGCTGTTAGAAAGCTATGTTTTATGTTATACTAGCTGGTCTTTGTTGAGCTATTGATATGCACGTACTCGCTGTTAGTTGGACACAGATTTTTTATTTCAATGTATCTAAACATCTGAAAATTTTTCTATCTATCAACCTTTCTACCTCTCTTTCAACCTATCTATAAATATTAGCAATCTAACAATGTGTCTATATCTACTTTTTTTAAGTTTGACCTGCCAATCCTATGATCAATTCCATTAAAATGATTAACATGCTCGGCGTAGGTATGGAGTATGGAGCAGAAAGGAAGCTATGTTTTATGTTACGACCCATAAACAGGACACACTTTACGAGCAGCTTTGATGAGCCATCGACATGCACGTGCTAGTTGTTAGATGTACAAACTTTATTTCTATCTATCTACGAATATCTTGGCAGATAGATTATATTTCCTTCCCTATACGATATCTTGTAATCACTTTTTTTATACGAAGAAGAAAGACGAACAAAACGAAGAGCGTTATGCTCCTCGTTTGCTGATGATAAGTGATATATAACTCTGTCCATAATAAGTAGGTACAGTGCTACCCAGCATTTTGCAATGATTTTCAATTCTAGGCGCACTGCAACGATACTTCTTATGTCCCAGTGGTCGTACATCAATCCGGAAGCCCTGGGTTCAAATCTCAGTGTGGCAAACTTTCACGTTTATAATATTAGTAAGAAGTAAGATATCGCTAGTAGGTAGATAGGTGGACTGGATGCCAAGGCTCTGCCGATTCCCAGACCTCCGTCACTAAGGCGATGCGGGAGTGCCGCCGGGTTGTTTTAGTGGGTAAACCGTGCAGCTGTTCTGCACGGGAGTCCCACATTACCCTCCCATTCCCTCGATGGGAGGGTATGCGTAATGCATTTTTTCCCGGCGAAAACAAAAAAAAAAAGTAGGTAGATAGGTATACCAATGAGGATTTTTATTGAACATCCCTTTTTTTCACAGGAAAAATGCGTTACGCATCGTCACCCAACACCGCGGGCGCAGGGTGGTATGCTATTATTTTCCTTCCTTTGATCATCCGCGGTGTTGTCAGCTCGTGCCCTCGTGCATTAGTGCTGTGCGTTAACTCGCCCGCTAATTAACCAGAGCGGCGCTACCGAATTAGCACTCTTAATACAACGCTCTCAACAAAGAACGTTTTGTGGAGTTAAAAATGAAGCACCCATAATACTAACAAGGATAATGAGGTTAATGGTTTAGCTATCTTACTAATATTATAAACGTGAAAGTTTGTAAAAATGGATGTCTGGATGTCATAATGTTTGTTACTCTTTCACGCCTAAACGGGTAGAGCGATTAACTTGAAATTTTGTACAGAGATAGCTTAGACCCTTGCAGACAAAAGGGTGAAACCGCTGGGCGCAGCTAGTACTACATATTTTTTCTTAAGTGACAACGACGGCGGAGACTAGAAGACGGCTAAATCCCTTCCTGACTTCAATTTAGATCGTGCCGGAACACAATTACATATACATAGTAGTAATGGTAATGACTAATGACACAGTTGTAAGTTGATAATATTCTCAATTTGTTTGGTTAACGAAATTTATTACGTCACGATTATTTAAAACCGTTTGGACATAAATCGACAAATAACACTTTAATGAAACACAAAAAACTTAAACACGATTATAATAATCGAAGTGCTAAAATAGTCTAAAATTGGCGGTCCTTACCTACTTATCAAATCAAAAAAGATCTTTATACCCATCCATTGAAAAAATCACCCACCCTTATGATAGAAATTTCTTAATTCCAAACAAAAAAGCCTAATCAAATCCAATAACAAAAACACAAAAATCTAATTTTACCTTTGTGAGCCGTTTTTCCCCACCCTACTCTGTCCGGCGAGGGTAAGTTGGGGTGTATTTAACAATTAATGGCCAGTCCGCGATAATTGCCCTTTGTACCCTCTAATGTTAGTTTTTATGGAAGCGGCGCTTCCGGGCTTAGAATGGAAATGGAAAAATTGGTTAATGAACTTTTCAATAAAAAGGAGACTCTCAATTGGCTCTCAATTGTATTTTTTGTTTATTACCCTATAAGTCCGTTTTGGAACAGGTTTGGTTCCATAAAAGGCAAAATCTCAGTTTTTTTATATTTGAGTTTTTATAGAAAAACCAAACCTTGAATTACGCTTGTTCAAGTGAAAAGAAACATAACCCCAAACGTACAATCGGATATTTTCTTCCATCCATTCTATCTCCCAATTTGTGTATAGAAGTTAAATAAGAATTTTTTTTGTGGTCTTCTTCCTGCCCTTATCCCACACTAGGTAGGGTCGGCACAACACGTTTTTCTCCTCCATTCTGATCTATCATCCGTCATATCTGCATCCACTCCTCTAGCACGCATATCCTCTTTCACACAGTTAAACAAACCTTTTTCGGGGGTCCCTTTCCGGATTAGGTACCACTTATTACAATATTCATGGACTTTTTGGTAACATGATTTTCATCCCTCCGCATAATATGTCCATACCAGGACAAGCTTCCACTCTTTAATTTTTCTGTCACTGGTGCAACTTTCAGGCTTCCTCTCACATACTCACAATTTTTTTTGTGATATGGAGAAAATAAACGTAACATTACAACAGAAGAATAGAAACTATTACCTACTGCAGTAAATAACACTTGTAGATACGATTAGCCACAAATCGGCCACACGAAAATCTACAGAAAATCTAAGTGCTCCAAACAACCTTCAGACCTTTATAATACCACTGTAAAAATATATATCTGCACCGATTTCGTGTAACAAAAACAATATAACAAAACCTTTCAGTAGCAATATCCTTCCTCGTTCTCTTTTGAGTGTGCACTCGGACACCGATTTCAAAGCGTTCCTCGATCGCAATTTACTTTATTTCGTTTTATTTTATCGATGTCCTTTTCGTCCGCTTCTCCAATATTCATAAACCCTGAACAAGTAACGATAAAAATCAGAATAGGAAACAATGCTTATTTATTGGGAATCTTTTGAATTATAATACTAACCAGAACATAGTAATTAATATTACGATAGCTTACCAGTCATAGAAATATAATATTACTAGCTGTGCCCAGCGGTTTTACCCGATTTTCTATATGTTATTTTAGGCCTATGCGTTATTTTAGGGTCTAAGCTGTATACTAATCTGTACTAATCTGTATACCAAATTTCAGCTCAATCCGTCCACCCGTTTTGGCGTGAAAGAGTAACAAACACACATCCAGACATCCATTCTCCATGTTTATAATATGAGTTAGATAAGATAGGTTCCTATCTAGTCCATTGGGAACATAATACATAGGTACGTTATGCTGATGCAGTTGGCGGTGCAAAAATAGGAGTCGATCGTGTCTACCTTTTTCTGAAATCATCATTATCTGTAGTCGATTGCCTACTGATGGGCACATAAGGCCCTATTACACTTTTAGGCTTTTTATTACACTTTTACAGACTTTTAGGTCAAAATTATTATTATCCAAATTCTCTTTGGACTTTATTCCCTAGGTATATCTTTCCGTGTAGCCAAATAGTTGGAAAAATTCCAACGCTGAAGTTTAGTTCGATAGAAGATGGAGAAGATCACTCCTGAAGAAGCAGATTGTTCTATAGCGCAGGAGCTCATCTTAGGTTCGCTTGGTGTTTGCAACTGCCCTGAGGGCATGATGAATGATTGTGATCAGTGATCAGGCATGTTGAACTGTGCATCCGTTTATTTGCTGGCAGGTAAGAAGGAAGCAGGTACAAGTTATTTCTTCGGAAGAGAAAACTGTCACTGTAATGTAAGTCAGTAGTCACTAATGTTACGAAGCAGAGCAGTTATGTCAGTAAGTAAGAAACAAACAGCGCGAGATGTTTAACTTGTTCTGTTTGTATAAGAATCCAATTATTTTATTTGACAAACTAAAACATAAAAACTACCAGGATGTCATCACTCCATAAGTGATTAAAGATGTCTGAACATAATCCCTAATCCGAAGCTCGGCAAGATCGATGGACTTGCTAATTGCGTACCGCTGTCAACCGTTCTATAAATATTTGAGATTTGAGATGAGATCGAGAAGCGAGGTGTTGAAATGTTTGAGGATTTATGTGACAAACTCAAAGTGCTACTTGTGACGTAATCGTCGAGAGTAATCTAGAAGATTCCGATATACGTAAAAATATAAATACTTGTTAAGGACAACGCCAGCCTTTAGATATTAAGAACATTAGATTAGGAAAACTTTGGTAAAATTAAACTTAATTTTAAGGTATGGCAATGTAATAATAATTATTAACCGTTAGAGGCATGACAAGGACGGACATACAGACCGTTAATGACCGTTAAATGCATGACAGGGACAAGCCTATATAACGGAAGGAAATAGCAATAAAAAATGTACAATTAGCGATCATAGGTATCGTACGGGCGGGAGACCTTAAAAAAGTATATTAATAAGTTGAGATTTTAATATTGTGTTCAGTATCTTCAGTCGTCTCCTAACGCTCATAATGTAAACAAGTTAGTCTTAAAAGTGTAAAATTGTGCCTAGGTAACCTAGATTGGGAATTATAAGTTAATAAATGCAGTGAAAGTGTAAATCAAAGTTGTTATTTAAAAACCCCTCTAAATAGAACAGTAAAATCCAGTAGGAAAATAATAAGTAATACAGTCCACTATAGGTAAACGTAACATTTTGGTCCTTCGTAAGCCGAATTAAATCTAAATTAGAGTTAATGTTTTTTAGTAAAGTTTAGATTCAGTGCATTTTGGAAAAGTTTAAAGTCAGTGTTTGAAAAGTCTAGATTCAGTTTTTCTTGCACTTATACCTAGATTCAGTGTATATTGGAAAAGTTTAACGTCAGTGTTTGAAAAGTCTAGATTCAGTTTTTCTTGCACTTATACCTAGAATCAGTGCATTTTTGGAAAAGTTTAAGGTCAGTGCGTTAATAAATCTAAAAACAGTGTCGCACATATATAGAGCCAGTGTTTTAATTTAATAGTTTAAACTCTCGCGTGTACTTTAATATTAAATTAGGCTCTCAGTGTACTTTTAAATTTTAAATTTGACTTTTTATGTGCGAATAAACTCTGTGTTAAACTATTTGTGCTGAGACTAAGTGTACTATCCTAGTAACTGTTTCCTTATCGAAAAGTGCGTAAATCAGCGCGAGCTATAGTAGTGTAGTATCTCAATAAACTCCGCGGAAATAATGGTGAAGACACGTAGCCAACCAGAGGACGAGGCCGCCGCGGTCCCACAGGTTACTCGGTTCGACGATCCGCCACGATCGCCGTCAACTGAGCGACCGACCGCGGGCCTCTCAGCCGCCGCCACGATCCTGGAACGAAGAGGAACTGGAGGAGCAGCACCTTTGGGGAGAGAGGTATATATGTCACCCATTACGGAGTCGAGAGCAGAACCATCCACGTCACGCCTCACTGCGGGAGCGGAGCCAGACGAACCACCGAGGAGACAGGTATCACCTGCAAGGTCAATCGCATCTAACAGCAGCGTTAACGCGAGGGTTCGTCAGGCGCAGTTCGAGGCGGAAGAACGCCTGGCGCTGATTAGGCAAAAGCAGCTGGATCTGGAAACAGAACGGGTTAAGAGACGACTTGCCTACGATATGGAGGCTATAACTGAACAAGAGGATACTGAACCACAAGGTACTACCCTGGAACAGAGGAGGGTACAAACATGGCTGGATGAAGCCAAGGAGCACCGCACGCCGCACAACACGGAGCATCGGGTAAGCGATCTGCGTCCAGCTGAACGACCAAGATCGCCAACTCCAGGCAAAGGATCCCGAGGCCGTGGGGTGGATCAGCTCGTGGAGGCTCTAGAGAAACTAGCGAGGAATAGGCCACCACCGAGACAGGCGTACGAGCTGCCAGTATTTTCGGGCGCGCCAATAGAATGGTTCGCGCTCCGGGCAGCAATGCGAGATACGACAAAAACTTATAATTTGTCGAAAGCGGAAAATATGGCCAGATTGAGAAATTGTCTCAAGGGCGAAGCCAGGGAAGCAGTGTCCGTGTTATTACACACGGCGGAAGACCCTCAGGTAATAATGAACACTCTAGATCAAACCTTCGGTCAACCCGAAGTTATAGTGGAAAAAACTATTGAGGATCTGAAGAAGCTGCCGCGACCAGGAGTAGCGGCAACAGAACTCAATAACTTCGCGGTAAAAGTGCAAAATATAGTCTGGGTACTAAAATCAATCGATAAAAGGGGATACCTGTATAACCCACAGCTGACACGAGACATCATGACAAAGCTGAGTCCGCACATGTTATCCAAATGGTACGAATACGCCGAGCAGAATACTTCCGAAGTGGAAATAATCGCTATGTCACAATTTTTAATGAAGGAAGCCAGCAGAGCTCTTCGTTTCGGGTACATAAGCACAGCGACGAGCACACAGAAGAAGGAACCTGCCAAGACGGAACAACGAAGAGGAAAACAAGTATATGCGACCACGAACGACTCAGAAACATTAAGAAAATGCCAGGTGTGTCAGCAAAATCACGCATTAACCAAATGCGGCAAGTTCCTACAAATGAACATTACGGACAGGTGGGAACTCGTGAAAAAGGAAAGGTTGTGTTTCAAATGTTTAATCAGCAGGCATCGACGAATCTACTGCCGGGCTAAGGCCTGCGGTGTCAAGGAGTGCAGGATGGGTCATCACCAACTGTTGCACGAACATCACACTGCTCCCTCAATGGGGGGAGCGCAGACACCGCACGAATCCAACGAGCCTGCTAATGCCGAAACAGTAACAGCAACCTCAGACCTGGGACAGGTAAAATTAAAAATATGCCCAGTAACTATAACAGGACCCAAGGGTCAGGCGAAGGTGTATGCACTATTAGACGAAGGATCTACAGTGTCTCTAGTCGACGAAGAAGTCGCAAGGAAGATCGGCGCAAAGGGGCCAACCGGAACACTGCGTATAAGAGGCGTGAACGCGTGTCAACAGGACCACGAAAGCCGATTGGTAAAATTCCAGATCGCGGGAGCAAACGGTCGTGACTACACGATCAAGGCGAGAACCATTGGTGATATGAAACTATCTCCACAGTCCATGCCCCGAGATTTGTTACGTCTCGATCATCTCAAAGATCTAGACGCCGACGGGTTGTGCTACGACGATGGTAAACCGCAACTTTTAATTGGTTCGGACAACTGGGAATTGATCGTCACCAGAGAACTGAGGCTCGGGAAACGAAATGAACCAGGCGCTTCGAGGACTCAACTAGGATGGGTGATCCACGGGACGGTGCCAAGGCGCATACTCCAGGAAGAAGCCGATAATGTGCTTCACGTCGTGGAAATCAACGAGAGACTCGAAGAACTGGTCGAGCGACACTTCAGAATCGATGCTCTGGGCGTGGCATTAAAACCCAAGGTAAGAGAGGAAGATGAACGAGCAGTCGCCATCTTCAACGAAACAGCGAAACGGGTGAACGGAAGATTCGAAGTTGGTCTACCGTGGCGAGAGGACAACACCCAAACACCGCCGACTTATCACACAGCCCTGCAAAGGCTGGAAAGCCTTGAGCGAAAACTCAGCAAGTCAGAGAACATGAAGAGTGAGTATAATCAACAGATTAAAAATCTTCTAGATAAAGGGTACGCGGAGCTGTGTGACGGAACGGAGAAAAACAGTGGGAAACACTGGTATTTGCCACATTTTCCAGTACTGAACCCCAACAAACCTGGAAAAGTACGTTTGGTGTTTGACGCCGCAGCCAAATCACGTGGGGTAAGTCTGAATGACTTTCTCCTGGACGGACCGGACCTCCTGCTATCCATACAGAGGATCCTTTTCCGGTTTAGAGAATTCCAGTATGGGGTGATAGCAGACATAAAGGAAATGTTTCTGCAGGTGAAAATTCGTAAGGAAGATCAACCGGCTCAATTATTCCTCTGGCGATCAGATAAACAGGAACCGCCCCAGGAGTACAAGATGACGTCTATGATCTTCGGCGCTAGAAGTTCACCGTTCATGGCGCACAGCGTTAGAAATCTTAACGCAAGGGAGCATGCACACAGCTATCCAGAGGCAGCAAGGGCAATCACGGAATCTCATTACATGGACGACTATGTAGACTCCTTCCACAATATCGAGGAGGGGGAAGAACTCATACATGACATTATTGAGATCCACAGGAAAGCAAGTTTCGAGCTACGTGGTTGGAACTCCAATAACAGCAGGCTCTTAAATAGCATACCAGAGGACTTGCGAGCCGAGAGCGCCACTCAGATGCTCACTGGGTCGCACGAGCAAGAGAAGACTCTGGGACTACGCTGGGACACCTGCGAAGATTCACTGGGTTTCAACACATCACTCAGCCGAGTGAAAACCGAGGTCCGACAACTCAGCAGAACGCCGACAAAGAGGGAGGCGTTAAGTGCGGTAATGTCTTTGTATGTTCCTCTAGGACTGCTGAGCTGCTACACAATCACCGGGAAAATCCTGCTACAAAAGCTGTGGCGCGAAAAGTTGACTTGGGATGAACCATTGCCACATGAGTTCGCCCAAGATTTCGGAGAATGGATAAACCAAATGAAAATTGTGAGTAATTTACGATTACCCAGGTGGTACCAGTCATCCGCCTTCGAGATTAAGGAAAGGCAGCTACATGTCTTCTGCGATGCAAGTGAAGAAGCCTTCGCTACAGCCATCTACTGGAGGATGGAGAAAGCGGACGGCACAGCAGAAGTCGCTCTAGTCGCTGCCAAGGCTAAGGTGGCACCACTACGAAGCCAAACGATCCCACGTTTGGAACTCCAAGCAGCAGTAATCGGAACAAGACTCGCTTCAACTGTCCAACAGGGACACAGGTGGAAAGTTGACGAAATAATATATTGGACAGATTCCAGAACGGTGCTCCAGTGGATCCAGAACGATACCGTGCGCTATACTCCATTCGTAGCACATCGGCTGGGAGAGATCGCCGAGGCTACGCGACCGCGACAATGGAGATGGATTCCTACCGAGCTTAACGTGGCAGACATAGCCACTCGCCCAAACTACGTGCCATCTTCGAGGGAAGACAGATGGTTCAAAGGACCGAGTTTTCTTCAGGACAAGAAGTGTAACTGGCCTCAATTCACACGGGACGAAAACTCCAGCGACACGGAAGAAAGCGTACTTCAACTACAGGTAACAGTTAACGACAGCCTGCCAGATATTCACAGATTCTCCAACTTCGAACGTCTGATACGAGCCACGGCAGTCGTCATCCTGTTCATCGAGAGATGTCGTCGGAAGACACGACACCCGCTGGATGCCAGACACTTACGAGAAGCCGAGAAACTCTGGATCCAAAGAAGCCAAGCAGAAAGCTTCAACACAGAGCTGCAGCAACTACGACTAGGTAAGAAAATAGCGAAATCCAGTCGTCTGTTCAGGCTCGACCCAACCTACTGCGACGGGATCCTGAAGCTCAACGGGAGAATAGGAGCTGCTGACGTGTCGGGCAGTATGAAGCGGCCGATCATCCTGGACGGCCGCCACCCCTTCACGAAGTTGTTGGTCCAGCATCACCACAAGAATGCAGGACACGCCAACCCAGAACGAGTGGTGAACGACGTGCGTCAGCAGTACTGGGTGCTCCGGCTGAGACCAGCCGTACGAGCAGCCACCTCGAGTTGCGCCGTGTGCCGTATAAGAAGAGCCAAGCCTGAAGTGCCAGTCATGGGAGACCTGCCAATAGCAAGAATCCAAGCGTTCGTGCGACCTTTCTCCAACTGCGGGGTCGACTACTTCGGTCCAATGGTGGTGACCATTGGAAGACGACATGAGAAATGTTGGGGGGCGCTATTCACTTGCCTCACTACACGCGCTATCCACCTCGAGTTGGTAGCTTCTCTATCCACAGACTCTGCAATCATGGCGTTGCGTCGAATGGCTGCGCGTCGCGGGTGGCCGACCGTCATCTACAGAGACAACGGCACCAACTTCAGGGGAGCCGACGCAGAGCTGCGGGCTGCCTACAAGGAATGGGCGCCTGCTCTGCAAAACTACGGCCTGCAGCATCGTGTCACCTGGCGTTTCATACCGCCCGGTGCTCCGAACCAGGGAGGCGCATGGGAGCGCCTCGTGCGGTCTGTCAAGGCCGCACTCTCCTACACACTCAGTCAGAAGGCGCCCAAAGAAGAGGTGCTTCTGACCTTGCTGATAGAGGCTGAGCATTCCATAAATGCTCGGCCTCTCACCCACGTCTCTGTCGATCCTAACGATCCAGAGGCGTTAACGCCGAACCATTTCCTGCTGGGGACGTCGTCGGGGCTGCCTACGACGGGACCCTGCGAGCCGGCCGACAGGCGCGCGTGGCGCGCCGCTCAAGCTCTCGCCGACGAGTTCTGGCGTCGCTGGGTGCGCGAGTACCTGCCCAGTCTCACGCCACGACGAGCATCCGCGGCGGAGATCCGCCCACTGCGCGAAGGAGACCTGGTGGTGGTGGTTGACCCTACTCTACCACGCAACACCTGGCCTCGCGGAGTCATCGAGCGAGTCTTCCCCGGCAGCGACGGGCACGTGCGCGTCGCCGACGTCCGGACCAGAGGAGGAACATTTCGCCGCCCTGCGACGAAGCTGGCTGTCCTTCCAGTGGAGAGCTGCGACGAGTCTTCGCTGGGGGGAGAATGTTAAGGACAACGCCAGCCTTTAGATATTAAGAACATTAGATTAGGAAAACTTTGGTAAAATTAAACTTAATTTTAAGGTATGGCAATGTAATAATAATTATTAACCGTTAGAGGCATGACAAGGACGGACATACAGACCGTTAATGACCGTTAAATGCATGACAGGGACAAGCCTATATAACGGAAGGAAATAGCAATAAAAAATGTACAATTAGCGATCATAGGTATCGTACGGGCGGGAGACCTTAAAAAAGTATATTAATAAGTTGAGATTTTAATATTGTGTTCAGTATCTTCAGTCGTCTCCTAACGCTCATAATGTAAACAAGTTAGTCGTAAAAGTGTAAAATTGTGCCTAGGTAACCTAGATTGGGAATTATAAGTTAATAAATGCAGTGAAAGTGTAAATCAAAGTTGTTATTTAAAAACCCCTCTAAATAGAACAGTAAAATCCAGTAGGAAAATAATAAGTAATACAGTCCACTATAGGTAAACGTAACAATACTTATAGAGACACACGTAAACATATTAAAGAGAATAACTATCATTAGTTATTTTCCATTTATTTGTGTATCTTTTCTAATATTCTATAGGTTTGTTAGACGATATTTTCAAGTATGTCGTAAAGAACTGGATGGCTCGCACAGGACTGAAAGCAGAGGCGTAATCATAAAGAAGCCAACTATCCTGCAGTGGATGGATACGGACTGAATCGATAATAATAATAATGTTATTTATTACCTCTTGAAGGTTTGTGTTTGTGGTCCTACCACAATCTCACCTCATTTTCAACAACGTTGCAATTTCAGATGGAAAAAGACTAGAACGTCATTAGAAGGCAGAAGGTGGGATAAATTCCATCGTTACCTCCTTATCAATCTTTATGTTCTTTTACCTATATACTAAGCTTATGCTCGCGGCTCTACCCGCGCCTACTATTATGATTTGACTCTATATTAAGGGTAATCATATCGGTTGGAGTTTATCGGTTTTTTTTTATGAATATATAAAAAAAATAGTAGACGGAAGCGAATTTGAAAATTAAACAACCAACACTCTCATGTGTTGGTAATGTGGAAACAATAGTGTACATATGTTGTATTTCATTAATTAGATTTTTATTCGAAATTGAATCATAAAATTATATGAAAAATCGTCTTATTCTAAATGCTCATACGATTTCTAAGTGCTCATAAAATTTCTCTAATTACCAGTTCAAAAACGCTCGTCATCATCATCATCTCTCATTACAACTTCCCACTGGCCTCATGTTACGCAATTATGCCTGTTTTTTATTATTTTCATTCATTCCTTCGCTACGGCGCATTTTAATCTGTTCAACCATTCATTTTGTTCGGAACCCGTCGACCGAAACGGACTTGTGTAATGTTCCGGTATTATTCCCGTCCTGCTCTATCTTCACGCGAGTTCATATTTCCATCTCGTTCTGACCTCCTTTGTGGTGTGGTGATTAGGGGCACGTTCCTGAGAAAACGGCAGATGTTAGTTGGAAACTTTTGATATTGTTGACAATCGTTGGATTAGACGACTTTGGGAAGCTTACTTAGGATGACATTGTGATTATGATGTGTTTGCTTATTTATTATTTAGAAATAGGATCAATCTTGGTAATATTTATAAGAAGGTACACACTAAAAAGGGAGTTGATATTAAACCGAAGATAGATAAAAACAACTCTATTTTGAATCTCAAAAGCAAGATGAAAAGAAAAAATAAGAAGAATTAAACACTTTACATTTTATTAAAATTATTATAAGTGACAAAGCTACTATTAAACAGTCTACCATCTCCTTTTCCAACCCACTGACTTTTAGGTAGTAGGTACGTAGGTACCTACTACCTACCTAAAACAGGTATATACCAAAAAAAAAACAACAGACAGAACCAAATTTAACGATAGAAAAAAATGACGGGAAAAATAAATAATAGACGAGCGACAATCCTCGACATTCCAATAATACTTAGGTACAATTTTCTAATAATAACTTATGTATAAGGAAGTCAGCGTAAGAAAATTGTAATAATAAGGAAAACAGTAGGTAGGTATAATTCAAAAGGGCAAACAATACACATAATGATATAAACGATACAATAATAAATTAACGCCTCCCAATGGCAATATAATGAGACCAACGCCCACCCGCGTCTGATCCCCCTCTATACAAATCACAGGATTCCAAGAACACCAATTTACAAATGACTAATCGTGTAGGTGAAACTGACGCGTAGG
Organism: Hemithea aestivaria; assembly: GCA_947507615.1. Classification (NCBI taxonomy): domain Eukaryota; kingdom Metazoa; phylum Arthropoda; class Insecta; order Lepidoptera; family Geometridae; genus Hemithea; species Hemithea aestivaria. Next base: position 12,889,002 of record OX382331.1, read on the forward strand.
CAGAACTTAATACCTACCACAAAGAACACAAAGCTTTGGATTAAACAGAAAAAGGTATAGCATAAAAAGCTCCCACGCAATACAAATGCAGAAACAATAAATGCAATGTAAAAGTTGGAATGGCCAATTTACAAATAAATGAACGAAATTGGATCGAGACGAACGCTTTCGAATTTCATTATTCTGAATTTGAAAACAATCTCTATACATTAGGTACGTAATTACTGATGTTGAAACATAGACAAGTGTTTGTGTAACGATGAGTCGGGTGACGTCAGCATTGTTTGCAGCCAGCTATCCGTACACAATGACATTCCGACGCATATTGCAGCCACGCTATCACGCGACAGTTTCCCCGCTCGGCTTCCGTTGTTCTCATCGAACCTCTTCATTCTTTATGCTCGCCTAGTACTTGTCACCGGACTGCGCACCATATGGTGCGCGGTGACGTTTTTTTTCTTATCTACTCGCCTTATCTCTAGTTTTATTGTCGTCTTACGTCTGTGTGTCACCAATAATGTAAAGAAACTAGTTTTCTTTGTATAGTTTTGTACGGATTGGATACAATATTGTCGAGTCCGTGCTCTTTACAAAATGGTTTTTATTGCTTCATTTTGACGACATTGTTAGGATACAAAGTAGAGAAGATAAATAAGAGCACTTAAGAAACTTGAAATTCTGTCTAATTCATGCACAACATTCTTACACGCATATGTAGCATGTATAATATCAAGCCAGCCGTTATTGTAAACTTGGACCTTTGCCGAGCCTAGTTTGGCACGAGCTAGAACTTAGTTTGAAACTGCAGTAAATATCATAAATTTTCGCTAACTCCCAAGGAAGTTTGCAGACGGCAAGTCCCGGCAGTAAAGAACGATGAAGTTGTTGGATGGAAACTTGTAGAGTGAAGCCGAACTTCCTTTAGAATTGGCACCGTTTATTGCGCAGAAAGTTTCTTTGAATTAGACTTGTTAAGAACCCATAAAACGTGACTTTTTAAATTACGTTTTCTTGGTAATAGAAGACAGGATAGCAATTAGGTCTCATCTAAATATTCCCGAGCCCCAGCTACACGATTGCGTTTAATCAAGCCTACAGCGTATCAAACCCACAAATAGCAAGAAAACCGACGGTAATTGACGTCTGCGAAACATTTAACCCACTCGACCACTTCTGTATCTAGATTCTTTACTACTCTATTATGAACTCTAGTTCTCTAATCAGAAGTGTGTTTATGATTTGCGAGGCAGACTTGCGTCATTACGCGCCGTGGAGGTAATTCGAAGCCGTATGGTTGCGTATAAACATATGATTTATGTGGAAGTGTGAGATGTGGAGTAGTGTGGGTTCCGTTCAATATATTGAAGCATGCGCAGTGGTGGCTACCGCCATCTGTTGACAGCCACGTGGGAAGGAGCCGGCGGCGCACGCGTGGACCGATCGATCCAGTCACCTTGACTGTTTAATAGATTCATGTATACGATACGTTCAGTAAGAATCGTCAGTTAAAACGACGAGACTCGATTGAGATCATCCTATATGAACTATCTCATTTACGATGCCGTAGACACCTCGCCTCGCTTCAAAATGATCATTGAGTTACTACATTTCTTAACAGCCACTTTTATTATCATAATAATTCTTGGCTATGAATATCAATGTCTAGCCTTGAATATTCTTATCTGAAGTTTGTTTTTTTTATGATAAATGTAAAACTACGTTGCGGAGAGTAGGTAATTTAAATATAAATGGAAATTACCGACTTTATATACATATATTTTTGATATGTTATGCATTTAAATGTCTACTAGCCGGAATGGCTTATTTTCAAAAGATTTTTGATGAGTTTGTTCTATTTGTCTCCAAAACAAATTACAACAACAACAATATACAACACAACAACAATACAATACATTACAATTATTGAATTCGATATTTGTACGCCTGCTAAGGCAGAATTTTGATGGAACCTATTAGTTTTAAGATCTTATTTATTGTACCAAAATTCTGACAAATAAATTATCTTATCTTATCTTATCTTAAAAATCTATTGATTTTTCCTTTTTTTCTTGAAATTTGTCAATTATTACTACGAATATGAAAAACATATAACTGAATATGCGTACGCATGATAAAAAAACATCAATACTAATCTAGGGTTTAACCTCTAAAGAAGATCGTCACGAACACATCTTATAGACGAAAAATGTATAAATAAATAATAAATCTTACATAGCCGAATATGCACTATAAAACGGATATATTCAAGACAATAAATTTATTATGTATACGGTAAATTTAATTGAACATACAATATAAAATACTTATAATGCATAATTACCTAATTATTAAACGCAATGAAATGGGAGATGAAGAGTTTTTGCGACTATGTCTCTTTACAACGAAACTACATTTCTGAAACGTTCTATGAATGTTTTATAAACGAGCTGATAAATAGTAGTTGACTTAATAGCTATAGATAATATTTACCTACCTATTATCTTCTAATTAGATTTTATAATATATGTAATTAAACCTAGACAAATAATTGGGTGAAAGAGGATATACGTGCTAAGGGAACGAACGAAAAACAGAAAAAAAGAGTACCTAAAGACTAATGACGCTTATAGAGGATAATGAAAGGGAACGACGTGTCGTGCCGACCGTACCTTAAATCGGGCAAAAGTGGGAAGATGATATAGCGGACGATAAGAGTAGAATGGAAGAAGATAACGTGTTCTGCCGACCCTACCTAAGAGACCCTGGTTTGAAATCTCAGTGTGTGGGCAAAAAGTTCGCCTGGACGCCATCGTGTTTCGGCACGTAAAACTGTGGGTACCGGCTGTTTCCTATAATATATTATGTAGGAGGCAGTCGTTAAACCATGTTGCAGGCCCTGTAGTTATCTCGGCGACATAAAACTGCAACTAGGTTCGCACAACCTATAAATTGTGATTTGACTCTTGACAGTTCTGTTAGAGTCCTGTTCTGTTGGAGTTTAAACCCCAATTAGTATTTTTCTTTATTATTGTGATCTTACTAACCTAGTGGAATAGGTATGGGTAGGAAGGATAAATATGAAGAATGATATGCTGTGTGAAAGAGGATATGTTAGGGGAGTGAATCAAGACAAGACGGATGATAGAATAGAATGGAAGAGGAAACCGTGTTCCAACTCTACTTAGAGGTAGTGTTAGATAAGTACAGAGAGATGATAATAATAAATCCAATATTACAAACAATTTAAAAACAAGTGCGGCAAGTAAATCATTAAGATACCCACCAAATACGAATTAATTACAAACCTGCCAAGCAATTTATTTATAGTAAAATATATTCATGTCCATATTTTAGTATTTATCTCAAATTCATGGCAAAGTCCACTGTTCACTGTTTTATTAGAATTAATAAAACATCAATTATTTATGTATATTTAAAGCAATGTAAATTATAGGTTATTTTTCAACTTATTACAGGTATATCGATTTTCTACCGCTGATTTACATATTATATCGTAATTTTGTTCTATGTTAGCACGTTTTTAATTATTTTAATATTCATTCGTATATTAATATTAATACCATATAAAACTCTTCTCTCCCAAATTGGAATCTTGCGAATTGCTGAGATTTCTTAAAATTGGTTCCGTCAATATTTTCAAACGTTTAGATACAATGATAGCTAATTTGGATTGCTTGCTAATAAAATTAAAGTTACATTAATTAATGTAAATAACTAAATACGTGATTATTATTAGTAAAATATTTATTAGTGAAATTATATTAGAACTGTATTTCTTATGCATTAAAAACGCTACTTAAATTTCAAACTCAAGCATTCTGTAACCAAAAATATTCCATTTTCAAATCCAACAAACTATAATAACGGAAAAATCCAACCAAGCTAAACACACCAACTTAAACAATAAGATCGTAACTCACAGGTGAGCGAGTTATCTGACAAACAGACATTCTTCCTCCGGCGGCGGCGGAATCCGCAGGTAAACACGCTGTCAGAGTACCAGGGTGGCATAAACACGAAGAGGTGCGCGCACAAGAACCGGGAGTCACAGATTAGTCACCAGTTACTACGCCCCATGGCTCCTCTATCAGTCCTATAGATAGAATGGGAACGCCCACGAGCGCCCCTCTCCTTTGTTGGCTCGAAGGGTTGGGTGGTCATTGCAGTTTTTTAGGTATAAGTACCTACATACAATACAATATTCTGGATTGTAAAACAATTCGTTTGGTTTGAATCTATTTATACAACCCTATTGTATACCAAACTTTTTACATAAGAAGGTATAAACAAAAACAGAAGGTGGTTTATTAGATATTTGGTAGGTAGGTACTTGAATAAAGCTAAATATGAGAAAGTTACATAATATGTCACGTAAAGTAAAGAACCAGCTACGGATAGGTTTAATCTGCAGCATATTACTGCTATGGATGGTGGCGAGGATTATGAGTGGTTGGCATTCTCAATACGGGATCCCTTCTAGGTTTTGACGCGGGTGGATGGCGATTAGTTACAACGTAACTCTGAAAGACCGAACTTCTCGCAGCGAGGGTCCTGCTAAGTCAAAATCACATTGTAACCGGTAATAAAGTAGCACATTGTAACCGGGTAGATCGATTTGGATAATTTAACAATCATGCCCGAGGCTTCAAGACAAACCATATGAGTAAGTAGGTACTGTTATAAGGGTCCTGATTCTTGATTAAGCATTTATCGACATGTATACCTAGTTTTTTTTATTTACCGACATGTATACCTTGGCTTAGCTACTCATTCACCCTATTTCGCTATTTTTTAAGTTCATTCGATTGTAGAGGGATTTATCCCGCCTTCGAGAATTAACCTGCTACTATCTACGGTCGCATCGTCGCTTAAGATCACGTGAGATTGTGGTCAAGGGCTAATATAATGTATAAAAAAATAGTTTTCATGGTCAATAAAATTTTCTATATTATTCTCTTTCAGACTAAGAATAAATAATCAACTACGTAAAACTATAAGGTACGTAGTACGTACGTAGCATAGCGTAGCGATTGCTACGACGCTACGTAGCGTAGCGAGCGTAACTATCGCCAATCATTATTTTTAGCACGATTTTCAGTGGAGCCAAGAAAGGCTTTATCTCGCCTTCTAGTTCAAGTCTCCTACCGTTTTTAACTGCATCACCGCTTAAGAACAGGCAAGATTGAGGGTCAATGCCGAACCTATTTTGGATATGTAGAGCTAGCTTTACACAACCGGGATAAATCCGTGACGTCACAGCGTACCTGAACACAGTTTTTATGACCCCTTTGCAACTTGGTTTTGTCCAGTGGGTGGTAAGCTACGGCTGGCACCAACAGTATTTTATTATTTTTATTTATTTTATTATTCAGCACAACGCTAGGACTAACTTAATGCTAAAGTAGCATTTTCTACCAGTTGACCTGTTCCTGGAGAAAATTTACATGGATAATGGAGGAGTGCAGACAATATCAAGGACAGTTATTAAGAAAAAACTAAAACTAAACATTAAAACTACCAAACTAATAAGTACATATTAAAGGTATACTTACATGCAATAAAATACACAAATATAAATACTAAATAAAAGACTACGTAGACAGTAATTAAATTAAATAAATAAATAATACATACTATAATAATATTATACTTAAATAAATAAATAAAAGCAAATCGGAAATGAGCACGATAAATAAGATTATACTATAAATATAATAATAATTAGCCTGAACATTTAGGACGGATAAAAGCTAAGTAGGAACAATAGCAAAATCTATTTGCAACCAGAAACTCTATTTGTGAACTTTTTTAATGTAGTGGTCACGTACCTTTCCCTTAATTGTTTCTTTGGACGTCGCACTTTTTAACTCCAGCGGTAGCGCATTCCAAAGCCTGACTGCTTCCACCGTAAAAGAGTTGTCAGTAAAACAGGTCGTATGAGGGGGCATATAAAGGAAAAGCTCATAGAAAGACCTGTGTTGCCGATCACTCTTCTCTTTACTAAAGCAGAAGCATTCTTTTAGATATGTAGGGGTGTGTGGGTCATTTAGAATGGAGTAAAGGAGACATAAAATACGGACTTCCCTACGTTCTCGGATGGGGAGCCATTTAAGTATTTATATACTACGGTTTATCCACTCGATTGCGCTTATGCGAATGGAAAAACCGCAAAATACTTATTACAGCTACTGGTGTGGGGATGTGAACTCGGTGACATCGGTGTTTAGAATGTGGAATAACACCTCTTTTAAACCTCTAAGAAGATTGTGATAAATAAATAAAAATAAAAATGTGATAAATAACCAACCTGTATTGTCGTATTATTATTGTACGCATAGGTACATTATTAAGTACAACATTATCATAAACGAAATTGATGATAAAACATTGACTTATTAACCTAATAAATAACATTCCCTTCTTTCAAATATTTAATTCATTCACTTAAAGTATTACTACATCTTATTCCAAAACTTAACTCAAGCATCATTAAAATATTATTCAATTCCATACACCTGCCTAACAAAAAATTCAAATGCGTTCCAAAAAGTCCAAAAGTTTTAATTCTAAGAAATGTGGCTCCAAGTCTCGAAGCCCTGAGTGAAGGGCCTCGTAGGCCGAAGGGCGTGATATGGGCGGGGCTTAAGATAACTCTGCCCTCGGGAGTGGTTTCCAGGCCGTTGGGCACGCCTTCCAGACCCACTGGCAACGGGTTAGGTTTTTTATGACTATTTCTTGTGCTAATGAGGTACCTACTTAGGATACATTTTGTGTGGGACTTAATAATTATTGTATGAACCTTTTTATAGGTTTTGTTGGCCTATGTTTGATCTTGAGAATAATTCAAGTAGTTTTTTATTTGTCTCGTCAAACGTAGGGTAGGGCGTTCTTGGGCAGGTTGGGGTGACGATATCTGGAAGGTCGCTGAGAATGGCTGTAGGAGAAAGACGGAGGACCGAGTTGAGTGACGTGCCATGAGGGAGGTCTATGTCCAGTTATGGAGCGTCCGTGGCCACTGTGGTCTTAAGTTGGCTAGAGGTCCGGAGGCCCTGGGTTCAAATCTCAGTGTGGCATAAACTTTTCGCCAGGACGCTACTTTTAAAGGCACGCGAAACTGTGGGTCCCGGCTGTTTTCTATAAGATACGTAGAAGGCAGTCGTCAGGTCATGTTGCAGGCCCTGTAATCGACAACCTGAAACTGCAACATATAGTTTGGCCACACAATCTATAAATTGTGATTTAACTTTGGCAGTGTAAGTAGAAGTAGGGTAACCTGTTCTGTTGGAGTATAAACCCCAATTATTATTATTATGGTTAAAATGTTGATTGAAGTCACGACTAATACAATTAATATGAATTATGAACCAGATAGGTAATAGCAATCAATCAAGTCTGCCACAGAGCTGAGCTAGCTGATTGGGCGTGGTCTCTCGCGGCCTCACGCCCTATTTCCAAGCTACCTGCGGCCCCATCATTCATGGCCATGACTCATAGGGTCACCGTACAATTTGAGTCTATAATGGTCCGAACTATTCCGAATTGCGTCATGCTCTAATATAATCCTATTTATACGTAGGCAGGTATATGTCATAGAATAGAATAATACTTTATTGCTAACAAAATAATTAAATATTTGTAAATCGGGGTTTGACTAAGAGCCTTGATCAAACCTAAGATATACCAGTCAAACTTTGGAAGGCACGTAAAATAACTGTGGTTCCTGGTTGTTTCCTATAAGATGTGTAGGAGGCAGTCCTCAGGTCATGTTGCAGGTCACGTCGGTGACTTGAAACTGCAACATAGGTATAGGATGGCCACACAACCTATAAAAAAATGTGATTAGACTCTGACAGTGGTAACCTGTTTTGTTGGAGTATAAACCCCAATTATTATTGTTATGTCGCTCTTAAACACGGGCTAAACCCGAGCCTACATGGAGACAATTTAAACACGCAAAAATAGATAAATACTGAGCTTTTAATATAAATGTTTTTGTTTATTAGGTTTGCCTGCAAATGGGGATTTGACTACAACATCGAGGTACAACTGTACCTACAAAGAGATGTATCCATGTTAGGCTTACAAAATGAAGTAAATTTTCATTTGCCACAATGAACACTACCCTTGGTTCGTAATATTTCTATTAGCAATAAAACTTTATATTATCATCGACTCGTTTAATATGCTACAATGATGTCGGTATCCCACTACTTTTCCTCAGGGGATACATAATAATAGCATTTAAAACAAGTGAATTAAATTAAAAATTTAAAAAAACCCCCAACGCAATACGTAATTCACCATTTTTTGATGGCGGCCATCTTGGATTTTAAATTTAATATAGTGGGCTGTATTTTACTCGTTAAGCCCTTTCATTTGATACCCATATTGAGGGGGTCGTGGAAGAAAAAAGTAATCCGCCATTTTGTAGCGGCGGCCATCTTGGACCGATTTTCACCAAACATGGCTAAGAACACTCTCGACTAACTCTACTTTTAAACAAAAAAAATTAAATCAAAATCCGTTCATCCGTTTGGGAGCTACGATGCCACAGACAGACACATACACACACACACAGACAGACAGACAGACAGACAGACACGTCAAACTTATAACACCCCGTCGTTTTTGCGTCGGGGGTTAATGAATCGAATATAGTATAAGATTTGGTGGATACTGAAAATGTCACGAAGTAAGGGTAAATAATTTTTGCATACTAAAAGTTCCTTCATTTTGTAAGACTAACATGGATACATCTCTTTGTAGTTGACTGTACCATTATAAAAAATATTAGCATTAGCTCAGAACTTTGCCTGCGTGGACAATCTTTAATAGCCGAGGTCTGTCATTTTGTCACGTGGGTAAAACCACGAGCATAAGTTAGTTTACTATTATAATATGTATCTACCTATTTATTAATCAGATATAACAAGTTTAAAGCCACGAGGTAAAAAATATACATTTTGTCGATTTAGGATCTATAAATTTAATGGTCTTAACCGGATTATGATCTGGTTTTTATGTTTAGTTTTCTTAGAATTAGGATTTTAATTTATGTGATATGTGTAGGTAGGTAATCATTATTTTTGGTAGATATTAAAAAAATACACTTTTTAAAAACAAGCTTTTATTATTATTATATCTATCCATATAGCATCATATGGTACTCGTAAAGACAAATCTAATGAGCCCAAACTCGATGGGGTTGCGTTGTTTAATTACGGAGTTCTTATGGCCACCCTCCAGCTCCATCATTAGATAAGCTCCAAGTCATAATAATATAGCATTGTCAACCGATTTACACATGCATGCAAAATATCAGCTCAATCGGAAAGAAACCGGGAAGTTGATAACATTTAACTTGCAAGATTTGATTACAGACAGACAGACAACAGACAGGCAAATAAAAGTTTGTAATTAAAGCTTAAACCCTAAAACAAAACTTTGGCACCGTTGGCAATCTGATATAGGTATCTAATTTATGTAAAGTTGCATTTTAAGGGTCAAAGAATTTTTAAATCAGCAGGGTTATTCACTTATCCGTATTTGGGAACCGAACCGATGGTTAAGGAACTTAACAACGGCTCCCGATTTTGAGCTATTCAAGTATCCGTCAGGGAACCGAGCCGAGACCGAACCGAGACCGAACCGATTTGATACGCTATAAATGTATGAAGTGACGTGCAAATCGGTACGATGGCTATTCACTTATGCGAATTTTATACCGAGTCGATGGTTTTTGACGTTTATTAAATCAGTACAATGACAGACTTTCTTCCGACGCTTATTCGCTTCCGAATATAAAGTATTCGGTTAGGAACCGATTCGCGGTTCGCGCCGTGCCAATTTAAAACGTCGAAATGAAATGACGTATCTTTCGATATGATGGCTATTCACTTATCCGTATTTGAAACCGAGTCGAGGATTTATGACGTAAAAATCGGTGCAATGGCATATTTTCTTCCGGCGCAAATTGATCCGCGGAATGCTTTCGAATCAAAGTTTTATACTTAAAAAATACATATTTTGATGCTATTCTCGCTTATTTAATGCGGTTTTAATATGTGTGATAAATTAAAAATATCGTACTATACTTCAATTACTATTATAATGAGTTAAAAACATATTTAACTTTTAAATGTCGTGTAAAATTAAATACGCACTTTGCAGTTGACCGCAGTGCGGACCAATGTAAAAAACCGCAGTCTTTGTTCGCACGGTAGTGCGGACGTCGTACAGCCGGATGCTGCGATATCCTACACAGTACCTACGCGTCCGGCTAGCCGCAATTTTACAACCGTGTCCCAAGTCCCACGGACAGCCGGACAATCTGCCGTCTGGCTAGCCGCAAAATGCGTATTACATATTATGTATATGTAATACGCATTTTGCGGCACACACTAGCTGCGCCCAGTGGTTTTGCTCGCTTTTCAGTAGCCTATGTGTTATTCCAGGGTCTATACTGTAACAAATGTTAGCTCAATTTTTCCAGCCGTTTAGGCGTGAAAGTGTAACAAACACACATCTATACAACCTTACATTTTTACAAACTTTCACATTTATAATAATATTAGTAGGATAATTGTAACAGTTAACAGTACCTACGTACTATAAGTACAAATGAAGGACAACAATAAATAACAACAGCAAATAAAGAGTGTTAATTATCATTATATTATTTTTAATTAAATTAAAGGGATACATTATAAATAAGTAGGTTTACCTAATTGAATAATTTAAAGTAAAAAACTTGAGTTATTAAAGGGGCACATTAACATAACACATACACAGTAGGTATAAAACAAAGTTGTTTGTGTTGTCACTTGTCTGTTTGTCCCTATGAATACATAAATTTTAAAAATACTGCAACGGATCTTGATGCTTGAACGGATGCGTCCATTCCCAAGAGTCAAATGGTCCCTATTGGGAACGGAAGAAATTTGTTGTGTATCACACTCGTCTTCTGCTAGAATCATTTCCTCGTCCTCTGCGGCTGTGCCGGTCACCTTTGATGCTTTTGGTAAATGAGCGGACGCTTGTATGTTTTAACACAGGCAGCATCTCACATCAACACTCCAAGGAATCAAAATATTAACAAGACGTATTTTATTTCTCTACTAGTCGTTCAACTTTCTTTTACACGTCATGTTAGAGTCCGAAACCTCGGCCCCTTGCAAGATTAGGATGTTCCAATTCAATTATTACTCTACTGCTCTTTTTCTCTTAAAAAATCTAAATTTCATTAATAAATTGTACATTCTAAAATTTCCAATAAAATTGGCTGAAACTGACATTTATTATTCGTACTGACAATCAATGGCACTGATATGTCATTAAAATAATATTACCTTTTTATATCACAATTTTACTGCCGAAATGCCGTGTAAGTGGTGCCTTACTCGGTAGGACCCGAAGATTGCCGATGATCCTTACCAATCGGTTTTGTGAATTGCATTTGACGTTACGATCGGTGCCTTTTCGTTTCGGAAGAGTCATTTTGATAGATTCACTTGATTCGATACCGAAATCCTGTCATTCTTGCTTTCATATTTACGTTTAATATAAATAAACGTAAATATGATTTTTATCTACTTCAATACCTGAATTTAACAGTAAAATGGAAATAAAGATCAGTGAGCCGGAGAGGGAGTCACCGCTCTTTTCTGAGATCCTCAGACCGATCTCCTTAACGAAACCGCGCGCTTCACTGCCCCAACTGCCCATGGTCTCTACGGCAACGTGGACGAAATGCCATGGCGTACATAAGCCTCTTCTTCAAAGTGGCGTCTTCCGCGGCTGCTGACGGTGAGTGGATGGTACGTCAAGTGGCTGGCGGCGACAGTGCAGGCACAAGTAGCGTCCCACACTAAGCACTTCCCGTTCTTCCAAGGCACCAGAGTCAGCTCTTTCGGCCTCTTACTGTCGGATCTACTCAGACCCGGAGGCTCAAGCACGCAAGAGACGTTAGCCGATATTAGGGCTATACGTACGATTATATATATTTTTTTGTTTTATTAGTTTACATTTTACATTAAATTAGTACTTTGCTTTCAGGCTTGCAACTCAGTTGACTGCTTTGGAGTTTTAAAGAGCCAAACAAAAGTCCCGTGCTGGAGTATGCACCAGAAAAATGTGGAAGAATTGTTATTGCATGTGCAACACAATGCATGGCATATTGTATTGTGCATATTATTGTCCTACACAATATGTGCTTAAAAAATGGCCTAACTGCGAATATGATACCAGCAGTGATGACTCGATCGCAGAACCTATGGAAAGCCAAGAAAATAATTCCCTATTATAAAGAGGATTACAGGCCCGAGTAGCCATAATTAATAGATTATTATAAATTATCTGCAGGGTTGTATACGATATAATATTCTACTAATATTACAAACGCTAAAGTTTTAAAGAATGTATGTATAATGTATTTTTGTTGCTCTTTCACACTTGAACGGATGGTCATCCGTTCAATTGAAATTTAGTATAGAGTATAGAGGTAGCTTAGACCCGGGCATAACATAATGTAGGTTAGTGCGTCAAACATGTTAAGTATTGTTACTTTGCGTGCGTATAAGTAGTAGTTTTAAAACTCAGTAAAAATTAGGTACCTACTTGCATTTTGTTGCAGTAAAAATAAAAGGCTAAGAATTATACTGAGGTTTTATTGGCTTATTTGAGGTGCTTTTTAAGGCACTGAACTGAGACAATGAATATTAATCTAATTTAAGACATTTACAAACAGCTTAATGATCAAAATGTAAGCTGTACCAATGTGTGTACCAATTTTCATTTTAAAGCCTCTTCTTGATAAGTCGCGTACTTTTTAATAGTTCTTGATATATTCCCTAGCGCATTTGCTAGATTTGTTGATAGATTATTGCACCCCTCGGTGATGGCCTTGGAAAGGTTCTGCTCACCATCTGCCACTCTTTCGAGAGCACCAGCTTGCCGCTCCAAAGAAGCTTCCAATGGATCTTCTGTGCAAAAACGTAGTAAATGAGAACTAAATTTATTTTATATATCAAACTAAACATTACTTTTACATAACTAATCCTAATACGATAGCGCTGTTAAATATACCTACAATACAAATATGGAACTAAATGCTTACGCATCACATCTAATTAAAGTAACTAAAATTATTAGCAAGTAAATTTAAAAAAACTTTTTAAAACAAGCTTTCATTATTATTCATGCAAAATTTCAGCTCAGACAGACAGACGGACACATGAAAGTAAAGTGTGAAAATTAAGTGAAAAACTTGTATAAAACCATTATCTTCTCGTGCTTTTTCAATTATACAATAACGAAAGAAATGTGCCTTCAAACCATAACTGTAAAAAGACCAAGTGTCGCAGCTCGCAGTTCATCTACCGTAAAAGTTGTGAGATCCATGTATTACCAAATCGATCAAATCTTTTATGTTTTATATTAATAGAACGACTTGGCCATCGCATGAAAAAACAATTTAGGTATCTCACAAGTAATATACCGACACAATAGTGGTTACTCGTGTGCTCTGAGAATACGAACAATTTTAAATCAAATTAATACTCATTACGGATAATATGAACAGGAAGGAATTGTAGGAAAAGTAACTTTATTCATAATTTTAAAATTTAGATAAAATAGCAAATAAAGATTCGTCGATTGAAAACAATGATGATTGACATAGACAAATTATAATTTGAGTTGACAAAGATGATTGATGCTTGACAGTGAATGACTGGGGCTCCTGTCATGAGTGATATAAGTCGAAAATCGCCCTTTCCCAGGAGAGAAAAACAAGATTCAAAAAAAATTTAAAATTTAAGTAATTTATGAAAAACCAGTGAGTTGTATCCGCACCAACGATAATTTTATCCAATCAATAATCATCAACAATGTAAATATTAATACAAGTAATTTTTTTTTTCACTTCTAAGTATGGGGAGCCCCAAAAGTGTAATGTTTTTTTTTCTATTTTAGTATGAAAATCTTAACGCGATTCACCAAATACATCTACTTACCAAGTTTCAACAGCATAGTTCTTATAGTTTCGGAAAAAAGTGGCTGTGTCATCCGGACGGACAGACAGACATGATGAATATATAAGGGTTCCGTTTTTTGCCATTTGACTACGGAACCCTAAAAACCATCTTGATATTATCATTTATTTAAAAAAATCATTTACCTATTAAATTATGTTGTTAGTAATATTGTCCAAGTTTGCAGATATCTCAATATTGAGCAAGTTGTTTATTTATTTATTTATTAAAGCATGCCAACATAATGTACACCTTTACTAACAATTACACACATTTTTATATAATACATGCTAAGTGTCATTACATTTATAGGCACAGACTGCATTTAATGAGGTGTGCGAGTAACATTACATTAAAATAATATAATAAAAAAGAAAGGAGATTAGATGGTAGGCAGAGTTATTACTAAAACTCAATTGAAAATTAATTTAATACATACCATATAATATAAATTAATGGTACATAAATATGAAAATAAATACGAATAAATTTCTTTATAATTATTTGTTGAATAAATGTTCGATTTATAGGTTTACTGTTAAACTTTTTTAAAGAATATGTCCCTAATTTTGGACTTTAGATGAAAATTGCCCCATTACACATTAGCCATTAGGTTTTAAGGTTTTATTAGGCCTGATATTGATTGGCGTTAAGACTTCAAAGCTCACTATAACACAAAGTACTTTTTTTGCTTACATTTAAAAAAATAATCTATGTATTTTTAGATATAATTTAAATTGTTCCCTGGCAAATATTGTAAAAAATCGTGAAAAGTAATATATCAGTAACGTATAATGAAATTCAAGAAAAAAAAAAAGGTGTTTTTATATGAAAATGATTATAATCACAATTGTACCACCAACCACAAAATACTGATTATATTTGAGTAGATGAAATCGGAGATATAACTTGAAATATATTCATTACCACTTTGTTATTGCAAAAATAGTGCACTTGTATCACTTTTCACAAAATTATCTCCCAAACTATAGAACATAGAAGAACGTGAGTAAGACGAAAAAAATCGTTATTTTGTTTCTTATTATTTAAATGTAAAAATCTCAAAAAGGCTAAAACTCAAGTTACATCACTCATCACTGGAGGCACATATGGGAAATGTTTACGAAGTGTGCTAGCTAAATTGATGCATATTAACTTTTCAACAGATTATATGGGTAAATATTTTTACTACAATAAACCACCAAAATGAAACTATCTTCGTAAACAGTTAGATCTGTAATTTATGCTCTATTTTACTGACCAACTAACGTGTAGGTGGTTCCTTACTCGGTAGAGCCCGAAGATTTACGAAGATACTTTCCAGTCGGTTTTGTAAAACGGAATTGACTTTTCGATCGGTTCCTTTTCCTTTCGGTAGCGCACTCGGTTCGGTTTCGGTATCGGATAAGTGAATCACCCTGCAGATCAACGCACCTCAGCAAACATTGCTGTGCTTCGGTAGAAGGGCACTGTAGCTAGTGAAATTACTGGGCTAAAGAGTCTTAACATCTTATGACTTTTAAGTAAGAAGCGTTGGTGCAGTGCTCCTGGAATTTCACATCGTAGTGAAATCCTAAGTACCACTGTACTGATTAAGGGCAGCGTTTTCTCTTAACATCAGGAGAGCGTCTTGCTCGTCTTCTACTTCAACACATAAAAAAAATTACATAAGACTAGTCTAAGAATAGCAACTCCTGTAATAGCTCAATGATATTGGGAGTAGCTACAAATTGTATGCAAAATGCAATGATAGCGCGAGTAGCAAGAGCGTCTTGATCTGGGGGCACGGTAGTGCCCCCGCCAAGTCGAGCGCGAAGCAAGCACTGCCGTACCATCCTTTACAGGAATCATTTCGCCGCATTTTCAGGCCCCTATTTGAGAACCTCTGGATAAGACCAGAACACAGAAATTTTCGTCATCCAGTAAGCTATAATTACATACTTAAAATCCAAAATTTCAAGTCTGTAGGTCATTAAGTTCCGAAGTTAAGCGAAAGCAAAGTTTCGCATTTTCGACACTCACTCACTCACTCACTCACTCATGATCATCAAAATAGAACTAGTACTTCCCATAAACTCAGAGAGCTGAAATTTGGTACATACTTAGAATTTATTGTATAAGCCATAGGAAAACTAAAAAAACATGTAATTTCGGTCTCGTTTTCGAGATAATTCATCTGCATAAATAACTTTGTAATCCTATACTAAATGTATAGGATTACAAAGTTACATTTGCAGTCAATGGTTAAAATTGTGTAAAGCTTTTATTTACTTTCACCTGTCTGTCTGTCGGCCTTATAGTAACCTTATAATATAGCGTTTCTACAAAAAGAAGTGAAATCCCACCAAAAACATTCTGTAAAAAACTAGCCAAGTCTCGATGGAGCTGCTTGTTTATCTCTAAAAAATAATGAAATCTAGACAAAGTCGTGCCAAGTCTAAGATTTCTTACTGTGATTTCTTTATTATTATAGTTAATGTTGTGTGACTTGGCCGTTGAAGGGTACACAAGGGGACAAAACCAGATGCTCCATGACACTTGGATCGCCTAAACATAAGTATTATTGAAATACGCAGCTTTATCAAGCCTACAATTGACTGGTTATTCAATCAACGTTTTCCAAGTGGCAATTTTCTATCATGAATGGTTAGCGGACAGATTGGTGCAATGGTGTCATGGAGCACCTGGTATAATACCCTTGTCTACCCTTCAACGGCCAAGTCACACAACATTTACTATAATAATAAAGAAATCACACTAAGAAATCTTAGACTTGGCACGACTTTGTCTAGATTTCATTATTTTTTAGAGATAAACAAGCAGCTCCATCGAGACTTGGCTAGTTTTTTACAGAATGTTTTTGGTGGGATATATTATGTCAGATTACTCTTGACAGTAGAACGGGAGTTGATAGTCAGTCATTGTCGAAATGAGCTACGACGATTAGGTAAAAATTCTTTGGCTACGACGGAGGTACATTTTTTAGCATTACCCGCAAGCTAAAGCTAAAAGATGGCCAAAGGGGCTAAAGTGGCCAATTAATCTAAGAAGGCTGTCTATCTAGGCAAGCGGCAAACGCTTGTGACTGTCGCTAGAACATGTATTGAGATGACAGCCGTTATGGAAAAATAAACACCTGTCTTCTCTCATTTCTTGTTTTCAATTGTTAGTTTGGTGCTATTTTGCACAACAACTACTAAACTGATTGTGATGAAACTCCGTATGTAGATAGGTGGAAACATGGAAGAGCACATTGGCTATTTTTATCCCGATTATCCCTCGGGACCGAGACACACGGGGGTTAAATTTGAGCGCAGATAGTAAGTAATATGGGGTGGCGCATTGCGTAAAATGCAGCTACCGCCATCTATCGATACTATTGTAAACTATGCCTCTACATTATCCTGTGTTACGAGCTGGGATTTTTAATGCGAAATAAATGCAAATAAAAATGCGATTCGAATCCTGACTGGGTTAATTGGGAAAGGAGCAAAGCCAATTATCATCATCATCATCAGCCCACGTTCACTGCTGGACATAGGCCTCCCCGTGGGCACGCCACTCAACTCGGTCATCCATCTTCCTCCTCCTGCGACCTTCCATCGTCACCCATCTCGCCCAAGGACAGAAAGAATAAATTAAAAAATAAATTAGTTCGTAATTTTGTGAATAAAATAAAAATGACTTAGGTATAAGTTTTTGGGTCGGTCGAGTAGTCCAGCTAGTGATGTCCACCCGTTTAGGCGTGAAAGAGTAACGAAAATAGGTACATCCAAACATTCTCACAAACTTTAAATTTATATTATTAGTAAGATGTAGGTATATAATCAACGGCGTGCAATTTAAAAATGGCCAATGTATCATTAATTTTCTCCTATAGGTAAACATTTTTAATAAGCTGTCATATAAACACTGATTGTGCCGGATACGAAGCGGGTGCACAAACAAAGAGATAGGGTGGCAGGCGACGTGTTAAGGGGAGAGAGGGGTAATACGGACACTTTTTAGTAATTTTGTTCATCTGAAGATATAAAAAAAATGGCGAACAATTAAACCGCTGAACGGATTCGGTTTAAAAGTTTGGCTGGCCTATTAGACTATTGTTTTTCTCATCTTCATCGTTTTTTATGAGTTCGTCAAAAAGTTCCTTGTTTTGTTTAGAAAAGGGATAATGTAGGTACATATTTGAGTGTATAGTGGAATAACAAAAGGTCTATGGGATATACAGCAGTAGCGGTTCCTAATCCTTTTTTACTGGTGGTAGGCTTCGGCCGTAGCTAACTAAACCGTGTAACTGGACAAAACCGTGTCGCCAAGCGGTCATTATGCCCGTGTTCCGGCATGATGTTCAGTGAAACCAGGGAGGGATTTATCCCGCCTTCTAGGTTTAATCTGCTATCATCTGCGGCCGTATCGTCGCTTAATATCACATGAGATCGTGGGCAAAGGCTAACCTACGATGAATTAATAAAATAAAAAATTGAATTTTTAAAACACACACTAAACGGTCGTTTCCGCTTATTTTATTTTTAAGGACTTCAGCAGTTTATAAAGTTTTGTGAATGTTTATTTCCTCACTTTTCATCATTTAAAATTTAATTTTTGTTTTGGAGAAACAAGGACACGGTTGGGCCTCTTTATTAGCTTTTTTTAAATATTTTTTTTAATTGTAAGTGTGTGGTAAGTTTTTTTTGTTAATTTTTGTCCCAATAAAGAGTATTGTATTGTAAAAAATATTAATATCTATACTTTTTAACTGACCTGCCTCTACGCATGAAATATTAATAAAAATTTTAATATGATGTTTTAACGAAGCTTATAAGGGTGTAGGGGGAGGCAGCGAGGGGATAGTAGGGTGGAATTGTAGGGCTGCTATCGACCGCTCGGGGGTGCACTTGAGGATTTTAGGGATCCGTGTTAATAAAAAACAAGTGAAATTTAAAAAATACTTTTTAAAAACAAGCTTTAATTATTGTTATCATCTTGCATCATAAAGTACTCGTCAAGACGAATCAAATGAGCCCAAACTCGATGGGGTTGCTTTGTTTTATGACAGAGTTCCTTTGGCCACCTTCCAGCTCCATCATCAGATCAGCTCGATGTCATAAAAATATTGCATTGTCATCCGATTTACACACGCATGCAAATTTTCAGCTCAATTGGAAACCGGGAAGTGGGTCAAATTAAACTTGCAAGATTTGATTACAGACAGACAGACAGACAACAGACAGGTGAAAGTAATATAAAGCTTGTAAAAAAAAGCAATTTAATTTAAAATATCTTTTTGGATTAATGCTTAGATTTGTTATTCCATACACTGCGTACTGCGTACCGGCTTATGTTATACAAAACAGGACATAATTAGACTACAATATGTTCATATTATGTTTTTTTCGTCATTTACTTTTTACTTAGCTAAATCAAAATAGGCCTAAGTTAAGAGTGGTCGCAAAGAACATCTGATGGAAAATGAATATGCGATCCACGATGAATCACGTAAGATGCCAAGAAAGATTCATTTTCAGAAAAATGTAATAAATAACGTAATGTGTGTCCATAATATGTGTGTCATAACATAATATTGTAATATCTCTAATTTTAAATATGTTTCTCTGCTTTTCTCATATATCTTTATTACCACCGGCCACCGTCAGTCTAATATATATTTTCCTTTCCTGTTTGGTTGTCTAAGAGATCGCTATTAGCGATAACACCGCCAATTGTAAGACTTTTTCAAATGTATTTGTTTAATGTTAGATATTGTTTGTTCTGTAACTTTTGTGTACAATAAATCGTTATCTATAAAATAATTTTCTACGGAACTCCGGAATGTAAATAATTTATTGACACTGTACAATTAAAGTTATCTTTGCCACACACTCCCCTCTCTACTCACCTCCCTGCTAAGTTGCAGCGAATGGAAAATATTTTTAACTCTAATAGTTTATTTACAACCCTTCCAAAGGGATAAGGGGTTGGGATCGAAATAGTTTACTCGTTTTCAGACTGAAGTATCGCAAAACTAGTTACATTTGCATCAATGGATAGCAATATTGAGATATATTTAGGTTTATTATTTTTTCTTCTTAGTTTATTATACATTTTAATTAGATAGGTAGGTAGATACTTAAATTTTATAGGTAGGTACATATTGCAAGTAGCTTATACAGGGCTATTTTTAAAACACATGCAACTTACCGGGATTAGACTTCTTTTGCAGAAGTTCGTCTGTGCCAGTTATTCTGCCGCCTGAGCAGTAATGTGCAAATATTATTGTGCTTCGGTAGGAGGGCACTGTAGCTAGTGAAATTACTGGGCTAAAGAGTCTTAACATCTTATGACTCTTGAGTAAGAAGTGTTGGTGCAGTGCACCTAGAATTGCACATCATTGTGAAATTCTGGGTATCACTGTACTGGTTATGGGCAGCGTTATCTCTTTACATCAGGAGAGCGTCTTGCTCGTCTTCTTACTTCTACGCATAAAAAAAAAACTTCGCAGGACCGTGTAGCTATGAGTAACATCATGAACAACACATGTTAGGTGACTTTTGATATTATTTGTTACATTTTACTTTCATACAAAAAAAGACATCAATTTAATATAGGTACCATCTGATTGAGGTCGCGCAGCCTAGAGATACGTAGAGAGATTTAGGGGAAGTGTTTGCCCAGCAGTGGGACTGCATAGACTAAATTTAAAAAAATCCATGAATGCTCTGAATAATTATTTTTGAAAAAAACTTTTGTAGAAAACTGTTCTCCCAAGGGCCATAAAAGCAATGGTCAGGTCATAAAAGCAATAATGCCATCGAGTAAGTACCCAATAAAAATAATATAATAGTTTTGAATATTAAATTTTTAAGTAATATGGCAATGATCTAGTAACGTAAATTAATTCGATTTCGCGCTCGGAGTACCACTCAGTGTACAATATATGTTAGCAATCATAATGAAGGTCTAATTAAATGGTTCTTAACGCTCTCCTATATATTTACATTAACCCCATTAGAATCCTAAATTAGTATCGGTAAAGAGTAGAGGCAGTTTTAATATGCCATCATCCCCTATGCCACCCTATTTGCCTGCAGGGGGCAGATCATAGCGGAGAATAACTTTGTTATTTATCGCCTGTAAGAGCTATTATCGGTACTAAGTAACTAGGTATTGATTAATGTTTTAGATTTAAAAGTATAGAACATAATAATATGTGTAGAACGTAATAATATACATAAATTATAAATGTTTCTCTTTTTGTCCCCATTGATTCTATCCCCCTTAAAATTTCCGTTGTACTTGCAACGGAACTCAATAAAAATAATTAAAATTAATTCCGTTAGGTTATTAGTTCGTTATATTGCATACGAATAAAAATTACATAGGTACATTGACAGGAATAAAATAACTTAAGTGGACTTCCTTCATAAAAAAAAAATCAACTTTGTAAATAAAAGGAAACTACTTCGCTATAGGGCCAAACGATAAAACGTAGAGGATTATTCAAATCAGTTCATAAACTAAATAAGGTAAAAATTACACAAAGAAAGTGTCTGAGGGCTGAAAAAGTCACTTTTCAAATTATTAGATTTTTCAAGCTCAAAAACTATATTTTTACGAATAATAATTGATTTTGGTTCGGCCGCGGAATCACCGATCGTAATTTCTTGTCTACCTTAAAAATTTCAAAGCACAATTTAACAATAAATACTTTAGACTAGTAAGTAGGTAGACTCGATAAAATCAAACATAAGAACACAAGAAATAAAACACGGTAAACACAGAAAAAATATAAAGACGTGGGTGGGTGTTAATTTTACACGACTAAATGATGCGTCGGATAGTTTTCCAACACTATTACGCTAATATTTTTAAAAATAATATGTAAATGATTTATTAAATTAAATTTATGATGACTTTAGCATTATATAAATTGGATATTATAATAAAATATGTCAGTATTCTTGTAATAATTCAATTAAAAGCGTTAAAACGTTGCCGATATTTAGGCCTAAAGGCAACGCGCGATTATATGTACACCGCGCTTGCAGTTCCAACTTCAAACATCCACATCATTTCTGTTATCCTGGTGTAAATAGTTAAAATATGCTTTATTTATTAACAAATAACTGTTAATTAACAGTAGTATTTAACAAAAGTTAATGTTAATTGTAATTATAATTTATTAACTAATTAATCACGCGATCACGAGTGCCGGGGGCTACCTAAATTATTAAAAGCGGTTGCAATAAATAAAATTACGTCTAACAATTTTTAAAGTTTTTATAAATATTAATAAAAAAATTTATAACAATTTTGTTGTTTTTTCCTAAAATATAGGTTTTTAGGTAAACAAAATTATAATAGGAATACGGGTGTTTGTTTATAAAGGTAGGTAAATAAATTATGTTGGTACACGTATAGGTACTACAAGACTTGGGCTGGCCTGTAAATAATATAATAATTAACCTATTAATTAATAGTTCGTTACTATAAAATAAGGCGTGTAAATAATAATGACCAAGACGCTCGTAGATTAAAAGAATCAGTGAAATTATATTACCTATTTCATTTGATCAAAAATCCACGTTACCATTTTGCCCTTAATTACTCTATCAAATATTTTCAAATATCAAACTTATGCCATTCAATTCCAAATTCAAAACTTTCGTACAAATTCAGAAGATATTCCTTTCGAAATTACAAATTCAGTGTTGGCGCCCGCTTTCTCACAGGTCACGAGTTGCACACTCCACATCCGTTCTCTTCTGAATGCACAATGGGAATCGTGTCGTCTCTCTCACACCCGTATAGCTTATATATCTCCGTCTCTGTTTGCAATCGTGCGGCGTTGTCATTTCGTCGTGTTTATGTCGGAGCTGTGACCTTGTCGCGTCGAGCGCTCTCGAGCGTTATAAAACACTAGATTGTACACCGACTACGATCTCATCGATTGTGGACAAAATTGGAACTAGCAACCTGTCACTGTCAAAAGACTCAATGACGTAAACGCTAGCGCCATCACTAAATGTAATAACATCAGATATTGTAATGACTAGATTTATGCCCCAATTTTAAGTTTACATTGATGTTAGATCCTGGTGTATTTTTAATGATGCAATCACCGAAACTGCTACGATTTTAATGAAGTTGTATAGGTGACTTGGTCTATAACATCCTGATAATAATACTTTTCTGAGTACATATAAGTATAATATAGGTATAATATCACTGTAAAATATACACCAATAAAGTGTTTAGAGTTTTGAGCCATAATAAATGTATGGTATATGAAACCGATATTTGGTCCTGTCCTGTTCATAGAATTTATTCCTAACTCCATAGGCGTACCCAGGGGGGGGCAGGGGGGGGCAGCTGCCCCCCCCTGGAAATCGAATTTCTTGAATTATATTTGTAGAATTTTTTTTTGCGCTCGCAATAAGCAGGTCCACACACGTTTCATAGTAAGGATTATATTTTTTTAGCTTTTTAGTAAGAATATTTTATTTTTTCACCACTCGGAGCATATTAAATGCACACTTTTTGTAATCATCTATTCAAAGTGTCCAATTGCGGCAAGTTCGTAGGTAGCTATAGGTAGTAGCTATAGTATTTATAGTATATCTCTTATAAGTAGAGATCGTGGTCAGAAATATAGTATTTTCTTGCCGTTAAGTAGTTCGTGTATGTACAATGTACACTCTTCATAATCAAGATTTTGAAATTTTCTCGGCTCACAGCAAACTACTCGCGCACTGATTAGTAAGAATGTTTAAGTTTCTTGCAGCTCGGAACGAACTAAGCTCACCTTTCATAGTCAGAAATATTAAAAATACTCGGCGCTTGCAGCAAGCTGTACGCGCTCTTATAAGTGAGAATATATAAATTTCTAACCGCTCCTACGAAGAAAGACATTTTTCTTCGTAGAACTGCTCAGACAAAGATACTCTCCGGACTCTTTTCGTTGTCCAATATATAAAATTTTCTCGGCGCTCGCAGCAAGCTGCTCGCGCTATTTTAAATAATATTTTAAATTTCCTACCCCTCGGAGAAAGTTAACCACACTGTTTTCGTTGTCAAAAATATAAAATTTTCTTGGCGCTCGCAGCAAGCTGCTCGCGCTATTTTAAGGTAAGATGAGTATTTTATTTTTCTTACCCTTCGAAGCGAGTTAACTGGACTCTTTACGCTGTCGAAAATATAAAATTTGCTCGGCGCTCGCAGCAGGCTGCTCGCGCTATTTTAAGGAATAATAATATTTTGATTTTCCTACCGCTCGGAGCAAGTTAACAGCACTTTTTTCTTGTCAAAAATATAAAATTTTCTTGGCGCTCACAGCAAGCTGCTCGCGGTTTTTTAAAGAAAAATATTTCTGTGTGATCTTCTAAAAGCATGGCGCACCTTTTAAATAGGTACCTGCTCAACGTTAAAACATAATACTCGTTTTTTTTTTTTATGCGATGAAGTAGATGACGAGCAAGACGCTCTCCTGATGTTAAGAGATAACGGCTGCTCATAATCAGTACAGTGTTACCTAGGATTTCACAATTATGTGTATTACAGGCATAAAGTTCAAGTTCGTTAAAAAAAAACGAGTTCGTCCTTGCTTGCCCCCCCCTGGGTCAGAAGCTGGGTACGCCCATGCCTAACTCTGTGGGCAGGACTCTATACTTGAGTCCTAACAAGCGTCTCAGAAATTTTATTATTAGCAAATCAAAAATGGTCACACATTTTTGGAATATCAGTTGATCTATGATCTACTGCCTTCTTCTTTTTCGCTTAACATCGTGCAAGATCGTGATTCGTGGCCAAAGGCTAACCTAAAATAATTTTAAAAAATCTTCGCGTACCTATGCTATAATTATAAATACAAATCGTTTATTCGTAGTTGCTATACGGGTATGCATAAAAGCATTTCCCCTCGCAAAAAAAAAAGGTATCCTACCCGTCATGACACACCACACCACAGAACCTACCTACTTAGTTTGGTACACTTTTATTATTATACACTTTGGTACGCTTTATAGCGGGGAGGATAAGCACACTGTATTGGGAATGGGATGATCATATTTGCAACAGAACCGAAATCTCGTAAAAAGAGGCACAAGAGAAAGACGATACATTTGCTATTCTGGTAGGCTTCAGCCGTGGCTAGTTTTGTATCTCATCTGATGGAAAACGCAGTTTTGTTATTTGTTACCACACACTTGGTCAACCACTGTGACTTGGTCGTCCACAAATCGTGTCGCCAATCGGTCATTATGACCATGTGTAAGATGTTAATAAAACCAGGGAGTCAAGGGTTGGCTGTTATTTGGAAACTTTAATGTCTTCTTGCTCTTCGTGGGAATACGAGGATTTAAAATCCCTCTTTTATGGAAAAAATGCTTTGCGCATCGTTACCCTGCGTCGGGGGACGCAGGCATCTGAGACTCCCCTGCCAAAATGGACACGGCATGGGTCATCATCGTCATCTTAGACGTAGGACGTCCACTGCTGAACATAGGCCTTTCCTTTGGACTTCCATATGTACCGGTTGGAAGCGACCTGCATTTATCGTCTCCTGGCGATCTTTATGAGGTCGTCTGACCACCTTGTGGGTGTGGTGCGGCCTGCCCATTCCGACTTCAGCAACAGGGTTAGATACCCACTAAAAGACCCAGCCTTCATAATGAAGGACTGGGAACAGTTAACAGAAACGATACCAAAATAATAATCCTGACTACAGGGACAAAACCGTAATGAGGATTAGAAGGTTGCCAGGAACATAACTAATCGTACCTACTTGTAAAAAGCATTATAAAACTAGTCAAGCTAAGGATTTAAGTGTCTGCACGTCTCGCAAACGGTGATGCAACTTAAAGTCACGAATACGAACAGCATAATGAGGATTGTGAGTGGTGAAACTTTTTACCTCCTCTGATGGAGACAGCGCGTCTTTGCAATATCGTACGTGACATATCAGATATTATGAAACGAGTGCGTCGGTAAGCTTTTTAACTTGATTGGGTAGGTGTACCTACCTATATGTTTCGGCGAAAGTACGAAGTGTGGCTACACCTAGGTTTAGCCGGTTAAACCTAGGTGTAGCCGACCGCATATAGCTCGTTTTTAATTTGGTAAGTACGATATTATAAAAGCATTTTTTCTTAAATTGGAGATTTTCACTTTTCTGTTACCTCATTTCAAAAGTTTAGAACACAGATTTACTTTTATCGAAACTGAAAACTACCAAGCTTTGTATTTCTCTAGTTTGAAGAAAGCCATATTAAACTATAGCATCGTACTTATACCTCGCCAAATTAATAAAAGAACCCAATTTCCTTTCCCTTCTTTAAAATATCCGCTCCATCGACTTGCCTTTCTCATATTTCAAAACAAACAACGGCGGCACCTCAACCGATAAATTCAAACAAGCTCACGGCGAAACTTTTAATTGAAAAATTATTTCTTCACAATAGCAGGAAACACGGGCTAAATCCAGACGTAGCCTCGAGAAAAAAGGCCCTTAAAAATGGTATAAAAATAAAAAGTCACGATGCATTCGAGCCACCGCCTACCGCAGCCAAAAATAGACTACAAGCGTACTACGGGAACCAAAACCCTGAATTTTAACCACCAAACTCCTATTATAGAACTTTAAACTGTTATTACCTCAGCACAAGCTCCATTTTCCAGTATCATCAGCTGTCACATCAGCTCTTTTAGTTTGTTTGAAAATCTATCCGTGTTTACTTGTGTGCAGAAGAAATTATTCCCTGGACGTTTTCGGTTTAGTAGCAGGTCTTTTTTTTTTTTTTTATGTGATGAAGTAGAAGACGAGCAAGACGCTCTCCTGATGTTAAGAGATAACGGCTGCCCATAATCAGTACAGTGTTACCTAGGATTTCACAATTATGTGAAATTCTAGGAGCACTGCACCAACGCTTCTTACTCAAGAGTCATGAGATGTTAAGACTCTTTAGCCCAGTAATTTCACTAGCTACAGTGCCCTCCTACCGGAGCACAGTGACATTTGCACATCACTGCTCAGGCGGTAGAATAACTGGCACTGTTGGGTACCCACCTAGACGACCTCCTGCAAAGGAAGTCTACCCCCGGTAAAACGGTCCCGGTCCCGGTCCCGGTCCCGGTCTTAAATAACTTGAGAGCTTTTTTAAAGTACGTTAATAACACACTAAGCACGTTTAATGAATCCGTGGAATGGGTTTGTGGAACTCTTATTATAATTTCCCCTCGTTGGCACGTTGTTAAGCTTCATGGGAATTAATTGCATTTGGTTTAGTCTGCTGCAGTGGAAGTGACAGAATATGAATATACCTAAGGATTAGGTATGATCATTAAAATATTATTTAATCTTGTTGTGCCGATCTTAACACTCGGCTGATGTTAATAACGCTTGCCCATTACAGCAGCAAAGTTTTGGTATTTGCTATCGCAATCATAAAGCATTTATTCAAATAAGCTACAGTGCCACTGTAAAGCCGCGTCTCCAGCTCCTGTTTCGGTTCAAACATTAAACATGGGCATGTCAACATCCAAAATTCATCTAAGCGATTTTGACTTCTTGTTTGCTCCAACAATATTTTTTCTTTCCTTATCCGATGCTAAGCACGTACAATAAAACATAATATCAATATTTATCAAAATCGCCAAGATGTTTTTTGGATGTTTGCATGTTTGAACCAAAACAGGAGCTGGAGACGCGGCTTTACAGTGGCACATTGCGATGACTTCTACACTTCTACGGGATTTACGAAAACAACGAGATTTTTACAAAGTTAATTAAACCGCCGCGCTCTACTGCTCTACCGCTAAAATGGTCTCCGGGTGGCCGGATAGGACATGATGGCGAAACATCGTAAAGACTTTCTTCATGGACGGAGGAGGTCACGACCCTCAGATATGAAGACCACTACAGCAGGAGGATATTTATTTAAAGACTACCATCCATTCGGAAAAATCTCAGTGAGAAAAACGGGTAGAAGCAAAGAGACATAGGTACTGCTGTTACTGCTGTTTTTAAGATAGGAACAAAGTTATATGAAGTAAGTACCTATTATGAAATCACGTCTTTAAAGATGATGCTAGAACACCATAATCCTCAAATATTTAGAGTTACCGGGGGTAGACTTCCCTTGCAGGAGGTCGACTAGGTGGGTACACCGACAGTGCCAGTTATTCTACCGCCTGAGGAGTGTGCTTCGGTAGGAGGGCACTATACCTAGTGAAATTACTGGGCTGAAGAGTTTTAACATCTTATGACTCTCAAGTCTCAAGTAAGAAGCGTTGGCGTTTTTTACCTTTGTAAATATCCTGGGTAGCACTGTAGGTACTAATTATGGGCAGCGTTATCTTTTACAATCAGAAGAGCGTCTTGCTCATCTTCTTACATCATACTTCATTGTACCTATAAAAAAAGAATGACTAGGAAAAGCATGAAGACATCAGCTAGTCATCGTTAAAAAGTAGTCAGAGACTGTGATACTGTAGACAATGCAGTTTATTCAGCATTTTACAACACGCGCTAACCATCATCATCTTTCCCATAACATGTGCAATTGCTACGTTTTCCATGGGGTTTTAACTACCATAGAAACACGGAACCTTATGTACCAAAGTGGCCAAAAACAACTGGTACCTCTATCATAAAGAAATGGTGACTGAAACCGGATGAACGAAACTTGGGAATTGGGAAGAGCAATATTCCTGTCAACTAAAAATGGTGAGCACTGATCTATATAAGCTGTATAACGCTGTGTTCTTCTGTTTGAACATAGAGATTAGATAATGCTAATAGGCCTCCTTTGTAGAACATCTCACCCGTTCTTCCAGGTCAGTTTCGTCATGATAACCCGGCCTACGTTTTTCCTCCGAGTCTGTGTTCTTTGCTACTGAGAACAAGCATATCCTTAGAACATCTTTATTCTACAACGGCCTTAAAGACTATATGTACTATACTGGCCCCAATACTATTAATAAATGGTAAAGCTGGTAAATAGCGTGACAACTGACAACCACTCACCAAAAGTATGTTACTTGGTGTGACTAAATTCACGACTGGTGGCGCCATCTATCCAAACATATCTAAATCAAGTCCTAAAGTAGCTCACTGACAGTTTCACTCATTGGCCGATCAAAACGCCACCGTTGCCCGAACGAAAGAGATAGCGATACATTCTTATAACGTGTAAGAAAGAGACAAAACAACAACAAACGCCGTTGCCATCGATTCAGAGGTCAAGCCGGCGCATGTCAAGTGCAGGCGATAAAAATAAATCGAATAATAAGTACGTATTGTTAAGAGTATCGAGTACAATTTTAACTTTGATTTTTAAAGGTCTAATTTTAAATTTGGAAAACCTGTCGGTGTAAAAATAAAATGTAGAGATGTAGGTACTCTACACTTTTTAATATGTAGGTATGTTATTTATTTTTAACAGTATGATCTTCAGTCTTCCTATATTGTTTATACCTTTTTCCTCTATAGATAAATAAAATATTAGAATGATTTATTAAGTATACGGTCATTAATTTATTAAGTCAGTCAGCTGAACAGTTATAGTTATTTGAAACT
Organism: Hemithea aestivaria; assembly: GCA_947507615.1. Taxonomy (NCBI): domain Eukaryota; kingdom Metazoa; phylum Arthropoda; class Insecta; order Lepidoptera; family Geometridae; genus Hemithea; species Hemithea aestivaria. The sequence goes on from OX382331.1 coordinate 12,918,624, forward strand.
CAAATAGTTTTTAGACCAAGATTTTTGAAAGCCACGAGCGTAAGTAGTAGACAAGCTCGCTTTATCGTATCAAATACATTATAATCATTTACGGTACATACCTTACATAGTATAGAGTAAACAAGTAAAATAAATGTATCAAAGAACTCTCTGCGGATTCGTAAATCCTTCTTACAGAATCCTTCTTTCGAGTAAAGCTAGAATCTCACTACTGTGGTGTGGTGTGTCGTGAGCGCGTCAGAATCATATCAGTTTCATACATTTAGTGTGGCTTGAAACTTGAAACTCAGTATTAATTATTAGGTACCTAGGTACTACCTACACACACAACCACTCCGTTAGTGTGTCGACACTATAAGCTAGCTCCACTTGCGACTCACCACGTCGCTGTGTCAAATTCTCTAACAAAATCTCCACATGCACTTTTTGAATGAAAGTTTGACACCTATCGTGAATATTTATTGTGCAAATAGAGCGTGAGGTTTGAAGAGATAAGAAGGTATTATACTCGTATATGAAAGGTGCAAGACAGATGTTTTCAGGGAGCGATATAAATTAAACTCTTAATTATTAAGAGCCACATTTCTGTGATGTGTAGTCTACGTGCTAGGAACGCGTCAGAATATTATTTTCCTTTCCATTATGTAATTTTTAGTCATACTAAATGTATGGAACCACAACAGACCACACCACAGCACAGTAGTGTGGCTCAAGCTTAAGTAGGTATTTTAATTGATAACGCGCCTCTCCTGAAAACACCCATCTCTTTCACACCCTTCAAAGATTCTATTTTCCTCTCTTTCCAACATTTTCAGTATAAAATAATTGAGTTATGTGTAAATGGCTTCTATCCTTATAGTACTAAGGGCTGTTTTGGATTGACATTTATTTTTTTGGTGGTGTCAATGTGTGGGTGTTTAATTGACAGATACAATCACAGTTCAAGGCCCTACTATGAAAATTATTAAGCCTTAAACATTGCCCTAAAATAAAAAAGTAACTATACACAATAAATAATAATACCTACTAAATTAATAACACATCACACAATTGATAATAACAGGTAAAATAAATAAATAATTATAAACTGGACGGAAAGTCATGTGTACCAAAGTAGCGCTTTAATTAAATATATTATACAGTTGGACGCTCTCTCGCTTGCACTATTTGTTTTTTTTTTAATCTCACCATGCCATTTTTCAATATATCAAACTGAAAACACTTTTAAAATGTGCGCAATAATAATGTGCACGGTTCCTCTTTTCAAAAATTTATATATCTATGAATTTATATTGCAAAATGTATCAAATACCTACCTAGTGTGAGCGGTCCAATTGTATAGGCGCTCTTAAGTAAATAATATGTAAAAAGTCGTCAAAACGCGCTTTGGACGGTTCGTGTAATATAACACACGGCGCGGTCGCCAGTTCCTTTGCTTGAACTTGGCTTGACTCGCTGCCGCGTGTCTAGATAAATATTCGTACGGCTTACCTTATTATATTAGTCATTACTATAAAATACTAAGTAACTAAGCTTTTCAAGATTTATAATAATACTAGAAGAAGAGAGCTCGAGGTCGTTCTCCAACTCGCTGGACTGACCTGATCAAGAATGCCACAGAGGCTTCTAACTTCTATGACCCAGTGCTCTCGCAACGCCATTAACAGACAAAAATGGCGTCACATCGGGAAAATCCAAGCAGAAGACCGAGCATCAGAGCAACCACGACCACTCTGACAAGAGTGTACGACTAAGAAGAAGAAGAAAATAATACTGGAATAGATTTTCGCGAGAAAAGTGAGTTCCCATAGTAACGTGTAGGTCGAGGAAAGCGATCGATCTGTTAAAAATTCAGTGATACACATGAGATTACATTTTCGGGAACATAATCTCAACGATATAAATAAAAAGTCGAGTTTTCATATAACACTGCTTGTCTCTTCTAACGGTAGTCTCTACTAACTCTACTAACGGTTAAACGATCTATTTTCACCGACCTAAAAAGGAAGTTTTCAATTAGTTGAAACTTGAAACCTTTTTCTACGTAAGAATGCTCCCGTTTACTCGATGATACCTGTATCTCTTTACCGTGATACCTGACTTGATTTGGATAATTATCGTTTTTTACAAGGGTACATTACGTGTATATGGGTTAATAGACCATCTAAGAAGTTTACTCATTTAAGTTCTATTAAAATTGGTTATGCTGTTTTTTAAGATTAATTTGAATGTATATACATATTTTAAGACTTAAGTAAGACTCTACCCGCATGTTCGGAAAGCACTTTCATGAGAGGAACTGGCAAGAAATTCAAGGGTGTTTGTCTTGGTTACACAAAGGTAATATTTATCGTTCGTTTGAGTGGTTTATAAACCTGTTCAAGAATTAACCCTCGACATCGCATATCGATATTAGACTGCTCAGTCTAAGTACCTTTCGTTGCTTTACTTTATCTTATTTGTAATGTCGATGCAAAAATACCGTGTGTATCAGATTTCACCCACACATGCGCATAACATCTCACACACCCCGCCTAGAACCTTCCCATAGAAGTATACACCACAGCCATTCTACGGAGCTTAACACCGCACACATACATACACACACATACACACGCAAAATCCAAGCGATATTCAACCTTAAAACACAGGCTCATTGCTCCCGATGCGCCCTACATTCTACACAGATAACCTCAAAATTTCAGTTCGCGACAAACGATTCGATAAAACAGCAACTTTCAACTTCCAATTTCAAATTTGACGTTAAGTGACAGTGATTCGATCGTGTTTTGTTCGCATTCCATATTCGTGATGTGGCAACGGACCTATATTTACATATACACGCGTGTGTTGTGAATTTATGATTATAAATGTGTGTGGGGCGGACTTTTAGTGGAAAATGAGCGTAAGTGCCACTTACTACTTTTTTATTTTTAAGTTCATTAACTTTTAATTGAAAAATTATGGCCAGTGACTAAGTGATACATACATAAGTATTGTGTAAAGAGGTGTTATATAAACAAATACCGACACATTTAAAACAACTTAAGATATTTTTAGTGTTTATAATACGATGTGTTAAATATTTTACCTATAGGTACTAAAAATAAAAGTTTTATGAGATCATGTTTCGGCAACCTTCTGAATTCCGAAGATAGGGATCAATATCGGCCCGTCTTGTTTGTTCGTACAGGAAAAACTCTATTACTCGTACAAACCTATGGAAATTTAGTTATAGGTATATATATATCATTTACGCTACATAAAATATGAGATTCACTTATGCAAGAAATAATGCTATGTAGAGTCATATAATGTTGATATGTAGTTTTGGCCTAAGTACTACTATTAACAATATTAAAAACTAAATTAATAAATATTTAATTAATAGTTATCGTGTATTTCCGCAAAGTAACGCCTAATTCAATTAATTATTTATTAGATACTATTATATAAATAATATGGATTTGTACGTGTTTGTCACATCCTAAGAACATAGATCTTAAAATAAGCTACTAAGTCACTTAGTTAAATAAGCTAGGTACCGCTGTGACACAATGTTTTTAAAAATTATTAATCTAATATTTTCAACTATTTTTTGGGGAAAATAATTAAAAGTAACACGTTTACCGGGGGTAGACTTCCTTTGCAGGAGGTCGTCTAGGTGGGTACCCCAACAGTGCCAGTTATTCTACCGCCTGAGCAGTGATGTGTAAACATCACTGTGCTCCGGTAGGAGGGCACTGTAGCTAGTGAAATTACTGGGCTAAAGAGTCTTAACATCTTATATGACTCTTGAGTAAGAAGCGTTGGTGCAGTGCTCCTAGAGTTTCACATAATTGTGAAATCCTAGGTAACACTGTACTGATTATGGGCAGCCGTTATCTCTTAACATCAGGAGAGCGTCTTGCTCGTCTTCTACTTCATAAAAAAAAAAAAAAAAAAAAAAAAAACGTTCAAAAATTGGTTATAACAGTGCTAAGTAGGCTCTACGTAACATTTCGTAGAGCTTGTAACATTCATAGCACTTTAGATTTAGGTTTTAGTTATCAATTCGCTATAGGTATATTATACCTATCTAATAAGTACTACCTATTAGAACATCGAGATATTTACTTAGGACATAGAACATTTAACTCATAGGTTGGTAAAAAGTTAGCTAAGTAACTTATTATAAGTAGGTATAAAGTAATAAGTATTCATTTATATGAAAATAATTTCTCGTTTTAATTCAAACATACATAAAACCCACTAATCTAATAAATAAACAGCGGCCAAGTGCGAGTCGAACTCACCCATTAAGGGTTCCGTAACTGCAAGTAACATAATATGTAATATAAAAGTTTTTGTAGTTCGTTGTAACAGCATGCTGTTGACGATTTATGACGTATAAAAAAAAACTTATTATTAGATCTCGTTCAAACCAATTTTCGTTGGAAGTTTGCATGGTAATGTACATCATATATTATTTTTACATTCATCATTCCCTTATTTTAGAAGTTACAGGAGGGGGGACCATTTTTCCACGTTGGAAGCGTCTCTCGCGCAAACTATTTAGTTTAGAAAAAAATGAAATTAGAAAGTTCAATGGGTTTGATGAAAAAAAAATTTTATGTTTAATTTCTAAGGGGAGCCCCAAAAATTTATTTGATTTTTTTTCTATTTTTGTGTAAAAATCTTAATGCGGTTCACCGAATACATCTACTTACAAAGTTTCAACAGCATAGTTCTTATAGTTTCGGAATAAAGTGGCTGTGACATACGGACGGACGGACGGACGGATAGACATGACGAATCCATAGGGTTCCGTTTTTTGCTATTTGGCTACGGAGCCCTAATTCAATCCCATTTTAATTAGAATTAAGTTCATAAAATTTTCATCCCTTTTAATTACGCACCTAGAGTACAAAGTACCATAAATATATGACCCTTTTAATTAAGATTATCCCAAATGGTACGGTTTCGACCCCTGTCGTGTCCCTGTTTCTAAGCTCGAACACAATTTAAAGGATATTATTGGCTGTTAGCTGTCCGTCCCAGGGGTCAAATATGAACCTTGAATATTAATTTAAACAGACTCGTATAAGTTATTATTACAAGCCATCGCTCAATGGTTCCAGTTAAGAAATTATTATCAAGGTGGCAATCACTATAAGCCGATAAAAAAGTTACAAGCTTATGCTCACGGCTTCACCCTCGTGGAGAAATCCTTTTTTTGGGTAGTTCCCGGTCGTTCACACCTCTTCGTTCACACTGTTACCAAATGGGAAAAACGTTTCGCTCGGTCACAGTGTTGACGAACGCTACTTCTTTTCCGATCCGTTCACGATCAGTAATACCCTGCCGTCTTCACTGTTGAAGATTTATAGCATCTTTACTAAACACCACGGCTAAAATCTAGTTCATTTGTTTTAGAACGACGTGTGAACGAACAGGAACTACTCCTTTTTTAGCGAAAATTTACATCAGGAGACCTACTCCTAACTGTGCTCCTAATTTTGTACACAGCCCAATCTGATGAGCGGTATCTGGTATTCCCGTATGATACGGATTATAAGTGGGGCAAACCAAGCAGAATGAAATGAATTTGGAATGCTGTTGCTGTCAGCATTCTGGACTATTTGTGATTACAGCTATGTTAGACCATCTTCACACACACACACACATAGTATAAAAAATACTTTTCATAACATTCTTATTCCATATAATTATAAAGTCTTCTGAGATAGGTAAACCCTTCGGCCATAAAGCTTTTCTCTACCAACAACAGATTTATTCGTTCACTAAAATCTTGTTAATATTCTAAGGGATAAACGTAATCTCTCTTCATTATAAGCACATTTACCCCAACGTCCTCTAGTTGGGCTGAAACCTTCATTTAAATACATTCTGAATCTATTTCACGGATGAATCTTTCATAAATATTATTATTTTGTTAAATAAATCTATTAATTCAATGAATATTATGATGAGATAATAATAATATCTATTTATGATAATGTTATTTGCTGTTGCCGGAAATCCAAGATAACTTGCAAAATTTTACTTAGATACTTACTATGTACATGTCAGTAGAAGCGATGTTTTAATTATAATTTTATCGTTTTTGTATGTGACTCTGTCGCTCAAACGATATGACAAATTTGGAAAAAATAATTTATTGAAAATATTCTCAAATTTCTCAAGTATATACCTAGAGATTAAAAAAAAAATTTTTTTTGAAGTATTCCCAATTTAAATTCTTTGAATGCCAAATGATTTTCAGAATAAAAATGTATGGAATGTTTAACGAATAACTTTGTTGTTATTTATGATAGAAAATAAGTGAGGGATAGCGTATGCCTTACACAGATTTTTCTCTACAAATACAATTTCAACCCCTTTCCCACATTCTTTTGGCATATTGAGATGGATATCGATGCAAACTTCGCATTTACATTGGTGATACATACATATATATAAATATAGTAGATATATCTCGCACAGATGCTCCATTACTTATCTATCACTCAGACAAATTGAGCAGAAAAATAGCGCCCATGTGGTGCTGCGTCTCTCCTTCCGCGTTATTAGAGAAACGATATTATGTACAAAGCTACTTTATCGATATTTTACTGCATTTTTCGGATGTAGAGGCGGATTTTTTTAAACAACGACTAGCTTATGCTCGCGGCTTTGCCCGCGTGCCCAAATCCTCTCTTAGCGGTGGTCTACGTCATAAAACCTATCTGTATTCCGAATTTTAACCCAATCGGTTCAGCAGTTTAGGGTGTGCGTTGATAGATCAGTCAGTCACAACTTTCTTATATAATTGTTTATATATTTAGAAGTAAGAAGACGAGCAAGACTCTCTCCCGATGGGGTTAGACACCCTGCTGCAATGGAAGTCTACCCCCGGTAAACCCTTTTACCTACATAAACCATTTTGTAAGATTTTTAAGTAGGTACCTACCTCTTTTAAGGGTAAAATCTAAATTCTGAACTCGTCTTCCGGTTTTCCATACATCGCCGTTTCTTTCTAACATAGAATTGTCATTTTACATTCAAATTAAATACTTCGTAAAATTTATTTCTATCGGTTTCTCATGCATTTCCAAGAATCTTTGCCTACTATTTATTATTATATAGTCTAACGAAAATAAATATAAATAAAAGCGTCTCTATAATTATTACCATTTGCACATAGGTATAAATTTTTCTACTCAAAGATATATAATATAATATCAGGTTTTTAAAAACCCATCTCAAAGACTAATTTGAAAGCCAAAAGCGGCAAAATAAATTATATAATTTTTTCTTCTCCAAGATAATAACAGGTTAAAAAAAAAACACTCCAAAAAAAATTAATCAAAGGATAATTTGAAAGCCAAAAGCGGCAAGTTCCGTGTTATACTGACAGGAGACAAGGGGACGCTCGGGATCGCCGCAACACCAGTTGATTGCGACATTGACCTATTTTACCCACTCTCCCCTCCGACTCTCCGACCATCGACAAATAATACTGTGCCACCTTTTCTAACCAGTGGCCAAAACTGGAACTAACGAGTAGAAACAAGAAAAATGAAAAATAGTAATGCATTCTTGCCATTTTTGAAAACTATTAAACCGATTTTTGTAAACGTGCACTACTCACTTTAGAGGCAATAAGACTGCCAGTTGAAACATATCTGTATACCTTTGCTTTTACTATTTATGTACATTGTATTCTATACTAATTACGATATCAACAGCTTTGTAGAAATTCGTGGACGAGCACACGAACGTATAATACCTATATCTACACTTCTAAAATATAGTAGGTAGGTTAATTGTTATTATGTTGTATCAAAAAAGAGTTATTTATCGTATTTTATTTAATACTAGCTTATGCTTGCGGCTTTGCCCGCGTGCAGAAATCCTTTGTTAGCGGAGATCTACGTCATAAAATCGACCTATATATGTTCCAAATTTCAACCCGATCCGCTAAGCGGTTTGGGCTGTACGTTGATAGGTCAGTCAGTCAATCAGTCACTCTTTCCTTTTATATATTTAGATTTATAAAAAATTGTTTGAAAGAATGGTTATTTGGAGTTTTATGGCAATTTTAGGGAGCTCCAATAATACGTATTACATGTGACTATTCATAGTTTGCAATTTGCAAAGCGATACTAGCGCCACCATTATCGGATCAAATAAGTTTGTAGTATGACATGTAAATTACGGTCCTTTTCACTTTATATGCATATTTGATCGTAATTGGTCGTTCATGCGTTTTTTACCGAGCAGGTGAGTAAATATTGAATTAAATTTGAATAATGGTGGGCTGATTAGGTTTCTTAATTATTTTTACACGCGACATAAGTATGAGACTTATGACAAAGAATAGAAACTATTACTACGTACTTATGATTAATCTCTTCTTTAAAAATATAAGTGACTGTTTATATCAAATAAAAATATCTTCGAAGTACACGATTATAAAACCATAAAATATAAAAATACTAGCTTACCCGGCAAACGTTGTTTTGCCATAATATAAATAATTAATAGGAATGATTAAAAGTTAATATGAGAGTTACACTGAGATAGCAAAATAATAATTGTCAACGTTACTACTACACTTGATGCATAAACAATAATGATGGCCGACAACTGTGTAGGGAGTGAGAAAGAAAGGAGACCGGCTTCGTTCTCATCCCTACTCCGTGCTGTTTACTGGGTCAGAAGTGACACCTGTAGACATCTGGCGGGGATAACTAATTAAATGACGATTGATCAGTTTTCGACCGGAGAGGAAAAATTATTAAATTACTAAAATGGCTATTAAAAAATAAGGGTTGATCGTAGAAGGGTGAAAATTGAGGATTGTATGTATTTTTGTATGTTGTATCATAAAAAAATAGAAATTAAAAATGTTGTCTAAAAAATAAAAATAAAAATTTAGGGGTGGACTACCCCTAATATTTATTGGGATGAAAAATAGATGTTGGCCGATTCTCATAGATACCGGATAAGCACAAAAAATTTCATCAAAATCGGTCAAGCCGTTTCGGAGGAGTATGGCAACGAAAACTGTGACACGAGAATTTTATATATTAGATAGGTACTTACCTTGTATATAAGTAGGAACTCGTATATTTAAAAAAATACAGTATGTTTATACATTTTAAATATATAATGATTACCATTAATAATATTTTTGGCAAACTATGTAATTTACATACTAATGTACCTACCTATATAAAAAGTTACATATTTATGATTATATGTACCGACGAATATGACGTCACTCAATGACGTGTCACAGTATTATTACGTCATAAGTAATATCATGCCATCTGGCACACGTCCAAAGAACCTTATAAGTCAGACCACCCTTATCAAAACAAAATTTCAGCTTCACTGGGTCAACGTAGATACATTCAACAGGTTCTGAAATACAGCCTTCGTTTCAGTGGGAGGCTCTTTTCTTGAACCTTTCGATAGATGGCGTTTATAAACGCCTGGGCTCCTTTTACAATTTATTTGAAAAAAAAATTTACTTCAAATTAAACAAAGTCTTTTTTCTTTCCGCTGTCTGTCTGTCCCTATGCTTAGATCTTTAAAACTACGCCACGGATTTTGATGCGTTTTTTTTAAATATGTCTCTCCCTCATCATCATCATCAGCATACGTTCATCCACTGCTGGACATAGGCCTCTCCCATGGCACACCACTCAACTCGGTCCTCCGTCTTTCTCCTTCAACCGCTCTCCGTGACCCTTTGAATATCACCGCCCCATCTCGCCAAGGACGCCCTACACTATACGTTTACCGAGACGCGGTCTCCACTCTACTTGTCGTATTATCTCCCTCATTAATATATATTTTTAATTCGTGTGTCAGTGTCAATTGTGTCCTGAGTCCTGCCCTGTCAATTGCAACGTTGCACGTAACAAGTTTACGTAACAATTCCAGCTGTAGCTAAAATTTGAGTTGAAACTCAATCGAACTTCATCGGCCAACTCAAATAACACTAAAAGGTATATGTAGAATGTATAATATACCTAGTTGCAACCGAGGGAATATTGATCAATAATCGAGCTCGACACGACGCCACTACTATTTACCTTTTTATCCTCACCTACACAGAAATGTAGCTGGAGAGATGCCGCAATGAATAAATGATGATTTAACGGTTATAGGTACGAGTATAAAAATAACTAATTAATATTGATTAACACAACGTCAAATTGTCATTGTGAACACAGTCACTTAGGTGTATTTGAAAAAAAAGACCCACAAAAATATAGAGAGAGTGAGAGTATATAAATAGATATGATTCGACAAAATTAAAAAGTATTCCGAAAAAAATGTATTTTCATCGCCGCGGGACCTCGCGGTAGTCGTTATACTCTCTGGTAGCTCTCCGGATCGTCGTGGCGTTGCGTTGTATCGTAGCTTTTTGACGGCTTTTGTCATCCGCTCGAAAGTCGCAGTGTTAAAAAAAAGGTAGCACTCCGGGAGTGCCGGCAGAAGTGAAAACTTCAATATTAACGTTGTGTTTAATTATAAGTATAAAAGTACTATCATTTATGAGGTAGAATACAATGTTTATTTATTGCGCTATCGTACACAAATATGACAATTTATATGTTGTTATTTATAATATTATATCGTAATTTATATATTACATTAAATTTTATCTCTCACAAAAATCAACTTCCATCCATAATTTCGACGACTTTTACACCATCAACAGAGCAGCACACTCAGGCACGGTAGAAAGAGTGGGAGATACTAGTTCCTCTCCCTTCCCCTCGATCTTACGCTTTTTCGATCAGCATCACGTGACCCTGACGCGAGTTTTAAAGTTTTTACCCATACAAAAAAGTGCTCAGCGCCGCTAAAGAAGTTTTCACTTCAATAAATGTGCTGCAATATTTATTTCATGTGCAGCATCTATTCAGCTATATAATATCTGTCCTCATCTCAGTCGGATATTAATTTCGCAATAACGACATGTGTGCTTGATAAAGGTCACTTGTCACTTGACATGTGTCTCGGATCTGTATGACATTGTGTGTTGTGGCTTTTGGGGTTCGTTAACGAAACTAAAACCTTAACAATATAGGTACCATATTATATGCTGTTGGTCGTCCTGAGATCTTAAATAAATTTCTACGGAATCGATCATTAGATTTAAATTAAGTGGCTTTTTATTATACCTAATTTTGTATCTATCTACCTATTTTGTGACAGAAATAGAATTCATGGTAATACATTATAATATAATGCGGCATATTATGTCAATAAATATCCATTTATTGACGCAACAAACTTGTATTTAATTTTTTTTTTCAATAAAAGGCATTTCAGAAATACAGATATATTGAAGAAACCTGCTACCCAAACTAGGTCCCGTGCTATGGGTAGCAGGACAAAAAGACAAATCGCAATATATTAGCGACATCTAGTGGGGCTTAAATTGGCAAACTGCACCAATTAAAGTTCGGTAGCGGACGTAGATTTATTAAACAACTAGTTGCTAGAAGAAAGTTGCTCTGTCTGGATAGCTTCGACTACTTTGGTATAGAAGTAGACTACTACTGACTATAGAACAAAATAACGCTTTCTTGCATACCGAGTTACAAAAACTAATTCTAATAAATAGGCCAAGCGCGAGTCGGGCCACGCACAATGTAGGGTTCCGTAGTTCTAGTAGATTGAATACACTGCACAACAGCATTTTGGATGATTTTTGACGACGATTTCAAATTTGTGACTGAAATTTCTGTACCAGCTCTAGTTAAAAAGATATGACACATATTATGTTGTTTTCGTAATAAAACGCTATAAATGTAGAGATCATCATCATCATCATCTCAGCCGTAAGACGTCCACTGCTGAACATAGGCCTCCCCTTTGGACTTCCATATGTACCGGTTGGAAGCGACCTGCATCCAGCGTCTTCCGGCGACCTTTATAAGGTCGTCTGTCCACCTTGTGGGTGGTCAATGTAGAGATGATCCTAATTAATTTAAGTTTAAGTTGAAAAACTCTCTATGTTATTTGATTTTCTTGCTGAAACTGAAGGCAGAGCTATTCTAAATGCTATTCTTATTCTAAGGGCTATTCTAAATGCTCTAACAATATTCAGCCATCATATGTGCGTTCCAGAAGCCTTGATAGCGTTACTTCATCGAACAAAAGTTCGGGTGGAATTGCTTGCCCAATTCTTCACTTAGTACCCCAAGATTGTCATGAATATAGTCTAGGTGGTCGTGGAGAGAGTGTAACTTGATGGTTATGTCACATTCGAGCCTTTGAAAGTGACGCATTAGTTTTTGGACGTGTTGAGAAAAGTCCAAATAATTCTTACTTTACAAAAAAAAAATATAACCACCATTGGCCTAAAACAAAGTAAACCATTTTTAAATGAACACATTATGAGCCAGTTATGTTCCGCATACTTAATTTTTAATAAAATCAAAACAATAGTTTTATGTTTACACTAAGCAAAAATAAGTCATCGTGATGGTTCTCGAGTCCTTTCCACATTATAGCGGTTTCGTACCAAAATCTATTTATTTTCTAATTTGTCCACAAACGTAGATACTCAACACACGTTTTGCATAACTTTTGGGGAATCCAAGGCTTGTCGTTAATTTCCAGGGAGTATCCAAAGTAATTTTTGTAAGCCTAAATTATGAACGTTGTCACATTCAAACGGAATTCTTTGAGCATAATATTCTCCGCAAATTAAAAAAAATATATCCGGATCATTCACACAAGTAGCCTTGACCATGCTATATCAAATTATAATAAAAAAACTTAAGTTAGAAATTATGAGCTAAGTAACACTGTAATATGGTGATTTATTTGTGATAGCTATAACTCGTAAACAATACAACCATGAACAATTCGCTTGCGCGATCTAATTTTACTACTAGCGCCATCTAGTTATGCATTAATAAACTATAGGCTAGGTTAGCTTTAGGTATTCTTATTTTGCTGATTTTACCGAAACTAATAATTTTATCTTAACCGCTATAGTTTTCCTGGAAAGTTCATGGTTGAAAGCATACCTCTGATTTTTTTCAGAATTTTAAAGCTAGTAGTTCAGATTTTAGAGGGGGGGGGGGACGCTCAATTTTTTAAAACTTGAATATCTTTCAAACAGAACATGAAATCGAAAAAGTTTCTTAGCAAACCGTCCTTCATTTTAAAATACCTATTCAACGATACCCCACACGATGGTATCAGCCAGAAAAAAAAAATCATCCCCATCTTACGTGTACGGGAGGTAGCCTAAATTAATTAATTAAAAATTATTTTTTGTCACCGTTCTCTTACCCTTATTATTACTTACCTGTATACAAAATTACACTTTTCTAGGACTTATAGTTTCTCCGCAATGCCGCGGACAGACAGACGGACGGACGGACAAAGCGAAACTATAAGGGTTCCTTGTTGACTACGGAACCCTAAAAACCATCTTAAAACCAAAGATTTGTCGGTTGCCAATAGGTTGTTTTTCAAATATATAGTATATTTGAAAAACAACCTATTGGCAACCGACAATAGGTTGTTTTTCAAAGAGATATTAGAGATATTAGATATATTGATACTAATCTATATACACATCATCATCTAAATGCCCTTATCCCACAATAGGTCGACACAACACGTTTTTCTCCTCCATTCTGCTCTATCATCTGTCATAGCTTCATCCACTCCCCTAGCACGCATATACTCTTTCACACAGTTCATCCAAACCTTTTTCAGGCGCCCCCTTCCCGGATTACCACTTATCACCATATTCATGGACTTTTTGGTCACATGATTTTCATCCCTCCGCATAATATGTCCATACCTGGACAATCTTCCACGCCATAATTTCTATGCCACTAGTGCAACTTTCAAGCTTCCTCTCTCATACTCATTTCTGATTTTGTCCATTCTTGTTACTCACAATCTATACATATATCTATAATATATGACGGCTAATAAAATAACTCAGTAGATGTCATCATCATCATCTGTCATCTGTATGATGTTGTGTGTGGTAGACTATGTACATGAGAGACAAAAGTCCTTACCGGTCCTCTATTACAACTTTTACAACTGATGTACAAACAATAAACAACGTGCCCTAGGGTTGGCACGCATCACCAACTCTCTGGATTTGGCATTTAATCAAAAAATTAAATTGAAATTTATAATCGTTTATTATCGTGCTTGTCTCTGCAATGGTAATATTTCGCAGAATCTCTTTTATAAAAAAGTTTATTATGTGAGCTTAAATTCTGTTATATATTTTTTTTAATTTCATTTATCTAGAAAGATAGATGTAAGTGGGTATTGAAGGATGATGAGAAATAAGAAGATTATGCCTATTAAAAGAACTTTATAACCACGATTATTTCTCATAATTATCCGGAGATAGATAGATAGATAACCCTTTATTGGAACACAAAAGAAAATGTACAAAAACAACTTATAAACTAAAACAATACAAAGCTATGTGTTACAATTGGCGGTCTTATCGCTAATAGCGATCTCTTCCAGACAACCGTGCAGGGAGACCACCATGAGAAAGAACAGTTAGCGGTCTTATCGCTATTAGAGTTAAGAGCGCCAACTGTATAGTCCAGTCAATTTAGACATTCGAAGTTACATAAAGTCCCAACAAGCTGAATTTCTGTGAAGTTGTTCAAAACATAATTATAAACAATGTCTAGAAGTTCCCCATCATTCCCCTGTAAGGAAAAAATTTAATTCAAGGTCAAAGGTCAAAACAATGAGTTTTTCGCGATTTTCAGCAAAACGGTAAGTTTTATCATAAAAACATCTTAGACAAAAATGTAGATCATAAAATTGTCTACAAAAAAATATTTAATACTTTTTTTTCTACGAGCCACCGTTTTTGAGATATAACGATTCAAAAAGTTGTAATCTCTTATATAAAATCGTTCGTACACTTTCGTGCTATCAACGCACAGCCCAAACGGCCGGACGGATTGAGCTGAAATTTGGACAGCGTATTCCTTGGAAGATTTCATCGTGCAATAAGAAGCGATTTGTTGGAAATTCCCTCAGGAAAAGGAATTATTCCCGAAAAACGTTTGTATGCAAATCCGTAACCGTTTACGGGATTGAGCTGAAATTTTGTAAAACGATTGTTGGGATTGTGTTGAGGAACATTGAATAGTTTTTATGACACAATTTAACTTTAAAGAGGGGGTAAGGGGGGGTCAAAGTTTGTATGGTAAATTAAGAACCGCTGGCCCTATTGAGCTGAAATTTGGTACAAAGGTAGACCAAGTCCTAAAAAATGATATGGGATACTTTTTATTCCAAAAATCAACCTCTAAGGCGGGATAAACGAGGTCAATGTTTGAATACGAAATCAGTAACTAATGACCCCATTAAGCTACAATTTGGTTTAGACATAGTTCGAGACTAATTTTTTGTAGACAATTTTATGATCTACAATTTTGTCTAAGATATTTTTATGATAAAACTTACCGTTTTGCTGAAAATCGCGAAATACTCATTTTTTTACCTTTGACCTTGAATTATTTTTTTTCCTTACAGGGGAATGATGGGGAACTTCTAGACATTGTTTATAATTATGTTTTGAACAACTTTACAAAAATTCAGCTTGTTGGGACTTTATGTAACTTCACTCTCATTTTTTGGTCTAAATTGACCGGACTAGTAACACTTTATAATTTTTGATTTTTTTTTAAATTTATGATTTTATTTTTTACTAGTTGCACCCAGCGGTTTTACCCGCTGTACTGTACCTATGTATTATTCCAGGGTCTAAGCTATATCCATACCAAATTTCAGCTCAATAGGTCCACATGTTTAGTGGCGAACAAGTTACAGACATATACACAATACACCCACAAACTTTTGCCTTTAGAAATTAAAATAAAGCCTACGAGTACCTAAGAAAATAAAACATCGCTTTTTCTAAACACGTTAATTGAAAGCTCCAAACAATGTGATGATGTACTTACACATATTAGGGACAGCCCTAATTAGAGGGAGGTAAAGGCCCATCAGATAGGACGGCCCTCTGTAATCGAAAACGGACTCCCTTTGATATAGAACCTCTTCGCAACAATAACACACTTCTACTGTTTGTTACTGAGCTTTATTGTTTACTAAATGGAAGAAACTAGGGTGTTCAGCCATTTTTTATTTGCACACCTTAACTGACAAAATGTTCGAAAGGGTTCTTTTTTCGAATTTTTGTATCATCTTTTTTAATTTTTCTTGTATCTTTTTTTTGTTTCTTGAACAGTCCAACCTCTCTAGACTCTTTCTAGTCTACATTTGCCTAAAAATGTCAGACGACGAATGGCAACAACTGTTATCTAAGCTTAGTATTCTTTTATATGTCTAAGCACAGTGCGGCCCTAAATGCTACTTTTGCGTGTAAGTTTTGCGGTCCACGCGGTCCGTCAAATGTATGAAAAAGTCAAGATTGACAGCCAATGCACCAATGAACAACAAGAAAACAAATGAAAAATTGCTACGCTTGAGAGATAACATTTTATATACTAAAAACGAAAAGAGACCGATCCATATTATCCTTCATCATTGAATAGTACTCACATTTTTAAAGCGTTAAGGGGTTAATAGTCGCTGAGTTGCTCTGTCTCGCTCGCACGATATAACTTAGTCAAATAACAATTGATAAATCCTTCTTTTTTGAAATGTGTTAAATTGAAAATTTAGCTCATATTTTTATACAATTTTTAAAAGTATAACCAGTTTGATACTTGATAAGATGATTGAGGCATGTATAAAGATAGATATTTTTCATATAATTGAGAATGCCATTGTTGTTATTTAAGGTAGTAAACCGGGAATACTTTAAAAAATTGTATAAAAATATGAGCTAAATTTTCAATTTATGTGGTCGCTCAGCGACAAAGTCCTGATCAAAATAAATTTAAAAAAAAAAAAACACATTTCCAAAAAGAAGGATTTATCAATTGTTATTTAACTAAGTTTTATAGTGCGAGCGAGACAGAGCAACTCAGCGACTATTAACCCCTTAACGATTTATGGAAAGCTAGCGTATGGCTCTCGTCTAGAGCGGCTTTACCGATTTCAAACCCTAGTTTTATTGAAAAAGACCTTGAAGCCGGATTTATTTAATACTCGTACACTTGAGCTAATACCCATTTTAAAGCCAAAGTAATCTTTACCTAGTGCTCGACTAGTAAATCGACTAGATATTATATACTGCAAAAACTCAGCTTTACAGGAAAAATAAAAAGCCTATTTTTCGTTAGTAACATTTGTACCAGAAACCAGAACAGAACTTTTTAAATGTATAACTTTTTTATTTATTACATGAAAAATGCAAAAAAAAAATTGAGTACTAGATGTATTTGGACCTATAGAATTTGAATATGAAATAAAAGCAAAAACAAGACAATGGCGAGTATCCGTTTATTCATTATTCGCCGCAGACGGCAATATCATGTACCTATATTATCATGTATATGTACGTATATTCATAGGCGGATTAAGGAAGGGGGGGCAGGGGGCCAAGGCCCCCCCCAGAAGCATTGTAGAATTACGAATATTGCACATATTTCTGGTCAAAATTATAATTTTTTTCTCGGCGCTCGCAACGAGCTGCTCGCGCACTTATTA
Organism: Hemithea aestivaria; assembly: GCA_947507615.1. Taxonomy (NCBI): domain Eukaryota; kingdom Metazoa; phylum Arthropoda; class Insecta; order Lepidoptera; family Geometridae; genus Hemithea; species Hemithea aestivaria. The sequence continues at coordinate 12,936,267 of OX382331.1, forward strand.
TTAAGGATATTTGAACTTTCTAACTGTTCAGAATGAGCTAAACACACATTTTTCGTAGTAAAAATTATAATATTTTTGGCTGCCTGCACCTTGGCCCCCCCAGAACCAAATCCTGGATCCGCCCTTGTGTATATTATATCATGATTATAGGTATTATGTAGACTAGATAACCTTGAATTAAAGCGTTCTCTCAAGCTTTAAGAGACATGAGAAATTATATCCCTCTGATATAAATTTATTATTTTCTATAACAAACATCACATTTGCAAAGTCCGCGTCGTTGGAGCGAAAAAACTTAATAAGCCCCTTCCAGGGTTCTTTGAAATGTCTTTCAATTTGCTTATATTGATGTCTCCGTAACCGATATTCTCATTAAATCTATATTTCATACGATATTAATAATTTTGCTTGAAAATTATCCATCACTTTGTTGTTTACGCTTCGATGATGTTATATAATGGATAATAATAATATGTAATATAAGTTCTTGTAAACTAGTATAAAATATAACTATGTATAGTGGAGTCACTAAGCGACAAAAATGGGTCAAACCTGTTTTTTTCATGCAGAAGCATGAAACTTGGCACATTGATTTCTAATGTAAAAATAGGCTGATTTCGATCGGTAGCCCTCGGTAGCACCCCCTCTGGCAGCGAGGAGGGGGGTTGGAAGGGGCGCTCCACCCGGCTTCATTTTAAAAATTCTGGGAGACCACACATAGCTAATAGGTCAAGTTTGGTATCAATTTCGGATAAATCGAGGACGTAGATTTCATTTCTGGAATAAAAAAATGACATTTGTGATGATTTGTTTAACAAAAAAATTAAAAATTAGAATTACGTAACTTCGTTTTTATTGTTCAAATTACTGTAAATTCAAAAATACTAGTTTTTTTAATAAACAAAAAATATGTTAATAAAGTCTAGTTTATGTAGATTAAAAAATATATAATTTTATATTACTTTTCTTAATAACAAACCGCATAAAAAAATCTTTTGCTGTCCCGGGCCGCAATTTTCTTTTAACCGCCATGAAAAGGGTTGTTAGAAAAAAACTTACTATTTCATGCTGAAGTTTAAAACTTGCCACAATTACAATTCCTTAACGTTAAAATAAGCCGTTTAGAATCAGTAGCTGTCGGTAACCAGCCTTCTGACAGCGGGGAGGGGGGGTGAAAGGGGCGCACCACCCAGCTTCACTTAAAAAAATCTGGAAGACCACGTATAGCTAATACGTCATGTTTGGTATCGATTTCGAATAAATCAAGAACGTAGATTTCATTTCTGATAATAAAAAACGCATTTTATGGGTTTTTAACCAAATTATAACACAAAATTAGTTCTAAGTTTTTTTTTATTTAGAGGCACTTTAATTCTAAATTATAGTAATATTTTGTGATAAACATAAATATTTTTTAAAAGTTTATTTCAAGTAGATTAAATAAAATAGAACTTTTATATTTTTTTTATAAACATTTACTCGTACAATTTTTTTTAAGACACTAGAGTCGCTATTTTCTTCTCACCGCTGCGCTGCGTTGTAAACCCCAATCAACTGTAAAATACGACTATGTACATTCATTTAACATGTTATTGATATAAGAACTTGATATAGTCAAACATAAAATTCAGAAAAATCCTATGGCACATCATAATTTACTCTCCCTGAGACAAACTTTTAAAAAATAGGCCCGAAATTCGTATCTCTTTAATAATAAACGGTTAACCAAAGTTATGCATCTATTTTTCAATTAAATGTAATGTGGAAAAATTATAAATACTACTGGCACCTACCTACAGCTTATTTATATCGTTATATTGTTTTCCAAGACGGATGCTCCATATATAATATAATAATAATATAGTTCAAAACATTTTATGACGAATTATGATAAGCCTTGCATTTATTTATTTAATCAGTCCCATGCACAATATTCTGACAACTGAAAGGTTTTCAGACAAAGGAATGGTCTGCTTCTTGCTTCCTAAACCAAAAGAGAGGATGGGTTAGACTTAACCAAGAAATTATGCCTAGCCTCTCTCAAACAAAGTTCCTTGTAAAATGCGTGTAACAAATGCTGGTATACAGACATATCATGGAAGTAGAAGTATATTTTCCAAATAGTGTTTTTTTTGTGATAAGGTGTTTCCTACATAGTTATTGATTGTCGAGTAGTAATTACTGCTTGATCTGCAGTTTCATTGACCGCAAAACATCATATCAAAACCATATTATAGGTAGAGTTAAGTTTGTGTGCGGTACTTTTATGCTAGTCGAAGGATACGAGTCTTGCTATTTTCCAGCCTCCTGCTTGGTTTTAGAAGCAATAAGCAAACATAACATAAGGTGTCCCTTACACCTTATTCATCTAACACCGTTTTGGTGGCCAGTATGTTATGCATGAAACTGATTTAATTTATAAATAAAGGGCGGATTGCTGAGATTGATGCAAAACTGCATGAAGACGGTCTTAAAATGTAATGAGCTATAATAACAATAATATCTTTGGAAGAATCAGTCTTGGAATGTAACATACTGATATAAAAAAGCTTTAAGCCTGGAGTATTTATAATTTTGCTAGATTACATTTTGTTGAAACAGTTTGATTCATAACAATGTTTAGCAGTTTCCGTTCCGCGATTTGATCGAGTTTTATCGCACCTATTTTTTAAAAGTTTGTCTCAGGGAGAGTAAATTATGATGTGCCATAGGATTTTTCTGTATTTTATGTTTGACAATATCAAGTTCTTATATCAATAACATGTTAAATGAATGTACATAGTCGTATTTTGCAGTTAATAGGGGTTTACAACGCAGCGCAGCGGTGAGAAGAAAATAGTGACTCTTAGTATCTTAAAAAAAATGTACGAGTTAATTTTAATAAAATTAATTAAAATGTTCTATTTTATTTAATCTACTTGAAATAAACTTTTAAAAAATATTTATGTTATCACAAAATATTACTATAATTTAGAATTAAAGTGCCTCTAAATAAAAGAAACTAAGTATTATTTTTGTGTAATAATTTGGTTAAAACCCAATAAAATGCGTTTTTTTAATATCAGAAATGAAATCTACGTCTTTGATTTATTCGAAATCGATACCAAACTTGACGTATTAGCTATACGTGGTCTTCCAGATTTTTTAAAGTGAAGCTGGGTGGTGCGCCCCTTTCACCCCCCCTCCCCGCTGTCAGAAGGCTGGTTACTGACGGCTACTGATTCTAAACGGCTTATTTTAACGTAAGGAATTGTAATTGTGGCAAGTTTTAAACTTCTGCATGAAATAGTAAGTTTTTTACTAACAACCCTTTTCATGGCGGTTAAAAGAAAATTGCGGCCCGGGACAGCAAAAGATTTTTGAAGTGAAAACTTCTTTAGCGGCGCTGAGCACTTTTTTGTATGGGTAAAAACTTTCAAACTCGCGTCAGGGTCACGTGATGCTGATCGAAAAAGCGTAAGATCGAGGGGAAGGGAGAGGAACTAGTATCTCTCACTCTTTCTACCGTGCTTGAGTGTGCTGCTCTGTGAATTTGGTTTAACTATGTCAAATGATCGCAATTTTAGCACAACGAAATACAAAACTACTATTGATGCGGTCTTTATTAGACACTTAAATAGGTTCAAAACTGTTTGTTTCTTACTTCAGTTATCATAAACCAATTGTATCAGTTGTAAAAATTTAGGATGATGATTCTGATAATAACGATGGTGTAAAAGTCGTCGAAATTATGGATGGAAGTTGATTTTTCTGAGAGATAAAATTTAATGTAATATATAAATGACGATATAATATTATAAATAACAAAATATAAATTGTCATATTTGTGTACGATAGCGCAATAAATAAACATTGTATTCTACCTCATAAATGATAGTATTTTTATACTTATAATTAAACACAACGTTAATATTGAAGTTTTCACTTCTGCCGGCACTCCCGGAGTGCTACCTTTTTTTTTATGCGGTTTGTTATTAAGATAAGTAATTTAAAATTATATATTTTTTAATCTACATGAACTAGACTTTATTAACATATTTTTTGTTAATTTAAAAAACTAGTATTTTTGAATTTACAGTAATTTGAACAATAAAAACGAAGTTACGTAATTCTAATTTTTAATTTTTTTGTTCAACAAATCATCACAAATGTCACTTTTTTATACTAGAAATGAAATCTACGTCCTCGATTTATCCGAAATTGATACCAAACTTGGCGTATTAGCTATGCGTGGTCTTCCAGAATTTTTAAAACAAAGCCGGGTGGAGCGCACCCTCCACCCCCCCTCCCCGCTACCAGAGGGCCCCTTCCATTAGGCTACCGATCGAAATCAGCTTATTTTGACATAAGGAATCAATGTGCCAAGTTTCATGCTTCTGCAAGAAAAAAACAGGTTTTGCACTAAAGTCCCCCACTAGTAGCGTAGGTGAGGTACATAATATTATAGTTAATAACTAGAGAAAAATAATAAAATTTTACTATCATTAGATGAATATAATTTTTTTTGTTCTTTCATAACCGTGTGTGTAAAAATTGTTGAAATTTTGTAATGAGTGAAATATTGTTGCACAATAAGGTACCAGGAGAACATAAGATTACAAGAACTTATAACATTTTATCAACATAATAATATGACCTCGTGCTGTTTCATTATGAATTCGTCAATGCGATTGCCTCAAATTTGTGGCGAGATACTGAGATGACTCTCTTAATTAAATTAGTTAATAACGAAAATCAAACGATTAGTACAAAAAACTTTTAAAATTCTATTAAATACAAGAATCTCTAACTAGTTTCTCTTCTCATAATCTAAATAATTTATAGACCGTGGTGACATCGATCTTGACCAATATTGGCAGCAAAGCGAATTAATTAACATGGCCTTTAGTGGACTCTACGTAAATCCGTAGAAGCAAGATCTACGATAAGACAAGTGGCATCGTTGACTCCTTTACGTTTCTGTTGCCCTGGTACAAAGCTACGGCTTCATCAATACTTTTGTGACGCAATTAATTGAAAATTTTAATTTGTTGACATTTTAAAACGCAAAATGATGATGAACTCTACTTTAAGGTATTTAAAATGTTGATTTCACCACGTACCTTTGCATCAACATGAGATTAATTCATACACTAATTTGTTAATTTTCTGTAACAGTCAGTTGGTAACACTGAATTGTATGTTCCCGGAGGCCTTGACAAGAAATAGTGCGTGAACGTGATGTAGGTAAACGTACGGAACACTCGATCAAGTTCATGTAGAGGTAAAATTATTTATTGAGCTATTTCAAGGGGAGTCTGTATTGACTTCCTGGAATTCCCACTAAAAGTAATAAAAAGTAAGATTAGTACAACATTTCATGAACTATTTCTCAGTGTTAATTCAAATAATATAAATTTAGCCGTCATTTTTATTTTTTTCTAGCAAATGGGTACGGATGACAGCATGAGCGACGATGTGTTTGAAGATGAAACATTGCGAGCGCCAACACAGCGCAGCGCACCTTCTCCCACCGGCTACAGAGACTACCAGGCGCCCGCTGAGACGCCGTCACGTCAGCTTGACGATGACGTGCCTATACACAAGGTAAAAATGACTAGGAGCACATGAGCGAGATATTTCTTTAGCTATATGTTTCAAGACACACTTCTTCCACTGGCTACAGAGACTACCAGGCGCTGACACTCCATCATGTCAGCTCGATGATGACGTTGCCTATACACGAGGTAAGAGTATCTAGGAAAACATAAGCGAGATATAAGATGAATGATGATACACTATTCAGCTATTTGTTTAAAAACACTACCAGGCGCCTGCTGAGATGCCGTCACGTCAGCCTATTCACAAGGTAACAGTAATTTGAGGAGTACATGAGCAGAGATAACCAGGCTTGCCGATGATGATTGCCATTTGGATTATTGTGCTGCTTGCTTATCATTTGATAGTGTCGAGATTTAACTATATTTTTAAATTACATCAGCCAAACTAAATGCAACTAAAATACCCGAAATGACAGACCAAGATAGTTTACCATATACTTTTTTTTTTACAAAACTGTATGTTATTAAACCACGTAATTTATCCGTAAGTTTTAGACACACTAAATGTTGCTAACATCTACAAACAACATGCAATTTTAGAGTGTTCGGACTCCACCTAATCATGTTTCTATTATAATGTGGCCTTGTAGGTTTTTTCCATTTTGTGTAAACTTTAAAGATGAGAGATATGACATCATTTTAAATAATTGCCAAAAATATTTGAATATTTCAAAGATTCTGAGGCAATATTGCAATAACTAAATATTTAGAGTAAGTTAATTATTATTTATTATTCAAGTGGGTATAACATTAAAGCTTATTTCAAATAACAGTTTTGAAATTTACATTAGAGATTGCTATTTAAAAATTGGCAAATTAAATAGAAAAAAAGTAAGGTCGAATATGCTCAAAAATTGAGTTATTTTAAATAGATTTGTTTTAATATTATAAGTTTTATTTTAACCACATACATAATTGTTTATAAATCTAATCTATTTTTCCCTCATTATAATTTATTAAGATAAAGATAAAAACAATAGTCCGAGTTACAGAAAAGTACAAACATGTTAAGAGTTAAGAAATGTAATACCAATAATTCACAAAGCACTCGGTATTCGCTTGCCCCTTTGAGTATTAACTATTAACCAACCATGGAAACGACCTGAGTAGTAATTTATGCGAACAAGTCTGCAATTTTTTTGCGGGGGAAGAGGTAACGCACACCAATAATGACACCACTCTAATTATTTTGTGATAACGGCACTACTCAAAATTGTCAAACACTAGAATAATTATACTCACCAAGTCCATACACACACAGCTATAACCTATGTAATGTTAGAACTAGTTCTATGCCCGGCGTTTTTTGGTAGCGGGGGTCGCCTGGCAGTGACGTATCCAGTTAGATGTCTGATCGAAGCACCTTGACTTCAGTCAAACAAACCTTTGTGCCTTTGATATCATTTTACTTTGTATACTATCTACAATCATGATGACCAGTGACTAAAACTGGAACTAACATATTTCAATACTTAACCGTCGTCAAAATGCTCTCACACAAAGATGCGAGCGCCCTCGTCTATTTTCATTAAGGTTGGACTAACTATGATCCTTTTCACCTGAATATGACATCTCGAGTTGGGGAATAACGTAACAATGTACAAAAGCAAGAGTGGAAAGTTCTTGTCATAGAAATGAAGCAAAACATTTTGGCCATTATAATATTACTAGCTGCGCCCAGCGGTTTTAGCCGCTGTACCGTAGCCTATGTGTTAAACCAGGGTCTAAAGTCTAGGCTATCTGCCACGGATGAGTGCTTCGGCATATCCGCTGCCCCGGCATTATGGCGTCCCGCAGGAACACGCCCAGGATTTTTAGTGGGTATCCCCGCAGCGCCCATCTTCGGCGGGGGAGTCCCACATACCGCCCCGCGCCCCCCGGCGCGGGGTGATGATGCGTAACGAATTTTTCCTGGGTCAAAAAAAGGGTCTAAGCTATCTCTGTACCAAATTTCAGTTCGATCGGTCCACCCGTTTAGGCTTGAAGAAGTAACAAACATACACACTCCCTCACATACTTTAGCATTAATAATATAAGTGTGATGTACTACATCATGTGGGTGTGTTCTGAAGTTCTCATGGTCCCAGTCAGCCTTATGTTAGACGTTGTCTTCCATTATAATACGAAGTACCTGGGTTTCATATACAAGAGGTTCTACGGCTACGCCGGACCGATATATGACGGATACTAATCGGACTCAAACCGGATATAATAATAAACCCCAATTATAATGCGAAAGCGCCTTTAATTGTGTTAAAAAGTATATATCAAATAAAAACATAATATTTAAAAAACATAAAATCTATTACCAAAAATCCTAATCCATCCTATTTCTAATATCTTTTCTTTCTATCTCTAATTTTTTAATCTAATAATTAAAAAAACTTTGCTTCAAGAAATTAGATGTACTAAGACCTAATAATAAAAATAATTCTTAATTTTACATTTATCTTTTAAAATTCAGAATTTAATTTCTTTTAAATAAAAACAGCTCATCATGATACAATTAATGTTCTCCTGCTAATTAATAACAGTACAAAGGATAAAAAACATTTGAAATGAAACGGTGAGGCCTTTTCATTTGGCGAAGAGAAGGTTTTCAATCTTCATTTTCGCTATAAAAATATAAAGGGCGAGTCACACTGGGTGGACCCGACCCGTCAACAGGTGTCCTCGGCGTTTCGGCCGATCGATCTTGAATCAATCAAAATTACTTGGCATCAAATAAAATGGATACTTTGTGCAGATTAATTGAGTATTTTCTCTTTTACATTGTGATTGGTGGGCAATGTTGTTTCTGTACCAAGTTAACTTGAGAGTTGAGAACAAGACATTTTTAAATTTCAAAGCCCCCACTTGTAAAAAACTTATAGATGAAGATCAAAAAATTTTAGTTGTCATTAAGATTTTGTAACAGAATGGTAAGTTAGGTAGCAGTATAAATATACATATATTACGAGTATAAACGTGAAAATTTGTAAGAATGGATGTCTGGATGTACCTATGTTTGTTACTCTTTCACGCCTTAACGGGTGGACAGATTAAGCTGAAATTTGGTATAGTGCTAGCTTAGACCCTGAAAGAACACATAGACTACAGTAGGTACAGCGGGTAAAACCGCTGGGCGCAGCTGGTATTACATAAAGTAGTTTCCATGCTCATTTTCTTCTGTTGAACTTTGATATCAAATACCTACTTTTTTTACATAATCTTTTTTTTAATGGCAAATGCCTTTACGAGAAAAACAAACTAACAATACTACAGCAGTTGAGAACACTTTTATTAACCACAGATCGGCCACAAGCCAATATACAGAAAATCCAAGTGCTCCAAACCACTGTCAGATGGCAGAGTGCCCAGAATGCTGGCAGCATTGCCACGTTAAATGGCAATACTTATACGTTGGGCCAAATATACCCCAGCATTTTGGTCACATAATCTACATAATTTGAAAACTTTAAAAAAAAATTTCCTTTGACCATACATAGGTACCTACCTACTTATATATAAGTAATTTTCCTCCATAGACGATACTCCTGGGAGACAGCGGCGTCGGCAAGACATCTTTATTAGTTCAATTCGAGACGGGCAAGTTCCAACAAGGAAACTTCTCGGCCACCGTCGGCATTGGATTCACGGTGAGTAAGTTCCTAGTGTCAGTGGCGGAACTAGGGGCAAGGGGAGGGGTTCCAGTAAATAAAAGAACAAGAAAGTAGTTTGAAATAGTAATTGCTACCGAAGGACATTTCATTTAGAAGGATTTTGGAGGTTTACATTTTGATTTACAAGCGGTTAAATTCTGTTTTTGGGTCTAAGGTGTTCCAATTTCACTTTTGCCGAAATTAGTTACCTACTAATTTCGAAATTAGTAGGTACAGCGGAGTTTTACTAACATTGCCTTTATGACAAGACTCTTGCCAAGACTCAGCTAGAAGTCTTTCTTCATCTTTTCTTTGAAACTTATAACGCCCCTTCCTCAACCTATCCGTTTCAATGGTTTTATTTGTAGCAGTTTTTTAAGAAGTTTTCATGTAGGTAAATTTTAAAAAATATTTTGGTGTTCGATGCAATTTGCTCATAATGTATCTAAGTTTGATTTTTAAAATTTAATATTAGGCTAGAACCGTTATGTGAGTGAGGTCAAACCCCCCAAAACTTAAACCCTGGTTCCGTCACTGCATACTATGTTCACTCATCGGAAAATAATTGGCTTCCGAACTAATGAGGGGAATCTCCTTTGGAGTTCTTTCCTTTTTGTCTTTGACGTGTTTTTGTTTGAGTTCCTTTTAGCTGGTACCTATTTCTTTTGTGGTTTGGAGGCAAAAGTGGGTGAAAGGTCCTAAAATATGTTTACACGTTTTTTACTTGGGAGTTCTTAATAAAGGCACATGTTGCCTCCAAACCAAAGCGAAAAATGCTAAAGATTTTAGGGCAGATATAAATATTATAATATTATTCCAACGCTGTATTTTCAAGCCGATTTTTGAGCCGGTAATCATTGGGCGCTTTAAGGGTCAACGCTCACTACACCCACCCGGGACCCACTCAGCACCGCCTCGCCTCGCGCGGTTAGTATTCTTTATATGGATTTGTATGAGCTAACGCTCACTACATCAACTCCGGAACGCCGCCGCATCGCCTCGGCCGCGAGGCGTCCGCGCGCGGACGGCGGGTGGGCCACTCGCGGCTCGCATGCTTGCCTTGCGTCGGTCCCGAGTTGATGAGCAGGGTCGGATTGAGAGCATCACAAAATTATTGTCTTGGAAATGAAAATTATACAATTTTTCCAATATTATACTACGATTTCTTTTTTTTGCATTTTTTAGAATAGAAAAAAATGCGTGGAATATTTCTATGATTTTATTAAATTATACGTACAAAAACAAGCCTACGAAACAAAACACAACAAAATGTTTTTTTTTGCCATGGGAAAAAGCAGGATAAAGGTAAACTAAATTATTAACATTTTTTTTTTTTTATACGAGATAGGCCTACGTTTGACCATATCCCACCTGATGGAAAGTGAAAATGCGGTCGACGATGGATCACGTAAGATGCATTTACTTCATCTTACTAATATTATAAAAGCGAAGTTTGTGTGTATGTGTGTGTGAGTGTGTGTGTTTGTTACTTTTTCACGCTTAAACGGATGAACCGATTGACTTAAAATTTGGTATGAAGATAGCTGAGACTCTGGAATAACACATAGGCTACTTTTTATCCTGATAAATGAAACAGTTTCTGTAAAAAATCAAATATATATTTAAAAAAATGACAGTTCTGAAATTTGACAATTAATTGTCATTTTGACATTTGCGATTTTCCATTGTTTTTGAAAAAATTGACAATTAATACATAAAATAAGAATAGACATTTAATTGTCATTTTGACGTATTCGATTGTCTTTTTTTTTTTAGAAATTTGACATATTCGTTTTTCAATATTTTTTTGAGAAATTTGACATTTGAGATTTTTAATTTTTTTTCGCGAAATTTGACATATTCGATTTTCATTTTTTTTTTTGAGAAATTCGACATTAGATTTTTAATTTTTTTTATAGAAATTTGACATATTCGATTTTTAATTTTAGAAAAATGCTGGCAATTTTAATGATAGTTTATGGTAGATTTTTTTTAATGAGTGCTTCATTTGTAGTTTATCAAATGGGCTTACTATGGGTGCTTCATTTGTGGTTTATCCAATGGGCTTACTATGAGTGCTTCAATTGCGGATTATCAAATGGGCTTACTATGGGTGCTTTATTTGAAAACTAAATGGGCTCACTATGAGTGCTTCATTTGTAGTTTATCAAATGGGCTTACTAAGGGTGTTTCATTTATGGTTTATCAAATGGGCTTACTATGGGTGCTTCATTTGAAAACTAAATGGATTTACTATGAGTGCTTCATTTGTGGTTTATCAAATGGGCTTACTATGGGTGCTTCATTTAAAAACTAAATGGGCTTACTATGAGTGCTTAATTTGTGGTTTATCAAATGGGCTTACTATGGGTGCTTCATTTAAAAACTAAATGGGCTTACTATGAGTGCTTAATTTGTGGTTTATCAAATGGGCTTACTATGGGTCCTTCATTTGAAAACTAAATGGGCTTACTATGAGTGCTTCATTTGTGGTTTCTCGAATGGGCTTACTATGGGTGCTTCATTTGTGGTTTATCAAATGGGCTTACTATGGGTGCTTCATTTGAATACTAAATGGGCTTACTATGAGTGCTTCATTTGTGGTTTATCGAATGGGCTAACTATGGGTGCTTCATTTAAAAAACTAAATGGGCTTACTATGAGTGCTTAATTTGTGGTTTATCAAATGGGCTTACTATGGGTGCTTCATTTAAAAACTAAATGGGCTTACTATGAGTGCTTAATTTGTGGTTTATCAAATGGGCTTACTATGGGTCCTTCATTTGAAAACTAAATGGGCTTACTATGAGTGCTTCATTTGTGGTTTCTCGAATGGGCTTACTATGGGTGCTTCATTTGTGGTTTATCAAATGGGTTTACTATGGGTGCTTCATTTGAATACTAAATGGGCTTACTATGAGTGCTTCATTTGTGGTTTATCGAATGAGCTAACTATGGGTGCTTCATTTAAAAAACTAAATAGGCTTACTATGAGTTCTTCATTTGTGGTTTCTCAAATGGGCTTACTATGAGTGCTTTATTTGTGGTTTATCGAATGGGCTAACTATGGGTGCTTCATTTAAAAAACTAAATGGGCTTACTATAAGTGCTTCATTTGTGGTTTCTCAAATGGGCTTACTATCGGTGCTTCATTTGAATACTAAATGGGCTTACTATGAGTGCTTCATTTGTGGTTTATCAAATGGGCTTACTATGAGTGCTTTATTTGTGGTTTATCAAATGGGCTAACTATGGGTGCTTCATTTAAAAAACTAATTGGGCTTACTATGAGTGCTTCATTTGTGGTTTCTCAAATGGGCTATGGGTGCTTCATTTAAAAAACTAAATGGGCTTACTATAAGTGCTTCATTTGTGGTTTCTCAAATAGGCTTACTATGGGTGCTTCATTTGTGGTTTATCAAATGGGCTTACTATGGGTGCTTCTTTTGAAAACTAATTGGGCTTACTATGGGTGCTTCATTTGTAGTTTATCAAATGGGCTTACTATGAGTGCATTATTTGAAAACTAAATGGGCTTACTATTAGTGCTTTATTTGTAGTTTATCAAATGGGCTTACTATGAGTGCATTATTTGAAAACTAAATGGGCTTACTATTAGTGCTTTATTTGTGGTTTATCAAATGGGCTTACTATGAGTGCTTCATTTGAAAACTAAATGGGCTTACTATGAGTGCTTTATTTGTGGTTTATCAAATGGGCTTACTATGAGTGCATTATTTGAAAACTAAATGGGCTTACTATGAGTGCTTTATTTGTGGTTTATCAAATGGGTTTACTATAAGTGCATTATTTGAAAACTAAATGGGCTTACTATGAGTGCTTCATTTGTATTTTATCAAATGGGCTTACTATGGGTGCTTCATTTGTGGTTTATCAAATTTGCTTACTATGGGTGCTTCTTTTGAAAACTAAATGTGCTTACTTTGGGTGCTTCTTTTGAAAACTAAATGGGCTTCCTATGGGTGCTTCATTTAAAAACTATATGGGCTGAAGCACCCATAGTAAGCCCATTTGATAAACCACAAATGAAGCACCCATAGTAAGCCCATTTGATAAACCACAAATGAAGCACTCATAGTAAGCCCATTTAGTATTCAAATGAAGCACCCATAGTAAGCCCATTTGATAAACCACAAATGAAGCACCCATAGTAAGCCCATTTGATAAACCACAAATGAAGCACTCATTGTAAGCCCATTTAGTTTTAAATAAAGCACCCATAGTAAGCCCATTTGATAAACCACAAATTAAGCACTCATAGTAAGCCCATTTGATAAACCACAAATGAAGCACTCATAGTCGACTACCCTCGGACGCCGTTTAAACAACATCAGTTAATAAGTGCTGCAATTATTTTTTATAAAATCTAATGTTTTTATAAAGTATTCCCAGTGTAGTGCTATCATAAACTGTGTATAAACTGTTTGGCCATATAGTGAAGTAATTTTTTTTATCAAAAATCAGTGCATTAAAGTGATAATAACGATATTTTACTCGTTCATCAAGTTTGCCGAAGCTTTGTGTTAAAACGCGTAAGCGCCACGATATTCACGGCGCTTACGACCTTCTTGCCGCAAGGTTTCCGTTCGCCTGTGAAGGGAATTTGTTACTGTGCGGCAGGGCATTAGTTGCTGTGCGTTCATTCGAAGGGCATTTCTTACTGTGCGACTGGGCATTTTTTGCTGTGCGCACAATGAATAAACAGAAATGTGCCGGGTGTCTTACTGAGGTAAAAGGAATATCATTTTTGAATTGCAAACATTGCCCTGATAAGTACCATTATACGTGTATGAACATAACCAAGTAACAATTCAACAATTTCACAAGGGAATTTAAAGAGTCTTGGACCTGCAAGTGTAAATTGCCGAAAGGTGACAACTCTAATACACCTATCCGCGCCTCCGTGTCACACTCGCTTAACATCGCATCGTCTTCAAAGGATTCGCCGCTTCAGTACGACAACGTGACACTGAGGTCTAAGCCTCGTTGTTCCGGTGGCTGTGCGTCGCCTGACGTCATTCGTGAGATAATAAGAGAAGAACTAGATAGGAAACTCAACTCCGAAATACAGGCCATTACTGCAAGATTGACAAAGGTAGACGAGTCGTTCGCTTATTTTAACGCCGAGTATGAGACTCTGAGTCGTGAAAGTGCGTCTCAGAAAGCCACCATAACACAGCTGCGAACTGAAAACGAGGTGCTAAGGGCCGCCACCAAGGACCTTTCACATCTGTAACGAATAAAAAAAAATAAAAAAAATTTAAATGTTTGTTTCCCGTTGAGCGCGGGGGGTGAGAGCCGCGTCCAACGTGGAACGGGGGTTTAAATGCAAAGGTGGGGCGCACTACGGGTAAGCACAGTAAAAAAATAAAAGGTTGAAGACCTTGGGACAAATAGGTCCCCGAACAAAATTGGTGCTAAACTTACCCGTGTGTCCCCACACTAAGGATTACTAAAATTTAGTAGTTCGTTACATACATTGTTATCTCAAAATAAACTAGTGCACGGAATCGCGGAGCCGGTCTAGTACCTGACTTTTATTTCAAGGACCGTATCGTGGCTTTCTGGAGTCTTGGTGTAATCTGAGGATTAAATAATAAACAACGAAGTTAATTTAAAATTATATTTATTGTTGATCGCACGCCTGACCACTTATATTAAATTAGAATTATATTTAGGTTACCATGAGTTGGGACAATTCCCCAACGCACAATTATAGGCTATATCGTACCAACACTAGAATATAGTTAGCCCGACAAAAACTAGGGTTAGAAATAAATTAAATTGTTCCGAGACGTGGATCCACTACAATATCTCCTCGTATCGGAGTATGCTTACTACAAGTTACAAATGTTCAGGGTCATTTCCCCATCAAGTGGTAAATGTGTACCCCGTTAAGCGGTGGCACCAAAATTAGGTTATTGCTACTAAATATAATGAGGTACCGTTTGCGTATCCTGCAGGGCCGTAGGCTAGGAGAGGCAAGGCCGTCAGTATTCACGGGGAGCTTGGTAATAAAGCTTAACTTGCCGAAGCGGCGTGGCGAAATTCCACAGATGGACGCGCGGCCGGTGAAGGGGCAGGTTGCTCGCTGGAGTAGCCAGCGGCGATCTAATTGCTCGTGGAGCCTTGAAGGAAGCCGGGATCGTGGGCGTGCTCAGGTGGGCCGTAACCCAAGACCCGCTATGGAAAAGCGAAACAAGGTGACGTTGAATTACGATTCATCTTGAAAAGGTTGGCGGAACGCATAGTGAAGCTATGCGCTCGTTCGCACGAATGAAATAAAGTAAACACTCACGTTTCTTTCGGGATTTTAGTATATGTGTCCAAATTAGAACAGATATCGGCGCATTCGCCGCTCGCTCGCAAAAGAAGCTTTTCCTTCCAATCATGGCGGCTTCAAAGAAATGACGTGGAATGGAGGGAAATGGGGTCATCCATGTCAAAGGAGCGTTTCGTTACTACCGACGCCAAGGTACATTCACACAAGTCGTATAAAATTAGAATAGCACTATTTATTTTAATATTTATGTATGAGTGTATTCTAAATGTATAACTAAATCACTATGTAATATTATTCCTATTTATTTTGTTTTATATAGATGTTTGATTAATAAATTAGTATTTACGCGACTTGTCATTGTTAAATGCAAAAATCGCGACACTAACAACGGAACGTAAAAACTTCTATTATTGTTTATGCTATGTTATCGGTTGCCATTAGAAAAATTGTAATGGTTTTAGAACGAATTTATAAAATGTGATAAAATAAATGCCAATTACAATCTAATCTGAATTGTTTGTATTATTCCCTAATTAGTTAATATAAATTTAGAATAGTTTTATTTATATGCGAGTTTGATCGTTCGTAAATCGATCGATTTCATCCGCAAATCATAGATCAGTGACAGCTGACAGTGAATAAATGTAGCTGTCACTGTCAATGCATCATCTGTCATTGTCGGATGATTATGTTTACAAATCGATGTCCAAATAAATTATCCAAACCTTGTGATTATGTTAAATCATGGAAAAACAAGTGCTTAGTATGTTAAATGTGATGGCTAACGATACCCCCTAAAAAGGTATGCTACACATCGTCGCGTCTGCATCAGGTTGAACAGCAGTCACGGTCTAACAACATAGAAATTCAGTGCGTACCCGAACATAAGACGGAAAATATTTACCGCACAGTGCAGCAGCTGAGTAAAGTGATCAAATGCCCCGTAGCTGACGCTGATATCCAGTATTGCGCTCGAATTGCCAAATTGGATAACAAAAGCCCTCGTCCTCGATCGATTTTGGTCAAGTTCAGCAGCCGGCGTCTTCGTGACAGTTTTCTCGCGGACGTAGCGAAATTTAACAAGAATAATCCTAGCGAAAAGTTGAATAGCAGTCACCTAGGAATTGGAGGTACAAAGAAGAGCCCTGTCTTCGTAGCTGAGCATTTGACGCCGGAAATAAAAGCGCTTCATGCAGCTACCCGTCACGCTGCAAAACAGCTTAAATATAATAAATACGACACGGCTGTACTCACGTTGTCTATTTGCTGAGATACGTCTCAACCACGGTTTCGGACAATTACGATGTCCTTCATCAGGAGTTCACGCCTGCAGTAACCGACGCTAACTGAGCCGTGTCGTATTTATAATATGGATAACACTCACGGTAGTTTCCAAAATCGTATAGCTTAAATATAAATTTGTCTGGGTACGCGACGGAAGGGTGTTTGTCCGGAAATCAGAAAGTTCGTCTTATATTCACGTGAAAGACACTGAATCATTAAAAAAACTTAGTTAGTGCCTAGTTTATAGATTAAATAATTGTAATAATTTTATTTTAACGTTAATATCGTAAACTAGATTTTGTATATTTTCAAATTTTATGTCTAAATTGAATAACCTTAACGTATATTATCAGAATGTCAGAGGATTAAGAACGAAAACAAATGATTTCTTTAACAATGTTGTGTGTTGCAATCATGATTTAATAATACTTACCGAGACAAGGCTAAATAATAGTATTTCAGATTCAAAGTTGTTTGATGACAGATATGTTGTTTTCCGGAGAGATCGTGAAACGAGCGGTTTTCATAATTCTAAGAACGGGGGAGGCGTTCTTATTGCTGTGTCGAAAAGATTTAGCCCTAGACGCATGCAATGCTTTGAATCTAAATGCGAAGACTTCTGGATTGAATTTGATATTCGCGATAGTAAAGGTCATCAGGATAGACTTCTTCTTTGTGTAGTCTATCTCCCTCCGCCAATTAAGCAACACATCCTTGCTGAGTTTATCGAAAATACTAATCGCGTTATTGAACACAGTAGGACTCATAATGTTTGCCTCGTAGGAGATTTTAATTTAAGCTCGATTGTATGGAATTTCGATGCTAACAACAACAATACGCAAGATATGGGAAATATCAGCGGCTTGTTTGCTTCTATGCTTAAAGACTTTGTTCTACTTAATGATTTTAAGCAATGTAATTATATAAACAATGTCAAGGCCAAAATTCTAGATTTGGTGTTAAGTTATTCGAAAATCGTCAACCTATGTGAAAGCTTGATTCCTCTCTCTACTATCGACCCTTTGCATCCTCCGCTGGAATTCCATATCGTGGTCTCTCCTGAGGAATCTCTACCACCGAACAACCATCCTAGATTCTGCTTTTTCAAAGCAGATTATGAAGCCATTATTGCTGAGCTTAGTGGTACTGATTGGGACAACATATTCTCGTCTTGCAGACACGTTGATGATATGGTTACTGTTTTCTATGATCGGCTTCATGAATTAATTGGTATACACGTTCCGAAATCTAGACCACGTTCAAAAAAGTACCCTGTTTGGTTTTCTTTTGAACTTATTAATATGCTGAAAGAAAAGTATAAATTTCACCAAAAACTGCGAAAGTTCAATAATAACCCTCGAGACCAATTATCTTTTGACCTTGCTAAAGCTTGTTCTGACAGCCTCATGAATGTTTGCTATAAAGTATACATAACGTGTCTGGAATCTAATTTGCGGTCGAACCCTAAGTTGTTTTGGACCTACATAAAGAACAAACGAAGAAATCATAGTCATTATCCTGCTCAGTTAAACTTAAACGATAAATCAGCTACTAATACTAATGACATATGTAATCTTTTCGCAGAACATTTTAGTTCTTCATTCAATAACGCACCATCAGCGATGAGTCGTGATTCAGACAGTTTAAGAGTCCCGACCAGTAATTATCTTGCTCTTATACAGTTCAAGGACAATCACGTTCTCAAGATATTAAAGAGACTTGACTCTTTTAAGGGAGCTGGGGTGGATGGTATTCCGTCTGTGTTTGCGTCGAGGTGTGCGTCTGCTCTAGCATATCCTTTGCGACTTATTTTCAACAAGTCGTTAAGTGGCGGAGTGTTTCCATCAGCGTGGAAGACTGCTTTAGTGGTTCCCCTACATAAGAGCGGTGATCGGCATTTGGCTGCTAATTACAGGCCAATATCTATTTTGCCTGTTTTTGGTAAGGTCTTCGAAAAATTGTTATGTCCTATATTATCCTGGCATACCAAACACCTCATCTGTCACAAACAACATGGGTTTGTGAAGGGTAGATCCACAGCTTCAAACCTCGTCACATTCGTTAATAAAGTGTCCCGCGCTCTTGACCAGCGCTCTTCAATAGGAGTCATATATATACCGACTTTAGCAAGGCGTTTGATTCAGTTGACCATAAAATTTTATTCTCAAAGTTAACTCTATTCGGAATATCAGAGCCTTTGCTGGGCTGGTGTCGGTCATACCTTCAGGAACGCAGTTCAAGAGTTGTTATTAATGGTGTGACGTCGGATTCTATCGCAATGAGCTCGGGCGTGCCCCAGGGTTCTATTTTGGGGCCGTTATTTTTCAGCATGTTTATTAATGACATTGAACAGTGTTTTGTCAACTCCAATTGCTATCTTTTCGCTGATGACCTCAAATTCTTTAGGAATCTCAATTCTTACGACGATAGGTTGAGACTACAGGAAGACATTGACCGGCTAGTTTCGTGGTGTAAAACTAATTGCATGCGTCTTAATGTGTCGAAATGTTTCTGTATGTGCCTTAGTAGGAAAAAACTCTTTGATTGTCCAACGTTTTACATCGAACAGGATGCTATCACAAATGTGCAACAGATTCGCGACCTCGGTGTCATGCTTGACATGAAACTGCGCTTCAATGTCCACATAGACCACATGGCTTCTAAGGGATTCAAGTCGCTTGGTTTTGTACTGCGAAACTGCAAAGACTTTCGCTCACCGAGTACTAAGATTACTCTTTTTAACTCGCTTGTTCGCAGCACTCTGGAGTACTGCAGTGTGGTATGGAACCCGTTCTATGATGTTCATAAGAAGAGACTCGAACGTATACAGAAGCGGTTTTTATGGCATTTGACATATTCTTGCAACAAAGGCAAGCAGCTGTTGACTTATAATGATAGGCTAGAATATTTCAAGATGTCTTCTCTTACGCATCGCAGGGAACTTCTAGATAACATGTTTCTGTATAAGGTTGTGAATGGTATTATGACTACACCCGAGCTACTCTCGGAGTTATATATATCTGCACCAAGAATATTGCCCAGAGCCTCAAGGTTCAATCTGTTCCATGTCTCAGGCTCTAATTCCAATCTTGGCCATAACGCACCGATTGTTAGACTTGTACGGCAATATAACAAAATTTCTAAAGCATCTGATATTGACATATTTTCTGATAAAATGCACGTCTTTAAGAGACATATTATAGTAAACAATTAATTTTCTTTTCTTGTCTGATTTTATTGTGTAATCTTTTATGTATGTATTTCTTAATCATTTTAATTTGGGTTTGTCGGATTTATTTTTATTTGCATATTATTTTATTTTTGTAATGCATGATTCTGCAAACAAATTGCCTAAAATTATGCAACTGATAATTTTTTTGATTATTTTTTAATTTTAATAATTTTTTAATTTGACTTTTGAATAATTGATGTTGTTTAAATACTTTTTTAAAATGCATGCGGTCTTCAATTTTAATTATTGCGGCATTTAAAATGATCTTTTTTATTGAAATAATTTTATGGATATTAATGTATACAATGTAATGTAGTGTACGCAATGTAATTGATCTGAATAAATAAATAAATAAATAAACCACAAATGAAGCACCCATAGTAAGCCCATTTGATAAACTACCAATGAAGCACTCATAGTGAGCCCATTTAGTTTTCAAATAAAGCACCCTTTCTATGGAGAAAGCCCATTTGATAATCCACAATTGAAGCACTCATAGTAAGCCCATTGGATAAACCACAAATGAAGCACTCATAAAAAAAAATCTACCATAAACTATCATTAAAATTTCCAGCATTTTTCTAAAATTAAAAATCGAATATGTCAAATATAATAGTTTTAGACTGGCAGTTTCATTACGTTTGGGTGCTCTTTGTACAGCGCCCCATACATGCCAATGCGGTGAACAAGTGGACCGCACCGGCCACCATGGGCTCTCCTGCGCGAGGAGCGCCGGCCGCATACCGCGTCACGCCGGTCTGAATGACATCATACGTCGGGCCCTCGTAAGTGCCGGCGTCCCGTCAACCTTGGAGCCTAACGGTTTGTTGCGGGACGACGGCAAGAGGCCCGACGGCATGACTCTCATTCCCTGGAAGCTGGGAAGGCCCTTGGTTTGGGACGCTACGTGTGTCGATACTTTGGCCCCTTCCCATCTTCCAGGGACAATGTCACAGGCCGGTGCTGCAGCCGACAAGGCTGAAAACCTCAAACGGCGTAAGTATGTGAACCTAGATAGGGCTTACATATTTTTGCCGTTTGGGGTTGAAACCTTGGGTCCATGGGGGCCGGCTGCTTGGGAGCTGTACAAAGACCTCGCTAAACGTTTGGTGGAGGCTTCAGGTGACAAGAATGCTGGCTTATATTTTGCTCAAAAAATAAGTTTATGTATTCAGCGGGGCAATGCCGCCAGCATTCTTGCCACCTTTCCCTCCTCCACCTGTTTATTAGATTAAGTTTTGTAGTTAAGTATTAGTTTTTAAGTGTTTAGTTTTTACCTTTTAAGATTTTATGGTTAAATAAATAAATTGAATATGTCAAATTTCTCTAAAAATAATTAAAAATCTCATGACGCATTTCTCAAAAAAAAAAAAATTAAAATCGAATATGTCAAATTTCTCTAAAAAAAATTAAAAATCTCATGTCGAATTTCTCAAAGAAAAATGAAAAACGAATATGTCAAATTATAAAAAAAAAATGACAATCGAATATGTCAAAATGACAATTAATTGTCAATTTTTTCAAAAACAATGGAAAATCGCAAATGTCAAAATGACAATCAATTGTCAAATTTCAGAACTGTCATTTTTTTAATATATATTTGATTTTTACAGAAACTGTTTCATTTATCAGGATAAAATGTAGCCTATGTGTTATTCCAGAGTCTCAGCTATCTTCATACCAAATTTTAAGTCAATCGGTTCATCCGTTTAAGCGTGAAAAAGTAACAAACATACACACACACTCGCACACATACACACAAACTTTCGCTTTTATAATATTAGTAAGATTATGTACTTAGTAATAGTTTTTTATCAGGCGTTAATTTCTCACTTACGAAATATTAAATTTAATTACGATTTTTTTCTTATAACGAAAGTTTTATTTAAATTACGCAATTTGCCATGAAAAAAAGCAGGAAAAGGTAAATTAAATTGATAAATTATTATTTACTTCATGTCTAATATTATTTTCAATAGTTAGATTAAGTTAATATTAAAAATTAAGTTAATTATAAATTCAACTATTTATTAAACCTTTAAAAGGTTTTATTGTGGAATTAAATTCGTGGATTCGTCCACTCGTTGGTCACGCGGCGTTCACGGGTTGACCGCGCGGCGTTCGTGGGTTATAACGCGGCGTCCACCCGGCGTCAACGCGGCGTCCACCCGAGGCGAGGCGGTGCTGAGTGGGTCCCGGGTGGGTGTAGTGAGCGTTGACCCTAAAGGGCGTTTTTGCTTACGTCTTTGCATTATACACGCGTATAACGCGCGTTGAGTGTACACTTCAATAGAACTCCTAGTTCTCCAGAAGCACATGAGCAAAGCGCGCGTTTGAAAGCGCCCAATGTGTACCGTCTCTTGGTGTAAAACAGCCCTTATTTTTGATCTTAAGATTACCCCAAAAGAAAAGAGAAAAGTTAAATATTTAAGAACTAAGATAAGCTAATTATCTACATCGTAATTAAGAAAAGTACTTTAAAAAGTGAGTGAAGAAAATATGCCACGTTATTTTATGCCCACGCAATTCGGTAAAACTCGGTGAAATTCGGTAAAACTCGGTAAATTGTTTTAGCGTGATTCGAAAAGTTTTGGTAATTTGAAAACTTCATCGGATTCATCCGCGAGATGTTTATCGACTATTGATGAGACGAGCTACGCGATACTGTTGTTGATTTATTCATTAAACATTCTATTAATTTGTTTTGCTTACTTTAGTTCGCCGTAGTCCACCAGGCTAGGGGCATCATTTGGACATTATTGACTTTAAATTAAAAATTATGTGTATTGGTACCTAATTGGTTTTAAATTTTATTTATTTATGTACCTACTAATACTTATTTTATTTGCGTACAGATTATTATAATAATATGATAATTTATGAATCAAATATTTTATAACTAAAGTTATAATATTTATAGATATATAAGGTTCGTATTTGTTATTTTATTTTTAAGTGTTATTTTATTTGTTATTTTACTTAAAATTACACATATGAATATTTTAGGGACAGACCATTTTAAAAGTTTGCACGTATTATGTTCAAAGTTATAAAGGGGTTTTATAGAGTTTATCAATATAATATTGCTTTAACGTTTATAATAATAATAAAATAATAATAAAAATTTATTCAATAAAGGCATTACAGAAATACAGATATATTGAAGAAATCTGCTACCCAAACTAGGCTCTAGACCCGTGCTATGGGTAGCAGGACTTCCTCGCCAGAATAGCAAAGTAAATTATATATGTTATAATTAAAATTTGCGATATGAGAGCATAATAAACATATTAAATAATCCAATAATCGGTTATTAACAAAAGTCGGTCACCTGTGAACTAGGGTAGTTAGTTCAGCGTGCATTATGTTCAGTCGATCATGCGTCGGTAACACCCTGCAGGCTATTCATGCCCTTACAATGTATTAATAGATTTATGTTAATTAATATCGTGGGGAGGCTATATATGTATGAATTAATTAAGGATTTCCTTTACTCATTCTTCGTAAGTGAGCTTTACGGAACGACACTAGATTTTGTTTGGAGTAATGTAAGTAAAAATATTTTAAGAAAGTTTAATTTTAATTAGTAAGAGGTATCTACTAAATTTTATAAAAGTAATGTAGGTAGGTATTGTTCGCGCCGATTCTTCGGCAAAATATAAAATATTTAAAACTACCCGCATTTTATCCCATCCTGCAAAAAATAATCCACCGCTGCACCGCTCCGCGCCGCGCCGCGACAGTACGAGTTCGCCGCTGGCATCGCACGCCGATCCGCCGCCCGCTCTTGCCACAAAACCGTTCACCAAGTCACCAAGGAGGATCGCACGAAAACTATCTCCACCGGTGCAGCATTCCAAGGTTAGTCCCCGAACCCACCTATTTGATCTACAGTCCTCGCATTATTTTAATAACCACTGAGTTGCGGCTGTATGGCTCAGCCGACAGTGGCCCCCTCAGAGTTTTTGGTCCTTCGAGCCGGATACCGCTCTCTTGAACCTTCAGTTCTAACGTCTTTTCAGTTGCTGTGTCATTGTGCCACACAACTTATTTCCGCAAACCGCTCATATTTTTATATTTCCCCGCAAAAATCGGCAATAAGCCTCAGTAATCTATCTTTTTAAATATATTTCCCTCAGAAATATACAATTTTAATGCTAAAAATCTTAATTTTAGTGTTAATTTCGTCCGCCATTTTGTACGCCACTTTGCCTTGTGTGTCCGTTGAGATAGTGACATTTTACATTGTTTTCCGTTATTTAGAACGCTAATAATTATTACTATTTTAACTACAAATTGTGTATTCCATAAATTAAATAATGGCTACCACTAAATCTATCGATATTAGTTCAGATCGAACTCTCAGAAAGCTTCATAGAAAACGCGATGCAATATTTTCAAGATTACAAATGATTTACAATAATTCTAAATCCGCATTAACAGATGAAACATCTCAAGAATTGTTCTTGGGTGGTGTAGAATCACTAGAGAATTTGCGAACCGAATTTCACCAAATATTAGATGAAATCGCAGATGTGGAATTAGTAATTAGCCCAAACGCTGAGCCCAACTATCAAAGTTGGACTTCATTCGAAGAGTTGTATTGTTTTTGTAAACGGGTCGCATCCAAACTAAAACAATCCTCTAATGATAATTCTAAAACGTCAGCTACGCACGCAAAATCGAAGATAAAACTGCCTAAACTGGAACTAGTTAGTTTTGCTGGCGAGCCAACTAAATGGCCTATATTTTATCATTCATTTAAAAATTCCGTACACGAAAATCCCGATTTGACCGACAATGAACGCTTGCAATATTTGTTAGGTAAGCTGTCAGGCCGGGCACTCGCTGTATGTACCGGGATCGCACCGCACGCTGAGAACTATAATATAATATGGCAGACGTTGGTTGACAAGTTCGAAGATAAGCGTAGTTTAGCTAACCGCTACCTAGATCAGATACTTGATTTTAAACCATTTAATATCGCAACAACAAAGAATGTCGATCTATTTTTAGATAAATTTTGTTCAGCAGTCGCATGTTTAAAGTCATTAAATATTGATAATTTATCTGACTTTATTCTTTTACATCTTTCTTTGAAAAGAATCGATTCAGACACCGCGAAATCATTTGAAATGCATATGCGTAATGTACCTATGCCTTCATACAGTGATTTTATAACTTTTCTCCGCGAACAAGTTAAAATAATAGAACGCACCGCAGGTCCTTCGAGTAAACGCACCTATGTTGAACCGCAAAATAAAATCCCGCACAAATCTACAACCGCATTAGTATCGGCAAATTCAAGTTGCATTTGTTGCAAAAACACTGATCATTTTAACTTATATAAATGTCCGCAATTTATTAAAATGTCAGTAACCGAACGATTCAACTATTTAAAAGAAAATAAAGCTTGTACTAATTGTCTGAGTGTCTCTCATACAAATACCGCTTGCAAATCTATACATACCTGCCGCTATTGCAGCAGCAGGCATCATTCACTAATTTGTCGTAAACAAATGACGTCATCCGCTACCGCTCGAAGCGACGAGCCGCCGCCGGCGCAGGCCGCCGCTTCCACCTCGCTTGTCTCCGCGCGTGTTCACACGGACGCAGAAATATCGCTATGTAACGCGCGGCAGGTTACAAATGTTAATGAGACTTGTTTATTAGGAACAATACAAGTAAACATTATTGATAACGATAATCAACCGCAAACTGTTCGTGCTTTAGTGGATCCGGGATCCCAAAGCAATTTTATAACCGCTGCATGTTGCAATAAATATAACCTTAAATTAAATAAGGTTTCCCGCGTCGTAGTTAAAGGTATCGGTTCCTCGCCTAGCCCTATTAAAGGTGCTACGAATTTAAAAATACACTCTCAACTTGATCATAACGTATCACTCCAACTAGACGCTTACGTCATCGACCGCATCACGGATAAATTACCGACGGCTCCGATAAATTCAGACGCTCTAACGCATCTTCGTCACGTCGTACTTGCAGATCAGGTTTACAATAAGCCGGCCGACGTAGATATACTTATAGGCGCTCAGCTGTTCGCTGATATCGTCTTATCTGGACGCATAACGGGACCGCCAGGTACACCTACCGGATTCGAAACTATATTCGGTTATATGCTCATAGGTAATGCTCCAACGTTAAATAATAGTAATTATACGACTAATAACGCCGCGACTACTATTTGCTGTTTTGTCGAACCGGAGCCACCCATCGATACCTTACTACAAAAATTCTGGCAGTTAGAGGAGGTGTCGTGTGAACCTGCCCATAGTCCAGCCGCACGTGAATGTGAGCAAATATTTAAAGATAATGTTACCCGCGATAGTTCAGGCCGTTATATGGTTAATTTACCTTTTACCCGCGATCCTAAAGTATTAGGAGATTCATATGCAACCGCAAAGAAACGTTTTTTATCGCTCGAACGAAAGATTGATTCTTCCCCGAGCTTCCGCAACGATTATAATGACATTATCAGTGATTACCTATCGAAAGGTTTTATTTCGCCGCTGCCTGACGACAACCGGTCTGAGGGCTATTATATTCCGCATCACGCCGTCGTGCGCGCTGATAAGGCGACCACCAAAGTACGTATGGTGATGGACGCCAGCGCGAACACAGATACTGGCGTTTCTTTAAACGACACGCTTCACGTCGGTGCAAATTTGCAAAACGATTTGTTTCTTATCTTGCTCGACTTCCGCTTATTTGAAATTGCTTTCACATCGGACCTAAAACAAATGTTTTTGCAAATTCTAGTTTGTGACGAACATAGAAAGTATCAAAAGTTTTTATATCGCTTTGAAAATACGTCACAGATTACCGCGTACCAATTTAACCGCGTATGTTTTGGGCTCCGAAGCAGTCCGTAC
This sequence comes from Hemithea aestivaria, assembly GCA_947507615.1. Taxonomy (NCBI): domain Eukaryota; kingdom Metazoa; phylum Arthropoda; class Insecta; order Lepidoptera; family Geometridae; genus Hemithea; species Hemithea aestivaria. The sequence goes on from OX382331.1 coordinate 12,963,221, forward strand.
CTCGCCATTAGGGTTGTCCGCCAATTATGTGAAGACGAACGTGCGTCTTTTCCCCGCGCCGCTCAAGTCGCCAGTCGTAATTGTTACACTGACGACTTATGCTACTCCGTGCCGACCGTTGAAGACTCTCAACAGCTTAAGGAAGAGCTGCTGGGTCTGTTCACGGCCGGGGGCTTTGAGCTTTTAAAATGGTCGAGTAACTCCCGCGAATTACTCGACTCGTTACCGCAGTCGCACCGCTATGACACGAACATCCAGTTTGATGACGCATCGCAAGCCCTTAAGGTACTCGGCCTCCAATGGTCACCCGTCACTGATGAGTTCTCTTTCACAGTGGCGCTCACTGAACGACCGTGCATAAAACGCAATATATTATCGGTTATCGCGCGTCAATTCGATGTCTTAGGACTTATTGCACCGGTCATACTTTACGCAAAATTAATATTGCAACGCTTGCACGTTTTGAAACTTGATTGGGACGATGAACCGCCGCAAGAAATTATTTCTTGTTGGCAAAATTATGTCAGCGAGCTTCCTCTCATAATGCAACTCCGCTTCCGCCGCCACATAGGTGTCACACCCGGTGACAGACTGTCTATAGTGGCCTTTGCAGATGCAAGTGAGAAAGGATACGGCTGTGTCGTCTATGTAAAGACCGCAAATTCTAATAAAGACGAGCCGACTATCTCACTTGTATGCGCAAAGTCAAAGGTGAGCCCCCTTAAGACAGTGTCAGTCGCTCGACTGGAGCTGTGCGCCGCCTTACTTATGTCTAAGCTCGTGCGCCGCATTATAGACACATACAGCCCGCGTCACCCTATAGCCGATGTGTACTGTTTTACCGACTCGATGGTCACCCTGCAATGGGTGCGCTCATCACCGCACCGTTTCAAAACGTTTGTTGCAACTCGCGTCACCAAAATTATCTCAAATCTGCCCGCGAAATATTTCCATCACATTCCGGGAGTTGAAAACGCTAGCGACTGTCTGTCGCGTGGACTGACGCCTTCTCAACTCGTCGCTCACCCGACTTGGTTCTCTGGACCGGCCTGGTTGCAGCGGGGGGTCGAGGAGTGGCCGATCACGTCTACCGCTGAAGTCACGGATCAGGAAGATCTGCCTGAATCAAAAACCGTCTCCTTACCCGCGTCCACTACTAGTGATGAGGTACATCCTCTGTTGGAATTGTCGCTGCGTGTTTCTACCTGGACAAAATTATTAAACTCGATTGTTTACTTATACCGCTTCATTAATAAAATACCGCGATCAAATTCCCGTGTCATAACCGCAGAAGAACTAAATTTCGCAGAAGTGCAACTTTTGAAAGCAATTCAGTCGTCGCATTTTTCTGACGAGATAAAGAAATTAACCGCTAACAAACAATGCTCGCCCGCGATAAATAAACTTACACCATTTCTCGACGAAAATGGCTTACTTCGCGTCGGTGGTCGGCTACGTCACGCTGACCTTTCCTACGACCAACGACATCCTATTTTATTACCGCGGAAACATCACGTTATAGATTTATTAGTAACGCATTATCACCGCAACAATTGTCACACCGGTCCTGTCGCACTAATGTCCATACTGCGACAGAAGTACTGGATACTATCGTGTCGTAATATTGTCCGACAAATTACACACAAGTGTAACTTTTGTTTCCGGACGAAACCTAAATCGACCTTCCCTCTGATGGGAGATTTACCCGCGTGCCGTGTAAATGAATCTAAGGCATTTTATTTAACCGCGACTGATTATGCCGGGCCCTTATCTATAGTTCCGTACAGAAGACGAGGCGTCCGCTCCATTAAGGCATACTTATGTATATTTGTGTGCTTAGTAACGCGCGCACTTCACGTTGAAATAACAACTGATTTGTCAACCAACTCTTTCATATCCGCATTCAAACGCTTTATATCGCGAAGGGGTACAGTGTCGTGCATGTACTCAGACAATGCTGGCACATTTAAGGCCGCAAAAAGGGCACTGTCAGATATTGACCATTTCACACTGTCAGATGAATATAAAACCGCACTCGCTAACGAATTGTCTCAACGCAGAATCTCGTGGAAATTTAGTCCACCTCGCAGTCCACACTTCGGTGGTCATTATGAGATTTTCGTGAAATCGGTTAAAACCCATTTATACAGGGTGATCGGCTCGCAAATTCTCACACATGAAGAACTTTTGACTGTGATTGCGCAGATAGAATGTGTTGTAAATTCACGCCCGCTTACACCTCTCAGTGAGGATCCATCTGAGCTCAGCGCCTTAACTCCATCGCATTTTCTTATGTCCACACCCTTGACTTATTTACCGACGTACAACACGGATGAAAATAATTTGCTACGCCGCTATAAATTATTAGATCAAATGATAACATCATTCGCTAAACGGTGGAAGCTTGAATACTTACATCAGCTTCAAAGTCGAGGTAAATGGAATACACAATCGAATCCTATTAAAATAGGTACAGTTGTAGTTATTGTAACGGATAACACATCACCGCTTCATTGGCCACTTGGCATTGTTGTTTCTACAATTTATGGCAATGACAAAATCTGTCGAGTGGTTTTAGTCAAAACCGCGACTGGTGTCTACAAGAGGCCAGTCGTGCGTCTTTGTCCCTTACCTTCCCAATAATTCATATTATTGCCTCCCGTGCCGCTTTTTAATTTCCTTTAAAACCCATTGTTTTAAGGCCGGGGGCAATGTTCGCGCCGATTCTTCGGCAAAATATAAAATATTTAAAACTACCCGCATTTTATCCCATCCTGCAAAAAATAATCCACCGCTGCACCGCTCCGCGCCGCGCCGCGACAGTACGAGTTCGCCGCTGGCATCGCACGCCGATCCGCCGCCCGCTCTTGCCACAAAACCGTTAAACCGCGCCGCGCCGCTATTGTTGAAAACACTGAAGAGTTCTGGAGGTGGACTCTCTCTGGGATTCTGCGCCCACCAGTCACCAAGGAGGATCGCACGAAAACTATCTCCACCGGTGCAGCATTCCAAGGTTAGTCCCCGAACCCACCTATTTGATCTACAGTCCTCGCATTATTTTAATAACCACTGAGTTGCGGCTGTATGGCTCAGCCGACAGTGGCCCCCTCAGGTATTATATTTAATTCGATAAACGTAAATAAAATCAATTATAATCCTCCGTTCTTTGAAGTCTATAAAATTATGTAATTAAATAATTTTATCGATTTTCCAATCAATGGATAAGAATAACTATGCGAATTATTTTTACATATAGAAGACTTCTTTTGTTCACGCCAAAAAAAAGCGACTAGCAAAGTCAAAACTCAAGCTTCAAAATAATATTTATTCTAAGTTATAATAAGAGGAGATAATGTTTAAAGTTGCGATAAAATATTTTATTTCGTTGTAAAAATATATTTCAGGCCTGACCATTGAACTTGGCACCCATTTAGATCTCACTTCTTTTGTCGTTAAAGTCAGCAACCAAATCATAGGTAGGTACCTATTTGTATCGTTATATTGAATTTGGCTCTCTTTTCACATTTATGTTTTTGATGGGATACCCACTAAAATAACCAGCCGGCACTCCCGCATCGTCTGTGTGACGGAAGACTGGGAATCGCCAGAACCTTGTCATACAAACACATAGTAGACTAGAGATAAAAATAAATCTATATATAAAATAACAGTCACCAATGAATCGCGACGACAACGCCGAGTTGACCTACTGTGGGGGCGGCCCTAAGTTGATTCAAGATTTACTTATGGGCCGTGCTTGAGTCAAATTTCTGTTTACAGAAACCTTATCAATTTCACCTGTAATCAACTTACAGGCGCTCCGAGACGATATCAACAGTTGAATATCGATTATAAGGGAGTAAAGGTTGCGTTACATTTAGAAGTTTTCCGCTAGAGCGATTGTCACAATGTCGGCTTTGGGGGCAAGTATTATGGAATATAATTAATTGTAATTAAGATTTATCTAGACACGCGGGAGCGTGTCAAGCCAAGTTCAAGCATACTATATTAACTATGTAAACGTCAAAAACGTATAAAGATTTATACTTACTATAAAACAGGCACATAATCACAACTATAGATTTTATGACTTTGCGACTAACCTGTATTATGTTGTTATAGAGAGCGTGCCAAAATAATTTGAACGTACATTTATTTCTTTTTTTTTCCCTTTTTTTATATGAGTACGTAGATGAGCTAACATTCCAAGAACGCGTGATATTTTTTGTCTTGCTCGGCTTTGCTATAAATTTAACTTAACCCCCGACGCGAAACCGACGGGGTCGTATAAGTGTGACGTGTCTGTCTGTGTCTGTGGCATTGAAGCTCGCGAGCATATTTTTTAATTTTAAAAAGTTTAATTTTATCCACAAAATCTACGGGTAAGAAGATAAACTACGGGTAGGTATAAGATACAACAGAATAAGGTGTTATAAAATTCAAATCAGCGTCGCTCCACTGATTGAGACGGATTTACCTCCCGCCATTTAGTATACATCTCCACCAGGGTCCGAATTTATTGGATTGGAAGTTTCTTTTTATCGGATCGTGACTAACCACGCTGAATATGTATTTTATTATGTGTTTTTAATATTTGTTAAAATCATACATCCTTGTACTTAAAAGATGTGAGATACGTATAATATTTATACCCACCCATGTTATTGTCATAATTTATCTCCCTGCCAGTTACGAAATTGTTTTAGTTTTAATGTTTGTAGTATATTTGTAGTTTGTAGTATTATATAATTTCAATAAACTGATTTCTATCCTATTAAGTTTAAAAAAAAACCTTTTTCACTGTGTAGTTGCGTATACCTGCTCTTGAACGCGTAAGCTCTCCCGATTTTTAATAAATAAAAATTAAAACACGGCTGCATCGTGTTATTTTTTTTTGTTTTGATAACTTACACAATAATACGAAGTGTAGTAAGTAACTAGATAATAAGCATTTTAAAAATTTATTCTAACTAGGTACTTGAGCGACCGCAATTTTACGTAATTTGTCATTTATAATTTACATTACCTAATTTATCAAAAGTTGTACAGCGATAATAACACCTGCAAGGCAAAAATGTCAAAGATTCGAATATTGGATAAGAGAGACCGAGCTAAGTGAATGCTTAGATAAGTTATTTACTTATTAAAATTTATGACCATTATATGTCATCTCCATTGACAAAATGGACTGGTGACTGGACGGGCAATATTTACAGGAAGGGTTTGACCGCATTAAAGGTCTCATTTCATTTTTGACTGTATCAATATTAATATCAAGCAAGGTTGTGGTTAAAGGCTTTTCCATAGCATTAATGTAGCATAGTAGGTAATGATTTTTTTTTTTTGGACATTTCACACAGCGACACCTAACCCCAAGCTTATCAACTTAGTGCTTGTTAACTTAATGTTGTCCCATGCGGGAATCGAACCCGCAACCTTCTGCGTTGCAAGCGGGTATTAGCCCACCGCGCCACAGAGGTCGTCAATAATGTAAAAGTAGTACCTAGATTACAAAACTATGTAGGAGAACTCTTATTGATGGGTCTTCGAATCAATTGAAAAAATGTTTTTTTTTAATCTCTATGGTATTAAACAGCTCTTTCATGTCGCTCATATGAAAGTAACGAGTTTTACTTGAACTCAATCATAAATTCCCTTTATCTATAACTTTTATATGTCCATGATTGGTATAAGGTAGCATATGTCCAGGGTAAGCCAGTTACCGTACCCAAGGTAAATCGCCTGAAGCTTTCCGATTCTAGTAAAACCGTAGTAAAATATATTTATCTAATCTCAACGGGTTTCGGTCCTAAATCCGAGTAAGTATATCATCACTTTTGTCCTTTTATCCCCAAAGAATACACGGTTCGACGTATACCAACCAAATTACATTTTTCTTTTAGGGGACCGTACAAATACACGTTACACTTTATTGAATGCTGTAAAAATAGTAGGCACCTACATTGTTTCAATTTGTGAGGGTAGAGTTAGATAGAGTCTAGAAATTTAGATAAAACCAGGTTTTGATTGCGATTTTGATCAAAGTTTACATGCCATAATTATAGATAGATAGGAATGACTATGTTAACCAAATGCGAAGTAGAAATTCTTAATCTATTGAATGATTTAGTAATTTAGATTTCGGTCAGCCGAACGGTTGGCAGCAACGCGGTCAACCGTAAATTGCTTACTTTTTTTAGAGCAAAGAAGTAAGAAAACAAGCAATAGACGCTTTCCTGATGTTTTAGACGCTGCCTATAATTAGTACAGTGAACAGTGCTACCCAGAATTTCACAATGATGTAAAATTTTAGGAGCACAGCACTTCTTACTCAAGTCATAAGATGCTAACACTCCTCAGCCCAGTAACTTCACTAGCTAAACCTGTACGACCTTAGTGTATTAAATATTCCTGACTTGCATTAAGAGCTATAGCAACCAAGGCTTTAGGTAACACTTGTCTAGTCTGACAGCCAATACTAATAAAACTGGGAGTTGGTAATAAAGAAAACCTTTTACGCGGTGCATTTAGAATGCATCAGGCTTTTCCCTCAAGCCTCAAGGGTAACGAGTTACCTTGCTTGTGGCGAATGGATTATTGTTACCAGCTTTTTATAGGGAAAGGATGGACTCTTACGGGGATTTGTACTTGTAGAGCAGTTTCCTATAAGATATGCAGGAGTCAGAGAAGGTAGTCCCTTCCCGAGCCTTAGATAAGATAAGAAATAAGAATACTCTTATAGAGACCAGAAGATAATAATTACAATTTTACTAACCTACAACTATTAAATAGTAGTAAAACACAGTTTGCTCCACAATAGGCTTATCACTGTGCCCGATCTCCAGACAACATACCTCTAACCTGTGAGTGGTCCAGAGTCCAGAGTGGTGGTTATAATATAATTATTATAATCCAATGGTGAGCTTGGTTATAAAATTAAAAAAAAAACAAAGTAACACAACTAGGGATAGGTTCTCAAGTTCGTAGTAAAGTTACATGTACCAACAAATTAATTAATAAGTGTCGAACACAAAACAATTAAGTCATTTGTAAAGTCGTGTGTAGAAACCGCATCCAATTTGTGTTTGCACAAAGCCTAGGGCTCAATATCCGAAGTGACGGGAGAAGAACGATTTAATGTATCATCATAGAAACCGTGACTTCTTCCCCCCTCTTCCCCCTTCAAGGTTGATTTCTGGGATAAAAAGTGTCCCATATCATTTTTTAGGACTCAATCTACCACTGTACCACAGATAAAAGAATACTAGTAGACTGTACCAAATTTCAGCTCAACGGGGTCAGCGGTTTAAGCTAGAGAGAAAGATTATAAACTAGGTAAGACCTACGTGGGCGAAATTCGTTAGCAATATACCTAATATTTATTTATCTATTTATTAATAGAACACAAAACAGTTTGTTATTCAAACACACATTAGAATAATAAGTTTAAAAGTATGGATCCGAAGCACAAACCAAAAATATGTGTCCCTAAAAACGTTAGAACAAGTTTATAGCTGGAATTCTGGAATAACACAAAGTATTCTTTCTATACGATTTTGGAAATTACCGTGGTTACCCTTTACAAATACGACACGGCTGTTCTCACATTATTTTGTGTTAAGATTCGCCCTGATAGGGTTTACCTAACGAGTTTTAGGGTCTTGGATGAGCAATAATTACTTTTTTACTGGTAAAACCGCTTAAAACTTGTATCTACGAAATTTGCTTAAAACTAACCGATGTGACTATCAAAACAGAAAGATATACAAAAACCTTTGAGGCTTCCTTGCTGGCAACGGAAGCCTAAAATACTCTCAACGTTTAGTGATACATTTCTCAAACCAATTTATCTTTTCATACAAACGCATTCGCGTCATCTCTCCCGGTATGTTTCTAGGGAGAGGAGAGGGTAGAGGGGCGAGGCAACAGGGATCATGGAGTCCCGGAGGGCTGATATAGGAGCCAGTCGGGACTTTACCACGGGGGGAACTGACGTGTCCACTCCTCTTTTTTCCCCGCGATTTACGGGAAAATTCGCGCGCGAACTTTCGTCTTTAAAAGTTTCTCATTTTAAAAATAATTCCAAATTTAAAACTATAAATTGAAGAGTAAATTTGTGACCGGTTTGTGTTTGTGGTATTTTGTTTGGTAAAGATTTTTAAAATAGGAATCGCCATTTATTTTATGAATGGTGTCTTAAAAAATCTGTTAACAGCAGCACTCTTTTGTTCATTGCAGCATTTTTTTTGTTTTTTGTTGTTAGGGGTAAGTACGCTTAAACTTACATTAAAAGGGGTAACGGGGAAAATATCTTTACTTTGTTTTTGAAAATTTACTTAGGTCGATAAAGGTGAAATTTCCATTCCAACCAACCGTGTCGTCGAGGGATCATTTGACTGACATCAACTAAAAATATATAAACCAATATATCTAATAGGTACCTTCTTAATTAAAAAAAACCCTTATCTACAATATAATAGACACATAAGTATTAGTAGATAATGATAGAACCTGTAAATACAGCGTCTACCTTCTTGAGCCCTGAAAATTAATGAAAATCCTGAAACTAATTTTCAATGAAATATTTCTTGGGTTTCTTTTTTGTAGGTGAATCTGTGGGACAAATAGCTAGTACCTACTTAGGTGATATTTGATTATGTACCTACTTAGTATGGGTAGCATTGAAATGAGTTTAGTCACGCAACGAGATAGGCACATTAGGGACTCGATAATTAGGTACAGGTCAACCACTCTTAAACTGCAATTCCTTTCCATTGACGTGAAGAACATTTTGCTTAGCTGAGAACAGCGATTTTAAAATGGTTTATCTCTACACAAATTGACATTTTCGAGATCAAACGATTAAGGTTAAAAGAGCTTAATTTGCAACATTCGTGAACCAATAATGAGGCCTCGAGTTTCGAGACAGTTAATTAATTTGTTTTTCTTTTAAACAATATTTATAAAAATATCTAGGTGATCAAGTTAAAAAATATTTCATCTCTTATATCGTAAATTTCGCAAAGGTGTACCTATTTTTCATGTCTGTACTGTACCACTACTGAGCAAAAGACCCTCAAATCATTTATCCCTTTCCTGCTAAAATTTTGAAAAAACTACCTTTTATTAAAATTTAAAAAATGCAGGGAAACACTTTCGAATTTTGAATATACGAGAGCCTATGCCCGTGCGTGGAGAGAGCGTGAGCCTATGCTCTTAAAATAAAAACTTTGCCTCAAGGCCTACACTCTATAGACCTTATAGCTCTGCCCCTTGCCACTTTAAATAACAATAGCCATAAGCATAAGTCACCTTTAAAAAAAAAGTGTGTGCGTGTAACCTTTACGCGCGATTGAAGTAAAACTTCAATTTAATATCCCGTGAACATTGACGAATTTTACTCGACACTGGCAAAATGCACATGTTGCCATATTATTAAAAAAAAAAAAAAGAAATTAGACAGACCATAGTATATGACATATACTTACAACCAATCAGAATTATTATTTTTAAATGGCGGAAACTACACAGACTATAGTAAGCGTTACTTCCGTCAGAAAAAAAAAAGTAAGCGTTACTTCCGTCAGAAAAAAAATCTGAGTTACTCCCTAGTCGCGCCTAAAGAAGTTTTACTTCAAAACACTGCTGCGCAGTGACTACTTATTATAATTAATACAAAATAGTTCCAAACCACGTTAAATTCGCTCGTCTCAAGGTGTACCCATTCTAAAATTAATAAAATCTTTTTCTGTCGTCCCCAAATTATCACGTATGAAAATCATCCGCATCTAATTATAGACCGTCCCTAAAATTTTGATTAAGTGCTCACACATTCGTTTGGAGGTATAAAAGCATTTTGTTTACCGAAACCAGCGGCGCATTCACGCATTCAACGGGCTCTCTAGACCGGAAAATCGCACTGAGCCGTGTGTACGCTACCTTATTTTTCACTCACTGATGAATAAGTTTAGGTGACGATATGGGTGGATGTATGTTTTGAGGCAAGATGTAAGATTCAGAACTACTCAGTAGGTACCTATTTTAGCACTGTTTCTGCTTTGCCGATATATTGGCTACGAGGCTGTTGATAAGTTTTTGCATTTTGTACCTGATGAATAGGTAATAGGTACCTAAAACTAGGTATACCTAACTCTGTAAACAAATAATGCAATAATGCTCTTTCGTTCATTTGACTGCTTCAAAAAATTGAAGCAAAATTTCTTACTCTTTGATGGATAGCTATATGTTAGAAGTAGGTATTGTTTACACATCAGAAAGCCTACCTTTTGGTAAAAAAGCTGCACTGAAAAATTGTAAACGATTGTTCCGTTACAACAAAGGTAAACACATATTTAAAATTTAATTGCATTCATTGTCAATTTTGTCAATAAAAAGCTCAATAAATATTAAAGGAATTTTCCGACTACCCTCGAATTTCCACGAGGTAAAACTGGAAAAACCTGTAAAGTTTTATTGGCCTTATTATGAAGCTCATGGACGAGCCCGATGCGTAAAATGGAACTGGAAACACCCTAAATGGGCTCGTAATCATCATGGAATCGACAATTGTTAACGCATGGGCGTAAAATTGGATACAAATCCCGGCACGAGTGTGGACAAACATTCTAATAATATTAGATTAGATTAAATAACACTTTATTGATACAACTTACAAGAACTTAGAACTAAATACAATTTGTAATGTAAACAGTGTAACGATTGGTGGTCTTATCGCTAATAGCGATCTCTTCCAGACAACCAAAATATTTCCTACTATCCGCGCCCAGCGGTATTATTTTTGCGTTCAAGCAGCGAGCTTACAAGCTTATAAATTAGTTTACGTGTTTATGCTATTAGCTAAGCTATCTTCCAAATCTCGCTCCAATTGGTCCGACCATTAAAAGATCGCGTTTATATAGTACATATATTTGTAGGACTATTTGGATAAAATTAAATCATTGTTTCTGAAATTTCGAAACCATATTTAATTTCTGTGGGGGGTTTTTTGGTATTGCTTAATATGCCGCGCACCTATGCCGCCACATATCGCGCTAGTAAGAAAGGGTCCTTCCTAATGAGACCGAAGAATATAAATAAATAAATATAAATATTTCAGGACAATTCACACAGCGCCACCTAACCCCATACTAAGCAACTTAATGCTTGTATTATGGTGATTAGGATAACGGATATAATACTTATATACTTTTCTTTTGTAAATACATACTTATAATAGATATTGAAAACCACCCAGACCAGAAACAAATACCTGTGGATCACACAAATATTTGCCTCATGCGGAAATCGAATCCGCAACCTTCTGCGTTGCAGGCGGGTATTAGCCCACCGCGCCACAGAGGTCGTCAAGAAACATTTATATTGTTTAACATAAAAAAATCATTATGAGCTCAAAGCTAAAAACGTTAAGTGTTAGTTTTAAGTTTTCTGTATATCTATTTGTAATGTTTCAATAAAAAGTTCAATCTCAAATCTCAACTAACTGCGCCAAAGATTTCTACCATTAACTGTACAAGTTGCTAACTGTAGTTAGGTACAATAAAAGGCCGCGCCGGCTAACCGTTTAATGATTCGGATGTTTTATGGCTTGTAACCCTTTTGTACTGTACATTGGAGGAAGTTTCGAGTCGAGCTGCTAAGTGGCAAGAAATGGGCAATAAAATGTGGAACATGTAACAAAAAATATAGGCTAAATGATGAGTCATTAGTCATTTACCGAACTCATTGTTCCAACAATAGGGATGACACACAAAAAGACTTAAGACAAACATAATAAGTATTATAAGTATATTTTAAGCGCAGGTTAAAAATTTAAAATATTTTAATCTGACCAAAAATATTAAGTTCAAGTATAATTATTTTTGTAGTGTGTACTTGTGTATCATAAGTAAATATGTGTATTGATGTAGTGCTTGATGGTCAAAATAATTACATAGGTATTTCTTGTCAACATACCTAAACTGCTCTGCAAATTTAGCTAAAAAAAAATGATTTTATGCCATAGGTATACCTACTCTACTATACATACATATTATAAGTATGTGTATAGGTAAAATATGTAATATAACAACGTCTTACACTTCTATTGCTAAGTTCATAATAACCCGAACATAACTTCATCAGCGTTAACTTGAAACTTCAAAGTTAAACCTGATATTAGACCGATAATGGCCGTAATAGGCAACACCTACTCGAATATGAAACTAAACTTTACACACTATTGATATATGTAGAGGCAGATACCGCGCATCATGTTACTGAAACTGTATCACAGAATACCAAATGTCAGTTGTCAGAAAATATGAAATAGTGTCCAGTGTCCAAAAACCATATTGTACATACGACCTATGAAAACTGTTTCGGCTCACAAATAAAGTCAGAAACTAATGAGTGAATCAATTCGTAGCGTAGGTACGCCGTAGAGCTCGAGGATAAAGTGTGTACGGTTACGTATCATAATACATACGGTCGTTTCAACTGTAGTCGATATAACTACGGTCGATTCGCCTATGTTCATTACACATATTGGACGACTCGCCTACAGTTCAACTCGCCTACGGTTGATTAAACTATGGTCAGGTGAACTAACGGACGATTCGGCTAATGTTCATTTGAGATATTGGTAAATTCAACTATGGACAACTCACCTACGGTTTATAAATTCTAAACAGTGACTACAATGCGCGAGCCGAGCGAGCGTGCCGCGGCAGCGGCCGGCGAAGCGCCAGATACGAGTTTTTTTCTTATAACTGAATGATTTATACTGTGTCATGGCATCTTCTGGCATTTTGGCATCTTCTTTCATCATTTTCATCATGACAACGTGGCATAATAAGCTGTCTGCACATCTACAGATAGAAATCATTCAGGTATCAAAAAACAACTCGTATCTGGCGCTTCGCCGGCCGCTCGCTTCGCTCGCTCGGCTCGCGCATTATGGTCACTGTTCAAACCTAACCAACTTATTTCGGTTTGTCCTGAATTCTGTACTAAAAACAAGTAGTTTTAGCTATCATACCTGACTAATAGCCGGAAACATGATTTAAAAATAAAACGTGAATCGTCCGTTAGTTCAGTCAAAAAAAGGCAAATCGTCCGATAGTTTAATCAACCATAGCTCAATCGACCGTAGTTGAGTTAACCGTAGGCAAGTCGTCCAATAGTGATTTCGACCAATAGTTATTATGAACGTAGGCGAAACGTCCAATAGTCATTTTAAACAGTAGGCGATTCGACCGTAGTTATATCGACCGTAGTTGAAACGACCGTAGGTATTATGATACGTAACCGTTTGTACTCGTCTTTGTTTAGTAACAACACCATAAGACTTTTGGGTCAAGTGCCTTCTGCACGCACAGCCTGTGCAATAAACCTATAAGTAGCGGTAATCAAATCGGAGACCAAAAGCATAGGTCAATAAAAAAAACTTCACGTCAACAGGGTTTTGTCCCGCCTTTTAGGTTTAGCCTGCTACCATCTACGGCCGAATTGTTGCCTATAATGACTTAAAAAAATAGTGTGTAGATAGATAGATAGATAGATAGATAACACTTTATTGGAACACAAGAAAAATACAAAAAAGAACTTAAGAACTAAAACAATACAAAAACTTAGTGTTACAATTGGCGGTCTTATCGCTCTGTGTACTTGCCGAACGGTTTCTGCATTTTTTACAATAGTCCACAACCTCACCTTACCCCGAGCCAAGTCGGTTACAAGTTACCAAACTCGAGCCTAAAATGACGGTTTATCTCAAAACTTTGATTATACACGAAGACTCATTTTCTACACGTAAAGTTGTACTAATTAATTATGTTTTAATAAGACATGTAAGATAATACCGATGAGTTTCCCGAGACGGGAATAATGGCGCTTTTAATACTTTCAGCATTCATCAGAAATTAGGGAAACGAGAAAGGATAATAACCAAAAATATTATAATGAAGAGTAGAGTATGCTCACGGCTCACGCCTTTGTTTTGTTTTTTTTAAAGTTTGTGCAAAATATTAAATGCTAAACTTATACTAGACTAGCTGCGCCCAGCGGTTTTACCCGCTATGCTGTAGCCTATGTGTTATTCCAGGGTCTAAGCTATCTCTATACCAAATTTCAGGCCACTTGCTCCAGCCGTTTAGACGTGAAGAATTAACATACATACTCGCACAGTCACACACTTACAATCTTCTGCCTTTATAATATTAGTGTCATTACTTATTTACTAGGTTATATTTGAATAAATTACTAATTTAATATCAGCACAGTAGCAAACATTAATTTTTTTTTGTTGAATTGGGATAAATGATAAGACTTGAGCTTGGCGTACGGACTTTGCTCATGTAACTCGATGCCTGTCTGTAAAATTATTTTATAAAGTTCACAATAAAGGCCTGTTCAAACCTGTGCGATAATTGCTACGCTTCGAGTAGCGGAAAATAACACTCTGGGGATTTCTATGCAGTATTTTCCTATATCACTTAGATTTGAAAAGACCTTTAGTGTTAGATCATCATCATCTCAGCCATAGGACGTCTACTGCTGAACATAGGCCTCCCCTTTGGACTTCCATGTATACCGGTTGGAAGTATGAAGTAACCGATAACCGTTAGGGTAGACGAATTCTAGAGTGGAGACCGCGTCTCGGCATATGTAGTGTAGGGCGTACTTGGGCGAGATGGGGCGATGATATCCGAGTCGCTGGGAGCGGTTGGAGGAGAAAGACGGAGGACCGAGTTGAGTGGCGTGCCATGGGGGAGGCCTATGTCCAGCTGTGGACGAACATAGGCTGATGATGATATGCACTTACCTTCGTAGAGTTATATATTATCTGCATTTCGCATACGCTCTAATATAATTGAAACTTAATTGCAAACTTTGAACTCAAGTCTGATTGCCTCCGCACTTCCCGTCTTGCGTTAGTGAGCATTAAATTTAACGCTCCGAACACTAGCACTTTGTTCTGAGCTCTAATTAATATAGTTCACAACTTGTCTTCAATTCTTAATTACTTAAAGTTGGTCTACTAATGATACACCTTAATTATGTAGCTGATGTTTGGTAGTAATAAAGTTGTTTTCTACTTATCACAGGAAAATTGTAATAAGAACCGTTAGTTTATGATTAATCTATTGAGATGTAAACTGTCTTCAGATCGTGAACAGAATATAAATTGTGTATTGTTTTTAGACTCAAGGGTCCATATTTAATTGTCAATATTAAAATTAAGTAAATAAATAATAAAAACGCTAATAATCACGCTCGCTCTCGCTCGATCTCGCTTTAATTCTTAATGCTTTTATTAATAAAGCTCTAATTTTAGTGAGTTTTTAGGATTAACTTACTGATCTATCAAGGCACAACCCAATCCTCTCAACAAATTGGGTTAAAGATTTTTTGACGAAGACTTTTTCTAGGAAATGATTTCCACACGCGGGCTAAGTCGCGAGCATGCTAGTCTACTTAGAAAATAATAATTATGTAGATATGATCGAAAGTTACTAATAATGAGTTTAATTATAATTAACCCTTTTATTTCTCTTGCTGATACCAAAAATTTGGAAGCACTTACGTAAACATAAATATGGTAATTCGAGTGTTGAGTTAATGGATGTGAATTAATTACCTATCTACCTTCCACGTGAACTGCGAACCACGGTTTAACCACAAATAACATTATCTAGCCAAACCTGTGGACAACATAGAGCTATATTATGACGTATGTAAGTACTAAATACTAACCGTTTCCAAATGATTTTAGCCATTGTTAAGTAGCAAATATCTGATACGAGTTTAAGGTCTAAGCTTCGTACTTCGTATACACCAAATTTCAGCATAATCGGTTCAGCGATTTAAGTGTAAATTTATTTATTGTTAATTAGCACGGTAATACAACCACTTACAGTAACTAAAAACAAAAACGGCACAACTTACGTCTAATATTGTCGAGAATATCCTGATGAAGGACATCGTAATTGTCCGAAACCGTAGTCGAGATATTCTCGACAATATTAGACGTGAGTTGTGCCGTTTTTGTTTTTAGTTATGGAGAACACTCGCGATAGTTTTAAAAATCACTTACAGTAATCAACACAATATTTACAAAAAAATTATAAAAAAAACATTCCCACACACGGATTACAGAATATAGGACTACTACTTCATTGTTCTGTGCTCCCATAAAAAGAAAATATGTATTACGAAACCAAATTTAAACCAACATTCATAAATCACGCTAACATTATGTACCTACTTTGGCTTTTTTAATATTTTTTCTTTATAATATATTCGGGTTTTTTAATACAATACATAATATGTACCTATATTAGCAAATAATGTGCTCAATGGTAAGCATAATACATTGCCACCCAGTGTTTTAAAATACCAAATTCAGTTTTTGCACTGCGTCTGTCACTTTCAACATGTCCAGTTATACCAAATCAGAAAATTCATATTTGCTAACACATTGTTAAACAATAATTATAATCCTTAAAAATACTTTTCCGATAAAAAATGGAACACCGCAGTGTCCGTCCACGCGTTAATTAAAAAAACAGTAATTGGCGCGAGCATTGAAATGCCTGTTGATTGGTTTATTTTGCTGTGATTGCTGGTAGGCACACAGAAGGCTTTGTACAGTCAACTACAAAGTGATGTATTCATGTTAGTCTTACAAAAAGAAGGAACTTTTAGTATGCAAAAATTATTTACCCTTACTTCGTGACATTTTCAGTATCCACCAAATCTTATACTATATTCGATTCATTTTAAATGCTATTATTATGTATCATCTAAGGAAAAGTAGTGGGATACATCATTGTTGCATATTAAACGAGTCGATGATAATATAAAGTTTGATTGCTACTAGAAATGTCACGAACCAAGGGTAGTTCATTGTGGTAAATGAAAATTTACTTCATTTTGTAAGCCTAACATGGATACATCTCTTTGTAGTTGACTGTACCAACGAATATAGGTAAATTAATCCCTAATTTGACAATATTTAAAGCCTTATTTCTAATAATATTGTCGAGAATATCTCGACCACTGTTTCGGACAATTACGATGTCCTTCATCAGGAGTTCACGCCTTCAGAAGAGCCTGTTTTTTTTTTGTATTAGACGACAAGTCGATTCACATTTAAAAAAAAAAAGCAATTTATTGACAGTAGAAAAACAGAAAATATACACATGAAAAAAAAACCTAAACAATTTGAACAATTCTATTGTCAAATGGGATAGACCCAGCTTTGTGCGGCATAGGGAGAAACTTCTGCGCAGCGCTTTTCAGTCTATCCCATACTCGAGTGCATTTTTTTTTCGCCTGCCTAGCGTTGACGTGTCCAGTTGAATTTATGATCTAAGGATACGTCTGCAACTTACCTATATCATGTGCTATCACAATAACAGTAATCAAAAGTTGTCACGGCGTTATATTTGTTGCTTGTTATGCTTGTTATCGACACGTTTCTCGAACTCATTTATAACTTTCCTCTATGTGTGAAAGGGATAGATATAATAAACCTAAGGGAAAAGCAACAATTGGAAGAAGGTATGCAAAAAAATGTGAGAAGATTATTAAATACTATCTAAATTTCAGTTCAATTGGTCCACCAGTTTAGGCGTGAAAGAGTAACAAACATTCATCCAGATATCCATTCTTACAAACTTTTACGTTTATAATATTAGTAAGATTAGATCATGGACTAGCTGCACCCAGCGGTTTTACCCACTGTACTGTATTTCAGCCTATCTGTTATTCTAAGCTATCTCTTTACCAAATATCAGCTCAATCGGTCTACCTGTTTAGGAGTGATAGAGAAACAAACATAGGTACATCCAGATCATACAGACAAACATTTTTACAAACTTTCACGTATATTATATTAGTAAAATTTCCGCAACGTAGGTAACACCTAACGTCCACGTGGACAAATACAGGCGAGCATAAACAACGTACGTACTTACATAAAACTATGTATCATTTATAATATACTTTTTGCGATGGTAGGTCATGACGTCACACACTGGTTCATAATAATTAAATAAATGCTCTAAATACATTAAACATAATCACTATAATGAACCATAGCATTAACTAAAGTGGTCGGGAGAGAGTCAACAATCCTGAGGGAATTTAATTGGATCTTTTATTTGACTAGTTCTACGCTTCTTGTTCTATTGCAAACATCTTTTGATATAAAAACATTATAATAATACTTTTTTTTTTTAAGTGGCAAATGCCTTTATTGAGAAAAACAAACTAACAATACTACAGCTACTACAGCAGTAAAGAACACTTTTATTAACCACAGATCGGCCACAAGCCGATCTACAGAAAATCCAAGTGCTCCAAACCACTGTCAGTTGGCAGAGTGCCCAGAATGCTGGCAGCATTGCCACGTTGAATGGCAATACTTATACGTTGGGCCAAATATACCAGCTTAATAATACTAGCTTATGCCACGTGTCTTCGCCCACATGGTAAAATTCTTTCTTAGCGGAGATCTATGTCATAAAACCTATCTGTATCTAAATTTTCCAAATCTCCACCACCGCCATCGCGACAACCACCGCACCAGCCAACCGCGACCGCCACCGCGTAAACAAACCGAGTAAGAGTCTTCAGTATGTAAAATATAAAATAATTTATTGACATTCTACAATTAAAAATACATAATATACCTATATAAGTTATAACATGACAAAAGTAAGGCTTGCATAGGTCTCTAAACCAAAGTAGGTACTACCTATGTACACGTAATTTTGCTGTCAATTGGGATGGGCTCAGCTGGGATGTTTTATATTATATCTGATTAGTCCAGGCGTTTAATAATATTCTATACAGGGTTATTTTTAAAACACCTGTAACTTCGCAGGACCAGGCAGAACATCAAATAGAACAACATGTGATATGTGACTGGTATTTTTTACATTTTACTTTCAAACAAAAATATCAACTAAATTTTCTATCTGAATGAAGTGGCGCAGCATAGATAAACGTAAAGAAACTTGGTGGAAGTCTTTGCCCAGCAGTGGAACAGCATAGACTAAATTAAAAAACAAATAAATTAAAAATTCCATCTGAATGCTCGGAATAATTATTTTTTTTTGAAAGTAAAATGTAACAAATTATAAAAAGTAACATATCACATATTGTTGTTTATAATTTATGCTGATTGGTCCTGCGAGGTAACAGTTGTTTTAGAAATAACCCTGTATACTACTCTATACAGTTAAAATTAAAAATTCTCTCAATACATACATTCTTATACCATTCTCGCATTCTACGTAAAATGATGTTCATTTAGGAAAGAATGAGGAAAATATTTCACTTCGTATTTCCTGTTGCTAGTGTAGTCTCATCCTCCACTTTGAATATGATTTCCGCAGTTGAGCGAACATTCGGGCTCGTTACTGGGAAACATGAATCATAAGGGCATGTGCACACGAGCATCCGCGTACGTTTTGCTCCCTAACACTATTTAGTCAAGCGACAACAAAATGGTTCACAATATCTTTATTTTTCGACTTGTTAAAATAGAAAACTCTTTATTGAAGGCCATAATTCGTATTTCCTGTTGCTAGTGTAGTCTCATCCGCCACTTTGAATATGACTTCCGCAGTTGAGCGAACATTCGGGCTCGTTACTGGGAACATGAATCATAAGGGCATGTGCACACGAGCATCTGCGTATTTTGCTCCCTAACACTATTTTGTCAAGCGACAACAAAATGGTTCACAATATCTTTATTTTTCGATTATTTAAAATAGAAAACTCTTTATTGAACAACATAATTCGTATTTCCTGTTGCTAATGTAGTCTCATCCGCCACTTTGAATATGATTTCCGCAGTTGAGCGAACATTCGGGCTCGTTACAGGGACCATGAATCATAAGGGCATGTGCACACGAGCATCCGCGTACGTTTTGCTCCCTAACACTATTTAGTCAAGCGACAACAAAATGGTTCACAATATCTCTATTTTTCGACTTGTTAAAAAAAAAAAACTTTTTATTGAAGGCCATAATTCGTATTTCCTGTTGCTAGTGTAGTCTCATCCGCCACTTTGAATATGATTTCCGCACTTGAGTGAGCATTCGGGCTCGTTACTGGGGAACATGAATCATAAGGGCATGTGCACACCATGAGTACCTATCTGCATACGTTTTACTCCTGAACAATTTTTTATCAAACGACTTCACAATAAGTTTTACACTAATAATTCAAGATAATAAGTCTTAACATCTTAAGTAGCGTTGGTGCACTGCACCTAGAATTTCACATCATTGTGAAATCTTATGTAGCACTGTACTGAGAGAGCGTCTTGCTTGTATTCGTTACTCTTCACATAAAAATTATATTTTGGGATCTTTATTTTCGCCTTTTCAGGATATAATAAAATAGAAAACTCTTTATGAACACCACGAATACTATAGAATCCTCCTCCTCCTCAGTCGGAACCTCAATATCATGCGGCTTTGTCCAATCTATTTTCTTCCACTGGGCCCGAACGTCGGCCGTGTGGAGTGCTTCGTTGACGGAAATTTCCAGTTGTTACGTGACCTGGTCTGACCATCGTTTAGAACTATGAGCGAACAAACCAGCCACCAGGTTTTTTTTTATGTGATGAAGTAGAAGACGAGCAAGACGCTCTCCTGATGTTAAGAGATAACGCTGCCCATAATCAGTACAGTGCTACTTAGGATTTCACAATGATGTGAAATTCTAGGAGCACTGCACCAACGCTTCTTACTCAAGAGTCATAAGATGTTAAGACTCTTTAGCCCAGTAATTTCACTAGCTACAGTGCCCTCCTACCGGAGCACAGTAATGTTTGCACATCACTGCTCAGGCGGTAGAATAACTGGCACTGTTGGGGTACCCACCTAGACGACCTCCTGCAAAGGAAATCTACCCCCGGTCTAGCTTAAAATAGGTTTAGCTTAAAATAGATAATTGCTTAAAATAGCTAAAAATACATTTTCTTGTATGTTCACCAAATATATTCACCAAATATATTCAAAAATCTCTTAAATCGATTTGGATTCTTGTGTTATAATTTTTTGATAGGTTTTATTAAATTTTATCAAAATTGGTAGAGTCGTTTTCTGATATTATGAATTAAAATCTGCGCTCGCTCGCTTATAGTGTTCTTATACCTCATAGGTAGACCATTTTTTTAGTGGATTAATATTTATACAGTATTAAATGGCCACATGTGAATTAAATTAAAAATTTAAAAAACCCCCAACGCAACCCTTTCAAAATATGTAATTCGCCATTTTGTGGTGGTGGTCATCTTGGATTTTAAATGTACCATAGTGCATTGTATTCTAAGTCAAGCCCTTTCATTTGACCCATATTGAGGGGGTTGTAGAAGAAAAAAATTATCCGCCATTTTGTAACGGCGGCCATCTTGGATCGACTTCCACCAAACATAACTAAGAACACTCTCGACTAACTCTACTTTCAAACAAAAAAAATCAAAATTCGTTCATCTGTTGGGGAGCTACGATGCCACAGACAGACAGACAGACAGACACGTGAAACTTATAACACCCCGTCGTTTTTGCGTCGGGGGTTAAAAATATCTACTCCGACGAAACAAAGCGTCAACATCATCCATACATACAATGCACGCTAAAATCACTGCCGCTGGCTCCTCGCAACCAATTTAGTAGATTTATACCGTGTTTGCAGTACGTATGTCGATTTACCAAACCCCGTCACAAAGTCAAATTGCTCTACACGCGATAGTGTGGCTCAAATTCATAGCTGTATTTGTATGATATTATCATTTGGTTTTGTATTTGACTTGCTTACAACAATATTATTATTTTACTCCAAAAAAAGCTGGTATCCTCTCTGTTTTTTATTAACTCCCGACGCAAAAACGACGGGGTGTTATAAGTTTGACGTGTCTGTCTGTCTGTCTCTGTGTGTGTGTGTGTGTGTGTGTGTGTGTGTGTGTGTGTGTGTGTGTGTGTGTGTGTGTGTGTGTGGCTGTCTGTGGCATCGTAGCTCCAAAATGGATGAACGGATTTTGATTTAGTTTTTTTTGTTTGAAAGTAGAGTTAGTCGAGAGTGTTCTTAACCATGTTTGGTGAAAATCGGTCCAAGATGGCCGCCGCTACAAAATGGCGGATTACTTTTTTTTCCACGACCCCCTCAATATGGGTATCAAATGAAAGGGCTTAACGAGTAAAATACAGCCCACTATATAAAATTTAAAATCCAAGATGGCCGCCATCAAAAATTGGTGAATTACGTATTGCGTTGGGGGTTTTTTTAATTTTTAATTTAATTCACTTGTTTTAGTTTAGTTACGCCCCGCGTGTTGAATTTTTTAATTGGATACATAGGTTATGGTATAAAAACTAGCTTAGTGTCCTTTCTCGATTCGATTCAAAATTCACCTAAATCGGTACCTACGAGAGGTTTAAACCGATTTAAACGTGAAGAGTGGTAACAGTTAGACACCAAAGTTTGACGTTCCTACAGGAACACGATGATTATATACATATAATGTATGTTTGAAACGGATTTTTGTCTAATTTAACTTTGTAAAATTTTAAATTATGTTTAATATTTTAATCAAAACTGTTTAACCAAGTACTTACCTATAGGTTAACCATTAACCATATGCAGTTTATCACCACATAATATTATTATGAACTGTCAGTATGACCCTTATTATTATTTAGAATATTTTTATTCCTTGGTTCCCAAAATCGAAGCAACACGACTGATTGATTCACCAGAAGACGCGCTCTTTTATCCTGTCAATTTGATACTGATTCTCTCCCTTAAAATCAAGTTGATTTTCCACTAAATTGTCATCTTTCATCCCGAAATAGGATCATCAATCTCGCACGGTCGCAATTAGGCCGCGACTCTGAACACGGTAACAATATTTGCAAACATTTGGAAAATTCTCGATACTGGAGGCCATCGACAATACTGTGATCTTGTTGGTTATGTAAATTGACCTATTGATGGTGTGCAGGGACAGGTATTTATGAAGCACTGTGTTAACTTCGTCCTTGGTCACTTGTGACCTCGATGTTTCTGTAATCCCTTATCCGATTCTTAATTTTGATATCTCCAAATAAAGCCACTGAAACGTAGATGTTTTTCAAAAAATCTGCCTGAAATTTTATTCTATGATTTTTTGAGAAATTTTGTAATTTAGGTTCAAGGGATTCATAAAATTGCCAAAATTTGTTACTTCTCTTCTATTCTTTTATCGTAATAATTAATTAATTTGATTAATTCAAATAATTATCTAGTGTTTTGTCCACGTAATGAAATAGTAAAAAATAAATAATAATGCAGGGTTGTTTTTTTAAGATTTTTAAAATGGTCACCTTGATTTTTCGAAAAAAAAATTTACTCAAAAACAGAAAATTTTCGCGAAACATACTGCGCTCAAAACATGGCCAATGACCTCCCCAATAAGGCCCTATACACCAATGTACTGAATATAACCAAAGACCCTAATGTCATGAAACCTCGCACACTTGAAATGAAATGAAAATAATTTATTGGCTCTATCTTACAGCTTAAGCTTACTTGGTGTTTTAAAGTTTTGATGTAGGTATTCGCCAATGGGAACAAGCTTAGCGTTTTGTCAGATTAACCCTAGGGCTAACCTGACTACGGATTATCAGTCTGCTCCTTTCACTTGCCGGAGTCGAATCGTCCGAACCGGAAGAAGATTTCCTATAAAAATATTCTTTCGGCGCGGTCGATGGTGATAGATGTGCGAGCACCATTGGGCCACGGTACGACCCGACTCGCTAACATTATTTGCCAATGTTTGAAAACGTCTCAACTCCTAATATTTAGAGCTGTAGGCACACATCCCACGGGAAGGTTCCATATTCGAAAGTGAATTATGATTTATGATCAAAGGGCGTAAAGGTGTAGATATATTGAAATGTAGGTTGCACGGTTTTGCTAGAAAATCAATGATGAAAAGATGCCTTTTATAATTTAAATTTGAAAAAGAAGAAATTGATTTATTTAAATAATTTATTCAAATTGCTCATGTTTTTCCATTCAAAAATAACGATAAATTATATTGATATTATGGAATAATTTTAAATAAATATTTCAAATTCTATTTTTATGAAAAAAGGAAACAGGCAGGTATTTTAGTTCAAGTTATAAGTATTTCATTAATATGAGAATTTGTGTTTCTACAGTTCCTAGCCATACGATACTAATACTCAAAAACTGAAATTATTCTTAAGTGCTTCTGATGCGTCATGACACAGCAAACTATAGGTCGCGTCACATAAAAAGAACGCTGGAAGAAAGTGGCGGGGGTGAGCTTGCGCATGGGTACACTCACGCATAAAACTTCTAGGCCTATTTAATTTTAACTAGCTTTTCGATCGTGGTTTTTTATATTAAATATTTATTGGTAACCACATCGCTCCCCTCATACCACTAAATAGATCGATAAATCGTTTACTGCGCAGCTTACGCGCCAGCGTTCTTTTTATGTGACGCGACCTGTACCTACATACATGTAGTCCTGAAGTAGCTCTAGCCTCTAGCTTTAACAATATGGTCAATTTATTATACATTGACTTATTTTGATTTCGACATCAAAGAAGTTTCTGAGAATTTTTACTAACTGCTGCCTACATACAAAATAAACCGTGTCTAAATATTAAATACGTTACATAAAATGAAGGGCTTCAGATTTCTTTGAAACTCGACGTTACGAGCAAATACACGGCTATAATTATGAATTTCAGCTAATTATACATTACTGTGTAACTTCATTATATAGGTTAAATGAAGTCGTATTTTATAATAACACTGTTAAAACCACAGACTGTTGTAATGAAGCATATTGGCAAAAATACAAACGGGTAAAGTTAAACAAGTTTGCAAGAAAAAAAACCGGTCAAGTACGAGTAAGACTCGAGCATTCCGTACAAACCCGTAGGTTTGTACGGAACCCTAAGGAAAAGTGGGTATAATATTATATACTGTAGGTTTTGATTCCCTTGCGAGTACTTGCGAGTTTGAAAATATGGGGCTAAAATTGCTGTTTCTTTTGATTGCGTTGATATAGATGTTTGATTTTTTTTACAGCTTAAAGTTATTATAAAGCTGAGTATTTGAAATGAATTTCAATTTAATACCTGTACGCGTTTTTGAGGAAAGGGGAAGTAAATACAAAATTATTAAAAATATTTTTATTTACATGATGTTACTAAAAATTTACAGTTTTCGCAATTTTTCCTGTGCTTATGATCTAAGAAGTTGTTGCGTACCAAATTTCAAGATTCTGAGTTAACGCCAAGTACCCTGTAGGTTTTGATTCCCTTGAGAGTAGTCGCGAGTTTAAAAATGCGGGTAAAATTACTGTTTCTTTTGAATGCGCCGACATAGAGGTTTGATTTTATTACAGTTTAAAGGTATTATAAACCTTAGTATTTGATATGACTTTCAGTTTAATACCTGCACGCGTTCATGAGAAATGATGTAGTAAGTATGAAATTATGAAAAATATTTTTTTATATGATGTAACAAAAAATTTACAGTTTTCGCAATTTTTCCTTTATATGTGCTCTAAGGAAATGCTTTTTACCAAATTTCAAGATTCTACGTTCACGGCAAGTACCCTGTAGGTTTTTTGAGAGTAGTTGCGAGTTTAAAATTGCGGCTAAAATTGCTGTTTCTTTTGAATGCGTTAACATAGAGGTTTGATTTTATTACAGTTTAAAGGTATAATAGACTTGAGTATTTGATATGAATTTCAATTTAATATGTTTACGCATTCATGAGAAAAAGGGTAGTAGGTATAAAATTATTCAAAATATTTTTTTCATATGACGCAAATAAAAATTTATAGTTTTCGCAATTTTCCCTTTATCTGTGCTCTAAGGTGTTGCTTCGTGCCAAATTTTAAGATTCTGGGTTCACGAGAAGTACCCCGTAGGTTTTGATTTATTTGGGAATGTCGAAAATTTGCTGAAATTTGCCACATATTCGTCTATATCTTTTGATTGCGTTGGCCTAGAAGTTTGAATTTTTCACAGCTCTAAGAGGCAATAGATTTTAGTATTTCCTATAAATTTCAGCTTGTTACCTGTACGCGTTCCTGAGAAAAAGGGTCTTGACAGACAGACGGACGGACGGACGACAAAGTGATCCTATAAGGGTTCCGTTTTTTCCTTTTGAGGTACGGAACCCTAAAAATGCCTTTTTTAAGAAGCGTTTATAATTTTTTTTTTGTTTTAATAATATGGCAACGGTTGCATTATCCCAGTTTCGAGTAAGCGTTTAAATACTAAAATACTTTGGACATCTTCCAGTTCAGAGATTTCCAGTCTATCATGAGACCCTGATTACCATCTAGCACCAAAGCACTCGTCAAGACGATCCAAACTCGATGGAGTTGTGTCATGTGTCGTTTAACTACCGAGTGCCGGTCGCCGGTCGCCGGTCACCTTCCGGTCCCATCTATGGGTTCCATCATATCAACTCCGTGTCATAATATTTTTCAATTGTCATCCTATTTACACACATGCATGCAAAATTTCAGCTCAATTGGTAACCGGGAAGTGGATCAAAATTTTATTGCAAGATTTGATTACAGGCCAATTTTTTTCATCTGGTTGACTTTTTATTTTGTAATTGAAGTGAGCAGTATCTGACATTATTTCAAACCTGTAATTAAAGCTTATAATTTTATGAACGTTGTACAATGAAAGTTTTGCTTTGTTGTTGGAAAATTCTGTATCTCTTCCCGTACCTACTTCCGCTTTTCATGCGATGAACAATAATATTATCAGTTTTTACAAACATTACAAAATAAGCTTAGATTTTTAATCTAGAAGAAGTAGGTAGATTATATTAATTTATAGTCCTGATCTTATAGATTTATACAATGCAATACAATACTCTTTATTAGGACAATAATTAACAAAATAGACTTATAACTAAATTCAATACTAATATTAATGTCCACAATGGGAGCCTTATCGCTTAGAGCGATCTCTTCCAGGCAACCAACATCATATTGTGTAGAGTAGTAACCCAGTAGTCCATATCTACGCTACATCCGGCATTCGGTCGGTTCCTTCATCTAACTAATATTATAAATGTGAAAGTTTGTAAGAATGGATGTCTGGATGTGTGTTTGTTACTCTTTCACGCCTAAACGGGTGGACCGATTGAGCTGAAATTTTGTATAGAGATAGCTTAGACCCTGGAATAACACATAGGCTACATAGGTAAGTACTGCGGGTAAAACCGTTGGGCGCAGCTAGTATAATATAATAATAAGCTGGTCTGCTATATTTTATGCACTAGAGACAGTACCTACATACCTGCTATAGTTTACAAATACATATTAGTAGGTAGGCCTCAGGTCTATGAGGCTCATTTAATAATAGCCTTTGATCACAACGACGACCTTACACAAAAGACTATCATGTAACCGATTCAAAGGGCTTATTCGTGTAGAAGGATTGTCTTCCACTAAAGTGATTGACTACAAAACAATCTAGATAGGTCCTACTGTCCTAGTCATCTATAATAAATGCGTAAGAATGGGTCTGTGTATCTTAAATATATCAAAGGAAAGAGTGACTGACTGACTGATCTATCAACGCACAGCCTAAACCACTGGACGGATTGGGTTAAAATTTAGAAGACTGAGGTTTTATGACGTAGAACTCCGTTAAGAAATGAACACACAAACACGTTGATAGATCAGCCACAGTTGGTCAATCACTCACTCTTTCCTTTTATGTAGAGGTAATTAGCAGATAGAGAAGACTATATAGAACCTTTTAGAATACCTACTTATTCAAGTAATAAATCATTGTTAAAATAAAAGCATGTAAATCGCGTCGAAATGAAAGCCATTAGACCTATTTACGAATTCAATTCCCATCCGTAAGAGACACTGTAACTGAGTTAAAATGGTTGGGTTCCCCTTAACTGTAGGGCGACCATTTGTACGATATAAAATAATATTGTGTAGGAATAATAAACTTGTGTAGACGGCTAAAGTTTTTATAGGCTTGGATTAAATGTGTTTGGTGTGTAGTTGTCAAAATATTTTGGACTTTGAATAACCCTGTAATAACTATACTCAATGTTAATATGCTACTTAAAAATTCTATAATAGGTACATGTGATGTCAAAATACTTATTAAATAAATAAATAAACCCTGCTAAACAATTGGTAACATACTTAAAATCTGTATAAAACCGTCACTAAATCAAAATGCATAGATATTGGCTTTTATGGAGCACTTTAGCCAATATTTTTTAAATTTTATTTTAATGCTCCACTGTACCTACATAGTACGGTAATTGATCGATTAATTTCAATAATTTAAATCCAACTTACATAAATAATTTAACATATAAGTTGTGCGATCTGCACACTATCTCGGTTGATATTAGTGGACTGTATGAGGTATGTGTACATGTATGGGTAAATCCTGAGATCGGGCGTATTTAAGTGATTTCCGTGGCAGATTTTAAATCAAAGTATTATTGCATTTTACATGTAAAACATCAAATTTTCCATAAATATAAGCACATCAATCAAATAGGCATCATTATAACTTGTTTTGTTCAGAAGATATTTAAATTTAAATTTTTGGTGCCACGGGAATCAATAAAGTGTGGCATGGGAATCAAAATTAAAACTATTTTGTTTGAATTCTATGTTATTATTTAAATATTGACCTCTACATACTTATCATGTAAAATAGAAATGATTAAAAACGGTGATCCAAACAGATATACACCTAACATCAAGTATTAAAAAGGTCTATATTGGCTCTCTATATAATAATCATGTAAACTAAATAAAATCAACGTATTACAGTCTTAAACAATGTAAAAATATTGAATATATAGTCCTAGAATATGAGAATAAGTTCTCAGTCACAGTCACTGACAGGATTCACTCCAGAAGCTGTCATCAGATTGTACATTTATCATTAGTTAGGTTAATCTGGACTGAAAGTTGCAGTCAGCCCATTGTTTCGTTTTATTTTTTCATCATACATCATCTCAGCCATAAGACGTCTACTGCTGAACATAAACCTCCCCTTTAGACCTCTATATATAGCACCGGTGTTGGAAGCGACCTGCTTCAAGCGTCTTTCAGCGACCTAAATAAGGTCGTCTGCCACACTTGTGGGTAGACGTTCTACGCTGCGTTTGCTTGCCTGTAGTAGCCACTTGAACACTTTTCGACCCCATCAGCCATTCGCTCTACGTGCTATGTGGCATGCCCATTACTACTTCAGCTTCCTGATCCGCGGAGATATGTCAGTGACTTTGGTTTATCTCCTCATTCCTGATTCGATCACGTAGAGAAACCCCGAGTATAGCCCTCTCCATAGCTCGCTGAGCGACTTTTTAATGTGGGGATATAATGGTGCCGCATAAGCCAGAGCGGCTGTCTACAATATAAAAAAATCTGATGTATACAATATAAAAAAAATATCTGAAATAATGAAATATAAACTGTCAAAATCACTTCCATACCTGCGGCTTCGCTGTAGTTGGGTAAAAAGTGAAAGAATGCGCAAGAAAAATCAGGGAAATTGATCACCGTGGTAAAATGCCATGAGAATCAATACCATGGAAATCAAAATTGTATAGTTTTTTGTCAATATTTTTAAATACCATAATTATAGACCAAAATTAATAAAATATATGATAAACAATACCCTTTTTCTAACTGCACACACTAGTCAAAAAACCGTAATGGATAAAAAAATATTTTTAAACATGGAAAAGGTAATCAATGATCTAGTGAACCAAAACCACGGTAATCAATTTCTCACCGTCGTAAATCCAGTTTATAACAACGAGAGGAGGAGCCTCTCTTCACTATGTTTAGAACGCAATCGAAGTTAGCCAATAACGTGCGTACAAGCTTCTAAGTATTGTGGTTTGTGAAATGTGGGTAGTTATGTCGCGTGCCATGGGAATCACTTTTTGTCCGGGGACAAACCTAAATTTGTTATTTTTTCTAAAACTACGCTGAGTACAGCCTTCGCGTATTTTTTTGATCATATAACAGTTCACCCTTTACAGCTTTGATCACAGGAATTAATTAAATTCCTTTTATAAATTAGTGTAAAAAATATATTTTGTTCCGAAAATGTGTAAGGGACAGCCCACGGTAATCAAATTTCAGGGCTTTTACATTTTTTTTTAGATACTTGCAGCTAAATATAACTTGATGTCTATCATGCATTAAGTAGATTGAACCTTAGACTAACAGGAAAAAAATACCTTTGGGTAGAATTTTTATGTTACGGGTAGTTTATTCCCCCAGACACGTAAAATTTTGACTCTCAGGAATCACCCGTATACGAGGTGAGGAACGACCATTCAGATCTTCGCAAAACACTCTGGAGAAATAGAATTGAAGGGCACCACCAACCTTTAAATCCACGCTGCCTCGGGCAACAGCAGACGCAGTCCAGCACGGCAGTCCTGCAGGTTGGCCAACCACTGCACTCCAAGAATAACCTCCAAAGGATCGCAAACAGTCTTGTCACGGACAAGAAGGGTTCCAAATAGTATCACACGCACACGGCGAGGGCGCCGTAGAATTCGGCAATAATATATGCACGGCATAAAATCACTCGGCACTGTATCACTAGGCACACCTCTGAGGTTGAGGGTGTTCGGAGAAATTTGGAGCGAAGACAACGTGCCTCCGGCTCGGTTCCGATTTGAACTCGCACTGACTGCGCTTTCGGCAAGACGCAGTATTTAAGATTTGGTGAAGCAGTTTTCAAAACTACCCTTCATTATGAATTGCAAAGATCGAACATAAGTAAATACGAAATTTGTATGAGTGGGTGTTTTTTCCCGCTTAAACGGCAGGTTCGACAGGGTTGAAATTCAGTTTTCAGCGAATAAAACCGCTGTGCGTATCTATAACAAAAACTGACGTGCTAGGTAGGTACCTTAAAAAAAACGAAACTGCTCGTGAGTAGATAACTAGAGGGCTACTACGTTGTAGGCTATTAAAACTTAGAGCTAACATATACTTCTATAGGTAACCTCTGTATGTACACCTTAGCTCAAAATTTTAACTAGTTTCAGATCATTTAGTGTGTTTGGAAAGTATTCCACCCACTAAACCTGTTGGCTACCAGTTACTAGTTCGCGCAACTACTAACAAGCATCTAACGCTAACTGGACCATAGTTCAGTGAAAACAGTGGGTAAACGTGGTATTTTTCCACTGGAGGTATTCCTGGAAAACGTTTGTTAGCATTGGGAAATTTCAAAGCTTGTATTGAGTTAAATGGGACAATAGGGATGTTGACAAGGTAAAAAGTAAATATTATTTTTTTATAAATTAGTATTAGGTACATTATAAAAAATAAGACACCTGGGTACGTATATTTGGTTAGCGAATAAATTAGAAATGGGTCAGATATAACGCTTATATAAGTTTTTGGATAGGTACTTGACACTAAGTGTAAAATGTATTTACAGAGACCGGCGTCATCAGTCACCACCACCCAATAAACAACTTTAGCGTGGTGTACCTCACAAGTTTTTATTAAATTTACAAAAATGTGTGTCCAATATTTTCTATAATCTACAAGATGGCCAAAGATAAAGTTTTAGGCAACATCCCTATTCTACAACTATTTGGTTCGTAGATGGGTGCTCCAAACTAAAAATAATGAAACAAAATTAAATAAATAAAAAGATTTACTTACTGTTTTCACGGTGCTTTTGCAATTTAATTATAAAGCCTGAACGTGAGAGCTTCATAAATAAACCGATGAGCACGATCAATGCGTCGATATAAATAGGCTTCTCACGTGGCCAGCTTTTATGAAAGAAGATAAAATACATAGCTGAGAGAATGAGAGGCGTTATTCACAACCAAATTCAAACTGAAATTCATTTATTCAAATCAAAATTTTTAGTTCTATTTTAACACTCACATCTATGAGTAGAAAGAGCAGGAAAGAAAAATATAATTAAAGTCTCGTCTCGTCATTCGTCACCGCTTACTATATAAAATTTTAACATATTTTATAAAACCTTAAAAAATAACCTACCATTCCAGTACGACTCAAATGGTACTTTTTTTTTTAATTAAGCATCTTAGACTTAATAGTATATATAGGTAAGTCTTTGTGCACCATATCGTGTGATGTTAACCGATGATGCGGCAGTAGATGGAAACTAAACCTATCAGGCGGGATAAATCTCACCACTTCCACCCACTTGCGATTTTACTGAATGTTATTTGCTGTGGCCCAAACTCTACCGATCCCCGGTACCTAGGTTACCTTTGTATTCTGAATAAACCTTGTTCTACGTAGTGCTCCCTACTCCCTGGTCGAGGGAAATTCTGAAATGCAAGCGTAATAATAACATATGATGTAGTACGTTAGTACCTACGACGCTTGTAACAAACAGAGGAGAATTTCATTTTTAATTTGAATTGTTTTTCCTTATATACCTACCATTACCCAACCCACACTGAGCGACAGCTATCTACTCCCGAGTGGGTGACGCAAGTAGTCAGAATTTCGTGACGACAATGTCAAATGTCGCGATTTCGCGCCGACCACTCGGCAATACATGTCAACATCAACCGCCGGAGAGTCGCTACGAAAACGCCGAGATTTCGCGGCGATATCGTCGAGAATCGGTGTCGCCTGTATGGGGGCGGCCAAGGGCGGATCCAGGATTTGGTTCTGGGGGGGGCAAAAGTATTATAATTTTTACTTAGAAAAGTGTGTGTTTAGCTCGCTCTGAACAGTTAGGAAGTTCAAATATCCTCATTATTAAGTGTGCGAGCAGCTTGCTGCGAGCGCCGAGAAAAAAATTATAACCTTGACCATGAAATATTATGTGCAAAATTCGTAATTCTACAATGCTTCTGGGGGGGCCCTTGGCCCCCTGGCCCCTCCCCTAAATCCGCCTATGGGGGCCCCTTAGTCATAGAAAGACATAATATTATTTTATAGCCTGTTTTCCCGCGTAACTAGTACTCAATAATATCAGTTGAATTGTTTATTATTTACACAGCCAATAGCTTTTGCTTATTTATCATGGAAAGTTTAAGGAAAATACTTGTAAACTAAATAAAGTGTAAAGTTTATAGAGATACTTGCTACAAGTCAGATGAACCTAGCCCTTTTCACTCCATTTCACTTGTATTGTAACATTGTTGGGACTTTACTGAAAGATCCCATTAAGTGTAACACTTTGTTAGGGTGTAATGAAAGTTGGAATATGTAGTTTTTCGTTTCAAAGGACTTCTTAGGGTGTGCGCCGGTGCGCTACGTAAAGAGCGCTGATACCGCGGAATGCTCTCTCGCTCACACTATATTTTGAAATATAAATTCATAGAACTAACTTTTTAAAAATTCCTCAACAGAACAATATTATTGCATACATTTTAAAAGTATTTCCAGTTTGTTATATAACAATAATATCTATATTATTTGCGAAATAAAATCAAATCGAAAACCGTAAATTTTCGCGGAACATAATATAGCGTTTAAATTATAGCTAATGAACTCCCCAATAAGGCCTTATTCACCAATATACTGAATTAACTATAACGATGCGTAAACTTCCTTGCTCCATTCTTCCCACGACGTGATGATCTTGGTAATATCAGCAGTGAGCGATATATATCCTACCTATTATAACCTACCTATACCTGTATAGGTATAGGTAAGTTTTTGTATAGGTGGGTATCCACCTATACACCTACCTCTTATAATATACTGTAGACATCTACATATAGTCCATAGTGGTAAAGCTTAGAGTTGTGGTAACCAAGAGGTCCGCCATTTCATGTGGTTTTGTAATCCGGATCATAGAGTTCAAATCCCGGCCACACATCAAATATGTCATTGAAAGAAAGAAAGAAAAAACATTTATTGCCTCAACATTTATTCCTTGGCCCCCTGCCTCGTACTCGTAGTAAAAGGAGTGACCTTTTACTTAAAACCTATTTACTAAGCTTCTTGTCGTCATGAAAACCCTTTACCAATGTTAGTAACTTCATATAGACTTTATAAAGACGTCTCATAAAAAGATTTCTCAGAAAAGTTCTTATAGAATATGGGACCTAGTAACAAAAGGGGCAACTTGAGTGACTTGGACCCGCTCGTTTATAGATTTTGTTAAGGGTATAATGTCAAGAGGTATTCGGACAATACAGTTCGTCAAACACAGGACTATATCGGAATACATGCCGTGAGTTTTATTAGAGAGACTGAGGCTGTGTCACCGATTCCACTGGTGTAAAGTAATTCAACACCGCACTGCATCATTCTGTGACATTTTGAGACACTGGGCAAGGCTGTGTTAAGTAGTAACTAACAACGACGGGTTCTCGTACTGAGAAGCCGCCCCCCCACCGATAAAGAGTCAGTTTAGTGTGAAAAACACATATTTTTGCCACATTATACCAGCTTATGATCGCGGTTTTGCCCACGAAGAAAAACGCTTTTTAGCGGTGGTCCAAGTCCAATAATAATTGATATATTTTATCTAAATATTATGGTTTTCCATATGACGTTTGAAAAAACCCAATCCGTTTAGTAGTTTTTAGATAACAAAGCTAAGACTTTTGTAGATTTCTTTATAATTAAACCCTGAGCATCTAGCCCTTATCAGACACTTGATTAACTTACGGTATCTATCTTAATAAGTGAGTTATCTTTTCGTACAGCCTCCAGCAAAATAAATGAGCGACCTTTCAATCAGTCGATCGGATATCCTCTCAAGTCACTCTTTATAAAGTTTTTCAAAGAGCTCGCTCCAATCGCGTGATTGAGAATTCTGTAAACAGACTTCGGTACGCTCTACCAAGTTATGAAATAACCATTTTGTAAGTTATACAGGTAAATAAATGGTTATTGATAATCGCATTAATATAAAGGCGAAAGCTTTTATTTAACTGTGGGAGGGTTCGCGATGCGAGTTTCCGCGACCTTTTTTTCCGTATGTTTCTGGAGGAAAATTAAAACAAAAAAAACAGGAACATTCTGCGACTTGACCTAATATTCTGCAGCGATAAAAAAAACTCGCGACATTCTGATGTAGCATCTGCTTGCATATAAATAAAAAAAGGTTTTTTTTTTTAAGAAACTTCAACAAAAAACAATACTAAGTACATCGACTACAGCAGTAAATATTTATCCACAGATCGGCCACACGCCAAACTGCAGAAAATCCAAGTGTTACACAAATCACCTGTCAGATGGCAGCGTGTCCAGAATGCTAGCTGCGTTGTCTAAAAGCTTGTATGTTTGTTACTTCTCACGTCAAAACGACCCTCCCATTGAACTAAGATTTATTAAACCAGCGTCAAACAAATGCCGAGCTATAAACACATAGACTAATCACCACCTAATCAAACACTCAATTAGAATACACAGGTAACGTTTACTTATTATATTAAACATACAACTGGTTCCTCATTAGGCTGTCGGTTTACCTTCCAAACTATATTATATTTTACTAGATTATTCAATGTTATAGATACCTGCCGCTAATGACTAAACTGATGCCAAGTAAAATATTTTATAATTAATACCATTGAGTGTATGATTATGATATTATATTCTAGTCTGAGCCTGTATTTACCTACTATAAACCGACAAAAATAAAATGTATTATGTTGTAGAACCGTAAAAATACGTTTCTTACATTCACATTTGAATTATTATATATACGATAAAGTTGAGAAACGTCCATTATCATCATCTGCTGCTAATACGCCTCCCTGTTGATTATTTTAATGCGTTATAAGCCCCTGTGCCTTATTCTTATTCTTATAACAATAATATCAATATTTAGCGGCGCCCATAATGCCACATAGGTTTTTGGACTGCATTGAGCTCGTAGGTGCATTAGATAATGTTATTCCTTAAACTTTCGTGATTTAAATTCATGTTAATTTTATTGAATCTTTTAATGTCGTTTTCCGCGTTATTACAAAACGCGGACTGACTATTGTACTAGGATTAACTAATGTCAATTGTTCGGTAAATAGGTACACGGTTAAGTATATAATTATTATATCCGTTTTCCTAACCACCATATTACAAGCATTAAGTTGCTTAGTTCGGGGTTAGGTGGCGCTGTGTGAAACGTCCCTGAAATATTTATTATTATTATTTTCACTATTCACTTATCCGTTAGGGAACCGAACCGAAGACTGAATTTTTAAAAATGTATGAAAACGACGTATTACGTCGTATAGATTTTATAATACGTCATACGTCATTTCATACATTTTTGACAATTCGGTCTTCGGTTCGGTTCCCTGACGGATAAGTAAATATTGAATATCCCTGCAGGTACAATCGTTGGACTGGATTTGACTGGATGCAAGGCTCTGCCGATTCCCAGTCCTCCGTCACAAAGACGATGCGCCGCCGGGTAGTTTTAGTGGGTCCCCGTGCAGTCGCTTTGCACGGGGAGTCCCACATAACCCTCCCATAGCCCATACCCCGTATAGGAGGGCAAGCGTAATGCATTATTTCCCGGCGAAAACAAAAAAAAAGGTACAATTGTTAGTCCGCAGGGTCCGCAGTTTGTAATAACACGACGAGTCCATCATTATTACTGCAGTCTGTATAGTAAACTCGCTAGAGGCGGTTATTATTGGAAACTCGATCAGATGAGGATTTATCGAAGGTCACACGCAAGCGTTTTCCGAGATGTAAACTAATTATGGCTCGCTTTGATGTTGAGCCTGTCTCTATCTACCTTTTATGCTATTTTGTATCGGTAGCACTTGTATGATCGCGGCAACTTTTAGAGCACTTTTACACTAGGTAAAGGTAAATCCCATTCGAATCCGAGAAAATATTTGTACTATCAAAGTAAGTTTACATTTGTAAATAGGCAGGTGTAGCACGAAAAACGAGTAGGTTTCTTAAGTATCGTAGGCATAGGATAGATTAGATTATTATTATATTATATAGATAACTCTTTATTGAATATAGGTAGGTAATAAGGTACCGGTAATAGCGATCTCTTCCAGACAACCAAGCAGGGAAAGGAAAGACAGAAATTAAAGTGACGGTGGTGGAAGTAAATGGACGTATAGCTCTAGTTACTATAATAAATTTCCTAATAATTTATTGTTTTCATAACCTGATTTCTCCTGTTTTCTATAATTATTTATTGTGTCTATCGAAACTAGATTTCACCTGAAAGCCGTGACGTTGAAAGGCAGAACGTCCATCGCAGGTGCTCATCAAACGTGAAAACTGAACATTTTGTGAAAATATTTTTACGCAAAATTTTATTTGGAACTCCGCTTCGACTTCAAAGGGCGTTTTATTGCCCTTGCATATATTTCTGCAAAATGTAATCGAATATGCGTGAACTCGAAACGAAGTTTACTGAGAGTGGAATGGAGGTTTTTGAAAAATAATGAGTAATCCAAAACACGCTCCAGGCTAACGTGTATGAGGAAAAATCCGGTCTATGAAAACATGAAAAAAATAACAAAATTACATCAGAATCTCTAACCTTTTTGTGTCGGGTAGGATTGACGAGGCTGTAGAGGCACGCAACCTAGAAGATTAATCCGTTTTTATTTGTGATTTGGAAATGAGGAAAATAATAATAATATAATATATCCACCGAAAAGAATTCGTTTCACGTGCGAGCGCATCGTCGATTGTCGATACATCTCGCGCGATCGAAGTCAAATGCTAAAATGCTAATGCAAATATTATAAACGTGAAAGTTTGTAACAATGTATGGATGTCTAGATGTCAGGACAAATGTTTGTTACTCTTTCAAGCTTAAACGAGTGGACCGATTGAGCTGAAATTTGATATGGAGATAGCTTAGACCCTGGATTACACATAGGCTACATACAGTACAGCGGTACAGCTAGTACCTGATGTATAAAAAAAACTTATTTACTTAAAGGATTTAATTTACTATTCCCCGATGCGATGTGATGTTAATAAAACAAGAGCAAACCAACGTTCTAACGTGTATTAGCAATCTGCACTCACCGGCGCGCAGTGGGTGAGCTTGGAAATCACCTATTTGATTTTATTGAGGGGCCGACGCTTTCTGACTTTGTACTAATAGGCTCTGCGCACACGGGGGAGATGTAGTTTTTATGACAAAGTTTCTTATAAATTACAATTATTACAGAAAGATAAATAACGAAACAAATACAAATAGGTAACTTTATTTGATACAATAAATGTAAAATACAATAAACTGAATCCATAGGCTCCCGAACTAGTAATAACTGTCAGGAACCGAAAGATAAATTACAGAAAGTGAAATTTTAAAAAAACTTATTGAAAACAAGCTTTTATTATTATTACAATCCAGCACCAAAGTAGGTACTCGTCAGGCGAATCAAATGAGCCGAAACTCGATGGGATTGCGTCGTTTAATCGGAGTTCCTATGGGCCACCTTCCAGATCCATCATCAGATCTGCTCAATGTCATAATAATATTGCATTGTCATCCGATTTGTACATGCATGCTAAATTTCAGCTCAATCGGATACCGGGAAGTGGGTCAAATTAAACTTGTAAGATTTAATTATTGACTGACAGACAGACAAACAGACAGACAGACAGATAACAGACAGGTGAAATTAAATAAAAGCTTGTAATAAATTCTGATAATAACCTATAACTATTTCTTATAACTTGGTATGCATTAAAGTGTTATTCTATTCTACTTACAATCGACCTAAATTCGTACTTGTGTTTCTATGGGTCCTTCTATTTGTTTTTCTAATCTGTGGGTAGTTTTAGGATAAAAGGGACAACACTTGAGCTTGGCGTGCGTACTCTAAGTTTACTATAACTCAATTCCATTTTTAGGGTTCCGTAGCCAAATGGCAAAAAACGGA
Organism: Hemithea aestivaria; assembly: GCA_947507615.1. Taxonomy (NCBI): domain Eukaryota; kingdom Metazoa; phylum Arthropoda; class Insecta; order Lepidoptera; family Geometridae; genus Hemithea; species Hemithea aestivaria. The sequence continues at coordinate 13,002,143 of OX382331.1, forward strand.
ACCATTATGGATTCGTCTTGTCTTTCTGTCCGTCCGTATGTCACAGCCACTGTTGAAACTTGGTAAGTAGATGTATTCGGTGAACCGCATTAAGATTTTCACACAAAAATAGAAAAAAACAATAAATTTTTGGGGCTCCCCATACTTAGAACTGAAATTCAAAAAAAAAATTTTCATCAAACCCATACGTGTGGGGCGTGGGGTATCTATGGATAGTGGATAGGTCTTCAAAATGATTTCTAATATAATTTTTTTCTTATATTATGTTACTTGCTGTTACGGAACCCTTCATGGGTGAGTGCGACTCGCACTTGGCCGCTTTATTTATCTTTGAGAAGTCATCTAAACAGAAAGTAAATTTAGACTTTTCTAAACTTCTCTATCCAATAACACGAGGGCAAACCAAACTTCTAAGTTATATTAGGAATCTGCACTCTGCGATGCGCAGTGGGTGAGCTTAGAAATCACCCATTTGCTTTTATTGAGGGGCCGACGCTTTCTGACATTGTACTAATAGGCTCTGCGCACACGGGCGAGCTGTAGTTTCTTATGACTTATGAATTTATTTTTTTTACTTTTACAAATTAAGTAGGTACAATTAAACTTTAAAACTTTGCAATTTGGTGATTAATAAAAAAAACTAGGACTATATGGATATCTAGTATTCTTTTCCAAAAATAAAAATCGAATCAACTAAAAAAATATAAAAATACACCAAATAAAGAGTTCATGTTTCTTTTAGAAGTCATGTACACAGAAAGTAAATTACACTTTTCGTTATTTATTCATCTAATAATGTACCGAAGAAAGCCAAAGTTCTACAGTGAATTACCAATCTGCACTCACCGGTGCGCGGAGGATTTCACCTATTTGCTTTTATTGAGGGGCCGACGCTTTCTGAAATTTTTGGGCTAATAAGCTCCGCGTACACGGAGAACTATTTTATGACAAAATTATTTACAAAATTACCAATTTCAATAATATCAAACAAGTTTTTATTACACAACACCAATTACTAATTTTTCTTACCTACAATAAACTTAAAAGTAGCTAAACTTTGCAATTAATGTACCAACTGTAATTTAATCTGAGTAACCCCGTTCCAATCTGAATCCGTTAAAAATCCGCCATTTGACGGATTTTAGACGGATAAGTTGTTTAGTAAGGACACTATTAAAATACGGGAGAAATTTAGGAGACTAGACGTCTCCTTGGCTTCACACTTCACTGAACATCGTTCTAGAACAACGGTCTTCACTGAGGACCGTCATAAAATGACACAGCGGCGATGTCGTAGTATATGCGCTAAGCCGAAATTTCCATTATCTCTCCTACCTGAGTTTTTTATCGAAGAGCGAGGTACGCCGCTCGAGACCACTTGACTAAAAGGGACGAATATCGCCTAAGGATTAGGTACGGCATTGCCCTGCTTAACTTAGGTACCTATTGAGTAGGGTCCGTTATGGAAATTCTATGAAAAGACCACAGACTTTTGTAATTTACCCAGATACCACATAAAAATAAAGTTACAGTTAGTTCTAGTCAAATAGCGAATAGACCTGGTAAGACTAGAGAATACTACTATAATATGTATACTCTATCTATCAATAGGTAAACTCGTTGAACATATTACTGTTATGTAAATCCTACTGTTAAATTGTGGGCTCCCTCGGCACAGGCCCAGCCTAGTGAGGGAGTCACAGATTCTTACACATATAACTAAATTTTAAAAAAACATATTTTTTTTCATTTCAATTAGCTAATCAGTTCTAGTGGATGTAATGTAAAAAAAATTGCTCAGATCAGTACTAGCGTATACTTAATAACAAATTTCCTCTTTGGGACAGCGTACCCCAAACCGGAGGAGCACAGGTTTCTTCCTCTTAGTGGGCAGGCTCACCGCTTCAATAGGGATGTTGACTAATTTTTGGAATTGCTTTTAAATGATAGATAGACTCATTACATACACGAATATCATATTTTTATGCAAAAATATATGAAATTTCTATATAAAAATACGTAAATAAAAATGACTTTTTAAATACTGCCTAAAACATTCCGAACTGTCATCTGACAGCGCGTGACGTCATACCCCTGGCTGGACTCTCGTTTCCTATGAAATGTTCCTGATTTCGACACATTTTTATTATTCATAACTTAAAAACCAATGAACCGATTTTGATGCAACTTACACTGTGCCCTTAGTTGGTCCATACTTAAACCAAAAATAAAGTTAACCAAAATGAATCTTATATTTTCAGAGAGACATTTTAGTTATTGACTTTATTTTTGGTTTAAGTATAAACCAACTAAGAGCACAGTATAAGTTGCATCAAAATCGGTTCAGTGGTTTTTAAGTTATGAATAATTAAAATGTATCGAAATCAAGAACATTTCATAGGAAGCGTAAGTCCAGCCAGTGATGTGACGTCACGCGCTCTGATTGGCGTTCGCATTCGCGTAGTAATAATTAAAAAATATTGAAATTAAAATTGATTTTATTCAATTTTGGCTTGTAAATAGATCCTTAAAACGTGATTTTAGGTTTTTAAATACTGTCTTTTATGTGAAAAACATAACTTTATATGAATTCGTAACATGTGTCAACATCCCTATTAACCACTTCTTCGAAGAGTAGGAAACGGTAGGCAAGGGGTTAACACAATAGATCCCAATGGGTCGATGTGTTGCTGGCATTGTCAGCCCCCAACTGAAGATAAGATAATTACAAATTTTAATGAGACTATCTAATTTTTATCAAAAATGGAATCAATATGTCGCACGTTTCCAAGATCTGAGGGCCAATTGGCTATCTTTAAACGACATGTAAAACACTAGAATCCATAGAATTTTGCGTACGTTACGTGCTTAAACCTCCTTATTAATATGTGTAAAGTAACAAAAGCAGCAATGTACATTCAAGTTGCCATCAATCGTAGTGGGTTAGAATTACCCAATAGCCCAGTCCCAGCGAAGTTGAAAACATTATAGTACATTTTATTTTTCATCTCAATGTGGCTAAGGTAGGTAATCATGTGTAGGAATGAGGAAACACAATTTGTATAAATAACTGGTATAAAAGGACACAATAATACTCTCCATTCTAAATAAAACCGGCTTCACTTATTTCTTAGTACGCACCATTTGCTATAATAACAATGGTGTCATGTAAAGACAGGTTAATTCCGCTGTGACAGCACTATGCTGAGGTTATGCTGATTCCATCTGTAAAACCCCTAAAGCTTTCTCCATATTGATGACAGGAAGAATTATGTTGGCTGCGACCGGGACCGGGAGTTTTCCCTGCTGAAAAGTAGCTTAGGTATTAGGTACATAATATTATGTGCTTAGATTAAAATGAATAGGAAATAGACAGAACGCGCAGGCAAACTAGGGGTCTAACTAGGGGAACAACCTGTTGGGTCGGAAAGTGTCGGTTGCCGCGCCGACTCGCGCCTAAAATTGTGTGCTTGAACCTAATTGAAACGGTCCATTTGCAAGACACCAGTATAGTACCTACCCCTTTTATTTTAAATCAAACGTATGTAGTATGTGCTATTCCAGGGTCTAAACTTCCTTTATACCAAATTAAAGCTCAATCGGTCCACCGTTTTAGACGTGATGAGGTAACAAACATATTTAATTGTATCGAATACGGTCAAGGTTTAAGGTAGGTTAGGTTAGTCAAGGTTTAAGGTAGGAGGCCGCGGATGAGTGCTTCGGCGTACCCGTTGCCCCGGCATTATGGCGTCCCGCAGGAACACCCCTAGGTTTTTTAGTGGGTATCCCCGCCTTTGGCGCATCTTTGGCGGGGGAGTCCCACATACCGCCCCGCGCCCCCCGGCGTGGGGTGATGATGCGTAACGCATTTTTCCTGGGTCAAAAAAAAGGTTTAAGGTAGGTTGACCTATGAATTAAAACGTATACGTCTCGCGTAGATACTCAAACATCGCTTTGAAAAATTAAAAAGTGGTGAATGGAAACACTCAGAAGTGATCGGTGCTTTACAAAAAATCATCTCACCGCTACAATTTATTTCTAGGTAAAGCTTATTCGCGTAACTCCATTACCCTTAAATAATTTTTGCTTTTCCTTCAGGAAGCTCTACAAATGCATGATAAAACCTCACAAAGGAAGTCTTAAAATAATTCCATGCGCTCGCACTTTATTTTACCTTTAGAAGGCAGATGATTCCATTGTAGGCTTCGTAACGACATGATTCCATTTGATGGAGTATGTACATAAGTACCTACTTATCTGCTTAAGGTTGCTTTAGTCGTACATATTGTGTTTTACTCAGTCCTACCAATATTAGGAGCGAATCGCGGAAGAATATTGGATAAAGTCTGGTAACTAACCCAAACGGGGTTTAGGATAGAAAAGATTGATTGATAGATTATACTTTATTAAGACACCATAATATAAATGTAGAAAAACTTAAGATTAAAACAATAATGTTTCTAAACTAAGTGTTACAATTGGCGGTATTGTCATTAATAGCAATCTCTTCCAAAACAACCGTGCAGGGAGAGGGGAACATTAAATTTCACACGGGTGCTAGATGGCTCCACAGAATAAATTAAACCAAGATAATATTATATTATACATACATACCTCCTAGTATTTTTATATAATACCTTCGTATTTCGTATCTAAGTATGTACTTAGGTACTAGGTAAGTACTTATATTAAAAATACTTTACTAAATAGGTAGGTACCTACGCAAACTTAATAAAGTTTGTTTTCATTTTGCTAGTTTACTGTGTTAGTTTTTGGGAACAGTTAAAGCTATTTGTTGTGTTTGCAATGTACGAATTGCGTATTTTTGTTTATATTAAACTACCTAAATCAACATGTTTAATGTTAGTTAGGCTAAAAGTTTGCGTTGGCACTAGGCAGTTACTTGAACAAAATAAATACGTTTTTTTTAGTTTATTGTTAAATAAAATTAAGTTTTTTGTGTGCTCTATAGTTTTTTAAATTAATTATTTTGGGTCCTATTGTTTTTTGTGCACTGTATGATTTTTATTACCTACGATCACGATATTTATAAATTTTTTTAATCTGTGTTATTAACAGCACAATAATTATATACTTACCTACTTATCTAAGAAACTTTACCAAATAAACAATGGTCATATAAAAAAAGAAGGAAGTGCTACCAACAAAAAAATAACCAAAATTCAAAATGTGGAATCCGAACGGCGACAATAGACAAATGGAGAAGCGAGTGGTGGTAGGCAGAGTGCGACCTACTTGGGCGAGGAACCTCCCTGAAGCGAGGGAAGACGAAGATAAGAATGAGCAAGAAGGTTTCATGCCGCATAGCGAACCTCCTTCACCCACAGAACAATGGGACCAGCAACCCAAACAGGAGGACAAATACGATGTGTTTGGAAAAGTAAGTACATAATTTACTTATTTCTTTATTGATCTTATTAAAATTAAGTATTTTGTTAAAATTAATGCTAATTATAATATAATAATTATTTGTTCGATGAGTTATCCAAATTGATTTTTTTCTGCGAGTTCTGTCTTTAAAGCACGCCCTAGCGAAGTAGTCTAGAATTCAATTACAATCGTATCTAATCAAAAATCTAATTAGGCACATAAGTTATTTATTAAACAAGTGAACAATATTCTTTACTGTGACCATCGAAATATAAGAAGTCTTTTATTTGTTCGTAGGCTGTGACTTTAAATCACGCACTGGCAAAATTATAGTCTAATTGAATCACGAACAAAGCGAGTGTTTGAATAACTTTTATACGCTTATGTGGGGTTTCGTACCTTCTTGATAGGTAAATGATAAAAATATTTTTAGAAAGCCTTTACTTATTTTTTCATACAAATATATGGTATTTAAGCAGATATAAAATTCGACTTTGGCTCATGCTTCAACCAGTCCAAAAAAATGCATAGAAAAAAAAACATAATTATACTTTATTCCTGCAACTCATTACAATGAGTTCCGTTCCAAAAATAAAAGTCAATTTGCTCGAATCTCAAAGCTACTGTTATTAAAAACGTCGCTACATCAAGCAGTCTTCAATAAAGCTATATTAAAACTAGCAAACCCGGCGAACTCCGTTTCGCCACCAGATGGCTTCGTTTTATGTAACATTTCGTTTGGTGATTAAAAAATGAAGATTTTTTTTGTTTTATATTTGAAAATGAAAAATTTTATTTCATTTCACAACAGTAATAAAGTCATTTCTATTACAAAAATGAAGTGTTATTTAGTTGAACTTCTCTAAGTAAATGAAAGTGAATCCAAAGTAAATTCTGAATCGAAGCGTTATACGTGTCCGCAAATTATCCGTTTCATTGAAGTGCTCTTTGGTAAACCACTGGTTATGTGTGTTGTATATTTTACCTTGCAAGTCGGCATGAAGCCGCCTTCTCGAATGATATTAGCTCCAAAAGAAGTCATGCGAAAGCAGTTATTGTATTCAAGGATGTGTTGAAGAAAATGGCTGGAATCGGGATCACTTCCATCGAACAATGGTTTCAGTGGCTGTGGTGGTGTAAGTAATGGATCCAGTTTGACTTTTCCACTTGCGCAGCATAATCCAGCCGTTTCTCTTTTGAACTTTAACGCATTGCAATATCGGCATATAGTCGTCATTGGTCCAATATCTAAATTTTCATCATCACTGTAGTTCGCAGTGGGATCAAATTGGAATGCCAAGCGATTGTATGATGCCAATGATCTTCGTGTGCTCACGCGTTGTCTCAATCGGTCATTTTCTCTTATTATATTTTGTCTTTCTTCGCTTAAGTTCTGTGAATACACTTGTTGCTGGCTTGCATGTCTTGTGCGGCGGCCGATGTTCGCACGTCGTCCTCTAGGCATTTTGAACTATGGACAGAGTGATGAATAGGGATGTTGACTAATTTTTGGAATTGCTTTTATATGATAGATAGACCCATTTCATAAACGTATATCATATTTTTATGCAAAAATATATGAAATTTCAGTATAAAAATACGTAAATAAAAATGATTTTTTAAATTACTGCCTAAAACGTTTCGAACTGTCATCTGACAGCGCGTGACGTCATACCACTGGCTGGTCCTTACGCTTCCTATGAAATGTTCCTGATTTCGACAAATTTTAATTATTCATAACTTAAAAACCACTGAACCGATTTTGGTGCAACTTATGCTGTGCCCTTAGTTGGAGCATACTTAAACCAAAAATAAAGTCAATAACCAAAATGAATCTTATATTTTCAGAGAGACCCGGCAAACCCCTCTGATTGGCGTTCGCATTCGCGTAATAATAAGTAAATTTTTTTGAAAGTAAAATTGATTTTATTCAATTTTGGCTTGTAAATAGATCTTTAAAATGTGATTTTAGGTTTTTAAATACTGTCTTTTATGTGAAAAACATAACTTTATATTAATTCGTAACATGTGTCAACATCCCTATTTAACCTCAAATTCACGATCCACATAATTTACACAGTTCAACTTACCACCTTAAAGACAAATGCTTGCTGTTGAAATTTAATAAAATTTGCCCAAGAACACGCTTTTATTTTTATTCATCCAAGGAGAGCCATTGGCTACTACGTTGCCAGTATTAATTCGAAATAAGGTTGCAATAAAACTTATCAATATCCTCCGCGCCGACACGGCCATTACCACCTTAAAGACAAATGCCTGCTGTTGACATTTTCCCAATACGCGCGTGGTTTCCAATTGAATATTATTATATTATTTTTACTTTTTTTATTTATTTTGAAATTTTTCCTGAATTTTCTTTGCTATAAACCTCGCGGAGCCCGAGACCTTTCCAACGAATGCAAAACCGTGGAAATCGGTTTATGCGTTCTAGAGTTATAACGTCAGGGAGGAAAACCCGACTTATTTTTATATAGTAGATGAGAGGGAAGTACTCAAAGGCTGATATCAGCCGAGCCATAAAAGCCTACTTACCTGTACCTATATATAAAGAGAGCTTAATCTTATGAAACGGAACAAAAATAGGTTTATTATAGTAGATATGTCACGGCTAATGTCCGAAGTGCGGTTAAACCTAGGTGTATCCGACCGCAGTCGGTTAAAGTTAGGTGTAAACAAAATGTTTGTAAAAAAAAACTTGTTTCTATTAACGAAGCTCAGGGCAGACCGACATCGGTTGCTAAGGTTAGTGCGCGCCGAGCGAGCGAAGCGAGCGTGCTGCGGCAGCAGCCGGCGAAGCACCAGATCCGACTTTTCATTATCTGGAATAATGAAAAGTCTGATATGGTGCTCTCAATCTTAATTCATCATTAAGGAATACTTAATGCTAATTTTATGACTATCACCATACAACAACAATTAAACATGTTGATAACAACTTGTCTCACGTTTTAAACACGTGAGGCGGTAAATAAATCTTCCACACCTAACTTTAACCGACTGCGGTCGACCTAGGTTTAACCGGCTAAACCTAGGTGTAGCCTCACTTCGGACTTTAACCGTAACAGATACACTAGTCTTAAACTTTATTGAGTGACGTCACTAACTTCCACCACGCAACTTTAGTGCGTTATTTTTTAATAATCTATAGAGAATACATTTTTTTGTCAACATCCATAGTGAAACTTCTATCTATTATTTTAATAGCCTTAAAATTAACCTTAAAATTTACACTTGGCATAATATGCCAATAAAAAATCTATTATACCTATATGCCGTTAACGTGTCGCTAAATTTATGCGTCGAATTTTATTTTTTTCAGGTGATGCTGCTAGGCGACAGTGGCGTAGGCAAGACGTGCATGTTAGTGCGCTTCCGGGACGGAACGTTCCTGGCGGGAAACTACATCTCCACCGTCGGCATCGACTTCCGGGTACACGCTGCCAACATAATGAACGTTTCCTTCTTTGTGGATGTTCTTTATTTGAAAATTTGTGATTTGAATTTTGTAATTTTTTTGTTGCTTTTTTATTACCTACTTACTACTTATCCTACTCGTTTCAATGTTAGGCCACTATTCTACTGATTTTTGACGATCGATTGCGTTTTGATCGCAACTTTTTTTTTATTCATATCTTTTATAGATAAAAACTAAAAACCTTCCTCTTGATCCACATTATCTTAGTAGGTAGGTATTTATTGTTATTGTTATTTATTGTTATCCTAGCTACCTACTTAGAAAAAATAGCACTCCGGGAGTGCCGGCAGAAGTGAAAACTTCAATATTAACGTTGTGTTTAATTATAAGTATAAAAATACTATCATTTATGAGGTAGAATACAATGTTTATTTATTGCGCTATCGTACACAAATATGACAATTTATATGTTGTTATTTATAATATTATATCGTTATTTATATATAACATTAAATTTTATCTCTCAGAAAAATCAACTTCCATCCATAATATCGACGACTTTTACACCATCGTTATTATCAGAATCATCATCGCAAATTTTTACAACTGATACAATTGGTTTATGATAACTTAATTAAGAAACAAACAGTTTTGATTCGAACCTATTTAAGTGTCTAATAAAAAAAATATAAAATATAAAAAAAAAATATCGGGCGCGCGCTTGTCTAAGCCCTCTGTGCCGCCTAAACAGAGCAGCACACTCAGGCACGGTAGAAAGAGTGGGAGATACTAGTTCCTCTCCCTTCCCCTCGATCTTACGCTTTTTCGATCAGCATCACGTGACCCTGACGCGAGTTTGAAAGTTTTTACCCATACAAAAAAGTGCTCAGCGCCGCTAAAGAAGTTTTCACTTCAAAAATAATAATCGGTTTTACGAATAAAATAGGATCGATCGGATTTTAAATCGGAATAATCTTGGAGGAAATTCTTCTTTACCCAACTGTAGTAAGTACCTACATATATCTAGATTCTAGGATATTTAGCAGGTAGGTAGGTTGGTACATAGATAGGTAATTTAAATTTATTATATTTTTTATATAAATCTTATCGATTAATGTCGATATTTTAAATTGTACAAAATGACATGACGTAATTAACGACCATCAAGGGTTCCAAGTTCAAATGACCTGGTGTCTCGTCCGCGCTTCGTCATTGGTGTTCGAAACTTGCCGCGCTTTTACCGTTCCCGCCCCTTTATAAACCACGACCAACATAACAAAACCTACGAACGCGGCGCTAGTTTCCATACAAAAATTACAACTTATATGCAATGCTGAAGTGTTTCATGTTTCCCCGCGGGTCTTGTTAAATGGTCGGTGTAAACGACAGCTGTGATTGAATCGGTTCGTCTGATTTATTGTTGCAAAAGTCCTCAGTTTTTTTGTTTGTTCAGTTTTTGCCTTTTGCAGTTTGATTTATTGCAGCTGTCAATGGATGGGTGTCTGTTCATAGTTCGTACCTACCTACTACCTACTGAGTCTGAGATGATGTAGGCAGGCAGTGTTGCACCTAGATAGCTATAACATTATAGCTATAGGTAGGTACTAACCTATGTAGGACAAATTTTCGCAAATTATTAATTAAGGTTAGGTTAGCTAATTGTATAAAAATGTTCAACCCCCAGCGCACTCCTCCCAGGGCCCGCGCTACAAGTGAAGGGCCGACGAAAGCTGCCTTGTCAAAGGCTCCTCCGACCAAGGATGGCTTCGTGCGGAGGAGATCTGGGGAGCTTGAGTCGCTGAGTACAGCGACTCATTCCTCCCAGACCACCGCCGCCGCAGCCAAACATCCGGAGAAGCCAGTCGCAGGAACAAAGGCGAATCTCACCTTCACTATCCCGCATGCGAGTAACGCGGCACCCAAGGTAAAGGAGCTGTTTGCGGAGTCGAAGCGGATTGTGGAGGCGAAAGCGAAAATTAAAGAAACGAAGAAAAAGATGGACGAGAATACCAACATGAAGAGAGAAGTTAAGACAGCGATTCACGAATGTTTAAAGTTATTGATAAGGTTATTGAAGGAGTCTGAAGACGACAAGGGGAAAGGTCAGATACAAATTGAAAAATCGGAGGTTGAGACAGGAAACAAAACGGAAAAGAAGGAAGAAGTGAGAAAACTCAAACTCAAAACTCAAAATTCATTTATTCAAATAGGCTACATCGGAGCACTTTTGCAAGTCAATTTTACATTTTTCTATTTTAACACTCTACTGCTCGTTCGCAAGGCACCTCTATGAGAAGAACGAGCAAGAAACTCATGAGGATTGCATTTTTTAAATATGTGTTTACAATGTTTATCTTGGTTACATAATTTATTGTGCGTTTGAGGGGCACCAGCTGGTTTATTATGCAGAGGTTTCCAGGCATCTTTGTCGTCGATGTATTGGCTTATTTTATAATAGGTATGCTTTCTTTTGTAATATGGCTTTAACATGGCTTTTGAATTTACCTTCTGTGAGCCCCGTTATTTCCTCAGGGATTTTATTATAGAAACGTACACCATTCCCTAGGAATGATTTCTGGTTTGTTTTGGTCAATCTAAATCTAGGTAAAACTATCTTATTCTTATTTCTAGTGTTAAAGCTATGTTTGTCACCATTTAGTTTAAATTTTTCGAGATTCTTCCTAACATACATAATATTTTCGTAAATATACAAGGATGGTAGGGTCAGTATATTAATATCTTTAAAGACCTCCTTCAAAGAATCTCGTGGGCGCATCTCATAAATGGCACGAATTGCACGTTTTTGCAGTATGAAAATAGTTTCAATATCTGCAGCTGACCCCCACAACAAAATTCCATATGACATTAAACTATGGAAGTACGCAAAGTAAACCAATCTCGCTGTAGCTACATCTGTTAGTTGCCTGATTTTATATACCGCATATGCTGCAGAGCTTAATTTCCCTGACAATATATTAATGTGATTACCCCATTGCAGTTTTGAATCTATGTTAATGCCAAGGAACAAAGTTGCATTGTCAAACATTAGTCTTTCACCGTCAAGCACTACCTTTGATTCTAAGTGCCTAACATTGGGTAGTAAAAATTTCAAGCATTTAGTCTTTTTTGCATTCAATAACAGATTGTTAGCTGCAAACCATTTAGATATTACTTCTAAAGTGTTATTAACATGAACAAGTTCAATATCTCTCCTATCCACTTTAAAAATCAGCGAGGTATCATCGGCAAATAAAACTATGTCTGCTAGATCTTTAACCATATAAGGGAGATCATTTATATATACCAAGAATAAAAAGGGACCTAGGATTGACCCCTGTGGTACTCCTATCTTAACAGCGTGGCTAGATGATGTGACACCATTAATATTTACTCTCTGCTGTCTATTAGATAAGTATGATTCCACCAAGCTCAAGGCATTTCCATGAATACCGTATACCCCCAACTTGCACAACAATGTTCGATGGTCAACACAGTCAAAAGCTTTGGAAAGATCACAGAATACACCAACAGCATCCTGTGAGCTCTCCCAAGCCTGAAGGATCAAAGCCATAAGGTGACTACCTGCATCAGTCGTAGATCTACACTTGGTGAAACCATACTGACTTTGATGAAGTATATTGGTAAAGGTGATAGAGAAAAATAACACTTTACTGAAAGAAAACATGGAAGAAATGGGCAGACTACGGGAAGTGATAGTGAACCAACAGGAGATGGGAAGAGGAAGCTACGCGAATGTGGTGGCCGGCCCTCCCAGGGTTAAACAGGTCGCAGGGACGCCCGTCCATTCGGTAGTGGTCAGCTCAGAAGTAGAATCGGACACTAGCGAACAGGTGTTAGAGAAGATAAGAGTGGTAGTAAATGCAAGGGAAGAGGGAATCAAAATAGACAACATTAGAAAGGCAAAGGACTGTAAAGTGATTATAGGATGTGAAACAAGAGAGGAAATAGGGAGAGTAAAGGAGAAATTGAAAACAGCAGGAAAGAGTCTAAGTGTGGTGGAAATGACAAACAAGGACCCCCTTGTCATCCTTAGAGACGTGATGCGGTACAATAAGGATGAGCAAGTGGTGGAAGGGCTAAGGGTACAAAATAGGGACATGTTCGAAGGGATAGAGCCGGAAAATAATAGAATTGAGGTGAGGTTTAGGAAAAGGACGCGGAACCCTCTCACCGAGCACATCGTATTGAAAGTGTCCCCCAAAATCTGGACACGCATGACGGAAGCCGGCAAGGTGCACATCGACCTGCAACGAGTGAAAGTGTTAGACCACTCGCCACTGATACAGTGCGCGCGGTGCCTCGGGTACGGCCACGGGAAACGATTTTGTCAGGATCCCGTGGACGTATGCAGTCACTGCGGAGGGCCTCACCTCAGGTCGGAGTGCACCAGGCTGGCGGAGGGTTCGCTGCCGCGATGCGTGAACTGTGTGGGCGCCAAGCTCGAGCGGGTGGATCACAACGCCTTCAGCGAGGAGTGTCCTATCAGAAGGCGTTGGGATGCACTCGCCCGCTCCACAGTTCAATACTGTTAAAGGCGCCCACGGGAACATTATGGCAGCAAACTTAAACACGATGGTGGGAGGGGGAGATACGGACAATCGATGTGCTCGGTGGGATGGAAAGGAAGTGGAAAAAGGAGAAGAGAAAACGCGTCAACTGGATGAAGCAACGGTCTCACTCGGTTTAAAATTGCAGAATAGGAAATGGAGAGATGATTTTTCTTTGGAAAAGGTCAAAGAAGTGGCAGCAAATTGGGACCAGTTTCTGGTGAAACTGGCCAGAATTTGGAGGAAGGAAGAACATAAGCTGGAAACAATTAGAAAACGAGTGAGATCGCTGCGAAAGTGTAAAGTGTGTGTAAAAATGTATAGGACAGGAAATAGAATCAATATGGGTGGAAGAATGGAGAGCGACATCCCCAGCGCTATAAGATTAGCTGTAGAGACAGAAGGCGGAAGAGTCCCCTTCCACTCCAGTGTAACAAAACAACACGCGAATGCTACAAAAGCTATAATTCGGAAGAAAATGCTGACGTATTTTTGGATAAAACAAAAACACACTGGAGTGGAAGTTCAGAGTAAGTTTGCATCCGCTGAGGATGCCGCTCTCAGAATTGAAATAGAAATGGAAACAGGACCAAACACACTGGATGGATACATGAGTAAATTATAGAAGAGAAAATGTGAAATAAACGAAAAGAGAGTAAATGAACATAATAAACCTAAAGAAATAATAATTAATAGCATATAGCGCCAACAAAATTTTAAATATAAAACCAATTAAAATGAAGAGAAAGGAAAATGGGAAAACAACGTCCCTGTCACCCCACACGGGGGTAAACGGAGCGCAAAAACTTAAAAAAAAAAAAAAAAAACCTATGTAGGACAATAAAAGGTTATTAATAAATGGTTGGTTCAATAATTCGTATCTAGTAAATAAATGGTTGTAAACCTACCTATGTGCATAGGCGGATTTAGGGGGGGGGGCAGGGGGCCAAGCCCCCCCCCCCCCCCAGAAGCATTGTAGAGTTACGAATTTCGCACATATATCATGGTAAAGATCATAATTTTTTTCTCGCTGCTCGCAGCTAGCTGCTCGCGCACTTATTATTAGAGATGTTTAAACTTTCTAACTGCTCAGAGCGAGCTAAACATACACTTTTCGTAGTAAATATTATAACATTTTTGCCCGCTTGCACCTTGGCCCCCCCCAGAACCAAATCCTGGATCCGCCTATGCCTATGTGTACATACATGATACATGTTTGTACAATTTACACCTAGGTAGGTACTAGTAATAAGTATTCTTTTATCTGTGGTAGATATAGGCTACCTATCTAATGTTCTAGGTTTTCTGATGAATTTAAAATACAATAAAATAAATTAGGTACCTACTAACCTATTAAGTAGGTACTTATGTAATTTATAATAGTAAGTACCGACCCTTAAAATATCAGAAAATAATAATAAAAGTACCTACATATTTTAAAAAAAATGTTAGGATATAAAATAAAATCTATTGGCATATTTTCTTCACTACACACCTTTATTTTAATTTTATACTTCGTAAATATTAAATAATTATTATAATTTAACATATAAATTTTAATTTTATTTATTATTTTCTAATTGTAATACGTTCACAAAAGTTAACTAGCGCCATCTATCCGCAGAATAAGGTGGTAACAGTGGACGGCGTCAAGGTGAAGCTTCAGATTTGGGACACCGCCGGTCAAGAGCGCTTTCGTAGCGTTACACATGCTTACTACAGAGACGCACACGGTAATCAAGTTTTCTTTTAAACTTTATCATTTTTGTGCATATTCCCTAATTAATTGATTATAATTATTATTTTACGACCTAAATATAGTAACATAACATTGTATTTATTAAAATAAAACCGTTTAAATTTGCAAAAATTGTGCAAGCTTATTACTACTAACGCCATCTGTGCTTATCAGTTTGAACTAAATAGAATTCAAGTTCTTATGTAACATCTACGATCATAATACGAATGTTGGTGATGGCGTTAGTGTCTTTGTGATAGGATGTTTGGAGAAGAAATAACTCGATTTAATATTAGTTCCAAATTTGACCAAATAAATGTTGAGTGTTGAGTGAAGACTTTAGACCTGTTGTTCCTTTCCTATACCTATATTTTATGTAAAATAATTTTTATGACCAATAATAATTAATTATTATATTCAATAAGCTTAATATGATATAGGTACCTACCTACTAGCTTTCATTCCTATACCTAGGTTTTATTATGTAGGTACATAATAGGTAGGTATGTGATATAGCCATTAGCCATGTCTGACTACGAGGTCTGACTGTCTCGAGTCTCGGCCTCGACCCGTTTCAACATCGCAACAGACCAAATCAAACGTCTAACCGGATCACGCACACACGCTCATCACATCCACATGTGGAGCTTGATACTGTCACACGCTCCTTAGCTTTATGCTGCCCTGGTACTCGAGTATCATTGACCGTAAAAGATATCAAGATATTATCAGTGTCGTCTATAAAAAAATTGCGAGTGGAAAACACCCACTCGTTCAAATTTAAAAGTTGATGGTCTATTCTATTAAATAATGAATATCTATTAAATTCTGTTAAAGGGGAGTATGGGGCGAATTGGGTCAAATATTATTATCATACTTTTATTATATTTTATGATCTGTTGCATAAGTATGTACTATGTACTATGTACCTACTTCTCATCAATGAATATTAAAAAAGTATACCTACATATTATAGGTATATAATGTGTAGTTTACCTCTTCATGCCTAAACTGCGTGAATTAAGAGGAAATTTGATAAGGAGCAGGATAAGATAAACCTTATACCTACTTAGGTACCTCCTACCTAATAATGATTTTAGTGGGTAAAACTGTAGGGCACTGGATTCTGGATACAACTATCTGAATTTTAAAGTTTTTTTTTGTTGTAGCACTGCTCCTGCTTTACGA
Source organism: Hemithea aestivaria (assembly GCA_947507615.1). Lineage (NCBI taxonomy): Eukaryota > Metazoa > Arthropoda > Insecta > Lepidoptera > Geometridae > Hemithea > Hemithea aestivaria. The sequence continues at coordinate 13,018,464 of OX382331.1, forward strand.
TGTAACAAACAAGATCAGCTTCGACAACATCAGGGCGTGGCTCGGAGAAATACGGGAATATGCACAGGACGATGTCGTCATCATGTTATTAGGTCAGTTACCTATATTAATACATTTTTGAACAAAGCCTGTTATTATTATAAATTATTGTGTGTTACACCTTTATAATCCAAGCCATCTAGACCCACGGTCCATTCATGACCCAAGCCACAGATAAAAGAATACTCCCAAACGTACCTCGAAATTTTTAATTCACAAAGATTTTATATCTTCGACCTGCTGAATGATTTAAAAACATTAAGTACCTATTCATATATTCGATTAATATTGTGGTCATATTAAATTGATTGATAAAATGTTTTTAAAACAGGTAACAAATCCGACAGCGGTCTAGAGAGGGCGGTGAGGCGGGAGGAGGGACAGCGTCTGGCGAGAGAGTACCAAGTAGCCTTTATGGAGACATCAGCCAAAACCGGACTGAATGTAGAAGCTGCCTTTGCTCACGTGGCCCGATCGCTTGTAGCGAAAGCAAATCCTGTCGACCCTTCGCGGCTCGCCGTGCGCGCGCAGCCAACACAAGAACACCGATCAGCGTGTCCCCCTTGCACAACGTAGACTATCCATTTTCAAATTTAGAAATGGACCAAGATGTATAAAACCTCTATTGTAAATTGTTTTATTTATTGCCAGCGTCAAAAATGTTTTTGGTAGTCCTGTCTCCATGAACTGTGCCTTGTTACACCTACGATTGTCACACACTCGTCGCAGCCGCTCTCAAATAGAACTTAATTATTGTTGTAGATGCTACAAGAATTTCTACCACGACCAGTCTAGCTGTCTACCTATAAAAACTTTTAGCATTTTATTTTATTTATTTACGTAAGTTTCAAAGAAAGTCAATATTGTCGACCAATAAATAAACTGTTTCTCCGAATTTGTAGAAAATTGGAAAACTTTTAAGAAGATTGGGGCCTAAATTATACAGAATTCCATATCAAAATGTAATTTATTATACGAATGTCGATAGTATTACATACTTTGGAAGATCATATTTCATACTTGAAATAATAATTTTAATAATAATAATTTTAGGTTTACCTGTATACAAATTGGCATTAACATAATAATATCACAAATTATCCTAATTTTGCTCTTGTTTTGTCGCAATAAGTACTTGTAATGTCGCACAATCACAAGATCTTCAGAATATGCTACATTTAAAATTATATCCTTTGTATTTCAGAAGCTGTTTATAATAGGATATAAATGTGATTTAGATTTATAAATGTTAGTAGTATACCTCTAGGTATTCAAATGTGGTCATTATTATTTTATAAAATTGTATTGTTACAATATTTAATCTAGATATAATGAAAATATATCATAGTGATAATTATAAAGATTTAATTAGATATATTATGTAATCTGTATGTAATTTTATTGTGTATTGATGTAAAATGTGTAAATGAACAAATTTAAAGCTCATACTAGTATACACAATATTCGTGCATTTTGATTGAAAAAAATCCTTATGCCATTACATATAATAGGATAAGATATCGCACAAGACCTGCGCACTGCGCAATATATTAAAAAGTACACAATTTATAAAGACAAAGGTAGTAGGTTCAAAAGAAAATAAATGAAAAGTTCGGTTCCAAAACATCTTTTAATATATTTTCAAGCAAAGAAAATCATTCCGATACTAATTCCACTACTGGAAAATTGTCCCCTTGAGGAAAAAAGTATCAATGGAGACTGGAGACATCTGGAAAGAAGTACTTATTATGACTTGCCTTTGTCCCTGTAATGATGACAAAATCAGGGGGACAACAAAAATACACCAAATTGAAGATGGTGATGAGTGATGGTGGAAGCTACGCATAATTTAGTTTCTTTCTTTTTAGATAGGCAATAGGCATGATATTTATCAGTTTCATAACATTATTATTATGATTGAAAAATCTCCATTAATTCGCTAGTTTTCTCTCCCATCGCATCGCTTACGAATTACAAATACTTACAATCACTGGCGGATCCAGGATTTGGTTCTGGGGGCAAAGTGCAGACGGGCAAAAATATTATAATTTTTACTAATAAAAGTGTGTGTTTAGCTCGCTCTGAACAGTTAGAAAGTTCAAATGTCCTTAATAATAAGTGCACGAGCAGCTTGCTGCGAGCGCCGAGAATAAAATTATAATCTTGACCATGAAATATGTGCAAAATTCGTATCTCTACAATGCTTCTGGGGGGGGCCTTGGCCCCCTGGCCCTCCCCCTAAATCCGCCTATGCTTACAATAGCCTACCTATTCATAATTCGTAAGTATATTTTTCGGGTTCCGTACCTCCAAAGGTAAAAACGAAACCCTTATAGGATTATTTGTTATTCATCCTGTTTTGTTACTATCAAGTCAAAATAAATAGTACCTACATAATATATAATTTTATGAAACAATAATTCAAAAATGTATTGTTACTAAACTTGTTATTGTACCTATTATGTCAGTTTATCGCATCATAAATAACTGATCTGAAATGCTAATGTTGGAATATAATATTATACATAATATATATTTATGTATTATAATAAATATTATTATGTGAAGAGATAGTTTTATGTACCTATATGAATTATGAATAGGTTTATGAAGTTATTATTAAAATACATTTTATTTTATTGGTACCTGAGCTGGTTCTTTTTAGGTAGATGTAAGCAAATTCAGTTTGGCCTGCCAGTTTTATTGAATGTTATAAATTTACCTGCTTTATCATTATTATTTATTATCATTATGCAAATAAATAAAACCTTAAATTTCAATAATTTACATATTACACATAATAATACTAATATAATGTATCTAACTATTAAACTATATATTTTTGTTGGTAATAATGCTTATAAAAAAAATGTTCATTCTGGCTAAGATTGTAATGGAAGTGGTCAAAAATTGAACTAATGTTCTGATATATAAAAGCCACTGCTGAAATATTGACGCTAGCGCCGTTCATATAAAAAAAAATATCGTAGGCGGACTGTACTGTAAGTTATTTGTAGGTGAAAAATAAATGTAAAGTTGACCTAAATTAAATGTACTTATTGGAATATTGTGTCTATGCTGTTTTATTTACAATACCAAAAAAAGAGATTTTTATGAAAATAAACCCATTTTACGAAGTCCCGTAGCCCGTAGCAGAAAAGACTAAATAAAATAGAGATGAAACTCGGTAGATACCTATATATTATACCTAATACTTAGCAGTATAAACACACGGGCTACGACTTGGTAGATATTAATCCTGATTTCCCCCAAGGGACTGTGGGGCTAAACAGTTTAACAATAAACGTCATAATTATTATTATTTATTATGTAGAGCCACACATCATATAAACATTTTTAACTAAAAATTAAACCGACGAAAACACTAAAAGGCAAAAAAGTAATAATATAGGTATTGATAGTATAACTAGTATTCTTTTATCTGTGGTAGGTAGGTATACCCAAGGGCGGATCCAGGATTTGGTTCTGGGGGGGGGCCAAGGTGCAGAAAGGCAAAAATATTTTAATTTTTACCACGAAAAGTGTGTGTTTAGCTCGCTCTGAACAGTTAGAAAGTTCAAATATCCTTAATAATAAGTGCGCGAGCAGCTAGCTGCGAGCGCCGAGAAAAAAAATATAATCTTGACCATGAAATATGTGCAAAATTCGTAACTCTACAATCTTCCTGCCCCCCCCCCCTAAATCCGCCTATGGGTATACCTATAACTAAGTAATTTTGAGTCCACCTTGATTACATCTTGTTGATATCAACTCTTTAATGAATACCTACTTACTATAATGTATTATGACACACCTACTTTTTCTTCCATAAGATTTCCAAGTAGTGATGGGTTTTATTCCTTCTGACTTTTAGATAGGATGTAGGTAATTTATAGTAATAAGGTAAGAATAATAATTATAATAGAAGCCATGTGCATCTACCGCAAGCGATCTTCAGAGCTCTGGGGACGGAATTATGCTACTTACCTAATTAATAGAGCTAGAGCCTTTAAAAGGAGAAAAAAAATAGAGCCGCCAAAATAGTCCGTAGTCTGGAACATACACGGCCTTCGGGCTTTTTGGCATAAGTAGGTTAGGTGTACGTTTTTTGTGTAAACTTATGGTAGGTATGTAAGTACCTATTCCAGTTTTAACGTTTTAACCAATACCTACCAACTAATTAATAATTAGGTAGATAGGTATGCGGTAGGTATGTCTATCCAGCAGCAGCAGAAGGAAGGTTTACTAGTAAGTTTACCTATAAGATACAGGTAGGTAGTCTAGATATAGTAACTGGAACTTCAAGGTAGGTAGGTATATTGAAAAGTTACAAAATTCTTTTTTTAAACAGATTTTAAATTTATTTCTAAGGAATAAGGCCTTTGGTTCCTGCTTACATTTTTTTAAGTAGTCAGCTTTTGCCGCTTGTACTCTTTTCCTTATTATTTTCATTCATTAAAAATAGGTACTATACCTTTATTTATTATTTCATTCAAAAATGATTCCTTTCCCCTTCACACCTATTTTATGAATGAACTTCGCAGTAGTCAACAAAGTTTTTCTAACTTTCTATCATTTATTTTGCCGTCATGTTGGTATCACTCATACACCCATTAATAACATCGAATAACGTGATCTTCTCTGTAAAATTGTGGTTGAATTTAATTACAATTGAATACTATATCACTACATAATATTATTTTTATAAATCCAGATTTTACACCAATAACAAAATCGTATTTATTTGTAACATAAAATGCTCACTGGTAATGTTAAATTCATATTTCCCACCTTCTAAATTCAGTAGGAGTACTATAACGAAATTTGAATTTTGGCGCGCTTCTAAAGACCGGTTTAGAAAGAGACAGAACTATTTTATCAGAAGCTGCAGATGCACAAAACCTTTTGTGTACCAAGTTCAATTTATTTTTTGACAACTTTTATGTTTAATAATAAAACACAAATCCACTAGCGGATCCAGGGGGGCGCATTTTCTTACATATTTCTTACAAATTATAAGAAGCTCCTTGAACACTTATTAGTAAGAATACATAAGTCCTATTTATAGTCCCGTCAATGATATTTTGTTGTACTACATTATAAAACCTCATAAAATTCTCCACAACTTTGGCCTTTACACTTTTTATCTATCTCCTTTTTATATTCACTCGGGCTCACCTCGGAGGGGTGGGGACTTTTAGTATGTTTATCTCCTAACTAGTCCAAATAAAGTCACTAAGTTTTTCTGCTTTCGACTTTTCGATCCACAATCTTTCTTTTACTGCGCTATTAAATATTTTTTCATCCCACTATCTCGAAAAGTGTATTTTTACTCTTCGATATCTGACTGGAAAAGTCAATTTTATCCTCTACTTCCACCTCTATGGTGCCGATTTTATTATACAACTTTTTTAAATTTGTTAAAATCTCGGAATCGGAACCTTTTTGGTAAACTTATTTTTAAAATTTGCTTTGTGCGCACCATCCGCATTGCCAGTACTATTGTAACATTTTACGTTTCTTTTAAACTATTTATGTTACTTGTTTTGATATAAAAGTTATATTTCTAGGCAATAGTATTTTTTAATGAATTGAATATGGATGAATTTTCCCTCTAATAGTAAAAATAGTTAAGTTAATTTAGCAGAGTTAATAAAATAAGCCAATTTTTTTTTATAACTTTATCTAGTTAGTAGAAAGTTTTTTTTTAACTATTACTTTTTAGTAACTTTTTTAATATCGATTTCTCACTATAATAAACTGAAAATGAAGAAATAATCACTAAAACGAATAGGTAAGTAAGCGTTACCTACGTAAATTAAAATTGAATACTGGTTACTTTTGAAGATATGGCACTGGCAACACTGCGCGCATCCATGGTGAGAATAAATTAAAAAAATCTTCTAGCATTGAGTTATTTCCTCGCTGAGGGGGGATGAAAAATTATGTGTCACACTCGAGTGCAAACATTTTTAACCTTGTTCTCTTTTGATTCCCTCGCTAACGCTCAGGGTTCTAATTATTAAATCACTCGCTGCGCTCGTGATTCAATTTTAGAATCCTTCGCTAGCTCGGTCATCAAAACTAAGCACGCGGTTAAAAAGGAACTTTGCACTCTTGTATAACAAATACCTAACTATTTATTATCGATCGAATCTCAAAATGTTCTTCTCGAGCAACTTTTGTGGTCACAAAAGTAGAAATTTTATGGAAAACGTATTAGCATTCATAGATTATATAATGATCAAAATGGGAATATGTTTAACATAGGCACATATAATATTCAGATTTTAATATATAAATATGATTATGCTGTATATTGACTTACAATCATAAATTATACCAAAAAAAATACGTAGGTACTAACAAAGATATTGACGAACTGATTACATATTATTATAATATGATTATTGTTATTATGTGTATGTATAGCTTTTCCGTCAGTGGAACATTTCATTATTTAATTATTATATACCTATTAGATTTTTTCAAAGAGAGTAAGAATGCGAATTATTTTTCTACGAGCTGTGTCAAGCAGTCTCGTCAAGTAAGCAACAACATTGATTCAACGCCCTTGATATTGTTTTTAAAAAATAATTTCTAGTATATTATTGTCTAATCTTAAAATATATCTCAGGCTATATATACCCTAGTTATAAATATTATTTAAAAAACACAATGAACAATAATGTAAAAGGTTGTGTACCCCTGGATTATACTTTATTTTGCGTTCGCTATGTTGCCTAACTTGATCCCAGTTTACGCGCACATGCGCAGAACGACAGGTGGTCGCCGACACGACCCAGCCGTCCCGTACGAACCTATCGACTTCTCATGCTCATCATCAGGCGCTTTCGTGCTCTAGCAAGAACGATGTGCAGTGCTTTGTGTTCAAGTGCTCGTGGTGACATGGCGTCCTTATTTTAAAACAGTGCGGATAGTGTGATTACTCTGAAAACCTTGTTTATTTACAATGAATGTGAACTATGAGCGTGTTTGTAGACTGTGCTTGTCATCTCGAGGCGAATTACTGCCGATTTTTCCTACCACCAGTTCGGATGACTCGGAACCTCCCGTCCTCGCCTCGAAAATCAACGACTGCGTGTCAGTTCAGGTACGTAATGGCTAAAATATGCGATATGGTGAAGTTTCGAGTGAAAGTATACCCTCGGCATAAACGAGAACTCGTCATCCGCCTGAGATCGTGCAATGACAGACATCGCTGCGCTAAGGTGGAGATGTCGTAAGATCGTCCACCATTTTGTAATGCTCCACGGCTATCGGTCGGGCCGTGGCCGCGTCGCGTCGCATTCCATGCAGCCGGCTGGGAATGGCGCGCATCATGAGGGTCGGGTTTGGCATTATTCCCGGGGGTCAGTCAGGTCGGGAGGGGGCCGGGCGGCATCGGGCGCGTTGCTCGTCGGCCGTATTGATTTATCGCACGAGACCAGCCTGCAGCTCGTCCGCTCGTCCTCGAGGCGAACGGGTCGAGCGTCGGTGTCGGCGCGCGCTGTCTGTGTGCGTGTATCGAGCGGCAACCCTCGAGGGGCTCAGCGGGTAACGTCTGCCACTCGACTCGCTCCTACTTGTGCGGCCGATGATCAGCCGCTCTCCGCTCCGCGCCGCCCGGCCCGACGCCTACCTACCGAGTTTCTCCTCGCGTATCTATCTATACACGAGGCGCGGTTCGCCTCGTTCGTTCTGATGAAACTAGCGCTCGCCGCGGCGTGGTGTGCGTCCATTCGCCCTCCATGACATGATTACGTATGATTATTTTTTCAGATAAACGAAAATGACGAACTGCCGACGAATGTCTGCAGGAAATGCATGGACAATGTCAATAACTGGCATATATTCAAGACTGTTTGTGAAAAGACACAAAACAAACTAGAGTCTCTCATTAAAAAGGATGGCAGCCTACTAGAAGAGGTGGGTAAATTCTGGATGTTTCAGCTTTGAACTGTCATTTGTTCTGTTGGTTTGTTTTTAAATGTTGAATAATGAATTTTCAGGTGAAAGTGAAGAGTGAGCCATTATCTGATGAGGCTTATGATGATGGAGTGGTTATAGATGGATCTTACCCAATAATTGAGGTATGTAAACAACATTATTGATAGTGAGTTATCAGGGAGCTATAGGTACTTGTATGTATTATAGCCATAGCAGATATAAGCATCAGTCATTTGTAGAGAGATAGGCATGTTGGTGCTTGAGCAGTCATTTGGTGTCAAGGACATGTGACCAGTTGCAATGTGTTGACTCACTTCAACATTGAATTAATACTGGGCGGATGGATTCCAGTTATGAATAACTAATGGAATTGTTATTTTTTCCTGTAGTTTCCTATCAGAAACTGGAGTATGCAGCCATTTTGTGTCACTTGCGCAAGCAACATTTTACATTTAGTTTTATCATAATTTATACTTTGGAGAAAATATTTGACCTTGCCTTTCTTCATATAATTGCCTACTTATTGTGATTAATAAACATCATTAACTATCTATACTGCTATTTCAATGATTCTGATAAAAGAACTTTCTAGGAGCTCCGTGCTAAGATTCTAAGTGTCGACTCAGATCAATTCCCAATATACATTCATGACATTGTCCATACACTATGCATTTGTAATATCTCATGATATTAGAGTATCATTGTACTTATTGGAGAAACAGGATCCTAACCTGAATATGGTTAATAAACCACACATTTTAAATCTACAACATCATCAGAAATTTGGAAATATAATATTATGTTAGCTTTTAACTTGAGGCAAATTGAACTGACAGTCATGAAGCTTTATTAATGCATTATGTGTTTCACTGCTGGGCAAAGGATCTCACCTCCATAACATATATATTTTTTTATGTGATGAAGTAGAAGACGAGCAAAACATTCTCCTGATGTTTCGAGAAAATGCTGCCCATAATCAGTAGGTACAGTGCTACTTAGGATTTCACAATGATGTAATTCTAGGAGCACTGCACCAACACTTCTTACTCAAAAGTCATAAGATGCCATTGGTTTGATGATTCCCAACAAACCGATGTTCTGATTGTCCAATCCTTTCAATGGGATCCAATTCGTCTCGTTACCTCATGAAGTTGTCTAACTGTTGACTAATTTATTTCTTTATAGCCTTAATTTAAAAAATGCTTATATTTATTACAATAATTATTGTATTAATCTTAAATCTTCTCCATTTTTCTTCACATTTCCTTGTTTTACATCTTTTTACTTACACACATTTTACGTTACATCTTTTTACGGACACATCTTTTTCCTTCCACATATTTTTCCTTCCGGCTATCTCCTTACTTCTTTTATTTTTTACAAACTAACAGCTGTCTTATTGTAAAGTGGTGCCCACACACTGACCCTATATTTATTTTCTCCGATCCAAATATTGTTTGTTTACAATGTCCATTAGGAAACAATTTGATAAATTACTTTCTTGTTTGAAAGAGTTTCGAGTTAGGGTATGAGAGAATTGTACGATCTATTTTAACAAAGATTAATATTATTCTGTTGTCATTTCAGAATGTCATTTCTGCTAACAAACTTCAGCCGGAGGGGCCGCCCATCTTGGCTTCTTTGGGTCTCACACCGAGGAGTGACAAGGTGAGAATCACACTGATGTTATAAAGGCGAAAGTGTGTGTATGTTTGTTACTTCTTCATGCCTAAACGGGTGGACCGATTGAGCTGAAATTTGGTAAAGAGATAGCTTAGACCCTAGAATAACACATAGGCTACCATACAGTGTGTAAAACTGCTGGGTTCAGCTAGTCATCTATATAACACACTCATAGATGAATACTCTACTAACTTTTTTTAAAAGTTTTAATTATCATTATACAATCTTTAACATGTGATTGCAAAACTGACTCTTTAAGTTTATGTTTAGGTATGCAATAAATCTATTTATCAGTCTATGGGGGCAAAAATATCTTAGTATTTGATTGAGTTTTTTGTCTAATTTTGAATACATAGGTATGACTTATATAGTTTTTTATACCAAGTTTCCTGTTTTGACCTGAGGTTTATTGGCTATTAGGTACAGTGCTGGTAATCAGTAGAAGCTGACAAAAATAAAAAGTTCTTATACACATTAAGAATGTGTTCCAGAAAGTTATCACAAACTCAATCATGAATTATGCGATAAGTTAATAAACTCCTTATTAACTACATCCTATTAAACTTTATCATTTTAATATCTCAAATAATGTTGGTTTTTAATGATTACCACCAGTGTTTGCTGTATCTATTTATGATTAATCTAATATCAAATAACCAATATCTAATATCTATCTTAGTTCTAAGTTTATATTGTTGTATTTGTGTGAACAATAAAGAGTTTTCTATTCTATTCTATTCTATTCTACTGCTAAGGTACCTTATAAACTTTGTGATGACTGATGAATTTCTACATGGTCATAGTAATACTTCGATAACTCTAAAAATGGATGAACAATACTTGTATCAAGTTTTGCCCAAAGTTGTGCCCTTTTATCATATAGGGTACACCTCAAGGAAATGTAATATTAGAAAAAGTGATTCCCCGTATGAGGTTTTAATGTATTTGGAGTTTTTTGTGTTTGTGAAACTCACTATACCTAATTAATTAAATGAAGAATTAATTGAACCCGCTGGCAAATTGAAACTTAAAATCATACCTATATGTGAAGTGACTGTGCGAGAATAGTTCAATTGGATTAATTTCATCCGCAGACCAATGTGGATCCCAGAATGGACTGGCATCGAGTTCATGCAATACTGGACACGATCCAAGAAAGTGATATCATTGATTCACTGCAGTCCACCGAAGAAAGTAACCTTAGCCATCAATCTGACCACGACTCTGAATCAGAGACAGAACTACAAACCGGCTTGGACGATATCTACACATCCCGTGAACACGGATACTTGTGTAAAAACAAAACCCTACTATCTAAAAATCCACACAAATCAGAAACAGCCGAGGAAACTAATAAAGCAAGAAAACGCAAAGCCAAAGCCGTGAAGCATTGTCCTCGACCTAAAAACGCGTGGCAGCTACTGTTCACCGACGATCTACTCGAGCTCATTGTCACATCGACCAATGAAAGTATTAGGAAACTGAGTAAAGATACCACCACTCAGAGCGAAATACGAACGCTCATTGGCATTTTATATATGCACGGAATAATGCGGCCGACGCATGGAAATTACGCTGAACTTTGGGACAGCAACACCGGTATAACATGCGTTAAGAATGCTATGACTTACGACCGATTCAGATTCTTGCTACAAAACTTACGATTCGACTGTGAAAACGATGATTCTTTGATCCAATTCGACGTGATGAAACGCATACGAAAAGTGTTTGAAATCTTCGCCATGAATTGCAGGACTGTATTCGAGGTGGAAGAAATAGCGGTCGTCGATGAGATCATTGTACCAGTTTATGGACCTTGCCCGTTTCGCTACGATATTGATAAGAAGTCGTTGAAATGTGGCATTAAAGTGGTACTACTTGTTGATCCTAATAACTTCTACGTAAGCAATTTGGACGTGATAACTGACCCATATTTCAGTGCAGAGGAGATTGTTAAGAAACTAAACAGGCATCTCAATGGGACGTGGAAAACGATCATAATGGACAGCTGGTACTATTCAAAAGAACTGATGAGCACATTGAAGAATTATTTCGAACTGTATACAGTGGCTGCGTTGAACCCAAAAGATGAATTAATACCTCCACTATTCCTATCCAATTACAGGAAATCCCGGACGTTCATGAGTGGGTTTCTTGATGAACAGGTCTCTCTGACGTCATATGTGACTGCTGAATCTAAGGCCATCAACATTATGTCAAATGTGCCGAAGTTTTATAAGAGAGGTCCTAAAATGATTCATTTAAATTCGGTGACATTGTACAAAAAGCATCAATCTGCTGTAGAGGTACTTGATGTACTGATGCATTACTATACGACAATGCAGCACACGAATGACTGGACACTTTCGTTGTTCTTCACACTATTAAACATTGCTACTGTGAACGCTCAAGTGATATGGTCCTCTGAGAATATGAATGCTACTAAACGGAGACTGTTCATAAGAGATTTGGCTACGGCATTGATGGAACCTGGTGATTTATTGATTCCTTCATTAGATGAGAAGTGTAAACGCTCTGCACCGATGCTGTTAAATGAACCTTACTATAAGAATAGAAAGAGATGTCAGATTTGTCGGGGAACTAGTAAGCGTGACCGTAGGACCAAGATTTACTGCCTCAAATGCAGTCAGTTTATCTGTAGGGAGCATAGTGTGCCCATTTGCACTATGTGTGCAAGTCTATAACATATTTCCAAACTAAATTCATCAAGTCAAAAAGTCTTTAACATAGTGCATAAAGTAAAAAGTACATGATTAATAGTGTAAACATAATGATAAATTGGTGCATTTCATTATTAAAATATGCACAAAAATGATATTTTTTAGTTTTTGGTATCATTGGGTCCATTGGTGTAATCTTGTTTTAATATTGTAGTTTTTTAAGTTTATTTTGTTATAATGAGAAGGGTACATATGTAATATGTAATAAAAATTAGTGTGTGTGAAATGAGCATATTTTTCATCTCTTTCTGAATCTTTAACTATACACATATCTATCTCTATACGAAAATCTAGTAGGTATTTCTAATTAGTAATGATTGAATTATGGTTTACAAACTCCAACCCTGTAAGGCAATTTCGCTGAAACATGCAGTTATTATATTAGTTGAATTATTTAAAAAATAGGTTTTATGTTATATTAAGTAATAAATTCAATAAATTGTTTCTGCTTATTCAGAAGATTAAGCATATTAAGATCTATATTTTTATTTCAAAGTTATCAGACTTGAGCATAGTGCATACTTAATTAACACTTATTTTAATTAAAATTTAAATGAGAATCTTTACAATGCGTTGTTTTATTTTCCTATATAGGTCTCAAATGTCTAAATAAGGTGCAAGTAATAAAGTTTTATCCTGATAACAATCTAATGTATTGAATTTATTATTATTTAGCACAACGCTAAGACTTACTTAATAGTAGCATTTTCTACCAGTGATGTCACTGGAGAGAATATACAAAAAAGTGGAAATTGTGCAGAAAATTTTATGTAAAACTTGATTACGTACACATATTACGTATACATTCTACATATTATGTAATTTTAAAAATACTATTATTTTCACGTAAATATTTATTTTAGGGCTTAAAACATTAATTGACCTTCACTGATATTGATTCCAGGGGGTGGAGAGCGAGAATAACGAAGACGAATACTTCGAGGATGAAATAAATGAAGAACCACCTCAACCAACGAAAGTTCCAAACATGCCGGAGGTGTCCATCACTGTGATGAGGCCCACAGGTGAGACTCTCCACGCCAGACAAGGAATTCAGCAATTAGCCTCCAAGGACTGCCTCATCTGCGGCCGATCCTACCGATACTCCCACAACGCTCGTCGACATGAGCTCGCCTCACACAGCTTCGACCGCTACACCAATAAAATAACACACAAAAAGTCACACATGCAACCGAAACTTAGACCAAACCCATTCAACCCGAAAGCGCGACTCATGCCCAACCCCATAAGCCATAAACTACAATTTTTATCAAAGAAACTTCCCGCCAAAATAATGCCACAGAAAATTATCAACCCACCGAAACCGATTCCTATTAAAGCTTCTAAAGCGCCACAAAATAACCTGCCGTATCCTTTGCGTATAAAGGCACTGAAAGATTTGCAAATAAAGAAAAAGGAACCGCAGATACTGAAGACGTTGCTGACTGCTAAACCAGAGGTACTCGTATCTGAACCGGAGATATTGAACTCTGGCCCAGAGAGTCCTGAAACGTTAATATCCGAACCTGAGATAGCGTCATTCCAGGTAGAAGCTATTCTTTCTGAGCCGAACGAAAATGAATACGAACAGAACCAAGACGAGGAAGCCGATATGGACCATAATCAGAGTCAAAATTACGACACTGTAGACATGGAGTCCGACCACGAAATAGAAATCGCACGTCAACAAGAAAACGAAGAGGGAATTGATATGGAGGAAAATGCTGAAGAAACTTTAAATAACGAAGAAGAGATAACCGGTGAAGAAGCGGAGAAACACGATGAGACCGATAACGAGGGAGACCAAGATACCGTCGATAGCCAGGGACCAATGGAGATAGACGAGAACATTGAAGGCGAAGGAGTAGAAGAAGAAGGCGAAGCTAAAGAAGAGGGTGAAGATAATGAGGAAGGCGAACAGGAAGAACACGAAGTGAATCCCGACGCGGAAGATAATGACGACGAGGAGGAAATTACACCCGCACCGGTCGTGGAAATGAACGAGGAACTGCAACCTAACTCGTCCAGCGAAATCAACGAAGAAGAAGAAGAGATGGACGAGTCTACGGCTCTCAATGACACCGAGAACGCTGAATCTAAAGAACTTGATCCTGACAAAACTTACGTCACTAAAGTACAAAGGGAATTCATCAATAAGTACCGAAATATCATTGAACAGATCAACACGAAGCGATGCCTCTGCTGTGACAAATCTTACCCGCGTAGAAAAGCCGTCGTGCAGCATTTGCAGAAAAATGGGCACAAAGTACCAAAACACACATGCTACAACTGTGTTATCACATTCAGTCACATTGGTGCTCTATTGAGTCACATGAGATCCAACAGTTGTACTGATTTGTGGAAAATTATTTATGAAGAGAATGGTATCACTGACGATATCGTTCTTGAAAACCAGCCCCCTAAGAAATGCAATTCCAAAGACATCTTCAACGCACGCTCCTATGCGTGTAGACTTTGTCCTGCGAAGTTCAATTTGAAGCAATCTATAATGAAGCACGTGTTCGATGTTCACGAAGATGGTCAGTCAGCGGTACCCCTGAGATGCGTTCACTGCCGAGCCAGCTTCAAGGACAAGTCATTGCTCAAGAAACATATACGTATCGGAGAATGTACAGTCTACGTCCACTGTGATTTATGTGCCGGACAGTTTGATACCATGCACACCTTTAACATACACGCTCTGGCAGAACACAATGATTACTTCGAGAAAAACGAAACTCAATCCAAATGTGTCGACAGTCGCGCCACTAACTGTCCTATTTGCTTTAAGGACCACATCAATTACCAGAATTTGGTGAAACATTTGAGAATCATTCATAACGAAGACAAACCCCATTATTGTCAGAATTGTGATGAGAAATTCGAACAGGCCGCCGACCTGAACAATCATATATATTCGGCGCATACCGATCGTGGTCTGCATCAAGTCGAGCCGGACATGTCCCTCGTGAAGGAGGAAGCCGAGGAGTATCATTATTCTTGTACAGAATGTAATGCAATATTCGAGACAGTCGACGCTTGGACGGACCACCAAGTCGCAGAACATAATCAAGTGGCGCATCATTGCGATCAGTGCGACAAAAAATTCTTGCGCCCCTCTGAACTAGCTGAACACAAAAACACTCATTTGAGAGTTAAGTTCTACCCCTGCAGTGTATGCTCTAACTCATACAGTACTCCTCAGAAGCTATCTGAGCACGTCCAACAGCATCATCCTGGAGCGGGAGCGATGGCTGCGGTGGATGCTGAATTTTTCTGTGACATCTGCATAAGATCATTTAAAAGCCGTCAGGCGTTTTCAAACCATATGCGCATACATGCCAGCAAGCCGACAACTAACAGAAAACCGAATGAACCGAAAGGATTCGATCCGCGCATTATCGGAAAACCAATTAAACAATTTACCATGGTGCAACCTGGTTTCATCAACTTCAAGCCAAATAATACAAACGTTCCTAACGCTCCCTACTGTTGTGATATTTGTGGTAAGGGCTTTATGCACAAGAAAAACATTTGGAAGCATAAGAAAGTCTTGCACGCTGATATATTAAATGACAGAAACGACAGTGAAGATAACACCATGCATGCTTCCACTGAAGACGATGACTACAATCCTGACGAAAACGGTGCTCTCTCCACACCACAGTTTAACAGTTTTAATTTCTCTAACTTCTCCAATAACTCCACAAGTTTCCAGCAGACACCTCAGCAAGAGGCCATGCCCTACTCGTGCGATCTATGTACGAAGCGATTCCCGCTTAGAACTAGTTTGTGGAAGCACAAACGCGCTAAACACGGAATCGTGAACCCTGGTGCCAGTGCGAGCAACGAATCGACTCCGCAGGGCACGCCGGGAGAGACCGGCCGATCCAGTTGCACCATATGCAAAATAACCTTCTCCGATAAAAAGTCCTATTACCGTCACAGAAAGAATGTTCATAAAACGGCGACGCAAATGTGCAAAATATGCGGTAAACCGCTCAACTCAACGCTTGAACTTTACGAGCATCTTAAAGCTGCTCACGCGAGGGAATTACTCGGATATAACGCCAACCAGGGCACAACTAAAACTCAAGAGGTAGTACCTCAAGAACTCGAACCTGAATATGACAACGAACCAGATTCTGGGGACCCCAGTTTAGATTATCAAGCCAGATATCCGTGCGACGCTTGTGGCAAACAGTTTGTAGGCTTGTTGGCGTTGCAAAACCATCAGTGCGTCAATCAGGTATCCCAGCAACCGCAGACTTTCGACTGTGAAATATGTCACAAAAGCTACACGTCCATCGCCGCATTGAAAAGTCACCGCGGTTGGCACTTGCGTTCGCCCGACGGTAAGGCCGCCGCTAACAACAGCGGGCTGTGGATGCCGCAGCACAAGGTGACCAGCAAAGTGAGCAAACACGAGGTCGTGGACGCGGTGCAGCTCGCTCGTGTGTCGCACTCGGCCCCCGCCGCCGCCGTCACCGCCAAGAGAAGATTGCCGCCCGAGGTCGAGGTCACGGTCGTCAACCCTAACAAAAAACTACGTTCCGACGACTCTGTCGAACTGGAGCAACAGGATCCCCTCGAGGGTAGGTACTGCAATATCTGCGACAAAGAGTTCACGAAACGCGCCGCCTACCAACGTCACATGGACGAAGTCCACCAACCCAATTCTGTTTTCTGTCCGATCTGCGACAGAAGTTTCACACGGAAATCTACCCTGCTGGTGCACATGAAAAAGCATTACGAGAGCGGTGAGGCGAGCGCGGCCACGCCTCGCTTGGAGGAGGACGACGGCCACGACTGTGACGTCTGCGGGGCGCACTTCGATAACGCGAAGGCTCTGGAAGCTCACAGAGTGAGGAACCACGCGGAGGATTCAGCAGGAGATTCGGAGGACGATGGTGCGGTGACGACGCTGCAGCCCGGGGAGTTCACGTGCGGCCAGTGCGGAGACGGCGTGGCCAGCCCGCGGGACCTGCTCGCGCACCGCACCATGCACGCCACTCCCACCAAGTTCTTCTGCAACATTTGTAAGGTTTACTTCGCACGTGCGCTCGACCTCTCGTCCCACACGAGAGCGCGACATTCTGATAACGACAAAGTATTCTTTCCCTGTGCCATGTGCGATCGTTTCTACATGAACAAAAAAAGCTTACAGCGCCACATTGAAATGGCGCATTGACATACGACTGACTAATCGGCTCGCCCGATGAAGTAATGGCAGAAAATTCTCAAAATATTTTTATTACTCGTGCTCGAGTTGAGATACTTTGCTAACTGTACATAATGTTCTCCCGACCCGATGTGGTTCTAGGTTATTTTAGGAAATAATATTTTTGTTATTTTGTAGTCATTCCTCGACGTTGATATTTTTTTTTATTAAAAATAAACATTTCTTTATATCTACGTCTGTAAGGCCTCGCTCACGTAAAATTGTGTTATTTATTTCACTGGTATATACGAGTGTATCAATTAATTTGTAAAGACTGTTACAAATATTCAAAATAATGTAATAGTTTCTTCGACCGGCGTTGTATGGAATTATAAATGTTAAGTCTTGATCATGGTTTAAGTAAATTAGTCGTGATGCTTAGAGTATAAGACATAAAAAATAATTAGGTTACTATTTTTAATATTGGAACCACGGGCCAAAATTTTCAATCGTAGTCAAAACTATCAGTCATGTAACCAGTGTTTAAAATATTAATTGTTAAAATATGTAACAATTTAATTACTATTTTATATTTCAAAGAATTATATCTATTTCGGAACCGATAATTTTATGGTCTACTTTTAGGAGGTCGCCTTGACCGTGTGTGAATTATTTTGTAATAATTACATAGTTATTTTTTAAATGTAAATATTTGGAATTATAATTCATAGGGTTATATTAATATAAGTTGTGTTGATATGAAAATGAGACGTCGTTTGAGTTTATTAAAATGTACTGATTATTTTTAATATAACTATATAATTTACGTAAAAGGACCACTGTTGGCATATCCTCATCTATGGTATATCATAATTTTAGTTGTCCTAAATTATAATATTATATTATTCTATGTCTACTGCCTACTTACTTTATAACTGCTACAAAAACGCGTCGGAATCGCTAATCAAAATATAAGTACTCATAGTATGGGACGTCGACTCAATTCAACGTAAAAAGCATTTATCAAATAAGGAAACCTTTTGATTACCCTTAAGAGAAAAAGAGGGGCAAGATATTTACACGGTTTTTTTTATATGTTCAAAATATGATCTTTCTGTCAGCTAAATCCAATTTGTATGGGAAGATCAATTATGAAGTTCTTAAAAGTTTATACGAGTCTTGTTCTAATAGTTATCAACTTTTTGTATCACTTGTAAAGTGGCATTGATTGTGTAATCGGAATTTGACCTTATACAGTGCCAAATCAATTAGGTTGCTGTTAGTCTATTCGTACAAGCTTTCCAAGTCTTTGATACCCGACGAATTTAGTCTCCAAGCTACTACTTTAATATAAATTATACATATATACCATTCTAGACTTTTGTATATACGTTGCCTACATTAGTCTATTACGGCTTTAGGCAGGCAGGATCTTGTAGTAATGCCTAGACTACAACAGTCGCCTCATACAATCTAATTTTGAGAATGTATGGAATGATAGTTGTCTTGAAATTCCGTAAGAGCCAATAGATCAGCAGTGGCCGTAGCATGCCAAACGGAATCCCGACAAAACTTCAAGAGTAGAACTGTCATCTCATACATTCACAAAAGTACAATGTATGGGATGACAGTTCTACTCTTGACACTTCCGCGGGATCCCGTTTGGCATACTACGGCCACAGGGCTATTCACTTATCCGCCAGGGAACCGATCCGTATCGTCATATAAATGACGTAATAAGTCGGATCAACTTAGTACGTCACTTCATACATTTGTGACAATTCGGTCTTCGGATCGGTTCCCTGACAAATAAATGAATAGCCATGCAGAAATAGTCAATTTAAGGACCAATATTGAGCAAAACAAAAGATCAATACACAGTCAAGAATTTGCTGAATTAGTACTTTGTCATTAAATTCCTCAGGTCTTGAAAACTTGCGTCGCGTAACTACGGTAAGGCTACTCGAATATAATAATAGATACGAGTATTGAGTAGGTTTCTAAATGTTCCTGTTAAATCTACAAGATATAGAATGCGTGATGCATTTAATACTAACAGAAAATTCCTTTTAAATACTGTAGTAGGTACACTACTTAAGGTCTCGACTTACCTTTTTTGTTAAAGTGATGCATGCCTATCATAGTACAGTTTACAGTTTTTTTAATGGCTCCATTTCGACTCATTTGTTGACTGTGTTCCTATTTTTTTATACATTATAAGAAATACTTACCCATGAAGACGATTTTATTCCTCATTTGTAATATTTTAACAAAAAATCAAAACCAAAGCAATTTTTGTGTCTAAAAATGTAAAATGAAAAAAAATTGAATGTTATTTTTTAAAGCTGTCAAGATGTGACCTATGTCACACATTTTGAAGCTATACACCAAGCGATAAATGCACAGCAATTTACTAACTACATCTGGTAAAGTGGCAATGTTGTCTGATATTATTGAATGACATTTATTGTCGCCTGAATTTTCGAAGACACGTAGTGCATTTATCTCTTAGCGCTCCTACGCACTAGCGGTTAACCGCGAGGGCGGCAAACCGCGCTTTTCTGGTTGAATATGCAACCGCCTAGGCGGCTTAAAGATGGCCTAAAGGCGGTTAACCGCTGGTGCGTAGGAGCGCTTAGTGTGATATCCATAGTAATTAAGAATATTGTATTCCGAAGAAATTGTAACCTTTTCACTGCGGTCAATCTGGCCGGGTTTAAAATATAGTTGCCTCCCCGTCGTTGGTAGGCTTGGTTGGCTGCTTGGAAAAATGATTTTCATCTGTAGAGTTATGAGGAAAGTTTTATGTATTGTGGCACCTCACGCGGAGTCAATCGAGGGTGGAGCGACATTGTTTTGTTAGTACTTCAAGTGCTAACCCATTATGACCTGAATTGATTTAGAGTTTCAAAATTATGTTATATTTTAATTCAATGTTGGTCTTGATCTAAATCACAGAAATCAGCCCGCAAGTCTATAATGGGTTAAACAAAGCAATTATTTTAAATTACTGTAAATTATATATTATACCTTTTATCATAATATCAGATATATTTAACTTTTGTGTCTATATACATACTTTAAAATGTTTTATTTTTATCCATGTAAATAAAAAACAGATCAATTCAATTGATAGTACTGTAATTCCATTTTCCATAGATGAGGTTTACTTTTGTCATATTTGTGGTTTAATAAATAAAGTGACTTAATGATTATAATGCTTTTCCTTTGAATATCTGTAAAAACCTTTCAATAAAACTGATGCCACACAGCTGCAATATCGCGCGGAAAAGTGGCAGCGATCTTTGTTAAATGTGATAGCAGCGTCTGCTTTATATTATGTGATAAGGTGCGTTCAAATTCGAACTACAAAAAATCCGCCCCACTTTCCCGCGCAATATTGCGGCTGTGTGGCTTCACCTTAAGGCAGCTTCTTCGTAGTACAGTCGAATCTGCATGATAGTTCTAGGGACCGCGGTGTCTTACTCATTCCTCTGAATGAGTAAGACACCCGGCCTATTGGTTATTTCCCACCCACTTCGGTTGATGTCCACTTCAATGTACATTACTGCGTTAGCTATTTAACTCATATTGATGAGGAGGTTTAAGCAAGTAATGTAGGTAGTTTTATATGTACATATGGGTGGGCCATGTCAAAAACCTCTGATACATAATATAAAAGCTAAGAATACAGTAGTTCTGAAATACGTCTGTAATATTTTAGTTCTTAAAGGTACCGTTAGAGGCACTGTTCTGAAAATACAAGAACGATGGTCATCGTCATTGCTTCTTGTCTCTTACATATTATTATATTTTCTATCTTATAGTTTAGGATCCCAGGTTGCGAATAAATGAACACACATTGTGATAGATTGCACAAAACATTTTAATATAAACTTAAAAAGTCGTACAACAATATGAAAAATTATTGACTAATTATATTAGCGGACTTGGAGAGCCGCTTTTACTATATTTATTATGCAAATATTATATTATCTTTAACACTTCCATCGAATATATCTTACAAAAGAAAGAAAATAAAAAGTATTTTTTTAATAAAAAATCTCATTACTCTAAGTTATATTTATTAAACTTACATTATAGATTTTATCTACAATACTGAAGCGTTACGGTCAGTTTTCCAATCGAGACGTCTCGATATAATATTACGCAATATACTTTAATTATAATAAGGGTATCATAAAGTACGTTAAGGTATTGAAATCATACAACTAGACTTAATTCTAAATCAAAAATATAAAAATAGTAAAAAATAGTTGTACATTTCCGTTGAGTACAACTTGTGAGTGTTGTGCTTATAATTTCGAGAAGGAGAGTAGCGCTCGTCACAAGTGCACGAAGCCGAGTGAGGTGTCCTTCCACTCCTCGGAACTGGTAAGTAACACAACTCCGTCGACTACCCTCAACTACTCGCGCCTACACTACCTACTCGTACCTACACTCGTACCCAGCCCCATTGAAAAACTGAGCCGATGCTCGTGAAATATAAAAAAGATAAATAACACATAGTATTCTTTTCCATGAACTTGCATGCACCCGTTAGAATCGAGAAATATTTTCCTATCATTTATCCATATTCATGTCTTTTATATAACAATAAGTATAGTATACCATACACGCTAGACCGGGCCCGCGCAGAGGGCGGGCGACCGGCGAATAATGTACACGAGGACTAATATCTTCTTAAAAAAATACTGTTAGATTGAAAGCTAAACCTATAGTATGATGTATATTATTATGTTTAATATTATTTAGTTTATAAGGGTACAATCGTACGTAAGTGATGATTACACTATGTGAGATCTCCGACGCCTCCGAGGCCCGGGCGGCCCCGCCGCCGACCGACCGCGTCCCAACGGATATGCAATGTTTATAATATATGTATTATAATAGGTAGGTTCTGATTACACACGCACTATACCATACATATCGGTAGTCAATACTAGAATAAGAGTAAAGTATGAGTTATTCATTTCATTATTAAAAATACGTAATTTTTCTCTATTTGCTATTCATTTCCACATGAAAAATTAGACGAATATCGCGTACGAATATATATTATTATGTGTACATATAATTATTTATATTATAAAGAATTCTCTTAGTATGGAGGACGAATGTATGTTCCGCAGACTCGCTCTAGAAGGTACTCGTCGTAAGCGCACGCGGCCGTGCGGCCTGCTCCCTTACACCCTACGTATATATACCGAACGAAGACATCCACAATCGACTGGCATTAAATATTACGAAAATAAACGCCGGCGATCACCCGGCAGATTATTGCTCCTATCGATTAATTTACACATCGACATAACGAATACAAAAAGTTATGGAAAATCGTACGGATATCACAAGCGGCGGGCGGCGCGGGACACCCCCGCGGAAAATAAAAAAATAAATCGCGGCGCGCGTCTCTCTCGTAAAAAAGTAAAGACTCTATGAGCGGTACGCGCGGAGCGGTCTAGCGCTCGGGCAGGTGGCGGGCTCAGTTGGCGAGCAGCAGGTGCGCGGGCGCCGGCGGGTAGGGCGGCGCGGCGGCGGGCGCGGGCTCGCGTCGCGACACGAAGTACGCGGCCGGGTCGGCGGCCGGCGACAGCGCGCGTGCGCCCAGCTGCTGCTGCACGGCGCGCTGCTTGATGTAGTTGCTGAACTCGGTGGGCGACATGCGGTTGGCGCGCTTGCTGCTCGTCTTCAGCTTGGTGCTGCCGAACTTGGTCTGCGCGAATGTGGCCGTGGTGAAGGTGAGCGGCTGCGCGCGGAACGGCGGCGCGGGAGAGAACGCGGCCGGCGTCGGCGGGGACGGCGCCGCGGCAGGCTCTACCGGCCTGAAGCACTGCGCTTCGGGGTTGAACGCGCGGGTCACCTGCAGGCAATACAATATCACTGTTATTTACCAATCAATACTGGCCGGATAACAACATTTCTTTATATTGGCTTTATGGGTTGGCATTTGGTCCTTCGAGCCTGATAATAATTACGTTCAGCAAATGTAGGCGTTTTATAGCCCAGATTTTATTGTAAATCCAGCATGCAATGAGCATAATGTGTCGGAAGCATAATACATCTACTTCCATCAGCGAGTACATAGGTAACAATCTGATTGGCCAATTACCGTATCACGCGATTCCACATTACTGTACCTACATAGAATATAGGCCACGCGATTCGGCCATCGAATGCCCTATTTCTATTAGACTAGTCTAGCATTTTCCACGAGATGTGAAATCAAGTTAAATTTCAAAAAAATCTATATCAACATTTTGTGGACGAAACAACTAAAAGAAGTAACGACTCAAAAAGAAGCGTATCATTCAGTCACTATGAAAAACTCTATGGATAAAAGAGACTCAGTATATCCGTTAAATACGTAGCTCAGTTATTGTGATAAATTTTGTATAGTTAGACTAGTAACCTATTTGACTAGGTACGGTATATAAATAGCAAAGGTAACTTATCATTGATAAATTGGGCTGAGCTCCGTCTCACCACCTGATGGGTATTATTGCCAACACATTACGCCAGACAGATGATCGATTTGCTTATTGTCTACGAACGAATGATCTAGTTCATGAAATAAGCGAATGGATCGAAGTCTGAAATAATGAATTAGTGTAGGAAAAGGTGATGATAAATTGATAGCTCTTATAGAGCAGTTTTTAGGTGTCTTTAACTAATAATATTACAAACTAACTGTTTTTTTAATTATTTTAGATTTTACCCGCTGCCATAAACTATGTGTCATCTAAGCTCTATATCTATACCTATACCAGATTTTTATATTATCGTATTTCAGTGTAAACAGCTGAATCGATTTAGCTGTAGTTTGGTATATAAACTTGAAGACACATAGAAAACATACAAACCATTCAGTGGGTAAAACCGCTAGGCATAGCGTTTAAAATTAAATTAATGCGTTTATCGTTTATGCTAAAATAAGTTAAATAACATAAACAATAGATAAGTATTGTGTGATACAATGAAGACTTGACTCTAGAATATGCAGGACTCAGGTCGTACATATTTAGTGGAAAACTTTGCCACTTAAGCCCCGTTTCGCGACTCTTTAAAAACGAAAAACAAGAAACTGACTTATGAAGACGGTCTACTTTCAAATTCTATTTGGACAACTGCCAAGTAAGTTGGGTAGAGCCTGTTCAAAAAGAGAAAAGTTGTGGTACTATATACCTCTAGAACTGATTCCGATCCATTCTGATAAGAAAGATAGGTCTAGAAAGACCTTTGAACCCGATTTTAACATAAAATGTGTTGGAATTTTAGATTTAATGAACGGTAAGATAAACGATAGCACCTGTCTTTCAGTAGTTTGGTTGTTAACGATGAAACTGAAGGACTTGCTTAAGAAACATATTATAATGTAAGGTTACGAGAAAAATATTCGATTCTCATAAATAAAAAGCTGAGCTTGTATGGAAAGCCTTTATCTTTTATTTACCTTTTGTAGTACCTATGTTGTAATGTATGTATACTGTATACTAATATAAAATATACCTATCTAGTATTATGTATGTCTGGTACAAAACATGCAAATCAATTTTAAGGCACTTTTTTTTTTATTTAGAACTGATAGGTTTTTTTTTCAATTTACACTTTGCTGCTTCATTTAAACTAATACATTAATTCCCTTGACTAGTACTACAACTCTTCCCTTTTTGAACAGATTAATTGATTAAACAGACATAATACATTTGTAGCGTCCGTGGCCCAGTGGTCATACGTCCGGCTTTTAATCCGGAGACCCTGGGTTTAAATCTCAGTGTGTGGCAAAAAGTTCGCCTGGACGATACCGTGTTTCGGAAGGCACGCAAAACTGTGTGTCCCGGCTGTTTCCTGTAAAATATGTAGGAGGCAGTCGTTAGGTCATGTTGCAGGCCCTGTATTAATCTCGGCGACCTGAAACTGCAACATATATGTAGGTTCGCCACACGACCTATAAATTGTGTTTTGACTCTGACAGTGTAAGTAGGGTAACCTGTTCTGTTGGAGTATAAACCCCAATTATTATTTTTATTATTATAATATTTGGAAGCTTACCTCCCGGTCGGTCCTTTCGTCGGCAGCACGCTCGTCGCTGCTGAAGAGCACCTTCACTGCTCCCTTCTCGCCGATGCGGTATGAAACTTCTCCTGGAATTAAACAAATAGGAGGATTTATTATATTATAATCCATCTAGGTAAAAGAACCTTTTAGTTTTAAATATACCTACCTACGTTTATTAAATTCATGGTAACATTACTGTGCTTCGGTAGGAGGACATTGTAGCTAGTGAAATTACTGGGCCAAAGAGTCTTAACATCTTATGACTCTTGAGTAAGGAGCGTTGGCGCAGTGTACCCAGAATTTCACAGCATTGTAAAATCCTAGGTAGCACTGTTCAGATTATGGGCAGCGTTATCTCTTAACATCAGGAATCAGGAGATGCTCGTTTTCTTACATCATCACAAAAAAAAAGTGGATTTATGCTTAGAACGTTTGTTTGTTTCAAATTTATTGGTGTTTGACCATAAATACTGAAATGGCTAAGACTGTGATTAAAACAATAGTTTGTGTCCATTCTTCAAAAGAATCTGTTTCTCAAATTACACTGCAAAGTAAATACCTACGTAAGGGGTCTTCTCTCCTAGAAGTTTCAAGTCTCCAAACGGCCTATATAACTAACAGGAGACAATCTCACCGGAATGTTAAACTGTGGATCGAGTTGAACGATCTTCTTCAACACGATTAGCCTAGATTTCAATATCAGATAAAATAACTACCCCACCCAACTCAAGACTGTTAAGGAAGCAGGGTAAAGTTGTATAACTACATATTCCTAGTATAAAAATCTGGAGCAATCTGCCCCAGTCCCGCCCAATAAAGATATTACCAGTTCCAACAGGGGTCAGCAATAATCATACGATCTAAGTGCCGTCCTCGTCTGACGACCTCGGCAACGTTATGCAAGCTGGTCGTAACTTTGTTACCTTGTCACAGTTAGCATTCGACACTTCCTAGCCTCTTTACAGTCGTGCATCTGCTTTTGTTAATCAGACAGAGTTTGTTAAGTTCAGTATTTTAGTTGACAGTTCGAATTAGGCTGGTTTGTAAGTGCATGCGGTTGCGGTTAGCGCTTGTTTAAAGTGCTGTGAGCAGTTAGGTAATATTTGTTCAAGTATTGCGAGATATGAGTTTAAATGGTTCTGAAAACATATTCCGCATTAGGAACAATTTGGTCTGCAATAATTTTTAATGTTCAAAGGTCAGCTATCGTGCTGTTTGAAATCCATGCCAAAATAATAACTCGTACGGTTGGCTTGGCTCGCTGTCTATGATAATATTGAACGTGGCCAAAAACGGAGCTAAAGTTCCATCATACAGCGTCGCTGTCAAAATGCCTTGGCACGTAGACAATGGCGCTCTCGTCCATATCAATTTAGATTGTGTATGATCGATATTCACCTAGAAAAAGGAGCACTTATGCCGGAATCAAATTATCCTACTACTCGTAATAGTTGCTTTCTTCCTTTTTCAATCACTAGTTTTTATGCAACCATTACACTTACTTATTCTATCGTATGGATAATGGACGTGTGTTTTCACACTAAACCACTGGTAGAAAGACCCAAAGGTCACATTATGAGACATTAGTTAGTAGCAAGTTGGTCCCCTGAAAACAAGTTGGAATTTCCAACAAAGTATAAATTCTCACCTGGATCGACCCAAACAGCGAGATCCCTGGGTAAATGTTCAAGGACATCCCGTACTGGCACGCCTGATTCCCGCGCCGCTCTCTCCAGCACCGGGTCCAAGGGTCCTCCAGTCTTCAAGCACCTGAAGGCGGACCCTCTGCAAGGCCGGTCAGGGTACCAGTGACCCCTGAACTTGTCTTTCAGGGCTTTCTCCAGCTCTTCGCCGAAGATGTTGACCCGCCGCCGCGGCAGTTTGTTGTACAGGTACGATATGACGAAGTTGAGGGCGACTTGCACTTCAATATGCATTTTGATGTTACTGTGGACAAGAGAAAGATGCAATTAGCATTGACAGTTTCATATCTACGCTAGCATAATTAGTTAAACCTATGCAATGGTTTTTATGGACAAAGCGATATAAGCTTGCCTTAGTTATTCATGGTTCTAGGTTCGTCATGTTTATTGAAGTTGATCATACATCTTAAAGAGTTATATTCAAGTAAATCACTTCATAGAAATGTTGAAAATAACGACAGTAACACAACAGCGACGACAAAACAATTTGGGTACAGAATCATCTTTGTCATAGACAAATTTCCTAAATCTATGGAATCATCATTCATCATACAGCCGAGCGTCGAACTCAACTGCTATTCGTCTCACTAAAACGTTGATTCATTTTTTATCAGTTCGCACGACATTGATCGCATAAAACTCAGCTCATCATTGACTCTATTTATTGCGGCCATGGCAATGAATCTATCCGCGGACCGTAACATTATACCCACTTCGAATATTTCCGTAATCAATATCACGATTAATAGAAATAATAATTTTTTCCACAACACTCGTTTGTGCGTAATTTTTTTAAAGAATTATTTATGAGCTTCCTCACCTCAGGGGGATAAGAAAAATATCGAACAATGTTTATTTAACCAAGCTGAATGAAAGAACTCAATCAAGTTAAATGTATTTTAAACCGACTTAAAAAAATAATTCACAATTCGTTAATCTTTAAAATCGTACGTATATTAATTACCTAGTGCGATAAGCCTAGCCTTTATACCTACTTATATTAATTGATAAATTTTTGGCACTAAATCATTATAATTTGCACTTGAATTTTCTGTAGATTGGCGTACCTGGCCGATCTGTTATTGTAATAGGTACAAGTTCTTTACCGCTGTATTATCTGTAGTATTATTTGCTAGTTTTTTTCTCAATAAAGGGGATAATTCTCCAATAAATATATTACATTATATTCAATTCACTTTTCATAAAGACCTGCAATATTAATGGTCGGACTCTATACTCTATTGTCGAACTTATATAATCAATATTCTATCTAGTACAAGAATAGACTTAGAAAATTGCAAATCTAATATTCAAATGCACGTTTACTTCAACGATTCTTGGTATAATCGATAGCAAATAGGGCTCTGGGTCGATACTTAGATACTTGAAACTTCTACTTCTTGGAAGTAAACTAAGGAATATGATTTATGCATAATAATAGGAAGGACCAAAATAATAAATAGGAATTTTGAGTAAGGTTTTCATTTTAAGGTATTTTTTTTAATTTTGGTTACATTTTTGTTAAATTTAGAACGTTTATAGGATTCGGTTTGGTCACGAATTTTTTGAAACGATTTTAGATCCATTATTGAGTCCATCTTCAAAACTAACCTAAAGCATTGTTAAACCCTGTCAGTCAAGCAAAATAATCTAAATGTCAATTTGGACGACATGCAATTTAAAAATAGCCGCAATATGTGTCTCGGTCACAGGTCGTCGCTCCCGACGCGTGATATTGGCCAACTTTGTTTCCGGACCGAATTAACTCTGGCCTTCCGACGGGAGCGACCGAGCTGTGTTTAAATGGATGTGGTTTCATTTTAACTAGAGGATTTTATCAAAAGGTTGGTAGGTTTTATTGCTATAGACGTAGCAAATATATTATGTACCTATCTAATACTAGCTTACGCTCACACACAGAACCGATTGAGATAAAATGACCGATTGATATTTTGTTTAACTCTTTTTGATCCAGGAAAAAATGCGTTACGCATCATCACCCCACGCCAGGGGGTGCAGGGCGATATGTGGAACTCCCCGGCCCAACATAAGCGCGGCGGGGATACCCACTAAAATTTTGAGGGTACGCCAAGGCACTCATCGCGGATTTAGCTTAAATCCTGAAATAACACATAGGCTAATGAATAGCGGTAAAACAACTAGGCGTAGCTAGTTTAATATACGTGATATTTATCATATCAAACAGAATAATTAAGTAAATAATTCATACATTGTCTTTTTTATTAAATAAAATAACACAATTGTTTAAAACATTAAAAAACATAATAATATATCAAACAATCGACCTCAGAAATTACGTATATAGGTTATTTGCATATGGTAATTAATATGTTAATGTAAAGTGACGTCATAAAACCTATTAACGGATTAAATTAACCGTGTTATTGCAAATGCATGCTCATAATGCTAACTGCGTGCGGAACTAACAGACATTCGATGTACTGGATTCAATGATAATGATTGTTTACCATAGACAAACATGGCTGATTGTTTGAAGACTGTAATGAAAGTCAGGCTAACTCTTTTGGTATGTATGTACCTATTTTTTTAACAAAGCGTGTTGCTGATATGGTGGTAACTCTTTACATCAGAGAAAGAAATCAGAGATTGTTGAATATCACTTTATTATCTGACAAAATAAAATGCCTTTTGGCATAAAGCGCGTTTAAAAGATTGGCGACATTTAAAAATGCCTTTTTAACTCCACCGCGCTACATGTCTAAGAAAACTGTATTTTGTCGGCATATAAAACAAGACGTAGCGCATCCATAGCTAAAAGAATATCCATAATTTATGTGGATAAGAAAGAAGACGAGCAAGACGCTCCCCTGATGTTAAGAGATAACGCTGCCCATAATCAGTACAGTGCAACCCAGAATTTCACAATGATGTACAATTCTAGGTGCACTGCACCGACGCTTCTTAAACAAGAGTCATAAGATGTTAAGACTCTTTAGCCCAGTAATTTCACTAGCTACAGTGCCTTCCTACCGAAGCACAGTAATGTTTGCACATTACTGCTCAGGCGGTAGAATAACTGGCACTGTTGGGGTACCCACCTAGACGACCTCCTGCAAAGGAAGTCTACCCCAAAATCTAATCATATTTAATCTAATAATATTTATGTAGTAAAAAATCCGTCGTAGCATTTGCGTTTATCCGTAGCTAATTCGTAGCACAGAGACTCAAACGTAGCATTTCCGTCGCTTCATCCTGGCATGCTCGTAGCGATTCGATAGCATTTTTATTATACGCAGTCCGGAACTTGAGTTACGGGCTACGAATAAGGAATGTATTTTTAGAGTACGGGCCAATCCTACCTAAAAAAATATATTCGTAAAAAAATATTTTTATCTTAATTTAAAATGCTTGCTATTTAATGCAAGAAGCACAATGTAGGTAAGATCTTCTAACTCCGCTCTCAACACATCCACACCGCAATTAATATTCATAGCTCATCGTCATGGGACATCCCGCCGCGTACTCACGTGACTGGCCCTGACTGTGCCATTTTTCTAGCCCTGAAATGTATTTATAAAAGAGATTTGCCCACATTACGTAAATGTAGACTGTCGACCTGAGAAGGTGAACTCATACAATTTTCCTTTATGACACCAACTTATCTGACTTAGTGGTTATTAGGGCTTGCATTCGAATATTCGAATATTCGAATTATTCGAATAATAAATTACGCCGAATATTCGAATATCAAACTTGCCATATTCGAATATTCGATAATTTTTTAACATTTTCAAACTCGGAAGTTAAGCTGGTATAGAACCACAGCTGAAAGGGTAACTACAAACAAAAAAACAATGGCCGGTCTCTTGGGCTATTTAGCGGGTAAAAAATCGAATATACTCGGGTTATAGGAGAACAATACAACACCACCACATGCGCCATGACGCTTACTCCCGCCAATATGCATTCTCCCATTGCATTTTTCGTCTTTCATTTAGTAGGATTGCTCAAGAATAAAAAAAAATATCTAGTCTAGCATTGTTTTTGTCTTGAATAGTAAAGAGATCTTCTCTTGATCAGTTTGTTCACCTCCAGCCTACGTGCCCCCAAAAACTAAAAACCCACTTGATGCTAGAAGCCTAAACACTTCTTCTGACTCAATTTGAGATAATCCGCACGGATCTTCATCAGCATACATTCCAGGTTTCGGAGGTGGTCTTCAAAGGAGCGAGAGCTCCTCAGTTTCATGAACAATGTCATTCATGTATATAAGAGACGCGTTCCCAACGAGTCCAACAAGCACCAACTCCACGCACCAAGCACCTCCAAGCACCTCTCGAACGTTGCAGGCGCATTACACTATCTGAATGGCATTAGGTACTTGATGTTGCCACAGGCCCTTTCCAGTAGAAAATGCAGTCTTCGCTTTATCCTAAGGGTCTGTTTTCACTTGCCATGTACCCCACACTTCTGATCGATGATGGCCATTTCATTCCTACTGGAGTGTTCAATGTGGCGTCGATCCTCGGTCCTTCCTAGTTATTTCATTTAGTTCCCAATTCCTGGTAATACAAACAAAAATGTTAACTGCCATCCTTCTTCTAAATCAGTACAACAGTAGAACACCAAGGATGAGGATTCAATTAAATCATCATCATCATCTCAGCCGTAAGTCGTCCACTGCTGAACATAGGCCTCCCCTTTGGACTTCCATATGTACCGGTTGGAAGCGACCTGCATCCAGCGTCTTCCGGCGACCGACATAAGGTCGTCTGTCCACCTTGTGGGTGGACGTCCTACGCTGCGCTTGCTGTTCCGTGGTCTCCACTCGAGCACTTTTCGACCCCATCGGCCATCCGCTCTCCGCGCTATGAGGCCTGCCCATTGCCACTTCAGCTTGCTAATCCGCTGGGCTATGTCGGTGATTTTAGTTCGCCTACGGATCTCTCCATTGCTGATTCGATCGCGTAGAGAAACCCCGAGCATAGCCCTTTTCATATCGCTGTGCGACTTTGAGCTTCGAGATGAGGCCAATAGTGAAGGAGCACGTTTCGTTGCCGTAAGTCATCACCGGTAACACATTGATTAAAGACTTTTGTCTTGAGGCACTGAGGTATGTCGGACGAAAAGACGTTGCGTAGTTTCCCGAACGCCGCCCAACCGAGTTGGATTCAGCGGTTGACCTCTTTCTCGAAGATGGACCTACCTAATTATTGGACTACTTGTCCTAGATAGATATATGAGTCCACAACTTCGAGTACCGAGCCTCCAACAGATACTGGCGTGGGCACAACATTGGCATTTGACATAAGCTTCTTCTTGTCCATGTTCATTTTTAAGCCCACCCGTTGGGAAGCTCGGTTGAGGTCATCGAGCATCATGCTGAGTTCCTCCATCGACTTTGCCATGACTACGATGTCGTCGGCAAATCGAAGGTGAGTCATGTATTCGCCGTTGATATTGATGCCAAGTCCTTGCCATTCCAGGAGCTTGAAGGTGTCTTCCATTACGGCAGTAAACAGTTTTGGAGAGATAACGTCTTCCTGTCTTACGCCTCTTCTTAATGGAATCGCCTTCGTGCTCTGCTCCTGTACTCGGACTGACATAGTGGCGTTCTTATACAAGCACTTCAACACATCAATGCACCGATAGTCAATATGGCATCGCTGAAGTGACTCGAGCACCGCCCATGTTTCCACCGAATCAAAGGCTTTTTCATAGTCCACAAACGCTAAGCATAATGGCAAATTATACTCTTCGGTCTTCTGTATAACTTGCCGCAGCGTATGGATGTGGTCTATGGTACTATAGGCTCTTCGGAAACCGGCTTGTTCGAGAGGCTGGAAGTCATCAAGTCTGTGTTCGAGACGGAGTGTGATGACCCTTGAAAACAGCTTATAAACATGGCTCAGAAGCGTAATGGGTCTGTATTTCTTCAATAGGCTGTTATCACCTTTTTAATCATCTTCAATCACATCGTCTTTTATCATTTCTTCAATCATGGCTTCCTATTTTTTCTCTTTTGCTACTGGTAGTCTTCTTGGTCTTTGAAAAATCTGCCGCTCATTGTCTGTGTTGATCTTGTGTAACTAATGCGTTCTCGATATCAGTTTCATTGGTGGGGAAAATATCGCTGTAATTGGATGATTCTTGCCATCGCTGCATCCAAACATCTTCGTCATAAGTTCGCATCAATGTATGTTCCTTTCTTGATGACTTGTTCTACGTTACTTAGGTCCAGAACTCGCACCGAAGCTGTGTATCTGCAGCTTATTAATGCACGCATCATCAACCCATGGTTGATTATATAGCTCAAGTTCTCAAAGAACACATATCGATATTTCTTTCCACTATTCCTCGGCAAACGTGCTGGTGGTGGTCTCTGGTCTAGATGGAAGTATGACTTTCTTGACGCTGTAGATCTCTCCTGACGTTCCCTGATGCCCCCTCCATAAAAATGTCCTCACAATCACACTCATTTCCTTGGATTCACGCCAGTTTCGTTAAAAGAGAGTAGATTACGAAAAAAAATTTTTTTTTCGAATAATCGAATAATATTCGAATATTCGAATAATGCCCGAAAAAAAATCAAATATTCGAATATTAATATTTTCGAATATTTGCAAGCCCTAGTGGTTATGTCGCTAGTGCCAACTTCTACCTTTCAGCTGCTACGCTGGCAGGAACAAATTTTTAGTTCAACTTTCAGCCACCTGCCAGATAAGTTGGTGGTTGTGGGTATAATAATGTAGATTAGGATTATTACGGACCTAACCTAGTACCTAGCAACCTAGAATATTATTTACTTAGAATTCTAAATTCAGTTGGTAACAGAGGTATACAATTGTAGTACATAGCTGAGCAATATTACTCATTTAACCTATTTGTTGTTTTTTCTAAGGTATTTTACCTATTAGGTATATTTAATTGTTAAAACTAGCGGGGTGTATGTATAACCTATATGTCGTATACCTGCATAAGTAATATTATCAACTGTAGTACCTAGAGCTAGGTACAAAAACAGGAACAAAACTTAGTAGGTATAATTGACATGGATGAGATCATACAAAAATAGTATGGTAATTGGTAACCTGTCCTTTTAAACATTAAGGTCCTTAGTCAGAGTCAAATCACAATTTTAATTATCATAATTTTTGTGACCAACCTATAATAATTTAATTAGCTACGATTCCTCTGCGTATTTGAGTGTGTGTGATGATCAACTTAAAAGTAAAGTAATTACACTTAATATTTACTACTAATTGAAGAAAAAAATGAAGATAGCAAGTTACATAATCATTTTTTTTAACGTGGCAAATGCCTTTATTAAGAAAAACAAACTAACAATACTATAGCAATAAAGAACACTTTTATCAACCACTGATCGGCCACAAGCCGATCTACAGAAAATTAAATTACTTGATCCATTTTGTTGAATATGTTGACTGACTTTTTGAACGATAATAATGTAAGATAAAATTCACATAATATCTTGTGCGAGAACAAAGAAAATTTAGGTACGCCTGTAATTTCAGGTCGTTAGAAATGGTTAATTTAACCCTTTCAATAAATAAATCAAATTTAAAGGGTAACAAATTAACCTTTGTGTTTTCAACTAACCAATTTCTGTTTGCTCTATAAGTTAACTACGTTTATTTAGGAGTCTCACAGAACTTTTTGGTCTATTGTTGAGTTGGGAGAACTATTTTTACTTGAACTTTACTTAGGTATTCTCGAACTTGATTATTGTAAAAGTATTGGGTATGCGTAAATTCAATTTATTTATTTTCCACTAGCAGGGCCCAGCGGATTTACCCGTTGAAAAGAAGCTTTTACATAACATGTTTTTCTAGGGATTAGGCTTACAACGAGTATATATACGAGTACCAAATTTTAGTACATCATTTAGGCGAAAAGAGGTACCAAACACACACTAGAAGTGTGACTTGGAACTAAATCCCAAAATTGTGGATTTACGCCAAACCAAACGATGTATTACATCCTGTATTAAATCAAATCAAACTAGGACATTAGTAGACATCATTGGTTTTAAAAAATAGAACGGGTGTTGCAGACGATCTTCTATATAAGCCTCGTCTATGAGGAGGCGAAGGTAATTCTGGCCTGTTTGTGTATTTAACAAACATAAAAATAAAATCTAACATCATGTGAAGAAAACTCAAGTACGCGTCTGTCTACGAGTTTGTACATATTTATTTTTATCACTAGATTTGATAAGAGTTGATTCATCTCTCGCTTCCAATTCCAGATAAAATACGACTGAACCGAACCCAAGGATAAGGCGTAGCAAATAAAATAACGAAGTAATATTTCTTTCGGTAAACACGGCGTCCTCCGAAAATATTATTCCTCTAAAGATCAATCGGTAGACGTGAATGAAAACAAAAATATTTTTGGAGACGGCCCAACTTGTCTACAGTAAAGTTGCTATGTTGATCTACTGAAGTTGGAATAATTCAGATATTCGATTTTATTAAAAATACTGTTTTGATATTTAATTTAAATGTAAAAATGTTCAAGTGCCTTAAAGTTGTGCTTACATTAGACATGTGCGATTACTACTGTATCACCTAAAAGTTACTACAAGAGCGGTTTACAGCAGGCTCGTGCTGCTGAATAGTAAGTTGCGACGATCACATCACGATGTCGTAGGTCACATCCCAGAACCCGATGTGGAGTTAGCCTAATCTGAGAAGGCAATTTTAATACTCAAAGTAATCTACTTACCTTTACTCTCCGTAAAACCTCTTTTACAAAAAACAAGTTTTTATCTTATCAACGGAACGAGACCAGAGAAGACTTACGTTTCCCTTGCCCTAAGCCCATTTTTCCGAAAATTTAGATAACGAACTGAAGGTCGTTCCGCTAAAATAAATTAAAGGGCCCAGGAACCTTTGAAGGGCCTCAGGAAGTCTCCAAAGAGAGATAAGTTTGTTTGGAATGAACGACATTTGTCTGAGAAACTTCACCGGGAATGTGAAACGAGATAAAATGAATTAAGCTATTTAAAGAGTTAACAAAGGGAGATAGAAATTACTTTCAGTTGCGGAAAAATAAAGGTAGGTTATTAAAGTGTTATGCTTTGTGGGCGCACAAAGACTTTTTAATTGAGGAAAATGTGGAAGGAAACTTGTGTTCTAGAGCAGGTGAGATTGTGAGAGATTTGTTCAAGCCGAGTTTGTACAATATAATCTTGGAACAAATCTGACTACTGAAAATCCCAACAAATCCTATAATAATAAGCATATACTATGTAAAAGTTTGATATTTGTATGTTTACATGTATGTAACAATGTATTCGCCTATAAATATAAACCTTTGGAAGAGTGAAATGAAAGAAAAAGATAACGAAAGAAATATACGAAAGATACGAGTAATATGAAATGTGAGAAAAAGGGCTGATTTCCATCATTAAGTTTCACTTTTCAGTCAAACAAAACGATCCTGAAGTTAATGGAAATGATGAGCAATTTAAGAATGGACAGACACATTACCCTGAATAACATCAATCCAGACGTTATTTAGAAACAGTTGCCAATGAAATTGTCAAAGGTTGACCTTTCGAGGGCGGTCAAATGTAATGTAATACTGTTAGAAGGAACATTCCAGATACATTTTCCAGGTAAGCGGTTCCCACCATTATTTTGAACAAAGCCACCCTTATCACGAGAAAGGTCGTGATGAGAAATGGCGAGATGTCAGTTGATTCAAGATAAAAGCGCATCGCGAATTAATAGAAGGCGATTTTAAAATTAGTGGTATTTTTTCATAGAAATATTGAGCTACACGTAGTTTCAAGAATCAAGTTATTACAACGTTACGTTCATGAACGCGAGAGCAAATCCGAGAAGATAAATAGATAGACAAATAATTCTGTATTGAAACATAAAAGAAAATGTACAAAAAGAACTTCTCATAGAAATTCTTTGCGAACGAGCGGTAGAGTATTAAAATAGAAAAAAAATGTAAAATTGACTTGCAAAAGTGCTCTATTGTAGCATATTTAAATGAATTTTGAGTTTAAGTTTGAACTTAAAAACTAAAGCATTTTTAAAACTAAGAGGAGCGTATTAAGTCTTATAACGCAAAAAGCTATTTACTCGTACCACACGGCGGCCGCCCGCTGGCAGTTTACCCAAAACATGTGAGCCGTGAACCGCCAAGGTCGAGTTAATTAATTTACCTTACATTAATCATGGATCAGTACTCGCTTCCAACGTCTGCTTTCAGCTCGTTATGGTACATTAGTTGCTATATCATGTATAACACATGCCGCGCCGTACGGTTTTACCCACTGAAAAGTAGCCTATCTGCAGCTATTGGCCCATTCACATACACTAAGATGTCAAATTCTAAAATATGATATATATTTTTTTTGGCCTTCATCAATACTACAGCAGTAAAGAAC
Organism: Hemithea aestivaria; assembly: GCA_947507615.1. Classification (NCBI taxonomy): domain Eukaryota; kingdom Metazoa; phylum Arthropoda; class Insecta; order Lepidoptera; family Geometridae; genus Hemithea; species Hemithea aestivaria. The sequence goes on from OX382331.1 coordinate 13,056,231, forward strand.
ACTTTGATTAACCACAGATCGGCTACAAGTCAATCTACAGAAAATCCAAGTACTCCAAACCACTGTCAGATGGCAGAGTGCCCAGAATGCTGGCAGCATTGGCACGTTGAATGGCAATACTTATACGTTGGACCAAATATATCCCAGCATTTTTGTCACACGTCGCCTCGACCAAACATTCAGATAAATTTTTGATACTAAGATTGATGTCCACTTCAATGTACATTACTGCGATTCTTATTTTTTATTTTACTTATATTAATGAGTAGGTTATAGTAAGTGATGTCTAAGCTTCAGCTGTGCTTGCTGTGCTTCAGGCGTAAGAACATTAATATTTTCACGATAATTAAATAAGTAGGATTCTAGTAGACCTCAAGTAGAAGATATTATATAAATACTCTTATGGATACCAAAAATATTTAATACTTACACATAGTAAGTAGACAAAATTGATATTTTTATTTTATAGGTGGAATTTAAACAAGTGAACTTTAAAATATTTTTTTTTAAAAACAAGCTTTTATTGCATTGTCATCCGATTTATACATGTATGCAAAATTTCAGCTCAATCGGACACCGGGAAGTGGGTCAAATTAAACTTTCAAGATTTGATTACAGACAGACAGACAGACAGACAGACAGACAACAGACAGGTGAAAGTAATATAAAGCTTGTAATAATGGTTCGGTCCCTTATGAGTGCCGTGGAGAGAGAGAGAGAGAGAGGCTCTCTCCCTACCTTAATCTGAATTATTTAAGTGGTCCCTATTCGACATCTCAACACTTTTAATTAATGAATTCCTCGAAAACGTATATTACTCGTAAGTTCTATTTGCGTTAAAATATTGTAAAGAAAGCCACCAAGACGGTTGCAGCCAGCATCCGCAATCGATCGGGCGAACGAAACCGAGCGTCGTCGGGCGGCCTTTAACTTCTACTGCCCTATTTATATCTGTAACCCCTATCGATCCGTCGCCCCACTGCCCGACAACCCCACACCTAGCCAAACAAAACTAAAACTTAACCCCTTACAAATACAGACTAGATTCCTCTATCATTCACCCTTAGTAAGGTACCTTCTGTGGCTATTTGTGAGAACTTTTCTTTCTGTGTATTTTCCAAGGTTTGCTTTATAAAAGTGGTCTATCGGTAATAAGTTAGTTTTATTTGAAGATGGTAAAGTTAGCTTCAGATGCTTAAAATATCTTTTCTCGAAGCTCAAGTCAGTTTGCGAAGCTTAATTGCTAGTTTTAAGTGCTTTAATATTAACTTAAGTAATAAAAGCGCTTTTATAACTAGTGTTCGTTTGGGTGTAAATATAATAAAAGGTTTTTGTCCGTCTACTTATAAATAAAATATTCTCAAGGGTTCAAATTTTACTATTATGATTATTTGGAAGTTCCATCTTATAAAAGGACATCGTATAAAGATTATTCAATGACCTGAATTTAATGGTCTTAATGGAACTTATGTGTCATATTTTTTTTAATATTGACAGTAGGTAGGTGTTTGTTCTGGCCGTTAAGAAAATAGATTTTTACACGCGGACATTCAAATCAAAGTATGGTGGGCCGGCTTATTAGCGGTAGAAGGGAAAATTTACACGTACAACTTTGTATCAACTTTCGTAATAATTTAAAAAAATACCACAAACACACTTTCACTAAATAAACGCCCACATCTTCGCCTACGCCCACCTTTTTCCCGATGATATTATAATGCTACAGTATTAAAAGATTTTTTTGGCTTGCTTTGTCTTTATAGAGCTAGTAAAACTACATTTTGAGTCACGTCTAATTCTGTCAATTAATTATTTTAATGAATTTAGGTATAGGCAATAGGCATGGTATGTTAATATAGGCTACTGGTAAATCGTATTTGTTGTCAGCTTGAAATAAGTAAATAAGTTTATTTATTATTATTTATATCTATATTATTTCGTAGTACCGTCGGCTAACGATCTGTGGATAAGCCACTAGAGCAGAAGTAATCACTTTAAGTGAGACTTTGTAGAGCTTCACACTTCGTTGGCCCAAATCTTTTTCCGATAGTAAACAGAAAATGTTTTTTCTATTAGCCTTTTGATTGATCGGTTAATGTTCGTGAGACCTAGTGGTTAATGGATAGCTTTTGAAGTGGCTAGAAATATTGGTGTACCACTCATCGCTGAAAGGGCCTATTGGATAAAGATAGATAGATAACACTTTATTGAACACAGAAAAATAAAAACACAATATTATAATCTATGTTCTACAATTGACGGTCTTATCGCTAAAAGCGATCTCCTCCAGATAACCGTGCAGGGAGAGGAGAATATTGCTATTCACATGGGTATCACGCACTGATGTTTATCATTTATCTTTTTTTAGTTATAATATAGGTTTATCTTAAGCGATGTCTTAAGCGACGATTCGACCGTAGTAGCAGTCTAAACCTAGAAAGCGGGTAAAATCTACTTGGCTTCACTGAACGTCATGCCGGAACACGGTCATAATTACCGCTTGGCGACACAGTTTTGTCCCATGGGTAGTAACTAGCCACGACCGAGGCCTACTACTGTAGATAGTTAGGATTATTTTATTAGATTATTATTAAATAGGTAAGGATTAATATTATTAGGGCAGTTGAAAATAAACCAGTCTTTGCATGCCACTCGGTGTTATCACTTCGTCTCCCGTCTTTCCACTCTTTTACATGGCGCAGTCGGTAGGATGATCGGTAGTCCGTACCACCTGCATAAAATAAATCGAATCGCGATATTTTCCAGTGTTATTAAATCAAACAATACGTGTATAGTATAGGCTAGGGTTCTGAACTGAGCGAGTGAACCGCGAGGAGCATTTGTAAAATCTACGAATAAAATGTCATCACAATTTTCCGGTTCACAATATGAAACCACAGAGCAAAATGCTTCTATAAGATATTTAAATAACGGCTAGAGTAAGTCGGTATCTAATACGAGTATATATTACTTGAAGTCAACATTATTTACTAAATAAAAGTCCGCATAAACATTTCACAGTTGGCGAGGCTCTCAAATTGAATTTTATATCCAACAGACACTGCAGTCGGTTGGGTTTACTATCCACAATATCAAATAGTTAAACTCAAAGAATGCAATTAGTGGAAGAAGTTACAACAAAACTAAAATGAAGCATCTGAAATAAACTTTTTCGCGAGTATGCGACTTTATTCATTACGCTCATAGACCGGAAAATCTCTTTTTGTAAGTATAAGAACAGGTCAAAATGCATGCCACAATTCAAATTTATTCACACTTTATGGACGTTGCGTTGTCTCTATTTTTTGCTCATAACTATAACATTTATCTCATATAATAAATAATCATAGGTGTACATAAGTGATCCACACATAAAAACATACATCGCAGTAATTGAGTGGTTTGTGAGCAGCATGTGTTCGTGTTCACACGTGTTAGTACCTACACGTGGGCTTACTAGGAGTGCCTCTTATCTTTCTTCATTAAGCTCAGTCCAGTAGTATATTAGTCCACGAAAACAGACTATTTGCCGCAGAAGTAGCTGGGGTAAAGTATTGTGGTTATCTTCGGAAGGATGAAAATGTTGGGGTTTGTAATCGTATGTGGCGAGTCTGGTGTAAAATGTACGAGAAAGCGATGTAACTCGTTAAGACTAGAGTGCAGTATAAAAAAAAGAAAAGAGAGGAGTCGTGCTTCGTGTTGCTAATGCAAGTACTTAATTTATGATTTAACATTGTTAAAATGCTTGTAAAATCAGCTCCAATATATTTCTAGTCTCCTGGTGCTTTGTAAGAGATATACCACGCCTAACTCAATAACTCTAGGACTGATTTTGATGAACTTTGGTTTGTTCGATTTGTCTTCGCCCATACCATGGGAGAGTTAACAAAAAAAATTTAAAAATCACGAAAAAAATTATAAATCTAATATTTGATGAAATAAACTCAAACTCAAACTCAAAATTCATTTATTCAAATAGGCTACAATGGAGTACTTTTGCAAGTCAATTTTACATTTTATTTTAATATTCTACCGCTCATTCGCAAGGCACCTCTATGAGAAGAATGAGCAAGAAACTCATAGGGATTGCTTTTTTTAAATATGTGTTTACAATCTTGGTTACATAATTTATTTACAGGTGGTTGCAGAGGTTTCCAGGCATCTTTGTCTTCTATGTATTGGCTAATTTTATAATAGGCTTTCTTTTGTAATATGTCTTTAACACGGCTTTTGAATTTACCTTCTGTGAGCCCCGTTATTTCATCAGGGATTTTATTATAAAAACGTACACAATTCCCTAAAAATGATTTATGGCTCGTTTTGGACAATCTTAATCGAGGTACAGCTAACTTATTCTTATTTCTAGTATTAAAGCTATGAGTGTCACTATTAAACTTGAATTTATCTAAATTTTTTCTGACATACATAATATTTTCGTAAATGTACAAAGATGGTAGGGTCAGTATATTTATCTCTTTAAAGAGCTCCTTTAAAGAGTCTCTTGGGCGCATCTCATAGATGGCACGAATTGCACGCTTTTGCAGTATGAAAATAGTCTCAATATCTGCTGCTGACCCCCACAGTAAAATACCGTATGACATTAAACTATGGAAATATGCAGAGTAAACTAATCTCGCTGTAGCTACATCTGATAGTTGCCTGATTTTATACACCGCATATGCTGCAGAGCTCAATTTCCCTGACAATACATTAATATGATTACCCCATTGTAGCTTAGAATCTATATTCATGCCAAGGAACAAAGTTGCATTGTCAAGCTTTAGTATTTCACCGTCAAGAACTATATTAGATTCTATGTACCTAACGTTAGGTAATGAAAATTTCAGACATTTAGTCTTTTTCGCATTCAATAACAGATTGTTAGCTGCAAACCATTTAGATATTACTATTAACGCGTTATTTACATGTATAAGCTCACTGTCTTTCCTATCCACTTTAAATATTAGCGAGGTATCATCGGCAAATAAAACGATGTCTGCTAGGTCTTTAACCATGTAAGGGAGATCATTTATATATGCCAGAAACAAGAATGGACCAAGGATTGACCCCTGTGGCACTCCTATTCTAACAGGATGGCTTGATGAAATGACACCGCCAATATCCACTTTCTGCTGTCTGTCTGACAAGTAAGATTCCACCAAGTTCAAGGCATTTCCCTGAATTCCGTATACCTCCAACTTCCTCAGCAGTGTGCTATGATCCACACAATCAAAAGCTTTGGAAAGGTCACAGAATACGCCAATAGCATCCTGTGAACTCTCCCAAGCCTGAAGGATCAGAGTCATAAGGTGACTACCTGCATCTGTCGTAGATCTACTCTTGGTGAAACCATACTGACTTTTATGTAATATTTTGTATTGATTGAAGTGAGACAGCAGTTGGTGCAGCATCATTTTTTCAAAGACTTTGCTCAAGACAGGAAGTACCGAGATCGGCCTATAGTTAGAGGGATCAGTTTTGCATCCCGATTTAAAGATTGGGGTGACTTTGCTAACTTTCATCAGGTCCGGAAATGTGCCTTTATCTATACACAAATTAAACAATTCCGATAAGTAAGGAGCAAGGGTGTCTATAAGCGACTCTACCAATTTAACCGATAGGCCCCAGAGGTCTTCAGTGGCTTTTACATTTAGGCTTTTATACGTTTTTCTAACATAATTTGCCGATACATGTGTAAAGGAAAAGTCAGGTATATCATGTTTAAAATTTTCCTTTAGATAAGTTACTGCTAAGTCGGGAGAAGAGTCAAGTGACTTAGTTGAATTTAACGCGATGTTAGAAAAGAAGTCCGCAAAGATATTTGCAATTTCTTCAGAACTTGATATTAATTGATTATTTTGTAATAATTTATATTCTGTATCCTTAGTTTTACTTTTACCCGTCTCGCTATTAATAGTATTCCAAACTGCCTTAACTTTATTGGTTGATTTGCTTATTCTATCTCTAATCATCAAGGCTTTAGCTTGGATGCAGACGGCTTTGAAAGTCTTTGAGTAACATCTAACATATTCTACAAAGGACTCTGAATTATTATGGGCTTTATCGCTGTACAATTGGTACATATTATCTCGGCTTATTCTTATTCCCTTTGTGGCCCAGTCGGCAAACTCTAGTTTACCATTACCCTGTAATTTCCTCTTAGGACATATCTCCTTGAATTCTTTACTTATTACTGAGAACATGGTTTCGTAATTAATATTAGGGTCCTCCGCGGTGAGGTTAGTATTTGCTAGGTTTACCTCTACGCTGGTATTTAGTTTTTCTAATCTATACTTAGTGAGCGGCCTATGCTCAATAACAGTCTTACTTTTAGTATGATTGGTTTCAAATCCTAATGAGAGTGCTCTATGATCGGACCTAATACCTGATGTTAACGTTAAGTTATTACATTCACAGTTAGTAAAACAACTTGATGAAACTTGATGAAATAATCTGGATTATTACATCGATGAACGAATATGTCAAATTTTAACATAAAAGCTAATTTTATATTTTAACTTAAAACGAAATCTTTCAATCAAAACTTAAATTTCGACTATAAATACGTTAAAAATCGCTTTTCTTCTAAGAATCACACCGCAGTGTAACAAATAACCTGCATTCATCTCCACAGCTCCTCTCACCGTCTAATAGCGCGATATATTGTTATAGCTTAATAACGTTACACCTACGGACGCTATCTCTGACTCCGTCGTTCTGGAGATAAAATGTTCTTTGAACATAATATTATATACAATATACTACTTTTGCCCGGTTTTAAAATGCACACCATTCCCCAAAACCTTAGGAACAATTCATTAGGTACATAATGTGTGAAATGTTTTAACTATGAGATATTCAATATGTAAATTATTACGAGTTAAAAGTGCTGCAACTCCTAGGTACCTATTGAAATTAACATGTTTAATTTTTTACAAAATCAAAGTCACACTCACTTTAATAAACAAATAAAATGTTGTTCAAACAAAGCCCAGACTAAAGCCTGCAAATAAAAACTACAAACAATTGAGTCGAAAATCTTAAATCTATCAACAACAAAATACCTACTCCTAAATATTTGTGAAAATTGAATACATCACAAAATTCATATTTTTATTAAACTATTTTATCGTTAACTTTTTGATCAGGGTTCGATTTTTTTACCAGAAATCATATTTTATTTAAGTATTTATTGCATCTATTCATTAATTTTAAACAAATAAGTCCCCTAACCAGGTTGTCTGTAAGAGATGGCATTATGCGATAGCCGATAGGACCGCCGATTGTTTACCTGTAGTTTACAGTTTGTCATAATATTATGTTCAAAACTATGTCTTGTATTTTGGTATGCAATAAAGAATCATTCAATTCTATTCTATATCGGTCGATTGAATGTAAATCTTGTGCGCGTATTGATTGGGAGGCTATTGAATAAATGTATGAAGAAGGTTCTATAGCCATTACCGCTGATGTATGCTTCGATTTACAATGAGATACGCTAATTTGCGTTTCGTATTCTATTGAAATTGCTACGAAGATCGTTATCGGAGAAGATATTTAATTGGTGAATATTGTAGGGACTAATTGATTGCGTGCGTTGGCTGGATTCTACCGAGATATTTTTTTTTTTTTTTTTTATGTGATGAAGTAGAAGACGAGCAAGACGCTCTCCTGATGTTAAGAGATAACGACTGCCCATAATCAGTACAGTGTAACCTAGGATTTCACAAATATGTGAAATTCTAGGAGCACTGCACCAACGCTTCTTACTCAAGAGTCATAAGATGTTAAGACTCTTTAGCCCAGTAATTTCACTAGCTACAGTGCCCTCCTACCGGAGCACAGTAATGTTTGCACATCACTGCTCAGGCGGTAGAATAACTGGCACTGTTGGGGTACCCACCTAGACGACCTCCTGCAAAGGAAGTCTACCCCCGGTAATCTACCGAGATATAGCTACAATATCATATTTTGTTACTATAAATTTGCTGTAAAATTAAATGTACCTATTAAAAATAATATAACTATGGAGAACATAGCATGAAAATAGTTTTTTTTTTTATTTGCCTGAAAAAATATCCCACGTTTTTTAAATAGAGTGTTTTAGGTTAATGAGATTGAAAAGTCGCCAAAGTCACTTTTCTGCTTCTTCCTTTTTGGATCTGGATCTCTCTATCTCTGGTTTTAGGTTTAAGAAACAATATAAAAATGATACAAGGCAATATATTTAGAATTTTTAAATGTATCAAAACCTAAAATTTTCTCTGAATATTAATATATTATGACGCCTAAACCATAGCTTATGACCTCTCCAATAACGTTTTTACACCAATGTACAAAATTACCAATGCCTAGGTAGGTAGCCTACTATTTCTATAATAATTATTATAAATTAGCCTTTGTATTTTTTATATTTATTATAGGTTTTTTATCAAATGTTCATTTATTTATTAGGTACAATTCGTATTCCCTCAATTCCTATCCCCAACATCGAAATCAAAGCAACGAGGCGTAACATAACATACGTCGTACATCTAGAGCAGGCAAATAATACTGTTTGTGCTGTATTTGTTGAGCACGGATATTTGTTCTAAGCTATTGTCTTAGTTATTTGGTATAGTTGGCTGTGTAAGTTTCATAGATCTGTGGATTTTTGGAATTTCTGTGTTTTAGTTACAAGATTGTATTTCTGGTTGATTTAAGACAAATCTGCAATCAGCGGTACTGAAAAGTAGCTTATAAGTTATTATTCTAGCGTATATAAGGCATAGGCGGATTTAGGGGGGGGGGGGGGGGCAGGGGGCCAAGGCCTCCCCCCAGAAGCATTGTAGAGATACGAATTTTGCACATATTTCATGGTCAAGATTAAAAATTTTTTCTCGGCGCTCGCAGCGACCTGCTCGCGCACTTATTATTAAGGATATTTAAACTTTCTAACTGTTCAGAGCGAGCTAAACACACACTTTTCGTAGTAAAAATTATAATATTTTTGCCCGTCTGCACCTTGCCCCCCCCCCAGGGCCAAATCCTGGATCCGCCAGTGATATAAGGTACCTCTAATATCTAAATGTTTAAACTCAATTTCAAAATTCATTTATCCCAATAGGGTACATTGGAGCACTTTTACAAGTCAATTTTATTTCTGTATATTGTATTTGTAGCTGAAGCTGGGTACTATAAAAATTTGAAAAATGTAAAAGTATGCGTGCCTGTTTGTTACCACTTCACGCCTAAACGGCTGATTCAATTGAGCTGAAACTGGTATTTAGCTTAGACCCTGAAATACTTGGCTACATGGGCTACTTTTCGTTGAGTAAAACCACTGGGCATTGCTAGTATTTACTCGTAGAATACGCTGTCTAGTGATGATACTCCAGACGTCCTCAGTTTTATCACACATCTATCAGGGCTTTATCTATCTCATAAAAATGCATTAGAGCGTTTGTAAGCAAGGCTAACCATGAGGTTTGGATGCAGTTAGCCGTGGGCTCACGTACAGAACAATTAGACCGCAAATACAAGGCTGTTTTGTAATCAGCCATGCGTTATATTGATGTTATGGTTTTTGTATCTCATTTTATGTGATACTGGAATAATTTTTAACATATAATTCGTCTGCAAATAAATAGTGTGAAAAAAAATAGTCCATCGAAAATCTTGTTATAATAGGTGCGGGATTTATATAATATGTAATTCTGTATTTTTAAACTAATCACTAATCGTGACTACTAGGTAATTGGTAACGAATCAATAAAAAAATAAAATCAATTTTTTCTATTCTATTGACCAACTTAATTTAAGCCCATTTGGCTTCTACACCTAGTGAATATTTTACCTATGTCGTCATTATATTTAACATCATATCAAAACGATGAGCTGGACTTACTCCAGTCCAGCGTTTTGGTCACTAAAAAGGACATGAATGATCAGCAATGAGAAGTTTGGCCCTATTTGAAACAATTTCATAAAAGTTTATACAACAAAAGAAAATGGGTCACACACCCATGTCCGCGGCCGATTGAATACATTTCCTTTAACGCTACCCATTTTTGCTTCCCATTTCCCTCTGTCCATCCGTAATAAAGAGCCCCAGTAAAAATGAGTGTGTCATTGATCCTGGTCTTCCGCATTTAGTAGCGGGACCCTAACGGGACCATTTCACGGTACATTGACATCGGATCCCGGTTCATTCGCTTTTTGTACCCTTAACTACTGTGTTTTTACATAACAGTAGAGATTGAGGTCGTGAAACCCGAGAGCATTGCATTGAGAGAGATATTTTCATTATTTTTCATGGATTGTGCTTGAGAAAACAAAAAAGTACTACTACTACTAAGGGCGCGCACTGCACTGCACATCTAATCAGAATCTGACATTTTTTTTAATTCATAATTTCCAGAATAAATATGTAATGCGTATACAAACCGTTCTAAGGCTACGCCGCACTTTATTTTTTAGGGTCCATACCCAAAGGGTAGAAACGGGATTATTTAGTTGTCAAATCAAGCGAGAGTCGCTTCGCGAGATCGTCTAGTTTATCTCCTTGCCATTAACATTTATCACATCGCGTCAACTTGAGAATCCTCTCCGTTTTATAGTCGGTTAAAAAAGTAGAATTAATTGGTTATAAATTCCCGAAACGACACAAATTTGTAGTTAACACCGTTCCAAATACAACATGCAGTACTGATAACATCAGCCGCTATGCAAATTTCACCTAGTTGTTCACTTTCACACGTTTTGGGATGTAGGTGATACGGAACTGGGTTATCTCTGTTTTGCAACTTGCAAGCGATATCGTGCCCCTATGTAAACGTTGTTTAAGAAGTGACACAAAAAGTTACGGTGATACTTAATGGAGTTTTTATGACAACGAGGGACAAGACCAAATCAGGTGCCTGATTGTAATAATAATAATTGGTTATAAACCCCAATATAACAGGTTACCCTACTTACACTGTCAGAGTCAAATCAATTTTTTTATTGGTTGTGTGGCACACATATTGAAATGAAACTGCAACGTACTCGTATAGGTAGGCCACACAGTGTGGCCTACCTATACGTTGCAGTTTCAGGTCGCCGATATTACTACGGACTACAGGGCCTACATGATCTATATATTATAGGGAACGGTAGCATTCAGGCGAAAATCTTTGCCACACTGAGATTTGAACCCAGGACCTCCGGCTTACAAGCTGGACCTAAGACCACTGGGCCACGGACGCTACAGGCATCATGATTCACGATTTGCCATAATATCAGACACAGTGCCACCTAATTAGTGTTATAAAATAAAAAATACTGCGTGGTTCTGCACTGTGCTTTTCAACCTCCTATTTTAGTTTATGCTCAGAGAAATCCTATCTTGGCGGACGTCTTCATTATAAAACCTATCTCTGTTCCAAATTTCAACCCAATACGTTTAGCGGTTTGGACTTTGTGTGGACTGTTCAGTCAGTCGCTCTTTCATTTCATATATTTAATTTTTTTTTTTTTTTTTTATTTGGCTATAGTACAGGGCTATAGCAACAATAGCGCTATAACGCATCTTCCTATTTTCTTATATCAATGGTCTAAACACATTTTTTTATACATCAAGTAGATTATCATCAAATACCTACCTATTTAATTTAATTTATTTAATAATAATACATTGTACATAATGTCCTTACTATAGTGGAGCGATGGAGGCTGTACTAGTAATGAAACTGTATTACAGCCACCAACCATTTAAAAGGTTATATGAGATATTGGAGAATACTAATTAAACTTTAAAAAATATACTAACCTATACCTTAAACATATACACATAAACCTAATAATTACGTTTAGATATTTAATATGGCGGTATCATTAGTGCAATGCACTAATATCGCATTAACTACGTATGGGCAATAATTATAATTAACGTGTTAATTGGGTTCTACATTTATAGTTATACCTATATTATAATGAAGTAGGTATACACTTAGTACATAATATGGCACACGTCATTTAAAGGTACATAAATAAATTAAGTACGTGTCAAAAGACCGTTTAAAATCGTACCTAAGTATTATGTACGACTCCGATCTAATTTCCGATGTGTTTCCGATCCTTATAATATACCATATATTATTATGATTGAATTTGGGAAAAAAACTCGTATCTAAGATAAATTATCACCAAAAGATTTTCTTTCATACATTATTTTTTGTTTAGTTAAAAAGTTGGTGTAACGGTTATTTTACATAACAAAATAACTCTTGACGTCATAAAAATAAACTAAAGTAGATGAAAATGAAAAAATATTTATTTAGCTAAAGAACATGCAATACAGAAACATTAGCACTATGTATTTTATATCTAGAGTTATATGTGTAAGAATCTGTGACTCCCTCACTAGGCTAGGCCTGTGCCGAGGGAGCCCACAATTTAACAGGATTTACAAAACAATAATAGGTATGTTCAACGAGTTTACCTATTGATAGATAGAGTATACATATTATAGTGGTATTATCTGTACCAGGTCTATTCGCTATTTGACTAAAATACAAGTGAAAAACTTAGAGAAATAACAACAAAATTGTTTGTTTACTTATATTACTAATTTTACATTTATGTATGAAAAATGTTTAGGAATAATAAGAATTAGCATTAGGTTCACCTATTGAGATATATTGATAGGTACTCAAAATCTTTGTTTGGAAGTATTTTTATAGTTTGTAGAGATACCCTGTACAAATTTATATTCATCATCCTTAAATGGGAGGCATTTTCGTCGATTTAATCAGAATTTTATTTACGTAAGCATAATTTTATGACGTCAGGGGAAAATTACGTCAAATAACCATAACACTTACTTTTTATGATTTGTTGATAAAATGGGGCTAAACACGATTAGATTAAAATGTCCCATTTTGACGTAAAACATGTTAGTACATACGTAGGTCGTGGAAAGGTATATGTATGTTTTTGAAATTGCGAGCCTATGTGGGCGTTAACAAATAATTGTAAATTTTTTTAAGTATCTTATACAAAGTAGAATAAATAAATTCTGTACTATTTATCCTAATTATATTGTTTCAGCTCAATCGGTCCAACCATTTAGGCGTGAAAGAGTGCCAAACATACATCCATACATTTTTACAAACTTTTACGTTTATAATATTAGTAAGATGCAAAATTTATGGATATGTGTGTTACCTCATCACGACTAAATGGTTGCTGAGGGTTGGACCGATTAAACTGAAATTTGGTAATTGGATTGCCTAGACCCTGGAATGGCACATAACCTCATTTGTAGCGGGTGAAACCGCTGGGTACTACTAGTATCTTATGTATAATGTATCTACATAACATTGTGCATCAAACAAAGTGAATTGTGAATTATTGTTGAAAAATAGATATCTTTAACCCGAATACTATTTTAGCGTAGGCCTACGCCATAAAATCTATCCGTGTTCCAAATTACAACCCAATCCGTTCAGAGGTGTGAGCATAAATAGATCATTCAGTAGCTCAGTCACTCTTTCTTTTTATAAGTTTAGTTGTGCGTAATCATATACACAAATAACTGCCGTGCGTAATTATGATTAACAATAACTATAACAATTCATGTAGATAACGCAAAAAATTCTGAGTGGCTTTTAGCAATCAAGCGTCATTTGTTTTATAGAATGCTTACGCTCGTGTGACGTCACTGGGAGTGTTTACTGTTACGTCATACTTACATATTATAGATTAAAATGAAAAGGGAATAAAACGTTGGCGCTTTCGTTGCTGTAACCAAACTTGGGCCTACTTGATCGGAAAGTGTCGGTAAAATGGGCTAGCGCCGAAGTAAAATGTGTGCATGAACCTTATTGGAGCGGTCCATTTGCGAGACGTTTATATCGTCTCTTCACTTTTTATTTAAATCTAAGGTTACAAGTTACTGTTACGGATATCAGCTAATAGATATCAGCAGAAAAATCAAAAGGGCGCGCCCTTTTGATAGGCGGTGATTTAGTTGAAATTTTCTACAGAGAGAAAAATCTCTCTGTAGAAAATTTCAACAAAAGGCTAAACAGCTAAACAGCTTAGCTGTCACTTTTGTGACAGCCCCTAAGTTTTTTTTCAAAAAAGTATTATAAGCAGTGGTAAATAGTATATATGAATGAGTCATGCATATCCTTATGAAATCGAAATAAATTGAATTGAATATACGCAAGTCACACAAAGTAGCATTGAAAAGTCTAACACCTATTTATTAGTACAACAATGCTAATTTCCTGCGACGTACCATAATGCTATAGGTTTCAGGTATATATTACGTGATGTAGAGTATCTGCAATGGCGGTAATTCCTACCAAGGTCGAACATAATAGCTCTACGTAGAGAATCAACACGTGACTCTACGAGTTATAGAGTGGGTGGTTGTGAATGAAAGGGTCTGGAAATATCTAGGAATTAATTGAGCTAAACGTGAATAACATACTTCCTAGGTTATATAGGTATAACACATATACTATAAATATACATACATACATATACTTGTTCTAAGGCACAGTGATACTTAAGGTTGTAGATTTATCTGAAAAACTAACTCGCTTGCAAAATGGCTTACCGGCATTTGGTATACAAAATTTTCGGACACTTTGTCCCAAATGACAATTCTATTTTTTATTAATTATTTTACTGACATTTCGGACACCAATGAAATGCCCAATAATAAAATATTTAAAATTTTGTTAAAATAAAAGACCGTTACCCACTGTGGTCCTGTTGCCCAAGTAAGGTAAATTATTATGGGATCGTAGAATTGTTTTTCTACAAGTCATCTAATTTTGTATCACTAATCCTGTTTTAGATTTCTTCTTAATCAGAGCGGGTAAACCCCTACCTGGCTTCATTGAACATCGTGACGGAACACGGCATAATACGAGTATATTACGTTCAAGTATTTAAAAAAAATCGTAGGTTTATTAATACCGTGTCCTTCGTTCATAATTTCTACCACATATTCACAACATAAAAAAATATTATGCTTACAAGTAAATTATAATAAGTAGGTATTTCAAAAGCAAACCTCGTACAGCGATATCTTATCTTTTACTACACACGTCATCATATCCACGTCAGCCTTACCTGAAATAACAAAAACAATTGTTATTGAAATGTATAAAAAATATTATTAATTGGTATTATTTTTAAAATGAAGTCAAAAATCATTAAAGGACTTGAGTTTTGGCAAAAACAATGTATCGACACCAATGAGATATCGTAAGCACTTTGATCGACACTGATTAAATCTCATCGAAGAACATCGTAATCGGGTAATAATAGTATGGAGCGGCATATAGAGTTTAGCCTCCATACTATTTCCGAGCATACTTGGGACGAGAAAAATGAATAAAACACTTCAGAATTCTAAGCGTTGGCCCACGTTGACGCGCGGGCGCGGGCGCGGGCGCGAAATATCAAACATACGACGTGTTATGAAAGTGGTCACGTACAAACGCACGTGCGGTGTAAGCAAAGTCTGTCGCGCCCGCGCCCGCACCCGCGCCCGCGCCCGCGCCCGCGCCCGCGCGTTCAACGTGAACAAGCACTAAATCAGTAGCGACAAAATGATACTTTTAAGTTTTTTATTAAAACGAAGTAAGAAGACGTGCAAGACGCTCTCCTGATGATAATGCTGCCCATATAATATAATCAGTACAGTGCTACCTAAGATTTAACATTGATGTGAAATTCTAGGTGCACTGCACCAACGCTTCTTAATTAAGAGTCATAAGATATTAAAACTCATTAGACCAGTTATTTCACTAGTTACAGTGCACTTCTATCGAAGCACAGTAATGTTTGCACATCACCGCTTAGGCCGCTTAGGCGGGTTTAGGCAGTAGGATAACTGGCACTGATAAAAGATATAAAAGAACAGCTATCTTTTTGCAAGTAAATTCCCAGTAATTTATAAAAAAGTTATTATAATGAATCCAGCATTTTAATAAATAGGCCAGCTTATAAATAACCGGTTAAATTGTGACCTAGACCTCTGAAATCCCACGAAATATGAGCTCCAATTTACACGATAAATATTCAAAAAGTTATTATGCTAGGTAAATCATTTTATCTTTCGAGCCTGAATATCCACACTATTACTATAGCAGATACCGCTTACCAAAGACTACTAAAACCAAGTGGAATTGACTACGAGTCTTCTTCTTCCTGCCCTTATCCCACACTAGGTAGGGTCGGCACAACACGTTTTTCTCCTCCATTCTGCTCTATCATCCGTCATATCTTCATCCACTCCTCTAGCACGCATATCCTCTTTCACACAGTTCATCCAAACCTTTTTCGGGCGTCCCCTTCCCGGATTACCACTTATTACAATATTCATGGACTTTTTGGTCACATGATTTTCATCCCTCCGCATAATATGTCCATACCAGGACAATCTTCCACTCTTTAATTTTTCTGCTACTGGTGCAACTTTCAGGCTTCCTCCCACATACTCATTTCTTTTGATTTTGTCCATTCTTGTTACTCCACACATCCACCTCAACATTCTCATCTCCGCTGCATGCATGACTACAAGTATAGTGTTGTTTTTGCTTTAATGTAAAGGAAAGTAAATTTTTATTGACATAAGATTACATGAATACAAATTATGTGAATCCTTGAATAATGTCAAAAAGTAGTGCCGCATAAATTATAATGATCGGCGAAAATAAAACTCATAATGCATGTATCCATTTAAGCTTCAATAATAGAAGAACTTTTGCAAGTCAAACTTTACAGAGTACCTAATGATGTCTATTTATGCATTTAGGTCTACGGGGTTTTATTTATATAGGCTACAAAGGACCGCTTTTGCAAAACATTTTTACAATTCACTAAACTTATTCATTTATTACTTGTTTTTATTAATTGTGTGTTATTTCTTAGTAACCTTTTTTAATTTTATGTTAACTGTATTGTTTTGTGGAGCGCAGTATCTGCAATTATTATTATAGTCCGCGCTTGAATATATTTAACTAAATTAAATATTTTACCTATTTTGCCTTAAATTAAGTGCGAATGTTATTTATCTCAGGTGTTTTTTGGTCAGGTGGGTAGGTAATTTTTTTTAACCGATAATGTAATGTGTGGCTTGGAAAACAAATAAACGCATGGTTTTACACTAAACGATTCGTGAGTATTTAGAATCATCAACAAGTCTATGCCGTTAATTTACAAAGATGAAACGTTTGGTTTTTAAATTATAACAGTGCATACATAGGTCGGTATCGACAAAAATATGTTTTTTATTAAAAAAAAAAACAAAAAAAAAATTATAAGTTTAAAATTCCACAAATCTGAAGGTGATGGATTGCCACTATGAAGTACCAAGTCAACCAGAGTAGACTAAGATTAAATGCATAGATAGGTAATGTAATATTTATAACATGGGACACGTTTGATTGATGACAGTGCCTCCAATGATAAGGGCGGTCGTTATGTAAAGTCGGTATTGATATCTTAGAGGTACTTTATGATGTAAGATATTTGATATAAAAGCTTGGAAAGGAGAAAAGGAGACATGGTAACTAGGAGCAAAAAAGTATTATGTAAAGATATGTGTGTAAGTTGATTTTTAAACGAGGAAAAGTTTATAATTCGTCAGATTAAAAAAAAGTTCAAAGACTAGGCACTTGAAGACGTTTATGGCGTTTTGACTGACTGCTATTACAACATGGGCTTGCAATTCTTTCGCATTTTTCTAGCAACTACTTTTGTTTCATACAAGTAAATCTGTGAACTCTACCAAACTGGAGTAGCTTGACAAATTAAGGCCTATTTGATGTAACCATTGCATTAATATTATAGGTATAGTGAATAGCTAGTTGCCAGTGCTAGTTGCTGCAATAGTTGCTGTGTGCGAATAGGTTTATACCTATTTGTATTTAGAGGCAGCTTTACGATATTATGTAGGTACTAACTTGTCAAAACCGATTTAAAATGTTGTTTATTCGGCGTTAAAAAGCATTTTTAACATATCATCTCATTTTCAAACCATTTAAAAAACTTGAAATGTTTGATATAAAATATTCAAAGAGAAAATTAATGGATTCTAATAATAAAGATTTGCATTATCATCAGAATAAATTAGCCCCAACTTAACCCTTTGGTACTTTAAATCAAAGCACAAAGCCTTTTAAAATGCGAAAATTTATAAATCTTTTATAAAAATACGGTTGATACAAAAAGGGTTTAATTATTATTTAGCCAGGGCTTAACATAAAATCCCTGTCAATTACTAATCATCTCGTTAAAGTGTAGGTATCTTAAAATCTGCACTGTTTGGATAGATTTTAATTTATTGATATATCTAGTCATAATATATGACAGGGAATGCGATGAGATGGTGGATATTATTTAAGTTTTGGATCAGCCAACACTTTAAAGGTGGATGGATGGACTCCTCCAAATCTCTTCACAATAATTAAAATCATTACTAAAATAATTAATCGACTGCACGACCGTTCTGACAAATTATATCTGCCATCCATCCACCTCCTGATCCAAGGAGAGCCACTGCCAGTATTAATTCAAAATAAGGTTGCAATAAAACTTATCAATAACCTCCGCGCCGACATATATTTTCAGCGCTTTTATATTAAACTGTCCGTCTTCAAAAATGTCAAGAATTTAAAATTATAAGGTTTTGAAAAATAACGTGAGCCTATCTATATCAACTTTGTTATATGATTTAAGGGTATATAGCAGTTTATAAGATAGACTAGTATAGACAGGATGATGATGGCTTGTAGACTTTTATATTCACTTTTAAATTAATTTTGATACTTTGATATTTTGACTTTTATAATATTAATTTTGATAGTGTTTTTATATAGTTTAATCAAATCATTTATTGCAAGGTAAAGGGTATATCGAGTTCCTAATATAATTTAATACAGAGATTCTTCCAATATCAGCCTAGTTAGGCATAAAATAAATTTATCTACTATTTGTTGATGCTAACTCCCGCTTATTATTAAAATAAGTGTCTTTAAATTTAATACGAGTAAATAACGTTTTATACGAGTAATTTATTAAAGACTTTATTCTTAACACACAAAAAAATTGAAACAATTTTAATTTAGTTTTTCTTAAATATTATGGTAATATGGGTACTAAAATTTTCGATAACCCAGCACAAACATTACATAGTGTTATTGCAAATAAAAACCCATTTGCCGCTTAATATACTTTTAAAAGAAAATCCTTAAAGTACAAGCTAATACAATAAGATAATATATAAGATAGTAAATCCCAATCGAGTGAAAAAAAAAGGCATTTGAGTGGCAAAAAGAGTAATAATGGCTCTCTCGACAAGACTGCAATTTAAAAGAATTTCAAAATTGCTTTCTTTAACTAAGGTCCTTATTATTGCACGTTTTATGTACAGATAAAGCTATTTGTAGATATTTTATGATTCGATTGATACTTTTTTAGATAAGTTTAAAGGTTAATGTTTAACTTGCGAGAAATATGTTCTACATGTTGAATATTATATCTGTACTCTTTTTAAATATTACACATTTCAAGGGGATAAAACGGGGGTTAGAAGTTTGTATGGAGAAAAATCACATTTAGTATTAAGTCTCAAATTTTCAAACAACACAGTAAGCCAAAAGTACATTTAAATGTGAAAACGACACTTCATATGGGCGCGAAGTGAAGCGCCGGATTTACGCCCGTATTTCTAGTCGTGTCCTCGCCGTTTATAGGAAAAAGGTATTAATAATTTAAAAATATGGTAGAGTAAGGCTATTTTCTTCAGCTTAGAATTTACTTAGGATTTTTTTTTATTTACGCCGAGTAAGCTTCAGAATGAGATCACTACACTAGGTATTTCATGTGTATTTTTTGAGTAAATGAGTACATCTGTCTTCAAACCATACATCCCCATTACAATTGCAGTTCACAGTTAAATTAGACCAGCATTATTTTGACTGTCCTGCATTCATAGTAACAAAAGAGCATCAGAGAGTAAATTATAGTAAACAATAAAGCGCTGCGCCGCTTGACAATGGCGCTGGAAGCCGTGAGCGCAAGCGTGTCAAGGTATTTCCCTATTACACTTTTGACATGGCACTCAATGGACGATTGACCTAAATGTGGTGACAAACTGTTGGGTATTGATGTTAAGCTTCATAAATTTATATAGGTAAGTTTAGCCAGGTTAAGGTAATGTACATTTGGGTACCCTATCTGCAGCAACGCTTAATTTATTTTTATGCGAAATATATTTTTGGACTACATATCGGTTTGCATAGTTATGAAGAATTGAAGAAATTTAGATATGAAAAAGTAGCCACAATGGAATAGAATGCATCCCCTATTCCATTGTACCTACTTTGTGACTTAAAATATTGTTATTTTCATTTTGTTACTTCAAAATGACTCTCTGTGACTTGTCTTTGGACTTTTACCATGATCTTGTCTGATTTTGAATCCTGGTCACTCGTCACGCTTAAGTTATAAGACGGGATTAAAAGATTTGAATAATAGGTGTTACGTTTACCTATAGTGGACTGTATTACTTATGATTTTCCTACTGGATTTTACTGTTCTATTTAGAGGGGTTTTTAAATAACAACTTTGATTTACACTTTCACTGCATTTATTAACTTATAATTCCCAATCTAGGTTACCTAGGCACAATTTTACACTTTTACGACTAACTTGTTTACATTATGAGCGTTAGGAGACGACTGAAGATACTGAACACAATATTAAAATCTCAACCTATTTATATACATTTTTAAGGTCTCCCGCCCGTACGATACCTATGATCGCTAATTGTACATTTTTTATTGCTATTTCCTTCCGTTATATAGGCTTGTCCCTGTCATGCATTTAACGGTCATTAACGGTCTGTATGTCCGTCCTTGTCATGCCTCTAACGGTTAATAATTATTATTACATTGCAATATCTTAAAATTAAGTTTAATTTTACCAAAGTTTTCCTAAGCTAATATTCTTAATATCTAAAGGGCTGGCGTTGTCCTTAACATTCTCCCCCCAGCGAAGACTCGTCGCAGCTCTCCACTGGAAGGACAGCCAGCTTCGTCGCAGGGCGGCGAAATGTTCCTCCTCTGGTCCGGACGTCGGCGACGCGCACGTGCCCGTCGCTGCCGGGGAAGACTCGCTCGACGACTCCGCGAGGCCAGGTGTTGCGTGGTAGAGTTGGGTCGACCACCACCACCAGGTCTCCTTCGCGCAGTGGGCGGATCTCCGCCGCGGATGCTCGTCGTGGCGTGAGACTGGGCAGGTACTCGCGCACCCAGCGACGCCAGAACTCGTCGGCGAGAGCCTGAGCGGCGCGCCACGCGCGCCTGTCGGCTGGCTCGCAGGGTCCCGTCGTAGGCAGCCCCGACGATGTCCCCAGCAGGAAGTGGTTCGGCGTTAACGCCTCTGGATCGTTAGGATCGACAGAGACGTGGGTGAGAGGCCGAGCATTTATGGAATGCTCAGCCTCCATCAGCAGGGTCAGAAGCACCTCTTCTTTGGGCGCCTTCTGACTGAGTGTGTGGGAGAGTGCGGCCTTGACAGACCGCACGAGGCGCTCCCATGCGCCTCCCTGGTTCGGAGCACCGGGCGGTATGAAACGCCAGGTGACACGATGCTGCAGGCCGTAGTTTTGCAGAGCAGGCGCCCATTCCTTGTAGGCAGCCCGCAGCTCTGCGTCGGCTCCCCTGAAGTTGGTGCCGTTGTCGCTGTAGATGACGGTCGGCCACCCGCGACGCGCAGCCATTCGACGCAACGCCATGATTGCAGAGTCTGTGGATAGAGAAGCTACCAACTCGAGGTGGATAGCGCGTGTAGTGAGGCAAGTGAATAGCGCCCCCCAACGTTTCTCATGTCGTCTTCCAATGGTCACCACCATTGGACCGAAGTAGTCGACCCCGCAGTTGGAGAAAGGTCGCACGAACGCTTGGATTCTTGCTATTGGCAGGTCTCCCATGACTGGCACTTCAGGCTTGGCTCTTCTTATGCGGCACACGGCGCAACTCGAGGTGGCTGCTCGTACGGCTGGTCTCAGCCGGAGCACCCAGTACTGCTGACGCACGTCGTTCACCACTCGTTCTGGATTGGCGTGTCCTGCATTCTTGTGGTGATGCTGGACCAACAACTTCGTGAAGGGGTGGCGGCCGTCCAGGATGATCGGCCGCTTCATGCTGCCCGACACGTCAGCAGCTCCTATTCTCCCGTTGAGCTTCAGGATCCCGTCGCAGTAGGTTGGGTCGAGCCTGAACAGACGACTAGATTTCGCTATTTTCTTACCTAGTCGTAGTTGCTGCAGCTCTGTGTTGAAGCTTTCTGCTTGGCTTCTTTGGATCCAGAGTTTCTCGGCTTCTCGTAAGTGTCTGGCATCCAGCGGGTGTCGTGTCTTCCGACGACATCTCTCGATGAACAGGATGACGACTGCCGTGGCTCGTATCAGACGTTCGAAGTTGGAGAATCTGTGAATATCTGGCAGGCTGTCGTTAACTGTTGTTACCTGTAGTTGAAGTACGCTTTCTTCCGTGTCGCTGGAGTTTTCGTTCCGTGTGACTGCTGCTTTGAGTTCCAAACTTGGGATTGTTTGGCTTCGTAGTGGTGCCACCTTAGCCTTGGCAGCGACCAGAGCGACTTCTGCTGTGCCGTCCGCTTTTTCCTCTCGCCACGGTAGACCAAACTCAAATCTTTCGTTCTCCTGTTTCGCTGTTTGATTGAAGATGGCGACTGCTTGTTCATCTTCCGCTATTACCTTGGGTTTAAATGCCACGCCCAGAGCATTAATCCTGAAGTGTCGCTCGACCAGTTCTTCGAGTTTCTCATTGTTTTCCACGACGTGAAGCACATTATCGGCTTCTTCCTGGAGTATGCGCCTCGGCACAGTCCCGTGGATCACCCATCCTAGTTGAGTCCTCGAAGCGCCTGGTTCATTTCGTTTCCCGAGCCTCAGTTCTCTGGTGACGATCAATTCCCAGTTGTCCGAACCTATTAAAAGTTGCGGTTTACCATCGTCGTAGCACAACCCCTCGGCGTCTAGATCTTTGAGATGATCGAGACGTAACAAATCTCGGGGCATGGACTGTGGAGATAGTTTCATATCACCAATGGTTCTCGCCTTGATCGTGTAGTCACGACCGTTTGCTCCCGCGATCTGGAATTTTACCAATCGGCTTTCGTGTTCCTGTTGACACGCGTTCACGCCTCTTATTCGCAGTGTTCCGGTTGGCCCCTTTGCGCCGATCTTCCTTGCGACTTCTTCGTCGACTAGAGACACAGTAGATCCTTCGTCTAATAGTGCATACACCTTCGCCTGACCCTTGGGTCCTGTTAAAGTTACTGGGCATATTTTTAATTTTACCTGTCCCAGGTCTGAGGTTGCTGTAACTGTTTCGGCATTAGCAGGCTCGTTGGATCCGTGCGGTGTCTGCGCTCCCCCCGTTGAGGGAGCAGTGTGATGTTCGTGCAACAGCTGGTGATGACCCATCCTGCACTCCTTGACACCGCAGGCTTTAGCTCGGCAGTAGATTCGTCGATGCCTGCTGATTAAACATTTGAAACACAACCTTTCCTTTTTCACGAGTTCCCACCTGTCCGTTATGTTCATTTGTAGGAACTTGCCGCATTTGGTTAATGCGTGATTTTGCTGACACACCTGGCATTTTCTTAGTGTTTCTGAGTCGTTCGTGGTCGCATATACTTGTTTTCCTCTTCGTTGTTCCGCCTTGGCAGGTTCCTTCTTCTGTGTGCTTGTCGCTGTGCTTATGTACCCGAAACGAAGAGCTCTGCTGGCTTCCTTCATTAAAAATTGTGACATAGCGATTATTTCCACTTCGGAAGTATTCTGCTCGGCGTATTCGTACCATTTGGATAACATGTGCGGACTCAGCTTTGTCATGATGTCTCGTGTCAGCTGTGGGTTATACAGGTATCCCCTTTTATCGATTGATTTTAGTACCCAGACTATATTTTGTACTTTTACCGCGAAGTTATTGAGTTCTGTTGCAGCTACTCCTGGTCGCGGCAGCTTCTTCAGATCCTCAATAGTTTTTTCCACTATAACTTCGGGTTGACCGAAGGTTTGATCTAGAGTGTTCATTATTACCTGAGGGTCTTCCGCCGTGTGTAGTAACACGGACACTGCTTCCCTGGCTTCCCCCTTGAGACAATTTCTCAATCTGGCCATATTTTCCGCTTTCGACAAATTATAAGTTTTTGTCGTATCTCGCATTGCTGCCCGGAACGCGAACCATTCTATTGGCGCGCCCGAAAATACTGGCAGCTCGTACGCCTGTCTCGGTGGTGGCCTGTTCCTTGCTAGTTTCTCTAGAGCCTCCACGAGCTGATCCACCCCACGGCCTCGGGATCCTTTGCCTGGAGTTGGCGATCTAGGTCGTTCAGCTGGACGCAGATCGCTTACCCGATGCTCCGTGTTGTGCGGCGTGCGGTGCTCTTTGGCTTCATCCAGCCATGTTTGTACCCTCCTCTGTTCCAGAGTAGTACCTTGTGGTTCAGTATCCTCTTGTTCGGTTATAGCCTCCATATCGTAGGCAAGTCGTCTCTTAACCCGTTCTGTTTCCAGATCCAGCTGCTTCTGCCTAATCAGCGCCAGACGTTCTTCCGCCTCGAACTGCGCTTGACGAACCCTCGCGTTAACGCTGCTGTTAGACGCGACTGACCTTGCAGGTGATACCTGTCTCCTCGGTGGTTCGTCTGCTCCGGTTCCCGCAGTGAGGCGTGACGTGGACGGTTCTACTCTGGACTCCGTAATGGGTGACATATATACCTCTCTCCCCAAAGGTGCTGCTCCTCCAGTTCCTCTTCGTTCCAGGATCGTGGCGGCGGCTGAGAGGCCCGCGGTCGGTCGCTCAGTTGACGGTGATCGTGGCGGATCATCGAACCGAGTAACCTGTGGGACCGCGGCGGCCTCGTCCTCTGGTTGGCTACGTGTCTTCACCATTATTTCCGCGGAGTTAATTGAGATACTAACTACTATAGTTCGCGCTGATTTACGCACTTTTCGATAAGGAAACAGTTACTAGGATAGTACACTTAGTCTCAACACAAATAGTTTAACACAGAGTTTATTCGCACATAAAAAGTCAAATATAAAATCTAAAAGTACACTGAGAGCCTAATTTAATATTAAAGTACACGCGAGAGTTTAAACTATTAAATTAAAGCACTGGCTCTATTTATGTGCGACACAGTTTTTAGATTTATTAACGCACTGACGTTAAACTTTTCCAAAAATACACTGAATCTAGGTATAAGTGCAAGAAAAACTGAATCTAGACTTTTCAAACACTGACGTTAAACTTTTCCAAAAATACACTGAATCTAGGTATAAGTGCAAGAAAAACTGAATCTAGACTTTTCAAACACTGACGTTAAACTTTTCCAAAAATACACTGATTCTAGGTATAAGTGCAAGAAAAACTGAATCTAGACTTTTCAAACACTGACGTTAAACTTTTCCAAAATACACTGATTCTAGGTATAAGTGCAAGAAAAACTGAATCTAGACTTTTCAAACACTGACGTTAAACTTTTCCAAAATACACTGATTCTAGTTTAGATTTAATTCGGCTTACGAAGGACCAAAATGTTACGTTTACCTATAGTGGACTGTATTACTTATGATTTTCCTACTGGATTTTACTGTTCTATTTAGAGGGGTTTTTAAATAACAACTTTGATTTACACTTTCACTGCATTTATTAACTTATAATTCCCAATCTAGGTTACCTAGGCACAATTTTACACTTTTACGACTAACTTGTTTACATTATGAGCGTTAGGAGACGACTGAAGATACTGAACACAATATTAAAATCTCAACCTATTTATATACATTTTTAAGGTCTCCCGCCCGTACGATACCTATGATCGCTAATTGTACATTTTTTATTGCTATTTCCTTCCGTTATATAGGCTTGTCCCTGTCATGCATTTAACGGTCATTAACGGTCTGTATGTCCGTCCTTGTCATGCCTCTAACGGTTAATAATTATTATTACATTGCAATATCTTAAAATTAAGTTTAATTTTACCAAAGTTTTCCTAAGCTAATATTCTTAATATCTAAAGGGCTGGCGTTGTCCTTAACAATAGGGGAAAGATAAAAGCTTTACCTTATGTTCATTTTCCTTCACTTTAAAAATACATCTCAATTTTGTATCGGACTTACCTACCTACGTTTAAGTAGCAGAAATATATTTGATCAATTTAATGAAAAATAAACAAAATGTAGATATTCGTGCAATTCACGTGCTTCAAAACACGATCGATAAACAAGTTATTTTCGCAATATATTTGTTACTATGCAAATACAATATTCCGCTTGTTTGCTTGTCGTGAATACCTAATCTATTTGTACGTTTTACGCAATAATGTATAATATTGATATTGGGTTTCATAATTTTAACTAATAACAATTTAACCGATACCGCGTCGACAATATTAACTTTCGTTTTCAGATTAAAGAAATTTTAATTTAATTTAATACAACTGGTGTTTATAAGCGACGGGAACTGTTCACCATCAGGCCTTTGCTTGTGTCCGTTTCTTACATAAAAAAAGTCTTTTAAGATAAGATAAGATAAGAAACACTTTATTGATCCACATATAAAGTAAATTTTACAAACAACAAAATTAAAACTAAGGGTGTATCAATTGGCGGTCTTATCGCTCAAAGCGATCTCTTCCAGACAACCGTGCAGGGAGAGGAAATATACAACACTGGAAGGACGGTGGTTTCGTAAAACTTCAAAAGAAATATAAGTAAAAATAATTTACACAATATACTTAAAAATATTTACCTACATAAACATACATACATAAATCTTAAATACATACATACACACGTACATACATACATAAATACATACATAAATTGACATATAATAAAATATACTACATTAGGTATCATGAAGGAATACGACATTAATGTTAAGAAGATACTAAAGTGAAAGATAATGGGCTTTGATTCGAAGTTTAAAACTTGCAAGAGACGGTGCTTGTCTAATTACGACAGGGAGATCATTCCACAGACGCACGGCTTCAACTGTGAAAGAATCACCATAAAAGCCAGTGCTGTGGGCAGGACATTTCAACATTAGGTTCTCCGATGATCTTAGTGTGCGAGAATGTGATGTATGGAGAAAATTAAAACGTTCTCGAAGATAGCGCGGGAAAGAGGGATTAAACAGAACACTGTAAAGGAGAGACAAGATATGAGTATTCCGGCGAAGGCGAATTGGCAGCCACTTGAGCTTAGAGCGAAATTTTAATCTAGGGTCTTAGACACTTCCATACTAAATTTATGCTTAGGTTGGCTGTTTAGGCGTAAGAAAGTTAGAAACTTACGGATCAAACTTCTATGTATGAATTACTTCAACGAAATTCGGGTAAAGTTTGCACAGATGCTCTAGCTCCTATCTGAGAAAACTGTAGGTAAAAGCAAGTAGAGTATACAGTAGGTATAGGTAAAGATGAAACAAACTAAATATTCGTTTTTATGGCAAACTTAACTTAATTTCCCATTAACTTACTCAAAACGCCCTATTTTCTAATAATAAACTCCAAACACGTGTTAAGTTCTCGAAACATGGTTTAGAACGTACGTTTAATTCGGCTGACGTCAAACTTTTCACATTAGAAAACCCGAGGAAATGGGTCTCGGTCGCAGCAGACCGCATGCGAAAATAGCACCTTTGTCTTAAGGTGAAAGGTGAAAATACCATGGGAGGGTGTCCCCTTAATGACGTAATGGTAAACAGAGGTTATATCGTTTAAGGAGATATCGCGCTTCATTAAACAAAACTGACGCTGTTACTACTGCAGAATACGTTTACATTAGTTCACGAAATTTGATTATTTTGTTGTATAAAATATTTATTGAAATAATGTCGATGATAAGTACCTATATTATAATAAACGATAACTTGCTGTGGCCATAATGGTTTTCCCCACTTAAAAACCTAAATGAAAAATCTGCATCCGAGTAGTAGTGATTTAGTTGCAATTTATTATGAAGAAGTAAGAAACTTCCATAAATGCATATTCCTTCGCATATATTATAATAGTAGGTAACTATACCTAGCTGTTAATAGGAGGCTATACATATGTATCCTGCTGGCGTTTAGCTTCTTTGCCACCATATGGGATAAAAATACATTTGGAAATAGTTTTTGGTGGGCGGTATCTCCTATTACTCTCTAGTCTATGAACTATCACATACACACACACTAGTTCAGTAGAACTAGAGTAAAATTGGCGTTCCTATGTAGAAAGAACATTTTGACGCAAACTCGGTCCGTGAAAGCATGCGTTTTATGTACGTGTAGTTTAATAATCGCGAAAGGACTTGAATAAATCTAATCTAATAACCAAAGTAAGGTTTAATTGATTTGAAAAACAAAATATAAAAAGTATATTTTATAATTTGCAGTTTTTGGTGGGCGGTATCTCCCTCCATTAACTAGTCTACGAACTATCACATACACATGTGGGCTTCTCCCACGTCACACATTATGTATATGTATGTTTACTGTATTTAAATATCTATATTTCCATATTATTTATAATATCTAATAATACGTAGTTTACATACACATATACATACACACATGCATACATACACGTACAAATACATACACAAAACATAATATATGCATTTATCCCGCGCGTGAGGTTGAACGTGCGAGGACGATAGCGGCGGAGGTGCGCGGGCGGCGGGCGCCCAGCCGATCACGCTATACCGCCCCCGCGCCCCGCGCTCCTCCGGCATCCACCGAGCGCCCGCCGGACAACTCACCGCGGCCGCGAGCCAGTGCGATATAGACTCCCGCGCATACCGCACGCCGCTCGCCTTACCAACCGCTCGCTTACGCATTACGTTCGTTCCGCCATTGTTTATGTTTCTCTGTGTTCTTCGTTTCTCTTGTAACTATCGTACCTATATGTGCCGTGACTTTCTGTTCAGTGTATGCCTTCTATTAAACTATCTAACTGCTACCTGTGCCTTCTATTTATTTAATTGGGTGATAGGACTTTCACACTCACCAACTCACCGGTGAGCCCTACCAACTACTCCCCAAACTGGTGACCCCGTCTTTGAACATTATGAGTAGCAGTGAGTCCAGTGTTTACACCGCGAATGAACAATACCGTCGTCCGGCATTCCGACGTTGCCGTAAAATGTGCGTGTCACCGGACGGCCATTTTGTCGCGCCACGGCCGAACATAACGATGCAGCCGTTTTCGTCCGAGGATCCCGAGCTCTGGTTCGCGTTGTTGGAGAGCCAATTCGCCAACCAGGGCATAACATCAGAGAACACGAAATACAACTTCGTCATCAGCAGCTTGGACATCACGACCGCGAAGGTGGCAAGGGACGTTATTCTCAACCCGCCCGAGTACGAGCAATATCGGCGCATCAAGGCGGAGCTCATTCGCCGCCTGTCCGCATCACACGAGCGGAAACTACGGGAGCTGCTCACGCACCAGGAGCTCGGCGACCGGCGTCCGTCATGCTTCCTGCGCCACCTGCAGGACCTGGCGGGCCCCGCAGCACCAGTGGACCTCCTACGCTCCATATGGTGCAGCCGCCTCCCCACGAGTATCCAGTCCGTCCTAGCCACCCAGGACTCACCGCTGGAGCAGCAGGCAGAGCTGGCCGACCGGATCCAGGAGATTACCACGACCTGCACCGCGCCAGCCCCTCAGCCCTCCAGCGATCTCGCGGAGCTGAAAGCCATGGTGGCCACACTCGCCATGAAGCTGGACGAGCACACGCGCAGGTCTAGCCACTGTTCCAACATGGACCAGCCTAGACCTCAGCGACAACGCCCGTCACCAGCGCAGCAGCCGTCACCAGCCGCAGCCAGCGGCCACACCCAGCAGCCGCTTCCCAAGGAGCCGAAGGCGACTCACTGTTCGAAAGAACAACTACGTCGCCCATCAACCCCTCATCAGCACTTGCGACCCCGCTCCAGCACCAGCTATAAGAGATACCCAATGTGCTGGTACCACACGAAGTTAGGAGCCGATGCAACCAAGTGCCAGAAGCCCTGCGATTACCGCAGTCACGCAGGGAACACGCCGTCAAATCGTCTGTCCAGCGCAGGCCGTCGAACGAAAGCGCAGGCCCGGGTCATCACTGCTGGAGGCGATTTACCTCGCACACGCCTCACGTGCACACAACCCACACCTGCTATCCCTCCGCCGGACACTGCACCAATACCTGCGTCCAAAACAAAACGTTTTGGGCGCACTGTCAGATTCCGGCTGGACTAATTTATTATCGCCCCTAACCAGGTCTCTGAGGGGGAGTGATGTGGGCTTCTCCCACGTCACACATTATGTATATGTATGTTTACTGTATTTAAATATCTATATTTCCATATTATTTATAATATCTAATAATACGTAGTTTACATACACATATACATACACACATGCATACATACACGTACAAATACATACACAAAACATAATATATGCATTTATCCCGCGCGTGAGGTTGAACGTGCGAGGACGATAGCGGCGGAGGTGCGCGGGCGGCGGGCGCCCAGCCGATCACGCTATACCGCCCCCGCGCCCCGCGCTCCTCCGGCATCCACCGAGCGCCCGCCGGACAACTCACCGCGGCCGCGAGCCAGTGCGATATAGACTCCCGCGCATACCGCACGCCGCTCGCCTTACCAACCGCTCGCTTACGCATTACGTTCGTTCCGCCATTGTTTATGTTTCTCTGTGTTCTTCGTTTCTCTTGTAACTATCGTACCTATATGTGCCGTGACTTTCTGTTCAGTGTATGCCTTCTATTAAACTATCTAACTGCTACCTGTGCCTTCTATTTATTTAATTGGGTGATAGGACTTTCACACTCACCAACTCACCGGTGAGCCCTACCAACTACTCCCCAAACACACACTAGTTCAGTAGAACTAGTGTAAAATTGGCTTCCCTATGTAGAACATTGTGACGCAAACTCGCCCGTGTAAACAAGCGTTTGTGTTTGTTTGTAGCCAAAGGACTTTAATAAACCTAATCTAGTAATCAAAGTAAGGTTTACTTGATTTGATAAAAAAAATAAAAAGTATATAATTTGCAGTTTTTGGTGGGCGGTATCTCCCATTACTCTCTAGTCTATGAACTATCACATACACACACACTAGTTCAGTAGAACTAGTGTAAAATTGGCGTCCCTATGTAGAACATTGTGACGCAAACTCGCCCGTGTAAACAAGCGTTTGTGTTTGACTTGGTTTGCTTGAGTTTCCAGCCACCGGAGCTCTGTAGGTGTCAGTGTAAACAGCTGACGGTTTTGTAGGTTTAGCTGTACGTGTAGTTTAATAATAGCAAAGGGACTTGAATAAACCTAATCTAGTAATCAAAGTATGGTTTACTTGATTTAAGGTGTAACTATTTTTATTTTATTTACGGCTACACAGTTAAAAATCACATCTTCAGCGCGAAAAGGATGCTTTCAGTTCGTAAAAGCTTAGTTAACGGTAATGAGTAATATGATAAAAAAATATAATTCGTATGTCTCACAAGTAGCCTGAATTAAGGGCTTAAAATGTTTATGTTTTAAATACCTAAATAAATCTCAGTGTTCATCTGTCAATATTAGATTTCTTGGCTTGGTCGTTATTTTAAGTCAGAATTTTCTGCAGAATATATCATAATTTTGCCATTATAATGATTTTACACAGTTTACAATGTCAGGTCAATATTTTTAAATTTATTAGTGCACGAAAATATTTTTGATCATTTTTGAATATTTATAGTAGGTATTTATTTAATATCCTTAGATTATGAAACAATACGCTTAAATTACAACAAAAACACACAAACGGAAACAGTAAAACAAGTCAATTCAAACATTTAAAATGATTTCAGATAAGATCTATTCAATGTCCGGACGGAGCGAGACCTTCCATTGTAACCCGTAACCCGGCATTGTCTTACTCCGTGATAACGACTTACAGATTACCTTTACAAATATTTACTAATATTTATATACTAGCTTTATTTAGCTGTTTTACCCGCTGAAAAGTAGTAGTAGGGTAGCCGGCGAGGCGAGGGGATTTTTGCAGTTACTCGAGCGGGTCCAAAAATCATATTATGGGGACAAAACTTGCACCCTGAAATGTACCTACCAAACTAACGTCCGAAACCGTGGTTGAGATAATCTTAACATAATTATTATGTGAGTATAGCTGTATCATATTATGTATTTGTTATTGATAAAACTCATGGTGTTTTCCAAAATTGTAGTATGTGTTATTTTCGA
Source organism: Hemithea aestivaria (assembly GCA_947507615.1). NCBI lineage: Eukaryota > Metazoa > Arthropoda > Insecta > Lepidoptera > Geometridae > Hemithea > Hemithea aestivaria. Next base: position 13,088,545 of record OX382331.1, read on the forward strand.
GTCGTGGTCTATTTAGTAATACACTAAATAAAATTTCTTCCTCCTTTGTTACTTTTCTCTCCTAAATAAATTTCTTGTTCTGTCCATTTTCTGTCGTATCCCCAATAACAAATAGTAACCCCTATATTGTGATAAGTTACATAATTTGACAGGTGTCAGGATAACATGAGATATGATGTGTCAGTTCTTTAGGATATACTCGTATTGTTCAAGATTCATGGATTTTCATGTTCTGTGTTCTAAAGGAAGATTTCCTTTTAGAATTTTGACTCGGTTATTCATTGGCACAAACCTAGTAAGTTTTTTGCTGTTTTGTAGGTACTTAGTTTTATGATTTATATTTTGGTGTATTAAATAAATAAAAAAATCTAAACTTTTTTAACGTTTGTTAATTTCTGCATACATAATATGAGAAGAAATGACTATAATATGGGAGTAGTATTTTCGTGTGGTGGACAAGTCAGTCGCCGTCTAATGCTATGGAATCAATTAATGTGAGTACTATAATTTCGTATTCTATTTACCTAGGAAACGAAAAATATATAGAGAGTTCGAGAGAACAGTACTCGTATTCGTAAAAAACGAATTTGAAATACAAACTGGTAGTAAATTCCCAATTTTTCAAATTAACAAACTTCAGCTTCCTCGGCACAATTTTAAACTTATTCCGAATTCTCGAAGGCATTCGGGCAAGTCCCTGTTATTCCCGGCGAAGGCTATGTTAACGGGAATTATGTAAATTTCCTAATGGATCCACGCTCGCTTTATTGATTATAAGAACGATATTTTACGTAATTTTCGCATATTCGGAGTTTCATACGTTTAATACGCTTACGTAGTATTCCGATATTATAATATGGTAAGTAAACGTATCAACTTACGGCGCCCTTTAAATAGATACGATAAGAAATTCTTCATTGGTACCAAATACAAAGTAAATATTACAAGGACTATTAAAAGTAATGGTGTACCGATTGGCGGTCTTATAGCTAAAGGCGATGTCTTCCAGACAACCGTGAAGGAGAAGAAATATACAATACTTGAAGGACGGTGGTGGTGGGATTTGTGTAAGGTTATTACAGAACGAATTGTTCCAATATAATATATTATTTAATTGAAATTTATGAACGTATTTGCGACGCATTATGTCACATATGCATGGAAGCTATGGAAAATAATAGTGTTTCAAACACATTTAACTCATTAATCAGTAACACCAAGATAGCTGTAACTAAATCACTCGCCTCTAGAGAAAGAAATATAGCAGCTATAAAAACCACAATAATTCTTCTTTATTACCTTAACTAACAATAAGGATTATACACAATGCTATAGTATATATTTCCTACATTATCAGTTATATATTTCGTCCATATTCTATCCCTACATTACATAAATCCAGGATTCATTGACCCACATCTCAGATCCCATAAAAAACATATCATCCTTTTCTTTTCCATATACTTTGTCATATAGCATAGAAATAAATGGAATAGATATCCTTAAAGATAAAAGCGGTGCCGAAAGAAACCGGGAACGTCGTCCATCTATAATGATTTATGTAGCCCATTTATTTCTTTGGCCAAGAAAAAGTTGATTGATGGGGGATTGCCGGTTTGGGGCAATATTTGGGGCTATTTTCAGAGAGGGTGTTATGTGGGGCAGTGGAGTCCTTTATCACACGATTATAAGGGTTTGATAACATGTGCGATGTGGGCGTGTGTTATTTGAATCATTTTAAATGTTTACTATATTCATTTATTAATTTTGTTTCAACTAGGCTTGATCTGCTAATATGTAAAAAATATTATTCTTCGATGATTATACTGGTTGCTGTTCTTTCAGAAACAGAAAAACACATAGGCCATTTATATTCTTACTTTTATTAATTAAAAATTGTTGATTAGTTTTATTAGTAAAATATATGAGTAACTGAACTAAAGTTGGTATTAATTTTCCATGCCCGAGGGAACTATAATAAAATAAAAATAATATAGCTCACGTAGAAACTTATTCGCAAGACATAAATTTACAATTTATTACCTAAATTTATATAAATTAAGCAAAAATTAAGTCGTTCCAAGAAAATGTCAAATAATTTCGACGAAGATTGGGATTAAACGCAATGTCTCTTGTAGATTAGGGACTAGAATTTGATGTTTATGTGTCGCATGAACGCCCTTGAGCTGTAATGAAAATTGTTTACTAAAATCAGTCTGTAAAATCTAGATAGAAATATTTCGTATCATTTAGATTTATAAAACAAAGCCTTATGGCGTCTGACTGTCTGAGTTTGTCTGAAAAACTTATAAAGATTTTTTACGACATATCTACGAATACTGGTATGCTCCAAATTACATTTGAGTAATCTTAATGGAAAAATTGCGTAGGTTTCCAATACGTAACAATTTTCGTTTTTCTTCCATTCCTTTAATATCAGGGGCCATGGTTTGCTAATTGGGACAAGAGATTGGGTTCAGTTAGTCCCACCATATCTGCCTGGGCATCCACTGAGTGGAAAGCTTGGCTCTAAGATCGTTCGACATGCGGCAAATGTGACCTAGGTCCATTTTATGCTATGCTATTTATTTTAAGTGATTTTTAAGATACATACCTGATGTTAATAGTATTTTAATTTAAAACAACGCAAACATTAACAAAATACTATGTCAAAAAGTAACCAAGTCGGGTTCTCAGTATTTTAACAACGGTTGATTTAAAAACATATTATGCTACGTACAAATTAAGCTAGAGTTACGTAGACTCGTTTATACGTAAACATAGCCTTATTTCGCAACAAAAATCAATATGAAGCTTTGTCGAAGGCAAGGTTAATTCCCAACATTCAAGGTAAGGCCAAAGACTAAACCCCGCTGGAAATAGAAATATATGAGGGGAGATGCCGAGAGTTTTTTTAATGTAAGATGAACGAGACAAGTCCGCTCTAAACGATGACAGTTCCATTCCAGACATACAGTTTGAGTAGCATATGTTGTCAATGAAAGAATGTCAATCTATATTATAAAAAATATTAGATTTTTGCGATGATTGACGGCTAATTCACGCAAAATTTATGATAATAAGCGTCTAATACCTATCTTTGTTGTGGTTGCGTCTGTGATGGACATGTCGTTATCTTGCATATTTCTACAATTTTGCACTGCGAATATAAATCAAATATGATAAAGTTTTTATTTGCTATACACCTACCCACCACCACCACTTTTTGCACCTACTGTGGACAAGATACATTAAAAGTGAACATTACACCACTATTCACAGTGGTGTAATGTTCATTTTTTTGACACGCAAAGTAAATTGATGATTGAACTTGCGGCATTTACCCTGCTGTATTTCTGTAGCTAAAATTAATCGGATGCGAGCCAAAACTTTAGGAGTCGATAAGTCAATTTAGTAAATGTATAATCTATTTATAAAGCGGGGATGTTCGCCGATGTCATTAATGATTCAGCTAAACTTTGGAAAGTGATTAATTTGGTTTTATAACCGAATGAGAGACTTTTAAATCGAAGGCGGCGTGACGCGAATAAAATTATCGATTTTTGTATTAGTCGTTTCATTGTTACTAAGTTTATGTACTTGTACTTGTTTACGAGTATGTGCATCAAATGTATAAGAAAGTATCGATTCACTTTTATCAAAATTCAAAAGACATTAAAAATTCAAAATTATGTATGTGGTACACCTGTATGTGTGTAACATTTTTGGAAATGTGAGATATACAAACAATTTAATCAAATTTTGCCTTACTTATTTTTTTGAGTTCATTTAGTACAAATGATGGCACAGCGCAAGTCTTATCAAAATCTATTTCAAAGATATGTGTATTAATAGAGAAATGAACATTTTGAAATTCAACGCGCTGCGCTGTTACGAACGTTTGAGTGTGTGTGTGTTTGTTTATGTTACCTCCACACAATAAAACTAATTTTATACTTCATGGTGTATCCTTAATTTATTGACCATTAACCAATTAATCTATGGAATCTCTTCCTGTTAAATAACGGATGCTATAAGGCCACCGTATGACCCCATTATTCAATATCCTGTTTTTATTAAAGACTGCATCTAGCTATACATTTAAACCTACTAGAGAGTACTAGATTTAGATAGGTACTAGAGGTATATAGGTAGACCAGAAACTGGCACCTGAAAATTGGAACTTCTTTTTAGAACGAAGGTGCTCACTAAGACGGGATTTTGCGATATGGTTAATATCCCAAAATATAAATTGTAATTATATACGGAGTGAAAAGGGGGTCAAAGTGTGTATTTCATCAATAACCGTTGAATTTTTTAACTGACATTTGATATACAGATTGTTTGAGTGTTATGAAAGGTGAAAGTTTGTGTAAGAAATCAGTAAATAATTTAAATTTTAACTATTTATATCATTTTACTGTTAGGCGCTACGAAGTGCGCGGGTCCACTAGTAATGAATAAAAGAAAAAGGATGCGGTAAATTTTCACACTAACAAACGCGCCGATGATAAACCGCTAATACTTTTCGTGTAGCATACTTCTAAATATTATCGTGATATTCTTTGCACTAAAATTCCAAGATGACTTCCAGTGTCCGATGTGACATCCCTTTTGTCAAAGATAACGCATCGCCACCGAAGCGTAACGTCACTTTATACCTACTGTATAATTTTTTCCCACAAGTGACCGCGAACGCGATGTGACTTGACTACCGGATATCCAACGCAACGTATTGTGTAGTAGATAATAGTGGTTTATTATGCACTTTACAAGGTCAATGTTATATCTAATATTAATTATTATATAAAAAAAGACTGACCAAAATGACACTAAAACTAAGTATACTTATTAAAAGCATAATATTTAACTTATTATAGTTATAAAATATACCCGGCGCCCAGCAACGACGTTGCGGGAGGGTCATGTGGAGAAGGCAAGACGCACTGGACTTTTTTGGTTTAAGACGATAAATAGACTAAAACTGTTATAAGTCTATTAATAGCCCCTATGATACTAAATAGGTGAATAGGCATTGGCAAAATTCTGCGTAGCAATGTGTAATTTAAAAAAAATAAAGAAACAAAAATATGAAATTATAAATTCGCCTTTTTATTTTTATGATTTTCAATTTGACATGAGAAAAGTTTGTTAAGTTAATTATCAATCTTATTATTAAAATTTTCAGAATTAATTAATTTATGAAGTTATTTTACTCTTTGGGTACCTACTTATTTTTATTTATTTTATAAGTAAAAATATTAAATGGATTTAGTTAGTTTTTAATGTGTCTGTGGGTTGCTTTTTAGGACAAAAAATGACGCAATAGGTAATGAATTCTACAAAATTAAATGAATTTATTAAGATAAAAAAACATGAGGTTTAATTATAGCTGAGTCAACATTTTTGGTTAATTACTGTTTGAATTTAAAGATAATACTTGACCTTTAACTATTATTTTCATTTAATAATTTAATTTCAAAATTGTGGTGACAGCAAATTTACTGTCTTCAAAAGTCTATTTATGTCATTCACATGTATTAATTATTTGAAATTAAAACAAGCTGTCTGTATTAAATTTAATACATTCTTTATTCACCCTTATCTACTCTAGGTACAAACTTTTATTATAGGCGTCGCTCGGCACGTGTTATTCTATTTTGCTTTTTCTTATCACCGAAAGCCTTTAACGTGATTAATCGCTTGAAGGTTTCATTTTTAATCTCCATGAAAATAACGTTTTTACTGTTTTCCATGTTGGGCAAACGTGTGTCACAGCAGAAGGGTTGTTATTTCTGTTGTGCCATCTAGACCGTTTTACCGAGAGATGACCCAACAGACAGTGCTCAAATCGTCTGCAATAGACGCAAAGGCCGATGATGATGACTGTTTTCCACTCGCTATATTAGACACTGGTTTCGGTTTTACCATATGATCAGGACAGATTAGTCATGTTGCGGCACGATGATCAGTAAAAGCCTTATCTTCTTGTGGGGCCAGCTCTTATTTCTTCATCGGTATCTTTACTTTCGATACAGATAGTGAAATTACTGGGCTGAAGAGTTTTAACATCTTATGACTCTCAAGTAAGAAGCGTTGGCGCAGTGCTGGGTAGCACTGTACTAATTATGGGCAGCGTTATCTGCTACCATCAGGAGAGCGTCTTGCTCGTCTTCTTACTCGTTGAATAAAAAAAAAACGATACACAGAATGGGGGCCCAGTGCTCATATTGAACCAAGTTGTGAGGTTTTTCAGCCATAATGTATGTTTTCTTCCCAGTTTTCAGATACCCTGAATCTTCCTTATTAAAGCCGTTGAGGATGTTCCTATAGCGCTTTTTAGGTTTGATATTTTGCCATCGTCCACCACAGAATTACCTAATATCAGGCAAAATGATAGTAAATAAAAAAATACATGTTTTGAGTTTCATTACTAATCAGAACTGACCTTACGCTGACCTATCGCATAAAAGGTCGGATCTTCTTAGCTATTTGAAACAGAACCTATGTTTTGTAGAGCCACCATTTTTTTATTACCTCAACAAAAATACTTAAAAAAGCTAAAAAGCATTTTTAGAATGGGAATTTGACACTCGCGAACATTTACCGTTTAGCCGGTCTTAGAAAAAGGGTTGAGTACCTATTATTCTTCTTAACTGTGGTACTTACTAATACAGTACTATACTAGTTAAACAATATTTAAGTCAACTATTTATAGTTGTACGTTTACGTAGGACGTTTCGGTAAATGGCACTGTAGCTAGTGAAATTACTGGGTTAAAGAGTCTTAACATCTTTCGACTCTTAAGTATGAAGCGTTGGTGCAGTGTACCTAGAATTTCACATCATTGTGAAATCTTAGGTAGCACTGTACTGATTAATTATTGGCAGCGTTATCTCTTAACATCAGGAGAGCGCCTTGCTCGTCGTACTTCTTCACATAAAAATAAAGAAATAAAAACGTTGATGCAATACTACGTGCTAGAGCCTCGATTATCGCTTCCACAGATTGTTTAAGAAAATTTCATTGGTCATCACAAAATGTTTTTTTAGATTCAGAAGATAACTGACAAGTGATCGATTACCAACGTGCAACCGTTCTGCAGGGCTATTCATTTATTTGTCAGGGAACCGAACCGAAGACCGAATTATGAAATGACGTATTACGTTGTATCGATTTAATACCTAATTTCATACATTTCCCCACGAAACTTCAAGAGAAGAATTGTCATCCCATATATTGTACTTTTGTGAATGTATGGGATGACAGTTTACTTGACAGCAAGAAAAGTCTACGCGGCGTCTGTGCTTGAGGGGCTGAATGTAGTTTGATCAAAATTCTGACGTTTAGAAGACTTTTCTCTATTTATTCCGTGATCGCTTCACTTCGCCGCACAGCGGTTTGTTCGCCCGTGACATTCGCGAGGCTACCCATTGTAATCGGCACAAGACGAATAGACCGAATTGTAATACGATTCACGCATGCATGGGGCTCGACGAGTGACGACACGCAACGTGACGTCACAAGGTCGCGGCCACTAGACAACCGATCCATTAAAACATGCTATTGTTTTTTTAATGGTTTGTTTAGTTTTTTTAACTTTGATTTTTTTATGTAAGGTATTGTATTTATGGTACGTGTAATTTTACTGAAAAGAGATAATGACAAAATGTAACAATGAAAATAAAAATTCTAGACTAAAATAATGCTAACCTTTATTCTTAAAAAAAATAGAAAATTATAACATTTAATTTACACAGTGATGTAGTTGCTGTTGATTGGGTATATATGTACATAGGTATAATAAACTGAACAAAAAATATTCATTATTATTAATTATTTTATTTTGCTGTTGATTGGGTTAATCTAAATAAATAGGTATTATAGAAATTTTGCCGTTGTTATATTAAGTGCTAAAAGTGCCTATTTCGTTAAATCCAACATCATGTCAAGTCTATTATCGTATATTGTCGACCAATACTTTCGGAGCGTTAAAAACAATCTAATTTGGGGTTAATGAGGGTCTGTCGAAATTGCTCCAATTTCGTCGATCAAAGCAAATGAGTTAAAAAGTTTGCATTAATTAGAATTAACGAACGCTCTCGTAAGCTCTAGTTGATTGTATCGACGCTTACAAATAGCGTTTTGGTGTTTACATCGTGAAATGTTTATAAAATAATGTTAAAAAAGCGAACTAAGGTATAAGCTGAAGCGATTAGTATCAATGAAACAAAAACGGTACAATAATGTCAATTATAATTGGTTCCTAATACTTATTCCAAACAACAATGTAGTTTTTTAATATTTTTATAAAAAATAGCATATAATATACTGTTTTTGGGTGCTTTCTGTACCCAAAAAATTCTTTCATAGCGGAGGAGGTAGGAGCTCTACATCATAAAACCTTTCTATTCAAAATTTCAAGTGAATCGGTTCAGTGGTTTGAGCTGTGTGTTGAAAGATCAGTCAGTAAATCAGTCTCGCTTAAATCTTACTAATATTACAAACGTGAAAGTTTGTAAGAATGGATGTCTAGATGTGTGTTTGTTACTCTTTCACGCCTAAACGGGTGGACCGATTGAGCTGAAATTTGGTATACAGATAGATTTGACCCTAGATTAACAAATAGGCTATAGAAAAGCGGGTAAAACCGCTGGGAGCAGCTAGTTTCTTAATAAAATATTATCTCTCACCGCTAAAATGTTACAAGTTACACCAAACCCTACAGACGTCACAGCTACAATCAATCAGCGTATAGGCCATCTGTTCCAATAACCAGTGATTGGTGACACTCGATAGAAAACGATTTGATTGAACTGTGACGTCATAACACTTAAATAGAGACAGTTTTAATGTGCTCGTCTTTCCAATAAACGTTTGTAACACGTACGTTTGTAACATTTAGTTTGGTGAAGTGGTGCACAGAACGCATATCCATACTAGAAAGAGAGATAATTATTTATTGAGCACAGAAACACAGGCACAAGAATATTTTTGTATACATATAGGTATAACTATAGTGTCACAATTCACCATAAAATAAATATATTCTATTGTACGACCTATTGCGTGTAGAGACGCATCCCGTGCCATCGTTCAGCTCTGCTCAATTGGGAGAGAGCTCAGCGAGAGATTTCATTTCTTACTAATGTAAATGAAAATGTGTGTCTTTCTGTATGTTATCTTTTCTTTATCCCACCTCCTAGGTTTAGTTTGCTATCTGCTGCCTCGTCCGCATCATCGCTTAAGGTCAGATTGTGGGCTACCCTATAATAAATGAAAAACATTTTTTTAAATATATGATCCACAAATAATACTGTTGAACAAACGAGAAACGCAAAAAGGTTTATACTCGTATTTTTCCTGTTGTTGTGTTATCGTGGTTATACTGGCGACTAACACACATTTAATCTTTAAAAAAAGTAAATAAAGATATATGGAACCTTTTATAATGAGTAGAAGACGAAATATTCAAAAAGAGAATAGCCGATAAACATTAGCTACAAATGGTAAGTTTAAAAATAAACACCTCGACAATAATACCAAACAAAAAGCCTATTTCTCTAACCCAAAGAAAAGCAATGAAACTTTTCCAATTCAATTCGCACTGGAATTGCTTTAAGGTAAGAGATATCTTTATTTAAACTGACTGAATAATAAGTTATTTGAATTTTAGAAATGAAACTCTTATAGCTATCTCTTTATATAGGTATTTCTTAGAACTTGCCAACAGAGTGGGTGGTAATTAACTTTTGGTGAAGACGATTGTGGTTTAGTTTTTTTTTAATATTTAGTGTTTAGTTTCCAGTGGCTTTATCTGCTGAAATGTAACCATTACGTTGTTGGCCTACGCTACCTACATACTACATTTTAATGTGAAGAAGTACGAAGACGAGCAAGACGCTCTCCTGATGTAAAGAGATATCGCTGCCCATAGTCAGTACAGTGCTACCTAAGATTTCACAAATTAAATTCTAGGTGCACTGCACAACGCAACGCTTTTTACTCAAGAGTTATAAGATGTTAAGAATCTTTAGCCCAGTAATTTCATTAGCTACAGTGGCCTCCTACCGAAACACAGTAATGTTTGCACATTACTACTCAGGCGGTAGAATAACTGGCACGTTGAAACTCCTGGGCACAGCTCGCGTGAAAGTTTGTAGGAATGTATGGATGTATGTTTGTTACTCTTTCACGCCTAAACGGGTGCACCGATTGAGCTGATATTTGGTATAGAGATAGCTTAGACCCTGAAATAACACATAGGCTACAGTACAGTGGGTAAAATCGCTGGACGCGGCTAGTATACGTATAGCTTAGCAAATTATATCCACTGGTGTACTTAATGCAAATTGCATTATAATGCGCTATGAATAGATAGGAGGTCGTTTAGAAGTAATGCAAATCCCATTGTAACAACTTTTCTTGTGTCAATATTCAAGAACAACTTTATTATAGGTACATATACTCATGCACCTTGGGCTATTTTCAAAGTTTTATTGAATTTTACCGAAGCTTATAGAAAATAAGAAGTTGGGTAAATCTGACTCACTTCTGAATTTCCGATTGACCTATTTAATACCTCAATACAGATTTTTCTTGCTACAACTAGCTGCGCCCAGTGGTTTCACCTGCGTAATTTCCGACACTGTCGAAAATCTGTATGAAAAGCCTATGTCTTGTGTTTTTCAGGTTTCCAACTATACATACGGTGTTAAACACAATCGATTTTGTGGTTTTGGTTTAACTTTTAAATATTTTATGAATATTAATAATTTTGGCTGATTTAAGTAAATTATATTAATTGAAAAGTATATTAATCATTAATAATTTTAACTGATTAAAGTAAATAGTCAAAGTAGCAAATTAGAGTAAAAGTAGTACACATTAGTAGTACACATTAAAGTTTGCGATGAATTATAATATGAACCTCTGCTTTTAAAGTGGTAATGAAATTTAATCAAGAGGTCTAAATGTACGTGTATAAAATACAAACATAAACGAAAAGTCTACAAAATTTTAGAATGCCTTTGTTGCTATACTTAGGTTTATAATTTTAGCCTGAATCAAAATACCTTCATACCAAGTTAAGGGCATGTTAGGCTGTTTCGAATGCACATACATTTTGCGTAGAGTTACTTTGATTTATGACACGTTTTCTACAGCCCTTTATATTAGCAGAGCCTTGAGGTTTCATCCGCTGAAAAGTAGCATATTTATTAGGGATCGAGGTTACCTTTATTTTGTTTTAATGATTTTGGGTTAGTCTATGGATAGATAGGTAACCCTTTACTGAAACACAAAAGAAAATATACTAAAACAACTTAAAACTAAAATAATAAAACTAAGTGTTACAATTGCCGGTCTTATCGCTAATAGCGATCTCTTCCAGACAACCGTGCAGGGAGAGGAGAAAGATTGATTTTCACAATGGGTCAGGTGGTGTGTTAAAAATTTATACTAGAAACAAAGACTTTAAATACTCATTATTTATACCTCTATTATGTCTTTTCCTAGAAATAGGACAAAGTCTTGCAATAAATAATACTTACCTACTCGATTAATGAACGGTCTTACGCGGCTTTATTTTTAATTATTTTTATGTAATTATTGTATGAATCACCATTAAGAGTTATCTTTTCTAATCTAATCTTTACTCGCTAAAATTGGCTTTTTATTGCGGAATATTTTCTATAAATATTTTTAGGCGTTAACGTCACCTTTAGCATAGAAACGCCACAAACATTGACACAATAATCAGCATCATAACACTTAACAACTCTGAGTTAACTTTAAACTTCGTATAAAATATTACTTCTAATAAAAATGTGGTTTATTACACAAAAATGTTTTTAAAATGGCACCTCTCAACTTTCGTCTGAAAAGCCCACTGAGTATTTATAATAACAAGTCGTAAATCTTTAAAATTAGTCGCAAAGTTGCAAGTCTATTTGAGTGTTAGAAGTTTGGAGAGAAAATAAACAGCTCTTTATTTTGTTACCAAGTCTTAAAATATAAAAGTTTCATAATAGATATTAGTAGTTCATAATTATTATTAAGACTTATGTAATCATCGCTCGTTTGTCACCAAATTGTCTGGCGGTTTTGGCAGAGTTGTTTGCTCTTCGGTTTTGTTTAGATGTTTGAGTGAGCGAAGGTCTTCGAGCCAAGTCTGAGAAATTAGCAATTTACTCGTTGATATTGTTTGTGTACGGTTTGAAATAGGTATTGTTATTATTTTGGCTGTTTCTCGGAAACTAAATGGAAATTCGACTTACATAAGTTGCTTTAATCTAACATAAATAAGTAAAGATACTTATAATACCTAAGTTTGTACTAGGATAACTCTAAATATATCGTCAGCTTAAAAAACCTTAATAATAATCATGTTGAGTTTTAACTCTAATTTCATAGGTTTTATGACGTAGCCAAAACCGTGGTATAAACCTATCTATCTGCTAAATTTCAACCCATTACGTTCAGTGGTTTGAGCTGTACGTGGATAGATAAAGATAAAAGAGTGCAATCAATCACTCATTCTAACTTATAGGTACTTTTTTACAAAAGATAAGCGACCAGAATGCCATAAGACTAAAAAATGCATGTTTAAATTATACGACCAATTTAAAAGTGACCGAACTTAATCAGATTTATTGTGATAAAGTTCTATGAGACTGTTTCTATTTAACTTTTCAAATTACGTGAGTATTTTGGCAATTATCTGAGCGGAGCCATAGAATGTTAAACAGTTAATATGAGGCATTAAGACTAGAGCCACAGCATATCTAACAGTTACTATATGACTGGTTTGGCTCATTAACACATCGTATTTTAGTGCGGAACGCTCATTAATATTTTTGACTTAATTATTGCTGTATGTTCCGTATATTTTTAGTTTTGAATATATTGCATATAAAATTAAATTAATTGTTTAAGATATTGACTACGCAATTTCTTTTGCAATGTCTCCATAATTCAAGAATACGACGTTTTTCCATTTTTTAATTGCATATCGAATACGATAACATCACGAACTACCAGCTCCAATTAAAAAATGAGATGTAAAGAAAAGCAAGCATCTTTCGCATTAGCTTTTAATAATAATATGTACTTACTACCCAACAGTGCCCGTTATTCTACCGCCTGAGCAGTGATGTGCAAACATTATTTTATATCATTGTCAAAACCTGGGTGGCACTGTACTGATTATTATAGACAGCGTTATCTCTTGCCATCAGGAGAGCGTCCTCCATAAAACTTAGCTTTTTTCTACAGCTGGACATAATTTAGTCCTTTCTTAAATGCAATCCGAACGAATTTTCACAAGTGTTCTATGAAGGAACTTTCTTGTTTTTTAAGATATAAATACAAGAACTACACCTTATTTTTATTATATTGTCAAATTAATACAAGTTAATCAAATAACTAAATACTAACCTATATCTACTCAGAATTGTATGACAGATGTTTATTATCATAATTCAATATTAATTTAAGCTTGACCGTGGCTTCATTTTAAATAATTATTATTTATGAGATCACAGATCTGTCCTAAAAGTAGATTAATTAAATTATAATTAAATCTATAAAAGTAGAGGTCATGAATAATGACTAACGAGATAAAAAAGTGAAATTGAAAACCATCTAATCCGGGAGATTTTTTTGGTTAACATGGAATAAGACGGAATTCGTATTTTGCTGGGAATCCATAATAATTATTAATTAAATATAAATATTTACACAAAATATTATATCCTAATCATATTATAAACGCGAAAGTTTGTAAGAATGTATGTTTGTTACTCTTTGACGCCTAAACGGGAGGACCGATTGAGTTAAAATTTGGTATATACATAGATTGCTTAAACCCTTTAATAACATAATTTAGGCTACTGTACAGAAGGTGAAACCGCTAGGCGCAGCTAGTTTTCATTAATAAACATGTTATTATTTTGTTTAGCAAACTGCGCAATTCTTATACCAAATACTCTCGATAAACTGATAAAAATATTCTAAAACACAACATCATTGATTAAATGGCATGTTGCATGTTTATCATTAGATCTTACTCGTATTTTTATAACAACGATATTTTGGTCACGTTAAATTTCGTCATAATCAAGGAGGGAATGACATAACGCTCATACATATTAGTAATTGAGCTAAGTGTTCACTTGACTTGAATGTGGTGACACCTTTTATCACTGAGCGAGTATTTAACAACTTAAAAAAACGGAGGAGGTCTACAATTTGTCAAAATATCTTTTTTGGTTTTAATGTTTTTCGAAAACGCTTAAACTGAATTTGAAAAATCTTTTGTTGTTAATGGAGCACTTTTGCAAGTCAATATTGAAATTGGTTCAGCGGGTTTCAAGTTATAAATTAAATTGTGTATCTCACTGTTGCTTCTTAAATGCGAGCTTGAAGTCAGTTTATTTTTTATTCAGTAAAATAATCGTTGATTTGTAATTGTCACTGACTTTTCTCTAAACAACATTTTGAAGTTTCACTGCGAACAAAATGTACCAAATGCGTGTCACATCTTTTGTATAGTAAATCTATGTAATCAAAAAACAATTTCTTGCCTGAAACAGCCGGTAATTTACGTAAAAGGTTAGTTTTCAAACGTAATTGCCCAAATTATAGTCATTTCCTTCTCTATTACTTTGTGTATATCGACTTTTGTATCGCGCTTTTGTTTTGGAGCATTGAAAGAAAAGGGTAAGAAGTAAACACTTTTTTAACACTTTGAACTAATTTTTACAGTCAAAGAATTATAATTAATCAGTAGATGGACCAGCAATGGTCTGGGGAAATAAAAAAATATTGTTAATTATATTATATTTTTTCTTGTTTTTGTTTTAATGGACCTGCAAAAAACATACCTAATTCTTACACGTGTGCAAAGCTGCGAGCATAAATATGTTTATGCTCGCAGCTTTGCACACGTGTAAGAATTAGGTATGTTTTTTGCAGGTCCATTAAAACAAAAACAAGAAAAAATATAATATAATTAACAATATTTTTTTATTTCCCCAGACCATTGCTGGTCCATCTACTGATTAATTATAATTCTTTGACTGTAAAAATTAGTTCAAAGTGTTAAAAAAGTGTTTACTTCTTACCCTTTTCTTTCAATGCTCCAAAACAAAAGCGCGATACAAAAGTCGATATACACAAAGTAATAGAGAAGGAAATGACTATAATTTGGGCAATAACGTTTGAAAACTAACCTAGACCATAGAATAGATATATAATTTTCACAACAAATTTTTTTTTCTATAATTATGTTTAAAAAATTACATAAAAAAAGCAATATATGTATCTACAATTTACACATAAATTATTTGACGAACACAAATGTTAATAATATTATTATAGTAGATCACGATCTTTTACTTATATCATATCGATCAAAACAGGTGTAAAAAGAACAAATTTACATCAGATAAAGCAGAACATTTGATCAACACGAAGAGGAAAAAGCCTTTGATAAGGCGATCGCGTGACAGACCGAGGTGAAGCGAAGGTAGCATAAATTAGGCCAACCGCACACTGAAAGCGCGTGTCATCAACGAACTTCACGAACCTACGAACTCAAGGTCGCGAACAATCGTGCGTGATAATATATCGAACTCGTATTTGTAATTGGGAACTTTTTTATTGTTGTTCCTTGTAAGTTTCGCGAACGGCTTTTCATAACTTTGATGTTCCATTTATTGTCGGGATTTACCGGTCTATTTTTATCGCAGAAAAATATTTTTTTTATTCATTATAGGTAAGCCTTTGAACACAATCTCGCGTGATGTAAGCGACGATGCGGCCGTAGATGGCAACTGACTATACCTAGAAGTATAGGTAGAAATCCTTCACAGAATATTAAGTTAAAAACTAGTAAACTAGAACGGAATTGACAGTTTTGTCATATACAACAATTAATTAAATTATATATTAACTATGTAAATATACCGACTAAACTCACGGATATAAAAGTCGAAGCTAGGCTCGACCCTGGGTATCGGACTATTACGAAGTCCTTCATCAGAAGCTCACGCGCTGAGGTCGCGACGTGACCGAGTCGGTCGAGCCTAGCTTCGACTTTTATATCCGTGAGTTTAGTCGGTATATTTACATAGTTAATATGGATAACGCTCGCGTTAGTTTTGAAAATTATATATTGTCCTCCAATTTCATCACTCAAAATTAGTTTTCATAGGCTTGAATAGAAACTATTATAAAACGAATTAGTTTGTGAGAAAAACACAGATCAAGCATTTTTATTATAATTTTAAAAATAGCATTTTGTCTTGCCTAAGGCTACATTGCTGTGTTTAGTATTTAAATATGCCTTTTCAATTTGACTTTCCGGTATGTGCGGTCAGTTGTTCGGTCCATCAGTTATTTAGTTCGTGGCCATGACCGTGATCGTGTGCATGTAGCCTTATTTAACTATTAGGTAATGTAATAAATATTTACTTAATACAGGGTTACTGATGATCTGTTAACATTTTTAAGAAGGTAATTATTTGAACATCTTTCGAAAAGAAATTTACACAAAAATCGTGAAAAAAATCAGCCTATTTATAAAATTCAAATATGAAAAAAAAAATGTTCAAATTATACGTGTGACAGTTTTGCGAATTTAGAATTGGCTTTAGTGATATTTGAACAAAATCATGACTCTACACTTTCTCTTCAAGAGAATGTTAACTGATTTAAATTCGCGTAACCCTGTATACAGTTGGTATACGTAGTCGTAAGGTCAAATTGGTATTAATTTTCAGTCTATGAATATATCTTAATGCGGTCTTTGGAAAGTTTTTCAATTAACATAACTTTGGTTGGGATCTGGCAGTATTTAAGTGAAAAGTTTAACGTATTTCAAACATTTCGTATTATCAAGATTATTTAAAATCTTTTGATTAAGTATCTGAAAGTTATGAAATCATCTGATCAAAGTGAAAATTAAATGTCTACTAATAATAATAATTGTATGTAATAAATTAGTAAGCGTACGACTTCTCTTGTCTGTGCTTGTATTTTTTAATTTTTTTGATACTGCCTTTGACCAACAAGCATAATTATAATTATTTAGCCAGATGTGTTGTGTATGTCAGTATGATAAACGCTATTTGATTGAAAATCTACTGCATAAGTATATTTTCTTTAGGGGACTCGATGCCTAGTGTACTAGCACTTTAACGACACATTTTAAAGAAATTCCAATGTAATTTAATGTCATATTGATATACATTTTTCTTACTTTTCTTCTCTGTTACTCACAGCTGAGCATGACATTATGTCTACCCCACATAATTTTCACATTTTATATTGAGGCTTTTATAGGAGACCGTAGGTTGTACAATCAAATACCTATCTTTCAGTTAGTAGTTCGTAGTTTCGCTAGCACTAGATAGCACAAATCGATAATAGTCGAAGCATATTTGGGGCGAATTCGCTCATGCATGCCGAGCGCGCGAATCGATGCCAGAACTTAATTTATTGTGCCACACTATTTACATGGTAATTGCTTAACTTATATTATAGTCATTGTTATTGCTTTGTTCTATAATTTAAACAATCACGTTTGTTGCATGGTGGCCCCTCTTGTTATAGGGGCAACTGTATCTTTACACGAGAATTGTTACGAAAAAATATATTGTTTTGCGCTGTAGTCAGTTATTCTAAAGATTTGATTTGACCTCAATATACTTGTTTAATATTGATCTTTAAAACCAAAAGTTAAAAGAACAGTCTTAGTACTAAAGTAAATCATTAATAACTATATTACTTAATACAATATTAAGGTTATGTCTCTGCTGTTTCCTAAAAGATATTATATACGAGACAGTCGTTAGGTCATGTTGCAGGCCCTGTAACTGAAACTGCTACATGTAGGTTGGCCACACAACCTATATATTTTTATTGTGATTTGACTCTGACAGTGTGAGTAGTGTAACCTGTTCTGTTGGAGTATAAAACACAATTATTTTTTATGATGATTTCTATCTCAAATATTATGATTTGTAATCCAAAAAATTATCTATATATCTCTCTAAATAGTGTTTCTACTATTCTTGGGACTCGTACTCATGTTAATGATGAGTTTAAACTGAATTTAGGAGTTTTAGGTAACACTGCTATTGTAATATATAATATGCTGACTTATTTAATAAAAGTCATGCACGTCTTTCACAAACACACTGTCGTAAAAGGCGAAATATTTTTTATAGTGGCAATAAATCCAACATTGCCAAAATATTCACTCCCAACTCCCACCTTCGTATCCTAACGACACCATTATGATAATTTTGTCCTATATTTTCACCCCATATCAAACGCAAGAGGTCGTATTCAAAACCCTCTCAAATATCACAGATAGGGTTGCCCCTATTCTGGAGATGTAAATGTGTTTGCACAATACACACTTGAAGATATGACATAATAGTAACGACTTTTTTTTCACAAAGATTCTTGGAGCTGCCTTGTTAATATAACCTATAACGTAATGCTATCTAAATACAACGGACCGTTTGGAGTTTTTTTTTAGAATTTGAATGTTTAGATACTTTATAACCTAAATTAAGTTTCAATTGTGATATCCCGACAATAAGGTAACAGCGGAAGACCAGCATAGGTCAGTTCAGATCTACACATGCTGAGCTGGTACCTTAAATATTTATATACCTAATTATGTTATTTATATTATACTTATTATTATCATCTTGTGTACATATAAATGTATTTCTTTCCTTATTTCTTTCTTATTAATACCTGATTACAGTAACAGTGTTACCCAGACATTTAAAAGGTACGAAGTCCTACACAAGACTGCGTTGCGCTTGACATACAGAGCCAAGATTCAGTCTCTTCAATCCGATTTCACTGGTTGCCTTATCGAGCAACAACAAACGCACCGACAAAAGGAAACGTACGTTAATACGACCAATAATTTTGACCTATGTTATTTTTGCTTTACTATAACTAATAATGTCAAAAAAGTGAAAGTTTTTTATTAAAAAATCTCACTGATTTAATTTATAAACAACAATTAATTAAATATCCAAGTATCCAAGAAGACAACCAACAAACAATTACGTATGAGATTATGAGATATTATAACCAATTCGATTTCGGCGCCAGTGTCATTTCGAGGTCGGATTAATGCAATTAAAACAACAGTTACTTTTATTTATAGATAGAATATAACAATTATCAAACCGGCTCATGCAAAGCGTAGTAATTAAACAGAATGTTAATTATACCTATAAAATGATACCGAGGCATCCCTATCAAAGTTCATTAAATTCCCCACAATGAGAAGTCGGCCATTACTGGCGAAGGCATAAAAGGCTACAGATTTTATAATTGCTAAGAAGATATCTGTATTCATGAGGTAGGTATTAAACACTTGGAATTCGTGATGTTTTACTAACCCAGTTTGAAATTCTTATAAGCAATTAAATGGAAAACTATGCAAAATGCCGCTTCCATAATTTATTAGGTGGTTTTGTTATAAATTGATCATTTTTATATAACTTCTTTTATACGTAGATATTAATCTTGAAAAATTGAAAAGTCTCGTAAAATCACAAATGAAATTATGTGTAATACGTATATATGTGTAAAAATAATTTGATGACTAATTGTTAGACGAGTTATCAGAAATTACTTATCGTAAAACTTAAACTGCTGAAAAGATTGGGCCAAAATTTTAGTACAGAGATAAATTAGATTGTAATAATCTATTATATTGAACTAACAAAACTTATTTCTTTAAAAAACTTTTAACAAAGGTTGAATTAAAGTTAACGATATTTCATTGTTAAATCAAACAAAAAACAGATTGAACATTTTCAGCTGCGTCTTCAAGATGAGCATTCAAATAAATTGCCAAGCATAAAAGAATTTTAATGAGAACTGATTCATGCCAGTACATTATATACTATATTATGTACATATTATAATACTGAATGTTATAAAACAAAGTCTGCGACGTGTCAGTCTGTATGAACGCGATAAAAATTATGAAATGGATTTTCATTACACACGTTTTTGCAAATGTTGAGCTACAATGTTTAGATATTTATAATTAGATTTTATGTAGGTATTAATTGATTTTAGTAGTTATGATGAGTTTTGATGTCAGTCGCTACATAACTGGATATTTCCTCGTTGCTACATAATAATATAACTAAATTTTAATACGAAATTATGGCTTACATAGCATGATAAAATAATAATAATTGAGGTTCATCGTCCAATAGAAAGGGGAGGCCTTTGGACTTCCATATGTACCGGTTGGAAGCGACCTGCATCCAGCGTCTTCCGGCGACCTTTATAAGGTCGTCTGTCCACCTTGTGGGTGGACGTCCTACGCTTCGTTTGCTATTCCGTGGTCTCCACTCGAGCACTTGTCGACCCCATCGGCCATCCGATTTGCGCGCTATGTGACCTGCTCATTGGCACATCAGCTTGCTAATCCGCTGGGCTATGTTGCTAGGTATTCGTAGATTACCGATTTACAACATAAAACAGGTCCAGTTTCGAAGAGAGCTCAGTCAAGATGAAATCGGTACAAATAGCTAGTTATACATGTACAATATTATACGAGTAGATACGTACAGCGAAGTATGACTGATATGGCGTGAAAGACAAATTCGTCTCGGCTATCAGGCTTCTCGGGTATTCTCGCGCGACGTGAATAGCGTAAACCAAGTTTAGGTTATGTAATATTTGTTCCAAAATAGTAAAAATAGTTTTTGAGAAAACGTAACGTTTGTATTATAATTATAATTATTATTGGGGAACCTCAAAAGGACCTTAAGCCGCTTCGACCATTTCTAATCTTTTATGGCAGTCTAGTTGAGTTATAATTCACTGCTTAAGCCCGTGGCCTCTATGTTTCGGGGAGTGACTTGTTGTATCTCTTCTGGGAGCATAATGTGTCGCCCCAGGTGAATACTTCTGTTGAACATGAGTGGGCGTAACGTTTGTAATAGGTAATTGTAAAAAAATGAGGCAATTCCTTTTATGTAGATATTGTATAGGTATTTTTAGGTAAGCGCTTTTTAATGCTATAATATGTAGAAAATTAGTTTTGTAACAAGAACTAAGAAAGAAGGTTGTCCTTCAGGTTATGTGTTCTAATGTAAAACCTAAATCAAATCTATGCCTCAGTTATACAAATTTACAAGCACAAAGCTATTGTTACGTCTTACTGGGAGGTACGTTTGTACAATATATGAAAGAACCATTTGGACTCGAAATCAAGAAGAAGAGCTATATTTCAATACTTGCTCACAATTTCCGTAGATTTGTAAGGTAGTTTGACAGTATTTTATTACTTGTTCATTATACCTTACCTTTGATCACAATTTCGAGTTATGTTAAGTGACGATTAGCACTAAACCTACAAGGCAGGATTTTTTTTATACAACGAAGTAAGAGGACGAGCAAGACGCTCTCCTGATGGTAAGAGATAACGCTGCCCAAAAATTCTAGGTGCACTGCGCCAACGCTTCTTACTTGAGAGTCAATAGACATTATATATAGAATAGTAAATTCAAACGTATGTAAATATATTATTCTCTATAAATTTTTACTGTTTTAGCATATGATTCGAGATTGTATTTTGTAAATGTATTCTGGACGAGTGCGAGTGCACATTCGATCACGTTTCAACGCCGATAAGAGACGTAAAAAACTGTTTTATAGCCAAACTTCGATAAATACAATTTTTGATATGAATTTGGTAATTTCTTTGGTACTTGCGTACACACATCTGTGTAAACCATACTCGAATTTATTGTAGATTGTTTTTGTACTTTATAAGGATGGAATTGTTCATAGTGACCGTTTATTAATATACTAGCTTACACTCGCGACTTTGCCCGCTTGCAGAAATCCTTTCTTAGCGGAGGTCTACGTCATAAAACCTATCTGTGTTCCAAATTTCAACCCAATCTGTCCAGTGGCTTAGGCTGTGCGTTGATAGATCAGTTAGTCAGTCACTCTTTCCTTTTAAATATTTAGATTTGTTTATTAAAATTTTAATTATATGTAATTCGTAACTCTAACCTTTTATACGGTACACTTACGTACATTGTACATATACGAATAGGAACATTACCATTTAATTGACTGAAATATTTTAGAGAATTTAGTTATCGATTTGATAAGACAAATCTTATTATATTAAAATAAAAACAAAAAATTAACGTACTTTTATCTACATTTCCTTCCACTTTGGACTCGATTGGGGGTATTCAACCCATTGATTTTTGCCCGAATAAACGCATTAGGATATAGTTACAACTCTACGTCCAAGACTTATTGTTAATACATATTAGTTCATATTAGTGCTCGTAGTCGTTTAAAAATATCTGATAGTCTCCCTTGAGATAGGCCCTTCATTCACAGCACAGTTGACAAGTGCAACGATGACAACTGTCGGCCAAGAACGCCCATTAAATCATGTAACGTACACAAACATTCTTAAGCTTGAATGAACTACCTCTGTCTGAACCGATGCCAGATCGCGCATCACTCGCTACAGATTTAGAGCTAAGTCCTGTAGGTCATGATCACAACACACACCTGGCCTCTTCGCGGTACACTTCTATACATTTTTTATAATTATCAAAGTCACCTTCATGTCACAGATTTTCTACAATCGTAATTGACACGAGATATCGAGCGACAGCCTCCGCGTTATCTCACATAACGTATTCTCAACGCGAGCCTGAGATCGCGGAGCCGTGAAAACGATTCGTTCCCCTTCCGAGATACACATCTACCGAAAGATCGAAATAGATCAACGTAAAATCATCCCTGAACGTAAACGCGGACGCAAACAAACGCGGCCTTGAACGCAAAGCAGATCGGCTGAAATAGCCGCGGTGATACGAGCACGTGATGTTACGTACCTCGCGTATACTCCTATGGAGAAAATCGATGGTGCTCGCCACTCGGAGACCGGCGGCCGACTGAGCCACTGTGTCAGCGGAACGCGCCCCGCCCGAGCCTCCGCCCGCCTCGATATCACTTTATAAAAAAAATATACTTCACAGTTAGCACTTGTAAAAAAATACGGATGCAGCACTATTTAAAAATATTTGTAATAGAGGCGGTGTGTTGAGGTGATGCGCGATGTGCCGCGGCGGATGCGAGCGACGCGTGGAGTCGGGTCGGAGCGGGGCCGTGGACTGGCCGCAGCTCGCGCGAGCCGGCGAGGTGCCTCCCTGCCCCGCCGTGACGTCGGCTCCGCTGGAAATTACCAGCTTCCCGAACGAGGGTCGGCGGATGTAGGTCACGGGGACTGGCCTGCACTTGCCCACTCTACCGTGAGCTGATACACTTCACAAGTTTAAGGACATAACTACTCCTCATTAGGTGCACAATCATAGAGCGTGCCTACTGACTGTCGCTACGGTGTAGAAGGAAGCGGCCTTCTTTACGACGTGACGTCATTCGTAGCACCGTAGTCGCTTGTAGCGTCATTGAGTGACCTACGTAGACCCCGCTACGTTTGTTAATTTGAGAAAAAAAAAACGAACTACAGTTGAAATTGAAAAAGTAAGTAACCGAACTAAACTGGAACATTTTAATAAGACAGAAGGGCAAAATAATTTTGATGAAATCACAATTGAAAAACTTTTCAGACTACGTTTTTATAGAGAATTAACACAATGGTAACTTTTCAGGTCTTTTTCTGTTTTATTTAAATTACTATGGAATGTTACGTTTTTAAATTATTTGATTTCGTTATTTGTTTTCGTTTAACATTTTTCTGTTTTATTTTACTTTGATGATAATATTTATTTTTTGTAGATTGTATTAGACAAAATTATATGTATTTACGTACATATGTAGAGGTAATATTGCAAAATCCTACTATTATCGCATAAAATGTTTCAACTTTTAAATCGATAAATATCGTAACAATCATTTGCAGGACAGAAAAGATTCCTATGAAAAACAAAATGACAATATTTTGATTAAAAAAAATCGGTTAATTATTTTGTTTTATGTACATAATAAGAGACAGAAAAATATATGGGACACGCATACATGCATGCACGTTTGGCTTCACATTTTATTCAAAAGATACTCGCATTTTCTTTCTAGTAAAAATTATCTCTTGGAACTCGAAATTTACATAAACGCCACCGAAATGGTGATTTATTACATTTTGTAATGCTTCTACGCAGTTTAAAAAGTTTTTAGTTAAAATCTATCGTTTAGTGCACACTCTACTTTACATTTTATGGCTCGCTGCACTTCTTGTGAATAGTTATTGTTTACGACGTGTAAAAAGGTGTAGTACACAGTTTGATTTTATTTAGTAAAGGCGGAGAACACTTAAATTAAAAACCACAAAAGATACTTAAATGAACAAGTAATTATTTAAATCAAGATGATATAAACTTTTTCTACTTTTTTTCCGTATGTGAAAGATATTATTATTACCTATGTATAAACTTTTTTTCGTCTCCTGCCCCGAATTTAAAACTATAACGTTAAAGACAACTGTATTAGTTTCGGAGATATTTTCACACTGAAAGATAAGGTTATATTCGATTTTCTAGTACTACCTACGCCCGACATTGCGCGTAGTCCGACTAGCGCTTGCCCTATTTATTAATGTTGGACACCGATACAAAAGCAGACGGATCATATCCTTTTCATATAGCTCTTCCCCAAAACCTTGGTCCGCAGTTTCTCGTCTCATCTCAGTTACGTTTCCTTCAAAGTAAAACATAGTATCGTTTGTGAGTGGGACTGATAATGAAAGATCGTGAGCGATATCGACGAGGCACCGCTGATAACCAGATTTTAGTCACGATCTCTACAATTTATGTACTTTTCTATTTATTTTTGAATATAATATTGTTTACATTACATAGTTTTATATAGGAAATATCCTTGGAAATATATGTAGACAGATTAGATAGGGCAACATTGTAATTACGCCATTTCCTTTAATTTTATCGGTGGGCAGAGTTGACAATGGCAAACTCTGGCGTAACACTTATAACGGGCGCTGATTTGTTTAAAAAAAACTGCTTCGCTTCGTGGCGACGTGTGATTGGTCGATAGTCGGGGGACGCGTAGATTGGCCAATGAGCGTGGAGCAAGAGTTGTGGAAAAGATCCGATGGTGGCGCTAGTAAGCGAGTTTACTTGGTACGGATCTCTGTGCGGGAGCTGACACTTTTTGGCTTGGGATCGGTAGAAGCACGTTGGGACTCCGACAACTGGGAATATTAGTGTCCATTACGAGTGGAACGCCGAGTCCACCGAATAACCCTAAAGCTAAGTATAAGTAGAGTCTTTAGCTAGGTCTCATAGTAATTATCATTGTCTATTGTCTAATTATAATAAACTAGCGGCCCGTCCTCGCTTCGCTTCGGGTGCCATTATGAATAAAAAAATAAAATGAAATAATAAGACTTACGCAATACCTAAATATTTCAATGACAAATCTACAGATTTAGTATAATACCATTGCTAGAAATAGAAAATGATCACGAACGTTAAATTCGCATCTTAACATGAATTTAGTCTTTTACAACTTGTGATCCTATTTATGATATTTCTATCTTAAAATATTCTAGTAGCTTCTGGTGCTTCGCCGGCCACTGCCGTGGCCTTTACAATGTTTGGAGATACTACAAAGATTTCAGGGAAATAAAAACTATCCTATGCTCTGTCCCAGGACTCAAATTGTGTTAAAACTTATTTCCCTAATTCGTTGGTTAAAACCAAATGAAAGCTACGTCAGTTCGACGGATACTGATTCCTTATACAAACTCTTAAATGCCTGGTTTCCTATCTGAAAGGGCGGTTTCAGGGATAAAAGCTATTTTGTGTCCTTTCTGGTACTCAAACTAACCTTTGTAGAAGTAAAAAAAAGCTTAATTGGCCTAACGAATATAGACAACTCATAACGAATATACATAACAAACTTCACCCCTGTTCCCCTTCTAAAAGGGGATTTCTAAAATATAAAAACTATCCTATGTCCTATTTTGGTATACAAACTACCTTTATTATACTTACTAAATTTCAGGCCCAGCGATATTAGAAATTTCAATACAACATTTGCCCCCACTTTTATAGGAGTAAAATGGCCCTCTTTTCCCCTATAGGAGGGGAATATCTGAGATAAACACTATTTTACATCCTCTCCTGGTACTTAAATACCTTTGCATGCCAAATTTCAACTCTATCAGTTCAGCAAAAAGATAATAAAAATATATATGTTTAGGTATTAAAAAGAACCTATAGGATAGGTATTCCAAATTTTATCATTCTAGGTTTAGGAGTTTCGTCTCTACTGTGATAATGACGAGTCAGTCAGATTACCCTACAGAGTTTAGTGTAGTCCCACATATTATGTTAGTTAGGTTGGAAAGTAGCCACAATGCGCAAATGGAGCGCACGAAGCGAGAATGAGGCGATGCGCTTGAGCTTGGGAATCAAACAACTTTTTTATACCAAATTTCAGCTTAATATTCCCGTTCCCATAGGAATATTTGGATGAATAAACAATCCATTATCGTTTCTTGGTAGTCAAACTACTATTACACCAAATTTCAAACTATTCAGCTCAGCGTTTACATTTTCCATATTAGTCCCGTTCCCGTGGGAATTTTGTATTGAAAACTATCTTGTACTCTTTTTTGGTAGCCAAACTACATTTGCATTAAATTGCAGCTTAATTGGCCACGTGGTTACAAATTTCTATATTATTCACGTTCCCGTGGGAATATTGGAATGAAAACTATTTGAACCCTTTTCTGATAGTCAAAATACCTTTATACTAAATTTCAACGTTATAGGCTTAACGGTTACAGATTTCCATTTTGTTCCCGTTCCCATAGGTATTTTGGAATGAAAATGATCTTGAATCCATTCATGGTACTCAAACTACCTTTTTACCAAACTTTAGCTTAAAAGGCCTAGTGTTTACAGATTTCCATTTTGTTCCCGATCCCGTAAGAATTTTGGAATGAAAACTATCTTGAATCCATTCATGGTAGTCAAACTACCTTTACACCAAATTTCAGATTGATAGACTCAACGGTTACAGATTTTCATATTATTCCCGTTCCCGTGAAGAACCGTTGTGAATCCTTTCCTGACAGTCAAACTACCTTCCAAATTTCAGCGCTATAGGCGTTACCGCGATTTTAATTTTGTTCCCGTTCCCGTAAGAATTTTAAAATGAAAACGATCATGAATCCAATCATGGTACCCCAACTACCTTTATACCAAATTTCAGCGTAATAGGCTAGAGGTTACAGATTTCCATTTTGTTCCCGTTCCCGTAAGAATTTTGGAATGAAAACTATCCTGAATCTTTTAATGGTAGTCAAACTACCATTTTACTAAATTTCTGCTTGATAGACTCAACGCTGACAGATTTCCATTTTTTCCCGTTCCCGTTGGAATTTCGCAAAATCCGTTCTTATCGGTCGCCTAGGTTACCTAAAAACACGCTGTTTAAATTTCAGCTCAATCAGTCCAGCGGTTTTATCCCTGCGATGATGAATCAGTAGATTTCCACTTTAAATACATATTGGTATAGAGTACATCTGTACTCGTAGATTGTTCCCGTTCCCGTGACATTTTGGGTTGAAAACTACCTTGAATCCAGTCATGGTAGTCAAACTACATTTCAACTAAATTTCAACGTAATAGGCCTAGCGGTTACAGATTTTTAGTTTTGTTCCCGTTCCCGCAGGTATTTTGGAATGAAAACGATCTTGAAGCCATTCATGGTAGTCAAACTACCTTTATGCCAAACTTCAGATTTATAGGTTTAGCGGTTACAAATATCCATTTTGTTCCCGTTCCCGCAAGAATTTTGGAATGAAAACTATCTTGAATCCATTCATGGTAGTCAAACTACCTTTATACAAAATTTCAGATTAATAGGCCTAGCGGTTACAAATTTCCATTTTGTTCCCGTTCCCGTAGGAATTTTGGAATAAAAACTATTTGAAATTTTTTCATGGTAGTAAAACTACCTTTACACCAAATTTCAGCTTGATAGACTCAACGGTTACAGATTTCCATTTTGTTCCCGTTCCTGTGGGAATTTCGCAAAATCCCTTCTTATTACCTGCCTACGTTACCTAAAGAACACGCTGTCCAAATTTCAGCTCAATCGGTCCAGCGGTTTTGTCCCTGCGTTGATGAGTCAGTCAGTTTTCTATTTTATATAATAGTATAGATTGTG
The DNA here is from genome assembly GCA_947507615.1 of Hemithea aestivaria. Lineage (NCBI taxonomy): Eukaryota > Metazoa > Arthropoda > Insecta > Lepidoptera > Geometridae > Hemithea > Hemithea aestivaria. The sequence goes on from OX382331.1 coordinate 13,116,793, forward strand.
CTAATGCTTGTAATGTTTTATTATCCTCGGCCGTTATTATCCACACTATCTAATGATGAAGGGCTTTAAAAAGCGACCATATATATAGGCAGGCGGGGCTCACCTATTCTACATATATTTTGATTGTTTTCAAAAACAACACTAAGAAATATATTTTGATTATATCTAAAAACAACGCTTGAGATGTTAAAATGTATCTATATACAGCAACTTGATACCATACTAGTTGCGTTCAGCATTTATACGCTGATAATATTGTCTATAACCTAGGCAATACCTGTATTATATCAGGTTCTAAGCAACCTATATGAGATATACAATATTTCATCTCAATCAGTTCACCAACTTACAGAATCATACTAGATCGGTTAAATTTTATAACACTAGTATACGCTCGCGGCTTTTTCCGCGTGGCAAAATCCTTTCTGAGCGGAGATCTACGTCATAAAACTTATGTGTGTTTCAAATTTCAACCCAATCCGTACAGTGGTTTAGGCTGTGCGTTAATAGATCAGTCAGTCACTCTCTCCTTTTATATATTTAGATACATAATATTAATCATACTTTCGCATTTAAAAAATAACTAGCTTACGCTCGCGGCTTTGCCTGCGAGGCAATATCCTTTCTTAGCGGAGGTCTACGTCATAAAACCTATGTGTGTTCCAAATTTCAATCCAATCCGTACAGTGGTTTAAGCTGTGCGTTAATAGATCAGTCAGTCACTCTTTCCTTTTATATATTTAGACTAGCTGCGCCAAGCGGTTTTACGGTGTACTATAGCTTATGTGTTACTTCAGGGTCTAAGCTATCTCTATACCAAATTTCAGCTCAATCGGTCCACCCGTTTAGGCGTGAAGAAGTAACAAACATACACACTCACACACAAATTTTCGAAGTCTTGTTCGAAGATTAACTTTATTTCTCATACAAAATTTTGTTCATTTACAATGAGATTTATAAATATAATCTATAGTTAAAATTAGTTTTCTGGCACGCCACGCACTCTTATTACTATTACAGTTGATTTTCAACATATTTCTTTAATTTACTTCTAAATAAACTAAATCATGTTAATAATATTGTTATTGTCCTACTATACCTCTAAAGATAGATTCATGATGTCACTATTGTATTCGATATCCCAAGGCCTTTACCTCAATGAAATCCATCGATACGGCCTCCGACATGTAGGTGAGACTACATCAATATAATAAGGAAAAAGCCTCCAGCACTGTCTTAACTAATGTCTAATGATTAAATTATAATAGGTTTTGAATCATAAACACCTCTCCGCTGTATTTGATCATCACTTTTTTAATACATTTCACAGTAAAAACAAGTGAAATAAAAAAATAAACTTTTTAAAACAAGTTTTATTATTATTACCATCTAGCACCAAAGTACTCGTTAAGACGAATCAAATGAGCCCAAACTCGATGGGGTTGCGTCGTAGTAATTGTGTTTTTACATCTTCATCCGCGACCATCATTTGTTAGTTCTAATTCGATCTCTATCAAGTCTACCTTTTAAACGGGTAAACATACATGGCTGAAATTTATAATATTCTTAGGTGCGGCCAGCACATTTACCCGCTGTACCTACTGTAAAGTGTTACCTATGTGTTATTCCAGGGTCTAATCTCCAATGAGTGCTTCGGCGTACCCACTGCCCCAGCATTATGGCTTCCCGCAGGAACACCCCCAGGTTTTTTAGTGGGTATCTCCGCCGGGCTCATTTTCGGCGGGGAAGTCCCACATACTGCACCGCGCCCCCCGGCGTGGGATGATGACGCGTAACGCATTTTTCCTGGGTCAAAAAAAACAATGGGTCTAATCTCTATACCAAATTTTAGCTTAATCGGTTCACCCGTTTAGGTGTGAAGAAGTACCAAACATACACACTCACAAACTTACGCATTAATAATATTAGTGCGATGGATAGCTTATCTGGAATAGCTACAGCTAGTTGGATATGAAAACAAATAAATAAGTTCTTTAGAACTATTGTGCTAAAGATCTTGAGACATTTTTCATTTAGCTAATTTGCTATACTCTAAAAACTTTGTTTACGAGTAAGTGCATTAGTGCCAAGTAGGGATTGCAATCCGGTGTCATTTTGCTTTTTACTACAATAAGTGATTTAATCAAGTCACTACTCTCATATTACGTAATACTAGCTGCGCCCAGCGGTTTCACCCGCTGTACTGTAACCTATGTGTTGTTCCAGGGTCTAAGCTATATCAAATTTCAGACCAATCGGTCCACTCATTTAGACGTAAAAGAGTAACAAACATACATCCAGACACCCATTCTTACAAACTTTCACGTTTATAATATTAGTAAGATGAAGGTAGTTAAAATCGACTTTATTACCTAACCAATGTTAAGACCGTTAAGACAAATAGATAAAAACATATTTTCATTCAGAACAATTAAAATTTAGTAGGTAGTGTAGAATTAGACGACATTCTGAATTAGTCACGTCGAATTCCTCAGTGTCTGAAAACCAGGCTTTACAACCAGAGGGCCTATTGGCTAATTCTCACTCACTACAATTGATGACAACTTCAATATACATTGAGGAGGTTTAAGCAAGTAATGTACGCAATTTTGTCTATGGATTCTAGTGTTTTACATATCGTTTGACGATAGCCTTCAGTGCATCCTGCCCACCATGACATACGCCGCCGAGACATGGACGCTAACTCATGAGGCTGTTTACCGCATCAAGGTAGCACAGAGAGCCATGGAGCGCGCCATGCTTGACATCAAACTTGAAGATCAAGTTCCAAACATCGAAATTAGGCGGTGAACAAAAGTTCAAGATGCCGGAACGAGAGTAATGGGACTCAATTGGAGTTGGGCAGGTCACCTGGCTAGGCGAGGTGACGACAGGTGGAGTAAGATGTTGACTGAATGGTGACCAAGGACAGGCAAACGCAGTGTCGGTCGTCCAGCAGCCAGATGGATGGACGATTTGGTAAAATTGGCGGGTCGCACATGGACTAGATTGGCACAGGACAGGGTTGACTGGCATAACCTGAGGAAGGTCTATTCCCAGTAGTGGGATGTAGAGGGCGGTGGATGATGATGACGAAGTAGAGTAGGTAATACTTATAATTTTACGAAGCAACGAGTAACTCAGTCTTTCTAGATTTCACTTTCACAGATTTATTTATAAGTAGGTAACAATATTAATTATTATGTAGTATTTAATAGATACAATAGTTATACCTTACTCTCGGTGACGAAAAACTCGCACGCATGAATACCACACGCATTAAAAGTACCTACGCATGCAACAGCTATATTATTTTGCCACAAACTACTAGCACCGGATCCGGTCTCCGGATCCGGTATATTTGTACCGGATCCGGTAACCGTTAAATGTGCCGGATCCGGCCGGATTACCGGATCCGGTTTTCCGGATTGCAATCCCTAGTGCCAAGTGAAACTTTAGTACCATGTCGCTTTACAATAATACATATTTACATACAATAATGGTTTGTGTTTTGTCATGATTTTGTTAAGACTAGGAGTTAAAATTGATATTGTTAGTGATGTTCATATGGACTTGTCTAGAGTATTGCATGAAAAAAATACTAAAGAGACTGAGCTTGCTTAATAAGATATGAGGTATCTATAGTAAGCCCACTTCCATATAGCTTACGCGTACATGAATACACAACACTTCACACACTATAACTATTACTTACTAGAACATAATTGAGATTTGATAGATATTTGGTATGTTGGTATGTTATAAATATCTGAGCTCTAATGGAATAACACACTATAGGCAAATTTTTAGTAAAACGGTTGATCATAGCTAGTTTGAAATAAATAATGTATTGAAATTAATAAGGTGATTTATTAAACCAGGCGTGAGTTTGAGTGCTTGTTGTATTTAAATATTACTACATAATAATGTAGTGATCTTAGTAAGGGTGTTTCATCACTGCCTCAATGAAACTACTTCTTGTAATTTCTGTTCTCTGTCTTGAGTTTAATTTAAAAGTTTCCATCGGGTTCAGACACCGGTGATGTGAAATTTTTGTAATACACTGTCGAATGAAACTAGTTGTGGTGTAAAATAGAGTCGCGTCTTGAGCTATAAAATGTTTTGCAATATTTTAAACTATATGCAGGGGCGGATACAGAGATGGGCTAGGGGGTATTCCTTTTTTCCGCGAATCAGTGCTTTGGCGTACCCGCTGCCCCGGCGTTATGGCGTCCCACAGGATCATCCCCAGGTTTTTAGTGGGGTTCCCCGCCGCACCCATCTTCGGCGTGGGAGTTCCACATACTGCCCCGCGCCCCCCGGCTTTGGATGATGGTGCGTAACGCATTTTTTCTATGTCAAAAAAATAGGGATAATCCTCTGAAACATAATATTCTTAACTTACTCTAAGCAGCTCGTATGTAGTGTCAAAATTAAAAAATATATATATAGGTTTTCAAAATTTTAGGCTGGAATCGCGCCTATCAGCCCCTTCTTCCTCTCCCCCCCTATTAAAATCCTAAATCCACTGCTGACTGTATATACCCGTAGTAGTGAAGTCATGAGATAAAAGGTTTAGTTCATGTTAGAACGTAAAGACTATATATTATTTTAGTACAAAATGGTTTGAAAAATTTTTGTAGATGTAATTTTTAGCTGTTTTGAATATCTTATTAAAATCTGTATACATATAGGTAGTACCTATTTAGTGCAAAAATAATTTTCATTCTTAAATAAATCGATTTTAAAAAGGACAAAATACTTTCTTGGCGTTGGGTGTTCGAATGTAGCTCGCACATCAATCCACATTGACCGTGCCGAAAAAAAAATGTATATACCTATAATGTAATTTTTTTTCCGATTCGGATAATTCGACTCCGGTGAGTGTGCGAGGTTTCATGACATTTTATATAAAGAATCCAAAATTCAATTCGATCGGCGCGGTCGATGCGGATGAATGTGCGTTCACCATTAAGGTGCAAAGTCTAGCGTCAGCATGTAGTTTTGAAAGGTTTTGTCGAGGTATTCCGACTTCTATTGTCATCAATAATTATAGAAAGAAGATTGCAGACAATTAATATGGAACAATACTAATTTGAGTTGTTTCACATAACAGCTTCGAAATTATTCCAAGCAGCCCCGATTCATAGCAATTTGCAGCAAACTGAACGCATAGTTAGTGTCTAACGATGTAGGTGAATGCAAACTGCGCAGAGCACTCTGCGAAACAAATCGTCCAATTATGGCAGAACTACGAGCATGCTTATTATCTAGTTATCTAGAAAAGCTATTTTACGGTAGAATCCTTTTGAATCACTGAACATGAAAGCCTTTTATTATGTTTAAGTATGGAATTTTTGCTATGATAACTATAAAGATGCGTTGCACGGAGGATTAGAATCTTATGAGGTACCTAAGATACGAACAATTTAATTATTTAATTTGGATATTCTACATATACAAACAAACTTTTGCATTTAACTTGGATAGATACATAATATATGCAAAATAGAATATCAAAGATATTATAAAATAGAGGTAGTATTGATCTTATAGGCCGTCCTCACATTGGACAGCGACGACATCGCAGCGATCCCTCAGCGTCATCTTTGTCACCTACCGGAGAGCCCGCACCGGTGTATCGCCGAGAGGGCTGGCGATCATCATCATCAGCCTATGTTCGTCCACTGCTGGACGATGACACGCCACTCAACTCGGTCCTCCGTCTTTCTTCTCCACCCACCCCCAGTACAGATATAAAAATATACCATTCAAATAGATACCTAGACATCGACTTCGTTGTAGACTTTGTTGTATAAATAGATACCATATCCAGATTAGTAAGTTCCATTACTGTGTTTAGATTAAAATTCACAAAGTTATTAATGTTTTCATATGTATGTAAATGTTTGGTTATCCGAAGGGAATTTGAGCGAGGATCCCGTATCAATTCCAGTTTTATGTGAATTCGTATAAAGGGTTTGTCGTTCCTATATTTTTTTGTAATTTTTCAAACGGATTCTCTGTTCTCAGTACATAGTTTACATGAACATACACATTAGAGAAAATGCACTTTTTATAATAATATAAGGTAGGTATAATGGTTTTGACGTAATCATTTGACGTTCGTCCACTGCTGAATGCATGGGCATCTCCCATGGCACTCCACTCAACTCGGTCTTCTGTCTTCCTCTTCCAACAACTACCAGTGACTCTTCGGATATTGCCGCCCCATCTCGCCCAAGAACCCATTACAGCTTAGGCGTATCGCCTACGTTTGCCGAGACGCGGTCTCTACTCTAGAACACGACTAGCCCAGCGATTATAATATCAGTGCTGCGGAAAATGTGATTAGCCTATCCATGGTTCTGACATCCTTGGGAACAACTTTTTTCTAAATTTTAAAAGACACGTAGAATTTTAGGTCCCGGTTGATTCCTATATTCTAAATGGGTTGGCCATGCAACTAATAATATCACAACAGTGTGTTATAGGTTGTGTGTGTCTAGCTTTAATTATATTTATTACGTTTCAAAAGATGCAACCCTACCCCGTAGACCCTAAAACCCCAAGCTCACGATGTCCACTGTCCTCGCGAAAGTAGATAAAAAATAATAACTATGAATGGAAGCTGAAAATAGCTTACGCATCATTTCAGTTTGTGTAGATATCGATTGGCTCTATAGGGCACGGTGCGACTGGAATAGGGGTGTTCCGTGATAAATTGCCACGCCGTGACTCGCGGATTCACGAAATCAGGACGAGTGGGCCCCAACTCGGTGTAATTATGACTGTAAGTGATTTTAGGGATTATTTATACACGTGTGAGGTATTTTTGGGTGTTAACAATAAGATAGATTAACTTTTAGTACATAACATGTTCAATCTAAGAGTAAATCTATAGGATATAAGTAGGTACACTTATTGTTAGTTTTCTCCTCTCTTATTGTCACTTTTCGAAAACTAATGAAAACCTTTTCCTTAGATTTCTATTGATATGTAAAGATTGTCTGAAGCGTCTGTACCTCTATATTATGTAAAAGGGATGCCACCAAAAACATAACTTGTAAAAAATACCAAGTCTCGCAACTGCAGTTCTTCTACCGTAAAAAGTTGTGAGATCCATGTACTACCAAGTCGGTAAAATCTTTTGTGTTTTAAATCAATAGATCGACTTGGCCATCGCATGAAAACACAACAATGTATCTCTCAAGTAAAATACCGACATAATAGTGCGATTGCCAAGTCAATCTATTAATTTAAAACACAAAAGATTTTACCGACTTGGTAGTACATGGATCTCACAACTTTTTACGGTAGAAGAACTGCAGTTGCGAGACTTGGTATTTTTTACAAGTTATCTTTTGGTGGCATCTCACTACTTTTTGTTTTTTTTTTATTCGTTATATGTAGGTAAGCCTTTGCCCACGATATCGCCTGATCTTAAGTGACGACGACCGTAGATGGGAGCAGACTAAACCTAGAAGGCGGGATAATCCCTCCCTGGCTTTATACATTATTACGGCATATGTATATATTATGGCATTATTATTGGGATTTTATGCAATTTTTACCGTTGACTGCAAATGTAACATTGTAATCCTATACATTTATACGGGATTACAAAGTTATTAATGCAGTTTATGTATCTCGAAAACTAGACCGAAATTGCATGTTTTTTTAGTTTTTCTATGGTTTATACAATAAACTCTAAGTATGTACCAAGTTTGAACCTTCTATGTTTGCTAGAAGTGCCTTAGACTTTTGATGATCGGTCAGTGAGTGAGTGAGTGAGTGACAAAATTACAAAACTTTGACTAGTTATAATTTTTAAACGACTAGTTCAAATTGAATGAAATTTGGAATAAATCGTGTTTATACAATGCATACTTGGTTGTTAAAAATTGAAGCTGCTAGTTTTTTCCACAACGAAGTTATAGGGGGTCGAAAATGGTCTGAACTGCTTCCAGAAAAGGATGGTACGGTCGTGCCGCTTTTTTTGCTTGACTTGGCGGGGGCACTGCCGTGCCCCCAGATCCTTATGTATTTTTTGGAATTGTGTTTTTTTTTTGACATTTGGGTGACGAAAATAACATAAGTGTCTTTCTTTTTTCATACATTACAGGCTTTTGACCACGACCTCGCGTGATGTTAATCTCGGTTTAAATTCGTAATCTTATTATATACCTTTATTAATTCAAATTGTACAATAATTTGACCTATTACATTAATCTACTATTTTAATTCAGGAAAGAACAACATTAGAACGCTTTGACCTGGAAAGATTCCCATATCAATATTAAAACATCCGACCTTTAGTTCGTCTGATACTCCCCGAGATGAGATTAACCTGCGAACAAAGCACAACAAAGCTGCTAGAAGTACTTATATTTTAAATAGAAATGAAGCATACCTATATTATGGTAAAGCCGTTCGCTGGTATACATACTCATACGCATTTTAATTCACTCTTGCACACAAACTCTATAAAGTTTAGATGTGTATCCAAGCTGTACGCAGCTGTCCAAATTATTATCTCGTAGTTTCCAAAATGACCTAACGACTGCCCTTAACATATTTTATAGGAATCAGCTTGGGTCCAAGCAGTTTATCATGCTTTCGGATTTCGGATACACAGCGAAAATTTTAGTTTTATACATTGAGATTTAAAACTAAAAAAGGTCATAAGGCTTCATGTGGCTTCAAGTTTAACAAAAAGGTTTTCAGTCAAAAAGAATGAAGCCCTTGTCATCCTTTATCATCGGTATTCTTCTTTCGTATTTATTTTTCATCAAGTTAAGTCCAGCAGTTTATTTCCTTCATGGTAGCAAGATGGTTCCGTGCGTCATATATATAATTCAAATGTTACGAATACCTTTGTTGTTTTTCCTTGTTTTTTCTAAGAAACGTGTGTTATTGTAAGCTTTTTATGAAACGGAGAGAAATACGAATCGACATTTCGGATAATCTATGTTTCTCAATGAAATTGGTTTATTCAAAGGCACATTGATCTTTGAGAGTCGTCGTCTTACATCTATGACGTTTATTCTACAGTAAATGCCTACCTAAATTAGCAGTAGACGCCCTTTTTTTGACCCAGGTAAAATGCCTTACACGTCGTCACCTTGCGCCGTGCCGATTAGAAGAATATGTAGATTTTCTCCATCGTAAAGATGGACAAAGGGCTTGGCTAGGTATTACCCGGTAAAATCTTGGGGAAGTACCAAAGTACCTACTTGCTAGACGCCATGATGTTGGAGATGTGGGAACGCTGAAGCATTCATCCGGTAGAGGTTAGAACTACCGGTATCTATTTTTTTAGAGTGTTCCTATACCCTAGAAATATATAGACAACTGTTAAGTTTAGGGTAAACCATGGGCCGCCTAGTTAAAAATGCAATAATAACGAATCGAAAAGGAACGCTATTTTCCTACAAAAACGATAAGTATAAATACGTTTTTATAATTGTAGGGAAAGTCCCTTTAAGAAAGCGCTGTCTTCACATAAATCCGATAACTTAAAGAATATTACGTACTACAAATGCCTAATCAAGGAAATAGTTAACAGTTAAGCGCAAATCAGTGCATCAAGGTCGTTCGAATGCATTTCCTGCCCAAATCAAGTTCCGCGCTTAAAAACTTGTTTACGAGTTACAGTTACATGAAAAACACGAAGGGCAACGGCAATCACGCGAAAACAACCTAATAAGAACACACAAATGTAACTAAGGGAGATACTGTGCTCCAAAACAAAAGTGATACCTTGCAGTTAATATTTTATGTCACATGGGTGTAGTGTCTTTATGACGCGGAGTGCTACTGCTTGTTTATAATAAATACAAGTAGCACTTTCTATACGCTTAACATTTTATGGAAACTGATTAAATTATATACATGTTTATACTTTTATACAACATCATACAATAATATTCATGGAAATACGTACTTGCAGAAGGTATTTTGAGAAGAAAGATGGGTGGCGTACCATATGAGATAAGTTTCACATTGATTGAGAGATCTTCTCGAATGTGCAAGTTTCTCATTTATTTAACTTTAATTTATGCGATATCTGCCGTTATTACTACAGTTTATGCCTAAAATCGATGGTACACAACATGGTAATTTCCTGTCATCGAAGTAAATATCAAAGTTTTTGCTTCCGTTCTTACTTAATTAATTCAAGGAAGTGATTTTACACTTTATGATTTCGTACATGATGGTTAATCTAATGGGAATGATGATGGATTTTATAAATAATATTTTAATTTGATGACAATGACTACGCAAGAAATATTTATAAATAACCCCACCCCAAATACTCAAGGATAGGGCAATAATCGTGTAGTCCTTTAAAACGCTAGTTCTTTTTTTAAGAAATTAGCAGCGTTTGTTGATAATCATCTGCCTGATAGATCATTGACATTATTGAGATCGAAGGAAAGATCTGGATAATACCCATATTATGTGTAAAAAAATTGAAATTGACTTGCTAAAGTGCTTCATTGTAGCAAACGAATTTTGAGTTTAAGTTACCAAAATACAGGGTACAGTAAATAAACTGAGTAGAATGAAATAAAAAACAAGTGAATTTAAAAAAAAATAAATTGAAAACAAGCTTTTATTATTATTGCCATCTAGCACCATAAAGTACTCGCTCGTCAAGACGAATCAAACGAGCCCAAACTCGATGGGGTTACGTTGATTAATTACCGAGTTCCTATTGTCACCTCCCAGCTCCATAATCAGATCAGCTCGATGTCATAATATTATTACATTGTCATCCGATTTATAAATGCATGCAAATTTTCAGCTCAATCGGAAACCGGAAAGTGGGCCAAATTTAACTTGAAAGATTTGATTACAGACAGACAACAGACAGATGAAAGTAAATAAAAGCTAGTAAAAAAATGCTGCGCCGTGAAAATATCAAATTTCGGCAATAAAAGTTAATTGCCTGCTTAGTCAGCGGGCTGCTATCAGCGGCAAGAAAAAAAAAATTCTGACTGATAAGTATCGGAACAGCAAGAGTTAGAGGTACAGTAACTACTCGCTGTCCCACCATAGTTACGCTCAAGATATCATACCAACAGAACAGAAGGAAACGGCATCAGAGAAAGGAGACCTAGCCCCAGCAGTGAACTGTGAGATAGATTCAGAAAAAAAAAGAGAAAAAGAAAAAATAAAATAAAAATAAAGATCAAATATTATCCTACTAGCGTAGGACTACGTTGGATGTCTACCCACAAGGTGGACAGACGACCTTATAAAGGTCGCCGGAAGACGCTGGATGCAGATCGTTTCCAAAAGTTATGTATGGAGGTCCAAAGAGGAGGCTTATGTTCACTAGTGGCTGAAAAGATGATGATGATGATGATGATTATTGTACTAATAAAAACGTGGTTGCTAAAAATGTATGAATGTATTACATAGATTTTGACACTTACTAAACGCACGAGTTATTTTTATCACTTATCTTAAATACACGTCAGATAATGATGAACTGATATTGATAGCACGAGATGATGATAATATTATCAGACTATGCCGATAGCACATGTTTACCGTTAGCTGAAAGTTTGAAATTAAATTGTCATTTCCAAAACACGTTTTGTCATCAAGAAAATTATATTGGGTCTTCCATTTGGATAAATATATCTCTTTTTAAATCTACATGAGGTTCTGTGGAGCACTTTTAATACCACCAGTGGTTCGATGGAAGAATATTATTAATTTTCCTTTCAGTTGACTTCAAAGTGTCAGCAGGGTTTGTTCATTTGTGCTAATAATTTATTTAATCGCCAACTTGATATAAACTATTTTGATTAGACATAGATTGGACCTAAGTATTAAGCATAGAAGTACGGAAAAAATCATATTCCACAAAGAAACCCAATCTTTCGGTAACTAATTAGCTTTTTTGGCTTATTCTAAACACATTAAAAAGTCATACCTCCTATTTCAATCAAGCGCCTTCATTCACCCTTCCGTAAATCAATATCAAACCGGGAGCAGAAACAATCGGATTCAATACCTAACAAAATACCTTTGATTCGAAATAATCACAGCACAACATAAAGGGTCGCTCAATTATTCAGGCCGGCTAATACAGAAGGCAAGGTCGGGCAAATTGCCCTTGTAATTAATAATTCCATCAGATTTAGTGTAGTGTAGGCAGTGAGGGCTGTTTACTGGATCAGGCAGTTTAGAATGACTGAGAGAGATTGTTATTTTATTATTATGTTAGTGATGTAAAGTGCCACTATATTTATGTATAAAATCGAAAGATCTTTGCTTAAATCGATTATCACACTTATCACAATTATATTATAAATGCGAAAGTTTATGAGTGAGTGTGTATGTTTGTTACTACTTAAACGCCAAAACGGGTGTATCGATTGAGCTAAAATTTGGTATATGAAATGAAATGAAATGAAATGCGTTTATTCCAGATTTTTACATCCATAGTGACTATTAATGAATCATGCAAAATTTAAAACTACTTATAATTAGGTGATTGGCGTGTGGTAGGACTGCCACGTTCGGTGTAGGGGACTGCGATCCCAGTCCCTCGCAGCAGTGACGAGTATGTTCGCCGAGGCATAGACGGCTGTGCGGGCCGCTGCTGAGCGGGTCCGGAGCAGAGCCTGCCAGCCGGGCACTCGACCGCTGGCGAACATAGTGCTCGCGCTGCACCAGCGCGGCAGCCGGAACATCGCTCGCCAGGCGTCCTTATACTGCACCCGCATGTCGCTCATTGCAGCTTTACTGTAGTTAGTCCACAGCTCGGTAGTGTAAACGCAGGTGCAGTAACTTGTGAACAGCTGTGCCTTGACGGCGTCACTGCAGCGGCTAAATCGTCTGGCGAGCATGTTGCCTCGCACTGCAATAGCTCTCCGCTGTCTCTCTATATCGGCGTGGTCAGACAGATTTGAGGTTAATATGTGGCCGAGATATTTTGTTTCCTCCACCCTCTCCAGAGTTTTATCATTAAGTTCGAGGGGAGGAAGATCCGTCGGTGTGTTCCTGCTGTGGAAAACCATATATACAGATTTATCCGCGTTGTAGATCATGTTATGGTCCCTTGCATATCCTTCGCATACAGCCAGAAGTTTTTATATTAAGTATAGAGATAGCTTAGACTCTTAGGTTATTCCTACATAGGAATAACACACTATAATATATAGTACAGCGGGTAAAATCGCTGGGCGCAGCTAGTAATAGATAAATAACATCGGAAAACAACTTGTGCCCTTTCGCAAAGTGAAAACAATTACTTATTTCTTTTCGATATTAAAATCAATTTTTCGAAATTATAAAAATTATCTTTAAGTTAATTCACTATATTAAATCCTAAAATCATCGGTTCCTAAGATCTGATAAAAGGTATCCGGAAAATGGATTCAAGTCTTATTATTTTCAACAATTTGCACTAGGTAATATGTGTGTCTATGTGAATTCTAAGGTCTCTAAGCTATTTAATATTAACCTACCAAATATTAGTAAAATCGCTCAAACCGTTAAGGCTGAGTAAGAAGCAACCATCTATACAAACTTTGAAATTTATAATAATACGTATTTGTAGGATAATGTGTGAATTCCTAGTATGGTGAAAATTAGTTTATTATAATAAAACAATTGCAGTGTTCAATTTGGTATTACTCTAATCTATTTAATCACAGAAATAGGTAAAGATTAATAGCGATGGAGAATGGAGAGTTATAAATAACTTTCATAAAGCACTTTTGTTAGTTCAATGGGCCTCGAAATTTTCCTAATTATTACGTATGGACTCACAGGACTAATTCTACGTATCTTTTCATTAGCTAAAGTTTTGTTTGAAACTGTTCAAAAAGAGAAAGAGCATAGGAATTAGGGGCACGATAGTCATTTAGCGCTGGTTATATTCTTTCCATACCTTGGACGGACGGAACACAGTAGGGACCTACTAAGGTATCAATATAGAAACCGCTTACAGTTAGGTAGACAAGGCAATTAAAGACAAGGCTATCAACAACTCTCGCGGATGAGTGTTTCGGCATGATGGCGCTTCGCAGGAACACTCCTAGGTTTTTACTGGTTTTTAGTGTGTATCTCCGCTGTCCCACAGAATTTTTTTGGACACAGGACAACAGGACGATTACCAAAATATATGAAGAGAAAGGGAAAGAATAAATTATATTATGTGATTAGTGGCTGAAGTCAAAAAAATCTTCAGTCCTAAGTTTTATGCATGAAAACTAGACGAACGAGAACAGAAAAATTTTATGCAATTGATAATATTTAAGACCCTACAGATTTCGTTTTAACACAGATGTTACAAATTAGTTCCCCAACATGCTACGACTCTTCTCTTTTTGGACTATCTCCAGTTTCATTTCATGTGAAATTATTTCAACTCAATTTGTGCGTCGGCGAATTTAATTAATAGATACTTTGATTTATTTTTACTGCGGAGACTCTAAAGGTCACTAATGAGACTGCTGTATTTTAACTTATTAAATATAAATTAAGAAATGATTATAATGAATGGTTAGAGCGAAATTAAACTTTCAAGTTGATTAAATTAGTGCATTTTTTATCGTTTTCTCTAGGCACGACATGTCTTAGAAAATAGACTTATGGTATATAATATAGAATAATAAAAGAGTACTGACTGTTATGTTACTATTCTATTCTATTCTAAGTAGTGAAAAAGAAAGGGTCTAGTTTAAAGGAAGATTATTAAAAGAACTGCTACATGTTTTTGTTAAAATAAAAGGTTTTTTTTTTTAAATATTAATATTTTATAATATTTCAGCTCAATCGGTCCACCCATTTAGGCGTGAAAGAGTAACAAACATACATCCAGCGATCCAGGCATCCATACAACTACTCACGTTTATAATATTAGTAAGATTCGGAGTATATATTCGAGTTTATAATGACTATGTATAGGTACATTATAGTAAAACGGCTGGGCGTTAAACAAATCCCAAAACATAATAGTTAAAGTATCTGTTAGAAAATCCGTTCGCAACCTCAAAACTTTTATTGTTTATACAGAAAGTTTATCAACAGTAAAACAGCTAGAGTTACGTAAACCGATAACAAAGGCTGGTTGCACAAGCACGAGTAACCACGATAAGGAAAGAAAATGTAAACACCGTTGTAATGGCTATAGGAAAACTTAAGTTAACGGTCAATTAATTCGAGACTGAAATGTGACGTCATTTTGGTGCGAAGAAAAGTGCTGTTTTGCGGTTTAATCGACGAGATTTACGTCCTGTGGTGCCCTAGGCCCAACGGCTTGCCGGAGACGAGTGCTCCGGCGTTCCCGCTGCCCCAGCATTATGGCATCCCGTAGGAACACCCCCAGATTTTAGTTGGTATCCCCGCCGTGCCCAATTTCGGCGGGGGAGTCCCGCATACCGCTAAGGTGATGTTGTGTAACGCATTTTTCCAGGGTCAAAAAAAAAAGGGCTTAAGCTCTCTATATACTAAATTTAAGCGCAATCGGTTCACCCATTGGTTTTCACCCACGGTTTGTACTGTGCATAACGTGAGCATTTGTTAAAGCGCAACCAGCGGAATTTTTGTATTAAAATAATTTATTAAGTCCACCACAAGTATACCTTTTGTAAATACATACATAGTGGCCTGAAAGATGTAGTATACTACATAGAAGAATAATGTACTCCCTATATTTATTTCAAGACTGAAATAGTACCGTTGTAACGAACGAGAGAAATGGCTTAATATGCATACCTAGCGGGTCTTGTTTGCATTAACATGAGACAAAGACCTCAAGAAGACGAGCAGATGAGTACTAATAAAAATTAAATTCAGTAATGTCGCGAACACAATGAATATTTCACAGGTAGGGGAGACCGGCCATAATTAACTATTGGGGTAGGTAGACTAACTGCCGAAAATTGGTAATACGAGTTATGCGTAATCTGAGCAAAGCTAATTATTAGATTCCATACCGACGATATAGTCACGAGTCCCAAGTTATGTATTGATGATGTTGTCCCAAGTATTAGACTCCATAACTTACAACTCGGGTATGGAGTATTTTCCATGCTTTAATTGGACAACACAAAATTCTTATCGCCGACGAGCTAAGTTGCCAGGGAGGGATTTATACCGCCTTCTAAGTTTAACCTGCTGCCATCAACAGCCACATCTTCGCTTAACATCACGCGAGATCGTGGTCAAAGGCTAGTTAACCTACATAATGTATAAAAAAAATGTTTTTCGGCAGTTAGTCTACATACCCCTATAGTCAACTATTCCCGGCCTCCCCTACGTCTCAAAGGAGCTGTTCGCACTCCAAATGAGTTTAGAAATTAATACCTACTGTCATTTGTTTTAATTAACTCATGAATATGAATGAGCCACGATGACATAGGTAAGGTCCTGTAATTTAGTTTGTTTGGTGTTGCCAGGTACAGTTTGCCGTTTGATAGCATAATCACTTATTTATTAGTGATGGTAGTGCGTAAGGAAATAACTGCCCCTTTAAAGATTTTTTTTTAAATACTCGTAATTCCTTAATTATAATTATTATTGGGGCATATTACCATCAGGAGAGGGTCTTGCTTGTCTATTCACTTCCTTGAAAAAAAATCATGAAAATTCTACTTGGTAACTAACACTAAAACTACTATTAAAATATAACATTGATATGTCAACAATAATGGATATTATGGATAGATATAAAAAAATTACACTTTTATTGCAACAATGACTTTAAGACTCACGAAAGCATAACAAATTTATGATTAAATCCTAAAATGATTAAATAAACTAGAATTAACAAAGTTCCAGAAATTCCTGTTTCATTAAAACGTAAATTAATTTGAAAATTTTACCCATTTTCCGGGAAACTCCAGCGTGTGGTCACACTGGTTTTCTAGTGTAAACTCAGTTGTCTTATGAAAACCATTGGCATTCAGAAAGGATTTGTTTGTAGAGATTTAATTATAGAAACGTGGCTTTTAGTTACCCTTTTAAGAAAACTTTCATATATCTGCAATCTGAATTTTAAATTGTTATCTAAATATATAAAAGGAAAGTGTGACTGATTGACTGATCTATCAACGCACAGCTCAAACCACTGGATAGACTCGCTTGACATTTGGAATATAGATATATTTTATGATGTACCTCCGCTAAGAAAGGGTTTAATTACGCGGGCAAAGCCGCGAGCACACTCTAGTTAATATTATAAAGTAGCTAAAAAAACGTTTTACTCTTATAATTATTTACTTATAGTAGAGAACGTGTCTTTGACTTTTAAAGGTTCCCCCACATAATAATTGGGCGACAGCGTCTCTAGAGCGGATGACGAAAGTCGTCGAGTTGTCGTGGAGTCGACAATCACCTTTTGATATATTATGTACGTCGGCCGGAGTCATTACGACAACGCCAAGGTGTCGCTATCGCCCAATGTGGGGACGGCCTAATAATTCGAGTAGGTATGCCTATTAATGACCCAAATCGGTGACTGACTTAAAATAGAGGTCTTAGCGTACTACTACATAATTAATTTCCAACCAAAGTCAATTCAAAAGTACTACAGGCATGTAGGTGATAATTAATTAATATTGTTAATGACTGACTTTTCGACTGTACAAAAAGACCTAAATCCGTGTCAAATTATGTAGAATTAGCTACTTTATTGCCTTTGAGATAAGGTATAAAATTGTGTGTCAAAATAGACACATATGTTGAAAAATACTGAGCAAGTTTTGCGTTGAATCTGTTCGGACCAATGATTTTCAAATCTATAGTATACCTAGTTTGTTAGTTTAGGTCTTAAGATATTGGCGCGAAGTTACGTTGAGTTTGTCTTGTTATTCGACTTACATGTACTATGTTAAGATCGGTAAAGGTAGGATTTTGGGACCGTAAGTTCTGGCTTAACTTTGACCAAGTTTTAACAAACTACTAATATCATTTAACAAGTCTTAGTAAGACCAAAATTTGTACAGTTACTAGCCTAAGACTTGGGACTTTTCAAAATTTAGTCTCTTGTACATTTTGTCCGGCAAAGTGGATGGAAAAAGACCACGTGGCCGCAGCCCAATGCGTTGGTCCGACCAGATCCGCACCACGCTCGACTCTACCGTCTACGATGCTCTCCGGGTAGCCGGAGATAGAAGAAGATGGCGCTTCATTGTTCGGACTAAAGTCATAGATGGAGGAGGTCACGTCACGACCCTCAGACATGAGGAACACGACTGATGAAGGACATTTTGTCTCATAATATTATGTCAGATGCCCATAATGAAGAGGCACACAATCCTGTCTAAAAGTAACAAGTTTTCTGGTAGATTGCGATAAAAGAGCCTTCGAGTATATTCTTTAATTAAAATCATCAAGTATTTTTAAAAGCTAGATGAAGATCAATGCTTACTTGGTAAATCAGGACAAGAAGAAATACTCGTAAAGGTCTTCTTTTGTCGATGGCCAAGACTTAGTTTGCGTTGCTGCATCTAGTTAAAAAGTCAAAGATGAGATCAAGACAACTAAAATATAATAATTACATTTAGGAGCCTTTCGAAGAAGTCTTTGTTCGACTATAAATGCAGGGCATGTTAGCAATAGAATCGTTTATGACCTAGATATTACAAGGCCTGGATTTACGTACGTTTCCCGGACGAAGCTGCTCTATTGATTTATATCACCGAGTTCTATATTACATCCGTTCGTGTTGCTACGTCAGTCTATCGAGATTGTCCAGTTTTTAAATGCACCTCCACGCCATATAAAACGTTACTTTTTAATGCTACTCAGTAAGAAGTCGAGCAAGACGCTCTCCTTATGGTAAGGACTAAAGTTGCCCAGAATCAGTACAAGGCCACCCCAGGATTTCACAATGACGTAAAACTCTAGGTGCACTGCACCAACGCTTCTAACTCAAGAGTTATACAATGTTAAGACTTTTCAGCCCTGTAATTACACTACCCTACCTGTGCATTACCTTTCTGTAGATTACTACCGTTTGTCTACTTAAACTTATGAGTCTGTGCACAGTTTGATATCTTCATCAGGTGAGAGATGCCGTTCGTAGAACATAGGCCTCTCATTTAGAATAACACTTTGCGCGGTTGCTTGCCGTAATATCTAATAGAGATACTTAATTAGAAACTACAACTACTTAATTAGAATTATTTCCATTAATCTTTTGTATACTACAAACTCACCACCTACCCATGTAGATATAATTATTTCTTTCCCTGCAAGGTTGTCTGGAAGAGATCGCTTTTAGCGATAAGACCGCCAATTGTTACACTTATGTCGTGATTTTGTGTTATAGTTTTAAGTTTTCTGTATGTTTGTAGTGTTTCAATAAAGAGTTTTCTATTCTTTTCTATTCTTAATTTTTTTTAAGATTAGCGTCTTTGATATAAAATAAACGACGGCGCGGCGGGAGGAATTTCATAACGTTAAAATATAAAATGTACCATAAAAATAAGCCTCAATAATATATTACATACGAAAATATATTAAACTATGTCGAACATAAATCACAAAGCAAAATGTAAGCTGCAATCTGACCGATCCCCGGGAGAGGCGAAGCTATATTGATTTTAATGCTTCAATGTGTTATTCTTTACCTGTAGATGCAATAACTGGACTATATTGGTGTGTAACCTACAGTATTGCTTTGATTTCGTTTTGAAAGATTGCTTTTCCTGGGAAGCGTCTGCTTGCTTTTAAAAGGATTTGTAAGTTTGTATGAAGCTTGGTATAGCATTTTTTGATCTGGAGTCTGGTCGTTGCTAACAAAATGGATGGGGTGGGTATAAAAGTGTTGTATAAACTCCTAACTAGCCAACAAAGTATGTCACAAAATTGAAAGTATCGTAAATTAATGTCAAAAAATATGATATTTCGCGATAATACCCCCGCGGGACTCCAATAAGGTGCAAAACTTTTCACGAAACTTTTATCAAATAATTCCCAAATAAAAGTTACAAAAGTATTACACAAGTGAGAAAATGTATTAATATTTGTGGCCGAACTTTGTAGGACAATATTTTAGAAGATACATATAAAAGACGAGCTGCGACCCGCGGATTTACCTGCTAAAAAGTAACTTAGTGCTAAGGGCCAGTAAGCACATGAAAGCGTACAGTGTCAAATTCTGAAACAATTAATTTTTAAAAATTTAATTAAAAAAAACTTGTTTTTTTATATTTTTGATAAATTTTATCAAGTGTAAGAAGTGGAGAGGGATTATTCTATATTATGGTCTAAGCAATCTAAAAAGTCATTATTATTCGCAAAACCCTTTGTGCCTATAACAGACGATTTTAACCGGTTTCTGCTGAATTTACTCGGCACTTACGTACCTACTGCAAACACCCATACTACATACCCATTACCAAATTAGAGGGCATCATCTCAGCCGTATGACATCCACTGCTGAACATAGGCCTCCTCTTTAGACTTCCATATGTACCGGTTGGAAGCGACTTGCATCCAGCGTCTTCCGGCAACCTTTATAAGGTCGTCTGTCCATCTTGTGAGTGGACGTCCTACGCTTCGTTTGCTAGTCCGTGGTCTCCACTCCTATACTTTTCGACCCCATCGGCCATCCGCTCTGTGCGCTATGTGGCCTGCCCATTGCCACTTCAGCTTGCTAATCCGCTGGGCTATGGCGGTGACTTTAGTTCGTTACGGATCTCTTCATTTCAATTAGAGGTATGTCACCTTACCCACCTGGACCTAGTGGCTGAGCGGAATATCATCGGCGAAATTAAGGCCCTACAGACTTCGCTGGCTTGGTCATGTAGAGAGGATGAGTGAGGATCGTGCGGTGAAACATGCGTATTTCGGACGACCGACAGGCAGGCGGCCGGTTGGACGTCCGCGATATCGCTGGAAGGATGAAGTGGAAAGGGATCTGGAAGCGCTCCAAGCTCAGTCATGGCAAGAAATAGCCCAGAATCGGGAAGAGTGGCGTGATCTTGTATCTGAGGCCAAGACTCAGTTTGGGTCGCTGCGCCGTAGTAAGTAAGTATGTCACCTTAACCGCTTCAGATGTTTAGCCGTAAAGCGGTTACAAACATGCACACTTTTTCTTTATCATATTTTTTTTTTCTATTATTAGAGGACAACAAAATGTATTTTGTTGTTCTCTATTTATATTACAATCTAGCCTATGACCTTGGCTAATAGGTAATTTACATTTAACTTATTTTGCTAGGTAGACTAAAACTAAGAATATGTCCATTAACATTTTTCTTATTGTCTCTATTAAGGGGAAGTCACTTTATGCATTATTGTGTCTTTGTGCATTATGCACATGTAGCACTTTTTATACCACTTTATACTATTCACTAATATTACACTACACTAACTCGAACGGCTTGGTTCGCTTGAGTCTTCGTTTTAAGTCAGTGGTGTCGAGCAGCCGGATTGCTTCGACATTCACGTGATGATGAAGCCGTTTTTGATGGGCTTCGGCATATTTTTGGATGATTTGATCAACGAACTCTATATTAAGGTCCCGATGTAGTTCGTTATTTCTTATGTACCAGGGAGCGTTTACTACTTCCCTAAGAACTTTGTTTTGGAAACGTTGTATGATTGCCACGTTTGTCGGTTTGGTGCAGCCCCACAGCTGTATACCATAAGTCCACACTGGTCGCAGGACTTGTTTGTATAGTAGTAGTTTATTTGGCGTTGACAGCTTAGAGTGCCTTCCAAGCAGCCAATGCAAGCTTCTATACTTTAATTCAAGTTCTTCTCTTTTCTTCTTGACATGAGCTTTCCAGCGTAGCTTCGTATCAAGCGTCATACCCAGATATTTCGCTGTGTTTTCATATGGAATTTGTTGCTTATTGATAAATATTGGTACATATTGACTCTTGTTGTTGCTAAAGTCTATATGGATTGATTTAGATTCATTAAGTTTAATTCGCCATTTCTTTGTCCATTCATGAATTTTATCAATAGCACTTTGCACTTTTTCCACTGCCTCTTTATGAGTACTGCCTACACCCATAACAGCAGTGTCATCAGCAAAAGTCGCCATGGTATTATGTTTTAGTTCTGGTATATCACGGGTGTATAATAGGTACAGGACCGGACCTAATACACTTCCTTGTGGTACTCCAGCTTTAATTTCCTTTAGTTCAGAGTAGGCATCTTCTTGCCTTATTCTAAAGTATCTATTTGTTATATAAGATTCAAGGATATCTGCAAACTCTTTCGGCAGGACATTTTTGAGCTTGTATATGAGACCTTCGTGCCATACTTTATCAAATGCCTGAGCAACATCTAAAAATACTGTGGAGCATACTTTTTTATTTTCTAAGGTTTTTTCTATTACGTCAGTTATTCTATGCACTTGGTCTAGAGTTGAGTGCATTTTTCTAAATCCAAATTGATGCTCAGGAATTAGTTTTTTATTTTCAATAATGGGTCTAAGCCGTTTTAGTAGCAATTTTTCGAATAATTTAGACATCACAGGGAGAAGTGAAATCGGTCTGTATGAAGTGGTTTCATTCGGTGGTTTACCAGGCTTTGCGATCATTTTGACTTCAGCAACTTTCCACAAATCTGGTACATACTTAAGCCTTAGTGCAGCATTAATTAAAGTTGTTAGTTTGACCACCCCCTTTTTAGGCAGGTTTCGTAATATGTCACCTGATATTAAATCATACCCAGGTGCTTTTCTCGGGTTTATGCTTTGTCTAATTTCTTTTGTCACTTCTCTAGGTGTGGTTAGCTTTATACAATTTTCAGGCTCGATTTCATTACATTCTGGAATAAAACTATCATTCAAATTGCTCTCATTTGGTTGAAAGATTAGTTCTAAATGCTCTGCAAATCTTTTTGCTTTCTGTTCGTTATTTACTGCCCATTTGCCATTCTGATCTTTAATCGGTGGTACTTGGTCAACTGGTTTTTTGAGCTTTTTCGTCACCTTCCATAGTGAATAGCCCGTAGTGCGATCATTGCTTAATTTTTGAAGATCCTCATTAGTGCTGTCATCTGTAAATTTCTTAATTAGTCGGTTTAGTTTTTTTGTGAGATTATTTAATATTCTTTTATCTTCTGGGCATCGAGATTGATGCCAGATAGCTCTCTGTTTTCTTTTTTGCGAGATTTTTTTAACTATATCTTTTGGATATGTATTTCCCTTTTTTGGTGTGTAATTATGAATATATTGTGTGTTTTGCCAGGCTGATTGTTGAATATTTTCGACAAAATTCTCTAGTTCTAAGTTTAACTGTTCTGGTGTTTTAAGAGGGACCTTCAGATTAATAAGGTTTTCCAAATCTATCTTGAAGCCATCCCAGTTCGTTAGTTTATTAGTAAGAGTAAGTGTGTGTTCTTTAATTAACGCCTTGTCGCTTATTGTCAAGTATATTGGAGAGTGGTCTGAGTTCATATCGCTGCTTTGATATGTTGTTATGTATGTTTCTGATATATTTTTGACAATGAAGAAGTCAATGAGGTCAGGAATTTTATTGGGATCTGTCGGCCAGTAAGTGGGCATTCCAGTAGATACAGTATCACATTTTATTTCTCTAACTGCATTTAACAGTTCTTTTCCCTTCGTAGTGGTCAATCTGGACCCCCAATACATATTTTTAGCGTTGAAGTCTCCTCCAAGAACAAATCTATTACCGAGACTCCTCAGGAATGTTATATATTGATCTTTTTTAATGGCATACCTTGGTGGGCAGTAAATTGCTGCGATAGTTAGTGGATATGTTTTAGTTTGAATAGTGATAGCTATAGCTTGAAGTTCGTATTTTTTTGAGATGTGTTTCGGAAATCAAACACACGTCAACATTTTCTATATCTAGGATCACTTGCAATTCGTTTTGATGTTTCTGTAACCCATTTGAATTCCAAGCCATTATTTTGATGTTTCTTATCATTTTTTCAACTTAGAAATAGCTCCCTTAGTGCTATTTTCCATCTTTTTCAACCTTTCATCAAATGAGAGCATGATTTTCAAAATATCATCTAATTTTTGGTCATTCAGTGAGACTTGCGGTACATTCTTTGTATGTTGCGCAGCTTGAGCATATGATATACTAGCATCATTTGTATGGGATACCCCATTTGATTTAGTGACACGTGTTGGCGGGCTGGCAACTTTTTCCCGCGTAGTATTGTTCTGTCGTACCATGGCGACTTTTTTGGTGTTCTTATTACGTAGTTGCTGGATTTCTTTTGCTACTACACAACCTCTATAGTTGGCTGGATGAGGGGCTCCACAGTGAACGCACTTGGGTTTCTCTTCCTTGGGCTTTTTGCAATCTTGAGTGTAGTGTTTTCCTGTGCACTTAACACACCTTGGCTCTTTGGAGTAGTATTTTTGTGTATGCCCATATGCTTGGCATCTCTTGCATTGCGGGATTAACTTGGTTGTTCTTAGAGGCTGCATATCTACAATACAACCTAATATGGTTTTTATCTTGAAGATTTTGTTAATATCTTCATCATTTTCAAAGGTCATCATAAACATGTTGAGTGGTTCTTTTGTTTTCCAGCTCAGTTTGTTTACTACTTCCTTAATTTTATAACCTTGTCTTTTGAGGTCTTCAACTATTCGCTCTGGCTTGCATGTGGAAGGCAATTTTTTCACCATGACTCTAATTGGCCTCTCTTGCTTGTTTTCGTAAGAGTGCCATAGACTGTGACTGTCGGTGAGAGTTTTCGTCAATGCACGATACGTGTCACCATTCGCCGCATTAATTTTTACACTGTCGCCGTTCATTATTTTAATTTTAAAAGTATCAGCTGGTTGACTTTCCTTTAAAAAGTCATAAAAACGTTGATAGTTTTTCACACCATCTACAATTATTGGTGGTGGCTGTGGGGCCTTTCTACTATTTTCTTTGTCTTTTTGGATTTCTGGACTATGCACATCTTGTATAGGTGAGGTGTTCAATTTTCTTTTCTTTCGGGCTTTAACGCGAACCCATTCCGTTTCACGGGCAAGTTCCTCTTCGTCCGTGCTGTATTCAGTCCGGACGGCAGAAACATTCGTGTAACGGGTGTCACGGGGTGCCGGTGCTGGTGTTGCTGGCTTATTTTCTGCAAAGCATTTAAGTTGCTGTTGCAGGATATTTATCTGGCTTTGCAAATCGTTTACTAAGCCTTGTAACTTAATTCGTTCATCACGTTCCTCTTTGTAATGTTGGTAGAGGACACGTTCTGCTTCTGTCGATATGGTTAGTTTGGATGGAGAACCTTTATTATGATCCATTTTTATATTTATAACTATCGCCTTCGCCTTAACTGAGTTTCCGTATATACCGATCTTGCATGATCGTGATCTAGGTCATCGCGAGTAGGCCGCCGCGACGCGACGGTGCGGCCAATAATGATGCGTTTGCACTTTACACTATTACGGACGCGCGGTCGCGTATGACACTACTGATCTAGATGAAAATCGAACTTTATCATATTAGTGCGATATTTGAAATGTGAGGAACATTTCAAGCAACGAAAATGGCATTTTGATAATAAAAATAGTTACTTCAAAAGGGGAATCCCGGGGGCAACCATTGAAAATATACGGAGTGGTCGCTATATAAATTTTATCTTTCACAACTAGGTTTATGAGAAATTCTGAGGCTACACAGTGGAATAGAATTGGAACGTTCTAAATAATATTTTCTAGGCTTACCTTACAACATTTAGGTGAGCTAGCTGCGACTAATATATAATCTACATTAGTACTCGTGTATAGCATATATCAGGTTGAATTTAGCCAATATTGTACAATTTTTCAAATTGCCAAAACACTATGCAATCGACTTTACATACATATACATACCTACTTACTTTGTAGAAAATTAAATAGAAAATTATTTATACTATTATGATTTGTGGACAAATTAAAAAATAAATAAGTAAAAGATAAAACAAACAACATAAATGTTATGTTTAAAAACAAAAAGGTAACTGGGATCCTAAATTATGAAACTTTACGACAAAGAATATAAAAATTACTAGAAATAGTTTAGAAATTCGCACTCATACTACTAGTAAGCTCATTCGCTTTTAATAATAGTTTATTTCAGGCTATGATACAACCAAAATTATATACATCATGGAGCGAATAATTAGTTCGTGTGAAAGGAATATTCCTCATTCAAAAAGTGATATTGAATTTTGTTTGTTAGAGATTAGTCATAAGTAGGGCTGGGTAAGCTGTATAACACGTGGAATTTTTCCATGAACAGTAAGCATGTATGTAGGTACTGGCGTGAGTGCAAAAGAGTGGGCGTACTATTGCTGCTTCATTTATTTTCAGCAAGCTCAGTCCAGTAGCACACCTCGTCCAAGCTTTCCGAGAAATAAATATTATCATCGTACAACTTTACAGACCGTCGTATTTTAACCGAAATCGGTTTAGGCTTACATAATTCCTATCGGCCTATCGATAACCTTTATCCCGCATTATAGCATTTGTGTACTAATAAATTTGCGAGGATTACTCGGGTCTGGGAGACCCTTTTGTTTGTACCGACGCGTTCTTTGCGGTGAACGTTATCTGTAGTCATTTAACTTTGTCGTGCTACGTAAGGAATATTTTAAATGGAAACGTGTTTGGATAAACATACAAAATATTCTGCGGTTTACCCCTGAAATTGAGATTTTTTTTGATACATTAATTATAGATTTAGATACTTTAGATGTTACTAGTAATCTAGAGTCTATCTTACACATTATATTTACAAACATAACAGACAAAATATCGCCTAGGTACATAATATTTATCGAACTAGTGTATTGTGATATGATAATATGATGCGATTTTTTTTTTTTTTTTTTGTTAACGCCGGGAAAAAATGCATTACGCATACCCTCCCATCGAGGGAATGGGAGGGTTATGTGGGACTCCCGTGCAGGACAGCTGCACGGTTTACCCACTAAAACGACCCGGCGGCATTCCCGCATCGTCTAAGTGACGGAGGACTGGGAATCGGCAGAGCCTTGGCATCCAGTCCCCCGTCGACGACCGCTATGATGCGATGTAGAATGTGGGGTAATATATTTTTTACAAATTTAATATTATGTGCATATTGCTAAGCTTACAATGATACAAGTGAAATTTTATAAATACTTTTAAAAAACAAGCTTTAATTATTCTTACCATCTTGCATCATAAAGTACTCGTCAAGACGAATCAAATGAACCCAAACTCGATGGGGTTGCGTTGTTTAATGACAGAGTTCCTATGGCCACCTTCCAGCTCCATCATCAGATCAGCTCGATGTCATAAAAATATTGCATTGTCATCCGATTTACACACGCATGCAAATTTTCAGCTTAATTGGAAACCGGGAAGTGGGTCAAATTAAACTTGCAAGATTTGATTACAGGCAGACAGACAGACAGACAGACAGACAGACAGACAACATTACAAGCTTTATATTACTTTCACCTGTCTGTTGTCTGTCTGTCTGTCTGTCTGTCTGTCTGTCTGCCTGTAATCAAATCTTGCAAGTTTAATTTGACCCACTAGTATAAGCACTACTATAAAGCTTGTAATAATATAGGCCATACTGACGCCTGCAATGCTGCTTTTGTCATGTTATTTTTACTCTATACATAAATATTCTTCGGATAGATTAAGTTCCTAATCAACATTGTAGGATGAAAATCTCAAAGGAACTGCAGTCCAACTGTTCCAAGAACCACATCCTCGAATTTAAATCTGAAAGGGTCGAGCAACTTACAGCAAATTACTGACTAGTTACGCTCGGCTCACCTTTAATGGAAATTATAAATTGCGAGCCACTCTCGAACAGTAGAGCCCTATGCCGTAATAAACTCTCTGTGATTTCTCTACGATGAGCAAGAGAACTTGAAGTATTCTGATTGTGACAGGGTTGCATATTAATACACTTCTGTTCTAGAACAAGAGCGGTGTTTTCTCGTTTGCGGGTAAGCTCATTGTTGTACTTGTATATTAAGCTGCGGTTGAAAGTTCTCGGCCGTGTCGGTGAATTTAAGTGGATTATTTCTAAGTTTGACTCGGAGTCTTCAAGTGTTTATGGTATTTCGTTTCACGTTTGCGGTTGTCTTCACGGGACAAGTTTAATTTGGTTTTTGTGGGAATCTCTGTATTCAACCTGTCGCAAAACCATTTGATTTATATTATATATGTGTCTAGTATAAGTAAGATAATAATATGTAAATGTCCAAAACTGTGGTTGAGATAATCTCATAATCATCTCATATGCATACGTAAGTACATCCTTATCGTATTTGTAATGGATTACACTAACGGTAGTTTCTAAAAGCAGTTTTAACTTTGTGTACTTTAAGCAGACTGTTCCCTTCCCTTTGCTACTTGAGCTTATAGATAAGTACGTAAACTATAAATACAAAAACAGTGCAGTCTTACACGCTTCTTCAATGCCAGAGCCACTTCAGTCGGTTCAAGATTCCATCAAAGGAAATATCAAATATGTCCTCGTAGGTGAAACTAGTCTGAAATGCGTCTTAAGAAGAATCCTCGAAACAAAGAGCGCCTTTTATTGGCTGACCCACTGCCGTTCATCTAGATACCGACTCTCACGTGTTTCTCCAAAGTATTCTGTGACGTAATCTCGGAACCAATTAATCTGGAACCCATTGGAACGGTTCAATTGTTCGTTATCGCAGTTCGCAAGGCCGCGGCCGGTGCAGCGACAATGATGGATGGCGCCTTGATGAATTGATTTTGTGCTATTCCGGTGGACGATTTTGTGGCGATGTTCAAACGTTTTTTCTCAATGGAATTTTTAGCAAAAGATTTTAAATCGGTAACATTTGTGAATGTTACATGGGTGTGTCAGTAATTTTTATTTTATTGTGAGAGTATGTATTATTAAAGCAAAATTTTCTGTAATTATAAACTGTTGGTAATTAAACAGACACCACGACTCGTGGTATGTAGTTTTTTTGTATATAAAATATTTACCACTAATAAAAAGATTACATTTTCATGTCTACTATTTAGTACAGTTAGTGCTAATTTATTAATAGGTAATATGAAAATTAAGGTAATGTGATAAAATATAAGAAATAGGTAGAGACAATTTAAATCCGAAAGTGGAATATCGTAAGTCATAATTTAACAGCTAGTGTGATTTTAACTCAAAAAAATCGTTAAAAATACGATACGTAAACTAAGATTTTGTTGCAAACGCAATATTGAGAATATAGAGTAGTTTAAAAGAAAAAAACTACATAATACACGTTTACAATTTCCTAAAATAAACTATATTATATCGTTCCTCAGAATAGGGCCGTGGAAGAACATCCAATAAAATCCGTACTGATCGAAGATGAACTCGGCGTTTTTATCGCTTATCTTCGAGATTGTGGCGAGATTGATGCGATAGCGCCACTGCTGCCGCTGACTTTTGCTTCACTTTCCACTCCAACTCGCTTCAACATGTTTTAATCTGATATGAGAACATCTTAAATTTTTTTATGCTTTTAGTCGCAAGCTACATCGTCGTATACTTCGGAAATATTGCTCGTAGAAACGACGATAACCTGGAAAGACTGATCGTGACTGACAAAGTAGAGGGGAAGCGGCCTAGAGGGCGTAGCCCAAGCGATGGTCTGACCAGGTTCCACAGCAATTAGAGATATCGGTCAGTGAGGCACTCCACAAAGCCGAAGATAGGAGCCAGTGGTAGAAGACAGTCTCGGGCAAGCAGCAAGGAAGGAGTCACGATCCTCAACATTGAGGGAACGAGTGAAGAGAGAGAGTCGCAAGCTAGCAAACTGACTGATTGATAGAGTGCGGTTACTTCAATAGAAACATGAGGTATTGCCAGTACGTTGGCGACCCTTCAAAAGTCATATATAAAATGCTTCTTTTGAGAGACCTATATTAAAGCTCATCATAGTATTACATATACATAGTATAAAATAAAGTTGCTTCCCGCGTCTGTCTGTTCCTATGTATCCTTATATCTTTAAAACTTCGCAACGGATATTGATGCAGTTTTCATTAATAGATATGTGATTAAAGAAAAAGGTTTATATGTATAATACATTAGTATAGTAGAAAAACAGTGATGGTTTTCTATTAGGCGCGACACTTAACGCGAGACTTAACGCGTGCGTGTCCACTTGTATTATATAAATTAAATATCATCCGAATAATGAGAGCATAATCATGTGGACATAAATAAATACAAACCGATTTTAAATTAACTACTGTAAAAAAGTTATGCCTTATTAGGATTTAAACATCTTCTACTTATAAAGAAACGATTCAAGTGAAATGAAAACATAATCTGTATCGTTAGAAATTCTATTCTAAACGCTTATTTTAAGAAAGCGTGAATTAATTGTTGTTTTGATTACTGGTGTTAATTTTCTTTAGAACTTTACGGATTAAAGGATTTTAGCATTTGCGCTTGGATTGCGACTAAATATGTTTAAAGAAAGAGTGACTGATTGATTGACTGACTGATGTATTAACGCACAGTTAAATAAACTGAACGGATTATATTATTGAATGTAACACAGATGTTAGTTATGATGTAGACTGTAGACATCCGCTAAAATGAATTAAACGTGAGTAAGCCCGCGAATATATGCTGGTCTTATAGAAAACTATTGTTTTAAATAATAATTATATATAGATACCTATTTTGTCCATGGCTCGACACGTGGTAGCGTGTCAAGCCGAGTTCAAGCAACAGAACTGGCGATCATTCTTTTAAGCCTGTCACCCTCGGTACGTACGATCGTTGATGATATCGTAAACTATATCGTTGACGATATCGTATACGATCAAGTAAATCGTTGACGATCTGGAATTACACTGGTGATCGATCGTAACGATCGGTTGTTGACGACGGATCGTCAACGATCGATCGTACCGAGGGTGGCATGCTTTATTATTATAGTTTTCAATTGTCACTCTACTCACTCTAGTGTGCTCTTCAGTTGTGTCACTTACAATAAATAAAGGGTTTTCCATTAAGGGCGCTTGATCTTTGAAATGAAAAAAATAATACTTGTAGGAGAGATATTTACGATTTTTTTTTAATTTGATAGGTCCATTGACCCCATTATGTATGAAATATGACATCATTCAAATGACCGCCACGGCTTCGGTTGGTGGCGCGCACACGAAAGGTCCAATTTTCGATGACTTTGACGCACAAATCGGGCTGTATTTGATCGATGGCGTGGCGTATGTTGACTTTGAGGGCATCGGTGGTTTGCGGCTTGTCGGCATAGACCTGCGACTTAAGAAAACCCCACAAAAAAAAGTCCAGCGGGGTCAAATCGCAGGATCTCGGTGGCCAGTTCACGTCGCCTCCGCGCGAGATGACCATGTCCGGAAATTGCTCGTGCAGAAAATCCATCGTAGCGTATGCTGTGTGACTGACCCGGTTGACTCGAATTTGTCCACCAATCGACGGATAGTTGACTCGGTAGGACGACCATCGCGACCGTAAAATGGGCGAAGTGCGCGGAACGCTGCTCGAACTGAAGACCCATTTTCATAAAACAATTTTATGATTTTCATGTGCTGCTCGATACTGTTACTTGCCATGGTGATTTTCTTTATATGCTCAGTGGATTTGGGAGGACTGAATGAATATAACACACCGCATTTGACATCTGTCACTCAAACAACATGGCCACAATGAGCTGTCAAAGTTCGAGCGTCCCTATTGGAAAACCCTTTAGTTTGTTATGTACGTAGTATAACGCTATTCTAACATATTATGGGGCTGCGCAGACGACAGACTATCCATGACGCACTTTTTAGTCTGTGAAAATAGAACCTATGCAATTATATGCAGTAACGCACACGACGCGCAAAAAGTCCGGCGCACAAATAATCCGTGTAATTCGGGCAGACCGCACCGCGCCGCGCCGCGCCGCTCCGCACAAAAAGTGTGTGAAAAAAATTGAACGTTTGCTTCAACGCGCGCTAACGCAGACGGCACACACTTTAGTCTGCAATCTGCATTTGCTAGTGGTGGACGTAACGCTTCTTTCTTCTTCTTTTTCTGTACTTCATGTACAAAATAATACTGCGCGATCTCTGCACGATTTCCATAGCGTCTACGTCCAGCCCTGGATTTACACTAGGGGCATTCGGGGCGAGTGCCCAGGGCTGCAAATTTTCAGGGGGCGGCAAATTTACTGAGGGCGGCAAATTTCGAAACGAGAAAAAAAAATTCAATCCATAAACATCCGATGTTGAATTAAAATTTGTATTCTCAATCACGCTGGTTATTATTATAATTTTTTTTTGCGCTCATAATAAGAAGTCTGGAATACTGGCCACACAAACTTAAGATTTTTGCTCCAAACGAGCTATCCGTCCACTTTTCGTAGCAAGACTTTTCTCGGCACTTGCAGCTAGTTGCTCGCCTTCTTTTTTTTTATTTTTGGCACTCAAAACGAACTTCGCATTCACTTTTTGCAGTCAGATATACAAAATTTTCTTGGTGCTCGCAGCTAGCTTCTCGCGCTTTGAATAAATTTTTTTTTTATTTTAACACTCGGAGCAAACTATGCATCCATTGTTTATATAGTCAAAAAAACAAAATTTTCTCGGTGCTCACAGCGATTTTGGCACTCAGGGTGAAGTATGCGCCCACTGTTGTGTAGTCAAATATTCAAAATTTTCTCGCTCGCAGCAAGCTGCTCGCAGTCTTTTTAGTCAACATAATATTATAATTTTCTTGCCACTCCAAGCGAGTCTTACGCACACCTGTCGTAGACAGATAGATAGGTAGATAAAACACTTTATTGAAACATTGAAAAATAAACTTAAACATAAAAACCCGGTTATTATAATCTATGTGTCACAATTCACAATCAGCGGTCTTATTGTAGTTAGCATTATAAAATTTCTCAATTATAATTTCTCTTTTTCAAAGCAAGCTATACACACAGCTTTCGTAGTTAGATGTATATTTTTTTTTTATAAATATTCATAATTACGTATAATATGAAAGAACTCGACAACAAATTTCTTAGCAAAATGTCTAGCCGATGAGCGTTTATAAATAATATTTCGGCGGAGGGGGGCGGCATTTTCTCACTGCCCAGGGCGGCATTTTGGCTAAATCCGGGCCTGTCTACATCCCTACAGCTCTGCTGACAGAATGATCGAAGATGTGCGTCGTGTGCGTTGAGTCTGTGAAAAATCCGCAACCGACTTTTTGCGCGCCATGCAGATTTTTTGTGCGCCGCAGACTCGATCGTAAAAAAAGTGTGCCGTCTGCGCAGTCCCTATGCCTCACAAAATATAGGCTACTTTTCCAACGGAACAACCGCTGGCACAGTAAGTAAAAATATAATCAAATTATAACATACTTACTCTCGTTGAACATAAAATTTAATAGTACCCAATTACCAAACCTCAAATACCTATATCCTTAACCTTTCTATCAGAAATATTGAATTGTTGAAGAGTATTCTCATTTCCTCGGGGGATATTAAAGAAAATTATTTTCCATTTCGACTCTCATACTTTGGGAGCTCACAATCTACATAAATTAGGAACTCTGCACCTTATAAACTCAGTTTGAACGTCAAGTAACATTTAATTTATTTTCTTGGTAACATTGAAATAATTATTTACGTGGAAGTTGTTTTTTACGATACAAACAAAATCATATCACTAATAAGTAAAATACTATTTATTTGGTATCACGAACATAATACGCTAGGATTATCGTATAAAAAAACTTCTTGTGTTTGTTATTTTGTACAGAAGAAACAAGGGCATTATTATATATAATATTTTGTATATTAATCTCATTCTAGAGGCAGAAGACATAATAATATAGCAACTTTCGTCTGAATAATATTAAGATTAGCAACGCACGGTGATAAAGATCAAAGCTTTTTTTTATACCACGAAGTAAGAAGACCAATAAGACGCTCTCCTGGTAGTAAGAGATAACACTGCCCATAATTAGTTCAGTGCTACCCAGGATTTTACAAAGGTAAACTTCAGGGTGCACTGAGCCAACGCTTCTTACTTGACAGTCATAAGATGTTAAGACTCTTCAGTCTAGTAATTTCACTAGCTACAGTGCCCTTCTACCGAAGCACAGTAATGTTTGCACAACACTGCTCAGGGTGTAGAATAACTGGCACTGTTTAGGTACCCATCTAGACGACCTTCTGCAAAGGAAGTCTACCCCCTGTAGCTCATATCTACACATGTATACACAATACACAGCACTGTTCCAAAACCGCTTCGGCAAGAATCGAAATGACTAATATCAGTGTGATCGCATCGACAGCTTGAAGGCAACCAGTAACCAACCGGTAACCAGTTAACGAGTACCAGTAAGCACGCTGTCTACTATTTTTTATTTCCTATTATAAGGTTTCCCGCGATACAGGCAAGCCCTAGTGCGGGAACCACTGGAAATCCGTAAAATTAGTTTATAATTATTGGCAAATAAATATTTTTGTATTTGTGTTTTCAATATAAAATATTTCCAGCGAAAACGCCCTTAAGCTCACAATTCTTTGAACATCATTTTGCCGGTTGGAAGCGGTGTCGTTTAAATGAACTACGACCTTAAAAACCGATT
This sequence comes from Hemithea aestivaria, assembly GCA_947507615.1. Lineage (NCBI taxonomy): Eukaryota > Metazoa > Arthropoda > Insecta > Lepidoptera > Geometridae > Hemithea > Hemithea aestivaria. The sequence goes on from OX382331.1 coordinate 13,151,352, forward strand.
TTGCGTACTGGCTTGTCCCAATAATTCACATTGACAGAGTTTCTATTTCTAAATATTATGTATACTGAAACGAATAATTTCCATTATCCTAAGGTTTCGTTTTCCAAGAATTCCACATTTCCTCCAAATAAATCTGTACCAAAATATGACATTATCATTCAATATGTTGAAATGGCATCGGATTGACGTATCTTATTACGTCAGGTAGCAGTATGTAACACAGACATATCAATTCACAACAGACACCTAATTAATTGGAACAGCGTCAGGTATTAACTGTATTCAGAGATGTTCAAAACCTTACTATGAATGTATAATATACCTACTTGTATTGTATAGTATAGTCTTTTATTTTGTATTGCTATTATCTTGTATAGTATAGCTATTATTACTTTACTTGCTAATTAATATTGTATATGTTATTGTATGGTATTTTAAATATATAAAAGGAAAAAGTGACTGATTGACTGATTGATCTATTAGCGCACAGCTCAAACCACTGAACCGTACCGTATATGATGTAGATGAAGATCTCCGCTAAGAAACTATTTTACCACGCGGCAAAGCCTAGCCTATCTACACAAGCTAGTGTAGATATAGACCGCCCCGGGCTGTTCCTTATGGAAAAGTGCCCATAACACTTATTGCGTTTCCGTATTGTAGAGCCATGGACGTTCTTTGCACCAGGAATAATACAGCGAGTGACCACTTTTTATTTGGAACCTGTGCACTAACTCACAGATAAGATTTTCGGCTTCAGTGCCCTAACTGCTCATGGTCTCCACGGCGATTGGCTTAGCTTACTAATATAATATTATTCATCTAGTTTTTATTAGTGTCGGTAAAGATAAATTACCTTAAGGTTTCAGCTATACGTAAGGCCAAAATGACTTGCGGACTTGCAGCGACCAAAGTTGGTTCTTGGTTAACAACACAAAAGAACGCATCATTCTTCTTTCTGAGTGTTCTAAGCAATATCTCACCAAAACAGCCTAAAAAAAACCTATCTGCTCTTTCCGTTTATTCTTTGAAAGAAGTAGGTAATGTTTTTTCTTAAATTGAAATCCTCCACAATTCTTAACCGTTAATCATTTCCCAGTTTTCTCTTCACCATTGCCAAATCAAGGTGCGCCTCTGAAATATTAATTTGTGCTTCAGAAGTTTGAAACAATAGGCCCTCTATGTGGTGAAGATGCGGCTTTTGTGGCGGCTCGTTCGTTTTATTTTGAGATAAAGTTACACTTAGTTATTTTGTTTAAACTTTAACGCGATCAAGATTTTTTTGGATTATAATATCGATAACACACTAAGTAAAAAAATAAAGGCATTATTAACACTAACAACCGTATTTTAGTCGTGCTCTCGTTTGCGACTGATCTTCTCTTCTTCTTCTTCCTCTTTTTTTTCGAAAAAAGATGTTTTATCGACCATAATAATATTATATTTTTTAGAGAATAGATAGATTGAGGGCGGTGATATTATGACTGCAAATAGGGCCTAACTTTGAGCTTTTATATTTTCCGTGACGTGTGTACTAATATTTGTTTCTAATAATAATAGCTAATTTTAAAGTTTAGTTTATACAAATTTATTATAATTTTAAAATTTTCTTTAAAACTCGCATCTATCTGCTATAATTACTCACAGTTTCAGGAATGTGCGCCCAAAGGAGCGGTAGGTCGTTCGCCCTCAGACAAAATCCTGTCATGTTTTTTTAATTCGCCTTTGTTTGGGGCTCTAGAGGTACGGTTTGCTTTGACCTGTCCGATTGTCAGCACTACGAGAGAAAATTCATTTTGCGCACTTAATTATTAATTTAATAGGTTTATTATAACTGTTTCTAGTGGCTTTACTCGCTGAAAAGTGAGTGAGTACTGTTTGTGTATTAGTACGAGGTTTTGGTTACCTAGGTACAGTCTACTGCTATATATAAATACTAGCTTATGCTCGCGGCTTTGCCCGCATGACAAAATCCTTTCTTAGCGGAGGTCTACATCATAAAACCTATCTATATTCCAAATTTCAAGCGAATCCGTTCAGCGGTTTGAGCTGTGCGTTGATAGATCAGTCAGTCAGTCACTTTATCCTTTTATATATTTAATATCAAATTTCAGTTTTTTTTTTGACTCAGCACAATTGAAGGACTAACACACACACAACACACACACACACACACACACACACACACACACACACACACACACACACACACACATACTGCTACAACAACACATACATACGAGTACATACATACTAAAGAAGCATTTTTATCAGTTGTCCTGGAGCTAGAAAAAGATAATGCACCTTATAATGGAAGGACTGCAATGTTCGTTGTTGTTGCACCCTAATAGGTTTAAAATTAACACACATCTTTGCTTTCTTTTTTATATTAGCGGGGTCATTACTCGTGTGACGAATTCTTAAAGTTTACCGACCAAAGATATTTATTTTATAAACATGTTACGAACACGAAAATTGTAATATGCATAGTCACAGGCCCAAAATGGGATTAGCTTTCCAACAAAAGCAAAAGAGCTTATTAGGGCTTTATAGGGGTACGTTTCCCTTTGTATTATTGTAACACTTCTGGGATGACTCCTTTATGTAGATATTTAATTTAATTTTACCTTTAAATCTACATAGGAAGCAGCACCTTGACAATTTCTTCAAATTAAACGGTATTACTTTCCTTTTCCGCTTAATTTAAACTCCCACGATTCGAGAATGAAAGAAACGATATTGAGTTTTTCCCTTAGATTAAAATAAAAAGGAAAGGTACTGGCGTCTCGCAAATGGACCGCTTCAATTAGGTTCATGTACCTTCACAATTTTACTTTAGCGCGAGTCGCAGTAACCGATATTTTCCAAAGAACAGGCCCAAGTTAATCTACAGCAACGATAGCGCACCGCGCCCAGCGCCCAGCGTACGTGGCCCAGTGGACGTTGGTCCGGCTTGTAAGCCGGGTTTAAATCTCAGTGTGGCAAAGATTTTCGCCTGGACGCTATACCGTGTTTCGGAAGGCATGTAAAACTGTGGGTGCCGGCTGTTTCCTATATGATATGTAGGAGGCAGTCGTTAGGTCATGTTGCAGGCCCTGTAGTAAACTCGGCGAACTGAAACTACAACATATAGATTGGCCACATAACTTATACATTGTAATTTGACTCTGACAGTGTAAGTAGGGTAACCTGTTCTGTTGAAGTATAAACCCCAATTTATTTTATTTTATAGCGCATACCGTATCTGCCCTTTTTATTTTCATTTTAGATATTTCCCCAAAAATGTCTATTCACGAGAAAATTCTTTTATTTAAAGAAAACAGGGTCACCGTCGGCAATAAAGAGATGGGTACAGTGGGCGGTAGAAATTAAGGAAGGTACATCGTACTCGAGTGGAAAAGTTAAGAAGTGTTCTCAATTGACATTTTACTGTAAACTTATTAAAACAAAAAGTTTTAAGTTCGTAAATGCCAAAGGCAAAACGATAATGTAGATAAATTGGCAGTATGTTGGAGCTCATAAGCATGGATATTTTCGAAACGTGCTTTAACTAAGTAGGTACATCATTTATGGAGCTCAACAAGTGCATATCAGGCTGCTATTTTTTTTTTATAGAAAACTCGGTGCCTAAGAGTTAAACTGTAATGTATTGAAAATTTATTTATACTATTTATCCATATATCCTCAGTTTCAGTCCTCACGATTGACCGGTGTCCAGTATCTACTTGAAATATCTATTTGACGTCCTTGAAAGGTCCTTTGAAGCTCACTTTCGCCTCCTTAATCACGATGGACAATAATTCCTGCCGCGCACTGTACACCGTTACGTTAGGTATCAGGGTCATTGACCCTCGGAGCGTGGTTTGAATTCAGACAATTTTGTGCTAAAATAACTTATCATATCAAGGACAGGGGGAAGTCTGGTGACAGCGCGATCGTGTTCCGCGAGGAAATTAATTTGTGAACCTACCCACGGTAAAGTTTTAAACGTTTTCGCGAAGTAGTAAATTGTGAAATTAGAACGTGGGTAGAAATTATTCATTATTCGTTAAAGCTCAGTACACATTATAGGAGTTCTTAGTTCTAGAACGCTGCGTAGACAAACGTACTTTTCCTCCATATATTATGTGGAATAATGACCTCAGAGCTTAAGCTGGAAGACAAAAAAAGCTTTGAGGACCGAGTTCAGTGAAGAAAGGCCCTTCATAATGTCTCGAAATTTTGTATTTCATAGAAAAAAAATTTCCTCTCCGTGATCCTAAACCGTCTTCGACCAAAAATGGTTTTGCCGTAACTAATATATACTGCTTTCTATGTAGAGACAGATAGACAGACTTGCTGCATTTTTAGAAAAGAAGGTATAACATGTCTCTGGAAGATTTCCCCTATAAATGTACTCGTATACCTACGCTATTCCCTATAAAAAGTATGTATATTTATAATGTATCTATTTCAGGCCACTATCATTAGCAGTGGGTAGTAGGTAGCTCAGACTGTAATTAACGGTCCCAGTAATTAAATCGCGGACGTTTAATGAGCGGGTATCGGACAACTACGGCTAATTCCCGTGAATAGTGAATGCTGCGCTGATTTGTGTGTATTGTAGAAGATTGTAGCAACAATGTTGTGAATTTGCAACATAACTATAGTAAATTACGTGACAATTACTTTCTAAGAGATGCAATTAAAAATAAACCAATCTTATTATCTCGCGCTATTTTATTTATGTACTAGGTACGTACTCATCTAAATATATAAAAGGAAAGAGTGACTGATTGACTGATCTATCAACGCACAGCTCAAACCACTGGACGGATTCAGTTAAAATTTGGAATATAGGTAGGTTTTTGACGTAGACCTCCGCTAAGAAAGGATAAAGCCGCGAGCATAAGCTAGTCGTTTATAAACTGTGTAACTCTGGTATTCATATTTAGCCTATTTTGTCCCTAATTTATTATTATTATTATGTCGCTCTTTAACACGGGCTAAGCCCGGGACTTTTTATAGGCGTACACGGAGACAAAAAGTCCAACGCGCAGAGGCCCTTTTGAGCTTTTAATATAAATGTAATGGGTGACACTTATTGGAGTCTGTCTGTGAGTCCATCCATAGAAAATGGGCTCAAAGACAGTCTCCGCCAAGTGACAGGACTATTGCTAATTAATGGAAACTACTTGAACTAGGCTATGGATGTGTATGCTAAATGGATGGTTAATGAGACTATTGTTAGGATTACGGCACCTGCCACTTCCGTCCCATTAGGAAATATGTTGGCAGGTGATGACTCGCCACTCACTAAACGGGCCCCCATAAAGGCCGGCATTACATAGCCGACGAGAAGGGCAACGTTGGTGCAAATGGCTGGAGGGGGAGAGGTGTCCCTGGACTTTAAACACGTAGGCCAACTCGCCACTTATGCTTCACATCCTCCCTCCGAGCGTGCAGCTCTCGCGACTCCACTCTGGCCGGCCAATGAAGGCAAGCACAGAGGTGGGGGACTGTTCCTCGTCAGTGTTCACTCCGGGCGGCCGGTGAAGGCAAGCCGGAGATGAGGAACAGAATCCTCCCCCGGGAGCACTCGGGTCCGTGGGGTCGCTACTCCCCAACAGCTCGCCATAAGCTGCCCTGCGGTGCTCGGGTCCGTGGGGTCGCTACTCCCCAACAGCTTGCCATAAGCTGCCCTGCGGTTTTATTATTATGTCGCTCTTTAACACGGGCTAAGCCCGGGCCTTTTTATAGGCGTACACGGAGACAAAAAGTCCAACGCGCAGAGGCCCTTTTGAGCTTTTAATATAAATGTAATGGGTGACACTTATTGGAGTCAGTCTGTGAGTCCATCCATAGAAAATGGGCTCAAAGACAGTCTCCGCCAAGTGACAGGACTATTGCTAATTAATGGAAACTACTTGAACTAGGTTATGGATGTGCATTCTAAATGGATGGTTAATGAGGCTATTGCTAGGACTACGGCACCTGCCACTTCCGTCCCATTAGGAAATATATAGGCAGGTGATGACTCGCCACTCACTTAACGGGCCCCCATAAAGGCCGGCATTACATAGCCGACGAGAAGGGCAACGTTGGTGTAAGTGGCTGGAGGGGGAGAGGTGTCCCTGGACTTTAAACACGTAGGCATTTATTATTATTATTATTATAGTGTTCCGCGCTCTAAATTCTGATAAAACCGTTTTTGAACGATGTACCTTAATACGTAGATTTTCACAGTCAGTAGTCTGAATAAACCCAAACGAATACGCAGCAAAAAGAAACAATACATCGAAAAACAGAATAACGTACGTAGAAACATATTTTCTCCATTGTTAGCCTTTTATAACAAAGATTTTTACTTATTCTGGCGGAAAAAGATTCATTAGTTCCGACCACAGGTAACATGGTATTTTCTGGATAACCGGTCCAGTGAGTAGAGTGTGCAGTGTGCAATTTTTGCGTGGAAAAATACATAAATGCTTATAGGATTTTTGAATATATTTTGAGATACGCGTAAAAAAGCATTTTACAAAGCCTATTTTCTAAGTGTTAGGTTGTGCATTATATAAAGTAAAAGAAATAAGAAAGTAAAACTGAATATCAATTGTATTGTATAGGTTAGCATACAGAAAAACTTATTTAGGTTCGCTATTTTGCTAACTCTGTAAATAAACAAATCGGATCTGTGCTCCGTATCGCGTTCAAAAACATACAAAACCTAGAAAAGGAAAAGAAAAAAATTTTGCCTGGAAACAGAAATATATTTATTCGGTGTCTCTATTTCCTTATAAACAGTGGTTTCCTTAAAATAAAAGAGTGTTCAATCAATACGAATTCGGCTTGAAACCGTCCTCGGCAGCTCTCGTTTTTTTCTTGCCCCATTGATTTTTCTGCTCACTGAATAGAGATTTTATGGTTCAAAGGGTACTAAGGAAAAAGGCTCTCGGTTTGAAATAGTGCTTCTAATATGTAGCCAGAGGTTTTTAGGTCGTGGATTTATGTTTCTAGTTCTATTCTAAATATAGACTTTGCCTATTTTTATATTAGACACAAGCAGGTATCCCACCTGATGGTGAGCGGTTATCGTCGCCTATAGAGGTCTGCAACGTCAGCGGTGATGCCGACGCCATAGTATCTTTTCTTTGCCGACGCGTTGCCGGTCATTACCGACGTATAGTTGTACAAGTAGGCAGTAGATGCAGTAGTGATAAGATCCCTTCCTGCCTGGCTTCACAGAACATCATGTCCAAACACGGTCAAATCATAACCGCTTGGTGACACGCTTTTTATACCATTATAGAGACAATAATAAATTTTAAAGTCGAAACCTTAATATTTATGAATATACTAGCTGCGCCCAGCGGTTTTACCCGCTTTTCTATAGCCTATGTGTTATTCTTGGGTCTAAGCTATCTGTATACCGAATTTCAGCTCAATCGGTCCACGCGTTTAGGTGCGAAAGAGTAACAAACACACATCCAGACATCCATTCTTAAAAACTTTCACGTTTATAATATTAGTAAGATAACAACGCAATCATGGCAACAGTTTGTCTCTTAATAGACAACATAGACCCGTACGAATTTTCTATATTCTATTCTCTCTTTTTTCTTAGCATGCTATTTTCAAAATGGAATAGGTAAGTTACTCATTAAAAATTCACACGAAAAATTTCCATATTATTTTTAATTATATAATTACATAATAATTGTAGGTACCTAGTAATAAACAATTTTAATCATGTTTTTGTGCCTGTACCACCACCATGTACCGGAACCTGTGTATATACATATAGAGGTACCTACAATTAGTTTTAAAATAAGGTAATTTATTCAGCTCGTGTAGAAATACCTACTAACGTTTTGAGATTACAACATATTTTGAAATATTAATAGGTACGACCAGATTTAAAATTTTAATTATACTTGACTCAATTTTATATTACGACACACATGTAGTTAAATGCATAAGACTATTATTACAGAGGCACTATCCGAATGAGGGAGGGAGGGGGGAAGGTCTTATATTTAGGTTTTTTGCTTATATGTCAGCCTGTTTGAATAAATACATTTTGAGTTTAAAGACTTTTACTTGACGATGCAAGTTAATGCACAATATCGTTGGATTTTTGTTTAAAACCAATAATGAGCAAGTATAATAACACTTTGACGAACTAAAGTCACCGACGTAGCTTCGTGGATTAGCAAGCTGAAGTGGCAATGGGCAGGCCACATAGCGCGCAGAGCGGATGGCCGATGGGGTCGAAAAGTACTCGAGTGGAGACCACGGATTAGCAAACAAAGCGTAGGACGTCCGCCTACAAGGTGGACAGAAGACCTTAAAAACACAACCTGAATGGAAGGAATTGAGAACATGTACAACGGTGGCGTTCAGAAATAGCGTTGGTTGATCAATAAATTGTTATACCTAATTGTTATCAAATAAAAATAATATGTAAAATTTATTAAATTCCCTTAAAATTCCACGAAAAACAAACCATAACTAAAACAGCAACAAAGCCTCCAGATCTAAACAGCATTACTATTTCAAACGCCGTCCGAATTCTGGCGCAGTGTGAGTTACAGCTCAGTGGGGATCAAATCTACTCGCTCATATATTATTCAATCTTTCCTCAGCTACGAATGTTCATTAGTCGGATAATAAATTATTGTGCTTTTCATTTGGCTTTTTGACCGTGTACGATGTAGGTACTTCTCTAATGTAGTAGCTAATTGCACGTTTTTATTGTAGCATGACTTTTTGACTTTGCCTGCTTATATAAGGTACATGCTAAAGAGTGGGTTATGTGTTATTCCAGGGGCTTAGCTAAGACACCTAATTTTAGATGAATCGTTTCACATGTTTAAGGGTGAAGAGGCAAGACTACATTTGATACAATAGAATACATATCCTCAAACATACATCCATACGTTCGCATTTAAAATATTAGTAGAATTCACCACGTTCGGTTCGCCGAAATAAAGTTTTTTTAAATTCATTTTAGGTAAGCCTTTGACCACGATCTCACAAGGTGTTGGCTCAAGTCATCTACGCCATCGGTTATCGGTTCTTGCGGAAAATGTGACCTGCCCATTGTCACTTTAGCTTGCTAATTCTACAAATATACTCGTATGCCAACCGCGAGTGTTGCTGGGAGTGGTTGGAAGAGGAAGACACGACAAGAAAGTATTGAACGTGGAAGAAGCCTTGTATTGGCTTAACGGAGTCAACCATAAATATCAAGATGGTTTTTGGACTTTGTTCAGTGAATGACAAAGAAATAAACAAAACTATATTCAAAATAATCAGATTTTAAAAATATATAAGGACGCCTTATCAGTTTTACAAGAGATTCAATTTTTTTTATAAATCAAAACAGCGTTTGTAAATGACATATCAAAAGTTTATTCAGCTGAGGTTCATGAACAGAACACCTGAATTAAACAAAACAAACAAGCGCGCGTTGATCTTACTCACTTGCACAAAGGTATTATAGTTGAATGCACTCCAGATCTCATAATAAGATGCAACCACTAGAACTACACTGCACTTAGTAAAATTAGATCGGTCAACCAAGGGTGTCGTTATCACGAAAGTAAAATTTCACATGACATGTGAGAGTTCGAAACATTAACATTAAAAAAAAATCTCCTTCTACCCAAAAATACATTATAGTTAAAAAAGGACTTTAAAGGCACTGCAAAGTATAGCATAACAGAAATCCTCATTCACATACACAGAAAAAAGTACTACGTTTTGTTCTTCATAAAGTTCTGAAGTACCTACTTATAATTTCTCCGTCTATGCAAATTTACTGTTTTAAATGATAATATGACACTTCCTGCTAATTCTTCCACCCCACAGTTTTATGTAGACATAATATACCATTCTTCTTCGTAAATTATTCCGTGGGTAGAGCAGTGTCCCGCAAGGAGCAGTCAGTGCCCCTCAACCGTTCTTACGTCACGTACTGCAGTTTTCATAGCTCCTCACTAATCTTCATTTGAACTAAGTTTTTACTGCAGCTAAATTGTTAAAGTATGTACGTGACTGGATTATGCTTTTGTTTTCATCATCAGGCTTTTTTTTATTTCACATTTTTAAGTTCATCACTCATTGTATTAATACTACTCCAATTCGACTCAGACTCGAGTCGAAATTATTAGCTTAAAAGTAAGAAAATTATAATGTTGAGCTTTATTTATTTATTATTTCTAATATACGGTTGAAGATGTACACTTCTTCAAAAACTGAACGCCGCTGACGCTTGAATCCCACGAGAGATCCAAGCGTCATAGTTTTTCTTTTTATAATATTATTTTTCATCTAAATACAAAATATATAAAAGGAAATAGTGACTGACTGACCTATCAACGCACATCTCAAACCACTGAATGGATTGGGTTCAAATTCGGAATACAAATAGATTTTATGACCTAGACCTCCGCTAAGAAAGGATTTTGTCGAGCACAAGCTAGTTATGCATAAAACATAAACCACAATTTTTTATTCTCAGCTGCGAGTCGAACAGCGTTTAATTGATGTAATGAGTGATCAACCTTTAGACCCCGTGTCCACTTCAACAAAGAGAGAAGAACAAAACAGAATAGAAAAGAGGAGCAAAAGAGTGCCACAATTAACTAATCGACTATCAAAAGTTTCTGTTCTTGTACACACATACTACCTTCTGGAGGAACAAGAGCGGAGATTTGATGCAATTTGAATGTTTAATTTTTGTACAATTCTGTTCCTTTTCATCTATTCGCTCCAACAGACATACTACCTAAGTACCTTTCAAACAGGGTTTAAACTTCGTAAAATCCATTTGTAAGTTAAAATTAAAGTAAATTCATTTTCCTGTAAAGAAAGGTTAAGGCCCTTAGACAATAAGTTTAAAGACAGAAAAAGTTATAATAACAAGACAATTCGATATATTATCATGTACATATTCCACGTACAAGAAACAGAAAAAACGATAAAGCCCATTACACACGTCGCTATACTTTACCTTGCTATATGACTCCTGGTACCATATAGCATCGCATAGCAAGGCCTTGCTATACCTCGCTATACCTTGCTATATTATTTTTAGTGATGGCCAGGTTACTGATCGGAACTATATTTTTTAATAGTTCATTCTTTGTGATTGAATCTTGAGTCGATCATTGAAATCCAATCAAGTGACTTTATTAACATTACTTTTCATATTTACAAATGTACTCAAATATTTGGAATAACTTGTCAACAATTTCTTTGAGAGCGTTTAGAATAGGTATATTAATACAAAAATATAAAAAAAAAAATATTATTTAAAAATAAAAACGGACAAGTGCAATTTGGAGTTGCCATATACTTGTGTGGAAAAATTTTATTAACATAATATATTACGAATAAATACGTATTTTAATAGTTTAGGTATCTGTTCTTTTATAACCATACAATAATAATAATTATTAAAGAGTCATTAATGTAAAGTGAAAATTACTCATAAAATAATTATTATATACTTATTTTCATGTTATGTAGATTGTTTTTTAATATATGTTAGCTATACTTCAACTGTTCTATAACCTTCACGGAGTTCCAGTTGCTACTTTACGGCTTCATTATCGAATCAATTCAATGTTACCAAAATATAGCACTATCACCAGTCTTACTTACCTAATAAGTGTATGCACAATTTCCACTTTGTGCCTCCTGCGATGAATGACATAAGTTGAAAACCGTTGTTTAAAAGAAATACAAGTGTTAATATATACAATAATTAACTGCTTTTAAAAATCGTCATAAATTAGTGATAAAACTAACCAACTTATTTTTATCTAATCGAAATTAATAAGAAAAATAATCTGAAATCTTATTACCTTACTTTTCTGTACATAATTAATAGTAATAGGCACTAATAAGTCGAATATTTTTATATCAAAACCTATAAAATGATAATGTATGTTATTTATATTACCACCGATTTATTTTACGGTGACTGTGTAAAACTTTATCAGGATTTCAGATGAGCGTTATTGCATGTACATAGGCGCATGTGTGTTTACGTACATAAGCATGCAAGTGACTCACATATCCTATCTAAGCAGAAAACGAACGCAGTCTAACTGGAAGAAATTCAAAGTGGTTCTTAATGCGAGCAGGTGATCGAGTATGCGTATCCAAATCATTTCTCTTGTTCGAAATCAAATCACATTCGTACGTTTGCTTCACTAGACGTATTTATTTCATGTGGTTATCTGCTATTTATATCTATTGCATATGTGCAGGACTTGTACTGTACATCTTTATATCCGAGAAATTGGACTGTATTGTTTATGCTTGCGCTAGCAAGCAGCATCCGATAATTCTTAAAAGAAAACGCTTTATATATTTTTCGCTTTATTTCTCTCTTCTCTCTTGATTTTTAGGTGGTTTTGTCTTAAAAAAGAGTTTTTTTTTATAAACAAGCCAATCAAAATTAACCAACCGTCAGGTTTTGGAGATTTTATTGCTAAACAGAAAATCACGACAACGGGGTCTATTTTATTTCTCCTTCCTATGCACTTTCATATATGCACACTCGTTAAAGGTACATACCACTTTTCATCATTTAAAAGCTAGTTCCTTGTTAATATTTTTAGGAAGTAGGTACCAGTAGTACCAGGAGTAGGAACGGAGATTCAATCACTTTGATTGCATATAGTTCCAATGATTCCCCAACACTACTTAAACAAATGAATTTGACAATGTTTTCTACATAAAGGATGTTTCTTTTTTTCCTAGATTTCGGTTTCCTTCAAATCTGCTCCTGGTAAACTTAAAAAAAATGACGTTTCAAAATTCGTCAAAAAATCCAGAAAATTTTATTCTAAATTAACATCGTTTACTAAAAGTATGACTTACGTTAATCAAATAAGATCAATTCATGTTGGATTTGACCGACTTTATCAGAGGATTCTCGACTACATCGGCCAAATAGCATAGGTAGAGAAGCTCATTGGCATCCGGAAAATCAAAGGAAAGCGGACTCAGGTCGTAGTCCGATGCGTTGGTCAGATCAGATCCGCACCACCCTTGAAGTTGCTGTTGTTCTGTTGTCTTTTGGCTCCTGGCTATGAAAATCGCATCCAACCAACCCAGATAGCGATCTATCATCAGATATCAAACTCCAAAGGACTCCATGACTCCCAGTAATAGGCAATATGACAAGGACAAGAAGAACTCCAAACGTTCAGTTTCCTAGTAAAAATGTCTAGACAAACTATAAAATAATGATTTGTTTTTTTTCTCTTTAGAGGTACCTACAAAACCCTTGAAACAATGTGTTTGCATTATTACAGATTTAACTGACAATCACTTTTATAAAAAAAAACCATGGCAACCTCCTGGTATGTATTTTTTAAAAATTTGAGAAAAAAATCATGAATTTTTTACACATCCTGTATAAGACTCAAAATTGACATTGTCAACAGACATGTTGCTGTAAAACCATACAATTTGGCAAATCCCATATGAACTAGATTAAAAAAAAATGCGTAGCCATTTTGTAACATGACTTAGCCGGTTAAGCGAAAGTCTACTGCAAGGTATTCAGAGGTCTAAGTTATTCGGACAAATAATCATTATGCATAAAAAGAGCTCCTATTACAAGTAAATAGGAGGTGAAATTCAAAATACAAATTATATTACTTTGTTTCGTAATGCTAACAAAAATACCTGCGAACACAAGAAAATATTTAATATATATAAAAAACATTTTTTTCTAATTTGTTACACAGCGGTTAAACATTTGCTACTATTTAGTTTAATATATCGCGTAGATAATAGGAGTTTGTTTTTTTTTGTCTCGGTAATACAAATCGGCTTAGTCATTTTATCACCTAGTCAAAATGAAAAATGGCGGATTCTACGCATCAACTGTAAAATATAGCGCGATATAGCGCTATATGTCATTTATAGCTACGTGTGTGACGGATGCCGATTTGTACTGAAGCTATGCCGCGCTATAAGATGCTTTATAGCGCTATATAGCGACGTGTGTAATGGGCTTAATACTTTATACATAGAAAGATACCTAAAAGATGAGCCATTTATCATCTACACGGGCAAATAATACACTAGAAGAAGACTAATATTATTAATAGTCTCCAAAAGCGTTAATATATTATTAAAAAAGTCTATCAAAACTTTCATTGCTGAGAAATCATAGGCAAGACCGAGACGAGCCTACAAAACAATGTTAATGAAAAACACCCACAATTTGAAAGCTAAGTAAATACCTAGCTCTATTACTAAGACTTATGATCGTTACGTCACATCCTGAATACAAAACAATTCAATTCGAAATTTCCATATTTCAGTTGCATAAGTTTGTAAGCTCCGAAGAGCGTGTAAAGCTATCGTACCTTGCGCTAGGTCGGCGTCCTTCGGCCAAAGACCTCTTTACTCTTACGTCAGTGGTTCTTCATATATCTTACATGCAGACTCTTGTAATGCAGGAAGATACTGCGCACAAAAACAAAAGCCAGTTGCAGATTGACTTTTAAGAAAATGCACCCGCGTCGCAGCGCCAAAGTACTCGTCAAGTCGATCAAACGAGCTCAAACTCGATGGGGTTGCGTTGTTTAATTACAGAGTTCCTATGGCCACCTTCCAGCTCCATAATCAGATCAGCTCCGTGACATAATAATTTTGCATAGTCATCCGATTTATAAATGCATGCAAAATTTCAGCTCAATCGGAAACGGGGAAGTGGATCAAATTTAACTTGTAAGATTTGATTACAGACAGACCATGGGACAGGTGAAAGTAAATAAAAGCTTGCAAAAAGTAATCTTTAGTACTAACTGAAAGACGTCAGTTTCATTATATGGAGTGCGGTATCTGCTTTTATTATAACAGTATGTGCTTCTACTTTTATTAAATGCAGTTTAAAATGAACGTTACCGCTTGAACAAGAAGATTAGTGGAAATTGTAGTTTAGTATTTAGCAGTAAGTTGTTTTAATGAGTAGATATGCATTTAGTTAGATAAAGCGTTTTGTTAATGTACTCGTAGTGAAGTAGTAGCGCAAAATTGTATATATTATTGTCATGAATATTTTTTGCGAGCTTATTTATACACACATCTCAGGACATCCTCTCTTAGTGGATAATCAGTACAGTGCTCTACTTAGAATTTCGCAATGATGTGCAATTCTAGGTGCACTGCACCAACGCTTCTTACTCAAGAGTCATACGATTTTAAGACACTAAAGCCCAGTAATTTCACTAGTTACAGTGCCCTCACTGCTCAGGCGATAGAATTCTACCCCCGGTAAAATAAATGTTCAAAAACTGGATGTTTACGTTGTAATATCTGTGTGCCCAATTTTAACTAAATTCGTTATGGGTTTTGAACAGTGCCTTGATAGAACAGTCAGTCAGTCACCTTTAATGCTTGTGAATTGTTGTGCATATATTCCAGTCAAAAGTGCACGATACGACGCGAAGTACCTCTAAAAGTAAGAAGTATGTTAAAAATCGAAGACGTGCATTTAATTTGACTAACTTGAATCTACAGTATCCAGCAAGCATCTAAGTATTATTTTTAGATCTCGTGGCAGTTTGTTTCGTACTCTTCCGAGACGGCTTGACTGCATTTTATGTTTTTAGGGTTCCGTACCTCAAAAGGAAAAAACGGAACCCTTATAGGATCACTTTGTTTTAGGGTTCCGTACCTCAAAAGGAAAAAACGGAACCCTTATAGGATCACTTTGTTGTCCGTCCGTCTGTCTGTCTGTCTGTCTGTCAAGACCCTTTTTCTCAGGAACGCGTGGAGGTAACAAGCTGAAATTTATAGGAAATACTAAAGTCCATTGCTTCTTAGAGCTGTCAAAATTTCAAACTTCTAGGCCAACGCAATCAAAAGATATAGTCGAATATGTCGCAAATTTCAGCAAATTTTCGACATTACCAAATAAATCAAAACCTACGGGGCACTTCCCGTGAACTCAGAATCTTGAAATTTGGCACGAAGTAATTCCTTAGAGCACAAATAAAGGAAAAATTGCGAAAACCATAAATTTTTATTTGCATCATATGAAAATAATATTTTGAATAATTTTATACCTACTACCCCTTTTCTCATGAACGCGGAGACGTATTAAATTGAAATTCATATCAAATACTAAGGTCTATAATACCTTTAAACTGTAATAAAATCAAACCTCTATGTCAACGCATTTAAAAGAAACAGCAATTTTAGTCGCAATTTTAAACTCGCAAATACTCTCAATAAATCAAAACCTACAGGGTATTTCCCGTGATCTTAGAATCTTAAAATTTGGCACGAAGCAACTCCTTAGAGCACAGATAAAGGAAAAATTGCGAAAATTGTACATTTTTAGTTAAATCATATAAAAAATATTTTTAAAAATTTCATACTTACTACCTTATTTCTCATGAACGCGTGCAGGTATTAAACTGAAATTCATATAAAATACTAAGGTCTATTATACCCTAAAACTGTAATAAAATCAAACCTCTATCTCAACGCATTAAAAAGAAACAGCAATTTTTAGCCGTATTTTTTAACTCGCGACTACTCTCAAGGGAATCAAAACCTACAGGGTACTTGCCGTTAACTCAGAATCTTGAAATTTGGTACGCAGCAACGTCTTAAATCATAGGCACAGGAAAAATTGCGAAAACTGTAAATTTTTAGTTAAATCATATAAAAAAATATTTTTAATAATTTTGTATTTACTATCCCTTTCCTCAAGAACGCGTACAGGTATTAAATTGAAATTCATACCAAATACTCAGCTTTATACTCAGCTTTATACTTTAAGCTGTAAAAAAATCAAACATCTATGTCAACGCAATCAAAAGAAACAGCAATTTTAGCCGCATATTTTCAAACTCGCAAGTACCCGCAAGGGAATCAAAACCCACAGTATATAATATTATACCCACTTTTCCTTAGGGTTCCGTAGAAACTCGTAGGTTTGTACGGAACCCTCGGTGCTCGAGTCCTACTCGTACTTGACCGGTTTTATTTTTTCATATTTGAGAATAGGTCTTAAGTATTATTTAAGCCACTGACGAAGGGCACTGCACTACTCAGCCGTAAGTAGTAACGATATAATAGGTACAGCAATAAGCAACAACGATTTACCCGTAGATCCATAGATTAGCCGCAAAATGCATTCACCGAATGCAGCTTACAATAAGCCACGAGATTCGAACAGTCGCAACCACTTTCATGATTGAATCCAATTCAAGTCAATTCATGAGACAGTACATTGTTTACGTAAACATTTCTAATTTGAGTGCAAAAAACGTTGGTGACGTCTCTTGTACTATCGGTCAAATCTTGGTCCCGACCGTGCCGCGAGCTGGGGGTGAATATTCGCTTAACTGACCCATAAGGGACGACGCAGACGGGATGCAATGTGCTTGGTTTCATTGGACGTGAAGAAATTATCGCGAAACCTTTACAGTTGAATTACTACATACTTACCGCATGAATTAAGGGCCAGGTCCAGTTTTGACACACATTCTGTCACAGTATATAATTATCAAACAAAAAGTCAAAAGCGTTTTGTGCCATTGCCCGCTCAAATGTGCACGAAGTGGAGCGTGGGGGCTTGTGTAGTATAATAGTAGTGTAAACCAGTGAAGATAATATAAGTGTAACATATTAAGCAACTAAGTTACCTATATATTCCACTCGCTCTAGTTTTTGCGAAGTAACATTTTTTTTCGTTAGAAATAGGCATTGATAGACTTAAGAACATACGACATATAACATTATGCGCACTAACTCGAATTTTTGGTATTTTTTTACTTTTTTTGGTTGTTAATACCGTCACCAGTTAACAAAATTCTAAAGCACTCAATTAATAAACAACCGTATTAATTGAGTGCTTTAGAATTTTAATTCACGTTGAAAGCCACACAACTTTACAACCATTTTTGGAGAACTTTTAATTTGACAAATACTAGCCGATTTATTTCTTGCATAGGTACTTGTATCTCGTCTGCAACATCCGAAGCTCGTATGTAGAAGGTACAGTGTATCGCTGCATCAAACATTCGTTGAATGCAGCCCGCATTCGACGGTTCATGCTGCATTTTTGTATGGAGGTCGACGTACAAACAATGAGACAATTCTCTTGACGAATAGCTGCTTTGATGAATTGCTTAGATTTGAGATAAGCTCGGAAAATGTTTTGTGATTTTATGATATACGTGTTTATGAGAAATTGAGAATGTTGTTTAACATTTTTAATACACAACCGATTCACAACCGATGTCTTTATATAAAAATTTAACATTAAGTTATCCATTATCCACACATAACTAAATTTTCCACACACTTGGAATTCTAAAACTGACAGGATTCAGTGCTCTATACAAAATAATGAATAAATTAAAACTAAAAACAAGTGAAATTTTAAAAAAACTTTTTAAAAACAAGCTTTTATTATTATTACCATTAAGTACTCGTCAAGACGAATCAAATGAGCCCAAACTCGATGGGGTTACGTCGTTTTATTACGGAGTTCCTATGACCACCTCCCAGCTCCATCATTAGATCAGCTCCATGTCATAATAATATTGCATTGTCATCCGATTTATGCATGCATGCAAAATTTCAGCTCAATCGGACACCGTGACTATTTGCTTACCGGAGAGAAAGGTCGCGTCACGCGTAATTGCTCAAGTACGTGCTCGAGTAAAAGCGCTGACGCCGCGCCGAACCTTCGAACTGTCGCGACGCGCGCGCAAATATTCTGGGTCACCGAAATGACCTAGATACAATGTGTGCTAAATGAACTCTAACAACTAAGGTGAAGCTATATTTCAACCACAACTATGGCTCAAAAACTAGGAGTCTCCTTAAAAACGGAATCAGAGCGTTTAATATTTAAACGCTACGAATCTGAGAAGGCAATGAGAGAAAAGCTGGAGGGATTAGTGAATACTCTCAACAGCAAATTAGAAGAGCTACAGCGTGAGCTGCAGGACATGCGAGAACGGAGCAATGCCCCCAGGATAACTCCAAGAAAAGTCGTGGTTCCTCCTCCAACTATGTATGAAACAGACGAGGAGGAACTCGCGCGTGAAACTGAGTGGGTGCGCCAGAAAAGTCGGAAGAAGTGTAAGCTCAATAAGTCACCATCCCCACAACCAACTGTCATCGAACAAAATAAGCCAAAAGTGAAAAAATCACCTTTACCACCGCCCATAGTAGTCGAGAATATATTGAACTATCAACAATTTTACGACCTACTATCGGCGAGCGTAAACAAAGACTTGTTCATAATCAAAATGATGAGTGGCGATAATGCCAAAATTAATGCCAAAAGCGAGGACTCGTACAGAGCCATTACTAAATTGCTTTCTCAAAATGGTTGTCTCTGGCATTCGTACGAGAACAAGCAAGACAGGCCGATCAGAGTGATGGCCAAAAATCTGCATTCCTCGTGCCTGTCCGATAGAATTATTGAAGATCTCAACATCAAAGGATTTAAAATACTAAACGTAGTCAATAAACTCAGGTGGAAAAATAAAGAACCACTAAACATGTGGATTCTTTCATTTGAAAAAGAAGAAGACGTGCAGAAAATCTATGGAATAAAGTCCATTTTAGGCTGTAAAGTTGACATCCAACCGCTCAAGTCATCAAAATTGATACCACAATGTAAGCGGTGCCAATCATATGGTCACACGCAAAAATATTGTGCTAAGGAACCTAGATGTGTGAAATGTACTGGAAAGCACTTAACTAGGGATTGCAAGAAACCTGCAGATGCGAAGTCTAAATGCATCCACTGTGGTGAACCTCATCCGGCAAATTACCGAGGATGCATTGTAGCCAAAGAGTTACAAAATATTAAAAACAAACAAACAAAAAAAACAAATGTGTCACAAGTTGCACCAACTACAAATAGAATAATACCAACGAAGGTTCACGAAAACGTGTCCTACGCACAAATTACTCAGAAAGCCCAACAACAACAAGCTCAGACAGACAATAATAATATAGAGCACAAATTAAATCAAATTCTAAATTTGATGACATCTTTTGAAGAAAGGATAAAAAGGCTAGAATGCGGCTCTGAAAAGCCCTGAAGATAGCAATTATAAATTATTATGTTCAAATCAATAAATAACATGGTGTGGATGCTAATAGAATACTCAAAAAATAAGTATGAGTCACCAGCAATCCTCTAACCAAAGAAAACGTAGATTTATAATATTATATAAAAAAAAACTATAGTGTAGTATAAACAGTGTAAAGTGCTGCATATGCATTATATGCATAAGAACACATGAACAAAGTGTCTTCTCCGCAATATAGACAATAAGAAAAGTGTTAATGGACACATTCTTAGTTTAAGTCTATCTATCAGTTTAAGTTAAATGTAAATTACTATTAGTCTAATTTTAAGGCTAGATTGTTTTTGTAAATAGAGTGTAACAAACATGATGTACTCTATATTAATAAAAAAAAAAAAAAAATCGGACACCGGGAAGTGGATCAAATTAAAGTTGCAAAATTTGATTACAGACAGACAGACAGACAGACAGACTCAAACTCAAACTCAAACTCAAAATTCATTTATTCAAATAGGCTACATCGGAGCACTTTTGCAAGTCAATTTTACATTTTTCTATTTTAAAACTCTACTGCTCGTTCGCAAGGCACCTCTATGAGAAGAACGAGCAAGAAACTCATGAGGATTGCATTTTTTAAATATGTGTTTACAATGTTTATCTTGGTTACATAATTTATTGTGCGTTTGAGGGGCACCAGCTGGTTTATTATGCAGAGGTTTCCAGACAGACAACAGACAAGTGAAAGTAAATAAAAGCTTGTAAAAATAATGAAAAAAAAAAAAAAAAATAATGAAGATTTGACAAATGATAGAGCAGAATGGAGGAGAAAAACGTGTTGTGCGACTAGACTCTACCTAGTGTTAGATAAGGACAGTAAAATGATGCTGATGAAAAAAAAAATGATTCATCAAAATTTCGTAATAACATTACAAATTTTCTTACATAAGAGCTGGCACTCATAAAATCTGTATACGAGTAGGTACACCTCAACATAGTAGAAAAGGTATTCAAAAGAAAAAGGGAGAAACCATAACATTATTTCTTACGGTCATTCCTCCGAAAAACCAGCACAATAATAGGGACCCCAGTATTTCAAAAGTAGGCATTCCAGGTGCGTTCGTGTTTGTATGTGACCGACAAAAACGCGCAGCGAATACAAAGAGATGGCACCAAAAAATGTTAAGGGCTTGTGCAAAAGGACAAGAATCGTGGAATACATTAGTCCCCTCTATAACTACGACTCTTCTCTTTTTGAACATGCGCTGGCTTTTAACAGGAAACCCCTTTGTCAAAGTGTGAAGGGAGATTTTTCACGAGGTCATAACAATATTTTTACACGACAAGGAAGCGATGAATGGCGCAGGAAAATTTAAGTGGGTTTTTATCCCATAGTGTATCCGTAAAGCGCAGTTATACCGTAGTTTGCACTGAATCGGATAGCATTCAAACGTAGCTCTCCTTTTTAAAAGAGCTAAAATTTAAAAGAAACTTCAGTAGGTAGGTACGTATTACACATTTCAATCTACATGTTATTATTATGTTATTCAAACATTAATATTTAAACGCATCTACCTTCATTTTTTTGATATACCTACTATCGGGTTAGGAAGATAAAAGTAGCTGTTGCAGCATTATCATCAGACGTCGTATGGAGTGTAGAGATCCCATGAGAATTACACCATATGCTCACTGCCACACACGTTCTAAATAGATCTTGATAACAAAGACTTCTTTCATAAAAACACGAATTTTTGTCACCATGGAGGTATTAAGTCTATGCGTTATGCGTGTCACAAAACAGAACTGTCAAAAACATTTTGCTATCAAGTATTCATCGGGGGAGTTTTGGCGGCAAGCCTTGATCATATTATTAGCTCCACGTCTTTTGCTTAATAATCGTGTAGAATTTGATTGTTAGCGTGTAATAATGGTGGAATATTGCGTGTTAAGTGTTTTTGAATGTGCACAGATGTAGGCAAGTGATATGGTGCTGAAATATGAATTTTGGTGCCCCCTCCAAAACTCCTCCGAACTTTCAGTAAAATTCCACCCATTTTACTGGAAGACTCACGTGACTAGACGAGCTATTAAGCTCACTCTGACTCTGACCTGACTAACTAACTGATTACTTAAAAAATAACATTTAACTTGACACTGGCAAAACACGAAAGTGGAGACCATAATTTAATATCCCGTGAACATTCACGAATTTTACTCGACACTGGCAAAATGCACATGTTGCCATATTATTAAAAAGAAAAGAAAAAAAAAAAAAGTATTCATCGAGGATCGAGCTTTATTTAATTTAAAAATAAATTTTATTCACTCAAAAACAGCTTAGTTAAGCTTCAAAAATGGCAGAGCCAGGGGAGAAGAAGAGTAAAGTCTCGATGATGGCGGTGAAGAGCCAGCAGTCACATATGAACCGCTCCACGATGGGCATGAAGTCTATGAGCAGGCTTAAAGTTAGGAGAGCGTCTTTTGGCTTCGGTGGAGTACCTGGTATCAGACCAATTGAGAGAACTTCTCAGGTTCGTATTTCCTGTATTAGTGGACCAATAAATTTATTGTTTACTAGCGCGCACTACGTAGCGCCTTACAGAAAATGGCCAGTGTTTTTCTACTATATTATGCTACTACTATTTTCTTACATAATGTGACCTTCCACTGGAATAACGCTATTTAAAAAAAATCGCATTAAAATCCGTTGCGTAAAATTAAAGATCTACACATAAGGACAGACTTACAGACAGACAGACGAAGACAGAGAAGATTCAATGGGTTTTCTTCTTATCTTACATAGTTTTCTAGTTGTTTCATGGTTTCAGCTTGCCATAGAATTCAAACGGCCTCCTCTGTTGTTTCTGCCAACGTACCAGCTGGATCCTCACACCCCTTTGCATTTGCCAACACTACAGAAAACTGCGGATGAGATGCTGGATGAACTTTTTTCTGGACATAAATATAATGCTCAGGTATTTTTAGGCTTTCACTTTGTACCTATTGAAGATATAATATCGTTTACGCTCATTTAAATTTGTCAAATAAATAAAAAAGGACAGATTTCAGCTTAATGTTGCCAAATAGTGAGCATATAATTATTTATTTGACCTATTGATGTTTCTTGTTTACATTTAATCAATCTTTATTAGATCCAATTTTTAAATGAAAAAATCTTGAGTAAGACTCTTTGGTGCTGTATACCTAGAATTTTACGTTATTGTGAAATCCTGGGTGGCACTGTACTATTTACTGGCAGTATTATATCTAACCATAAATAAAGCATCATGCCATGCATGTGTCATGCTCGTCTTTTTATTTAAAAAAAAAGTTGGTTCGGCCTACAGGATGAAGAAATAGCCTTTTAATTTTCAGGAGTCTCCAGGCTTAGCTATCCGTATAGCCGGCGAATTGATGCGCAAGATCAAAGCCATGCAATTCAATCGCTACAGAATCATCGTCATCGTCACCATTGGACAGAAAAGAGCTCAGAGCTACAATAACGCTATATCTTTCATATGGGACTTCGAACGGGACAACTATATCGACGTCCAGAGGGAAGAGTGCACTGCTTTTATTCAGGTCACAATCTTTGGTGTTTATTTAGATTAAATTATAAAACAAATGTTACGAGTATGGTGAAAAGAGAGTTAATTATTATCTTCGCGGGAAAGGAAATTTGCATGTTGTTATAGTCTACAGTTGACGATGCGCAGTTACCGTTAAGGAATTTTACCTTCTGAATTAGAGACGTGCCAACAACACGATTCGAGCTACATCTCTAATTGAGTCATCCATATCCTGGATTTATTATCATGTCTTTATCACCTGCAATGTTATGTATGCTAAACATCAGCAGAGAAATATGCTATCTGAAAAGTGTAGCGTAGGTTCGAAGTCCCAGATAGTGAATTCTATGGTAACGTTGTAATAGGTCGGTATAATGGTCCATTAAAATAAGTATAACTAATGCGAGTGATTAATAATAATCCCAATCGCAATAATAGTCCTCTTTCCTAATGAGCTTATTAATATCTTATTTATTTTTCAATTTACTTAATATTATTGAAGATGTGAATGCTTAGTCAGAAATGTTTAAGAGTTCCAATAACGTGGGACGCTGTCTGTGATAAATTGTACCTAATTGATTTTGATATCAAATAGCTACGTTCTAGGATCATGATTGTTACTACTTAGCTGGCAATATTATATTGTTTTTCAATATATATCTGTTTTTATTTAAGTAATATGTTATCGTGGATTGAATTTAATGACTGAATAGCCATAATATCTGGACTCATATCAAGACAAATCTTATAGAAATTATAATTGAGGTTTATATTATAACAGAACATGTGACCCTTATTACATTATCTGAGTCAAATCACAATCATTGTAAGTTGTATAGCTAACTTATTAGTTGCTGTTTTAGTTAGCCAAGATTTCTTTAAGCAATGAAAGGAGAGTGAGTAAATATACAGATATGAAAGGTTGGCAACGTATGCACTTGCATACAACTGTCACTTGTGCGTGAACCAAAAAAGGTTTTTACTGGTGGTAGGCTTCGGCCGTGGCTAGTTATCAGCCACTGGACAAAACCGTGTCGCCAAGCGGTCATTGTGACCGTGTTTCGGCATGATGTTCAGTGAAGCCAGGGGGGACTTATTCCGCCTTCTAGGTTTAGTCTGCTACCATCTACGGCCGCATCGTTGCTTAAGATCAGGCGAGATCGTGGTCAAAGGCTAACCTATAACGAATAAAAAAAAAGGTATGCGCCAATTTATTTCTTTTTACCCATAACATAAAAACGGTATGCGATCTCCACTGTAAAACCTGGTATATTTTATCCGATGTACCTACATATAAACATACAGTTATATGGAATAGGATAGAAAAGCTGTGTGAGCCTCAAGGAATGCTCTAGACATCGTTTTGTCACAATCAACCTACATAAACTGAAGATTACGACTATCTCCCACTGAGATGTGTAAAGACATGAGCGTTAGCGTGTAAAGCTGTACGTAATTTTGTATAGTCAACTAAACAAACTAAAAAAAACATAAAGTCTTAACATGCGTTTAATCGCAATCTCATCTTTTTTTAATGTGATGAAGTAGAAGACCACCTAGACGACCTCCTGCAAAAGAAGTCTACCCCCGGTAAGTGATGATGTGACCTAAGTTGAAGCACGCTTGTTCAGTCCTATTCACGCTTGATTTGAACATACCCACCTTTTAATACACACAGTATTTGGTACTTTGGTTATTCTTTTTACCTTATATCGTAACGACGGTCGCGTCGGCCAGTGACTATAGTATGTTTTTGGCTTTTATACGTAGACCCTGAGTTCAAATCCCAGACAGGAACATTTTTTCTACAAATGTTTGGCTCTAGTTGACAACCAGTGGTTGTAGATATGTTTAGCTCGTCTTTTTAATATTACATAGTTTATCAAATTCAACCAGAGTTCCATTAAATATTTTAGTATTTAAAATATTTTTTAATGTTTTTGAAAGGTGGAAATTTGCGTGATTAGAAACATTTTTTACTTGACGGCTCTTTGAGGCTTATCTTAATCACACAACTCCGACCCTTTAAGTTTAATATTTTGTTGTAAAAAATACTAAAAAGCTGGCTAAAATAACTGAAACTATATTTTGTATGGCGATGAGTGTCAAGACGACCAAATCTGTGCCTAAAGGTAAGTCATATTATGATGACCCATAGGTATCAGACTAAGCACCTCCCAGAATATAAATAATTCAAAATTCTCCATGGAACTACACATGCGTCTGTCACTCTGAAAAATAAGCTGTTAAATCTCGTCAGATCTAGTAATGTCTCATCATAAAAGGGATCTTCAATCTTCATTGGAAGCAACTTTGTTTCAGTTGCCACATTTTAGATTTAATTCGTCCTTTCCAGAGAAACCCAGTTTACCCGGACCTAATTTGGTTAAAACTCAGTGCTCTTTGGATTTCCAAAACCAACATGTAACTCTAGATAGTCTATTTACAGATTCCCAGGCTGGTCAGGGAAAGTCTTTTTACCCAGTGTGAATATTTATATTAGATAAATTGTAAAAAAAATATTCTTTCATTACAATACCTGCACAAAATAAAACATAGCATACACGAAACGGTATGAAAGAGGTAATATGCAAAACTGAGCGTTGTTGCAATGGCTACCTATTTACCGGAGTGAAGGGCGCAAAAATAGAGTAGAAAGGGTTCCGGGTTTATTGAGCAATTTCTGGGAAGCGTGTTTTTCATATTGTGAAATGGAGGTGTGGAAATTGTACTGAAAATGTATTTTATTATATTATGTCTATATATATGCAGAAGGTATGTAGGTATACTCGTCCTCGTATTTACAAAGAAATCTGTAAATCCGATTCAAATGTAGAATTTATTTACGTAGCCGAAAAGTCATAGTCATACAAAGTAGTCATATAATATTTTTTTTAGGATAAGGATGATCTTTCTATTCATTATTTATAGAAAAATATTAATAGAAAAGCACTCGAAATAAAAAAATATTGCCTGCTTTGCAAAGTCTCGGGTTAAGTTTAACAGAAAAATATGTTTTTTCTAACAGTCATATCTATTTGTTTCGTAATTCCTCAATATTCACATTCAACTCACAAATTTATATACCTTTCACATTTTACGCCTAGGCAAAAATTTCAGGACATATACTGTAATTTGAACCCAGTGTTTCCGAATTTGTACCGGACAACAGAACCACAGACCTTACGCTATGAAAGCTTCAAAGAACTAGACCCAATCTATTTCAGTTTCGAACATAGTTTTCTATATGACAAGTTTGAAGGTCTCAAAACCAATGTATCCGCAGAAGTTTATCCCTCGCCACACAAGTTACAGAACTAGGCTGAGAGTGAGGATGCGTGGGCGAGGCGTAACTACTGGTGCTGTATTCTGTGGCGTGGCGGATTTATCGCGCGGTGTGTCCTTGTCCTTATTGCGTAGCCTGTGAATTAGATAAATAAGAAGAACAGCCATATTATTATCACGTTCATGGACACTTGCATTATTAAAAAAAATACAATATGACATACCAATTTCCATACAACGTCTGTAGGCGGATTGTCATATGTAATAGATTATTATAATGTCTGTTATGGCAGCAACCTATATACCTATGGCTATATACGATAACGTCTGTAGACGGAAGACATATCAAACATTTTAGAATGTGAGCACTATGACCATTACGGCCATGGACGGTACCGTCTATAGGCGGGTATCATAACAAGCAGAGCAATAGAAGTGTGATGAGACATTGTCGGTGGAGGACGGTTGGACGTCGGACGTCGATGGACGTGGTGCCACATCGAAATTATATTTTTTACGCCTATCGACGGAGTGTCCATGAACGTGTTATTTATTTTTATACTCGTAAGTAACTTTTATTGATACCACACAGAAAGTAAATTTAGGAACCACAAAAATTAATGCTAATGGTGTAACAATCGGTGGTCTTGTTCTTTAAAATACTTGTTCTTAATGTTCTTTTTTTTAACGATATCGACGCGACATGTCGGTGTTGTCGTCGCGATTCTTTGGCGGCTTTTCGGGGACCAGCATACATATGTTGCCGGGTTGGCGCCACAACTTTTCAACGCTTTTCATTACCCACTCGAAAATCGCTCTTGTCTTGTTGTTTCATTAATGATTTATCAATAAGTATGTATCTATCCATTTTTTGTTCCTCTGTAAGTGAAAACTGAGGGCCTTCTGCTCTCAGTTAGCAATGAGCCTAGTTTTTATTTTGCTGGCTGGTCTCTGATTGGCCATTAATGGGGCTAATGTATATACATATATGTTGGTAGTTAAAAACAAGCCCGATATGTCATAATATTGACCAAATATACATGCCCAGTTCATACTGATAACGCCAGTTCTGATAAAAAATTGGTATGTCAGCTAATCTAATCTTCATAAGTAATCTGCGGTACATCCTACAGCTTTCGTAGTGAGTTTGTTATTGTTTTAAACTCGGCCTGAGGCTGGAGATTTGAGCTCAGGGACTTCGGGGTTGTATTTATTTGCTGCTTTACCAGATTGTTGATACAGATAGGTCAGAATTGATGTTATTGATACGTTTTAATACAGACATAGAGGTAAAGGGTACAAAAATAAAGTGTACCTATGTAAAAAATACTCATTAATTCCATGAACTGAAAATTGTGTTAACCAAAATACTAAAAAAAAAAAAAAGAATAAAAATTACTTTATTGCCAAAAACATATCCGCTTAAATAATAATTTATAATCTATATCTTATCTATATCTATATCTATCTATCTATATCTATCTATCTATACTTATAATAAGAATGGAAATTTCTCCCCATTCATTGTGATCCTTTACTAAGATGAACTGTGAAAATACGCATATGAACAAAACGACGCGAAAAAGTCGCTTGCGCGATCTAATTCGTAAAACATTTTGTCATTTTTTTCTAGGGAAACGTAAAATAAAATAATAAAATAAATAATAATCATTTATATCGGACACATCGCCCCTAATTTACATCAAAAATTCGAAATAAAAGTATTAAAATATAAAGTAAATTCAATTTGGTGCCACAAACTTAAAAAAACGCCATCTATCGATGTGGAAAACTTCGAACACCTCGCACACCGAAACTACTAAAAAGATTTAAACGAAACTTAGCATGCACATACTTCATGGTCTAGACTAACAAAGTATATAGTATTATTCCCGGAATTCGATACGGTTTCCATAGGTTAGGTTAGCCTGAAAAACTCATCGGATGTATAAATAAAATTCGTATCATTTTACATCGTTATCGTGGATAAGTTGGTTGACCGTTCGGTTCGATAAAGTTGGTTCTACTAGCCCCGAGTTCAAATCCGGTGAGGCGATAGGAAAGTTTTTGCATTATTAATTACTTTTAATTTTTGAAAATTATAATCTGGTGCTTTCATGAACCATTTCATTTACTTTATCTAACAAATAAAACATATTTAGGATATGAAGTATATACATAGGCGGATTTAGGGGGGGGGGGGGCAGGGGGCCAAGGCCCCCCCCAGAATCATTGTAGAGTTACGAATTTTGTACACATATTTCATGGTAAAGATTATAATTTTTTTCTCGGCGCTCGCGCACATATTATTAGGGATGTTTAAACTTTCTAACTGCTCAGAGCGAGCTAAACACACACTTTTCGTAGTAAAAATTATAATATTTTTGCCCGTCTGCACCTTGCCCCCCCCCAGAACCAAATCCTGGATCCGCCTATGTGTATATAATTACCGATCATATTAAATTTAGTTCTGCCAAAATCGACCTTTCGTGAAAAGCACTCTATATTTTGTAGGTACCTCTTTTTTAATAGAGGATTACGACGGTGAATAAATATGATAATTAATTTATTATGCATAAAACTCGCGTCGTGAGTTAAGTGGCATGCCATGGGGGAGGCCTATGTCCAGCAGTGGACGAATATAGACATGATGATGATGATTTCATCCTCGCCTTTCATGATCAAATATTAACTGGTGTGCTCGCTTTCAGGTTCACATGTAGTAAATAGATTATTTTTATAATGTAACTTTTTGTTCTTTACTAGTTCTAAACTACTAACACTGAAGCAGGTTCTTTAAAATTTCCATCACGTCAGAGGCCACTAACTTTGTAAGATGCACTTACAACTATTCTATGTTACAGTTTTACACCCAACCGAGTCTCCCGCACTAGTTATAAAACGTTTTATTGACACTCATGTGATTGGTCACACGAATAGAGAGATTTTTTCGCAATTTCTAGCAACTAGCTGTTTCATAAATCTATGACCGCTGTCGAACTTTAATTGGTCACGCTTGCCTTGGTGATAGCTTGAAATTTAAAGTTCGATGGAGCTTTTGCATTAAGGTAATGAAAGAGCTAGTTGCCAGTGCAGTGAAAGTTGCTCAAGCTAGCACAATATTAGCTAATCAGATTTTTATACAAACAATTTACAACATAATATAATGTTGTTAAGAATTATCATATGTGTCTTACTAATATTATAACGTGAAAGATTGTAAGAATGTGTGGATGTCTGTATGTCTGGATGTATGTTTGTTACTATTTCACGGTTAAACAGGTGGACCGGTTGAGCTGAAATTTGGTATAGAGATAGCTTAGACCCTGGAATAACACACAGTAAAACCGCTGGGCGCAGCTAGTATCTATTATAAACGCGAGAGTTTGTAAGCATGTACATAATGTATGTACGTATGTTTGTTACTCATTCACGCTTAAACGGGTAGACCGATTGAGCTGAAATTTGGTATAGATACAGCTTAGATTTTAAAATAACATATAGGCTACAGCACAGGCAATACAGACCGCCAATTGTAACACATAGATTGTGTTTTTATTTTTAAGTTTATTTTTGTATATTTTTCTGTGTTTCAATAAAGTGTTATCTATCTATCTATCTACAGCGGGCTAAACCGCTGGGCGCAACTAGTATAGAATATTCTTTGAGTATTTCAGCACATAGACATGCACGAGCACGTTTTGTCACGACGCTCAATATTTTTATCACCGGTGCCGATGCTAATGTTCGTACGAACCTATCGGGTGTGAGCTTAAATTAAAAACAAACACGACTGTCCTTTAATATTTGAAATCGTTTTGCTTTGAAAGCGAGAAAAGCCTATGAAATATACAGCTATGATATTTTTTATTTTCGTTAAATCGTGTGTCTTTTAGTTTTTTATCAAAGAAAAGCTTTAACAATTTGCATGTTTAGAATAGATATCATTCTTTATGTATGATGAGTAATGGATTAGAAGGTAGTAGTAGGCCCTTATTGTAGCCTCTTTGGGAAGAAATGAAATGAAATGAAAATAATTCATTGGCTCTATCTTACAGCTTAAGCTTACATAGTGAAGAACTACACCATTTCCAGTTATTCATTCGTCAAGCAGTAATAATGTGCAGCTCTGTGTTTCGTACTGGAGGGCAATGTTACTAGCGAAATAACCTGCAATTTAAAGTAGTAAAAATGTAAACAAAAATAAGAAATCAATAATTTTCACTGCTCCTCCATAAACTACATTTATTTGTTTGGCTCAAAGTGCAATATACATTGTTTGTTGGATTCGACATGGACATGAGTAGATGCTATCGGTTTTTACTGGTGTCCCAGCTTCAATTTTGCTTCACGTAATTTATCAATGGGTAAGATCGCCGTCAATGGCACTAAGTCCGTAATAAAAAAAATCTAAAAACATTTTCGACTTTACAAACAACGTCTGGCTTTTCTTTTATTTCTTTCCAACTTGTTCTCAATTTTCTACGTTATAGATACTTAATAAGTTTTAAATTAAGGGAACAGACTTCGTAAAATAACAATTTAGTTCAATCCGGCTCCAACAATTGAGTCCGAATAGTCAATAAAGTAAAAGGAAAATTCAAAACGTCTGAATCGGGGGCAAGTCGGATATCGCTCGCTGGTTCATGCTCAATAGCATTTGCATGTGTAAAAAGAAAGCAAAATTTTCTGTATACTAGAGATGACACAACTAACAAAAAGTAATAGGAAGAAAAATTACCTAAGAGAGATAGGTAGTAGGTAGTTGAAGAAATGATAAAGATTTATTTGTCTATCGACCTAACTCACATGACACACCAGTCCAAATTATCGTGGCCTGGCCTATACACAAGAAGACAATATTTTTGTCCCCAGGCAAGTCTCGGCTTGTAGCGCCCACTGTTCCTTTTCTACTCGATCTTTCAGCGGTACTTGGGACTTGGAAGGCCCCATCGATAGTTTGTCGATATTGCGTATCGCTTTTCACTGCGCTCGAGTCAATAACTTTAACAAGTGAAATTTAAAAAATACTTTTTAAAAACAAGCTTTAATTATTGTTATCATATTGCATCATAAAGTACTCGTCAAGACGAATCAAATGAGCCCAAACTCGGTTGGGTTGCGTTGTTTTATGACAGAGTTCCTTTGGCCACCTTCCAGCTCCATCATCAGATCAGCTCGATGTCATAAAAATATTGCATTGTCATCCGATTTACACATGCATGCAAATTTTCAGCTCAATTGGAAACCGGGAAGTGGGTCAAATTAAACTTGCAAGATTTGATTACAGACAGACAGACAGACAGACAGACAGACAGACAGACAGACAACAGACAGGTGAAAGTAATATAAAGCTTGTAAAAAGGAAATGTCATGTCATGTTTATTATTAATTTTAAACTCGATTTTGCAACTTTAAAGGTTGCTGTAGCGTTAAAGCTATAACTAGTAGGTAGTCTTTTGAAGTAATTGCTTGCTTAAAGGCTTACAATACTCGTCTTACTGAAAAAAGTATGGTGCAAAAGTGTGGTCCTTTGGACGCATAACATCAAATTAAGCTGTCGTTTTCCTACATAGTTTTTTACCTAACTCTATCGCTACGAATATATTCTCTTTGAAACAATACCAGTCTGGGAACATTCTGAATAATAAGCTCGAATTCTAATAACAATAAATAAACAATGCTTGATTAAAAACTTCACTATCCACCTCCATGGGGCAAGAACCCTGTAAGAGTGAGTATAGACTAGAGTATAATATGTTTGTAAAATAACTTACAAAAAAATAATATCATTCGCAGTTGATTTTGATCAAATTGTATATGACTGTCCTGGTGTTTTATAACTGATTTTGAACTCCAAAAGCAATAGGTTAAACAATACGTGGTAGATTTTGAGGTTATTTACAATTAATTGAGATTTAAGCTTTCTCAAAATTGTTATATTACCTACATAGAAATGTTTTTGGAGATTGAGGTTTGAACATTTTAATCAAATTATTATGTAGGTACATTGTACCTATTTATGGTCCTTTTTTTGACCCAGGAAAAATCCTCATCATCCATCACTCCTCCGCCAAAGATGGGCGCGGCGGGGATACCCACTAAAAAACCTGGAGGTGTACCTGCGGGACGCCATAATGCCGGGGCAATGGGTACGCCGAAGCACTCTTTCCACCTATTTATGGTCCTAGATTAACCTAACTAAAGCCCTATTAAAATATTCAAAACTGTGATTCTTTTGACGCAAATAATGAATTTGCTCGTTTCGTACCATTCGCGAGAATGTTACATTACAGTAGTGCACGTTGGTCTAAACTCACCTTTAATGAACCCGAAAGTAATAGTGAGTGCATTAAACTTTTGATGAACTGCAGTCGCGAAATTAGTTGTACTTTGTGAGGTAATAACTCTAATATTGTTAACCACTGATTACTTAATTTAATTATATTGACCTTCAGGAGTTTATTTAATATCACCAGACAGAGGCAGAAAATTTTAAACGGAGTAATAAGCTTCTGAGACTGTGCTTCAAAAGTGTGTCAGTTTAGACGTTTGTTTTGAAAAACTACTGGCGCCTTTGAAAACTTATCACAGCCAATCCACTGCCTTATTTATTCCGTGCTTATTAAATGAAAAATTTAATATTTTTCTTGCAAAAACCCAGTACTTTTTAAAAGTAAATAAGTAACTAGTGTCCAAACGTGCCCCGCATTTTTTATAGTTCATATTATTTTATTTTTAGTTTATATCATTTGGATATAGCCCAATTGAGATGTGAGGGAATTGTGAAGTTGATCGGAAACTAACTAGGTACATTACATAGAAACAGCATTGGAATACAAGTTTTATAAGGACCACAAAGGAAATACAAGAGAAAATGAGAAATACAACCAATAATATCTGGCTGAGTACATTCCGATGCAATAATAAAGGTGAATTACCTCGGGAATAGCAGGCAATAACATAAAGGAAACCTTTACTGAAATACATTGAGTTTTGTGTATTTACTACTAGAGAAGGCGCAACTCATAACTACTGTGTTCCGTTTAATTGTGGCCATCAAGCCACAATTTACTCAGTTGCGTACAAGAGCGGGACTTAAACAAAAACTTTCAAACACAATTAAATCACACACCTTTGTGTGCGTTACGATAATGCATAATAGCGCAGAATAGTGTCACACGGTGTGACTTTTTTAAACAAAATAGTTTGCTAAAATCTTTAGCTTAGAAACATGTAGAGTAAAAGTAAAAGTTTCAACAAAGGACTGTTCAAAAGGAGAGACCATGATTCTTGAAAGGTCTCCAACGTACTAGCAATGCTCCTGGTATTGCAGGTGTACATAATTATGGGAACCATTTACCATCAGGTGAGATTTCTTCATATTTACCAACTATAAAAAAAATACGTGTGGCGTTTTTTTAATCATTATAGGTTCGCCTTTGACTACGATCGCGCATGATGTTAAGCGACAATAGGGCCATAGGTGTTAGCAGACTAAACCTAGTGTAGCGTCTTCTCCAGTACGTAGTAACATACAATTCAATGCTGTAACAACTATCGAGACGTAGACATAGCAGACGGTTCACAGCCCCAAGTGGAAACGGCCATTCTGACCAAACTTGCGGTAATAAAAACATAAATGACTTTTCCTAGAGCCTATAAGAAGCAAATTATGAAACGAAATATTAGTTTGTTTACTGAGTGTATTTTCATGTCTTGAGCTTGTTTTAGTAAAGGCACTTTGAATATTCTACGAGTATGGAGCCTATGATTCCATCATTGGGCAAATACCACCTCTCTTTTCTTACTTGACACAAGGCTGTCGAATTATTTCATGCACTAAGTTAAGTGAAGTCTAGGTGGTACTCACCTACTTGACTGACAATAAATCGGCAACGAGTATAAAAATACCACACGTCAGCAATAAAAGGCACTGGTATTATGATTATAGGCGACGGTAACGGCTCACCAACCATCTCATAAAGCGTTCTATCTGAAAATATAGGTAAGAGCAAATTCTATAAAAATAATCTTTGCTTCTTCTGCTTGTAATTTCTGCCAAACCAGCTAAATTATGTATCTTATTGTTCTCAATACATTTGTTATTTATATTGTCTTTGATCAAAAATAATATTGTTTCATTCGCATCAGACCAAGATTTATGATCCTATTCGAGGTATAAATTAAATATCCCTGACAAGGGCTCGACGGATTCAGAAATAGAGAGTCGATACA
The DNA here is from genome assembly GCA_947507615.1 of Hemithea aestivaria. Classification (NCBI taxonomy): domain Eukaryota; kingdom Metazoa; phylum Arthropoda; class Insecta; order Lepidoptera; family Geometridae; genus Hemithea; species Hemithea aestivaria. The sequence continues at coordinate 13,186,525 of OX382331.1, forward strand.
ATGTTGATGGAAGTTATGCTCTCTAGGCAATATAAATTATTCCGTTTCTGTTTCATTTTGTTCGAATACTGCTCGTGACTCGTGGGTGGGTCGTGGGTGCTATTGAATTGTAATAGGTATGTATGAACCGTTGCTGATTAATATGATGGATAATTTATAGGTTTTCATTTATAATTGTTTTCTATATATAAATTAACCGCGTTTGTTGTTAACACGTTCACTGCGTTATGATCGAAATTTAACGATCGTTATGGTCTAGTGACATGCATCACTACGGGTGCCATAGCAGTTAAAATTGCGCCTTACACTAAATAAATTTTAAACCAAAAATACCCTATATTGACTTGTACTGACTTCTATTAACAAAAGCACTTAAAATTACTGAGTTGAGTATTAGTTTTAAGGTTTTTAGTGTTAAATAAAAGGTGTCTATCCTGCGTTTTTGAAAACTAACGTGAATGTTATCCATATTACTATGTAAACAAATGACTAAAACTCACGGATATAATAGTCGAAGCTAGGCTCGACCCTGGGTTTCGGACAATTACGATGTCCTTCATCAGGAGCTCACGCCTCTCGGTCGCGACGCTGGTAACTGGCAAGCATTATATCCGTGAGTTTTAGTCATTTGTTTACATAGTAATATAGCTATCTATCCAATTATATTAGTCGCTAAAATCTAACAGTACCTAGATAAATTTTGGCAGATGAATAAAGTAGATACTTAAATTTTCCCCATCTATAGGCGATCGATAGCAAGTGGTTGGCCAACAAAACGCGACAAGTTCAATGCTAAACCACTGGCGACCCAAATTATAAAGCAAATAATCGCAGTCACGAACGCCTAAGGATATATGGGTCGATATTTTTATAATTTCCTTTCTGCGTTTCATTTTGTGCAAAATAACGTCGCACGTTTTTATGGACTTACTAACTTGGGTACCTAAACTGTGAATTCCTTTTTAAGCAGATTAAAGTAAATGGTTTAGTACTTTTGATGTAAATTGAAAATGTACTCATGTTTATTGGCCGGTATTTTAAACAATATGTCGCTATTTAGACTCCGAAATTGGACGAAGAGTCATTTTGAAAAAGCCAAGACATGAGCGTACCCTTTTACAATAAACAAAAAGTTCCTGACTTTAAGGCCTATCTAGAAAGGGTGACGCCGCGTCATTATGCATCGTATGATTTGAAATCACGTGCGAGCTTGTGGACACAATATAATCATTATCCTCATCAGCCTATGTTCGTCCACTGCTGGACATAGGCCTCCCCCATGGCACGTCACTCAACTCGGTCCTCCGTCTTTCTTCTCCACCCACCCCCCCCCGCGACCCTCCGGATATCATCGACACCATATAGGTACCTTGTATCCCGTCTTACTTAATATGCGGTAGATACGCTATTTTTTAGTAGATCATAGTGGAATAAGTCAGTAAATTGCTAAAAACTGTATTGTTTCCAACACTATGTACCTATCTCACCAAGACTTTGAAGACAACTTGTTCTTCTAGTAGGTACTATAAATATTGTCTCGACAGCTCATTGCTCTACAGTAAATTCATTCTTTAATTTTTTAGATCTCTAACACTATAACAAGAAGTAATCACGTATTTACCTACCTATTACAGGTATACTGTACATTCTAGGTATAATCTGAAGGTTTCTCGTGCAGGCTTCGTCTATTGTCACCTCGGCCACCGGGTGCACGATTTAATTACTGATAACGGAACCATTACAGCCTCAGCCAAGACTGTCGGAAAATCGAATTTGCTATCAACAAACGACACAGAGGTGACTCGATTGTGTCTAATTTTATACTAAAGGCGTTTAGGGATTAAATTTGAATTAGAAAATGATTAGATATGGCTTTCAGAAAGTCAATTTCTTTATGGTGATGTTGGGGTGAACTGGATTCCTTCTGGAATAGAGGGACAACCATAGTCATTGACCGAAAAGAATAGAGAGAGGGAATGTAGGCCTTTGCCCAATAGTGGAACAAACCAGATTGGTGGAACAGTGGACCAAAAAAGTAAGACAGTGTTTTTTCCTCAATTATAATAAAGCAATGTTACCTAAATAAATTTGAATAATATAATATGTTTGTTACCTCAAAAAAGTTAGTAGCAGCTTCAATTTAAACTGACCAAGATGCTTTTAAATCATCAAAAGTGTTAGGGTGTTGGTATATATATTTTTTTATTATTATTATGAGCCTGTAAGAGATCATTCCTCTTTTCAATCTGATATTTCCTTTAGTCCTTAGTTAAATATTTTCTGCATATAAGAAACGAGAATTAATTTTAAATTCATGAGAAACATGCAAGAAGATTTCCAAACAAAGAACTTTCTTACTGGCAGTACTTTTTCTAGAACCTTTTTCCAATTTCAAACGGTACGATTCTCGACTGTAACTGACCAGTCTGGGTTCCCAGCTTCAATACCAACATACGTTGATTAGGCACCTCCCTGATATCAGCCAGACACATTTCACACGTTCCTCGGATCGAACCCAATTTTATTTGATACTGAAATTGGAATAGCACGGGAGCTGAGGATAGTTACAATCACAGGTTTCACATATTTCTTCACATCTTTGTTCTTTTGGCCGTTAGTTAATAGTCTTTTATGAAGCGGTGGTGACCAAGGGGTTATGTGGTGCTGATGCAAATTTAGATCACAGAGTTCAAATACCGGGCCCGCACCATTGACTATATATAATTATTATTAGGTATCTATGTGCGGTTTTTTAACTCGCTATAATGGTGGTAGGCTTTGGCCGTGGCTTGTTACCACCTGCTGGACGTGTCGCTAAGCGGTCATTACGACCGTGTTCCGGCACGATGTTCAATGAAGTCAGGGAGGTATTTATCCCACCTTCTAGTTTTAGTCTGTTTCCATCTCCTGTAAAAAAAAAATCTGTTCTATCATATATATCTCGTAAATAAAATTAAAATAAGTTATTTTCTATTACTGCCTCTTGACCTCACCTTAACATCTTTTACACGACCTTATAAAAATACATCTGATTTAAATTCTCAGCATAGAATGAAAACTCTGAAAACTAATGGAATCCAGAAACAAAAAATATACAACACGGAGTGTCCACGCTTCAAATAATTTCAATTTGAAAGCTGGTATGCGTTGAGAATTTTTAATTTCCCCAGCGAGAGAATATTATATAAAGACTATTGCATACTTGGGGCGTTTCCGCTATGAAGTGGTTTACTATTGAGCGAAACAAATTCGTGGCCGCATTGCTATGAAAGTTAATAAGCTACCTCTACCAAGAATCAAGAATAAATACTTATTCATTTTATCCGTAGAACCAAGTTACGTCATACGTCTAAAACTATATAATATACACAATGAGAATATACATAATAACAATTTTAAATTTAACTTGGCACGAATAATTTAGTCCTACCTTTTTTGACCCTGGAATATACCTAATGTAATCAGGGTCCAAAAGTTAGTGCAAAATGTATGCAAGTAAAACTTCAAATAGCTCTTCTTTATAATAGGAATTTGATAGATTTTGTTCTTTAGATAAGTCGTTATATAAAAATGTTTCAACTCTTCATAGCGGAAAAACCGCTAAGCACAGTTTGCTTATAATATTCAGCAAAATCAGTAATCTTTTAGCGTTCATTATCGTTGCGGCGAGATATAAAATGTAATTCTACTTTACGAGGCTATTAAAACTCATTGTGTCGCCTTTGTCTAATATAGAATATGTGCATTAAAAGAAGAGGCGTGGAAATTGAAGGCACTCATGTGTTTAGGTAAAGTTCTCCTTTTTCTACATGTTAATAATTCAAGATGACCAAGAATAGAACATTTACGTAGCGTTGACTTTTGACAGATGCGCTAGCACATTTATTTTGTTCGACAGGGAAGTTCTACGTGCCACCCGACAAAAGGTGAAATGCGTAAAGCATTTTTCCTAGGTCAAAAAAGGGTCTGAATTTCTACATAATAAGCTTAATAGGTTGCTTGGTTGGTATGAAAAACGTTGGACATTGGTGTTCGTTGGTAAAACATAAACACAAACGTTGGCTGTGCACGTGTAAAAATTGGCCTACAAGTACGAGTATTAATGTAGTATGTTATTACAGGGCTTGAGCATCTTATATATTTCTTATTGTTTACTTTAGCTCAAATTATTTAGACATGAGTTAGTAACAAACATACATAAACATTTTTGTTGGCAGGCTTTTAATAGCTTTTCCTCTATTTTATTATTAGTTTGCCACAATTCCACGGCTGTTCTTTTTTGCACTCTAGCTACAGGTAAAATGGTTACAAGCCTCGTTTAGTGAAAGTCAGAGTGACCTGTTTTATTACACTGTGACCTCTATAAAGGTGCGGACACTACTTAAATTGACTCTAAAAGTTTATACTCGCTGAAAGTCAAGTTGATGATATCTGATAGTCAAGGAGATCGTATAGATAATATTATGATGCTATGTAATGCAACATTAGAAGACGAGTGGACTTAAGTGGTGCTTTGAAATGTGATCGATCTGAATTCTAAATATTGAGCTAAATCAGTTAAGTGGGTATTCTATAGCAAATTATTTAAGCAATAAGCAATTGTTAAGTCTAAAAATATTACAGTTTACTTTGAAGTCAATATCTTCAAAATTATGTTGAATTACGTGAAATTACGATTTTCATAAATATTTTTTTCTGGTAGAAAAAAATGTTATTAACTTATGCAAGCTAAGCTCACATAACAGGACGGAAACAGATTGACGCGAGAGGAAGTGAGAGCTAGAGCTAAGGTTTGTACACCTTTAAGAGATAAATGTTATTTTTTGTGTATTTTTTTGTACCTAGTTTAATTTAAAAATTATACTCATCAATATAAATGGCATTTAAATTACAGGTAAATTGTATAATATTATACATATATTCTTTTTTAATGTATAATAAATAGTAGGAAGTAGGATTGTTTAAGCATCATTAAAATGCTAATTTAGCTCATATATTTGATATTTATTCTTATTCAAACTTAGAGGAAATAGTAAAGAAACATAAAAAAAACGCCCAGAGTTTCCGTCGAATAATGTGAATAGCCTCCTTTATAAGAAACTGATTGAAGGATTTGAGCAATGTTGTTCTAAGATTTGATTTGTTTCTCCGTTAGATTGCATCTCTGTAGAAGCACTGGAACTAAAACATTTGCAATAAGCACAACTTCTTTGTATCGTCGTGATGTTTTCATATTTTTCGGACTTGAATTTACTTTGACTTGCACAGAAATTTTAGCTTAGGAATACGTGTTGACAACGTGAATGACGTGAATACGTACCTATTATAATAATTAATCAAAATTTCAAAAAGACAAATTCAAAAATCGACTTCAATGCAGTATTTTTGTAAAATCGAAGTAAGTCCGTTCTTAGATTAAATAAAAATATTGACGGACCTCTATTATACACAAAAAATCATTAATTTCATTTTAAAATCCTTCAAAATACAGCTATATTATAATCATATAGCTAGAATAAATAAATGGCTATAAAAGGTTGCACGCACAAAAACATTCCAAAACCTAATAAGTGCCCATCCTTTTAATCCCCACATAATACTTAATTCTAACCCTCGTAATATTACAAAATGACGACCAATCAGTGCGGGGGACGTGGAACAAAGGGCAGCGATGTGACGTCATAGAACTCTCTGACGTCAGCTGCGTGCATGTGGGTCAATGGGACGCGGCCCGGCAGAACCTGCTGAAATAGGTCATAGCTAAAAATATGAACGGGAGGATGCACCGGGCCTTGGTGCGTTCAGGTGGACGCGCTATTGTAGTCTTGGAGGGTTGTGAATGGCGAAGGTTAGTCATCTTTTGATGCGTTTTTTATGATCAGAAACATCGAAGCTAGTCCGTTCTCCGGGTTGCGTTGCGTCGTTAAATTACGAAGTTCTTGTGGCCACCTTCCTGCCCCATCATCAAATCAGCTCCATGTCATCATAATATTTCATTGTCATCCGATTTATATATGCATGCCAGATTTCAGCTCAATCAGAAATCGGGAAGTGGATCAAATTAAACTTCCGAGATTTGATTACAGGCAGATAGACAACAGACAGCTGAAAGTAAATAAAAGCTTGTAAAAAACGACAGTCGAACTGATGAGTCGAATTACTTAGTGAGAATATACCAAGAATATATTAACGCCATTCACTTATATTATGAAAATTTTTACGATAGTACAACGCCTGAGAGAAATCTTGTAATGTACTCGCTAGGATAGCGATAAATCGTGGCGCAGGTTGCAGAGCGAACTGTTCACATTTCCAGCTCTTACTTCCATATGCTCCATTAACTAATTAAACAAACTGTTCTGCTTTATCGCATGGACTTAATGTTTCTTAATAAATGGCAAAGGTAACATTTGCGAAGAACCAAAATTGGTTTAGAGACTTTCAATATAGATATATGATATACATATACATCTATGATACATACATCGTTGTTGTTTTGTCTTTTTCATAGAAGATTGTGAGAGTAGGGTGTAAGGTTAGCACCGTGGACGAGTGCTTCGGCGTACCCGCTGCCGCAGGAACATCCCCAAGCGGGGTGATGATGCGTAACGCATTTTTCCTGGGTCAAAGAAAAAAGATTAACGGAATTCGAGTGACATGCGTGAAGCATTTATCCGGGTAAGGCTATCCATTGACGCAGAGGTGAAGTGGCTGAGCGGTAGGGGTAAAAATCCTACAATAGATTTTTGGTATGGAGTTTTAATACAATTGTTATGTGACCACTTTAACGTTATTACATTGTTTTGTGTATGTGATTTTGTTGTGTTTATATTAACTTTTATTTACTTACTTTACTTTTTAATTCTACAGGCTCCGGTAGCTTGCTCCGCATCAATGAAAAGGCGGCCTATGACTGGACAGATCGAAACTTGTCTTTCACAGTAGGTGACCTTATTGATATTCCAGCATCGCAGATCATGAATATCTCATTCCTTTGTTTTATGTTTATATCTTAGATTGTCTACTTTATTCCCAAAAATAAATAGATCAGTTCCATTTTACTGCCGGAGTAAAGGATAACAGTGGCGAAGACTCAACATAAAATCTCGCAATAAGGATGTTTTATCTTGCACTTAACGCTTGTATCCTCCTATCCTTTCGCGAAACAAAAGGCTTTCCTTGGGTATATTTTATGGGAGAATTGTTTTTTCTGATACAAAATTGTATAAGAACATGATGGAGATGGAAAGAGATAAAGTTATGCGTGCGTGTACTGAGAATTGGGAATAATATTTGGTATAAGGTGTATGGAATCGGGAAATGCTGTAAAGTGGATTTTCTTCGCAGTTTATGGCTCACTCTAATCTAAAAAGTATGTTTTTGGTATTTATGGAACAAGCTTAAGTTTGATAGGGTTGTGTCGTTTTATGACATGGAAGAAGGAATTAATATAATGCAACATGTAAAAATTAAAATATTTCATCCGGCTAGACGAGTAAGATACATAACATGCACTTGAAGAGTAATCCTTCAATCTGCGCTATTAAATTTTTACAAAGTAAATCAATAAGAATATTGTGTCCAGAGTCCAGTATATTTTAATAATAATCAGGTTGACGCCAAATTTTCTTGAGCAAACTCTATTTAAAAATGTGATATATTTGATAGTGTATAATTTGAACTCTCACGCTAAACCATCATAATAAAGTGTATCATCTAAATTCAAAACTAAATCCTCATTAGATATTCGCAACCCCAACATAGGTTCCGTTCACTAAATTAGTTTCCGACACCCTGTTCGTACTGACCTGAATATAAACCGGCCGAGATCAGTATGTGGCCGTGAAGGGGAATCGGTCATATATTTCAGCTACTAAGCTAGGTATTTACTTATTTTGAACGTAATTACTTTTTTTTTAATTTTAGAACTTGCATACACCATATTATGTATACCATACATACAGTTTTCCGGTATCGTAGTTTCCGATCTGTTAAAGTTGAAATGTGAGAGGACCTATTAATTTTATAGCATCACTTTGGTAACGTGCTACATTTACACGATATAATTCGACAGTGCTGAAAAAAGTGTGGGGGCCCCCAACATTGTATTCATAAGACATCATAGGAGGAGGTGTATCTTATGCTAAGGATGTCTTGTATAGTTGACAAAGTTTTAGAAGACCTTTTTACAAAATTCACTTGATCTTGATGTCACATCTCTAGGGTATTAAATCTATGGGGTCGATCCTTCCCATTGATCGCCTGGATAAATTGGAGCTAGATTTACATGGCGAATTAATTTAGATTAGGGATTGTGAGGAGTAAGGACGTGACACATTCGTGGTCTGAGCGAAAAGTTAAATGGAATTCGTTACTTGCGTTGATACGTTTTTGGATTAAGTTAGCCTAAATGGTGGCTTCTATCTACTTACAAAGTATGTAAGATCTAAAGTTTATATATATATATATATATATTTTTAGGGTTCCGTACCTCAAAAGGAAAAAACGGAACCCTTATAGGATCACTTTGTTGTCCGTCTGTCTGTCTGTCTGTCTGTCTGTCAAGACCATTTTTCTCAAGAACGTGTGGAGGTAACAAGCTGAAATTTATAGGAAATACTAAGGTCCATTGCCTCTTAGAGCTGTGAAAATTTCAAACTTCTAGGCCAACGCAATCAAAAGATATAGTCGAATATGTCGTAAATTTCAGCAAATTTTCGACATTACCAAATAAATCAAAACCTACGGGGCACTTCCCGTGAACTCAGAATATTGAAATTTGGCACGAAGTAACTCCTTAGAGCACAGATAAAGGAAAAATTGCGAAAATTATAAATTTTTATTTGCATCATATGAAAAAAATATTTTGAATAATTTTATACCTACTACCCTTTTTCTCATGAACGCATAAACGTAATTAATTGAAATTAATTTCAAATACTAAAGTCTATTATATCTTCAAACTGTTATAAAATCAAACCTCTATGTCAACGCATTCAAAAGAAACAGCAATTTTAGTCGCAATTTTAAACCCGCAACTACTCTCAAAAAATCAAAACCTACAGGGTACTTCCCGTGATCTTAGAATCTTGAAATTTGGCACGAAGCAACTCCTTAGAGCACAGATAAAGGAAAAATTGCGAAAATTGTACATTTTTAGTTACATCATAAAAAAAAATTTTTTTTAATAATTTCATACTTACTACCTTATTTCTCATGAACGCGTGCAGGTATTAAACTGAAATTAATATGAAATACTAAGGTCTATTATAACTTTAAACTGTAATAAAATCAAACCTCTATCTCAACGCATTCAAAAGAAACAGCAATTTTAGCCGTATTTTTTAACTCGCGACTACTCTCAAGGAAATCAAAACCTACAGGGTACTTGCCGTTAACTCAGAATCTTGAAATTTGGTACACAGCAACGTCTTAAATCACAGGCACAGGAAAAATTGCGAAAACTGTACATTTTTAGTTACATCATATAAAAAAATATTTTTAATAATTTTGTATTTACTATCCCTTTCCTCAAGAACGCGTACAGGTATTAAATTGAAATTCATACGAAATACTCAGCTTTATAATAACTTTAAGTTGTAAAAAAATCGAACATCTATGTCAACGCAATCAAAAGAAACAGCAATTTTAGCCGCATATTTTCATACTCGCAAGTACTCGCAAGGGAATCAAAACCCACAGTATATAATATTATACCCACTTTTCCTTAGGGTTCCGTAGAAACCCGTAGTACAAACCTACGGGTTTCTACGGAACCCTCGGTGCTCGAGTCCTACTCGTACTTGACCGGTTTTATTTTTTGTTAGTCTATGCTGTCCCACTGCTGGGCAAAGACCTCCCCCAAGTCCTTCCATTTATATATAGGTATGGACATATTTTAAAATTTCAACCCAATTTTTATTTTGGTTTTATATTAGACACTGTTACTCAAGCAGACTAGACGGTTCGGCTTAAGGTGAGCGGTTGGCTTCGCCTACAGATGTGCCGCTTTGATAAAACAACATTTTTATAAGGTTTATTAATAACGATAAGTTAGAGATAAAATTAAATTATATAATATTATGTAACTTGATAGTCCTGATTATTGAATTTAACATGAGTTCAAATCCCGAAAGTTCAAATTGTGACATAAATGTGTTTTAATTATGACATAGATTTTCTTCAAATTATCAGCAAAACTTTAACTAGAAAATCCACAAAAAATGTGCAAAATTTTCTCCCGCATAGTTCCTGAATAAATCTGACCTATTAAGGGTAAATCCTGAGATCGGGCGTATTTAAGTGATTCCCGTGGCAGATTTTAAATCAAAGTATTATTGAATTTTACATGTAAAACATCAAATTTCCCATAATTATAAGCACATCCGTCAAATAGGCATCATTATAACTTGTTTTGTTCAGAAGATATTTAAATTTAAATTTTTGGTGCCACGGGAATCAATAAAGTGTGGCATGGGAATCAAAATTAAAACTATTTTGTTTCAATTCTTTGTTATTATGTAAATATTGACCTCTATATACTAATAATATAAAATAGAAATGATTAAAAACGGTGATCCAAACAAATATACACCAAACATAAAGTATTAAAAAGGTCTATATTGGCTTTCTATATAATAATCATGTAAACTAAATAAAATCAATGTATTGCTGTCTTAAACAATGTAAAAATATTGAATAAATAGTCCTAGAATATGTTCTCAGTCACAGTCACTGACAGGATTCACTCCAGAAGCTGTCATCAGATTGTAACATTTATCATTAGTTAGGTTTATCTGGACTGAAGTTGCAGTCAGCCCATAGTTTCGTTTTATTTTTTCATCATACATCATCTCAGCCATAAGACGTCTACTGCTGAACATCAACCTCCCATTTAGACCTCCATATATAAAACCGGTGTTGGAAGCGACCTGCTTCAAGCGTCTTTCAGCGACCTTAATAAGGTCGTCTGCCACACTTGTGGATAGACGTTCTACGCTGCGTTTGCTTGTACGTGGTAGCCACTCGAACACTTTTCGACCCCATCAGCCATTCGCTCTACGTGCTATGTGGCCTGCCCATTACCACTTCAGCTTCCTGATCCGCGGAGATATGTCAGTGACTTTGGTTCGTCTTCGGATCTCCTCATTCCTGATTCGATCACGTAGAGAAACCCCGAGTATAGCTCTCTCAATAGCGCGCTGAGCGACTTATTTTAATGTGGGGATATAATGGTGCCGCATAAGCCAGAGCGGCTGTCTACTATAGTACAATATAAAAAAATCTGATGTATACAATATAAAAAAAACATCTGAAATAATGAAATATACAAATATAAACTGTCTAAATCACTTCCATACCTGCGGTTTCGCTGTAGTTAGGTAAAAAGTGAAAGAATGCGCAAGAAAACTTAGGGGAAAATTGATCACCGTGGTAAATCGCCATGAGAATCAATACCATGGAAATCAAAATTGTATAATTTTTTGTCAATATTTTTAAATACCACAATTATAGACCAATAATAATAAAATATATGATAAACAATACCCTTTTCCTAACTGCACACCCTAGTCAAAAAACCGTAATGGATAAAAAAATATTTTTAAACATAGAAATGGTAATCAATGATCTAGTGAACCAAAACCACGGTAATCAATTTCTCACCTTCGTAAATCCAGTTTATAACCACGAGAGGAGTAACATTTCTTCACGATGTTTAGAGCGCAATTGAAGTTAGCCAACAGTGTGCGTACAAACTTCTAAGTCTTGTGGCTTGTGAAATGTGAGTAGTTATGTCGTGCGCCATGGGAATCACTTTTTGTCCGGGGACAAACATAAATTTATTATTTTTTCTAAAACTACGCTGTGTACAGCCTTCGCGTATTTTTTTGATCGTATAACAGTTCACCCTTTACAGCTTAGATCACAGCAATTAATAAAATTCCGTTTATAAATTGGTGTAAAAAATATATTTTGTTTCAAAAAAGTGTAAGGGACACCCCATGGTAGTCAAATTTCAGGGCTTTAACATTGTTTTTCAGATACTTGCAGCTAAATTTAACCTTATATCTATCATGCATTAAGTAGATTAAACCTTAAACTAACAGAAAAAAAATACCCTTGGGTAGAATTTTTATGTTACGGGTAGTTTATTCCCCCAGACACGTAAAATTTTGTCTCTCAGGATTTACCCTTAACAAGACAGCGAGGATGCAAAGCTTTCTAGGTCGATCCCTTCTCACTGCTCGATGTAACTTTGATTAATCCTTCAACCCCTCTTAGGTGGAAATTGATCGAGGATACAAGTTGCTGACGCTTGGAAATTTAGTTAGTTGAGCAAAAATGTTTTAAGAGCTTCTTGTGTTAAGAATATCTTTTTACATAAATCTTATAGAAAAAGCTTTTTAATAATAGAAGGAAATACATAAAAATATAAATCTTAGGGCTACTGTGTCGTTACTTTGTTTGTTCCCACAATTTATAGGACGTCACAACAGTACATGTAGTACATAAACATAACATTATATTATAAACATCTTGTTGTAGTGAAAGTATTCATTCGTAAACATAATTGTTTTTAATGGAAAATATAACAAAACTAAAATTATAATAAAAGATTATAATAGCTGCTTAAAATATACTAATCAATTTGAAATCATATTAGTACAGATGAACATTTTAAACTTAAGTAACAGACCTTTCAGCTTATAGCTTAGCCGCTAACAGTACCTAACTATTTAAGTGGGTTAAGCACTTACTTCATTATACGAGTGCACAATTCGCTGAGATATTATGAAGTTAAGCTTGTTGGGTTAAAACTAGTTCGGTTATATCATTTGTCTTAAAACACCTGCTGAGTGCTTGAGTATTTGGTTTTTGAATCTAATATTACAATAATTAAGAATAAGATCAGATCGTTAATATTATGATTTACATTGTTGGTCTCGGTAAACGTAGTGTAGGGCGCCCATGGGCGATATGGGGCAATGATATCCGGAGGGTCGCTGGGGGTGGGTGGAGAAGAAATACGGAGGACCGAGTTGAGTGGCGTGCCATAGGAGGCCTATGTCCAGCAGTGGACGAACATTGGCTGATGATGATGAAATTGTTGTTAATCAGGGTCCAGAGTCCAGGGTCCCTAAATAAGGTGAACATAATATAAAAAATCCTAACCTATAAAGTTAAGTGTAATAATTTACTGATCTATCTAGCCTCGTATGGAGATTTTGTTACAGAAAGATTTCTCAAAGTAAGCGAAGCCGCGATCATATGTTAGTATTTAAAAAGTTTTTGTTAACGTAATGGAATTCAATTTCTCAAAAATATTCGTTTTTGATTTCATTTTGTGCCTTTAAGAGATGAGGAAGCTCTACAATCAAGTCAAAATATTTGTTTACGTACCTAAGTCAAATATAATATAAGTTTGGCACCGCTTTTCATACATTTTTCCACACAAATACGACTTCTTATTGATTCAATTTAGGTTAATTCAGTTTTTTATGACTCCGACGTTCACAAAAAACTTGTTTGTTCTGAAAACGACCCCCGAATCGCATACCATTCACTAGTTCCTATCAGGGTTAATTCATCCCATTCCGTAAGTCCCACTCCGTCCCAAGTACATAGCCGAAAGCTCCTTTTATCCTTCTTTGATCCTTGACCCGTTTCTCGATCTTAGAGATGGATTAGCAATCGTCGGCAGAGACATTTTGATTTATATGTGCAGCCTAATGGCGCTGAAAGGCTCTTAACAATAGCCTTTTGTGAAACTGTTCATGCATTTTTTGCTGGTAAGTACTCGCATGTTAATGATAATATTTATTTTGAATTTATTGGCGAGAATATGACTAGAATAATAAATACTTGTAGTAGGATGAGTTAATAAATACATTTTCTAAGAAGCATAAAGACAAACTTGTTTTATACAGGAATCTGTTGGTGTAGGACTAATGTAAAAACACCAAGGCTTAAAAATCTTTTGTCACGATCGTTTTTTTAATTCTGTATAAATGTTATCCCGCTACATGCATAGCTTTTGAACTCGCTGAACATCTTAGTCGAGCATGGAGTAGGCTGAAAATCAGCGCCGCGGACCTGTCTGCTCGGTACATGCTGAGCCTATTCCAATTATCGTTGTATTAACTTCTGTGCGGTTATCAGTGGATTGTCTGTGTTGTTTTTTTTCTTTTATGTAATTTTCCTTTTGTTTCATAATGTTTAATTCTAACATGTCACTAAAATATGTATCTTTTTACTGATGATAAATACTTTTTTATCATTATCGTTATCTTTAAAATGAAGCCAAACATTTTGGACCATGTGTATGTCGTATGTTGGATGTGTTCAAAAAGTTGTCATGGATAATGAAAATCTATCCATATTTGTCATATCTTTAAATTATTACTTATATTTTCCCCATCGATTCGAAGCCGTCAAAGTAAAAAATATTTTCATTCATTCATTTTCTTAAACGATGGTAAGATCCGATAGCTACATTAATTATAATTATAAGCATAAAAGTGTGTAGTATAAAGGTCTAAATTGGTAAGCCTACTTCTTAGCGGGTTTTATCCGCTGGTCGCGGCTAGTCTGCTCTATAGATAAATCAGAGTTTTCTTTCCAAGGAAAACTGTACCAGGCTTTTATAAACATTAAGATTTACGTGAAAAGATTTCCGGCCTTTGACCTTTTGCTGACTTTTAATCCGACGTTAGAACAAATACGAATAAACTTATCTGATTGGATCCTCGTATATTTGTTTCTTCTGAAATGGATCGGAAATAAGAAAGGAGAGATATAACGAGTAGCTTATTGCTTTTATAAATAAGCGCTCAAAGATTCTCGACGAATGTGGAGCTAATAAGATGGAAGATTTAATCAGAATGGATATTGGGTAACATAATAAGAGTAGTAATCATTTTGTTGCAATTTTTTATCAATTACATAATTTTTAAAACGTCTCAATTAATAATATCAATTCAAATAGGCATGTATCTCAAAGTCAATGAAGAATATTGTAGAATTTGTGGGTATGGAAGCGATAACCCAATAAACTTAAAAAATGTTTTGGTATCTTTGTTCAACTTTGTACTTATATTTTTCTCGAAGAATTACCAAAAAATTCTTGCTCGTATTATAAAAGATTGGATTTACGAAAGCTCTTTTTAAAACGCGCGTAAATAAGATCTTTGAAAGCCCTTACATTTTTCCATAGGCTTCAGAAAATCTCAAATGGCTGGTAAAGTTTGAACCAGACACAAAGTACTGTTGGCAATAAAACGCAATCTTCACGAAGTACGATAAAAACACAATGCAAAGTGAGATGGGAACTGTCCGAGATTTGAATGAGATGTCCGGACCACTCGTGTCGAGAAAACTTCCGAAGTAATGCCTACTTTCGTTCAGTGTTAACTGTTATTACAAAACTTTGATTAGGGATGCCGTACTGTTACAGAAATGAGATGATATATAAAGAAATTTCTTTGTAACAATATTCATTGTTTTTGTTTACGAATCCTTATTTTTTCGAATCATGTGCTTTTTATTTAGGGAAGGAAAATCAAGGAAAAATAAATGGTAGCAGCGTAGGCAGTAATGAAGGTAATCTTCTTGTTAAACTTTCTGAAACACGATGTATGTGAAAAGAGGAAATTTCAATAAGACTCAAAACAACACATACTAGCAAATCTTTGGTTAACATATAAAATCTGTGATTTTCAGAATTATTTCTTCAGTCGGCAACATGAAGTGCGTTATGTACTCGTTTCTTGTCACATCGATAAATAAGAAAATTCGGAAATCTTTGTTACATAAATCTTTATTCTAACGAACACACTGGCTAAGCAGCAGCTAGGAATCCGTGATAGCCCTATAACACACTAAAGAAAAGTTTTTACTAAGTCTTGAACATCGCTGCAAAGATTTGACGTAGAACTTTGCATACACGATATAGGTCGACAAACTCTGAAAGAGATTCTTGAGAAACTTGCAGTACGCTGAGAACCTTAGTTCTCAGAAATCTTCCTGAGCCTTTGATGTCTTGTTCTGGAGATGGGAGATTGGGGAACATAATGAGCTTTGATGTCAGAGCTTCGGTAATCAGATTTCTGTGAGCTTGAAGTCAAATTAATGACGTTGATAACTACATAAGAACATTTTCAGGACTGTTGAATTGATTACAGGAAATCTATTACATATGGATTAGTCAGTGAAGCAATTAGTATTACTTATTGTATGCTTACACAATACTTTCTACTTTACCTTTATTTTGTTAATATTTTACCAGTATTTATAAAGCTAAATTTAATTTTATAATGAAAGGGCTTCAAACTAAGTCTTAGGAAGCATTAGCATTTGCTTGTATTGGAGGCTAATACCCAGTTTGGGTAGGTATTGCGCCATATTAGCGTTAGTTACTTAAAAATATCATCATTTATATTAATTCAAGGATTATTATATACTCTTGTTTACTGATATTTTGGCGGAGGTCTTTGTTTAGGCGTAACAAAGGCCAAATTCTATTACATAATTAATTAGAATTTCAAATAAGCTCTTAATTCCGCGAATTATACCATTAACTAACTCGGGCTTACCAATCGGAGTTGCAAACACTCTAACTCCTGTGATCCCATTCAACAGAGGCTTAAATTCAATCAACCGTCAAGAAAACTCGATTACCATTGATCCACCCACAACTGAACCCCCTTAACTTTCTCTAACTCTCACCTTGACCTAAATCTACCCTAATTTAAGCCCTCGCCAACTCACCGTAAATATTCGTTATTGCATAACCATCTGCACACAAATTTATACCGTATTTCAAAGTACTAACACCTATAGTTGAGTTTATGTTTGTCGCATATTATGAACATGAAAATGGTTTTGTCAAGTGTTCTTGTAAGGCTTAATGAAGTAGCGAGATGAGACGGCTTAGGATCAAAATTAGTCGCTTAACTATGATATAGCGTGGGCCCGTAAAAGGTCATTGGAGACTTTGAGATCGTACGTTACAAACTTCAAATATAGAATGATAGTAACTCTTAGTTCTATGAACTGGCCATTTATTTATTAGTAAACCCTTTCTGGACTATAAAGTTATGGGGTACGGTAATATCTTTTAAAACTTTGGTCGTAGGTATATAATATATATACGTATACTCCATAGAACAATAAAAACATTGATTCACATCATGAGTGTGTAGAGTTATGGCATCAAATAGACAATAAATGTGTTTTCCTTTTTTTTAAAGAATAAACCAAATCGGTTCATTGACTAAGAAGTTGTGACAATATGAGAGATGAAACAGATTGAACTTTGTAGATTGAACAAATGGTAAAAAATCCTTGCAAACAATTTAAAAAATCAGCACACTTCATAATATATTTTCTTATTTCAAAATAAAAATCCCTAAGCTTTAAATTTGAAGCACCGAAATAAAGCGGCTTCATTATTTACTCCTTTCAGGCTTTACGGCTTCCGAACCGTGTTGGGAAACTGTTTAAAAGATATTTCCATAACATTACGTAACATGAGGGTACGTTTATGGTGACTAAAGCCGTTCTCAAAAGTTACTTTACTCGTATGAATCGTAAATAAAATGGTGAAATGGGGACAAGAGTTAAGATGCTTGGTATTCTCCTAGAATTCTCTCCTAGAATTGCAGTTTCAATGGAAAACATTAGCATATCAATGGAATGCGCGAGATTCATATTATAAAGTGTAGAATTTTGACAACTGAGGGTCTATTGGCTAATTCTCACCCACTACGATTGATGGCAACTTCAATGTACATTGCTGCTTTTGTTAATTTACTCATATTAATGAGGAGGTTTAAGCACGTAATGTACGCAATTTTGTCTATGGATTCTAGTGTTTTACATGTCGTTTTGCGATAGCCAATAGGCCCTCAGGGTGGAAATATCTAAAAGCTTTTATACAATATTTTGTCCCCGACCCCATCCACTTGACCAAAAAAGAGTGGAATTGACCAACATCAGTAGTCGACCCACAGCAGTAGTATTTACTAATGTTGAAAAATTCACACAATGACACGTATGTATATTGTATAAAGGCGAGGGTGATTGTTCACCATCAAGTAGCCCGTCTGCTTTTATGTATGTCTCTAGCAAATAAAATAACAGATGCTTGACTGTACGTTAATTGCGTTGAAGGTGTTTCCATAAGACCTCTAACATAATTATCTACACCGACACCTATACCCAAAGGGAATATAACAACAGCCTGTACCCTGTACACTGTACCTGGTACCTATCTCACAGGCAAACATTTTGACATTACATAATATTTATATTTGAATCCAAAACCCCGGATTTACATTGGACATACGGAATACAGACCCTTACGCCATATATGCAACACATGGTATATTAGGTATTATAAATACGACATTTCTGTACTCACGTAAAATTATTCGTTGAGATATGTCTCAAGAAGTACCCGACGTCAATTCACGTGAGTACAGCCGTGTCGTATTTATATTATATAACATATGGATAACACTCACGGTAGTTTCCGAAATCGTATATTAGGTATGTAAAATAATAATATTATGTACCTATTCGTCCGCAAAGGTCGCACTTTATAATTATTAAACTCTCACAAATCAAAGCAAATAACCACCCCCTATGGACAAAAGTAATAAAGTCCAAGTGTATATTACGTCGGATATAACATTAAATATAATACTGGAACTGGGTTATGTGCGGTCACGTTTATCTGAACTTTGTCTGGACAGTTCCACAATAAATATTGTTATATACCGTGGCGTGGCTTAGTTTTGTTTCTCGCCAACTTATTTGAAATATTATATAAATTTAGCTCTACTTTTTTGTCGGCAGACAAAATCATTGCCTTACAATCTATTAATTATAACGTATATTAACCAAATAAAAACCAAAATTAATTAGTTTATGTCTGTTTATGTGCTATATTGTCTTATATTTGAATTTCGATTTGTAAATTTTAAAATATTCTAAATATTACCTACGGATTTCTCGATTCCACGAATAAATTAATTACAATTTTAGCTATAATATGTTTATGGTGCTCTCACATCTATCCGCATCGACCACGGCGAAAGAATTTTTGGATGGATGTGCGTCCACCATTATAGCCCATTCTATAAGTATGTAATATACCTCTATATAACTAATAAAAAAATAAAGCAGCACTATTTCAAACATTTTATGATCAACAAATATTACTATAAGTTCGCTGCTAACAATCTCCTATTTATTATTCTAGGATCCAGTCTAGGTATCATGGAGCCAATTTCAGTCGAATTGGTTTGACAGTTCAGGCGTGAAGAGGCAACAAATATACCTACAGACGTGACTTCCAAACTTTTACCTATTCGTACTGGTGATAAAACTGATGCCTTATTTTGTACACATGTCTAAATAGCGGCGACAGAGCTGACCATCAGGTTAGCCAGTGGCTTATGTATCGATGTCTAATATTAAAAATATATTATTAATTTGTTGTCTGGAAGAAATCGCTTTTTAGCGAGAAGACCGCCGCTTGTGCATTTATTTTTTGTAGTGAATATGTCTTTGCTTGTAATGTATTTATTTTTGTGTGGTGTACAATAAAGTACATTATCTATCTAAAAAAAACTAGCGACCCGTTCCGGATTCGCCCGGATTGGTTACTAAGGGCGTAGCATTCTAATGGTAAAATAGAAATCCATCCAGTAGTGTTTGAGTTCGTATTAAAAATACATACATACAAAAATATAAATCTATTTGTATGTATGTATTTTTAATACCTTAAAAAAGAATTATAGAAATCCATCCAGTACTTTTTGAGTTCATAATAAACATACATACACACAAAAATATTAATCTTTCCGCTTTGTAATATTTGTATAGAAAATCCTATTTTACAACTACAGCTGCTACACGATGCATTACTACTTTATCAGTCTTCCAAAGATGAACAGACATATAGACGGATTTAATCCTAGCTCAGGCTTAGAGCTTACAAGTAAGAGTGATCACGAATGAGAAAATTTTGACATGTCTCGCGACTTATCCGAATGGTCGGACATTTTTCGTAATAGAAATTGCTAAGAGTTAAAGAATACAAAAATTTATAGCAACAATTTTATTTGAACTGATATGAAGCACGCACAGTAAGATCTTTTGCTTGTTAGTGTACATGCAAGTACAGTAATACGCACACTTGCACCCGAGCACTTTCTCCATAATAATAATAGCGTAGTACAAAGTCCGCTGGTCAAACCTCGTAAAAAAGTGTGTGGTAGCATTTAGTGTCTATGTGTATTTATTTAATGAATCTTCATTTCAACCGCGACCTTGCACTCTAGAAGAGTAATTAGTGTGCAACAGTGAGGGAACGACGCAGAGGAAGAATAATTTTGTAAGTAAGCACTACGAGTATGTGTTTGTGTACGGTAGCGTATGTACAAGACAATGTGCTTACTATGGGTGCTTCATTTCTTTATTCAGCAAACTAATTCTATCATTTTTTTCACTATAGCTAAGAGCATCTAACTTTGGCGACGCGTTAGATTTACGAGCTGCCAAAGTTTTGGCAAGAGGAATTAGTGGGAAAACGTAATAACATAAATTATGACTCGTGTACCAATTTCGTTAATTAAATTCCCTTGCTTATGATTTCTGATTGTTTTCCGGTTCGGAGGTAAACAACGACCTACATAGTAAATTAATCGTTGAGAGCGACTGTTTAGGAAACTAACTGTTTAACTATTTGGTGGCATAGGTATAAATTATTTGTATCTACTATTGCGAGCCTATATTATAATAATAATAATAATAAGCCCCCCAACACAACCACACGTCCTGATCGAACATCTGATCACGTGGGGGGCGGACACACGAAAATATACGTTACTGGCGTGGCTAACGTGGCTCTGGAAAAACAAAACGATGGAAAGTAGACAAAGTAGATACAATTTACGGTCGCTGCCCGGGGGTCGCCGGGGCGCATCTGGAGCCGATGCTGGATGCCTCAGTATGCGGACCATCGGTAGCGGGGAGCTGAACAGGCGGGCCTCCGCTAGCTCTACTTCTTCTGAAGAGGTAAGAGTAGGAGTTACAGCCGATCGATGCGAATCAGGGTCGCTGCCCGGGGGACGCCGGGGCGCACCTGGAGCCGACGCTGGGTGTAGCAGCATGCGATCCGTCGGCAGAAAGAAGGTAAGAAGTCGGGCTTATTCTAGCCCAGTACAAGAAGGAGTAGTAAGTGAACAACGGGAAATTACTACATCACCTACCACGAATGAAAGCTTGTTTGATTCTCCTGAATCTTCATTGCAATCATTCGCTCGACGACGACGATCCCGATCAACAACAACATCAGTTACGTCAGAGGATGTTGTGCAGGAGGCATCCGCCACCATACCTGCACCCGCCAATGACGATCCACGCGCGCGAAAGAAATGGACAATAGAAATGAACGAACTCATTTGGCGCACATATTTAGAAATCACAAATAATGAAACTACGACAAAAGGATACTTAGGTCAATTACATCAAGTTTTTACCGAAAAATTCCCACAGATGAACGCCAGTAGACAGAGTGTAGGAGTTCAACGTAGAGTCATCATCAAAAACAGATTACTAACAACCAGCAGACTAGAGGAAATAAGACAAGAGGTATTAGCATCCCACATAAACATTTCACATAACCAACATAATATTATACACCACACTCAGCATGATTCAACATCACAAACTCGAATACGATGGACGGATGAAGTCAATGAAGCGATAATGAGAGAGTATTACAGATTGACACAGTTAGAATCAAACACCACAGCTTACCGCGAACAACTACACTCCGTTATAACTCGCCAATTCCCCCACATAGCACACGTATCAAAACAACGTATAGCTGATCAAAGGCGTGCCATTGTAGAAAATAGATATTTAGGAGAAGAGAAATTGCAAGAAATTAGACAAGAAATAGAACGAGAATTAGGAAGTGAGACTGAGATTCGTGATGAATTTACTAATGTCTTAGAAGACCCTAACAACCTATTAACGACATTAACCTTACACGATCAAACCGAATGCACACCAGTAGACCTTTCGCACACCAACGAAACACACATAAATAGACGAAGCAGGATCAATCAGTTCGTTTCTGATGAAGCTCTAGATGATAGAATAATTAATACATACCACGACACTTATCGCAAATTTGAAAATTCCGACCCTACGACAAGACCTTCTATCCCAAAACAAAGCACATCTAAAAAACTGTCCTACATAGTTCACAAATTAAATAATGATATCTTACCAAACTACCTAAATGAAGACAATAGTTTTAATGTTACCCAAACGATAGTGTATTCAGCAGCTTACACAGCAGCCTTATGCAATGGCTCTAAAATCAAGGACATTAATTCTGAACAATCCCCAAGACCTGTTGATCAACCGTGGCAAAGAAGATTAAAATGTAAAATAGAGAACCTCAGAAAAGATATTGCAAGAATGAATCAATACAGAACAGGTATCAGAAGTAGAGCTCTCATAGCACATATAGATAAAATAAAACATAAATACAGAACACATTCTCGGTATGAGGAACAGAACCTAACTGACGAACAATTTTTGGACACGTTAAAACAGAAACTCACAATAGCTACAAGCCGACTTAGGAGATACAACAACTGCACGCTACGGAAAAAACAAAACCATTGCTTCAAAGTTAACGAAAAATCATTTTACAGAAATCTAGCCTCTCAAACAGTGGCACAACAGACAACGAATACATCCAATACACCATTACCAACACCGGAGAGTATGCATTCGTTCTGGTCCGGTATTTGGAGTAACCCCGTACAACATGAACAAAACGCTGATTGAATTAGAGAAGATCTCCAGCAACCTGAAATGATTAATGAAATGCAATTTGAGCTCATACCCGGCAATATATTTAAAGAAGTAATTAAAAACCTACATAACTGGAAGGCACCTGGCACAGATAATATACACAACTATTGGTACAAAAAATTCACCGTATTACACCCTCAACTTTACAAACATGTTAATGAATTTATTAAGTCACCCGATACAATGCCCGATTACATAACACAAGGAATAACATACATGATACCTAAAGGAAACGACCAACTGAATCCAGCAAATTATCGCCCCATAACTTGCCTACAAACAATCTATAAAATAATTACGTCATGCATATCCCTAATCGTCACTGACCACATAGAACAAAACAATATTCTCGCCGAAGAACAGAAAGGTTGCCGTAAAAACAGCCAAGGATGTAAGGAACAACTGATCATCGATTCCATTGCCATGAAACACACCGCATTAAATAAAAAAGATCTCCACACAATGTACATAGACTATCGTAAAGCATATGACTCAGTTCCCCACAGTTGGCTAATTTATGTACTTAATAGATATAAAATTCATCCCGATATCACACAGTTTTTACATAACGCTATGATGCTTTGGAGAACCAAGCTTACCATCAGGACTAATAATGGTTCTATCCAAACAGAAAACATACCAATAAAGCGAGGTATATTCCAAGGAGATGCGTTAAGCCCTCTGTGGTTTTGTCTCGCTTTAAACCTGTTATCCGAAATGCTTAACAAATCAAATTTAGGACTCGAAATTAACACTCAGGAAAATGATAGACACTCACTGACCCACCTCATGTACATGGACGATATTAAACTCTACAGCAATAGCAAAGTATCGCTTCATCATCTCGCAGACATCACCCAAACATTCTCAAACGATATCAGTATGCAATTTGGAATTGACAAATGTAAGACCTTCGCAATTGAAAAAGGCGCTGTTACATTACACCCTTATACCCTTACCTCAGGAGAAATAGTTGAACCAATGGACCAAAACAGTTTCTACAAATATCTTGGATTCCAACAAACACAACAAATTGCGCATAGAGAAACTAAACTAGACATCAAACGAAAGTTTAAATACAGACTTAACGCTGTTCTCAAATCCCAATTAAATAGCCGCAACCTTATCAAAGCCATTAATACCTATGTCATACCTGTGCTCACGTATACATTTGGAATAATCAATTGGTCTCAAACAGATCTCAAAAAACTGCAGCGAACTATTAACACTACACTGACTGCTCACCGCAAACATCACCCACGATCGTGCATCCAACGACTCACACTGCCCAGAAATGAAGGAGGTCGATCTCTTATAGATATAGTAAATTTACACAATAAACAGATAACAAACATAAAAACTTTCTTCATTAAACGTGCAGAAAATTCCACTTTACACCGGACAATAGTAGCCACAGATATAAAAATCACACCACTGAACCTCCATAACACTAACAAGCAATATAACGAACGAACAGTAGACCGAAACGAGAAATTAGCAGCATGGGAGCGGAAGTCTCTACATGGAAGACACTACCGTGATTTGCAAATGTCACATGTCGACAAAACTGCGTCGAACGCGTGGCTGCAGCAAGGCGAGCTCTCCCCGGAGACTGAAGCTTTCATGCTGGCTATTCAGGATCAAGTTATTGACACTCGTAACTATCAGAAATATATAATCCGAGCACCTAATATCTCAGACACTTGCAGACGATGCCACAGTAACTCTGAGACAATACAACACATCACCGGAGCATGCAAAGCCATAGTACAAACAGATTACAAACACAGACATGACCAGGTATCCGCTATCATACACCAACTACTCGCGCACAAATATAAATTAGTTACAGAAACAGTCCCTTATTATAAATACAAACCTGAAGCAGTTCTCGAAAATCAAAATTATAAAATGTATTGGGATAGGACCATAATGACGGACAAGACCGTCCACTACAACAGGCCAGACATAACCGTACTAGATAAAGTAAATAAATCAGCGTACCTCATTGATATCGGCATTTGCAACACACACAATCTGCAGACCACCCACAATGAAAAAATAGCCAAATACATAGACCTGTCAATAGAAATTAAGACCCAATGGAAGATTAATAACACTAAAACAGTCCCAATCATTTTATCAACCACAGGTGTAATTCCGAAAACTCTTCACACAAATATTCAAGCACTTAACTTGCCATCATTTACCTATAAACAATTACAGAAAGCTGTCATTCTCAACACTTGTAGGATAGTTAGGAAATTTTTAAATTTCACGTAGCACTTTGGCTCCGGCCCGTGCCTTTAAACCACCTCCAACCATGGAGAGAAAAAAATGTCTCAACCGAAAATAATAATAATAATAATAATATTTCTTTATTTCAGGTACAAGTCCCATAATACATAGAAATTTACAAAATAATAAAACACAAATACATAATATGAATATAGAAAGTAATTAAAATACAGTAGGTATATAAAATATAGTATAACAATATTATTTACGGTTAGCGTCCCGGTGAATCGTTAACCAGTACTTTTGTGTCCGACAAGAATAATCGTCACTTATCGCCTTCAGTATCGTGTTGCGAGATGATCGCAATCGGTCCCAAAAAGAAGCGATGCGAGCCCTCACAACAGCGAAGAAGTCGGGCACTCCCGCTTCGGCGAACATACTCGACGCACTGCAGTAACGCGGCTGTTTCATGAGGATGCGGAACGCGTCATTGTACTGCACCCTCATGGTGCTCAGAGAGGCTCTGCGAAAGTTCACCCACAGCTGGCAGGTGTAAAGACACTGGCAATATGCCTTAAAAAGAGTTACTTTTACACTTTCGCTGCATTTGGCGAACCGACGTGCAAGCATGTTGCATCGAACCGCGAGTGCCCGTCTTTCCCTCTCGATATCATCGTCATCTTTGAGATCACTAGTCAGAACATGGCCCAGATATTTAAAGTGCTGAACCACTCTTACAGGAAATCTGAATATTATGTGTTCAGTACTAATTTAAAGAGCTGATGATCGTTTTAAAATTTATTTATTTTAATACTGGTACATCGAAGTCGAATTATTCTTATATACGAGCACAATCTAATATTTTAAAGTGCATGTTCAAAGAACAGACCACCTAGTGTTACACACACACACACACACGCGCGCGCACGCGCACGCACGCGCACGCAAGCGCACGCACGCGCACGCACGCACGCACACACACACACTTATTTCTCTTGAAGTTTAGAGATTTGATTATATTATGTGACTTACTCTGCCTCCAGAAGATTTAGCAAACACCATAAGAACTTCTAACTGTTCTATTATTACAGTTATTGTTTACTTTTTGTCCTCCAAACCTGGACTCAGCTACTGCTATCTACCTTATAAATGAAAACATTTTATACCAGCTACGCCCAGCGGTTTTACCCACAATAGTAGTCTATGTGTTGTCCAGGGTCTAAGCTATCACTATAGCAAATTTCAGCTAAATTGATCCACCCGTTTAGGCTTGAAGGAGTAACAAACATACATCCACACATTCTTACAAACTTTCACGTTTATAATATTAACTAGGATGTGTTACTGTGATGTGATAGTGTCAAGAAGAAGACAATAGCTAAGGAAACATATTTTGAAACTAAATTTTCACAACAAAACAAAGTAAGAGCGCGTTACCTTGGCAATAGTTAACATTGAAATTTATCGGTCCTTGAAACAAAACCATAATGAGTCGGAATTACACAGAGCACAGTAATTATTTAAACCGCACGTGATCTCGCGTTTTGTATTCTTGCTTTAATTTTACCGTTCCTGGCTCTAATTTAGACAATAAATTATAAATTATCAAAACAAACGGGCTATTTGTCAAGGGAAATTGGTTCATAAATATTTTGTTAGGGAACGAGGCTTAATAAAGTAAGTGATAGCCGTAACCACGGAGTAAGTAGGGAAGAGAAACCTCTGAGCCTATTCCCATTGGCGAGTACCTAGGTATATTAAATTTTTAACATACTATGTAAGCTTAAGCTGTAAGATAGAGCCAATAAATTATTTTCATTCCATTTAATTTAATTTCAAACGACCATTATCAAGCTTCTTAACGCGCCGAATGTTTGTCTTAATCTAAAAAAGCTGATTGGCTAATTGATCGACTGACTGATCTATCAATGTACTGCTGATTTTTCTGATTATTATGTTTAGTTATTTCTTGGCACAGGGGATATTAATATTGTGACAGGGCACTGTTTTTTATGTTATATTATTATGATTGCCCACTTAATATACAGTGCCACTTAGTGTTTTGGATCTGCATGGCATTGCACCTTGAGATATTAGTTGTTGTATCTCGTGATGCCCAGTAATTTTGCTAGTAACATTGCCCTTCAGTCTAGAACACAGTATTCAGTTGTCCAGTGCGGTCTTTGTACTTGGCGGAAAAAACTGGTAAAGGTCTTCCCCAGGAACCCCCTGGAACTTCCCCTGGCAGCCTCTGCACTAGTACAGGGCTTTTTTTTTGTTTTCGCCGGGAAAAAACGCATTACGCATACTCTTCCATACGGGTAGGTATATGTGGGTATATAGGTATATACGGGTTATGTGGGACTCCCCGTGCTGATCGACTGCACGGGTATACCCACTGAAACAACTCGGCGGCACTCCCGCATCGTCTTTGTGACGGAGGACTGGGAATCGGCAGAGCCTTGGCATCCAGTCCCCCAAGTAGAGGGCTACCACTACGGAATTTATCTAAGGATGCGTTTTTACTCATTATCATACAAAAATCGCCGATCTTATATTATTAACTGATTGGCGTACCGTAGGTACCTACCAGGATACTTGGCCCAAAATAAAGAGCGTAAAGAAGCCGTTTGAGGAATGAGATTTCCTTTTTATCTCTATTTTTAGCTTTATACCTACTTACGAGTAAATACTTACACTAACTGTGAAGAGTTTCCATCGATATAAGATCCTTTTGTGTTATTTCCTAAGCAGACCAAATTTGTTTAGACATTTTAGCTTAAAGAGATGACTTTATTTTAAAAATTATACTTTCCATGTGATAATATCTAAATTATATTGAAAACGGTCTATAGATTTTTAAGTTATAAATTAAATCGTTAATCTCACGCTTGTTTATTAAAAGCGACCTTTTTTATTAGTTTATTTAATTGACACTAGACAAAATGAAAATAATAATGTTAATGGGACACATTTAGCCCCTTTTGACATAAAATAATGTATTTTGATGTAATACCAACTAAGTACAAAGCAAAAACCAAAGTGCCGCCCAAAATAGTTCCAGTAGTTAGTCACAGTTAGCTATATTTACTACACAAAGCCTTGTGTGATGTTGTTTATGAGACAATATATTATGTGTGCTCTAGAAAGTTCTGTCTTCATCAATAGTAAGTAAGACAAACAGGGTGTTTACAGTACCGTGCAAAATTATGCTACACAAGAATATAATATACCTACCTATATACTTCTATACTAGCTACTTACATACTTCTTTACAAATTACCTACAATTATAAATTTTTATTACTATAGGTTCTCTTATTAGATAAGTTGATCTAATATGACGACTGATGACGAACGATGAACATGTGTCTTTTTTGATTCCGCCATTTTTCAGCAAATCGCTAATGAAGATCAAAAGGGAGTCAACTCAAAAACCAATCTTTGTTTCCGAAGAGGCGAAAAACTAATTATATAGGTACATCATTGGGTACATCTTTTTAGGCTTGACACACAGACACTCATGTAAATAATTACATCTGGGCATTATGAAACCATGGGCATATTTACTTTTGGCCCAATAAACACTTATTTTCAGCGCAGTAGGCATGTTTCTATTATTTTGATGTACACATGTATACTGTATACAGAAAAAGCTCTGCGTAGTATTAACTATGTAAATATACTGACTATACTCACGGATATAAAAGTCGAAGCTAGGCTCGACCCTGGGTTTCGGACTATTACGAAGTCCTTCATCAGGAGCTCACGCGCTGAGGTCGCGACGCTGGCAACTGGCCCGCGCTCGCGCTGCGGCACGCACCGCGCGCTGCGAGAGGGGGCAGGTCCTCGCCGCTAGAGTCATCACTACTTGTTACCGCTGAATACAATGCGCTCGGCAGTTGGCAAACCGAAAGTGTGTCACTTTCACGATCCGATGTTGAGGCACGGCGATTTGTTCTGTTTAGAATCGGCATCCAAGCTGACAGTATGGACCACCCACGATCCCGGTTAAAATTAGGGTTGCGATTAGCTCTGTGTAGGTATAATAATACTATTGTAACCAATCTGCCTCATCTATGATTGACAAAATGTATTATCCACCAATATCCTTTGCTAACAATTTTTCATGCTTTATTTATCATGCCAGGCAGTACACTGTCGACCTTTTAGTCTAGACGGAATGGCAAATTGTTATTGTGATCAATTATTTTATTCATGCTAAGTAAAAGATTACGACTTAGATACATTGCTTTAGATGTAACTAGACTTTGTGTTACTTTTAGAGAGTAAAACAAAAATTAAGAGAGTGTTGTCCATTAATTAAAGGTACAACTAAATACATACATACCTATTATATTACTACTGAGGTCAATAAAAGGTCCTCTAATCGTTTCATATAACATATTATATTAGGTATTTTACTCATACTTTGGACTTTGGATACTGTATGCACATAGTACCAACATACTAAATATTGTCTGACGAGTTGGTATTCAAAGTTCAAATGGATCCGAAATACAAGCTGTAGGTACAGCAGAGTAACCGTTCACATGCAGATGCCAGGACGAACTGGGTTCCTTCTGTAATAGTTGAACAACCATAGCACTTCACCGCAAAGAATGAGAGAGGAAAATAATGACGAGGGCCTGGAAATAAAAATATAATCATAGCACTTAAATTGAAAGATAAGTGCTTATTCATGATTTCAAAATACCGCATTACTTATCTCCCAGTTCGACAGACTTACGCTCACCCCACATTGGGCGCCAGGGACTCTCGGGCGGGTGACGAAAATCACGATGTCAACATCGTGATGTTGCGGCGACCAATCGGTAACACATGCCGGTCGCCGGAGAGCCGCTGATAATGCAAAACCATTGGTGTTGCCGACATCTCAAAGCGACGGTAACCATTCAAGATCAGGCAGACTACCTAACTGCCTAATATTATGTCTTAACCTAAAAAAGTTAAGTACTTTTACTTGGCAAAGTACACAGAGCTATATTTATATCGTACAGCTGCGTACGCTACACAGGTTCACTCCCAACTCCCGGAATTGATGGTAGGCACTTTACGACGCCCGTAAAACTCCGCGCTCTAAGGATTTTCCGTTTGTATTATTCTAAGGAATTTGGGACAAGCTTTTACACCTTGAGAACCTGCCACTTGAGAAAAGAAAAAGAGTTAAAATAAACATTGTTGAGGAACGCAATTTCGTTTTTATGGATAATGTTGGGTTACGCAAGGTCGTTTTCAGTTTGAAGGTGGGAAGTTTATTTTCTTCTCTTCACAGCTGTATTTTAATATAATATTTGATGTTGATTAAAAAGCGAACTCATATTGTGACGAAATTTTTAGTCCTAGCTCGAGTACATCGTCCAGTACTCCGTCCGTGCAAGCCTGGAAGAGCTCACTTTTAGCAAGAAAAACGCCGATTGCAACATTTTTGTACCTTTTAACTATCTATATAAATTTAATTTAGTGTCTCAATAAAGAATTACAGATCTAATTTAATATCATGCAACTAAAAACACCTATCAAATTGGCAGTAAACTGTATAGAACAATGTAACCTTTGACTACTAAAGTACGTTTGTCGCGAAGTAATCAATTGTGAGTGAAATTACATCCCCATTCAGATCGGGTCAATTCAATTCTGTGTTTGTATTCTCGACATGAATGGCACGTTGACACGGTAGAGTACAGGGTGAGTTTATGTGTAAACCTTTCCAGTTTCAATTAATTTCAACCATGCACTTCTATTCGAAACCTAGATTGTTAGTTTGGTAGATAGTCAAAGTAATGCCTGATGTAATTTGTGTAGATGACGCAGATTCAATGTTGTATCAACAGTAAACTGTTTTTATTTCTAGTTTCCACTTCGTTAGGATACTTATGTATATGTATATCAAAATTTACAATAAACAAAATACAATAAGCTAAAGCGAGCAGACTCCCAATTATTAATCGTCGTAATCTTTATTAGAAACTCCGGTTAATGTTAGTATTTTATAACCAGCAGCTTTTAAGGAGTTTGAAAGGGAGTGTAAAGTCGGTTTAATTTATCTATTAATAATAATTTATCTGATAGTAGCTTCACGCGCTAATCTAGTAAGCTTTGGTGAAAATTAAAACAACATAATATTATGTATGTTTATATTATGACAACCCTTCTTTAAAGGAAATATTTTCGTCATTATGACACAGGATCAAGGCGGATCCAAACATACCCCACAAACCTAAATCCATCAAGCGATTTGATTGATGAGGGAGAAACATCTGTATGAACAAGTACATATGTATAAATTACTTTCCTTATAAAAGCATAAATTACTAAAAAGCTTCACATTTATCTGTTTTCGTAAATAAATATACTAAAGTCACCACAATGGGGTTCCATAGGAAGACCAGCGTAGATAAAAACAGATCAAACAAATGATCAGGTACCATTTTGCAAAAAATAGGTACGTTATTAGTTAATGGTTAACATAATATAGTTGGAAAATAATATCATTGTCAATTAGAAGTCGTCATCTGCTGAACATAATGTAGGTCTCCCTTAGAACGACATATAGTCTGCAATTTAGGTCATTATATTTGGAGAAATGGCTTAAGTTGCATTTATTGGTTCCATAACCCCCAATTAAGAATTTGCCTTCCTCAACAAACAAAAGAAGTAAATAAAATTACCTCGAAAAAGAAACATAACATCTTGCAAATATTTGTACGCATCCATTTTTCATTCCACCGTTCATTATTTACAACTGGAAGGAGCTCAGTTGTAAAATGTAAAAGTGTAGGTAACTACGTAAATAAAACGGCGCGAGCAAATTATTTTAATTCCGAGCGCATCCCTGGAATATCGATTGGGAGTTGGAACTCGACGAGTTAGGCAACAGGTTGGGTGAATGCAGCGCCTCGTTACAAACTGACTGAAGCCTGGAATGTCAAAGGTCTATACTTGGACGGCAATTTACTGGACTGAGCTTTAAAAAAATGAAACAAGGCCAATATAGTAAGCCTCTTGCGTGTGAAAACCCGCATGCATATAAACACATTTTAAAATAAATAAACTTCTTGCACACTAATCGATGACGAATGCATTGTGCAGTTACCCGGTTGACTAGAGTCTGGCTGCATTTAGCTGCAGCTAGCTGTACGTTTCTAAGAATTTACTGCGAATAGCTATTAGCTGCTAATAGTCCGGCTACCTTTTGAGTGGCAGCAGCGCTATATAATAATAGTGCGTAAAGAAACGTCAATAAACATAATACTTTTGATTACGGTCAGCCGGAATGAAATGGCTGAACGCATTAATGTCAACCGCAAAGTGCAGACGTAACCTTAGGTGAGATGTAAAATTATGTGTTGGCAACAGGCAAACGCGTATTTAGATGCATGTCTACAAGCGGCTGGGCGTACTATAGGTGCTTCTTTTATGTTTAAATGAAACTATATTTCTTTTCTTTGGGTCTACATATAAGCTACTGTTACTGCGAACGCCCTCACATTGACATTTTGAATTAACGCAGTTTTATTGGGGAGTTTACCACACACAATTCCCTATAGGACAAAGCGCCGTGTAGGGTGAATTTAAAGCCGATAGATACAGTGGCGATGAAGTAACGGTGCTGTTAAAATATATCACCGTCAAAAATATAAATCACTGTGCCATAAATTAGTATTGAGATTTGACTAATAATAAAGCGCTGTATAGTACACATTACCACAGCCTAGATTCATTTAATAGGTACCCATTATGTACAATACTCTTTACTGAGACCAAAATGTACAAAATGGACTTAAAATTACATTAAGGTCCACAATCAGGGGCCTTGTCGCTTAGAGAAATCTCTTCCAGGCAATCGGCTTTGCATGGAGTCTTTGAAATCAAAGACGAAGAGTTAATAATGATAATGTTGAGTCTTTGAGATCACGACAAGGGTGTTAATTTGTAAAGGGAGTCAAACTCACTGTACTACCAATGTATTGTTCTATGACTCTCCCATATTCTGATATTGACTACTTCAACATTATATCAAAATCAATTGGAACGTTACAATTTCGCTCATAAAGCCGTGCGGCGTACACATAGAACCCTTCGCGCTTCCAATTTATTATACAAGCAATAAAGTTGAACATCGATTGCGCCAGTTTCGCAGGCTATGCACAGGTCGTATCTAGGTTTCCCCGGGAGCTGACTGAAAGAGACGGATAGCTCAGTACTGGGAAGCGGGCCGAAGTTCCTACAAATTGCTACCCGCCCTGGGGACGCACTTTGACCTTTTGTTCGATTTAAATAAGGATTTGCGAGATTGGTTATATTCTCGCCGCTTTCGGGTTTTGATGACAAAAGCTTGATGGTGTTTTGTTATGTTTACAACCGCTATCTTGCGGTTATTGGGTTGAGGACTTAAGGGACAAACCGTTGAATTAGAATAACATTGAGTTTTTGTTAAAAAACATAAAAATACCTGCTGCTATACTTATTAGAGGTAAAATTTGTCTACCTAATTTGGTAATAGATTCTTTTGTACATAGCTATAGGAACAAAAAAACTGGCTTAAGAGCCTTTGTTCATTAATGTACTTCCAGGTAGGTAATGATGGCAATAATAAAATTTAATAAATAAATTCAATTATCGTATAGGTACAAATTTATCTAAAAGACGTCAACAATTTGCGCCGAAACTTCTCACCATCATTCGACCATAGAATCTTATTGTAGAATGCATGTTATTGCATAACATCTTGAGTGCACTCGTAAATCCGTTCAAATATTATAAACCTGTACAAGTTTTCCAAAGCTTCCATTCGTTCACGACTAAAAATGCTACGCAAACATTTACCTACGCGATAACCTTTAAAATATTGAAAAATGTAGTTGCATCGAATAGGAAATCGCAGCGGCCGCTGTGCCCGGGCGAGATATAAATAGAATCAGGCTGCATTTACCTTTGCACTTTAAACGGCGCGCCACCTCGATCCCCGGACATCCACTCGGGGTTCGAAACTAGGTTTCGCAGCCACGTAATAGAGTTTGTTATAAAGGAAAAACTGGGACTTTTCAAGGTATTTCATTGTGCCTTGGAAACTGAAAAGGGGATTATTTTTACTATTTTTAAATTGTACCTGTCAGCTAAAGAAAATTATCTTGCTGACGTCTATGTTAAGGTCCCGTGGGACCTATTTTTTTAATGGCAAATTTTCTTCGAATTTTTTTTCAGGGGATGGTAAAGAGCAATTGCTCAAACAAAATAATGTGTTTGACCTGTAGTTCTGACTATTTATAGTTAAAATGGTATCTGGAAGGTGGCTGCCTAGGTGGCTAAGAGGCTAAAAATAAACACAAAGTATTTCAGTTAATAAAATAACAGGGGTAAAAACCCCATAAGTTTTATTGTGAAAATACTACATCTTTACAAGTCCTTGTAATGGCTGGAAAGTCGATACCCCTAATAATATAAAGCCTTCTCTTAAAGAACTTCCTTTAACGATGACTTTAATTGACCCGCCCCTTGTTATTCTAAACTAACTTCAATACATTGCAGACTTAATGAGACTCGTTTGGTATACTTAAGTATTTGTATCCTTTCTAGACTTTAAAGCTGTAAAATAAGATTTTATATCGTAGAATTTTAGGTACACTTATTTAGAAATACTTTTTAAAGTTTGTTCGCTTACATGACGTAAGAAAGACAATAATTTAACAATTTACCATTTGTAGCAAAAAAAAAAAGCATGAAATATTTTTATTTAATTTAATTCATAATTTTAGCTAAAAGTAAAAAAAAAATCTACTTCAATAGTATTTTCTTCAAAGCGTACATTTCTCGTATA
Organism: Hemithea aestivaria; assembly: GCA_947507615.1. Taxonomy (NCBI): domain Eukaryota; kingdom Metazoa; phylum Arthropoda; class Insecta; order Lepidoptera; family Geometridae; genus Hemithea; species Hemithea aestivaria. Next base: position 13,221,505 of record OX382331.1, read on the forward strand.
CTCAAAGTTCATTAATTACAAAAAATAATACTAACAAAATTACGTTGAACGGTTACGGTTAACGTTGAAGTTTATTTTACGTATTCTAAAGACGGTTTCTTGTAAAATATTTATATCTAAAATTATCCTATTTGTGTTTCTTGATAACTTTGCCAGTTTTACTACAAATAATAATTACGTAGGCTTTTCTCGTAGAGCTTCCAGCAATTCGTAAAATAATTTCTTACTGAAAATGTTCGTGAAATATTTACAAATACGCGGCGGATATTTGGTTATTAACAATGTTTGGTTTACATTAACTTTTTACTCTAGCAAGTAATGTAAAGTAAATAACTTGTTGATTTTAAATTAATTATACTGTAACATACGAGTACTATGTGAAATCTTTCAGCTTCAAATACATGGAATACAATAAATAGAGTAATTTTGTGGTTTTTATTGAACACCCCAATTTTATATATTTTAGTTAGCCTTCTAATATTGACTATACAAAGATATTGTAGCTGTAGCACACTACCGCTATACATTTACTCAAATTTCCTTCCAACCAGGTCGTCTGTAAGAGATTGCTTTATGCGATAAGACTGCCGATTGCTTACTTCTAGTTTTAAGTTTGTCTTGTATGTATTTATAATTATTTTTATAATCCGGTATGCAATAAAGTGTAATTCTATACTATTCTTCTAGATTGAGATTTTAGTGACATTCGTTCCTCAATTTTCACCTTTTTAAAGGTTCTACTCATTTATAGAAGGCAATTGAGAGAACCTTTATAAAGTCAATTGAAACAGCCGGAAGTATTTCATTTATACGCCATACGTTACAAACATGACCTACCGTCGCGACGCCATAACTCTCCACTCTCCCATCAATAAGAGCAAGAGCATAAAGACATAAAGTTCGGCACACGGCGCGTGGCACCCCTGAATCAGGAGCCGTTCACGCAGCCGACGTCACAGTACCATGTGACGGAGACAGGTAGAGCTCGGAGCTTGCGTATTTGCTGTAACAATGACACAGTTTAGTGGGGGCAGTGAGGTAACTTGTCCGGAAGGGCGGAAGGGAAGGACTTGTCTTGAAGAAATAGGTATTGAAGTTGATAATAAGGTTTCTGTTTTTATTCTTTAAAGGTTAGTTTTGACCACGATCTTGCGTGATGCTAAGCGATAACGCGATTTCTGGTTTACTATATAAAAATAATTCCAACAATCTGATTCCTGTTTTGTTGTCTGTATGAGATCGTAAAGAAAGTCTTGAATGTTTTTTACTTAATCTTTAAAGTAGTTTTTGGTATGACACAGTTTTGTAGGTTGATATCCAAATACGCCCTTGTCTTTTCCACTGCTGTATTCTACCTCATTTATATAAAGGCTACGTTAAAGCTAGCAAAGGTGAAAGTTTTATATCACTTCTAGTGATATAAAATTCATTAACAAATTTCAGCTAAAGTGTGCGAAAGATCACAAAAGCTTAATATCAACATTAATTAATGATACCCGTCACTTACAAGTATAACCGCGCAAAAAGACCTACTGTATAGAAACCGCTGTAACATTGCAGTGGTGTGCGTTAGTCCGCGTTCCATGTATGCGTGCCCTAGATTCCCGGCAGGGTTGCCGCTCACACCCTTGTAACAGCAAATAATGCCTCTCGCAACGGATGGCTTGTGTTCAACAACAATGACAGTTATTTTTAGTTACATGATTTAATTTTGTTTCGCGTATTCTGCTTTGTACGAGTACGAGTAGATTTGTCGACATGACTCTGATTTAAATGGGATTTGCTTGTGACGGATGTTTGGATTTTACGTGCCGTGTTTTGAAACTTTAATCTAAATATATAAAAGGAAAGAGTGACTGATTGATTGACTGATCTATCAACGCACAGCCGAAACCACTGAACGGATTGGTTTGAAATTTGGAACACAGATAGGGCTTATGACGTAGACCTCCGCTAAGAAAGGATTTTGCCATGCGGGCAAAGTCGCGAGCATAAGCTAGTAATATATAATAATGTTAAGTTTAATTAACAAGCTTTTCTTCAAATTGTTTGTTCTTGGTTTTTGTTAGGGAATGTCAAATCTCGTTATATCTGGAGGCACTGGAACGGGAAACTGGATGGACTTGAGTTATACCAACAATTGTAGGACATAATTTATCAAGTTAGCTGATAATACTGACTTATGGTCCATATCTAGTACCTAATAATTCGTCTTTTGTTTCCACTTCTTAGTACTTTGCGAAGTCAGTTTTTTAGCATCTATAGATTGCTTTTAGATAAGCTTAGAAAACGAATTTCGAGGAATAAGACGGCTAATAAAGCGAGCTTCAATAGCGGAACGTTATAAGATATGTTTTTATTATTTTACGAAAATATACTTATACTTCTAAGTTAACAGTAAACCAACATGCAGGCGTACTAAAGTAGCAAGTGCTATTTCACCTATATACCTATTTACACTTTTAAGTTCAACCGATACGCTAGCTCAGTAGAGCAATTTTTACCCAAACTTTTAAGTAAAAAAGCACGCTCTTCCTGCTCAAGGACGCACATTTTTCTGTAAGGACTCGTATAAGTAAAGCTACTTAGAAACCGATCTAAACCAAGATACCATTTCATAGTCAACAAGTTTGAATGGAGTGGCTAGTTGGGAGGGATTGGCCGTCACCCTGAGCCCGCGTAATGTCAGGGGTCGCGATCGATGCAGCTGCCTGCCGCCTGCCGCCTACGCTCGCGTCCGCATCCCGTGGAACATGCCGCAATATAGACGATATAGGCGATTTGCTTGTTTTTGTTGTTGTTTTCTTATACTAATTTTATACAATTTTGGAAAACTACCGTAAGTGTTATCCAGCAAAAATACGACACGGCTGGCTGTACTAACGAATTAAATTTTGATGATAATGTCTCAAACACGATTTCAGACAATTATGATGTGCTTAATCAGGAGTTCACGCCTGCTGTACCTGACGTTAAGCTGAAAGAAATTTAAACCGTAAATATATTTGGAGTTTATACCCTTTAAACTGTATTGGAAACTAAGTTTTAGAAACTTGTTTTAAAAACAATATTACAATAATTATTCCTTATTGAGTTTAATTATAAATTAAAATAAGCCCTAATTAGGAAAGTCCATTAACAAAATACTGAGCGCTGCAGTATTTAGTAGTTAGGCAACAATGGGCAACAATGACTAAAACTGCAGGACACAGCTGGAAATAAATTTTAGGCCATACTATTATTTCTTATATGCTGCCAATATGGAGCTTTACATAATATTATAAACCAAAACACTGGGCAGCACTGTGTCCGTTATGAATAACCATAATGTTTACCATCAGTCACGTAATTAACTTGTCATGTCAAGCTTTATCATACACAACAAACTTTTAGGCCATCTATAATGTTAGTTCTTGTACCACACAACCTGCCAATATGGAGCGCGGGTGAAATGTAGCCGAACGGGTCAAATAGCTGCGAGCATGCACCAACGCACGCGTACTTGGGGCTCGTACAAACGATCTGTTCGCTCCTTTGATACGAGCGAGAGCAAACACCACATAGGAGGTTGATTTAGGAATGATCGTATGTGAGGTTTAGGTACATGGTTTTGATGGAAACACGTGAAAATGTACCTATATTTTCATAGCAGTTGGAATCCCGCTGTTTTTTACCAATAAATTAAGATGACAACGACGTCGATGTTGAAACTTTGATTTTGTGTTTTTTATGTTTTATTTTTTTTGTGTATCTTTTTGTAAACTCGTATATTTTTTTGGATTTAATTTATTTGTTTAAAAATCAGTCATTTCAGTTCAGATATTTTTACATTTACATATTATTAAGCACTATTGTTTTTACAATGATCCTAATACAATTTTATTTCTTTAGTTTGTTACGAATCAACTATGATTTATAATAATATCGACACAGATAATGTGACATTGATAATATTACAATATATTTTAAAAGGTTTCTAATATTAAGAGAAGAGACAACGGTCAAATGTAGGTCAACCCAAAATGATAAAAAATATGGATTTATACTGTGACAGTTATTTTACAAGCTCACTGTCAAATTAAATCCCTTTCCATCCAAACGTAATCTGTTTAGCTATAAAATCTGTTTCGCTATAAAATATTAACAATCTTTCTCTGATAATATCTAAGAGCTGGTACACATTGGGCGTTTTTAAAGAGCGCACTTTAAAAAGGTCTGTGGAAGGCATACGTAGTGAAATGAATTTAAATCGCTTCGATAAAATTATTTTATGCGTAGGACGTCCACCCACAAGGCAGAGAGATTTCCTTATTAAAGGTCGCCGGAAGACGCGGAATGCAGGTCGCTTCCAACCGGTATATATGGAAGTCCAAAAGGTCAGCAAGTCCTATGATCAGCAGTGGACGTCCTATAGCTGAGATGATGATGATGATAAAATTATTTTAGTAGTCATATGTCACATTCCTGTGGTTTGGTGCAAATAGTATAAACAGAAAGTATTGTGTGTTATAACGTGTTAGAAGCGCGTCAGAATCATATTGGTCTCGCTATTAGTAAAATTTAGTATGGCTTTATTTAGTATGTTTGTGTCGCCACAAAACACTGTATTAGTTAGTTTTTGATTTTATTAATTTTACGCGTTTGGTCGCGTAAAGATTCACACCACATTAGTGTGGTTGGTAGTTTAACTTTATTTTAAACGCCGCGATTACAAATCCGCGTGTTTAAAAACGCCTAATGTGTACCAGCTCTAAATTCAGGGATCCCTATTAAATGCGTTTTTAGGTCGTAGACATGATAAAAAGTTAATATAGGACATTTACTTTTATTAACCTACATTCAGTGAAAATTGAATTGGTAAATTTTAAATTTATTTTATTTGGAGCAAGATGAAGTTAGTAGTCTTAAAGATCTATCCAAGTAAAGATTTATTATAATGACGTCGCGTGTCCTAAACCAAAAACTTTTAAGCGTTGTATCCTAGAGATAGGAACCAATTGGGTATAATCTCAGACAGAATATAATATATTTCTTTAACCTTGTCAATCCCAATTGTGGAAGGTGGATATACCTTCCACAATTGGGATTGACTTTCTTTTTAAAGTAGGTTGAAAATAGGTTTTTATACATCGTCCTTTTTAAAGTCTGTTGATAAAATTAAATTATTCAAAAATTGTACAGTCAAACACTGCGAATAAACGCAGAAAACCGGACGTTACCATAAAAGTAAATGAAGCACTCCGCGGAAACCGGACTATCTCGCCTCTTAAATGTAACGGCACACAAACATTGTTATAAAAATAGAATTTCAAATAACATCTGCACTTGTGCTAATATCAATGATTTTAAATCCAATAAAAGTATGCACATTTCAGCCCTCTACATCAAACTAATTTTTTTTTTTTTTTTTTTTTTTTTTCATGGCAAATGCCTTTATTGGGAAAAACAAACTAACAATACTACAGCTACTACAGCAGTAAAGAACACTTTTATTAACCACAGATCGGCCACAAGCCGATCTACAGAAAATCCAAGTGCTCCAAACCACTGTCAGTTGGCAGAGTGCCCAGAATGCTGGCAGCATTGCCACGTTGAATGGCAATACTTATACGTTGGGCCAAATATACCCCAGCATTTCGGTCACACGTCGCCTTGACCAAGCGCTCAGATAAATTTTGGAAAATGCGGTGAGCTCCCGGACCCCAAGGTCCCAAAGTCTCTACCCCAAACGGCTCAAAAATGTAACCGCTATCGAGGTTAGCATATTTACGCCGCTTGAGCCGCTCAGCAGAAACTGCCGCCGCACCAGCCGCAATTTGCGTCTCTGGAAGATGTGAGGGCGCCAGTGTATCAACGCAAGTCGCGTCCCACACTAACGGGCGACCTAACTTCCAGGGAATCAAAGTCATACCGTCAGGTCTTTTACCATCGTCACGCATCAGACCATTCGGTTCGAGAATGGCTGCTACATTGGCGCTGGTAAAAGCCCGGCGAATGATTTCGTTGAGACTGGAGTGGCGGGAGATTCGGCCAGCGCTCCGAGAACATGAGAGACTAATTAACATTTCAGAAATAGTTAAAATTTGTCTATTATAATTTATGTATAATGTATAGTATAGGTAAGTAGTATTGGCAAACTTAATGACAATAAGTACTAAAATGTATCATTTTTAATACTTTTCATCAAATTAGCTTATAGAATATAGATTTTTGCAACACCAGTTATAACTTTCTTAATACTAAATTTCAACCTTCTTAGCTATTTTGTGAGATAAGCTAACATTCTTTTTTTTTTGATACAAAATGAAAGTATGATAAAAAATAACTATTTACCGTTTGAAGGTAAATAAAATTATTAATTCAATACAAACCAAGTCGTGGACACCAGCTAGAATATGAATGAATCGTTAAAGATGATTCCCGTACTTTAGATAATATTAAAACTTGATGTCGCCGGTGTATTTTATGTTGGCAACACTTTGAAAGCGTAATAAAACTCGAATATCAGAGATCCAGTGGCTGTCGTTAATTTTAGGTATTCAGGAAAAGCTATCTGCTAATTTCAACGAAAGTACTAATGATGCTTGAAACGATTTTGACTTTATTTAGTTTTTATTTTTATTATAATTTGTTGTTGTAATCAGGCAAAAGGATACAAGATAGCATACCTTTTTAGGTAGCATGTGTGATCCAACAAGCGTCGCTCTCATTGAGAAATCCCTTCTTAACGGATATCTACGCCATAAAAATAACTTTGTGTAAAATGTCAAACTTTCCGTTCAGCAGTCGTAGCACATGAGAGAAGAGTAGCAACTCCTGTCCCACTGTCAAGTCTCTCTCTCTCTCTCTCTCTCTCTGTGTGTGTGTATTTGAAGTTTGTAAGAGTACAATGACATTGAGAGTAGCTTCAAATTGTATGCAATGACAATGCGAGTAGCAAGACGAGTAGCGTCTTGATATATACATATGTCAGATTACTCTTTATGTATTGTCAAGCGTTGCTACTCTTGTGTCAATGTTGCGATGTGCTACGACTGCTGCGTATGCGGTTTTTGGTGTGTTGTGTTATTAACTCCTTAGCTTATTATTCTTCTGTTCGAGTCGAAATGAATATAATATCTATATATTTGTAGGTACTCCTAAGCTACAAGTGGATTTTTATATAATATATGTATTTTACTTTTTCATATATTTTCAGGTGAAAAATCTCGCAAAAATACGAGTAACCACAGTAACTAAGTCAAGGTGAACAATAAAAGCAGGCAGATTGTAATAAAAGGTTCCTATGGCGTTGACGAAAATATAACTTCGAGAAATCCACTTATTACCACTTTATTGAATTTCCTGACATTTCACCTCACCGGGAAAATGCCAACAGAAAAATCTTTCCTCTATAGTAACGTTATTATCCTTATAAAATAAGGTTTTCAGGGACTGGCTTATCGCTGTACCTTAAATGGAATTTTGTTATATATGGTTTACTTTGCTTTCCCTTGGAGTCCTGTCTACTTACAGGTAGATCGATCTGGGTGTATCTAGTGGTAAGGTACTTTTATTTAGTAAGTAGTTTAGGTACCTACACTAATACCTAATATTGAAAGTAACCTAAAAAAATTATTAAAAATACTAGATACGTTTTAATTTAGAACAAATATATTTTTTTCATTAACTTTTGATGAAGATGGATAAAAAAAGTAAAGCCACTTTGCCCTACTAACTGGAGTGAATTGTGGCAAAATATTGGATGAGATCGTGATAACTAACACAGATAGAATTCGTTATCTCGCATTTAGTAACTCTACCACCATTAAAGCATCCTCTTAGTTTTTGTTTCATATTTATTTTTTATTTATAAAATTAAACTACTGTCGCTTGGGTCGGAAACGTGTAAAAACACAAAATATTGTAAAAAAATATCCATAATCTGTTTCAAAGACAAAGTAAGTTTATAAAGATCTCCAATATCCTCATAATTTTGTCTTCGGTTATCGCCTTGATAATATTTAATAGACCATAAAAAAGAAATATCCTTTGTTCGAGAAGAAAGCCTCTTTTGAGTAACGCGATTGCTTACAGCTTAGAATAAAAGTAAAAGGAAGATACATTACGGTTCGGTATTAGTTACCGCCCACTGAACAAAACCGTGTCGCCAAGCGATTATTGTGACCGTGTTCCGGCATGATGTTCAGTGAAGCCAGCGAACGATTTATCCCGCCTTCTAGGTTTGCTCTGCTACCATCTACAGCCGCATTAATACTCGAGATCGCGTTCAAAGACTAACCTATAATGTAGAGGTATATAATTATATATATTTTCCCATTCGTCCATACATCAATTGCCCCCATGGTGGCATTAAATTTGGGAATAAATTCGAAGTTGTCGCAGGGTGATGAGGGGGTTTGGCGACCTACACAGCAGTATAAAACAACTTAAAAGTGAACAAACAACAACAACTTCCGAGTAACAACAACTACCAACAACAAAAACTTCCGAGAACAATAACAACAACAAACAACGCAAACAACAACTTCCGACCAACACAACACACAACAAACAACAACTTCCGAGAACAAACAACAACAAAAACTTCCACAACAATAAGAACAATAACTTCCTAGTCGTCATTCAGTGGTAATTGCCACCTGAGGGCAATTGATATGGGGATGAATGGGAATATACCCAAACTTGGACCTGCTGGGTCGGAAAGTGATGGTTGCCGCGCCGACTCGCGCCGAAGTAAAATTGTGTGCATGAACCTTATTGGGGCGGTCCATTTGCAAGCCGCCTATACCTATCTTCCCTTTTCATTTTAATCTAAGGCTTACAGCGTTCGTTCCTAAAAAGAGATTTGTATTTCAATGCCGTACAAAGGGATCATTCTACATTTTATTTACACAGGACTTCGTTAAAAGCAATTGTTTTAGGTTTTCCGTTAATTGAAATTGTCATTTCTTTAATTTATGTACAATTTTGTTAGAAAAACAAGCCTTTAAGTAATAAAACAAGGGATTTTGGAATATAATCGGAAAATTAAACAAAAAATCCCTTTTTAAATCTTATTATTACCTGTGTTTTTTTTTTCGTTAAAAATTTGTTTATCGGTCATTTCCAAACTACTTATAAACCAAATTTCAGCTTAGTCGGTTAAATCTTTTAGGCGTTAAGAGGTAACAAACACACATACACACAACTATACTTTCGTATATTATAATATGATATTACAAGGATAAATGTAAACCGACTCGACAGATACCTAAGGTATCTATGTGCAATTGCTGAACAAATTAGGATGTAAACTATTTAGATCAAATCCCAAAGTAACACAGAATAAAGTACCCTTCACTGTCAACTATTCTAGTGGTTGAAACCTCCGTCGTAGCAGTTAGTAAAGCTACGCTCGTAGCATTTCGTAGCAATTCGTAGCGCTCGTAGCGTAGCTCGGATGACCGCTAACCACTAATCGCTCTAGACTTAAATGTTCGACGTTAAGAGGCTTTAAGATGGATTTTTTTTGTGAAAAAACCTAGCTTAAACAATGTGTAATATACATAAAAATTAAAAAATAAGTGGGGAAATGTGCACACAAAAAAAAACCCTTTTCTCCGTATCTTGAAATTGAAAAAAAAAATGCAAAATATAGCGCTTATTGCCAATAGCTTTATCTTTCAGTTATCTAAATATTAAAAATTGAATAATGAACTTCAAAAAACCGAAGTAAAATACAAAAACTGAAAAACAGTGGAAGATTGGTGAGAAAATTCACCCGTTTTTTTTTTCCTTTTCCTATGTTTGTCAGCCCCTCCTTATTTCTAACACATTTTATCCTGCCTTAGGGTGAGTGGTAGAAAATGCTATTGAAGCATTAAATTAGTCCTCTAAATAATAAATAAATAAATAAAACTTGTAGCTTTATTTTGCTACCAGAATGTTTTAAGTAAATCTCTAACGAGCGAAACCGTAGTTCACAGCAAGTATACCATTATAACATCAGCGGAAGCTATAAATTAAATTAATGGGTGCGACTACAATTTGCAGCATTATATCTCATGAATAATGGGCCACAATGTACTGAAAGTAACATTATTTAGGGCATGGAGAAACTTACGCCGGAACCGTCTAGAGTTAGAATAAAAAATAAGGCATTTTAATGTTGTTTTCTAAAAAAATAATAGTACGAAAATGATCCACGATAATAATATTGTATTTTGTCCTAATAAGCAGCGCAATCTTTTTGAATAATTTTATGATATTTATGGTCGTTTAGCTATATGCTCTTAAACTAATATTTGATTAGCTAAATAGTAAGCTTCGAGTATTTTAATATGCGTATGAGTAAAGGACTATAGAAGAATAGGCTTTATTTAAATTATCAATAAAGAGTTATTGTATTGTAAAGTTTATTATCAAAAAAAAGCTAAATTATAAATTAACGATTAATTTCATCATTATAATAATATTATTGATTATAAATACTACATAGCATTTTGTTTTATATTATGCTGCAACTGGACACAATAGAAATCTTCCCATAAAATACTTAATAGAGAAAAATATATAAAACAAGGAGAGAAGGAAGCAATAAGGAAAACACACATAAACCAGTAGAAATCAGTCTGTTCATTACACAAATGATCTAATGGAGATTAGTTTGTTTACCGAGGCGAGTAGCTGGAGCGAGTGGCTAGGGCGAGTGGCTGGGGCGAGTGGCTGGAGTAAGTAGGTCAAGATTACGGAACATAAAGCATTCTCCAAACGGTAGCGATTCGCAAACAATGTGACAATAAATGGTTCCTCGAAGACATGGTTTTATCCGATTGCTTCCACCTGCTGTTTGACACAGTTTCAGAAGGTCGTTCTTTACTACCACACGAAATTAAATTCCACGGCTATGTACTCGTAGCATGAAAAAATATCACGCTTGATTGTTTATTAATGGAAGGAATGGTTACCTTTAAAAGAAAACTAATTCACATTAAACAAGGCTTAAAAAGGCTTTCTTTATACAACGAAGTAAGAAGACGCTCTCCTGATGGTAAGAGATAACGCTGCCCATAATTAGTACAGTGCTATCCAGTATTTTACAAATGTAAAATTCTGAGTGCACTGCGCCAACGCTTCTTACTCTAGAGTCATAAGATGTTAAGACTCTTCAGCTCAGTAATTTCACTAGCTACAGTACACTCCTACCAAAGCACAGCAATGTTTACACATCACTGCTCAGGCGGTAGAATAACTGTCACTGTTGGGGTACCCACCTGCCACCTAGTCGACCTCCTGCAAAGAAAGTCTACCCCCGGTTATGAAATAAATAAAATAGAACCTATTATGCTTTAGAATCGAAAGTGCAAATAGTACCTGGGCTCGTCACTTACATAAGGTCTAAAGAATTACAAACATCAATTATTTATCCAAAGTTAACCATTTAAGGTAAAATAAATTATATTATCATAAAGAGAACTAGAGCAAAGTGTCATTAGTAACGACACAGTGGAAGCAATATTACTCGATTGTAGCGCTGTTACGCGACTTTACTAACAATAACTTAAAACTTGGTGCAAACACTTTGAACTGAGTGCTTTAGTTTCACTTTGGAAAGATTTTTGCAATGAATTTGCAAAGTAGAACAAGACTTAAGTGACACTTGACTTAGTTATGTTACGAATTAAGTTCATTCTAAATGATAGTAATCATATTACGAGTCAACATATACAACTATGAGTCCTAAATAAAAAAAAAAAACCATAACAAGCCATACGACTAGAATAGAAGAAGAATATTACGAGTATATCATTCACTAGACACGCCCAGCGGGTTTACCCGCTGTACTGTAGGTTATGTGCTATTCCAGAGTCTAGCTCTATACCCAATTTCAGGTCAATCGGTCCACCCGTTTAGTCGTGAAGAAGTAATAAACATACCCACTCACTCACAAAACTTTCGCATTTATAATATTAGTGTGTGTGTGTGTGTGTGTGTGTGTGTGTGTGTGTGTGTGTGTGTGTGTGTGTGTGTGTGTGTGTGTGTGTGTGTGTGTGTGTGTGTGTGTGTGCGTGCGTGCGTGCGTGCGTGCGTGCGTGCGTGCGTGCGTGCGTGCGTGCGTGCGTGCGGGCGTGCGGGCGGGCGGGCGGGCGGGCGGGCGGGCGGGCGGGCGGGCGGGCGGGCGGGCGGGCGGGCGGGCGGGCGGGCGGGCGGGCGTGCGTGCGTGCGTGCGTGCGTGCGTGCGTGCGTGCGTGCGTGCGTGCGTGCGTGCGTGCGTGCGTGCGTGCGTGCGTGCGTGCGTGCGTGCGTGCGTGCGTGCGTGCGTGCGTGCGTGCGTGTGTGTGCGTGTGTGTGCGTGTGTGCGTGTGTGAGTGTGTGTGAGTGCGTGAGTGCGTGAGTGCGTGAGTGCGTGAGTGCGTGAGTGCGTGCGTGCGTGCGTGCGTGCGTGCGTGCGTGCGTGCGTGCGTGCGTGAGTGCGTGCGTGCGTGCGTGCGTGAGTACGTGCGTGCGTGCGTGCGTGCGTGCGTGAGTGCGTGCGTGCCCGGTAATTTTACTAAGCTACTGTACGAAATGTAAATTATATAGAACTAAATGGTAAGAAGCAAAAAGAAGATTATACTACTCATTAATTTATATAAATATCTATCAAGCGCTGGTAAGATTAGCACGTTTGTCTCACACTGCACCATCTGGCACAATATAGCTCTGGACAGGACTGAATTAATAAAATAAATGAGCTAATAAAAATCTAAATAAATTTAACAAACTAAAGCTCTTATAAATAATATAATTCCCTGCAAAACCTTCCATTACAGAGTCTATTAAAAATAAATGGAAAGTTATAAAAAGTTTACTAGAATCATGACTTTTCCTTGAAATAAAGAACTAGGTAGATTTAACTGAGGGCTGAGGGTAAAGAGAGCAAATCTTAAAGACGTCCAATTAAAAACGAAGGCGAATTAATGAGTTCCTCGAAGTTCTTGGATAGACTTTTTTCAGAATTTTTTATAACTTTTTGCATTACTTTTTTATGTTTTATAGGTCAAACTGGAGATGAAAATAATATTTTTTAAATTTTTTACTGATCTTTTGCCCTCGTTTTATTTATAATTATGAGCGAAGGATGAAAAGTTGTAATACGTAGAAAACATTTTGCACTGCTCCTATCACCTTAAGATATAGCCCAGTCAATGAGTGCCCAAAAAGGGTATGTGGATCGAAAAGTCGAAAGCAGAAAAACTAACTTAGTAACTTTGTTTGGACTAGTTAGGAGATAAACATACCAAAAGTCCCCACCCCTCCGAGGTGAGCCCGAGGGGGGGGAGGCCGAAGAAGGTCCCATTTTTAGGTTTTTTGCTTATATGCCAAAAACTGTGCGTTGTACCATATTTTGTAGTATTACATTAATAAACCTCATAACATTTTCTACAACTTCGGCCTTGACACTTTTTATCTATCTCCAATCGTTGTCCAGCTATGAGCTTCCAAACATGGTCTATTTTGAAAACGCTTAAATTAGTTTTCCATACAAAGTCAGTAAAAAAATCTTAAAAATAAAATTTGACCAACTTCTGGTTATCGTATCATAATGAAACTTTGCAAATGTCTAGAAATCTGATGACAGTTTAATAATCTGGTACCACTGAGCTGATCTGATGATGGAGCCAGGAGGTGTCTAATGAAACTCTTCAATGACTATTAGTAAACCCGTCGAGTTTGGGCACATTACATTAGAATCGATGAGACTTTTTCATTACACTTGCTGTCGAGGGTCTGATAATGGACCAGGAGGTGGCTACGTCTCATCAATCCGAATGTAATGAGCCTAAACTCGCCGGTTTTACTAATAGCCATTGATGAGTTTCAGTAGACACCTCCTGGCTCCATCATCACATCAGCTCAGTAGTACCAGATTATTAAATTGTCATCAGATTTCTAGACATTTGCAAAGTTTCATTATGATACGACAACCAGAAGTTGGTCAAATTTTATTTGTAAGATTTTTTTACTGACTTTGTATGGAAAACTAATTTAAGCGTTTTCAAAATAGACCATGTTTGGAAGCTCATAGCTGGACAACGATTGGAGATAGATAAAAAGTGTCAAGGCCGAAGTTGTAGAAAATTTTATGAGGTTTAATAATGTAGCACAACAAAATATCGTACAACGCACAGTTTTTGACATATAAGCAAAAAACCTAAAAATGGGACCTTCTTCGGCCTCCCCCCCTCGGGCTCACCTCGGAGGGGTAGGGACTTTTAGTATGTTTATCTCCTAACTAGTCCAAACAAAGTTACTAAGTTAGTTTTTCTGCTTTCGACTTTTCGATCCACATTTCTTCTTTTACTGGACTAATATTATTTGTTAAATCTTGTAATTCCCAGTAATTTCGCTGATAACTGATGGTTTTATGGTTTTCCTTCAGTCCGGAACAGTAATGCCTGCACATTACTGCTTGGCGGATAAATAACCGTCAACATAAATATAATATAAGTCGAGATTAGGAAGCGATATACTTCGACATAGCCCAGCGGATTAGCAAGCTGAAGTGGCAATGGGCCACATAGCACGAAGAGCGGATTGGCCGATGGGGTCGAAAAGTGCTCGAGTGGAGACCACGGACTAGCAAACGCAGCGTAGGAGGTCCACCCACAAGGTGGACAGACGACCTTATGAAGGTCGCCGGAAGACGCTGGATGCAAGTCGCTTTCAACCGATATATAGGTATATGGAGATCCAAAGGGGAGGCCTATGTTCAGCAGTGGACGTCCTATGGCTGAGATGATGATGAGGAAGCGATTCTATATTAACAATATTAATAATGTATTGTAACAATAATGTTCAATAATATGTTATCTTATTTATCGAACAATACCTATTTACATTAAAAAATACCTACATTAAATACATGTATTGAATTTTCATGGCCAGAAAGCCGAAAAGCTATCTGATTCCATTTGACTTATACCGATGTATTTACTTTAACTAAGTCCTCACAAATAGTATAGCAACCGACCAGAACAATGCAAGACAGAATTCTGTTGGAAACTATTTGAATAATTCACTTGTAGCGCCCCAACGGGTCGGTATTGGCGGATGCTGCGAAGAATTTCATTTATTTATACCTATCTGAAAGGTTTCTTTGTAATAATAGTTTTGTCTCAAGCTGTTATATTGGTTCAAAACAGTTCAAAATTTTTGTATTTCAATATGAGTTTTATCAGTTCAGTAACTGTAGTTTTAACAAGAGAGCACAAACACGTCCAAACTTTAGTATGCATATTTGTTTGGAAACATTTGGGATATCCTTATACGTACCTTTAGAAAGTAGTATTTGTGCTACAACTACAACCACAGACCACAGCGTAACTTTAAGGCAGACAAGATGCAAATGTTAAATGCTCCCTTTTCCATAACTAACGCTCCCTATAAATTTATTTCTTGGCAAAAATGCATCACTGTATTTGTTTCTGTGCCAAGTTACAACAAATCCGTTTTGAAGTTTTCTTTTTTAAAAAAATACAGAAGATGTAAAATGATACAGATATGAATTATTTATTATATTGCTGCCACTATAATTTCAAAACCGAATAATTCCATAGAAATCCAAGAAGTCTCATTAAAAGCCGAGAATTCAGCACGGTGGTACCAGGAAAACATAGCTACAAGAATCTTGTTCCTAATTAGTGAAACTTGGACGCCGCTTGTTAACCCAGTTAGCTATGCTATGCAGTTAGAATCGCCGGGGGCTAGTGCGCTCGTTTCTTTAACAACTTTTTGATTTTAATGAATGAGCTGCACCTAGTTTAAAACGTTAAAGGTGTTAATTACTCGTGGAGTTATGTAGAACACATACGCCTAAAAGGCTAGCTCCACTTCGTGCATACCTACGGGGTACTAACAAATGCTCAAACATATCAAAACGTCAAAAGGATTCTCTAAATGAGAATTTGACAATGCCCGCTCATGTGATGTCTATGACGTGATGCCCGGGGAAGCAGAGGTCTACGTCATAAAACCTTACTTTGTTCTTAATTTCAATCTAATCCGTTCAACAGTTGATAGATCAGTCAGTAAGTCAGTGCCCTTTTTCCTTTTATATATTTAAATCAACTCCCTGTAACTCCTTTACTTTTTCCGCAAAAACGTGGTCCCAAACTCACACCACTAAATTATAATACTCACGCGACACACGGACATACATAAGGCATAACCATGATAAATTTATTTTTTGTAGCGGGGGTGAAACCGTGGGTTTAGCTAGTATACAAAATTAATATAACGTTACCTAATCGAATGCGAATGCAATAAACGACCAAAATAACATTGTTTCAGCCATGCCTAGTTTACCCTATATTTTTATGTATTTAATGTCAACTAAAATCGCAATTATATAATTTGGTTTAAAATACCTAATATTAGTTAGCTGTGATAAGTTTTTCCTGCTTTTTACTGCCTTCTTTCCATTTTTACACCAATTTACCACACAAAAGGTCATTTTTGTCCGTTAACTATATTATTTTGGATATTTTTAAAAATCAAACGATGCGTGCATCTGTCTCTGAGCGCGTTGTGTGACTGAGCGGCGGGTGAGTTGTACTTTTTACGCCCCGCCCATATAGTTGTACTTTGCATTGAATCACTTTTTGAGCTGTGTTCGATTTCTATTATTTCCCTAATTCGTTGATTTAAATAGAAAAAATGTGACATAATATATGTCCTACGATGCGTCCCATATCAATATTGTTTTCATATTTCGAGCCCTTTTCGGTACAAAATTAGAGTCCCTTTATAAATTCAACCCAATAAAATTTTCAATAAAGGAAGGCTCAGGTATCGACCCTTCAGCGCTGGCTTCAAGGCTGGAGGTCAACGACTTGTCTTAACATTTTATCTCAGTTTTACCTAAAAGATTTACCTACACGAGCGACCTACAAAAATATCGAACGATATTTTATAGGTATTCTGCGAGTCATTAATTTCTCTTTTCCTCATTAGATCCGATCCAAATTCATAAAATTCAACATTTTGTATGGTAGCATACATACTACAGCTACTTATCCGATTTCTGTATACCTACATCATTTAAAGAACTCATGATAATGTGAAACATACAACAAAATAACGATAACCCCTGCGGCCTGCGCTTCACTTCGTGAACATAGCACGAAGAACATGCATTGTCAAATGCTCGTTTATAAAATCCTTTCACGTACGCGCGTACATGCGCACGAATGAATAGTGGTGCTGGCACTTCAAGCTCACCTAAAACTGACTAATCTCTTCTAGTGAAACCCCGCGATAGACTCGCTCATGTAAACAGCGCCTCAACCAGTACAGAACAAGCTTATTTCAAATTAATTCGTCATTCACAGAAAAGCCGTCCAAGTACACGGCCCGTTTCGTGAGTAATTCGTTCAAAGGTATCAGCCTAAAGTACATGCGTAGACAGGGATATAAGGATAAGCCTGGTGACGCAGATAGAATAAAAATATCCGGGGCAAAGGGAACTTTAGAAAATGTCAGCCGATCATCTCGATGAAAGGATGTATAATGTATACCCTATGTGAATATACATATGTGCGCGGCTTTCGTATGTACGAATTTGCGGAGTTGAATTCAATTTACCCAGCGGCACTTGACCCAAATGTCAATTGGATTCGCAACTGATATATCCCGGTTTTACTTATTTACTCGTGTGCCCACACACATGCGGTCTATGGGAGAGATTTAGATTTGCCCCGCTTTTATCCCCGCTAAAAATGAGTGTTAGACAAAGAGAGATGTTCATAGTGGCAGAATACGTATATACAAAAATAAATAAATGGCACTTTATACCTCACAGACATGTATAGTTACTAAAAACACTAAGTTAAGTTTTAGAATTTAATGGTATAGTACACTACATACAAAACTTTGTCATTCATTTCTGAGAAAAGTTTAATAAGATATTTGTTACTGAGGGCGAAACAAATTAGATACAGATAAATGTGGAGGAGGAAGGAAAATTATTTATGGATATACTTATTTACACATGTACCCTATTAATATAATAAATACGGAAGCTTGTAGTATCTTTATGTGTGTTTTTGTTACCATTTCATAGCTGAACCATTTGACCTGAAAAATGTATGTAATTTTGTTTTATTATAATATTGTAAAACCGACTAACGATGAAGTAAAAAGCGGTTTGGAGTTTTGTGTAAGGTTTCTGTTTGTTTGATCAATAAATACAACATAGGCAGATTTGATCCTGGAATAACATACAGGTATGTAGGCTGTAATGTATGTAATTTCTGCAATTCGGTCAGTGACCAAGTTTGGGCACCGTAGGTTAGGATGGGAAGAATACACATGTCGACGAGCCTTCGCTTCAGGGAGATTGGTAGATCTCCCTTCATTAGCGTCTTCATGAACCAGTAGCTTTTCCAGGCTTTTTCGATGCGGCGACCGATCTCCTGTTCGTGCCTGTTTTCGAAACTAACTAGCTGGCCCAAGTAGATGTACTCATCGACATAGTGTATTTCCTCTCCATCTACCTGTACCCTACGTTTCGTGCTGTTGGTCATCACTTGGGTTTTGGACCGATTCATTGCTAATCCCACCTCAAGGCTTGCAGCGCTCAGTTCTTGGAGCATTGTCTGTAGTTCCAGGGTAGTATGGGCGAACAGGATAATGTCGTCGGCGAACCGAAGGTTTGTTAATTAGGTATATTAGTCGTCGGTTAATATATAATAGTCGTCGGTGGCCGGAGATTAGATACTCGTACCTTTAAATAAATATTTTTTAAGTTTGTTAAAATACAGATTGTTAACTTCATTTAGTCTAAGTATTTAATATAGTGTAGTGGTCATTGTTAAGCCAATCTCAAGGGAAAAGGTGTTGCTTCTGGATGTTTAAATGAAGTTAATTTATTTGATTACAGATTACAGAGTCTGCAGACCCAAATCCACATGAAACCCGCGTGTGTTGGGTGTTTATTTAAGAGATTTAGGGGCACTACTAAAGGTTTATATAAAATAGAAACAGGTAGAATTCGAACATTTAGAATAGAATAAAACTCTCTTTATTGAACCCTATAAGTACTATAGTATAAACTAACAAACGACACTTCAGCAACATACGAGAACATTATTTAACTTCAACTAGCATTTACTTTTTCTACTATAATGAACAAATCAATAATTGCCCGATGGTAAGCATGGTAAGTTTTGAAATATAAAAATTTTCCACTGCACTGTCATTCTGAGATATTAGTTGTTGATATAAGTTAATCGTCTTACCCAGTAATTTCGCCGGTAACATTGACTTTCATTATCCGCAATACAGTTATTATGCCTGTACATGATTGCTTGGCGAATGTATAACTAGCAAAGAACAACTAAGAAACACTATTTATTGTGAGGACCACCGACTACCGCAATACGGACTGCCAGAATACCAGCGCTGGGTGTCTCACACACAGCACAATGCTGAGGCAGTTCTTATTCGGCAGCTTAGTGGCGCATTATGTAATATTTTTATTTTTTTTGTATTTATTGTATGTTAAGCCGTCGAATAAATGTTTTTTCTTTCTTTACTTTCAAAGGTGTGGTACTTCCTAAGAGCGGGCTCTGCTAGATACCTATCTACCACTGCAACAAAAATGATAATTACAAATACGACACGGCTGTACCTACTCACGTAATAATTTGCGTTGAGATTTACGCGAGTGTGTGAGTTTTGTGTTTGTATGTACCTACAGCCTTACAGTACAGTACAATACCACAGTGTCGTAATTGTAATGGATAACACCCATAGTGGTTTTTAAAATGGAGCAATGATAATGTTGTAATGAGAATTTGATTTATATTTGCCCTTGTCACATAATGTTATTAGGTATTACCTTCGTTATATATTAATTTAGGTACTACAGACGTCCTACGAGTATTTCAATAAGACACAATATTTCCTCTAAGTACAATATCTCAAATAACATTAACCACTCAGTAATTCGGTAGCGCGAAATAATCTTCATCCTAGATAACCGAATTAGGCCCGACGGTAATGAAGACCTATCTGGTATAATAAAAATATTCTATTTATAGAACATTTCTAGGCGAGGGTAGTTAAACATACTTGACACGTATGAAACCGCCCACCGTTCCACGTACTTAGTAATTTCCTCGGGCTTGTACCACGTCTACTTCTGCGACTGGAAGGTAGATTTCTGGAGCTCGATAGATTTGTTGCATCCTAGTCACCAAAGACTGATGATAACTATAGGGTATACTCCAACAGGCTCCCTAGTTACATAGAGTACGATTACAATTAAAGGTAAGTGACCAATCTATATTATGTTTAAGGTCGCCAAGATTACCGCAAGAGCTGAACTAACAGCTGCCTTCTACAGATTATACGTAAAACTGTTGGTCCCGACTTTCTATAAGATATGTAGGAGGCAGTCGTTAGGTCACATTGCAGGCCTGGAGACATATTTTAAAACAGGTATGTTATATCATCACAGACGCCATAACCACTAAAATCAAGTCAAGAGTAAAACGACGAAGAAGAAGAGATATTAACATCCAGCAGTGGACTAAGAATCACAGTGATACCTACCTATTTTCTAAAGTTATGCTTTATATGTAAAGAAGTAAGAAGACGAGCAAGATGCTCTCATCATGGTAAAAGATAACACTGCCCATAATCAGCACAAAGCGACCCAGGATTTCATGATGATGAATTCCACGTGCACTGTACCAAGGCTTCTTACTCAAAGAGTCATAAGATGTTAAGACTCTTACCCCAGTAAATCGCCTGTGAGCCTCGATGTGAGTGTGTCTCAAAGACGCTGTCACAATTCGCATCTAAAGAAATCTACCGTACCACTGGCGATGTGCCAGCGACCCTGATTGGGCTACAGTGGCGCCCCCTACATTAACAGTTCCCTACAAACTTGGCTACAAAGAAAACAACGTTAAGTGTTTCCTAGGCTGATTGTTTTGACAATGTGTTACAGTTGCGAAGATTGGGATACTTGCTGAATAGAAAATGTTTGCGACGCGTTTTACGAGCGAAACGAAATTGTTTAGGATGTCCCCTTCCCCTAAAATGATATGGGGTATTGAAAATTGAGTTTTTATTGAATCCAAATACGCTGTGTCAATAAATAGACATGCCACCAAAAAATATAATAAAATTGCAAAAATTGCACTAAATATAATAATAATTGGGATTTACACTCCAACAGAAATGTAACGCTACTTACAGCACTGTGACACATTTATATCATTAAAATAAATTATATTACAGGATATACTTACGTAGATTGTCCACACAACCGGGACAATTTATACGTTGTAGTTTCTAGGCTACAAGATTTCTTCATGGCCTGCAATATTAGACGCTAGAGCGATGCATTGCTAAAGAGCGTTCAAACAGCCATACATACACTAAAATTATAACATTATAAGTACTGCTTTTCTTTGAAAACATACCAATATTTATTTTAATTTAAAATGCTTTCATGTAAGTAAACTATTCGTCCTCAACTCCCTTGCAAAAACCTTCTCAATAGGGCTACGATCGAAAACCAATTTCCAAGACGTTTCAATGTCAATAAGAAATAGATAATATAACGTAATAAATGCCGCCAGTTCGAGTATTTAAAGACAAGTATAATATGTAAATCAAGCAATGCTTCCCAAGTATCGGCGACACTCTCAACTCCTTTTTATGTGCTTATATTAGGCTGACATAACCATAACCAACAATACAAAATACTCTTCATTGAGACCCAGAAAATAAATTTATCAATAAATTACTTATAATAATATTATACTATACTAACTACTGTACGTAACTATAAAGGTAACAATTTGGTCTACAATGGGCGGCCTTATCTCTTAGAGTGGTCTCTTCCAGGTTCTTTGTGAATGATCATGGGATAAGTCAAAGCAGTTCTTTTGATGAATAGTTGAGATGAGAAGAAGTTGAGGGAACACAAAGCCAAAGTACAAATAATGTAGTCACGCGGCATCTATCCTGATATATATCAGTGTTATCAAACAAGGACACTTATACATATCAAGTGGCTCTTCAAATATTCGTATTAAAATCTCCTTTGTTAAGCTCACAGCCTAACTTTACATGTCTAAGGGGTTTAAAATTATCTTATACGTGGCTTAGCTTACAATACTTGACTGAGGCGTTCTTGACTCTGTGGGGCTAGCGAATTTTTCAACGTTGAGAGTGCTTTTTAATTTCTAGCATAATTGAGAAACCTACAAATAGATAGCATTAAGTTATCGTAATATTAGGTTGATCCGCCATCTTGCATGGCCACCTATGTCGCTCTACCTAGGCTAAACCGATTCGGATGCAACTGTGTGTGTAAAACAAAATAATTGATCACGATAGTTGGTGCTGCAGTCGCTAGTTCACTAAATGCTTTTCAAGACAGAGCTACGCGATGTCCGCCTAGTCCGTTAGTAGTGAATACAAAAAACGAAAGAAAAAGATACGTACTTCCAAAAATTGAGGAAAACAAATCGTACAAAGGGCTGTTTTTCGTTTTTCGTACAGTCATATCACGTTTGGAATCAACGCTCCACCGACACCCGATCCTGGTACCCTAGTACTACTCGCACAGTGGATGCAATAACACTTGGCAATATTCCAACTGTGTCCGTACGCAAATCGATTAGAGTTCCGCTTCGTTGGACAAAATATCATTGTGAATACGGAAACACTGCGTTGTTAACTTCGTATTTATGTAAGTATTATATGAATCAGAGTTAGAGCGATTACGCACTATATCTGTAGCATTGTAGCTATTGAAATTACTAGACCTAACATCTTATTATGGCTCTTGAGTAAGAAGCAAGAAGAATTCGTGTAGTTGCACTTAAATTTTACGCAACTGTTAATCTTGGGTGGCACTGTACTAATTATGGTCAGCGTTATTGGATTCGGGCCGCATCTAGTGCGGATCTTATGCGATACACCGCGCCGATCTTTATAGCTGCAGATTACAGTGTTATCTAAGTTAATCTTACACCAGTTCAATAGTGATCAAGATTATCATCAAAAGCTTGCAGTAGCTAGGCACGACCAAAGCCTACCATCAGTATTATAGTTATATAGAGAACTAGTTAACGCTCGCGGCTTTGCCCGTGTGTCAAAATCCTTTCTTAACGGAGCTCTAGTTAAAAAAACCTATCTGTGTTCCAAATTTCAATTCAATCCGTCCAGTGGTTTAGGTTGTTCGTTGATAGATCAGTCAGTCAATCAGTCACTCTTTCCTTTTATATATATTTAGATTAGTGATGTATTGAGTAAATGTATCCCTTACCATGTCAATTACACGCACCAAGCAATGGTAACATAGAGTAAGCAATATTGGCGCGACTCCAATCCAAACCATAAGCTGTATTCATGTTAACTAAATATCTTTTGTATCTCTTTCCACTAAGGAATTGTGCGTCTTGCTACCAGAGAAACATTACTTTTATTGTCCTGGAGACATTGATTCACAAAAAAGCTTTGGATGTTGTTATACAACTCGTCAATATTTGAAATAGAACAGGTATAAAACTTAACTACTTTAACAGTCATTTGCTATTTTTATTATTATTAATAATGATATTGGTAATTACAATATTATAATTATTTTAAGGACTTAGGGGAGATGAAAGGTGCCAGTTAAGTGTTACTTGGAGGTATATGTACAAGTAATACCAACGACCAATATAATAACAAATACCAACACAGGTCAAAATTATAACCTTCTTTTTGCTGCACTACGCCGCGCCGTAGCGTTTGTTAATTGTAACTAATCGAAATATTTTTTTTTTTCTTTCAACGATCAATATCATTTTTTCAACGAATATAGGCTACATGGACTACTTAGGGACTCAGGCCATATTTTCCGTGAACTCTATTCCTAAACTCTAAGTCTATCGATACAATATAGTTGCCTGTAGGCGTACCTTTTACAACAAATACGCTCGTATAATAAGGCTTTCTTTTGAATAAAAAATAGCTGCGTACTTCGCTGCGCAGGGTAGAGTGGGGTAATGTATTACTTATATATTCGACAGAGAATTTGTTTAATAAATAGCTTCCCGACGTCAAACATCTTTTTTATGTGAGCTGAGTTTATATACCTACCTTAGTTATGTACTTCTTTCACGGGTAGTCCCCAGTGTATAGTTGGGCTAAGGCAGTTCACAATAAATGTTCCCTAGGAAAGCGTTTGGATTTTTTTTGGACAGAAACTACGTTATTAAAATTGCTCTTAATCTTTTATTTTTGACTGCGTTTGGTGCAAGATTCTATTCAAATGTTTGGTTTTAAAGCAGGCTTAATTTTTTATTGCATAATGCACGTTTAGCCATTGAAAATGACCGTATATTTTATCTTTGTTATATTTTCAGATCTAAGTAAAGCTATTATTCTGTAATGATTCAAGAAACATCATTTTACTTTCCATATTTTACATCATTTCACCAGTGCGGTTGCTGACGCGGTGTCGGTCATAGTATATAGGTAATTTTTATTTTTTAAGGCAGGGTAATCCTATCCATCCTATCTCCCCCCTACCTGGTAGGTATTCGTAATTGTTAGCATAATAATAAAATAGTACAAAACGACTATAACATTTTAATGCATACCAAGGTAGATAACAAACACAAAAAATCTAGCTAAAATAAATAGCGCGACGGTCTTATCACAGCTAATAAATGTACCACGTTTTACCTGAAAATTTAGTGTTCAAACCAGATATAAAGGTAAACTAGTAACTAGAACATGTGACACACGCTCGCTACTCAAAATTACGTTTGTTGGCAAATTGTTGGGATAGCTTTGAACAGTTTATAATTTGGTTATCGCCTCTGATATTTGTTTCGGAGCTAGCCATGTTTCGTAAACTGAACAAAGAGTCTAGCGTCCTATAAAGCTGAGTATACACTAAACAAATGAAAGCCTATAAATGCTACTTAATTAGTCTTTGTAAATAAACGGCATAAACTCACTTGTATTTACTTCGGCTTCGTGCCGACCGTTTCGATCCTATACGAGGATCTTCTTCAGAGAGTAAAAAGAAGAAAGCAGGGCAGGGCAGGGAGATGAATCTAAATACTTACGAATCACTTAGTGTAAAAATACTTAATGGTCTTCCCTAAGAGTTCACCAATGGCCAACGGACCCCTTCGCTTCCATGCTTTTGTTTCTTGTGTGTATACAGCTATACTCTATGTTAGTACATATTAACTATACGATTTTTATATAACTTTCTTTCACTAGGTTACGGAGTTTAGCAACATTTGAAGGGCATAGAAGGTACAGTGCTGGTAAAATCTAATTTTAAATGTTATTTGAGTTATGCTTATTTCATCGCGCCTATTCTCACATACTATACAAGTATTATACATCTTCAACACATAGTCTACATCTCCATTTCGCACCTATGATGTATGTATACGGACAACTATATCCGACAAACTTATTTCGCAAACGACTCGCGAGGGCGTCAGAGCAATTTCATCGCCCCATAAAATTTTCATCAAGTTTCCCTTTCCATTTTGCACATGCCACAGTTTGCCGTAAATAAATAATTGTTTTGTTCATTTACAAAGAATACATGAACTGCGCATCACTTATGCTTTTATTGAAAATTAATGAGGCATACCTAGTAAGCCCACCTGTATCCACCTGTAATATTTGAGTCATAGATCTGGACGATCACCGGAAATGAATTAAAAAATTTAATTGCTATTTTTTTTTAATTGGCCGTGTTATCTCAATGACATGCCTCTCTAGGAACATACTTCATCTGTCCTGTACTACTCATGTCTGTTCTGGACTAGGAAGTTTACTCGTTTGCAAGTGTAAACTAAAAATCGAAAGGTGCGAACAGTTTGTTTTTGTGTGCATACGACATGTTACGCGAGGTCTTAGCTGTGCTTCATTTATTTTTAAGTTAACTCAATCCAGTAGTTTCATTCGTCCATGTTCATTTAAAATACATTAAGCTCTGCGATATAAATGGAACAAAGGTAATTTCCGCTGTTGTCCTTTTAACCCACCGATGTGGTTTCCCCTTTTCAATGCACAGCTAATGACGGTTAAAGATGTAATTAATAATGGGAACAGCAGGTAGCCACGATAAAACATTTTTAAATTGCATCCGTTAGCGCAATAAAATGTTCCTGGTCTGATGAAATTGATGTGCATTTTAACAGTGGTCGTATAGGTACCGCCTATTTATTAAGGTCGTTTTTGTAAAAACCCGGTTAAAAATCCCATCGCCCCAATGTCCTAACAAATTGTTTTATTTTTAATGACTAATAAGTAATGAAAGGATTTTTTTTCTTCTGCGTAGTTTCTTATTTTATTTGTATTATCATTATCACCATCAAACTCACGTTTATCCACTGCTGGACTTACACTTCCACCACGTCAAAACAAATTAAATTATTTTTTGTGGACAAAATCGCAAAAACTAAAATGACTACGAGTTAACTATCTAATCTCGATTTAAATAACTAGCTGAGAGAGTTCATCAGTTTATAAATATTATTTGAATAAATAAAATAAGCTTTTAGAAGTAATATGCAATGTAATTGAACTTTATATTAGCATTTTACGGTTTACTTAACTATATTTTAGATTGCAAATATTGCTTTAAGTGCACAAAATGGAATATCTAACATAATAAAGGCTCCATAAATCGGGTAATGTTTTAAATTTTGTTTACTTGAGAAAACAGAGATATTATCCTTTGCATTATTAATTAGTTGACTAAAAATAAAAAATCTTATGAAGCGATGGCCCAATGGGTTTTATTGTGGTGAAAATTTAGTATTCTAGATTACCAAGTTTGAATCCCAGCACTGCATTATTGAGTTACCATATTTGCGGAATTTTCCTTTAGCCGTCGAACGCCAATTATATTATTTACAAAAAGTTTTAAGTTTATTTTGTATATAGGGATAACTTTTTCTTGATATTTGGTATACACAATAAAGAGTTATTCTATAGACGTAGATACTGATGGCAAGCTTTAGCTGTGACTAGTTATCACCCACTGTTGCCAAGCGGTTATGGTCGTGTTCTGGCATGATGTTCAGTGAAGCCACATAGTGATTTTCCGCGCCTATATTCGCATTTGACGCATATGCAATGACCCACACCGCGTAGGCTATATGAGTATATAGGTACCACCCAAGAAGATTATATACAATGGAGTTTGCAATATGTAAAATTCTTTGTACTAGACTTGCAGACTGTCTGTAGGTAATTCTTTACTTCCGTAAACTGTAATACTACTTAAGTTTCCCTTAAGACAATCATTGATATACTTAAACAAGATAAGTCACCCCAAAACAAACTATTTATGTGTCGCCCACCTAAATAACAAGCGTGAGGCTCAATAATAAAAGAAAAGAACACGAAAGTAAGTAGTTTTAGTATCGTACTCGTATCGTAGGTAACTACTGCCGTATCTGTGACGTGGTAGTTACAACGGATGTCCTTGATTGCTCTATTTATGTGTGTCGTAGATTTTTAGCGGTGGAGTCTTCGCAAACAAAAAGAGAATAAAAACAGGATGGTTTTCTAAAATTAGTATAGGTGAAAGACGGAGGACCGAGTTGAGTGGCGTGCTATGAGAGAGGCACATGTTCTGTAGCAGATGAACGTAGACTGATGATGATGATGATGAGTCGAATATATCAAACTTTTGTAGTATATGTGTATTGAGTTCAGTAAATATCTTGGCAAGAAATATTGTCGCACTGAATTAACAAGATATAATAATGTTTTTTTACATATTTTATTAGTTACACAACATCTAGTATCAGAAATAATGAACTGTAAAACTGCACTCAATGCCTGAGTTTTAAATCAGACACTATTAAGTATGAGCTCCACTAAATAATACATTAATGGCATATCCACGAATACAATGGGGTGGGTTGTTTGTTACCCACTTTAATATTAAAAGGCGCGTGATTTATTTGTGTTGGCCTTCTAAATGACGGTGAATATTGATGAAGTGTGTGACTCTTTTAGAAATAGTCGTTCGTGTTAGAACGATCGATTGTCTGGAAGTCTGGTTTGGTGGTTGTCTGGAAGAGATCGCTATTAGCGATAAGACCGCAAATTGTAACACTTCTTTCTGTGTAATCTTAGTTCTAAGTTTATATTGTTGTATTTGTGTGAACAATAAAGAGTTTTCTATTCTATTCTATTCTATTCTATTCTATTCTATTCTATTCTATTCTATTCTATTCTATTCTATTCTATTCTATTCTATTCTATTATATTCTATTCTATTCTATTCTATTCTATTCTATTCTATTCTATTCTATTCTATTCTATTCTATTCTATTCTATTCTATTCTATTCTATTCTATTCTATTCTATTCTATTCTATTCTATTCTATTCTATTCTATTCTATTCTATTCTATTCTATTCTATTCTATTCTATTCTATTCTATTCTATTCTATTCTATTCTATTCTATTCTATTCTATTCTATTCTATTCTATTCTATTCTATTCTATTCTATTCTATTCTATTCTATTCTATTCTATTCTATTCTATTCTATTCTATTCTATTCTATTCTATTCTATTCTATTCTATTCTATTCTATTCTATTCTATTCTATTCTATTCTATTCTATTCTATTCTATTCTATTCTATTCTATTCTATTCTATTCTATTCTATTCTATTCTATTCTATTCTATTCTATTCTATTCTATTCTATTCTATTCTATTCTATTCTATTCTATTCTATTCTATTCTATTCTATTCTATTCTATTCTATTCTATTCTATTCTATTCTATTCTATTCTATTCTATTCTATTCTATTCTATTCTATTCTATTCTATTCTATTCTATTCTATTCTATTCTATTCTATTCTATTCTATTCTATTCTATTCTATTCTATTCTATTCTATTCTATTCTATTCTATTCTATTCTATTCTATTCTATTCTATTCTATTCTATTCTATTCTATTCTATTCTATTCTATTCTATTCTATTCTATTCTATTCTATTCTATTCTATTCTATTCTATTCTATTCTATTCTATTCTATTCTATTCTATTCTATTCTATTCTATTCTATTCTATTCTATTCTATTCTATTCTATTCTATTCTATTCTATTCTATTCTATTCTATTCTATTCTATTCTATTCTATTCTATTCTATTCTATTCTATTCTATTCTATTCTATTCTATTCTATTCTATTCTATTCTATTCTATTCTATTCTATTCTATTCTATTCTATTCTATTCTATTCTATTCTATTCTATTCTATTCTATTCTATTCTATTCTATTCTATTCTATTCTATTCTATTCTATTCTATTCTATTCTATTCTATTCTATTCTATTCTATTCTATTCTATTCTATTCTATTCTATTCTATTCTATTCTATTCTATTCTATTCTATTCTATTCTATTCTATTCTATTCTATTCTATTCTATTCTATTCTATTCTATTCTATTCTATTCTATTCTATTCTATTCTATTCTATTCTATTCTATTCTATTCTATTCTATTCTATTCTATTCTATTCTATTCTATTCTATTCTATTCTATTCTATTCTATTCTATTCTATTCTATTCTATTCTATTCTATTCTATTCTATTCTATTCTATTCTATTCTATTCTATTCTATTCTATTCTATTCTATTCTATTCTATTTATTATAGGAGGTAGTTAAACAGAGTTAATATTAAAATTTAATGTCAAATGCAGTAATGTTCTCATGAGTGGAAATTCACGAAAAATTACCTACTGAAACGGACTGAAACTATTTTGAGCATTCACGGTCATCATCAGTCCACTTTCGTCCATTGCTGGACATAGGCCTCCCCCTTGGCACGCCACTCTACTCGGCGCTCCGTCTTACTTACTCAGCATAATTTTACCAAAATGTTTGTGCAGTAAGGGTGTAACGAGGCATATATTATGCATATATTATTATGTGAGTTCACTGATACTTTTTATCGAGATGTTGGCGCTTTTCTATCGAACAGTTTGTTTTTGTTTCTCAACTACGCGATCAGAAGCGCGATATACATAAGTTATCTGCTTACGTAAAAAAAACAAACACTTTTCGTAATACTAGCAAATTCTATAAGCGCTTGTAGATCTAAGCTACGACATAAACCCGTAGCTTCAGCTACGACGTAGACACTCTACGCTAAACATTTCCCACAAACTAATTTTGAGCCGTGTCTAAAATCAAGGCCTCCCAAATTAAATTAAAACGGCATAGGTAAATCATGCGCAGTTATCTTTGTATTAGCATACATTGTTATGCGGCCGCGGTACAGCTGCATACATTTGCATGTTGAGTGTGACGTCATTGTGTAGGAAACTTAAAAACTGACGCTCATGTGGGAAGCGAGCATATTTCACTCGGTATTTTGCAGTTTTTGGCTAAGTTTTTCGATGTGAAATTCAAAATAAATGATGTTTGTACAACTAATATTATGTGCAAAAGAAAATGGGGCGATTTTTACAAGGAAACTAGACGCACGATAGTGATATTAATATAATAATAATATTATGATTTTACACTCGACTCTGCCCTACTCAACCTTTTTCGAGAAATGGATATTTAATAAAAGCCGTAAAAATCGCGCTGTAGCAAATCATTATAAAAAATTATCGCATGTAAGCTTAAGCTCTTAAATTTGTATAAGTTTTTACATGGTTAACTTTACTGCTTACATCTTTTCAAAATTCGTTCTTTATTTTACGTCATTCGTAATAGTCAGAAATTGGCTTTTCCCAGGCTTTGTTTAAGGCGGACTTCATAATTCTGATTTAATGTTTGAGCATAATAAATAATTCATCAGGTAGATTGTCTTTTTGAGTAGAATTCTTTTGGATCTTCGTAATATTTGTTAATAAAATACTTTCCAGGAAAATTTGAAATAATTTGATACAACAGAAGTAAACGAGATACCCCGCCTTATAAACTTATACTGACCAAATCCATATTTCATTCATATTGGTATATTTTTAGAAAAGCAATTACCACGGAGCAATGAAATTTTAATTATAAAGGTACTAAAAAAATTTAAATGAATGATGAATGGGTGAAATTTTAATTAAGAGTAATCAACACACAATTATTTTGAGACAGCAATAGTCTCATCCGTGTTACCCGAGCTATAAAACTTGAGAATCATCAAGGCACGAGTGAAGAGACGTTATATTATATAGGTATTTTTACATTACATTTCTAGGCATCTTACGTAACTTATCGCTGACCTATTATTTATATTAAAATACTATTTAGTATAAAAAATTGTGGGTACTATCTCAAAAAAAATGTAATATCTAAAAATTCTAAGAAGGTATCTAAGAAATAATAATTTGATATTAGATTTTTTTGCCAGCTAAGTCACCTTGGGAATGTTTTCCATAATTTTAATCGCCGTTTACCAATTAAGACGTCTTCAGGTCATCAAATCATTGTCTAAACGCACCTGAAACCCCAGAAAGATCGAGCACAAAACACAATGGCGCAACTAGGCGAGCAGGCAAGGCGAACCAGCAAGCTGGCAACATCCGGGAGCTCGGGCGGGTCAAGGTCAGGGCCCCCGATCGATGCAGCTACCCGCTGAACTGGCAACCCCTCCCCGCCTCTACCCTGCGCCGTCACACGCCCAAATCTGACGCTTTTCATTTCCTAAACATGCCTCCATTGTGGCATTTTAACGTGGATTAGAAATAATTAATTGTGTGCTGAATTGTGTTATAACGTTAATTATAATGTACTAGCTGCGTCCAACGGTTTTACTCGCTGTACAGTAGCCTATAACTTAAGCTGCGTCCAGCGGTTTTACCCGCTGTACAGTTGTTCCAGGGTCTAAGATCCAATATGTAGCTTAATCGGTCCACCCGCTTAGGCGTGAAAGAGTAACAAACAATACATACTTACATCCATACATTTTTACAAACATTTGCGTTTATAATTTTAGTAGAATAGTAATTATAATGAAATGTATATTTTGAATAATATGATTTTGGAAATTACCATTATCATCATTACAAATACGATACTTTTTTTTTAAGATTTCCTCAACCAAGGTTTTGGACAATTATTACGGTGTCCTTCACCTTCTCGACCAAAAATATTACTTGAGTAATTAATAATTATTCTCGTCATCGTTTTTTGATAATATCATGTGAAAAGTATTTAAACATTTTAAATAAATAATCATACTCATCAGTGTTAAGAGTAAAAGTTAGGGCATTACAATAATTAATTAATAAAGGATACTATTAGTCACGTAATCAATTTTCATAATATAATCACGGTATTTTTAACTTTCCATATTATAGGAATAGATTAGTGTTTTGTTGATTGTTTTGATTAGCAATTTATTAACCATTGACTATCTTTATGTAACAAATTCAATTAATCAAATAATTTAAATCATCTTGTAAGAACACATTACGAAAAATAATTCCTTAGGTAACGTTAATTTAATTATTTGTTATAAACATTTTCTTAAGAAGAATAGTAGAGATATAATAAACATTAGCAAATTTTCCAACATTAGTTTAAAATTAAAGCACTTTGACATTTTACTTTCTAGTCCCACGTTGGGCGCCAATATAAGTCTAAAGAGCACGACCTTATAAAAATCAAATTAGAAAAGCGATACAAATACATAATTAGGTTGGGATATAAAATAAACGTACGCTTAAAAGAACATTTCCTTCGTACAAGATAATTGGAGAATAAAAAAGGTTCTTATCTTGGCCCTTTTCAGCATTTGTTTTTAGATTTTCTATTTGTGTAGGCCATTGTTCCGGCGATCCCTCTGTCACACAGTTTCTTTGTTGTTTCTCACTTGGAAATAAAGAGAAACCTTAGTTGGGTGTCATTGAAAATAAGCTGCTTTTGAGATAAAGCTTTTAATAAGGAGAATAACTTGGAATTTACAAAATAATAGCGCAATTAACAAATATTGTTGCAAAATAAATATTCAATATCATTTTAAAACAAGGCATATGTATATAATTTATATATCGGCAGCTTAGATTATAGCTACTTAGTTTAGACGCCACATAGTTAAATTCGGTGGACCAGAAACGGAAGTGGCACTGTTTCTTGTGTAACGCAGGCTAACATCGTTTCGTGATTGGTAGACATGTAATGGGAGTGACGGGAAGTGACGTTAGCCAATGAGAGTTGAGTTGAGTTGAATCTAGTTGCACGGTCGTCCGCTAGGGGCGCTGTTGTGAGCGAGCGGTAGGGCGGACGGGCGTGAGGTATTATATTGAGCTGTGTAGACGACGGAGACTCACTTTACGTTTGGCTGGCGGCTGGGACGGTCACCTTACTTCGGGACGGCAACTCGAACGGAGGTTATGTTCGAACGGTGACTCGGATTGTCACTATACGGTTTGGGTATCGAATTAGTTATCGAAGCGTTCGTAGCTTTGCGGAACACTCGGTCCCCGTTAATATTGTGTAATACAGAGTAGTGTAATATCATCCCTAATCACATTGTAATGTAACAGTTTGCAAGTGTAATAAAACTAATCATATTGTGGTGTGTAGTCTTATTCTTCTCGCCCGTTATATCCACGCTGTAAACCATGCCTGAGTGGCTCCAGTATGAGCGACAATAGAGTGACAGTGACACATATAGGTTACTAAGCTAAGCGCCCGGTATCCTGTCCCGACATCAGAAGTGGGATAAAGAACGGTGAAAGAATTTAACGTGTTTTTTTCAATGTTTCAGTTTGCCTGCCTTGTTCGCCGCACCTGTCTTTTCCTGTGGCGAGTGCTGAGTGCGCGATCTGCGTGCTGTGTTTGCGCAGATGTCCACTTGGGTGACATGCAGTGGAGCGCTTTTGCCGGCGCTCGTGTGTGCTCGCCTGTTCCTGCTTGCGTGCGTGCATACGTGTGTGTATGCGTGCGTGCTGAGTCTGCTGCGCTGTGACCTGCGACGCTGCTGGTCGAGCAACGAGTCGACCTTGGTGTGACTGTGAGCTATGAGACGATCTGAGAGATCGAGCCGTATCAGCGATGAACATTATTTGGTGAGTCGATTCCATGATTTTTTTTGTTCATGCCTACTGCAGACTATGTAACCGTAGCTTGTTTTGTCTATTGTAGTAGCATTTTAGTGTGCAATGAGCGGTAGTGGAGAATTTGATGCCTGAGCTAAGTTTTAATGTCGCTCAATGCTAATCACCTACCCTCACTGTTTTTGTAAATAGTTGAACATGGCTCGCAGTGTAGTCAGCTTAGAACAAAGCTTAGGAGTGTTATCTGATAATTAATAAGGCCCTCGCGTTGTGTTAATGGAAGTAAAATATAAAATAAGAAATTCTGAGATTTTAGTCTTAGACTGATTACAATAAATGAGGTTAGGTTTGAGTTAGGTTAGGTGCACTATTGAAAATTGCAATTTTAATGCCACCGGTTTGTGTACCGGTATAATACGATATTCAGAGATCTTAGGCTTACATTACAATTGAGGTTAGGATTGAGTCAGGTTAAGCAAACACAATTCTGTGCTGTGGTTATCTTTATTACAGATGAGTGACGTGCAGCAGCGTGTGTGGTTATGCGGCACGCTGTCCTGAGCATCGGCGCGTGTGTGCGGTCACTTGGCGTGCTGGCCTGAGCATCGGTGCGTGTGCGGTCACATGGCGCGCTATCCTGAGCATCAGCGCGTGTGGTCGTGCGACGCGCGGTCGTTCTGAGTGTGCAGAGGAGAAAAAAAAAAGGGGGGGAGAAAGAAAAAAAAAGGGGGGGAGGAGAGAGAAAGGATTTGTATCGGCTTTTATGTTTAGTCGCTAGGCACCATGTGAGAGAGAGGTCCAAACCAAACAAAACCAAAACCAAAACCAAAAAAAAAAAAAAAAAAAAAAAAATTTTGTTCTTCAGTAGACTTTTTGGTTGATAGCGAATCATTTTGCTGTAGTTCATGTGGTTTTTATTGCTGTTGTGTCACTCTGACACTCTTGACCCATTGGATTGTGTGACTTTTCTCAGTGAAAAAGTAAGAAATTAAACTGAAGTCGAATTGCCCAAAATGATGTGGTCAGTTTAGGGTGGACATGGCTGTTCAGTGTGTGTTGTGGGGATTCAGAGGTCTGCGAGACTCTGTTTTCTAGGCTATTGATGAGTGGAGTTTTGAGCAGTTGCGTGTCCCATCCGAAAAGTGATCACATCATCAGTCATTTTTAAGTAGTAACCTAACTGATTGTTTTGCGAGTGTTCCTTGAGAAATGTGTCACAACCGAACTTGATGGCATACTAAGTCGATGGGGTGTATTTTCTAATGAGAGATTCAATTATCTGTATCTTTTGAAAGAATTATGTCAGGATATTATGTCAGGATGAACGAGCGGTGGAATGTGGAATCGATTAACAATGGTGTCTTTTTGTTATAGATGTGCAGTGAGATCGCGCTGCGAGAGGTCGCCCTGCGAGAGTTCGCTCTGCAAGAAGATCGCCCGAGGACGTGCGAGCGTCAGGAAGGCCGTATCGGCAGCTTAGATTATAGCTACTTAGTTTAGACGCCACATAGTTAAATTCGGTGGACCAGAAACGGAAGTGGCACTGTTTCTTGTGTAACGCAGGCTAACATCGTTTCGTGATTGGTAGACATGTAATGGGAGTGACGGGAAGTGACGTTAGCCAATGAGAGTTGAGTTGAGTTGAATCTAGTTGCACGGTCGTCCGCTAGGGGCGCTGTTGTGAGCGAGCGGTAGGGCGGACGGGCGTGAGGTATTATATTGAGCTGTGTAGACGACGGAGACTCACTTTACGTTTGGCTGGCGGCTGGGACGGTCACCTTACTTCGGGACGGCAACTCGAACGGAGGTTATGTTCGAACGGTGACTCGGATTGTCACTATACGGTTTGGGTATCGAATTAGTTATCGAAGCGTTCGTAGCTTTGCGGAACACTCGGTCCCCGTTAATATTGTGTAATACAGAGTAGTGTAATATCATCCCTAATCACATTGTAATGTAACAGTTTGCAAGTGTAATAAAACTAATCATATTGTGGTGTGTAGTCTTATTCTTCTCGCCCGTTATATCCACGCTGTAAACCATGCCTGAGTGGCTCCAGTATGAGCGACAATAGAGTGACAGTGACACATATAGGTTACTAAGCTAAGCGCCCGGTATCCTGTCCCGACATATATTATAATATTTATTTATTAATTTTGTTAATCAACACAAGAATACACTAAGACTAACTTCATTCATTTTTCAAAGCTGTATGTTACGTAACAAATAAACCACATACAAAAGATTTTATATAAATCATTGTCTAAGTTCGCAACACGCAAAAACAAATAGACCGACAAAATGATAGATGTTACTGATTACACGAAGCTTGTCTATAACAAAAAATCCGGCGTTCCACGTTACATTAGCAAAACAACATCAAAAGCTTTGCCAAATTAAAAATAAATCCTCGTAAATAATAAATCTGAGCACATTTCTATTTAGCTGCAGCAAACAAGCTGTCAGTCGGTTTGTCAGACATTAATCTCGTTTTCGGCTTAGTACATTGAGCTGAATAATATATGCGCTGTTTTGAACCGAAATCTTCTGTTAACATTTTTGATTAAATCAAATATTGCTCCTAATGGAAATACATTAAGCGAACTAAAATAGATTTCAGATAATCCATTAGAGCTTAAACCTTTCTCCTCAATTACGTAAATTGGGTATCAAGTTTATATCAACAGTTGTATAATAGGGGAAGTATAGTTTCATAATTTCAGTGGCATGTCAGATCCGTCACGGCCATGAAAATGAGTTTATGGGCGCAGCGAGCGTCTACCCGAGGTTCCGTCGGTCACGGTCGCGGAACGACCCTTGCATTAAAGACGAGATGTCCGCTCACCTCGGCAGCCGGCGCTCGAATGGCCTTCCACCGCCACCTAGCGCGAGCGAGCGAGGGCCGGGGGGAATGTTTACCCTCCTACTCTCCCCGTGCCAGCTGAGCAGCGGCACGCTATATTTAGGTTGCGCTGTAAATATTCGGTCCAAGTACGGAAACCCGCCCGCCTCCACAGCGCGGTGTGAGACGGGAGTCGTAGGTACGCTACTAGCGGGTAAAAGTTGAAAGTTCACCAACGCCCCGCACACGAGTTCGCTGTAAGGGAACGCTTCTTTATTTAAATTCTATTGCAACTTGTCCGCCATTGTACTCTCGGTAGAATTCGCAATGGCGGTTCTAATTTTTCAACGTTGACCCGTCGACTTTTTTCTGTTACAGAAGAAACTCTATAGTTTTCTAGTGGCTGGATTTCAATTTGGTGTCGTTGAATTTCTACACGTCGTATCGAGGGCTTTTATGGTTATTGCAGATGCGGTCCAATTTGTTCGGAACAAGGTTCGAGAATTATTGTCGTGATGGCAATGATCCGTGGAGCGACCGATGCGACGTGAAACGGACGTGTGTGTCTCTCAGTAAAATTGGAATGGATTACTTTGGTAGTTGATGTGCGGCTCGCGTGGTGGCGTAATTTGGAAACGCCATCATCATTCGTCATGATGACGTGTGCGAGTGGAGTGAATACGTTCATATGGGCGTTATTTTTTATTCGTGAAGAAGAGCGAGAGCGGCATTACCGCATTTTAAGCTACCCATCCATTACCGTCGCAGTAAATCTTCAATAAGTCTTTCGCAACACTGTGATCATCTTGGCTCATAAATTAAGTTAAGTCCTTTATGACAAAAATCAGGGTTTATGAAAGCATACTAAAGGCGTCTATTTTTAGGCCATATTAGACATTTTTGATAGAAGTAGCACCCGAAAGAGTAGACTTGTTTGTAACGCTTAAGTCAGCCATAGTAGCTATCGACGCGGTATCATCATCATTGCCAGCAAAGATCGACACCGCTTTAGTATAATCGAAATCTGGCACTTCTTCCGGAGTGTACTTATCCCTTTCATGTTTAGGGTCATAAAACTTGACTATGTTGAAGTTAGTAGCTGTTCCACCAAAAGCGATACGGTCTTGGAAGCTAGTTACTGTGAGGACGGTACCAGAAGCTGGGTAGGAACAAGTGATGTAGCGATTATGTAGATTGATCACTTCCACGCAGTTGGTGCCACTACCTCCTATGATGGCGTACTTACCTTTGCGGTTGAACTGAAAAGAAAACAGAGTTCGTTCGTTATTAATATTGCAGGTTTCCCTTAACCTGTTGGAGTAGCCGTAATATTACTTTGATGTTTTTTTTATGTGATGAAGTAGAAGTCGAGCAAGACGCTCTCCTGATGTTAAGAGATAACGGCTGCCCATAATCAGTACAGTGTTACATAGGATTTCACAATTATGTGTAATTCTAGGAGCACTGCACCAACGCTTCTTACTCAAGAGTCATAAGATGTTAAGACTCTTTAGCCCAGTAATTTCACTAGCTACAGTGCCCTTCTACCGGAGCACAGTAATGTTTGCACATCACTGCTCAGGCGGTAGAATAACTGGCACTGTAGGGGTACCCACCTAGACGACCTCTTGCAAAGGAAGTCTACCCCTGGTAATGTTAAAGAATAGTCACGTCAAGAGATTTCAAACCACCAAGATGGAGAGCTTTTATAGTATAATTCACATACTAATTTCAGCGTCTAAAACTGCTGTGCATAGCCAGTATGATACAACAAAAATATAGATGACAGATAAGCTTTATAGCCATCAACCTTAGATTCTGTATTTTAAAAGTGATGTACTAGGTAACAAAATTTTGCATTATTTTTGGATTGAAAATACCGCAAAAATAGGTGATCTTATAAAAAAATCCTCTTTTAAATAATGTTTACTTATGGTAAACAGAAAACCCTTACTTAATATGAAAATATTATCCCACATAGTCGAGATGAGCCGCAAATACACTTTTATTTCATGTTAGTTAAAACAAATTAGGTCTCCTCTGTAATTCTCAGAATACATACTACATTTAGGCGTCTAGAAATTACACGGTAATGGGATTAACTAAACCACATAAATGTGTCTTTGAGCCTGTACGTTTGAGAGATAATAATTTTAGTAACGAAGACGTATCAAGCGTCAGAGAGATCTAATTATGTAAAGGTCGTAATAATTAATTATTACTACCTAATGGCTACTTACTAGGTACGTAACACATTATGTGATTCCTGACATCTTTTTATTTAATATTATGTTGTGTATAACTTTTCGCTTTTATGTTTTAAACTGTATGTATTTGTGTGTAACTGTATCTATGTAGAAATAATCCCGCTAATTACTTTTTTTTTTGTTAATCTCGACTAATATCTCCGATCGAGCATGGGATAGGCTGAAAACCAGCGTTGCGCGAGATCCCCTCACGCGGCATTAAGCTGAGCCTATCCCAATTGACAGAAAAATTATATGTACATAGTATATAAGTACCTACCTTGGTTTTTAATTCTTATTTCTTATGTCTTGTTATTTGTCTTGTTGTAACTTATATATTATGTAT
Organism: Hemithea aestivaria; assembly: GCA_947507615.1. Lineage (NCBI taxonomy): Eukaryota > Metazoa > Arthropoda > Insecta > Lepidoptera > Geometridae > Hemithea > Hemithea aestivaria. Next base: position 13,260,986 of record OX382331.1, read on the forward strand.
TTTTAATCTAGAATGTCAATAAATTATTTTTTACTTTTACTTTACTTTTTTTACTTTACGTACTTACATACAAAATAATAAATCTTACTAATATTATAAACATGACATTTTGTAAGAATGTATGGATGTCTAGATGCATGTTTCACGCCTAAACAGGTGGACCGATTGAGCTGAAATTTGATGACCCTGGATAAACACAGACTATAGTACAGTGGGTAAAACCACTGGGCACAACTAGTTTTATATTAAAATATGCATGATTTTTTGAAAAGGTACAAATATTAGGACGCGTTTCTACAAATGCGTAGTGCGTAGTAGCTTAAATTGTCAAAAACAGTGAATAATTTTTTATACACCTATCCGTACGAGCGTGTGATTGGTCAATTCTAGAATTCTAGGTAGCTATTATCAGTTCCACTTAAATGGAAACGCACCCTTAATGTCATAAGTTGTTTGTGTGCATTAATTTTCATGCCAAAATATCAGTTCAAAAGTTTCAGTGTTTTCCATCAAAATATTTGCTTAGCAACTAAAACAATTTTCCAAAGAGGGACAAAGGTGTAAAATTTAACAGCGCGACCCGAAACTAAGCAAAATAATTACCTAGGACCATCCCATTACGAGGAAGCTGTTTAAGAAAAACAAACTTGACAAAGTTTTGTTAGGAAACCGTGGATACTCGTATTATAATATTATTAGCATAGTTGCCGCAAGAAATTATTCCATGAAAACCAAGCGTGTGCCTAATTCTTTGCTCTATCCTTTACTATGGAGACATTAGAGAGCTGTTTTACTGATCGTTTGTGTTATGATAATAGTTGTTACTTTTTTGTGTATTTAGCAGATCTGAGAAAAGCTCGTGTATAATTTAATATTATGTCTCGAACAGATGCAGTGGTTGGGCCGGTCAGTAAATTTCTAAATTATTTATGTGAGTTTAGTTATTGTTATTATCTAATATATAAAATTCTCGTGTCACAGTTTTCGTTGCCATACTCCTCCGAAACGGCTTGACCGATTTTGATGAAATTTTTTGTGCTTATCCGGTATCTATGAGAATCGAACAACATCTATTTTTCATCCCCCTAAATGTTAGGGGTAGTCCACCCCTAAATTTTTTTTTATATTTTTTAGACAAAATTTTTAATTTCTATTTTTTTATGATACAACATACAAAAATACATACAATCCTCAATTTTCATCCTTCTACGATCAACCCTTATTTTTTAATAGCCATTTTAGTAATTTAATCATTTTTCCTCTCCGGTCGAAAACTGATCAATCGTCATTTAATTAGTTATCCCCGCTAGATGTCTACAGGTGTCACTTCTGACCCAGTAAACAGCACGGAGTAGGGATGAGAACGGCTTGACCGATTTTGATGAAATTTTTTGAGCTTATCCGGTATCTATGAGAATCGGCCAACATCTATTTTTCATCCCCCTAAATGTTAGGGGTAGTCCACCCCTAAATTGTTTTTTTATTTTTTAGACAAAATTTTTAATTTCTCTTTTTTTATGATACAACATAAAAAATACATACAATCCTCAATTTTCACCCTTCTACGATCAACCCTTATTTTTTAATAGCCATTTTAGTAATTTAATCATTTTTCCTCTCCGGTTGAAAACTGATCAATCGTCATTTAATTAGTTATCCCCGCCAGATGTCTACAGGTGTCACTTCTGACCCAGTAAACAGCACGGAGTAGGGATGAGAACGAAGCCGGTCTCCTTTCTTTCTCACTCCCTACATAGTTGTCGGCCATCATTATTGTTTATGCATCAAGTGTAGTAGTAACGTTGACAATTATTATTTTGCTATCTCAGTGTAACTGGAAATTATTTATATGGCAAAACAACGTTTGCCGGGTAAGCTAGTATATTATACCTATGAATAACTCTTAGGTTTGGTTTATATATTATGTTTGATGTGAGTATTAAATGGAGTATTACTCCACTTACTTCACACAACGGACACTCAAGCAGATGGCATCTGCTCTCATATATTAACTATTGAATGTACTTATCCACTACCTTGGAATCACGACTCTTAACTAAATAGTCAAGTATCTTAAAGTTGGTCTGAAGTTTGTCAGAGTTGGTCGTGTCTGAAACTTTAATGTTTAATGCGAAACTTTAGTGAGGACACGAGCTTTGAGACACGTAATCCTAAATGGCACTTTATTAAGAAGAAGATAAGAAATAATAAATATTTCAGGACATTTCACACAGCGCTACCTAACCCCAAGCTAAGCAACTTAATTCTAACTACAAAAGAAATAATTTTCAGGTGCTCGATAGTTATTAAGGAGCCTCTGCGTGTTTCATATCATCATCATTGGCCTTGAAACATCTACGAGTAATAATTATAATAGATGGTGTTATAATCGTCAGGTTAGTGTGCGTTTCATAAAAGACAGTAAAATATCCCACACAGAAATATGCTGACACATTTACAACATTTAGGTGAAGAAATAGGACAAACAAGTAGATCCTAACAGCCAGAAAGATATTCATAACAATAGTGCCAAATTGCGTGAAAGAAATTTTGAGATTTACCTTCGTTTTTTAGACGACTCTCTGGACTAAACTAATTTGAAGGAAGAGGAAATATTCTTTATTTTTAATGGATACGACTAAAATACAGGAGTTGTTGAGCTAAAATCCTAAAAAGTGTCTAAGGAAGTTAAAAAAGATATCTAGAAGATTTATTAACAATAATTACTAACAACCTAATACGAACACAATTTATGCTAAGCAATCCACCGGCCCATTACGAGCGCTGAGAATACTCAACCTATTAATAATTGTCCAGGATTGGGATGTATTTGAGAGCGAGCTTCATAGTATGGCATTAGAATTTGTCTCCGCTGATGCATCTAGGTGTAGTAGTTTTTTTTTTATTTATTAGTTAGTTTCGTTTCTTGCTTGTTTTTTTTTCTTTTTTAATTATTGTGTAATATATATTTTAAATTTAGTTATTGTATAAGTGTAAATTTTAGACTAAGTTGGCGATTTGGCCTTGCTGTGGTTAAAAAATGTGTGTGTGGTTTGTGAATAAACCTAAGCTATGCTAGCTTAGGTTTATTCAAGAAATAAATAAATAAAATAAATAAATTACAGTTCCATTTATTAACATTTTCATCTAAACGTAAAACCTACCTTCAAATAATATCAAATGAACGATACATAGTAGGTGCCCAAAAGATCCGTCCAAACAACGGAATCCCTTACAATAACAAGGTACGTTTATTCAACATTAATTGTATTTTCTTACCACCGGCTCGGGTATACATTAAACTTGAAACACGATAAAGGTCGTCCCTCATTACGTCAACTCAACGCCGACTCCACTAATAGGCTAGAGCTGCACTTACACTTATCAAAAACACTTTTTAAATAAGAATTTTGATACTGTGCGCGAATATTTGCGCAATGAAGCGGGGTGTTAATATACTCGAAAGCAAAGAAGACTGATCAATGTAATGCATATGTTACGGCTAAAGTCCGAAGTGCGGAAGTGACACATACATATAAATGAAAGAAAATTAGAAGCATTGGTCCATTCTAGTCTGCTAGCTATAAAAGGCCTCTTTATGAAATTAATGTGTTTTTTTTTGTTACGTAAAAATAATAATTTACCGGGGGTAGACTTCCTTTGCAGGAGGTCGTCTAGGTGGGTACCCCAACAGTGCCAGTTATTCTACCGCCTAAGCAGTGATGTGCAAACATCACTGTGCTCCGGTAGGAGGGCACTGTAGCTAGTGAAATTACTGGGCTAAAGAGTCTTAACATCTCATGACTCTTGAGTAAGAAGCGTTGGTGCAGTGCTCCTAGAATTTCACATAATTGTGAAATCCTAGGTATCACTGTACTGATTATGGGCAGCCGTTATCTCTTAACATCAGGAGAGCGTCTTGCTCGTCTTCTACTTCATCACATAAAAAAAATAATAATAATGGTAATATTTCTATTATTAGATTCAATATCCTCGTCTCGACCACTCGTGGTCCGCGCGTTGCACACTTCAATGTAATCAAATTCTAGAAATTTACCGTTACGTACTCTATAATAATAGGTAGTTGCGAGTCGAGTCTGAGATAGAGGCTTCGGCGTTGAATTTTTATAATAGGTGAAGACCTTTATATTTGAACACGATAACTTGCGAAGTCATACTTTTGATATAAGGTAAACTTTGTGCGAATTTAATGAAAACATTGAATTATATGAGCACTTAGAGGCTTGGGGTGTTTGACCCAACTGAATTAAGCCCGCTATACACGGCCGACGGGTTGTGTTGATATAGACAACACACCAGCTACCTTCGTTGTTGTTACGTTGTGTATATGTTGTCTTTATTATATAGGTGTTCTTTGTAAGCTCGCCTTACTAGAACCTTAATCTTTAAACAAAATACATAGACACAACAAATGGAGGTATTATCTTTATCATTTGCATAATATTATTTATTTGTATATTAGCGAGTATGGATTCTTATTATTTTAGGACTACAAAATAGGATGCAAGGAAAAATATTATGTCCAATATAACAGCTGTAACTAAATTTAATTATTTATTTTAGGTAATCTAAGGGAGGAAACACATTTCAATTAGATCTTGGGCTATAAGTTCGTTATTCCTAAATCACTTAATATAATGGTTAATACTGAGTATTCTCTACGTAGGTACGTACCTACATATTATTATATTATCATCAAATTGTATTAAATTGCAATGTATTCATATTTTCTCGCAATTTGTCGCTTAATTATGATAGATATCATCACGATCAGTCGACCGTATATTATGGGCTTAGCACAATTATTGTGTTCTTTGAGAAAATATTTCACACTGTTGAATGTACTGTGCAACTGAGCTTCTAAGCTGAAATTATATGACAGTTTATACGGTTCTTCTTTTAGGTTTATCATCCGTATCCAAGACAAGTCTAAATAAAAAAACTTTTTACATAAGTTGTATTTTTAAATTGAACTAGAAACCCCGCGCGCCCTTCGTTGCGCCCAATAGAAAATAATTATCAGTGCTTTTCTACTATATTATGCATGCACTATAATTGTACATAATTTAGACCTTCTTCTTGAATCACGCTCTTTAATAAAAAACCGCATCAAAATCCGTTGCGTAGTTTCAAAATTTAAGCATACGTAAACAAATAGACAAGGGCAAGTGACTTTGTTTTGTACTAAGTAGGGATTATACAGTAAAAAAGGGGTAAAAAAGTATAAATTTTAATTAGTTTATCATAATTTAAACCATTTTTTTTTTCAATGTCGTCACCGTAATCTTGATGTGATCGCGTGACTAAACATCCCGTTATCCCCTTTGTGGGTTCAGCCTAATACTGAAGATATAAAAAATAGAATGTTTTATCTTAAGCAACTAAAATATTTCAAAGACAAGTATTACTCACATCAGTAGAATGCCAATATTTGCAAGCATAAATGTACTCTCCATCGACGTCCGGCCTTCTGTTCTGTGCTCTTATGATCGCAAGGCGCTTCCTATTGGTTAGATCCCATAAGGACAACGCTTCAGTCGTCGTCCAACTACCTGCTATGCAGTGCTCACGCTGAAAGGAAAAATGATAGGTTACAAGTAAATCTCGATCGAAAGATAAAAAAAAAACACTGGAGATTTTACTCTAACAGAACAGGTTCTTTATATATATAAATAAGCGGCAAACAAGCAGTCGGCCCGCCTGATGTTGAGCGGTTACCGCCGCCTATTGACCCTTCCAACACTAGAGGTGCTATCAAAGCGTTGCCGGCCCTTTAACAATTTGAATTTGATTTTTTAGGTTACCCTACTTACACTGTCAGAATTGAATCACAATTTAAAGGTTGTGTGGCGAACCTATATGTTGCAGTTTCAGGTCGCCGAGATTACTACAGCGCCTACAACATGACCTGACGACTGCCTCCTACATATCTTATAAGATCATAACTCTTATCCTAAGATCTTCTTAATGTAGGTATATGTTACGGCTAAATCTTTTTAAGGAACGAAGTAAGCTAAGAAGACGAGCAAGACGCTCTCCTGTTTGTTAGAGATAACAATGGCCATAATCAGTCCAGTGCTACCCAGGATTTCACAATGATGTAAAATTCTAGGTGCACTGCTTCAACGCATCTTACTGAAGAGTTAAAGATGTTAAGACTATTCAGCCCAGTAATTTCTCTAAACACTGACTTAGTCTCAAAGTGCGGCTACAAATTAATCCTCAGTGACCTGCTACAGATCAGTCGGCTAAACCAAGGTGTAGTCGCCTTTCGAGGTGTAGCTGCAACATATTATTATCTACTCGTAAAGAAAGCCTGATGGACTGACTAAGAGAACTACTCGTATTAAGGCACAGTTCAAACCACTGAACGTATTGAGTTGACATTTGGAATACAGGCTAGTTCACACAGACCTCCACTAAGAATAAAATATACCACGCAAGAAAAGTGTCACATAAAAACCGGCCAAACTTCCCATACACACACACACACATTTACACACATTTTTTATTCAAATAACTGGAGCGAATCGTATCCAAAACCCGTGGAATGTTCGATTCGGGTATTTGAAAAAAAATAAAAAACAAAATTAAAACTTTATCTCCCGAGCGATGGCGCCCATCAAACGGAAGTGGGACTAGGCGATGTTTTAATCTCAGCTCGATGGATTGAAATTGTTCGCTTGGAAACCTCGTTTCGGTTCCCTCGTTATGGCCGTTCTCTGTTTCAACGAGTTTCTGAAACACCTACCTATTTCTAATATAAAAGACTGATAGGCGACAAAAACGATATTTTAATCATCAATAACTTAGACCAAATTAATTTGTTCTACCATTTGCTGGTACAATTTAAATTAAATACTAATAATTATATTATAGAGGAAATTTTGTATTTTCGTATGTTTGTTACTAAAAAACTCAAAAAATTCTGGAGAGAATTAATAAAATGCTATTATCATCCTAATTAACATATTAAGTTACTAGCTGCACCCAGCGGTTTTACCCGCTAGCCTATGTGTTATTCCAGGGTCTAAGCTATATCTATACCAAATTTCAGCTCAATTGGCTCAACCGTTTAGGCGTGAAAGAGTAACGATCAAACATACGTTCTTACAAACTTTCAGGTTTATAATATTAGTAACATATTTTACGACAAATTATGTGTACACCCGTGCGAAGCCGGGACAGGCCGCTGGTTATCTATACGTACCTATGGTATATTATTATGTTAGAGATTTTACTATGTTAAAAGTAACAATAACCATTCAACTTTAGTTATTTCACCATTAAACATAACAGCTACAGCCTAAAGAAACCTAATTCCCAGGCTTAAAACGTGGGTATTCAAGAGTTTTCAACGACAATAAAACGTGAATGCCTTTAGTAAGTCATGTTTTGTATTCGAACTTTACGTGCGGAAACGACACAGCTTTTGAAGTAGGTATTTAAGCAAAGTGGGAAATAAACACGACTAAAGCTTGGATAATAAAAAGAAGGAAACTTTCACTTGATTCAACCTATACACGCAAAAGTTTATAGATTATAATACCTTTATTATAATAAATACAAACTACTAAATAAAATTCACGGCTTCACAACAAAATGTTTTACAAGCTTTTATTTACTTTTACTTGTCTGTTGTCTGTCTGTCTGTAATCCAATCTTGGAAGTTTAATTTGATCCACTTCTCGATTTCTGATTGAGCTGAAATTTGGCATGCATGTATAAATCGGATGACAATGCAATATAAGCAATATTATTATGAATTATGACATGGAGCTGATCTGATGATACAGCAGGAAGATGACAATAAGAACTTCGTAATTAAACGACGCAACCCCATCAATTTTGGGCTCATTTGATTCGTTTTGACAAGTACTTTAAAAAAAAAGTCGTATAGAAAAATAAATATGTACAAAATTCATCAACTGTTGAGCTGTGTGGTGTTAGATCGAGCAGAAGACAGATTTTAAAATAAAATACATACTCTTATGGAAAGAAGGAGTAGATATTATTGTTAAAACAATTTGTTATACATATTCATAGCAGACCAACCTGTGACACGATTTGCCTATGTAGAGCATCTTCCTTCACGCCTAAACGACGGAAATTTGATAGATAATTTAGCCTCTTATACCATAAAAGATACAATTCAACGGGCAAAGGGTCTGAGCAAACCTATAATTTATTAAAATTGCAGTAAATGTGATAAAAGAAACCATTCCTAGGTTCAAATCCTGACTTATTCGACTCGCTCTAAGACTTCATCTCTTGGTCAATAATTTTCTTCAAAGGATAAACTATCGCAGTCAAACTTCATAACAAGGCACGAAACTAAGTTGAGGATGAAACTGAGCACGTAACTTGCAACATGACAAAGGCGAGTTTTTAATTAAAGTGCCTCTAGTAAAGGAAAAGGTTTGCCGTTTGAGGTTTTAGACAGAACGTGTGCTGTAAGAGGATATTGCTCTAAGCTTTTTATGGACTGAAATGAATGTAGGTATCTTCTTTATTTATTTTCTATACCCCTTACAAAATAGAAATGACTCTTTTTACACATTGACAGCTACCAAGCAACTAACATCCACGTGCTTTTAAGCTGGCAGTCTATTAACTGTCCGTGTACCGACCGGTTTCGCTTTGAAGACAGTGTATGGTAAGTCTTCAATGCGCTCCAAATTAATCAGTTAGCGCACGGGACACCCACTTGCAGCGCGTGGTAAATAAGCGATAAGCGAGACATTATTCTCAGTGAGCTGTCTACAAATTTGTAATGTCAATGTAAAGCATATCTAAAGAGAACACCAGGCTTTTTATAAAACTTGACTCGAGGGGCTTATCCCGCCTTCTAGGTATAGTGTGCTGCCATCTATGGCTGCATCGTCGCTTAACATCATGCAGCATGCGAGATCGTGGTCATAAAACTCTACTTTATAATGTATAAATCGACATTTATGACTTTAAAAATAACCAGGCTTTTATTTAATATGCCAAAGCCGAAAAGGAAAATGAGAAAAGGATAACACCATCATTATCATCATCATCATCACGTACGTAAGAACATACTTCGAAATGACAATCACATATCTGCGAAAGTTTCACCATTCTATATCCCGAGAACTTTTGCTTTTACGATTGCAGAAATTTTCAGTGAGCAATAACTTAAAAGTTACTCGTATTTTAGTATCCGTGTCACGTACTTATACCAATAATAACCTTCTATGTTAAATAAATGTCAAAGGTAAAGTTATAACAAAGTATTTTGTAACGAGTAACAGGTAAGCGATCGGGCTCGAGCGGGTCTTTTAATTATAACCACTGGGTGACGATATTGTACTGTTGGACTTCGGGTTTTAAATAAGGTTTATGTCAAAAGTCTTATTGAGGTGATATAGTTATTTTATTTTCATGGATATTGTTGTGTGTATCTGTAATAAAACAATAAACAATGCCTGTCTGTCTGTCAGTCTGTCTGAGAGTCTGTAATCAAATCTTGCAAGTTTAATTTGACCCACTTCCCGGCTTCCGATTGAGCTGAAATTTTGCATGCATGTCTAAATTGGATGACAATGCAATATGATTATCACATTAAATTGATCTGATGATGAAGCTGGAAGGCGACTATAGGAACTCCGTTATTAAACAACGCAACCCCATCGAGTTTGGGCTCATTTGATTCATCTTGACAAGTACCTACTTTGGTGCTAAATGGCAATAATAATAAAAGCTTGTTTTTAAAAATAGTTTTTAAAATTTCACTTGTTTGCACATATTTTGCGTAGTTATTTTACATGTCTTTTATTTTACACATATTTTGCGTAGTCCTGAAGTCCGGCGTTTTCTATAAATCAATGCCACCTGGTGTAAAGGTCGATTGCCATTTCAAAGGGATAATTTAAGCCCTACGTGCTCGGGAACAATAAACAGTTAAGTAAGAGCTCAAACGATTTCTAAATTATTTCAACGTTTGTGGAAAACGGAATTACCCTTTTTATGGCTCTATAGAAACACTCAATTTATTTTTTTGTATTGATTTTGGTAGAGTTAGTTACCGTTTAGTAACCGAAGTAAAAGTCATACGTTTTATTGCCTATGGAATTTATTTGTATTTGTACGTTCTATTTTTTGTGTTAAAGACAGAAACACAAGCAGACAGTGGTCTGATGGTGAGCGTAACTATATAATACTAGCTGCGCCAAGCGATTTTACACAGTTTTGTAGCCTATTTGTTATCCTAGATTTTAAGCTATCTTTTTAAAAAAATCAGCTCAAACGGTCCATCCGAATAGGCGTAAAAGAGTAACAACACACATTCATACATATTATTTAACAAACCTCTATTATATAAGTAGGATATACCTTCATCTATTGACGTCTTCAACACTAATGGTATTGCCAACTTGAGGTAAGTAGACAAGAAAGCAATAAAGTAGACAAGAAGGCAAGTAGACAAGAAAACCCTCTCCTTTTTTTCTAGGAAAAATGCGTTATGGTATCTGGGACGCCCCCGCCAAAGATGGGTGCGGCGGGGATACCCACTAAAAACTTGAGGGTGTTCCTGCGGGACGCCATAATGCCGGGGCAGCGGGTACGCCGAAGCATTCATCCACGGAAAACCTCTCTCCCTGGCTTTACTTTAAGTTATTTTACATACTTAGTAGAAATTTTAAACTTACATTGAGGTCTATACTATCACTGCAGACGTCCACACCTTCGAAGGTCATAACGCAGCCAACTTTACATCTTATGTCCCATATCTGCAAAAAACAATTATTTTTAAAATATATACTATTTTACAGCTTGTTAAAATATAAAACAGCTAAAATATATTGAAGCTCGAGGCTCTTGAGCTTCCTCCTGCGGTATTTCCGTTAAGCATCAACACGGGACTCTTCAAAAGGCAAGTGAACAGAGTCTTGAAAGGTAGGCAACGCAGACGGCCCACCTGATGGTAGCCACTTACCATTGGATGGGCCGTCTGCTTGTTTCACCTATTACATGGGCATAAAAGCTTTCGAAGATACCCGTTTAGCGACCCTTGACGAGAAGCGCCAGCTTAAAAAGTCCTGACCAAGACGTATTTATAATTATGTATACAATAGTGCTGGTCAACTTTTCTGTCCCACGAAGAATTTTTAAAACGAAATTTGTGTTAGCGAGCCACATCAAGGCTCATGATAGAGATTAGTGTCAGGAGGACATTATTAGTTTTTTTTATTACATTTAAAAAAAACTAGTCAATACAAAAATATACTCGTATCTTAACTATTATATATTATCGACAATTTGACTCAAACGTTTTAAAATTACGCTTCAAAGTCATTTTAAAAGTCTTGAAGCTTAAAAAAATATTGTTTCATAAAATCAATCACAAACCAATTCAATTAAACATGAAAATGATGCTGCTTTTAATATAATTTACAGTCAAAGGGACTTCACATTTCAACCAAATTGACGCAGACGTACAAAGTGATATGCACTTTGTAATTTTGCAAATTAAATGTACCACCTACATTTTTTACGAGTTATTAAAAGCAGGAAGTGGCTACGCAAAATGATACGTACTCTTAATACATAAAATATAAAATTCCTTGTACAAGAAATAGAATTTAATAAATAATTTGAGCATTTAACCGTTGGATGAAATGTTTCTGTCTTTAATCTCGAGTCTCGAGTAGCTTTGGGCTTTGAGTCGGTGGTCGGTGGATGTTTTATGCAGGACGTGTTTACATGGAATACATGTGGATATTTATCACAGGTAACTTGTTAGGATAGATGTTGTGATTTTTGATATTTGATGTTCAAACATCAAATATCAAAAATCAACAACAACAACAATGTAACAAGCAAGCTCCAAATAGCACTTTCAAACTCGTCTTCCCAGTCACACGTTATAAATAAATCTAAATGAGGTTAAAAGGTACAACACATAAGGCACCAGTAAAGCTGCTGAACAGATTAAGTAGAAATTTGGTTCTATATAAATATTATGACTTAGACATCTGATAAGAATGGATGTTTTAACGTGAGTGAAAACGCGAGCTAGTCATACAATTAATTGTCCTGTTGTTTTTAGCGTATTGTATCAAATTGCAGAACAGCTATAAAAATCCGTTTTCTTTGAACGACAAGATTTCTGTCCTAATGCTGCAGGCAAAGGTACCCCTTCCATCACGCCATATACTCGTAATTTAGTAAAGAGCTTGATAATTCGAAGTAAAACAATGGGAATCGAGCTCCGGGACAAGCTTGACTCCCATTGTATCACCTAATAAAGCAAAAGAGTGACGTTTGGTTTGAAACAACACATTTAGGGCATGTATGCCGATAATATGTTATTCGTGATATCTGTAGTGTAGACTTTTATAGGTCGTCGTACGAGGGATAAGCACACCCTAGTTTATCTTGTACGAGGTGGCGTGAAACACAAGGTACCTAGTACCTAGCTTTTCTCTTAGTATTGTTTTTTGTATCCTAATTTATTTTATTCATGTTTACAGTGTCCTAAGGCCAATGGGAATTGGGAATAATATGTTTGAATAGTTTTTTTTTCTTCGTTATAGGGTAGCTTTTGACCACGATCTCGCTTATGGTGGATGTTAAGCGCCGATGTGGCTTTAAATGGAAGCAGAATAAACCTAGAAAGTGAAAAGAATCCCTCCCTGGCTTCACTGAACATCGTGGTGGAACACGGATATAATGACCGCTTGGTGACACGGTCTTTTATACTATCAAGAAAAATTTCCTCTACCTCTATGGCGCGGTGGGCTAATACCCGCCTGCAACGCAGAAGGTTGCGGGTTCGATTCCCGCATGGGACAAATGTTTGTGTGATCCACAGGTATTTGTTTCTGGTCTGGGTGGTTTTCAATATCTATTATAAGTATGTATTTGCGAAAGAAAAGTATATAACTATTATATCCGTTATCCTAACCACCATAATATAAGCATTAAGTTTGTAAGTTTGGGGCTAGGTGGCGCTGTGTGAAACGTCCTGAAATATCTATTTTATTTTTATTTATATTTAAATCCAATCACCGTGTAGTCAAGTTTGTGAAGGCGGATTATAGTATGTTGATCTAGTCACATCTTTAGGATGACAATATGAAAGACAATGAACTAAAAACTAAATAGTGGATGCTGAAGACCAAACAAAGTGAACGAAAGGAATCGGAAAACAATAAAAAATAAATAAAAATCAAAGCCGAAGTAAATGCTAGAAAAAAGTTGTTTATTTCATATTTTATACCTCATGTTATTGTAAGAGCTTTATTATGTAGGTACATAAATTATGGGGCAGTCGGTAGGATATGTGGTGGACTGTAGAAGATTTCTAATATATTTTTTCCTCAGAATTATAGAAATTAAATAGTGGAAAAATCTAGATGCCCTATGTCAAACCGCAGAGGACGTAGGAACAAACTTTTGTTCGGTATTATTTTACAGTGGAAAATATTATTTTGCCTTTGTTTTCTGCTGCAGATAGTTTCAAACACACAAAATTTAAAAACAAAACATTGCAAACTACACGAGCGAAATTGTTCAAAAGGCATGACCGCACAACTATGAGAGATTTTTTTATTTATTATTTTAATCTGAACATTTTTTTGGTTACACATGACTTGCAGGTGGGCGGCTATACAAATTCTCAGCGGTAAAGTTATGCCCACGATTTAAAATTAAAAGACGAAATTGCGGTTAATTCAGACTTTACGACTGAAACGTGGGAAACCTTAGATTAACTTAACCCTATTTTTAGGTCTAACAGAAGTGAGAAAAGAGAAGATTAAGCATTAATTCACAAAATTAATGCGGCGTTAAGAAGTCAATTTGGTAAAGTGCTGCGACTTTGCTTTTCATTTCCTTCTGAGGATAAAAATATACATATTCCAACAGAATTGAAATCACGGGGGAATTGAATCTATCACATTTTTTAATAGAACGGAAGAAGTGAGGTTTTCTTTACACTATTTCTAATAAACACAGTAAATTACTTTGAATAATGATTATAATACGAGAATAATAAACGATAGGAGGCACGTCTTACAGGACTTTTTCCCTGCTATTAAAATAATAATTGAATGTTTATAACCCAACAAACCGAGTCTTTATAGTCGGTTCCATAATCTCATCCACTGACACCACAACAGTGTTAAAATTGATGACCGCATTTATCTTTGATGAGAGTAAGGTGATAAACGTAGCCGTAAAGATGTGAGAAGTCTTTGATTCTAATACGTGCTGACGTTTATTTTAGTTTGATATATTAATTAATATTGTTGTTTGATTTTTGAGGTTTATATTATTTGGGGTTTACACTCCAACAGAACAGGTTACCCTTCTTACACTGTCAGAGTCAAACCACAATTACAGGCTATGTGGCCAACCTATATGTTGCAGTTTCAGGTCGCTGAGATTACTACTGGGCCTGCAACATGACCTAACGACTGCTTACTACATATCTTATAGGAAACAGCCGGGACTCACAGTTTTACGTGCCTTCCGAAAGTAGCGTCCAGGCGAACTTTCTGCCACATACTGAGATTTGAACCCAGGGCCTTCGGATTACGAGCCGAACGTATGGCCACGGACGCTACAGCTATGGTTTGCCAGATACAAAGACCACCGAGTTCTCTAGTACAGCATAAAATACATACATACAATAAAAGTTGCGTAAAATACTCTTACCCTCAAAGTTTTGTCCCAAGCAGCGCTGGCAAATATATTAGGCTTCTGAGGGTGACATCGTAGCGCACAGACTTGACCGAAGTGCATTCGTTGAAGCTTCTTCGGGATGAATTGGAGACGCAGTTTATGCACTTTGTATGTTACCTCCGCCTGTAAATTAAAGATAACACTATAATTCTTAGCTCTATATAAAAAAAATAATAATATTGATTTAAGACAACGCACGATATTGTTCGTGTTATTCAACATATTGATGTTGAACAATACGAAGTCTGATTTTTATAAGTCACCTATAAAATCAAAGTTTGTAAACTATAAATTGTAAATAAATGCATTTTTGTTGCTAATTCCATATTTGTTTTTTTTGTTCTGTACCTAACTTGATGAAAAGTGCAGATATGCTCTATAAGAGAAAGACCCTATATAAGAAAACATGAGGAATTATTTAAAAAGATGCGGTTATTATTACTTTTTGGCTTTAATGTACTTCTTTTTTAGAAATCACTTGCCATACAGATAATTCAGGCTTCCAGGATTAAAAATAAATAATACACAAGAAGCAATAAAATTTCAAGAATTACCTTGAAAGCAACACCAGCTGAATCGCGTTGTTCTAATCTTTAACGGCTCAATTTAATAGCTACTAGGTAGAGGATCTTAAAACATCGTTAGACTTAACGTCAGCCTTCATCAGCTTTCAAAAGTGTCCTTTGTAAAGTAACTAAGCATTTTTACGAGCATTATCCGATGGAAACTTGACCAGTGACCCCATTCTAAGGAGGCCTGAGGACTTGTCGTAAAACCAATGCAGCAATGTTGAATTTATATCATCATAAAGCAGGATTACGCTGTCTTCTTTTATTGAAGGGTTTACGAATAACGTAAAACGGAATAAATATAAAATAGAACGGCCTAGATAAGTTTGCAAACGCACCGCTTAACCTAATAAAGACAGTTACAGAACAAACAATATCTAACATTAAATTAATAAATTTGAAAAAGTGTTACTATTGGCGGTCTTATCGCTAATAGCAATCTATTCCAGATAACCAAGCACACACACTGCTGGACACACACTGCTGGACACACACTGCGGGTACACTGCTGGTAATAATAAAACCGACAGGGAGGGATTTATTTTGCCTTCTAGGTATAGTCTGCTGCAATCTACGGCCGGATCGTCGCTTAAAATCACGCGAGATCGTGGTCATCGTGATCGTGGCTTACCTATAATGAATAAAAAAACAAAGGTCTGTTATTTAAAGACAGTTGAGTTATGTGACAAATTTGAGAAAAAGTACCTACCTCAAAAACAATTTTTATCCCAGCAAAATTTTTAGCGTTGTGATTGCTGGAAAGCGTATTTAGCTATGCTCTCAGATCAGACATGATACAAAAATCCTATGATGGCCGATCTTAATTAACATAATCTGTGGTTTTACGCATACTCGTAATACCGTGTCAGATTAAATTATATGAATTTATCTTTTGAAGCGCACCCTTTGCCACTCAAAGCTTGCAATAACGATTTATGTTGACAGTGAAAAATCTCCATGCTATTTTGGGTGGATCAAAGGTTTCTTCACTTCAAAGATCGTGTGTCTTAAAATCTTTTGAGGTGAGCCACAATTTATTTATCTAGCTGATGCTCGCTACTTCACTCACATAATTCCTATTCTACTAATATTATAAATACGATAGTATACGGATGATAGATAGATAACGCTTTATTGATACAACATAAAAGAACTTAGAACTAGATACAATTTGTAATGTAGACAGTGTAACAATTGGCGGTCTTATCGCTAATAGCGATCTGGATGTGTGTACAGTGTAC
This sequence comes from Hemithea aestivaria, assembly GCA_947507615.1. Classification (NCBI taxonomy): domain Eukaryota; kingdom Metazoa; phylum Arthropoda; class Insecta; order Lepidoptera; family Geometridae; genus Hemithea; species Hemithea aestivaria. Next base: position 13,277,532 of record OX382331.1, read on the forward strand.
ATGGCCTCCTGATATGAGCTCCTGCAGGGCTATTCACTTATTTGTCAGGAAACCAAAACGAAGACCGAATTGTCAAAAATGTATGAAATGACGTATTACGTCGTATCGATTTAAAACGTCATTTCATACATTTTTGACAATTTGGTCTTCGGTTCGGTTCCCTGACGAATAATACTAAAATAGCACTGTCTACTACAAAATAGTTCTGTGCAAAATTTCAAATCAATCCGTTTAGTTAGAATTTCCAGACAGTCAATCACGCTTTTCTTTTATATTCACACAAATCTAATTAAGTATATTATGAAGATTAAACACTAACTAGGTACAAACCAAAGGTCTTAGATCTTCAACAAAGTCTAGAGCCTAGGGCGCCTTAAAATACTAAAGCTAATAACAATAAAACATCTGTCTAGCGCCAACACCTTTTTAACAAGGCTATAAATATAGCCTAAATCAGTGGCGGATCTAGGATTTTGTTATGGGGTGTGGGGGCTTGACTTGCTGACAGACAAAACTCAAAGTCTAAAGTCCAGGCTTAAATAGGTTGAAAAAATGTGTAATTTGACGCGTGGCCATGCAACTAAATTTACAGTAAATTGTGATTTTTATAACTAACTATGAATGCAATAAAAATAATGTTGACGGGAATCATTTTCACGGGTACGATTTGCCAAAGTGTTCGATTGTTGTCCATTGAAATAAATTTTAGATTAAAGTAAAAAAAGAAGATACGGTACGCGCTATCGCTATAGCCGATAGCCGAATTAGGGGCCTGTTTGGTCAGCATAAGTGTCGGTTGCCGCTCCGACTTGCGCCGATTGTGCCCGAAGTAAATTTGTGTACATGGGACATGGACCTAATTTTTTCTTTAAACTCCCGAGCGGATCGATCGATCGGGCCGCAACCACCCCATTTGAATTTAAGCTTTAATTTAAGAATGCTAGAAACTAATTCAATCCTAATTCACCCCCGCTAAAAAACAATTGAAGCGCTTGTAGCTGAGGAGTTTGTTTGTTAAATTTGATTTGCAGGGGGCTTATACCCCCATTGCCACCTTGATCCACCACTGAATCTGAGCATAGTAAAATATTCAATAAGCATAAATTATGTAAAGAATGAGAAAAATCTTGGAGCGTTTTAGCAGCCCTTATACGTGCAATCGTATTAAATATAGAAATGTTGGATGAAGTATGAGATTTTTTCAATAGTTGTAACAGCTGCGCCTAAACGTTTTATTCATTAAAAACCTTGTAGTTATTTATCTCGTTACTGTAAAAAAGCCAATTTAAATTTATTGTTGTGTTGTATAAACTTAAACTGTAGTAAAGCCAGTACGAGACACTAATTTTATTTCATAACTTATTAACCCCTGGACTGATTTCGATAACTTTTAAATAAAACTACTGGAAACCGTAGTAAAACATTTTTCAAATAAGTTCATGCACTTTGGAGTTTTCAGTAAAGGTACCAGGTACCTCCTTAAAAAATAATTTCGCAAATCTTTTTTGAAGTCGGTGAAAAATGAAAACATTTCCTTTTAAATTCCCATACGTAGGTATCTAATAGGAGAATTTCTACCAATACAATCGAATGACGTCAATATCAAGTCTAATAAATTTCTACTAGTGTTAATGTCTATTCAAAATTTGTACATGGGCAAACTCCACCAAAGATTAACCAACCGTTAAACACTAACTGTTCACTAGTAAGGGAGTTAAATCGAGCCCTGAAACTAACTTCTCGAGTTTCATATCGTTAGTAGGAATTACACGAGCTAATTCTTCTTTCCTCGTTTCATCTTGAGATGTCACGACAGACATGTGCCATATAAAAACTAAAAGAGGTGTTACTTCTATGCAAGCTTTTATTTCCACTTTTATTATGAAGTGGAGCACTGTCACTTTTCTGAGTGTAAACTGGGAATCTTCAAGTTCCGAGTAATACCTTACCGGGTTTTCCGGGTTACCTTTGTTGGTAATTTCTGGGTAAACTTGATTAATTATTGTAAACCGAATCAGCACTTTCCATCAATTAGGTGGTTGGCAGTCGTTAGCATATTCAGTATAAAAAAGATTAAAGATAAGAAAAAAGGTAATATAAATGTTTCTAACTTAACCAAAGCTTAACATTAACTAGTAACTGTTCAACAGAAAGTGAGTTAAATCGCCTCATAGAGTTGAAACTAACTTCTTGAGTTTCCATGTCGTAAACTTTTATCGACGTGTCTCCGTAACCCACTGCCATTCTGGCCGCGTCCGCTGACAAACCGACGCAGAGCGCTGGGTAACGTTCTGTGGAGGAGGTAATAATGCTTAGATGTTCTTGAACTTTGATCCTCGAAGATGTAAGCTCTATAATTTATTATAGCAGAGTTGGCGTTTATATCAATTTTGTCATAAGGTATACTATATTGTGGCCACATTTTGGAGATGTATTGTAACTTCTTTTACGATGTCCGGATGGAAATATATGGAAAGTATTTAAATGATTTATTTATTATGAAAGTTACATCTGTGCTCAACCCAAAAAATATTTTTTAGGGTGAGCTGTGAACCGTAGTGAAGGACTTCGTATCAAATACTGGATTTACTTCGACAAGGATAGGCTGATAATATGATATAATATGTACCTATTATCGCTTTGTATCAAACATTTATAATTGCATAATAACAACGTCACATCAGCCTAACCTGCTTACAAAAAAGAAAAAATATTTTAGAAAGCAAATTCTTTACGTTGTATAAACGGTGTAGCATAGGATGCAAGTCCAGGTGCTCCGTAGAACTGCATGTTCAGACTGTGTAGTGCCGGATCTGACATGATACAGAACTCTGGAGGATCATCCACTGATGTATTGAGCTGTAAACCAAACCCTCAAGTTGTAATGTGATTAGGCAGTTACAAGAAGCACAAAGGGAAAAATAAAGCCTTTCTCGCGATTAAAAGGTTTTAGTTTCGGTAAGAACACTTGCACCTGTATTTGTTATTTGCCTTCGACTCTGCTCTCTTAAATTTTTTCTAGGAAAAAGTTATTCAGAGTTTAAAAAAATTGTCGAGAAATCGCGAATTTTTCGACTTAATTCCTTGAAAAAGGTTGAATTGAACATAGTTAAGGACGAGAACACGACATGCATATGAAAGCGATATCCTACATATTATTTTCATTCATACTGAATAACCCGAATTATACATGGCAACGCGTCCGCTTATATGAGTCTCATAACTTCACAGCTTTATGTTATGGTACAGAGCTATCAAAGTTAGTTAAACCCTTTTTTTTTTTTTTTTTTTTTTGACCCAGGAAAAATGCGTTACGCATCATCACCCCACGCCGGGGGGCGCGGGGCGGTATGTGGGACTCCCCCGCCAAAGATGGTAGCGGCGGGGATACCCACTAAAAAACCTGGGGGTGTTCCTGCGGGACGCCATAATGCCGGGGCAACGGGTACGCCGAAGCATTCATCCGCGGCCCCGACGGCGTTTGGTCCTCACTGACAGGAGGACCCCTCCGCGGTGGGGTGAAGAGGAGTTTCACCCCACCCTCTCAAGGGGCGCGCGGAAACACCGCGCGCGCCACCTCGTGGGTCTGTGCTTGCGGCGACGAGTACCCCCGTACTCGCCGCCTAGACCCAGGTTATGGGGGCTGGAGAAGGGCGTGGAAGATACGCCTCCGACGCCCCCTTCTCCGGGCACGCATCGGGAGGTCGGTGGTGACCTCCCGTTCGCGTTCCGCGATCTCCTTCTGCGAGATAACATTCTCGCAGAAGTTAGTTAAACCCTCGATTAACCAATAGATAAACCCGACCCAGATATCTTTATTAAGCCCTATAAAATATGTCAAGGCTACTCCCTAATTTTGAATCGATATCGGTTTTAATTACGATTTTAGACAGTCAAGCAATTTATAGTAAACTATTCATTCCTCAATTAGTAGAAGCTGAATTAAACACGGTTCTAAATGGAGATTGTACCAAAACTGGGCGCAATTCATAAATATTCTTGGAAACACTCGAAACACATCGGCTATTCTGTAGCCATTAATGTTTCAGGGTTCTCAATTGAACTGGCGAGGCAGTTACATTATTGAGGCTAGACGACAGAAATATGGGACCATTGAAGGGCCGAATCTTCGCAGGCCTTTGTTTGCTTAGTCTGCATATTACGTAAAACTGTAGACGTATCTTAAATCTTATGTTGGAGAAAGCCGTCTTCTTTGTTGGCAAGGGTAGGATCATAGGACAAATTCCTATATCTATGGGTAGGATGTGGCAATAATATTGGTTCTTTTGTCAATAATGTGGATGTGAAAAACATGACAAAGTTCAGAAAAATGACACCAATTTTAAGACCGTCTTATTATTATAAACCAGACGAAGGATATATATCTACTTACCTGCCTACCACTAATTTGCATAATATGAAAACTTTTGCATTATAGTAGGTAAATATAAGGCTCATAATCTTTTTTTACCTACAATGAAAGAGGCTCTCGTCCAGGACATGTAGTCATAGGTTTAAGTTGATCTTAAGGCCAACAATATAATAACATAAGGGCATAAGGTAAGTTACTGTTTACCGCTGGAATTTCAATCCTGTAAATGTTCCCATCCATACAGGCCGCATAGCAGACTCTCTCTTCGGTTTTGCTGAATACCAGTGCGTAAATTGGCTTTGGAGGGAACTGGATGTTGCGTAGCGTGCATAGCACTGCACCTGTGCTACCATGGCGCATCTGGAAAATAGCTTGGTAATAGGTAGCTAAGAATATTTGGAAGGGCAGGTAAAATTTGTTCAGGTATATCTTAGGTGCAGACATACCAAAAAGTCCATGAATATGGTGATAGGTGGTATCCAGAAAGGGGGCGCACGGAAAAGGTTTGGATTAACTGTGTGAAAGAGAATATGCGTACAATGATACAATGGTCCTGATGTTTAGTGGCATGGAGAGTTGGTAATAAAAATGCTAAGTCCAGCGTTGTGAAACGAATTCTTTACGTAATCCCAAACCGTAACATAATTTCAATACACCTATAAACTTTCCGAAGTAAGAGCCACATGTGCCCAAAAATAACAGCTTTTTTTTTATTTTGCTGAATTAACCGGCGAGGTAAACGTCTGGGCAGAGTCACTATAAGGTTCGCTAGGCTGCCTGGTCGCATAATCAACCTCACTGAGCATGCATGCAGCTCAGTATTCAGCATGCCATGCAAATGCTGACTGGCCAAACAACCGGCTAGCGTAACTCACACAATCAGTACGCGGCTAATTAAAAATATATAAGCCAGTAAAATCTTTCTCATTTACCTGTATCAAGCCAGATGAATGGCCTACAACGATATAGGTCCCATTAGGGGAATACTCCGCAGCAGTAATGTAACCCAATTCCGACCCATACCACCTTACAAATGCGATCTCATGTGGAGTATCTTTTAGGAACTGGTCGTAATTTTCCCGAACCCAGTCGTACTTTTCCTCATTTTTTAATTCTCCCCCGTAGAACATGGGATACCATAGTTTTGGCAGGTGCTCGTTTGCGTAGGTGTTGTGAACTGCTTTTTTGTAATTGTCGAGAATGTGTTTTTGGGTTAGATCACTCATTTTTGACGCTAAACCATCTAGATTTTCAATTATAATATACTCTACGTAACACGGAATGCCGAGTGCTCGGTATCTATACTTAAAGCCATGATAATAAAGATAGAGTCAGTGCCGGCGTTAGGGTAGGGCGCGGTTGGGCGACCGCCCAGGGCGCCGGATAAAAGGGGCGCCACAGGCTCTATAATGAGGCGCCCGTGGCGCCCCATTCTTTCTGAAAAATTCAATATTTCTCGGTGCTCGTAGCGAGCTGCTCGCGCTTTTATAAGAACATTTAGTTTCTTTGCCACTCGAAGGAAGATAAACGCACATCATTCGTGCTGAAAAATTCAAAATTTTCAGCGAGCTGCTCGCGCTTTTATAAATAAGAATACTTATTTAGTTTCTTTGCCGTTCGGAGCAAGCTAAACGCATAACATTCGTGCCGAATAATTCAAAATTTTCTCGGCGCTTGCAGCGAGTTACTTGCGCTTTTATAAATAAGGACATTTAGATTCTTTGCCACTCGAAGCAAGCTAAACGCTCATCATTCGTGCTGAACAAAATCTAAATTTTCTCGGCGTGAGCAGCTCGCTGCTCGCGCTTTTATATATAAGAATACTTATTTAGTTTCTTTGCCGCTCGGAGCACGCTTAACGCACAACATTCGTGCTAAATAATTCAAAATTTTCTCGGCTCTCTTTTATAAATGAGAACATTTACTTTCTTTGCCACTCGAAGCAAGTTTAACGCACATCATTCGTGCTGAAAAATATATAAATTTTCTCGGCGCTCGCAGCTAGAGATGAAAATGTCCGAATGTTTCCGAAACTTTCCAGGAATACTTCCAATGTTTCCGGAAATATAGGGAAACATTGCAGGAAACTTTCCAAAATTTCCAGATTAACACTGAATTTTTGAATGCGTTTTTTTGACTACTACGGCCTTTTGGGTTTATTTTTGTTTTGTTATTATACTTATCTATCTGAAAACTATAATTAATGATGGTAATTGCCATGAATATTTAATTCACGATGGAAATATACAAAGAAAAGGTGAAAACTATGATACTGGTAACTTATGATAGCTGAACCCATAATTTTTTTTGACTTACAATTATAAAGATTATAAACAACCAAAAAGGGCATTGATACCGACTTATATAAACATAATTCATATAATTCTGTTTTAACATTAGCTCACCAAGCAGCCAGGTTATTACTTGAGAATCAGTCATTTCACTGTTTCACCCTTTACATACAGACACGTGTATATACTTTCATATGCACAAGAATAAGTCTATTTAACAAAGTAAAACAAAAATAAAATGTTTTTTTGATAATTGGTATGATTTTTCCATCAATGAACAGCGTATTTCTTTTCCTTGGTATATCAGTTAGAAATCTAATCTTATAGTCAAAATTCTTGATTGAGTATTGTAGACAGGCACTAACCCTACTATCCTATCAGCAGTAATTTTACTTTACTTAGCATTTTCATTTAAAAAATCAAATTTCTGATTTGGGGTTTATTCCCCATTGTTTCTGTCAAATTTGGAAAGTTTCATGGAAGTAATGGAAACTTTCGGAATATTTCCGGAAATTTTCATCCCTACTCGCAGCGAGCTGCTCGCGCTTTTATAAATAAGAATACTTATTTAGTTTCTTTGCCAATCGGAGCAAGATAAACGCACAACATTCGTGCTGAAAAATTCCAAATTTTCTCGGCGCTAGCAGCGAGTTACTCGCGCTTTTATAAATAAGGAGATTTAGATTATTTGCCACTCGAAGCAAGCTTAACGCACATCATTCGTGCTGAAAAATTCAAAATTTTCTCGGAACTCGCAGCAAGCTGGATTTTTTTCTAGCTACGCCCATGATTTTACCCATCGGATTCGGCCCAGAAAAAAATCCTGGAATTTTTTTCCTTTTTCGTTTTTTGTATGGGTTTGAATTGCTTTTTAGGGGGCGCCGTAGAAATCTCGCCCAGGGCGCTGGTAATGTTAAAACCGGCCCTGGATAGAGTATACTATACCTATGGAGGTAGGTACCTACAGTCACGGTCAACGGTGTAGTAGGTAGTGTTAGTACCTAGGTACCTATTCTTATAACGGTCAACCAAAATGATCAACGGTAGGTCGGCACGGAAAGACTGCAACTGGTAAGCAGTAGGTAAGCCAGTTACCATCTATAGTAAAATGTGCCATGAGGTACCTATACAGTCACAACCGCAGTCGATAGATACATACCTTACGTATTTTTTACTTTATTACCAAGAAACTCGACGCATATGGAAGAGACTAGAATCTAAAAATCCTACAGAATCAGAAAGTGGCGTGAATAAAAGGCGCTGTTTGAATACATTTTTAATAGGTACATGTTAGAGACCCTTGATGATGATGATGGTGGTGGTGATGAAGATGGTAAAGATGAAGGTTTATCAAACTCACTTGTATGAGCCCGGAAGAATGTCCAACGACAACGTACGTCCCATCATCAGAGAACGACATGCAGAATATATACCCGTATTTAGACAAAAATTCCACCTTAGCGAGGCTTTCATTAGCAGTTTCAGTGAAAAACCTCTCAGTATTCGCCTGAAGCCAGGTAACATCGGTCAGACTTAGTCTCTTGGAAGCAAAAGAGACAAAGGCATTCTTTGTGCCCTCTTCTTCTCTCAATAACTGCTTTTTAATACGTTCCCTGTATTCTTGCACAAATATGTGAATATCCGACATGCTTTCGGATAAATTGAAGCGGCTGTACGTAGAAAGATTGTTGAGGCTGGTCGCCATTATGGATGATATAAAACTATTTCCTTCTAAATATCAGGTAGGTATATGAAATTAGAAAGTAGTTAATAATTATTAAATTAAGAGAAAATAAATAATTAATTCTTTATCTTTCACGAATTCGAGATTCGAGGTTTTCTGGAATTGATTTTGAAAGATTGCGCCAATACATCACCACAGACTAATTTGTATTTATTGTTTTAAATAATGAAGCTGGGTACACATTATAGATACAAAGTCCAAAGAATGTAAATTTTTTAATAGTGTTCGCTCCGCACGATTATGTTTACCAGCGGGCGGATGTAATATTTTTGTAGATAGTGACACTAACCTGAAAAGCTACTGGAATGACGTAAACGGGCCCTTAAATCGTGTGGTTTTTTTATTTTTTACGTATAATGAAACGTAGAAAAAGTTTTTGTTTGTTATGTTGGTATCACTGGGAGGAAGCGAAAGCGCAAGCGAGATAAATAATAAAATAATGCACGAGAGTGAAAGAGTCAGATATATAAATGCCCGAATGTCAACGAAATTCTTCAAAACGCCGCCATATTGTTATGTCAATTTTGTGTCGGTGGTCGATTTATGTGTGTGAATTTATTTACTGTAATCGAAATAAAATAGTGTTTTTGCGAATCCCTTGCGGCTTACTTAGTTAAGGTGAGTATAAATGAATGATTTTATGGTAGAAATTTACTAATCTAACGAGAAATATGGGTATTACCTAGTATCAAACAATTTGGGACTCGGGTGTGGTATGGAATTTAGTTCACGGAGTATTGTTTGTTTTGTTTTATTCTAATAGTTACAGCCCTTTGATGTGTATAACGTAAACCAAATGGGTTCCGCTGTATGATGAATAATAGTTTCCACTCATTCTTTGATTCTTGAGTACACTTCCCAAAAATCGATAGGACTGCGTGCCATTGAAAGCGCACTGTTGTTTTTTTTTTGACAGGCGCAGGGTGCGTTTTTGCATCGGCTGAACCATGAGCTATCAGATACCGTCGTCACAAAGCCGCACGAGTAAGTATTGCTGTCTTATAACATGTTATCAGTGTAAAGTATAACATACAGTATAGACTATACCTACATATATGTTAAGGTACTCACCTACTTATTATTTCTCTGAACCTAAGATCATTGTGAGTCATGCTGATGGTATTATCGTCTATTAGCAGGATAACTTTCATTTGTGAATCCCTTGGTTGTAGTTTAGTAAGTATACCTACCTGTGTAGTTTTGCTAAAATGGACCTGTATTGATTTTGACTATGTTTAGTAATTATTATACCCATATAATATTATTCTTGCCAAGAATTTTATAAACTTTGTGAGAAACATCAAGTATGAAAGGTTACTTCTAGTTTAGCAATAATATTCTCATTTTCTTAAGATTTTTAATGTTAACAGATTCTATTGAATATTTATTTGTTTTCACTGCAAATGTAAAAGGCAGGTGTTAACTCTTCCCATCAGGCGAATGTCACGATCATCTCATTCATCTGATTGCATTTAAAAAAACTACAGATACTAATTATTGGTGAAACAAGTTTAACAAATTGTTATTAGTATTTGCATGATTACTGATCTAATTGTCACCAAAATCATCAAATTTCAAGTTTAAAAAAATCAAGGGCAAAGTACGGGCCTGATAGAATTATTAATTTTGGTTGTGAACCGTATTGATTAAAATTACTGAGATTAATATAATTAAACTTAATATAACTGTAAATCGTTAGTTACAAGAATGTAACTAACTTCTGAAGTTTATAACATATATAATTTTATTTCTCCAACACTCCCAGATTCTAAAGATTATTATGGGTGCACAAAGAACAATGTATAAATAGAAAAGAGAAGAGATATAAAAAGAAATAATTTTGATTGTATGTTTAAAACAACCACTGTTTTTATGCATATAAATAATTTCATTTCACACAAGGTTTTTTTTATCCATATTAGGTTAAAGTAAGCATGATATTGGGTGATGTTTAGCGATGATGCGGCAGTTGATGATAGCAGAATAATATAATAAAACTTAATACAATATCTATAGCTATCTATCTACTCAGCTGGTATCCACCCACTGCTGGGTATAGGCCTCCTCATGTTTAAGCCTCACCTTCCGATCCTGTGCGAGTCTCATCCAGTTCCCTCTGACATATTTCACAATATCATCTGACCATCAGGCTGGTGGTCTGCCTCGATGTCTATGTCCCTGTCTTGGATACCATACTGTGGCAGCCTTGGTCTAATAGCTACACAACTTGAAAATAAGTACAAATGTTAGTAATGTCTTTTGTAATGTATTCCAGTGTCACATAGCAACTTTGGTGGTTCAGACGTGCCGATGGCGCAGAGCAAGGAGCAGCAGACCCTCATGTGGCAGCAGAACTCCTACCTGGTTGACTCTGGTATCAACTCCGGAGCTGCTACTCAGGTATGTCACCAATACTTGGTTTTTCACCATCATCAGCCATTAATAGCCTGCGGCTGAGCATAGGCCTTCCTCTAATTATACCATTATACCATCTCTTGTCAAATTAGTCACAAACATTTTCTTTATGAGTTCATGCAATTTTGGAAACTACTGTTGAGTGTTATCCATTACATGTACGAGACGACTGTACTCACAAACTTTTAAAGGATACATTGAAGGGTTTTAAAAGATACAATGCTATTGATTCAACTGAAACCATGGTTGAGAGTGAAACTAGTGTGAAGGGTCTTATGAGTTGATACATTATAGTTGAAAAGTTTTTAATTAGTTTAACTAGATTTGACTCAGTTTAACTCTGGAGGTCTAATCAAACATTTTTAAAGACAGCTACCTAGCTAGTTCTTTGTTACACATTTTTTTATTCCTGAAGGAAAAGAGCAACTGTCAGAAGGAAATTAAAGAATCTGCAAAGTATTTCTTCTAAACTTTCTTGGACGCTTAAAACTTAAATGACCTTTCCTGATTTTGCCAAAATTATTATTCAGATATTTGATTCTACTATGGCTATGACAATTCAAAAGTGTTCTGGAAACTGAACTGTGGTTTGAAAAATAATTCAAATTGCAACTTATAAGTTTTAACTGTAATGTTTGCCAGGTGCCATCTCTCACTGGCAAGGAAGATGACGAGATGGAAGGAGACCAGCTCATGTTTGACTTGGACCAGGGGTTCGCTCAGGGTTTCACCCAGGAGCAAGTTGATGGTAAGTAACATTTCTGATTAACAAGTAATCAGATCATCAAGAGATCCTTTCTTTCCTTGAACATTATTAATTCTTTTTTTCATTATTAATTTTTTTTGGTCTGGGTGGTTTAAATATCTATTATAAGTATGTATTTAAGATAAGATAAGATAAGATAATCATTTATTAAATAAAGTGCGTTTACAGTCTTAACATAAAAAATACATTAAGTCGTGCGCTGCACAAAATTTTCGTCATTATTTTTCGTGAGAAAAATAATGACGAAAACTTTTTTTGAAAACATTTACAAAAGAAAAGTATATAAGTATTATATCCGTTACCCTAACCACCATATTACAAGCATTAAGTTGTTTCCTGAAATATTTATTTAATTTCTCAGCTATAAAACAATTTCCAATTCACAAATCAATCACATTTTATTATTCTTTCACAATTGCCTTGAAGTGACAACTCTGCCATATATGGATGGCATAAAGTAGTCGCAGGGGAAACCCCCTGACTTCTACACTGTCCTGACATATGGTTACAGAATAGAATAGAATAACATTTTATTTCATACCAAGTTACAAGTAGTTATAATGACATAATAAGCTCAAATACCCAATGGAGAGCAGCCAAATTTAAAGTCAGGATGACCTGAAATAAAGACTAGAAGAAAATACATCAAAAACTAACAATCTGATGTCTAAATAACAATTTCTCTTACCAGATATGAACCAGCAGCTATCTCAAACCCGCTCCCAACGAGTCCGCGCGGCGATGTTCCCTGAGACCTTGGAAGAAGGTATAGAGATCCCGTCGACTCAACTGGACCCAGCTCAGCCTACCGCAGTCCAACGCCTTGCTGAGCCATCGCAGATGCTCAAACATGCTGTCGTTAACCTGATCAACTACCAGGATGACGCTGATTTGGCTACCAGGTTAGAAAAAATCATGTGTATGCTTGAAGAAAAGTTAAGCATTACTTTGGTTGTTGCTAAGAAATATGAGCCTTAAAGCCAAGTTATTAGTGTAGTCTGACATTATACCACACTTTCTCTTATAATATATTACAATTGAATGTAATGTAAACTAAATAGAGTTCCGAAATATAGTTGTAAATATAAGTAACACATTTATTAATACTTCTGATAGAAAGTGCAAGGATTTTTACAATTAGTTGCTTGAAACACCATAAATATTTAATTCCAGGGCCATACCAGAGTTGATCAAGCTCCTCAATGATGAAGACCAAGTGGTGGTCTCCCAGGCCGCCATGATGGTTCACCAGCTGTCCAAGAAGGAAGCCTCTCGTCACGCCATCATGAACTCCCCGCAAATGGTCGCTGCTTTAGTCCGCGCCATCTCCAACAGCAACGACTTAGAAACTACCAAAGGAGCTGTGGGGACCTTGCACAACTTGTCTCACCACCGACAAGGTCTTCTTGCCATATTCAAGAGCGGAGGTATCCCCGCTCTGGTGAAACTGCTGAGCTCTCCAGTTGAAGCCGTTTTGTTCTACGCCATCACTACTCTTCATAACTTACTGCTGCACCAAGATGGTTCCAAAATGGCTGTCCGTTTGGCCGGAGGTCTGCAGAAGATGGTTGCTTTGCTGCAGAGGAACAATGTCAAGTTTCTGGCCATTGTGACTGATTGTCTGCAGATTTTGGCGTATGGAAATCAAGAATCGAAGCTGATTATTTTGGCTTCTCAAGGTCCGATCGAATTGGTGCGCATCATGCGCTCTTACGATTACGAAAAGTTGCTGTGGACCACCTCCAGAGTACTGAAGGTAAGCAAAACAACCTTTATTCACTATAGAAGTAGGTTAGCCTTTGATTGCTCTTTATAACATGGGCAGATCTAGCCTAGAAGATAGGACCCTTTCCTCGCTTCAGTTGGTATTTCTACTTTCTACATCTACCTATAGGAAATGAGTCAAGTCCTTGATGACTTTTATCAATCTAGGACCAATTTAACGATACACCAATCATCACTATAGAAGTTATTGTTAGATTTCTTTGTTGTTTGTTTCAGGTACTGTCGGTATGTTCAAGCAACAAGCCGGCGATCGTCGAAGCAGGCGGCATGCAAGCCCTGGCCATGCATCTCGGCAACCCGAGCGGCCGTCTCGTTCAGAACTGCCTCTGGACTTTGAGGAATCTTTCTGACGCTGCCACTAAGGTAATATTATCATCTTTATGTCGCTCATTGAGACAATGTCTAACCACACTGCTGACATAAGACCATTGTTGAAGTGAATAATAAATAAGGTGCTCATAGGCCGACAAGGTGTAATAAGGCTTAAGGAATTAAAACCCAGTACTATAACCAATTTCGGAACTTAACAGAGGTTTGACAAGGGATGGCGACAGAACATCTTTCATACCACTACCAAAAGAAATGTAAGGGTAATAAATAATAATATTTATTATTCAGCACAGAGCTAGGACTAACTTAATGCTACAATAGCATTTTCTACCAGTTGCCCTAATAATTTAACAAGAATAAGTGATTTACTGACCATCTCTTGTATGGTGTAGATAAAGACAGAAAGTTGTTTCTGGTAGTAGTATCCCTATATTATTTACATTACTTTGTTCTTTGTTTTAGGTTGAAGGTTTGGAAGCTCTCCTGTCATCTTTGGTACAAGTTCTTGCTTCCACTGACGTCAATATCGTCACTTGCGCGGCCGGAATACTGTCCAACTTGACTTGCAACAACCAACGCAATAAGGTACAAATCTTTACCTACTGTATATTATATTGACTTCTATACTATTTGTGATTTCTGAGATAACTGTCGCAAACCTGGCATTCAGTCACAATTTAGGCTTATCTAATCCAAGTTAACTTGATCCTTTGACCGAAATTCGTACTCCATAAAGAGTCCTAAAGATCAATAGCAGATTACACTAAGACATGAACCCAGAGCCTCCTGAATTTAATTTATAAGCTGGATGTAGGACTACTGGTCCACATACGTGAAGGTAGCTGTTCTATTTAGCCAATCTCTCAGCTTCAGTGATGAGTTGCTGCAAAGTTGTTGTGGTCCGATTAGGTTCATGCACACAATTTTACTTCCGTGCGAGTCGGCGCGGGCGCGGCAACCGTCATTTTCCGACCTAGCGGGCCGTCTATAGCAACGATCTATATTTCCTATATATTTTAATAATATGCTTTCCCTTTCAGGTGACAGTTTGCCAAGCGGGCGGTGTAGATGCTCTCGTCCGCACCGTTGTATCGGCGGGTGATCGTGAAGAGATCACCGAGCCAGCTGTCTGTGCTCTGCGACACCTCACTTCCAGACACGTTGAGAGTGAGATGGCTCAGAATGCTGTCCGCCTCCATTATGGATTACCAGTAAGTTTACAGAATCATATTATAGAAAAGTAAAGTTGACTAAACTCAGTAATGTCATCAGACTTTCAACTGAACCCATAATCTGAGAGGTTATGTGTTCATAGATGTAACAGAATAAAGACCCTGGTCTCGTTGATGTACCATTGGCAAATTCCCTAATAGTAGACCTTAGTGATATAGAATGCTAATTTCTGCATATTTTTAACAAGTGCTTGGGCCAAATGGCTTTATAATCGTGTAATTTCTCTGCTATCATAACAATTGCAAGATCTGAACTACTAAAACACCAAGACACATCCATGTATTTGCTTCTAGCTTATGGTGATCATAGGACATTGTTCTAATGTAGGGTAAGGTTTAGAATAAAAAAATAGTTCTATAGAAAGCATTTAGGTTGTGTAGTTCTGTTAAAATACTCCCATTTTCTTTTTCTTCTTGGTTTGTGACTCTAATCTTTATCCGGACGCTACGATTCTCCCAATGTCCGTATTACTCCCATTTTAACACCCCAATTTTAATATTTTTCCCCGAGCAATCCTTTTTTCTTCTAGAAGATAGTGTCACAGGTCGCTTCCTTACTAAGACTGTATCCATAATGTTTATTGCAGGTGATAGTGAAGCTGCTCCAGCCTCCATCTCGCTGGCCGCTGGTAAAGGCGGTGGTAGGGTTGGTTCGCAACTTGGCGCTCTGCCCTGCCAACTACGCCCCGCTGCGTGAGCACGGCGCCGTGCATCATCTCGTCAGGCTGCTTATGCGCGCATTCAATGATACTCAACGGGTAAGTGTACATTTGTAATGGTTAGGGTTGATGATTATTATCCATACCTACCATTTACCATTAAGACCGAAAGCTTTGATAATGCAGAACACACCAACTTCTCCAACTTGGCTAGATTCACAGAAATATCCACACTAACTCTTCTAGACTCGACTGGAATAATCAATTATTGACTAGCCACAAAAATATAAAGCTATATAAGATAGTGTTTACAACCGCCGCGTCTTGGCTGTTCTTTTAACAATGAAGGCTCTATTGAATACTGTTGAACACCTATCACTTGCCCACATGCCCACCTGAATAATCCACCTCCCTTACTCTTTACCACAACGGTTTCGGTGATGTTTGTTTTTAAAATATCATCTTTTCTCGTCAGCAACGTACATCATCCGGCGGCGGATCGACCGGCGGCGCATACGCGGATGGTGTGCGTATGGAAGAGATAGTTGAAGGGGCAGTCGGAGCGCTGCATATATTGGCTAGAGAAGGACTGAACCGACAACTCATCCGGCAACAGAATGTTATTCCGATATTCGTGCAACTGCTGTTCAATGAGATTGAGAACATACAGGTTGGTTGGAATACTAAAGTGCAATTCAATCTACAGTGAGATAGACGTTGATGAATTTACTTTGTGTAATGTGACTTTGATAAATCTGTCAAGATATGTGTGGCAAGGCAGTCTTTTCCCTTGCTTGGCCTTGGGCCGGTACACACCTGGTTGGGTCAAATGACTACAATGTTATACTTACTACAAATAGGTGTACTTGTATATGTTTAATTTTCTAAATAATCCTTTAAATCTTACAATATTATAAATGTGAAAGTTTGTGAGAATGGATGTCTGGATGTTTGTTACATTTTCACACCTAAATGGGTGGACCGATTGAGCTGAAATTTGGTAAATAGCTTAGACTCTGTAATAACACATAGGCTTTAGTACAGCGGGTAAAACCGCTGGGCGCAGCTAGTAAAATATAATTGTACAAAAACAGATTACTGTAAGATCTGATATTATACTGATGCGGATTCCTAGATATATTAAAATGACTACTTAAAGAGTCCAATAATAAATACGTTATCCAGATGCTAGTCTTGTACGCTATAGTCATTGTAGCCAGCAAGGATTTCTTCTGACAATTATAGTGAAACATGTAAATACATGTAAATGTCCACAGCGCGTAGCCGCAGGAGTTCTATGCGAGTTGGCAGTGGAGAAGGAAGGCGCTGAAATGATAGAAGCCGAGGGGGCCACCGCACCGCTCACTGAATTGCTGCATTCTAGGAATGAAGGTTTGTTCTTCTTAACACTTGGGTACTTTCGTGTGAACGCTTTGAGCATAAAATTACTGACAAAGATGCGTAGAAACTAATGATATGGGGTTAGTTGAAGTGGGATTAACTGTAAACAGTCTTAAATAGAAAGTAGAGACAATATTTTTAAACTGCAGCTATTAACCAAATTTTCATGATAAATAACTGGAAATGTAAGAATGAAGGTGAAATTCCACATTTACAAGGCATTTAATTTGCAACAAAATAAAGCTAATCGAACACAACTTGAAACGAAGCTAAAAAGCGGAGCTCGAAAATTTGAAACACTAAAAAAAGCACTAATAAGCACTTCTAGCAAAAATAGCCCTAACCCAAAAAAAAAACAATGAATATGTGAACAAATTCATTATCCACTGCACAAACCCACATATTAGCTAGTATTTTTTTTTATTAAATAATATTTAAAACCACTATAGTAACAAATTGGCACTAATAATATGTATGCTTGCATTATTAGATAAGAATTGGAGCACATATCAAACATACAAAAATTTAAATTTGATTGCAGCACTGCTAGGTGTATCGGGAGAGGATTCGAGTGAGCAATGATTGATAATTATTTGGTTTCCTCAAATCTTTCTCGGTGTTGTTGAGTTGAATTAGACGAAGTGCCTGGAAATCAGACGCTTGTATCGTAGGCACTCATGTTTTGTAGACGTCATTAGAAACAAATTGGCCGATTGTGTGGGCTTTCTCTGAGATCTTGACTCATTGCATTCTCATTCGTGTAGCTTTAGGGCTCAAACAAACTGCTTATATCTGATAGTACACAGTATCTCAATTTAGTCCTATACCTTTATTTATGACTTAAAAACTGAAACAGCGCACAATGGTGGTTAAACGCATATCTATAACAGATATAGATATTTCTGTAATAAATACATTTCAGTTAGGAGCCTTTAGGGCTCTTATCAGTCTTATTGAATTTCTTACGTTTGGCCCCTTTAAAAATGATGAAACAATGCATTTCAAAATTAAAGATTCAAAACAACAGTTGTGTAGTTTATTGCTGGATATTTTTTGCAATATATACTTACATTACCATTGCATACCCGACAAATTGTATAGTACGATATTATACGATGTAAGCAGTGTGTTTAGGTCCTTATATAGTAGAAATCTTGAACTTTATCCAGAAATCAATTAATATAAGTAATCGCTTTATTACCAGGGGTAGCAACTTACGCCGCGGCTGTGCTCTTCCGTATGTCCGAAGACAAACCTCACGACTACAAGAAGAGACTTTCCATGGAGCTGACTAACTCGCTGTTCCGCGATGATCATCAGATGTGGCCCAATGATCTGGCTATGCAACCCGATTTACAGGTAAACTATACTTCGGTGTTAAGCTTGTAGTCTGACCGTTTAAAGTTTGCAATTGGGACATGTG
Source organism: Hemithea aestivaria (assembly GCA_947507615.1). Classification (NCBI taxonomy): domain Eukaryota; kingdom Metazoa; phylum Arthropoda; class Insecta; order Lepidoptera; family Geometridae; genus Hemithea; species Hemithea aestivaria. The sequence goes on from OX382331.1 coordinate 13,295,950, forward strand.
TCACTGAGACATAAAAGCTAGACATTGACAGCTGTCCCAATCGCAAGGTTAATGTGGCCGAACTGTAATAAATGTGTATTGTTTTGATGTGCAGTTAAAATAGATGTTTTTGTAATTATAAACACCGAAACCGCATCGGTAAAGCCAAGGTGTAATTTGAATTGATTTGCTTGCATTTTTTATGAATGACATTTTCAAAAGGAGAAATATTTGAAAATTTTATTAAATAATTGCAAATGAATGATTCCCTGACAGTTTAAATTTTTTTGAATAATAAAAGTAATAATAGTCTGAATAATAAAAGTGAACCACTCTGATAACGGAAGCAAAATATATAGATACGAAATAATTGATTAGCTCAATGTTGTATTATGAGTCCATATCCAAAAACTTTATCAAACCAAAGTTATTTAATAAAACAACAATAATATAGCTAAAAACCGAATATAGCTTTAATGTAGATCATCATTATGAATAGTGAATATTTTAATAACTTTAAAAGTCATATTATTGGCTTCTTAAGGGTAATAACAGAGGGCCTATTGGCTAATTCTCACCCACTACGATTGATGGCAACTTCAATGTACATTGCTGCTTTTGTTACTTTACTCATATTAATAAGGAGGTTTAAGCACGTAATGTACGCAATTTTGTCTATGGATTCTAGTGTTTAACATGTCGTTTTGCGATAGCCAATAGGCCCTCAGGTCAAACAGTGTTCTTGGGTATGGATCTAAGTGTAATTCGTTGTAAATTCATTAGCTATCATTTTAGTTTGTGTTTTATTTTTGTGTCGTTGTTAATTTTGCCACCGTTCATTAGGACATGCTCGGGCCTGAGCAGGGCTACGAGGGTTTGTACGGGACAAGGCCTTCATTTCACCAACAAGGTATGAAATTATATGTTTTATTATGATTTTGGTCATATAACACTTTTTACGGATGTTACAGAGCAAAAAAAACGCCGAAAGATTTGCCTAGATAACATAAATAGTAAAAATACTTTAAAATGCCGATTCCGATAATTAGTAGATTAATATGTAATAAAAAATTACAATTTGCATGCTGAAAAACTGATTGAAGCGGAGCTATATATATTTTTTGGCGTCTTTATGATCTTTTTATTCCTACATTCGCAATAAAGAACTTTAGCTTTGGATGTCTCTTTTGGATAAGTCTGCTCTGTAATATTCGTACATTTGATTTGTAGTAATGTAAAGTAAATGACTTCCATTTATAGTTTCTATTTTATTTTCACACATAAATGTTCTGTCAGTAGCTAGCACCTATATTTCTATAGTAATTTTACATATAAATACAATATTTTCTCTCTTCTTTACATGCAGCTTAATCCGGGACCTATTTATCACTAAATATCAGGTGAAGGGAATATTTATTATTATTTTTGTGTTTTGATCGTATATAAACGTTTATTTATATATCTGCTGTCATTTAACAGGTTTGGATTTAGTTTTTTACTAATTTTTAAACAATTAATCAATGTTTGAGTGAATTGAAAAAATACAAAAGAATTTACTCTAACATAGATTAATTGAATTGAGCCTATAAATAAAATGGTATTATAATTCTTACCAATATTATAAATAAAATTTGTTGTGAGTATAAATTTGAGAAGTCTCCTTTCCGAAACTATAATGAATTTATTGGTTGAAAGTTTGGTATAAAACTAGCTTAGATTTTCAAGTGAAAACGCGATATGTAGCTTGTTTAGATTATGCCACAGTGAATGGTTTTCTATGTTACGAATTATACTTGTTTAAAGCTTTCGCCATCAGTCAAAATAATAAATTCATCCCCATAATACGCTTATATTTATTAACGAAAAACGCAATATTAAACATGCATTTGTAATTTGCTCGTGGATTTACACTTTGGCCAGCAAATTTGGCATGTAAGGCTTGCAAGACTTATAAGCGCATAGCAATTTTCATAAATATATGCAGTCCTTAGCAGTTTTTGTTATAGATAGGTAACAAAAAAATAACTTCCATAGTGTGTTACATGCAGGCATTTTGTATAAACAGGCTACGCATTTTGCAGCGCATAGTTTAGAACTCTCAACTCGACAATTTTCCTTATTTCTTTCTAAAAGCCATCCATCCAAAAATTCAGTTTACTCTTGGCAGATCCTCTTCTATGATATTCACCATTCACAAAGATTTTTCAATCTATTACCTAAACACAAGGCTAAGAATAAGAAATATACGCTGTTTAATAGATTTTTGATGACTGAATGTACTGACAAGATACTTTAGTGTTATAATTACTCCGCCTTAAAATACATGAGATAGCCGTCAAAAGTGAACTGAATTGGTACACAGAATTCTAATTTTCTCTCTACCATATCACTCACAATTCCTTCTATATTCCAGGATACGATCAAATACCGATAGATTCGATGCAAGGCTTGGAGATCGGCAGCGGTTTCGGTATGGACATGGACATCGGGGAGAGTTCCCCGCCCGCGCAGCCTCAAGACTTGGCCTTCCCAGAGCCACCGCATGATAATAATAACGTCGCGGCTTGGTATGATACCGACCTATAAATTAAACTACCGATCTTTAAAGTACCGACCTTTAAATTAAACTACCGACCTTCAAAGTACCTTTTAAATTAGGTACCGAACTGTAAACTACAGTACCGCCCTTTACCTAAGTTCTGGCCTGTAAACTAGTATACCTTTAAATTAAACTCTATCTTTACTGTGTTACAAAACGCGGACTGACGATTGAAACCATATAGTTCCCATTGCCCTCACATTGATTGCCTCTGGGTTGCATTTGGGGATGAGTTCTCAGTTACTTGGGATTGGCGATCTATACAGCATTTTAAAGCGATTTGAATTAGGAACAATATCTTTTCAGTCTCTATTTGGTGGTTATTGCTACCTGGGGACAAACGGACGCATACCAAACCAAGTACTAAGCGAACAATTAACGTCAGTTAATCCCAATACTATCGTAAGTCCACGTTTGGTAATAATCGCGGTTGAAGTTCTGGCCTTTTAAACTAGTACCGATCTTTAAACTGCAGTGCCGACTTTTAAACTACAGTACCGGCCTATAAACAAAGTTTTTTTTATTAAGGTTAATATAAATGTATTAGCTACCATATGCATTGTTATATCTACTTAATTACCACTTTTTACATATATAACTTGTTTTAAAGATGATGTAATATTTGAAGGAATAAATGTACAATTCAAACGTCAATCAGTGTTAATAAAATCTGATTTTTCCATACATAATAATTGAATTTTTGACTAATATCATTTTAAAGTTTCCGTTAAATATTACATTATCTTTTTGACATTATTTGAGAAAACGTAAAGCATTTATATAGCATTCTATATGTAATGTGTCATATAATGCTCTGATTTTTTTAACGTTTCCAAACTGCGCTAAGCCCGTCTTAGTCAAGTAAAGGAGACTTGAACAATAGTGCCATAGATTTGGTTACAAATTTTAATATACATGTGATAAAAAAGCAGCTATATGATTTTATATACCGAGAGCTTATTCGTTTCGATATTGGTGCTAATTTGTTCGAATTATAAAGAACCTTCGCACACGGCGCCTATTTAATCGTAACGTAATCATGTTATGAATGTTAATGTTCAGCGAACCCAAGTTGGGATTTATTACATTTTTAATAAATTCATCTTTTATTATTTATAAGTCAGTGATAAAAATATCTGACCGAGAAAGGTCAATTTTGTGCCAAATCATGTTTTCTCTGTCCTATAAGGTTTGAAAAAATCGCTTGAGAATCATTATAGGTAACTGCTACACAATAATAATTATCTCAACTGTCAATGAAATAAAGCGAAAATGGAATCGAGGAATAATGTAATTTAATCCTGATTACGTTACGATTATATTGTCGTGTGTGAAGACCCTATATTACAAATTATCTTTTCTCAAATGGCGAGATTATGAAGCCCTGCATCGATTATTTCGGCATTGTACGCGTACGTATGAAATGCGTATAATCGGATCATAGGGTAACTATTATAAGTTTTAGGCTTTAAACTTCGTAAGGTTATAAAAAAAAAATAACGCATTTAAAGTATTCGTTTGTTTGAGTGACCGGTCGGTATAATGCTGCCAGTTAAAAATGTGCATGTGACATTTAAAAAGACACGTCTTTGCAGGAGAATGTTAGATGCACAGTTTTAACTTGGGCAGAATGTTATTTATACATTTTTTATTGATTTTCACAAATGAATAAGACTGTTTGATTGAGTGAGGCATGTATTTAATTATGTTTTTTTATATTGACTGCCATTTTGGACGTATCACACAAATCAAATAGGTGATGAATCGTAGGATTGTGTGTGTTGAAATCAGCCATTTCGTGTCCGGATTATTGTATTAAATTTAAGTTAGAGCTGCGCTCGACACGTAATTTAATCGTAACATAAGTGTAACATTTTCATATTTTTCTTAGAGGAAATTTTGTTTACTTGACAACGGAGTAGAAAAATGTCTGTGATTAGGTTTTGCACCCATGTGTTTCAAGCCAATTAGAAAAAAAACACTTCGTATATTAACAAGCCTGCTTACAGCCAAGTTATTATACTCTTTTTCAAATAAAAATAAGTTACTTTACCTACGTCATATTTCAACTGAACTAAGAATGGAAAACAATATCCAACATAATTGTATAACTACTTAAAAGTTACATTTACAATACGATAAAGTTACGCCTCGAGTACGAAAGCTTTTAGTATTTGTTGATGATTGTATTTTCCTTAGCGTAGAGAGTAAGTAGTAGCGTAACGTTTTCTATACGAAATATACTCGAAAACAAACTTCAAATATGAAATAGTATTCTTTTAATATTTGCACTTACAGACAGTTATTTAGATGCACTCATATGACAAAAAATACCCTTTAGACGAATATATGGATAGATAATGTAATCTTTAGATGTGGTTTTTGCAATTCACGATGGCGTTTAAATGGAACCTCCATAATATTTAAATACATGGTATTTCCTTCATGAGCTTTATAACATCAAAAAGTGAAAGAATGGTCGGCAATATACTAGCAATGAGCATAGTATTGCAGATAACTCATAGGTTAGAATAATTATCTCTTACCATCTCAGTAGCTTTCTAATGGTTCGAGTATTCTGTTCCTATGGCATAAAAGCACTAACAATAAGTTATTTAGGTCTCATAATGAACTCAAATCAAGGCCCCGCCATCGTGAATTGTAAGAACTATAAAATAAGTAATTTTACGTAATAATTTTATTTAGGAACTTCCTATAATAATTTTTTCTATTTGATATTGTAATCGACTTTACCAATGTGTTTGTATTTTGACTGCGTTTTGAATTATGGAAACATTGATAGAGTATGATGTTTGTGTCCATTCGTATGGATTTAACGTAATAAAGTAAATTTAATTAACTATTTTTGTGTTTTATTTATTATTCACCTTAATTTCATCTTAGCCCTTTTTTCCTGAAACTGTAAGGGTCGTCTATTACCGTGTCACAAAGGTTACAGGATTACGATAGTTAAACTACATAATCGAAATAAGGATTAACAACAAATTAACTGCTAAAAACACAACAGCTGTGTTTTTGAGGTCGGAACGCGAGTGCTGAAACAAACGTTTTTGTCAAAGGATTTTTCCATACAAAATTAATTTCAGGCACCACTGGAATAGTTTTATAAAACGCCGCCACAGCCAATACCACACATTTATTTTGGAATATAAATTCGTAGATACTTTTTGATAATTCCTCATGAAAAGAACTGCAATATGATTGCACACATTTTAAAAGAGCCGGCCTTAGTTCCAGCACTACATCGTGCACGTATACGCGCGCAGTGACAAATCTCAAAGTATTTTTAAAGTGAGAAATTGACAAAACGGTGGGTAGAGGCTATGTTTCTACAAATCTACGATTGCACGCCCTTACGATATGTAGGTATTAGGTATCTAGTGAAAGCAGCACGTAAACATTATATTACACAACTATTAGTAAATATGTAGGTAGGTTGACAAGTAGGTAGTAATAGTATCAAACATACATACCAACAGGATCTTGAATAAAAGTACATATTTACTTGTTGAACTGTATTATATTTTCGGCAATTACATGGTTTACTATTTTTCTGTTGCTATTTTTTCACATACATTTTATCTAGCCGCCTTGTCATCATGACTTATGTCAGACCATAGTGCCATAGACTATGTCATTTCTTATATTGTTTATTTTTAATTTGGTTGATTTGCTTTTTCGCATCGTTTATTAAGCATTTAAATCGTTATGTATCACAATTTCTAACAATCGGCCGTTCTGCCATGGGGATGTCCCTATCCCCAAACACATCTCGGCCATTCTTTGTTGGTGTATGTCCCCATACTACCGACAGTACATCGTATTCGGGATAGTAAATACATTTGAGCAAGTACATTTTTTTTTAAATATCGACAACTAATGGTACAGAGCAATAATTTGATTTAGATTAAATAAAAACTTTTTAGTTAAGCTTCATATTCGCGTTGTGTTGTTGTAAATCATTTTAATAAAAGAAAAAACTCAAGTTAATTAATTTTAAATTTAACACGTTTTTTTTTTGAGAATTATGTTAGTAAATGACTACCGCTCGTTCGCAAAGCACCTCCATGAGAAGAACGAGCAAGAAACTCATGGATATTGCTGTTTGTTTTATTAAGTTTAAAATGTTTACATCTTATTGTCATAATTAATTTTTCGTTTGAATGGCACTACGTCTTTTATCATGCGAAGTTACTTTCTTAGTGAAATTGGCATTTTATTAAAGAGATATTATAATTTTGATTACTTTTATCATGACTATTTATTTAAAGACAGTCATCTGCTAATATGCCGACGAAGGAGCTTCCAGTCATCTCCATCTATATTATCACATTGACTTATCAAATGGCATAACTTTTTCCATAATATGCTTCACTTTAGATAAGGCTATGTTTTGTTTTCCATAATTCTAGCTTATGGCATAATGGGAGTGAAAATATGTATCTTCTATCTTCAGTATCATTTGCTTAGTCTGCATCACAACAACTGGTAACATTTCCATTATAATTAGGTACATTATAGACGAGTTTCATAAGTATTGTTGCCTTCTGATACCTCATGCCGCCCAATGTTCATTAGTGGGCTGACTGTTGTAATATCTTTGTATATATTGCTTATTCAATTGAAATTAAATTTTGTATTCTTGTGATATTCTGGAACCAATGTAATGTTTGGTTGTTCCTAAATCCTTCAGGTACCTTTCCTTTTTTATTTTTGTATCTCTTTTTATAATTTATGACATTTCCTCAATGTTATAAAGATCTATTCTATATCATCGATATATTATACTGCTATAACAATCACATCTTTTCCATTTACAATATAAACATATGGATTTATTCTTGAGCAAGGCATCCCAAATTCTAAAGCAATATTTAATTGTCTGTGCCAATAGTTTGTTCGCTGGCTCGTGTCTATTATACATTGACATATTTAGTTTACAATCATAATGTTCATCCTCATAACCAGGTTTTAAATGTAAGTTTCTTCAGTAACTTTGCTGAGTAAGAATGCTGTGACTCCATCCATTTGGTGTATCTGTTTCTAGTTCCTTCTTGGCATCCAATCAGGTATCTTATAGGCGAGTGGTAGACCACTGGAGCATAGACCTCAATGTAATCAATGTCCTTGTCTTGTTTATAAATATCCTTTATCATCGGTCTATGATATAATGTGTACAATACCCATTGGCATTCATCTTGGTTTTATTGATCTATTTGCTAGGTATAGCAGATTTTCCTTCTGGTCAACGTTTTTGATCTATAAAGGATATTCTTTATTCCTAGTATATTACATCTGAAAGCTTGTTTGATATCTTCAGAATTCTTTGTATATCTTCATTTTATACATTTCCTTGCATTTACATAATATTTCAATAATTAAAACATAGATGACATTATGAGCAACAGTATCCTTGGCAACCATTATTCTTCATAAAGGCCATAGATATTCTATTACATTCAAGTAGATATTATATGACCATATAAATTAAGCTAACAATACCTCATTCATCTGCGTTTCCAGTATTTAGAACTTCTTGAAGACTGAATCATTTTCCGGAAAACTCGATAGGTCATTGCTTAGCACTAAGATTTGTCTCTCTTAAATAACGATTCTCATGCTTTGCTGTTGCATTCTTGATATCATAGTACGATTAGTGAAGTCAAATGTCTGTTACGGTGTGTCGGTGTCTCATCAACAAAATCTTCATATTGATCTGAACCATATGATATCATCATCGCATATTACCAGCTCTGGCCACTGATTACTTTGCTAGCTCTATCCAACAATCTTCGCCAACTTTGGCCAACCGGGACTTTGGCAGCTCTAGCCATCAATCTTCGCCAACTCTGGCCAACCGGGACTTTGGCAGCTCTAGCCATCAATCTTCGCCAACTCTGGCCAAAAACATATATTTCCCTCACCAGGGTCTCATTTACAAAACATTGCCAGCTCTGGCCAATTTAAAACAGATATTTCCCTCACCAGGGCCTCATTTACAAAACATTGCCAGCTCTGGCCAATTTACAACAGATATTTCCCTCACCAGGGTCTCATTTACAAAACATTGCCAGCTCTGGCCAATTTACAACAGATATTTCCCTCACCAGGGTCTCATTTACAAAACATTGCCAGCTCTGGCCAATTTACAACAGATATTTCCCTCACCAGGGTCACATTTACATAACTTTGCCAGATAAAATCTGGCCAACTTAGAACATATTACTCCCTCACCAGGGTCACATATATACTTTATAGTAGGTATAAGTTCAACATATTACTCCCTCACCAGGGTCACATATATATTTTATTGTAGGTATGAGTTCTAACTCGTAACAGTCACCAAGTCTTAATGTAATTCACATAAAAACACAACGGACTCCCATAACTCATACATAATACACAAGTCGCCATTTTTTTCAATATATATGTCAATAACTGTTAATTATTATAACAACTCAAACTCTTTACTAACACTTGCTAATATTATAGACATTGTACAATTGTACAATCACACAAATTCTTCATAGTAATTCCACATAAATTGAGTTTCCATACCGGTTACAACAGTATTTTCTATCTTGACGATGTCCAAAACATAAAGTAAGTCCCTTCAGAAAGTTACTGATATATGATAGTGACAATTTGTGAACAATGACTCCCTTTGAGAGCACCATCTTATTAGCATGAAGAAATGTACCATCATTTAGGTCTGAACAATATCAACATACCCAATTCATCAAATCTTAAAAACAACATTCTATTCTAAATGACAATACCAAAATTTGCCATCACTTGTCATGCATTGTGGTGTTTACATTGGTTATGTCTGTCGCGGCCAAAGGACCTCGAATCTGTGGGAATTTCTTCATCCAAGCTCATACAATTATTAGTTAACTTTTAAGTTTGTGAAATGAAACTTAATACCATATTATATTATAAAATGCAATATCATCAATATTTAATTATGGTCCTCCAAATATAAACTGTCAGTTAGTCTTTATATTTGATATGCCTTCTACTATATCACCTAGTTATCAAATGGATCTAAACGAGAACATTCTGTGCGTGTATACCAATGTGTATATATGTAACCTATATTTACATATATAGTAAAAGACAGTTTCAGTTCATCATTTGTTTGTTGGTCTCTTACCATTCATTCAAAATAATATTATTAACAGTGTGGAAGACTAATTATATCTTTATCTAAAACAATTCTTATTCACCTATGAATAAATATTAAGTAAATTCTCATTTATATAATACTTCCCACAAAACTCTTCATGCTTTAATGTTATATAATTTGAGTGACTTCATATACACATCCTAGATATACACACCATAGATGGACCATTGATATTCATTGATCACTAAATCCATAGATGGGCCATTGATATTCATTGATCACTACATTCATAGATGGACCATTGATATTTACTGATCATGTAATTTCACACTTACTTTTGAAGTGTTTCTATCAACAAACAATGTGTAAATATGGTAGCCTGAACATACTTTTAAACTAGTACTACTAGTAATCTTAACTTAATGACTGGATACTACTATCCTATAAAGATGGTACTAGATAGTTCAAACGACAGGTAACCATTGCATACCGTTACTTTTAAATGTAATCATATCTAAATAATTTACCTAATTAAATTTCAAATCTGCCTTACATAGAAAGTAGGTAGTAACAATTGCAATAATTAAAAAAATGTCTTCTTTACAAAAGGTTACATGCTCACGTTTATAAATCATGTAGTGTCATAACAATAATTCTACTTTATGACATCTGGGGCAAATCCAGAATTCCAACTATGAATACAAATTATCACAAAATTATTTTATTATTTGTTCTTCTGTACCATTCAATAATATGAAATCTGAGCTATGTAGTGAGCAGTATAAATCCCCCCATTAGTAGTTTGGTGGTAACCCGTAAATCATTCTGTAATAGACAACCTGCCCTAAGAGCATTCAAATGATTGTACACTTACATTTCATTTACTCAAGTCTATGATAACAATTATGTAAACCCTTCCAAAAAGATAATATGTCATCTGTTATAATATTGTATCCTTATTCCTTTTGCATATAATGGTGTTATCACTTTATATGTGGAAGCTATTTATTGGCTCTTCACTACTTTATTTATGCACCATAGCTGTAGGCCTCCCAAATAATATGTGAGAATATATATCCATAAAATATCAGTTTGATGAGTCAACATCATTCATTGTGGAATACACTACATTTATTAATAAGTCTACATTATATACTCAAAGTTCAAATTTCAAAGTTATTCATTGCGATCGTATGTATACAAAAGATAACAAGTTATTATAATATGGTTGTCTGGAAGAGATCGCCATCAGTGATAAGACTGCCAATCGTAATACTTCCTTCTGTGCAACCTTAGTTCCTTAGTATTGTTACAAGTACGTTAGTATAGCGGTATTATTTAATATGTACGATTATTATATAATTTTCATTGTACTCATACTCAATTTATTATTAGAATATTCTTTTTTGTATAGAACATTAAGCTTTGATTTTTCAAAAAAGGAAAGGATAAAATATATATATATAAAAAAAATTAAAAAGAAAAGAAAGGAAAAAAAATGGAAAATGAAAAGGAAAAAAAAAAAAAAAAAAAAAAAAAAAAAAGGAAAAATTTTGAGAGGAAAAAGAAAAAGGGGAAAAAAAAAAATGCAAGGAAGATAATAATTAAATTATGTTTATTGTAATTATTAGTAGTATGTTTATTTTTAATAAATAGTATATAAGGGTGCTGCAATAGCCCATAGCAGCAGGTTATGTTGTCCGCATGAGGCGGTATTAAAAAAAAAAAAAAAAAAAAAAACCTTAGTTCCAAGTTTATATTGCTGTATTTGTGTGAACAATAAGGAGTTTTCTATTCTATAATATAATAGTCTGCTACAGTCCGCTTTTCAGCATGCAAATTGTAATAATAATAAAAGACACATTTCAAGGTACAATGTTATGTTTAGACGGACCTAAGACTGACAGAACAATATTATAATATCACAGTCACTTTGACCTCATTGGGAACATTTAGTATAAGCCGTGCTTTTACTGTCATTTTATTTCACTAAACACTTTTTTTTTTCTTTTACTTTCTGAACCAAAATATTGTTCTGGTTCACTGATATTAAAATTCAATTTGATTCTAGAAAACTCTGTATCCAATATTATAGCTATAGTAATTCAAATGTAAAAATACTTTGTGTCAATACCTACTGGGTATAGGTACATCATCTCTACATGTATACAGATATATATAATAATTAATGCAGATATAATTTACTTAAAACACATTCAATGTTTTAGTTTTAAAAATGGTTCTCTAATATCATATTTCCTTGCTTCAGGGGCTAAGCTTCAAGATTTATTATTAATTGCCAATGGGAATATGACTGATTAATAACTATAGTAATAGACTTTACGGTACACTATACATTCCGTCTCAGTATTAAGCATAGAAGATTAATAAAATAATCTTTACGAACCGAATTGTTACAAAGTCTAAAATGAACTTAATGTGAACCGATGCCATATTTTGTAGGTAACATTGACAAACAGTTTCATAATACCTTAGGTACTCGAACAACAATCTGCATGCAGAGAGTCCTCAAATTCTTCGGACACACCGTCAGGCGCGACCCAGACAGTCTGGAGAGACTTATCCTTACTGGCAGTGTAGAAGGGAAGAGAGGTAGAGGGCGCTCACCCACGCGATGGACGCATGTGACCCAGGATGCTACGGGAGCCACCCTACAAGCGTCAATCCAAATGGCGCAGGACCGGCATCGATGGAAGGAAGTGGTGTCAAAGCTGATGAGGCACCATGATCACGTCCCTCAATCATGAGGCTACGACCAAGAAGAAGGTACTCACACGTTGAACATTCCTCTTTTCTGCTTGTAGCTCCTACGTGTGGCTGGGTGCCGCAGCTCTGCTAATGTCCACCTTCTCAAGGTATCATAAACACTGTGCTAGGAAAGTCTGCGATAAGGATATGGTCAGTAATAATTTCATCATAAATGCTAGAGTAAGATTCTCTTACTTCCATTGGAAAACATATTGTACAATTTAGCAAAATTCAAAATATATTATACTATCAGCTATTCTTGACAAAGAAGCAAAACTTGACAGATCAGTGCGGCCAGAGCCTTATCTTCAAAACTGACCTCCTCAAGCATGACAAGAAATGCCTTAATATGAACAGTAATTCATTTTATTTATTCCTTTATCTTCTCACCAAATCAAATAAGGTTATGCAAAATTTGCTTATTCTAGCAACTTCGCTATAGCAAAATAACTATTATTTACCATTGATTACAGTAAAGGTTTGTTAAAATTTAGTTTAATTTAACATAAAGGTCATTGCTCCGAAGAGCAATATCACATAAAATATCAGCAACATAAAATAACTTGTCTAATCAAGTACCTCACAGAAAATGTAGGTACCAAAATATGTGTGTAGGACATTGTACACGAACCCACCATAATATAGAGGTAGAACTGTCCGTTTTATTTATTTTAATAATTAATTATTATTAAGTATACCTACTGTAATGTGTGTGTGTAATTATTATTACACTACAAAAAATTAAACCAATAAAATTTGTTAGACTTCTGAACTCTGAACTACACAGACCAGCAAAGCTATCGTTTGATACAAAATATTAAACACAATAATAAGTGAGCAAAATAAATACCTGGGCACAACCAGTTGCTGCCAACTTACCATAGCGTTGCGTCGTAAACGCAAAGCAGTGCACATCGCTGACGCGCATTTCACCGCTCAGCCAAATTTCCAGATCGATCTACAATTACCTAGTAACTCACTAGAACTATTATTAATGAAAAACATACCCAATCTCTTTCAATATCCATTCCGTCAGGAACAGCTCTTACTAACAGCATTTGGACATGTTAGCGTTCGTCAGGTTCATCCCGCTTCTGAATTAATAGTATCAAACATACATACCAACAGGATCTTGAATAAAAGTACATATTTACTTGTTGAACTGTATTATATTTTCGGCAATTACATGGTTTACTATTTTTCTGTTGCTATTTTTTCACATACATTTTATCTAGCCGCCTTGTCATCATGACTTATGTCAGACCATAGTGCCATAGACTATGTCATTTCTTATATTGTTTATTTTTAATTTGGTTGATTTGCTTTTTCGCATCGTTTATTAAGCATTTAAATCGTTATGTATCACAATTTCTAACAGTAGGTACTAACCTAGAGTGATTTGCAGATTAGTTTTGAACATTGCGGTTGTAAATTTATCGAGCCATAGAAATAATAGGATAGTTTATAAACTTTCGCGATTTGAATTCATGTTAATCTTATTAACCCGACAAACAAAGCGGTGACCGCTGAGCACCTACTTGAATCTAGACTGGACTGGACTAAGCCACTGGATCGCGCTCCGCAAACCGCAGACTTTCTACAATAGCTACTTACCAAAGAGTAGTACCTACCTACGTGAAGGAATTTAACTTTAAAAAACCAACGTAATATCAATCGTGAAGATGTTTTGTCATCTGGTGGGATCCGACAATAAGGTGTTCACATCCTTTACATAATTCGAAAACCGGAGTGTTGTGATTCGTGATAACCCTGAGAACACTTGATCGAGTGAGGAGTGAGGGTAGTTGTACCTATACTTGTAAATCTACCTTCTCGCTGCCGCCGGACCTTCGCGTCGCCTTTCCAGTTCTCTCGTGAGCACGACTCATGTAGCTGAGCCGAAACGTCGAGAGTCGAGGTTGGTTTTATAATAGGTACCTACCTATTGATTTTGTAAGACTAACATTATCCTTTTCAGACCTGAATTATTTTTTTCATCCTGTGGAATTGGTAAATTCCGTGTGTCTAAAGTATAGTAAGGAGACTATTAAAAAAATAGGTAGTAGGGGAAACTGGGTAACAATGGATAATGGGGAACAGTGAATAAATTCCAATAAGTATCTGTGCTTTAGTTATTCACTCACACCGAATGAACAGAAGTGAGGCGTGGGTGATACCAATCGTTCAATCCAGTCCACACTGAGCTGTGGTTGGAGAGAGACCTGCTGCTGAGGATTGGGGAACAATGATTAACAAAAGTAAATTTTCACTACTTTTTGAAAAGTGTTTCACGTAGTTCTGGATTCAATTTTTATTTTTCTGATAGATAATTTGGGATCATTAATGTTTTAATTTTATGTTTTCTGTTTTATAACTTTGATACTCGTGATAGAATATTATTTTTTTAAATTAGTTTGGTCAAACGGTCGTTGGGTAACAATGACTAATCGGCCAATGGGTAACAATGAATAGGTTATTCATTGTTCCCCATACCAAACAAGCATGGGGTACAATGAAAATTACCTCGTTCTTATTTACTTTTGAATCTTATCCTTTATTATTTAGGTACATAAAATGGCACGTAACTACATTCGGAAGACATCCGAAGCTGCGCAATGCTCTATCTCTGATTAAATTTTATAAAATGTAGCCAAATAGATGAATTTGAAATGGATTAATTGAAATTTGAAAAAATGTAAAATAGACTTGCAAATGTGCTCTATTGTAGCCTATTTGAATAAATAAAGTTTGAGTCAGCCTCGGGATGCCAGGCAACGGCATACATCGACACAATGTCGATAATATGTTCAACATCTTCAAATTTCAACCCAATCAGTTCCGCGGTTTGGGCTTTGATTTAATAGATTAGTCAATCAATATTCTGTCAGCCATTCCTTCCATATATTTATTAGACATAGGTCGTATACAAGTGAAATTAAAACAAAACTTTTTAAAAGCAAGCTTTTATAATTCTAGCAGCATGACGAGTACTTTCGTCAAGAAATTGTCGTTCGAATCCAATGAGCCCAAACTCGATGGGGTTACGTCGATTAATAACGGAGTTCGTAGAGCCACCTTCCAGCTCCATCATCAGATCAGCTTATGTCATAATAATATTGCATTATCATCCGATTTGCACGCAAAATTTCAGCTCAATCGAAAACCGGGAAGTGGGTACCTATAATTTAACTTGCAAGATTTGATTACAGGCAGACAGACAACAGACAGGTGAAATTATATAAATCTTGTAAAAACGTGATTTTAATACTTTTAATTACGATTTAAATTACAATTGAGAAGAGATTGTTTTATAAATATATTTTTGATGAATAAATGCAGTTTTTATGTTACAGCCTTAAGAGTTAAATACGATTTGATCTTCAATTATTCAAAGAAAGTTGTTTTCGAAGACAAACTCAAGTTTTTTTCACTTTTTGTGCCTCATATTTCCGTTAAAATTCATTGTACCCCATTGGTTCATTGTTACCCGAGCAGTTATTCATAGTGACCCAGTCCTGGGGAACTATGAATAATTTCCCATTTTTTGTTAAACGCCTCACTGAGTCGTAATTATTGAAGTTAGCGTCCAAATTATGTGTTCCCCTTGTGCTTCGATAATGTACCTATAGTATTTGTGTAAAAATAATTTCCTAGATATAAAGAGTATAGTAATTTTTAGCGTTAGAAAAAACGTTATTCATTGTTACCCAGCTTCCCCTAGG
Source organism: Hemithea aestivaria (assembly GCA_947507615.1). Taxonomy (NCBI): domain Eukaryota; kingdom Metazoa; phylum Arthropoda; class Insecta; order Lepidoptera; family Geometridae; genus Hemithea; species Hemithea aestivaria. The sequence goes on from OX382331.1 coordinate 13,312,169, forward strand.
CAATTTAAGAATCTGGGATCTGATTTAAGGTTGTCTTTTTGTGCGATCGCTTGCTCGCACGTTAGATATGGCGAATTTAGAAATAAGTAGGTAGGTATATGCCCGTAGAACCTACCTAAATTCGTAGGATTTAGTATTTCCATAATGTTTCACGGTAATGCTCTAAAATATAGATAATACTAGCTGTTCCCAGCGGTTTTACCCGCTTTACCTACTGTAGACTGTAGCCTATGTGTTATTCCAGATTCCAGGGTCTAAGCTATACCTATCTAACCCAAATTTCAACTCAATCGGTCCACCCGTTTAGACATGAAGAAGTAACAAACATACACACACACACATTTTCGTATTTATGATATTATTAGTATGATTATTTTATTAGCCTCTGTGTTATTCCAGGGTCTAAGCTATATCTATACAAAATTTCAGTTTAATCGGTCCACTCGTTTAGGCGTGAAAGAGTAACAAATATCCAGACATCCGTTCTTACAAACTTTCAAGTTTATAATTTAGTAAGATTTTTTAAATGATGCCGGCGAGAGAGTCGCACAAGGAAGCTCTTATTCTTTTCTTTGATCTGCTATGCTCAAATCACTATGACTAAGTCTTACCGCAAGGCTATATTTCGACGTCTACGTAACCTCGTATTGGAAACATTATGCTGATATTCCCCTTAACTTCAAGAGAGCGGCGCGACCGCAGACCGCGACGCAAGTTCCTACATCCTACCCTTTGTCCTGAAGCTACGCCTTACTGTTATTATGCACTATTAGAACTAAACCGCGGCATGCGACACTAATCGTATGTCTATTCTCGAAATTTATAACTATTTCGAGGTTTTGGTTATCCGAAGATTTCCCCAAGTAGATATTTTTATTAAGAACTTTGCGTAGGTACTCTAAATATATATTATATACGTAATAAGTATTTTTAAAAACGTTTCTAATTTAAAATAGCAACGTAGTTATGTTATTCTTAAAACGAAAAAGGCATTTTGGAAATCCATTGCCAATTATTTTTCAAATTATCATTTTTCAAATATAAGTAGGTACCTACTTACTTACTCAGATTATGATCTCTATATACCTATAGTCTAGTGTTAGGTACCGAGAATTACAAAAAGTAAAATATAATACATAATATTATATTAATGGAATATGTATTATTATTTAATTTTTTTTTAAACGAGATAGGCCTACGTTTGACCACATCCCACCTGATGGAAAGTGAAAATTCGGTCAACGATGGATCACGTGAGATGCCTAGAAAGGTTCCTATTCACTCGTGCCTTGAAGATACCCAAGTTGTACCGCTCGGGAAACACGGATGACGGCAAAGTGTTCCAAACGCGACCAGTTCTCATTAATATATGGTTTATATATGGATTTATGGAATATATATTTATTAATATATAATATTATTTTATGGAATATAATATATTCCTACATTTTACTTTTTGTAAATTATGATTCGAAGTTCGTCATAATATCTCGCACGCACCCAAGGACAAAGCTCTTAAGCGACATTATTCAATACGTCGCAGATCTTGTACCGACGTCTGACATTAATGATCATCCTCGAGACTAATATCCCTGTATAATAGGAGTAGGTAATAAATGGTAGTAACTCAAAACTGTCAGGTCAAACGTATTTCATTATTCACCCGGGAGTTTCCAATCACAGTTGAACCCTTCAATTATCGACAGTAACCTACTATTGTATGTTTAATGTGGAGTAAACGGTTTTTGGTCTTTTCCCACAGGACTACAACTAGTAATTAGCGCTATAGACAAGGAGCTGGAGGAAGAAAATTGTTACCAAGTATAGGTACGATTTACTTTGGTAAAAATTTCACATACTTATTTACCAAGAAATTATAATATTGAATCATGTGTCAAATAAAGTTTAATCTTCAGGTATAGGCTTTACAAAAAATATACCTACGGCCTACGTACCATTGACGACCTCTGTGGCGCGGTGGGCTAATACTCGCCTGCAACGCAGAAGGTTGCGGGTTCGATTCCCGCATGGGACAAATGTTTGTGTGATCCACAGGTATTTGTTTCTGGTCTGGGTGGTTTTCAATATCTATTATAAGTATTTACAAAAGAAAAGTATATAAGTATTATATCCGTTATCCTAACCACCATAATTTCTATTTACTACCTTGGCGAGAATCTGTTCATCTATTTTCCATGATAGGTATATTAGTTGGAAGTTGGTACTAGCCTACTGCCTAGAAAGCTTTTCCCCAGTAATTACAGAGGAGTGAGCTGTTGAAATACAATAATTAATTGTTCGTGTCTTCACATAGGGGCATTTATCGAAGAATTTGTGTGATTGAATCGTTTTAATTATAAATTACCTTCCTTTCCTTTCTCAGTAAATAAATTAATTTATTTTAACCGAATAGAAATATCTCGGTCCTCGGTTAATTCAGATAACCTAATGTAAGAGAGAGATAAAGTAATGTAACCTAATCCAAGCCTTGTCCGTTTTAGCAACCACCACCTAAATCCGTCTCTCTTTAATTTCCCATCATTATAATAGAAATCAATCTAACTTCATATACTTTTAAGTAATTAATTAAATAATAAGAAAATAAATTGGCGTTTCCCTACAAAGTACATTGGTAGGTACTTACCCAACCGTCTGATTAAAGAAACGCCTTTTAAATATACGGTTCTGTGTTTTTAAGAAGGTTTTATCTTAGTCACTGTTTGTCCGCTTATATTATGTGGTCGCTACCAGTGTAAATTGTAAATTAGTCAGTAGGTAGGTACTAGGTACTATGCCTAGGTGCCTCTACCATGCCTAGGTATGTGTATAATAAAAAAGTAGATATACCTTTTTTTGACCCAAGAAAAATGCGTTACGAGACATGGCCCCACGCCGGGGGGCTCAGGGCGGTATGTGGGTTTCCCTCGCCGAAGATGGGCGCGGCGGGGATACCCACTAAAAACCTGGTGGTGTTCCTGCGGTACGTCATAATGCCGGGGGAGAGGGTACGCCGAAGCACTCATCCGCTGCTCTGAAGTAGATAAACTTTGCCCAACAATGATTCTTAAAAAGTTATGTAAGTAAGGATTTTTATTTCAGTTGTCTAGTAACATACTTAATACAGGTTCAAAAGGTTGGTATCACTGTAAAAAGTCGCCATCTTGAGTTTTTTTACGTTAAATTTATATATGTAAGCAGCAAATTTATTTTACGATCGTGTTATTATTGCCTGCACCGCTCCCCCTGCTATGTCGGTTTACGATTGTTTAATAAACCTGCGTTTTTGCGCGTCGGGGGTAGATAATACAGTTTTAATGGTCAATGTAAACCACATCTGCCCGCAGTTGAGGGCACGGTCATTATGTACAGATATTATTGACTTGTACGTTGGTTGGATAAAAATATAAGATCTACGTTGTGTTACGCCTTGAACTTATGTATATCTAAGTACCTACCTGAGTACATTTTCATAGATAGGTACACTTTTTATTGGACCTTGATATTGATTAATATAATGTACCTAGGTACCTAATTTTATGAAAAGTTTTAAATGCAAAACGCACGCATGGACAAAGAAATCGCTTAATAGTTTGCCTTTTATTTACATTTTTATTGATTAAGATTTTTTAAGGTATATTCATTCCTCATATTATAGAAGGTACCTATGATTTGATAAGAAACTCATAACTCCCCTAGCACAGCAGAAAACTTCACCCTAGTTATTAATTATACTTATGACGCGGCCCATAGCCAAGATATTTTAGGTATTCAATTCAAAATAAAGTTTATTGGACATCAAACATTTTGTAATTAATATTATACATACATATGTGAAACAATTTGTACAAGCGTAAGCGGTTAGAGGTAATACGAGTAGGTATATTTTAAAGTACTTACCTACGTAATGGGTTCTGTCCCACTGCTAGACAAAGACCTCTCTCAAGTTTCCTTTATATTACAAAGACGATTAGCATTGTAAAGAAAAACAATGTCGGAAAACAAGTCAACACACCAGTTCGAAAAGTTCAACTTTTTCCAGCAGAATCTCAAAGTAATTTAAATACACAAAGTAGGAAAGTTTGTTAATTATTTTAATAAGGTAAGCCATCGATCGGCGCTGCCAACTGTTACGGGACTAAGTGCTCAGAAGTTTTACTACTTTTTAAAAGCTCTTGCCCGTATCTACCGGTTTACGTCCTTATTATCTTGGCTTTATGATTTTGTGCTTCTGAACTTTATGTAGACTTTGTTTACTTATTTATGTACCTTCTAGTCGCTTCTTTGCTGTTTTGGGATTTCGTTTCTATTTTACTTAAAGATATAAAAGGAAGCATGACTGGTTGACTGACTGAGTGATCTATCAACAACTCAAACCCCCATGGAATGGATTGAGTTGGTATAAGTGAAGTGCAATAAGGGATATAGCCTGAGGGCCTATTGGCTAATTCTCACCCACTACGATTGATGGCAACTTCAATGTACATTGCTGCGTTTGTTGTTTTACTCATATTAATTAGGAGGTTTAAGCAAGTAATGTACGCAAAATTGTCTATGGATTCTAGTGTTTTACATGTCGTTTGGTGATAGCCAATAGGCCCTCAGGCCATAATATTTCCTTTCCTGTTTTATACCTACAGGGGCCACCTTTAAATATAGAGGTAAGTAATCTTGCTTAGAACTACAAATGAAATGTATCGTTTCATGATATTTTTGACATTTTATAGCAAGTTTTGTGAAACGCCCACGCAAGTTCTGCTATAACTGGCGCTAAGTCTGAATGTTAATTGAATCTAACCATAGCTTTGAATAAACTTTATCTATTGGTATATTTTTCTTTAGTTAGTTTTTAGATGATATCCTCTTGTTTCATTATTCCTATAATTCAGAGGTACCCTGTAATACAGAGGTATTTACTAGTTTGTATGATTTTAAACAAGTGAAATTTAAAAAAAAACTTTTTAAAAACAAGCTTTTATTATTATGACCATAAAGTACACGTCAAGACGAATCAAATGAGCCCAAACTCGATGGGGTTACGTCGTTTAATTACGGAGTTCCTATGACCACCTCCCGGCTCCATCATCAGATCAGCTCCATGTCATAATAATATTGCATTGTCATCCGATTTATGCATGCATGCAAAATTTCAGCTCAATCGGACACCGGAAAGTGGGTCAAATTTAAGTTGCAAGATTTGATTACAGACAGACAGACAGACAACAGACAAGTGAAAGTAAATAAAAGCTTGTAATAACAAGTGAAATTTTAAAAATACTTTTTAAAAACAAGCTTTAATTATTATTATTATCTTTCATTGTAGGGTTAGGTAAGGGCATACACTAATAATAAAACACTGATCTCAAGGATTAACGCACTGCACTTATATTATCCTTTTCTAAATGCACAAGGAAAGTAATATGTCCGTTCCTATCAGCACGAATAACTGAATTTAAAAGAGACAGAGAAGAGTTGGCGCGGTACTTTTATAACGAAGAAAAATAATGTGCAAAATCAGAATATCAAAGTACTTGCAAAGACTTCGAAAGACTATGCAAGTACTAGTCAATACAACTACTCAAAGTTAATTTTTGCATTAATTAAATTAATAAAATCAACACGCCCCCTCAAAAATTAACTAGGTATTTATACAAAACAAAATCATTCTACCTATAATACACGGCACATATAAACCTTCCTTGTGTTTGCTGGGAACCGCACAATATATATATGGTCCACAATATATATATCCAGTGCCATCACTATATATTTATGAAGTTATTATGTACACTCGAAAGAACATAGATAAATATCTTAAGAACAGAGATCGACACTCTTTTAACACAAGAAACAAAGACAAATTAGCTGTCACAAACTTCCGGCTTGCTAAAAGCAGCAAATCGTTTCTAGGTAATGCTGTAAGATTTTATAACAAAATTCCAAACGAAATAATTCAGCTAAAGGAAACACAATTTAAGAAAATAGTACGATCTAACTTAATGAATAAAGCATATTATAACATCAAAGATTATATCGAGGATAAAGAAGCATGGTCTACAGGTTTAACTCTGTGCAAAAGATTAGTTAAGTGTGACAAAGCCCCTATTCAGCTGCTAAGTCAGTGATTGTATGACACTTCCTTACTATAATTACATAAGTAGATATATTTATTAATAATAAACTATACAAGACAAGGCCTCTTTACAGCCACACATGTATCTGTTGACGAAACTAAGTGTTCTTTATGTTCTTATAGTGAATAAATGTTTGAGTTTGAGTTTGAGTTCCAACATTTGTTGCTAGGATTAGGAAAACCCAGAAAACCTAATCAGACCATTAGATTTAACTTTATAGAATTCAAAAAATAATAATCAATCAAAATACAATTTAAAAAAAAATATTATTCTAAGCCCATTTGTCTTCTCATCTCCTGGAACGCCACTGCAGGTAATGCCTTGGTCAAAGCATCTGCCAACTGTTCACCTGTGGGAATGTAATTTAATTTGATTACATTTTTCTCAACTTGTTCCCTGGAGAAATGATATTTTATGTCAATATGTTTTGACCTTTTATGATTAGTTGGATTGTTCGCTATACTTATGCAACCATTATTATCCTCATAAATTATAATAGGCTTATCAATATTCAAGTCAATGCTTGTTGCTAGCGACTTCAGCCATAACGCTTCCCTGACAGCTTCAAACAATGCCATATATTCTGCCTCTGTAGATGAAGCAGCTACCGACAACTGTTTCCTAGTACTCCAGGTTATTGAACATCTATCGAATAATTTGAATAAATACCCGGTTGTACTTTTCCTGTCATGAACATCATTACCACCCCAATCAGAATCTACGTATCCACTAAGCACATTATTATATTCACACCTTTTATAACTCAATTTCAAATCAATCGTGCCCTTCAAGTACCGAAGTACCCTCTTAAGACACTGCCACAGCTCTTTGTTGTTGTTATTAGTATACCTACTCAGTATATTTACACATATACTTAAATCAGGTCGGGTGCACAGCATGATATACATTAAACAACCTATAACACTACGACAAGGTGCATTATATTGCTCTACGGAGTTTAACGCCTCGTAGTTCAACTTGTTCTCTAGTGGAGTATTAACTGGCTTACAATCCTGCATATTAAATTTATTGAGCACAGTTTTAATATAAGAACTCTGATCTAGCGTAATCTTATCATCGGTTCGCGTGATTTTAATACCAAGAAATAATTTAATTTCTTTTAAATCGGTCATCTCAAATTTACTCATCAAATATCTTTTGAATTTATTCATCAATTCAATTTCGGCGCAAACTATCACCAAATCATCTACGTACAGAACCACATAAATATTTTTACGCACATCGCCGTTGTTTAGTACATAGATACAACGATCTACAGCGGAATTTTCAAAACCCCTTTCTAATAATGCCTTTTCAAAAACTTCAAACCAACACCTAGCAGCCTGCTTTAGCCCGTATAAAGCTTTATTTAATTTACAGACGTAATTATCTCTACCTTCTACACCATCAGGAATTTTCATGTAAATTTCTTCCTTTAACTCACCGTTTAAGAACGCGGTCTTAACGTCCATATGATGAACTAATAAATTTAATTGATTCGCAAAACTAATCAAAAATCTAAAACTCGCTATTCTCGCGACTGGTGCAAACGTTTCATCATAATCGGTTAAATACTGTTGACTGAACCCTCTGGCAACTAATCTAGCCTTATAACGCAAAGGGTTACCATGTTCGTCATGTTTTATAGTAAAAACCCATTTACAGTCTACGATATTCTTACCCTCAGGCGTAGGTACTAAATCCCATGTCTTATTAATCGATAGAGAAGTTAGCTCATCCCTAATCGCATTTTCCCAGTGAACCCTGTCATCCCTGGTTTTAATATCATTGACTGAAGTAGGTAATTTATATGTAACCGACTGAGCACACAATAAATTATCATCAATATCATCTCTATACGAAATAGTAGGACGACTTTTGAGTCTAGCACTCCTTCTTAAATTGTCAACTGTGTTTTCCGTATCTTTCAAATTCTCTACTTTGTCAGAACTAGTATCATGGTCATTAAGTTTACGAATCTTACTAGGGCACTCGTGATCATCAGATTTCAGGTTATCTGATTTTGACCTGTCAGAGTTTCGAGACTTAATTGACACTGATTTTGACTGAATATCAGTTTTGTCACGAGAATTTAGAACATTCTCTTCAGGCTTCGACTCAGGCCTGCTACGAACGAAGTTAGTCTCATCAACGATAACATCTCTGACTACAACAAACCGTTCATTTTCAGGATTCCAAACTTTATAACCGTTTGGTTCATAGCCCACGAGAATGCCTTTCCACGATTTATCATCAAATTTAGAACTGCTAGTTTTGTTATGAACATAAACTGTCGAACCAAAAACTTTTAAATACTTAATCTGAGGCTTTCTATCATTCCACATTTCGAATGGTGTTCTTGAAATATTTAAAGCTTTAGTTGGAGTCAAGTTAATCAAATAAACCGCCGTTAATACAGCCTGACCCCAAAACGCTTTATCTAATTTAGAACTGTTAATCATTGATCGCGCTTTCTCAGTTATAGTTCTATTCATACGTTCAGCAACACCATTCTGTTGTGGAGTTCTAGGTACTGTCAAATGATAAGTTATCCCCTTTTCGACGCAATAATTTTTCATTTCCGTCGAGAGGTACTCGCGACCATTGTCGATATAGAGGTTAACTAATTTCAAATTAAATTTTGCCTCACTTTTAGCTACGAAATCTTTAAAAGCGGAAAACACATCTGACTTGTAGGTTAACAGATACGTGACACAGTAATGAGTGAACTGATCAACAAAAATCACAAAGTAATTTTTACCATCAACTGTTGTAGGAGTGATAGGCCCACAGACATCCGAATGAACCACAAATAAAGGTCGTTTAATGTGACTTTTATCTTTAGCATTATGAAACGGGAGTCTACTCTGCTTTCCATTTATGCACGCTTCACACAAATCATCATTTGGTACTACTTTTTCTATATGACTCACATCTTCAATCATATCTTTCAACTTCATTTCTAAAAATTTATTTTTACTGATATGGCCTAAACGCTCATGCCATATTTTATAATCACTATTGCATATTTGGGTAACAGAATGACTCGCGTTTACAGATGCAACTAAATCGACAGCAAATAAGTTGTTAATGGACATACCTCGCATCACAACCTTAGTACCCTTACGTATTTCCGGTCCCTGCTCGCCGAAGACGACAGTGTAGCCGGCCCTCTGCATCTTAGAGACTGACAGTAGGTTGTACGGCACCTCGCTGCAGTACAGCACGTCCTCCAGCAGACCATTGATGCCCATGTTGCTGGTCACCTGGATAGTCCCCTTTTTGGTGGCTGTAATAAATTCACCATTTTTAGCAATTGAAATCTTCAACGGATTAGTCAATACAGTGTGACTAATAAAGATGTCTTCTCTGTTTATGATGTGGTCCGATGCTCCAGAGTCCAACAAAAATCTTATCTTGTTCCCCGTGGCTTCTTCTTGATACTCCCCGGTCATAAAAGCAAAGCCTGAAAAATCATTGGATGTTTCCGGTTGAGTAATCTCCACATTCTGTACTGTTCTCGTTCTATCTATCTTGTTCTGTTGATGTCTCTGATTTTGATTCGATTTCTTGTAGTAGTAGCAATCCATCTTTTTGTGTCCCTTTCTTCCACAATGGTAACACTTCACAAAATTCTGTCTTTTCTTCTTGTCGTTATTGTTGTCCCTCTGATAATTATTCTGCTTGCTATTATCGAACTTTCTCTTCCTTCCGGTTTCATTGTTCTTTTGTTCCACGTGTAACACCTTAGCACTTGTATCTGTACTTTCATTTGTCAGCTTTACCTCGTGGTCCAATAATCTTGTTTTGACGAATGCCAGCGTTAAATTATCTTCAGACAAAGTTTCGATCGCGGTAATAACGCCATCATAAGTTGCGGGTAGGGTAAGCAACAAATGAGCGACTTTATCTGTTTCTTCTAACTTCGCGCCAGCAGCCAGTAATTCCGTGATGAGGTCATCAAACGTAGCAAAATGTTTTATCAGTGGTACATCACCTTGAAGTTTCAACACCAACAACTTCTTGCGTAGCGCCAACTGCGTTGCAATACTTTTTCTTTCATAGAGGGTATCCAAATTCTTCAAAATATTTCGCGCCGTTATATTTTCCTTCGCAAAACCGAGATAGGAATCCGCAAGGTACTCGACAATAACACTCTTAGCAATCCGGTTTTGTTTTTCCCACTCGCTGCTTCGAATAATCGGGTCATCGTCGATCACTTTAATAACGTCCATTTCGCTCAGTAATGCCCGAATCCGAAATTTCCACACACTATATTTTTCACCGTCAAACGCTTTGATAGAATAGAAATACTCTTTATTGTGGACCAACATATTTACAAAACACTGTAATAAAATTGAATTGAAAGGAACACAAACTAATACATATATGATAAGGTAACTTAAAATTAGAGCATAAGTTTGGTCTACAATGGGCGGCCTTATCGCTTTAAGCGATCTCTTCCAGGCAACCGCATTTTTAAATGGATATTATATGCAAGGAAGAGTAGGGTTCTCATGCGAAATAATAATAAAGGTACTTAATTTAAAAAACCTATTAACACATACTAGAATATATGATATACATACTTACATAATATTAAACATACAGAATTATATAAATGTAATAAACAATAATATATACCTAAAATACAAACATACATATATAAAAAATATTAAAATACATAGTATATTAAAATACATATTTTAATAATAATATAAATTAAAATAATACATATTTTTAATATAAATTTAAATAAGATAATATTAAGTTTGTGACAAGTAGTAGTCTTTAAGTTTGGTTTTAAAAAGTTCGAGCGTTTTAGCGCACCTGATAGGGACAGGAAGTGCGTTCCACAGGTGGACGGCGTGATAAGTAAACGCCTTAGCATTGTACTTAGAGGCAATAGTAGGGGTTGTGAACATAAGAAGATAGTTATTGGAAGAGCGAAGATTTAGCGAGTGTGAATCAGATACAAATTTAAAACGTTCCTTTAGATATGAAGGTGTAGAAGGATTAAAAAGAATATTATAGAGAAGAGAGAGAATGTGAGTATTCCGGCGAAGTCTGATCGGTAACCATTTCAGCTTACTGCGGTACTCGGAAATGTGATCATATTTACGCAACCCAAATATGAACCGGATGCAGAAATTTTGCAGTCGTTCTAATTTATTAAGCTGTTCTTGGGTTAAGTCCAGATAGCTAGCGTCCGCATAATCTAATATGGGCAGAAGAAGAGACTGTGCAAGGGCAGTTTTAGTGGTAATCGGCAGGAAGTTGCGAAGTCGTCTCATAGATCCCGCTGAAGCGTATATTTTCCGACTTACTTCTGTTATTTGAGTGTCCCATGATAGGTGGCTGTCGACATATATTCCCAAATTTTTTACTGATTTGCTGATCGGAATTACAGTACCGTCAAAAATTACTTGGGGCAGTCGGAACCAGTCAAGCTTCGAAATCATCCGAGAACTACCAATAATGATCGTCTGGGATTTAAGCGGGTTCACACTGAGCCCATAGGACTTACTCCAATCCAGAATGTGTTGTAGATCACTATTGGTAGTCTCAATGGCCGATTCGATGTCATCGACTGGGGCCTGAGTGTATATTTGTAGGTCGTCTGCGTAAAGGTGGTAGGAAGAAGATAATTTTAGTGAAATAGAGTTTATGAAGATAGCGAAGAGAAGGGGAGAAAGAACGCCGCCCTGTGGGACACCGACAGTCGTATTACACCATGATGAGAACTTTCCATCAATGCGAACACGCTGCCGACGGCCAAACAGGTAACTGCGAAACCACTCAATAGCCGAAGAAGAGATGTTAAGAGAACGAAAGAGACTGAGAAGGATTTCAAAATCCACGTTTTTAAATGCGTTACTAAAATCGAGTAGTGATAGCACAGTTAAATTTCCCGTGGCCATACCAAAGCGTAGGTCTTCTGTAATTTTGACTAGCGCAGTAACGGTACTATGACCACGACGGAAGCCAGACTGAAAAGGATTTAAGAGAGAATTACTAATAAGAAAGGAATTTAGTTGATGGTGCACAAGACGTTCTAGGACTTTAGAAAGAAAAGGAAGAATAGAAATAGGTCGGAAATCAGAGAAAGATGCAGGATGCGATTTTTTAGGGAGTGGAATGATTTGTGCTTCTTTCCATATTGTCGGAAAAGTAGCTTCGGTTATGGAGGAATTAAGGATATGGCAAATAACCGGCAAAAGTTCGTCAAGAATGAGAATTACCATTTTGCGACTGATGCTATCACTACCCACCGCATTAGATGAGATAGAGTGGATACTTTTCTTAACATCACCTTCGGAGAATTGTTTAAAAATAAAAGAAGAATGGTCAGGAGCGGGAATTGATGATAATTGAGAGATTGTTGCTGCCTTCACTGGGCCATCGAAATTAGAAGAGGAAGAGAAATGTTTGTTAAGAAGGTCTAAATTTAAGTCTCGGGGCAAGTTATCTTGCCGTGATTTCCCAACTCCCAAAGACCTGAGAAACTTCCACACTTTGGCGGGGTCATCGTTTTGGACGGAATCATGAATGTGCCGGCGTTGCGCATCCCTACACACCTTGTTGCACTTATTACGACGCATAGAGTACTTACTTTTATTAACGTCGGTAGGTTTCAATTTATATTTAGTTTTAGCAGCACATTTCTTTTGCATTAGACAGCGGATTTCGGTACTGATCCACGGAGCAGGTAAATGTTTAATTTTGATCGGTCTTACGGGAGCATGTTTATCGTAAAGATCGATTAAGGTAGCATTAAAGAATTCGATTTGTTCATCGATGGATTTTGTCTCAACAATCCCGGACCAATTTAATTCACTTGCATCTTTACGTAAGGCTTCCATGTCGATACCACCAAAACTACGTTGCAGAAGGACTGTGGGCTTGAATTTAGGCGGGCGGATTTTATAAGCAACATATATAAGATCGTGGTAGGAGAAAGCATCCGCCGCACACTGGCCATGATCTCTGACAAAATCAGGAGACGAAACTAGAATAAGATCTAAGAGAGAAGGCGTTGAATTTGGAAAATTATGCGTCGTATGTAGTGGAAGAATAGATAGATTGTTTGCCCTTGCAATTGATTGAAAGATCTTAGATCGGGAGTCCTGTTTAAGAAGGCATGTATTAAAATCGCCCATGATAATAGTATGGTCGTATAATGGACAGAATGACTCAAGAAGACTTTCAAAAGAAGAAAAGAAATTTATGCGTAAGGATGGACAGTAATAGACACCGAGAAGAATTTTGGTATGTGAAAGGACAATTTCGATTAAAAGATGTTCGCCCGCACTTGGAGGAGGCGGCTGAGCCGATGTACTCACTATGGAGAACGGAATGTGCGATCGGAGATAAATGGCAACACCGCCACCACCGCTCCCAGTGCGGTCGTTTCGAATGAGTTGAAAACCAGGAAGCATGTAAGAAGCATTAGGAAGACAAGGCTTGAGCCAGGACTCTGAAACTAGGATAGCATGTATATTATTATTATCAAAAGACGCTAGCATATCTGTAAAATGAGCCGGAATACTTTGAGCATTGAAGTGTAGGACATTCAAGTTCTTAGAACTACTACTTAATATAGAACCTAAAGAATCTGACAGGGAAGGAAGACTCTGGAAGCTGCAGTCAGCACTGCTGTCTGTGTTTGTAGATGAACAGGACACAAAATTAAGGTCGTCATCACTGTCAGATTCACCAGAACATATATTATTCATATCTATAAATTTACAGTATAATATAATAAATACTCAAATAAAATATAAATAAATATTATAATAATAATAAATATATTTATATAATAGAATAAAGTCTGATTAAATTCCAACTGTGGCTGCTTATTATAAACGGCCACCCACCGTTGAGTGAAGGTATAGGAAAAATATACAAAAACAACACACACTACAAATAATTTAAAACAGATCAGGTTAAATTCTATTTCCGATTGGGCAGTTACACTAAATTTTTGTTAAAAAAGAAAAACACAATAACAATTAACCAAATAAACAATATTTACATAAAATTGTTATAATCATTAAAATTTTGGCAAATGTATAACATGTACGACACACATTTTAAATCGGTGTAGTAAAAGAAAAATTACATAGTTGTCAATGTCATTGAAAATTTGACAGTTACTAATCTGTCAAATACCTGTGATTTGAGATTGACAGCAAAAAGAAAATAATAAATTTTATACACAAACACAAAAATAACAGGTATACCGACATGGTTAAAAATAAATTTTGAGACGAAAAATAGTGTAACCGTTAAAGGAAGTTACTTGGTCATCTACCCTGCAACAATTTAAGCCCAATCGGAGATATTACAAAAGAAAAACTTACCTAGGACATGCACACAACTTACAACTAACAAGAACAGCCGAATAACACTACTTTTTGGCTATGCGTTTGGTCTTCACCGGAGCCGCAGACGCTGGTACCGCAAGTGACGAGGCCACTTTCGTAGCCGGCGCAGTTTTCGGCTTATCCTTTGCAGGAATAGCGTCGAGTTCAGCCTTACTATAGACCCGGTGTCGCGTCCCATCAGCGCCGAGCACGTACACGTAGCCTTCCCGTGTCCAACATTTTGCGACCCCAAATCTTTGACGAGCAGCCATGAAGGCGTCGTGACGAGTCTTTGGGAGGAATTCCGATAAAGTGATACCGGAACCCTTTAAACCTGTCTTGGACGCCCAGACTTGCCCTCTCAAAGCCATATCGCGGAGCTTAAAGAGTATCGGCCGGGGCCTGCCAGTAGTGCCAGCACGACCCATTCTCTGAGATCTGCTAATGTCGTCCACAGTAAATTTAGCCAGCTTCAAGCGATCTACTAGTGCCTTAACTACCACTGCATTGGTATCTTCATTAGGCGCCTCCGGTATTCCATGCAGCAGCAATATTTTTCGGCGTCCATTCATTTCAAGCTGATCAGCTTGTCTGGCGAGCACCTCAATCTGGGTTTGAAGGGCCCGAAGTGATGTCATCACAAAAGATTTGAACTCTGCGAACTCATGTGCCAATGTGTCACAATCTCCGGTCGGGGTGCCAGGTGTGGAGGCTTGCCTCTCCTCAAAAGCTTCCATCCTCTTCGTGAACATCCCCATCATGGAGTTAAGGCTTTCCTGGATTGTGTCCATCCTGTGTTGTGTATCAATTGTGGACTGTGAACTGAAACTGTGTGACTAGATGTGTTGTTATCAAAAACAGGAGAAAACACTCACTGGTAGGTGTTTAAATACCACAAGTGCATTAACACAAAAATAATTGCATATTATGCACTATTTGTATTTTTTTAGAATAAAAATAATTAGGAGCTTTAAAAACCAAACTTTCTTTTTTAACGCCTACCCGCAAAAAAAAAGTTGATGATATTACGTTTGGTTTTGAGATTTTCCATTTTTATCGAACACGCACTCACGCAGGTATTTTAAAAACACGTATACCTGGGCCCATAACCTGTAGGGTTAGGTAAGGGCATACACTAATAATAAAACACTGATCTCAAGGATTAACGCACTGCACTTATATTATCCTTTTCTAAATGCACAAGGAAAGTAATATGTCCGTTCCTATCAGCACGAATAACTGAATTTAAAAGAGACAGAGAAGAGTTGGCGCGGTACTTTTATAACGAAGAAAAATAATGTGCAAAATCAGAATATCAAAGTACTTGCAAAGACTTCGAAAGACTATGCAAGTACTAGTCAATACAACTACTCAAAGTTAATTTTTGCATTAATTAAATTAATAAAATCAACATTCATCATAAAGTACTCGTCAAGACGAATCAAATGAGCCCAAACTCGATGGGGTTGCGATGTTTTATGACGGCGTTCCTATGGCCACCTTCCAGCTCCATCATCAGATCAGCTCGATGTCATAAAAATATTGCATTGTCATCCGATTTACACACGCATGCAAATTTTCAGCTCAATTGGAAACCGGGAAGTGGGTCAAATTAAACTTGCAAGATTTGATTACAGACAGACAGACAGACAGACAGACAACAGACAGGTGAAAGTAATATAAAGCTTGTAAAAAGAGATTATTTTTTACTGAATTTTTATTATATTATGTAATCGTAACATTAATAACTTTTTGGCTTAGCTTTCATTAATAACTTTTTCATCCCCCCACCTCGGAAAGTGTATTTTTGCGCTTCGATATATGACTGGAAAAGTCCATATTATCCTCTAGAGAAATTCAAATTTACTTTACCCTCTAGAGACAAAAACATAATTAAACCTATTTACTTCCACCTCTATGGCACCGAAATAAGCGTACAACTTTTTTAAATTTGTTAAAAACTCGGAGTAAGAACCTCTTTAGTAAACTTTTTTTTTAATTTGCTTTGGGCGCACCATCAGCCTTGCCAGTAAGTTACTTTTGTAACATATTACGTTTCTTTTGAACTATATTTACGTTAGTTGTTTAGATATAATTTACATTTCGAGGCAATAATGTTTTTAATGAATTATAATTATATAGTACTGTAATAGTAAATAATAGTTGAGTTAATTTAGCAGAGTTAATAGAATAAGCCAATTTTTTATAACTTTATCTAGTTAGTAGCAATATTTTTTGTAAGTATTACTTTTTAGTAACTTTTTTATTAACGATTTCTCACTGTAATAAACTGAAAATGAGAAAATAATCACTAAAACGAATAGGTAGAGTGCTTTTCACGAAAGGAGACCTTTTTGCGGGACGCTACTATTGCACATTTTAAAAGTTTAAATACCTTTAACTTTTTAACGCCTCATAATTTCTCATATTTAATTTCTTAATCAAAGGTATTTATTTTATGTAACAAATAAAAATGATTTAAAATATGAAGTCAATAATAATGGAATAAAAAATTAGTTCCGCTAAATTCCGTGGGACCTACGTAAATTAAAATTGAATACTGGTTATTTTTGAAGATAGTGCACTGGCAACACTGTGCGCATCCATGGTGAGAATAATTTAAAAAAAACTTTTAGCATTGAATTATTTCCTCGCTGAGGGGGGATGAAAAATTATGTGTCACACTCGAGTGCAAAGATTTTTGACCTTGTGCTCTTTTGATTCCCTCGCTAACGCTCAGGATTCTAATTAATAAATCACTCGCTACGCTCGTGATTTAATTTTAGAATCCTTCGCTAGCTCGGTCATACAAACTGAGCACGCGGTAAAAAAGCAACTTTGCACTCTTGTATAACAAATAACTATTGTTTCTCCTCATAGGTATAACATGTTTGCCTACCTATAACAAATACAATTTCAAGACATTTTATGTGGTAGATTAATTTAGACGCGTAACCTACGAATTAATAATACGCGTAACCAATAATGTCTAAATGAATTTATTCAAATATGCTACTTTTGCAACTCCTCTTTTCTTACAAAGTAATTTCTAATAATTGGGTACCAAAATTTAAATAAAAAATCATAATATTTTAAGTATTCTTATTCTAGTCACAATATAAAATACCCAATTCTCCATTGTTTTATTATTGGTGCTCCCAATTTTACTTTATAATGTTCTATATTTACAACGTGGCATTAATTTTAAGGCACAACGGCCTGTATAAGGTGCGCCGCGGGCGTTTTGGAGAACACTCGCTCTTTTCTTAAAACGGAGAATTGGATCATGGGATCTATAGAGCAGTTAGTGTTGCAGTAGAGTTTTTGAGCAATAATATATCAACAACAAAATCGTTATCACGGTTTTGATGATGACAATATGGGAATATGGAGATGATAGAAAAAACAAAAAATATATTTTTAGATCATCAACGTTACGAGATAGCGAATATAGACATAATATAAGATAGGTATTTGCTTCAAAATGTTCTGACTGCAGATCTTTCTGAATTTGTCTGAAAAAGAAGAAAAAGTGAGAGTGTATCACTTTTTCAATTCCAATTTCCTTTCTAGCAATTTCGAAACAAAGGTTGAGTAGGTTGATTTTTTTACAATCTTTACCATAATTCCATCAACGTTTTTATCGAACTGACATACCTTGTATACCCTGTTTTTACAATTAAGTAATCTGATTTTGTTTAAAAAAAATTAAGTTCAAAACAATTTTCAAATTATTAAGATTAATATTATATATTACACAGGAACAATAACACAGGAACTAAAATAACACATTTTAAATATTTTCTTACGAAAAACACAAAATTATATAATACACAAATAATAATATTTGTAAAACTACTTCATTCCATTTCTGTTCAGTCAAACAGCAATTTAAGGGTGATTATTTTAAAACGTTATTCCTTCTGCCTATTTATTACTCCTTATCTTAGCACACATAAATAAGACGAGACAAGAATGGCCACTGTCGCCTTAAGGTATCATTTAAATTGAAACCGAAGGAATGTGTTACGGTCTAATGGAATAAATATATTTTTTTTTAAAGAAAAAAAAACGTTATATGGGTCCGTGCTCAGTCTCGCTGTAATGTAGCCTTTGTCTTGTTACAGGGTTTATGCCATTTAGAAAGAAAGAAAGAAAACACATTTATTCCACGGCTAAACATACAATAAATACAAAAAAAAACCAACCACCAACCAACCAACATACCAACTTTCAGCTTAATTGTTTTGATGTAAAGAGGTGATGACAGGTGGAGTAAGATATTGACTGAATGGTGGCCAAGGACAGGCAAACGCAGTGTCGGTCGTCCAGCAGCCAGATGGATGGACGATTTGATAAAAGTGGCGGGTCGCACATGGACCAGATTGGCACAGGACAGGGTTGAGTGGCATAACATGAAGGAGGCCTATGCCCAGCAGTGGGATGTAGAAGGCTGTGGATGATGATGATGATGATAAAAGAGGTTACAAACACAAACATAATACGCATTCACAATTTGATATCCAAACTTTTGTATTTATATAATACTAGCTGCGTTCAGCGGTTTTACCCATTGAACTGTAGCCTGTATGCTATTTCAGGGTCTAAGCTATCTTTGTACCAAATTTCAGCTCAATCAGTCCACCCGTTTAGGTGAAGAAGTAACGAACATACACACTCAGTCACAAACATTCACATTTATAATATTTGTGTGATTAGTAGGATAGTTAGTTAGTTAGTTATATATATCCAATTTCCTATAGTACATAGTACAACATAAATTCGTGTCACTGTAATATTGCGAGGTAATTTTACTTTGTAGCACTTCTACAACTTGAAGTGTCTTACAACACTTTTAGCTACATTTCTACGCACGTAATCGTAGCGCGTAGCTACTTCGTAGCGCGTAGCTACTTCGTAGCGCGTAGCTACTTCGTAGCGCGTAGCACGTAGCACCTTTAGTTCTGTAGTACACTCAAGTGCGTTGTTAAAAGAATATTATATATATTTTTCTGTTCTTGAAAATGGGTCCTACAAACATTCGCGATTTGAAGTCATTTTAATTTTATTAATCGGGGCTTATCGCGCCCTACATATGGACCTACAAATAGTGTCCTTGGGTAGCCTGAAAATTTTATAAATTGATTATTTAATATTGTTAGATCAGAAAAAAAATCAAAACTAGCCGTGCCCGGTGATTTAATCCACTTTAAAGTAATTAGTTTTATTCTCAGGTTTAAGCAAATTACTTACAAAATGTATGTTATGAGTAACTAGTTTAAGCGTGACATAGTACATTAACGAACTTTCACCTTATATATTAGGTACCCTATTACTCTGATCTGTGGTACACTCGAAAGTTTATAATTTTTTTCTTCTAATTCCCTCCTTGTTTACTCAAGTCCGAATTACCCAAAAATCATCCACTTCCTTGATTCATAACTGCATAACACTCAATTCAAATTAGGCAGCTGCAATAAAGGAAAATGAGATTTTTTTACGGAGAGAGAAGTGTTGTTTTTATTGTAGGAGGAAGTTTTTGCCATTCCGGCCCCGAGCTGATTAGTTCGTTTATTTGTGATGGATTTATTATGATTTCTTTTTGCTTTATTTTGTTGGTGGAAAAGTTTTGATTGTGTGTCGGACACCTTACAAATTGAAGGAAGTAACGTGAAATAATATTATGAATTTAAAATTATTAAATATGACAGAATACATAAATATTATTGTCTAATAATAAATATGTGATTTCATTGTAATAAGTTTTTTTTTAAACTAGGTATTATTATTGGGGGACCTCAAAAGGACTTTAAGCCGCTTCGACCAATTCTGATCTTTTGTGGCAGTCCAGTTGAGTTAAAATTCACTGCTTAGACCCGTGGCCTCTAGTAATTTCCAGATGTTTCGGGGAGTGACTCGTTGTATCTCTTCCGGGGGCATGATGTCGCCCCAGGTGGATACTTCTGTTAAACATGAGTGGGCCGCAGTCAGGTGTACGTAATTGCTAACAAATTCCGCCGAAAAAGTGGCTCATCGAGAAATCACGTGACTTAAATTTAAAAAACGAATCTTATCAAAATATGGTCTTGATTGGTTAAAAAATAAATTGTGCGGCATTTTCATTGGGAACTGTAGTACGCATGCTCTGAATTTGTCAACACTCCATTTTGATTTTGACAATTATCCATTTTGACAAGTTTTAAGGGTTAATGACGTTTTTGAACATTTATGTAACAATATTATCTATATTAATAATTTCGTCAAGGGGTACGGTAGACTCGATCAAAACCTTATATGAATAACAAAACATTAAAAAATATTGATTTTGAGTCGACAACATATATCCGCAAAATTCGGATTATGGAGAATTTCGTTAAATTCCGACGGCACTGACAAACAAACCGCTATCGCCATTTTCATTTGGTGTCAATCGTTGACGTTTCGCGAAAATATTGTTTTTGGCACTTTTTTTTTAATGATATAATTTCGTCAAGGAGTCCGGTAGACTCGATCAAAACCTTATATGAATAACAAAACATAAAAAAATATTGATTTTTGCGGAGGCGCCAATCGTTGACGTTTCGCGAAAATATTGTTTTTGACACTATTTTTATTTTTAGTTGGCTCTCCGCAAAGATGGTGAGCACAGATCACTATACTAGTACTACGTACAGATGCGACAGTGGCGCGGAATCGCTTGTTTTCGCAGTGTTCCGTTTGGCGCTGGCATCGGATATATTTTTTATGACATTGACATTTTAAACGACAACTAGTGATGTAACAAGTAAACCACTAAGTATCGATAACTAGTGATGCTCCTCTTATCGAAATGTTTCGACGTTCGGTTCCTGTATTAATTTTTAAATAATTTTGAAGAAAAAATAAAACAAACAAAAAAGTATTATCAACACTTTATTTCACCAAAAACTTTCTTTCTAATTTCACACTTAAAAATCATCATTGTGGGAAAGTTTCCGGGCTTCATTTATTCTCTCCATAGCAGATTTTCGTAAGCGTTCAGTTGCAATGGATTCTGCTTCTCGCAAAAACTTTCGATTCTTTGAACAAACTCTTTTTGTTATAGATGCAACTGGAATAAAAAATAGCATTTGAATTGATCTCTGCTAAGTAAAAGATGAAATACTCGTCATTCGCCATATTTATGACTTCCCCTTGTGGCAATTTTTTTACGAGTAAAAAATAAAAATATTCAAACCTGTTTTCTTTGCTGGAGTTACTGAAAACATATAACATTCCTTCCTCTCCATTCCTTTGGAAGAAGTAGAAGGAATTTCTAGTTCTCTTTTTTCTTTCAGTTCTGCAACAAAAAAATTGCATAATTAATTATTTAATTGGATTTTTTTTCTTCAAAAATATAACTAATATTCAACTATATTGTCTTGGTTTATTATTAACTAGCAGTCTGTTTAGCTCTTCTAATGTAAATTTGTAGCAAGCATCCAAACTTTTACATATTTTATTATAGTCGGGCCGGCCTAAAATGCCACATTTGACACATCATCAAAATTCCCTTACAGGATGATCTAAAAATTTTACTTATTTTTTCTGTAAATAATATATGTCAACACTTAGCTGAACAATAAATAATATGACAACACTTAGCTGAACACTAAACACTATACTCGAATTAACAATTTACGCATTACCATTAAAATTTCTACCATTTGGTAGATTTTTTGCCTACCATTTAACTTATTACCAAATTCTTTTATCATAATTTCTGCCAAAACTACCATTAAAATTTTCTACCAAAAACTACCATTGAAATTTCTAGCAAAATCTACCATTCTTTTTTTATCATTTAGTTGATTTTTTACCATAAAAAATCTATCAAAAACTACTATTAATTTTCTACCATTTGGTAGATTTTTCTATCATTAAAAATTCTACCAAAAACTACTAAGTAGATTTTTCTACTGTGCATTTTTGAAAACTAACGTGAGAGTTATCCATATTACTATGTAAACAAAACGACTAAAAACTCACGGAAATAATGATCGGAGCTAGGCTCGATCCTGAGTTTCGGACAATTACGATGTCCTTCATCAGGAGCTCACGCATTTTTCTACCATAAAAAAGTCTACCAAAAACTACAATTGAAATTTCTACCAGAAGAAACGTAAAGAAGGAACAAACATACTCACACACATTATTAAAAAAATTTAATGTCCTCAACGGTGTCAAAATGTGTAATTAAAAAGTAATCGGCCATTTTGTAGCGGCCGTAGCCGTCTTGGACTGATTTCCACCAAATGTGTATTTGCTCAAAATAAGCTGATTAAGATCGGAAAACCCCCCTTGTACCCCTTCTGGCAGTAAGGAAGGGGGGTAAAAGGGGCCGCTCCACCCAGCTTCACTTAATCAACTCTGGGAGACCATGTAGAGCCACGAGGAAAATGTCGGTGTCAATTTCGGATAAGCCGATGGTATAGATTTTATTTCTAATATAACACAACGGTTTTTGTTGCATTATGTTTAACCAAAAAAAAAAAATACTCAATTTTTGTTTCAAGTCATTGTTGTGTTTATTTTTAAACTATAAAGAATATCTTATACACATAGCTAAGAACATTGCCGAGTAATATTATTAATCTTATAAACGAAAAAATAAACAAACTTCATTAATCCGTTAGGCTACGATGGCACAGACAGATACACAAACAGACAGACAAACAAACACGTCAAACTTATAACACCACACCTTTCTTGCGTTGGGGGTTAAAAACATTAGATGAATAAATAGGACACCCTATACAAGGTCACGTCAATCAGTTTTTGTTTTTAAAACAATAAGGATGCTACCCAATAAAATCGCGAAATCGAAATTTGAAATGTAGAATCGAATGCAATTATAACTTGGATTGAAAATTTGATCATAAATAAATAACTATATTGCGATTAAAATAAAATATGTTGTTAATATTGTGATTATATTATAGTAAAATATAATGTAATTAAAATAAAATTGTGTAATGTATAGAGAATAAACATATTTTTTTATTACAGGTTTTTTTATAACTCGTGAGGTGTTTCTGGCAAAACTAGCCCATGACGCCATTACATGTTTACAAAAAAACCTATTAGAATTAAAATTAATTAGACTTTATGAATGTTTTCATAAAACTGTATTCGATTCCAACGTGTTTGAAGATCGTATCGATTCATATCCTGTAATCGAAATAAACAAACAATGTCCCAACACTTGTTTGCTATGACTGACATCTGTCAAATGTGGCCTTTTAGGCCGGCCCGACTATAAGTAGGTAATTGTAATTCTTGGTCACAAATAAAATGCACTGACAAACCTTCAGACATTAAAGCTGAAGTCAGTTTTTGTATTTTCAGGAATAAATGGTGCAATATTCTCTGAGAATAAATTCTCTCGTTCAGTTTGACCCGTAGATGATGCATATCATCGGTCATGGAAACTATCACCATCTGAAACCAATAAATTCATATTATTTTCTAATTGACATTATTACCTACAAATGAACAATGGAGGGTTTTCTGAAATAGCAGCCACCAGTGCCCGAGCACACTTCCTTAAAAAAATGGTGGAAACACAAATTGTGCAGATTTGTTTCCAATTTTTCTGATTCTAGGTAGAGTCCGACCGAAACTAGTTTTACGGCCGAAACCGAAACCGAATGTTCGGCCGAGGCTTTAGTTTCGGCCGAAACCGAAACCGAAACCGAAACTCACGTGGTCAAGTAAAAAAATCTTTAAAATACTGAAATTTGGTGCTTTTTACCCATTATTCTGCATTAATTAGGACATGAAATGGAAGCACAGCATAATATAAAGTTTGTTGTTATCATTAAGTTTGTTGTATCAGTTTTAATATAAAAATATATCAATAATATTTTTATTATCTTTAGGCTTCCGTGGTCAACAAGGAATCCTTATAGTTTCGATTTATCTGTCCGTCCGTCTGTCCGCGGCTTTACGGAGAAACTATAAGTCCTAGAAAACTGTAATTTTGCACAGAGGAAGGCAATGATTAGGGTAAGAGAACTGTTACAAAAAATTAATTTAAGGTACCTCCCAAACTTGTAAAATGGGGATGATTGTTTTTGGCTGATCCCATCATTTGGGATATTGTTGGATATGTATTTTAATGAAGGACATATTTCTAAGGAAATTTTTCGATTTAATGATCCATTTTAAAAATATTTGTCGCCCGCCCTCTAAAATCTAAACTACTGGTTTTCAAACACTGTTAAAAATCACGAATATAGTTTTATAAGTTTTAAAGATATCGTTGATAGAAATTAAGGCAGTAGATATACTTTGCCTGTTCTACGGAAGCCTGCATTGTGTGAATAGCGCTTGGCCTATTTATTTAAATTAAATTCTTATAGCAAAATGTTTATCAGTTATCAATTATAATATCAAATCACTAATTGTTACTGTTTCATTAACTCCTTGATCCAGGAAAAACTTCCAGTTCAAATCAAAATTGACATCTATTATTTCTAGCTTCTTTAAAATAAGGTTCAAATTCGCATGCGCAGGTGCAGCTCGATCGAGCCGCTCGGGGACATACGGGTAAAATACTAAGTATTAGTATTTTGAAATCTTACTTATTAATACTTTGGTTTGTAGTTTGTACCTATTTGTACTAAGAAGAATCATCAATCTCTTTTAGGTACCTCTATATAAAAATAAAAATTACTAAAATTGCTAATTAACGCTTAGTTCCAGTCTCAACAAAGATAATATCAAATCACACATTTAAAATTAACAAACCTATATCACAATTAGTCGTCCGCCAAAGCGTTGTCGCGAGAAACGAAGCTAGGCGAGCGTGCACGACAACTTCCGAAAGGAGTTTCGGTTTCGGCAAAAGTTTCGGCCAATTTTGGCCGAAACCGAAACTTTCGCCGAAACTTGATTTTTGGCCGAAACTCGGCCGAAACCGAAACCGAAACCGAAATTTCGGTCGGACACTAATTCTAGGGTCCATGGATACAAACCCATACTAAGCAGTAGAAATTTCATTCAAGATGAAATTATGTAGAATTGTATGATCGCAAAGAGAAATAGGTAATATTATTGTTTAAATACCTTCTGTCCCGACAACCAGTAACATTTCATCATTGTCACCACTGACACTGTTCACTTAAGGTGTTATATTCTGAAACCATACAAAAATATTAATCTTAATAATATTATTATGATATTATTATAATACTAGAGACGCCCAGCGGTTGTACCCGCTGTACTCTACAATGCTAAGGTCTGTATGAATGTCTGTATGTATGTTAGTTACTCTTTCACACCTAAACAAGTGGACCAATTGAGCTGAAATTTGGTATAGAGATAGCTCAGACCCTGAAATAACACATAGTACACATAGTAGTTGTTGTACTGTTGTGTGAACAATAAAGAGTTTTCTATTCTATTCTATTCTATTCATAGTACAGCTGGTCTGGTAAAACCACTGGGCGCAGATAGTTATATATCACAGCAACATGTTGCAATGTTTGCTCTATTGGTGGACTATTTATTGCTTGATATTACTCAGGTTAGGTATTGATTTATGATGGCTGGAATTGGTAATGATCATCACACATTTTAAACATAAAAATTGTGTAACTGTTCCACCAATGGAATATTGACCCGTTAATAATACATATAGAAAAAGACACATTTATTCGACGGCTTATAAAACACAAATAAAAAAGCAAGACAACAATAATAGAAATAATGCACATGAGCATTCATTATGCTGCCGAATGGGAACTGCCTCAGCATTGTGCTGCGTGTCAACAGTTAAACACACAGCGCTGGTATTCTGGCAGTCCCCATTGGTAAAGTTAAAAGAAAAAATATTCTATAGGTAGGTAATTAATATCTAACAGAAAAATAACAAAATATCAAACTAAGAACATTTTACAATTTGCATTACGTATATATGTAAACCATAATAATGTGATCTGTGTAGTATGGCCAGATACACTGGCGGATCCAGGATTTGGTTCTGGGGGGCCAAGGCGCAGACGGGCAAAAATATTATAATTTTTACTACGAAAAGTGTGTGTTTAGCTCGCTCTGAACAGTTAGAAAGTTCAAATATCCTTAATAACAAGTGTGTGATAGTAAGCCGAGAATAAAATTATAATCTTGACCATGAAATATGTGCAAAATTTGTATCTCTACAATGCTTCTGGGAGGGGCCTTGGCCCCCTGCCCCCCCCCCCCCCCCTAAATCCGCCTATGGCCAGATATAAATGGAATTATTTATTATTATTACCCACCTTCGGAATTTAGGGGCATGCCGTGTTCTATTTCTTTAGCTGTAAACAGGCAGGGGTAAGAATAGCGTGTCCTTCTTCCTTGTCCATCCAACTGACGAGATTCCAAGTGTTTGTGACACACACGTTTTCTCAGCAGTTGCTCCTTAGAAAGTCCAATGAGCAGGGGATTAGTTATTGGCACTAAGAAAGTCTGAACTTATCGTCCTTTGGCAAGTTAAAAAGGCGATGAGTAGCGCTTGTTGCATCACAAACACCAACACAACATTTTAACGTCACCATGGCGAAAAACAGTGCAGGAACAGTTTAGAGTTTAGAATTATTCAAGCAATGAATTACGGGAATTAGTTAAAGCTGATCAGGGATCTACAACTCAAGCAAAAAGCGAGGAGATCACAGGAATCAGATAAAACCGGCGCTCGTTTCAAAGTTGAATGACAGTCACAGATCTAGGATGACAGTCGAGATGTAAGATTCAAGATGGCGCATTTTTTTTTTTTAATTTTTAGTGCACAGTAGCGCCAAACGGAACATTGAGAAAACCAGCTGTCCCAGGCTGATGGTGAGTAGTATTTTAGTAGGTATGTAGGCAGGTTGTGTTTTTAAGTGAATTAAGATGAAATAAGATTGTAAGACATTCTGCATTTAAATAAAATAAGTACTTATTTACTTCCAGTGACATGCAATTTTTGTAAAGGCAAAATATTTGCAATAAACTGCAAGGAAATGCAAATGTGCAGTCGATGTGTGGAATGCGACAACATTATCCTCGGTAAGCGGCGCAATATTTTTTCTCTATAACCCGACAAATGATAAATAATATCAATGACCACATGCATACCTAGCCTGTGTTGAGGTATTATGAACAGAAACAGACACGAAATTTTACCGTTTTTCTTGATAATGGAATGGACCCCTATGTGCAAGTTCAACTTGAACTTGGCTTTACTGCTGACTTTACGTTACTGACATTATTAATTGTATATATTTTTGCAGACAATTTCAATTATTGCGAGTGTTGTGGCCTAGAAACAATGAGGCAGTTAAGAATATGACGGAGATATGTCCCACGGAAGTTTATTTTATTGCGCTCGGGGACTCTACTAATATAACTACATACATTCACAATAATTATTATTATTTGAATATATTTTCCTCTTTAAGGTCGATAACGAAGAGTTGACGGTAATCGAAGAGTCACTGGTGACTGATGATGTTTCTTCGGACAACGAGAAAACACAAGAATCAATGCTGTCAGTCAGCAGTGATTTTATTTATTTAGAAGAAGAGGAGAACGAAAACATACCAAATGGCGGGCAGACCCCCGAAGAAACGTAAATATTCAAGCAGGTTTAGTACAGAACATCAGCCCCCCAGGACTAACTATGTATATTTAGCACTTTCAAATAACACCATTCAAGTATCAGTACATTCAGTTGGGTCTATGAATTATGAATGTGTTCAATGTCAAGCACTTCATTTTTTTGGTGAAAAAATTAAAAATCATTTTAAAAATTGTTGTCATAATGGGAAGGTATACATAGACCCAGATAGAGCATTAAAGCCAATTCCTGATATATTATTAGATTTATACAAAAGCAATACGTCCGATGCTAATCATTTTAAGGCTAATATACGACAATATAATTCAGCATTTGCAATGGCATCTATAAATTCAAACTTGAACACACTCCCTCCAGGATTTTTCACTTATAGGGTACAAGGGCAAATTTACATAAAAACTGGATCTTTGATTCCGTTGCAAGGTCATAAACCACAATACAACCAATTGTACATAATTGAAAATGAAGCAGCATTAAATGAACGTTTATCTGATTCTAGAAATAACAATTGTAGAAGCAATATAATGAGGTCCTTACAAACAATGCTAAATGAATCTAATCCTTTTGTCAAAATATACAAAAGGGTGGGTGCAATTTTAGCTGAAGAGGAATTAAAAGCAGCCTCAGAAAATCGACCCAAACATTCGGTATCAATGCAGTTTTATAAACATAAATCTCTTGATTTGCGTCGGTATAACACACCATCAAATAATGAGGTAGCGGTCATTTTTGTAGGAGAAAACGGCGAACCTCCATTAAATATAGACTTCTCTGTACAAGAATATTCTCAACACTTAACTACACTCAAATCAACCAGTCCCAATATTGACCCTTTAGCCTTTCCTTTACTTTTTCCTAATAGAGAACTCGGATGGCATGAAAATCTTCTAATAACAATTTTCGTGGGACATATCTCCGTCATACGAATTATTGGTATGTGCTTATTCGGCATATTTTTCTGAACATGAAAAGTGCGGTAGTCACCTCCTAAGTGTATGGGACAAAATTGGCCGCCGGGCCTATTCTATTGTGCGGATTATTTTAATATCTACCGAACCGATTTACTTTAATAGGTTATTAAAAGAGCATCATCAATGTTAAATGATAGGTTATTAAATGAGCATCATTTTATTCCTAAAAACTATCAATGTGAAGTCAGTACCAAAGGAAATATTTCCAAAAAAAATATTTTCAAAAAAAAAATATTTATTTTTATGTATATAGCTAGGTAACCGTTAGGATAATGCAAATATAGGTTATTATAAAATATTTAGCTTAATTCAACAGCGTTCTAAAAAAACTTTATTCATTACAATAAAGCTAAAAACAACGGAACTGCAGCCGTTTGAATGAGCCTCGGTAGCCTAATGGCTTAGCTACCGCTATGAGTTCAGCGCTACCGAGGCTCATTCAAACGGCTGCAGTTCCGTTGTTTATAGCTTTATCGTAATGAATAAAGTTTTTTTAGCACGCTGTTGAACTAAACTAAATAAGTAAATCGGTTCAGTAGATATTAATACAACCCGTACAATAGAATAGACCTGGCGGCCATCTTTGTCCCATACACTTAGGAAGTGACTACCGCACTTTTCATGTTCAGAAAAATATGCCGAATAAGCACATACCAATAATTCGTATGACGGAGAGATGTCCCACAGAAGTTTATTTTATTTGGCTCGGGGACTCTACTATTATTTTGATTGTTGATTTGAAATAAAAATTATTTGTGTAAACATTTTTGCAGTTTTTATTTACTATATTTATTAAACACAACGAACGAAGCCATGCGAATCTATGCTTACTTATACTTTTAATATTTTTTGAGAACCGATGACTTCAGAAATATCTACCTACATTTTGCACCTGGATGTATGTTATGAGTCAAATTTCACCCGAGCGAAGCCGGGTTTTCATCTAGTATTTTCATATTTTTGCGCTTATTTAACAGCAAAAAGTGATCCCTTAACACACTTCAGTTATGTGTGGCTCCTGCACCATATCATAACACATCCTGGTATGATCAATAAGACATAAAACGAAAATATTTTCACATAGATTTGACGTTTTCACTTGAAAGGTAAATAACAGACTGAAGCCCGAAATTATAACATTTTAAGCTACCAACCTTCTCCGGCAACATTTCGTAATTGTCTTATATGGATCGCAGTTACTTTTCCTGACTTATTATTTATTCGTAGGCCGCAGTCGCATTTTAACTAGGTATGTTTGTTAATATGTGGGTGATTCAATTCTAAACTAATTCACTTGTTCGCAATTTAAACTCGGCCCTCACACTTTAATCTAACTTCTTCCTCTTGTTGAACAATAAATGTAACTATTTACTTTTTCAAAACGTCTCGCAGCCTATACACAAACAAACTCGCCAGCCTAAGGGAAATCCAAGGAGGCCTATATTGGAAGCTAAATTGGCTAAGGCTCATTATTTTGATCATTTCGACGCAGCCTCAGAGTCAAGTAACCGTTAACAAGTACTGGGAACGTTAAAAATCTAATTAGACAAACAAGGGGCGCTACCCTTATACCTATTCTACTTGTCGACAGTTTATTTGTGATAAACAGTGTTTCTGTATTTAAATGAAATAAATGTAAATAAATGCAATTTTCTATGTAAATATCAAGTATGTTCACATAGAGTTTGTCCACTTTCATTACTTGATATACATACAAGATAGAATAGAATAGAAAATACTTTATTTTAACACCACAGTTATATACAAAAACTTAGAACTAAAACAATTCATAATATAAGCGTGTAACAATTGGCGGTCTTATCGCTAAAAGCAATCTCTTCCAGACAACCAAACAGGGAAGGAAAATAAAATAAGGACGACGGTGGTTGCAAGATATTTAGGCATGGAGATATATATACATGCCAATAACTTATCTATTTAAATACATTCTAGGTACTACATAGATAAAAAATTCTACTGTTTCTTTTGGAAATGTACTTATATGTTACTATAACATAGTTACTCGCATTTTCTATGTTATCTTCTACATCATAATTAGATTTTATGAAAGAAATTGCACAGTAAAATTGGCGTTTGACTGACTGATCCATCTCAATAGTACAGCCCAAACCGTTCTACATATTAGAATGAAATTTGGTACACAGATAGATATTATGACTTAGAACTTTGGAAAATAGGATTTTTTCTAACGCAGGTGTGTGCGCGTTTGTTATCTCTTCACGCCTAAACGGTTGAACTTAAAAAGTTGGAAATTAGTAGAAAGTGGAGAAATACTTAAAATTTTCAGCTGGTAAAACCGCTGGACATACCTAGTATATCATTACATAACACAGTACAATCAATACTTGGTTTTAATATCTTCATATATTTTGATGTACCCACATCGTACGTCAAATTACACCGCTAATAATCACTAACATTGCGCAAAACAAACATCTAATTCACCCTCATAATCTAATAACAAATAATAACACAAGAAAAGGAAAGCACTCAATCACGGAATAATGAGCGAATAGATTAGATATAGTGTATCCGAGTAAATACATGAGACAAGTATAATAAATCTAGATATTGTGCGAAATGAGAAGAGTCGTGGGGTTATGAGGAACTCAATTTGTGATACCTCGCAATTAATTCTTAATATCATCAAATCAAATCATTTATTGCAAGATAATGTTTGCATCGAGTTTTTAATTTTATACATAGGTTCATCGGGGAACATGTAAAAACTCTCATTATTAAAAAAAATCTATCGAAGTATCAAGAATAAAGTAAAAGCGCCGCCGTTAAAAAATATGTTTTCAAGCTGGCGAAGCCGCAAGAATAAACTGGTTAGCAATATTATTAATAATATTCGTATACAAAAAAAAAGAGTTTATAATATAAAAAAGGCAATGAGAAGGTAAGATAAGAGTACATAAAAAGAGTTATGAGTCAACATAAAAATTCAACGCAACGTAGATTGTGTAAATATATCTAGAGTAAATTAGTTATATCGTTCCTTCTAATAACTTTTTCTACGTCGCATTTCTTTTCGCACAGTTTCCGTAGCAATAACATGTATGATTGTCTATCGAAGCGAGAAACTGAGACAATCGCTCTGTGGGGAAATACGGGGTTATTGGGTTCGACGGTCAAGCGGGGTAAGGGTTAACACTATAATGCATGTAAACGTGCTTTTATATTTAACTGAATACAAAAAGAAAATGGTTTTAATTTATTACAAGCTTTATATTACTTTCACCTGTCTGTTGTCTGTCTGTCTGTCTGTCTGTCTGTAATCAAATCTTGCAAGTTTAATTTGACCCACTTCCCGGTTTCCAATTGAGCTAAAAATTTGCATGCGTGTGTAAATCGGATGACAATGCAATATTTTTATGACATCGAGCTGATCTGATGATGGAGCTGGAAGGTGGCCATAGGAACTCCGTCATAAAACAACGCAACCCCATCGAGTTTGGGCTCATTTGATTCGTCTTGACGAGTACTTTATGATGCAAGATGATAACAATAATTAAAGCTTGTTTTTAAAAAGTATTTTTTAAATTTCACTTGTTGTACTTTTTACGTTGCCTTTTATGGATCATTTTAAACTATAAATAAGTTTAATAAAGAAAACGATAGCAAATTATAAAATTTTATTTGTAGACCTATTACCATAG
This sequence comes from Hemithea aestivaria, assembly GCA_947507615.1. NCBI lineage: Eukaryota > Metazoa > Arthropoda > Insecta > Lepidoptera > Geometridae > Hemithea > Hemithea aestivaria. Next base: position 13,344,941 of record OX382331.1, read on the forward strand.
TTCCTCTGTTATGACTAGTCTCTCGTAATGTGTAACATTACAATCAAATTAAAATGTAAGATCATAGAACTAAAAATGAAAAATCATGAACTTACGCAGTCATTTATGTACGATTGTAAAAACTAACGCTACTGTTTTTTATAGAAATTATGTAAAAAGCTAGACTAGCCTAACTTCGACTTTAATATTCTTGAATTTACCTAGTTAGTATTTTTAAATACCTAATTAACTTTTTCATCACCTTTCTGCCCTTATTCCACATTATGTAGGGTCGGCACAATACGTCTTCCTCCTCCATTCTACTCTATCATCCGTCATAATAATTATCTTCATTGACTCCTCTAGTACGCAATATCCTGTTTCACACAGTTCATCCACCACCACCTTTTTCGGACATACATGGTTTGCTTACATAGTTTTTAAGCATCACACCGCTTCATATTGCCTGCCATATTTCAGGAAACCGCACTCAAACCAAACGCAGTGTGTGTTTGACATTGGAGGATTTTTTTTCTTGCGATCATCATTCTTTTTGTCCATATTTGTATCGTACGCTTTCTATATATGATTTCTTTAAACATTTTGTTAATAAGTAAACGCATTAAAACCAGTCTTTAAAAAAATCTAAACGTGCAACGTTAATACAAGACGAATTTAAATTAGTAAAACAAATCGTGTAAAAAACGTTTTAATAAGCAGAAAACGTTTTAATATTTGGAGAAGCGTAGGAGTGAAAAATGTACAAAGTAGCTATGATTTAATAGGCGCAGTTACTAGTTACAATATCATAATAAACACGTCAACCTTTGTGTACAAATAATAATTTCAAACACAATAAAACATTTAACAAAACGCGCTAACCAAACACGTCAATCAAACTCGGCGACGCCTGCCCAATTTGTGACGTGCCTCCAATTGTATTCCGAGTTCCGAGGTTCCACGCTCTGAATGATGTTTAGACTATAATTGGATGAATTTACGGTTATTAAAGGTGCGAACAATGGTTCTGGAAGGTGCGATAGGACAAAGGTGAGGGAGATTCTACATCGTTCCATGTTTACGTAACGGGGTCGCTATGGATATATTTAAAGAATACCATAATCACTCTATATTATAAAATCAGAAGGTTGTGTAAATATACTCCTTTACGTTTAAAAAGCTAAAGTTGAAAATTTTGAGCTCAATTTTGATGTAAGTATGTAGTTAAAAATAGTTAGCACTTAGGGTGAATATCAAAACCAGGCTTTCAACAATCTGCATGCAGAGAGTCCTCAAATTCTTCGGACACACTGTCAGACGCGACCCAGGCAGTCTGGAGAGACTTATAATTACTGGGAGTGTCGAAGGGAAGAGAGAGAGCCACCCTACAAGCATCAATCTAAAATCTAAATATCTATTATAAGTATGTATTTACAAAAAGAAAAGTATATAATAAGTATTATATCCGTTATCCTAACCACCATATTACAAGCATTAAGTTGCTTAGTTTGGGGTTAGGTGGCGCTGTGTGAAACGTCCTGAAATATTTATATTATATTATATTATAATCCAAATGGCGCAGGACCGGCATCGATGGAAGGAAGTGGTGTCAAAGCTGATAAGACACCATGTTCACGTCCCTCAGTCATGAGGCAACGACCAAGAAGAAGAAGCACTTAGGGTAACTTTTAGCGATTAAAATGGGAACAGCTGTCTTTCCTTGTATAAGTTGATCGAGGTTAGCCTTAATTACAAAAAATATTTTTCTGATTTATTTTACTGTCACGAGTTCGTTTCATCGACAAAGTGACAATAGTTATTTGTTATACAAGAGTGCAAAGTTGCTTTTTTACCGCGTGCTCAGTTTGTATGACCGAGCTAGCGAAGGATTCTAAAATTAAATCACGAGCGTAGCGAGTGATTTAATTAGAATCCTGAGCGTTAGCGAGGGAATCAAAAGAGCACAAGGTCAAAAATCTTTGCACTCGAGTGTAACACATAATTTTTCATCCCCCCTCAGCGAGGAAATAATTCAAGTTGCAATGCTAAAAGTTTTTTTTTTTAATTATTCTCACCATGGATGCGCACAGTGTTGCCAGTGCACTATCTTCAAAAATAACCAGTATTCAATTTTAATTTACGTAGGTACGCTTACTTAAGAGTCCTTTTCACGAAAGAGGTCCCACGGAATTTAGAGGAACTAATTTTTTATTCTATTATTATTGACTTCATATTTTAAATAATTTTTATTAGTTACATAAAATAAATACCTTTTTGATTAAGAAATTAAATATGAGAAATTGTGCGGCGTTAAAAAGTTAAAGGTATTTAAACTTTTAAAATGTGCAATAGTGGCGTCCCGCAAAAAGGTCTCCTTTCGTGAAAAGCACTCTACCTATTCGTTTTAGTGATTATTTTCTCATTTTCAGTTTATTACAGTGAGAAATCGTTAATAAAAAAGTTACTAAAAAGTAATACTTAGAAAAAATCTTGCTACTTACTAGATAAAGTTATAAAAAATTGGCTTATCGAAATGTAAATTATATCTAAACAACTAACGTAAATATAGTTCAAAAGAAACGTAATATGTTACAAAAGTAACTTACTGGCAAGGCTGATGGTGCGCCCAAAGCAAATTAAAAAAAAAGTTTACTAAAGAGGTTCTTACTGCGAGTTTTTAACAAATTTAAAAAAGTTGTACGTTTATGTCGGTACCATAGAGGTGGAAGTAAATAGGTTTAATTATGTTTTTGTCTCTAGAGGGTAAAGTAAATTTGAATTTCTCTAGAGGATAATATGGACTTTTCCAGTCAGATATCGAAGCGCAAAAATACACTTTCCGAGGTGGGGGGATGAAAAGGATATTATCTTCTTCTATTTGATTCAGAGAGTATCAAATAAAATAAAATTTTCGACAAAGCAAGTGATATTATATTCTTCCATTCCATTTTAGCATTGAAAACAACAAAAATCTTTCATTGCAAATGTTTGCACGAAACGGTAAATATTAACTGACTACAAAACACGAATATCCGATCGCCTGTAACGGGCTGTTGGAATGAATCTATTGAAAAGTCGAGCGCTTTGTGGCGATTGACATATTCATTTGTGCCCCATGCATGGAAATATTCACACAAATAGTCGCTCGTTTGCACAAAAGTTTGCATAGTCAGTATAAGTGATGGCGAATTTTTGACACGATTAATTGTAATTTATCAAAGTATTGTTGCCTTATTTAATCTACTTATGGTAGGTATTCATTATGGTACTTAGGTTATCTGTAATCGGGATAGGCCCCTCGACTCTGTCCTGTGCCAATCTGGTCCACGTTCGACCCGCTACTTTCATACGACCGACACTGCGTTTGAATGTCCTTGACTGACCACTTTTAATTATCTGCTGAAAGTGATTTGAATTGCAACGTTGCGCACACCTCTTTAATTTGGACGTAATGTTCTTAAACTTTTAAATCTTTTCAGACAAATTAAAAGCGTCACATTACGAACTTTACCTAAATTTTTACAAATTTTGCAAATTTTTTCTAAAATTAATTGACCTTTAAACTACAGCTAGTATATCTTTCACAAAAAAGCAAAAATAAACTATATATTTATAATTCAAAACCAAACATCAATTAAGAGAGTCTGATTAACTTTTCCGCGTCGACGTAGACGGCGGAAAGTCGTGACCGCCCCGCTACACCTCATATTAACAGTAAATCCTTTTAAATGCATTAATAATTTATCTGACGCCGGATTATGGACGGCTGTGTTTGCACCGAAGCGTAACAAAAAAGCAGCTGCGTACGGAGATAATTGAATCTTTCCTGAAACACAACAAATTAACAAAAGAACTTAGAATTTAGACGCAATAATAAAATCAGTGTCACAATCGAAAGTCATTTCGCTAATATATATCCTTTCTATAGAGAGAGAAAATAATAATACAATGTTGTTCATGCAAATCATCACATTTAATTTATTAATTTTACTGAAAGTAGTTCAGTTTTTGGTAACATTACCGCCCCGAGTGGCAATGTGACCAAAAACTTTTAAGTCTTATCATCACGTGCACTAGGTTTAATAAGTTCAGTAATTTTGCGGGAATATTGGAATCATTTAGGTATACCATTAACATATAATTTGTGGATACTAAAAAATACAGATTCGCCAATCTACACCTAAATATGCTACTTCATAATGTTATTTTACCCAAGTAATTCATATTATACATAATTGAAGGCCATTAATTAAAAACGTATGTAGTATAACAAGCAGAAACATTCTTAAAATATTAATGAATTGTGTAATAGATACTTAAATTAAAGCCGGTCCGACCTTGTGAATTTTCCCTTAGGTGTCTAATAAAAGCAACAATGAATACCTCTGGGCTTGGAGATATAAATACTTCATGTCTCGCGCCGGTCAAGGCCTGGCCAGAGGTACAAAATATTATTTATATTTTTATTACATAACTAGGAGCTCAGATTTACCTATTTGAGAGTCCTTGCGCTGAAAACCTGATTTGTTTTTTTACGAGTACCACTTATGTTCCTTAGTTTTGTATGTTTATTCAGGTAGAACAACTAGCTCTACAGCTTTTTATCCACTTAACGATTGTTATTTGAATAACTATAATATTATTTCAACAAAGAACAAGCAAAAATTCACCACTCTTAAATACTTTATAATGAATTGAAACACGACAATAATTCAAAATTACTTTTAAACTAGAACCACATTTTTTTCTTTAATCAATCTCAATATCCGATGAACCTATTTAAAACATAAACAAAAATATCTGATTGCCTTTCTTTTGCCTCTCTTAACTCATGCTTAATACATGAACCAATATCTTCGCAACCCGTCATGTTATACCTATTTTTTGTGTAACTATTGGCGTTCTAACATAATAATGCTTCCCATTCGGTGTGACAGCCGGTCCATATTCGTACGAGACGTGGATACGACCCTCGTCTTCTGGCTGCACCTACTAATCCTCTTAATAGATTCCAACGGACCCACCACTGACGTACACACCGATTATCGAGCTCCTTATTAAGGCTCTGCCAAGACGACAGATCATATTTGCATACAAGTCTGGGACTTATCTGTGCATACGTTGCTTCTGTGTGTGTGCATAGTACTTAATGGTGAAAGCACATCTATCCGCAAGGAATCGAATTTTGAATTCTTTATATTATGAAATGTCATGAAACCTCAAGTGTGCTTGCCGAAATCGAATCGTCCGAATCGGAAGAAGATTTCGTACACAAAAATTCTTTCGGTGCGATCGATGCGTATAGATGTGCGAGCACTATAAGTCTAGGTTGTTATGATGTATAATATGTTTCTTTGGTTAACGTTGTTAAAGACATTTTATACCTTCACTTCAAAAAGATTTACAATATGTCGAAAGTTTACATTTGGATAATTCTATTTTTTTTCAATGAGTTAATATTCTTTTCAGATGTCCATCTTAAATATGATCGTCAAATCAATTACATTGGTTTGATTTTATCAATAAAAATAATAGCCTGGCCCTCGCTTATTGAAAACGAGCTTTAATTCGGTTCAATGTATTTTTTTATAAGTTAAATTGTTTTCTTCAAGTTTATGATTATAAATTTAACTAAATGGAAGTAGAAATAAAGTTTTCCGATTAAAAATTAATATCCATCTAGTTAATTAATTTAAAGAAATATTGCATTCTTTTTCATTGTACAGTCAACTACAAAGAGATGTATCCATGTTAGTCTTACAAAATGAAGGAACTTTTAGTATGCAAAAATTATTAACCCTTACTTCGTGACATTTTCAGTATCCACTTAATCTTATACTATATTCGATTCATTTTAAATGCTATTATTATGTATAACCTAAGGAAAAAAAAGTAGTGGGATACATCATTGTTGCATATTAAACGAATCGATGATAATATAAAATTTGATTGCTATTAGAAATGTCACGAACCAAGGGTAGTTCATTGTGGCAAATGAAAATTTACTTCATTTTGTAAGCCTAACATGGATACATCTCTTTGTAGTTGACTGTACATAGACATTTATTGACCTTTGTCTTTTCTGATGACAAGTGACGATGCGATTAAAAATTGAACATCACTGCTACTAAAAAAACTTTCTAAATTTGAAGCCACAAGATAGTGGGCAATAAATATTTAGAAATCGTTGCGGATATGAAAATGATATTTATCTTACTTATTATTGTATTAGCCCCATTCCTAATAAAAGTTGCATGAATTGACAAAGATCTTAAGTTTCATAGTTTCAGTGAAGGCAGAAAAGTTGCAGAACAAGTTTCAGTAGCTCTGAAGTTAACGTAAGGAGGGTTTTGTATCTCGTTTTAATAATATTATCTCATCTTTATTACCATAATTATTCATAGTAGATTCTAGAATAACAACATTATAGGATAAACACAGGAGTACAACACGCCCGTGTTTTTGTTTTCAGAAAATTACACATAATATAGGTTATATACTACGAGTGGGCCCGCGCGCACTTCGTCGCGCTTAATACAAAATTAGCAGTGTTTTTCTATTAAATTATGCATGTATTATACATATAAACCTTTCTCTTGAATTATAATTCAATCTATTAAAGAAATGCTGGGGCCCAAGAGTCAGTGCTCCCCTGGTTTATTACTCTATTACAATTTTTGTTAATTAAAAATATATTATCTAAGTATTTTATTTTATGAATGCTTATGATGTTAATTTGTATATTATTTTTTCACGCCTGAATGGATTGACCTATTGAGCTGAATTTTTTTATAGAGATAGCTTAGACCCTAGAATAACACATAGGCTATACAGTACAGCGAGAGAAACCGCTGGGCGCAGCTAGTCTTTCATATTTTATTATGAGTACACCTACCTATCCTGTTATATCGAAGTTTTAATATATTATTATAATAATAATTAAGTAAACGAGGTCACAAAAATATCACCAAAAGTTTCCTTATCAAAAGATCCGACAAATAAAGCAATCAAGATGATTAATTAGGCGAGCTTCGTTTATTTCCACTCTACTTAATACATCTTCGGTATCATAAGCAATATAACTTATTTATCTCGAGAAATACTTGATAATGCTCGACCCCGGGAATCTGAGACCGAGTAAGACTTCCCAGACTGTAGGGTGGATAAGGCTAAGGGTATATGCGGATATTTACGAATGCCTTTCTTATAGAGAAGGACTTTCTATTGACTGGTGTGTACCTCTCGATATGGCCGTATAATTTACAAACTGTTTCTATGAAAATGCCACTTTCTGTAAAGTATTATTGAAGGCAATTTTTTTATTCGAATTTCGAAAGCCTATAGCTGCCTGCTGCTAGCCTGTAGCTTTCTGTTAGCTTTGATGTAGCAATGCGAGTTTAAAGTTTTAAGACTAATGCGTTTTCTAAACTCTAATCATCTCTTAGCGAAATCGAAACAATGTATGAAACTCATTGTCTGTCACTAATATTATTATTGTAACGTCCTTCTATTATTGTAAATGTAAAAGTGTGTATAAAGCTGAAAATTATTAGCAAATAGATTATAAAGTGTTTACCACGTTTTCCGAAAATTAGTCATCCTAATTCCCCATTCAAAGAAAAACACATCAGTCGACCAATTGGCCAACTTGTTTAACAAAACTCCTCTAGTTTAGAGACTAGTCTATAAACAAATGAACAGAAGCTGGACTGATCGCGCAACTGATCCAGAGTGCAATGTCCATTTTGTTAAGAGCTTTGAATATTTGTGTGTCGTTTATTGTGACAGCTGAGAGGTTGACTGCGTAGATCTTGTTAAACTGGTCGTAAGATTTGCTGGTGCGGGGGAAATCAGCAACTAAACTACCGAAGTACATAACTTGTTTACACTACTTACTGAATTAAATCGGTGCTATGTTTACTTGATGTTTCGTCTATTTTACTAGTTTTATTTATATCATATGAAATGACAATTTTGAATGGAGTTTCAGCACTTCATTCTTTGTTTGTATTAACAAAGTGCTTTACGGTGCTAAATGTGTATGTAAAAGTGCTTACGGCTTTAATTTTTTTTTAATACTAAATAGGCCTACGTTTGACCACATTCCACCTGATGGAAAGTGAAAATGCGGTGTCGACAATGGTTTACGTAAGATGCCTAAAAAGGTTCACTCGTGCCTTGAAGACACCCAAGTTGTACCGCTCGGGAAACACGGATGACGGCAAAGTGTTCCAAGTGCGACCAGTTCTCGTTAAAAACGATGAAGCAAAACGCTTGGTGCGGGCGGTGCTATGTGTCGGGGTTAGTTTTCACGACCATAGCCGATATTCTGACGTGATGCTCCGGTTGGAAGGGTAAAGTGGCCAGGGAAATTACTGATGATATTATCTCATGTCTTAAGATGATGAGCGCCATGTAGTGTTGCGTAGGATTTCGTACCTAATGAATATCTAAATAAAAGATATGACTATAATGGGCTGGAGTTATTGATTAATAACAGGCGAACGTCCTGTTTGTTCCATATGTACAGGATGTTAGCCTGTTACATAAAATAAACGTGGCGTTTATGAGTTAAGCTCATCATATTGTACGTCCGACAAGTCTTGTTGATTCAAAATTGGTTTCTATTTAGTTTGGCTATAATTCGATAAAAATTCTTGATAACTTCTCCAAACTTCCCTCCCCTTCCCCCCACCCTCCTTCTCACTTCCCCTTCCCCTTTTCCCTTCCTTCTTTTTCCCTTTTCCTTCTATTCTTCTACTTTTTCTTGATCTTTTCTTGAATAGAAGTATGATGTGGGCTTATATTATACTATCCTTCTATTATTAAAAATGTGAAGGCATGGATGCGTGCATTTATGTTTGGTAGCTTTTCACGCCTAAATAGCTGAACCGTTGAGTTGAAATTTGACATATTCGTAGCTTAGACCCCACAATAACATAAAGACTACTTTTCAGCGGGTAAAAGTTGAGTAAGTATTAAATAAGTATTTCATAAGTATAATCCATATCCATATCCATCCATATCCATACATATAATAAGAATGGAAATTTCTCCCCATTCATTGTGATCCTTTACTAAGGTGAACTGTGAAAATACGCATATGAACAAAACGACGCGAAAAAGTCGCTTGCGCGATCTAGATCGTAAAACATTTTGTCAATTTTTCCTAGGGAAACGTAAAATAAAATAATAAAATAAATAATAATCATTTATATCGGACACATCGCCCCTAATTTACATCAAAATTTCGAAGTCAAAGTAATAGAATATAAAGTAAATTCAATTCAAAAAAATCAAAAAGCAAAAAGTGCGACAAACTAAAAATACGCCATCTATCGATGTGGCCATAAACGAAAATTTACCAGAGTAGTTTTATTAGGCTTAATTTGTAAAAAGGTTATTACTTATGTGTGATAAAACGGCACAACCGAATTGTATGCAGTTTTCGCTAAAACGTTGCAAATTTCTCTAATTTGTAAATAGTATTGGTTTTATTTAAATCGGTTTTTAAATAAAAGAGTTATATCTATCTAAAGATTTACTTATCTATTATATAAAATCGTTCGTACACTTTTGTTCTATCAACGCACAGCCCAAACGGCTGGACGGATTGAGCTGAAATTTGGACAGCGTATTCGTAAGAAGATTTCATCGTGCAATAAGAAGCGATTTTTTAAAATTCCCTCAGGAACAGGAATTATTCCCGAAAAACGAATGTATGCAAATCCGTAACCGCTGAACCGATTAAGCCGAAATTTTGTAAAACGATAGTTGGGATTGTGATTAGAAACATCAAATAGTTTTTTTGTCAGAAATTTACTTTTAAGGGGGGTAAAGGGGGGTCGAAGTTTGTATGGAAAATTTAGAACCGCTGACCCTATTGAGCTGAAATTTGGTACAGAGATAGATTGAGTCCTAAAAAATTGAATGGTATACTTTTTATTCCAAAAATCAACCTCTAAGGCGGGATAAAGGAGGTCAAAGTTAGAATAGGAAATCGGTAACCGCTTCTTTGTTTAATCTGAAATTTAAACCAGCGTGTTCTTTAGGTAACGAAGGCGACCTATAAAAAGGGATTTTTGCAAAATTCCTCCGGGAACAGGAATTATTCCCGAAAAATGTTTGTATGCAAATCCGTAACCGCTGAACCGATTGAGCTGAAATTTTGTAAAACGTTTGTTTAGATCGTGTTTAGGAACATTAATTTTTTTTTGACGAAAATTAACTTTTAAGGGGGGGTAAAGGGGGGTCGAAATTTGTATGGAAAATTTAAAACCGCTGACCCCATTGAGCTGAAATTTGGTACAGTGGGAGATTGAGTCCTAAAAAATGATATGGGATACTTTTTATCCCAGAAATCAACCTTGAAGGGGGAAGAGGGGGGGGGGGTAGAAGTTTGAGTAGAAAATCAGTAACCGGCCATCTTTTAATCTTTTAAAGCTCAAATTTGAACAGCGTATTTTTTATGTAACGTAGATGACCGATAAAAAGGGATTTTGCAAAATTTCCACGGGAACGGGAATTAATTCTAAAAAACGTTTGTATCCAAATCTGTAACCGCTGAACTGATTGAGCTGATATTTTGTAAAACGATTGTCTGAAGTGTGTTTAGGAACATTGAATAGTTTTTATGTCAGAAATTAACTTTTAAGGGGGGTAAAGGGGGGGTCAAAGTTTGTATGGGAAATTTAGAACCGCTGACCCTATTGAGCTTAAATTTGGTACAGCGGTAGATCTAATCCTAAAAAATGATATGCAATACTTTTTTCCCAGAAATCAACTTTTAAGGGAAAAAAGGGGGGTGCAAGTTTGTGTAAAAAATCGTTAGCCGCTTCTTTGTTTTTGCTGAAATTTGGACAGCGTGTTCTTAGTTACATAAACTAAGACGACCAATAAAAAGGGATTTTGTGAAATTCTTACAGGAACGGGAATTATTCCCAAAAAACTTTTGTGTGCAAATCCGTAACCGCTAAACCAATTAAGCTGAAATTTTGTAAAATGATGGTTTGAGTTTTGTTAAGGAAATTTTTAATAGTTTTTATATCAGAAATTAACTTATAAGGGGGGGTCAAAGTTTGTATGGGAAATTTAGAACCGCTGCGCTGACCCTATTCAGCTTAAATTAATTTAGTGCAGAGGTTGATTGAGTCCTAAAAAATGGGATACTTTTTATCCCAGAAATCTACATTAAAGAGGAGGAAAGGGGGGGGGGGTGCAAGTTTGCGTAAGAAATCGTTAACCGCTTCTTTATTTGAGCTGAAATTGGGATAGCGTGTTTTTAGGTGGTTTTGGCGACTCACGAGAAGGGCTTTTGCTAAATTCCCACTGGAACGGGATTTATTTACAAAAAACAATTGTATGCAAATCCGTAACAACTAAACCGATTGAATCGAAATTTTGTAAAATCATGGTTTGAGTTGTGTTTAGGAACATTAAATATCTATTTTGACAGAAATTAATGGGAAATTTAGAACCGCTGACCCTATTGCGCTTAAATTTGATACAAAGGTAGATTAAGTCTTAAAAAAAGATATGGGATACTTTTTATCCCAGAAATCAACCTTTGAGGGGAGGAAAGAGGGATCCAGTTTGTGTAGAAAAGGTAACCGCTTCTTCGTTTTAGCTAAAATTTGGACAACGTATTCTTTATGTAACGTAGGCGACCGATAAGAAGGGATTTTGTGAAATTCTCACCAGAACAGGAATTTTTTCACAAAAACGTTTGCATGGAAATTAGTAACCGCTGAACCGAAAATGAGCTGATATTTTGTTAAGTTCTGTTAATGAATAGTTTTTTTATGTCAGAAATTAACTTTAAGGAGACTAAGTATTAAAGGAGGGGGAAGGAGGATCAGAGATTTAATGGGAATTCAGGAACCATGGAATTGATTTGAGTCGCGGGAAGGATGGTGTGAGAAATTAGTAACGAATAATAATTTAGCTGAGGTACATTACAGTAGAGATAAGTTAAAGAGTTACGGGGAAAGGACCACAAATAGTTTTAATTCCTGAAAAGAGGCGTGAAAATTTATGAAGGCGATAAACTACCGCTCAACTGAGATAATTTGACCTCTGGGAAAGGACATAGGATTGGTTTCTACGGTAGCGAACAAAACTGCATAGAAATACCCAACCCGATATTCTTCGCTACCCACAGCGGGAGCAAATAATATATAGCCATGCCTTATTTTACGCTTACAAAGTCACGGGGATGGAAATACTATCATAGTGAACATAGCAGCACCAAATTCGCTTTATTAATTGACTCTCACGCGCAACGAAGTGCGCGCGGGTCAGCTAGTTGTGTAATAAGGAAGTTTTATAGGAAAAAGCTTCGACTTGTTTTGATAAGTTTCCTCTCAAATAATTATCCCATTCAGTTTCAAATTCCTCGGCAAGACCGAATTCCTAAAGTGATTCTAACTTTAATAAAAGTTCCGACTCGATTCAAACTTTTTAAATGAGTTAATTTTAAGCTCTTGCTCTTTGAAGGAAAGTGTAACTTAATCTGTGAGCTGTAAGGTTTAAAATAGAATAGCATTTATTGTTAGATCGTGAAGCGTGAATTATTGCTTAGGAAGACAAATATTTTTGATTTGTTTGATAGTGGTTAAAGCTATATAGCTGAGTATAAAATATTAAACAAATCATTTAATGATGAAAATTCTAAAAAATCCACATTTATTTTAACTAATAAATAAAGCAATGCAGTGATAATTTCAGTACCTACTTGAAAATAACAAGCATTTTACTTTACCAATTTTCTTTTATGTGGATTTTTTCCCGAAGGCCTGGGTAGCACTGTACTTATTACCTATGGGCAGCGTTATCTTTAACCATGAGGAGAGCGTATTGCTCGTCTTCTTAATAAAAAACCCTATTCCCAAATTAAACCCAAATCGGAATTAAGACATTAAATATTGAGAACTATCTTCTCGTCATCGATATAAACTTTTCTATAAATACCCATTATAATTTGAACACGAGTATAATATTCTGAGAGAAATTCATAAGAAATTCCGTACAAGGTTTTCATGAATAGTTTATTAACAATCGCATTCTATTTGCGGCTTCCTTTCAACCGTGGAGGTTATAGAAAGCAGTGAATTGTCTTACTACAAAGCGATTTCAACGAGAACTTTGTTCTATATGAGCCTACGAATCACTATCTATATAGTATAAAATAAAGTTGCTTTCCTTGTCTATGTCCTTATGTATGCTAATCTTTAAAACTACGCATCCGATTTTAATGTGGTTTTCATTATTAGATAGAATAATTCAAGAGGAAGGTTTACATGTATAATACATGCATTATATAGTTGATAAATCCTGATAATTTTCTATTAAGCGCGACGAAGTGCGCGCGGGTCCACCAATATTAACTAAACGTTACGAACGAATACCTTTATACGATTTTATTTAAACCTTTTGACTTACCTTTGTTCGTTACTTTTAAACCTTTGTACGTTAGTTCGTTTTAATTTTCCAACCCAGGATTTTCCAATGATGTAAAATTCTATGACACCAACGCAACGTTTTTTACTCATGAGTCATAAGAAGAGAGAAGTAAGACTTTTCAGCTCAGTCATTTCTTCTACTCATATCCCAACCAGTGATTCTTAATATTTATTTCTAGCAATAAAATAACAATAAAGATATTTAATAGAAGTTTTTTTTTATTTTATACTTCTTAGGTACTAATTAATGTAATTATCTATAAATAAATATTTCATTCGTTGTCGCATACACCATAATAAGGATTAAATAATTAATTGACTTAATTATTTACCTTTACACAGTAAACATTAATGTCTTAAGGATTTCTTTATAGTTATATATTTATATTTAGTTAAAGATAAACAACTGCATTCTAGAAATATTGTGCAGGTTGTATAATTGGCTCTTGTAGCCGCTTACAGACTATGAATAGACGAGTGCGGCCAACAACATAATTATATTGCAAATATAATATATAAGCAATAATCATGGAATGTATCGGGAAATAAATAAATTAAAGAGACAACTCGTAACTGTAAATAACTCAAAGATACGATACTTACCTACTTACTTCTCTACTTAACTACTACTACTACCTCCTCTACTTAAAAATCTATCGATAGTTTTAAAAGCAAGCACTAGAATAAAGCGTTGCTAAGTTTTCTCAAAGATTCAATGAGGCAACAAGTCATTAAAAAGTTAAACAGCTCTGAAACTACTAGGTCCGCAAACTTCGGAAACACAAACTTTTAATTTGACCTCGGCCAACGATAACATTGCAGCCAAGTCGAGCCGAGGGGCGCGGGACGGCGCCAATCTCTCTCACTATGCAGTACAAAATCGTACTTCTTTGTAAGAACACCGTAAGAACACCTCGCAAAACTTTGTAGCAAGTAAACTCCGCGAAGTGGCCAAGTCTGTCGGTAGTCGTCGCCGCCGCCGCCCGCTCCGCCGGAGAGCTCCAAAATTCGCTCTCCTCGTCCCCCCGCGCCTCGATCGACAACGATCCGCCTCCGACAAACAAACGGACAAGTTTTAATGTTTTGCTCACAAAGTGTATGATTAAACGCGGAGAGCGGCGGAGAGAGTCGGCCGTAAGTTATTGATTTTCCTCGCCGAACCCCTGTCGGCTCCGCGGCTCGCGGTGTCGTCTCGCAGCACTACCGACATTTAACTCTTGCCAACACTTTTTGGACGCCGATTAAAGTACTTTTTACGATCGATCACGTCTCAGATACACTTTTTGTTGAGATTAGTGAAGTTTTATAATTAAATCCGAAGGTAATGAAGTTTTATGAAAAAGTTGAGATATGAAAAGTTGGAGTTGGCTGCGCAACCGGAGTGCGATTGGCGCGAGCCGCGCACCCTACAACTTCACGTCGCTCTACGTTCCGAAGTTAACGCAAAGTTCCGCCATTTTGGAACATGCTCACAACCCACTTGTTTTATAAAGAAACTTTTTATTAATTCCTGTGGGCCGCGGAGTGTCAGTAAGATGTTTTGAGGTTATGCTGAGAGACGAATTACGTGTTTGTGACTGAAAAGTGTTCTCTTTGTATTAATGTGACTGTGAAAGTGATAAAGACGAATGTTTATGTGGAACAGAGATATTGTTTTGAAGTGAAACTCGAGCGTAGTACCTGGGATGCTCTTGTGATTTGTGTTTACTTCTTGGAACAGTAAGGAGGACGCTGTTAACACTTTTTGACCTTGTGTGAGGCCGTGGGACTTCAATAAAGTGGCAGGTAATGAGCTAAGAACTTAGTTTTACTACTTTTTATGAAGTGTTATAAAGTTGTGTTGGTAAAAAGTTTTAACCAAAAGTGTGAAGTAGGTTAATCGAGTAGTTACTTGCAAAAGTGCTGCGGTGACGGCGCGTCACTGGTTTAGCCTCTGAATAATGAAGTATCACCGTTTTTGTTCCCGTTTCATGGAACCTTATTTTTCCTTGAGTATAATTTTAAGCAAAAGTTGAAATTAAATTATCCTCATGTATTGTTAATGTGTTTTTCGTGTAACTCATGCATCATAATGAAGTAATGTTACGTTATTAAAGCACTTTCATTCATTTTTTAGAAGAAAAATATCTGCTTAATTATTCATATTGCATAATTTTATATCAAATTTATTTTTATTCGTATTTTTCAATAATATCTATTAACATATTCACTTTTAAAAGCTATAGAGCCAAAACATCTTGTAGAAATAATTTCATGATATATGAAAAAATTATTGACTTATACAAAATGCATCAGCTGATCGATCAATTACAATAATTTTTGGGAAGATCATGTGCTATAAGTACAACTGCACCTTTTTGTTGCTACTATTAGCCTAAACGGATGATAATATCTCCACGAACATCAAATTAAGTACCTACCTACACTAATTTTATTATCTCTAAAATATCTAAGGTCTAGAGCAATTTCATTTATGTAAGTCATTGTTACAGTTATTGATTATGAATAAACGCCCGTGTATATAGTTCAAACTTTGTTAATTATTCAAAGTTTAGCTCGTTAAAACTTTAAGTTACTGTTAAATCACGAAGATGGGAGTTCAACCGTTCCATAATAGTCCCAAAACGAACCTCTTTGTCTTACAAACTCTCGCTTCTATTCAAATAAACCTACTCTTTATACATTATGAGTTCCGTAATAAGTCGCTTGTCGTAAACAGGATACCTAACTTGGCAATAACATGATTGATTTTTCCGAGAAAAATGTTCAGACCTTTTTCAAGGTAAACCTTCATTCAGCGAAGTCCTATCAAACTATCTCACATAAATAAGGTAAAAAGCCCACGATATTGGCTCGTTTTATTGAGGACGCTATTACAAAGTCATTTCACCGACCGGTCCCAGTCTCAGTCCATTGTAGAAGGAAAATCTTTCTACAGTCACGGCTCTCGATGGGATAACGCAAACTTTACCCGTGCCCGAAACATCCTAACTCTGAACCGACTCGCAAACAACAATTGACCTAAATGCGTTCGTCTCAAGGCGCAGTCTCGCTCGGCAGCCAAGAAAGCTAT
The DNA here is from genome assembly GCA_947507615.1 of Hemithea aestivaria. NCBI lineage: Eukaryota > Metazoa > Arthropoda > Insecta > Lepidoptera > Geometridae > Hemithea > Hemithea aestivaria. The sequence continues at coordinate 13,361,453 of OX382331.1, forward strand.
GAAACTTTGTTAAATAACTTTTCAGATAACTTGAACTCGGCGTATTTGCGCAAAGTTGTAAGCGGAATTCCACCGCGGGCTAATTCAATCTGTACCCGCTTGTAATAAACGTTGTTTTCGCGTAATGCCAATTGTGGAGTTAGTTCAGTTAGTCGAGTTGAAAGTTCTGGACTTCACGAAGCAAAACGCGAACTTTTGTAGAACATTTCAGTGTAGTTAGTACAATGTTATAATGGAAATAAGCACTTCAAAATGGCGTCTTCTGCAGCTGTTTAGTGTAGGTGTGTGTGTTTGTATTGATTCGGGATGTTTTGTTTGACGGATGTTATAAAATTACTTTGTGATTGTTACAAATACGCATTTAGACTTTCCTTTGTTCTGATTACGGTACTGTTGGTATAATTTGTAATCTGTTCGAATCTCGGCCTTTCATTGCAATAAAGATTAAGAGGTTTTAGGAGCATTGTTTTAGCTTTCAATATTTAAGTAATATTAGACATTCTAATATAATTATGTTTATTATGTCTTCACTCGTAAACTACAGAACATATAAAGTCTTTTAGTCTAACGATAGTTGGAACTTTTAAATAACATAAAGTTTCTAGTATACAATTACTTACACGTCACAGCTTTTCCAAGAAAAAAGTTAGGACCTTTTTCCTTTAAAAGTAAATAGTTATATGAAAAGTAAAATGTGACGAATAATTTATTGGTTGATTGACTGATTGATCCCCTAAGAAAGGACTTTGCTCAGGTATAGCCGCGAGCATAACGAAGTCTTACATATTCACAAGAAATCATCGCAGACGTAACCTATCACGCAAAAGTCAAACCTAATGCCTATTCAATACTCAGTACCGTTAGCAATTGGATATAATATACAACCGTAAAGTGAAGCAGTTCCTGAACTCAAAGCCAACGTAGCGATTTAATTGTGTAACATGTTATACATTCAAGCACATTCAGAATTTACTACTAGCTCCTGAATTAAACCCTAATAACTTCTCGTAGCTAAAACGTCGCATGAGTCAATAATCTTGCCACGGGAAATCCTACTTTAGTAGCTAAAGTTTTAGGTGAGTTTTAGCTTGTGTTTGCGCCCTCTTAAAACTTTTTCGCAAGTCCTCCGGTACATTTTGCTCCGTTTCTTTTTATTTGCTCTGAACAATAAATGGGTCTCAGCTAAACAACTGTCTTATAAGTACGTAACTTTGCGATGTCATGCGAAAGTAAACTGAACGACGAATTTTATAGAATAATTCATGAGATATAAATCTTGGATTTTAAATATAGGGTCAAACTCCTGAAACCACTGGATAGAGTAATAAAAGTCAAGTTCATCTTAAATAGAACGTTAAGCTGTGGACTTGTAAAAGCTATAAAAAGGCCTTATAGCAATCGGCTAAATTGTTCCACTTTACAAAAACTTTGACTATTAAGGTGCCTATATACGGTCGACGGATCGCTGGCTATCAGGAAGTAGGGGCCAATTTACGTCAATAGATAAACTACTATTCACTTGCCTATATTACAGGGGTTTTTTCACCAAATACCAACTAAAATGGTCACTGAAAAGTGCTCATTACTCCAAATCAGTACTAGGTTGGTTACCTAGAAGAAATCGCATAAAGCGCTAAAGCAACATAACATTTTCAGAGCGAAAAATCGATAGATATAGAGCTTGTTTAAAGCCATCACTTATTTTATTGAATTGAACATTCAAATAACATAATATACTGTCCTTACTGCAGTAATTTCAAATTTAACGTCTAATAATAACATCGCCTACAAAATATTCCCATGTAAATCCCACATAAGTCTAATCAGATTTATACTTTTCGTTCAATACTTGATGCTTTCAACTTCAACCACCAAATCATGATTTCATTAAAATCGAGTTCAACACAAATTAAACTTTATAACCATCGTATGTAAATTCAAATTTCCTTAACACCCCAACTTGATACCGTCTCGAGATAGACAAGGATGGGGTGTAGTTGATATTCAAAAAGTTATTTTAATGTTTGGTAATAAAGATTATTATTCTCTGTACAATAAACACTTGAACATAGACCAGTGTATTATATTAGTTCGCCTAATGAATATAAATGAAGGTAAATATTACGCTAACCTCCATATAAATTCAATTATTTATGATCAAATTGATAGAGTATTTTTCCTTTAAATCTATGAATAATAAAATGTAAGTGGAAAGAAACTGGGAGGTTTAGGACGTGAAAGTAAGATTACGTAACAGTTTACAGCGTTTGGGAGCTTTTAGGTATATTTTCGTCACACGTCTGAGATTATGTAGGTAGATACAAGCTGCGCCCAGCGGGTCAATCTCTATACCAAATTTCAGCTTAATCAGTCCACCCGTTTAGGCGTGAAAGAGTAACAAACATACATCCATACATTCTTACAAACTTTCACTAGACTTTAGGAGACTTGTAAAACATTTTTTTATATTAGTTTCCGTCTACTAAAAAGCGATTAAATAAGAAAATAAAAAAAAAACAAGGTAGGCTAACTAGGCTATATTAATAAGGCATACTAATAAGGTAGGCAAAATTTTTGTTGATTTGGTTTTTTTATAATAATTTGATACTTTGAACACTGGCGTGAAACGAACTTATATTATACAAGTATTATGAATACATATCTTATCCTTCTGCCTAATTTTGTCGTCCATTCCGCTTTTTTTGCTAAAGTTTGGATCATATTGGTCAACTTATAGTCCATTATATCTCCTCTGCTGACCCTACTTAGTTTCCTAAACCTTAACTTTGATTAAACAAACTAGATATAACAACTTCAATATAGCAAAGTAGCACTAGTCGAAATATACCGAAACGCAATCAAATGTAGACTCTATACCAACGAATTAAAGTCTATATTAGATTACAGAATGTAAACAGATTTCAGGCAGGTAGTGGGAATCAAACACAGCTGATAGAATTTCCTGGCTTTCAACGCCTTTATACAAGTGTATAGTTTAGGTCAGAGTTCGGTACTTTAACTGTTGTTCTTATTTGTAAAGAGTTTGAATATGTGGAGGTTACTTTTGTCTTTTATTGTGGTACAAAAGACAGTTTTTACTAGTTTAGGGACCTTCCTATTTGTTTTGATGTAATTTTATGTCAATAAAATTTCTTTTAACCTTAATAACGTAAAATAGGTAATTATTATTATCTACTCCTATACTATTGAATATAAAAATATTATTTTTAACATTAAAAAGACGATAATATACTATCGAACTTACTGCATAATAAAGCCTTACACAGCATCAAAACCTTCTAAACCTACTTCACCTAAACCTGACTATTAAACCAGAAAGTTTTTCTTGTTTTGTTTGAAATATGAACCAATAAACTGATGTTTGGCTCTTTATTACAAGCTTTATATTACTTTCACCTGTCTGTTGTCTGTCTGTCTGTCTGTCTGTCTGTAATCAAATCTTGCAAGTTTAATTTGACCCACTTCCCGGTTTCCAATTGACCTGAAAATTTGCATGCGTGTGTAAATCGGATGACAATGCAATATTTTTATGACATCGAGCTGATCTGATGATGGAGCTGGAAGGTGGCCAAAGGAACTCTGTCATAAAACAACGCAACCCCATCGAGTTTGGGCTTATTTGATTCGTCTTGACGAGTACTTTATGATGCAAGATGATAACAATAATTAAAGCTTGTTTTTAAAAAGTATTTTTTAAATTTCACTTGTATGCAAAAGAGTCCAACAAATTCGTTTGCGCGATCTAGAATCTCATAAATCTAAACAGATTTGGTTAAAGGAAATGAAATACTACGTCAGCGCCATCTAGATTACAAATGCGAAATGTGAGTGTGTAACATTCACACACATGCAGCACGTTCACACAAAAACCACCAAATCGATAGCAATAAAACTTAATATGTAGATATTTAGAAACATGGAAGAACACATACGCAACTTTTTTATCTCGATTTTCACCCGAGTCGTGATTTACGTGGGTGAAACTGGGTGCGAATAAGTGAATAATTTTACCCTCGATTTAAAAAACTTGTCTCTGCATTCGATCCGCCCCTACGTGCAACCCATAATATTAATACTAGTAATTAGTCTAACCAAGCCTAAAATCAATAGTATTATTATTATTTATTATAGTATAATTAATATAATAAGCCACTGCCGCACCACACCGCTTTATAGGTTCAAAATCATCATTGTTTCACAACAGATTTATATCAACATACTCAGAAATAACATCATGTTAAATTTCAAGGATTGTAACCTGAATATGCCTGAATAACAACAAATCTAACACCTGGTTCAGTACAAAACAAAAGCTATCTTATCATTCACACCTTTAGGTACAATATAGAATGGGACAATGTCCAATTGTTCCAGAATGTCGCGCAGGTCCCGGAATCCGTCACTTGCTTTAGCTACCGACCGCTTTCAATTCATGGATGTTACATTATTACTATAAGCTATTTGTGTCCCATTGCTGGGCAAAGGTCTCTCATCCCTCAATACAGTTCTTGCCATCTGGTTAATACCTTGTATAGATATTCCTTCCAATAACAGTCTATTTCATTTTCATACTGACATATTCTTCTTAACTTGCCGCGACGTCATCTAACATTATGTGCCTACCTATAAGCGCCACTCAGTTAATGGTTTATCTCACATTTGGATACATGAGATGAGATAACGACTGATACTCATCTGATGTTAAACAATATCCGATATAGCCTACGCTACTGCAAAACTAACAGAGCATTGTTGATAAAACAAATGACGGTCCTAAATACACATTAGGTAATAACAATTGAATTATAGCCTAAATGCCAAAATAAAACTATTTACAAAGCCATTTTATTGTCCATACGGTATGGTAAAAAATATCTAATTGTTGCAGAATGTCTCGCAAGTCTCGGCAAGGGTACAGCATCCGCCACCTCCTGCAGCTGCCGACCGCGTCCCGGAGCCCGCCCGCGCCTTGCATCAAGGTACAATATTCAATTGTTGCAGAATGTCTCGCAAGTCTCGGCAAGGGTACAGCATCCGCCACCTCCTGCAGCTGCCGACCGCGTCCCGGAGCCCGCCCGCGCCTTGCATCAAGGTACAATATTCAATTGTTGCAGAATGTCTCGCAAGTCTCGGCAAGGGTACAGCATCTGCCACCTCCTGCAGCTGCCGACCGCGTCCCGGAGCCCGCCCGCGCCTTGCATCAAGGTACAATATCCAATTGTTGCAGAATGTCTCTTAAGTCTTGGCAAGGGTACAGCATTCGCCACCTCCTGCAGCTGACGACAGCGTCCCGGAGCCCGCCCGCGCCTAGCATCAAGGTACAATATCCAATTGTTGCAGAATGTCTCTTAAGTCTTGGCAAGGGTACAGCATTCGCCACCTCCTGCAGCTGCCGACAGCGTCCCGGAGCCCGCCCGCGCCTTGCATCAAGGTACAATATCCAATTGTTGCAGAATGTCTCTTAAGTCTTGGCAAGGATACAGCATTCGTGATTTTTTCTGTGCAAATATATAAGATGTTGAATAGATTTTAATAATTATAATGGTTATCTACACAATTCTTCATAACAGTGGCGCCTCCCTCGGAGAAAAATAAAACTTATGTCAAAAATGGAACAGTCGTAATAAGTTTATTATAGAGCTATAATCTAAACTTTTATCATTGTTTTTTGATAATATTATTTTTCTATGACCCATTGCTTTTCGGAAATAAACTTTATTATTCATGCAAGTAAATTATTTTGTTAGAAATAATATGTACCAAAATCAGAACCAATTTCCACGCCTGGAACTAAGAAAGCCACCACTTTCGCAAGAGATGTCGTAGCCCTCCGTAGAGGGTCGCTACGAGAGCTCGTAGCAAGTTTGCGTAGCAGATCGTAGTTCCACCTGTGACACAGAGATGGCGCTCTTATAAAATATTTAATTTCTATGATGTTAAACGTAGTAATACAACTTTAAGATTAACAAAACAATATCAAAATATTGTGAAACGCTAAATCCTGTTTTCTAATGTTTTGCTGTTCTTTTATTGGTTTGTTGGGCATTTTGTAGGTAATACGTATTAATGGAGTTTTTCGAGTAGACGGTATAAAAAGTCTAATGCTAGCTGAAATAACATAAAATTGTACTACATTATTTACTTATGCGATTTATTTAAAAAGCAAATTACTTTTGACGAAGGAAGTCCTATATATCAGCTGCATTCTAATTTTTGTTATATAATTACATAGGTAATCATAAACATAACATTTATTTACCAAAAAAGCATTTAAAGTGGATGAATTTATCTCGCCATCTAGGTCTATCTAGTTTGTTACCATCTAATCGGCATATAACGCCAGGTGCTCGCGACAATGCAAGGTAAATAAAAAAATATATCAAAAACAGGAAATGATATCTCCTTAGATAGCAATCCCACAAAACTATTAACTATTATCCGATCCACTATTAAGTCTTTGAAATGTCATATCATAGTACTAAATGTAGGTATAATAAATATTTAAATGAACAAAAATTGAACTTAGGTCTGGAAACTATTTGTAACCAATTTTCAAACTGTAAAATGATTAACCTAAACGAAATCAGAAGAAATAATTCCTATTACCTACTAAACGTATACAAAAAAAATGGTTATATAGTAGATTCTCAATTTTATGACAATATGTACATAAAGAACATTCAGTCTGTCCTAGCGAATCGAAATAAAACTCATGTTGTGCCATATAAGGGAACGATTCCCTACTATTTTAAGAAATTGAACGATAAAAGCCAAACAAATTGTAAATCAATAACTGAAAGTCACAAAAATGACTCCACTCCGAAAGTGGGGACCATACCATACTACTTCCCTGTATTAGAAAAGAGACAAAGTAAAGATGGGGCAAAAGAGCAGCTTTTTCGTAAATAGCGTTAGCATTTTCCATCAGAATATCGCGGGTCTATTAAATAAACTAGAGTCTATAGAAATAGCTTTAAATGAATTAGAAATGGATATAGATATTATGTGTCTGACAGAAACATTTGTAAAATCAGGCAGTGACACAAATATTCGTATAAAAGGTTTTAAAACTGCAGCAAATTTCTCTAGAAAAAATGAAAAACGCGGAGGCGTGTCCATTCTGTTAAGGGATGGGCTAGAACATGACACAATACAATCTTGCTCCGATGTCGCATCGGAACGTAGCTTTGAGTGCTGTGGAATACAAATACCATCACTTAACTGTATGGTTATAGGTTTATACAGAACACCCAATAGCGATTTAAACGTATTCTTTGATAAAATAGAGACACTCCTTGATAAATTAACAAAAAAGACATCCAAAAAAATTATTTTAGTTGGCGACCTAAATATAGATACGTTAAAAAACAACTCAACGGTCACAAGATTACAAGATTTATTACAAAATTACAAGTTATTATTCCACATAAAAACGCCAACAAGACAAAAGAGTTGTATAGATCATATTATAAGCAACATACCAAATGCGCAAGGTAACACACATGAACTACAACTATCAGATCATAATACTGCCCAAACACTGACGTTTCAAGTAAACAAAAAACCTTCTCGCCTCAAATATTGGTTTATTAAGAGGAGGAATTATAGTAAAGAAAATCTGGAAAAATTTATAGACTGCTTGAGCTCACTAACATGGGCTGATACTATGAACGAAACTGATCTTAATAAGTCTTTTGAAATATTTTACGATAATTTTTGTATGTTTTATAACCTATGTTTCCCAATAGAAACAGTCAAGGTCTATTCGTCTGTTACATCGGCAAAATGGATCACCAAAGGCATTAAGACCTCTTCTAAACGCAAAAGAGAATTAAGGTTTCGCTACTATAGTCTTAAGACATCGCTAAATAAAGAAAAATATTTAAAATACAGTACTGCATTGCGTAAATGTATACTAAAATCGCGAAGGCTTCCTAACCAAAAGTTTCTGTTAAATGCGAAAAATAAATGTAAGGCCACCTGGCACATCATCAAAGATAAAGCAGAGATAAAAAAATCAAATGAAGGCGTAAATGAAATTAATATAAATGAAAAAGTCTTAAAAAATCCGACAGATATAGCAGAAGCTTTTAATAATTTTTTCATTGACATGACAAATAAAAAGGAGAATAACATAAACATTGATGATACAAATAAAAGGCTTAACAAAATTAATAACATAAATAGTAGCATTTTCCTTGCGCCTACCCATGAAAAAGAAGTTTCAAGAATTATATCTTCATTAAACAATACAAGAGCAGTAGGTTACGATAGTATATCCACTCATGTGTTAAAATTATGCTCGAAACAAATTGCTCCAGTGTTAGCGTATCTTATAAATTTGTCTTTTTCAGAAGGTACCTTTCCCACAAAATTAAAGGTGTCGGTAGTGAAACCGTTACACAAAAAAGATAGCAAAAAGGATATAAATAATTATCGCCCAATAACGCTCATCCCTGTAATAGCAAAAATCTTTGAGAGAGCAATGCATCTACGATTGAGTAACTTTTTAAATAAATATAAAATTGACTTGCAAAAGTGCTCCATTGTAGCCTATTTGAATAAATGAATTTTGAGTTTGAGTTTGAGTTTGAAATATAATACGAGATGAACAAAATGGCTTTCTGCCTAGAAAGTCTACTACGTTGGCAACATTCTCCCTTATACAAAACGTCACAGAGTATATCGATAAACGTATTCCGGTGTCAGTAATACTGTTCGACATGACAAAAGCGTTTGATTTTGTAAACCATAGAATCCTGTTAAGTAAATGTGAGAAGTATGGAATACGAGGTACTGCTCTGAACTGGTTACGTAGTTATCTAACTGACAGAACACAATATGTAGAGATAGTTAAGCTTAATGAGTCGCTTGTATCTACTTCCTACAAATCTTGTTATCGTATAAATAGCACAGGAGTACCACAAGGAAGTATTTTAGGGCCACTCCTCTTCTTACTGTACATTAATGACTTGCCTCTTTGGTCAAAACAGAAATATGTCCTATTTGCTGACGACGTATCGGTCATTGTTCCCAGTAATTGTATAAATTCTTACAATGAAGTGTTAAATGAAGAGGCTGAGATAGTAGTCAAATGGTTAGAGGATAATGACTTATGCGCAAATTTAACAAAAACTAAATTAATGACATTTAATAATTATAATAATAATAATTATAATATACAATTGACATGCCGAAATAATAAAATAGAGACAGTTGACATTTTTAAATTTCTGGGAAAAATACTTGATAAAAATTGTAATTGGAAAGCACATATTGATTTTATCTGTAGTAAATTAAATAAATTTATTTTTGCGTTAAAAAAGCTACGACGCATATCTGACCAAAAAACTGCTCTGATGGCTTATCACGGTTTCGTTGCATCGGTTCTAAGATATGGACTATTATTGTGGGGTAACTCTACTAACATTAATAGGGCATTTATTGTGCAAAAGAAGTGTGTCAGGGCGATTTGTGGAGTGGGACCACTGACGCATTGTAGACCATTGTTTAAGAAGTTAAACCTTTTAACTTTAACTGGTCTCTACATTTATGAAGCTGCTGTATTTGTGAAAGAGCATATTGATTTATTTAACTCCATAAAACATACAGTAAACCCGATGCTTAGAAAAAGGGACACGACCAAACTTATTACCAGCATGTAAAACTACTCTTAGATATAGAAATTGTTACATAATGGCTATGAGAATATATAATAAACTACCTCAAATATTCAGAGAGAATACATTGAGACAATTCAAAACAAAACTGTATCAGTGGCTATTGAACAATTCCTTTTACAGTATGAAAGAATTTTTGGAGACATAATTTATTTATTTGATGTTTAATAATTATTATTTTAAATTTATTGTAATGCTAATTTTAAATACAATTTGACATTTTAATTCCCTATTTCACTTATTTACAAATAATTATTCTCATTGCTATTGGAACTATTAGATGCTTATTTTTATATTTATTAAGATTTTGACCTTTAGTTGTATTAAACGTAAAATCGTGTGACATTGCATGTTACATTAAATTATATTTGCATGCCGGTGTAAACTACTGGCGAAGTGTGTGAGACATTGTTATTGTATCTGTGCCATCTTTATACCATACTTCAAGCAAATAAATATATTTCATTTCATTTCATTTCCTTTAAAACATTGAAAAATACAAGCTGTACAAACAAATCGAATCCTAACAAACGGATAAACAGAATTCCTTATCCAAACGTATTTAGTTCTCGTTAGTTACCGGCGCCCCCTGTCGCATACCGGCTCAACTATTCGGGAAGACCTTTCAGTATTTATTTATAAAGCAAATAAACTATTTATTTATTGCTCGATCGCTTTGATCGGGTCCTGTTTGACCGACGAGGTACGATTGTCGTTTCTATTAAAGGGTGGTGAAAGAATTGTATGGACCTTTGACACATGAATTTGCCTCTCTAAAACTTTCGATGGTATTAAAAACATTATTATTTTGTTGACCATTAGGTCAACATCATCTTTTTTGATGATGCACGTCGATCCACTCAAATCTAAAAATATATTCTGTTGCCAGAAGAACAAAATATAGTGTATGTGCGGACCTGTTTTGCGTTGAAATTTTTGTTTTAAACTTACTTTATTAAAAAATTTCAATTTTTCCGTATTGTAAATGGACGCTTTCCCTTTTTAGACAAATTAGTTTATAATATGTAGAATATTGTAAAACTAGCACGAAAAAAGGAATGATTAATTTGAACACTATAATTTTCTTAAAATATCAAAGGACAACGTGACGACGGATTGGGTGCAAATTTTGAAAAAAAAAATTGTAAAAGAATTTTGTCATGCGGGTGAAATTGAGAGCTTTTTACTCGCTAAATAATTGTAGTTAAAAATAAAATTGATAATATAAAAATTGACATAGCCGCAAATAAAACTGGCTTATCCGTACGTAGATCGCGTCAGATCGCACTGTAAAAGGGTTTCTTTTCACGGGCCGGTTACGGTAGCCGGCGCCCTTCTGTCCACTGCGCACTCGTCTGGCGCGAGCCTTATTCCTGATGGAATTTGTCCTTTCATGTAATGTTTTGTATTTGAGATTGATGGAGTTATTTGTCTGGAGATTGTTTATTTAGATTTTTTATGTGTAGATGAAATCAACTATAATGTTATTGTTTCCTGAAAGTTCAGACTCTGAAAAATGGCATAATTTGCATGTGTCTAAGTAAATACGAAGTCTATACTTATACTGCGGTTTATCTTCACATTATCAAATTTAAAGCGTTCACTGCATTATAAGGTTAAAAACTCAACTTTAAAATGATTAATAACTAAATAAATTTTATCTTCTACCTTCTTATCCATACTTATTGTAGTCCAATATTGCTTTATCTTAACAAAAAAAGACAACTTGATCAGAAAAAAGAAAAAAAGCAAAGTATTTTCAGATTTTTCGCAAGTATTTTGTAAACCAGCGAGGGGTTATTTAGCAATAAATTGTCCGATAATCTGGCGAGTGTTAAGTGATTAAGCACTCGGCGGGCGGTCGGCCGTCTCTTACACGATTTGTTTAGCCGCTGTAAATACTGTGTTAGGGATGTAATGGACAGATATAGCTTTTGCTGTTTTTTTTTGTTAGGTACTGACACAAGTAGACGGCCTACCTGATGGCTGCCTTCGCCTATTGACATGTTCAATACTTTATACTGAAGTAACGCGTGGTAATTGCACAACGCGTTGTCGCTCAAGTAAGCAGGGTAAATCCCTCCCTAACTTCACGGATTATCGTGTAGGATTCCAGCTATAATAAATAATAATATAGATTTTCATTTTAGACTAGAGCATCCATATTATAAAATTAATACGACTGCTAGTCAACAAAATTTTGAAAAAAAAACATTTAAAACTTTTAAAAAATTACGGTGGAAAGTAATAATACGAGGACATAATTTTATTGATCTATAAAACATAGGTTTAGTCTAACGACGAAAATAATATGGAGATCATTAAATTGTGTCCTGGCAATGATGTCAAATGGTAATAAATTAGCAGTATTTTTATCCATAAGTAATCGCTTTGTTTTTTAGAAAAAAAAAGCATAATGAACATTTAGTTATTAAGTATAAAACTTACATCGATATTTCTCAATATAATCTAGCCATCTCTAATCTGAATATACACAAAGGCGTTGACGTCGATATTTATCTCCGTCCCGTCGTCCATCCCGACTTTCCCACCTCTAGCCTTCCTTTAATATACTGCCGGTCGGTAATGTATGGGCTGCGATTGAATCCTGACGGTTAATTGCTATTTATTGCCTATTGAAGATCACTCGTCTAGAAACCTTGATATTTTCGTGGAAAAATTCCGAGATTAAGTCTTCTCCGAAAGTTGCTTTTCTTTTAAAAATATTTTTAGATTTAATTTCTGATGAATTATCCGAAGATTCATTGAACTATAACTTATGGTGTAAAAAAAATCTGTTTTTAAGTTAAAAAAAATAAACGCTTACTTGCCTTGCCTGAAGCCTCGCATTTCTGATTTATAATAATTGTTAGGCTGTGTAAAGCCAGATCTGGGATTAAGATCACTCTTTTTACTAATTTCTGTTTATGACAAGAAACTCACAGGGATATATTTTTTAAAATAAGGTGTTCACAATGTAGTGAGATGCCCACTAGTATAATGAAGTAGGTATGTAATAATAAGTTCTCACAGATTAACAAACTCAGTGCACTGTTGAGTATAAATTTGTAAATCATGGGAATGAGTACATAACAACTACAATAGGTAGATGTTTCCTACCTACTCATTTTCCATAAAACTGTATTTTTTTCACAACATTAGTAATTCATATGAGAGAGAGTAATATTATACAGAGTAAAACAGTGTATTCTATGCACCGCATTGGTCATATCCATTTCAAGCAGACAATTTAGTTACAAAGTGCAAATCCCTTTAAGATGGGTGCTTCCTTTCAAAAACTCGTTAGGATCTCGACATTCTGCGGTGCGGGGTCACGTGCCTTGAGACAAAATGTCGCGGCAAAGTTTGTTGCGACGTCGTGAGGGTTCCAAGTTTCGATGCTTCTTGTTTGTCTTATAGATTATGCTGGTATTGTTTCGGTAGTTATTGAAGTGGTTGCGAGAAATATAGTGGACTTTTTGAGATAAGTACGTTGTGAAACTGTAATCAGTTTGTTTCTTAGTCCGATAGCCCGTAGCTGAAAATTGAATTTCGATCACCGTCTTTTAAAAACCAACGACAATTACTCTCTGCGTGGTACATTTTTTAGTGTTTGCGCCACAAGCATTTTGGCGCTTGGCTTGAGAAGTTGGTCAATTATTATCACAACATTCTTTTTTGTTTAAAGAACTACCATGATCCATACCAAACACCAACTTGTTTTTCAAACTAATAAGAGCCTATGCCTTTAAGAACACAATAAAGATAATGAAGGGGGCTTTAACTAAACAAGTGAAATTTAAAAAATACTTTTTAAAAACAAGCTTTAATTATTGTTATCATCTTGCATCATAAATTACTCGTCAAGACGAATCAAATGAGCCCAAACTCGATGGGGTTGCGTTGTTTTATGACGGAGTTCCTATGGCCACCTTCCAGCTCCATCATCAGATCAGCTCGATGTCATAAAAATATTGCATTGTCATCCGATTTACACACGCATGCAAATTTTCAGCTCAATTGGAAACCGGGAAGTGGGTCAAATTAAACTTGCAAGATTTGATTACAGACAGACAGACAGACAGACAGACAGACAGACAGACAACAGACAGGTGAAAGTAATATAAAGCTTGTAAAAAAGATCGACCCCATCACATAACAGCTAACATAACAAAGATACGGCTAAATTTTAAGGTTTTCATAATATTATCTTTGCTTACCAATAAAATAGTTGAAAATAATGAAACCAATGCCAACATATTGGCACAGCCCAAAAGATTAGAGAAATCGGCAATTGCCTGAAGGAAGTCGCGTGCTCGGCAGACTTTAGTGGCGTTTAGCTTCGACAAGTGGCCTCTAGGGGACGATATAAAGCGATACATGGTACCATTGTGAAGTATTACGATAGATGCACACGGTGTTGAGAAAATTAGGAAGTTTAAGTTTGTATTTCTCTAAAAAACTTGTATAGAGGTATAATGACGAGATGAGGTTCGAACACCCCTGTATTTGATGTCAAAACAGAAACTTCTTCGATGCGACGACACGAGAGTAACCAGCTTCAATATCAGGTATACATGCTGCAGGCTACCTTATCGTCTAATGTTGCCTACAACAATATAAACCTTACGTATACCAAAACAACAACCCTGAAACAACATGCATTATTAGTCAAGTCAACCGTCTTCAAGGATCGGGATCCGGCGATGATCCTTCCATTAAGTATTCATCTCGCGACATTAGTGGCTGCGTTATTAAAACCACCTGTAAATCCCACACTGGAAGACTCTCCACACGTAGGAGGGAGGAGGTCCCTTCCGCCCCTGCGACTTTTGTCTCGAATCTCGGCTCACGTCTTGGACATCGGGGACACGTCTTACGGAATTAATAATAAGCCAAGTCGGGTGCGGTTTGGGCCGCAATGTGCCGAAATTTCTAACCCTCATTAGGAGTCCTCTGCACTCACCACGCGCCTCCAACTTGGGATGTTCGCGCGCGCGTTCTCTCTTGTTTATTGGTGTTGCCAGCGTCTGGTTCCTTGTTCAGGGTTTTAATAGTCGAATTAAGAATGTTTTGAACGTTCGAGATGGCGATGTTACAGCCGTTGCGGTAATTTATTTTACTTTGTCTCAAATTATACTTCAGATTTCATTGGATATTTCTGTGGATTTGCTTAGAATAATAATCACATAAACCAGGATAGATATGATTTGCAAATTAATCTAAAGTTTTTAAACTCCTATAAGTCATAGTTATTTTTTTTCTTTATGTGTATTTTTCTTACTCCTGATGAAGAACATAATAAAATATTATAATATTTAATATCATATTAATATAATATTTATTGTCCAAAACCATGGTCGAGGCAATCTCAACAAAATTAATTCGTAAGTACACCCAATAATTCCTAAGTATATGTAATGGATAACACTCACAGTTTCCAAAGCCATATTAGGTATTACCTGCAATCCTTATAAAATTGTACCAAATATTTGCATTGATAACAAGTAACTTTACAAGCATTGAACAGTAGGACAATGTTGTCAACAGCCTGTCATCCCGGCAAGGGTTCTGTCAACATCTCGTCACCGCGAGCCTGAGGCTATAGTGGAGAGATACATTCATAACGCTGCCAAATGTCAACTAAACCACTTGTAACTCTGTAAGGTTATGTCGTTCTATGAGAATAGTGGAGTAATGCCGACTTCGTGTACCTATGAATAAATGTATTTTATGTCTACATTAAAGACTGAAGATATTTCCTTGCATAAGGCAATGCTGTGTAGAGCTAGCACAGAATGTCAGGGTCTTGTCTTGTCTGCCAGTTTGAATAAATCATCCCGTTTATTGTACTTCTAAGAATGTATGGTATAAAGTTTAACTTGATACTTCCGTAAGACCCTGTATTTTCTGTGCTAACTTCGCTGATTTTGATTACATAAATCAATATAGGTAATGTTAAATTTAATTGCATAAAAGTAGCGAGACGTCTATAATAGTAAAATCCTCATCAATGAGATTATAGATGCCCTTTAGCTGTAGCATTTGACTTTAAGCAAAAATTACCTCGACGTATGAAGGATCCACATCCAAATCGCATTAGTCTAACCCTTTACGTACACATCGCTACACAAATCTAAACATTTAGAGGGAACATTTTCTGACTTGCATGTCGTGAAAGGGAGCAAAAGATGTGCCCATTTCGGTAAGGAACGGAAATTCATAATAATTTCACGAGAAGGGAGAAATCATTTTCTAAAATCAAAAGTTCGTTTCAAATTTCAATTACTTATTCGTTCGATGCGTGTGCCTAAAATGGGGTCCCGTAGGAAATGAAACAACACTTAAACATGATTTACGGTAGAAAATATATTATAATACGAATAAGACGTTGCTTTCTTAGGTGAAATTAAGGCGTTTCGTATGCACGTGTTTGCGCTATGATCTATCGCAGAGGAATTGAATATCTAAGTATATTACAATTTATGACTTCCCTGGGAAATGTTAGTCAAGGAAATATAACAGTACAAAGTGGCCTCGCTCTAATCAAGTTTTTCTGGAACAAACTTCGTTACTTAATAAGCAAGTTGTGAAGTAGGATACTCTTAATTTGCTGTTAATATTTAATTAGCAACAGTAAAACTTTAATTTACAAGACATTACCAAGTTTCACTAAGAATTATTATAATTAGTTAATCTCGCATAACAAAGCACCTACGACGCAGGCGGTTGCATAACAAATGTTATTCCTCAACAAATTCTTGAACAAAATGTCCGAACAAAAACGGAAGACGAAAGTTGGGCGTTATTGCGCCGTCCTGCCGTGAATTTATATCGCTCTAAAACAAGAAAACAAAAGTGGAGTCGCGCCAAAGGTACATTATCTTAACAAAGTACAGCAATTAGGTACACGTTCCACATCTGACTCTAATAATTTAAATATGATAAAACAAAGTGAGACGCCGAGTCGAAGAATAAGGCGCGCCCTCGGTTTAACTTATTTATGAATTCTTCTCGAAGACGCTGAGACTGTCGTAACCCCTTCCCCTTATAATGCAATAAAGGGGCATTCATATAAGTATCACCGCTTCACGTGCACCGTGATAAAGGCTAATCCTTCTGCTCGTGTGTGCACTGATCTTTATTTATTAGATTTTCTCATCGTTTAGTCCTATTCAGGGAGGATGGTTCTTAGATGTGGTTGGATCTTTGAGTGTTAGTTTAGGATATAGTTTCTACTACATACCCTTTAAAATATCTGAAGCAATACTTAATTGAATTTCATCTGCTGATCTTATCATGTTTAGAACATCAAATTATATAAGTAGGTGTTGAAAATGAAACATTTAGGGAATCATTTCAATGTGAACGTAATACGAGTACAAATGATAACCCACATAATAAATATAAGACAATGCCACGTAATAGTTAAGGAAACTCGAACAAAAACAGACAAGAAGAGATCAATAGGCCACAATCCACGAACCGTGAGCGAACTGGGGGCGTACTCAAAGCTATAAAATTACAGATCAAAACTCTATCGACCCGGTGGCCTTTATTCGGAACCAGCCGAGCGCACTATCAAAGAAAGTCTTAGGAGTTAGCGTCTTAGGGACGACAAGTTTCTTGGCAAGGGTTAGAAGATGCGGGCAAGGGTGTAAGGGTACGTTTTTGAATGTAAATAGTGGTGTGTAGGGTCTCGTATGAATTAAATTTAAGTCATTAATGGGCTAAGACGTCCGACTCTCCGCTTTGCGATTTAGATAGCGTCGCCTGTTAAGTTTGATTGCGATTATTTGAGTCGCTTTGATGTCTAGATGTAGTGGTACTTACTGAAGATTATGTTACTCATGCCATTTTAAATTAACGAATAAAACTAATTTAACTGACTTGGTGGCAAAAAGTAAACAAAGTGTTTCTTATCCCTTTCTTTAACTTGGTTTGGCGCTTCACAGACTGTTTGCTGCAATTATTGCAAATACTTTTTCACTTCTCTCCAGCAATTTGTTGTTTCATACATCTAAGACCACTCTAAAATTTAGTCCATCTTGTCAAGTTAAGGCCTGCCCAATGTAGCTTATTGCATTAAGTTATATGAAACAGCTAGTTCCCAAAATGTTTTCATTACTAGTTGGTGCAATAGTTTCTGTAAAGTTTATTTTTACCAGCGGTGTTACCCGCTGTACTGTAACCTATGTGTTACTCCCTAAGCTATATCTATACCAAATTTCAGCTGAATTGGTCTACCCGTTTAGGCGTGAAAAAGTAATAAACATATATCCAGACGTCCATACATTCTTACAAACTTTCACGTTTATAATATTAGTAAGATTTTCAAATTCCAAATAACGTACAGTCAACTACAAAGAGATGTATCCATGTTAGGCTTACAATATGACGTACATTTTCATTTGCCACAATGAACTATCCTTGGTTCGTGACATTTCTAGTAGATATCGAACTTTATATTATCATCGACTCGTTTAATATGCAACAATGATGTACCCCACTACTTTTCCTTAGGTGATACATAAAAATAGCATTTAAATGAATCGAATATAGTATAAGATTTGGTGGATACTGAAAATGTCACGAAGTAAGGGTAAATAATTTTTGTATACTAAAAGTTCCTTCATTTTGTAAGACTATGGATACATCTCTTTGTAGTTGACTGTACACAGCCTTAATACACGTAAGGTCCAAACTACCCGTTGACAGGCGGTCTCTCGGGTCATTTATTAATTATGTGCCAGCATGTGGGGCGGGAAGAAGTCAACAGCTGAAGAAAGGGTGGCCATATTTTAAGATGTCGCCTTCATCTGGCCACCAAGGAATGCGTGCGCTAAATAATTTATGACCGTAAAATAATGCGTGTAACATATGGAGTGCGGTGTTATGTAAGTTGAGGCAATCTGTTAATGTGTTTTGTTTACTTTAATGTTTAGTTGGAAAGCAGGTAACTCCATAATATATAAATAAAGTATTATAATATAATAAGATAAGAATTCTATATTGTAATAATAAACTCTATATTATACAATAAAAATATAGAATCTTTATTATACGCAAGTAAGAATGTTTCTCACTTGCGTATTATTTAGATACGTAAAACTTAAAAAGTTATGATTTTGTGCTTACTTGACTTACGGAAACTATTGAGTTAAAGCTTAAAATATTGGCAAAAATCTTTATTGTTCAGCAGCCTTAGGTACTCCTAGATTTAGTGGCCTTTGGGTATGCCATATCAAGGCATTTTTTAATTAATTATGATTATCAAGATCGCTTGACCAATTTTGATAAAATTTTATTGAGACTACCTAGAAAGTATAAGTTTTAAAAAACACTTTTTTTAATAGTTCGAGGCATCTGCGAGTAGGTAATAGTTGAACATACATTAAAATAATTAATTGTAGGCCTTCTCTTCTTATTATTCATATTTTTTTTTGTTAGCCTTTGACCACAATCTCGCATGATGGTAGATGGTAACAGACCAAACGTAGAAGGCGGAATAAATTCCTCCCTTGCTTCACTGAACACCATGCCAGAACACGGTCAAAAATAGCAAAAGTCAATAATGAAAATATTAAAGTTCAATAACTCGCAGAACTAGATAGAGCGTTCAAATTACGATAGGAGTCGAGCGCCTTAAGCAAGACGATGCTCAAAGCAGATTAGATAGCCGAGAGTGCGTCGATTGGTCGGCGTCGTGATCAAAGCATTTTGTGCGTCCTGTAATCGGCAGGATGCCAAACTTTGCCGTTCCACTTCCTTACTTGAGAACGATTTTACAATGTTTTGAACCATTGTCTTTAATTAAAATTATATTATTAGTATTTTTCTATTACAAATACGACGCGGCTGTACTCACGGGTGTGTGTGTATTCTCTTTATAACATTTTTGGTAGAGATTTTCTCAACCACGGTTTCGGACAATTATGACATCCTTCATCATGAGTTCACGCTTCCATTACCCAACGTTAATGGTAGTTCCAAATTCTATTTTTTCTATTTATTTAACAATTAAATTTGGCATGCTTCCATTATTTGCTGAATATTCACTGTTCGTATCTATATATAAAGTGATCAAATTTAAGCTTGTATTGAAATAACTCCTGCTACATCCTGCAATGCTCTATAACGTAATCCTAACATAAAATAACTTTGTAATTTTATTTCCGCTAGGTCTAACATTTATAAAATAGAAATAAAATACCATCCACAGTAGGCACAGTTACAGTGTACATAAAACATTAGTTATTAGAAAGAGTCGCTATTCGCTATACTATTCAGATAGGCTGTCAGTCAACGTCAACGATGTGAACCGGCATTTGTCCCGCGTTAAATATTCAAAGAACAAGCCGGGTCGAAACTCTCCCGGGTCTAAAAGACCCAGAAGTCGGGGTAACCCTGAGAGCGCTCATGCGTCCCTAATTTCCGATTTGTCGACTAAAGGGTTGATTACCATCTGACTGGTGACTTGTCGCATCAGATCGACCTTTGTCGGTGATCACTGGTTATTTGGTTTCGATTAGTTCCTGTTTGGTCGTTCGAGTGTTAAATAACGTTAAACTAAAATTTATTTAGTACTGACGTAAATAGGTCAGACACATCTTAGAAATAATGTTTGAGTAATTTTGACGTTGTTTTCATTCAAGTTCATTGGAAACATAATAATCTATAGAGCTTTTTTTTCATCATTGACCACGACTTTTTTGGTTGATGGTAGCACAACGTTGATGGTAGCAGACTAAACCTAGAAGGCGGGATAAATCTCTCCATGGTGGGATTAATCAAATCTCTTTATTTTGCTAGTGTTACCATGATGAGTACTAAGTTTGTTAATATGTTTTTAAAGTCTTTTTGTTCGTGGATCCATTTTGATTTGGTACAAGAATACTATTATTCCACAAGAAGTCGTCATCAAAAAAAACTATTAAACAAAATTTACGTCATTATAATGAAAGAGACTCATCGAAAGACCCTCAGCATCTTCATAATATCTAACTACAATATCCAAAGTAACCAGTAGGTACAATGACACAATACAACTTATTCTCCATTGTCATCGTCATCTTGACCACCCTTCCTCTCGTCACGCGAGCCCTCATACATTTCCGAAGCATTACCTTCGCAGCGACACATGTAATCCTACTGTACGCTACACGCTTGACGCACACTCGTTTTGTGTTTTACAGTTACTAAGCTTACGCTTAATATAATTTACCTACTAGGTAGAGTGACAGTTTCAAGATTCACACATGAATATTCATTGAGATTCGTAGATACGAGTATCTTCATCAATGATGGTAATTAATGAAAGATGAAAAGATACTAAAAAAATTCTTCATATTATAGCACTTTCAATCACAGCTTTCTTCAAAGTACATCAAATGTTTATACACCGAAAATGGCTAGCAGTGCTTCTACCCAATTCAAAATCAATCCCAATTTTTAAAATATGACAGACAGAAATAGGATGGCTGCAGTGCCTCAGCTATCATACAAAAGTATCCGTACTGTCATTTTAAAAATTCGGATCGGACATGGATTAATATATACTGAGAAAGCGCTCTAAGTAACACGAAAATTCAAATTGTAAGTGCAAAGTACAAATATAATAGTATACCACTCAAAGTAAACAGTTCTTTAGACGGTATGTTTTCATAATATATATCGTAGCCCTTTCTTGATAAATGAGATCTTAGGTTCTGTCTTATGTTTACACTTCATATGAAAGAAAGAAATTCTCTTACACCTCATAAATGTGCCATTTATCATCGCGACCACCTTCGAGTGCGTTATTTTTCCTTGAATTATTCTGTGGAGCTGCGTTTATGGATAGTTTATTCTATTACGCAGGATATCGAAAGTCATCGCGTGCAATTTATGTTTTGCCCGAACTCCATTCGATTATTTTCTAACAATTATATTAATAAAATCTTCGGTAAAACTGCTACAATACTTTACTTGCCAACAAAAAATATCATTTAAGACATAGCATAGTAAATACGTACCTATATGTTATAAAATACTGTCTTCCCTTAATTTACATAAACTTGCCATTTGTACTTAGTATACTCTACTAAGCATCTGTGGCCCAGTGGTTCATATATCCAGGCACAAAACATTATAAACTATCTACAAAGCCCATAAAATTGTGATTGAAATTTAACACTGACTGTGTGTGCAGGATAACCTATAATGTTCGAGGATAAATCTCAAATTAAAATTATTACCTACCTACTTATATTTATTCCTCTAATATAAAATCTTTCAAAACGTGATTGACAAAATATTTTTTACTAGAAGATGGACATATTCCATTGTTGAGGACATTTTTTAGAGTATGTAGTTAAAATACCTACTCCCATCGTGGATATATTGGTAGCATACTCGTAAAAGCTAGCATTGTTTTGACCGGAGGCTCGTTAAGGCTGGTGCGGCGACGTATCGACTGTCACATTACCGCGCGCTGGTGTTATTATGAAAGTTTTTGAAGGGTCCCCGGACGACGGAGCGACGCCGACTGAACGGAGATGAAGGCTGTGGAATGTGGAGTTGGCTTTTTTTGCAATGTTTTCTAGAAAAAATAGAAAATAGATGGAACTAGTTAGTATCTATGAAGTGGAAGATTATCCTGGTATGGACATATTATGTGGAGGGATGAAAATCATGTTACCAAAAAGTCCATGAATATGGTGGTAATCCGGGAAGGGGGAGCCCGAAAAAGGTTTGGATGAACTGTGTGAAAGAGGATATGGGTGCTAGGGGAGTGGATGCAGATATGACGGATGATAGAGCAGAATGGAGGAGAAAAACGTGTTGTGCCGACCCTACCTAGTGTGGGATAAGGGCAGGAAGAAGAAGAAGAGTTATTATCTATAACAAAGATATTTTTAGACCTTAAAAACTGCGAATACATACTTCAATCTCATGACGTAACTTATTTTAAAATTATTTTTGAATGATGCTCTATATATATAAATATAGGTTTTCGATAGCATAGTTGCTTTGTGTAAGATTTTAAGTAACCTACTACCCACACCTCCAACTTGACTAACATCACGTAGTAACCCTGGTGTTGCAGACGTCTATAGACGACAGAAACACGCGTTTCAAGGATATCACATTATTTTGGTGTACTGTGTATAGATCAGATTGATAGGGTTCAAGTCTCTACTATAACTAAAAAAGCTTTCTCCATGCTATATTACCCCGTCAACCACACAGTGTCCGGGTCGCATATGGTAATTCCTTATTCCAATAGGAAATAGAGGCGGTCAGCAGCAATAATCCATCACGGGCGTCCGTTATTTGTTACTGGGTTCGGACCGGACCTGTTTTATGTCATTTTACGTATTCCTTACAGGTTTTGATAAATATTTGTTTCGGTGTTCGGACATGTCCAACAATTGAATATCCGGAGTTTTGTGATTGGCATGGGTACGGAATACTAAATTTGGTTATTTACCGTTTTGTTCGTGTATTATTGGAACTTTGACTTTGATAAACATTTTATTGTGGCGTCTTTTTGTCTTCTGGAAGCGTTGTGAATTTTCATCAGAATATATTTTAAACTTTCATATAATGAAAAAAAAAAAAGAATAAGTCATCATATAAGTCTCATATAAGTGTTAGATATAATGTTATGGTGTCTAATTTAGGAACCTTTACCTGTATGACTCAAACTTTTTTATTTTACGAGTCTTTTTAATACACATCGAAAAGAGCAAAGGTTTCAAGTAAGGTTGTGAGCGAGCTTGAAGTCGATTTTTTTGTTCACTTTTTAATTAAATAATTTTGGAACACAATTTAGGTAGTAAAATTTCATCGTTAGGACTAAGATTTACCTATAATACCTGATAAAATTTATTTTTATTGTTATTCATGAAAAACTATAATTTTTCACGTACCTAATAACTTTTTTGCAAGTAGGTACATACCTATTTGATGAAGTAAAAGCTATCTATAACATTCACTTCCCAAAAATACTCTATTTTCTCACATAGGCTCTAAAAATGACGTCACAATCCTCTGGGGCACCGTCGTCATTACACACGCGGCCAAGGAACGTATGCATACAGAATCTGCCTTATCAGTTATGCATAATGTCGAGACCCCAAAGGTGGGCAAAATATTGCAGCGCGCGGTTTGAATTTGTTAGAGGCTGTTGTTTTATTTAATCTAATAAGTTTTAAACACACTAAAATACGAATAATAGTTTTGTCAATAATTGTGAGTTAATAAGATTAAGAACGAATTACAACTGAGGTGTTTTGTTATATCTAAATTGTATTAATTATAGTATAATTAAAGATAAACACAGACAACATTGTATTCTAAATTTTTTGTCCTAAATTGAAAAGAAATAATAATTTGAAAGTCAAAAACCAATACCAACAAAACCACGCACACAGGATCTGCTTTAATAAATAATTGTTGATTTTATTAATTTAATTAATGCAAAAATTAACTTTGAGTAGTTGTATTGACTAGTACTTGCATAGTCTTTCGAAGTCTTTGCAAGTACTTTGATATTCTGATTTTGCACATTATTTTTCAAAGGTATAAAAGTACCGCGCCAACTCTTCTCTGTCTCTTTTAAATTCAGTTATTCGTGCTGATAGGAACGGACATATTACTTTCCTCGTGCATTTAGAAAAGGATAATATAAGTGCAGTGCGTTATATCCTTGAGATCAGTGTTTTATTATTAGTGTATGCCCTTACCTAACCCTACAGGTTATGGGCCCAGGTATACGTGTTTTTAAAATACCTGCGTGAGTGCGTGTTCGATAAAAATGGATAATCTCAAAACCAAACGTAATATCAAAGCGTTTGACGGTGAAAAATATAGTGTGTGGAAATTTCGGATTCGGGCGTTGCCGAGCGAAATGGACGTTATTAAAGTGATCGACGATGACCCGATTATTCGAAGCAGTGAGTGGGAAAAACAAAACCGGATTGCTAAGAGTGTTATTGTCGAGTACCTTGCGGATTCCTATCTCGGTTTTGCGAAGGAAAATATAACGGCGCGAAATATTTTGAAGAATTTGGATACCCTCTATGAAAGAAAAAGTATTGCAACGCAGTTGGCGCTACGCAAGAAGTTGTTGGTGTTGAAACTTCAAGGTGATGTACCACTGATAAAACATTTTGCTACGTTTGATGATCTCATCACGGAATTACTGGCTGCTGGCGCGAAGTTAGAAGAAACAGATAAAGTCGCTCATTTGTTGCTTACCCTACCCGCAACTTATGATGGCGTTATTACCGCGATAGAAACTTTGTCGGAAGATAATTTAACGCTGGCATTCGTCAAAACAAGATTATTGGACCACGAGGTAAAGCTGACAAATGAAAGTACAGATACAAGTGCTAAGGTGTTACACGTGGAACAAAAGAACAATGAAACCGGAAGGAAGAGAAAGTTCGATAATAGCAAGCAGAATAATTATCAGAGGGACAACAATAACAAGAAGAAAAGACAGAATTTTGTGAAGTGTTACTATTGTGGAAGAAAGGGACACAAAAAGATGGATTGCTACTACTACAAGAAATCGAATCAAAATCAGAGACATCAACAGAACAAGACAGATAGAACGAGAACAGTACAGAATGTGGAGATTACTCAACCGGAAACATCCAATGATTTTTCGGGCTTTGCTTTTATGACCGGGGAGTATCAAGAAGAAGCCACGGGGAACAAGATAAGATTTTTGTTGGACTCTGGAGCATCGGACCACATCATAAACAGAGAAGACATCTTTATTAGTCACACTGTATTGACTAATCCGTTGAAGATTTCAATTGCTAAAAATGGTGAATTTATTACAGCCACCAAAAAGGGGACTATCCAGGTGACCAGCAACATGGGCATCAATGGTCTGCTGGAGGACGTGCTGTACTGCAGCGAGGTGCCGTACAACCTACTGTCAGTCTCTAAGATGCAGAGGGCCGGCTACACTGTCGTCTTCGGCGAGCAGGGACCGGAAATACGTAAGGGTACTAAGGTTGTGATGCGAGGTATGTCCATTAATAATTTATTTGCTGTCGATTTAGTTGCATCTGTAAACGCGAGTCATTCTGTTACCCAAATATGCAATAGTGATTATAAAATATGGCATGAGCGTTTAGGCCATATCAGTAAAAATAAATTTTTAGAAATGAAGTTGAAAAATATGATTGAAGATGTTAGTCATATAGAAAAAGTAGTACCAAATGATGATTTGTGTGAAGCGTGCATAAATGGAAAGCAGAGTAGACTCCCGTTTCATAATGCTAAAGATAAAAGTCACATTAAACGACCTTTATTTATGGTTCATTCGGATGTCTGTGGGCCTATCACTCCTACAACAGTTGATGGCAAAAATTACTTTGTGATTTTTGTTGATCAGTTCACTCATTACTGTGTCACGTATCTGTTAACCTACAAGTCAGATGTGTTTTCCGCTTTTAAAGATTTCGTAGCTAAAAGTGAGGCAAAATTTAATTTGAAATTAGTTAACCTCTATATCGACAATGGTCGCGAGTACCTCTCGACGGAAATGAAAAATTATTGCGTCGAAAAGGGGATAACTTATCATTTGACAGTACCTAGAACTCCACAACAGAATGGTGTTGCTGAACGTATGAATAGAACTATAACTGAGAAAGCGCGATCAATGATTAACAGTTCTAAATTAGATAAAGCGTTTTGGGGTCAGGCTGTATTAACGGCCGTTTATTTGATTAACTTGACTCCAACTAAAGCTTTAAATATTTCAAGAACACCATTCGAAATGTGGAATGATAGAAAGCCTCAGATTATGTATTTAAAAGTTTTTGGTTCGACAGTTTATGTTCATAACAAAACTAGCAGTTCTAAATTTGATGATAAATCGTGGAAAGGCATTCTCGTGGGCTATGAACCAAACGGTTATAAAGTTTGGAATCCTGAAAATGAACGGTTTGTTGTAGTCAGAGATGTTATCGTTGATGAGACTAACTTCGTTCGTAGCAGGCCTGAGTCGAAGCCTGAAGAGAATGTTCTAAATTCTCGTGACAAAACTGATATTCAGTCAAAATCAGTGTCAATTAAGTCTCGAAACTCTGACAGGTCAAAATCAGATAACCTAAAATCTGATGATCACGAGTGCCCTAGTAAGATTCGTAAACTTAATGACCATGATACTAGTTCTGACAAAGTAGAGAATTTGAAAGATATGGAAGACACAGTTGACAATTTAAGAAGGAGTGCTAGACTCAAAAGTCGTCCTACTATTTCGTATAGAGATAATATTGATGAGAATTTATTGTGTGCTCAGTCGGTTACATATAAATTACCTACTTCAGTCAATGATATTAAAACCAGGGATGACAGGGTTGGGAAAATGCGATTAGGGATGAGCTAACTTCTCTATCGATTAATAAGACATGGGATTTAGTACCTACGCCTGAGGGTAAGAATATCGTAGACTGTAAATGGGTTTTTACTATAAAACATGACGAACATGGTAACCCTTTGCGTTATAAGGCTAGATTAGTTGCCAGAGGGTTCAGTCAACAGTATTTAACCGATTATGATGAAACGTTTGCACCAGTCGCGAGAATAGCGAGTTTTAGATTTTTGATTAGTTTTGCGAATCAATTAAATTTATTAGTTCATCATATGGACGTTAAGACCGCGTTCTTAAACGGTGAGTTAAAGGAAGAAATTTACATGAAAATTCCTGATGGTGTAGAAGGTAGAGATAATTACGTCTGTAAATTAAATAAAGCTTTATACGGGCTAAAGCAGGCTGCTAGGTGTTGGTTTGAAGTTTTTGAAAAGGCATTATTAGAAAGGGGTTTTGAAAATTCCGCTGTAGATCGTTGTATCTATGTACTAAACAACGGCGATGTGCGTAAAAATATTTATGTGGTTCTGTACGTAGATGATTTGGTGATAGTTTGCGCCGAAATTGAATTGATGAATAAATTCAAAAGATATTTGATGAGTAAATTTGAGATGACCGATTTAAAAGAAATTAAATTATTTCTTGGTATTAAAATCACGCGAACCGATGATAAGATTACGCTAGATCAGAGTTCTTACATTAAAACTGTGCTCAATAAATTTAATATGCAGGATTGTAAGCCAGTTAATACTCCACTAGAGAACAAGTTGAACTACGAGGCGTTAAATTCCGTAGAGGAATATAATGCACCTTGTCGTAGTGTTATAGGTTGTTTAATGTATATCATGCTGTGCACCCGACCTGATTTAAGTATATGTGTAAATATACTGAGTAGGTATACTAATAACAACAACAAAGAGCTGTGGCAGTGTCTTAAGAGGGTACTTCGGTACTTGAAGGGCACGATTGATTTGAAATTGAGTTATAAAAGGTGTGAATATAATAATGTGCTTAGTGGATACGTAGATTCTGATTGGGGTGGTAATGATGTTCATGACAGGAAAAGTACAACCGGGTATTTGTTCAAATTATTCGATAGATGTTCAATAACCTGGAGTACTAGGAAACAGTTGTCGGTAGCTGCTTCATCCACAGAGGCAGAATATATGGCATTGTTTGAAGCTGTCAGGGAAGCGTTATGGCTGAAGTCGCTAGCAACAAGCATTTACTTGAATATTGATAAGCCTATTATAATTTATGAGGATAATAATGGTTGCATAAGTATAGCGAACAATCCAACTAATCATAAAAGGTCAAAACATATTGACATAAAATATCATTTCTCCAGGGAACAAGTTGAGAAAAATGTAATCAAATTAAATTACATTCCCACAGGTGAACAGTTGGCAGATGCTTTGACCAAGGCATTACCTGCAGTGGCGTTCCAGGAGATGAGAAGACAAATGGGCTTAGAATAATATTTTTTTTAATTGTATTTTGATTGATTATTATTTTTGAACTCTATAAAGTTAAATCTAATGGTCTGATTAGGTTTTCTGGGTTTTCCTAATCCTAGCAACAAATGTTGGACCATATATATATTGTGCGGTTCCCAGCAAACACAAGGAAGGTTTATATGTGCCGTGTATTATAGGTAGAATGATTTTGTTTTGTATAAATACCTAGTTAATTTTTGAGGGGGCGTGTTGATTTTATTAATTTAATTAATGCAAAATTAACTTTGAGTAGTTGTATTGACTAGTACTTGCATAGTCTTTCGAAGTCTTTGCAAGTACTTTGATATTCTGATTTTGCACATTATTTTTCAAAGGTATAAAAGTACCGCGCCAACTCTTCTCTGTCTCTTTTAAATTCAGTTATTCGTGCTGATAGGAACGGACATATTACTTTCCTCGTGCATTTAGAAAAGGATAATATAAGTGCAGTGCGTTATATCCTTGAGATCAGTGTTTTATTATTAGTGTATGCCCTTACCTAACCCTACAATAATATCAAAAATTTTAAAAATCAAACAAATGTCTACGATGTGCAGCTCATTACACGAATTAATTATTGTAAATGAATTTCCTTCAACACAGGCTAACAAAACTGTACTGTGTCGTGAAAATCTATAAAAAATACGATACCTTAGAGGTAAAAACAGTCTAAAGCTTACAAAAAATCGTCACTTACCTCTACATCGCAACCCCCTGTATAAAAAGCATGACGACACCCGCATGTGTCTACGTCACACGTCAGCCTGATGGATTCTGTTCTCTGATTCTATTACTGTTTTTTATTCTTTGGACGCTATTGAGCTTGACAATATCGCCCATTCATGAATATGAATGCTGCCACTAACCATAAAACAAACACCCCAGGTCTGTGGGAGAGAAAGTGCTTGTTTTTTTGTGCTTTTGCAGAGAGCCTAAGCGCTAGAGTCTATGTGTTAAGAGTATTTACAATGTACATGAGCAAGAGGCTAGTTCAACTTTTGATCACAATAATATTTATAGTAGTATTCGAGTAGTTTTGTGTGTGGTCTATAGGCCTAACCTAAGAAACTTATACTCAAATTTCTGAGCCTATCTATACCTATATTCTATCCTATAGATATATAATACGGCTATACCAGCACACCCACAAGTTGACGCGATGTAAGTTATCTGTTTCATTTGTCAGCCGCCAGATGTCGCTGTCGACGACGTGAGATTATCGCCGCCTTAAAATTCTTTTCCACAAGAAATTGCCATCAATTTGTTAGAAACGCACGATGAATAAGATAATTGAATTATTGATAGCGAGTGGGATCATGGTTAGAAAGTGTAAATGTATCCCTATATTGTCTAAATAAATAGTATGTGCTTTCAGCCGATACCCTAGAAAATAACACATTGGCTACATCGATTACCAATGTGTTATTCTAGAGTCTAGGTTACCCTATTTACCAAATTTTAGCTCGGTTCAGCCTTTACTCATGAAGAAGAAGTAAACGTGGGAAACGTTTAAACTTGTTTCAGCGTTGTTAATCCATAAAATTTTAGCGTAAAATATCACACCTGAAGCGTCTTATAGTCACGTTCTATCAATATCTAAGGAAATTTAAGACTGTGCGTACCTAAATAAGAATTACGAAGTTAAGCAAAGCGGTCTCTTAATGCCTCTAACGACTGCGGAGACTGTCGAATTCTTTAATTATTTAGCTCTAATGACAGCCGAGTTTGTCCTTTGACGTCGGCCGGTTTAATTTAGGATTCCTCCCCCAAATTAAAAATATAATGAGAGCGAAGTGAGCGGCCGTTAATTGGAAACCGATCTCTTAGTTCGGAAGTGTTACATCGACAACTCGGGTGACAGCCGCCAGTTTGTTTAATGGTGTACTGATTTCTAAAACTTCACGGCGATCACGGTGATTCTTTTAATTAAAAACCGCTTCTTTAAATTGGAATACTTTAACATTTTTGTTCGGTAATCTTTTTTGGGCTTTTAAAACTAGACTGATAATTTTCCATTGTTTTTAGGGTTCCGTGCCTCAAAAGGAAAAAACGGAACCCTTATAGGATCACTTTGTTGTCCGTCCGTCCGTCCGTCCGTCCGTCCGTCCGTCCGTCTGTCTGTCAAGACCCTTTTTCTCAGGAACGCGTGAAGGTAACAAGCTGAAATTTATAGAAAATACTAAAGTCCATTGCTTCTTAGAGCTGTGAAAAATTCAAACTTCTAGGCCAACGCAATCAAAAGAAATAGTCGAATATGTCGCAAATTTCAGCAAATTTTCGACATTACCAAATAAATCAAAACCTACGGTGCACTTCCCGTGAACTCAGAATCTTGAAATTTAGCACGAAGCAACTCCTTAGAGCACAAATAAAGGAAAAATTGTGAAAACTATAAATTTTTAATTTCATCATATGAAAAAAATATTTTGAATAATTTTATACTTACTACCCCTTTTCTCATAAACGCGTGCAGGTATTAAACTGAAATTCATATCAAATACTAAGGCTTATAATACCTTTAAACTGTAATAAAATCAAACCTCTATCTCAACGCATTCAAAAGAAACAGCAATTTTAGCCGAAATTTTAAACACGCAACTACTCCCAAAAAACCAAAACCTACAGGGTACTTGCCGTGAACGTAGAATCTTGAAATTTGGTAAAAAGCATTTCCTTAGAGCACAGATAAAGGAAAAATTCCGAAAATTGTACATTTTTAGTTACATCATATAAAAAAATATTTTTAATAATTTCATACTTACTACCTTATTTCTCATGAACGCGTGCAGGTATTTTAAACTGAAATTCATATCAAATACTAAGGCCTATAATACCTTTAAACTGTAATAAAATCAAACCTCTATCTCAACGCATTCAAAAGAAACAACAATTTTAGCCGAAATTTTAAACACGCAACTACTCTCAAAAAACCAAAACCTACAGGGTACTTGCCGTGAACGAAGAATCTTGAAATTTGGTAAAAAGCAATTCCTTAGAGCACAGATAGGGGAAAATTCCGAAAATTGTAAATTAAAAATTTACAATTTTCGTTAATTAAAAACCGCTTCTTTAAATTGGAATACTTTAACATTTTTGTTCGGTAATCTTTTTTGGGCTTTTAAAACTAGACTGATAATTTTCCATTGTTTTTAGGGTTCCGTGCCTCAAAAGGAAAAAACGGAACCCTTATAGGATCACTTTGTTGTCCGTCCGTCCGTCCGTCCGTCCGTCCGTCCGTCCGTCTGTCTGTCAAGACCCTTTTTCTCAGGAACGCGTGAAGGTAACAAGCTGAAATTTATAGAAAATACTAAAGTCCATTGCTTCTTAGAGCTGTGAAAAATTCAAACTTCTAGGCCAACGCAATCAAAAGAAATAGTCGAATATGTCGCAAATTTCAGCAAATTTTCGACATTACCAAATAAATCAAAACCTACGGTGCACTTCCCGTGAACTCAGAATCTTGAAATTTAGCACGAAGCAACTCCTTAGAGCACAAATAAAGGAAAAATTGTGAAAACTATAAATTTTTAATTTCATCATATGAAAAAAATATTTTGAATAATTTTATACTTACTACCCCTTTTCTCATAAACGCGTGCAGGTATTAAACTGAAATTCATATCAAATACTAAGGCTTATAATACCTTTAAACTGTAATAAAATCAAACCTCTATCTCAACGCATTCAAAAGAAACAGCAATTTTAGCCGAAATTTTAAACACGCAACTACTCTCAAAAAACCAAAACCTACAGGGTACTTGCCGTGAACGTAGAATCTTGAAATTTGGTAAAAAGCATTTCCTTAGAGCACAGATAAAGGAAAAATTCCGAAAATTGTACATTTTTAGTTACATCATATAAAAAAATATTTTTAATAATTTCATACTTACTACCTTATTTCTCATGAACGCGTGCAGGTATTTTAAACTGAAATTCATATCAAATACTAAGGCCTATAATACCTTTAAACTGTAATAAAATCAAACCTCTATCTCAACGCATTCAAAAGAAACAACAATTTTAGCCGAAATTTTAAACACGCAACTACTCTCAAAAAACCAAAACCTACAGGGTACTTGCCGTGAACGAAGAATCTTGAAATTTGGTAAAAAGCAATTCCTTAGAGCACAGATAGGGGAAAATTCCGAAAATTGTAAATTTTTAGTAACATCATATAAAAAATATTTTTAATAATTTCATACTTACTACCTTATTTCTCATGAACGCGTGCAGGTATTAAACTGAAATTCATATCAAATACTAAGGCCTATAATACCTTTAAACTGTAATAAAAT
Organism: Hemithea aestivaria; assembly: GCA_947507615.1. NCBI lineage: Eukaryota > Metazoa > Arthropoda > Insecta > Lepidoptera > Geometridae > Hemithea > Hemithea aestivaria. The sequence continues at coordinate 13,394,322 of OX382331.1, forward strand.
CAAACCTCTATCTCAACGCATTCAAAAGAAACGGCAATTTTAGCCGAAATTTTAAACACGCAACTACTCTCAAAAAACCAAAACCTACAGGGTACTTGCCGTGAACGTAGAATCTTGAAATTTGGTAAAAACCAATTCCTTAGAGCACAGATAAAGGGAAAATTCCGAAAATTGTACATTTTTAGTTACATCACATAAAATTTTTTTTTTATAATTTCATACTTACTACCTTATTTCTCATGAACGCGTATATGTATTAAACTAAAATTCATATCAAATACTAAGGCCTATAATACCTTTAAACTGTAATAAAATCAAACCTCTATCTCAACGCATTCAAAAGAAACAACAATTTTAGCCGAAATTTTAAACACGCAACTACTTTCAAAAAACCAAAACCTACAGGGTACTTGCCGTGAACGAAGAATCTTGAAATTTGGTAAAAAGCAATTCCTTAGAGCACAGATAGGGGAAAATTCCGAAAATTGTAAATTTTTAGTAACATCATATAAAAAATATTTTTAATAATTTCATACTTACTACCTTATTTCTCATGAACGCGTGCAGGTATTAAACTGAAATTCATATCAAATACTAAGGCCTATAATACCTTTAAACTGTAATAAAATCAAACCTCTATCTCAACGCATTCAAAAGAAACGGCAATTTTAGCCGAAATTTTAAACACGCAACTACTCTCAAAAAACCAAAACCTACAGGGTACTTGCCGTGAACGTAGAATCTTGAAATTTGGTAAAAACCAATTCCTTAGAGCACAGATAAAGGGAAAATTCCGAAAATTGTACATTTTTAGTTACATCACATAAAATTTTTTTTTTATAATTTCATACTTACTACCTTATTTCTCATGAACGCGTATATGTATTAAACTAAAATTCATATCAAATACTAAGGTCTATAATACCTTTAAACTGTAATAAAATCAAACCTCTATCTCAACGCATTCAAAAGAAACAGCAATTTTAGCCGTATTTTTTAACTCGCGACTACTCTGAAGGGAATCAAAACCTACAGGGTACTTGCCGTTAACTCAGAATCTTGAAATTTGGTTCGCAGCAACGTCTTAAATCACAGGCACAGGAAAAATTACGAAAACTGTAAATTTTTAGTTACATCATATAAAAAATATTTTTAATAATTTTGTATTTATTATCCCTTTCCTCAAGAACGCGTACAGGTATTAAATTGAAATTCATACCAAATACTCAGCTTTATAATAACTTTAAGCTGTAAAAAAATCAAACATCTATGTCAACGAAATCAAAAGAAACAGCAATTTTAGCCGTATATTTTCAAACTCGCAAGGGAATCTAAACCTACAGTATATAATATTATACCCACTTTTCCTTAGGGTTCCGTAGAATGCCGTAGGTTTATACGGAACCCTCGGTGCTCGAGTTCTACTCGTACTTGACCGTTTTATTTCAGTCTAAGACGTAAATATCGAAATGTAAAATATGTCTGTGCACATTTCAAAGTTTTACGTTCAGTGATTTGATATTTGCGATAATAGTTTTGTACCTCAATTAGTCACACATTCCTTTTAATATTTACATTAGATTAATAGATAAACAGAAAAAAGATAGCTGGATAAACATAAAAAATATAATAGAATCCCAAGAAAATCTTTATAGAAGGAGCAACATTTCAAGAAAAACTAGGAAACTGTCACCTAAGTTCACCTAATTGGTTAATGAACTTGTTACAAAGTAATCTAAAATTTAATTCAAATTTCTTCGTCATCCCGACCAAGATAGTGCAAACTTCATGAATGTAAATTTCAATTTAGTCTAGACGTGTGAACCGGTCGCGTTTACATGCAAACAAGATTCATTAGTGCACTATAAAACTACTTACCGACTGCAACCCTTCATAGAGGTAGATAGATAGTTTAACTTTGGGTAAGTTTGGCTCCTTGAAATTAGTAGGCTGTTTTTAGGGTTCGATAGCCAAATGGCAAAAACGTTCCGTTTGGAAACGTGCTTTATAGATTCGTCATGTCCGTTCGTCCGTCCGTCCGTCCGTATGTCACAGCCACTTTTTCCCGAAACTACGAGTATAATAAGAACTATACTGTTGAAACTTGGGAAGTAGATGTATTCGGTGAATTCACACAAAAATAGATAAAAAAACAATAGATTTTTGGGACTCCCCATACTAAGAACTGAAACTCATTTTTTTTTTCATCAAACCCTTACATGTGTGTATCTATGGATAGGTCTCAAAAATGATATTGAGGTTTCTAATATCATTTTTTTCTAAACAGAATAGTTTGCGCGAGAGACACTTCTAAAGTGGAAAAATATGTGTCCTTCATGGGTAAGTTTGGCTCGCACTTGGCCGCTTTATTTTGATTTTTATGGTAAACGAGATGAGTTGGATGAACGACTGACGTTAAGTTATACACTTGCCAATATGATAATGACTGGTCTTGGATGTGAAGTCAATAGGAACTGTACTAATAATATATTTTTTTAATAATTTTTTTTTTTTTAATATTACCGAAGAGACTTTTGAACACTGTACGTGACGTAAAATTGAAAGTCCTAAATATATATAATTGACTGCAACTTTAACAGACGGAAGTTACGAGTAAAATCATGCAGTCGTTTTATTTCGCAATAATAAAATATACCTAGTTTTCTTTACTCAGAAACCGAAATCACAGATGAACTTTACAATTAAACAAGAGAGAACCACACAATTTAATTATATCTACCTATATATTATAATATGTATAACCTATCTATATATATTACATTGACCAACCTAAAACGAGCGCCACACCTTTTAACACCTCCGTGTTTAATCCAATCTCCTAATACCCCATACTCCGTACCATAAAACATTCAGCATCGCAGAGGTGTCGTTTATGCGCGGCGAGTACAGACAGAATAAATCCGGGTTCCTCGGGTCTAGGGCGCCCAGGGGAGTGATCTCAGCTGAGATGACCGCTCTAAAGGTACTCGACACTTAGATTAGACGCTCTTATTATGGGGCAGTGTAGGCGGGCGGGTGAGACGTCGCGTTTGGGACGCAGGAAAAAGACACGTGACGTCATGAAGGAAACTAGCTAATCTAAATATATAAGAGGAAAGAGTGATTGATTGAATGACTGATTTATCAACTGACATGGTTAGGGAATAAAAAAGAAAACATTAAAATGCAATAAAAACGACGTGATGTAAAACAATATTTTGCTAAATTAATTTGAAATATTTCATATTTAACAATAAAAATTCCCTTCCTTGAAATAAAAAATACACCTCTCCAATATATTTATCACGAATTCATTTTTATTTATGATAATTTTTGCTTATTTTTTAGATTAATATTTTTTTAAGTTTTGGCATAAAATACATGGATATTTACCATTTTTCAAGGTCATGAAATAATATTTGACGCTCGTCTGCACCGACAATAATTTCCCAGATAAATGACAATCCAGCCCTACGGTGGCTTCAGGGAGAGGGGTCGCTGTTTACATTTTAATGTAAGAATACGGGACCAGCTCATTAAAGGGGTAATGTCACGCGCGCGAGCATCATTATGGTACTCTTTTACATCTTATATTAATGAACTGGTATATTTTTAATTTATATTAATTAGGACATAAATACGAAGTAGTAAAAAATGCTTTTGATATGTAAATTAGATATTAAGTCTTATAGTTTAATATTATAAAAAAGTAAACTTGAATTATTCAAAAATGTTGCGGAGGAGAAGGTCATGATGTCACTTGTAGATACGATTTGTGCCTAAATAACCAATAACCAATTTATCAATTAATTTAGTTTAATATATGTATATTATATTCTCACTTTTCACTAATATTAGAAATAACAAAAGATTGTGTGGGTGTCTATTTCTCTTAACTGTTTAATAGATAGCTTACACCCAGATTACTTTTTAGCGCAAACCGTAGGGCAAGCTAGTTAAATCATAACAACTTTTAAATGTTATTGTGAGTATTGAATTAGAAGGAAAACCCGAACTCTTTCGATAAAACCAATAAAAATATTAAATCCTTCTCATAAAGAGGCCAATAACAATTTCAGTTAATATTAATCGTTTTTCTTCACGACCCTTCCAGCGATGGACCGATTTGCTTTATTTTCCCTTTTATCTGTCCCTGGGGCATAACTATGATATATTTATTATTACGACATGACTATTTGAAGACACTCACGAGATGTGTTAAGAGGTGTTCCTATCGTTTTTGAGAGCTAATACATTTTATTGCTGCCTTTATTGGTTTATATTATGAGTAATGGCCACTATACGCATTATAGGTAAATACTAATTAAAATGAAAAGCTTGTTTGCAGTTTTTATTTGTTTAATTAAAGCCTAATAAATATTATGCATCAATATTAAATAATTTAATAATATGAGATGAAATTAACGTTTTCTATGACAATTTTATGCAATTCAAAACCTATACGAGCTATATAATATAATGTAAATAAATAAATTATTTATTTATTACTATTATTTAATCTTATTATTTATTTGTAACAAATAAATAATAAGACTGGTTCAATCTAGTATTTTTCACAAAATTATTTTTAGTTAAACAGAATCCTTCAGTTTTAACTGAAAATAACGTATGACCAGAAATCGATTCTTCTCCAAAACAGAAGTAAACGAAACACGCGGACAAAACACGCTAACGATCAAACTGCGTTCTAATCACGGCCCGTCAAAAATGGATATTGAAAATTGAATTCGCATGCCGAACTTCTTTTTTTCTGTATGCAAAGGGCGAGGGCCGGTACAAATGGCCAGATCAACTCAATAAGGGGTACGTTGACGTGTTTACCCGGAACCCGCAAACTGTGTGCTTTTTACCTTTTTCTGAACGATATTTGGCCGGTGTCGTAAAGGCATTGTGTCGGTGGACAATGTGCGGGGTTTTTGCGATTTTTTCGGGCGTCGTCAATTCTGTTTCGTTCGTGAATCGTGCAGCGAGCGAACGATTCCCAAAGTGATACGATGGATGTCAAGTTGATACCGAATTTGTTTGTTTTTCGACGCAGGGGGAAGTTTCGTCGTTTTGATTGAATGGATATAGGTACTTTTATATCTGGCTAATCTGTTCATAGCTTTTTACAATCATAATATTATGATTCTTGTTCATTATATTATGACGTATCATGTGTTACTTCTAAGAAGTAAATCTAAGACATCATTTTTAAAGTAGAGCTGAAAAAGGAAATGTAGCAGTTTATCAATTTAACCTAATGAAATATCTAATAAGCAGTCGTTTTAGTAACTACCTTTACATTATAAATGGATTAAATTATAATAAGAATGAAAAAGTTAAACATGGACAAAGAATAGAAACTTGACATGGATATGAGTAGAGGGAGATATGATATTATGAAAGAGATGTGAGTAAAATTCGACCACAATGAGAATCCGTAACAATTTAATTTATACTATGTAGCTTTGAAGACAATAAAAAATGTACTTAAATTGTTTTACGACTTTGCAACGGGTGGAGCGATTTTGATGATTTCTTAATAATTGTGGCACAAAACGGGATGTTTGCTAACAGTATGTTATTTGTGAAAAAAAAAACATACCATTAAGGGGTTTCTTAATGCTGCGAAGTAAGTTTCATTGTTAACTTTCAATAGATGTCAGGCACATTTATAAGGCACAGAAAAATTTAATTTTTATAATAGTTTATCTCTAATCATAATTGATGTAATTCCACTTTACTATAATTTCTATAAACAATAAACCATACACAAATAACCGACAATCTAATTTAAACTTTTATTAGTTTACTGCGTCGGTGACGAAGTAAATTATGCAAAGAACCGCAACCGACGTGCGAACTATTATAATATTATTAGATGCCAAGGTTTCTACATGTTCATAATGTAAGGGAACCTATATGAAGAATCAAGAATCAGGACTTACTTACATAATACCCTATTTATATAATATTTAGTTAATAATAGATATAATTATTGTTTATTAATATTAAATAGTTAGGTACCTATTACCTCTATAAAAGCAGTCAAATAAAAAAATATTGGAAAGAAAGGGAACAATATCCTAAATCATCGATGAATTACTATGTGTGACTGAAACTTTTAAGACTATAATACATGTAATTGTTCTAACGGAGACATGGATAAAAGACGAAAATGAAGCTCAACGATTAAATTTACCCAACTATACACATTATTACAACTATAGAAAAGAAACTAGAGGTGGGGGTGTGTCAATATATGTACATGGCTCTATGAAACACGAATTCATTGACGAACTTAATGAAGAGGGAAATCATTTCCTCTGGATTCACCTAAACAAGTTTTCGTTGGACATTGGCGCAGTATATAAACAACCTTCAAGTAATCCAAGTAATTTTATAGAAATGTATGACAGACAGATTGAGAAAAAGAAAAGAGCTTTGGTTTTTGGTGACCTAAATATTGATTTGTTAAAACAAGAAAATACAGTGAAAGACTATAAAGACTTATTAAAAGAAAATGGATTTAGAATTTTAAACAAAATCGATAAAAACCACTGTACAAGAGAGACGAATACTACAAAAACGTTGATAGACCACGTTAGCTCTAACTTAAAAGATAATACCTACTACATGACTATAATCGATAGTGCCCTGTCAGATCACAAACAAATATATTTTGAATTGGAACAAAATAAAACAGATAAAACACTAACGCGACTGAAATATGAAGCGATTAACTATGAGAAACTTCATAAAACTGTTGAGAATGCACTTATCTATCAAAAATGCTTAGTCGACGAATATGCGAAATTAGAAGCGTTACTTTTTGAAGCCATTGCTAAGAACCGGACAGTAAAGACCAAAATACAAAATCCACCAAAAACAGACTGGATCAATAAGAACTTGATTTCATCCATCAATAAGCGGAACATTTTATGGCAAGATCTAAAAAAGACACCTACAGACGAAATACTAAAAGAAGAATATATACAACAACAGAAACAAACGCAAACAGACATACAGACCGCTAAAAATAAATATTATCACAAATCATTTAAAGCATGTACAAAAAACCCTTCTAAAATGTGGCAACTAATTAATAACTTATCAAACAATAAAATAAAAAGCAACAAAATTCCATCTAAAATAAATGGCCCGAATGGTCAACCATTAACTGATCTAAAAGAAATTTGCGAATCATTTAACTCTTTCTTCTCGAACATAGGCGCAGAACTTGCTAATAAAATTCCTAAATTATATAATCACAAATTAACAGAAACACTAAAAACAAATACAAATTTTAATGGTCCAATATTATCTACACTAAAGACTACTACTGTAAATGAAGTTGGTAAAATAATAGATAACTTAAACACTAATACTAGCACAGGACAAGACGGTATTAGTACAAAAGTTTTGAAATGTCTTAAGACACTCATTATTGAAAATTTAACAAAATGCATTAACAAATGTTTAAATGATGGTGAATTTCCGAACTCATTAAAAATTGCAAAAGTTAGTCCTATTTTCAAGGCAGGTAGTAAAACAGAACCGGGAAATTACAGACCCATATCAGTCCTTCCTACCATATCAAAGATCTATGAAAAAATTCTACATAATCGGCTCAGTGAATACCTTGGGTCTATAAATTTCCTATTTGAAAAACAATACGGCTTCAGAACTAAATCAAACACCTTAGCTGCGACTATGGACTTAGTGACGTCTATAAAAAATAATATTGATGAAAAAAGGGTAACCCTAGGGGTATTCATTGACCTTAAAAAGGCTTTTGACACGGTGAGCCATGATCTACTCCTACTTAAATTAAAAAATATAGGTATTACCGGTACAGCTTACAAAATATTTAGGTCTTACATAAATAATCGACAACAAGTTGTGAAACTGGGTGATTGTCTAAGTCAACCCCAAAATATAACTTGCGGAGTTCCCCAAGGCTCAATCCTAGGGCCTCTATTGTTCTTAATTTATATTAATAGCATTCATGAAATTGGTCTAAAGGGCGATATTACCTTATATGCTGACGACACTAGCGTTTTTTACTCGGGTTATTCAATTAAATCTATAACAGAACAAGCACAACAAGATCTGGATCTTATACATACCTGGCTACAAGCAAATTTACTTACTATAAATACATCCAAAACAAATTACATCATTTTTTCTGCTAAAAATAAGGTAATAGAGCCCTTTGAACAATTAACTATTAATGGTGAGTCTATACATCAAGTAACCCAAGAAAAATACTTAGGACTAACATTAGACAGCAAATTGACATGGAAGCCACACATAGAAAAAGTTAAAGCCAAACTAACATCCCTAAGAGGTACAATACGTAATATAGTTCGATGTATTCCTAAACATGTTAAGTTCACAATCTACAATTCATTAGTGAAATCTCATCTAGACTATTTGATTGAGGTTTGGGGTACTGCCACAATAAGTAATTTGAAAGAGTTACAAATAGCACAGAACAAACTATTAAAGACATTATTCCATTATGACCGCCTTACACCAACTATAAAGGTGTATAAAGAAACTAACCTAATGAATCTTGTACAAATTTACAAATATAATACTTGCATCTTAATCAGGAAAATCCTAACTAAAGACATACACACAAAGATAACATTTACTAAAAAAAACACAAATGCAAAAAATAATAACGCGTAGTGCAAACAATATCTGTTTAAGATTACCCAGAACGAACTACGGTAAAAGAAATCTAATGTATGAAGGTGCAAAATTATATAACACCCTACCTAAAGACATCAAACAAGCTAAATCATTCCATATTTTTAAAAAAACCTTAAAAAGTCACATTTTGAAGGATTTTTCATAATATAATATTGTATATAATAAAAATATGTATACTTATAATATATATAGGTAAACAATAGGTATATAGTATAAAATCTATAATATAAAACATGCTGTAATTAAACTATATAATACTACTACTACTTAAAGAAAATATTTTAGTATTTAATTATAACGCTGTATTCTTCCGCCATGAATCACATATCACAGGCAAATATCGCTACTCAACATACTTACACACACGCCACATGCATATACACACGTACATACAAATCATTCACACCAAAAAAAAAAAAAAACACATGTTTATTAAAAAAAAAAAAAAAACGCAGTATAGTATAGTAAAATATGTTAATTCCTTTTTTATGGTGGCGGCCATCTTGGATTTGCATTTTATGATAGTATGGAGTATTCCACTATTTTTGCCTTTAGAATTAAAAAAAAAAAAAAAAACTTGTTGATGAAAAAAAAAAAAAAAATACACAACAGACATACAAACACACACACATACACATAATACAGACACGTCAAACTTACAACACCCTTCGTTCAAACATATCCAATAAGCACCAAATACCAAAACATTCACACTCTTAAAACTAAATAAAAAATATATATTATATCGCTCGCTTGTCACTATGGCACAGGCCTTATTAGTAAACATGAACTATTGTAAGCACGCTTCAAAACAATAGATTTTTTGTATGTTCTTTTTGTTACCGAATTTTGTTTGACATACCCTCATTTAGTAAATATTAAGTTAACAAATTTGTTACCGAATTTTGTTCGACATACCCTCATTTAGTAAATATTAAGTTAACAAATTTGTTTATTCTAATTTTTAAGATATTAGATTTTTAAGCGCCTGCCGGCACTATATACTAATTTAACTTGTATACCTAATTAAGTGTTTTCTCGTAAGTGAATTTGTAATTCTTTGAGAAAATATAATCTTTAATCAGAAATCAACTAAAACCTTATATTAACTGTTATACCTATTACTCTTGCCTCACAATAGGAGTACATTCAGCATGTGCTGGATTAATAACTAAAATTTAGATGTTCATCCAGCGCTGGTTTTCAGTACCTATATTAGTTTTGGCTTAGGTACTTATGAACCTTGTTTTATTTAATAAATGAGTCCAAGATACTACAACCATTAATAGGGAGTACAGAAACGTATGCACTTCATTTGGATATGTCAATAAATGATACTCCTGTGTAGACACAAATTTTGGTGAACATTTTGAATGATAGTTTACATTACTGAAATTCGATTGCCCTCCATTATCGAAATAGTTAATGATCATAGTAGCCATAGTAGCAGTACGATATCAAAGAAAAAGTAATATCGTAGACTCGTTGGATGTGATGTAGTTTTTGCGTTTGGTACTTACGTTTGTTACTTCTTTACGCCGAAATAGTTGAAACTGAGTGTTTGTATTAGGATAATACGTACATACTAAGTACTTGCTGTAGTCAATGTGTTTATTATGTAGAACGCAGGCAGCAAAACCATACTTAGAACCGCAAATCGGATACTTTTCAAAAGAAAAACCAAAAAAAACCAGCAAAAGGAAACCAGTTAGTAAAGTTATATTATGCCAGTCGGTAATTTCCGGTCAAGGTGACATTTAATAGATATCTGGACAAAGTCGTAACACCTGCCCCAAACAGATTTTATCAGTTAGGAACCAATTGTTAATGTTACCTAATAAAGTAACGATGTTACTCTCTCAGTGTTATTATCAAGTAAACGCATTTGAGACTTCGCAAGTGCGCAGCGCAACTGCCCTGAATATCGACCTTGAAACCTGGTTCAACTTCGCTCCCAACAATAACTCGAACTTTAGGGTTACTGTTCACCAAAGACGAGATCACTGGTACGAACTGATTTAGGTTTACATTGTTAGCTTCTATTCTTGTTACATAAAACGAAAACTTAGTGAGAACATGCATGTTGGGATGTAGTAGAAATAGAACCGGTAGGCGGTGATCCTGCCACTCAAGCCTAACCCCAAAGCGCACTACGGGCCGTGGCTATTTCAGTCTCCGCTTTAATAATAAAGAAGCAATAAAGAGCTTCGTCCTTACCCGTTTTCAATAAACACCTTTATCGATTATTCAGCCCGCCGTCCATACTTACAGCCTCGCTCCGCCATAGACAGAGAGTTGGCAAACTAATTCACGACACAGGCATAGCTCGGCGCGCGGGCGGGTGTGGGTGTAGGTGGCCGCGATAGCCGGTGGCCGCGGGGAGGGGGGCGGCCTCACTCCCCGCGGGGCGTGCTGGCGGGTGGGCGGACCTGACCAATCCACGCGAACCACCCACCCGACCCCGCCCACCTCACCTGCGCCACACCATTAAGCCCGCTTTCCTCATACTTTTTTCACGGACCTCGCATCCGTTCGTTGGCGCCGTCTTTATTTTATTTTCTCCTTTATGCCTCCTTCCCGGCTCGCCTCCTATTTTACGCCCGCCGCCGGCGTAGGTAGAAAAACCTTTCGTGAATACGAATGCTGAGCAGGTATTACGCTCGTTAACTGCGGGCTCCGATATGTAAAGTAAATAAAGGTTCCTTTGAGATAGCGAGGACATAGCACGGATGATTCGATATATTCTAGCCCCAGCTATCTGATCCGCGCCGAGCCGAGCCTCCAGTGGAGTCGCGAGGGTAGTTAAGGCCGGGATGTAGCGCGAGCCGCAGACAAAGTTCGCTTTATGAGCGGTGTCGCGCTGCGGCCGGTAATAAACTTTTGACTTTCATATCGATCCGCAAAAAGTTCCCGTGGAAAGTAATCTCGTCCAACCTTGGTCCACATTTAGTTGGAGCGAGCCGAGGACGGCCGGAGTCGTATGCAAGTGTCCCTTCCGAGTTCCGAGTCCAGGGTGAACGATCCCCACATCGAATAACTTCAACTGAACTTGGAAAAAACTCGGTGGAAGTTTGTTCGCGCCGCGTGATTAGGAAGACTTAGTTTTGAAGTGAGTTGGGAACTGTTTTTTCAGTTTTGAAAGTGGGTGGCTCAGTTTATGATCCGGGTGAAAGTCGCGACGGATCGATGAACCCGGCCGGGGTCAACTTGATCAAAGTTTGCGGATTAATAACCGAATTTAATACGCGAGGGGAGGTCGTTGCACTCTCTACAGAATACACTACACGATCACTTGAGCCTGCTGTTACTAATTGCCATTCCAATCTTCTACTATTCACGGCTAATTATTTTGTTTTAGCTTACATATGTAATAAAATAAATTATATCTCAATATATCAAAGACGCTTCAATATGATTATACGCTATGTTAAAATCTTTCTCGACGTTAATTAGCATACCTACCTACACACAAAACTTCAGTATTTAATTTTAAATCAAATCTATCCTCTTGGAGAAAATACAAATTCTAATAAATACCTTCGTCTAAATGATGGTCTAAAGAAATGGTAACTGATTGTTGATAGACTTATCTTAGCAGTTTAAGTTGGTAGAGTTAAAATAACAGATAGGGTTAATGACGTAGAAATTCGGTAAGAAAGGATAAATAAAATGAACTACATAAGTAGTCAACTTACCAACTAGATAAGTCTCGCGGCCGTTCCTTCTAAAAATTTCTCAGTGAATGTTCATTAATTAATTACCTGCTCTTGTATTTTATTGCGCTTTATTATTTTTGTCAAACCAAATATAACTCTCTAAAGAAAGAAAGAAAGAAACATGTTTATTCGACGGCCCATTAAATACATTTTAGACGACAAACAAATTACAGTAATGCAATACATAGACTAAGCCGCCGAATGGGACCTGCCTCAGCGTTGTGCTGCGTGTGACCAGTGAAACACACAGCGCTGGTATTCTGGCAGCCCCCATCGGTAAGGTCGGTGGTCCTTACGTAAAAAAAAAAAAACAATAATACGAGTAATCAAAAGGTAAATATCCAATTGTAAACAAAGAAAATTTTACAGTTTGCATGTGCGTCGTGCGTATCATACAAACACTAACATTATATTTTTACAAAATAGAGGCAATTACAATAATATGCTCTACATTTTAGTGTAAACAAAACATATAAAATGATCCGTCAAACAAACACATGTCCTCACAATCTCGGCTCTCGTAAATATTTGGCACATCCTCCCCACTGAAGTGCAGTTCTTATGAAAAGTGTTTCGCAGATAAGAGAAGTTGGTCGTCGCGGCAGCTGACTGTGGTTTCATTAGATCAGATTGCGGGAGAGACTTGTTTTGTTCCCATAAACGTTTTTGAGATGTGTGGACGATCCGTGGACAGATTAGATACACTATAGAATAGAACTTCACCAAAAGAAGGGAATGTTTACAATTGGTCGAAAACTGTTTTTCTTTTTTTTTTTATACATATATGATTATGTTAACTGATTACTCACAGAAGAAGTCTGAACCGATTAGAATTTATTTTGTATTAAAACGTAAGAAGCGTTGGCGCAGTGCACCTAGAATTTTACCTTTGTAAAATACTAGGTAGCACTACTAATTATGGGTAGCGTTATCTCTTACCATCAGGAGAGCATCTTGCTCGTCTTCTTATTTCGTTGTACATATAAAAAGTACGTCTCAACGTCGTCTATAGATAGTAAGCTTAAACCCAGTTTTTTATTAAATTCACCTATTTACGCTAAATATTCACACATAAATAATAATCGTAAATATTAATGAAATCCTTCCGTGTACGGTGATATGCGAGGGAAAAAATAATCATATAACTGACGTAACTTATATCCAGTCTTGCCCTTGCCATAAAATTACTTTACTGTAACACTGACTACTGCCACTAGTGGACCCATAATATAATATTATAAATAAATAATAAATTACGCTTGCACTAATGCACGAAAATTTAATTACCTGTGGGGTTTATAATATTTCCCTTCATACATTGTCATAGTCAAATCAAAATAGTAATGTAGTTAGCTAACCTAGACAAATATATTATGTTGCAATTTCAGTTCGTCAATATGCAACATAATCTAAGGACAGACTATATTACTCATATGAATCAACAATCAGCAGTGTTCTTTACTGCTGTATTGTTAGTTTGTTTTTCTCAATAAAGGCATTTGCCACCACTTAATGAAAAAATAATCGTCATCTTTTTACAACTCCTAATTAAAATAATATGTGTAGTTTTTTTATGTAGCACCATGTTTTCACAAATAAATATTTTTTTATTTTTTAAACCTAAAGTTATCAAAGCATTTTCATCCTAGTTGAAACCTGCTCATCCTCCCGTCAGCAACAAAATTCATTCAATCGCCTATTACTCAAGTCACCATGTTCTTAATAACGATCTTACCCTTTCTTGTAGTACAAATGTAAGGGTCTGACCAATTTGAATAACACAAAGATCGAGAATGTTCGAGGCGGACCTTGCACCGTCTTAGAATAACTAATCAATTATTTAAAGGTAGAGATGTCTACTATCCGGCAAACGGCAAAAAGTCTGCCGGAGTTTTTTCCCTACTACTTATTTTATTTTGAACTTTATCGAAAATCTAGAACATTTTGTACTTCGAAGGTTTTTGACGGTGTCTTAAGGGTTAATAGTCGCTGAGCCTCTGTCTCGCTCGCACGATATAACTTATTGTCAAATAACAATTGATAAAATTTACTTTTCGGAAATGCGTTAAATTGAAAATTTTGCTCATATTTTGATACTATTTTTATAAGTATTCCCAGTTTGCTACCTTAAATAACAACAATGGCATTCTCAATTACATGAAACATATCTATCTTTAAACATGCCTCAACTATTTTATAAAGTATCAAACTGGTTATACTTTAAAAGAATTCATAAAAATATGAGCTAAATTTTTAATTTAACACATTTCCAAAAAGTAAATTTTATCAATTGTTATTTGACAATATGTTATATCGTGCGAGCGAGACAGACAGGTTCAGCGACTATTAGCCGCTTATGCCGGTCAACGGGTAGAAAACAACAACGAACAACGACAACAAACAATCCTCAACTTCAACATATTATAATACTGCTTCGCGGAGCTTCGTAGCACATCGTTTTGCTTCGTAGAGCTCGTAGCTTTGACCTTAATGATTTTTCGAATTATTTTTTTACATAGAATATGACTGCGTGGTCAAACGCCTAGCAAATACATATTAACCCTCGACTTGAAGACATCCAAGTTCCAAATCATCGCCGTCCGGATAACGAAGGTCGAAGCAAATAGCTTCGTGCGGACAAACAGAGTATCGCCTGTGTAGCGATGGCGCCGTCTCTAGATGTTCGGTGGTAAAATGGAGACGGCGAAATCAGATCATGCAGCTCTTGAGCGCATTCTCCGAAATCCAACCGGCGAAAACATAAATCGTAACTCTACGAAGCCATTCATCTGAATTGGAAATAGGTCTCGTATTTGATTCCAATTGCGTAAACATTGTTATTACCATAGCCTTCAAAACTTCATGTAAATTACTATACCTGAACTAAAAAGGAAGTTTTTTTGGTATGTGTAGATACTACTATAACCAAATATTTTCTAGACTCCATTACTTCTTAGTAGTATACGTAATATAGTCTTTTTATATTTTATTTAATTGACGTGTCTGCCTAATAAAATAAATTAAAAAAAAATTTTTTTTTGATAAGACATCTCAGGAATAATTTTACAGTAAGATTGCTGTGTTCTTAAACTTTAGATAGTCAAAAACTATGTGTCAAAGAATCATACATTTATTTATTTATTCATCATCATCATCAGCCTATGTTCATCCACTGCTGGACATAGGCCTCCCCCATGGCACCTCATTCAACTCGTACAAAATTACTCCTCAAATGAATCGGAAATTATTCGAATATCCTGAAAACGGCCAAATTATTGATTTAATCCAAGATTAACTACAGTAACCGTGTGCGTATAAATTACCTCACACAATAACCCATTTGGTGTAATCTCAGGAAACTTGCAAATATCCGATAAATCAGCTCCTGAAGCATCGTTTCTTATTAGCTATTGTCCACCATTGTCTCGGCGGTAATTAAACGATAAACGTTAAGGAAGGGTAGACCTTTACCAATATTGATACTATAAATAATGTGGAATATTGTCTGTTTGTTGCAGATAATATGTTACTTTAAGCTTGTGTGTTGCATCTGTGAATTGGTCAAGATTATGTAGCCTGTTTAATTTTTATATCACGAAAATTGGCGGAATTCCTCTTCCTGCACGGTTGTCTGGAAGAGAACGCTCTGAGCAATAAGTCCGCCAATTGTAACACTTAGTTTTTGTGTTGTTTTAGTTTTTAAGTTATTTTTGTACATTTTCTTTTGTGTTTCAATAAAGGGTTATCTATCTATCTATAACCTACTGTTAGCTTTAAGTTTTGTGTTTGTAAATTTAACTTTATTATTTTGTACCAATAAAGAGTTTATCTTAACAAAATTTAATAACTTATGCTATGTATTATATATAGGCGTTAGTGTGTGTTTACCATGATTAAAAAAACCTTATTTTATAAGTGTGATCAAAAAATCTGAAAAAGTTTTAAATTAGTAGTTTTGGTAAACAACTGTATACATTATAAACGACATAGTCGTGTATAAAGTATTTTTAACAATACAAGTAGATATGGATAGCTATATTTTACTAGTAATTTTACCGTAGTTAATACTACGGTAAAATTATTAGTAAAATAAAAAAAAAAACAAAAAACTAATATTAAAGTTTGTTCAACATTTTAAAGTAAATCATTTCCCACATTCCCTAGCACCGCAAGAATTCAACTGCACTGCATGATATCGCTATAAAATCTTACATTAAAACCAGGAATTCTTGTAGCGGAATGCACCACGGTCCGTATCCTAAGAATGCTGCTATAAAGGCGAAGATGCTTATTTTAAGGCCATTTTCTAGCCGCTGTATCTTAAGGGGATCAGGCGCACTTAGTCACAATCGCAAAATGGCATGTCGACGCAAAACGTCATTTTCACTAGTCATCATATTATTCACAAATTGGTGCAGTATGATAACGCCGTAATAGCATGATGAGAATGTCATCTTTAGAAACCACTATTTTTATATCTCATTTTTTATTGATGTGAAATATTTAGTTACTATTACGATTCCCTTGTAGCACAGAGTTTCCAGCAGTCGTAGCATATCGCAACTTTGAAATAAGAGTAGCAATGCTTGACAATACTTCAAGAGTAATCTGACATAAGTACATCAAGACGCTACTCTTGCTACTCGTCAATGTGATTGCATACAATTTATAGCTACTCCCGTCATTGTCCTCTTACAAACGTCAATTACTCTTGACAGTGAGACGGGAGTTGCTACTCTTAAGTCAATGTTGCGATATACTACGGGAGCTGGGTCTTGCCTTGCTGTCAAATTGACCTGTCATCTCATATATTCACAAAAGTAGAACGTATGGGATAACAGTTGTACTCTTGACTTCACTGCAAGAGTTCGCACACCATGCTTGACACGACTTGCTACTGTGACATCTTTGTGTTATGACAATCGGTTTTTTTAATGTCAATTTGAGAATGTGACCTAGCGCACTTGATTCTGCTAGGGATTCTTAAGGCCCAGCCACATTAGACGCGATAATTGCTTTACACAAATGCCTTGCGGTCCGGTGTACTGTGGACACCGTCCGAGCTGTTCCCGTAACCCTTGTCTTGCGGTAGGGTTGTCAAGACGATAGTCTGTGAACTTTCTGGAAGTTTCGACGTGGATGGTTAAGTTTTCAACGTGTGATTAATAAGAGTTTAGTGATGTGTCGTATGTATTATACTAGGTTATGTTGGTGGTTTTACTTATGTGGCAAAATCCTTTAGCGGAGGTCTACATCATGGAACCAATCTGTATTCTTTCACAACGTGTCCAATATTTTTAACCTGTGCGTTGAAAGATCAGTTTGAAATAATCAGTTGAAAGTCATGCAATTAAAATCTTACATACACGTTCGAATATAATTTTACGTTTCTCAATTTTATGGACACCAAATTCCCAAATATATTTTTGTCGCGTTTTCTACCAAAAT
The DNA here is from genome assembly GCA_947507615.1 of Hemithea aestivaria. Classification (NCBI taxonomy): domain Eukaryota; kingdom Metazoa; phylum Arthropoda; class Insecta; order Lepidoptera; family Geometridae; genus Hemithea; species Hemithea aestivaria. Next base: position 13,412,210 of record OX382331.1, read on the forward strand.
CTTCAAAATTAAATGAGAACGAAAGACAAAACAAAGCAAGTAAACTTAATAAACCACACACCAACAATACGTCGAGAATAAAACAACTATACCAACATTAACACAATATCAACGCATCTTATCTCATTGTAAATCGATGTTTATTCCCCGTCACGTTAACAATGATTGGATTTGTCCAATCTCACTATCTAAGAACATACATACGATTGGTATCAGCCCTGCACGCAAGGGTCCTCGCACACTATAATAGGGTTCAGATTAAATGCGTCCAAGTTCCTAATGCCCTTCTAAAAGCGAATAGTAGTCAGTGGCAATGGTTTATAATATCATTACTATGTCCAGCTTAGATTAAGAGATACTTTTGGAGAGAGCGGGAGGAAAGTAATGGAATCAGGACGCGGTCACTCTGGCTCGGATCGCTTCGCTGATTTTAAAGGATATCCTGGAATATGCAACGCGTTTTAAACCGTTTATGACTAGGTTTGAAAGCTTTTGTAAATTTTCGTAGTTTGTAACGCTAAACTAGTTACAAATTCTGCTGTGTGAAATGGTTTTATTAGAATTGCGTTTTTTGTAGTTTATTCCGTATTTCTATTTTATTCTGTGCAACTACAGAACGTAGAAATTTGTTATTTTTTTGCTTAAACACAGGTACAGCTTATTTTAAATATGACAAACTACTGAATAGACTCATGACAAAACAAAAACAATAAGTACACTAGTAATGCCCAAAATATGCCACTTGTACGCCAATGTACCTCCTGAATTATTGTATAGCGCCGACTTATTAGGCAGACTACAGTCATAATATAGGTTTACAAAATATAATTAATCATATCTACATTTCCAACAATAACATAAGCATCAACCACAATCCATCAGAAGAGTCCTAAACTGCCAGTGGGCGATACCTTAACACGTCCCACCAGATCTGAGTAAGTAAATAGTCGTGTCTCAATGCCCGCTAATAACCGAGTAGGCTTGCCCTGAGGCGTTTTCCCTTGGCACTGTAAAACTTTATGTATAATACAGTGTGCACACATCTGCGCTGGCCGCAGACCAAGTTTTGCCCCTTCTGCGAGTGTTGCGGCGGTGACGGCTCCCAGATATGTCATATTTGAACCCCCCACTCCCCCCCAGGCCGCGACGCCTTCCCGCAGTATTGGACATCTTGTGTTGCGGCTGATTGTGCTTAGGAGGAGCAACTGCTCTTGATCCGTTAAGAAATCGAAGAATATTTATATTGTTATAATTTTTTATTTTTTATAAAGTTTTAATTTAGACCAGTTTCGGATGCGCTTACTATGTTGTCATTACGATTGCTATTTAGATTTAAAAAATCTTTCTATTAATTTAAATTTATAAAGTTTAATGTGAAGTGGGTATCTACACGGATAACGCTAAACTCTAGACGCAATTAAACAAACAAAATATTTTTGGTTATATTTGGCTTTGTTTTATATAATTTGGGAACAAATTTTATCTTATCAATAACTATAATTTTAAGTAGTCTTAAACAATCAAAACATTTAAATAATTTTGTAACTTACAGTGAAGGTATCAAGTATCAAGACGATAATTTGAACGTTGTAGCGCTCGTTGCAATATTGGAAGCAATGCAATATTGTAACCATTCGCGATGTTTGAAGTGTGGACAACGCATCAAGTTTAATGAAGAATACATTATAATATTTTTTTTCCATGGTCCCAAATTTTTTATAAATAAAAATCATATAATTTTATGATAGAGCCAAAATATAGATACCTACAAATTTTAAAACTATTTTAAACGTAAAGGCAATTTGTGAGAAATCAGAATAATTAAACAAAATTATCTTACTTCTTTATTAATAACGTAAACATAACAAACAATATAATTTATTGATGAGGGGATTTTCTTTACTTATTTGTAGACTTAAAAAAAAGGAAAAATAGAAACTTAAATGTAAAAACACTCAAGAAAATCATTACCAAAACACTACCCAAACCTTTCAAATTCAAAAAATATTTCAATAAAAGACCCAAAGTTATTTGAAAGTCCGCTTCTATTATGCACCGTCTCTGAGCCATTGAATTTCTCTCACGTCACTATCCAGTCCAATTTCAATAGCAAACATTTGGTCGAGTCTCAAATCAAATTTAAAAATATGGATAGTTTGTACGTAGAATCCTTAGAACATTTATTAACCACAGGATAGGGGACAGGAGCACAGGAGCCATATACATCAGTGTTATATGGGCAAATGTTTATATTTTATTCATTATAATAGGTAAGCCTTTTAACACGATCTCGCGTGATGTTAAGCGACGATGCGGCCGTAGATGGCAGCAGACTATACCTAAAAGGCGGGATAATCCCATGTTTCTGCGAGGGGAGAAGTAACGCACACCAATAATGATACCACACTTGTGATTTCTCGACAACGTCACTATGCACGCACCTGAGAAAATTGACAAACACTGGGGCACACACAAGAATAGAATAAGAATAATTAAGAATAATTTTTATTGCCAGAAAAGAACAATACAAATAAAACAATTATGCTTAACACATAGGTAACATCCAGTGAGGTGTCCTTAATACTAAGTTAGTGATATTACCGTGAGACTCAAACTAAGCTCAATTAAGGCTTGTATCTTGAGCCTCAGAGTGATTACCGAATCTGATGAAGGATATGATTCCTAGGTTGAAATTGCTAGCTTAATTATACATTATAAATGGCAAATAAAAATACAAAATAGAAAATCGGAGTACACATTTTCAAAGAGAATATTGAATACTGATATAAGTGTTTAAGAAGTAGTAGAACATTATAATTTGTGTTACAAATTCTTATAATCAGTTTTATTAAAGGTTCGTAATTATTGATACAGTATAAAAGTAAATGCCTTGTTAAGAGGATTCTACAGTACGCACAGAGATGTCTGCGAGTTTGTGAGTGTGTGTGTGTATGTGGGTGTGGGTGTCACACAAGGATCAAGGATAACCTGTATTGCAACAACTAGTTCTCTGCCCGGTGGTCTATTTTTTTGCAGCGGAGATCGCTCAGCATTTCGTATCCAGTTGGATGTCTAATCGAAGGCAAATTTAGTGTAGCCCTCATGTGGGTGACAAGTCGGGAAAATACTGGACTTTGGTGAAGGCACTGTTCTTGAGGGGTGGATTTTTAGAATTTCTTATTGAATTCATCCACCAGAGGCTTCGTGTAAATACAAGGTATGTGTAAGTATAAAATGATGCTTTTCTATAAAGATATTAAACGTTTTGCATAAAAGATTCGATCGTTACTTTTAATATTTATTCTATAAATTTTTACTAAAGTTTATAACAAAAACCTAGTGCAAAATATTTAATCCAAAGAGAAAATTTCTTTATTATTTTTTCCAATTCTGAATTTTTCTTATATAAAAACTATTTTTATTTATTTAGAAAGTTATCGTTATATTCAAAGTTTCTGTAAATCACGCGGCCCCTTGGAGGAAGCGCCATTGATTCGAATTTAGGTTTTATGCAGTGGAAAATGATAAATTTATGTGCGTCCAGTTTCCTGCGCTGACACATTTGGACAGCTCGATACGATTTTTATGGTTGTTGTCACGTATTATGGAGATACATAATATTTCATTATATATTTTCATTTGTAGGTAGGTTTTAGTATATATTACTACTTAAATACACGGTAATATATGATGCTTAGAATGCTTGTACCACTGCAGTAAGTACGAAAATAATAAATACATTATGTCATATAAAAAATATTTAGTTTCTAGTATAATAAATCTTTTGCTCTATTTTAAAAACACTAGACCAATCTTTTAATGGACCTAAAAATGCCAAAATATTTTTTTTTGTAGGTATTGAAATTATGAATAATTCGTAATACTTAATATCCAGCGCGAAGTTCAATAATTTCTTACTTGCGTTGCTCGCGAAACTTTAATAAAAATACGATTGTTAAGAATTACTATTGTGTACACATTAATAAATGTAAAATAGCATCAGATTTTTCTGAATATTCTCTACCGAATTTTTATGGTTCACTGTACCATAGATAAACAAATTTCAGTCGACCGAAGACAGATGGCGCGCCAGATCACGTAGGACGCATGGGCCGCCTCAACCCTTCTCGGATAATATCTTTAAAAGTTTGCGAGACCCCCTCGCCTCCCGGGGGCCTAGCGATCTCTTTAAATAATTCTACCAATCAAATGTACCGAACAAGCTCATGTGAAGGAGTAAAATGACACTGGAAATAAAGACATAGGATAACACTGTGATCAAAGTTCTAAGAAATTAGGAATCTACTCTTACTAGTATCAAAAAACTTGCCTTCTTATAGCGTAATGCAATTTTTATTTTTGCCAAGAGGTTATGAAAAAGGTAAAGAATATTCAAATGGAAATAATAATGGAATGACTGGAATAATAAATGGTTTACCTATAAAGAAAATCAAAAACAATTTCTATAACAAAGCAGGATTACGAAATCAAGTACAAAACACAAATTGAGGATATCTCCGAAATCCAATATAAGTTCTTAAGACGTCAACTTTACAAACATCTCGAAATTCTATTCCAAAAGGCTATCGAGTTCAAAGCGAGCCTCAATTCGTTTAGGAGTATTTAATTCTAACTTAATTACAGCGAAAAGATTATACACCGCGGGGTAAGAATGATTGATTTAATTATTGCTCTTAGACGTGTCCTCTCTTATAATTACGGTTCATTACTTAAGCATCGCTTTATGCTGACTAATTACTTAATAGAAGTAACGAGTTACATCCATCCGAAGTTCTACCTTGGAGCTGGAATTTAATCAACTTTAAACGGGGACGGGGAAACGAATTATAGACGAGAAGGTAAATAAGATCGGACGGTGGATCCTGTTTGCCTGAGACGAGTCTTCTTTGAAGGCAAACTTCTGCGTAGACGTCTTGTCACTTAATTTTCGTAAATACCAGTATTTGGCAAAAGATGTTGCCAAATTAAGATGGGTACATACTAACGATCCTCTCTGATGTGATCACTTAAATTGATATGGCGTAGACTCATATTGGTAAATTGCAAGTCATTGACATTTACACATAAGCTGCTGATATTTATGACAGAACCAGCGAGAGGACAATCTAGATACAAAAGTAGGCACTACAACCACACTAGGTAATTTTGTAAAAAATCTTTTTTTAAAGTTATAAGAAAAGATAATAGAAAATCAATAATTATAATATACTAATAATGCCGTTTATGATTCATTAATTCGTAGTGCATTAATTATTTAAAATTATTGTTGCAAGACATACTAAAATAAAATGCAGTTATCCTTTAGTTCAACAATATCAAATCTATAAAATATTCTATACTATATTCGTATCCCAGGGGCTAGGCAAGGAAGTTCTATAACTCAATAAGTAAGCGCTCGGTGACTGAATGCACTCGCAGACGTATATTTATGACTGTCCGCCATCTTGTATGGCCAAGTCAGCAGAATTGCGATTTAGTTTACTAAAATTTTGCTGAAATTCTGTCTAAGAATTTCATAATATGTAGATAAAATCATAATATAATGATTACTAGATTTTTCAGTTACCTACTTAACCAGAGTAAAAAAAATGCAGAGTTAAAAAGTCAAAAGATCTAAAACTCCCGTTTATTTCGTTGCTATTGTTTGGGTTACAAATAATATGGATTAAAAATACGCATAAGTTGAAAATCAAGGGAAATAATAAATGTTTTATCACTGTAATGTGACTCGTTATCTGCCTCACAACTTACTCTCGCTGACTCGCTTTATCATTTGCCATATCTACAAGTGGACGACACTTACCTTTAATCGTACCTTTTCATTTTATCTCCATTTTCTCTTAAAACCTTAAAATTTTCTTCAGCTGACTCCGGAAAAACACCTCGCTAAAATAGGTCAAAGGGAGAGGGCCCTTCAGAGAAACTGTGATAAAAGTTCCTACAACTTTTGTTTGGAGCACCTCAGGAGCACACTGTAACAAAGAGTAATTTATTCTTGGACGGAAAATGCAACGCAAATTACGAAAAACTTAAACAATAATTCTTAAGGAGTATTTTTGACTTACAAGAAAAGTTACCATATATAATATAATCTAATATTTTAGGCATTGAAACTAATAAATTCTGTAGCGTAAATTTGTTACATCCCCTAAACTGGTCCCCACAAAATATTATCCTACGAATATTATAAACGCGAAAGTTTATAAGAATGTATCCATGTTTCCTAATCTTGCACTCCTGAACGAGTGGACCTATTGAGCTGAGATTTGGTATAGAAATAGCTTAGACCCTGGAATAAAATATAGGCTGCATAGTAAGTAAAACTGCTGGGCGTAGCTAATATCTGCATAAAAATCCAAGAGATTTTATTCAATAGGTGGTTTTATCTCAACCTATCACTAAGCAACATTTGAATCACAAAACTTATTTTACAGCAAAAAAGGACAAACAAGCCCTTGGTGAGGCAATCAGTAACTCAGGCAAGCAGTGGCCAGTGGCTCGCGCAAATAGGGGGGACATAAACGTGAATGGATGTTAACGTGTTTTTTACGACGCGCGGTCAACATATCGTTTTGTTTGCGACCACGCCGATATCTTTATCCTCCGGTTCACCCCAAATATCTGGGGGCTATTTTTCTTCTTGTACACTTTTTTGTACTTTACTTATCACTGTCCATTACGGATTGGTTGAAATGTCTCTGTTTGTACGTTCTGATTCTAAACATTGCTGAGTATAATATAAAATGCCATGAACTCGGGTAAACATGGAATAGAAAAATGTGACATACTTGCTTATTTCAAAATAAAATGTACGATGATCTAGAATATCCCCATTTTGTTTGTTTTCTATGACTGGTGAAAAAAAATTTTTTTCACCATAGATATCCACTATTCACATTTCACTACCAAATTTCAGCTCAATTCGAATATTTCCGATATATTAGATCGATAAAGTTGTGAAGAGATAACAAACACATACACAGATCCATAATTACGCTATTTTTTAAAATATAATATATATTTCAGAACATTTTACTCAACACTCAGCCAATTTCTTTCATTTCATTTATTATGTATTAGTAGGATAGCGCATTTAGAGGTACAAACGTAAAGTGAAGAATCAAACACATAATTATCAGTTCCAACGTGCATTTTGACGCCTAATGTGAACCGAGCCTCACATGGAGGTAAAATCAATAAAAAAACATGGCAAAATCATGCGAGATTGACGAAGGTAATTTATTTATACGGTTTGCTATCGGCCCACAGTGGGGAGAGTGCGTCAACATTGACTCGGTGTCGAAGTGTTTGATCAGTGTAAGCGGTATTGTCGCGTTCTTTTATATTGGAGCTGTTCATTTAGCAGTTAAGCTATAAGACGAGTGTTTATGAAAATATATTTATCCCTGAATAATGATCCAATGCCTTAAGCTCTTCTTATGGCATCAGTCCGTCACTGAACAAGTTTTGATTTTTAAATTTTGTCTGAAAATTTGAAAACTTTCATCTATTTATATTTTTAAAAGATTTTATATAGCCTATTGTTCAAAAATCGCTACGAAGAAATGTTATACAGCATGTTTAGCCTTAGGTCAACAATAAATCTAAATGAGAATTATAATGGTATAAGGCACTAAGAGCTTTCTGGAAAACAATAGAAACAAAATTATATAATATTATAATTAATTTAATATTAATTGCCAGTAAATTCAAAATTTTTTCTGGTATTTCATTATTATCTAAGTTTGGTAACCTCGCCATAAAATTACCTGTAATATTTAATACCATACTACTTAATCCTTACATTAGCAGACTACGTTACTTATTGATCGAAAAATATTTTCGTTCACATCTACCTACGATCTCCCTCGGGTCTATTGTCATGTCGCATTAACGGGAATCGCATCATAACTCCCGATAATCTACGTTTATTGGCTCCCAGCTTTATTGCACTCTTCAAATATATGCCTTGTAGGTAGTAATAATGGCTCGTGGCATGTAGAGTGCTGTGAATATCAATATTTTTATATGTGAAGGTATTCTTTTGACGGTGACGTCTTTTTGCAAAGTTACAGAGTAGATCCCTTCTTACAATAGGTATCACAAATGTGGAAGTATATGTTTGTGTTAATTGATCGTCAGCACATACTTTAGAATAATAGATGACACAGCGGCTACTTTTCAGCGGATGCTACTGCTACTTAAGCGATATGTGAGATAGGTACCTGAAATATTTTAAAATATTTCAGAGCTTTGTGTTTTTATCTTTGACACCTAAAATTAGACATTGATTGTATTATTAATATTTTATTCATTTTTATTTTATGATCTTAAAACTCAATGCAAGTTTATTTAATAACCAAGGAATGAACAATTTTAGGAATCCTTTTAGATAATTTTGACTGCTGTTGTCAAGATTTCCTCTCAAATAAAAAACTTTTTTAGTTAATTTTTATTATTACCTCTATTTGCGTTACAGTTATAGGTCACTCTTTTCAATGATCATTACACCGATTACAATTTCGTCAATTAACCGAGAACAAAAACGTAATAGCCATTACAATCACGGCGCGGCATTATACTAAAGACAATTCATTATTAGAGTGCCGTTACACAGCCCATAATAACCATAATCGCCCTTTTATAGCGGATTTTATGGAGCAAACTATTCACCCAAGAAATGTAAACGGGTCTTATCTCGTTGGGGCTTTTGTTACACTAATTATTGGGTTGTTTGCAATATCGATTGAGATTTATTGGTTTTGGACGGCGGAAATACAGTAAAATTGTTACACTGGAAGGGGTTACCGATAGAGGAGTAGAAGTGTATTTAAGTAAAAAAAGACATATTTTCTAAGTTAAACGAAAAACGAACTAACTGCTCGCATACTATCACCGTCAGCCAAGGGTACCTTGAAAATCTTCGATAAGAAGACCAGAATGCAATAAGTATTGGACAGCTGAATAAAATGTCCTCAATAGGACATGTTATAGTTAAAGCTTTTTAAAGAGAAAATATTGAAACAGACTAAATCTGACTTTAACACAAAAAGTATTGAATATAATATATTTCAATTCATCCACCCATCAGTTAATTGATAGAAGGCTTCTTTCATGCCAATAAATAAAAAATGAAAAAAGCTCCTTTCACCCCATTCCCCATCAAGTTGTAATAGTTGTTTACAGCCGGCAGTGCAGCGCGTTTACAATATATTACGAGCTTGTCGGCAATAAAAAGGGGTAAAAAAAATGAATAAAGCAAGAAACGTTAAAATAAAACGGCCCGGAATATATACGACTTCCTTGAGGAAATAATAATGCTGTTTGCAATTCATTTGGCTACCTGGTTACCCTCGGCTTTACAAGAAAACAACGCGCCGGTGTTCTTTACCCTCCTCCGATTTTTCTTGGAGGGTCGCGAATTTTATTTTTAACCCTTGCTTTTTTAGAAATCAGAAATGACGTGGGAACTGAATACGGTCGTAACTGCTGTATTAAATTAATTTAAGATTTTATTTTATTTCAGAGAGCACACATGATGTGTATGACGTTTGTTGTAGCTCTTTCTCTAATATAAATGTTAACATATAACATGGTGCGTTTTGATCATAATGGTATTATTAACTTCTTGACATACGAATAGCGTATAAAGCGTACGAATAGCATATTATAGGCGTACCAATCCATAAAGTGAGTGTTTTTAGTCAAACTTATATAAATAATAATTGTTATCCTATGAAAATTCTTTGGAACAAAAATTTACTTCGTTGAGAAAATATATCAAATAATGCTACTTCAATAAACGTAAAAAAGAAGGACAAAAAAAAGAAACGCTGTCATTATTTTTGTATCCTAGTTCTACCGATAACAATTGTTTTATTAATTACAATGCATACGCCTTTATTCGTGTCGAGCCAAATCCTGACAAATGGCGTGTCGCCGAAGAAAAATCAAAGCGTAACAAGGATCCGGCTTGCTTACATTTAAAAAGGTAATTGTAACTAACCACCCCTTTTCTTTTATTAATTTACCTCATCCATCGTCAGTCCCCTGGCGTCACGGTGAAAAAATTCTTCAGTATGCATTGGCTTAAAAATCAGATGTTGCTTGAACTTTAATATGTCCACATTAAACGAAGTGCACTCTTACTTTTTTATTTGAATATTTTACAAACTTTATTCTATATTAACATTTAATAATTCTCTTTATAACCACATTATTCAATTCAGATGATACATTATTATGGTGAAACGTAAGGCAGCCCTCTCGTTTAAAAAATACAGCATAGTTGAGAACAAATAGTTTATTTTTGAAGGCGTTTAAACATGAAATCACTTGTTAGAATCATTATAAAAATTGCACCAATTTCTTTAAGTCGTCTTAAAATTAGTCAACTCAAGTCACACTTGTATTTTTTAGATCTTTTTGTACATCCAGTGATACAAAGTCGTTGAGTATAAAATATTCATGCCACCGCGACCTCTGAATACGCAATTGTTTATTTGAATTTTAACGAATTTGTTTTTAACTCGTTGCTGGAATACGTGAACTGGTTGATTATGTAAAGAATTTGGCTTTTATAGAACAAGCTACATATTCTCACTTTGTTTTTGTTACGTTGTTTTTTCAAGAAAATGTTAAGTATACCACGACAAAAAAAAGGAGAGAAAGGTATAAAGGAGAAAAAGGTATAAAGGCATTATTGAAAAAAACTGTTTAAATTATTTATTAAAAACAGTTAAATTATAAGTAGATCAAACAAAATAAACCCAGTTGTTTGAAGAAAATGAAAAAATATATGGACACGAATTTACTATGAGACCTTTGCAATTTCACTAGCGAAAGTCCTGGTATGAGACAAATCGGGATAAAATGTAACCTATAATGTGTTCTTTCAGGTTTTGGGTTATCTATATATTGAGTTTAATAGTAACATTTGCATGGAAGAGCATCAACCACAAACTTAGCGGACTTTTAGCTCACATCCACACTTGGCATTTTACTGCTTTCATCTTTGTAAATAAATAGACTCACTTGTATTTACTTCGGCTTCGTGCCGATATACTGCTTTCATTAACACCTTGACTATAAAAAGCAAATCAGCATTAAATTAATGCATACACAAGTCTATATAAAGTGTAAGTATACCAAATTCGATTATGCATCATAAACTTACTTGTATTTACTTCGGCTTCGTGCTGATCTACTGCTTTTATTAACACCTTGACTATTTAAACCAAATCAGCATTAAATTAATGCATGCATATGTCTATATAGAATAAAATAGAACTTTATTTACGGCTATAACACACAAAAACAAGAAAAAATACAAATAAAAGAAACAGTTTTTCTAACTAGGAACAAACTAAACACCTTGACTATTAAAAGCAAATCAGCATTAAATTAATGCATGCATAAGTATATATAAAGTGTAAGTATACCAAATTCGATTGCTCATCATCTCGATAGATCTTAAGGAGCTCTCGAGACCCAGTCAAAGGACTCCGTAAATATTCCCCGCTCTTGATTCTCGATCGCGACTTTCAGTCCAAACTTTTCTTAACTGACAGCACCCCGGCCCTCTTATTAGGTAAATTGTATGTACGCTTTCAAACGATTTCTAATTAGAGGACTGCAAACATGTGCCTCAGGCAGTAGAAATATGTCTTAAATTAAGAGCAAAGAAAACTATTAAATAGAAGTTCTTGGACGTGTTTATGCCATGCCCTTGCTTTTCATTTTAACTTGATAGAAAATACCGTCGTAGTTTTTTTCATAAAACTTTCCCTCTGCAAGATCCTTAAATCTGTAATTGTTATCTATTTTACCGTGATTTTCTTTTCTACACTCTCTTATTTTTATTCTATTCTCATTTTGTGTGTTTTGTCCTGTACGATGCAGCACGCATTGTTTTAATATAAGTACATGAAAAACTAATAAAAAATAATCTGTGCAATCTTTTCCAATTAAAAATGCAAACAATACCAGCGCACCTTACTTTTACAAACGTTCAAAGAATACCATTCTAAAATATTAAATAGGGTAGCGGTAAAAATGATCAGAACGATTGCAAAAATGAGCATCCCACCAAGTGGCCCTTTTCTACCGTCAAACGGCTCGGCTCGCATTCCATCCCGGTCCGGTCCCGCTCTTCTTTTTAAAATCCCGGTAACAAGCCAATAAATCCCTCGCATTTTCTCTCTCGACCCTAAAAAAATCTCCCGATTACATTCAAATTTACTTAACACCTACACATTAAACCGGTTAATAAGGATTTTTAACGCAATTTTCTTATCCGACGAATACCCTCTGGATATGAGCGGGCCCGTTTTAATTAGATAATCGAATGAATTCGGGTCTTGGGTAAATTTTATTATTGAATTCTGGAGCATGATTAATGTTAGGACAAAGGAGTAATTAGGTTGCATTACGTTGATTGGTGGAGCGACAGATTGTGTTATGAAATTAGATCGGTTGATGTAAATACCTTTAATTTTATAATCAAGTCACTAACGCAGGAAAATATTATAAAATTAACAAACGAGTGTTATACATTATATATACACAGCTCTTACGATGCATGAGCGTTTTTGCTCTACTACGTAGTGTCTGCTCTTTCTTTAGGCTAGTTTGGAATCACGCCATATTGCTGGTTATTAGATTGCCACTTGTTACAGTAAAACTTCTATAACATTATAATATTATTTGTGTCAAATTTTCAATATTGCATAAGTAGTTATATATCATGGATTATATCATACAATCATGTCGATTTTCCATGTTAGGTTAGGTCCAGAAGAACGGGGCCGCGGATGAGTGCTTTGGCGTTAGTGGGTATACCCGCCGCGCTCATCTTCCACATACCGTCCCGCGCCCCTCGGCGTGGGGTGACGATGCGTAATGCATTTTTCCCGGGTCAAAATAACAAGTTTCAGAAGAACGAGGCGAGACCAATACTCGCCTGTTCCACTACCTTATAAGTCTTGTAGGTGGGGGATTGTTTGTGTGGGTGACATTAGAGGAGTGATTAAAAGTAGTTCGTTAGTTGAACAAACATGGGTTAGTTCGCAGGTACAGGAACTGGAGATTGCAGTTGGAACTTGACTACTCTTTTAATTAACTAAGTGCAGAGATGTGCACATCGCTGCCGGGTGAGCGACTTGTTAACTACGGTTGAGATTTTACATAATATTATATTTTAAATTTGTATGTTCAATATAATTAAAAATGTTCATAATTTCTTTTTATATTGTAATGTTACTTAGATGCATCTTTTTTTTTTAAATAAAAATACCTAGTATGCAAATTTTTTGTAAAAAATGGATTAACAAAGTAACTTCTAAATATAGAGCAGCGCAATCCAAAATTATTAAAATTATGTAATTAGTTACATGGTTTATAAAACATGGTTACAGAGTCTTGAAAGGTAGGCAACGTACCAACGGTACCCCTAGTATTGCAGGTAGGTATCCACAGGCGACGGTAGCCACTCACCATCAGGTGGGCCGTCTGCTTGTTTGTCACTTTTTACATTAAAAAAACTTCTTGTGATTTCCTTTCTGAACTATCATGAGATCATAATATGAGCTTAGCTGTACCACAATTTCATTTAATTAATACTCACATGATTATTTCTTAAACTAAATTGAACACTCGAATAGGGCCCAAATAAATGTTCAAAATTAATAAGCTTACATATTGAAACGCTTTTTTGCTTTGCTTTTATATTATTAGAAATCTGTCTAATAAACTTCGAGCAAATATTTTAATACTAAAAGTAGGTTTACATACGTAACTATCGAATGTTCTAGTATTTATTGAACGTTCCAACCATTAGCTTCAAATATTTTGATTCCATTAGTCACCGGAGCTGGAGGCTACATAAATCACTTATAATTCAACAAACAGGCCTGAACTTCCAAACTAAGTCTACCTCCTCTACCGTCTACATCCGAGTATCATCAAAGTAAATAAATTACAGGCCCCCGATACCTTAAGATTGTGCTTATTACAAATTCACTTTGGTATGTCCAATAATATATCAGGATAGTTGCCGATACCTTTGCGAGTCTAAAGTCTGTGAAGCAATTCTCACTCTACATCGAATGTCTTCACATTAGTTCATTTATATCTAGTAAAGGTGTAGAAAATAGGTGATAAAAATAATTTAATGTAAAAAAATATGCTAAATAATATGTATAGTGTCATATTGTAGCTTCGTATTTTCGTATACGAACCAAACAACGTACGAATCAAATTATAAACTAAAAAAAACGCAAATTAATTAAAATAAATAGTTTCAAATTCAGATTGTTTTGTACTTTACAAGTACCTAGCAGTTATCCATAGATGATTAATATTATCTCTAGAGTCGAATTTATGACAAAAATATAGAATAAAATAATAATTTATTGCACACTAAATATTACTTAGCTAGATAGATATTATATTAAATGCTAAGTCTTATCGCACTGTGCATTTTTTTACAGACAACCTGGGAATGGAACAGGACTATCAGTCCTGTTCCATTCCCAGGTTGTTAATAGTTAACATTACATTTATAGACGGTAGTGTGTAATATCTGAAACTTTCGACGTGTTATAAGACGAAACATACGCTATCTATCTTGCTATAGTTCCGTGGTCCGTCCTAAATAATCCGGGCCATTAGTAGATGTGTCCTCGGTTGATTACGTTTTGATAAACACCTGTTTCGACTGGTATTGGAGGGTAATTAGGTTTGCGCGGTCAGCTTGACCGACAGACCGAGGACAGCGGTCATGTCGACCAATTGATCACTGATTTGCTAATGTAGCCTTTCATCCGTTTAGAAATCAACCTTTTGATTTGTTCCAGTAAATACGAATACCAATCTGGTCTGCTTTAAGAACTAGTAAGATTTAAGATAAGTATCACATATATACATAGATAGCACAGCTTGTGTTTGCCTTTATGTTTTTAAATAAAACCAAAACGGCTGCACTTAAGCTACACAAGTTACTTTTAAGCGGATAAAACTGTATATACATAAGTGTATCTAGCTAGTAGTTGATATTTTACATTAACATCTTGTCTCTAGAAAGGTATTTGAAATTTCACTCGCATGTACTATATGTACATAATATACATAGTTCGAAATAAAGAGTTATTAATTTTAATAAGTTGTAACGATTGATGAATTTGTTAGTGACTATTAAATGGTAATATCACAAAAAATAAACTATTTTCTACCATTTATGTGATTCCTATCGCTCTATGTATGTATTTGTAAACATATTAGCTATATTATTTGTATATAGCTATATTTTTCCCGACCATTTATCCCGACGACCATAATTGACCTATTGTAATCGCAATTCACTAAGGTGAGAAAACCACGTAGACATTTCGTTATTACTATAAATGTAGGTGTAATGTAGGTTCGTAATAATAATGATTAAGTAGATGCATTGTCTCAAGTGTGGCAAAGCCCTCGTAACCTTCATAAATGATTCAGATTCGTCACCGGCCGGCAGATTAATAATTACAAGCGAGCGCAGAAGGCGACCGCGATTAGTAATACGTCACTAGTAAATATGGCAACACTTATTCCACAATTTATATCGGGGAGGTGGGGGTGTATTGTGACAATGCGTTTTGATATTGTTAGACTATCTTCTTATAATTTGTGAAAAAAGTAAAAATGAGAGAAACATTATATTATTATTGCCCGAATTATTAATATGTAGGTAGGTGATAAAGTTTGAATTATGTAATGTGATGAATATTATACCCAGTGTTTGTGTTGTTCACCAAAGTGAATAACTGGGAACGACATTATTTTCGTCTTTGAAAGTTATTACAAAATATTGCCACAGTTCTAATAATAATTATTCATTTATCTTCATTTCAGAATTAGAGAAATACAACATAATTGCATACTCTGCTTGGATTTTTTTTCGAAGATGAGTGGTAGTGTTTAATAACTCTATTCATATTAATTCACGTAACAAGAACATATAAAATGTTTATTCCAAATTTCGTATTCTATATTTGTCATATTTATTCCAATGCAGTGTACAACTTCAAAACTTGTCCCGTTTTACCGTCGCATGGTAGCATTACGTAAGCGGGAGTGAGCAATAAATCTACGCGAAGTGATTTGGTACAAAGCACTGGGCCCACAGAGTAAGCCCGGCGGTCAGGGCATCCATTGCGGAGCTCTCGGAATCCGATAAAGCCTTGGAGATTGTCCCGACTTTCCTTTAACACCTCTACCACCCTTCGTATGAACTGCCTTAGCTCTGAATTGATAATATATCGATTTGGATATATTCAGACCGAGAGGCTGTAAGTAGAAGAGCCATAGGTAGTATGTACATGTGAAAATAATCTTTTCTAGATTTATTTTATATCTAACAATTTATACAATTTTTGAAAACTAAAACACACCAAGACATACAATAAATGACACATACACACATCTTCATTTTCTTACTTTCGCATTACTATATAATATTAGTAACATTTTGCGTTTTCACTCCCATTAATATCTCTAGAGATTCACTACATCTCTAGAGATATCGTGTTGAATTTATATAAAAAATTCTAAGCGACTAAGTGCAAATTGGAATTTAATAAAAGGCGATTGTAAAATTAGCTTCTATATTTATTCATATTACCTACTGTTCCATTCACATATCAAAGTAATATATTTAAGTGAAGTTTTAATTAAAACTAACTTACATACATACATACTGAATGTTTATTTAATAAATAATATTTCAGTGGGTTATTAAAAGGATTTTAATATGTCAGTGGCGTAGATCGTGGAGTGCGCCGCATGTGCGTCCGGGTTTCCGTTAAACTAACTCTATAAATCAAGAAGTGAAACTATTTCGTAATTAGATCGCATTTAGGATGGGGCACAACACCTCGACTCCTTGAGAAAATGCCTCCCAAAGGGTCCGAAGGTAAGGCTCCGATGCCTTTCAAGCACCTCTTTAACGGCTAATATCCTTGGTAAATGGATCTCAAATATTTCGCCCATAGACGTAATAGCTAAACGATGTTATCATGTTTATTACTTCTATAACTCGATGGTTTTAATTAAAATATTTATGGACGAGAAAAATTTATGAAATAGGGAATCCTCTTAAACAAAGCTCTCCATTCTTTCAGTGGAAATGCTTTTGATGTTGCATACTTAGTGTATAATAAGTTGATCCTATTACAATGTCCAGGTAACGCCCGCGTCACAATGGAGTCGTGAAGCGCTAACAAGATTATAACTTTATTTCGTAAATTAATAAAAAGTAGCGAGCCCCGTGTGTTCCATTCTGCCCCTCTCTCCCCTCGCTTCCACGCCGGTGATATTGTGAATTGTTAATGATATAAAAAGCGTTTATTTTTTGCTGTCGAAATAAATGTTTTTGTGGAGCTTAAAACGTTTTTGTTTGAAGTGTAGCAATTTTTGTGAAGTAGATACGAGTGGACTTTTGATTGTTTTGTTGTTATTTAATGGAAAACATAGCGTTAAAATCCTGAAATCAACTGGTATTAAATCAGAAAGATACTGTTAAGTAGAGCTTAAAATCAAACTAGCAGCATTACATTAAGCGATACCTACAAGTCCAGTAGTAGAAGAGCATATTTAGGCAATATGGATAATATCAATCGCAAAAACATTTTTATGACTCAAGTAAACTATAATTTGTTTAATATAAAAATCGCAAATAATTTTATATGATTCCATACGTTAAGTACCCATCACCTACAGGGTGATGTTAATTTCAAGTCCGCAAGACGTGTTGTTAATGAAACAATAAATTCGTATTCCGCATCCGTTGCGTGACGTCATACGTACGTCCAATATTTTGACTCTCCCCTTTGGAAGCTGCAGTGACGCGCGTTGTCTCTCATTAACTTAATACGTTACGGCTTGTACGGAGTAATATGTGAGGATATGAAAGACAGGGATATACGGGGTGACTAACTTGAGACGAAAAATAATATTTTGAACTTAATATTTTCAACAATCAAAACCAATCGAACTCAAAAAAATATTTGTTCAGGCACTTTTGTAAGTAATTAAATATATAGTAATTTATTTTAAGACTCTACCACTCATTGGGAAAGTAGAGGAGTTGGTTTGTGTTTCATCTTAGTTGGTCGATTATAATTAGAAATATTTTAAACCTGAATGTAACTTTTTGGTAGGTAATGAGACGCATGTCATGTTAATTCCATACGAGCATATTTAAGATTTCTTTTTGATATACATAACAATTTAAATTTGTGCTTAAATTATAATATGTGATAATGGGCACAATATGCAATATGTGGTGGCAATGGGCTGGTCACATTTGCCGTAGAAGTGATAACCGTTGGGGTAGACGAATTCTCGAGTGGAGACCAAGTCTCGGTAAACGTAGTGCAGGGCGCCCATGGGCGAGATGGGGCGATGATATCCGGAGGGTCCCTGGGGTGGGTGGAGAAGAATGACGGAGGACCAAGTTGAGTGGCGTGCCATGGGGGAGGCCTATGTCCAGCAGTGGACGAACATAGGCTGATGATGATGATGATGAATATGTGATAATTATAATATAATGGGTATTCAACGTTTTGAATTTAAATAAAATATCAAATCCATTTTACCACATTTCCTCGAGCACGTACATAAAATTGAAAACACGTGTTTTACTTATGAAAGCACCCTGTGTATGCAGCTGCTAATCGCTCATCAAGTTAATATTGCTTCTGTACAAACGAGTTGCCGTAACTCGCATCAAGGCGGACATTTGCGGTAATTTCATGAACACCTACAATAAGCCGAGCCATCAGGGCTAAGTATTTAGAGTAGTCTAATCGACTACGCAAAGAAAAATATCTTAAAAATATAACCTGTATTTTAAGATACCAAAAATAATTTAATGATTATAATATGAAAAACTTACATTATTATTCTTGATCGTAACCATAATTATTA
Source organism: Hemithea aestivaria (assembly GCA_947507615.1). Lineage (NCBI taxonomy): Eukaryota > Metazoa > Arthropoda > Insecta > Lepidoptera > Geometridae > Hemithea > Hemithea aestivaria. Next base: position 13,431,197 of record OX382331.1, read on the forward strand.
CAAGCTTTATATTACTTTCACCTGTCTGTTGTCTGTCTGTCTGTAATCAAATCTTGCAAGTTTAATTTGACCCACTTCCCGGTTTCTAATTGAGCTGAAAATTTGCATGCGTGTGTAAATCGGATGACAATGCAATATTTTTATGACATCGAGCTGATCTAATGATGGAGCTGGAAGGTGGCCAAAGGAACTCTGTCATAAAACAACGCAACCTCGTCGAGTTTGGGCTCATTTGATTCGTCTTGACGAGTACTTTATGATGCAAGATGATAACAATAATTAAAGCTTGTTTTTAAAAAGTATTTTTTAAATTTCACTTGTAAATAAAAAGAACTGGAATGATGAAACTTAATATTTTCTTATCCTTGTACGTTTTATTGAAATACATAGGTATGTCTAGAGTTCAACCTATTTAATGTTACAGTTGTCCTCCAAACAAAATGTTTTTGACATTTAAGGGAACGACGTATATTTTAACACTCGTCAAAATGATCAAAACGTATCCAAAGACCATTGTGATTACCTACGAATATTTTGTTGTACAGAATAAAGTTCACAAAAATTAGTTTGTTTTCACACAATACCTCTTCCTTGAGCTCATAAAGTTACTCAATACACGTCATAAAGTAATCTAACGACAGATCGGCTCACATTAGGCCCCCTGCACACTTGGCGAGTTAATGAGCGTAATGAGCCCGCCGTCCGGACGCGACGTTTCGGCTTACGTGTGTACTGCGAGTTCTGATAAGCCTTATTTTGTGTATTAGCTGATCTATTTTTACACTAAACGATTCGTGAGTAATTAAATTCATCTTTGTAAATAAACGGCATAAACTCACTTGTATTTACTTCGGCTGCGTGCCGACCGTTTCGATCCTGTACGAGGATCTTCTTCAGGGAGTCGCTGCGGTTACGCGCCGGCGTTCGCGCCCCGCTTAGCACTGCGCGCAGCTGCCCGGCGCGCGCGCGCTGACTGCTCTGCGGGTCGCGGGGAGGGAGAGGCCGCCACTTGTCGCGGCGGCTGATGTTGGAGGCACATTCTCGTACACACTGCGCTCACCACATCGTCAGCCCGAATATCATGGCTCGTAGCAGTAGAAGCCGTGTGCAGCACAGGTTTCCACGCCTGCGGCAGCAACCAACCGCCGTCTCTATTAAAATTCGGCCGACGACTTATCTCTATAGCTTCGCGTATTTTTCGCGGAACGAAAAACTTTTCCCTCGCTAATACGGTTGCTTTATCGAAGCGTATAAAGTGGTCCGAATCCAAAACGTGTTCTGTGATTGCCGACGCATTGTAATCACGATTTTTAAGACTGCGAATGTGTTCCTTAAGACGTGTGGAAACATGCCGTTGAGTCTCACCGACGTAGCTCTTGCCACATTCACACGGTATTTCATATACCCCCGGTCCAGCCAAAGGTTCTTTGTCCTTGGGAGAGCGCAGCCAGTTTCGTAGTTTAGACGGCGGGCGAAATATGGTTTTAACGTCATATTTCCTACGTAACAAGTGTCCGATTTTGTCTGTTACTCCCGCTATATAAGGGAGATAGATGGTTTTACCAGCAGATAAGGGCAACGCAATCGTTATCGTAGACACGGCAGACTATGAAGGCAAGATCACGGAATTGGTAAGCGATAGTACGACTTATAAAAAAGTAAGCTATGATCCCACGCCAAGGGTGACCAAGAAGGTTCTTGCAGTTGCCCAGAACTTATCGAAAGAAGAGGAACTAAATGGACTTAAACCAACGATTCCAACATCGCCCAAAATCTATGGTTTACCCAAGATCCACAAACCTGGGTGGCCACTAAGACCGATAGTCAGCCAAATAGACTCGCCCACTTACAAACTGTCGCAGCGGATGTCCCAAACCTTACAGAAGCTGACAGGTAATACCAGCAGTTATGTGAGAGACTCCGCACATTTCATCAAACTATTAGAGGATATACGCTTAGCTGTAGACGAGGTAATGGTTAGTTTCGATGTTACCTCTCTCTTTACTAATGTGCCAGTAGAGGAAACAATTAAAATAATAGAGCTCAGATTGACAGCAGCGGGTTTACCTACTGAGTACTTAAATGCGATAGAGCTGTGTCTTCGCAGTGGTTATTTTATGTGGCGAGGCGAATATTTTTTGCAGACTGATGGGGTAGCCATGGGCTCACCTATAGCCCCAGTAGCAGCTAACATTTTTATGGAGTGGTTCGAAGAAAGGGCTATGAACAGCATACCTTACTCTCCACGCTGCTGGTGGCGTTATGTCGATGATGTGTTCGCAGTGGTCGGTCGAGACAAGGTAGATTTGCTTATTACGCACTTGAACTCAATCCACCCTAAGGTTAAGTTCACTGTAGAGTTGGAGGAAAACGGAAGACTTCCATTCTTAGACGTACTTGTAGTGAGGGCAGAGAATGGAAAACTTACACACACCGTATACCGGAAACCGACTCACACTGACATATATCTAAAGGCAGATTCCCATCACCACCCACAGCATCTTTCATCAGTGCCACGTACGCTCATCAACAGGGCACTCCGACTGTGTGATTCCGCCTTCGTAGAGGCGGAATTAAAACATGTCAGGGGGGTTTTAGAGTCGAATGGGTATGGGTGGAGACAGAGTTTGCGAGTAGCGAGTAGTACGGCTAGAGTACGACCGAACATCGTAGAGAGACGGCCCATCTATCTCCCTTATATAGCGGGAGTAACAGACAAAATCGGACACTTGTTACGTAGGAAATATGACGTTAAAACCATATTTCGCCCGCCGTCTAAACTACGAAACTGGCTGCGCTCTCCCAAGGACAAAGAACCTTTGGCTGGACCGGGGGTATATGAAATACCGTGTGAATGTGGCAAGAGCTACGTCGGTGAGACTCAACGGCATGTTTCCACACGTCTTAAGGAACACATTCGCAGTCTTAAAAATCGTGATTACAATGCGTCGGCAATCACAGAACACGTTTTGGATTCGGACCACTTTATACGCTTCGATAAAGCAACCGTATTAGCGAGGGAAAAGTTTTTCGTTCCGCGAAAAATACGCGAAGCTATAGAGATAAGTCGTCGGCCGAATTTTAATAGAGACGGCGGTTGGTTGCTGCCGCAGGCGTGGAAACCTGTGCTGCACACGGCTTCTACTGCTACGAGCCATGATATTCGGGCTGACGATGTGGTGAGCGCAGTGTGTACGAGAATGTGCCTCCAACATCAGCCGCCGCGACAAGTGGCGGCCTCTCCCTCCCCGCGACCCGCAGAGCAGTCAGCGCGCGCGCGCCGGGCAGCTGCGCGCAGTGCTAAGCGGGGCGCGAACGCCGGCGCGTAATCGCAGCGACTCCCTGAAGAAGATCCTCGTACAGGATCGAAACGGTCGGCACGCAGCCGAAGTAAATACAAGTGAGTTTATGCCGTTTATTTACAAAGATGTATTAGCTGATCTTACGTGTCAGGGAATCGAGGGGCGTCTTGTTATTTTCTTGATGTGCGAATGCTTTTAGATTCGGAGGAGGAAAGTTATTGAGTTCAGTGTGTAATTCGCCTAATGAAGAGTCGAGTTCGAAAGTGGAATATTTGCGATTTTTCTTCAAAAAAACATATTTATTGTATCATACAGAACAGTATCCAAAGTGTGTTTGGTTCATTAAGTGCAACTTAGACTAAGTTGCACAGTTAGTTCGAGTTTCATCAAAATCAGTTCAGTGTAAGAGTCTAAGCTCATAGTTTACATATTTTTTTAAATTTCACTGTTGTCATAATATTAGTGAAATTTCACATAAGCGTCATGATTACAGGATCAAGTCTGTGCAAAATTATTTATAATATAAGTATTTTACTACATTAAGTTATTTGAAGTTAAATTTAGCAGATAAATATTTTGCAGATTTTATATTCCGAAATTCCAGTAGGTACTACACACGCATACAGCCTTAATCTCATCTCTAACATGGGTGTAGAAGAAGTTGGCCGCCACGAATGGCCCTTAATGACCGGCGCCGGACACAATAAAGTACGAGAGCGGTGGAATGAACAGAGAATGCTCTCCTGATTCGCTCGCCTTGGCTCTCTCTTGGGAGTCAGCCCTCACGCCGCGAATGTAAAGTTATGATGTTTTTACTAGAGTTTGTGGTTCTAAAAAACTGGACAAATCTATTTTGAAAGCGAAAATATATCTAAAACAAGATTAATATTTAATAAATATTTATTGTTGTTTTTTATTTTATTTTAAATAACTAATATTGTATGTATTTTTGAAACGTCTTCTTTGCTAGATATCTTAAACCTTTAACTAAAAATAAGACATAGGCTACTTTTCTATCGAGTGTAAAACCATTGGGCAAAGCTAGTTATACATAGTACTTGCAAAAGGTGCAAACTTACATGAATTAATTTAAATACAAACAGGACTGTAAAGCTGATTAGAAAGAGTATCTCGTAGCCATTGACTACTAAATTTTAATGGTAGGTCCATCACATGTCAGATTAAGGATAATATCGAGTCCCGAATCTCAAAGGCCAGGTAGGGAGCTAATGGTCAGTAAACCGTTTCCATTGATTAGCACTACCTTACATTACCTGCTGACTTGTCCTATTAGCAACCCTTCCAGAGTTATGATCGCGTCGAATCGGCAAGATAGCCGCGTATTTACTTTGATTCTCATCGTTAAAAGTTTGCGGGGGCTGACGAGGCCCGTCGTTAGGCCTCTAATGGCCACCATTTGTCTTGTCCGGCCTCTAGTTGTGCCCTCTAATGAAATTATTGCCGCAACTATACTAAAGGTTATAAATACGAGCGCCCCGGCGGACGCCACCTTGTTTCTCACTAATGGACCGGTCAAACTGTAAACTGTGTTATCAATGAAATTACAATTAGTGAAGGGATAAAAATTACCGAGGGTCGGAAGTCGCATTACCCGCTTTTGTTTACGTTTGGGAAATGGAAATTGGTAGTTTTGTCTTTATTTTAATATGCTCTGCTCCATAAAGACACATGTTAAAATGAAATTAGTATTGTGTGCGGATAAATAACTTTAAATATTTTTTTAATATTTATTCTGAAATAATTAGAAATTTAAATTGCATACACTATGATACGTAAAAGATATAAGGCAGTCGTCAGGTAATGTTGCAGGCCTTGTAGTAATCTTGGCGACCTGAAACTGCTAAAAATAGATTGGCCACACAACCTATAGTTTATTGTCATGTGACTCTTACTGTATAAGAGGATTACCTGTTCTGTAGGAGTATATCCCCCATTTATTTAATATCTTCGTGTAAATATTTATAAGGAAAGAGTGAATTATTGACAACTGACTGATCAATCAGCGCACAGCCCAAACTGAACGGATTCGCTTGAAATTAGGGACACAGATAGGTTTTATGATGTAACACCTCCGCTAAGAAAAAATTTTACCACGCGGGTAAAACCACGAGCACAATCCAGTTATTTATAAAATAAACGTATTTCTAAAACAGCGTACGAAAAAAAACACACCCAAAAAATTTCATCAACACCCGCACGCCGCAAATGACAGTTGTCGAGTCCAGTATAAACTTGGGCGATATGAACACAATAAAACGGGTTCTCCAGATCCGTGGAATGTCCGCCAAGAATGCCATCTGCTGCGGACAATCAAAACTTTGCGAGGAATTTTCTGCTCAACGTCCAGTGTATTGGCGCGGACAGACTGCCGCTGTCTTGGACATAACACGTCGCCAGTATTATGTTTCTGACTGGCGTAATAACATTATGAACTGGTCATTTCTACGCTTGTATATTAAACGATACTGTAGTGTTGTACCTATTATAAATATGAATAGGCTTACAACTAAAGACATTATACCATTTTATTTAGATACTAGCTTGTGCTTGGCTTAACCCGCGTGCAGTAGGTAATCCTTTCTTAGCGAAGATCTACATCCTTTCGTAGCGGAGATCTACATGAAACCTATTTATGAAATTTGGGCTGTGCGTTAATAGATAAGTCAGTGAGTCACTCTTTCCTTTTATATATTAAGACTAACACTCAAGCCCGCCCGCCTAATCATGATGAGCGATTACCATCGCCTATAGATGCAATAGCAGTGGTGTTGTCCTTGATGTATTGTTGGTCATGTAAGCTGGTTAAAGCACGGATTAGACTCGGTTTTATACAGTAGGAGATTACTAGCCCCGGCCGAAGCTTACCATCCAATATAACCTGAAAAAGTGCAGAAAGAAAATACTTTTCAATTATTTTTTTGTATTTTTCAACTAGTGGTAAGAATACGAAACATTCATACTCTAAGCTTCAACCAGACAAACACTAAGTAGTCTCAAACAGGACTTACCGCCACCCAACCAAACTTTTAAACACAAAGGAATAAAGCAAGACCATTCGAACCAGCCACTGTCTCAGAATTATTTATAGACATTAAAGTGGCCACATCAAAAAACCATCGCAAACAAAGTCGGTACACCGCAGAAAGGGATCCGAGTATCGGCGCTTTCATTCCCTTTCATTTGAGTGAAAAATACGAGTGCTCATCCGCAATACCGTAATCTTTCTACATCAAACGAAACCAAACCTTGATATTACACGCGTCATTTGAACTGTTTCAAAGACATTCTTTAGCGGGGAAAAAATTAAAATAACAAAGCGAGCGATGCGGCATGCTGATGATTGTAGAACACATACTCCGAGTGGATTAAATTGGAATTCTTTGGTGAGCAATTTCTTCGTTATTTAATAACTAACATGCAATGATACCTATCATGAAAAATTGCTTGCATTTCAGAGAAAAAGAGACTGCAGTTTGTATGCATTTATCAAACAGTTTTCGATAGATCAAACTACCAAACAAACCATTGTTCTGAAAACGTTAAAAATCGAAAACATTTTCGAACTCACTATCGGTGGCAGTAGCAAATAGTTGGCGCGTCCGTTCAAAAACCTTATTGTGGCCGCCGGTGTGTGAGCCAGTGACATATGATGGATCAGGCGGCTGCGAGCGCTTTGTGCCGTTTCCAAGCGGTTACTTTCGAATGCTCGCAAACGTTCGCAGATTTTAAACGCATTTTGTGGCCCATTAGTCGAGGTGAAAGAGCCTGTGATTATGATTGATCGCCTCCCACACAATGCGGTAACTTGACTTGTTGAATAGAACCCTCACGTGTGCATTTCACTTATTTGTCAAAACTCCGCAGACGGTGCTACGTTCTTACGTTTCTCTTTGAGTGTTCTTTATCTTATTAACTGGTGATAATATTAAGATTATTAAATGTTTTCTTTCACGGAACACTTGCCTTTTCAAACATGTGTAGCAGCAATAATTCGACTGGAAAACTCTTAAAACATAAATATCTGACATTTTAAAAATATTTTTTTGTATGTTTTTGGTTAAATTATACACTTGTCAACTACTCTAAACAAAACTATTATTTTTTATTTAAAAGTGCCAAATTGTTTTCAATTTGTTTTGGATAGGCGTGTGATAAGAAAATCAAGAAAATTACGTATGGATGAATGAACAAAACCTAGTTTTAGCGTGCTAGGCTAATATTAGCCCAGCAAATCCAGACTCAATAAAACATAATCGCCAAGTCTAGAGTAGGCAGTGGAGTGCATCTATTGTGAGCCGATACCATTCGGAGCAAATCGAGAATGAACATAGATTAACTATTGAGAACTTCGACTTAAGATGCTAATATTGTAGCATTGTTTCGATACTATAAATACTAATACGTACTAGGATATTGAAAATGACCAAATAGAACACTATTACATCGGAATACTAAGTTAATAAATATTTTTTTACGTAAATTAAATCTATTTAGATTGCTTTATGCGATATACATATGTAAAACCGCCAATCGTTTACTTCTAGTTTTAAGTTTGTTTTATATGAAGTTCTTGCAACTAGGTATGCAATATAGTATATTCAATTTTCTTATTTTTAGAAAAAATTAAAAAGCGAGACAATCAATTTGGTGTTTTTGTTGGTTTACCGCATATAACCCCATTGCGAACCGATGTGAGAATAATATATGTTTAATTTACTTTAATTATTTATCATTAAAAATTAAATTAACATTAATTTAAAAGCTCAGAACTATTTCATGATAAACTCTGTCCTGCCGCTGATCGTTTTATAGCATATTTGCTTATATACCTATACTTTTAGCAAAGAATAGATACTACCTTTAGACTTAGCTTTTTTGCTTTGCCTAAGATTTTTTTTGTGCTAAATTCCTGGAGTTTAGGTATTTCACGACATAAACAAACACAAGCCAAGAAAATAGCTTTTTTGTATTCAGGTTGACACAAGCAATTATTTTTTATCGACACGCACGGCCAGGCGGGGTGAGGTCAGGGGCAGAGGGTACAGAACCTGCACTATCAATCAATGAAACAGCTACAGAGGTTCACTAAAAAAGACTTTTATTAATGTAAAATTTTGTATGAGGAAATAAAAAGGTTTTGAAACTAAATTATATTTTATGCAAGTGTGGTATATGAACTTTGCAATCATATGACAAAAAATCTCCCTAAAATAGAAACGCGTATAATATAGACACTATTATATTAAAAAATATACAATTAAAATACTTTGTTATAAAATAAGTCTCGAGGCATTCAATGTTTTTATACATTTAGTTGTAGAGGTATTATTGAAAACGTAATATTAAGGGGCTGCGCAGACGACAGACTATCCATGACGCACTTTTTAGTCTGTGAAAATAGAACCTATGCAATTATATGCAGTAACACACACGACGCGCAAAAAGTCCGGCACACAAATAATCCGTGTAATTCGGGCAGACCGGATCGCGCCGCGTCGCGCCGCTACGCACAAAAAGTGTGTGAAAAAAATAGAACGTTTGCTTCAACGCGCGCTAACGCAGACGGCACACACTTTAGTCTGCAATCTGCATTTGCTAGTGGTGGACGTAACGCTTCTTTCTTCTTCTTTTATGTACTTCATGTACAAAATAATACTTCGCGATCTCTGCACGATTTCCATAGCGTCTACGTCCAGCCCTGGATTTACACTAGGGGCATTCGGGGCGAGTGCCCAGGGCGGCAAATTTTCAGGGGGCGGCAAATTTACTGAGGGCGGCAAATTTCGAAACGAGAAAAAAATATTCAATCCATAAACATCCGATGTTGAATTAAAATTTGTATTCTCAATCACGCTGGTTATTATTATAATTTTTTTTTTTGCGCTCATAATAAGAAGTCTGGAATACTGGCCACACAAACTCAAGATTTTTGCTCCAAACGAGCTATCCGTCCTCTTTTCGTAGCAAGACTTTTCTCGGCATTTGCAGCTAGTTGCTCGCCTTCTTTTTTTTATTTTTGGCACTCAAAACGAACTACGCACTCACTTTTTGCAGTCAGATATACAAAATTTTCTTGGTGCTCGCAGCTAGCTTCTCGCGCTTTGAATAATATTTTTTTTTTATTTTAATTTTCGGAGCAAACTATGCATCCATTGTTTATATAGTCACAAAAACAAAATTTTCTCGGTGCTCACAGCGATTTTGGCACTCAGGGTGAAGTATGCGCCCACTGTTGTGTAGTCAAATATACAAAATTTTCTCGCTCGCAGCAAGCTGCTCGCAGTCTTTTTAGTCAACATAATATTATAATTTTCTTGCCACTCCAAGCGAGTCTTACGCACACCTGTCGTAGACAGATAGATAGGTAGATAAAACACTTTATTGAAACATTGAAAAAACATAAAAACCCGGTATTATAATCTATGTGTCACAATTCACAATCAGCGGTCTTATTGTAGTTAGCATTATAAAATTTTTCAATTATAATTTCTCTTTTTCAAAGCAAGCTATACACACAGCTTTCGTAGTTAGATGTATATTTTTTTTATAAATATTCATAATTACGTATAATATGAAAGAACTCGACAACAAATTTCTTAGCAAAATGTCTAGCCGATGAGCGTTTATAAATAATATTTCGGCAGAGGGGGGCGGCATTTTCTCACTGCCCAGGGCGGCATTTTGGCTAAATCCGGGCCTGTCTACATCCCTACAGCTCTGCCGACAGAATGATCGAAGATGTGCGTCGTGTGCGTTGAGTCTGTGAAAAATCCGCAACAGACTTTTTGCGCGCCATGCAGACTTTTTGTACGCCGCAGACTCGATCGCACAAAAAGTGTGCCGTCTGCGCAGTCCCTAATTATTATTAATAACTGCTTTATATATTTTGTTTCAGGTACTCATATCAGGGAGCTTTATAAATCTCGAACCTGGCCTTCAAAACAAGTAAAGTTGTGTTTAATTGTTTGATATGTAGGTTAGGTAGCCTTTGATCACAATCTTGACTATGTTAGGCGGCTGCGGCCATAACAAGTAAACAAAACTTTCTCAATAATATTGCCTTAAAAATTACTTACCAATACACTTTGAAGTGTATTAGGTAAATCATGATTTTAGTAGAAACAATTAGAAATTGTTTATTCATAGATTTCAGGTACATAATAACTGATCTTAATGTATAATGTATATTGTTCTGCCGAAACCTGTCTTTTCAGACGTATGAATAATATAAAATTACTTACAATATTGGGACTTATAGCTAAAAATAATGGATCTACTATAATAGTTTTTTTATGTAGTATGCAGGATTATTGAAATTTTATATTCGAAAAATTCATTTATATAAAAACATTTCTCAGCCTCGGCCAACAACTGCGTCAACTTAAACTTAATTCTTGGGTACTGTTTAAATAAATATATAGAAGCACAAGTCAAAACAACGAGACACCAACGCATTGCACCCGCGGGACCGCGCAGATAGAGAGGAACAAAAAGAAGGTTTAAAGGGAAAACTGTGTTCCCAGGGACCGCCGATAGTAATAGCTAGAGGAGACAAATAATACCGCTGTTATTTGTTTACTTACACCGCTAAAATTGAAGTTTTAGCAAGAGAAAATAGTAATACATTTGATCCCTTTTCGTGTAGAATCCAAGCTACTGTTTGTTTTCCATATTTCAATAGATTTAGGTATGTAATTAGTAATTATACTCTTCTTAATTCAGAAAGCTACTATATAGAGCACACAAAAATTTAATTAACTATCCTAGCGTACAAATATTTTACATACACTGCTTAGTTTTTAACCTCGGAACTAATAATTTGCATACTATAAACTAAACCAATCAAGGCTAAGCATTTCATCAATAGGTAAACAAAAGGTTAATTTCTGAAAGGATTAGTTTAAAATTACAAATAACCTGAATAGGAAATATTTTATATGATAACAAGATGAATTACCGGGGGTAGACTTCCTTTGCAGGAGGTCGTCTAGGTGGGTACCCCAACAGTGCCAGTTATTCTACCGCCTGAGCAGTGATGTGCAAACATTACTGTGCTTCGGTAGGAGGGCACTGTAGCTAGTGAAATTACTGGGCTAAAGAGTCTTAACAACTTATGACTCTTGAGTAAGAAGCGTTGGTGCAGTGCACCTAGAATTGCACATAATTGTGAAATTCTGGGTAGCACTGTACTGATTATGGGTAGCGTTGTCTCTTAGCATCGGGAGAGCGTCTTGCTCGTCTTCTTACTTCTCCACATAAAAAAAAAAACACAACAAAGTACTATATTTAAGCAATAAGTATTTAAAACTTTTGTACCAAACGCTTTAACCAAAAATGTTTACATAATATTCCAAAATGTAAGAGTAAAAATCCCTGTACATTTGCGAGCAAGGAACACGGAACATCACAATGAATACAAGTTAGCCTGAAGGGATGCGATGGGGGTCTGAATGTCTTTTTTATAATCTGTTTACTTTTTCCGCTCTTACCAGATAATCTTTTTTATACGGAACTTCCGATGTGTTTGCGGAGATGACTTAAAATAAACGCTACTCTCTGAGGAGTCTTTACCATATTTTTGAATAAACGTAATAATGTATGCGTTGGGTTTGGTTCTTAAGTGTGTGTGTGTGTGTTTTTTTTTGTTTTACTTTGTTATGCTCACTGTTGGAGACATTTTTTACATATTTCAGATAGTGATGTGCCAGTGGTAATTTCTCTATTTTGAGTATATTAGTGTCCCACAGTTTAGTTTTCTGATCATGGAACTAGATATGAATATTATCTGGGGACTCACGCGTTAGTTAGATTCGGCTTGTGTTATGTTATTTGCATTCGTACTTACATTTAAATTAAATTTTTCGTATTTATTAAATTAATGTTTTTACAAAGTGCTTTTTATTTCACATTTACTTTAGACAAAATTACCCATTATTTCAGATTGTACATTCATCATAATAATAGGCAAAATAAAATGATATTATCATCCCCACATTGTCTAATTTGTCGGCACAATGCGAGTAACGCGAGCCGTTTAACAAACTTTAACTGAACATAAAATTTTATTGACCCATATATGAAATAGTGAGACAATTCTTCCTCGGATTCTGGGAGTCTCTCGAGTCATTAGACGCGTTTTTATTATTGTCTGTCTCAATATAAAAGCAACCTTGGTTTTTATGTAGCTAATATTATAACTGAAATTGTTATTAATAATAACAATTTAATTTAGCTGATACACATAAAATTTCAATTATTTTGTTGCAATTTAAGTTTTGCAATTGATGATAATCAAAATTAAGAGTATTTTAATGTTTGTATGTTGCCTACAACTAGATCTTTGGTCGACTTCGTTTTCTGAAAGTGTAGCGTAGGTATTATAAAATTAGTATTTTTAACAGGAAGAAAATCTTACGCGCTAGTCATTCTAGCTATAAGACCAGTGTCTTTATTATTCAACTCTCAGTGGTTTGAATTTGAAAATTGATTTTTTAACGACATAAAAATTGCTATTATTATCCTTAAAAATAATAGTAACTATAAGCTACAGCTCGCAGATTTGCATTGGAAAAGATCTTCATTTCAACAAACATTCACTAATTTTTTTGTGCCGATATTCAACTAAATTCTTATGTTGGCATAAGAAAGAGTCGTAGTAAAGTAAGGTAAGGTTTGTTTCTTTTTCAAGATTTCTATAGTCCCGCCGATAGTCATTTGCGACAAACTCTAATACCCGCCGATAAACATGTCGTAAGATATCGACTGAAAACATTCCAAGAATTAGTTCCCCTGACTCGATTATTACGTTTATTGTATTCGATTATCGGTATCTGTTTAGCTTTTATTGGAATATTATTTGATAGATATTAGCTTTGTTTATATTCAATTGAACTACTTAAACATCCTACTAATGTTATTAAGCAGTAGATCCGCGAGCACTTCGTAGCGCCTAAAAGAAAGTAATGTGTTTCTCTACTATATTATACATGTTTTTTATATATAAGCCTTCCTCTTGAATCACTCTATGTACTAAACAATTGCAATATAAAAAAAACTTTTTAAAACCAGCTTTTATTATTATTACCACCCAAAGTAGGTACTCTTCAAGACGAATCAAATGAGCCCAAACTCGATGGGATTGCACCGTTTAATAACGGAGTTCCTATGGCCACCTTCCAGCTCCATCATTAGATCATCTCGATGTCATAATAATCAGCATAGCATTGTCATCCGATTCATACATGGATGCAAAATTTCAGCTCAATCGGATACCGGGAAGTGGGTCAAATTAAACTTGCAAGATTTGATTACAGACAGACCGATATACACACAGACAACAGACAGGTGAAAGTAAATAAAAGCTTGTAAAAACTGCATACATACAGACACGGGAAGTGACTTTGTTGTATACTATGTAGTGAAGCGAGAGTGTGGATGTATGCATGTGTATTTGTTATTTCTTCACGCCTTAACCGTTTGAACCGTATAAGCTGAAATTTAGTACGTAGATAGCTTACACTCTGGAATAAATAAACGCTACTTTTCAGTGAAAAAACTGTAAGCTATTATAAATAAAGTTTAAATTCAAAACATAAAGTGTAAAAATCTAACATCACGATTTACAAAAGCCCCGCAGTCGCGTCTAAAATTCAAAGCCTTAAAAGAACTTATTTAAGACGTCCCGCACTTTCTCAAGGAGTACTTGGACATTATTTATAGCAAACAATTTTGCTTACACAGGGGAAATATCGTCGTACATTTTTCCTGGCGCGCTCTACGAACTCCTAATTTCTAATGGGCCATTTTGCCACTTTGTCAATTGCATCGATAAATCTGAACGGCCACGGGAGCGACCTGAGTTATTGCCACGTCTCGGAGCTAACTGTTACATGTTCTTTTGTTTTATTTATTTTTGACGAGTTCTTGTAACGTTTGACTTTTAACCTGGGCTGCGATGACTTTTATAAGATTTGATTTTTAAAGGTATAAGAAAATAGGTGGGTAAGTAATAGATGTTTTGATTGGTATCAATTCTTTTGAGAAACAATAATACGTGTAAAACGTACGTTTTGTTACCACAACATTTTCCGATCAATGTAATACATAATTAAAATATTTTAGTAGATAAAACCACTGGACACGGCTAGTAATGACATACAAATCTAATATTATATACGAATGAGTACTAGTATTTTCAATATTCAATTAGAATCCTAGGAAACACGGGCCGAGTTCTAAACTTCAGTCCAAATTGAACTGTCTAGACTCACATATACCTAAAATACATTCGAGCCATTAAAAATTGACATCCGAGCAAAGTTCGACAACGATTCATTAAAATTAAATCGAATTGAAAATATAGACTGTATGAGTAAAGGTAGAAACGCACTACTGTCTCGTGTTTGTCGTGGCACTTTAGAATCATAATAATATTGATAAATTTTGGAATATAATAATATTATTAGTTCATTATCTAGTAATGCAGTGTTCCTACTTGCTCCTTCTGCATCAGTCATGTTTCTCATGTCTAAGGGTCGTGACTTTCTCCATCTGTTTTCGTCCGAACATTGGAGCGCCATCTGCTTCCATCTCCGGTTACTAGAAGAGCATCGTAGACGGTAGAGTGGGTTTCTGGTCGGATCAATGTATTGGGCTACGGCCATAATGTGGTCTTTTCCTTCCACTTTGCCAGTGACCACGACTATATAATTTCTCAAGATTGTCTCCGTCTTAACAACTTGCTACTGATATTATTATAAATTCAAAAGTATGTGTATTTGTTGCCTAATTGGCTGGCTCGATGAAGCTGCATTTTGGTACTGGGCGCCAGTCCTATCCTCCTAACATTATAGATTTGAGAGCATGTATGTGTATGTTTGTTCCTTCTCTACGCATAAGCGGCTGAACCAGGATGTAAAAATTAAATGAAGAGGCAACAAGTCAAATAAAAAAAAAAACTTTTTTTTTTAAACCTTAGCTTTTATTATTATTACCATCTTGCACCAAAATACTCGTCAAGACGAATTAAAGAGCCCATACTCGATGGGGTTGCGTCGTTTAATTATGAAGTTCCTATGGCCACCTTCCGGCTCCATCATTAGATCAGCTCGATGTCACAATAATATTGCATTGTCATCCCATTATACATGCATGCAACATTTCAGCTTAATCAGATAAAGGGAAGTCCGTCAAATTAAACATGCAAGATTTGATTACAGACAGACAAAAGACAGGTGAAAGTAAATAAAAGCTTGTTATAAAATACATCTATACTTTTACATTTATTATAATATGAGTAAGAAGTAATAAGATATACCTACTTTTCTGACTTGCCACGACACAGTAGTGTGTTTCTACCTCAATAATTTTATTGGAACTTCCAATTCTATCTATATAACAATAAATGAATTTAGCTTTAAAACGGTTAAAAGCAAAGTTGGACTCCGTTTTGTGTTTTGGAAATTAAACTGTTGTAACTTTTAAATGCTATTCCAGTTTCAATGTGTGGTTTATTTTAGGTCTTGACCAAATTATGTTTGTATCATTATAATAATTTAACATTTTATTAAATTACTTACTGGTAGACTAGGCTTGAACTACTGAGATAATCACAACACTAATATTTTAAATGTGAAAGTTTGTGAGTGCTTATGTTTGTTGCTTCTTCACGCTTAAACGGGTGACCCGATTGAGCAGAAATTTGGTATAGATATAGCTTAGACCCCGGAATAATACATGGGCTAATAATATAGCAGGTAAAACTGCTAGGCGCAGCTAGTTAAGTATAATTTCTAAGTTTAAAAATATCTTCAACTCGTAATTATTTGCGTTCAAACAATTAATATAAATAGAATTTAAAGGAAAAAGTCACTGGCTTTATTAAATTATGAAGATCTTTTTATTTTAATTTCATGTCATTCATGATAAATAGCTACTCGCTAAATACACAACAACTTCATCAAAATCTGAGTACACAAGACACTCCAAACTCAAGCTTACATAAGTAGAAACTGCAAGTAGGTACATATAACGTTTATTTAAGTCCGACAGCAGTAATACCCTGCTCTAATTCCAGCGCTCCGTGGAATCCTAGCGTTTGATTCACATCACAATCTGGACTCGACATGTGGACGCTACTTGTCTTTACACGCTGCATTTTGGATGCACCCGACGTCGGAGTTCGTCCGCAGGTGGACTGAATACGTTAGAATCGGAAAGTTCATCACGACCAACTCTCCATTAGCGATGATGCCTCTCCCAACTTTTTAATAGTGGCGGAAATTTAATTAAGGCGAGTCATCAGTCACGGTAGGCCCGCGTCACTGCTCGCGCCAGATAACGCGGGGTCAGGCTGCACTAACTGCCGGCCGTGATGAATGTGCCCTTAACGGACCTCAAATATGCCGCCGTTGACGTCTCCCACCGATGTTTGAATAACCCATGCAATTAAAGCGGACGCGGCTACGAAGGCTCCAAGAAAATCGATTCATCCTTAAGTCACGCTTCAACTTATGCGGCACATTATTCATAAGTTTGTCAGTCGGTCTCGGAGCGGACGGTCCGAATGCAAACAGTGCGCTATTCTCGTTATTAATCATTCACCGCGGCTCCTTGTTATCGAATAGTGGCGTCGTGATGAAGTGGCGGTTCGCCTAATTGTGGCCATCGTAACTAGCGCAGGCTACCACCGGACAGCTATAATGTACTCAGAGGCTATCATCTACCCGTCTTAATTGAACACCAATTGATCCAAACTATCCAATTCAAACAGTTCTCAGAAACATCGATGTAAATTTTTGACGTGCTCATTATCGAAATTGTGTATTTAAGCAATTCGTTCGTCAACTTCTCTCGCATTGAAATATTAAAGCGTCCATACAAAGGCCTCGCTCGTTACACGGGACGCGTTCACCTTCTCACTCCTCATTAAAATTTGTACGACAGCTTCTAAATTCTACTCTTTTCTCCGCACCTCCATTTCAATATACAGGAAAAAGTGGAAGAGCGATGTGTACGGAGTACGGAGCCGGGCGGAGAAACTTTTGCCTCCACAGGAGGGGGCAAAAAGTGTTGCCGACGGGTGAGGGTACATATAGGTGGTGGTTATACTTGTGTTGGGAGAAAGTTTTCCGTGTTGCGGCCTGAGGGAGGGGGCGGGGGGCGCATGCGCGGTGACGCTCGCTCCGCACTCAGCGCAGTCCCGACCGGGACTTATACTTCAACGCTACACTGTATCGCTCTTTATAGCAAAATGCGCTGATTACGTAATGCTGTTAGTATGTTTTTGATGAGTATACTTTTTAGCAATTTCATGTTCCAAAATTTAAAACTAAAATATTTCGCAAGGAAGCAGCCCCGTTTTTCGTGTAACCTGTTCGCATAATTTTTCCTTAAATAATTATGGAAAATACCCTAAAATTATCAATAAATAGGTCTACAAGTGATTGTCGAGTAGATAATGTTGACTATAAATTATTTTAAAACCCCTCTACAAAACTATTATACAGACAACCAGCCCATTACGCGTAGAGTAATGCTACGATCCGTAGCATTTTCGTAGCTGCGTAGCACTGCTACGGAGACTGTTATGAATAATATTTTTAAAACCGGATTTCATTGCACTTTTAAGAAATTTGTAACAATCTAACAAATTGAAAAAGTTATAAAACAAAAATAAATAAATATTCCATATTTTATCTGTTTTTTTTTTACTTTGGTTTCGGAAAATAAAATTATATTATAAGAATTACTACTCTTCAATCAATATATCTTTCGCAACAATTTCAAATATAACACAAATATCGCTGTCCGCACAACAATTTGATGACAATAATTACCCAGTTATAAAACTAAAGTCGTACGTGGAAGTTGTCTCGGCATCCGCGTCTGAACTTGAAAACGACTCGCGCGCAACTTTCCGACGGGATTTGTTGTGACTTGTTGTTGCTGTTTGTTACCCAACTAAATTTGAGTTGGTGAACTAAACTTGTGGATATTTAAAGGGAACTTTTTCACGGAGTCAACGGCCGGTACGGGCCGTCACCCAGTTTCGGAACCACTCGAGTTATGGCACTTGTTCTCAAACTACTTGGACCATACTACCGTACTGACAGTATGGTAACTCTAAATTGTACAGAAATGTAACAGTATGATGTTTAGTGAAGTAAGAGGTTTGTATTTTAGTTTGATTGTATAACCAACCAACGTCAAGCAAGATTAAAATCTTATCTGTAACAAACTTTAGCTCACTGTTTTGCTCACATGCAGAAATCCTTTCTTAGTGGAAATCTGTGTCATACTGTGCCGTACCTGTGTGCTGTGTATCTGCGTCGTAGTGTGTTAACTTTTAATTTGGGTAAAAAACAGGGATCAAGTTTATTAACAAAAAAACATTTCTTTTTCGCGTGCACAATATATTGCTTATATCATATTTTTGTATTTCTTTATATTTGTACTACATTTTGGCTGAAGTCAGTCTAGTTTTGCCGTTATTTTTCCACTAGTTTGTTCGTAGTTTATGTTGCTAGTGTTGTACCAAGTTGAGTTACTGTAACGCACAGGTAGTGTGAAGCAGAGGGCTGCAGTGGAAGGTCATGGCGCTAATTCGACCTTGCCTACAACTCCCGCACCACTATTGTACCACTAGTTTGTTAGTAATTTATGCTGGAACTACTCATCCTACTGTTGGTCCTCTGATTTTATCCGTTTTAAAAATTTAATTACAGTAAATCTTAATAGGTACTGGATATGTATTTTTTTGTGCACTTTTAAGATATGTCGGAGAAAGTCGTTAGACTTCTGTTCTTTATTTTAGTCTTGGTAATTTCAACAACCGCGTAGGACGCCCATCCACAAGGTGGACAGACGACCTTATATATTATGTAGGTCGCCGGAAGACGCTGGATGCAGGTCGCTTCCAACCGGTACATATGGATATGGAAGTCCAAATTGGAGGCCTAAGTTCAGCAGTCGTCCTACGGCTGAGATAATGATGATGAATTTTTAACAAATTATTTAAAAAATATTAATTAAACCCTTCAATACACTCATACTGATTAATAAAATCCCCATATTTTAGTCATGTCTTCGCCCTCGCGGTGACTCAACCTTTTGCAAAGAAATTACATTCTAGAAAAATATCTCCATTTTTTTTTCGACCTCGATGAGTATAGCGCGAGGATACAATTGGCAGAAAATATTGGCGTAAAAGTACAAGTATAAAGCTAATATACTTTTAACCGTAATAAAATTAACCAACAGCTCTCCGTTTCTGACAAAATATTAACCGGCCGGTTAATAAGCCGTACCAGGATACGCCACAATTAAATTGTAAGGGTCTAGGAGCAATTATTTATAAACAATAATATATCACAACGATGCTTCCAAGATGGTGCGCCCGCAGACCGCCATGACTCATAAAATCACTTTAAAATGTTTTATGACTTAATTTGGGTAATTATTGAGTTTATTTTCTTGGCTGTGTGTTTATGAAGGGGTAGATTATTTACTTGAACATAATTTTAAATAATTTATCTATTCTGCTCATTTTTCCCACTGCAAATCTCATGCTGCTCATTTCAATTTATTCTGATACTACATTACGGCTTTTCAAAGATAATAATGTCTATATATGTCACACATCCAATCTCCAAGACAACATTCAGATAGGGTTGAATACAGTGGTGTGAGCTATACGTTGATAGAGCAGCTAAGCACCACTTCTTTTTTATATGTTTAGATGAACCAGTATTCTTGTTTTGTCGTTGTAACACCTTAACAAAAGTTTAGGCCTTTGGACACTATCTTCGTAGACTATCTCATTGTAACCAAAGATAAAAGCCTTAATTTAAATAAGGCTACCTAATCATCTTATGAGCTGCCATGTTCTTGGACTTTTCAGCTTTAGTTAAACTTACGAGTACCTGTATACCTACTAAGGGATATATTTGTTTTCAGAAGTAGTTCAAATTCATATTCTATATCAACAAAATACGCGCATAATTCGAACATTAACGAGCATTGTTTAAATGAAAAATCTTTCCCAATAAAAGGGCAAATAGCGCAATATTACCAGCATACCTATACACAGAGATGTGACTTATCTTAGATAAAAGTATCTGAAATACAGATACAAGATACAAAATACGTATTTACATCTTTTATTTGAAATACTTTTTTATTTTTTATTTTGTATCTTTTATTTAGATACATTTTCCTGGTATCTTAGTATTTTGAAAATACTTTGTTCCCTAAGATACTTTTTTACTACAAGTGAATTAAATTAAAAATTTTAAAAACCCCCAACGCAATATGTAATTCACTATTTTTTGATGGCGGGCGTCTTGGATTTTAATTTTATATAGTGGGCTGTATTCTACTCGTTAAGCCCTTTCATTTGATACCCATATTGAGGGGGTCGTGGAAGAAAAAAGTAATCCGCCATTTTGTAGCGGCGGCCATCTTGGACCGATTTTCACCAAACATGGCTAAGAACACTCTCGACTAACTCTACTTTCAAAAAAAAAAAACTAAATCAAAATTCGTTCATCCGTTTGGGAGCTACGATGCCACAGACAGACACACACACACACACACAAAAAGTATTGCATGAATGAATGCATAGTTTATTTGCATAAATACAGGTACATAATAATAAATAATAAGGTCTTAAATATAGTAAACAAAGTTAATTCCGTATTTGACATGATGTAATGTCGTGCAAATATTTAATAATAACAGTTTGGCATGCATCTGAATATATTTTACATTTAAAATTCATAAATAATTTAAACAGTCTATTCAAAATTACATTTAAAATATTCATCTAATGAGTAAAAACATCTGTCACATAGCCATTTAAATATTTTATTATAAAATTCATTTTTGCTTAATTGATTATATCCTATAGGAAGTTTATTGTAAATTTTTGTCGCCATTTTGTAACAATATACCTTCATATTTTGTCTTGTCACATTCTTTGTTATCAACGCAGTCTATTCGATTCTAAATTGTTTTCTCGAACAAATAAACTTAGTTAAATTAAATTTTGTATTCTTTCAAAAGTATTTTATCTTTAAAAAGTATTTGATAGATAGGTATTTTGTATTTAGTATTTCAGATACCTTTTAAGAAAATTATCTGTATCTGGTATCTGAAATGCTTTTTTTAAAAGTATCTATTTATAAATAATTAATTATTTAATTAATTATTTATGAATTATTAAATTATAATCTCACACGAGATCTCGTATAATGTATGAGTCAGTTTAAATCATAAAAAACTAACCTATCGTCTAAAACTTAAAAATACTCAGAAAACATATTATCTAAAACTAAATTATAAAAACTAAACTAAATCTAAACTAAATCTAAAAAGGGCCCCCGCGGCATCGTGCCCAAAATGCTGGCAGCATTACCTCTCTGGATAGCAATACTGATACGCTGTCCGAGGTAGCTGCCAGCCTTTTGGTAAAAAGTATCTTACATCTTGTATTTCAGATACTCTGAATAGAGTATCTTATACATCACTGCCTATACATACCTACACATCTATACATATCTACACAGCTATAGGAGCGAGCAAAACACGAGGCTTGTACAACCCGTATTTATGGTTATATGGCGCAAAAGTTTTCCAGCGTAGGAGCTAAAGCCATCGATTTTCAAAACTTTTTCATGGAAATAAACCTACTTTCGTTGTGTACTCGGCCTCGGGTGAGTGTGTGCGTGAGTCTCACTCACACAGCGGTAAAGGTTGGAGGTCATATGGATTCGATGGATTATAATGAATTTTGAAACGGAATTTATTTTTCAGTTCCTTTTTAATTGTTGAGAATAAAATCGAATCTACTTGTGTTGGTGTTAAAAAATCTACAACTTTTGAATGATGAAAATTATAATACCTATGTAATAATATCACCTGACAAAAGCAAATTCGTGTGCGACTGTTTAAAAACACTTTACGATCTATTCCTAAACCTACAAAATATTATTATACAATAAAACTTAAAAATATTTTTTTGTTAGTGTTGGCACAAATAAATAAGAGAATATGGAAAAAAAATGAAAGTTTTCAAGTCGGAACATGCGACTCGGCCTCGATGATTGAAAACGAGCTGTTTAATTTTTTAAATTAAAACCTATTATAACAATAGTTACAAAAGCATCTAAAATTATTAATGCTAAATTAGATTATTTATTAATTTAATCTAGCTTACATATTTTTCGTAGTACTAAGCATTTGTTTCACCTAGTCCCATGACACATAGCAGGTCCATCGACCGTCTGTATCGACCGAACCCACACACACAAAACTCTACTTGTAATGGGCCCCGCAAAGAAAACTTTTTAAAACTTTTCCAGCGAGGCAATATGGCTTGTGTTCTCAACCGTTATGTTTTATTTAGGCAACGGTCACCCATCTCTTTCTGCTCCACGGGAATATGTGCTCGGTGAAGCGGGACAGCTTTATTTTTATGAGTTCTTGTTCAGCAGCGATACGGCTGCCTTGCCCGGGATACGAAATAATTATTTCTATTCTGTCATTGCCGTGTATTTTTTATGTCCTGCCGTCATTTCGTTAGTTGCGACAGTCTTTGCTGGGCGACAAATTTTGTGTTAATTAGTTTTGTGCTAATTGTAAGAAATTAGCTGTTTGTAGCAATAACTTCCGCTGATATACGATTTTTTACGTCAATTTCACTATGAATTATCTTCTCGCATTAAAAATTAAAGTATCTAGTAATTTATATACTCTACAGTTTCCTCATGTTGTATAAATCCGGTGCTCTTTTTTGCGCAGATAATCGCAAAAAGTCTCAAATTATTATTCAAAAAGTCTTCTGATATTTCGTTTTGTTGGCAATTTTTACATTACGCGCAGACATTTTCGGCAAATGAAACTAAGCATGATGATTTACCAACTCAGGGTGACAAGTGCAGTGCAGTGTCGCGCAGAATTAGATTTTTTTAAAATCTGGGTTAGGTATACTGTGTCTGATATAGGTAATCATGATGGTAAACATCACGCTCTAGATTTGCGCGTATTGTACAGAAGTCTAAATATATAAAAGGAATGAGTGACTGACTGACTGATCTATCAACGCACAGCCTAAATCACTGGACGGATTGGGTTGAAATTTGGAACACAGATAGATTTTATGACGTAGACCTCCGCTAAGAATGGATTTAGCCACGCGGGCAAAGCGGTGAGCATAAGCTAGTCTTTTATAAAAAAAAAAATTTTTTTGACAGCTTGGTTTGTCCCATTGCTGGATAAAGACCTCCCCCCTTCCCTTGTTCCATCCTTCTCCTTAATTAAAAAAAAACATATAAAAAAACGTATAGATACTGCAGAGCACAAGTACAAGTTTCTCCGAAACCTCCAGTCCCAGAATGCAGTCTCACGGCGGGGCTCGTTTATCACGATCACCGGCCGATAGGGGGCGCCTCAGCTGCGTTTTATTGGCGAATTACACCTCTCCGATTCTAATTTTAATTTATATATCCATAGTCATACTTGAAATTGAATTTCATTAATGAATGTTTTGACTGCAAGCGTATTTTTGAATATTTTTTTTTTTATTAAAACGTAGCTACCTGGTTTAATGACAAAAGATTATCGTCATTAAAAAAAACTATTAATTTAATAAAAAAATAATCAAGAAAATAATAAAGAAAGAAGAAGTAAGTGTAAGAGAGAGAGAGAGAGAGAGAGAGAGTAGAGTAGAGTAAGTGTTTATAATAAAGAGTAATTATATTCTATTCTAAATCTCTTCTGCTACTCAATAACGGAATAGAATTAATAACTTCAAGCAAAGCGTGTTCCCTGAAAGGTATCGCTCTATGCTCTAAAAGTCTGCCTATATTGTGGATGTAAACGAAATTTAAAATAAAAAAAATATTTATAAAATATAACTTATAATATTAGTCGTTGCTTATAATGAGGAAACTAAAAATAAACCTAATAAAATATCGTACCTACTTTAATTTCTTCACAATAAACCCAATCTTGTCTAATTATAATTCAACCCTCCAAATAATAAACCAAATATCCACTTTCGATTTTTAACCCTCCAATACCGTTTCCCTTAATCTTAATGCCGGTTTTAAAAGCCACCGTTATCAGAAGGATCGGGAAGATTCGAGAAACGTCCGAGATTCTCTCCTGAATTATGTACTTTATGTGCTTTATGCGGTCTCATTACATAGATTGCTTCAAGGGAAATAAAGTTGGCGATTCTTTGGATGAAATTTACTGTAGTTGTGATTTATAATAATAAGCTACAATAGTTGGTGTTTATACTTCTCGGGTGCATTTTTATAGTGCACACAGGGGTTAATCATCAGCTATTTTCACATTACAATTTAGAGCAAATTGTCAAAGGGGCCTCTACGTATTGGCTTCGGCCCCACGCACGCCTACCAAAGACCGGGACACTATTGGCCCGAGATACCTAAAGGTTGACAAACAAATAATAATAATAATAAGAGGTTTATACTCCAACAGAACAGGTTGCCCTACTTACACTGTCAGAGTCAAATCACAATTTATATGTGTGTGGCCAACCTATATGTTGCAGTTTCAGATCGCCGAGATTACTACAGGGCCTGCAACATGACCTAACGACTTCCTCCTTCATATCTTATAGGAAAAAGCCGAGACGTTTTACGTGCCTTCCGAAACACGGTAGCGTCCAGGCGAAAATCTTTGCCACACTGAAATTTGAACCCAGGACCACTGGCTTACAAGCCGGACCATGAACGACCACTGGGCCACGGACGCTACATTATTATTTATGGGTTGTTTTTCAATTGTTCCTTCTTATCGATTTATTTGTTCCTTTTCTATTTATTGTAGTTTTTTACAAGCTTTTTGTTAATTTAACCTGTCTGTTGTCTGTCTGTAGTCAAACTAACAAGTTTAATTGGATCTACTTTGCGCCACTTATTACACAACGCGGATTGAATGGGACAGTGATTAATACTTTTAGCTCAATAATTACTACAATGAATGTAAAAGCCGTCGTGGAGCGTCCGGTCCACTTGAGACAAACAATGCAACTGCCGTTATCAGTAAATGCTTGCGGATGAGATGTCATTTAGACCATCACAGGTATCGATAGTTCACATAAAAATGCCTACATGCCTCTTTAGATATCATGTAATATCCCGTACCTTTTATGTAATATTTAGTTTCAACTTAGTAATATCCCATACTGTACTCGCAATAAGAAATTATGGGTAATTCAGACTATTTGGTCAAAGAAATAGAATGGATTAACATATCTAAATCATATAGTTGTATACCAGATCTATGCAAACAGACATTACGGGATAATAACCATAACTTTTCTAATGGGTCTTTAAAATTTAAATTTAAATTTCTTTATTTGTCAGATAACAAAGATCCATACAGTATGACACTTTATATTATAATCTACTTAATTATACTAATAAACTTGTAGTAAGGTTAGGTACATAAATATTTATATAGTGGAGTCACTAAGCGACAAAAATGGGTCAAACCTGTTTTTTTCATGCAGAAGCATGAAACTTGGCACATTGATTTCTAATGTAAAAATAGGCTGATTTCGATCGGTAGCCCTCGGTAGCACCCCCTTTGGCAGCGAGGAGGGGGGTTGGAAGGGACGCTCCACCCGGCTTCATTTTAAAAATTCTGGGAGACCACACATAGCTAATAGGTCAAGTTTGGTATCAATTTCGGATAAATCGAGGACGTAGATTTCATTTCTGGAATAAAAAAATGACATTTGTGATGATTTGTTCAACAAAAAAATTAAAAATTAGAATTACGTAACTTCGTTTTTATTGTTCAAATTACTGTTAATTCAAAAATACTAGTTTTTTTAATAAACAAAAAATATTTTAATAAAGTCTAGTTTATGTAGATTAAAAAATATATAATTTTATATTACCTTTCTTAATAACAAACCGCATAAAAAAATCTTTTGCTGTCCCGGGCCGCAATTTTCTTTTAACCGCCATGAAAAGGGTTGTTAGTAAAAAACTTACTATTTCATGCTGAAGTTTAAAACTTGCCACAATTACAATTCCTTACGTTAAAATAAGCCGTTTAGAATCAGTAGCCGTCGGTAACCAGCCTTCTGACAGCGGGGAGGGGGGGTGAAAGGGGCGCACCACCCAGCTTCACTTTAAAAAATCTGGAAGACCACGTATAGCTAATACGTCATGTTTGGTATCGATTTCAAATGAATCAAGAACGTAGATTTCATTTCTGATAATAAAAAACGCATTTTATGGGTTTTTAACCAAATTATAACACAAAATTAGTTCTTAGTTTTTTTTATTTAGAGGCACTTTAATTCTAAATTATAGTAATATTTTGTGATAAACATAAATATTTTTTAAAAGTTTATTTCACGTAGATTAAATAAAATAGAACTTTTATATTATTTTTATAAACATTTACTCGTACAATTTTTTTTAAGACACTAGAGTCGCTATTTTCTTCTCACCGCTGCGCTGCGTTGTAAACCCCCATCAACTGTAAAATACGACTATATACATTCATTTAACATGTTATTGATATAAGAACTTGATATTGTCAAACATAAAATTCAGAAAAATCCTATGGCACATCATAATTTACTCTCCCTGAGACAAACTTTTAAAAAATAGGCCCGAAAGTCGTATCTCTTTAATAATAAACGGCTAACCAAAGTTATGAATCTATTTTTCAATTAAATGTAATGTGGCAAAATTATAAATACTACTGGCACCTACCTACAGCTTATTTATATCGTTATATTGTTTTCCAAGACGGATGCTCCATTTATAATATAATAATAATATAGTTCAAAACATTTTATGACGAATTATGATAAGCCTTGCATTTATTTATTTAATCAGTCCCATGCACAATATTCTGACAACTGAAAGGTTTTCAGACAAAGGAATGGTCTGCTTCTTGCTTCCTAAATCAAAAGAGAGGAAAGGTTAGACTTAACCAAGAAATTATGCCTAGCCTCTCTCAAACAAAGTTTCTTGTAAAATGCGTGTAACAAATGCTGGTATACAGACATATCATGGAAGTAGAAGTATATTTTCCAAATAGTGTTTTTTTTTGTGATAAGGTGTTTCCTACATAGTTATTGATTGTCGAGTAGTAATTACTGCTTGATCTGCAGTTTCATTGACCGCAAAACATCATATCAAAACCATATAGGTAGAGTTAAGTTTGTGTGCGGTACTTTTATGCTAGTCGAAGGATACGAGTCTTGCTATTTTCCAGCCTCCTGCTTGGTTTTAGAAGCAATAAGCAAACAAAGGGACACCTTATTCATCTAACACCGTTTTGGTGGCCAGTATATTATGCACGAAACTGATTTAATTTATAATTAAAGGGCGGATTGCTGAGATTGATGCAAAACTGCATGAAGACGGTCTTAAAATGTAATGAGCTATAATAACAATATTATCTTTGGAAGAATCAGTCTTGGAATGTAACATACTGATATAAAAAAGCTTTTAGCCTGGAGTATTTATAATTTTGCTAGATTACATTTTGTTGAAACAGTTTGATTCATAACAATGTTTAGCAGATTCCGTTCCGCGATTTGATCGCGTTTTATCGCACCTATTTTTAAAAAGTTTGTCTCAGGGAGAGTAAATTATGATGTGCCATAGGATTTTTCTGAATTTTATGTTTGACAATATCAAGTTCTTATATCAATAACATGTTAAATGAATGTACATAGTCGTATTTTACAGTTGATGGGGGTTTACAACGCAGCGCAGCGGTGAGAAGAAAATAGCGACTTTCAGTATTTTAAAAAAAATGTACGAGTTAATTTTAATAAAATTAATTAAAATGTTCTATTTTATTTAATCTACGTGAAATAAACTTTTAAAAAATATTTATGTTTATCACAAAATATTACTATAATTTAGAATTAAAGTGCCTCTAAATAAAAAAAACGAAGTATTATTTTTGTGTAATAATTTGGTTAAAACCCAATAAAATGCGTTTTTTTAATATCAGAAATGAAATCTACGTCTTTGATTTATTCGAAATCGATACCAAACTTGACGTATTAGCTATACGTGGTCTTCCAGATTTTTTTAAGTGAAGCTAGGTGGTGCGCCCCTTTCACCCCCCTCCCCGCTGTCAGAAGGCTGGTTACCGACGGCTACTGATTCTAAACGGCTTATTTTAACGTAAGGAATTGTAATTGTGGCAAGTTTTAAACTTCTGCATGAAATAGTAAGTTTTTTACTAACAACCCTTTTCATGGCGGTTAAAAGAAAATTGCGGCCCGGGACAGCAAAAGATTTTTTATGCGGTTTATTATTAAGAAAAGTAATATGAAATTATATATTTTTTAATCTACATAAACTAGACTTTATTAACATATTTTTTGTTTATTAAAAAAACTAGTATTTTTGAATTTACAGTAATTTGAACAATAAAAACGAAGTTACGTAATTCTAATTTTTAATTTTTATGTTAAACAAATCATCACAAATGTCATTTTTTTATTCCAGAAATTAAATCTACGTCCTCGATTTATCCGAAATTGATACCAAACTTGACGTATTAGCTATGCGTGGTCTTCCAGAATTTTTAAAACAAAGCCGGGTGGAGCGCACCCTCCATCCCCCCTCCCCGCTACCAGAGGGCCCCTTCCATTAGGCTACCGATCGAAATCAGCTTATTTTGACATAAGGAATCAATGTGCCAAGTTTCATGCTTCTGCAAGAAAAAAACAGGTTTTGCACTAAAGTCCCCCACTAATAATCTTAAAATTAGTTTTATTTAATCTGTCCGGTTATAATTTTAATCCAGTGTAACTGGATAGGACAATCAAATTCTGCCGTGCAGAGACTAAACCGCAGTAAGTGCAAAATCGCGGTTTCGAGAAAATCGCGAAAAACGTTTTGAAGCGATTTTTTTATATGTTTTGTATAAAAAACAATAAATATTATTTTTCTATCGGAACTTGATACCGCAGCAGTATAATTTAAGCAGAAAAAATAATGAAAATATTTGTTTTATAATATAGAAAATAATATTTTTTGAAAATGCTGTCAGTTACTACAGGCAAATTAGTATATATTATCTAATTAAAGTGCAGCAATAATACACATTACTGCAAAATTTCTAATTTTTGTTTAACATTAACAACTAATTTGCAGTATCCAGCTGAACTTACTGCATTTTAATTTTATTTCTTGAATAAATTTTTCAGCAGTATGTTAATAATTCAAATACTATTATATGAAATGTGGCAAGTATATTTAAAAAATATGTAAAATAAATAAGTTTCTATTTATCTTCTATATATATAAAAGGAAAGAGTGACTGATTGACTGTCTGATCTATCAACGCACAACCTAAACCACTGGACAGATTGGGTTTAAATTTGGAACACAGATAGGTTTTATAACGTACACCACCGCTAAGAAAGGATTTCACGCAAAGTGCAAAGCGTGCGGGCAAAGCCACGAGCATAAGCTAGTATTGATATAAGTTGGATTTTAGACTTTTATAAATGCTTTCAGTCAGTTTTGTCAGAATTATGTCTCATATTTCGGTTTAGATAGTTTATACGGTAGATGGATGATACTTTCAAATAAAATTATAGAATTTTAGTACGAAAATCAGACAAACCGAATTCTAAGACTTGGTGGCTCACTTCTTTATTCTTGTTCAAATCATTGTAGC
This sequence comes from Hemithea aestivaria, assembly GCA_947507615.1. Taxonomy (NCBI): domain Eukaryota; kingdom Metazoa; phylum Arthropoda; class Insecta; order Lepidoptera; family Geometridae; genus Hemithea; species Hemithea aestivaria. The sequence continues at coordinate 13,461,226 of OX382331.1, forward strand.
ACTTTGAGGTTTCTCTGTTTCAGGTAGTATAGCGAGGTTGTTTCTATAATTTTATGTAGGTGTGTTTTGTGTCTGTAGCAGCTTTACAAATCTTTCTTTAAACGATTGTCATTTAAATGTTATGTCCTAAGTTATATTCGTTATCATGTGAAATGACTTTGGTACTATTAGGCAACCTTATTTATTAATCTTCGTTATGCTTAATAATCAGAATGATTTCTAGATATTGATATTGTCTATGTTAAGAATATTCTGACAGTTCATAAAATGAAAATCTGGATTGCTTACAGATGAAAAGATTATCATATTAATATTTGTCATCATTTTTAAGTTATGAGTAGTTTGGTGTTAAAAGGCTTAGGTGTGTCTACCTTTTTTTTATGTGGAGAAGTAAGAAAACGAGCAAGACACTCTCCTGATGTTAATAGATAATGCTGTCTATAATCAGTACAGTGCTACCCAAAATTTCACAATGATGTGCAATTCTACGTGCACTGCACCAACGCTTCTTACTCAAGTGTCATAATATGTTAAAACTCTTTAGCCCAGTAATTTCGCTAGGTACAGTGCCCTCTTACCGAAGCACAGTAATGTTTGGACATTACTGCTCAGGCGGCTTGAGTAGGAGGCAATTCTATTAGTATTTTTAAAGTTTCTTCTACCCATCCTTGTATTTGTAGATAGTTCTCCGCTTTCACTGGCTTGTGTGGTTATTTATTCTTTAGTTTGATTTTGACTTAAGAAAACCTTTTGCTTTAAACACTGGTGTTTGTTTTGCATTTTATTTTACTGGATTAAAATGAACCAAACGGTAGAACTTTTTTTCATTTATGCAACACCATTACTCATTTTTATAAAAAATCGAATCGAACTAAGGAGTCAAAAATGTAGGATTATTATTCTTTACCTTTGAAGTTTGATAAGGGTAGCAATATAATATAATAATTGTGTACTATTTGAGTGAATTGCTATACGCCATTAGATTTGGTGGGCCAACCTGTTTATTCAATCAAACTGGTGTGCGTAATGTAAATTAAATCAAATCTAATCCGACTGACGCTTTCACTACTTGACGAATCAAGGGTAGATGCATACTAAATCGCAGTATGATCTATAACGAATGAAGTAAATTCCAAAATGACTATCCAAAATGCCGATTAGAATGCAGCCAAAATGAACTTAAACTGCAAATTCAGTAGTAACTATAATTTTAAAATTTGCTAAAAAACCAACCATACTGCAGTAAAAAAATATTTTACTGCAATTTCGTCAGTAATGTTATTCGAATACCAAAATGCAGTATAACTATTTTCAGTACATTATCGTGTTACTGCATTTTAGTTTAATGAAACATTTTTGGTTTTTGTGAATAAAACAGTACTATGCATTATATTGACAACGTTTACTGCATTTTAACTAGAGAGTCTATAGGTCACAAAAGACGTAAATGCTCTTACTGTATTTTAAATAGTGTTTTGATAAAAAGTGCTCAAATGTGACCCGCAGTAACTATTTTCAATCAAGGTTTTTACTACCTTAAAATTTATTAATTGACAAATGGGTTAGATTAATGTATTCCTTATTTTGTGCGCAATAAGGTGGCATATATAACTAAAAATTGGCAAAATGTCGAATACTGCGGTTTAGTCTCTGCACGGCAGAAATTTGTCAGCAATGGTTTTGAGAATGCAATTGCTACTGCCGCGTAATCTGTTAAACAGAGAGTTGGTCTTCTTTCGTATCATGGCATGGAAACCATCTACACGCGCATGCGCGAACATACCCGATGCGCTACAGAAGCGCGGCAGTTTTAAAAGCATTCTCAAGGCATTGTTGTATTGGACACGCAGAGCGCTGTAAGCCTTCTGCGTATATTTTACCCATAGGCTGCTCGAGTAAAAAGATTGGCAGTATGCCCTGAATAGTATTAGCTTCACTTCATTAGAACTTCGAGCAAACCTACGGGCCAGCATATTGCATCGTACTGCCAGCGCTCTGCGTACCCTCTCTATATCAAGATCATCCTTAAGATCGCAGGTGATTATATGCCCTAAATATTTAAAACTATTGACCACATTAAGTTTAAAGACACTACACTTAAATATACGCAGCATTGAGCGGAATATTCATGAACTACAAATTCTTTTGACAAAAATAAACATCCCATGTGAAATAATTATATTGACTGAGTGTTGGCTCAGTAAGTGTGTCAATACTCCAATATTACAGGGATATGGAAGCTATAGGTCAGGATTTAAAAATCAGAATGATGGTGTGGTCATTTATGTTCAATCCGGGTTTCACTGTTCCGTAACTGAAGTGTGCTTATTAGATGCTACTTGTTTATTACTCACACATAAAAATAAATTAGCCATACTAGCGGTTTATCGATCTCCCTCAGTGACCAATGCCACAAATTTTATTGAAAGCTTAAATGATATACTTACTAAGCTATCTACTTATCAAACTGTGACAGTAATTGGAGATATAAATATCAACATTGCTACTAATAATAACGATATAAATAGTAATGATTTCTTAGATATTATTGCATCTAACGGTTTGTTGCCTACTCATTTGCTACCTACGCGTAATGATCGATGTTTGGATCATGTTATGTTACGTACACGTACAGTAGCTGCAACTATCGTTCTTGATTGCACTATCACTGATCATGCTCCGGTGTTACTCTGTGCGCAATTGCAACTAGGACGTTATAGACAAGTGAATAATTGCACAAAACTAAATTATGATCTAGCCGTAAATATAATTAAATCAACTGACTTTTCCCAAGCATATGTCTCTAATGATGCTAATGTAGCTATGACTTTTTTAATAAATACTCTTTCATCAATAATATTAAATAACACACTTACTCTTCATATCCCTAAACGTAAGAAAATGCTAAAGCCCTGGATAACGCCTGGCCTCCTGAGGTGTATAAGAAACCGTGATAAACTTCATAAGAAATTTAAGATTGACCCTGATAACGCTACCAATAAAATAACATACTTGCGATATAGGAATTTCTGCAATAATTTATTAAAAAGGTTAAAACGGGAATACCATAAAAAAGAGTTTCAGAAAGCCAGAGGAAATCCGAAGAGCACATGGAAGGTAATAAAACAAATTGCAAACCTACATAATAACACTTCTAACAGTTCTTCTTTGCTTTACCATTCTGATGATCCTAAAATGGCTGTAAATCAGGTAAACAACTACTACGTAGGGATAGGCCAAGAGCTAGCTAGCAAAATAATCAACAATAACAATTGCCCTGCTGGATCCGATCAATTCCTCGCCCACATCCCAACAGCGGTCCAATCAATGGCTCTATTTGATACCGATGCTGCCGAAATAGAACGAATTATTATTGCACTAAAAACCAACTCTGCCGCAGGCTGGGACGGAATCCCAACGCGGATTCTTAAAGATACGCGTGAGGTGCTTATACCCCCCCTAACATACATATTTAATTTATGTCTAACTAGTGGTATTTTTCCTAGGGTGTTAAAAAAGGCATTAGTCTTGCCCATTTACAAGAGCGGCAAAACTGATAGCGTTAATAACTATAGACCAATTTCAATCCTCTCGTCAATTTCGAAAATCCTAGAAAAGTTACTCCACATTAGACTCAATAACTATTTAAATAAATTCAACTTAATTTCTAACAGTCAATATGGCTTTCGCAAAGGCATCTCACCACGGAAAACGCAACTTTAGACTTAACATCAACAATAGTAAATCAACTAGATAAAAACCAAAAATCAATAGGAATATTCCTAGACTTGTCAAAAGCTTTTGACACTATCTCAATTCCAAAGCTTCTACTGAAGATGGAAAAACTGGTGTTGCGGCCTGCGGCGAGATCTGCGCGCCAAAATATGGTTGTCGCCCTTTTCTTCACAAACGTCGTCTGTCAAACTTCAACTGTCAACTTCAACTGTCAAACTTCACCTGTCAACCTATCAAACGTCAAAAATGTTATTTGTTCTCTGTGTAATTTTAATCTTTCGTTCAATTTAACTTCATTCTTTTCATTCGATGTATCAATTCATTCTTTTTTCACACGATTCGAGGCGGATGTATTTTGTAAAGATTTATTTTATAATTAAAATCACGTCACAAAGTAAAAAATCTATCATTTGCCGACCATCAAATCCAAGAAGCCTCCTCCTCAACATAATTTGGACCTTCGAGACGGATTCTGCGCGCTGCCCGGCACGCCGCTGCGGAAGCGTCGGTTCCGGCCAATGCGAATTTCTTCAACAAAAAGTCGAAGGAGTGATCAGCGAACGGGATTTGGTGAGACGGCCAGCCTTCCCATCCCATCCTCATCATCAGATCGCGCTAAAACGTGCAATTTCTCTCAATTACAGAGTTTCGTCAGTGCCGCCATTTTGTGCTGCCCGGCGGCAAATTCGCCGGCCGGTGACCACCACGTACCAAAGTTCAGACATTTCTCTGTAAGTACTCTCGGTTTCCCACTAGAATGAGCACCGAACGGCTCTCGCCTAACATTTACGCCCCCAAAGCGGAAGAGTTAAAAGATTTAATCAAAAAACGCGGTGTTTTGAGGGGTCGCCTAACTGTATTCGCGAAGTACATCAATGCCTTAACTGCAGAAGATATTAAAGACAATAAAAAGACAGAATTAGTGCTTAGGTTGAATGGAGCAGAAAACCTGCTCAAAGATTTTCATTCCATACAAAATGATATTGATTTCATAGTCAGTGAGAATGAATTATTTACACAACTTGAGATTAGGGAGGGCTTTGAGTCATCATTTTACGCTACTATGGCTCAAGGCAAGAGTTTATTACCTGAAAACAGCACTTCCAGCTCTTGCAGTCACACTGATGTTAAGGTACATGCAGTAAAACTTCCAACAATTGCGGTGCCAACATTCGAAGGGGCATATGAGCACTGGCTCGAATACCGAGATACATTTACATCATTGGTGCATAAAAACAATAACATAACGCCTATTCAAAAGTATCACTACTTAAAATCCTCTTTAAAAGGTATTGCAGCGCTTGTCATTGATTCTTTGGAGTTCACTTCGGACAATTACTCTGTGGCATGGGATTTAATATGCAATAGATTTAATAAGACCAGGTTGTTAGTACATAATCATATCAAAGCACTTTTTTCGATCCCAAACCTTACCAAAGAGTCTCCAACACACATACGGAAGCTTATTGATACCATTTTAAAGAATTTAAGAGCATTGAAGTTACTTAATGAGCCTGTAGATTCGTGGGACACTCTCATTATTTATATAGTCGTTTCTAAATTGGATAGTACTACAGAACGTGAGTGGGAGCAGTTCAGAGGTTCGTTAACTACCGATGCCCAAAGCAGTAGCTCAGGAAAGACAGTCTCGTCTGTTAAAGTAGAACATTTAATTAATTTCCTAAAAGATAGGGCAGATATGTTAGAAACATTATTAGTTACACATAAACAAAAGGTAAACAAAGAGGGACAAGTGTCCAAAGTCCATTGTCATGTGTCACCAGTGGTAAATTCACAAAAGTCACGTTTCCAGAGTGGTTCCAGAGGTCAAAGTTGTATTGTTTGTAAAAAGAGCCACCCCATATATGCCTGTCAAGAGTTCATTGACCTCAGTGTTCAAGATAAGGTTAAGTTCATAGAAAAGAATAATCTCTGCAGCAACTGTTTACGTACAGGTCATTCAGTGAACAATTGTAGGTTTAGTTCTTGTCGTAAATGCAACAAAAGACATCACACTCTGATACACAGCGATCAGCTGATCACCGCCGCCGCGGCGACTCTTTCAGTCGCACCGGAGCTCCTTTCGGGCGATGTCAGCGAGCAACCTACTACTTTTTCTCATAATGCGCACTCAGGAAGTTTAGTAGGTGGTGAGGACTCTTCCAAGGTACATCCAGTCTTATTGTCAACTGCGCTCGTGGAGATACCTGATAACACCGGTAAATATCATGTCGCCCGAGCCTTACTCGACTGCGGTAGTGAAAGATGTTTCATCACACAAAAATTATGCGATAAGTTACAAGTTTCAACGATACAGTCCACATTGCAAATAAAAGGCGTTGGGAATTCTGTTACCCAAAGTACAAAATCTTGCGATATCACTATTAAAGCGATTAATAATCCATTTACGATGCGTTTACGGTGCTCTGTATTGCCTGAAATTACTTCAGCAATGCCACCAATTCCAATACAAAGTGATTCCATAAAAATTCACAGTAACTTAACTCTAGCAGATCCAATATTTTGCGAATCTCGGCCAATAGACATTTTAATTGGAGCAGATAAATTCTGGGATCTATTATGCGAGGGTAATATGCGTTTAAGGGAAGGTCCCTTTCTACAAAATACTAGGCTAGGGTGGATTGTGTCCGGACCCATCCACTCTAAAATTTCACAAAGCAACAACTCCGTACATTGCAATTTTACTCAGTCTATTGATACTCAATTGCGTTCATTCTGGGAGATTGAGGAACTACCTAAGGCCAACAATAATTTATACAGCAAAGAAGAATTATTATGCGAAAAACACTTTGTTGACAACGTTAAGCGAACAGCTGATGGTAGATTCTGCGTTCAGATTCCTTTTAAACAATCCCCTGAGATACTAGGCGATACTCACAGCATTGCTGAAAGCCAGTTTTTATCATTAGAAAAACGTCTACAGCGTAACCCTACATACAAGGTTATGTACAAAGATTTTATTCAAGATTATATAGACTTAGGACACATGAGCAAGGTTGATACCTACAATAAGCCTCATTTTTTCATGCCACATCATGGCGTCTTTCGCGAACATAGTACTACCACTAAATTAAGAGTAGTCTTTAATGCTAGTCAAAAATCGAGTACAGGTGTGTCACTCAACGAATTACAATTGGTCGGTCCCGCAATACAGGGTGATTTGTTAGCTATTCTGCTAAGATTCCGACAGCACAAGTACGTTGCCTGTGCTGACATAGAAAAGGCATATCGGCAGTGTTTAGTCGATGAAAACCAGCGTGATCTCCAAATGATTTTATGGCGCAACGAGCCCGCAGATCAGCTGGAGGCTTATCAACTAAACACTGTCACCTATGGCACAGCCTCCGCGCCTTTTTTAACAGTACGTTGCCTCAAGCAACTTGGGGCTGAATGCACTAACGCAGAAGTTGCTCAAATCATCACTAACGATTTTTTTGTTGATGACATGATAACAGGTTCAGATTCAGCTTCACATCTTCTAGAATTGTGTGAAAACACTAAACAAGTGCTGGCATCTGGCTGTTTTCCACTGCGCAAGTGGGTGTACAATTTTGAAATCAACGAAACCAGAGATCAGGCATCTCACAATGATACAACAAAGGATCTCTCAATAGGCGAAAACGTTAACTGCCGCACCTTAGGTTTAGGCTGGTTCAATAAAAGTGATGAGCTACACTATCATACACAGTTTCCAAACGACAGTAAACTTATTACAAAACGGTTTATCCTATCTAGTGTTTCTCAAATATTTGATCCGCTTGGCCTTCTCAGCCCAACGATAATGTTAGGTAAAATTCTTTTGCAAAAACTATGGCTACTCAAAATTGACTGGGACAAACCGGTACCGCGCGACATAGCCAGTACCTGGCAACAATTTGAACAGTCCCTGTCCACACTAAAGGACCTGCGCGTGCCACGCCAAGCTATAGGTAGTTCACCACGCGTTCTAGAACTGCACATTTTTACTGATGCTTCGCAGGTAGGATATGGTGCTTGCGCCTACATTCGCACAATAAACACTGATGGCTCTGTCGCATGTAGGCTGTTATGCTCCAAGGGCAAAGTAGCTCCTATAAAGCCCATCAGTATCCCACGGTTAGAGCTATGCGGTGCAGTGTTAGGTGCCAAGTTGTACACTAAAATCATAGAATCTCTGCGATGCAATTTCAGTCACATTTCATTTTGGACTGACTCTACTATTGTTCTAGGATGGCTGCGCATGGCGCCAAATTTACTGAAAACCTTTGTCCAGAACAGAATAGGAGAAATTCATGATCTGACAAAGGAGCATCCATGGCGCCACATCAGCGGCAAGGATAATCCAGCCGATTTGGTATCTCGCGGTGCGGCGCTAGACATTCTCAGCGCATCCTGCCTCTGGTGGGGCGGCCCGGATTTCCTTTGCAGTCCTGAATTTAACTGTAGCCAGATAAATTCAAACGATAGCCCTTTAGCTCAGGAACTCCCTGAAGTTAAAACTAAAGAAATTCAAGCATGTGTTGTCAACACAAAAACAGAATTTAAGTTTCCCTTTGAGAAATTCTCTAACCTCAATCGAATGATCCGTGGTGTTGCTCGTATCAAACGTTTCATTTACAACAAGCTTCACTCTGACAATTTGCGTACGGGACCTCTGGCTTTCGATGAGCTAGATGAAGCGCTTAAACTACTGATCCGATTTGGTCAAATAGAATCTTTTCCAGACATTCATAAATCATTAACGAACAAATCTCCTTTGCAAAAACACAATCAAGTATCGAACTTGAACGTTTTCATTGATAAAGATGAACTAATTAGAGTAGGTGGTCGCATCAATAACTCCACTGAGTTTTCTTATGACAAGAAACATCCCATTTTAATTTCATCAAAGCATCACTTTGCTACTCTGCTTTTCCGAGGTGAACACCAAAGGTTAATGCACGCTGCGCCACAAAATTTACTTTTTTCACTGAGAGAGAAATGGTGGCCCTTAGGGGGGCGCAACTTAGCCAGGAAAATCTTCCATGATTGTGTGCTGTGTACAAAATTGCGAGGCAAGACGCCTCAGCCCATCATGGGAGATTTACCAGAGGAAAGGCTGCGTCCAGGCCATCCCTTCATGTACTGCGGTGTAGACTACGCGGGTCCAGTGCTCATTCTTAACAGAAAAGGTAGAGGATCTAAATGTATTAAAGCCTACATTTGTCTATTTGTCTGTTTTGCTACGCGTGCCTTACATTTAGAGCTTGTAAGTGATCTCACTACAGATGCTTACCTATTAGCATTAAAAAGATTTATATCAAGGCGCTCAAAGCCCTCTGTAATTTACTCAGATAATGGGAAATGTTTTGTGGGTCTCATGAACGAATTTACAAAATTTTTATCTAACTGTTCAGAAAAAATTAAAGAATTTGCTTCCAGTCAAAATATTAAATTTAATTTTATTCCACCATACTCTCCACACTTTGGGGGCTTGTGGGAAGCCGGAGTAAAGAGCTGTAAATATCATTTGCGCCGGGTGGTAGGAAATGCACACTTGACATACGAGGAATTCAGTACGGTTTTGACTCAAATCGAGGCCGTGCTGAATTCCCGTCCCTTGACTCCTATGTCCTCAGATCCTCTAGATCTTCAGCCTCTTACTCCAGCCCACTTTCTGGTTGGCCGTCCACTGACTTCTCCTGCCACTGCCGACCTCGAGATGAAGCCACTGCACAGCCTGACGCGTTATCAGCGAGTGGAGCAGATGCGTCAACACTTCTGGGCGCGCTGGTCTCAAGAATATATCTCCGAGTTGCAGACTAGATCCAAATGGAGGTACAACTCGTCGAGCCTCGAGACCGGCGCCCTCGTCGTCATCAAGGAAGCGAACGCGCCTCCGCTCAAGTGGGTCATGGGCAGAGTCATCTCCGTGTTTCCCGGGCGAGACGGCGTGTCCAGAGTCGCCGATGTCCAGACAGCGTCGGGCGTGGTCAGAAGATCATTCTCAAGAATCTGCCCGCTTCCCGTGCAAGCCGATTGAAAGCCACCGCTTTCAAGGCCGGCGGCATGTTGCGGCCTGCGGCGAGATCTGCGCGCCAAAATATGGTTGTCGCCCTTTTCTTCACAAACGTCGTCTGTCAAACTTCAACTGTCAACTTCAACTGTCAAACTTCACCTGTCAACCTATCAAACGTCAAAAATGTTATTTGTTCTCTGTGTAATTTTAATCTTTCGTTCAATTTAACTTCATTCTTTTCATTCGATGTATCAATTCATTCTTTTTTCACACGATTCGAGGCGGATGTATTTTGTAAAGATTTATTTTATAATTAAAATCACGTCACAAAGTAAAAAATCTATCATTTGCCGACCATCAAATCCAAGAAGCCTCCTCCTCAACAACTGGGCATAAGAGGTACTGCATTGGAAATTTTCCGTGATTATCTCACAGACCGTTATCAGTGTGTCAGGATCGATGAACACATTAGTGAAGATAAGCAGCTTAAATATGGCGTCCCTCAAGGAAGTATTTTGGGCCCTTGTCTTTTTACAATATACGTCAATGATCTTCTCACTCAACATAACATCACTAATTGCCATATATATGCCTATGCTGATGACACAGCCCTCGTTATTAATGCCAATACCTGGTCAGAAGCAAGGAGCAATGCCGAATATGCTCTCAATAGAGTCATACATTGGCTGACCGATAACTTATTAACTTTAAACGTCGAAAAGACTAAATTTATAACCTTCTCCATAAATGCCAGTAGGTACACAACCTAAAGATACATTTTCCATAAAGGCTCACAAGTGTCAACTAAGCACTAATTGCAACTGCCCCTCTTTATCTAGAGCTCAAGACATCAAATACTTGGGAGTACATATTGACAGCTACCTCAATTGGAAAACACATATTAATTATCTTACCTCACGAGCGAGACAATTAATATATATATTTAAGAATATAAGATCCTCGGCTGACCCCGACACTTTAAAAATTGTTTACTTCTCACTGGCTCAGTCTATCCTATCTTACTGTGACACCGTATGGGGGGGTGTGGGCGTATCAAACTTGCTTCAACTTGAGCGGGCACAAAGGGCAATACTAAAAGTTATGTTTAAAAAGCCCCGTAGATACTCCACTTTCACTCTTTACCAAGAGGCAAAGGTTCTCACAGTCAGGCAACAATTTATACTCCACACCATCCTGCATAAGCATAAGAACCTAAAATTCAACCAAAGTCTCCGGGGACATCGAACACGCCGTCTTCCACATAGAGTTTGTCCCATAGTGCGCTATCGCACAGCTTTTGCTGGTAGGCATTATCAAGTGATTAGCCATCGTTTATACAACAAAATAAACAAAATTTTAAACATATTCCCCCTAACATATAGCAAGACCAAAAAAATCGTAAGCGAGTGGCTTAAGAACCTAAATTATAAGGAAACAGAAGAGCTTATTATGCCAGTCGTATTGTAGTGTAAATAACATTATTTTCCAACACATATGCATCTCAACATACACATAGGCACACACCCACACACACACATACACCCACACACCCACACACACACACACACACACACACACACACACACACACACACACACACACTCACACACACACACACACACACACACACACACACACACACACACACACACACACACACACACACTCACACACACACACACACACACACACACCCACACTCGCCACAGGAATTTTAATTTATCTTGTATTTTATGTAAATTTAACAAAAAATTTCAATTCTCTAATTATTTACCTACTTACTTTAATCTTATTTTAGTTTTTGTATTGTAGTTATTATGGCGTATATCAAACTTTAATCATTGTAAAAGTTCGTTGTAATCCTTATTTGCCAATTTCATTTTTGTTAGATTTGTGTACTGTTAAACTACTTGTAAGAAACTTTGTACCTACTCATAAGTCACCTATCCTAACGGGAGGCCTTGGTGGTTGTAAAACAGTTTTATTACTAGTACGGCCACCATAGTTCCCCTAGTATGTAATTACGTAGCAATACTGCTGTATGTACATTGAAATAAATAAATAAATAAATACTTCCATTGAGTTTCCATTTGAGCTGAAATCTTGTATGCATGCATAAATTGAATTACAATGCAATTGCAATATTATCATGGCATCAAGCTGATCTGATGATGGAACTGGAAGGTGGCCATAGGAACTCCGTAATTAAACAACGCAACCCCATTGAGTTTGGGCTCATTTGCTTAGTCTTGATGAGTACTTTGGTGCTAGAGGGTAATAATAATATTAAAAACTTGTTGTAAAAAGTGTTTTTTTTTAACATGTTACTTGTTTTAATTTTATATTGTACAAGTGAATTAAATTTAAAAAACCCCACGCATTAATATGTAATTCACCATTTTGTGGATTTTAAATTTATTTTAGTGACAGACAGACAGACACGTCAAACTTACAACACCCCGTCGTTTTTGCGTCGGAGGTTAAAAATACGGTGTGATACTCGTACATAAAATTTTTGGAAGAATCCATTCAAATTGAATGATTCAATGAAGGTTTTTTCCAAAGGTTTATTTTTTTACTTTCAGAGTAAAAATGCGTTTGTGGTTTAAAATCCATACGAGAATTGGGGTATCAGGTACATAATATTTCAAGCTAATTATTATTTAGCATGCCAACCGCTAATATAACAAATTCAAAGATGCCATTGGAATTCTTAGCAAACAAAAGGCTTCTTGCTCACGCCACATAATAAAATCCGTTGAAGCGTTAAATCACAAAATTCACAGTGAAAATATACAAGTCACGTTCTTGGGGCGCATCAGCGGTGACATTCCAGTTTTATCTGCGGAATCAATTAATGTGAGGGGCACGCCGTACCAGTCGAAATGAGGAACGTAGGGCCTTGTACAAATTAATACGAAAATTATATAATAGACACTAAGGCATAATATTTTTTAACTAGCTTATGCTCGTGGTAAGTAAATATATATTTTACGAGCGTCAAGATGACGGAACCAAGTCTTGGATTTGCATGAAATATATACCAATATTTAGTACCTATTTAGTACCTCCGATCAAAAAATTATTATTTTAACTAACAAAATACTTACATTTAACATACCTGCTTAGAAAAAACATTCATTTTTTTTAATCCGATAATTTTAATTAGGTAGGAAGATAGTTTGAGATTCTGAAAAAAAGCATAGGATAGTTTTTATTCCGGATTTCATTCTTTAACAGGGCGCAAAGAAACTTGGAGTTTTTTGCTAAATATCTTTAAAACCGTAAAAGTTATTAAAAATCTAAAAAGATATTTGAGAGGTACTAATTATGTACTAAATATTTTAATTCATCAGAACTTCCAGAAAAGCTTAAAAGTTTGTATGGGGAATAAAAAAATGCTTATTCCAAGCAGACGGAGTCACAGGCACAAACTTGTGAAAGGCGAATATTTAGTACCAAAAAAGTACTAAATATTGACCAGAAAATAATTTAAGAAAAACCTTGCGTTTAGATGTGCAACGTTTTTTTTAAAAACGTCAAGATCACGGGACCAAGGTTTTTGCTAAATATCTTTAAAACTGTAAAAGTTATGAAAAATCTAAAAAGATATTTGAGAGGTACTAAATAGGTACCTACTAAATATTTTAATTCATCAGAACTTCCAGAAAGCAGCGGATCAATTTGGTCCCGCCATCCTGACGTCAAGATGGCGGGACCAAGGTTTTTGCTGTGCCGCAGCTTTTCTGTTGAGGTACTAATTTTTTGATCGTAGGTACTAAATACTAAATAGGTACTAAATATTGGTATATGTTTCATGCAAATCCAAGACTTGGTCCCGTCATCTTGACGCTCGTTATTTTTTTATCTAGAATGCTGTATTTTTGCAATAAATTTTAAATATGAACTAATTGTTTATTTTATGTAATTTTGTATTTTGATAAATAATTGCTACGTCAATTTGGAATGGGTAACAAAATTCATCCTTTTTGAGTGACCTTTTATTTTCCAAAGATTTTACACGCAAAAATGTATCGTATTTATCACAAAGCATATCTATTATATCTAGCTATAGATATATATGTATATTGTAGAACATCTCGTTCAGGTCGTTATTATCGTTGAAAGCTTTATGTTGTAGGTTTGATTATAAAATTACCGCCGATGCTCGTAACTTCGTAATGGAGTGTTGTTCACGCTACGGGTACTGATGTTCCTTATTTTTGTTTTTTATTTATAATGAGATAGAAATATTAACTATATATGTATACCGACTAAACTCACGGATATAAAAGTCGAAGCAAGGCTCGACCCTGGGTTGAGATAGAAATAATTTTGCATTATAATTATAAAATATCTGTAAAACTGTGTCGCTAAGCAGTCATTATGACCGTGTTCCGGCATGATGTTCAGTGAAACTAGTGACGGATTTATCCCACCTTCTAATTAACAAACTAACAAAAAGCTCAATCAAGGGCATATTGACTGATTATGGACCGAAATAACCATAGAATTTTTCAAAATTTATCTGAGCGCTTGGTCGTGCCAAAGTGTGACCGAAATGCTGGGGTATATTTGGCCCAACGTATAAGTATTGCCATTCAACGTGGCAATGCTGCCAGCATTCTGAGCACTGGTTTGAAGCACTTAGATTTTCTGTAGATCGGCTTGTGGTCGGTCTGTGATTAATATTAATAAAAGTGTTCTTTACTGCTGTAGTAGCTGTAGTATTGTGTTAGTTTGTTTTCTCAATATTGGCATTTGCCACATAAAAAAAAACCATAGAATACCACACACACACACAGCTATGTAAATTTTATTGTATTTAGGTGAATAGCGATTGACTAGATTTTTTAAGTGTACCACATATTATTATATTATCAGCCTAACAATATGTGTCCGATGTTTAAGGGATACACCATATCAACTTATTTTTAGATTAGTAGTTTTAAAATGGATCTTTTCTGAAGTAATGCAGTACTTCATACATATTATACTAATGCATATTATTTTGTCAGATATTTTATATACATTATAATTTATGATATACTCTAGTAATACCATATTTTTAAGACGTTGCGTTGTGTTGTTAACTTTTTAACACGGGCTTATCTCTAGTCTCCATAATCCGTCAGTTTAAAGTGTAGAGAAGTTCTGAGCGCAACACTATATACGTACATACGTAGTGGTATGAAATCCGAGCCAACACCACGACGTCACGTGCGCATTCTACACAAATGTTCTGGTATTCCTGTTAAGGACGTTTGGATTGAAAGTAATAAAAAATTAATCAATTTAAAAAATATTTAATTCCAATTTTAGGCTCGTTTACAATGAAGAGACTTGAATCGTGACTCAAATTTTTAATTCATTTATATTATTTAATAACGTCGGGTCTCGTGACTGATTTTGATAAAATTTTAAATGACTACCTGAGAATCCTTTGAAACATTTTTTTAATCGGTTGTCTTCGAGTAAAATGCGAAGAATAAAATTCCAATATAGGTATCGTAAACCTGTTCTCCTATCCTTTTGTGAGTATTTTCCGATTGGACACACCCCGTGCCCCGTAGGTCACACTGTTACCGAACGGGAAAAAACGTTTCGCTCGTTCGCAGTGTTGACGAGCGCTTCTTTTTATAGCAACTTTGGTTTTCAGGTTATAAATTGAAACGCGCGTCTCCACCTTCGCTTATTGAAAGCAAGTTTGAAGCCAGTTTAATATATTTATCTTGTGGTGTGTCGCACTATTTCGTTATATTTGAGCATCTCTAGTTCGTCTCGTTCATCTACTAAGATAAAACGTTGCAACAATTTTCTTTAATATTGCAACTTTGTATCAAATGCATGAACATCAACGTAAAAGCATAGTATATATATTATTACTATTTATTTTGTCGCAGCCGGAGCTGAGGCGACGTCACGAACCGGTCTCGCGGTTGCAGTGGCATAAATACTACTGTAATTACCATTCTTTGTTAGCAGTGGCATTACCTTAATTTGTGTTTGTCGTGATCTTATCGGATTTAAGGAAATATTACCGGGTTGGTGCGGTTACTGATTGTTTTATTGAGAAAAATAGAAGGATAAGAAAATAAATATAGAAGAAATAGAAATATTTTCTTAGACAAGATGTTTGCGGGCCCGGTTCATTGTAGTTATAGAGTTCTTTCGCTACTACCATTTGATTCTCTGGCCACTTAGCTGTTTTAATAAGAGTGTAAATGAAGAAAAAAGGGTTAGTGAGATGTGGATATATCCCAATAATATTATAAACGCTCCCTAAAGTACGATACGTAGAGTTTGGAATGGTGATTAGTGATTTTGTATGCACTCGTAGATAGATTTGATTCTGAAACAAAATAGCCTGTTTTTCAACAGGTGAACCAACAATGCAACTCGTATAAAACTAATACTTCATTATTAGATAGATTGACGTCATGAAAATAGGAAATCAAAAGCCTATTCTGGTTCAACAAATTAATAATAATTTCCCTAAATTTTCACGAACAATGAAGCTATATTTCACTTCACATGATAAATACGCACAAATTACTATAAAATTACATCAGGAAGTATAGCGACATTTAGTATCACGTGCGTCGTCTAACTGCCGTAGATTAGGGCAGTGTTGACAGCATGCGTGCGCGCCGCCCGCGCCTGGCACCGGCCTATCGCACCACCATCGATGACTAATAAACATACACACAACCAACAAACCAATCTCAACCTTAAAATCTACTACATAAAGCCCAATATACCTGACGTATAACGCAAACGTAATCTGGCGATTTGGTAATCACTACCAAAGTATATCTACTTGCAAACAGTAACCTATAGTTTCAGTACTAAGGTTCATTTTTCCATTTCGTATTGTCACTTGTAAGTTAGCAAGGTTATAATCGTGACCACTTCTAGCGAACACTTTAGAAGTTCAACCCCCGAATTGAGCGGTCCGTGTCAGATTCGTGTATAAGCCTATCTATTGACGCACAATTTATTTTTGCGTGGGAAATATTATTTCTTCATTTCCATTTATATAGCACGGTGCGGTGGTAGAGTTACAATTTTATTATATTGCGGCTTTGAAGTATGGTTGCTGATCACGCATTGAATTCCTGCATTTATTGAAAAATAGAGGTTGATAAAGATAATTGCTAATTTAGATTAAAAACTAAGCTTGTTTTGTCTAGATCGCTTGAAATAATCTCGACTCGTCTCGAGATTATTTCAGAGTCTCGAAAGTTTTATCTCTCGAAGCGGCCGAGCACCTTCAGATTACTCATTTCGCCATAGCCCAGGGCAATTAAAAGGAAGGGGTAGTGGTATCATTAACCGGGGACCGACCGGCGTCTTAACAAGAATATAATGCAATTTTAAAATAATCCCCGCAAAAAAGAAATTAATGCAGGCACCTCTCCGGATTCCCTTTTTATCTCCTTAATTGGTTTTCACATCTTCCAGTGTAAAAAATATCGTGTTCTTTGTAATCTCGGGCGATGTTTTAATAAATATAACGAAGTGATCTCAACTTGGGGCTGGAAAAAATATTGCTGCCTTTAAATAAACGTTCACACTTGAAAGATCAACGCAGCGCGGCCACTGGCGCGTTACAGATTTATTGAGAAATAATTAAGGTACGACAGTTTTAAGAAAAGTAATTAAAGCAAACGAATAAGAAATTGCTTTTGCTCAGGATTGGTTTTAAAAAGAATGGGAAAATAAATTTTCAATGCGCGTGTGAATAGGCGAAGAAAATTATTATAAGAAAATTGTAATGCATTGTCGGCCGCATATTAATTTTAAATTAGGTGAATTATGATCAATAATGGATACCTACAAAATATTAAGTATAAGTTTATAAGTGAATTTTTAAAAAATATTCCGACAGATTGAATACTTTCCGTTTTTTAGGTATAAAAGGGAAAAAGTTTATTAAGGTAAATGGGATCAAGGTTTAGCTAAAAGTGAAACTTTCGAAAATAAAATCTATTACGATTGATATCCAATACCACTTTTTATATGTTACGATCTAAGTTTATTCATTTTACGGCTAATACGTTTGTCTGTAGGTTTATCTCTCCTTTAGAGCCTCTTAACGGTTTTTATAGTCGAAACTTTCTCTTTCGTCTCGTATATCGAAATATGGAATAGTCATTTGTCGGATAATAACCGCTAATGGCTTTGTATTGGAATAGTTATTTTTACTAGAGGCTTTCTACCGATATGCATTAGCCGCCTTTATTAGAACATTTTAAAAAGCCTACCTAGAAAACTATTATGTACCTATTTTGTTGCTAAAATCAAAAGACCAGGAGACCAGGACCAGGACCAGACCAGGTTGTCTGTAAGAGATTGCTTTATGCGATAAGACCGCCGATTGTGTACCTCTAGTTTTAAGTTCTTAATATTATGATCATAACTATTTCTTGTATTTTAGTATGTAATAAAGAATCATTATATTCTATTCTAAAAGATTTTCACGTTTTGTTTCCTAGAAATGAAGTGAAATATGTTGGCTTTGTGGGCCTTGAAATAACACATAATATACTACTTTTCAGGGAAAAGACTCAGCTTATAAAATAAAAAGTAATGTATAGGTATAGTCTAAAATTAGAAGATAAAATCCACTTTTGATTCTTGCGTTGACTTTGTATCCACATAACATAAGATAAAATAAAATATAAATACCACACAGATAAGAAAAGCTAAACATATTGAATATTTAAATAAAAATTTGAATTTAATATTTGTCAGTTTAAAGAAATACTCAAGGTATTTCAATTCCATTAAAGTAAAATAAACAGTTCAATAAACACAACAAATCCTCGCTACTTGACAATACTGTCCAAACTTAATAAAATCAGTGCCACCATTCGGGCACTACAGAGTAATGTAATCCACTCATAAACCCTGCATTAATTATTCTACTCTGCTCTAGAAAAAGCATCCGAGGTATTTTTAAAATTTATCAAAATCTGTATTGATACCACAATGACAAGAAAAGTTTAACAAATATTTCATGATAATAAACACTTCAATAAACATAATATAACAAATCCTTTCACAAAACCATCTACTTGACAATGTACTGTCCAAACTTAATAAAATCAGTGCCACCATTCAGGCACTACAGAGTAATGTAATCCACTCATAAACCCTGCATTAATCCTTCTACTCTGCAATGCTCGTGTCATCAACGGTAGTCCAAATTTTAATCACCCCCTGCACCCCCACTTTCCGGCCCCGAATAGTTTGGGATACAGTGCCTGATTTAGTTACTGATAGTTTTCTTAGAGTATAAAATTGACATTATACAAGTTTTTTTTGGTTGAGCTTTTAGAGAGAACAGAAAATACAATATTATACTTTATTTAATTAAACGTTTATGTATAAATTTTGTGATAATGTTATTAAAACTAAAATATATAGGACAATTTTTGACGTAAACTGATTAATTTCTGTTTTAGTTGGACTTCATTAGAAATTATGGAAATCGATTCGTATTTGCGAAGACGTTCCAAAATAGCAAGACGTTAAAATAATAATTTTGTAGGTTTGAGATAAGAGAAGTATAGGCATATTTTCGTAGGAATTTAAGAAAAAACGCGTTTTCGTGTAATTGGGTCTAGACGGACATGCAGACGGACGACCGAGTGATCCTATAAGAGTTTCGTTTTTTCTTTAGAGATACGAAACCCTAAAACAATAATCAACAGATTATTTGCCTACACTATACTTATCACACCATATCTGCCACACCAACTTACTAAACCTTTTAATATCGTACATTTATTTCTATTTATAATTATCCAAACAGCAGTAAACATATGAAACAGTGTCACCCTGCCTAAGGCCCCTGAGTCGCCCTGGGGCTCCGGCCAGCCCGCTCCTTACACGATATTGCCATTACTTAGTCCAGGCTATAATAAAATTTAATATAATGCCACGGGCCACGGGGTACCGGATGCGTCCACAATGCCAGACGGCAAGCACCAACCGTGACGACTGAAGAATCATTATCTTTATTATTCAAAAATTGTCTTTATATCAAGAAATTTTCGAATTATATTCACGAGATAGGCTAACTCGCTGTTAGAGATAAAGCAGATGAATTCATAATGTGGACACATTTGATGAATGTTTAATTTAAATTACATAATATGTGTATGTACTTGCTTAAATAGTTTGTGATGTGCTGATTTGTGGTGTCATAAACATATTATATGTTTTTTCGTCCATCTCACTCTATCTTGAAATTAATTTTATTGAAAAAGCTTTACGATCTCTTATGCTTGCCGCTTGAATCCATCTTTGTATTTGATACTTAAGTGCCATAGTTATTGGTATTAATAATAATTACTCATAAAAATAGCTATTTTTAATTCATAACTTTTCTTCAATAAACCGCGGGCATCTAAAATTTCCAATGTCTCATTATTACCTCCCGTCATTTCCATGGACAGAATCAGCGGCAAGTTCTGAAGCGCTATAAAAGACCACGGTTTCTAACTGCAAGCGCCGCGGGCAGAAGGGTAACCGATAGTGTATCTATTGTACCTTCTGAAGGGGTTCTAGTAAATTGAGAAATGGACCAGTTAACATCGTTACAACTCCCCGGAGCCACTGGATTAAGGAGTAAGGAAGAAAAATGTTTTGTTTTTGAGCGTCCATCATACGACAATTTATTGTTATGTTTTGTTGGGAACATTTTGAAGATAGCTCTGCTGTTTTGAGTGGTTGAAACTTCAATTCACTTAACTGCTTGTAAGTACAGCTATTATTTTTAAAGGAAACGGAACATGATTATCCAAAAGTTAATTTAAAAAATAGTTAAAATAATTCTTTGTTTCGGTCAGGATTTCCCAGAAGAGAATAATTTTCCATATTAATATAATATTTTCTTACTTTTCAAGGCGTATTGTGAGTATAACACATTTTGAAAAATTAGGAAAGCTTACTGTTTCTCTAGTTCAAAATTGTAACAAATTTCATACTATTTAGAACGCAACGGGTACATAATTTTTGCTGCGGTGTTTCATATATTCCTAATTTTTTTAAACTACTCTAAAACGTACTAAAATCACAACAAAGTTCAAGAATCCCCTGCAATCGTAAATCACAAAGCATTTGCACGTACACATCACATAATTAACCCTATAACTCGGGGTTATACTCACACCTTGACGAGAGCGCAGGGGCGTTACTTAACTGTCATACGCTCGCTTACCTGCAACGTTTGTAGTGTTTTATGATTTTTGTCTCAAAGAATAACAAATTTTATATATATAGTTTAAGTCTCACTCATCAACTGGTTGTGATATGTAGTGTACAAGTAGGTACAAGCTGCTGATGATGCTGATTTTTGCTAATTAAAGAACTAAATTAAATTATTTTCTAATAGAAAAGGTCCAGGTCCAGGTTGTCTGTAAGAGATTGCTTTATGCGATAAGACCGCCGATTGTTTACCTCTAGTTTTATGTTAGTCATATTATGTTTCATAACTATTTCTTGTATTTTGGTATGCAATAAAGTATCATTCTATTCTATTCTAAAAAGCAAACGTATTGTCTCCGGTATTGAAAACTGGGAAAATTATATTAAGCTCCATCTTACTTATGCCTTGCGCGTACAGTTATCATCATAAACCAAATTTTACACGACATTTTAACGACTTTATGCATTTAAAACAATAAATCATCGTAATTGCTTTATCCCGATCTCCCAATAATGCCCGATCACCGCAGCCCATAGAGGCTCTGGCGACAGTCCGCGACCACCGTAGCATTACTAATGGCGCTCCAAGAAACACAAACACCTCGCTCCCGGCTAATCGCTTAATCAAAATTTATTCCGCACTTTGATTTTAAATTTGGGACGCAACATTTATTACTGGGCCCCTCTAAGCAACCCTTCGCGGAGCTTCATTATCGCGGATTAAGGCTGTGGAATATTTTATCGATCGGAGTATTCATTTTCAATTAAGCGCCAAGTATTTTATTAAGTTCGAGCGCGGAATTGATGAGTTTCGCGAACTAATATTTACAATGGGAGGCGTGCGTGCACAGCCACCTGAGAGCTTGCGGTCTATGATATTATTCCGCTGGCGCTTGACGCTTGCTAATATTACCTTGTTTAAAATTAGTTTTCCGAACCTGTCTTTGATTTTATTGACTTGAGCGAGCAATATTATACTCTATCTATATCTTCAGTTTACTCAAATGCTGAGATAAACATTTCAAAGCACATCACGAGTTACCTAGTGAATATTGTCACGACCACAAGTATGCAGCAGGAAATGGCGAACAAATGGAAAATGTTTACCTACATTGTGCTATTCTAATGGTGCCAACAAAGACACAAACCAATTCAGTTTGCAAAGTGAAACATGGAATCAGACAACAAAGCTGTGCACGATACAGGATGCTGTTTGAATCGATATTCAATTTAAATCGTTCAAAACAAGCCGCAGATAAATTAGACGTTCTTTCACAAAGCATTGTTCGTGAGGTTCGAGGTGACTTCAATTTCCTGTTGGAGACGGAGCTTCCGTGGAACTTTTGAAGGCTGGCATGGAATCCGATGCACCTATGCAGTGGTTGCTTACACGACCGCGAGCTAATAGGCTATCGCGGTGTTGTACGTACTGGCGGGTTTTGAACGCTGCGCCGACGAATGACCACGAATAAACTTTAAAAGAGTAACATAAAAATTTCAATGTGTAATGGTATATGCCATTAAGATCTCCATTATAGAGATATCTATGGAGGCATATGCATATTTTTTCTGGAAGACTGTATTCTAAAGTCGGTCTTTTAAACTCACATACCTACGCGAAGTAAGGCGGGCCTATTATGCTGAAAATACGTCATAAATTCCTCGATTCTTCTCTGTCCGCTTTGAATTCTTTTCTGAGTATATTTTATTGCCAATACTATTTGATACATGCGATTGGTCGTAATTAAAGTGTGCATTTTTTATCGTTACTTAGCAATAATGTACCTATGTAAAGATCGATCGAAACACTTACTAAAAGTAATTTAACAAGATGCAATAATATGTGACGTCAAACGCAGCGTTTAAATAATAATCTCGTCTGTTCAATTCGCAGGAGCTCTCGAGTGCAGAGCGTAGAGTCGGTGCATTAATGCTGTTTCCGCAAACTAGATAATATTATACGTAGCTGTCACGGTTCATCTTTGTACTCGTATTTTAATAAGCTTTCTTATGTTATTGTTTCTTGCACGCTTAGCTAGAAGAAGATATTTTCATCATCTAGGAAACATGCCACCTACACCTAGCTACACTGTCAGAGTTAAATCACAATGTGACACAACAACATGTTGTTGTTTCGAGTCGCCAAGACTAAGGTCTTCTCACTAACTTCTTCCTACTTCATAATATCTTATAGAAGACATGCAGGACCCACAGTTTAACGAGTCTTTCAAAATACCATAACGTCCAGGTGAATAGTTTGCTACATTCTGAGATCAAGTACCTACCTATAATCCTACTAATTTTATGTTGGTCACTCTTTCACGCCTAAGCGAATGAACTGATTGAACTGAAATTTGGTATAGACATAGCTTAGACCCTGGAATAACACATAGGCTGTTTTACCCGTTGGGCGCAAATAGTATATCAAATATTTTAAGCTATAAGAAAATACACCTCCATACCTCTATGTAGATAAAATGTAAATATAATATTTGTGAAAATCTAGCTTCAGTATAGCAGACAGGCGAAGTATCGCGTTTCACTCAGCATTCACGCGGGTGCACTCAACGTCACTCTTATAACATGTCTGGTAAAGGTACCACGGAATAAAGGAGAAGAGGAACGGTCATAAGCAAAACGCACCAGAGCTTTATGCAAACCTTCGTATATATATTATAAACGTACAACATTTGTGTGAGCTATCGCAGTCGTCCATCAATTTAAATTTCTGTAAAACAAGCTCTACCATGGCCGTGAACTACAGATCATATAGCTATACTACCTCTATATGCCATGAACTTACTTAGTCAAGAAGACCAAGAAATCTTTTCGTGAACTTCACGGCAAGATCTCTGAAGACCTCTAGAGTTCGTTTGGGTACAATACACGTGCCAACAGCGCGACCTGTGAACACAAACTCATGTTCACTCGTTTCGTAGTTTTTGCGTTCGTTAACCATAGTGTGAAGCGAGCTTAACAGTTTGGCTGTTCTGCAATCTGTCATCTGTAAATATATGAAGTACTAGTTGCACCCAGCGGTTTTACCCGCTGTACTGTAGCCTTTGTGTTATTCCAGGTTCTAAGCTATCTCTATACAAAATGTCAGCTCAATCGGTCCACCCGTTTTGGCGTGAATGAGTAACAAACACACATCCAGACATCCTGACATCCAGACATCCATTCTTACAAACTTTCACATTTATAATATTAGTACGATATTATTTTATGTATTAAGATAACTTAACCGACTAGATTAAAGTAATCTGTGGAGCCTAGTAAAGTCTGCAATATCATGTGTATTGAAGTGAAAACGCACGAAAAACAAGTTATTAGCCTCCCGAGCTTAGTGCGGCTCATTGTCCGCCTTCACGAAACGAAAACTTTTCGAATGCCCTGTCGGCCCAGCCTTTATTAAAACCTACGGCCGGAGCGTATTGCATAACTGACAGTCGTAGACTTATGTTATTTACCCAGATACCACGCACAAATTACAAAACTGTCTTAAATTTATACTATTGTGCAAAAAAGTTTATAAAAACTTAAGGGTAAAAAAAACATTAGGTAGCTGTTATTACTCTAATATTAAGGGTCGTGTTCGTTAGTTGCTTCTTTAAGTTTGTAACGTTATTGGCTTAAAATTTTGTATGTACCTTAGACCCTGAAATATTCCATAATATAGGGTATATTATCATTTTATTTTTTGTGGTTTTCAATATAGAGTTTTCTTTTCTATTCTATATTTCTTTTCTTTTTTTACATTGGATTTTTTAAGTTGAATACAGCTAGGTTTGTATGAATTGCACAATCGAGTATTAGGATCGCACTGATCTTTCACGTTACACGGAGTCAGTTCTGATTAAGGAGCCCGGTGTCTGCCTATGTTTAATGAGCCTGCGCTGACGGCAATAAGTAAGGCGTCCTCACCGCAACCGATTCAATATTCGGAGTTGGAAAGTTTTATTATTGCGGCGTAAATATAATGAGTGCAGGTGAGCCTGTTGTCTGGCGGGATTTACAGCAAGCTATGAATATAAGAGAACGATTGTGCTAAAATCAAAGGAATTTAGAGAACATGTGCTAATAATGTGTTTGCCCAGTGTTTCCATGATAATTTTATTTTAATGGGTATTCTCGTTCTCTCTCATCGTTTCTTTTTTTAATGGTTAATAGGAAAACAAGAATAAATAAAAACTGACATTGCCACTTGCTATAAGCATATTGGCATAGATATATGTTTTACATTAAAATCACAGATTAAGTTCTCTATGCATTACTAGTTGTGCTGAATAATAAAATAAAATTAAAGTCTCCACTTTGTGCAATTAAATATCCTTTCATAGCGACAAATTTTCTATTCGAGAATTTGACGGGTCCATATTGGCTCGCATAAAATTTTTAGTCCTAATTTAATGTGGCATAACGTTTTTCAGCCTAAACATCAAAACGCCTAAAGTTTTTAGGCATAACTTTTTTGGCCTAAATTTTTCTCCCATTATATTTTTAAGCATAATAATATTTACGTATAAAATTTTTACGCATATTGTTTTAACGCCTAAAATATCTTACCATAAATTTTTTTGGCATAATTATATTCAGCCCTAATATTTTTCGACATAATAATATCCAGCCCTAATAATTTTCAGTATAATGATATATCCAGCCCTAATTTTTTAGCAAAGTGATATCTTGTCATAATACTATTACCAGGATTGTAATCGGCAAAATATTATTAAT
Source organism: Hemithea aestivaria (assembly GCA_947507615.1). NCBI lineage: Eukaryota > Metazoa > Arthropoda > Insecta > Lepidoptera > Geometridae > Hemithea > Hemithea aestivaria. The sequence continues at coordinate 13,486,910 of OX382331.1, forward strand.
ACTAAAAGAAACGAATTATTAATTTCAATGTTCTAACTTAAAACCTAACCTAGCCTTCTCGCGGTTTTTTTTTATAGAACGAAGTAAGAATTCGGGCAAGACGCTCTCCCGATGGTAAGAGATAACGCTGCTTATAATTAGTGCACTGCGTCATCGCTTCTTACTTGAGAGTAATAAGATGTTAAGACTTTTCAGCCCAGTAACTTCACTAGCTACTGTGCGGTTGTTTCATTTTAATCTCCTCTATACCCTGGATGGTCATTTTTGGCACTTTGTTGACCGCTGCCGTGGCACTGTGGACAACCTAACCTAAATTATCCGAGTCGGTTTTGTGACAGTCAGTCTTACTGGGTGCCATAAACTACTTTCCTAAATAATTTTATTAACTTACAATATTAGTTGTATGGCTTAATATAGTTATGTAAAATTATGATTATGCCCGAGAAAGTTATGCGAAACATTTTCGGACAAATTAAATTAGGACTAACAAAATTATGCGTACTTATATTATGACATACAAATTTATGCTTTACAAATATATGCTAAAAAACGTTAGGGCAACTGACAGTTATGGCAAGACATAAGTATGTCTAGATATAATTATGCCCAATTATGATTAGGCTAAAAAAAGTTATGCGAAACATTTTCGGCGAAACAAAATTAGGACAAAAAAAATTATGCGTGCGAATACGCTCCCGAATTTGACAGTCCACAGTCCACACTGACAATGCGCAGAAGGCCAAGGGACCATAATATAAAAATAAACACGTTCTTAAATGATTTACACAAGAATCCTTCCAAAATGTAAGCCGTAATGAGTGCATAATTAAATAACGTGAAGTGTGTGAGTTTAATAATGCAAAAGATCAGGTGCGTTCCACGGCCCGCGGCCAACCTTCGTCACACGATGGTGACGTTGTCGTCTGGCTACCATAACATAATGTGGTTTTTAATGCACACCGTAACTCAGTTCATTTTGCTTTAAAACTCGGTGAGAAATAAAATATTGGATTAAGCATTTATAATACGTATAATTTAATAATGAGTTAACATTTTATCAGTCATCAATATGCAAAAACTTGTAAATGGTGACTAGAAATCTTACTAATATTATAAACGTGAAAGTTTGTAAGAATGGATGTCTGGATGTTTGTTACTCTTTCACGCCTAAACGGGTGGACCGATTGAGCTGAAATTTGGTATAGAGATAGCTTAGACCCTGGAATGACACATAGGCTATATACATATATACAGCGGGTAAAACCGCTGGGCGCAGCTAGTATATTATATACCACATAACAGGTGTGCCATCTGCTTGTTTGTCACCTATTACATAAAAAAAACTCTTTGGTAACCACCACTTCAAAGTCTGTATAAAGTGTCTAACCATTTAAAAGACTATTACCCTAAAAGGCAAGCCAATTCAGGTGCATGCAAGCACAGGCAAGACTGACAGCTCATAAACCACAGGGTGTTCTCTAACGGGAAAGAATTAAGTATGAAATATGCGCACCTTGGGCCTACATTGATTTATGTGACGGCTATCTCCTTTAAATATTGTTCGGGAGCTTATGGAATGTGGGGGACACTGGTTCCTTAAGGTAAGAATTTGAATGGTAAATGAACGTGGAAGACGATTTAAATTATGTTTGGATTAAAATATTTGATAAATGGTAAATAATACAATAAAATATGATAAAAACTGCGCGAATTAAGTAAATATACAGTATAGTTAGTTATTATATTTTGTTCATAAAAAATATTTCACCTAAATAAGGTATCGTCCAGCCTTATGGACACCGTTTCTCTAAACGCTTATGCGACTGATTGATGTTGAAATCAGATTAAACTTTTATAATATGATAATTCCCTGTCTGATTTAAGAGCAAAACCAATTGATTCTTATCTTATTACATTAAATGATAAGTTAGATATATAAAAACCAACTTTGAATTTTTTCGCAAGTATAAAAAGAAAAATGGAGCGAAAAATCCCAATGAAAAGCTGTTTTCTATCTCGCCAAGTCACTCCGATGAAAATTGATTAATATTCGTGTAGGTGAGGCCATAAATCCATTGTTTGAATCTCAGCTGTAGTGACGTCGGAGCTCCCCAGGCAGCCATACATCGTCGCGGTGCCCTTTGAGAACGCACCAAGGAAACAAGGATACATCTTCAAACTAAACTACAAGATTACAAATATATTTAAAATAAGATTGTTTAGGTTTAACCCTTTAAATCTTATCGATTTCTATGATAAATGCGTTCATGGGAAATAGAAAATCTTTTAACTAAATAAAAATTCAATTATGAAATTCAAATTTAAATTTGTTCATATTTCTGAATACAAAAATAGCATTGCAAGCTTATATTTTATGCATATGTAATGTCTGGTTTACCCTTTTGCCAAACTTAGAAGTGTGAGAGAAATTACCGCACGTTCGAGAACAATGCTACCTCTAATTCAATAACGCTCCAAATAGCCCATCCCACACTTACCAAAAGCTGAAATGTTAATATGAACGAGTTCGACAGATAGGTGGCGTCCCATGTAAATGATGGGCCATCACAATAGACTGGAAGTCCCACTAGCTCTTTGATTTCCAAATTCACACCCCGTTTTACGCTCAGTAATTTTCTTGTTCGGACACAATTTCGACGGCGTTGGACCCCTCACAATAATAATTTCACAGGGAAACTATTATAGTCGATCCTCTCTAGCCAGTAATTAATTTTGCCATAAACCGGCTCAATTGAAGCGTAAAGATTTCGTGTAGGCTGACTCAAGAGAGAGTTTTGCGAATGATAATTAATTTTCAGCTGAATCGTTCGTTGTGTTTTTAAAGGTTATTTATTCAAAGTTGTATTAAATAAACCTTAGCTTTGGGTTAACAGTGATAGACGTGAATTTCTCATTAGCAAGTTGATTTATGTGGAGAAATTTTTGCACAAATTTTTATCTAACGATTTCATCTGCGTTTGATGTGTAGTTAAGGTCATAAGAAGCAAAGACACTAAACTTAACGTCTTAAAGGTGTCTTAGTAAGTTCCTTTACTAAACGTGCGTCTGCATACAATAAGATACATCACAATACCCCGGTGAAGTTTCAAGAACAAAGCCGCAGCTCGCGTCCTCCACTTATATCTTATACTACAAGGATACTGTCTACTGCATTGTCGAATTCACTTAAGTCAGTAACACACGGTTCATTCGCAAATTTGTTACCTTTAAGATAAAGACAGCTTCAAACTGCCTAATTAACAAATAAACCTTAAATTTACTGAATGCTTTAGTTTTATCTCGTCGTTTGTAAGTTAGATAAGAAACAAGCAGCTATGGAAAAAGCAGCTTCTAGCATAGGCAAGACATCTGGTACATGAAAGTAAAACTAAGAAGAATTAAAAAACAGGTTTGCAAATCAGTGCGGTAGGAGCAACGACAACGTGGGCCTGTATTTTTGGGGATAACATGCTTAAATTATATCTGTTTTCGTATCATATCGAAATCCTCAAATCAAAACCTACAACAGGGAAATATAGGTCCTACCGTTCTTCAAGATTCCACAACTCCAGTTCGCAACAGCTGTCACCTGGTTTTCCTTCAACCGACACGCCAGCCACACACTCGTAAGTTCCACCGCTCACCACATCCGAGCCGTCATTGTGTCAGGCACGTTAGCATGGCATTATTGGCTCGCGGGCAGTCTAGCCGGTGCATTCTCACCTGGGGCCCACTCTAAGACTTCCCAACTTTGACGTCACTGGCTTGAATTGCCGAGGTAACTACCACAATCGATCCGACTAACTTGCGTCTATGGTAATAGGGCTTTTTGAGAGGGCTGATTGTTAATAGGAGCTTCAGGAACTGCATATGACATTATATGTTCTAAAATTCAGAGTGCAAACCTCTGCTTTAAACTACGTAGGTATGTACCACGGGTTATTTTAATGATCTAAAATTAAACCAAAACTCAAAAAAGGTATCTACAAATATTTATATACCTACTCGTATCCAATGACAAACAAGCACGTAAAATAAAATAAATAAATACTTGCTAGTAAAACTAGGAGAAAATTGCAGCGAAATGTATCGATACGTGCTCATGTCAACCGCGAGGATGCTGCAACTACATTTAATAGAGCCCATTTAACCTGACGGCAGCACGTTCCAGTTTTTACTTCTCCTAATTAACTGGCGAGCCATGGCGGCACGTAACGCCACGCTCAACCATAAATACGGCAAGAAATCGGGACCATCCCCATAAATTCCTCTCGTAAAAGGCTCTGCGATTATGTTAGAGGGTGGTATTAGCAAAGTTTGTCCGATCGCGTGGAGGCACCCCCTATAATACATTTTTCGTTGATGTAACACGATTTCTCGACGGCTCTCGGTTACGTGATGGATTAAGAAGCGGCTTGCTCTCACCACCGTTGGATTAAGACGAGCTTCTATATTTAGGGCATAGCTAGCTAATATACAATGTTTGCTCGCGATAGACTCACCCGGGTAATGTGTAAGATCCGATGGATAATGGAGTTTTCTGTGTAGGGTGTTAAGCCGGGTCATAACTAATACGAGAAGCAATGTTTGCTTTAGTATATGACGTCATGTTATATGTTTAGATGCAAGATTCAATAGGATTTATTTTCAAATTAGATAACATCGTAGTGAACAAAATCTCGCAGATTAGATTTAGTGTGAGTTATAAACACAGGACAATACATTTCCTATATCTATTGTTATAAATAACAAAAATACTATCTGTGACAGCTTCATTTTTAAATTTCTGGCAACATTCCTTTTAGTCAATTACCAAATCATTATGGCTAAAAATATACCTATAAGTCAATTACTATCAAATCTGTAAGTTCAACGTTTTCCCAAGTCAATTTTCACAGCATTAGCTGCGCAATCTTTATAAATGGGATCGTAACACATATATCGCCTTGTATTCAATTTTCCGAACATTTTCCTTATAGTGTACCGGCTCGAACAATAATCATAAATACATTACGCGCTATTGAGGATGTGATCCTGTTCGTAAACAAAGCACCTCGGTTCGTCTTCCAATCTAACTCTTTATGGCCTATCTAACTTTGCCGGGTTTTAATAATGTCTCACCGCGCACCGTGTGAGGCTCAATATTCGATTACGTATTTTATTCTTGTAGTTAAAATATAATTTGAGTGGGATATAAATATACTGCTGATGATTAGGAAAAGAAGCTTTTCGCTGAAATGCCAAGTGCTCTTATCCTACTTACATTATAAACGCGAAAGTTTGTAAGAATGTATGTATGTTTGTCTGTTACTCTTTCACGCCTAAACGGGTGGACCGATTGAGCTGAAATTGGTATAGAGATAGCTTAGCCCTTAGAATATCTTATGAGCTACAGAACTGCAGGTAAATCCTCTAGGTGCAGCAGCTGGTAGTTATATAACTTATTCGTAATATATTCTATAGATATGTAAACTTATATTATGCGTCAAGTAATTTCCTTCAAATTTGTATCCGTTAATATTAGCTATAGGGAATAATTAGCGCAAATTTGCTTTACATCGGCCGATGCCTAGAGACGGGTGGCAGACCCCCAAACGTATAAATACTGAATAAGCAGTAAACTGTATTACTTCGACGAACCCTTTTCACTTGGCGAATTAGTAAAAAGCTATTGGGGAGCGAAAATTTTAACTTAAACGCGCCTGTTAGCTTATTCTGTACCTGAGTGTGTTTGACAGTACTGCGTGATTACATCTCGCATACCCTTCCTTTTGTTTGTTTTGATTTGGCTTAATTTGATTCGTGACGTTTTTCGCTTAGGACCAATTAAAGATTTTGCGTAATGGGAGTGTAAATTATGCAACAGATTAAGGCGTGATTTAAAAATTTAGCCCTTCAGTCCCTTGCATTGCTTGTGCAGTGAATATCAGTTACTGGATTTGGTTTTTGTACCTACTGGTCAAACATTAATAATTACACTAGCTAAATTTAAATTTTTTGATATTAAATTTGTCAAATTTCATTTAAAAAATATATAAAGACTAATCGTGTATTAAATTACAAAAAACGGTGTTGTAAAATACCGAAGACATTAAGACTTTTACCTCTTTAGTTTTTGATATGCTCTTTTACCTTCAGTTTGACTTTACTGTTTTTGAAAGCTGTTGTTGTTTATTTCCAATATATTTACTTAATGAAAATCTTATAATCCATCATTTATAACTCTGCATAATTAAAAGTTCTAATGTAATTCTGAGGACACTGGGCACTCTGCCTCACAAAGTTTTACAAACGGGCACTTCCCATTGTAACAAATTGACAGATATTTACTTTCTCATCGAGGAGTAGGTACCTAACTAGCGGTACTAGCGTCAAAGCTCACAGATCTTAACTCCTAACACCAAAAAATAACCCACGACTTAATCAAACACGCTATTAGACAGCAATGATGTTAATTGTACGAGTATCCGCCTTGTATTCGTCCCAGCGGCGCAACACTCGTATGCCAGACAAAATTATCGTGCGTAATTAAAAATGCCAACATACTAACAGACGGGCCCCGGCCTGTCTAATTAGCAAAAAGTTAATAAACAGAAGTACACGCTTGACAGTGACAAGCTCCCGTGAAAATGCCAAGATGAAACACGTTTAATTTGCATGCTCGTACGTGGAGCGGTGGCATACATGCCGACGACCCTCTGCACTGTAAAGGAGCCGATGTGGTACTCGCACTAAACTATAGATGTATTAATATATGAAGGATTTTTCGTTGAAACTATAATTTTAAAGAGTAATCTAGAATGATTATAAATAACGAGTGTAGTGCTATAATGGAATGAAAAATGTTTTGTAAATTGTTACTAAGTAAAATCTTATACCAGTGAATTCTCTCCGAATTGAATTCCGAGTTCAACTTGAAAACGGGTAGATTAATATTGATACAATATAAACACATATTTAAAAAGCGTAGAAATGCTTCAGGTAAACAGTAAAAATACCTAAGAGAAAAAAATTATAAAAAAGGTTTTGTGGAATTGTAAGCCCTTCCTCTTTTTTTGACGTCCTTTTTTTAAAGTTATGCGTTTCAGAGTACTTCAGATTACTACATATCAGTATGAAGCTTCAATATAATATTGTAATGTTAATAAAGTAATTTTGAACTACATAACCAAGCCAGTTTACTTAAATTAGTATGTAGAATGTAGGTACCAGGTACAAAGTGTACGAACAATCCCATAATATTTTGAGAAAATTGCAAAGAATACAACGTTCTTAGGCAAATGTTATTGTTGACGAGTAAGTACGCATTCTAAAGTATGCTGGTATAATATATTCACCACCATTCCTTGGTAACGTTCATTAAACTGAATACCAGCCTTTTGTACACAAAATAAAGGGTAACGCACAGTAAACCCCGCCGCACATGCTCACACTCGCATTGGCCGTCACGAGCCGCGTGCGAGTGGCTGTATTTAAAACGTATGGCGCAGTACCAAACTCCGCATTTGCTCTCACGCGTCGACGCAGGCACGTACATGAGTCGTACATGAGCGTGCACGCGCGTGTCGGCTAGGTGACGAGACATTTGTTTCGAGTGGCAATGTCGCGAGTGTTCAAGTACTAGTGTGAAATGGAGGAACTTATTGAAGCTGTTCGAAGCGAAAAATGTTTATACGACATAAACCACCAAGATTATATGAATACAAAATTAAAGGATTCTATTTGGAAACGAATCCATAATTTTTTTTCAGATAATTTCCTTATTAACAGTAATCTATTCAAAAACTCGTTATCACTGTCGGATTCTGAACTTATATCAATCGCGTCCATCTTGCTTCGTTTTCGTCTACGAACGAATGGTAGGTAGAGAGACACTGACTGATGTACGACTCGTGAAAGCAATTGCGGACACACACGTGTCTACCAATGCCAATGCGACATTGGCGCAGTGTCGTGAACGAGTGCGAGTGTGAGCATGTGCGGCGGGGTTTACGCCAGAAGGGTGATCTTCCTCACACGCGGAACAAATTTGACGTTTCCGTATGTCATAATTTGCATGCAATCAAGTGGAACGAGCCTTTATTATTATTGTTATAACCACAAAGTAGGAACTCCACTCCGAGTGTGCCTACTTTGTAACCGGGTTGCCCACATTTTGCAAACTTCAAACACTACAACGTATAATGTACCTACATACCTGGTTTAGTACGTAGATATAGATGTAACCACAGGTATAATGTAAGGGCTAAAGCCGCAATTTCATCTTTTTGTTTTGCCTAAAGGAGCAATGCTCTAGTATAGTATTTTCATTCTTAGCGCAGCTATTATACAGACTAGCATAGGTATGCAGGAATGTCCGCCTGAAAAAAGCCTTTCTTAGCACAGGTCCGCATCATAAAATCTATCCGTATTTCAAATTTGAAGCCAATCTGTTCAGCGGTGAATTGATTTATGTACTATACAGATGCACTTTTAAATATAGAAAAACATCATAATAATAATTAAAAAGAAATAATTACACCCTTGGTTTCCACACAAATTGATTCGCTGCAGGTACATATCCCATGAGCTTATGTCTATGGTGGTAACCGAGTCATTAAGGCCATCTCGAACTATTCGAGACATTCGACCATCGATCTGTCAAATTAGTCGCTCGCACTCTGAGTGCGCTCTCAGGTGCTGAAGACGAGCATCGCTAACAAAGCCAATCAGAGGCACACGTCGGGACCCTAACGGATAATCTATCATAATGACATCGATTTCCCATCTGCCTCTAGAACTGGGGCTACGTGACTGACGCGTCATGAGAACTTGCATCTTGGGATAAGGGCTTGTAAGTGACAACTAAGTAAAATAATATTTATGTGGGATAAATCATATAGGATTTATTAAAGAACAAATTGCTCTCAGATCCAAATATACTTGCTATATTTAGTGGAGGAATCTCAAAGTATGTAAATTTCAACCACTTTTTTTTTCTTAGATAAATAAATAGTGTTGCCAATCTGTTTTCGGATTTTCCTAGAGCTGTTTGACTGATTTTTACTAGGGCTTTAACGTGGCCTAACGACTGCCTTGACGCCAGCAAGCTGTGGTTTTTTGTTTTCGTTTTCGTCAGGAAGGTCAAGACCTTCCTTTTCACTAAAACTGAAAAAAACCACAGTTTATCGTGCCTTTAGAACTACGATTATAATACTTTCATATTAATTTCAAAACTGAAAAAAAAAATATATAGAATAGATATGGTGGTGTGTCCCTCACCCACACAAATACATACGAGTAGGTATTCTTGCCGAGCTTTCATTATGCACGTATTAGTTTTACACACGTCGCCACGTCAAGAGCTCGGTTGTACACTAATCTACGATAATTATCTCACCATTCTGTAACGTTGACGCAGATTACTTTATAAGCTTAGATAGGTCAACAAAAGATGCAAACCAACAGTGCCAACGAGCCAACTGTCCTTGATATTGTCTGCACTCCCCCATTATCCATGTAAATTTTCTCCAGTAACAGGTCAACTGGTACAAAATGCTACTTTAGCATTAAGTCCTAGCGTTGTGCTGAATAATAAAATAAATAAATAAACGAGTGAGTGTGAGTGTTTAGACCGGTTCGCTCATACTTCTGGTACCTTGAAAGTAACCGATTGGCGCTTGGCCTTGGGAATGAGCGGTAGAATATTAAAATAAAATGTACAATTGACTTGCATAAGTGCTGCATTGTAGCCTATTTAAATAATTGAATTTTGAGTTTGAGTTTGGCTAAATTGGGATTTCTGTAACCGTGGAGACAAACTTAAAACGTTCCATGGTCAATCTTAGTGTTTATGAATCCTGTGGACGTCAAAGCCCGAGGCACGCCCTGCTACGTGTGTAATAAGACGCTCTGCGGCCGCTCGTTGCCGTCGCCGCCGCATCACCGGAGCAAATTAACGCTGCCTTTAGATTGTACGCTTGATGCTTTGTCATATTTTGTAAAAGTTTTCTTTATGAATTCATACCGTTAGCAACAAGCTTTTAGCGCTTAGCACTAGTGTCTGATTCCGGTATCTATCGAGTCCTAAAGTGTATTATGGTCGTTCTTATTCTTCCTGTTGAGGTCAGCAGCAGGGTCGCAGCAGGTCGTATTAAGTCGTATCGACTTGATGTGACATTTCACGTCATTTCATTCATTTTTGACAATTCGGTCTTCGGTTCGGTTCTCTGACGGATAAGTGCCCTGCAGAGCGAGCAAATTAACGCTGCGTTTACACTGTACAATTGATGCTTTGTAATATTTTGTAAAAGGTTGCTGTTCATACAAAAACTTAAGACTAGACTCTACATTACAATTGAATTCTTCAGCATAAATGCATTTTCCCCATAAAAAGGCATTTGAAAAATATTGTTTAGATAGCATTTGTGGAATCGTAACAACGAGCTGTGACTGTAATTTTCGATAGTGTATTATGCTTTGTTATCATAAATATTTTATTAAAGGAATATTTTGTAACATCCGTAACAGATATGCTGAAATGAAAATCCCAAAAAGATCTTTTTCAAAAGGGAGACATAGAACAAAAATGAACACAAGGTTTCTAATTGTGTGAAGTTCAGCGCAATAAACGAACTTTACATGATTTTTTTAACGATTTGGAACTCACATAGTTTCAAATATTCATAATAAAAATATAATACATTGACTAGTTACATAAATACCATCCTTATTCAACTCCATAGTTCCTCCAACTAGACTATAAACATTTGAGCCACTCGGCGAAGTTCCTCGTATCGCTCATTACTAAGTTGTATCACTAATGAACATAGTATAATGCAATACCGTAAATACAAGCACTAATAGAAAGTTATCTAAGTGGGTACCAGTTAGTACTAGTTAGCGCAATGCGGGTACTCGATACCACAGTTGCTGTGACGTCATTGTGCATAGATACAGTATATTTATTAAGGCTACATATTTGAGAGATTTTCTAACAATTTAAAGTTTTTATTATTTTATAGAGAAATTTAAAATAATAGTTTTAGTTCTTTTACTCATAGGTTCTTAACAAGTGAAATTTAAAAATACTTTTTAAAAACAAGCTTTAATTATTATTATCGTCTTGTATCATAAAGTACTCGTCAAGACGAATCCAATGAGCCCAAACTCGATGGGGTTGCGTTGTTTTATGACGGAGTTCCTATGGCCACCTTCCAACTCCATCATCAAATCAGCTCGATGTCATAAAAATATTGCATTGTCATCCGATTTACAACCGCATGCAAATTTTCAGCTCAATTGGAAACCGGGAAGTGGGTCAAATTAAACTTGCAAGATTTCATTACAGACAGACAGACAACAAACAGGTGAAAGTAATATAAAGCTTGTAATAAAAGAAGGTAACGTACGTCTAAGATTCTACCAATTTGAAAAATAATGAAATTGCATTTGGAAATTGAAACGCAGGATCAAAATAGCTTAAACTTATTTTGAGATTATTTAAAGTTTAATATCATAACAAGATTTGAACTACAACACTTTAAACTGCCTCGATTTAAACACATATTAATTTTATTAGCCAGGACTTTTCGGGTAAGTGTTTAATGCTATTATTGCAAAAACATATCAGATTTGAACTTATCCTTTTTTATCCCTATTCCATATTAACAATCAAGTATTTTATAGTAAGAGAAGAACTCACTCTTCACTCTTTCTCAGCTCTAATGAAGCGGCCGCAGTGCCGACGACGTCGAGGGCCATAATGGTTTCCTCCCGAGCCTTTGTCGAGCCAACTTTGCAACTCTTCGCTCTTTAACTAGAAGTGACAAGGAAATGCACGCCGCTGTGATTTAGGGACTGGACGCGAATTTATGTCGTAAATATTATAATAATGAATGAAGTTATGTTTTAAATAACATAACAAATGTTTTTAAAGTATTATAATTTAAAGTATCTCCTTTAAAGTAATCATATCTTTTGGTCTTTAATTATTGACTTATGGTGGTAGCACATGTATGGGCACTGACCGCGCTGAAAGAATTTTTCTACAGGAAGTCTTCTTCCGATTCAAACGATTCGACTCCGGCAAGTGTGCGAGGTTTTATGAGATTTCATTATATAAACTCAAAGTTCGATTGATTGCAGTATGTGTAGACAGATGTGCGTCTTCGAACGTTCTCTTCTTTAACGTTACACGAGCTACCTTTTCCAGGCGATTGTATAGGGAGAGTATAGAATACTGGAAGTACATTTCCTGAACATAGTATTCACATAACTTGTTATAACTCTATCATTGCGCTATGTTTTATCTATTTTAATCAAAAAATTTGTTATTAAAACATTAAAATACTTTATTAATATTCCATTCCAAACATTTTAAATCTTCGCACTCAAAGTCATTTATCCTCCACAAATAAACAGAAGGCTCTAGTTTCTTAAGACTTCTTCACCGTTCATTGAGACGCATGCAAAGATACGTTCCCTGATTAAACACGCCTTATTTGTATACGCCTTAATTAAACGATGCCGCGACGTCTACGCACTCTCTCTAAAGAAACTGTATTTATTAATTTGACGGATAATATTTGCTTTTAATAATCGACGGTAATTTGGAATCCTTTGACATATTTAGGGGGTGCATGTTTGGTGTGATGCTATTTATGTAAGTGTAAATTATTTAGGCATGTAATTTTTGGTTAGCAAGAAAATAATTACTAAACTTAGTAAAAAAGTAGTAGCCTATGTGTTATTCCAGGGTCAGTACAGCGCATAAAACAGGGCGCAAGTAACCTAATCTTTAAATTTTTGAAAAATTTGGCTAAATGCTTGTTGCAAATGCCTTAATTAAGGAAAAAAGATCAATACTACAGCATTTAAGATCATTTGTATCAACCACAGATTGATAAATATTAAGAAAATTATAGTTAAATTACCTTAGGCCAAGAGTATACACAATTTCCATAAACTTTCATCGGAAAGTTCACGAATGTAATTACAGTGGCGTCACCTGCGAACGAGGCTTCTATGCAAAATACGCGTATTCTCCAGCCAAATTTCTGCACCTTATTTATAGAATCACTTAAAGAATACAAAAATTAGTTTCATAAAATCAAAATGAGGCACCTATAGTACCTAACCACATTGGTTTATTGGCCTAAACGCACCTACGCACATAAAAACACGTCTGCTCTTTTATACATTGTCATCACTGGCCTTTCGGATCTATAAAAGATAATTTTAGCAGCGTCCATGTTCAAGGTACGGCACTTACGAGAAAGGCTAGTAAGGCCTATACGGGAGTGAAAACGTCGTACGCAAAATGTACAGACAAATTGTGTTCTTGAGTGGCTGGAGGATTGGCCGCACGTTGGTGTCGTCTGTCACGTTTTTGTGCTAGGTGCTCGAACCAGGCATTATCATGAGCAGAAATACCGTCAAATAGTGTCTTCCTCCAGCTAGCACGATCATTTGACGCTTCTTCCCAGGTTTAAGGGTCGATGTTATACACTGAAACGGTGTAATAAATGATTAGTATTTTGGCGTCTATAATACAGTCTCGCGAATATATCTATCTAAATATATAAAAGGAAAGAGTATCTGATTGACTGACTGATCTATCAACGCCCAAACCACTGAACGGATTCGGTTGAAATTTGGAATACAGATAGGTTTTATGACGTAGACCTTCGTTAAGAAAGGATTTTGCCACGCAGGTAAAGCTGCGAGCATTAGCTAGTTATATAGAATATCTATAGTAGGAATCATTACTCTATAAATTAATTCATAGTTTGTAAAAACGTTTTCAAAATGAATTTTATTAGGAAAATGTGTGTTTTATGCGTTCGAGTAAAGGACATGGGCTTACTTTGAAGTGCCTCATTTTTTTTCAGTAAGCTCAGTCCAGTAGCTTTTTTCTTGCATGGAACTGATCTTATAAAATTCTGAGTGTACCCCAGATCGGTTTCATCTGATAAATGCGAGCTGTCAATTTCCTCGACCTCATATATTTGACTTGGAATAACTTTTAGGGGAAATATTGGGCGCGGATAATTGATTTTATTTCCGAAGGTGAGATAATATTTTTAGGCTCAGTTCAAATAAAAGTTTGGAGCTTACATGATGACGCACGAATCTCTCGTTGTGTTGACACGAGTATACGAATTGTTAGATTAATATTCCTTACATTTACCTATTACCGTTTAATTTAATATTATTTATTAGTACACCTACATATAGGTACATTGCCTTGGAGCGCAAAAAGTAAACAGGCTCAAAATAAGAAAATAAGAAAATGTTACCTGCTCCAAGTATTTTTCCAATAATAATGCCAGCAAAATTGTTGGTGCGAAAAACATAATGCAAGTTTTGATCGAATAAACAACATGTTATGATCACGGTTACCGAGCTCGAGGCAAGTTAGTAGATGTTTTTATTCGAGCAACATTATAATATCGTCAGGGCGGAGAGAAAGGCTTGTCAGCGGCGCTCCTCACCTTTTCCTGTATTACTTTCTTCAGGAAATATGAGTAGGAGCGGTATCAGAACGCAGGTCGCGGCGCCCGCAGATTGGATCGAGTTAATTTCGCTCCACAAACAAATTGACAAAGTTTAGAGCGGGGCATATTTCTTCGCCCGCTGTACCCCCACCTCCCCGCTGACAGATTCCCGCATAGCGGAAATTAAATTTCACATCCGAACAAGAGCGGGAACACTCGCCGCGACAAACACGTGTCGCGCGACAGGCTGCGGTGACGCGACATGTCGCAGCTCCGCGCCCGAGCCTCTGTCACAGGAGTACCTTGATTAGATATTGTTAATACGTCGATGAAACTTGCCCGGGCGGAACTTACAGCTCATCTGTGTCAATATTATACAACAGAAGTTCTACGAGTGTGCGGTTTCTGTTATATATTCCATACTTCACTAGATATTATTTTGCAAACGGTTACCAACAGATCAGATTTACACGTGTTTACAATAGTTTACAACATAGCAAAACTAATCCGGGTGCGCTCTATCAAAATTGCAATTAAAAGCCCATTTACGGCGGCGGACCGAGACAGACCTGGGGTCACCTCGAGAAGGACGCTCGAATTGGCCATTAATGGGCGCTTCGGACCTTGTTTACACCGCGCTTGCCCTAATGACGACCTTTGCTCCGCTTCCCTTCGTTAAGGCGAGCGAAAACCTCACACTAAAAGGCGCGGGTCCCCGGACTGACCCGTGGAGACGTGCGAAACGAAACATCCCGTCGCCACGCTGCGGGAAAAGGACAAAGGGCGATAGCTTTCGGATTAATGCCCATGTACGAGGCCGTTAAAAGGCTAGCCAGCTCCTCGGTGCGCCAGGGTTAACAAGGTTATTACGGGATCATCCCGACCGCCGCCGTAAAAGTGTTAATTATGTTCCAGAGAATGTTGTTATTTACGATTGACATATGAGCTGTGGTCTCGAAATTAAATTTTGTTAAGGCGATTAGCGGTAAACCCTACAAAATACTCGTACAAATCTCGGCACCGATTTGCGCCAATAGCTTTTGTTTGTCCCCAACAACCTCGGGCCGGCCAATACACACGGACATTAAAAAAGTCCGAAACTCCGTAGAATCCTAATGGACTCCATTGACATAAATGTTTTATTCAATTGGAGCCCGCGCCAAAACAAAAGAAAGTATGTCCTCGTCATTATGAGTTGGAAAAGTTTTTGCATTTTTACTCGTTACCGGTCCTCTGAGGAGAAATAAATACACTGAGCTGGATAAAGAACCAAGTTTGAAGGCATTTTACTTCGCTAATAAAATAATTTAGCAGCAATAGAGAATAAACTATAACATTTCGGCTTAATGTACCTATTTAAGGCATATAAATCAAGCATGCCTGACGGCCACGTAAACCTTAGGTGCCGTCCTAAGTTGATTACCCAATGTGCACCACGTGTGCAAATTCACTATAAATCCGGGCATTAGGTGAAAGCTTTCATTACTTAAGTCCCGTAAAACCCTTATCCCATAACGTTAATAACACAATTACTATAAATCTATCATCGCTGAGCAAACACGGTCCGAATCTGAGCCTAAGCTAATACATTTTGTCCACGCCCGTATTCATAGTTAACGACTAGGGTAGTGTACTGGTAGTATTTGCTGAACACACACGCGGTGCCCGCACGACGCAATATAACCTGCAAGACGCGGCCGGGTCGAGCCCCGGGGTCCTTCCCCAACCCGAGAGGACAGTAATTACGGTAGGCAAATTAAGCAGTAAGGGGCCACACCCGTGCACGCTCCCATGTCCGTCTTTGTACGCTGTGTTGCCAATGTCTCGGAATACGATATCTGACTTTTCTTAATCCGTATTTCCATAATGTCAACATGTATTTTGCTACAGAACATTGTACGTGTTAGCTTAAGACTTAGTCGTATATCATGATTTAAAGTTCACCACTACGACGCGATTTGTTAGCAATAATGAAACGAAAAATGAAGACAGAAAACTATCCTTCACAAATTACTCCACACCTTTTGTGATGACTTTTCTATTTATTGTACGTAGTAAGAGAATTAAACATAGGTATAATATTAGGTCAACACAGGGGGAGGGCATCGGCGGATTTTTTGTATATCAACACTGGTTGTATTTGCTACCCCACTCGTAGCGCCACGTGACGCGCCGTTTAGTAGCGGCCAGTTTAAGGAACTACGCGGGCCTCACGGAATATTCTCTTTAACAAAAAAATCACGACTTCTTATTTTTTTATAAAACTGTTTACCGTATTATTATATAATAAAGTATACATATAAAATATCTAAATTTATTAAATCGATTTTAATATCCCCAGATATGTAAAATAATCCTCAAAATTATGATTATTTTTTGTTCTAGCGAGGGATCAAGTTATACTGGTCAGGCAAATTGCCTCTCTTTCTAATAAAGCATTTTCTCCAAATAGCTATCCTTGTCTATTGACTCGTATTTAGCCAGTGTTGTGAATATTTTGACGATTGAATCGATGCATGATAATCGATTAGAGGACAAATGCATACCACATCTTCGACCAGGTCTAATTGCATGCTATCTTTAGGTACAACTAGCGCATAATATGTTCTGTAGGCCCATGTTGACGACTCATAGTTCAGTACGACTACTACGGAAATTCATTTATTCCTATCCAGTTTTACCCATTGAAAAGTACCTACTGTTACCTATTGTCAAGAGCCTAGAGAGACTTATAGAGCCTAAGCTACCTATTATACCAAATTTGATTAGTTCAGCTGTAAATATGTTAAAAATAGCTAATGTGTAATGTGTATGTTCATTAGAAATATTCCAAAATAACATTGCAAGAAATGAGTTTTAAGGGGTTTGCCCACTATACCGTACCATATGCTCGTTTGCATTTCTTCTTTCTCTCGTATTTTGCCCGTGTTCAAAACAGAATCTAATCACGAGAATGCAGTACCAATTTCATTTTTGCATGCCTATCAATATAATATGTTGCTTACATGTTCAAGCATCTTTACGTGTTAACCTTTTTCGTTGAACTGGCAACAGATGAACTTAGATGAGTTTTCTTTATTAAAAATGAAAATAAGTTTATATTATTATCGGTCATCATTCGTGGCCATAAACCCGTACACTCACTGCATTCTGGTCCCCACACGCAGTTGTTTGGCAACATCGCATGCCATGGATAGAGCTGTCAGTATCAGCAACATATTCTCAGCGATATTTATTGTTAACGCTCCGTGCAAGGCTCGCAACGATGTTCTCTTACTTTTTAATACATACAATACTGCCGTGGTATATATATACAGTCGGCACGAAGCCGAAGTAAATACAAGTGAGTTTATGCCGTTTATTTACAAAGGTGAATACTCATGAATCGTTTAGTGTAAAAAGGGCCTGATGTTATTTTTCGGTTTGGCATGTTCCTAAGACAATTATTATTATTGTATGATACGGTATAATGGACAGTCGCCTTGAAGTCCATGTCATTTAAGTTGACAACTAGAGCAGATGATTTTTTATAGTGGGTTATTCTCATAAAATTTTATCATGGCAGTAACGTCACAATTTATTGTTTAACCCCCCACGCAAAAATACGGGGTGTTATAAGTATGAGTACGGATTTTTTTTTGATTTTTTGAGATTGTTTTTTTTAGGTAGAAATAGTCTAGAGTGTTCTTAGCCGCCATGAAATGGTGATTACATTTTTTTCCACAACTCCCTCAACATGGGTATTAAATGAAAAGGTTTGATTAGTACAATAACTACAATAAACAGATTTTAATAAACTAACATCTGAAAAACTAAAAGATGGTTGCAACCACAAAATTACATATTTTGAATGCGTTGGGGGTTTTTTAAATTTTTAATTTAATTCACTTATGTTGTAAAAATTGGGTAGTTCCCGTGTTCCCCACTATTTGTCCCACTAGTGGGGCAGGTGAAACTGTCAAATATTTTTTGCATCTCACGCGCCCCACTGATCGCGTTTTAGTGTGGCGGGTGGTAATATTAAAAAAGTACACTTCACGCGCCCCATCAGGGCTGTAACTCATGCAAAAATATAATTTATTGGGCACGAATAAATGATGAATGGTGTTATTAATGCAAATATTTTGCGAAGAACTAGGAGATCAGAAATTATAAGGAACTATGTACTATTTAGCAGACAAACAACACATAACAAAATCATCCCTTCTGATAATATATGTATTATTAAAATCTCGTATTGCAGTGATTTTAGTCGCACTTTCCTGATTAATTCTAACTTTTTTGTACCTTTGTGTAATTTATATGAATGGGATGACATGTGTTTATTAGTAGACGCAGGTACAGGCACAGCAGTACAAGTCAACGAATACTCGTATGTAAGACTTCATTTCAATTATGATCTCCTGGTACCTTTTTCTTTTTATCTACCTTGCAAATATGTGAAAGTGATGGAAGAAATGAAGGGTCTTGAGGAAATCTTCATTTCAAATGACAGCTATCAAAATTAAAATATCAATATCTCGGAAAGTTCTCGTAGTCTTAGGCTGATGGTGTCTTGGAAGAACCCGCCCCACCAAAACGCGATCAGTGGGGTGCGTGAAACACAAAAATTATTTGACAGTTTCACCTGCCCCACCAGTGGGGCGGATAGTGGGGCACGCGGAACCTACCCTATAAATTTGATTTCAACGAAATTTTAACATAAATATAAAGTACACGGATATTTTAGGATGTATCAAAAAAATATGACACGTGAAGTTGCGTAAAGTTACCGTCATTTTTCGTAACAAAAGATCATCTCGTATTTTGGTATATAAAACCTATGGCGAATGCGAGTCAGACTTGCGCACAAAAAGCTACGTATCATTCATTATCTATACAACAGGGAGAACACTTTTATTATTATGTCTATTCATTATAAATTATTTATAATATTAACAATATTATCATATAACCTCTTGTTTAGTCGCATCACGCGGCGCTGCGAGTAGGTTAGTGAAAACCTACAGTATTGATATACAAATATAAAATTTGCTAAAATATAAAAATGCTCCGATGCCATTCCCCTGTTTTTTTTTCAATCGAGATACGTACAAATTTAATATTTTCTTTTTTATGAGCGGATGAGAATATACCATCCACATTATGAAAACGTCATTTTTTGTTATAGACTAAAATAAGTTCCGAACAAGAAATGAAAACTCTTTTAAAAAGTTATTCACCAAAAACATAAAAACCTGACCTCTTTTTAACCCCGAAGGAAAAACGACGGGGTGTTATAAGTTTGACGTGTCTGTCTGTCTGTCTGTGGCATCGTTGCTCATGTACTTTGTCTTACTTCTGGGTCCCGTACAGATGAACGGATTTTGATCTTGTTTTTTTGTTTGAAAGTAGAGTCGAAAGGTAGTCGAGAGTTTTCTTAGCCGTGTTTGGTGGAAATCGATCTAAGATGGCCGCCGCTACAATTTGGCGGATTATTTTTTTTCTTCACAACCTCGTCAAATGTAAGGGTATGAAATGAAAGGACTTGACTAGTAAAACATATGCATTACATTTGTTACATTTAAAATCCAAGATGGCCGCCGCTAAAAATAGCTGATTAATTATTTTCTCCATAATCCCGTCAATGTGCGCATCAAATGAAAGTTGAAAGGGCTTGACTAGTAGTAGTATGTAGTATATATTATTATGATAAATTTAAAATCAAAGATGGCCACCTTCCACAAAATAGGTAATTTTGAAAACGTTGCGTAGGGGGCAATTTTTTTTAAATTTAATTCACAAGCTTTTTTTACATTCGCCTGTCCTATTGTCTATAATCAAATCTTGCTAGTAAAATTTACTCTACTTCCCATTTTTCAATTTAGCTTAAACTTTGCATGCATGTGTATAAATCGGATGTCTTTAAGAATCTAAATTAATATATGGAAAGAGTGACTGACTTATTGACTGACTGATCTATCAACGCACAGCCTTCAACGCACAGCCTAAACCGATGGACGGATTTGGTTGAAATTTGGAATATTAATAGGGTTAATGACGTAGACCTCCACTAAGAAAGAATTTTGCCATGCGGGCAAAGTCGCGAGCACAAGCTAGTATTTTATATTTGACTTGTTTAAAACTAAAACGCTATTTTTGCTATAAGATGAAATCGGAACTAACAATGTCTTTGGAAAGCAAAAGTCTTCCTTTATGATTTCCGACATTAACACCATTTAAAACAAAAGATCAGATTTGCAACCGTGCGTATGTTCTGCCTCTTAGTCAAAAATATTATATTATCGCTTTGTAATCGATTACTTGGCATAATCGAGTTTTAAATTGAAACTTTTTCGTTGCCCATCACTAAAACCAGCGTAGCCAATAGGAAAAGTGGGCGGAGTCGTCAAATTGTGAAAAAAATTATTTCAAGGAAAACTTTGTCTATTGCCCCTCTATTGGATATGTTCTCGATGGGTCAACACAATAACATAATTACGCAATAAACACATACTATGAAAACAAAATATAAATTGAATAATATATAAATTCTGTGAAAGTTCAAATCCTGGCTACACTGTCGATGTCCATCGTTGTACGGTTGCCGGTTTATTTTAGGTTATTCCTCGTCTTATTACAATGTGGCCTCCCCTGCGGCGCGCTCACCTCCGAAACTGATTTGGTCCCGGCATCAGAGTTTCATTACGGTCTGTCGAAAACAATCCACTCTAAATATCTATTCTTGGGCCCGCGCACTCGGGAATTACATTAGTCTGAGGTGGCGAAGGCTCAACTCAATTTGTTTGCTAGTAATAATAGCGCTATCAGGTTATAAACAAATGAGCTATTGTGATATTCTGGGTAAAACGGTTTCCCACTGTCTGCTAGGTTTCATATTAAATTCAACGTAGTCTGCTTGTATAATATACTACAAATTGTACGTTTCATGTTGATATTAGACTTTATAAACCGACTTATATTACTAGTCATACATTCACGTAAAATAAACTCTGGGAAACTGAACGTGGTTCAAAGTATAGCAATAATTATTGCTACAGAAATCCCAAAAGCTATTATTAAAACTTAGTGGTTCGATATCGAAAACTTTAACAAAACCCTTCGATTCGAACACCTCGTATCGCATGCCGACCTCGCGTGTCCCCTACGGCTTTAAAAGGCTTACCACTTGGTACTATGGAGAACCACGCGACTCTACGGGGAATTCTGAGTAAATATAATTTGTCCATTAAAAAAATCAACAAGCGTTGACCACACTTGAGAGAGATGGTCACAAAGCGTCTCGTTAGTGGGAACGTGCCGGTTGTCACACACTTCACCCATCGGCCCTTCGTAAATAATGAGAGGGCGGCCCTTCAGCTTGAGATGTGGGACACGAATATCCGATGGAGGAGGCGTACGGGCTCAAATCACACAACTTATGTGCTGACCAGAAATAGACAATAACTTTTATTCACAGAACAAGTATCTCGATCATTGTTGTAACTTAGGGCAATGATGCGACTATTTAAGGCGAAGAAAAAATAACCAAGTACGTAGGCTGTAGCTATTTTTATACTTCACAATCCAAATTGTTATTAAGGGTTTCTACTTATAAACAAAAGCAAAGTTTAGTTACCATATCTAAAAGTTTATGGTTCTACAGTTTCGTAGCCTTCGCAAGCCTAACCCCTAGGGATAGTAAAACCTACGTGGACCCGGCTTGTCGTCGTCCAAGGCTGAATTCCTCTTAGATTGGCTCCGACCTCCAAATATAGAACCAAACAAGGAGCTGTATTAGACGTGAGAAATGGGATTTCCCTGGGCTTTAATGGTTAATAGATAAATATAGAGCCTGTGTACCTATCGAAAATGTGTTTTAAATTACATTTTTTCCTGATTTAGTGTGCTCAGAACATTGCAGAGAAAAACTCTGTATTAAAAATCAAACTACAGCAAAGTCTGAAAAAGGAAGGATGCACTGAAAAAAAAAAGTGATTGGTTTAAACAAGATGTTGTTTACTGTAATCACCATCTTAGCTCCATATGAGCCTACAAAAATTATTATTGCTGCAACTAAGACAAAATTGTTGATTTTCTCTTTGTTTTGTTAGTTAAGTACTGTACCACCGTTATAAAGAGTAGTTATTTAGTTTGATTACTGTCTTGTTCAGTGCATATAGTTATAGTCGTTTTTATTATGATGCATTATTAGATTATTATCAATTAAAATAGGTTGTTTTTCAACCATATTTAGCTTGCTATTGCAACTAAGCCATCTCTTTTATATAACTAACATGATAAACGTTATTACAAATATAACGGTGCCAACTAAGAGAAATCAATACTTAGTTGGCTCTCATTTTTTTCAGTGTGGTATTGACTTTTTCAGTGAGTACGTATTTTTTCAGAATTGTACCCAAGTGACAAACAATACAATCCAGCAATCCATTTCATTTCTAGCGCTTCCTTCGCTTACCAATCAATCGCAAGCGGAATCTAAAACAATCGCATCGCCGATCCAAGTGATTCTGGCAGAGCGCGGATCGTAAAGAATAGGCGTCGCGGGCGAAGTTTTCCCATGGAAGGCATAAATTGGATTCGGAAGCAGATCACGTAACGGTTAAGAGTTCACAAAACTGGGCTATAAATCGGACGCGCGGAGGTGCGCCGGAGACAAACGGCGCCGGACCGGAAGATAGAAGCTATTGAGTTATTTTCAATTTGTGATGGTGTGGCGTCCGCAGTTTGTCATGCTTTTATTCCTGAAATAGTTTGTAGTGTCGTGCGTTGTTTTGTGTGAATATGGTGCTCTTTCAAGCTTTTGTTGCGACTTTACTGAGCTAATAAAGTAGATCGAGTATGCTCAGTGCTCGTATATACTTTCAGACGTTACGGCACTGGCATAAATCAGGAATGTAGTCTTATAAAAATAAAGAAAATCAGCTTTGTACCAATAATATTTACGGTTGTTGGCAATGAACACTAATCGCTGGGTAACATCTATACATGCATGTATCTACTATCATATTCATATTTACATTGAGGACATACATTAATAAGCCTCAAGCACCTTGACTTTTGTTCTAGGTTTGATTATCGTTACTATCTCTCTGAAGTCGCTCCCTCAAGACCCCTTCATGGACATCACTCGCCGAAGATGCTGGTGCAGTGATACGACTAATGGTCTGCCGCTATAGGTGCCAGCAGGTGCCTAAATATCCATTTCATTCTCTGACGACCGAGCAAAACTTACTTAATCGTTACTATCACTTACACAAAATTTCACTAATACAGTTTGAAGCATATCAACTGGGCATTTTGGTATCCAAGTTTTACCAAATCATCTACAATGTAACGATTCTACATTTTTCCATACCACGTTACCTTCAATAAATAAATACAAAGCTAGGTAAAGAAGCGCGGGGTCGGAGGCGGTAGAGCGCGTAATGAGCGTATAATTCTCACCGCCAGGTGGCGCTGCGGTCTGTCTCGGCGGAAGCATAAATGTCAGCTAATTCATGTAAATAGCTGTCTCCAATGCCCTTCGATTTTTCAAAGATAATTCCGAACAAGGATTGGGTCATTTGAATTGTAATGAATGCAGTTGGATTTGATTTTGCGTTCGGATATCTTTTACCATAAGGAAATTGTGTTTCTACTTAATCGATTCTATTGATATTATTATCTTTACTTGGAACGTTTCTATCATCCCAGTTTCTGAGACACTCGTTTACAGTAGACAGTAGACAACAACACCCGACAATAAATTAAATGTAATTTCATGTTGGCAGTTGATACCATGGTCAAAATCCTACAAATACTTAGAAAAAAAATGATATATGAAGCTAATTGTCTATGAAGCTAGTTTAATGTTTGCTTAAGACCTGAGGAAATTGTGATTTAAGGCAAACCTACAGTGAATTATTATTAATAATTTAAAAACATTTTATATCGAACCAGTTGGCGATTAAAAGTATCCAAGTATACATACTTGTCTTCTATATATTAGAGATAGTTTATATGGATTCACCCTTAACATCTTGAGATTCATATTAAAGCAGGGAAAATTGATGACGTCCATACATTCCACATCGCCAACGTGTAGCAATCACTCGCCTATTGATAATACCTTATACAATAACATCTTAATACAACCCTATTAAGGCCCCCAATATTCCCCCAAGTCTTGACCCGAGATACCTACCTTAATAAATCAATAGCATAGTACAGAAACTTCTGTTTAGGTAGGTAGCCTGAAACATACGATTATACTTATGTTTGTATTTCAAAGCATTTAAAATAGTTTTTATTTGTCATATCCTATTAGGTGCAATTTTACTCATTTAAATAGACTTCTGTGTGTTATTCCAGGGTTTAAGAATAGAACAGAAATCACTTTATTGAATAACAATAGAAAAAAAAGTAAATACATACATATCAGACAAAAAGTGTTACAATTTGCGGTATTATCGCTAAAAGCGATCTTTTTCAAACAACCTAGCAGGGAAAGGAAAAATAGAAATTATTAGGGGCTGCGCAGACGACAGACTATCCATGACGCACTTTTTAGTCTGTGAAAATAGAACCTATGCAATTATATGCAGTAACGCACACGACGCGCAAAAAGTCCGGCACACAAATAATCCGTGAAATTCGGGCAGACCGGATCGCGCCGCGTCGCGCCGCTCCGCGCAAAAAGTGTGTGAAAAAAATAGAACGTTTGCTTCAACGCGCGCTAACGCAGACGGCACACATTTTAGTCTGCAATCTGCATTTGCTAGTGGTGGACGTAACGCTTCTTTCTTCTTCTTTTTCTGTACTTCATGTACAAAATAATACTTCGCGATCTCTGCACGATTTCCATAGCGTCTACGTCCAGCCCTGGATTTACGGGGCATTCGGGGCGAGTGCCCAGGGCGGCAAATTTTCAGGGGGCGGCAAATTTACTGAGGGCGGCAAATTTCGAAACGAGAAAAAAATATTCAATCCATAAACATCCGATGTTGAATTAAAATTTGTATTCTCAATCACGCTGGTTATTATTATAATTTTTTTTTGCGCTCATAATAAGAAGTCTGGAATACTGGCCACACAAACTTTTTTTGCTCCAAACGAGCTATCCGTCCACTTTTCGTAGCAAGACTTTTCTCGGCATTTGCAGCTAGTTGCTCGCCTTCTTTTTTTTATTTTTGGCACTCAAAACGAACTACGTACTCACTTTTTGCAGTCAGATATACAAAATTTTCTTGGTGCTCGCAGCTAGCTTCTCGCGCTTTGAATAATATTTTTTTTTTATTTTAACACTCGGAGCAAACTATGCATCCATTGTTTATTTAGTCACAAAAACAAAATTTTCTCGGTGCTCACAGCGATTTTGGCACTCAGGGTGAAGTATGCGCCCACTGTTGTGTAGTCAAATATACAAAATTTTCTCGCTCGCAGCAAGCTGCTCGCAGTCTTTTTAGTCAACATAATATGTCTATATATATGCCTGTCGTAGACAGATAGATAGGTAGATAAAACACTTTATTGAAACATTGAAAAATAAACTTAAACATAAAAACCCGGTATTATAATCTATGTGTCACAATTCACAATCAGCGGTCTTATTGTAGTTAGCATTATAAAATTTCTCAATTATAATTTCTCTTTTTCAAAGCAAGCTATACACACAGCTTTCGTAGTTAGATGTATATTTTTTTTTATAAATATTCATAATTACGTATAATATGAAAGAACTCGACAACAAATTTCTTAGCAAAATGTCTAGCCGATGAGCGTTTATAGTGGGGGACTTTAGTGCAAAACCTGTTTTTTTCTTGCAGAAGCATGAAACTTGGCACATTGATTCCTTATGTCAAAATAAGCTGATTTCGATCGGTAGCCTAATGGAAGGGGCCCTCTGGTAGCGGGGAGGGGGGGTGGAGGGTGCGCTCCACCCGGCTTTGTTTTAAAAATTCTGGAAGACCACGCATAGCTAATACGTCAAGTTTGGTATCAATTTCGGATAAATCGAGGACGTAGATTTCATTTCTAGTATAAAAAAATGACATTTGTGATGATTTGTTTAACAAAAAAATTAAAAATTAGAATTACGTAACTTCGTTTTTATTGTTCAAATTACTGTAAATTCAAAAATACTAGTTTTTTTAATAAACAAAAAATATGTTAATAAAGTCTAGTTTATGTAGATTAAAAAATATATAATTTTATATTACTTTTCTTAATAACAAACCGCATAAAAAAATCTTTTGCTGTCCCGGGCCGCAATTTTCTTTTCACCGCCATGAAAAGGGTTGTTAGTAAAAAACTTACTATTTCATGCTGAAGTTTAAAACTTGCCACAATTACAATTCCTTACGTTAAAATAAGCCGTTTAGAATCAGTAGCCGTCGATAACCAGCCTTCTGACAGCGGGGAGGGGAGGGTGAAAGGGGCGCACCACCCAGCTTCACTTAAAAAAATCTGGAAGACCACGTATAGCTAATACGTCATGTTTGGTATCGATTTCGAATAAATCAAGAACGTAGATTTCATTTCTGATAATAAAAAATGCATTTTATGGGTTTTTAACCAAATTATAACACAAAATTAGTTCTTAGTTTTTTTTATTTAGAGGCACTTTAATTCTAAATTATAGTAATATTTTGTGATAAACATAAATATTTTTTAAAAGTTTATTTCAAGTAGATTAAATAAAATAGAACTTTTATATTATTTTTATAAACATTTACTCGTACAATTTTTTTAAGACACTAGAGTCGCTATTTTCTTCTCACCGCTGCGCTGCGTTGAAAACCCCAATCAACTGTAAAATACGACTATGTACATTCATTTAACATGTTATTGATATAAGAACTTGATATTGTCAAACATAAAATTCAGAAAAATCCTATGGCACATCATAATTTACTCTCCCTGAGACAAACTTTTAAAAAATAGGTGCGATAAAACGCGATCAAATCGCGGAACGGAAACTGCTAAACATTGTTATGAATCAAACTGTTTCAACAAAATGTAATCTAGCAAAATTATAAATACTCCAGGCTTAAAGCTTTTTTATATCAGTATGTTACATTCCAAGACTGATTCTTCCAAAGATAATATTGTTATTATAGCTCATTACATTTTAAGACCGTCTTCATGCAGTTTTGCATCAATCTCAGCAATCCGCCATTTATTTATAAATTAAATCAGTTTCGTGCATAATATACTGGCCACCAAAACGGTGTTAGATGAATAAGGTGTCCCTTTGTTTGCTTATTGCTTCTAAAACCAAGCAGGAGGCTGGAAAATAGCAAGACTCGTATCCTTCGACTAGCATAAAAGTACTGCACACAAACTTAACTCTACCTATATGGTTTTGATATGATGTTTTGCGGTCAATGAAACTGCAGATCAAGCAGTAATTACTACTCGACAATTAATAACTATGTAGGAAACACCTTATCACAAAAAAAACACTATTTGGAAAATATACTTCTACTTCCATGATATGTCTGTATACCAGCATTTGTTACACGCATTTTACAAGTAACTTTGTTTGAGAGAGGATAGGCATAATTTCTTGGTTAAGTCTAACCCATCCTCTCTTTTAGTTTAGGAAGCAAGAAGCAGACCATTCCTTTGTCTGAAAACCTTTCAGTTGTCAGAATATTGTGCATGGGACTGATTAAATAAATAAATGCAAGGCTTATCATAATTCGTCATAAAATGTTTTGAACTATAATTATTATTATATTATATATGGAGCATCCGTCTTGGAAAACAATATAACGATATAAATAAGCTGTAGGTAGGTGCCAGTAGTATTTATAATTTTGCCACATTACATTTAATTGAAAAATAGATGCATAACTTTGGTAAGCCGTTTATTATTAAAGAGATACGACTTTCGGGCCTATTTTTTAAAAGTTTGTCTCAGGGAGAGTAAATTATGATGTGCCATAGGATTTTTCTGAATTTTATGTTTGACAATATCAAGTTCTTATATCAATAACATGTTAAATGAATGTACATAGTCGTATTTTACAGTTGATTGGGGTTTTCAACGCAGCGCAGCGGTGAGAAGAAAATAGCGACTCTAGTGTCTTAAAAAAATTGTACGAGTAAATGTTTATAAAAATAATATAAAAGTTCTATTTTATTTAATCTACTTGAAATAAACTTTTAAAAAATATTTATGTTTATCACAAAATATTACTATAATTTAGAATTAAAGTGCCTCTAAATAAAAAAAACTAAGAACTAATTTTGTGTTATAATTTGGTTAAAAACCCATAAAATGCGTTTTTTATTATCAGAAATGAAATCTACGTTCTTGATTTATTCGAAATCGATACCAAACATGACGTATTAGCTATACGTGGTCTTCCAGATTTTTTTAAGTGAAGCTGGGTGGTGCGCCCCTTTCACCCCCCCTCCCCGCTGTCAGAAGGCTGGTTACCGACGGCTACTGATTCTAAACGGCTTATTTTAACGTAAGGAATTTTAATTGTGGCAAGTTTTAAACTTCAGCATGAAATAGTAAGTTTTTTACTAACAACCCTTTTCATGGCGGTTAAAAGAAAATTGCGGCCCGGGACAGCAAAAGATTTTTTTATGCGGTTTGTTATTAAGAAAAGTAATATAAAATTATATATTTTTTAATCTACATAAACTAGACTTTATTAACATATTTTTTGTTTATTAAAAAAACTAGTATTTTTGAATTTACAGTAATTTGAACAATAAAAACGAAGTTACGTAATTCTAATTTTTAATTTTTTTGTTAAACAAATCATCACAAATGTCATTTTTTTATTCCAGAAATGAAATCTACGTCCTCGATTTATCCGAAATTGATACCAAACTTGACCTATTAGCTATGTGTGGTCTCCCAGAATTTTTAAAATGAAGCCGGGTGGAGCGCCCCTTCCAACCCCCCTCCTCGCTGCCAGAGGGGGTGCTACCGAGGGCTACCGATCGAAATCAGCCTATTTTTACATTAGAAATCAATGTGCCAAGTTTCATGCTTCTGCATGAAAAAAACAGGTTTGACCCATTTTTGTCGCTTAGTGACTCCACTATTATAAATAATATTTCGGCGGAGGGGGGCGGCATTTTCTCACTGCCCAGGGCGGCATTTTGGCTAAATCCGGGCCTGTCTACGTCCCTACAGCTCTGCCGACAGAATGATCGAAGATGTGCGTCGTCTGCGTTGAGTCTGTGAAAAATCCGCAACAGACTTTTTGCGCGCCATGCAGACTTTTTGTACGCCGCAGACTCGATCGTACAAAAAGTGTGCCGTCTGCGCAGTCCCTTAAAGTGACGGTTAGCGGAAGTTATTTACAAACCCATTTAACCAATTGGTACAGCCATTCAGCAGGGCTATTCACTTATCGGTTAGGGAACCGAACCGAATACCGAATTGTCAAAAATGTATGAAATGACGTGACATGACATGTCAAGTTGTGTCTACGTAATATGTCATTTCATATATTTTTGACAATTCGGTATTCGGTTCGGTTCTTTCACGGATAAGTGAATAACCCTGCAGGTGGGAAAAAATAAAGTTACCACTATGGTCCACAATGGACGGCCTTATTGCTTAAAATGATTTTCTTCAGGTCAGTTGCTACACTCAATATACTCGTATCCGAAATTTTAACATATAATATACTAATTTCAAAGGGTCTACTTCAGCTTCCGTGTTTTTAATCAGCCTTTAAAGCCAAACAAATGGAAGCATCGGTCAATCGTTCATTAGAATTCGAAGCGTACCTATTGAGTGGAAGAAAGTTGACCCAAACACACAAACATCCCTCTGTGTCCTAACAAAATAGATCCTAAATAATTAGGACGAGGAAATGATTCTGATTGTAATTTTACTTTGGCTAATGAACAGCACGTGGTTTTTCCTGCTGTATGCAGTCTGTCTGTTTCTAGGTTCACTGTTATTCCTCTTTCTGTTTAATAAGCTAACTACATAATAGCATCCCAAATGTAATTTTTTACCTAAAAAATAATATCTACACATAGATAAAAAGAATATTATTATTTTTGTGATTGTGATACTCTACTGAGTTTAAAAAGGAATTTTTATTATATTTCTAATTCATGTATAAACTTTATAACGAAATGAAAATACATTATATATGTGACTCTATTACAAAATTACGACGAGATACGAAATAAGTTGTAACATTTGGAATTAAATTGAAATAAATTGTTTGACCGACAAAAATATCCAGTCGGGAGTGAAGCGTATCGGCGCCGTACTGCCTTTGGACAATACAAAACATGGCCAGAAGGAAGGAATATTCACTACACTGCCCTGTAGTGACTAACACATACACTTCCAGACTATTTTTATTCCAATATTCCGTCAAATGATGCACAACCACCGGGGGTAGACTTCCTTTGCAGGAGGTCGACTACTTACTAGGACTGTTGGGGGGTCTTAACATCTTATGACTCTCAAGTGAGAAGCGTTGGCGCAGTGCACCCAGAATTTTCCGTAGCATACATAGCACGGTAGTGAAAAATACCGTGCTATGTATGCTACTGTTTTGTTGTCAACCGCAGGACCCTCAGATTTAGAATACACACATTTCCCACTGTGTTAGTAATATAGACATTTTCTACTGCGTTTCTATTGCTGCAAGACAAATGTTTTCATGAGCAAGTTCCCTTACTGCATATCTATTTATACATTGTTCCCCCGGTCACCCATTGGGCATTTAGCATTATTATTTATTGACTCGCAGCAGACCCCGGGTTCGCCTTTCACTTCACCCCTCGTTTCGGACTCGCAAACAAATCGGAAGAAGTAATTATTAAGAATACTGTAAATAGAGGGCATTGAGCAATTTATTGGACGTTTCGAGAGTATCTGTAAATAAAGTATAAATTTGCATAAACTTCTGATTGTCTTTACTATTTTTCAATATTATAATGAAAAAAAAATCGACGTTTTTGAAATAGCAAAACAAAATGTTGATGGGCTGATAGAGAAGAGATGATGGTGACCTTGGAATCCTGTTGCAAAATCAAGTAATAGCGCAGGAATACGCCAAGAAACTTTTCACTTTCCATCAGGTGGGATGTGGTCAAACGTAGGCCTATCTCGTATAAAAAAAAAAAGTTTATTCTGTAGACTGAAGGTAGAAACTTACTCTGTATTACTGAACTTCAGCGCAAAAATCAGAACTAGTTGTAAAGAACTAATAAAGTAAAAATACAGAGATCTTTCAGAGAGCACAGATTTAAACACTATTCTATCTTTTCCCCCGTGCAGTAAAATCAACATTCATCTCGTACGAGGATTGGGTAGTTTTGTTATTTCGCGCGAGAGATCCTTTGTTGCATGGATACGCGTTAAATGGGAGGG
Source organism: Hemithea aestivaria (assembly GCA_947507615.1). Classification (NCBI taxonomy): domain Eukaryota; kingdom Metazoa; phylum Arthropoda; class Insecta; order Lepidoptera; family Geometridae; genus Hemithea; species Hemithea aestivaria. Next base: position 13,518,740 of record OX382331.1, read on the forward strand.
AAGTTACTACAGCGAATGCGCTCAATCGGCCGAACAGAGCAATCTTTGTTTCCTAAGGCCGTGTAAGACGACCACTCACGGTAGACACCTGAATAACTATCCCTTACTCAACAATCACCCAACTTTTCTCCTGAAGCAAGGAGCAGGGAAGCTCATGCAACTCTGGTCGTCAATCACCGAAAAGGAAAGACCTCGTCCACCCTAGCGTCTAACACGGCTACTGGCGAATAAATCAGAATCTAATACGGCGACAAGATTGGCTTGAATTTTTCCGTCTTATTGAACTGTTTCCGCTCTAAAATTTTCTTTCCGAAACACTAACATTTACGAGTCCTGAATAGGCACCGCAAGTTACTTTGTTAAATATTTTTATTTTTTTTTATACGAGATAGGCCTACGTTTGACCACATCCCACCTGATGGAAAGTGAAAATGCGGTCGACGATGGATCACGTAAGATGCCTAGAAAGGTACCTATTCACTCGTGCCTTGAAGATACCCAAGTTGTACCGCTCGGGAAACACGGATGACGGCAAAGTTGAATTTGAATGTCTACTTTCGGGAATAGTTTTATTTTTAATTCTCATTTGTTCAATCGTCGCCCTTGTCTTCTAGAGATTAAAGCAATCTATCCATATTTTTTTGACCCAAACGATTGCTTCATGTCAAGAAATATTCGCTTTCGCAAACAGATATTTATTTTGTAAAACAGTAAACTATCAGACAATTTCAAACAATACCTTAAATAACACACTCCTTTACATTGGAAACAATAAATCAATAGATTACAATAGTCTGGGCGCAAACACTAGAATGGTTCGAGAAACATGGTAAGCGTTTGTCTGCGGGAAGCTCGGAAATTAATTCCATTCAGTGTAGAGGTAGACCATTTTAAAATTGCAGCTGTCAGCCAAAGATAATGTTCCTAAAATCTATAGGAACTACTTGCAGTTTAAAAGTAGTTGAAATCTACCACCGTGTAATGAGACACGGCCTTTGGTTTCCTACTGCAACAATTACTGATATAGAGAGTTATGTAACTCTTTACATGTTTTAAGAATAAAAGGATGATGTGTTAATTTTTTTTTTTAATATAGCGCGATATTTGCGCTGTATTTTTCCATTGTTGAGTTGTTACCTCTAAACTTTATTAAAATTGCTAAGCAACTAACTAAAAATTAATGTATATGAATGAAAAATGTGTGTGTTGTTTGTATGTTTGATGACACTCACTTAATATATTCTTCATCAGGATCAGTATGATCTGCAATTCAAATTTCAATTTTTCGAAAACGAATGTTTGTATCAATTAAAAAGTTAATATTTAAACTTATGACAGATGTTAAGCAATAAATCCACCGCATCAATTGCAAAATTAAAATTTATTTTACGTAACGTATAAATTTATGTTATACTTCTTCAAATGGACATTCCATCAGTAAGAATTCCAAAACCATACCTCATAAGTGGTTTAACCCGTCCAAAGGCTCAGTGTTGCCACATGAGTGAATTTGCATAGCCCTCGCCGAGTACATGCACGCTCAAGCACAGGACGTGTGTGACTTTGTGAGCCTTATTTCATGCTCCACGGAACATCTTATCGCCGGAGGTCTGCTGAAAGCTCTAATTATAATTACTAATGCTCGTGTGCTCAAAGTCGTTTTTGAGGTTTGCCTTTTGGCGCGAGTTGTTTGGTGCGATTTTTAGTTGGAGTTAAGTGACTACTTAAAATATAATTAAAATGCAAATTGGTTTAAAATATTGTTAGCAGAATAAATATAAATCTTAATAATTAAATTATAATATATCAAAACACTAAAACTTTGGGTAAAATAGATTACATCATCGAGAAAGATTAGACAGACAGATTACTAGACTTTGAGGAATTATCTGGGTGTAAGCCCTTGCCAAGCCAATCTGACTAAAAATAAAATAAATAAATGAGTAAAATTATGTATGTGTAACACAATGTCATAGTTCTTCCTGTTACGTTTAATCTTATTTGGATGCTTATTAAACTAAAAATAAAGATAATGAGGAAAGCATCACCCAACGCGTAAATTAATGCTCAATTTCTAGCTCATTAATTACCTTAAAATCTCCAATGGAACGGAGCAACACCGTGTAAAAGCTGCTTTTAAATTAATTGCCGCGGAGGCAAAATAATGGAATTAACTTAATCGAATAGTTGTTTACATTGTGTCACTGGAAGCAATTAAAATTGTTTCGGAAGGCCATAAATCATTGGCGCGAAAGTGAAACATCAGAGCGTGCACACCTTGCAATAAATTTCCCAATTACTGGGAGAATTTCTACGTTGGCAACACAGACGAGGGAGCTTCCGAAAATAATAATACTAAAATGTCTACTTAATAACTCAAATGCGCTAATATAAAAAATAAGTAAAACAATAGAAGTTCGTATTAAAGATTTCGATATCACTTTGACCTCTAGAACATAGTTTTTTATACCTAACATTAGTCCATAGTAATTTTCTTCTTGTTCACGTTATATCATTATAAAAGCAGTCAACTAATTAAATCAATCTAATTAATTTTAATGGGGTGGCCAAGGGGTTATTTGTTGCAGGTGGTATTCTGGATCACCGATTTCGAATCCCAGCCTCGCCACGAATACCAATAACTATTTTTGTTCAGTTGTTCTACTCGCTATTGGTGGTTGGCTTCGGCCATGGCTATTTTCCATTCCTTCGTAGGGGAAAGATTCTTAATACTTGGTTATGTATGAAGTTTAATTTAATAACGACTATGTTTGTAACCATTTTTATGGCACACAGTCACACTAAAATACAAACAAAAAGGAAAATAAGTGTACTGCTACAGTTCAGAAGATTGCAGTGGTATCTCCTTGTAAGAAGTGAATTAGTTCTCGATTACCTGTATTTAGCGCTCCCTGTTTGTATCTTGTTATTCTCCTGGTTATTGTCTGCGTGATTTATGCGGCTGTTAGGTTTCTTATCGCTTGTTTATAGTTATTTATGGTCTAGCAAAAATATTCAGTACGTATAACAAATATTCTATGTACCTATATTTGTAATAACATAATTTGCTATACAAGTGCTATATTCATTTTGTGAACAACATTTCTAGATTGTTTAATTTGGAATCATTGTAAATTTGTACAACATTTTAATTAATTTGTTTGGTAACTTACATTTTTTTAGGTTTCTTTCCCGTGGTCCACCTTAACTTATTGCTAAAAATTAACCACAGTTAACTTTCTGTTCCCCTGGTTTTTCCAATACGTAAACCACGAGTAAAAATATTATTATATATTTCTTTATAAAAAATATTTATGAAATTTAATTCCATTGTTTTACCTCATAAATGAACCACGGTATAATATATAAAAAATGCAGTATGTAGATATGTACCCTAATTCATAATTTAATCTCATAGTACGGAGGTAACATTTACGCGTGGAAATATTACGCCATAATACCAAAGTACCGAGAAAATTATTACATAAGCAATATTGCTCGTAAACCAAACACTATAACATCTAGTTAGAAGTATCAAAGTTTCAACCCCAATCGACAAATTACGCAAAATTTGAGCTGAAGAAACACAACACCGTACTACACTTAACCTCGGCCGCAGTATTATTGTAGGCGCTAGCCAGACGAAGCCTCTCAACCCGGCGGGCGTAGGTACCAGGGGAGCAGTCCAGATCGAAGGTGGGCGAATTAGCCCAACTCTAAAACCTCAATTAAGTCTCGTCTAGAGCGCATTCAGAGCGGCCACATCCAATTATCGCGGGAACCTTTGTTTCCATTCGAACACCGAAGTTTCGGGCGCTTCGACGGAATATGTAGCATCGACTTTAGACGCTCATTGTGACTCCCAGCGTTATTGTGTGATTATGTTACAACTTACCTGGTTACCTTTCAATTTGGCTGGAATTTCGAACGTAATATAGGTAGAGTTTAGCCATTATTAAATTGTATTTCTCAGCTTAACAAGGTGTTCCTGATGTCTTTGGCAAGGACCTACAATTTTAAATCGGTCGAACGTCGAATCGCTGAAATCCAGAATATTATACCTTTTTCTATTTCTCGATCAAATTCTATAATTATACACTATTCTACTATTCCGAGATAGGACCGATAGAAATATAATAGTTTACAAAGGCAGCTAATAATTTCTAAGAATAAGATTAAGATCTGGAAAACTTCACGATTTTTTTGTTTTTGACAAATTGTTTTAAGCCCATTTCACACGTCGCTATATAGCGCTATATAGCTTCACATAGCGCGGCATAGCTTCAGTACAAATCGGCATCCGTCACACACGTAGCTATAAATGACATATAGCGCTATATCGCGCTATAATTTACAGTTGATGCGTAGAATCCGCCATTTTTCATTTTGACTAGGTGATAAAATGACTAAGCCGTTTTGTATTACGGAGACAAAAGAAAACAAACTCATATTACCTACGCGATATATTAAACTAAATAGTAGCAAATGCTTAACCGCTGTGTAACAAATTAGAAAAAAATGTTTTTTATTTTTATTAAATATTTTGTTGTGTTTACAGTTCTTTGTGTTAGTATTTCGAAACAAATTAATTTAATTTGTATTTTAAATTTCACCTCCTATTTACTTGTAATAGATGCTCATATTATGCATAATGATTATTTGTCCGAATAACTGAAAGCTTTGAATACCTTGCAGTAGACTTTCGCTTAACCGGCTAAATCATGCTACAAAATGGCTACGCATTTTTTTTTTATCTAGTTCAAATGGAATTTGCCAAATTGTATGGTTTTACAGCAACATGGCTGTTGACAATGTCAATTTTGAGTCTTATACAGGACGTGTGAAAAAATTCATGATTTTTTTTTTCACAATTTTAAAAAGTACGTACCAGGAGTTTGCCAAGGTTTTTTTTTACAAAAGTGATTGTCAGTTAAAACTGTAATAATGCAAACACATTGTTTCAAGGGTTTTGTAGGTACCTCTAAAGAAAAAAAAAACATATCATTAATTTTAGTTTTTTTTCGACATTTATGCTCGGAAATGGATCGTTTGGAGTTCTTCTCCTTGTCCTTGTCATATTCTCTATTACTGGGAGTCATGACCCCTCCTTTGTAGGATTCGATTTCTGATGATGGAGTGCTATCTGGGTTGGTTGGATGCGATTTTCATGGCCAGGAGCCACGAGACAACAGGACAACAGCAACAGCGTCATCTTAGTCGAGCACGGGGCAGGCTGAAAATCAGCGCTGTGCAGGACCTCCCTGCCCAGCATTATGCTGAGCCTATTCCATTTATCAGTGTAGGTACCTATTGTTTATGTTGTTTTATTATATTCTGTTCGTATCTCATACTAACATGTCACTATATTTATGTGTATAATTTTTCATGTATGTACTTTTTGGAACTGATAATAAATATATTCTTATCTTATCTTAACAGGAACTTCGAAGGTGGTGCGGATCTGATCTGACCAGCATATCGGACCGCCTTGGGACCGCTTTCCTTTGATTTTGCCCGAAACAATGACCATCTCTAGATTTCCATCCATGCCATTTGGCCAAAGTACTCGAGAATTCTCTGATAAAGTCGGTCAAATCTAACTCAAATCGATCTTATTCGATGAACTCTCATACTTTTAGTAAACGATGATAATTTCGAATAAAGTTTTCTGGATTTCTTGATACGTCAAGAAATCCAGAATTCGTTGAATCGTCATTTTTTTTTAATTATACCAGGAGCAGACTGGAACGAAACCAAAATCAAGGAAAAAAGAAACATCCTTTATGTAGAAAAAATTGTCAAATTCATTTGTTTAAGTAGTGTTGGGGAATCATTGTGGAACTATATGCAATCAAGTGATTGAATCTCCGTTCCTACTTCTGGTACTCCTGGTACCTACTTCCTAAAAAATATTAACTAGCTTTTAACTGATGAAAAGTGGTCTGTTAAGCACAAACGTGCGTGCATATATGAAAGTGCATAAAATAGACCCCGCATAGGAAAAAAAAAACTGTTGTGCCCTTTTTGAAGACTGAACCACGTTAATATTAAGAGAGAAGAGAGATAGAGAGGAGCAGCGGTTACAGATTTCCAATTTAAACGCCGTATTTTTCCCCTTAAGGGCAGATTTCTGGAATAATAATATTTTATACGTAATTTTATACGCAACATGTTGATAACATTTTTTCATACAAGTATGTGGCAAGTCCAACTTGCACTTGTTTGTTTTTATTTTGAAATAATATAAATTTTCTTTATTTTTGTATTAATAAACCTATTCTAAATGCACTCAAAGCATTCATTGACAAGTTATTCCAAATATTTGAGTGCGTTTGTAAACAGGAAAAAAGTAGTCATTAATATCACTTGATTTGTGAAAAAAGGAATGTTAATGTCACTTGATTTTATTTCAAAGATCGACTCAAGATTCAATCACAAAGAATGAACTATTAAAAAATATAGTTCCGATCAGTAACCCCGCCATCACTAAAAATAATATAGCACGGCATAGCGAGGTATAGCAAGGCCTTGCGATACGATACTATATGGTACCAGGAGTCATATAGCAAGATATAGTATAGCGCCGTGTGTAATGGGCTTAAATCTTCCTACGCTTGGATTTTCCAAAATACTTGCGTTTGACTGATCTTAAAGCTATAAAAAGGGACAAATTATAATGTGTGTTGACACATTATTTTAGTAAGATAGTAGTTTTTTTTTATCACAGTGTTAAAGTATGGTGCAAAAATTGCTAATCATCTTCCTACAATAAGTTAACCCTTGTGCATGATGATGTTCAAATTAGGCATCATAAAGGCGCTCTCCAGTAGGGTGGCCAAACGTTGAGGAAATTCTTTAATGAAAAAGGAAATTTTAAAAAACCTACTATCGATTAAAATTCATTAAAAATATATTGTAATTAAACTCCTACTATTATTACTGTATGATATTATGATTTACTTACTCGTAAATTATCCACTAGGTAATCAGAAATGTTGCATGATAAGTATTGGTTCAGTACTTTTTACGTTACGATATACCTACCTACTATGATAAACTTAAATAAAAATGTTTTAATATCCGACACGTTCATTCATTAATAAAATTTAATTAGTGATTTTTATTGTTTTCATTTGTATCTTGAGAAGAAAATTATATTAAATGACATTTTAAAAAAACTTTTACAAAAACAAGCATTTATTATTATTACTACTAGCACCAAAGTACTCGTCAAGACGAATCATACGAGCCCAAATACGATTGGGTTGCGTCGTTTAATTACGTAGTTCCTAAGGCCACCTTCCAGCTCCATCATCAGATCAGCTCGATGTCATAATAATATTGCATTGTCATCCAACTTACACATGCATGCGAAATTTCAGCTTAGTCGAAAACCGGGCAGATAAACTTGCAAGATTTGATTACAGACAGACAGACAACAGACAGGTAAAAGTAAAAATAAAACTTGTAAAATCATTTACATTTAAACTGGCTCTCACGTTTGAGAAATTATCCATTTCTTTTTTTCTGGTCACCCTACCGCATCTCATGCCCCTGGCACAGACGGATGAAGGAACGCGACAGTCATCGTCAAATTAACACGAAGCTAAGTGCGGAAATGTGTACACAATGTCACATCTCGCGACTACCAAAATTGATGTAAATACGCCCTATAGGTGATGAGTTATTGCGTCTACTCAAATAGAGATAACGATTTTATAATGAAATGACGATAAAACTTGTGTATAAGATTTGATCTTCTTTTTTGCTAGCACATGATCGATACAATGCGTTTGCGAGATGAGACTTATTATACTATTGTCCAATACAGTTATTGCAGTGTTACTCAGGTATTTAATAGGTACGAAGTCCTACATAATATGTATATCGAGAAAGTGGAAAAGTATGTGTCCGCCCTGAATAAGGAACTGGCAAGGGGTGGCAAAGGACACTACCGGGTCTTATTATTGGAGGCCTAAACTCATTTTGACCACCTAATTATAATAAACATTTTTATGTAGATTGAAAAGTGAAAACTTTGGCCATTTTATCACTATCGACACCATGTTATCAAAACACCGCATCCCCATTGTACGTGTATATTTCCCTCAAAAACTTCCTCTCAAAGCGAAACAGAGAGCTCACGATGATTAAGAATTCTCTCACGTGCCGCCCAACAAAAAGTAACAACTAAATATATCGGAGACGGTCCGATAGAGGTTGGGTGCGGATAACAAAAAGTAAGGGCCGATGCGAGGGTCCAACGCCCGAACAGATATGATAATCCAAGTATGTAAAATAGTGAAATTTAAGGTCTCTCCATGTGAAGAATTGGTCCCGTTCGGTACGCAAATTATTATTCTAATGCGGCCCTTTTATTCGGAGCACACTCCATACGGGTCGCGGAGCTACTCCGCTACTCATTTGTATTTCAATAAAGCTGTGCCTATCTAAACAAAACTATCATATTTATAGACCTAGATACTATTATGATACTCGAGTTGTGAAAACTTTATTGCGAGTTGCTCCAACGTTTTCGACTATTTTGGAAGCGGTCATCCGTCAATGAATCAATTTAAATACATTGAACATTCATCGGAGTTTACCTTGCGGCTATGAATATAGATTTTGACTCACAAAAAACTCTCCCCTGGATGATATCGTTTTGTTTACGTCAATTCAAATCAGTGAAAAGCTGGCAACGTTCCGGTGCGAGGACATATATCGTGGGTTGTCGGATTTGCATCGCATGGAAATGTGGACAATGACATTCACCTCATCAGCGAGTGGACCGCGGGGAGCATAATTCTTCGTTCCATCTGGCGTCTTCCTGTATCAACCCTCCGAACCTCTTTTTGTCAGGGTTCGGCCGGCGGCGCTATTCGCGATACATAAATTTCCAAACGGTCATCCCTTAAAAACAAGTTTAGCTCTTTATCCGTAGGAGAGTAAGTTGAAGAATAGCTGGGCCGTGCGGTGTGTTACCCTCTCGTTACGTATTCAAATTATTCGCTGGTGTTTTCGGGTCCATTTGTTACGTTGTGTGCGTACAAATTCTATGGGTTCCCTGCTATTGATTTTGATTAATTAGTGTGTGCATTGTCCAAGAGTTTTCAAGGAAGTTCCCTAAAACCATTTTGTTTGCATACAATGTATTTTTGTCATCAGTAAGTTAAATAAGGACAAGTAAGAATTCTTAGTATTATATCTTAATATTTACAAATAGTCTTTTAAGCCTACGCTTCACTTTGCACAATAAATATTCTCATTCTAAAACAGGTTAATGTCCTACAATATTTATATTATTAATAATTATTGTTTGTTTGAGAATTTGACGGTGCAACACAGAGTGTGCCAATGTGTGTGGCCAATTATAAAAACGAAAACATCAGCTCTACTTTACTGTACCTATATACACACATTATTTGCGCAGGTTTCAGTAAATGGCCACCTCCCAGAGGAAGTGAAGGAGGCAGATAGGTATCTGGAGAAGTTAGAGGGATGCCTAATTAATCGCGGCGTCACGTGACAGCTCGGCCTAGACAGGTCACCTTCCGCAGGAGTTCCCAACTTACGGCTCTCGTGTGATTCCCTCAGGATAATTAAATAATTAAGATTAAATCCGGCCTTCGTACGGAATAAATCCTTAATGAAGGAAAAATTCTGTAAATTCTACATTATAGATTTAGTTACCATGATGATAGTCATGATATCAGTTCTGTTTTTTTTTTTTTCAATCTCAATAGGTTTATTTGCAATAAATCAATCAATTAAAAAATAATTCAGTAAAGTTTTATTATATGTTCCTCCTTATTAGTTCTTTGTAATCATACCTACTGAAACTGTTTCTAGAACAGTTCGTCTTATATTTTCTTGACCTACACAATAGTTTCAGTTTTCTAAATTTATTGATAAAACATTATATATGTATTAAGTTTATAGAAGTACAAATTGGTGCAAGAGCTTTTGTGTAGCAGTTCGTTTTATGTTTTGGTGTATACCTGTAGCGAGCGCTAACTGTTACGATCACAATGCACATCCCACGCTGCGGCAGCTCGCCACCTAATCTACGTCCTGCGCTATTCACGACCAAAACTTCCCAACACGTGTAAGAGCAGCATAGCTCGCAAGATAAAGCGTGGTCATGCATGCGCCGCACGTCGACTCTTTACAAATTCTACGTTGATGTGAAGCCATTCATACGCGGATAAGTTTCGCTCGGTGGGCGACCGTCTGAATACGGTGATAACTCGCTTCCCTTGACAATGTGTCGACACTTCATTCGCATTACGTATGCGGCGACTTTAAGTCAGATTTAACTGAAGACGGACAACGTTATTAGCCGGAATTTGGAAGTGCTTCAAGTTGTACATAATGGAAGTTGAAATACATTTTCGTGTTCCAAGCCAGTGGACCATAACGCATCTAACGTTTATCTACAATACTTGGAAACTTATAATCATGGCAGTCTCGTAGTCGCGGACACATGTCGCCGAGGGCATTAGCGGAATAAAAAGCGTCCAATGCGGAACGGTGGCAGCGGAAACTCGTGAAGTTTCGGGAACGTTCGACGGCCGAACAAAACGTATGGTTTGGGGGATCCAGCGGAGCATGCAACACTGATTCATGCAGTTATTCAATAATCCAAGACTGTCGTGTACGGGATTTACGATACGGTGGCAGACTGTAAATGCAGTCGCTTTTATTAATGTTACCCTTATAAATATTTTGATCGTTTTCTTTCAAAAGGACAAAAATTATGGTTTTGCTATAGAAATATTTTCAATTTTATTCCCAGCGGTTTTATTCGTTGTTCAGTAGCCTATATGTTTAGACCCAAACCAAATTTAAAAAGCGAATAATCTCTGTACCATATTTCAACTCAATCAGTTCATTCGTTTAGGCGTGAAAGCGTAACAAACATACATTTTATATAAATTTTTACAAACTTTCGCGGTTATAATATTAGTAGGATTTAAGTACACATTTCCAATTGAAAATTAGTATTTTTTTTTCTATTTCTGTTTGCATGAGGCCGCGCACGTGTTATCGACACGGGTCCAAACCCTTCGTGCCGAGACGCACAAATCATGCGACATGCCGGCTCCTTACACACTTTATACTTGCACCTACTGCTTTATGAAAATAAATGATGTGTGTTCATAGAACTGAGTATTCATTACTATAGAAGTATGGTTGATTTTCTTAGTAATTTATTGAATTTTTTTAAGTGAAAACCCATAGAGTGTATCGTTTTATACAAATACCTCCCGAGGCGATGATGCGCTCAAATTCGCAAACCTTAGGTAGATTATTCACTGCACCCCAGCCCCAATTTTACAACGCAATAAAATATTGGAATAAAATTTGTCCCGGACAGGCAATAAAATAAAACGCTAACCGTTTTTACGGCGCCGACAATATAATGAAATAATCGTAACGGCAGTCGACGTCACGTTGAATTGCCCGATAAATCTTCCTCGGGTCATATTGTCCGCAGTCCGCAGTCCTTGGCAACACTTTAATATCGAGAAATATCATCTCGGTAATCGAACGAGCACTACTCGCCTCGCATAAATCAAGCGGTTGGCTCCCGCGCCGCGCCGCGCTCGCCACTCGTTTATTTTTTTTAGACTTTCCATTTCCAAATAAAGTCCCCGAGCAACGGGCCAGTGCTTCCTACTTCCGGGGCGGTTTTATATGATTTGTCGACTGTCGGCCATTTCCCTTAATATTGTCGATATTTCAAATATTAATTGTTATAAATCAGGAAAAGTTTCCGCTTTTTATAGCCGCTCTCGAGATTGGTTTTTTATTACAAAAAAATTAGCCACGTTACAGATCGAGCCACCTATCATTCCATTGTTTGTATATCAGAATATACCGAACGAGTCATACCTACTTCTGAGGGGAAACGTGTTAAATTATTTAAGTACACTTAGCGCGTCAATCTACGCACTACTTTGAAAAAGTTCCGCCCATAAAACATTAACAAGCACTCAAGAAAATTCCCGGGCGGTGGTCCGTTCGTTAAGTAGTGTCAGCCGGTAGTTTTTCCCACCTCGGCGTCCACTCGTGCCGAGGGTCGCTGTCAACGCAATTGGCGGCCGATATCTCGTGAGAGCGCCCTCGGGCCCTCCAAGGACCTCGCCAAGATCATCGCAAAGCCCTCAATTAATGACAAACAATGCCGCGGCCGTCGTGCGCCCAATTTTCAGTTGTCGCTCTCGTTTTGCGCGGTGACAGTTGGTACGGGTCGAGCCGCTCACGCAAACCTGTCCATCTTATTCCCAGTGCCGCAGCCTGTAGAATTAACTTTTGTGACGAAAGATACAATGCAAAGTTCCGTCAAATTCATCCTTTAGCAAAAAGGAGTCATATTTTTATTAGTCTCAAACGAGTCACACTGAAAGCGTTAAATAGGTCACCATAATCATACAACGATGGAGAATTTGAGTATTTAAGCAATGTCCGACAAATTGGAAGGCAAATCTCACAAACACTCACTGGAATTATTCGAAATGGAGTAATTCTCACCGCAAAACACGTCATGGTAAAGTGTTGTCCGGTATTTTCATGAGGCTGAGATCTGTGAGTTGGCGCTCTCTCACTCGGCGCCCGTTATCGATCCAGAGGGTGGGCGAAGGCGCGCGGGGGCTGAAATTTGGGAAAACTTTGAAAGTTTCGCGTCTAATTCAGGCGCACGCACACAGGCACACGAACAGCTCAACTCCCGCACACCACGACATTGTTGCCTCGTAATTTTGTTTTGCGCCTGTTGTTTTCGAAATGTCACGTGTCCTCGACCTACGTGACTGGACCGATCTTTGTAAAGGGTTCGCACGCAAACAAGTTGGGAAATAATTGTTGTTACATCGATCGGCTTGTAAACATATTTGCTAATTGGGATTGACCTAGAAACTAATCTGCTGCTTCCACGAGCGTAAAGTTATGTTACCTACGTAATACTTCTTCAACGTAATGACCAAACGATGATGCAACCAACCATCCCAAACATACTCGTACCTACCTTCTCAATGCTCAAATTAAATGTACTATACTTTCAAAGGACCGATTCCTTTGATAGGTAAAGCCAGCAGCTAAATTTTGCTCGCGCACGCAACAACTAACAGATCAAAGTGAATGATTAGCCATTGTGGCGTGAGTGCTTTGGAAAGAAAACAATTAAGAAGATGAGACGCGGAGTGACCACGACGTGGGTGAGACTCGGGACAATAGCGCCGGAGACACTCGCTTCCTGACTGAGATCAAACACCCTGACTTAAGTACAAAATATATTATGTGTTAGACAATAACTAACAGTTACGAGTAGATACGTATGTAGATATATAATACTGTAGTTATTTGGTTGATTCAGTTCCTCATTATTCTGGTGATTAATTATATATATTATGTTAGCTATCACTTTTTCGAATTCTTGGTTGCGATTTAAAAAAAACCCGCGAAGCATATCGCTTAACATCGTAAAGGCTAAAGTCGTACTCTAATCATGTATTAAAAAAATCTTCTATGCAAAAACATCAACTTTAATAAAATTTAAAGCAAGTCAAAATAACACGAATATAATTACTCGTACCGGCAACTGTACCAAACAGCATCCAACGGTAAACTGCAAACATGCCTCGAATGGTCATCTTTTTTCGAAATCCTAACATTCTGCAATCTGAAAAAATCTGCTCCCGATTTATGGACGGTATAATTTTAAAACGTCCTTTGTCGTCCTCCCGGTTTCGGTAAACAGGCTGTTTGTTCGGCAAATAAAGGAATTCCATTCAAAGCGAAGCGTTTCCCGGAACAAAAAAGTGGGCCGCAAAATAAAAACAAAGCGCAATTAGCGTGATTTAACGGCCATTTAATTAGACTATAATTAATGTGATATTTTTCAAGTTGACGCTTTTTTTGTGTTCGCGCCGCTTTTGGACGATATTTCTAAGCCCTTTTGTCGTTGAGAGATTTATTTTGTTTGGAAATATATACAGTTTCTTTTGAAGATTTGGTATAATAGCTTTTTATTTATTACGAGCACTGTACAAATTATATTGAATTCAAAAACATAATCAATTTATTTTTACCCTCCGACTGCCGCTAAGAAAAGATGTTATCTAAACTACATAATACTTGGACCTACTACGTACTCGTACATACAAAATTTCAAAGGTATAATGTGTATGTTCTTGAATACTCTGATACTGATCTCTTGAATTTTTACCCTCCCATTTAATTAGCTCGCATTTAGTTCAACTTTTGCATTAGATTTAGCACTGTACAAGTTTTATTAAAATCGGTGCAGTAGTTTTCAGGATATGAATAAAAACGTCTATCTCGCTCACACGAGGTTGAAGTCGGTTATTTTTATTTCACTTGTCAGTGGGTATAGAATAGAATAACTCTTATATATCCATCTTATAAGAAATAGTTATAAAAAATAAATACAAGACAAACTTAAAACTAAATGTTAACAATCGGTGGTCTTCTAAATATATAAAAGGAAAGAGTGAGTGGCTGACTGATCTATCAACGCACAGCACAAACCGCTTAATGGATTCGCTTGAAATTTGGAATACAGATTGGTTTTACGATGTAGACCTCCGTTAAGAAAGGATTTTGCCATACGGGCGAAACAAGCACAAGCTAGTATCGTACAAAGCAATCAGGTATCGTAAAGACTATATTCTTTTTAAAAATAGAGACCAGCCAGACACAACAAATCGGTAATTGAAAAAAACGGGTCAAGCATCTATTTTGGAAGCAGGGTTGATGCCAGGACATGGTTGATCCCATACGTCTGGCGGCCTCATTATCCTGGTATAAATATAACTGAATTAAATTAACATGTCTGTCGTAAACCTACAGGTGACCGAGATCCTGGCTCTCCTAAATTTGGACATGATTATGTCTGGGATTTTTTTTGGAAATTGAAATCACCTACAAAACTCAACATTAGTTTCAAAATTGACTGAACTGTTATTAATTTCTTTGCACGCCAGCATAATGCACATCTCAATTAACAATTACCTTAAAGCGTTTACCCAAACAATACTTACTTAATTTTAATTTTATTACGATAATTATTTTATATTAAAAAAATAATTATTTTCATCTGCTTTGGTTACACTTAAACACGTAGAGTCATAAAAAGTATTAGGAAATTCTTATGAGCCTACAAATAGTTGCTATGATTTCGAAAAAGCCTAATATTACGGTCTGAATGTTACTAAAAACATACTAATAACTAATATAACATGCAAAAATGCCACATACCACATACATTAAAGTCGGCATCATACTTAGTAACTATAAATTAGCCAAGAGCTCTGCAGTTCAAAAAATATATAAACCATCAAATTTACAAATAAATTCATACTATTTAATTTACCCAAAGTAGCCGCGGCCTAACCGATATTAAATCCACTCAAGGCAAGGTATCTTCAAGTATAGAATAGACCCTTAATAATCTAGTTTCGGAAAGGGTTGGAATCCCACTGTCTGGCGGCATAATTACCAGCCAAGCATTAAAGATAAAACGCGGTGTTAAATTGAAATGTGCTGGTAGCTATCATGTCTGACAGCCCTCCACGAAATGTTAGGTTTTGTGGGAAATATTTAACGATGTGTGTACCTATAAATTTATTGATCTGTAATTTGCTTTGAAGATATTGATGTCTAAGATAACACGTCGATGACAGTAGGTAAAATCATTAGGTTGGAACAGTTAAGATCGTCTATGGATGTCTACATCACCAGAAAGAAAGAAAAATACTTTATTGACGGCAAATTACAATTTGAAATAAGTAGATTTTTTTATACAACGAAGTAAGAAGACGAGCGAGACGCTCTCCTGATGGTAAGAGATAACGCTGCCCGTAATTAGTACAGTGGTACCCAGCATTTTACAAAGGTAAAATTCTGGATGCACTGCGCCAATATTTCTTACTTGAGAGTCATAAGATGTTAAGACTCTTCAGCCTAGTAATTTCACTAGATACAGTGCTCTCCTACCAAAGCACAGTAATGACATAGTATGATACATTTGCCGCAAAAAGTTCAGCATATATAAGTCAAAAAAGACATACGCTGGGCTACCACTAGCTCCATTGGCACCAGTGGTACCTGTACACAATGCAGTCAATCATTGCCAACGTTAATTATCGGTTAAGTAAGCTAGGTGGAGTAAACCCAATAGTAGAAAGAGCTTTTAAAACAGTAGGTATAGTTTTATAAACAACAACGAACTTTACAATCTGAAGCTATCGTAAGATTAAATCCTATAAACTATAACAAGATTTAAGCGCACCACAGACGGACAGCGTTAATACGACGAAGATTTAGGGTGACTTTAAAAGAGAGGCAACAAATAAAGCTGTTAGCGAATCTACAGGCGAGTCACGGCACGGGATCAAGTGCACTCAATAGTGTGGTGCACATGAGGTAGCCACTGGAGAGATATGTCGATGGATACATCGTTACTGGTGAATATTTTAATCATAAATATTTATATTTTAATAAATTTAACGTGGTAATTTATTGTTTTTTTTGTGGAAAATTGTTTTCCAAAAATTATGTATTATTTTTATAAAGATTAATAAAAAATAGGAAATAAGGTGAATAAAACAAGCATAGTGACTATGACCGCCTGAGCAGTAATATGCAAACATTTCTGTGCTTCGGTAAGGGCACTGTAGCTAGTGAAATTACTGGGCTAAAGAGTTTTGAACATCTTATGACTCTTGAGTAAGAAACGTTGGTGCAGTGCACCTAGAATTTCACATCATTGTGAAATCCATCATTGTACTGAATTTATGGGTAGCGTTATCTCTAAAAATTAGGAGAGCGTCTTGCTCGTCTTCTTAATTAACGTAATTGGCAGGATAACGTATAAGTCGTGAGTCGTCAACTCTATCTAGAAAATAGTTTAGTTATCTACATTATAAGTTTACAATAAAATATATGTATACCGCCTGCAACGCAGAAGGTTGCGGGTTCGATTCCCGCATGGGACAAATGTTTGTGTGATCCACAGGTATTTGTTTCTGGTCTGGGTGGTTTCAATATTTATTATAAGTATGTATTTACAAAAGAAAAGTATATAAGTATTATATCCGTTATCCTAACCACCATATTACAAGCATTAAGTTGCTTAGTTTGGGGTTAGGTGGCGCTGTGTGAAACGTCCTGAAATATTTATTTATTTATTTTTATACCCATTATCCATATCGTACGATATATCCTTGCACACCTACGATCTCATGTGCGTCCATTCACCTCACGAGAAAGCTGAGGCAAAGTAATAAGAAAGGCAGGAGTGCCCCATTGAATGATAACTCCGGCCCTTTGTCTCGTGAGTCCGTCTTGACGAATCGAATTAAAAGGCTTATTGTGTCGACGTGACAGCCGTCCCCTTGCGAAACGTCGAGTTTTTGTTTCAACCAAACTAAAATATTACCGTCCATTCACTAGGAATCCCTTCCTAGGGAGGATCTGCTACTTGAATTTGTACTCAATTTTTAACACGAACTCTTAATTAAGAGAGAGTCACTTTATTGGCAAGAGCAGTCTTAATGCGTTAATTGTCGAAATGCAATCTTCAAGGAGGGGTTTTTAATCATTTCAATGCGTCAAATTTTAATTTTGAAATGTTTACGAATTGTGAATTGTGATGAAGGGCGGTGATGAATTTTTTAGACAGTTTTAATTGAAAGTAAAATTTTATCATTAATATTTTTTATTTTGTTGCAGGCTTCACTACGACAACGTCTTCCATCATCATCTTCAGATCAAGGTGAGCTATTGTCAGATTGTGTTTTTAAAATCCATCTTAAATCGCGTATAGCGTCATTATTACGCTATAATATGCGTTAATAAAAATTGAGACTCAGCAGAACAGGTCACCCTACTTACATTGACAGAGTCAAATCACAATTATAGGTTGTGTGACTCTATATATGCCACGTGCGTTCACATAGATTTTTTCATCAATTTATAACTTTCCTAAAAAGGGAGATTACGTAATCAATGTCAAAAAGCCGAAATTTCATCGCAGCCCTGATATAACAGCGGTTCCCCTACAACATGTCTTAATTATTCATTACATCCCACGACGTCTTACCGCACAGACGACTACCAAACCGCTCCTAAAAATATATAGTAAAACGAACACGCACATTAATGAGCACCGTGCAATATTTATACACAAGCTACCCTAATTGCAGGGGTGGAGAGTGGAAAAAATGGGCAATTTCACGTAATGTAATATGTATATTTAAGGTTTAGGAAAAGGTGAATTTTGTCGCTGTTTAGTAGACCACTTCAAACGAGTTTTGTTTCTATGAAGGCTTCGAAAGTGGCGCGGTTTGCGGTTCTCGTGCTAGAAACCACAAAACTTTTAAGTTGAGACTGTTGCTAATAAGGGATTTACTAAATCTCTGCCTAAATATAAGAACAAAGTCCCCGAATTGTTGACTAGTATTGTTAAAATAACAATATGCATACCTACAAGATAAGCAAGAAACACCCATACCTGATATTGGTTAAGAATTTTGTTAATCAAATATTAAAAATGTTTTCATTTCCCGGTATTAGTAGAGCCACTTATCCGCGCAATAAGTAGCCAGGATTTTTATTTTTTCAATATGTTTAGGTGGTCGCTCCCCTCGCCGCCACAATTTCCTCTTGACGGAAGCCCTCAATCTAATGATACGGCTGTGTTAAAAAACACAAGGAAATTTAATAACGCCAAGAGCCCGCCGCAGCCACGAGAGAAAACAAAGAAAATTTAATTTCGACGATTCCCACATGCTCGATATCGCTCAAAGTTTACGCTCTTGTAAACCCCACGTGCAAATTAAAAAGTCCCCCGTAACATGAAGATTTATTTTATTATAACAACCAAGATTTCCCGAGTCACCGTGAAGGAAAAACCAACACGTAAATCTGCATATCACGTTACGGGGACGTTTGCCCTACAGTAATTATACGGGACAAAGGTTAACACATTTCAAAGGTAAGCAAATTAGTTCCGCACTTAATGATCCGACAAAGCGCGTAAATCTTTTTAAAATGCACACCCGAAGCGTTTCCTTTTCCGTGGGGTAAGTAAACAGTACGTAAAAAATATTTGCATAATCCGGTCGCGCACGTATGCAAATGCGGCACTCGTCCCGTGCAGGAAACAAGCTGAAAATTGTATCAAATTGTTACAACGACGCGTAGGCTTTGCGGCAATTTGTCAGCAGAGCCATAATTATTTGAGCCGCTCTCCACCGGCCCACCGCGGTGTGAATAGCTAATGTTGTGTGGGCAGATTGACGTACGTCATACCCACCCGTGTAGGAAATTAACCATTTTAAAATGAAAAATGCAGGTTTTATTCCGTGAAATGTGGCGATTATGCATTACATAATACATGTGTGATGTTTTCATTGTTGAATAATTTGCTTATGTAACGTCATGTTGGTTTTGATGTTCGATATAATTCAAGGTCCCAATCAAAACTTGCGTAACATGAGAAAGCTTACAAACATTGAGGGCAGTATTTAAAACTGTGGGCGTCGTTATGTGCTAACATTTGCGCCTGGAAACAAGATTTACTTACCTATTTTTGACATGAAGTGCAAATTTCCCACAGTTTTTTAATAAAAGCTCAGTTGAAATCGGTGGGCCGGTCGCATTAAGCTCATGGCCATCAGGCGGGGCTCGGTTGAAAAATGTTATTTGCCACCTGTGGCTCCATGTGTAATCGTATGCGCTTATCTCTGCGGGACCGCCTGCTGTCTGCACCCAACACTCACAAAGACATAAGACTTGGCGGAATGGACAAGAAACGGGTACGGGAAAAATGATTGGGTAAAAACATTGAGAGAAAACGAGGACGATTTTATGTAAGGCATTGACACACAAGCAGTTGCTTAGTATGATGGTCTGAGAGACAACCTTTTTGTTGTTTTATATCATTAACATGCTTTTTTTAAATTAGTGTTTGAAAATCAATGAAATTTAAGGCAAATTTTATAGTTTGCTGGACTCTTACTTCCGGTGATAATGAAAATATGGAAAAAACAACATAATAATATAAAAGCACACGGCCACGATAGTTATAATTTTTAGATACAATCTGCAATCATGACTTCAGTTTTACAGAACTTCACCAGAAGACGATATAGCAGGTTGGAAAGACATGTATGCAAATGGAACAGATACATAAAAAAACCCTCTGCTACGAGTATAGAATTCCTGACCACATCCAGCAAAATACATCTGGTTTCCCATGCCGTAGAGTGTTTGCATCCATTCAATTTGCCGTCAATAGGTGGAATATATGCGACGGGCGATGTTAAGCAATTATCATCCTAGTGACTGGCAGTGTCCACTCGGCGAGGCCGGCGCGGGCTCGATACATCCCGCACCCAACCAATTAACACGCCTATTGCGGCCCGCTCAATTGACCAAACGATTTATCGACAACCCGGATCAGATTTTATTTCCCTTTTTCCATGAAATTTTCCCACGGTTATGAGGTCTTAATAGTGAACCGCGCTCCTTTATGAAGCCGAGCGGACACAATAACGATAAAGGTGAGCAGAAAATCCGGACAATAAACCTCGACAAAAAAGCTGAGCGTTCGGCTAGTGCGGGGCAAATAGTTCGTGAAATTCGGAAGGGTCCCGTAGAGGGGCACGTTCGGTGGACGGGACACTTTACGACGGTCCTCTCAGTAAACCTGGCCATTATGTCGGGTTAAAGGATCGTGCTCCTCCAGTTATAAAGATGCCGAACGCTCGGCTAAGATTTGTTGCCGGTTTATGGATGTAGAAGGGTTGTCGGATGCAGCGGAGGGTATTATGATCATGTCGAGTCGAGAGGTCGTATCGTTTCCAAGAGTCAACATTGCGAACACGAGAGCTTTTCGAGTATGGAAATATGAAGTAGAATCCCTGAACTGAAATGGTTGGGCGCATTCATTTCATTTATTACGGAACGGGGAAATTGAGTGCTGAAAAATAAAGCACGTAGCATGGACTGTGGCAATAGAAACGTATTTACAAATTAGCATTTCAAAAGCACTGCAGCTCGGCGCTGTGCGATCCTCAAAAGGTGACACCATCAAAAGACTCGATGGAAATTTGCCAGCTGTATTTTCGTGCATCCTATGCCAGAGGTGTAAGGTTGCATTTGGTGTACACTGTGCTGTATCGAGTGTAGTGTTGTGTAGGCGTTAAGGTGAGACATCTAAGGCTAATTGTACACGGCAATCGTGACCGTCCAGTGCAAACAGCGGGTAAAGGCGTCTACAGGTGTTTGCTGTCGGCCCTCACGTAAACAGCTCGGAGTTCCTTTTGCAGTTCCCGTCTAGTGCCGGCTCTCTGTGGTCTAGTTGGACTGTTTGCTTGCTCGTCTTGCTTCTATGAGGGTTCTTGTAGGACTGAAAAGATAATTAATCACCTTCGTTCTGAAATTAGTTTAGCAAAAGCTAAAGCTCGCTACTTGTTCTAAACTTTAAAGAGTGGGATGTTGTGTATTTTGTAAACTGTACAAAAAGTGTTCCTTTGTCTATCTAAGTATCTACCATATTATTATGATCTATAATTAAGAGAAACAAACTATACACGACACATAATGATGTAAATGTGTAAGTAATTAATATTATGTAATATAGACGCGAGTAGCTGTAGTTGCAAAATTGCAAGTATTTTAGCGCATTGCTAACCTCTACATATACATCAAGTACTCGTACCTTGCTTGCATACTTAAAATTAATAACTACGCAAAGTAAGTCTTCTATCAAACTATAACTGAACCGTTTTCCTATAAAGCTGCGTACACAAACGTTTGCGGTCGTAGGTGAGAGCTCAAAGGGCAGGTTCACACGGCAGACTGGCGTCAAAAGGATTGGCCGAGCCGCGTCCGACACCGCAAACAGCCTAGTTGGGCGTTCCTGGTCAATCCTGAGGTTAATTTAGACGTCTCTATGAATTTTGAAAAGGTTTTGAGTAGCTTTGAAATATTTGATGGTGAAATTGGTTTGAGCGCACATTCAAGATATTTAAATAGATATATTTGCTAAAGCTAGAAGAAAGTACAAGCCTATTTACGGTTATTATAAACTAGATTACCGTCAGCCCGACGTCACACAGGTAGACATTTATTCTTTAGAGTGTCCGCTACAATGACTTTCTTTTTACTTTTAATATTCTTGTCTACAAACTTTGTTCTAAAAATACCAAACACAAAGAAAGAATTATCCAATTTAGTGCAGTCGATCGGAAGTTATGCGCATACATACATTCCGCTAACTTATATTTATTTATAGATTTTTTAATTATGTTTGATGTACCTACTATTATTTAATCTGAGAGAAAGCCAGTTCAATTTTTCCAGCCGAATACCCAACTTGCGAGTAGGATACGAAAATTAAAAACCAAATGCAGCCTAAAACAAAAAGCTAAGCAAAGAGCTCGAAGTTGGTCCGTAGTCCGGAGTATGCGGATCAGAGGAAAATATGCAAGTACCCCCGGAACGGAGCACGCCGTGGTTTTGGACCTCCCGCACTGCATATTACATGAGTCCAACTTTTGCCAATTCCTTCAATATTTCAACATGGGAATCCTCCGCTCACCAACTCGAAAATTGAATTTATTTAGCGCATACCTAACGATAGGCGATAGAACGTTTAAAGTATGAAATAGGTTTACAAAGTTTTTACTCATCAGTTTTAGAAATCAATGACATTAGTTGATTAATACCTGTACGTGTAAGAAACGAACAAAAATCACAATGACATAATAAATTAAATTAAATAATGATTATAATCATTATTATAATGTTTGCGCGATTACCTCTAAAAAAGTCCCTTTTGTTGACGCGCCTCGATTTCAGGACACTCCTCTCAGGGTCTCGGATACCATAAGAATTTTAGGTGTCGATATTTCTGCTAATGTTCAGTTCCGTGGTCACATTGCAGGTAAGGCCAAGCTCGCTTCCAAAAAACTTGGAGTGCTCAATAAGGCGAAGCGGTACTTTACGTCGAGACAGAGACTGCTTCTTTATCTAGCCCAAGTCAGACCTCACGTAAAGTACTGCTCCCATCTCTGAAATGGAGCTCCCAAGTATCAGCTTGACCCTCTTGACGCATTACAGCGTAGAGCTGTCAGAATTGTTACCAACCCCAAGCTCACCGAACACCTAGAACTGCTCAGCTTTCGTAGGGACGTTGGATCCCTTTGTATCTTCTACCGCTTATACAATGGGGAGTATGCCGAAGAATTATTCGACCCGGCGTCGCGTTTTTATCACCGCACGAGCCGTCTAAAGCCCATCTATACATTATTGATGCATGGCATTCTCGCACTGTGTGATTCAGTCGCTCCTCGTTGCCTACCTTTCAAAACTCTGTTCACTTGCCTTAGAAGAGTCTCATGTTGAAGCTTAACGGAAATACCAGAGAAATGAAGCAGGAGCTTGCCGTACACCTGCAAAATGTGGAATGAGCTTCCGCCTTTGGTATTTCCGTTGAGCTTCAACATGAGACTCTTCAAAGGCAAGTGAACAGAGTCTTGAAAGGTAGGCAACGTACCAGTGGTACCCCTGGTATTGCAACTATCCATAGGCAACCGTAGCCACTTACCATCAGGTAGGCCGTCTGCTTGTTTGTCACCTATTACATAAAAAAAAGTTTATAGTATATAACACCATTCTTTTCATGCGATTAAATCGTTTAAATCTTTTTTTACTTTGAAGAATTTTAAAACCATTTACTAGCACTGAAAATACCGACTACTTTAAGTGTCTAATAGTAACCTGAAAATTCAATTTCCTTAGCTCACAATAGAAGCTACATAAGACAATAGAAACCAATACTATATTCAGTGGATCCACTGTGAATGCAATCGTATAGCACTATAACAATATCGAATGGGTTGCATGAGACTTAATTTCATTTCCTAATACATTCTAGTATTTGCCCACCATCCGTCCGTGTTTGCTAACTCCGCATTTCACCTATGTAGACGGATGCCATATTTTCCTTTTGTCTAGACGAAATCTTAACGAATATTTAAGTAGTATTAGGGGTGGCAATTAAAAGAGCTTGTTACTACACGGTAACCCTGAAGAATGTTAAATTAAAAATAAGTAAGATATGAGTGGGTGGTTTCTCCTGCGTCATATCGTTTTGTGAAATACGAGTATTGTAAGGTTTTTTGCAAACTTTTCGTCTAAAAATATATAGGTACTTACATGAACGGTCACGTTTTTCGTAGTGACGGTTCAAATAAGTTTTTTACGAAAATAAACATAGCTTTTGTATCAAGTTCCTTCAATAAAAACAGTTATTATATAATTTACTAGCTTATGCTCACGTGGAGAAATTCTCTCTTAGCGGAGGTCTACCTTATAGAACCTCTTTGTGTTCCAAATTTCAACCCGATGCGTACAGCAGTTTGGACTGGGCGTTTATAGATCAGTCAGTCACTATTTCCTTTTATATATTTAGATAGTAGAAAGTAGATAGATAGAAATCCAAGTAGTAGTAGATAGGTAGAAATCCAAGTCTTTATCTAGATAACTGGAATAAAATCAAGAATCGTAGAACTCATATAAGTTAACGGCTTCTACAGCAATACAGAGCACAATATAGACACAATTTGTTGTATAACAACAACAAATATAAGTTGGAAACAGGAGCGGTATCTGCAAATTGCTCATGTAAGACGAAATTAACCCTCACCCACATTAAGGCAGATAAGTCGGCGAGCTCATTTGCGAGCCTTCCGGCTGGCGCTCGTTACATCTTGATATTCTTTACCCCTTTACCGATACCAGCCACCACATGAGCAATAAATGGCGCGGAAGCGTGCTATCGCGCCACCCGATATCTTCCATCCGAATTAATTTCAGAACGCTCGGTAGAAACGAACTAAGTTCGCGGACTTGTTATTTCTACGTGCACTCGAGCGGTATCGTGAACGCGCTGTGTTGCCACATTACTATCTTGTGTTATATCCTAATTCTTGTATACTGAAAATAATAATAGTTTAAAATAACTAATAGTTTTTTTTCAAAACCTCATTAAAGTTATGAATAGCATGTTGACTTGTTGATAATGGCAAACGTCATTGATTTTTGTATTTGGTAGAGCACAGCTACAGATTGGCCACAGCCAATTGCATGTCAGAATCTTAATCTTAATTTTTAGATAAAACCAAAATGTAATTAGGACCACACGTCTTTAAATAGGTTTTAATTAATTAATTTTGAAATATTAATTATTTCTATAATACTAATATTATCTAGCAACCCTAAACGCGACCGCGAGACTTTTAATCGTAGAGCAGCGAGATAAAATGGCGACCCATAATTACCATAACACGCCTTTCGAAGATATGTGGAGAATCTTAATGGTACGGTGGCTCCGTAAATAATGGGCTCTTATGGGAAAGTTGGCAAAGAGCACTGTTTCGTGCGTAATTTTAAGGGCTCCCGAGCTCACGTGCTTTTTGAATAATGTGCTAAATACTGGCGGGGGCGTTAATGATCGTTTGTTTTGATATAAAGTTTGACTATAGCTGTACTCGTATACATATTATGAATTACGCTGAATTTCTCTAGAACGTTCTTTGAACTGAAAGGAGAACTATCTAATTCGTGGTAATATAGTATATGCTTTCTAAATACTAAAGGTTCTTAGGACTTCTTAGGTATAATATTTGTGTTTAAGAATAAATACACACTCACTGTTCATATAATCTGCATTAAATGCTGAAATTCATTTTCATACAGTACAACATTATAAAACTATAGAAACACCTGGGCATTCTCATTAATTAAAACTATTATTACTCATAACCTAACCTAATACCTTCTAGACACCAAGTATTAACACTTATTTATTGTTTTCGGCAAAACATCTCAGCCCGAGCAAGGGATGCATGGAAAACCAGCGCTGGATGAACATCTAAATTATAGTTATTCATCCAGCACATGCTGAATGTTCCCCTAATGCCTAAGAAGTCATAGGTATAAGAGTTAATGTAAGATTTTAGTACATTTAGGATATTGTACCCTTTTTTTGCAATGCATGGCATTTTATTTATTTATTTTTATTTAGTGAAATTCACGTTTCTATTTTTATAATACAATATTAAACTAAAAAAGAATTTAAATATCTGTATTATTACAAGTGAGCGAAATATTTTTCTCAGTGCATTCGTCTGGTTTCGAACCCTTGCTACTGGTATATTCTAGGCATTAAATCATCCTCATAAAATGCACGTAAGACAACAAAGCGTTAATAACAGGATCGCGGTATCTTGCGGCGGGATTCAGGATGCAGTGTCGTGCGACTGTCTCAGATTACTCGTGAATTATGAGCTATCTCCGAGTTGGGATCGCCCGCGGCTCCTTCTCGCGGTTTGCTGCGCGTTGCATCTTTTCACCACTTATAACTACTACTAATAGGAATGTTGAATAATTTTTTTTTTGTCCATTATATAGATTACTAGCTCATGCTCGCGGCTTTTGCCCGCGTAGACAAATCCTTTCTTAGCGGTGGTCTACGTCATAAAATCTATCTGTGTTCCAAATTTCAACCCAATCCGTCCAGCGGCTTAGGCTGTACGTTGATAGATCAGTCAGTCAGTCACTCTTTCCTTTTATATATTTAGAAGATTATAAAATATTGGACACGTATTTTTTTATTTGTAATTCTGATAAAAACGCGAGAGATACAACGCACTAAAGTTCCTTCATTGTGACGTCACACCACTCAATCTAGAACATTTATGTTTAGTTTTGTGACGTCACGCGTCCGAACACAGAATCTTATAAGCGATATATCTCAGCCATTTTATATTTTATTGGCAAGAAAAAAAATACTTATCGAATATTTTTTACTCGTAAATTACGGACTAATTATATTTTAAAAATATGGACCTTGTCAACATACCAATTATATTATTATTATTTTATACATAATAGACGTTTGTTAAACGACGCCGTGGCCGTAGATGGTAGCTAACTAAACCTAGAAGACGCACTTGCAAGTTAGACGTGAATTAAAGTACGAGTTTATAATATTATACTTATTGCAATAAATGGCAGAAACCGAATGAATGTAACTATAACTGACCTTATAAACTATACGTAACTGCAAACTCAGAACTCAGTTATTACTAAGTTCCTAACTTTCAGGTAAGTTTTGAAGTATATTATGTGACGAGTGTTGAATTGTATCGTTATGCATTAGGGTCTGGAAATTATGAATCTACTAATAAAATGTATAAATTATTAAATATTTATTTAAACGGTTTCTCCGTGCTTGTAAATTTATAGTCTAAAGAATCTAAACCTAACGCAGTAATAAGATTTACGATACTAACATTTAGGGGCTCTTACCTTCAATGTTCCGCTGCATATTTACATACTGGTGTAATACGTTTGGAACCGCTCCCAGCGTACACAAAACGGCGGCACCTCGTTCCACAGAACATGCTCCTCCGAATTACACCCGCTGTAAATTAGGCACCAAAACCAGTCTCATTTTCCACCCCGGTGCAGCTAATATTGTCTCTCGCTCCATAAAATATGCAGGCATACCTGTGGCAGGATATACTGTAATTGTCGAATATACTGCATCGCATAATCCCCGCTACATCTTCTGGAATGTTCGGGAATGCGCTCAGATTTGCGGCGAACACTTGGCCTCGGGCCTAGCGCACAAAAGCTTAATACACTGCTTAACTCCACACTGAATTCCTTACAGCCGTAACTGTTCACCGAGCCACTCTACGTACACACATTAAAAACTCGTTTACTTTTCAAACCCTTTTAAAAAGAGTTAAAGTTGTAACACCCCTGAAACCTCCTTCGAGTCCCGAAACTCTCGCCACTACAAACAACGCTCAGGAGTCGTCGATGAAATTGCAAAAATGTAAAAGAGCTAATGTTTGCGCACCTTAAACCCCTTCCCGACCCGAGAGCGGCGTGACGAGCCGGATAAAAGGCTTTAATACACCCTCATCCCTTATTACGAAACTTGAAAAAGACAACAATATAGATCCAATGTGTCGCGGGCGCGTGCAATCATACGCGCATCAAAGGTGGCGCGCCTGCGAGCTAGCCAAGTGTGGAGTCGCCTTTATATCGCTCCGCTTGTAATGGCATTTTGTATGGAAATGTCGAGTCAAAGGGCCACACACGTTATGAGATCTGAAACAATACGGATTGTGACAATCCCGTTTCCTTCGTACGTGAGGAAATGTTATTTGAATGCTTAATGACAACTCTCACTTTGTACTTATATGTAACAAAAATATTATGAAACTGAAATTGTAGGGTTTCAGGATGACAAGCCATTGTTATATATAACAAACAATGCTACTTATTATTCTTGTAACATACAAAACCAGTACAAAATGCTTTTTAACTACACTTTAACCTTTTGAAAATCTGATGACTCCTTTACTTTATTTTTTGTTTCGGAAAAAAACTGTTTGGTGTCAGTGTACAAAACCAATTTATAAGCATACCTAGTACCTATAGGTACATTGTATTTAATCGCAATATTTATACTTACTAATTTCATAGATAAGTACACGAGGTTAACGCTGGTGTTCTTATGCTTCCAGTTATGCTTCTACTTTTTTTTCACGCATTTTTTTATAATTTCATATTTAATAAGACTATTATTCTCTATCGAACTCTCCTCCATACTATCAAGCGTACGAGCACATCAAGCAGTCATTACCGCCCTTCTGAAAAATCTCGGCGCCTGTTTTGCAAGTCAAAGCTCCTTGACTCTCCCGACCGAGGAGTGTGTGAATTTTCATACAAGAGCAGAACACACAGGTGTGTCAGCTTAGAAGAAACGCTCTTAAATTCGGTGACGTTTTTAAATAATCTTTAGGCAAAATATACGCGTGGCTATGCAAAATATTTCTCATTAACATATTATGTGTTCCAGAGAGTTCATCCGATGAGTACCCTATAATATGTATTTCTAGAGATATATGTTAAAACCATTTACTAAATTTCAGCATCTCTCATTCTGAAATAGTTTAGCAATGAAAAGGTGGCAAATATCAATTAAAAATGTCTTACGAAATATCACTAGCAATTTACAAACCAGCTACACTATTTTTGCAAAGAATAAAAACGAAAATTTAGAATATTTTTCCCGTAATCTATAGGCGCCTGTGGAAAATAAGTGCTCGTGCTTATGTTATTAACTGTCGTGTTAACGTTACAGAAAATGAATATTACGACGAGGCATATTTTAAAATACGGTACGCACTTTCATGACCATTTATAACTCAAAACCCTGATCTAGACAGTTTGAAACTTTATTATGTTTGCCTTAATTCCAATACTATGATATTCCGATGCTTTTGTGTGGACCTTTATTCATCAATCACGAAATAAAGCACTATAATTTATCTCAAGAAATATATAATGCACAGATTTGCGGCCAGACAAAATTCCGAGCACGCTGCGGTCCTACACATCGTTAAGGCGACGTGTACGCCATTACACGAAATTATTCTCGCGACATCCCGCGACACGTCGCTCGCTCAAATTGACATTCAATCAGCGTCGCCACATTGTTTTCCTATCAATCCTTATTGGCAGCGCGCGCACGCTTGCGCCGATACGCGCTGATATTCCACCATCAAAACGCAATTTGTTTATGAAAATTTATTGTATTCGCCATTACCGCACGCGGATTCTTTTCCTCCGGGAGCGACCCCGCGGAACAAAATCACCTTATTCAATTCCCTTTTTGCATACATCA
Source organism: Hemithea aestivaria (assembly GCA_947507615.1). Lineage (NCBI taxonomy): Eukaryota > Metazoa > Arthropoda > Insecta > Lepidoptera > Geometridae > Hemithea > Hemithea aestivaria. The sequence continues at coordinate 13,548,543 of OX382331.1, forward strand.
CACACATGGGTGTCTTCGAAGGGGAACACTCACGGTTTTTGTCTGAACACGTGAATCGCGTTTGGGACCCGTGTTCCTTTCTTATTAGTCTGAATTGCGTAAAGGTTTTTCTTATATCGCTCGGGGGTTGAAAATTTACATCTCATCATAATTTTGGTTACCCTTACTTATTTAATTTCTGAAAGTTCTCTTGGTTAATTTTGATAATAATTACAAAAGTGGTAAGCGGGAGAGAAGGTAAAATAAACAAAAAAACTTATCAAGCTATTTTTCCCGAAACGTTTCCCTTTTTCTCACGGCTTAACACCTGAAGGAGAGACAAATCACCCGAAAATTTCCAATTCGAAATGCGCGCGGAAATCATTTATCAGAGTGGAATTAGCGAGTCACACATGCAAGGTGTCGAAGGCAAGCGAGCGCGCGATATGACGCTCCCCTGTTTTGAGGATTTGGGAAAAGAATTGTCGCATATATCACGGTTAATAGGGTGCAGAGAGAGCACTACTTATGCCTAATGCGACAAGGAAACATGCTACGCGCCCGCATACGAATACATTTGCAGAGAACTGGATTTTCAATGGCAATAAATACTTGCGAGAGCGGAGTCAGCCAAGTGACTTCGCGACGATGTTATGGCTGAAAATATGCTCGGATTATGCAATTTTTCGAGCATATTTTAGAATAACGTAACTGATGAAAGCAGTTGCAGAACAATTATCATAATTTTAACAAAATGATATGAATGAATTTAATTTTACTAATTTAATATAGAAAACATTAAAAGATACACATAATGGCCATAAAAAAATATCATTACCACCATACTAAAACAGAATACACTTACATTTTTGTAAATTTCTAGGAACATAAATATTTACCAAATCAGAAATTGTGTTCTCCTCAAATATTCAGATGATAGGCTAATTTCCCATGGAAAATACACCTGCAGCGATACAAAAATGCAACATTAACCCCTTTCCCAGTATAGTACATAACAATAAACCGGTGACGCGGTCGTAAACACGACGGAATGAGCCTTCGTAAAAAGCAACGATGTCGGTAAATAGTAAATACAGACAGGCGATGTCTTGCCGACGTCAAAGTGATGTTAAAAACTGTATGGACGCTTTTACCGACAGCGCACTGGCGCGCCACTGCAGACGAGCCAGCTAATTCTTTATTGATACGCGGTGTACCGCTAAGTGGAAACTAGACTGAAAATATGAAAATATTTCTAGTATTTTATTAGCAACCACAAATTAGAAAAGGGGAATTTATTAGTCGATAAGACTTTATAGCTTGGTTGATGTATCAAATGCATCTGTATCCGCTAACTAGACCAGGGTCGATAATTTTTAAAACAAAAAAAAATAATAGTAGGATGAAATCCATTAGAAAAGGAGGGGAATATTATAAAAATAAAAGGAAAAATAATTTACGGGCGATCTGAGGTCGGGAAGGGGATGGGGGTGAGTTTTTAAGGGTAAAAAACGGTTTTTCTCGATTTCCGGCAAAACTAAAAATCCTATCTAAAAAAGTCAAATCACAAAGTTGTAGGTAATAAAAAGATCTAAAACTTTTGTATATACACTTTTTTCACATAACCTCAAAATTTATGTGAAAAATTCTAAAAACCAAGTTTTTGGTTTTTTATTTTTTTCTTTTACAAAAATAATTTTTTTTAACGAAATTTGGTGAAAACTTACCTTTTTATGTCCCAAATACGCTGTAATTTATTTGATTAAAAATATTTATTTTTTCACCTTATTTTGAATTAATATCGAAAAAACAACCTAATTTTCAATCGAAAATTCACCCGTCAAAATAGCATTTTTCAAAAAGTTGGTATGGTTTCTGTTCGTTGAAATCTCTTCTTTCCGATGGTGAACAAAAAAATATGTTACTACAGTAAATCTTCTCAGAAAATGCAAAAAAAAACTTGAAATCGATTTTTTTTTAATAATTATAAATAATTTTGAGCTATTTATTAAAATTTACACTTTAATTACTCGAAAAACGTTAGATTACATGTGACATTGATAACAAAAAAATTGCAAATAAGTAATCTAACGTTTTTCGAGTAATTAAAGTGTAAATTTAAATAAATAGCTCAAAAAAATTTCGAATTAAAGTTTTTTTTTTGCATTTTCTGAGAAGATTTACTGTAGTAACATATATATTTTTTTCACCATCGGAAAGTAGAGATTTCAACGAACAGAAACCATACCAACTTTTTGAAAAAAGCTGATACTTTGACGGATGAATTTTCGATTGAAAATTAGGGTGTTTTTTCGATAATAATTCAAAATAAGGTGAAAAAATAAATATTTTTAATCAAATAAATTACAGCGTATTTGGGACATAAAAAGGTAAGTTTTCACCAAATTTCGTTTAAAAAAAAAAATTTTTGTAAAAGATAAAAATAAAAAACCAAAAACTTGGTTTTTTGAATTTTTCACATCAATTTTGAGGTTATGTGAAAAAAGTGTATATACAAAAGTTTTAGATCTTTTTATTACCTACAACTTTGCTATTTTACTTTTTTCGATAGGGTTTTTATTTTTGCCGGAAATCGAGAAAAACCGTTTTTTACCCTTCAAAACTCACCCCCATCCCCTTCCCGACCTCAGATCGCCCGTAAATTATTTTTCCTTTTATTTTTATAATATTCCCCTCATTTTCTAATGGGTTTCATCCTACTATTATTTATTTTTACTTTTTATTATTTTTAAAGGGATCTACCCTGGTCTAAACGTAGCATATTGCTCAACATAATTAAGACGTTTGATGCACAATCTCAGCTCATCTCATCCATTATGCATTCAACATATGTTATGTAAAAAAACATAATAAATTAAACTTTTATTTTTTAAATCGGCAGAAGCTATAACTTACAATAGTAATTGGTGAACTCGTAGTCAGGAATAGATCAGAATAGTGGTGGAAACTGGATAAAGCAGCGAAGAAGAGGAAACAGGAGGCCTATATATAGACTGATGATGAGTCTGAAATACATGACAAAAATTGTTTGTTTATGGACATGTCATATTAATACATGTTTATAGACTAGTGTCATATACTCGTATGTTAAAAGAAAACAAATCAATAAGGTAATCTTTATAACCATGCACCATAGATTATGCTAAATACCCACTTCTTTTACAATGGAGATTTATCATCCCTTGCCTTGTTAAAAAGCTGTTTTATTTCAACACATGAATATGTTTATATGAGATTTAACATGTGTGTTTCAGTCAGTTATAAAGATTCAACCGTGTGAGTAAGAAAAAAAAGAATAGGTATAATTTTGTAAGCTTAGTTTTACTTTTAAGACTAAACATTTATTCTAGAAATTCATTCATTCAGTAATAAATAGAACTGAGAACGACCTTAACCGACATGTTTAATATACAAATATTTTCTTTGAAGAAAATTTTAGAAAATACTACGCTATAATATGGTAAGCAAAAAAACTGGCAAAGCTGTTTTTTGAAACTAAGAACTATCATAATTATGCAATGTTTCGTTGGAATTAACAATTTTATCTACATCTATATTCAAAAACTTTGAATGAAGCTAGAAAATTATAAGAGAATTTTCGTTAAATAAATAGGCATATTAATTCTTATCTTAATATCTCAAGTAAAATAGCAACATATGACTCTGTCTACATTATAAATACGTTCATGTGAGGGAATGAGACCGTGTCGTTAAGACGCGAGGCCTCAACGATTTGCATCTTTACCACTCTTTCGAGGGGTGAGCTTTCTCACGATAAAGCAATGTTATTATTAAAACGCACATTTGTTTCCAAAATGTTATGTTACGACGAGCTTTGCTTTATTTTAGTGATATTTTAGCATCCATGATTCTGAACGACTGCTTAATTTTATAGAGCAGCTGTTTTATCCGCTGAAAGTACATAGCATAAATATGTATTAAGACAACCCTGTCTGGAGTAGTTTAGGCCCCTAAACTACCCATATGCGGCATTTCAGTTAAATCAGCGAAGCTATTTGGGCATAAATGAATAACAAGTATACACACAAACTATCATCTATATCCTACAAAGGTGGAAGATCGTATGTGTCAAATACACACGTAGGTATGTTTTTGCTCTTACAAGCAAAGATTACTGGATCATATTGCTTGTAAATAAATAGCAATGTAATGCAATAATATATTTGTAACTGTACATATATTTAATAGGGTATAACGATGACTCAGTTATGTAAATAGTGAGCGGTTACCCATAATAGACATGGACAACACCAGTGGTGGTGCCAACGTAGATGTCGATCATTGCCGACTAAAAAAAACTTAAAGGAAAATTAGGCGGGGAAAACCTTTTTCTTGTATTTCTATCATATTATCCTCTCCTCCGATGTGCACTGTTCATAATTTATTAAAGAAATGCTACTAAAGCAATGAAATAAGTAATTAAATATATTCACCGTAATTATAAACAGATCAATCGTAAACATTGCGACTTAATTTACTAGAAACAAATGACTGCCTCGTCAAATTAATAACAGAAACAAATGATCATCAGAATTCGTGCAGCAATGAAACAATTAATCAAAATACCCTCAGTCAAAAAAACGGAGTTATTATTTAAATCTTTAAAATTGCTCGAGCCGTAGATATAAGTCGGCTTGAACCCATTTGGGAGGATAAGAAAAAGGGATGGTAGTCATTAGCATATAATGACAGTAATTAAAATACACAAATAGAGCTATAAAGACGGGCCGGCGTTGAAGGGTTGTCTTAAGGATAAAATAAAGGAGTAGGAACGGCGATTACAGCAGACTTATGCCAAAATTAGCCAACCTACCTACTACCGACACCGTCGACAACCACGATGCAACCGAAATACCACCGTTTTCCTATTTTTTCCTTTCTCGTTTGGTTGTCTGGAAATTATACCTATCAGACTGTTGCCACTCGAATTAAGAATATGAGTAAATGTAACTATGATATACAATGTAAACAAACAGTTTTATTAAATATCCCAATGAGTTTCTTGATCACTCTTTCCCATTGAAGTACCTCTACATTCCGGATATAGTAGAGTATTAAAATAATTTAATCTAATATGTTAATATTTGCCCTCTAGTTAAAGAGCATAATATTAGACTATTTAAGTAAAGAACATTGGATTTAATGATAGAAGTAGCTTCTTAATGCGTAGTGCAGCAAAATCCAGTCTAAATGCACACATTTTGCAAGCGTTGCGCATTGGACCATTCCTGAAGAAATGCTCGTCCTTTGCTCGTCAGTTTATATTCTGTTGCTAGTTGCTTTATGAGCGCGTCATCTTATACAAAATTCTTATGCTAGCCAATCTAGTCTTACAAAGTAATTTTTGGCACGTCTTCATCATCCGCCGCGTGAATTTATACACGGCAAATATTTTGAGTGCGGCTGAAGCAAGCCGCAGCAGAATTAAGAACAGTATTGTTTAATTTATTAATTAATGGACCCGAGACGATGACGCCGCCTATAAGGAACAGATTACGCGGTCTCTATCTATATTTGCATCTTCGGTTTTAATTTGACGGAATTAATTAACTTGCGGATTTGAATGTATGGTTTTAAAATATTAGGCAAGTAAAGTTAATGGCAATGTTTTCTTATGTCGTGAATGTAAAGTTTTATGATATTAGATCAACTGTTTTGGCTATATTTTTTTATTTTATTGTTCAACAGAACGACAACGAACTCTTTAGAGTAACGGTGGTTTTTATAACTGGTTTTAGCCACTCAAAAATACGTTTTTCCTAAGACTATGCTATTCGTATACATAACAAATATGAGCTCAATGGTTCTACTTTGAAAAATCTAAATAAAACGATTACTTAAAATTGTTTTTAAGTAAACTTTTTTATGAGAAAAAATAAGTCGACCAAAGAAAATAAAGAAATTAAAAAACACCTCTCTAATATTTTGATAAAATTAACAGTCGTTTTGTTAACAGTCCCATCTAATCCTACAATGCAACGCAAACCTTACCGAAATTATGAAATTCATTTGTCGAGTCCGCTCCGCCGCCTCGCAGACAATGGCGCGGCTAATTACGAGATGTAAGGCTTTATTAACGCAATCGGGTGGTTATTAACATAAAAAAATAATATTTACTGGTCCCGGAGCCGGAGAGTGCTTAATTCACGAATATTGCGGCATTAGGTTTACTGCTCTCGCTCCAACCCTTCCGAAGGGAAGTCCCTCCACGAATGATTGCAGCGTTCCTTGAGAAATGGATAAACGTCGAGATTAAACCTCATCACAGTTGTTGTACTGCAGAATCCCGCATCCTAATAGCCCGCATTACACTTCAACATTCTGAAGATTACAATTCGTCTCACGACCTTTAAAGGAACGTCTTTAACGCGAACCTACAAAATTACCCATTGATATTTTAATCAAGCGTCCCTTCAAATTTTAATATTAGCATATAAATAGACAGTAAAATATGACATCAGCATTTTAATTTTTCGATATTACGGAGCGATTTACAAATTAGCGGGTAAGAAAAACGCTGTAGAACGCCTTGAGAGGGTCGACTCGCCCGCAGATGTTCTATTTAAATGTAAATTTTGTACCGACACGCCGACAATATGGATAAAAAAAATATTTGGACTCCCAAATATTTGACAGGTTTCGTAAAAAAAAGGTCTCAGCCTAAAGTTAACGCTTCAAAGCACCTGATACTTTCCTCTTAGGAAGGACAAATTAACTAATTTTGACAGCATTTAATCAACTCTCTCAACAAACACTACCGGAGGGTGACAATCCCAGGCACCGCACACCGAATAAAAAAGAAAAAGTCTTTTCAGTAGAAAAGGCAACAATAAAAGAATCGTGGAGAAAAGGTCGGAAGTGGAAGTGACAGATCGTCGCAATGGTGAAAAGTCACACCTCTTGTTTACGGGACGCCTGGCACACTCACAATTAGCTATCATTTACTTAAGCACTTTATATAATTAAGTAGAGCGGCCATTAGTGTCGAGGGGATGTTATATTCTTTTGTAAAAGCTGGAACACTCTAATTGCTCTCTCTTTGCCGGGTGACTTTCACATTCCTGTAAGGATATGTGATTCAAAGAAATACGAAATTCTTTGTGGATTTTACAAGACTAAATTATTCCTTTGTTGTTCTGAAATTTTAATCCCCTTTGCATCTCGAATTAACGAATCGACTATAATTGATTAGGTACAGCACCGAACCAAGGAGCACCACAAAGGAGTCCATTCGGACCACCTTCGAAAACAAAAACAAGCCTCACTCCCCTCCTTTTTTGACCGAGCCGTCGAAAGCGAAATCTGGCTTTGTTCATTTACTCGGTAAACCGATAATTTCATTAAACAACAAAGTGGGACTCCTCCGTAGCTCTCTGTAAATACGGCAAGAAGCCAATGTCCCCCAAGATGGGAAATTCATTTCGAGAAAAAATCTCAGACTTAACACAGCGCGACAAATTAGGAATCTTGCCCCCTCCTTGTTTATGCTTTCCGCGTCCGGGAGCATTTTGATTGGACTACTAATTAGACTCTCTAAAAATGTGAAATGCGCCACGCAAAAAATAATTCACTTCCGATTGAACATTGGGTTCTTAAACCCTTCAGCCGCAGCTTCAGTACGAGTAACCGAGAATCCAGTTAATATCGGAGCCGAGTAACCCGAATCGGGTGCATTCCGCACGTTAAAAATATCGCGAAGTAATTTGGAGCATTCGAGCGGCTACTCACATTAAAGTTAGGTAGCGGCAAATTAAGCCCGACCCCGATATATTGCGTTTGTTCTTTTGAAGCTGCCAGTGAAGGGTTAAAGCCAAGAATGCTTTGCTTTTTACAAAACTCAATAAACTGAGGGTGAAGTTTTTGGGAATTTTAAGTAGAAATAAAATAATTCCTAATAATATTTTACCGCTTTTATGACGATGACAATTGTGAATTCATTAAAAAAGGAATACCTAACTTATTTCTTTATTTTCGGAATGTGTACCTAATGTGTTATTTTTTATTAACTTTAATCAATTTCGGACTCATGCAAATAAACGAATATTTTCCACACACAAAAAACCCACGCATATTTTGTTAGCCGTGTCAATGAATTATACCTCAGTCAGGTAATTAGACCGAAAATACCATTAAATTAATAAATAAAAAACAGGAGCGTGCCCCTATTGGGTCTCGCAGCGACGCATAGGCCCCTCAGTCAAATAAATTTATGTAAAAATTTTCATTAATATTTTTGAGGCCGAGCGTCCGTTCGCCCTTGGGAGTGAAAATCGAGTTCGCGGTCGCGATGGAAAAATGCAAACCGAAAATTATGGCGACCCTCGCCTTGTATTTGCTTATGAATACGGGCCGTATCTACCTGCCTTCCATATTGTGGAATAAATATACGATGCGATCCGGGGAAATAAAATTAAAACATTGTTGATGGAGTCATTCCATATTAAAACCCATTACTCAAACATTTGCAAAATATGTTACCGTTGAAAAAGGTTTTGGATTTTTTGGGTATATTTTTGTTAGAGTAACCTTTAAGGTTGCTAGTTCACTTTGAAAAACGCCCCTCGCGGGATCTTGCGAGATTATGAAAGATTTGTGAGTTCTCGAGTGGCGCCCGCGGCCGGTCGCAGCGAGCTTAAGAGATTTAAATCGGTCGCTGGCCCGGAATGCCAGATACAAACAGATTTCTTACTGCCCCACGGTTAGTACAAGTGATACGATAAGACGAAACTGAGAACTGGGGTTGATAAATGTTTTCCATGAGATATATTTTATGGCTTCTAAACTAATACGGAAGCGCTTTTTAAGATATTAATACGAGTAATCTACCTGTACACAAAATATTTACGTTTCATAATTTTGAGACCACAATTATATTGAAGTAGCAGAAGAGACATCTCTATCATCAGGCTACATTCAACCACTGCCAGACATAGGCCGTTTTTATCCCAGGAAAAAATGCATTACGCCATACCACGACATTCAACTCGGTCATCCTAGAGTTCAATTTCATCAATAGATAAGTACTTCTAATAAAGAAACAAAAAATGGTCAGCTTACTAAAAGCGCATATAATACCAGAGAAACCAAAAGAACATTCAAAACATTCGAAACCTTCCTAACCTCAAACTGTTTCTTGGCACAAAGTAGGCGAGCGGTGCGGCGCGGCGCGGTGAGATCGTAAGCGATATCTCCGCGAAACCTGTAAATCTCTGAGGCATTTTTATATTCGGCGTTTTCCCTGAGTCTGGGGGCTAAGCAGCTCGCGCCGCCATCCCGAGATTATATCTTGACACTTGATGGATGAATGGTTATTGGATACGAACATTTTTATCATTTTGATACAGTCAGGGGGCAAGGTAAGGTTAACTTTGCACTCCGGGGGACATAGTTCGCGGTACGGCAAACTTATGGCCGCATGGCTTTGTAGTGATATCGTATCGTTTTAAAATCTTGCTTGATGGATTCCCTTAATAGTGTCTTCACAACGTTTACGGTTATAGGAAATTCATAAGGGTATATCATCTGAAAACTCTGTGTCTCTTTCATTTTGTAATTCTTCTTTACGATATATCCCTTTACTATTACTATATATAATTCTCGTTTCTAAAATCTTCTTATAATAATATTAATGAAAAAAATATCTTCTACATGGTTTTAATATAGTTACTTCATAGTAAAAATGTATAGTATGTAGAGGTAGATGAAGTATTTCAAATTTAGTAAAATAAAAAGAAAATCTTCCACAAAAAGTATCGATATAAATCAAAGTGATACATCTATATCAGAGAGTAAGCTCGGCCCTACTCCGAGGCTCCGAGGTGAAATATGTAGAATTGGCAATGTTCTTAGCGGGCGTCTGACACTGCGACCCGCTCGTTTGCACTCTTTACTACGGGTACACCCCTATCTCACACTTCATATCACATGTACCGATAGAAAAAAAATATATTATTTTGACGCAGGACTCGAAGATTTTTTTGAACAGAGTCAATGTACTATTTTTAAAATATACCCCTTCCAGTGATCGAATACGTAATTTAAAAATAATAAAAAAAAATATATATGTATGTAGCAAAAAAATATTGTAAAAATATCTACAAACATAAGTTGCATTTCGACACATCTCAAATTAAAAAAAATGATATTACGAAAAAACGTTATTAGATATAGGTACTATTTTTTTTTTTATGAATGTTCTTTTCTTCTATCGGTACTATTTTCCAGGCGTTTTGGCGTGCGCATCATACGTGATACGCTCTGAAAAATTCCGTGGCCCGCAGTTAGCGGAAACATATCAATTCAATTTGAGACGCACATACGTGAAATAGGACTAGGGTTACCATATATTTTACAGTATATTAAGGTTTAGAAATACTGATAGTACTGAGAATCCAAAAATATTGTTGTAAATAAATACGTCGACCTTCTTTAAAGAAAAATATTGTAAACTAAGCATAGAACCACACTTCACCATACAACGTAAAAATATGTACATGTCGTATTCTATAAATTATGTAAGTATCGGTTATGAAGTATATCATATAAAAACTATAGTAGGTCCTTTATTAGTAGAAACTCTTTCAGTAAGATTTTGTGACCATATATAGAAAATAAATTATAGAAATTCAAAACTAAATTTATGTACGTTGATACTCGTCTATCGCTGCTTACACACATAACTATTTATTCATTACACAATACAATACAAGAACGACTGTACAGAAATTCCGAGAAAGTAAGTAAAATGTGGTCCCCCTAAATATGGCTGTCGTGATCTAAATCATGGACCGCCAAGTGATAAACATATCGGAAGGGTTTATGTTTTATTATCTGTGACGGAGGATTTTTATCGGTTGGCTTTATCTTGGACTTTTGGCGAGAGCTTTTTGCTACCCTTTTTAGAAGGAGCTCTTCCCCTTTAAGAAAACAAACGCATAGCTTATTTTCAAATCATTTCAAATTCTAAGTAAGAATCCATATTTTTTATAAGATTTAAAATAATTTCCGCTCTATTATGTACTTAATATTGTAATTAGATTATAACGATTGAACTGTCCACACAGTTACAATAAGGTGTATTTTCAAATTTTTCGTTCACCTTGCCTCTACATCTCTTTTGTATTTCTTCTACACTCCACAAATTTTATCTAGTTAAGTTCTAGTACTATAATAGTTTGGCTATCATTATAATGCTGAATGTTGAATCAGTCTAAAAGCCTAAAAAATGCTGGATACAATTACCATTTTGTTTTACTTGCACTCCTTGATAACAGACAACTTACATAGCACATTGTAATAATTTTAATTCGAGTATGAACCTAGATTTATGCTCGCGTCTCACCCAGTTCCCTCCCTAACCTAATCAAGCTGGAGTTTCCTCGCCCTACCGATCTCCACCTAATCTTAAGTAGCGTTCGTATAAGTTTTACATGCAAATGAATTAATTCTTCGCGTGGTGCATCTGGGAGACGATGCCTCGTTGCATTTATAATGTGAGTTCATTACAACCCGTCTACAAGACTCCACAGGCGGGTAATGGGTTCGGAAGAACGCTCGCTTCAATTATGAGTGGGATATTAAATCGGTAGGTATCGGTGGAGCTCGTTATTCGAGATTGGAATTTATCTGCATGATAATATGAGATGAAAATTATACCACGGTGAAGCACCTATGTTATTGCAATTGTGAGAACATTTTGAAAACTACTGTATAATATGAGTATGGTAGGACTTATGAAAAGCTATTAAATATCTGACACATCATAGTATAATCCTACTTCCTACTACTGTATTACAAATAGTATATGGATGTGTTACCTCTTCATGCAGCGTAAACAAAAAATATATACAGATAGTTTAGACCGCGGAATAAAATATAGGCTTCTACATAATAGGCAGCATTAATTCTTTCGTGGAATACTTTTATGTGAGTAAAATCGTTAAACTAGTAACTATTTTATCCAAAAACTCTTTTAACGAAATCCAAAAAAAAACATGCAAAGAAGAAAGTTCCTCTACAAATTTGAAATTAGGTTTTAACAATTTTCCTTGAGGCTACAGAGGCGCGTGTGCATTTTTAATTTTAACTGGCACGCGGCCGTAGATGACGCTTTGAATTTTTACTGAAGCTGCCTTTCTATCTTATTAACTAGGGCGGGTTAATTGCACAGCTTTGCTAAAGTCGACATTGCTCCTGAATTATTTAATTTTAGGATTAAATTCTAGCTAAATTTCGTACCAGATTCAAAATTAGAAAGTATTAGGTCCATACATTTTTACAAAAAGAAAAGTATAGAAGTAATTATTAATATATCCGTTATACTAACTACCATAACACAAGCATTAAATTGCTTTGCTTGGAGTTAGGTGGCGCTGTGTGAAATATTTATATTATATTTATTTATTTTATTTACCTAGTAATATTATAAGAATTCTTGTGAAGTGACCTTTGCTTTTATAATATTTTCTATACCATAGCTTTTTTTGTTCTTCTAAATACGAGTAGCTCAACCTTCTTCATCTAAGTAACACTGTGACCGTAATGGATGTTATTGCTTAACATCAGGTGAACAACAGACACGTCAAAAAAAAAACAAAATTTTGAGTGGTTCTTTTAAAGGCTTTGAGATATATACTCGTAAATAATTAGTGTTACACTATGTACAATAATATAGAAACACCTTTTCAGAGCACTAGTCTTTACTCGCAATATCAGCCTTTAAAACATAATATCTAGTACTTCAGGCGGTACTAAACCGCGAAGGTTCGTCGACTCGCTAACCGCTAGACACCTGCCAACGTTAATGGGTTCCTCACAGCCCCTCACAACCTGTTCTTAATTCCACCTACTCAACTCGAGTACTTTTTACAGACACTCGTGCCCTCTTGAGGACAGATTTTGACTTCATTTTGAGTAAGAAGACTTTCATGCGATGTGGGATCTAAAACAAGCCTTGAATTGATGTGTGATTTGGTTACGATAGAATTTTTCGCATATTTTTCGGAAGTCTAAAAACTCTATATGTCTGTAGTAGGACGGTGCTTTAGTATAAGCATTGGGGTTTATACTCACCAGATTACCCAGTTTCCACTGTCAGCCAGTGTCAAATCCCAATAATAATTATTATAGATTGTATGACTAACCTCTGTGTCATAGTTTCAGGTCACCAAGATTAAGATTTATTTCAATATATCTTAGATTTTTGTATTGTAAACAGAATTAGTTTAGGTGGCTGCGTTATAGTAAGAAGGTACCTAACGTACTCCAATAAATTATTATCTCATAAAGTGGCTCGGCGTTATTAGTGTGTTGCTTAACATTTCCTTAAAATATCGAAAAAAGTAGGGTAAAACGAAGAAGTCTTAATATTCAAATTCTAGATGTTTTTTGCTTGTGTGAAGGTAAATTAATTAAACTGCTATTTTCGCCAGATAATTTATATGAAAATGCGGCACTTTCGCCTTGATTAGTAAGACAATTTTATTTCTGTTTTAAGCGTAATGTTGTTTTTTTCATCATGAAATTTGATTGCCAGCAATAAGAGTACAGTGTAAACGACTCGCAAAATAACAAAATAAATTAAAGAGGGTAACACAATAGCGACCTGCGCAAATAAGGCCACCCTCTTAAGAAAAAAAAATGGTAAAACGTCAGAATGTACGTGATGATAAAACTTCTGGACTGGGCCAGCTTAATACATGAAGCACCTATCCATAGTTAGTCCACTTGCTTATACCTACAAGCACGCCTACACTAAATACTGTTACTATTTGCACTGAACAACATTACTACTATGTCAGTGTGTGTGCAGGCGTGTGTTAAAGTGCGTGTATGTTTACAAGAAATTGGGCTTACTATAGTTGCTTCCTTTTTGTTTTATACTAGATACTAATTCTAGTAATTTTCGTCTTCCTACGAGCGCGCATGATCGCTCCCTTGAGCCAGCACTTATCATTGACATTAACTTTTTTGTTGTCCATAACATTTGCATAGCTTTAAGTGTACGCCTCGAAGCCTCCAGGCGTCAACTGGGACCACACTTTGTAAGATCATTTTCAGTCTTTACCGAACTCTGTTGTGGTCTTCGGGGGGCCCTTGAACAACCTATCACATAAATTATGTTGATCGCTGGAACGTACTCGTATTAGGTAAAGTTTTTATCTCTGTGTTTACGTTGAGCTTGGTACATCTGTTATGATTTCTGTCTCTGTTACGAGTATATTATAGGTAAGATACCTACCACATTTGGCGTAAAATCGATCTAGCGAAAAATGCGCCATGTGGACCTGTCGTCTTGGTTTACCTCCAGAGCTTAGGATTGTACTTAGTTTACATTAAGATAGAGAATCTCTCGCTTAGTTAACATGATCTTATCTTACATTCTTTAAGTAGGTATGTACCTACGTGCCAATTATGAGCCCAATCTTTCAACAATATTGCCATTTACCTCTACAATATTAGTGTGTCACGCTATATAAGTACTCAAAATTCACACATTCGAACTTCGTATTGAATTTTTTGCAATTTCACAGCTGTAAGTAGGTTGGTAATCGTAATACGATCCAATAAACTTTTTTAATTGTACCCGCGTTTTGGAATCACAAGCCGAAGGTATCTCGTAAGGGTAGATGTTCCCTAAATCATCCGATACCCTGAAGTCGGCGGATTAATTTAAAATTAGAATATTTTGACAGCTGTCACATTCAGACAGCCCTTCGGCAAACGAAGCTAATTCGGACCCTACGAGCCTGTCTCGAATGTAAGACCAACATTCGTTTGGCACGAACATTAACTTATTAATACGTTAGATGAGGATATTTATGATTGATCAGAATATATAAAGTACTATGTAAGTACTTATAGCAGGAATGAATGGTTAGTTAAATGTCATATTATTATTTTATTCTAAAACTTAGTGGTTTATTTACAAGATGATACAAAAATACTACAAATTTGTAGAAAAGTTGTATTATACGACTTAATTGCATATTACATAATAATATAACGAATGGAGATATTATAGTACCTGCACACGTATAAGCGATTTCTGAATTTCTTAAGTCGTTTGTTAATGACGTCACACATTTTTTGAAATATGGTCCCTGTTATTCTAAGATTGTGCACAATAATGTTATGTTGCACCATAAACATATTTCCGTACAACCTGAATCGAACCCTTAAAACGCCATCATCTCAGGTAAATTCCAAGTTAATTGGCTCCGTAACGTCCCCTAATCCATCTGGCGATTATAATTT
This sequence comes from Hemithea aestivaria, assembly GCA_947507615.1. NCBI lineage: Eukaryota > Metazoa > Arthropoda > Insecta > Lepidoptera > Geometridae > Hemithea > Hemithea aestivaria. The sequence continues at coordinate 13,563,819 of OX382331.1, forward strand.
AAAAACATGAGGAAGTAGGCATAAGGTGGAGGACAGAGGCTTGTACCGCGGATACTACTTACAGCCAGGGACTACACTCTACAGTTAATATCGTAGACACCGCGTTTTATAAAACAAAACGCCATGTACTTGTAACTGTATTTATTTTTCTCAGTCTATTACAAGAAAGAATTAACTTCATTTTTTTTTTATGTGTAGAAGTAGAAGACGAGCAAGACGCCCTCCCGATGCTAAGAGGAAAAAATTCGGGGGTAGTCCGAATGAGTACAATCAGCTGATCTGTATTTATAGTTTTAAAAATAGTAAATGTGCGTAAACTGTGAAAAAGGCATTCATAAAACGTTAGTGTTTTGAAGAAGCACCAGAGGAAGTGTTATTTGCAAGAAACTCTTACGACAACAGGTGATTTTATGTGAGGAAAAAGAAGACCCTGTCAAACCTTACATAAATCTCGTAACCAGAAGACACCTAATATATATGTGTGCATGGAAAAGTGTTACTGCCGATCGAGTTCGACACCGGAACATTATACTGGTCAGTGAATCCACTTATTATAGACTTATAATAAAATGAGAATTTATTGATTGAGTTAGCGCCATCTATCGTCAATGCTCAAAATTATCTCGATCGAAGCGATACCTGTACAACCTAAGCGCGATCAATCTGACATCTAGCGGTTTTTGCTTGAAACACTTGAAGTTGGTCCGTTAAAGGAATTCGATTGTCTAGTCATGAGCAGCAAGACCAAGTCGTGTGGCGGTTGCGGGAAATTTTTGTCAGGTGGCGCTGTGTGTACAGTGTGTAAGACGTCCTATCACAAACAATGTGTTAACATAGCGTCGAGTCAGCCGGCAAACTGGCATTGTCCTGCGTGTGTAGTTAAAATGCCACGAGCGGATAATTCAAATACGCCCGTCAAAGGAGTAGGGTCTTTAGCACCGGAGTTGTCTCCTTTTCAGTCGGAGAATAATATATCCCCAGCACTGGAGCGACCCCTCGAAAAGGCGGTCCGTTCTCCGCAGGTCTTTGAAGACATCAATAGTCAGCGTGCAATTTTAGAAGAGATCAAAGCACTCCGGAAGGATATGGATGGCTTCCGAAAGGAATTCGGTTGTTTCAGAGAAGAAGTTCGGGCTGAATTAAAGGACCTGAGAAGCCTCTATCAAGGGTGCGAAAACAGGATTGGAGCTTTTGAAGAACGGCTGGACAAACACGACTCCAGACTTAACACTATTGAATCATTATTAAAGGAATCATCCAATAAAGACAATGAGGATCTCAGAACTCAAATACAGGATCTAAAACAAGAGATTAATTCGAGGGAGCAACTGGCCCTACAAAATGATATTGAGATAAGTGGAGTTACGGAGCAAAGCGGTGAAAATATTATGCAGATTACAACGCTGCTAATGAATAAGATCGGACTTAAGGTCGACGAGCGCGATATTGTAGAAGCTCATCGTGTTGGCCCGGTGCGGCTCGGAGAAGAGGGTAAACAGCGACCCCGCCTCATAGTGCTGCGCCTCACTCGACGCGCCGTGAGGGATGACATACTACGCTGCGCGCGCTCTAGACGGAACGTAAAGACGGGAGACATCGGGGTGGCGGGGACGCCGCGACCCGTCTACATCAATGAACGTTTGTCAAAAGAGAACAGAATGCTCTTTGGCCGCACCCGAGCACTGTGTAAGCAACATAGCTGGAAATTTGCTTGGACAAGAGAGGGAAAAATCCTTATCAGAGAAGGCGATGGAAAGCCCGCGTTTCGCGTCCGCAATGAGAGGGATATCTCCAGGATATTTAAACTTACACCGGCTAATAACTAAGTTTCGTAGTAAATTGTGGCCTGTTGTTGCTCTTACTGTCAATATGATTAAGTATTGTGTACTTTTTGTAACAATTGTGCTCCTCTTAATGTTTAATGCGCCGTTTTCAATCAATAGCTGTAAAGTTAACTTTCTTCTGAAAAAATCTCATGTAGTTACTAGTATATTTTGGATATTTTGTTATGCTGGTTTGATACAGTTGTATTTCACACTCACCACACTCACTATTCATTTACACTTGACACACTTGACGATAATTACACCTTCACAGAGTTGCACTAGTTATCACTATGGATAGTAGGAAATTAAATAGGATAAGTTTGAAATTAGGGTTATTAAATATTAGGTCGTTGAATACTGGCAGGGATGAGTTAGAGGCAGCTATGATTACATATAATCCTGATATTTTAGCTTTAAATGAAACTTGGTTACGTGAGGGCCAGCAAGTGACCGCGCCAGCTTTACCGGGCTATATACTCAAACATAGAGCTCGTAAAAGTAAGCGAGGAGGAGGAGTTGGTTTTTACATTCGTAAGGGTCTTCGCGCACGGGTTAAAGAGCACCCAGACTCACAGCTGGAACAGCTGTGGCTCGAGCTTGTGTTGCCTGGTGGCCTGCGTATGGCTATAGGGACAGCATATAGACCCGAAAGTATAAAAATTTGCTCGGCGTTAGATGCTCTCAGTGAGTCACTCAGTGTATGTGGAAACTGTGAGTATATATGTATACTTACAGATTTCAACGTGGACTACTTAAATAAAGATGGCCTAAGGCACAAAGAGGTAACAGAGTTCTGCTTGCAGATGAATCTTCATCAAATGGTCAAGGAGTCTACCAGGATTACTTCAGATACAGAAAGCCTTATAGATTTAGTTTTAACTAATATACCGGAGAAATGTAAAAAAGTGTCTGTAGTGCACAATCCAAACCTAAGTGACCATGGTCTTGTGTTATCGGAGTTTAATATTAAAAAACCTAAGCCGACACCTCAATATATAGTGAAGCGGTCTATTAGGAACATTGATCTTAATATATTCAATCAGGACCTCAAATCAGTAAATTGGGATGTTTTAAATTTAGTTGATCCGCACCTTATGATCTTGAAGTTCAATGAATTAATATTGCAAATATTTGACCATCATGCCCCAGTAAAACAATTTAAAGTTACAGAACCTCCAAGGCCTTGGATAACTTCTATGATAAGGTTCATGATGGCATTGCGAGATAGAGCTCTTTCTAGAGCACATATCAAAAAAACGTCTTCCGCGAAAGAATACTATAAGAGCTTCAAAAATTTAGTAATCGGTTCAATTGAAAGGGAGAGAAAAGCATACTTTACTCAACACGTAAACAAAAATCTGCACAAACCTCAGCAATTGTGGAAATATATTTAAAAAACCAAAGTTGTACACAGAGATATAGCTCTCATCCCTGATAATATTAATGATCCTGACTTAATAAATAATTTTTTCTTGGAAATTCCGGGCAGTGGAGCCATTGACGCAGGAACTGTACAATTTTATTTAAATAATAAAGCTACGAGTGCAGTCTTTTCTTTAACCCCTGCGTCCTCCGAGACAATTAGTAAAATTATTATGGGTATTAAAACGAATGCGTCGGGGTATGACGGGATAAACGCTGATATGATAAAGCTCACACTTGATGAAACTCTTCCAGTAATAACAGCGATTATCAATAAATCTATTGAGAACAATGTCTTCCCCGACGTGTGGAAATGTGCCCTAGTAAAACCCATTCCCAAATCGCAGACTGTCACAGAGCTTAAGGAATTACGTCCAATTAGCATTTTACCCACTCTGTCCAAGGCCTTGGAAAGAGTTGTGTATTACCAGCTAGAGAAATATATCTTCAAAGAGAATATAATTCCGCAATGTCAATCGGGGTTTAGGCGAGGGCACGGCACCGAAACTGCACTCTTAAAAGTTACGGACGATATAGTGACAGCATCAGATTCAGGGCTTAGTACTATACTAATATTGCTTGATTTTTCGCGTGCATTTGACTGTCTGAGTCCTGAAATGCTTATCGCGAAACTTTCCTACTACGGGTTTTCGGTAGAGTGCTGCGATTGGTTCCGCTCTTATCTCACCAACCGGAAGCAGTTTGTAGAGACTGAGGCGCGCAATGGTAGTAGAGTTAGATCGGATACAAGGGATTTGGTTCGTGGTACTCCTCAAGGTTCGATTCTTAGCCCCATTCTCTTTTCTATATTCACCGCCGACCTCCCTCGCCTTATAAAGAACTGCAAGTACCATCTATACGCAGATGACACTCAAATTTATTATTCGTTTGACTCAACTGATACCTTAGAGGCTGTGAAAATAATTAATGCGGATTTGGCAGAAATATATGGGTGGGCAGAGCGCAATTCTCTAATCTTAAATCCGGCAAAGTCCAAAATGATCATTTTAGGAACCAAATTTCAAGTAGCAAAAGTAGAGTCTTATGATCCTAAATTGAATATGAATAATGTAGAAATCCCTAAAGTTACAGAGGCTAGAAATCTAGGTCTCGTGGTAGATAGGGAGTTAAGATTCATTACTCATATTAACGAAAAAATCAAAAGTAGCTTCTATAAACTTAAGGTATTATATGGCATTAGAAATAATCTCTCAGAAGAAGTTAGATTGCTACTATGTGACCTACTAGTACTGTCACCTTTTAATTACTGTAGTGCGGTGTACGGGCCCAGGATATATGCTAAAACGGAAAAAGCCATCCAAAGAGTTCAGAACGCTTGTATCAGATATTGCTTTAACATTCCTCGAAGGGACCATATTACACCGCACTTAGTAAAAAATAATATAATTAACATGAAGGCCAGGAGAGAACTACATTTAGCCTGCACCACTCAAAAGGTACTGTGGAATAAACAACCTGAGTACTTATTTGAAAAGTTGACCTGGTTGAAAGATGTCAATTCACTAAACACACGCAGTAGGACACAGTTCATCCTGAAAATACCCTATCATAAGTCCCAAGGTTTTAAGGGCTGCTTCAAGTATAGTGCTGCGAAGATATGGAACAACATCCCTCCTCCAATGAGGAAAAAGATGAGTTCGCCCGTCTTTAAAAACAGATACAGGCAATTGTTGTATCAACGTAGCAAAGCTATGTTTGAAGCAACCTTTAAAATGAAAAAAAAAGCGCTCTACATAGATAGGTAAAGTATCAATTAATAGACCATAAGTATACGTTCATCCTTTCATCTGATATAATATAATATGTACACATCCCCTGCATGCACCACACCCTTCACATGCATACACACACACGCGCACGCACGCACACACACACACACACACACACACACACACACACACACACACACACACACACACACACACACACACACACACATACACACACATATTATACACTTCCTTGCGCCCAGCTCTTAAGAGTTTGGTGTCGTGGGGGAGACGCACGCGCACACTGCACACACACACACACACACACACACACACACACACGCACACACACACACACCCATACACACACCTATATATTATACAATACACATGGCGTAACCAGCATTGCTTTTATGTTTCTAATTTTATACTTTTTTATTGTTATTTAGTAGATTTAATGTTAACAATGTGGTATACCTACTACATAACTACTGATTGTGTTCGTTTTTTTTTTTTTCTCTTTCCTCAATCTCGATGAACATCTTAGATCGAGCAACGGGATATACTGAAAACCAGCGCTGCGCAGGATCTTCTTGCGTAGCATAACGCTGAGCATATCCCGATTGCCATTACATAATATTATTAAATAAAACATAAATTATAATAAAGTATCCTATATATGTAAGGTTAGTCATATTTTATGTATTAAGTACTTAAATCTGTGTAAGAAATGGCAATAAATACTTTTTTATTTATTTATTTATTTATTTAAGAGATAACGGCTGCCCATAATCAGTACAGTGTTACCTAGGATTTCACAATTATGTGAAATTTTAGAAGCACTGCACCAACGCTTCTTACTCAAGAGTCATAGGATGTTAAGACTCTTTAGCCCAGTAATTTCACAAAAAATTAAAGAAAACATTTTTCTAATTTGTGAAAATATCTGATCTGATATTATGTGTTCTTCGTATTATTATTTGTAGCAACTATAGTTTCTACGAACTTAAAGAAACGGTTCTTACATAATATTATTAATGTAACCTACACCTATTCTTTTATTGAGATTTGTTGGTACTTAAAATATTGGCAATATCACTTAAAACCCATGTTTACGAGATCTTACTTAATTAAACACGTATTTCGTGCATTTACGTAAATACAACAGTGTTTAATTCAAAATTAACATTGCATTTAACGCTTGAAGTGATTTATTCTGAATTTTTTCGATTGAACACATTCCTGACGCATTCTACTAATATTATAAACGTGAAAGATTTTAAGAATGTATGGATGTCTAGATATATGTTTGTTACTCTTTCACCTTAACGAGTAGACCGATTGTGCTGAAATTTAGTATAGGGATAGCTTAGACCCCGGAATAACATGTAGGCTACGGCAAGTAAAACCGCTGGGCACAGGTTGTATATAATCATATGAATACACTTGTCTAGAAGATAACCGATCGAGAGCTACACGACGCTAGTGTCTTGTAGCCATACTGCACATTTTATTTTTCGGTGTGCGATGTCTACCTGGTATTCAGTCTGCGCTTACGGCTTAATAAGTAGGTATCGTTGGCGGCAGCTGTTGTGATACGGCCGAGTGTCCCCGCACTCTCGTACTAGAGGCTTTTTTTTGCCAAATTAGGGAGGAGATGGCTTTTCTTATGACACTTTGTTAAGAGAACGGGAACAGAGAAAACCGTGTTCGGTTTACTCGATCTTTTTTTGGTAAATACAAGTTCATATAGCTTACTTTGGTTTATTTTTAATAAGGACAATCTAAAGTCTAGAAAGAAAACATAAAATATATTCAAAACATTACCTACTTAATAAACTCCTGAGCTTTATTTAGGTAATTTAACACTATTGCCATTACCTCTGTTTAAAAATCTTATGAAAGCAAAGAAGCACAACACACACGTTTTACCACTTGAATGTAAAAAATGAAAAAGTCCTCACATAGATCTAAACATAGTTTCAGATTTCCACAGCAGCTTTTTCCAAAAGAAAACCGTCGACCTCCATAGTTTTACACCCCGATTACTTTCAAGGCGATCGCCTTTTTTCTCGCCCCAACCTTTGGAAAAATAGGGGAGATTCCTATCTTGTCGCTTCTAATTTACTTATTCCTCTTTTAAAGACTTATTTACCTTCAAAATCCCATTGTGCCGGCGCGGGGCCAAACGGTCTTCAAATAACGAGTGGCTCTAGAGAGGCCCTTCAGACGTGTCAAACGAGATTTTTCTTAAAAAAGCAATAACAATTTACATAAACACCCGGTCCTAGTTAACAGTTAATAAAGGAGACGATGTTGCAATTGACTCAGTAGAGTCTTTAAACGTCTTTTAGATGGAAATGTTGATGGCGTTAACAAGATGTCTTCTTTGTGATGTGATAAAATAAAGTTGAAATGGATTGAAAGCTTTTCATTGCTTAATAATGCGAATGGCACTATTAACTTATTTGACGTTTTTAGTGAAAATTGTTTTCGTTAATTAGCAAATGAAGATTAAGGATGGATTAACCTTAAACTTGCAGTAGCAGAAGCAGGACAGAGCAAGCGTCACGCATACTATCGCACTCTGTGACCTAAATACGGTGAAGTTCCGAAATTGTTTCATTAAAACCGACCCAAAAGTTTGAGTAGTCCGCGGGCGTTCTGTCGGTCCACGATCGATGGCTGGTTCATCGCACCCCATCCGCAGCCTGCACCACTCTCGACCAAACCTCTAACCCCTAATAACCAAATATCCCCGTCATATTTACACCAGCGACTTAATAACACGACTTGTCCTTCGTCGACTCGTCAAAAAGGCCAAAGACTTCTTAACTTCACTAATAGTAATCTGAAACCGGTTCAAGGTCGCAATTTAAAGTTTTTTCCAAAACTTCCTTTCCCGTTCACTTTTTTATAAGTACCTATATAAATCTTTTTGCCGGCAAAGTCGTACAAAGTTTTTGGCCCAGATTGTCATCGATTTTTGTTTGAAGAGTTTGTTTTTTCATTGTTCTTCTTTACTTGTTTGACGGTTAATTCATAAAAACTTTCCCGCCTGCAATCGATAACGATCGTACTGTCAGTTTGTAAACAAAACCACGTTTATCCCTCCTCCTGACTCCCAAACTAAATTAGTCGAACTTTCTCAACAATTCAACCTCACAGATAACAACAAATCCGACACAGGAAAATCGTATAAAAATCAATTACCTGAGAATAAAATCAAGATATGCAGCATAATAAAATATCCGTTACAGATTTAAGAGGGTACAATAACTTACAATTTATCGGTATCCCGGTGTAAAACAATAAAGCGCATCATCGCTTCTTCTCATATCTTCGGCGGTTCCCTCGCAGCTCGCATGAGCCGTCGTGATACTTTCAGCCGCTTCATAAATATTGCGTTTTCGCGACGGCTGTAAATATTTTCCCCATCATAAAGGCTATGCATGAAACTCGCCCGAGGGCTCTCATCACCTCGGCCCTGAATATCTTTGTATGTATTGTCGAGACCCTATGTCGCAACTTATGTAAATTCTGCCCTAACACTTTCTCAGTTTTTCTCGCATTTGACGCACAATACGACGCAATTTGAAGTGAGATCTTGACATTATCCGCGCGAGGGCTCACCTCGCACTCGCGAGGATTTCCAAATGGCTCCAGTGATTTGCAGTTTATATCTGAGATTGGGAATACATTATTGCAGTATCTGCTTTAAAAATCAGTGAGTTATTATTTTCGTGAGTGGGGAAGTCGAAATGCATTAACATTTTTTTACATTAATTGTTTCTTGGGTAGACAAAGGAAGCAAAATGAATAGCCGTCCCCAATGTCCGTCTCGGCTGATTTATTTCATGACTTCAAATATGCAAATAACATTAACATTCAAAGACGTAGGTACTAGTAGGTACTCGCTTCCCCTTGGAAGAAATCCGCGGCGACCGCAGAATGATGCCAATCCAGGGTGAATCTTAATATTTTATGTTGTGTTATTTCCCTTTCTCTTTTCCATCCTGCTATTATTTATTTCCGCGCCGACAATGAGATTCCCACTTTGGCGCGTAATAAAAAAGAATTATTGTTCATCTTTTTATAGCGCGCCGTTTTGTTGAGCTTTATATTATCGTGATTGAAGAAGTGTTGGTTTTACAAACTCCCCGCGTTATTTTAACGCTTTGTCTTTGATCTAGAGATTTTTATTTGACAAAAAGTGAAGAATTACCTAAGCAGGTATACATTGAAGTCACTTTAGCCACAAGTAGATATTAGGTATGTAGATTTGTGTGTTTTTCAAGGTTTACCCCCTAAAATACTTCAAAATCCACATAGGTCTATTCTACTCTAGAAACTACATCAAGATTTAACTAACAAATAAAATAAAATTTTGAAACAGTTTTGGCATGAAAGAGCATCAAACACCATATATCCACATACATGTATAAAAAGACACACGTATTACATTAGTGTGATTTTTCTCTCCTTATTGAATAAAATTCCATGAACCTTTCAGCGGTTCCCACGCGGGCGATTAACAAATCCCCCATTTGCGAGGAACAGTGGAAAAAATCATCGAGATGCGTCGCCAGGGAGTGATCCATTCGATGATCGATCGCCTGAGTAATTGGCTGATGGATGATGGCCGGTGAGTGTTGAGTGGTGAGCCGCAAGAACCTTGCCTGTTGAGCTGGTGGGTTTATTTTAAAAACATAATATAGAGTCCTTTTCACGAAAGAGGTCCCACGGAATTGAGCGGAACTAAATTTAATTTTATCGAATATATATCCTGCTACTGGACTATATATCCTAAATAATTATTATTTGTTAGATAAAACAAATACCTATTTATTTAAAAAATAAATATAAGTAATTATGAGGAGTTAAAAAATTATAGTTATTTTTACTATTAAAATGTGCGATAGTGGCGCCCCGCAAAAAGGACTCCTTTCGTGAAAAAATCAACAATAGTAGGTAAAACTTTTTTTTACATAGAATAGGACTGCGTTTGACCGCAGTCACTCCTGTTGGTAAGTGAAGACGTGTTCGAAGCTGTTACAGGCCTAGCAAATACGAATTAACCCTCGACTTGAAGACACCCAAGTTGCACATTTGCTGTAGTCTTCTAGTATTATAAAGTATGTATGGATGTACGTTTGGTTACAATTTGTTTTCACGCGTAAATTACTGGACTGTTTGGGCAGAAATTATGTACCTTAGACCTTAGAATAACTTTTTAGCTGATAAAACTGCGATGCATCCATAATAAAAAATCGTATTTTTTTCACATTTTGATGGATATAGGTCGTTGTAGATTTAATTGCATGATTTAGGTATAACGCAACGCATTCCACTCCAAAAACTTATATAAGCGTTATGGTATTTTTTATTAATTTTCAAACCAAAAATAAAGGATCTCAATAACTGATTAATTAGATAATATTTTTTGTCATTATCAACATCCTTATAACTATGAAATCACTTTATCTCCACAGAAACCTTTGCATCTTATTTAATATTTTGACAACATCGTTACCCCAACCAAAATCCAATACCCAAATAATCATAATCACACAAGATAGGTAAGCATCAAAACATCGCATCTGACTGATTATACCCATGATTAAACGTCAAAAACGCTTCCTCCAGAACATGGTAATAACATTTGGAAATAGTAATTAAATTCCACATTAGCAGTACAAAGCGTAAGATATGGGGCGGAACCTAATTTTCATAGCTGATTAGGCTCACCCCACATGGGACCACGTGATTACTGTGTGCTTATTTTAGATGTCTTCATGTCAACATTATCAAGTATACACAGTCATAGGCATTGGGTATAGTCACTCTATATCATCATTTAAATTTTATGTTGAATGTAGTTTTATAAGACGGGATATCAATACACATTATTGAGACCAGAAAAAAAAATGTATTTATGTAGAGGTAGTTATGTGAATGAAACTCATGATATTTTTCTTTCAATTATTTTTATTTATGTGTTAAATAAATTTTATGAATAAATGTAGCTCTTGGTCAAAAGTATAGCAATCTGTTTACTACCATAACTAATCATAATAGTCCTCAAACATCAGTCAAAAATATTTCATAATGGAAATAGAGTACCTAACCTATAAATTAATTAATGTTTTTACTATTCAGTAAAAAAAAATGCATAAGACTTATTACCTGAATCCCGATTAACTATTGTTAACCTAGCATATATTATACAATCTAGTTATTATTGTATACCTATTTGTGGTATGCGGTATGCAATAAAGAATTTTTCTATTCTATTGCGTGTAGCTTTAAGCTTTTACGTTACACTTAATAATTTTCTATACCTGAATAAAAATATGTTAAAAATGTAAGGGCGTTTTTACATAGGCCCGAAGTATTTACGCGACCCAGCGTACCACCGCTATACCCGTACTTACAGCAAAGAGTCGGTGCATATAAAACCCGTCTAGAAAGTTTTCTGTCGCTCGCCTGGATCGATACCGCACGCCCGGGAATTACGGGGGGTAATGAACGTAACAGCTAGTTTCACTTGCTCATTTGGGTTATTATGTCATTTGTGCCAGTCTTTTCGGGTTTTGGTTACTTGAAATAGTTGGGTGAGACACGCGATAAAAAATATTTTTTTTAGATAAGTATCTTATTATTGGAATTAAGTGTTACTTTGCGGACATCCATGATAATTATTAGTTAAATATGTAGTGTTGTTTAGTGTTTGGGAGATAAGTATCAGTTTAAATTGAGAAATGTTTTTCAAGGTTTGGCGTATAAAAATGTTGATTTATTTATTCTAATGTATGTATTATGACTTATATTTAATATAATTTCTGCATGAAAGACAAAATGTGTAAAAATATGTGTTCGTACGATTGAAGTTTTCCATACATCGAGTCACCAATAGACCAGTTTGGTATTATTGAAACTTGAATTTTGACTTAACTTTCTTGAAGGAGGATAGTACTTTTATAAGATTTATCCCAAAATCATACAAGATTTTTAATCCGAAAAAGAAAATCCCACGTTATCAAATTAGCGTCCCTCATTTCCCTCGCAGGTTTACCTTGTATCGGTTAATTTCATTAATTTCCCGACCAAGCACGCACTAAGACGCCTGTCCCTTATACGGAACCGATAGGGATTTGGTCCCAATTATGTATTAGCAAAACTTGGCTATTTCGTCTCGTGAGGCTCGCGAGGGATTTGCGAGACTTTTGTGTGAGATACACGCATAGCTATGGAAAGATAAGCTTCCCATATATTTGATGGTTGTGGTTGTAAGTCAATCCTAGGACTGGACTTACCTAACCCAATTACTTGCGAAGACTTGATAAACATTATCTGTATACTTTACAGTGATATTTACAGCGATCATTAAATGCTCGCTTAAATCGTCGTATGGATTAGGTTAAAATTTGGCGCCGAAATACATATAGTGATGTTGGGATGTGAGCGTGAAACAATAATTTTGTGGTTCCCAGAGGTTGTATGCACTGAAAGTATGATATGTGATTCCTGGGTCTAATCCACCCAAATACGAAATTTCAGCTTGTACAGTTTAATACTAACATACATGTATGCATGCTTTTACATTTATTATATTAGTAGGATGTAGCAAGCCGCCATTACCTTATTAAACACATACTTTACCTTGTAATCTAAAAGCTGCAATGTACAACTTCAAGTGAATATACCTATTACATAAAGTTACTAATGGATTGAGGAGGTGGGAAAACTATAACAAACCGTAACGTTTTTATGTTATTAATGAAATGATTGTGCTTCATATGTAACTATTTATTCCTACCTGACGAAATTACGAACTAGCCTATGGATCCACTTTAGTCGGATTTAACCTCAACTAATACTCGGGGCACAATAAATACTACCTTGGTTAGCGTATCCCTCGCGCCTACAATTAAACCCGTTCCTACAATTAGAGTCCCTTGGTCGTCACGTACGGGTAAGAGCACGCAGGTCACGTGGGTCGCGGGTAACGGGTAATTTACCGCAGTGTGTTCGCACCTTTACCGGCCCTGCCGCTGACACTGGCGATTTATGTACTGAACTGTACGCGTACACACTGCATTTCATTAATTGTTCTACCTTTTTGATATCTAAATAGCTATATGTCTAATACAAAATTACGTTCCTTGTAAAACGAATAGCTAAATAGTATATGAAACAGTCAAACGCCACAACATCTGAATTATATATCTCAATACTTAGTACTATAGACCTGAATAAGTTCATGGGTACCATCCTGGTTTAATTCCCCCTTGGTTTGAACATTTTAAACTCAAACGAAGCTTTGATTATGCCCGTTCACCTCAATAACGAACAAGGTTCTTTTCACAAACTAAACTGTTTTCAGTGCGCTTCTGTTTTTGCTCCGCAATTAAACTGCTGTTAAACTTCTTGCAGCGGTGTTTGCAGAGCACCTGAACGGTCCGCGAAAGTTGTGCGGGCACCCTGTTCCTTGTTTGCCTGCTAATTATTCCGGCGTGGAGCGCAGTCAGCTCCCGAAACGCTGACCCGATCTAAATGGTCAAACGGAGCTAAAACCCATTCAGCGCACCATTGAAACAAGGCTTCCGACCTCACCGCCCCGTAACCATAGCGACCGCCTTCGCTATTATTTCATTGTATCAACATTCATATCGTCACGTGTAGAAGGCTCGATTAAACGAGGGTCAGCCCGAAGCCAGATTTGTCAAGTCTCTTTTCAAATTAGATGCCGCGGACCGGCTTTTGCACTTCACGTGACATTTAAAATCAAAAGCGCAAAGGGGCTTTTAATCCGGACCTTTTTGCGTACTACTTGTGTTTGTGTGCATGTCTCGTCTTTTGTCACGTATTCTTAATTAAGAGCCGTCGATCGCAACCCCACTCGTCACATGCGTATCGATTGCAAGAGGGTAGCTCGCGTGCTGGTCGACGACAATAAATCTGAATCGATTGGGGATTAAATTTTAGCCAATAAACGGAACATCGAAAACGAATCTGCTAAAGGCCCCTCTGTTTGCGAATCGGAAGTCGAGCCTAATAAACCGGCGCTTAACCTCTCGCGACAACGCCGATACAAAGTGAGTGACATCCCGCCTCTAAAGAGATCTCGCGAAAAAATCCGGCGGCGACGTGTCAAAGACACCGCGAGGCGACGACCGAGGGGCCCTTTGTTGCCTATCGAAATATTTTTTAAAGCTTAACTCCTTAGTGAATGAAGAGATTAGTCTTTTTTTGAAGAAGCGACCGATCCCCGGGGTCGGTGCGATCATTCCTTCAGATCTCATTTCCGCGGATGCTCTATTTGATTGTTATTTTTGTTGCTTTTTCCCATTTTGTCGGGCGCCGGCGGGATTTGAAGTGACAGTCGACGATTTGCACTCGAGCGCGATAAGTGTTTTCCAACGTTTTTTATAAGCAGCTTTGTTAGTGTTTCTTGTTTTTCTTTTCATTTTGTTTTTATTTGAACGGGACACGAGTGGACACAAAACGAATAAATAAACGGTGACTTTTAAGTGCTCGTTAACATTAAATTACACGATATTAAGGAAACAAATACTTGACTGTTTGACATCATCATAATATTTTATTACGCATCAACGTCACAAAACGATCGGAACTTTAATATAACATGTGCAAAAGTTGTGATAAACGATGCACATATTGGCACATTTCCATAGAGATGTTAAGGCACCTCTCTCCGGGCAGTTCGCGTAAAGCCACAAGAAAATATGCAAATGAGTATAAGGCAGTAGGTAAGCGCTCGTAAGCCGTGTAATTATTCACATCGGATTTGCAAATCTCGCCCGGAGCGTTCCGTTTTCACGCTCGCGCATTAAACTGACCCTTTAAATCAAAACACATATGCTGAGAGGCTGAGTTCGGACGCTGATTTTGAGATGAGGGCATCCCTTTTTGCGGGTCCGTGCGTCGATTCCTTGGCGGGCGATGATCGATACCGTCCCCGCCGGCGGCCGTTCCCCCTCTCGCTCTTAATTAGGACTCGGAATCTGCGGCGGACACACACACACTCGCTCGCGAGATCGTACGGGGTAATGTTAATCAACTTTCATTATGCACTAAGGAATTATATGGGTACGCCGGAGGAGTGATTATCCGAGAGGCCGCGTCCCCAAGAAATCATACTTTATGATGATCGTGCAGGATCGCGCGGCTTTAGTGTTGTGAACCGCCGCGCCATCTCGCGGTGCGGTGACGTCACATTAGAATTTACTGCGCGTTCGTATATTACCTTAACCCACCCTAAACCATTGTCTGGAAACTATATACGAAATAATTAGCTTTTGTTGCAAGCACCTTGAAACTTTTACTATAAATTCTTTATTTTTGCCAATACAACTTTTATGTGATTGTCTACAATCGCAGTGCTTTCAGGACAAATAGTCCCCCAGTAATGTTTCAGACTTTCTATCACTTGAATCGAAATTTCTGGTAAATACATCCCACAATAAAAACGAAAACATCATTTTCGAATTTTATATCAGAAATTTAATATCTTAAATCTACACATCGATGAAGCCTGCCTACTAGAATAATCCTTTAATCGTGTAGTGGCTCTCGGCGGGAGTAAGAGGTCTGGCTTGTTAAATAATACCTCTTAGCACTGGTTATGATGATAAACCAAGTGTTTTACTTAGAACGCTGTTTCATTTTTCATTAGAACGTGATGAAAGCAGTGTATGTGGCTCATTCTCATGGAATCGATTCTCATCGTCACCTTCATGGCAATTCTTATTTATTGCTTATTTGTAATGTTTATGTATAATATTGTATAGAGCTGGATAACACGAGTAAACTTTTATATAAATGATTTAAATCGTACGTTTCATTTCGAAGAAAAACAGTTTTGAAATTTTCGACGCCACGAAAGTGATTCAGTCATTATTTTTTTACATTTTTTTCAAGTAAAACCCCTTTAAAAGACTAAATCTAACAAAAATGTACAATAAAACGACATTTTACGTAAAAACAAACCTCACTACAAAAGAAAATAATATGAGTAATTTGAGATATTACTTTACCATTCACTTTACTTTTTTATTAGTCAGAAATTTGGTTTGTTTGTATTAAAACCGTAACATAACAGATACAGTACTTTTAAGTTGGTAAAAAGGCCCTTTCAACAGAAAACAATACATAAAAATCACTTTCGTGGCTCAAAAATCACCTTCATGGTAAAAAACGCTATGAAGGTGATGCCACGCTGGTGACGAAAATATCCCTTTTTGGTGAAATTCTGGAAAGTTTAGGCATAATGTATAAAATTAAATACTACATCTTTATTACGCACATTTTGGCGTTTCGAAAAGCTAGCTGTAATTTAAATAACTAAAATACAATGCATAAAAATCTTGTCCATGCAAGTGATCGGTACACCCATGAATAAATTGAAACTTAGCAATTATATTTTTTTCCACGGCTCAATAAGTCCTAGATCCTACTTCTACGATTGCAGAACATGGCCATCATTGAAATGAATCGAACTCTGTTTTGGATTGTTGATGTTATGTTTCACAGCAGCCCTTAAACTACGCAAATCTAAAGCACCTAAAATCGTGTGACCGCCGCATTATTTTATTTTAAATTCAAAATAATACTGAAAACTTTTTTTTAGCCTGTAGACCTTAAAGTATATTTGTTTACGATAATTTTGGTATATTTTACTAACAGATACATGAAAATTTGTTAAAGTAGTGCCCAAATGTTTAACTGCAACGCAAAGTGTGACACCATGAGAATACCAAAAATGGCCCCGATTTTGACCTTTCATGTTAAATTTTAGTATTATTTTTTGCGTCTATTATGACAATCTTCATTTATTTTGTAGCTTAATATATGTTTTATCCACCTATCCACAATTCATATCTCTGTCTTTAACCAATTAGGAAATATAACCGTGTGACCATCAAATTTGAGCTAAAATGAGAATGAGCCATGTATTATTAGGAGTGTAACAGTTTAGTTGATGTTAGTGAGGCCAGGGTGGGACTTTTCATCACATAGCATCAGGCGAGATCGAGGTCAAAGGATATCCTACGTATATAAAATTAATAAAAAAATACATAATATATTTTACGTATACGTGTACAGGCGTAGGGGTAAGAAACACACATCCATACTACATCATCCATATTTTCGATTTTTTAATTATAGGGAAAAAAAAGTTTAAAATAATTAATGACAATTTGAGTCATAACTCTTAAAAACATTCCGCGCGTTCACATAAAAAGTTTTATTCAAGGTCTAAGCTAAATCTCAAGACTCCTACCTCAAGGATTGGACCCTAACCGCCACCCAGAGAAAGGAGTGGAAAGAGAGAAGGGAGGCCTTTGCCCTGCAGTGGGACAGTATGGGCTAATAATAATAATAAGCTAAATCTTAAAAAAATATTACTTAAATACCTACCCATAATAATTATTAAAGTTGATATTATAAAACCTTATATCAACACAATTTGTTGTGTAAACAACCAGCCTAATCACAACTTACTCATATGATAAATGAAATTTCTTAGTTCATTTTCTCCACGCGCAATTTATTTATTCTGCTAAGAATGAGCGCGACCGATAAGAGAAGACCTTTCACACTTTGGTTCTATGTAACATTTTCTTAGCATAGTATTAGGTGTGAGGTGTCTTGTTATATTGGTGGTTAGCTACTCACGTGTGTTCACGGGCCCTTGTACTAATTTAATAGATGAGGTGTTCTCATTAATTACAAAGAACGTCGAGACCAGCGAGCGCTGCGGGTTACGCGCGAACAAATTAATAAGATTATTAACTCCATCCGACAAGTCATTCTTTCCCGTGCGGTACGTGTGTACACTTCGATAACAAACTTTGTCTGATTATAGTAAAATGTGTTGCATTTTGCTCGTGGAAGAAATTGTATTAGAGCTGTTGTGTTAGTCGGTGTATGATGTAGCAGTAGCTACGAAGTCGTAGAGGGTCTACGAAGCTCTACGATGTAGTTGGAAAACTAAACGAATATTTTGTTAAATAATTTTAACAAAGATTGTATTGTATTGCACGTTCATTTTCAACATTTTTTATGATGTTTTTTAAATAAATATTTAGGAAACCTTTTTTATATATTACTGTTATATTTATTCTACTAGCTGACCCGCGCGCACTTCGTAGCGCGTGACAGTAAATTATTCATATATTAATGAATTTGATACAGACCATTTAATTCGATTTCCAATTCCACGGAAAAGAGGGATTCAATTCACGGGTTTTCTGCGACTTAATGGGCGTAGAATTAGTAAAGGCTGGCAAACCTTGCCAATATGTAACTACGATCGAATCACCTACTATTCAAAATGTCTATTGGACGTTTCGCCTACGTTCATAATAACTATTGGTTGAAATCAATATTGGACGATTCGCCTACGGTTAACTCAGCTACGGTCGATTGAGCTATGGTTGATTAAACTATTGGACGATTTGCCTATTTTTGACCGAACTAACGGACCGTTCACGTATTTTTAGACCACGTTTCCGGCTGCTAGTCAGGTATGACAGCTAAAAAATACTTGTTTATAGTACAGAATTCAGAAACGTGTTGTTTTTATTATGCCACTTTGCCATGATGAGGTAGATGAAAGAAGATGCCAAAATGCCTGAAGATGCCATGACACAGGATAAATAATTCAGTAATAAGAAAAATATCTGGCGCTTCGCCGGCCGCTGCCGCGGCACGCTCGCTTCGCTCGCTCGGCTCGCGCATTGTGGTCACTGTTCAAACCTAACCTAACCAACAGATTTCGGTTTGCCCTGAATACTGTACTAAAAACACGCGTAGCAAAGAATTTATAAACCGTAGGTGAGTCGTCCATAGTTGAATTAACCAATATATCAAATGAACATTGGCCGAATCGCCCATTAGTTCACATGCCCATAGTTTAATCAACCGCAGGCGAGTTGCACTGTAAGCGAGTCGTCCAATATGTGAAATGAACTTATGCGAATCGACCGTAGTTATATCGACCGTAGTTGAAACGACCGTAGGTATTATGAAACGTAACCCGTCCATGCGGGCAAAGCCATGAGAATAAGCTAGTGACTGATGTATCTGTATAACGTACAGCCTCAACCGCTAGATGGATTGGGTTGAAATTTGGAACATAGAAAGGTTTCATGACGTAGACCACTGCTAAGAAAGGATTTTGCCGTGCGGGCAAAGCCGCGAGCATAAGCTAGTAAATAATATTATGAAACATTTTTTGTGAATAATACTTAGATTTCAGAGACGTCCTGGGATAAGTCCCAGAACTATCGTTATACCTATACCACAGTACAAATTAGAACGGCAATAAATTACCACTTACACATATAGTACATCAAGATTAAATACAGTAAACAAAAATATATCAAATTATCATTTAAATCAGAAAAACTAATAAAAATACGGAATAATAACAGCTTGATTCCGTACAGTTACTCTTGACTTTTTTCCGCGTCATTTAATGGTGATCTCTTTACCGTGGGTAGACTTCCTCTGCAGGAGATCGGCTAGTACCCCAACAGTGTCAGTTATTCTGCCGCCTGAACAGTGATGTGCAGACATTACTGTGCTTCGGTAGGAGGGCACTGTGGCTAGTGAAATTACTGGGCTGAAGAATCTTAACATTTTATGACTCAGCAGTGCACCCAGAATTTAACCTTCGTTAAATCCCAGCGTTATCTCTTACCATCAGGAGAGCATCTTGCTCATCTTCTTACATCGTTGTATAAAAAAAACTAAAATGAAATTTTCTGAAATGAAACTATCATATACCTACGTACTCAAACTATTTATTATAATATATCTATCAAATTTCACCTTTCAGCTCCATCACCAGACTTCAGATCACTTCCATGTCAT
Source organism: Hemithea aestivaria (assembly GCA_947507615.1). Lineage (NCBI taxonomy): Eukaryota > Metazoa > Arthropoda > Insecta > Lepidoptera > Geometridae > Hemithea > Hemithea aestivaria. Next base: position 13,583,701 of record OX382331.1, read on the forward strand.
AAAATTATTGCATTGTCATCCGATTCCCGGTATGCAAAATTTCTGCTCAATCGGGAACTGTGACTGATAGGTAGAGTGCTTTTCACAAAAGGAGTTCTTTTTGCGGGGCGCCACTATCGCAAATTTTAAAAGTTAGCATATTAAATAACTTTAGAATCTTCGATGTATCCTTCTGCAATCTTGTTACACTTCTAGCCACCATGGCGTTTAAGAACTGTAATATCAGCGCCTGTGTCAACTAAGAGTGTTGCTGACGTCCGCCTCAGGCAATGCCCAGTGTAAAGATGGGAGTCCGGAAGCTGAAGAAATTTAGCAATCGTTTTTGGCATATCACCGATTTTATTGATGCCTATGGGCTGTTTTTTACTTTTTCCATTATCATAATGTAAGAAAAATCTTGAAGTTTTTGTATTAGCGGGTCGTAATGCCATATACTTGTCCACCACATTCACATATTCTTCACTAATGACGAATGATCTGTCGATTTTAGTCTTTGTATTCAATAATTTTACTAATATTAATTTGTCCGAATGCTTTTCAACGTCGTTTACCTTAAGATTCAACAATTCATTTGAGCGGCACGCACCATTTATGCCAATAATTAATACAACCTGTAAAAAATAACAATAATTTAGTTTACTTATTTTTAGATAGGTACAGTTAGATAGGTTTTCTTTGAAATAAATTAGCTTTTGTATCAATTTACTTACTTTTAAAGCGAGGTATTTACTGTCTGGTGCTTCATTCAGAAATTTTTCTATTTCAAGGTCACGTTTCGTTTTCAAGACAGCTTTTATCATAGAAAAAATGCTCCATAATGTACTGGATTTTCTTGTTTTAGATAGTTCCATGAAATATGATAGTATCACGGTCTCGGAATATGTTTTTGCATTTTTTGAGAGGCGCCAATTATTGAAGGATTCGTACGCCTTTACATATTTCACTTTAGATTTTTCAGGCAAATAGCTGAACTCGGCATTCGAAACTTGTTCTTTCAACTTTTTTGGCGTAAGACAACTACCTTCATCACTGGGGTCACTCATTTCTTTGTAATTAAACAGACTATTAGATCACAAATAGAAATTTGCAAAAGTTTACAACTTAAGTTGAAAATATTTAGTTGAATCTTTACCAAGAGGTTTAGAACCAAATGGAAAATGTGTTGTGAACACCACTGTCGCAAGAAAAATGACAACTATAAGTGCCATCTCACTTACCTCATACAAAAGAGAGAGACAAAGATGGCATTTATCGATGACGTCACAACGCATTCTCCATTTGACTGTAAACTCTAAACTTCTACATCCCGCCATTTTGTATTTTTTTATTTTTATTAAAAGAGTTGCGTTCGAAATTTGTGTGTGTGACATATTTATGAAAAACAAATTGTAATAATATTTAAAAAAAAAAAAACTCACTTACGACTTATTATTCTATAATAGTATTTTTTATTGAGTATTTTATTTAAAATATTATTGAAAAAATACAATTTATAAAGTTAAAATTCAATAAATAACATTAAAAATTATGTGCATCTCAGTTAAATAAAAATTGTACACAAATAAGTTTCAGAACACACCAACTTTTTCATAGCCAATAAAATTGCGTTCGAAATTCAAATCACTTTGCCTCTCTACTCTCTAGAGAGCAAAAACGGCTTTTGCTCACTGAAATCGATGACCAAAGACACTATTTTCGTGCGAGAGTGGTGAAAAATTATTTATGGCATGAAGTCCAGAATTTATCGAAAAAATGTAATTTAGTTCCGCAAAATTCCGCGGGACCTCATTCGTGAGAAGGACTCTACCACTGAGGTGTATACCTAAAATCATAGGCGGATCCAGGATTTGGTTTGGGGGGGGGGGGGGGGGGGGCAAGGTGCAGACGGGCAAAAATATTATAATTTTTATTACGAAAAGTGTATGTTTAGCTCGCTCTGAGCGGTTAGGAAGTTTAAACATCCATTACAATAAGTGCGCGAGCAGCTAGCTGCGAGCGCCGAAAAAAAAATTTTATTTCAGAAATATGTGCGAAATTCGTAACTCTACAATGCTTCTGGGGGTACCTTGGCCCCCTGCCCCCCCCCCCCCTAAAGCTTAAACATCCTTTATAATATGTGCGCGAGCAGCTTGCTTAATGACTCGGGGGGGGGGGGCGGCTTGGCCCCTTGCCCCCCTCCCTAAATCCGCCTATGATTATCTATAACACAGATAAAAGGTTCTTTATTAATCATTGCAAAATTTTACTAACATTATAAACGTGACAGTTTGTGTCTGGATGTATGCCTAAATGGGTGTGAACAGATTTTATGTCTGTGTGTCTCCGGATAACCAGTGATTTTTACAAAAGATCCCCCTAGATGGAGCGCCACAATCGCGTGATTTTAAGTTAAAATATCTACAGATTTTTAACAATTCATAATTTCTCATATTTAATTTCTCAATTAAATAGGTACATAATATTTAATTAATCTAACAAATAAAAAATATATAATAAATGAAGTATTCACAGTAATTATAAATCTATTATTTAGTTCCGCTAGGTTACGCGGGACTTCTTTTCTAAAACTGTTTGCAGAATAAACGATATTTCTTTTTCTTAGGACATTAGTTCCATTATTTTCCGTGGCGCTAGCTTGTATGAAAAATAATTTACTTTTACAATGAACTGTAAATGAATTTTTCTATTTATCTTCAGATGATTTTACATGTTTTAGAAATTAAAAATAAGCAGCAAAAAGATATTTATTACTGATATTTACACGCATCATGCGCACATTAGATTATTTTCCGCTGGCGCTGATTCATTTGAGAAATAAGTTACATTTACTAATTTAAATGAATTCTAATTTGTTTGGCTACTATATAGCATCAAAGTACTCGTCAAGACGAATCAAATGAGCCCAAACTCGATGGGGTTTTTTCTTTTAATCACGGAGTTCCTATGGCCACCTTCTAGCTCCGTTTCGGACCCTGGTTACTATATAGTATCAAAGTACTCGTCAAGACGAATCAAATGAGCCCAAACTCGATGAGGTTTTGTCTTTTGATTACGCGGTTCCTATGACTACCTTTCTTGTTTATTAGCATTTTATATGCGAATCTTTAGATTGATATAACTCTTTTATTTATGAACCGATTTGACTAAAACCAAGACTAAGGTTCAAGTAGAGAAAACTGCAACGTATTAGTGAAAATTTTATTCAAATCGGTGGTGTTGTTTAACCACACCAGTGACACAAACTATTTACAAATTTAGCCCAAATTAAACTAAAGGTCAACCACAAGTTTACACCCACACCGATAGATGGCGTCTGTAGCGTTTTTGGCACTATTTTTTTTTGAATTGAATTTACTTTATATTCTATTACTTTTATTTCGAATTTTTGATGTAAATTAGGGGCGATGTGTCTGATATAAATGATTATTATTTATTTTATTATTTTATTTTACGTTTCCCTAGGAAAAATTGACAAAATGTTTTACGAATTAGATCGCGCAAGCGACTTTTTCGCGTCGTTTTGTTCATATGCGTATTTTCACAGTTCACCTTAGTAAAGGATCACAATGAATGGGGAGAAATTTCCATTCTTATTATATGTATGGATAATTATAATAGTATTGTAAAAAAATGCAAAAAGAAAAATAAAAATAAAATGCATTGGAAAGTCTATAAAAGCATGGTAGGTAGGTTTGATCTCTTTTATAAAGAAGTAGGCCTTGCATAAATGTGTTTTAAAAAGTTACTAACATAGTTTTTTGTGGATTTCACAGTGGCACGTTTAAAAAATGTTATCATTTTCAGTGCCAAATTAAAATAATTACAAATATTAAACACATACATGATAATCAAGGTACAAAGAAAAAAGGTTTCCTAAATATTTATTATTTAAAAAACATCATACAAAATGTTGAAAATGCACGTGATATTTATATTAATAATATTAAATAACATAAATATTCGCTACCAGTATTAATTGCACAATCTTGGCTACTCATAACTACCCCACAAACAACCCTTCCAAAAATATTAATCTTCAAGGTAAAAAGATTGTCATTAACCGCAGGCTGTCCGGCCCAACCTCACACGTGATTGATCGTTAATGAAGTGGCGGACGATAGTTATTAATGATTCCCGGCTCCGCCTGCGGTTTCTTTATTTATCCACTAACGCCTATTAGAGAATGTTCGACAAGAAATGAGTCTTGGGAACTTAGGGGTTAAGCTAGTTAGTTTTAATAAATTATAATTAAAAAATTGTCATTTATTTCGGTTAACACTTATCACAATAATAAAATTATTATATCAATTATAATTATTGAAATAATTTAACACTAAATTCAACACAAAAATAATAATAAAATTACCCAATAATATTACCCTTTTTGAAACTGCATTGTATAATGAAACGAAATGTATAATTAAAATTTATTCATAATTTTAAATTCAGATATAATAAATATTTTTGCAGGCATGTTATTTAAATAATCATAATATAAAAACCGAATTTTTACAGATCAAAAAATAACCAATCCAGGAACCAAATAAAATGAAAACCAAATCTTTGCTTTTTTCCGGCAAATCAAATATTTTTTAATAAAAAATAGATTAAGTAATAATATAGAAAAGGCATATGAGCAGAGTAGTTGGCTTAAATCTGATAAAAAAATACCAAACTGAAGTTTTTTTTATTCAAAATTATTTAATGAGGCTTTGAGCACACTTCAGTGGCTATGCCAGCCTCATAGGAGCTAACAAAAACCACAACTTAATATAATATAACTTATTCTAGGGATCTAAGTTGACCTTAGAATTAGTTCGTACATCAATGTTGTTCCCCAAATTTTCACGACTCTTTTAATTTCGCGCTGTGTTTGAAGAACTTAGAGTCGGATACATTCGGATACAATATATCATACGAACGTATCAATCAATTTGGGGTACAACATGACGTCATATTTTGTGGTCGGAGAGCCACCTTTGAGGTGCGGGAGCTCCGGCTGGATTGTTTGAGTTTTGAGTAACATATTAAAAGTTTGTGAGAGGTTTTGTATAGTATGACAGTTTTATGGAAAATCGAGAATCATTAAAATTAGGAATTGTAATAATATGTTGAGATAAAATAAAATATTCATATACACAGAGTCGGGTTCATCTCTTTTTTTTAACAGATTTTTTTATAAAATAGTATAATAAATAAGAATGTCAACATTTTGTTAAATGTAAAACAAAATTGTGCTATTATTATAGAGAGTATTTTAATCAGTAGAGTACTAATAATAATATCTTTATGAAAAACTTAAATTGAAACATTCTTGATTCACCCTTCAAATCACAGAAGGGTTTGTTTTATTTCAATTAAGTCGCAATCACAAAGAGTTGAGACCGCAGCAGTCACTCTATAGTCGACGATTTAAACAGATGTCGTGTTAAGGAGCTCCTCCAGAATATTCGTCCAGAATTTAAATTGCAAATTGTTACGGCGGCAGGTGCAGCCTCACGATTGAATCGTGCCCTCCCTTTCTAAACCCCTCAAGATCACACCCGTCCCTCTCCTACACGACTCACGAAATCAGCGAGTAATGAACGTCAACAAATAAAACTCAAGCGTTACTAATTACTCGGCCGCTCAGACGAAGAGAGCCAATCTTTGCACTCTATTTCAAAGAGGAAATCTCGAAGCTAATGGCGTTAATTTAAAAAGAGGCCGATGACTGTGATTTTTCTTTCGACGCTGGAGAAGTCGAGTGATTTATTGACAGCGTGGCTTCACTTCCGTTTTTATTTGACGTTTAAACTGAGCACACGTCAGTCACACTCAGTAGAGGGAGCTTAACCTTTAGTGAACCAGTGGGTTCATTATGAATGAGCGGAGTGGCCGCAGGTACGCGGCCTAAATTAAAGTTTTGCTCATCGGCGAGTACACAATGTACGCCGGGTCGGCAGTTGGCAGGCCGATCACGAGCTGCGCAGCCTTAATGAATGAAGAAATTCCGAGAAGCCCCTCACACGTGCCCCTCGAGCTAACCTCCGCCTCCCTCGCATACATTGTAAACTTTAAGGAGAGTCGCCGCCGCCTTAACGACCCAAACCTACTGAGATCCTTCACATAAATTACTACCACACACTAGTACAACTACTCTTATTAAAACTCTTATTAATCTTTTGTTCAATAACAAATAATGTTCCGGTGATCGGTAAAGTCTCGTGATCCCCTTGACGTCCTGAAATCGAGTAATTAGCTTCCCGATTTTAAAGCTTGGTTCGACTCTCGAGTGTACGCCTATCAATTCTCTCCCTCGCCCGCCACCGAATCGATAATAATTAATTATTTTTGACATAATCACAACCAAAATCCATTCTCTTTTTGCTAATTCACGTCCCTATAATAAAACGGGGCGACGCTTTTAAGGCCCGTTCGGGTGAAATTGATAAAAAATAAATAAGACTCCGCACAACTTTTCGCCAAGTCAAACAAAATGGGCGCTAGATTACACTCCTGGGCTCTCGATCATTAATAATGTTCAGATTTATTTCGGTCAATGCGCTCGTCACGTTATCAATAATGTATAACGAGGAGACATACACTCAGTGATATCGCATCGAGGAAGCATCCGAAACCCAAATTCAAGCCAAGTGACAGGGGATCATTGTGACTGCACACAATCGGCGGGACACTGTGTCAATATTGGACACGTTCCATAATAGGCACCAACATTCGGATGTGGGCGAACGTCAGATGCGACACTGCTAATAACTGTTTGAGGACCTTCGACTCGATACTGCAAGTTAGACGAGAGTTCGCCATTCAATGGAATCCATTCAATTTGCTTACTGTATTGATACTAGAAGTTCAGTTTCGTAGTTAAACATCTGGCGCTATATATAAACGAATCACAAGGCAGTCCTTTTTATGTGCGCCGAAGGCTTAACAAGAACAGTGTGAGAGCAATACGCGCTTAGAACGCCAGTGGCTGCTTAAAAAATACATAGTGAAAACATTAGCTCCGCCCGGGGCGGGGTCGCTCCGTGATTAAACCCAGCGAGGCATGCATAACGAGGCCGGTATGTTTGAACGCTTACGAATACTTTCCAAGTAGGTCCGGACAGCGGTTGAGGCGGGTACTGCTCCCGCATACACCTGCGCGTGTTTATCGTCGAGACTCTCAGCCAAAGGAGCTGATGTATTGTTTGTTTAGGCGCAACGATCCGTCCTGACCTACTTATTAATACATTAATAACACACAAATTAACCGATCGATCGAACCTCTGCAACCATTCAAATCGGTTTCCGAACTCTGATAAATCAAGGAGCACGTTTTATTCCGCGTACAACAGAATAGATCGGTTATTTGGTTCCCTAAAGTCGAGTCGATTGAGGCTCTCGACCGAAATTAAATCATATTTTGAAGGGATTAGTATCATGATTGGACGGACACATGCTAATGCAAGAAGTTTTTAATTAAAACCGTCCGCTGTTAAGAGGCTGCGTAATGGCTGATCCTCAGGAGGGATCCGATATTGGGTGTGTGTACCGGCAAAGCCAAAATACAAACATATTTAGGTCCGTTGCGTCGGTAGTGTGCGCCGTGGCTAATCACTGCCCGCACCCGCTCCCGTCCCGCGCCCGGGACCTACCTACAGACGCTTGTATACGTTACGCTTTAACTACCCCTTTCTCGTTAATAACGTTCCAACTTTCAAAGTAAAGAAGGAAATTAATGTAATGTTTCTTTTTCAGATGCTCGAGACTGCAACGACGAGGATTCTAACAAGGTAAATAAGTGCGCTGCGCTGCAGTAAAACGTTTTAAACTAAAAAACAACATTCCGAAAGCACTTGGCCTCCCCACAAACGCAATCCAAACTTCGGCGACGAGTTTATGGCCTGTGTGACCGCCAAAAGTGGGCGAGCAAAAGTGCAAGCTTATTTACTCATATATCAGCGGGTCGACATTTCTTTCCGATAAGCTCCCTCGCTGCCAATAAAGTGATTAAGTCACAAATCGTGGCGGTATGGCGCCGTACCGTGCTTTCATATACCTGTGCTGGGGTATTGTAATTGGATTCCTTAGATTTCTTTATATATGTTTAGAACATTTTATTCATAATATCTAAATTACAGTCGAAGTAAGGACTCAAAAACTAAGACAAATATAAAAAACAAGTTTTTGTTAAATATTATAGCTACTAGCTACATTTTTTATTTACAGCACTTCTCATTCAAATGCCCATTTTCTAGGTTTTATTGATTGTACACTCAACATATTGACAACGCCATAAAGTGGCGATTAATATTGTATTTTTATGTAGTAACAGCATGCTACCGCTTCCCATACCGTCTTCACCTGAAGGGACCCCACCGAACGGCTCTATTACAAATAAATTGCCTTTGGAAATCGTTCCGTGAGTTATAAATTTCATACGTGCTGAGAAATGACATACGGTATTATTTATTACGTAGCTTTTTTCGGGGAAAACATAAAGAAGACATTGTGATGTAATTGAGCCGGTTTATTGGGGGCACGATACAATTTCCTGTAATTTTCTGTTGTAAAACGATATTTCTAGTGATACTTTATGTTTAATTCAGTCTGTTACGGAAAAGTTTGGTAAAATTACGAAAAATCTTTTATTAACTGAAATAGATATTACAGTAATTTCTATTACACAAGATATTAATTTAATTATGTACTAAGAGTAAGTAGGTACATTACCATTAAACTAAAAGTTTCTAGAACCTACATTCATTCAATGTCTTACACTTTGAGACAGTCAATCGTCGAATCGAAAAACTCAAAATCGATTCAAAATTCAGAAGCAAACATGGTTACTTGGTAAGATTGTACGTTTTTATCTTCGCTAAGACAGACAATTGTTGCACTCTTAAAAGCATAAAATAGCTACAAAATTTAAGAGCAAACATGGATATTTTGGAACGTTTGCGCGGAAATAAAGCGCGCGGTGTTATAAATAGCATTTATTAGTACATTACCAGTGTACCCCCAATGTTTACAATGTGTTGACACGGCATTAGGTGCGTCATTAGCCCGACAGCAACACAAATGACAATAAAATGAAATCTATTCATTTCCTCGGCGGAGTCAATCGACGTGCTGTATTGTTTGATTTCACGCGATGCGAGCATTATCGTCTGATCTGCGATGCTTGTATCTAGCATTTTATTTATAGTAGTATTATTATAATAAATAAATAAACAAAATAATAATAAAATAGAGAAATAATAATAAATGGCAATATTACATGTATCGATATTATATACATAGTAAAATCTTTCCGTTAATAAAATTTCATTGAAAATATTTCAGTAATTTGAACGAGCCAAGTTGAACGATAGGTACTTGTAACGTTCTAGTATTTATAAAAACGACGGATGTGGTACGACTTGTTCATTACAATCTCATGTGATTTATGACATTTCAATTTTACATTTTTCTTTGCAAAACCAAATAATAAATCTATTTTATTTGTGCATCGCTTTTAAACTATTCCTGATAGAAATTAGCCTAAAAATCTACACACTGATTACCGACATATAAATGAAACTATTGAGCGAACTACCCACGTGCCAACCCTACTGTGAGCCTGCAGTAACGTTTAGATGACGCGATAGGCGGATGTGCGTATCGCGTAACACTGTGGTTGCGTATCGGCCATCGAGTTTAATATACCACTACTACTCACTAGAGATGACGCGATCAACTCGACGAGTGACAAAACTGATACTGAAAAATACTGGCTTATGGTATATCTGGTTCAAAGTTTAAGCATTGCAATCCAACAAGGCAATGTCAGCAACCTGAGTACGCTGCCATCTGACTGTAGTTCCAAAACAAATGTCTTGGAGTTCAAAAAATGGTTTCTTAAATGGTAAAGAAAATGCGGCGTTTTTAAAATTAAATACTTTTCTTACGATAAATAACTATTAGATGTTTGCAATTCACTTTATACTAAGAAATTGTGGTGCAAAATTGAGGTTCATTTAAAACAAAGTCTCACTAACTCCTCCTTTACTGACATATAACCTCATTGGTATCAGTCGTATCGAGGTCATGCCTCTACAGGGTTAATTTGTAATTGCGATGTTTATCGAGAGCCGTGGAACTATATTTGTATGACACGTGGACTTACCAACGACCAAATTCCATCAGATGTTTGCAATAACTTTTTACCAAGAAAGTGTGGTGCGAAATTGTGGTTCCTTTAACACATAGAACCCACACACCTTTTTTTTTTTTTTTTTTTGACCCAGGAAAAATGCGTTACGCATCATCACCCCACGCCGGGGGGCGCGGGGCGGTATGTGGGACTCCCCCGACAGAGATGACCCACACACCTCCTGTAACCTCATCGATATCATTAGTATCGGGCATATTGAGAACGGCGTTTTTGAAATTAAAACTGAAAATGAACTGAAGGTAAAATCACCAGTACTTGTTTGCAATGTTGTGGTGCAAAATTGTGGTTTATTTGATACGCAGAATCGCACATCTCGTATCGCACGCGTACACGATACGCACGATAATATGTAGAATATAACCTCATCTGTATCAGCCGCATCGGGTGTATCGAGGTCATGCCTCTACAGGGTTAATTTGTAACTGCGATGTTTATCGAGAGCCGTGGAACTACATTTGTATGACACGTCCACTCGATACGGCCGGAGGGTACGTGTATATTAGTCAGTGTCGATCAATTTGTTCGCGTTTGTTCGTACACGACCCGGGTGCTGTACTGATAAGCAATAACAAACTACGGTGGGAGCCCGTGTTTAACAAAAAGGTAATTAAGGGCTAATTAGTTTTAAAGACAATAATATTTTACTGAATTATTTATTCAAAATTGTTGAATAATAAAAGATTTCTAATTTCAATAGTTTTATATTCGTTCAATTGGAAAAACAATATATCACAATATCTAATGGTATTATCATTTTATAATAAACGAGAGAAATCGAACGTTTTAAAAGCTCTATCATAAAATATGTTAATTAATAGCACATACATATAGTTTCATGCGATAAGACCACCGTTTGTTTGTGAAGTAAGTATTTTCTGGGACATGGTATGCAAAAGTGTCAATAAACTATAGATAAAAAATAGGAAGATGCGTTATTGACGTTTCTAACATGGACCGCTTCAATTAGGCTCATGGGCCTAATTTAAGAGCAGAAAATTGTGCCTGGTACAATTTTACTTCGGCGCGAGTCGGCGCGTCAACCGACACTTTCCGATCCAACAGTCAACAGGCCCAAGTTTGGCATACCAACGATAGCGCTATGACGCACCTTCCCATTTTATTTTAATCTAAGTAACAAACATTCCCCAATAATAATTGTTTTCAGCAAGAAATTATCATTATTTATCCAATAAACCAATTCATTCGTAAGTAATTCGTTTAACTACAAAGCTAATATTTTCAGTGAAGTGTAGCTAGAATGAAGTATTTTCATAATCGCGGAATAAATCAACGTCACGGCATAATTTCACCGCCATCACTGTGACGTTAGTGGGCCGTCTTTTGTCATATCTCGTTAGGGCTGCTACAGAAATAACATTTTAATATGCGCTTAAAATAAAATGATTCAAATTAGAAAGTTAATTGGTTATTATACTACTAAAAATAAAGTCACATTTGTATGTCAAATATAAACTGAACTGAAGTAGTAAAAATAAAGTCACATTTGTATGTCAAATATAACTGAACAGTATAATAACATGTAGATTGTTAGGTATATAAAAATATTTTGTCAAATAAATGTAGTTTTTAGTTCATCAATTTTCAAATCAATTTGGCTTACATGAAAGTAATTTGTTTGTTTTATTTAAATTCTCATAACTATCAAATTTTATTACAATTACATAACTATAATAACAAAAATTATAAATATTGTAAGGCTTGTTTGTGGCCGAATTTGAAGCCGAATAATTATTCAATGTCCATTTAATTCAGGAATTTGTAGTTGAAGATTCGCAAAGGATTCGTTACACTAGCCTTAATGTAAAGTGGCAGCCCTATGAGCCGATGACCTTGGTTCACTTAGTACACCTTCTGAAGATTGATAGTACTGGCGAGGGCTCGTTAGCATGCCTTTGTAGACGCCCATCGATTATCAATTTCGAGGATTACAATGCCCGAGAGACAAATTGCGGGTAACACCCTACGAGCTCAGATGGACGATGCTTGCACCTAAAATATGATACAGATTACATGGGCCTATTGATATATTACCATAATCGGTAAAGTCTTGTTTTAAGTGTAAATAAAAAATCGAGTATGCCTTAAAAAATGCATAGCTATAAAAATACCGATTTCGACATACAACAAAATCTACATACAAAATTTCAGCTGAATCGGTTCAGCCGTGTAATTGTCAAAATGTTACACATTCATCTAATTTGTATGTCCTACAGATTTCGTAGTAAAAACAAGTGAAATTTTAAAAATACTTTTTAAAAACAAGCTTTAATTATTATTATCATCTTGCATCATAAAGTACTCGTCAAGACGAATCAAATGAGCCCAAACTCGATGGGGTTGCGTTGTTTTATGACAGAGTTCCTTTGGCCACCTTCCAGCTCCATCATCAGATCGGCTCGATGTCATAAAAATATTGCATTGTCATCCGATTTACACACGCATGCAAATTTTCAGCTCAATTGGAAACCGGGAAGTGGGTCAAATTAAACTTGCAAGATTTGATTACAGACAGACAGACAGACAGACAACAGACAGGTGAAAGTAATATAAAGCTTGTAAAAACAACTAATAATATGCACGTTTGTAAACTGTTCATTAAAAATATTTGATGAATAAAAAGCTATTATTCTTCCCTGAAATACAAAAATGAAAACGTCAAGAAACGATCAAGCAAATTACCGTCGACTAACTACCGTCTCCTAAATTAATAAATCGTTACAAGAAACTAAGATAAATTGGAATCAAACGACTTTCAAATTGCCTAAGAAATGATATAGTACCGTCTATAATTTACTCCTTACTGTAAAGAATCCAACCAAAAGTGTGGTATTATCAAAAAATTGGCTTATTATGTAACTATTCGCTCGGTAACTATCTTGATCAAATAAAAAATTGATATGAATGGGGGTGGTTGGTTGTCGCCGGGACAAATTGATACAATCGGTCAGCGGAGTCCGGTGGAACAACCGTGTTATCCATCTGATAATACTCATATATGCAATTTTGTTATGTAAATTACACGTTTATTTTATGACAGGCACATTTTTCTTCAATAAATTTGTTCTACGCTTGATGCTATAGGTTACTATTAATAGTATTAGTTTACAGAGATGTGACTTATCTTAGATAAAAGTATCTGAAATACAGGTACAAGATACAAAATACGTATTTACATCTTTTATTTGAAATACCTTTTAATTTTTTTATTTTGTATCTTTTATTTAGATACATTTTCCTGGTATCTTAGTATTTTGAAAATACTTTGTTCCCTAAGATACTTTTTTACTACAAGTGAATTAAATTAAAAATTTTAAAAACCCCCAACGCAATATGTAATTCACTATTTTTTGATGGCGGCCATCTTGGATTTTAATTTTATATAGTGGGCTGTATTTTACTCGTTAAGCCCTTTCATTTGATACCCATATTGAGGGGGTCGTGGAAGAAAAAAGTAATCCGCCATTTTGTAGTGGCGGCCATCTTGGACCGATTTTCACCAAACATGGCTAAGAACACTCTCGACTAACTCTACTTTCAAACAAAAAAAACTAAATCAAAATCCGTTCATCCGTTTGGGAGCTACGATGCCACAGACAGACACACACACACACACAAAAAGTATTGCATGAATGAATGCATAGTTTATTTGCATAAATACAGGTACATAATAATAAATAATAAGGTCTTAAATATAGTAAACAAAGTTAATTCCGTATTTGACATGATGTAATGTCGTGCAAATATTTAATAATAACAGTTTGGCATGCATCTTTTTTTTTTTTTTTTTGTTAACGCCGGGAAAAAATGCATTACGCATACCCTCCCATCGAGGGAATGGGAGGGTTATGTGGGACTCCCGTGCAGGACGGCTGCACGGTTTACCCACTAAAACGACCCGGCGGCACTCCCGCATCGTCTTAGTGACGGAGGACTGGGAATCGGCAGAGCCTTGGCATCCAGTCCCCCGTCGACGACCGCCCGTCTTTATAAAGACGGGCCCTTCACGCCCCTCTCAACAAGGAGGGGCCCGGGAACGGTCCTGAGTGCTCGGCCGTTCCCACCGACGGTGGTGGTGAAATGTGCAATGCGGATGATGGCGCCCTCACGCCAATCATCCGCTATTCACCACCGGGGGGCAGGCGTTGGCTCACGTAGAGCCGCCTTCTCCAGCCCCTTCTCCTGCGGAGCGGTTCTGCGAGGGGGCCATGCTGCCTCGTACGCTCCGCAGTCTCCTTTTGCGACATCACGTCCTCGCAAAAGGAGGCAACCGCGGCCCAGGCCTCCTCACTCCCCAGCATGGCTGAGATCACGCTGGGGAGCGAGAGGTCCGGTCCGACCATTGAGGTCAGACCCAGGCGAAGCTCGGCCCATGACGGGCACACCTCGAGGGTGTGCTGGGCCGAGTCCTCCGTCGCGCCACAATGGGGGCATGACGGCGTCTCCCTTACCCCAATCCGGTGCAGGAACGTCCCAAAGCTGCCGTGCCCGGACAGAACCTGCACCAGCCGGAAGGAAAGGAAGCCGTGAGAGCGCTCGCGCCATCCATCCAGGACAGGCCCGAGCGCGTCCAACGTCCGGCGACCAAATGTGGCGGTGGCGATGTTATCCTTCCACTGGCGGAGGATGAATTCCTCCGCCTCCTTACGGACCGCCTCCCGCTCTTCCTGCGCAGGGGTTTCTCCGCGTGCCCTGCGCTCCGCCGTCCACTGGTACACCCTGGTGAGCACCTGCGCCTCGAGCTCCCAGGGTGGGGTGCCAGCCAGGGCGCACACCGCCGGAAAGCTTACCGTGCGGTAAGCTCTCACCATCCGCTGTGCAATGACCCTTTGGGGTCTGCGGATGGCGGTGGAGACGGCGCTCATCGGCCTCGAGAGGCAGTCCGACCAGATCGGGGCCCCGTAAAGGGCCATGCTTTTGAGTATGCCGGCGTACAAGCGCCGGCACCGCGTCTTGGGCCCCCCCAAGTTTGGCAGAAGCCGAGAGAGGGAGCCAGCAAAGCTGACGAGGCGCTTCGACAAATCCTTAAAATGTGGGCCGAAGCGCCACCCGCTGTCAATAGTAAGGCCCAGATATTTTATCTGAGCCTTCACTTCAATTCTGACGCCCTCCACTATGATGTGGGCATCAGTGGGAATGCGCCGCCGAGGCCCCCGAAAATAAACGGCCTCGGTCTTGTGCAATGCCACGTCCAATCCTAGGCGGCGGATCCTTCCAGCGATCAATGATCCGCCCGCCGAGGCCAACCTGGCCGCCTCTCCAAAGTCTCTCCCTCGGGCAGTGAGGAGAGTGTCATCGGCGTAACAAATGACACTCGTGCCACGGAGGAGAGCACCCCGCAGGAGCCAGTTGAAACCGACATTCCACAGGAGCGGGCCGAGGACAGACCCCTGTGGAACCCCGGTCTCAGAGCCATAGCGCCGCACGCACCCTGTCTTATCCGCGAGTAGGACCGCACGGCCCGACAGATAACTGCCGAGCAGTCTCCGCATGTATTGAGGCACTCCGTGGAACCGGAGTGCCTCCAGAATCGTCGAGTGGGGGACGGAGTTAAAAGCATTGGCTATGTCGAATGACACAGCCAGCACTCCCTCCCCCGCCTCCACAGCATCTGTCACCTGCCCCTTGAGTCGGGCCAGGGCATCTATTGTAGACCGGCCTCCCCGAAAACCAAACTGGGCGTCGGAGAGGTCCGGCCCCACCTCCCGGAGGTGGAGGTTTAGTCGGGCGGCGACTACGGCTTCGAAAAGCTTACCGACCTCATCTAGTAAAACGATGGGCCGGTAAGCTGAAGGCGAGTCCACCGGACGCCCCGCCTTGCGAAGGAGGCAAAGCTGCCCCTCCTTCCAAGTTTTCGGGAACCTCCCAGCCGTGAAACACGCACTGAAGAGGTCCCGAATCCGTTCCTCCATCTGCGAGGCGGCAATTGCCAACACTCGAGCAGGGACACCGTCCGGCCCAGGGGCCGTCTTTTTGCCGCGGAGACGGAGCTTCGCGACACCGAACTCCGCCGGTGAGACCGGAGGGATCTCCTCGTCGAGAGCCACCTCCCGCGGGGGGTCCATCACTGGAGGGGTGAAATCAGTCCGGAGAGGAAAAAGTGACCGAACCACCCCGTCCAGTGCAGACGGCTCAAGGGTCTCCGCCACAGGGGGACCACTGGGACGGAGCTTGTTCCGTGCCGCCTTATAGGGCCTCCCAAATGGGTCCCTGTTAAGACCCTCCAACATCTCGGCCCTCGACGAGACGATCGCCGCTGATATGGCCGCCTTGAGGTCCTCCTTCGCCTCCACATAAAGTGCGTGGAGGCAGTCCTCATTGGCTAGATCTCTCGGTCTGAGCCGACGACTCCGCGTGTACTCCCTCCTCTTTGCCACGCAGGCTGACCGGAGTTCCGCCAAATCCTCCGACCACCAGTATATGGCGCGACGAGGGGGCGGACGGCGGGACCGAGGCATGCTGGAGTTGCACACCTCGGTCAGGGACCTCCTGAGCTGCACCGCCGCAGCGTCCACATCTAGGACCTCACCATGGGGCGCCAGCCAGTCCTGAAGGAAGGCCGCCTCCTCAGCCACCTCTCGGTCCAGACGAGAGAGGGCCCACCGTGGAAAGGGGGATCTGCCTGAAGGCACTGTCCCCCGGGGGCCCTCGGTGGAGATGTCGAACCGTATGTAACGGTGATCCGACATGGTCTCCACCATCTCCACCCGCCAGTTCACAACGCGGGTGGCTAGCGCAGGGGTGGCGAACGAGACGTCCACCACTGACCCTCCCTGCTGCCGCACAGTCGTCTGGACCGATCCTCTGTTAAGGAGGCAGACTCCGGTCGAGGCCATCCACAGATGTAGGGCGCGGCCCCGGCGGTTGCAGGTAATGGCCGTGTTGCCCCAGGCCTCCGATTTGGCGTTCAGGTCCCCACATAGGAGGACCTGACGCGGCGCCGCCCTTCGGATGACTGCGGTGAGGACGTCAAGGAATTCCTCAAATTCCGCATAAGGGCGGTTCGGGGAGAAATATGCACCCACGATGGCTAAATCTCCCCACGCGGCGGCTACGTAACCCAGTCCTCTCTCTAAGAGTGAGAGAGGAGGGGAGGAGGACCGCGGTAAAAGCGCCACCAGGTCGCTCTCATCGCCCAACCAACGTCCGTACACTGCGTACGGTTCGGCGACCACCGCGACATCCACCAACCACTCAGCCATGGACTGCGTTAGCAGATCCTGGGCTGCTCTGCAGTGGTTGGTGTTCGCCTGGAGAATACGATGTGCGACTCTATCCATTATTCGGACATCGTATTCTCCTCCGCAGCCGCCGAAGTTCCCACAACGGGAGCGGCGGGCCGGACCGGCACCTGGGTTTTACCCTTCTTGGGGGGAGGATTACAGTTCCTCCCCTTCATTATATGACCCGCCGGACGACCACTGGCTGCACACACTGCGCAGCGCGGCGTGGCCGCTGTACAGGAGGCGGACTTGTGCCCCTCCTGGCCGCAGCGGTAGCAGCACTCCGACCTGTCGACGCTGGACGGACAAAGCGCCCGAGTGTGTCCGATGGCGAAGCACTTGTAGCAGCGCATAGGCTGCTCATCAAGTGCCCGGACCACACTCGAGCTGAACCCAATAAGAAGCCGTCCCTTTGCAAGGACGGCCTCGGCTGCTGAGACTGGGCACTCCACTCGAATGGTGCCCAAGCCACCACGGCCGGGTCTAATATCCCGGCCTTTTACTGCTGCGGCATCACATCCGCTTATAGCAACAATTTTAGCCACTACTTCCTCCTTAGTGACTGAATCGTCGAGGTCGACCACCTCGAGCGACGCAGTCTTAACGGGCCGGGCTACTTTGGCCACGTCCGCGATGGCCTCCTGCATCTTAGACGCAAAGAGGTCGGCGTTGGCACCGCCCTGCGCCCCCGGAAACTCGAAAATGCGTGCGCCGGTTTGAGTTCGGCGACACGCAACCTTCTCTATCCCGAGCTGGGCGGGATCAACGCTGGCGCGGGCCCGCTGCAAGACGGACATATATGTCTCGCCCTTCTTCGCGGCCTCCTCTGTGAGGGTCACCACGACCGCCGCGGATTTTGGAGCAGCCAAACGCTTCCTCACTCCGGCATGTGCGCCCTTAGCTGCTGGAGCAGCAGTGGAGGGCTTGGGCGTCGTCCTCTTTCCTACACCCTTTCCCTTGCCGCTCATCTGAGATGGGCGTGAGGGAGCAGAGGCAGGCATAACTGCCGCCTTTTTACCCTTCCCCTTCTTGACCACCTTTGTCCACGAATTGGACGGTGTGGTGGCAGGGAGAAGAGCATCCTCTTCTTGAGAGGACGGTACCGGCGTGAGCCTTATTTGGGTGGAGAGCGTTAGCTCTTGGGTAGAGGGCCCTGGCGTTGGCTCTCGAGTAGAGGGCCCCGGCGTTGGCTCCCGCTGGGAGGACACCAACCCGCGTCTGACATCGGCCGCAAGCGGCGGACGGATGCGCTTCTCCGGCAGGAGTCTATCCTCGATGCCTGCGAGGCAGGCTCTCGTGAAGGCCCTCTCCTCCATGATTACCTTGCGGATGATTTCCTCAAGGTTGGAGGGGGCCTCGACCGCTGTCCCCTGCACGGCTTGTGTTGGCCGTGCGGTGGTTTCAGCCAGCTTGCTCCGCAGTTGGCTGACTTCGGCTCGCAGGATGACGACCTGCTCCTGCAGCTCAGACGTGTCATCCACCACCGTCCGCTGCGCGAGCTCGCGGATGATGCACCTCATGTTGGTGGCCCGGCATTTAACGGACCTTTCGACGGCGCCCTTAATGGCCGAGGATTTGGAGACAGACTGCAGGATCTGCTCTTCATCCTCCTGGGCCATTTGCTCCAGCTCCTCCTTTGAGTAGCTTGAGTAATTCATACTCAGCAACCCCCTACGACGGACTTTCTTCGCCTGCTCCTCCTCCAGGTCTTCCTGGAGTTGTGTACGCTCAAGCAAACTGAGGTGTGCCTGAGCGTCCGCTAGTCCCACATCATGGGTGACTTTGGGGTTTTTAACCCCCTTCCCTTTTCCTTTTCCTTTCCCTTTCCCTTTCCCCTTCACTTTCTTGGCCTTCAAGTTATTCGAGTCCGAGCTGTTACCCTCGGCTCGAACCTTCAAGAAGGCCCTCTTGCGGGTTGGCCGGCTGTCGACGGACATCGCCGAGTCCGAGGCGAACCCCGCGGACTCGGGGTCGACGTCAACATCCGACCCATCCACACTCCAGAATAGGCTCGCCGCGGAAGGGTCGCGGCTAACCCCTGATGCCGAAACATCGACATCGTTTGGGTCCTTAAAAGGACCTTTCACATTACGCTCCGCCATGATATTAGGTAATTTACCCGCCAATTTGTCTCCAAGTATCGCGTTCGAGATTTGGTCACCCATCTGCCACTCCGTTACGGTGGTCAGATGGGGTCCAGGGCAGACTACGAGGAAGTATCTGAACGCACTTGGGGACCTGCCCCTTGGCATGCATCTGAATATATTTTACATTTAAAATTCATAAATAATTTAAACAGAGTCTATTCAAAATTACATTTAAAATATTCATCTAATGAGTAAAAACATCTGTCACATAGCCATTTAAATATTATAAAATTCATTTTTGCTTAATTGATTATATCCTATAGGAAGTTTATTGTAAATTTTTGTCGCCATTTTTAACCCCCGACGCAAAAACGACGGGGTGTTATAAGTTTGACGTGTCTGTCTGTCTGTCTGTCTGTCCGTCTGTCTGTCTGTCTGTCTGTCTGTCTGTCTGTCTGTGTGTGTGTGTATGTGTCTGTCTGTGGCATCGTAGCTCCCAAACGGATGAACGGATTTTGATTTAGTTTTTTTTGTTTGAAAGTAGAGTTAGTCGAGAGTGTTCTTAGCTATGTTTGGTGAAAATCGGTCCAAGATGGCCGCCGCTACAAAATGGCGGATTATTTTTTTCTTCCACGACCCCCTCAATATGGGTATCAAATGAAAGGGCTTGACAAGTAGAATACAGCCCACTATATAAAATTAAAAATCCAAGATGGCCGCCATCAAAAAAATGGTGAATTACGTATTGCGTTGGGGGTTTTTTAAATTTTTAATTTAATTCACTTGTGTAACAATATACCTTCATATTTTGTCTTGTCACATTCTTTGTTATCAACGCAGTCTATTCGATTCTAAATTGTTTTCTCGAACAAATAAACTTAGTTAAATTAAATGTTGTATTCTTTCAAAAGTATTTTATCTTTAAAAAGTATTTGATAGATAGGTATTTTGTATTTAGTATTTCAGATACCTTTTAAGAAAATTATCTGTATCTGGTATCTGAAATGCTTTTTTTAAAAGTATCTTACATCTTGTATTTCAGATACTCTGAATAGAGTATCTTATACATCACTGTTAGTTTAGTACTATTTGAAAATATCATTTTGTCATAGATCATAATTTAATTTGCGCATTGTTTGATGTATTGAATGATTATGTTGTAATCTAGACTGTTATTAACGTATTTTTTTAAATTCATTTAGTCGTTTGACTACAGTCACCCCAATCAGTTCTGTAGTGTAGATGTAAGGAAGTAATAAACATGTCTAAATTCAAACATTTGCATTGTATAAAATTTTTAATTCCTTTTTATGTTTAACAATTGATCATTGTATTCACTATCATTTTCTATTTTGAAGTCTTCTTTTAAAAGTTACGTGATTTAGCATTCAGAATCAGAGCATGCCAGTGTCTCGTGCAAGGAATTTAAATATCTTCTTTCTTCGATTCCCAGAGCTTCCGACGAATTATAAAATCAATTAGGCGACGCTGACTATGCGGATGAATAGATTATTTTTTCAATGTCTGCAGAGATAAGACAAAATTTATAAAATGTACATTAACTCCATTTGAATATTTTTTCAAAATATTTAAAATAACAGGTCAATTTGAATCTTTCTTAACTATCTTCTTTACATAAAAATTATAAAAGGTATCCCAAATTACAATTGAAAACAGAAATTATAGTTGATTGACACCCTCTTCCATAATTTATATTAATTAAGGACTAACTTCCTCAAAAAACCCAAAAATCAATAAAGGATTCAATTAACTTTGTTCCGACAAAATTATTCATCGGCCTGATTTTATAAAACTCCGGCATCACGCTTGAGCAGTCAAAAACAATACTTATTCAAATGAAACAAAAAGCAATTAACGGAGGAGATATCCCTCCTCGAGTCCTCCGAGAACGGAGAGGAGAGATTATTGAAAAAATAATTAATAAATATTTATGGCGAGCCACCTGAGCAACGACATCGGAACACTGCCAGTTATTCTGATTTTTTATCCACTGCTCTACGGAGCTACGCCGCGCCGCGGTGGAAAATAAAAACCTACACACAGTAAGGCATGAGATGCTTGCTTGATGCTTGATGCTTTGCTTTGAGATGTTAGGTTCTGATTTGTTTAATTCTACACTTCATCAACCAAAGACGTTATTGTAATGCAATCATAATGCAAGCTTATAAAAAAAATAGAAGATTAATGAAAATAACTCAGTAGTACAAAGCTGACGTTGAAGACTAATCAAAACACACCGTAATACGAGTACATAATGGTTAATTCGACGTAATGTTGTGTGTTTTAAATCCTTGAAGAATCCATACTGCCTATGTGATACAACATCTCAAGTACGCTGTACGCATCTGCAGCGTTACAGGCTAAAGCGGTTTATTACAAATGCAAAATTTTCCATTCATATTCAAAATTTTATATCCCAATGTGGCCGGGAGCTGGCTAATTTATTCCGAGGGAGCGGCTAAGGAGACGTGCCACTGGCTCGTCTTGGGGCGCATTACGGAAGGGTTGAATAGCTCCTGCCAAATTGACAGGTGCCTGTCAAAAATTACAATTAATAATAGAGATAATTGTGGCTGCAACTGCTCTCGGCTTCAAATTGAGTTTACGGGATGATAAAGCGAAACATCGTTCTTGGCTTTTTCACATACCTCAAATGGCTATACAAAATATCTCGTTTTTATTAGAATTATCTTGTAAATCACACCCAGTACTCAGCTACGTATTTTAGTACTATAATATAGTCCATAATATACTACTGATGGTATACATTCCAGTGAGATCTCTCGGGTTAGGTACTAGAATCTGACAGTAGCCACAGAATAATTTTGGCAGTACTGAAACTTTGACAAATTATATTTTTTAATATGTGTAAATCAACGAATTAGGGAAATAAGTGTAAATACTGAAATGTGGTCACAAAAACGTGTATTATATTGGGTTAAATGTACAAAGGATTATTAGAGCTTCTAATCGATGGATTACACTTATAGTCTCATATTTAACGATTTCTCGTATACTTAGAAGTTTATCTTTGAATGAGAAAAATAGATTATCTATGGTGTCCACTAGCCCACACTAGGATACCCTGAGTCGTGGTAGCTAGTCTCTTCCCTAAATTTTATATTATATTTTTGTAGTAATATCTAACCTTAATATCTAACCTTAGTAGGTACTTAGTTTGTACCTATATATTAAGTTAGATGTATGTAGCACGAGTAAGATACACATTTGCTTTCCGTTAAATGGTACAAAATGATGATGATGATTGTGATAATATTTTAAAATAGAACAAAATACTGTGACTTTAGTAACTGTATACACTGTGCCGCGATGGTTAATGGCGGTAATCCACCCTAAGAGCGGTTTACTACGCAGTTACGACCGTCCGAATCTACTGTTTTGTTGCGGGAATTAAAATCACATACACTTTGCATGGAGGGCGTTAAGCTTGGTCATTTTATACAACCTATGATAGCGCAGAATTTCATATAACTAAAGTTATACAATAAATGTTATATTATAACTTTACATTGGTATACGAATATAATAATAATTCTGTTCACAAAATACTGTCGAAACACCTTAAAGGAACGAAATCATTCACAATCATGAGTTGTTTTAACCACATAGCTAAGATTTGTGCGCTGCTCTTTAAAAAATTGTCATTAACTCTAGCATCACCTCTCGGGCATAATCGGTGTTACTATAAATATTTTCTTTATAGTATACCTTCCCATCCATTACCCATCTATCTATCCAAATCATATATATACGATTACATAACAATGTTTGCACAACTTGTCCACCCAAATTACCTCACTTGAAAGTGAGCCTTTCCGTACCTGCAATCCACTTACTATTTTTATAGTATTTGTTGCTACACAAGTGGACAGTGGCAAATTAATGTGTTGTAAGGTAACCACGGGCACATTCGTCACGGCTATCGATACAGATGAATAGTCCACATTATTGATGGGAAGCATTACGTACCTAATAATATTTGTGCACAGAGCTATTTTTGCCGAATCACCTTGAACGTTACCCTAAAATAACCTTTCAGAATCCACATACTATTTTTGTATAATTTGTTGCCACACAAGTGACCAATGGCCAATTAATGTGTTGCGGGGTTATCGCGGGCACATTCGTCACGGGCATCGATACAGACCGATGGCCCACATTATTGATAGGGAGCATGCATCACTCGCGCGGCCGCGGGCGCCACTCCGTCTCTATTACCGGGTTATGACTCCCTGTCCGACGTGTTTGCTGTTTCTATTTGACATCAATCATACAGAGCCGTTTGATTTTAGAATTTATTGAGCTTTGTAGGATAACATTATGGTTAGCTGCTGATCACAGACTATTGCCTATGTTGACGATCAACCAATGAAATAAAGCCAACTTTTGTTTTAATCATCGCGATAATTCCCAACCCATTGCTGGTCTGAAGCTTCCTCTAGCCTTCCTTCCTTAGCCTTAGCTTAGCTTCCTTCTTTACTTCTATTTTCAACTGTTCTGTAAGGATCGCTAGGTCTTTGCTCTGAGCCTAACTACGGTTATTCTTTAAAAATATTTTCGTTAATAATACACCAATAAAGTAATTTCTCTATTCCATAATTATAAAAGACGCAATCAGAAAAGCAATTAAAGGGCTCTCCCGCTCACATTTTCATAATCTTTACGAGCCTGCAGAAATTCACTTGTGCAATTTCATGGTGGAATTTCCATCGTGTCTGCGTCATAAATATTTTGTCCGATAAACCGTTCGTTCGACAGCCGCGAGGCGTAAGAAAATGTTAATTAACGAATCCATTGTTTTCCCGCCCGGCGGCACCAAGATGGTGCCGCTTCCGTTTCCGGGGCTGCTTCTTTATGTGCGTTTCCCGCTTATTTTTACGTCAGGCGGTAGGTAGGTCGGCGGCATTGTGGCGCGGCGCGGGTGCGGTACGCGCTCGAGTATAATGGTTTTAATTTCCTCTAATCAAGAGCCTTCGGCGGAGCTTAAGAATTCTAATCATGCACACCGCGGCCGCCACAGCCACAGCCTCGCCTCGCCCGCACCTCGCCCGCGCGTGCCGCGTCCTAGCCGCAGCGGGTGACAGAAACATCACCACTTATTCTGATTGCGTCGAGTGTGGCGCTGAATAATTAATACGCCTTTATTTTAACATCGTGCTCCGAGGCAAAACAAAAGAAGAACCCCGCATTAATTTGTGAAATTGTTCCCTATTTCAAATCGGGACTTTTTGACAGGTCGACATGGAAAATCACGTTGAAAACTCGTGATTAACCATTTTAATCATCTAATGACAACATAGAACAAAAACCAGTATTTTACCGTACAGAAAAAACAGAACACTAAAATGAAAAATAAACTAAAAACGAGGCGATGACTAAAGTTTAATTATATCGAGGAAGCTTAAAACATTCCTGCACCCTTTCGTTCAATTCCCACTAACGACCACATTTTGGTCGTCTAAATCACGACGACGCCACTCGCAATTAATTTTTTGACTATAAAACGTAGCTTTTATTGTGATTACTTTGTTATAACAGGAATTAAAAATCAGATGTGGAAGAAAATATTAAACTAGATATTAAACTAAAGTTTCTAAAGCTTACTTCTTGCGTCTGCGAGTCTTACAAGTTCCCTCTATTTGATACACAGGAATTTTATCATTTATGAAATAAGTCCCTTATAAATATTCATCAAAAGATCTAGTGGAAATCAAACTTATTTTAACTACTTTAAGAGAATATTACCGAGAACTATTTTAATATTAAACATGACTACCCACCACCATCATTACCACTAGACATTATTGAGTTTTTTAAATAGTAAGTAGATATTTACCTCTAAATGCGCGTAGAAATCGAGCGTCGTTTAGTGGGTGCGGTCCACGAGCACCGCACAATTAAGGAAACCCTTCCTGGGTGCGTACTTAGCATTCTAATCACTCCTCGGCAGACGCCTCGCGCCACAATACAACGCTTAACGCCGCCAAATTAAGTGCCAAAATAACAGGATTCCACCACCCGTTCACTTGAATTATGTCGCGAACAAGATTCTAATTTTAATTTTATTCTACTAATTTCGCAGAAACAAAACAACTCGAACGACCCTCAACCTGCTCACTCATAACCCTCAAATGACGAAAGTAAGGGCAATAAAATGTGAAAAACGATTACGGATCAATGAAGCGTGGTTTCCCTCTCGGGGCGCAAATAAAGCCGAGTACACACTTCGAATATGCTTTTCTTAATCGTTCTCATAAAACAAAGATCAGCCGCTCGCGATCTCCCCCGTGCGGTAAAAAATAAGTAAAAAATGCTCCCGTTGCGTTGCTCATATCGCGTCTATCAGCGCAGATTTTTACCTCAAATTGTTTCCTGCGACGGCACCCTCGCAATCGATATTGTTTGTATTGGAGTCGCAGCTTCGAAAATTATTAATATTATGAGCTTTGTGAAAAGAAATGAAATTACAGGTATAATCTCATGAGATTTGCATGACATTTATTCTTATGTGCGTATACGACTTAGCACGAGTAAGTAATTTGGAGCGCAAAAAATTGTTCTAAATTTAAGTTATTCGTATATTATGTAATTGTATTCTTTTATTTTGCTTTGAAAACTAATCAGTTACCAAAAGTTTTAGTTAACACTGTATCAAAACTCTCTCCTGCACTTACGTATCGAACTAATTTCCCCATCTTACCTTAAAGCTAAAGAAACCAAGGCGGGCTCCAAAGTTGAATTGGCTTAAAACCTCCCGGTGGATGTGTCATTATAATTTGCAAGGGAGAGATGACGGATCCATCGCCCCGAGCCACTTTGAGATTATAATACCCTAAGCTATTTTAATCTTAACTTAGTTAAAAATCTTGCGTCCGACATTAGCATTAATCACTTTTGACAGTACCCGTAATGGATATACCACGGTTTGTGATCAATCTGCCGCTAATTAGTTTAGGAAAATGCATCTTACTATGTATACTTAACTTTAGAGGAATCAATTAAGGCAATTATAATATTAGAAAGCCCGAAGAGGATTTCCGAATAGAAAGTTATTAAGCAATACAATTTATTGTTTCTTAAAATTAATTAATTACGTTCGACGAAACAAAGAAAATACCTTCATCCAGTATAAAATCTAAAGCTTAATTGAACGTCGACATTGAGAGATTTCAATTCAATTACTTAACCATATTTAACGAAATCCAATCCCCTTTCCCTCGAGAAATAATATTATTTATTCACAAAAAATAATACAAAACGCGGTAACGGAGAGCGATGTTGGTTCAGTGGAGATCATTCGATGTAAAAGTTGGGAGTAGAGGCGGGAAGAAAACTTGGATAAGCGAAACCCTCTAAAAATGATTGATGCCAGCGTGCGCCGCGCAAGGCTCTGCAAACGCAACGTTTTAAAACGAATAAACGTCGAACCGTTCAAAATTGGAAAATGAACATCATTAGCGCTATAACGGTTCTGAGCACCCACCGATTTCATTACCCTATTCCAAATTTTTGCTACCCTATTTTCATTGCCGTTAATCAAATTTAGCCTTCACTACGAATAGAAGAAGCACATGCGCTCGGATTAAGTTAATAAAATAATTATTAAGAAGATCAGATGAAGTTAAAACTTTAAGTGCAATCCACAGCTTTCGCAACTAACATTTACTCTATTCGGAATAAAGTGGAATACTAACAAAAGCGCTCGCATCGATAGCCAATTTCCTAACGTATTGGGAGCGTGCGATTGTTCGAGGACATGTTATTACACGGGCGTTTAGCTGGAGCTAACTGGTGTCGGCGTTTGTTTCTGCTCTTTGTTAATATAACAATTAAGGAGACAAAGAGGCCGGTGGGTACGTACGGTATCTAGCTGATTCTCCGGTGCGCAGACAATGGCTCGGGCGACAATGCGCGCTCAATATCTTTACGTGCCTTCTGTGGATAGTAGAGGCCGATGCACTACTGTTGAATCTGCTTTTCTTGGTGTACACTACGGCAAGACTGTTGTCAAAGATTAAATACGATACAGAATGGTAAAATTTTGTCTATTTCTTAAAGGTCACCTTATAGGCTTTAATGTTTTAATAAGCCGCTGTCCTGTACCTAAGGCTAGTACGGGCCCTATAGGGTTCTATGTTTATCAAAACTACAACTGCTGCTATTTCATACATGATGACAATAACTGTTGTCGGGAACTACTCGTATTTACCTCTATTCTCTATATAAGAAGACAGTAGCCCGCACTATGCACGCTATGTTAGGCCTATATATGTATAGGTGTCATTTCTTTTTTGTGGTTTCAAATCTTTTTCAACTGTGATTATTATACATTCACTATAGGTATTCAATTCATTCAATATAGTGAATGTAAAAAAATTACACTTGACTTGTTGGCTTATAGGTTAACTTATAAGTTAACCTATAAGGCAACTTCTGACATCAGTCTCGTGTGATATTAAGCGACGTTGCAGCTTTAGCTATTATTCTAAATAAACATTTTCTTTTTCTCCTATCCTTAATGCGTATATTCTATGAGCACCTCAGACGGCTGCAGACGCCCAGTTTCCGTTGTGTCCCACTTCCGTCGTTCGGACGTCTCATCTGGTGAATGCAATGGTGCCCAAACACACGCCATTCTGCCGTAACGAGGGTGCAGTCCAACCGAGCTTTGTGCTCTGCTGGTGAAATCAAATAAAGATCATTTATTTACTTTTAACAAATAGACAAAGTTTTAAAAAATATTAAAAGTTTATAAAAATACTAACTGTCCTTCCTTAGCGTAAGCCTCCACGACATAAAACCTACACGTGTTCCAAATTTTCCAAAGTTCCAAAGTTCCAATCCAATCCGTTTAGCATTTAGAGCTGTGTGTTGATAGATCAGCAAATCAGTCACACTTCCTTTGTATTAAGATTTATTTCTGGCATTTAAAATACCTATAGCTATTGATAGATTCTGAAAGTTGCTAGAGATAAAGGAATATGTATGAAAAGCTATAAAAAGATCTAGAATAGAGGAAGTAACGTACTCTCGACCCTACCTATTATATTGTATTAGTTCAAGATGATGCGGTGATGAAATTACTTAAAATATAATATTACTAGCAGCGCCCAGCGGTTTTACCCGCTATACCATAAGCCTATGTGTTATTTCAGGGTCTAGCTATCTCTATACCAAATTTCAGGTCAATCGGTTCACCCGTTTAGACGTGAAAGAGTAACAAACATACATCAAGACATATAGACATCCAGACATCCACACATTCTTACAAACTTTCACGTTTATAATATTAGTAGGACATAATATTCGTATTATAATTCTTAACAACATTATATATGTTTTTTTTTTTTATTTTATTATATACAATTACTAGCGGCCCGTCCTCGCTTCGCTTCGGGTGCCATTATGAATAAAAAAATATATTGAAATAATAAGACTTACGCAATACCTAAATATTTCAATGACAAATCTAGAGATTTAGTATAATACCATTGCTAGAAATAGAAAATGATCACGAACATTAAATTCGCATCTTAACATGAATTTAGTCTTTTACAACTTGTGATCCTATTTATGATATTTCTATCTTAAAATATTCTAGTAGCTTCTGGTGCTTCGCCGGCCACTGCCGCGGCCTTTACAATGTTTGGAGATACTACAAAGATTTCAGGGAAATAAAAACTATCCTATGCTCTGTCCCAGGACTCAAATTGTGTTAAAACTTATTTCCCTAATTCGTTGGTTAATACCAAATGAAAGCTACGTCAGTTCGACGGATACTGATTCCTTATACAAACTCTTAAATGCCTGGTTTCCTATCTGAAAGGGCGGTTTCAGGGATAAAAGCTATTTTGTGTCCTTCCTGGTACTTAAACTAACCTTTGTAGTAAAAGTAAAAAAAAGCTTAATTGGCCTAACGAATATAGACAACTCATACAAACTTCACCCCTGTTCCCCTTCTAAAAGGGGATTTCTAAAATATAAAAACTATCCTATGTCCTATTTTGGTATACAAACTACCTTTATTATACTTACTAAATTTCAGGCCCAGCGGTATTAGAAATTTCAATACAACATTTGCCCCCATTTTTATAGGAGAAAAATGGCCCTCTTTTCCCCCTATAAGAGGGGAATATCTGAGATAAACACTATTTTACATCCTCTCCTGGTACTTAAATACCTTTGCATGCCAAATTTCAACTCTAAGTTCAGCAAAAAGATAATAAAAATATATATGTTTAGGTATTAAAAAGAACCTATAGGATAGGTATTCCAAATTTTATCATTCTAGGTTTAGGAGTTTCGTCTCTACTGTGATAATGATGAGTCAGTCAGATTACCCTACAGAGTTTAGTGTAGTCCCACATATTATGTTAGTTAGGTTGGAAAGTATCCTCAATGCGCAAATCGAGCGCACGAAGCGAGAATGAGGCGATGCGCTTGAGCTTGGGAATCAAACAACTTTTTTATACCAAATTTCTGCTTAATATTCCCGTTCCCATAGGAATATTGGGATGAATAAACAATCCATTATCGTTTCTTGGTAGTCAAACTACTATTACACCAAATTTCAAACTATTCATCTCAGCGGTTACATTTTCCATATAAGTCCCGTTCCCGTGGGAATTTTGTATTGAAAACTATCTTGTATTCTTTTTTGGTAGCCAAACTACCTTTGTATTAAATTGCAGCTTAATTGGCCACGTGGTTACAAATTTCTATATTATTCACGTTCCCGTGGGAATATTGGAATGAAAACTATTTGAACCCTTTCCTGATAGTCAAAATACCTATATACTAAATTTCAGCGTTATAGGCTTAACGGTTACAGATTTCCATTTTGTTCTCGTTCCCATAGGTATTTTGGAATGAAAATGATCTTGAATCCATTCATGGTACTCAAACTACCTTTATACCAAACTTTAGCTTAATAAGCCTAGTGTTTACAGATATCCATTTTGTTCCCGATCCCGTAAGAATTTTGGAATGAAAACTATCTTGAATCCATTCATGGTAGTCAAACTACCTTTACACCAAATTTCAGATTGACCAAATTAGACTCAACGGTTACAGATTTTCATTTTATTCCCGTTCCCGTAGGAATTTCACAAAATCCCTTCTTATCGGTCGCCAACGTTACCTAAAAAACACGCTGTACAAATTTCAGGTCAATCTGTCCAGCGATTTTATCCCTGCGATGATAAGTCAGTTAGATTTCCACTTAAAATTTTGGCATAGACATAGATTGTTCCCGTTTCCGTAAGAATTTTGGGTTGAAAACTATCTTGTACTTTCTTGGTAGCCAAACTACCTTTGCATTTAGTTTCAGCTTAATCGGCCAAGCGGTTACAGATTTTCATATTATTCCCGTTCCCGTGAAGAACCGTTGTGAATCCTTTCCAGACAGTCAAACTACCTTCCAAATTTCAGCGCTATAGGCGTTACCGCGATTTCCATTTTGTTCCCATTCCCATAAGAATTTTAAATGAAAACGATCATGAATCCATTCATGGTACCCCAACTACCTTTATACCAAATTTCAGCATAATAGGCTAGAGGTTACAGATTTCCATTTTGTTCCCGTTCCCGTAAGAATTTTGGAATGAAAACTATCCTGAATCTTTTCATGGTAGTCAAACTAACATTATACCAAATTTCTGCTTGATAGACTCAACGCTGACAGATTTCCTTTTTTTCCCGTTCCCGTTGAAATTTCGCAAAATCCGTTCTTATCGGTCGCCTAGGTTACCTAAAAACACGCTGTTTAAATTTCAGCTCAATCAGTCCAGCGGTTTTATCCCTGCGATGTTGAATCAGTAGATTTCCACTTTAAATACATATTGGTATAGAGTATAGACATACTCGTAGATTGTTCCCGTTCCCGTGACATTTTGGATTGAAAACTACCTTGAATCCAGTCATGGTAGTCAAACTACCTTTCAACTAAATTTCAACGTAATAGGCCTAGCGGTTTCAGATTTTTAGTTTTGTTCCCGTTCCCGCAGGTATTTTGGAATGAAAACGATCTTGAATCCATTCATGGTAGTCAAACTACCTTTATGCCAAACTTCAGATTTATAGGTTTAGTGGTTACAAATATCCATTTTGTTCCCGTTCCCGCAAGAATTTTGGAATGAAAACTATCTTGAATCCATTCATGGTAGTCAAACTACCTTTATACAAAATTTTAGATTAATAGGCCTAGCGGTTACAAATTTCCATTTTGTTCCCGTTCCCGTAGGAATTTTGAAATAAAAACTATTTTAAATTTTTCCATGGTAGTAAAACTTACCTTTACACCAAATTTCAGCTTGATAGACTCAACGGTTACAGATTTCCATTTTGTTCCCGTTCCTGTGGGAATTACGCAAAATCCCTTCTTATTACCTGCCTACGTTACCTAAAGAACACGCTGTCCAATTTTCAGCTCAATCGGTCCAGCGGTTTTGTCCCTGCGATGATGAGTCAGTCAGTTTTCTATTTTATATAATAGTATAGATAAACTGTTTTGTAATAAAGTACAAAAATAGAATAAAAATAACTAAGCGTTGATATTTTAACCAGAATCTAAACGATGTTCATACAATCTATATTAAACCACAACTTCTTACTTTTTAGAAAAATACGAAGATCATCAGCCCAAAAACATTCATCAAATCTACACTACATTACACTCGTAGTAAATCGAGAGACGGATCCTCGTCACGATGACGTCAAATGTCGGCACCTGTGACGTAGAGCGTTTAATCGCATAAAGAGCTAATTGTCTGTGCGGATTCCACAGGTAAACACTACACACGACGCGCCATTTGCCATATTTACCTCTACAAGGTACGAAGGTACTGGCTTAAATTAATTAATGGTACGCAGGTTTGCGGTTTGAGGTTGGATTATTTATTTGCAAGCCTAAATAAACTATATTTTGTTCTGCAAAAATTATATAATTATTTCTATAGAACGCTAATTAGAGCTATTAGATAGATATCTTCAAATTTTAAGGAAAAAAAAAACTACTAAATCTACTAACTCAATGACTTTGGTAAGTTCTTATAGCGCTCTTACTTGTGCTTAAATATATTAACAGATTGAATTAAAATTATAAGTACCTATGTACTTAGACTCAAATAACATACAACTACGAGAATCTATCTTTAACAATCTCTCAATTCTTATAAATAAGAAACTATTGTGTACACATTTCGTTCAATTACAAAGAAAAAATATAATAAATTCCAGTAAACCAAACCTAGTCAATATTTTACCTTTACCACTACTCCAACCGCAATTCACCATTCAACACGAACTGTCGATCAAGTGAGCAAGATTATTCGAGTGATTTAATTCCAACTGATTCATTAACCAAACGTGCGCGTTTGATGACAATTACACTCAATAAGCTTGCGGTTCCAATGACATATGATTAAGTGGAATTACAATAATGGTTGGGGGTGTGCTGATATGAGGCGAGCGAGCGAGATTTGGATTTGGAAATGAGCAGTGTTTCATCAGTCTAAATAATGTATGAGCGGATTTAGAGCTGGAATGTTTTAAAATTAAGCAATTATTTATATAGTTTTATTTCCTATTATTTTAGTAGAGGTACTTTTCCGTTGTATGGTCTTATATATAGTACATCATCACCAAAAATGTTCGCGACAAGTCAAAGTCTTTAAAATATCTGAATTTCAAAACGAAACAAATGAACATGTGTCATTCACGCGATTTTAAAAAGATTTTGGTTTTTTGTGCGATGTTATATATTTTTTTTTAAAATTTAAAAATTAATGCCGACTTACTAGGTATACTTTAAACTACAATGAAATTCATATGTATTTTATGAATATAACAGTGTTAAGAGCATTATCATATTAAACATAACTGCGTAGTCAATATAGGTTTTATAACCGTTCGGGGTGCTTTTATGTCAAGAAGGGGAATGTTTAACAGAATGAAAACACAAGTCAGTATGAAAATCAGAGTTATGTTCTATAGTGGACGTGCGGTGAATAAATACACGTCTATAGGGTGCCGGCTTGCTACTGCGAATTTTTTCTCACCACGACATAATTTTTAGGTTGAGGCTTAGAAAGAATTTAATTTTCCTTCCGGATTTTTTTCATTTATTATTAGTTTTGCCTTTGACCACGACCTCCGTGATTCTAAGCAACGATGCGGCTGTAGATTGTAGCAGTCTAAATCTTGAAGGCGGGAAAAAATTTCCCCGTTGTTTTATGAAGATTACCTTATATATTAGAAAATATTTATCAGCTTTGGCTGATGATGAACTACTGAATATGCCCAGCAGTTTTATCTGCGAAAATCCATATACACATATTATGTTATACAGGTATACTTAACCTACCAGCTCATCGGATAAGTCGTTGAGGTTTGATGAAATAAGAGAACAATAACACATACACGTCCATACTTTCTTTTCGTATTCATAATATTAGTACAAAAAAATGGACAAGGTATATCAAATAAAGCAAGCCTAAAGACATTTCAAAGCCCCAACCATTTGTCTCAGGCGGGCCGCCTCTGAAGTGCCGTAGCGTCGCCATGGTTCGGCAATTCTTTATTATTCATGGGCGATCTTGCTCGCAGAGTGTTTTATATGAGCGACGATCGAGTATCAATTTGTACCGAGCGGCACCGTATTAGCATTCCCGTACGAGCTTTACATTGTTAACAATAACGAGGGACGTTCTTTTGGGGTTCCTTGGTGGTATTTTATGATCTGGGTATTTATTTTGCATAATTTTTAATCTTTTTGCAATAATTTTATTTTTTACTGAACTATTAATTGTAGCACTTTCTCAGTATCATCGTTGACCGCATCCGTACTTTCAACTAATAATGTGGTCAAACGTAAGCCTAATAAGCTTTTTTTATGACAATGCGAAATTTAACAACTCACATCTCAGGAAGAAGAAAGAAATTTATTGTGGTGTAGAACTTTCGAATTTCTAGGTAACACTGTCATTAAGCTCACGTTTAATTTAACATCCGGTGAACATCTTGCTCTTCTTGATATAACTAGGTATACCAATCTTAAATTAAAAATGAATATGCAAATATAAACGAAACTAATAATTAAAGCGACAAAAGATCTCGCTTTAACAAAACGCAAATCCCGCAAAGCTCCGTCTCCTACGCGATCCTGAAGCGCTGCAGCGCTAACGTCTCCGACACAATACGTTAACCACTGTGTGCGCTTATGAGTGTTCATTAAAGATACGATAAAGACGGCGGCGGCTAAATTGCCTGTTTCTGACTGCGAAATGCTTAGAGCAAAATAGAGCAAGAAATTCTAGTCGAATTTTGGTGCATCGAATTCGCGTGAATACTCGTACACTCGGCGGTAAATACCGACGATAGCATCCGCAAAGAGCTTATTTTACTTTCTTATAAAGAATTTAAATTTTAAAATACCACCCGAAATTCTTTTGTATTTTACAAATATTTTTATACAGTACCAAGATAGCAGTCTTTAGCGATTTTTTTCTATATTATGGTCCTTCGAAACAATTCTTAGTTTAACTACTCGTATGTTCACCTTGCTGCCTGAGATAAAATCGCTCCAAGTGATTATATTGGCATTTGGTGTAGAAAATCGACTCTAAGATATTTTTTTTTATTTATTAAAGGTAAGCCTTTGACCACGATCTCGCCTGATCTTAAGTGATGATGCGGCCGTAGATGGCAGCAGATTATACCTAGAAGGCGGGATAAATTCCTCCCTGGCTTCACTGAACATCATCACGCGCTCATCATCTCTATTTTATCTTTAGATTGTTCCTAATAGGCTGTTTCTATCCATCTGTCCAAAATGTAATTGTAGAAATCTGGCATTTTATTCGTTACACATTAATTTCGATTTAAATTGCTGCTCCCTCAAAGGGATTCCCAAATGTGCAAAGCCAAGTACACGCGAGGATTAGTTTATTTATTCTTGTAGTCGTTAAAATAAAAGCCATTACCGCGAACTATCACGCGTAGTCTGTCACCAGTGGCGCGCGACTCCGCGATTTTCTAAATGAACATTCATTCGTGCAGATGTACCACCTATTGTACTAAAAGAGATGAATCGTGACAAAACTAGGATCCCGCTTAAATAGGTCTATCACCTATGTAATATCTAGATGGCGCTTAACATGTACAGATTTTTTTCTCGTCTTTAGTGTCCCACTGCTAGGCAAAGGCCTCTCCCAAATCCCTCCACGCATCTTTATCCTGCGCCACCTCTACCCAATCAGTCTGGTGCGCGTCTAGATCGTCTCGTCACCTTTTTCTAGGTCGGCCTCGACGACGCCTTCTGTTCTGTGGTGCCCACTCTGTAGAGATCCTTGCCCAGCGGTTCAGATTTAGTTGTGTCAACATATTAGTTGAACGAAATGATTTCGATCCTCGCGCGGGATCTTAGCAAAACAGAGAGGAAGAGTAGTATACATTTACTACTCTTTATATGTATTTATATTAATTTCCTAAAACAATAATTAAACTGTTTGTTTGCATTGACACTGAATGGCTTTAGTGAATACTCTTAAATCACCAGTCAATTAAAAAAAGGAAAACTTATAGCATACGTTAAATTAGTAGGTACTAAATGAAAAGATTACGACTGAAGTCTGATCAGAGTCCGTAGCCAAGTGCTAATTGCTTGTGGCTAACGATAAATAAATGTACTGCTAGGATAATACTGTCGTTCGTTTTTTTACAACAACTGTCATCCCAGCGCATTTAAATTTAATGGCTTGTCCTGTCCTCGAGCACACACGCGCAACCCGATTGCGGCTCTTCTCTTTTCGCACAAGTGTACCATTATCATAGTTGAACTAACAAGGGGCTGTTAATTTAAATTTAGTATCTTAGCGTCGGTAATGAACGGCAAGATGATTGTTATAATGGGATTGCTTGCTGTATGTGTGCAGTGGGTGCTCTTACTTGTCGACTTCATTAAGTGTGATTAGAATTTTGAATAATGAGCGCTGCGACGCAATAAACATACATAGGCACTCATGATACATACATACACATATAGGTATTCTGAAATAGAAGAGGATCTGCAGATATTGTGCTTCAAACTGTATCTTGATCAGAGGTAAAAATAATTACTAGTTTTTTAAATTTTATTGTAATCCAGGTATTAATTTTTAAATTATAAATGCAACATGAACGAGATTTTTTACATTCTAGACTTCCTGATTCGACCTTCCGATTTCTCTCATAATTTAGCTTTTTGAAACGATGTAGGTACCTACTACTAAATCTAAAGATTAAGTATATCGAATTAAATTCTTTAATGTTAGACGAAGCAGTTGTAATAGGAACATACTAAACTTAAAATTATAAAACTTATTAGTGATGAGCAATGGACCAATCATAAGTTCATAATTGTAATATTCATGTAATGTATTATTTATTGAATTTTAAATGATTTTTTTTTATTATAAAAGCTATACCTTAAACAATAAACAAATGAATAAAGTACAAAATGTACCAATAAAACTATAGATGGATATTATAACTAGGTACTCCTAATATATTGTTAAGAGGTAAGTCGTGTCTCCGCCACGATTGGTGACGCGTTTCTCATGCAAATTAATGTAATGGTGGCAATTTTTAATTACCTCTGTGTCTGAGCATCTGTCTGGAGACGCTGTGAGGCGAACGAAATCGCTGGAGTTGCCAGGTGTCATTTCTGGTTTTACCATTTTCACGGGAAAATCAAATATTATGTAATACATGCAATCCTGTACTTGCAGATATTTAGAGAGACACATAGAATAGAATAGAAAAGTCTTTATTGCACACCACAGATGCAACAAAATAAGCTTAGAAATAATATCACACATTAAAAAGAAGTGAGTGATATTTAGAGATAGAGTTACAGATATTTCTGACTTTATACTGCTATTTCTTTAGTTATATATTTTCATTTATCATTACAGATAGTGTCTTATATGTGAAAGTAGTTAGTTCATCATAAAATGGCTTAAAATTGCTTAAATTGTAGGAAAACAGGATAATTTAATGAAAATCTTGATTGATTTTTTGTACATTTTTAATCCTATCAAAATTAATGTTATACAGTGTTTTTCTGTTTCATTTTCTATTCATATGCTTATAAATACTCCTTTTTATAAAAACTCGGAAGCGTTAATATTTCCACAAAATGTTAGTAATTGTACCACGAGTGGCAACACAATCGAAGGCGTCGAGGCAGCCTCAAGGCATGCAGGTGACAACGCGAGGCGTCGGGGAGCGGTTAAGTGTGGCATTTTACGGCTTTTATGCATATTTGATGGCACCGCCATAATCTCTGCGGTGGGGAAGCCTCCCTATTCTACTCCTACCTGTATTGGATATGAATTGCTCTGAGTTCGCGCGTCATTCAGGTTTTTTAATGCTGTGACGTGACCTTGTAAAGCTTTTCTAGCGAAGCAAGAGTGTCTTTTAGGAGACGATCGTGTCTTTGGAAAAACTTGTAATAGACGCAAGGAAACGCTTGGTATATTCTAGACTGTAGTTTTTGACTTTGCTAATGTTGTAGCCCCTCCTTTTTCTTATAAAGATTTTTGAAATTTAACACTACGTTGTTCTCATGATTTTAAAATGATTTTCATATCCTCAATTAAAAATGTAGAGTGCAGTCCTATGCAGAATATTAAATTTCAAAGCATTGTGTAGCACTGTGTCTCATTTGGGCAGTCATGATGCTTACCATAAATCATCATCATTTTCTTCTCTTGTCACTCATTATAATAAAAATACGCAACTCTCATGTTTTCAATTGAGTATTACTTCAAAATGCTGGCCTAAAACAGCCAGCGTTGGTCATGCATAAACTATTCGTTAATCAACCTTTACTATTACCGATCCAAAAACGATCACTTATACCAAAACTTACATAAACCAATTAAACACACGTTGTGTACCCTAAAATTAATTCCACAACCGGAACGGTAAGTTAAATAATCCATCGTATAAAATCCGAAGGCGATGAATTTGAAAATAATGACAGGCATTAGAGTCGTGCTAAGAGGGACGTATCAATTACTGGACAAAAGCAAACGGGGCATTACTGGCTCGATATTAAAATCTAATTTACGAACGTCCTGTTTGGATGCGAGCCTCGAGTGGCTTTCGGTAGGCTTTTCGATGTTACATGTACAGCTAGCAGGGAAACTATAGGAAAATGTTAAATAATAAAAAAAAACCTGAAAATTAACCAAAATAGCTCTAAGTGACCAGCTGAAAATGAGCTGTCATTGTGACAGAGTTCCGTCACGATGTGAAACTAGGTTCGGGACCTTAGATCGCTTAAGATTTGGCGAGATCGTGGTCGAGGGCTAGCGATAAAAAATAATGCATACATTTTTTGTGATAATAAAAAATATGATAGTAATACATTTTTATGATAATAAATGGTTGCACGATGATAACATGATATTGACTCGATGCACCAGCTAATTAAAATAAGTCTCACAGATAAAATTTGCCTAAATTCTACATACTACTTGGGTACTTACAAGCTTGGGAATAGGTCTGAATTGGTGAATATCCCGTCCATTCTATCAAAAAGAATCTAACAAAATATTAAATAAGCGCTTGATACTTGAATAATGCTTTTCTGACATTCTTTAAATACCCTACCGACTTTTTCAGGACTCGTTTTATCGAAATTGACAAACCCTTTGCCTGGCATTGAGACAGTCATAGCTAAACTAAATATACCCATATTAAGCTATTTTTGGAAAAATATGTTGTGTTTAATTTGTTTTATATTTGGTGTGTTTTTGCTAACGGTACCACTTAAAGTGTTTGGTGACTGAATGTAACATCAATTAAAATCGCATTTCATGTAAAGCATAGCACGTGAGCCTGTCATTTAGTTTACCCACGTGAAAACAATCTGATGCTAGTAAAACATGGCTTTAATCATTTAACTATTTAGTGGGTAATTCCTTTTCAACCCCTTTTTGGTTGAAACCTACAGAAATGATAGGAGAGTTTCTCAATACTTAAGGCAAAAAGGTTGTACCATAGAGTTGTCCAAATTGCATGTGTTAGACAAAGAAATTGCTCCTTATACGAGTAGTATATATAGTAGATCTATAAAGTGGTCGAACTACAAATTTTGCGTGAAACATTCTGCATTTATTTGGTACGGTTGCATTTGAATAAAATTTAGGAAAATTACGAGGCATAATATGAGACCTTAATGTATTAATATTTCTTAGGATATCGAATTTCGTAGCAGTATTCTTTAAATAGTAGCATTAAGAATAATAATTGACCCACTATAATGCCATCAGACCTATGATATATTTTTTTTTTTTATGTGATGAAGTAGAAGACGAGCAAGACGCTCTCCTGATGTTAAGAGATAACGGCTGCCCATAATCAGTACAGTGTTACCTAGGATTTCACAATTATGTGAATTTCTAGGAGCACTGCACCAACGCTTCTTACTCAAGAGTCATGAGATGTTAAGACTCTTTAGCCCAGTAATTTCACTAGCTACAGTGCCCTCCTACCGGAGCACAGTGACATTTGCACATCACTGCTCAGGCGGTAGAATAACTGGCACTGTTGGGGTACCCACCTAGACGACCTCCTGCAAAGGAAGTCTACCCCCGGTAAAATAAAAATCTAGCAGGCTGTCTGTATTTATTTTAATATTCGTGATAGGTACTGGTCTCAAATGTTCTTAATTATTAAGATTTTCATTTGTTTTGTTTCAGAATGACAATGACGGGCCCATAACACACAAACTCTTCAGACCCTCCACATCCACGTAAGTTATAAATTGTAATTATTAAGACGAATAAGGATAACATATTAATATTGTTAATCTTATTATCAAGAGCTTTCACACTAGTTATTATTATCAAGAGCTTTCACACTAGTTATCATGCACTTCAAAAAATTTTACAAAAAAAACTCAGGTTTTCTTTTTCATACTAATTTTGACACTCACCTATTCATATATTGACCACTTTATTTAACACAATATGACAATAGTTTATTTCTAAACATTTATACCCCCAAACCAGGAAATACCACCACCACCAAAAACTATCAGGAAATACCAGGAAATATTTATTCTCACTTTATATAAAACAACACCTGCTTTATAATTTACCTTGTGTAATATCTCACGAAGCAGCACGCGCACATTGTCACAGTAATGTGTCACATCCAGAGCATCTCGCCCGCGGCGGCAATTACTAAGGCTCATAAACCTCGCAATTGTCGCTATATTTATATTTATGTATTTGTACAACGCGCATAAATATGTGCGCGGCGCGTGATTCTCCGCGCGGTAATTATTGCGTGACTTATTGGCGGCCACAGATAACACGTAACTCGCGACCGAAAACGCAAGACCCGCGCGAATACTCAATATCCCCCTCAAAACCTCCCGCTTTTTCATAACCCAAGGGGAAAGGTAGGTCTCTTTATAGTGGCAGCGACGTCAACCGCTCGAGGGTTGTGGCAGCTTTATCTACGCTTGACTGTTGATCGTGACTTTCCGACGGAGATTTCGGTAATTACACTGATTATGAGGACGAATCGAGGTCCCGAGTTTTCCGTGGACTCTCAGGGGATTCTATAGGAATAGATTAAGGAACCATGTTTGCCAACTCTAGATAACTCCAGAAACTTCCATCTGCCTTGGGCTAGAGACTTATCTCGTTGGACTTATCCAACACTGTAAAATCTAAAAATAATATATAGTGTGCGTTAAAGCTTATATGACGAAGTTGAGGTATTTTTTTATTCTACGTACATATTCATTGACTTGAAAGCTATAAGTTCAATACCAACTTTTACCAGATACAAATAACCATCTAGTGCAATAAAATATATACTACGATTATACCTATATCAAAGGTAAGTACATATGTACTTCCGTATGTGCGAATCCTCGAGTAACATTGTTAGGAAGTAGAATGACTCGGAGCCGCGAGCCCCGCAGGTGCCATCAATGTCGTTTTATTGCACCAATTAGCTTATTTCACCTCACACTCTGTAGTTTGTACTACACTCGTACTTACTTGCTAGTTGATCGAGAAAGTTCTAGTAAGGTCTATACTTAATTACTTTACATAAATAAATATACTTAACGTTTGTAGCAATATTAATTTCCTTGTTGAAATCTCTTTCCTACTCGTATATCTACATAACAATTATGAACAATGTGACACAATGAAAGTTTTCCTTGATAACAATGTTCCGTGACACACAAAGTACGAAGACACCACAGATCCACTCAGCCCTGTCCCAAAGTTTCGTCTAATAAAACAAAGTTCCGAACAAACGAATGCATTAAAATCAACCACGAACTGATCCAATCGTAATATCGCACTCCCAGACATCGAAAGTTAGTATGCATTGACTTTGAAAAGTCGTCCAAAACTAAGTTGGGTTATGTTTATGAAACTATTCGGATGCGGGTGTGTGCCGCCGATACACATGCAAGAACTCGCGCCCAACTCGAGGCATAGTTCGCTAAGTGGAACAGCTGTAAAACAAAGTAGCGAAGGGTCTAGGAACTTAGTGTGTACGTTGGCAAGTATTCGGCACCGAACCGGGCGGAGGGACATGTCCTCGGCGGGCGGCCACTGCGCGCCGCCATCGCACTACTCTCCCAACTTTGACAGTTCATTTGTGGAGCAGGCGCGGACAACGCGGCCGACGACCGCTGTCGATTTATAAATAAGTTAAACTAGGTTTTAAGTTAGCACTCGCGGCGGGATGATAACGAAGCAGGCTCGCCCGCCGCTCCCCTCCCGTCGCGCCGCTCCCGCGTGCAGATAAACTTTTAAAATGACTTTGGAAGCTTTTGAGCTTTTAATCGGTAAAGTTGTACAGACAGACAGTTCGGGCACAATCCTTGAACCGCTTGCGCCGGCGACGGCGGCCGCAAAACTTTGTTTTACAGGACTACTTTTCTTCTTGTTTCAAGGTTGGACTCTTAAAACAAACTCCAGTTCGACGGAGTTCGCGAACTCGGGCGCGAACAATTTACAAATTTCTCTCTTTCATAACAACTAACTGCCGCTCGGCGCGCCGGCGAAAGTTGTCCGCTGCGTAGATCTTAATCGCATTGTCTGTTGCGCTCGCGGTGCGAACAGCTGATCCTGTGACGTCACACTCATCGAACTTTTGTTTTAATTTATGCACGGGGTGAAGCCGAATCTATAGAGAGACGAGAGGAGGAGACGAATTTGCGATATGAATATGGGGAAGGTTCGTTGACAGGCGTTCTGTAGCACGATATCAGAGTGTCGAGCCCGGACAGGACGCAAAGAGGCGTAGAGATAGACATGGAGTACCCTCCGACGCGTTTATTCAATTCGTTTAAGTGACATCGATGCTATCGGCTGCGGTGAAAAAATCTCGTCGGAGTCGAGTCCCCTCGCTGACGTCTTTTTTCAGTTGCCGCCTCACCTGCCCCGAGCCCTGGGCCCCGGGCATCGCAGGAGTGGTCTCGCGTGAAATATACTGATTGGTGTTTAATGTACAACCGTCTGTCTTTTATTTGCATGACCGATCGGTTTCGTTGCGTGAAAGCTTTCATTTGTGCTCTTGGGGGAATTTAAAAAGGTGTATGTGTGTGTACCTAAT
The DNA here is from genome assembly GCA_947507615.1 of Hemithea aestivaria. Classification (NCBI taxonomy): domain Eukaryota; kingdom Metazoa; phylum Arthropoda; class Insecta; order Lepidoptera; family Geometridae; genus Hemithea; species Hemithea aestivaria. The sequence goes on from OX382331.1 coordinate 13,626,906, forward strand.
AGATATCGAAGTCGAAATAGTATCAAGTATCAGCCCACATCGTTACGTAGCATTTTCTCACTATTAATGTTCTGAAAGAGGTCTATAATATATACATATTATGTTGAAGTAGGAGTCCGGTCGTAATGCAGCCGCAGATTATGTGCAGTTTCTTATGTACAGTACAAGACCGTAACATGAAGCTAAATGCAGTATCGGGTATTGCGCGTAAATTTTACGTAACTAGGAATAAATAGGTTGCGGGTGTGTGGGGCGGGGCGGCTGTAGGTGGGCGGTGATGTGCGCGCGCAGGCCCTGCGAGCCTCGGGCCCCGCTGCGGCCTCCGCATAGTCCGCGAGTCGCGCGCGTGAGCCACCCGTGCCACAACACCCACTCGATCACGCTCTCACTCCACGAGGACAAACTTTTCCCTAGTGTAACATAGTGCTGTGTCTCTGTGAACTTGTGACTGAATACTTCAGTGATGATTACAATTCCGTTCCAATAGAATGTCGGCTCTCGTCCGACCCGTCTGGTAAGTCGACATCTACTCTTGTCCCGTCAACTATTACTTAGTTGAACTTTTGTTTAGTCGATTTACGATCGTGCGCCGTGTTGATTGCGATGTTGTTTCAGCTGTGTTTTCTACGTGAAATCAAGAAGTGGATTTAAAAAAAATCGTTAACGCACAAATCCCACGCTCGTAAAACCATTTCACGAAATGCTTTCAAATTAAAAGAATGATTGAAGTTGATTGTCTGGTGTGTGTATTTTGGAAGATGTTGTAGGTATTTGAGTATTAGATTATGTCTCCCTAGTTGACATGTGCGGTGAACGGTAATCGAATTAGCTCAATTAAATCGCGAGTGAGCAAATAACCGCGACATTACGTCTCCAACGGAATACATAATCGAGCCTTCATTTATTAACCACACCGTTTGCTCTATTCATTTACCTACATATAGTGCCGCTGCACTGTAGGCAATATACGAGTATATTTAGGTATATGTATACTTATTCGCACATATTATATTCACATTGACTTCGATACAATTGTACTATAAATATAGGTATAATAAATTGTTTTTGTTTTCCAAAAATATATAGGTAATAGTTTTTTTAGATTTATATAAACGTAAAATAAAAACTCGGTCTCAAATAAAATAACAGAATTAAGAGTACCTACATAAAAAATAAGAAAAAGAAGGTGTTTCTTTAAAATACGAATCTATTGTACCTGATATTAGGTAAAACATTTTAAAGTTTTTTTTTTTTCAAAAATCGCTCCAGTACTTCACCCCTTTCACCGTACCTATTTATCATCAATATTGTACGAGTATGTTACTTAATTGGTTTGTTTGAACTGGTCCCGGCCATTCTTTCAGCCTCTTTTTCTTACGTTGAACGTACATTATAATATTTATTCGTGAAAATGAATTAATTTTATTTAGTTAAACTTTTCAAAAGACTTTATAACATAATTTAATTACAATCGAAAAGAAAGCGTTTAAAATGAAAATGTCCAAATAACAAGGTTTCAAATACAAGAGTAGACATGCGGCTTTAAAAATATTTAGGGAAATGTTAGCGCTAAATGGTGATGTAGGTACTTACATAATATTATAAGACGTACCTTCACAATAAATAATTTTGGCATAGCTTTTCCAACTGTAACAACGGCCTATACTTAAAGGTGTGTATAAGAATTATTAAGAGTATTATGTCTAATATTAATAATTTTAATCAGTTTTTGCGCGCAATTTAACAATGATATTACCTTGTTAACAAAAGAGCGCGATTTCTGATCAAGTCACATCTTGGAACTTTCTTTTTACGGAGATTAAGGGATTCAATATGACGTCACTACTACCCTTATCTTATCAAAAATCTTCTGTCAAATATAATCGAGAGCCACGCAATTTCTAGGTGGTCTGGAAGAAATCACAGTGAGCAATAAAACCACCAATCGTAACACTTTTTTCAAATGTGTTTATTTTATTTTTAGTTTATTGTAATTAGATTAAATGTAGAATTATCTATATTTTGAACCATTCTTTTAAAACTAAAAAAACTTGCATTTTGTTACTAGAATTCCGGTCAAGTTTTTGTTCCGGTTAATATAGTTGTTTATCTTATTTTCATTTCATTTACCTATTTGGGACAATAATTAATAATTATTAACACTATGTACAGATAATAATACAACTAATACAAATGCATAGCCTACTTCATTACCCACATATATTTTTATCAATATTTACAATTACTACCTAAGTAGTACGAAATTACCCAAGTAATTTCAATCAAACCTTAACGAAGTAGGTATATTTACACCACACCATTAACTCAGGTAAACCGTAAACGATTCTCACGGCTCACGCCTCTTGAAAGCAACCATCTGATAAGCTGGAATTATTCCCCTTATCTAGTTCCGTTCGCAGCCGAGTTCCGGATTATTTTGATGATATAACACCTTCAGTTCATTACGATAAACGCGATAAACTGTGTCTTAATAAGTTATTTTCATATTTTTCTCTGTAGAGGAAACGAATAAATAATAAAGTGAGATAAAAATAATATTGAATTTTGATTGCAATTGTTAACATCTTTGCATGCTTTTTTAAATTTCTATGTAACATATTAAGGTTTTATAATTTGTAACCCATGTCTCTATTTATTTTTTGTTAAATTAGTGTGTTTTCTTTCTTTAAATATTATATAATTGCTAAGAATTATATCAAAAATTTGTAAACATTATAAAACCTAATATTATAAAGCTCCACTCCACTTAAATTTAATTTGAAAAGTAGGAACAAACAGTAGGTTTAATGGATTTGGTCGAACATACATAGATAGATATCTGATTATTTTCAAGTTTATTAAAGATTTATCTTAATATTTATAAAAGAAAAAATATAATTAACACATTTGTCAATAAACATCAACGGCAACGTTTTATGGAACATCATCACACCAAAACCACCACATACAAAAAACTCTTACTCAAAAAAGATCTTTTACATACATTTCAAAGCGATCCTGTAAAAATTGAAACACCAGTTAAATGTAAAAGCAACAGTTTAATTCAGGTGCGGTTCACGCGTACACCCATCAGATAAGAGGCAAATTGTTTCCACTCATGGCACCGCGGTATCTGATCCGGCGTTCATTGCTTGTTTTTCAATTTAAACCTCTATTTACGATTTATTCGGGCTGGAAAACGTTTTGAAATTTCCTGCTAATTCGGTTGTATGCTTTTTGAAACCGCGTACATGGAGTGTGTTTAGAGAAAAGTGTTTTGAAGGAGATTGATTAAACCTATACTTATTTTTTTGCTAAAAATACTAATGTAAAATTTTATACAGGTTAAAAAAAATTAAGATCTTATCTTTTTACATTTCACCTAGTATAAAAATAATTATTATAATTATAATATGGTGACAAGGAGTGCTAGAGTCTGTATTTTTATAACATTTCACAATGATTTGATATTGATCAATGAAATAGGTACTTACAAAAGGTATTAAAAATCTTTTACAAGTGCCTCTCTTTACCAACTTCACACTATCTATCTTATAACGGGGGCTGACAAAGCCAGCAACACATCAACCCATTGCAATTGGGAACTGCACAGTACATCTTACTAATAATATAAACGTGAAAGTTTATAAGAATGGATGTCAGGATGTTTGTTACTCTTTCACGCCTAAACGGGTGGACCAATTGAGCTGAAATTTGTATAGAGATAGCTTAGGCCTTGGAATAACACACAGGCTACATAAGTACTGCGAGTAAAACCGCTGGGCGCAGCTAGTATACATATAAATCATTTTGAGATGGTGATATACAGGGTCTTTGGTTATTCAGTACATTAGTGTATAGGGCCTTAATATGTAGGTCATTGGCCATGTTTTGAGCACAATATATGTTTGGCGAAAATTTACGGTTTCGAGATATTTAAATTTTTTCGAAAAATCGAGGTGACTTTTTTAAAAAATCATAAAAAAATAACCCTGTATAGTTATTTATTTTTTATTATCTCATAACGTGGACAAAATATAAGAATATTATTTCAATTAATCAAATTATAAGAAATAATAAAATTTGGCAACTTTAATGAATACCTTGAACCTAAATTGTAAAATTGCTCAAAAACATCATAGAATAAAATTTCGGGCAGATTTTTCGAAAAATATTGTCGTTTCAGTGGCTTTCATATGAGATATTGAAATTAAGAATCGGATAAGAAATAAAAAAAAAATTGAGGTCACAAATGACCAAGATTACTAATCTTACTTATTGCTTCATTTTGACTAATATTTACCATCGCTTCAAATTTTCATACATTTTTACAAGCTTGTTTTTGAAAAGTTTTTTTTAAATTTCACTTGTGTATTATCACTTCGAGATTTTTGTAATTCCTTATTCGATTCTTAATTTTGATATCTCGGATGAAAGCCACTGAAATTTAGATGTTTTTCAAAAAATTTGGCAAAAATTTTATTCTACGATTTTTTTGAGAAATTTTGCAATTTAGATTCGTGGTATTCATATAAATTGCCCAAATTTGTTAGTTATCCTCTTATATACTTTTAATGTAATATATTATATTTAATTTGATTAACTAAAATGATATTCCGATATTTTGTCCACGTTATGGGATAATAAAAAGTAAATAATTATACAGGGTTATTTTGTTTATGATTTTTTTAAATGATCACCTCGATTTTTCGAAAAAATTTAAATATCTCGAAAGCCGTAAATTTTCGCGGAACATACATATATAGCGCTCAAAACATGGCCAATGACCCCATAAGGCCCCAATAAGGCCCAATACACTAATGTACTGAATAACCAAAAAACCTGTATATATAGATGCTACGAGTACGACGATAACCACTCCACAAAAAAACCCTTTAAACGTCAGATATTTAAAATCTTAATTCATGTAACGATCTCAGTATAAACACTCTACAAAAAACCTATTAAACGTCAGATATTATATTAAAAGCCATAGAACGATCTTAAGATGGTTATTAAGTTATTTCAATATTCAGGCTGAGGTAGGTGGTAATTATAGAGGTAAAATCAGGATAAGTGGAAAATAAGTTCACGCGAGTAGCACCTACTCGCATGTAAGCCAATATATTACACTTAGGGCTGGCAAATAATTGTTTTCTTTACAGATACATATTAAAAAGAAGGAAAGATTCTGAATTCCTCGTTTTTTTAAATCATATTTTTATATTCAATATTTACTGATTACTCAAAGACTCTTGAACCTGTTAAAAAAATATTTTTTATATAATATTTATTGCAAAGGATAGGCATGAGGTATACTTCCCAAATGATTCGATTTAAATTTTAAATAAAATCGATTGGGCAATTTTTAGACATGAATTAAAACGTGCGTATCTGTATTTTGAATTCAATTATTCAAGCTTGAAATCGTTTTTATATTTGTTGTATTATAAATGGAGGTCTTGCCATTTAAATCTATTTCTTTCCGTACAAACAACACGACTAAAGACTCAAGACGCATATGAAACCTTAACAAATTTCGTGTGGACTTTACACTAAAAAAATAAATCGGCATAGATCTAAGTAGGTACCTATTACATGTGCCTCTATACCTACTCATCACCATTAGGTCATTTAGTACCTAAGTATGTTTACAAAACTTTAAAAATGTTTAGTTTTTAATTTCCTTAAAGGAACGTTGCAAGTGCGTTCACGAACATTTTATTCGCCCTTCCGAAGGGTCCGCGTAGTAACCCTCATATTATAGAACTAGCTCTATGCAGGGTTGTCTCTACAAGCACTACGATTTTGGGTACCTAAATACATTAATATATTTGTATTTTGCATGAGTGATAAATCTATATATGTATGTATTTAGTCAAGTATAAATACTTGTTTATACTAATTTTTACATATTAAAATGCCGTAAATCCTTTTGTTTTTAAACTTAAATATACATTGAATTCTTAATACTGCATTTTAGATAAAAAATATTTTTGAGATATTTTTTTGTACTTCATGATTTATTTTCGCCTGATTGCTACTGTATTCGTGATGGCACGTAAAACTGTAGGTCGAGTGTGGCATTTTCACATATGACACAAACACAATTTATTAAAAACCGTTGGATGACGATTACTAAATGCTGTAAGATAAAAGTCTGGTATCGACTATAAATTTATCGATAAGTTAAATGACTGAGTAGAAAAGATATTACTATTAGCGAATACATAACTTGTATTATGATTCGTCAATTTTACAATAGGCAATGCAAGCTTAGAGGGTTTTTTTTAATGAGAGATCTCATCTGAGTTAGTTACACCTTACTTATTATTCTGTCACGATTTGCTCCGATTGGTAAGGTATGATGGCCAAGAAAATTTCTGGGCTTAATGTATTATGCCTCTGAATAACCAGCGCTGCGTAATGATGCGTAGGACTTAGTACCTTTTGAATATCTAGGTTAGGTACATAGCGATGAATGTCGCTAGGTGGCTAGTGCAGGTGTTTAAGAGCGCTTATACAATTTGTCGTTGTCTCGATCGCACTATTTGTTACATTGTAATTAAATTCACAGAATTAACTTTTTGAAAATTCCTCAAGAGAAGCCCTGCACAATATTATTGGACACATTTTGTTTTCAGTTTGATATGTTCTGAAGAAATAAAAAATATTAGGTGAGGGTTAGGCGCGTCTAGTTTATCTTTTTGCATAAAATACGTCTACTCCTTTTCTGCCAATTTGTAACCATCTTTCACCCATCATACACCAATAAATAGCAATGGCTACGTGATTTTTCTTTTTTCTGTATATACTCGATCTTACCGTTTCTTTTATTAAAAGTATGTAATAATATAATTTCAGATATAAAGTTGAGATATTATATTTTATGACTTAATATTTAATTTTGTGACGTGTTGACAACCTTATGCACAAAACATCGTAGGGTTGAGGGTGAACACAATGCACCGCGCGGAGCACCATTACCCCACTTGTTTTAACTCGGTTTAACTATCGCAATATCGATTTTTACACTCACATGTTTCTTTGTATTGTTTGGGCTACTTCCTGCAAATCGATAATTTAATACTTTACTGAGGTGTTTCATACTAAGCCCTACTAAAAACGTAAAGGATAATTCTGATAAGAATATTGATTTCCTCGCTTTTGTAATTTGTAAGTTTTTGTGTTTTCTCAATAGCCTTAGGGCCTTTAAAAATAGTGTTATAAATTAATAAATAGTTCTTCTTTACTTGTTAACAATTTTTCAAACCTTCCAATTACCCTATTACTGTGCCTCACGAAAAAAACTTATAGAATAAATTTAAAAATGCTTTTCGAACTCTTAATTTTTTACGCTGAAAATGTTTTAAATTGTTACTGTTGCTAAATGAGCACCTAAAATGAATTTTTAGTTTGAGTTTGAGGTTTTGAGCTCTAAAAACATACATATATTTACAACTTACACTGATACAAGATTGTAAAGACTTGCAACTATAATATTATGTAAGTGGATATCCTATTAAAATAAGATAAACTGCTGGACACCTAAGGCATAAATTATTTTGATTAAACACAAATAAAAAATGCACTGGTATGGGGACGGTTAAAAGTATTGGACTGAACAAATTATTACATCTGGTAAACGAGATTTTTATAAGTATCTTGGACGCCGTTGAACTCTTTTACTCGGACAAGTATTTATCTCCAAAAACTTGACTAAAAGTAATCCAATGTTCTTTAGCAACGTCGTTAACTCAACTACAAGAGTCTTCTTAATTGTTACAGAGGGTGTTTAAACTTTTTATATCGTGTCGAGAAAAGCCCTGTCCACTTATCAGTCGGTCCCAGTTGTATTCGCAACAGCCTCCATCCAAACTCCACTTTAAGCCATTTAAACACGAAACTCAATCCGGGGCCAAATTGGTAGCGTATTTATCTTCTCGGATAGTCGATTTAAAAGCAAAATCACGCGAGCACACGACGCCATTATCGCGCGCTCCATCCCGAGCGGGGCCAACTCGAGCCAACTCTATGAATCTAATCCGGCGGATTTACCCGCTGATTTACAGTCGAGGGCGTCGCTGCTTGAAAGAAAAGTGATAATGTCTTAATCCTACCACACTCGGTTCCTAAGATCCCTCCCAATTTTATGGTCGCCCGCGCAGACGGCACGTTTTGATTTATGATTTCAATAATTAAGAATTCTAAGGTGCAATTTGAATATTCGCCGCGATCTGTGAGCGTGGAGGGGCCTGCGGGAGGCCGCGTGTTTGTTATTGCCCAAGGGCGGAAAGGGTCTCTTACCTTTCATTTTCTTAGGAATTATAATGGAGTTTCAAGGAATTATGGGAAATTATGAAAACGTGCGTATGTTTTTCTGACTGAGTCGGTAATAGTGACGACTTTGTTATGTTTAATTTCGATTACATTTGCTGAATTTTAGAATATCACATGTAAGAAAACGAGATAACTACTTAGGATCGTTGTTCTCTTCTTTTAGTTTACACCTACATATTTTGGTATCATCGTGTTTCGACACCATGTTTTAATCAAAGTTATTTACATATTTAAAGCGAATAAAATAATTTTGCAATTAGGTATTCTCCTCTAGCCAAGCGCTTAAAAAAACGCTAAAAAATACTGCACAGTTATTTTTGTTGCTCGTTTATTCCATTACGACAGTCATTCCAGTACATTTTTTCAAGGCTTAGTGCGTCGTAGTGAGACAGGACTAACAGAAACCGATCTAAACATACCAAATGTTTGGACTCGCAGAATGTTTGGAATCGGAACATACTACCTAATGTTTATTATGTACAGTGTACGCCACATTAAACGCACATCACGTAACCGAAGGGGCAACCTCCTCAGACTCTGTCTTATATCTAATCTGGAGCATTACAATTAACGCGGGCAGATACCGCTCGCCGACAGAGGTCGCTGGTTTAAACCGGTTAACTATCGCCCTCGGGTTTACGTAATTACCTTCCACACAAACGTACGTGTTGTGGACGAGGGATGAACTATACACATAGATATATAGTAATGTTTAGTTTGGTTTAATAACATTACTGTGAGTCCCTTACGTTTCTAACAGGAATAAACAGCTAATACGTAATAGTAAAACCAATTAGATTAGTATGTCGCGTTAAATAGAAAAAAAGCTGTCTTCTTCTAATTCACTGAGTAGCCCGCAGTGAAGAAAATGATCAAAAACGGTGTCAGTATATAAACATTAAATAGTTAATCTTTTTTTTTAATTCAGTGGAAACTAATTTTATGCCAGAGTTGAGATGACATTTAAATCTAACCACCCATAAGTTACCCATAAGTTTTAACGTTCTTAATTCTCATAAGTTACTTTATTTTTAATGGAATCGGAGTAGTCTCTAGACTCTTTTTTAAATATTTCGATTTCTAGTTATAGTGTTAGTGTGTGTTCTAGTTGTTAGTGTTTCGGTTTCTAGTTTCGATTTCTATATTAATAGGCTGAGAAGTGTTTGCATTAAACTATATAGGTGGGATTAACGTTTACTATCCCATTTCCTATAACCTTTTACACGAGTACTGGATGTAATAAAGGCATTGCCAGTTTACACCCTCCATGACATGATGCGAGAGTGAGCGCGGTTTAAACGTTGATTTAGTCAATAAATCCGTATTTATTTCCTTTTTAATACCTATTTAGTTATAAAAAGATTTCACATTCAATAAACCACTAGAAAAAGTCCTAATCATTAATTGATTAGGTATTAATATTTAGTATTTATTCCCAAAACATAGAACGGAATTAACACAAAATATTACTTAATATTTAATTAATTAATATGATTATTTATTATTGTAGTGGATTTTCGCAAAGTACGTTACGCCTCCAGTTAGAAAAATTTTACTAAAAAGTCCATAGTGGGTGCAATAATATTCTTAGTAGATAAAACTGATCCGAAAAACAACACTCCGCAAACTATTTGATAACAAACCAACAAATGAAAGGAACTATTTTCATGATAACCTTCTACGTGTAAGTAGCTACGATCCTTATCTTAGAGCGGGTACAGTCATGTACACAAATGTTTACCCGGCGTCGTGTTATCGACGGGGGTCTTCCGGCCGGGTGAAGGAGAGTTGAGAGCCGATGGTTCGTTTCGCCTTGAATAGGACTACTCGCATCTTGTTTGAGATTTTGTGTTAATGTTATGGCTAAACACAGCACTTCGCCGCATTTGTGGATAGGTTTAGTCAGCTATATCTATGGATAATAATTTGGCTTAATAATTTAGTATTTTATTGTAATGCGCGGATGTAGCCATCGTTCAGGTGACTGGCACCGAAAACTTACTCTTAACACAAGTTAATTTTGTCTTTAAATTTATCAGCCAAAGGAAATAAATTAAAATAACAGCGAAATCAAAAGATATTTAATATTTAGACAGCTAAGGACTCGTTATATGAGCCTCCGGCATCTCGTCAACATCTTGAAGAACATGTTGATCAGTGTCAATGAATTTATTAAAGTGCCATGGTTATGATGGCACCCATTCGAAATGTGACTTTACTAGCTGTACATGTGGGTTTTACGTAGTGAAAAAGCGAAGTCATTTTCATAAACAAATTCAAAACTACATACCTAATTTCTGATTATTTGGTTCAACCATTCAGGCGCGAAGAAGTAACAAAAACTTACACTATCCACATCAATACGTATACTTCAGTAGGTAGGTACATACATATAAACTTTGTTTAACAAGTACAATAATAAAGTGACTGTTAATCATTTAGTTAGAAATTGTGTAGGTGAAGGTACCTTGAAGGGCTATCGATAGGTATCTCGGCGTCGTCGGGCGCATATTGCACAAGTTGTACAAAATCGATAAATCAGACCCGGAACGGTTTATGGGGCTAAAGCCGTAACTTTGTTATTAGGACCCGTCTGCGGGGGCACTCGATATTATCAGATTTAAGACTCGCACAAATGTTTGTATTCTAATAAGAAGTTAGTCTAAAAATAGACGCTACTCGACTACGACCTTTGTTAGACTTAGTTTTTTTGTGTTATATAAGCCTACCTTTATCTATATAGGCCCACGTTAACCCGCATCCCCCCTGATGTAAAGTGCGGCTGCAGGGTGGTTAGTTTATTTAACTTATAATTTCTTAATATTTCTACAATATGAACCCATAATTAGATGTTATTCAGGTTTTTGTATTAACTCCAAGGAAGATTTAAAAAATTAAGTATAACGATTATCTACTAACTGACTATCTCGAAATCAATGCGAAATAACTGCAAAATATTTTTTCAAAAAGACTTAGGTCTGGTATCTTCAATAAAATTTTCAATTAAAATATATCTTGCCAAGTATGAGGTAAAAAAATTGTGAAATTAGTAAAAGAGAGTTAATAGAAATCACGCTTATAATATCAACTTATTAGCTTTTTTATATAAAACGTCCTACAAGAAAGAATTATTTGTCTCATAAACAGTGTTATTTTCAGTTCGTTTTCACTCTCCTCTATATTTTTGCAAAGTAAGCATCTCGCGGTAGCGTTTGTACTAACTTGTACCTAATATATACGCTACTAAGACGTATTAATAAAGCAATGATCTTCAATGCACAAGTGAATAGGTACCTTTTTAGGCATCTTACGTGAATGAATCCCGTATCTGTTTTTCAAGTACCCACTTTTCATTAGGTGGTCAAACTTAGGTGGTTAACTTACTATTGTATAAAAAAGCTATAATTAAGAAATTTCAACAAAAGTACGTATTAGATGAGTTATTAGTAGGAGTTTTTGAGTGTGTGTTTTGTGTGTGAATGCTTTGTGTGAGTTTTTAATGTATACTGTAGCGTTCGCTTTGGAGCAAACTTTTTAATCCCAAAAAACTTAATGTGTGTATAATTTGGTATTTTTTTCTGAAAATTGTATTTTATTGTAGTCTCAAAACTTTAACAATATAATATATTAGGGCAGTTAAATCAAGTCATTGATTAAAAATAAAAACTTCAGGTGACAAAATATTAACCTCTTTTTTGTTTATAAGAAGCGGAAACTCGCGAATCAAAATTAAAAAAAACTTTCTTGAAAACGTAAAACTTTGACACAGTAACTTCAAAACTTTAACGCAACTTTTCCAGAAAAGTTTTTCACAAACTTCCTAAACATTAATTTTCTTGGCCAAGTTCACTAAATCGACTAAAACAAAGTCGATAAATGCGGGAATTATCCATGGGTGGTGTGTTTCATATGATTTAATCCTAACTTAACTTTATCTGCATTTATTTTTAGTAATATTATTAATACACTATTTGGGTTATTTCTTTATCTCTACATCCCTATTATTTTTGTAATATTTTTTTAACATTACAAAATTACTTAGAACATTATTACCATCACTAATTTATTGCTTTCATAATTAATAATATTATCTATTACCATGTAAAAGTTTTATCTGGTCTGAAAGCTCTTGAGTGAAATGGTTTTTACGTGGGAACGATTTTTGTGCAAATAAAATTACATAAACAAGTGTTTCAAATGTGCCATCGTCGAAAGAAAACGCCGAGAATCATTTCCGCGTAAAAATATTCTGATTGTGGATGGAAAATCTAATCGCAAGTACAGTGTTTCACTATTTTATCAATGTGTGTGTAATTTATAGCTGATGTGGAGCGAGGGGCGAGCGCGGCTGATTGTCCCGTTTGTTGCAGGACGGCGCCGTTGAACACGCAGTCCTCACTGTCGCAGATCACGAAACGGAGGCTCGAGTTCGGTGTGGATGTGGAGACGTTCCGAGTGAACGAGCGACGCTTCGAACGCGTCAGCACCGACACCTCCATGGACGACGAGGAGATGATCAACAAACGCCGCAGGAGATTGCTCGACGACGAGAGGCTCGACATCGAGCAGCGTCGCCGACCGCACCCCGTGCACCGGCCGCAAATCATGCGACAGCCCGACAAGGACGACGAGACTCTCATACGGGAGACGCAAGCCGCGCTCAAAACGCTGTCCGGGAACTGGGTCCGCAACTCCTCATCGCCACACAGCGTCGACGAAAACGACGACGCTAACGGCTTTGAGAACCTTTTCGACGATAAACGTTCCGACAAAATGCTACCGTCTTCCCCGTCCCAGTCTTCCGAGAGCGCAGACGCGTCGCAGAGAAGCTACTCGTATCGAGACACGCACAACGACGAACATATCACCAACGGCGCCCACGATCCCGAAGCAGACAACGAAACTCGAAACAGATCTGACAGAGAAAAGAGCGAAGAATACGACGAGCACAATCCCTACGACGGCAACAACTTCGACGAGCTCGGAGATTCGTCTTCCAACGAACTTGAAATAGATATGTCCGACCGTTGCGACGACGACGCCAGAGATGCCAAACTGAAACGAAAGTCTGAAATGGCAGCCGTGAACAAGCAATCGTTGTACAACGCTTATAAGGCCGCGACGGCGGCGCTGCCGTACTCGACACAGTCCGCTTTCAAGCCTCCGGCGGAGGTGAAGCACAGGCTACACAACCCGTCGCTGCCGAGCGAGCCGTTCGGCGGGTACTCGAACGAGCACGAGAAGAGTTCGCTGCACAAGGTGTCGAAGCAGTACACGGTGTTGCAGCCGGCGGGCGCGGGGTCTCGCGCCGCCACCGCGCTGCAGGAGGCGCGCGCCGTGCCCAGCGCGCAGCCCGCGCGCGACCACCGCCCGCTCGCCGCGCTCTCCCCGCCGGCCGCCAGAGGTACCGGCCGCACTCACCTCCGACGACGATGCGACAACTTTCTTAACGACCTGCCCATAACGTACAACTCCGCGCTCTCGACTCACTCAAACTTTGTTTCAAGGTCGTCCCACGATATCTCATAACGTCGCTCCGCTTCTCGACTCGACAGCTGATGTGTTGCACCTCTCCTTGTGATTATTACTATCATTAAAACCTATTTATAGAACGATAACAGATACATAAAGAACATTGGATATTGTTATTATTTCTGTAAAACATATATTGAAACAAAACGCGTATGATTACGAATTATGTCCACTTTGTGAGTTAGTGACGTAGATAAAGACAAATCGTACATCGATTGTGAGATGTGTTCATAAATCAGCCGGTGACGGTCAAAATAAGGTTAGACTCCACCTATGTACAAAGTAATACATTCACCGCACTGGGTACCTAAGCGTTTTCCTCGTATTGCTGGCTGATAGCCGGCTTTACGTCGAGCAATAAAAACGGGTCAGGCCGGGCGGTGGGCGGGGCGTCGGCGCTCCACCCCGGTTTTCCTGAAAGAAAAATTGGTAGTGAGCGCGCAGCCGCCTGGCGTTCTTTATTTTTTCTTTGAAGTAGTGGGTGGCGTGGTGCGGGGCGGGGCGTACGGCCGCGCAGGTACGCCCCGGCCGCCGCGCGGCACGCCCGCGCTATCGATCGCAAGCACGCCCCCGCCCGATGATTAGGAAAACACTAATTTGTGCACCGGTCGATTTGTTCGCAGAAGGCAACAAGTGTCCCACACCCGGCTGCAATGGGCTGGGTCACGTCACTGGACTCTACACGCATCATAGAAGGTGAGTCCACAGATCATCACCATATTACCTCCACCCCGTAACTAGTTGGCAGTAATTTCCTCTCTAAAACCTATTAAACATAACCTCCGAATGCAGTTTTCGTCCTGTCCGATACTTTTACCCCATAGTGACAAAACTATCACTGTTTAGCTTACAGTACATATAAGAGAAAGAAAGCAAACGCAACAAATTCTATATTAATTATAGTTTAGAAAAACATTATAATATAGAATCAATACATGCTTTATCCTCGAATTTCGAAGCCAGATATAGGCAACAAATACCTATTATGATAAATAGCTAGAATAGTGGATAATTCTAGCATTTAAATTTCATGTCATCTGTATTAAAATAGTTTTAAAACAACGTTAGTCATCTTGGGTAACTTTGATCTTTTTGGACTTACTTTGAACAAGGTTGTTTAATGTGGTTTACTAATTTATTGCATGAAGACATATAGTTGTTTTAATAAAAAATCTGAGTAGGATAACGGATCCTTAAAATATTTTCTGACCCGTCCATGTAATAAATTACTAAACCGTTTATACAACCTCGTTCAAAGTTAGACCAAGATTCGAAGTTACCCAAGATGACTGTCCTGAATTGAAGTTTATTTCCTCAGTCTGTCAGGATGTCCAAGAAAGGATAAAGTCACACCGGAGAGTGAGTACAGTTTACTCAGTAGTCAGTAGACGCTGTCACGTTATTTTGCCTAGATATTTTTGTTTCGATATTATTTTCCCATATATCACGATCCTTTTATGTTGTTTTAGAATTATTTTCGTTTTAGTTTTTTGTCGTTTCATTTAATGCATTTTTACTTTTAGTTTTAAGCTATACTTATAAATTAATAGCTGTTTGTCATGTGGAAAATACATATTGACACAGTGCTAGATTATGAATAAGATGTAAGTTTCCAGTATCTTTTATATCTAGATCAATTTCTTTGATTGTTTTGAAGCGAAGAGAACTAAGTAGGTATATAAGCATCAACACAATAATACTTGAACATCATAACTTTCACATTTATTATATCTACTATTCCACTAAAGATGTGAAATTTGCAAAGTGTTTAGCAAACACAACAAATATTGCTGATGAAAAAAATTAAGATAAAATATAATTAATTATGTTGTGTTTATTGTTTTGCGTAATAAACAAATACTTGTGCGCATACATCACGCATTCAGGAATTATATTTTTTCCACTGCATAGGTCTAAACGTTAAACATTGCCTTATTAAACACTGGGTACCACATACATACATACAAAAAAAAAGTGCGTCCCAAATTTAAAAGTTGATCACTCAGAGGAATAACAACAGAATTTAGCCTTCTTTTTTTTCTGTGGTATTTGTAATTAGTAGTTACTTGTTTTTATTTTTTTCTGTAGTGTTAACACTGTTATCGTTCTAACAAAGTATACTTTTGCGTTCAGTTTTGGCGTTGCACGAGACAATCCTAAAGTGTCCGACGCCTGGTTGCAACGGTCGAGGCCACGTCAGCTCTAACCGAAGCACGCACCGGTCCCTGTCGGGGTGTCCCACTGCCGCTGCCAGGAAGGCAGCTGCTAGAACGCAACGAATCAGGCCTATAGGTAGGTCATCATACAAATTAGTACATAGTAAAGCTTCAAAGGTAGATCACCTTTTGACAATAGCCTCCCACAATTTGTCTTACCGGACGACGCATTAAACGTAGTAGTGTAAATTTTTGGATCTGAATAGTTCAGTACCACCATATGACTTCAAAGAACTGGGAAATAGCTGTTATTGTCCTTAATGACATACAAGATAAAGTTCTGGATATTTTGTGATGTTACTCGTACAATAAAGACTTGTCATTCATTCATTCAAGATTCAAGATACATAAATGTTCTTTATACTCTACAAGGCACAGTTCTTAAGGATATTTCCGTAACATGTGTCAGATATGTAGTACGAATACAACGTGTCGTAGTGTCGTAGGCTCTATTCAACGTTATTCCGTTTTTACACCAAAATCGCCGGCACACCACTAGCTTGCTTCTATTTCAAAACGAAAATCATGCCATCTGCTGCTTTAACCTGGAATAGTTCATAACAAGATATATTTCACCAGTGCCCCACGCGATCCCGATCGCTGTATCTACGGAGAGCTCCTTGTCAGGCGTGAGTAAAGAGCGGGAGAGGGAGCGTTCGCCGGTGGCGGTGACGTCACCGCGCAGTCCTGCGGTGAAGCGCGAGGCGCCCGAGCTGCTCGTGCCGAAGCGCGAGGCGGCCGAGGCGGAGCGCGACTCCCCCGGGATGGAGACGCGCCACGCCGGGTACGGTGCGCCGCCTGACCAACGCTCGCCGTACGACCGACCGCCTGACGACCACGTGCGGTCTTATAGGTCAGTTCATTAACGTTACCCTGCCCACTCAAGCGCTGAGTTATCTAGTGTTCTGAGAAGGATAGCCAGCATTCTTTAGATCTTCTTAGTCTGGACTTAGATTTGCTGTTTACGCCACATTTTCTGTTCCTATGGCCAACACCATCAATAATGGCCAACATCGTACTGATGGTCTGTCTTTAGAAGGTTATTCCTGTCTTAGAGTTCCACATTGTCAACCTAAATATACCTCTTTAGTGTTTTTTTTTTTCACGTGATGTTCACGTTCACATGTTTTCTAGTCAAATGAACGACACCCGATATGGCTACGAGACGCGATGCTACGAAGGAGCGCCGGCTTTCGAGCGATACGACCCCGCGCAGTGTCCACAACGGCCCTACGGCTGGGAGGACGAGAGGTATCAGGAAGCACACCTGCCCACACCCATGAAAACTGACCAATCAGAAGAGGCCAGCACCGGACCCATTTACCCTAGGTAGGTTATGATTTAGTTTAGGTTCTAGTAGTTCGCAAATGCCTAACCTTTATGTGGTAAACGAGACTTTCCAACGTGACCCATTATAATTTATTTATTCGATTGTACGTCACAACCGTAGGGTCTTCTTATATAAACATGGTGACACGAACGTCGGTTGTATCTCACGGGTGACCCTTCTCCGTTCAGACCAATGTACCACTACGAAACGAGTAGCGGATTAGGTGGAGTGGGCGGCGTGAGTGCGATGGGTCCGGGCGTGCCGCCGGGCTTCTCCGCCATCAACCTGTCCGTGAAGATAGCGGCGGCGCAGGCGCAGCGTCCGCGCTCGCCCACGCCGCGCGACCCCCGGGACCCCCGCGACCCCCGCCCTGCCATAGATCTCTCTACCTCCAGTGGCAGTCCACAGGTGAGACCCGACGCCCATACCTGCGATGTTTGACATTCGAAATGGATACTGTTTTAAAGAGCATGGATTGATACCCAATCGAAGATAGTTTAGAAGTAAAATACTCTCCTTATGAGATTTTTAAACGTGACTTTTCAAAACAGGGTCCATACGCATCGCCGGTGTACACGAGCGCCGGCGGTGGCAGCGGGGGCGGAGCCCGCGGCAGTCCGCCGCCGGGAGCTTCGCCCCAGCTCACCGCCAGCCCGCAGGTGCCCAGCCCGCAGGGCCAGACTCTCGACCTTAGCGTGTCCCGTTTACCACATAGGTGAGGCTGAGTAGTATGTTTCATTGTTAGGGCTTACTATGTATTTGCATTTTTGGAATATTTCTAATTGTCTTGTTTTTTTTCAGTCGGGGCTTTCCCGGAGGAGTATCATACAGTCGAGAATCAACACCAGACAGTGGAGGAAGCCATCCATATTTAGAAGCCTATCATCGAGATACCGCCGGTGAGTTATCTCTATAATACACAACACATTAAATATTTCGTTTATGACTGTAATCTAGTAGATACACCCGGCCCACGGGCCACGGGGGGGTGTGGGGTTAAGGCCCTTGTACACGGTGTAACACGTCGTACAAATTAAAACGCGGCCGCTATAATGAGTGGGGGTATAACAACACGCCGCGCGAATGTACGTAGCTCTAATCCACACGATCTCTCACGACTCGAGCGAGGCGCTGCGGTGACTCCGCATGAGTCGTACGTTGCCAACCGCAGCGGTAACTATGCGCCATACGTTGCTAAACGTTGCGGTAAACATACGCCACACCAACTATATGTAGGTTTTTGCGGAGTTGCTGGATTTACATGTTTTGATTAGAGCGCGTAAAGTGTTTATTAGTTTGTTAGACTTATGCCACATCACTAATTTTTTTTCTACTATAAGGTACTATGTATGTTAATTATTGCAAATAGGAATACACAATTCTATTGTGTAACAACATAGGTTTAAAAACACTCACATTATAGAGCGTTTATTTGGGAAACAAACATATATGTACATATAAAAGCGTATGAATAGCATTTCAATAGCATTTATTCAGACGAATGCATTGCTTATATGCTGCAACAACGGTGTAAAGTCAATTATGCCGTTATTGCATTAAATTGTATTGTATTGAAATAGTTTTCCATAAACGTTTTTTTTTCTGGGTTATGCCGTTGCGTTGTTGCAGCAAATAAGCGCCACCTTTTTGGTAATTGCTATACGAATACCATCAGGCACTTCAAACAGCATCATTGTTTAGGTTACGGCGGAGTAAGTCCACACCCGGTAGCGGGGTACGGTCTGGCGCAGCCGGACTACGCCGCGGCGGCTGCGGCGGCAGGTTACGGCGGTTACCAGTATCAATGCGGCGCGTACCCGCCTCCGCCCGCGTACCCGCCGCACGCGCCTCCTTACTCGCCTCCCTGCTACATGCCACCACCGCACGCGCCACACGACAAGCCTAAAGACAGCAGGTGAATATTCATATTTCTACAGCTAACAACAATCTTTCTGCTGAGACATTTGCCTAATATAGTCGGCGGCAGGGTCGCCGCTCCAGGATTGGTTTTATTAGTCACCAACGGAAGTGCTGAATAAATCCAACAGCCTATAATAGATGCATAGGCCTTTGATGATGATGACCGATAAGATTTTACAACTGATCAGCGACAGAACAGTAAGTACAAAAGGCTGCGGCTGCGAGCACTTACGTAAATTCTCAACAATTCAAAAAATATATTTCATCCAAAATCATAATATGAATTATTGGGTAGACTAATTCAGCGCAGGCTAAGTATACATTCAAAAGTGGTGAGTGTTGAGTGAATTAGAGTTATTAGTAGCCTTTGAATAATAAAAAGTGGAAGATAGAAATTGCTAAGTACTTTTTCTTTTTATTGAAATTATTTTTAAAAAATGTTATAGGTACGTATTACGTATGACATCTTTGCTTCGGTTCGTTCACTTTTTTTAATATCCAATTTCAAAGATGGGGTGCAGCTGCCGACCCTATTTTAATTGAAACAAGTTTAGTTTCTTTACTTTTGTAAGATTGAATGTACGAGTGTGAATGGGACATTTGAAATACGTTTGGATATGTGGCGTAAGCTACCAATCCAAAATGGCTGCGCATCACAAATGAAACCACATCATAATATTCGTGATAAATAATGGAACTACATAATTTGTTAACTGAGTCTACTGCAAAATCGCTAGCACGTTTACACTAACGCCCTCATCCAAATGTATAAAATGACAGCTAAATAAAGTCACGTTGACAGTGACAGCAAAATCATAATGCTATTTCTGACAATATTGACTTTTAAAAATAATGATCTAATTATCTTAATTTTACAAACTATGCTTAAAACAAATTTAAAATCAACTTTCTATTATCCAAAAAAAATTGTATAAGTTAAAAATTACCACGACACGCGGACGCGTATCCGAACGAAATCAAAGTCTCAGTCGGCGGATCTAAATATACAATGTCGGCAAGGCGCGCAGGCGCAGCGAGCGCGTTTACGTTCGCTCCATCATGTCAGATAACCAACATAATAATATGAACGATAAGATACATTCTTTAAACTATTTGTGTCACTTCGACGCAACGCGACACGACAAGGACACAGTTATGCGACGGAACAGGTAAGAAAAAACTTTTTAAAACTATTTAAAAACTTTTCTCCACGAGTTTTGAACTGAAACAAGTCATCGGATAATAATAGCAAAAACTTTTCGTAAACATTTTTCGTTTGCCTCGGTAGATAACGTTATTTCTAGGTTGCGTTCTGTTTATGTATTTTGTAATTAGGTACACCTAGTTGCGCCGTATTTGGAGTTTGGAGCTGGTTGAGGAGTTCATGGCATCTTTATATTATTTAACAAAAATATTATAATATATTATTTATCATTAACATTTTTTTTAATCCTTTTGGTTTCTTTATTTTGTTTTATATTGTCACATATTATATTTATTTACGCTAGCTATCATCGCGACGACTTTTATGGGAAACTGAGTTACCGGATCCGTGAGTCGAGAGATCGGGATTTGCTGCAGTGTCCGGTGGAGAGTTGTGACGGCTCGGGCCATATATCTGGCAACTTCGCCTCACACCGCAGGCAAGCGGCCCCGGTCTTTTCGATAACATTTGCCCATTTTTTCACCGCATGCTGTTCTATGCTTCCTCACAATGGCTGTGTAAATTCATAACTAGCACATGTTTTTTTTGAGCTTTATATGTATAACTTAACGGTCAATAAACCTGGTTTTTATTCCATGTTGGTAAACTATAAGATTACGTGGTCAACCTTGACTTTTATAAAATATTCTTACGAATGGAATATTTCATAAAACTCTTACATTTTACTTCACACTTAATTTTATACGAAAGTTTTAAAGTGATCACATGAAATTCGTTTACCCAACTTTATACCAGTTATATACAAGCACGTAAATGCATTTAAAGCCTCATTCAACTTTTAAACGTCCCGTAAATAAATTTAGGAAGATCTCTTGAATTTGCACATCCGTTGTTAGCGCAGGAAGATGTTGCCAAGTTTAAAATAAAATATTTCCCGAATAAAAGAGCCAAAAATAAAAACTTATTCAACAAAAAGGATAACTGGGATAGATTTATACAAATAAAAAAAAACAAATCCAAATTGACATTTATTTTCAAATATGTATTAATCGGAAAATAGTTTATTTTTCATTCAAAATAAATTTCATTCCAAAACACTTTTATATTTTAGCATTTTTAACAGTTATACAGTTTAAATGAAATGTAAATTACTAAGATATTAGTCTAGATTGTAATGTGAAATAGAGCGTAACAAACATGATAATGTACTTTAGATAAATTTAAAAAAAAAACAAATCTTTACTTTTTTACACACACACTATCAGTTAAAAAAAACAAATATGGTAGTTTAAATGACGACCTGGCAGCACCGCTCCCGTGTATGAGTGTATATGACGACCACGTGACAGGCCCTGACGGCCAATTTGTGCATTTCCGCGCCAATTGGCTCTCTCCCACGGGATTCGGGACCACAATGCAACTGACAGCATGCCTTATTGTTCCTGTTTAACGCTTCTGCGACAATCACTTCACCTCTCGATCGTGTTTTCACATGCGAATTGTCAACTTTGTTGTTCTAACTCTTAATATAACTTTTAATACCCGTGTGGTGTGATTTGTGATACTTGATGTGTGCTTGCCAAATAAAATTTAGCTTATCTATACAGGTGGTGGTAAAGCATGTTTTTTTTAGAAACAAAGAGATGAGCAGTAGAAATTAGGCCGCGTCCTTTTACTTTTACTGTTTTGCTTTTTTTATTCGACTACAAAGAGTTGTGTAGAGTATACTTAGAAAAAATGTCGAGTCAAAGTCAAGACAAGTCCTGTGTGGATAACTACAGCATTAAATATAACACTACTTATTGGTTAGATCAAATATATACAGGCAAAAGATTATTTACTGCTTGGTCGACAATACCGACCGAAACCGCGTCGGCAAACCTGGTGCTGCAGACTGGTAGACAGACTGTAGGCGACGGTAACCGCTCATCATCAAGGGGCCGTCTTCTTGCAATGATGAAGGAATAGTATGGATCGGCCTCTTTTCGTTTTTAGTACTTATATAACTTGACTTTTTCATACAGCACATTGACCGCAAAACTTACACGCAAAAGTAGCAATTAGGGCCGCACTGTCCGCTTGTATGTCCAACAACATAAAAAAAACTAAACAATCGGGGATCGGACAATTTTTTTGTCAATAATGTAGATTATAAATAAATATAGGACACGTATTATTTTATCTAAAAATAAAAAAAACGTGTGATTTACAACGCACTAAAGTTACATGGAAAGGGTAGTGACGCGTCATTTGTGGATGCTCGAGTCGATACAAAATGCATCCACAAGTGACGTCACGCTTCCTCACCGACTTATGAGCGCTATATCTTAGCCATTTTTAGGCTTCCTTAGTCAACAAGGAAGCCTTATAATTTCGCTTTGTTTATTATATTCTCAAACAAAAAAGAACGTATAGAATATTTTTTAAATTACGGACTATTTATATTTTAATTTTTTGACCTTGTCCGATCCCCTAATGTATAGCTAAATCTTTCCCATTTTTACAATTCGCATATTCTGTATATGTACTTGATGTTTTAATAGGCTCGAATAGTCATTGCTTACGAATATAATTGTTTGCTGTCTTATTGTTTAAATACATTTTATTTTTATAGATATTACACTAATTAATTGCATGATAAGTATCCCTTTATTATTGTAATTAAAACCGTAATACAAAACAACACAGAAAGCGTTCTAATTAATCAAATAGCACCTACTTACTTAGGTATACGTATACACCTCTATATTATGCTAGGTATAACATGTATCTACTACCTACTAGTATACCTCTATATTATGCTAGGTAAAAGACATGTATTATCTACTACGTTTTGTAAAGAAACTATAATAAATGAACTAAGTATATATTTAAAATCAACATTTATTTTAAACTCAAATAATACTCGACACTCCTCGCAAAGTTTGTGTTCCAATTACATTTGTATGAGCGCATTAAAATCATAATAAAGTTTTTCACACTAAAGATCTAAAAATACGAGGAGAAAGATGTACCTACTCTTATACACGACTTGAAAACGCGCAGATGCATAACATTCGTTCGACTATTTTTATCTTTTACCGTTTTGAGATGAGAAACTGACGCCAGTAGGTGCTTTAATGAATTATATCGGTGAAACTTCATGGTCATAAACACGCATGTTATAAATATTAGGGAAAATATTACTAAATATTCAAATAAGGAAAAGCAGTATATGAAATTTAACCTACATACATGGAGTCGTAGTTAAGCGAGCGTACTTTATTTTCCCCAACCAAACCCGTCAAAACATAATAAATATACTTACTGTGTGTCGTGTGCTAGATCGCACAAATTATTTTAATAATGATTCAAACTAACATCGAATGAAAACTTTCCGCTATAGGATAAAATACAAACCTGTAACAATAATAAAATATGATAAGAACCATCATTATTATAATGTATAGATAGGTACACATAGATGGGGCCGGTCAAATAAGCCCAAAATTTTAAGAATGAGGACGAATAGAATTTGGAAGTTGAATAGAATCTCCAGCGGAAAAAACTGAAAAATAGGACATTAGAAACCAAAAAAATGTGCATAATTTGTTTATAACAATCTTAATATAAAAATTATGATGTAATAATATGACAGTTGTTAGCCGGTACACCTACCTACCTCTATATACGAGAGGGAATTACTTATGTACATAAGCCAATGACAACTACATAGAGCCTTGTAACGTGAACTACATTATATATCAAATAACACCACGTGTTCTGTTATAATATACCTTATCTTGATATTTAACTTTGAAGATAAGAAATAGTATAATTTGGTTTTCATAAATCTTTCCTTAGGACATCATCATAAAGGATCAAAAAGATTTTTTATTAAATCATTTCTGTCCTAATTCTGGGCAAAAATGTATTGGATTTGTCGTACTGTTCCGTTATGGTGAGGAAATCGAAAGTTTTAAACATAAAATGATTTTTGTATGCAAATATTATATTAGATACTAGCTTATGCGGCTTTGCCCGCATCCTTTCTAAGCGGAGGTGCGCGTCATAAAACCTATATTTCATCCAAATTTCAACCCAATCCCCAAGTTTAGTACCATTTAGTACCATCCAAACCCAAGTTTAGGCTGTGCGTTGATAGATCAGTCAGTCAATCAGTCACTCTTTCCTTTTATATAATTAGATAATTTATTATATACGTAAATATTATTATTTTCGGTCTCGGCAAACGGCAAAAGCCTCCTTTTCCTCTGTTTCTCTCCATTCTTCACTGGAAAGCTATAGTTGTCCAACTAGGTACCTATTGCAGAAAGAATCCAGTTGGTCCAATTTAAAACTGCTTATAAAAAGTCTATAGTTTGTAAATGAGTATTATCACGCGTCCAACACGTGAACAAACTTTCTCATGCATAATGCATTAGTTATATTATGTAGGCATATAGTTAATGTCGGTGGACTAAACTAATGGAGCTCGTTATAAAAAAAAAAGTTACGATACATATTCTTTGAAAAGATAATAAAAATCTGTCTGATCTACTAAAATAACTACATATACTACGTCTAAATATATAAAAGGAAAAAGTGACTGACTGATCTATCAACGTACAGCTAAACCCCTGAACGGAATGAGTTGAAATTTGGAGCAGAGATACCTTTTATGATGTAGACCTCCGCTAAAAAGGGGTTTCTGCATGCGGGCAAAGCCGCGAGCACAAGCTAGTATAGTGTAAAATGATACACATTATTATGTTCCTTATTTTATGTATGCTACATATATTATACGCACTCGATGAGTCATGATTCATGATAATGTACTGAATTCTTATCTATAGGGAAATACCTAAGGCAATAGAAATGGTGTATGGCCACGTTAATGCACTAATATCGTCATGATTTTTTATTTACATAATAATGTAAATATCATACTTATAATACTGTAAACCTGTAAGTTTTTGGAGCATTTTTCATGAGTAAAAAACTTTTACTAGTAATCATAATAATATATTATACTGCTATCTCCCACTTTTTATATTAAAGAGCATAAAAAGGCACCTTGCGACATACCTATATGTAGGAACATTTTGCAAATAACTTCTATTCAGAAATGAAAATAGGAACTGAAATGGAATGAATGCAATAGTGATAGATGATAGTTTTGTTTTAAAATTTATTCGTAAAAAGTCAAGCTAGGAAATGCTTTTTAAAAAAGTCCGCCGCATCATCCCATGACTGTATGGGTCGCGGTCATGCACATAAGCGTATCTATTTCGATCTCGAAAAAAAACTTGTGTTGCGAAATTCAATTTTTAATCTATTTGAATAAATAATGATTCTAAATTTGAGTTAACCGTAGCAAGTGTCCGCCCCGCCACGGCATTGTAAGCAGTCTGTATATGTGCAGTCTATCCGGTTGCCCGCGCGCCGATCGGTCGCAGCTGCAGCCGCACTCGCAAGAGCTCAAGTGCCCCACCCCAGGGTGCGACGGCTCCGGCCACGTGACCGGCAACTACTCCTCGCACCGCTCCCTCTCCGGCTGTCCGAGAGCCAACAAACCTAAGAGCAAGCCCAGGGATGGACAGGACTCAGAACCACTCAGGTAAATTTTGTTCACATCAGATAGATAGATAATGCTTTATTGTACACCACACAAAAAAGTAATACTTAACAAGTACAGAATTATTGATGAGCGTTGGTGTCTGCAACACAGTCTCACGACTATCGCAGGCATCATCGTTCCATAGCATAAGTTTTATTGTAACACTTTTCCAAAATAAACTATTTGTATTTGTTGTATTTGTATTGATAATATATAAAATGTACAAGTGGCCAGTGCCGGCGTTAGGGTAGGGCGCGGTTGGGCGACCGCCCAGGGCGCCGGAAAAAAGGGGCGCCACAGGCGCTATAATGGGGCGCATGTGGCGCCCCATTCGTGCTGTAAAATTCAAAATTTCTCGGTGCTCGCAGCGAGCTGCTCGCGCATTTATAAATAAGAATATTTAGTTTCTTTGCCACTCCATGCAAGCTAAACGCACATTATTCGTGCTGAAAAATTCAACGTTTTCTTGGCGCTCGCAGCAAGCTGCTCGCGCTTTTATAAATGAGAACATTAACTTTCTTTGCCAATCGAAGCAAGCTAAACGCACATTATTCGTGCTGAAAAATACAAAATTTTCTCGGTGCTCGCAGCGAGCTGCTCGCGCTTTTATAAATAAGAACATTTAGTTTCTTTGCCACTCGAAGTAAGCTAAACGCACATTATTCGTGCTGAAAAATTCAAATTTTCCTCGGCGCTCGCAGCGAGTTACTCGCGCTTTTATAAATAAAAACATTTAGTTTCTTTGCCACTCCAAGTAAGCTAAACGCACATCATTCGTGCTGAAAAATATCTAAATTTTCTCGGCGCTCGCAGCGAGCTGCTCGCGCTTTTATGAATAAGAATACTTATTTAGTTTCTTTGCCGCTCGGAGCAAGCTAAACGCACAACATTCGTGCTGAAAAATTCAAAATTTTCTCGGCGCTCGCAGCCAGCTGCTCGCGCTTTTATGAATAAGGACATTTAGTTTCTTTGCCACTCGGAGCAAGCTAAACGCACATCATTCGTGCTGAAAAAATCTAAATTTTCTCGGCGCTCGCAGCAAGCTAGAAAGGTGGATTTTTTTCTGGTTACGCTCATGATTGATTGATTGGATTCGACCCAGCAAAAAAATCCTGGATTATAGCCTTTTTCGTTTTTAGTATGGGTTTGAATTGCTTTTTAAGGGGCGCCGTAGCAATCTCGCCCAGGGCGCTGGTAACGTTAAAACCGGCCCTGCAAGTGGCGGTCGCTAAAAAGCGATTTCTTCCAACCTATGATTATGTCTCACAAAGACAAAGACGAGTTTCTCATGTTTTTCTCTCTTTGTCTCATTGGAACTCTTAAACGAGTTTTAATGTGTATTCCTCCTGGGACCTTAGATAGCTTTTAATTGGCTATTGGTTTATTCAATTAAGCTTCATCTGATCATAATTTCACTGAGGATGTTCCCACTAGTCTAGGATAATTCCTAGACTAGTCTGAACACTCGTAGTAGGCGACACAAAGTGCATCAGACCTAATATTGTGAATTAAGATTATGGTCAAGTCCAGTTTTCATTAAATTAATAAAAATTGTAGAAGATTAAGGTATTATTACGATATTATACATCCAAATTGCATGTAGGTACCTAGTAACTCAGTACGCACCTAAATCTCGAAGTTACTCAATATACGAGTATTCTTGCAAATTCTCGTAAACAACTTCTCTAGGTCGTATGACGTTAGCCATTTCAGCCGGCTAATTGTTATGAAACGAGTAGTTCTTTTGTTCGTATTACAATAAGATTTGGTAATTTTCACGCTGCTTAGATGCCCTATACCGGGCTGTGACGGATCTGGACACGCTACAGGGAAATTCTTATCGCATCGAAGGTAAGATTACCTAATGAGGTAAATGTAGATGCTTGGAGTGTGTAGATTGTCGTCGTTTGTGAGATAAGTATTTGAAGTTTACTATATGACTGATGTGTGATTAATTTTGACAGTGCCTCTGGGTGCCCGATCGCGAACCGCAACAAAATGCGAGTGTTGGAAAGTGGAGGGACGGTAGAGCAACATAAAGCCGCGGTGGCAGCGGCCGCTTCAGCCATCAAGTTTGATGGAGTGAACTGTCCGACGCCCGGCTGTGATGGCTCTGGACATATAAATGGCTCCTTCCTCACACACCGGTCGCTGTCAGGCTGCCCTGTCGCTGGAGGCTCCACACCCACACCGCAACCTAAGAAACCAAAGTACCCTGATGATATCACGCCAATATACCCGAAGCCTTATTCAGGTTTGTTTCTCACTTATGTCCAAAGCATGCTTTTTGTTTGCTGCATGATTTGTGGTCTCTCTGTATTTCTCAACATCAATTCTATAGAGGTAAATCTAATATCAAATCTTAATGTTGCAGGGATGGAAATGAACATGCAAACTGGTAATGGAGAAGACCTGATGACTTTAGAACAAGAAATAACGGAGCTTCAAAGAGAGAACGCCCGAGTGGAGTCGCAGATGATACGTCTCAAATCCGATATCAACGCCATGGAAACACATTTAACGCACGAAGAAAGGGTAAGAACACTATAGATTACATCAATGTATTTGAAAGCCTTTTCCTAGTTATATTATTTAGTTTAATACATAGAAAAATGCAATGTAATCCAAATATTTCTGCTAATTTAGATGGTACGAACATGGCTTCAAACATCCAACTTTGACTGTCACTAGCGATTCAAAGTGAGTACCATTTCATTTCAGTTCTAACGTAAATGTGATGGTACCACTGGATTCTCTTTAGAATTTTTTTAAAACTTCCCAATCAAATGTTCACCTAAGTAAATTTTGTAATGATACAATTTTCTTTGTTTTCAGGAGAATCAGTTCATATCGCAGCGGAATAACAACCTGAATGAGTATTACGAGAGGATGAGGAACAATGTGATCACACTGCTGGAGCACGTGAAGATCCCGGGCGGTGGAGCGGTGGGGGTGGCGGGAGGCGCGGGCGCGGCGCCTGGCGCTCCGCCGGCTCCTCCCGCGCCCGGAGACAAGCCCGCGCACGACAACTTCGACTCGTACCTCACCAAGCTCCAGACCCTCTGCTACCCCGACGGCTACTGCCCCGACGAGAACCGCCCCATATACGAAACCGTCAAAAACGCGCTCCAGGAGTTCACCGTCCTCCCGACACCCATTTAAGGGTCCCCCAGCGCCGCCGACACGGACCGACAGTGATTACAGAGCGCCGTCGGCGGAGCTTATCCTATCTGTGGACAGTGACGTAGTGAGAGTGAACTTGTGACCGGACGATCTGTGTTCGTATATCTTAGGGTAATGTCTGTTTTGTAAACCGTTGTATACGATGTGTGACTTCATTGCATCACGATGACGCTCGATTCGTTCGATCTTCTATAAGGACTACGATAGAACTAAATAAATTTTAAACACTGTTACTCGTATGCTTAATACTAACGTTAGGGAAGAAGTTTATACTATTGTAGCGTAAGGGATCTTAGCCACGGACACGTTGTAATTCGTCTATGTAAATATTGTACGTAACGTTACGATTGGGTGTCGTTTCGTCGAGGGAACGGTTACACCGAGGTCGTCGTAGTTAATGAAATATTCTGCAGTTCCAGATTTTATCAACTGATATAAAATAAGTGTTAAGTCGAACGGTTATTCTGTCTTAAACTTCATATAACTGGGAATGTGCCAAAAGCTTCTGACTCACAGAAGCTCCCGACGCTGACGTGTTAACACTAAGATAGAAAATAATAAACGATGTATTGTAAACAAAATAACGACTCCTTAGAGGACATTCTAGTCAGTTTTGTAAATAAAATTGTGAATAATGTTAGTTGTCACGTCATAGGGACGTTTTTATTTGTACTAGTAAATATCGAGATCTCACTAGATCGAGTAAGTTAATTCAGTCATTAATTGATAATCGATTTTAGGAATAAATGATTACCTACATTCTTTGTTAGCCAATGTTCACTTGCTGTGATTATGTTACGTGTTATATACCTATTATACTTATTTATTGTTACCATTATTATTGTGATAGCGTAATTCTCGAGTTGGTGTTGATTTGCTATTTTATTTGTCACGCTTCGCTCAATATTCTGTGCAATTTAATTAAGAAGTGATTTGCACATCCTTCGCATGGCGTTCTGTTGTTACTTACATTATTTATATTTTTCCTTTGGCGATGTCGCAATTTTACACGGGAATAATGATATTCGCATTTAATTATTGAAACCTATTATACTATGTTACTACTCTGTCATATACGTTCTGTAAAATATTGAGTATGTGTTGTTAAAGAGAATAAAATAAATACCAAGATTAAATGGCATTACTTTACTTTCTCTAGTCTCTAGTGTAAATAGCTCCATCATTTTCCTCTTAGAGCTTCTCCTGCCTAGTTCCTAGTGCTTAACTGAAATAGTTTACAAAAAACCCGAGACGGGAAAACATTATTATTCTCGAAGTTAGATGCATAGGGTTGAATGTCCGATTCCTTCAATAATCGACATCGGACCTTATGCTTGGCCTATAAGATCCGAAGTCGATAGCCGAAAAAAATAGACATCCGACCCAATGGCTCTAACGTCGAGTAATGTGTATACGAGTTTTTGTGTCGCAAATGTACCAGCCGTGTGACACTACCGCTATTCAAAAGAAATTATGTTCAAGCATTGTCAATGTCAAATAGATGTCAACGTCACAATTTATGACAATGTCAGAAATTATGAAATGTCAACGTCAAATACAACATAACCGCAAACCGCATGTGTTTGTTTACTTCGAAAATTATTTTAGGAAAACTTAATAAAATAATATAAATCTCATTTCATAAATGAAATCCTTATTGATTCACTATGAAAATGAAAGTTGAAAAGGTACGTATTACTTCATTGTGAAAAACATGCACAAAGTTGATAAATAGGTTTAACTGTTATCGACATGTATTCTTACATATTCCAATAATATCAGCCTGTTGTTTTATTGTACACTAATCTCAACCCGTGTTTTAGAAGCGCTATTTCGATACGCAAGATAAACAATCCAAGAATAAAGTCAAAACAACTAAATTCAAGAAAAACAAAAATGTATCAAGAGATCCAAAAACCCCATATAGTGAAGAATCAAACAAGCGAAATGAAGATGTGGAAGTATTCAACATTAAAATTACACCGAAATTATTGAAGGAACAACGGTTTAAGGTAAACTAATTTATCATATGATTTTGTAAGTGTTAAAAATTTACCTGCAAAGCAGAAAATAATCATGAGTTATTATTTTAGAATGCAAGTAGGTTAGAAAAATCTATAAGAGGTAAAAAACACGAGAGGTTTCCTGGGAAAGCTCCACTTGATCCTAAAAAGTTAGAGCAGCATTCTAGAGGTGAAGGAATAGGTAAAGGAGTGAGGCATCCTCTTTATGCTGAGAAATTAAAGAAGAAGGAACAGAAATATGAATATGCTCAGGAACAAGCTGCCAGAGCTGAAATTCTTTTGACCGAAGACCAAGGGTATGTTGACTGTTGCACCATAAATACAAGAAAAAGTTTTTTAGTAAAGTATCCTATGATAGATTTTTCTTATTTATCACTTCTCTGATACCATGATACCCAAAATGATCAGTATAAACTATACTTACTCTGATCTTAAATTGAATATGGGAAATAATAGCATTGCTTTAGAATAAATATAGATTAAAATATTTATATTACCAACCATATTGTACCCTTATACGCAAATAAATTATTTGATTTGAATATTGGATCAAGACCTTTTGTAGTAACATATGATTTATTGCTATAGTTCTAGGAAACCAAATGTGTTTTATTGTAAAGTACTTAAATCATAATATAACTTTCCAGAGGCCTAGAAGTAGGGGAAGATGTTAAAACCACATCAATATCTCAAAAGATAATTGCAGAGAATGTTGACATAGCTGCAGCATCAAAGATCTTTGAATTAAACCTAGAGTTTGGTCCGTATAGGGCCAAGTATTCAAAGAACGGAAGGCATTTATTACTAGGCAGCAAAATGGGCCATGTTGCTGCATTTGACTGGGTAACAAAGAAGCTGCATTGTGAAATGAATGTTATGGAATCTATTCATGATATAAGGTAAGCTAAATAAAATAAAAATGTATCAGGCTTTATGTTTCCTGCAATAAACCAATAGCCCAGTCAATGAGTGCCTAAAAAGGGTATGTGGATCGAAAAGTCGAAAGCAGAAAAACTAACTTAGTAACTTTGTTTGGACTAGTTAGGAGATAAACATACTAAAAGTCCCCACCCATCAATCCGAATGTAATGAGCCTAAACTCGCCGGTTTTACTAATAGCCATTGAAGAGTTTCATTAGACACCTCCTGGCTCCATCATCAGATCAGCTCAGTGGTACCAGATTATTAAACTGTCGTCGGATTTCTAGACATTTGCAAAGTTTCATCATGATACGACAACCAGAAGTTGGTCAAATTTTATTTGTAAGATTTTTTTACCAAGTTTGTATGGAAATCTAATTTAAGCGTCTTCAAAATAGACCATGTTTGGAAGCTAATAGCTGGACAACGATTGCAGATAGATAAAAAGTGTTAAGGCCGAAGTTGTAGAAAATTTTATGAGGTTTAATAATGTAGAACAACAAAATATCGTACAACGCATAGTTTTTGACATATAAGCAAAAAACCTAAAAATGGGACCTTCTTCGGCCTCCCCCCCCTCGGGCTCACCTCGGAGGGGTGGGGACTTTTAGTATGTTTATCTCCTAACTAGTCCGAACAAAGTTACGAAGTTAGTTTTTCTGCTTTCGACTTTTCGATCCACATTTCTTCTTTTACTGGACTACAAAGGAAGACAGATTCAGCCAGAATGTTCCACAAATTATTCAAAGGAAATTTTCAGAAATGTTTTGTATTGTCCGTGTATAAACCAAGGCAAAATGGGAAAGACATACAGAAAATACATTATCTTGTTACTACTGAACCTTGAAACTGTCCCTACATTAAGTTAAATTAGATAATGGAATAAATATGATCTTTTTTTTTTTGAGGACCAAATCAAATCAAAACATTTATTCGCTAGAATACACACAAAATAATTATATACAAAAGGTCTTAATAAATATTATACAATGTCAATGGTATTCAGCCTGCAAGCAGACGTGCGAATTTTTACATGGATTTAAGTTTAACAATATCAAAATAAAAATAAATTATCTATAAGTATGTCCCATACTACAAATATAAAAATATTTGATTGGCCTTCTTATTATTATTATTGGGGGAATCTCAAGGACTTTAAGCCGCTTCGACCATTTCTGATCTTTTGTGGCAGTCCAGTTGAGTTACAATTCACTGCTTCTTTGGCCTTGGCTGGGGACTGTCCTGTGCCATCAATCCTTAATTTACAGGGTTCATATACATCTTTTTCCACATCACTCATCCAGTTGTCACCAGTTTATGAAGTAACATATAAATGAAATATTTATTTCAGTTGGCTTCACGTAGAAACAATGTTAGCTGTAGCACAAAAGGAATGGCTCTACATATACGACAATACTGGGACAGAACTGCATTGTATTAAGAAAATGGACAAAATATTGAGAATGGAGTTCCTGCCTTACCACTTTTTGTTAGCAGCTGTTGTAAGTTAAACTATAATCATTTTGACAGATGATATAAATAATGATGATATAATAATGTTTTTTAAAACTAACATAATAAATTATGCAATAAGTCTCGATTAATAAAATTAACATGATATAAATGAATTAAAAAGCACATTGCTGCTCCCAGTGGTTTTATCCGCTGTACTACTGTAGTACTCCTGTAGGCTATTGCCTATATTATGTAATTCCAGGAAGCTATCTCTACAAAATTTCAGCTCAATTTGTCACCCATTCGAAGTAACAAACTTACAAACTTTCGCCTTTATAATAAGTGTGTAATAAGTTCCTGAATAAAAAAAGTAAATTAGTATGAATTAAAATGGTAATTAGGCAGTCAAGTCAATCTTGCGAGACATTGAAAACTTGAAGTAATTTGGCCTCTTTATTACAGAATGAATATGGTTTTATGTCCTGGCTGGACATTTCAATAGGAGAGATTGTAGGGCACTACAACAACAGGCTAGGCCGGACTGCAGTGATGGCACAAAACCCATACAATGCTACTATTTGCTTGGGAAACTCCAAGGGAGTTGTGTCATTGTGGTCACCAACTGTGAAGGAACCTTTAGCCAAGATATTATGTCATAAGACGCCTTTAACTGCTATTGCTGTAGATCATAGAGGAATGTGAGTATAATTTGATTATAAATATTTAAAAAAAAAAACAACAAATAACAAAGGATTCATTTAAAACATAGAATGAGATTTTTAAAAATTACAGCCCATTACAGTTGCAGTGTTACTAGATATTCAAGGAGCACTATCTCCTATTACACTCAACATTTCAATAATTCCATGTCCCAGTGACTTAAGTCTCCTTAGCCCTGTAATAGGAAGAGTACAATATTCCCTGAAGTATATTTTAACTCAGTAAGACATGTACCACATGCTTTAAAATTTAATTTTCAGGTACATGGCCACTTCAGGAGTAGATAGGAGTATGAAGATATGGGATATAAGGAATCTAGACGGGCCACTGCAAGATTACAGACTTAGGACAGCAGCCACTGACCTAGAGTTCTCACAACAAAACATGCTTGCCGTTGGTCTTGGAGATGTTGTGGAAGTTTACAAGTAAGAATATAGAATCTCACTAATTTACCTATTTGGCTTCTGTGAGATCTATTCTATCCCTATTTGACCATCGCTTAACCCTTTAACCGCCACCGTCGGATATATCCGACAAGCCTGTTCTGTTACGTAACCGCCAGAGTCGTATATTTCCGACGAGTCGTATATTTCCGACTGCACTTTAAATCTACATTTTTTAAGTCATAACACTGTATTTTATAAAACTATACTCGTAATTAGATAAATAGTGAATAAAGTTATGATTTACAGTTGGTTTTATGCTTCTCTCCCAAATAGAATAAATATTAGACATCACTTTTATTGTAGGTATTTATAATTCAAAAAACTTGCCTGGCGCTAGGGGCACGACAAGTGATTTTAAGTCTGGCGGTTAAAAGGTTAACATATTGATAGAATGTGATCAGGAACAAACATAATGGGTGTTGTAATATTAAGGGAATTCATACTTTTGAATTCCTAAATGAATTCCTCCATCTATTTTTTTTTTTCACCTTCTGATGAAATAAAAATCTGACTAAGAGTAGAGGGTGTACATTTGGCACATGAAAAAAATAGATATTTCCGCCTATTATAGTCTCAGTGTTACACAAAATATAGATTTCTCTGCACTAATTACTGACATTTTATATCTTAAATCTCATACATAATAATCAGTGATTTTATAATAAAACATAATTTTATAGGACTTATATGAATCTTTTCTGTTTCAGTAATTGCTGCACACAAACTGTAGACCGGCCATACATGAGACACAGGATGGCAAAATCAATAAACAACTTCAAATTCTGCCCCTATGAAGATGTCCTAGGCATTGGAACTAGTAATGGATTTACCAGCATTATTATACCAGGTAATCTTCTGCTTTATCCTATCATTATTTTAACTCAATTTCGAACTAAATTGTATTTTTGAGTCAATTTGATTGCTCGCAAATAGGTCAACAATCCAAAATATGGTAAAATTTAGTTAATGTTGGAAAGTTATTTAGAAGGGCGAAACGACAGCGACAAAACTTATCACAAGGATGTCATTATGCAAAATACACTTAGTGGTAAATAGAATCACCGTAAAACCTAAGCAGATACCTAGCTGAGCTAAAATTTATGATTTAATCTAAAAATTCAAGTAGTATTGAATTTTTAGTTTCAAATATTTCGTTTTTGTGTTACAGGAAGTGGTGAACCTAACTTCGATGCCCTTGAGAGCAATCCATTCCAAACCAAGAGTCAAAGGAAAGAAGCAGAGGTTAAGGCTCTGCTTGAAAAGATCCCTGCAGAACTTATCACACTCAATCCCTTCGAAGTTACGGAGGTGGATGTGCCTTCAGTCAAGGAAATCATGGAAGCTAAGAAAAACCTATTGGTAATTATTAACTTATTAAATTTTACATAGATTAAACAATCCTTCACCTATTCTAATGAAATATTTTAAAGATTTCGTATATCCTGGAACTAAAACACTTCAAAGTAATTTATATTATTTATTTTTCAGTATGTAAAACCGAAAAAGGTTGACTTCACACCGAGACACAAAAATAAGGGCAAGAACCAAATTGCAAGGAAGAAGATTATAAAGGAAACTGTTAGAAAGGTACCTCACTTTCCACATTATTGTGAATATATTCTAAACATGATTCTTTCATTGATATAATGTATTTTTCCACAGGATTACATACAGCAGTCTGTAGAAGCAAAAAAGATGTTCGACACTCCAGAAGAAAAGAAAGCACCAAAACAATCATTTGGTATCTTAGATAGATTTGTACCGAAAAGGAAATAAACTATCATTTTTTTGTACATTATTTAATTTTATTTTCGTCTTAAAATATTATTCTTGTTTTGTATAATACAAGAGTTATTTACATTGATTTAACATGATCAAAAAAATATAGGTATGTTTTAAAATGTCTTGGATATAACTTAAATAAAAGTCAGGTAAAATTACATTTAACAAGGAATATCATATAAATCACATAGTCCTTCCGTACCTCGTAATGAAAATGAAAAGTCATTTTTTGTTATTGGTGGACTCAACCTTAGGAGACGATCTGGAACAATAAAATACTTATTCTATAAATCTATGCACTGAATTTTCCTTAACAAGTTAATTGCATAATCCAAAAGATTATAATATTCATTTTTCAGGATAAGGAGTCATTCTACAAATTTAACACCGGCGCCGGCTGAGCCCGCGTTTTTTAGTACTATCCTAGGACCTGGAAATTAATTTTGTATGAAAAAATCCTTTGACAAAACACGTTTTGTGTTTTTAAGTACTCGTTTCTGCAGTAAATAAGTTAACAATGATAATAACTGCCAAATATTAACATAAAATAATTTTTGATTGCTAGATCTCAAAAAAAAAGATGTAAATGGGCTTCAAGAACCATTATTCTATTCTATTTTGTGCCTGATTTATTATTATACATATACTTACTTTTCCCAGAGAGAGTATATTCACAGTCTTTTGTCAGAGTATCTACTTCACTATCTAAGTCTTCATCTGTGCTCTGTAAGAGAACAAAAACATTAAATGGAATAGTAATTTACTAAAAATTTAAAATACATAATATTCACAACCTAAACAGCTGCCTTCAGCAGTTTTATCTGCTGAAAAGTTGCCTATGTGTTATTACAGGGTCTAAGGTACTAATTTCAGCTCAATCACCAGCAACCATCTAACTAATATTATAATTGTGAAAGTTGATGTATGTTTGTTACTCCTAAACGGGTCACACTTTCACACCTAAACGGGTGGACTAATGGAGCTGAAATTTGGTATAGAATTTAGCTTAGACTCTGTAATAACACACAGCGTTGGCCCACGTTGACGCGCGGCCGCGGGCGCAAAATATCAAACATACGACGTGCTATGAAAGTGTTCACGTACAAACGCACGTGCGTGCGGTGTAAGCAAAGTTTGTCGCGCCCGCGCGTTCAACGTGAACAAGCACTTAGGTACAGCAGGTAAAACCGCTGGGTGCAGCTAGTTTAGATATAAAAGAGTAACAAACTATAATATTTGTTAGAATATGCTTACCTGATCCATTTTCTCAGCCAAATGTATGACTCCCATTGATTCTGGTGATTTCACATGTAGGATGTAATTAGCTTCCTGCTATAGGAAAATAGTATAATTACAATACCAAACAAAATATGCATTAAATTTAGTATATTATACAAATACTTATTAATTCATGCAAACAAAAGCCAGGGAGGTATTCATACCGCCTTCTAAGTTTATTCTGCTACAATCTACGGCTGGATCATCACTTAACATCATGTGAGATTGTGGTCAAAGGTTGAATAAAAAAATAACTTTTTCTACATTGGTATATTATTAGATTGTATTTCATTTCATTTTTGCTCTTGTTTTATGTGGATAGTCCACTTTAGTAATAAATAAATAATAATAAATATTTCAAGACGTTTCACACAGCGCCACCTAACCCCAAACTAAGCAACTTAATGCTTGTTATTATGGTGGTTAGGTTAGACCAGAAACACCCAGACCAGAACATTTGTCCCATGCGGGAATCGAACCCGTAACCTTCTGTGTTGCAGGCGGGTATTAGCCCACCGGGCCACATAGGTCGCCTTTTTCACAGTAATCTTTATTGACTATTGCTAATATACCTTTGAACCTATAACCCCCAAAGATATATCGGCTCCTAGAGGTGCCTCAAGAACCAGCAATTGTCCTTCAAAGCAATTCTGTATGTCCGTGTTGGAGAGATAGCAGTAATCTTGATTATCAGTGTCATCCAATATGTTTTTAACACTCTGCTCTATCCAATGTAGTTGTCTGAAAAATAAATATAAATATATGAGATACTTGAGGTGAGATTTTATATGAAGTTTAAATTATCCGCAAATATAGATAGATAGATAACCCTTTATTGTACACTTAAAGTTATGAACCAAACAATATCTAACATTTAATTAATTCATATAAATATTATTAAAAATGTATTAATATTATTACACTCAATTCTAAAGGTTTGACTAAATTTTCTTCTTATGAACAGTAAAGCTTTACTCATGCCATTTTTCATGCTTGCTGCTTGATGGGGTCATACTTTCATACAACAGTGAACTAAGGAGCCGCACTAAAAGTTATATGCATACCAAGTTTCATGCTTTCTACGACGGGAGATAGTTGAAGCTAAGGAGCCGACAGCCGAACTATACAAAGATATTCTATAAGTTAACTAAAATATGCTTACTTGTTCAATAATGCATCATGTTCATCAATTTCAATTAACTGTTTCCGCAAGGTCTTCACTTTTTTGCCAATGTCACCTGTGCTACGGTCTGGCCCAGCTCCCCTTAAACACAATATTCAGTTTATACTTTGAATTAAGTAACCAATACTCTTTTATGCTCTTAAAAACAACTTCCATCAGACATTTATTGTAAATAAACAATGCAATCAAACAAGGAAATTCTTACTTCCACTGAATGCTATTCTTGCTTTTCTTTTCAATCAATCCAATACCTTCTAATACGTTAGTAATATCGTAAATACGCCTTTTTTGTCGAACTGCTAATAAGTTAGTCGCCTGTAAACAAGAGGATGGGTTTATTAGTTTGAAAATGAATAGATTTCGTGCCCAAACCAAAATGACAGATCAATGGCTACTCACGATTTTCAAATCCAAAACACCATCCTTGGCCTTTCGTAGCAGAGAAACAAACTTAGTCGTAAGAAGTCCCAGTGACTTCTCGTATCTTGTATACTTTACATTGGCCATTGTTAATATTAAAACATGAAAGCTAATTGTTTTTTGAAAAAATGCAATAGAAATTTGCGTCGCGGCGGGATTATGACATAATGTTGGCTGCATTGACAACATAGATAATTTATAGCACAGATTATAAAATCTTTAATGTTCCAAGTCAATAATTTTATAAATAATCAATAATAGCATGAAAATTTTACGGAAAGGGCACTGCAGAGCATCCCTAAAGTATGAAGTGGAAACCAATGGAGTTTGCGCGGTGAACACAACTGAAGCAAGTCAAATGACGTCATTGTTAGGTTGTTAGCCATCTCTCAATAAATACGATGCTACTGCTATACATTCACCATCGTAATTCGAGTTTCATGCAAGTTTTTATGTTGACTGTAACGTTTTAAAGAATAAATAATTATGAGTTCAGGTTCAGGAAAATCATTACTTAAAGACCAAAGTTTCGCTTGTCCAAATTATTCCAGAATATTTACATATACCTCGCGACACCATAATCGGTTCAACCGTTTAGGGGTGAAGAGTTTAGAGAGGTCACACACATTATAATATTTAAAATTGCTTTTGGGATCTTTTTTATTTTGGGAGATATAATAATAAAGGTCAGAGGCAGCGTTCCAAGAACGTTACTTTTGTAACGTTTTACGTTACTTTTTGACCCCTTGCGTTACTTGTTTAGAGATAAGTTACTTTTCGGGACAATGATCTTTATTTTAAATTAAACTAAATATATGAACACCTCTTCCTTGTAATGGTAAATGATATTTAATTTGATTTAGCAGAGATAAAAGAATAAGGCAATTTCGTATAACTTTATCTGGTTCTAAGAAGATCTTACAACATCTGGTAGTAAGATTTTTTTTATTGAATAGCAACTTCTTAATAAAATAAACTGAAAAATTAGGATATAACAACTAAAATGTTTGAATAAGTGAGCGTATAAATTCGAGTGTGTTTATATTGCATAAAAATACGAAAATTTAAAAATGCGTTACTTGTTAAAACGTTACTTTTTGTACTTGATAAGGTTACTTTTGAAGATTAGGCACTGGCAACACTGCTAGGTTTGGGACATACTTTCATTCAAATGGCTAAAATGAAACACATGCATACCATTCCTCTACATTAACAAAGTATAATTATTTTTAGGGTTGGTTTTTTTATAAGCCCATTCAATTATTCATACATAATTAATTTAAAAAAATGGACGAAAATATGCTTTAACTTAAAAACTAAAATAGATCACTCAATTAAGAAAGTTGGCTTAACATCTGTTTAAGTAATTCACACTTTTCTTTTTCGATCTGCAATAACTCCTTGTGTTGTTTGTCCATTAACTGAATTTTTTTGTGTTCTAGGGATTCTTTGAGTTCTAATTCCTTTTTAAGCATTTCTAATCTCTCTTCTCTGATTTTCAGTTCTCTATCTAGTATTTTATCTCTCCACTGATTTTGTTCTTCTTGCTTGTGTAAATATTCCAACAATTGTTTTTCTAATTTTATTTTGCCCTGAAATCTATCAGAGTGTATTCGTTTGGCTAATCTAGCTTTTCTCATTTTTATCATAGCTTTAGGCTCCGGAACATATTTTGTAGGTGTAGATGAATTGTCGCTTGTCAATTTCTTTCTAGATAAGAACTCTGAGATTGAATATGAATCACAGTCAACTTCATATTTTTCATAAATTTGATTCATTTCCTTGAAGTATCTGAATTTTTCATGATTACCAATTTTTATGCAGCGCTTATATTCCTTTGTAAGAGCATTTATTTTCCATCGGACTTGATCAGGGTTCACCTGCAATTAAACTCTAGTATAAGTAATGCAATAGTTCATGGAATAATATTTAAGTAAATAAACCTGTGCGGTTTTCAGTTTACATTTTAACTCCTCAGCTACTAGCGCTTCAATTGTTTTTAGCGGGGGTGGATTGGA
This sequence comes from Hemithea aestivaria, assembly GCA_947507615.1. Classification (NCBI taxonomy): domain Eukaryota; kingdom Metazoa; phylum Arthropoda; class Insecta; order Lepidoptera; family Geometridae; genus Hemithea; species Hemithea aestivaria. The sequence continues at coordinate 13,668,438 of OX382331.1, forward strand.
TTAGTTTCTAGCATTCTTAAATTAAAGCCTAAATTCAAATGGGGTGGTTGCGGCCTTATTGAGCCAATCAGGATGTTTAATGTAATACACATTTATATTTTATACACATTTTTATAAATACTCACATCAATATCATGATCCCTTAAACTTTCAGCTATTGCAATCCATATTTTGGTCTTCTTCTTAGGGGTTTCAAGCATTTCCAGTTTTTTATCATAGAGTTTTAAAAGAGTAGATGTCCCACGTGTTGTCCAAACAGCACCTACAAACAATAAAGACAGGTTTATTTATATACATAATATTTCTAAGTTTATGGTTTTTGTTAGTGTGAGATAACTTTTAAATTAGGTACATATTATTTCATAATTTATGTGAATATTAATAATGGACTGCTTTCCCCTCTAGCCACGCGCATAGCTAAGGCCCAGAACAGTAATTGCGGTCGAACTATATGTTGTCATACTCGTCCATTGTCCAGCAAAATATAATGGATTAAAAACATTGACATTTTACATACTTACATTGAATCCTATCAGTTTTTGGCTCTGTAGTGACAGGAAAGAGTTGATCATCAGGAGCTGAAATTATTATTTTTTTACTTTATATTCTCAAGCAGTTGAATTATTGAGAAAAGTAATGATAGAATGAGAGGATGAGTTCCTACTCCCCCCACTAAAAGGAACAATGAGGAATCTCCCATTCCAGAGTTACCCCTATATTTTTAGATATATGGACCACCTTCCTAGCCCTTTCCATCATTTCCAAACCCATTTTAACTGCTTAAACAAAAGAGATATTAATAAATAACAAAAAAAGATTATGTATCTTCTCAGCTCTTACATGGTTCTAGTAAACATTCCACATATGATTCCATATTATTTTCAACGATATCCATAGTAAAAAAACGTTTTCTTAATAAGATTATAATACCAAGGGTCCACTTTCTCACAGGAAAAATTAATAGAAACAATAACAATTTTATTATGAAGACAAAAAGTATATAATAAAATTAAAAAATATTGTTAATGAAAGACTGACATTGACAGGTAACCAGATGACTACCTGACAGCTGACATCAAATCGTTCATTCATTCACTAGTGTTGTATCTTTGTTTACAAAAAAATCCTGTGCTTTTCACGAAAGAGGTCCCGCGGAATTTAGCAGAACTAAACGGGACCTCATTCGTGAAAAACACTCAACACTCAACTGTACTTCATCATATTATCTTAAATATTTTTTATTTCTTACATAAAGAAAATACACGCCTATTTAATTAAGAAATTACATAAAATGAGAAATTATGAGGAATCAAAATGTTATAGATATTTTAAATTTAAAACGCGCGATAGTGACGCCCACCATAGGGACTCCTTTCGAGAAAAGGACTCCTAGTGAGCAATTAAAATTTAAAAAAGCTGGAGGGCCAGCTTTTTTAAATTTTAATTGCTCAAGGACTTAGCAAGAGTGTCAAAATTCTCATTAACATTTTGTTTTGTTTGAGAATTTGACCCTAAGCGCTTATTTTAATTTATTCGCACGAACGTCAAATTCTGTGGCTGTCAAATCTTTCGTATATCTGTGGTAGAATCGGCGCCGTGGGCCGTGAGTGTCTTAAAAAATGTTGTGTGAAGTCGTATGTCATATGAAGTAAACATCAAACTGCATCAAACAATAAAAAGTTATGGAAAGTACAAGAGTGCAAGTTGCAAGTAATCTGAAGAATATTATAACCAAAAAAAAATAAAACAACCAAGTGACGATATGGTGTGGAATTAACCCTAAATTACTTCGTCATACGCACAGAGTACTATGTTTAATATTTATAGAAAATGATTAATGAAAGTGCATTAATATGGTTAACTGAAAAATCAGCTGTTGGTGATGATAGTGATGAGAGTTCTTGGAGTGATGTATGCAGCTTGAAATCAACATCTTCAGAAGATGATGTTAATGAAGATTTATTTTTTCCTTTGATGCAGTATTTGTTAAGATTGAGGCGGAAACGAGTCGATGATTATTTACATATTATCGATTCATGGAATGATTCTAAATTTAAGAATCGTATGCGCATATCGAGGATTACTGCTGCGAGACTTATAGGTCAGTAAATTCTTATATGTGCATTTTAATTGCTAAAAAACAACAGATTTAAAATGTTTTAATATTTTTTACTTTAATTGCAGATGATTTGGATAAGTCTGGAATTATAGCATCACATAAGTTTGGACTCAAGCCTTTGGCACCTAAGTTATGTTTTTATATTTTTTTGTCATTCCTTGCCAACAGCGAACCACTGACTCCAATAGCAACGCGATTTGACATTTCCATATCGTCAACATTTCGAGTGATTCGAAAAGTTATAGCTTGGTTATTAACTAAGTTAGACGAAGTCATAAAGTGGCCTCAGAACTATGAAGAAATCCTAACAACATCTAACAATTTTGTATCAAAACTAGGTATTGCTAATGTTTTAGGAATAATTGATTGTACTCATATAAAAATAGAAAAACCCAAAAACCATAGAGACTATTTTAACACAAAAGGTTATTTTTCAATTATATTACAAGCTACTATTGATGCAAATTTACGGTTTACCAACATATTTTGCGGTGAACCAGGTTCATCCAATTGTAAAAGAGTTTTAAAGAAATCTCCTTTATTTGTTATAGCAACTCAAAATAAGGACAGTATTTTCCCCCACGATACATATATAGTAGGTCATTCAGGATACCCTTCGTTATCATGGTTGGTCCCTCCATTTCGTGAAAGTAAACGATTATCTGTACAGCAGAGAAATTTTAATATAAATCATTCTAGTAGCAGACAATTAAGTGATAAAGCCTTTAAAATGCTTAAATCAAGATTCCGAAGAATTAAACATTTTACTGTATATCGAGACATAGCCTTTATCACTGACACGATTGTGGCTGCGTGTATCCTTCAAAACTATTGTCTTAACGAATTGGATGAATTGGAAGACCAGGATAATATTGAACTTGAATCGTAAAAATATTACTTAGGCGTCATTCGTGTCTTTATTTTGTAAATAACTTTTGGTTCTCAATCAATTTTTTAAGTAAGGCACATTTTTCTCTCTCAATTTTTAACATTTCTTCCTGTTTTTTCTCTTTTAACTGCAACTTTTTAAGAGCTATAGTTTGTTTTATGTCTAATTCTTTTTTACGAAGTTGCATTTCTTCTTCTCGCAATCGCAAACGTCTTTCAACTTTTTCTTCCCGTGCGGATCGTTGTTCATCTTGTCTTTTTAAATATTCTTGCCATTGATTATTCAACTCTACCTTAGCTTTTCGTTCAACGCGTAAACTTCTATAAGGCATTGATGATTTCAATTGTTTGCTTCCAGTTGTAGGTACGTTATTGGGACCATAAAAACTGGACGATAGCCTATATGTCTCACCACCACCATCACAGCGCCCAAAGATTTGATGCATCTCATTAAAATATTTAAATGTTACGGCAGTATTTTGTCCATTTTCAATACAATCCCTGTATTTTTTTGTAAGAGAGTTTATTTTCCATCTGACTTGGTCTGGAGTTGCCTGAAATTTGTTAAAGTATTAAAAATATAATATTACAGTACAATAACATAGCATTATTTTTGATGAATTTTGCATGTTTTTTTATACGTACCACAATATTATATGCTTTTAAGTCTTCGGCCATAGAAATCCACATTTTAGATTTCTTTTTGGGATTATCAATCATTTGCACCTTTGTTTCGTATATTGATAAAAGAGTTATGACGGATTCTTTTGTCCATATTATAGCTAAAATGTAAAGGAGATCGTTATTTACGTAATGTTTTAATTACAAAATAATATTAAAACAATATTCTCTATCGACGAATTTTGCTTGTAATTTTTAATATAGGTAAATATTATATTGTTAAGATATCAGAATGTACTCGTACTTAACATGTACGCATAGAATAAATAAGACTATTCATTAATGTGATAATGTATTATATTATTACGTGCCAATTGGGACGTCTTGAGTTACATTTATTTTTACTTGCTATTAGGATACCTACTTTGTTTATTGGTGTCAGATATCACTGAAGTGTCTACTTGATTTAGAGATTGATTTTGAGAATCATATGTTGCCAAAGCAATGTTTGGTTTGTAAATTTGATCTGAAACAATTTTTAATATAAGTACATACAGTATTAAATATTTCAAAAAATAAATTTCAGTAAGTAAAATATCCTATTTTTTACATTTATTATTATTATCCACCTATTTAATCTCATATTATTACATTATGGCTTTACTTTTCTTATTCACCTTTATTATATACCCTTAAAAATAATAAAAATAAAGTAAATATTATATTGAAAGTCACGAAAAAAATTGAGAAATAAATAATTTTCACTTACTTTGATCGTCCAGTATAGCTAATACTGCAATATTGTTATCAACGTTTACATCCATTTTGTTTCGACTGTTTTCTGTTTTCCAATTATGTCCAACACGGAGTGTCGCGTTAGAAACTAAATATTACTATCGATAGGTACTTTGCTAGTTTAATAGTGCCAGGAATTAGTGAAATTGTATAATCCTTATAAAATTGATTATACTATTTTGCTGTTATTGATAATAAAAATTGCTGTTCCAGATGGATACAGGTTAGCGCACTATGCACTGTGTCTGATGCGTATGTGTGTCACTGTCCACTGTGTACAATACTATGACAAACCTAACATTTCAATGGATTATTGTGGAACTAATTTGAAAAAATCTCGATATTTTGGTTACGTTTTAAAGGTGGGAGAGCCATTTTATTATTACTATTACATGAGATAAAAACATATTTTTTGGAATATGCCGATAGTAATAAAATAAGAAACAGCTAAAAAAATCTAGTGTCATTTAACACAGTGGCGCTTTAGCCAACGGCCAAGTGTTAATATTGTTACATGTTCATCTCTATTCGTTCATTCTTGTTAAGTGTGTTTTCTTTTGCCAGTTGATCGTTCCTTTGTTGGCTTTTTATTATAATTTAAATTTCATTTGTAAAATTTTAAATGGCAATATATAATACTTGTCTGTGGTATAAACTTCAGTCATTTTTTCGTTCATTCATTTCATCATTCATTCATTTTAATGTCAAGGACGCAGCTGAAGTGACGTGTGTTCGAATTAGCGATTTTTTATTTTCAAGTTTTTTTACGTAAATGTGTTTTATTAAACGAAATTATAATTAGTAAATTACGATGGCAAAGTGTGGAGAATATATTAAAAGTCAATTTCCATTGATTGATGATGAACTGAAGCAGTATGTTGAAGGTACATTTTAGGTTATATGACAATAAATCGAATGATTTTTTTACTTGTTTTTATTGTTATATTGAAACCTTATTGAGTAAGAGGTATAGTATGGATAATATTTTATATTTGAGCTAATTTGCTATAGATTAACATTAAGATTTTATATATTCTTGAAGTATTTATCTCTAAAGTTAGTATCCTATTATAGACATACTGGCTAGCAGTGCAGGAGAGTTTGAGGATACCGATGAGATCTACGAAGCCGTTGGTGAAGTACTGCTAGGTATTTCTGAGAAGTCTGAAAATGATATTAGGTATGTAGCTTTACTTTTTGTTTTTTTTTTCATTAAATTTCCCTTCATAAGAGCTATTAACCTAACAAATTACATTGATTATGGTAAAGAAGACCATTTTACTGTGGTCTACTGTTATAAATGCCTGATAATTGTTTATTTTTACAATTTTGTGCTAAATGCTATATTATTTTTGTTGTGCAATACTATAATAATAATACTTGAATTATTGCACAATATTAGTTACTTTGTGTTTAAATTAGAAGTATACTCTCAGTCATCTCAGTGGCTTCATAATATTATATTAAACTTTAGAAAACCATGCAATATAAAATCAGATTCATGATTCATGAACCTAAACATGTAAAACAAAATGAAGCCTGATTCATAGCTCTAACATAATATTATGTTGTTGTACCCGGTGAATAAACCGATAACTATAAAAACTCAACTATACAGGAAAAATAAAAAACCTATTTTTCATTAGAACCATTTGTTGCAAAAACCAGAACTTTTAAGATGTATAATAACTTTTTTATTTATTACAAGAAAAATGTAAAAAAAAATTGAGTAGATGTATTTGGTCCTGTATAATTAGAATATGAAATAAAAGCTAAACCAAGACAATGGCAATTATCCGTTTATTCATCTGGGATGGTGATATGTAAATACACTGACATTCCAAAAGCTCTACCAATATTGATTTGGCAAAAATAAACTTTCTGCTATTTAGGACTAATTTGTGAATAAAATACTATTTCAACATTATTATTCAGGGATATATGTGAGAAGTTACTGCACATGCTGCAGCCAGATAAGACAAGCAACTGCAACGGGCCCAGGAAAGTGTTGGACGCACCCATACACCTTGCCTCCATGACCACTACAGTGCAGGAAACTGATGATCTCAAGAGTATATGGCTGCAGACTAGAGATGACACATTGGTAAGTTATTTTACCCCCTGGAAATTAGCATTTATGTTATTCCACGGTGTGAGGCTTAGACCTAGAAAATAGCTTAGACTTTTGCCTCTAAGCTATTTTCATATTTCAGCCCTTCAGCCCAGCATGAAGAAGTTAAAACACATCCATCCAACCATACTTTTGTATTAATAAAAAAATTAATGTGTTGATTGGTCAAAAAGTTTATTTGGTGCCTATTACTTAATTAAATTGTTAAAGTGAATGTAAAGTTGTGTTCAAGCGCTTTAGTCTCAAATCAAACTAATTGTATAGTTAAATAATTAACAAGTAAATTAAATTACAAATTTAAAAAACCCCCAACGCAACGCTTTGTAATTCGCGTTTTTTGGTGACGGCCATCTTGGATTTTAAATTTTTCGTAGTGCGTTGTATTCTACTAGTCAAGCCCTTTCATTTGATATCCATATTGAGGGGGTCGTGGAAGAAAAAAGTTATCCGTCATTTTGTAGCGGCGACTATCTTGGACCGATTTCCACTAAACATGGCTAAAACACTCGACTAACCCTACTTTCAAACAAAAAAACTAAATTAAAATCCGTTCATCCGTTCGGGAGCTACGATGCCACAGACAGACACACACAGACAGACAGACAAACAGACAGACGGACGGACAGACAGACAGACAGACAGACACGTTAAACTTATAACACCCCATCGTTTTTGCGTGGGGGGTTAAAAACTTACAGTGGTTTATTCTATATACTTACAGGGGTCGCCAGTCCTCCACAAGATAGATTAACTTGAACCATTAATTGTAAACATTAGTAGTACTTAAGATCTTGTGGAAATAAACATTTTTTTTTTATTATTTCACAGAAAGTAGACGCAAAAAAACTAGAAAAAGCAGAAGCGAAACTGCAGCAGAAACAACTAAAACAGAAAGATTTGAAAGTGCCCGTTGCAGCTCCCACACTACAGACCGCCACAGCATCACAAGTCACATCCAAGAAGGACAGTAAACTCGAGGCAAAAGGCAATAATAGGACCCAGGACATTAGGATAGAGAACTTTGATATAGCTTATGGTGACAGGTAAACAACAAGTGCTTTGTATTTTACTCTCACCTAATGATTGATGCAGCAAAGTGATGATGTATGACACGAAATGCCATTATCCAGTTATATATTATATATCTGGCATCTTTAAATTTTCTGATAGGATATTTTACGTTTAATACTGTCTCTCAGAAAATAACCCACATCAGAAATCAACTTACATCAAAATCATAATTGTAGAATTTTGGTAATAAAATTTGAATAATTAGATTTTAAACAAAACATTGCAAAGGGAATGCATATCAGTTAGTTGGTATTTCATATGAGTATTGTTGTACTAGATGTTGTATTAGAATGTGTATGCAAGTGTGAGAATTTGTGATCAACATTGAATATGTGGTTTACATGTCTATTTTTAGTCCCTTAAATCATCAAATAGGTTTCTTATTTCAATTCTCACAGCTTAGTTAGGTGGCAGTTGCTATTTAATTTGTACAATAAAAAAATATATTTCAGGGTGTTATTACAAGGCGCAGATTTAGTACTAGCGTTTGGACGACGTTACGGTCTAGTCGGAAGGAATGGTCTCGGCAAGACAACACTGCTTAGAATGATAGCTGCTAAACAACTAAAGATCCCCTCTCATATATCCATATTGCATGTAGAACAGGAGGTAGTCGGTGATGATACAATAGCATTGCAGAGTGTTCTTGAATGTGATACAGTTAGAGAAAATTTATTGAAGAGAGAAAAGGAAATTACAGCTGCTATTAACAGTGGGTAAGTTACAACTTATTACTCTCTCAAAAAACTAGCCTAGCTATTAAAATTAGTACAGTGACATACCTGAAAAGAACATTTTTATTTTGTAAACTGTGATATTGATTCTACCATATTTTACTATGAAAAATTTGTGAAATTATAATATCTTTATCAAATTATAATCTACAGTAGAAATTCATTATAATGTATGTATGTTAACAGCTTTGTGATGAATTCAATCTAAATTATGATATTGTTCTCATGTCTTGATCCTGGATCGAATTATGGTCTTTTTTTACATCAGATTGAGTAGTTTCTTAGATATTTAGACACTTTCCTGTACACACATAATATCCTTTTTCACACAGTTCATTTACACAATACATACAACAATATTTTGTTATTCAACATGTTTGTTTCTTCAGTTCAACAGATACAAACCTATCAACGGAACTGACAGAAGTGTACGCCCAGCTAGAGAACATAGAAGCGGACAAGGCGCCGGCGCGTGCCTCCATCATACTCAGCGGGTTAGGGTTTACGCCGGAGATGCAGGCGCGGGCCACCAGGACGTTCTCTGGCGGTTGGAGGATGAGGCTCGCCTTGGCTAGGGCACTGTTCTCTAAGTGAGTACAAATGCACTTACTTGATACACTGTGTCTGAGGGCCTAGTTTAGGGTTCACTCCGGACATGCAGGCGCGGGCTACGAGGACGTTCTCTGGCGGTTGGAGGATGGGGCTCGCCTTGGCTAGGGCACTGTTCTCTAAGTGAGTACAAATATACTTGATACACTGTTTCAGATGGCCTAGTTTAGGGTTCAAGCCGGAGATGCAGGCGCGGGTTACGAGGACGTTCTTTGGCGGTTGGAGGATGAGGCTCGCCTTGGCTAGGGCAATGTTCTCTAAGTGAGTACAAATGCACTTACTTGATCCACTGTGTCTGAGGGCCTAGATTAGGGTTCACTCCGGACATACAGGCGCGGGCTACGAGGACGTTTTCTGGCGGTTGGAGGATGAGGCTCGCCTTGGCTAGGGCACTGTTCTCTAAGTGAGTACAAATGCACTTACTTGATACACTGTGTCTGAGGGCCTAGTTTAGGGTTCACTCCGGACATACAGGCGCGGGCTACGAGGACGTTTTCTGGCGGTTGGAGGATGAGGCTCGCCTTGGCTAGGGCACTGTTCTCTAAGTGAGTACAAATGCACTTACTTGATACACTGTGTCTGAGGGCCTAGTTTAGGGTTCACTCCGGACATACAGGCGCGGGTTACGAGGACGTTCTTTGGCGGTTGGAGGATGAGGCTCGCCTTGGCTAGGGCAATGTTCTCTAAGTGAGTACAAATGCACTTACTTGATCCACTGTGTCTGAGGGCCTAGATTAGGGTTCACTCCGGACATACAGGCGCGGGCTACGAGGACGTTTTCTGGCGGTTGGAGGATGAGGCTCGCCTTGGCTAGGGCACTGTTCTCTAAGTGAGTACAAATGCACTTACTTGATACACTGTGTCTGAGGGCCTAGTTTAGGGTTCACTCCGGACATGCAGGCGCGGTCTACGAGGACGTTCTCTGGCGGTTGGAGGATGGGGCTCGCCTTGGCTAGGGCAATGTTCTCTAAGTGAGTACAAATGCACTTACTTGATCCACTGTGTCTGAGGGCCTAGATTAGGGTTCACTCCGGACATACAGGCGCGGGCTACGAGGACGTTTTCTGGCGGTTGGAGGATGAGGCTCGCCTTGGCTAGGGCACTGTTCTCTAAGTGAGTACAAATACACATACTTGATACACTGTTTCAGAGGCGGCCTATTGACTTGGAAAGTGAATAAATGGATTTTGAAACCTCCACAAGACTACAAAACTTTATTTCGAATTTTTACGTTAAAATTATCTTATTCACATGTTGAACTTGATTTAAATACAAACAACGTAAAGTATAAACATTGTAATAATTTGACATTCACAGATCGTTGCGCATCTTAGTCCTGCAGGCTGATATTGTCAGTGTTATAGTGTTATATTCTGCTGTGATTTTCTTTTGTGGAAAATTTAAGTTACTTGGTGAAATGACAGTGTTTTTTGACAGTGCTGTTTTTGCAATTTCTGTATGATGATGAAGATGTAGAATGTAGGGAATTAATGGATAAATGGATGTTTGTTACTTGTAACTCTTTCACATTTAAACAAACGAAATTGGGTTAAAATTTGCTATAAAGGTTACCCTAGAATAGCAGATAATATAGACATCTTTTGAACATGTAAAACCTTGGCACAGCTAGAATGCTAATTACTAAACCATGCATTATTTCTTCCAGACCCGACCTGCTACTTCTGGACGAGCCCACAAACATGTTGGACATTAAAGCCATCATCTGGTTAGAGAACTACCTTCAGAACTGGCCCACCACGTTACTCGTGGTCTCTCACGACAGAAACTTCCTGGACACAGTACCCACAGATATTATGCATTTACATACACAGAGGATAGACATTTACAGGTAAATAGTGTAGACATTTAGAGGTAAATAGTGTAGACATTTAGAGGTAATTACTTTTATACTTGTGACTTCGACCGTGGGTAGTTACCACCCACTGGACAAAACCATGTCGCCAAGCGGTTCAGTTAACCCAAGGAGGGATTTATTACTCCTTCTAGGCCCTAGCCTAGAAGGTAACGTAGGTAGTAGCAGACCTATCTGCTACTATCTACGGCCGCACCGTCGCTTAATATCGCGATTGATGTCAAAGGCTAAAAATATATCGAATAAATATAAAAGGAAACACCCATTTAATTAAGATATTTAACATTACGAGAAATTATGAGCAGTCAATCTATAAAAATTTTATCTTTAAAATACGCGATTGTGGCGCCCCATCCGGAGTCCCTTTTGTGAAAAGCACTCTAGTATTTTTGGTTGTAGTAAATATGATATAAATATATTCCAGAGGCAACTACGAGCAGTTCCACAAGACCAAGACGGAGAAGCTGAAGAACCAACAGCGCGAGTACGAGGCGCAGCAGCAGCATCGTGCGCACACGCAGGAGTTCATCGACCGCTTCCGATACAACGCCAACCGCGCCTCCTCCGTGCAGAGCAAGATCAAGATGCTCGACAAACTGTGAGTGTCCCTTCACTTACTGCCGCGAGTACATCTGTATACTGCAGGAGTTCATCGACCGCTTCCGATACAACGCCAACCGCGCCTCCTCCGTGCAGAGCAAGATCAAGATGCTCGACAAACTGTGAGTGTCCCTTCACTTACTGCCGCGAGTACATCTGTATACTGCAGGAGTTCATCGACCGCTTCCGATACAACGCCAACCGCGCCTCCTCCGTGCAGAGCAAGATCAAGATGCTCGACAAACTGTGAGTGTCCCTTCACTTACTGCCGCGAGTACATCTGTATACTGCAGGAGTTCATCGACCGCTTCCGATACAACGCCAACCGCGCCTCCTCCGTGCAGAGCAAGATCAAGATGCTCGACAAACTGTGAGTGTCCCTTCACTTACTGCCGCGAGTACATCTGTATACTGCAGGAGTTCATCGACCGCTTCCGATACAACGCCAACCGCGCCTCCTCCGTGCAGAGCAAGATCAAGATGCTCGACAAACTGTGAGTGTCCCTTCACTTACTGCCGCGAGTACATCTGTATACTGCAGGAGTTCATCGACCGCTTCCGATACAACGCCAACCGCGCCTCCTCCGTGCAGAGCAAGATCAAGATGCTCGACAAACTGTGAGTGTCCCTTCACTTACTGCACACATCCGGAGCACGCATCCGTAGCTCGCATCCTTCCATACAAAAAACATAGCTGTAACCGTTTCCACAGGGCTAAGCTATGCACCAATGAATATGATTGGTGGATATCAAATGCATCCATAGCAACGTAGCATAGCATAAGGGATAATATCTCTGGTCGAAAGGCACCCTTAGGCTTCTGTAGTCAACAAAGAAACCTTATAGTTTCGCTCTGTCCGTCCGTCCGTTCGTCCGCGGCTTTGCGGAGAAACTATAAGTTCTAGAAAGCTGTAATTTTGCATATTGGAGGGTATGATACGTACCACCTAACCCAAATCGAGCGAGTGTTTATTTTTTTATTATATAATTTCAGACCTGAACTGAAACCAGTGGAGAAAGAAATAGACGTAGTTCTGAGGTTCCCCGAAACAGAACCGCTCTCTCCGCCTATACTGCAGATAAACGAAGTTGGATTCTATTATACTAAGGATAAGGTCATATTTACAAACATCAATTTGGGAGCTACGTTAGAATCTCGGATATGTATCGTAAGTATAAAAATCTATATTTTTTAAAATATTATGTGTCTTTTCTCTATTATTTATCTATCTAATCGTGTCATAAATGCGAAAAAAGATATTTTTGTGCAAGAAGATGGACGGTGACGAACATCATGCTCGCCTGATGTTAAGCGATAACGTCTGTCCGTTAGTCAGCCAGTTAGTGTTACCTAACATTTGATAGGTAAGAAGTTAAAAAATATATAATTGAATAGACTTGCAACAGTGATCCACTAGCCTATTTGAATAAAATAATTTTGAGTTTGAGTTTTAAGAAATTTCAAAACCTGACCAGTAAAATCTACCATTCATATGACTATCAATGAACTGGACAAAATTTTATGATATATTGAATTGATTAAAAATTAATTACCCCCCTTTAAATAACCTCTTAATAACATCCCGTTTTGTTACTGATTAAAAACCTAACGGTACTTGCACAATAATTATAATTATCAATGTACAATGTACATGGATTCAATTGACCTGAATGTGGCATGATTGTGAATAATTACAGCTCGCCAGTTTGCCTTCGACGTAATTATTACGATTAATTCACGGACCGTGAGAAAACGCTAACTATTCCTATTGGAATCGATTGGATCACAAGTTTTTGTGGCACTTATTATGCGTGAATTATGATTTCTTCCATTTTGCATGCAATTGTCCAGCGGTTATGCGAGATTGTAGCTTTATTATAAAATGGAATAACCCATCTAAGTGTTCAATTGTGTTTAAATTATATCATAGGTATCTTTACTTTAGGTTTAGGTTTTATCTAACATCCAACAGGTAAATTTTTTTCTTTTACCTGCTTAACACGTCGTGATTTTTGCCTAATAAGTTATTGTAACTGTGTACTCATTATAGATTTTTTATTTAGTTTACTTCTTTTACCCTGATATAAAACTGTGTGTATTCTAAGGTGGAAAGGTTATCTTATCTTATAAAGGGGGCTGACACAGTCAGCAACACTTCGACCCATTGGGATCTATTGTGTTCACCCCTTGCCTACCGTTTCTTACTCTTCGAAGAAGTGGTTAATTAGCGTGGTGATCCCACTAAGAGGAAGAAACCTGTACTCCTCCGGTTTGGGGTACGCTGTCCCAAGGAGGCTCATGCGTTTCGTAGCCAGCACGTCGCATTCGCACAAAATGTGCTCCATGGTTTCTGTACCTGTGGAAAGGTTAGGACAAAATTACTCTTTAAAATAGTGACTATTCAGATTAGAATTTATTCCATGGATATTAACGTCGATAGGTGCACTTTTAACCTACAAAAAAAAACAATTCTGTTACTTTTTAAACAATCCTTTTTTTATTGTAGGTGGGTGACAATGGCGCAGGTAAAACAACGTTATTAAAAATAATAATGGGCATACTATCTCCGACGAGCGGCATCAGAAGCGTACATAGAGGACTCAAATTCGGATATTTCTCACAACATCACGTCGACCAGTTAGAAATGAATGTTAATTCAGTTGAATTATTACAGAGAAGTTATCCAGGTAAGTTCACTTTTAAAATTGAGGGTACTTGCTTAAGTTTGTTGTAAGGGTTGTCTCGAGATGTCATTGGAATAATTTTATTTATAAATAAGTTGCATAATTGACCTAAAACTAGAGTACCAATTACCAATCATGTGCACTATTATTGCACACTATTGCACTAGTGCACAATCAGAGCATTTTTATTTTTAAGAAAAATGCCGCACCGAAACATCTATTAGAGATGAGATGTTTCAACATGCTTGAATATTCTTAGAGTTTTCTGTTTCCTTTCTAAGCTAAATAATTTAACTTGGAACTTTAGTGGTTAACCCAATTATAATTAAGTGCAAAAACAAATTATGCTTGATTTCTGCATACCATTTTTATACTATTTGCTAAGGTTCTTAAAATATTTTATTATCTAGCATAACGCTAGGACTAACTTAATGCTAAAGTAGAATATTGTACCAGTTGACCTGTACATACATTTAAACAATGAATTTGCAGGTAAAACAGTAGAAGAATACAGACGTCAACTAGGCAGTTTCGGCGTGAGTGGAGACCTAGCGTTACAAACCATAGCCAGCTTGTCCGGAGGACAGAAATCCAGGGTCGCCTTTGCTAACATGTGTATGGGCAACCCTAACTTCCTTGTACTCGACGAGCCGACCAATCATCTGGACATTGAAACCATTGAGGCGTTAGGGAAGGCTATTAATAAATATACGGTAAGTGAAATGTAGTGTAAAGTATTAAGTATTTTGATACTTAGCACTTAAAAGTTTTTCTGAGAATAGGCTACTTAAAAAGGATTTGGTATGAAGGTAAAGCCGTCTTAAAGGCTTATTACACCTGGCTAAATTTAGAAGCCTAAATTCAGTTGCCACTGAATTAAGTCAAGTGTAATCACATTTAGCATCCTAAATTTAGAAGAAAGAATCGTTCATCCTAATTTAGATTCTGAATTTAGTGACTTAATTCAGCCAAGTGTAATAAGGCTTTTAGCTAATATTTATATGTATAAATAATTCTGTTGAACAATGTGAATGATCCCATCAAATGTACTCACTAATCAAAATATTTATTAATGTCGAGTTTACACAAAGTCAGTAAAATTTAAGTTGTGACGTTATAAGAACTAATTATAAAAAGTATGGTAATTCTCTCCGAGTCACCAATTTAAACTAAATGAATACCTGGCTCAGTTGAGATTTATGACCTACATATTATTTCATTATAATTAGTAACTAGCTTACGATCGCGGCTTTGCCCGCGTGCCAAAATCCTTAGCGGAGGTCTACGTCATAAAATGTATGTGTGTTCTAAACTTCAACCCAATCCGTTTAGTGGTTTGGGCTGTGCGTTGATAGATCAGTCAGTCACTCTTTCCTTTTATATATTTAGATAGATATTATGCCCCATCATTAGGACTCCAATCTGCTATCACTTCTTACTGCACTGACTCATACAATATCACTTTGACATAAATTATCATAAATTGTATGTAATTACGCTATTTTTAGATAAACAGGGAGGGATTTATCCCGCCTTCTAGGTATAGTCTGCTGCCATCTACGGCCGCGTCTCGCTTAACATCACGCGAGATCGTGGTCAAAGACTTACTTATAATGAATTTAAAAAAAACAGGAACTACTTTTGATTGTTGACATCATTTTCATATCCTTGAGTATAATGTATTTGTTTACACATAATAATATTATTATACCTTGATAATATTTGTCTTATCATGTTAATTATTCATGATATATAATATAATAATTGGATCTGTAATTAATGTGTGGCCATATTACATCAGCTAATGTGTTTTATCTAGATTTGTCATATAACGTACTTTCTACCTACATTATTATCTTTCAGCACAATCTTTTATGTGGGATCTTCGGCTATTATCAGTACTACACGGCCAAATTTGGCATTTATACTTACCACAAAACCCGCGTTTTAAATGATATCTTTAAAAAATCGCTTAACGATTTCAATACTATTTAAATTAGTATTTATAAATCAAAAATATCTGAAATCGCCGCTCCAGTTCGAGTTATCAGTGAATTTATGAAAAGGTTCGTCCTTGGTCTGAGGTCACATTGGCTGCGGCGGCGTTTTATAGTCCCTTTGTATATCCCAGAGGCCTGAAATTAAATTTGTATGAAAGAATCCTTTGACAAAACACAACGTTTGTTTTTCGGAGTCAATGTGTTAAAAAGTGTATAAATTTTTGCTATCCCAAATCCCATTCAACTTTAAAGGATCAAATGTTTCAGACCATACTTTAAGCTTTTTCTTGAATTGACCTTTTTTATTCCAGGGTGGCGTAATCTTAGTATCTCACGACGAGCGTTTAATACGAATGGTTTGCAAAGAGCTCTGGGTCTGCGGCAATGGCTCCGTGGAGAGCATAGAAGGAGGCTTCGACGAATATCGCAAGATCGTCGAAAGGGAACTAGAGGCACAGAATAATAAGTAGACTAATTTATATTGAATCCACTGAGGCTGTTCGTGCATAGTTGACAATATTTCCACTGTCTATATTTGTTCTGACGTTACCCAGTGTCTTAACAAGACCGAAAGTGTAGTGATACTGAAGGATTGGTTTTTTATCAAGTGAAAGTGATGCCCAGAATCGACGACCTATTTTGGCTGATCAGTTTAACCATTTTGTACGGTATGGTTTCTTTATTTTGTGATGATTCATAATAAAATTTAGTGCAATACACAATAATAGGTATTCTTAGTTAATTTATTACTGTAATGGATCTGATCAAATATGAAGTTGGGTTTGATTTTGTGAAATAAGTTTTTTGTCAGTAGTTTGGCGGTTAGTTGCAGCCCTTGAGTATTACTACAGCTTTTATGCGTCTTGTATAATCTTATTCACATTGTATGGTATATCTGCTTATGAGATTATAGCTATTTTTGTATCGTTAACATTCTCTACCATAGTAATTATTACATTGACTGTATAATTGTTTTCTTACGGACAACTCTACACATGTAAAAAGTTACTAAATGATGTATTATAACTTCATGTAGTCTTTCATTATTTATTTATTATGTAATATCATGAGGACGAAATGAAATACTTGTTAATATCGATGCAAATTTTTATTATTTATACCATCAACCTCTCTCACAGTCCGCATTTAAATAGTTACACCATACGATTCCATAAACAATGGCAATTAAAAAAATAATTAACTTAAATGCATATTTATTATTTACAAATTAAAATCAGAAATACATAATATACAATTAAAATAATGACTAAGATAGCAACAGAACAGTTAAGAATTAAAACTCGTTCGGCTGTCGTCGGATTGAACTCAAGGCAGAAGTTCTAAAGTAAGCAAACGCCATAATATATTGAGACTTCATCGGTGCTCTGGTTTAGTAAATGCAATACTATGTTACATGCATTCCACATCGGAGGGAAGTATCGGTACTAATCAATCGTAATAAATTATTATAGAAGTGGATCATTTCAATGTAATATTGAGGTATAATCTACTATACCGGTTTGAATTATGGCAATTTATGATTGTGAATATATGTAGTAAAGTACAAACTAAAAGTTATACACACTAACAGATCACAAATACTCTTAACTCTAATGTTACTTATGTCCAGTTGGCAATGACAAATGGCTGTTGCATCACACGACTCTCACTGAAGTAAGAGGGGTCGAATAAATAAAATACAATTACTGATGTTTCTTGCGCCGCGTTTTGGTTTTGTCCGCGTTCCTCAGCACCTCGGCGTAGGAGAGCTCGAGCTTGCGCAGTTTGTGGATCTCCTGCGAGGCGGTGCTCTGCTTGATGTCCCACGAGTCCGTCTCGGCGTTCCAGCCCTGGTAGATCTTGCCCGTGCGCCCGCTCGCGCTCGGCGTCGGCGAGTTCATGTTGCGGTTGTAGAACTGCAACGTGGACCCGTTCCACTCGGTCTCGGCGGGTCGAGCTAGTGGGCTCACCTCGATCGGCCTGTAATCCCTCCTCTTCTTGTTCGACGACTTCTGGTAGGTGACCTTCGGCGGCGAGGGGAACACGGGCGAGTCCGCGCCCTGGCGCTCCTGGCTGTGCTTGCGGTTGCGATGTCTGGACTTCTTTCTAGTGGCCGCGATGTACTCCAGCGGCTGACGCACCAGCGGAGTCAGTACGCGGTCTTTTTCCTTCTCCTCTGGCTCTTTCGCTTCTTTTCTTTCTCTCGGTTTCTCCGTGGTGCTCTCCTCCGCCGGCTTATTTTCTTTGTTCTCCTTACTCTTTCTGGTCTCGGCCTCCTGTTTCTTCGGGGTCGGTTCGGCCGGTCTCTCGATCTCTTTGAGTGTCGGAGTCTCGGGTGCGGTGATATCGGACACTGGAAGCGACTGTTCAGACATGACAGACGAGAAAACGCTCTGGGTGTCGTCGGTCAAGTTGCCGGGAGCCTCCTCGTTCGCCGGTGTGACGGGAGGAACCTTCCCGGCGGTAGTGTCGTCCAACAACGGCAGTTGTTCACCGTCGTCTTTATTCTCCGCCGCTTTCTTGAGAATTGTGAATATTTCCTTGAATAGTTCTCGGTACTCGGGCCTGTTTCGGAAACGACTGTCCATGGGGCTGACGTCGTCGTAAATACTGAATCGGTAATCCTCTCCGTCGGCGATGGTGCAAAGGAAGGAGCCGGGCCGCTCGCGCTCCGTCTGCGTTGCCTTGTTGCTTGTCTCGTCGGAGAAGCCGGAGCTCGAAGTCTCCGCCTCGGAGAAGTCTGGGGTCTGTATGATCTTCTTGCGTGAAGTAGGCTCGACCTTTTTCTGTTTCTCGCCTTTCTCCTCACCGTGTCCGCTCTCCTCGTCGGTGTCTTTCACGCTGAATTGGCTGAAATCTCCCGATGTTTGAAGTTCGTCTTGAAGGGACATCGGACCGGATGGGTTCTGTGCATTGGGTGTCGTGGTCGGTTTGTTCTTCCTTATGTTTTTGACCTGCGACAGCTGCACTTCTAAAAGAGCCTCGTATTTCTGTACCAGCTCTCTGTAGGGGTTGTCGTGGCCATCCTCTTTGTTCGCCCAGATGCCTTGAAGCAACTTTTCCTTGGCATTCTGTAAGTTATAAATGATAGTAAAATATTATGTTCATTACAAAATGTAAGAGAGGCGGTGAATAAATGGTTGTTATTTTTATGGGCTCTCTTCAGGTAATTTTGAAAAGATCTGATATTACGATGAATGACGTTACTAAAGAAAAGTTATTATCGTAAGGGTTTAGAATAGTTATAATAAGTGGCAACGAAAATGATAAGAGGAAGAGTGAGATGTGTTCTATTAATTATTTTTATTGTAGTGGTCGATTGCTTATTAAAGTAGATATTAGTCAAAAATACACCCATTACCACAATAAATTAGACGACACGATATTCTGCGTACAATATCACTTGCGTGTTAGAACATCATAAATAAAGCTACAAAAATTACTCTGACTCGCTGAGATGTGTCAAGATCCCTTACCAGATTATAATAAGTGACTTATCATAGCGAGATCTCGGAACATGCAATCATTTGTAGTGACCGTTATCTTAATAATACGTCACAATTACCATCACCACACCGAGAACCGAGTTACAAATTAGCGTGCATTAATCGCGTGTTAAAGTAACGTGTCGGTAATGGACGTACCTTCGACTACATACGGTATATCCAAAGAAAACTACTGCAAATGCGCTTCATAATGCATATGCAAAGCGTGATCAACAACATCAGGGGCAGTTGGAAAAGCTTTGTCGCCTAGAAACGAGCGAAACGTTCAATCAGAAGAAATCAAGACAGTTGGGGAAATCCACTGCCATGCATATTTATGGCGGAAAACAGTAACATGACTTCTTTGTCAATCACTCAGTAGAAACATCGGTTAGTCCAAGAGTCCAGCTCATGTTAATATGTTAGTCATGTTGCAAATTTATGCAGGATCGTGAATTAATTTTGTTAAAAGATGTCTATACATAAAATATACAGATTGTTAATAAAGGACAGAGTTTCTACACATAAAATAGAGTTAAAGCTAGAAGAGAGTAAATAATTTTCATGCAGAGGTAGCGAATGTTGATACTTACGTCGAACTTGACAAGTTTAGTGGTGACGAGATCTTCTGTTCTGGGACTGTCTTGGCCAGAAGGAGGGAGAATGAGCGAGCTAATAGCGCTTCTGTCGTCATCGTCTCCGTCGAGCATCGATGACATGTCGTCTCGCTCTACTCCTCTTAGACATCTGATGCAGAGCTGTCCTTGTCTGTGAGAAACAATAATGTTATGAGTAATTATTTTCCGTAGGCTTTAGGATTCACATCCGATAGTTATACCTTACCTAACTTCTTCAAGGATAGAGAATTCCTCATGCATAGACTTCGGTTCGTCTTCCCGCTGATGCCAATTCCTCAGTTGTTCGTGTATTCTGTTGTTCTCCTGCACCATCGACGCTAACTGCTCTTCCAGCTCCGTAACCCTCCTCTGTTCTTGAGCAAACGCCACTTTGCTCTCACGAAGCTCATCGCTTAGTCGGAGCAAGTCTTCGTCTTCTTTTGTTAATTCAGGCAGTGGCACTATCGCCTTTGGCGTGCTGTTCACTTCAACTTTCTTTTCTGAGACTACATTCTCCTTATCTTTGGGTTTTTCTGGTTTGCTTTCGGGTTTCCTCTCGGCCCGTCGTTTCGAGATCTCGAGTTGAGCGTTTAGATCGTCTACAGTCTTTTGAAGTTCCTCGCATTTTCCTTCCAAGGATTCGATGTTGGCGCATAATCTGGGAACATAGGCACAATGTTACCTTCGCAATGTTATGCACATATATTAAAATTTATATCCCTATCTAGATCTATATTTTATTTTTTATGAGACTTATATTACTTTATGTTGCAATATGTTACTATTAAATACCCAAAGAAATTAATGAGTTGTTAGCTAACAGTTTAAAAAAACAAGTTAGTAGGCAGTAGCCGCCTATGCTTAAACCAATTAACTTGCTAAACCACTAATTTGGACATTAAAAATGAAGTAAAGCGTGCATTAACGTTATGCAAATTATTATTTGTAATATTCATCTTAAAACTAGTAACATTGCGTTTTGCGATTGCAGGCGTATGCAATTTAGCCTTGATATTGATAAGAAAAAGTAATCAATTTACCTAGTCAGGTCATAAATTCTGTCACATGTTTAATATAAAATTATTGGAACAAGTTTATTTATTATGTAACCATTTATATACCAAAATAAATTTAACAAAACATAGATTCTTATGACAATAAAGTTTATTCAAAATGACCTCCGTGATTTTGAATACAGGCCTTCAATCTGCGCGGCCAGTCGTCTATCGCAGCACGAACGAGGTCCATGTCAATATCGGCTGCTGCCTTAATCAAGGATGTCTTGAGTGACTCCAAATTGGGATGAGGCTTTGAGCACGCCTTTTCCTCCAAGTGTTGCCATATCTTGTAATCTAACGGACTCAAATCTGGACTGGAGGAGGGCCAGTCTTCGTGCCGGATGAAGTCGATTTCACGCGCCGCCAGCCAGTCTTGTGTGCTCTTCGCTCTATGAGCTGGCGCCGAATCTTGTTGGAATACCCAGTGCCTGTTATTGAACATGGTATGAGAAACAGGTTCCACAAGGTTCGTCAGGACTGTATTTTGATACACAACTGCATTCGTTTTTACACCTTTCTCACAAAAATGTACCTCTGTTAAGCCCCAATAAGAAACTCCCAACCATACCATGAGCGAGGATGGAAAATGACCTCGTTGGACACGCGGAATACGGTTGCTCGCTTCTTCACTACTGTGTGCGTACACCTTATCATTTTGTTTGTTGTAGCTATCTTCTACGGTGAAAATTTTTTCATCCGAAAAAAGCATTTCTCGATATTTTTTTCTCGCGTACCGCTTCAACAAAGCGC
This sequence comes from Hemithea aestivaria, assembly GCA_947507615.1. NCBI lineage: Eukaryota > Metazoa > Arthropoda > Insecta > Lepidoptera > Geometridae > Hemithea > Hemithea aestivaria. The sequence goes on from OX382331.1 coordinate 13,690,474, forward strand.
GGCATCTCTTCAGTCTCAGGTCCATTAGACGAGCATTTAAACGATGTCCTGTTTTTCTTCGATATGCCCGAAGCCCTAAGTCTTCATTTAACACCCTTTTCACCGTGGTTCTGCTTAACCCCATCTGAAGGGCCAACAGTTTCTGCTTACGTTTGGGATTTCTTTGAATTCGCGCCTTCACAGCTTTTATCACTGCTGGAGTCCTAACAGACCGAGGGCGACCACTTCTTGACCTGTCATCTACACTAGAGTCTTCATTGTATCGTTTGATGGTACGATAAACGAATCTTTTGGTTATATTCAAATTTTTCAGTATGTCAAAAATTTGAATTGGCGCGTAACCGCAACGATGCAACGCAATAACTGCAACACGGTCTTCTTTAAGCGTCCACTCCATATTTAAAAATGAGTAAAATTCTAAAAAGTATACATTTTTATTTTCATGAACAATTCGAAATTCGAATTCAATAAACTTTTTTGTGGCCAGCATTCTAAAAGAAAAGTTTTTACTGTGTGACAATACTTATGACCTGACTAGGTATAATGGACTCGAGAAACACACATTACGATATAACATCAGTATGGACGCAATTCTACCTCAAAACGAATACACTCCCAATAAGTCATAAAGAAAAATTTTACGTGCTCGTGGACCATATTGGTGTACAGTCAACTACAAAGAGATGTATCCATGTTAGTCTTACAAAATGAAGGAACTTTTAGTATGCAAAAATTATTTACCCTTACTTCGTGACATTTTCAGTATCCACCAAATCTTATACTATATTCGATTCATTTTAAATGCTATTATTATGTATCACCTAAGGAAAAGTAGTGGGATACATCATTGTTGCATATTTAACGAGTCGATGATAATATAAAGGTTTTTAGGCGTTTATGGCGCCTAACTGAAGTAGGTAGTGTAAAGGAAACACTAAATCAGAAGGTAAAATATTGAATGTTTATTTACAAAAATGAGCCTACCTATATACAAAATAAATACCTTACAACTAGCGTACACAAAAGAAAGTTTTATGAGAAATTAGAAAGAGAAGAAATATTTACATGAAAGAGATAGAAACAGTGATATAAAATTGATGCGCAGATCGATGTGCGCAGGGTATATATGTTGCGGCTCTCGTAAATACAGCGCGCGGGAGTTGGCCTCTTCATTCGCCCGGACGTCGCCTCGCCGCTCACACGTGTTCACGTGTGCGCCCCAGCTCATCGAAGTGTTGTGAAGAAGTCTAGATTCCAGACGACAAGTGTAGTAGTGACAAGTGTGAAGTCTAGACTGGAGCGACGTGTGTGAAGTCTGGACTGCAGCGACGTGTGTGAAGTCTGGACTGCAGCGACGTGTGTTCAACGAGAGTGTCACTTGTTTCTTCTCCGAATTGAACATCAACAAAACCGCCCTTTTCAAGGCGTCTTGTTTGTAGTTTGAACAGCAGAAAAACCGCCCTTTTCAAGGCGATGGTTTTCTATTGTTTCTTGAAGATCTGCATACACGAACGTTGTGAAATAAATGAAGTGAAGTGCTTGAGTGTTGTGTTTTCTTTCTTCCCTGGTAACTTGTAGGTATTGGTGCTGTGTTGTAAGGTATGTTGTAGCCATGTCCGGGTATATTGTGGACATGGTGAGGTACATCGCAGGTAATGATCTTGAGGTACGTGGTAAGGTAAGGTACTTGTAGGTATGTAGTGTAGTGCACCTACAGTACTCCCCCTCAAGCGAAGCGTACCGGCAGTTTTATATTGCGGCCGGATCTTGATTGCTTCGTAGCAGGTACGGATGCTGTAGGTATATGTAGATCACTCGATGACGGAGTAGCTGCGCTGTCTGTGGTATTAGCGGGTGCATCGACGTCAGTGTCGAGGTTGATCGTGTAGGCAGGTTTCAGGCGATCGATCGATATAGTGGGCGATCGATTGTCAGGAACTTTTAGTAGGAACGTTTTATCGTTCCGCTCGACGACTTTGTACGGCCCTTCGTACGCAGGTTGCAGCGGCTTCTTGACTGCGTCCGTGCGCACGAAAACGTACTCGCAGGTCTTGAGATCTTGGTTGACGAATATGGGTCGGCTGTTGCTATGCGGCGTTGTAGGTTGCGCAGGCTTCACGGCGGCGATGGAGTTGCGCAGGCGATCGACGAAGTCGTAGTCCATGTCGCAGGATGATGTGACGGACGGCGCGGCCAAAAAATCGCTCGGTAAGCGTAGGTTTTGGCCGTAGGTAACCTCGGCGGCGCTTACGCCCGTATCACTTCGAGCGGCGGCGCGTAGACCCATAAGGACTGTAGGTAGCTCGTCGATCCACGTAGAGTTTTGAAGTCGTGTCTTGAGCGCGGTCTTGAGTGTGCGATGCCAGCGTTCGACCATGCCGTTTGATTGTGGGTGATACGGAGTTGTGCGGTTGCGCTTGATCCCCATGGCGGCGAGTAGTTTGGCGAACAGCTGACTCTCGAACTGGCGGCCTTGGTCACTCGTTAGGTACATTGGGCACCCAAATCGAGTAATCCAATTTTCGTAGACAATTTTTGCGACGGATTCGGCTGAGATGTCTTCGGTAGGTATAGCTTCGGGCCATCTAGTCACTCGGTCGATCATAGTAACTAGATATCGATGTCCGTGTGAAGATGTAGGCAGTGGTCCGACTATATCGACGTGTATGTGTTGGAAGCGGTCGGTTGGCGGGAATTTTGAAACTTCGCTCCAAGTATGTCGTGTGATTTTGCATTGTTGACATCGAATACATTGTCTCGCCCAGGCAGCGACGTCGGCGTTGATTGAGGGCCAGAAGAATTTTTCAGTGATCAGCTTGCGTGTGGTGCGAATACCAGGGTGACTGATGTTGTGTACGGCGTCGAATGCGTCGCGGCGAAATTCTTCTGGTAGGTATGGTCGGATGGACGGTGTAGATGTCTCGCAGTACACAGGCTTCGACGTTCCAGGCAAAGTAATTGGTTTGAGCGCCAAATTACTTTGTTTGCTGAGCTTGTGTATTGTACTGCTGTCTCGTTCTTGCGCGGCTGCGATCTTGTTGTAGTCGAGTGTTGTAGGGCACGTTATTGTCTCGACTCTGCTGAGTGCGTCGGCTACAATGTTGTCTTTGCCGCTGATGTGGCGAATATCAGTGGTAAATTCGCTAATGAAAATCAGCTGTCTTGCACGGCGTGGTGTCTCAGATGGTGATGGCGGCTTCTGCAGTACGTAGGTTAGCGGCTTGTGATCGGTGAAAATGATGATGTTTCGGCCTTCGAACATTTTGCGGAAGTGTTTTACTGACATGTAGATAGCCAGTAACTCTCTGTCGAATGTGCTGTACTGTCGTTGTGCGTCGCTGAATTTCTTCGAAAAATAGCCGAGAGGTTGCCATTTTTCATCGATGTACTGTTGTAGTACTGCTCCGGCGGATTTGTCTGAGGCGTCGGTGAAAATAGCGATCGGTGCGGTGTGCGATGGATGAGCGAGCAAAGCTGCGTTTTTAATCGCATTTTTGCAGGCTTCAAATGCAGATGTCGCTTCGTCGGTCCATTGTATTTCAGTCTTGTCTCGCTTTTTCACGGAGTGCAGATAGGCATTTAGCGGTGCTTGAATTGTAGCGGCGTTCGGAAGGTGATCTCGATAGAAATTCATCATTCCGAGAAAGCGCCTTAATTCTTCAATAGTGTTCGGCTTGGTGTAGTTCGTGATTGCTGTTACTTTTTCAGCAGGCGGTAAGATTCCTTCTCTTGAAACTGTGTATCCTAGGAATTTTACTTGCGGCTGGCCTAGGACACATTTGGCGGGATTAATAGTGATACCGTTGTCTTCAAGTCTTCGTAGTACAGTGCGAAGGTGTTGTTGATGCGTAGTTTCGTCTGTAGAAGCGATCATTACATCGTCGACGAACGGGAATACGTAGTCGAGTCCGCGCAGTACTTCGTGAATGAAACGTTGAAACGTTTGGCCGGCGTTCTTGAGTCCGGGTACCATTCGCGGGAACTCGAATAGACCCATCGGTGTGATGATTGCTGTCTTCTCGATGTCTTGTTCGCGCGTTCGCAGTTGTGAGTATGCGCGGTTTAAGTCGATCACGCTGAATATCTTCTTATCGGTGAGTTGAAAAGTGAAATCTTTCACTCGTGGAATCGGGTAGCGATCAGGTTTCGTGCAGGCGTTAAGTCTTCTGTAGTCGCCACATACACGAATGCTTCCGTCTTTTTTAGGAACGATGTGTAGCGGTGATGCCCAGGGACTTTTGCTTGGACGGCATATTCCCTGTTCGATCATGTGCTGGAACTCTTTGCGTACGGCTTCGTAGCGATGCGGTGCGATTGGACGTGCGCGGCAGTAAACAGGCGGTCCGCTCGTTTCTATGTAGTGTTCAACGTTCGGCTCGATTGCGTTCGGTGTGGGAGTGAGACGGGTGATACCGGGAAACTCGGCGAGTATCGCGTGGTAGCTCTGTGTGTCGTCGATCGTCTTGATTGTAGGCATGTTGCAAGCTTGAATAGTGGAGATCGCAGTGAGGCTGGTTTTACCGTCGATTAATCGTCGTTTAGGTAGATCAACGATTAACTGATGGTGTCGCAGGAAATCAGCGCCGATTATTGGCTTTCCCACGTCAGCGACGATGAAGGTCCACTGGAACGGTCTTCGTAAATTGAGGTCGAGCGTGATTGTCTTCTCCCCGTATGTAGGTATGACGGTGTTATTTGCAGCGTACAGTTGAAAATCGAGCGGTTTAGGTTGCGCTCCTTTTGGTCGCGGTAAAACGGAGATATTGGCGCCGGTGTCGATGAGGAATTTATGTTGAGAATTCTTGTCAACGACGAATAGGCGGTAAGAATTTTCTTCTATGCTGGGTTGAGCTTCTGGTGATATTTGTTTAGGTTTTCCGACTTCGCATTTTGTGTAGCTACACGGTGTAGTGCAGTGGCGTGCTTGTGCGCCGTACCGACGATGATAATAACAGTGCGGTGAAACTGTGTTACTGGAGCTTCTTCTTGTCTTGTTATTGTTGTTGAGACTCGTCGGCGTTGCATTGTGGCAGTAATTGAAGATTCGTTGTTGCTCCGATTTGATGGCGGCAACTTCGAATTTTAGCTTGCGGATTACTTCGATGAGGTATTTGTTGAAGTCGGAGTCTTCTTGTGACGAAAGTGGCGGTGGCGTGATGTAGGTGGTGGTGGATTTCGCTGTGTTCGAAGCGGCGGCGGCAGCTGCAGTGGGGTCCATGGTGGATTTTCTGCGTGGTCGTCGTGCGGAGCTTCGTTGTTGTTTTGGTGTCGGTCACCACTGTAGGTACCAGTGAACGGCAGCAACAGCGGTGATGAGACTTCGAGCGACGTGTCACCACATTAGGCGGTAGCGACGGTGGACAGTCTTCGGGCCATGGTGTACAGTCTTTGGACGACGGTGAACAGTCTTCGGGCCACGGTGAACAGTCTTCGGGGTCACCACTTTAGGCGTTTATGGCGCCTAACTGAAGTAGGTAGTGTAAAGGAAACACTAAATCAGAAGGTAAAATATTGAATGTTTATTTACAAAAATGAGCCTACCTATATACAAAATAAATACCTTACAACTAGCGTACACAAAAGAAAGTTTTATGAGAAATTAGAAAGAGAAGAAATATTTACATGAAAGAGATAGAAACAGTGATATAAAATTGATGCGCAGATCGATGTGCGCAGGGTATATATGTTGCGGCTCTCGTAAATACAGCGCGCGGGAGTTGGCCTCTTCATTCGCCCGGACGTCGCCTCGCCGCTCACACGTGTTCACGTGTGCGCCCCAGCTCATCGAAGTGTTGTGAAGAAGTCTAGATTCCAGACGACAAGTGTAGTAGTGACAAGTGTGAAGTCTAGACTGGAGCGACGTGTGTGAAGTCTGGACTGCAGCGACGTGTGTGAAGTCTGGACTGCAGCGACGTGTGTTCAACGAGAGTGTCACTTGTTTCTTCTCCGAATTGAACATCAACAAAACCGCCCTTTTCAAGGCGTCTTGTTTGTAGTTTGAACAGCAGAAAAACCGCCCTTTTCAAGGCGATGGTTTTCTATTGTTTCTTGAAGATCTGCATACACGAACGTTGTGAAATAAATGAAGTGAAGTGCTTGAGTGTTGTGTTTTCTTTCTTCCCTGGTAACTTGTAGGTATTGGTGCTGTGTTGTAAGGTATGTTGTAGCCATGTCCGGGTATATTGTGGACATGGTGAGGTACATCGCAGGTAATGATCTTGAGGTACGTGGTAAGGTAAGGTACTTGTAGGTATGTAGTGTAGTGCACCTACAGGTTGATTGCTACTAGAAATGTCACGAACCATGGGTAGTTCATTGTGGCAAATGAAAATTTACTTCATTTTGTAAGCCTAACATGGATACATCTCTTTGTAGTTGAAGCATTTAAAGTACCTAGGTACTTTAAATGCTTTGTTATATATATTTAAAAAAATCTTTTTTTTTATTCCAAGCTTATAGGGATCGTATAGAAAACTTTTGATAGACGAAAAATCATTGTCAAATAACAGCGGTTTTATGATTTTGATGTTCAAATTTCGTTAGTTAAGTATTGATAATCGATGTTGCAGTGGAGTGTTTTCGAAGAGAGTTATCCTACTTTTAAAGTTTGTAGACAACATTTCCATGCTTCAGTGCTTACGTTTTAATGTGTTTCTTGTCTGCGGCATGGTCGACGGCGAGCCTATGGTTGGCTCGTTCCAAGTCTTGTATGCTCACTTCCAGTTGCTCGTATATCCGGAGACGAGAGTCGTTCACCTCTCTCAGGGCGACTGTTTGCTTCGTTAGATACTGCAAAAGAAAAAATATTATTACACGATTTTACAAACTATCGTGAGCAATATCCACATAATTTATTATGTTAATCGTGGATATAATACTCGAAGCTAGACCCGACCTTGGATTTCGGGCAATAATCAGGCACAATGTCCTTCAGCAGGAGCTGCGTATATCAGTGAGTTTAATCGATATTATTCATAGTTGATAAGAATTATAATTGAAATATTTGTAAATATAATTCAAGTTCTACATGAGTTCAAAATATATTTTACCGTGAGGCGAATTTGTTAAAAAACTAATTCCCCATCAGGATGCGAAGTGGAAAAAGGAGTCTTTTAGAATGCTTACTTCGATTTCTTGTGCTTGATCCTCAATGACATTTTGATGTTGGCGCAGCGCAGTTTCGAGTTCCTTATTGCGTTCCAGTAGGGTCTTCCCGAGTTCTGCTGCTAACTGCAAATCTGGAAATAAAGGAAAAACTGGTCAGCTAATTATTGCTTTAAACTAATAACTATTTTACAATCTATTGAAAAAAAACTGTAAATGATCATCGTAAATGATTGATTAATTGTGATTCCGAAACAAATCATAATTTCATAAACAAAATTATCCAAATGCTTATTCTAACAAATGAATCAGTGATTTAACGTGTATCGGCGCATTAGGCATAATGCAATCAGTCATAACAATTATGAGCTATCCTCTCGTAGTAGAGGCACCTGAACGAGTTGTGTTACGACACCTTCAAGTAACCGCCAGCCGCCCGGCGGATAATTGACCACCTGCCTCCACCGCCATACGAGCTTAATCACCGATTCGTCACTTCATAACACTACACGGCACATTGCCGGCTTATTGCCACATCTGTCAAGCGTAACTGGAACGAGAGGAGCGTACCACGACGCCTGCAGCGATAAGCCCGTGAAAGGCGTTCGTTGACTGCTAACCTTGGGTAGTGAGAACAAAACCTAAAATTCAGGTCGATTAATGGTACTCAGTCATGTTCGCAGATGAAAGTTGACAGACATAATATAGGAGAAATTGTGATTTATGTATCTATGAACATTGTATTAAAGGCCAGACATAGCAATTTGATCGAATAAAAGCGTCGACATTTCTATCGTGGTAAAAATTGCGATGGTTCGCTACGGACAGTCGTAGAGCGTGACCGATTTCCGCATCCATTGTTTTAAAAATGGTTGCCGTTAGACTATAATTAAAAAGGATTGCAGAAATGGTGTTGTTTATTAACAAGATAAGCTTTAGAACTACGTCTGCAGGAAACATTTCTCGCTCCAAAAACCAGGCATTTGCCGTGGAATTCTTTCACGTTTCGAGGTCCCCGAGGCCCGAGGCAATGAAGGCTAAGAAATCATTTAGCAATTAGTAACCACTTGTTTGTTTTGTAAAACTTGATTACTCGAGTTTTACTTAAAACTGCGCTCGTAAATAAAGTTTTCAAATGCAATAGTCTATAAATAAACCCCGAATCAATAATTAATCGTTGCAGTCCAACACCTCTGGTTACTCAACAGAGTTGTAATAGTTTTGCATAAACGCAAATTAGCAAAAACTGGTAATATTATATACCGAGACTTGTTTACTTAGTTATGCTTTGCGAACAGCCGGAACTTTTTATGGCTACAAAAACGTTAGAATAAGTTGGTGCCTATTCTTCCACCTGTAATATTCAAGATTTATATTTTACTTAATTATTAGGTAGGTCGTATACCTATGATGAAATCTTTGTTTATAAAAATCCCACCGCGACTTTAACATTTTCGTTAATGTTGTTTGGAAAACCTATGTATATACCTACCTACTATTTTTTTGTCTGTATTCAGTACTTGAAATTCTGTGTTCAGGTTAGATAACGTTAACTGAAATAGCCCAGCTAGGCTTATCATCAAGCGAAAACCGTGCGCGTCTTAGTAATTAAGCATGTTGTATTTTCGAATACGTTTTTTGATAAACTTACGGATATCCATGAATTTTCAGGAAAATACAAAACTTTACGTTATCGCTATACCCAATAAGCTTGGAGAACAGAGTAATTTTGCCAATAAAGTTATTTAAGACAAAGATCAGATGTTACGTATCAGGAAGCTATTATGCTGAGAATAATCATAATAATATTGGATTGTTAATGAAGTGCAGAGTTGAACAAGCTTTAGTGCTGAGCTCTGGCCACTCACCTCACCTATGCTCGCAATATTACGTGAGGTTATCTCGGAGGTTACAGATCATTGTAATATAAGTAGAGTATTTCCAATCTCAAATTATTTAACACTTCTCAGACTTATAGAGGCGGTAAGAGGAACAAAGTAATTTTAAATAATACCCACTTCAAACTTCTCTATAGATGCAAAATGCAAATCATAATATTATTTGTTATCGTGTATCACATCGATCTTTGTATTAATCAAAATTTTCCGTAGATTATTTTTATATGATTTTTTCTTTGCTATCCACCGCTTACGTCTGCGCATTTTTTATAGACTTATTATTTAAAATGATGATATAGCGCTTCGATCATTTCTTGTTGTTAAGACGTAAATGGAAATGCCCTTTTCTTTAAATAACGATGGTAGAGTTAGATCATATCTTTAAATTGCAAATCGTTTCTCATCGCCAAAATCATTTAGTTTGGCTGATAGGTAGATTAAACTTTACAAGTGAATTTCATAAAATACTTATGTTATGAAACCGACGAAGAAGACCGACGAAATTTTCCAAATCAGTTTAAACATCTTCAAGTTATCAGTAAAATCAAATGGTTAACCTTCCTTCCTCCTTCCGTTTTTGAAGTCGGATAAAAAGAGGGCCTTACCTAACTACTAGTTGACGCTATTTGCAATTACTTTATGTTTTTATTATTACCTACATATATTACTAACGACATAATTAACGCGAAGTACTTACCTAAGTTTCAAGAAAGATGAGAACAACAAATTAAGTATTACTTTTATGTTGTAAGTAACGATTATAATTAAAAATAATGGTGAAAGGATTGTAGTTTATAGCTTCCTATGTTTAAATTCCTAAATTTGCTTGTCAGTTTTGTTATAAAATAGTAATTTTTTTTCACACTGTAAAGTGTTAAATTACTCTTTATAAAAATAGAATGAGACAGAACAATGAGACAATTGTAACACATACATTAATAGAGCTATTATAAAGTCAATTAAGAGCATGCGACAGCGTGACGTTGACTCATATAACTTTTAACCTCTATGTGCATACAATGGGACGTGACCCTTGACTTCTTTTCTACATTTAAAGCTGTCGAAATAACTGAAGTGTATTTATATTTGTATTTTGCAAGTTGCGCCCCGCGTAAGTCAAGTCCTGTGGAAAAACCGGGATAAAATGCTTATGTAATTCCAAGTTCTATGCTACTTGTCTACTTAGATACCAAAAATCAGATCAATCGGTTTGGCGTGAAGGAGTACCTCATAAACAGGATAACATAGAGGTACATACAAACTTTACTCTATAATATTAGTAGGATACTACGAGATTACTCTCGTGTACGTACGATTATTTCTCAACGTCTCTATCACTCTATCTATTTCTATGCCAAATTTAAACGCAGTCTCTTCAGTGGTTTGAGCTGTGCGTCATAAGTCATAGATCAGTCAGATACATATTATGTGTCATGCTTCATTCCTAATTAACTTTCTGAACTATGGACTATGACTGCAGCATATAATGTAGAGGAAAATAATGACGCTAAACTTAACCAGTTTTTACCAATATTATAATGTTAGGTACATATATAATAGTTAGTTACCAATATATAATAGTTAGGTACCAATTAATAATCCTAAGATAGAACCAATCATTAATCATATTCATTCTTTGGATGAAAAAGAACAGAGTTTTAAGTCTATTGAAATTCCAAAATGTTTTGTTTTGCTTATTGAGACGATTTCTCACTGGCTATATTGGTTTCATCTGGCCAATTTCATCAGACCAATATACCTACCTAGAATAATAATTATTATTCTTGTCCTACACTTCATTCTATTCTATAAATCTCGTCTCACATGTTCCATGCTTTCATGTCCTTTCATCGTGCCTTGGGTCTATCTTTGAATTTGTAACTTTATCATCCTTCAAGACCGTTCCTTTATACTCGATTATAAAGTAAGAAGGCTACAACCTAACACCTGATCTACCCCATTTCTGCTCTATTTCACTCAGTCCTTTACACGATTATCCAGTGACTGGAAAGATCTTTCGAACCTAGTGATTGTCATATAAATTGTATGAAGGATATTATTTTAATACGAGAATGTAGACCTACACTTATTGTTATTTAGCCTGTCAATGGTGTAATCGAGAGCGATCTCTCATCATTCATCATGCTGTATTAAAAGTTTAGAACCAAATTGCGACATAATTTTGATATTTAAACGCTATTCAATATAATTTTGCGCAAATTCTTGCCAAATCATCAAGATTAAGAGTTTTCTTTCATAACAAATAACTAGATTTGGTAAGTATTTAGGTTCAGTTATTACTGTTCATAAACCTATGATTTGACATGAAACCAAGTGACACGACCGGTTTTTTGCTTGCTAGTGCAAAACTGACGCAGTAATCGCTTCTTATTAAAGTCAACGTTCTCATCATTCTGCTTTGAAATCATTAAAATTAGGTAACTTGAATAGGCTTATTTTTGAAACAAAAAATATAAGTATCTATATCTATTGTACTAGAGACTACCTCTAATTTCTCACGTTTCCCTACATGTGCAAGAAATATTTACATTGCGTTACGAGTAAACGTCTAAAATATTATTAATTTAGTAAAGGCTCCCTTATTTGTTAAAATTTTGATAGGCTTAGTAATTTCAAAAGTTTATTGCTCATGGTCGAGGTCTGCTGGTAGCTGGTCAAGACAGGGTCGAGTAGACAACATGAAAGAGACCTATGCTCAGTGAGCATGAGCATTCTCACCAGTTGGGGGTAGAAGGCTGAGGATAGTGAAGACGATGATGATCATCTTAATGCTGTAGGTACACATTACACGAGTTTCTTATTACGAACGTATTTATTAAACGTGTAATAGGTAAGGTAAATAAGTATATATACCCAGGAACACATTATAATATTACGTTTCAGAATAATTAAGAGGATAAAAATACATAGACGTTATAGCTTAGCTTATTAATATCATAATTAATTTTATAATAAGTAACATGTTAGTCATAAAATAATAAATACCTACTTAATTACAAAAACTTAATTAGTGTAATTTACGTTTTTTATTCCAAGATCTGTATTTTACACTTATACACTGTCGGTTTTGCTCTACCTCAAGTATATCAAAATATCTATTTATTCTAGATTCTAGAGGTACACAACTATTTTAAACTCAACGGGTCCCGTAGCTTTTTCAAGAATAGATAGGACAAACATTCTTACTTTCACATTTGGAGATGCAAATTCGAAGTGAATACGTTTGTTACTTCTTACAAAAAAGTACGTACCTACCTAGGTAGGTACTTATTCATCTACTCAACCGGTCCTGAAATTTGGTGTGTAGATAGTTAAAACCGGTTCTTTTTCGCTGCAGGGCGCATTTATTTTGCCAATGAAATAAAACTCAAATGTTATTTAGAGGTAGGTAGGTACAAAAGAATGCAAAATATAGACTTTCAATTTTAACGACCGACTCTTATCTGGTGAAAGGTCCACATTCGAAAATATGAGTCAACTACAGCGCACCAATAACCTAATGTAGATTGTAGATAAAGCAACGTCAATGCTAAACCAACAATGATAATGCACTGCTTATCTGCACCAAGTCTTCCTCGACGACCTACAAATACTTTGAATATTAAGTTTTAACTTAACAAAGGAATTTAACGGTACTTTAATTACAATTGCTTATTAAGTCACTGGCCCGTTAGTAGGCAAAGAATGTGGGCATAAGTTTTGTTTGTCAAGTAAAGATAATGGGGGAGATTACCTCGAAATAATGTTGTATCTATTGTTGAGTTTGGACTTTATTTCAATAACTATGGTATACCTAATAACGTAATTGCCCTGATCGAACATGCCAGATAATAATTATAATGTTTGGACGAGATCATCAAATCCGGAAGTTGGTGGTCTATGTACATCATGAACAAGTTATTGGCAAAAACTCATAGCGAAAGCCGCGGTGTGAAGCATTAAATTTGGCGTAACCGACTTCGTTCAAACAATTCCATGGTTCGAAATCTTAGTGCTTATTTTTTGTGCGTTGCAAATTGCGTGATCAGGCCGTCGACGTCGGCATTGCCGCAGCGACGCAGACGGCGAACTGCCTCTCACACAGCCTTGCCGCTTGCAACACTAACCTTCGGTTCCTTGCAGGCACTCCAGCTCCACGGTGTAGTCCCACAGGTCCAGGGAGTTCAGCCCGTTCAACTCCCACGAGTTGAACGAATCGCACTGCTCCGTCTCCTCGCTCATTTTACCACCGTAAACGTTCAAAGGTCACCGGCGTCTGACGTTAATAACTAAGTGGCTGTTTAGCAGCCATATTTTTGCTAGTTCATCGTCGAGCAGTGCGGTCCGTGGTGAGCGACGCGGCCACCGTGGTGGCGCACAGCGGACTGCGGGACACTTCACTGGGCGACGCCGCAGCCACGCCGCGCCGCACTGCAATTACCGCGCGCCATCGCCCGTCCAATCTAATTTCAATCTCATTTCTTTCGATTACTCGCATACACCAGAAGAAATTAACGGACGACGGCGTACTAGAGATGCAAATCGTAATTGGACAAAAAAGTTGTGGACGAGGAGAAAGTACGAAACGGCAAAGATACGAATGCTGCAGCGGTCGATCGAGGAGCTGATAGGGAAATACGCGAATCGAAATGGTGTCTTCAGTGGGACGAGATAGACGTCAGTTTACTGCTTTCTCACGTTTTGCGTTTGAGTTATGCTGCAAATTATTACGGGTCACGAGTTGTCGCAATTTTCTTTTGTTGATGGTTTATCTTTGTGTGGAAAACAAACTGCTGGAGTAAAACGAGCGTGTTACCTTAACAACGGAATAAATCACGTTGTAAAGGGTCAAGTGAAGGGACACATGGGTTGGGTAGCAGGTGTGGGAACTAGGATCGCGTCGGTTGATCGAACGCCGAATAAATGCGATCACTAGACCGAAACTGTGATTGCTTGTCACGGTGCATAGATGGAACGATTTCGTTACGTATTCGGTATTCTGGTCATTATTCTCTATACCTTGAGGTTGAAGTATGACTCATCGGGGCAAATTGAGCTTTGTATTTAAATTGTTGAGGTAAACGTATTCTAACAATTGTGCATGCTAAAGAATTTAAGTGTGTGCATTTTATTCAAGGTACCTATATGATGTAGAGCACTGCATGGCATGAGGGCGATATTAAACCTAAAAAAATTGACTAACAAACAAACCGTAAACGTAACAAACCGTAAGAAAAACAGCTGGAAAGCAGACCTTGATAATAAACAGGATTCTTGGTATGCAAAAGAAGAATACCAAATATTTAATACATTGTATTATGAGAAATTAAACCCGGACAATTGATAGACTACCTTATTGTGTTATAATCCTTGGTGAGATATCTCGTAATAATTAGATACATTTAAAAATCAGAGAGAAACCATTTAGCCATTGTATTAAAATTGTATTATAATCTTAAGTTACCTTTCCATATCTAGATAATAAGTTTATAGTTTATAGTGGGTGCATTTCACCGCATACTGTAGTTTAGTTTTATACTTGTAATAATTTACAAAAACTTTTTCTCTCTACCCTCAACTTTATAATAACGATATTGTTTCGCTTTTATTTAACTGTCATTCTCTTATATTGTTTATGTATCTGGTCACACTTAAATTGCATCTTTACTCGTGCTACATCTTACTCAATCCAAACTAAGTACTACTTAATATGTAGTTAAGTTTATGTTAAGTGTAGCGACACGATTAAGTAGTACTTATACTATTAGGTTTTGTTATATTGCTACAACTAGATAATAAAGAAAACTTAGGGAAGAGACTGGCTACCACAACACAGGATATCCTAGTGTGGGGCCAGTGGACACCATAGGTTATAATCTATTAGTTCATAAGCAATTAGTTTTAAATTTTTGTGTAACCATGCTCATCACATCTATCTTAAATAAAAATATTTCATATTTATTTCATATTTATTTAATAATATGATTAATTAGAGTTTGATATGAGGCATGAGGTATTTATTATTATCTAATTCAAACTAATTTTGATAATGCAGTCCTTTGTAGTATTTTATCTATGACCGGGTGAGATACAGATTGGATAATTTCTTTATTTAACGTTATCGAAAATAGGATGTAACACTTCATCATAGCTTACTATAGGTACATATTATTTTACATAGATGGGTAGAGTAAGAAGGTACCTTACTGTAGTTTTGTAAATGTTCATAATAATAGTCTAAAGTAAAAAATCCAGAGTATATTGTAATTTTACCTATGTATATTAGGTGTTTAGATGCAATAAGAAAATGTAATGAATTACATTACTAATTTTAATATTTTGAATGCGAAAAGGTACCAAGGTTCAACTAACCTTCAGCAGTCAATTTTGTAATAGCCTTTTGCAATAACGTACGATAAAATAGAAAGTGGCAATGAAATTAAACAATAGTTAACTAAGTACTTTGTTTATTCATTAATTGACGTCATCTAACAGTAATTAAAGATTCAAAAGATTTAATTACAAAAACAGTCAATTCTTGGGTGCGCTGTCTACCGTATGATCACAAAATAGTGTGGAGTCTACACTCTACACTGTAGACCCTGTAATGTACATTAGTACCAATTGAAATTAATTAGTAATTGTATTAAATGCAAATTTTTAGGGAGATACGATATTTTAGCTTCGAAGAAGCTGTACATTATTATAGGTAACTCAGTATTAAAGTTCCTAGGACTTTGTTACAAAAACCTCAGGTAAATGTGGTATATTATAGTCATAAGGCGGCATTAACATTAATCATTAACATGAATTTTTTTCAAATTCATTTAATATGGTCACAATAAAGAGTATTTGTATTGTATTGTATTGTATCAGGATTAGTATATCCATCCATCCTCCCATTTTTATTCTTTTTTTTTTCTCCTATGCTTGGTCCCCCGTTTGTGGTGACAGGGACATTGGCGTTCGGTACGCATTTTCCTCTCGGTCTTTCTTTCTTCCTTGCGTGTCTCTCACGTTTTCTATTTTCGTTCATTTTCTTTCGTTTCTTCCGCGCGTGCTGTTCCTCTCAAGCACAACTTTCATAATCTTCTCAGCATACTCCAGAAATACTCCTACTTTCTTTCCTCCTATAACACTCGCTACATTTTCATGCATCGCATCCACTCCCAGTTCCTGACGAAGGTCTTCCCTCTGACGCTCGAAGGCTTGGCACTCAAACAGGATGTGAGCCACCGTTTCTCGCACGTCTGGGTCACACGTGCACGATGGTCTTTCCTTGCACTTGAACCGATGCAAATACTCTGAAAGCCCACCGTGTCCCGTGAGGATCTGAGTCCGGACACCAGATGGCGCAAAACTTCCTCACAATCCTGTACGCCCTCAGAGCGCAGGGGAAGAACATCTTCGTCACCGCCCCGGTGGCCCCATCCTTATACCTTTGATTCCATTCGTCAAGCGAATCCAGCCGTAGCTGTTGCTTGACAAATGAAACAGGACCATTTATATTCATAAATCATACTTAAAAGCTTTACACATACTCTTAAATATACTGTAAGTTACTACATACATTTATTAATATATAGTAGGTATGCCTGTTATCTATTTTATGTCCAATTCCATCATATTTAGATAGTCAAAAGCTGATGACTATAAATACCTATCCATTTAGAATCTAAATGGTAAATGGATGTAAATATCCATTTAGATCAATCAATCTTTTGCAAAACAAATCTGCATTCTTGTATCGTTATGGCCACATAATCTATACATAGTGCAGATATTGCGTGTCAGTGAGGATGTGTACCAAACAACGCTTTGTTTTGCAAAACAATAACAAAACCATCCATGTAATAGAACGTTATTAGAGTTACGTTACTCTTGCTCCTATTATCGCACGAATTCACAATATGTTGGCCAATATTTACCCACGCCACTCGTTGTGCCTTGCATTACTTACATGTGGAGACAAAATGACTCATGATTCATATTGGTTAATTTATCCCAATTAAAGTTCATATAAAACGACATTTTAAGCTTGTTTGCTGATATAAATTTCAACGCTGCAATAAGCAATAATGTTAAAGTACTCGTAATAAACATAATATAGGGGAGAAATTAGTAAAACGACATGCAGAAAAGAATGTAGGTAGATATTCGATGAGACAATCCCAAGATAGATAGATGGATTGAACAAGGTATGGAATGATGGTACCTATCAGAAATCAGATTCTATGATTAAGGATGACCACTGACCGGTGGTCAGTCATCGTAATTGATGGAGAAATTTTGTCCACGTTCCTGTATGCACCTAATGCTTTACCAATGCAAATTTAAAAGACACTGGCATAAATTATAATTCGGATGAGTCTTTTGACCCATCAGAGGCTATCCACGCTGCAAATGCTCCTTTATGTAACGAGCTTACAAAACATTTTGCTCAATACACGTATCAGTCACTTGCCGACTATAATCAGTCAAAAGTTGTGAAATTAGTTCAAATTTATGTTGTTGCTCAGTTTTGTGTGACAAATAGCCACATTTATGTTTAACTCTCATGTTATGTAAGTGAACTTAAAGTCTACTTGAGCCTTGATAACAGTTTATCTTTATGGGGTTGACATAGCGACGTACTTTTTGGACTCACTGATATCTTATCAATAAGTGATTAGTATTTGATCTGTGTAATTATTAGCTAGCTGACGTCGATCCTTGTCCTTAATCCATAATATCCATTTACGAACATTTTATTTTTATATGTTTAGTTTACCATATTCAAAAATGTTTGTAATTTTGCGGTAACCTGCTGTCTTGGTTGAGTGCATGTTATTTAACTTCAAGGATTGGGCCCTAATTTTTAACCAGAAAAAGTTGAGCAAAGAGAGAAGACAGGCCTTTGCTCTACAGTGGGCAATAACTATTATTTATGGAATTTGGAAATAGGGCTCCTTCACGATTTTATCATGAAAACAGAATACATAGGTACAAGTTGGTACTTTTATGAGGAGTAAACGACTTTTATGTGAAAGGTTCTCGCAATATTCATAATTGTGAACAGGAAAAGCTTCTAGCGAAACGCGGAACTGGAGGCCGGAATTAATAAACTTATCACGAACACGAACATAATATTATCATAGAGATGAACATTAAATATTAAGTAAGCAAGCATCTATTCTTTCAAGATTTCAGTACTTTTTTATGCTCCAAGATAAAAGCGAGCTTGACATAAAGTTATATAATAGGTACCGATTTTGCTCATTAACTTATAAATATATAATTAATAAGGCCAATTACAATTTTTACGCGAATTTGGAATTTATTGTTTTTCAGTAATGTTATACCTATCTCATTACATATGTACTCACTGCATATGTACCTATACTATCTCACCCACTGAACATAGGTAACTTTTTTAGTATATAACATGTTGGTAGTTAGGTAAATAATTAAAAAAGCTAGCTCGTGTGTTCTACACGTTACTGATTGTTTGAACTATAAAACGGGCCAAGGCTAGGTTACGAAACAGAACATGTGCAGTGGACATGTGAGAATTGACGCTATGCAGTATGTTGCCATAGGATAATATTATCTATATATGTTGAGTTCGGAGATATCCAGAGTTGTCAGGTACCCTAAAACCTATTTCCCCCAATGTCGTATGGGGGCCATTTACAATTCAATAATCAAACGCTATCCATTATAATGAATGTGCTCTTTTATATCTCGGAATTATGAGTGCAGTAGATTGCACTGTTAGTTGTACTAAAGACATAAGGCGAACTTCGTTAAGAAAACGCAAGTCTTTCTGAATGATCTTTGAAGTTAGCTGACGCGGCTATTGGCCACTGCTTCTACGCAGTCAAACGGCTGACTTCTGATGGATCAGAAAGATGTTCTATGTTCATCTTTAGCTAAAAATATGGATTACGACAATTCCTTCATAGCTGTTCTCATTAAATGCTTTTAACAACAATTTGGAAACTTAAAATACTTATTTACAAAATTTATGCAAATTTTACCCAACAATGTCTTACTTGCTCGTAAGTCAGTTAATGCGGTGCAGAATACCAATTTGTGCCAGTAATTTACGGTTGAATTGCCTTCTTAAGTTGTTTTTATTTATCCTTCGATGAGTAAAGTAGGAAGAATTAAAATAAAACTGGTTTCGAAGTCATTGAGTTCAAGGGTATCAAAACCATCAGACATGTTTTATGTGTTTTAACATTAATTTCATGATATGGTCATTTTCCTAAAATACACAAAGCCTGGTAAATAATTATTGAATAAATAGATTACCTACTTTACCTACTGTTCACTGTTCTGGATATTCAAAGAAGAAAATGTGTCTTTAGAAACCCATAGTCAAAAATCAGAATTATTGTAAAAAAATTCAGATTTGACTTAAGTCGTGCACGACCCATAAATATTTAACTCGTGCAAAAATTTGAAGCAAATTATTTGACACCGACTAAATTCTGAGTAGCTTGCCAACCTAAACCAAACTGCAGCGGAAATATGATACTAGGAATATCATTACAGCCCAACGTAACATTTGAATGCAACATCGACCTCAATCATAAATCTAGTATCGCGAAATAAAATATTAATTAATGCTATACCAATTTCTCCGCGAGATCATGTCTGGGCTGTGCAGCTAAACACTGACTCATAACCGGTTGGAAGCCGGATTCCAATTTTAATTTGTACCTACTTATTATCAAACTTTTTGCAAAAGGGTTGCCTGTATCGATTTTAAAACCCTACAAAGTTAGTGAGGGAACTTGGGGTGAACGCACGCGGTGGCGCGTCATGGCAAACGTATGAATCCGGCTGCCAAAACGGGAACTGCGAACTGCCTCAGTCAGTATTGCTATCTGTAAAATAAGTGCCTAATTCACCTTCTGTTTATCTTCACTTGAACCTACTTGACCCTCTAACGAGTCATTGTTCACTAGCTGTTCTCATGAAGCAGTTGTGTGGACATATGAAAATGCATTTTATTTATTTACTCACATAGGTATTATGTTATTTTGGTTTTATGTGAGGGAGGTACCTATATAAAACCATCAGTCCCAAAAGGTGATGGTCTCATATATTGTCACTAATGTCTGAAGGTACGTACTTACACGATGTGATGCTGTGTCTTAAATCATAGGTAGGTACCTCTCTATTATTTCTTCATAGAACATGTCTTCAATAGATATAGTTGAGCTGAGCTGCTATGAGCTCAGCTACGAACGAGTCTATTGTTTCTCTCTCTTTCTATAGAAACATGAGAAATTCTGAGAAGTTTACAGTTTCGCAGCCTTCACGCTTGCGAAAAATCAATAACTATTCAACTCCGTTCCTTGAATCAGATTCAAGGTGTCACGTCATCGCTATCACGACGTCTGTCCCTGCTTAATATTCCGATCGTAACTTATCTAATAGCATTTATCACACATTCAAGGATATTTAAAATATTAAGTCTAACAATTAAAACAACTTGATCTTACCGTCTAACATCGATCGTCGAGTCGTGAGCAAATCATCGTCATCGAAGTCTTCACGACCTCCGGGCTTGTCCTTAGCTACTTCCATGATTATGCTCAAAACAACAAAACAAACAATCAGCACTTAAATTACATCACAAAACAGAGCACACTTGACGCACGTTCCTCTCGATAAACTGTATCCATGCCACACTGTCCACATGCAGTCCAGCTGATCACAGCGTCTCCGGAACGAGGAGTGTGTTACGGAAGCGCGCTGTCGCGGTAGCCGTAAGCAAATAACTGGTCCCGATCGACCGGTCGACCGCCGTACATTCAATGTCAGTATCGAATGGACAATCAATTATGCGACAGAGCCGCGTAAAGAGGAGCCGTGTGTCGCAACTTCGCGAGTCGTCGAGTTCGTGATGTGTAGGGGCGCACAAGCGTTTCGGAGGGCATGTGTCGCGGGATTCGGGACGCATGCGTCATGCAACGAGGGAGCGATATCGACGCGAGCGTGGCGTCGCCGGGACGCCCGCGCCCGCCTCACTGGCTGCCGACCGCTATCAGCCCTCTCGGATGGAAATTAATTGAGTAATCAGTGGTAACGTCACGCCAACGCTCAAGGCAAACAACCAACGCGCCTGACCGTACAATTAAACATCATTAGGTTGTTCATTGAAAAAAACGCATTTATTCAACGAATTCACGAAAGGAGCATGCCTCTAAAACTGTGCTTAGATATTTTATAAATGACTACGCTTAATGTACCTAAATAAACTTAATTTAATGAAATCCAATAAAATATTGATAAATTCAAAAATTATCTATATAAATAGCTTCGTGTCAAGTGAAAGGACCGCAGATCTCATCGTGCGCACGCGCGTTGTTTACGCCTTTATCACTACAGCTGCAATATAAACTAGTGCTTTGCTATGATAATAAATGAAGGCGTTTAACTTTTATAGATATATTATTTTATTATTAAGAGCGTATATATCGAGTGACGACTCTCTCGCTCGCACAATTTGACAAATTTAGAAATATAAATTCAAGGAATTAATTTATTGAAAATTAATCAATAAATTAATTCCTTGAAAATTCCTCTATACATGTCCTGCATAATATTATTGCACACATTTTAAAAGTGTTTTCAGTGAGAAATATATAAAAAAATGGAATAATGAGATTTTTTGAAAAAAAAAAAAACTTCTTCAACATCGCTCCTCATCCCACTTTTTTTACATATCTCACTGAAAACACTTTAAAAATGTGTGCAATAATATTATGCAGGACTTGTATAGAGGAATTTTCAATAAATTAAAACCTTGAATTTATTTTTCAAAATTTGTCAAATTGTGCGAGCGAGAGAGTCGTCACTCGATATATACGCTCTTAAATATAATAGTATAGATAACGCGACTAAGGTTATGTACGTACATCTACACAACCACAACTACAACTACACAACCGAGCTGATTAGAATGTAGATTAATGAAAGATTTGTATTTCTAATCTTTACTAAAAAGGTTTACTACAGATATTATCGCTATATTACGATCGCTTCGGCGTTCATAATTTTATTTATTTTTTAAGTGTGAGAGATTATTCTAGTTACTCAATAATTGTTTACTTATGACGAATAATTGTTTATTACGAGAACGAACAAAATAGCAACTATTATACAGACCAACTTTTACCGATCAACTCCATTTGGAGTATGCTAGTAGGAACATCCAATTTATTTTTATTAGATTTTTTTAATTTGTCAATTGTGTGTGTGTGTTGTCACAGTTCACGCTAACTGTGTTATGAGTTATGGTTACCTATTTAATATGTAATTAAAAAATAACATATTATGAGAAACCCGCTTTTCCAATCTGTTTACCTGCTTAGGTATCTATATGATTTTATTATATCTATCACTAGCAGTTTATTTGATCATCCGTGTGACATCATTAATGATGACTTCAAGTTCAATTCAAGTATTAGGCCAAAGTTCATCTCTAACCGGTTATATTTGCGCATGAGATACATATGTATGATATGGAAATATTTCCATAAAGAGAAAGATCAGCTTTTTAAAAATCAGCCACTAGCTAGTTACGCACTACGCTGCGGTTTGAAAATTGCGGAGTGACTCTACATAATAATAATATGTACCTATTTAAAACCTAGGTTTAAACAAGATATCTACTGAATTTCGCCGTATTCACTTCAATAATGTTATCGAAGATAGTTTGTAAAACATTTGTTCACAACTGACTGTGGGTAGTAAAAAGAGTATATTAAAAGTGAATTAAATTTAGTTAACAATGTCTCCCTCCACCCCATAGCTAACAAAGTGCGACAGAATATCAGGACAGCGAAAATTCTGAACCAAAAGCTGAGTTTGTTTTGGGTGAAGGCACATATTGGGGTGGCAGGTAATGAGCGAGCTGATTCGCTCGCTAAGGATGCTGCACTAAGACTGGATCGAGAGCCGGACTATGATATGTGTCCGGTTTCATTCGTCAAGCAACAGCTACGGCTGGATTCGCTTGACGAATGGAATCAAAGGTATAAGGATGGGGCCACCGGGGCGGTGACGAAGATGTTCTTCCCCTGCGCTCTGAGGGCGTACAGGATTGTGAGGAAGTTTGCGCCATCCGGTGTCCGGACTCAGATCCTCACGGGACACGGTGGGCTTTCCGAGTATTTGCATCGGTTCAAGTGCAAGGAAAGACCATCGTGCACGTGTGACCCAGACGTACGAGAAACGGTGGCTCACATCCTGTTTGAGTGCCAAGCCTTCGAGCGTCAGAGGGAGGACCTTCGTCAGGAACTGGGAGTGGATGTGACGCATGAAAGTGTAGCGAGTGTTATAGGAGGAAAGAAAGTAGGAGTATTTTTGGAGTATGCTGAGAAGATTATGAAAGTTGTGATTGAGAGGAACAGCACGCGCGGAAGAAACGAAAGAAGATGAACGAAAATAGAATGCGTGAGAGACACGCAAGGTGAAGAAAGAAAGACCGAGAGGAAAATGCGTACCGAACGCCAATGTCCCTGTCACCACACACGGGGGACCAAGCATAGGAAAAAAAAAAAAAAAAAAAAAAAAAAAAAAGTGAATTAATATAAAAATTTAAAAAACCCCCAACGCAATAATATGTAAATCATCATTTTGTGGTGGCGGCCATCTTGGATTTTAAATTTATTATAGTGCGTTGTATTTTATTCGTTAAGCCCTTTCATTTGATACCCATATTGACGGGGTCGTGGAACAAAAAAGTAATCCGCCATTTTGTAACGGCGGCCATCTTGGACCGAATTCCACATAGCTAAGAACACTTTCGACTACTCTACTTCTCTCTTCTCTTCTTCTTCTCTCTTCTTCTCTTTTTTTTTCTCTACTTTCAAACAAAAAAAACTAAATCAAAATCCGCTCATCCGTTCCGGAGCTATGATGCCACAGAGAGACACACACACAGACAGACATACACGTCAAACTTATAACACCCCGTCGTTTTGCGTCGGGGGTTAAAAAGGGCCAGAGATTAAACTTACGTTTAACCACGTCTCATCCGACGGAAAGTCGAGGGAAGCGTGAAAGAAACTTCCCAAGTAGCTTAACTTGAAAGCAAATCAATAGAGTGCAGTGGTCCCAAAAACCTTATGAAATAGTGTAGATATAAGGCCGCATGAACCTTCGTCAAAATTCAAATCGCTTCAAAGACATGAATGAACCAATTCCACTCAATTGAAATTAAGGTGTCGCAAGTTTGAAATATCCGCTAGTTTGCGCTAACTAGACAAACTAAGCTATAAATCTATTATAAACATCAAATAGAAATAAATTAATTGTGTGCACTTCCGGCGCAGATCTAACGATTAGATACGTGGAATCTATTAAGATTCGAATTATGCAATAGGGTGGAGCGAAAAATTTTTTTTTATGAAACGGTAATGTAATAGTTAAAATTCGATGCATTTTAGGCTCAAATTAAGTTATGCAAAATATGATTCAATTTGGTTTAGAGTAACTGCCTCCGCAACGTCATTGAAATTATGAAAATAGTTAATTTTAGATCCTATTAGGACGCTATGTTAACGTAAGCTTTTTTAATAAATGGTCCATTGTTTAACGTAAAAACGATAACTGATATTGTTAATTTTCGATTAAAAAATCTTAACGTTGTTTTTTGATTCAAATAAATGGTGTGAATGGACATTTAAGTACATACATTTGTCGCGAAAATCACCACTCAAACAAAGGGTTACATTGCTCGCGCGTTGCTTCAGTGCTCTAATGTTCTAAGCTCGTATTAGTCAAACCCTCGATTTTTTATCGCTGCAATTATGCAAAGAACTCGGAGTGCATTGAAATGTTCTCTTTTTGGTGATATTTGTGAGATAAAAGGACATGTTCTACCTACTTACGAAGATGTAATGAAGTACTATGAATGGACGAGACATCAACTGAAATTACAATTAGAAACTGCAAATGAACCAACATTCGCAGAGATAGCAGATACAGTGATATCCCGGATTGAAAATATATGGCAAACTGCATCTATTCCAATAGTGACTAGAACAAGAATCATAAAGATGTTAAAAGCATATCATTTAAAATGTAAAAACCTACAAAAATCTATTAAGAGGCTCTCCCCGGAAAATTTACAAAGTTTTCGACAAAACAGTGAAATACTTTTCAATATTTCAGCATGCAAATGCAAAGACTTTGCTCGATGTATTTGCCCTAAGATAAAAAGGTACCTAAACAAGAGCAACCTTTTTTAATCGACCAAAGAACGTCGCGAATATTGGTAATCAGCGTCATCGACGTAACTGCTACTTGCAAAAACTTTTAAAATTAAGCATGAACGAGAAAATTGCCCAACCACATCCTTATTAAGCACTTCAACGTTAGAGGAATTAGATGTTAGTACATCTTCAACGACATCATCAGCATCAGATTAACCAGAAAATACTACGATCGAAAGCGGTCCTGAAATAAAAAGAAAGAAAATGATTTCTTCGATTTCCCTACGTTATCGATGACCTGTGATAGGTATGGGGTATCAGATAGAGCAGCAGCAGCAATAGCATCATCTGTATTGTATCTGATTTGGAGGTTATCGATAGATATAAGCTATGTAGAGAGAGAAGCAAAAATAGAGAAAAATTAATGAAAAATGCACTGTCACAGAGCTTTCGTCTTTATACTTCGATGGCAGGAAAGATGTTACTTTGAAGAATGTTAAAAAAGATGGTAATGGATGTTAAAGGGTTGTGATGGTACCAATGTCAATACTGGAAAGTATGGTGGGATCATAAGGCTGTTTGAGAAAAGATTACAAAAACCACTTCAGTGGATAATTTATTGTTTACTGCACATGAACTAATTTCCTTTTGGACACCTGTTTCTTAATCTCGACGGATGTACTTCGGGGCCTAAATCTTATTCTGGTCCATTAGGGAAAGCTCTAGAAACCTGAGAAATGCTGCCTGTTAAAAAAATTACATCCATCGAAGGACAAGTGCTCCCAGAAATGGCTAAAGATTTAATTAGTAACAGCGAATTTTTTTTTAGGCTTCCCCGTCATACTTAAGCGGTTGAAAGAGCTGTGACTATTACAACAGAAGCTTCCATTTCACAGTGCACAAAAAAAGCAAGATTGGGTGCAATAAAAGCCAAGATGGAATCACGCAATGTAATGCCTAAATTTAAAACAAAAAAAGGTTTTGGTGCTAACTAATAATATATATTTTATTTTATTTCTTAATATTTGCACGGGTTTTTATATTGTAGAATTTAAATAAATGTCAAAACTTTAGTTTTTTATTATTTAATACATAATAACCATTATGTTAAGCATAATTTTTCACCTCAAAAGCTCGTTAACTATTTTACAATTTTTTTAAATTTTTCATGTCACTGCGGAGGCAGAAGAAGTCCGTCAAATTAAATGAAAATTTACATATATTTTGACAATAATATAAGGCACTAATCCCGCACTATTAGAACTCAGAATCTAAAAAAAAAATTTTTTCCATACATCCGCGCTCCACCCTATTATGCAACTATCTGAACACAATCCTATTAAAGAATGTTCCGAGACTCGGCCAGAGCTTATACCAGCTGTAAAGACTTATTCAGTACACAATAGTTACATTATTTTATGGCTCACTAGCGAAAGCACTTGCGCAATATATCGTATAATCGACGATTACAGTAATTAATAGTCGAACTTAATAAATTACATCATAAAGACCCCTTTGATCTGAACAATAGAGCCTTTTTGTATCCTTCTGCAGTGTGGTTGGTTGTATAACTTGAGATCTGGAGCATTTGGTTAGATGCATTTGAAATCATTGATAAAAAATTTGTAAATCTAGTTTTTGGTTTTTCATTAGAACAGGTGCAACATAAAAAGAAGTAACTGGTATTCTGGTGCTCTAAGGCTG
The DNA here is from genome assembly GCA_947507615.1 of Hemithea aestivaria. Classification (NCBI taxonomy): domain Eukaryota; kingdom Metazoa; phylum Arthropoda; class Insecta; order Lepidoptera; family Geometridae; genus Hemithea; species Hemithea aestivaria. The sequence goes on from OX382331.1 coordinate 13,717,397, forward strand.
TTGTTATAAATGTGTGTGTTTAAACATAGAGTAAGAAAACGCATAAACCAATGGTTTGAAATTGGCATTTTGTGGTCGGTCAAAAGGAAATATAAATTTGTTTGAGATAGCAAAACTACACAAAAATGTGGTGAGTTTCCTGAGCTCTTCGGGTATAATGAAAAATCTTCATTGTATTTGTGCTATATCAGGAAGCTCGCGTAAGGTGACAAAATCAGTTTAACGTGGCTGAACTTCTTATCTCCTTATCTTATATTTTATCTGGTGATTATTTCCATAAGGTTCAAAGACCTCAATTCATTGACAAGAAAGTGTTTACGGGTAGATGGTAAACAGTCGTTAAAAAGTAATATTACCGTCATAGCTTTTCCATCACGAACTTCATTACAATGATGCGATCCATGGAAATGTTCACACGATATGCATGATGATAATATAATATGTGGGTACTCATATGTTTCTTGTGTCAGACTGAGCGAGATCAGTAATAAGTAGGTATCTTCATGATACATTAGATAACATGCAATGATGTTGCATGGGGTGAAAAAATTAAAACAATGCAAGTTTTATTATGGCTAAAAATATTCTCAGAAAAATAACTACTTTTTAAGACCATTAAATAACATTCCAAATGTTTATGCATGAGATTATGATGATGAAATTATGGTGTTATGTTTTTGTCAAAATATAAATATAAAATTCAATCAACAACAGAGGCGCGCGGTAGAATATTGGTCAAAGCTGTCACATACGTTATTAAGGAAGCGTTTACAGCGTTACGTACGCAACTTTACGATTCTACATCATCGCTAATTCATAACCTATTAACTATTTACACTTAAATTTTACTGCAATAGAAATCATGTAACATCCAGCGCTCTAAATAGGTATTCACATTAAATACGCATATAAATATGATTGACGAAATTGCACCGTTTAATGGTTTAATCCCAAGCCATAAAGGCAAATTGGCAGTAAATGATTGGATGCAATAAACGATTGGTTACATAATGTGTGTCAATCACCTGCCGCAGAAATGTCACTTGACGCAATGCAGTCCTGACTCTTTGAGAATCAAACCGGTGCGGTGCGGCGTAGGACTGAGGACCAGTGAATTTCTGCATTTTCGCTGAAGAAATGTGGTGATGTAACAGTGTGGTAATGAGGTAGTGTACCAAATAAATATACATAAAACCGAAGGTCCATGTAAGATCCACCACCCAATGCCGTTGTTCAGCGTCTATCAAACGATATGCACATTCACGTCAGTCATTGTCGTCTATAATCTACAATCCTATTTCATCATTATATACAATGTTTTCTTATTTTTGTATAATATTTTCCTGTTTATCACGATGAATTATTTTTACAATAGAATTTATTTTAATAGAACAATCATAATGCTAAAGTCCTTTGTCTTTTAAATCCACAGTAATCGTTTTTCTCTTATTTTCCTTGGACTGCTTGGTATACATTTCTAGAATAGTTCAATAAAATACTCGTAGTTACGAACGCAGGATATTCAAAATAAATACGTAAATATTGGGCAAAACCGGGATATTACCTCCACTTTGCCAAATGCATAATATTATGCGCTCTTACGTCAAAATTACTTATTATATTTTAGGCCCGACAACTTCTGACCCAGGCACAGGATATTTTTTGCAATAGGTACAAATTGCAATTAGCCCGGTTCCATTATCCAATTTAAAATTTCAATTATACTCTCGCGGAAGTTGAATGCCGCAGATGTATGTGTGCAATGCATTAATGACGGATAACTTGGAAGCTTCGTTATAGAGATGGCTGATGAGGAGAATGCTCAAATACTTTTTCATTAAACTAAACTGTACAAAATTTACTCTTTCCTTTAAGGCATATGATTATTTAAGTCAACTTAACTGCTTGGAACTGTAGAAAAAATATTTTTTTAGGATACAAAATCCAATTAAAGATTTTTTTGCTTATTGGCATAATTTGGGTTGAGAATAGCAAGTAAGGAAGGCTGACCCACATTATATTCGCTGCGACAATGCGACATGGTCGTCACGACTTTCGAGTGACTTAGGCACGCGAGCATCGCACCTCTATATGGGATTAGCTCTAAACTTGATGCACCATACGAATAAAATATTCATCTCTTGGGCATAAGATAGTGAAAATATTACAGACGACAACACAAATAAAAAAGTACTTAGGTACTTATTAAACTAGAGCAGGTAATGTACAGAGATTAGATAGAGTTATAGGCGCAGCCAGTCACACATTTATAAGGAGGTATTATAAATATCCAGTTTCACAGAATGTAGACAGGTAATAGTACTTTATCGCCTGTGGTCTAGGCAAGAAAGGAGGAAATGAAATTACGCAGCAACTGCATCTCAACTAGTAGAAACTCGGATTGATTTGTGTTGTCGCATAACAATATCATGCTTGTCGTCATAAAATGTCAGTCGTTATAAAACGATACATATGATAAATAAATCAATGTGTGGGTGGAAGAGATAGGACTTATTATGTTAAAACTAGCTCAACTCGTATTACCAACTACCCTCTCTTATTGACGACAATAATTGTGAAGCTCGACGTTAAAAAAACAATTTTTGGCATGTTTGACCTGTTTACTTATAACTGTACACAGTTCATTTGAAAGTTATTTCCGCATACTTAAGCCGAAATTTTCGTAAACGAGGATACATACTTAACTTAAAGGTAAAGAGAGAATCCGAAACAAGGAAACTCACTTAGCATTCTAAGTTTTGTCTCTAGATGTGAGCACCTACTTAGGTCAGTAAAGTAGTACCTTAATATATTTGCAGAGAAAGTGTATAGACTAACGACCTATGAAAGTTCTCTACCAGCTTATAGATATACTGATTTTGTGCAATAAAAAACCACTTAATCGATGGATAATTTAATCAACACGACTGTCGTTTATGACAGCCGAGACAAATCGACTTATTTGCATTTCGAAGCACGGCGAGGCCGAGGCCCAGGTGTTATATAGAAGATCAGCACACACGTACGTAGAGTTTAACCACTCTTAAATTACATGTTATTTTAATTAACGCCATGTATATTTTTTACTATAGGTGTCATATTAAAAGGTTAAACTTCACCTAGGTTATTTTAGTTTAAACCTAGCAGTATCTCAATAAAAGTTAAAGCTAAGCCCAATTTTCTTAGATATTAATAAATAGAATATTCCTGTACAAAGTGAATGAATATTGTGACACAGAAACAATCCATTTGAATTCATTGTCAGTTTCTCCTCTCTACTACGAATTGGTATTTGCATTTGAACTGACCATGGAATACTAAATTAGCTGGCTATTCTGGAAACTCTGTTGTTGACACTGAATTTTAAGTAGGCACCTACCTGAGTGTATGTGCATCTTCAACCCAAACTTAATGTTGAACGTAAGCTCGTAAGTCCTTTTATCTTTCAAAAGAAACTTAAAACTTCTGAAGTGTTTGATGACGGTCTCACGCCACGGTGTTATATGAAGGTAGTACCTACATATTTTTTGTACAATGACCATATCTCTTGAAAGTTGTGGAGTGCCTTTCAAATTATGATTGTAGTAATCAAACGACTTTCAGAAAATCCCCATTTTTTACATTCGAGTTTTTTTTATGTTAGTACTCCTTCAGTGATGGTACAATACACTCATTTACTTGTATTTACTTACACAGAATCTAATATTTCCAGAATTTCGAAAGCTCTCATCAACCTTCATTTTATACGAGTTCTTGCCTACAATCAAGTCATCTTGGAAATGATTCCAAGTGTGTCGAATCGATTATTCGATTCCCGTCGTCTCGTGATGATTCGTTCGTGACCGATCCCTGGCCCTCACTGGAGATACAATAATAGTGTGGGGAAAGTTGTGGGAACACGATCGAATTAAATCACGTCGAACATTCGGACCGGTCGATGGTATCGGCGTGGATTGTGGATAGACAGGACAACAATGTAACTACCCTACGCGAGATAAGCGAAAGCGTTAATACAATAGAATCTAAATAAACATACGACTTACGATGCATAAGTAGGATTTAAAGAACTATTATTATTATTTATGTCATAATTAGCCAGGTCGCCCCGCTGCAGGACAAAATCCTCCCTAACTTGCTTCCACTTTTTGCGGTATTGGACTATTTGTGATTTCATTAAAGGACTATTTACACTTGTTTGTTAATGAAACTTTAATTCAAAGAAACACTAGTTTAAAGCAAGATAATGTGTAGAGGTATGCATCCGTTCAGTTGAACGAATCCATTTCCTGTGAATTATTCCGTGCTTTTGCACGTTTTTGTGTAGATGAATAATTGAACTTAATATACGAGTGATACTATGATCTCTATGACATTTCGGAAATGAATATAATAGGAAGTTCACGACGTATTATTTTGAAATTTATATAGGTACTGAATTTAACTAAATGCTAATTCCGTTAAAATATTCAGACAAGCAATTATTTTAAGAGATTATTTCAGAATTTTCTCAACACAAACAAATGTGAGGCCTCTACAGTTTAAAGCTCTCTACCCTAAACATTTTGTAACATGTTACCAAACAAATTTCGCTTTCACGTTAAGCTGTGCTGTACAAGTGTTGGACAGTGCACAAATTGCTTACCTTTCAAATGTAAAGCTATTTATCTTAAGCTGTGTGACAGCAGACAGATCTACGGAGCTGCGTTAAAAGCTGCGCTCGCGCAGTTTGCCCTTACCAATAAGTTTGTTCCATTACTTGTCAATAATGTTTATATGAATTAAAATGCACGTATTTTAAGTCAACATTTTAATTTTAATGAAGATATAAGTAGCAATTCAAGTCTAGTAATAAAGATAGTGATTCTATTAATTATAATAGTTGACAAAAAACAAAGATTTTATCAACGGAAATTTGATGAGTTTTTTCAACTCGTTCTGATAGGATTCGTTATTGAATAAGATTAGGTATTAAATTGACATTTATGTGTCTAAATTCTATCAAAACATGCGGAATATCAGGTTTGTTGGAATTGGAATACAAAATGTTAGATAACTGTTTGATATCTAGAAATATTTTTAATTAATTCGATGCTTTCTATTCATATTAATATTGTTTTCTCCAATATTAATTCTGTCGTTATAATTATGTAGCTACCGTGCTGTGGCTCACCATTAAAAAACATTATCCTTAACCACAACCCTTCATATCCCACTGATGGACGAAGGCCTTTTTCGTATGAGGAATGAGTGACCAAATGTGTTTTCATTGTGCGTAGTGCGTACCAATAACATGAAAATTTTTAATGAGCAAATTTGCAATTTATTAAAAAAAAATCTATTCATCAAGTGGGCGCTATTTCGCGATGAACTCAACATATTACGTGTATTTTTATGATACTTAAATTGTAATATAATATGACTATAAAATAAGATAAAGACTTACAACACGTTGTAAATGTGAGTACATTCACGTATTTATGTTAATTAGTGGCATGTGCTTCATTAAGAGCTCCAGTCAGTTGGAAGAAAGCGACAGGTGGCGCTCGTATAGTGATGCCTTACGGTTGATTACCTCACATCTGTTCTTTGTATCCTATATATCCGGTAGGGGCTTTGAAACCTAAATAGCTTGTATCGCTCGCTCCCTTCTACATACATAAGTATATTTTATAAGAAATCTTCTGTCAGCGAACATCTAGGTGCATCATAATATTTACTTCTGTGGAAAAATTTAATTCAAAACGTTCAAGAGTTGTATTACATGTGCGTTGATCAGTCAATCGCGCTTTAATTTTGTAATTAAGTTACAATTTTAAGGGTTACGTTATAGTACTATATTACAGTACAGGGAGACCATGACATGATGAGCTTTCGCTTGTATGTTACAAGTTAAGTAGGTGTGCACGTTGTATTGTCAACATGCGCACTATAATGCTCGGTTTTTCTCCCTCAATGACGTATTTCTCGACTTTGCTATGTAACGTAACATTAGGTACAGGCGAATGTTCAAAATAAACTTTTTTTTTGGTTGGCGCTGAAAGTTACCTTGCCTATTGCAGTAAAGATGAAGACCTAAATGTGAGAAAGTTTTTTTAGTTGAAATGTTCAACAATTCGAACGCTTACCTAAAAGTAGACATAATTTAATCAATTATGTTTCTCGCGTATGCTAACAATATGATTGGTGTCCAAAGCTGCTTAGGGTAGTTTATTTCCGGTCACCAGTCGCAGGTCACGCCAAAACAATTTACGCTGATTGCTCTAATGAAATCCAGTGAAAGTTTAATAATTCATGCCATAGGCCACAGCATTGAAATGTGTAATAACAAATTTTTCACGCTGTCAATTTGTGTGCATTTTACGTTTCATATGTGATCTGATGTGGATGAATAGTGAATGTTGCTTACCAAAATAACGCTTAATTTCTTTAAAAAGTACCTGTAACAAAAAAAGAAAGTTAGTAAGCTGTAAGATTATCTTGTGTGTGTGTGTGGGTGCATTAATGCGACAGAAGGGATACTTATCCAAGGTATTATTTAAATTCTCTTACGCATAGTATTTATAATATCAGTATAATCACGTCAATGAGACTGAAGAACAACCAAATTTTTAACAGCATTTATTAAAGGTTTATGTATGTCAACATAGAATAGTGGATAGCTGGCCTAGAGATTTTTTGTAAATTGCATTTTCTTTATAACCTCTATAATAGCAACATTAAAAAATGAAAGCATATTGCAAACTAAACGTAAAACATACCTAGGAATTAAAACTTGTTATACTATTTCCTATAAGCCCTTATCTCCAACTAAGCCGAGTGCCGGAACCCTGTCGTTTCTCAGGGAGCTACGAGCCAACATTACAATAGATTCACTTTAGATCGGAAAATTTATTGAAAGCGAAACTATACGAAACAAACATTGCAATTTATCTATCGATAAAACTGAATCGACAACCGCAGATTCAATTAAAATAATTGGAACAGATGTATAAAGCCTATATTTTAGTGCATTCTCTGTGGTATCCAATTACCTACAGCCATATACGAGTAGATTGTTTTTATTGAATTAAACTACAAAACAGAATAGTAAAATGTGTCGTCTAACGGTTGTTTTATGACACGAAGTAAAGCTTTAAAAGGGATTTATTCCGCCATCTAAGTTGAGTTAAATTGTATCCTCGACTAAACCGATTCTGAATATCGAGTTAGTCGTAAAAGTCCATCCTGTTGTAAAAATTAATTTGCAATAGGGACATGTAACAATTGGTGCTCTTTAAGATCCGAAAAATATCTAACAACAAGCTGGTACAGATAATATAACATTTCATGTAAGTATCTGTACCTTACATATATATATGTATATATTTGAGGATTGAGACGTGCTTTTAAACTTTGTCAAAGACAAAACTTTGTTATATAGCACTTATCAATAGATTAAATTAACTAGATACCTTGGAAATACGAGTATTATAACTAAGTATGTACTGTTTTTGATAGTATCATACTTGTTATTACGTCAACCCCATTACTTTTCGCACTTTCAAAACTGTAGGAAATGTAGAGCCGCAGGTGAAACCAATGGCGTTTATGGTGCAATAAATTCTCCGTTGTCATATCGAGATCTCCTTTGAGTTATAGCGCTATCAGTGCACGTAGTTCGCTCACTTTCCTCCCCATATAAGGCTTGGTTCAATAGCCGGTGGATTGAAGTTTTTATAATCAACTGATACTGACATTTCAAGAATTCAAGCTTACATAATATTTGTTGTTCCTGATCCGAGCAGTGGGGGGTCTTCTCAGTATATTATTTACTATTTCAACATAAACACCTCTAATATTGTCTAAATTCTAAATCTATATAACGTTATGTAGATTCTGCAAAGGAAATTGCCTCCTCACAATTCTGCCAAAGTTAAGGCTCAAACATCAGGGTTCCTACCAAATTAGCCTAAAACTTAGAGTGATGATTATTAAGTGATGGTGTAAACAAGATAACACATGAATTAATTTCCACGCTATTAAGCTACTGACAAAATAAAAACGATCTGTTATGTGATGTGATTTAGCACATAATATGAATGTAGAAGATAATGTTCGCTCCCACAATAATTAAGATCGCAGATAGATCTGTCCGTACACTCGTAATATGTAGCAATAAATTATTTCCCCCATATATCTGTTAACCTATTAGATAACGAGATCCTGTCATAACAGCCCAGTGGCACCTGTTCCGCGAACAAAAGCATCTGTTAACTTTCATTTGCGCACCTCGTTAACATTTGGAATATCGGACGCGAATCGTGACCGAACAAGACTGCGGAGTTCCCTTTCGACGGTCACGAGCTTCCAATGATAACAACCTTTAGCATTTACTGTAACAGTTATGTAATGTGCTATTTAGTTCCTGAATGGCCTATGGAACGACTGATCATTTTGCTAATGAGACTCATCGTAGACTGGTTGCAAAACCAGAGCACAATTTATTAGCAGTTATTAATCATTTAGGCCCGAAGTTGACCGAAGCAGGGAATTTTTTTTTAACCAAGTCCATGACTGAGCTTTGGTAGAGCCCGCTACTATAAGTCAATCCCCTGGCCTTGTTCCTTGTTCGGGGTCGGCCCTCCTGATACTGTTTCGCCACTCTTGGCGATTTTGGGTCATTTCAGGCGTTAAGCCTAGTGTCAGCGTGTCATTTTGGATGGTTCTTGTCCAGGTGTTCGGTGGACGGCCTCTAACCCTTTTGCGTTCTATAATGGAGAGAACAGAGCCCGCTACTATAAGCATATCAACATTTTCATTTCGATTGTTTTTTTTATATTTTGTATATATGTTTACTTATAAATATTTATAATTTGTTGTCGTTAAATCAGGAAATAATAAAGTCAAAAATAATATAAACATAGGAAATACAGCAAATAGACGTATAAAGCGGCCGTGTGACAAGGCTATCAAATTCTTTGAAATTAAATATGTGCCGCATATGCGTCATTTCGTGTTTACTTGCCGTAAAAACATATCAAATGGTACTCAAAAACAGGTAAGGACATCTAACACCTCTAAGAAAACATTGTGTCATGAACAATTAATAATGTATTGCATCAAAAACTGTTGCGTTTTAAAGATTAAAGTATACATAAGGTTAGACAGACATGGGATGCGACTTTGTTACAAGCTTTTGTAACTTTTTACATGGATTTTTATAATTTTTTACATTATGACCTAGAGCTGATCTGGTGATGGAGCTGGAAGGTGGCCATAGGAACTCCATAATTAAACGACACAACCCTTTCGAGTTTCGAGTACTTTGGTGCTAGATATAGAGCTTATTTTTAAAAAGTTTGTGTAACAATTCTTCTTATCTTCTCCATGACATTATTTTTTATATACCGACTACCTTCATCATCACCATGTTTACGTTTAAAATTTTAAACCAAAAGTGACGTTTCGTTAGTGTGAAAACACAACTTAATTTACCAACAAAATAAAGTAATTAAAAAATGTGCTACAAGTAAGTACCTATAACATTAACTCATTAATTTTCATTTTAGCAATTAGTCGAGCCAAGTGCGACTAAAATTTATTACAATCACTGCGCTGATATGAAATTCATTGGTAAGATTATTAAATGGTTAAATTATATTTAGAAGAACAGAATAACCTATGTTAGAAGGGTAAATCCTGAGATCGGGCGTATTTAAGTGATTTCCGTGGCAGATTTTAAATCAAAGTATTATTGCATTTTACATGTAAAACATCAAATTGCCCATAATTATAAGCACATCAATCAAATAGGCATCATTATAACTTGTTTTGTTCAGAAGATATTTAAATTTAAATTTTTGGTGCCACGGGAATCAATAAAGTGTGGCATGGGAATCAAAATAAAAACTATTTTGTTTGAATTCTATGTTATTATTTAAATAATGACCTCTACATACTAATCATATAAAATAGAAATGATTAAAAACGGTGATCCAAACAGATATACACCAAACATAAAGTATTAAAAAGGTCTATATTGGCTCTCTATATAATAATCATGTAAACTAAATAAAATCAACGTATTGCAGTCTTAAACAATGTAAAAATATTGAATATATAGTCCTACAATATGAGATTAAGTTCTGTCACAGTCACTGACAGGATTCACTCCAGAAGCTGTCATCAGATTGTACATTTATCATTAGTTAGGTTAATCTGGACTGAAAGTTGCAGTCAGCCCATAGTTTCGTTTTATTTTTTCATCATACATCATCTCAGCCATAAGACGTCTACTGCTGAACATAAACCTCCCCTTTAGACCTTCATATATAACACCGGTGTTGGAAGCGACCTGCTTCAAGCGTCTTTCAGCGACCTAAATAAGGTCGTCTGCCACACTTGTGGGTAGACGTTCTACGCTGCGTTTGCTTGCCTGTAGTAGCCACTTGAACACTTTTCGACCCCATCAGCCATTCGCTCTACGTGCTATGTGGCCTGCCCATTACCACTTCAGCTTCCTGATCCGCGGAGATATATCAGTGACTTTGGTTCATCTCCTCATTCCTGATTCGATCAAGTAGAGAAACCCCGAGTAAAGCCCTCTCCATAGCTCGCTGAGCGACTTTTTAATGTGGGGATATAATGGTGCCGCATAAGCCAGAGCGGCTGTCTACTATAGTACAATATAAAAAAATCTGATGTATACAATATAAAAAAAATATCTGAAATAATGAAATATACAAATATAAACTGTCAAAATCACTTCCATACCTGCGGCTTCGCTGTAGTTGGGTAAAAAGTGAAAGAATGCGCAAGAAAACTCAGGGGAAAATTGATCACCGTGGTAAAATGCCATGAGAATCAATACCATGGAAATCAAAATTGTATAGTTTTTTGTCAATATTTTTAAATACCATAATAATAGACCAAAATTAATAAAATATATGATAAACAATACCCTTTTCCTAACTGCACACCCTAGTCAAAAAACCGTAATGGATAAAAAAATATTTTTAAACATGGAAAAGGTAATCAATGATCTAGTGAACCAATACCACGGTAATCAATTTCTCACCTTCGTAAATCCAGTTTATAACAACGAGAGGAGGAGCCTCTCTTCACTATGTTTAGAGCGCAATCGAAGTTAGCCAATAGCGTGCATACAAGCTTCTAAGTATTGTGGTTTGTGAAATGTGGGTAGTTATGTCGCGCGCCATGGGAATCACTTTTTGTCCGGGGACAAACCTAAATATGTTATTTTTTCTAAAACTACGCTGAGTACAGCCTTCGCGTATTTTTTTGATCATATAACAGTTCACCCTTTACAGCTTTGATCACAGCAATTAATTAAATTCCTTTTATAAATTAGTGTAAAAAATATATTTTGTTCCAAAAATGTGTAAGGGACAGCCCACGGTAATCAAATTTCAGGGCTTTTACATTTTTTTTTAGATACTTGCAGATAAATATAACCTGATGTCTATCATGCATTAAGTAGATTGAACCTTAGACTTACAGGAAAAAAATACCTTTGGGTAGAATTTTTATGTTACGGGTAGTTTATTCCCCCAGACACGTAAAATTTTGACTCTCAGGAATCACCCAGAAACATTTTTATATGAAGTGAGACAAACAGGTTGACCGCCCGCCTGATGGACCGTCGCCTATTGGCAAATGACCATTTATCCTTTGACCACGATCTCGCGTGATGTTAAACGATGATGCGGCCGTAGATGGTAGCAGACTAAACCTAGAAGGCGGGATAAATCCCTCCCTGGTTCACAAGTTTATTGATGGAAAAACGACTTTTTCTTCTTCAGTTTGATATTATCCTGTATTTTTATATTTTTCAGTGATATTTCTGTCCTTGTTCGTCATAACATGTTGGAGTAACAACCCTATAGATTATAATTATGAATGTCCTCCTCACCTAATATGTGGTTCTAATGGTGTAACATATAAGAATTTATGTGAATTTCAAATGGCTCACATGGATGATCCCGAACTAATGGTAAATAACATTTTTATTTATAAGGAATTAAATTCAAGTTCTGGTGGAATTTGAGAAAAGTTCATATTATATCTTAATAATGAGTTTCCTAACGGTTTATATCAGTATGAATCATGAAGACTGAAGACAATTATATAATTTTTTTCAACTGCCCCTACATATCTAAGGAAACAACAAGGTTTTGCCTTTTTTGGCGAAGGAGCAATGAAATTATTCTTCTAAATGTCATGCTCGACTTAGCGCTACTCGCTAAGTCGCAGATGGGTCATTTTCAAAAAAATTGTACATTCATTTTTATGGTTGTCCCATTACTTGACCTGTAATTATAATTAATATTTGTAAAGTCTAAGTAGAATTAGTACAAAAAATATAATTATCAGTGTTTTTTAAAGTATTTTATATATTATTTTCATAAATAACACAGTTACCAACAAAGATATTAAAATATTTTAGTAGCAAAACATTAAAAATTACAATGTCCCACACTACAAGTTACGCAATAAAAGTTTTAAATTTCAAATTTTATCAAATATAAGTTATACTTATGTTTATATTTTCGGAAAATACAGATATTATTGCTTTAGTTTAAAATAACGCTATATTTTTAAGTTCATTATTATTATATTTAATAAATAAATTTAATCGAGGACGTAATTCATGAAATGTGGAAAATTCCATTCCGAAACCACCTTTTTAGGCTATATATTTATAAGTTTACCAAATTTAATGCTTATATATCAAGAGCAACATTAAGGCTATCACTCAAACAGCGGCAATATTAGATTCGTTCATTTGGAGGGCGATCGCAACAGCAAAACAGTGAAAGTGACCAATGGTCCATTTTTGATTTTCCGAAACCGAAACCAAAAAGAAAGCTAAGGAAGATAGTCAAATTTCTACAAATGTATTGATGAATTCTATAAATATCATGGAATCGTGTATAATATTCAATTTTTAATTTATACAACATTAATATATTTTTAACGAATTAATGTTGTTGCGATCTCGGTACCCGTTACTTCTTTTCCGAAACCAAAACACAGGTAACGTAGAAGTGGAAGTAAAAAAATTCGGAATGGAATCATAAAGCTTAATGCATACTGTACATTTTGGCAAAAGTGAGTGACATAAAGATGGCACCACTCGAATTTTCTTTAATAACGAGTTTTTTGACAAAATTAAATTTTGATAATTTTATACTTACTTTCAGATTCCTCATGAACGCGTAGAGGTATTAAATTGAAATTCATATCAAATACACAAGTCTATAATATCCTTAAACTGTAAAAATCTAATTTCTATGTCCACGCAATCAAAAGAAACAGCAATTTTTAGCCGCACATTTTCATACTCGCAACTACTTGCAAGGGAATCAAAACCTACACTCCGTTGAGCTTAGAATTTTGAAATTTGGTATACCTACGGGCTGATACGGAACCCTCGGTGCTCGAATCCGACTCGTACTTGAATGGTTTTTATTATTTAATTCGGGACTGCCATTCCGACCAATTGAACCAATCAACTAGTTGGTCAAATTGGACTCCATTAATCAATTTGTTCCAATCGGACCAACCAGTTGATCGGATATTTTATTTATAACAAAAATGTTCTGTTCGGATCAACTGAAATTCTTAATCAAAACGGATCAACTGTATTCTTTCTCAACTAACCAACTATTTAGTTGGTCTATAAGATATATTTTTAAACACATAATAATATGTCAAACTTGAAATACCAATATCGCGGAAAGTACTCGTCCTAGGCTAAGCATTTCAGATGACAGCTGTTAATATCTCGGATAGTACTCGTCCTAGAGTGATACTGTCATGGAAGAAATGAAAGATTTTGAAGAAATCTTCATTTCAGATGACAGCTGTCAAACTTAAAATGTCAATATCTCGGAAAGTACTCGTCCTAGAGTGACGCTGTCATGGAAGAAATGAAAGATCTTGAGGAAAACTACATTTCAGATGACAGCTGTCAAACTTAAAACGTCAATATCTCGGAATGTACTCGTCCTAGAGTGGTACTGTCATGGAAGAAATGAAAGAGCTTGAGGAAATCTTCATTTCAGATGACAGCTGTCAAACTTAAAATGTCAATATCTCGAAAAGTAATCGTCCTGGAGTGACGCTGTCATGGCAGAAATGAAAGATCTTAAGGAAATCTTCAAATCAGATGACAGCTGTCAAACTTAAAATGTCAATATCTCGGAATGTTCACGTCCTAGGGTGACGCTGTCATGAAAGAAATGAAAGGTCTTGAGGATATCTTCATTTCAAAAGACAGCTGTCATCGGGACCGAGATCTGCCTAGGACCAGCGCTTTCCGAAATTGACAGCTGTCATCTAAAATGAAGATCTCAAGACCTTTCGATTCTTCCATGACAGCGTCACTCTAGGACAAGAACATTCCGAGATATTGACATCTTGAGTTTGACAGCTGTCATCTGATTTAAAGATTTCCTTAAGACCTTTCATTTCTTCCATGACAGCGTCACTCCAGGACGATTACTTTTCGAGATATTGACATTTTAAGTTTGACAGCTGTCATCTGAAAAGAAGATCTCTTCAAGACCTTTCATTTCTTCCATGACAGCGTCACTCTAGGACGAGTACTTTCCGAGATATTGACATTTTAAGTTTGACAGATGTCATCTGAAAAGAAGATCTCTTCAAGACCTTTCATTTCTTCCATGACAGTGTCACTCTAGGACGATTACTTTTCGAGATATTGACATTTTAAGGTTGACAGCTGTCATCTGTCATGTATGTACGCTTTGGTTTTATTTAACATTCTGTGTATTTAGGACAATAATTCATGTTGAAGAGGTTTAAAAACATTATTCGGACCAATGAAAAAGTTGTTCGGTTGGGAAAGAAAAATAGTTGGTCAGTTTTGAGTTGTGTAGATAAGAATAAATTTTATTTTTTAAAGTATTCCAATCCAACCAACTAAAAAGTTGATTCGTTAGGAAAGAAAATAGTTGATCAATTTCAGTTGGTCGGAATGGAAGTCCCGATTTAATTGTGACTAAAAACTAGCAAAGTGTGTGCATTTTTATAAAAATTGCTACATTGTGGTTAGATTAAAATTGGTTATTTAGTTTCAGTCATTTTAAATGGTTTTTAACACCGTTGCCTACAAAAAATTCAATTGAAATTAAGCATAGTTTAAAAATGTTGTATTACGGACATAAACCGAAACAGCCATTAAAATAAAAACCCTTCTATTAGGTCGGAAATATCTCAAATTTTCTATGCTTTGCATGTAAAAAAATATAGCTTTCAGGTCTGTTTATTTAGCAAAATGTATGGCGAATTTTTAAATTGGTTTTGTGTTATACGTGCAATGAAAGCAATAATAATTATGATTTCATACGTCGAAAATGTTTTGGTGAAGATATTATTGATTGTAATAATTAAATTCATTGCTTGTTGATTTTTACTGTCAGTATGTCTTAGGCTTAAGAAATCTTTTCCATTACCAATGCACTCCGTTCCGTGACTGTCCCATTTATAATTTTGTCATAGTTTTAATTATTAACGAAGTTCTATGTGATTTTTATGGTGCGTTTATTTTAATAGTTTAATATTTATGGTCTCTCAATAGTAATTTAGTTATATAGTTCTTAAGTGCTGCAAAAATAGAAAAAAAAGTAAATTTATTCCTCATTTTTATCCAAAGAGTAACGTAATGGAAACTTAATATACGATTCCTTGAGTTTGTTAAGTTGATTTTATTATTTTATATATTTTTTATGAACTTTAAGGTACAATACACTGATTAAACAACTTTTTATTGCAAAACTTGCTTTATTTATATTATTTATCAACATTAATAAGTAGTTTCGGAATGGAATATATTGTGATACCTGAGTGTAGTAAAATCTTAATTTTTCCGTAAATCTATTAAATTTATTTATTTTAATACCAATTTCTAATAATTAAATGATTAATTAATATATATTGGCCATAATAAATGCTTTGCCACGATCTTACAAATTTTCATCAATTTTTCCGCAGTGTACAGTTTTTTTGGAAATGACCCAGATACGAAGCTTTAATGTAAAAGAATTTAGTTTTTTAATATTAAGACTATTTTAAATCTATTTTCAGATACTATATATTGGAAAATGTTTTATAGCATATATTTGAAGAACAGTGCCAGCATCTAGTTAAAGCGCAGTTCTCCGCTTAAGAAATAAAATCTTTTAAAAAGCTTGTTTTATCCATGTTTGCCCTATTAAGCGTGCCACAAAGGAACGCCAATTGCCAATACAATGAAAAATAATGGCAAGAAAATAATGACAAGAGAGGAGATTTTTTTCCAGATCCCGTCTGGGATAGTTATCATGACCTTACCTAATATTAAACCGCGATATAATTAGATTAGATAACACTTAATTGAACACCATAACCACAAAACAATACATTTATTAATATTAAAAAGTGTAAAAAAAAATCCCTGGTTGGAAGGGTAAAACAGCCTTAGCTATCTTCTGATTATGCACAAATATGGAAACTTAAGATATGGAGTGTGTACCTATGTGTGTGTGTGCTAGTGAAGAATATGGAGACTTAAGATCTTACGTCTCTGTATGACGAGCGTAGCGAAATATGTTGCATAGCTTTTGACGCATTCTTCCTGTAATGTTCATGGTTAAAATTATATTTATTTTTTTCAGTGCTTGAAAGCCAGTAGTTCAGATTTTAGAGGAGGGAATACTCAATTATTAGGAGGTACCCTAAATTAATTAATTTGGAATTATTTTTTTATGTACGGACTGTACGGACGGACGTTAAACTATGAGGCTGACTTCAAGAGCCTAAATGGTATGTACACCCAGCAATGATAATATAAAGCGGTAACATAATAATATTATGACGGTGATATAAAAACAAACGTATACACAATGACAACTTTTATTAACAGACTAGGTACAGTTAAAATTATTTAATTGTATCAAGACGTATAACATCTCATATCGATCAAAGCCGTTGTATTGCAAGAGGAGTCGGTAATCATTATTATAGTAGACCAGTTAATCTTAATTTAGATTTACTGAGAAGACCCGATGGGGAAGGGATAGATTGGGTCCACGGGAATGGGTCTCGGCCTGTCATTCCAGGGATAAGGTCGTGGCAAAATTCTTTGGTTTTGACATGAGCAGGGGCAGGGGTTAGGGATATTGCAGGGGTTGTAAGGATATGGAGACGGCATCTGGATGACGCGTGTGCGTTTCACATAAGGGCGAGGCCTGGCAAATCGAGATGCGTCGTCCACATAAGAGGATAGACCGTAGCCTTCACCCACTTCATCGCTGCTTAGATCATCATCAAAGAGACCACGTCTCGTGTCCTGTATCTGTGCACTCTGGTCAATCTGTTGAGTTTGTTCCACCGGTTTCGCTTCACCGATAAAGCAGATTGCAGCAATGACGAGTACCACCGCTAAAATATAATACAAAAAATTAAGTAACTACATAGGTTGACAAGTATATTATGTACGAGTTAATTTAGGAATCAGTTTGTTAATAACGGTGTGTTGACTGCCTATAAGCAGTAAGCAGCCATAAAATATAAACCACACCATGTGACGCCATAAAGAAAGTTTTTTAAGGATAATTGTCGTGATGAGTCAAAAAAATTGATATTTTTTTTCAACAATGTTTACCAATTCTATCTTTTAGTTGTGGAGTAAAATTTAACTTACGTAGCAAAGACATGTTGACGGCACGAGGGTTTCAATCTCTGTTTGAAAATCTGTTAAAACACATACAAATAAATGTAATATTTATTTTTGTAATATTTATTATTTGTTTTTATATAGGCCTACGTTTGACCACGTCCCACCTGATGGTAAGTGCAAATGCGGTCGACGATGTATCACTTAAGAAGCCTAGAAAATTCACTCGTGCCTTGAAGATACCCTAATTGTATCGCTCGGGAAACATAGATGACGGCATAGTGTTCCAAATGCAAAGTTCTCATTAAACAAGTGAAATTAAATAAAAAAAAATGAAAAACAAGCTTTTATTATTATTACCATCCAGGACCAAAGTGCTCGTGAAGACGAATCAAATGAGCTACCAAATGCCCGTACTAAGCGTTTTGCTTCAACTTTTTACAAGCTTTTATTTACTTTCACTTGTCTTTGTCTGTCTGTAATGAAATCTTGGAAGTTAAACTTCCCATTTGACCCACTTTCTGGTATCCGATTGAGCTGAAAATTTGCTTGCTAGTATAAATCGGATGACAATGCAATATTGGTATGACATGGAGCTGATCTGATGATGGAGCTGGAAGGTGGCTATAGGAACTCCGCAATTAAACGACACAACCCCATCGAGTTTGGGCTTATTTAATTCGTCTTGACGAGTACTTTGGTGCTGGATGGTAATAATAATAAAAGCTTGTTTTTAAAAAGTTTCTTTAAATTTCACTTGTATAGAAATTATTTAACATTTGAAATATCATGAAAAGATATGTTAATCGTCAAGTTCGAATTAAAAGCTGAATTAGGTAATAATATGAACAAAAATAAACAAATGGTTAAATTACCTTTCGTTCCTGAGTACAGCTAAGGAGGGAGGAAAGTATTTCACATCATTGCAGTAGCAATGATGTGAAATACTTTCCTCCCTTTTTATAGTAAAAGAATTAAACGCAACAATTTACTTGTATTAAAGCGTGTAATTTTACATGGACGCGGGGTCGAGTTCAAATAATACATATTTTCAAAACAATATAATAAATAAGTTTATTTCTATAAATTGTTAGGTATAAGTGGTATTTACAGAGATTAATTTCACAATTTAATGTGGCATAAAATTAAAACTATAACAAAGTAGTTCTGTCTCATGAAAATCTGCTTTATAATAATATTAATAATTTAATAAAATATTGTTTATATAGAAGACATCCTTTTTTATACAATATCGTTACTTATATATAAAATAACTATTATCGGACTGGTGGATGAGGAAGTTCATCATCCTTATTTTCTTAATAAATTATGCTACTGCATTTCTTTATATGAAACTAGTGGACCAGCGCGCACTTCGTCTTTATTGAATACAACACGAAAACACGCAATTTTCAGGTTATCTATATTAAAGAAAATTAAAATAAAGAAAAGTTTTCAAATAATGAAATAAAATATCGAGTTTTTACAAAGAAAATGTTGTAATGAAATTTGTTTTACCTTTATGCAGGCAGTATAACCCTTTCAATATTACTCCACTATTTCGTATTAAAATATAAACATTTCGTAATAATATTCAATTAAATTTAATATGCCACTTACCTAGGTTATTTTTCATAAAACATGTTTTTTATAAAAGAACATAATATAATAAATTAATAATAAATTGTGCAATATTTCACGGCACCGTAGACGCCTTACAACTACGAGTAGGTACTAACCATATACATACAAGCACAGTTAGGTATTGGTTGTGTGTCTAAGGTTGTTTTTTTTAAACCGTAATTATGATTGTCAAAAATTTTCTTTTAATTTTTGTAGTGCAATGTGCTGGTGAGTGCATAATATGTATAAAATTCTTTGTAAAATATTCTATTACTTTATTATAATAATTTTAAGATTAAATAATAATATTTACATATTATAGGGACAGACAGACGCGGGAAGCAACTTTATTTTATACTACATATGTAGTGATTAATAAATATAAATTTATAGAATTTATATTTTGAAAATCTCTCTTTTTTGATAATAAAAATTCCAATTCGTATTTTGGAAACAATTTGCCATTTTTCAGTGTCAAACTAGTAATAATTTTAAAAGTACCTATTTGTTAAAGTATTATTATTATTATAGTTTTATCGAAAAACATTTCTAAAAAGTAAATTCTGAGAATTAATGTTTCAATCCGTTAATAGAGAGAGCAGGACGTACAGACGGAACCATAAGTCGATTTAGAGTTGTCCTATCAAAGCTAATGTATGTTTCAGTCTTGCTGGTAAGAAGCACTGCGAATAGAGAGCCATACCCAGCCTTTGACGACCTCACCTACCAAGAACGTCTAGCCCTCTGGAAGGATTTAGAATCCCAATTTAATTTTATATATAAACACTTTAATAGTCCTGTACACGTTCGTAATTCAAGGAGACCAACTTCTGTTAACACTAGTGAAAATTCTTCTCAAAATGTCCTTCAAAACGTGTTCGCTAACCCCGATGTGATCCAACACCTTAAGAGACAAGACAATCAATGATTTACTTTTTTTTTTTTAAACGTAATTAATGCTACATAAACATTTAACAACTTAAAATTAAATATATGGCTCATTCTCATTTTAGCTCAAATTTGATGGTCACACGGTCATATTTCCTAAACGGTTAAAGAAAGAGACATGAAATTTGGATAGGTGGATAAAACATATATTAAGCTACAAAATAAATAAAGATTGTCATAATAGACGCAAAACATAATAATAAAATTTAACATAAAAGGTCAAAAACGGGGCCATTTTTCGTATTCTCATGGTGTCACACTTTTCGTTGCAGTGAAACATTTGGGCACTACTTTAACAAATTTCGGTATTTCTGTATATAACATATACCAAAATTTTCGCAAACAAATACACTTTACGGTATATAGTCTAAAAAAAGCCTTTCATTATTATTTTGCATTAAAAATGACATAATGCGACGGTCACACGATTTTAGGTGCTTTAAATTTGCGTAGTTAAACGGCTGCTGTTAAACACAACATCAACAATCCAAAACAGAGTTCGATTCATTTCAATGATGGCCATGTTCTGCAATCGTCAAAGTAGGATCTAGGACTTATCGAGCCGTAGGAAAAAATATAATTGCTAAGTTTCAATTTATTCATGGGTGTACCTATCACTTGCATGGACAACACTTTTATGCATTGGGTTTTAGTTATTTAAATCAAAGCTAGCTTTTTGAAACGCCAAAATGTGCGAGATAAAGATGTAGTATTTAATTTTATACATTATACCTAAACTTTCCAGAATTTTACGAAAAATGGATATTTTCGTCACCAGTGTGGCATCACCTTCATAGCGTTTTTTACCATGAAGGTGATTTTGTAGGCCACGAAAGTGATTTTTTGAATTGTTTTGTTTAGAAAAGGCCTTTTTACCAACTAAAAAGTACTTTATCTGTTATGTTAGGGTTTTAATACATACATACCAAATTTTTGACTAATAAAAAAGTAAAGTGAAAGGTAAAGTAATATCTCAAATTACGCATATTTTCTTCAGTAATGAGGTTTGTTGTTACGTAGAATGTCGTTTTATTGTACATTTTTGATGGATTTAGTATTTCAAAAGGGTTTTACTTGAAAAATTTGTGAAAAAATAATGACTGAATCACTTTCGTGGCGTCAAAATTTTCAAAACTGTTTTTCTTTGAAATGAAACGTACGATTTAAATCATTTATATAAAAGTTTACTCGTGTTATCCAGCTCTATACAATATTATACATAAACATTACAAATAAGCAATAAATAAGAATTGCCATGAAGGTGACGATGAGAATCGATTCCATGAGAATGAGCCATATATTTCTTAATATTTTTTTATTAAAAGTTATTTCTTAAAATTGGTATATTTATTTGATACTGAGACACACTGGGTCACAGTGTAAAATTCTCAACAATACAAAATGTCAATGTACATTTTAATGAGAATTTGACACTACGCGTGAATATTTGTGCGAAGTGAAGTGCAGGCTTAGGGTCAAACGAAGAATCAGCAAGAAAATGAAGTGTTCTTAATAAATCGTTTGAAGCTAACCTAACAATGTTTGCAAGATTTGAACTGGACGGGACGTACAAACATTTCAAATTAAACAAGTGAAATAAAAAAAAAAACATTTTGAAAACAAGCTATTATTATAGAATAGAAAATTACAACCAAAGAAAATATCAACCAATATAATATAAAATTATATATTAAAATTACCATCTAGCACTAAGTAAGTAAGCACTAAGTAAGTAAAGTACTCGTCAAGACGAATCAAATGAGCACAAACTCGATGTGGTTGTGTCGTTTAATTACGTAGTTCCTATGGCCACCTTTCAGCTCCGTCATTAGATCAGCTCGATGTCATAATAATATTGCAAGATTCGATTACAGACAGACAGACAACGGACAGGTGAAAGTAAATAAAAGCATGTCAATTAGGTAATGTCGTCGCTTAGATAAATCCTTTCAAACAAAATGTATAAAATACTAAATATCTAAACTGTTAACACATTTAACACTAAAGTCTTAGAGAGGTCGTGACTCTGTATCGGTTATAATAATTTCGTGTCTGAATTATGTCTAAGAATGGTGATAGGAAACTCCCACGACAATAACTTATGTAGTACTTAATGTTAATTTGTAAACTTTGATCGATAGGCGCTATTAATAGGTAATGAAATGCTTATGAAAGATAGAACCTATTAAGCCGCTTAATTATGAGTATAACGAGTTAAGTAAAACCTCTCATACCTACTAGCATTCTATTTTTTTAAGCTTTGATATATATTTACGAATACATTACTGCCGAGAAAATTCTCGTTATTTTTGTTGTTTTCTTCTTTCCTTTTTTACACAAAAGAATATATGGGCACGGAATTCGATTTTTTACATTGTAAGTGTAAAATTTTAAATAACAGTTCTCCTAAATACATAATCAATTTACACAGTAAGAGTAATAAATATCTTCATCAGCTAAACGATTAAGAGCTTACTGTAATTTCCGCAAATGTAATTGGAACGCAAACGTATAATTCACTAATCTAGACTTTCAGTAGAATGTATTTGTGTTTAATAATAAATGAACATATTTAGTAATAAAGATGATTTAATAATATTAATACAAATGATTAAATATACAAAATACTTTTAATATCTAAACTCTGAACGAGTAAGTTCTGATCGTCGCTTTAGATTCCTAAAAAACACTGACAGGATACAATTTACCGGCGGCATTATTTCCCTTTATTTGTGTCTGTAGTCTGTTGTTAAAATCGCCCACACACCAGAGTTGTGTAGCGAAGTGGCTAACTAGAAATTCCGACGGTGGAATGCGACCGGCGAGGAATCATTTAAAATGGCCAGTCTCTCGGGAAACGCTGTAGGCTGAGGCTTTGCAAAGAGCCTGCGATACAATAATTATAACTCTTGACTAAGACCAGAAAATGTTTAGAGTTCTGCGTGTATAAAGTTGTTTTTTTTTCTAGTTGAAAAGACATCAACGCACACCAATATCCTTACAACTTCATTAAAATTATGTACAATATAATTGATAGGATATTTAGTAGTAAGCTGTCTGGAAGAGATCACTATTAGCGATAAGACCATCAATTTTAAACCTTTTTCTGTAATGTGTAATCTTTTTAAGCTTTTTCTATTGTATTTATGATGTTCAATAAAGTGTATTCTGTTCTATATAAATCCAACTTTATGTTGCTTAAAAACTGTACTTAAAGTCCTGAATAATAAACATAATAATCTAGCCCCTTATAAAATTCTGTTAGCACAGAAACTGAAATACATGTTGAAGAATGAATTAAAGGCGCAGCTTGGCGGCTGAATTGTTGTAATTTTTGTCACAACTTAATGAAAGTTAAGTACTATTTTTGTGTTGCAAGTTGCATAATAGATCTAAGACGTAACGTGCGTTGTGGCTATGAGAATTTTTATATATACATATTTAATTAACTATTTTATACAAATTATTATACCAAACTACAAATCACACACACTGTATGCAGTAAAAATGAACACGAATATAAAAGGAACTAAATATTCGCCTGACGAAGACATTATTAAAATGTCCAAGCACGTAGACAAAAGCGACCTCGCTCATTTGCTTAAATATCGTAAACAAACGACTGTAGTTCACAGGTGCAAATAAGTTCACAGGTAAGGTCACAGATCTATATCAGTTACGTTAGGCATGTGAAAACAACCACCGTGTCCAGAGAAAAAAGCAAAGGTTGATTCTCACAAGCTCAGTGGACGGATGACAGAACAAGTCTGGAGTCTCACGAGAATGGGACTCAATGGGTTCTGCAGGGTGATTCACTTATCCGATACCGAAACCGAACCGAGTGCGCTACCGAAAGGAAAAGGAACCGATCGAAAAGTCAATTCCGTTTTACAAAACCGACTGGAAAGTATCTTCGTAAATCTTCGGGCTCTACCGAGTAAGGAACCACCTACACGTTAGTTGGACAGTAAAATAGAGCATAAATTACAGATCTAACTGTTTACGAAGATAGTTTCATTTTGGTGGTTTATTGTAGTAAAAATATTTACCCATATAATCTGTTGAAAAGTTAATATGCATAAATTTAGCTAGCACACTTCGTAAACATTTCCCATATGTGCCTCCAGTGATGAGTGATGTAACTTGAGTTTTAGCCTTTTTGAGATTTTTACATTTAAATAATGAGAAACAAAATAACGATTTTTTTCGTCTTACTCACGTTCTTCTATGTTCTATAGTTTGGGAGATAATTTTGTGAAAAGTGATACAAGTGCACTATTTTTGCAATAACAAAGTGGTAATGAATATATTTCAAGTTATATCTCCGATTTCATCTACTCAAATATAATCAGTATTTTGTGGTTGGTGGTACAATTGTGATTATAATCATTTTCACATAAAAACACCTTTTTTTTTCTTGAATTTCATTATACGTTACTGATATATTACTTTTCACGATTTTTTACAATATTTGCCAGGGAACAATTTAAATTATATCTAAAAATACATAGATTATTTTTTTAAATGTAAGCAAAAAAAGTACTTTGTGTTATAGTGAGCTTTGAAGTCTTAACGTCAATCAATATCAGGCCTAATAAAACCTTAAAACCTAATGGCTAATGTGTAATGGGGCAATTTTCATCTAAAGTCCAAAATTAGGGACATATTCTTTAAAAAAGTTTAACAGTAAACCTATCGAACATTTATTCAACAAATATTTATAAAGAAATTCATTCGTATTTATTTTCATATTTATGTACCATTAATTTATACCTATATTATATGGTATGTATTAAATTAATTTTCAATTGAGTTTTAGTAATAACTCTGCCTACCATCTAATCTCCTTTCTTTTTTATTATATTATTTTAATGTAATGTTACTCGCACACCTCATTAAATGCAGTCTGTGCCTATAAATGTAATGACACTTAGCATGTATTATATAAAAATGTGTGTAATTGTTAGTAAAGGTGTACATTATGTTGGCATGCTTTAATAAATAAATAAATAAACAACTTGCTCAATATTGAGATATCTGCAAACTTGGACAATATTACTAACAACATAATTTAATAGGTAAATGATTTTTTTTTAAATAAATGATAATATCAAGATGGTTTTTAGGGTTCCGTAGTCAAATGGCAAAAAACGGAACCCTTATATATTCATCATGTCTGTCTGTCCGTCCGGATGACACAGCCACTTTTTTCCGAAACTATAAGAACTATGCTGTTGAAACTTGGTAAGAGATGTTTTTTTTTTTTTTTTTTTATGTAATAGGTGACAAACAAGCAGACGGCCCACCTGATGGTGAGTGGCTACCGTCGCCTATGGATACCTGCAATACCAGGGGTACCGCTGGTACGTTGCCTACCTTTCAAGACTCTATTCACTTGCCTTTTGAAGAGTCCCATGTTATAGCTCATCGGAAATACCGCGGGCGGAAGCTCATTCCACAATTTGCAGGTGTACGGCAAGAAGGAGCGAGTGAATCGCACAGTGCGAGAATGCCAAGCATCAATAATGTGTGGATGGGCTTTCGAGCGGTGACGGCTCGTGCGGTGATAAAAGCGCGACGCCGGAATCAGGTCGAATAACTCTTCAGAACACTCCCCATTGTATAAACGGTAGAAGATACAAAGGGATCCAACGTCCCTACGAAAACTGAGCGGTTCTAGGTGTTCGGTTAGCTTGAGGTCGTCAACAATTCTGACAGCTCTACGCTGTAATGCATCAAGAGGGTCAAGCTGATACTTGGGTGCTCCATTCCAGAGATGAGAGCAGTACTCTACGTGAGGTCTGACTTGTGCTAGATAAAGAAGCAGTCTCTGTCTCGACGTAAAGTACCGCTTCGCCCTATTGAGCACTCCAAGTTTTTTGGAAGCGAGCTTGGCCTTACCTGCAATGTGACCACGGAACTGAACATTAGCAGAAATGTCGACACCCAAAATTTTTAAGCTATCCGAGACCCTGAGAGGAGTGTCCTGAAAGCGAGGAGCGACAACAAAAGGGACTTTCTTAGCGGTAAACGCGCAAACTTGTGTCTTGGTTGCGTTGAACTGGACCAGATTCAGCGAGCCCCAATCTGAGACCTGTTCCAGAGAAGCTTCAACGTCTGACACCAGTTTGTTCCTGCATTCCTCCACTACGGCACGGGGGGCATTGATGCGACCGCAATACTGAGCGTCACCAGTACTGTCATCCGCATAGCAATGCATACCACTAGTTTGTAGCATATCATTGATGTGCAAGATAAACAGCGTCGGTGACAACACAGAGCCCTGAGGGACACCGGCATTGATCGGCTTACTGTCGGAACATTGCCCGTCGACAACGACCTGAATGCTCCGATCCGATAGGAAGCTGGCAACCCATTCGCACAACCCCTCGGGTATGCCAAAAGAAGGTAGCTTGGAGAGAAGTGCCCGGTGCCACACCCGATCAAAGGCCTTGGCGATGTCCAGACTAACGGCGAGTGCCTCTCCCTTGCTCTCAACGGCTTCAGCCCAGCGGTGAGTGAGGTAAACAAGAAGATCACCAGCCGATCGACCGTGGCGAAAGCCGTACTGACGATCGCTGATCAACTGGTGATCCTCCAGGTACCTAAGGAGCTGAGTGTTTATAACTCGTTCCATCACCTTACAGAGCAGGGAAATGGCAATGGGTCGGTAGTTAGCTGGATCAGAACGGTCGCCTTTCTTAGGGATGGGGTGAACAAGGGCTATCTTCCAAGATGAGGGTACTCTTCTATTTGTGTAGGAGTGCAGGAAAAGACGCGTTAGGACAGGGGCCAACTCGGGAGCACAAGTTTTAAGGACGATAGCGGGAATATTATCCGGCCCACTCGCTTTCCGCACATCAAGGGATAAAAGTTCCTTCCGTACAGCTTTCTGAGTGAAGCGTACTTCAGGCATGGAACTTCCACACCGTGGGATTGTAGGCGGTGTGGCACCCCCGTCGTCGAGAGTCGAGTTAGAGGCAAAGATGGAGCCGAGGAGATCGGCTTTTTCTTTAGCACCATGGGCCAGAGAATCATCCGGCTTACGCAAAGCGGGTAGAGCGGACTTGCAAAAGTTACCCTCAGCAGCCTTGGCGAGAGACCAGAACGCACGACTTCCTGTAGGGAATCCGGCGAGTTGATCGCCAATTCGGCTTATATGGGCATCTCGTGCTTTAGCAGTAACCTTCTTACTGGACCTAGACTCGCTATTAAGCTTTTTCTTCAAGTCAGTGATGTTGGGATCGTCACAAGCGAGTGCCTCAGTCCACGATTTATAGGCGGTTTGTTTTTTGAGGGACGCTTCCGCGCAAGATTTATTAAACCATGGACGACTCCGCCCACCAACGCGTACAAGAGAGCAAGGAATAAATAACTCCATGCCCTGCAGCACAACATCGGCTACGGAGTCCGCACAAGTGTCAACACTGTCCGAAGAGAAGCAGAGTTGGTTCCAGGGATAGGACGCATAGAATTCACGTAAGCTATCCCAGTCAGCCGACCCATAGTGCCAAACTTTACGCTTACCACAGGTAGTATAGCAGGTACGATCATGGTTTGGCACCATCGTACGGACCAGACAATGGTCGGAGCGGCCAAGTGGCGCCTCAACCGAAACTTGGTACTGATCAGGGTGCGACGTCAGGAACAAGTCCAACAAGGAGGGGTCATGGCTCTCAACATCCGGTATTCTGGTGGGTTCAGAAACCAGTTGAGATAAACCATAGGCCGAAGCAAGGTCGAATGCTGCACGCCCCGCGTGATCGGTGGTCCTAGAGCCTAGCCAGTTGGAATGGTGGGCGTTAAAGTCGCCTAAAACCACTAGCTCAGCGGAGGTGAATTGCTCCATAACTTGGTCAGCTCCATCCGATATGTGCTCGAATAATCGAGTAGTCTCCGTGTCCCCGCTATGTGATCTGTAGAGGCACACGTACACTCTGGTTTTACCACCATGGTTAGTACGCAGCCACAAAGTTGACAGATCACGATCTTCGAGACCAGAAAGACGGCGATAACAAATATCTTCCCGGACAAACACACATACTCCGGCGCGACGCATGAATTTATGCTCGAGATTGTACCCGGGGTAAAGCAAATAGGAAGTCTCGGTTGGATCGAGTATTTGCGTCTCAGTTAAAAAGAGTAAGGCTGGTTTAGTAGATTCGAGGTGATAGTGAATCTCGTTGAGGTTAGCGTGAAGGCCCCTAATGTTGCAGAAATCCACTTGAAATGTGGAGTTGGTGGCCGCTGTGTAACTCTTTTTATATTTTGATCAGGCCATAAGGTGTGAAGTGAGTGGGGGTAAGGCAGCACAAAATGACTCCCCATCTTAGGGAAAAGAGAGAAAGCGGTAGAGCATATGGTTAAATACGAGATGACGGCGAGAGTGTATAGTGGGCACGGGGGACGGAAGGGCCCCCGGTCCCCCCTGCGAGAAACTGCCGGGATCCACTCCGGTCTCCTACTCCGGCACGACAGCAACTTACAGGATTATGCGCCGGATGGCGAGACAGCCTCCCGGGGCGGAGATACAAAGAGATCCCCGGGTTCGGGTCCCCTACTGTCCAGCGGGCGGCCAGCGGACAACCGTTTCACCGGGTCTCCCTGGCCCCCGAGCCCATCAGACACGGCCGTCAACCCGAATTACCTTCACCCAACCACGGGGCCCCAAAAATGGGGAGACAGAAAGTACTGCGGAGTGGGACTGGTACTCCCGTCAACGTGTCGGAACATATCGAAATCCGAGGAGTTCGATACTTGGCGGCACTCTCAAATCGGGAGGGTGGTAGCCATCTAGACGGACTATAGAAATAGCCCTACCACCGGCAGAGTTTAAGTGGAGTTGCAGTTCTGCGAGCACACGCATCAGGATCTGACACATGTGCTCGCCGGACCGGCAAGGAATGCGGCGGGCACGCCTCCACGCTTATCCCTCAAATGTATTTGGTGAATCGCGTTAAGATTTTCACACTAAAATAGAAAAAAAAAACATTACACTTTTGGGGCTCCCCATACTTAGAAGTGAAAAAAAAAATTACTTGTATTAATATTTACATTGTTGATGATTATTGATTGGATAAAATTATTGTTGGTGCGGATACAACTCACTGGTTTTTCATAAATTACTTAAATAATGAAATAATTTTAAGAAAAACTGTAATGCGGAATGATAAAAACTCTTTTAAGTAAAAGTTTAAGTAAAAGCTAATGTAGCACACATAGTTCGTACACGAGATTTTTTTGAATCTTGTTTTTCTCTCCTGGGAAAGGGCGATTTTCGACTTATATCACTCATGACAGGAGCCCCAGTCATTCACTGTCAAGCATCAATCATCTTTGTCAACTCAAATTATAAT
Organism: Hemithea aestivaria; assembly: GCA_947507615.1. Lineage (NCBI taxonomy): Eukaryota > Metazoa > Arthropoda > Insecta > Lepidoptera > Geometridae > Hemithea > Hemithea aestivaria. The sequence continues at coordinate 13,747,004 of OX382331.1, forward strand.
TTGTCTATGTCAATCATCATTGTTTTCAATCGACGGATTTTTATTTGCTATTTTATCTAAATTTTAAAATTATGAATAAAGTTACTTTTCCTACAATTCCTTCCTGTTCATATTATCCGTAATGAGTATTAATTTGATTTAAAATTGTTCGTATTCTCAGAGCACACGAGTAACCACTATTGTGTCGGTATATTACTTGTGAGATACCTAAATTGTTTTTTCATGCGATGGCCAAGTCGTTCTATTAATATAAAACATAAAAGATTTGATCGATTTGGTAATACATGGATCTCACAACTTTTACGGTAGATGAACTGCGAGCTGCGACACTTTGTCTTTTTACAGTTATGGTTTGAAGGCACATTTCTTTCGTTATTGTATAATTGAAAAAGCACGAGAAGATAATGGTTTTATACAAGTTTTTCACTTAATTTTCACACTTTACTTTCATGTGTCCGTCTGTCTGTCTGAGCTGAAATTTTGCATAAATAATAATGAGAGCTTGTTTTAAAAAGTTTTTTTAAATTTACTTGCTAATAATTTTAGTTACTTTAATTAGATGTGATGCGTAAGCATTTAGTTCCATATTTGTATTGTAGGTATATTTTACAGCGCTGTCGTATTAGGATTAGTTATGTAAAAGTAATGTTTAGTTTGATATATAAAATAAATTTAGTTCTCATTTACTACGTTTTTGCACAGAAGATCCATTGGAAGCTTCTTTGGAGCGGCAAGCTGCTGCTCTCGAAAGAGTGGCAGATGGTGAGCAGAACCTTTCCAAGGCCATCACCGAGGGGTGCAATAATTTATCAACAAATCTAGCAAATGCGCTAGGGAATATATCAAGAACTATTAAAAAGTACGCGACTTATCAAGAAGAGGCTTTAAAATGAAAATTGGTACACACATTGGTACAGCTTACATTTTGATCATTAAGCTGTTTGTAAATGTCTTAAATTAGATTAATATTCATTGTCTCAGTTCAGTGCCTTAAAAAGCACCTCAAATAAGCCAATAAAACCTCAGTATAATTCTTAGCCTTTTATTTTTACTGCAACAAAATGCAAGTAGGTACCTAATTTTTACTGAGTTTTAAAACTACTACTTATACGCACGCAAAGTAACAATACTTAACATGTTTGACGCACTTACCTACATTATGTTATGCCCGGGTCTAAGCTACCTCTATACTCTATACTAAATTTCAACTCAATCGGGTCGGTACTTGAACGGATGACCATCCGTTCAAGTGTGAAAGAGCAACAAAAATACATTATACATACATTCTTTAAAACTTTAGCGTTTGTAATATTAGTAGAATATTATATTAGTAGAATATTATATCGTATACAACCCTGCAGATAATTTATAATAATCTATTAATTATGGCTACTCGGGCCTGTAATCCTCTTTATAATAGGGAATTATTTTCTTGGCTTTCCATAGGTTCTGCGATCGAGTCATCACTGCTGGTATCATATTCGCAGTTAGGCCATTTTTTAAGCACATATTGTGTAGGACAATAATATGCACAATACAATATGCCATGCATTGTGTTGCACATGCAATAACAATTCTTCCACATTTTTCTGGTGCATACTCCAGCACGGGACTTTTGTTTAGGCATCTAAAACGGCTCTTTAAAACTCCAAAGCAGTCAACTGAGTTGCAAGCCTGAAAGCAAAGTACTAATTTAATGTAAAATGTAAACTAATAAAACAAAAAAATATATATAATCGTACGTATAGCCCTAATATCGGCTAACGTCTCTTGCGTGCTTGAGCCTCCGGGTCTGAGTAGATCCGACAGTAAGAGGCCGAAAGAGCTGACTCTGGTGCCTTGGAAGAACGGGAAGTGCTTAGTGTGGGACGCTACTTGTGCCTGCACTGTCGCCGCCAGCCACTTGACGTACCATCCACTCACCGTCAGCAGCCGCGGAAGACGCCACTTTGAAGAAGAGGCTTATGTACGCCATGGCATTTCGTCCACGTTGCCGTAGAGACCATGGGCAGTTGGGGCAGTGAAGCGCGCGGTTTCGTTAAGGAGATCGGTCTGAGGATCTCAGAAAACAGCGGTGACTCCCTCTCCGGCTCACTGATCTTTATTTCCATTTTACTGTTAAATTCAGGTATTGAAGTAGATAAAAATCATATTTACGTTTATTTATATTCAACGTAAATATGAAAGCAAGAATGACAGGATTTCGGTATCGAATCAAGTGAATCTATCAAAATGACTCTTCCGAAACGAAAAGGCACCGATCGTAACGTCAAATGCAATTCACAAAACCGATTGGTAAGGATCATCGGCAATCTTCGGGTCCTACCGAGTAAGGCACCACTTACACGGCATTTCGGCAGTAAAATTGTGATATAAAGAGGTAATATTATTTTTATGACATATCAGTGCCATTGATTGTCAGTACGAATAATAAATGTCAGTTTCAGCCAATTTTATTGGAAATTTTAGAATGTACAATTTATTAAAGAAATTTAGATTTTTTAAGAGAAAAAGAGCAGTAGAGTAATAATTGAATTGTAACATCCTAATCTTGCAAGGGGCCGAGGTTTCGGACTCTAACATGACGTGTAAAAGAAAGTTGGACGACTAGTAGAGAAATAAAATACGTCTTGTTAATATTTTGATTCCCTGGAGTGTTGATGTGAGATGCTGCCTATGTTAAAACATACAAGCGTCCGCTCATTTACCAAAAGCATCAAAGGTGACCGGCACAGCCGCAGAGGACGAGGAAATGATTCTAGCAGAAGACGAGTGTGATACACAACAAATTTCTTCCGTTCCCAATAGGGACCATTTGACTCTTGGGAATGGACGCATTTATTTTATAAAGGCTGTTATCCGTTCAAGCATCAAGATCCGTTGCAGTATTTTTAAAATTTATGTATTCATAGGGACAAACAGACAAGTGACAACACAAACAACTTTTTTTTATACCTACTGTGTATGTGTTATGTTAATGTGCCCCTTTAATAACTCAAGTTTTTTACTTTAAATTATTCAATTAGGTAAACCTACTTATTTATAATGTATCCCTTTAATTTAATTAAAAATAATATAATGATAATTAACACTCTTTATTTGCTGTTGTTATTTATTGTTGTCCTTCATTTGTACTTATAGTACGTAGGTACTGTTAACTGTTACAATTATCCTACTAATATTATTATAAATGTGAAAGTTTGTAAAAATGTAAGGTTGTATAGATGTGTGTTTGTTACACTTTCACGCCTAAACGGCTGGAACAATTGAGCTAAAATTTGTTACAGTATAGACCCTGGAATAACACATAGGCTACTGAAAAGCGAGCAAAACCACTGGGCGCAGCTAGTGTGTGCTGCAAAATGCGTATTACATATACATAATATGTAATACGCATTTTGCGGCTAGCCAGACGGCAGATTGTCCGGCTGTCCGTGGGACTTGGGACACGGTTGTAAAATTGCGGCTAGCCGGACGCGTAGAGGTACTGTGTAGGATATCGCAGCATCCGGCTGTACGACGTCCGCACTACCGTGCGAACAAAGACTGCGGTTTTTTACATTGGTCCGCACTGCGGTCAACTGCAAAGTGCGTATTTAATTTTACACGACATTTAAAAGTTAAATATGCTTTTAACTCATTAACCCCCGACGCAAAAACGACGGGGTGTTATAAGTTTGACGTGTCTGTCTGTCTGTCTGTCTGTCTGTCTGTCTGTGTGTGTGTGTATGTGTCTGTCTGTGGCATCGTAGCGCCCAAACGGATGAACGGATTTTGATTTAGTTTTTTTTGTTTGAAAGTAGAGTTAGTCGAGAGTGTTCTTAGCCATGTTTGGTGAAAATCGGTCCAAGATGGCCGCCGCTACAAAATGGCGGATCACTTTTTTCTTCCACGACCCCCTCAATATGGGTATCAAATGAAAGGGCTTAACGAGTAGAATACAGCCCACTATATAAAATTTAAAATCCAAGATGGCCGCCATCAAAAAATGGTGAAATACGTATTGCGTTGGGGTTTTTTTTAAATTTTTAATTTAATTCACTTGTTATAATAGTAATTGAAGTATAGTACGATATTTTTAATTTATCACACATATTAAAACCGCATTAAATAAGCGAGAATAGCATCAAAATATGTATTTTTTAAGTATAAAACTTTGATTCGAAAGCATTCCGCGGATCAATTTGTGCCGGAAGAAAATATGCCATTGCACCGATTTTTACGTCATAAATCCTCGACTCGGTTTCAAATACGGATAAGTGAATAGCCATCATATCGATAGATACGTCATTTCATTTCGACGTTTTAAATTGGCACGGCGCGAACCGCGAATCGGTTCCCAACCGAATACTTTATATTCGGAAGCGAATAAGCGTCGGAAGAAAGTCTGTCATTGTACTGATTTAATCAACGTCAAAAACCATCGACTCGGTATAAAATTCGCATAAGTGAATAGCCATCGTACCGATTTGCACGTCACTTCATACATTTATAGCGTATCAAATCGGTTCGGTCTCGGTTCGGTCTCGGCTCGGTTCCCTGACGGATACTTGAATAGCTCAAAATCGGGAGCCGTTGTTAAGTTCCTTAACCATCGGTTCGGTTCCCAAATACGGATAAGTGAATAACCCTGCAGGTTACGCAATCCTCATGGGAGAGTTCCATTCAAATCTCTAAAACAATAGAACACAAAAGAATGACCAAGAATTTTTTGCATACTGTGATACTATTACACTTTTTACGTATTGAGAGACAATAGAACGGACGTGGATTCTTAAACTGGGATTGAAATACATTCAATTAACAACATTTTATATAAAGCTCATTTACGAGTAGCTAGAAACTTAAGTTAATTGTATGAAGATAATATCGTAATTCGTAATACATTATGTAGGTTAAAATAAATACCTATTCTCGTGGTAAGATTAAAAATATTTATAAAGTTTAGTAGTTATTTCTTATTTTTTCAAAGAAAAAGAAGTCCGCTATACATAACGTAATCGGAAGTAGTTCCGTTCTGATTTGGTAGAAACCATTATAATAACTGAGAGACTAATTAAATCTAATTATGAGTACACTTATATATTAATAAAATTGTATCTTCTTGTAAAAAGTTCCTTTTTAATAAATTCAGGTACCATATTACCAAAGTGTAATCCTGGTTAAGACAATAAGGCAAATGAACTGGACTGACGAATTTACGAAAAGAACGCCGCAATGCCTTATCATTTACATAGAATAGAATAGAAAACTCTTTATTGAAACACTACAAACATACAGAAAACTTAAAAACTATAACACAAAATCACGACATTAGTGTAACAATTGGCGGTCTTATCGCTAAAAGCGATCTCTTCCAGACAACCTTGCAGGTAGAGAAATAATTATATTAACATGGGTGGTGGTGAGTTTGTAGTATACAAAAGATTAATGGAAATAATTTTACATATGTACATACCGACGTATAAGTACATTATACATAACTATGAATACGATGTCGTCACTAACTCTTTCAATTTCAAGGCAGGTATGTTCTTTCTTAACACTAACAACATCAAGTAGGAAGGACTTGTAAGATTGAATGATACCGTTTCGCGTAGGCTTTATTACAAACTAGTTTGAATTATGCAATGTATTGTATGCGATGGTTTGATCACATACATCTCTGTACCTGACAATCGATAGGCATCACGAATGGGACAAAACTGCCCACGATCGAGCTATAAAACAAATTGGAACCATGTCATAATAAAATGTATCCAGATTTCTCTGAGCAGTAAGTGAAAGACAGAAAATCTACAACGACAGAGTACCACGTTCGCTCTATTTGTCGAAAGATTTTATTTGCATTTAACCTCATTGCCTGAGGACGCACTTTATGTAATAACACGACATAGGCATTATACGCCTGATATGGTATGCACCATAACAGATCAGATGACAGTTAAAGATAGTATTTATCATGACGATGTACCCATAAACATAAAGTTCGCTTATGTAAGTGATGTTTGGTCTATATTACCTATAAATTATGGGTAGTTCACTTTATAGCATTGTAATATCCAAGGAGGTAAATACGAACCTACTTACAACTTATAAATAGAATAGAATTTGCAATAGTTTAATTTAACACCGTTTTATAAAATTGTGTCGTACATTGTCCAAGTGAACCTAACCCCTTTTCCATACGATAATGTATTTACATAATACTAACAATGTAACGTTATCCAAGAATAATGATGCAGACGTGAAAAAAGTATTAAATCAGTGAAGCATGCAGTTATAGTCGAATAGATACACCTATTGCTTATTTTATTGAATCTCGAATTACTGTTACAAAAGAGACATTGATCTAAAAGATCAACACTCTAACGATGTTCAACTTTTAGGGTACATAACAACAATATAAAAAATATTGTGAATATATATGATTATGATAAAAAATCATTATCAAGCTTTTTATTCTACCGAAAATTGCACCACTTGAAAGCCTGCAGAGTAAATAATGGGCATACAAGTAATAAACCATTGCATTGTTTTTAGATCAACTGTACTTATACCTCCCAGATAATTACGAGTATAATAAAGCTTGAAGACGAGTATTTTGTGATTATAATATCTTTTAATATCCGTCATAATATTATAGAGGTACATTTCAGTCGTGCTCGTCTTGCTCACCTACTTGCATAATAATTAAGTCATCTAGATTCTAGATATTTGTAGGTATACGAATATCAGTAACTAAGTAGTTTTACTAACTTTTAAATTTTAATAAATGATATAACCTAATATATTTGAATTAGCATGTTTAACTAATGACAGATATTAATCCTAAATAATTTACTTTGCTTCTGTGATTTTTCATTAAGGCCAACTTTCCAGGTCATTAGTTAGAAAGGATGATTCTTTAACTCAAATGAAAGTCGGTCAAACAGAGAAAAACACTAAAAAAATCATCACTTTTGTTAGAATACCTAAGCCCTAAATGTAAAAAATGCAGTCAAATGAATTAGTGAGACAGAGAGAATAGAAAGTAACGAACAAAAACTTGATGAGCTTCATTAAAATACGTGACAAAAGTCAACTGAAAACAGGAAAATGAGATAGAAAAGCAAGCGATTTTGGGGCAAATGCATCTCTATTCATAGTTTATTGCTCTAGCCTCCATAATTTAGGAATGAGCTTAAACAAACTCTTGAAAAATGGTATTCACAAGTGTTTATAAAATAACTAAAGTTTTGAAATTTGAACAAATATATTTTCAGCTGTGGTTTATTTGTCATTAGGTGCTTAAGTTAAACGAACCAATGTTTTCTCAGACAGGAGTGCTATAAAAACTATCATTATCAAGCGTCTGAATAATATTATGGTACTCATTATTTCCTGTAGAACTGGGTACTGATACTTATAATTGTTTTGCATTTACGTTTCCATGCTATGCAGCAACCGTTTTACGAGGATTATAACTGTATTATATTTATTTTTTAAACGATTCCAAAAATGAGGCATGTTTAACAAACAATGGAATCTTTAAAATTAATAATGTATGTTCCACGATTACCCAAAATCCACGACGCCTGAACTGATTAGATTTTTGTATACAGTACATAGTACATGTAGGTACTTTCTATAAGGTCCTTTTAAAAATGTATCAATCGGTCAAGCCAAGCGGTTCAAGTTATGAAATAATTGAAACGTGCCTCTCACCCTCGCTAATTGGTAGCGAGCTTAAAGTCATTTGAATTATTTTAGTAATTTCTTAGTTTCATTTAAGTACAGCTATGTAATCTTAGTACATATTATAATTTAATAGTCAAGGTTTGTTTATTACTCAGTGGCCAAATATTAATAAGGCATAATGCGAGTATGTGATGACAACTTTTTCACACACGGTTACTTAATGGACTGGATGCCAAGGCTCTGTCGATTCCGAATCCTCCGTCACTAAGACGATGCGGGAGTGCCGCCGAGTTGTTTTAGTGGGTATTCCGTGCAGTCGTCCTGCACGGAGAGTCCCACATAACCCTCCCACTCCCTCAATGCGGATCGTCAAAAAAAAACTGTTACTTGATAGGTAATAGCTAGATCATAATAATGTTTTTGCCTCGCATCAATAAAAATATGTCAACTTTACCAAATTTCTCTACACATTAGTCAAATTGAGAGTTAATTAATGAATACGTATTATACGTATTACTAAGTTCAGATATATTTATTATTCATAAGCAAATGTTACTTTCAAAATCCCTCAGCAATTTGTCCATCAACATAAACTCAGAAGAGCGAAACCGATGGTTCAAGAATTCGGATACACTAGCCATACCCGTTACTTGACCACGTCGAATTCTCACGTATTAATATTCAGGTGACACGCCGAGGCCCTTTCGAGATTCACCATCTATCTATATAGATATAAATACAACATAACATTAACCTCTATTTGCTTTATAACCGTAACATTGATGCCATTCAAATTATAGACATGCAACGATGATGGAGGAATTTAAAGCCATTCTTACTAGGACTGTTATTTTATTGTCATTTTTACGTTAACTCACTGATTTACGTTGATATAAATTATATATATTGCCAGTGACATTTTCAGTCAGACCAACAATTAGACTACATATTGTAAAGAATTCAAACTGTTATCGATGCGGTACTTCACGAGTACGTTGATTTGCTTGCAATTCCTCGCTATCTAGATTATAATATATAATTAATATTATGGATTTATTAAAATAATATGATAAGTACTTATTACGGAAAGTGAATGGGTGCCCCAGCAATAAATATTTATTTTTTATATGTAAATAGTTGAACGACGAAACGAAACGTTCGGCCCGCCTGATGTCAAGACATATTTCGCACCGTCCGATCCGGTCCCATAACAGTGGCATTGTATACTTAGAACTACGATACGAAATCAAATACCAAACTTTACAGTTATTTTTGATGTCGCTTTGAAAGACCTGTTCAACAACTGCTTTGGCAAGCCAATCATAAGGTAAATTACTTGATTACAAACCCATAACTGGATGCAGATTTTGAAATGACAGCGCAACAATTTTTGAGAGCAAGCTGTGTTAATGTCGTACTGCCTGACTCTGTTGTTCAAAATGTGCATTGATATTTAAAAATATCACAAAGCGGCCTTTGACCAAGATCACGCCTAAAATTTAAAGCGATGTTACGACCGTAGATGGATCCAAGCTTAACTTACAAGGCAGGCTAAGTCTATCACTCGCTTTACTGAACGCCATATTTTTGTTAAGAAAAATATGCGCAGTATATTATGGCAAATAACAATCACGTTGATCGAATTAAAAACATAAGGGTCAATGGCAGATCCACCAATTACACCAAAAATATATGTTTAATCGTGAGAAAATCGTGTGAATTAAACGTTGATGTAATCGAATTGCAACGCCGTTTTACCTTTATTAAATACCACTAAAATGGTAGTTTCGATACCCATATAATATCTCAAAAGTTATTTAATTATAGCTTTGAAATGAAAGTGAAATGAATTCGGTACAATTGGTTAAGTCGTTCAATTAACGTCAAGTTCAAAGATCTGTTAATTACTCGGAGTTACGTTAACTTTTATAACTGGTTATCTATTTGTGAATATTAATTGTTAACTTAGCAGTTACGAGCTTTCTAGTTATATACTTATTAACTATTTATTTACTGTTCAAGCAGGTAATTTTATATAGGAAATTAAAATAATTAGTAAAGTACTTGGTTAACAGAGGTGAAATGTTTACAGAGATCAAGAATTGGCAAACGTTGGAGAAAACGACCCCTTTGAACTGAACTGAGAACAAACTAGTAGACTTGTGTTGGAAAGTAGGCGGCGATCTGCCAAGAATTGTGTCGAACCATGGGGGAAACCTAGGTATGTTCTGCAGTGTTTAAGCTAATAAAGATACTTATGAATATAAACTTGACTTACTAATATAGATACCTATGCTTCTTTTCAAAAACAAAGATAATTTTTGCGGGGTTCGAAGGTTGTATATCTATGAAAATATCATAGATATATTCACAAAAACTGTTATATCCGATATATCTTATGATATATATCAGATATTATGAAAAATATCCGATATATATCCAATTTATTAAGATATTGATCCTTTAAACCCTGTAAATTAGCTAAAAAATATTATCTATGTTTTTGAAACGTAGTATAGTTGATCTATTAGTAGGTTCGTACTTCGACCCATAAGTATGCCACTAATTAAATATTAGTTGTTTATATGCAAGTGTCCTCAACTTACTACAGTTGCAGTTATTTAGACGATCTTCTACAGGAAATATTACGGAACGAGGAAAATCTTCTCGCTGATATTGTTCTTTAGGAATTATATTTGCAGTCTTATTATGTGTGATGGGTTTGTTTATAATTTTACTTATTTCAGAATTACCACATATTATAAGGGAACAATACTACCTAAAACAATAAATAAAAACAACTATTGTAGCTTACAGAGAGACCACATACCATTGTACATTAGAAAGAAAGATTAATGTAAGGTTTATAATCTTCAAAATACTATATTTATTATAACTCTTAAACAAAGAAATGTCAAAAGCACATTTTGGGAGAGAATTTAAAACTACGCATTCCTCGAGGACAATTGGGGAAACTGAAGCCGCACAAGTTTATTAAAACGAGCTTCAAATCGGTTTATTATGTTTAAATTTTACCCCTTTTCGTTTCAATGACTATAACTTTTAAAGCTTGTATAATGTTTTAACCTTTTAACATGCCCTAATCGTATAATTTCCAACGGTGAAGGGAATAATTATACTTCTCTAATGGTACAACTGCTAGTCTTTAATTTTATAGCTGTTTAAGGAAAGTCGAAGTAAATTTACAAATCTGTTTGTAAGATTTGATTGCTGTCGTTAAAACTGTCAAGATAATTTAGAGGTATAATGAATGTACCGGGTTTATGAGGTTTTCGGCGCGCGGATGAAATAGAATCTTCTATACTTAATTATATTGGCAATGATAGCGCCAACATTCAAAATACACCCTTAATAACTAACTTAAAATGGCACAGTGACCCAAACTGAGTCTTGGCCTCCGGCACAAGTAGTTACCAGTCCTGCGCAGTCGCTTCCCAAAACTCAGCTTGGAGTGCTCTCAGGTCTTTCAGTACTTCGTCCTTCCAGCGGTACTTTGGAAGCCTCACCGGCCGCTTGCCGGTAGCACGACCCAAGAAGTACGCCCTTTTCACTCCCCGATCCTTCCCCATTCGCTCTACGTGACCGAGCCAGCAAAGTTTGTGGTATACCACAGACTTTGCTAGCTCGGCTGACACCCTTGATACTAATTTTATATATTTGAATAGATACGTACGCTCATTGGAACCAAAATTATATTATTCTAAATAATAATTTCTATACGCACTGGTGCGGCTGCCGCACTACCGGTCAACTAGCTGGACAGCCAACCAGACAGTTGCTATTCGCAGAACGTAAACAGAAGTGTGTGCCTTGCTGCAATCACAACCGTGTTCTAAGGCAAGCCTGACAGCTGATCGTCCGGCTTACCGTATAATGCCTAAGTAACCGATCGATCTTCGATTTAGTTTCCTAACTGAGATAAGTAATTAATACAAAGTAGATTTGGTTGCTCTTATGGTTACTTTAAATTAACACTACGTTTTGGTAATTTTCGCCATAGAACGTTTTTTCTGAACCTAAATAAGTTTTTAAGACATACGAAAATTTTACTATCGTCTCTTTAAGTCCAAACTTTACAAGGATCCATTTACCTACTGTCACACACAAAAATTATCGCAGATATTTCTGATATTAATTTTCTTTTTATTTTTATAAAGATTCTTGTGTACATAATTATTATTATCGTGGTTATGAAAGCTCGCGGTGTCATGTACCACTTAGTTTAGCCTTGTCCTTTCGAAACGAAGTCAATCGCATATTTTGAACACTTACCTACTGCACAGATAAAAGAATTACGTAGATTGTAGATATAAATGTTGCACGACAACGTGATATAAATATAAAATCAGTGTATTTTATGCACTCGCTGTTAATTTTTACACTGTCGTAAATAATAATGATAGTAAAATAAACAGGAGACCTTGAATTTATTTTATTATTGATATTTGTTGCACAATGTTTTTGCAACTTATTTTTTCAATGTTATAAAATATATTTGATAAGGCGTTATTTTGATATATTATGTCCAGTTAACTCTACCTGGAATATTATGGAGTATAAATAGCCCAGTAAAAGAAGGATTGTGGATCGAAAAGTCGAAAGCAGAAAAACTAACTTAGGAATTTTGTTTGGACTAGTTAGGAGATAAACATACTAAAAGTCCCCACCCCTCCAAGGTGAGCTCGAGAGGGGAGGAGGCCGAAGAAGGTCCCATTTTTAGGTTTTTTGCTTATATGTCAAAAACTGTGCGTCATACGATATTTTGTTGTACTACATTATAAACCTAATAAAATTCTCTACAGCTTTGGCCTTTACATGCCCTTTTTGGACACTCATTGACTGGACTAAAAAGAGAGATTAAGTTTAGAAGCGCTTAAAATAAACGAAATCATATCCTAAGCCTGGGACGGAATTAAAAAAAAAGATTAAAACCTTTCCAATCTCCGTGTACGAGTCCTAGTTAAAACTGACATTCTGACATCACATTGAAATCGTGTAAATGTTAGCAAAGCGTTAATTATTCGAGTAAATGTTAGCTCATATTTGAGAGTCGTCGACTTAATGTGAGGAACGAACTCATGCGCAATACGTAACGAAGGTTGTACGTTTATTATCACATACTAGCCATTTCTTTTTGAAAGTGCAATGTACATAACAATAACGTGTGTGCTTTCATTGCACATAAGATATTTTGTTAATTTATTTTATTGCTTTGAATATTAGTAACTAGCAAGCTGTTCTCTACATAATATAGTAGATAGCGTATTAGATGTAACTATTTTAAAAGGTACCTATTTATTTTAAATTGTGATGAAAACCGCATCTGAAATCTGAATCCCTTGCGATGTTTAGGAAGTGATAGCGGGTACTAAAGATGTAGGTTTTAAAGTAAATATTATGTAAAATTAATGGGCAAACGTTAAGATAAAGTTGAGGTTAAGCACAGCTCATATTTTATTGACGATAAAAAAATCGTTATAATTACATTTTAACGTTCGAAACAGGTACAAAACCATTTATGTCGTAATTGTAAACACATTATAAATGGGTTTATGATGTAAGGTGATCTAAGAAAATGTCATACCGAAGGCAATAATATTTTTGTGTTGCTCTGTTGTTGACAAAATACGAGTATTATATCACTTCTACAACAAAGACTGAAGTTATGAGGATTCAACTGACTATAAAAATGCGAAAGTTTGTGAGTGTGTATGTTTGTTACTTCTTCACACCTAAACGGGTGGCCCGATTGAACTGAAATTTGGTATAGAGATAGCTTAGACTCTTTAATAACACATAGGCTACTGGGCGCAGCTAGTAATACATATGTACAATATAAAATATCTTAGATATACATATGTATTCTTATGATTTGGAAATTGTAAAATACCTGAATATTATTGTCTGAATATTAAACTATGCTTGGATATACATATTTAAGTAAGCCACGGAATTTAATTGGCTGATTTAGGCTTGACAATCCAGCTTTAAAACTCTCCCGTAATGGAAAATGTCCCACTTTGAGGGTGGGTAGGGGAGACCGGGGACAAACGTAACATTTTGTACATTGACCATTGTTTCTAGCTAGGTGTTATACTTATAACTTAATGAATATAAATATATGTAAATTTGGTTCATGCTCTTTACATTATCAACTTAATTTAACTTAATATTGAATTTTTTAAATGAAAATTAGGGACTTGAAAAAAAATCGTCTCTTGTTACTTTCGCCCACGTTGGCAGGTCGGAAGTAACACGGCGTGGGTCGAAAGTAACAGGACATGGTGGGCCTCTAATTTAATTAATAAAAAACATAATATATATAAAAAATATTTATTAGGGACTACATTAATAGCAAAAAGTTAACATTTATATTACAAATGCACATCACTTACGTTTAACAAAACAAACCAACATTATTAAAGTCGCTTTCTAACTATTTTTATTTTATGTATCTAATGAGATCTAATCTGATCTGATCTGATGATGATTAAAAAATCATCATCATCTCAGCCATAGGACGTCTACTGCTGAACATAGGCCTCCTTTTTGGACTTCCATATGTACCGGTTGGAAGCATCTAGCGTCTTCCGGCGATCTTTATAAAGTCGTCTGTCCACCTTGTGGGTGGACGTCCTACGCTTCGTTTGCTAGTCCGTGGTCTCCACTCGAGAACTTTTCGATCCCATTGACCATCTGCTCTGCATGCTATGTGGCCTGCCCATTTCCACTTCAACTTGCTAATCCGCTGGGCTATGACGGTGACTTTAGTTCTACTACTACTACTTTACTTTTTACTTGTACTTTGGTTGATCTTTTAATGATCCGGGATAATAGGACTATGCAATTTCAGTCTCTTATACACAATTACTCATAATTATTATGACGCACATAATTTCTCTCGTCATTGATGCATTTAGCATGTGACTTTTTTATCCATTGCTCATTTAGTCAACTATTGCCAAAACTTTCTAAGCAAACAAGACAAAAGAAATCCTCGTCGTATGACTTATTTTACTTCTCTTCATCTGTCTACTTTGTTTTTTATTTTCGTTTTCCCTTTCCTTTCGTTTTTTTCTTGTCCTGTGACCATTGTCAGGTGGTAAAACTTTCTTCTTGTTTTTATTTCTTTTGCAGCTTTTCGATACACTTCCATGTCAGTAGTCCCTCGTGTGGTGGTTCTTATGCGTTGTCGCGGCATTCTGTAGAAGTAACGATATTCAAAAATAATTTGAGTTAATAAATCCAAACGGGCACAAAAGTAACATGTTACTTGTGTACCCATATAGCTATGTTACTTTTGTACCCTACCTCATTTTTGTTAAAATATGAAATATAACCTTAAAACGAAACGTGCTAGACAAAAACGAATTAAAACACTCAACGATCAATTTTATCAAGAAACTATATGCAAATATTCATTTTGAAATCATTATTTTAACTATACGTAAACATAAATTACGTAAATGTCAAAAAACTTACTTTGGAGTTGTAAATTCACATATTGTCCTCTCGTACGAATGAACAGCGCGTGGCGTGCACAGCAACTGTTTGCAAGGGAGGAGGGTGTACCCGAGTATCACGTGACTGCAGTGACGTGATGTTTTGGTGATTGGATATACCTACAGAGCGTTTGTTACTTTCTACCCGCCGTTACGTTTGTCCCCGGTCTCCCCTACCCGCTTTTAGTGGCCGTAGCATGACGGATGAGATCCCGACGAAACTTCAAGAGTAGAACTGTCATCCCATTGTACTTTTGTGAATGTATGGGATGACAGTTGACTTCACAGCAAGAAAAGTCTACGCAGCGTCTGTGCTTGAGGGGCAGGGGGCCTGGCCAGTCCATTTCGTAATATATTAAATGATATTGATTTCAACGTGATAACTCAAGGAGTTCCCGAGTAAAAGGGTGTTAATAGACAGATACTAGGAAGCACAAGTGATCTTATAAGGGTTTCTTTTTTTACTTTAGACGTACGTAACCTCAAAAAATAGTCTACATACCCAACTAAAATTAACTGTTCACTTATATCTGCCAATCTATTTCATAGAGATAGTTAATCAATCAGATCTGTTACCTGCATACCGACAATACATAATCATGATGAGCAAGCATTATAATAACAAATACCTAATGAAATTAAAACGTCATTAACTGTACATTCCTAGTGCAGCTAATTACTCGTGATTCTCTTGAATTGGAATCTATAACCATATGATTTACCTACTTTACTACATGATACACAAATTGATTATGCGGACATATTTCAATGCTGATGAAGTACTTATATTGCCTTTTTGTTATCCTTTTCATAGGTAGATTGTTGTATAAATTGTTTCTTCTGTCTTTTTCCACAGAGTAGGAACTTTTTTTTATATAGGTACCTACCTATTACTTATTATGTTATGTTTCTACCACCTTGACCGCTTGTAATTAAATTGACTCTTTAATTAGTATAATATTGTTTCAATGTGTGTGACTAATCGAAAGGTCATCATATATTATAACTTGGATAGTTACGATAACATTCTGATATCTGATTCATATCATAATGTTATAATAAATATAATATCTGATTTTTTCGTGTCGACATTTTTTAAACGCCAATTCCTAGGTCCTAGAGTCTTTAAAGATAGGTAAATAAAGTCTTTTTAGAAAAATATAAAATACGTTATAGATGTAGAATACTGTGAGGGTAGATCTAAAACAAACATAACAAATTTTTCTTGAGCGGAAATATTTATCAGCATGTTAGATATCAGGGTGAAGGTCACTAACCTGAAGCGGTCCAGCATTCGGGGCACTCCTGGCAGAGCGACGCCCAGTCGAAGGCGAGGTCCTCGAAGCTCGCCATGGCGCGATCAAAAATTTAGTCCAATCGTAACATAATATCCAAAATGCAACTGTAAGGCACAACACTTTAACACTGGATGCTGTCAGGGAGTCACCCTGGGAGTCGGTGATAAGAGAATGAGAGCGGAGGGTGTAGGCGCGGGCGTCGAGCGGCGAGTGGCGAGAGAGGATGCGCGCGCGCGGTGTGGAGCGGCCGGCGGAGCACTGCGGCGCAACCTCGCGGGATGTGTCGCGCCTCGCCGCAACCGCCTTCTTCGGAACCTGTTCCGCGAGCACTCGACGCGGCCCGCAGGTACCGCCGCTCGCTCAGCGGGTTCAATCTTTCGATTTCAATGAACCGTTAACGTTCTTTTCTTGGGCGTGTCGTCCTTCTTATCTGCAATCGCGTAATCGCACAATGGACGAGTGTTTGTGATTTGTAAGTTTGTATTTTGCAGACCGGAATGTTTCAAAATTGCCATTCAGAGTTGCCAAACTTTATGACCTGACAGAATCGATTTCATGTCGGTACAGTCTGCATGGGGCTTTGGAAATACATTCGAGACACGTAGATAGGCCGTTAGCACCGGCCGTCCTTATGCAAGCCCACGCTTCACTCGGTTGGCGCCTCCAGGCCTACAATACTGCTGCCCGTAAATATTTAATGCAATTGTGGACAATGGGTAACTACAAACTCATCAAATCATTTTACTGTTCGCTTTCAATGCATATTCCTCAATTCGTTCTCTTCTTTATGTATAGTTTCCTAGTCATTATGAAAGATGTTGGATAATGCTTCATTACTTACTTACTTTTTATGCGTTTTAATAAAAAGAAGTCACCGATGACCAGATGTTCATATTCTTGTGTTCGATACGTTGCCCAACTTACACTTGCATAAGGGCTATCTGCCAAAAAGTTGAAAGTAGCCTATTATGGAATCAAGTTTTGTAGAAATATGAAAGTGTTTAATTGTAGGGAAATAATTATAATGTATGACAATAAAATGAAGGAAACTTGCCTAATTAATTAGATGCAGAGGACAAATAAAATTGGATTAAACGATAGTTTTATGATTGATGAGACCTTTGTAATCAAATACCAGCAATGCTGAAAATCAGAACCATAAAAAGCCTCAACACGCGTCAAATTAGAATGCATCTGTAATTCTGACGCTTAGAGTAAATTCTTTCCGAATAAAATTGGCATTAATTGCCGAGCCATTCCGAGGTATAATATTATAAATTATTAAAACAGAAAGCGGCAAGTGAGAGTACTTTGCAGTGTTAAAATTTTAGATTCAACGTAAGGCATTTACTTCTAGCATTTGACTTTTTATTACCTGGTGTTATGCAACTTTTATAATCTTAGGTTTAACTGACGCATATGATTTTTAATTTTAATATTTATTATGAGCTTATTTCAACTTTTTTGTAATAAGATGGATGCGTAACCATTATTCAAAACAGGCCAAATAGTGCCATAATTTTGAAAATGAGGTAATATTTTGTATAAAAACATAATTATTTTAAATGAATATACGTAGGGAATTACTGAGTTGTTTTAAGAGCCTTTTAAATAATGCACAATGTATAAAACTTTATATTATATAATTGTATTACTAGCATATTCTTGCGGCTTTGCCTGCTGCACATATTGGATGAAAAATCCTTTTTAGGGAAGTCCTACGTCTCAAAATCTATGAATTTTCGTAATATCAACATGCCCCATTCAGTCAGTCAGTCAATCTTTCTATCTATTTAGATATAGGTAACTACTTGGCGATTTCATCGTAATTAGTATGTTATCATCTGATAATGATACATTTTTACGCTATTCTCTTCGTGATGAAAAAACTCATTAAGTGATGCAACATTTACATCATTATTTAATAACTTTAGCTGCCAATAAATTATATTCGATTAATCGCGATCCATTTCATATCTAGATGAGAATTATTGCATATCAACACGTACTGATATGAAGTTATAATGGCATGGTCAGACTGCGAATGAATCAATGTCTGATCAAATATACGATGCGATTATCTAAAAACTAAATAATGCCGAGTCTAGCTGCTAGTGTCTGTGGGATAGAACGTTTTAACTTTTAACCATAATAGCAGATCAGCTTATTTTTTCCTCTCTCTCTTGAGTCGTCCCCTCATGGCTGAGGATCGTGGTCATCATTGGTTATGGACGTTGGTGTTGTGACTCGTCTGACGATCTGCCTGCACCGGTGCCTGTCCATTGCATCCCTGACGACCGAGCAAAATTTGGTAGGAGGGGGGCCTTTCACTTGATCAGTCCATCTGGTGGGAGAACGCCCACGGGCTCGTTTGCCTTCCGTATTCCCAACAACGATCAGCTTTTCAAGGCTCTCGTCTCCCCTCCTTACTATGTGGCCGAAATAGGTCAGTATTCTCTGCTGGAAGATAGTTGAGAGGCGGGTTCGGATATGAAGCTGCGAAAGAATTGATGCATTGGTGCGCTTGGCTGTCCACGGTATCCGTAGCATACGTCTCCAGCATCATATCTCGAATGCATCAATCCTTTGTCTCTCTCGAGCTCGTATCGTCCATGTTTCCACCCCATAAAGGAAAATTGGATATACCAGGGCGCGTATCAACCGGGTCTTTGTGGCATTGGTAATACCCCTTCTCTTCCAGATGTTATTGAGTCGGGTCATGGCATCCTTAGCCATACCTATAGCCTCTTTATCTCCGGTGCGCAGTCACCATCGTTGTATACAAGTGCGCCAAGATACACATAATGGTCCACAACGTCAACCCCTGGGATTATTGATTATATTGATAGTGGGCAGTTTTCCGTCGCGGTCTACTACCATAATCTTCGTCTTGCCTCTGTTTACTTCGTTTATTTTTTCCTACACGGGTGTAACTATTACCTACAGATTTGTGTTTGTTACTTCTTTACTTCAAACCGATAGTTATGAAATTTCAGGCCCTAAAATAACTCATAGGGTTGACCGCAAATGTTGTAATTCTGATAGAGAAGATAAACAATTTTTTCTTCTAAGTAAAATTTACAATTTAAAAATATGTCGTTGAATATATTTGATGCATTTTTATTATTAGAAAGATAGGAGAGTTATTTATCGCATATAGTTATTAAATATCGCACACTAATTATGTACGAGTAGGTGTGTCGTGTGCCAATCTATTTACCAACACTGAGCCAGTGCATCTGCGTTTGCGCAACTATTGTAATACCTACGTATAAGGAAATCACAAACGTAAGAAATTTGAATGTTTATAAAATAGGAGCGTTTTGTTGTTTCACCCGCGGAAAAGTACCTTGTACCAAAAATAAACCGTCTTACGTAGAATTGTGCTAGAGCTCAGCCAATGGATACAGTATTTTTGTTAGTAAAAGCGGAATAATCAACTTACATACTACACTTTTAGATAAGTAGGTACTACCTTCTTAGAAAAAATTTATATATACTTTTTGTTCACACTTATTGTGTAAATTTTGTGAGATTTTACTCAGTCATGGGGTCTTATTCCCTACAATGATTTTTTAGTTCAAAATAATTTCGCTAGATGGCGTTACATGTATCGATAAATTAATAGAGGTTGTGAAAAGTTCAGAGCAGGAAAATATTATAGGTAAAAAATTGTATATACTACTTTTAAAAAATCCCCTTAGTATAGAGAAATGAAAATAATTTGCTTGTAACTTAAATTTCGATAATTTTACAAAATTCAATAATTATCGGCGTTCCTCTGGCGGAAATTCTTTGGTACTACGTTGAGACTGGCAAACAATCACTGTTCACTTAGTTCAAATTAGGAAGGTGGCGCTGTTATAAAGTTTTTCTCGCGTTTTGTTTTTTATACATGTCTAGTATAATGTATTGTATAGTGTTAATATATAATTGATAAATGAACTACAAAGGATACTTAAAAAAACTTTAGCGAATTAATTTTCCTCGTGAATGATATTTTATTCCTGAATAGGTATTTTATATTGAAATTTAAATTCTTATGAACTTAGTTGGTAGGTATGTTTTTTTTTTTATTGCTGAGTAGTGAGTAGCGTGAAATTACATGAATAATGGTCATTATATTATGGGATAAACTATTGTTCCACACATAGGTACATTCTTCGTGACGCAATGTATAACAAGTAGAATTAAAAAATATCATTATTTTCAATGGTTTCCATTTTCATTATAAATTTAGATCCATAAGTTAGTTTAGAACCTATCACCACACAAAATTACATCGATCAAAGCCTGTAAACTGTCAGATCACAAAAATTAGTACCTACCCACAGGGCCGGTTTTAACATTACCAGCGCCCTGGGCGAGATTTCTACGGCGCCCCCTAAAAAGCAATTCAAACCCATACTAAAAACGAAAAAGGAAAAATTTCCAGGATTTTTTTCTGGGCCGAATCCGATGGGCAAAATCATGGGTATCTAGAAAAAAATACACCTTTCCAGCTAGCTGCGAGCTCTGAGAAAATTTTGAATTTTTCAGCACGTAGCACGAGCTGCGTTTAGCTTGCTCCGAGTGGCAAAGAAACTAAATAAGTATTCTTTTATTTATAAAAACGCGAGCAGCTCGCTGCGAGCGCCGCGAAAATTTAGATTTTTTTAACACGAATGATGTGCGTTTAGCTTGCTTCGAGTGGCAAAGAAACTAAATGTCCTTATTCATAAAAGCGCGAGCGCCGAGAAAATTTTGAATTTTTCAGCACGAGTGATGTGCGTTAAGCTTGCTTCGAGTGGCAAAGAATCTAAATGTCCTTATTTATAAAAGCGCGAGTAACTCGCTGCGAGCGCCGAGAAAATTTTGAATTTTTCAGCACGAATGATGTGCGTTTAGCTTGCTTCGAGTGGTAAAGAATCTAAATGTCCTTATTTATAAAAGCGCGAGTAACTCGCTGCGAGCGCCGAAAATATTTCGAATTTTTCAGCACGAACGATGTGCGTTTAGCTTGCTTCGAATGGCAAAGAAAGTAAATTTTCTCATTTATAAAAGCGCGAGCAGCTCGCTGCGAGCGCTGAGAAAATTTTGAATTTTTCAGAACGAATGATGTGCGTTTATCTTCCTTCGAGTGGCAAAGAAACTAAATGTTCTTATAAAAGCGCGAGCAGCTCGCTATGAGCACCAAGAAATATTGAATTTTTCAGAACCAATGGGCGCCCCATTATAGAGCCTGTGGCGCCCTTTTTATCCGGCGCCCTGGGCGGTCGCCCAACCGCGCCCTACCCTAACGCCGGCACTGCCTACCCAGTAGATATGAGATTGAGCGCCGAGGGGTAAAACCGCCGCGCCGGCGGCGGAATCGGCGCGCGGCGACGCGAAGCAAAGCATGTTTTTGGTCAAAATTATAGAAAATTCAAAAAGTACAGTGATTTAAGCTTAGGAATATTTTTGTTTATTATCTAAATAATTAAATAAGTACTATTAAAATATTTTATTGAACTATTATAATTGATTATAAATATTATTGGAGCGATATTTGTAAAAAATCAAAGAAACTTTAAAATTCTTATGAATCTACAATTACAAAGGTGCCACATAGTGCGGCTCCTTAGCTCGATTTTGTATGGAGGTATGACCCCGAGCGGCAGAAAGCATGAAACTTGGCATGCGTATAGCTTTACCGTTCATAAGAAGAAATTTTAGTAGAAACACCCCCCCCCCCCCCACGACAATGTATCCACCTCTCCCCCACTTATATGACCCTATTTTTGGTTTTTGAGTTTTTCTTGAAAACTATGAGAGCTAGAATAAAAATGTCAATGACAAGTTTATTCTCCATAAAATTATCTACAATATTGTTTTTAATAGTACCTATATATTGCCAGGACTTCAATAGTATATTTTCTAAAATGCCATACAAGACGTTCTCTGGACGCAAAACATGTCGTTTTCATGTAGAGGTTTGAAACTTGGCACAATGTTTCCTTATCTCCAAATAAGCTGAATAAGATCGAAAACCCCCTTATTACCCCTTCTGGCAGCAAGGAGGGGGGGCAAAAGGGGCCGCGCCACCTTGCTTCATATTTTTTTTTTTAATACGGGATAGGCCTACGTTTGACCACATCCCACCTGATGGAAAGTGAAAATGCGGTCGACGATGGATCACGTAAGATGCCTAGAAAGGTACCTATTCACTCGTGACTTGAAGATACCCAAGTTGTACCGCTCGGGAAACACGGATGACGGCAAAGTGTTCCAAACGCGACCAGTTCTCATTAAGAAAGACGAAGCAAAACGCTTAGTGCGGGCAGTAGGTAACGCCACTAAGTAAGGATGCCGCTTTGCCGTCTGCCGCGACGTCCGTTTGTAGAATGGGCTTGGAGGAATTAGTTCGTGTAATTCCTGCGCACACTCACCAAAATGAATCCTATAGAAGACCGATAACGAGGCGACCATTCTACGGTGTTCAAGGCTCTGCAGCCGAGATTCCGTGAGCTTTTGGTCACCAACTAGCTTTTTGGCACGTCTCTCAATCGACTCCAGTGTCTGAAGCTGGTATTTGGCAGTACCATCCCAAAGATGAGAACAGTACTCCATACACGACCGGACTTGTGCTTGGTACAGCGTTAGCAGCTGTCCCGGTGTGAAGTATTGCCTCACCTTTGCCAAAATACCTAGCTTCCTGGCAGCCAATTAACTCAAGGAGACCATTTAGAGCCATTTAGAGCCAGGAAAATTTATGTGTCAATTTCGGATAAACCGATGATATAGATTTCATTTCTGATCTAGACACGCGGTAGCGTGTCAAGCCAAGGTCAAGCAAAAGAACTGGCGACCGCACCGTGTGTTATATTACACGAGTCATCTGAAGCACGTTTTGACGACTTTTTACACCCTTGTTATACAAAAACTATTGCACATAGACAAGTTAAATTTGGCACATATACTCCAATATATGAACTACATCTGTGTTCCAAATTCCAATAACACAGCTCAAGCGGTTATTGAGATATAAACATCCAGTAATCGGTGAAGTTAACACATACTGAGGGATAGATCAAAAGTAATATCCCAGTTCCATATGACCTAGAAAGTTCAAATTTAGCATTCATATAGGTAATGTCCTAGTAACATAGGAAAAAATCAGAAAGTAGTAAATTTTTATCGTTATTAATAATTTCAAATTTAAAAAAAAATAAAAACTAAATTAAAATTAATAAAAAAAATAAAATAACAGAAATTAATTAATTATTAAATAAATAATTTTAATAAATAATTTTAATTAATTATTTTAATTATTTAATAATTTTTTTAATTTATTTTTTTAAAGAAATATCTAGTTCATTAAGCTTCTTTGTAATTGTTTGGTTTGCAATAAAGAATTATTCTATTCTATTCTAATAATGTTAAAGTATGGTAATAATTTGCAAATTAAATATGATCCACTTCCCGATTTCCGATTAAGCTGAAATTTGGCATGCTTGTATAAATCGGATGACAATGCAATATAATTGTGACGTGGAGGTGATCTGATGATGGAGCTGGAAGGTGGCCATAGTAACTCCGTCATTATATGACAGATAGATATAACACTTTATTGGAACACAAGAAAAATAAAATATTTTGATTTATATGATGAAACCCCATCGTGTTTGAGCTCATTTGATTTGTCTTGACGAGTACTTTGATACTATATAGTAACCAGGGTCTGATGATGGTGCTGGAAGGTGGCCATAGCAACTCCATAATTAAACGACAACCCCATCGTGTTTGAGTTCGTTTGATTCGTCTTGACGAGTACCTTGGTGCTAGATGGTAATAATAAATGCTTGTTTTAAAACAAAATATTTTATTTAACCAAATTTATCAGTTTTAGTACTTAAATACAATTAAATTATAGGTATTTTGGACCACGGCAGTGCATTACATTATCATGAAATCATGGATAAGTACCTACTATTATCTGTATAAAAAGTAATAATATCCTATCAAAAACATAAATGTGAAATTAGAGCCAAGTTCAATATAATATTTTTATTATATAGGTACCTATGCGTTGGTTGTATGTTGACTTCAAAGACAAAAGAAGTGAGATCTAAATGGGTGCCAAGTTCAATAATTAGTCTTGAAAAATACAGCATAAAAATATTCTAAAAATAAATATTTTATAGCCTGAGATCTGACTTGGCTTGTTCTCATATTATATTATATGACGGGGAATGCGATGAGATGGTGGATATTACTTATGTTTTGGATCAGCCAACACTTTAAAGGTGGATGGACTCCTCCAAATCTCTTCACCATAATTAAAAATCATTACTAAAATAATAAATCGACTGCTCGACCGTTCTGACAAATTATATCTGCCTTCCATCCACCTCCTGATCCAAGGAGAGCCATTGTCTACTACGTTGCCAGTATTAATTCAAAATAAGGTTGCAATAAAACTTATCAATATCCTCCGCGCTGACATATACGAATTATTATAATTAACTTGCCTACTAAAACTGCCGATAAAACTAGCCGCCATGGTACGTAGGTCTCTTTCGTGACTGTTTTTGTAAGCAGGTATCTCATCATCATCATCATCTCAGCCGTAAGACGTCCACTGCTGAACATTAGATCTCAGGCTATAAAATATTTATTTTTAGAATATTTTATGTTATAATATATTTCAGGACTAATTATTCAACTTGGCACCCATTTAGATCTCACTTCTTTTGGCCAAAAAACTAAAAATTAAAAAAATTACCAATTTTTTGTGTTTCAATTCATTGTATGTATATTTTACACTGGTAGTTTTTTTTTTAAATTAAAACATCAAAATAAATTTTTGAGAAAAATAAGGTAAACTAAAAATTTTCTAACAATAAATTCGTGGCTAAAATATTTTCTTTTGGAATTAAATAATAAAACATTTAATTTAAAGTAATATTCTCCCAGAGTTAATTAAATAAAGCAAGGTGGCGTGGCCCCTTTTGCTTGGGGTTATAGGGTTTTTGATCTTAATCAGCTTATTTGGAGATAAGGAATCATTGTGCCAAGTTTCAAACCTCTGCATGAAAACGACATGTTTTGCGCCCAGAGAACATCTTACATGGCATTTTGAAAATATTCAAAAAAGAAACTAATCATATTTTTGAAACTATAATAATTGAAACTATAATATTTTATACTATATTATTATAAGTCCTGTGAATATACTATAAAGGACAATATTGTAGAAAATTTTATGGAGAATTAAACTTTTGTTATTCTAGCTCTCATAGTTTTTAAGGAAAACTTAAAAAACTAAAAATAGGGACAAAAAAGTGGGGGGGGGGGAGAGGTGGAAATATTGTCGTGGGGGGCTGTTTCTACTAAAATTTCTGCTTATAAACGGTAAAGCTATACGCATGCCAAGTTTCATGCTTTCTGCCGCTCGGGGTCGTACCTCCATACAAAATCGAGCTAAGGAGCCGCACTATTCTTACAAACTTTCACGTTTATAATTTATAATTAATTTTAGACCCACTTAGCTGTGCCCGCTGTTCTATAATCTATGTGTTGTTCCAAAGTCTAAACTATCCTTATACAAAATTTCAGCTCAATCGGTCCACTCGTTTAGGCGTGAAAGAGTAACAAACACACACCCAGACATCCATTCTTACAAACTTTCACGTTTATAATATTTAGTAAGATGTTATCGTGTACCTATGAATAGTAGGTAAATATCATGAATTAGGTACCTACACGAAATTATTCATATTCAGCATAATATGAAGTAGAGTAACTTAATCGATTAAATTCAATTTAGTTCCGCCATGAATCATAAATTCCGCGGGACCACTTAATAAATGAAAAGCAATCTACTACTACTACTCTGCGGTCCTTATCAAAAGTGCAATAACTCGGTTTTTGGGTGTAACAGAGTTATTTACATATTCATGATCAGCAAATCGAGCTCTATATTGCCTTCTTTGATATTTTTAACTTATCAGTTGAATATGCTGATTTTTAGGGTTCCGTAGCCAAATGGCAAAAAACGGATTCCTTACAGATTCGTCATGTCTGTCCGTCCGTCCGTCCGAATGTATGTCACAGCCACTTCTTTCCGGAACTATAAGAACTATTACTGTTGGAAGTTGGTCAGTAGATGTATTCGGTAAACCACATTAAGATTTTTACACAAAAATAGAAAAAAAAAACAACAAACTTTTCATCAAACCCAAACGTGTATCTCTGGATAGGTCTTAAAAAATTATATTGTGGTTTCGTAAATATTTTTTTTCTAAACTGAATAGTTTGCGCGAGAGACGCTTCAAAAGTGGAAAAATGTGTGTGTCCTCCCCCCGTAACTCCTAAAATAAGCAAACTTCCACCGGAAATTGGTTTGAACGAGATCTAATAATTAGTTTTTTTTAAATATAAATCTTAAACCGCATTTTACCTTTCATTCAATCAACTCAAAGAATTTATTATGAAAAAAATTATATTATGTAACTTACTGCTACGGAACCCTTCATGGGCGAGTCCAACTAGCACTTGGCGCTTTTTTTTTAATTATAACCGCAATATTTCTGAGATATGGTCTTGGTTTACTTAACAAGAGTGAAATGACTAAAGTAATGGCAAAGTGAGCTAAAATAATGCGTTATTTTACTAACGATAACTGCAATATGTGTGGTTACTTTATTTGTAGAAAGTATTCAAAATTTAAAAGTCTCATTCACTAGTCGTAAGGGCAATAACAATGAATTATTGCATTTTAACTAAGCTTGTCTTACCAATGAAAACTACAAAAGCTCAGGCACTTATTGCACTTATGGTTAGAAAATAGGTAGGTACTTGTACCTATCTGCAACTCAAAACTGAAAAATATGTTGATTAACTAAAGATAAGGGCAATAACTACAAAACTTGTTACGGTTATGGCTAGCAAACATTTTTTCTATTTATGAAATAATCTTAGATATCATTACAATACCATCTTTTTAAATAGCTGTATTAACATATTTATTATTTCTAAATAATTATTGCTAAAAAAAAACGATTTTTTCATGTTTTATTATTTCATAATAGATAATTAATGGAACTAAGTGTTACTTTGAGGAAATCCATCACAACAATTATTAGCTATTATTAAATGTTTAGTGTTAATTCCGCTAACCACCGCCGGTTTTAGCGGAATTAACACTAAATATTTAATAATAGCTAATAATTATTTCATAATAGTCTATACATTTTATTATTTCATAATATTCTATACATTTTTATCTATAATCTTGTAAAAGTTTCGAGTCGATACGTTGTATGGGCATAGAGATACAAACAAAACAAAAATTAAAATATATATCTGCGTTTTTCTCGAAATTAAATTCATCGACGTTATTGCACTTTAAAATAAGGACGGCAGTACTGCTGTAGGTACCTACTCGATGAGCGCCATCTGTTGGCCCCTTACTATTAAGCGTTTAGTAAATCCATAGGCACGCGACAGATGGCGCTTGCAATCGCCTGAAATCGATACTGTCATAGCGTCATCTAGCGACAACAGAGGTCAAACAAAATAGCCCGCAGAATAGCCCGAGTTAGGACGGTCCAAATTTTTTGTATGAGATGAGGTATCTGTACTAGTATTCTTTTATCTGTGACTCAGTGTTGAACTTTTTAGTATTCATTGCAAATCCATTTTAGTAACTGCAGCTGGCTTTGAGCAGCCTTCATTTGGAAATTCTTTTCTGTATTTGTCCGCTTGTAGGACGTTTTTAGGTAAAACCGATTACCAATTGCCTTTACAGTCCAAACGTAACAAGACAGATATTTCACAAGGTAACATACCTGGAATATACTCGTATTAATATTGTTTTAGTGGTTAGGTACACACATAGAGAAAAGGTACCCACTAGTAGAAAAATTACGGAAAGAAAGAAAATAAATTTATTGCCAAATTTGCAAAAATAAATCAAATAAAAAAAACACATTAATTGGCAGGGATACCTTGCATCAGTGAAACCACACAAACAAAAACTTACTTACTTTGGAAAACTTACTTAGTAATTATAACCAAGCAGTGCCTATGTAAAGTAGCTAGATATTTGGATTTTCATATTTTATCCCTGAAGGAAGTTACATGATTTTGGTAACTACCGTGGGTGAAGGAAGGTTCTGAAGGAAGTTATCCGTTCACTGCGTATTAGCAGTGACCCATATTTTTTATTTAGGTATTTGCGAAGCCGGTTAGCTAACATTAGATCCATCAAATATATTTTCGCTATAATGTAGGTATACGGCTACATGTAGGCCTATATTACTATTATTTTATAAATTCAAAGGGAAAAACCGAAAGTAGAAATCTCCGCCTACCCCCGCCCCGGTTTTACTTGTATCTATTAATAAATTATATTGTACTTTAACGCCTACTATGTCAAGGTGTGGTTTATTCTAAATGCTGTGGGAATTGATAGAATCTAAAATAACGACAGGTTGGGCGAATACTTGCATCTAAAGGTGCTATAAAACACGAGCAGTGCTTGAACTGACCTTAAATGTAGCCGAACACCGTTCTAATTTAAAGAGGTCGTTGTTTTGATAGGTTAATCATTATTAAATGAACTTTATGATAAATGTTTTATAGTTTTAAGGAGCATGAAGTTCTGCACTTTATTTTTCATGTTCAAATATGGCACAGTTCCTTACTATGACCATACCTATTTCTTTTTAGGAGAAACTTTACGCTTTAATATAAACGTTTGATATTGACTGAGCTTTAATCGCGGCAAACAACAAAGTATTACATAGATGTTTAAATAAGTACGAAGTTCTAGGTAAACACTACAAAGCCTCGTTATCCTGAGACATATTTTTATTTTAAAGATTTTAAGCTTAAGGCTGCTACCCAGCGACTATAATTAGGCAACTTTGATAGGCCGATGGACGATGGGTGACTTATCTAACATCAGTCCAATGTTACGATCATGTCGTTTATTTTCTTGCATAAAAAATCGACGTAGGTGTACATCGTTATGCACCTACGCTATGTTATTTACGCCTATGTTCTTTACCGACCTTTCTTGCATTTTAATAGTAGGCAGTTTTTACCCATATCAGGAACGCTATATGCGCCCAGCGGTTCTACCCGCTGTACTGTAGCATATGTGTTATTCCAGGGTCTAAGCTATCTCTATACCAAATTTCAGCTCAATCGGTCCACCCGTTTAGGCGTGAAGAAGTAACAAAAATACACACTCACAAACTTTCGTCTTTATATTAGTGTGAATGTGATGATTTCCTTTATAGTTTTCTATGTAACAATTGGATAGACATTAATGAACAAATATGGTAGCAAATCTAATTTAAATGTATTAATAATACTTTCTATATTGCCCACTCCCATTTACACAAGTTTCAGAAAGTGGTAAATTGCAAAATAGTATTTACTTAGCTGTCTTCCTTATTTCAAAGTCCGGTAAAATATTCATTTATTCAGAGTAACAATTAAATAGGGACAGCTGTGCCAACATCGTGAGAGGTCTCTTTCATATACTCGTTAACGGTTTGACAGAAACAGGCTAAAACTTGAAACTATATTTACAATTTTCGAAACAGTTGGATTATAAAATTTTAAAAGATCCCACTTCTGATGTTATAAACCATAAACTATGAATTTTATTCAATAGATGTTTAACCTATATTTTCTGAGTTGTCTTCTCTCAGCAGTGCAATAAATCCTAAGCGGTGAAATCGTCTCGTATGGACGCTCACGTACACCGCTCGACCAACTTATCCAATAATGCCGGCAAATGAAACAAATAAACTAGCCGTTTTCAACGTTTATTCAAGTCTATTTGCAAAAACTAGTATTAGTGACCTTAATCATAGAGTTCATCGTTCGATTTAAAGTTAAAACACATTATTTGGTAACCTTATTAACGTCTTGTTTATTTTCACTAATTAGTTCAGTTATACAGTTAAACATCACGTCACGTGGATTAGAATTTGTGTATCAGGTGGTGTTCTTGCCGACAGAAAGGAATCCGGTCGTGTTTGAGAAGTATTTAGCGTTTGCTTCGTTGATTCGGGTCTCGGCAGCTTGAGGGTTCACGATCTCCAAACCCTGCGAACAAAAGGTCACATTTAAGCACCTACAGAAGTTTCTGCGAAGGGAAAATCTCCAAGAGCCTATAAGCACGACTATTTCTATAGTTACGTCAAACGCGGCCCTTAAAGATGTTTATCTGGCAGTCATCAAAAACAATCATGGGAGAATGATCTCAGTAACGAGCATTCAATTGAATATAAGTCAAAGTCACGTATATAATCGCGGCCAACAACTTAATTATAATAAGCTGCCAAGATCTGGTCTTGTCATTCAATGTGATTACTGTTTAGATCGGTATGATTGCAAGGCCGCAGCTCTCGCCGTAAGGTTCGCCATGGGTACACCCACTCGTGAGATTAGTCAACCTTATAATGAAGCAATAACGGCGAAATTACAACAAAAAAATGTAGCTACACATCGTCATAGACTAGTAGATAAGTAAGTCACTATCAAGTGATGTTCATTTAATTCTTATTCATCACGTTAGATGCGTTTTTGCTCTGCTTCAATAAGTGTCTTTACATTTATTGTTTCACGCCGAGACGTCGAGGTGTCACTTTTTCTTATGTGCTCATTTCTATTGTCTATTCATTAGTGTCACTTGAAAAGTATATTATTGTGTTGCATAACTTCATTGATACGGTTTTTTTCTCATCTATTTATACAGTGGCAAGTGAATAGTTCCCATAGTTACATCGCTAACATTACAATCAATTTAACAGTCGGGAGTCAAAGATACGTGCGCGTTTGGAGGTGTAAGATTTATGACGTTATTAGCATTCATTCACAGTTCACATAGATTTCTCCCTCACTGTCGAGATTAATGTGTGTTAAGCTATTGAAGTACCGAGAACCTATTTGTACTATTCAGGGTTGAGGTTTTGTGTGGGTTCAAAGAAATGCAATAACTTTGCACGTTCAATGTGTAATATCGCTAAACAAGTCGAGCTGAGGGTATAATCTGGTTGATTGCTATCGGGCGGTTAACGGTAGAGTTGTGGACTAATCTAGGGAAGAGGGGAGGGGAATATGCCATAATTTTTAATTAGAATAAAGTTATCATGATGATTACAATAAAACTCTGGTATCAATAATAGCATTCCTTACTTTAACAAGTACAAGTTAAATTAATATTGCAATTTATGCAAAAGGTCTTCTATTTTTATCAAGATCAATTTTATTGTCGAGGCTTTGTAGTTTAACTAACACGATTTGAAACATAGTCTTAACGTGGGTATTTAAAGTAACATGGAGGTTACCTACATTTAAATTTGATTTTATTTGCATACGTGCCAATATTTAAAAGACGACCTCAGAATCAGAACATATTTGACTTAGCACTGACTATATTAAATAACATAATTTACAAAAACATTAATAAACTGTTATTGTAGAGAAAAAATCTTCTGTTCCGCGATATATAAAAGGCATTATTCGTGACGAAGTCTCACAAACTTTAAATAAATTCCGTATTCCATTGAAATAACAGTGATTTGAGATAGCTACATTTACTTAACTAATTAACATTGCACAGATAGCTAGATTTGGCCTCCCACACAAGAAAACGTCGCTACTAATTATATCTTTGTTACTTAGAACTAAAAGTTTGAGAGGAATGTAATGTTTCCCCCTATCTTTAAACGGCCCTGTGTAAAGCGATGTAGCAGCGCCGATCACCTGCCGATGTCTAAGGGCAATAGCTTTATGTTAACAGCTAAGACTTGAAAGGACCAGTTAAACGTATCTAGCAGATAGGTGCAGCTAAGTTACATTAAAATGCCAATAAACTGGACAAGATTTTCAATTAAGAATAACTAGAAACAGCATTTGTACATGGTTAATGGTTATGTGCAGGAAGGTGGAGCAGGATATCTTTATACTACTTCAAGTAACTTTAAGAACACCTATGTATTTATTGGCGATATCTCACCTGTATAAATGATGATACTGTCTGTTAGTCTAACGAGCTCCCTTACTCAGTAAAAACCCCCGTTGTAGTTTAAAGGAACAAAACAACGCAACGCAAGTTCCATTGCTATGACGTTTTCTGAAAATGATGAGGGAAAGTCGGAACGTTTGTTTTAATTAAAAATACATATAAAATGTTTCATTTCCAACGCGATTTCTTATCTCAGACTTAATATCCATTAAGAAAGTGTTTGTCATATCATGTCGCATATAAACATAATAACGAGTAAAATGACATTAAACAGTATACATCAAGCTTTCTAGATTGCTTTATTACCATACTTTTCTCACGAAGATGTTCGTCGTAATGATTTTAATTATACATTTAGAGGTTCAATTTCCTGCCATTTGTTTAGCTTTCTGGTTAATGTTCGTAAGTCGATTTATCTCGCCAAACAAGGCCTTAGACTAATAGACGTGTATCGTAAAGGGCGTTGCCATTCCCATAGCACGAATACCAACAAGCGAAACGTAAGCGGTGAAAGTACTATCTACGATCCCGGTCAAATCGCCTGAAATACCAATAGGCAATTTACTCGGCTCGCATGCACAACTTGTAGATTAGCTATGATCGTAGTTCTGACTTTATAGCTTAATAGCTGAACGGCCCGTGTCGCAGCTTGCGCTCAATTCATTATTTTTTGCGGAAAGTTAATACTTTTTCAGAAATTAAATAATTACATATTGTCATTTTAAATCATGAAGATTACTATCTTCCTTTTTGTTTAAAAAAAGGAAGATTATAAGTGAAAGATGGCCCAGAACGAAATGGTGGGATGAACTGGATCGCTATTTTAAGCAGTGAATAGACAGAGAACCGCGAGAAATGGTCTGGGAGTCTTTGCCCAGTAGTAGGACACAACCAATTAGATAAAAAAAATATAAACAAGTAGATGGTCCAATAGCAAACTGACCACAAGTCATACACCGTACAAGCAGCCATACATATTTATTATAATAAAATAAATACGCGTGGTGTCAGGCGCAGATGCGCTAGTGTTAGGTTTCTACTTTCCCTCGCAACGTGATATTTTATGGGGGTTATTTGTCATGTGGTACTAGTAGTGGTTACCCATAACATATTCAATTTTAATAAAAGGCTGCACTATTTCACCTACATCACATGAAAGATATAACAGGAGAAAAACTAAACTATACAAAGGGCAGTGTTACCGCACCCACGTACATATTCGACAATATGTATTATGATAAACACTGTTTAAAAATCATAGTATTTATGCAAAAAAAAGATTTTTTATGAGTAGGTATCGTATTTTATTGCACAAATGTAAACATGTAATTGAAGCTGGGTGAACAGTTTCTTACATATTATATGACAACATCTGTGCAAATAAAGTCGTCCCAAAAACTGGTGGAAATTTTAATTTGTAATAATTAATATTCTGACTAAGAAATGAGTCATAGATAGGTACCTACAGAAGTGCGTATGTCAATTTTGATGCAACTAGAAATTGAGACCAAGAGTAGACATCAGATAAGTCGGTCGTATACGATTAGCATTGATTTTAGTTGCATTACAAATGAAATTGTTATATTAAATACAGCAGAAAATAACTTTTATTCTAATAAGTTTTTTATTATTTTGATCCAGATTAGTTAATTAATTAATCTTTGTTTATCTGAGTGACTCGTTACATCATCTTAACATTAATTTCAGAATTTACAGTCTGTGGAAAGAATATTGTTGTGAAATTCTTATTGGTAATAGGTACATAGTTTGTAATAGTATTTATTTATTTCAATTAAAAAATTCCGAGTTGCGAGTTCAAAACATTACTAAAAACAACATTTACCATTTTTAAATAATAATAACCAGTATTTTGTATCCATTTCATAAACAAGATAAATAGCGAAAAAGATATATTATTATGATTTTACTCAGTTTTCTGTGGTCTACAACAGGTTAGACTTCCGGAGAATAAATACTAGACTAACCACTGAATTATACGCAAAATGAGTGCAAATTGGAATATTCATACGAGACAAGTATAAAGTAATTTAGTTCATGTTAATTATACAAGAACATTATCTGTCGCCGATTGGCATTGCATTTAAGCTACCTGGGCACGCAGAAATCTGACAGTGTTTCAGATTGTACTGCTTATCGGACGTATTATACAATACAATACTCTTTATGGAGACCAAAAGTTAACAGAATAGGCTCACAATGGCACCACAAAATATCACAATGAGTGGCTTTATAGTTAAATACTGCCCAGTATATGCTGGTTGTGCACTTCTCCACGGAAACACATAAGGGAACTAGCTATTGCCCTAACTACATTGTACCTTAGGTAAAATAGCAATGAAATCAGAAATGAATAGTAGCCTATAATAAATAAATTTTATGAGAATAGAGAGCAATTTTACGCTGAATATTATGCTAAATCAACAGGCCCCACATAACTTAAACGTATTAACAAAAAATACTTAAAAGGATTATTATGTATAAAAGGATTAACGACAGGTATATATGCAGGTAGTTTATGCATGTAACTAAAGCACCAGAAGTGAGAGGAATATGGCCCCACAAACAGTTGGTGTTTGTAGAGTTACGAAATCAATACTTCCGCAGTTTTAAGTTTCGTATAATATAATATTTGTCCATTGTTTGATGGATAGAAGTCTTATTTAACCTTTTGTTTTCTAAGGACAAAGTTATACATTATTAAGTCACAGTGATCAATCATACGTCAGTAACAAATACCATACAATAGTTTAAAATGAATCGATAATCAAGATTGTAATCGGTAAATTGACTGCCCGTTCAAGCGAGTCGATTATAATATAATTGATTGAGCACAATGATTGGATATTCATTGATTAATTAGTGATATACCTTCTACTAAACAAAACAGTGATTGCAATAACAATCTGCATTGATTTATTTTCATGGACGATGGACATTAAACTGAAATTAACGTCGCCTAGTGGCTAGAAGATGTCTTAGTTATTTCAAAATTATTTTCATATTTTGTACTTGATTCTATACGCATAGTGTTACGAAAATCGCTTGCCCCTACGCTTCTTCTTGATTCCTCTAGACGTGACCAGACCCACATAATTATTGACGATTTACACCTAAATACAGCAATTTAAAATGAAGTTGAGAATTATTACGAACATCTTGAATAATATAAAATTACGAACACTTATCTCTTAAACTATTCCTATTTCTACCAAGATTTGTATTACGAACTTGTTAAACTAGTTTATTTCTAGTTGAAGTCAATAGTTAAATATTTCTAATCACGGCAATGGCGCTTTTAGACATTGTAAGGCCCCAGGTAACCGGAAATTTGTCACACCTTACTATTAAGCGCTAGTTCTTTGTTTTACCAATATACTCGTATAGGTAATGTCTTCCTAACCTTTTTCAGCGGCGGCGAACCTTTACCTCTATTCTTTGTAATGGGCTCAGATGTGGCTCGCTAACCCAAATTGTTTGTGAAAAGCTGACCAGTAACATTGTAAGTAAATGTAGATGTGTGTGTGTGTGTAGATGCGTTTATGTCGGATTTTTATTCAGTTAGCACTTCAGTTAGGTGCCGCTAATTTATATAGCATTCACATAGCTTTTAATTTTATTTTATTATTTACTATTTTATTTTATTATTAAGAGATTCTTGCAAAATATGATGCAAATAATACTGATAAGCATGAGAAAGACGTTAATTTCTACGTAATTTTAAGTGAGGTTTTTCGGTGCGGAATTAGAATTATTTACAGAAAACGAGAGGCTATTTTTGTAGGTTAGGCTTTAAAAGGTGATCCAACTAGCAAACTAGACCGGCACTTGTGTCGGTCTATTTTTTGTCTTACATCGACAGGACACATTAAAATTAAGATCATTCGCAATTGATATTTCAGTTATTATTTAAGAATAAAACATAACATTTGATTAATATCCTATATCCGTGCTAGTTTCGTTACATAAGCCAATAACTAATACGAGCACGAGTAAATGTTGTATTCCCATTTTAAAACCAAGGGCGCCGATCACTATTCGGCGAGCGAGTTGTAAACAAAACACCATTGTGGATCGTGAGAATGCACAGAACTCTCAATAAAATAGTTATTGTATTCAAACTATTTTAGGAAGCGTTGTTAGTAATTATAAAATAGCACGCGGAATTCAAACGTGGATAGAAAACCACGCATGCAAAGACGTTGATTGACGTCTTACAGAAACACGCCCTATAATACCTGTACTACATAACAATAAACACGACTTCATCAATTTGAAAGTTATTCATGATTTTTGTTTTCAGAGATGGATGATAACTTCTGTGTGGGAAATTTTCACGGAAGGGACTGGTATTTGGTTTAAATAAGCTATTTACTATAACAATTACTTTTCATAAAATTACATTAGAAAAGTAATAGTATTTTTTTAGTCGATGCTGTCCCACTGCTGGGCTTAGACCTCCCCCAAACCCTTCCATGTGTCTTAATTGTAATTAAGAGCCAAAAATTTAACCAAGGAGGATGCTCAAGATCGCGCAAAGTGGAAGAGGTATAGTCGGTAAGCAGACCCTGGTTGTAGTCGGGATAATGCTCAGTAGAAGAAGACATTAGGAAAATAATTGTCTGGAGCACACTTCAATAAATTATGACTATTTTATCATAAAGAAAATTTTCCACGTTTTAAAATGCCACTAACGCTAATTTAATCGTAAATAGCTGTTAAATTGCCCTTTAAAATGTTTTATTTGTCGCTATTTAAATACCGTAGGGTGGGAAAGACAGCATAATATTAAGAAATTACACCGTATTCACATATTATTCAAATAACGCAATAAAACAAAGTTAGAAGCTATTAGTCGTCCGAGGTCGGTACTCTGTAGACACGTTTAATGCTCCATTGTCTATTTTTCAGGTCAAAACACGCGTGAAGACTTGATGAAGACGCTAATCCATTGTCCAAAACAATAGGGATGTTCACTAAATTTTTTTTTGTTCACCAATTAGATTTAATAAATTTTGGACACGTATTTTTTTTATTTGTAAATCTGATAATAAACGTGAGAGATACATCGCGCTAAAGTTGCTTGATCGTGACATCACACCACTAAGTCTGGTATATTTTTGTAAGTGTAGTGACGTCACGCGTCCTAACACAAAAACTTATAAGCGTTATATCCGTGGTTATATCTCAGCAATTTTTAATTTTATTCAAAACCAAAAAAATATGTATGTAATATTTTTTTATTACCTTAATTATGGACTAATTATATATAAAAAAATTTAACTTGTCAACATCCCTATTTCATATACCCAGGATATATAACTTGAAAGTCTAATTTAATGCCAATCAGTAAAACTGCGTCTCATTGTTTGAGACACATGTTAATTATGACTCCTTTTGTGCAAGAAGATGAACGAGATGATCGCGATCTGCCTTGATGTTATGTGTTCCGGTTGCTTACCTCTTATATTACTCTTCACACCCAGGTATTTAATACAAAGGTATTCTATAGAAAATACTCTATTAAGCTCGTTCCTCTCAGCTTGTCTGAGCTGTCAAATCGTTAATTCCTATTTTCTTCCCCATTTCCGTAGTCACTCTTCTCTTCAAATGTAATTAGAATCGCGGTATATAATATAGAATACACTGACTTAGATACATTATTTATTTTATCTGAAACCCTTCCGACTAATCTAACAGACATACTATTTAAAATAAGTATGGTAATAATAGAATATAGAGCTTCCTAAAACAGTTCCCGCTTTAAAACTTTAATTGAATTACTAGCATGTGGTTTATAGGGAAGCTTTACAAATCCCGGCATTATACGCAACATGATACAAATCATTCATAGGTCCCATACAGAGTTATACGTATGACGAAAGGTTTTTGTTGTGAATGCGTGAGAAAATGCGCGCATATTATGTAGGCATGATGACTCTATTACTTGTCAGATGTGCCCACATCGGGACCATTCAACACAACATTATTATGAACAGAAGGTTGTGCCCCAAGAATTTTATACTCAAATTAATTTTGCGGCGTGAACACCAAACTGAAAGAAAAATGACGTCAGGGTTATTTGCCATCTCACTTACCTCGTACAAATTAAAAACAAAATACTATCGTCAACTTACGTATTCAGTATGATGAGTGAGATGGCAAACAACCGTGACGTCATTTTTCTTGCTTCAGTTTGGTGTTCTCCGTTTAAACTCCATTGAATATAAACTTTTTCCAGTACCTATCCTACTCGCAATAATCCTTCCAATTTTAATAACTGTTGACAGATTACCTATATAACTACATCATTACTTTTTAATTATTTTCAGACATAAAGTAGTAATTAAGTAATACATTTCAATAAGGGTTGTTAAGAGATAAGCTGATTTTAATATCTTTAGCCACGCATTTTAAGGTTTAAGTACTTTTACAAATAATGGAAGACAGTTGTTCCGATAAAAGTAAACAGATGTCAGAACGGATAGAAAGAGTAGTGCTACACCAATACACGAAAAAGTAAGAATTTCAATTGTAAACACGCAGGAGTTTTGGAATCTATTGATTTGTACTGAGACTTTTTTCGAGCCTATATTAGGCATTAGGTTCGTACGTGTTTTCAAGAGACTATCTTCTGTGCACCAAAAACACATCACGAATGTTTACGTCATTTCGTGCTTGTTTTTAGGGCTGAGAAATCGCGTGTAGTAGTAAAATGTGTTAAGTACTTAGTACTTTGTTATTACTAGAATTTCAACATTCACCGTCACAATTTCGCGAAGCAATCTGGCATCAATGTCAGTTATGTCATAAAGTAAATGTGTACCGTCACAATGAGTGACGATAGACGACAATTCTAGCTCAACGATATTCGCACGTTTGTTTATGCTAAACAGGAAAGGAGCGGCATTCCTTCTATCTGGTCGACGGTCCGGTCGGCGGCACGCGGTACTATATATCTTCATCTTTACTATTATATTTTAGCAAACATTTGCATATTTCTCTAAGAAAATCCACGCCTTTCTCTGTGCACTATGCAAATCAGTTCGATTATAAAAGCATGTATCAATTGGAATTTGAACCATATTGGATTCCTTCTTAAAATAACTTGTTTTTATTTTTATTGGCTTATGTTATATCCATCTACTTTTTTGGAACTTTCCTGTTTTTTACTCTGAATTTAAATAAAATGAACGTATGACCGCGATATCACCCGTTGGTTTTTACCACTAAAATGATTACGATTTATATGTTTTAGGTAATATAACGTAAACAATCATGTTCTAAGGATGTGTGCACAAGGTATGTTACATTTATATTTATTGCTCTAATGTTCGTAGAGAATGGGGCAAGGTGTTCACGAGTATAACACACGACTTGACATGACCTTAGCTTACTAGTTTCGAAATATATAGGTACTATGAGTAAGTTCCTAAAATATTCTATCACTAGTCACTAGGGTAGGAATATATTCCCAAGTAGGGTTTGAAGAGATTCGCTAAGAAAGGATTCTTATTCCGTGCCAAAACCACGAGTATCAGCTAATTATGAATTAATAAGTGAAGTTAAAAAAAACATACTTCAAGTGAGCCTCAAAGCGAACACGAAGCCCTTTTCAAAATACTTGATATCTTATCTCTATCTAAAAGATCGATGCATATAGAAGTTACAACCTCCTTTTAAGAGTGTTTCCACATTTATATGTTAAAAAAGGCATGAGGACGTTAAAAATATGTATTTAATTTTTATTTGTATATTACCTCGTTTCATTTACTAAAGCCAACTTAAAATATTTTAAAATGTGTGCAATCATATTGCACAGTGCTTTTCTTGAGACATTATCCAAAAGTGAGGTCTACGAATTTATATCTCAAAATGTATCAAATGCTGCGAGCGAGAGAGCTTCCAGCTGTATAAGTTCTCTTAAGGGTTGAATTCGATTTTATTCTCAACTAGAGTTTCAAGGGATACGCTAAGAAATGATTTCTTAATGCGAGCGAAACGATTAGCTAGTTATGGAAATAACAAGTGAAATTCATAATCTCCTTTTTTGCAGTCTGAGGGCCTATTGGCTATCGCCCAACGACATGTAAAACATTGAAATCCCTAGACAAAATTGCATACATTACTTGCATAAACCCTCTCATTAAAATGAGTAAAATAACAAACGCAGCAATGTACATTGAAGTTGTCATCAATTGTAGTGGGTGAGAATTAGCCAATAGGCCTTCTGTCAAAAACTTGGTTCTATTTACCTGCAGTGGAGTGAAGGCGACAGAAGACGCAGTACCAGACACCTGTCGCCTGATACTGGTGGCGCCTCCATACTGCTGCTGTTTCTGCAAGTTCTTCTGCAGCGTCTTGCTGATGCGGACCTTGGTCTTCTCGTCGATCTGTGGCAGGCGCACGCGGCCCGTACTCGACTTGCCGATGGTGCCACGAGTGTACCCCAGGTCCTCTTGGTATGCGTCGTCTTCGATCTGGGGATTAAGTGTGTGATATTATTTTTGAAAAATTCAGCTGTTTATTTTCTGTGTAATTTTAAGTCAATTAGTAATATGGTCCCCTCCTCCTCCTCTAATCGTTTGCTCAATTCTGAGCGCCGTGCTGATATCGTAGACTTTGCTTGAAAATTTGCCATCATTTGTAATATGGTGGCAAAAAATTCATATAGTGATACTACAAATTGGCTTATTGACTCATTATTTGGACCAAAATGTATCTAATGTTGAACGCTTGAAAAATGTCAACTGTTGATACTCTTATATCTACTCTGTAAAATCTGTACAGGTTTTTACAATAAAATATTTTTTTATTCTTATTCTGATTCTAAACCGCGGTAGTTCGGCTAACTTTAAAATAATCTATAGTTCGAAACAAAGCTTTTGTAACGTGTGTTTGTTACTACATCACGTCTTTACGGCTGAACCGATTGAGCTGAATTGGTTGCTATGTATAATATAGCTTAAATCCTGTAAAATATAGAGGATTTTTCATTGCATAACCATTGCTTATTTATAGGCGCAGCTGGTATTCATTAACATAATAACGTCCCCAGTTCCGCAGAAAATTGGAACCTGAGTATTGTTTATTCGAATGTGCCTATAGATTTTATCATGATATATCTTTATGATTACAGCAGACCTCGGATCAGACATGATAAACGGTCCGTTTATTCAGAGGCCAATGTTATATTTTCTGACTAGCTGCGCCCAGCGGTGTTACCCACTGTACTGTAGCCTATGTGTTATTCCAGGTTCTAAGTAAGTCTATTTCTGTACCAAATTTAAGGTCTATGGGTCCACCCGTTTAGGCGTGAAGAAGTAACAAACATACGCACTCACAAACTTTCGCATTTATAATATTAGGGTGATAAAGCCAACAATGGCACATCGGAATTCAATAATATAACCACGACATTGCATTTCAATTCTACGTTTACGCATATTACGTGTCATCATTTCTGATCGACTGGACATTACATTAATGTACTATGAAATGAGACCGAGATGTTTCTCTATCCCTATTTTATGTCATCAGCGGCGACATTCCTAAGTTTTTCAAGCTAATGCTATGGGCGGCGCGGCCTAATGATCTTTTGCATTCCAACAAAATGATAAGTAAGGCGATTTCTATTGGAAGGTTTAAATAGAATTTCTAACGATATATTAGTATTACTGGAAATATATAGCAACATTGCCTTGGCCTTATGATTTCAATTTAATCAATATTTAACGTTTACTACAGCATGTGGATTTTGTACCCCAGTCGCATTGGAGTCACTGTCGTTTTTTCTTTAATATTTATTTTAACACTGTGTTAAAAGTAGCACAACGTTTGTGTTTTTCAGCACTCGCGTTCCGACCTCAGCAACACAGCCGTTGTGTTTTTAGCAATCAATGTGTTAAGTTTAACAACAAGCGACGATTAGAATTATTTACATTTTTTATTTTACAAGCATGTCACGTTCAATTCCAGACTAAGCTCATACACGTCGTAAAAATCATTCGATACACCCGTTCAAGCGTGTAGATTTAATATTAACAAATCCAAACTTTCGCATTCACTAATTAAGGATAGAAAAGGAACTAGGGCAACCGGATATCACAAAACACATAAAATTCAAAGTAACGACCAAACAATTACTACTCCTTCTCTTATATTACTTTGTCCATAAGTCATAACTGGCTAAAAGCGATTTCATGTCAAAAGAAAGCAATTTGCTAAATGTTCACTAATGACTAATGAATTTTTAATATTGTACAAAAAGTGCACTATATTACTACCGGAATAAAACGTTACATATAGAAATAAGAGCGTATTACATTAACACAGATCGATAATCGTTTACAATGAACGTGAGGCAATTGGGCGCGACGTCGAATGGGTTCGGACGACTTTGGCCTGACACACGGATGGATAGCCTACGAAATAAATAGACACACTAACCTATTAACCAATATTATTTTATTGATCTGAAGATTTGTAAACACATTATTACAAATTGCGAATCTTCAGCACAGGCAATTATGAAAATGTGTAATACGTAAATTGACAAGACTTTCAAAATTTTAAAAAAATACTATTTGCGTGCAAATTCAGATAGACCATTTATGACTACACCTATGAGATGTAGATATTTTTAATATGTATAGTTTTTACTTGAAGAGATTAAGTTAGTCAGAAGTCCTTTAATATTTTTTTTTATAAAATGATCATTATTTAATCTTGGCAAATGACAGAAATGTAAAATTTTGCAGTCAATAGAAGTTCATTAACGCAATAAATTTGCCTATTCACATTTATATTCATACGAGAACTTAATTTCGTAGTTACAAAAGTTATAACTAAAATATTTGTTAACTTTAGTTTAATAAGCTTGTGAAATCTGGGCTAGGTGAGTAAACATTATTATATTGCATTTTATGTACGCTTGCTTTTTCCTTCTTAAAATATAAAATGATGGGAAAACTTCCACATACAGTTATTAAATCCCTAACCAGGTTCCCCCTGTAGTAGGTATTGCAATCAGACAAAGTATTTGTCAAATACATACAATACATACA
This sequence comes from Hemithea aestivaria, assembly GCA_947507615.1. Lineage (NCBI taxonomy): Eukaryota > Metazoa > Arthropoda > Insecta > Lepidoptera > Geometridae > Hemithea > Hemithea aestivaria. The sequence goes on from OX382331.1 coordinate 13,790,598, forward strand.
TCATGCTAATATTTTTGAAGATATCTTCGAGTGTTATTTTATTATGTTTGTCTTTTACCGACCCAACGGCTGAACCAATTGAATTGCGCGAACGTGTATAATTTTATTCTGGCCCTATAAAAAGAAAATGTCAGTCAAAACTGTAGTCAGTATGTCAGCTAATCAGTAGTCTAGTCGGTACGTAAGCACGCGCGTGCAACGGGCTGCCATCGCATCGGCTGGACGTCCGCCGGGTCTTGTTCCGGTCTATTTGACGTCGCGAAAAAACTGCAAGCCCACTTATTCCGGCGAACGATTTGAAATTTAACTCAGCTCATCTGCCGCGGACCACCGAGCGTGACGTCACATTTAGGATTAAGCTGGGATTTTGTACAAGCGGCCAGCGGTAAAGTGAAAAGCTATATTTATTGTATGATTGAAATTTCGTAGTGTTATTAACGATGGTATGATGAAATTAGTAATACTGTCGTCTTTTACACGATTACGGTGTCTCAAAGACAAAAGTATTCATTCATGACCGTTACTGTGGACCGCTAGATAAAACTAGCTTAAAATGCTTGTTTTGGTATGTAGCTGCAAATTTAGTCCGCAGATTTGTAGGTGAGAAAAAGTTTTATTTTTTTGTTTTAAGCTTTCGGAAAGAAATACGGTCAGCACTACCCATTGCACATCATAGTATCTACGAAAGATAGCTGGCAAAATGGGATTCATAAAATTTTATCCTGAATATAATGTAGTAAGACTGTTACAACGTTGCAATTATTCCTTAACGTCCATTAGATGCAATCAAAATGAAAAAAATAAAACATAGCCGTAGTAGTATTTAAGAATTTAACACGGCTCTACAATGTTCCATGTAACATAAGTGAAACAACGGACGACCGTTGCAATATTACAATTCAATAGACGCGATACGCTTTACGCTAAAACGCGGACTGACTTTTAAGATCAACCGATTGCGGATTCCAAGGAGACACGAGACAAGGATCAAAACAACGTAAATAACACTGAGTAATCTCGTATTGTTCTCAGTAAACGCATGACTGCCGTCGCATGTGACTGCAGCTAATCGATAAAGATCACTCGATTACTTTTAATCGATGCGAAATTTTATAAAAATTAATTATAATTAGACATATGAATAATTAATATGATAGAACCACATCTTATGCAATCGTTAATCAATTTAAATTCAAAATTATTCATAAGGTATACATAAAACATTTAAAAAAATATGAGGATACGCAATCTGCTATAATTTTAGCTATCACGTATAAGTTAAGGCAATTATAATAAAAGTTCACTGCGAGGTCTCAGACTTATCGAATCTTAACTCTGCAACCTCTCGACCGATTTGGCTCTTATGCCAACCTAAATTGGGAGATTGAAGCATGTCAGACATTTTTCAAGGTATATGCCCATAAAATAGTGTATGTTTGGTGCGATCAGCGCTGTTATTCTAACCGGTACATATGGAAGTCTAAAGGGGATGTCTATGTTCAGCAGTGGACGTCCTACGGCTGAGATGATGATGATGAACGCTTTTCAAATTCCAATAATAAATTATACTGTCAGGGAACAGAAAAGCTCTCAAAATATAACTCATAATTCAGGACTAGAATTGTAGTAATTAGAACTGTAGACAACAATGAGACAACGAGTACTTCTAGCCCGATAGTATGAGTAATATTGTCTATACAGTAAGAGCTGGATGAGACTCCCTGACCAAAACTTCGCATAAACAGAAGGAGCATATACACAGTAACAAAGTGCTCTCTATGTATGTAATAAAACTAAGGGGCGGAGTGGATATAAACCATATATCACTAGAACAATGTGAAGACGGCGCTAGTTTTCCGCGAACGGTGGACGGCACACGCCGATATCGTTATTGATGTACCTCGTTAAACTTGTTTCAGTTCCTCTGCAATTATTGTACATTGCGAATATGTGGGGCAACCAAGTATTACATTTTCATGGATAAACTATACTTTTATTACATTCGATCCCTTTAATTGATGTATGAGGCTTACTTTTGATGACATTAGCAGTCTGTGATAGAACGATAAACCTGCATTATATTATAATTTATAATGAATAAAGGGTGGCTATAATGAACGAAAGGGAATGAAGGGGGCTGAAGGGTAAAGGTTATTTTCGTCGGTCTATTCCATTTCTTTACAAAAGACTGTAGATAGGGAATAAAACCTAGAAGGGCATATGAATGCAAGCAGTACATGATATAATGTGCATGCATTGTAGTATTTTAGAGAATCATGCATATTTGAAAGAATTTTAAAACTCTCCCTATATCTAAAACAAGTGACTAAGATGAGACTTGAGACGAGTGTTCAACTGAAGATTAAACTTCTGAATCAAAATTAATGAATATTTTCAGTGAATGATGGAGCACCTACCCCCGTTTCATTTGCCAACACAAATACATTGAATTTTCTCTGTGATACCATACCGGATTAATTAAAATGGTTTTTGTAGCGTGCAGTTATACGAGCAATCGTAATTACTACAAAACATCTGGTTGCTAGTCAGAACAATAACTTAGGCACAATTCAAATGGAGACTAAAAGCCTAACTGTAATGCATTTCAAGACGTCAAAACGCATCGTTGGTTTTAATGAATGGAGAGATATTAGTCGAGTGCAATCTATGATTAATGTACAATTTATATCGTAATAAAATTCAGTAAGGAATCAGAATAGAATTTGAGTTAAGTGAAAAATGAAGAAAACGGTATATACCTATTCAGGGCATTTTATGAAAACTCTCGTTTGGTTATTTTATATTTTGCTTAGCTTAGTCTGCTTGAATGGATGATAGTTTTATGTAGTGGTATTAAACAGAGTTCATAATAATATTTTTTTTTACTTTCGCTTCCTTTCTTAACAAAAACTACATTCTAATAATATAATGGGATTATGGAAATCATTTGATAAAAGACGAAGTTATGAGGTAATATTATAAACATAAACAAAACAAATTGATACAATTCTCGAAAGAACCGAAAGACAACATCGGAAGCTGAAAGTGGTAATCGTATCATAGTAAAATGCTAATTTGTATTTAGCTAGTTCATTTAACTTGGATTATCTTGCATGCTTTATGTTCTCCGTCCACATGTAGTTTAATATTATGTCGCCTATACGTAGAAACTTGTAATTGTCCCTTAGTAAAATATTTAAGTACCATATTGTTAGACCTAGATGTAGGTTTTCCTAAAATTGTAAAATAAAATAGATATTTAGGTTAATTTTAATATAAATTGTGTGAATACATTACACTCACCGAGGCGAAGTTCATCCTGTTAGCGTTCTTCCTAAACTCTGTCATCGCGTATCGCTCCTTCATCTTGCGCACGCGCTTGCCGCCGCGTTTCTTGCGACTCTGCTCAATTGGCTTCGGCAGAGGCTTCACAAACTTTACTGGGGGCGGTTCCTGAAAAACAATAAATATTAACTCATTGAAAACACAACAACTGTGTTTTTGAAATCGGAACGCGAGTGCTGAAAAACACAAACGTTGGTTCAAAGGATTTTACCATACAAAATTAATTTCAGGCACCTGTGTTATGTGTTAACACAATATGAATTCAGACAACTTTTTGGCCCTTTTGGAAAATTTGGTCGTCTATTATTGTATTTTCAGTCCTGTTCCATTCCCAGGTTGTCTGTAAGAAATTGCCTATTGCGATAAGACCGCCGATTGTTTACCTAGCATTGAGATATCTAGCTTTATAAGCTTCTTTTTAATAAAGGTAAGCAATAAAGTATTATTCTATCCTATTATATAGCGGAGACGATTCGTAGCCCCAAAAATTAAATGAATTGGAATTAATATTGTTTTTTTTCTCCATTGTAATTTTGCCGTTATTAAACACTAGCTGCGTCCAGCGGTTTTACCCGCTGAGCTGTAGCCTATGTGTTATTCCAGGGTCTAAGCTATCTCTATACCAAATTTCAGCTCAATCAGTCCACCCGTTTAGTCGTGAAGAAGTAACAAACATACACACTCACAAACTTTCTCCTTTATAATATTAGAGTGATAATATACCTTATGTTAAGAGCGTATATATATATCGAGTGACGCTCTCTCGCTCGCACTATTTGACAAATTTTGAAATATAAATTAATAGAATAACTTTATTGAAAATTCCTTAAGAAATTCCTTAAAAATGGCATAATAGTTATTTGTTATACAAGAGTGCAAAGTTGCTTTTTTACCGCGTGCTCAGTTTGTATGACCGAGCAAGCGAAGGATTCTTAAATTAAATCACGAGCGTAGCGAGTGATTTAATAATTAGAATCCTGAGCGTTAGCGAGGGAATCAAAAGAGCACAAGGTCAAAAATCTTTGCACTCGAGTGTGACACATAATTTTTCATCCCCCCTCAGCGAGGAAATAACTCAATGCTAAAAGTTTTTTTTAAATTATTCTCACCATGGATGCGCACAGTGTTGCCAGTGCACTATCTTCAAAAATAACCAGTATTCAATTTTAATTTACGTAGGTACGCTTACTTAGAGTACTTTTCACGAAAGAGGTCCCACGGAATTTAGCGGAACTAATTTTTTATTCTTTTATTATTGGACTTCACATTTTAAATCATTTTTATTTCTTACATAAAATAAATACCTTTTCGATTTAGAAATTAAATATGAGAAATTATGAGGCGTTAAAAAGTTAAAGGTATTTAAACTTTTAAAATGTGCGATAGTGGCGTCCCGCAAAAAGGTCTCCTTTCGTGAAAAGCACTCTACCAATTCGTTTTAGTGATTATTTCCTCATTTTCAGTTTATTACAGTGAGAAATCGTTAATAAAAAAGTTACTAAAAAGTAATACTTAGAAAAAATCTTGCTACTAACTAGATAAAGTTATAAAAAAATTGGCTTATTCTATTAACTCTGCTAAATTAACTCAACTATTATTTACTATTACAGTACTATATAATTCATTAAAAACATTATTGCCTCGAAATGTAACTTATATCTAAACAACTAACGTAAATATAGTTCAAAAGAAACGTAATATGTTACAAAAGTAACTTACTGGCAAGGCGGATGGTGCGCCCAAAGCAAATTAAAAAAAAAAGTTTACTAAAGAGGTTCTTACTCCGAGTTTTTAACAAATTTAAAAAAGTTGTACGTTTATTTCGGTACCATAGAGGTGGAAGTAAATAGGTTTAATTATGTTTTTGTCTCTAGAGGGTAAAGTAAATTTGAATTTCTCTAGAGGATAAAATGGACTTTTCCAGTCAGATATCGATGAGTAAAAATACACTTTCCGAGATAGTGGGATGAAAAAATTCTTTTAATGCCATTTTTAAACATATCAAACTGGAAACACTTTTAAAATGTGTGCAATAATATTATGGAGGGCTGTTCTTAAGGAATTCAATAAATTTATTCTATGAATTTATATTTCAAAATTTTTCAAATAGAGCGTCACTCGATATATACGCTCTTAACGTATGCCGTATAGTTACAGATTTCTGCCATGAACCTGTTATTCCATTTATTTATATTAATGTCTTAAATTCTAAGCTAGAACACGATTATCGCATAAAAATCTAGTGCTTTTACGTGCATAACTGTATACTAAATGTAACAATGTAGTAAACAACCCATAACAATAAAGTTACGCTAGAATTGAGCTTTAACAGACTTTAACATAGCTTTATAAATATTACATAAACTTTGCGAAATGTACCGATATGTTATTTTGTTAAAAGATGACATAAAGAGGTTAAATGCATAATATGTATTTAAAAAGATTACCATGACGAAATCTCAGTTGTAGTATTTCTAATTTTAAGCTATTTAAAGACATTTATAATTCAATTTTAATTCGAATTAATGTCGTTCGAATAAACCGTGTTATGTCGTGTAACTGAGTTCTTAATATTTTAAAATACGCAATCGTTAAAGTTTCTTCACTAAAATAGAAGTTCTTTGCAAAGATTTTAAAGGATAAATACGTATTTTGTTTCGTAAAAGGATATTATACGAGTATTGAAGTATAACTACATATAATATGAATTTAGGTAAGACAGTAGTTGTATTATTAATTAAATTAATATGGTCTATAGTCTTTACTCAGGTAGACAGTGACATATTTGTAGAATGTAGAGATCTGAATATTAAACTTGCCATAACAAAAAATATACATAAATGCCAGTTAAATTTTATTGTTCTGCGAAGAGAAACCAGATTTGCTGGAACTAAAAATCTAGTAGCTATATATACCAAATCTCAGCTCTATCAATTCAGCCTTTACAGTGTTAAGAGGTAACAAACATATTTCCAAACTTCGGCATTTGAATAATGACGGTACAATGATGTCAGCTGACTGTTAACCTTGATGAATCACTACACTTTGACAAATTCGCATATACTCTTGAATGTTAAGCTCAAGCATTGCTAAATCGAGGATATGATGGGAATGCTACAAGACCTGAGGATTGCATCGGAGAGAGCGGGCCTTAAAATGAACACCGGCAAGACCAAAATAATGACCAACATCCCAGACGTCACAAATTACCAACTTCCTGTTAGTACTGTGACGGCAGAGTACATATATTTGGGACACAAGATTACTTTGGGCTTCGAAAACCAGACCGCAGAGGTAGAACGGAGAATCTCACAGGCGTGGGCCGCATTTGGTGCCAACAAAGAAGTGCTACGTGGCAAACTTCCACTTCATCTTAAAACCAAAGTTTTCGAGCAATGTGTTATGCCAGTGCTCACTTATGGCACGGAAACCATGTCACTTACAAAGAAGTCGGCAGAGAAATTCAGAGTCGCTCAGAGAGGAATGGAGAGAGCTATGCTCGGTATCACTCTGAGGGACCGTAAACGAAATGAATGGATTCGAAGCAAGACGAAAGTGACCGACATTATGATGGTTATAGCGAAGAAGAAGTGGGCTTGGGCAGGACACATTGCTCGAATGGATGTGAGCCGGTGGACGAGAAGAGTCTTAGAATGGAGACCCAGAGCTGACTCTAGAGGACGGGGTCGGCCACCACAACGCTGGGTGGACGACATCAGGAGACACGCAGGACATGACTGGATGCAGAGGGCACAAGACCGCCGGAAATGGATAGAAGGAGAAGAGGCCTACATCCAACAATGGATCACGAACAGGCTCCTATGATGATGATGATGATTGCTAAATATCTGCTAGGTAATTTCCACTCGTATGATAGCTAAGACTAGATATTGTACTTGCTATGAATAGAAAACTCTTTATAGTCCAGTCAATGAGAAGGGATCAATGAAAAGAGGCACGTGGATCGAAAAGTCGAAAGCAGAAAAACTAACTTAGGAACTTTGTTTGGACTAGTTAGGAGATAAACATACTAAAAGTATGTTTATCTCCTAACGGAGGGGTGGGGCCCTCCGAGGTGAGCCCGAGAGGGGGGAGGCCGAAGAAGGTCCCATTTTTAGGATTTTTGCTTATATGTCAAAAACTGCGTTGTACGATATTTTGTTATACACTACATTATGAAACCTAATAAAATTCTCTACAACTTTGGCCTTTACACTTTTTATCTATCTCCAATCGTTGTCCAGCTATGAGCTTCCAAACATGGTCTATTTTTAAGACGCTTATATTAGTTTTCCATACAAAGCCAGTAAAAAAATCTTGAAAATAAAATTTGACTTTCTGGTAGTCATACCATAATGAAACTTTGCAAATGTCTAGAAATCTGATGACAGTTCAATAATCTGGTACCACTGAACTGATCTGGTAATGGAGCCGGGAGGTGTCTACTACATTCGAATTGATGAGACCTTTTCATAACACTTGCTGACGAGGGTCTGATGATGGACCAGGACAGCTATCCCAGATGTTCATGGTTAACACCATCTGGGATAGCCACACAAATAAAATGTACGTAAAATCCTTTTTCCTACCTTTAGTAACTAACAGAAAACATACACACAATATTTCTATTTGTTATTAAATTAGAGATGATTTACCTGCAGTTTATCCAGTTTCTTCTCAATATTCTCGCGCAGTTGTCGTCCTATTTTTCCGTCCATGCTGTCGTGGCAGGCGTCCACTCGGGCTGCTAGAGTCAGCTTGGTCGACACTAGCTTGGCTGCTTTATATCTCAGCTCCTGTAGGTAGTGGACAATTCTAAATTGTACCTAATGCATTTCAAAGCCATGAACTGACTGAATAGGGAACACCCTATTCAGTCAGTCCCTATTCAGTTTGTTACACTCCATCTAAGAAAAAATCTAAATACATACAATACAATACTCTAAATTGAAAGAAAAGAAAGAAAGAAAAAAAATATATTATTTGCGCCAAAACAGACCAAACTAAAAACACTCTTACAACTTAACTACTATTATATAATATAGTTTGACACAAAAGGGTATCAGCTCAGCTGGGCAAATTGGGACAAAATATAACAAAATAGACATAAAACTAAATTAAAGTACTAATATTAATGTCCACAATGGGCGGCCTTATCGCTTAGAGCGATCTCTTCCAGGCAACCAACAATACAATCGACATAGCTTAGGCAATAAGAAGTCAGATAATATTGGTTTTAATTTTTTTTTTTTTTATGTGATGAAATAGAAGACGAGCAAGACGCTCTCCTGATGTTAAGAGATAACGGCTGCCCATAATCAGTACAGTGTTACCTAGGATTTCACAATTATGTGAAAATCTAGGAGCACTGCACCAACGCTTCTTACTCAAGAGTCATAAGATGTTAAGACTCTTTAGCCCAGTAATTACACTAGCTACAGTGCCCTCCTACCGGAGCACAGTGATGTTTGCACATCACTGCTCAGGCGGTAGAATAACTGGCACTGTTGGGGTACCCACCTAGACGACCTCCTGCAAAGGAAGTCTACCCCTGGTAATAAATAATAATAAAAGGTAATAAATAAAATAAATAGTAATTAAGTCCTGGTAATAAATAGTAATTAAGTCTATTAAGTTACAAAAATAGTTTTAAAATTTATTTCAAAGTTTTAACATTTTTAATAGGAAAAACAGTAGCGGCCATTTTAGGACATCACTAAAACAGAAGTTTATTCCGAACCAAAATATCCTATTGTTTACCTCTAATTTCAAATTTGTATTATCATTATAACTATTTCTTGTTTCGTATGCAATAATCAATAAAGTGTTATTCTATTCTATCTAATTGGTTAAACATACAACTCGTTTAATGACTAATTCCGTGTTTAATACGAGGATGTCTTTAGGTCAGAGTAAAAAATTTAAAAGCGTTTACCACGCTTGACACTCTTTTGCTTGCATTTGATATATTTTGAAAAATAAATTCATAGATATAACTTTGATAATTCCTCAAAAGAGCCACAGTGCAACATGCACACATTTAAAAAGTGTGTTCAGTTTTAATAGGCCAAGCGCTAGTCGAATATACTTACAGGTGTAGTATCCTGAACGATTTGAGAGAAGTAAATGAAGCCAGTGTGAGGCAGAGCAGCGGCCTGTGAGAAACCTGACAACAATTTCTTCTGTTGTCCGAGTGTGAGCACATTGCAGGCCGGCATCCGAGACAACTTGGTCAGCCCGCCCGCCACTCCTAGGATCTTGGCTGCTGTTGATGCTCCTACAATGAAGAATATATTACTGAATAATGATGTAACACTGAACTTTCGCGATTTAAACGCTTAATTTTTTTTTTTATGTGGAGAAGTAAGAACACTAGCAAGATGCTCTCCTGATGTTAAGAGATAACGCTGCCCATAATCAGTACAGTGCTACCCAGAATTTCACAATGATGTGCAATTCTAGGTGCACTGCACCAACGCTTCTTACTTAAGAGTTATAAGATGTTAAGACTCTATAGCCCAGTAATTTCACTAGCTACAGTGCCCTCCTACCGGAGCACAGTAATGTTTGCACAATACTGCTCAGGCGGTAGAATAACTGGCACTGTTGGGGTACCCACCTAGACGACCTCCTGCAAAGGAAGTGTACTCCCGGTGAAATCTGCCAATTTGATTAGTCAGGAATAATCATGTAGGTAAAGATAGAAAAAAAGTTTATAATTTTGTCCAAATAAAATTGTCAATTAATAGGGATGATCTTACCAACAATAGCAGTAATATTAGGTGCAATAAATGTCATCCTGCTCTCAACATACTCATAGATATCGGATTTATAGTTATTGAGCTCCAATGCCATATCACACCCTTCAAAGATCTCTGCAAGTTCTTCCTCTGTAAGTATTTTTCTGAAAAGAGATGAGAAAATATTGGCAGATCTATAAATAGCTTTCCAGCTTTATACAATACTACAAACAAGATTCTATAGTAATCATCCATACTAATATATCTAATAATCTTATCTGGTAGAAAATGCTATTTTAGCATTAAGTTAGTCCTAGCGTAGTGCTCAATAATATTTTTTTTTTATCTTATTTTAATAACTAAGTGCATCCCAATATGCTTGGGACTGCACTCTTAAATCAATCACCAGCACCAAAAAGACTTAAAAGGAAAGATGTTCGGTAATGACGCAGAGGAGGGGCTGGCCTCCTCGCCTCTCAAGTCAATATTTAAAGAACAGATTAGCTTATAGTCTAGTGACTGATTGCTGAAGGAAATAAAAAAAAAATATATATACATATTTCAATAACTCAACTCAACTGCAAGTTCGATCTGAGCTTGCTGTGTGACCCTCTAACATGTATTATTCTAGGTAGATATATATCCAAAATGGAGAAGAAACACAAGGTGGAGAAGAATATGAGTTTTCTTCTGTCTCTGCCACTACACAGAGATAAAAAGGATCAAGCTGCAAAGGTCTTTTTTTTTTTTTTTTTTTTTTATGTGATGAAATAGAAGACGAGCAAGACGCTCTCCTGATGTTAAGAGATAACGGCTGCCCATAATCAGTACAGTGTTACCTAGGATTTCACAATTATGTGAAATTCTAGGAGCACTGCACCAACGCTTCTTACTCAAGAGTCATAAGATGTTAAGACTCTTTAGCCCAGTAATTTCACTAGCTACAGTGCCCTCCTACCAGAGCACAGTAATATTTGCACATCACTGCAGCTCTGTCTTACAGCTTTGTATTTAATTTTATTATTTACTTATTTTATGACCTATGCAGGTAGCATACGTAAATTTCAGCTTAATCTTTTCATTTATTTAACCATGTATAGGCAAATTGCCTTGTTAAATAAGAATGATTAATAATTCTTACCCTTGTGTGGTAGAAGCAGTAACCGACACAATCATAATAGTAGCTTGAGTGAGAAAGCTCTGCAGTGTTTCATTATTCTTGGCTCTGTCCAGATCATTGCCAAGTTCCTTCACAGTCCTGATGTACTCCAGTGGTGTTACTATCAGGGAATCTAACTCGGGGAACCTTTTCTGGTATTTGTCCCGAACAAATCTGTGGATAATAGCTGAAAGTGATAATTGGGGTTCATTTTTACGTAATTATTTAATGTTATAAATGTTGTATCAATTTATAAATTGGAGGCTTGTACTATTATGTTACAAACTCAAATGAAGACTTGATCAGATTCAGCCAGAATTTTTACAAATAAATCAGAATAAATAATTGTATGTAAACATTTTGTTTGAACCAGAGTGGTATGGTCATATTGGAGACAAAACCCTATCTTCTATAATTTAAATGAAAGTGCAATTTGTATAGTTGAATCTTTCCCTTCCTTTACATGAATATATTTCTACCACTATTAAAATTTAATAATAATTATAAAGCTGATCCTGTCGATTACAATATAAGTCATTTCACAACATGATAGGTACAACATTCATTCAAAATTATGAGAGATAACCTACCAATTTCTCCATCAATTTCCACTGCAATATTGTTAGCTTCCACAATCAACTGATACTCAGGATCAGACTCCATTAGACCAGCTACTTCTACCTTCTTCCTTTTATTTCCCACGTTCTGTTCTATTTCAGTAATCACCTGTAAACGAGTAGGTATAGGTTAGATGGGAATTAGTATTTTTTTAGGATGGACATAGGTTTCTTACCCGTTTGAGACGCTCAGAATCCCGTAGTTTAGCCAATTCCCTGATGGACACGTTCTTTAACTCATCTTCTTTCGGAACAACAGGATTAGGAACTGCGAATTCGTATGATGTGTCCATCGCAGTCTTGCTTTCAATAGCGGCTTCCAATTCTCCATCGTCATTTTCTTCCAAATCAGCGAGTAATTCATCTGCTAGAGACATCACGGGCCAAGGGGTTTATAGAAGGTTTTATTATATTATAATTATTATGGTGAAAAGCATAGGTGAAATGAATAAAAGTTTTTATTGTGACAATAAACTTTTATGATAACAATTGAATGACGAATGACGAACGAGAATGAGTGAAGAAGTAACAATGTCTGGTCCACAGATAAACAAGAATACAGAGTTCACAGAATTAACCGGTAAAATCGAAATTTTACATTAATAAGTGTAAAAGGTTTTTAATAAGATTGAGCGTGTAGTATACGTTTTAAAATATTTTTTATCTGTGGATTTGCAGTTGGTAGCATTGATTTACATGACAGCGACAGCTGCCATATTTCATTTTTTGACGTTTTCTATTTTCTGTGCAAGGCTAGAAAGGCGTTTGGGGCCCGAAAACCCAATATTATATCGCAAAAGCGAATAATTTGGTTTAGTGAAGTTTAAGTTTAATAAGTAACTATTATGGCGCTCAATCTACAATATGACGCAATCGGAAAAGGCTTTGTTCAACAGTACTACTTACTGTTCGATGATCCGGCTCAGCGACACAATCTCGTCAACATGTACAACGTGAGTAATTTCACCTCAATTTAACTATTCAGGACCCCTCATTCAAGCATAATATCAAATACATAATGTTCAGTTTCTGTCTCAAAAATAATTTTAGGTTAGGTGGTACGAGAGATAATAAAACTTGGTATCGTACTCCCGCCTAAAAACAAAATTCCTAAGAAAATATTCGATAGGCTCACTTTTATGCGTCACAGTCTCTTGGACAACTCTCGTCGCGTAATATAATGCAACACTTTGCTGTTGTATGAAATATGTACATAAACAATGAGTCATAATGTTTATTTAAATTTTCTTGAGGTTATGGAGGGAGACTGAAAGTATTTTATTATGTAGACAAAAATGTAGGACTATTAATCCTACTTAGTCTTTAACATAAAAGTATACATAGATGTTTATTACAAAGTACTGAACAATTTGGGATGTGGTTCAAAATAAGTTGTTACTATGTTACTTCACAAAAAGTTTTTTATTTCAGACTGAAACATCATTTATGACATTTGAGGGAGTACAACTTCAAGGTGCTGTGAAAATTATGGAAAAATTAAATGTAAGAAACTGAATTATTATGTACTGTAATATCAATAATTTAAAGAACGTAGAGGCATTATAATGTCTAGCAGGAGATGAATCTTGGTGGCTGAAAATCCTAGCATTGGATTGGCCTCAAAACTTAAAATTGAATTTTATTAACGCATCAGTTGTAGTGGCTTTTTAGTACTATCTGCTATAATGAAAATTACTCATATCGTAGCAGTACCCAAAACACGATGTTTGTGTACATAAGCACTCATGTTTTGACCTCAAAAACAGTTTTCGTGTTTTCCACAGACAAGTGTACTTACACACTGTATAATGGAGAAATTATGTACATTGAGAACAACAATTGAATAAATCTTATAGTGCACAATAATCCATTTATTGTTATTATTTTAACACAAGACTTGTTTCAGAGCTTGTCATTTCAAAAAATTGGCAGAATTATTACATCTGTAGATTCACAGCCAATGTTTGATGGCGGTGTATTAATCAATGTTCTTGGACAACTTCAGGTAATACTTTATTACATTTATTATATGTACCTAAATAGAATATTTTAATATATGTATTAGTATATATTTTTTCAAGTTTTCTTTGTGCAGTAAAAAATTAATTGCAAACAAAAAAAAGGTTGCAAATTGTAGTGGTAAAAGTTCATGTGTGTTCAAGTCACATGAGCAATCTAAGTGAGGCAAAATACAGGTTTTGTCCCCATTTGGTATGTAGTAGAAAAAAATTTACCACTGTGGTTTGCAACACTGTAATTAGGGGAATTTAATTTAAACTATTTTTATTAGTTTATAATTCTAAAAGACAAAATGCATAGAAAAAAAATAAAAGATACTAAAAAATATCATTTATTTGTAAACTGTTTTTGTATGTGAATTTTAGATTGAGATTTTCTGCATAAAAGGCTAATTATGTAACAATGGTGAGACCATTGTTTACAATTTTATAAGAAAAATAAACTTACTTCTAATTTCAAATTTTAATTTGTTGTCATTTGTATACATGACAAACACCATATTAATATAGGATTGTTACATTGTATCAGACAGACGACGACCTACCACATGCATATATCCAAACGTTTGTCCTGAAGCCAATAGGACCTTCATTTTACGTAGAACATGACATGTTCAGGCTAGCCCTACACGACATCTAAGCATTACCTTCAACAGAAGTAAGACAGTGATAAAGTTGCTAGACGCACTTTGTATATAAACTGCTTGCACTCTTTTAACATTTTCTTTAACCTATTAACTATTTATTTGCTCATGTTGAGAGTAAACTAAGTTTTTCTATACTAAACATAGTTTATGAGGTTGTCTAGATTTTAGATGACTGGGCTTATCACAAAGGCATGATTACAGATTTACTTTTACTGTATTGGTTTTTGTTACTGTAATGTTTCACCTGTCATACATGATAATGCAAAATTATTCCTAATACTCTGAAAGTCCTTGTTGAAATTTAAATCATGTTAATGTCTCTTTGTGATTTCAATGACATTAATCAAAGGCTTTTGTTAAAAAATATCTAAAAACTAAGTATGTAATAACAAAATGCATATTCATTAACACGTCACAGAGTCGTACTACTAAATTCTGCAGCGCGCTATAAATTCCGGTGTAGTGAAACGTCGAGGTTAGTTTTATAATGTTTTTGTAAAACTAGCATTAAATACCAACGCGATAAGTCCTGAGTTATATAATTAATAGTAGTTAAACTGGTCATTTAATTACTTTACCGTCATATTATGACATCTCCATTCCGCATCACCTATTGTTACGGTGCCGCAAAGCTAATTTGTTTCGGCCCTTAATAGTGGCAAACTAAAATCAAACCTCATATTACCACAACTGTTATAGATTCTAACGTGTGTATATTTTTTCAGTGCGATGAAGATCCCCCACATCCATACATGCAAACATTTGTACTGAAGCCACTCGGTGAATCTTTCTTCGTGCAACACGATATCTTCCGTCTCGGCATCCACGACATCGCTGCAGCTTAATGAACTTCACAACACATTTTGACATTAGTTACTTGCACGAGTTTAAAGCCTTGTCTGGAAAGGGCGAGTTCACCGCGATTGCATTTCGCTCGATGCTTGTAGACGCAATGTACAGGCGCCTTCTGTCTCGACATACGCGCGAATCAATTTGTGGTGAATTCGCCCTTACTGGACATGGTATTAAGAATGGATGGACATTAGAAATGTATAGTAGGCGCGCAAGTTAACTGCAGTTCTTATAAATACTATAACTCGGTCGTAAAATCAAGATTTGCCACGTACAAAAGGGTTTTTCACACCACAACAGACTGCATTCAAATACCGCGCCACTCTAGAATGTATAGTTCCATGACAGACTTTCTAGTGTTCATCACTCGTGAACTTCAGTTTGGGATAGTCTAAACCCAAAAAGCTAATGTTATTTATCATTGTTAAATCAGAGAAACTAGTGTCCTAATGTAACGCTTTTAAAATCATCTTCAAGTACAGAACAAAGTCATACGTAACCTAAAACTAGAGTCACTTCAGCTTGGAAAGTTTTGGTTATCTAGGTATAAGGACTGTAAATTCAGAGGAGATCTCAGTGGAAATAAATTGGCAACGTTTTAGGCTTACTGAAGGCAATACTTTTTCAGTTACATGTATACATTTTATAATAATAATAAATAATACATTATAATTTTTTAATTTTCTGGGTTTTATTTAACTGTTTGATTCATAGTTGTAATATAGGTACTGCTGTGGACAGGTTTTCGACAACCAGGTCCAGGGTCTTATATGTGTTAAAAGAGGAATGTGTCTAGAAAAGGATTTTTTGAGAAGAAAATTCGTCATACGCATCGTCACTCTACGTTGTGGGGCAATAGATATGTGGGACTCTTTCCGCTAAAGATCGGCGAAGCACGGCGCTAAAAACCACTACTAAAAAACCTGTTGGCGTTTCTGCCTAGACGCCATACTCCATAATATATTCGTCCACGACAGACAGCTTACAGCAGCACATACAGTTTGGATTAACACAGGCTACTTATGAACGGATAAAACCGTGGGCGCAGCTAATAAAAAATAAAACAAAAACCTCGATGCTAAGACAATCATGTATTATAAATAGTCAAAAATAACAAAAGAACCACTGAAAACAGGTACATTATTCACCAATCTCAGAATTTAAGACTTTAAATCCTTACGCTACAACACCTTAACAAGTTGCATGCACTACAGACAAATACACACAGGGCTCGGAAAACGCCGGCCTCAATTGAATGACTAGGTTGTAAGATACAATGCATCGTCGATGTCTGGCGGTTCCTTTCACGATTAGCAGCTTTTTGTACGTTATTTGGCGGTACAGATTTTACTCACGTGTTTTAACTCCAATAGCTTATATGCAATGGATTGAAAAAAATAGGAAGATGCGGCGTTTCTGACATGTTCCGCGTCAATTAGGCACAGGGCATAATTTTACTTACGACGGACTCTACGGTGCGACAACCGACACTTTTCGTTCCAAGGGGACCAAGTTTGGCATAGCAATGATAGCGCTACGCTGCATCTTCCCATTTTATTTTACTTTTATTTTAACAGTTCTTAGTTCAATTTTTGTCCGATAGGTGCGCTGCTTGAACTTTCCCTTTACGTACGAAAACTTTAACGCATTTTTCTACATCTGTTAGTCACTATGGACGGTTTATTATAATCCAAACGGCTATTGCATTTATTAATAAAAACAAAACGGATTAAAATCTTATGTATCAGTTCTTACTCCATCAATAAATGCCCATTTCAAAAACACGTGGTAAAATACTGTACAAGTTTAAATTGTTATTGCATTTACTGTGTATTCCATTTTCCTTCCATAAGATTAATCGATCCGTGTCTAACATTCAAACGTTACCAACTAGCTACACAGTAGGTCACTATTATTGCTTAAAAAGCGTTAAATAAGAACAATCTTACCTACAAATACAAATATCAATAAGAACGGAGCGGATTTTATTTTTGTAAGTTCAATATAAAAAGCCATTTTCAAAAATGTTCTCCAAACTGCTAAAGAGGAAAGTACCACAAAGGTTTTACTTATATTATGAGTTGATGAAGACTACAAGCAGAGATCAAATTAGACATGGCAATACCGTTTTCGATCGTTTTATACGTAGGAATATTTTGTACATTTTAGGTTTTATTGTGGTACTGTGCTGGTCATTTTAAACATAATATATTTGTATGAATCTGCTATTCATATATATAAATCATTTTTTTTGGGAATTTGAATATTATGCTTATAGGTACATACATTTTATTTATAAGTCTTGTTAGAAGATTTCGGGTAGACCCAAAATGTGATGAGATGTCATTACACATTTTGTAAATGAAACGTATTCTGCCAAATCACTGCAGAGCAGAGTAGAGCGACAGGTAATTTACTGTTGACTGAACAATTTATGTCAGTGGAAATTTCATCAAAATCGGTTCAATAGGGTTTCAAAATAGTAGATTAAAATAATGTAGTTAGTGTGGCATGTATGGCATGGCTCTATAAAAAGTAGTTTGAATTCAATTACATTTTACTTGAATTTTAAGTTGAAAAAAAAAAACTATAAATTCGAATGGGCGCATTAGAATAGATAAGTATGTGTAACTATTTGATGCAGGTCTTTACCTAACTGTGGGACACAAAAACAACAAAAATGACCAAAACAGTACCACAATAAACGTGTAAACGTCGTCTACACAAGTAGTTTCACACATCACTCACAATTTTCAAGCGACAATTGCTTATAAAAGGTTTACGATCCCTGCATAACTAACATAACTTCACAACCTAAATAGAATGCAACCGTTTATTCATTGAGCATTTGGTGATACATTTCATTAAGTAAACAAAGCAGTCAGGTATTAAGCTGTTATTTTAAGTCTACAAATAAATAGTAAGTCAGAAATGTATCATAAAACAATGACTAAACCAAAATCTAGTTCAAATAGGCGGTGCTTAAATTCAGGTACGCTCGCGACCCTATCCATTGAGCGAAAATGCTTCTTGTTCTGTATTTATTCAATCAATCACTGATCATGTCTATTAGAAATACCATGTTATTTGATTTGTTTCTTTAAAATTCCATAAACATCGTTATGGAGGAAATTTCAAGTCCCACTCAACACTTCCTGACTAATTATTTATTTGTAACTTGTAGGTAGAGATCGCCCAATTTCAATATGTATGTAAAACATTCCTGATGCTTAGTAAAACGGCGTGCACATTAAAACTGGGCGATCAAGCAAAATTACGAAATCAGTATTAAAAAATTAGGTACTAAAATGTTTTTATGTCAACTGTTCAGAAATCATTGTTCTTAAACAAAATACATAATTGCATTTCGCAACTGTTTAGCGGCTGTGTCAAAGCTTGGTTGAACTTTCAAGTGGCGCATTCACACCTACCGATACGTAGCGTACTTAGCACTGACAGTCTGGCTTCGAAAATAATTCTAGGAATAAACGACACATTTCCCACAAATAAAAATTTAAAGTAATATGTAATTATCATCAGCTTCAGACTTTAGACAATCGCGAAAAAAGTTACATGTCTCATAAAATGGTTCACTTAGCAGAGCCAAGACTGAATCAGCAGTCAAATAATATTATGTAAAACTTCCAAATCCTACTTCCTAGGTTGATGGCAAAGTAGATTAATTTTGCCTGAACCAAAAAAATACTTAATACTTCAAGAATAGATAGTAATGTATTTCACAGACTTATTATTTATTCGTAGTTCACAACCAAATGCAGACAAAACACAAAACAGGCAGTTGCTAAAAATGTAACAGTCACCGCTACGTCCCAGTAGAAATGAACGCGCCTTAACAAGAAAATTTCAACCACATTTCACATTATTTCTTTGCAAGTATCTTCACACAATAAATAACAACAAATATAACACCCCGTGTTCACGTCGGTGGTTAATAAATAGCCAATAAGATGCAGGGATCGTAATATTAACTGTAAGGTCTTACGCGCCCCCTTTCTTTCGTCCTCTAGAGCCCGGTACAACTCCGCGCAGTGATCTCATGGCCATCGCTCGGTTGAAGTGACGTTGGGTTTTGTGTTCCTCGACTTCACTGCCACTGTCGACGGATGATAGGATCACTAGCAGGACTCCCATCACCTAAAAAAAAAATTAGTGATTTTTAAATACATGTTAAACCTTTTTTGTGGTAGGAGTGGGGTATAGGCGCTATTCGTCAAAAGCGAATTTGGACAACAAAGCCGCAAATCGTCAAAAGCGCATTTAGTCAAAAGAGCAATATGTCCAAAGCGCATTTGGTCGAAGGAGTATATCTATAGCGCATTTGGTCAACTTTTTTATATACCCTGGTTTTTAGCTGCACCTGAAATGTAGTGATATTACTAGCTGTATCAAAACGAAGGTTTCCTTAGATTTCTACGCGTTTGCAAGCTTGACATTGTCGATCCTGTTTCTTATTTATATCATGTAATAAATAAAACCAAGCGGTTATCTTGCGGTAGGGTTGTCGCTATCAAGTTTACAAACCGCGAGGAAATTTTATCTCTTATATCACAGATTACATTTTTATAACATCCTATAAATTTGTTTACGTATACCGCATTTTATTATGCTTATTAGTTATATTACTGACTTCTCAACAAAATTTTACTGTAGTCATAATAATAATTGGGATTTTAACAGAGCATAGACTTGTCTACACACACTGTTAGAATCAAATCACATAATCTTCAATGAAAAGTGAGGTTTAGTGGTCAACCTATAAGTTGCAGTTTCAGATCACCATAAGGCCTGCACAGCACAATGACAATGATTTATCTTACTCTACCAAATTCCACTCTTACTCTTCCAGACAATAATTATAGCTCCGTACAAAGGTTGGTTGCCTGGAAGAGATCACTCACACCGATAAGGCCGCCCATTGTGGACCAAAAAATAAATACTAGTTTTAAGTCCAATTGTATTGTTTTGGTTCCAATAAAGAGTGCCTATTCTTATCTTACACATCCAACAGAAAACCGCCGGGAGCATTGTTTTACTTCTTATTCGAAACATGTCATAATCGTAACTGCGCGGTGGCTCTCGTTTTGTCGAAGACTGTGCGTATAAGATTATGATATGCCAGAATCTTTTTTACCATATGAGAATAACCCATATACATTGTCAACTCAGGTAATAGCCAAGATTTTTAAGAGAGAGAATGTTTGAAAAGCTAACCGCTTACTACATACAAAATATGATTGAGAATCTACATTATTTATTTAATCTTTACTACATGATCTTTATAGTATTAATTTAAAGCAAATGTATGAAGGATTCCTCGCCTTCAACGTCTTCTACCATCTTCGCCCACATCATCGCTTAAGATCACTAAATCTTGGTCAAAGACAAACCTGTAAAATGATAAAAAATATGTATGTACAAAAGAACTTACCAAGCAAACGATGATAAGCAGCGTGTAGACGTGTACAGACGCTTCAGGTATGTTCTCAATGTCCTTTAACGCGGCGAGGGCGGGCTCGAAGTCCGGCCGCAAGTCTAACGCGTGACGTAGGTGCACTGCTGCCTCCTGGAACATTCGATTTGTTATTATTTTATTTTGTTTTCGCAGGGAAAATGCATTACGCATACCCACCCATACGGGGGTATGGGAGGGTTATGTGGGACTCCCCGTGCAGAGCGACTGCACGGGTATACCCACTAAAACAACCCGGCGGCACTCGCGCATCGTCTTTGTGACGGAGGACTGGGAATCGGCAGAGCCTTGCATCCAGTCCCATTTGTTATGTTATGGCTGCCATACACGTTACGGTCTACCGGGGTAAGGCCAACCGAACATTGGTAGCGTATATGGAGACGTTCCGGAGCAACCGGAGAAAGTTTTTTTTTATACAACGAAGTAAGAAGACGAGCAAGACGCTCTCCGCGTAAGAGATAACGCTGTCCTTAATACGTACAGTGCCACCCAGGATTTTACAAAGGTAAAATTCAGGGTGCACTGTGCCAACGCTTCTTACTTGAGAGTCATAAGATGTTAACACTCTTCAGCCCAGTAATTTCACTAGCTACAGTGCCCTGCCGAAGCATATATAATAATGTTTGCACATCACTGCTCAGACGGTAGAATAACTGGCACTGTTGGGGAACCCACCTAGTCGACCTCCTGCAAAGGAAGCCTACCCCCGGTAAAGGAAAAAAAGGGAATTTTGCGATCTTGCGCTGGTCACCTGCGCATGTTCTAGATTCTCACAAGTCTATTCCCACACATGTTCTGGTCTACCTACACAGGTATACCTGCAACTGTTGGACCGTAGCGTGTATGGCAGCTATTAAACACTGTCACGAGCATACGGCCCGCCTGATTGTAAGCGGTCTCCTAAATACGTCTACAGCACCAGTGATGATACCGACTCGGTGTTATTGCCGACGTATTGTCGGACAAGCAAGCTAAGACAAACGCCAATACAAACAAGTGAAATTTTAAAACAACTTTTTAAAAACAAGCCTTTATTATTATCATCTAGCACCAAAGTACTCGTCAAGACGAATCAAATGAACCCAAACTCGATGGGGGTTGCATCGTTTAATTACTGAGTTCCTATGGCCACCTTCCAGCCCCATCAGATCAGCTCAATGTCATAATAACATTGCATTGTCATCCGATTTATACATGCATGCAAAATTTCAGCTCAAACCGAAACCGCAGGAAGTGGATCAAATTTAACTTTCAAGATCTGAAAGTAAATAAAAGCTTGTACCTAATAACCGCTTTGCGACACGGCTTTGACGGATAAGGACAGAAGGGGTGGGAGGTAATTAGCCACGATTATTAGAACTGTCCTTACTAGTGTCATATTGTTTAAAATTTTAGCCGGTCAGGCAAGAATTATAGTTAACCACAATGTTTAACCTTCTCCTGACCCAGTCAAGAATTACGTCATTTCACGTTCGAAATAAGATACAATCCTTTTATACAAGTGCAATATTTACATTTATTCACCTACATATAATTTTCATAAGACATAGTAACTTTCAAGGGTGTTAGCGATAACAGTCTATTTTTATATTTTCATTTTAATAATAATTGAAACCTGTTTTACTTAGCCAGTAAGTAAATAATGCATAAGTGAAAAATGTTTATTGACCTGAAGCAAGGTCTTAGAGGTCGATACGAGAAACTGGCTTTTTTGTTTTTGTTTTCGCCGGGAAAAAATGCATTACGCATACCCTCCCCTACGGCGGTATAGGAGGGTAATGGGACTCCCCGTGCATAGCGACTGCACGGGTCCAACCCACTAAAACAACCCGGCGGCACTCCCGCATCGTCTTAGTGACGGAGGACTGGGAATCGGCAGAGCCTTGCATCCAGTCCCCCATCGACGACCCCCGCCTTTATAAAGGCGAGCCCTTCACGCCCCTCTCAATAGGGAGGGGAGAAACAACCATAAATATTATGTTTTAAATGTCATATGATCCCAAGATTCACGAAATAAACAAACAACAAAAATTATGTGAAATTATTGAGTCTCCATTTTCTCCTAAACTCTAATCGGAAGATAATTATCAACAGCACTTCCGCCTCCTACATCCGATTCGATTCGCATTCGGGTATTGCTTTTCGCGCACTACACCGTCATAACACTCTATTTTCAGTTTATAACGCTATGTTTTTTCGCCAGCTCTAAGTTCTAATACAAAATTTCTGATCTAAGTAAAATAAGTATTCTGTATCCATCTAGACAAGTATTTTCTAAATATAATTAGCCCAATTCAGAAATAGTATTGTCTAAGCGACGAATGTGAACTCGGTGTTGTGTCAACTGCATACCAAACATGCACTTCCTGCGTTCAAAATAGATTGCGCTTTTTGTAGACGACCCATTTTATCTCTCCAATGACTTTCGTTAGTGTAATGGGCGAAAAGTTAGAGAATTGAGTTAAATTATGGCGTAAAAGAATGGTAAATAAATTAGGTACAATAAACTTTTACTTTTTACAAGCTTTATATTACTTTCACCTGTCTGTTGTCTGTCTGTCTGTCTGTCTGTAATCAAATCTTGCAAGTTTAATTTGACCCACTTCCCGGTTTCCAATTGAGCTGAAAATTTGCATGCGTGTGTAAATCGGATGACAATGCAATATTTTTATGACATCGAGCTGATCTGATGATGGAGCTGGAAGGTGGCCAAAGGAACTCTGTCATAAAACAACGCAACCCCATCGAGTTTGGGCTCATTTGATTCGTCTTGACGAGTTCTTTATGATGCAAGATGATAACAATAATTAAAGCTTGTTTTTAAAAAGTATTTTTTAAATTTCACTTGTTTATTCATTATAAGTTAGCCTTTGTCCACGATCTCGCGTGATGTTAAGCGATGGTGCTACCGTAGATAGTAGCATGCTAAACCTAGAAGGCGGGATGAATCCCTTCCTGGCTTCACTGAACAAAGTGTCGGAACACGTCACTATAATGTATACTACACAAGGTCTATTATGTAATTTATTATTATCTGAGCGCTTGGTCGAGGCGACGTGTGCCCAAAATGCTGGGGTATATTTGGCTCAACGTATAAGTAATGCCATTCAACGTGGCAATGCTGCCAGCATTCTGGGCACTCTGCCATCTGACAGTGGTTTGGAGCACTTGGATTTTCTGTAGATCGGCTTGCGGCCGATCTGTGGTTAATAAAAGTATTCTTTACTGCTGTAGTATTGTTATTTTGTTTTCCACCATGTAGGTATAATTGGCACAATATTTATAATTTATGTATTCCCTTCTTATTCTTGATTTCATAGATTAAAAAAAAAACTTTTAAACTAAGATTGATTCGTTTAAACGCCTAAGCCGTCTCTCATGATAATGGGTCTACATTACTCCTTTAGGTTACAAATTTAGACGTGAGGGAAAAGAGCAATTCACATTTATAATTGCGAATGTAATAAACTGAAATTCTACATACAGTAAAGATAACAATGCCTTAAAAACAAATATAATTAATTTTAAAAAAGTTCAAATTAAAATTCTTATGACGATAATCCTATGACGAAATTTATTGTAATGCAAATTAAATTTCATTTATTATTGTTTGGGAAAATTGTATAAAAAATATGAGAGTTATTTTAAACATTGTACATTCAGAATGATTCATCATAAAATAATACCTGACTCATGAGAATAAAGTAGCAATTTAACCTTAGGCACGTTTTCATAAACTCTTTTTAAGACTTAATTTATGTTATTTTGATTTATGTATTTAAGTATTCTCAATTGAAACTGGTTCAGTAATGTCAATATTGATGCCTTTACCCTCCCATATTTCGCAAAAATCTAACCTGAGGGCCTATTGGCTAGTTCACACCCAGTATGATTGATCACAACTTCATTGTACATTACTGCGTTTATTTTACTCATATGGAGCACCATAATGAGAAGGTTTTATGCAAGTTGTACGCAATTTTGTCTATGGATTCTAGTGTTTTACATGTCGTTGCGCGATAGCCAATAGGCTCTCGTATCAGTAATCAGTAGTGTTTTAGACCAAAACAATTTTTCTCAACTTTTTAAATATCTTGGTCTAAAACCGTACCCTGTCAGCGAGGTTAAACCTCAAACTAAACGAATAAATTTAGGTTTCAAAATAGGGTGGTTTCGCTGGTTTTCCGGCCAGCGTTAGTTTCCGGCCATTCGGAGACTTAGCTTCAGAAATTCTCAGAAAACAAGACGTCTATCTCCATTTTTCAAATAAAATTTAGTCCTTGACAGAGAGGGATAGACGGCTAATCCTTGTCAACATATAACGGTCGTATAAAACATGATCAGAGTTTTAACAAATCACTGTTGATTTTTGTGTCTTCACTAAGCGTGTTTAGTTTCGTACAAAATTACAAAAAAAATAGTGAGCACGTGATGCATTCGGAGTAAGTATATCATGATATATCCATGTATTACTGATTGATAGTGTTTAAATTGCTTTAATAATAGTTTTTTAACGTATTTTAACAATTTTTTAAACAAAATTATGTATAAATAGGTAAAATAATGAGTGGTCGCGAACTAAAATATAATTATAAATGAAATTTTAGTTTGCGGCCATATGGTCGCAAACTGACTTCTCGGTTCACTTTTTTATTTCCTTCTGGTTTCCATAATATTAAAGGTATTATAATTCAGTTAACCTTTTTCACATTTGTTAAATGGTTTCTTTGGTTTCATTAGTTTGCGGCCATCTAAATATTCGTAAATAGTACAAATACTCCACACATCTACATACAGGTCACAAACTAACGTCCAGACGTTAGTTTGCTACTTGGATGAACGTCATTTTGCGACCGCCTCAAAATGTATGGGAAATTAATGACCGCTTACTGAATGTGGTCATTTGATGCCTTCATTATATGACCACTTGAATTAAGTTCATAATATTGCAGTTTGTGTTTTTTTATGTGAAGAAGTAGAAGACGAGCAAGACGCTCTCCTGATGTTAAGAGATAACGGCTGCCCATAATCAGTACAGTGTTACCTAGGATTTAACATGTGAAATTCTAGGAGCACTGCACCAACGCTTCTTACTCAAAAGTCATAAGATGTTGACTCTTTAGCCCAGTAATTTCACTAGCTACAGCTTGTGTTAAAGAATGTGCTCAACACTAAAGAAACAGGAGACTGAGTTAAAATACGAATTAGCTCTGAGAGATAACCGTGCAGGAGGATTCGGTATAAGAAAAAATATGTAGAAGGATAAAAGAGTTGACGAATTTAAATATAAGAGGACTAAGGAAAGACGGGGAGAAACAAATAGGTGCATAGGTAGGGAGGGTTGGTGGTGATAGGTAGAGAAGCCAACGGAGAAGAAGTCCAGTCATACAGGGAAGCCATGGTTGAGCGTATGAGCTTGGCCTTATAAGCTGTTTTCGATTGGGGAGCAGCTAATTTGGTTAAGTTTAATGCTACAAAAACCCAGGCGTGTCTATTTACCGCAAAAAGGAGTCGATTCATTGAAGCTCCTTCTTTCCAAAATGTTTCTTTACCGATAACTAACCAGCTTGAGTTACTAGGAGTTACTCTCACGACTCACGCCTGACCTTAATTTTGGGAGTTACATCGAATCTAAAACTCAATTGTATTCTGGCAAAGGTGAGGGTGAGGCAATACTTCACACCGGGACAGCTGCTAACGCTGTACCAAGCACAAGTCCGGTCGTGTTTGGAGTACTGTTCTCATCTTTGGGATGGTGCTGCCAAGTACCAGCTTCAGGCACTGGAGTCAATTGAGAGACGTGCCAAAAAGCTAGTAGGTGACCAAAAGCCTACGGAATCTCGGCTGCAGAGCCTTGAACGTCGTAGAATGGTCGCTTCGCTATCGGTCTTCTATAGGATTCATTTTGGAGAGTGTGCGCAGGAATTGCACTAATTCCTCCACGCCCATTCTATCGACGGACGTCACTACTTAGACGACGGATCCCTACTTAGTCGCGCTACCAACAGCCCGCACCAAGCGTTTTGCTTCGTCGTTTCTGATGAGAACTGGTCGCATTTGGAACACTTTGCCGTCATCCGTGTTTCCCGAGCGGTACAACTTGGGTATCTTCAAGGCACGAGTGAATAGGTACCTTTCTAGGCATCATACGTGATCCATCGTCGACCGCATTTTCACTTTAAATCAGGTGGGATGTGGTCAAACGTAGGCCTATTTTGTATAAAAAAAGTGAATGGTTCCTTCCTTACAAAATTAAACAGTGGAACATGATATGCTGTGGGATACGCAGATGATATTATAGTGGTAATGATCAATGGCAAATTTCTAGATATTGTATCCAGAATTTTGCTACAGGCTGTAAAGATAATGGAAGAATTAGAAAGTGAAAAGTCACTTTAATTCGGCACAGAGTTGGAATGATCTATGGGTAACGACAAGACGTGAAATATCCCAGTACGTCCTTAGAGAAGGAGCTCACATGGAATCTGCACGCCAAGAAGGTGACAGAAAAAGCTATAAGGGTTTTACCATGTGTTGGTCAGCGTATGCCATACCCGGGGACTTCGTCTTCATCTACACTTCAATGATACGCCCAATCGTTCCTACGGCAGCGTGTCATGCTGGCTTAGAATCGAACTTATATTATACAACAAGAGATGAAAGCGTTTTACATACTCCAAGTGCAACCAGATGCAGACTGCCGCAGGCCGCATTTGGCATACAGATGGTTCAAAAACGGGATCCGGTACAGCATCAGGTATCTACTCGGAAACTTTATAACAGTCTGGGTCTATACACTACCGTTTTTTGATCGGAGAGGTATGCCATTATAGCATACGCTGAAGAAAACATAAAGAAGAATGTGAAAGATAAGATCATATCTACATTCTCAGTAACAGTCAAGGCCTTAAGTATCTGCAGACTCCTCGTTCCTCAACTCAAAACTAGTCTTGGATGCTGTGAAGGCTCTGAACAAAGAAGGCTGCAGCAACAGAGTACAAGTTTGGGTACCGGGCCATGTTGGTATATATAAGAGAATGAAAAGGCTGATGGACTTTTCAGAAGAGGATCAGCAAATGACCAAGTAAGGGTCTGTCAGCATGCACTATCAATAGCCAGCATAGTAAGAGAGAGAATTAGAACTTAGTGGGGTCACCGCTTTAATTATCCACTTCTTCGACGAGTAGGAAATGATAAAGCAGAGGTAAACACCATAGATCCCAATGCGTCGATGCGTTGCTGGCTTTTACAGTCGGGCGACACTGGGTTGATGACATCACAGTGATCGGAGAAAAGACCTGGATGCTAACTGCTCAGGATAGAGTTGCATGGCACAAAGGGGAGGAGCTGCTTTGCCCAGCAGTGGGACGATACGGCTTGACAATCATGATGAGGTTCCTCGATTTTAAGCATGGTTTTTAAAATAAAATATTTTGAATAATATGGAAAAAAATACAATAGAACATCTCAAAAAGAAGGGAGAGGAGAGGGGGGAGTTTATAAATGAAGATTTAGCTCATCATATTTTACTTAATAAAATAATTATCGACATTTTGTTAGAATTTTAGTGGCCGTAAACTAAGATGAGGGTGGTCGCATATTAACAAAAGTGGCCGCAAACTAGTGAAATAGCTACTTTTGGAGAAAAAAATTTTTTTCTTCAAATTTTTATACTATTACTACTACTTTTTAATTTTTAAAATAAAACTTGATCATATAAAGATCCGCAAGAAAGATTTTTCATAACTGTAAAGAAGATTTTTCATATTAATAAGCTAACCTAAAGTGGGGAACTCCACTAATCGGTCGCTAACCGGCGAAATGACCCTATCCAGTTTCCATTATCAGCTTAATTACTTGATAACATTTTTTCTAACAAACATTCGAATGTAGGAACATTCCAAGGAAGTATAATTTTGCAGTATTTATCTTGCCTTCCAAATTCAGCTGCCATATACGGCCGCATTTTAGCTTAAGATCAGGCGAGATAGTGGTCAAAAACTAAGGCAGTTGTCCCACCGGCAACGATGAGCGAGTAACGAGTAGTTAGAATTTAGAAATGTGCGAGTGAGACGAGCGATTGCTCGCACTGTAGAGAAATGACCGCTGGCTGCTCGCTTGGCGTGAGTTCTGATTAAGAGGATTTATAGTGAGGTAAGCCCGTTCAAGTTTAGGTATATTAGCTGAGCGCGACGCACACCAATGCATCACTTACGCGGCCGAGTAATATAACATGTAGTCGCTTGGAATAAAATGTCTTGATCCTATGCAATGCAAGTTATTTGTTGAAATCATTAAGTCAATATGTAGGTATTAAAGTTTTAACCCCCGACGCAAAAACGACGGGGTGTTATAAGTTTTTAACCCCCGACGCAAAAATTACGGGAAGTTATAAGTTTTTAACCCCCGACGCAAAAACGACGGGGTGTTATATAAGTTTTTAACCCCCGACGCAAAAATTACGGGAAGTTATAAGTTTTTAACCCCGGACGCAAAAACGACGGGGTGTTATAAGTGTTTAACCCCCGACGTAAAAACGACGGGGTGTTATAAGTGTTTAACCCCCGACGCAAAAACGACGGGGTGTTATAATTTTTTAACCCCCGACGCAAAAACGACGGATCATTCCCTTTTAGTTCCCTAGTGGATCTAGTGGGAACTTCTTTTCTCAGTACTTCCCCTTTTTTGAAAAGAGGGGAGGGGGCAGGGGGAAGAGAGGGGGAGGAGTGAAGGGGTAGGGGGAGGGAGGGAGGTGAGGGGGAAGAGGAAAGGGGAGTGGAAAGGTAGAAGGGAGGAGGGATGGTGAGGGGGAAGGGGAGGGGGAATTGGAGGGTGAAGGGGAGGGGATGGGAGGGAATGGGAGGGGAGAAGGGGGAGGGGAGAAGGGGGAGGGGAGGGTAAGGGGATGGGAAAGGGGAGGGGTGAGGGGAATGGAGGGGTGAGGGAACGGGAGGGGAGGGGGATGGGGATGAAGGGGGGAATAGGAGGGATTAGGGCGGATGGGGGATGATGGGGGGGATGTGAGGGGGAGGGGAATGAGGGATGGGGGAGAGGGATGGGGGGGCTTAACTAGTAGAATACAACGCACTATGATAAATTTAAAATTTAAGATGGCCGCCACCAAAAAACCGCTAATTACATATTTTGAAAGCGCTGCGTTAGGGGTTGTTTTTAAATTTTTAATTTAATTCACTTGTTGCTATAGTAAGCTAGCTGTGCGGCGTGCGCATGTTTCTCTGTCTCTCTCTCTCTCTCTCTTATAGAAAGCAAGCCAGATATTTTCATTTGTATTTCGCATTGAACAGTGTGGTGTCGCGACGATTATTTTGAGTGTATACAGGTTTTTTGTAAATAATAAATCGTGTAAATCGTGGGAACTTCGTTCCATCCGGGTGTCTCTTGACACCTCTCAAGTTTTTTATTATTATACTAGCTGCGACCCGCGCTGTTACCCGCGGCACAGTTATTGCCGATAAAACTTGATTATAATAATTTTGGCCAAGTGGGGTTACGGCGTAGATTTTGGCCAAGTTTGATAACGGCGAAGATTTTTGCCAAGTGGGGTCGATGGCGAAGATAAGTACATGATAAGTACGCTGTCATGGAAGAAATGAAAGATCTTGAGGAAATCTACTTCTAACTTCAGATGACAGCTGTCAAACTTGATATGTCAATATCTCAGAAAGACTCTTCCATGACAGCGTACTTATCATGTACTTATCTTCGCCATCGACCCCACTTGGCAAAAATCTTCGCCGTTATCACACTTGGCCAAAATCTACGCCGTAACCCCACTTGGCCAAAATTATTATAATCAAGTTTTATCGGCAATAACTGTGCCGCGGGTAACAGTGCGGGTCGCAGCTAGTATAATAATAAATAGATCTCCATGTTCATGGTGTCCTGGTACTCAATGTACAAATACGAGTATTTATTTATCTGATACATATTGTAGTAGATAGGAGAACACATACATTTTTAAAAAACTTGAGAGGTGTCAAGGGACACCCGGATGGAACGAAGTTCCCACGATTTACAAGATTTATTATTTACAAAAAACCTGTATACACTCAACAAAAATAATCGTCGCGACACCACACTGTTCAATGCGAAATAGAAATGAAAATATCTGGCTTGCTTTCTATAAGAGAGAGAGAGAGAGAGACAGACAGACAGAGAAACATGCGCACGCCGCACAGCTAGCTTACTATAGCAACAAGTGTATTAAATTTAAAAAAAAACCTCAACGCAGCGCTTTCAAAATATGTAACCCCCTCCCTTCTCCTCCTCCCCCCTCATCCCTCCCCCTGCCTTCTCCCCCTTCCCCTTCCCCCCTTCTTCCCCTTCCACCTTCCCCCTCCCCTCCACTTCCCCCTCCCCCTTCCCTTCGCCCCACCCCTCCCTTCTCCCCTTCCCCCTCTCTTCTCCCTTCCTTCACCCACCGTCCCTTCTCCCCCTTCCCCCGACCCTTCTCCCCCTCCCCCCTACCCCTCCCCTTCCACCTTCCCCCTTCCCCCGCCCCTTCCTCCTTCCCCCTCCCTTCTCCCCCATCCCTCCCTTCTCCCTCCCGCCCCTCCCTTCTCCCCCTCCCCTTCCCTCTTCCCTTCTCCCCCTCCACCCACCCCTCCCTCTCCCTTCCCCCACCCCTTCCTCCTCCACTTCCCTCTTCGCCCCTCCCCTCCCTTTCCCCCTTCCCTTCCCTTACCCCTTCCCCCTCCCTTCTCCCCCTTCCCCTCCCCTTCACCCTTCCCCTCCCCTTCACCTTCACCCTTCCCCTTCCCCTCCCTTCATAACGCGCGATAAGGAACTTCGTTCCAAAAAGGCGGAACTACTGAGAAGTGATCATTCCCACTAGATCCCCTTTTCAAAAAAGGGGAACTACTGAGAAAAAAAGTTCATACTAGATCCACTAGGGAACTAATAGGGGAACTAGTGGGAATGATCCAAACGACGGGGTGTTATAAGTTTTTAGCCCCCGACGCAAAAACGACGGGTGTTATAAGTGTTTAACCCCCGACGCAAAAACGACGGGGTGTTATAAGTTTTTAACCCCCGACGCAAAAACGACGGGGTGTTATAAGTGTTTAACCCCCGAAGCAAAAACGACGGGGTGTTATAAGTTTGACGTGTCTGTCTCTGTGTCTAGGTTATTAGTATATAGTATCAAAGTACTCGTCAATACGAATCAAATGAGCCCAAACTCGATGTAATTGCGTCGTTTAATTACGGAATTCCTATGTCCACCTTTCAGCTCCATCATCAGATCAGCTCCATATCATAATAATATTGCATTGCCATCCGATTCAAATATGCATGCAAAATTTCAGCTCAATCAGAATCCGGGAAGTGGATCAAATTGAACTTGTAAGATTTGATTATAGACAGACAGACAACAGACAGATGTAAGTAAAACAAGTGAAATTTTAAATAAAACTTTTCAAAAACAAGCTTTTATTATTATTACTACCCAGCATCATAAAGGACTTGTCAAGGCGAATCGTTTGAGCCCAAACTCGATGGGGTTGCGTCATTAATTACGGAGATCCTATGACCATCTTCCAGTTCCATCATCAGATCAGCTCCATGTCAAAATATTGCATTGTCATTCGATTTATACATGCATACAAAATTTCAGCTTAATCGGACACCGGGAAGTGGGTCAAATTAAAGTTGCAAAATTTGATTTCAGACAGACACGGACAGACAGACAACAGACAGGTGAAAGTAAATAAAAGCTTGTAATAAAACGGACTTTAATATCAACAAACACTATAGTACTATAACATTATGTGACCAAAAAAAAAAATTCCGTTATTATTATTTAGAGTATCAATTTTTGCGGTCCAACTATAATCGCACTATATGTGTGGGTTAGCGACGAGAATAATATGGAGCGCGGAGCGATACGTCCACTCTCTGAGAGGCCTCTGGCCCGAGTGAAGCGAGAACCGACGCGGGCCTCGTTTTATAGTGATTTTGAAAAATTTGGCAAAAATATAAATATTACATTTTAAGTAAATTTAAAAATACGATTGGATCAAAAAAATGTTATTATTTAATGGTAAGTTATTATTTTGAGTAAATATAAAAGAGTCATGTATAAAAAAAAATGTTTTGTAAACAGTAATTTCGTGATAATTTCACATCTTTATGATTTTATTTTAATAAGAAATACCTATAATTCAAACTTTTCCTTAATAAATATACTAGTTTAGGATCTTTCCAGTAATAGTAATTTTTTAGATTCTAATAAAGACATGTATATTTGGATATACCCATGTCCAAACATTGCTTCAGAAGTAAATCTATAAAACCTTTATCCATTTACCTTGACGTAATTTAAAAACGGTCAAAACTAAAAAGGTTTTTCTGTAGAAATTGATTAGATTACAAGTTCTTTTAAAAGTTGTGAGTAAAAGTACCGTTCTAAAATAAGTATTTTCAAAATAATCCATGTTTGAACATCACAGATTTGCGCTTGGGTCAACTACACGCTCTTAAGCGCGAGTATCGCTGAGCGAGTGTTATCTTTCATAGCTTTTGTCGCTCAGCGATCAACTATTTGTACATAATATATGCATCTCTTTTGTTTACACAGAATGTATATCTTTTGTACGTTACTTGAGCGAGAAAATAGCCGATAGTTACTCGTTTTCTCGCCTTCGGTGGGACAACTGCCTAACCTATAATGAATTTTAATATATAAGTTACCTGATAATGTCCATACGCTTTGAATATCTCCCCGAGTGTGAAGTACTGTTGCCACGCGCTGCGGTCCGGCGGTTGCACCTCCAGCGACCGCCGCGTCAGATAGATCGCGTCGTCTAAGTACTGCAGCGTGAATAGCACTCGCGCCAGGTTCAGAAGTACCTACGGGAACATTGCTTATTGTAAATTGTAACTATAGTTCGGTAAAATAGGCATGACGACAAAAAAATGTTTTTGTCCATAATGTAGATTATTAGAAGATAGTGGACAGGTTTTTTTTTATTAAATCGAAAAATACGGAAGCCTAATGAGTAAGTTACAGCACCCTAAAATTGTGGAGCAGGAGCTAATGATGTCATTATTCGGTACGATTTGTACCTAGCGCGCCATTTGTATCTATTGACGTAGCGCGTTTTCCCCACAAATTTTCGTTATATCTCAGTCAAATTCAATGATATTTACCAACAAAAAATACATACCCAATATTTAAAAAAAAAAAATTTTAATTACGGAACTTGTCGTCATGAGTCATGACTGGTAGGTAAAATTTTAAGAACCTCCAACTCAAATAAAAGTACTGCAGCGTGAATAGCACTCGCGCCAGGTTTAGAAGTACCTACAGGACATTGCTAATTGAAACTATAGTTCATACAAATCAACAAGTTATATGGAAAAAACCTCCAACGTAAATAAAAAGACGATAATATAGTCTTAGTAAAAACGATATAGTCGTAGTGTAAGTACTAGAGCGTGATAGCACTCGCGCTAGGTTTAGAAGTACCTACGGGACATTGTATCTTGAAACAACTGAATTTTAAACAATATTAAACCGACTCTAACCTCGCTTTTAAATATGCGATAAAGAATTGGTGAATTCATAACTTTCAATAAAACTAAATGTAAGCTGTAAAGTACCCTTTTAAACAAGAAAAAACTTCCCTGATCGTTTTAGAGCCTTAACGCAAAACTTTTTTTGCCTTTGGCGATTTACTTTGAATGTGTTTACTTGATTATAAAATTATCCATTTTCCTGTAGCATCAATTAACAATTGTAAATTAATTTGTTTGTCATCACTCGCCTATAAATTTAGCTAGAAGGAAATTACTTAGTAATAAAATGAAATTACATGGATTACAAAACAATACTGTTGTGCATATTTATAGAATAACGAAATTGATAACTAATCTATAAAACATGGTTTCGACTGAGCACTTAGTGGCTGACGTGAATAACTAAGAATATGCAATAAAAATAATCTTAGGGAAAGTTTGTATGGAACCAAGTCAATATTATTGTTCATCATGCCAAAACTATGCGATTCTGTAGATAGGTAGAAATTTGGAAGAACACACATAATACATACTACCTTTTATCTTGGTTAATTCCCACAGAATTGGAAACATGAGTAAAATAAGGGGCACAGATAGTTAAAAATATACTTACTTCTGCATTGTATGGCGAAACTGCCAATGCTCGCCTGAAGCATTCAATGGACTGCCTCGTGTCTCCTTTAATCCTCCAGAAGTTTCCTATCTGGTTGTAGAGCTGAACCGACTTCGGTTTCTCTCTCTTGGCTTTTTTTAGTCTCTTCTCTAGTACATTTATATCTGATTCTGTCACAGCATTCTTGTATGACTTCTTCTTTGTGAATATAAGAGCAATCTGCAGAAAATGTTTAATTGATGGCATGTTTATAATATTATATTTACATGCAAAATTATATTATAAGCTGAAAGTTGTTCAAGATGCCTCACTTTAAAACTCTTAGAACTCCACATTGTGTGGTTACTCAGCTAGAATTTTGATGCATTTTCCTATTATTAATAACACTGTGATGTTCTTTTTAGTACTTCTGACTATCCTGGTCACATCTCCATTATTTTGTTTAACAGATATAAAAATATATGAGGATTTGATAATGATAATAGAGAGCTAAAAAGTACTCAGCAGGATATGCCCAGCAGTGGGAAGTAGAAAGTAGAAAAAGTGCTCTCAACTCCGACTAAATTGACTCAAAAAATTATCTATTCCAGTGAGCAATCAAATTCATATATTTCTAAAACAAAAGTATCACAAATACCTGTGGTTCAGGTACATTAGGATGTCTGTGCCGTCTAGCAACTCCCACTAAGTTATCATAATAAGTAAAATTGACAGCTTTGCCACAGTCCAGGTACTCATCGTCCACATCTCCGTTAGCTTCTGACGGTGATGTCTCATCATTCTCTGCTGCAGCTCTGAAATAAAAACCACTTTTTACCTCTAAGCTACCAGCGCTTCAATTGTTTTGAAGTGGTGGTGGATTGAATTAGCTTCTACCTTCTTTAACGTAAGGCTTAAATTCGAATGGGGCAGTTGCAGCCCTATTGAGCCACTAAGGACTTTAAGGGCCGAAACACATAAGTGCGTTGCGGCGCCGCGCCGCTGAAATCGGCAGTTTGCGTTGCGGCGTCGCGAAAAAGAGCGTTTTACTATTGTTTCCCTAGCAAACAGTTTACCCTACCAGTTTTTTTAGTTTTTTATTCGACTGATAGACTGATCCATGCCAGAGACACGTTCTGTCACAATAAAAAAAATCAGAAGAACTGGTACCCTAGCAAACAATAGTAAAACGCTCTTTTTCGCGACGCCGCAACACAAACTGCCGATTTCAGCGGCGCGGCGCCGCAACGCGGTTATGTGTTTCGGCCCTAAGGGTTAGGGGCCAATAGACAACAGAATAATATCCATCACAGTCTTGGAGCTGGATGTAATAAATGGCTGTGGTATCAGTTGAGTAGTAGAAATTTGATGCAGGTTTTAAAAAATTGATATTTGTCTAACAATATACTTAATATATGTTCAATAGTGCAGCCATTTATGTGAAAAGAAGGAACAAACATACAGAATATTTGTTGACATAAAGTAAGGGTCTTACACATAACAAAAGTTATTTTGTGTAGGTATAATAACATTATTCACAGAACAGTTCAACAGTCTAACTTTGTAAGTATATTTAGGTCAAAAGTGGACATATTTAGTACTGGATGTACTTTGGTTTTCTTCTATATTCATGCACACTGGCTGTTATTTCAGGCAAATCAATAGATATATACCAACTAATATAATCAGATCAGTTCAGTGTTGGCATTCAAATAGATCTAGGCAAACATTTGTATTTAAAAGTGTTATTTACCTCTGTTGCTCATATGCCTGGCAATCTGTGCAGAACATATCAAACCCATGCTTACTCCAACCATTATTATAGAACATTGTCGACGTTATTATATTAAAAACGGCATCTTCCTCACCCATCTTTGGTTTTTCAGAATCATCCTACAACAAAAACATATCCTAATTTCATCATTTACATATTATGCTCATCTTATAGAATAGGCAGTTGACAATATAAATATTATTCAAGGCGAACCAGATAATCTCAACTCTTGAGTAAGAATAACATCGAAAGGCCAATGTGCGAGTTTCTTAGGAGAATGTGGTACACTGATTATATAAATGTATCAGCACGTAATTTAAACAATTTGACTGACCTGAGGCAAAGTGGTCCCATCCACAATTATATCCTCCTCAACATTTAACTTCCAAACATTGGAGGTACGGGAATTAGTAACAATTATTTGAAAAGAAAATATATACAGTATCAAACAAGTCAAATATGGAGAGTCCCACATATTGTTCAATTAAAACGAAATAATACATGAAAACAGATTTCTTTTAAATGTTTCGAGAATATGTCTCACACAAAATAAAAATAAATCAAGCGCAGCAATCGATAGCCACTATTTCTTTAAAATCCACAAATAAATCGTAGTCGCAACGACGGGATCTTCTATTTCTTTGCAATCAATTTTGACATATTGTTGGAAAATTTGACAGTAAGTGAGTGAATGTATAGTGATGTACCAAAGTGCAGTTGAATTACCACAGCTTATAAAAATACCGGTAAATTATGTGTTCCCAGTGTTGCATTATAAAAAACTTCGTTGTAAGAGAACAGACTAAGTGAATGAATGAACAATAACTCACAGATAAAAAAGTCAATTGTCACTGTCAGATGCTTTTTTTTTTTTTTTTTTTTTTTTTTTTGAATAATATGGCAACATTTGCATTTTGCCAGTGTCGAGTAAAATTCGTGAATGTTCACGGGATATTAAATTATGGTCTCCACTTTCGTGTTTTGCCAGTGTCAAGTTAAAACTGTCAGATGCTGTCTGCAGTTGTCAATTGTCAAAATAAAAATTGTTTTCGTGATGGTGAGACGCTGTTCTACTGATTGCGATTTTAAGATTTATTGAGACAATGTTGTGTAAATTTCACCGAGACTAAAACCGTGGATAATTCCTTCCAAGATGAAGAAGGAGAGAACAGGCGACAATTGCCGGCCATTCAAATTATAAGTATTTTCAACCCTTTTGTAGCTGTGTCAATCTTTTTTGCTCCAGGGTCCAGGTATATTAATGTTTATTTTCTCCTTTACAGCTCATCAGATACTCAGTTTGACTGGAATAAGCTTCGAAAGGAGGAGTATAATCGTAAGAAACTACTGTTATTTTGTGAAGGTTATGTTTGAAATTCGACATGTCTACAAATTCTCATATTTTTCAGGGATTCGTAGAACTAACAATAGTTCCTCTAAAAGACAACTTGCGTATCATACGTTTGAACGCGAAGCAGTGTCGTATCTACCGTGTATGTTTGAACGATCAATATGAAGCCAATTTCCAGTACTGTGATCCATTCTTGGACATTTGTCAGGCTGACCCAAATACGTAAGTATTACATTATTTTGGATGAATGTGTATTTATTACTCATGGAGAGATTAGCCTATAAAGACATACTCTAAATACAGAACTGAAGACCCCTAAATTTTTAGAATGTAAGGTAGAGTGAGTGCTTATTTAAAGATTCATCCTTGTTGGAAACTCATAACTGAAAGATGTGATTATGTGTCTTATCACCTTTGTCACTGCTTCCTTCAAATTTTGTCCGGTCCTTAGTTATGTGGTTTCATTGCATTTTGTGAATAAAATAAAATTGTGTGGGAGAGAATCCTTTCTAGAATAAAAGCTAGACATTTTGAATACAAGAAAATGGACAAGATATGTGGTTACTGGCACATTACAAATATTACTGTACATGGTGTAATAACATAATTTTCTTTAAATTTATTTGTTTTTTTGTTGATTATTTGTATTCTAAATAAATTAATAACACTTATTACATTTCCAGGAGGTCACTTGAAGTGTTCTCTAACTACCACCTATCAGCTGCCCAGAAGATAGACCCTGACCACAACTCTGGTGAGCTTCACATACAAGTGCCGGAGGAGGCTGCCCACTTGGTCGGAGAGGGGAGAGGGCTGAGGATAGGGATTGAGTTCTCTTTGGAGTCTCCGCAGGGAGGCATGCATTTTGTCGTGCCTGAAGGGGAGGGCTCTTTGGTTGAGGTAAATTATATTGTTTTTTATTTATTTATAGGTTTATCCGGGCTAGTCATAGAAGACCCTTCTTTCTATATTCTTTCCTCTACTGTTTTATTTTATTTTTTATTCACAATCAAAATTAGCAGCATAGATAAGTCTGTTTTTAGGTAATAAAATAAAGTAGCAGTGAGTTGTTTCTATGAAAAAAATAAATTCACCAAATAACTTGTTTTTGGTAACATTAGAAAATCTTACTAATTTAGGGCATTAATGGGAAATAAATGCCTGTTGTAATACCACTCATATTTTGACAACTCTCATAATTTTATGCCTATTTGTTCCAGAAATCAGCCCACATGTTCACCTACGGCCACTCAGCCAGGCTCTGGTTTCCCTGTGTGGACAGCTTCGCCGAGCCGTGCACTTGGAAGCTAGAGTTCACAGTAGACGAGAGTCTAACGGCAGTGTCATGCGGAGAATTAGTTGATGTGGTGTTCACACCGGACCATAGGAGGAAGACTTTCCACTATCTAGTCAACACACCTGCTTGTGCACCTAATATTGCATTGGCTATTGGGTAAACATTTTTATTATTTATGTACCTATGACCTATGATTATCTTATTTAGTTATGTTTTATCGATTTTGGGAATGAAATAAATTAATAGTCTATTATCAATATGATTTTTATGTATAAGAAACTAAACACAAATTGAAATTTTCCTTTGGCACAAAGCATTTTGCAATTCCTGTTCTCACTAGAATAGAATAAATATCAACTTACAAGTGTAATAACAAAAATGGGGATAAAGAAATGGCAGCTTTATCACATTATAATGCAATTTAGATTAAGAATCTAGGTGAAAAGAACTCAGACTTTTGTCGCCCAAAGTTATCTAAGTATGTCTCTGTATCTGTACTTAGTGAATGCCTCATAATAAAAATGTGATTATATTCTTTCAGTCCATTTGAAACCTACGTAGATCCATTCATGAATGAAGTGACGCACTACTGCTTGCCCAATCTAATGCAGATTCTCAAGAACACAGTCAGATATCTGCATGAAGCATTTGAGTTTTATGAGGAGACATTGTCTACCAGATATCCATATCCATGCTACAAGCAAGTGTTTGTTGATGAGGTAAGAAAAAAAATTGCAGTCTTAATTGTTACAAAAAAAAAACAGTGAAGAAAGATTGGCCAACAGACTCATTCCTTCCAAGATCTACCATTTGTCAACAGTTGAAAATAAAGCTTATTATCAGTTAAAGACAAGTAGGTTTTATTATTTCTCTAGTGGTGGTTTTAGTCAATATTCTAGGTTCATCTTTGTAAATAAACGGCATAAAGTCACTTGTATTTACTTCGGCTTCGTGCCGACCGTTTCATGAAGAAGATCCTCGTACATGATCGAAACGGTCGGCACGAAGCCGAAGTAAAAACAAGTGAGTTTATGCTGTTTATTTACAAAGATGGATTTAAATACAAATTGTTTAGTGTAAAAATAATATTCTAGGTTACTACTGCTACCATTTTCGGCCGCATCGTCGTTCAACATCGTGCTAGCATCACACGATCGTGGTCAAAAGCTAACCTATAATGAATTTAAAAAAAAATTATACACTATTTATTATCCTGTTATACTTACAGACGGAAGATGACGCAACAGCATACACAACAATGTCAATCCTCAGTGTCCACCTCCTCCATTCAATAGCCATAATAGACCAAACCTACATCAGCAGGAAGGCCATGGCTCAAGCGGTGGCTGAACAATTCTTTGGCTGCTTCATAACCATGCAGAACTGGTCAGATCTGTGGCTAGCTAAGGGAATACCTGACTATTTATGTGGACTGTACTCTAAGAAGTGTTTTGGAAACAATGAGTATAGGTATTCTATTCATCAGGAGTTGCAGGAGGTATGATTTTCTAAAAATATAGATAAAATTAATTTATAGATAATACCTAGTACGATATGACCACCAATTGTTTAGAATAGAATTTTTTTTTTTTTGTGTTACATTCATATCTGCAATCAGTCTCTAGACTATGAGCGGATTTGCTGGAGGTATTGGACATTTCAGGGAATTAATCCAGTGATCATTTCCCTGCTTCAATTTCAATCACTTGTCGAGCTCCATGATGTTTAGAATAGAATAGAAAACTCTTTATTGCACACACAAATACAATAATATAAGCTTAGAACTAAGATTACACAGAAATAAGTGTTACAATTGGCGGACTTATCGCTAATAGTGATCTTTTCCAGACACCCAAGCAGGGAAAGGAAAGACATAAAATAGAGTGACGGTGGTTATAAAGATATATAAGGAGTCATAAGTACATAGTTTACCTAGCATTAACCTTTTGACCGCCAAAGTCACTTATTCCATAAAATTTCAACATATCTTATATCTGTAGGACAAAGTTATATTATCTGAAAAATCCTGCTTTACAAAGGGCTAATTTGATGTCTGATTGCATAAATCTTGCCGGCCTCCCTAAAAAAAGGCACAATATTGTGGTGAAATTAAGACAAAAGTTGTCTCAGTCAAACTTGAAATAGCTGACCTAAGTGTATAAAGTAAGGATATTTCAGATGTAACTTTGAATAGGTCCTAAGGATAGGTTGATTTATCATATAGATTTTGCCACAATTTCTATCTCCTTTAAATTATGGTATCTTTGTATCTTATAGCATAAAGAATATAATAGTCTTGATTAAACACTACAAATACAATAGAAAAAAAGGCACAATAATAGAGTTCACAATCCCCAGGTGGTATGCTACGAGGAACAATATGGTGGCATGGTACTAGATCCGTGGCAGCCACCAGTGAGCGGCGCCAGAGTCGAGCCTAAGGATGTGTTCTACTTCCCTGTTAGGAACGTGCAAACTATGTCTCCTAAGTACATTGAGGTTAGTACTTTTTAATTATTATTATAGTTAAATTATGATATTGTGTATTTCAAATCACATGTTGAATTCCTTCAATTTTTATGCATACATCCTTATAACAATTAACTATTGTATTATTTAGTGGAATTAGAATACCTAAGGATCCAAAGCTAAGAGTTTATATAAAATTCAACTTCAGTTTAATATAGTTACTTGTAAGTGCCTTTCCTAAGACATTCTTTGCCTTCATTTCAACAACAGAATAGTTTTTGTTATGAACTAAATAACATAACATTTCAAGGACATTCTTCTGCAATTAAAACTGATTTATAATTATACACATACAAGAATATTCAACTGTTACTGCTTTCATCTACAGCCACATTGTTGCTCTTAGCATTAAAAATCAATGACTGTTTTCATTAACATTTTTGCACTAAACGATTTGTGAGTACTTAGATTCATCATTGTAAATTAACAGAATAAACTCACTTGTATTTACTTTGGCTTCGTGCCGACCGTTTCAAACCGTTAAAAATCCCGTTTAATATTTATTACTATATTTATAGTTATTTGTTTGTTACAATAAATATTTCTATTCCTAGATAATGCGCAAAAAGTCCCACCTAGTGCTCCGCATGTTAGAACAGCGCATCGGTCAAGAACTCCTCTTGCAAGTGTTCAACAAGCAACTATCACTCGCCACCAACGCAGCTAACACTAAAATAGGCACCGGTCTGTGGGGCCACCTGCTTTTGTCGACGAATTTGTTTGTAAAGGCCATATTCACAGTGACCGGTAAAGATATGGCGGTGTTTGTGGATCAGTGGGTCAGGACGGGTGGACATGCTAAGTTTCAACTCACTTCTGTATTTAATAGGAAAAGGTAAGTTGTTGAATTTTTTATACATATAGTATACGGTAAAAAAAGTAAATAATGCTCACGGCATCACGTGCTTGACAAAATTCTTTCTTAGTGGAGGTCTACATCATAAAAGCTGTCTGCATTTAAAATTTCAACTCAATTCGTTCAGCGGTTTGAACAGTTAGTCATTTCCTTTTTAATGCTTTGAAGATTTCAAAAAGTTACACTGCCTTAAAATCTTGAGAGAGGTTCTCAGGATTCTGGATAGGCGTATTTTTTTCGTTGATGTCTTATAATACTGTTATTTATTATTGATTTCGTAATTTCTTTTTTGTTCATGCTGTGTAACAAGTCTTTATTGTTATAGTAGTTAAATTTTACATACACGACTCAAAAACGATACAATATATGGCACAGATTATAATGTGACGTATAATCAAAGAAAGGATTAACAGTCCCATCAGTGAGGCCGATGGAAATTAAATCCTGGCTAAAATGGCCCACTCATCACAGTGAGGATGATAGTGTCTAAATTTTTTCAGAAACACCGTAGAGCTGGAAATCCGTCAAGACAGCGTGCACGAGCGAGGCATACGTAAATACGTCGGCCCCTTACTGGTGCAGTTACAAGAGTTGGACGGCACCTTCAAGCATACGCTCCAGATAGAGAACACGGTCGTCAAGGCTGATATCACGTGCCACAGCAAAAGCAGAAGGAACAAGAAGAAGAAGATTCCTTTGTGCACGGGAGAGGAGGTTGACATGGATTTGTCGGCTATGGAGTAAGTAGGAATTTATTATTTTTGTGTATAGCGCATTAAATTTGTTATTTGAATTATTAGGGAATAGTGGCAAGTGGAATGTTAGTCTTAGCACTGTCCCATTGTTGGGCCAAAATCCCTCTTAAATACTGAATTCCAATTGAGATTCACAACATTTGAAATTTGGCATTATTATTACTAGCTGCGACCCGCGGTGTTACCCGCTGCAAACAAAAACGTCATGTTTTATTTCGCAAATTGGAAGGGTATCTTGTTACGGGCATGTCGTGAAAGAGTAACAAATAAACATCCAGACATCCATATGTCCATACATTCTTACAAACTTTCACGTTTATAATATTAGTAAGATTTATTATCACGATCCCTGTTCCCCAGCGACTCGCCGGTGCTATGGATCCGTCTGGACCCGGAGATGTCGCTGTTACGCAGCACGGTGGTGTCTCAGCCGGACTACCAGTGGCAGTTCCAGCTGCGATACGAACGCGACGTGGCGGC
This sequence comes from Hemithea aestivaria, assembly GCA_947507615.1. NCBI lineage: Eukaryota > Metazoa > Arthropoda > Insecta > Lepidoptera > Geometridae > Hemithea > Hemithea aestivaria. The sequence continues at coordinate 13,834,640 of OX382331.1, forward strand.
ACAACGTGAGGCCGTCGACGCACTTCACAACTATCCCGAGCCCGCCACACGCAAGGCTCTCACCGACACCATCGAGAACGAACAGACGTTCTACAAGATACGCTGTAAGGCTGCTCATTGCTTGACTAAGGTGAGTGTCCTTGTAAACACTGTCTACAAGATACGCTGGACTACCAGTGGCAGTTCCAGCTGCGATACGAACGTGACGTGGCGGCACAACGTGAGGCTGTAGACGCACTTCACAACTATCCCGAGCCTGCCACACGCAAGGCTCTCACCGACACCATCGAGAACGAACAGACATTCTACAAGATACGCTGTAAGGCTGCTCATTGCTTGACTAAGGTGAGTGTCCTTGTAAACACTGTCTACAAGATACGCTGGACTACCAGTGGCAGTTCCAGCTGCGATACGAACGTGACGTGGCGGCACAACGTGAGGCTGTAGACGCACTTCACAACTATCCCGAGCCTGCCACACGCAAGGCTCTCACCGACACCATCGAGAACGAACAGACATTCTACAAGATACGCTGTAAGGCTGCTCATTGCTTGACTAAGGTAAGTGTACTTATGAACAGAACTTAAAACCGTAAAGCTGCGCACGTACGATAATTATCGTACGGAAGGGAAGAACCCTGTTGCCATTATCACATTAAATTTTGAGAGAGTGATGTTGGATATGTCTAAAAATAACTGAAGAGTCCCGAAATTATTTTGCAACCATAGTGCCCAACCGCTATATATGTTTACTCTAATTTTAAATGTTCTATTTCAGGTAGCGAATGCAATGATAAGCTCATGGGCGGGTCCTCCCGCCATGTTGACGATATTCCGCAAGATGTTTGGTTCGTTCGCCGCGCCGCACATCATCAAACAAAACAGCTTTGACAACTTACAACATTACTTCCTGCAACGAACCATTCCTGTCGCTATGGCTGGTTAGTGAGCATACTTGGCTCAATTCACAACGAAATGGCAGTTGCGCTGCCGGCTGAATCAAGGCTCTGCTATCTCGATGTGAATTCAGTCTTATGTTGCCGGATGATAGATATTTTGATATTATGTTGTCAGAATCTTACAGTAGTCACGAAAACTTAGCGTAGCTTGCTATAACTTACAATATTTTAATGATTTCTTTAACAAATTCAAAGCGCTATTTTTATTCCAAATGCAGGTTATAATCACTACCTGACGAAATAGTATAAAATTAAAAATTTGTTGCGACTTGTAAGAACAGTGATAGATATAATAATATTATTATCTTTCTTTTCGAGGCATCAACAACACTTTTATTCACCTTAGACAACAATGTTCTATTATAAAAATATGTATTAAATTATATATTATATCTCCTTAGAACAATAGGACTCTCCTTACGCCCTGCTTACGCTTTCTTTATTTTCCAATTAATTATTCCTTAATTTCAGGTCTTCGTAACATCCACGGTATATGCCCGCCAGAAGTAGTACGTTTCCTACTCGACTTGTTCAAATATAACGACAACTCCAAGAATCATTTCTCTGACAACTACTACAAGGCGGCACTGGTTGATGCTTTAGCTGCGACTATCACACCCGTTATATCTGTGTTACAACCGGTAAGAAAACACAAGTTTTCGTAATAAAATGCAACGCTCAGTGAATCTATTTTATTTATATTATTAATAAAAAGAAAACTTACAGCTAGCTTATATAATATATAGATATATAATAATAAATAGATATATCAACACGAAAGGCCAATTACAAGTTTTCATAGATAGATACAGAAAAAGGTAAAATAGAACATGACGAGAAAACATAATTTCTATGGGGGATTTATTCCGCCTTCTAGATATAGTCGCTTATATCACGTGAAATTGTGGTCAAAGGCTAACCTTTAACGAGTAAAATAAACAAATTTAATGATGGAAGATTAAAATGTAACTGAAATCATAGACAATTTTCATTGAGTGGCTCACTGAGTGTGTGAGTGAGCGTCGGGTTTTGTACGCGTGAACTGATGTAGTACATCGTAATTGTCCGAAACCGTGGTCGAGATTTTCTCGACAATATTAGACGTGAGTTGTGCCGTTTTTGTTGTTTTAGTTATGGAAAACACTCGCGATAGTTTTAAAAATTGTTTTACAATCACAAAATCCTTCTTAAAACTTCTATCTTAATTGTTCCAGGGTGCTCCAATAACCGTCGACTCTTTATCAGCAGACACCAAGTTAGTCCTAGAAGAGATAACAAGAGTACTAAACTTGGAGAAAGTGTTACCTTGTTATAAGAACACGGTGACTGTGAGTTGTTTGAGAGCCATACGTAGACTGCAACAATGTGGACATCTGCCGAGCATACCCACTGTGTTCCGGGCTTATGCACAATATGGACAGTATATTGGTGAGCTTTTGTTCAAATAAACATTGTAGTAATTAAAATAACGTCTAACTTTTTCAAAAAAAGTTAGAAATAATTCTAGACATGAAAACAATGACATAAGAAGGCCTATGGCGAGCATTATGTTGATATGGTTTAAAAAAATTATGATCGGCCCAACTTCTTAACATTTTTAAAGCATAACCTTATAGAGCCGTTGGCATTGGTTTATAGGCTTTACGTTTTTGGATGGGGACGTCATACCTTGCTCTGAAATGTCATACCTTGCGCTGTGACGTCGTTTCCGGCCTCCAAGCAACTTTAGTGCATCTTTAATAAATCTACAAAGCAAAGAATATGTATCCAATATTTTCGATAACCTACTTGTACAAACCTCTGTCAACATACTGCAATATTTAGCTTGACCACAAAGTCTACAATTATTATTGTAATTTGACTCTGATAGTGTAAGGTAACCTGTTCTTTTGAGAGTACGAACCCTAATGCTTACATTTTTGGACACATACCTTTTGTACCACAGACGTGCGGCTAGCAGCATTCGAGTGCTTGGTAGACTTCGTCCGAGTGGATGGCAAACCGGAGGATCTATCCGCTCTACTTACTGCGGTGGAGAGCGACCCCGAGCCAGGCGTACGGCACGGCCTGGCTAGGTTGCTGGTCTCCATGCCGCCTTTCGAACGTGCGCAGAGACATCGACTGGATACTGAGGCTGTTGTACATAGGTAAGTTATCTGTTCATATTTTTAACAATAAAGAAAAAAAGGTTTCCTTAAGAGAGGAATCTTTTCCTGGCTTTTCATGTATGTTCATTAATACAGCTCTAGATAAATAAAGTAAGATGCTAATAATACTAATTACCGCGCCGCCGGACTGCGAGTCAGGGCGGGTGTGTTTGACAAAATTTAAGTTTATTAACGTAATTAAAACGAGAATCGTAGTCTGATTTGATTACCCATAGAAAACATCAGATATCTCAATCACATTTTACGACAAAATCATCTATTACAGAATATGGAACAACATGAACAGTCTTCTATCAAACGACGCGCGCCTTCGCTGCGATTTAGTCGACCTCTATTACACATTATACGGCCTCAAGCGACCGATCTGCGTCCCCCTGCCCGAAATACAAGCCATGATGAAACAAATGCACCACAAGGAACGGGAGAGGTTAGAGAGAGAAAGGGAGAGGGAACGGGAACGAGAGAGAGAGAGGGACAAACCGAAGATTGATGTCGTTGATATGCCGTTGCAGCCGGTTATTAAGCAAGAGATTGTTGATGATGTAAGTAAAATATAAAAACTTGTCAAAAATCTCTTTGAAAATTTTTGAATAAATCTGTGAAACAAAGATAAGAGCCGTTTATAACAATTAATAGTAATTTTGTTGTTTTTGTTGAATTTACTAGAGACAATACTCTTGTAAAAAAACATGTTCTAAAATGATGCATTTATTGTGTGTTTGTTTGTGTTTTATACGTACTGTTTAAGTTTATATAGTCAGGGCAAAGTCAAAACACGCTTAACTTCAAAATTGAGTTTAGACAACGATTGAAAGTCATGTGATGGATTTACTAAATGTTTTTGAAAAAATATAGTACTATAATAGTGTGCAGCATTTAAGAAAATGGGCAGCCATTTTTTGTCACGGATTATAATATATTATTTGCATTATAAATTTTAATAATTTCTTGATCAGGTCAAATACGAGACAGAGATCACAGAGACGGGCATACAGATGCCGCTTCCGGTGCCCCTCCCCAAGACGGAAGCTCCGATGGAGCTTCCACTTCCGGTTCCGCTCTCCAGCATCAAGGAGGAAGACGTCAAGGTTGATGTCACTTCCTTCTCTGACGTACCGATGCCTATGAGGGTTTATAGTGTGAGTATTCAAGCTTAAGTGTTACATTAGTTGTGTTTTTATTATTAACCCCCGACACAAACGAACGAAGTTTGTGTTATAAGTTTGACGTGTCTGTCTGTGTGCGTGTGTCTGCGGGATCGTAGCTCTCGAACGATTGAACTAATTTTGTCTTTATTTTTCTTTTGGAAGGTGAATTTGTCGGGAGTGTTCTTAGCTATATTTGATGGAAATCGATCCAAGATGTAAGATGGCTGACGTCACAAGATGGCGGATTATTTTTTAGCGTTGTTTCCTGTTACGCATCTACAGAGTTAGCGGCTAGGTTAAGTATTGTTCAAATACGATGTGTTATCATTAATTATATTGGTGATTGAGAATCAAAGGAAACAGTAACAACAATTACTTTGGTTATTAAATTTATTATAATCTTTTAAATGTATAAAAAAAGGAAAGACTGAAAGCCCAAACCGCTAAACGGATTGGGTAGAAATTTGAAACAGAGATGGGTTTTATCACATAGACTTTCGCTAAGAAAGGATTAGTCTACGCAAACAAAGCCACGAGTATAAGCTAGTATCTCAATGATCCTTTACCTTACAGGATTCAAAACGCGAGTTCATATCGGACAACGCCGTGGCACTGCCAGGAATACCTGGTTCATCCGGACCCATCGGCTTCGAGCCCGGCATGTTCAAGCATGATAGGGACGATATGGGAGCTCCCAAGGTAATAATACTAACTGTTATGGTTGATACTGATAATAGTGATAAATGAGTGTTTAGACTGACGGAACCGACCGCACTGATGTTAAATATACCGCCGCGTAAACTGCAGCGCCCGCAATATTCGGCTTTTGCACTGGAATGCTGTGTCAGGTGTTCGGTGCACCGAACACAAACTATTTTTATTTGTATGTCACTTTTACCGGGACAATATTGGCTCTCATATCTCGGGCCAGAGGGCCTATTGGCTAATTCTCACCAACGACAATGATAACAACTTCCATGTACATTGCTGTGTTTGTTATTTTACTCATATTAATGAGGAGATTTAACCTGTTGAACGCCACGGCACAAACGGATTTTCGTGCCCAGTGCGCCAAGGCACAATTTAAAAAAAAATACCTACGAAAGAACTAGTGTTGCCAAGAGTCGATAAATATTTTTATTTCATTTTATTAAGACTGGGTTTTTTGTCGTCTATAGACGTCGTTGGCGTACAGGACCCGCAAGTACTTGTCAAGTATTAGGTGACTTTGGCGGTCAAAAGGTTAGCAAGTAATGTACGCAATTTTGTCTATGGATTGTAGTGTATTACATGTCGTTTGGCGATAGCCAATAGGCCCTCAGTAGTGTCTCGGTCCTTTGGTAAGAGTGCGTGGGGCCGAATTCAACACGTAGTAGCCCTTTTGACAATTTGCTCTAAATTGGTATGTGACAATAGCCGACGATTACTCTCTTTGTGCACTACAGAAATCACCCGTTAATTATTATTTTTTAATGCAAAGAAATAAGGCGAGCAAGACACTCTCCTGATGGTAAGAAATAACGTTGCCTTTAATCAGTACAGTACTACGTAGGATTTCACATTGATTTAAAATTTTGGGCGCACTGCACCAACGTTAAGTAATTAAGAGTCATAAGATGTAAAGACTTCAGCCCAGTAATTTCACTAACTACAGTGCCCTCCTTCTGAAGCACAGTAATGTTTGCGCATCACTGCTCAGGCGGTTGAATAACCGGCACTGTTGGGGTACCCACATAGTAGACCTCCTGCAAAAGAAGTCTACCCCCGGTACATTACCAACTCTTTTAATACAAATTTTACAAAACTTCTTTTACTGCTTGGAAGGTTAATTAAGTAGTTCACAGAAGAATTCAAGGAACATAGACATTCAAATGCGTTAAATAACTTTTAAATAAAGAAGTTTCTCTGAAGTCGATTTATTTATTTTATTTGGAAAATCAACAGCTCTAAGTATAGATTTGCTCTAAGTTTTAATTATTCTTGTTTTGCTATCGTCACAAAAGAAAATAAAAATTACTCTTTTAATATATTTCGAGTTCATCCGATCAGTCTGAAATGATGGTTTAGAATAGCCGTTGAACATTTTATTTGGTAGTTTACGCACTAACTATCAGTTTTCTTTCAGTTTTTAATAGTTGTTAGTACAAATACTACTTGTATTCTTAATATTTGTAAGAAAACTATAGCTTCTTCGGTTCAATATCCGTCCGTCATTTTTCGGGTCGGATGTAACACGAAAGCGTTTTACGGTAATTTCATTGCTAGACTCAACTTGAACAAGACTTCAACTATCTGATTTTTAGAGGGTTGTTGACTTGTAATGACAAGTGAATGGAAATTCAAAAGTGAATCAATATGTGAAATATTTCAGGCCAAGAAAAAGAAGAAAGATAAGAAGAAACACAAGCACAAACATAAGCACAAACACAGCAAAGACAAGATGTCCAAAGATCACCGAGACAAAGATAGGATACCCAGACCGCCCTCCAGTACAGACCATCTCAGGATCAAAGAAGAAACTCGAGAGACTTTCAGTTCCTTCAGCTCGAGTCAAAGCCCTTCTGAGGATATCTCGTCTATGCCAAGCAATATGAGTTTCTAGTTTTAAGGATACTTTTTGGAATATTATTAAGAATTTATGAAGAATAATAAATAAATTTATCTATACTGATAATATGGTTTTGATTATTTTACCAGTTTAGCAATTAATACCAAAAAAATTATGGCATATTTTGGCCTGTTTTATACAAAATGTTTTCAACTTAATATTAAGTGATGCAAAAGCAATCAAAAGGTTATTATAATCTTTAGTGACATAATTTATTGTATGCAGTAAACAGGTGTACGTAATTGCTAACAAATTCCGCCGAAAAAGTGGCTCATCGAGAAATCACGTGACTTAAATTTAAAAAACGAATCTTATCAAACTATGGTCTTGATTGGTTAAAAAATAAATTGTGCGGCATTTTCATTGGGAACTGTAGTACGCATGCTCTGAATTTGTCAACACTCCATTTTGATTTTGACAATTATCCATTTTGACAAGTTTTAAGGGTTAATGACGTTTTTGAACATTTATGTAACAATATTATATTTTCATATTTTTGCGCTTATTTAACAGCAAAAAGTGATCCCTTAACACACTTCAGTTATGTGTGGCTCCTGCACCATATCATAACACATCCTGGTATGATCAATAAGACATAAAACGAAAATATTTTCACATAGATTTGACGTTTTCACTTGAAAGGTAAATAACAGACTGAAGCCCGAAATTATAACATTTTAAGCTACCACCTTCTCCGGCAACATTTCTTATATGGATCGCAGTTACTTTTCCCGACTTATTATTTATTCGTAGGCAGTAAATAAATAATGCATGGATCAACAATTTCAAGTTATACAAAAATTTATAACGCATATTGAAGATAAAAGTTTTATTTATATTTTACTCAATGTCGTAATAAACTACTCTGTTGAGGATCTCTATTATAATTATGAAGTCTGTTAAAATATAATTATTCCGGCTGCGGTATTCATCTACCTATGTATATAACTAAGTGAGGCGCGGGCCTCGTCATTTGATCCTGCGGCTTAGTATGGAATTACTTGCGGGTAGAATTACTATTGTCCCAAATCGATACTCGCACACTTTCACCGATATAAATTAAACCTGAAGTCACATAGCCGGGAACATAGGCGGATCCAGGATTTGGTTCTGGGGGGGCCAAGGTGCAGACGGGCAAAAATATTATAATTTTTACTACGAAAAGTGTGTGTTTAGCTCGCTCTGAGCAGTTAGAAAGTTTAAACATCCTTAATAATATGTGCGCGAGCAGCTAGCTGCGAGCACCGAGAAAAAAAATAAAATCTTTACCATGAAATATGTGCCAAATTCGTAACTTTACAATGATTCTGGGGGGGGCCTTGGCCCCCTGCCCCCCCCCCCCCCCCCCGCCTAAATCCGCCAATGGCCGGGAAGCGCTGGAATGCGATCGCGATCTTTTGTATTTCCGCGCCCGCTTTATATGTGTCAATGCGTGTACAAATTCGAACATTTCAAACCATTGTCACGGATTGCCTTAATACGTACAGGATCTAATAAGCAACGTCCCATGATATTAAGTTGTGAATAATTATTAAAGCATTCTTATGTTATGCTTTAGTTAGAGAACTTTCGCATTAATTTCGATCCGAATTTCAACCCCGTCCGTTTAGTGTTCCGATAGTTTAGTCATTTGCGCAATATATGGATAGTTGTACTTTAATGATTTTTATTAGATACTAGCAGCCGGAAACGTGGTCTAAAAATACGTGAACGGTCCGTTAGTTCGGTCAAAAATAGGCAAATCGTCCAATAGTTTAATCAACCATAGCTCAATCGACCGTAGCTGAGTTAACCGTAGGCGAATCGTCCAATATTGATTTCAACCAATAGTTATTATGAACGTAGGCGAAACGTCCAATAGACATTTTGAATAGTAGGTGATTCGATCGTAGTTACATATTGGCAAGGTTTGCCAGCCTTTACTAATTCTACGCCCATTAAGTCGCAGAAAACCCGTGAATTGAATCCCTCTTTTCCGTGGAATTGGAAATCGAATTAAATGGTCTGTATCAAATTCATTAATATATGAATAATTTACTGTCACGCGCTACGAAGTGCGCGCGGGTCAGCTAGTATATAATAAATGAAGTATTCACAGTAATTATAAATCTATTATTTAGTTCCGCTAGGTTACGCGGGACTTCTTTTCTAAAACTGTTTGCAGAATAAACGATATTTCTTTTTCTTAGGACATTAGTTCCATTATTTTCCGTGGCGCTAGCTTGTATGAAAAATAATTTACTTTTACAATGAACTGTAAATGAATTTTTCTATTTATCTTCAGATGATTTTACATGTTTTAGAAATTAAAAATAAGCAGCAAAAAGATATTTATTACTGATATTTACACGCATCATGCGCACATTAGATTATTTTCCGCTGGCGCTGATTCATTTGAGAAATAAGTTACATTTACTAATTTAAATGAATTCTAATTTGTTTGGCTACTATATAGCATCAAAGTACTCGTCAAGACGAATCAAATGAGCCCAAACTCGATGGGGTTTTTTCTTTTAATCACGGAGTTCCTATGGCCACCTTCCAGCTCCGTTTCGGACCCTGGTTACTATATAGTATCAAAGTACTCGTCAAGACGAATCAAATGAGCCCAAACTCGATGAGGTTTTGTCTTTTGATTACGCGGTTCCTATGACTACCTTTCTTGTTTATTAGCATTTTATATGCGAATCTTTAGATTGATATAACTCTTTTATTTATGAACCGATTTGACTAAAACCAAGACTAAGGTTCAAGTAGAGAAAACTGCAATGTATTAGTGAAAATTTTATTCAAATCGGTGGTGTTGTTTAACCACACCAGTGACACAAACTATTTACAAATTTAGCCCAAATTAAACTAAAGGTCAACCACAAGTTTACAGCCACACCGATAGATGGCGTCTGTAGCGTTTTTGGCACTATTTTTTTTTGAATTGAATTTACTTTATATTCTATTACTTTTATTTCGAATTTTTGATGTAAATTAGGGGCGATGTGTCTGATATAAATGATTATTATTTATTTTATTATTTTATTTTACGTTTCCCTAGGAAAAATTGACAAAATGTTTTACGAATTAGATCGCGCAAGCGACTTTTTCGCGTCGTTTTGTTCATATGCGTATTTTCACAGTTCACCTTAGTAAAGGATCACAATGAATGGGGAGAAATTTCCATTCTTATTATATGTATGGATATGGATTTATTTATAGGTAAACCAACAGCTTAAAATAAAACTTTATATTTAACAGTTTATACGCCATACAGCCAATTAAAGGTTCACACGTATATAACACAAAGGGCTGATTTTTAGGGTTCCGTACCTCAAAAGGAAAAAACGGAACCCTTATAGGATCACTTTGTTGTCCGTCCGTCCGTCCGTCCGTCCGTCCGTCCGTCCGTCTGTCAAGACCCTTTTTCTCAAGAACGCGTGGAGGTAACAAGCAGAAATTTATAGGAAATACTAAGGTCCATTGCCTCTTAGAGCTGTGAAAAATTCAAACTTCTAGGCCAACACAATCACAAGATATAGTCGAATATGTCGCAAATTTCAGCAAATTTTCGACATTCCCAAATAAATCAAAACCTACGGGGCACTTCCCGTAAACTCAGAATCTTGAAATTTGGCACGAAGCAACTCCTTAGAGCACAGATAAAGGAAAAATTGCGAAAACTATAAATTTTTATTTTCATCATATGAAAAAAATATTTTGAATAATTTTATACATACTACCCCTTTTCTCATGAACGCGTAAACGTATTAAATTGAAATTCATATCAAATACTCAAGTCTATAATACCTTTAAACTGTAATAAAATCAAACCTTCATGTTAACGCATTCAAAAGAAACAGCAATTTTAGCCGAAATTTTAAACACGCAACTACTCTCAATAAACCAAAACCTACAGGGTACTTGCCGTGAACGTAGAATCTTGAAAATTGGTAAAAAGCAATTCCTTAGAGCACAGATAAAGGAAAAATTGCGAAAATTGTACATTTTTAGTTACATCATATAAAAAAATATTTTTAATAATTTCATACTTACTATCTTATTTCTCATGAACGCGTGCAGGTATTAAACTGAAATTCATATCAAATACTAAGGTCTATAATACCTTTAAACTGTAATAAAATCAAACCTCTTTCTTAACGCATTCAAAAGAAACAGCAATTTTAGCCCGTATTTTTTAACTCGCGACTACTCTCAAGGGAATCAAAACCTACAGGGTACTTGCCGTTAACTCAGAATCTTGAAATTTGGTTCGCAACAACGTCTTAAATCACAGGCACAGGAAAAATTGCGAAAACTGTAAATTTTTAGTTACATCATATAAAAAAATATTTTTAATAATTTTGTATTTACTATCCCTTTCCTCAAGAACGCGTACAGGTATTAAATTGAAATTCATACCAAATACTCAGCTTTATAATAACTTTAAGCTGTAAAAAAATCAAACATCTATGTCAACGCAATCAAAAGAAACAGTATTTTAGCCGCATATTTTCAAACTCGCAAGGGAATAAAAACCTACGGTATATAATATTATACCCACTTTTCTTTAGGGTTCCGTAGAAACCCGTAGGTTTATACGGAACCCTCGGTGCTCGAGTCCTACTCGTACTTGACCGGTTTTTTTTTTATTGGGCTGATAATCCTTTTAGGGCTCAGACCCTGAAATACGAGTAGAGGCTACTTTTTGGCGGGTAGCCACTGAACGCGGCTAGTCTACAGTAAAGAAAAAAGTTTTTATTTACTTAACCGCTAAGAAGCCGTAATGATTCTATAATCAAGATAGTTACTATTTGAGTTAATTTGAGACAAGTTTAACATAATTATTATCAGTGCAAATGAAGACGACCTTGCCATCTTACCTACTTAAAAGCGATCTCTTATCGGTAGTCCTAAATAATGTAATTATAATATGACGTCCCAAGATAATAAAGTTACATAATATTAGATATTATAAAACATAGTACTTAACATAATCACTACAGATTTTTCCCTACATAATAGGGATGTTGATTAAAAAAAAAAATTTCCGTAATGTAGATTATTAAAAAATATTGGACACGTATTTCTTTTCTTGTAAATTTAATGAAAAACGAGTTGATAAGTTACAGCGCCCTAAAGTTGCGGAGGAGGAGGTTATGACTAGTTACGATTTGTACCTAGTAGTGACGTAGCGCGTCTCTTCTCACAATTTTATATTCGTTATATCTCAGTCAAATTCAATGATATTGAAAAACAAAAAAATACTGTCGAATTATATTTCAAAAATTTTAATCTTGTGTAATGTCTATACTTCAACCTATCTATATGACCCTTTATTCAAAACCTACCCTCAGAAAAATCATTATTTCGTTAATTTTCAGGTATAAAAAAATACTACACCATTATATTTTTGTTTTTATTATCTACCAAACTACCAATCTACATTTTCAATATTCAATTCAATTTGTTCTATAAAAATAGTTTCGGATCCTCATGACACGTGTTTGTTTTAAGAAAATCTTCCACACAGTGCAGTATCTACGACAATAATACGTCAGATAACTTGCAATGAAATGTTATCAGTATGTACAATATTTAACTAAAGACACAGAATAGCTATAAGTACGTAGGTCTATTATGATTTTATTTGTACTTGATGAACTACGAAGCGGCCGGTATTCGGTCAGTCGTATTCGAGGCGACCATTCATGGGGACCTATTGTAAAATAATTTGAATTAATTTAGTAGTGCTATTTGGTTTTGAATTTAGATTAAGATAGAAGTGATGGCCTTGCAAAATGGACATGCGAAACCCTTGGATGTGGTGGTTGTAGGGGGTGGTTTGGTAAGTACTACTAAAACATTCCACTTTGTATATTTTTTTGAATTAAATACACCCTAACGTAGGTACTTGTAAGTTAGAATTGATTTTTACTTAGTCTCATTATAATTGTTATTTCTAATGATTGGTAGATACTATAACCTGTCTTGCTTATAGTCGTATGGGTAGGCACAGGTCATCTAACTTTTGAAGGCTACTCTATTCGTAGGAAAGTATATATTTATGTACACTAATAAATTATTTTAAACAATATTCAATCTTATTTCAAGCTTTGTTATCTTTGATATTCCAATAGCTGGTTAATACAGCAACCTTTTAAAGTTTTATAGTTAAAGTAGGTATGTCTTGAAATAAAGACTTAAAAACGTAATTAAATTTTTAATGTAATTTGTTATCAGGTTGGATCATTAGAAGCTTTATATTTGGCGAAGAGGGGTCATAAAGTTCGTCTTTATGAGTATCGTGAAGGTGAGCAAGTATATCTACATTCTATTAGAATCTCGATAGATTCAAAATTAAAAGTCAATGAAATCTTTGGATGTATAATGTGTCTGTGTCTTCTTCTTCCTGCCCTTATCCCACACTAGGTAGGGTCGGCACAACACGTTTTTCTCCTCCATTCTTCTCTATCATCCGTCATATCTGCATTCACTCCCCTAACAAACATATCCTCTTTCACACAGTTCATCCAAACCTTTTTCGGGCGCCCCCTTCCCGGGTTACCACCTATCACCATAATGTATCTATTATTTTTGCACATTTTTTGAAGTTTAGTTAGTAGGGTCGGAACCCGGTGGTTTCGGAAGTGGAAAAGTTTTTGTTTCAATATACTTATCCAGGGTAAAAACTACCTTTTAGAAGAGCACAGACTTTTTTAAACCCAAATTTTCACAGGATCGGAACTTACGCGATGGGCACATATGGAAAATTATAATTATATTTATTTTTGAAAGCCAGGTTTATAGTATAATATTATTTATTTTATTTTTTACTTAGATATACGGAAGACGCCTCAAGTCAGAGGTCGTTCAATCAACTTGGCCCTTTCAATCCGTGGTCGAAGGGCGTTGAAAGATGTTGGTTTGGAGGAACACATGATAGAACATCATGGCATACCCATGAGGGCTCGTATGATACACAGGCTCGATGGTTCTACTTACCCTATTCCTTACGATGCGAGAACGAAACAGGTCTGTATGTTATTTAACCTTGGTATAATGTCTAAAGGGCCTATTGGCTAATTCACAGCTGATGACACACATACGATTCATGACAACTTCAATGTACATTACTGCATTTGTTATTTTACCTATATTTATGAGAAGGTTTAAGCAAGTAATGAACGCAATTTTGTCTATGGATTCTAGTGTTATACATGTTGGGCGATGGCCAAAAGGCCCTCTGATCTACTTCGTGAAATCGAAAATATAAGTTTCTCGTAATGTTCGACTTCTCTACGATCCATTCAATGCTATATGTTGACCCACCTATGTATTTACGGCATTATTTGTTAATAGTGTATGCGTGTAATCATTTTGTAATTAACTTATTTTCTGAAAAAAAACCTTAATTATTTTCACCCATTTCTGCAATTTCCTAAAATTTCTGGAGTCTACTATACATCAACGCGAAGATCTATGTCTCACTCGTTATATTCGATGACAAGGTCTAAATAATTTTTGTGTCTTTGGCTAATAAATGGCTTCAGTTTAGTATTAGAAATTCGGTTTTTTCTATACGATAATATTATGGATGTACCTCTAACGCAAAGGTCACGTTTTTTATAAATGCCTATTAAATCTAATTGGAATGTGGTCATGCCAGACCAATTTGCATTTTATAGTAATTTGAAATACGCTAAGTCTAAAGAGTTTTTAAAATATGAATGAATTTTATGTTCCAGTGCATCTATTCTGTCGGAAGAACTTATTTGAACAGTTTATTATTAAAAGGTAAATGATTAAATAATTTTATATTATAAATAATTTATTTTTATGTTCTGTCGTTTTTTTGTTACTTTGGATAATTTATCAGTTAAATTTACTACTTAAAAGAAGTTATACATATTGAATATATTTATGTAGCTCTATTTTTATAATATACCTTTCATATTATGCAAGATATAATAAATTTATATCAACGCTTAGAAACAAAACGATATTATCTACTTATGTATATCTTTATGATTTTAACTGTGACTAAAACCAATAAATTTATAAAAACGTCATTAAATTAATCTTAGTGACGTTATTTATTTTCTTTATGGTTATATTGTTAATTTGAATTTTCAGAGTCTGAGAATTATGAAAATGTCGAAAGATTTTTTAACCACAAACTTTCCGAGGCTAATTTGCGAAAAGGTTCCCTAACATTTGTTAGGTAAGTATTTACATAACTGATTCCATAATATAGTAGGTACTGGAGTATTCTATTCCTTTTATCATTAAGGCAACGAGTAAAATAAATAGTCTTATCTTGATTAATTTCATAAGTTGACTTACTTGATCTATTATTATGTTCGAGCACAAACATACCTATATGAGTTCTGTAGTCAAATATAATACATATTTTCAATTTAGTACATATTTATTTACCAACTCAAGAAAGTTTTGCACTATCTCTTAATATCTTCTAAGATGTAAAGCAACGGCTCAATATAAAAAACAAAGATTGAAGAGAAGTGTTTATTTAAAGTTTTATAAGACCTCTCATATTTTTAAGGCTTTATTAAAGAGGAGAATTGTTTGTATAACTAATACGTAGCTATGCTAGCTTGCGTGGTTATTGGTAGGAATTTATCCCAACTAAAAAAAATCCGAAGGAGTAGGTAAGCCATAGTAGCTCTCAGTCTCTATTTATTCTGTTAGTAGGAATGTCGCGATAAAACTATTCGTGGCCAACAACTATCATCTCGATCTCGTAAAATATAGTGCACCCGAGAAAAAGAATATGTACATAATATTTTATGATTCGTTTTAGAACTGACACTAAAGAGACCGTCGAAGTGACAGCCGACCTGATCATCGGCGCCGATGGAGCGTTCTCAGCAGTACGTCAGGCTATGATGAAGCAACCGCTCTTCGACTTCAGCCAGAAATACATCGAGCATGGATACTTGGAGCTTTGTATACCAGCTGATGAAAATGGCGGAGTAAGTATTGAAATAATTTTTAAACTTGACGATAACAAAACTATATTATGTAGCTTCCAGCTTAGGTAACATTTATTAACTAGTATCTCGCCTATTAAACTTTAATTTGTACATTCTGCTCAAACTATACACCAACACCATTATAGTCTTTAAATTATAAACTTGCATAAATAAAATTCCCTAGATCAAATCTAGGGAATTCGATGCCATATCAACTCAAATATAAAACACATCAAAGAAAGCACTGACCCTGCAGCAAGGATGCTGAAATGAATTCTCAAATCGCTCAACATCATTTTCTTGAAATGTACTTTGTGTAGGTGACCTTTTGGATTCTTCCGGTGTCTCATTCTCTTCAGGTGTTCTTTTAGTATCCCTGATTCGTACAATCTCCAAGCGTAGTTTTGGAACTCTTTTGTCATTGGGAACCCTTTAGTCAAGTACATCACTATGACGTTGTTGGTTGAAAAGGTCCATTGGTCCAGTTTAGGGTTACCATCTTCGTCGTAATATTTGTAAGCTTTTAGAGCATAGATGTATTCCATTTCGATAGCATATGCATTTTTGGATGAAACAACATAATCTAAAGAGTCATCTGTGAGTTGGCATTGAGGTAAATTAAGTCCCATTGGTAAGGTTTTGTTTACGGAAAACTGAAAATATGTTCTGGTAGTTTCGGTGATGCAGGGTTCGAATGGTAGCTTATGGAGATCGTCCACGCTTATGTGCCTTTTGATTTGGTCCCTTCCAGTCAACAAACTATATAAGGCTGTGTTGTAAAAGTGACAGATGAAGAATGTAAACCAAATCCAGAATACAGTCAAAATACGCATCCTTTTCTCCTTAGCCAATGTTTCGCTGGTGTTCGTATATAAATATCCCCATAGGGTTAAAATTAGGAATGCGCGATTATTTAGAATCTTTGATCGCCATTTTCTTATTATTATTGCGATGACAGTGACGGTGCAGTAAGCTAGGACTATCAGTAACCATGTGGTTAAGCTGAATTCTTTGTAAACGTCCTTCCAAACTTCTTCTCCGATGGCTGGTGTGAAAAGATTGAAAGCAGCATAATTGTATCCCCAAATATAATCAAACATATCCATCCTATTCTTTATCAAAATGATACCTCCTGCTGCGATGTCTACTTCATCCCTTTGCAGGAAGCTGAGTAAACCGGTGGCTGTATTGTTAGGTAAAACTACGCCAAAACTCAATTCTTTCTCAACCAAATGATAGTGCATGGTAATTCCTTCCCTCTTTGCTATGGTGTCCAACAAAAACTGTTCCAACCCTGTTTCGTTATTATCATTCTCGCTGAAAGGATCTTGTTCGATAAAGTTAGTTATATCTTTATTTGCTACAACGGAAACATTACAATTTTTCAAACTGTTTCGTCTCCTTGAGAAGTAACGTGTAATATTTTTATTGTTGGGACAGCTACCAATTTTAGCGTAATCGTATCTTAGTCCACAGTTGGTGTTGTTAAAAGGATAGTAGGTGTAGATCGCAACTTCTTGGTTATTTTGTTCAAGTAATATTCCACTGAAGATGTTATATCTCAACAATACGTCGAACACTATTTTGGTGTCATTTTTTTTCGGCTTTTCTAGTTCTATGATGACTCGTGAGGCTGGGTTCCAAAATGCATCAGTAGTAAGTTTTGACATACCTTTTGCAAAATGATCCCCATTATCAGCGACAAGGATGTACACTTCTGTAGCTAGAAGCCAGTTGTGGTGTTTATACTTTCTTAAAAGAAAACTGTAGCAAGTTTCGTCGCTGAGATTTTGTATGAGGGAGTTTATATCCTCGTTTCTATTTATAACGGATACTAAAGTTCCACAAGGATAATGTTTTTCTAGAATGTTCCTTATGCATTTTGATAATGCAAGACTTGTCCCTGTATTAATTTCTAAAAGATTTTGCTCACCACTAACGCTCTTCTCTAAAACGACAAAAATGAAGAGGGTGTTAAACACTATCATGATCAAAATGTAAAGAAACACTGAAAGTTCTCAGTGAAATTGTTAATTTGAAAGGTCAATGAATGATTAATGGCCCTATGATTATATAGTTTCAGTATAGTTAAAAGGCTAAGTAAATCGCTTTTTAAAGAGAACGATTGTGCGTCAATAAATCTTCTAAGCATAATTATTAAGGTCTGAAGTTATGATTGATACTGCTACAATTTTTTTACAGGGCATCATATTTAATAAATACACGCCGCTTGTGTTTAACACCGTTTATCAATTTATTAAAGGATATAAAGCCTAACCTGTCCTGTCACCTGTCATCGACCGAGCGAAGCGAGGTCTTAGAGTCGAGAGCCGCGAAAAGCCTGCGTTTCGACCAGTTTAGCGGTTGACCTCTGGCGCTTAGGTTTGATTGACATTTACTCGAAAACGGTTAATCCAAATTAAATTAAATTTTACACACAAGTTAGGTAGGTTAATAGAATAATTTTAGTGAAAAAAAATTGAAATAGACCTTAGGGTTGCAGAGATATAGGTGACTTAAAGTCTTTACGATAGGTCTGACGATAATTTCAAAACTGGTGCTTTGATATTTTTTTTTCTAACATATACACATTTTTTATAACCTACATAAATATATTATCAAAAGTGTATGTTTGTATGTATGTTTGTTACGCGATAACTTGAAAACCGATGGTCCAATCTTTATGAAACTTTGCAAATACGTAGTTTACGTCAATAGAATTTTTAAGTTCGAACATCAGCCAAATCGGTCGAAAGGTTCTAGAGTAATAGAAAATGCTTAATTACAACGTTACCAAAGTTCCAATCTTAATGGAACTTTGCGATCAGGTAGTATAAGCTAAAAGAATTCTCAAGTAAGAAAATGAGCCAAATCGATCCAAGGGTTGTAGAGTTATAGAGATGACTAAATTATAATGTTTTGCACAATTTGTTAGGTACCTACATTAAGTTTGAGAAAGATCCTACAGGCAAGAAAGAGTAGGCAAGAAGATCAAGCTAAAGAATTAATAGCGATAAAGTCCAATAATTCGAGAATTTCAAGCAATTTATTTTCAATTACATTACTTTTTAGTATATTGCGTAATACCAATTGCGTCAATTATAGTCCGGCCGCCTAAAGTTTGAGATTGAGATAGGTGTCATATACATGTAGGTAAGTACATGTTTTGTGCTGTTTTTTAAACCTTTTTATAAACCTCGCTTCACTCGATCGATAAAATATAACGTTATTTAATTTAAGTAAAATAAAAATAAAAAAGTAAAAGAGTTATTTAAAATAAAAACCTTATTAATAGCGTTATTTTATGCCCATCGCTAATGGCAAGCAACCAAAGTTGGATTTAGTAGTATAGGCATAATTATATGACGACATAATTACCTCACATTGCCTTAAATTTTGTATAAATTATCCCGAACGCAATGTACCGGACTATAACTCGCTGTCAAGTAAAATAATATTTTACTGACAAAACACGAAAGTGAAGACCATAAACAATATAAGCAGGCAATAATCTCTGTGGAAGTGGTGATAGAATAATAAAAATAATACTCGCTGTATCGTTTTGTTATAAAATATAATTTAAATACATATATATAATTTATATGAAAACATACATATATCATCTTAGAGTCGAGAGCCGCTGCTTTTTCGCTGGCAGTAAGGTATATTATTATTTGTGTAGCCTGTCTGCAAAACTTTTCAAAACTTAGAATAGTTTGTGCGGCACACCGTAATGCATCGCGGGCCGCTGGTGGCTCTCGCAAAAAAAGTCAGCAACATGTTGAGATCACTACGTACGCGCCCATTCAAAAATACGTACGCGCATAACATTGCTTAACTTCGATGTTTACGTACTTTAAAAAAAATGTTTGCGGAGAGTCATGTTGACGATTTCTATGCCATCATGAGAAAACGGACCGCGTCGATGTGGTACAGAATGCGTGTGAGCTCCGACACTATCCTGAAAACATATAAAAAGGAAAATCCATTTATAAAGCACTGGCTGGACATTCATTTGTCCAGGCAGCGCAGTAGACCGCCGGGCTCGCGATATTTTCCAACTCGCTAACTTAGTTTTTAAGATTACTAACAATTTAGAATAATAATTATTACTAACATTTTTATGGAATTTCTATGTTCTGCAATAAACGTATTATTATTTAAATAGAGCCATTTTTAAATGAATTAATTCAAATGTATAGCTTTCAGAAATTTTCCTGAATTTTAAATATATGTACTTATAGTCTGCCAAATTTCCAATGACCAAGTGATCCTATCAGGGTTTTGTTTTTTCCTTCAGAGGTACGAAACTCTAAAAAGGATAATATTCTAAAAATCTCGGTACGTAGCTTTATTGAGTTTTAATTTCTCTGAATTTTGGAGTTTTAATATTAATATTAAAGTTCTTGTATTAGGATATATTTATTTGTCGAGGCCTAAAGTCTAAGGTTTACACGGAAATTGGGCTGCGAGGTCCCAGTTCGAGGCGAACTACTAGTATTAAATTCATGAACTGTTTTAAACAGAAAATTTCTTGCAATGATGATTGCGTGAAGGAGAATGGCGCATGACTGCGAGCTGAGTGAGAGAGAGGCGTGCTATAGGATAGGTTATGTCAGCAGTACCACGTTGTATTTCTTATTTCCACCTGCTAAATTCTTACTTCTTCAGTTCCAGATGCCAGCGAACTACCTCCACATCTGGCCTCGCGGCGAGTTCATGATGATAGCCCTCCCTAACCAAGATTGTTCCTGGACGGTCACGCTTTTTATGCCATTCACCAACTTCAAGACCTTGGAAAATGAGGATAAACTGATTGCCTTCTTTGAAAAATACTTCCCGGATTCAATACCTTTGATTGGCAAGAAGAAGCTTATCGATGACTTTTTTGGCGGATCGCCTTCGCCTTTAGTTGCAGTGAAGGTAAACAAAATCATTAAAACTATAATAATTTTACTTGTATATCTACTTCTTCTTTTACTTGTATATCGTGTAAGTAGGTAATATTATGTCGATTTCCAAAGGAAAGAATTTAAGATTTAGACCTGGAGAAAACGATTTTACCTGATCGGTTAAACATTGTATAGTAGTAAGATAATAAAATGGAATAGCTGGAAAGAGATTTATTTTATATGGAATGTCAAAAAGTTTCTGTTTTCTACAAGCTTTTATTTAATTTATTTAATTATTTAACCTGTCCGTTGTTTGTCTGTCTGTAATCAAATCTTGCAAGTTTAATTTGACCCACTTCCCGGTTGAGCTGAAATTTTGCATGCATTTATAAATCGGATGACAATGCAATTTTATTATGACATCGAGCTGATCTGATGGCCATAAGAATTCCGTAATTAAACGACGCAACCCCATCGAGTTTGGGCTCATTTGATTCATCTTGACGAGTACTTTGTTCTGGATAGTAATAATAATAATAAAAGCTTGATTAAAAAAGTTTATTTTTAATTTCACTTGTTATTGGTAACACATTGTGACTCTGGCGTTTAAAAGACGGTTTTTTATTAAGTTGTGCTATTAATAAAGTATTAGTTTTATTTGGTTGCAGTGTAAACCTTACAATGTAGAAGATAAAGTTCTCATAATAGGAGACGCAGCTCACGCAGTAGTCCCGTTTTATGGCCAAGGAATGAATGCAGGCTTTGAAGACTGCACGCTGTTAGACCAACTGTTCCAAAAACACACTAATAATTTGGGGAAGATTTTGAACGAGTTTTCTGACACCAGATGGGAAGATACTTTTGCTATTTCTGATCTGGCCATGTACAATTATATTGAGGTACGTATACGTAAAAACTTAAAACTGAAGTACAATTTGATATTAGACTGTGTGCGAGTTAAATATTAAAAACAAAATTATTACGGTGTATACTCCAACAGAACAGATACCCAAATTTCGCTCTCAGAGTCAAATCACAATTATACTCGTTTGTTGTATAGCTAAATTAACCGCAATCGGTTCAGATTTTTTTTGTGTGAAAGAGCAACAAACGTACACCCTCTTATTATAGTCACACACAAAATTTCATATTTGTATTAGTTGGGCAATTTTAAATAGATAAGTTACGAGTACGTAGGGTCTAAGTATTAAGTTATGTGTTGAAGAATAAAGATATTTATTTGAATAAAATGTGGTACATTTAAATAATCTTAATACTAAAAAGAAGCTCACACATTTCGGCAAAACAACTTGACATGTTAATTCGTTATGCCTAATTATCAAAGTAGATACATAGGTACAAGGGCGGATCCAGGATTTGGTTCTGGCGGGGGCCAAGGTGCAGACAGGCAAAAATATTATAATTTTTACTACGAAAAGAATGTGTTTAGCTCGCTCGGAACAGTTAAAAAGTTCAAATATATATTTAATAATAAGTGCGCGAGCAGATAGCTGCGAGCGCCGAGAAAAAAAAATTCTTGACCATGAAATATGTGCAAAATTCGTAACTTTACAATGCTTCTAGGGGGGGTCTTGCCCCCCCTCCCCCAAATCCGCCTGTGCATATGTATGCTATAATTTGACGTATTTGCTTACAGATGAGAGATCTAGTCACAAGACCGTCGTATTTGATTCGTAAAGCAGTGGATGACTTCTTGTTCTGGCTGATGCCCAACTTCTGGGTGCCTCTGTACAACTCTGTCACATTCTCCACTATGCCCTATAGCCACTGTGTCAAAAACAGGGAGTGGCAGGATCAGGTAAGAAGTTCTTACTAAGAACTCATTAAATTGTGTTTAATGACTATTAAAATTAAGGACATTGAAAACTGGTGATGAAAGTACCTTATCACTATATAGTATAAAACAAAATCGCCTCCGGTCTGTCTGTCTGTTTGTCTCTATGTATGCTTAGATCTTTAAAACTACGTAACGTACTTTGATGTGTTTTTTAATAGAGTTATTCAAGATGTGGGTTTATATGTTTAATACATGCATAATATAGTACCTTAGAGAAACACTGATAACTTTCTCTTAAGCGCAACGAAGTGCGCGCGAGTCCACTAGTGTATGATAAAGACAGAAACACAAACAGACGGACAGTCTGATGGTCAGCGGTTATAGAGGTATATACTATTATAGATGGCTAGTAAACAGCTAACAGTGACCGGCTACTTCTAAGATTAGCCGGCTAAACCTGGGTGCAGCTTCATTCAGGCTTTACCTGTGACATATACACAAACGCACACTTGCAAACTCACGAAGCAATATATTTTTAGAACATACACGAATGATATGTACTTGTATTTATTAAATATCTGTGTTATTATCTTTCGCATATATTAGTATATTATTGTTGTTTAAATTATTACATCATTACCTACCTATTTGTTTCAGATTTTGAAATACGTCTTCATATTTACTGGAGTTTTAGCGTGCACCGGTGGTATTTATTATTATAAATAAACGATACTATAATATACCTATATTAGGTATTTATATTATTACACACTATAAGATACACTGTATAAGATGTAAATGCTAAAAACAAAAACACCTTTAAATAAAGAATATGAAACAATAAAAGGCAAATGGAAAATAAATCTTCATAGTGATTATATCGTTCAAATTTCCATTCAAATTGGCTCAACAGTTAAATCAGTTTTGCATAAAGTCGAGATATTATGTTTTCTCTGATATTGATCGATAGGCTAATACAGAATTCAGAATCATCTATAGAATACTCCTTGCAAATTTTCATTTATGATATACCTAACTCGTTCAAGTTAAATAGTCACGTTATTAGGGTATCATCATCATCATCATCTCAGCCGTAAGACGTCCACTGCTGAACATAGGCCTCCCCTTTGGAGTTCCATATGTACCGGTTGGAAGCGACCTGCATCCAGCGTCTTCCGGCGACCTTTAGAAGGTCGTCTGTCCACCTTGTGGGTGGACGTCCTACGCTGCGTTTGCTAGTCCGTGGTCTCCACTCGAGCACTCTTCGACCCCAGGCTTTATATATTAGGGTATAACTTCACCCTTTTGTAACTTGTATAAAGTAAGTATTATAAATGTAATAATGTAACTAATATTATCAATTATCACCAAACTATGGGCAGAGGTTAAGTGGCATGCCGATAGATGATGTAATGTATCTATTTATTGAGAGTATAATATTCTAAATGTGACCAAGAATACGTACCTATTTGGTTTAAGTGTTTTGTTGTTACTATTAGTATAATATAATATTATGATTTATAAAAAACACGAATTTGTTTTATTTTTTGATTATATAGACTAAAAAGTACCCTTTTTTAGCCTTTAATAGTGTGTTATCTTTGCAAACTACTAAGGAGGCAGTTGTGCTAGCGTCGCATCTAAGTAAAATTGATTAAATATACCTATCGAATGTATCGATTTCAAATTTTTTGATCAAAGTATAACTTATAAACAATGAGTTAATTGCTTATAAATAAACCTTTCTACCTCTAAAAATAACATCATTAACATAACAATAAATAATCTAAAATTCATCAATCATCTACATCTTATAAAATGTTCCATCGATTAGTGAATCGGCGTGCACTCAAGACTGGACGAATTCGAACAATTTAACCCAAGAATTAAACCCACAGTATGATACTTAAACACCATTAAATATGTCCTCTTATCCCCACTCTACTAAACTCACGGTTTAAAATCTCCACCAAATATTTGCTCGTTCAATTTTCTGTGAGCCGTTCCACCAAGATTATAACTAAAAGCTCTCGCCTCACACTCGGGTTTTGTTCGCCGCTTGGATTTTAGCTCATTCAGTATGCACTGGAACCCTGTTCGCATAATGTCGAATAACGGCTGGTGTTTTGAGAAGTAGGTAATTAAAAATTGTATAGTACAAGTAGGTAGAGCTTAGTTTTTTTGATCGTAAGAACATTAATTTGTGTATTTGGACCTGTATATAACTTTTCGGCTTTGAGGCCTAAGGCCTCCGAAAAAGCTACTACCCGAACATAAGACGGATGCTACAAATGATGTGTCTAGGTACTTAAATAATTATAATCATCATTATATTACTGCTCTTATCCCACGCTATGTAGGGTCGGCACTATACCTATATCTTTCTATTCAGCCTGTATCCACCCACTGCAGGGTATAGGCCTCCTCATGGTCACGCCACACCTTCTGATCCTGTGCGAGTCTCATCCAGTTCCTTCCGACATACTTGACAATATCGTCTGACCATCGGGCTGGTGGTCTGCCACGAGATCTCTGTCCTTGCCTTGGGTACCATATTGTCGTAGCCTTGGTCCACCTGTTTTCATCCCGTCTTGCCAAGTGTCCTGCCCATCTCCACTATAATCTGGCTATTCGTGTACCTACGTCTTCGACTTTGGTACTTTGGTTTATATGTTTACACAAATAAATTTCAAATTCAATTGGGTTTTGTAAGTATTATTTTCTAACTATTTCCTGTAACCTGGTATGCGATAAAGAGTTATTATGTTGTATTGTAAATATATTTTAAATTTTTTGCAACGAAAACATTTTGTCTAAAGTCCGCCTGCCCGCTAACGGCGGATGTGCGAAGAAACGAGACGTGAAATTAGCTAAGCTTATCTGTTGAAATGTTTTTGAAAGCGTAAGCTTAATGGTTGCTATTTTTGGAACACTAGAAAGGGGTGCTTGCGGTTAAAGCTACTCGCTTTTAACTCCAGATGAATTTTATCCTTTAGTGGTTGAGACAGAAATTTGAAGTGTAGCTTCCCTCTCCTCTATGTATGACAGACAAACGTAACTGTTAAAACGTGAAAGGATTCCCTAACAGCAAATTCGCTGACATTCTGTCTTTCATTCTAGCTTACAATATTCTTTTTAGGCATAACTGGGCATAACAAATAAAAATATAGGTAGGTTTTAGTAAGCGCCTGCCGCTTTTTTAGTTATGGTTTTTCTCACTATACTACGTTTCAAAAACAAAGATAATTTTTTAGCTAATTTGCAGGGTTTAAAGGATCAATATCTTAATAAATTGGATATATATCGGATATTTTTCATAATATACCTGATATTATATATCATAAGATATATCGGATATAACAGTTTTTGTGAATATATCTATGATATTTTCATAGATATACAACCTTCGAACACCGCAATAATTATCTTTGTTTTTGAAACAGAGAGAGTATAGGTAGGTACCTACTTACTGTAAATTAAAAATTCTAATTTTGGTGAAAATATATTAATATAACTAGGTACATTGAATAGCCACAAGTTTCCAGACATCAAAACGAATAAGTTACTTACTTAGATACCCGGCCTTTTCTCCAAACAATCCTGGATCGCTATTGCACTGTAGGAATAGTTTCGTATGCAAACAGTTTAATATAAGCCAAGCGCTATTAGTGCTATGCGCAATGTAGGCTTCAATATATACAAATACACCTTTCTAGGATTTATAATTTCGGACGGACAAAGAATCTTACAATTAGTACCCATGTTTCATTTAATTTTTCAGCAAGCTCAGTCCAGTAGATTTATTTATCCATGTTTCAGAATAAACTCTGCTAAATTGATCCAATAAAAACTTGCGCAAATTAAATTTCCAAGTCGTACTTTGTCGTACGAGGAAACATTTCAGCTGAGACCTTTTTCGATTACTTCGATTTAGCCGAGCAATAAGTAAGGTAAGCGGTTTGCTCGAATCGACCCTGTAAGCTGAGCGGGCTTGCAATAATGGAACCTCTCGTTTCGTACAAAACTCAAACTCAAACTCAAAATTCATTTATTCAAATAGGCTACAATGGAGCACTTTTGCAAGTCAATTTTACATTTTATTTTAATATTCTACCGCTCATTCGCAAGGCACCTTTATGAGAAGAATGAGCAAGAAACTCATAGGGATTGCTTTTTTTAAATATGTGTTTACAATTATTATCTTGGTTACATAATTTATTTACAGGTGGTTGCAGAGGTTTCCAGGCATCTTTGTCTTCTATGTATTGGCTAATTTTATAATAGGCTTTCTTTTGTAATATGTCTTTAACACGGCTTTTGAATTTACCTTCTGTGAGCCCCGTTATTTCATCAGGGATTTTATTATAAAAACGTACACAATTCCCTAAAAATGATTTATGGCTCGTTTTGGACAATCTGAATCGAGGTACAGCTAACTTATTCTTATTTCTAGTATTAAAGCTATGAGTGTCACTATTTAACTTGAATTTATCTAAATTTTTTCTGACATACATAATATTTTCGTAAATGTACAAAGATGGTAGGGTCAGTATATTTATCTCTTTAAAGAGCTCCTTTAAAGAGTCTCTTGGGCGCATCTCATAGATGGCACGAATTGCACGCTTTTGCAGTATGAAAATAGTCTCAATATCTGCTGCTGACCTCCACAGTAAAATACCGTATGACATTAAACTATGGAAATATGCAAAGTAAACTAATCTCGCTGTAGCTACATCTGATAGTTGCCTGATTTTATACACCGCATATGCTGCAGAGCTCAATTTCCCTGACAATACATTAATATGATTACCCCATTGTAGCTTAGAATCTATATTCATGCCAAGGAACAAAGTTGCATTGTCAAGCTTTAGTATTTCACCGTCAAGAACTATATTAGATTCTATGTACCTAACGTTAGGTAATGAAAATTTCAGACATTTAGTCTTTTTCGCATTCAATAACAGATTGTTAGCTGCAAACCATTTAGATATTACTATTAACGCGTTATTTACATGTATAAGCTCACTATCTTTCCTATCCACTTTAAATATTAGCGAGGTATCATCGGCAAATAAAACGATGTCTGCTAGGTCTTTAACCATGTAAGGGAGATCATTTATATATGCCAGAAACAAGAATGGACCAAGGATTGACCCCTGTGGCACTCCTATTCTAACAGGATGGCTTGATGAAATGACACCGCCAATATCCACTTTCTGCTGTCTGTACAATTAATCGTTGTAGTGTTTGGGGTCTAATAGGATCGAGGTTTTAATGATTATACTGTTATCGATTTTCTCAATGTAGGGAGGCTTTCAATTTACTTGTACGAGTATTTTATTATCTTGAATCTTAACTCTTAACGTAATTATAAGTTACCTACCTACCTAACTAGCTCACCCCACCTTAGAACCTAGACTTTTATAAATATTTTAGAAAAAATCTTCATAAAATTGCGACTCTTTTTTGTTCGCTGCTGTTTGGCCCCAAAAAACATTGCCGTTTTTTACTAATTGATATTTTTTTGGGTGCACATCACAGCTTGTATATGGTGCACATTTACATAGGTACCTTTTGTGTAGATACTTACAATTTCATTTATAATGTGTTTAGCATGTGAGTTGAACATACATAAATCAAATTAACTTTCTTTAAGAAGTATAATAAAAAAACTTTAGCAACTATTCGAATACATATCAGAAACTTATCCGAGAACTGCGAAGCTATTCTGAGCCGTAAATGCAGTTAAAACTGTTTGTGGGGTTGTTGAAACTTGGAAAGTTGGACAGGTGCTTCGGCCAGGTGCTGAAAGGGATCCTTCCTCCAGCATACATAATTTTCAGTGAATTAACTCGTTTTGATTGTGTGAATAGTCGAGTTAAACTCCAAACCCTGTTCTGTGCATGAATAATGAGTTTTCTCTTACTAGCTTGTGTTTGTGTGGATTTGTTTCTAAAAGCTATTTTATATCTTACTGATACGATTTGCGATTAAATTTGTATTGAACTATTAAATAAATGCCAAGCTTATCCAAATTTTAATCAAGTAAAATTATAGGCTATTATAGTTCAGTGGATAAAACCGCTGGGCGCAGCTAGTAATAATATATCTAAGCATTGAGTATTTCTTTTGTTTAAAATGACCAAAAAGTCTATGAATATGTTAATTGGTGGTAATTCGGGAAGGGGACGCCCAAAAAAGGTTTGGATGAGCTGTGTGAAAGAGGATATGCGTGCAAGGGGAGTGGATGAAGATTTGACGGATGATAGAGTGGAATGGAGGAGAAAAACGTGTTGTGCCGACCCTACCTAGTGTGGGATAAGGGCAGGAAGAAGAAGAAAAGTACAATGTCGTTTAAAATCGTAATCGTAAAGTTATAATCGTAATTTCTACCCAAGGACGAAGAAAATATACGTTTTACCTTAACATCTCTATCGGGCAATACGATGTGAGGCAATAACGTCTTCAGTCTCCATCTTATCTTTCTCCGCTCTCCATCGTGATTACAAGGACCGTACCATATTTTATGGTCACAGTCAAAGTCATAAAATCCGTCCTCAGCAATAAGAATAAAACTTTTTAATATCTTAGGGCGTTTCCGATCTGCACATTCCCCGTCTCCGACGAATACGAGAACCCCACTCGGGCAAATTAATCGGAGGCCGAATTTGACATGAAAAAGAAGTGTGCGAACTATGCTGACACTAATGAAAATTTATTGGACGAACTTGCGAGGGAGCTGACTAGTGTGGGAGAGTGGACACAGGTTAGGTGATAGTTTCTACTTGCTCCGAACAATTTGGGAACGTAATGTATGAGACAGAGCCTTCACGATAAGAGTGCATACTTAGTAGCTCCTAATTAGAAATCTAGTGTGACACTTTGGCACTTAAGCACTTTGTATTAGTTAGGATCTACGTTATAATAAGTAATGTGTGTTGTAATTAGCATATAATAATATGATTTTGTAATAAAATATGAAATCAAGCATTAGGATTTAGGATGATGTGCTAAGTCATTAGTTTTCTCAGAAGTTCAATTTGGCAAAAATTACTTTAACTCGTCACTTTCGTCGTTTCATTAAAAAGAGAAAATTGAACTGATTGATTCGTCTTTATTTCCGAGAAGCAACATCAAAGACCTCGACAAAATGTCACACCCTCTATGTTCCCACAAATCAAGTCCTAGTGATGCTGGCCACTCCCTGCTAATGAGTGTCAAAGCCTTGTTCGTTTTGCATTTCAGGATTATCCGAGGTTTTGTGGTCCCCTGGATGGGGCAGGCATTTTAATTGGCGGCCGGATCAAAGCTTCGAACGAAGGACACATTTGTTCTACGAATCACGTTGTTTTGGCTCAAGTATAATTATCTCTATGTATTATGGTACCTACGTCTTATATCCTTATAAGTTATTTTATAGGTAGGTACGTAAGTTCTTGAGTAAAAAAACATCAAATTGTTTAAATTTTTTCGTGACGTCGACTGCGAGTTAGTGACGTCAGAAGCGCCATAAAAATAATTATATTGCTCTTGGCTACAATATCTTGATGTCTTCTATTTCTATTTTTATAATATGTATTCTATAAGGATATTATCTGGTATACTAGCCACACCTCTTATTTCCACTAACGCTAAGTGCGTAAGTGTAGCAGCCCTACTAGTACATTATCTTAATCTTTTTTAAGAAATAATAAGTAAGTAATAAACATTCACGACATGTTATTTAATTGCAACAAACGCCTATTACATTTCTTGCCTTTATAATATTAGGGAAAAGGGAAAGTAACAATACAGTAATAACTATTGTGTAGCTTAATTCCTTGTTCTGTGACTTAAATATTAATTATTCTCAAGGAAAAACTAGGTCTGGCTACTTAGTTGTAGTATTTAATTAAAAGACGCCTTGAATACAAAGATTAGCTCGAGAAAGGATCTGGATTCCTTCAGCCATTGCAGTGGATTCTTTACGAGCTTACCGTTGATAAATGAAACTAGGAATTGTTCTCGAGACATCTTGGAAAAGATATTATGAAGTAGGGATTCTGTAGTTTGTTCTTTTGTAGATTAGTTTATAATACTTTAATAGGCTTAATTTAAGGACTAATATTTTTATATTATATTAGCTGTAGCCTATGTGTTATTCCAGGGTCTTAGCTATCTCTATACCATTTCAGCTCAATCGGTCCACCCGTTTAGGCGTTAAAGAGTAACAAACATCCAGACATCCATTCTTACAAACTTTCACGTTTATAATATTAGTAAGATTATGTATACACACATCATTTGATAATGCACTTCTAGTTATGACGAAATGCAGTTTAGCACTCGGTATTTCTGTATAGGTAGCTATGCGCTACGATGACACGCTATTTCACTATGAGCTATAGTTACGAGCGCTACGCAGTCCTACCTAATGCGCTACATCGCTTTACGCAACGTCGCGTTGCTTTGCGTTGTGTAGCTATGTGCGCTACGTAGTAATGCGTAACACACATAGCTATATGCTACGCCTTGCGTTATAGGTATAATATATGTATATGCAGCTACGCGGGCTACGTAGTAATGCGCTACGTATCTGTACGCTACGATGCTTTTCGTTATGTTGCTACGTGTGCTACGGAGTAATGTGAAACACTGCATAGATATTATTATAGCCATAGGTTACATCGTTATGAGCTACTAGCTGCGACGTTACGCGCGACACAGTTTTTTACAAGCTTTTATTTACTTTCACTTGTCTGTTGTCTGTCTGTCTGTCTGTGTGTAATCAAATCTTGCAAGTTAAATTTGACTCACTTCCCGGTGTCCGATTGAGTTGAAAATTTGCATGCATGCATAAATCGGATGACAATGCAATATTTTTATGACATCGAGCTGATCTGATGATGGAGCTGGAAGGTGGCCATAGGAACTCTGTTATTAAACGATGCAACGCCATCGAGTTTGGGCTCATTTGATTCGTCTTGACAAATACTTTATGGTGCTAGATGGTAATAATAATAAAAGCTTGTTTTTAAAAAGTTTTTTTAAAATTTCACTTGTTTCATATATAAATTTTTTTTTTTTATGTTATGAAGTAGAAGACGAGCAAGACGCTCTCCTGATGTTAAGAGATAACGGCTGCCCATAATCAGTACAGTGTTACCTAGGATTTCACAATTATGTGAAACTCTAGGAGCACTGCACCAACGCTTCTTACTCAAGAGTCATGAGATGTTAAGACTCTTTAGCCCAGTAATTTCACTAGCTATATTATACGTGCTCTTCTTATTTGAACTAATTATTTATTATACCTAAATCCACTTTTCGTGCGCTACGCAGTAATGCATTACACAGTACCTAATGACGCTACGTCTCTTATGATATATAGATATATATATACGTTATGTACATAGCTACGTGTGCTACGCAGTAAAGCGCTACGCTATACGTTACGTATCTTTGCGCTACGCTTTAATTATGTTATTGATGTATACGATATTCTCGTTGGGGAATCAATTATAAATTTTGTGAGAAAATAGGTACCTACCTGCTGTCAGAATCATTACGGAAAAGCACTATGCACCTATGAGCTGTTAACCTGATACAAGGCTAAGGTGCGATTATTATATATTATAACATTGTATAATTAAATAAACACATTCCATATCTACCTAAAATTTAGTTATAAAACCTAATTCTCTTCGTGCGTCATCCACCAAGCACACGCTAATTAAAAACTCCCATTAATTTAGTCCAGGATTTCGAGTCCATGATTCATAAATAGGTCAAATTGATTGCACCGCATCAACGAATGTTATAAACAAACAGACCAAATCCGTTCCCATAGCCATCGTTACAGAGTAATTAAGCCATATGTTTCATTAAGATCCCTCTGAACAATCAGTGTTGTGAGTACGGCTGGCCATATGGCGCCAGGACGGTGCCTTGACATTGATAGCGCAGACAGACTTATTGATATGAAATTCACTTTCATGTAGGATTTTTTTTTGTTATCGCCTACGAAAAATAATGGTTCGTTGGTTATCGCCGAGAAAAAATGCATTACGCATACCCTCCCACCGGAGGTATGGCAGGGTTATGTGGGACTCCCCATGCAGGGCGACTGCACGGGTACACCCACTAAAACAATTCGGCGGCACTCCCGCATCGTCTTTGTGATGGTGGAGTGGGAATCGGCATAGCCTTGGCATCCAGTTTTCATGTAGGATAGGTTAATTTTCTTGTATAATAATACACACTAATGCTCTTATTGCTTACATTGAATGCTCCAGGAAACAGTTTTCTTCATTTTATGACATATTATTTGTTGAATATCAGAAAACTCGAATACATTTATTCATATTAATCCGTTTAGTAACTACAAGAAGATTGAAACGTATATGTATTTGTTTGACTTCAAATCCCGTTTTCAATATTTTCTTTGGTGTTTTTTTTGGTAGGTACCTACTGGATGAGTGTCTACAGAAAAAAAGAAGGTAATAAAAAGTAGAAATAATAACTACATTGATTTATCCAAACATTTCTTTGTCCGAAATGTTCCCCTGCTCTAGTTTCAATGCATCGCATAGTTCACGATTCACATCTCCATCTACACCTAATTAATCAGTTATCATGCTTCTGTGAGAAGCGATGAGTGAATGATTTTAAAAAGATTCCCATTCCCACGTCATTATTACACTTCCTTCAAAAGCGTGCTAGGTCCATATCGCAGTAAGTTAATTCACAGATTTCTTTACAGTTTATAAGCAATTGTTAGATTCCTTATTATGATAAAGTACTTTGGTAACTTGTATTGAGCTCGCTTAAACAGTAGCTGGTTAGTGTTGGTGCATTAATTAGAGTAATTGTAAAGACTTGTGAATTTTTGCTGTGTGCTGTTAATCTGGTTCTAGACGGTAAGTTCAAAATAGCGACTTTTTATGACTGTAAGTATACACCTACAATATAAGGTTTCTAAATAAATAAACAAAAATGTTTAATTTGGATGAATGATTTTGTTAGTTACTATTAGCAAAATAAAGGATTGCATATTATTTTATTATTAGCCAGGAATTAAATTCAGAAATGATTACATACCGAAAAAATCGATCAATTTGTAAACAAGGAAATAAATTTAATTCTTAAGTATCATTACATCATAATAAAGTACAATAGAACCATTCCCAAGTCCCATGAGATATTTAATTGAAATCGTAATATCCTTTCAGGCTAACGACACGAAGGTCGAGCAATTTAGGCGCACATTGGAACATGCCAGCAGCAATTAAAGGCAATGCTTTGTGGACTGGCTGGACGGAATGCCCGGCCGGGGCGAGGGAACTATGCGGTATTCATTGGCCGGCGATAGTTCCTCGTCTATCATAATATTATCGTGTATTTGAAACTGAAATGTGTGTGAAATTTTAGACTTTCCTACATACTTACGTTTTTACTATTAGAATGTGTTTAGAATACTATATTGATGAAAAAGCTATATAGTTAAAGGAGATAGGGAACATACTTAATATATTTTTCTAAGTAGCTTGTCAATTAGATTTAAGGAAAATTATTCTCGCCCGCTTTTAATGCGTAGAATCCAAAAATAACATTCATTAATTTATTGTTCAGTACCTATCGAAGCTGTATCTATGTACCTTACCTACCTACATTAAAGAAATCCATAAACGAGTATCTAACAAGGAAGAGATTTACAAAATGTAATATTTGTTACCTAATACATATCTGGAAACTTAACTTAAAAGGGACTTCTAAAGGCAAGTATATACTTAGAAAAATTGCCCTTGAGGTATGTAGGAACTATCTTTAATTGTATTATTAATCCTACAACTGATGTGCGAACAATTAACTGATCCGTACATAATATAATAGTTCCTGTTAATAATGAATATCTAATTAATTTAATATCACATCGTCAGTTTCCATCAGACACAGTCGTCTCACAAGCAATACCACCTGTCGGTTTAATTAAATTCAGTTAACAGATCGTTGCGATTGTTCGCATATCGAACCGAGCCGGATATTAAGCTTCCTTCGACATTTCACGTTTTGGCGACGCGATGGAAAGCTTTCTCTGTCATGCAGACCAGATTTTTTTTTAAATTTTTCAATATTGTACACTGTTATGATGCTCGCATTAACCGCGCCGAAAGAACTTTTGTACTTATACGAAATCTTCTTCCGATTCAAACGATTCAACTCCGGCAAGTGTGCGAAGTTTCATGACATTTCATAACAAAGAATACAAAATTCGATTCCTTCGGCGCAGTCGATGCGGATAGATGTGCTTTCACCATTACAAAGAATGTTTGTTTGGTGGTATGTTGTGTGTTTAATGTTATCATTAAAACTAGCCTAATAACTACAGCACGTCATGAAAAGGAAAGGAGTACCGCTACATTATTTTTTTCTAATTTTCTTCGTTATTGTACCTACTTACAGTTTATGGATAAGAGAGAAGAAGAGAGAGAAAATTACAAAATCGCTTCTTATCGGTCGCCTACGTCACCTAAAGAATACGCTGGCCAAATTTTAGCTCAATCGGTCCAGCAGTTTGGGCTGTGCGTTGATAGATCAGTCTGGATTCTGGATAAACGATTTAAATAATAGATTGTATCTTAATTCGAAAAATCATTAAATAAAATACGATTAGAAGAAAGAGACGATAAGGACAACTGGTTAGACATGTAAGGATAATGTAATAGAAACTCTACATTATGTGAAATGCACTGTACTTATAATATCTACCTAATTAAATTGCATATGGGCATGGATATCTACGTACATAAAAGCTACAGTAACTATAGTAACATTTATTATTGTAATGTAATTAAGTTATCATAAAAACTATATAAATCTAGTGCCAATTAACTAAATTATATAAACGAGACTTTTAATTAGACTAACGATTGTTAACTTATCTAAATCCCCATTAATTGTGCAAATACGATTTTAAATCAAAAATATGTTTAAATTATAATTAATTGAGCTGATAAATATTTGGTTTTGATAACAATTTTTCGATTATGCCAATTTATATTGGCTGGCTAAATTCCCTTTTTGAACACTAGCTAACGTTAGTGCTGCTAAGGTGAAAGAGAGTCAATAAAATAAATATGTTACCATATTTATTAACTATAGTTCTCGTAGCGTCTACCACAGCTTACAGAGGTCAGAATCAAATAGTAATGTTAAATGCTCAGTTTTTAACTCTGTTTTCTATCTTTAACCACAAAATTTAATATGATTCATCGTAATTTGTCATATTATGTAATACCTAGACATCAATAATGACTGAATCTTTACTAGTATAGAACAGTCCTAGTTTTAATAAATCACCATAAACAATTTAGATTACGTAGTTACATAACTACGAAATGCATGAGGCTCCTTGGGATTGCATTTCCCAAACTGGAGGAGTATAGGTTTCTTCCTCTAAGTGGGACCACCGCCTTAATAGCCCACTTCTTCCATGAGAAGGAAACGATAAGGTAGGGGAAAAACAATAGATCCCAATGGGTCGACGTGTGGCTGGTTTATCTGCCAGCCCCTGTTAAATATAGATAAAAGTAGTTATAAGTTTAAGATTATAGTAATTAATAGGTCACTTTACCGTGATTGTTTATTTTAGTGGTAGACGATGAATACCTAGACGTAGAAAGTGACCCAGAAGAGTTGGTATGGGCGGACAGATATACTGTTAAGGCGACTAGATGGTCTCTTACTTCTGGCATTACCGAAGATTATACAGCATGGTAAGTTTTATGATAAGAATACGTTTTATTGAGAACAAATATAAATATATCGACTCGACAAAAAAAGAAGAAGACATTGAGACCAAAATAAAATTTATTTATGATTACTGAGTAGATTTATTTGTACTTGTAAGTATTCAAATACAGTTAAGTCCACAATGGGGGGCCTTGTAGCAGTGAGCGATCTCTTTCAGACATTACATAAGTCTAAGGCGCTAGTGACTATGCGTTTAGCTATTTTAACAGCGTATTATGTGAGTTAAATTTTGTCCACTTTTGCATGATCTAAGGGACAATATTCTAAGGGTATTATTTGTGACAGGAAAACAAATACATCATCGAGAGTAGACTTCAACCAAGGTGCTGTGAAAATAATAATTGTTTTACCGGAAGTTGAAGAAGAAGATGTACTCAATAAGCAATACGAGGTATAATGTAGATACTTCAAAGCTTTTAAGTTTTGCCTTAGAAAAGATATTTGAAAGAATTACTACCAATCACAAGTACTTGAGAGCTCTCGACTACTTAAGATTGGTAGTCATTTAAGTGGGGTAATATAATATTGATAAATGTACTATACTTCGTTTCGAAAACAAAGATAATTTTTGCAGAGTTCAAAAGATCAATATCTTAATAAATTGGATATATATCGGATATTTATCATAATATGTATATCAGATATGTATCATAAAATATATCGGCTATAACAGTTTATGTGAATATATCAATGATATTTTCATTGATATATAACCTTCGAACCCTGCAAAAATTATCTTTGTTTCTAAAAACGAAGTATAGATAACTCGTATGAGTATATTAAATATATAACTCGGGACTTATCGCGAAGGTATTTAATGCTAGTTTTACTAAAACATTATAAAACTAACCTCGACGTTTCGATACAGTTGCATGTATCGTGATCACGAGAAAACTGCAGAGTATGCTAAAATCGTATGAGTATGCTAAAAATACCTTACGACCTTTTCTCAGATGCACTAAATATTTATACAAGAAAAATTTATAAAAATGTGTCAAGTCCTTTCAGCGGATTTCGATAACAAACACTGTAACACGATGTTAATAATATTATAGGTGAGAGATCTTTTATATTCTAAGGGTGAGACACACAGTTGCAACAGTAAAAAAGTGCTGTTCTGTGCACAACATTATGTTTGCTCGTCTTGTTCCTTTTACCTTTTTCTGTATCTATCTATGAAATGAATCTATTTTACCTTATTCTGTATCTATCTATAAAAACTTGTAATTGGCCTTTCGGTTTTATATTATACTAGCTTAGGTTCGCGGCTTTGCCCGCATGATAAAATCCTTGCTTAGCGGAGGTCAACATCATTAAAGCTATCTGTGCTTCAAATATCAACCCAATCCGTTTAGTGGTTTTGGCTGTATTGATAGATCAGTCAGTCAATCAGTCACTATTTCCTTTTATATATTTAGATTATCTATCTACTATTTCATAAGCTTGCTGTGAATTTTCTTGTTATTAATAAAATAAATAAAGATATCAGATGCCTTATTTTCAGCATCAATGCAATTGATCTTTTTCTTATAGATTCGCCCAGTTACAACGGAAAAGGAATTGAACAAGATATCTTGTATTGCTAGGCAGGGCACGGATGAGTATATCCAATTGGATGAAATCTTACCACCAGTTAGCTCAGCAGAACAGCGGTTTGAAGCGATTGGTAAGCATAAAATATATAAAAATATAACTAATCTTTTGAAGGTGGTGGGTGGTGAGAAGGAACGAGATCCCGTCTGGGTCAGTTAGGACGACTTTACCCAATATTTTAATGTGTGTAACTCTGGTTCAAAGTGTTACGTGGCCAGCCATTACGACAATAAGGAGACTTAGAATGTTTTTATGATGAGCACAGTATTGCATAAGACGGCTGTTCCCTATAAGATATTATGTAGGAGGCAGTCGTCAGGTCATGTTGCAGGCCCTGTAGTAATCTCGGCGACATAAAAACCTGCCACACAACCTATTGATTGTGATTTGAGTCTGAAAGTGTAAGAAGAGTCCAGTTCTGTTGGAGTATTAACCCCAATTATTATTATAGGATTTCAAACCAATCGGAAACCTTGTAACACTGTAGCGCGTCTCATTTTCATGGACCTTATACATAAATAGATAAATCGCAATGTTCCAGATTAAAAATATTTTTAATGTGTTTTAGGTAACGAAACTATAAACGGTTTGGAAACAGTGAAATTTGAAATGCACGAAATAACTGAAGAAAAAGAAACTCGCCAAACTGTATGGGTGTATTACGATAATATGGGAATGGGAGAGTATGGATGGATTCCAGTCAAGTAAGTGAATTAACAAAACTTTATAAAATATGTATGCAAAAAAAAAAAGAATGACTGACTGACGGACCGTCTTGTGTGTCTCGCTAATATAAAAAAAACTAAAAAAGTAAGTTTTTGGTGTTCATAATTTAATTGTGCTTTATATTTTCACAGGTACGAATTGCAAAAATATATCGTCATGTTTGGATCACTATTAAGACATGAAATCTGGACTTTCTTCGAATTTGACCAGGATTTTGATGACCCATTTGTTTTTAATGTTGAAAGTAAATTTATTTATTATTTTTACATTTGTATAGGAGTTTGATATTATATTTTATTTAGTACACTGCGCCAACGCTTCTTACTTGAGAGTCATAAGATGTTAAAGACTCTTCAGCCCAGTAATTTCACTAGCTACAGTGCCCTCCTAGCGAAGCACAGTAATGTTTGCTCATCACTGCTCAGGAGGTAGAATAACCGGCACTGTTGGGGTACCCACCTAGTCGAACTCTACCCCCGGTAACCCGGTATTATATTATATTCAAATGTGTTTTTCTGACAGTTTGCGAGGAAGAAGATAAGCATCACTGGAACAGCGAAAAAGTTACCAAAGACCTGGTGTTTATTGATCCTGAGAATGATAAACATGTTGATCATGTTTTCAACAGGTAAAAATATATAGCCACTTTTCTCTTTATTTTTTTTTGATTAATATATATTATTATTTTCAGCTTTAAGAAGAAATTTGAACGTAAATATGCTCATGAATTTGAACACGCAAAGAGGAAACTAATCTTTCAAGAAAACATGAGGTACGCTGTTTTTCAAAATAATATGGACCTCTATTCCCTATTTAATTTGATATTACACTGGTATTTCAAATTTATTCATTTTAATTGACTTTAATGAAATAAGGTTTCTTTGACCCCCCATAATATTTTGTCGTACATAAGTCGTTTGGCTTTACTATCATATAATTATTATATGGTTTTTGAGGAATGCTTTTTGTATATCATCATCACCATCATCCACAGCCCTCTACATCCCACTGCTCTCCCTAATGTTATTGTCCTGTGCCAATCTGGTCCATGTGCGACCCGCCGTTTTAATCAAATCGTCCGTCCATCTGGCTGCTGGACGACCGATACGCCACATAATATGTTTTGTATATACTTAGTTTTTATTTTTAGGATGGTTCGCTCACTCAACAGAGCCAACCTTGGCTACACGCTGGCCATTAACCAGTTTTCAGATCAATTGCCTGAGGAGTTGAAGAGAAGCTTGGGAGCTTTACCTCCGCCACCTGGCCGTAAGGCTACATATGACTTTCCTTACGATGAGGATCACTTGGCCAAACTCATAAATGAGCTGCCTGATGAGTACGATGCTAGAATTGAGGGACTGGTCTCTCCTGTCAAAGGTAAAGGAATTTTCGTATTCTTCTCTGTGAAATTAATATGTCTTTTTGGGCTTTCTATTTTCTTTGCCATTATTTTATTTATTTATTCTATAACTTTATGCTTAAGTAGCATTTTCTACCAGTTGACCTGTTCCTGGAGAAAATCCAGGAACAAGTCAACTGGTCAACTAGCCATTGTCTACCGTTATAATATAAGTGCTGCAAAAGAAGCAAAGTCAATTAGATACGTTCGGTTATCCTGGAGTTGGAGACTTAACGATTTTACCAAACTTCCTTTTTACAAGGTTTTATTTTCTTAATTTTATTTTATTATATCTATTCTTTTATAACAAGATCAAGAGCACTGCGGTTCCTGCTGGACCTTTGCTGCAGTTGCCGTGATCGAAGGAGCTCTAGCCAAAGTTAACGGAGGCAGAGTTTTAAGCCTGAGCAACCAAGCTATACTAGACTGCGCGTACGAAGAGTTGATTGAAATGGGTGCCGGTGGTTGCAATGGTGGCTATGACTACGTCGCTTATGAATGGATCATGAAACACGGCCTGCCTACTGAAGAGGAGTATGGACTTTACAAGAATAGGGTAAGGAAAGACACGGAGTATTTTTACTATATTCTTATAAAGTACCTATGAGTATAGTATTTCAGTATACCTCTGAAGGAACTAATCCCTCATAATTTATTTAGTCCTATGCTTCCATCTTTGGTCGTGGTGAGGCTAGCGCGAAGGCGCGATTGTTATCAAAGGTTAGCATAATATCCTACCAACCTATTTAAAATATATATAGCACTCCGGATCATGATATAATTATTTTATTGTTTTTTTTTTTCAGGAAGGCTATTGTCATATTGCAAACATGACAAAAACATATCCTATAAGAGGATATACAAATATAACACCCCTCAGCAACAATGCTATGAAGGTAAAGAATTGTCTAAAAAGTGTTTGATCTATTTGTTAAAGTTCATCTGATTAGCTTTTCATTTTATATTATGACTAGAGTGTGCTCGAGGCTTTTCCCACGTAGTAAAATCCTTTTTTATCCGTCTTATTTCGAATCCGTCCAGTGGTTTGAGCTGTCCGTTGATGGATCAGTCAATCAGTCACACTTTCCTTTTATATATTCAGGAAGGCTATTGTCATATTGGAAACATGACAAAAACATATCCTATAAGAGGATATACAGATATAACACCCCTCAGCAACAATGCTATGAAGGTAAAGAATTGTCTAAAAAGTGTTTGATCTAAAAGTGTTCATCTGATTAGCTATTCATTTTATATTATGACTAGAGTGTGCTCGAGGCTTTTCCCGCGTAGTAAAATCCTTTCTTATCCGTCTTATTTCGGATCCGTCCAGTGGTTTGAGCTGTCCGTTGATAGATCAGTCAATCAGTCACACTTTCCTTTTATATATTTAGATATAATATTTTTACAGGTGGCTTTAGTAAACTACGGGCCTGTATTTATTTATATACATACCAGTAAACAATTTCACGCATATTCTGGAGGCATTTTCTATCAAGATAAATCAAGCTGGTAAGTTATAAGACTCAATCGATTAAAACTAACAAATTCAAACAGTTTTTGTTTTTTTTAAGACTAGCTATTTCCCATCATTTATTCCACGTGTTTTTTTATCAAGATAAATCAAGCTGGTAAGTTATAAGACTTAATCGATTAAAACTAACAAATTCAAACAGTTTTACTTTAAAACTACCTATTTCCTTTGATTTATTCCACGTATTTTTTTAGTTATACCTACTCGTATTTCTAGGATAACTGTCTTTCCCGCAACTCAACCTGTCTCTATGTAAAATTTTACAGCCCTCCTGAAAAGCCGACTCACGCAGTTGTACTTGTTGGATACGGCGAGCGTGATGGAGAACCATTCTGGGTGCTGAAGAACTCTTGGGACACAACTTGGGGCCAGGATGGGTACATGCTCATCTCCTCCAGGGATAGCGTCTGCGGAGTCTCCTTCCACCCTTCGTATCCTGTTGTTTAGTCTACTTATTACGCGTGAGAATTCGTCCAGTGTGCATTGCACTTAAGCCCCACATTGGTTCATAGTTACTCAACACCTCGGATTTATCGCCGCGACTTGCGACATTATCATCGTGTCTTTTTGACGACTTTCATCAACCGTTCTTGAGTCGGTGACGCCTTATCCGTCATATGAAATGACGTTTAGTATAACCACGTGCACTACAATGACGATTTCTATTCATAATTTGTACTTTATCTCTTATATACTAAGCTCTAGCTTGCTTCTGTGTGCTCTTTGAAAAGTATAACAATTTATAACAAAAATGATGTTTTATTTACTCCTGCAGGATTTGAAAGCTGATCCGAGGATCTATTAGCTAAACACACATACACTCATTGGTGGCAATCACTATAACGTACATATGAAAAACATTTTATTTTTGTCGGTTTAAAGTTGTCTACTACAACAACTATAAATCAGCCAGTAGAGCCTCTGATATGACTATCGGCTATACGCGTAAAACATACCTCTCAACTCTGTTCTTTGTTTCTAACGATCTTCCCCAACCTGAATAGATCATTTAATATTTCAAAAGGCACTTAATTTACTTATCACTTATGTGTGTTATGCATCATGTAAGCAGTTTAGTTGGATATTCTCATATGGGTTGTATAAAAACGAAAATGATAAACATATTGTGAATGAAGGGCACGTGCCATCCGACTCTTTGTCAAGGGTCTATTGAAAGGGTGCGAAGGGTATTTCCCACAGGAAGTGTGTGACCCTTTGTAATCTAGCAAAAAGTACATTCTGCCTGTAAATTGCGTTTTGACGTTCTACTTCGAAAAAGTTTGGGATCAGGGTTCATTATGGGATTGTTCATGAAAACTAAATGTTTCCTAATTGTAGGAAATATTAAAGCGTGATTCCACTCTCTGTCACTTAACTATTCTAGAACTATGAGGTTAGCAGTTTAGTAAATTTGACGTGTACCTAACTAGCAACATCATGTTCGCGCATATTTATTTTTTATATCAAGATCCCTCGCAGGGAACTTTTCGTTTTCTACTATATATAACATCTAGACTTGATAATAAATAATAATATTAGTGTAAAGGTTAAATAATCTTAGCTTTATGTAATAAATTATACGTGGAAGATAAATTATCTTGTTCTAGTCTTACACTTAGGTACTCGTTGCAGTCTTTCGTAAAGTCTACAATGAAATGTTCCTCTATCTATGTGGGTTCCTAAATATAGGTGCCTATATTTAACAGCCATGAACTCCACTGTTTACTTTGATCCGTGTCACAGTCATAGTATCAAAAGTGACGTAAACACGATAATTGTGAACTGGTACTTCCCCAAACAATGGTTCGTAATAGATTGTTCATGAAGTACAATTGGCAGGCGCACAATGCCCGCTTTGTTCATTTCGACGTAGGGAGCGCTTTGACGACACTCAGTTTTGGCGGAAAGTACTGATTAATACAGTATATAAGCTTCTGCAAATAGTGTAGAATGGATTTAACAATAACCCATATTTGTTTAACAATAGATACGTCTTTATATAATATATAGAATAATATAAAAGCCAACAACGATCTAAGCATTGATGTATAACACACAACTTATGTGTCTATTATTATCATCAATAAAAACTTAACGATTGTTTTACTTATCATCAAAATCGTAAACTATTAATAAATATTGGCATTTTCTATTGAAAACTTGTAGTGGCTTATATCAGTAGCCCAAAATCATACAGTTTCTTCTAGTGGAGATTACTATAACATTTGTATGAAAAATTCGATCAAATGTAATGCTGCGATATTGTACAAGTTTAGCATGCTAAACATTCATCACTGCTCCATTGACACTATACATACTTTGCACCCAACATACACCGTGGGAAAATAGGGGAACACAAAGAAGCGAGTATGCAGTTTTGATTTTCAATTTAAATTATCAGCAGCCGTCACTTCGTCCACTACTGAACATAGGTATCCTCGATGGCAGAGAGTGATATCTGTCTTCTTCCTCCAACCACTCCCAGTGACTCGCCAGATATCGTCGTCCTATCTCGCCCAAGAACGCCCTATTTATATTTATAGCAGTGTGTAAAGGTACTTTAAACATTTAAGGAATAGGTGCATTTCTTCGACTGATCAAACTCAAACTCAAAATTCATTTATTCAAATAGGCTACAATGGAGCACTTTTGCAAGTCAGTTTTACATTTTATTTTAATATTCAACCGCTCGTTCGCAAGGCACCTCTATGAGAAGAACGAGCAAGAAACTCATAGGGATTGTTTTTTTTAAATATGTGTTTACAATTTTTATCTTGGTTACATAAATTATTAACAGGTGGTTGCAGAGGTTTCCAGGCATCTTTGTCTTCTAATTTTATAATAGGCTCAAGGATCAAGATGATGATCCTAAATTTCAGTGTGATTTGATCAGTAGTAAGGGCTTAAAAATTCTCACATCCACTAAACTACTATCTCGATCGATATCGATAAGTCCTGTATTAAACTCCGAGTCACCTATTGGCCTATCAAGGTGGTAAGGCTTCCTATTTTTTTTTTA
Organism: Hemithea aestivaria; assembly: GCA_947507615.1. Lineage (NCBI taxonomy): Eukaryota > Metazoa > Arthropoda > Insecta > Lepidoptera > Geometridae > Hemithea > Hemithea aestivaria. Next base: position 13,879,261 of record OX382331.1, read on the forward strand.
ATTAAGTTTAATTATTGTAATGTGGTGTTTCAAATACCTAGTCATCACATCTACATACTATTATATATCTTCATACATTTTGAGGTCCATTTAGCATGTTTAAAAAGATAATTTATTTAAAAGCCGCTTACACGTCTGCCCGTTTCGTTTAGCTGGGGTGTCATGTGGGGCGCCAGCCGCATGCAAACAGAATTATTTTAATCAAATATGTTCACCACTCGCGCAGATTTCATTTACTGAGTGCAGTTTTTACGTCGTGTTATGAAATCGCAGACAGGTTGGAATGGAAGTTTCAAAATTAAAATACATGTTGGTAACGGGCGTTCATATCATTATTCATCTTTAAAATTAGTTTCTATGTAGGTAGTTAAGTAATTACTTAGATGTTTTGAATTTCGAATGTAGTCTAAAAACTGAAACTGGGCGAAAAATAGTAAAATAGCTACCAGTCTCCGCGTAATGTGATTTTTAGAACAGTTTAGAAAAGCTTTGTAAAAATAATCTAATTTCTACTACATTTTTTAACGTCGCCTTTACCTATGCTTTATTCTTGTTAGCCAAAACCACTGATCATCCAAGCGTTAGTATAGCAAGTGAATATTAGTGATGAGATAAAAAAAATCTTACAAAGAAATATTTAAAAGCACCACCTTGATGAGCTGTCAAAGTTCAGCCTTCGGGCAGGCGGAGCACGTCGCAGCCTGGTTGACAGTTGTCGTCGCATTGTTCTCGCGTCGGTCTCGCCACTGTAATGCATGCCAAGTCCGTAATAACGCTACAACTAGGAACAGGGACCTGAATTTCAACGAGACATTATTCCGTCTCCGTTAATTTTATAATGTAGGCTAGTGGTTTGTAATAAATTATTCTGTGAGTCTTTTAAGTTGTTTTAACAATTTTGTAAGCGGAGCATGCTTGGTAACAGAGAGTCGGAAAAAAATTAAAAGTTTAAGTAGGTACTCAAGTTTTAAAAATATTATAATATTAATTTTTCTACCATACACTTAATTTACAACACAGACCTCGGCTCCATTTGAAAATTCAATATTTACATAAGAAATTCACTTTATTAGTTTGCAACTGGAGGGCTCAAAGAAAATACTGGACAGAAAGTTTTGTATTTTTACCGAGTTGCGTATCTAAGAGCCAGTGTAACCTGACCGCTGGGTGGTGAAGCATTCTTCACACAATGTAGAGAGGTTGTGCCCGAAAGAGGTCTACTTGAATTGGTTTTGTTAAACTAACGACGTCGGTGAAAGATGAGTGCCATTTGTAGAGCGACTGCCTATTTTCAGTAGCGGTTGTTATGTAATAGAAAATTCTTTTAAACGTCACACCAACAGCAGAATCATGAGGTAGTATTTTAGAGCATATCCTATATGAATTTGAATAAAAAAAAATTAGTAGGTAGATCTACTGCTAATTTATAAAAGTCAATCTCTAATGATATACCGACTATATAATAGCGAATACACATGAAGTCTAGGTATAATTAAGTAAGTAACACACTGTTATTATTATAATCGTTTAATTTATCACGCATACCAAGTGTCGTTTGAAGTAACTGGAGCCTTGGGCTGCAATTAAAGTTTAAAACTTAAAGCTCAGCCAAGCTTAGAAATAGTGAATTTTGCCTGAGGCATGAGAAAGACTTAGCGCGTGTATGAGCGGGCAACGATATTTTTTATGATATTCCGATTTCATTTATACTACCTACAAATCGTTACCAAACCTTGAAGGGTTTGTCCCTTTTTAAATACCACCTTAGTAGGCCTACGTTTGATCACATCACATGATGAAAAGTACTGATGCGGTTGACGATGGATTACGTAAGATGCCGAGAAAGGTACTTATTTAGGTCCTTGTGCCTATAAGATTCCCAAATTGTATCGCTCGGGACACACTGATGACATTAATGTGTATAAAATGCTAAACAATTAAGGTAAGACTATTTTTAATTATGTCACATTGAAAATATCATTTACAATCAAAATGCCAAATCAATGCATTCATTAAAGTCAAGAAGATAGATGTATTTAGTACAATAAATAGATTTTATCTAATATAATAAAAAAAATCTAAATAATTGAATTAAAATGCTAACCTAAGTTTAAAATCGCTACTTTTATAGCCACGCCCTTAGGCGAGATATAACAATGGATCTTTAATTTTGGACAATTAATGTCGTGGAACCAGGTTGAGCGTTATAATCAAAACATGAATAAGTTTCTATTTCTTTCAAGATTAATAATAATTCCCGCTTGAATTTCTCGTTAGATCTTCATAATATCTATTTCTATTTTAACTGATCGCACTAGATAGATCCGGGAAGTAGAATTAAATATACCATTCTTACTGTCCCTGTAAGGCCATGTAAGTCGGTATTATAGTTCTACCAATAATAAATAAATAATATAAGTCAGATTTATTTATAACTAGCTTATGCTCGCGGCTTTGCCCGTTTGGCAAAATCCTTTCTTAGCGGAGGTCTACGTCATAAAACCTATCTTTATTCCAAATTTCAACCGAATCCGTTCAGTGGTTTGGGCTGTGCATAGATATATCAGTCAGTCAATCGGTCACTTTTTCCTTTTTTATATATTTAGATACAGACTTGTCAGTTAATCATAAAAAATGTAGATTTTCAATTGTTTTAAAGGCCCAATAAATAGTCATAATTTATATTCTTAGGAAGGTGCGCGTGCACCTATTTTCGCTCAAAAAAATAGAATACAGATTTAGCAAAGACAAATAATATCTCAGTAAAAATTGTGTACATTGTCTTTATTTATTTGATATATTAGTAGGTATATGTATCAAGGTTATATTATTGTAATGAGTAAAGTTGTAACAGTTCTCTATAAAAAATCTTACATACAGAATATTAGGTTTAATTAAAAATGCTTCATGATATAAGATAATAAATTATGGCACTCACAAAAATAAACGCAATGATATCATATCGACAGTACACAAGATGAATGCGAAAATAAATATAAAATGAGAATTTTAAAATCCATTTGACATGCCGTTCTTTGTTTGTTATCTTACTAGGCTGTTAATCCAACACAATCGTTGTTGTTGATGTTGATCGCAGCCTATTATCATTGGACTTCTACTTAAAATACAACGTAGGTTGGTTCAGTGGTGGCACCACAGGTGTTGTCCTTTGCAGAAATGTGCATGTATCCGTCCATGCCCCAACCAGTGCCCCACGAGTTCTTGAGAATCCAGAACAGGTCCCCATCCTTCTCACCATAGCCAACCATTGTAACTTCGTGGTTGAGACGCAGAGGATTGCTGAAAGATACAGTTTTCATATAATGACATAAGATATTAGAAACATTGGTGAAACGTGAAAATCTCGGACGAGCCCATCGGACAGACGGCCGATTGAACGTCCGTCGCTAGAAGGATGAGATGGAAAGAGATCTGGAAGCGCTTCCAGCTCAGTCGTGGCAAAAAGTGGCCCAGAACCGGGAAGGGTAGCCTGTTCTTTGATAAGATCCAGTTTGGATGCAGCGCCGCAATAAGTTGTTATTGTAATAAATACACGGGGGTAGACTTCCTTTGTCGGAGGTCGACTAGGTGTACCTACCTAGTCCTGTTAGGGTACCCCCTAACAGTGCCAGTTATTTTATACCGCCTAGCCTGAGCAGTGATGTACAAACATTACTGTGCTTCAGTAGGAGGGCACTGTAGCTAGTGTAATTATTATAATTAGGCTGAATAGTCTTAACATCTTATGACAGCTTATTTCGTTGTATAAAAATGAAAACAAAGAGATGTCTAATGTCTAAAAGCTTAGCGATAGAGTTAGAGTAAAGCAAAAAGCTTTTCATTCTTACCATGCGTATTCATAGTAAATGCCGCTGGAGTAGTGACTGAATTGTTTTGTAGCGTGTACTGATGTTGACAGTGGGCCGTGGTTTACAACTGCTACCTGACGTTCATAGTTAGAAAAATATTAAAAAACATTATATTGTAGGGTATGCGTCATGTTCAAAAGAATCCGATTACTTGATTAGATCTCAATAGTAAAAGAATCATATTTTTTTACCTTAGTAGCAGTGTTGCTGAATGGCGTGACATCAGTATATCCCTTAATCGGAAATGTCTTGGTCATGTTTTCAATATGACAGAAATCGTCCTGTGGAAAAATATATACATAATTACAAAAACAATATTTATATTTAATAGTGTTCGGTCTATGCAACGCATGATGGGGGTAGTTTTAAAAACTGTTACACCAACATTTTAAATACTTAACCTAAGTCTTTCCATAATAGCTGTCAGTGCGTGTGCATATCGGAACCGGGTTGCACGTTGTCTGCGCTCCCAATTTTACCGAACACCCTCAACTCATAGGAATGCCTAGTAATTCTGTGCCGTGCATTATGGCTAAACCCGCCGAAGCCTACGGCGCCCTCGCCGTGCGCGTGTGATATAATATTTGGAACCCTTATTGTCCGTGACGGGACTGTGTGTGGGTGCAGTGGTCACCCAACCTGCAGTACTACCGTGCTGGCCTGCGTCTGGCAGCGTGGATTTAAAGGTTAGTGGTGCCCTTCGAATCTATTTCTCCAGTATTTTGTTTGTTTTTTTGTATTTTGTTTTTCTGTATGGTCGTTTCTCACCTAATATACTTACACGTACGCATACATTATACAGTCCACACATATCACCCGAGAAAATGTGAAGATCACCTTATTTTTATAAGGGCCATATTCTTCTTCTGTAGGAAGTCCGTACTGCATCATCCATTCGTAAGCGGCATTGTCGGTACCACCGTCACAGCCAGCTGCTCCAAACCTGAATTACAATAATCATAGCAATCTTTAGGTTTTCTTCGCCATTCATTGAATCAATTCATAAATTTTTAATCAGAAATAAATATATAGATACTTACGGCCAAACACAATCTACCAGAGCTTGGTTGGACAAACTCAGAAGCCTACCACCGTTAATTCTAGCAAGAGCACCTTCTACGGCACCTGTGGTGCCATATGTCCAACAGGAGCCACATTCTTCTTGATCTGCGTTAAGATTGAATATGAATTAACCTGTAGGTTTGTTTGACTGAATGGAAACCAATGTCAATGAAAACCAATGAAAAAACATCTCCAAATTATATCTATAGAAATGTTAACTATGACTTACTTTTGACATTGCTGACAAGTCCTAAAAGCCTCAGGTCGTATTCTGCAGGGAGCTCATCAACAATAGATTTCAATTTATTTTCATCGTAAGGGAAGGCAACATTGCCAGATTTCCCTTCGGGGCGCCTCTTTAGACCTCTGCTCCTCTCCATCTCTTCAGGAGTACGGTCAGAGAAATGGTTGATAGCTAAAGTATAGCTAAGTTTCTTTCTGTTAATCGTAGCTACCATCCTAAAAGAGATGTCTTAAAATTATTTTTTTAATTATTTATTTATTAAGTATTTTAGGATAATGTTAAAAGTTGGTACAGACTTCATATTTTCATGAAAGATGGCCTTTCTTAAAGCGTGCTCCATTTCGTGCTCATAAGCTCGTTCGAATTTCTTGATAAAACTGCAGAAGAAAATAGTATTATGATATGATTGACATTTTAGATATAAATGTTACTTATAATATTATGGCAATTGATGTATTTCTTACATTTATTGATTCTTACCTTCTGAAAACATAGTCAACATGTTCTTTATTATGTGGGTTTATGAACATTAGTTCCCTGGTCACTTTATCGCTATCCATGGGATGATCTACTGTATTATCTGAATTGCATATATCTGAAAATTATTGTCAATTACAATAATTAATTAGGGCATACGAGTTAGTATGTGTTATTTGGAAGCTGAAGTCTAGTATAATAAAATGTATTGGGTAAGTAATCTAGAAAAAGTAAAATGTTTCGAGCTGAGTAATTCTATATGAAAAAGCATATATGTATGAACAAGACCTATGATCTCAAACAAAATACATATTTACCATCCATATCGAAAACATCGTCATCAACGTATGTGCTGAAGTCGGTATATTCCGCCACCTCATGTTTTATTAGCGCTCCAAGTTTGGAGTTGTATGCTTTAATTTCCGACCTACAATGAAAAAAAATGAATACCTAATAAACGATTAAAGAATGTTGTCCTAATAGAGAGTGTATTAAAAAAGGAATAATAGGCATCAAATTGAAATACTTCGTAACAGAAAAGTGTTTCAACTGTATTCTGTCCAACTGCCCTGTGTAAATTTGACTTGAAGTTTTTATAACTGGAGCTTAATATGTAACATAAATAGGATAATATATTACCTATATGTTTTGGCTAAATAAATAAATAAATGATGGTGTACATATTATGTCATACCTAACTGGAACCCATACTTCTTGAAATTGGTCGAAATATGCCCAAAGAGCGTTCTTTAATTCTACACCATTGTCCTTTTTTAATTCATACTCAAACTTTACCGTCTCTTTATCGTCAATGGTTTCATTGCCTAAAATAGATAGGGAATAAAATTAAACTATGGCACATATCGTGTATTCTACCTTTAGTTTATTATATTAATTGGTCGTAGGTAGATTTATTTTATATCTTGTTTATAACATTTACCTACGGATGGGTTGAGATTAGGTTTGTAGGGCTCAGCCATGTCTATAAACTTTTTTATTTATTTTGATTTTTTTTTTTTTTCCTTTTAATAAATATTTGCCAAACCAATAAATGAATTCACTAAAACTATTCTATCTATTGGTAAAATGCGTATAATGTAGATAATATTTGCAATTGTTTTTGAGTTTACAATCAGTCTCTCTTTCCTTTTATATATTTAAAAATTTTCTGTATTGATTGAAAACATTTTACTTTAATTTATATTATTATCATATCATTATCATTTACTTACCAACAGCGGTCCAACTATCGTCACCAAAAAGACCATCTAAATAAGAACCAACACTTTTCAAATTAAATTGTTCGGTGCCAAAACCCCGGTTACATTTTATTTCTGGTGTTTCTCCATCAGATGTTTCTGGGTGAATCTAAGGACATTGAGCATATTGTAAGGGTGCCTTTCGACCAGAGATGTGCTATGCTACGTTGCTATGGATGCGTCATACACCAATCATATTCATTGGGGCACTGGTGAAAACGGTTTCAGCTAAACTATGTTATTTGTATGGTAGCATGCGAGCTACGGATGCATGATACGGATGCGTGCTACGGATGCGTGCTACGGATGCATGCTACGGATGCGTGCTACGGATGCATGCTGCAGATGCGTGGATGAATGCGTGCTATGTGTCGCTGAAGCCGTTACTATGGCAACATCGCATAGCTACGCATATTCCTCGCACAGCTGCCTCGCGGCTGCGCTTCTACATAGCTTATCTTCCTCGCACAGCTACATAGCTTAGCATTGGTAGAAACGGTCACATAGTTTCGTAGCGTAGCTTTTACATCTTCGTTGCATAGCTGCATAGCACATCACTGGTGGAAAGGCACCTTTATTATTATCACCAAACATAATATTAATGAGTTAAAACTTTTCTGTAAACCTTTTGTGGGTGTATTCTCTTTTTCTTGTCTGTGTTTTGTGTGTGTATTTAATAGAATAGGTAGGTAGGTATATATAATTGTCGTAATATTTATAAATTATAATAGAATCTAAAGACGGTATTGTTTTTCAAAATCCAAAATATTTTTCAAACTATTGATAATTATAATATTATGGTATCTTAATATTATTCCCAATAAATACTCATACTATTTGTAAAGAAATATCAAAAAAAAACTAAATCAAAATCCGTTCATCCGTTCGGGAGCTACGATGCTACAGACAGACAGACAGACACGTCAAACTTATAACACCCCGTCGTTTTTGCGTCGGGGGTTAAAAAGAAGCTAAGCATATAAAATTGAAATAAAAACTCACTTCATATGCAGTTATACTTGCGTCACCGTCTTCGTCAATAACTGTACGCATAACTCTCTTTACAGAACCATCGTTGTAGTCTATTCTTGCAGAGATATTTGTTTCCCTGAATGTAAGGAAAAACAGTCACTGATATATTTTTTTTATTCATTATAGGTAAGATCTCGCCTGATGTTAAGCGACGATGCGGCCTTAGATAGCAGCAGACTATACCTAGAAGGCGGAATAAGTCCCCCCCGGCTTCACTGAACATCATGCCGGAACACGGTCACAATGACCGCTTGGCGGACACGGTTTTGTCCAGTGGGTGGTAACTAGCCACGGCCGAAGCCTACCACTAGTATAGCGAGTGGAAAAACCGCACATAACTTATTAACGTCATTGGTGCGGGGCCGGGATTCGCGAAAATGTGATTTATAGGCAAAATTGTTGAAGGCCTCTCAGGTCTGGGCTGGTTTGACTGAACACTGTGCCGGAACACTGTTGCGGCACAGTGTTCAGTTGGCGACATTGTTTAGTCCCCTCTATAATATAATTTATGTTATAAGTTCTAGGGTTTCAACTATATTTTCGGTAATATTTATAGATCTAAATTTATTGAAATTAAAACAATTAGTTCAGTTATCTCGTGCAGGGGAAATTATGAACCGCTATTCTAAACATTTCAATATTAATCAAAATCAATGTTATGTTTAGTAAAATGAGAAAGGTAGGTTAAAATTAAAATCAGAGTGCTTACCATAGTCTTGAATCTTCCACCAAGTTGGACGTTAAAGAATATTTGGTTATTTTAATAGTATACGTTGAAGGCCACTTCAGTTTTTCAGGACTACTGTCCAGGGAAAACAACATGTCATCGTCAACTACTGAAATAAACACACAAAATAAATATGCAGTTAGTTCTTAGTTCGAGCAAAGGGGCAGCCTGAAAACCAGCAACTACGCTAACTCTGGGTTGCCGTAGTTACACGCTGAGATAGCCTCAGCCCTATTGCCAAAAAATGTATTTTTTTCTTTTAATTTAATTTATTTTTGTAAAATTTTGCAATAAATTTATTTTCTTTCTTTCTTTCATATGCGAAGCTGGGAAGAGAAATTCGTCTCCAATGAAGCTAAGCGCAAATATTTTCTTAATAACAAATAAAATGTGGTCTAAAAAGATAAAAAATTACACTATGTAACGTAGATGTCTGGGCATAAGATATTAAGAGTTATACATTTAGTGATTTTTTTGGTATACCCATGCAAAAGTTGTTAAATTACCTATTTCACGAATATTAGTTGTGATCTGTGGATTCAATGGAACTGATTTGACATTAAATACAAATAAAAACAGTGTCTAATTTAGATGTTCCTTACCAGCATATCCAGCCACGCATGCAATACAAAACGATGCAAAAATATACCGCATCATTTTGACTACTTCTTCTATAACTGTCACCCAAATATGTATATAACATTTGATCATATTCGCTTTTATAGGCATTTTTATCAAATTTATTTTAGTTTAATTAATTTGTAGACCAAATCAAGGTTTCGCACATGATAAGTTTTCAGTTTTGCTGTATCCATAATGTAATGGTATGTAAAAGAATAGTATGGATATGTGAAATTTAATATTATAAATCATAGATTCAAGTAGATGTCTTCAAGTCAGACTATACGTAAATGAAATTTGTTTATAGGAACATGGAATTCTTTTTGGTATACGGAATGGTTTAACTAGTGAGTGGTTACTAAGTTAATAAATATGGAGTCTTTAAAAAACAACCAGTTTGACAATCTGTAAAACCACAATAATTGGAGCCGCTAGTTGCTATTTTTATCGAGTTTTCATTGGTGGTTGGTGCTAGTGCATCCAACATTGTTAATAGCTAAATGTACCTTTTCTTTTTTACCTAGTTTGCCTTTAGTATATTATGTTTGCATTTAGTATATAATTAATTTAATCTGTTTTTTATAATTTACGTCATGTCCATAATATACTTTTGTTTATGAAATTTATGATTAAAAAGTAACATCATTAGTAAAGTTGTTATTAATATATCAATTAAAATAGTTAAATAACTGTACCTATTTAAGATAATGAAGGTTGTTGGTAATTATGATAATTTTGTAATGGTTATAAAAAAAAACTATTACACTTACTATAATATAATTAGAGGAATAATCATAAGGAAATTTTTAATGAAATTATTTTTATCGTGATAAGTTTATAATATTATATTTAAAAACAATTATGAACGGACCTTTAACCCTAGAGTACTAATCATCGCCTGAGAGGCCGCGCACGGTCAGTTTTTTCCGATTATTTCAAAAACGCGCTTGCGAATCAATTTCTGTACGCGTACGCGGGGGGGTAATGAGTACGCGGGGCCACTCCTTTGGTTTTATGCTCAAAGACGGGAGATCATATTATGTATCTAACATATTTTTAGTCTATCATTCATCATCCTTTATAAGCCGCTTACTCCTTTTGAAGCATTATAATCTGTTTACACCAACTTTTGCTCAATGCTGTAAGGAATGAAAAGACGATGGGTGTAAAAAAGCCAATTTTACCCAATAAGTTATAGATCCTCATTTATTGTTTCTGCAAAATAATCTCGATATGTGGGCCTATGCTGCTATATAATAAGTAGGCCATTGTGTTGGGGCGGAAATTCTGTCGACAATCTTTCGTAATTTAATTATAAGCCGAATACATATTGCATACTCGTTTAAAATGAATTTCTCGCAAATGTGCCAATTGCCAAATAAACACGTCATGCTCCTCAGCAACCCCACCTTCTATTTTGCAATTTATAAGTACATGTTGTAAATGTACGCAATTAGTACCTAAGTAGTACTACCTTTAAATAATTAGTACCTTAACAGTTTCAGAGATACAGCCAGTTGAATTTGGGGTTGCTGGAGAGCACCTCCCCAGCAACCCCACTTTTTATTTAGCAATTTATAAGTACATGTTGTAATTGTACGCAATTAGTACCTAATTAGTACTACCTTTAAATAATTAGTACCTTAACAGGTTTAGAGGTACAGCCAATTGAATTTTCATGCACCTCAAATTCAATTGGCTGTATCTCTGAAACTGTTAAGGTACTAATTATTTAAAGGTAGTACTAATTAGGTACTAATTGCGTACAATTACAATATGTACTTATAAATTGCAAAATAGAAGGTGGGGTTGCTGGGGAGGTGCTCTCCAGCAACCCCAAATTCAATTGGCTGTATCTCTGAAACTGTTAAGGTACTAATTATTTAAAGTAAGTACTAATTAGGTACTAATTGCGTACATTTACAACATGTACTTATAAATTGCAAAATAGAAGGTGGGGTTGCTGGGGAGCATGACGTAAATAAACATCATTGGCTAGCGTAGGGCAGGTAAAGCTAAGAGATAGGAGAAAGGGAGAAGAAAATGAAAGCCATAAAACTGAGTAAACTGTCTTTATTTAAATAATACAGGTGGTTTATGTACAGCAGTTGTAGTAGGTTATCTTTAAGCATGTTTTAAATACATTATAGTCTATTTGTATTGAAATTTCACGAGATGAAAGCACAGACAGTGTACACTAGTAAATGCGATAAATAAAAATTAAATGAGAAAATCCGTAACCATTTGTCGATCCAAGTTCATGTGCAAGTACATTTTAAAATAATTGGAAAGCTAGAAATACATAAAGTTAATATCGATATAATTTGTTGCGTCTTCAAGATTATTTTTTAATTAAAATACAACATAAGTTGGTTCAGTGGTAGCACCACAGGTGTTATCCTTTGCAGAAATGTGCATGTATCCGTCCATGCCCCACTCCGTACCCCATGAGTTCTTAAGAATCCAGAACAGGTCTCCATCCTTCTCACCGTAACCGACCATTGAGACCTCGTGGTTGAGGCGCAGTGGGTTGCTGTATAAAAGAAAGCAAATATTAATGACATTAATTATAACTCTCCTTGGGTCAATAAAACACAAATAGATACTATGTTCAACGTAGCTCTGAACACAAAACTAGTCATTGATTCTAGCAATGAAAACTAGTGTTGTAAACATAACAAGATAAATTACATAATTATTACATGCGGAGTATAATAAGGTTACAATTATAATAAGCTTATGTCTGCTGCATCGTGGCCAATAACACAGTCTGGGCTGATATACATATAATATATTTTTTATAGAAATTTAAAGCTTAATAAATAGAGAAAAAAATTATGTTTACCATCCATATTCGTAGTAGATGCCGCTGGAGTAGTGACTGAATTGGGTAGTGACATGCACTGATGTTGACAGTGGACCATGGTTTACAACTGCGACCTGTGGGATCATAAGATAATAATAAAAAAAATGTTTATTTCTTCCACAAGATCTTAAGGACTAATGTTTACAATAAATAGTTTAATGTAATCTGTATCTTGTGGAGGACTGGTGCACACTATAAGTTTACAGAATAAACCTGTGGTGCTGGTCACCAGTGCCTCCCCTCTGATAGGCTTAGTAAACTAAATAGAGTATGTAGTACAACTTAACGGAGATACTATTGTTGAATCGTACTAGAATATTTGGTAGGTGTTTTGTTGGACAAGATTAGAGATCTGGAAAGCCTGAAGTATACGGAAAATACGAGTGAATATTATGAACACTAGTCTTTCCCATCTTCCTCTGTGGTACAAAAGGCTACGTTAAATTAAACGGCTCATAAGCTTTGAGATGCTGCTGTGGTTTTGGCATAAAATTCGCTAAAGAAAACAATCTCTATTTAAATCAAAAACAATACACCAATTACAGGTTATACCGTTAAACCGGAGACCAAGTACCTACAATATTATATTTTATGTATAAATAACTAAAAGTCATAAAGAGTAGTCCAAACATTTTATTTACCTTAGTAGCAGTGTCGCTGAAAGGAGTAACATCTGTGTATCCTTTGATGGGGAATGTCGAATTTACTTCTTCAATATGACAAAAATCGTCCTGTTGAAACAAATACTGTTAGATTAACAAACTTGGTTTAAAACACAGCGGGAAAAATTGGTAAGGATATAACATTTTAGACTTCCGCGATTTAAACTCATATTAATTATATAACTCGGGACTTATCGCGTTGGTATTTAATGCTAGTTTTACAAAAACATTATAAAACTAACCTCGACGTTTCGATACAGTTGCATGTATCGTGGTCACGAGAATACTGCAGGGACGATCATCCTACGGCGCTCGAGACGATAGATTTACATCTACCCTCACTTGATCAAGAATGTTCTCAGGGTTGTCACGACACACAACACTAATGGTATCCTCCGGTTTCTGAATTACGTTAGGACGCAAACACCTTCTTATTACCGGATTCCACGCAGATGACAATTTGAAACCATCTTCACGATTGAAATTAGGGTGCTTTTTAATTTCAATTGCTTCACGTACCATTCTTTGATAATAATATCCTACAGTGGAAAGAATTTTCGGTTCGTGGAGCTCGATCCAGTGGTTTGGTCCAGACTCAATAAGGTGCTCAGCGATCGCTGACTTGTTAGTCTGTCGGTTTTTTACCGCTGCAATATGCTCTTTGACTCTTTCTGCGATGGTGCGCTTAGTTTGTCCTATGTACGAGCTACCACAACTGTAAACACCCGGTGTTTGAAAGGGAATAACATCCTTTGCCGTTCTCACACGCTGCGATATCTTGGACAGTGGAGTATATACGGTCTTGATAGAAAAGTTCCTTAAAACAGTTCCAATCTTATCCGTTATCCCTTTTATATATGGCAGAAACACTGGCTGTCTCTCGACTTTGTAGTCAGCTTTAATTCTTACTTTGCGTCTTGGATGCCGTTTATGTTCTTTATAGCCATTTCGTCTCAGTACCTCCTGAACATGGGCCAACTCAGCTTGCAGGTGTTCAGGGTCACACAAATCATAAGCTCGGTTAATTAGAGAAGAACCGACCGACTGCAAATGGCGTGGATGGTGGTGAGAGGCAGCATCTAAGTACCTATCAGTGTGTGTAGGTTTTCTGTATACACAATGTGCCAGGGAACCATTAGATTTAACCGTCACTTTTACATCAAGGAAAGGCAAGGACCGGTCTACTTCGACCTCAAAAGAAAATCTCATCTTCGGATGTAGGGACTCCATCTTAAGTCGTAATGCCTCCACTTCCTGTTCACTTCCTGTCATTATGCAGAAAACATCATCCACATAACGCTTCCACAATTTAACCGTAGAAGACCCGAGATCTAGCAGGGATTCAAAATGCTCCATCCAGATGTTTGCAAGCACAGGAGCGACGGGGCTACCCATAGCAACACCGTCTATCTGAAGGTAGTATTGCCCTCGGTATAAAAAGAAGTTCCCCTCCAAACAGTTTCGAAGCAAAACGATATAGTTTTCCGGCAAGTTATTTTCTCTTAACCTTTCCTTGACAACATCGAGGCATTCTCTAACTGGAACATTCGTGAATAGTGACTCCACGTCAAAGCTCACCATAATGTCACCGGGTTCCAACTTAATGTCCTTAATAATCTCGATGAAATGACGCGAGTTTTTTACAAACGAAGATGTAATTAATATGAAATTGGTAAGGACTTTGATGTTATTGTTTTTTCCAGTATCACTAAATTTCATCAAATTTTTCTATCGTTGCCAAGTGACTATGTTCCTAACAGATTTGGATCGATACCTTGTTCTTGTAGGGTCCATATTCTTCTTGAGTGGGGAGTCCATACTTCATCATCCATTCGTAAGCAGCGTTGTCGGTGCCACCGTCACAGCCTGCCGCTCCAAATCTAATATACAAAAATCCTAAGTATTATTCTTAAACTATACTTCTCATAAGAAGAGAGAGGAATATTATACATACGGCCAAACACAATCGACGAGAGCTTGATTGGAAAGGCTCAGAAGTCTACCACCATTAACCCTGGCCAGAGCGCCCTCTACAGCGGCAGTAGTACCAAAGGTCCAGCAGGAGCCACAATCTCCTTGGTCTGGAAAATAATTTTAGTCCTGATATTCCTGAGACAATTAGAGATATAAAATACCATGAATAGCCAATGTGGCCGTAACTTACTCTTAACGTTACTGACGAGGCCCAACAACCTCAAGTCGTATTCCGAAGGAAGTTCATCCTTAATTTCCTTCAGTCTATTTTCATCGTAAGGGAAGGCAATGTTTCCAGATTTTCCTTCAGGACGCTTCTTCAGACCCCTGCTCCTTTCCATCTCTTCAGGAGTGCGGTCAGAGAAATGGTTAATAGCCAATCTGTAGCTAAGCTTCTTATTGTTTATCGTCGCCACCATCCTGTAATGTTCAAAGGTTGTTGTTTTGTCATCCATTGTAATTAATATCTAAATTTATAAAAGGAAAGAGTGACTGACTGATCTATCAACGTACAACCTAAACCGCTGGACGGATTGGGTCGAAATTTGGAACAAAGATAGGTTTTATGATGTAGACCTCTTCTGAAAAGGATTTTGCCATGCGGGCAGAGCCGCGAGCATAAGCTAGTATTAATATAAATAATTAAAAACCTACTAACCTCATGTTTTCATGGAAGATAGACTTTCTTAGGGCGTGTTCCGCTTTATCCTGATAATTACGCTCAAAAGATTTGATAAAACTGAAATCAAAATGTCATTTACATTTTTGTAAAAATGTTTATTTTGTAAAACCATAATTTATTTATTGCTTAGATTATAATTATGCATTAGTTCAACAGTCACAAATCTTTCAGAGTCTGAGCAGCAATCTCCACGTTCCTAGAAGTTAATCCGCACTCTATCTATGTTAAAAAAATAAAATCAAACTGGCCATAATATTATTATTATTGTGTAATTTTGTTCTCACCTGCTGAAGACGTACTCAGCATGATTTTTATCGTAAGTATTAATGAACATAAGCTCCCTGGTAACTTCATCGCTATCCATATGGTGTTTAACGCTTTCTGATTTACATTCCTCTGAAATTCGTAAAAAAAATATTAATATGATAGTTAATAATCATTAAGAAATATAAAAAAAAATACGTTTTCTTGTAGTGAATATAATAAGACATGGCTGAGATATGAGTTTTTGGGTGAAGACGCGCTATGTACATAAGAATGTACATAGCGCGCCTTCTGGTTTTTCTTACCATCCAGAATAAAGACATCTTCATCAACATAAACGCTGAAGTCACTGAATTGCCACACTTCATGTTTGATGAGGGAGCCAAGTTTAGAATTGAATACTTTCTCTTCGAATCTAAAATGAAATGTAAAGTTGATAGAGAGGTTGAGTTGTCGTTGTAGTTGTTGTCGTATTTATCTTTGGTAACATGTTTTACCATGATTTTTTTATAATAACTTCTTCAGTTCAGGAGTTTAGTCTATTGAAAACCTGGTTGCAAAATAGATACGAGCACTCTATGTTTAACATATGCCATGAAAAATCCATAAATTACTCGATCGAGGGACTCGTATAAAATATAAAGTTTTTTAAGATACCGACACAGAAACAGACAAGCCGCTTTATTGTACCTAAGTGGTAACAGCAACACCAGAGGTGATTTGGACGCGGTATCGGTCATTGTCGATGCATTGTCGGACAAGTAGTTGAGCTAAACTACGCCCTACCTGACTTCATAATAAGTGTAAATAATTTTAGCCTTTTATAATATTTGTGGAGTAAAGATTCAATTAATATGCTTACTTCACTGGGATCCAAACTTCGTCGAAGTCATCATAATGAGCCCAAAGATATTTCCTTGTTTCTTCTCCACCAGCCTCATCTATTTCTTCGTATTCAAATTTAACCGTTTCTTTATCATCAACTGTTTCGTTGCCTAAATGTATGAAAATATAGTTAGAATTTATTGTAATTATCACAAAATCATTAAACAATAATATTTCAACTGCCTACGCTACGTAGCAAAATATTACGCGATTTTCATAAATAAATATAACGATGCAATAAAAAAGATTTTTAAAGTAGCGCAGGATACCCTATGAGTATGATTAAGCGGTTCGCTAATATCTTTATTGTTAAGTATTAATTGAAGATTTAATTCAAATTTCCTTACCGACAGCTTCGTATTCGTTTTCACCAATGATTGCAGGAATAATTGTTGAACCCTTTATATTGAAAGTACTAGATCCATATCCCTCACTGCACGTTAGTTTTGGAGTTTCTCCATCAGAAGTTTCAGGATGAATCTAAAAATGTTTACGACATGACTAACAGCGTTTAGGGTTGTTACTTGTCACATTCTGTATCGGATAGGCACATACAAGGGTTTGGAAGATTTTTGTATCTAATAGAACATGTCTTAGCTATCTATTTATAAAGGTTGGTCGCGATTTTGAAGAAAAATCAAAATGGTGGATCTGTCAAATCTTTAAACCCCTTTAGACGACAGCTTCGGATACGAATCTTTCTGGTTGTCAAAATTCGATCGACAAGGTTATTTTACTGGGATTCGGCTAGATGCTCAGTGCTCAGTTAAAAAAATGATGCTTATGTAAAAGGTTACAATTATTACACATAGTTACATTAACTTACCTCGTATGATACCATACTTGAAGAACCATTTTCATCTTCGACTGTAAGAAGAAGCTTCTTGACTGCACCATCATTGTAGTCTGCTCTATAAGACGAGTTAGTTTCCCTGAACAATAAAAACTTGTTAATATTTTAATCAGTGAACTATTTAAAAATTATAATTGATGATTGATTCTATTATACAATTGTTTTTTCAAAGGAAATACAACGAAACGGTAGTCACAAGCTCAAAGGCGTTTACATACCATACTTGAAGATCTTCCACCAAGTTAGACGTCAGAGAATATTTGAGCGCCTTCAGGGTATAAGTGTCAGGCCATTCCAGTTTATCGGCACTACTTTTAAGCGGCGATTCTTTGTCGAGTACTAAAATAAAGGAAGCAAAGAAAATATTGGACTTGAAACTGGTTGCTACTATTGTGAATAATAAAAAAAATATTTGTAAAAATATAATGTAAGAAAATATTAGAGTAAGGTTTTATTTCTAATCGGAACCGGAAAACGTAACTCGACTTCAGGTTAGGTTTGTATTTAAATGGTTATGAGGTGCTTGACTTGTGAGGACAAGAGATGAGAGATCTCTCGTCAGGGGGTGAAGCATCAGAGTAAACTTTTCTTAAGGCTTAAGCTGTGAACGACCGAAGACCTATTATAGAAAAATAAATATAAGGGCTTACCAGAGAACCCCGACACACACGAGATGCAAAATGCTGCAAAAATATATCGCAACATTTTGAGCAGCTAAGTAAACTTTAGCTTCCACTCCAAATTGTGTAAAATTTTGAATAAAATCTCCTTTATATATAAAGTTTTATCAAATTAACTGTTGTTTTCATTAATTAGGTTCCAAAATCAGTGTTGCGCAGTGCACACTTGATAAATTTAGTTTTGTTGTTACCATGTAACAATGATTGATAATTATATATATTTTTTTACTTCAATAGAATGGTTTATACCAATTACACTATTCAAGTTTAAGATAGCTATTATATATTATGAAGGTTTAGCATGGATATACCAGCTATTGTTACAGTCAAATCCAACAATTGAACTAAATTATAATAGAGATTGTATTATTAAAATCTTACCCTTGTATCTGAAATTTAAATTCATAAAAAAAATACTTGATATGTGGTTTATATGTGGTGTATATGTTGGTATTATGTGTGGTTTGCTTTTGATAGGGTCCTCAATTTACGCAACATAATAATATATCGCTACAACCTAAAATAACATAATTTTTATTTCACCTACATCATCCCGCTGCAGGGCTCAGTTCATCATTTTCTTTGGACTTAAATTACTTATCTCCACCGAGTTCTTGGCCGCGTAGGCATCTACAGATAGGTAAAGTTTCTTCGCGATATGGCCATAATACGCTTATGTTTGTAATCAAACAACAATATTTGAATACCTATGTCATTAGTCCTTTTTAATAGGATTTATTGTAACGTGATTAAATATAATAAGGTCGCTGAAATGAGCTAATAAACATTATCAAATTATGTAATATTTCGAACCACAGAACAAAGTTACATCTATAAAATCTCTACTAATACTTATCTAAAAAGCTTTATAATATTCTACTTACTAGCTGTGCCCAGAGTTTTACCCGCTGAAAAAATATCTGCATCAGCCTATGTGTTATTCGAGGGATTAAACTACCTATTTACTCGATCGGATTAGCCATTTTAGACATCCTAAGTATACTCTTTTTAGGCTTCCGTAGGTTTCCGTAGTAATAACAAGGAAGTCCTTTAGTTTCACTTTGTCCGTCCGTCCGCGGCTTTGCGAAGAAACTATAAGTCCTATAAAACCGTTCTTTTGCACAGCGAACGATATAATGCTCAGAGTAAGACAACGGTAATAAAAAATAATTATAAATTAATTATTAAAATAAGATAAGTAAGATGGAGATGATTTTTTTTTCACTAGCTGATCCCATCATGTGGGGTATTGTTGAATAGGTACATATTACAAAATGATGGGTTGCTTAGAAACTTTTTCGATTTAGTGTTTTGTTTGAATGATATTCAAGTTTAAAACTTTTTTTTGAGCCCTCTCTCTGAAATTTTTAAACTACTGGGTTTCAAAAACTGAAAAAATCAAGAATATATACATAGGTATATACTGATTTAAGCGGTGTTTCCCTTAATTGTGCCAACTGCCAAAAAAGCCATCAGCAGCGCACGTAAACTATGAGAGAGGAGAAAGGAAGACGAAAAAAAAATCCCGAAAACTGAGTAAACTGTCTTTATTAAAATAATACAGGTGTTTTATGTACAGTTGTAGTAGGACATTTAAATATGTTTGAAATGTCAATATCTTTGCATTGAAATACAATACACTTATTAAAAATTCTAGCAATGGAAGCATATAGACAGTGTACTAGTGAATGCTATAGATAAAAATAAAATGAGAAAATCCATAACCATTTATCGATCCAAGTCCGAGTGTAAGTAAAAATTATTGAAAACTACGACAACATAATATAATGTATCAACATTAATCTAATGTTTATTAGATTAACGTTTATATAATTCGTTGTTTCTTCAAGTTCTTTCTTTAGAGTTAAAATACAACGTAAGTTGGTTCAGTGGTGGTACCACAGGTGTTGTCCTTTGCAGAAATGTGCATGTATCCGTCCATGCCCCACTCCGGGCCCCATGAGTTCTTGAGAATCCAGAACAGGTCTCCATCCTTCTCACCGTAGCCGACCATTGAGACCTCGTGGTTGAGACGCAGAGGGTTGCTGTTTGAAAGAAAGCAAATATTACTGACAAACCTTGGGTAAATAAAGCATAGGTATAGTCCATTCAACGAAGCCCAGAACACAAAATTGCCCATTCATTTTAGCAATGAAAACCGGCGCTGGCAACAAGGATTGTTGTTGTTGCTATAATTATAATAATAAGCTTATGTCTGCTGTATATTTATTTATGCTTCATGGCCATAACATAATTTGGGCTGAAAGATCTTTTATATTTAGAGGAAAAGAAAAAGTTTAAAAAATGGTAAAGAAATGTATTTACCATTCATATTCGTAGTAGATGCCGCTGGAGTAGTGACTAAATTGGGTAGTTACGTGCACTGATGTTGACAGTGGACCATGGTTTACAACTGCGACCTGAGTTCATAAGATACGATTACTGTAACGTCCTAGAATTTGTCGTTAGACTAGCATATGGAAAGAGAAAGAGAAGCATACGGAAAAGACATGAGGTTACATTATGAACACTCCAGTCTTTCCCATCTTCCTCTATGGTTCAGAATGATGGACGTTAAATTGAACTAATAGACGGCGCTTAGATAGTAGCCTTTGAGATGTGGTGTTGGCGTAATGTTAGCGCTTAAGCAAATAAATCTCTAATTTAATCAAGTAACAATACACTGGTTACAGGGTACACCGAAAGAAAAAAAGTAAAATATTCAGATAATAACTAAAGGTTAAAGAGAGTTGTCAAAAAAATTACCTTAGTAGCAGTGTCGCTGAAAGGCGTGACATCAGTGTATCCCTTGATGGGGAATGTTGAATTCACATCTTCAATGTGACAGAAATCGTCCTGTTGAAAAAAATACTATTAGATCAACCAAATTTGTCTTAAAAATTAGAGGTAAAATCTACCAAATACTTTGCTGCTAAAGATTTTTTTAACACCTATCACCAAACTTCATCAGAACATTTTATCGTTCCCGCAAAACTATGTTGGGTATTATCTTTACCTTATTCTTGTAAGGTCCATATTCTTCTTGAGTAGGAAGTCCATACTTCATCATCCATTCGTAAGCAGCATTGTCAGTGCCACCGTCACAGCCAGCTGCTCCAAATCTGAATTACAACAATCCCATGTTCACCCCATGTTTTCTTCTTGGGATGGGTCCCAAGTCTTGATTTGTTGAATACTTTTTATGAGTATAGAGCAATACATACGGCCAAACACAATCGACGAGAGCTTGATTAGAGAGGCTCAGAAGTCTACCACCATTAACCCTGGCCAGAGCGCCCTCTACAGCGGCAGTAGTACCAAAGGTCCAGCAGGAGCCACAATCTCCTTGGTCTGGAAAATGATTTTAGTTCTGACATTCCTGAGACAATTGGAGATATAAAATACTATGAATATGTATATAGTGGCCGTAACTTACTCTTAACGTTACTGACGAGGCCCAACAGCCTCAAGTCGTATTCTGACGGAAGTTCATCTTCAATTTCCTTCAGTTTGTTTTCATCGTAAGGAAAGGCAACGTTGCCAGATTTTCCTTCAGGACGCCTCTTCAGGCCTCTGCTCCTTTCCATCTCTTCAGGAGTGCGGTCAGAGAAATGGTTAATAGCCAATCTGTAGCTAAGTTTCTTATTGTTTATCGTCGCCACCATCCTATAATGTTCAAAGGTTATTGTTTTGGCATCCATTGTATTTCAAAGAATATAATTAATTAAAAATTAAAAACCTTCTAACCTCATATTTTCATGGAAGATAGACTTTCTTAAGGCGTGTTCCGCTTTATCCTGATAGTTACGCTCAAAGGAGTTGATAAAACTGAAATAAAAATGTCATTACATTTTCATAGGAACGTTTATTATTATCATAACCCATATTATTATTGGCTAAGGCGAGTC
The DNA here is from genome assembly GCA_947507615.1 of Hemithea aestivaria. NCBI lineage: Eukaryota > Metazoa > Arthropoda > Insecta > Lepidoptera > Geometridae > Hemithea > Hemithea aestivaria. The sequence continues at coordinate 13,901,326 of OX382331.1, forward strand.
TGAGCAGCAATCTCCACGTAGAAGATTGGTACATTATATACCGTAGTAGTAAATATTTGAAATCCGAAACAATTTGCACCTCTATCTAAGATTGATGCTACTATCTATCTAAGATTAAATCGAGCTAGCCATATTATTGTATCATTTTGTTCTCACCTGTTGAAGACGTACTCAGCATGATTTTTATCGTAAGTATTGATGAACATAAGCTCTCTGGTAACTTTATTGCTATCCATATGGTGTTTAACGCTCTCTGATTTACATTCCTCTGAAATTCGTAAAAAATATAAATATTTTAGTTAAGTAACTGAACTGTAATAATAATGTTTGTAATATTATTTTGAGGAATTTGAAGGGATGTTGAAATGTTAAATAAATGTAAAAATTTATACGTTTTATTGTTTTGTGAAACTTCTATAATAATAATAATTAATAAATGACTTAGATATGAGTTTTTGAGTGAAGACGCGTGTGTCACGCCAATCATTTTCTTGTTTTGAACACGTCTCTATTTATTATGATCAATAATCTAGCTCTTTTGCTATTTCCAAAAAAATCTTACCATCCAAAATGAAGACATCTTCATCAACATAAACGCTGAAGTCACTGAATTGCCACACTTCATGTTTAATCAGGGAGCCAAGTTTGGAGTTGAATACTTTCTCTTCGAATCTAAAATATAAGGTAAAGTAAGCCATTGTCTTAACACTGTTTTATATACTTTCTTTTATATTACTTGCTGCAACCAGTAGTTAATTAGTTCACTGGAAACCCAGAGCATTCTCAGTGTTAAAAATACAATACTGGCTACTGGCATAACAAATTTTACATTAATCTCCCGATTGAGGGATTTCATACAGTTACTGTATGAAATCCTTCCTTATATTTTAGATTAATATAAATAATTTTAGATTAACCTTATATTTTATATAAATGAGTTGAGTTTAATAACTAGTTTTATATTTGACACCGACACATAAGCAGTTAGACCGATAGATGGTGATTCGCCCACAGACGCCTGTAACACCAGATCTGATGTCGCCTCGTTGCTTTCATTGCCGAAGTATTATAATCAGATAAGTAGGTGTGGTGAACCACGCCTTACCTGGCGTGTGAATGAAAAGTTTAGCTTTTATAATACTTGTTAAACAAGATTTCATTCATATGCTTACTTGACCGGGATCCAAACTTCGTCGAAGTCATCATAATGAGCCCAAAGATATTTCCTTGTTTCTTCTCCACCAGTCTCGTCTATTTCTTTGTACTCAAACTTTATCGTTTCTTTGTCATCAATTGTTTCATTGCCTAAAGGAAAGAATTAAAGTCAAATGGAATATTGATTAAGAATATTTTACTTCCCGCTGTCTGTGTGCTTAGATTCTAAAAGCAAATCTACGCTACACGTTAAATTGCGGTTTTCATCAATTCAGGATAGATTTCTTTATTCTAAGCGTATTTTTAATGGTACCTGAAGCGAGTATGTACCGTTAGTTAAATCATAAATAATTATATCTTAGATTTATATACCAATTTTCCTTACCAACAGCTTCGTAATCATGTTCTCCAACGATTGCAGGAATTATTGTTGAATCCTTTAAATTGAAAGCACCATAGCCATAGCCTTCATTGCACGTTAGTGTTGGGGTTTCTCCATCAGATGTTTCAGGACGAATCTAAAAATATTTACGATTTATTCTATACGCTTAGTGGTGTTATTGCTAGAACGGGTACGGGTTGTGTGATATTTAGACTACATTGGTTTCATTTTATTAACTGACGAAAAAAAAAACGCAGAGGGGGTTTACAAATCGACGCGTAATATAGTATTTATTTTTTTATGTATGATCAATAGCCACGCATAACTTTGTAAAGATTAGTCCGAATTTTTTTTTTTTATAAACATATTTTCTAACTCCGCACCTCCGCCACCTTTGTGTCGTATGGTCGGAATGAGGGGGGCCATCAGGCACTAGGTGCTGGTCCTAAGCCCAGAAAAAGGAGGAAGGCACAGGGGTTTTGCGTTAATAATAGTTGTCAAGGCAACTATTAGTGATACAACTCCTCTTCTCAGTAGGCTGGGTCGGAAGAGGCGGGACCTATGCCTGCTCGGATCTGCCAGCGAGAGTGGACGTAACTGGTGGACTATCACGTCCTCCTGCACTAGGACCTGTGCAGTAGAGCGCCGTAAGCGGGGAAGACGGAGTCCTGGAGGGCTGAGCTGAATGGTGGTGGGGTTTATACCACCAGGACGCAACACTCCCTCTTTGGTCCTTATTTCAAGCGAAACGGTGGCCGTACCTAGTAGCGCAGGTGCGGAAATGGCCACGATACCCGTCAGAGGGTCATCAGCTAGGGGGGTGGGACGACAGAAGGCCAAGTTGAGGATGTGAGGGAAGGCTATCACGGTGGATGACGGGTGACCTGCCCGTACTGAAACCAGGCCCGAACGAGCGACCAATACTCTGGCTGGAGTCGTCTTGCTGTCCTATATCGTCCCTAGTAGTCCTAACGTCTGTAAGACGTTCCCAAAAGTGCGGGCTCCATGGAGGGTGGGAAGCTAGGGATGATGAATTTACGATATATTTACAGATGGATAGCAGGTCTCTAAATAAAACCCAAGCTGCAGATCCCGTAAAGGTGATCGCGGCCGACAACGCTGCAGACAAAGCGGAAGGTGGAGATATGGTGAAAACCATGGACACCAAGCCGACCACATCACAACCGAACAACAATGGCTCCGAGGGGCGACCCGAGGATCCAGATGAAAAATTTGAGTCTTGGAAGGTGGTGAGCCGGAAAGGGAAGACCAGACCTCCTGCAAAGGTAGGAACAGCCGCCCCTGAAGGCCCCACTAAAGTGGATCCTCGTCTTGAGGAGAAACTGGCCAAGAAGAAGACACGTCGAGCGCTAAGGGCTGCCAAGAAGAAGGAGGCGGCCGCGGCCCGTCGGGCTGAGGGCTCTGCTCAGGTGCAGGACTTGGGTCGACCACGTGTGGAAGCCGGGGAAACCCAGCAGACACCGGAGGCCCCGACCTCGAGCGGCACCTCAGGCAGGGATTCTCAGCCTGAAGGGGTACAGGCGAGGGAGGGTCAGGGGGGGCCTAGCGAGCGGAAGAGCAGTGCGACTGGGGAAACTCAGAAACGCACAGTGAACCCGCAAGCTGGAACCCCCTCAGGCTCTGCCGAGCCACAGCAAGGGCCGTCGAAACCAAGGCGCCTAAGCAAAAAGGAGCGGAGAGCGGCGAAACGTGCACGCCTAGACGAGACGGTAACGCCTCGGGGCGAGCACAAGCGGCAACGACTCCTGACGCCGAACATAACACCAAACGCCAGCTATGCTAGTGTGGTGCAGTCTGACCTAGACGTCGCCATCACTAACGACATCACTGGCCAGATCAGTGAGAAGCTGGTTGGACACGTCCTCCAAGAACTACAAGAGAAGCAAAGCGACGAGGCTATAGCGGGCTACGTAGGCAAGGAGGGCCGACCGGGGTTTATAGGCAAACCACGGGCAGCCGATGGGGCCCTTAAACTCTGGTGCCGTAGCAGCTATACGGTCGAATGGCTGAAAGAACTCGTCGCAGGAGTAAACAAAAGCGAAGGAGTGAAGCTAGTGGTAAAACGCCAGTCGGAGCTCCGGAGACGAGTACGCTGCGGCATTGTTATACCCGACCTCCAGGGAGTATGGAAGGACGCCGTGAAAATCGCGAGGGTCCTTGCATACCTAAACCCCTGGATTAGTGTGGAGCAATGGCTGCTACAACACGCGCGGAGACAAAAGGAGAACTGGTTCGTGATCTTCACAGTGCCGGAAGATCACATCCCCATCCTCATGGACAGACGTAGGCAGATGGATTTTGGTGCGGGGTCTGTCTACGTGAAGTTTGAGGACCAGAGGGGTGTGTTCGTAAGAGAACCTCCGGTACTGGGAGAGAACAAGACTAGTTCTCCCATGGAAACCATAGACGTGGAACCAACACCCTCCACGTCTAAGGAAAACGCCGGCTCTGCCGCATCGCCTAACAGTGATGCCTGCAAGCCGAGCAAACAAGAGGAAGCCGACGCGGAGATGGCGCTGCTAGGAGGGACCGACGATGGGAAGAACCTCCCGGGCAGATGCTGTCGGAGCTGAGACTAGAGGGCGAGGGGAAGTCATTGTACGATGGCACCCCCTTCCTCCCCTCTTAAAATACTACAAGCGAACCTCCAACACAGCCAGACCGCCACGGCCCAAGTGCGGAACTGGTTGGGGGTTCACAACACAGCCGTCGTCCTGATACAAGAGCCGTGGGTCAGGACAGGCTTCGTGCAAGGTCTTCGGAACAGACGAGGTAAGCTGTACGGTGATGGCAACTCACCTAGGGCATGCATTCTCACTACTGTAGACATACAAGCTCAGCCTATAACTGAGTTCTCTTCTAGAGATGTGCAAGCTATAAGGCTGACGACACGGCAGCAGGGTGCGACGGAGATGGTGCTCGCCTCCGTGTACATGCACGAGGGGCTTGAGCTGCCGCCGCACGAGCTGGCGAGGCTCGTCAACTACTGCGAGGAGTCTGGTCTCCAACTCATCATTGGAGCCGACTCGAACGCACATCATCCTCTATGGGGCATGACACCATCGAACAATAGAGGTAACACACTTGTAGAATACTTACTTACAACCAACCTGAATATTATCAATATAGGGTCGGAACCCACCTTCGTCACCAGACGAAGCGAGACCATAATCGACATCACACTTGCCACTGAGGACATCACTCAGCACATTGTGAACTGGCGAGTGTCGGACGAGGCATCATGCTCGGACCACAGATGGATACGATTTGACCTACAGGTAGATATACAAAGAACACCTCCTAAAAGGAACCCCCGTAAGACGAATGTAACCCGGTACCAGAAATCACTGGAAGGAATGCTGGGCGGGGAAGAAGCAACAACTATCTGGGAGGAATCAAGTCAGATAGAACAAAAGGTAATAGACTTAACTGGTAAACTCCTGGAGTGTTACCAGCAAGCCTGTCCACTTCCGGTTCCCGCCGATGAGAGACCAGGTGGTCAACCATGGTGGGGACCGGAGCTGGACCGGCTAAGGAAAAAGGTAAGAAGGCTCTTCAATAGAGCCATGAATACAAAATGTGACGAGGACTGGGACAAATATAAAAAGGCTCAGTCAACTTTCAAAAAACGAATCAGGTTCCGAAGCACTGCAGGTTGGAAAAAATACTGCAGCAGCATCGAAACTGGTGCGCAGGCAAACAGGGTAAGAAAAATTTTTGCCTCTCAAAACACACACAGTCTAGGATCGCTTCGAAAGGAGGACGGGTCCTACACGAAGTCGTCGGCAGAAACAGAACGTCTCCTACTGGATACACACTTCCCGGGGTGCAACTTTGTACAGGAAGTAGGATGGCATGACAGCTCCAATGTTCCCACTGGTGAAAGTTGGAACTACGCCAAGAAGGTAGTGACTACGGACAAGCTACGATGGGCCATAAACAGCTTTCAACCCTTCAAGGCAGCTGGTAAGGATGGAATCTTTCCTGCACTGCTACAATGGGGGGGTACACTTTTAATAAACACACTAGCACCGGTGCTGACAGCCTGCTTGGCATATGGATATGTGCCAACAGGATGGAGGGAAGTGGTGGTGGTGTTCCTGCCCAAACCAGGTAAGAGCGATTACACAAACGCGAGGTCTTTCAGACCAATTAGCTTGACATCGTTCATGCTCAAAACCCTAGAAAGGCTCTGTGAAAGAGATCTGAGGGAAAATGCGCTAATAGACATACCTCTGCACCGCAACCAACATGCGTATAGCTCAGGTAAATCTACAGAATCTGCTCTCCACAAGGTGGTAGGGAAAATAGAGGAAGCATTACAGAACAAACAAATCTGCTTAGGCACTTTTATAGATATTGAGGGGGCCTTCGACAGAACCAGTTTTATCAGTATAGGGACAGCCCTTGTCAGACATCGAGCAAACCCGGTACTAATAACCTGGATAGAGAACATGCTAAGCCAGAGAGCCGTACGAACAGTGGGTGAGTCACAGGCAGCAATAGTAGCGAAAGGCTGTCCGCAAGGAGGGGTCCTCTCGCCGCTACTGTGGAACATGGTAATAAATGACCTAATCACCAAACTCAATCCACAGCATTTCTATACAATAGGATATGCGGACGATCTGACTATCCTGATACAAGGTAAGCTAGCAAATACTGTGTGCGATCTAGCACAATCGGCGCTGCGTATAGTGGAGCGCTGGTGCACAGAATACGACCTAGCGGTAAATCCTGGTAAGACAGAGTTAGTAATGTTTACGCTCAAAAGAAATCTTGGCGAGTATAGACTACCTAAACTCCAAAACATCGAACTCCAGCTATCAGAGCAGGTAAAGTATCTAGGTGTAATTCTTGACAGGAAACTGACATGGAACGCACATCTAGAGACAAAGATAGAAAAATCAAGCATCATCCTATGGCAATGTCGCAGGATGATCGGTAAAAGGTGGGGCTTAACCCCGAATAATACACTGTGGCTGTATAAGATGGTGATACGACCATTGCTATGCTACGGAGCGGTAGTGTGGTGGACCAAGGTAAACCAAGTCTCTGCAATAAACAAATTACAAAAATTCCAAAGGTTAGCCTGCCTAGCAGCAACGGGGGGAATGAGGACCACGCCTACTTCCGCCTTGGAGGTAATGCTGGACCTTCCCCCACTGCACCTGTTTGTCAAACAGGAAGCCACAATGGCAGCGCTGCGCCTTACCACATTAGGCCTATGGTCAGCAAATGGCACGCCGCATACGGCTGGTTTAAATGAGGCGTACGAGGAGGTGCCAATTCTGAGGGCTACCAATGACAGAATACCTAAACAATTTGTATTCGACAAGAAATATAAAATTCAACTTACAGAAGACAAACACCTATACGAAGGACTAAATCTGAAAGAACTTAGGATCTTCACAGATGGGTCAAAAACGAGCTCGGGTACGGGTACAGGAGTCTTCTCTGAGGATCTCAACATTAGTATCGCCGAGCCCCTAGGAGTACACAACACTGTCTTCCAAGCGGAATGCATGGGTATACTCCTAGCAGCCAAAGCTATTGACAACAGAAAGGTAACACAAAAACCAATAAGAATACTATCAGACAGCATGTCGGTACTACAAGCACTAGGCAGTACGTGCATCAGCTCAGGGCTGGTACACAATTGCCATCAATTACTGTCAAAGGTAAGTCTGACAAATAATATCACACTACAATGGATTAAAGGACACAGCGGTTCAAGAGGTAACGACGCAGCGGACGAACTGGCAAGAAGGGGATCGGATGCCAATGCTGTGGGCCCGGAGCCCATACTTCCGATCCCTTTCAACCAGGTCCGCAGCATTCTTAGAGATAGAACCCGAAATCAGCACTCCATAATTTGGAGAGAACACACCGAATGCAGACAGGCAAAGGAAGCCCTACCTGAGGTAAATAGCCGACTTACACGAGCGCTCCTCCGTATGAGTAAACCCCAAATACGGACGATGACAAGTGTCATCACAGGACATGGCGCATTCAATAAGCATCTCTTTACTCTAGGGATTACTGACAGTCCTCTTTGCAGAGCATGCCTGGAGGAGGAAGAGACAGCGGCTCATGTCATTCTTGAATGTACAGGAGTGGCTCAGTACAGGGCGCAACACCTCGGATCCCCGAGGTCGCTCTCCGAGATCGTCGGCAACCCGCGAGGCGTGCTGAGATTCGTCGGGGAGCTTGGGTGGCTCGAGTGACACAACACCCCACCCGCACGCAAAATGGGCCAGGCGGCCTAATTGCGGAAAACAGCCCGCATACCAATACCAATACCAATACCAATACATATTTTCTAAAAGTGGTCGTATATAAGTTTGGAAAAAATCTACCCTAAAACAAGGGATGATTATTTTTTGGTTCTCTGTTTTTCGATGGATTATTTTTATATTTAAAAGTTTTTTTTTTCACCAATCCGGTCGACAAGGAAATTTGGCAAGTATGATGCTCAGGCCGAGGAATTTTGCTTATATTTTAAAGTTTACAATAACATTTTTTTGGCCTCTGCTGCATATGCTGCTTGATGAAAATTCACACCTTTGACTGTTATTCATACCTACGCTACGCCAAGCAGTGCAGTCATTAGGCATTGTGCTTCGGACTGAAGGGCAATGTTGCCAGCTAAATTACTGGACATGAAGATACTCATCAACTAATTTGTTAGGGTGATAGACACGCAAGTAATTTTACTAGTAGTTCGCCTCGAACTGGGACCTCGCAGACCTAATTTCATTGAAAATGTTAAAACCTTAGATTTTTAGGTACCTATACCTAAAGGTAAAAATATAATGTACCTACGAAGTGTGTACATTTATGGAAACTTTAACTTTAATATTCGTAAAAGGTAACCAATATTACCAAAATTAAAACTCAATATACCTACACCTAGTGCAAACAGACGAATAAAATGTGACGAATCACTAATAATAACTACTTGTAACATCACATCACCCTGAAAAAATATCTAGTTTTACTTGTGTTTTACAACAAACCAATAACGTGACTTTACGACTATACCCACCTCTTATTGATATATTGTAGAAAATTCTAACGTTTTCGGCGTAGCTTAGAGTATGTAGTGACTAATCTGTGATCTCTAATGATGACAATTTATTGATTTAATTATGATTCATATTTAAAATAAAACCTACCAAGTGCAAGTTGGACGCGCTGCCCATTTTCGTTAAAAAAAAGTCAACAAAAAGTTGAGGTCTCATCCGTTCCAAATACGTACGCGCATAACATTGCTTCACTTCGATGATTATGTACTTTAATAAAGCCATTTTTTGAACATAATAATATGAATTAATTACATACGATTAGTATTCAGATTTTTTTCCTGAACTTAAAATAAGTATGTGTATTCAAAATCTGCTAAACTTCATAAACGGCATACCCTATGAATTTCGATTTATTCAGAGGGTCGAAATGTACGTTTTTGGAGCATTTTTTGCTCCAAAAACTGTTTGTTTTTCAACATTAACTGAGAATTTTTATTTTTTTAACGAGCATCAAGCGGCCATTGGCGTACGTGTACGTGTATAGTAAAAATTTCAACTCTGTAGTCTAAGGGTTCTGGAGTTAATAGGTCTTGACAGACAGACAGACGGACGACCGAGTCATCATATTATATGCGTTTCGTTTTTTTCCTTTACAGCTACGAAACCCTAAAAAACGATCCCAATAAGTTTCTTGTTCGTTCTTAGCATAGAGGAGTGGTGCTTTTTGAACGACCGGTAGCGTCTTAAAATTAAAAAAGATCAAAATAATTGTAAAATTTACTTTTAAAAGTGGAGCACTGTAGCCTATTTGAATAAAAAATTTGAGTGAGATTAAATGAAGTGTATTATTATCATTAAGCTAAATATTAAATATGAAAATTGGATATTACTATAGCTATTATTATGTGAACTTAAAAATAGGTAAAGGGTCTATTATTATCAAACTCAACGTTTTAAATAAATAATATTTATGAATTTATCCTGCACCCTGCGGTTTAAGTTCATATTGTGAGTATGTCAGTTCTCATGTAATCGATGAACATTGTAATTTAATAATCTCTATAGCTCTACAACCCTTGCAGCGATTTGGCTCATATTTGGACTTGAGGATTATTTTAATTTGTACTACTTGTTTGCAAAGTTCCATCAAGATTGGATTAACGGTAACGTTATATTCAAGCAATCTCTTTAACTCTAGAACCCTTCAACCGATTTGGCTCATGTTCGAACTTAAAAATTCTATTGTTTCATACTACGTGTTTGCAAAGTTTCATAAAGATTGGACTATCCGTTTTCTAGTTATCGCGTAACAAACATACATACAAACATACACTTTTGATAATATATTTATGTCGGTTATAAAAAATGTCTATGTATTAGAAAAAAAATTATCAGCGCACCAGTTTTGAAATTATCGTAAGACCTATCATAAAGACTTTAAGTCACCTATACTCGGCAACCCTGGAGCCTATTTGCCTATTTTTTTTACTAAAATTATCCAATTAACCTACTTAACTTGTGTGTAAAATTTCATTTAATTTGGATAAACCGTTTTTGAGTAAATGTCTATCAAACTCAATCACCAGAGGTCAACCGTTAAACTGGTCGAAACGCAGGCTTTTCGCGGCTCTCGACTCTAAGACCTCGCTTCGCTCGGTCGATAAGGATTTCGTTATTTCCTGCAGAGTTTAAAGGTACGAAACCCTAAAAAGCACACATAGTAAGAACTTACATCGTATCCTACAAAACTCGAAGTGCCGTTTTCATCTTCAACTGTAAGAACGAGCCTCTTGACTGCGCCGTTATTGTAGTCTGATCTATAAGACGAGTTGGTTTCCCTGAAAAAAAAAAAGTTGGTATGGTTGTAAACTATTTTTAAAATTATGCTTGGTTGCTTTTTTACTATTTCATTATGTAGCTCTTAAACACGGGCTTAACCCGTGTCTTTATATAGGCGTACACAGAGACATAAAGGAACAATGCTCAGAGGCCCTTTTGGGTTTTAAATTTTAATGCAATGTGGGTGAAACTTGTCTAATTCTGTCTGTGAGTCCATCTGTAGAAAATATTATTTCATTAATCTTTTATTCTAAGAAGAAAAGAAAAGAAAGGGTGGTCGTAATTTTCTAAATTAAAAGACGTTTTCATACCATACTTGAAGATCTTCCACCAAGTTAGACGTCAGAGAATATTTGAGCGCCTTCAGGGTATAAGTGTCAGGCCATTCCAGTTTATCGGCACTACTTTTAAGCGGGATCAGCGATTCTTTGTCGAATACTAAAACAAAGGGAGCAAATAAATATTTTGAATAAGTACTTGTAACACCTTAAAAAAACTGCAATACAACATTTAAAAAAATTGAGAAATATAATGTAGAAAATTATTAGAGTTGACAGTTAATTCTAATCTGGCCCAAAAACGGGTATTTTGGGTATGACCACACGCGAAAAATAGTGCTTGGAGTATTAGGAGAGAAAAAAACTGACAATAGGCAGATGCATGCCGTGCAGTGAGCCTAAGGAAAGGACTTACGGAGGGATTAGTAAATACCTAACATAGAAAAATGAATAAAAGCTTATTAAGCTTACCAGAGAACCCCGACACGCACGAAATGCAAAATGCTGCAAAAATATATTGCAACATTTTGAGTAACCTTTAACTTCCACCCAAAAATAGTATAAAATTTAAAATAAAATCTCGTTTATATACGAAATTTTATCAAATTAACTGTTGTTTACATTAATTAGGTTGCCAAAAATCAGTGTTGGGAAGTGCACTTCTGATAAATTTCAGTTTTGTTGTTACCATGTAACAGCGATTGATTATATAAATAATATATGAAAGCTATAGCATGGACATACCAGCTAATGTTGGATTCAAGCCCAACAATAAAACTAAATAATCTGAAATTAGTTTTCACAGATATAAAACTTTTTAATCAAAATTATATATTTGTGGTTTACTTTTTGATAGGCCCGTAATTTGCTCTACATTATGAAATATGTTATTTTCTCTCCCTATTCTGTCTTTCTCTGGGTAGCTGTTATAGCCAGTCAGTCCTTGAGGTAGGAGTTTAGTTCTTCAGTTCTTCTCTTCACTGATTTCTTGATCTGTCGCGTCATCATTTCTGAATATGTAGGGCTTCACTGAATGATAATCCTTACTCCTGACCTTTGTAAGACTGACGGATCTATCAACGCACAGCCCAAACCACTGAACAGATAGGGTTGAAATTTGGAACACAGATAGTTCTTATAATGTAGACTTCCGCTAAAAAAGGATTTTACCCAACGAATTAGGGAAGTAGTGCATAAGCTGTGTGTGTGTGTGTTTTTGATAAGACAATAATGTTAATAAAAGGGATTTGTTTCTTAATAATTAATTCTGAATAGTAAGTAGGTTTATTGAAAGCTGATAAAATAATCTGATAAACAATACGTTACTTTGAGTTATGGCCATAATACGCTTATGTTTATAATGAGAGAGCTATTTTTAATACCTATGTCATTAGTACTTTTTTATAGGATTTATTGTAACGTGATTAAAAATAATTAGGTCGCTAAAATGAGCTAATAAACATTATCAAATTATGTAACCTTTCGACCTATATCTACAGAACAAAGTAACATCTCAAAATACTCTTTTTTTTTTTCTCTCAAAATACCCTACTCCTACTACTATCTAAAGAGCTTTATATCTACTTAACAGCTATGCCCAGAGTTTTATCCTGTTGAAAAGTGCCTTAGCCTATATGTTAGTCCAGGGATATAAACTACTATGTGTATATACCAAATTTAAAGCTCAATCGAGTCAGCGGTTCAGTCGATTCAGAGGAGGAGGAAGACGAGTTGTACAGACCTTACATAACATGGGATAAGGGCAGGAAGATGATGATGACATTCACATATGCATCCTTTCGCATTTTTTATATTCTTGCAGGATCTAAAGGTACCTATATTTCTAAAATGAACGACTAAGCTAGAAAGAGCTTACAAACAGTTTATGCAATATGAAAACGTCCACAGCTGCAGATGGTCGCTTATTTACCGCTCCAACCGCATACAATGTTTTTATCATAATCCTGCATCGATGATATTCTTCAAAGACGGTTAATATGCTTAGGTATTTATTCTAATTGCAAAATTTCAGCCAACATTTATTTATTATATTATAGATATATGTAGAATACACACATTTACCAACGGTTTATTTATTTATAAGCACAGCAGCAAAAGATATATTGATTGATGATTCTCATACATTGATGATTCAGCATACAGCGGATGCTAATTGTTCCTGAAACAAAGAATATGGTTCGAAACCATATGAACTATCTCTATATTAAAACGGATTCATCTAATATGATTTCTGAATTTATTTATCTGGGGTCTATTGGGCTATGAAGTCGATGTAATCCTAGCAAGTGCCAAGTATTCCGTATTCCACATCCACGCCTCGTCTGCGACGTGAGGAACCTGACAAAAATGAGCTAAACTGTAAACAATACCTATTATTGTTCAAATAGGGTTCAGAATGGACTGGCAACTTTGAGATGTTGAGATAACGCATTGCAGTGCCTTTATAAAATTAGATTTGTAATGTGGTTTTTAACTAAAATAAAACAGGCCTTTTTTCGTACGAGTATTTTGTCGAAGTAAAAATTGATGATTGTAAATATTTATATTAAAGACGGATTGTATTTTAAATTTTAGTGTAAACATTTACTTATTTAAACTTAAAGTGAAAACAAGTGAAATTTAAAAAATACTTTTTAAAAACAAGCTTTAATTATTGTTATCATCTTGCATCATAAAGTACTCGTCAAGACGAATCAAATGAGCCCAAACTCGATGGGGTTGCGTTGTTTTATGACAGAGTTCCTTTGGCCACCTTCCAGCTCCATCATCAGATCAGCTCGATGTCATAAAAATATTGCATTGTCATCCGATTTACACACGCATGCAAATTTTCAGCTCAATTGGAAACCGGGAAGTGGGTCAAATTAAACTTGCAAGATTTGATTACAGACAGACAGACAGACAGACAGACAGACAGACAGACAGACAGACAGACAACAGACAGGTGAAAGTAATATAAAGCTTGTAAAAATACTTATGGAAGAAGCTTATACTAGTATCCAAGATTTAATTGCTGACAAAGTCTATTGGCTGAAATTGCAATTATTGTAATATTGTTTGTTTACCTATACCAATGTGATTGACGCACATAAGTGCATTTTGTATGCCTACATGGAAATAAAGGACTTGAACTTGAACTTTAATGGTAGTAACTGTCGTATATAGTTGGCTTTAGGGAACACCAGTGATGTTGCCGACGTGGAAGCGGTGATTGACGATTCCTTGAATAATTTTCATTCTTTCTTTCTTTGTTGATTCATTTCGTAAATCCATTCCTAGCTTCGGTATCGGAATTCTGTACAAAAATGCGTCGGTAATGACCGACATCACGTCAGCACCACGAAAAAATGGACTTATCTAATTTATATTTTAGAGCATCCAAATATGGATATAAAGGTTCACCATTTAAACAATAGAGTAAAATTTGAGGTAAAACCAGTAGTTTGCCACAAGCATAATAAATAATAAAAATATATAGTTTGCTACTATAGTCTGCAATAATTACCGATTAATGAACTAAACGGTTTAACTCATTACAAGTCTTCACAAGATAGGCTTAATTGGCCGGGAGCAATCAGGAATATTGCGGAAGCCTTTCTCCACGGAGATAATTTGCGAGACCGATCCAACGATTTTAACTTATGGCATGGATAAACCATCATTTATAATAACGGGAATGGATAATTAACTGCAATGCATAAACGCACTTATAATATATTTACGGAGTAAATGAACGCGCGGAAAGCTGTTTCCGATTGGGGAGTAGCTAATTTGGTTAAGTTTATCGCTACAAAAACCCAGGCGTGTCTATTTACCGCTAAAAGGAGTCTATTCAACGAAGCTCCTTCTTTCCAAAATGTTTCTTTACCGATAACTAACCAGCTTGAGTTACTAGGAGTTACTCTCACGTCTGACCTTAATTTTGGGAGTTACATCGAATCTATGGCTCAAATGGCTGCCAGGAAGCTGGGTATTTTGGCAAAGGTGAGGCAATACTTCACACCGGGACAGCTGCTAACGCTGTACCAAGCACAAGTCCGGTCGTGTATGGAGTACTGTTCTCATCTTTGGGATGGTACTGCCAAATACCAGCTTCAGACACTGGAGTCGATTGAGAGACGTGCCAAAAAGCTCGTAGATGACCAAAAGCTCACGGAATCTCGGCTGCAGAGCCTTGAACACCGTAGAATGGTCGCCTCGTTATCGGTCTTCTATAGGATTCATTTTGGAGAGTGTGCGCAGGAATTACACGAACTAATTCCTCCAAGCCCATTCTACCGACGGACGTCGCGGCAGACGGCAAAGCGGCATCCTTACTTAGTGGCGTTACCTACTGCCCGCACCAAGCGTTTTGCTTCGTCGTTCTTAATGAGAACTGGTCGCGTTTGGAACACTTTGCCGTCATCCGTGTTTCCCGAGCGGTACAACTTGGGTATCTTCAAGGCACGAGTGAATAGGTACCTTTCTAGGCATCTTACGTGATCCATCGTCGACCGCATTTTCACTTTCCATCAGGTGGGATGTGGTCAAACGTAGGCCTATCTCGTATAAAAAAAAAAAAAAAAAAAAAGCTTAATTTTAAAATTCAACTCACAATTATTGAGAAATTCGTCTTTTCTAAGCAGTGTTAAAACTGTGTCAAGTTTTAACAGAATTCGTTCAGCAATTTGAGTCGTAGATTAAAAAAGCCCTGATATATATTATAATTACTGCGCCCAGCAGTTTTACCCGCTGTACTGTAGCCTGTGTGTTATTCCAGGCTATTATTCTAAGCTACCAAAACCAAACCAAAAAAACCCAACCCTCTTACCTTGTTAGCTTTACCAAATGTCAGCTCAATCGGTCCACCCGTTTAAGCGTGAAGAAGTAACATACACTCACACACACACGCACGCACGCACGCACGCACGCACGCACGCACGCTCGCACGCACGCACGCACGCACGCTCGCACGCACGCACGCACGCACGCACGCACGCTCGCACGCACGCACGCACGCACGCACGCACGCACGCTCGCACGCACGCACGCACGTACGCACACACACACACACACACACACACTAATTTTCGCATTTACAGTATTAGTGTGATAACTTGGGCATTTTTTAGTCATAGCTGTACAGTAAAAATGTTTTTAACATTATATAACAATACCCTTATGAACGTAAGAAATAAATGTATACGCATGCCTCATAATATTACGAATATACCTTTATAAGTAAGTATTATGAGGGTTAGAGTTCCTCACGTACTAAAGTTTCCGGTAAACTTCGAGCGAGGTTTACCTCGCAACTGTTCTAAGAAATGAGAAGTTGAGGTAAGATCGGTATACAGTGTATAACCACTAATTATGCAACTAATTTAAGCACTCTGGGGTTTTACGTGGCATAATAAGGCTAATGATGTGTAGTTAGTGTACTACTCTGAAATCGCTCCCACATGACTGAGGATCGTGGTCACTGCTAGTCTAGGATGCTGGTACAGTTATATACTTCGCATCCATCTCCATCGGTTCTACTACAAAAAGGTTAATATTAAATGTATCTAATCACCCGTGCGACAAAATACTTTCTTAGCGGAGGTCTACGTCAAAAAACCTATCTGTATTCCAAATTTCAAGTGGATCCGTTCAGCGGTTTAAGCTGTGCGTTGATAGATCAGTCAGTCAGTCGATCAATCACTCTTTCCTTTTATATATTTAAGAAGATACATAAATACACCTGGTTCCCGTTGAGGAAGGCAGAGACTATTTCCCTGCATTTGGTACGAAACTTACGTAGGTGTACTACTTTTCCTAAAGTTTAAAAATAGCTACATGCCTACATAGCATGTAGCTATTTTTAATTACAAATATATAAATTAAAAAATATTTAAATGGAATTAACAAAACAAACCACCAACGACAAACTAGAGCAGCCTATTTGCATAGTCCCAATGAAATGTATTCGTACTCGTAGTTACAGTATATACACAATGAAATCTCCAGTGGGCCTCCAGAGCTGCATTGAACATCTCCTATGCAAACCTTATGCATAATTCGGATGTAGTGGTGTCCGAGAATTCCATTAGCATTAGAAAGGTGCCATGACTTGATAGCGAGCGGTTCTGGTACATTACTAGACGGTTGTTCCGTGGTGTCTGGCATAGGATAATACGTTTTTGGTTATTAACCAACTTTTAGAAAAAGGGTAAGGGTTCACATTCTTCGGAATTCGAAAACCTCTGTGGCGCAGTGGACTAATTGCAACGAAGACGACTATATAAGAACGACCCGCGTGCAACGAAGAAGGTTGCGGGTTCAATTCCCGCATGAGACAAATGTTTGTGTGATCCACAGACATTTGTTTCTGGTCTGGGTGGTTTTCAATATCTATTATAAGTATGTATTTACAAACGAATAGTATATAAGTAATATATCTGTTATACTAACCACCATAACACAAGCACTAAGTTGCTTATCTTGGGGTAAGGTGGCGCTGTGTGTAACGTCCTGAAATATTTTTAAAAAAATACTGGATCTAACTACTGGAAAAAATATTTATTTTTATTACAATCGGTCGGTCCTAAGGTCATAAGGTGGGTTTTGTACATATTTATTATCTAGATTAACTGTAGATTTGGTCGCCACTATCTACTACGACGATAACATTTTTTCGAATTTATTCGAGTCCACTCTGGTGCTCTACTATTCCAGTCACGTCCTACTTGAGAGAAATTTGTAATATTTAAGTCGTAAATATATACTGGATTTTTGTAGAATTTACAAGCTAACTCAAAATATTTTATGTTGATTTCATTAGGCGGGCGGCGGGACTTATCGCATAGGTTTTAATATTAGATTTACTTGGCTAATAAAATTTGCGAAAGTTTAAAGTGCATCTTGTTCTAATTCAACAAGAAGTCTTTCTATTAAGGACTACCCTATGCATGTTTATTTGCCCGCGAGGAGAAATCTTTTCTTAACAGAGGTCGTCGTCAAAAAACCTATCGGTGCGGTGCTCAAAATTTCAACCTGAACCATTTGGCGGTTTGGGCAGTGTGTTGATAATAATAGATATTAGTCAATCAGTCACTTTTCCTTTAATATATTTAGATACTTTAACTTTTTGATAACCAGTTTAATCTAAATTTAGATGTATAGATATATAACACTTTATTGGAACACAAAAAAGTACTTAAGAACTAAAAAACTATTAAAAAAAACTAAGTGTAAATTTCCTTACACCACATAAGTATTTAAAACAAGGCTATCCGCGGCCGGTCGGTGTCGCACGCGAATGTAAATTCCATCTCGATAGACCGACGACATGGTACACCGGCCCTCTCGTCTATAGAATGTTTCTATTGTCTATTTTATTTACTCTTAAAACATTCATTGGGACGACAAATAATTAGGTACTCCAGTCTTTTAAAGGTGTGGTAGAGTTGCAGTAATTGTGTGTAATTTTGCTCCTTTAAAATTTTAAAGTTGGGTATTAACTTATACTTTTTTTGAGTACATTTCTATATGGCTTGATTTAATATTTTAGTCCATCATAAAGTTCAGGAAGATAATGATGATGATAAAAATCTTATTATTTAAAAGCGTGACTGATTGATACATTGACTGATCTACTCGTATCAAAGCACAGCTCAAACAACTAAATCTGTTGGGTTGAAATTTGGTACACATTACGGGGTTTAATGGCGTAGATATCGATAAGGTCCCTTTAAAGATTACATAAAAAAGTTGCGAGCGTAAGCTCGTCATAAATAAGAGGATGAATTTGCTAAATGTCGCTAAATCTTCGCAAATACAAAAAGGAATACAATTGCAAGGATATCAAGACATTTTCTTCGTTGTTATTCAAATTGTGTCAAAACCTTTCGTCGGCGGCGTTCAGATCATGTTTTATTATAGCTTTCAGATTCAATTTAGCTAATATGGAAAATTGATCAATTTCTACTTAAAAATAATATTTAAATGTTGTTGTGTGTGTATTGTGCAATTAGAAATATTTGGCATAACCGCAGCGTAGTTTTAACGACTAATTAATATTAAACCATAATATAATTCATGTAGGTACACATATCTAAACGGCTGTAGGCAAGACATATATTTACGCATACCAATATCTTTATAATGAAAATCACGTATTATCTTTAGTTTCCAAATGTTTCCCGTTAAATTAATTATTTTAAAAGCTTCAGCGACCAATTAAGGTCAGTACCCTCAACACCAAAGAATGAAATGAAGAATACAAAACGGAACATTCATTCCACCGCATTGTGCATCATGCTACGTGATTTCGACAAACTCCAAAAAACGTATCAACAAAAACCTACCACCTTTTTGGTCAGAACAAAAATCATGGCACGAGACACATTGACCGTTCTATTGTGCCTTTTTATTACACACCAAATTGCCAAATAAAATTGATACTTATGCTTTGTATGCAAGATTCAATTTCGTGTGTAACTGTCGGGATAAACTTAAAAGCTATTTCTCAAGTTGCTGCATACAAATTAGTACCTTTTCTCAAGGGATAAGAGTTGAAATTTGTTTGTTACGATTTAGGTGATTCAAGCAAAGCGCACCCACGGGTAGTCACGCGCCGCATTGTCAGTAGGTATGCTGGAGGCTGATCGTCGGCAAAAACAGATGCATTCGTAAAAAGCATGCCCACGGCGTCTTCAAGAGACCCGCTGTAATAAAACGTCTCATTGAATTTGATTCCAATGATATTGGAGTAGATATAAATTGGATTTTAATGGAGATGCAATGCTACTTTCATTAAATCAATGCTTTTCATAAGAGGTTTGTCCAGATTAACAAAGCACAGGATCAATGTTGTAGAGGCTTTTATTATTACTTGTTCTACATAATACCTATATAGCTTAAGCCTAGCTTGGAGCCTAATCGAGGAGCATATTTAGAACAATCAAGCTTAAACTGTATGCTATTATTGATTAAATATGCTACAATTGTCCACTTTTCTAAATCAGATATTATACAATACAATTCATAACTCTTTATTGAAATACCACATGAAAATAAAAACTTAAAAATATTATTACTTGGATGTTACAATTGGAGGTCTTATCGCTAAAAGCCAGATATAGAGTACACTTAGTAATTAAATAATAAATAAATATTTCAGGACGTTACACACAGCGCCACCTAACCCCAAACTAAGCAACTTAATGCTTGTAATATGGTGGTCAGGATAACGGATATAATACTTATATACTTTTCTTTTGTAAATACATACTTATAATAGATATTGAAAAACCACCCAGACCAGAAACAAATACCTGTGGATCACACAAACATTTGTCCCATGCGGGAATTGGTTGTAATACAGCATAGCGAGCATAATATATTTATAGATTGACTGACAAGATTTTTTAATGGGTCATTTTAGAGCGCAGTTTTATATTTTCTGACTTATTTTTAATACGTAAGCTGCGTGCAAAATAAACAAGAAATAATATAACCAAAACCTTTTAATTATTAATTAGTCATGAGCTAAGACATTTATGCAAGGTTTGAACTCAATGAATATTCATTTCGGGAAATAACAGGGATTGTTTTAAACTCTTGCAATTTGCTTCTCAAGCCCGGGTTCTTATGACACCGGTACAGCAGTTTATAATATTAAAATGGATGGAATAGGTGCCCGGTTCAAAATTTAATTGTGTGTTAATTATTTTAATTAAAATTATCGTTAATAGCATTGTTAATTTAAATGTTTTCATGGCGTTAACGATAATAAATAATAACCGTTAATTAGCTGTTTATTAGTTAAATAAGTTTGTATGGATATAAGGTTATTAGGTACATTATAACTAACTGTGCGCTTTTGCTTTGCATGCTGTAAAGTACTTTTAATTTCTTTAGTTACAGTTACTGTTTAAATATAAAGTTGCATCTTAATCATTTCAGTAACTTTGTTGTAAAGAGGTTAGAACATATTTCGAAACTTTTTTACCTGTTTGTCATTACACTAAACAACAACAACAACAACAAATGTTTGTGTGTTTGTTACATCTACACGCCTAAACCAGTTGATCTAAAATTTTGAGTATATGTAGATTAGATTCTAAGTACATCTATACAATACAATAACACTTTATTGCAAACCTCGTTACAAGAAATTGTATAAGTAGACAAAATATTATACATAAAGCTAAAGGTGTACAATCAGCGGTCTTATCGCATAGAGAAATCTCTTACAGACAACCTGGTTGGAAGGAATATTGAGAAAATGTATAAAGATAATAAGACATAGGCCTTGGCAGGACTTAACATAATGCAGATAAACTGCATAGCTACTAATTACTAAGTATTACACGTGTGAAAGTACTTCTGTATGATTATAACTTCTTCATACCTAAATGGCTGAACATTTTAAGCTGAAATTTGGTACTGTAATTATTATTATTCCATATTATGCAGTTCGTTACATCGAAAACCGTTAAACATTTAGTACCTGTTTACATAAACGTGAATGGATATAATAGCATCAAGCTATTCACCAATAAGTAAATTTGATACTATCATTTAAAAACTAATTAAAAATATAATCATAATCAAAATTGGTACTTATTAGATCATAATATTAATATAACATGAATATTTAACGGCAGCTCTTACTGTGAGATTTACGTGGGTAATTAACGCCTCCGAACGTAGATGTATGGTCATATATTATTTATTTTATTAAACTACGTCTCCCAGCTTTTAGCGGTTATCAAAAGGCTTTGTTTACAATTTATAGGGTACGAGAGTATGAGTGTGTTGATAATATAGGCTGGAGTGTAAAATGTTCAGACCTATTTGTTGCTTGACATTCGGGAATGATCATCTAATTCATCAAAAGAGTTAAGTTAAGATATGACTGACATTCATATACCTTACAGAAATCTACACATTATATCTACTGGCAACAAAATTATACATAGGTAATAGGCATATAGGAACTTAAAGATAAAAAGGAAGAAAATTATAAAAGGTGGGAGTAACGAAGGACCTAAAAACACACCAGTTTGCCATCAGCTGCAAGCTGCAATCTATACTCCTTCCTTAAGGGGACCATCAGTCATAGAAAATAAAGAGAAGGAAAGGATTGATGACTCCTTCTAGGTATAGTCTGCTAACATCTACGGCCGCAAGATCGTGGTCAATGGCTAACCAAAAAAAAAAGCTTCCAAGCTTTTAGCAACCCGTTACACACTTTTCCAATAATGTCGGGAAAATGTAACGTTATTTCGCCATTCCACCAAAATACGAGTTCATAACAAATCAAAACAAAATGTGTTGCCAAATTTAATCAGCAGATTAAACGGCACACTGGCCGTTATTCATGCATTAAAGGGCGGCCAAATTAAAATTCTTTGTTAAATGTAGGTATATAAAGGCACCGAATTGGAATGGAGTCGTGAACTGGTCTCGTAGTTAATTAAGAAGGCAATTTGCGGGTTATTTATGGACTATAAAGTATTACTGAGGTGGAACCCAGCTTATCGACTCGCCGGAAATTGGATGTAAGATTTTTAAAATTTTGCAGCTTAGGGACAATTTTGGGATATGGAAATTCGTAATGAGAATGCAAAAAACTTGTATGCTGGTTTTTGGCGAGTTCGTGCATACTGCATACTTAATGATGATGTTAGTCTGATTATTATTTTTGGACCTCGATGACTACAAAATCTAAAATGATATCTTCAATTCAGACTAGACTTAGGTATACCCTTTTTTAGTGAAAAAGACGAGCAACGCTCTCCGGTGATGACTATTTGTATGGGTGAAGGTGTTTTACACAGTGGTTTGCTCAGTGATGTCTTGCATAGCCAATTATTATTATCACTTACAATGCAAAGTCTATTTGCTCGTATATTGCACTGAAACTTAAATTATTCTGCAATATAAGTAGGTTTACTTACTATATCCAAAAACTTTAATGTTGCGTTTTCAGCAACGCAACATAATATTATATATTTGTACATGTAGCTACCCAATAATTATTAGATCTAGAACAATGAAGTTCCTCTATTCTTGTCATCTTTATTAATTAGCACAAATCCAAACACATTATTAGCTGCCCAACTTTTTCTTACAATCGGGTTTCACACGTTACTAAATATGAACAGAGAACAATAGAGCCAACACAATGAAGAACGGTTCCGTACGAGAATAGAGACAATAGTTTCTTAATAGAAAACAATGTGAAATTGTGGATCGTGATCTGTAGATGATTTATTGATATATTTGATTACAATAAGTTGGTATCACTGGCGCTGACTGTGATTGAATGTTTGGAGGAAGTACTGAGATTGTTTTTGATGGATTAATAAAGGTCTGCGTGGAGCGATGACCTTTGTTTTTAGAGCATCCATTTTTGTGTCGTGATATTGAGATTATTACAATACACAATCAACGGCTTAAATAAAGTAAGCTTTGGCTTATGTACTGACATAGAAAATGGTTGCCGAGATAAGGTACAATACGTAATCATAATCTATTAAATTTTATTACCCATTTGTTTTCTCATAGAATTGTTAAATGGTAGGTACGGTATGTTATCAAGGATCTCATAAAAATAGAATTTAAAAAAGTTCATTATCCTTGATTTTCACTAGAAATCCTTTCCGAATACTACAGGCGAAGGTAGGTACCTTCTACAGGCTGTTATCCAGGATTCCTAAAGAAATACAGTTTTTAAAACTTTTCGACTTCGATTGTCGGTATCCTTACCAATCGAACAAACAGATGTGACCGTAAATAAGGTGCTATTAAATACTTTAACTTACATCAAATTACCATATAAACGAGGGTACTCTTTACGTAGCTTCTGGTCACTGGTCTCTGTCAAAAGGAATGCCAACATTTCTGATAGCATCATGAACTGACAGTTGTCGGCGGCAAGTGGCCCAAGAATGTCTTCTTATATTCTATACTTCAACTTTTTTATTACCAGTAGCTGTTTTAAATAGCCCGCTTTGTTGATTGGGAGATATGGAGGTAGCGTCGGTAATTGAATAGAGATGAATGAAATATTTGTTTAGAATTTCTTTGTAAATGTTTATGTAGCAAGTAACTTATAGGCTATAGGAGAGTGGGTGGAGTAACTGGAATTGTTTTTTATGTGATGCTTTCATAGTTCATTTTATGAGTATACTTAAAAGTGTAAGATTTGATCGAGGAATTGAGATAAGAATATTTTATAATAACACATTCGTCGAACATGCGCAATGCACATTGCACTCTCCCGAAGAAGGCGGAAATAAAAAAATATGGGAATTTTTTCACCAACCTATTAGAAATGAAAATTGCTAAATGAATGATTTAAAAATAAATATAGCACACAATTTCAGATAAGCTATGCATTTTATCTTTATGCTGTTACCAATATTTTGATTTAGTTAAGTATATTAAGTTTTTTAAAGTACCTACCTATTTGTAGTAAATATGTAAGTAGTACTTGTTTATATGCTTTATGTAAGAGCTCAGATACGCTCAGAGCTTAAGAAGATTTCAATAAACATATCACTTACATTTTTTTATATTAATATTAGTAGAAAAAAAAAACTTTAAAGCTCAATAAGTACATCTCACAAATAAAACATTTATCTAAAGATCTTTGAAAGTCTTTCCTGTTCAAGTAGCCAATGGCCGTTAAGTGAGTTATCAAAACAATCTATTAATTTGAAAGCTGTCCATTTGTAAAATGACCGCTCGGCAGACAAGCCATTATCTAAACGTTATCACTTGTCTATCTTAGAATGTAAGCAACTGTTTGACCAATGCTTGGGACTGGAATATTGTGGTTACTGCGACTTAGTCCGATGTTATTCTTTGTTGTTAGACCATTAATATAGCCATTGTATTGCTATCTAATCAGCACTTTGCTTGACTGTAGAGGTAGTATTCGCTGCTTCATAAGTTTGGGAAAATCGTACAAAAATTATAAAAGAAGGTAGACAAAGCAATATAAATAACTTTTTTATTCATCACTAGTAGATCCGCGCGCACTTCGTAGCGCTTATTAGAAAATTATCAGCGTTATTCTACTATATTGTGCATGTATTATACATATTAACATATAAACCTTTCTCTTGGATCCATGATTTAAAGATAAATTTAACTTGACTAAGGCATTCAGTGGAACATTTTAGTTTGGCTTTTACTATAGCTTAATTAATAATAAGAACAGAAGCAAGAGAATAAAGAGGAACGTGGCAGGTGTCTGGAAATTCATTTTTAATTAACATTAAGTGGATTTCACCCACGACTAACCGTTGTTACTGGCTGCCAACATCGCTTCTTTTTATTTTTAACAGTTCAATTATGAATTTATAAGTGAAAGGAAGCTTGAAAGTCATTATCGTATTAATTACTTTACTCAAAATAAATAAGATTTTTTGATATTAATTAATCGTTAAAGTAGGCCATATATTTCTCAGCCGTGAGATGCCTATATATTTTTAACACATTTTTTTTTTTTTCTAGTCTGCACTGTCCCACTACTGGGCAAAGACCTCCCCCAAATCCCTCCACTTGTCCCTTTCTTGCGCCACCTCGGGCCAGCCGATCTGGTATGTGTCTAAATCGTCTCGCCATCGCTTCCTAGGCCGGCCTCGGCGGCGTTGCTTTTCTCTAGGCACCCATTCTGTAGAGATTTTTGCCCAGCGGTCGGAGTGCATACGGCTAACGTGGCCCGCCCACTCCCATTTCAGTTTTGCTGATTTATAGCCAACATCTGTGACTCCCGTCTTCGCTCTTATGACGGTGTTACGTACTCTATCAGTAATTTTGATCCCCAGGATGCTGCGCTCCATTGCTCTTTGGCAAACCCCAAGGCGGAATTTTTGCAACTCGGTCAATGACCAAGTCTGAGTACCGTAAGTTAGGATGGGGAGGATACACATGTCGATAAGCTTGCGCTTCAGGGAGATTGGAAGATCTCCCTTCATTAGCGTCTTCATGGACCAGTAGCTCTTCCAGGCGTTGTCGATGCGGCGACAGATTTCTCTTTCTTGCCTGTTTTCGAAAGAGACTAACTGGCCCAAGTAGACATACTCATCGACATAGTGTATTTGCTCCCCATCTACCTCGACCTTACGCTTTGTGCTATTGGTCATAACCTGGGTTTTGGACCGATTCATTGCTAATCCCACCTCGAGGCTTGCAGTGCTAAGTTCTTCTAGCATAATTTGGAGTTGTTGAGCTGATGGGGCAAAAAGGACTATATCATCGGCGAACCGAAGGTTTGTTAGCCTTCTGCTGCCGATTTCAATGCCCTTAGAAGCCCATGAGTCGTTTAACTTCCTGAAGATCTCTTCGAGTGCAGATGTGAATAGTTTGGGAGAGAACGGGTCCCCCTGTTTTACACCTTTTTGAATTGGGAACGTAGGGCCTGTGCTGTTGGTGTTGAGTTTTATGTTGGCTGAACTATTGTTGTAAATTGTTTTTAGGAGACCAACGTAGGTTTCCTCAAGATTTTGGTTGCGGAGTGCGGTAAATATTGCGGCTTGGTGAACGCTGTCAAAAGCCTTCGTATAATCAACAAATGCTATGTATAAAGGTTGATTGAACTCTGAGTATTTTTCAAGTATTTGATTAAGGGTCTGGAGATGGTCTGTTGTCGAAAATGAGTGTCGAAAACCGGCTTGTTCTGGTGGTTGTTCGGTGTCAAGTTTTTGATCTATTCGGTTCAGAATAACTTTGATAAATGCTTTATACAAATGTGAGATGAGGCTGATTGGGCGATAGTTGCTAATGTCGTTTTTGTTTCCTTTTTTGTGAAGTAGAACTATATTGGAGTGACACATGTCTGGTGGGATTTTTCCTGAGTCTAAAATAGTGTTAAAAAGCTTTGTGATGTAAGGTAGTAAAGTAGGTAGGCCAATTTTTAGTGCTTCGGTAGTTATTCCATCTTCGCCGGGGCTACGATTGTAATGCATTGACAATAAGGCTTTGTATACCTCTAGGTTACTGATTTCAGGTATGGTATCTAGACGGATATAGGAATCATTTGGACAATTTTCTTTATTAGAGCTATCGGAATAAAGAGTTCTGTAAAAAGTGGTTGCAATCTCTGTAATTTTCTCGCTATTATAATGCGTTTTACCTTCTGTGTCTTTTAAACTATTTATCCATGTTTTCCCTGTAGTAATACCCTGTTTCAGAATTCTCAAGGATTTGTGTTTCTCTAGTGCTGTTTTTACAAGGTGAGTGTTGAGTTTTCTCAAGTCACTTCTAATGCTTCGCTTCACTCTTTTATCCATATCTCTATAACCATGACTGCCTATTTCCATTTCGGTTCTTTTCTCTATTAATTCTTTGGTTTCTTCTGTAAGTTTATTTTTGGATTTTTTCTGGCTCTTTATTTTATTGCTGCTTTTTCTTATTCCTGAGACTATAGTGTTGTACTGTTCTTCTACATCTAATTCGTCTAATTCTAGAATGCTGAAATGATTTGTGAGTTCTAAATTGAATTGTTTCGCGTTGTTAAGGAGATGATCTTTGGAGTGTTTTTTAAATTGTTTGGTGAATGTTTTAGCACGGTGAATTTTGAAATGGAATTTAATTCGAGCGCGTAGTGGTTTATGATCAGAACTGTATTTTAATTTGTTTATAGTGCCAACATCTTTGATAATAAACTTGTCGGATGGTAGGATGAAATCAATTTCATTTTTTGTATTGCTGTCTGGTGACACCCAGGTCCAACGCCTTTGAGGTTTTTTGTAGAAGAAACTGTTGGCGACGTGTAGGCTCTGTCCAAAACTGAATTGTAGTAGGCGAACACCTCGGGCGTTGCGTGTACCCAGGCCATGTTTGCCAAGAATAGACGCATTGTCTTGTTGTTGTCTACAGCCTATTTTGGCATTAAAGTCGCCGATGATAATATTCCATGTCCCTCTGTTCTCATCACAGGCTTTATTAAGAAGATCGTAGAAATCTTCTACGTCTTCATCAGAGTATGTGGATGTGGGTGCATAGGTTTGGATAAGTGTTAACGTTTTGTTGGGTGTTAGGCGGAATTTTAATACTGCAATGCGTTCTGAATAACCTAGAAACACATTATTTTAATAAAAATACGAAGCATGCTATTTCTCAGATTTGTTTTTTGCACATTTTCTTTTATGGTTTATAAGAAACATGGGAACTTTTTATCACGATTATTATTTGAAATAGGTGCACAGTTAGCAGTTATGTATAGTTTAGTTATTTACAAAGTATGTGGCCAAGTTTACGCCACTTTAAAAAAACAAAAACAAAAAGTAAAGCAACATTTAGAACTTTTGTATCTGTGGCCGTAGCACGACACATGGGATCCCGCTGAAATGTAAAGAGTAGAATAACTTTCATCCCATACATAGTACTTTTGTGAATGTATGGGATCACAGTTGACCTGAAAGCAAGACAAGTCTACGCAGCGTCTGTGCTTGGCCGGCAAGTCACAGTGGCCGTAGCATGACAGATGGGATCCCGCAGAAACTTCAAGAGTAGAACTGTCATCCCATACATTGTATTTTTGTGAATGTATGGGATGACAGTTGACTTGACAGCAAGACAAGTCTACGCAGCGTCTGTGCTTGAGGGGCAGGTGCAACCAACACCACAGAATAAATAATACTCACAACAAAGGATCGTCTTAGAATCACAACTCAATTAAGGAATAAGAAGAAAAAGATAAGGGCTTAAAACTTGGTTAAGGGTGGCCTCAGTCGAAATGTTATTGACTTATCCTTTCGGCCAATCATCGCCGAGAACCGCGGCAGGTGCGTTTGCGCATCGAACGAAGTGCGGGAGTGAAAAAAGGTGAAACGTTTATAAATAGCGTTAACGATGTTACTTTTATGAAGATTCAAACTGCTGACAATGACGATTAATGCAGACACCGTGCTACATCTAAGTCTAAACCTACAAAAGGAAAGAGTGACTGATTGACTGACTGATCTATCAACGCACAGCCTAAACTGTTGAAAAGATTGAATTGAAATTTGGAGCACAGATAGGTTTTATGACGTAGATCTCCGCTTAGTAAGGATTGCAAGTGCAAGCTAGTAATATATAAAAAGAAAGAGTGACTGACTGAACTATCGGCGCACAGTTCAAACCGCTGAAAGAATATATTTTTCTATGAAAACATCCCCTAAGATAGGGTTTTTGAATGCGAGCCGCAAGCATAAGCTAGTTAATTAATAAAATGCACTTAGCACTTATAGAAAATACGTTTTCCCGATACGTGCGAAGAAATAGAGTCGATCGTAGGTGCGTCTTATGAGAAGGTGGGATGCACGAGCACTTGAGACTATATTATAAAGCAGTCTGAATTTTCTCTATATCTGAATCAGACCACCTAATATCATTTGCTATGCTTATCTTTGTAATTATCGAGTGTAGCGATGTTTCCATCAATCTAATATAATACATTTCAACAAATTATTAAATAGTTCTTGAAATCTGATTTTTACATTAATTAATTGTATATCTACAAGGTTCACTTTTGGTTTCGGTCCACGGTATCTGCCTTTATTTTAATAAACTGAAATTAAAACCTTGTCATGCAAGGCGAGGATAATGAATATGCAGGGTTATACCATCATTTTGTAATTTATACGCTTTTATTTTCTTTATATACTCTGGTAAGTAGGTACCTAGTACCTACCGTACCAATTAAATGATCATGATATAAGTTTGATATAATAATTCGTGATTATAAATATCTTAAAACTAATCAAACAAAAAATAAATAAAAATCGATCCAAAAAAAATTGAGATATGTTATTGTAAACTTTGAAATTAACACGTCAAACTTTGATACAACCCCAATGTTTTTGCGTCGGGGGTTAAAAATGAAAGAAAATAAATCTCGTGTTGGTTTATTTTCACAACGCAGGACAAAATTGTGATACAAAAAACGAACAAATAAAGTCCGCAACCAACTTCATATTTCCGTGGCAGTTTAATTTTCACAGTTACACTGATTAAGTCGCAGAACAAGGAACTTTTACCACGGTTTCAGCTTTTTCTTTTCTACAAACTGGGTGTTGACCACAGATTACTTAATAGTTAAAGGTTGCACATTGCAGGATTATTAGGAACTTTAGAACAGGCGTCATCAGTTCAGGAAGAGTAAGAATATAAACCAATTTACTGTGAGAGCTTGCAATTTTTCAGCCTTTCTCAAACTAATTCTCGACAAAGGCCTCTTAACTCTTGTGCTATTTTCCTCTGTCCTCTCGCACCCAGATATTTCGCCATGCGATTTTGACAAAAACATTGACTCATCTGGCAGGTGGCCCGTGCGTCTTTCTGCTCGATGCCTCAACTTTTTAATTTTATAATGCAGGGTTGCCATGAAATTCTGCTGTATTTGGGCTAGGTACATGTTTTTCCTTCGATTAGTACGTTCTTCAGGTTCGAAGATGTTCAAAGGTTCATTGTAAGCCGTTACTCATCTTTATTTACTCTGTGTTTTACACTGTATGTAGAGGTACAGTCATTAGAGAAAAAAGCGCTCCCACACGATTCCATCGCGGATGTCGGTTCGATCTAACGTGTGATTACGAATGATTACCGAGAATTAGCTTTTTGCGTTAGAAGTGCCACTCTGCTGTAAATCTGGAGCAAGAACAATCATTATTGATCTCGATAATTGGCGAGTTGAGGATATGAGACCGTTAATTAGGCTACTGATGAACATAGTCCATACTTCAGTGCCGCGGTTTTAAGCCAGGTGGTAGGTATTCATTGAATTCGGGCTTGCCATTGTTGGTCGTTCAAGGTAACCGAAGAAGCTCTATCGAGCAAATAAGTATGACACATAAAGCAGATATATGTAGATGAAGCTAGAAAACAATGCTCACAAAATAAAACTGATTCAATCTTACGAATATTATAAACGTGAAAGTTTGTAAGAATTAATAAATAAATATTTCAGGACATTTCACACAGCGCCACCTCACCCCAAACTAAGCAACTTAATGCTTGTGTTATGGTGGTTAGAATGTATGGATGTCTGGATGTTACTCTTTCACGCCTAAACGGGTGGACTGATTGAGCTGAAATTTGGTATAGAGATAGCTTAGACCCTGGAATAAGACATAGGCTATATGTGCGCAGCTGGTATTATAAGAATGTACCTGGTTTATTATATTTAGTTTTATCATACGTATATTACTCATAATGTAATCACAGGATTCTTTCCTCCTACGTGCTTCAAAAATTTGTTCATTGAGTGAACCACCAATCGGACCAATGCACTGAAGTAAATATAATTTAATAGAAAATTCCAACAGTAGTCCATAAGCCATCTGGATGAAATTCGTGACCGATTTGATGACCGTGATGATGTCCCGTGACCATACACATGACCGGGTAACGTAGCGGAACTAGTAGATAACTAAAGCACGCCTATAAAAACTCATATTACGGTCCAATTATTCTGCCTCGTAAGAGCCAAGGGCTCATGTCCTTTTTCAAGGACATATTGTGAAGTAACTTTTTGACGTCATAATATTATTATGGATGCTGTAAGAATTGGACTTGGAATCTAGCAAGGATCTCTCTCATCTCATCTCTTATAATATCTAGATCTAATTATTTAGTGGATGACAGAAATAGACAAAATGGACAAAGATATATAGATAGATCAGTCAAATTTAGATTCCCTACATATACGAACTATGTACTCGTGTGACTTATTTATATACTTAACTGATGAACTTAATTATATCAGTGTTGTAATAATTGGGTACCTGTCAATATAATGAATAAAAACTGATTCTAATTTACTAAACTAACATTTTAAAGCTTATGAAAAACCTTTCTAATGAAACAGACACGTCATCGGCAAACTACTGGCGCTCCATTGACCTGAAACAAAGTTACAAAATGTTACTCATACAACTAAGATGACGCAGCAAATTACATAAGTAAATGGCATCAAGAAGTTGTCCTCACAGATCGCATTTACACGATCCCAATTCCCAATACAATCTCGGAAGTATCAAAGAACATTCAGTATTCTTGCAGGTGCGACCTCCGTACACCCTGTACCAAAGGACGTTCCTTTGGTACAGGGAGTACGGAGTTTACAAAAGGCACGAGTGGCCTCGAGACTTGCCCGGTTAAAGTAGCGATCAACAATGAACGGTAGTCCCCAACATTATGTCTCCCCGCGCTCTAATCTAACTCATGTTATTGTCCTCAAACACCACAGAAAAATATCCCTTATTTGCCCCAGTCTAAGTGACAAAATTTGTTAGCAACAACTAAATTATCGCTCTATTTAAACTCAACTCAAAATGAGTTTCAGTCGTGCCATACAAAAAGTTGCCTTCTTTTGTTCAGTCCAGGTTCTCATTTCTTTTGATGAGGCTATAGGCACTTTTTACAGGTGAATGGTGCCGACACCCCGCTGCATTTAAATATAATGGTACAATGAAAAGGCTAAATTTGTCGCCACGCTTACGGACTCTGCTATTTTTTCCATGTTATGCCCTTTTCGGATGAAAAGAGCTCGTTGCGTTTGAAACGAAAATAAACACGTCAACACAGTTTCCCGCCGGCTATCAATGGGCGGGTATTTCGGATTAGGGAAGTCAGCAATGTTTTTTTTACGCAACCTTTACGATTTATTTGTTAAAAGCTTTGGCATTACACCTACACTACGGTCAAAGGTAAAAATAGTTTGAAAGCTTATTTAACGAAATTGTATTTTCACCAAACAAAGGTTCAAATAACGTTATTCCTGGTATTCTTTTAGAAATGTCAAATCTGTTCGAAAAGAGAAACTTCGTGCTACACATGTGTGTCTTAAATTTTCGCGTGTCATCTCTTTTTGTACAACATCCTACGAGCGAAATAAAGTTTGGTTTCGGTTCGCAAAACTTACGCCCTCAAGTTGTGATGAATTGTGGGAACTTGCCGTGTTTCATACCGTGACTATAATATGCTCAAGTGATTCGTGTACTTAAGTAGACAATGACAGGAACCTCGTATGTTCCAGCGATTTGTCACGAGTGTACCTACGAGTAGTAGGTACAGTCTGCTATGTTCATCGAACCTTAGCATAGTATAATATAGTTATAACAGTTATTTTGATATTTATTATTTTGTCAATATAACGCATTGTTGTTATCAGTTGAAATCTCATTCCTTATTCGTAGGTTGAAATACAGAAGTTATAAGAATTGTGTGGATTGAGTCCGAAGCAAAAATATTAAAGAAATGAGTAAGACTTTTGCCTCTTGCTCAATGATACATCAGCCCTCATCAACCTTTTAATAAAGAGAAGTGTTTGTTACTTAACCCTTTAATATGATATCCTTAGCACCCTGTGACATAAAACAATAGAGTAATAAACTCAGTAATCATGTCTGTAAAGTATCCTCATAATATGAACAAAATTCCAACATCAAGACGGTTTGCTTTCTAGAACCTATTAGACATGCTAATGAACGCGGAGTGCTCTCTACCCCATATTCGGTACGTTTACTTAATATACTCGTATAATTATTCGCAATTTGAGTTACCGCTGCTATTAATTATAATATCTAAAGTTAAAATGGAATTGATGCAGAAAAGTCTATCGAACGTTCAAGATTAAATTGTAATGCAGCATGTGGATTTCATACTTAAATTGTTTTGACGTCGCTGTCGTGTTCCTATAGCTTTTTTAGAGAATTGCTATTATGAAATACAGTTTTTTCGAAATTTGACTCGAAGGCTCGAAGAGACTCGTTCCCTTTGACATGAATCGTGAATAACTTATATATTATGTTCTTAAGAACGTGTCCAATAAGTCTTTGCAACAAGGACGGTACACTTTTAGGAAGTATCTTGGATTATAATACTTGTCGTCAGTACGTCACCACTGTTGTTGTAGACGTATGCGACGGTTAAAAAAAACTACGAAGTTTTATCAATAAATTCAGAACAAAGATACCACGTGTAACTAAATGGTCCAAGCCATTGAAGTGATTTCAGATAACATCGTAACATTAAGGCATCAGCAAAAAATCAGTCCAATATAAATAGATCCTCTCATTCAGGTGACCTAATATGCAAAGTAGTCGGAGCGAGGGTTCTGTGTAGCTGGTCAATGATCACATCCGAGATATTGTGTGGTGTGCGTGAACGACAATGCGATGCGAGGCTTAGAAACACAAACAAAAACAATCCATGACACACACGTGTGTGTTTTGAGGAGGGTGACCTGGATGTTATAAATAGCAAGACTTTTTTAATTATCAAATTGGTATGTATGACACAATTTTGTTTTATTTTAGTATTAAGAAGGGTAACCTGGATATTATAAATAGCTTGACTACACGTAACAAACATACACGCACAAACTTACTACTTTATAATACCCAAGTATTTTTTTTGTGGTTTATACTCCAACAGAACAGTTTACCCTACTTACACCTCACAGTCACACACAAATCACAATTATAGGCTGTGTGGCCAACCTATATGTTGCAGTTTCAGGTCACCGAGAAAATTACAAGGCCTGCAACATGACTTAACGACTGCCTCCTACCTATCTTATAGGAAAAAGCCGGGACCCACAGTTTTGCGTGCCTTCCGAAACACAGGAGCGTCAAGCGTCCAGGCGAACTTTCTGCCACATATTGAGATTTGAACCCAGTGCTTTCGGATTACAAGCCGGACGTATGACCTGGGCCACGGACTGGATGCTATAAATTATATTATGTGATTTTTATTTTGTCATTATTTCAAGTAAACAGTAAATCATATAAACTCATGGTTACCGTTCACTAGTACAGGGACAGAAGCTTATCCCTGACGTGAACTATAAAGGGGCACAAACAAAAGCTTTTAGTTTGGGCAAACACAGTATTTGATAACGCTTAATTTGCCTATTAATTTATTAATGACGGGGAAGGAATATGTGCCATTTTGCTCGTTTATTATAGACGTATATCCAACGAACTAGATATTATTTCTTTGTAGCGTATATCTGACAAACTAAATTTTGTCAGTGCAAAAACATGTAGAGTTTTTATCTATGTAGAGGACATTATTTCTTCGTATAACTAACTTAAACATTTTGTTTAACGGATAAATGCATTTTTTAATAAATTTTTGTTGTTTTATATTTCGAACATAATTTAATTAAGTAGAGTTAACTGTACTGATTAAGGGCAGCGTTATTGTTTCCATCAGTCTTGCTCGTTTTCTTAGTTCATTGGATAAAAAAAGTTCTATGTAGCCAGGGAGAGATTCACATTGCATTCTTGGTTTATTAGAAAGAAAGAAAGAAAGAAAGAAAATAATCATTGCCAAATTTCATATTACTATTTACGTAAAATCTATTTATTTATATCATAACAACAATGTAGGTATTATCTAGGTCTTAGTGTAACTTATTGTACATCTACATACCCTGTGAGGGCGCTTGTTGACAGTGCAAACATGCATTTATAAACAAAGAAAAAATTTATTAAAATAAGTTGATAAAAAATATTGATTACATTGGTTAAAAAATAAAATTTCAAATGTCAGCTAAATAATAATGAAACTATACGATGTTATATACATAAAACAGGTCATATATACCAATTATATTAAAGTAAATATAATGTCATACTGAGATAACTTAGTAAAAAATTTGTTTTTCCTTAGGGGAAAACATTATTACAAATTAATTACAATTAATCTGCCTAAAACTATATTAAGGTGCTTATATAAAAAAAATACTTTTTATATATCTACCGGAAGAAAAAAACCCTTTTAAAATAATCAGTAAGACTTTCTTGAAATGAGCAGTTAAAACGAGTTACCGACCGTGGGACAGTACTTGACGTCCACATCTCGCACAGTATGCGTATGCGCAGGACCAGATGTTAATGTTCTATAATAAGCTCCTTGCACCCATGTTCGATGCTTTTAACTCTTTCGATAAGCGTACACTTGTCTTACATTATAGGTGAAGTCAATTTGTTTGTAAGCAAGCGTAAACAGAGCTGTTTTGTGAGGGTATAAAGGTTTTACAAAGGTATTCTATATAAATATGGATCGTTCAGGAAAATTTTCAGGAACAGGTATCATAATAATATTATGCCTATGTACAAACAAATACTTTGTGATTTAAATATGTCCAATTAATAATCTTTATTTTAAGAAGGTCAAAAAGGTTTCTTCGCGTTGAACTTTAATGTTTCCGTTTACGACTTACAAAATGTCGATTTGAATGTGTAACATTACAAAATGTTATGTACTTACCTAATAATTCTACGACTAAATATTTAGAAAATTATCTATTTATTTAAAATACTAAAAAATGTATTTTAATTTTAACATACTCTACTTAATTAAAAATAAATAACGCCTAACACTTTTTTATAGTTAGTGCTATGCGATATTATTTCTAGTAGTGTTTTAGGGGCGATAATAATAAAATATTATAGGTTACTCGTTCAGCGACAAATCAAAAATAATTATTTTACATATTAAAAATATATAAGAAAAGAAGAATAGATGAGTTATATAACAACATGTACCTGCTCGTAAAATCATCAAAACCTATCACCGAAGGATTTTTTTAAAGCCTAGTTTAACCTTGTTTTCTGATCTACAACGGCAGCTGCACATAAACAACTAGACCAAAGCCTATTTCTGTCACAAGCTGGTTCAACTCTTGGATTATTTGTGAGCCAGTGACCGCTGATTCAGGTTCTTTAGATGCAGACCACTCAGCCTCGCACTAACATTAAGCCTTATACAGATAATACTAGACCAGATAAGTCTAAGCTAGCCACAGAATTTTAAGTAGATCGTTCGCCTTCTCAGAAAACGGTTAGGAGGATTTCTGTCAGGGGTGTGACATAATGGTCTTAAATCTCAGCAACTGAGCTAGGTCTCAACTTAGCTTGAATGTACTGACTCTACCTGTCTCCTACATAAGAGCCAGTTCAACTTCGCGCAAATGCTCGCACAGCATCAAATTCTCAGACATAACGAAACGTCAATAGCACTTTTCTGTTGATAAGTAAAAAGTTGACATTTCGCGTGAACATTGCACGAAGTGTAAAATAATGTGTAAAAATAAAAAATGTAGAATTTTATCAGTTATCTTATAAAGGCAGACTTTTGGGAGCAAAATCAGCTTCATGTCACATTTTTGGGTTGATTTATCTATGATTCCAGTTTACTTTATATCTTAGAGCAAATAGTATTTTATTTTTTGATGACACCGGTTTTAGGCAACATTCGTGCCTATTGTTTTTCTTGAAATAATACTTCATACATATTTATAAGTTAGGCACTTGAGTGGAAAGACAAAATATCGATGTAATTTAGATAAAAATTATATTATCCTCTCTAAGTTATGTATATTATTATTTTAAATAGTCAAAAATGTATCTATTAATAAATTTAATATCCAAAGGATTGCAGGAATATTTAGCCAGGGATTTGAATTGATTCTTAATTAAAATTCCGCCCGCAACCCAATCAGTTGTTAAAACAAAACTCCAAAGTCCAAATATTCGAAATATGTCCAGAGTCGGTTCGATTGTCTATGGGTGCCATCAGAAGAATGCTTTAATTAAATTAATGGATGGCGAACCTGAAAAAAAACAAGTGTCGAAGCATTTTGGCCCTAATGAGCTAAAAGGATACCTAACGTAATATATTTTAAAGATCGTACATAAAAAACTTCTTATTTTAACTTTACTCAGAACCTTTTGCCCTTGCCATATGTTTGAAACATTTTTTAATTTATGACCTAGAGGTAAATCGCAAAAATTATAAAAGCCAAATTTGTCTTTGAGCACGCTTAAAAACGTCTGAATCAGCTATGATGTCATATAATATGTAGCAAGCACATAATATTATTGATTTTAAGAACACTCAATTATCATCAAAATATCCAAAACCAATTCCAAACTCATGTCACGTCATCGTTAATGCGCATCTCGCAATTTCATACTCCATTTTGACAATATTAAAGTTCGTTATTACAACAAAAAGTGGACCGACGAAGAGGGCGGACGTGGGAGGTATATAAACGGACCTGACGAACAAATTCGACGGTGGTCCCACTCTGGAGCCACCGTAAAGGCAGTCATAACTTGTAATACTGCTGTAATTGAAATTGTACGAAATATAAATGCCGTTGTGCTGACGTGTTCTGCTTGATGTTGACAATTATCGGCTCTGATTTCACGATAACTTTTGAACAAGATTCATGTACCACATTAGTACATAGCTTGCTCTTACTTGCTGACTTTCTTATCGTAAAATTGTGAGCGTAATACTATGAATATGTTACTAAACTCGACTGGATTTTACATTGAACTCTACCGCCGGTTTACTGTTAGAGCACTTTTAGGCAAGCTCTAGATTAAAACCTTTCTTAGGACTAGAGAAAGTTGATTCTATAAATAAATGTGCAACACAATTACTTTAATTCTAAATTACTACAATTACATAAACTGACTTTAACGATTGGTTGCGTCAGTTGTGAAACAAGCTCTTGAACATCCAACGCTCCCGATTATATCTCTGACGGTAGCAATTAAAATTTCGCATCGCATTTTGGCGCTGAGCGAACCCGTATTAAGACCAATTGAGCCGATGTACAGAATTGGATACATCGATGAGTCATACATTATTTAAACTTTTAACAAAAGAACAACTTTAAACGAAAGACAGCCAAATCAATGAATGACTCAATGATATTTGTAATGTAACCATTAGTATTTAATTTAATGGAATACTTATTTTTAACCCCCGACGCAAAAACGACGGGGTGTTATAAGTTTGACGTGTCTGTCTGTCTGTCTGTCTGTCTGTGTGTGTGTGTGTGTGTGTATGTGTGTGTGTATGTGTCTGTCTGTGGCATCGTAGCGCCCAAACGGATGAACGGATTTTGATTTAATTTTTTTTGTTTGAAAGTAGAGTTAGTCGAGAGTGTTCTTAGCCATGTTTGGTGAAAATCGGTCCAAGATGGCCGCCGCTACAAAATGGCGGATTACTTTTTTCTTCCACGACCCCCTCAATATGGGTATCAAATAAAAGGGCTTAACGAGTACAATACAGCCCACTATATAAAATTTAAAATCCAAGATGGCCGCCATCAAAAAATGGTGAATTACGTATTGCGTTGGGGGTTTTTTTAAATTTTTAATTTAATTCACTTGTTAAATTAAATTTTAAGGGTGCTAAAATTATAATCAAACTTCAAACAAAAAGCTTTTTAAAATTGTATACCATTGTAGTGTAGTTTATTTTATACTTCTGGTCCTACTGAGACCATAAATTGAAAATATTATTGTAACTACAACAAAATCTGATACGCCAGCTTCAAAACACCCACAAACATCGTAACTCTAACCCACACAAAAATCTAAAAGCAGGTGAGTGTCAGATTTAACTAAACACCGAAAACAGGCCATTTCAAAACGAGACAAATCCATAATAGCTGTCACGACTGACTATTATTAATGTATTTAGTGGCTATAACTCAGTATTAGATTCCCAGATTATGCCTTGATGAGACCTGATACGGGATAATTTACATTTTAATCGGGTGACGATCGCATGACGTCAGTACAGGCGCTTGGTTAAGATTAGACATTTCAAAAGTTGTTAAGACGACTTCATTGGATTAAGCTCAATAACCAGAGTGATAGATGGTTTTAATCTTCGTTCTATTGCCTATTAGGCACGTATGAGTATTAAAATAGAGAGGACTGGTCTAGTTTTTCTTGCCTTCTCGAAAAATCTTTATAAATCGAGCGCTTTTCTGCGCAGCTTGAGAGAAATAAATCGGTACGTAAGTACAGACTCTGACGGAAACAGCGACTTTGGAATATAAACGTAGAATAGCGGATTTTTTATAATTGAGCTAAAACTGTCAGTCTTTATTACATTAAAAATTCATTCTTTAAAAGATCATGTTGTTCCTATTCTGATGTCCATCTTTTAATTTTAATTGTATACTTAACGTCGCGTGATAAATTATTATTAATCAGAAGTTAACTGTCCAGTAAATTACAGTAAACGGTTAAGAGTTCGATCACCATTAAATTACAGTGTGTGTCTATAGACATGAATTTTGTATGGCAAATAGATGCAATTTAAAAGTAGTTTACCTCTACTAGTCCAGTCAATTTAGACATTCGAAGTTACATAAAGTCCCAACAAGCTGAATTTCTGTGAAGTTGTTCAAAACATAATTATAAACAATGTCTAGAAGTTCCCCATCATTCCCCTGTAAGGAAAAAATTTAATTCAAGATCAAAGGTCAAACAATGAGTTTTTCGCGATTTTCAGCAAAACGGTAAGTTTTATCATAAAAACATCTTAGACAAAATTGTAGATCATAAAATTGTCTACAAAAAATTAGGCTCAAACTATGTCTAAACCAAATTGTAGCTTAATGGGGTCATTAGTTACTGATTTCGTATTCAAACATTGACCTCCTTTATCCCGCCTTAGAGGTTGATTTTTGGAATAAAAAGTATCCCATATCATTTTTTAGGACTTGGTCTACCTTTGTACCAAATTTCAGCTCAATAGGGCCAGCGGTTCTAAATTTACCATACAAACTTTGCCCCCCCTTACCCCCTCTTTAAAGTTAAATTGTGTCATAAAAACTATTCAATGTTCCTCAACACAATCCCAACAATCGTTTTACAAAATTTCAGCTCAATCGGGTAAACGGTTACGGATTTGCATACAAACGTTTTTCGGGAATAATTCCTTTTCCTGAGGGAATTTCAAAAAATCGCTTCTTATTGCACGATGAAATCTTCCAAGGAATACGCTGTCCAAATTTCAGCTCAATCCGTCCGGCCGTTTGGGCTGTGCGTTGATAGCACGAAAGTGTACGAACGATTTTATATAAGAGATTACAACTTTTTGAATCGTTATATCTCAAAAACGGTGGCTCGTAGAAAAAAACGTATTAAATATTTTTTTGTAGACAATTTTATGATCTACAATTTTGTCTAAGATATTTTTATGATATAACTTACCATTTTGCTGAAAATCGCGAAAAACTCATTTTTTTACCTTTGACCTTGAATTAATTTTTTTCCTTACAGGGGAATGATGGGGAACTTCTAGACATTGTTTATAATTATGTTTTGAACAACTTTACAAAAATTCAGCTTGTTGGGACTTTATGTAACTTCACTCTCATTTTTTGGTCTAAATTGACCGGACTATACATCAAAGTACAGACCAATAATAAGTCTCTATCATGTCAAATAAAGAAGTAATTTCGTGTAATGGTCTCGTAAAATTCCTCAGTCGATTCACACGAGTAACGAGGTGTTAACAAATCGCTTGACGCGTACCCGTCTGACGCGAATACAAAACTTGAATAAGTAACGCAATAGTATACAGAAAGAAGATACTTATTTACTGAATTTAATAATACTTAGTAGGCTAGTTGAGTGGACACTAGCCTTAGATTTTTTAAAATAAAATTTTCATTAATATTTAACAAGTACCTTTTTTATTTTTTAGTTTATGTAAAAAGGAAACCGTGACTGCCTCTATCAATGCACATCCTAAATAGTTTATTACGAATAATATTAACATATTTTCACATCTTTTGTGTTGAGCGTCGACTATTCTGACTAGTAGACTGATTTTTGAAGAACATCATTGTTTTTCTATTCTCTGAATAAGAGAAATGTTAATGAGTAGAAAAAAATATCTGCATTGAAATAAAAAGGATCAATCGAGGTGATAAAAATAATACGAAGCCGAGATTTCGCTCGACTTGAGGCTACGATAAAAATCCCTGTTTCATCGCCATCCATCACCCTGAAGAGAGAGATACCGCCAGATTTGCTAACGGGAAAGTTTTTTACTTTTATTATTATTATCATCATTCTCCTTTATCGTCCCACTGCTGGGCAATGGCTCCCCTTCATACCATGTAACTCTGTTCTCAGCATTTCGAATCCAGGCCTATCCTGCGATATCATCGACCCATCGCATCGGAGAGGTGGTCTATGCTTAGTAAAATGAAATAAATTCAAAAAATACAAAAAAACTTTAGTTAAATGTACACAAGAACAAATTAATATAGAAGGGATAAATAATAATTTTATTCCCTAGAATCACCGAACTCTTAATAATCAATTCGTGGAGTATTTCTGATCAGTGATCCAGAATGTAAAATTACACCTAAACAGTTATAAGAGAGGCCGGTTGGTCTTAATCTAAAAGGATACGCTGACGTTTCACTTTGTGCCGATTATTCGTGTAAGGTGAATATCGATTTAGTCATTAACTGGCATTTACGATGGATTTATTTACAAACAGGAGAGTCGGACAATTTGTACACCTGGAACGATTTGTTACCATTGTGTTATGAGTTATACCTACAGTTATAGTTATCGCTAAGCTAAAGTAAGCACATCTGCTGTGATATCGGTCATTGACCCTACGTCTGGTCGTTTCTTTTGATACTTTTCATTTTGCTGCACTATGCTTATTCAAAAATAGAAATCGACAGTATATACATTATTTATAGTTCCTATTAACTTCAGAATCATTTTGATTTGCAGACATGTGGCCCGTGAAACTGTTAACTTTAACTTTACTACAATATTAGATGTTATTACAAGATTTTAACTGCGTTCTCTATAATTCAAATCAAGCCGTATCTACGTACAGTCTTTCCCACTTGTTTTAAAAGAATTTACTTGCCTATGTGTATGTGTTTCTTCCATACTTAATGGCTGAACCAATTATTGCAACCAACTTTTAGAGACACAAAATGATGTAAATTATCTAGTGCATTTTTGTTTAGTGAACCGCTGGGCGCAGCTAATATTAAGTACATTATGGATATAGGATATAGTTTTTATGTTCACCAATGATTAAGGACTAGTGCAAAACGGGCCTAACCCTAATAAACGACTTCTACATAACTTCATATGTAAAAGCGTGTCCCTATATACCATTATTATGGACGGGAGCAGTGAGCGCAGAGGAAATGCAAATTAAAATGTAGCGAGCGATCTCCCGGCAGCCACCATCTGCTCCCAGTGGCTTGCTTTTGTTTGTGCAAATGTGAATTCCCGGCTTCTACTGGTACTATTAGAGTTTTCCTCTGAAACTACATTTTCTTTTTGAATTTATTTTATTTTGTACACGCAACAAATTTATTTTATTTTGTTTTTTCTTTTAAACAGTTTAGCAAAACTGGGTATTATGCACACAGGGCTGGAAATGAAACACGTGCTTTATAATAAAAAAGCATAAATATGAAAAGCAGCTTTCTGGCCCTGACGATCAAGATTAAGTCTTTAGTTAGAATATGAGTATATCGCACACGTAGTACAATACGGGGTCAACTCAAAAAGTATTTTTTACTGCAATTGCAACTTTATTTCTACATGTTTTAGTTTTAAATTATAAAAAAATATTTTTTTGAGTTGTTGCTGTATTGATCTGGGAGTGCAATATGTAAAACATATTAATTGCTTAAATAGATTTGAAGAATGAGAGAGAAAATTTGCAAACCGGGCTCTTCGATCTGTGTTCTTCCTTATTGATTTACTTTATCAAACCAGGTAAAGTTGTAATAGACATAATCAGTCTTATTACAAAAAATCGAGATAAACCTGGTTTAAACCCGGACTAACAAATCCGAGTTTGTTACCATACTAAAGGTTAGTACTTTGACTGTGTGACCAACTTAAGTAGCTCAATAAAATAAACTCCGACTAAGTACCAAATTTTCAACAAGTCTTGTTCAAACAAACAAAAATGTTCGTAGCATCTTCTAAAACCAGAAGTGCCGAGCAGGAAGTGGCTAGCTCTATTTACCTACAATATTGCGTCGTTGGCTGCAGGTTGCAGGGACCCAGTGCTATATCAGCGGTTATTTATCGTAACGACGCCGCGTTCTTGGAAGCAGCGCGTGCCGCGGCTTATCTACGAGGAACTTTAAACTGGTCATTGGAATTACATATTGGATACTCTGGGCTTAACGCTAGTTCGTGTAGCTGTAAGTCTAGGTTTACTATGTCTTTTGGCGTCTATTTTATCGTACCTAAATAAAGAAACATGTAGAATAAATAAAGCTAAGAATCTGTTAAAGGTATTGATTTCTACTAAGTTAATTTAACTGATTTTGGTAGGTGTTCCTAGGCAATCTTTTAAATGAATTATTATTTCCGAAATACATTATTTTAAAGTTCCGTGATACTTTTCAGGATCTCACGTATAAATTTAAGTAATTTTTATTTTTTATTTTGTTAGAAATTCCTTGCATTTTTAAACTTTTCATTATAAGACAAGGATCAACTAATTCAAAGTTTTTGCCTTAAATTTATTTTTTCGATATATGATACACTACATTATGTGAGCGAAACTTTGTTATTCAAAGTTACGTTTAGGGGGTTTCAAGCTCATTGTGTGAACTCCAGCACATCGTTTACCACTATAAAATAGGTATTTATTTACATATCCTGGCGGGGCGGGTTATAAACAAAGCCTCGTAAACAATACCGCCTCCTTGCATCTTGTTCACACGGCGGTACACTCGGAACACGTGTTGTAGTTCCCATCGCTATCAATATACATACATAGGTACTAATAACCTGTCTAATAATATGTTAAAACTGCACACGATGATTTTATCCGCTGAAAAGAAAAATTATGAGTGATATCCCAAATTCTTAAAACACACTGTTATAAAATTGTCGTATTTATAAAATGTGTCCAAAACACACAACAGAGTTGGTTCATAATTTCATCAGTATTCATTTATCCATACATGCATGCATGCTATATATACCATTAATATGGCCATTATTTCATCTTATTGTACCATGTTTGTGACAAATAAACGAATTTATTATTTATTTATTTATAAATTAAAATTGAATTTTGTAGATATTTATTTTTGTTTCCGACTAGGAGAACTATTATTATGAATTGTCTTTTGAGTGAACTAGAATTTCACTAAAATAAGCAAACCAAAGAAAGCTTTCAAATTGATAAAAAACATGAAGTTTGTAGAGCACTCGATATCACGTCGACACAGCTTCATCTACAGAGTGCCAAATTTTTTATTTTATTCTGTCA
This sequence comes from Hemithea aestivaria, assembly GCA_947507615.1. Classification (NCBI taxonomy): domain Eukaryota; kingdom Metazoa; phylum Arthropoda; class Insecta; order Lepidoptera; family Geometridae; genus Hemithea; species Hemithea aestivaria. Next base: position 13,946,130 of record OX382331.1, read on the forward strand.
GAAGTCAGTACACCATTAATGTGTGTTAAATTATTGCATGGCTACCGTTCCCTCACATTCCTTGTATAAATTAACCCTTTCTCAAACCTTCCACTGACGCATTGTTCTTCCCACCAATATTATAACGAGCATAATACGAGGATGATAGACGCACAATATGCGGGCGCATTCTGTCTACATCCATTTATTGTGTACACCCAGTCACTACCATCTCTCTGTAATTCTTATCACAAGAGCAAAGGAACGAATATTCAAAAGTTGTGACTTTTTTGGTGTATTGTACACAATGATTGGTGATTTTGGATCACGTTACTGGGGAGTTCTTGAGAATCATTTGGACAAGAATTACGTTTGTAACTGATATGTTAGTGCTGTCTTCTCATAGCGGGGGTCAGTAACGTTCGCTTTTATGTGACAAAGGTGTGTTGAGTGTTGTTATACGAACACTTTAAACGAAATAGTGTAGATTTCAACAGGCTATTAAGAGTTGAACGTTTTTTTATGTACAAGCAATAAAGTATAATTTAAATAATATAAAAAAAAACTCAGGATTTATTTTAGAAAAAGGTATATCAAAATAATATGATATAATGGTATCTTTATCTGTTCAACTAACAATTTATTATTTTAAATCAAAGATTCTTCTAGCTTAATCAGTCTGCGTGCAAACAAGCGTAGTTGCAAACAAACAACTCTTTCACACATTTCATTTTAGTACGTAAGAGTTATTCATAGAAATATAGTTATGAAAACTGTAAACGCTCTATGTGATGAAAAAGTCACTGCCAACCTAGAAGATATTTTTATTCGTTATAGGTTAGCCTTTGACCATGATCTCGCGTGATATTAAGCGACGATACTACCGTAGATGGTAGAAGACTAAACCAAGAAGGCGGGATAAATCCCTCTCTTATTATAATATATACGATAGTAGTCATACAATGAGAACCTTGGTACACATACATTCCAAAAATAAACGATCTACATTCCTCTAACTACGACAGAATACACCTATCTATTGGTCCCTCAATCACTTAGCCCACCTTGTTTACAAGGTCTACTGAAGAGTTTACCTTAGAATCACTCGATTGCAGTGTGGACTCTCCAAATTTGCATTGCTTTGATTGGTACACAGTGGTCGTTAGTCGTCACTTGAGGTCTGAGGTGGACAGTGGGAAACTGATTCTATTTAAGTCTGTCTCTATCTCTAGGCAGGAGGTAGGTTTCTAAAACCAAATGGTCACAAAGCCAATGCAAATTGGGTAAGTTACTATACACAGTAACTTGGCTGGAGAGAGAAAGAGAAGCGTTTGATGATCTACGTTTAGAAAATACGAGAAGGAACTTAAAACAAAGATAATATTTGTAAAAACTAATCGAAGAATCCTTTTACAAAGCCGTACACTAATAAAGCTAAAAAGGCATGTTTATAAGATAATGGAGTATAATACTAATACTTAGGATATTGTAATTGTCCGAAATAAAAAAGTCCTAAGCATTTTTCAACTATTCTGAATAGAACAATGCAATCCGAAACTTAAAATAAATATCGTTCTGAGATTCACAGATAGGAGGAATCGCTCCGAGCAACTTACATTTCCTTTGCAAACCCTTTTGCGTTATTCTCGCGTGAAATTCAAATATTTCCTGAAATCCTGTAACATAGTACGCTGCAGACATCAAACGCTGACTTGCGATTGAGAAATAAAAGTGAAGTTGCAATATTATATGGGCTAAAATGTGTGGGGCTATATTTGAACTAAAGAAGCGTTCAAGTTAAATTTTAATAAATGTACACATTTTTTGGTTTTCATATATACAGTATACAAATTACTAATATAATTCTAAGATAGAATAGAATAGGGTACTTTTTATTGCAACCAAAGAAAATTACAGTTTTACTTAATATTAGCACTAAAATACAATATTATTATAAAGAAGAAAGAAATATAAAATCGTTTTAGATATGAAATATATATCCTTTAGGTAGTGAAACGAATAGGATTAATACCTATTTAATAATCGTTTCACTGTGGAACAAAGTACAAAAAAACACTGTACTAAAAAGTTAACTTAAGTTACTGTAGCGGATAGATGAGCCGGGGTGTGGTGGTTCTATATAATGTATTTATAGATGTGTGTATTTTCATGTGTAAATTATTGTTTGTATATCAGCTTATTTTACCTTGTTTGTGTTGTATTAAATGTGTCATTTTTCGTACTTAGTTCTATTAGCTTGAGGGAACCTAAAGGAAAGAGAAAGTAATATGTTACCCGAGACAGCAATAGACTTGAGAATTAGTAAGGGATAGCAATAATGCCAGAAAGAGAGGGCAATAGTGCGCGCTCTCGCGCCCCTGTTTTTTGCTGTAAAAAACCATGTAAAACTGTAATATCTCGGAAGCTGTTTATCCGATATTATTGATTGATATACCGTTAGAAAGAGGAGGTAGTAGGCTACCTCATAGCATAAATTATAAAACGCGGCAGGGTAGAGGTCGTGAGGAGTGCCGGGAAATGTCACCGCGTCATAGTGAAAATGACGCGGTGATTTCGCGTAAAAAGTAGGTGCTCTCTATCCGGTAAGGGTAGGGAGTGCCTAAGGTGGCATTTCCCCGGTACAAGGCACCTCTGCTTTGTTGGCGATATTATTATATATCGTTGAAGAATTGTTATGTGAAGACAATTATTTAAGAAGACTTAGAAGATAAGAAGCTATTGTTGTTGTGAAGAAATATACATATACATCAGGAAAAGGGAAGTTTAATTGAAGATCCAGAATCCATCATTTTAAACACCGTTGGTCTTCGTGCGCCGTATCCCCCGAGGTTCGGAGACCAACCCCTACAGTTTGGTCCTTCGAGTGCGGATATCTAATTCAGCGAACTCGGCCCTACAGTTTGGTCCTTCGTTCGCCGGATTTCTGGACATCGTGAAGCGCTGTCAACGAGGCGACAGCGCTCTCCAACAACAACAACAACAACAACAATAGTCTTTCTCAAGACTCTTAACATTCAGGGGCGCTGTCAACGAGGCGACAGCCCCCCCCCTACACCTGCGCGCTGTCAACTGGGCGATAGCGCGCCTTCATCGCCAACAATCCAAGTCATCGGGGAGCCGTACGTTGTGTTACGGCTCATTTGCTGCGCTTCGGGACGTCGACCGGCGCCTAAGGGTGAAGAGGCCACAAGAGGCACAGCAAGATCACCCAACGGTGCGCCGGGATAGCTGTGGACAACCCGAAGCACAACGTCGTGTCGCCGAGAGGTGCGTCACGTCGTAACGTCGTGTCGCCGGGAGGTGCGTCACGTCGCAACATCGCGTCGCCGAGAGGTGCGTCGCGCCGTGACGTCGCGTCGCTGAGAGGTGCGCCGCGTCGTCTTGTCTTCTGAGGAAGAATCTACGCGAATCTTTCGCGGCCCGCGCTCCCTAGCCACCTAGCGGTGTTAAACGGCGAAGGAGGCGGGTTAACGCTCTAAGGAGTGGTGTGGTTGCTTTGACACGGCGCCACCGGTGGAACGAAGACACCGAATAGTGTTACTGCGCCAGCAAGGGTGTTCGTACGGAGCGAGGGCCGGACTGTAGGCACTGCTGACGCGGGAGGGCGTTCCCCCCTCTTGCCGAGCACCTCGTTTCTGTATACTCCCCTCTACTGGGCAGGTCCCCCCTCACCCTTCCTCACATTCCATCCCGAGTTCGGAGCGTATCCCGGCTAACCCCGGTCCCTCCGCTCGGTCTGATAGGGACGGATAGGGAGGTAGGAATAGGTAGGTAGGATTAGGGCATTTAGGTATAGGACTTAGGTTAAGTTTAGGGCTTGTAGGTAAGTTTAGGGCATAGTTTTTTAAGTTTGTAATTTAGTTTAGGATGACCACCACACGCAGTCAAGCTGCCGCCGCGGCCGCCGCCGCGACCGCGCCGGACGCATTGACTACCGCGGAAGACCGACCCCTGCGGGTTTACGAAGATTATCCCGCGTCCCCTTCCGCGCACACCGATCCGCTACCCGCGCGTTTACCGCCCGTCTCAACACCGCAGGTTGAGACATCGCGTCACGTCCCCCGCGCACCGTCTGTACGTTCGAATAGGTCGACTGCGAGCACCGCGGCTCGCATACGGAACGCCGAGCTCGAAGCTGAAGAACAATTAGCGAGCATACGTAGGGAAGAGCTCCAGCTTCAAGCGCGACTTATCAAGAAGAGGTTGGCGGCAGACGTGGCAGCGATTCAAGAAGAAGCAAGCGAGTGCGGAGAGGACCCGATCGAATCGAACACTCGCGTCAAGAATTGGTTACAAGACAGCACATTACGGGGGGAGTTTCGTGACACGGATTTAGAAACTCCTGCTACCGTTCGGCACCATCCGCGTACTCACGAACGAGTTACGAGTGCGAAAGAGATAGAACCATCTAGGCGCGAGAAAGAGAGGGAACGATACTCGCCTGCCCGATGTCAGACAGAGACAGAGCGAGTACCTACACGCGTGTTATTTGAAGAGAGGAGGTCATCACCAGTGAGAGGAAGAACACCCACGCCACATAGGTCAAGAGATCGCGGTATAGATCGCCTAGCTGAAGCACTAGAAGGACTAGCGCGCAATAGAGCTCCGTCGCGTCAGTCGTTGGAACTTCCAACATTTAGTGGAGCTTTCGGCGAGTGGTTACCTTTCAAAGCGGCCGTACGTGAATCGACCGCTCTGTACAAGATCTCGGCGTGGGAAAACATCATCCGCCTACGAAACTGCCTAAAAGGAGAAGCCAAACAAACAGTCATAGCCCTATTAGGATCCGCCACCGACATTGATCGAATAATGGACACGCTTGAACAGTGCTACGGCCGACCGGAGGCCATAGTTGATCAAGCGCTCGACGACATCAATCGACTGCCGCGACTGGGGGGAGCCGCGGTCGAATTGAACCAATTTGCAGTGAAGGTGCAAAACATAGTGACCGTTGTGGCCAGTTTAGACGATAAGGGCCATTTACACAACTCACTACTTAGCCGAACGATAGTGGACAAATTGGCGCCGCATATTAAATCGCGTTGGTGCGATTATGCGAGTAGGAATAGGAGATTTGATGAACCTATTGTCCAGTTACTATCCCGTTTCTTGATGGAGGAGGCCGACGGGGCCATGAAGTACGCGTACTCCAGGGCCAGTGCGACACCGTCGGTAACGAGGAACGCCGCGAATACAGAGATCAGACCGCGCAAGGAAGCTGTACAGTCTTCAAGGGCCAAGGTATATGTGACGGCCGGCGAAGACACTGATAAGCGTACTACAGGGTGCTTCTGTTGCGGAGCGGACCACTCGACACCCAAGTGTCCGAGGCTCTTAGAGATGAGCTCGGACCTGAGATGGACATGGGCTAGAGAGGCTGGTTTATGTTTTTCGTGTTTAGAGAGCAAACATAGGCGTTTTAAGTGCTCATCAAGAAACAAACAATGTGGAGTGAACAAATGTGATCGAACGCATCACCCTTTACTGCATGCTGAAAAGAAGGACGACGAACACGTCCACACCGCCAGTACTTTGAGAACAAACAAAGTATTATTGAAAGTGTGCCCCGTGACTATAGAAGGCAGCCACGGTGCAAAGGTACATACCTACGCGCTGTTCGACGAGGGTTCGACAGTCACACTCATGAACGAAGAGTTAGCGAACGAGATAGGCCTCGCCGGACAAACGCAACCGTTACAAATTAATGGAATTACCGCCGCCAAAGAAGTTTCGAGCATGGTCGTCGAATTTAAGATAAAAGGGCGTAAACAGCAGGAATACGAGTCTATAAGGGCTCGTACAATGAAAGACCTTAGACTGGGGGGTCAATCGATTAAGGCGGAGTCACTCCGCTACGCACACTTAAAAGACGTGCCATTAGAAGAAGTGTGCTACGACGACGCTCGACCGCGCTTATTAATAGGCTCAGATAACTGCCACTTAATAGTCACGCGACGACTATTAACCGGGAAGCGCGATCAGCCGGCTGCGTCACTCACCAAATTAGGGTGGGTTTTACACGGTGTCACTCCTAAGAGTACATTAACCACAGAAGATGTACTTCACGTTGCAATGAGTGAAAGAGACAGCGAGCTACACGAGACAGAGAAGGCGCACTCCGATATCGACGCGTTGAATAATATATCGGAGCATAGACGGCCGACAAGTGAAGCTCGAGCTTGCCAAACAAATGAGGAAACCGTGTACAAGGTAGAGTTGCCGTCAAAGAACGAGGATGACAACATACCTGCGAGTTACGAGCCGGAACGCGACATAACACATAATGCTCGTCAACTCATCGAAATCGACGACTCAACTCGGGCCGAACAGTGTAGGTGGGCACCTGCACCCTCGAACCAAGCAGACATAGCTACTAGGACGGGTAATACAGGCTTGAGTAGTAATTACCCTCGGTTTATCGACCCCGAGTTATTAGAGTCCCCGCACATAGACTGGCCCATAGAGCCAGACGCCAAGCCGCCAGACGAAAAGGTTATTGTAATGCACACAGTACAGGAGCCGCCTGTAATCGAATTTAGGAGGTATTCGTCATACAAGCGACTTGTGCGACATTAGCCTGCGTATAAGGTCGCGCGCAAGGTATTACTTTCGGCCATATTAGAAGGGCCGAGGTCGAGCTCGTTCGACTATCGCAGCGCGAGAGCTTCCCGGACGAAATCGTCCGGCTTTCAAAGGGTGAAGCCATAGCACGCGATAGCCGATTAAATCGTCTCGACCCCGGTCTGGACGATGGCGGAGTATTACTCTTGCGCGGCCGTACACGCGCGGCATCAGTGGCACATAAAGCCTCGCCGTAAAGTTTAGAATCACGTGCGTCGCGAGAAGAAATCTTAAATACATTGTTAACCGAAATAGAGCATATTGTAAATTCACACCCTCTTAAAGGTCAATGACCGTGTAATAAACGCAGACGGTTTATTACCCCGCAACGTTTGGCCCCGGGGCCGTATAGTCCGAACGTTTACCGGACCCGACGGCTTTATACGAAGTGCAGACGTGAACACGCGGGGAGGGGTCTTCCGACGGCCTGTCGAGCGGCTCATTATCCTCCCGGACGTAGTTGGGCTGCGAGATTCTGCGCCGGGGGGAGAGTTGTAGCGGATAGATGAGCCGGGGTGTGGTGGTTCTATATAATGTATTTATAGATGTGTGTATTTTCATGTGTAAATTATTGTTTGTATATCAGCTTATTTTACCTTGTTTGTGTTGTATTAAATGTGTCATTTTTCGTACTTAGTTCTATTAGCTTGAGGGAACCTAAAGGAAAGAGAAAGTAATATGTTACCCGAGACAGCAATAGACTTGAGAATTAGTAAGGGATAGCAATAATGCCAGAAAGAGAGGGCAATAGTGCGCGCTCTCGCGCCCCTGTTTTTTGCTGTAAAAAACCATGTAAAACTGTAATATCTCGGAAGCTGTTTATCCGATATTATTGATTGATATACCGTTAGAAAGAGGAGGTAGTAGGCTACCTCATAGCATAAATTATAAAACGCGGCAGGGTAGAGGTCGTGAGGAGTGCCGGGAAATGTCACCGCGTCATAGTGAAAATGACGCGGTGATTTCGCGTAAAAAGTAGGTGCTCTCTATCCGGTAAGGGTAGGGAGTGCCTAAGGTGGCATTTCCCCGGTACAAGGCACCTCTGCTTTGTTGGCGATATTATTATATATCGTTGAAGAATTGTTATGTGAAGACAATTATTTAAGAAGACTTAGAAGATAAGAAGCTATTGTTGTTGTGAAGAAATATACATATACATCAGGAAAAGGGAAGTTTAATTGAAGATCCAGAATCCATCATTTTAAACACCGTTGGTCTTCGTGCGCCGTATCCCCCGAGGTTCGGAGACCAACCCCTACAGTTACCTTGTTATCTTCAAATAACGAACTTAAATGTCCTTCGCGACGGCTTATTTTAATTTCAAATTATATTATTTAATAATCTTATTTTATAATAACAGTATTAAATACTATCTGTAACTTTTACATTTGGTTCTCAGCAGGAAAATAGACTAAAAACAGGAAAAGGGCAAGCGTCCAAAGACAATCTCCATCGGAAATCAGGTGTCAATACGATAAAGTCGAACGAGTGAAATGTGAAGTCTTGTTATCAGGGTTGGACCTTGTTATCCGATGTTCAGGTTTCCAATTTACATTTACATTGTTTTCCTAATGAAAAATGTCCGGAAGATTGGTTTCTTGTAACTTGATCATCGAATGAGGAAAAACATGAGGTTAATTCTTATCGGTAAACGAAAAAGAAGAGACTGAAAATCATTTGTTTAATTAGAATAATTATAATACGATATCGTATATCAGAATCATCGTGTATCGTATATGCATTTACATATTGTGTATAGAATAGAATAGAAATACTCTTTATTGTGTCCAATGTAACAAAAAGTACTTAAAATTACTATGACAATATTATTATAACACATTGGCCCACAATGGGTGGCCTTATCGCTCAAAGTGATCTCTTCCAGTGTATATTTACAAGGCCACGACTAAAAATACTTTTTTAATTTTTTGTTCATCATATCGTTTAGCACAGTTATGGTAGGTTAGCCTTTATTGACCACGATTTTGATGTTAATTGACTATGCGGCCATAGTTGAAAACAGACTAAACCTAGAAGGCGGGATAAATCCCTGCCCGGCTGTAATACTGGTGTCATAAAGTTAATGTATTTTAAACGGATGATCAATCATGACCACTTCATACGAATGTCAGGCTCATTTCATTCATCTTCTTGCATAAAAAAAAGAAAATGCGTGAACTGCATTTTAGCAGCGGTTAGTAGAACTCTTTTTATTAATATTTTAGAGAGATTTTATTGCATTACGGTGATTGTTTTAAATTTCTTTGATGAGTTACTTGAGATGTTTAAACCTGAAATAAAAATAAAGAATTAATTAAATAAATCGTGAGTGTGGCAGTAAGAGCATGGTTTCAATTTTAGTGCCTAATATTAAAGCTATAAAATTTCAATAAAGCAGTATATAAAATGTATCCAGAATTATTTAGGCGAAGTATGACTACAGGTGTATACGTAATATGTGTTATAAAAATGTTATTCTTCATGTTACCACTGCCATCCTAGTGCATACGCAAGGAGTTGTCAAGCGCTACTCGTACTTCCAGCCAAAATGTTGTCTCTAAGGCTTAGTTTTTACCCCTATTTTCTGTCAAATCTGATTTTCAGAGGAAATGTATTAAATGTTACATGAGATATTATGTACAGGTTTAATTAACATTTACACACATTGTGGCCTATTCCCATTTGCCCCCAGGTAGCAATTAACACCGAATAAAGACTGGAAAGTTATTGTTCCCAATTCAAATCGCTTTAAAATGCTCTGTAGATCACCAATCCCTCTCCTCACCCGGCGGAAACTGCGAGTTTATCTCCGAATGCAACCTGGGCCAATTAAAGTGGGGACGAAAGAGAATATAGCCAAATTATTGTCATCATCATTCCATCAACCTGTTAAGCGTATATTATCATAATGTCAGCTTTATTTGTCCTTTAACCATTCATACTTCTGTGAATCGTTCTATTACATATACGAGTAAGTCCCTACATTCGGTTTGATATTATTATGTTTTTTTTTCTATATTTGAGAGCTCGTCTTTCGGGATACAAAGCAATTATTCGTATCATATTTAGGCAGACCAGTTGAACCTTGACTTCTCTCCTTCTGAGAGCTCTATCCTTACCTCTGTCATAAAGTTTAGGAGGCGACGCTAGTGGCATATAAATGTGTAAAGAAATAAATATAAACGACGTGATGGATAATGTTTCAGGCTGTATAACATAATGTTTGTCACACTAAACGGTAAAACAAGGACGGAGTATTATGAATAATAAAATACAGAAATATAAGGTAATACTAGCATAGGCGTACCCAGCTTCTGGCCTAGGGGGGGGCAGGCAAGGGCGGATTCAGATTTTTTTTACTGAACTTGAACTTTATGCCTGTGTTTAACGTTGTGCAGGTAGGACCTATTTTAAAGGTACGACATACTTTGCTTTCGGCTCGCACAGAGCTTATGAAATAAGAGCGGTAAGAAAATTAAAATATTCTCCATTTAATTAGCGCGAGCAGCTTGCTGCGAGCCCCAGAAAATTTTAGATTTTTGATAGCGAAAATACTGCAATCTGCAGTTAATTTGCTGCGAGCGGTAGATACATTAAAATATACTTCCATAAAAGAGCGCAAGCAGCTTGCTGCAAGCGCCAAGAAAATTTTATTATATTTTCGACAACGAAAAAAGTGCTGTTAATTTGGTCCGAGTGGTAGAAAAATTATAATATTCTTCCTTAAAATAGTGCGAGCAGCTTGCTGTGAGAGCCGCGAAAATTTTATATTTTTAAGAGTATGGTTAACACAGGACATAAAAGTAGTATTTTGTAATCCGTGATGGTTAACTTATTTTGAGCTGTAGGAAAATTACAATAATCTTCCTAAAAATTGCGCGAGCAGTTTATTGTGAGCGCCGAGAAAATTTTATATTTTTGGCAACGAAAAGAGTGCGGTTAACTTGCTCCAAGCGGTTGGCAAATAAAAATATTCTTATTAAAAACGGCGTGCGCAGTGAGAAAATTTTATATTTTGGACTACGAAAAAGTGCAGTTAATTTGCTTCGAGCAGTAGGGAAATTAAAATATTCTTCCGTAAAATAGCGCAAGCAGCTTGCTGGTATTGTCAAGAAAATTGTATATATTTGACAATGAAAAACGTGGAGTTATCTTTTTTGACTACGAAAGGTGTTTAGTTTGTTCCAAACTGGAAGAAACTTGATGTTCTTACTAATAAAAGCGCAAGCAGTTTGCTGCAAGCCGAGAAAATTTCAAATCTTGATTATGAAGAATGTGCGAACGGCTTATTTCGCGCCCCAAGAAATTATTCAATTTCTGACCACGACAGTTACTTGTAAGAGATACACCTACTACTACTACCTCTATAGCTACCTACGAACTTGGTGCAAGTGCCAAGAAATTTTATAAATATATATGATGACAAAAAGTGTGCATTTAGTACGCTCCGAGTGGTGAAAAAATGAAATATTGTTACTAAAAAATATATTCTGACTACGAAACGTGTGTGATGGCCTTATTGCGAGAGGCAAGTTTTTTATTTTTCATTCTACAGATATAATATAAGACAGTCGATTTCCAGGGGGGGGCAGCTGCCCCCCCTTGCCCCCCCCTGGGTACGCCTATGTACTAGTAATGTTCAGGATTAATTCCTAATATTTGTTTCTCTAACGGTAAATTTCGTACTGGCTGGGTACTAGCACAAGTATATTATACAAGTGTATTTATCCGCTAATTATATTATATTATTGCCATTATTCTTTATTTTCATAGGTTTTTTAAAAGAATTTATAATCATATAGGTAACTATCATATTTTTGTAACGAACATTATAAAAAGAAGACATAGTGGAGAGGAATATTGTAAGAAACGCTGCAAACTCTTTAAAAAAACATGGAGGATCAGACCACGCTTAAATTTTAGCGTATTCAAGTGAAAATAAATAAAAATATTACACAAATTCAAGTTTCAATAAGCAATAGCGAAATGATCGCTCGACCGATTTCAATAAAATTAATATGAAAATAAAGTATTTTTTAAGTCCATTTAAACGTCTTCCAGTAATTAATAACCGTACATAAAAAAGGCCTTGAAAAGTTGAAACAGTAGTCAGTTCGAAAGGGTTATTGAAAAATTTTACACAGTTGTCAACGTATTACCAAAGTGTTCTAAGAACAATGATCATCGATCCACGAAGACTTATCTTTGAATGAAACAGCCTTGTCCTAAAATGTACTGAACACGCAACCAAGTGCCACATATTGACGTCAGTAGTAGTTAATTGTATTGTACCAATTAAAAACTAATTACGGTCAATCAGTGGCTTTGGGATTAGAACCCGCGGGATAAGACGAGTACCAATTGAGTTTGAAGTTGTCGGTCAAATCACTTAAAAAGATCATTATATTATGAGACTAGTTTATGCTCGCGGCTTTGCCCGCGTGGCCAAATCCTTTCTTAGCGGAGGTCTACGTCATAAAACCTATCTCCAAATTTCAACCCAATCGGTTCAGCGGTTTAGGCTATGCGTTGATAGATCAATCAGTCATTCTTTCCTTTTATATGTTGAAAAGATATTATTGCTTTTTTTTTGTTTTTAATACCTACCACTGTAACTTATAGTTGTCGATGAGTATTTTTCTTATGACTTTGTGTTTAAGCATTTCTTATTTGCAAGTGAGTAGTTGCTGTAAACAAAATGTTCCAAGAAAGTTTTTAATTACAATTTAGGTGGACTACAGTCCATTACTCCAAAATCTTACCCAACATATAATTGCTCGCACGATCATAGATTCTCAGTAAGCAATAAACGTACCTTATAATAAGTAAGGAATAAATCTTCCTTATGGAATTACGGAAGCAATTATTTTCTATATTGTATGTCCTGAGGCGCAATTAATAAAAGCTCCGACATCTAGTTGTAACTTGCTTAATTTAACTTCGTAATTAAATGCAATCAAATAAAGAAAGTCATTTCAAACTAGCAGTAAAATGAGATGACATAAACGTAGAATTAAACCATGGACATAATAATCTACTGGAGGGAACATCCTGAAAAACGTTATGATGCTACCTTAGTAAACCCAACTTGCGTGTACGTACACAGTCTTACACACGTCATACATATATAGAGCGTTCAATTTTGTTTCCATATATATATTCTCATTTTAGGGGAAAATGACATATCTTCAAATTAAAATGTGAGAACAGCTATCAGGAACGGGTCGGAGCGGTCTTTTTGACAACGTATAATTTGAAATTTACGATATATATTATTTTTAATTATTTACACCTTACATTAATATAAAATAGTTACATTTCACTATATACTTATAATAAATACACCTATATGTGAGTATATATAGAATATATAGAATTACTTTTTTTCCCAAAAAATGCATTTTTTTAATATGAAATCTTTTTAAACACTCGCAAACAGATCGACCGCCATTGTGGTGCATCGTTGTAACGTTAAAGGCATTACACGATTGGAATAAGCTCTCGTTTAAACGCGGGCTTCGCATTGAGGATATACATTATTAAGATTCCTCGTGCGTGCCACACTCTTACATCCAATCATAACGTTATTGCAAAACGAAGCTTCAGTTAAAGCGGTTAAGGTGGGAAATTGCTCGTTATTTACCCTTTTTCTTATGACACGGTAAGCCTTTCAATTTCCAACAATGCTCAGTATGCGAAAATTGTTGTCGACCTCTGTACGTGTGACTTCTGAGTGTTCCTTTATTGTGAGGGTGTGGGTTATGGGGTGCTGGCATAGCTTACTTATCAGATTAGATCGGTTATCAGGATTGTAGTATCAGTACCGGCATTTTCAGTTCATAAATAAAGAATAGGTGCGAGTAGGAGAGACGATGATAACTGTATCAGTTTGCATAAAGTAGGTGCGCAGCATCATAATTTAATGTGCACAAAATGCTTTCTTTTGTACTACTGAGTTCATTTTACTAAGGTTTAGAAAGCATTCTAAACCTCTATCACTCTATATGGTTTAAATTATTGTGATCGGATCAAACTCATTTAAGGGGAAAATTGCACTTCTTCGAATCAAAATAGTAGAATAATATGCTAGACAGATTTTTCGAAAATATGCATGTTTTTTACTTGGTATGGCCGATTCTGCATCCTATTTATTCCATGGGTGTCATGGAATCCACTATTCTTTGTTATTGGTGTTTGGAGTTATGGTTGTGTGGTTATTTGACAGTGGTAAATAGAAATGCTTCGGAAATAGGCCCCACGTTTGTTTATCGCTACCTAATAAAAAGGGTCTGAATTCTGAGCCGATGGATACAAGAAGAAATAAAGTGGTTGGAAACAGTATGCCATGACCCTATATTAGCAGAATTAATGTGATAGTATAGTTTGTTATTAAACTCGTAAATCAGCATAAAATTTTAAAATAGAAAGAAAGAAAGAAAACACATTTATTCGACGGCTTAACATACAATAAAAACAAAAAAAAATACAAAATGCGCCACTAAGCCGCCGAATAGGAACTGTTTCAGCATTGAGCTGTCTGTGAGACACCCAGTGCTGGTATTCTGGCAGAGCAGGTTACCCTTATTACATTGTCAGTGTTTTTTTATAAAACGAAGTAAGAAGACGAGCAAGACGCTCTCGATCTCTCTCAAGATGTGTAAGAGGTAATGTTTGTACATCACTGCTTAGGTGGTACTGTTGGGGTACGCACCTAGTGGACCTCTTGCAAAGGAAGTATACCCCCGGTAAAGTAGTTACTTATTATCATAGGCTTTATGTTCAAATTTCAGGTCACACAGGTTTCGTACAATTTGTATTTATTTATTGTAATCTTTAAAAAAAATCAGCAAAAAGTTGAGGAACACTGACTGGTTCATCCATCCAAATACGTTCGCACATAACAATGCTTAATTTCGACGATTGAGTACTGCTTAGTAGGCAGAGTCCTCCAAAATTAGAAATTTTGGAGCCAACTTGTGCACCTATGTCATTTTCTTGAAAGTATCGAATTCATTTTGCACCAAACTATAGAAAAATATTTTGTATTTATGTAGCATCTTTATTTATTCCTTCTAATGATTTCAAAAAGTTCCTGGTTGCTGAGATTTTATATTAAGTTCCTATTTGCTGCTATATCTAATGGATACAGCTACCAGCAATTCGCTTTTAAAGAAAGTTCTGCGAAATGCTAAGGTTTGCAGAAGTTGGCGTGTAATGTTTGCACTTCGAAAATGACTTTTATCGACCGCGCTGTGTAGAATCTAGGTTAACCCTTTCCTGCATATTGGCCTATATATGAACCAAATCGTATTTTGATCCATATTTCCTAAACTTCGCCGGGTAATAGCATTTTGTGCATGGTGGCTTACATTTGGAACATACATGTCCATACAAAACACTAACCACGCCATCTCTGATTGCGTTCCTTAACTAAAACTCAGTTGGAAGTTCGTCGAACCGGTTTCAACAAGTGCGCGCCTCAACAGCTATTTCAAAATTCCCAAAAAAATAGTTTTTGCACGAATTTCTTCAGGAAAAAATACTTATTGGATGGAAGACTCTGATATTTATTAGATGAAGGTAAGTCTTCTCGATTTTCGTAGTATTTTTTACATAAAACATGATATTTAGGTATGGACTAAATATGAACCAGCATGCAGATATAAATTTTACCCTTGGTCTTTATTTGGCACATCATGCATTAGAATTATAAATACAATTTCTGATGCTCCTCTGTTGGTGATTATAGCACTGATGACGACCTATCTGACGATAATAACAATGCAACATTAGTGGGAAATCATCCTACTGTTATAATACCTGAATCTGTTTTCTGTTATTTCACACAATTTAATTAAAATGTATGTAAATAAAGTATGTTTCCTGCATGCTGTGCCATAATTGGACCAAAGTGGAAAAACTTGATTATCTGAAGAAAATATGAAAATATTAAAATTTCAAAAAATACGTGTCTTTTTATTTATATTTTTACACAACATATATTTTTTTTACTCAGATATAAAAAATCATGCAGGAAGGGGTTAATACTATTTTTTAATGTAGGCTTCATATCCGATCTAATAAAACTACCGAGCTAAGCTTTTTTAATGCAAAGACGAGACGATAACAAGACTAATGTAGAGAGATAACGCTGCCCGAAATCAGCACAGTGCCACCCATGATTTTACAATGATGTATTTAAGATGCTCTGTACTAATGCTTCTTACTTAAGTAAGAGTCATAATAACATGCCAGTCCTGTAATTTCAATAGCTACAGTGTACCCTCCTACCGAAGCACAGTATTGATTGCTCTATTCGACCTCATGTAAAGGAAGTTTACTCCTGGCGACGATTACTGAATAAAGAAATGAGGCTGGCATAGTAAGCTACTCGCTTATACATACTAACTTATTACTCAAACTGAGATTGCCCTATAAAACTGTTTTTGTTTTCTTTGCCATCATATCAAAGTTTTTTCTAAACATAAGTAACATATTGGAATATTTTATTCTTATTGTATTGGAGTCCTCATCAATCTTACGGCCATTAGAGAGGCGATAAACCGCACTCATTAACCGAAATCGGTACCCGAGCCACACACAGCATCGTTCGTATCAAATCGATTTTGACAATCTGAAGCAACTAGTGATTAACTATTGTCAAAAGAATGAATCATAAAGTTAAATTAGGTAAATTTACGTTATAAAATAAGATATAGAAGTTAAAAACTAGATATTGAGTTTTCACTAATAAGTAGAGTTATATTTTATTTAAATAAGTTTTTTAAAGTGATTTGGGAAATTTATACAAACACTTAGGTACTTTGAAAAAAAAAATCTTACCTACGACTAGCTAACATACACATAGAAGTATATAAATACAATAGAATGAGTGTTTATTTTTCCTTTAACACAATAAATTTCTTACGCAATTACATTGGTCAATCGATTCTTGTCCGCAACCCCAATAAATCGATGGAGCTAATTCGATTTAGTTGCGTAGTATATCGAATAAACGTCCTCGCATCGATCATCCTCGTCGTTAACCGTTCCCGACTTTGATGTTTTGATACCGATATTAATTGACGAGTGCCGTGATATCGACCGATCGTAAATTTACTATGAAAGTGACGTGATAGGAAAGGCACATGCCGCGTATTAGACAGAGTAAAGTAAGACGCCGCACACCTGAAAATCAGTGATGCTTATCTAACTAAAAATATCTTTAAAATATAGTTATGAAATTATTGGTACATCTTCTATATATATATAAAAGGAAAGAGTGACTGATTGACTGATCTATCAACGCACAGCTCAAACCACTGAACGGATTGATTTGAAATTTGGAACACAGATTGATAGGTCTTATAGCGTAGACCTTCGCTAAGAAAGGATTTGTGCACGCGGGCCTCGGGCGCGAGTATAAGCTAGTTATATTATATGTGAAAAAAACTTTAAAATAAATGACTAGCTGCGTCCAGCGGTTTTACCCGCTGTATCGTAGCCTTTATCTTATTCCAGGATCTATGCTATCTCTATACGAAATTTCAGCTCAATCAGTCCACCTGTTAAACGTGAATAAGTAACAAACACACACTCTCACAAACTTTCGCCTTTATAATTTTAGTGTGATAGTTACTATCATTTTTGTTATAGTGGGGGACTTTAGTGCAAAACCTGTTTTTTTCTTGCAGAAGCATGAAACTTGGCACATTGATTCCTTATGTCAAAATAAGCTGATTTCGATCGGTAGCCTAATGGAAGGGGGGGTGGTGGGTGCGCTCCACCCGGCTTTGTTTTAAAAATTCTGGAAGACCACGCATTGCTAATATCTCAAGTTTGGTATCAATTTCGGATAAATCGAGGACGTAGATTTTATTTCTAGTATAAAAAAATGACATTTGTGATGATTTGTTTAATAAAAAAAATTCAAAATTACAATTACGTAACTTAGTTTTTATTGTTCAAATTACTGTAAATTCAAAAATACTAGTTTTTTTAATAAACAAATGTATTTTTTTTATTCCAGAAATAAAATCTACGTCCTCGATTTATCCGAAATTGATACCAAACTTGACCTATTAGCTATGTGTGGTCTCCCAGAATTTTTAAAATGAAGCTGGTTGGAGCGCCCCTTACAACCCCCCTCCTCGCTGCCAGAGGGGGTGCTACCGAGAGCTACCGATCGAAATCAGCTTATTTTTACATTAAAAATCAATGTGCCAAGTTTCATGCTTCTGCATGAAAAAAACAGGTTTGACTCATTTTTGTCTCTTAGTGACTCCACTATTACTATTATGTAAATTTTTTTGATAAACATGTCAAAAACTAACGAAACATTAATCCCATGAGATATTTCACAATTTGCCTTGTTCGCTATAATATTGGGTTCCAATTGATCGCAATGTAGTTCGAGTAATTTAGCGTCAGTTTTGTTTTTCTGTGGTATCTTTAATTACTATAGTGTGTGCAGAAAGGCACCTAGAATACGTCGACAGCAGACGACAAGCTCATTTATATTTTAGTCTAGAGATGGAGATTACTTTGAAGCACTTTCGAAAGATTTCTCCGCGTAGTATTTACGTAAAGAAGGATTGTGGTTGAGTGGAATGGTTACAGTAACACAACCTACAGAACAGGCACCACATCTAGTTTTGGAAAGGTTTTCTAAACTTTTAGAAATTAAATAGAAAGTTGATTTACACCGAATTATTTGTAAAATAAATGTTAGCAAAATTATTGCAGCATAGATTGCTAATTAGTTAAAATGTATGATATCATTATGTCGCCCTTGAGAGCGAAAACCACGGGCTTAGGACCATGTTTGAACATGGACTAAGCCCGTGCTTTTAATAGGGCTAAACGGAAAATTAACCGTGTAAAAATTGTAGAGGCCTCTTTGAGCTTTTAATATAAACGCAGTTAATGACACTTTTCAGAGACGGTCTCTGAGTTTACCTATGAAAATGGGCTTAAAGACAGCCTCCACCAAGTGACTAAGTTTTTTATTATTAAATATTAGGTACTATGTAGCCTGAGGTTGTATAAAATGCATAAGGATTTATTAAAGACAAGTCTATGCTCGTGGCTTTGCCCACGTGGCAAAACCCTTTCAAGAAAGGGTTTTGCCACGTGGGCAAAACCCGGCGCCGGGCGGCCGGCGGTGGGCGTGGTGCCGGAGGTCTACGTCATAAAACCTATCTGTATTTCAAATTTCAACCGAATCCGTTCAGTAGTTTGGGCTGTGCGTTGATAGATCAATCTGTCAGTCACTCTTTCCTTTTATATATTTAGATTTAATGAGAACAGCACAATTTTATAATAATTCTGACGAACGCGTAGGTTCATTAAAGTTACCTAGATTTTGTAAATTTCATTTTAAATATAATTAAGTAAATTTCATTATGTAAATTTCATCGCTACATTGTACTACACTCACCATAGTTTTAATATAATCTTGCACTAGTATTAAAATTATCCACTAAAACCATACAATGTAAGTTTAACTAAGCCATTACTGACCTATACATTCACCCAAAGCAGACTGCTTAGATCTCTTAGATTACAAAGTTTTAAATAAATGTAGTGCTCAAAGTTCTAAGGAGGTTGAACCAGAAATCGGCCATCTTACAAACTTATTCTCTTTATTCTTTTACTAAACGGGAGCATCTGGCTGGGTATTACAAGATTATATTCCAGAGACTCGGTCATTATTATTACGAGATGCGGTATTATGTACGTATCTGTAATTTATTATAGTTTTATTTGTAAATATATTGCTATTTGCTTTGTTCTAGAGGTTTTGCTGATGTTTTTTCGTCGGTATGGACAATTCGGTCTTCGGTTGGGTTCCCTGACGGATAAGTGAGTAAGATATGTAGCTGTTAGTCGGAAGGTTATTTTATTCCATTGATTCGATGTTATTTTGCTTATTTATTTAACATTTATTACTATTTTTTTCACTCGATACATGTGAGCGCAATGCATGGGGATGTCTTGTATCTCGACGTACGCGCGAGAGATTTTGCACCATTCAATCCTGGGTGAATTTGTCCAATCTGGACAATATAATCAAAAATCTCTTTGATGTGTAAAATGTTCTGACGTTTAGCACGCCATACAATTTAAAACTGGACGTATATTTACAAATTTCCGAGCTGTTATTCAATTTTTATTCTGTTCTCCAGCTTCTGAAATTTTATTGTTACAGTGAAACGTCCGGAACTCATAATGAAACGCTTCAAGCTGTCCATCATTTATGTTTTATTTCAACATGCATTCCACTACAGACTTCATAATATGCATATAATGACTTATAAAAATACTTCGTCCCAATAATATTATGCATATTTTCTTAAAATACTTTAATGAAAGCTGTGATGACACTTTCTATTTATTGGTATTTAAAGCTCATTAGGGACTCATGTCATAAAGAACATATTAGTATGATGTAGGAAGTATTACGTACCTGTCATCGTTATCAATTTTATAAATTGAGATATTCAACTGATTGGAGAAACGCTAATGAAATTTTAGGTATTAATTAGTGTGCGCCTTTTAGATAAATTATTAATTTTATCTCTTTGGCTGTGAATCGAACGTGTTCTTTAAGATAAGCATTTCTAATTGATGGTTATTGATTGATATATCTACGTTGGTCTTATTTGGTTCGTACACGTGTCTTATATAATAAAGCTATAAGTTATATTTGTAAATCTGCTATAAAATCTTAAAGATCGGTACTTAATTAGAGCTTTATTTATAGGCATGGGCATTTATTAGAAGATGGAATACATGAATACTTATTATATTATGTTGCGAGAGCTAAAAGCTTTACCCGTTAAACTTTTTAATACGATTTAATATTGATACATTATTTGTAGCACATCCTTAATTGGATCTTTTATTAATTCATTGGAAGGTTACAAACATGCAAACATTATAATAATAAAGCTCTTTTAGTATATTTTTTGTCGTTTGTTAAATGTTGCATTTTGATGTTAGAGACAGACACACAAGCAGACGGACCACCTGTTGGGGAGCGGCTCTACGTAAGCCAACGCCTGCCCCCCGGTGGTGAATAGCGGATGATTGGCGTGAGGGCGCCTTCATCCGCATTGCACAATTCACCACCACCGTCGGTGGGAACGGCCGAGCACTCGGGACCGTTCCCGGGCCTCTCCTCGTTGAGAGGGGCGTGAAGGGCCCGTCTTTATAAAGACGGGCGGTCGTCGACGGGGGACTGGATGCCAAGGCTCTGCCGATTCCCAGTCCTCCGTCACTTAGACGATGCGGGAGTGCCGCCGGGTCGTTTTAGTGGGTAAACCGTGCAGCTGTCCTGCACGGGAGTCCCACATAACCCTCCCATTCCCTCGATGGGAGGGTATGCGTAATGGATTTTTTCCCGGCGTTAACAAAAAAAAAAAAAAAACCCTGTTGGGGAGCGGTTACCGTCACTTGTAGATCTTTGCTACACCAGTGCAGCGACGCGGTGTCGGTCATTGGCGACACGTTGAATCTATCACAAAACTTAAACTTTCAAGTTCTAAAATCTACAAATATCTTCACCAATCATCAAATAAAATCTTTGAAAATAAAGCAATTACCTCCTACAAAATTTATGAATAAGGTTTAACTCAGTTAAATAATCGTAGGCAATAAATACGTAGCTATCTGAGATCAGGGTGAGATCGAGTATAAGTAGCGAGCTCCTTCAGGGTATCTCGTGAGGGGCCACGCCTTTGCCTCGACTGCGTTAAATAAACAACTATGCTCTAGGCTTTACACACAATATATTTTTGTAGGACAATATTTGTTTGTTATGAAATATGATGACGCGTGGAGTAGGGTATAGGGTGGTCTATCTATATTTTTATATGCTATATACTTTTAGTACAATAAGATGTGTTTTAGAATAAGAAACTTAATGGTTTGTTTAGTGGTAACCGCTGTTTGGTAAGTACTAGGCGAATCAGACATGGGACGAAGGTAAAGCGGACAGTGTCTTAGAATATATTTTAAGGCGTATGTAGCCAGCGTCGCGACTGAGAGGCGTGAGCTCCTGATGAAGGACATCGTATTTGTCCAAAACCCAGGGTCGAGCCTAGTTTCGACCATTATTTCCGTGAGTTTTAGTCGTTTGTTTACATAATAATATATTTTAAGGGTTTTAAATTATATTAATTATTTGTTTATTTTATTTAGAATGATATGAATGAATAAACAACTCTGTTAGTCGTTTGACTGTTATATGTATGTAAATAGCTGAATTCTATACAGATAAAATAAATAAATATTTCAGGACATTTCACACAGCGCCACCTAACCACGCTAAGCAACTTAATGCTTGTGTTATAAATACGAGAACACATTTTCTCGTCCTTTATCGAGTAAAATCGCAGAGTTCACAGTCGCAAATAAAAATAATGGAACACTTCAAGAATGTATCCTGCCCCTAATAAGAAACGAGCGCCCGCTCCGCCATCGGCGATCGTCGCGCGCGCAGCTGCGTCCAAGCTAATGCACCTTGCGTCTACGGCCGAGATTGCACCTAAGCAATAATACGTAATTAATGCGCTCTGTGCACTGATACTTCAGGGCCAATGGCTTTGTACACAGCTTTGTAAGAACAGGTTTCATAAAGATGAAAAGATTGGTGTTCAATTTATGCGGACTATATTAAAGAATGAAATAAAAAAACTTCAATATTAACGTTGTGTTTAATTATAAGTATAAAAATACTATCATTTATGAGGTAGAATACAATGTTTATTTATTGCGCTATCGTACACAAATATGACAATTTATATGTTGTTATTTATAGTATTATATCGTTATTTATATATTACATTAAATTTTATCTCTCAGAAAAATCAACTTCCATCCATAATTTCGACGACTTTTACACCATCGTTATTATCAGAATCATCATCGCAAATTTTTACAACTGATACAATTGGTTTATGATAACTGAAGTAAGAAACAAACAGTTTTGATTCGAACCTATTTAAGTGTCTAATAAAGACCGCATCAATAGTAGTTTTGTATTTCGTTGTGCTAAAATTGCGATCATTTGACATAGTTAAACCAAATTCACAGAGCAGCACACTCAAGCACGGTAGAAAGAGTGAGAGATACTCAAACTCAAACTCAAACTCAAACTCAAAATTCATTTATTCAAATAGGCTACAATGGAGCACTTTTGCAAGTCAACTTTACATTTTATTTTAATATTCTACCGCTCATTCGCAAGGCACCTCTATGAGAAGAATGAGCAAGAAACTCATAGGGATTGCTTTTTTTAAATATGTGTTTACAATTATTATCTTGGTTACATAATTTATTTACAGGTGGTTGCAGAGGTTTCCAGGCATCTTTGTCTTCTATGTATTGGCTAATTTTATAATAGGCTTTCTTTTGTAATATGTCTTTAACACGGCTTTTGAATTTACCTTCTGTGAGCCCCGTTATTTCATCAGGGATTTTATTATAAAAACGTACACAATTCCCTAAAAATGATTTATGGCTCGTTTTGGACAATCTGAATCGAGGTACAGCTAACTTATTCTTATTTCTAGTATTAAAGCTATGAGTGTCACTATTTAACTTGAATTTATCTAAATTTTTTCTGACATACATAATATTTTCGTAAATGTACAAAGATGGTAGGGTCAGTATATTTATCTCTTTAAAGAGCTCCTTTAAAGAGTCTCTTGGGCGCATCTCATAGATGGCACGAATTGCACGCTTTTGCAGTATGAAAATAGTCTCAATATCTGCTGCTGACCCCCACAGTAAAATACCGTATGACATTAAACTATGGAAATATGCAAAGTAAACTAATCTCGCTGTAGCTACATCTGATAGTTGCCTGATTTTATACACCGCATATGCTGCAGAGCTCAATTTCCCTGACAATACATTAATATGATTACCCCATTGTAGCTTAGAATCTATATTCATGCCAAGGAACAAAGTTGCATTGTCAAGCTTTAGTATTTCACCGTCAAGAACTATATTAGATTCTATGTACCTAACGTTAGGTAATGAAAATTTCAGACATTTAGTCTTTTTCGCATTCAATAACAGATTGTTAGCTGCAAACCATTTAGATATTACTATTAACGCGTTATTTACATGTATAAGCTCACTATCTTTCCTATCCACTTTAAATATTAGCGAGGTATCATCGGCAAATAAAACGATGTCTGCTAGGTCTTTAACCATGTAAGGGAGATCATTTATATATGCCAGAAACAAGAATGGACCAAGGATTGACCCCTGTGGCACTCCTATTCTAACAGGATGGCTTGATGAAATGACACCGCCAATATCCACTTTCTGCTGTCTGTCTGACAAGTAAGATTCCACCAAGTTCAAGGCATTTCCCTGAATTCCGTATACCTCCAACTTCCTCAGCAGTGTGCTATGATCCACACAATCAAAAGCTTTGGAAAGGTCACAGAATACGCCAATAGCATCCTGTGAACTCTCCCAAGCCTGAAGGATCAGAGTCATAAGGTGACTACCTGCATCTGTCGTAGATCTACTCTTGGTGAAACCATACTGACTTTTATGTAATATTTTGTATTGATTGAAGTGAGACAGCAGTTGGTGCAGCATCATTTTTTCAAAGACTTTGCTCAAGACAGGAAGTACCGAGATCGGCCTATAGTTAGAGGGATCAGTTTTGCATCCCGATTTAAAGATTGGGGTGACTTTGCTAACTTTCATCAGGTCCGGAAATGTGCCTTTATCTATACACAAATTAAACAATTCTGATAAGTAAGGAGCAAGGGTGTCTATAAGCGACTCTACCAATTTAACCGATAGGCCCCAGAGGTCTTCAGTGGCTTTTACATTTAGGCTTTTATACGTTTTTCTAACATAATTTGCCGATACATGTGTAAAGGAAAAGTCAGGTATATCATGTTTAAAATTTTCCTTTAGATAAGTTACTGCTAAGTCGGGAGAAGAGTCAAGTGACTTAGTTGAATTTAACGCGATGTTAGAAAAGAAGTCCGCAAAGATATTTGCAATTTCTTCAGAACTTGATATTAATTGATTATTTTGTAATAATTTATATTCTGTATCCTTAGTTTTACTTTTACCCGTCTCTCTATTAATAGTATTCCAAACTGCCTTAACTTTATTGGTTGATTTGCTTATTCTATCTCTAATCATCAAGGCTTTAGCTTGGATGCAGACGGCTTTGAAAGTCTTTGAGTAACATCTAACATATTCTACAAAGGACTCTGAATTATTATGGGCTTTATCGCTGTACAATTGGTACATATTATCTCGGCTTATTCTTATTCCCTTTGTGGCCCAGTCGGCAAACTCTAGTTTACCATTACCCTGTAATTTCCTCTTAGGACATATCTCCTTGAATTCTTTACTTATTACTGAGAACATGGTTTCGTAATTAATATTAGGGTCCTCCGCGGTGAGGTCAGTATTTGCTAGGTTTACCTCTACGCTGGTATTTAGTTTTTCTAATCTATACTTAGTGAGCGGCCTATGCTCAATAACAGTCTTACTTTTAGTATGATTGGTTTCAAATCCTAATGAGAGTGCTCTATGATCGGACCTAATACCTGATGTTAACGTTAAGTTATTACATTCACAGTTAGTAAAAATATTATCGATACAGGTCGAGGAATTGCCGGCTACTCTTGTAGGCTCACAGAATAAGTATTTCATGCCAAAGGAATTGAAGAGGCTAATTAAATTCATTTTATCTGAGGATTCTACCAATATATCAGTCGGCTATCGCGCACTGGATTCTATATCTATCACAAATCTATCAGTTATAGGTTAATAGGTGGTGATAAGGTACCTGTGCGTATTAGCCAACAAGTCCTATGACTGGACTGTGCAAAATTCGTTTAAAAATAATTCCTAAATTATAATAAGAAAATAGGTAAACTTCTTCTCTATCCTATACCTATATAATATATGTCGCGGCGAAGTAAAGGCCGCGCTTCAAATTAATAATAATAATTGTGTCAAAGTTAGATTTTAGACTTAAAGTTATCTTATAGCACTTCTATCGGAATGATTTGAGGATAGTTAGTAATAATATTGAGATTAATTAATTTATTGGAGAACTCAAAACATCTATTGTTATAGATCTAATTACTTTTTATATTGCGATCTTATAAGTTAATCATTTTGTAATATCTGGCTACAGTTAGAACTCTCAATGTTCCGAAACTGCTAACTTAGGTTTTAAGTGTATCTCAAATGATCAAAGTAAACACTTTGATCATTTAAACTAAATTTACTGTGCTTTCGATTTATTTTATTATTAATAGGAATTCGTAACAAAAGTATTACTATCATCAAACATGTTGTAATATTCGACCATTGTTTACACTCGTGTTATTGTGATATCGCCGACCTGTGGTTTACAGAGTGTCTTAACCAATTGGAATGCTCTTATTTACTTCCCCATAGATTCATTCGTTATTAATGTTTTAATTGTCATTCTGATTATCTTTAAATCGACCTTTTAATATTTGAACGTGTTGGCGATACACACTGTCACGATGTCTTCATTGACTATTGCTCTCGAGTGTTTAATTTTGTAGGAAACGTAATGTGATGCAATGTCCGAGTCAATCGACATCTAGATGTCCTTATTTGATTGAAAGTAGTCCCTATACAGTGGTCTATGAATGTTATTCCGCACACTTAAATGTGTGCGTAATAATGTAATGATGAACAGTCGTATTAAGTCAAGATGTGAGTAAATTGTATTGATTTGAGTAAATTGAAACACTAGCTTTTGATTTTGAGCATTGGCGGGAACTTTGTGATTGCCTAGTGGCGCCATCTGCAATTGTTTTGGTTCAACTTGACGTTGACTGCGAGATGGCGGCGGATGAACTCACTTTAGTAAGGAATTTCAACCAAAAAACATGTGAGTGCAAACCTATGTAAATTTGTGTGTTCCACTCGGGCAGGTTCCAATCTTAGTCTCTAAATTTAAGTAAATATAGTGCCAGTTTAGTTTCTATAGCTAAGAATAATAATTGTAACAGCGTGGAATCTTGTCAAGTCAACAACACACACGTCAAGTTTGTTCTCTGTATTTATTATTGCCTTCTTGTTTGTCTTAGATCTTAATTTTACTTAGTAAGTAATTTAAATTGTTAAATGAATATTGAAAAGAAAGTAACCCTATGAGTTTCTTGTCTGTTCTTCTCATAGAGGTGTCTCTTGTGAACAGACAATAGTTTTACCCACCCATTAAAGAGTTGAACCTTTGGTGTCGTGTTTAATTCCCAATCCAACTTGCTCACTAGAAATTAGGCATCTCCCAATCATAAAAATAAATAGAAGGTAGGTCTATGGTTAGGATAATTATTGAAACTAATGATCCTGGCAAGGATCAGGGGTTCATCTTATTTCTTGGGCTCCGGTCGATGCGACATCAGAAGTGGGATCGCTACGCGATCCTTTTTCTGCCCCGGTTTCAAACTGTTTTCAGAGAATCCTGACTACGAACATTCATTATGGATGATGACCCGGTGTGGCCTTCGAGGGCTGGCAGTCTAAGCAGTGTGGAATAGAGCTTGATCTGTGTGACTACGCTCCTGAAGACCTGGATCCAATCCTTCCAAGGCTCATGTGGTATTCCAACAAAAACGGTAATGTACCATCCATATTTTTGTTCGAGTGATTTCAATGAAGCCGATCATGATTCCTTTTGTCATTTATTGTCAGTCGTCAGATCTAATCACTCTTATTTTGTATCACACATCGTAGATGTTGGAAATCGTAGGTAATGCTTATATTTACCGCTAATAAGACGTTAGAATTTTAGATTAAAATCATTGCGAAGTTTATGAAGTGTCTTGGTTGCTTAACTTTTACATCTTTGATTATTAATAAAGTTATCTATGTAAAAGGGGGTCAAAGGGTATCAAATAATTATTCGTTTTTATGAGACATATCGGTAGACTTAGCTTACCTACCTATTGTCAGGTGCAATTTTCAATGGCAATTTTCTTAACGGACGTACCTTCATTACTGTTTATGCGTCCTTGAAATGATAATTATTTAAATGGAATTTTTAAATTAATTTGATTTAATAACAATTTAATTAAGAATATTTAATTGTGGGGTGTGCTAGTTTATTCTTAGTTTAATAATTATTATTAACATTGAGGTTAGCGCAATTGATTTACCCTCCATACATTAAACAACTTTGGAACTACTACTGCAATCACTCTTTTGGATTATAATTAATTAACCCCACTTTAATTGCTATAATAAAGTAGGGTCAATTATTTCTAGTGCAATGTTTATCTTGACGTGAAATATTTGACTAGTTTCACATATTAGTGGATTATTTTCGCTTGCTTTTGGGGCTCATCCTTATTCATTATTTAATTTAATGGTAAATGTCACATTTTATAGGAGATCATCTATCCCAAATAACATTAAAAAAAAGAGTTATTATTGACAATAGTTAGCGGCTTTGCTTTTGATAATGTCTTACCCTCTTTATTTTTGATAGCTTACGCTTCTGACGCTAGATTAACAGTGGGTAGTCTAGGACAGGTATTAGGTATTGCTTAGAGTTATCAATCGCATAATGGATGCTTTATCGCGTACAAAATTAGCGTCTATCTGATACGATCCAAAAGCGCTTTAACTTTACATCATCGCTAAGAGTTTTGATAGCCTTACTATCCTACTGTGGTATACTTGATAGTCGTTACCGATTCATAGTTGTTAAAAAAAAATAGCTCAGAGAAACCAATGTTTCAATGACCTATTAAAAAGCGTTAGTTACACATAGTCGATTTTTTTTAAATTAAACAGGGTTGTGCTTTGAGCTGTCCCTATTATGGAATTATGAGTCACATAATTTTTAATTAAGCAAAGATCTAAATAAGTACATGCTAATATAGCGTTAACGCGCGAAATTTTTCTACAGTAACGGTAAGCAACTGTGTTGAGTGTTGCCGATAATAAACTGTTTTAATAAAATTAATGAATTTGCTATTATTGATTATTACAGTTAGTTTTAACATGCTTACATGATTATGTAATAATTTATTGATCGTGATGGTTGGTTTGATGATGTTGTTTTGGTGGGTAGGTTTTCTCATCTATAGGAATTTGAAACATTACAGGAAGGTACATTTATAACAACCAGTAAAACCAGGGTGTGCCATTTAATCACTTCGTAGCATGCCTTATCGTTAGTTATGGTTCAAGACCTTACCTTAGGACCATTTTACTTAGGATTCATTATGTAGGTAAATTAAAAAGAAAAGTAATTGCAGGTCGCCTAGGGTTCTTACTACGTAATAGTTGATTTTTTTTAACATAGGATGGACGAGCGGATTTATATTTGTTTTTATCGAACTTAAACATAACTTTCAACTGTTTTCGAAACTACTAGTTGTTAACCTTTTCAATGGATACCTGACCAAAGTCTGCACCTGTTATAATTTCTTGTTTAACCTGCGTTTTATACCGATGTTTCACAATAGAGAATATCAGTAGTCATGTATTGTTGATCTGCCTAGTCTTTAACAACAAAAATTATAATTAATCAATTACGAAGAATATATTCTGAGCATCGACTGGTTAATCTAAGATTTTGTCTTAAATATCACGATAAATTCTTCGAAAAGGTGTATAGTTTTTGTAGCCCGGTAATAAGGTCGTAAATCCCTATAGACATTCATGTCAGATCAATATGGCTGGTGGACATGACTTCGTGGGTAGTTTTAAAAATATAATCATAATAAATCATAATTTATTCCTCAGATTTAAGGTACAGATATAGTTCTAAATTATAAACAAAGCTTAGCTCAAATCTGCCTTTTCAGGCGTAGGACAATTAAATTACAATTAGATTACTATTAATTTTAGGAATTAGATCAATTTTTTGCAAATATTAAATTAAATTCATTAATTACATTTGATGGATTCAATCATACATTGACAGCAACTGCTTTAGTAGGCATTTGTTATTATTATTTCTCTCTCTGCAAGCTTCTAGATGAAATCGCGTTTGGCGGTGGGTTCACCAATTGTTAAACTGGGTTGCGAAATTGTTATAGTTTTCTGTGTATTTGTGATTTTTCAATATGGACTGTTCTAGCCTATGAGTTTTGTGCCAGCAAATAAGCAGATGTAATGATGACGTAGAAAAACTAGCAAGACTGTGTACTTATGGTAAGAGATAACGCTGCCTTTAATCAGCGCAGAGCCACCCGAAATTTCACAATGCAATGTTGCGAAATCCTTGATTCGCTGCGCCGGCGCTTTCTTATGAAGAGCCATAAGGTGTTAATTTTTTGTCCGGTGGTTTCACTGGCTGCAGTGCCCTCCTACTAGGGCAGTGGTGTTTGCACATCATTGCTCGGGCGGTAAAATTACTGCACTGTTGGGGTTAACGCCTGGTCTACATCCTACAAAGAAAGTCTACCCACGGTGATTAATAAGTAAAACCAAATTATGTTTTATTTGAAATAAAGCGTGCCTTTTTAAGTTACAGTGTAGTACAGTCTACCGCTGCATGGCCTGCGGCTCACTGGCGCTCAGGAGGCCGTGTCACCTATGATGCAGCCCCGTGTAGACATCTGCTGTCACTCCCGTGTTTGGAAGCCGGCGGCACCATCTCCATAAGTCTTATTCTCCCGGTGAGAAGTTTTCATTTTGTTGTGCTTAGCAAGCGCACATTTTTAGTGCCCAAAATTCATGTCATGATTCAGCCAATGCATTGCGTTGTTCAGTCATATGCATCTACGTTATCTACACTCACTGACAGCTCTACACGCACTCACATATTCCTATTAGTGGTGGGTCGTTAACGATTTTTGGGTTAACGCAACGAAGCCGTTAAATTCATCACGTTAACCTGTTAAAAAAGCCGTTAACATTATTAACAGGTTTTCATTAATGTAACAGATTTGTACCAACGGCAACGTAGCAGTTAATAGTAGCAAGCGAACTTAGAAACATAGATATCTCTCACTCTCGCTCGTACAATTTTAAGCTAGCGGCGTCTCGCTCGCTCACATAGGCGCCCGCGCGTCCACTCGGCATATTCCGTTTCTATTCGTTCTTTCAACGCAGAAGAAATAGATAATTTTAACTGGTTTTGCGTTAACAGCTTCAGATTACGTTAGCGACTTTTGAATACCTTTTCGTTGAGATAATAAAAAAAGCGCATTGCCAAAATCGTTGAATGTAACAGTTGATAGATTTAGCGGGTTTTGCAGTAAACAAAAAACTGTTAATTCGTTAACATTAGATTAACAGTTAAAAAAAGCCGTTCGTTGAATTAACGCCCACTCCTAATTCCTATACACTCAAATCCATTCACGCATACACTTCACGCATCTACTACACGTATACACATACAGAGCTCACACAATACGCGCTTGACTATGCGGTATTTTAGACTTAGACTTTATGACTTTGACTTTTGACACTAAAAATGTGAGTCAAAAGATGCTATTGGCGTGTGGAGCCGACCAATAAGCCACCAAACAATCAAATTGCTACTTGAGCGCGCCGCGTGGAGCCGCCGTTCTTGAGCAATATCCTCTCCCCCGTTATGTCTTCGGCGGGTCCCCTGTGTCCACGGTTCTCAGTGAGCGTCAATCATATTAAGTTGTCGCTTAATGGGTTCCCAGAGCACAGCATCGGCCTTTCTTAATATCCTTTAGGGCCCCTGTTTTATACAGCATCAACCTATAACCGATCTCTCCTGTCCAAGAGAAAATCCAAAAAAAAAAACTTGACATCATGCGTTAACATGAGCAAGGTATGACCGTCCCCACACCCTCACTACACGTGGGGCACGGTGTTTTCACACAGATCTATCGGATCAGTTGATTATAAAACTCACATTTACATTTTATATCTCTGCTGTGGTCACGTGGAGTGAACAGTTGTAGATCAATACATAAACACACACACTGTCACGCACACACTGTCACGCACACACTCTCTCACATACACACTGTCTCACAGCCACACTTTCACAGCCAAACTCTCTCATACACACTCTCACATTGCACACCAGCCACACGTAAATCTGAATATCTATCTGTCCTTTGTAAAGAACAGAATATTCTCCATTACAACTGTTGTCACGTGAGGCGAACAGTTGCCTACAAGAGCCTACAAGTTGTATTGTCGAATACTATTTGGACTCAGCTCACATACAGTACACACACAATCCTGTACGTCTGTCCTCCGTTGGGAGTGGCGGTCCTTTTAATAACTATTTAACTGCTGTCAATGAGTTAGAGCAGTTTGTTAATAGTGTTCATATTATTTTCATATTTTGTTTATGAATCTAACAACTTAGATACGCATGTTCAAACATTTATCTAAAGCTAGTGCTAGCTAGCATTCATAAAGTAATTATTGAATTTGGTAAAGCTGTTGAGCTTTTACTGATAATTATTATTTCTCTTCTATCAGAAATGAATCTCGTAACAATATCTAGGTATACTGTGGAAGTAAACCTAGCTTCAAAAGAATTTATTTCCATTTTCAGATTCAAGCGATCCAGGGCACGTCTCGCCTTGCAGTATGGCCGTGTCGCGGCGAAGTAAAGGCCGCGCTTCAAATTAATAATAATAATTGTGTCAAAGTTAGATTTTAGACTTAAAGTTATCTTATAGCACTTCTATCGGAATGATTTGAGGATAGTTAGTAATAATATTGAGATTAATTAATTTATTGGAGAACTCAAAACATCTATTGTTATAGATCTAATTACTTTTTATATTGCGATCTTATAAGTTAATCATTTTGTAATATCTGGCTACAGTTAGAACTCTCAATGTTCCGAAACTGCTAACTTAGGTTTTAAGTGTATCTCAAATGATCAAAGTAAACACTTTGATCATTTAAACTAAATTTACTGTGCTTTCGATTTATTTTATTATTAATAGGAATTCGTAACAAAAGTATTACTATCATCAAACATGTTGTAATATTCGACCATTGTTTACACTCGTGTTATTGTGATATCGCCGACCTGTGGTTTACAGAGTGTCTTAACCAATTGGAATGCTCTTATTTACTTCCCCATAGATTCATTCGTTATTAATGTTTTAATTGTCATTCTGATTATCTTTAAATCGACCTTTTAATATTTGAACGTGTTGGCGATACACACTGTCACGATGTCTTCATTGACTATTGCTCTCGAGTGTTTAATTTTGTAGGAAACGTAATGTGATGCAATGTCCGAGTCAATCGACATCTAGATGTCCTTATTTGATTGAAAGTAGTCCCTATACAGTGGTCTATGAATGTTATTCCGCACACTTAAATGTGTGCGTAATAATGTAATGATGAACAGTCGTATTAAGTCAAGATGTGAGTAAATTGTATTGATTTGAGTAAATTGAAACACTAGCTTTTGATTTTGAGCATTGGCGGGAACTTTGTGATTGCCTAGTGGCGCCATCTGCAATTGTTTTGGTTCAACTTGACGTTGACTGCGAGATGGCGGCGGATGAACTCACTTTAGTAAGGAATTTCAACCAAAAAACATGTGAGTGCAAACCTATGTAAATTTGTGTGTTCCACTCGGGCAGGTTCCAATCTTAGTCTCTAAATTTAAGTAAATATAGTGCCAGTTTAGTTTCTATAGCTAAGAATAATAATTGTAACAGCGTGGAATCTTGTCAAGTCAACAACACACACGTCAAGTTTGTTCTCTGTATTTATTATTGCCTTCTTGTTTGTCTTAGATCTTAATTTTACTTAGTAAGTAATTTAAATTGTTAAATGAATATTGAAAAGAAAGTAACCCTATGAGTTTCTTGTCTGTTCTTCTCATAGAGGTGTCTCTTGTGAACAGACAATAGTTTTACCCACCCATTAAAGAGTTGAACCTTTGGTGTCGTGTTTAATTCCCAATCCAACTTGCTCACTAGAAATTAGGCATCTCCCAATCATAAAAATAAATAGAAGGTAGGTCTATGGTTAGGATAATTATTGAAACTAATGATCCTGGCAAGGATCAGGGGTTCATCTTATTTCTTGGGCTCCGGTCGATGCGACATATATATTATATTATGAGCCTACCGTTTACATATCTTGCAAAACACCACATAATATACGTGGTTTGATTAGATAGACAAAGTTTAATGCTTCATGATTTATATTTGCGATTAGCTAGGCAATTTACAGAAACTGTTTACCCAGGTTAATGAGGTTTGGTTTAAACCGCCGTACCTATAATAATATTAATAGAATCGAGGTAAATACGGAATACACTAAATTCGTTTACCTAGATTAGCATGCGACTTAATTAAGCGAACTATCACTGTAATAAATGACATTAATATGTATCAACATTTTTCTTTCTTTTTACAAGCTTTTATTTACTTTCACCTGTCCCTTGTCTGTCTGTCTGTAATCAAATCTTACAAGTTTAATTTGATCCACTTCCCGGTTCCGGCACTGGGCAGGGCACATAGCACGTAAAGCGGATGGCCGATGGGATCAAAAAATGTTCTAGTGCAGACCACGGACTAGTAAACGCAGCGTAGGACGTCCACCCACAAGGTGGACAGACGACCTTATATAGGTCACCGAAAGACGCTGAATGCAGGTTGCTTCCAATCGGTATACTCGTATATATGAAGATCCAAATTGGAGGCCTATGATCAGCAGTGGCTATGGCTGATGTTGACATAAATCATCTTTTATAAACGCAAAAAGCCAGTAAAGGATCATGCAAAAGAAGACAATCGAATCAAAAATCTTCAACTGCTTGTAAAATATGAATTAAATTTTAATTTGTCTGAGCAATAAACTCTTTCAATCGTAGCGAAACAACGGAATGGACAAAATCGTCACACCTCAAATACTGCAGCATATTCGCATATTGGCGAGTGGCAAGTGGGTAGTGGGTATTGGCAATACAGTCAGGTATACCAACTACATGTTGATCGAGCTATTCCAATATCGGCGAAATGAAAAATACAGTCAAATCACAGTATTGCCCCGTCCAGTGTTTACTCCGCACAAAGCGAATGCCTTTTCACCCTCTGGCTACACTCATGTCCAAATCAAAAACAGAACTGAAAAATCACGAGCTCCAATCAGATTTATTGAGATGAGAACAAAAATATATTTTATTTATGCGATTGGATGCGTTTGTTTGTCGCGCCACTGAAAATGCAATGAACTTTTTGTTAGGAAATGTTCCTACTATTCGATGTTCTTTTTATACATGATTAAAGAACGAATAAAGGACACGCTGTTGACCGATGATTGGCCTACAGCAGTACACCATTACTGCTTATAAAATAAAATCAAGCTTTTGGATTTTGCACTGCAATTGTAATTATACAAGTTAATTAAACGAACAAAACATAAAAACTGCCTCGAAAATTATATTATTATTGTGGAAACCAGAAAAACAAATTCATCAATAATTACTATAGTTTTATGTTAAGCAGTGTGTTTTTTTTTATTTATAATGAATATAACTACGCTGACGGAAATTCGTTTAATGATCAGAGGCATGATATTTGAGTTAGATAAAAATTTCATGTTAGATATTCTTTTAACAGCAATCTGGAGAAAAATGTTTAATTTTGTTGACATTGTCGTGGTTATCCGGCACGATATTAATTGAAGTCAGCTACTTGACCGAAAACGCAACGGCACTAATCAAAACCGTGTCAGCAAAACCATAATGATATAGGCCTTACGTAAACGTTAAACGTAAAAATAGCTACCCACATAATATAAGTTACAAGATTATCATCTCAGTAATCACCGGTACTTGTATAAAAGGTATTCTTTGTATCGAATTTACAATACCTTTACCTATAGAATAAATTATAATTTCCCTCAAAATATTTCAAAGGCGAGCTATGGATGCGACGAATCTATTCATTACGGGTTTAGGATTCCGCAGATAAAATACCAAACCTCGATATTTGTAGAGCGGCGGGGCTATGTTCAGATTGTAACGTGATTGAATTTCATAGATTGTGCTGTAGATTTGGTATCTGTTTGTTCATTGTTAAAACCATTCGAATTTTTGTGTAGTTTATTTTAATCCGTAGTTGTAAAATGTTTCACAACAGAACCTCATAAAAAATAATATTTTTTGTGATGCTTAGATTTCAGAAAACGTAAAATTGCATGTCTTCCATTTTCTTGTACATTTTAGATAGAGGACAACTGTTAGAAAATTCTACTTCAATATTCAGTTAGCATTAGTTGTTGTTTATTAGTTGTCATTCAGTGCTGAATAATGTCATAAATAAATGTTATATTAATAATAATCACAGACGCATAATTAACTATGACAAATCTAATTAATTTTAATAATTAAAGTTTTCTAGGTATGGAAGGTGCTTTAAAAAGTGAGTATGGGAGACCCATTAGACAAATATTAGATAAAATCGTCAAACTTGAGTCTTACGATTTAGTGTCGAAAATGATATGCGGAACCATTTCCTTATAAAATGCTCTCAGAGTTTCGTTCTCCATTGTGACATCACGGGCCGTTCAGCTTCGATAGCGGCCATTGAAGGCCATATAATCTGTGGCATAACACTATGAATGGACAGCCGTTTAGCCGAAGATAAGTATTTGAAGCTCTAAACGACAAAGGCCGAATGTCCCGGATTAGCCCACAGCCAAGCATTGTTGAGTTCATCCGATTTAACAATACACTTCCCTGTAGTATCCAATGTTCGTAATGTTTAGTGAAACGGCGCGCAATTTAATATTAAACGATCTCTTACTGTGTGGACGTTTGAACTTTGGGTTCTGGTCGATAAATAGTACTATTATTCGATATCATATTACGTATTATTACGTTGTTGTGGTAATAATTTTCTTTCGATTTATTTGATGTTTTGTGGATAATATAAAACTGACTGTAAAGCCGGTGCTTCACTTAACGTAAATATTTGTGCCAAAGGTATGACGATATTAAAAAGGTGTAATTTTTAATGGGGGATCCATCTGCAGGGAAAACATCAATCTTTTATGTAGGTAGTGTAGTCATCAATAACAATGAATGTCAAATTAATTAAATATTTTTAGAATTTCTTTAAAGAATAATTCAATACTTTTCCTGTTAACTGTAATAAATTGATTGATTTGAAGGAGAATTTTTCGAATAATCAAAATCTATAGTATTTATGCAAAGATTATCGAAAAGAATCGGCAGCCTTATCACTATCATTCCAGAAATACATAAATTTATATAATATGAGTACATTCAAAATGGACTTAAATTAAGTATTTTATACTTAGTGATCTCAGATATTAATGTATCAGTGATTAATGTAACAATATATAATAACACCCAATTATAACTTATGACAACCAACGTTTTAATGAGCCAATATATTTCAAACCAATTAACAAAGACATGCCATTACAACTGTAAGCAGAACTTTCAAATCTTTTACAAATTGCTTTGAAAGACACGACATCTATTATAACCCATTAACCGGCAATTATGACTGGGTCCGGTTAGAATAGAGCCAAAAATGGTCACAAACTTGCACGGGGGCGTTGTAATAGGTTAACGTTTGTGTGGGCGCATATTATAGAAACTGTGTGTCTGTGTTTAGAGAAACAGTAGATAAACTTTATGAAACTTCGGGAAAGATTTTGTTCAATGTTTAAGCAATTGCCTAAAATATTTCTAAATTCATGGGAAAAAATATCTGCTCTTAATTTGGAATACATAAATAATAGTGCTAAAAAGAGAGCAGTTTAAAATTAGTTTTTTTATTACATTATATATTTTCAATTTCCGATTGGACGCAGTTAAAAATAATCGTTAATATAAAAGATAGCTTCTTAAAAGTGTAAGAGATTTTCAGTTGTTTTATCGTTACAATAATTTCTGACGAATGAAAAATGCTATTTCAGAGTTTGTAGATTCTTCTCTTTTTAAAGAATAACTATAAGAATTAATGACAACTATTAGCGATTACAATATCTTTCTCAAAAACAACAATACAATATTTCTACAATATCTTTTTCTACAATATCTTTCATCTGAATTATTTGTTGATTGTTCCGTTAGTCGAGAGACTCATGGACAGTGGGGACACTGATTCCATAACATATTTTTTTGTCAGTGGCAAAAGTGGTAAAAACAATAAATTTCGAACCAAACAATAAACAATTAATAAGTTTGCGATTCAAGTAAAACTATTCGTATGTATGCATACATGAAATATGACGACGGAATGCTAAACATCAGGCCCACCGTCTGCTTGTGTATAAAAGAAAGATAAAATAAGAAAATGGAA
This sequence comes from Hemithea aestivaria, assembly GCA_947507615.1. Taxonomy (NCBI): domain Eukaryota; kingdom Metazoa; phylum Arthropoda; class Insecta; order Lepidoptera; family Geometridae; genus Hemithea; species Hemithea aestivaria. The sequence continues at coordinate 13,984,049 of OX382331.1, forward strand.
GTTTATTCATTGAATTTAGATATTCTGTTAGGTGTCTGACTTCACTTTTATTTAACTTAACCTAATATATAAAGATTAATTATAACTAAAAAATAAAGAAGATTAATTATCATTATTGTATTCCGTATCTAGATCAAGACGTCTCGACTCTCGACGCATACGGTTGCTTGTCAGCAGATAATAATTAGTTAATGTAGCCTAATCTAGGGGATGATTACGTGACTGAGGAATCGAGCAAATTATGCAACGTCACGATTCCAAATTCCTCGCTCTATAACCATAACAAATCATAAAAATTAAAATTGATATGCACTTTATCCTGGGTATATTTTACAAGGTATATAAATTTATCTCACTTGATCTAATTTATGAGTATGGCCGTCTATGGAACAATAACATTTTGGATTGATCATAAATTTATCGGCTATTTAAGGTTATCAAGATAATAATGGATACGGTTATAATTTAAATAAAAATGTAAACTTTTAAGAGCTTATGAAATGTTTAAATGTAAATTAGGATCCGTTTTTAAATTATGCTAAATTTTTATGTTAATGTTATTAATTAATACTCAGAAAAGTATGACACGTTAAGGTAAGGTAAGTTCTTTATTGTTCATGAATTTAATTTAATTTGTAAAATTTCACCTTTCTAATTTTAATTTAATTTTACCCACGACATATAGTAGTAGTAGTGGTTTGTAAAGTGAGATAAACATACATAATTAGAAGAATTTAAAGCTAATTTTAATTTAAAAAGCCCACACATGTGTGTGAAACGTACACTGCTAAACGTTCCTTTGAATAATAATTCGATTTATTAAAATCGATACAAATTAGTTTATACTCGGAATTTTGCCACATATTATTTTGAAATTTTATAAATGACTTAATTGTGATACTATAATATTACTAAAAATATATTATTTATGATATTATAATGTTGTTCTACGGGCTCTACTTGTGATACACACGTCGCAGTGTGATATTCACAAACAAAAGAAAATGCCGACATAATGAATGCGAATTTGACTCTGACCGCGAACCTTTGCACGAAGTGAAATAATAAACGATTGCGCGTTCACTAAGTTCATTTTTATAGTGAAAGCACCTCCAATCTGCGTCAACAGCGCCGAAGGAATCGAATTTTGAATTCTATATAATATGAAATGTCATGAAACCTCGCACACTTGCCGGAGTCAAATCGTTCGAATCGGAAGAAGATTTCCTATACAAATTTTTTTTCGCCGCGGTCGATGCGGATTGATTTGCGAGCACCATTATAGTCACCTTAATAATAAAAAAGAACACTGATTCATTACTCGGAAAAGCTCCAAGCTTTCCAATTACCTGTCCTTCAAATAATATCCAAAGTTTACTCAATAAATCATGCATTTATTCAAAAACAAGAAAAACACGCAGCCAGAGTACAAAATGAGCTGTTGTTAATGGCTTTTCGAGTGCTTATTCAATATTTTCTCTTCACGAGGAAGCCTTGTTTGTGGGCCCGCTTTAGTTGGCTTTCCTGCTTGTCATTTAGATAAACAGTCCGACGTCCTTATAACGTGAAACGAGTATTAATAACTGAGAAAACATTGGAAGCTGTGAGGGCTTTACAGGTTGTTTGTTTACTTACACCGATCTTACTACTTACTAAATAACTTTTTTTTTATTCGTTGTAGGTTAGCCTTTTACCACGATCTCGCCTGATCTTAAGTGACGATGCGGCCGTAGATGATAGCAGACTAAACCTAGAAGGCGGGATAAATCCCCCCTATGTAATATTAAAGGTACAATTTGTTTTGTATGTAGATCCCAGCTATTTTTTTTTTATTTGCTTTTAGTGGCTTTTCGTATCACTGCGGCCAGAAATGTCTTATTGTGATCGCCACTTTGAGGGTGAGGAAAACCCCGTTTGCGCGGCGTTATAGTTCGCCACTGACCCTTGCAGCTTCGAGGAACTGAAGGATTTTCCTGGGGTTGATCTCTCTAAGCTCGTCCGGGCTAAGCTGGTGCTGACCCAGAACGATGCTACGTATTCGCATCAGAGCTTCACACTCCCCTAGTAGGTGAAGAGGCGTTTCATCCGCCTCCTCACAATATCTACAGATTTGTGTGTTGCACAGCCCTAATTTGAACATGTGCTTGTTAAGGCGACAGTGTCCAGACAGGGCTCTGGTTAAGATGCGTAGGTTGTTTCTGCTTAGCGCTGTGACTTGGTTATTAAACCGTATATCATAGGCTTTCACTAGAGACATAGAATGACTCATGCCAGGACAGCCTTTCCAGAGCTTGGTTGACTCCCCAATGCATGAGTTCATTAGGGTTCTGAGAGCCAGGCTTTTGGGAATGCCACAAAAGGGCTCAGGGCCAAACTGCGTGCCCCCTGCCCCAGAGCGCGCGAGCTCATCGGCACACTCATTACCGTAGACGCCCTCGTGTTCCGGGACCCATCGGAGGACAACGCTGTTTCTAGTGCCCAGAGCGTTCAAATGCGACATACAATCCTCAACCAGCCTGGACGTGAGAACTGTCGAGTCCAGCGCTAGGAGGGCAGCCTGGCTGTCAGAATTTAAGTATAAATCCCAGCTATGGTAATCAAACTTATATTTATGACCATTAATAAAGGCGTAATTACTTGCACAGAATATAAAAAAAATAGAGCAAAAATATCTTCTCGTACCAAATTTTACGGTAAATGATTTAGCATTTTACGTGGTGCAGAAAAGTATTCGTATAACTTTTAGAACTTCGCGTGCTTTACCTATTTACTCATATTCGCAAACTGTTCGAGAATCAAACAAAAAATGCCTACTTTTATCATAAAAACTTGTAATCTTTGCCATTACCACTATGTACAATGTACTAGTGTAGCACTTACAGTACAAGTTAACCAGACAATCCACTTAATCATTCCCTCAGATCGTAAAAAGCGATCGTCACACTTGCATGGCGTGGGAGACTACATCGCTTTGTTTAAACGTGGTATGTTCTAGAAAACGCATTAGTCCTACTGAGAAACAGGGTAATTACATTAGGATTCTGCCCGTAGGAGTCAGGCATTAGTACAAGATTAGGTAGTGGTCAAACAGTCTCACTGACATTAACATGTAAAGCTTTTTTTCTTTTTCTTTAACATAACACACTGAGATGTACCAAAGTGTAAAGTTTGCGTTAAAAAGGTTCATAATTTTTTTTTCTATTTATTTTTTAACTAGAATCTTTTGAATGATTTTCCGGTTTGAGCTCATGTTTTGTTTTAAGAATGAAACTTTCACATGATAAAAATATCATTTTTATTTTTTTGTGCGAGTGTTTTAGGGTTATGTGTTTTAGGTTAAATCCAAATCAAATTATCATCATTTATTATGTTCAAACACATAGTTACTACTGTACAATCAAAATACATATATTACGAAAATACTTATAAAAGTAATAGCAGTCTAAGTATGAAACTAAATATTCCCTTTGCTACACAATCCACTCTACCCCTAAGCTCTCTCTCTCTACTCTATTACAAACGAGTAGATCTACTCTAATAAGATCGACTTTGGCTTTGTGTCCCCTAGTTTTTGTCACCACTCAAGGGCACCTTTAGCAGTGCAAGCAATAAGGCAACTAACAGTTTCCACCGAGCCAGACTGACATAGTTTCGCTAATGGTCTATAATAATGACGCCTACGGTATGCGCCATACAAGGGAATCGGCTCGGACAGTAGACATTACTTTTCAATGATCACGGTCATTGAACGCTTAGTAGAATTATCTTTATGGACGTGCAGAATAATCTTCTTGATTGGACGGAAAATTTCCTTATGAAATAGTTCAGGAAAATGCAAAAACAAGATTTTTTTTCGTTGATTGTATTAGAAGGAAATTTATATATAAAAAAATTAGGTAAATGGTTGGTTTTTTTTTATATAAAATAGGCCGACGTGAAGGCCTATTTTGTATAGAAAAAAAACCTTAGTGGAGGTAGTATTAAAAAATAATTGAAAATAAATTAAGTAGAGAGAGCGTCTTGCTCGTCTTCTTATTTCATTGTATAAAAAAAAAGTAGACGTTACCTTTTTAAGCAGCTTATTGTATGGTTATAAAACAAAAGTTCGGATTGAAAAAACTTACAGCGTCGATATTCAGAGAGTTGTTAAGAGTGGTTGGAAAAACAAAAAAGTGGACAACCGAGGAGGGCTATGTCCAGCAGAGGACAATAAATATTATAGGCTGATGGTGATAAGGAGATGATCATGCAGAGATTTTATTTAAATGTTTCCTTTATAAACTCTACCTATAATATTGCGATAAAAATATGATTGATGGTCTAATACGAGTATAACAATAATTTTAAATAAATCATGACACCTTAGTAACGCAATATAGGTACACCATAAAATTACTTTGAATTCCAATCGGCGTCGATCGTAATGACAACGTTTCTATCGACAACTGGTTGTTGCCTTAAATTAAAACCAAAATGAAAGATACGCGCTATCGTTGTTATAGCCAAACATGGACTTGCTCGGTCGAGGAGTGTCAGTAGCCATGCCCGCTCGCGGCACAGTAAAATTGTGTGTATGAACCTTATTGGAGCAATCCATTTGCGAGATGCCTATGCGTATCTTTTCTTTTTATATTAATCTAAGATTGTTGCATCAAATTAGTTGTTTGTATGATAATTATTCTGAACTCTCAAGTTATTTTTTAATTCTTAACAGTTACACTATATCGCTAGTTTTATGAAGTAAAGGTCAAATATGTAATTTCTATGAAAATTTTGATAATTATACGAACACATTCACTGTTTTGATGACACTTTTATATTTTTTGGTAAGATCAAATTAACACTATATTAACAAGTGAACCCTATCGACCTTGATGTAACAGTAATTTAAAATGAGATAAAATGTGGAAAAACGTCTAACTAAAAGTTTAATAATATCCATTTACCTATGTCATGGTTTTCTTCACACTTATACATACCTATCAAGTGTTTGGTTCCCTTTAAAAGCTGCTATAAAATCAAAACACAGCTCAAGGCTAACCTTTTTTGTGATAAAGCAGTCAATACATCAATGAAGAAAATTACCATAAATCTATCACATCAAAAACTATTTTTATCATCCAAGTATCCTTCTAAACCTCTATTTTTCCAATTGTATCACCTTTTAAATCAAATGCATTTATTGTTAATTGTTTTGTTTGTAATTATTGTGTGCAATAAAGAGTTATCTATCCATCCATATAAATAAAAAAAAATCCAAAAATGTATTTCTAGTACAATAATTAAAACGTTATATATTTATCTATAACTTAGAATAATGGGTAGTATTTCATATTTTTTGCGATCACTAAACACCGTGTCGAATTGGATGCCAAGGCTCTGCCGATTCCTAGTCCTCTGTCACTAAGACGATGCGGGAGTGCTTCCGGGTCGTTTTAGTGGGTAAACCGTGCAGCTGTCCTGCACGGGAGTCCCACATAACCCTGGGAGGGTTCCCTCGATGGGAGGGTATGCGTAATGCATTTTTTACCGGCGATAAAAAAAAACACCGTGTCAAACGCTAAACACAGTTTTATAGCAGCACAGCAGAATGCAAAATCATTGTCATGATTGAAAAAGAATTGAAACAAATTACAATATTAATCTGCTACGAGATCAGATGGACCGCCATTGTCTAATGTCATGACTCGAACAATGTTGTGATTAGACATTAATGAGTTTCGTAATTAGGTCTGTGAGAGATCTTATCAAGGGTTTTGCGAAACGATGAAAGTTTAATTTGGATATGTTGTCATACGGTACGACAATATCTCATTTTGGTACTTTAGATTTTAATGATTAGGGTTAATAGTGTTTTTTACTTAAATATTGTAACAAAATCAGTTAATTTAAGGTGTTATGGGTTTATATTTCAACAGCCAGTGTTTTAAAGAAAATATTTAAAATATATTTTGTTTCATTTATGTTGCCGTGCATTATACACGGTTACAAAATACCATTTATTTGTGTATGAAGAATTATAATTTGTTGCCTTATCTAAATATATAAAAGAAAAGAGTGACTGACTGACTGATCTATCAACGCACAGCTCAAACCGCTGAACGGATTGGGTTGAAATTTGGAATACACGTAGGTATTGTGACGTAGACCTCCGCTAAGAAAGGACTTGACCATGCGGGCATAGCCGCGAGCATATAAGCTAGTTCACTTATAAACATTAGATTTAGAGGTAGTTTAGGTTTTGGCTTTCAGAATACACAACTTTGACTACAAGAACAAAAACACTTAAAAGCCGTTTATTTTCTTCACGCGAAACTAGGCACCTACGTCTAGTTTTAAAATGTTTTAGATCTTTAATCATTAGATAATCTGATACCAAGTATGGTGGTAAATATTCGTGACAGAGTCTTTAAAATCTAGTTAATAAGGCAAGTCAAGCTATTAACCTATAGCCACAAATAATTACTCTCAATTAGCCCTAAGTAGGCAGAGGTTGTGAACCTTGCATGCAGCTAGTCGCAACTAATTTACACCTAGGGCTATCAAACAATAGTAAAACCTTATTTTTTTAAGATAGACAGTTAACAGAACAGTAGTTTAAGGTCTCCCTAGGATGTGGTACAGTTTTGATTTTGGATCTTTGAGTTCGAATCACATACCCGTAGCTTGGTGTTGGTTGTAGATAAGTGTGGTTCTTCCACTCGCTACACTGGTGGCAAATTACTACCCACTGGACAAAACTGTCATGCTCACAACAATAACATACTAAAACTAGCAAAAATTTTATATACAAAAGATTTTCTCTGGATATGATCAGATCAGGATAGATGAGGTTGGCATTGGATTAAGAAGGCTATTATGTCTTTAGTATGAACTGAAAAGAGTTAGGACTGATGACGAATCGACAACTACGATGTTCATTGACTAAAAAAGCTCGATAAAAGCATTCATACCATCTTTCAGACTTACACACTACACAGTCAGTAGAGATACGAGTTGAAATGTACTGGGCTAATTCGAAACTTTCTTTTATCACATCTTATGTTCTTGGTAGCCCTACACTGTAGTCTTAAAACAAACACAATAGTCTAGAGTTAATTACTCTGTGGTAAAGCGTCAGTAAGTGCACGTCATGGTCTCGAAGCCTTTGACCTGATAGTGTGAAGTGAAGTGCAAAGTGATAGTTCACTTGCACAGTCTTGGAAGTTTATTATCCGACAGTCTTTTGTTTTGATGGCGTTATGAAGAAGAAAGTTGACTTTGAAGAAAAATTTTGAATAATGCTTACGTTGAAAATAATTTGCCAAAGTTGCATTGAAATTTAAAAGACTTGTTCAAAATACTCCAACGTTCCCCTATCTTTAAATAATCTGGGGGCACGGCAGTGCCCCCGCCAAGTCGAGCAAAATAAGCGGCACGGCCGTACCATCCTTTTCTGGAAGCAGTTCAGACCATTTTCGACCCCCTATCACTTCGTTGTGGAAAAAACTAGAAGCTTTAATTTTTAACAACCGAGTATTCATTGTATAAACACGATTTATTCCAAATTTCATTCAATTTGAACTAGTCGTTTAAAAATTATAACTAGTCAAAGTTTTGTAATTTTGTCACTCACTCACTCACTCACTCACTCACTGACCGATCATCAAAAGTCTAAGGCACTTCTAGCAAACATAGAAGGTTCAAACTTGGTACATACTTAGAGTTTATTGTATAAACCATAGGAAAACTAAAAAAACATGCAATTTCGGTCTAGTTTTCGAGATACATAAACTGCATAAATAACTTTGTAATCCCGTATAAATGTATAGGATTACAAAGTTACATTTGCAGTCAACGGTTTCATAAAATCCCAATAATAATGCCATAATATATATGCCGTAATAATGTATAGAGCCAGGGAGAGATTATCCCGCCTTCTAGGTTAAGTCTGCTCCCATCTACGAGCGTCGTCACTTAAGATCAGGCGATATCGTGGGCAAAGGCTAACTATAACGAATAAAAAAAACAAAAAGTAGTGAGATGCCACCAAAAACATAACTTGTAAAAAATACCAAGTCTCGCAACTGCTGTTCTTCTACCGTAAAAAGTTGTGAGATCCATGTACTACCAAGTCGGTAAAATCTTTTGTGTTTTAAATTAATAGATTGACTTGGCAATCGCACTATTATGTCGGTATATTACTTGAGAGATACATTGTTGTGTTTTCATGCGATGGCCAAGTCGATCTATTAATTTAAAACACAAAAGATTTTACCGACTTGGTAGCACATGGATCTCACAACTTTTTACGGTAGAAGAACAGCAGTTGCGAGACTTGGTATTTTTTACAAGTTATGTTTTTGGTGGCATATATTATACACCAACCCAATAGCTAACCTTATGTAGAGTTAGATCATTCATAAAGTGCAAGTTTATACCTCCAGACGATAGGAACATTATTAAATGGCTGAAACGTACAATTTAGAAATAGTTGAACAATACCTGACGATGACTCAAATTCAGCAAACATTTTGTAAAACTGCAGACTACTTTAGGCTGACACCACATTGGGCTTGAGTGACTCTCGCGGGCGTAAGTCTCTGGTAAGTGGCACCGATCATAGAGCGTTTCGGTGACTACTCAGTGAAACGCACCTGACGCTGCGCTCGCGCTGGTGACTCGTGATGATTAGATGGTCGCCGCGACAACATAGTCGGTTACTCACTCGAAAGTCGCACACCCCCAACGTGGGATCAACCTAAACCAAACACAACAAAAATGCATTTACAATACTTTACGACCATAATAGACTTAATAGTGATTGTTTTGCCCGGTCCATTATTAAACTTCCATTTAACAATTTATAACCATTTTAAGTATTAAGCTGAGTTCATTAACGAGCCGGTTCATGATTGTGCTATTATTATAGCGATTAACGAGAGATAACCACTCGTGGGTGACTACTGCGAACGGTTTTAAACAGAGAATTCATGAAAATGTGGTTAATGTCGAGAAGACCGCAGATCTACAAATATCAGCAAAATTAATTAAATAAACATGCAAGATACTCAACATTATTCACTGTATGCTGTGGTTTTATGTGCTAATTTTGGATTTAAATGCTTTTCATTTCTAAATTTGATATAATAAAATTCGAAGTTTAGCGTATGTTGATGTTCAATTATTTTTTTGGTTAAATCTACTTAGTCAATAATTTGTTTCATTATAAGAAATGTACAATATTTTAACATTATTATTTATTTTAATGAAAACTAACTACTAACACTTACCTAAGTAGGCAAGTGCTAAAAAGAACAACTGTTATAAATTTTGCAAATAAAAATCAAGTTCTTGTGTAAGAAATTGGAATGTCAACACTATATCGGGTTTAAGCATAGTTATAATAATTTAAACAATACGATAGCAAAACCTGCTATGAAAAAGTCTAAAAAAATATTATATCTATTCTTATATGAGAATTTCCAAGAAATAGCTATAAATAAATTACCACTGTCTAGTAAGTTGCGTGGGCTTACATATTATTATAATTAAACAATAAAAAATATCAAACTAAATCTTTGCTAACATATGTTAACGGAAATGTTCGAAATCAGGCACTATTCACAAATATTTGCTATTGATTTTGTGCACCCTCATTTTTTTAACATTTCGCTCGCTCCAAATATCATGTTACCTGAATGCCAGTCGATCTAAAACAATGCCAGAAATAAAGTAGCGAGGAAATATATTTAAATTTTCTACGTCATTCTAAGCATATGCTCTAAGCAAAACTTATATTATATTTACTGGAAATGGTAAAGTTTTCTGCAGATATAAAATAGTATCTACCTTATATAAGTATAAGGAATGCATAAAAAACATTGTATTCTAAATTCTAAAGCAAGCGCGGCGTGTCACGGCGAGCAAATGTTCGCCAAAGCATAATTCACTCATTCAAATAGTACTACTAATTTGATATTTTGGTTTGAGATTTTGATATTACGCACTCAGCTTGTCGCGCGAGCGTGGTCAAAATCTAACCTATATGTATAGGTTAGATTTAGACCACGCAAAATACAACTCATTTAGACTGTGATGAATGGCCCGATTTCACACATTTCCGGTAACAAAAAGACAAACTAAGTAACAGTAATTAATAGCCGAGGTGAGGTCACAACCACGAAAAATAGTTCTAATGGACCATTAAACAAACTAAGCACCTCAGACCTCAACTCGGTCGATGTTTGGAGCGTTTTCACACTCATTATCTTACTGTAATTTATTGTTGTTGTAACTAAAGTTGTAATTAGAAATAAATTTGTAACACGAAACTTAGATTTAGTTTTGCCAGGTTCAATGTTAAAAATAGGAGCTTTAATTACCTATATATTATGATGCAATTTTTGTTTTAGGAGTAATTTTAATATTATAATACTTTTTTTGAAATGAAATAAATCCTATTATTATTATTATCGAATACACGTTAATTATGTTATTTACTTCACGCTTAAATGGCTAAGCCGGCTAAGCTGAAATTTATTGTTATGTAAGTTGCTTAGTCAGTGAGTAAAACCACTGGGCACAAATAGTATGTCACATAATATAAGATTAATTGGACTCTTCAAATATCAGAAAAGGCAATATTCCTGTCCCCATACGCATTTGACATCTTTTTAACCTTTTGAGGTTTAATTTTTTTGTACCATTAAATTTATTATGAAACTTTTACGAGTATGGTAACGAAAGGTATCTCGTCCATCGACACTTCCAGTAACATTTATGGGTATTTAACACAAGTAACACGCAGTTCACTAAAGTTCTATTACAGAGAATTCGAATTAACTCTTCTAATTTATTGAGTCAATAAACACAGAAATGACAGTAAGAAGTCGCAATTGTGAACGCCAAAAAATCATTAAAATCTACGAGCTTTAATAAACCGCGCTCAAATAACATTAAAAGGCATAAAATAATGTATCCTTACTGCCAAAAGGTAGAGGAACTAATATGAGTCCTAACCTCGAAGCCGATGACGAGGACACGCATTTTTAAAAGATTGTATTAATGAAAATTTTGTGTTTACGTTAGCCAAACAAAGAAATTCTGTGGTATAAAACCATTTTAAAACTCATATTGTATGTACTTTAAGTTTATTTTTCAAGGAGCATTAGATTTTTATGACTACTTGTATCGAGTTGTTTTGTTTATCACTTGAATTTATCTCTTTCTAATCGATACTACTAGCAACACTTATAGCTTCCAATGTCACTTCGTGGCTTTCAACCTATTTTATGGAGCTCTCGGAATTAATGACCGCGTACTTCTTGATTCGACGTGTTTCCGACGATCTTGGAACAGATTACGTTTACTCCACTATAATTCTCCATAAAGAAGATTGAGAACTAATTAGCTACAAAATATTGTGTTAAATTTGACACGCGAGACGTTAACGGTAAACCACTACTTAAACTGTTCTTAAACGCCGTTTAACTTTACATCGATGTTTGCTGATTGACTTAAGTTACTAGAAGTAGTTTTATTTAAAAGGAAATGATGCACCCTTAGTATGTCCACTCGTTTGTTTTATCTGTTTGAACGTCTGTGCATGTACGCCTGTACACTGAAAGATCTACTCGTAATGATCTTACGCGAATGTGTTTGTAATGGTTTCAAGAAATTTTTAAATTTATTTGGTTGTATTTTTCATATGACCAAAATTGGGCCAAAATAAAAGCAGGTAAATTTGTATGCAATCGAATATGAACAAGCAAATATGCTTATTATAGGTGCTTCATTTCTTTTTCAGCCAGCTAACTCTAGAATGTTTCCTTGGCTGGTTATTAAAATTTTAAGTGCGAGGAAACTTACACTTATATTTTGTCGTTATAGTATCTGTTTTGTTGTAGATATTATCACCTCAGTCTCGTAGGTACTTATTAAGGTAATTTATTAGCAATTGCACCACTGTAAGTGTTTTGTTCTATAGATTTTAAAAAGTGATTTATAATTTTCAATAAAATAATATAATAGAATTTTAAGAAAAGGCCAAAGGAAAGGTATATTTTTATGTTATTTTCCCGTAACTCAATTGTTAATAAAGCAGTTTAGTTATACAGTATTTGATAAAAAAAAGCGTCACATACACGCAAAACTCAAATGGAGTGAAAGCTAAAGTCGGTCGAAATTCGTACATGGATTTGCAGTCTTTATAATATTTTTTATAAAGTGAGCAAGACTGGAAACATGAACTAATATTTATGAAACCTTTTTACAAAGCTTACTAATTTTAATAAGTAACGATTGCAGTATTAATCATCATAAAATAAAAAAAAATACTAAAAATTATGGAGTCCCAATCTTGTAATGTATGTTTATGCTATTGTTCGTCATTTGTCATTGTTAATATATCCCGTTTACATGGGATCTAATGAGCTTAATGATAGCTTGTATTAATACGTTCTTCTGATCATTTGTCATCAGCGCCGCGGGTTTATCACCGCAGGGTTCTGGATCCGCTCAGTGTGATTCAAAACCTTGCTGGTAAAGGGTGGTTGGTTTAATTTTTATTTTTCTGTATTCTTCATATTATTTATCTTTACCTACATAAACTTTTTTTTCGACCCAAACAAAATGTTTTACGCGTCATCACCCCAAGCCAGGGGGCGCGGGCGGTATGTGGGACTCTCCTACCCATAAATATAACTATATACATATTTATCTTTACCCCCTTTACTTTCGAAAAAGAGATTCTTAAATAATTTCAATCTTAATCCGTTCTATCTCTAAAAATATCAGTAAGCTACATTCGCAAAACTTGACTGATATACATAGGTTATTTTTTGGTCTCGATCGGCCACTTTCCTGTATGCTATTTTTATAATATTTTTTTTTATTGAATTATATTTTATAGTTATACGATTTTTTGATTCAGGTAAGCAGTATGCGAGTAATCAGACCGCAATATTTTAGTTGAAAACGCAAATAGGGTTTTATTATACAAATTATATTATTTTTGATTTGTTAGTGAGAACCGCGCTTCAAAAGATAGAATCACAATTACTATAGAAACGCAATAAGCAAGTCTTACCTCATTTCAAAACCACGTAACTATTCTACATTGTCAGGTCTCTACAGATAGGCAGGGGTCCCGATCTCAGCATGATATCAGCCGATAAATTGTCTGAATTGAATATGACGTTAATTTATCGATTGAGATACGAATTATGAACAAAGCCGAGTTTAATTTAATTAATTTAACTGGTTTTTGTTGAAATAATGAAAGGTTGAGTAATGGTGGGCCGCGCTCTGCGGTGATCACGTTCAATATGCTTAATTTACGCTACAATTAATTACACGCTGGTTTTAAAATAATTACTTTTACAATACAAAAAGATTGAAATAATTTATTAAATTTTCGTCATAATTGAGAACAATAGTAAAGACAAACAAAGATGAGTAATAGGAATGTATTCTCTTATAGAAAAGGTCATAATGTTTTATTGATAGAGTTACACGAAACACTGCAACATAACTAGCTAGATAACTTTTGGGATGATAATAGTACCTTTTGAAATATTTTGGTAGCTTACAATTAAAAACGCTACGTACATTCCTTATCCGCAGTAAAAACGCCTATATTATGAAAAAATAAAAGTATTAAAATTAAAGTTGAACGTATTCTATCACACAACTTTCATAAATTAACTGCGTCCAGTAGCTTTTAGCCTGTTTTTGTATGGTCTAAGCTACTTAATACATGACTAAATAACATACACATCTTATATTATGTATGTACATTCGCATTCATTATATTGGTAGGATAGTAAGAATTTAGTATTACAAAAGTTTACAATAAGCGCTCTACATTCAAGGAACAATGAAAGGAAAATAAAAAAAAGAAACAGAACGTACGCACAAGGTACACCTAATTACACTATAACTACGGCGATTACAATCTTACAATGCATTGCGTGGCCATTAAACAGTACTTGTACATTCACTAAACAAGCATGTGAGACGCTGTTAATGCTAATGCTTGTAATCGAGATGCAAGTAAAGCTTAGCTATTCAGAACGAAGAGGTAAAAATGCGTCTAGATGGGACATGAGAGATGTCACGTATTATCCGATTAATATTATAATATTAAATGCGAAAGTTTGTAGGAATGTATGTAACTATGTTTGTTACTCTTTCATGCCTAAACGGGTGGAACGATTGAGCAGAAATTTATTGGCAAAGAAATAACTTAGTCCCTGAAATAACTCCTGGACGCAGCTATAGCTATTTATAATATGAAAAACTAATACAATTTATTGAATTTTTACCGATTTAAAAAAGAGGAAAAGTTCACAATTCATACCAATATTTTTTTAAATAGTTCACTTTCATCGATCACTTGAACACACACCTAAACCAATATGTTTTTTATTTATTTAAAAAACAGAAGTAGTTTTATTCAAATTTTATCAATATCAATTACTTATAATATCTAAATTTGCACATCGGTTTACAGATTTTTATCAATAATAATGATTTCTATTGAAATGTGGTTCATGAACCGCATCTTTGAGCACAAATAATCACGTCTACCTGTCACCTCTAGTATATAGAATATTTATTTCTTTAATTCAAACTGAGCCATTGAAGTATCCGCTATCACTGTTATGCAAAACGAAAGCTGTTTTAAACAAATGGACTCCAAAAGATGTAACCCGAGGACCTCACACGAAGCATGTTTCAACGGTTTTTTATTCAAATCAACTAGTTTCTATCAAAAAACTTTAGAGATAATGTATTTGATGACTTTATGTAACCAATACTTGTAAGATATACAAATATGCTTTGTGATTTTTCGTTAACCAGAAGTTAACTTAAAACTAATCTTGTTTTGTTAAATCATTGATAAGATAAAAATAGATTAAGTCGAATAAGATAATGTCGTGAGAACTCGGAAACAAAATGCATTATAAGTCATTAATATTATGTAAATTAAACTGGAATGACTAGCTCATATTTAGTAGTACAAATTATGCAATTATTATGGCATTGATTATGTGGTCTCAGATTAAGGACGTGATATTTTTTAGAATGTTATGAACAAGTAATTTTTTAAACATAAAACGTACTCTTCCATCTCGCTTTTAATATAAGCGAAGGTGCAACGCACTGTACATTTCATTTTAAATTTTATGACTTGAAAATGACGCGATCGATTTCGAGTTAAACAATATGACCTAAGAAAATAATGTAGCCTTAGTAACAAAATCTGTTTGACATAAGCGGTGGACATTCATTTTTGAATTTTAAAGCTCAAGAAAAAGGCCTTGTTCAGTGGTTTCGCTAAAAAAACAAGAACGATGGTCTTGGAAGCCACTAATCAGCAATATATGAGAAGATAGTAGCAGAAGCGACCACAAAACTTCGCAACCGCACATCAATACGATCGATCGCAGCCTCAACATTTTCCCTACAGATTACAAACTTTTAAAAACCACATCGCCTATTAGTGGTTTTATAACTTCCAAAGACTCGACAGCAAAAACTTTTAAATGAAAGAGATTGGAGTTCTGACAGCACTTTAGAACTGTATCACTGTAAAAGTTGGCTAATTTCTTGTATTACCTACTTAAGAAAGCTCCAACATTTCTTATTGCGACATAGTACAGAATTCTAATGTAGTTGATTCGAGTTGCGGTTTCCTTACGTCCCGCGGCGACCTGCTGTCAATTTTAAGCTTGGAAGGTTCGCTTTTTGTACCTTACTATCTATTCTAAAATAAAAGCCATGACTGTGCTTTTAAAACTTTCGTAAATTTAGTTATAATATAGGTAATACAGAATTCTAGCACAGGTATTCTATTGTATTCTATAGAGCTTTTAGACATCATAATTCTCAAAATTAGCAAAAATCTTTTTTTATAGTAAACATTCCTTATACAACACACATATATTATGTAGAGCACGTATTATGTAGATAGTAATAGGCTTATATTAAAAAAGGCATAAAAAGAGAGGTGAAAAGTCGGGGGCAAAAACAAGTATACTAAAAGAGAAAATGGTCTCTTGAATACTATAGCTAGTTAATGGAGACATTGACTTTAAAATGAAATTGTGGTTTTGTCGAGACTCTGTTTAAGGGCTCGGTTTGATATTCCGAGTAAAATTTAATGCGTCTAGAGTCTAGAGGTTTACTAAAAAAGAACAAAGAACACAAATGAATTAAAAGATATTAAATCAAGGTAAAAGACGTACCTACGCTTAATTAATAGCCGATTATGATTTATTATAACGAACATGCATGAATTTTCACCAATAGAATGATTTACAAGCAAGCTTTTTGGCGTTATTCTTTAAATTGACTGAAATGTCAAAAACTGGATCGCGGGCTAAGCACTATAAATCTACGTAAGTAAAGCTGCGGGTGGGACTCGCAAAGGGGAATATATACCACTAGTCACATCTATAGTATCTATATAAAAACAGAAATAAACTTTCACAAAATATAATCTACCTCAGCAAAACATGAGTATGAACCTCAGTAAACCTAAGCTCCATTTCGTTTATCGAAGGCTGATACCGCAATATCTGGTAGCTAGGTTCACCATTACCGTTTGTAATGGCCGCCGATATGTTAATGGCGTCGCTAATATCTGTTGAACTAGCTTACGTTGCACCGCTAAATGATTAAGGAGTTAGTGCGATAAAGTTGCAACAAAGTTATGGAGAGTCCATTATGGAGAGTGCTCCTCAGAACTCCACGGGTTGATTCCACCATCACCCTTTTACTACCGAACGTCCAGGCAAACGGCACTGCGCCACCAATATCTGGTGAGTATACCAGCAGCTCGGACTAAGCGATTCGCATCGTCTTTCATTATAAGAACGGCGAAGCTATGGAATTCGCTACCACTCTCAGTGTTTCCCGTATGCTACAACGTGGGTTTGTTCAAATCAAGAGTGAATAGGTTCTTACTAAACAAGCGTGCTACAACTTCGACTGCATCGTCACTTACCAACAGGTGAGATTGCGGTCAAACGCTTGATTAGTCTGCTATAAAAAAAAAAAAAAAAAAAAAAAAGTAGTTATTTATTTTGTATTATTCATAATCTATTATAATAAATTAAAATTGTATAAAGAAATTGCATGCTCTATATGGCAGAAATATGTTGAGCCAATCATACAACAGTGAACATCTAATTATGTACATACACATATTTCTTGCAATAAATAAATGAATTGAATGAACGTTATGAAACTTGGAGTTGCGTGAAGCGAATAAAACAAATAATTAATTTGACTGCAAGCTTGCTTTTAATGTATTTGTTGCGCTTTGCTTATTGTTTGTTTTAATAATCTTCTTCTTCTCTTCTATATAAAAGAAAAGAGTAACTGATTGACTGATCTATCAACGCACAGCCTAAACTGCTGAACGTATTGAGTTGAAATTTGGAACAGAGATTAACGTACACCTCCGCTAAGAAGGGATTTTGACGCGGGCTAAACCGCGAGAGTATAGTAAGCCAGTAATTTATAATTTTGTTCACATTTAACCACCACATGGAGTAGTACCTTTTGAAACAAAAAAGAATTTTACGAATCGGTTTATGCGTCCTTGGGTAGTCGGTGATTTAGACTTTTTTAATTTTGTTTATTTTTACTCTTTTTGTCTCGTATGCTGATTTCCAACTTCAGGTTTCGTCTAACACGGATCAAATAACTATCTAAGTTTGGATCCATATATATACGATAATTTATTTCAATTCAATGACAGTAATTCAAGCAATTGACACAATTCCACTCACTCATCTACATACATTTGAAAATTAGTGCAGATTGATATAATGTTCAAGCAAGACCTTATTACATAGTTACAAATGTCGCCCTACAATAACAATTTAAAGAGTTGAGATGCATGGTTGAGTCTTGGTCAGTCATATTCAAAGGACACAATCAATACGTCAGATTGTTTAACGGCGCGTGATTCAAGTGCAATTAACCATCTGCTTAGCCATATTGGATTAACATTATTGAGGCAGTTTGAGACAATTTCCACCTTAGTTTAATTAATTATACTTTTTTTTGTGTATTTGAGTGACAAGATGAGTAAATTATCAGGTGTTCCATACATCAAGATTTTCCGTATCAGACACAGCGTTTTGAAATACAAAAGTCTATGTGGCACTGCATTGCGCCTGTCTGCCTAAGAAATAAGTTGATGAATCTCGACATGCCCAGTAATATCGTAGTCATTCCGTTGGTAACATTTATTAGATTAGATAACACTTTATTGATACAACTTACAATAACTAAATACAAAATGTAATATAAACAGTGCAACAATTGGCGGTCTTATCGCTAATAGCGATCTCTTCAAGACAACCAAACAGGAAAAGGAAGATAAATTACGTACGATGGTATCATTTCCCTTCAGTCTTTTTATTATTTCTAAAGTGTTCTAAATCGGGAATACTAAAACGTTAGCACTCGTTTAAGTTCTAGAGCATGTTCTAGAGACACAGATAACTGAACGTCTGGTATTGACAACTTTTCTGATAAATTTATTTCTTCAATTGGTTTTATAACTCCAGTATTTAGTATCAAGTATTTACAATGTAATAAACCGTTTCTTGTCCTGTTCCATTTACTTTTACTTTCTCTATTCTAATCCTAATAGATATTCTAACATATCTTGAGAAAAACCAGTATCATTTAACGAATTGCCTTACTTCGGTAGCTAATAGAGTATTAGATAAGCTCTCAAAATGAGGTGTCCAGTCCAATTGCATGTCTCGAAATACACTTTCAAATGTAATTGAACTACATTCGTTTTAATTTATTGCTATCGATTTCCGTTTAATGTTTTCAATTACGAACTTATTAATTTTAATTGAACCACTTTGCATAGCCCGGTTTCTAAATCCTTTCACGTTGCGGTCTATTGCATTTATTAATGTGAGCGGAGAGACAAGTTTTGCCACATGCCACACCCGGGCCCTGTTGGGTGCGAACTACGATTTCTCTAACACTGAAAAGGTTTAATTTATAAGCTTTAATGCTGAAAATATGTATAGTTTGTCAGAGTAATTTGAAGTCTACCGGCTTATGAATGATGAAAGTGTTTAAAAAAAAAAATATTTAATTATTTTAATTTTTCAAATAGT
The DNA here is from genome assembly GCA_947507615.1 of Hemithea aestivaria. Lineage (NCBI taxonomy): Eukaryota > Metazoa > Arthropoda > Insecta > Lepidoptera > Geometridae > Hemithea > Hemithea aestivaria. The sequence continues at coordinate 14,003,191 of OX382331.1, forward strand.
AGATATGAGTTTGTTTTTACAAGTGTTAATAAATAAGCCAGGTACTGAAAATTTCCGAAATTGGCGGTTTAAAGAACTTTTATTTAAATAAAATTACTATCTACTAATAAATTTTACTTATTAAGTTCAATTTAAATTAATACTTACCTATTACTTATAAATGATTGTTGGAAATGTTTTATTAATTCGACCTATAGGAAGGCGTTTTTGAAAGCTGTTGATTAAAAAATCTAAAAATATTTTACTGTTACTGAGTTTGATTTTCTCGCTCCGTCTCGTGCCTTGTCGACTTTCATAAAAGGCTACCGAGGCAACTTTAAGTATATTCGATATTAGCTTTCCAGCGTTAATAACATCGTGGTTTAGAAGCTGTGGATCAGTTTAATGTATTTAATGAAGAAAGTTGCACCACTTTTAAGGGAACTGTTTTTATCCCTTTATTATCTTTTAGCTAATATTGTTTTTGTTGGTAGGTAATGAGAAAGAATTGGATCTTTGTAAATACTTATATAGTTAATAAATTCTAGATTATGGTTAATTATTGAATTGAGCTAATCTTACTTATATGTCGGAGGCTTCTCTCACTCGTGTTACGGACAAATCCTTTCGTAGCGCTCATAAAAAGTTTACGTATCCAGAATTTTAATATTAATATGACGACGACGACCTTAGCTAAAATAAAAAGGAGGATACGGTACGCGCTATCGTTGCTATAGCCAAACTTGGGCTTGCTGGGTCGGAAAGTGTAGGCTGCGACGCCGCATTGATTCGCGCCGTAGTAAAATTGTGTGCATGAACCTTATTGGAGCGGTTCATTGCACATTGCCTCCCTTTTATTTTAATCTAAGTTAAAAGCGTTTGCTGCAGTAACAATGGGTTATGTGTTCTGTGTTTAGATAAACGGTTATTTAAGATCAATAGTATGCATAGTATAAAATATTTGTAGACTTGTCATAAAACACGCCTTCAGCACTAAAACTTCTCTCATAATATATAAATTGAAGACCATATCTCATTTCCCTAATAACATCGGCGCTATACAGCCGTCTTACAGCTTACACCCACCTCGATATTGGCGTAGGCAAATATGGTGTAAATCTATGTTCGAGTGGGTTTCTACTCACTGTAGTCGATACGATTCAAGAACGTTTACTCCACTGGACGATCTCTTGCTCGCACTATTTGATACATTTTGGAATAAATATGAATTCGTAGACATAACTTGTTGATATAATTCCTCGCAAGAGAAGCGTTATACAATATTATTGCACAAATTTTAAAAGTAGGTTTTTTTTCAGTTGGCTATAGTTAATGATAAGGAGGTGAGATGCTTCTCTTGGATTAGTATCAAAAAGTTATGTCTGCGAAGTTGTAACTCAAAATGTATCAAATAGTGCAAACGAGAGAGCGTCTAGCGAAATAAAACTACAAACACTCTTAAAAGAACGGTCAGAAAATCTAATGCGCTTGGAAACGTGGGCGATTTTTATCGCTTTTTATAAAATACTATAAAAATAAAACTTAATCTTAATATAAAAATTGCTCAATTTTCGGATGTGTAACCATGGTTATTGGTAATTTCAGATATCGTTGAGACGAGTTGACGATTAGCAATAATAATAGAGGCAATGTGGGTAAGTTGTTAAACTTAATCTTCTTTAGTCGGGTCAAATGACTACACTTAGGTATATTATTGATAACGTAAAGTCGTACATATAGTGAAAACAGTTTTATTCTATATTCGGTCGACTAAAGGTCGACGACCACTGGACCACGGATGCTACAATCATGATGGGTTGACTTCGATGATATTGCAACGATCGCAGATAAGATGCGAACGGCGCAGGACAGGGTTTCATGGCACGAAGGGAAGGAGGACAATAATGATGATGATGAAGAAAAATGAAAAATATTTTTCTTAGAACGTTAAATTCTGTTTTAAATATTATTTTTTTTGTCTGGTAAAATGGAAAGATCGATAGTAGTGCGTACATTAAAGTTCAGTCCTGCATGAACCCACATTTTACTAGCACCTGCCCGCTATTGCAATAGTAAATTATCGTTCGCTGGCTAAGATCTAGTCGTGACTGGAATCTAGCCTTTTGCGTGCGGCTGCCTACGTCCTACGTGGTTCATTTACATTACAATAAAAACCTATAAATTGCGGTTTTGGAATTAATTTCCTCTTAGAATCAATTAGTAAGACAGGTACATAAAATATCTTCAACTTTAGTTTTCATACTCAGTCATAAAGATTACGTCTTTTAATATATCAAAGCTAAGTCGCGTCAGTCATTGCTGACGCATTGCTGGCAAGTAGGCAGAGTAAATCCCTTCCTATCTTCACTGAATATCGTCCGGGAACGCGGTGATAAAATATAAAATCAGACATTCCTATTTTCAGCTATTTCAAGTCATACATGGAGATAAGTTAAATTTTATGTTATAATATACCAGCTGTGCCCAGCGGTTTTACCCGCTGTACTGTAGCTTATGAGTTATTCTAGGGTCTAAGCTATCTCTATACCAAATTTCAGCTCAATTGGTCCAACTGTTTAGGCGTGAAGAAGTAAGAAACATACTCACAAACTTTCGCATTTATAATAATTAGTGTGATTATGTATGTATTTAAAAATATTTACACCGAAAGGTATACCTAGTATTTTTCTCATTAACGAAATTACGCAAGTAAGCAGGTAAACATATTATCATAATGTAATTTTATCTCACAGTCATCTTAATGGCTCGAATGTACTGAATAATAAATATAATTTTAAAAGCCTTTGCATAATCTCGGTCTGTTAATGTGTTGTCAGTACGCTGTGGAAGTGATTATTGAGTAGCCTTATCGATGTAGTCCATCGAATCCATGGAATAAATAAGGTAGTGGAAAGGCCAAGGTAACGTTCCGAATGATACGCAAAAAGTATTGGTATCAGAGCGTTGTATTACTGACAGAAAGATATTACAAAAATGATTGTGTGTCCAATCTACATGTTGCAGTTTCACGCCGCCATATTTACTAAAGTAAAAGGCCTGGAATGGCCTCCTTCTCTACCTTTTACACGACAGCGTCCAGGCAATTTTTTTTACCAATCAATGAAGTTTAAACCCTGGGCTTCCAAATTACGACCACTGGGCCACGAACGCTATACATATTACATACAGGACGTACAAGTATGAGCCAAACACGTACAATATGAGCTCACAGTCTTAAAGCTCACATCGGTCCATTGACGTTGTTTCTGTTGTTTGTTCGTCGGTTTATATGTTTTGTTCCTGGCAGCATTGGCATAGCTGATCTATTATAAATATTCCAATTAGCCAATCTACATTGATTAGTATTCTGTGGTCGAATCAGTTGCTGTGTTGCCACATTTCAATGTCCATTTGGAGCATTGTCGAGTCGTGATTTTGCATAAACTGGGTAAATTAGATCAAAGGTGACTTGGGTCGGCCGTGCTCATGTGCCGCACCCCTAACTTTGCAGAGCTTTTGATTTCAACGACATTATTACCATTATACACTTAGTCTTAGTAGACGTGTTTATCGATCCAGTAGGTAATAAATTTACTTATTTAATATTGCAGATATATATGTACATAGATCGGCCGGTTATAATTATAAATGTAATAATTTATTTAATACCTACCTAATTATTGAGTAAAAATTTTGGTCGAATGAACCAAGGCTTAAATACGCTCCAAATAAGTAAACATAATTTTCGTTCGGATTTTTGAATTTTAAGCATGAATATCAGTGCATTTTCAATATAACGTACTCGTAGAGTCTAATGTAAAGTAGTTTAGAAATATTTTTAGCTGTTAAGTATTTACTTTTATCTTTTTATGTTAAACACCGACACACAGTGACATGAAGGTGAGCGGTTACTTTTGCCGATAGATGTCTGCTAAAGCAGTGGTTTTGCCGACACAACGCAACGGTGCGGTGTAGCGGTCATTGCAGACATAATATTATCGGACTTGTAGGCGGGGTATCCTTTACTTATCCTGTACCTACTGAAATGAAAACTATTAACTTATAAAACACAAACACAATAATAGAGTACCGTACTGTAAAATAAGATCAAACATAATCAGCGGGCGATTTGTATCCTTTCACCGGTAACCGGACAATGGCGCGTGCTTGGGCGTGCTCAAGGGTGCGCGAGGCTGTTACGTACTGTCGTCATCAAAACTACTGACTACATAAACAAGCTAATGAAATAATTAATAATAGGTATAATACACTAAAGAAGACACTAAAAATAATAAGAAAATAATAATTATAATACATAGGTACTAATTTTTATAACTATTGTTCATAGACTTCTTCTAAATATAATAACAGACAGAAGTGACTGGCTAATTGCTACACACACAGTCCAAATCAGTGAACGGATTGTGTTGAAAATGTTTATAGATATATAGTTTTATGACAAAAACTTTTGCTAATAAAGGATTAATGGGAGTGTCGACAGCTATTTTAGTTTTTATTACATGTTATTAACGGAATGCTTTGCCTTGACTGCTGGCAAATTACTCGCAAATAGGCAAATTTTGAAGAATTATAAAGATTTTTAAATAGATAGATAACACTTTATTGAAACAGACAGATATACAAAAATAAACTTGAAATAAAAACACAATATTATAATCTATGTGTTACAATTGGCGGTCTTATAGCTAAAAGCGATCTCTTCCAGACAACCGTGCAGGGAGAGGAGAATATTGCTATTCACATGGGGTTGTGATATAGCATATTATAAGAAACAGGAAAGGATAATAGTCACGAGTATCACGCATTCAAGGTCTATTTTAAAGTTTTCTTTAAAAGAGTAATAACATACACACTTGCAAACTACCAACCTTACCTTATTAATATTAAATGGGATTAGAATACAAAGCAGGTTCTATGATCGATAGTACATAGTACCGCAGTCGTGACCCACCACACCCTGGTCTGAACTACCGCCATAGATTGCTGATCTGCGCTGTGCTAGTTGCTGTCATTCTATGCCACGAGTACCTACTGATATGCAGACTTGATTGTAAGAGAAATAATTTATTGTATTGAAATAGAGCTGGGTTTTATTGACAGTCGATAGATGGAGCGTCAATATTGTTTAAAGAATTTGGAAATGTTATTAGCAGTTCAGTTTAGCATGTAGAGGTGCCTTTTTACAAGCTTTTATTTAATTTTACCTGTCTGTTGTCTGTCTGGCTGTAATCAAATCTGGCAAGTTAAATTTGACCCACTTCCCGGTTTCAGATTGAGCTGAAATTTTGCATGCGTGTATAAATCGGATGACAATGCAATATTATTATGATATTGAACTGATCTGATGATGGAGCATGAAGGTGGCCATAGGAACTCCGTAATTAAACGACACAACCCCATCGTGTTTGGGTTCATTTGATTCGTCTTGACGAGTACTTTATGATGCTAGATGGTAATAATAATAATTTATGCTTGTTTTTAAAAAGTTTGCTTTTAAATTTCACTTGTTCAATAATATTCACTTTTATAACTCACCCAGGGTTATCTACGTGAGAGAGTTACGAGAGATGCGGAAGACGGACGACCGAGTTAAGTGGCGTGCGATGGGGGAGGGCCCATGCCCAGCAGTGGACGAGTGTACTTTTATGATGTTGTTGATGACGATGATAATGTAACATACTTTCTTCCTTGCTACAAAGCAACATTCCATCATGATAGCGAGGAGTAGCGTTGTTAATAAAAATAAAAAGCGTCCCAAAAATTTACTAGCTGATCAATAGACAATGTCCTAACTAATTCTTATGTTCACTATTTTAAACTTTAACTCAATTAAGCCGTATTAGAATCTAGAAATAGAAATTTACACTCACAACACGTAACACGTATCTTAACACGTATTTTACAGTATGTTCTTTTAGTCTTTTTGTGTAAGTACTTCTCTATAATTCCATTTAATAATCTACAGCTTACGTCTACTTTCTAAGAACCACTTATCTGCAATGTTTATTATTCAGAGCATTGCAACATCAGGTATCGTTGAAACTGCGAAATTAGCCGACGTGGTTGCAACCCGATATTGCTGATCGGTGACATATAAATTATTGCCTTCGAGTCAGCGGTCAATCAAGTAACGTTATGTACTTGGACGCGAGCCGTTATTGTGGACTATTTCTTGTTAATAATTATTAGTACTAGTACCTGTGGCTTCATGCGCGAAGATAAACGTAATAATATTTTCCAAAAGTATAGAATATGTTATTTTATATACCCTAGCAAATTCCAGCGGGGGGATCTAAAGAATTGACCCCTGACAACATTTTACTTATATTTCGTAATTGTTTTACATTGGACTAACAGACTAATCTCAACTACTGATAAGTGACGTTCCGTTCTAAGTTAGAGCATGCTTCTTCAGTAATAATCTATGGTGATTTAGGCAATCACTACATAGTAATAAGATGATAATCCTGTCCTCTACATCATAACGTAAATTCGGCTATCAAAATCGTGTGAATCCTGAATTTTTAAACACATACACATAATATTAGGATTACAATAATGACAGTCACTACTCATCACGCCCGAATTTGGAAAGTATGACATCAACACCTAGATTGCCGACCACCGAGATTGTTGACCAGTTTCATTGCTATCTTAAGCTTCGAGATAAGGAATTTTATAGATCAAAGTATAATTTAGTACATTAGAAAATCTGTTGAAATTTGAAATTACGAATGGCAATTTTAGATAAGGTCGGTTAACGTGTTGCGTTAAATTGTCCGACCTCAAATTATGTTGGTCGTATAGCGTTTATGGGTAATGGCCAATTTGGTATTATAACTTTGAACTCGTGGATTCTATATAGGTAATGTACCCACATCATCATTTAACATTCTATAGTTCAAGAGGAATTGTTCAGTGATTTTTTTACCAACAAGTTAAAAGTGCAATCATTATTATGCATACGATTTGCCACTGTATCTGCTATTAGATAACTTTAAGCTCGTCTTTTTCATGATCTTGAATAGACAATTAATTTCCATCAATTGGTAGGTACAAGTATAAGTTGGACATACCTATCTGTTCTTGTAGTTACATACATTAAATTATTAACTAAGAGTGATGAAATAAGTTAATTGAAGTCTTCGAAAATGGGTTTCTGGTAACGTATCGTGGAATCAGATTAACTGATCCCACCTATTCGTAATTCTAGAAACGGACACTGTGATGAGAAACAAATCAAATTAATATTTTTGGTAACTGATCCCGCAAACTTTGTCCACATGAAATATAAATAACGTAAATATGGAAACCAATCACTGTTTCATAAAATTTTCGATCTTTAGAATTGAGTTCCTTAAAATACATTGTTAGCTTTCCAAACATTTTTTAAGCTCTTGCAAACTTGCAAACCACCCAGACGAGCAGATGTGCATCAACAATTAAGCGAAACGATTATGCGTTTTTACTCAATGTTTAACAAGTCGCCTGGAGCATCTGAGGGCAGACTTAATTACATGGACCGGTCCCGTCGCGTAACTCCGAGTTTACTCTCCTCAAGGAGCAAAACTGTTATTAACTGGACTGCAGATTATAAGGTTACTGGAGGACTTGAGGACCAATTAGAATATTAAAAGTACGGGGGACTTGCTTTACAAGTTTGAAGCGGTGCAGCTTTTAAAGAATTTTGTGAATAAAGTTGGGTTTACGGTTAAATCTAAAGCTTTTTGTATTATTTATACTTTTATAAAAAATACCATTATTCCTATGACAATGAAGAAAATTTATTCAACACATTATTCAAACATTTTTAATTTGGGGCTTATATGCCAACAAAACAGGTTAAATCACAATCACATTTATTATAAACGGTTGTGTGACCTATCTATAGGTTGCAGTTTTAGGTCACTAAGATTTCTACATGGTCTGCATCAAGAATGTCTCATAAAAATCTTATACCCACAGTTTAACATGACTTCCAAAACACGATAGCGAGGAAGAAAACTTTTCTACTGAGATTTGAACTTGTCTGAGTCTCCGCATTTATATTTGGCTCGCCATTGTGTTACGGATGCTACATCATCAACCTTCAATGGATCACTCCATGGAGGGCTCTTTTTTGTTGTTGTTATTATTTCTATGAATAATAATTAATAATTGAAGAAAATATTAATAATTTATTTAATATAATACGCCTTTGCCATTTCGATAGCATCATTATGTCCTGTAGGTAGGTAGATATATTTTTATTTTTATCATTTATTTACAGGCATATTATATTGGTACGATAATTACTTGCTATAACAATTTATTTATTTCTGTATATAAACTTACATTGTATTTTATCGATCTTTATAAAAACAAAAGAAATTAAGCAAGGTACGAAAACAATCAGATCAATCCGGCTTGAGTAGATAGACGTCAGCATAGATAACACAACTTTACGGATAAAACAAGTTCAGGTAAGGGGTAAACTTTCTTCAAATTGATTAATTTACTTACCTTTATCTGACTTCCTTGACTTGTTACTGGAGAAAAGTTCTTCAAATAATTACGGGATAGAATATGGAATCTGAATCAACAATCTGAATTTGTTGCAAATAATATGCAATGTGACGAGAAGATATCGATGAGATTCATTGCTTTGCTAAAATAAACAAATAGAATATTTACGTGAAAAACGATCTGGTATGAAACTGACAGATGGTATAACTTATACTTATATACAAGAAGAAAAACATTGTAAGATTGTTTCTACTAGATTGTCATAAGACATGAATTATATCTGGAATTGCTTAAAATATATGATGCTCGTACATATTTTCTATCTTAAGAATCATATCAAATACAATTTTAGCCATTGTAGGCAGAGGATAAAAAAATCTTATTTGAATTTCCAGTAAAATATTTTAGGACTTAAGACAAAAATGCTGTCAGCTTAATCTGATACCAACAGAATAAATAGGTCGGATAGAAGTTAAAGGTAAAATTATACAGAATATCCCAAAGATTCGAGTCCTGGACGCCGAGACAAATGGGATCCCAGTTTTTAATTGAATGTCATTTCCAAACTAATGGGCTTAAGATCAATCGGCTCGCTTTGAAAGCTTAATTATGTTTATTCGGATCCATTAAATCCTGAACCAGTTCGGTTAATCGATCTGTTTCGAGTAGTTAAGTTTCACAGACTGTTATAAAAGTGGACACCAAGAAGAAACCTAATGTAAAGCAAAATAGAACTTCGGCTCTACATTCGATCTGTGATCTGAGTCTAATATGAATTCGTCAAATGTTGGTCTGGCGTCACTCTAGGACATAATATTTTGCATGGTACGAGTAACTATCGTATTACAGCCGACAGCTTTCCCATTTTTGTTCGTATGGGATGTAGTGCAAAAGCTCTTTAACAACGGTGTGAACTAAAGAAATACCTACTTTTTCGCTACTCATTTCTGTCTTAAGTGGGACGTATCACGTACCTAGATATTCACATATTATCCTCTTATCCTTATAATGTTATCAACCTGTTTGTTTTATTATATTATAATAGTTATGTATGGCACATTTTATTCACTTGGATTCAGTTTAATTGTTTTAAGTGGTATCTGCTTTTTACAACAGTTTGTATTAAGCGCTTTGAAAGTTTTTGGAGTGATACGACCGATATTTGGACTTATTTAGAGAGTTTAATGACGGCTTGTAAAACTGTTAGGGAAAATAATGTCATTTCACTTATTGCTCGTAAAAGTAACAATTTATGGTGTAAAGTTTTATGAAGTAAGTGCATTAGAATAGTTTAAAAGTAATGATAAGAGTGATGATGTAATTAAAGGTAATGAATGTTAAAAGAGGTTGAATGCAGAGGCGGATGCATTAAAGTGTCCATAATCGGTTTAATTCGTTCAATGAAACGTTAGCTTGCAGCCTGCACCAGAAATAATTTGGAAGGAACCCAATTAACTGGAGTGACTTTGCAGAAAAACTGACTAGAAATTTGGTGTTACCATAACGTAAAATGTAAAGATTCAGACGGGATAAAAATATATCATCATTTTAAAACAAACAAGATATACATAATATTTATAATATTAAAAACGGGTGCTACAAATTTCAAATATGGATAGCTACGAGTATGTGTTTGTTTGTCACCTCTTCACGCTAAAACAATGAAACCAATTGTGCTAATATTTAGTATTTACAGACCTTGGAATAACACTAAGGATACTTGTCGGTGGAAAAAACGCTAAGTGCAGTTATTAATAACACAAAAGCTACTTGTTTTGATTGTATAAGTAGAAATTTATTATGTATGTTTTTAATTAGTTATTAGTCTTCAACATCTTCCTGTTTTTATCCTAATAAGTAGAAGAAGTAAGTAGAGTCGGCACAACACGTCTGCACACATTTTTCTCTATCCCGTCATATCCTCGATCACTCCCCTAGTAGGTCCTCCACATTTATTCAGTTCACCTATGGTTTTTAAACCTTTCCTCCCAACATAGAGTTTATTTATGAAAAATATCTTTGTAAAATAAAACTTTGTTATTGGCAACACTAAGTTAAGCAGCAGGTGCAACAAACCTGGCAACACAGACCCGCTACTGCGGAACGAATGGAGCATGTCAATCAAATTAATTAATCATTAAAACTGCCTCAGAGCTTCCACTTTACTCATTCTATCATTAATAATATCTTAATCAACGTTTTAAATTAACTTTAGATTAGTTTAATTGGCGGAAAATATTTTACAATTTAATGACACATTTTCTTTGTATACATTATGGGTTCAATGTTTTTGTTGACTTTGTTCCGTCGTGGGTGGCGCGTTTAGAAAGTATTCTACATTATAATATTAGGTTAAAAGCTTTTTGTTATAATAAATGTAATCGTTCAACGAAATTGACTGGGTTACTTAATGGAAGATAGATCGATTTTTTTCTCTAGGAAATGATAGGGGCAAGTAAGATAGTGCGAACGTAATTGATAGCTTTAATTCGTTATTCGGAAAAATTATATTTCGTGAAAATAGATCAGAACTGAATAGAATATTAAATTTTCTAATTTGGGACTAGTATAGTTTTTTATGAACCTCTAGTAAATTATAATAAGGTTTGAATTTTTTTTTATTTGTCACACTTTTTTTAAAGTCCAAACCTATGGAATACACCTCGTACCTAGATAAATGCAATTTAATTAAAAATAAAATTTCCAACATTTTTGTAGAATTTGCCTCAAAATAACCTCGTAGAAAGCTACTATCCAATAAACTTTATAACCGAAGAATTATCACGAAAATATAATTCAGCCCGTCTACAAAGACCAATCTGGGAGCACTAGTCCATAAATTGTCCCTTTAGACCCTTTACGGGCATTAGAAGATTTGCCCTGGATCCTATTTTACCATGGAGGTGTTAATGTGAGCCCATTGGATTTATCTTTGTTAATGGTCTATTGATATGTCGCATACTATGGGCAAATACATCGGTCCTATCACGATTGCAATTTATTGGACTTTTAGGGGCTCGAGAAATGTGGAAAACTGTCTTTAACTGTATTGAGAAATAAATTACTTAAAGAGCTGTAAGCTTTAATGCTTAGGTGTTAATTTGTTACTGATTTCATAAAAAGGTGTAGCTTAGGTACAAGTCGACAGAATCTTTTCTTTTGTATGTTCATCGATTTTGTGCAAAGTCGTTTGCAATCGTTGAATTTTTTTTTCTATTCGGCATATTGCATTGTGTGAGGAAGTCGCTTGCAAGGAATAGGTAAGCTCTTAAAAGCATGCTTGAGTTAGTATGTTATATTTTAAAATTCAGTTGTACCTCTAGTTAAGCTTGTTCTTATCTTATACCTAGGTATGTATATGTATATACCTATATTTGCTTACAGGGTATTAAACTTCTCTACCAAATACTACCTTACTTTTTTCGACATAATGAGGTAACAAACTTATCACGTTAATTAATTTACTAGTAAATATGTAATATCAAAATCACACTAGTACATCATCATCGTACTACATAGTTTCTTTGTAGGTAATTATTTTGTATGCATTAAACTATTTCTATTCTATTCTATTCATACTTATCACATCGACAAATCAAATAGTTACCTTCCCGATTCCTCTATCCACAGTATACGGGTTGATTTCGCATTCGATACTCCACATGCATAATTTCCCGGGCGATAACCCTGGATTCCATTGAGTGTGGTCTGTGGTTGATAGATGACATCAGACCAGCCAATTGCGATGTGGAGCGATGCGGTGATACGGCTAATATAGAGTTACGTGACGCGATCTATTCCACTGTGGTATTGGCTAGAATTGAACTAAGAAATTGCATGGAATTTCTGCAACTCTAGTTTTATTTGTGCTATTTGTTTTTGAATGTTGTGGCGGTTAATTTACTTTGAGTGACACCACTATTAAATCCTAAAGTTCGTGAGAATGTTTTTTACTTCTTTATTTAAAAACTATTGAATCGATGGCACTGTGTGTGTAGGTTAGTTCCAATTAGGAAATTGGAACTAACTTGTTCGTGTAAAATATGAGCAATCTAGTTAATTTTAGTAAAAAGTATTTTTTATTTAATTGAATCTGATATTATCTAACTAAATATGTATTTAGTTTGAAATAAAACAAATAAATTGAGACCCTTTTTTAAGTTCATGGTTTTAAAACCTAAAAATCGTGTGTTAATGGTGCTTTTAACTTGAGTGTTAATTTTACAGGTCAATTTTCACGTTAATCGGTTAATTGAAAATAAAACAAGAAAATATTTCTTGCATTTGTTTATTTTATAAACAAGTTCATTTAGAATATCATAACAATTCTTTTTAGAATACTATTAAATACATTTTAATAACATCTTAGTGTAAAAATACAAAGTTAATTCTAATATCACAGCATTTTTAAATAATATGTTTTTTTTAACTAAAGCTTTTAATTGGACCTTTTATGAGTCTTATAAAAAGATCATTTATTTCATTTTGTGCATAAGTATTTCCGATTTTAAAATATTTTTACATTAATATCACATTAAAATAATTTATGTAATTGTCTCATAAACCTTCGATAATAAAATATATTTTACAATTTTGTATAATATGTGATATTTTTGAACTTATAATTTACATCTTCAGTTTTATTTTGTAAATACGTTTAATTATAATTTTACACTTCTTTAAGAATTTTTCCACACAGGTGTATCTACAAAATATTTGCTATAAAAATAAAAGAAAAATATCTTAACAGAATAGTACAAAAACTAATACCTACTAAAAAATAAGAAACAATGTTTATTTTACAAGAAAATAAATCAGACGGCTCAACGCTCACCTGAATTTAGATATATTGTGTAAAGTCATCGTAACTAACCCAGAAGGAATCTCTTAGTTGAGAAACCCTTTCGTTAGTTCAAATACGGAGAATACGGACAATATTTACAATAATATACAGCTGACATAACAAACTGTCTAGTAATTTGATTTAAAATATGCAAAATTTACTGTACATAATTAACAATACATAAATTGCTCCAATAGCTTAAACCAGCGTCATACAAAGCCTGAACGCTCGGGAAATCGCATGCTTCATAATAATATGTGCCAGAGTGCGTATATGTATATTAGAAAATTACAAAAAAAAATCGGATCGCGATCGCTTTTCCGTGCATCCTGGTTCTGTATGACGAATAAGGGACTGAAATCATTGGATTTCTAAACTAGAAAATTTTACTATTTTGACCGATTTAAGTCTATAATAAATATTCGTCTACTTATACAATAAATACATTGACATTACTTTTGAATGTTTCTAACGACAAAGCCAACAGAGAGTCAATTTCGGTTATCAGATAAACAATTCTTTGACCAATGATTTACAGTCAGATTCCAGCTATTGATACAGAAATCAGACTTCCCAACTATTCATACTCAGTATTAAATAATTATAATACAATGAGGCTTATTATACACCTGACCGGTTTCGGCTCGCTTCCCAGATATCTTGCTATCTCGGACAGAATTTGAAATGGGGGAACAGGAAACAATGCAAGGATAAAAACCTGTAACAAGAAGATAAACGCATAAAATTCTCTGGACGATTGCAATATTGATAACTTTGTATAGTAACTTGACAGTTGTCTTCGATGTTGTGAGTCTAGAAAGCTAGGGAATATAAATGTAAGACAAATATGTGGATAGAAATGAATAACACAATAGTGATGAGTCCTGTGTTTAGAACAATAAAGATTAAAATATGAATACTTAAGACTATGATGGATATAATATGGTCACCTTCACAGATCAAAAGAAGTTACTATCTATCTTTACATTACTGTTCTAAATAGGACCTTTATTCTATTTTTAATATTATAAAGGTAGTACCTACTCTCTATAGCTGTATAACTATAACGAAAGAAGCTGATTTGCAGCATGTACAATCACATAGGAAACTTTTCTGTGAACTAAATGCACACATCGATAAATATTTTAGTTTATATCGAACGGATCTCATAATAGCAGTCTCAATTACTAATGATCCGATCCCACACGACCGCAAAGCCAAATTGATGATTCACTGAAATACCCGGCGATAAACTGATGGAAAAGGGTATTGAAATGGCTACCCGGCTCTCTTAATTAGGAACAGAATGTGTTTAAAGTTCCACCCAAAAGGCTTAAGTCAACTGGCATAATGGCAGCTGCTTAGAGCTCTATAGGTCACGATAAATAAACTATTCCTATATTATAATGCAAAATATAAGTCGTAATGTAGTCGTAAGAGGTACACGCCCAATTTAAAATTTCTTCTCTTTTTGCGCTAACTAGACATTGAGGCCTATGAAAATTTTGGCCCTGTTCTAATAACCCGTTTTATGTTTAATGTTCAAGAAGGCTTTTTGTCTACCCTAATGACATTATGAATTGGTAATAATTTATTTCCATAATGTGAGGTTAGCTCAGAATAATAGAAAAACTGGGTTGGGCTGAAAGAGATACATAAAATGTCCCTAAGTAGGTATATAATATTAGGCGAGGCAGAGGTGCTAAAATTGCAGTTACTAAAGTGACATGGGGACTTGTTGAATTATAACGATTAGGTTTTAAATACAAAGGGGAGGTCTTGCCTAGCTGTAGGATACATTAAAAAAAAGCAATTTTTACCTTGTAGGATCATATCTAGTATCGAACCCAGGAACATTGACAACGTTCCGTGACTCCTTCTGCAAGGCATAGCCGAATGAGATCTGGTCCCGGAACGTCTCCGCGGGAATCAGCTTCATCTGTTCCAAGTGGGAATGGAACTCTGGTACTAGAGTTAAGTTCTTCTGCAATAAGTGCTCTGGAACAAGGAAGATTTATTATTATGCTGTTATTTTTCTTATGTGAAAAGGTGAACGAGATGATATTTATAATCAATGTTCGGTCTTCATAATAAATATCGTCCCACAAGTTACTAGATATTCAATAATATGAGGTCTAACAGAATTCTCCACTGCCTCAGCATTAGGTGAGTCTCATAAGTAATATCTCACGGTACCTAAGCCATTCGAACATAAAACATAACTAATAATTAAAGATGTGTTGATGTGTTCTCGCCATTGTAGGTACTGCCTAGTACATCTACGGTTCCCACATTGAAAAAACTTTCTTTTAAAAAGTTTTAATCTGAAAATGTGTATTTATGTGAAAATATATATAAATAACAGAACCTGCATTTTACATTGAAACTTTGTCTTTGCGTGCTACTCTCTCGCTCGCACGATAAGCCGAATTTTAAAATACATAAAGCTCTTAATTAGAAGTTCACTCACCAATAATATATCCCATAGTGACGTCATCAGGTAACAATATTGTCTCACAAACGGTAATAAATCTCCCGCCGCTGAAACAATTAACATCAATTAACACCACACAACTTTTAACGAGTTTAAAATATTTATGAAGTCTTAATCACCTCGCAACAGGTAACATTTTGAGTGCTAAACTTCTGCTGATGCAAAAGCCGGCGCCACCCGTGCCGAACCAAAACGAATACATAAACTGAAACAAAAATATACGTTATTTCTCTTATTTCACCTTATATGCTCAAGAAGTCGAAAACACTTCGGACATACTCGTATTATCTCGTATTAAGTAGAGCTTTAAAAGAAACTATAAATTATTCCAAATTCAGGTAAATTAGACATTTAAATCTTTCTGGGTAATTAAGGCAACGCCTTAAACAGTGCGAGATACTATCATGAGCGTAAGCACCTAGCTTTAAAAAGAAACTTCACTTTTTGTTAACTAGCCACTCGCATAGGAACTTGTCTCACCCGGTCATACAATAAATATGCAAGTTGACAAGCAAGTAGTTCTTTTTAAAGTGGGAGGCGAGTAACAAGTAAATTCATAAAATTTTCTTTATCATATTATGCAAGTTAGGTACTGACTTAGCGCTCGTGACAGTAACTAGTATGAAATGAGAGTAACTGCTTGCTAACTCATTCTGCCTATGTTTACAGTTTAATACACATTGTTATAAGATTAATTACTGCCAAGTACCTTCTTAGTAGGCTTCTTGAATATCTTGACGGGTTCGTACACAGATGTCCGCCCCAAATACCAATCCTCTTGATGGTTGTAGTTTTGCAGCACTTTGACCAAACGTGGCACATTCACGTAGTTGTCATCGTCGAAGTGGCAGAACCACCTGTTAACAATAACATTATTAAAAACTGGAAATGTAGTAGCATAAATGTCTTAAAACTCTTGTAATTAAATATACCTAATAAACATAAATTATTACAAAAAACACGCAAAATTGCTATAAAACTGCAATCATTGATGTCCGACGCAACCAACAATTTAAACGATCGCCTCAAACCAGTATGAGAAATCGAAAAAAGTTTATCGATGGCCACAGACGGCGACATTAAAGGCTCTAGAGGACTCCACTGATAAATTAAACATATTGAACCTTATGAGCTCATGATTTAAGGGGAAAAGCACCAGTTGACGTGTTGTTAAACAGTGTTCAAAAAGTGGTAGTTCTGCGGGTGCCAATAATTAGTGGTGGAATATAATTTTGTGGCATTACGTTCGACGCAAATAAGCGGAGTACATGCGACTCTGTAACCACATATACACAGATAAATAACGAGTTACTACAGGGCTTGGCGCACGACAAACTACCAGTGCGGTCAACTTATAATCTCTATCAGGTTTCTGCATATCGAGTTCGCTTGCGAAACTGGATCGGTCATATCGCAAGACAGCTGCTTAATTGCACACTGGAGCTATTTATTTATTGAATAAGCAATTATTTTAATAGCCAAGCCCGATTACGCCGCTGCCGTGGATCATTTTAATAGAACATAATTTTGCATTAAAAGAGAGGAAATTAAAGTCATTGAAACAGAATGTAATGAAGGGCGTTTCGTAACTCCGACGACAGTATTCCGTGAAGGCGAATCGAAATATTGCAATGAAATACTTTTGAATTTTGTTTGGCTGTGGAATTTGGCACGTTAAATTCGAAGCAGATATATTATATAAAAACTAGACGAGCCCGGCGGTTTTACTCGCTGAAAAATGGCTCAAGTGATATTCCGGAGTCTAAACTGTCTGCATACACTAATTTTTAACTGAATCGGTTTACCCGTTTAGACGTGAAAGAGTAACAAACATCTATTTATTTATCAAAATGAGTGTAAGCTTTTAAAAAAAAAATTCCAATCCAAAAATCTATTACTAATGCAAACTTTCGCAAAAAAAATCTCTGGCCGATTCAAAAATACATACTTTCATTATTATACATTAGTTTAAAATCAAAACAGAGCACCCGATTTCAAAATCTAATAAAGTAGGTTATAATGTCAAGAAGTGATAGTAAACTTGATCCAGTTAGCCTTAACGTCCGTCCAAGGAACATAATCTTTTAATGTCGCACTTGGGACCTATAAAAGAACACTCCGGACCTAACCGACCGTGTGCACGGGGCTTTAATAAAACGGATTATGGATGTCTCGCGTCTTTGAATTCCTGCAGATATGATTTGTAAACTTGAAAGAAGTATAGAAGAATTGACATGAAGAATAATAGATGGTTGATAAAAATGCATAATCCAATTCATAGAAGAAAGAACATTATATTGCACAAAAAATGTTTAAGTAGGTATATGCGTACAGTCGAGATTTTTTATCGTGACATTATAAAATGTTTATATACCTATACAAACAAGATTTTTATGACATTTTCTTAATTTTAGTATCTATTATTCTATTCAATCTGTCACTAATAAAAACATCTTGATATCCTTCAGGAATACTTTAGTTTGGTAAAATAATATGATGTTGACATCAAGTATTTGGTTTCAGGCATGGAACGTCGCGTACTGAAATGCACGCACATAAGGTACGTGTCTTTTTTTAATTTGCCGTTTAAATCAAGTCTAATAATAAAGAAGGGAATCACGCGACGCCTCCAAAATGAAGCACCACTTCACTCAAAATATTTGATTAAAATACGTCAGCTTCACGTGACAAATTACAAGCAGAGACATTAATTAATAGCTTCATTCCGCTACTTTAGAAAGCTTCTACAATTACGACGGATTTAACTTTTTTCTAGAGAGTTTATTCAGTAACCTGATACCCGCGTTTGGGGATGCTAAGCTAAATACAACTGTGGGAAGTAAACAAGAAATGTCCAACAAAAACATTCGGTACCTGCTTGCGCGTGAAAATTATTGTGAGCTCGGAACAATATTGGAGTTGCTCTTCAAAAACCATTAACGTTTGTTGTATTTGTACGTTGGGCTCCATAGATTAAAAAAAGCTGGACACGCAAGCTGTGGCCTTTGGCGGGAAGATGTAATACGATAAAGATCGACGTTTTATTTTTGAACTAATGGATGCATTACTACCTTGTCCACTGCTTTTTGGGTTTTAGGAAGTTCTTGTGTATTATATACATACATATATTAAGATAAGATAATATGCATTTTTCTGATCTGTGGTACTTGTACTGTGGTTCGGCATATTTGTGAGTTACAACCCGGATTTAAAACGTAATAAACAACAATATGTGCAGTATTTTTTATTTGTTTTGTACCTATATTAAATAAAACTTTGCAAACAAAAAATAAAATCACTTAAAATAGATTTCAAAAGATAAAATTCAAATAGTATATCTAATAAACAACGAGTTACAACGAACAAAATAAGTACCGCGTTAGAAAGCCATCTTTGAAAATAAGACTAATAAAAATTACATCCCTAGTTCGTTGAATAAAAATAAGAAACCTTTTTCCACAGCTTTTTTCCCAGAATCGGAACTCACTAAACTAAAAATAGAAAGGATCTATTTCTAACATACAACATTGAGTATAATATATTGGAGAGTCCTTAAGACACGAGAAGACATAAAATTTCAAAGAGCTACACATTTTCACGGCTCTTGAACGTCCTTGATACTCTTCCAGGCGGCTAATAGCATTCCTACTCCTTCATGAAATACTTCACATTCTGAAATCGCTTTATTCGCAGCCTTTTTAACACTGTCATTTTACGAGTATGATATAGGTAATGATAATAATATAATAAAGTATGTTGTATTGTAACGCTTATAAATTTATGTTAGGTGTTAGATAGATAGATAGATAGATAACCCTTTATTGGAACACAAAAGAAAATGTACAAAAACAACTTATAAACTAAAACAATACAAAAGCTATGTGTTACAATTGGCGGTCTTATCGCTAATAGCGATCTCTTCCAGACAACCGTGCAGGGAGAGGAGAAATATTGAAATTCACATGGGTTAGGTGGAGTGTTATGTAGTTTAATTAAAATATGTCAAATTAAGATATAGAAGGCAGCTTTTTAGTAAGTAGATATATAATTACCTATATCCATTTATTTAATAACACAAGCTGGGTCCAGCGGTTTTACGCTGATCCTAGCTGGCCGCTGTAAAACGCTGTAGCTTGTGTGGTATTTTTAAATCTAAGCTACAAATATACAAAATTTTATCACATTACGTATATTTTGCGGGGCATCTTTAGGAACTTCAAAATGCACCTAATTCATAATTTTTGGAATTTCCAGACAAAATATTAAATTATCATTAGGGTCTTCAAACAAAATCAGTAAATGTTTGTACAGACTAGCTTCTAAAAACAGAAGTTTGGACGCTTATGTTTTTTGTGAAAACAAAACCTATCTACTTCGGGGCACCGATTAGCCGCTTAAAAGCAAACTGGGTAAAATAATATTTACATATTAATTACGGTTTACTAGTCCACGGTATCCACGGTTCTACCTGTCAAAAGTACCTACACATATTATTCTCTAAAGTTTGAACTCATTATCTAGCTTACCTACGCCGCGTCTTAGTCAGCGTGACAGTCCTTACTAAACGGAGGTCTACGTCATGAAACCTATCCCTATTACAAATAATTTCAACCAGCGGAAAAGCGGAACCAGCGGTTTTAATCTGTGCATTAATAAATCAGTCAATCAGTTAGCCACGCCTTCCGTCCATATTTTAAAGATTCGAAGAGTGAATTTTGCCAGAATATCTTAGGCAATGCTTCGGTATGTAACTTACCCGTGCTTTTGCATGACAAACAAAAATTTATTGTCAAAAGCGTTCGATTTTTCAACTTCTAATAATTTTCTACCCATATTTATATATTCATCCTTTGTTAATAAGAATATTTACTTTCCATCATTGTCTTCTTATTTAAAAGTAGCTTATGCTCGCGGCTTTGCCCGCGTGGCAATATCCTTTCTTAACGGAGATCTACGTCATAAAACCTACCTGTGTTCCAAATTTCAACCCAATTTTTCCAGTGGTTTGGGCTGTGCGTTGATAGATTAGTCAGTTAGTCACTCTTTCCTTTTAGGTATATATTTAGATTGCAAAACGTTCGCAACTTGCGCACGAGTGTCGTGAATCACGCAACACATTGTCTATAATGTACACCCATCACACGCATGGCTTGTCATAAAACCACCATTGTGCATACAAAGCTTACTTATTTATAGCCCAATAGCTTGGGATTTTACGATTGCACAACTATTGGATGTTATTGAAACGTGTAAAGATGGAATAAATCTTCGAACGGTTTTTGAAAGAGAAAATTAAATGTCTTGTTTTTTTATTATTCACAAGTGAAATTTAAAAAACTTTTGAAAACAAGCTTTTATTAATAATTATTATTACCATCTTGCATCAACGTAGTACTTGTAAAGACTCAAATGAAAAGAAGATTCAAATGAGCCCAAACTCGATGGGACTGCGTCGTTTAATTACAGAGTTCCTATGGCCACCTTCCAGCTCCATCATCAGATCAGCTCCATGTTATAGTTATATTGCATTGTCATCCGATTTGAACATGCATGCAAAATTTCAGCTCAATCGGAAACCGAGGAGTGGGTCAAATTTAACTTGCAAGACAGAGAGATAGACAACAGACAGGTGAAAGTAAATAATAATAATAAAAGCTTGTGATTATAGGTTAACGTTTGACCATAATCTCGTGTGTAAAAGCGACGATGTGGCCGATGGTAGCAGACTAAACCTAGATAGCGGGATAAATTCTCCCTGGCCCCTTCTCTTCTTCGAAAAGGTACGAATGATTTCGTAAAAATATTAATTGTTAGCAATTTAGCTCATCTTAATATCACATAGTATTCTCTAGTATGTAGACATTTAACAGCAATTATATCGCAATCAAAGCTCTGCCTGCGAAGTGATTGATGCCGTGAAATTAATCAACATACCTAGTATAATTGTGATCATAATATCTATCTACAACTAGATAAATATGACTTACCTTTTAATTACTATACGGCATAGACCTAGTCAAGATTCAAAAATATAATACGTTTGTTGTACCTACTTAAATTATGCGGCCAAATAGGTAATAAAGGTAAGGTTTGTTGTCCAGCTTTGCATCATACTCATATTCTAAGATTTTTTTCACAAAGCATTCATCTTATACATATATCACTGCCAAGAAAAAGCTTTTATAGACATCCTTTACGTTCCACCAGTCAATGTAGCTCAAACGAAACAATCAATAACCGAGCGGAAAGCTTGCAGTAGGAACAAGCACTAAAGCAGATCAGCAAAACAAGTTTGATAAATTGTAACTCACTTCTTGCCACTTTCTAGAAAATAGTCGTACTCCACCGACATTTTGCAGCAGAGGTGTTTGCGCTGATGCGACCACGAGCAATTTGTGTTTACCATGTGCCCATCTGCAAGAAAACACACTTATTACAATAACATAAGGTTCATATTTCCATGGCTAAAGCTTATCTGTTTGGGTAAGCGCATGTCGCCAAAGTTTTGGGCATAGCAAAGGAAATGTGTGGTCTTGTTATCTTTTGCAAATAGAAATAATATCAAAAGGGATGTTAGAAAAATAAACTTTGGACTGGATTTAACTGACAAAAAAATCTAACTTGTACCTGAATTTTTATAAAATTAATAATAATATAGGTACATGACTAATAGTAGACTTGAGTGTAAATGGTCATAATGGTGTTTTGAAAATAATTAAATTTGTATTTCTACTGAATTTGAGTAGACCACACCTCTGTAAACGTAGTAGTAGGGCGCCCATGGGCGAGATGGGTCATGAGTCATGGCCCCATCCGGAGGGTCGCCGAGAGTGGATGGAGGAGGAATACGGAGTAGGTAAGGAGGACCGAGTTGAATGGCGAGCTATGGGGGAAATTGCTATGACCAGCAGTGGACGAATGTAGGCTGATGTAGGGCTATAGTGACTAAATTAAATTGTATAATAACTTACTTGTTTGATTTTGGTGCTGCACATTTTCAATGTCCGTGAAAAACCATGTCTGAAACAAACAAACAAGATCGTTAGCGAAAACTGATTTCTAACAAAGCAAACGAAAAATAACGGTGCAACTTTCCACCAAAATAAAATGCTCAGTTAGAAATTGAACCGATTTTTTATGTAATAAACAACTGAAGCGGGTGGCGCAATTGATGTTCATATTCTTACAGAAGTAAATTCTTACAAAGAAAAAAAAAGTGTGTGTTTATCACATCATCACGCCTAAATGACAAAACCGATTGAGTTGAAATTTGGCCCTAGAATAACATTATACCTACTTATAGACTTTAGCGGGTAAAACCGCTGGGTACAGCTAGTTATTAATAATTGAAATAGTAGGTGAGGACGATATTGTATAAAGTAAATTTATCCTAAAATCTAAATATATAAAAGGAAAAAGTGACTGACTGATCTATCAACGCATAGCCCAAACCACTGAACGAATTCGGTTGAAATTTGGAATACAGATAGATTTTTTGACATAGACCTACGCTAAGAAAGGATTTTCCCACGCGGGCAAAGCCGTTAGCATAAGCTAGTATAAACTATAAAGCTTATCTTAAATGTAATATTATCCCAATATTGTAACGTTTTATTTTAGCAGACATTTTATTGACAGGACTTTGAAACGACATTGCTTGAGATTTGATTTCTGTGTTTCATGTTATTTACAAAGACATATTATTTACAAAGACAGTATCGAAGTCTCATGATTCGTCTCAAGAGATTGCTTTTATAAAAATGTCTAAAAATATGTTTTTACTAATTTAAGAACAACTAGAGCTTTGAGACATTTTATTTCTACTTTTTGATCAAAACAACGTCAACATCGCTTTGAGCAATAAGACTAATATGGTTGTTAAATTCGGTAACTTATTTTTTTATTATTAAATAATAATACATATTATATTATATACCTATATCTACTTTAGGTTTTATGTCGTCCACTTTAATTGTACAAGAAAGTTCACTTATCACTTTACTTATAATAATAATTAATCATACGAAATACGAACAAAGTTCTAAGGCACACTCCACACTAAAGTTGCAGCCACAAACAAAAGCTGCAAAACGAGTGGACGCTCACAATACTGCTGTACACATATTTTTACATGTGTGGATGCATTCGAAAGAGATCATGGCGATAGTTCGCGGCAATCTACACTATTATATATAAGGTAAATCTGACTGACTCATCATCGCACAGCCAAAACCACTGGACATAGAAAGACGAAATACATATACAATATACCTACCTAGTATGGAGAAGGCTTAAAAAATATGTGACAACAAATAACTACTTTGCAATCTATTTCCAAAGTCAACTACCGAAGACGCGATAATCCAAAAACAAGCCATAGGTTACTATATAGGTAGTTGGTAAAGTGTACATATGTATATTTTTAAAATGTGTGAGTATAGTGTATAGCTATAGTGTGTATAGCATATTATATACCTTTGTACTTATAGTGTAGATTGGGGTATTTTATCACCCTAAATCCCTCATCATTAACGGTATCTAATGAACGGTCGGCATTGTGTTTCCAGTTTCCTGAGGGTCTGCGAGCTCCAATATGTTGTAGAACAGGTAGCAATTATCCCAAACGATACATCATTTGTTGTGACGTCAGAAAATAGGCCGGTTAGGGACAAAATAACCATTATAATTAATTGATTTGGTGGACTAACATCGTTGGCAATAAAAAAGACAAATCAGTGGTTTTTAGGATCATGTTGATCATAATTACACAATTTGAGAAAGTATTCACTGAATAGAGGAATACAAAACCTTTAGGTGCTTTACAGAGAGAGCAGCTACTTCAGCAACTAGAACTGGCAACAAACATTCTTTAAATTGGCATGTCCACCAATTAAATTTAGGCAGCGGTCATAGATTAAAACACATTAAAACAGCTAGTTACTAGAAAGTTGGGAAAAAAAATCTAGTCCCTATTGCTCAGCCTGTGCAGTTGCCTTAATTATTATGTAGACTTCTTATAAAATAAATAATAATTATGGAACAATGTGTACCAAACACACAATTTGTTTCCAAAACAATGTTTCACGCGCCTCGTATCTATTGTTCATGCTGTGAGCGTTCCCATCTTTTTATCTAAAGCACTAAATCGTTTCTGTGATTTCTGACCTCTTACGGGCACTTAAATAATTTTACGATTCATAAAAACTTTTATTCTAAACGTTTTTAGTTCCTAGTGTGTTAAAATTTAAAAATATTGTAATCGTTTCATTATATCGTAAATTAATTGTGATGACGGTAAAAATTTAAAAATTTAGTACCTTTCAAGGGAGATAATAATATATGGATGGGCCAGATTCTCTGAAAATGTGACGGGTGTAAGCCAAGAAGCTTTGGATAAAAATAAACATAATATTTTAGAAACTGGTTTGAGATCATGTTACACGTCTAAATCGGCGACAAAGCTGATAAAATGGAAATCAGTTTGACACGATGTTTTTGGAATAACCAGAAAGAAGGTAAAATGAACATATTTTTTAAAATTCACTACAGATTAGATTAGTATCAGTGGTGTGATTAGCACGATTTTTCATTCGAAATGTTTAAATTTATGTTCGCATAATCGATAAGAATGTGATAGTTATTATGCAGTATGTAAATTTCGGTGAATTTTGACCTTTCTATTGGTTTGTTCACTTTTGTTAAATATAAACTAAATAGTGGAAAACGACCAGAGTTGGCGCTCACATAATATTAGGTATGCAAATTATTATGACCGTTATTATATGAATATTAATACTTTTTAAATTATCCCCAAACGAGTTATCGCTACAATATATTAATAAAAACAATAATGGTTGTATAGTATCCTGCTGGTTCAATAATATACTACGGACAATTTTCCTCAACAAATTTTTATTGCCAACTTTATAGTTTAATTTGACGCTCAAAGTTTTATGGAAACGTTTTGAATTTTAAACTTTTTAGTCGTTAAGTTCTCAACAAAACTCATCCTCGGATAATAAATCTTCGAGATTCATAACTTCTTAGAAATTGAGGTAAAAACTGATAACGTTGCCTTGTAGAGGTAGAAATGCGTTATCCGGAAACGAGCCGGCCTGTCAACTCTGTAAATACGATATGGCCACACTGATCTGATAAGACTTGTTTATTAAGAGGTATAAGAAATGCAGACATAAAAATCTTGCAGATTGGGTGAGTGATATGAGATAAGTCTCGTTCTGTTTTTTTAATGTTGTAATTATGTTGCAAGATGTTACGTTTATTAATATTTATTTTGTGAGCAATAAAAAAAGATGTACCTACTACTACTACAGTTACTAACAAGAGAATGATGCATCGATAGATCATTTATTTATTATTGTACAATTCAAGTGCTTCAAACCACTCTCAGGTGGCAGCGAATGCTGGCAGCATGGTACATATCCCACGAAAAAAAAAATCATTAACTACAAATTGTAAATTATTATTGACGTTTTTATACTCATAATGCGACATTTCGTCCAGTCATACATTTAAATTCGCTTTTTCACACATGCAGACCAAATAGAGCAAGAATTGTGAGCACGAGCATAAAATGCCAACCGTTAATAAATCATATAAGAGCCAGTTTTCGACACAAAAGGGCGCAAGTCTGCAAGGGCCGGTCACGTGGCGGGCGCGCGCTTAACTTCGAGCCACGCGTTGCGCTTGCGCACCTCATTCTGTGGATTTACTGCATCTATGCACTCTTTGTTTGGTTTGTTTACTGGATTATACGAATGTTTTTGGTCGCACGGACCCACAGTGAAGTATTGTTTTTTTGTGAACATATCCGCTATTCATTTGTTTTAAAATAAATATTAAATTTTCAGATGATCAAATATTGAAAAAAATTAAAAGATTGAAATTTTTGGGACAGTTTAAATATTTTCCAATATTTGTAGATAAAATATTTAAACGAATATTTGTCATTATTTTCTTAATACTATCACCAATTTGTTACTGGCATAATCCTAATTCCATACGAAGAATAAGACAATGAAAAAACAAACGATGAAAATCTATATCGAACAGTTAAACCAACACGAGTCAGTCCAGTACCTATCTCAATGCAAACTATCCAACATGGAGCTACGGGCTACGAGTAGTCCTTCGAATGGCATTAACGGTTGATTATGCACGCTCCAGATTTAGGAAACCGACCGCGCGACTCGCCGGCGCATAACCTTATCTGAACAACGGAATAATGTAATAAAGGGCTCCATAAAATCAACGTCAGCTAAATTCAATCAATATGAGATTTTAAATTGTTATAAAGTTAAGATTGAAAAGTCTAGAAAGGTCTACAACGTACTAGAAAGCTACATCATTAGGCTTATTTATTGGGCTTATATATTAAACTATATTTTTATCGCGGTTACTACATCGTTATTAACTAACAAAAATAAAGTTGTTTTAGTCGCAAAGAGTGCAATAGTTAAAATACGTTTTGTAAATTTGTCGTGTTGACTACATGACTATGTTGAAAAATCCAAATTAAAAAATCCGTAAAGCAAAATTGATAACGAACAGTTGACACAAACATGTTTTGAAAATAGTTACTACCTACTTATTATGTATCTCTAGTTTGAAGAAACTAGTTCTCTTCACAATCTACAATAGTATTAATTGAACTTTATTTGATTGTTATTCTTTTAACCGAACTACAATAATACATATTCATTTGTGGCCGTTCTGTGGTTAATAAAAGTGTTCATTACTGCTGTAGTAGCTGTAGTATTGTTAGTTTGTTTTTCTCTATATAAAATCATTTGCCACAATCATATATAAAAAAACATTATACGAATATAATATAGGTGGTTTACAGTATACACTATTAATACACACTTATATTTTTATACTGCCTCTACTATGAACTGTGTTCCAAACTCACTTCAAATGCGGAAATGATCGAGTTTCTATTAGAATTACTAATTGATCAATGTTATGTTGTCCTAATTTTTTTATTTCTAAAGCTTGTTTTTATTAGCATTTCGAGTTATGTAAAATTTACTATGTACTTGTTAGAGTAGTTTTTCGAAAGTCTCAATTTGGTATTTGTTTTTTGTTGTTCTTCGTACAACTTGGGTATCTTCAAGGCACGAGTGAATAGGTACCTTTCTAGGCATCATACGTGATACATCGTCGACCGCATTTTCACTTTCCATCAGGTGGGATGTGGTCAAAAGTAGGCCTATTTAGTATAAAAAAAAAAAAGTTCTATTTGTGACCTTGATTTGAGCCATAAATTAAATTTCTATCCTTTTTTAGTCTAGTTTAAGCACTAGTTTATGTATTGCTTCCTACCTTACACTTAAATTCTTCCGAGTGGAAATTTAATATTATCTGCATAAAAAATTATGTGTGTCAAATTTAACACGAACAGTTTAGAATATAGTGGTCTTAGCTTCCCTTGAGATGCTCGTATATTCCTTTATGTATGTATTAACCAACAACATACCAATCAACACGTTAACATAATATAATTCAATTAATGAGACAATTCCACTGGGTCTTGCTTCCATATTAATCAATATGGGTTCATCCATTTAGAATATTGAGAATTATCTACCTTAAGATGGTATAGACCTTAAATAAATACAAATAAACTACATAATTTTCTCATAAATTACAGATCTGAATCTGGGTGCAGGAAAATGCAAAATTGCTTTGAGATCTTTTTAGTGGACAAAAAAAAACTAATTTATTTCAAAAATAGCAGTGTCTAGTGGTTTTACCCGAAAAGTAGCCAATGTCGCCCAAATATGAGATTAGTCGTAACACGTACCCAATAAGTATGTATGTACGAGTACAATGTACCTTCATCACAGATCAGAGGAATACTTACATGTAGTAATTAGTAAGATATGTAGTTAATTTGGAACGTTTATTTTAAATTCATAATTTTATTAATGTAAGGTAGGTGTAAATAATTAAACATAATAATTATATATCGTAAATTTCAAATTATAAGTTGTCAAAAAGACCGCTCCGAGCCGTTCCTGATGGAAAGGTGCCCATAACACTTGCTGCGTTTCCACGTTGTATGGCGATGGACATTCTTTGTAGTTAATTAGAATAATATCTAAGTGTCAAAATTACCTTAGTTTTTTACCTGCTATTATTTTTTGTTCTTTTCTTGTTTTTTTTTCTTTTTTTATATAATAATATGTGCCTGTGTGTCTCTTTGCTTGCTTAAATATTTTTTCTTTCTTCTTTCTTTCAACTAGTAAACATTATTAGGATCTAAACTAAAGACGTACATAATTTATCAAATTCAGTGCCAGTAGGCAAGTGGGTGATAAACGCAGGGGAAGGTTCACAACAAAAATACAGACAAATTGCTCCTTCTTTTTGATATGACGTAAAATATGAAATCTCCCGAACGTTTACTAAGCAAGCATTATATAGAAAGGGAGTGATGTAAGCAGATAATGGCGAAGGTAGATACGGGTCGTTATGCTCCACGTCACGGCGAATAATGATGACGTCTTTGTTATGCTCGCGACATTGCTATTGACGGCGCTCTGAAAGGTTTTAGTTAATTTTGAATGGATGTTCATGACATACATAGACAATATAATGTATGTATATTATACTAGCTGCGTCCACCGGTTTTACTCGCTGTACTAGCCTATGTATTATTACAGGGCTCAAGCTATCTCTACACCAAATTTCTGCTCAATCTGTCCATCCGTTTAAGCGTGAAAAAGTAACATCCAGGCATCCATCCATTCATACATTCTTACAAACTTTCACGTTTATAATATATATAAGTAAGATTTGAACGAGCAAAGGTTGCTGCTGATTTGGTCTGATATTATTTTCGTACACAAACTTTTTATTTCCGAATCACTTTCGAAATTCCATGGAATTCCATTTGGAAACCTCCAAAATTTGGTTCTTCTGAGAGTTTTTGATTTATCACGCAGAAGTTTCCAGGTATTTGTCTTCTAGGTGTTGTCTAACTTTATAAAACGCTTTCTTAAATAACATAGCATTAATATATAATATAATTATTTTATTATCTTCTATTATGAAACTCTAAGTAGGACCGCCTAATAATACTCTGAATATTGTAAATTGGTATTGGTTATTATTGATTTACGTAGGATTGGTTTTATTAGCCACCAACGAAAGTGCCAACGCAACCCAACAGACAGTGCTTAAATCGTCTACAATAGACGCAAAGGCCGATGATGATGATGATTGTAAATTACTTCACTCCATGTCTATTATAATTATAGGTATCTAAATAATATATTATGCCTTGTATGCCATAGACTGGGTGTACTACCTCATCTTTATCTATTCGGACTTTTAGATCATTAAAATAAATTTTTTTCTGAATCTAAATCTTCGTACCTGTCAATGTGACTCCAGCTCATGGGAGCCTGTTATGTTTTGAAAAGATAAAACTAATCAAGTAAGATGGTACAATACAAACATATTAATAACTAGCTGCGCCCATCGGTTTTACCCGCTGTACTATAGCCTATGTGTTATTCCAGGGTATAAGCTATCTCTATACCAAATTTCAGCTCAATCGGTCTACCCGTTTAGGCGTGAAAGAGTAACAAACATGCATCTAGACATACATACATTCTTAAAAACAATCGAGATTATAATATGTATTAGTAAGATTTTGAATACAGACACCACTATAGTGTCAAGTGTTATGGAATGTCTAATAAAAAACCTGAGAAATAGTCTTCTAAAACAAAATAAAACGGTCTAGTACGAGTAGAACTCGAGCACCGAGGGTTCCGTATAAACGGCTTTCTACGGAACCCTAAGGAAAAGTGGGTATAATATTATATACTGTAGGTTTTGATTCCCTTGCGAGTATACTTGCGAGTTTGAAAATATGCGGCTAAAATTTCTGTTTCTTTTGATTGCGTTGACATAGATGTTTGTTTTTTTTACAGCTTAAAGTTATTATAAAGCTGAGTATTTGATATGAATTTCAATTTAATACCTGTACGCGTTCTTGAGAAATAAGGTAGTAAGTATGAAATTATTAAAAATATTTCTTTATATGATGTAACTAAAAATGTACAATTTCAGAATTTTTCCTTTATCTGTGCTCTAAGGAATTGCTTTTTACCAAATTTCAAGATTTTACATTCACGGCAAGTACCCTGTAGGTTTTGGTTTTTTGAGAGTAGTTGCGTGTTTAAAATTTCGGCTAAAATTGTTGTTTCTTTTGAATGCGTTGAGATAGAGGTTTGATTTTATTACAGTTTAAAGGTATTATAGACCTTAGTATTTGATATGAATTTCAGTTTAATACCTGCACGCGTTCATGAGAAATAAGGTAGTAAGTATGAAATTATTAAAAATATTTTTTTATATGATGTAACTAAAAATGTACAATTTTCGCAATTTTTCCTTTATCTGTGCTCTAAGGAATTGCTTTTTACCAAATTTCAAGATTCTACGTTCATGGCAAGTACCCTGTAGGTTTTGGTTTTTTGAGAGTAGTTGCGAGTTTAAAATTTCGGCTAAAATTGCTGTTTCTTTTGAATGCGTTAACATGGAGGTTTGATTTTATTACAGTTTAAAGGTATTATAGATTTGAGTATTTGATATGAATTTCAATTTAATATGTGTACGCGTTCATGAGAAAAGGGGTAGTAGGTATAAAATTATTCAAAATATTTTTTTCATATGATAAAATTAAAAATTTATGGTTTTCGCAATTTTTCCTTTATCTGTATTCTAAGGAGTTGCTTCGTGCCAAATTTCAAGATTCTGAGTTCACGGGAAGTGCCCCGTAGGTTTTGATTTATTTAGTAATGTCGAAAATTTGCTGAAATTTGCGACTTATTCGACTATATCTTTTGATTGCGTTGGCCTAGAAGTTTGAATTTTTCACAGCTCTAAGAAGCAATGGACCTTAGTATTTCCTATAAATTTCAGCTTGTTACCTCCACGCGTTCCAGAGAAAAAGGGTCTTGACAGACAGATGGACGGACGGACGGACAGACGGACGGACGGACGGATGGACGGACGGACGGACGGACGGACGGACAGACGGACAACAAAGTGATCCTATAAGGGTTCCGTTTTTTCCTTTTGAGGTACGGAACCCTAAAAAGTGGTTTGCAATTTGAATGAAGATGAATGAATTCAAAGAATTACGTATTTGCATAATCGTTATTCTCCAAAAACATTTTACATACATGGATTATCTTAATTTGAATAAACGGTCGGAAAACAAGTTTTTTTCTTGTGGCACCATAGTTACTGTTACCTATATGGAGGTTGATTATTATCTTTTATACTGTGAAAAATCCATTGACTGTTTGTTATTAAAAATTATGGAGTTGACGAGAATTGAGTTCAATGCAGTATTTACTGTTAAAGGGGAAGCTAATCTTTTTAACCGATCTGAAATTAGTTGAGAGACTATATGCAGCAACCAATTAAATATGGGCTATTGCTACTGCGCTGTCACTCAGTTAACTTTAAATCAGTTATAAAGATTATGCGTTACTTTACAATTTTATTTAAGTATATTATGTATAATGAACGCGTATATTATACTCATGTTAGGTATTTAAGCAAATTTTCTTTTGAAAACTTTAATTTTAATCTTCTTACAATATTACAATAGGAAATTTATGGAAACACCTGAAAGACCTCATTGACAACATTGTAGCAAATCGAAATAATTCTTTTGAATTTTTAATGATTTCATATTTTTTTATGTCTCAATGTAAGAGGTCGGTATAAAGATGTTCTGTTAGAGGTGATTCCGAGGCTAATGTCAGTATTGACCTATGAGACACTCGGGCCACGAGCCCCGCTGCGACCGTTCCACTTGCTCATTTATTGAGATTTATAACAACCGTATTGAAACTTTACTCGGCGGGACATCTTTTATAGCATTTAACTTTATTACACAGAATTTTAGTAAAACTGTTGTACCTGATAAATTTAATTGTATTGGAGACGTGGAAGGTCAAAATAAAGACGAAACACAATATAACGATCAACTAAACGATGTTTGAAGAATTCAAAAATGTGGTCGTCAAGTCAAGTTATGAATACTAAAATCAAATTGGAATTGAAGGCTTTGTGATGCTGTTATTAGAGTTTGGAGGGTCAAAGTTTTATTTTATTTTTATATCAAGTTTATGAGGTGAACACACCATGCCATATTAAGCTGTTTGAGCCTGTAAACATGTTTTGGCGCAATCAAGATCATTCAAATCGTAAAAAATTATTTTGATCTTATCGACGTTGTAACAGTGATCAGGCTGTATAGGTAGGTACCTATTATGTAAAATAACCGTGCAGATATCATGACCATCTTACTTTCTCCAACTCTCCAACAATTTTAATTTGTTGTTTATTGTTTTAGCTGTCTTTGCAAAATGAAAATGTACACAAATTAAGAAACAAATACGAGAAATGATTACGCTGTATTTCCTCTTATTTGTTTCTCATTAAAGCGTAATTGTTAACGCTTAGTTTGATAATTTGCGTGCTACGTTCTGTTTAAATTGATTATCTGCAGATGTTATGACTTATGACTATGTATTTTTTTAGGTCATTGTTATCAAACAAAATCGCTTGGTTTTAACTTTTAATACATACTTGCTGTTTCGCGAGCTGGAACCACGTCTTCAATATGATCGGCAGCCTGGTGTACTGGTATATTCTACTAGTTTTCACACTTATGAATACATCGTCCAAAGTGATGCTCTTATTCAGTGTATTGTCTTCTATGGCAGTTTTAGTCACAGGCTCTATGGAAAAGTCAGACACTTGCACTCTTGGTTCTTGGAGGTTGAAAGCCACTCCTCCTTGGTACACTAATAAGCTGCAATAGCCCAGGGCCACGAGCGCAGCGAAGGCTTTGAGCATTCTACGGCCCCCCATGCCGTACTCTGCAGGCGCTGAAGCGCCAATATACGTGAGAAAGTCCCACTGCGTTATCACTCATCTGTTGAACTTTTGATATCGAAACAGAGAATAAACGACGCGCTAATACCGAACCCGAGACGGACAGTATTGTAAGTTCAGAGAACGCTTACAAACTAAATAAAAATGTAGCGCAGCGCAGGCGGCAATCATACGCCCGCGCCTCCGCGCCTTCGCCCCACCACGTGGTGCGAGCGGGAGGTCCGCTGTCGCGCTCCCTCACGCACATTGGAGCTTACCTGCGCGTGCGCCTGTCTGCCGCACAGCCGCCGGCAGCGACGCCCCGTCAAAGGTTCAAGTATTATTGTTGCATACATCCGATACCATCCTCACCATATTATGCACCTACAACGGTGTTAACAGTAAACATGAACACTTATGACAAGAATTTTTATTCTTGCTTTAAAATTTATATTCATGTACGGTTATATTTAATTTCCATCATTATATTGATTGGATTGATGGAATCGATCGTTTCACCTTATTCACGCTAGTAAAAAAAGAATAACAGGATAACAAGTTGTAGGCCGAGATACAAGGAAACGGAACACCTGCTGACTCCTGGCATCAATGTCACAGTAAAAATTCGTCCTAATTGGGTAAAATACCGCGGCCTCAGCTTCCCGTCAGTTCACCGTGAAATTTTACTGTGTCATCGGCCTAATTTGTTTCCATCGGCGGACAATGGCTATTGTTGCAGAGCATAGCCTCACCAAGCGTGTGGTCTAACCTCACTTCGGTCATGCAGATTTGCTGAACTTCCTATATTTTGAATGAACGGGTGTAAAAATACATGATCCTTAATAAATTTTTTATTATTAGATTTTCTCTGTGTTTCTAACTCCACACTTTGTTTTTTTTTAATAATGATCAATTTTATATTCAGATGAGGATGTAGTCGAATAAAAATACATGGTGGCTAGCTAAATACTACACCTAATAAAACTTCTCTGGTAGGTATATAATAATCAATAGATCCAAACCTACATCTGCCAAAGATTCAGTCAGATTTTAGATCCAACATGGATCTATCTAAGATATAATATTATAGTATGATGCGAATCACTAGAGTGACAGTACATAAGTAAAGAGGTTTTTACATAAACTGATGCAACGTGTCGGTAAAACATAGTGGTATTCAACCCTCAAAGATTCCAGTCGGAATTATCACCTTCACCGCCGCAACAGTTTCTATACCAGAAGCCGTGGGTGGTAATGAAATTAGAAGCCAGTCATTGTTGCATTAAATTCCTCTTCAATTGTATAATGACATATCAAATTGCTTAGTGAGATTAATGGCGGCATTCGAAAGTAAAGACGATTCACGTAATTCGATTGTCTCGCACTTTCATTGTAATTGTAAAATTGGCCAAAAGTATGCCTATGGTTCAACTATAAAATGTAAAACAAATTAGAAATCCCGGCGACTTTACTCGCGATTTGGTTTGGTTTGATCAGTCACTAGTAAGTTGGGTTTTTTATGCATTATTTCATTTCCCCAGCATAGGGAAGACATTAAATTTTGTCTTAAAGATTTAGTTTGCTACATTATAGTAAACCCAGACTTACGATAGTACTAGGATGATGAAAATTGTTTGCTTAGGACAAGGTTTAGTCCTGACATAATCATAAGTCCGCGTTTTGTAATGTACATGGAGGACTGGATGCAAGGCTCTGCCGATTCCCAGGCCTCCGTCCCAAAGACGATGCGGGAGTGCCGCCGGGTTGTTTTTGTGGGTATACCCGTGCAGCTGCCCTGCACAGGGAGTCCCACATAACCTTCCTATACCCCCGATGGGAGGGTATGCGTAAGGCATTTTTCCCGGCGTTAACAAAAAAAAAAATAGCACTCCGGGAGTGCCGGCAGAAGTGAAAACTTCAATATTAACGTTGTGTTTAATTATAAGTATAAAAATTAAAAATACTATCATTTATGAGGTAGAATACAATGTTTATTTATTGCGCTATCGTACACAAATATGACAATTTATATGTTGTTATTTATAATATTATATCGTTATTTATATATAACATTAAATTTTATCTCTCAGAAAAATCAACTTCCATCCATAATTTCGACGACTTTTACACCATCGTTATTATCATAATCATCGTCGCAAATTTTTACAACTGATACAATTGGTTTATGATAACTTAAGTAAGAAACAAACAGTTTTGATTTGAACCTATTTAAGTGTCTAATAAAAAAAATATAAATATAAAAAAAAAATATCGGGCGCGCGCTTGTCTAAGCCCCCTGTGCCGCCTAAACAGAGCAGCACACTCAGGCACGGTAGAAAGAGTGGGAGATACTAGTTCCTCTCCCTTCCCCTCGATCTTACGCTTTTTCGATCAGCATCACGTGACCCTGACGCGAGTTTTAAAGTTTTTACCCATACAAAAAAGTGCTCAGTGCCGCTAAAGAAGTTTTCACTTCAAAAAATGTACATGGTATAAAAGTTTAACTTTAACACGCTAACCGATTGAGCTAAAATTTTATATTAGCATACAGATCCAAGAAAAACACTATGGCTGCTTTTAGTTGGGCAGCTGACTAACCTAGCTTTACACACCTTTCTAAGCATCCTACATGATTCATCGTCTACCGCATCTGGACTTTCTATCAGGTGGGATGTGGTCAAACTGGCCTACATTTTACCTTATCCCACCTGATGTTCAACTCGATAACTCTACGGGTTCTGGACCCTGGAGGAAATAGGTCTTGACAGACAGATAGGCCGAGAGGGTTGGTGGACCTATAAGGCTTTCGTTTTTTCCTTTAAAGGTATGAAACTCTACAAAAACTAGATGGAAGAAATGGAAATGCTAGAAGTGATATATTTATATTACGTACTACGAGTATAATTTTGTCAATGTTTTAATTAATCACGGGCGTTAAACACTTTCACGTTGATATTAGAGCGACGCGTTCATAATCGGTCATTATTAATTAAACTCGATTCGGTGTCGGATCATATCGGCCTGTAATTGGATTCTGTAATCCGATCAATGTGTGCAGTTTATAATGTAATAGAGGTAGATACCGTTTACTAAAAACAAAAGTGAATCATATTTTCTTATTGCAATGATTGTGCAGAAAAATACTCAATTCCCTATCGTCAGTATACCTATACATAATGTTCTTTATATTACTTCCAATCATAATATCAGTTTTTCTGTAAGGTATCACTTCACACTTCAAAAGACAACTTTGTTTATTATATGAACCTCTAGTTTTTGCTTATATTATTATATCACTTATTCAGAACATACTCGCAACTACTGACTGGTACGAAGCATGCAATTTTCAAGCGGACAACCTTATGATCCGCTGACAATCCGCTGAAGGGGTCACCCAAGAGTTATTTAATTATAAACAGCATATAGAAATTATCAAAACCTAATGGCGCAAACTGCAAACTATATTATTATTATTATGACTCGTACGATTGTCCCGACATTGATACGGAACACGTCGTATTCTTCTTTTTAGCACCCACTAAAACCCCCAGCAACGTGCCCTCTTACTGTGTATGGCGGTAATGGAGCACCTGCAGGCATAACATTCCATTGCCCTCAAACAGCTTGATCGAAATCGATCTCCTCTGTGATGGGATGTAAAGGGCCCATAGAACACGTCGTATTCTTTACCAACTTTACGCCATCGGATCAGTTTTGTTTCGAAACGCACAGTCTGCCTTTAGTCTACGGGTATGGGGTACGGTGATAATTCATTCATTTTATTTTGTTGGGTTCCTATTCGTTTTGTATTTTGACGGTTAGATCCACTGTTACTAATCGGGAGCGAAAGATATGTGACGCTAACGACACCTTCAATAATTTTAATGTGGGTCCAAGATACTTTTTTTTTGATAAATAGTGAAATGAATGTAATACGGTATATTCATTGCACCATTTATTTCATTACAGCATATAAAAGGTGCGACTATAACCAATGTTATAGTAAAAGTATAACACTAAATCGGTGACTTTTTTCGTAGCAACGATTGCTACTTTGCTACGGTCTGCATTATCAATGTTAATGAGAAACATTTAAGCTACATGATAAAAATAAAAAAAGTTAGTTCATAAGCTAAATAAGAATAAAAACATCGTTTAGAGTTTAATCTGGCGTAAACATGAGTAGGAGAGCTAACTGTATCCCGTGTAATCACGGAAATGTGTAATAATGGGGGCCGCGCACGCCACGCGTTGACCGTGGGAACCGGGAACAATACCTACTGGATAATGTGCCAAATGTTTATTGCAGCATAATAATAATAAAGGAATGTACCAAAATAAAAATGTATTATGTAAGAGGGATTTAACCCGCTTTCTAGGTTTAATCTATTACCATCTACAGCCTTATCGTCGCATAACATCACGCGAGATCATGGTCAAAGGCTTACCTATTATTTACAAAAAAGATAATTATTAATGGAATTAGGCGTTACTTTGGGGCAAGTCCGTGATAATTATTATGGATATTAATTTTAGACCTTTGGATTAGTTCAAAATATCTATATTTAAAATTTCAGCGGTTTGGGCATGGAGAAGTACCAAACACCTCACCACCTCACCTTCTCATTTATAATATTCTTTGTAATATCTAACTTAATTTTAGAGATGCTCAGCTACATATATAATATGTTAATACACTAGACGCATTGTAAATACACTTGTTAGTTGGATTTAGTACTAAATATTATGTCGCTAGTTAGAATTTTTATAAATAGCAAACAGCATCTGTTATCAATTGCTGTACTAACCGCAAATTCCGGTTGAATTGTACCTAATCAGAATTTATTGCTAATAATAAAAATATGTTTGAAATTAACTTATCATTGTGTATAATTAATTATTGTCGCAATGACAATGGTTGCATTGTCATTATCTTTATAATAAGTCTTTTATTATATTGATCAATTATACGGATTTGCACATACATAGGTTCCAGGTACATAGGGGACTAAATCGGCGACGTTTTGGTGTCCAAGACAAGGACAAAGATCTCTAGGCTGACAATATTGTCGAATATGGCGAAGGGAACTGGATGAGACTCTTACTGCATCGAAAAGTGTGGCGCAACCATGATGAGGCTTATATACCCAGTAGTAGGTGGATGCGGGCTGAGTGGATAGATATATTATAGATAGGCATTCGTTTTCATTGGTATCAGAACGCTTGAATATGGCATTCTCTCCTCATGATACTCTCCAGAAGTCAGCAGTCACCTCCAACAAACCATCCAAACGTATATGAAATAATTTTGTAATCAATCAACAATGACGCGGTCTAATTCAGAGGTGATATCAACAGATTAATTCTGCTTGTTTGAGTTTACTATGCATGACCGCCCTCATGTCAAAACTTTTATACCAACCATTGAACCTTGAACTTTCATCTAGATCGTGCAATATTTAGTTCTTATTTGTTTGAATTTTTATCACTACTCAAACATGTTTTATGGATCTCTGATCATATTTTTAAGTAATATTTCTATCACTACAACGAAATTAAACCAAAATTGGGAAGAGAAATAAAACTTAACTTGAAAATACTTGTATTAAATTTTTAATGGAATCATTTTTTTAAATAAGTATTATAATACAAAGTCTTCTCTCCCATTAAATTTTTTCTAACCACATCTCTACACACAATAATCAATATCTTTACAAAAAAATTAAGTAAATCCGTATAGAAGATATGTAGTGCATTAGGATGTGCTGATAGATCAGTCAGTCACTCTTTCCTTTTTCATTTTCATACTCGACATCTTCTTAGGTTTACTACTTAGGCTTTCGTTAATATATATAAAGGTTAACCAGGTTGACCTAATATATTAGGTCAACCTGGGTGTTTGCCTAGTCAATTATATTTCTTCTGAGAAATAAAACCTATCAACGAATTCCAATACTTAGACTGTTACTTCCAACTGCCAACTGCGATGGTCGTTCAATCAGCGTCAACTTCAATCAGCTATTGTGTTGAAGGCCATTTCTATGCGCTTATTGTAGCTTTAGCTATATTCCGTGTTTCATTATCTGTGAGCTGCACTTCCATAGAACCAATTATACAATTATCGTCATTATACTGATGTTTCGGGTCGTGGTTTATTGTGAACTCATTACGAAACGTTTATAGACATGGAATAAGTACGACTTAAATTCTAATACAGTACGTGGAGATTAAATATAAATTTACTAGTAATATCACTAGGTCAATTATAGACATAAGGGGAATAATGAAATGAAGAATGTTGGTTGAACTCGAGTAGATATTATGCATACAGACAAAAAAATGTGTTTTAATTTTAAGATTATCTGTGTACTCGTATACTTGTGGTGTTACAATGGAGTATTCTATTCTATTCTATGTATATTATGTTGTGTTATTTTGGTTCTACTTCCAATTATAAAAAAAAAAACAAATATTTGTTATGCTTAGTAACTCAGTAACTATTGTATAAACAAAAAAATAGCAACCTAAGATATACTGTTCTAGTATAATATGTTTAATATTATAAAATAAAAATCCGTATTGGATGTATGGTATGCTAAAAAATGTTTATCTTTGTTAATTAAGAATTGTTGATTTTGTAAATAAATGAAAAAAAAATTAAATAGTGTAGTGCGGGATTAAAACGAAATATCGCTTCACAACCGAAAGAAAAAGGGTATGTGAAAAACATAGGCAACTTACATAAACATTTTTAATAAATGAATAATATTTTTTTTGGGATTTAATAAAAATAGATAAAGTTTGTTAGATAAATATTAGCTTAATAAATATAAATTTTGCTATTGCTTACTTCTAGTAGCTAAAAGTAAGGGGTTAAGGTTATCGCATAAGGGTCGATGCGGGCAAAACGGGAATTGAACAAATCAACAAAGAATCGATAGGTGAAGTCATTTAGCAATGTAAAACAAATACCTAAGCCTAGTAATCCATCAAACATTATTTTTTAAGATCAACGACACCATACAACGATTGGATAATGGCCACGCGTCGCCTGCACCGGACACCAGCCATCTCGTCATTGGTGTAACCGTCCGTGTAATGGACCCTTTAATCCTTTAATGGACCGCATCCGATGGGGCACCGCATGTTTGTGAAAAGTATACGTGGGTCAGTTTTCACGCGGATTTTGGAGTTAGGTAGGTACCTATTAGGTTTTTTGACTTTATCGGGGTGCGGACTAGGTCAAAACAAAAATTAGTCCGTAATTTTAATTTAAAAAAAATCTCTCTATTCGACTCATTCTGTTCAGCGGTTTGGGCTGTGCTGATAGAGAAAATAAGCCTACCTCACTTTGCGCATAATAACTAATAACATATACATAGGTATGTAAGTGCGAAGTAACAAATTTTCAAATCTATTTGTATTTTTATTTTTTTCACGTAATACTGTTACAATTCCAAGTATACTCTATTAAACCGGTGTTAACAGGTAGTAAAAAATATTTTTATTTCTATCCTGCACCAAAACTAATAGGATTAACATTCACATATTTCTAATACACTCAAAAATTCCAACACATTTCATATACAGGTTTCCATTAAGGATTGTAGATTAATTTGACACTAGTATGACAACTGTGATCTCGTAAGTTTGGATTATATCGACTGTATCTAATTCGGTTATATCGATATGTCGAGTTATTGTATTTCAAATAGAGGTTCGAGGCCTAAATATCGTGCCAGAAGGATTATAACGTTTTTTATCTACATTCATAATATTAAGATTAGGAGCGGCTTATTTTGACCTCTAATGAATAATATTTTCATCTGGCGGCCTTTCTTTGTAGACTTTTCTTTAATATTAAAGTTCTTAAAATCAGATCTCTCAGCAAATTTTTGCTAGCATATTTTTATGAGACATTTTAGTAGAAGACAAAAACTCAATTTAAGTCTAATCAACATCAAAAAACTAAATGAGGCTGCGTAGACATTAACGTTTTTTAATAAAAAACTTTATGCATAATCAGGTTCATTAACAATTTTATGGTATATTTTACTATACTAATAGATTTTGAAGACACCCACAACGTTGTAAACTTGCGTAAAGAATAGAAAGACACGTGGCTTAGATTAGCTCTAGAGGAGGTCGGGCAATAATGGCTATTGACTAGAAAGGTTTAAAACAATACGGTGCCGGCTGTAAACCGAAATGACTCGGGTCACTTATAAATTGCGGCTGTTGTGAAAGGTGAAGTTAACTGGACTGCCCGCAGTGTGTTCCTTATCTATAGGGGGACTATACGATGCCGAATGTTTAGGATTGTTTTAATGCTTTCAGTTAAGGTTTTTGCTAACGTTAAAATCCAAAGTTTATATATTTTGTATACAACTTTGCTACCTCTTTAGGCCAACCTTATTAATTTTATTAAATTGATTTAAGCATGATAATAATATGTTGCAAATGCAGGTAGTAAATAATAAATTTAGTAATGCGATTCTGTATCGATTGCAGTTTAGTTCTGCCATCAAAATACACAACAGCGTTGTAACATTTAGATACATAGGTACTTACAAGTAAAACGAGTACCTTATAATTATTATATCTATCTAAACACATATTCTTTAGCGTTTTGCGATAGTAGAGATATGAATAAATTTCAATTGATACTTAAAACAAAAAATAAATCTATATGATATATAATTTTAGGTATGTGTACCTATCATTAAACCAAGGCGACCCAAAGCTACTTTAACTTATTTAAGAACATACATAATATTATGATGCTTATATAGTAGGTACATAATATATTCTCTAATTGAAGATAACAATATTATTGTTAATGGTAACCCTACTGTCCTCGGCATATCCCGGGGCAAATCAATAAGACGTGTACGCAGCAGGCCGTCTTGCCCGAGTTTCCCCCGGGACCAA
Organism: Hemithea aestivaria; assembly: GCA_947507615.1. Lineage (NCBI taxonomy): Eukaryota > Metazoa > Arthropoda > Insecta > Lepidoptera > Geometridae > Hemithea > Hemithea aestivaria. The sequence goes on from OX382331.1 coordinate 14,045,895, forward strand.
ATGAATTAACTTTGTTATTCGGTTAAATTGGTGCTATGACTGTTAATAAATGTGTATCTATGAGTACGCTGTGGTTTGAATGGACTCCATTCACTCGGTTATATTGAATAATTATTTGTTTTTTTTAAACATGAAATGTACAGTTCAGTACCTATACTTGAAACGAGGTCTGAAAAATAATTATAAAAAGATAACACCAAAAAACCGTCTACCGTCTGTCACTTGGATTTCATTATCAGAACTGGACAAATTGATATAAGTTCACACGGAAAGCATCAGCTCTCAAACAGAAATAAAATTATCAAAACGGTTAACCCCGCTCGAAGAAAAAGAGGAACTCTCCTTTACTTCGTCCTTAGGGCCTATTGACTAATACTCACCCACTACGATTGATGACAACTTCAATGTACATTGCTGCGTTTGTTAATTTACTCATATTAATGCGGAGGTTTAAGCAAGTAATGTACGCAATTTTGTCAATAGATTAAAGTGTTTTACATGTTGTTTTGGCGATAGCCAATAGGCCCTCTGTTTTGTTTATAACTATACTGTATTTTTACTTAAAAATGTCTCAAAATATTTACCAGCTTTTCCCTTCGTCCATGATTCAAATAAAATAACTTCAAAGCCTTTTTATTGCTCCACCCATTCCCATCCACAAACGAATCCTTAAAAATTCCTAAATTGGTTTTAGGACTAAAATATTTTAAGCTAAGCTGATTGGTCGTCTTGAAACTGTCTCAGCCTCATTGGACTAAAACGACTAAAACTATCAACTATTTTTATTTTATAATGAGATCGCCGAGAAAATTGAAATAATAATGAAATGAAAGTAATATTTAATACTATAATCTGTACTTTAAATTCAGTTTGCGGCGAGTCTACAATTCAAATTGGTTCCCACAGAAAAGTTACAACAAAAATTAAATTAAGTTTACATTATTGTAAAAATATGAATATTTAGATTAGATTAGATAATAATTATTAATAACTGGTACTATAATACATTAAAATGCATTTATTTCTTTTAACTGTCTATTTTCACACGTATTTAAATCACAGAACTGTATCTAATTATATTTAAATATCGATATACATGTAGTAATATTATGTAAGTTTGTTGAGCTTTCTGTACGCGAGACGTGAATTTAGATGTAATTGATGATAATATTATTAATTATTTTAGAATTAATGTTGTGTTAAAAGCCAACTAAAGTTATAAGTATCGTAATAAGTTTATATAAGGGGTTTATATATCATTGCCATTATTTTTTTTAATATTTATTTTGTCTTACTTTGTCATTTTTAGGAGAGAACTCGTAAAGTATGTTATATAATATTATAGTGTCTAGATTAATTCAAAGTTGTATCTGAGTAAAGAATTAAAATTTTTCTTCACTCCCTTTACCTCCTTGTAAAAGTTAATAAAATAATCTCTTGCAAAGCTCAGTCGCAAAGTCGTTCGTCATTCAGAGTTGCCGTTTCAATTAACACAAATGTATAGACAAAGCATTCATAACCGAATCAAGTAACTGCTCGACTGAGCATTGCGCTGATATTCGGGTTTACTCGACTAAAAACACGGATTAATACATATTTGTTACATTTTCCTCAAACATAATCTACGGCAGGTGCAACAAAGTATTTCAAACAAAGTTCAATTATTTTTCAATATGTGCAACGTCCGTAGTCCAGTGGTCGTTGGTCCGGCTTGTCTTGTGAGCCAGATGTCCTGGGTTCAAATCTCAGTGTGGCAAAGATTTTCGCCTGGAAGCTAGTGTGTTTCGGAAGGCACGTAAAACAGTGGTTCCCGGCTGTTTCCTATATGATATGTAGGACGTAGTCGTTAGGTCATGTTGCAGGTTCATTAGTTATCCCGGTGACCAGAAACTACAACATATAGTTTACCCACACAACCTATTAATTGTGATTTGACTCTGACAGTGTAAGTAGGGTAACCTGTTCTGTTGGAGTATAAACCCCAATGATTTATTTATATCTTCATAGATCAAATAATATATCTGGATAAATTTGATCTAAGAATATCCCAATATACATTAGACGAATCGTTCCTTATTTCACAAGACTTTAGTTTAATCAAACGTAGGTGAGTTAATAAGTAGTTGAGTCTAATATGCGAATCTAATATGCATTATGAAGTTAAGGTGAAGAGACCGCAGCGTACTTACATCTTCTTCTAAATATATAAAATGAAAATAATAAAAAAAAATATTATTATAAATGGAAAGAGTGATTGACTGACTGACTGATCTATCAATGCACAGCCCAAAACACTGGACAGATTGAGTTGAAATTTGGCATACAGGTACTAAAGTAAACCTATCAGGCGTAGACATCCGCTAAGAAAGATTTCTTTACGCAGGCAAAGCTGCGAGCATAAGCTAGTAGTATATGTATATATAGATAGAAGTTGAAACAACTGTAGTTAGAGATATGATATTATATAACCGAAATCTGGCTTCTTCAAAACCGTAGCGAACCCAAATCACATAGCGTCCCATCATATAAGATAGTATCACACATAATTCCTCCTTATCTCGTAAAAATATCATACAAGTAAATAACTTATCTGAACACCATTAAATGTGTCGCCAGTCGTGACTTCAAAGGCGACGCACACCCATTCATACCCGTCAGATATTAAGCCTAACTAATTGCCCATATTTAAAGGCATAGTAGCTGTGAACTACGGTTTGACACGCTAAAAATTATTATACTAGCGTTTCATGTTATAAAACTGCATATTATTCATACTCTGCAAAATACAGGTTTTGGCTTACTAAAAGCTATTGGTAAGTACCTGAAATCTGTGACTAAAAAAATTATTTATGCTTAATATTTCTATCTAAAATATTAATATTAATAAAAGTGTGTGATTGAAAACCTTTTCATATACATATTCTAGTCAAAGTGCATGGCTAATAATTACTATTATATTATGAACTATGATTATAAACTTTAATTCATAATATGTAATTTGATATGTACTTAAATTAAGAATAACTAAATAATACTGACATTAACCAACTGATGAAACTATTATAAGCAAAGATATCTTGTGAACCTATACCATGCATCCATACCAATAAAAATTTGTCTAACCAATTCAGTTTTGGTGTGAGAGAGGTCACATACGCCCAAACCAGCACATTAATATTATTAATCAGCTCATATACGTACTACATGCTCTTAGATGTGTATAATAGATGATTAATCTCGCATTAATCAAGGTCCAGTTGAGGCTGTAATCAGTAATCAGTGTGACGAAACCATGGACGCTCAAGAAGATTTTTTAATTCTAATTAAAAATACAATTTTGATTACATGGGAAACTTATGCTTTACTAGCTGAGCCCAGCGGTTTTACCAGCTGTACTATAGCTTATGTGTTATTCCAGGGTCTAAGCTATCTCTATACCAAATTTCAGCTTAATCGGTCCACCCGTTTAGGCGTGAAGAAGTAACAAACATACACACTCACTCACAAACTTTCGCATTTATAATATTGATGTGATGTAGGTGTTGTATAATATTTTGTAGGATTACTTAAATCAATCGCGCATACATGAAAATATGTAAAAGAATAGGGTAAAGTCGCTAAATTGATTGAATTGAAATATGGAACAAAGACTTTGACTTATAACTATACATTGCTTACGCGGACAAAGTTGTGAGCATAAGGCTAATATTTTGTGTCTTTGACACGATAATGGTGATTTCCGATAAGATGTCCTGTATTGGCCAATCTAATCCTAATAAGTGATCCCGTTCAGATTGCGCCCTTACGTTGCGAGGCCTTACCTTATTTTACCTTTCGTTGTGTTAAAAATTCCCATAATGACCAATCCGATCTCATAAGTATTCTGTGTATATCTCAGACCAAAGGTGATAGTTATTAATTGTGAAGAGATAAACCATTTCTTAAGTGCAGCTATTCTATCAAAACATCTGTACATTTAGTTTGGTTGACAAGTTCAATTTAAAATTGGTTTATATCTGCCTACGTAAACAGTTATAAATTATAATCTTTACTGAGATTAACTTTGATCTTATTCTAATTAACTTACTTTTAGGTAATCAAAATTGCTTTAATGATAATTCCATATATTGTTCCATATTTTGTATTGTTTCGGTTATATTACAAGTACAACAGCACGAGAGAGTCCTCAAAGCAAAATTTGGCGGAATTTTTTAAGATTAAGCTTTAGCGAGCTTCAGCTTCAATATAACTATATATTTCTGTAAGAATAATATATTTTAAATTACGAGTATACGTACGTATACGTACGTACGTATTACGTAGTACGTACCTACTTTTTACTGACTAGGAGATGATGTTTATTTTTCTCAGACTTCGTTAATTTTAGTTGCAATATTTTGCAAGCTTTTTAGGTAGGACATTGTGTCCCTACCTCTATTTTTAATAATATTTATTAATGTTCTATTCTGTAGCCAAATTCATCAAATAGGTAATTAACTATTTGAAATCAGTTAAATACAAAGAAACCAGTTAGTTGGTACACATTTAACTACTCCCACTCGCGGTGTCGCGTTTTGCTTTCACAAGTAGCACTGATTAATGGTAGTGCTTTGACACGATTTGTCAATGGCACTGAGGCAGCTGATGTTTAGATAACTCTGCTAGATGTAGCGACTGACTTTACATAAGGGGATGTTAGGATTCTGAAGTTTATAATATGTCGGTCTTTTAGCTCCAATTCAAGAGACAACGGGTTCTTATTGAACAAGCGCACTCTATCTTACACTGCATCGTCACTTGTCAGTAGGTCAGATTTTGCCAAATACATGTTTTTTTTTATACAACAAAGTAAGAAGACGAGCAAGACGCTCTCCTGATGGTAAGAGATAACGCTGCCCATAATTAGAGTTAACGCTTCCTACTTGAGAGTCATAAGATGTTAAAAGACTCTTTAGCCCAGTAATTTCACTAGCTACAGTGCCCTCCTACCGAGGCACAGCAATGTTTGCACATCACTGCTCAGGCGGTAGAATAACTGGCACTGTTGGGGTACCCACCTAGTCAACCTCCTGCAAAGGAAGTCTACCCCCGGTAAATACATGTTTAGTGCATTGAAAAAATTGCACCTCATCTGTACAATTTGAATTAAATATGATTTGTCAATAGCGTTCAGTGTGAAGCTTTTTAAGTTTAATCTGCTGCCTTAACATCATTTCTCATGTCGTAATCTTCAACATCGATCGTAGTGACGCACATTATAATATGCAAACGATAGATCAATCAATGATCTTCAATGTATTTAATCAATATTTAATTGACTCAACTCGTCAGCAAAATCAATAGACTGGGCACTCATTACCAGTGAGCCCAATGGTCATAGAGCGCAGAGACACAATCATAATGTCTTCTAGGTGTATGATCTATGTCTGACACCAAAGTCAAAGAGTGATGGTGTAGGCTGTAGGTTTCAGATGAAATAAATAAGATAGTAGATTGATTGGGAATGAGTAATTGTTTAAAACCACTAAAATGTTAATGATTAATGACTGACTTTTACCTACATGGAATAGAAGATTAACATTTTAATCTTGATATCTATACAGTTGGTCTCACATTCAAATAAAGCCACGTAAGCAGGGTTTACTCCGCCTACTTAACCCACAATATTTTAACTCACCACCTACCCATGTAAATGTCATTGTCATTATTTGTATATATGTAAATGTCATTATTTCTCTCCCTGCAAGGTTGTCTGGAAGATATTGCTTTTAGCGATAAGACCGCCGATTGTTACACTGTCGTGATTTTGTGTTATAGTTTTAAGTTTTCTGTATGTTTGTAGTGTTTCAATGAAGAGTTTTCTATTCTATTTTAATATTTCGGCAATGAACATAAATAACGCCTGTAGGACGCCCTGCGACCAGGTGGAGTGACGACCTGAAGAAGATGGCTGGCAGAGACTGGATGAGAAGAGTTAAGGACCGGGCTCAGTGGCGCGTGTAAGGAGAGGCCTATGTCCAGCAGGGGACGAGTACGGGCTGCTGATGATGATTATGAAGAATTTTACCGGGGGTTGACTTCCTTTGCAGGAGGTCGTCTAGGTAGGTACCCCAACAGTACCAGTTATTCTACCGTCTGAGCAGTGATGTGCAAACATTACTGTGGTTCGGTAGGAGGGCACTGTAGCTAGTGAAATTACTGGGCTAAAGAGTCTTAAACATCTTATGACTCTCAAGTAATAAGCATTGGCGCAGTGCACTCAGAATTTTACCTATGTAAAATTCTGGTTACTGCATTAATTATGGGCAGCGTTATCTCTTACCATCAGGAGAGCGTCTTGCTCTACTTCTTACTTCGTTGTATTAAAAAAAAGAATATAAATATTTCTCACTAAGTCGGTATCACTACTGGTGTTGTAGACGTCTATAGACGACATTAACTACTCACGTGTGTCAGTGTCTAACTTAAAAATATATATACTCGTAATATTAAAAGCTAATCGATATTATATTTGAATAATTACACTATCATTAACACAGAAATATTTCTAGGCTGCGAAAAAGTATTATCATGCCTTAAGATCATTTTTTAGTTATTTGAATAACATTAAAGTAGAAATATTTATAGGCTGCAAACAAGTTCTATCCCGCCTTAACCTTTTGCCTCAAACTGTATTTTTCATAAGAATACCTATACCTAATTATTATGTATCTTATCTACCTACTCGTTATTAAAATAATAACTTAAAGAAATAGTTTTTTCTTTATTAAGTTCTACATCAAATTAAGTCCTACTTTTATTGTATTTTAAACAACGAAGTAAAAAGACATGCAAGACGCTCTCCTGATGGTAAGAGATAACGCTGCCCATAATTAGTACAGTGCTACCCAGGACTTTACAAAGGTAAAATTATGATATAGATATAGGATTATATTACACCCACAAAGCCCTCCATACAAGGCTAAAACCATAACACACAGGCGTACATCTGGACTTTACCTTCAAGCGCCTAGACAATACTACAGAGCAATTTACTGGAGCCTTGGCCCGGCTTTTATTGCAGGCGCCAATAAAACATTGATTCACTTTTTGTAGGATTCTTAGGTCCGTTTTTTATAGGATTTCTAAGCTTTTACATTCATATAGGTATAAGGTAGATAAGTTTGTACCTTTATATATTTACAATTTTGGAAACTACCGTGAGAGTTATCCACTGCCAATAATATATTTATTGTAACGCGTTTTTTCTGTTTTTTTTTAATTTTGTCACCTTATATGTATGTAATGTATCACTTGTCTTTTGAGGAATAATTCTAGAACTTAGAGCTTTTCCTAAGAGGTCAGAAACTTTAATATTTCTTGTATAATTTAGAGTTCAAAATTTTTTTTGGTTACCTTTTTATACTACGTGATATTGAGTATTCCTTAAATTTATTTTAGAAACGATTTAGAAACGATCTGCAACAATTCTAATTTAATGATTTCGAATTCTACTAGCATTTAAACTAAAATAATTCATTAAAATATGAAAGTTTGCCACAATCCCCCATTTTACTTACAGGCGTAGATGTAGTTTTACATTCCGTTGCTAATTTCTCGTCTTCTTGATTTCCTACAATTTGTCGCTATTATGTTACTTTAACTGCAAGTTTTATTCAACTGTTTAAGGTGAAAGGTAACAAATGAAATTGCATTTTAACTGTCTACTTTAAGCAGTTATGATTTGGCCAGTAACCATTATCTTATTAAGCTTTAGTAATGGTGTAGGGTAAGATAAAGTTTGGTTTAAGAAGATAGGAAAAATCTTTTCAACTTCATGAATCATCGAATAGATTCGTCAATCTTACTAAAGTTTGACAAACCAATTCTTTTTTCATATACAGAAAAGTTTTTACTATCTCGTACGTTTTTAGAGTCACTCACTTCTTCTATTATTGCAAAACCTACCCAATATTTTTCCTTATAGTACAAATTTACCATGTCAGCGCTTCTCTAATCTAAATATTCAGATCCACCCTCCATGCCCCATGGGCACCATTTATAATAACAAACAAAAGAAGACGGCCAAAAAATCTTACCTATCTGCAGAGAGCTCTCCGGTGAATATTCAAAACAATTTTCTCGTCTTTTCTTTTGGTGTAAGGAAAATAGATTTTTTATGGTCCGTTGAACAAACAGACAGGTACGACAATGAGCATAAAATCTACGTTTTATTCTCCATAAGTTTTGCTCGGCTTCTGCTTAACAGTTAGCATGTCCATTGTTTTTGTTACGTCCGATTAACCCATATTGTGTACGAGTTCTTGACGTCACGTAACGTCCTCGATTTTCTATCAAGCCAGGGCCGTGGGGTCGCTTCGGGCCCGGCTGTTCGCAAATGCACCGCGCATGCGTTGAAATTGCGCCAATTTCGCGAGCAGCGTCCTCTAGCGGCGGGTCCAGTCCACTCGGAGCCCGCGGGAGGGATGGTGCATCGCGCGCGCCCGAATACAACCGAACGGAATGTCAAAAATTTGAAAATGGCATAGTTTGGAAGTGCAGCGCGGACGGACACACCGCGTCCTACACGCTGGCTCGGCGTCCGGCCAAACTGCTAGTGTTGTGCTTAGGTTAAGTTGGTGTTGAGACTTGCATTATTTTGTTAATGTTTAAATATGTTACGTGATGATAGTGTAGGTGTATGTCGCGTTGGCTGTATTGCAGTGTCCGCGGTCTCATTCAAGTGCCAGCTCGTATAACCTTGACACGTTTTCCCGCGCTAGCGCCCCAACCTTGTTTTCAGTTGCACTCTCTCTTGACGTTTACCACAAAAAGCGAGTGCTAGTGTAATTAAGGAGACATTTAAACTTAGATTAGAGACTTTGACCTTAGCCAAAATGTTTCATGTTAGCTTTAATAGAACTTCGATTAAAAAATAGTTTTATAGCTGAAATGAAGTTGAAGGTGGTATCTTTCTGACCCCAGCAGTTCTAAAGAACGGTGAAGACAAGATGAAAATCTTAAAAGGTGAGTTATTAGTTCTTTTTCAATATGATAATTATAATATTTTATTATTAAATAATTTTAAATGCATAAATTCTTCACAGACGTCTTAATTTAAAAATCTATCTGCATTATGGGAAAATCTTTCACGAAATGTGCCCTACCCATATGCCTAATGTTAAGAGGTGCACATAAACGACACACAACAAATCTAATACAAATGAGTTTGAAATCTAGTCACTTTCAACGACTATCACATCCAACCTCGAAATATATCGCCAGCCCATTATGGTCCAACGTATAAGTATTACCTTCCAACGAGGCAATGCTGCCAGCATTCTGGACACGCTGACCTCTGACAGTGGTTTGGAGCACTTGGATTTTGTGTAAAATGGCGTGTGGCCGATCTTTCCTGCAGTATTATTATTTCCTCCTACATCTTCATAAATATTTATATATATAAAAGGAAAGAGTAACTCATTGACTGAATGACTGACTGATCTATCAACGCACTGCCTAAACCGCTGAACGGTTTGGGTTGAAATTAGGAACACAGATAGGTTTTATGAAATTGACCTCTGCTAAGAAAGGATTTCGCCGTGCGGGCAAAGACGCGAGAATAAGCTAGTAATACATAAATGGAAAGAGTGACTAATTAACTGACTGCTAAATTATGATCACTTCTCAACGACTATAATTGAAATTTGGGACACAGGTAGGTTTTATGACATTGACTTCCGCTAAGAAAAGATCCACACGGGTAAAGTCACGACCATAACCTAGTTCACAATAAACACACAAAAAACAATCAAGTTAATAAATCTACCGTATGTATAATGTACCATATAAATATAAAACATACACATTCCATTTAACCACAGTTAAGAGTTAACCCCACATCAAAGTCGAGTGTCCACATAATCCAATGTGTCCCATTAAAAATTGTTGCACGCAGCGGCCTTGCCCCAAAACACCGACATTTTCTTATATAAATATTCATAAAGGGTTTCCAGCTCAAGGACGCGAGTACAACTCCTGATTAAAATGTTTGCGAGGTGCGAAACATTTTAGAATCATAACCAGCTCGAAGAAGAGGTTTCGAGTCGAAGAAAAGTACGATTGAAATACAAGATACATAATATGTACATACACGCTCATACAATCACGCTCTTTCGCTACAAGATACATCAAATTAACATGATGTAGGTAAAAAAACATGATGTAGGTACATGTTCTCAAAATTCATTTTCAACCGTCTTGTCTGTAAGAAAGTGCTCTATGTGGTAAGACCGTAAATTTATTCTATTTTAAACAATATCCTCAATCAGTAGGTAGCGGCTGTTGCAAAACCTAGGGGAGAACGAGAATAAAAAGTCGTTTACATGGGCATACTGAATTCGTCTAGTTTCATGTATCAAAATGCGTTTTTCGTAGCTGACTTTGAACTGTTTTAGTAACTGAAACCTATTCCAAACCCAACCGATATATCTACTTGTGATATTATGACACGTTTCCAATAAAAAAAACGAAAATAATTTTTTTTTGCAGATTACTTTGCAAAACTTTTCTATTACACAAAGTGTTTTAAGGTCGAATGTGACCCCTAAAAATCTGAGTTGAGGGACCTCTAATATTCTCTAGGAGCTAATATTTTCTAGGTTCACGACCCCACCTTGGTCTCACCTCTGCAACGGTCGAGCATTTGGAGGCTCTTTTGAAAATCAATGTTTTCAATTTAGATTACGTGTGTTCGAGTCGAGATAAAGCTTTTAAATTAAATTAAGTTGTTTAAATTCTCATTTGTTAGGCTTTGGACTGTGGCCTGTGGGGAATACGGTGCGATTGAAGTTATTGAATTAATTATTACAAATTGATATTAGATACTTTCATTTTGATTTGATTTATTCTGGGCTATGACATCTTTAATATGGTTAGGCTACATATACCAACGCTTTTGAAGGAAAGCCCTTCTTTCAAAAGCTTTAGGTTTCTGTGTGAAAAATCAACTAGCAGGGTCTCAGGTTTTTAATCTGTAAGTACCACATTAGATAAAAATCTGCAAATTTTATTCATCTGAGCAGGGCTCAAAAATCACAGAAAAATGTTAGTGACGAAGAAAAGTTAAAGACAGAAAATAACACAAAAAAATTAAACAAAATTTGCGTAAAATATTACAAATAGTTGAACCACAAAAAAAAAAACAAAAGATACCTTGAAGACCGTAAATGTTATTTACCACACCAAATTTTTTATTAGAAAAAAACTTAACCCATTAGCTATGTCATCAGTAACCCTTTTAATCTCGCATTTATTTATACCGACTCTATTAAGATGAACGGCTCATTACCCTTATAATCCGTCGTCTGGAACATTAGTTCTAGAGTACTTACTAATAGCTAGTCTAGAATTTTCATCAAAATTAAAACGGTTACGCCTACATAGTTTTCAAAACAATTTTGCTAGTAGATCAAATTATTATACTTGTAAAATTAATTTCGTAGTCTCGTAGCACTGTCTACGGTTTTGCTACGCCTACGCGTACAAACTTTAGTTACGTTTTGGGTTACATTTTACTAACAGTAACTGAAAAGTAGTTTGAATACCACCAAAATTTACTGGTAGGTTACCTACCTCTACATTAGTTTGATATAACAGCGAAACCTAGTTGAACCCAGTGGCTTTACTCGTTAAAAAGTAATTTTGTGTTATAAGATTTAACTTTTATTACGTAGGTCTAATTATTAACTACCTTTATTACAAATTTTCGCTTAATCGTTTCCGCCATTTAGTTTTGAAGAGAACATAAACATGTTCATATTCTCATTAAACAAAATTTAACTAATTTTAAGATTAGACAAGCGAGCATTGGGGTTTTTTGAATTATTCGTTATAGTAGGTTTACCTTAAGCTTAACTAAATCCAAATTTTTGCTGTCACTCCAATCATTGAAATGTGACGTAAGATTTTTCCAGTGTTTTTATATTATAGAACAATAGGAAATTTTTATGTGTATTAAAATGTAGTAATGTGTGTAGTTTTCGTATGAACTAGTAGCAAACATTTAACACTCAATCAACCAAAACATACACTTTCACGTTTGTAAAATGGATAAATTTGCCTTAAAACAGAGATTAATAAAAATCTGAGCAAATTTTCATTTTTCAGTAAAATAGAGGAAAACAGGGTGGTTATTTTGCTCTCTTTCCTCTTATGAAGAGTATTCGAGTATATCTCCTTATAAAGACATCAGAACGTATTGCCGCACCTCGCATGCCATAAATTTTATGTCGTAGATTCTTTCTTTTGTTTGTGCCAATGTCACGTTCCGCGTTATTAAGGGGGGTTCCATTGATCTATGGGGTAGGATTGCGTTATCTAATATAATGACACCAATTTTTTATGGTCGCCGGAAGACGCTGGTTGCAAGTCGCTTCCACCTGGTATATGTGGAAATCCAAAGGGAAAGTTTATATTTGGCGGTGGATGTCCTATATCTGAGTTGATGATGATGACACTAATTTATTGATAGCAGATACTGTGAAAGACTCGTGGTCAATGGCTGATCTATATTAAAATATAATCTGCAAAAAAATTAAACTGCATTGATAAAATTGAAATTTGATGTACCCATGTGAGCTTTGACTCTGAATTAAGATAGTATACTATTCAGCGTGTAAAGCCACAGAGTTTAGACATTGTGTGTATCCAGTGAAGCCAAAGAGGGATTAAGGCGGCATTGGACTAGAGCCTAGACAGATCCTATTGTGACAATAGTTGGTTAAATTTGATCTTAATTAGTTCAATATATATTATTCAACATAAGAGTCTGTAGGTAGTAAAAAGTATTGGCAAAAACTGCTGCTACTTAAACTGAGTTTTATGTAAGACAGGTTGATCTATCGATTTTTTGTTTGTGTGAATGTCACGCCCGGTATTAAGGGAAGTTGAACCCCTCTCAATTACTTGGAGATACGTGGGGAGGATGTGACCCAGAAAACTTCGTGATTGATAGTATTGTTTCAACTCGGTGCGTTGGTGTTACCCTGATTGAATAACAGGGAGTTTAAAACATTAGTTTTGTATCAAACTACACTGGTTATGCTCGCAATTTTTATGAAATTAATTACATAATATTAATTAATTATGTGTGTAAAGTTTGACTATGTGGTCAATAAAATATGTTTCTTTATAATAATAGAATTTAAGCAGTGTAAGATGTTGTAAATAATTTCGTATAAGTGATGCCCGTTTTGCTACACTTTAGTTTATCTTAAGAACCGACTATAGAAGACCAGAATTTTAGGATTCTTTTGTTGTTTGGTAAAAAAAGTCAGAGCATCTTAAAGCTAATAATATCAGAAGTTAATAGCGCCGAGTCATAAATATGCAAAATATTGAAGAACTTCTCCTGAGACTGTTCGGTCTTTGTTATTCTAGTATCAGTACTGAAAATCACGTTATTTTTTAAACATTTGCTTATTTCATTTATTATGATAACGTATTTAAGTTTGTGCAAAGATCTAAACTGAGTCTCGGTTTCCAAAACAAGATGAAGTCCCCACTGTCTTTAGCAGAGACTCAGATTAAAAAAACTAATGGTCATTTTCTTTTTGTTTTTATTAGTGTACACTGAACCAATGTAATAGTAGGTCACAAACACACACGCAAACGCACACTTACACAAAGAAATTCATACTTTCGCATTTATATATTTCTTCAAGTAATAGTAGAAATATAAAAACTAGCCCCCACCCTTAAAATCTTAGTTGGTTTCCACTAACCTACGAATGTACCTTTTGACTACAATTAAAAATTAATATATCTTTTCTCTAGTTCCAGTCCGCCATTCAATTATGTAAGTTGTTTAACAGTTACGTAAAGCAAAAAATTGTAACAAGATTTGTGTAACTGCAGGACATTGCGTCTGCGAGGTCGGTCGATATCATCAGCATAATTTGTGACACCGAACTGGGACGATAATCTGAAAAGTTTGCTGCAAGCAGCGGGGAGCCGCTCTCTGCTACAATCAACAATTCATGGCCGCCTTTTGTCAGCTCATTCGATTGGATACATTTTTCATGTCTTTGTATTGAAATTCAAAAAGTTGCCTAAAATTTTCACGTGATGGTTATAAAATATTATACAATTTTGGAAACTACCGTGAGTGTTATCCATTACAAATTAAACACGGCAATTTACGAGTACATGTCACAGTATTATCATTGTCATTACATAGTACAAAACAAAATAGCATTCCGTTAGTCCTTCAATCTGTCCCTATGCATGTTTAAATCTTTAAAAATACGCAACGCATTTTAATGCGTTTTATTTTAATAGAGTGATGAAGGTATGTTATATTTAGTAGAGCAACATTAATGGTTCTGCGGTTTTACTAGTAATAGATAAAACTGTAGATAACTTATAAGGTCCCTAGGATTATAATAATAATACGGTTAGATATAATAACAGTGCTAATCTAACCTTAAGACATACAATAAGCACCAAAATACAATTTTGTATTAAAATCATAACTTTTTTTTCGTTTAATCTTAGTAATCAATTGCAATGGACGTCGAATTAAGCGCGAGCCATTACCTCGGCTGTAATTAAAAACAATTTAATTTTTTGTTCGCCGCTCAACCCAAACATTTCGTATTAAAATCACGTGGGCATTGTTACATACGCTTGTATTAAATACCTTCTCTAAATGAGAATAGGGAGCCTTTCATGTAGGGTCGGATTTTATTGAGTTTTTTATTGTAATTGTTCGTACTTGTATATTGTATAGACGAGGGACGAGGGAGGTTTTGTTTGTTTCATTGTAATGTACGATTAATTAAATTCATAACAAAATTATTCACAAATGCAGGTTAATAATATTATAAAATTTATTGCGTATGCAGGCAACCAAAAGAAAACAAGTAGGTAAAACATAATGCAATGTATTATTTAGATTTAGTTTCCTACATGACATAACGTGAAACGTGAAATTATTATTTATAAGCGAAAGTTTTCTTA
The DNA here is from genome assembly GCA_947507615.1 of Hemithea aestivaria. Classification (NCBI taxonomy): domain Eukaryota; kingdom Metazoa; phylum Arthropoda; class Insecta; order Lepidoptera; family Geometridae; genus Hemithea; species Hemithea aestivaria. Next base: position 14,060,895 of record OX382331.1, read on the forward strand.
CATATGTATATAGACCAAAACATTTCAGTGATTGACATACACATAAAAGGTTAGCTATGAAAAAATCCCATGACTTTTTCATAAAGTTTCATCATATTATAAGGTGACAACAAAGCAAAAATCCCGCATCCCAATTAATGGAATCCAGGGATAACCTTGAGTTGCGGATTGCGGGCACAACACCGGGGTTTTTATCCGTCGTACCCGGTTCCCTGTACCCGGTAACTTGTGCCCCGGTTAATAATGTATTTGGCTGGATAATACTGCTGCGGTGGACCCACCAAATGGCCGGATACATTGTTAAGTGCCCGGGTCGTGTTGATAACGAAATTAAATTGATCTAGTCTCTAGAGTCAGCTTGAATTTTCGTTTAGCTATTAATTTTGGTGGTGTTTGCCAGAAATGCAATGCGCAAAGTTGCATGTAAGTTTATAGTAACTTATCTTTTCAACCGCCTTAAAAAATAACCAGCTGTAAGCATATTTCGAACTCCATTTTTATACTAAAAGGCTTATACGTTCAAACGTACACACACATCGCATCTGATATAGATATAGTCAATGTTTTTAATGTCGCTATTTTACCTTAATATTATATTTGGCTTCATCAGCCTCAATTTTCTATTTTTTATCCGTTAAAGTATCTTCAAGTCCATTACATCCCAAAATAATTTCAATAAGAAAGCCCGAAATAAAATACGTTATCTCTACGTGCGAATTCCTAAACTATTCATAAATGGTAATTTTATTTGCTCCACTGCCAGAGATGCCTGTCATTTTCACACAGAATGAAGGAGAAATCCAACTGTAATTCAACGTGGAGTTTATTTCGTTAGCGAATTGGCACAGAGTGTGTTCCCATGTCAAAATAAAGTAGCCGAAGTGGGTGTAATAAGAATTGATGACGGTGGAAGCATAGAACAATATAACCATGGAATGGCAAACATTTAACGAAAATAAACAGGACTTAGTCGTAGATCCAAGTTCCCTCAACTTGGTCTATTATTGGAAATCGCGCAAAGTTCATAGCAGCAAACTTTTAATTGGGTTTAGGTTTTGGTTAGGTTGACTTAAAAATAGATGTTATAGCATTTTATTATTAGAATGTTATACTAAAACAGTACCAAAAGAATCGCATCAGAAATGAGGTGATTCGGCAGAGAACCAGAGTTACCGACATAGCCGAAAGGATTAGCTAGTTGAAATCAGGCAACTATCAGATGTAGCTACAGCGAGATTAGTTTACTTTGCATATTTCCATAGTTTAATGTCATACGGTATTTTACTGTGGGGGTCAGCAGCAGATATTGAGACTATTTTCATACTGCAAAAACGTGCAATTCGTGCCATTTATGAGATAGCCATACAAGAGACTCTTTAAAGGAGCTCTTTAAAGAGATAAATATACTGACCCTACCATCTTTGTACATTTACGAAAATATTATGTATGCCAGGAAAAATTTAGATAAATTCAAGTTAAATAGTGACACTCATAGCTTTATTACTAGAAATAAGAATAAGTTAGCTGTACCTCGATTCAGATTGTCCAAAACAAGCCATAAATCATTTTTAGGGAATTGTGTACGTTTTTATAATAAAATCCATGAGGAAATAACAGGGCTCACAGAAGGTAAATTCAAAAGCCGTGTTAAAGACATATTACAAAAGAAAGCCTATTATAAAATTAGCCAATACATAGAAGACAAAGATGCCTGGAAACCTCTGCAACCACCTGTAAATAAATTATGTAACCAAGATAAAAATTGTAAACACATATTTAAAAAAAACAATCCCTATGAGTTTCTTGCTCGTTCTTCTCATAGAGGTGCCTTGCGAACGAGCGGTAGAATATTAAAATAAAATGTAAAATTGACTTGCAAAAGTCCTCCATTGTAGCCTATTTGAATAAATGAATTTTGAGTTTGAGTTTGAAGTGGCAATAGGCTGGTCACATTTGCCGCAGAACCGATAACCGATGGGGTACACGGGTTCTAGAGTGGAGACCACGTCTCGGCAAACGTAGTGTATGGCGTCCTTGGACGAGATGGGGTGACGATATCCGGAAGGTCGCGGGGAGCGGGTGGAGGAGGAAGACGGGGAACGAGTTGAGTGGCGTGCCATGGGGGAGGCCTATGTCCAGCAGTGGACGAGCGTGGGCTGATGATGATGATGATCCATTTATAGCATGATAATGTGTAGAATAGATGATGTTTGGCGTTTTGGCGTAATATTATAATAATAATATAAACTTGATCTTTATTTTATTTTACTAAAGTATATTGATAGAATAGTTCGAATACAGTCACTATCATAATACGAGTGTAAATCTTACGCAGATGTGTATATCAAGTTTTATGTAATTATAACAGTTGGATATTTAGCTTAGGTATAGTATCTAATATGACTTAGATCTTCTAAAAAAGGTTTAGTAATTAAAGACCTGCATGTGAAAGACTCAAATCACCGACGTTGTGCAAAAGGCTGCCAGTTTAAAAAGGAACTGGGCTCCTGCAAGTCTGACGAGAAGTAGGCAAAACTCACAACAGAGTGGCAATTTCAATAGATAAAAAGCCCTACGCAACATACTACAAAAATTTACGATAGCAATAAATAATGTCACATCTCCACTAATCACATAGAAAATACGCCATGCATAAGCTCTGGGCTCCATCCCGCACATAAATTATACGACATTTTTGTCGGATCACCATTGCGCGGGTTTTCATCAGGACTCATCCGGATTAGGGCTGACTACGTAAGGTATTTTATTTGCTTGTCTCTTAGATATAAGGGCGTTTTAATGAACGAAGGGACTCATAATGGTCTGAGAAATATAATCCACCTGATCCTAGCTTCGTATGAATTCAAAGAGTTCATATTTTTCGATAAACGTTGCTCGTTCGCTCACTCTTCATAGATAAATGTTGATCATATTCAAGTGTAGCTTTTGTGTAGAGTTTAGCCATTTTTAAACTGAATCTGTCAAGATTATAATCCAAATGTAAAATTCCTAACATTTATAGGATTCATAATATCTATGGTATAATGTTATTATAATCATCCTCAGCCTACTTTCGTCCATTGTAACATAGGCCTCACTCATGGCACGCCACTCAACTCAGTCCTTTTTCTTCCTCCAATAACCTTATTATATTATGGCAACCATAATATCACATTGTGCTATGGGTAAAAAGCCAGAAATTCACAAATCACTTTTTAATATACCTTCCTACCTACTCGTAATTTTTTAGATAAATCAAACTATATTGTGATAACATTAATAAATGAAGACTCATTCATAATATTATTCTTAATATTATGAGAAAATTTATCCATATTTCAGATTACGTAAAACAGAGTTCCTTTCTCCAAATAAATTTCCGATCCGACCACCGAATTTGTTTGTTGTTTACACGGTAGTGGTTAAACTTCGTCCATGAATGCTAATATTGACGCCGTTTCACCTGAATAAAACACGAACCGTCATTCAATTTCCTTGAAAGCATTGTGATTTTGTAAGTTAATACAATATCTCTTTGATTGAAAACAGCTTTATTTTATCTTAGAGAAGGGTAATGGAAGTGGCAATAATCTTAAGCGAAAACTTAACGTTGATAATTTTAGTACCAAAATTGAAGATTTTATTTATATACCAAAAAAGGTTAAAATATGAAATTCGTAGCACGGTTATACTAGCTGCGCCCAGTGGTTTTAACCGCTGTACTGTAGCCTATGTGCTATTCCAGCGTCTAAGCTATCTCTATATCAAATTTCAGCTCAATCGGTCCACCCGCCATGTCTTTTACCAAACTTTCACGTTTATAACATTAGTAACATAATAAAAATTGAGGTAATCCAGCCATTATGTAATCAAGGTAGTTCATGAGGTAATCATTTTTAAATGTTAGTCATTCCACTAAAACTCAGGAACATTTTGAACAGAGTATTCGTCACACGTGTACATTAATACTGGTCCAAAATTTGTTTTCCAAATAATTTCCTTCAATACCTAAGAAGTCGCGTATAAGTAACGCGAGCACCAAGAGAACATGGCACTCCTGAGCCTCGCCCATTAATATCATTCCCGGCACCATTTGTTTGGATTACTGCTTCGGGATGGATTCCTGCGGACGTGACTGGAGACGGAAGGGTTAGCGTAATCGGGTGATTCAATCTCAGGACGAAATTGTTGAAAATCTTGATGGAGGAACTGGAATCGAGAAAAAAGGAAAAGTTTAATGTTAAAGGCAGACAAGCAAACGATCCGTGTGATGGTGAACCCTCGTCTATAATAGACGTCTGTGCAACACAATATGATGACACCAGTGCTATTGTGAATACTACTCGTAGTGGGGCGCGGATGCCGGCGCATAACCGCAGAAGCTCCCTGAGGAAGATCCTCGTACAGGATCAAAACGGTCGGCACGAAGCCGAAGTAAATACAAGTGAGTTTATGCCATTAATTTACAATGACTACTTGTAGTATTGCCGAAGCTTTATAATGCCATTTCCGACGCGTTGTCGGTCGATAGTGGTTAAATAAATGTCGTAATGCCAGCTCAAACAGAACATTAGATAGTTACAATGCAGGATTTTTACTGTATGTAAAATGAACACTAGGTGTTAAATTCAAAACGTTAGTATTATTCATTCGAACAAATACAAAAAGATCTCAAAGTAGGTACGTAGTCAGTCCTCATGTGAAAGATGGATAAAAGAAGGCACATAATAGATTTTAGTAGGGAATCCCGTTTTTGGATAGTTTAACAAGAATCCTTAGATAAACTACAATTTAAATGAAACATTATTTAGTTTGTACTAGATCTATTGTTTTTGATGTACCTATTTTTTTATTTACCACGAATATAAAATGTCTGTTTACTGATACTCATGTTAAAAACTGTTCTAATTTATCACACAAAACAGCTTTCTGAAAACATCAAAATACACAGCATCTTTATTATCAGGGTACGTGTAAACCGCTAGATAATTCCAATTCGAGCCCGCACCTGGGATACGTTTGTGTAAGTGAGCCTAAATTGCCTCATTCATTCTGCGGTGAAAATTCATCACAGCTACTCGTATATGGCCATAATATGGGTGACGATATTGCGACCGTGTTTCTTATTTAAGCACTTTGCTCTCAAATGGGAATAAATGAAGTATTTCAGAGCAGAGTTCAAGGTGAAAGGAGATAATAAATTTGTCTTGGTACTTTAGGTTTTTACGTAACTCGGTATTTCAGGTAGGTACTGTGGGTAGATTAAGATATTATATAAATAATGTTCATATGTGGGTACTTGTAAATAAACCAGTCTTTGCATGCCACTCGGTGTTGTCACTTCGTCTTTTGATCCTAATTGACACGCCTTGAAATATATTTGAAAAGCTTTCTTCCATTTCGTCCACTGCAAACTCAAATTACCAAATGTAATGTTCGTTAAGTCCTTCTCAAAGCAAAATGGCGGGGGCGGTCGGAGCTGTGCACTGAAATCCATTTTTTCTTGACAATTTCTTCTCAATACGCGACGAATATTATATCACCGTGCTTCCCGCGTCGTACTGTACCCGTTTTTAAAGGTTTTTACGCGATTCGAATCGACTGCGCCATTTTTAATACGATCTTTGGTAGATACAAGTTCTTGAGAATGCCATTCGGGATATCATCGGCTTCTGAAGTATTTCATAAGCGACTTTATGAATACTTCGATGATATAGAGGGTGTTACATTATTTGTAGATGATTTGTTGTGCTATGCGGAGACAAAGGAAAAGCATGATGCATGTCTGCGTCGGGTGTTGGAAAGGTGTAAGGAAATAAATATAAAATTAAATAAAGAAAAATGCGTGATTGGTATGACTGAAATTAAATACCTAGGCCATATAATATCACAGTCTGGTATTCGGCCGGATGACTCACACATTCTGCCTATAAAAAACATGCCGGTGCCGCAGAATGTTAAGGATTTAGAGCGTTTCTTAGGGCTAGTGACGTATGTGGGCAACTTTATTCCGAATCTGTCGGAGAAAACACACAAGCTGAGAGAATTATTGAAGAAGGAGATTGAGTGGCATTGGGATGAAATACATGATAAGTGTTTTCTGGATTTGCAGAAGTGTATCACGAACCCGCCAGTTTTGAAGTTTTATGATGTTAGCAAGCCGGTCACGGTATCGGTAGATGCGAGTAAGAATGGGTTAGGTGCTTGTTTGATGCAGGATGGGATGCCAGTTTGTTATGCATCGAAATCACTAACAAAGACTGAACAAAACTATGCACAGATCGAGAAGGAGTTATACGCGTGCGTTTTTGCTTGCGAAAAATTCTATATGTATATATATGGTAAGAGTGACGTAACAATAGAGACGGATCACAAACCATTAGTGAGTATTATTAATAAGCCAATAGTAGTTGCACCTGCGCGACTACAAAGAATGCTGATAAGACTCCAACCATATACGTTTAACTTGGTATATAAACCGGGCAAATACTTGTATATAGCTGATACCCTGTCGCGCGCGGTGGCACCGAGCGATGAGCAGGATAGCGGTCCGCGCGATCAGCTGGACGTGACAGCGCAAGTGTGTGCTATCGCTGCTAGTAATTCATTAACAGATACACATTTTATTGAGTTGCAAAAGTACACCACTAATGATGAAGAGATGCAGGAACTTAAAAGGATAATAGAGGACGGATGGCCGATACATAAGAGTGAAGTCAAGGATGTGATAACGCCCTATTGGGACTTTAGGGATGAGCTGACTATGGCATATGGTTTAGTGTGGAAAGGGACCAGGATAGTGATTCCGAGATGCATGCGGAAGGATATGTTGAAGAAGGTGCACATAGGTCATTTGGGAACAGAAAAAACTAAATTAAGGGCGCGCGAGTTAATGTTTTGGCCAAACATGAATAGCCAAATACAAGATATGATTTCTCATTGCCAGGCTTGTTTAACGTATAAAAAACAAAATAGTAAGGAACCGCTTATCTCGCACGAAATACCTACACGGGCATGGGCAAAGGTTGCAGGCGACATATTTCATTTTAATAATAAAAGTTATCTCTTGGTGATTGACTACTTTAGTAAATACGTGGAGGTTGAGGAGGTTGTGAATTTGAGCTCAAAATGTATTGTTGATAGATTGAAAAATATATTTTGTAGGCAGGGCATTCCTGAGATATTCTTTTCGGATAATGGGCCAGAATTTTCATCGAATTTGTTTAGAGAATTTAGTAAGGAATGGAAATTTGAACATAAGACATCATCACCTAGATATCCGCAGTCTAATGGTCAAGTAGAAAGAGCTATTCAGACGGTGAAAAATATGTTAAGAAAGACTCTGTATGAAAGATCAGATTTTAGATTAGCATTATTAGAATTTTTGAATACTCCTATAAGTGATAAATTACCTTCTCCTTCAGAGTTATTAAACAATAGAAAAATAAGAAGCATAATCCCCTGTTCGCCGTTATTGTTAGAGCCAAAATTGTATGATAAAAAACAAATACATAAAGAATTGCAACAACGACAATTTACACAGAAAAAATACTTTGATAAGGGCAGCAGGAATCTTAAACCGTTAGTCGTAGGTGATAAGGTCAAAGTTCGCATGGGAAGAAATTGGGTTAATGCAAAGGTAACCGGTTTGAGTGGGCCTAGATCATACTTGTTGAAATTAATAAACACGGGCAATATCATTCGCCGAAATCGGAGACAGATCGCTCTCGACAGCTATTTACGCAGTGATAATAATCCAATGTATAGCTATGACGATGACGTAATGACAGGCACACATATCTCCTCGCCGCGTAGCTCCAGTGCGCCACAAAGTAATAGTATGGCAGAACCACAGTCAACTGATAATGATTATGTAACTCGCTATGGCAGGACCGTGAGACAACCTGATCGTTGGGGATACACTTGATGGCTTCCGGTGATACGTTATAGTGTTTATCAATACAGTGATAAGAACAATAATATACCTATGGAAAACGTTAACTGTAAAATGTATAGATTTATAACATTTCTTTTTATTAGCATGAAATAAGTTACCTACCTATATTGAGATGAGTGTACTCATATTAGATGTTTTAAAATAATTTTTATAAGTGGATTAAACGAGAACGAGACAAAGTAATTAATTGCGAAATTTAATGATAATGTAGTAATTTAAAATAATAATGAATGATAAAAATATTTATTTTTGATTAGTAAATTTAATTATAATAATGTAATCCGACAATTTATTTATTTTTATTATTTATGATTGTGTTATATTGGTAAATTTTTATAATATGAGTTTAGAATGTATTTTATTATTTTGTTTGGAATTTGAATTTTATTTATGATTGTATAATAATTATTAATTATGTATCATACTTTTCTCATCAAGGAGAAGAAGATGAAAGAGTGTTATTGCAATAATGTGTATAAATACGTATTTTACTGTTTGCAGATTTGTAAACATAATGGGGCATTCAAATGAATCTTTATTGTGTTTTGAAGAGAGGGGTTGTGGGTAGATTAAGATATTATATAAATAATGTTCATATGTGGGTACTTGTAAATAAACCAGTCTTTGCATGCCACTCGGTGTTGTCACTTCGTCTCCCGTCTTCCCTCTCCTTTACAGGTACTTTTTATTTAATATTTTAGAGAAAGGGAGGGGAAAGATATACCATACTGACAACAGTATAAACCATACAGAAAAGTTATTCTACATTGAAAAGTTATTAATCACTTGTTCTATATTTTTTTAGAATATTGTGTAATAGATATTATTTCCATATATACCTACGAGTAAAGTCCAAGATTCTTGATTAGTTTTGAAATATTTAACGAATACATACATTATATTATTGTTTAGCTATTGTTTTACTATATATAAGGGCATGTCTGATACATGATATCATAATAATTATTATTTATACGAGTAAAGGTGTTGGTGGAGTGGTGGTTTATAACCCGTTCAACAATTCAATAAACATTTTTTTATTTATTATTATTTTATAAGGAAACTTACAAAGAACAAATTCAAATATCCGAACCAAATATCAATAACAACATGCAATATCAATAACCCTACACATTAAAACGCCCATATCAAAGGCAGCGAAAGGAGTGATTGTCGGAATCCTCAGAATTATACAAATTTCCGAGTCGTGCCGAAGTATCCGTACGAAAAGTGTTGGTGAAGTGACGCCATGAATATAGAATGCCATCAGACGAGCCGGTAATCTAAATAAACCGCTCCAAGATTACTGCAGGGAAGTGTATGGTTATGTCTACAGATAATTTATAAGGATAGACGCCACAATTTCAATAGCTTTCGTGTATATGTAGGCTAAGCGGAGCAATGCTCCAATGGCACTTTCTCGGCTTTGCAATGGTGGGTTATATGTACTTGTACAAAAATTTATATTTACTTATTATTGTGCACTTCGTAACAAATGGTTAAAGCAGTCAAAGGACAAAAAAGAAACCAATCTTTTAAACGCTAAGCGCTTAAAAAGCTAAGTGTAATAGGTACAGTTAATAAAAATAAATTCCCAAAAACTAAAAGGCATCTTCTCTAGGTCCTTTTTTTTCTAAAATTAAAAAAAAGTGACGTAGTAATATTATGTTTAGCTCCAGGTTCAAATTATTAGTTAAGGTAAAATATATACAGGTCAAACTTCAAATTGCTCTACTAGGCTTTTTCTAGGTCAGTAGGCGCACTCATGGCATCCTTTCTAGCATATAGCTGTGGTTACTCCAGAATTTGTTAAGTTCTTATCTCTGGAAGGCGAGCGCAGATGTGTCCATATGAGGACTAAATGAAAGTTTACGACTGTTTTTAGGCGCTCTTAAGTGGCATTGTCCTGTATCCTAGAGGAGTTTTGGGTTTACTTGGGAAAACACATTAGGCTAGAGACCGCAATTCAATTTTATTTGCGGCAAATGTTCCTAAAAGTGGCCAAAATATTAATTAGATTATTTCTGTAATAGAGAGAGGTTTCCTAATTATACTACTAGAGATAATCGATTATAATAGATCGAGTGGTTAAGAAGTATTATGTCGATGTAAATCGTTTTTCAATACCTTAAAATTAGCTGAAAACACCGTAATAATTATCCTCATATATACCTACTCGTTCAAACCTTATTGAACATTGAGACCATCATTTCAGGGTCTTTTCGAATAAAATTGTGACAAAATAGAGCAAGCAATTATATAATTCAGTAATTTATTTTACATTTCTCAGCCTAACCAAGTGTACCTAACATTTAAGGGAACGACCAGTACTTTTAAAATGGTTTATCTTTTTTATATTATGGTTAAGGTTAATATTGGTTGTCTGGAAGAGATCGCTATTAGCGATAAGACCGGCAATTGTAATACTGTTTCAAATGTAATGCTGTATATTGTTTGTTTGTAATTTTTGGGTGCAATTACCTAAGTGTTATCTATCTATCTTTATCTCTCGTAGTAATACCTAGTACAATAATCTAAGGAAGACATCTCTCGTATCCCACTGGGCACGCCACACTCGAGATAGCGAAGTTTCGACGTCTAGAAACAAACTTTAATCCGTCTTCGGAGTTCCACAAGCTTTCACCGTGTCTTTAAAACTTTTACCACTATACTTGTAGGTTTGCCTCGAATATACTTTGATACTTCACTGGAATACTGAGCTGACGTGTTGAGAGGTTAAATTTATTTACTATAAAGTATGATTTTTTAATTTTACGCTAGTGTGTTAATAAGGTCCGCGTTCGGCCTAGTCCTCTGTTAAGATAGAAATGCAGATTAGTGCTTCAGCTTCATTACAGTGGTACGGTTCTTCTATCCGCAGGGATATCCCTAGGTTTTTCATAAAATCCCAGCCTTGTTACACATTATAGGAACCAACGCAAGAAAGACCTAGAGAATGATGATGGACTTGATTTATTACTTTACTAGCTGACCCGCGCGCACTTTGTAGCGCGTGACAGTCAATTCATAGAGTGATGAATTCGGTGCACTCATTTGGACTATCATTGTATTTTCATTCCCAAGGAAAAAGGAAATTCACGTGTTTTCTCCGATTTATTTTGTGGGCGTAGACTTAGTGAAAGCTGGCAAATCTGGCCGATATTCGCTCCCGCTCTGGATAGCGAAGAATATCGCGCTGAATACTTCAAAACAGTTTTGTTTCGCTACTGCGGGCAATTATCCTATATTCATCCCCGAAATTCAAACTATCTCCACACTAAATTACAGCTAAATCGGTTTCGCGGTCATTAATTAATTTCCTTCATAAATTTTAAAATAATATTTACTGTCCTTGCCGGTACTATTATGGGTGTTCGCAATGGCTATATTTTAATAATGCGTTATGCTGATATGCTACTTTGAAAAAACATGTTTTTTTATGTTATAATATAACTTTGACCATCTATGACCAAAGTACTCGTCAAGACGAATCATATGAGTCCAAACTCGATGGGGTTTTGTCTTTTAATTATGCGGTTCCTATGAGCACCTTCCAGCTCCACCATCAGACCCTGGTTACTATATAGTATCAAAGTACTCGTCAAGACGAATCAAATGAGCCCAAACTCGATGGGGTTTTGTCTTTTAATTATGGGGTTCCTATGACCACCTTCCAGCTCCATCATCAGACCCTGGTTACTATATAGTATCAAAGTACTCGTCAAGACGAATCAAATGAGCCCAAACTCGATGGGGTTTTGTCTTTTAATCACGGAGTTCCCCAGGCCTCCTTCCAGCTCCATCATCAGACCCTGGTTACTAAATAATATCAAAGTACTCATCAAGACAAATCAAATGAGCCCAAACTCGATGGGGTTTTGTCTTTTAATCACGGAGTTCCTCTGGCCACCATCCAGCTCCATCATCAGACCCTGATTACTATATAGCATCAAAGTACTCGTCAAGACGAATCAAATAAGACCAAACTCGATGGAGTTTTGTCTTTCAATCACGGAGTTCCTCTGGCCACCTTCCAGCTCCATCATCAGACCCTGGTTACTATATAGTATCAAAGTACTCGTCAAGACGAATCAAATGAGTCCAGACTCGATGGGGTTATGTCTTTTAATTACGCGGTTCCTGTGACCACCTTCCAGCTCCATCATCAGACCCTGGTTACTAAATAGTATCAAAGTACTCGTCAAGACGAATCAAATAAGCCCAAACTCAATGGGGTGATGTCATTTAATCACGGAGTTCCTCTGGCCACCTTCCAGCTCCATCATCAGACCCTGGTTACTAAGTAATATCAAAGTACTCATCAAGACAAATCAAATGACTCCAAACTCGATGGGTTATAATGTCTTTTAATTACGGAGCTCATGTGGCCTCTGTTCCTGATCAGACAGCATTACCCTAGTATAGAGCGAGCCGTCTACCACGAATATAATTTTACCAGCCGGAATTTTTTTATTTATTTTATACCCCCTGTATAAAAAAAAAAAAGGGACAAAAAATGTTTTTAAGTTAAACGGTTTTATTATAAAAATGTACTTAAAGCTAAAAAATAAAATCGTGAGGCACGTCAAATTGTATCTAAATCTTTAATGAACATTTTCACTGACAATTGTAGATATTTGACGTGCCTCACGATTTTATTTTTTAGCTTTTAGTACATTTTTACAATAAAACCGTTTAACTTAAAAACATTTTTTTACCTTTTTTTTTTATTTTTAGGCTTTTTAGTACAATGTATGTATTCTACTTGTCAAGCCCTTTCATTTGATACCCATATTGATGGGATTGAAAAAAAATTAGGTTATCCGCCATTTTGTAGCGGCGGCCATCTTGGAATTTTGATTATGTATAGTGCACGGTGTAATCTACTTATCAAGCCCTTTCATTTGATACCCATATTGATGGGATTTAAAAAAAATGCATTATCCGCCATTTTGTAGCGGCAGCCATCTTGAATTTACAATAATATTGAATATACATAATTGTATTGTCACCAGAACCAAAGGCGTATACTAAATTTCAGGTCAATCGGTTGACAGAAAGAGGGTGAAATTTCAATTACTAAATTTGACCCAAGAAAGAAAAAAGAATAAAACAGAGTAGGTAAGCTAAATAAAACCGTTTAATAATAATAAAAAGAGTTCTTACACCTTTTTTGAGTGTGGGCGAGTGAAGCAGGGTGGCGAACTATACTTTACTTTAAACTAATATATACTTTTTACTATTTGACTTTTTTCCTTGAAGACTTCAGAGCAAACTAATATTATATGTCTTTACCGTGCTAATATTACCGGGGGTAGACTTCCTCTGCAGGAGGTCGTCTAGGTGGGTACCCCAACAGTGCCAGTTATTCTCCCGCCTGAGCATTAATGTGTCGACATTACTGTGCTTCGGTAGGAGGGCACGGCACTGTAGCTAGTGAAATTACTGGGCTAAAGAGTCTTAACATGTTATGACTCTTGAATAAGAAGCGTTGGTGCAGTGCACCTAGAATTGCACATCATTGTGAAATTCTAGGTAGCACTGTACTGATTATGGGCAGCGTTATCTCTTAACATCAGGAGAGCGTCTTGCTCGTCTTCTACTTCATCACATAAAAAAAATATTCAGAATCATCATCATCATCATCATCTCAGCCGTAAGACGTCCACTGCTGAACATAGGCCTCCCCTTTGGACTTCCATATGTACCGGTTGGAAGCGACCTGCATCCAGCGTCTTCCGGCGACCTTTATAAGGTCGTCTGTCCACCTTGTGGGTGGACGTCCTACGCTGCGTATGCTAGTCCGTGGTCTCCACTCGAGCACTTTTCGACCCCATCGGCCATCCGCTCTCCGCGCTATGTGGCCTGCCCATTGCCACTTCAGCTTGCTAATCCGCTGAGCTATGTCGGTGACTTTAGTTCGCCTACGGATCTCTTCATTTCTGATTCGATCACGTAGAGAAACCCCGAGCATAGCCCTTTCCATAGCTCGCTGTGTGACTTTGAGCTTCGAGATGAGGCCAATAGTGAAGGACCACGTTTCGGTGCCGTAAGTCATCACTGGTAACACACATTGATTAAAGACTTTCGTCTTGAGGCACTGAGGTATGTCGGACGAAAAGACGTTGCGTAGTTTCCCGAACGCTGCCCAACCGAGTTGGATTCGGCGGTTGACCTCTTTCTCGAAGTTGGACCTACCTAATTGGACTACTTGTCCTAGATAGATTCAGAATAAACATTTAAAATTAATTTCTAAGTTATTAGCTCTAAAACTGTTTGCAGAATAAACTATATTTCCTAAGACATTAGTTCCATTATTTTCCGTTGGCGCTAATTTGTATGAAAAATAATTTTCTTTTACAATGAACTTTAAATGATTTATCTTCAGATGATTTTACATGTTTTAGAAATTAAAAATAAGCAGCAAAAAGATACTTATTACTGATATTTAAATTTACACGCGTCATGCGCACATTAGATTAGTTCCATTATTTTCCGCGGGCGCTGTATAGTATCAAAGTACTCGTCAAGACGAATCAAATGAGCCCAAACTCGATGGGGTTTTGCCTTTTAATCACGGAATTCCTATAGCCACCTTCCAGCTCCATCATCAGACTTCAGATCACCTCCATGTCATAAAATTATTGCATTGTCATCCGATTGCCGGTATGCGAAATTTCAGCTCAATCGGAAACCGTGACTGCTCGGTAGATTGCTTTTCACGAAAGGAGTTCTTTTTGCGGGGCGCCACTATCGCAAATTTTAAAAGTTAGCATATTTATAACTTTTGAACGCCTCATAATTTCTCATGTGTAATTTCTTTATTAAATACTAGCTGACCCGCGCGCACTTCGTTGCGCGTGAGAGTCAATTAATAAAGCGAATTTGGTGCTGCTATGTTCACTATGATAGTATTTCCATCCCCGTGACTTTGTAAGCGTAAAATAAGGCATGGCTATATATTATTTGCTCCCGCTGTGGGTAGCGAAGAATATCGGGTTGGGTATTTCTATGCAGTTTTGTTCGCTACCGTAGAAACCAATCCTATGTCCTTTCCCAGAGGTCAAATTATCTCAGTTGAGCGGTAGTTTATCGCCTTCATAAATTTTCACGCCTCTTTTCAGGAATTAAAACTATTTGTGGTCCTTTCCCGGTAACTCTTTAACTTATCTCTACTGTAATGTACCTCAGCTAAATTATTATTCGTTACTAATTTCTCACACCATCCTTCCCGCGACTCAAATCAATTCCATGGTTCCTGAATTCCCATTAAATCTCTGATCCTCCTTCCCCCTCCTTTAATACTTAGTCTCCTTAAAGTTAATTTCTGACATAAAAAAACTATTCATTAACACTTAACAAAATATCAGCTCATTTTCGGTTCAGCGGTTACTAATTTCCATGCAAACGTTTTTGTGAAAAAATTCCTGTTCTGGTGAGAATTTCACAAAATCCCTTCTTATCGGTCGCCTACGTTACATAAAGAATACGTTGTCCAAATTTTAGCTAAAACGAAGAAGCGGTTACCTTTCCTACACAAACTGGATCCCTCTTTCCTCCCCTCAAAGGTTGATTTCTGGGATAAAAAGTATCCCATATCTTTTTTTAAGACTTAATCTACCTTTGTATCAAATTTAAGCGCAATAGGGTCAGCGGTTCTAAATTTCCCATTAATTTCTGTCAAAATAAATATTTAATGTTCCTAAACACAACTCAAACCATGATTTTACAAAATTTCGATTCAATCGGTTTAGTTGTTACGGATTTGCATACAATTGTTTTTTGTAAATAAATCCCGTTCCAGTGGGAATTTAGCAAAAGCCCTTCTCGTGAGTCGCCAAAACCACCTAAAAACACGCTATCCAAATTTCAGCTCAAATAAAGAAGCGGTTAACGATTTCTTACGCAAACTTGCACCCCCCCCCCCCCCTTTCCTCCTCTTTAATGTAGATTTCTGGGATAAAAAGTATCCCATTTTTTAGGACTCAATCAACCTCTGCACTAAATTAATTTAAGCTGAATAGGGTCAGCGCAGCGGTTCTAAATTTCCCATACAAACTTTGACCCCCCCTTATAAGTTAATTTCTGATATAAAAACTATTAAAAATTTCCTTAACAAAACTCAAACCATCATTTTACAAAATTTCAGCTTAATTGGTTTAGCGGTTACGGATTTGCACACAAAAGTTTTTTGGGAATAATTCCCGTTCCTGTAAGAATTTCACAAAATCCCTTTTTATCGGTCGTCTTAGTTTATGTAACTAAGAACACGCTGTCCAAATTTCAGCAAAAACAAAGAAGCGGCTAACGATTTTTTACACAAACTTGCACCCCCCTTTTTTCCCTTAAAAGTTGATTTCTGGGAAAAAAGTATTGCATATCATTTTTTAGGATTAGATCTACCGCTGTACCAAATTTAAGCTCAATAGGGTCAGCGGTTCTAAATTTCCCATACAAACTTTGACCCCCCCTTTACCCCCCTTAAAAGTTAATTTCTGACATAAAAACTATTCAATGTTCCTAAACACACTTCAGACAATCGTTTTACAAAATATCAGCTCAATCAGTTCAGCGGTTACAGATTTGGATACAAACGTTTTTTAGAATTAATTCCCGTTCCCGTGGAAATTTTGCAAAATCCCTTTTTATCGGTCATCTACGTTACATAAAAAATACGCTGTTCAAATTTGAGCTTTAAAAGATGGCCGGTTACTGATTTTCTACTCAAACTTCTACCCCCCCCCCCCCACTCTTCCCCCTTCAAGGTTGATTTCTGGGATAAAAAGTATCCCATATCATTTTTTAGGACTCAATCTCCCACTGTACCAAATTTCAGCTCAATGGGGTCAGCGGTTTTAAATTTTCCATACAAATTTCGACCCCCCTTTACCCCCCCTTAAAAGTTAATTTTCGTCAAAAAAAAATTAATGTTCCTAAACACGATCTAAACAAACGTTTTACAAAATTTCAGCTCAATCGGTTCAGCGGTTACGGATTTGCATACAAACATTTTTCGGGAATAATTCCCGTTCCCGGAGGAATTTTGCAAAAATCCCTTTTTATAGGTCGCCTTCGTTACCTAAAGAACACGCTGGTTTAAATTTCAGCTTAAACAAAGAAGCGGTTACCGATTTCCTATTCTAACTTTGACCTCCTTTATCCCGCCTTAGAGGTTGATTTTTGGAATAAAAAGTATACCATACAATTTTTTAGGACTTAATCTACCTCTGTACCAAATTTCAGCTCAATAGGGTCAGCGGTTTTAAATTTTCCATACAAATTTCGACCCCCCTTTACCCCCCCTTAAATGTTAATTTTCGTCAAAAAAAATAAAATTAATGTTCCTAAACACAATCTAAACAATCGTTTTACAAAATTTCAGCTTAATCGGTTCAGCGGTTACGGATTTGCATACAAACGTTTTTCGGGAATAATTCCCGTTCCCGGAAGAATTTTGCAAAAATCCCTTTTTATACGTCGCCTTCGTTACCTAAAGAACACGCTGGTTTAAATTTCAGCTTAAACAAAGAAGCGGTTACCGATTTCCTATTCTAACTTTGACCTCCTTTATCCCGCCTTAGAGGTTGATTTTTGGAATAAAAAGTATACCATTCAATTTTTTAGGACTCAATCTATCTCTGTACCAAATTTCAGCTCAATAGGGTCAGCGGTTCTAAATTTTCCATACAAACTTCGACCCCCCTTTACCCCCTTAAAAGTAAATTTCTGACAAAAAAACTATTTGATGTTTCTAATCACAATCCCAACTATCGTTTTACAAAATTTCGGCTTAATCGGTTCAGCGGTTACGGATTTGCATACATTCGTTTTTCGGGAATAATTCCTGTTCCTGAGGGAATTTTAAAAAATCGCTTCTTATTGCTCGATGAAATCTTCTTAAGAATACGCTGTCCAAATTTCAGCTCAATCCGTCCAGCCGTTTGGGCTGTGCGTTGATAGAACAAAAGTGTACGAACGATTTTATATAATAGATAAGTAAATCTTTAGATAGATATAACTCTTTTATTTAAAAACCGATTTAAATAAAACCAATACTATTTACAAATTAGAGAAATTTGCAACGTTTTAGCGAAAACTGCATACAATTCGGTTGTGCCGTTTTATCACACATAAGTAATAACCTTTTTACAAATTAAGCCTAATAAAACTACTCTGGTAAATTTACGTTTATGGCCACATCGATAGATGGCGTATTTTTAGTTTGTCGCACTTTTTGCTTTTTGATTTTTTTGAATTGAATTTACTTTATATTCTATTACTTTTACTTCGAAATTTTGATGTAAATTAGGGGCGATGTGTCCGATATAAATGATTATTATTTATTTTATTATTTTATTTTACGTTTCCCTAGGAAAAATTGACAAAATGTTTTACGATCTAGATCGCGCAAGCGACTTTTTCGCGTCGTTTTGTTCATATGCGTATTTTCACAGTTCACCTTAGTAAAGGATCACAATGAATGGGGAGAAATTTCCATTCTTATTATATGTATGGATGTATCTATTTTATCTAACAAATAAAATTATTTATGGCATGAAGTCCAGTATTTACCAAAAAAATTTAATTTAGTTCTCGCAAAATTCCGCGGGACCTCTTTCGTGAGAAGGACTCTTCCACTGAGGTGTATACCTATAATATTTATACCTCAGCGGATGACTATTAGAGTGCTTTTCACGAAAAACGTACATTATGCTACCCACTATTGCTCATTTTAAAAGTTTTCATAATATCTATAAAATTAATTTAACTCCATAATATAATTTACAATATTTAATTTCTCAATAATAGGTATTTATTTCATCTAACCATTAAAATTTATTTGGGATATGGAATAGTCCAATAGTAAAAATTGATAAAATTAAATTTAGTTCCGATTGTTTATTAGCATTTTATAAGTGAATCTTTAGATTGATATAACTCTTTTATTTAAAAACCGATTTAAATAAAACCAACACTATTTGAAAATTAGAGAAATCTGCAACGTTTTAGCGAAAACTGCATTCAATTCGGTTGTGCCGTTTTATCACACATAAGTAATAACCTTTTTACAAATTAAGCCTAATAAAACTACTCTGGTAAATTTTCGTTTATGGCCACATCGATAGATGGCGTTTTTTTAGTTTGTCGCATCATATTTTTTTGAATTGAATTTACTTTAAATTCTATTACTTTTATTTCGAATTTTTGATGTAAATTAGGGGCGATGTGTCCGATATAAATGATTATTATTTATTTTATTATTTTATTTTACGTTTCCCTAGGAAAAATTGACAAAATTTTTTACGAATTAGATCGCGCAAGCGACTTTTTCGCGTCGTTTTGTTCATATGCGTATTTTCACAGTTCACCTTAGTAAAGGATCACAATGAATGGGGAGAAATTTCCATTCTTATTACATATATGTATATGTATATGTATGGATATGGATATGGATGTATGGATATGGATGTGTTCAATTTAAAATAACTTTGAATTTTACAAACAAGTTTTCCAGGCGCGCGCATTCAGTCTATTCCCGATAAACTCAAAAACCACTGAATGGATTTTTATATTGTTTTCTGGAATAGATAGATTCACGTCGGTTTTAGAAAATAATTATTTGAGGTTTTGTGTAAATTGCCTGAAATATACGCAACCATGATAGTTGTTGGAAAAATACGTATTTTTACGCTAGGCGGATGTAGAAAATTTATTTTCGAGTGTGCTAAGTCATCGAAACCACGGGGAAATCCTAAGGCCACTGAAACTAAAAGAATATATTTGGAGCATAAAAGGGGAACATTTTTCTTCCTAATTTTAGAAAGTTAAAATTAGTAAGTGTCACGTTTCTTCTCCGAATATTTATTTTACTTTTAGAACTCGGTGAGCCGTAATAAAAAAAAAAACTTACTGATTTGATTGGTACATAATAATGGTGTAGTACATACAATAATATTATATTAAAATCATAATTCGGCTGCAACCAGTTATTTAGCCGTGAATAAAAAGATTACTGCCGTCTTTTAGTATTCAGTCAAGGTATTTTGTATCAAATTTCATCTTAAGATCTGTGATCAATATGAGCCTATTCCCTGAAGCACTGTTTAAACGGATGGCGGAGGATCATGAACGTTTATACGCTGATCCTTAAGTTTGTAGCATAACGCTTGAGCTTGGCAAATTGTGCGCCAGGGACGGGTTCAACTGGATTACAGTGAATAGTGGCACTGAATCTTACGGCCCGTTGGTACGGCATTAGATTGTGTATATTTTATCATAATCGTTTGGGTTTAAGCTGTTAACAGCTAATATTATAAATAACGGTGTAAGTTTAACAGTTTTGGACTTTGACTTTTGTATAGAAATACGTGAAAAAGGAAAAGTGTTGAAAATAGGTCGTATACGAGATACTTAGAATACTTTTTGTATTATATCTTGTTGCTCTTATGATAGTGAGCAAAAGTTCCTTCGATTTTCAACTGTTATATAATTTAGTTTCTCTGATTAACCTTATTTCCCTAATTCGTTGGATTAACCTCATAGTTAGAGTTAACCCTGTACCTTTGATGAAACGTAAGGTAGCAATTTTGACATTGAATCGTTCGTCATCTTGAACAACTACGTTTCTTTAAAAGCGAGCAAACCGAGTTTTGATATGCAACATATTGGGAATACCATGGGAGCTGCAGGAATCCATGGTCAATAGTAATCGCTTACCTGTTGTATTTGACTCATTTTATTGAAGTGACAAAACATACATCAATAAGAATATATAAAAAGAATGATTCAAATTTTGATTACAATGTGTATAACAGCCAGTAATACAACATACACCCCCGTAATCAAAATGAGACAATTAACATAAACCTATCCCTTTTATACAATTCTGATGCTTAATGCGTGCTAGCGGCTTAGTGAATACATCAGCCCACATCTCCTCTGTCTGTTTAAAGACAACATTGATAACTTTCTTAGCAACTAAATCACGTAGAAAATGATACCTAGTGTCTATATGTTTTGATCTGTTGTGGTGGACTGGATTTATTGCTAATTTTTGAGCAGATTGCGAATCATTATAAATTGTTACAACAGTTGACTCACCTGTTATTTCCAACATTAGCCGCTTTAAAAATACAGCATCCTTTGCCGCTCCCGCTAAACTCATATATTCACTTTCAGTAGAGGAAAGAGCAATTGTTGTTTGTTTCTTGCTTTCCCATGAGATTGCTCCACCTGCCAAAGAGAAGTAAAATCCAGTGTATGAACGACGATCTATGGGACAATTAGCCCAATCTGCATCCGCATAGCCAACTAAATTTCCTCTATCTTTCCTGTAAGTAATACCCACATCGATACTTCCTTTTAAATACTGTAACACGCGCTTTGCCGCAATCCAGTGAGTTTTGTCGTATTTAGTATTGAACTGACTCAAATACGAAACAGCAAAAGCTATGTCGGGTCGAGAATTGACTGCAAGGAACATTAAACAGCCAATTAATTTCTGGTAAGGATATACAGTAGAGTCCTCATTACCTTTAGATGGCACTAATTTTTCCTTTTGTAAAGGTGTATGCATAGATCTGCAATCACCCATTTGAAATTTTTCTAACAAGCTCCGGATATAAGTAGCTTGATGTATTTTTATCTCATTAGGTTTCCTTGGTCTTAAATTATATCTTGGTTCTACAACCTCAGTATCAGAATTAATTTCTTCTGAAGAAATTGATGTATCAGCATTATGCCACTGTTCCTCACTACTATCAGGTACACAATTTTCTGATACTGGTGCAATATTAGGCTTTATTAACTGTTCCACAGTGACAGTATTTCTCTGCTCTGAACTATTTAATGAATTCTCAGACAGAAGAGGTATGTACGAGTATACTGGTTCCAATAAATCATTACCAGTCTTACAAGTATTACCTTTACCTTTTAAATCATGAAAATGATCTTCAAAGAATGTTACATCTCTACTCTTCACAAGTCTTCTAGGACACGTAGCATCTCTAAAGAAATAGCTTCTCGGATCTTCTGAATATCCGACAAAGATGTGTTCCGATGCTTTCATATCCAATTTCTTCCGATTACAGTCGGGGACATGAATTAGAGCCCTACATCCGAAGACGCGTAGATGTGATAAATTTGGGACCATACCATACCACTTCTCGTATGCTGTCTTGCCTTCGAGAGCACGATGTGGAGATCTATTCTTAAGATATACAGCCATATCTGCTGCATCCTGCCAATAGGCAGAAGAAAGAGAACTTTCTGACAGCATAGACCTTACCTTCTCCATAATGGACTTATTCGTCCGTTCAGCAATACCGTTCTGTTGAGGACTATAGGGAACAGTAGTTTGGTGTTTAATCCCTTCATTTTGTAAATGATTCGAAAAAGCTGCATTAACATACTCTTTTCCGTTGTCACTCTTCAGTGTCTTTATCTTGGCTCCCGTTTCCCGTTCCACAGAGGACTGGAAAATACAAAACTTATTCTTTACTTCAGCTTTTGAAGAAATAAAGTAGACAAAAGTCATACGAGAAAAATCATCTATAAAAAATAAAATATATTTATTGCCTTGAAATGAAGATTCAGGCAAGGGACCACAAACATCTGAATGAATAAGTTCCAGAACTGAAGTTGATTTTTTATGTGAAACTTTCTTAAAAGTTTTCCTATTCTGCTTACCTTCAATACAGGAGATACAAGGTTCCTTATCGACTTCTGAATAATCAACGCCCACCGCGTGACCCTTCTTAAGTTGGTCCATTCCAATGCGGCATAAGTGACCTAATCGTCTATGCCAAAGCTTGAAACAAGATACATCAGAGTGCGTTTCAAAAGCGGATAATCGTTCATTGAGTTTAGGATTGACTGTAACATCTAATGAATACAGTCCACCACAAATAGAACCATGTAAAATTACATCTCCATTACAAGTAAAAGCATCAGAATCATAAAAATTACAACCAGTTTTATCAAAAACTAAACTAAAACCTTTATCTACTGCCTTCTTAACTGATATAAGATTCGAGTCCAAGTTTGGCACATGAACTACATCAAGAATCTTTTTGACCGATGTCAAATTATCACTGCAACTGGTAATCGAAACTTCACCAACACCTTGGGTTTCCAGTATATCACCATTTGCTATAGTTACAGTTCCAATAGGGGAATCCTTCACATTCTCCATCCAATCAGCTCGCGATGTCATGTGTGCTGACGCTCCAGAATCTATATACCATTTCTCATTATCTAATTTCTCATTTACATTCAGTGCACAGAGAGCATTCTTATGATTTACAGATTTCTTATTCTTGTCCTTCTTATGGGGACAGTCTGGACGCTTATGACCTGGCTCATTACAGTCATAACACACAATAGGCTTCTTAGGCTTGGATGCAGAAGATTTACTTTGATTCATCCGGGAACGAAGAGCAGTATCAGGATTATCATATTCAGTTTTATTCAATTCATTCAATAATTTTGTCTTTACAAGGTCCGAAGTTATATGTGTATTCGAATTTTCCAGAGCTAATATTAAAGGCTCATATCATGGACTCAGACCTCCCAGAAGAATAGCAGCTATTGATGCATCTTCTATTGTTTTTCCGATGTCAGCCAAGTCTTGTATAGTAGACATGATGGCATTTATATACATCTCAATTGAGTTATAATCTTCAAGGCTGCATCTATAGAGTTTACGTTCAAGGCTTATACGTCGACCCAAACCTTTGTCTTCGTATGCGGACGAAAGAGCGTCCCATGCCTCCTTTGCAGTTTTTGATGACCTTACGTGGGTTATTGCCAGTCCATCCAGAGTAAGGCAAATCTTCGATAAAGCTTTCTGATCATTTCTTAACCTTTTATCGGTGGATACATTACTATCTTGGTAACCTACGACGGCTTCCCACAATTCTTCATGAATAAGGCACATCCGCATCTTAAACTTCCATGTAGAGTAGCCTTCCCTATTAACTAAAGGTTTTATGCAAGAAAGGGAATTGTTATTTGACATAATTTTATAACTCACGAACAGCTGGTCAATGTCCAAAAAATACACATATGATGCACGTAATACTTTAGAAAAACTTTCTTTTCACTTTTAATGCAGAAAAACAGTTTATCCTTGTATTTTCTTATAAATTCGTGCTGATAACGTATGTTGTATTTGACTCATTTTATTGAAGTGACAAAACATACATCAATAAGAATATATAAAAAGAATGATTCAAATTTTGATTACAATGTGTATAACAGCCAGTAATACAACATTACCATCAGACATAAAAGTCATATATTATAAGAGTGAAAATGGACTCTTACGTTAATAAATGCTATACCATAATATTATTAGCCAACAGTTTTTGCATTGCTTTTACATGGTCATGAAAAAAACACAATCCTGACAAGCCAGTTCGCCTGGTAAGAAAAGGTAACAAACATAAATCCAAACTTTGGCATTTTTTATAGCAGCGGGACTTTGTAGTTTTCCATCAGCATATACGCCATGGCTCACGTCGTAGGCCCGAATTATATTTTATCATGAAATATTTATTATGTCGAGCGCAATACGAGGAAAACGCGTTGCGGATGCCCCTAGGGCAGAGGTGGGATACTGCTCCATACATTATCCTTACTTATTCTGATACGACATAGGAATATAAATAATATTTAGATTTAGGCAATATTACATAGCAATGTATGAAAACATTATTTTTATTAGGATTTTGCAAGTTTATGCTTGTAATTCTACGATTTTTAGGGTAAAGGTACGAATTTCATGTTTCAGTATTTTCTAAGCAACCATGTTACGGTATAAAATTTTCAGTCCATTTTATTAGTGTATTGTTGTGTTGAGTCCAGGTCTTACCTGGGCACGCTAAAATAACGGCATAATCGTCTCAGGTACCCTCGGAAGCAGTTCAGTCCAGATCCTGATAAAATGATTTAATATTCTGTGAACATGGACTAAAGTACGATGGACTAAAACCGTTCCACAAAATAAAATCCAAATCAAAACAGAAAGCCAAAGTTTAGTAACATCCGATTGTAATAATTCCACATGGACCTAATACAAACAGGATCTCGTACACAGTTTTATTTGAAGAATGCGGGCAATATATTCTGTTATTCCGAGCTCGCCCTCCGCGGGCCAGCGAGCCGGATTATTCAAATTTCATGCTATTTGGTCGGCGGTACTTCACGTGTTTTAATGCTACAACGTGGTTGCGAGGACAATACACAACACTACGCCTAGCAGTAACTAGTCTTTGTCTGATATTCTACTTTGATTGAAGTATTGCTGGGAACCAACATTTTTACGTCAGAGATAACCTAAAAAGCAGTAAACCACCTGATGGCGATTACTGTGGCCTATAAGAAGTCTGCAACGCTAATGGAAGTGACTCACGGTGTTGGTCGTTTTCTTGTTGTCGGTCAAGTCATACAAGTAGTATAAATCCCGCCGAGACTACTTCTCGGTAATAACACCAGCATCGAGCACGGGAGCAGGCTGAAAATCAGTCGTCAGGGTAGCCCCAGGGTTAACCCGACGAACACTGAGCCTGTTCCCATTGACGAGTACATTTTTCTTTTTTACATACCACACTTGTACTTATTTTGTTTAGTTAAGAATGGTTAAGATAGAGCCAATAAATTATTTTCATTTCATTTCATTTCATGTTGAACATAGGCCGCCCCTTTGTTCTTCCACATGTACAGGTTGGAAGCGACATGCATTCAGCGTCTTCCGGCGACCTTTATAAGGTCGTTTGTCCACCTTGTTGGTGGACGTCCTACGCTGCGCTTGCTTGTCCACCACTCGAGCACTTTTCGACCCCAACGGCCATCGGCTCTACATTCTGCGCCTGCTGTGGCCTGCCTATTGCCACTTCAGCTTGCTAATCCGCTGGACTATGTCGATGGTCGGTGAAGTAGGCGCGGTAATTTTTTTCTGACTACACAGAACATTGTTGCAACAACACAGCCATATCGGCCGCTAGGCACTTAGACACGATTTTATTAAGTCATCCACAATCGACGCTTATAACACTAGTATAGCAAAGCTGAATAAAGTAAAGCAACGAGCAAACAATAAAAATTTCATGTAGTAAAGCTGACATTCTGTTTTCGTGTGTAGAAGTACTACAAAATGCGAGTCCTCGTGTTAGGACTGTGTCATATGCTGACTACAAGGTTGGATTGTTTGCAGAAATAACAGATTTAAAGCGAACAAAGCATTTTTAAATTTATTCAACCAAACTTGTACTAACCAATGATAGTTTAGCACAACGTCTGTTTTAATTGGCTAAATAGAGACCATTTCAAAGTCGCTTTGAGCTATCGTTGCCCGTAAATTTCTACGAATCATTGACCAATTTCATTCATTTTATTACGTAAACTCTTCTCTCTTCTTCGATGTTAAATGGGATATGCTATTTCAAACCTACAAATTCCAATGCTGGCATAATCAGACAGTTTTTATAAGAATTGTAAATAAATTCATTCAGAATATTATATCAGCCTTATAAGATATTCAATAAAATATTAAATTCATTGGAATAACAAAATGGTTTATTCATAGCTCGTCAGGCTTTATAGAAGGTTCTATCTATCGAGAATTTTGGTTTCATTTTATTGTTCACATTCTTATTTATTGGATGTCAGTCCAATATCTAGGAGGATTGTGCCACTGAATATTTCAGCAGCTCTGGCTTTTCGTTTGCTCACCCACAATCATACCCAAAACACTATGTAAAATCAATTTTGATTTGTCATAAATTTTATCGCATTATAGTGTATCGTAAATCAAAAGGTTTTATGTCCCTGGCGTTGAGGGAATATGCCTTCCTTTGTATCCAGAGCACTGACTTTGAAATCATCACACGTAGAACTTAAATATCGATGATACAGTGTATTGTAAGATGTGGTTTATGCTTTTCTCCTAAATTGTATGACATAAATACAGAGGGCAGCTTTTTAGGTGCTGACATTTTAAGTTTAGACGCATTCTGTACTACCTACGACGCGACGGTTTTTAGGGTTCCGTAGTCAACAAGGAACCCTTATAGTTTCGCTTTGTCTGTCCGTCCGTCCGTCCGTCCGTCCGTCTGTCTGTCCGCGGCATTGCGGAGAAACTATAAGTCCTAGAAAAGTGTAATTTTGTATACAGGTAAGTAATAATAAGGGTAAGAGAACGGTGATAAAAAATAATTTTTAATTAATTAATTTAGGCTACCTCCCGTACACGTAAGATGGGGATGATTTTTTTTTTCTGGCTGATACCATCGTGTGGGTTATCGTTGAATAGGTATTTTAAAATGAAGGACGGTTTGCTAAGAAACTTTTTCGATTTCATGTTCTGTTTGAAAGATATTCAAGTTTAAAAAAAAAAATTGAGCGTCCCCCCCCCCTCTAAAATCTGAACTACTAGCTTTAAAATTCTGAAAAAAATCAGAGGTATGCTTTCAACCATGAACTTTCCAGGAAAACTATAGCGGTTAAGATAAAATTATTAGTTTCGGTAAAATCAGCGCTGAAAAAAAGAGATGTTGGCAAGGTCAGCAAATTCAAAATATAATTAGTCCGTGTTTTAAATAATAAAAAAATATTAGACACGTATTTTTTTGTTTGTGAATAAAATAAAAATCGGCTGAGTAACGACGATTATATGTTTTCGCATCCGGTACAAAATGCACAAAATCCTATATATTGACGTCACGACTAAGCCATTGTTTTTTATCAAATTTACAAAAAAAAAATACGTGTCTAACTATTTTTAATAATCTACAATATGGACTAAACAATTTGTCAACAACCCTGTTGTTCCAACTCAATAAATAAGAATACCTAAAGCTAACCTAGCCTATAGTTTATTAATGCATAACTAGATGGCGCTAGTAGTAAAATTAGATCGCGCAAGCGAATTGTTCATGGTTGTATTGTTTACGAGTTATAGCTATCACAAATTAATCACCATATTACAGTGTTACTTTGCTCATAATTTGTAACATGTTAAGTTTTTTATTATAATTTGATATAGCATGGTCAAGGCTACTTGTGTGAATGATCCGGATATTTTTTTTTTATTTGCGAAGAATATATTATGATGGCTGAATATTTTTAGAGCATTTAGAATAGCCTTCAGTTTCAGCAAGAAAATCAAATAACATAAAGAGTTTTTCAACTTACACTTAAATTAATTAGGATCATCTCTACATTTATAGCGTTTTATTACGAAAACAACATAATATGTGTCATATCTTTTTAACTAGAGCTGATACAGAAATTTCAGTAACAAATTTGAAATCGTCGTCAAAAATTGGACTAATATCATGTATCATCACCCAATCATCCAAAATGCTGTTGTGCAGTGTATTCAATCTACTAGAACTACGGAACCCTACATTGTGCGTGGCCCGACTCGCGCTTGGCCTATTTTTATTCTAATATGAATGTTATTTGAAAAAAAAATTCATTGAAGATTTTTTTTTGTATGAAGATTTTTTTTATGCTAAGCTCTTTCAAAATCCACATTTCAACTGAAAAATATACAACGTACTACCGATACTACATTATATATATAGAAGTAGATGCTCTAAACTTCAGTAACAGTAATTATTACGATAACAATGTACTCGTAATATCAATTTGTCCTACAAACTAGATCACATTATAGTGCATCGTAAATCGCACATTTTATGTGACACGCTACGATTCTAATGGATCGTATGCAGTCCACGTATATACAGGATTATTTATCTACCAGCTATAGTCATAGAGGATTCAGCCATGGAGTGCGCATTTCAGGAGGGTTTTTGTCGCCGACAATATGCATTGACGCTGCGTAACATACGCCAAATGTCTTAAGCCGAGCCGATCAAAACTAGTCATCCATGTAAATCTAAAATGAGCCATATTGTCTTTGAACCAGGCAATCTATACAAGCCGTATAAAAAACATGTAAGAAAGGAACGGATGAATCGTGGAAGTACGAGAAGCATTGAACTGGAGTGAAAGTGTAGAGAAAATAGCCTCTGCCAATGTCAGAGGCTCGTACTGTATTATTAAAAAAAATATCAAAACTAGCCAACCGCCCGCGCCCCTTGCACCCCGCCATTTTATGGCGATTTGGTTTTCATATAGAAAATCATGAAAGCGGGGTCTATTTTGGTTCCCTTGTCTATGTAACATACTATCTAATCTACCGACAAAATACGATCACGTAGGGAATAAAAGTCGGGTTGTGTGGAACGGAATGTCGCCCAGCAGTGGATTTTTGACGTACGATTTGCGATACGTGTTTGGTTTACAGTTCGCGTGTGAAATACTGCGGTTGTGATCATAGTTTTATGTAAAAGTCGAACAACGTTCAGTTTAGTAGAGAATGCAGCTATAGTTTATTGAACTAGAAATATATACATACATCCGTTTATGCTCATTTAGGCGTGTAATATAAACTATTATGGGTGACTAAAAAGCATTTTGCTCGGCCAACGTATAAATTTGGTATTTAATATTTACAGAGAACTACTTAATGAAGTTAAGTTCTTAGATACTTCGTTACTTGCAGAAGGAAATTTCTTTTTGTTTTCGGCTTGTGTTTATTTAATGTAAATATTACGTTGTTACATGTAATTGTACGACTAATTAAAAAAAACATTTCTTTATTTAAAACCCTTGCATACCAAGTATGAAATCAGTGTATTCTAAACTGTCATTTTACATCACATTTGAAATAGAAATGCGTCTGAAAAGCGGACTACGTCAATGTGCTATATTTAGCCACATCCATGAAATTATATTCAGTTTTAAATTAAGTACACTTGTATGTAAACAAATACGCCAAAATTATCCGATGTGGGTTTACGCCGATGAGCAAATAAAACCAGGCAGCTCTCTTAATAAGGTCAAACAAATAAAATGTCGGAACAACAAGATTTTTAACCCTTGAGTAAATCGGTTGAACGGCCATACCCACGAATTTATTCAGTCCAGCCCAGATTTATTTTATTTTAGTCTTTTAAAGGCACCGAAGGTTATTTTATTTTGGGCCTTAAAGGGCTATTGTAAGGTAACCCTGGTTATTTATTAGAGCCGGCGCGTCGAGCGCGATAAGCGCAGAAGGAAAACCTTTGTAATCTTAATAAAATGTTACCTGCCTTTGTTTCACCTGAAGCATTAGAAGCTCTCATTTACTCTGCCCTATTTAGCACATAATTCTGGAAACTGGTTAAAACTGGCCTTTTTTATCCAAACGGGACTGTAAATTACTTTTATGAATATTATTTTTTCAGTCTGCAATAAAACGATCGTGCCCAAAATAATAAATATTTTTATGGATCTCTTAATGATGTGGTGCATAAATGGAAAACTGCTGTTTTTGGCATTTAATACAACAGCTATGCTTGTGTTCCTGGGTTATGCAGAGTACGTATTAAAAAAAATAGTTTTCTTTTTTACAATAAATTGTGGTCTACGAAATCGGCACTGCACTGCTACGACGTAGCAAGCTACGAAATCATTTTTGTAGTACTAGCTGTAGATTTTTTCCGTTAGGCACTGAAGAGAATCCTATAATGAATAGAGAAATAGAGAATCCAATTCTAAAATCATTTAGGCGTGAATGAGTAATATGTATATTATTGCAACCATCAAACCATCGCGTTTATAATATTAGTACCTATATGACAATAAATAATGTTTATTTTTAATTTAATATGACCAGTTACTATCTGGAGTAGTTAAGGGGTAGCCTCATCACGTTAACACTAATTGTGAGATTGAATTTGCGATAATATCTCTATAATTAGGCACAAATAATGAAGTAGATTATCGTAATTGAACAGCCTGGTCCGAGCTATTATTGTATTATGGGATCCAGGTATGGATGAAACAAATTAATAACCTACTTATGTTTATTTGTTTCGTTAAAACGATTGGGGGATTTTACACATTATGCTAATTCTACGAGTACTTTTTGTAATTTTTATATAGAAATTTTCAGTTGAAAAAAAAAAAAGAGTTTTTACCAATAATTTCTAATAGATGGTTTTACTGCATAAAGTATTTGTCCTTTGTAAAATCATCTATTATAAAGTTTTTATAATAACATTAAAATATAATATTAGCTATGCCCATATTGTGATTCATTTAGGTAAACCCAAAAAAAAACAGGCTAAAAAGTAGCCTATGTGTTCTTCTAGGTATAAAGGTATTTTAGTTATTTAGAGCTTTATTATCTACGTAATAATATTATGGTTCTTTGGAAAACATACATACTCTTATACAATATTTCCCTTTTTGAATTTTTAAGAATTTTGACAAAACGGTAGAAAAGTTTAAAATCAATTGTCTTCTTTCTCCATTATTATAATACCTCTATATTATGTAGGACTAGCTAATGCTCGCGTTTAGGCTATGCGTTGATAGATAAGTCAGTCAATCAGTCACTCTTTCCTTATCTACATATTTAGATTTATCATAACTTGGTAGACCAGACAGTAACCATTTATATAAGTTTTAAAATTAGTTTACTTCCCTAGCAAAAAGTAATTTACATGAAAAATGTAATAAATAAAACTTTATTTTCCGAGTTAGTAACGAGTTGCACACGTCGGGTTCACATTAACGCCCATTAACTAAATTGGATGCTAATTCAAGTACCGCATGCTTAACGTGCAACTATTAGCTATATTACAACCTATTCAGTAGATAGGGTTCAATGTAGGCTGTTTTTACACCGATTTAACCAAATTAATTTGAATCTATACTTAGGCAAACGGAATGTCAGTCATCTAGCAGCTAGATAGGTGATCAATAATATAGATAGATAGAAAACTTTATTGTTCACACAAATAACAAATAATAGCTTAGAACTAAGATTACACAGAAATAAGTGTCATAATTGGCGGTCTTATCGCTAATAGCGATCTCATCCAGACAACCAAGCAGGGAAAGGAAATACACAAACGATGAGACGAGACTTTGACTACGAGTATACATAATATATAATATACGAGATTGACATAAGACAGGGTTGAGTGGCTTAACATGAAGGAGGTATAAGCTCAGCAGTGGGATGTCGAGGGCTGTGGATGATGATGATGATCTATATTTAGATTATATTATGTAACTACTGAAATACCACCAAGAACATACAATTAAATACGTAGTTTTTAATTTAAAACAGTGTAGCAGTTGACGGTCTTATTGCTAATAGCGTTACAACCACATGTTATGTGCAAGTAGGTAACCTGTCTAAAGCTTAGATTGAGTGTACTAATACATTCTACAAATAAAATAATAAGTATTAGGTGTACCTAATTAATTCCCCTGAAAGACTTAAGAGTATTTATAAATAAATCAATGGGCAGACATAGTTTTTAATGCGCGATCAAGCGCTAAACTACAGTGATCAGAAGTAATTACAAAGGGTAATTAGGTAAAAAATTATTGTTACATACATAATATCATTAAGTCAATTCATTAAAATTTACGGATAATAATATCATAGTTTTGTGCTATCAACTCGTGAACGGATGGCAGCAACATTATTTAGTTAAATATTGTAACATTTATACGTTAAACAAATTGCGAGCAAATCTTTTAGAAACTCAAAGCTTCCTTTAGACAATGCTAACAAAATGTAAGATTTAAGTACATTTAATAAACCGAGTTGTTTCAAAGGGATTATAAATTAAAGCAGCCGGAATATAAGTTCAACACTCATCATTTATGAATGGGGACCTACATGCTCACCATCAAAAATACTGTAAGAGACTTGATATTATAATGTTCGTTTTTGTAGCTTCCGTACCCTAGCTGTAATCAAATAAAAAAAAAAATTAACAATTATATCAGCTTAACAAAAAAATACTTCTAAATAATAATCGACGCCATGACTCCTGGAGCAGCATATGACTTATAGTCCCTTGGGAATCCCTCAAAGGCACTTTTCATATACTCGTACCTTTCATAGATCTCGGTTGTCGTCTAAAAGACGTATGAGGCAATGGTGAAGTAATGTTAGAGGCCTTGTAAGAATCTTAGCGCCCTGGAGGTATAAGGATTGGTGTTCATCATATTATACGCTAATATTAGAAGAGTGATTTAAAATAAATATTCTTTAATATTTGTCAAAGGTAATTTGAAAGGCATAACATACGACTTGTACTTGTACACAGTTGTAGTAGGTCATAAGTATCATCAAGTAGTTTACAAGAACCAAAAACCTCATTAGTTGCTATGTTCAGCCTGGTATGTCCCACTATTATTATGTTGGGCAAAGGCCTCCCCTTTCAGATTATTTATAGATTATGGATAAAAATGATCGACATAATAATATTATCTCTACCCTGCTCACAACACGTAAGGGTATATGCCCGAAGGGTTATTAAAACAATACACGCTAGGGTTCAAGAACCTTCGTCACATTTATCGTCTAATATCCAAACATTTCAAGTTCCCAGATTCCTTATTGGAAACTTGTCAGTTGTACAGGAAATGTCAACGGAGACGTCTCCCGGTTCGCAGAGAATTTCATGAAGGCGTTCCTTTCAACGAGAAATTGTGTCTCACTTTTAGAGACTGCCTCTAACAAAGTATTTCATTTTAGAATTTCTGTACTAGTATGATGTTGAAAGTGTTTGGCCTTTCAATGCCTTTTAGAGTGAAAAATTTAATATGTTGCGAGAATGTCATTTATTTAATACTAGCTGAAATTCTTTTCATTAGTTTGACGTTGTACGTCATTTTAAAAAGTGCTTCTCGTTTTAATTGTTTAAGTGTGTAGAACTGCTAGTAACGCATCGCAGTGCTAAAGCGGCAATTTCTTTTTAATATCATGTTATCTTTTTTGTTGTTTTCTGAGACTCGAACTATCTCTCTACCTTCACCTAAATCGGTTCAAAAGTTTAAGTGTAATGGGGTTAATATTAATGGTCAGACAGAGACACGTTCGCATTCACATTATAATGTTAATGTGAATGTAGCTTAGACTCTGGAATATCGTAAAGTATTTATTATATAGGTATGTATATCTACTGACATGACGTACTACTACTAATGTAGGTGTCTGGTAGGTTTTATAGAGAGAATATAGACCGCAGCTGGTATGCAAATAGAAAGACCGAATAAACAACTCTAAGAATGCTCACTGCTCTCATAAGACTTTAAATCAAAAATCAAAGGAGCCACAGTATCGACCTGCAGTCCCTGGTATCTCCAGTATGGTAATTTGTGAACTTTTGCTGAGCGTTGCGGTTACTAAAGCGAAGCAGAGTTTATGTTGGCGGCGGTCAGTGGTTAATAGTTTATGTATAGCTAGTTGAATTAATTGGGAGTAAGCGTTACCTTAGTTTATTTATGAACAGGGCTTTAGAATAGGTGCTCCTTATAGTCTCAGAGTCTTGACTTTAGTAGTTAATCGCTATTAGCGATAAGACCGCCAATTGTAACACTTCTTTCTGTGTAATCTTAGTTCTAAGTTTATATTGTTGTATTTGTGTGAACAATAAAGAGTTTTCTATTCTATTCAATTTTTTTTACTCTTGAATGGAGTTTCTTTCTTTGATTAGTACAGATAATACTGACTTACCAGTAAAACAGTTATATTCCCGAGAGCTGAAGAAATACCTGAGATTGTAAATAATGTACCTCTACTCTACCTACATCCTACTCTACTTAGTCGCGCAACCAACTGATTGTACCAAGCGTTTTGGTTCTACTTTTTTAATAAGATTTGATCTTATTTTGAACTTGGGAATCTTCAACGAACCTCTAGGCCACCAAACCATCCAGATTATACCAGTAAAGCAGATGCCAAGCAAAAACCGATTTAGTATAAAAATGTAGCTAACGTAACATATTAGTGCCTAGATAGCATCCTATATACGCATAAAGATAGAAGATGACAAATATCCACCACTCAAAAAGCATTTTAATAAAATTAAATTATTATGACTTACATACATTACCTATATAAAATAGAAGTAGAATGGGCAGTTGGGGCAGTGAAGCGCGCGGTCTCGTTAAGGAGATAGGACTGAGGCTCTCAGAAAAAAGCGGTGACCCCCGCTCCGGTTCGATTTTGGTGCAGAGGATGGCCATCGCAATTCGGCGTGGCAATGCCGCGAGTGTGATGGGCACCTTTGCACTGGGAACTATCAGGGCGGGTTATTTTGCGACAAGTTGTCCTAATTGTTTTTGTAATATTTGTATATTTTTTGTTAACATTATTGTTTTAGTTTTAAGTATGTAATGATTTGTATATTTTTGGGAATTAATAATTATTTTTTCTAAGACCAAAAAAGTATCATACCTACTAGTAGGTTATAATATAAATTTTATAGCATGTTATGGACAATCTAGGCATGTGAGCTCGCGTGTATGTAAGCTTCTAGTGCCCTGATGTATTTCTTAGTTCAAATGGTAATGTCTGACCTGCTTTTGCTATGTTTATTTTCTGTCATAAAGTTTACAGTGGTTATTTTTATCCATATAAGTCTTGCTTACCGTAAGTTTCCATGCAATATTCCATTATATTTGCCGCTACATAGTGAAACAAAAATTTGATTGCAGCAGTTTTTTTAGCAAGCGGCAAAAGTTTGTTTTAGCAAATAGAACATACGACATACATGGATAAATCTATATAGGAAAACTTAAAATTAAAACACATTTTAAATCCTCTAAGTGTAACAATTGGTGATCTTATTGTTAAAAGCTATTTCAGAAAACAATAAATTAAAATCAATCTCTATACAATTTTATAGAAAAAAAAAAGAAATCATTTCTTCAACGATTTTTTGCTTGAGTATCCACTTCTCTTTTTCATATTACGAGTAGGCCTATAAAGATTGGAGCTCAGATTATATCAATGAGAGAGCTTTTCGTGACATGATTGAATGCCGTAGACTCAAAAGGAACAACGTAACGAATAAATACTTTCTATATCTGGCTCAATGTATATTGCAATTTAGTAGGAATGTTACCAATTGATCGGTCGATAATGATATCAAGCGTTGACAATCTATCAATGTTGATCGATATTTGTGGTTGTTTTGACTGAACGATGGATATCAATCGCTGAAAAAATACCATGGCGACACATGTTATTTTGTGGGATGTGGGATGGATTGGCTAGGTATCGCTAGCTATAGAACACAATAGATACAACAAACAATACAATAACAACACTCAACAATATAGAGATACTATCACTGGACGTAATGAACCCTCTTATAGTCAATTCTACCATCTATTGTTGATTGACCTGTACATTGTAATGCTGCAAGCATCATGCGTACGCGGCCATCTAAATATGCTTCTTCAACTTACTTTAGACTAGGGCACTTTCCGTGGACTGTGCAACTGTTCTATAATCATTATACTAGATAGTAAGTAGGTAGGTATTTAGTTAGACCACTCTTAAATAGCTGCTTGTCCCCTTAGAATTGCGGTCAAATTTTGTTACGCTCATAGGTGTAATTTAAAATAGTTGGCCCTTGTCTTTCATATTATGTTAATTCTGATTTTTATTGTTATCAGGTTAGATATCAGTTTACTAGAAGTTTTTGTTTTTTTTTGATGACTTATGAATTGGTCCGCTAAACTCTTCATATACCTCTAATATAGAATAAGTAACAGATATTCGTATTTTTTTTATTTTTAGTAACATCAATTCAACACTACACATTGATATACATCTGAATAGGTTTCCATACCGGCGACAGGCATCGACCTGAATGAGCTATCGCCTCACCATCGCTCACGGTTGACGTGGGTCCGTAAATACAGCCACGATAGCATTGTGTATCGGACAATATTATGATAGGGGATGAATTGAATAGTCCTCTTATCTTACTCCTACGTTCTTGTGGGCTTACATTCACACGTTTCATTTTCGCAGTTTAAAATTTGTTCTTTTTACTCTTTCTTTTGGAGTATTCGATTGCTGATAGAATAAGATACCGTAAAGAGTCTTCTTCTTGCATTACACATAGCATTGTCCCTGTCAAGAAATCCTTTCTACGTGCAATTTTGATATATTAGTCAGTCAGCCTACTTTAAATTAAACAGTCCTCGATATTGAACTAATAATGAAGCTAAAATATTGTCGGGAACAATATCTCGAACACTTATGCATAAATTCATGACAAGTTTATGTGCAAATAGCTCGTCCAGAAAATGCATATTCTCATTTTATTAAAAATCCAATAATATGATAAAAGCTCTAGAATTTTTCCGTAGAAAAGCTAGTGCAAATAATAAATCTTCGAGACACCTCTCTTTTCCTACACAATACAGAACCATGTCTCTTTTCTCTGGCGCGTCAACTATCTGCCGCGAACAATTCAAAAGACTTGATTAATTGATATTTTTCGCTCACAATCCTGAAAGTTGAAGCGTAAATTACTTTGTTTGGAAAAGTATTTCGTAATTGCACTCAATGAAATACATTTTCGTGTTCCATTGAAATTTGTAAGCACAGTTCCAATTATATGAAAAATAGAAATAATATTTCGGTAATAACTTTTCCTGGAAGGAATATTCATGATGAGGAGACGTCATATTTAGCTTTTTCAATATTGATACTTTATTTGGAGTATCACCCACGCTCATCTCAACTTACTCTGACATTTTTGTGAATCTGTCTACTTAAATAAAGTGATACTCAGTCGCGGCAATCTCACGTTTCGAGTAAAATACTGTCAAAGTTTTTCCATCTCTCACAAAAGGTCACGACGCTGCGTAGGCTTTACATTCACAGTACAATCCTTTACATTCAAAAGCGACGTCTAAGCAGCTGTCTGCCGCTTATCCGAGTACGTAGACATCTTACGCTTTACCGGGTTTTTTATTTATATTTCCCTATTCAAGGCCGCCCAATACTAAAGATGAAAGCCTGAAAGGACGTCATTTAGATAAGCCTCGAGCAAGATTGATGACAGTTTAGCTCGCAATACAGCTTATTCAGATCGAGGCCCTGGAGAAAGAAACTTTGTTAGTTCGTGTACGCGTTTTCGGTTTTATTATTCGTGAGTTTGTAATAGAAAATATCAACGAGAACATTTCTAATTTCCGGATGAATGTTAAAGAAAATTTAACTTTCCTCGAGGAGGCGTGATGTGACGCGCAATTCTTAAAATGTATTTCCCTCGCTGCGGAGATAAAAACACACATCGCTGATAAACAAAACGAAATTAAATGTAAACACGATCGCAGATTCTGTTTACGTACGTTTCTAATCAAGTAGTGTAACCAACGGAGCTACCTTCGATATTGACGCTAAAATCTGTACAAAAAAGAAGAGTAATAGGAATAGACGACGACTATGTGTACAACGATTTTTTCCTTTTTGAACTGGTCCTAGCTTTTATTACTTGTTGCGCAAGCACTAACAAGAAAATCGTTTTGTTTCAGATATCGTATTGGGGCTCGGATTTCTGATCGCTTTCATTACCGTCACAGATTGTGACATAGTCACTATTGATTCAAACGGTATCTATCAGAAGGATAGTCCGAAGATCCCGGAGCCGGAACTTTTGCCAGTTCTTCTTGGGAATGATACGAGGTGCCGGATATCGGAGTATCAATGTTCTAACAAGAAGTGTGTGCCGGTGAACCGATTTTGCGATGGATCTAACGACTGTGGAGACTCCTCTGATGAACCGAGGCACTGTACACGTGAGTACTATTTAATTAATCAAAGATTTTAAAGTAATTAAAAGAAGCGCTCGATTGAGCTACAACAGATGGCTGACTTGAAAGAGTCTAGAAAGGTTTTGGTAACTCGTACTCTTTGAACAAAATTATTTGTGTTCTTCGGGTCGAATTTAGGCATACATTTATTTTTGTCTTATTGAACTTAGAATTCCATAAGATACATAATTAATTCTTGTATTATGCTCGTAATAAGCGCAGGATGAACTTATTTCATACCTACCTAGTTTCTATTTATTGATCTTGGATTAACAATTTTATTACTATTTCTTGGCATACAGCATAACAGGTGCAACTAAAGAACACCTCTCCCGGTAAAAATAAAACGGTAAAATCTGAAAGCGTCAGAGATATTTTCTCAATCTCGCCTCGCTTCGTGCAACAGCTGAGGGCTGAGTGGTGCGTTATAATTCATCCTTACTTCGCTTGGACTCGACCGGATATAAAATACCTTGCTCCAACAAATACGTGTCATTTGTTCTCGAAATTTCTCTCTTTTTTATGTAAGTTTATGCATCACTTAAAATTTCTATATTGTTGTGTTTTCGAGTGTCTAAATCTTATGACATCAAAGGAAGAAAGGCCTCCTGTTACAATTAGTCGGAATGTTTAGATACCTGAACCAATTTGAACCTAGGTGTTTCCTTTTTAAATTTCTTCTAAATCGGTTGTTTGGTCTTCAAGTTGTGAATTTAAAAGTACGTCTCGCCTTATAGCTTTTTTGTCGGTTTTTTTATTCGTTTCTTAAACTTTAAAGAGGGTTAAGGAAGTAAACACATTTTAAGGAAAACCTACTGTGGTATGGTACTACCTAAAGGTGGTATGTTTTGGCTGTTTATTTTCTAGTTACGTTAAAATCAGTAAAATATCCTTATTTATTCTCAAACAAAATTGCTAGGAAAACGTCTTCAGATATCACAATGGTGGTATTTTCAAAGACCTGAATTGTCTCCTATTCAAGCCACGGAATGAAATATTTCTACAATTCGCAACGGATTCTGACTTGTCCGCTGCTTGTCCGGGACCGCTCATGATCGCATAATGGAAATTTATTCTCTTTGATTCAAACTTCGCCGACCTTAATGATTTATTACCCTTGAGGTTCATACCTAAACTTTTTATGACCTTTGTAATTAATTTTAAAGCAGTGGAGTTGAGGTTTGGGTTAAGGGTTTTTAATTAAACGTATAGAGTTTTAATCCCAGGTTACTATTTATTAATTATCTCGTCATCCTATTTTTTTAAGTGCAATTGTAAAACTTTATGTGCGTTGTAGATACCTTCCTATTGTGCAATTAAAGGATAATAATGTGTGTGGTTAACTATCCCTTCAAAAGTAACTTATATGCAGCCTTAGCTACCTACACAGCTATAACTAAAACATAAATATGTTATAATAAACATCACATCATTATATCAACACACATGCAGTCACACATACATATATACATACAGCATACACTCACACACATAAATCCGCACTCAATCACGCACGCACAAATGTTGGCATTTTTAATTAACCATTAATTATTATCACTGTTATAATATCTGACACATTATAACTAATAATGTTATATGATTATAGCGTAATTATCGTTTTAAAAGTCACAATAACATTAATTTTATCTACACTATACACAGCTAAACATCTAGAGGTTTCAATTCGATCCCGCAGATAAATCGCGTTACCAGAGAATGTTCTAGAAAGTGTCCGTTAAAAGCTTTCCATTGAAGTCTTCATCCTTTCATTGAATTCTTCCTAGTGTGAAATAGGAATCTAATATTATCTGATCCGCGGAGCACCTCTCGGTTTGACCGCTGACCTCAAAAATGGCGCCTTTCAGTATTTCTAAAAGGAGTTACCGATGCTAATACAATTGATGTGATTCATTTTGGGTCATAGATTGGTGATTGATCTTTTGAAATTGTCTCTTTATTCTCTAATCTATGAATTATATCAATGTAGTTATTTACTTTTGACTGCTTAACATAAGTAGACTTTGACCAGTTTTAAATTTCACGTCACTCTCGCAGATGTTTTATTTTATGTTAGAGGCTTACCGAAGTAGACAACCCGCCTTATTGTGAGCAGGTCTATAGAAGTCTGCAATAGAAGTGGTATTGCCAATTCGGCGTCCGTCATTGCCAACGTGTTGGCGGAAAATAAAAAAAAAATATTTGCATGTAATTCAAAGTAAAATTTGTGACAAACAAAGCTGAACTCACCGTTTATCGAGGACTTGACTTTTCCGGGAAATTTTCTAAAAATACTTACCCAGAAATAAATTTTCCAGATTCAACACAAATTCTTACAAAACCTAAATCGAGCATATTCATAATAATTACGCCTTCCAAAAAAAGTAACCTACTTTTCTAAATAACCTTTTTTTCTATTTTTAGACAGCCACAAAAGTAAGTAGGTCAGAGGCGCAATTCGGTTCAAATAAATTGTTTGGTGCAATGCCAAAAACAATGCAATTTAAATTCAAAGATATACGAGATAATAAGGGCTTAGAACGCAGTACACTGTAACGAATGTAATGAAGTATAAAAAATGCTATATCACTAGGGGTTTACCCAAGAAATAATATTTTTTATAGGCACAAGCTATTATTTACTTCTACCTAATTATGTTTATTCTAATATTTTATATTATAACATTTTAGTTTTACAGCGACCTAAACTAAGTCTGAGCCATTGCAATAACGGCATTTCTTAGATTTTACTTTTAAATTCAGCTTAGAACCAATCCAAACCTTCTCAACCTTAGTTCTGATACCTATGTCACTCTACGAGTATAATACTGTTGAGAATTGAGAATAAATATATTCTTCGGATAATAACCCCGTCCAATTCTTTCACGTAAGTATTATTTCCTGCGGCACATTAGTACAGTCAACACTAAAAACGAGAGATGTATCAATGTTAGGCTTACAAAATGAAGTAAATTTTCATTTGCCACAATGAACTACCCTTGGTTTGTGACATTTCTAGTAGCAATCAAACTTTATATTATCATCGACTCGTTTAATATGCAACAATGATGTATCCCCCTACTTTTCCTTAGGTGATACATAATAATAGCATTTAAAATGAATCGAATATAGTATAAGATTTGGTGGATACTGAAAATGTTACGAAGTAAGGGTAAATAATTTTTGCATACTAAAAGTTCCTTCATTTTGTAAGACTAACATGGATACATCTCTTTGTAGTTGACTGTACAACTGGTTGCTATTAATGTAACAAAAACAAAATCATAAATTGCGTTAGGGGGAACTCTCTCTTCTTTGTCGTATCCTCATGACTGAGGGACGTGACTGTAATGCGTAGTCCTCGCCACCAGTTCCCTCCAGACGCTTCTGTCTTGCGCCATCAGTATGGAGGTTTGTAAGGTGGCTCCTGTAGCGTCCTGGGTTGTGTGGGTCCATCTTGTAGGCGAGCGCCCTCTGCCCCTCTTCCCTTCGACACAGCCGGTGATAATCAGCCTCTCTAGGCTGTCTGGGTCTCTCCTGACTGTGTGCCCGAAGAACTTGAGGACTCTCTGCCTACATATAGTCGAGAGACGGGATTTGATCTTTAGAAGCTTGAGGATTGATTCGTTTGTGCGGCGCTCCGTCCAGGAGATTCTCAGCATCCGGCGCCAGCACCACATCTCGAACGCGTCAATCCTCGATCGCACGCGGGCGTTAGGGGGAAACGATTGTCATTTGTTTTCTTCTTTCCAAACCAATACCATTGACAAAGTTAGCTTCGATCCCGGAGCGATCCAGTTTTTAATGCAGTTACAGGATGGGAACAAATCTATTTTGTCGTTCCTGAACCGTATAGGGAGTGCTTCCGCGTCCCAAACTCAATTATACTATTCATTGTTCTTCTGAAGGTTCCAAGTTATTCTCATATTCTTGGAGCCCATGGAGAGTTAAAAGGTTGATTGAAATGCTTTGTTTAATTTTGAAATGTTGTTTATTTTGCTGTTTGTTTGCGTAATACTGATAATATCATTGTCCATGGGATATTACTGTGCTATTTTTATTTACTGGGCGATATCTCATTGAAAATTATTTTAATATTATTAGTTAGCGCAATGCAGGGTTGTAAAGGTAAATAAAATAAATGAGGTTTACACTCTTACTTTTTAAGTAGGGTAACCTATTATAGGTTACCCTTCTTACAATGTTTGAGTCAATTACAATCATAATAATAATTATTGGTAGGTAGGTTTTGTAGGTTATTTAATTATTATTTTAGTAACGATCTAGCCTTAAAATATTTTTAATGAATTGAAAAAAATAAAAGAAACTAACAAAATTTTAACAAATTCATATTCTAGGTTATCTATGCCAGAACTTTCAGAAGCTCTTGGGAATACTTTTACGTTTGGATGCTCTTTACATGTAAATTAAGTCACTTTTTTATTTTTGACTTTTCGTAGGTACAGTTCCTTTACTATTCCCATGTAATTCTAAATCACCTTTTTATTTTTGGCTTTACGACTTTTATAATATAATCCGAGTGCCGTGCTAACACTTGATCTGTAATGTTATAGATAGTCTATGGTCCGCGGACCGCATAAGGGAATATTGTCTGTGATTTTGCTCTCTCATTAAATGGTTACCAACAAGTACGTAATTGCTGTGTTTAATTATTTACCATAAACACCTTTATAATAAGTACAGTAATAATACAGACCAACACTAAAACAATAATAGACAAAATTATCCACTGTTGTCATGAACATTACTAACATTCAGAATTCTGAACATGAAGAGCATCCAGGAACTAATTTCAACTCGGTCCGCCCACAACGTGTTCGCTTTGAAACTTTATATTTACTGAGTGTATCCACAGTTTTATACCCTACATTATTATAATGTCAGGTGAAATGTGCTAAACTTGGGAGAGGCTACACTATCGAGCGAACGAGTAGTTTAGAGTTAGGGTATAGTAATTTGTCTGCATTAATGTGCAAGTAAATTTCGACACCATTTTAAAGCAGTTACTAAACTAATTCATAACACGTAAACAATTGTTGAGATTCTTAATATACTCGTATTTTACTCTCTCAAACTCAATAAATCTACTTACATTATTTGACAGTAATTGGTTAGGCATCAAACGTAATTCATTTATTGATCGACCTATCAACCCCGAGCTCATACTACTGTACGGATTAAGTTGAAAAGTAGAGATATTATGACATCCACTAAAAAGATAATAATTTATTCACGTGGCCACAACGTCAAACGTCACAATCACAAACGTTTTACTATTAAACTTCTACTACAAAAACTGTAAACATTTTGAAAAGAGTTAGCTAAAAAAGAAAAACAAACCAACCAACCGAACCGTGAGTATTTTCACAATGAGGCTAACAAAAAGGCAAGAATACAATCTTCAAATTACGAAATTGCTGCGGCATCACTCCAAGGCTCACCCGAAACCTATTAGACTCCTGCCTGTTATCCACACAACGCATTCACAAAGAAGAGATGACAAGCGCTACTTTCGGCAGAATACTTTTCTGCCATTTTCAAATAAGTAAAAAAATGCTGCACACTATTACATAAACCTGCATCGACGGTGTAAAAATTGAAGTAGGTACGAATTTGAAAATAAACACATGCAAATATACGTTTAAAATAATCTCGATTTTTTTAGAATTACATATTATAGGTACCTATGTAAATGTCTTAAAATTAAAAAATAACGAATATTGCGAGATCACTTCGTAATGCAGCACGACGCGGTGTAGATCAGCGCTGTCCCACACACCAGCGGCAAAATCACATGTTCATGTGCTTCGTACTTGACATCTCTGTATTTTAGAACTGTGCCTATCGTTTAAATTTTTGCGAGATTTATTTTCCCCTTCGTTATCTTTAGGTCGAGAGAGTGACGGAGACATAATGCGCCATTTCAAGGCTAAGGTAAT
The DNA here is from genome assembly GCA_947507615.1 of Hemithea aestivaria. Lineage (NCBI taxonomy): Eukaryota > Metazoa > Arthropoda > Insecta > Lepidoptera > Geometridae > Hemithea > Hemithea aestivaria. The sequence goes on from OX382331.1 coordinate 14,105,510, forward strand.
GGTTCAAGCGGCACCTAATAAGATCACGTGGTTCGTTAATTCACCTGAGACTCTGCGACCCGATTATTTGTGGATGGAGGCGAAGGACTATTATTAAATTAGCAGGTTTTAGGAGAAAGGTTATGTAATGGTGTAATTGGTGGACTGGTATTGTTATGCATTTGGCATAGACTGCAAATATTATGTAAACATAGATGAACACTTTAATGTATCTTAATTTATACAATAAAATAAGACAACGAGCAAGACGCTGTCCTGATGGTAAGAAATACCGCCCATATATTATAATAATTAGTAGAGTGCAACCTAGGATTTCAAAATGATTCACTGCGCCATCGCTTAAGACTTAAGACAGAAAGAAAGTTGACTTGCACTTAAAAACTAATTATAAATTTTGAAGCTGAACGTAATTAAGCTGTATTGCCGATATTTCCATGAAAAATATAAGGTCATCACATTACTTGTTTATAAGACAAAACGAAATAGAGGTACAAACAGACGACATAATCTGAAATCGGACTTGATATCTCTGAAATTGTCAGCACTTTAATTCGACAGAAAATTGCCGAGAACACAATGATGAGATTAAAAACGCCAGACTCAATTATTTCTGCCGCAACGTGTCCACTTCGAGACAAAAAATGAGCAAACTGACACACAAAAGGATTTCTTCTAGCTTTTAGAATAATTGGTATGTGGAGTCAGTCAGTAAATAGTGCTTGCATATTTAATAATATTATGGTGGAAAAGGATTTGAAATCACTTCAATAAATTATGGCAAAATATTACACTGAACCGGGAAAAAGTGAAGCCTATTCTTATATTGAAGTACAACACCCAGTTTTGGTCACAGCGCCGTACCATGTTAGAAAGTCGAGTATGGTCATCAAAAAGGCTAGAAAAAGATACTGATAAGGAAGCGTGGTTTGCTGGTAACATTCCATCAACTGCTAATTTTCACCTGTTAACAATGTCACTCATAGATAATAATATTTCTACAAATTTGGGTGATAGTCGTCGTATCTAATTATTCAACCTGCCGTAGGCTGTATGTAATAATTATTAAACAAATAAATAGTTTCGAAATTCCAACCTACCCGAAATATTGCATCTTTTGCATAAACTATACTTGAACAAAAATGTACACCTATAGTAAAAGGCAGCCTACGGCAGATTGAATCCAGCATTATTAAGTTTTAATGACGTCAGCCACAATGCTCTGCCCGCGGGCTATAAAACAAAGGATAATGGTCGTTATGTCTGTTGTAATAAGATAAATAACCGCAATCGCTATCTGCCGCTGTAATCTCTAGACGTTGGGATTAAATAAGTATGAATGGAGTGAATTCCAGCGCTGAAGAATTGAAGACGTTTAGCGGACAATTTAGTCACTAAACCAAATCTTAGGCGACCATTACAGATTGGTTTTGCTCTCTTATTTGCATGATTCACTGCTATGATATAGTCAAATTAAATTGATTGACTTAATCTTCATCAATGATGAATGAGACGATGATCAACCATGACTGGCTCACAAAATATTAATATACTAGCTGCGCCCAGCGGTTTTACCCACTGTACTATAAGCTATGTGTTATTTCAGGGTCTAAGCTATCTCTATACCAAATTTCAGTTCAATCGGTCCACCCGTTTAGGCGTAAATGAGTAACAAACATATTATATACATCCAGATATCCATACATTCTTACAAACTTTCATGTTTGTAATATTAGTAGTATTTTGTCTATATACTGGCATCGACATATCTCTTATGCGTCCAAAATATTTTTTTTTATAAGAGAAAGTCTTTATTTGCATCATTATCATCAGCCCTTACCTAGTCTTCTACTGATGGACATAGTCCTCTCCTAAAGTGCAACTTAACCATGTCCTCAGACCTTCTCTTCCAGTTTTTGCTAGTTGTCATCATTCCTCCTGATTATAAGGCGTATTCGTGAATGAATATTTGCATTGCTGTATTTTATCTGTCAAAAATTTTGAGTAATCAATCCATTAATATGTTTAATATATATTTGCACAGTAATTCCACGGGGAAATAGTCCTGATTACATAAGCACCACAAATTCACTAATAGCTTCACTATCACTTACCAAGCCGAGTTATTTACGTTGGCGCCAACTTTACCATCCCGAGGTGACTGAGAGTTGTAAACTGACCTCATTACAAATTCAAATTTAATGCTCAGCGGTTTCCACTGAGTTGCTGCTCTCAGAACTGCCTTCGCATTGGAGATTTTGAAGAAATTTTCTGTTTTATACCTCAGATTTACTGCTGTTTTGGTTATTAACATGACCAGCGTTTACCTGCTGAATCAAATCCTATCAAATCCTATATGCAATTTATTGAAAGTCCTAAAATATGATGTTGTTCTAGACGTTTTCGGCTATGGTGACTTTTACTGGATAGGCAATAGGCTTTAAATTATATGTACAGAGTGTTGGCTCATAGTCTACCCTTTTATGTGCTCGTCCTAAATTGTATCGCATTCTAATTATTTCAATGGTTTTGGAATGAAAAGGTATTCCAACATTAAATCGGACATAATATTATAAAAGCGAGAGTTTAGTTGAAGGATAATGAGTACATGTAAGAACATAATATGAAAAACCTAATAAAAAATTACTTAAACTATATTATGTAGTGGGCCCGCGCGCACTTCGTAGCGCTTAATAGAAAAATATCTACTATATTACGCATGTATTATACATGATATAAACCTTCCTCTTGAATTACTCAATCTCTTAATGAAAATCGTATCAAAATCCGTTGCGTAGTTTTAAATATATAACCATACTCGTACATAGGGACAGACAAAAGCGGGAAACAACTTTATTTAATACTGTTTGGGTAGATTAAAACATCGGGATTTGGTTACTTGGATGCTGTATTGTTGCAATTTTAGATTAACATAGGTTTCCCGACATTTTTGTACGTGGAGCTAGAAATCGTAGTATAGGAATGAATGAAATGAACCATAGATTATTTTGAGGGCGATGACCGGCGTTGGTCCTAAAGCGACCGCGTCGTAAGGCGATCGCGCTGCCCGCTGCCGGTGGCGCGAACATCCTCCCGGGCGTTGAAAGGATCTCGCCTTTCAACATTGAAGCTCGTCGGTGCTCGTCGGACGCTCCACAGGTTCCTCTCGAGCTGGTCGGGCAGATGTCGGCGGCCGCTGGTGCTCTGTGGTTTGGGCTTCGGTTGGCAGCAGACACAGGCGGTTGAGTGCCCTGCGGATGACTCCTTGCGCTGTAGCGACGTCGGCGACGCGGGGTAGGTTGTCGGCGCCGAGGTAGAGCCTTTTGACGCGCCCCAGACGCCAGCATAGCGGTGGTGTGAAGTCTTCCTTGATGATGACCAAGTCGTTCGGTTGTAGAGGTGTCGTCTGGGTGCGCCACTTGGAGCGTTGTTGCATTTCAGCAATGCACTCTCTCGACCAGCGTTTCCAGAAATGCTGTCTTATTTGTTCCAGTCGTTGGTAGCGGTCGAGCCGGTTGGTGTTCTCGTCGACAATACACGGTGCTGGAAGCGAGGTTAGTGGCCTGCCGATGATGAAGTGCCCGGGGGTTAAGGGTGAGAAATCATAGGGCGAAGAACTTAAGGGGGAGAGGGGACGGCTGTTTAGGATAGCTTCTATTTGGGTAAACAGTGACGCGAGCTCCTCGAAAGTTAGGTGAGTCTCTTTAAGCACCTTGTGCATTAGTCCCTTGGCTGACTTGACCCCGGCCTCCCAAAGCCCGCCGAAGTGGGGCGCATAAGCAGGAGAGAAGCGAAATTCGATACCGAGTTGAGATGCAAAATCGGTAATCGCGTCTTTTTTATCGTTTAAAAATTCATTAATTTCTTTAGCCGCCGCTACAAAATTTCTACCATTGTCGCAATAAATAATTCTCGGTTGACCCCGGCGTGCGATAAAGCGTTTTAAGGTAAGTATAAAAGCATCTTTAGTGAGGTCGCTTACCACCTCTAAGTGGATGCATTTGTATCGGAAACAAACAAACACACACAAATAGCATTTTGTTATTTTGCACCCACGTCCCTTTCTGTCCGTAATTAGAAACGGTCCGGCAAAGTCGGTACCCACAGTGTGGAAAGGGAAGTCGGGCTCTACGCGTTCTGATGGAAGGTTACCCATGAGTTGAGTCATTGTCCTTCCCCTGAACCGGCGACACGTGACACATTCGCGGCACACGCGCCGGGCCAGGTTGCGCCCGCCGATAGGCCAGTAGCGCTCTCTTATGGACGCGAGCAGGTGTTGCGGTCCGGAGTGAAAGAGACGTTGGTGTTCAAACTGAAATATGAGAGTTGTTAGGTGATTCTTAGCTTGTAAAACAATGGGGTGTTTTTTGTCATAGGGATAGGCAGATGGGTCGATTCTACCTCCGACACGGAGTATCCCGTCTGAATCGATAAACGGGTTGAGAGAGGTTAATGCAGCTTGAGCTCTTAGAGCTTTGCCGGTCCGCATAAGCGCCAGTTCCTTAGCAAAGGTGTCGTTTTGAGCAGATTTGATTAGGAGAGCCATAGCCTCACCCCTTTCATCAGGGGATAAGGGGCCTACTCGTTTGTTATTTGGGTTTTTCAAATTATGTACAAAACGAATAACTCTAGCCATCACATTTTGCACGAAGGGCAATTTCGAGTACCTTTCAATATTGACCAGGGCGTCGGGCTCCCGGACGAAAGCGGCGTGTGCTTTCAATTCCGGCAGCGGCGATTGTCGGCGCCGCGTCTGTAGGCCAGTGCGATTCTGATAGAGTGAGGAACTCGGGCCCATACCACCATAATGGGTTGTTCACGTGTTCAGGATCTACACCTCTGGAGGCCAAATCCGCTGGATTTTGGTCTGTGGGTACATGACGCCAACATGTCGAGTCGGTGAGCTCGTTTATAGCTGCCACCCTGTTGGCAACGAAAGTCTTAGCCTTTTGGGACGACCTAAGCCACCCTAGTACCACAGTAGAGTCGGTCCAATACACTTGGCGGTCGATAGGACAACGTAGAGCTTGCATGACGGTTTGGGCAAGCTGCGCCCCTAGTAGCGCGGCGCAAAGCTCCAAGCGCGGGATTGTCGTGGCTTTGATAGGCGCCACACGCGACTTGGCGCAGACTAGTCTGACCTGGACGCTCCCTGTAGAGTTAAGAGACCTCAAATAAATGCACGACCCGAATGCTCGACTAGATGCATCATTAAAGCAGTGTAGCTCGACTGAGACGACATCGACTGACAGCACAGATCTTGGAATCCTTAGGCTTGATATGTGCCTGAGCTGAGACGTGAATTTAAGCCAAGCCTTCGCTACATCTTTGGGTACTGGTTCGTCCCAGTCTTGTTTAAGGCTCCATAATTGCTGGAGCAATATTTTAGGTAGGATTGTGCATAGGCACAGAAGACCCAGGGGGTCGAAGATTTTAAATGTGGATGACAGTATCGACCGTTTAGTCAGCACCTCTGATGGTGTATGCTGAATGTTAAAATGGAACTCGTCAGAAGACGGCGTCCAGCCTACTCCCAGGGTGCTGGTAGAGTTGCTGATCATGAGATTGTTTCTATCAGATTCAAAAGAGTCCCCAAAGACAGAGGTAGGTAAGTTTGTACGGTACTTACGAAGATGAAAACCATACTTTGCCAACTCGGAGGACACTGACTGCTGAATGTAGAGCAGATCAGCTTCCGTACTGGCCCCGGTGAGAAGATCGTCACAATAGAAGTCCCTTTGGATAGTATTTTTGATCTCAGGATCGGCGCAGCCTTCACCGACCTGGAAAACACAACGGGTGGCGAGAAAACTGGCACTGGCGAATCCATATGTCACTGTATTTAGTTGCAGTGTTTGTATATCAGAGCTTTCATTATCCCGCCATAAGATCTTTTGAAGGTGTCGGTCAGATGCCACTACTTCAATAGCCCTGAACATTTTCTCGATGTCTGCGGTGACGACATAGCGATGCTGCCTGAAGCGCACCAGGATGTTGAATAATGGCTCTTGGATAGTAGGGCCTACCATCTGAATGTCATTGACGCTAAGGGCAGTGGGGCTAGACTTGGCACAAGCCTCGAAAACGACGCGTACTTTTGTGGACTCACTGGACTCTTTGATGACAGGATGGTGGGGGAGAAAGTAGTTGCTGATAGAGCCTGGTGGGTATGCAGGCATTCTAGTTAGATGACCAAGTTCCTCATACTCCTGTAAGAAGTCAATGTAGGAGGATTTAATATCGGGTTGTCTACGGAAGCGGGCTTCTAAACTAACAAGCCGCTTTTTTGCTAGACCGTATGTGCTCTCTAGCACCTTAGGGTCCTCTTTCAGGGGTAGAGCTACACAGAAGCGCCCGTCCTCGGTTCTGGTGGTATTGGCTCTGAAGTGTTGTTCGCAAAGCTCTTCCTCTTTGCTTAGTGCTTGCGCTTGTGGCAGGGCCTCTAACTCCCAGAACCGAGCGAGCTCTAGGTTGAGGTCTTGCAAATTAGGCTCGGACTCCTGCTTTAATAAAAAGTTACAGAGAGTTCTTTTAGGGGAGGGATTTTTGTTTGACTTAAATATTGGGCCTGATATAAGCCATCCAAATTTGGAGCTTATTAACATAGGGTTTTTAGGGCCCAAAGATTTTTTGGTTGTGCCAATTATTTCCCAGAATAAATCGGCGCCAATGAGTACATCGACTGGGGAGGGTTCAAACCATGTCGGATCAGCCAGATCAAATTGTGACAGGTCGAGGTGCCCTACATTAATGTTCACCTTTGGTACATTGCCTGTGACAGACGGCAGCACAAGGCATGATGTCACCACGTTGAACATTTTATCTTTGGTGTGGAGTTGAATTTCACAACTTTGGGTAGGTATATCTAGTGGTGTATTACCAATACCTATAACTTGAGTATTAGTTGGCAGGGGAGCTAGGTTTAACTGTTGCTTTAGTGCTTCAGTAATAATAGTCGATTGACTCCCGCTGTCTAGGACAGCCCGTACTGTAACAGTATCCTTAGTAGTAGGATTAGTTACCTGTACTTTAGCGGTGCATAGTACTACTTGATGAGCAGACATGGTGGACATGGCGATAGACTCATCCGTATCATTGGAGCTCTTAGTTTCAGGTTCCCGGGCCTGTTGGTGCAGTAAGGAGTTATGGCGCTTTTTACAGACACGGCAAGAACCTGGAAGTTTACATAGATTAAGTTTGTGCCCCTCTCTTAGACAGTTAGGGCAGAGATTATAAGAATTTACAATCTTAATTCTATCGGTTACAGATTTATCCTTGAAGGTGGGGCATTGGTGGAGTGGGTGAGTAGACTGACACACAACACACTGGTAAGTAGTCGGTGAGGTGGATACCATGACCTTAGTTTGTTGAACCTTTTGATTGGTATTGTTCTTGTATTTTTCAGATTTATCCTGCCTGGAGCGCTGCAATGCTGTTTCCAGTACATCTGCACGGCTTGTCAGGAAGGAGAAGAAGTGGTCTAAGGTGAGTATGTCAGGTAAGTGACTCCTATGTTCTTCCCATTTAAAATAGGTAGTATTGTCTAGCTTGCTGGAAACTAAATGAATAATTAAGACATCCCACTTATCAGTCGGTAAGCCTAGGCTATTGAGAGCACGCAGGTTTTTTGTCACATGATCGACCATGAAACGGAGTGACCGTTCGTTAGACTGCAGAGACTCAAAGCTGGTAAGGGACTTTAAGTGGTTGTTAATTAATTGCCTTTTGTTGTCAAAACGTTTGCATAACATATCCCAAGCTATGGTATAATTATCATCAGAAATTTCTAAGTTAGATATAATTCGAGCCGCTTCACCTTGGAGGTACGCTGATAAATAGTGGAACTTATGAATATTTTTAATCTTTTCATTGACATGGACCAAAGAGGTAAATATTTCTTTAAACTCAAGCCACTTATACGATGACCCATCAAAGTGTGGGATTTTTATTTCAGGTAAGCGGAAGCCAAGGTGATTGTTTTGATTGCTATCGTTGTGACAGCAAGAGTTGTGAGGCGACGAATGCGCGATAGGTTCGTGGGGTTGAGAATTATTTTTGTCTATCAACACTTTGGCAGAAGATATACAATGGTAGAATTCTTGTTCAATTTGTTCCCTAATAGTGAGCTCAGAATCCAGTTTTTCACAGTTGATTACTTCGATCTGGTTTTGGATATCATCATAGCTCTCGAATAACGCTTCAATCTTTGCTAATTTCATCGTAAGCTGGCTTATTTCGGTTTGTGATACGGTATCTAAAGTTTCCAAAATTTCGAGGTTATTTTTGAATTTTGTCACGCGGCCCTTAATGGAACTACGTTTAGTATTCAACTCGACGAGTGTTTCTTTACGCGACATGGTTATTTACGATAAATAGGCGTATTTTACTTGCAAAATAGGTAAGACTTACGTATATCCGGGGAACCGGCGTTCACTGTAAAACCCGTAACAGAAACACGGACACAAAATGGGTTAGGAATATAAAGGAACGGGCTCACTTCCGAAGATTCGCAGTCCTGTCCACACGGTCGCCAGATGTTTGGGTAGATTAAAACATCGGGATTTGGTTACTTGGATGCTGTATTGTTGCAATTTTAGATTAACATAGGTTTCCCGACATTTTTGTACGTGGAGCTAGAAATCGTAGTATAGGAATGAATGAAATGAACCATAGATTATTTTGAGGGCGATGACCGGCGTTGGTCCTAAAGCGACCGCGTCGTAAGGCGATCGCGCTGCCCGCTGCCGGTGGCGCGAACAAATACCATGTAGTGATATTGTAAATTATATACAAAAGTATAATCTGTAACATAGATATGAAGGTTTTCAGTCTATTGATTGAATGCACGAAGGTGAAACAGTTTATTTGCAATGCCTTGAGGTTATTCAAAGTTCTTGCATACGTAGAGCTGTAAGTTATATGCTAATGCAAGCGATCGATGTGCTGGTTTATATATTTACTTAAAACAGACTTTTAATTGCGTCTTACGAAGGAAATATTATTTTTTATTAAAAAATATTTAATGGTGTAGTTGTCTAATCAACTGTTTTAGTTTGCAGGTGGTATGTTATATAAAAAGCTGCATTTTGTTGGTTGTGTATAAAAAAAAACTTAAAAATCTAATAACTTATTTGATAACCTTTGAAAAAATGGCCAAAAAACTTTTTCTTTTGGAATGCATTTTAGCGACGAATTATTTTAAGTGTTAAGATCTCAACTTGTTTAGAATTTTAGAATATTATATTCCTTCCTTCCCTTCGTAATATTAGAAAATTCATTTTCTAATAGTTACGGATTACAGCATTCGAGTATGACAATTCAATCTAGGATATAACGCGCTTATATATTCATAAACACAGAAATAATGTTACAAAAATAAACAAGGAATCGCGTTGCTTTTTATAGACATACTCAAAAAAATCCCTTCACTAACCAAAAGTAAACACATAAAATACCATAATAGAATAACGTCATAGTACGTAATGTAACAAACATTGCGACGCAGGACACAAAGAATTCTAAAGCCCTTCATAAGGTGTAGTGAGATTAGAAAGAATACTTTACACTGGGATTATTTTGTATCTTGTGACACCTCTTCAAATATTTGCGTGACAATAGAGTCATGTGGGATATATTTATTTATAGAACGCTGCGTAAAACGTATCTCTTTACTCTTAGCGTGTTTTTCAGGTATTCATAGTGTACTCTTTTTTAATTTGTATATAATATGATGTTTTAAGTTATAATGAAATCTTAAAGATAACTTTAAGAATTTAATGGAAAACAATAAATGTACCCATATAAAAATATAATAATTAGTACTACTGTAATCCCTAAGATATCGACCTTAACGAAGTCAATAAATATTATTCTCAGGCTAAATCTAAAGTTAGTTTAGAGATTGATGAGTTTTGAAGCGGCGCAAGCTTTGAAAATTTGACAAATTATGTGACAGATTTTTGGTAATATATTTCTATAAAAAAATATAATAATATTAATATGTTCAAGTAAGTTACACGTCATTGACCTTTCACACCCCACAAAGCAATAATTAAAATTTAATTATTCATAGAGTAATAGGAGGAGAACGTAATGCTTTATCTGCAGACTCCATTATTTACGTCAAGTAAGAAATTTCTCATGCGCAGGGTTGGCACGTTTTGCAGTTCGCAATATAATTCAATAATTTCATGTTAATTTTATCTAAATATATAAAAGGAAAGAGTGACTGATTGACTGACTGAGTGACTGATCTATCAACGCACAGCCCGAACCACTGAACGGATTGGGCTGAAATTTGGAACACAGATAGGTCTTATGACGTAGACCTCCGCTAAGAAAGGAATGATCCACGCGGGCAAAGCCGCGAGCATAAGCTAGTATTATATGAAAAAGAAAGAGTGACTGACTGATTGATCTATCAACGCACAGAACAAACCTCTGAATGGATTCGCTTGAAATTTGGAATACACATAGGTTTACGGTGTAGTCCTCTGTTAGGGAAGGATTTTGCCATACGGGCAAAGTCGCAAGCACAAGCTAGTTATCGACATAAAATTAATTTTGTTTTCAAAAAAGTTTTATAGGGAATAAATCAAAATGATGTACACGTATCGACAGCAAAATAAATGACTCAATTAGGAAAATACGGTAAGTTGGAAAGACAGTAACCAATCGAGCTAAGTAAATACTTAGGTCAGTTGCTTAAATTTGTAACTGTTTCCTCATTTCTGTGATATGCTGACGATTCGACCTCTATAGTGGAATACTGATTAATAGGGATTCTAGCAGTAAATTCCTTACAAAATAGCTTTAACTCTGATAACAAATAGCTGTCGACCCTGTCGTACCCTTTTCATAGTTATTGTCGAACTGTTCATTTTATTCAATAAATCGTATTGGCATAAACCAATAGTCCACCTTATTCACCTTCTTTAATCTAACGACGAATCGAAGGTATGAAAGTGACACGGTATAGCGGATGACGCAAGAAGAAGGTATGACACTATCCCTTGTTGATGATGGATCTAGTCGATAGGAAAATTTTCACATGAAATATTTTTTAAAAATCCTTTATACAGTCCCAGATTCTTTATATCCGTTAACCACAATATAGCGGCTTTATATATGTAGGAGACTAAACTTAAAATGCGGGATAAATTCTTCCAAGGTGTTAGGCGAGATCCTCCTCCTGTCGACCAAGAAAATTACTGGACTAAGTAGAACTAAAAAACAACGTTTTATTTTAAAAACTTTTATTTGTATCTGGATGAAAAAAGTGCAGTGCTACGTTCAGCGTAACTTATTAAATATAAATATTCATACTTTGACTTTTAAAATTACAAAACCAATTTTTAAAAAAAGTCAAAAAAAAATTCAAAAATAACGAGCGCCAACCCTACAAGCATGCATGAATATCTCGTTAGGAATGCGAGTAATTTCGTTTTCTGGCGTACCTTTTGATGTTCATAATAGCTCGGTACTCGCGGTACCTTCCCAACTGAAAGAGATTCCATGTTACGTATGAATTCACCAAATATTCCTTTTGATGTTGCCGGTAACTCGGCAACCGCAAACCGTCATGTTTATTGTACTGAAAATATATAGCGAAACACTTAATTATAACGTACTAGTCACTATCAATGAACTTAACAATCACTAAAGAAAGAAAGAAAAATATTTAATTAAACAAAGAGACACAGGCACTCTACTTATCAAGCCCTTTAATTTGATACCCATATTGATATGATAAAAAAAAGTTTATCCGCCATTTTGTAGCGGCGGCTATCTTGGATTTTAATTTTGTATAGTGCACTGTATTCTACTTATCAAGCCCTTTCATTTGATACCCATATTGATGGGATTAAAAAAAAAACGTTATCCGCCATTTTGTAGCAGCGGCCATCTTGGATTTACCTTAATATTGAATATACATAATTGTATTGTCACCAGAACCAAAGGCGTATACTAAATTTCAGATCAATCGGTTGACAGGAACTAAGAGGGTGAAATTTCAATTACTAAATTTGACCCAAGAAAAGAAAACAAATAGAGTAAGCTAAATAAAACCGTTTAATAAAAAGAATATTATAGGTAAATACTAATATATATTTAACACTTATAAAATAATTGTAGGTAGGTGTACTAATTGCTGTACTATGTGCCTATGTGCTATTCTAGGGTCTAATCTCTATACCAAATTTCAGCTCAATCGGCTCACCCGTTTAGGCGTAAAGAAGTAACAAACATACACACTCACATACAGTCACACACAAACTTTCGCCATTATAATATTAGTTTAATAAGTCTCACTCATAGTCAACGAATACCGTCCACTTCTGAGCCCTTTGTAATGCATGTCTATTTTAAACAATTCACATCTATGCTTCAAATTGCATCTGATAATTTGAAGCTCGTAGAAGTAGGTCCTATAGATAAAGAGCCAGAATCCTAAGATAAGTACCTTATCTTAGAAGTCATACAAGAACAGAATAACAGAACCATGCAGTCCCATTATAGCTTTACAAGGATTCATCGGTATAACTTTCGATCTTCGTTTGCTTTATCATCATTTCCAGCTTATTAGGGCATACCTGTTACAATTCTCCAAGTAATAAAATAAATACACACGCACAGAATGTATAGCCATAAAATACGCGAATTGAAAATACTGACAGTAATTGCAATACTCCTAGTTGGTAGTACCTACTAAAACTACTACCTCTAATATTGCTGTATTAGGGGGCGAGCTGCTTCTTAACCACAAATGGTACAAAAACGAAGTGTTCTTTCTTCTCCCAATTAGACAAACGTTTCCGTACGAAAGAGCACTCAGTTTGTATCACGCACGAAACCTCTACGAGTATTGAGTAGGTACATGTACCGAACCCTCTCTACCTCTAATTAGCTCCAGCACGTGATCACGAAACTAAGGAATACGTGTTAACTTGGCGTACTTAGTCGGTGTTTGATACGTGCGAATAATATTAACACTGAGTTACTTTTGTACTGATCTTTTAAAAGAAAAGTTTAGGAGAAAAGTAGAGAAAGGTAATAAAAGCCGAGAACATTATGGCGCTTAGTCCGCGGGACACTCTCTCGCTTGCACTATATGACACATTTTGAACTAACGACCCTCTTGAGGAATTTTCAAAAAGTTATTTCTATGAATTTATATTTCAAAATGTGTCAAATAGTGCGAACGAGAGAGTGTCCCGTGGACTAAGAGCTCTTAAAGAAAACCTTGCATAACTAAGAAAAATGTTCCCAGAATCGTATATCAAAAGCCAAGACTCGATTGAATCTACAACACTGCGACATTAATCTTGATTAGTCCTGAAAGTACACAGTTTCATGCAAGTTTATGTACTTTCGAAGCTATACGTTTCTAAGTCACGGTAAGACAACCGACGTTTCCGTGTTTCCCTAATCAAAACGTTACCCTGCAGATGTAGTGAACAAACTGTAATAATGAAGGCAGATACTGCTCCAAAGACAAAAATGTTTTTTTAACTTAAATTATACAACGAATTAAGAAAACGTGTAAAAACTAATAGTAAAACATAACGCTGCCTATAACCAGCTTATTGCCTCCCAGGACTTCACAAAAGTAAAACTCTGGGTGCACTGCGCTTACACTTCTTAATTGAGAGTCATTAGATGTCAAGACTGAAGAGTCTAGTCAGTAATTTCACTAGCAACAGCGCCCTCCTACCAAAGCACAGTAATTTTTGCACATCACTGCTGGCGGTAGAATAACTGGCACTGTTGGGGTAACCTAGTCGACCTACTGCAAAGGAAGCTACCCCCGGTGATATTTTATTGCACTTGTTCATTTTAAACGTGTGGTGTCCGCATTTATTGCTGGAATCTGTGATCCAGTGTACCTTATTTACATATTACCCACACGCGAACACTGAGAGGAGTGAGGAGGGAGTTTGATTGAGCGTGCTAGTTCGTAAACATTAGGGAATTTATGGCGTTTAAACTTCTTTTCATTTGATTATTATAATAATAATTGGGGTTTATACTCCAACAGAACAGGTTACCCTACTTACACTGTCAGAGTCAAATCACAATTATTTTTTATTATTTTATGTTTACTTAATTCAAATTGCAAATAAAAAAAATGAGCTCTTGTAAAACTTCACAGTGTCTGTCTGGGAAATAAAAAATGATATTGACACCTTGACTCCTTAATTATTTATTAATTTATTTATTTGTTTCTGGTCTGGGTGGTTTTTCAATATCTATTATAAGTATGTATTTACAAAAGAAAAGTATAGATGTTACGGCTAAAGTCCGAAGTGAGGCTACACCTAGGTTTAGCCGGCTAAACCTAGGTGTAGCCGACCCCAGTCGGTTAAAGTTAGGTGTAGAAGATTTAATTTCGGCCTGACGCGTTTAAATCGTGAGACAAGTTGTTATCAACATGTTTAATTGTTTTTGTATGGTGATCGTCATAAAATAAGCATTAAGTATTCCTTAATGATTAATTGAGAAATCTGGAATATGTATAAGTCGGATCTGGTGCTTCGCCGGCTGCTACCACAGCACGCTCGCTTCGCTCGCTCGGCTCGCACGTTGTAATCACTGTTCAAACCTAACCTAACCAACTGATTTCGGTCTGCCCTGAATTCGTAATAAAAAACAAGTTTATTTTTACAAACATTTTGTTCACACCTAACTTTAACCGACTGCGGTCGGCTACACCTAGGTTTAACCGGCTAAACCTAGGTGTAGCCGCACTTCGGACATTAGCCGTAACATATATAAGTATTATATCCGTTATCCTAACCACCATAATACAAGCATCAAGTTGCTTAGTTTGGGGTTTGGGGGGTGGCGCTGTGTGAAACGTCCTGAAATATTTATTTATTTATTTTATTTTATTTACAAGTATATTATTTTATATTACCAAATTTGTTAGACAGGTGCATTACAAAATTATACAAAATAAAGTGCTCTTTAATCGTCATCATAAATTTAATAGCCATCAGACACACTTACCTAAGCGAAGCTGTAAATTATCAGACAATGAAATCCGAAACTCGATATTCATCGGGTAGTTGTAAGTAGGGCAGCTAACTTCGCCTCCAAGATATTGCTCGTTCGAGACCAGTTCGACAACTAGGTACGTATTATCTGAGCGCTCCAGTTTGAAACCTAATCAATGTTTACACCGTTTCCACTGACGCGATAATCTAATGTTAGGTTCATCTTTGGAAATAAGCGGCATAAGATCACTTGTATTTCGGCGTCTGCGCCCCGCATAGCACTGAGTGCTTTACGGGGCGCGGACGCTGGCGCGTAACTGCAGCTACCTCCTTGAAGATCCTCGTACAGGATCGAAACGGTCGGCACGAAGCCGAAGTAAATACAAGTGAGTTTATGCCGTTTATTTACAAAGAAGAATCTAAATACTCACGAATCGTTTAGTGTAAGAATAATGTTTGTGGTATTCATCACTGGTCTTTTGCATCTATAAAATATGATTTAAGCAGCGTCCATGTACAAGGTTGGGCACTTACTAGAATGGCTAGTAAAGTCTTAGTAGTATTATGATCCTACTAAACTCCACTGTACGGCAAAGGCCTCCCTTTTCTCCCTCCAAATATCATGGTCCAGAGCCATGGACGTCCATCCTTCCGCATGTCAGTCGAGGTCGTTCCGCCAACTCTTGCTTGGTCTGCCGTTTTGTCTCTTTAAGTCATAGCCCCTATAGTGTAATGACATAGTAAGTCCTAATTATAAGGACTTGTCCTAATCCTCTTGATCTTGAATCTTAATCCTCTTGAATACTACGTGAATCCTAAGACCTTTAATTTCAAGTTAATTTCATTTTTAACTCCTACGTCACATTTTTAACTCCTACGTCACATTCAAAGATTCTTGCAAAATAATCATTTTATCAGTGCTGTAGAGTCAAAGACCAGTATAACATTTACTCTAAGCTGGTTACGCTACAAAAGTACCACTACCGATCACAAAATGCAGTCATGTAACTTGCGATAAATTAAATTTAAATAATACTGTTGGCATCAAAATCGGTTGAAATAGAGTAAAAGATATGCACCAACACTTATAATAATTCAAAACGGGTATAATCGTTCGTAGCAAAGGTTTGGCGCAGCGCCAGTGCAGTGTTAAGAAGAGTTTATTCTTTAATCCTACTCATCAACTTAATTCTGAACCCTTTGTGCCAAAATGGCAACATTCCCATATCTTGTGATGGGTTTAAGCCGCTCTGACAATAATACTGTGTGGGGCTGATTCGTTGATATCGGTTTTTATTTTATCCGAAATTTCTGATAACTCTGCTAAAAACTTTTATTGATATGAAACGTTTTTTTTCTTTCTAAAAGCCGACAAAACTCACAGATATAAAAGTTCTTTGGTATCGTTTATATCTGTGTGTTTAGTCGGTATTTTTTCATAGTATGTATTTATGTATGTATTTTCAAATGTATAACGCTCGCGTTATTTCCAGAAAATATTTTTTAATATAAATTTATAATACTAAAAAAACGCCTTTAGCGCCACAAAATCATAGCACTTAGCATATATCCATAATATAAAGAGATCTGACTTGATTATTGGTTTTGAAATTCAAAAATATATTTTTAAAAAACCTTTAGAAAACAGGCTATAGTTGGAATATTATATTATGCTAAGATGATAAAAGAAAGTCTAGCTACGATTAAAAGTATGCATTTAGATCGTTCTAATAAAAACTTGTACTAATCCATGGAACCGTAACATTTCCGAAACTTTCACGAACAAGCCGTGAGCGTGCATTATTTTTCGTTAGTCACTTTCCATTAGTTCGAAGGTTACATTAGTGCGGTTTTAACGAACCCTCCCTTTGTAAGGCTTTTTGGTTTGATCGGACCTTCTCGGGAATTTATATTGGTCAGATTGTGGAGATATCGGGAAGATATCTAAGTGAATGGCTCTTGCGTATTAGGTTTAAGTGTTCAAGAGCTTTTAGGGCTAATTTTATAGCATTTTATAAAATGATTTTTTTATTTAAAATACATTATTTATTATTCCAATAGGTATCAGCCATCATTTAGGTATTAGGTTAGCCTCAGGGGAGATATTAAAGATTGAATTTATGTCGAAGCCACTCGTCGCCTCCCAATGTTGCTCTAGGTCAAATTTTAAGCAAAAATTGAGAAGTCCCGTAAATTTTTAATACTACTTTTTATTTAAATATTTCATATTTTAAGTAATTTCTAGGATGGAATTTTCAAAATAAAGAAAAAGTTTTATAGTCTACAAATCACTGACGTCTTGCAACGCTCTCAAGTTTGTCTTGATACAAAAGCAACATGCAGGTTTCTATTTCTTCTTTCCACAGACGATGCATCAAGAAGATGAAATCGCTCTGTAAAGCTAGCAATAAATAACGCTTACTTTTCCCGAGCCCTTCACAACGAGTACCGTCGGGCAAAGTCGTCCATTTCCTCCGAGTCAACACGGTTACTCGCTTACGGACTAGCGCCATAAATGTTGACCAAATGTGAACTGAGAGCTTCAATCGCAGATTGTTGTAACAAAGCTAGATGTTGCACTCTTATAATCAAGCTGAAGCCGTGTGCAAAATATTATTAAACATATTTTTTTTCCAAAAGATGAACGAGATTAATCCACGCTACAAAACACTACCATTGCGTACAATTGGAATTTTCTCCTGAATGTTTTAATATCAGTAAAACAAGCATAGTTAAAAACTTGTAGGTGAGTTCGAAAGTTAAATAAAAGCTTTTAAAATAGCATGCACTATCGCGAGTTACATGATAGCCCCAGATTTAAAAATAATCGCGACAATATCATCAATGTTTCTGCACATCGTCACTTTTGTGTTATGAAGGAGGTTGATTTTTTTAATCGAGATAAAGATTCCTGAAACCTTGTTGCTTTCACTGTTGATATTATAAAGCACAGCGTCTACCTACATTCTTATTCGCCTCTCTTCCTTCAGCAGCATAGCGTGACTTGTTAGGTTTTATCGCGTTAACTATGTGTCAACGCATTGTGTGTGGATGCCACTTCCCTCTCGCCTTTACGATCGTCCGGTCGCCTGTTATGAGATACTATAAAACCTCGGCCTAGAATGGACGGTAATGTAAACAGTTGTAAAGGTTGTACTCACGGTGCAAGAATATTCAGGCAGAGGTCAACTTTAGGGAAAGTGCAGTACGTTGCGGTCAAATTTAGTTTTCTTCTTATTTTTCTTCTTCTTGTCAAGTCGTTATTAAATCGAAATTTTGTCTAAGTGCAGTTAATGAAAACACTAGATGTTCCCAGTGATTTTACTTACTGAAAAGAAACAATGTATTTCAGGGTTATAGCTACCTTCGTAGCAAATTTCAGCTCAGTGGCAGCCGTATATGTGTTAAGAGGTGGTAAATACACATCTATATTTTCGCTCATAATGTAATCATATCAGGATAGTTATAATATTATTATCATATCATATCACCATAGTTTTATAAGTCTATTTGATAAATAATATTTATTAGATAATTTATTTTTTAGGTTTGGGAACAAAGTCGTAACTTTCCACTGCGATTGTTGTCTTGATCAAGATAGGATGAAGGAAAGAAAGGATGAAAATGTCAAAAGCACTTTTTCTTAGTCACTCAAAACGAACAATGTTCAAGAAATGGATCGCCGGCTTTAGAAATCCTCGCATCTCGTAAAACCACGTGAACTAAATGCATCTTCTCCTTTGTTTTAAATTGCCTCTATTTGCAAACTATTTAATTAAGTACAGATTTTTTCCTTTTTACCTTTCCTCTTGTAGGTTTGTAAGAAGCTCAATCTCTGTTACAAAGTATAAAGTTAGAAAACAAATATTTCCTGCGGAATTTTACAGTTTACGACGCAAAAGGTCTATTAAAAGGCTTTCAAGGAGTACTTTTATGGACCGAAGTTATTTTACTCTATTTTATTGTTTGATAAGAGAATGTAGCGGCAATGATTCTGAAGGCTTCAATTTTACGCGAATTGGGTTTGGAGTGGAAGTTTTCGGAGATTAGAAAATTCTTGAATAGAATCATTTTACTCTAAAATATAAATAATTAATTATAAGAACTCTATTTTATTAATGTTATACTCGCCGTGACCTTTTACTAAGTTAACAATTTAAGAAAATAAATCAGAACATTTAAGCTCATGAGTACATCACTCTTTAAAATACAACAACTACTTACAACTTACAATACACTCTACATAATAAAATTAACATTATGATTTACAGTTTTTCTTTTTCAATATTTTTATGTAAATGAGTAACAAGATGAGCAAATCAGGTTTATATCCTACCACATGTAGTTTTTTTTGTTATTTGAAAATCTGTCTTCATTCTGTATTATATTTCATGGGACCATTTGGTCCCATGAAATATAATACAGGAATATTAATACACACATTTTAGATGTCAATAATGTCGTCATGCCTTGAAATTTCGCTGGAAACTAATTAAATAAACCTCTATCCAAAATGAAGCATACACTGAATACACTTAATCAAAAATAATAATAAAATATAATTTATTTATTAAGAATTTAATTATTAACAGAAACGTCGTTCACTGTGATTAAACAAATTCATCGTTAAAAAATGTAAAAACAAACATATTTAAAGGAAAAGCTAACCAAACCTGACTTCGACCAGATACTGGATAAGTCGAGGGTATAAAATGTCGGCATTATCGAGCTTTCACAGCGCGGATAGCTCCCAGAGGTAATTCCGTTACCGATAATAACATACGAGTCGCGGCGAACTGGTTTATGGAGATTCTATTCAAAATGTAGCCGCAAAATGCCATCCATCTTTGGTTTACGCGAAAATTTCGTACGTTGATAGTAAAACATAAGCTGCTTCTTTTTCTTGTTTATGGGATTTGGTTTCTGACTGCTTTTAGGTTTTGCTCTGTCTTTAGAACACTTTTTAAAATTCTGCTCAAATGACTTCGTTTAAAAGATTTCGTACAGTTCTTTTTCAGGAAGAAAAACACTTTTTTAAATTTTATTTGTTCAAATGAATGCCACATAATTATATCATTAGAGTTAGTCTTACTACTTATATTATTTTTAATTTAATCTGCTCTGACGTTGACATTATCATGTACGAGTATCTAAAGATATTCTGCGTTGAACTTCAGTAAACATTAAACATTCAGTAGCCATACATAAATCAATTTCGCCATTAGTCAACCAAATCCCGACTGACTCAGTCATCTCCCGCAGTAAATTCACCAAATAATATTTGCAACATGGGCAGTAAGCCAAAATCGCCCTACAAAATGAACTGGAACCAGGTAAAATTGAAAAATCTATTTGACTTTACCGCACAATATCTTAGAGAATTTTAAAACAGCTCGCGCAACTCTAGAAAAGATAACTAGAAAAAGGTTTAACCCATATTGCAGTTTGAACTGTGCTGTGCCGGTCAAAGAGAATCCAGGTCGTGCCTATCCGCAGCAGTAATCCGATTGCGACGCGTCCGCACGGAAGGATCGAAAGAACGCTTTGTTGCCCACTCCATCGCGCGTCCTGGTCTAATTCAATTAGCATCTGTACCGGTGAGCCGGCAATGTATGCGGTACGTGCGATGTGCGCTAATGTGTCTAATGTACCTTTAATGGACGTTACAGAGTTTGTGCTTATGTGAGCGTAGTGAGGTAAACTGTCCAGTCGGTTAGTGTTAGTGCTGTTTACTGAACGGTCATTCTGTAGCAGGATCGTTTAAGCTTTGATGTTTAGTTGCTTTTTATTCGACGATCCCGGAGTAATGTTTGACCGTTAAGGTGGAAAAAGCAATTGTTTTTGATGGTGTAGAAAATAGGAGTATTTTCTGTAGAAGATTACCATCCAAGTACTAAACCATACGTTGTAAAGAGTTTGTTACCCATTTAGACCAAATCACTAAACCGGTAGGATATAAAAAGTTTTATAAAATGCAATATATAAAACAAGCTGCGTTTTTTAAAAGCTGCCACTAAAACCGCCACCTTGTGAAGTAATTTTTTTTACAGATGTGATGTCGCTACGCGCTTACGCGTATTTGCCGTTCTATTAATTGACCTAAAAACTCTCATTGTATAGAAAAACTAGCTAATGCCCGCATGGCAAAATCCTTTCTTAGCGGATGTCTACGTCAGAAAACCTATCTGTAGGTATGTATCTGTGGGTATGTATCTGTGTACCTATCCTATTTCAAATTTAGTTGGCTTACCTTATCAACCACATCTACAGCATTCAAGTACCCATTTTAAAGAATTCCCCAAGTTGCATATGTTCGCGGTTAAACGAACGGTAAGGTTTTGTTCGTGCAATGTTTATTGGGACCATTAAAGAGATTTAACTCGGTCATTAACTCGGAGTAATCGCTCCCCGCGCTGAGTTACAGGAAACATACTGGATCTCATGAATTGGTATTTCAGATTGTTTTGTTTATCAATAAAATAGATAATAAATTAAGGATCACAATCAACCAATATTTTCTCATTTGGTAGTATATATGCTTTTATTTACTCTCAAATTTCCCATCGCCTGTCTGTAATCAAATCTTGCAAGTTCAATTCTATTCACTTCTCGGTTTCCGATTGAGCTGAAATTTTGCATGCATGTATAAATCGGATGACGATGCAATATTATTACACGGAGCTGATCTGATGATGGGGCCGGAAGTTGGCCATAGGAACTTCGTATATAAACAACGCAACCTCATCGATTTTCAGCTCGTTTGATTCGTCTTGACGAGTACTTTCGTGCTAAATGGAAATATAGCAAAAGCTTGTTCAATTTTTTAATTTCACTTATAATTACTGTCCAACGAAACGTTGAATTAAAAATGACTGCGGTAAATAGAAATCAGTTTAGAGAGAATTCTTATTCAAGATTAGGACGTTACTTATTCTAGAAAATACATTACAGACAACAGGCAATGCTCAACCTATGTATTCGATAGAGTAAAAAACGCCTGTAAATTTTGGTGGTTCTATGCCTGGTTCTAATATTAACTGACACCTTGCCCATGACGCACCTAGCGCGTCATGAAGAAACCTTCAGTGAGGCCAATGACGCGACTCGCACGTCATTTTACTCTGTATGGGGCCCGGTTGGAAAGGGTCGAAAAATGAAGCAAGGAATCGGTTAATGTACATTTTGTTATCATCGTCGTATAGTATACCACCAGTGTAAGTTAGCCAATGCGATTTTTGGTCCACAACTCTTATAATATTATCCTAGAGTGTCAACGCCATCGCAAGTGTTCGCTTATCTAATTATTTCATACTCTAGTTTCCAAAATACTGTCCTATAAAAAATATAGTATAAATTATCATCATCATCAAAAAGTACTTCGGCAGGTCCTTTTTCTAAGCGCTCAAATTCACAGCTCTTTTCCCCATCGCTTATCAGCATAATTAAAACTAATATTTTAACCAAATTAATGGATAATGCTCCTACATAAATCTAAGGAAAGGATTTATATCACAAAGACTCAATAATTTTAATCGCTTTGCATAAATTTTAAGAGTTCGAATTTCTCGTTTCTCGTTTCTCTTCGTATTATTAGCTTTTACTACTTTTATCGTTTTAATTTAACATGGAATTTAATTTCTTTATTAATTAAAAATTTTAGTGATCTGTGCACTGACTTTCGAATTTTGAACTGTAATAATTTCTTAAATAAGTACTATCTTAAATGAAACGGGATTTTAAAAATTTATATTTTTATTAATTTAAGCAAAGTTTAGTTTACAGAAAAAAAGTGTTAGGGATTAAATTAAATAGGTTTAAAAGCTATGTTTTCCGATATTATTGGAGAATAAAGCGACGATTTAAAGTACGATGTCCGACCGAAATTTGAAATTTGAAACGGGTGGACCGATTGAGCTAAAATTTGGTTTAGCTTAGACCCTATAATAACATATAGGCTACTTACTGTAGGTACAGCGGGTAAAACAGGGCGCAGCTGGTAAGAAATTTAAAAAAAATGTTACTGAAAAAAGAGACTCTAGCTAATACTTCTAATACCTCCGCAGCAAAGCAATAAGATTAATTTGCTTCAGGTATTTCCGTTGACGGAAGTAGTTCAGCAAAAGCAGCCTGCACTAATGGATTCGTAGCTGCAACTGCACTTACATAGTACGTTCTCTGGATTTAATATCCTCTAGAGGCAGACGGGTTTAGATAAACGTCTATACGTATCTTGTTCATTCACTATCAGCGATTTGAAATACCTTTATTTATTTTGAGTTTTCAAAGACTGTGTAACTTTTTATTTGTCGCTACGTTAAAAAAAAATTATAGTACTTTATGAGCATCCCCCGGTTTTACCAGCGTAAGTCCTGATTTCGTGAAAAAATCAAGATAAAAACAGTCTATGTAGTGTGATCTTCATATGTATGGTTTCCACCTGTCTGCATTAATCAATTCAGTATTTTATCTACGTGAAAGAACAACATACATAAAGGCTTACTAAATACATTTTTTATTTTTAGGGTTCCGTAGCCAAATGGCAAAAAACGGAACCCTTATTATAATATTAGTTAAATACTTCTACTGTATTTAATAAATTCGATCAAAAAAAACCAGAAAACTCGTAGACTTCGTAGCTTCATAGATACCACTCTACATATTCGTAGCAATGTCGTAGACATGGACTAATAAATAATATTTTTTCTTACTAATAATCATACTACTGTAGTGTTATTGTAAGTCGATTACTGAAAGCCTTTTACATATAATCGTTGTCTCTTTGTTCCTTATATTTCTGTTACAAAGTAACGTGACGTCACGAAAATAATAAAAAATATGTGGCTATGTTCTGTACATATAAAGGAAAGTTTAACATGCTTTGATTGATCTCTAAAAGCAAAGCTTTGAATTAAAAATTGGCATACAGGTAGGTTTTAAGCGGCACACATAAATAACTCTATATTGAAACACAAAAAATAAAGAGGTATAAAATACTATAAACGAATACAAAATATTTTAAAATAATAAGTGGTACTATTTAGCGGTCTTATCAATAATTTCGAAGCCTCGACTTACGAGTAAGCTAGAATTCAATAAAACCATGACATTGTCTCAGAATACATTGTTGATACAAATATCTTGGATAGGTTTCTAGTACCTTCGTGTTTGTGAAGGGATTACGTGGGTTCAAGTTGACTGAACGTATTTGCGGTGGATTAAACGGAGATATGTCTGACGGCTAGACTTTACATAAAGTCTGGGTCGAGTGGGAGTAAAATGGCGATAGATACGTATGTATGTCTATAAATTTTATGCTAATGTGTTTGCGCTTTGGGAAACATTTCGGGCATTAAGGGGTAGATTTCTGGGAAGGTATTGGAATACTATTATAAGATTTGATATAAAAACACTTATACCTACATACTAGGTGGTTTTTTATCACTGTACTTTTGTCTATGACCACAGCCTATTGTTTAAATGAAGATAAAGGAATGAAGTAGGTATTGCATTGTCGGGGGGGTAGCGGGTAGGTACGTCTATGAGGTATTGTGTATTGGCCATTTTTTTCCGTTAATTTTAAATCCAATCATTTTGAGTCCGATCTGAATCCGAGTATGTTCCAAGCCAAAAAAAGAATATTCAAAGAACGATTAAAAGCTTTGAAGAAGTCAACGATTGAATTAATGATCACTTTTTTAAGTCAGTTAAAAAGAACAAACATCTTTAAAGACTGAATTATTGAAAAAAATAGCAACTTGACGACATAATATCAACTCAAAATCAATTACGTTAGCTGCTCTACTATTACTCTACTACCTCTTCTCTCCCTCTCCTCTCTTCTTTAGATACGAATTTTCTGCTTTTTCTTGACTTATTTTTTCTGTTTTCAATACCATGGTGCTGTTTCAATAAAGAGTTCTATTTTATTATAAATTTAATTCAGAACGGCTTCACATTGATACTACAAGAATAAATTGTCCAATTTAAAAAAGATCGCAGCTCTTATTGAATCGGCGTAGGTAAATTGATAGTGTATTTTATGTATACCCTCATTTGGCTGACACACATTTTTCTTTGTTTGTCCCAATTGGCCCACATTTTACGTAACGTGCTGACATTTGTTAAATATTACAGCACCCTACAGAATGTTAACACTAAATGTTAACGTTTACAACAAAACTTGAAAAAGTAGCTTACCTACTATCACATATTCTACTCAGACCTTATTGAAAATAATAGGTATAAGTAAAAATATATAATGAGTACACACAATATTATACTACTAAACTCCTTAAACACTATACTAATTCAAATCAGAGATTTTTCCTGCTTCAAAAAAAAGACACCTTTTCATACACTCAGTGTTAATCTGCAGGGATATTCACTTATCCGTCAGGGAACCGAACCGAAGACCAAATTGTCAGAAATGTATGAAATAACGTATGATGTATTATTAAATCGATACGAAGTAATACGTCATTTCATACATTTTTGACAATTCGGTTTTCGGTTCGGTTCGGACCACAAATAAGGGAATAGCCCTGCTAAGCTATTGATACCTTTGACGAATAATGAACCTTTGACGTTTGTCTTGAGAATCGCGCCTGAGTATAATCACTTTTGTCCTCAATGCTTATAAGAAAGCAAAACTTCCAATTCAACATAAAAGATCCACAAAACAAGTATTCTCTTAACTAATTTCAAAATAATTCGCTCGTTAAACATCTCCAGAATAACAATAAATGGTTATTCTATCCATTTAGCAATCTTTGTAACTCGAAAATTTGCCCTCTGTTAATTTGTGCGAGTTGAGAAACTTTATTACAAGTTAAATTGAAATTCACAAGAGGGCCCGCGCCTCGAGACCGATCCGCCGGAAAAACTTAGTATTTACATCGAAACAACGAGTTTTGGGCAATATTTCTCGCGCAACGTTGCCCTGAAGGACACTCTTTTTATTTTTGTTATGAATTATGTTTCAAACAGAGCAAGTTTTTTGAAACATCTTGTAGAGTCATATTTTGAAAGAGTTTGTTCAAACTTGTGTGATGTGAAGAGAAAAGCTTCTTGTTTATTCTTTAGAACGCTCATGGACTTCATCAAACTCAAACTCAAAATTCATTTATTCAAATAGGCACTTTTGCAAGTCAATTTTACATTTTAGTTTAATATTCTACCGCTCATTCGCAAGGCACCTCTATGAGAAGAACGAGCAAGAAACTCATAGGGATTTCTTTTTTAAATATCATCTTACCGGGAGGTCGTCTAGGTAGGTACCCGGTACCCCAACAGTGCCAGTTATTACTACTACTACCTGAGCAGTGATGTGCAACAAAAAACATTACTGTGCTTCGGTAGGGGGGCACTGTAGCTAGTGTAATTACTAGGCTAAAGAGTGTTAACATCCTATGACTCTTGAGTAAGAAGCGTTGGTGCAGTGCACCTAGAATTTCAAAATAGTGTGAAATCCTGGGTGGCTCTGTACCTACTGATTATGAGCAGCGTTATCTTTTAATAAGGTGAGCATCTTGCTTGTCTTCTTCTTTGCATAATGTTACTTCTTTGTATCAAAAAATAAATAAAAACATCTGATCCGGTTCCGATCATGATTCATGAAAGCGCTTTCAGACTATAAATAATTAAGTCTTAAGCTTAGCTAGCGTAAGTCCATTTCTAGTCTTATCTGATAGTTCTCATGGTTTTTTTACTTCTCTTTCTTCCGGTATTGGTAGAAACCGTTACGTTAATACTCTAATAAATAAATGGTGTTTATTTAAAAAGATACTCTCGTACAAAAAGATACCTTCTCAAAACAAAACTAAACGAAAACAGAGTCTGAGTATCTTCAAGAGCATTTTAATTAATTGAATTCGTTTTACACTTGTTTTATTTTGCATACATTTGCATTGAACAAAACTGCATAATGCGGTCCGCGGTCAGCGTTTGCAAACTCTCTACTCGTTCGAGAATAATCCAATTAATTTCAATTTAAATAGTTTTTAATTAACTTTTGATTTATTATCTGTATCTATAAATAAACAATATAACGTATAATTTTGACGCTATACGCTATGTCATTTTAAAATTTTATATAAAAAAATTTAAAACTTCATTGAAATGTGCGACCCATGATACCAGTTACGTGTGTAAAATGTATAATAATAACAGTTGTTTATTAAGTACAATTTAACTAAAATATAATACTAGTGTGATAACCACAGATTATTAACCTAGCATTCATTTATTCTAATTTTGTGTTATTCTGTTAAATTATAATTGATTTGCCATAACGTTATTCTTTTCTATTCTAAATTAAGACTTAAAATTATACACTTAAGGATAGCTGTTGATTTACCTTAAATGTGCGTGTAATTTATTTCTACATTTTGCCTTCCCATAAGATTCTGTTTATAAAAACTCTTATAAATATTGATCAAAAACAGCAACTGGCACACAATAAATACACTTCGAGCGGCTATCTCCACAAAAAAAAAGTTAGAACAAAAGCTCTAAAAAGTTTTCATTGTTACACAATACCTCATTGGTCCAATATCCGAACGTACTCGTCTACAAACAAAATTCCGATTTCGGAACTACCCGCATAAAGTTGTTTCGGTTAACTGATTCCGTTTCGTAAACATCGAAACTTTTTCAAATCATAAACAATAATAAAAGTTAGTTGGAGTTATTGTTTTGAATAGCACTTTATTGATATTTTATTGACAAAAACTAGTAAATTGAGCTTCCATAATGTTATGGTTAAGTTATTTGTTTCTTTCTACTAGGTAAACAGTTACCAACCTGCTTGATTTAAGAGTTCTTTTTAACAATGATTTATTTTATAGGAAGACTAGCTTATTCTCTGTGCTAAATTTCAACTGAGCTGTGCTTTGATAGATCAGTTAGTCAGTCAGGTGGGATCTAATACTTCAATAGAACCTAACTTACATGCACAACATTTTAAATAATTTTACCTAACAAAATCAACGAAACAAATTTTCTCTTCTACAATATAAAAATCCGTACTACTCTTACTTCATGCTAAAATAAACTCTGCAGTAACAATAATAAAGTCTCTTTTGAAATAAATAAAAACGGTCTCAAGCCGGTAAGGATAACAGGGTACCCTTGTTGGGTAAACATCATTACCGCTTGGCCGTAAACCCGCCAAGATAAGATGAATAGCAACGTACACCGTAAAAATAGATCCAGTGTTTTGCTTATCTGGAATAGAACCGATACTGTAGAAAATATAGACTATATAGAATATAGAACTTATGAGTTAAAGTTATTCTCCCTTTGGAAACATTTAGAGACAATTTCAGGTCGTCCGATAGTCTCTGTTACAATTCATAAATTATGGGGTCACACTGTCATAGCTAAATCACAATTTTGGGTGTGTGTCCAATCGCCGAGATTCTTACAAGGCCGTTCATTCAGTAGTCAGTTCATATAAGACATGACCTGACGACTGAATCTTTTATATCCTATAGGAAACAGCTGGAACACTCAGTTTTAATTTTGATGACAATAATACTGGGCGTGACGACTATAGAATCAATCTGCTGTAACGCAAATTTTATCTTGTAGTCGTCTCTATCTTTTATAGTGATTTTGCACCAGTGCACATTAGCCTAACGCTATAAGCCGACTAAATAAAGTCCTCTTAGAGACATAAAACGTGTTCTTAACTGGGTTGTATAATATTATACTCGTACAGGGATGGATTATGCAACAAAGTTAAGTAACACCTGCCACCCATAATTTTAACTGGACTGCAATATGTAACAAGTGTCCAGATTTTAATCTGGTAAATGCTTGCCAAATAACTTTGGAAATGTTCGGTTTGTTCAACATTCGAAAACTGGTGAAATAGTAAGATATGTTTCTATTAAAATACTGCTGCATTTAGCTTCTCAATATTATTATTTTAAACTTGCCTAACTGTGAAGGGCCTAAGGATCTTATAATTAATAAGGGCCACAGCTTCACTTGTATATAACTCTGTGTCAAAATCTCAATCAATATGAAACGTTAAAAGAATTTTTGAAAAAGATTAGATAACTCTTTATTGTATCAACACAATTTTAAACATGAACTTAAAGCTACAATTAATATAATAAAAAAAATGAGACGGTTCGCGGTATTATCACTAATAGCGATCTTCCAGGCAACCAATAATTATTATATTGACAACGCGCCAACAAAGTGGAGCGCGGGGTTATCACATAAGTCAAAATAATAATTCATTTGACAATATTGCAAATTGCAAACGCGCAATTAATGCACGTAATTCAATCTGAACCTTAATCACCTGAAATAAGAGCCGCACACATAATCACAAGCCTCTAGACTCGAGTATTGACTGACGTAGAGACACACAACACCATTGTTCGAGCTCTGTTTGCAGTCCACAGACATTGGCAAAATGGCAGACACCCCGCACTAAACAAAAATGAAGATTTTTACAATTATTATTGTCTTAATATTACGTAGGTACTAGATTATGCCCACGGCTTTGCCCTCGTGGTAAAATCTTTTCTTAGCAGAAGTCTACGGCATAAAACCTACCTGTATTCCAAATTTCAACCGAATCCGTGGAATCAGTGTTTTGGGCTGAGCGTTGATAGATCAGTCAGTCAATATGTAAGTCACTCTTTCCTTTCATCGACCGAGCGAAGCGAGGTCTTAGAGTCGAGAGCCGCGAAAAGCCTGCGTTTCGACCAGTTTAACGGTTGACCTCTGGTGCTTAAGTTCGATCGACATTTACTCGAAAACGGTTAATCCAAATTAAATGAAATTTTGCACACCAGTTAAGTAGGTTAATAGAATACTTATAGCGAAAAAATAGCCAAATAGGCTTCAGGGTTGCAGCGATATAAGTGACTTAATGTCTTTACGATAGGTCTGACGATAATTTAAAAACTGGTGAGCTGATAATTTTTTTGTAAGCTATAAACATTTTTTTATAACCTACATAAACATATTATTAAAAGTGTATGTTTGTATGTATGTTTGTTACGCGATAACTTGAAAACCGATGGTCCAATCTTGATGAAACTTTGCAAACATGTAGTACATATCTATAGAATTTTTAAGTTCGAACATGAGCCAAATCGGTCGAAGAGTTCTAGAGTTATAGAGATTCCTTAATTACCACGTTACCAAAGTTCCAATCTTGACGGAACTTTGCGAACGAGTAGTACAAACTCAAAGAATTCTTATGTTCAAAAATGAGCCAAATCGGCCCAAGGGTTGCAGAGTTTCAGAGATTACTAATATAGGTACATTTTTTTTGCAATTGCATAAAAACTGACTTACTCAAAATATGAATCTAAATGACCGTGCAAGATCGGTGTTCATAGTATTTATTAAAATACGTCAAGTTTGATATAACATCGATCCTATTTGGTACTTGCTATATAGGTATATAGAATTTTCAAGTTCCCAAAATAATAGCCATAAAAAGTCGTAGAATTCGAGAGTTTGATATTATTTGGCTTAACTATTATTTGTGCTAGATTACTTTTCATAATAAAATAATTACTACCAAAATAATTAGTAACATAATACATTTAATCAATATATTATTAGAAGGTCACAGATTAGATCAAAGTTACAACAAAAACGTTAGAATTTGCTATAATACTCGTATTAAATAAGTAAGTAGTCACGGTATTGGTTTTCAGATGACGGTGTGAGTTAAGATGAGTGATAAAAATCTTATGGTTGTATTCTTCTATTGGGAAAAAATATATGTAAAGAAAGCCGCAGCCACACAATTTTATCTTGGGCATATTAGCTTTTTCGCTGGCAGTAAGATATAATATCATTATTTGTGTAGCCATTCTGCAAAACTTTTTAAAACTTAGAATAGTTTGTGCCGGCACATTAATAAAGGTGCACGAGCACACTGTAGTGCATCGCAGACCACTGGTGGCTCTCTCCAAAAAAGTCAGCAAAAGTTGAGATCACTACATACGCGCCCATCCAAATACGTACACGCATAACATTGCTTAACTTCGATGATTACGTTCTTTAAATAGAGCTATTTTTAAATGAATTAATTTTATTAAAAATGAAAAGTTTTCAGATTTTTTCCTGAATATATATAGGTATATTTTTTTATAGCAGACAAAACAAGCGTTTGACCGCAATCTCTCCTGTTGGTAAGTGACGATGCAGTCGAAGTTGTAGCACGCTTGTTCAGTAAGAACCTATTCACTCTTGATTTAAACAAACCCACGTTATAGCATTCGGGAAACACTGAGAGTGGTAGCGCGTTCCATAACTTCGCCGAATTTAAAATATATGTACTTAAAGTCTGCCAAATTTCATAAACATAGGCATAGGCGGATTTAGGGGGGGGCCAGGGGGCCAAGGCCCCCCCCAGAAGCATTGTAGAGTTACGAATTTTGCACATATTTCATGGTAAATATCATAATTTTTTCTCGGCGCTCGCAGCAAGCTGCTCGCGCACTTATTGTTAAGGATGTTTAAACTTTCTAACTGCTCAGAGCGAGCTAAACACACACTTTTCGTACTAAAAATTATAATATTTTTGCCTGTCTGCACCTTGGCCCCCCCCCCCAGAACCAAATCCTGGATCCGCCTATGAACATAGGGTAACGGTAAGTTCTCTATGAATATTGATTTATTCAGGGGGTCAAAACATTTTTTGAAGGATAAACGGGTGTATTTTTTCTACTTACCTTAACTTATAAGTTCAATTTCAGAGGCACCAAGTAGCCATAGACCTACGTATATGATAAAATATTCAACTCTACAAGATCTAGAGTAAATCATCTCAGAATTTTGGTATTTTGAGTTTTAATATTAATGTTAAAGTTCTTGTATTAGGATATTTAGTCGAGGCCTAAAGTCTAAGGTTTAACGGAAATTGGGCCGCGAGGTCCCAGTTTGAGGCGAACTACTAGTATATTTAGATTTTACTAGCTGGTTCCAGTTTTACCCGCTGAAAAGTATCGGCCTATATGTTATTCTACCTTTATTCAAAATGTTATCTCAATCAATGTGACGAGTGAAGAATAATTGACAAACACGACATGGGTCTAAATTCTGGACAAAAAAGAGCAGGCGGCGCAGCAAAACGTAAGCAAAAAAAAAACCTATAAACACATTTTTATTTTCAAAAACGCTACTTTGAGGCGCCCAAAAGATGCTAAATTAGAAAAAATTGAAGTTGCATTTGAGTTTGTACTGGCATCGTAAGAATTTCCAAGATTTTTTCAAAATTTTGTCAAAATTTGACAGTGGGTGGCGCCAGCAAAACAAGAAGCGATTTTGGACCGGAATAACGCCGATGTTCACACCTTTAGACAGTTTGTGCTAAACAAAAAAAAAGAAATAATAAAAATGAACAGACATACCCTTCTAGCATGGCGTGCAGGCTCTAACGTAATTTCACATTCTACTTTTGAGAATATATGGGATGACAGTTATTGTAGTCTTGACATTGCTGCAAGATCCTGCACACTACGGGTCTGACCTGACCTTCCATCATAGTCAACATACTAATATACATGTCAAAAACTAAGCTAAAAGATCTACGGCATTTCTGAACTGAACTTAACTATCACCGTCATAACTTTATGCACTAGTCCGTAAAACGTATTCTTTAACTGCATTAGTTTTGTTTTAAAGTACGCGATATATGCCTTTATTACTGCAGTCTGTATCAAGCATCCATTCCACGCGAGGTGCTCGTGAATCGCAACCGATGCAACAAACCAATCGATTTTAAAGCACGATTTGATGTTTGAACGTTGATCTGCAACCACGGACGGGGAGTATGAATGTTTATTTGATTTGTGTGCTAGTGCGTAGGATAGTTAAAGCCTGTTTAAACTTGGGCTATATTTGCTACCACTGGACGTATTATATTTGCAGTTTTTACGCTACCGTATTGTGTATACCGTACTGTAGCGTACAACCTTATAGCCTCATCCACATCACCTTTCTACTACCGAACGTTTAGTTATTAAAAAAAAATTAAGTAACTTGGCTACTAGATCTTACTAAAACTTTAAATCCGTTCCTTTTAAATGATGCACACAAACTCAACAATCGAATAGACACACACACACATAATGATATGATCGAATGTATAATACATATTTGTAGGATGCATATATTCTTTCAACGCTTAATTATTCAACTCCAATGAAAAGACACGTCCAAAATTTATAAATAAATTGAGGAAAATTACGCTTAATATAATTTATTTTACGCAGTTTTTAAAGCCTATCTAAAAATGTAAATCCAGCGGAGCGTGAATTTTACAGGACACTGAATATTTTTCCCACTGACGCAAATGAAAATACCTATCGTGTTCCAGGCAGATTGACGTCATAAGCCGAAATAAATTTTATACAATGTTAAAGATTTTATTGAAAGCTATTGAAACTTTTACCGGTAGGATGAATTATTTAATAGCATTATTATAATTAAAATATGAAATAACTAGTTTATGCTCGCGGATTTGCCCGCGTGGACAAATCCTTTCTCTACGTCATAAAGTCAAAATCTATTCCAGCCTTCCCTCCTCTATTTAAGCCAGCTATCTTGTAAGGTAATGATTAAGAGGTGATAGTAACTTATTCTAATAAAATCACGTAGGATTATAGTCAATAAATGAAACTATGTATCATGTATCACATCTGGTGCGTGGTAAAATCAAGCTGTAGCTGCAAACCACGCAAGTGCAAAAACCAAAACGCAAAAGTAGCAATTGAATCTCCGACGTTCCCATAAACGTTCGTTTTCATGTAGCAATCAAAGCGCTTTATTGTCCAAAACTTTTATCGCAACGCAAGAAACACGCTCGTATTGTAAATTTGTGTACGTTGAAACTTGATGGTAACAAAAGGGGCCAACGAGCGGTGCTGTCCTTTACGAAATTCTACGTAACAATGGACTTGACGCGATTTCAGCGCTACAGCGCTGACTTTGCACACTGAATAGAGATTTGACTTCTATTCAAATTGCTAGGATGTTAACGTAATATAACTAGTAGTTCGCCTCGAACTGGGACCTCGCAGACCCAATTTCCCTGAAAATGTTAAAACCTTGGGTTTTAGGTATATATACATGGGTAAAAGTTATAAGTATCTACGAAGTATAAATGTATGGAAATTTTAACCTATAACATTCGTAAAAGGGAAAAAATATTCGTAAAAGGAAAGGAAAATGCCAAAATTGAAAGTAATTTTAAAACTCAAAATACGTAACGGATATATTTAAAAATAATCTTTATCTCTGTGACTATTCTATTGTTGTGATCAAAGTTTCAATAATAATAAAATATTAAAGGATATGTGTGTATTCACTTGCAGAAAATAATAGAATAAAATAATAAATATTACTATAGCTTTTACAAAAAATCTTACAAAATCTTCACAGTTTGTAGCACTTGTTTACGAAAAAGTTGCCGATGCAGTGGACATTAGAAGAATTGGAATTGGAAAAAAATATCTAGCTTCACTAGTGTTATACAGCAAATTTATTTGTGTTTTTTATTTGTTAAGTCTCATAATGTAGTTGTTAACTTTTCCTTAAATAAATAAATTTACGACAGCTATTATATTGATATTGTAGCTAATTCTAACATTTTTGTCGTAGCAGCCGACGATGACTTAGACTTGGAGCGAGAACGCAGAGCTTTGACAGTCACGCGTAACATGTTGGCTCGCAGGTTTTCAAGATGTATCTCAAGGCATTATCAGACTTTATATACGAGCAGCTCTTCGATCACATTTGCACTTTCCATCAGGTGGGATGTGATCAAACGTAGGCCTAATTAGTATTTTAAAAAACTTGTGGATGAACTTTACAAACAGGGATCTCAAGGCGCTGCGGATCCAGTACAACAATGCTTTCAGGATGCTTTTGGCGCTGTCTCGATACTACAGAGCGTCAGGGATGTTTGCAGATGCTAGAGTGGATGATGGTTTTAATGTCATAATAATATGTGATAAACACATAAATAACAATCCCAATAAGTTTCTTGCTCGTTCTTTTCATAGATATGCTTTTTTAACGAGCAGTAGTCTTAAAATAGATCTAAATAATTGTAAAATTTACTTTCAAAAGTGAAGCACTGTGGCATATTTGAATAAAAAATGGGTTGGAGTTTGATTAATAAGTTTAGAAAGTATATTATATTGATACTAAAAAGAATAACTAAATTAAGGGCAAATAATTATACCTATATAGGTACTACTCGTATTATGCAAACTTGAAAATCAGTAAATTAAGTAGGTACCTACTTCCACTGGTAGGATCTATACGAGGATAATATTATTATCAAACTTGATGTATCAAATAAAAACTATAAACATATCCTGCACGGTGCAGGCTGCACCCGCACGATCATTTAAATTCTTAAATTCTTCATTTAAATTTACTTATCCGTTAGGGAATCGAACCTAGGACCGAATTGTCAAAAATGTATGAAATGACGCATTGGCGGATCCAGGATTTGGTCCTGGGGGGGAGGCCAAGGTGCAGACGGGCAAAAATATTATATTTTTTACTACGAAAAGTGTGTGTTTAGCTCGCTCTAAACAGTTAGAAAGTTCAAATATCCTTAAAATTAAGTGCGCAAGCAGCTTGCTGCGAGCGCCGAGAAAAAAATTATAATCTTGACCATGAAATATGTGCAAAATTCAGAATTCTACAATGGTTCTGGGGGGGCTTTGGCCCCTTGCCCCCCCCCCCCTAAATCCGCCTATGTAAATGACGTATTACGTCGTATCGATTTTTGACAATTCGGTCTTTGGTTCGGTATCCCTGCAGTTCTCATAATATTACAATCGATAAACATTGTAATTTTGTATTCTCTATAACTCTACAACCCTTGCACCGATTTGGCTCATTTTTGGAGGTGAGAATTCTTTTAGTTTGTACTACTTGTTTAAAAAGTTTTTATTAAGACTGGATCATCGGTTTCATTGTAATAAAGCAATCTTTTTAACTCTTGAACCCTTCGACCGATTTGGCTCATGTTCGAACTTAAAAATTCTATGGATTTATATTACGCGTTTGCAAAGTTTCATAAAGATTGGACCATTGGTTTTCCAGTTATCGCGTAACAAACATACATACAAACATACACTTTTGATAATATATTTATGTCGCTTATAAAAAATGTGTATATGTTGGAAAAAAAATTATCAGCGCTCCAGTTTTGAAATAATCGTAAGACCTATTGTAAAGACTTTAAGTCACCTATATCTCTACAACCCTAAATTCTATTTGGCTATTTTTTTACTATAATTATTATATTAACCTATTTAACTTGTGTGCAAAGTTTCATTTAATTTGGATTAACCATTTTCGAGTAAATGTCGATCAAACTTAAGGACCAGAGGTCAAACGTTAAACTGGTCAAAACGCAGGCTTTTCGCGGCTCTCGACTCTAAGACCTCGCTTCGCTCGGTCGATTATTTCGGTATAGTTTTATGGCGGCTCCAGATTAGTGCCGTGAATTCACGCGCGAATTCTCGCTGTGAATTCACGGCACAAGTCGTGCCCTCCACATTCACGGGATGCTCTCAATCGTTCCTGAAACCTGCCGCGAAATGGACGTAGAAGCTGCTGCTGCAATAACTTTGTTTGCTGTGGCAATATATAATGGCGGCTCCAGATTAGTTCCAAAAGTTTGCGCGCCACTCCATTTTGCGCAGCAAAACTGCATACGTCCGTTCGCCTTTGTAGTCCGGAGTATTTTTTTTTATTTTTTTTTTATGGCAAATTGTTATACAACATTTATGCCAACACCACGACAATGAAAACTAAAAAAAAAACAAAAAAACCTCCTGTAGGGTGAGATTTCAAAAATCTGAAAAACGAAACTGGCACGGGGCCGTGAATGTGGATGTGTACGCGTGAACGCCGCGCGAAGGGGGCGCGAATCCTTTGTCGCGGGACAAAATACCGACACTGATCGGGGAACAGGCGTGAATGCGCGTGAACCCCGCGAAAACCGTCCACATTCACGTTCACGCCTGTTCACGGGGCTTCACGGCACTAATCTGGAGCCGCCATTAGAATAAATAACAGAATGTATAATAAAAAATATTACATGTTTAGATTAAATTAATGATGCTTTTGAAAATGTTTGAGATATTATAACGCTAATGGCTCATTCTCATGGAATTGATTCTCATCGTCACCTTCATGGCAATTCTTATTTATTGCTTATTTGTAATGTTTATGTATAATATTGTATAGAGCTGAATAACACGAGTAAACCTTTCTATAAATAATTTAAATCGTACGTTTCATTTCGAAGAAAAACAGTTTTGAAATTTTCGACGCCACGAAAGTGATTCAGTCATTATTTTTTCACAATTTTTTCAAGTAAACCCCTTTTAAAAGACTAAATCTACCAAAAATGTACAACAAAACGACATTCTACGTAACAACAAAACTCACTACAGAAGAAAATATGCGTAATTTGAGCTATTACTTTACCTTTCACTTTACTTTATTATTAGTCAGAAATTTGATATGTATGTATTAAAACCCTAACATAACAGATAAAGTACTTTTTAGTTGGTAAAAAGGCCCTTTCTAAACAAAACAATAAAAAAAGAAATCACTTTCGTGGCTAAAAATCACCTTCATGGTAAAAACCGCTATGAAGGTAATGCCACGCTGGTGACGAAAATATACCTTTTTGGTGAAATTCTGGAAAGTTTATGTTTAATGTATAAAATAAAATACTACATCTTTATCTCGCATATTTTGACGTTTCGAAAAGCTAGCTTTGATTTAAATAACTAAAATACAATGCATAAAAATATTGTCCATGCAAGTGATCGGTACACCCATGAATAAATTGAAACTTAGCAATTATATTTTTTCCACGGCTCGATAAGTCCTAGATCCTACTTTTACGATTGCAGAACATGGCCATCATTGAAATGAATCAAACTCTGTATTAGATTGTTAATGTTGTTTTTAACAGCAGCCGTTAAACTACGCAAATTTATAGCACCAAAAATCGTGTGACCATCGCATTATGTCATTTTAAATTCAAAATAATAATGAAAGGCTTTTTTTAGACTGTCTACCGTAAAGTGTATTTGTTTGCGAAAATTTTGGTATATGTTACATACAGATACATTAAAATTTGTTAAAGTAGTGCCCCAATGTTTAACTGCAACGGAAAGTGTGACACCATGAGAATACGAAAAATGCCCCCGTTTTTGACCTTTCATGTTAAATTTTAGTATTATTTTTTGCGTCTATTATGACAATCTTTATTTATTTTGTAGCTTAATATATGTTTTATCCACCTATTCAAAATTCATGTCTCTTTCTTTAACCGTTTAGGAAATATAACCGTGTGACCATCAAATTTGATCTAAAATGAGAATGAGCCTAATAAGTTTTTAGGTGGGGAGGCGCTACATATCACTAGCCAATACAAAATTTATCTACCCGAGTTCGAACAAGTTAAGTCTCAAACTCCCACCTAGTTACTTAAGCATCTCTTACATATTTTATCAAATTTACATAAAAATATACGTTTACAATATTATTTTAATAATTACTTAATGGACCAAAAAAAGTCAATAGTGTAGGTAAGTAGATAATAAAGGAATGGTTCCATTAATCCACATCAATAATTTTGCAGTAATCACAATAATAGTAGTGTTTGGCAATATTCTCTTTGATCGAAATCATCTTGCATCCGCATTTATCGAATCCACTCAGTTCTGGCATATGAATAGCATTGTTTCATTTGATTGGGCTTTCATTCTGCCAATCAGAACTGGTCATAGAAGGTGAATATGCTTTGATTGATCAATGTAGATTCGACAGGAATCGTTGTAGCTAATTTACACTGTGGCAATTACTATTAGCCGACAAAAAAAGTTTTGAGGGATCGTTAAGTTAAAGGTGCATTCGCACTAAGCGGCCGTACCGCGCCGCGCCACTGCAGTGCTATTGCCGCTTAGTGCAATTTTACCTTTAAAGGCGTTTCTTAATTCTGTTGTATAATAGGTATACAGTTAGGGTTTGCGACGACGTTGAGAAACGCATATATTTTTATAATTTAGCTAATAAAGACTCAGATTTGGAGAAAACAATACTTTTTTTTATGGCTCGTAAACGTGACGTGGTTGATAGTATTTCTAGATTGATAGTAGATTCTAGATCTGACAGGTGCAACTTAATAAAAGCTTGCAAAATATGAAATATCAACACTTTGTTTAATCGCCTTATTGATACTTCTTTCATTTATACGAGAAATATTTAGAGAAAAGTAAAATGAGCAGTATGTAAATCTTTTTCCTAAAATTAAAGACGCAGAAAGACTGTTACTATCCGCAAAGCATCAAAACGCATCAGTTGTAGAGCCTTATCGTCCAACTCCCAAGTGGCACACACTGGTATTACAAGTCAGGGCTGTCTCCACCCACTTTTTAAATAACTTTCTCACAATTTCTCGTAGATCAGATTCCTTTCAAACTCATAAAGAACTTTTGGGATCGCCAATAATTCAATTCTTTCGAACTTTTTTATTGTATATAGGCATTTAAATGAATTACAAAGTTATTTTCTTGTATTATACTTTAGATTTGAAAATTTTTTGATAACTTTTGACTTTTAGAAGATTACAATTATTATCCCGGCCTCTAAAACACAGACTTCATGAGAGTTCATAATTTATAATCATTCGACTACGTTTGAATTGCAGACCAGCCCAATATACATACATTATATTATATTTTGTTTTAGTTTATTTTTTTGTATAGGTTGGTAATTATGTGTTTTAATAAAGTGTTATCTATCTATATATTAGGTCTAAGAGAGGTCTAACAATCACTTAGAACATTACCTCGAAATTCAATACAACTCCAACTCTGTAGCTCCATCCTCAGTAGTTCAAACTTTGTATATTATGTCATGCATGACTTCTATAAAACTTAATAGTAAGGAGAAAAGAAGATTTTTTGAGAGTAAATATTACATTATCTTTGTTAACTAAAATAAAATAATTATCACAATTATTATGACCTTGTTCCGGCACGATGTTCAGTGAATCCGCTGGGGGGTATTTATACGAACTTTTAGGTTTGGTCTACTACCAATCACGGCCACATCGTCACGTGATCGATGAATAAATCATTGAACTGTCAACCCTAATCAAAAATGCACTCTTACAGACGTACGCCGATCTAAGTGGTAAGTCCCGCAGACTGGGACAGTCGTCCAAGTGACGTGTACATCATACAGCAATCAAAGAGAGAGCTTTTAGCTGCGATACCGAAACTTACGGCTTTGTTTCCAGCGGCTTGAATAGGGAGCGGTACTATTTGATTTGTATGTAAAAGTTGAAATAGAAAAAATGTTTTTGAAAAAACGTCTGATTTGAAAGGCCTAAAAGCGAACTTTGGTATAATATATTATACTAAAAAAAATATTTGTATAAAACACTGTAATTAAGAAGATGTAGTTTCGTGACTCTTACTCTTGTATTGATATAATAATATTTGTTTATAAGTTTTGGGTGGGGAATGTGACGTCACTAATCGGTACAAAATGTACCAGAGTTTGGCCAGTGACGTCACAACCAAGTAAGTAAGCTGTTTGACATAAAGTATCTAAGGACGTTACTTAATTTTAAATTCAGTTATCAATTGACTGGTACTTATGTTAAATATGGCATTCTTCTTGCCAATGCTTAGAGCGTCACTTTTCGAAAGATTTCAATCACAAAATTCTGCGAAGTAAAGCGATTAGTCGCCGGCCGATACTAAAGCAAGAGAGGCTATAAAAAGCTTTTCCTTTCATAAATCACAGAGTGGTATTTTCGATTATTTCCGCCACTGCCTTCCAGCAGTTACGTACGGTTCGTGACGCGACACAAGAGGGCGCTAATGAGCGGATCGCAATTGCACGAACACGCGTTGCTGTGTGCGAGTAACTTTACTCTGTGGCGGGCAAATTGGCCGTGTCTGCAGTAATTGTCGAATTTTACCCTGCCTCTGTTCTTGTTTAAAAGCTTCGTCTTTACGTGCGACTCTTCGGCTCATATATAACAAATTTTGAAAACAAAAATTAGAAGAGCAGTCGTTAAGACCGTGTTCTGACGACATGATGTTCAGTGAATACAGTGCGGGATTTATTCCACCTTCTGGGTTTAGTCTGATACCATCTGCGGCCGCATCGTACACCTAACAACACGCTAGATTGTGGTCGAAGGCGATATATAACGAATGTTTTACTTGTGTTTTGTAATCCCAATTCTAAAACTTAAAATAATTTTAATTTTTTTCATCAGTAAATTTTACGAAATCGCATTTCGAAATTCGTCATATTGTAAGACGAAGCTCTTAAGATTTATGATTTGAAATAAGCAAGCTAAAGTGCTCACACCGTACGTAAACACGGTTTATTAGACGCTCTTTGAGGCCGCCATTTTAAATTTTCTCCAATTTGTGGAGTTGTGGGTAAATCCTGAGATCGGGCGTATTTAAGTGATTCCCGTGGCAGATTTTAAATCTTAGTATTATTTTATTTTACATGTAAAACATCAAATTTCACATAAATATAAGCACATCCGTCAAATAGGCATCATTATAACTTGTTTTGTTCAGAAGATATTTCAATTTAAATTTTTGGTGCCACGGGAATCAATATAGTGTGCCATTGGAATCAAAATTAAAACAATTTTGTTTGAATTCTAAGTTCTTATCTAAATATTGACATCTACAAACTAATCATATAAAATAGAAATGATTAAAAACGGTAATCCAAGTAAAATAAATAAATAATATATAAATATTTCAGGGCGTTTCACACAGCGCCACCTAACCCCAAACTAAGTAACTTAATGTTTGTAATATGGTGGTTAGGATAACGGATATAATACTTATATACTTACAATATACACCAAACATAACGTATTAAAAAGCTATATATTGGCAGTCTATATTATAATAATCGTGTAAACTAAATAAAATCAACGTATTGCTGTCTTAAACAATGTAAAATTATTGAATAAATAGTCCTAGAATATGAGTTTTTTTTTCTCAGTCACAATCACTGACACGATTCACTTTAGAATCTGCTGTCGCTGTCATCAGATTGTATATTTATCATTGGTTAGGTTAATCTGGACTGAAATTGCAGTCAGCCCATAGTTTCGTTTTATTTTTGCAGCATACCTCATATCATCTTAGCCATAGGACGTCTACTGCTGAACTTAGACCTCCCTTTTAGACCTCCATATATATCGGTTGGAAGCGACCTGCTTCCAGCGTCTTTCAGCGACCTTTATAAGGTCGTCTGCCACACTTGTGGGTGGACGTTCTACGCTGCGTTTGCTTGTCCGTGGTATCCAGTCGAACACTTTTCGACTCCATCAGCCATCCGCGCTACGTGCTATGTAGCCTGCCCATTACTACTTCAGCTTCTTAATCCGCTGGGATATGTCAGTGACTTTGGTTCGTCTTCAGATCTTCTTTTTCCTGATTGAAACCCTGAGTATAGCTCTCTCCATTGCTCGCTGAGCGACTTTAAGCTTCAAGACGAGACCAACTCAAAGAAGCTGCCCAACTGAGCTAAATTCGGCGGTTGACCTCTTTCTTGAAGTTGGGTCCTACCGAATTGGACTACTTATTCTAGGTAGCTGTATGGAGTTAAGAAATTCGAGTACCGGACCTCTAACAGATACTGGGGAAGGCACAACATTGGCATTTGACTTAAGTTTGAACTTGTCCATGTTCATTTTAAGCTTACCCGTTGTGATACTTGTTCGAGGTCATAAAGCATCATGCTGAGTGCCCCTATCGACTTCGCCATGACTACGATGTCGTGAGTAAACCGAAGATGATCAATGTGGTCGTCGTTGATATTGATGCCAAGTCCTTGCCATTCCAAGAGCTTGAACGCGTCTCCCATTACCGCAGTAAACAGTTTTGGAGATATAACATCTCCCTGTCTTAAATACTCGTCTTCTCAAAGGAATCAACTTCGTGCTCTGCTCCTGTACTCAGACCAACATAGTGGCGTTAGAAAACAAACCCTTTAATGAACCAATAGTCAAAATGGCATCGCTGAAATAACTCGCGCACAGTCCGTGTTTTCACTGAATCAAAGCTTTCTCAAAGTCCAGAAACGCTAAGCTTAGTGGCAAGTTATATATTCTCTCGACTAACTTGCCGCAGCGCATGAATGTGGTCTATTGTACTAAAGCCTTTTCGGAATCCGGCTAGTTCGGGGGGCTGAAAGTCATCAAGTCTGTGTTCCAGACGACTCGTGATAACCCTTGAAAACAGCAGCTTATGAACATGGCTTAGAAGCGTAATGGGTCTGTAGTTCTTCAATAGGAATACCTCATAGTTGAGCCTTCATCCCAGAAACTGTCATGAGATTGAATTTTAACATTAGTTTGGTTAATTTGGACTGAAGTTGTAGCCAGCCCATAGTTTCGTTTTGAATTAGAAAATTTCTTTACTGATGCGCCTTTACTCTGGAAAATTTTACCATCATATGGTATATTAATATCAGTATGTTTAATCTAGACTGAAGTTCCAGCCAGCCCATAGTTTCGTTGTCTATGCAGCATACCTCACAGGTGAGCCTTTCTTCAGAAGATGTCATTAGAATATATATTAATAATATAAGTTTGGTTATTCTGGACTGAGGTTCCCGCCAAGCCTTTTATGTTTTATAGAGCTCCTATTTGATCTCATAGATTAAGGCACATTATGATGACATCTTATGTAGCTATTTTTAGCCCATCAAACAAAAGTTGCTAATTCAAAACGAATTTATGGGCTGGCTGGAACTTCAGTTTAGAATAACCAAACTGTTATGAATATACAATCTGATTATGATATCTTCCGGGGTAAAGGCGCATCAGTGAAGAAATTTGCTAATTTAAAACGAAACTATGGGCTGGCTGCAACTTCAGTCCAGATTAACCAAACTGATGTTAAAATTCAATCATATGACAGTTTCTGGGATGAAGGCTCACCTATGAGGTATTCTTATTGAAGAACTAGACTACAGGCTGACTGGAACTTCAGTTTAGAATAACCAAACTGATATGAATATACCATCTGATTCATATCGGTTTTGTTATTCAGTTCAGTTTGGTTTTTCTGATTATTTTTATGGTGGCTCGTAATGGTGCCGCATTAGCCAGAGCGGCAGTCTACTATACAATACAAAAAAAACCATCTGGTTCAAATGAAATATTATAAAGACTCAAAATCACTTCCTTGCCTGGCTTCGCTGTAGTCGAGTAAAAAGTATAAAAAGTGAAAGAATGCGCAAGAAAACTCAGGGGAAAATTGATTACCGTGGTAAAACGCCATGAGAATCAATACCATGTAAATCAAAATTGTATAGTTTTTGGTCAATATTTTTAAATACCATAATTATAGACCAATAATAATAAAATATATAATAAATAATACCCCTTTCCTAACTGCACACCCTAGTCAAAAAACCGTAAAAGCTAAAAAAATATTTTTAAACATGGAAATGGTAATCAATGACCTAGTGAACCAAAACCACGGTAATCAGTTTCTCACCTTCGTAAATCCAGTTTATAACAACGAGAGGAGCAACCCCTCTTCACGATGTTTAGAGCGCAATTGAAGTTAGCCAACAGCGGGCTTACAAGCTTCTAAGTCTTGTGGTTTATGAAATGTGGGTAGTTATGTCGCGCGCCATGGGAATCACTTTTTGTCCGGGGACAAACCTAAATTTGTTATTTTTTCTAAAACTTCGGTGAGTACAGCCTTCGCGTATTTTTTTAATCATATAACAGTTCACCCTTTATAGCTTAGATCACAGCAATTAATTAAATTCCTATTATAAGTTAGTGTAAAAAATATATTTTGTTCCAAAAATGTGTAAGGGACACCCCACGGTAATCAAATTTCAGGGCTTTTACATTTTTTTTCAGGTACTTGCAGCTAAATTTAAGCTGATGTTTATCATG
This sequence comes from Hemithea aestivaria, assembly GCA_947507615.1. Taxonomy (NCBI): domain Eukaryota; kingdom Metazoa; phylum Arthropoda; class Insecta; order Lepidoptera; family Geometridae; genus Hemithea; species Hemithea aestivaria. The sequence continues at coordinate 14,150,498 of OX382331.1, forward strand.
CATTAAGTAGATTAAACCTTAAACTAACAGAAAAAAAATACCGTTGGGTAGAATTTTTATGTTACGGGTAGTTTATTCCCAAAGACACGTAAAATTTTGTCTCTCAGGAATCACCCTTGTATTGTTTAGGCTGTTACACTTTGTTATTTTTTACTAGCGTTCCGACCCGACTTTGAACATACTGTACTTTTCTCTTGAATCATTATTTCTAATGCAGAAAATTACACTAAAATCCACAGAGTAATTTTAAAGATCTATATAAAACAAATATCGCGAGCGGTACCTAGGACGACTCAATTTTATACTATGTAAAAATATAAGTTATTTTCAACCACAGGTTTTGCCTGGCTTAGATATTGATGATTTTTTTTGCCTAAAATTGCAATTATACAGATATTAATTTTATTGTCATATAGGAGGTTTTTCTCTGTTGCATAGCTGTTTAAAAAAAGATAACTCACCAAACGCGCAAGGAGAAATTTCCTTCTTCATATAATGAAGAAGGAAATCCCTCCTTGAACTCCTTTTTGGCCTTGTCAGTTCATTATTTTGGCAATCAAGTTGAGAGCTCGCTCCAAAGCGCCAGAACTTTGTACATTCTGAACTATACTTTATTCCTGTGTGCAGTTTACCGTAACAGGAAACTTTGGAGCGCAGGTTGTTTCTTAGAGTCGTACAAAACGTTTTTCTTATTTACGACTTGATATATTAAAGCTATGGGACCATATTTTGCAGTTACAATATTGTGCGTCAGTTTTGTAGGAGATTGTAGATTACACGCGTTTTTGAATTATGAGAGTAGTTTTAAACAAGTGAAATTTTAAAAATACTTTTTAAAAACAAGCTTTAATTATCATTACCATCTTGCATCATATAGTACTCGTCAAGACGAATCAAATGAGCCCAAACTCGATGGGGTTGCGTTGTTTAATGACAGAGTTCCTATAGCCACCTTCCAGCTCCATCATCAGATCAGCTCCATGTCATAATAATATTGCATTGTCATCCGATTTACACACGCATGCAAATTTTCAGCTCAATTGGAAACCGGGAAGTGGGTCAAATCAAACTATTAAGATTTGATTACAGACAGACAGACAGACAGACAGACAGACAACAGACAGGTGAAAGTAATATAAAGCTTGTAAAATAGCTCCGTTTTATGGAAGCACTTGTTTATCTCGTATCATTATTTTTATTGCAATAATAACTGTAAAAATAGCAAATAATATTGCTAATATATCCTTTGTTAATTGCTATTAAATGACAATTAAATATTATAGAAATTTGTTAATCACACTAATATTATAAATTTGAAAATTGTAAGTAAGAGTGTATATTTGTTACTTCTTCACGCCTAAACGGGTACGCCGATTGCGCTGAAATTTGGTATAGAGATAGCTTTGACTCTGGAATAACACATAGGCTACAGTACAGCAGGTAAAACCGCTGGGTGCAGCTTGTGCATACATAAGAATCTCTATCATCTATGCACTGACAAATTGTTATAATATTGACATACCTACCAATTTTTCTTTAACAGTTCATGAGAGTATTTTTAGGTAACCTTCTAACTTCTAATAAATTTATGATTTGACTAAAATACTTTAAAATCGTTTGATAAATTGTCTAAATAAATTATTTTCTTTGTTCTCAGGTTGTAATCGAACCTACTACGGCGACATCGGCAGAACCTATGAGCTGGAACTCCATAGACCTAGAGAGGATCTGGTGCCTTACGTGTGTCTCCTCACTTTGACTGCGGCTGGTGGCGTCCACGGAGACTTGGTGCAGGTGAGCTTCTAGAAAGTTCTAGCTTAGCTTCTACAGAGTTCAATGTGACTTGCCCCGCTTTCACTAATGTTTATTGAAGATTAAGTCAACAATTTCGCTTAATTATAGTTATACTGGTACCAATCATTAAATAGTGAACTTTATTATTACGACATTTTAATTAATCAAAAAGTTTTATCTGATTGAATTTTGATTGATACATCATTCCCATTTTATAAATTTAGAGTCCTTTTATGGTCAATTGTTGCACATTGTTAACAGTATGAAAACTATAGATACCTAATAATCAACGTCCACAATTCAAAAAATATAATATACCGCTATAAAAAATCGCAAAGTCTTAATCCATAATATATAAACTCTTGCTTTCCAATAAAGAATCTTATAATCTCATTTCAATGATGTGCGAGTCCGTGCCAAAATATGAAGAGTAAGTAATAGAATTCTACCGGGACGTTGGGAATGCGCCGTGAAAAATGCTCTGTCAGGGAAGTCATTCCGGACATAGTTGAGATATAGGCATAATAACTCGTAGCAAGCCGCCATGTTTTACTGAAGGCCCTTCGAGAAATCTCATATTTTGAACCTTGAAAGGACACGTTACTGATATACTTTTGGAATTTATAAAGATATAATAATCTCAAACTCAAAATTCATTTATTCAAATAGGCTACATTGGAGCACTTTTGCAAGTCAGTTTTACATTTTTTCTATTTTAACACTCTACCGCTCGTTCGCAAGACACCTCTATAAGAAGAACGAGCAAGAAACTCATAAGTATTTCATTTTTTATTTTTTTTTTACAATTTTTATCTTGGTTACATAATTTATTGTACGTTTGAGAGGCACCAGCTGCGGTTTATCATGCAGATGTTTCCAGGTATCTTTGTCTTCTAAGTATTGACTTTTAATTTTATAATAGGCTTTCTTATGATATTCTAAAATAAATAACTTGTTTTTGATACAACATAATAAAGTAAATTTTACAAACACAGAACTTAAGCTAACAGTAGTGGTACAAATTGGCGTGTTGTTCTTTAATGAAATTGATTGGTGAAACACAAACTGTCTTTTTGGATTTATTGGTAAAAAACAATAGGCTTTTGGGGTTCATAAAATTTATTGGTGAATCATTAACTAAAATTATTTATGAGGCTGTTTAGGTAAAATTTATTTATGAATCTTCTGGTTGGTATAGTAAAAAACTGCGTAACGTGAATAGTATTGGCGTAGTAAAAATAGAAACCTTATTTTTGGCCTCACTCAAAAAACTTAGGGTGTTACGTAAGTCCTTAATTGTAATTTTGGTGGCTAGACGAATGGTCCATTAAAAGAAATATTTTTCAATTTGCGGTACAAAGTAAAAGTTAAAAATAAAATCTTCTTTGAAAGGGGTGCTAAAAACTTAAGTAATTCTAATGAAAGCAAATATTTGTACCCGTAGTCTTATGAAAATTGATTTTCATCTCAATTACATCGCGCTTCTAAAAGGTCCGCCTTCACCCAATCTACTGCCTACTCACTTCTTAACTTTATTATTAAATTTCAAAAAGTAATCCGAAATACTTGCAAAGGAATTAAATTAACGTCTTAACAAAAGCCCTTTTTGAAAGAAACTGATAAAGATAAATCTAAATAAAAAAATAAAAGCACGACTGACTTCAAAAATGTTTAAAAACCTATTGAATGGGGTTATATTATCTATCGAACAAAGCACAAAGCAGCAGAAACTATTTTCTATTTTTTAGCATCCAGTTTCTCGTTCATTACCCATCCTCTGTTTGCTACAAGAGAGCCCGCCCTTTAATTTGCATGTAATTAGACTGACTCATTACTTATCGAACTTTTCTTTCTTCCCGACGCTTTCTCATTTAAAAGTTAATTTGTTGGAAATAAATACGAGAGGGATACAGCCTTTTCTTGTTTTGTGCTTAGAAGAAAGATTTTGTGGTGTTTTCCTTTTTATATATACGGTAAATAGACCTACAGTCCTATGGAAAGCGGTGAGCCTATTGACACCTACATCGATATGGGCACTGCCTGTAAGTGGCTGGTCCTTAAATTATAATTTACTAGCTGCACCCAGCGGTTTTACCCGCAGTACTTATGTAGCCTATGTGTTATTCCAGGCTCTAAGCTACATATGTATATCTATACAAAATTTCAGCTCAATCGGTCCACCCGTTTAGGCCTGAAAGAGTAACAAACATCCATCTAGACATCCATTCTTGCAAACTTTCACGTTTATAATATTAAGTAAGATTATTATCCTTCTTGGAGAGTATGTGAGGGCGTCTTATAATCATTATTGAGAAGATGACTATAATATTATGTATAACAAGCATATGTATATGATGATGTATATTATCTTTTCTTAGCGGAGATCTATGTCATATAACCTATCTGTGTTATAAATTTCAACCCTATCCGTCCAGCGGTTTAGGCTGTGCGTTGATAGATCAGTCAGTCAATCAGCCACTCTTTCCTTTTATATATTTAGACTAAGACTAAGACTATAATAATATTATGGTCGTACGTCTAATATGGAAATGAAACTTTTCAGTTTCACACAATTACTTTTTAAAATATCATCTTCATTCATGTCATAATCATCTGTACATTATTATTTTTTAATTATTTTGCATAAAAAGTGACAATTGTTAGTTTCCAAAAATCTACATTACTGAACAAAAATAGTCATCATCCCTATTCTATACAGAGTCTTGCTGCTAAGCTATTGAACTGTCCGCCCTAAAGCATGAAAAACTCTGCAATAAATCGATAGCCGTTTTAACCTAATTACCAGGAAGTAATCTGATTATCACGCTTCATTGCTCCTTCAACAATTAGGTACCATTTTTTGTGGCGCACGTGGTTTTGAAGTGATTAGGGATCGTTGCAGACGAGCAACTTTTTTAATATCCTTCTACCTATTTTAGATTTTACATATAACACTTTTTTATTTGAATTGTATATTTTAAAGCATTGCAACATGCGTCAAACAATATTTAAAAAAATCTACTCGTAATAATTGCGAAAGTATTGTATAATTTTTTAGGATTATTAAACAATGTTTTACCTACAATGTTCTTTTTATTTGTTTTATCTAAATACTTTTATGTCGTGTTCGATAAAAATTCATCGACACAACCGCTTGGGTCGGTGCTAAAAACAAAATGAATCGCCATTAAATTCACCAAGGAAATAAACCACAAAAATGTCACACTATAAAAATGAAAACACCAGATTTGGGCTCACTCTGCTCTTTTCTACATTTCCCTGAGCAGTAAAACGTTAAGTGGCTACTAACTGGACGTAAACCACATTTTGTTGCTCGACTTTACTATATCGCTGGTCTGTGTTGCCTCTAAACTTGGGATCAGGCGTGTTTGGGCACATTCTCAAATTGACATTAAAAAATAACGCACATTATCAGGGGCTGCGCAGGCGACAGACTATCCATGACGCACTTTTTAGTCTGTGAAAATAGAACCTATGCAATTATATGCAGTAACGCACATTACACGGATTATTTGTGCGCCGGCGTCGTGTGCGTTACTGCATATAATTGCATAGGTTCTATTTTCACAGACTAAAAAGTGCGTCATGGATAGTCTGTCGCCTGCGCAGCCCCTTATTATAGTAGCAAAAGTCTTGGTCAAAGGTATAACAAATAAAAAATATAACAGCGGGGTTATTCCGGTCCAAAATAGCTTCTCGTTTTGCTAAGGTCCACTGTCAAATTTTAACAAAACTTTTGAAAAAAATCTTGAAAATTCTTACGAAACCAGTACAAAATCTAATGCATCTTATTTTTTTTTTAATTTAGCATCTTTTGGTTGCCGGCGTTTTTTTTGAATAAAAATGTGTTATATAGGTTATTTTTTTGCTTACGTTTTGCTGCGCTGTCGTCTCTTTTTTGTGCAGAATTTAGGCCCAGAAGGAAGCAAAATGTCACAGTCGGAAATTGTCATGGTAGCAATTTGTCACATTCGCGCGTCGCTAGATGATCGTCATGATAGCAAAATAAAAAAAGGATGAAAATAGGGTTTCTAATTATAAAATTTTGCTATGACGTTTTGCTGCTATGACAATTTGCTACTGTGTCAGTTTTCGACTGCGATTTTAGAAAATCACATTTTGCGTCTAAATGTTACGTTGTGTGACAAAACACGCCTGATCCAAACTTGCAAGCGTTTTCCCAAGAACATGACAAGTGAAATAGGTCAACTGCGAAGTCCAAGCGCTGACCGGAAACGGTCTTTGTTACTTCTATTCAATGAGTCAGATTGTGGTGCATATTTTCTATTTATCTAAAGGCTGTTTTGATAATGCTAACTTTTTGACTTTTATTGCAAACTTCGAGAGAACTTTATAATAGTGTTTGATATGTCGCCAAACGCTTTTATTTTTATAATATAAGTAAGAGACATGCAAGACTCTCACCAGATTGACGTTAAGTGTGTGAATTATAGTCACACTAGCGGCGCCCAGCGGTTTTACCTGCAGTACCATAGCCTATGTGTTATTCCAGGGTCTAAGCTATCTCTATACCAAATTTTCAGCTTAATCGGTCCACCCATTTAGGCGTGATGAAGTAACAAACATACACACTCACTCACAAACTTTCGCTTTTATAAGTGTGATTGTTACATACACTAGTGGTTCGATGTGCCCACAACCCTGACATTGCACTCGGCAGGAACAACCCCAGGTATTTTAGTACATTGATTTAATATACACAATATAACATATTTTATTTATGGCCCGCATATCATAATATTGCGACGTGACATGACGAAACACTCAATAGGTTCTAGCAACACTGCGTTAAAGTCATCCCGAGACATCATAAAGAAACAAAAGAAAGAAAATAAATTTATTGCCAAATTTTACAAAAATTACAAAATAAATTGAAAGAAAAAAAAATACATTATTTGGCAATAGGGATAGCCTCAGCGTGTAACTACGTCAACCCAGAGTTAGCGTAGTTGCTGGTTTTCAGGCTGCCCCCTTGCTCGAACTTAGATGGTTCGTCGAGAGGTTTGTCATAGCGGGTTTAAATAGATACCTACACATTTACTTAGTTTATAGAACAGTTGACATAAGTTGACTGCTTATACCTACCATCAGAACAAAACTGAAGTAATAAAATGTAGCTAGTTTTTTAGCTTTCTTCAATCGTCTATTTATATTAAATAGGTCACCTTCACCCACAGCTTCGTCCACTTCAATAGATTCCATTTAACGTTTTTGTTCCACTCCTTCAAAGAAATGACCGAATTTTTGCGCTCAGTTGATTTTAAAATGAACAAACAATGGAAGATTGAAAAGAAATATTTACTCTCATAAAAGCTGTTAAGAAAAGCGAAATACTCGAGTCGATTTAAATGAAAATAGAGGGGATACTTTGAAACGTAATAAAGGCGAGAGGTTTTATAATTTTTTGTAACAAAAAGAAATGGTACTAATGGTAAACTTTCTTGATTGTTCAAACAAACCTGCCATACTACACTAGACTTTTTAGGGGCTGCGCATACGACAGACTATCCATGACGCACTTTTTAGTCTGTGAAAATAGAACCTATGCAATTATATGCAGTAACGCACACGACGCGCAAAAAGTCCGGCGCACAAATAATCCGTGTAATTCGGGCAGACCGCACCGCTCCGCGTCGCGCCGCTCCGCACAAAAAGTGTGTGAAAAAAATTGAACGTTTGCTTCAACGCGCGCTAACGCAGACGGCACACACTTTAGTCGGCAATCTGCATTTGCTAGGGGTGGACGTAATGCTTTTTTCTTCTTCTTTTTCTGTACTTCATGTACAAAATAATACTTCGCGATCTCTGCACGATTTCCATAGCGTCTACGTCCCTACAGCTCTGCCGACAGAATGATCGAAGATGTGCGTCGTGTGCGTTGAGTCTGTGAAAAATCCGCAACCGACTTTTTGCGCGCCATGCAGACTTTTTGTGCGCCGCAGACTCGATCGCACAAGAAGTGTGCCGTCTGCGCAGCCCCTTAATGTTATTAACTGACACACAAACACGGTCCGCCTAAATCACAATAATATTATATACGAAAGTTTGTGAGTGAGTGTGTATGTTTGTTACTTCTTCATGCCTAAACGCGTGGACCGATTGAGCTGATATCGGGTATAGAGATAGCTCAGACACTGGAATAACACATAAGCTACAACCGCACAGCGGGTACAGCGGGTACAACCGCTGGTCAGTGATAATGCCTACGCCGTGTCAGTAATCATAACCGACGTGCTTGTCAGCGAAATAGGCCCCTAATCCCTCCCTGGCTTCACAGAACATCGCGCAGGAACACGGTTTTGTCCAGTGGTTAAAAAAATGTTCGGACGAGTGTTAGCGTGCCAGCTATGTGTATTTAAGCGTATGGCCTCTGACTCCTTTCAGATTCAATAAAACTATTTCAAGTATATTTTTATTCTTCATTGACTTTTTCACACTTTTTAAAGTCAAAGTTTTACCGTTTCACGTAGTTATTATGGAGTTCCAGGAAGTTGGTAAGTAGGCACTTTTGTGCTGAGTTTTTGAAACGAAGTCGGTAAATCACTTTTGAAATATTCAGCGAGTTGTTTACGACATAAATACTTTTAGAACATTGTAATCTTTACTGAGGGCTTTCAGTGTTATTCATAGGGAACTTTTAACTCGTTTATAATATGAATCAGACTTCTGATTGTTGATAACTGTTGACTGACTCGGTTTATGATCACATGAGCAAATGTGTGGAAAAACACTTCGTAAAAGGATGAAAGATGGATTTATCCCGCCCTCTAGGTATAGTCTGCATCATCCTTGCTTAACATCACGCGCAAGGCAGAACAGATCGCGAAAGGCTTAATAAATAAAAAAATCTGCTAACATATTCGCTAAGAATATTTAACAGATTTAATCCAGCACAATGCCTCGTGCCAAAGACAATGCGAGCTGAAACCGCTGTGTCACGGTCCCTTTCCGCTTCATAATTCCATATCATTTTGGGGTCTGACGCCTCAACTAATGGTGCGACGCTGCAGAATCTCTCCTTTTAACTTTAGATATACCTACTTTATATACATACAGTATAAAGTATGTGCAAAAATGAAGCAGCGTAGCAAAGGTGGAATACGTAGCAATAGGGACGCCGAAAGGCTATAAGATAAGGTTTAAAAAATTAAAAGCTTTCTCTTTTTAGTCTGCCACAGTATAACAAAATTATGTCGATACTTGTAAGTTTTTGGCTTTGCGTTACGTCACGCTGCAGTATTAAATACTCGCTACGCCAAGCAGTTTTACCCGCTGTACTGTAGCTTATGTGTTATTCCAGGGTCTAAGTTATCTCTGTTCCAAATTTCAACATAATCGGTCCACCCGTTTAGGCGTGAAAGAGTAACAAACACACATCCAGACATCCATTCTTACAAACTTTCACGTTTATAATATTAGTAAGATTCCGGCCAAGTTCTCAAAATTACATTTTTCCTATTTGGTCGCAGATGCAGAAAAATGAAAAAAAAGAACATAAAAACTTGGGAATCTTTTTTCCACAGATTGGACCAGAAGAGAATATTTTTATTATACAAATTTTACAGACTTTTTAATTACACATATTGTATTTTTTTTTAATTATAACCAAAATAAAACTTATATACAAGAGCCCCCGAAACCCACAAAACCGCATTCCACGACTTTTCTTTATTTCAAATTCTAGTCATGTTTTTAAAAATATCCCCATGGGTTTACTGTGCGACCAATAACGGGAATTGTTTGTTTTTCCTGGAAAAGGCGGTATTTCACTAAGAGGTGCCTGCGAAAATAACATTGTTTTTGGGTAAAGGTGGAATATAGATCCTTTTTTGTATTGTCAGCGAGTTTTGAAATATAATATCTGGTGAACTTTAAAAAGTAACCTGTGTTATTATGTACGATTACAATATTAGGCTCATTCTCATGGAATCGATTCTCATCGTCACCTTCATGGCAATTCTTATTTATTGGTTATTTGTAATGTTTAAGTATAATATTGTATAGAGCTGGATAACACGAGTAAACTTTTATATAAATGATTTAAATCGTACGTTTCATTTCGAAGAAAAACAGTTTTGAAATTTTCGATGGCACGAAAGTGATTCCGTCATTATTTTTTCACAAATTTTTCAAGTAAAACCCTTTTAAAAGGCTTAATCTATCAAAAATGTACAATAAAACGATATTCTACGTAACAACAAACCTCATTACAGAAGAAATTATGCGTAATTTGAGATATTACTTTATCTTTCACTTTACTTTTTTATTACTCAGAAATTTGGTATGTATGTATTAAAACTCTAACATAACAGATTAAGTACTTTTTAGTTGGTAAAAAGGCCCTTTCAAAAGATAAAAATCACTTTCTTGGCTTAAAAATCACCTTCATGGTTAAAATCGCTATGAAGGTGATGCCACGCTGGTGACGAAAATAACCCTTCTTGGTGAAATTCTGGAAAGTTTAGGTATAATGTATAAAATTAAATACTACATTATTATCTCGCACATTTTAGCGTTTCGAAAAGCTAGCTTTGATTTAAATAACTAAAATACAATGCATACAAATGTTGTCCATGCAAGTGATCGGTACACCCATGAATAAATTGAAACTTAGCAATTTTATTTTTTCCCATGGCTCGATAAGTCCTAGATCCTACTTCTACGATTGCAGAACATTGCCATCATTGAAATGAATTGAACTCTGTATTGGATTGTTGATGTTGTGTTTAACAGCAGCCGATAAACGACGCAAATTTAAAGCACCTAAAATCGTGTGACCACCGCATTATGTCATTTTAAATTCAAAATAATAATGAAAGGCTATTTTTAGATTGTACACCGTAAAGTATATTTGTTTGCGAAAATTTTGGTATATGTTATAAACATATACACCGAAATTTGTTAATGTAGTGCTCAAATGTTTCACTGCAACGGAAAGTGTAACACCATGAGAATACGAAAAATGGCCCCGTTTTTGACCTTTCATGTTAAATTTTAGTATTATTTTTTGGGTCTATTATGACAATCTTTATTTATTTTGTAGCTTAATATATGTTTTATCCACCTATACAAAATTCATGTCTCTTTCTTTAACCGATTAGGAAATATAACCGTGTGACCAGCAAATTTGAGCTAAAATGAGAATGAGCCATTAATTGCTTTTTCTCATTTATCGAAAATTCGATGAGAGATAATAATTAATTTAATATTCACCTCAATATACCACTGTTTACTTGCATAATATGTCAACCAAATAAATATTTTTGTCATCTATGATAGTAATTTGCAAATTGTGAGGATAGCGATTTTTTTTGTTACTTTTGTTAGCACAAAAAATTATATTGTAGGTACGTTATTTTAACGTATAGCTACTCGTCATTATTTAAATTTTCACAAACAAATCAAGAAAGAGTGTTGATACACTTTTTCTAAGAAACCTTAGAGTATTTTATGAGAGCCACATTTCCACCAAGAAACGTAAATGCGTTTACTTTCTGCTTTATCACATTCATCCCCAATAAAAGTCCTATTTGTATAGACTATTTCCTGGAAACCCACTCCCTTCTCGTAAACCTAAAATTACAAACCTCAATATTGGATTCGTAGAACACATAAATGAGCAAGTAGAGCCTTTGTGTAGACTTAAACAATGTACTTAAAATAGCTAGCGTTAATTTACAACCAAAGGCAAGATGTCGACACAACGCTCAAAAATTTCCAAAATAAAGAGGAGTAATCTTCAGACAACACCTACTAAATGATATTTTCCTATTTCATTTATCTTATTTTTCATCCCACTAATTAATTAAAAAATACCTATCATTGTTAGAACAAACGTACGTAATCAATAGTTTTAATTTCATTTTCTCAATAGAGAAACACATCACACGAACTAATAAGTTCAACGTGTAAATGTCAAAACATCGTCAGAATGATACAAAATATTATTTTTATTTACAATATTTCATTTAAGAAATCATAACGAACAGTCAGCTTAATAACTGATCTATATAATGACACAATTATCTACTACTATTACAGGTATCAGTAGGTTTGTATATCACTTAAGTATAACATTATGTCAACTCAAAATTCTTACTGTATTTACCTCCTGTCTTACCCAAATCTCGAAGTCCACCAACAAAGTCATTGAATACCTCCAAGTATTTGTGACGTGCGAAACGGCTCGTATTCCTGTAGTATCCTAATTTAGAAGCGTTGAAACTGAGCTGTGAATAGTTAAACATTGTTCCAATTGGAATCTATGCTGAACTGAACTAAAGTGAAATTTTAACTAGACTGTAGCCAACAGGAGGCCACTGGAAAATTAGGTCTGGCTATTTCGTTACTAATAAACTGGTTGACTGGTACAGAAGATTTGAGCAGAACCTGTTGGAATTTATACGTTATTCCTTTAAATACCCGTAAGATAATACATGGAATTAGATGTTACTTTACGGAAATCCATTGTAATAATCATTGTTATTGAATAACATTTAATATTTTTATTGACATATAATTGTTGAGTAGTATTAAGCGTTAATTCTGCTACAATTTGAGATCCAACTAAGCTTAAAAGATAGCAAGGACTTCAAACGATGCCAATATAATATTAAGTATTAATTCCACTACCGAATGCATCCGCCCTCACACATATGCATGCATTATAAATTATACCCCATTTACATTCAGCCGAAACGCAGCCCTGCATTCCCTGCGCATTGGCTTGTTCAATGCCCTACCCGTTTTGGCGGAATGTGGCTTTAAGGGTTATTAACTATAAGTTAGTGTCAGTAAAGTCAAACATAAAACTAGACTCTTAAAGAGACAAACGACGACGACGATGAAAACCGCAGCCTGCAGTACATGTTGCAGCAGATCTTAGTCTCTACCTGCAAGCATATCAAGAACATACTTAAAAGTTACTCCAAATGACAAGGTTCACGGTTGCCCTAACTTATCCATGACGCTTCGTATATCAAGTTGCTATACTTGCCTACTTACTCAAGACTCCAAAACTTGCAAACCCTTCTAAGATGTGAACACGAAGTTTCAAAGTAGGTATACTTTGATGTCAAAGCACCATTTACGATGCTCACTACGGAGTTCGGGCGTTCCTACTAAATTCATACCTGTAGATTGTAAACATTTAAATTTTGTAAAGTTTGACGTACTCAGGAGGTAATTAACAAGGAGGAGATTAGAAATTATAAATACGAGTAGAATAGACTGCCATTGTTGTATACTATTACAAATTCTACTTAATGGGTTGGTGCGAGGAGCATGTTGGTGAAACACCAGTGAAATTCGTTATTTCGGTCATACCAAAAGAGAAAAGTTTTTTGACAAACCCAAGTATGTAATACCATTTCTTTGCGAACAATAAACATTTATGAACCCAAAAAACCATCCACTATAAAACTGGAAGTTAAATAATTAGGCTTATTTTTTTATTTTATTATGATTTTCTTATCCATTTTGGACTACTTACCCTTGGATATTTTATGAATGCTTCTTTTATTTAATTTTCGCCACGCAACATGCTGCTAGTTCTAATATTTTCTTAACAAAATATATCCTAAATCTCAAAGCCGACACTTTAGTTTAATATTTGAGCTACATTTAAAAGAATTTAAAAGATGCATTCACGGTCCAGGCTCAGATTATACATTATACACGAAGGATATAAATTACGGGAATCTTTTGAGTCGAAACTATTCAGGCCAGCTTAGATGAGTTAACATTTTATTTTAGTTTCCACATTACTCTAGCTAAAGCAAAAATGTGGTGTAAAATTGCGTTCGTGCATTTTAAAATGCACTTTCTCGTATAATATAAAACTAGTGCATAATTTTGTGGGTGTGCGTCGTGCGTTTTGTAAAATACTTATAAATAATGTAAAGTACATAGCGAGCCAAACCACGGACAGCAGCTATTGCTATATGCAACTTACCTTACCAAGACTTCATCAATCTCTTTCTCTATTCAATCGCTTTTTCATTGGTCTCAAAGATAATAAAATTATGAATCCGCATCATCTCTATAAAAATTGAGAATTAAGTATTATGTCATCGTTGATATAAATAGCAAGGGATCTAAGACAACCTCATAATATCGTTACATTCGCTTTGTGAAAGAAAATCTTGTTGGACAACCAAGAAATCCTTTGAGTGGCTATACTCGCTTAAAGGAAAAGCGAGAGAGCAAACAAGTTCGTAATAATATAAAGGACCTTAGATTAAAATGGGAAGATACGCTACGCTACTAATATACACTATCGTTATTACAGCCAAACTTTACTAAATAAATATTATGATTTTTAATGGTTTCTTTTTATTTAACCATTGCCACGCAACATGCTGCTCGTTCTAATATTTTCAGGGATATACTTCCTAAATCTCAAAGCTTCTACATTTCAGTTCAATAAATGAGTCACATTTAAAAGAATTTAATAGATGCATTCACGCTCCAGGGTCAGATTAGACCTACTTTTTATTGGGCCTACTGGGTTGGAAAGTGTCGGTTGCCACGCCGAAGTAAAACTGTGTGCATCAATCTAATTGGAGCGTCCATTTGCGAGTCATCTATACCGTATCTTTAAGGTTTTATTAATCTAAGTAAAGGACCATGTAGCTTCAATATTAGTATCTATGTTTTATATCTCGTCAGCAAATACATGTGCCAGATATGAGATGCTCAATATCGTAGAAAAATTGCCTGTTTGAGGACCCGACAAGAGCTTACTAGAATTTATTGTTGACATTGAGAGAAGTAAACTATTATTATATCTATTGCTAGATTACTGCTTGTACATTTAGTCTTTTTGTTACTTCGGCTGTTTTTTGTGTGTATGTAATATTATTATAATTATCTATCATTATAAATTTCTTAATTTCTTTGGTGTTCAGGTACCAAAATTTTAATAAACTGCCACATGCTAAATTTTTGGTTTTTTTTTTATGAACTGCTATTATAACTCATATCATCAGTATCATAGTAGCAGTTTACAAAAACAATAGAAGTTTTTACCATTTAAATACAGTATTTTTTCACTTATTTGTAATTTGAGCGTGGAACCGTATACTGCCACTAATCTGACTCGACGTCTAGTCAATTTTTCCTCTCACAGTTTGATTCATCTCGTCAATTGACACGGACGTTCGACGGCCGACCGATGAAGCTCATCAATAAAACATGTGCAATGTCGATGCAATTCCATTACTATTTCATGGGCTTACTATTGACTGCTGACGTGTGAATTGACAACAGTTAGGGACTGCGCAGACGGCACACTTTTTGTACGATCGAGTCTGCGGCGCACAAAAAATCTGCATGGCGCGCAAAAAGTCGGTTGCGGATTTTTCACAGACTCAACGCACACGACGCACATCTTCGATCATTCTGTCGGCAGAGCTGTAGGGACGTAGACAGGCCCGGATTTAGCCAAAATGCCGCCCTGGGCAGTGAGAAAATGCCGCCCCCCTCCGCCGAAATATTATTTATAAACGCTCATCGGCTAGACATTTTGCTAAGAAATTTGTTGTCGAGTTCTTTCATATTATACGTAATTATGAATATTTATAAAAAAAATATACATCTAACTACGAAAGCTGTGTGTATAGCTTGCTTTGAAAAAGAGAAATTATAATTGAGAAATTTTATAATGCTAACTACAATAAGACCGCTGATTGTGAATTGTGACACATAGATTATAATACCGGGTTTTTATGTTTAAGTTTATTTTTCAATGTTTCAATAAAGTGTTTTATCGAGTGATTCCCAGCTCGTCCTACACGCCAACGGCCCAAATGGGACGAGTTAAATAAAATCAAAATTAATTCTATTTTCATTGCACAACTCGTCCTACTTATCTGTCAAAATGAAAAAGGTATAATCAGTAACATAAATATCTAAAATAATGATAATAATATAAATAGAATCATAAAATAATGATTTTTTTTTATGATTCTATTTATAAAAAAAATTAATGTACCTACCCAAGAAGGTTGGAACAATGGAGTTTGCAACGTCAACACTAAACTTAAGCAAGAAAAATGACGTCACAGTTGTTTGCCATCTCACTTACTCATACAGATACGTGGGCTGACGATACTATTTTGATTTTAATTTGCATAAGGTAAGTGAGATGGCAGACAACCATGACATCATTTTTTTTGCTTCAGTTTGGTGTTAACGCTGAAAATCCAATTGAGTGCAAAATTCTTGTACCTCTGTTTTTTGTTTTCTGATCTATCGACCTACTTCCTCAGATGCAGTTAGCCATAAGTACTAGGAGACTAGAAACCATGATGAGGTTAAAGATATGTCGCTCTTTTTGTTTCTTTGTCATTGTTTCTAATTCTACTGAACGGGACTCCCATTCCGACCAACTGAACAGATCAACTAGTTTGTCAGAATGGACTCGATTAATGGATTTGTTCCGTTAATTTTCAAATGACAGCTGTCAAACTTAAAATCCTTATATCTAAGTACACGTCCTAGAGTGACGCTGTCATGGAAGAAATGAAAGAGCTTGAGGAGATCTTCATTTTAAATGACAGCTGTCAAACTTCAAATGTCAATATCTCGGAAACTAATCGTTCTAGAGTGACGCCGTCATGGAAGAAATGAAATGAGGAGGAGATCTTCATTTCAAATGACAGCTGTCAAAATTAAAATGATCTCGGAAATCACTCGTCCTAGGCTGATCTCGGTCTTGATGACAGCTGTCATCTGAAATTAAGATCTCCTCAAGGCCTTTCATTTCTTCAATGACAGCGTCAATCTAGGATGATTAGTTTCCGAGATATTATCATTTTAATTTTGACATCTGTCATTTGAAATGAAGATCTCCTCAAGGTCTTTCATTTCTTCCATGACAGCGTCACTCTAGGACAAGTACTTTCCGAGATATTGACATTTCAAGTTTGACAGCTGTCAGCTGAAATGAAGATCTCCTCAAGACCTTTGATTTCTTCCAAGACACCTAAGATGAAAACTTTCCGAGATATTGACATTTCAAGTTGACACTGGCAGACTAAGACGAGTACTTTCCAAGATATTGCTACTTGAAGTTTGACAGCTGTCACCTGAAATGAAGACAATCACAAAAAAAAATTTGTGATCAACAATTGGATTGGCCCTGAATTCTAAAATGCTGACCTATGCCGCAAAGGGTGCAGTTGAAAATTGAAGCTTTCAAAAAAACACTGTTCAATACTCAATAGTTTATTTGCCTCCTTAACATGGAAGGTAGAAACAAGATCTTAGCTAGTAAGTACTAGTAGACCAGAAGTCATGAAGAGATAGCACAATGAATTTAATTTTTTATACTTCACTATTCGCGCGATCAATACATTAAATTTTAAAAGTACCTATCACTACATACCTTCTCCTAGTTTCTATTTTCCTGGTACTTTGTAACTATACCGTTGGACTACTCATTTCCACCTCGTGAATTACGGCATACGGCAGGTTAATTACGAAACAGTGTCACTAAAATATTGTCTTACTGACTGTACCTAACGTCGATAAAGTTCAAAGTTCCACACAAAAAGAGTTGTAGGACGAGTTGTGCAATGAAAATAGAATTAATTTTGATTTTCTTTAACTCGTCCCATTTGGGCCGTAGGCTTGTAGGACGAGCTGGGAATCACTCGTTTTATCTACCTATCTATCTGTCTACGACAGGTGTGCGTAAGACTCGCTTGGAGTGGCAAGAAAATTATAATATTATGTTGACTAAAAAGACTGCGAGCAGCTTGCTGCGAGCGAGAAAATTTTGTATATTTGACTACACAACAGTGGGCGCATACTTCACCCTGAGTGCCAAAATCGCTGTGAGCACCGAGAAAATTTTGTTTTTCTGACTATATAAACAATGGATGCATAGTTTGCTCCGAGTGTTAAAATAAACAAGTGAAATTTTAAAAATACTTTTTAAAAACAAGCTTTAATTATCATTACCATCTTGCATCATATAGTACTCGTCAAGACGAATCAAATGAGCCCAAACTCGATGGGGTTGCGTTGTTTAATGACAGAGTTCCTATAGCCACCTTCCAGCTCCATCATCAGATCAGCTCCATGTCATAATAATATTGCATTGTCATCCGATTTACACACGCATGCAAATTTTCAGCTCAATTGGAAACCGGGAAGTGGGTCAAATCAAACTTGCAAGATTTGATTACAGACAGACCGACAGACAGACAGACAGACAGACAGACAGACAACAGACAGGTGAAAGTAATATAAAGCTTGTAAAAAAAAATATTATTCAAAGCGCGAGAAGCTAGCTGCGAGCACCAAGAAAATTTTGTATATCTGACTGCAAAAAGTGAGTGCGTAGTTCGTTTTGAGTGCCAAAAATAAAAAAAGAAGGCGAGCAACTAGCTGCAAGTGCCGAGAAAAGTCTTGCTACGAAAAGTGGACGGATAGCTCGTTTGGAGCAAAAATCTTGAGTTTGTGTGGCCAGTATTCCAGACTTCTTATTATGAGCGCAAAAAAAAATTATAATAATAACCAGCATGATTGAGAATACAAATTTTAATTCAACATCGGATGTTTATGGATTGAATATTTTTTTCTCGTTTTGAAATTTGCCGCCCTTAGTAAATTTGCCGCCCCCTGAAAATTGCCGCCCTGGGCACTCGCCCCGAATGCCCCTAGTGTAAATCCAGGGCTGGACGTAGACGCTATGGAAATCGTGCAGAGATCGCGAAGTATTATTTTGTACATGAAGTACAGAAAAAGAAGAAGAAAGAAGCGTTACGTCCACCACTAGCAAATGCAGATTGCAGACTAAAGTGTGTGCCGTCTGCGTTAGCGCGCGTTGAAGCAAACGTTCAATTTTTTTCACACACTTTTTGTGCGGAGCGGCGTGGCGCGGCGCGGTGCGGTCTGCCCGAATTACACGGATTATTTGTGCGCCGGACTTTTTGCGCGTCGTGTGCGTTACTGCATATAATTGCATAGGTTCTATTTTCACAGACTAAAAAGTGCGTCATGGATAGTCTGTCGTCTGCGCAGCCCCTAAGGTGATTCCACACAGCCGCAGGATAGCACGGGTATGCAGGACGGAATTTTTGTAATGTTAGAATTCTTACGCACCCACCCCTATAACACATTATCGCGATCAGGAACAAAACAAAGATCGCAACCACTTTTCCGCGCCGCGTCTGCGTGACGCCAACTTGGCTATTTTATGTTGTCTTGTTTGGTTTAGGGTTCTGCAGACGGAGCAACTATTGCAGCAACTGGACTGGCAACTTTCTCCCAACTAGCTGTTTCATAAATCTATATTAGAATAGCAGGTTGCCATAAAATTGCCAGTGCTAGTTGCTACAATAATTGCTCTGTCTGCGAAGCGCTATTGACGGAACGATTACACCGGTCAACAGCATTTTTGCGCACGGGTTATACATACCTTATTTTTATGGCTTTTACACCTAGAAATAAGAATAAGAACAAAAAATTGTTCTGAAATTTCTTTTACGGGTAAAAGATGAAAAATCCAAATATAGGTCCCTATAAAGCTTTTAGTACACCAGGCTTGGTAACGTCTCTCAAATTCCATCAAGTCTTGACAAAAAGCGTTCCTTTTGGTCCATCGAATAAGCTCCCATATTTGGGTGAATCTTGAGAGACAAAATTTTACGTGTCTGGGGGAATAAACTACCCGTAACATAAAAATTCTACCCAAGGGTATTTTTTTTCTGTTAGTTTAAGGTTTAATCTACTTAATGCATGATAGATATAAGGTTAAATTTAGCTGCAAGTATCTGAAAAAAAATGTTAAAGCCCTGAAATTTGATTACCATGGGGTGTCCCTTACACTTTTTTGGAACAAAATATATTTTTTACACCAATTTATAAAGGGAATTTTATTAATTGCTGTGATCTAAGCTGTAAAGGGTGAACTGTTATATGATCAAAAAAATACGCGAAGGCTGTACACAGCGTAGTTTTAGAAAAAATAACAAATTTAGGTTTGTCCCCGGACAAAAAGTGATTACCATGGCGCGCGACATAACTACTCACATTTCACAAGCCGCAAGACTTAGAAGCTTGTACGCACGCTATTGGCTAACTTCGAATGCGCTCTAAACATCGTGAAGAGAGGCTGCTCCTCTCGTTGTTTTAAACTAGATTTACGAAGGTGCGAAATTGATTACCGTGGTTTTGGTTCACTAGGTCATTGATTACCATTTCCATGTTTAAAAATATTTTTTTATCCATTACGGTTTTTTGTTTAGGGTGTGCAGTTAGGAAAAGGGTATTGTTTATCATATATTTTATTATTAATGGTCTATAATTGTAGTATTTAAAAATATTGACAAAAAACTATACAATTTTGATTTCCATGGTATTGATTCTCATGGCGTTTTACCACGGTGATCAATTTTCGCTTGAGTTTTCTAGCGCATTCTTTCACTTTTTACCCTTTTTCAGCAAAGCCACAGGTATGGAAGTGATTTTGACAGTTTATATTTGTATATTTCATTATTTCAGATGTTTTTTTTTATATTGTATACTCGTACATCAGATTTCTTTTTATATTGTACTATAGTAGACAGCCGCTCTGGCTTATGCGGCACCATTATATCCCCACATTAAAATAAGTCACTCAGCGAGCTATGGAGATGACTATACTCGGGGTTTCTCTACGTGATCGAATCAGGAATGAGGAGATCCGAAGACGAACCAAAGGCACTGACATATCTCCGCGGATCAGGAAGCTGAAGTGGTAATGGGCAGGCCACACAGCACGTAGAGCGAATGGCTGATGGGGTCGAAAAGTGTTCGAGTGCCTATCACGTACAAGCAAACGCAGCGTAGAACGTCTACCCACAAGTGTGGCAGACGACCTTATTAAGGTCGCTGAAAGACGCTTGAAGCAGGTCGCTTCCAACACCGGTTTTATATATGGAGATCTAAAGGGGAGGTTTATGTTCAGCAGTAGACGTCTTATGGCTGAGATGATGTATGATGAAAAAATAAGACGAAACTATGGGCTGACTGCAACTTCAGTCCAGATTAACCTAACTAATGATAAATGTACAATCTGATGACAGCTTCTGGAGTGAATCCTGTCAGTGACTGTGACTGAGAACTTAATCTCATATTCTAGGACTATTTATTCAATATTTTTACATTGTTTAAGACAGCAATACGTTGATTTTATTTAGTTTACATGATTATTATATAGAAAGCCAATAAAGACCATTTTTAATACTTTATGTTTGGTGTATATTTGTTTGGATTGTTTTTAATCATTTCTATTTTATATGATTAGTATGTAGAGGTCAATATTTAAATAATAACATATAATTCATACAAAATAGTTTTAATTTTGATTCCCATGCCACACTTTATTGACTCCCGTGGCACCAAAAATTTAAATTTAAATATCTTTTGAACAAAACAAGTTATAATGATGCCTATTTGATGGATGTGCTTATAATTATGGGAAATTTGATGTTTTACATATAAAATTCAATAATACTTTGATTTAAAATCTGCCACGGGAATCACTTAAATACGGCCGATCTCAGGATTTACCCATTTAAATCTATTAATTTTATCAAATAGGAACATAACATCATGTACATTTTTAGTGTCATTTTACATCCCATACTAGAAAACTACGTTATAATGTATGTGATCCGGTCATCAAAATTTTCAACTCTTGATTGCCAATGAAACCATGACCCACTGTTTAAAATCTGTTTCAGGCTTTTTTCTACACATTGTTAACTTATTAATTTGTATAAGATAAAATAAGAAACACTTTATTGATCCACATATACAGTAAATTTTACAAACAACAAAATTAAAACTAAGGGTGTATCAATTGGCGGTCTTATCGCTCAAAGCGATCTCTTCCAGACAACCGTGCAGGGAGAGGAAATATACAACACTGGAAGGACGGTGGTTTCACAAAACTTCAAAAAAAATATAAGTAAAAATAATTTACACAAATACTTAAAAATATTTACCTACATAAACATACATACATAAATCTTAAATACATACATACTCGTAACTCCGGGAAATTAATAAATTCGCCGCAAATATAGCTAAACAAGTACGCGTCTCCTTAACATTTGAAATTTTTGAGTCACTATAACTTCATAAAAAAAAGGTAAAAAAATGTTTTTAAGTTAAACGGTTTTATTTTTAACATGTACTAAAAGCTAAAAAATAAAATCGTGAGGCACGTCAAATATCTACAATTGTCAGGGAAAATGTTCATTAGAGATTTAGCTATCTGACGTGCCTCACGATTTTATTTTTATTAAACGGTTTTATTTAGCTTACTCTGTTTGTTTTATTCTTTTTTTTTTCTTTTTTCTTGGGTCAAATTTAGTAATTGAAATTTCAACCTCTTCCTGTCAACCGATTGATCTAAAATTTGGTATACACCTTTGGTTCTGGTGACAATACAATTATATATATTCAATATTATTGTAAATCCAAGATGGCCGCCGCTACAAAATGGCGGATAACGTATTTTTTTTAATCATTTTAATATGGGTATCAAATGAAAGGGCTTGATAAGTAGAATACAGTGCACTATACAAAATTAAAATCCAAGATGGCCGCCGCTACAAAATGGCGGATAACCTATTTTTTTTCAATTTCATCAATATGGGTATCAAATGAAAGGGCTTGACAAGTAGAATACATTTTACTAAAAATCCTTAAAATAAAAAAGGTAAAAAAATGTTTTAAGTTAAACGGTTTTATTTTAAACATTTCAGCTTTTAGTACATGTTTAAAATAAAACCGTTTAACTTAAAAACATTTTTTTACCTTTTTTTTATTTTAAGGCTTTTTAGTAAAATGTATTCTACTTGTCAAGCCCTTTCATTTGATACCCATATTGATGAAATTGAAAAAAAATAGGTTATCCGCCATTTTGTAGCGGCGGCCATCTTGGATTTTAATTTTGTATAGTGCACTGTATTCTACTTATCAAGCCCTTTCATTTGATACCCATATTGAAATGATTAAAAAAAATACGTTATCCGCCATTTTGTAGCGGCGGCCATCTTGGATTTACAATAATATTGAATATACATAATTGTATTGTCACCAGAACCAAAGGTGTATACCAAATTTCATATCAATCGGTTGACAGGAAGAGGTTGAAATTTCAATTACTAAATTTGACCCAAGAAAAAAGAATAAAACAAACAGAGTAAGCTAAATAAAACCGTTTAATAAAAAGCAAATATTTTTGATTTGTTATCACACATTTTTATGTATTTTTACTTATATAATAAGAATATGTTAAGTAAAACCCGTGCGCAAAAATTTTTTATTTTTTTGTTGACCGGTGTTATTTACTTTAAATAAAATATGCTACTGTTATTATAGAAATTTATTGTCATATTATTATCAGGTAAAAATGCATCTTTTCTTAAATACAAAATTATAGGCAAATATTATTGTTAACTTACTTGAGTTTTTGCTTGTTGCTAAATAATGTACCTTATTGTATATTAAAAATTAATAAAATATATAAAAAAGTGGTAATGTGTATCAATATAAACATATTACATATTTATACAACATAAATGTAACACAGCTGCTGTTCAACCAAAAAGCGCTATAGATACTTTTGAGCGGTAGGTCTTACTTTCAATCTCCGAAATAAACTTTTAACCGCATGACCATGTACATTAACTGCGCCAAATTTATTCACCTAAGTCTTCTAGTAACTTAAACAATGAAAAATCTAAACAGTCCCAAAATATACGCGACACCTCGAGTTTGACGAAATGGGAGTTATTATTTTATTTTGATTCAGAGCAACTTAAACATTGTGACTGTGAGACAATTTTGAAAGATTCAACCATTTTCTCAGTGAAATCGTACGCTGGCTTGTCGTCCTCTACGATCCACGTAGACCCACTCTCCCCTTCATTGATCACCTCTATTATGCCATTCACTGCAGACTCCACTCTGGGAAACAAGATATTTTTATGACTGGCGCGAATTATGGCCTATATTTTATGACTTTATGAAGGTAGGGAAGAATTTTTCTTGACTATTATACCGTGGGAATGCTCGTTTTATTTATGTATTTGGATTATTTTATTAGGATCAATTTTATAGTTATTTTATCTTTAATAGATGTGCGGAACGTTTGTTTACTGAAGAATATTTTTTATCGGCACAGGCTGATTTCACTTTAATTCTATTTTATTGGAGAAGATGTAAATATTTCATAAAAAATGTATTAATATTTTAGAAGGTTTTCTAAATAACTAAAAACACTAAGAAAATTTTATTATTGTCAGATTATCAGGGGTAGACTTCCTTTGAAGGAGCTCGACCAGATAAATACCCCAAATATTGCCAGTTATTATTCTACTGCTGTACTACAGTTACTGTACTGATTATGCGCTGCGTTATATCTTAGCATCAGGAGATATCTTGCGCATCTTGTTCGTCTTCTTTAACATGTTGTGTTATTGCATGATATAAGTATAGCCAGTTTTTTTCAAAAGCCATGTCGTCGGTTCATGTTACTTTGGAAAGATGGCTTGAAAAGATACTTACCGTTGTCTTATATCTGAAGTTGATGAGTAATCAGTCATTTGTATTGCTTTATCATAATTGATGGAATTGCTTCTGTGGACCAGGGCAGTGTCAGTTGGTCCTAAACATACTGTCAAGACCTTCACTTTTGTCTTCTTAAAGTTTTCTGCTGCCTAAAACAAAAATATGTTATTATATGACGACCTCTGTGGCGCGGTGGGCAAATACCCGCTTGAAACGCAGAAGGTTGCGGGTTCGATTCCCGCATGGGACAAATATTTGTGTGATCCACAGGTATTTGTTTCTGGTCTGGGTGGTTTTTACAATATCTATTATAAGTATGTATTTACAAAAGAAAAAGTATAATAAGTATTATATCCGTTATCCTAACCACCATATTACAAGCATTAAGTTGCTTAGTTTGGGGTTAGGTGGCGCTGTGTGAAACGTCCTGAAATATTTAAAAAAATATATACTATTTCATTCATATTATTTTCATAATTCATTTGCTATCCTGTATCATTCAGTTCAATATTTTGTCGTAAGGGTAGAAGTAGCAAATAATTATATTATTCAAGTTAACCAATCATGTTGGGGAAGATGGGGGAGTTCCATGGGGAAAATTGGAGTAAACCATTTCATATATAAAATAAACTTATTTTTAAAGTAAATAGAAACAGTAACTTTATAACTACTACGAATTTTCGAGATTCATGTATAAAAATCTCAAAAATTCGTAGCAGAAAAAACTAAATAACGAAAAATTGGCAGTATCACAAAAATGTCCCTGGAATTTTCAGAAAAGCTTGGTCAGCTCCAAAAGAGCTTCCCAAAAATCCAAACCGAGTATTTCTTTTCAATTTACCTTCACCAAGTATTTTAAAACCTTTAAAGAAAAATCTGAACAAGTGAAATTTTAAAAATACTTTTTAAAAACAAGCTTTAATTATCATTACAATCTTGCATCATATAGTACTCGTCAAGACGAATCAAATGAGCCCAAACTCGATGGGGTTGCGTTGTTTAATGACAGAGTTCCTATGGCCACCTTCCAGCTCCATCATCAGATCAGCTCCATGTTATAATAATATTGCATTGTCATCCGATTTACACACGCATGCAAATTTTCAGCTCAATTGGAAACCGGGAAGTGGGTCAAATCAAACTTGCAAGATTTGATTACAGACAGACAGACAGACAGACAGACAGACAACAGACAGGTGAAAGTAATATAAAGCTTGTAAAAACCATTTCTATCCTCAAAATGAGTCAAAGTTACCGTCCTAATATTTGACGTTAGCTTTCAATAGAACCTTGGCTAAAGCGATGAACACACTTTACGAAGGAATATTTTCTTATAATATTATCGTAGCTACATACAACAGTAACAAAGGCAAACTCCACCCACCAAAAATAAAGATAAAGCCTAGTATTATTAGCACTATTTTGTAGAACAAAATCCATAAAATTTTCCATTAATAATTTTGTAGTTGTGGAAAGTCGAAGTACTAGAATATTGTGTAATTTGGTCAAACATCCTTCAAATTTTAACTAAATAAAGATTCTGATTTCATGGATACAGAAAATGCTACGGTTACTCTTGAAAGTGTCAAAAATGTATTAAATTCAATTGTGACTTCCTTTGTATTGTGCTCGAAAATTTGCCGTGACCCCATGAATTTAGCACGTTTTATCGATCAGTTATTAAATTACCTGATTAAACATCTTAATAGTAGTAACAGTACCCGCGCGCACTTCGCTGAGCGTAACAGAAAATTAGCAGTGTTGCTCTTCTATATTATGCATGTATTATACATATAAACCATTCTCTTGAATCACTCTTTCTATTAAAAGTAATCTCTTAAAACCGCAACAAAATCCGTTGCATAGTTTTAAAGATATAAGCATACATAGGGACAGACGGACACGGGAGGCGACTTTGTTTCATACTATTAGTGATTCTTTAGTATTTCTAAATGTAAATAATTGCTTCTTTTGGAGCGCGGAGTCTGCCATTTTACGTATTGTGTGATCACAGTGTAATATCCTTTCATTTGAACTTCCGGCTCTTAAGAATGTAATTACATTTATCTAGAGAGCACTTTCCCCTTAAAAATGTAAAGGGGAGATAAAGTTGTAATTATCTCCCGTTTTTGGATTTCGTTGCAATACTTTTCATTTGCTATCTTGAGATTTTTTATCGCTAATCATAACATAAAAAATACAATGGGTTTTTCTTTAGCTCTGAATAACCTCGATTTTTATTATTTTATTTACATGAAATGCTTCTAAATATTATTGCGTTAAAAATAAAATTGATTTCAAGTCTTAACTCAGATAGCGTCAACGTTGATCAAGGAACCATGGAGCGTACCATTCTCTTTTTCGACCAGTCTCAACTATATTGGTTACAATAATTATTCTGCCTACTGAGCTGAAGTCCTGGATTCGATACCCAGCTAACATTTGCATTCACAATGCACATGTCTATTTATTGATCTATGCCTTGGTGTGTATATTAGTATATTTCTATATAAATACTTATTTACTCTAAAAGCCTAAGAACCCAAAGGGTTTAAACGGCCTAGCTTCTAACCAAACAAGTGAAATTTAAAAAAAAACTTTTTAAAAACAAGCTTTTATTATTATTACCATTTAACACCATAAAGTATTCGTCAAGACGAATCTAATGAGCCCAAACTCGATGAGTTTACGTTGTTTAATTACGAAGTTCCTATAGCCACCTTCCAGCTCCATCATCAGATCAGCTTCATGTCATAATAATATTGCATTGTCATCCGATTTATGCATGCATGCAAAATTTCAGCTCAATCGGAAACCGGGAAGTGGGTCAAATTTAACTTGCAAGATTTGATTACTGACAGATAGACAGACAGACAGACAAGTAAAGGAAATAAAAGTAATAAATAGCTTGTAATAAATAGCTCGACTACCAGAAGTAAGATCAAAAAGTAAATTTTCTGGATATCACACTAATATTATAAAAGCGACAATTTGTGAGTGTGTATGCTTTTTACTTCTTCACTCCTAAATGGGAGGACTGATTGAGCTGAAATATAGTACAAAGATAGCTTAGACCCTGGAATAACACAGGCTACAGTACAGCGGGAAATACCTCTGTAAGGCTATAAGCTATGGAAATGTAAGGTACTATTTAACTGAACAATAGTTAACATACCCCCATACAGATGCTGAACTGTAGTATAGCTGTCTTAGTAGCGGCGTACACTGGCAAATGTGTGCCGATCCTGAGAGCCAAGAGTGAGGATATATTGATGACTGTGCCTCCTCCACCACCTGTGGGTACTCCCATCACTTCAATGGCTTTTAATGTACTGTTTACTGTGGCCGTCTGAAATAGAGATGTTGACAATGTTAAAAAATTTAACAAAATTAAACCATAATAAGGAGGTTTTATCGATTATTTGGTATGTATTGATATTGCTGGTACTGCGAGAAATTCACATGGGATAATCCTTTGAGGATTCAAAATTGCAGAAACGTAAGATCCGGCTTGAGGTCCCCAAGTTAACATAACGCAATAATGAACATACAAATCATAGTTTATACTTCTGTCAATAATTTTCTACTTGTAAGATATTTCTTTTTGTGTGGTGTACAATAAAGCATTATTAGCTATCTATCTATCTATCCTATAGGATAACTTTCTCCAACTATTTCTATTAAAATAATATTCAACATCCATTAACAAAAACAAATGAGGATCGACGATGTATTCAATCGAAACCTGCGAAAACAATGTCATAACATTGCAACTTTATAGGAACGCTCGCAAAGTTGATCGCGTATTCCAACTCGCTCACGAACGGATTAAACGCAGAACCAATTACATTCTGTAATCTTGTTCCGAGCACATTGCGATAAGTAATGGAATAATGCTCATAAATTCGATAATGTTACATAGGTTCGTACGTCACGCGAACAGATTGAAATCGACATGCTAATGTGCAATTACGTATCCAATTTTATTATGTATCTGAAAATAGGCCCACTTGCGAGAAATTTATTAGACGCTATGTAAGCTGGAGACCCTGGAATAGCACTCTGAATTCGTTTCGGCTGGTGACACTCATAAAGGTATTTTAAAAATGTATCGACATCTACTTTTTATTGTAGCCTTTTCCAAGTTAAATGCAAACGTTTAGTTATGTAGTTGCTTCCGTGTTTGTTATATCTCATCGTCACGTACGCTAACTGCAATAGGAATCATAATATGAATCATATAGATACATTAGACCTTGTAATAATAATAGCACATAATATGTATATATGCACATACCGGGGGTAGACTTCCTTTGCAGGAGGTCGACTAGGTGGGTACCCCAACAGTGCCAGTTATTCTACCGCCTGAGCAGTGATGTGCAAACATTGCTGTGCTTCGGTAGGAGAGCACTGTAGCTAGTGAAATTACTGGGCTGAAGAGTCTTAACATCTTATGACTCTCAAGTAAGAAGCGTTGGCGCAGTGCATCCAGAATTTTACCTTTGTAAAATACTGGGTAGCACTGTACTAATTATGGGCAGTGTTATCTTTTACCATCAGGAGAGCGTCTTGCTCGTCTTCTTACTTTGTTGTATAAAAAACATGTAATTATGTTTTTGTGTAACTTCCATTAAACAATTAGTTTTCAAAACAAAATTAAAACTTACAAAATTAACATCAATCATTTGTTTGAAAGAGCCTTCTGCACTCAAAATGGCAGCATTATTGATCACAACATCCAGCCTCCTATATTTGTCCAGCACTTGTTTGTAAGCACCGAAGAGCTGTTCCTCATCAGACACGTCACATTTTATAAACTTGGCTCTGAGTGCTCCGAATTTTGTCATGAGCTCTTTTTCTAGAGCTGCACCTTCGCGGGTTGCTATATCTAAGAAAGCCACGTGCTGGAAAAAAGAACGGTTTATTTATTAAATTTTTTGTTAAGTTGAAATAAATAATTAGGTACCTATCGGGTATATATTTTATTAATTTGGTGGTTTTATTATTTATTTTGGTAATTTGTCACTAATATTTTTACCAACTGATGGGCTTCTACACCTACCTATTAACTACTATGGCTATTATATAGGTAAATGGGAAGGTCATATTTCCACAGAACCGATAACCGATGGGCTTTACTAAGATCTTGAATAGAGATCGTGTATCGAAGGACACCCTTGGCGAGATAAGGCGACGATAATATATCCGAATAATTGTTGGGATTTAGGAAAATAATGGATGAACTAAGTGTCATGCCGTGAAGAAAGTCTAGCGTAAGCGAAACTGATGATGATGATACCAATAATTTAATTGAGGTAAACTCGTTAAATCTAAAAGTGATTGCTTCGTACTAAGATAGTTACACCAATTAACGAGACTAATGGCGTGAATCGTTTTCTTTAAAGGTGTGAAAATTCAATCACTAAGATTATTATTAGATATAATATGGGCAACATGTATAAACAAGACCAAAGATGTTGACTATTTTCAAAACTTATCCTTGCGTTTCATCATTTAAAAACAAACATTTTTATCTTATCTGAAACTCGCTTGACAAAATAAACCACTGACTATACATACCTATTCGTATAAGTACTTATAGAATTATATCTATAAAAAAATCATCATACATTTATCAGTCACACCTCCACGTAATTGCTTACACATAATTTTATAGTCAGGCGCTATAATTTTATAGTTCTTTTTGAATAAAATAATTCTTTTTTGGGTGCTTTTCAAAAGGAAAATTGTAACTCATTGTCTAGAAGGGTTCAACACCTACGTACTTTACAAGAAATTAGGTTTTGATAGGTTCATAAAGTAAACAGGTGCTGGCCACAGCTAAAGGGCACGTGAAATTAGTTTGGAACAACCGTTATAACTATCCGACCAAATTGGGATATTGCGTACGATATAGTCTTGATTAAACCAAATTGTTACAATTTTGCTCGTTAATAGGGACTAACCTAAGTTTACGCTTAAATCTATGTGTACATATATCGTTGAGATAATGAAGCTACATTGCAGTTGTACATATTCCTAATTTGCATTGTGAGCGCCAATTTTCATGTAACACATTTTAAAAACGCGCGACCAATTTTCGCCATAAAGGGTTGCTTGCCTATTCAATCATTAGGTTGGTTGGGGGTTGGAAGGACTTTGCCCAGCATTGAGACATAAATAATGCAGCACAAATCGTATTTTAATTTTATTAGAATTCAAGTTAAATTATTTTTAACTAACTAGTAACTAATCGATCTCATTCTGTGCAAAAGTAGAGCAAAATGAGTCAAAATTTTAAATAAGCCATCCCTTTATAGCTCGTAAAAGCCCATTTACTTCATCCAACGTCCTGCGGTTTATTCGAAATCTTAAAATAGGTGGACATTCCTACATTATATTATAAATATCAGACAAAATCTGTTATAGCAAAGTTAAATTTAGTTTCGGCTGTCGAACACTAATGAAAATATCACAAGATACATTTGGGTTAAATTCTCAGTATTCGATTGAGCCGAAATTGGTAGACAATAATTGACCATTGGAAGTCAATGTAGTGTTATAATGAGCTCACACTGCTGGCTTGATGACAAACATGGTAATCATGGGAGCTAATCGAACACAAAACAAAGTAACTCTACCAATTTGGGGCTGGAATAATTCTACTTTAAAAGCTATTATTACTATTTATTACTTTTATGTACGTATAATATGCATACTACTCGAGATACGAGAGATATAGGTAAAATTATGTTTACTATTAAAAAATATTGAAGTAATAAAATTATTTTTTACTCTTATATTTTTTATTCGTGTTTAGCGGTTTTACAGTTGTAATATAGCCTAAATATATGTATCATATCGTGTATTCCAATATCTGTGCTATCTACATAAGTAATTTCTTTAGCCGTGTAGAGGTAGCAACTCACATTCATATAAAAGTATAAATAGAAAAAACAATCATATATTATGTTTCACATATAATATATTATCATCAGCCTATGTTCGTCCACTGCTGGACATAGGCCTCCCCCATGGCACGCCACTCAACTCGGTCCTCCGTCTATATACCTAGTCAGGTGATAAATTCTGTCACATGTTTAATATAAAATTATTGGAACAAGTTTATTTATTATGTAACCATTTATATACCAAAATGAACTTAACAAAACATAGATTCTTATGACAATAAAGTTTATTCAAAATGACCTCCGTGATTTTGAATACAGGCCTTCAATCTGCGCGGCCAGTCGTCTATCGCAGCACGAACGAGGTCCATGTCAATATCGGCTGCTGCCTTAATCAAGGATGTCTTGAGTGACTCCAAATTGGGATGAGGCTTTGAGCACGCCTTTTCCTCCAAGTGTTGCCATATCTTGTAATCTAACGGACTCAAATCTGGACTGGAGGAGGGCCAGTCTTCGTGCCGGATGAAGTCGATTTCACGCGCCGCCAGCCAGTCTTGTGTGCTCTTCGCTCTATGAGCTGGCGCCGAATCTTGTTGGAATACCCAGTGCCTGTTATTGAACATGGTATGAGAAACAGGTTCCACGAGGTTCGTCAGGACTGTATTTTGATACACAACTGCATTCGTTTTTACACCTTTCTCACAAAAATGTACCTCTGTTAAGCCCCAATAAGAAACTCCCAACCATACCATGAGCGAGGATGGAAAATGACCTCGTTGGACACGCGGAATACGGTTGCTCGCTTCTTCACTACTGTGTGCGTACAGCTTATCATTTTGTTTGTTGTAGCTCTCTTCTACGGTAAAATTTTTTTCATCCGAAAAAAGAATTTCTCGATATTTTTTTCTCGCGTACCGCTTCAACAAAGCGCGGCATCTCTTCAGTCTCAGGTCCATTAGACGAGCATTTAAACGATGTCCTGTTTTTCTTCGATATGCCCGAAGCCCTAAGTCTTCATTTAACACCCTTTTCACCGTGGTTCTGCTTAACCCCATTTGAAGGGCCAACAGTTTCTGCTTACGTTTGGGCTTTCTTTGAATTCGCGCCTTCACAGCTTTTATCACTGCTGGAGTCCTAACAGACCGAGGGTGACCACTTCTTGACCTGTCATCTACACTAGAGTCTTCATTGTATCGTTTGATGGTACGATAAACGAATCTTTTGGTTATATTCAAATTTTTCAGTATGTCAAAAATTTGAATTGGCGCGTAACCGCAACGATGCAACGCAATAACTGCAACACGGTCTTCTTTAAGCGTCCACCCCATATTTAAAAATGAGTAAAATTCTAAAAAGTATACATTTTTATTTTCATGAACAATTCGAAATTCGAATTCAATAAACTTTTTTGTGGCCAGCATTCTAAAAGAAAAGTTTTTATTGTGTGACAATACTTATGACCTGACTAGGTATAATATATAAATAGAAAGTATTTCTTTCCTATATTTCATCATCATCATTACCCACAGCCATCTACATCCCACATAATATATTTGCAAATAATACCGATTTTAATATACACGTCCACTTGTCTACCATTATAAAATTTTAGCAGACTCATGATACATAAACTCAGCTACCTCACGAATAATAAAAGCTGAGTCACGCCAAATATGAAGAGCTGAGTCACGTAAAATTAAATATCAAAATCTTTTCAATAAAATAGTTTTACCCTCGCATTTTCCGAAAGCAGACTCCGAACTACTCCGGCACCGACACCTGCCGCGCCACCTGTCACTAAAAACACTTTACCCTCGATATTCACAGATTTTTTCACAAAAGCCATTATTTCACTGTTTAATACAAGATTTGATAAGTTTTTACTGATACACCACGATTATATACAAAGGATTAAAAATATACCATTTATGTTAAAGAAAAAAATGCAATTTATATTATTAAAATTGTAACAATGGTGGTTCTATCACTAATAAAACAAACAACACACACATAGACAACCACAACAGTGAAAGAAAAATTAATTTCGGACGAAGTTGGTTCCAAGATGTATAGTAAATGAAATGTAAATATAGAGATAACCTAACGATTTAAATACATAGATATATATATGCACTATTACAAATAATATAATATTCTTTATAGAGGCAATATAAACACAGGACCGACTCAAACAATGCTATTATCAAACTAATTCAACGATTTCGATTCAGTGTTGTTATCAGATAAGCACGCCTATTTGAGACCGGTTTTATGATTGTATTATCTTTAGAATAATGACTTATGCTGTAATGGCATTGTTGCACTGATTCGAGGTGAAGGTTATGATGACAATGGAGATGTTTTTCGCGTTTTAATTAAAGTTTTAATTATTTGCGTACTGTTTTACTGACTTGAAAATTGTATTTTTGTTGCTATTTCTCTTTAAGGAAATTAATATATTTTAATAGGGAGACTGTCAGACCAAACTATCTTTTTAGTCTATTAGGTACCTCTCCGCCTTAAGTTAACAAATAATTAAAGACAAAATAAACTTAATTCACACAAAATACAGTAAATCTAGTTCTCATTTAAAGAATCGCTTATAGTCCACAACTTGACGAGAACGTTTCGGTCTGGGCGTCACACTCGTAGAATCAGGGGCGGAGTCAGCTGAGTGATATGAGTCAGGAGATGGATCACGACATACTGCGGCAGGGGCCGGCGCGGGGCGCGCGTGCTCAGGTTCAGGTGCGGCGCGCGGTGGCGTCGGCGCGGACTCGGGCGCGCTCGCTGGAGTGGCGGCGGGCGGCGCACCAGGTGCTGCGGGAAACAGGACTACCGGTGGCATCAGAGAGGGCACCTGCTCGTACTCAATCGTCTCGTTGTCGTCACTGTGCGCTAGGTCACAATCATGCTCCTTCTCCCCTTTAAGTTTTAAAAGTTGATTAGTGTGCTTTTTGCACATCACGTTCGATTCATGAAGTTGAACTAGGTAAAGCGCGTTACCCAGTCTCTTGTGAATTGTTCCTCTCGTCCAGTGTGGTTTGTGCATTTTGTATGTCTTAACTAAAACTGTTTCATCGACATAAAAATTCACATAACGTTTTCCAGCATAGAATCTAGATTGAGAGCACTGTTTCTCTTTAACGAGGGCATCGAGTGTAGCATCACACGATGGAGGACGATTGATGTTAATTAAATCTAGCCTATTTCGCAACTTACGATTAAATAAGAGTTCCGCGGGCGATTTATTTGTTGTGCTGTGAGTTGAATTTCTATAATTAAACAAAAATTCTAAAAGTTTCGTATTCAAGTCTTTCTGGTTCGTACCAGACTCAATTATTGCTTTTATAGCTTTTTTGATTATTTTAACGCAACTTTCGGCCTGCCCGTTGCTACTCGGGTGATAAGCCGGTGAGGTAACATGCGCGATACCATTTTTGCTACAGAACAATTTGAATTCCTCGGAGACAAAAGAAGTTCCGTTATCTGAGCATAAAGTATGAAACAAGCCAAACCTAGACATGACCTCACACAATTTCTCGATGACCACTCGTGAACTGTAACCAGATGATACATCAAAGCATTCCACCCATTTGGAAAAAGCATCAACTACGATTAGATAAGTTCGGTTGTTTATCGGACCAAGAAAATCTAAATGAACGCGGTACCACGGTTGCGGGGGAAAAGGCCATGGAGCAAGGGGCGCACGGGGAGGTGACGGTCTCGACTTTATACACACTTCGCATGTAGCTACGTAATTATCTATATCAGCTGACATTCGAGGCCACCAAAATCTGTTCCTCGCTTCACATTTCATTTTGTTGGTACCGAGATGTCCTGTATGTAGTTCATGTAATAATTCCTTACGACACGATAAAGGTATAACTAGTTTATGACCTCTGAGTAGACATGATTTTTCTACAGATAATTCATGTCGACACGAGTAGTAGCATTTCAACTTATCATCAAAATGTGACGGCCAACCATTTTGTGTATAGCTACATACTTGTGACACAATTGCGTCTGTCTGTGTTGCCTTTACTATTGTCTCTAAATTGAGAAAATGTGATGAGGAAGGCCCAAACACAAAGTTGATATAAGTAGCGTTATCAACATGAACCTCATTATCGCTAACTTCGTATTGATTATCTACTGTAGACCGACTGAGGAAATCAGCTGCATTTTGATTACTACTTACATATTCAATGACATAGTTATATGAGTTTAAATAAATAGCATAACGTTGCAACCTGTTAGCAGTGACTTCCGGAACACCTTTTTCCGGATTAAAAATTGACAACAGGGGCTTGTGGTCAGTACGCAGAACAAAAGGACTGGACCGTCCATAAATATACTGATGGAATTTCCGAACGCCAAAGATTATCGCTGTCGCTTCCTTTTGTATTTGGCTATAGCTTCTTTCAGCCTTAGACAGCGATCGCGAGGCATACGAGACTGGTCTTTCAGTACCGTTCTCAATCTGAGACAAAATAGCTCCCAGCCCAGTAGGAGAAGCATCAACCGTTAGTACGATAGTAGCATCAGGATTAAAATGAGCCAATGTATCCTCAGATGACAATTTTTCTTTAATTGTTCTGACAACTTCATCATGTTCTCGAGTCCAGTGCCACGGTACGTTTTTCTGCAGTAAATTATGCAAGGGATTTAACAAGGAAGAGGTATTCTTCACAAAATTCCTGTAATAATTAACGAGTCCTAGGAACGATTTTAACTCGGACACATTAGACGGGGTTTTAGACTCGTTAATGGCTTTGACTTTACCAGGACATTTGTGAATACCAGACAATGTTATTCTCTGCACTAATTAATAGGAAATCATTGGATTTAGGAACAGAAAAGAAAACAGCGTGCTCTTAGGACAGAAGTGGTGTAATAGACAAGACATTGACGCTAGCGGCGCAGCCGCGTTGACGCTCGTGCGTTCGACATTCATAACAGTACCAACAGAAAATTCAAACCATTACCACTGTAAATGGATACCTTTTACCATGCCACTATCAAAAGCAACATAAAAAAAAAATCTCTTTCTCGAATTTGTCGTATTGGTATTTTATTCATCTTATACGTACCTCTCTCTCTCTTCAGTCGGTCCCTCAAAGTTGAGGATCGTGACTCCCTTCATGCTGCTTTCTCCAAACTATTTTCTTCCACTGGGCCCGATCTTCGGCAGTGTGGAGTGCTTCGCTGACGGAAATTTCCAGCTGTTGCGTGACCTGGTCTGACCATCTTTTAGGACTTCTTCCTCTAGGCCTCTTGCCCTCTACCTTGCCCGTTACAATAAGCCTCTATATACGTACCTACATAACAAAAAAAACAACATAGCAATTTAACGTCAGAAGAACCTTTTATACACATATCCGTTGCATATTAATGAAACCGGCAGAAATAATTAAAATAAAAAGGCAACATACTGAAAAAGTTTCGCGTTTCAAGCACCCCATTGTAGAGTTAACTGCCTGCGTGGAACGGAACATGATTCAACTTTAGAGCACCTGCATATAAACTTGTGGCTGGCACCAACTTTACCACGGAAATTGCCCTGTTTGCGTTGATGTACAAGTGAGGGTAAGTACTTTACGGTTATCTCATACAAGTACCTAACAAATCTAATAAAAATGTAATAACGATATGATAAAAATATGCTGAGAGTAGAGAGATGCAAAGAGCAGAGCTATTATGATAGCCAGCTTCACTTCGTGCTAAGTCACACGAGAACACGAGAGAAGTCACGGAGGGACTTATTCCGCCTTCTAGGTTTAGTCTGGTACCATCTACCGCACATCGTCGCTTAACATCACGCGAGATCGTGGTCAAGGGCTAACCTATAATGTATAAAAAAAAATTTGTCTAAAGATCTTTTTGAATGACATACCTCTATTTTATATCGTAGGTTAGCCTCTGACCACGATCTCTCGTGATGTTCAGCTACGATGCGGCCGTGTATGCTAGTAGACTTATTAACATGATTCAACTTTAGAGCACCTGCATATAAACTTGTGGCTGGCACCAACTTTATCGCGGAAATTGCCCTGTTTGCGTTGATGTACAGGTGAGGCCGAGGACTTTACGGTTATCTCATACAAAAGTACCTAACAAATAAAATAAAAATGTAATAACGATATGATTAAAATATGCTGAGAGTAGAGAGATTTTGATGTAGGAAGTAGAGCTATTATGAGTAGAGATATTTGCAGAGAGCAGTTTCCCTTCGCGCTATGTCGCTATGTCTTAGATATTTCTGTTCTCTAGGTTAGCAGATTAAACCAAGAATGCAGTCCCGGCCATATCAGAACATCTGATTTAAAAAAAAAAATGCGCGAGTTCTTACTTCTACTATGATATTTATTAGACAGTGTCTAACAAATAATATCACATTATTGTGAGACTTAATAACACATGGATAACAAATATTTATACAGTGCAGGAGATTACGTAGGACTTTCAATATATACTTTGGTAACATTACGACTTCAATGGACTTTATTATTTTTCATCGGATCACATAAAAATAAAATAATTTAGACAAATAGTTTAGTAAAAATGGTTTTATTTCCTTCAGTGATACGGCTTTCTATCGTTTCACATACCAGGCACGCAGCGAAGGCAGCTATTAGCCGTTTTTGTTGCGCTGTGAATGGCTCGGCCTCTTGACGCCGCTTTGGTCGTCACCCTCGAGTAGGAATGAGCTGAGGGTTTGAAGTACCTACATCTATATCTATCTATCTCGAAAGGATCACTGGAGATAGCCTTCAAGCATTCTTTATACTTTGATGCGAAATTTTTGAGTTTGGTTCGCGATTGATGGCTATTTGGTTAAGGGGATGACTAAATTTAGCTAAATATAAATATAAAGTTATTTTTAAAAAGTTGTTTATTTATATGACTGGTGACACAGTAACATACACATAATAATAATACACGACATAGCCATCCATCTAGAATGAGTTTAAGTAGTTTCCATTAATTAGCAATAGTCCTCTGATGATTCTCTCTGAGCCCATTTTTTAAAGATGGACTCATAGATAGACTCCTATAATTGTCATCCGTTACATTTATATTAAAAACTCAAAAGGGCTTCTACGCGTTGGACTTTTTTGTCTCCGTGTACGCTTATATAAAGGCCCGGTTTGACCCGTGTTTGAGAGATACACATAAAATTGTATAATAAGTAAGTAGCAATCATGGTATAAGTGAGCCAAACTCCGAACATGGGGCACTGCCCATATTAATATCATCGGCCCAGGCATGTTATCGGATGCCGGCACTTATGAAAGGCTTAGGCGTAAAATTAACTAGCTATTTTATTCACATCACTGTGATATACATAATACATACGTATGGCAAATACCCTTTGTGAATTAGATATTTATTATCAAAATTTATCCATTTTGTATCAGGAGTTTTATCAAAGTCGTAAAAGTTGTAAAATCTT
Source organism: Hemithea aestivaria (assembly GCA_947507615.1). NCBI lineage: Eukaryota > Metazoa > Arthropoda > Insecta > Lepidoptera > Geometridae > Hemithea > Hemithea aestivaria. Next base: position 14,189,273 of record OX382331.1, read on the forward strand.
CACACGTGAACACTTCATCATACTTCAAAAACACTTAATAATACAATTTTTACTTTAAATAGAATTCTAAAAAGAAAAGATTCTAATAAAATGGTGCTCCTACAATAAAAATAAAAGCAAATAACAGCAGGAACACCTCGCAGCAGGGGCCGACTCTCCACAAACAAATCTAGCTGTCGGTGGTGCGGACGGCCTACTGTGAAACAAAACTAAGGAAAGGAAAACTTGGAAGAAAATATTATTGATGTAATGGGTAGTTTAGGAGAAGAGATGATACTACTGAAACTAGTGTTCGAATGAGGTACATGCTCAATGCGTTCTTTTAAAAACTTTTAATTGTAAAAACTTGTAATATTTTCTATTTTGTTAAGATCTAGCCTGATTAAAACGCACATCGCCTGTTGACTTTTGCAATACCATAGGCAAATAATAACATACGTTTTAAAGAGTTACACATCTATTTTCAAAACGACTCTCTGAACGCGAAGAAGACTAAAATGAAGGATAAGAGAGTACGTGACAAAATCAACGAAATAGCTACTAGTTCCCTTAAGTTGAGTAAAAACTTGATCAACCTTTATATATGTAAGAGACGTTAGAGCCAGATGCACAAGCAATCTGTCAAGACTATGATGATACTCTCGTAGAAAAAAATAGTTTTAAAATGTCACAGTAGCGCCACAAACAATACAAAGTGTTTCTAGTAGGAAGTCCTGCACTTCACTTAGAAGTAGATACGCAAACACAAAAACGCAACGCGCTGTTCTCGACCGGGGTTCCACTCTAGTCTGGGCTGGAGAGTCGGCGAGAGTGCCAAGTTGCGAGGCATTGAACTTTTACAAAACCGCAACGATAAACAAAGAAGATTTTAGCTTACTTTATAACACAGAATTTTGTAATAAATCCAGACGCCTTCAAAAATTATACAATACCTACTACCGAATGTGTTTTTAAGATTAGAGCGATTTTCTTCTTGGAATTTAAAAGTGCAATTCGTAACTTGTAGTCATGACTACCACTGTAAAAAAATAAGGCAACGAAAATGAATTTTGTCTTTAGACTCTCAGAATGACCAGATCGTGATCAAAACCTTTTCTACATTGAGTAAAAAAATGATAAAGGTTCTCAATTATATGACCACATGAGACATACAACCGGCTCTACAAATAATAGTGCACAAGAAAAAAAACTAATTATACAGTATCAGCTCACACTCGCCTCTTCGCTCCTGAAACGAACTCTTTTCTATACGGATGTCTAGGTTATAAAATTAAATATCATTTACTATACGCCTGTTTAATTTCAACCAAATTTGTCTCAGTGTTTTAAAATGTTGGATTAATCAGTTACGCTTTCCTTTTAAAAATTTAGAAGAGTAACTTCACAGCCTCAGTTTCGTTTCTAGAACGTGGTACCTGCTTTTATTACTGTAGTGTATAAGTTTACTTTATAATTTACAAAACCCTGTTTACATTTTGGGGTCAGTTTTAACAGAGTGCATCGTTTAAGCCGAGGCTTAGGGTTTTAACTTTTAACAAAGCTTTTGAACTAAAAATTCTTTGTGATTTTCATATGAGTAAACATAGTAAGCAGTATGCGGATAACAATAAACAAAGACTATTTTTAAAAATATTTTATTCATGTAATAATTATGCTATAGAATTAAAAATTAACTTTATCCGACCTTAACCCTAGAATTGTAAAATTACAATTATTGTATATTTGTTTTTACTCTATAATTAGAGTAAGACATACTTGTACGAGTGAATAGGTACCTTTCTAATGATTATATGGTCTAAGCATCTTACGTGATTCATCGGCGACAGCATCAGCACTTTCTATTAGGTGGGATGTAGTCAAACGTAGGCCTATATATTGTATGTAATAAGTAGATTGTATATTCTTTAATAACTACTGTTCAGCGGGTAAAATTGCTTGGCGTAATTGGTACCATAAGGCTTTTTTAATCATTATAGTCTTTCCACGATCTCGCGTGATGTAATGCGACGATGCATAATATTATATTGTTTATGTGAAGAAGTAAGAATACGAGTAAGACGCTCTCCTGATGTTAAGAGATAACGCTACCCATTATAATCTAAACAGTGCCTATGATGTGAAATTTAAGGTGCACTGCACCAGCGCTTCCTACTCAAGAGTAAGTAGATGTTAAGACTCTTTAGCCCAGTAATTCTTTAGCAGATTAAAGCTAAAAGTTGGGATAAATCGGCGGAACGTGGTAGTAATGACTTGGCGACACGGTTTTTTCCAGTGGGTGGTAAGTAGCCATAGCCGAAGCCTACCATCAGTAGAAAAGCTTATATGTTCGAGGTTTTATTTAATGATCAGAACTAAACTATTATAAAAGACAGAGTAGCAAGAAAACAACGCAAAGCCATTATTCATTTGAGAAGCCCGCAGAATGTCTTGCGTAATTGTTGTAGTTTGCAAAACAGGCACGTGCAATTTGTTTGCAGGATAACAGATGACCTAAGTACTGGGAGTTGAGACTGTACCTATTGCATGGATGATTTATATTCTAAGGACCATGAGAATGAAGACTTGTATCAATTTTCTAACACTGAAGGTCTTTAACCGACTTTTTAGAAGGCTTTATGAACGCTTTAACAACAGTTTAGACAAAGATTTAACCGAAATCAGATTAAAAAATGTTTTACAATTTTTTGAAAGCTAGACAATATAGAAGCTTCCTAGTCAACTACGGAAGCTTTATAGTTTTTATTATTAACTTGTGTATTATAAATGTCGTCGCGTGTGTGTTGTGTTGTGTTATGTACTTATGTCATTTTATCTATTGTATAACTTAAGAGAACCTGCACTGCATTCACCATCTTCTTTCGCCACTACGCCTAAATGTTTAATAATGATTATAATATATGAGATATCTAAGCAACAAACCGAATGAATAGAAAATTAATATTGCATGTTATTTTACCTATAAGATTCTTCCGCACCTCAGTTTTTATAAGTTTTTAATGTCAAGTTCAACAATTACGAATATAACACATCTACTTAGTTAATTTCCTAAGTACCTTAGAACCGTAAGAATGTAAGCATCTAAACATTTCTTATATCCAAACTTACTTACGAAGAATTACCAAAGTTTCAGTAATTTCATTACCTAACTTACTCAAATTCCCTATTTTGAACTTTCTTTGAAGAGATGTTTATTGGGATTAATTTCATTCTTTTAAATGGGTCTATTTTGCGTTATCGTGACGTTGATCTTTCAGGTTTCATATAAATTTGCAAGATGATTAATGGATCTTGAACAAAGAACAAATAATAAAAAAGAACGGCTATGATGATTTAACAAAAAAATGTTTATATCTTTATTCTCTATAGCTAAAATTGTAGTTATTAGCTATTAGCTTTTATTGTATAGATAAGAAGACACATTTGATGTAGTCGCAGACGCTCACTTTTTGGTTAATATTTCTTGTCTCTTGTGACGATTGGCTTAAAATTACAAGAAGCGACATCGTTTTCTGATTTTTAAAATGTATGCTAGTTGTTACGCCCTCCATGATTGATAAGAGCACCACAGGTGTTTCGGTGTTGAATTAAAGTTGAATTAAACGCAAAAGTTCTCATTTTCCAAAAATACTGAACGCAAGTTTAGTTTCACAAATAGTAGGAGAGTTGATAGATACTAAATAATCAAATACTATACCAACATAGAAACATTGTTAAGTTACATAAGTATAATAATATAATCTTTAATATACCATTAGTTTTCAAACCGAGAAACAGTTTCGTGTGCTTAGTTGCTGAAAAGTTATTAAATTAAAAATATTAATTATGTGGCCGATCCAATCTTGTTCAGTAATCTATTATCTTGATGGTGAAATGGAAGTTATTTAATAATATTTCCCTAAAGTATTGCGGTGACGCGACGCCTACATGTTACGCTAAAGTATAAAGTTTCAACATGAAATGGATTACGTAGGCGTTTAATATAATGAATATTCATTAATTTAAAGGTGACTGATATTCACTTAATGAACCAATTATGTGAACATTAATTGAAAGAAAAAGTTTGTTAAATTTATGGAAAGGTAGAATAATGAACGTTGCTGTATAGACATCTTATGAATTGGCCTACTGCCAATATCCTAAATAACTAACATACTCAATGAATTATTTCAGGACTAAAGGAAGATATTATGTCATAATTACATGAAACCTTAGAATAACATTTTTTTTAAATTTAATATAATAATAATTCTATCTTAGTGTTAGTTCTATGACTTGCATGCTGTTCTATTTATGACCATTATTTCATCTTACTGTACCATGTTTGTGACAAATAATTGAATTTATTTATGAAAAAACTATCAGCAGTCTAGGTTGAGGAGTAAATAGGTAGTTAGATTGTATTTCTACATTAGAAATACAAATCATATCCCTTTTTCACTTTTCATTACCAAACATGAAATCATCAACTCAACTCAACATTTCTGCTACAAACGTCATTTACGCCTAAAAACAAAGCTTTTGTGAATGAGAACCTTAAGAAATAAAATGCTCTAGCAATATAAATGGAATACAGTTCACCCGCATACTGCGTATGAATATTCGAGATATTGGTGGATCGAACGATGCAATATGCGGCGCGATATCTGCCAGCTTTATTGACTGGCATCAGTTCGCTGTTTTTTTTCTGTAGGCGATATGGTTTCGATACAAATCGTATTAACTTTGATATATATGAAAATTGTTAATATTGTTGTTTTTTATATTAGGTATAGCTTATAGTAAGCCTTTAACTAAGATCTCGCGTGGTGTTAAGCGAAAATGCGGCCGTAGATGGTAAAAGGCTATACCTAAATGGCGGAATAAATCTATCCATTTTTTTAAATAAAAGTTACTTCTATAGGTTTTTTATGCAAAGAAGTAAGTAGACTAGCAAGACGCTCTCCCATTACCATTGGTAAGACATAACGCTGCCCATACACTGCTACCTATGATTCCACAACGATTTGAGGGGAACTGCTACTACGCTTCTTACCCAAGAGTCTTAATTTTAAGACTCTTAACTAGATTTTGGAGAATTTGACTTCATGGTTTTTTCTCAAAATAGAAAGGGGATCCCGTTTAGTATCACTGCATTAGCATGAATTGTCTATTTTACATTTAGTAGAAGGGTCAAAATCAAGTGGCCTTTTTAAACTTTTTGACATTATTTATTTCAGAGAAACCCATCTAAAAAATAGGACATTTCCCCATGTTGTTAGGCGGCCAGGTGTAATTTAAAAATAGTTGAAATAAAAATAAAATTCGCCACAAAAAGTGCTTACACATGTAATTGCAGAGATTGATATGTAATGCATTTATTCGGAGTGTGCTCGTACACTCGATCCCCGAGTTTCAGTAATGGAATCATTACACTTGATAAGGTAATCGATGCTGATTTCGCTTTTGAAATGCATGAATATTGTCTCTTACTATATAAATATTGTTTCGTAAAATATATTTTTACGTTATTTTCATAATATATGTATTTTATATTTTTTCCGAGGTAGGGTTATATCTCGCCTTCTATGTGTACTGCTACCATCTACGGTCGCATTGTCGCTTACCATAACGCGAGATTGTGGTCAAAGGTTAACCTATTACGAGTATGTATAAAAATGATATTATTTGTTAAGGATTGAAATAAAATTATAATGGTAGGTAGTTAATCCTGTCCTTTTGCACCAAGGGATGGTATTTCAGTACTTTTCTTTCACGATTCCTTTGAATTAGGTATTAATACGTCCACAGCCGATGACTAACATAAGTAGATGATCCTGCACAAAACTACATTTAGGTAATAGGTACCTACACGAGGAATTATCATGACGCGTGTTTTAAAAATAAGATAAAAATACCTACTCTTTATTGGGACCAAAACAACACAATTAGACTTAGAAAAAGTATTTAAAACTAAACAACAATTTGGTCCACATTGGGCGGCGAAAAATACCATCAAATCTTTTATTACCAAATAAAAAATAATAATTTTAGGTTTAATCTTTAAAATGGCAACATTAATATTACCACGACAGGCTTTAATGAAAATTAATATGAAATATCGTCGCATAAAATCGCCAGGAAAATTCGAGCTGTAGCTTTATCACACCGTACTTTCGTTACATAAATTGAAACGTCACATGTTTCTACGTCATATTTAAATTTCTATATTGAAAGTGGGCTAAATGTTTCAAACATTTAATTTCGATTATTTCCCAAAACTTCTAGATGCTTAGTTAAAGGTTTTATCTACTCTTTTAGGTCATTTAAGGCCGCATCCTCGATGTCATTGGAGAGATCATGGTAAAAATCTAAACTCCGAATATCACATACCACACACAGTATAAAATAAAGTTGCTTGCCGCTGTCAGTCCATATGTATGCTTAGGTATATCTTTAAAACTACACAACGGATTTTGATTCGGTTTTCATTAATAGATATAGTGATTCAAGAGGAAGGTTTATTTTATGTATAGTACATGCATACTACTCGCGGTGGGCTAATACCCGCCTGCAACAAAGAAGGTTGCGGGTTCGATTCCCGCATGAGACAAATGTTTGTGTGATCCACAGGTATTTGTTTTTGGTCTGGGTGGTTTTCAATATCTATTATTAACCCCCGACGCAAAAACGACGGGGTGTTATAAGTTTGACGTGTCTGTCTGTCTGTCTGTCTGTCTGTCTGTCTGTCTGTGTGTGTGTGTGTGTGTGTGTGTGTGTGTGTATGTGTCTGTCTGTGGCATCGTAGCGCCCAAACGGATGAACGGATTTTGATTTAGTTTTTTTTGTTTAAAAGTAGAGTTAGTCGAGAGTGTTCTTAGCCATGTTTGGTGAAAATCGGTCCAAGATGGCCGCCACTACAAAATGGCGGATTACTTTTTTCTTCCACGACCCCCTCAATATGGGTATCAAATGAAAGGGCTTAACGAGTAGATTACAGCCCACTATATAAAATTTAAAATCCAAGATGGCCGCCATCAAAAAATGGTGAATTACGTATTGCGTTGGGGGTTTTTTTAAATTTTTAATTTAACTCACTTGTAAGAATGTATTTACAAAAGAAAAGTATATAAGTATTATATCCTTTACCCTAACCACCATAATACAAGCATTAAGTTGCTTAGTTTGGGGTTAGGTGGCGCTGTGTGAAACGTCCTAAAATATTTATTTATTTACTATAGTAGAAGAATACTGATAATTTTCTATTAAGCGCGACGAAGTGCGCGCGGGTCCACTAGTAGTAAATAAAACAAAGCTCTTAAAAGATTATATTATAACTTTATTGTAAGGCAAAAATATAATATAATCTATTTAATTTTATTTTAAACCTGATTATTTAAATACAACCCTATAACTTCAACCAGGTTGTCTGTAAGAGATTGGTTTATGCGTTAAGACCGCCGATTGTTTATCTCTAGTTTTAAGTTTGTTATATTTATGTTCATAACTATTTCTTGAAATTTGGAATGCAATAAAGACTCATTCTATTCTTTACTACATCTCTTGGTATTAGACTTTATTTAATATTGATCTATAAATTGAAAATCACTATTTTAATGCCCATTAGAAAACAACATTTTACCAATATGTCGCTCTTTAACACGGGCTAAGCCCGGACCTTTTTATAGGCGTACACGGAGACAAAAAGTCCAACGCGCAGAGGCCCTTTTGAGCTTTTAATATAAATGTAATGGGTGACACTTATTGGAGTCTGTCTGTGAGTCCATCCATAGAAAATGGGCTCAAAGACAGTCTCCGCCAAGTGACAGGACTATTGCTAATTAATGGAAACTACTTGAACTAGGCTATGGATGTGCATTCTAAATGGATGTTTAATGAGGCTATTGCTAGGACTACGGCACCTGCCACTTCCGTCCCATTAGGAAATATATAGGCAGGTGATGACTCGCCACTCACTAAACGGGCCCCATTATTAACTCAAATCTCTTTCTTTAGAACTGTAAAGCAAACATTATTTCCGAGAAAACTGTGGATTTCCAACACGACCAAATCCTTCCCGACACTTTATCCTCCAGATACAACAGGGATGCAATTTGGGTGGCGCAAATTGTGTTTTCCGCGTTGCCTAGTTCCATTTCTGCTGTCAACTGCCCTCGGGAGTTCATGAAACTAGATCGAAAATTTTGATTTAAACTTCGGCCTACATTTATTATTGGTACTTCGAACATGAACGAGAAATTATATTAGACTGAGTATGGTGAAAATAAAAATGAGTTACCCATAGTTAACGCACGTACAAACTCGAATTACAATCCATCGTACACTACACAGAGTTGTTTAGTATGGTGCGGACTTACTTGATAGGCGTGATTAGTGTTCTACTGCGTAAATGTTTGTACAGGCATTTGTTTTTTGTGTGTGCCAGTACTAGCAATAAGGCTTACTACGGGTGTTTCATTTAGGTTTTAATAAAACTACTTCTAGTATTTTTTTTTTAATTTGATTATTTTCCTCAAATTTTCATTGTTAATATAAGTTAATAAATTAAATCATTGTTACATGGAATGTTTTATTTAATAAATAGCGTATGGTTTGGCTTATATTTATAGGTGATTCGATATTTCCCGTCATTCCATTTCCATTAATTTAATGACTGCTTTCGGCAGGTTAATTTTAAAGTTCCACTAATTACTTCAGTTAAATTATGCTGATGGTAACATCATTACTGCTAATGACTCTTCATCTATCCAATGACGGTAAAGTCACATCGTTCCACGCATATTTTACTAACTAAATGTGCCAAAATCGCTGCTTCTCTAAAAGCTATCAAATTAGCCCGAGTCTCTTAAACTTTAATTGTCCCACATTAAACGGTATCGGATTTAATTGACGCCGAGTCACTGCCACGCCGATTTGCTTCGACAAATTTATTCTGGTTTTAGAGAATATTTGAATTTAGATTAAGCTTGTTTGTCTTTTGTTTCAGGTCCTATTTGATAGTTTCACGCTCGGCCGCTTCACATCGTTCACTGAAGATGGCTGTCCAGACGGCTACATGCAGATACAAGAAGCAAGTCGACCGCAAGTGGGAGGCTCTTGGTGTGGCACTTCCTGGGGACCTTCCATATACTACAGTGAAACTAAATCCATCACCCTCATAATAAGGCTTCTGCATCTATCTAAGGAACAGAATAACTACAACTTTGATTTTCGAATGGCGTATAAGGTTCTGAGAAGGGATTTTGCTACGGTACGATATGGCGGAACACCGCCTTCCGGTAAGTTAATATTTTAGTTTGTAGTTTACGTTACAATAATATTATTATGGCAAGAAGCTAGCAACATAGCTATAATGACGAGGATTCTACTCATATACGACGAAAATGCCAGTTCAAATATTTATTCAGGTCACATAGTGACCCATTATTACTGTTTTTTCAATGCATGAGATCCAGAAAAGTCAAATATTCTCTTAGCAACAAACAAAATTCTAACAAAAGTATTTTCTCCAAGTTTCCGCATCGATACGCCCAATAACCATTTCTTATTGCAGAACGTCCTTATTTCAAGATGAGGCCGTTACCGTACCCCGTAAACATATCACGCGGCGAGGACGCGAGCGTCGCGCGCCCTACAAAAACCCCGGACTATTACCTCGGGGATTTGATCTCCGGGACATATTGCTCAAGGATATTTAGCGACTGCGATCGTAAAAACTGCAGACTACAGTCACCGAATTTCCCCGGCGTTTATCCAAGAAACCTAACATGTTACTACGCAGTGCGGCAACACGAGGTGCCTCAGGGGAAACATGCACTGATCGTCGTCAAACAACCGAACGGACAACTCGTCTCCATTAGGAGTCAGAAAGCACTGTACGCCGCTCAACAAGAACAAGGGAACAATGGGAGAGAACTCAAGTTCTGGCAACAATGCGACGAAGTTCAGGATTACGTGACGGTGTACGATGGTTACACGACGAGAGATCCTATCATATTAAGATTCTGCGGAGGAGGAGTATCTGTGCCCGAAGCAATATCGAGTGGGCCGGAATTATTAGTGGAATTTACTACGTCCCCTTTTGGTACATTTTTGCAACCGGCTACATCGCAGTCCCTACATGGATTCCAATTAGAAGTAGAGGTAAGTCTCATTCGGTATAATTGCTATTCGAGTGGCCTAGATTTCGTGTTATCTGCAGATACTGTAAACGTCGGTAAGAGCTAATTTATGCAGTTCTCGAAGTTTAGTTGCCAAGAGTTGGGAAGTTTTTTGTTGAACTTACACAGAGCGAGTCGTTAGCGTATTTAAATTTTGTGCAGGCAAACAAGTCCGACCCAGATACGATACGAACTTTATTAAAATTGCCTACTATATTAATATTTTCTTGTTCGTGTTAGCTTCTTTAGATCCAATGACTTTTCGAGTTTATTGTGGCCACCAAGTTCCGAAGTAATTTTAACTTGAGGATTGAATTTTTATTTTGTAACTGAACGTAGAAAATGTGAAAAGTTGGTTTTCTTGCAAGCTCCCTTACAAAGTCTTGCAAAAATTTTGCGATATACGTACCTTATTATAGTCCAATAACGAGTTCAAAGGCTTTTCATTTCCAATGGATGCTGGAAAAGGCAGATTTGGAATATGGCCAAAAACCAATTAAACGATATGCAAACTATTTTAACGTGAATTTTCATTTCGCATTTCTAAATGGAGATAAAAATTGATTAGCTAAAAGTGCCTGGTAGCATTTTCCATTATCAAATAGGAGTGAACCTGCTGCAAGTCTCAAAGACATTAGCTTAGCGCTTTCATTAATGTAATTCTATTTGCACTGCTTTTGAGAACTCAAGTGTGCTTAATACGTGAAACTGTAAAGGAGGAATCTAATAATGATTCAAGCTAGACTTGTGTTCAAATGTAGGTACATATTATGTTAGTGTACATCAATGAAAACACACTTAGCTAATTAAGAGGTTTTATAATATATTATTTGGCTGATTATAGACGTAAACTTTGGCAAGGAACAGAAACATAATGAGTTTACATATTACAACAATGAGAGAACCAGTAGTGAGCATAAATCTGGCACATGCAACGTATGCTAATATGCTAATCCTAATCGTTTGTCGAAATTAGGTTAATGTAGTCCATACATCATCATGAAGTGTTATTTAAAGTGTTTCGTTCCCTGTGAACAACAATAAATCAAGCAGTGCCCTGGAGCCCACGCTTGGGCCTCTGCCAAACTGTAATTAGTAACGTAGGCTCGCACGGACAGTATAATGGAGCAAGAGTACTCCACCCACATTGTTTTAACTTATGGAATTAGGCCACATGTTCTCCCGGTCCCTTTAAATTCTAAGCGCAATTTAACGTACCAAAGGCTAATCTAGATTAGTGGTTTTTAATTTAAAAGTACACCGAGGTAATCTCTAAACACACATTTTATTTCTAAACCAAGATTAACGGTGGACTCGGGTTTATGTAAATTTATTCCTTTTAGGTCCGGTTTGTGGATCAACAATCGCCAACATATGCAAAAAATAAGAGAGCTTGTGAGTTCTGGATAAGAGGAACGGGGAGGGGGGTCCTCGAGCATCCTCAACATTCACTACCGCCGAATACGACTTGCCTCTATCATATGCAGGGGATCGACACCTCCGGTCCATCTGGCAGGAACATAATTTACAGAAGGCCGTCGTTCTCAGCGCCGAGATTCCGCGTATGGTTTTCGGTATTGAAATTTTATGTGACTAACGCGTTGAACCCCAACTTGCCTGAGGACGAATACTGCGGCAGTCATTTGAATATATGGGACGGTCCGATGAGAATATCGCCCGGCTGCAGCGATATATTTTGGTAAGTTCTCAGTTTATTTTCCACTCCATTTACTTTATGAGTAGCTGACCTGGAAATTTGGCTATTGGATGAAATACGAGGAGATATTTTTTATGATTAGATTCATCCTGTGGTTACCAACTCGAAGTTTCTTGAGAAGAGGAGTATCTCAAGAGATTTAATTCAAATCTTTATTTTCCAGTGACAAAGAAAGATCAGTGCAGATGTCGCGAGCGACGTCTCCGCAGTCAGTCATCGTAGGTCGTCCACCTACCAACGCTACCCTTGTCGCCAGATTCTGTCGTGAACGAGCACCGCGAACCTGTGAACATGCGCTACTGAGGAGATCCAGGGCGTGTGCAAAAACTGAGAGCTTTCTTTCAAAAGGAGACTCACTTACTCTCGAATTGAAGCTGACACAAGGAACTGCTTTAAAGTAAGAGATTTTTTTAAATAAATACTAGAGTCACCTCCATTTGATATGCAAATTACTGTACTGTTTATTTTTCATTGCAGACCAGTATTTTTCAAAGCACTCTACGAATTTGTGGATTTGCACCAAGACGGAGAACCTTGGGGACGTGGAACGTGTTCTAGAAGATTTTTCTCGCGGTCGTTTCCTGAAGCACCACCAGATCCGCCTGTCACTTTCTCTTCTCCTAGAGATGTATTTCTGTATGGGAGAGGAGGAAACCGCAATATAAGGTGACCTGATGTTTTTTATTTTACATATTCTTCCACTTTACACCCCTTTTCCTTTGTTTTTGTAACCTTCACCTAATTCGTCTCATTGCAATTTCTATGAGTGAAGCAGTAAATGTCTTTCTTTTCCTTAAATTATATTCGGTACCTACTTCTGATCCGTGATTAGGGCAGAATATTAAAAATTTAACAGATAAACTACAACCTTTACAGTATTAAGTAGAAAATGATTAATTTTCCAGCTGCACATATCGTTTCGAAGCCAATCCTGGTGAAGTGATCCGCATTCGCGTATGGGGCGTCCGCAGTGGCGGTCGCCTCTGCCGCTCCGTGCACTCCGCTCACTCGCCCTGGTACAGATGCGCTGGCGACCCGACCGCTGCAGTTAGGATCTTCGATAGGCCCTGGCGAGATATTGGTACTGGAGTTCCGAGAGATTGTTTGTGCAGGTAAATGAAATATAATTATCAAGGCAAACCTAATCAAATTGCGAAATATTAACGGCTAGTGTGACACAATAAGGCAAACCAGACATTCTTCAGCGAGTCCAGGGTTAAAATTTCCAAGAACGCGCTTGAAGAAATTTGTATTTGAAAACTTGTTTGCTCTTACACAAACAACATGCAAAAAACGTGCAAAAATTACCGAAAGCATAATTCACATAATATCTATTTTTTACACTGCCTACGTCACTCCCTACACTAATTTAATGCAGAATAAGTATTTATGCGGATTTTAAATTTCGTAATAATGATACAGCTCCTCGTACGATTGAAATTACAGTGAAATTGGAGACTACGAATTCACGTCATCCTCAACGGTAGCTGAACTAAAATTCGACGTCGTGAACATGTCAGCATCAGATGACTTCCGTTCCTTTGGCTTCGAAGCATCGGTTGAGTTCGTGAGATTGGAAGACAATTGCAAAGAGACGCATAGGGTGATGGGTGCCAGTGGGCAGCTGAAGCTAGTTGCTAGTTCGGTTATGGCTGATTCGGTAAGTGGACTTTGCTATTCGTACTCCCAAGATTATGCAATAGCATTGTTTGAAGCATTTTTTAAAATAAATGTTAGCTTTTTTCTCCACATTGTAAGCTTAGGTACTTGATTATAATGTGATTTTGAGATCACACAGAGACAGATACGAGTATCAAATTAGACTGAAATGCATCTTTGTAGACATCTTTGTCTTTGTTGCATTAGAAATATCGTTCATTTAAATGATACCAGATACTAGCTCTAGACACAAAGTACACAGTCCAACGATATTGGTAACCAATAATATGTGTTAAAACCACACAAAAAATAACAAAGTAATTATATGTGTATTGTGTGTTATGTGTGTTTTTGTGTGTGTGTATGTGTATATAATTATATGTGTTGACCTTTGATATTAATATTTCCAGGATCGCTGTGACCGCCGGCCCTGGTTGATTGACCCATCACCCGGCCGTTATCTCTACCTTCAAATCAAAGGAACCATCATCAAGGAGCCAGAGTTGGATAACTTCACACTCTTAAACAATATAACCGTCGCACCTGACTTGCGGCATTTATGTAGAACTCCAAATAGGATAGCAGTGTATGCTGGTGGATTGAGCCCGATATTTATATGTCCAAATCCTCCTGACGAGGTAAGAATGTTGATATTACCTATTTATAAAGATCATAACCTTTAATGGGGTGACGATCGGGAAGGTCGCTGGGAGCGGGTGGAGGAGGAATCCGGTGGATGAAGTTGAGTGACGTGGCATGGGGGAGGCCTATCTACAACGGTGGACGAACGTGGGCTAATGATGATGATGAAAAAATCTTATCTTACATTAATTTTTAGGCTATCGTGTGTCTAGCGCCTGATACAATTATCAGATATCATCGTCAGTTTATTTGCTCTGACACATGTCTGAACACTGCACATACAGTGTTCATTTTAAAATCTTCCGCTGGCCATTGTAAAGTTACTCTACGCCATAATATTTTGAACAAAAATATTATTATTTGAATCATTAGTCCGGCCAATTACAGAATATTGCAGCACTATATGGAACCCTTTTTATGAGGTTTACTCCAAACGCATAGAGAGCATTCAAAAACGCTTTCTCTACCATATAATTTACGCCGACAACTTAGCAAAAAAAGTCCCTCGCTACAAAAGTCGACTGAAACATTATCGCATGACATCTCTTGCTGAACGTAGAAACTATATGGATATGCTGTATTTGCATAAAATATTTAATGGAATAGTAAACTGCAATGAGTTAACTAATCTCCTTCAAATAAATTCTCCATCTCGACTTCCTAGAAAACAAGTCTTCAACTTGTTTAATATACCCTTTTCAAAAACAAATCTGGGCTTTAACTCTCCTATTTCACGTCTCTGCAGAAACTACAACACCTTGTCTAAGATTCATCACAATAGCATAGATATAACGGATCCTGCTCCAAAATTTAAAAGATATTTAAAACAAATAATATTACACTAATTTGTACTTTTAAGATTATTTTTTGTTTGTTATTTTAATAGAATAAACACTTTGAATTTGTTTAAATTTAATTTAACGTTAATTTTAAAATTTTAATTTTGTTAATTACTTTTTCATATAAAATTTACATATTATTATAATACTCTCAATTTGTATTAGAATTTTGTAGGATATATAAAGCATATAGAATTTACTTATAATTTAACTATACTAATACCCTGAAATGTAAAACTTATTTAGATTTTATATTTTGTTTAGTTGTATGTGCATGCTGTGGCTCCCTCTAATTGCGGGAACACAATATCATAATACTGTTGCCTTAAGAACGATGTATTTGTGTGTATCCTACGTTGGGAGTCCTTAATAAATAAATAAAAAAAAAAAAAAAAAAACACGTTCATAACTAGAACGTGGACTAGAAGAATCCAAGTCACCTTTTTATTTATGGAAGCAAATGAATGAGACTCGTCCCTCACCGTGTTGTGTAATGTAAGAATGTTTCACAGCTTAATATATTTTCATCAATATATATATTTCAGGAGGAGGAAATAGTAGAAATTTTCTCAGACGGTTGGACCAAGGAAGTGGACCCATTAGCACGTCACGTGCTCGCTCCGCCTCCTTCTTCGGACCGTTTTGATCTGGACTGGCCGCGGTCCTTGGCAATGGAGCTCATCGCGGCCGAAAGTGGAACTTACTATATCACATGGCTAGAGCTTTCCAGAAGGTATGGCTCATTCAGTGTAAGACAATATAATTATTATTTATTATGGATGCTCTCACTTATTTGTCTGATAAGATTTTGTTCAGATTTCTAATTGTTTTGATAGCTAACACCTCTGAATTTGTGTGAGAAGACCTGATACATCGCGAAGATACATTGATATTTGGAGATAAAATCAGACAGAAATTCAAAATGAAATCCTCATGCATTATTATAATTTATGTACCGAATTCTGTAACTAGGTATTTATAATTAGCCTAGGTACGTACGTACGTATCACGTGATAGTCAGTGGAATAGCCACTGCTCGGTAAAAACATCTTGCAAATTCTCGCGGAACTCTGTATACCTAGTACCTATGTTTTAATTTACAGACAACCAAGCACACTAGGCGGTGTATACGCACTATCAGGCGAGTGCCTTTACAAATGTGCGTCACTGGATGCGTGCATCTCCCCCGCGCTGTGGTGTGACGGCACTCCGCAGTGTCCTCAGGGGGAAGATGAAAGATTGGCGCAGTGCTCCGCGCTGCTCCGTGTGCCTGCACAGTATGCGGCCGTGCTCGTGGCACTATCTGTACTGGCTGCTGTGGCCGTGGTTAGTACCTATATACCTATATTCACTGTAGCTGTGGTGTGACGGCACTCCGCAGTGTCCTCAGGGGGAAGATGAAAGATTGGCGCAGTGTTCCGCGCTGCTCCGAGTGCCCGCGCAGTATGCAGCCGTGCTCGTAGCTCTGTCTGTACTGGCTGCTGTGGCCGTGGTTGGTATCTATGTGCCTATATTCACTGTAGCTGTAGTGTGACGGCACTCCTCAGTGTTCCCAGGAGGAAGATGAAAGATTGGCGCAGTGTTCCGCGCTGCTTCGTGTGCCTGCACAGTACGCGGCCGTACTCGTGGCACTGTCTGTGCTGGCTGCTGTAGCTGTGGTAAGTACCTGGTACCTCCAATGTAGGTCGGGTATTACGCTGTGGTGTGACGATATAATACAGTATATCTGGGGAGAGGAAGAGACTCGCACAGTGCTCCGCGCTGATCCATGTGCCCGCGCAGTATGCGGCTGTGCTCGTGGCACTGTCTGTACTGGTTGCTGTAGCTATGATAAGTATCTCTAATGTAGGTTAGATCGTACGCTATTATGTGACGGTATTATATTCAGTGATGGTTTCGTTATACGCTGTGTCGTGGCGGCAGGGCGAAGTATCCCCAGACAAGAGTCTTGGAGGACAAAAATCTCACTCAACACTCGGTTTATTACTAATAGACTAGATTACTCATGCTACTCCCCGGCGCGTATCCTCATAGAGTTTCCATAAGGCCTTTAAGACTACTAAGTCCTGTTCATACATGCGACTGAATCATATAATTTTTGGTATTCTTACAATTTTCTACTACAGCAATCAGCAAAGGAGATAAACTTATGACACGGCAATTTATGCGCCAAATGGACATTGGAGTTCAGTCTCGTGGATGCAGTCTTTCAGAATCTCTTTATACAAGACTGTTTTTATTGGAAACCTTTATCATCGACTCAATTTGTACGTCGTATTAAAATATATTTCTATGGTGATTTCAGATAGCAGCAGCCCGATCCTGTCGCCGTCGTCGCTCGGCACTTCAACAGCGGCTCAAAAGCATGTCCTCAGACACCGCTATATTCGACGAAAAAGAAGTGATTTGCTGACCAAGCGAGGACTCCGTGCGATACGTGGAAATCGACCGCGTCACCACTGTGTGACTGGTTTCCAGTGCGGAGTCCTTCAAATATATAATGCTATGGTTATAGGTTAGAGGTGCGTTGTGTTCTGATGAAATTGTGGTCGATTGTTCAACTGTGGAGTGAATTCAAGTGGAATCATTTCAAAATGGTAATAATTGAAACTTTGTAATGTTCCTTACAGTCCTAATATGGGCGCGTTGTTCTGCTAATAATAATAACAATATTGTGTCTGTCAAGAGAAAGCTAATGAAGCAGGTTTTTTATATAAAAGTTAAGTTAAGAGGTTTTTTTTTTATCACAGATCTGCTGCAGTTATTATGGTACCTATTAACGTTTGGGAATTGGATATGATGAAAAGGTGCATTTCAGTTTGAAAGAACCCTTATGTGCTTACTTATTTTGAAACAATTCCACGTGTGACAAGTGAAACGGTTAAAATGTTTTCAAATGATCTCTAAATTATGTGTAAATAGTAATATTTGACGAAGTAGGACTTAGTTATATGAATAGTGTTGATTATATTTCGGACCAAGTGCTGTCGATCGGTGGTCACGGTGACCGTTTTAATACTTTTTGAAATATTATATTCTGTTAATTTAGAGAGCTTATTTTAAAAGACCTTTTATATAATAACTTAAGACAAAAAGCATTTTTTAAAACGTTCATGCGTCAACAAATTATTAAAAGTTGCATACTGAAATGTTAACCATGCCAATGCTTTACATACTTAGGTACATACAATGAGGTCGAACACTGGCTTTAAGTGGGTATCTTTAACTCAATAAGAAAACTCGTATACATTTTCAGTCTCTTTCCTTAGATGGAAGCATAATTGATTTAGTTTTGGTTGTGTTACCACTGCTTTTGTAAAAATAAAGGCGATGGTGGCTCACCATCAGGAGGAACGTCGACTTTTTTGTTGGTGTCTAATACAAGAAAGAAGCCTTAATCTAGTCTTATCTTCAACTCTTATATTTTTTAATTAAGCCTAAGTCTACACCTTAGGTATAAACTTAAAATTCGTGAATTCTCTTGAAACGATTAAAATTTCTCTTAAGATATTATATGTATTTATATTATATTATGCTTTTTTAAATTATGCTTTTGAATATTAATTTAAAATCAGGCTTGGACATTTTATACGCACAAAATTAGTTGTAACGTTAATAACTATTTAAATAGTGACTAGGTAGCTATAAGTTCAGATGTCAACCGATCGACTAAAGGCACATTGTCGACTTGATTATAGCCCTTGGCATATCTGGTGGGTCTTATAGCCCCCCAAAACATTTAAAAAATCAATATGTTACCCTTCTAAATGATATTCTAAGGAAAAAATAAAAAAATAAAAGGATTTTTTCAATCGTTTTTTAGACATTGTTACAAAACGTTAACTTATGGAAAAATAATCTAAATGAACCTATGTAAAGTAACAAATGAAAAAGAAATGTGTGTTATAACTAAATACTCACTCGATTATCTTAATTTTCTTATAGTGGTCAAAGTCTAACTCTATATTATAATGTGCACAAAAAAAGATACAAAGAAATATGAACTTATGAGTTTAAATTCATAAAAATATTTTAATCAATCCACGTAGGTATATGGCACCCACAAGACATTCCAAGGGTTAAATTGATTTACATAGGTACATAAGTTTATATATTGTAAATAAAAAATAGATATTAGTAGTTAATTTCTCAAGGTTCGTAAAATAAGTAGACATAATTCTTAGAAAATATTAAAATATTGGGCAATAATTTCTCTTGTTCGAGAATATTGAGAGTTAAAATTGTGTTCTGAAGTATTCTACGAGGTTAAATGTATTACTGTAAAATTAAAATTTAATGTCTTGTTAACTAAGAGGGCAATGTGAAATAGTATATGTAGTAGGTACTGTTAAAACGAGGGTAACAGATAATTATCTGTTAACAATATTATTATACCCATATTATGTAGGTACCTAGATTTCGCGTGAAATGTCATATACCTCTAATGTCTGAACTTAATCTCGCTATCCTAAAATCGAGTTTACATTACGAGCATGATAATTTTAAAACTCGAAGTAATGTTCTGTCGTTGCGCATCTTAGCCCTACAAATGTCTAGAAATTCACTTGTCACTAAGAAAGTATGGCGCAAAAATAATACGTCAAAGAGCCTTCTTCACGCAGTAGGTACATTTAACCTCGTCGAGAATTATATTTAATCGTATACGTGATAACAAAACTGCCATTTTGTAATGATATTGAATGTTCAATTATACATAACGAAATTGATGAATCCCGGATGATACGCGTGTTATCTGGCAGTCATTGAGTAGAATATGTATATTATCCACGACCAAAGGTTGATTGTGACGCCTAGTGTGGATACAAAGTCCAAAAAATAAAAACTTGAGAGGTGTCAAGGGACACCCGGATGAAACGAAGTTCCTTTCGATTAATGAAAATATCTGGCTTGCTTTCTATAAGAGAGAGAGAGAGAGAAACATGCGCACGCCGCACAGCTTACAATAACTTACTATAGCAAAAAGTGTCGTAACAACTTTTCGTAAGATTTTTTTTCCGTCTAGCCCCCTTTCACAACGCGCGATAAGGAACTTCGTTCCTATATACGCGTCGACTTGTAACTGTTCCGTTTTGTTTCGTCGGTTACAAAATATCTCATTTCTATCTATATTATTATTGTACGTATCTATACTCTATACCTACCTATACTAACTATTATAATATGGTCTTTTTTCCAATTTAATCTTATACATAGTTCAAATCTTAGTGTGTGGCAAATTTCGAAAAGCAAGTATAGAGGGGGTGCCATCGTTATTTTTGTTATGTTTCTAGACTTATAAGAATCTTGACGATCTGAAACTACGAGATATAGGTTGGCTTTTATAGTTTACCTGTTATAGTGATTCTGCCAGTGTAATAGGGTCGTTTATTATTAAAATCGGTCATGATTCCTACTTATTACAATATCATCTTTGTCTATTCATCTCAATTTATATCTGATCTTAAGTCACAGTCATGATTGACTATGACTTTAAGATCGAGCCTGTCGATGATCGAGCGATGATTGAGCCTGATGGCTTTGTGACTCAAACAATGTCAAATGTCAAGGTGTTATAATTGTTGAAATAAAAGTGAAGATGACGATTTACTTGCAATTTCACACATATTCTGCGCAGTGACTGCCTTATAAATAAAATTATCTTTATTACTTTTTATAATAGATTTTTATTTGTGAAATGTGCAAAAGAATTATTTTATTATATTTATTCGCGTAAGAATATTACGTTATAGTTGGTCAATTTAGAAAATTTTAATAAATCCTAATTAACTATAAATTATGTAAATAGATATAGAAAACTATTCATATCTTAGAACTATTCAAGTGATATGCATTTGTTTCCCAAGGAAAATAATAAAGTTTATTGTATCGCGTTAATAGTAGCAAAAATAGTTAAAAATAATTTTGCTCTCATTGAAACATTCATGAAAGAATGCATATAATAATTAATCCTAAAACTAAAAATAACAATACTAAATAATTAATTATAGAATCATTCAATTTTATTGTGATTTTAAATTACATTGACTTTAATATTTTGATGAAGATTTCTTATTTCCTTTGAGAATACATTTTGCTTTGCGGCGCATTATTTCTTAAGTCATTGTAACGTAGGTACCTAGTATTTTATAACATGTTTGACCTTTAAGTTAAAAATACAAAAAATATTATAATAACTTATTTTTAGCAGGTACCTAACTATTTTTAATATATATTCTAAAATGTTTTTATTTATTTCCCTTAACAGTTTTGTCCATTTTCGTTCTCATGAAATTGTGAATAATGTCACTCAAGTTGTGATAGTGGCACTTCACATTGCTATATTATTCAGTGTTTGCGTTTTTTATCGGCTATGTTCGCTATATTCGTGTAGAAGTACGAATAAGGTCTGAGATTTGGCAAATAGACGAGTAGAGCTACTTCACATCGATGTATTTGGGTGGATGAAGCTAATATGCGAACTCAAATAGCGATGTGAAGTGCTACTATGAACGTTTGATCCTTGGCGAATAGAAAAATGTAGTTGATATTATTAGATAGGCACAGTGAAAGAAAATTTAGGTTAATCTCAAGTTCTATCGGTTAAATTGGTTTATAAGTAATGTGAATTAGACTATACAAGGAGTTGGGTATTTGGAGTTTTATTATATTTATCACAATATTATTTTTCACTACGACTTGATCACTGGGTATGTTGTGACAAGGGCGGATCCAGGATTTGGTCCTGGGGGTAGCCTAGGTGCATACAGGCAAAAATATTGTACTTTTTACTACGAAAAGTATGTGTTTAGCTCGCTCTGAAATGTTAGAAAGTTCATTCAAATATCCATAATAATAAGTGCGCGAGCAGCGTGCTGTGAGCGCCTAGAAAAAAATTATAATCTTGACCATAAAATATGTCGTGCAAAATTCGTCGTGCCCCCTAAATCCGCCTATGTGTTGTGACGTAATAATTTGAAGGTTTTTCCGAATCCTATTAATATAACAAATAGCTACATACGCTAGTATGATAATGTGTTTGTTACCTTTTCACGCCTAAACCGACTAAGCTTAAATTTGGCATATAAGTAGCTTAGATCCTGGAATGACACTTTTCATCACTCTTCAGCGGGTAAAACCGCTGGGTACAGGTAGAATTAGAATACCAATAAATGTGATTAAGAAATGATTGCAAAAATTTTACCTTCACACACCGTGTTTAAAAACCTTAACTTTTAGATAGGGTCACGCGTATTTTGACAAACATGACAATTTATTCATGCTACATCATACACAGTAAACAAAACTGAACATTTTTCAATAGCAAATTTATTGAAATGTACATTGGTGGGTACTAGATTTGTACTACATATATTTGTACTAGAAAACATCTTGATCTAAATATATAAAATGAAAGGGTGACTAATTGACTGACTGATCTATCAACGCACAGCCTAAACCTGGGCGGATTGGGTTGGAATTAAGAACAAAGATAGGTTTTATGACGTAGAAAGGTCTAAGAGAGGATTTTCCTCCGCTAAGAAAGGATTTTGCCATGCGGGCGAAGCCGCGAGCATATGCTAGTAATATTATAAATTCGAAAGTGTGAATGTCGTGTATTCTTGTTGCCTCTTCACGCCTGAATGGCTAAACCATCTGAGCTTGAACTTAGAGGTATACATAGGTAGAGTCTGGAATCGCCTTTACTTTCAGCGAGTATAAAACCTCTTTATACTGTTGATTTTAAATAAGTAGTAAACAGCAAGACTAATTTGAATAATTATTGATGCAAATAAATACTCCAAATATCTAAAGATTGTAAGAATAAGTTTGTAAATGATAAATTAAGAATTACTAGTCAAAATGGAGTAGAGCGTTTGTATCGTCTTCCAATTAATTATGTACGAAGTCTGGATTTCTTTGTTCCGATAGGTTGCGCCATATCACAAGACGAAGATTTCTTTGGAACAACCTTAAAAAATAAATTAAAAAACCCTTACAATATCACACACCTAATAAAATACTAACTTAAGTATTAAAAGTTAGTTATTGCAGTCACAAAATTATCTCTACTTATTTTAGATTTTGATTAAAAACATTTTTTTAGGTATGCTAGTATTTTATTAGGTTTGTCATATGTACTTTATGTAAAGTTAAGATTTTTATTTTCGAAAGAGTTTCAAATTCACCTAGGTACGAGAAAACACATTGTTATATGAACACAAATGAATGATGATGTTGAATGTACAATTTAATATTATAATTGCGCTGGCAGTCGCATATAAGTTATCTCAAAACTAATATAAAACAAAGACTCAAAACGGTCTTTTAAAAATACATTTTTAATTTTTTATTAAATCTCGCAATTTAACTTAACCTAAAATGAAATATTAGCCAATTTTTCTCACTCGAGCCACAGAGAACCCTAGCTCTTTACGCAGAAACAAACTTAGGAATACCTAATTATTTTATGGTTATTACAAGAGTCATTTCACATGCTAATAAAAATTATGGACGTCAAGTTTCATCCTTATTTATCTGAAACCAAGGTCTATCATTTTGCGTCATTTGAACTGTTAGTATTATTTTGTAGTCATAATAACTTTTCTAAGTCGTATATTTTTTAACCCCTCGCGCAAAAACGACATGGTGTTATAAGTTTGACGTGTCTGTCTATCTGTCTGTGTGTGTGAAGAGTTAATCGAGAGTGTTCTTAGCCATGTTTGGTGGAAATCGATCCAAGATGGCCGTCGGTCCAAAATGGCGCATTACTTCTTTTTCCACATGCCCCTTAATATGGATATCAAATGAAAGGGCTTAACTTGTAGAATACACAACACTATTAATATGAAATCTAATATGGCCGCCTCCACTAAACTTTGACTAAACGTCGAGTTGCATATTTTGAAAGCGTTGGGGTTTATTAAATTTTTCAATTTATTTGTTCCGCTTGCGTCTAACTTTTGAATGTTTAAGTTAAATAGCGAGATCGTTAAAACACGCAAATAGTATAGAAAAGTTATTAAATGAGGTCAAAGGTTAACCAGAGAAATCTTCGTCGAAAACATACTATAAAGGAAACTATATAAAAATAAAGGAAACTGTAAAGATTAAAGTAATTAACCACATCAGGTGTTATCCTGGAAGACAATAATGATGGATAATAGCAGAGAATACAATATTTCGTTCATACAGAGATTACGAGATTATGATAAGAAGTTTTTAAAATAAAAACTATTTACTGCATGATTTATATGTTTTATTTACCTAAAAATTCCCTTAATTGAAGCATTCGCTCGTAATGTAACGTAACATTCGTAAGGCAAACGAACCGAGCATTAAAGTGTACAAATTGATGATACAATGTAAAATATTTTGATAAAACTCAATCATAAGCCAGATATACATAAAATACACAAAATTTATTATTTTATTACAATGCTTTAAATCAAATTTAAAATGTTACACATTACAGATGAATGCTTTAAAATTAGTTTGTTAGAATTTATACAATAAATATTATACATCTAACATTATGGCTCTAGTATAAAAGAATCCTACTATTTAAATTATAACCGTGAAAGTTTGTAAGAATGTATGGATATCTGGATGTATGTTTGTTACTCTTTCACGCCTAAACGGGTGGACCGATTGAGCTAAAATTTGGTATAGAGATAGCTTAGACCTTTGAATAACACATATACTATACAGTGGGTAAAACCAATAGGTGCAGCTAGTATTGCATAACAGTTACTGTCGTTCCTAGTTGTACAGGTACAGAATTTTGTTTAGTCTAAAGCAATCGTACTAAAGTCTATTTATTGCGAATAGTAAAACCAAATGACCACAAGCTATAATTATTGCTACAGCGTTTTAACCAGTTCATTTACACACAGTAAATTTCAAGTTAGCTGACAAAATTACTGGAATTTATGCAGTACCTATGCACAAATATTTGACGCAAAATTACTGTTTCAACGAAATATTTGCTCCTAGAGCCTAAAATTATAATAATGAATTTTTATTTTCAATAAAAAATACACACATTCTTCTCCCAAAGTTACATACTTATTAAATTAAAAAAAAATTATTCCTTACTCGATATACATAACCAAATATTAGCACAAGAAATACGAGTAGGTTCACTCTACACACCCAATATATAGAACACATTGGATGAGGTACATAAAATACTCAATCTTCCTCATTCTTTCGGTTGATCGAACACCCCTTGACCGAGAATTTCGTAAGCTTTGGTGACATTCTCTGTGATGTCTTGAGCTGGTCTGTTAGTCGTGATAAGCCAGGTGCTGCTGCTCTTTCCGACCTTATAAGCCTCCAACAACCCTCGAATTGCTGACTCTGGCCTGCAAGCAAAATTATCACTACATATTACCACCTACATATTACACACCTACACCCACATATTATAGAACAAAGTCGTTTCCCGCTGTCTGTATGTCCATTGTGGACATTAATATTAGTAGCAATGGCATTGATATAATATAAGCAAAATGTAACGTCCTTTTACAGGGATTCTTTTGAAATTAACAAGTTCTCAAATCATCGTTTGGTAATATTCAACAAAAACTCAATCTAACATTTTTATAGAGGACAATTGTTATTATAATTAGACATAACTCACAAACTACGGTTTTGAGGAAATTGATTAATTAAAATTGTCGTGTTGATTGCTTTTCAATCTGAAGATAGAATGTGGTCTAAATATTATCAATATGATGCAAGGTGATCAAAGAATAAGAGAATTTTGTAAACTCAAACTTTTATTCAAATACTTGGCTACAATAGAGCTCTTTTGCAAAATAATAAAACTGCAAAACTGGATTATAAGAATTAGAAGTATTAACTCGTAAAAAAATGATAGTGTGGAAGGATAATATATTATGCTTCGCTTTGATAACTGCGTAGACAACTAACGATATGGAACTTTTAAGTTACAATATACTTAAAATACCTTTGAAAGATTCATCGTTAGTAAAAATTAGTACCTAAGTTAAAGGTTGGTTAATACCTAGGTTAAATGGCGTGATGAGAAAGCCTTTGTTCAGCAGTGTGACTACAATGTCATAATAATATATTATGTGTATGTTTATTTCGGTCCTCGCAACACAGACTCACGTCTAGTGTGAGGACCACAAGTACTAAGTACTCGTATTCATGTTTTGTTCAAATGTTCCATTAATATATTAAAATTTACATATGAAATTTTTTTCATAGTATTATGGTTAAGCATGGAAAATAATTATCAATTATAAAATTATTTAAGTATCAGGAATGTTTTAGTGAGACTAATTTCACTGTAAAATATTTGTATTCTCATTGAATAGGTACCCCACTTTTTGTTTTTAGCTGAAATCTTGAAATAACATTAAGTGAAAGCACTCATCAGGAGAAGATGTCCACAACAAAACAAAGGCTTCTCCTTCGCACCGGTGTGTTACAGCCATGGACTACTAAAGTTAAGTTTATAGTCTGTGGTTTGTGGTTGTGGTCAGCAAATAAAAACAAAAGACGCAACAAAACACATTAATAATTTTACTTACGTTTGAAATGGGCATTCATTGATGGCAGCAGCGAGAATATCATCACTTTCTTTGTCAAAGGCAGCCATTTTAGCTGGACTAAACAAACTGGTGTCGGTGCAGCCAAAACATATTGTCATCACTCGAATTCCTGTCCTAGAGTAATGAGGCTCCATCTGAAACATATTCTTAACTATATATAACCGTACGTTGGCAATCATATGCATCACTTTTATCAAGTTCCCTTATCGCACTTTCTAACTTTTTGTCTATCCAACTCGTTTTTTAATTCCTCTTTAGATAAGTTAACATCTTTGCCTTCTATTTCAGATTGTTATCCTTCACTTCTGCATTCATATTATTACTAGCTGACCCGGCAAACGTTGTTTTGCCATATAAATAATTAAAAAAAATTAGGGGTGGACTACCCCTAACATTTACGGGGATGAAAAATAGATGTTGGCCGATTCTCATAGATACCGGATAAGCACAAAAAATTTCATCAAAATCTGTCAAGCCGTTTCGGAGGAGTATGGCAACGAAAACTGTGACACGACAATTTTATATATTAGATTAATTATCATTTTCTCAATATCTTTTTCTTAGCATCAATGAAAATTGGATAGTAATAAAAATGGAGCATAACAAATTTATCTCGTTCTTCCCAACAGCAAAATTCAGAGAAGATTAGTTCATCTACAAAGGAAGGTGAGGGATAGGTGGTTAGTTTATTTAATCCGGGACCGGGATCTGGGGAATCATCGAACTAAAGATAGTTCGATGAAATTGATTTGTCACTTTTCTACAATATAGATTTTTTTGACAAAACGTAAACTTCGCCATTAATTTGTGCACGAAGAATCACATTATGATAAGAAAACAATTGTAGCTTAATCTTAATGAATACTTACACCAAGACATGTGCTGAATTGTAAAACAGCACTCTTCGTAGCGGCATATACCGGCAGCAGCGCAGGATTGATTAGCGCTACAATAGAAGATATGTTTATAATAGTGCCTCCTTTTCCTCCGTGATCCTTTCGCATTATGTCGAAGGCTTTGAACGAGCTTGTGATTAATGCTGACTGTAAAAGAAACATAAAATTTAACCAAGTTGCTTCAAGATTAAAAAGAAGTGGCTATCTTTGAATACAAATCAGCCAAACTGAAAAACGATTGGCTGGGAAAAAATCCCCATGGAATAGATAAGACGCTTACAAAGCTGGGCTTAGGTTTTTTATATTAGATATCAATACACAACAAGCAAAAGTCCGCCTTTTGTAAATGGTTACAGTCACCTATAAATCGCCGAAGTAAGTGGGGTATAAACTTCCTTGACTTCACTGAACACCATGATGGAACCCGACCATAATGCTTGGTTTAGGTAGCGCAGGAAAGGGATATATGAGCATTGAGCATATTGAAGGAAGTCCAGCCACCAGTGCGACCCAGACCAATATCCAGCAGTGCGGTAGCCGGTAGCACAACAGCAAAATAAACCTAGTTCAAGGAAAAAATGTTTATTACATACCACATTAACAGCTATTTCTTTCAAGTACACCTTCCTATCATCGTTCATTATTCCAGCGCAGTTTACGACTACATCGATGTATCCCTGTTCTTTAAGCACAGCTTCGTATGCTTCTTCCAAATCGTTTGATGTGACGTCACATTTGTATAATTTGTATTTTCCTGCACCATGTTTATCATTTAACTTTTTCTCTAATTTTGTTCCACTAGCCACATCTATGTCTAAGGCTGCCACATGCTGAAAAATATATATATTTATTAGAATATATTCTACTTAAACTGGGTGGTTATTAACTTCTCAAAGGACAGAAATGGATGCTGTGATAGTTAATTTGTTATCTTAATACTGAGGATGTTGAATTTTCAAAAAAGAAAAGTCTTCAGTAAACTTCTTCAAGCGAATGCTATTAGTATAAAATTGATAAGATCTCTCTGCCTTTTTTTATCATTATAGAACGATATGGTTTTTATACATTTAAAATTAGAATTGTCTTACCGTACTAGTACTTACCTTAGCCCCGTTTTCCAAGAAAGCTTCTGCAACACCCGCACCAATACCGGCTGCTCCTCCAGTCACCAGAACAATTTTATTTTTAAATTCATAAATTTCACTGGCCATCTTTTCCTTGCAATCACTATTTATTTGTTAGTTTTCCTATATTTTAATTTAATCAGATTTTGTTAATATTTTGAATGTAAACTATTTTATTTAATCTTATTACTATTATGCTGTATTATTGTTTTGCGTTCTAACTGTACGTTTCTCTATAACTAGTGATGTAGCTAGAGTAACACACATCTAATATCACTCAATATATTTAAGTTGGTATCTAATCTCGAACCGGCCTAATTGATGTAAACTAATATTAAGTTTGCTAATACTCATACACTATCTCTCGCAATTATGTAAACAAAATGAGATATCATCGCAAATATTACAAACTAACGAATACTAGCTGAGAATGAAATTAGAGGATTAATTAAAATCGTAGATTGTTATCACTGAGATAATAGTTAGAGTCTAAACTTTGCAGTACATTTGAATTTCAAATTAGCCAATTTAGTTGGGAAAAAATTAAATTTAATAGTAAATTTGAAGATTGGTTTCTAAATTAAAGTAATACAATAAAATACTAATAAAATAATAAATATTTGTAAAATGTAAAATGTGCAATAGTAATATTTTATAAATGCGATAGCGTGGATAAGTGAATGTGTATTTACCTCTTCATGCCTAAACAGGTGAACCTGTTGGGCTAAAATTTGGTATATATGTAGCTTAGATCTTGGAATAACACATAGTATTTCAGCACGTAAAACCGCTAAGCATTGCTACTTAAAACTAGATATTTTATAAATCATTAAATCCATAGGTTTATTGTTTTTGCCCTTCTTAGTTAACAAATAATGGAGCTCGAGCTCATAAATATTTTTATGGTGAAAAAATTCACAGAGTAAAATTGTTTTAACACCTATCGTGCACGTTATTTTAAAGCCATAATAATAAATGAATATTACAGTAATTAAATTTAAATTATTATAATGTGACTAGCAAGATTGTTATATTTTATGTATGAACACGCCTATGATTGTTTTTGATAGTTTTTTTTTTATACTGAATAGGCCTACGTTTGACCACAGAAGAATCACAAATACACCGTCACCTTTAGGAGATATCACTTGAACTGAACAAGCAAGTGCATTAGATGTATGATCGGAACGGTTGCACAACTCTACTATGCCAAGGTTGTACGCGGCGGAAAGTTGAAACTCGTTTGAATAGTCCTTGAGCTGATACTAGGGTTATCTGTCTATGACCTGCTTACTACCGAATTTAACTTGAACAAAATAATTAATAATAGATAATAAACCAGAAATATAAGATGAACAAAGTCCATATTGTTTTCTTGTATCTCAGAGGTGATACGATTAAGTACGTTAGTTAAATGATTATGATTGGTACTACTAGTATCAAAGTCCAAAAGACATTACTACAAAGGGGTCAATCACTATATATAGTATATAGTCATTGTGCCCAAATACATATTACAAATAACATGTGTAAAATATGGATTTTGGGCTCTTAAAGGAGTCCACTACGGTAATGGCTGCACTCAGCAGTCCCCTAGTCCCGTCACCTGATTCTGGTTTCACAACGATTGCCCTCTTAAAGTAACGTATGCCCTTAAAATCTGGATAAAATACGAGTAATACCAAAGTTTTCTTTATAATATTTATATTTTAATTTGTTTCAATGTATCTTGTTTTCTTTTTAATATCGACATTAAATATGCGTTTATTAATCCATAATTATTCTCTTTCAGGGAAAACTCCTTTAGCAAGAATAGCATAAGCTTTCCTCACATTTTCAGTGATATCTTGAGCAGGTGTGTCGTGTGTGATAAGCCAAGTGCTGGTGGTCTTTCCGACCCTGTGTGCTTCGAGTAACCCTCGGACTGCTGACTCAAGCCTGCAAGGTAAATAATTAAAAATATCTCTTTAGGAGTAGGTACGCCGCTTCCCGTGGCACTAGATTTGTTTGTACTACAATCTATGTCAAAATCATTGGAAACAGAGTGATGGTGCTCGATTTGTGTTGGACAGGTATTATTTTGGTATATCGGTGAAATCGCACTACAGTGGCACGGCGCGGCCAAGTAATTTGTATGAAAATGCTGCGCCGCGTCCCTGCCACGTAGTGCGGTATGTCCCATACTTTTTTATACAGAGATACTTGGCCGCGCCGTGCCGCGATGCGCCGCTACAGTGTAGTTGCCGCGTAGTGCGATTGCACCTTAATGATAGTAGCCTGAGCGGACAAATAGCCAATGCGATGCCGAACACTCCAACGCTTTTAGAGAATCTTTGGCGAGTTGCCTATTGCCTAAACGACTAAGATTAAATTGAGCATCTTTGGCAATCATTGATGACAACTTTATAAGCATCGGATAGGATATCTGATAAAAAAACTATAATATAAAATAGTTATGTAAAAACCTGTATTTTAATATAGAAAACTATAGATCTCTCTCTATTATGATCTTAATATGGAAAGGAAACAGAGATTTAAACTTACCTTTGATACGGCACCGTCTTAGCTGCAGCTTGTAAAAAATCATCGGTCTCTTTATCAAAAGCATGCATTTTTTCAGGACTGAACAGGGTGGTGTCTGTTATTCCAAAACAAATGGTTATCACGCGAACACCTGACCTAGAATAATGAGGGTCCATCTAAAAAAAACAATGTTTCTATAGTTGAAAGTGCATCGCAACATGAATTAAATGTTACGCACATCCTCCTAATATTGTAAATGTGATAGTTTGTAAGAATGTCTGGATGTTTGTGTATTCACCTAGGGTAGACTTCTTTTGCAGGTAGACTAGGTGGGTAACCCAACAGTGTCAGTTATTCTACCGCCTGAGCAGTGATATGCAAACATTACTGTGCTTCAGTAGGAGGGCACTGTAGCTAGTGAAATTACTGTGCTGAAGAGTCTTAACATCTTATGACTCTTAAGTAAGAAGCGTTGGTGCAGTGCTTTAGGTAGCACTGTACTAATCATGGGCAATGTTATCTCTTATCTTATAATCAGAAGATCGTCTTCTTTAGATTGAGCTAAAATTTTGTATAGAGATACCTTAAGAGCCTGAATTTACATATAGGCTGCAATACAGCGGGTAAAACCACTGGGCGCAGCTAGTAACATATATTTACGTAGCACTTTCAGATTTAAATTTACTCATTAGCCTCTATTTGTAATTAAATGTCATAACAACATCATGTCATTATACAATATAATATGACATTAGATTGTGTTAGTAATATGTTATTCAAGAAAATAGTACTCTGATATTTTATACGCCAGACATCAGATAAGCCTTATCGGACAATATGATTTTTAAAGACAGTGAATGTCAGGAGGGGCAAATCAGGTGCACAATGGTAGGCATCATGATTACTCATATCACACACAGTGCCACCTAGTGTTATAAAACTCACTGTAATTGTATCATTATCCCATAGACCTATGATCCCTCTTGCAGACGATGATAGGTCTATTGCAGACGATCATAGGTCTAAGCAATGTCTGTTGGATTGCGTCGGCACTTCCGTTGGTGGTTAATAATATAGAAACCCTGGAGTTGGGTCGAGTGCCTCCCGCGCTCACCACACATCCAGTTAAGCTATAGAGGTCTCAGTCGGAGACCAACAGCGTAGGTCATTTATTAAAATAAAAACAAATCCTGGAGTGGCAGGGTCAACTACCATTTAGGCAAACGTATGTATGTCACAGCAAGTTTGTTCTGCTGTACCATCTAACATTATAATATCATCACGTAATGGGACTCCCTAGAAGCGGTTGAACTCAAGGTTGCGCGAGATTGCAACGATTTGGGTAGGGTTCGGTAGGCAGCGAGGTGGCAATCGCACTATTATGTCGGTATATTACTTGAGAGATACATTGTTGTGTTTTCTGGCGATGGCCAAGTCGATCTATTGATTTAAAACCCAAAAGATTTTACCGACTAGGTAGTACATGGATCTCACAACTTTTTACGGTAAAAGAACTGCAGTTGCGAGACTTGGTTTTTTTTTACAAGTTATGTTTTTGGTGGCATATCATTGTCATCCATAATGATGTCATCTAGGCTGTAACAGTCAGTTGCAAAGCGTTGATAAAAAACGTCGGATTACCGAATTGTAAAAGCCTATATAGATAACTTTTTATTAAAACACTAAAAGATAATTTCACAGAAAATATAATTTCCTTTTCGAATAGAAAATTATCAGAAAGATGGAAAAGGGGAGATCAAAAAAGGAAACTGTCTGCCGGTTCTGAAGTAGCGCCAATTACCTACCTACATGAAAATTTTAACCACAATTTCATAAGTTGAAAACACTCAACCCATAACAAAATTTGAAGTACCTACCTAAAAGAGTACATACTTCCATAATATATACTCTTTTATACAAAGAAATAATTTTACAAATCGGTTCAGGCATCTTCTTCTAAAAATATAAAAGGAAAGAATGACTGACTGATCTATCAACGCACAGCCTAAACCACTGAAGGGTTGAAATTTGGAACACAGATAGTTTTTATGACGTAGACCACCGCTAAGAAAGGATTTCGCCACGCGGGCAAAGCCGCGAGTTTAAGCTAGTTTAATTATAATCGGTGAACATAACATAAAAAAAAACGCCAAATAAGCTTTCCTCAATTTTTAGAGGCAGTTCAAAAAGTAGATAGTGGTAGAAGTATATTTTAAAAGTCAAAAGATAGGTAAACTTACACCGAGACAATTACTGAACTGCAATACAGCGCTTTTGGTCGCACTATACACTGGGAGCGTCTTGGGTTGGTAAAGTGCCACAATGGAAGATATGTTGATTATTGTGCCTCCTTTCCCTCCGTGGTCCTTTCGCATAATCTCATATGCTTTTAACGAACTTGTTATTAATGCTGACTGCAACACAAAACATTACAGAAAGTTAATTTTCACTCTAATGATACAAATGAAGAAAAATATTACTTGTTTATTAAATTTTTCGTTGCAAAAAAATTCAAATCTCAAAACCACTCGTTAATTCCATTTCGTTTCACGATTGTTCAATTCATCTTTTTAAGGACATCTTTTATTATCTCATAACCAAGACAAAAAATCAGAGTAATATTATAGATTCCACAGTTTTAGCATCGAAAACTGTAGTTTTACTTTAGTTTAGCTTTACCTACTTTTATTTATCTTAGACAATACCTTAAAGAATATAAAGATTACTACGTACCACATTAACAGAGATCTCTTTCAAGTACATATGTTTGTCGTCGTTCATTATTCCAGCACAATTCACGACCACATCGATGTATCCATGTTCTTTGAGCACAGCTTCATATGATTCCTCCAAATCGTTTGATGTGACGTCACATTTGTAGAATTTATATTTTCCTGCTCCATGTTTATCTGATAATTCTTTTTCTAATTTTGTACCACTTGATGCATCTATGTCTAGTCCTGCTACATGCTGAAAAATAAATATAACTTTGGTTATAATTATTGTATTTTTTAAATTATACCTATATATTTTATTGTTCTTCACTAGCTGCGTCCAGCGATTGAAATAACGTAGCCTTTGTGTTTTCTAGAGATTCTAGAGTCTAAGATGTGTCGTTTCAAAACAAATTTCAGCTTAATTTGTTGTCATTAGGCGTGGAGAGGAAAAAAACACGGATATACATCCATTCTTTCTCATAATATAATATTAACATAGGAACCTTATTACCTTTGCCCCATTTTCAATGAACGCAGCAACAATTCCAGCTCCAATTCCAGCTGCTCCTCCAGTCACCAGAAAAACTTTGTCTTTGAATTCGTAAATTTCCTCAGCCATTGCGCCTTTGTTTACACTAAACTTTTATTTACTGCCTTTTGTTTTGTTTTCTTTGTCCCGTTTATTTTTCACTAAAAAAGAATTGTCATACTTGTATCTATAAAACTCGTATTTGTGCTGTTAACTTGTAGATTATCTCTTTTTATAGTGGATTTAGTATCTAATCTCGCAGCCACTATAATATTACTTCATTTCTGCTGTTATTGAGTTTGGTATGTATTATATATTTTTGGTATGTAATAGGTCATCATTTTTTTGTTTCTATGTCATAGGTCAGTTTCCTGCCCTTATTCCACTAAGTAAGGACAGCACAACACGTCTTCCTTTTCTTTTCTTTTTTAGGGTGCCGTACCTCCAAAGGAAAAAACGCAACCCTCATAGGATCACTTTGTTGTCCGTATGTCCGTCCGTCTGTCTGTCTGTCTGTCAAGACCCTTTTTCTCAGCAATGCGTGGAGGTATCATTAAGTTGCTTAGCTTGGGGTTAGGTGGCGTTGTGTCATGAAATATTTATTTATTTAAATTGCACCTATGCTATCTTACGTTCCATTAACGAGCAAAAATTAGCAAATATTTGTTTTTATGGAAAAATAAATAACAATCATAATGTATTTAACACCTAATGTTATTATCTAATCTTTATTATTTACTTAGATTATACCAGACTGCACTTTTTGACTTTCAATTTAATTAAGTGATGATATAAAGAAAAAGGTTTTGTAAACTTAACAAATCAATATCATTGGGATGTTGACTAAAAAAATTTCTTTTGTCCATAATGTAGATTATTGAAAAATATTGGACAAGTATTTTTTTATTTGTAAATCTGATAAAAAACGTGAGAGATACAACGCACTGAAGATCGTGACGTCACACCATTTTTTTTTAGTGGTGTGACGTCACGCGTCCCAACACAGAATCTTATAAGTCAATACTCGTTTTTGTAACAATATACACATACAAGTGAAATTTTAAAAAACTATTTAAAAACAAGCTTTTTTATTAATACCATCTAGCACCAAAGTACTCGTCAAGACGAATCAAATGAGCCCAAACTCGATGAGGTTGCGCCGTTTAATTACGAAGTTCTTATGGTACCATCCAGCTCCATCATCAGATCAGCTCGATGTCAAAATAAAATTGCATTTTCATTTGATTTATATACATGTATGCAAAATTTTAGCTCAAACGGAAACTGGTAAGTGGATCAAATTAAACTTGCAAGATATGATTACAGACAGACAGATAGATAAACAGATAGATAGACAGCTAGACAAATAGACAACGGACATGTGAAAGTAAAAAATAAATGGTAGTAAAAAGAAATATTAACAAAAATATTAAAGAAATTAAATAACAACTCACCTGAGAGTAATCAAAACGTCTGCACCTATCTGCGTTTTTATTTTATTTGAACACAACTTTTGATAATAATACTAGGACTGACGCCCTCTAAATTTATATTTACTCTATTAGTAGGTTATTGTATTATTATCAGCAGCAGCAGCGTTAAATATTATATTAATAGGCTACATAATATTTAAATACTATTAAGGCCACGAAGTCATCTTTAAGGGGCTGCGCAGACGACAGACTATCCATGACGCACTTTTAGTCTGTGAAAATAGAACCTATGCAATTATATTATTTGTGCGCCGGACTTTTTGCGCGTCGTGTGCGTTACTGCATATAATTGCATAGGTTCTATTTTCACAGACTAAAAAGTGCGTCATGGATAGTCGTCTGTGCAGCCCCTTACTCGTTTATTTACGACACATGAAAAAAATATTAAATTTGTTGTTTTTATAGGTATAAAATAATTTTAACAGCATAAAATTTTATTTTATTTATTTACTAGCTGCGCCCAGCGGTTTTACCGCTGTATTGTAGGCTATGTGTTATTCCAGGGTCTAAGGTATATCTATACCAAATTTCAGCTCAATCGGTCCACCCGTTTAGGAGTGAAAGTGTAACAAAAATACGTCCAGACATTCATACATTCTTACAAACTTTCACGTTTGTAATATTGGTAAAATTTACCAATTATCCTTTAGGAACACACATCGCATCGCATTAGGATTTCTTGAATTCGAACATTATGGCCAAATAAATTAATCTTACTTTATTTTGTAAATGTGACTGTATGAATGTGTGTTTGCTACCTCTTCAAGCCCAAACGGTTGAACCGATTGACCCGATGTTTGGTATATAGGTAGCTTTGACCCTGGAATTACACATTGGCTTCTTTTCAGTTGGTAAAACCGCTGAACGCATCTAGTACCTAACAAAATAAAGATAAATTTAACAATAGACATTTTAGTATTTGAGATAAACTATTCAAATTTCAGAATACAATTAATTATTCAATCCAATAACAACAACAACAACACAACACAACACAATAAATTAATATTATTATTTACAATTAATTATTTATCAATTATTACTATATTTTCGCACGCAGTAATAATAATTATGGAAATTTTATTTTTATATTAATTATACGACATAATAGCGGTCTGCGATTATGGTGTCTCTTTGAAGAGTAAAACTGGATTAACATCCTTATACTAACTAGCTTGTGCTCGCGGCTTTATCCGCGTGGCAAAATCCTATCTTAGCGGAGGTCTACGTCGTAAAACCTATCTATATTCTAAATTTCGAGTGAATCCGTTCAGCGGTTTAAGCTATACGTTGATAGATCAGTCAGTCAATCAGTCACTCTATCCTTTTATATATTTAATGTTATCAACATTAAATATTAGTTATACGCGTAAATATTTCAGAACACTATTTGATATACTGCTCATTGGTGATTGGATGGATTGGTATGGTTAGGATTTTCATTATCAATAATTATTAAATCAAATAATCCGACTACTTCAAATAAATTTATAATTAATAAATATAATTATTTAAGATAATTAATGGAACTAGGCGTTACTTTGCGGAAATCCATCACAACAATTATAATTAGTTATTATTTCATATTTAGTGTTAATTCCGCTCTAAATTTGTGAGTCTAACTAAGTTTTAAGAGACGGCGAGGAATTCAAACGTTAATAAAATAGTAATTAGTATTAATTCCACCACCGAGTGCACCACCCAATATAATTATTTAAATAAAGTATTTGGCAGTATAATATAAATAACTATCTGATAAGAACTCCTTGTCGCGCCGTCTTAAAACGAAGAGGCTACCTCATAATATCATTTCTTATTTTATTTAATAGGCGTTAACGTAAGTATAATAAAACTGTATTTTTAGAAGATTTTTGTTTATTAATTATTAATGCAATGAAGCAGTTTTACAAGTAAAATTTAATTAGTATCTAGTAAATTTTATTTTAAGACTCGCGTCCATTTCGATATACATAATATTATACATATTATTATGTAAGTAAATTACAGTATTATTTGACACACTAGTTAAAATATAGTTTAATTTAGTTATAGTACAGTTTCATTTAGTTAAAGTATAGTTTTATATAAACAAGTCATTAAAATACTTATCTTAAAAATAAAATACCTATCTAAAACGTATAAATACTTAAATAAGAATTAATAGATGTAATAGTTCATAGTATATAGATTGTACAGTTACATTATATTACAGTTTATAGAGGTAGTAAAGAATGGAATAACTCTTTATTTCAATATTAAATAACAAGAAATAAGTTAAGTATATGTACCTAACTACAATACAAACTTAAAAGTAGAGAAAAACAATTGGTGGTCTTATCGCATAAAGCAATCTCATACAGACAACCTGGTTGGAAGTTGGAAGGAAATAGAGGTCATGTACAGCGTTGGTATGCAACAATAGCTTTCTATGGACAATACTGAAGCATTTAGCTAAAAAAATAAAATAATATAAGTAGATATAAGTGTATATTATACATAAGTATACTTAGTTTCTATGTTATAGTTTATTTTTACACTAAACGATTCGTATTTTAGATTCCTCATTGTAAATTAACGGCATAAACTCACTTGTATTTACTTCGGCTTCGTGCCGACCGTTTCGATCCTGTACGAGGATCTCCCAGCAGCTCCCTGAGGAAGATCCTCGTACAGGATCGAACGAAGCCGAAGTAAATACAAGTGAGTTTATCCCGTTAATTTACAATGATGTATTATAGTTTATGTAAAAATAGGCGCAGCAAGCAAATCGTAAGCTTGTTTATGAACACTGGTGATATCTTCCACCGGTTTGTTGTTGTTAGCGAGCCACACACTGGCGCTATCACCCTTTTTGTAGGCGTCGATCACTCCTCGAGCCGCTGATTCAATGCTAGAATGACAAATAAGATTACATACAAAACAATTACATTTTATACAATTTTTATTTTTTCCATGCAAACACATCACACTAATTATATTACAAGTGAAATTAAAAAAAAAAATTTTTAAATACAGTTTTTTATTAATATTACCATATAGCATCATAAAGTACCTACTCATCAAGACAAATCAAATAAACATACACACACATATATATTGATTAGTGAAATAACTGGGCTAAAGAGTCTTAACATCTTATAACTCTTGAGTAAGAAGCGTTGGTGCAGTGCTCCTAGAATTTCACATAATTGTAAAATCCTAAGTAGTACTGTACTGATTATGGGCAGCGTTATCTCTTAACATCAGGAGAG
The DNA here is from genome assembly GCA_947507615.1 of Hemithea aestivaria. Classification (NCBI taxonomy): domain Eukaryota; kingdom Metazoa; phylum Arthropoda; class Insecta; order Lepidoptera; family Geometridae; genus Hemithea; species Hemithea aestivaria. The sequence goes on from OX382331.1 coordinate 14,228,402, forward strand.
CGACTTGCTCGTCTTCTACTTCATCAGATAAAAAAAATAGCTTCGGTTTCTATTTGCTTCACAGTTTCATTCTCGTAGGACTCAGGTTCTTCACGCCTAAACGCGTGGATCGGTCTTATATATTACCATATATAAGACCTAGAGTAACACACCTACAATGTGATATGATAAATAAATAAATAAAACCCCTGGGCGCAGGGCATTATAACAATGTTGTAATCTTAAGAATTTATTATTGCACGCCAAAAGGCAGCATAAGGCGGACTGTTGACCATATTATTCGTATACCAACTGTACCTATTTACCCTTATAAGTAAATAGACGTATCTATTGAATTGAAAAATGGTACAAGTATAACATATAAAAAGACCCGAGTATCTTTCTAGGCATTTAACGTGATTGATCGTCGACCACATCTGCTCTTATCAGGTGGGATGCGGTCAAAAGTCGGTCTATTGAGAAAAAAATAAAAATATAGTATTCTTATACCATATATGGTACCTACCTATAAGTATACTTTAATATACTACACTTGTACAGTATACCAGTAGGTACTCGTCACTCGTACTCCTACTCGTACAGTATATAAGTAGTATTCGAGGCAAGGATAAAAATATCGAAGCAGAGTACCAAATTTGTCCTATCCCCTATTGTGACAAAGTTAAGAAAACTGTAATCATCTAACCGTTCTACCATAACAACATTTTATGTTTTTTGCAGCAAATACGATTGAGTGAGTTACTCCAGTGTAAATTAGCAAATATGACCTAAGGTGGAGTTGCGACTAATTAGGCACATACGTCGCAGAGATATTAAAAATTACTTATTTATTCAGCCCAACCCTCTGTGATAAATTTTATCATGTACACACAAGAACGAAAATATTTATGCAGATATCCTATCATATCTACTACCAACATAATATAAGCTATAAAAGTTAATCCACAGATACTACGTAGGTGGTTATCATAAACATGATAGTACTAGTATATGAATGCTGATACGGTTTCATGAATAAACTTCTTGAACCAACTAGAATAAGTTTATCTCAACGATTGTAAATAAAGAAATAATAAAAAAATTGAACTTTTCAATGCTGCTAGCAGAAACACAATAGAGAGGTGGGTAGGAGAGGTGGTGGTGTTGTAGGTGGTTTTTCAATATTTTGTTGCATAATCCAACTGTGTGTTATAGTTAGAATTTAGAAACGTCCTTTGCCTTTTGCTTTACTTATGATAATTATATTATTCTTATGAAATACAAGCTTATAGACAAGTAATTTTTAGCGAAGGTCTACGTCAAAAAACCCTTCATCATCATTAACCTACGTTGGTCCACTGCTGGAAATAGACCTCCCCCATGGCACGCCACTCAACTCGGTCCTCCGTCTTTCTCCTCCCATAAAACCCTTCTCAGTTCCAAAATTCAACCCAATCCGTTCAGCGGTTTGAGCTGTGGGTTGATAAATCAGTCAGTCAATCAATCATTCTTTCTTTTTTAAGATTATATTTTTTTCGGTTTTAAGTGACCGCCAAAACTCGAATAGAAATATGGACTTGTAAAGTTAACGGTTTTTTAAAGTCTATCATATTATCTTAGCCGTTCTATTTTTTTTCGGATAGGGAATGCCTCTAGTGTAAAATATACAATACACCCTCAAGCCTACCTTTGTCCTGGATACGTCTGAAGAGCTTCAGCTAGTCTTGTCTCAACTACTGGATCAAAATTGCCCATATTTTCCAGTGAAATCAATCCAGTATCTGTTGCTCCAAAGCATATTGTCAAAACTCGTACTCCAGTTCTTAGATAATAAGCGTCTGACTGTAAAGAAGTTAAATAATTTCCTAAGATTTTCAGTAGAAAATGGCTCTACATAAATCTGGTGTGAATATGAAAAAAAATGGTTTTCTTAGGCCATATCAGGTCAAAAGTCAACCACAAAAAATAAAAATTGGTATATTCTATGCCATGGATGGTAATCAAGCAGAAGACCCGCCATATAACAAGTAGTTGCCTCTGCCGATGTTCCTGCAACACCAAACATATTATGTTTTCATAGTGAAAAATGCATTTTTTGGACCAACTTAAGCAAGACCTGGGCACATATTTTAGTTACTTGCCGCCTGCATCCATATAAGGAGAATTCAATTTAGACCTATCTACTTCCTTTCACTGCATTCTCAAAGTTTTGCTGAGCAAAGATCTACCCAAAATTCTTTCACATATCCCTTTTCAGCACCACCTCTCCTCGGCCCTAAAAAGGTGTTATTGTATTAAAAATATTAAAATCTTTTCCCCACTTACGCCAACTCCAACGCTAAACTGCATGACAGCACTTTTAGTAGCGTTGTAAATGGGAGTAAATGGCATCGGATGCAAAGCAGCCACTGACGATATATTGATGACGGCTCCTCCTTTACCTCCCTTGTCTTTACGCATCAAGTCAAGAGACGTAAGAGTACCGGTGATTAGAGCTGTCTGAAAACATGAAACTATTGTTTAGTCTAGAAAAATCTTCTTAACTTTTAAGTACTGACGTGGTTTAAAGTCATAGATATCATGAATTAACTTAAACGGTACGAAATAAAGTTCATTAATGTTTGTTAACTCGCCGTATGTGTACTTCATGTCAGTACTTAAAGGTTAACAATAGAAGAATACGTTAAAACAAATCGGGTACTGCAAGGTGCATAACAATTTAATTTTAGGACTTTACCAACATCGTGATTGCCTAATTGACAATTTGAGTTGAGTTACAATTATTAACATAAAGTTCATTAATGATAATATTAAAATTTGTCTTTCATCCTTACCACATTAATGTCAATTTGCTTTCTGTACAATTTCATGGAATCATTTAATATTCCTGCATTATTAATAACCACATATTCATTATCCTTATCTCCCAATACAGTTGCAAAGGAAGCAGTTAGTTCACCTTCGTTTGTAACGTCACATTTTATAAATTTGACTTTGCCCTCTCCATGTTTGGTGTTCAATTCATTTTGAAGTTCAACGCCATTTTTTTCATCAACATCTAGTATTGCTACTTGCTGAAATATTTCAAAAATTACACATGAAAAACCGACCGAACCGATAACCAATGGGGCAGGCGTGTTCAAGAGAAGAGATCGCGTCTCGGCAAACGTAGTGGGCATCCTTGGGCAAGATGGGGTAACGATATCCGGAAGGTCGCGGGGAGCGGGTGGAGGAGAAAGACGGAAGACCGAGTTGAGTGGCGTGCCATGGGGGGTGCCCTATCTTTAGCAGTGGACGAACGTGGGTTGATGATGATGACATGAAAAATGGTAGTCACGTTATCAATATTAACGCTTAATAACTTCAAAACCTGACACTTTACGAGGGTGGGTGTCAATGTTTTTTGTTGATATTGATGACAGCTATCGATTTATATACGTTACATAAGTTACGAGCTGGCCACGTTTTAGAATAAAAAAACAAAATGGCGGATCAATGGGTATGCTACGCTCTATACAAAATCTTCAAATCCCTTACTACTAATATAATTTTTATACTTTCACTTGCCTTCACATTTTCTTCTGCTAGTAAAATTTTGACAACTTCAGCTCCTATCCCTTTAGCAGCGCCTGTTATCAAAACCACTGTGTTTTCCCATTTATGCTCCATAATTATATTATTTAATGAGTAACCACAACTGAACACTGATTAAGACATACCAATGCTTTTATAAATTTTCATTTATCATTTATTTGATTACACTAAACATGATGCATCATTAATGAATATGTACCTGCATAATAAAAATGGAGCCTATAATAAAACCAAACGTATTTTCCTTATTTATTAGGTACTATCTATATTACATTTAATATTTTGTTGCTAATGTGCATTATTATTATTGTAATTTTCTTTCTATCGTGTGGTATAATTTATTATGTTATCCTCCTCCCTGAGTCGTGTTCCCCATTACTGGAGGTCGTGAGTCGTGACGCCTCCCCTGTAGGATGCGATCCCTTATGATAGAGCGCCATCTTGGCCGGCTGGATGCAATTTTCAGGGCCTCGTGAACGGGAGCTTTGAGAGTGATCAGATCAGATCCGCACGATCATCAGATCGACCAACGCATCGGACTGCGACCTGGGGACCTCCTTCCTTCGATTTTTCCAGTGACTATGAGCTTCTCCATATTTTCATCTCCTTATTATGTTATAGGTCGTTGAATAATAAATGTGGTATGCAAATATTCATTCATTAAAACTATCATAATATCTGTTATGATTAGTGGGAAGTGCAGGCGCGGATCCAGACCATAATTTTGGAGGGGGTCGTCGGCTAGATTTTTTATTAAAACTAAGAATTTTTTGGAGACTCGTTTCAGCGTAGTCTTGAAAATTTTACATTTTGCAGTACGAATGATGCGCGTTTTGCTTGCTCCGAGTAGCATGGAAACTAAATATTCTTACTTATAAAAGCGCGAGCAGCTCGCTGCGAGCTGTTATACAGGACTTCTGTACCCCTTTTTGCCTGTGCATGCACCCTTTATCTTGCTGCATAGACAATAAGGTCGGTATTGGAAGGGCCTAGCCTTTTCCAAGTCAGTCTGCTCTAATCCCTGAACTGGGACGGTTGCCTAAAAGTCGTGTTTTGGTGTATGTGTTTGTGATTGTCATAATTATTAGTGTCCAAAACCAAAACCAAAATCTAAATAAATAGTGTAGTGTAATTTGTATTTTTTTTAAAAACCCTTTGGTGAAAACCCGTATAACATATTGGTGGCAGCGGTGGGATACGGAAATCCCCAGTGCCGGCAACCGCCCCGCAGACTCACTCCGTATCCTGCATATCCTGGTAAAGGATACATTCATCCAGATCCTGGCAAGGGATCTGTCGATCATCTTGATCCTGGAAAGGATCTCTCCAAGTTGCGCTTGGCCAGCGCCACTACATCGTCCTGCGCGACTACTTGGTGGTCGCCAACTACGCCGCTTCGTCCTCGTCCTGTTACGCAACCAAGGTGGTTGCGATATCCTGCGAAATCCATCATCAAGATTCGAGCCTTGAGATTCAAGGCCTGTGGTCGCGTCAACCGTCGTGCTATATCTACGTCGCGCCAGCCGTCGAGTTCTCGGAATGTCGCCTATCGCCCTCGTCACTTGCATATTGCTGACGCTGTAAGTCATTGTTCTGTTTTTATAAGGCTGAATAATTTAGGGTTCCGCGGCTTAGTTATTAACCATAGACTAATTATTACCTTTTTGTTGTATTTTCTCTTGTTTGTTTTTGTTAATTATGACAAAGGTCCCCAAAGGCGAAGACAAAAATTTGTATTTAGATGTAGAACAAGCCCAAAGCGAACAGGAGAAATCACCACAGCATTCCCCCCGAATAACCAGGCGAGCCACTGCCGCATCAGCCGCAATGGCCGACCAATTAGAACTAAATACGTTGTTCAAGTTCATTAAATCGTATGACGGTGGTCGAGATACCTTGAATTCATTCCTGGTGAACTGCGATAACGCCTACGGCCTGGCGTCGGAAGCCCAAAAAACAATTCTCTTTAAATATATCCTAAGCCAACTCAAAGGCAAGGCGGAAACTGCTTGCTCTATAAAAGATTTCTCCTCTTGGGAGCAGCTAAAAGAATTTCTCAAGACACAATTCAGCGAGCGGAAACATCTATCTCACCTCTTGACTGACCTTCAGGAAAGCAAACAGAGCTCACAAGAAAACGTAAGTCAATATGCGCTGAGAGTAGAGACTTACCTCTCACAATTATTAACGGAGATATCATTGTCCGGCCATAAGGTCAAAGAAGTACCCGGACGAATAGCATCGATGGAAGATCTTGCCCTCCATCACTTCCTTATGGGGCTATTCCCTAAAATATCCAACATTGTGAGATGTAGGTCACCAAAAAATCTAAACGAGGCCATAAATTTAGCCATATCAGAGGAGCGCATCCAACAGACTTTAAATAGACGTGCACAACCAGACAAGATCAACAACAACAACAACAACAACCGCTTTAAGCCCAGTCAATCCGCAAAACCTAACACCGTTGGGAACACATCCCCAAATACCGGTGCCCCTTTTTGCAGATATTGTAAATCCATTGGTCACGATATTTCCACTTGCAAAAAGAGGGAATTCAATAACAATCGATACAAAAATCAGCAGAATCCACAATCAAAGTCCTTCCCACGTGTTAACTTTGTTGACCAGGACGAAGAAGCCGACCAAGAAGAGGTGGAAAATCAAGTCGACTCCACCGATTTAAACGAGTAGATGTCTCGATTCGGCGTCGCACGAGACAACCTCCTAAAGTCGATGTCAATGTTCCTACTTCCGAATCAGGTCTGGCCCACCGGCCGGGTATTCAGCCCCAAACCGTCGGTCAGCCCTCTCTTAAATCAGGTCTGAACCACCGACAGGGTAACCAGCCCCAAACCGTCGTTCAGCCCGCTTCCGGATCAGGTCTGACCCACCGACAGGGTAATCAGCCCCAAACAGTCAGTCAGCCCTTTTCCAAACCAAGCATGACCCACCGACAGGGTAATCAGCCCCAAACTGCCGGTCAGCAACCTAAATCCGATTATAAATCTGCCAAATCGGAGAAGGAAGTATATGAAATAAATCTCGACACGACCAAACGACTTTTACCTCATGTGCTACTAGACTCTCAAGTTTCAGACATTCCATTATCCTTGCTCGTTGACTCAGGATCCGCCGTATGTCTATTGAAACAGTCTAGTATTCACAAAAGTCAAAAACTCGTCAGAGAGCCTATAAATCTCAAAGGCATTGATCCTGGTGACGAACTAACCCCGACCGTTGGTCACTTCCAACTTCGGCTGAAGCCAAAAGAAAACAAGTCTGTATCATTCAAATTCCACGTCATCAAGGACGTCAACCTGCCGTACGACGGTATTATTGGTACAGACTTTCTGACAACCTTCGGATGTCAGATCGACTACACGTCTGACAACCTCAAAATAGGTAAAATGGACGTCAAATTGTTATTTGTTGACCCATTTTACGTTATACCACCACGAACAGAGGCTGTGATTGAATGTTCAGTTAGGAAAACTAACCTTAAAGAAGGCATTGTCACCGATCAGCACCTGTCCGAAAATCTATTAATATCCAACTGTATCGTCAAGGTGAAGGAAAACAATAGAGTTAACCTCACAATCGCCAATGTTTCGGAACATCCTATTAACATCAAGTCTAACCTTAACCTAAAACTTGAACCCTTACATACAGCTGCGGTTCAATTTAACAACAATGCACATGTCGATACTCATGATCGGACTATGGATGTAATAAATTCACTGCGAATCGATCATCTCAATCGAGAAGAGTCGCAGGCTCTCATAGATCTCTGTTCCCAATATTCGGACATCTTCCATTTGCCCAACGATCAACTGAGCCATACTACTGCTCTCAACCATCAGATCAAAACAAACGGCGACACCCCTGTACATACAAAATCTTACAGATTTCCAGAATGTCATAAAAAGGAAGTCGAGACACAAGTCAACAAGATGCTTGATGAAGGTATCATTGAACATTCATCTTCCCCCTGGAGCTCACCCATATGGATTGTTCCAAAGAAGGTGGATTCCTCAGGGAACCGGAAATGGCGAATAGTCATCGATTACCGAAAGCTTAATGACATTACGATTGGTGAAACCTATCCGATTCCACAAATCACTGAAATTTTGGATCAGTTAGGAAGCAGCAAGTACTTCTCAACCTTGGATCTAGCTTCTGGATTCCATCAAATATTGATTGCCTCAGAAGATAGGTCTAAGACAGCATTTTCGGTACCCCAAGGTCACTTCCAGTTCAACAGAATGCCGTTTGGGCTGAAAAATGCCCCTTCAACTTTCCAGAAGCTCATGAACACCTGCCTCTCTGGCCTACAAGGCACACGCTGTTTTGTTTATCTAGATGACATCGTTATCTATTCTCCCGATCTTTCATCTCAAATAAATAATTTGAGAACAGTCTTTGATAGACTTCGTAATTTCAACCTTAAACTCCAACCCGATAAGTGTGAGTTCCTAAGAACAGAGGTAGCATATTTGGGCCATGTTATCGGAGAAGACGGTGTTAAACCTAACCCCGACAAAATCAAAGCCGTGACCGAATATCCAACACCTCAATGCCCAAAGGATCTAAAATCCTTTCTAGGCTTAGTATCATATTACCGGAGATTTATACCCGACTTCGCTAAAATTGCTAAACCTTTGACATCCCTTTTGAAAAAGAATGTTTCTTTCAAATGGCAAAACGAACAACAACTGGCATTTGAGACTTTCAAATGCAGATTGACATCTGCACCTATCCTTGCATATCCGGACTTCACACAACCTTTCATTCTAACGTGTGACGCTTCCAACTATGCAATATCTGCCATACTATCTCAGGGTCCAATTGGACAAGATCGTCCTATTGCATTTGCATCACGCACCCTGAACAAAGCTGAATGCAACTATAGTGTCACCGAGAAGGAGTGTCTCGCCATAATATTTGGCACTATAGCATTCAGACCCTACTTGTATGGTACACACTTCAAAATCGTGACAGACCATAAACCATTACAATGGTTATTTAATTGCAAAGACCCTGGACAACGTCTCGTCCGATGGCGCTTGAGATTGGAGGAATTCGAATACGACATCCATTATAAAAAAGGAAAAATGAACGTCAACGCTGATGCTCTTTCTCGTTTTCCGGTTAATCCAATACAACCGGGTGATACTGAAGAACCTACTCCAACTCAAGACCCACCAGTCCAAAATCTTGATGAAGATCTCATGGACTTACTTATATCACCAGCATCATTTGACGCTGACGAAATCACGCGACCCTCTCAAGAGTGTCCTAATTCCAGTGAAGAACTAACACCATTAGAGAATGACCTACCTTCTGACATCCTGGGCGACCTCATCGAAGAACTTGATGACAATATCGAAATATCCAACTTACCTGAACAACCACCAACTGTCGTCGACGTCCAATCACCAAACGATATGCAATTACCATCTGCCGATGTCCAAGCCGACGTCACGCCAATGCCATCTAGCACAAATATTTGCCCCGATCTGCCAGTTGATGACTATCCAACTTACCTAAAGGCGTTAGCCAACAAGGATAAGTCATTCAACACAGAGATCAGGGAACACAACGAAAGCTTAATAAAATGTCCTTCAAGAACCATCCTAGTTCCGACATCTATCGATTTAGATGAATCTAACCCTTATTTACAAGAAATTCTTAGCGACCCAGGTACAAACACTGCTGTGATCAATGCAGAAAAAGAACTTTTCTCGCATCTTAAAGTCGAATCGAATAATAAAACATACTATCTACTGTTCACCAAGGTACATCATTTTGATGAAGCCTCTTATCCTGAAATTTTTAGAACATTGAAGCATATAAGAGACGAATTGGTAGTCTTTGAGAACATTAATGACATTGGTATATCTGACTTGAAAAATCCATTCGAAAAACATTCTTTCATAAAAATTTACAATATGTTAACATATTTGTTCCATAACACAAGAATCAAGGTCAACGTGTACCACAACAATATTATATATCCAACTCCGACAGAGATAAAGAAAATTTTGTTCGAGAACCACGACATCCCAATTGCAGGCCACTTAGGCTCTTCACGAATGTATAACAGATTAAAACAAACATATTATTGGAAAGGTATGCTTAATGATATAGAATCCTACGTTAAACAATGTAAATTATGCCAGGAAAATAAAGCGTATAGGAAATTAAATCGCGCTCCAATGCAAATAACCAGTACATCTACGGAACCCTCTCAACGAATATCTTTAGACATTGTAGGACCGCTACCCGAAGCCGGTCCTGCAAAACTTAAATACATACTAACTATACAAGACGATCTTACTAAATTCTCATCAGCATACCCAATACGTAGCACCACTGCAGAAGAAACCTGTGAATGTTTACTTCATTACATATCAATCTTTGGTATTCCCAAAATGATTCTTACAGACCAAGGAACCAATTTTACTTCAGATCTATTTAAGAAAACGTGCCAATTTCTTAAAATAAAAAATCTCTGGTGTTCTCCATACCATCCACAAACCCAAGGTGCCCTTGAGCGAAGTCATTCGACTCTCAAGGAATACCTTAAATCCTACATTAACGAAGACCAAACAAATTGGCCTCGTTACATATACACGGCCATGTTGGCCTATAATACGGCCGTCCACTCTACCACCCATTTTACTCCATATGAGTTAATGTTTGGTAATAAGCCGTTCATACCCAACTCTGTATTCGAAGAACCATCCGGAGCTACATATCCAGATTATGTCCGTATGCTCCAAAGTCGACTAAAATATTCCAGAGAAAAAGCTTTGGATTATATTAGGAAATCCAAAGAAAACTCTAAAACCTATTACGACTCCCATACTCGCCCACGTAAGTATAGGGTTGGCGAATATGTCTATTTAAAAAACCATTTGAGACTGCGCAAGGCACTCTCGCCTATCTGGAAAGGACCCTATAAGATAGTTAAAATCAATGGTAATAACACACTTACCTTGCTTATAAACCGACGTCATGTAACTCACCATTATGATCAGGTGAAACCGGCTTCTGACGTCAGTACCGATCTGTAGACATAAGATATTAGATAGTTAAGATAGTAAGGTACTTACCTACTTTAATTTTGTAGTTGTAATTCACCTAAAATTATAATACATATATATATTACCTTATATATTCGTTATTTGCAGTTCAGTCCGGGCAGAATCAAACCAAGGTTTCGTCCACACGATCTCCTCGAGTTCAGGCTTGTACTACGATTACCTAGGAAAACTTAAGATTAACAATGTTCAGTTAAATATTTTGATACCTGTAGGTATTTCACATTTTGGACCACATATAAGAAACATTGAATCCCTTTTACAGACTACAAAACATTTGTGTAATGAATCACATATCGCGATAGTTGACTCTGAATGTCATATGATCCAACCCCTAACAACGCGTTATCAAGATCTTAGTAGAGATTACGCATCTATTTCACATTTAATTGAAAATCGTGTTAAACGTAGCGCTTGGATCGGAGGAATAGGGACCATCTCTAAACAAATCTTCGGAACATTAGATGAAAATGACGCCTTGCGGTATGACGAAGCTATCAAAAATCTCCAAGAAAATGGAAAACAGGTGGCTTCTCTTATGAAACAAAATATTCTGGTCATGACCTCGACAATTGTATCATATAACAAAACATTAGGCAAATTAGCTGAAAATGAAAAGTTTTTAAATCTAGCTATCAACAACCTCTCGCTAAGCATAAAAGAAATAAAACAAGTCAATAATAATTTTCAGATACTAGATGAGATTAACGAAATTTTTAATATTTTAGAAACATCTATATTAACCCTGTCTTTTCAATTAGAAGACATAATTAACGCTATATTATTTAGTAGCCATAACATCCTGCACCCGGCGATTATCACGCCGAGTCAGCTGTACCGAGAGCTTGCTGATAACTACATACACTTGCCTAACGACGTGGAACTGCCTGTAACACTAGATATAAGCTCTATGCACCTAGTTTTAAGAATATCTAGATTAGTTTGCTATTATAGAAATAAGAATATTATGTTTGTTTTGCAAGTGCCCATGGTCACTTCAAAGGAGTTTGCATTATTTCATAGTATAGCTCTCCCTACACCGTATGACACTAAGAACCCAAATTCATTCAGCCTTATTGTTCCTGGAAACAGATACATAGCAATGACTAAGGACAAATCTCAATATTGCGTTTTTAATGATTTAAAAACATGTAAGACAATAAGCTCCGGCAACTATGTTTGCGATATCAAAAACGTATACTCTACCGACGCTAAACCAATTTGTGAAAGTGAATTACTAGTGAAAGTGTTAAGTGAAAAACCTCCGCAGTGTGAATCCAAAATTCTTATCGGAAATTTAGATATTTGGAAACCTTTAGTTAATAACAAATGGATTTATGTACAAACTAAACCGCTTAAGTTATCGATTGATTGTATAAACTCGAAATTATACGAAACTAATATTGTAGGTACTGGTGTAATGAGCATCCCTAATGACTGCATTGCCTATTGTAAGAGTACAACACTCATACCAAAAGCTAATTCTGTAAACATAACTTCACCTATCAATAATTTCCCTGATTTTAATCTCGTAAATGATACCTGTTGTAATATGCATAAGTTGAACAGATTTATGGATTCGAGTAATATGTCCCCCGTACATCTGCACAATGTAGACTTAGACGATTTTAATTCCGAAAACAAGGTTATCATTGGCTCAATATTAAAAGACCTTGAAACATTAGAACATTCAGATAGTCCACATATTATCAAATACGCGACGCATTACTCGGCATCTCTTATTTTTCTTTACATTTTTATTTTTGTAATTATTTTGGTACTTCTGTATAAAAAACTCAAAATAAGACTTTCTAGCAATAAACCGACCTTCGTAGCCAAATTCAAGCCGGCGTATTCTACTACGACTGTAGCCACAGTAGATATTGAACCAGAGTCTGAAGTGTCTGTTGCACCACCAGTGGCAGCACCACTAAGGACCCGCATTTAACAGAGACTTTTCTTTTTAACCCCAAAAGTCTCCTCTTAAAGGGGGAGGTGTTATACAGGACTTCTGTACCCCTTTTTGCCTGTGCATGCACCCTTTATCTTGCTGCATAGACAATAAGGTCGGTATTGGAAGGGCCTAGCCTTTTCCAAGTCAGTCTGCTCTAATCCCTGAACTGGGACGGTTGCCTAAAAGTCGTGTTTTGGTGTATGTGTTTGTGATTGTCATAATTATTAGTGTCCAAAACCAAAACCAAAATCTAAATAAATAGTGTAGTGTAATTTGTATTTTTTTTAAAAACCCTTTGGTGAAAACCCGTATAACAGAGCACCGAGAAAATTTTGAATTTTTCAGCACGTATGACGTGCTTTTTGCTTACTCCGAGAGGCAAGGAACCTAAATATTATTATCGACCGAGCGAAGCGAGGTCTTAGAGTCGAAAGCCGCGAAATGCCTGCGTTTGAACCAGTTTAACGCTTGACCTCTGGTGCTTAAGTTTGGTTGACGTTTACTTGAAAACAGTTAATCCAAATTAAATGAAATTTTACACACAAGTAAAGAAGGTTAATTGAATAATTTTAGTGAAAAAATTAGCTAAATAGGTTCCAGGGTTGCAGAGATATAGGTGACTTAAAGTATTTACGATAGGTCTGACGATTATTTAAAAACTGGAGCGCTGATAATTTTTTTTCTAACATATACACATTTTTTATAAGCGACACAAATATATGAGCCAAAGTGTATGTTTGTATGTATGTTTGTTACGCGATAACTGGAAAACCAATGGTCCAATCTGCATGAAACTTTGCAAACGCGTAATATAAATCCATAGAATTTTTAAGTTCGAACATGAGCCAAATCGGTCGAAGGGTTCAAGAGTTAAAGAGATTGCTTTATTACAATGAAACCGATGATCCAGTCTTGATAAAACTTTTTAAACAGGTAGTACAAACTAAAAGAATTCTCACGTCCAAAAATGAGCCAAATCGGTGCAAGGGTTGTAGAGTTATAGAGAATACAAAACTACAATGTTTATCGATTATAATATTATTATGAAAACTGCAGGGATATTCAGTTATCCGTCAGGGAACCGAACCAAAGACCGAATTGTCAAAAATCGATACGACTTAGTACGTCATTTCATACATTTTTGATAATTCGGTCCTAGGTTCGGTTCCCTAACGGATAAGTGAATAGCCAAATTGACTTACTCAAAATATTATTGGACTGGATGCTAAGGCTCTGCCGATTCCCAGTCCTCCGTCACAAAGACGATGCAAGAGTGCCGCCGGGTTGTTTTAGTGGGTATACCCGTGCAGTCCCTCTGAACGGGGAGTCCCACATAACCCTCCCATACCCCCGTATGGAGGGTATTCGTAATGCATTTTTTGCCGGCGAGCACAAAAAAAAACTCATAATATTATGAATTTAAATGATCGTGCTCAGGATAATTTGTTCAAATTTATTAATCAAACTTAAACCCATTTTTTATTCAAATAGTAGTGCAGTCAATGAGTGCCCAAAAGAGGCATATGGATTGAAAAGTCGAAAGCAGAAAAACTAACTTAGGAACTTTGTTTGGACTATTCAGGAGATAAACATACTAAAAGTCCCCACCCCTCCGAGGTGAGCCCGAGGGGTGGGGGGGCCGAAGAAGGTCCCATTTTTAGGTTTTTTGCCTAAATGTCAAAAACTAGGCGTTGTACGATATTTTGTTGTACTACATTATAAATTAAAATTTCACTTTTTATCTATATCCAATCGTTGTCCAGCTATGAGCATCCAAACAAAACACAAATGAATCTCTATCTATTTTTAAGACGTTGAAATTAATTTCCATACAAAGTTGATAAAAAAATCTTGCATGTAATATTTTACCAACTTCTGGTTGTCGTACCATAATGAAACTTTGCAAATGTCTAGAAATATGATGAAAGTTCAATAATTTGGTACAACTGAGCTGATCTGATGATGGAGCCAGGAGGTATTTACTGAATCTCTTCAATGGCTATTAGTAAACCCGTCGAGTTTGGGCACATTACACTCGAATTGGCATAAGCAAAAAACCTAAAAATGGAAGCTTCTTCGGCCTCGGCTCGGAGGGGTGGGGACTTTTAGTATATTTATGTTATGAATAGTCCAAACAAAGTTCCTAAGTTAGTTTTTCTGCTTTCGACTTTTCGATCCACATTTGTTCTTTTACTGGACTATAGGCTACAGTGCTTCACTTTTGAAAGTAAATTTTACAATTATTTAGATCTAAGTATTTAAAGACTCTACTGTTCATTCGAGAAGCATTTCTATGAGAAGAACGAGCAAGAAACTTATTGGGATTGTTATTTTTGTGTTTATTACATATCATTGCAAGTGAATACACACATAACCTTTCATATTTTATTATAATTGAAATTTTGATCACAACAATAAAATAGTCACAGAGATAAAGATTTTTTTAATGTATATCCGTTACGTATTTTGAGTTTTAACATTACTTTCATTTTTGGCATTTTCCTTTCCTTTTACGAATATTATAGGTTAAAGTTTCCATACATTTATATTTCGTAGATACTTATAACTTTTACCCATGTATATACCTACATATTTTGAGGGAAATTGGGTCTGCGAGGTCTTAGTTCGCGGCGAACTACTAGTTTATAAAGCGCGAGTAGCTCGCTGCGAGCGCCGAGAAATTTTTTAATATTTCAGGACGAAAGATGTGCGTTTATCTTGCTCCGAGTGGTAAGGAAACTAAATATTCTTATTTATAAAAGCGCGAGCAACTCGCTTCGAGCGCCGTGAAATTTTTTAATTTTTCAGCACGTATGACGTGCGTTTAGCTTGCTCCGAGAGGCAAGGAAACTAAATATCCTTATTTATATTTGCGCGAGCAGCTCGCTGCGAGCGCCGAGAAAATTTTAAATTTTTCAGCACGTATGACGTGCGTTTAGCTTGCTTCGAGAGGCAAGGAAACTATAAACCCTTATTTATATTTGCGCGAGTAGCTCGCTGCGAGCGCCGAGAAATTTTTTAATATTTCAGGACAAATGATGTGCGTTTATCTTGCTCCGAGTGGTAAGGAAACTAAATATTCTTATTTATAAAAGCGCGAGCAACTCGCTTCGAGCGCCGTGAAAATTTTGAATTTTTCAGCACGTATGACGTGCGTTTAGCTTGCTCCGAGAGGCAAGGAAACTATATACCCTTATTTATATTTGCGCGAGCAGCTCGCTGCGAGCGCCGAGGAAATTTTGCATTTTTCAGCACGAATGATGTGCGTTTAAC
Organism: Hemithea aestivaria; assembly: GCA_947507615.1. Lineage (NCBI taxonomy): Eukaryota > Metazoa > Arthropoda > Insecta > Lepidoptera > Geometridae > Hemithea > Hemithea aestivaria. The sequence goes on from OX382331.1 coordinate 14,244,308, forward strand.
TTGCTCCAAGTGGCAAGGAACCTAAATACCTATTCTTATTTATAGAGCGCGAGCTGCGAGCGCCGAGAAAATTTTGAATTTTTCAGCACGAATGATGGGCGTTTAGCTTGCTCCGAGAGGCAAGGAATCTAAATAACCTTATTTATATTTGCGCGAGCAGCTCGCTGCGAGCGCTGAGAAAATTTTGCATTTTTCAGCACGAATGATGTGCATTAAGCTTACTCCAAGTGGCAAGGAAACTAAATATTCTTATTTATATTTGCGCGAGCAGCTCGCTGCGAGCGCCGAGAAAATCTTTAATTTTTCAGCACGAATGATGTGCGTTTAGCTTGCTCCAAGTGGCAAGGAACCTAAATATTCTTATTTATATTTGCGCGAGCAGCTCGCTGCGAGCGCCGAGAAAATTTTGAATTTTTTAGCATTTTTGATGTTGCTCCAAGTGGCAAGAAACGTAAATATTCTTATTATTAGAGCGCGAGTAGCTCGAGAAAATTTTTGAATCTTTCAAGACGAATGATCTGAGTTTCGCTCGCTGAGCAGTATAAAAATTAAATATTCTTATTTAAAGAGCGGGAGCAGCTCGCTGCGAGCCAAAAAAATGACTATTATACATGCGAGTAGCTTGCTGCAAGCGCAAAGACTTAGCTGCAAAGACGACATAAAGCGTGAATAGCTTGCAGCAGTTAATAATAATCCAATTAATCCTAAATATGAAAGATATTGTGCAGTTTGCTACGAGTAGCTGGGGATAATTCGTAGGCGAGGACCGAAAAAAAGTAGCTTGGTGAAAAAAATATTAAAACAGCAAAACAATTTTATGAACTTGTACGTAAAGCTTGCTGCTAAGAGAAAATTTCCTAATTCTAACTATGAAAGTAGCGTAAAACCAATCGATATGATCGGATTTTTTTCCGTCTAGGATTTTGGGGGGGGTCATGACCCCCTTAACCCCCCCCCCCCTGGATCCGCGCCTGGGGAAGTGGTTATAATAAGATTATACCCGTAAGAATAAAATATTATTATAGAATAGGTAATTAGGTAAGTATGAGTTTATTAACATCGCATGTTCCAAAGTAGCTACGTATGATGATATATAACATAGATAGAGGACATAAAAAGATACTCTGAATAAAAAACCAGTTTTGATAAAATATGTTTTATCAATACTTTATCATACGTGTACTGTCTGCACAATGTTTTTTTGTTATACAAGATGATATATGAAACCGTGGTACGGGGCTTAAGATTATTTTAGATAATAAAAATATTACCTATTATTTCAGATTATGGAATTGCTATTCGGATTTAAGAGCATGTAGTTGACCCAAGCGCAAATCTGTGATGTTCAAACATGAATTATTTTGAAAATACTTATTTTAGAACGGTACTTTTACTCACAACTTTTAAAAGAACTTGTAATCTAATCAATTTATACAGAAAAACCTTTTTAGTTTTGACCGTTTTTAAATTACGTCAAGGTTAATGGATAAAGGTTTTATAGATTTATAGTATTTACATATTATTATGTATGTATGTAGGTAGGACATAAATATATTTGAAAACTGCTGAAATCTTATGAAACTTGTTCCTATATCATATTGTACCTACCTATCTAAATTTGACTAAATTTACACTCATAAAAGCGAATGTTCAAAATCTGATCATATTTTCCCAGAAATTCGAAAACAAACATATACTTTCGAAAATTTGTAAATTTATTTGATAGCCATTTATTAATATTTCCTACATAGGTACCTACTTACATATCGATTAGATGATGTCCTTTTTGAATTTAGTAAAAAATACAAAATTAGTGGTTTAATACAATTTTATTCACATTTACTCGAAAACAAGTTTGGTAAGTATTCCGTATGCCTCTTGAACTTGAGGGGTGATGTCTTTAACTGGTCGGTTGGTGGTGGACAGCCAAGTGCTGCCACTCTTACCGAGCTTGTACATGTCGATTAATCCTTGTACAGCTACCTCAATCCTGGAAGAAAAAATCAGGAATAATATTATGTAAGAAGAAAATTCATCAACTCTTTTAGTGGATAAGAAAAATTTAGATTTATATTAAAACGAACTTTATTAAGAACTAGTTAGTTCAAACACGAAGAAAATACTGTCTACCACGTTTATTTTTCTTTTAGTGCAAACTGGAGTCCGGCGGCGCACATCAGTGCATTCATTCGTCAATTTCATATACTACTTCTTAATAAAAATTTCTTCTTAATAAAGTGAAACTGAATTAGGAAAGTCAAAATTAAACACGTCTTCACAAATCATCTGCTATCATTCGTAACAGCGTTCGTTCGTTCGTACCTTGAAGAAGGAACCAATGGAGACTGCCATAGAGAGTGACTGACTGAGAGATGACACTTAACCATGACGTCATTTTACTAGCTTCAGTTTTGTATTCACGCCGCAGGATCTATTGACTCTTAGATTCTTGGTTTGTACCTTCAGAGTAATGTTGAATAACAAACATCAGAGCAAGCTCCGACTATTACCTACTCCGACAAGAGAGTACGACAGAAGAAAAACACTTGTACCTACATATAATCCATGGATTGCCCACACGCTATCGATTATTTTTTTGGTAATCTTGTTACTTACTTCTGCAACGGGAATCCCTTAATGAGCCTTCCCAAGTCGTTATGAACGGTATCGTTAAAGTTGCCGCTGTTCTGCACGTGCAATAAAGGGGTGTCAGTAGCGCCGAAGCATATTGTTAACACTCTCACACCGGTGATCTCGAAGAACTCCTCATTCTGATAAAAATATAATAGCCAATGTAAATATTTCTTTATCACACACGAGTACATAAATAGTAGGGGTCATTCCCTTCGAAGGAAACCAGTTTCCTTCAAGCTGGTCTAATTTGACGGAACCCTGTGTCCGATAAGAATGCGAAGCTAATAGAGTACATAAATAAAAATATATTTACTGCTGCAGGCAAATTAACATATATTACTATAATAAAAAGTGTAAAGAGGATTAAAATATAATAAACTACGAGTAAGAACTTAAGTAATATTTTTATGTTATGATAAAAACAATAAAGATAATATTATGTAGGTATGTAGAAGAGAGATAAGATGATATCTTATGTACTAGCTTATATAAGCGGCTTTGCCCGCATGGTGAAATCCTATCTTAGCGAAGGTCTACATTATAAAACCTGTATTCCAAATTTCAACCCAATCCGTTCAGCGGTTTGGGGTGTAGGTTGATAGATCAGTCAGTCAGTCAATCAGTCACTCTTTCCTTTTATATCTTTAGATTTTACAGAACAAGTAAATTTTTAAGGTACTTTTCAGTCAATTTGGTTTCGCTCAACTTGTCTTTTTGCAGTATCTTGCAGTATTTTTTCCTGTAAACCCTTATAGCCCAGTCAATGAGTGCCCAAAAAGGGTATGTGGATCGAAAAGTCAAAAGCAGAAAAACTAACTTAGTAACTTTGTTTGGACTAGTTAGGAGATAAACATACTAAAAGTCCCCACCCCTCCGAGGTGAGCCCGAGGGGGGGGGAGGCCGAAGAAGGTCCCATTTTTAGGTTTTTTGCTTATATGTCAAAAACTGTGCGTTGTACCATATTTTGTTGTGCTACATTATTAAACCTCATAAAATTTTCTACAACTTCGGCCTTGACACTTTTTATCTATGTCCAATCGTTGTCCAGCTATGAGCTTCCAAACATGGTCTATTTTGAAAACGCTTAAATTAGTTTTCCATACAAAGTCAGTAAAAAAATCTTACAAATAAAATTTGACCAACTTCTGGTTGTCGTATCATAATGAAACTTTGCAAATGTCTAGAAATCTGATGACAGTTTAATAATCTGGTACCACTAATCTGATCTGATGATGGAGCCAGGAAGTGTCTAATGAAACTCTTCAATGACTATTAGTAAACCCGTCGAGTTTGGGCACATTACATTCGAATTGATGACACTTTTTCATTACACTTGCTGTCGAGGGTCTGATAATGGACCAGGAGGTGCCTACGTCTCATCAATCCGAATGTAATGAGCCTAAACTCGCCAGTTTTACTAATAGCCATTGATGAGTTTCAGTAGACACCTCCTGGCTCCATCATCACATCAGCTCAGTAGTACCAGATTATTAAATTGTCATCAGATTTCTAGACATTTGCAAAGTTTCATTATGATACGACAACCAGAAGTTGGTCAAATTTTATTTGTAAGATTTTTTTACTGACTTTGTATGGAAAACTAATTTAAGCGTTTTTAAAATAGACCATGTTTGGAAGCTCATAGCTGGACAACGATTGGAGATAGATAAAAAGTGTCAAGGCCGAAGTTGTAGAAAATTTTATGAGGTTTAATAATGTAGCACAACAAAATATCGTACAACGCACAGTTTTTGACATATAAGCAAAAAACCTAAAAATGGGACCTTCTTCGGCCTCCCCCCCCCCCCCTCGGGCTCACCTCGGAGGGGTGGGGACTTTTAGTATGTTTATCTCCTAACTAGTCCAAACAAAGTTACTAAGTTAGTTTTTCTGCTTTCGACTTTTCGATCCACATTTCTTCTTTTACTGGACTATTACTACATGTTCTTTTTCTTAGTGCTTCTAAAAATGTAAAGGTGATAAAAAATTGAAAAAATTGTTTTGTCTCTAAATTCATGATGATACTTTTTAATAATAAACTGGATTATTTAACCACTCTGATCTGTGTATTAAACACCACATTTTTTTCATAAAATAATTTTAGTTACATCAAAGATCAGGAAGTTTATACAAAAAACGATTTGTAAGATTTCCTTACTGACAAACGTAGAATAGCGGAAACTCAAAAACGAAAAAATCACATCATAAATCATAATATAGGTATTATCTGATCCTAGTTTTATCGATGATTGATTGATCGGCAATCGGCGGTCGGTTTTAAGCTTTTGCTCTCAAATGGACAGCTGATAGGCAATAAATATCATATCGACCCACTCATTTTCATAGATAATGAAAAACGTAGGTACTTAGATAACATAGGTCTGTGTGTAGTGTGTACCTACTCGTAATAGGTCTGTGTGCACTGTGTGTACTAAAATCTTGTTACCATGACCTTTTAAAAGTTAAAGAAATAATAATATTAGGTACCTATGATAAATATGATAAGATTATAAAGAGTTTTATATAGGTAGCAATTAAAGAACGAGGCTAAAGAAATTAAATAAATCGTGTCTATGTGAGGGCCTAACTATGTCTATGACAAATAGGTAATTTTTTAGACTCAAAATTACACTGATTCTATTCGAATCAGTGGTTCTTAACTATTTTTTTTCCAAGACTGAGAAGAAATATTTTAAGAATACTACGCCTTAATTAAAATAAAGAAATACGTACTATGATCAATTACAATAAGATGAATTATAATTATAAAAATTAATGTCTTCTGCTGCCGCAATAAAAGTATCAAGCGAGAGTTGGTAGTTTAAACCTGCAGGGCTATGATGCGCACGTCGACATAATGTCGCGTGAAATTTGATTTAATGTGAATAATACTCTATGTGGCTGTCATAAAGTCGAAAATTACACACCAGTGAGATCATTTTGACATAGGAGTTTTAACGACAAAATCATTTCACTGGTGCGTAAATCTCGACTTTATGACAGCCACATAGAATATTATTCACATTAAATCAAATTTCACGCGACATTATGTCGACGTGCGCATCATAGCCCTGCTGGTCTGCGCTGAATCATTACCAGGCGTAGACTTCCTTTCCAGGAGATCAACTAGGTGGGCACCCCAACAGTGCCAGTTATTCTACCACCTCAGCAATGATGTGCAAACATTACTGTGCTTCGATAGAAGGGCACTGTAGCTAGTGAAATTACTGGGCTGAAGAGTCTTAACATCTTATGACTCTTAAGTAAGAAGATTTGGCGAAGTGCACCTAGAATTTAACATCATTGTAAAATCATGGGTACCACTCTACGAAGATGGAATGTATCCTTATAATTTGTAGGTAGCACGGTAAAATTATGGGCAACGTTATCTCTTACCATCAGGAGCGTCATGCTCGTCTTCTTAATTAAAAAAAAAACATACTATGCAATATGATCTCCTTTCCAAGTTGGAGAAGAAACTTACCCCAACACAATTACTGAACTGCAACACGAAGCTCTTCGTTGCGAAGTAGATAGGAAGACCGTGTGATTGGCACAACCCGGCGATGGAAGAGATGTTGATGACGGTGCCTCCTTTACCTCCCTTATCCTTGCCCATGATCTCCATGGCTTTTATTGTCCCAGTCACTACGGCCGTCTAAAATGGTAATAAAATAGGTCAAACATTAAAAATTGAGGTTTACATGACGAGTAGCTGAAATTCAGAATAAAGCTGGCCGCTTTAAAGAAAATGGATGCCATTAAAATAGTTGAGATTTATACTCCAACAGAACAGGTTGTTACGATATCAAATTCATAATAGCCATGATATTATAATATAATTAATATAGGTTTTTGGCTAAATAATTTTTTTTTACCACAAATATATATTTTGGTTTTTTTTCTGTTAGGTATGTCTTGCCATCGCGCCTGATTTTTTCGTCTTGTTACTCTTATTTTAATAATATTATATTAGTCCAACTTAGGGCACAGTGCAAGTTTCATCAAAATCAGTTCAGTAGTTTTCCAAGTATATAAATCAAAACGATTAAACGCGCGGATTTTTTATTTCCATTGTTTCTGTAGCTGTCGATAGAATCTACTTACCACATTAATATCAATCTCCTTCTTATAAATATGTTTAGCATCATTCATAATTCCAGCATTATTGATGACTACGTCCAAATATCCCTGGTCTGCCACCACCGCATCAAATATGCCCAGGAGTTGGTCCTCGTTGGTCACGTCACATTTGTAAAATTTAACCTTATTGGCACCGTATTTACCGTTCAATTCCGTTTGCAGGTCTTTTCCTGCTTTCTCGTTGATGTCTAATACAGCTACATGCTGAAATAGAGTCGTCTTATTAAGTTCCAGATAAAATAATTTATTTTTTGGGAAATAAATATAAAACTTCATAAGTAGTAAGTGTTTAAAAATAATATTAGACATATTCTGCGACTCAAAAGGGTCACCAGCCTACATAGAGACCTTTAGCATGTCCCACAGGAAAATATCAGATAACCTCCGACATTTTTTTTGACCAATAAAAATAAAATCGCTTTACGCATCGTCAAGATCACAACAGGATGTCGTGGGACTCCCCCGCCGAAGATGGGTGCGGCGAGGATACCCACTAAAAAACCTGAGACTGTTCCATCGGGAATGACGTCTTAATATGCCAGGTCACCGAAGCAGTTATTTACCTACCTTAACACCCTCATTCATAAGGTATCTGGTGACCAGAGCGCCAATACCAGTGGCAGCTCCAGTGTTAAGAACCACTTTATTTTTCCACTCGTGGACCATTTTGACCAATTCCTTCGGATGGTTATACACTAATAACTGATAGAATGATGTAATTCCTCTCAGGTGGCCTTATCAAGGAATGAGAAAAACAAATAGATTTCTTATCAGATAAAGATGCTGATCGTAGATCTGGTTCACTGGAGATCAGTAGCTGAAGTTTAGACAAAGCCTGAACGGTGTAGAAGCATGAATCGGAGAACAATAATACTTAGGTTAGGTTTTTTTTCGACCACTACCTTCCCTGATCCTCAGTGATGATGCGACCAAGAATGGTAGGAGACTAAACATTGAAGGAATATATTTTCCCTGGGTTCACTGAACATCGTGTCGAAACAATGACCACTTGAGAGTTTTGTCGTGGTAACTGGCCATAGCCCGCAGCCTGCCACTAGTTTAGCGGCGACTAGAAAAACCGCACATAACCTACTAATAAAAAATGTCATAGCCATTCATTGGTGCGATACATTATAATACCTTACTTTGACCACCACTACTTAGAAGTAGGTAAGGTCAAATCACCTTCGTTGGCCTCATCTCAGGCTAAACAGGCGCACAGAAATAATTTTATAAGTAGGATCCATTTTAGTATACTGGATCCTACTGAACTTTCAGTGGTCTTAAGATAATATTTCTTTATGCACACGACACTTTTGCATAATATTATTATCTTAACACATAGACTGCTCCCCACTCGGTACAGAGTGGGGCGGGGCTCTAGTAGCGGCGCCGCTTACTCGGAACCGAGTGAGCGTTCCGTTCATTTTGTAGTAGTCAGTAAACCGCCGGGGTTTGAGGCTAATCCACGTTGCTTTAATCGGCCACTCTGGCAATATAGTCAACTTACGAAAACAAGTATTGGCGTCATTCATCTATATTTACTTAATCAAAATTTACCTAAAAAAGTTTTGGCACCCAGCAAGTTTTTTTCATTTTTGAAGTAAAACTTCTTTAGGCGCGACTAGGGAGTAACTCAGATTTTTTTTTCTGACGGAAGTAACGCTTACTATAGTCTGTGTAGTTTCCGCCATTTAAAAATAATAATTCTGATTGGTTGAAAACTTCTTTAGGCGCGACTAGGGAGTAACTCAGATTTTTTTTTCTGACGGAAGTAACGCTTACTATAGTCTGTGTAGTTTCCGCCATTTAAAAATAATAATTCTGATTGGTTGTAAGTATATGTCATATACTACACGCTTCTTGACTTATACGCCAGCTAGTGGCAAATATCATAATCAATTAGGATTATTTATTTCCAAATTTTCAAACGGATCAATTGTGAATAGCAAAGTGAATGAAAAATTCAACAGTTTTAAAAACATTATTTTAAATTGCAAATTTTTTTGAAAATCTCTAAATATACTTGTTTATTTATTACTTTTAAAATAAGTAAATTAAAAATAAATTTTCTGACAATTGCGACATTTTATAATATTCAATAACAAGGTTATATTGACATGTGCTGATCTAACCTTCTATTTGCTACTCTCAATTATTTTATTTAACAAATGAAAGTATTTATAAAATATGAAAGTTATATTAATGAATTTTAAATAAATTTGATTTATCTATGAATACTTCTCGACTTCATTCAACAACGCGTTTCGGTACAACGATAGATGCTGTATTTTTTTTTAAAGCAGTCAATGTGTTAATACTTAGTTGCATAATATAGGTACCTAGGTACTCTTATATTAATGTGAAGCAGGTCGTAAATAAATTTAATGTCCGTGGGTGAATGCTTCGGTCAGTGCCGGCGTTAGGGTAGGGCGCGATTGGGCGACCGCCCAGGGCGCCGGATGAAAGAAGCGCCACAGGCTAGAGCCTGTGGCGCTTCTTTCATCCGGATTCTTTCATTATAGATAATGGAAGAAATTGTCTCGCACATTTTAAAAGTTAAAATAGCTATAACATTTTAACTCCTCATAATAATTACTCTTATTTTTTTTTTATTAAATAGGTATTTATTTTATTTAACAAATAAAAATTATTTAGGATATACCTATATTATAGTCTAGTAATCGATAAAATTAAATTTAGTTCCGCTAAATTCCGCGGAACCTCTTTCGTGAAAAGGACTCTACATATACTTACCACAAAATTACCTACTGTGTAGTAGAGACAGGCGCGGATCCAGGGGGGGGGGGGGTCAAGGGGGTCATGACCCCCCCCCCCCCCCAAATCCTAGTCGGGAAAAAAATCCGATCATATCAACTGGTTTTACGCTACTTTCATAGTTAGAATTAGGAAATTTTCTCTTAACTGCAAGCTTAACGTACAAGTTCATTATATTGTTTCGCTGTTGTAATTATTTTTTTACCAAGCTACTTTTTTTTCGGTCCTCGCCTACGAATTATCCGTAGGTTCTCGTAGCAAACTGCACAGTATCTTTCATAATATTTAGGATTAATTGGATTATATTAACTGCTGCAAGCTGTTCGCGCTTTATGTCGTCTTTGCAGCTAAGTCTTTGCGCTTGCAGCAAGATGCTCGCATGTATAATAGTATTTTTTTTATGGCTCGCAGCGAGCTGCTCCCGCTCTTTAAATAAGAATATTTAATTTTCATACTGCTCAGAGCGAGCGAAACTCGATCATTCGTCCTGAAAGAGTCAAAATTTTCTCAAGCTGCTCGCGCATCATTCGTGCTAAAAATTTAAAATTTTCTCGGCACTCGCAGCGAGCTACTCGCGCTTTTATAAATAAGAATATTTAGTTTCCTTGCCTCGCGGAGGAAGCTAAATGCACGTCATACGTGCTGAAAAATTCAAAATTTTCTCGGCGCTCGCAGCGAGCTGCTCGCGCTCTATAAATAAGAATATTTAGTTTCCTTGCCACTCGGAGCAAGCTTAACGCACATCGTTCGTGCTGAAAAATTTAAAATTTTCTCGGCGCTCGCAGCGAGCTGCTTGCGTTTTTATAAATAAGAATATTCAGTTTCCTTGCCTCGCGGAGGAAGCTCAATGCACGTCATACGTGCTGAAAAATTCAAAATTTTCTCGGCGCTCGCAGCGAGCTGCTCGCGCTCTATAAATAAGAATATTTAGTTTCCTTGCCACTCGGAGCAAGCTTAACGCACATCATTCGTGCTGAAAAATTTAAAATTTTCTCGGCGTTCGCAGCAAGCTGCTCGCGCTTTAGTAAATATGAATATTTAGTTTCCTTTTCATTCGAAGCAAGCTAAACGCACATCTTTCGTGCTGAAAATTCCAAATTTACTCGGCGCTCGCAGCGAGCTCCTTGCGCTTTTATAAATAAGAATATTTAGTTTCTTTGCCTATCGGAGCAAACTAAACGTACATCATTCGTGCTGAAAAATTCAAAATTTTCTCGGCGTTCGCAGCAAGCTGCTCGCGCTTTTATAAATGGGAATATTTAGTTTCCTTGCCTCTCGGAGCAAGCTAAACGCACGTCATTCGTGCTGAAAAATTCAAAATATTCTCGGCGCTCGCAGCGAGCTGCTCGCGCTTTAATAAATATGAATATTTAGTTTCCTTTTCATTCGAAGCAAGCTAAACGCACATCTTTCGTGCTGAAAATTCCAAATTTTCTCGGCGCTCGCAGCGAGCTCCTTGCGCTTTTATAAATAAGAATATTTAGTTTCTTTGCCTATCGGAGCAAACTAAACGTACATCATTCGTGCTGAAAAATTCAAAATTTTCTCGGCGTTCGCAGCAAGCTGCTCGCGCTTTAATATAAATATGTATATTTAATTTCCTTGCCACTCGGAGCAAGCTAAACGCACATCATTCGTGCTGAAAAATTACAAATTTTCTCGCCGCTCGTAGCGAGCTGCTCGCGCTTTTATAAATATGAATATTTAGTTTCCTTGCCACTCGGAGCAAGCTAATCGCACACATTATTCGTGCTAAAAATTTAAAATATCTCGGAGCTCGCAGCCAGCTGCTCGCGCTTTTATAAGTTAGAATATTTAATTTCCTTGCTACTCGGAGCAAGCAAAACGCGCATCGTTCGTACTAAAAAATGAAAGATTTTTAAGACTACGCTGAAACGAGTCTCCAAAAAAATTCTTAGTTTGAAAAAAATTCTAGCCGATGACCCCCCCAAAATTATGGTCTGGATCCGCGCCTGAGTAGAGAGGAGGAGGAGTATAGGGAACGTACTTTTCCTGGGTAAAAAAGCACAAAGTTCAAAAGGGCCAGACTTTCCTCACTTCTAACAAGAATAAGATTAAATCATAGACGTACCCAGCTTCTGGCCTTCTGGCCTAGGGGGGGCAAGCAAGGGCCGATTCAGATTTTTTTGACTGAACTTGATCTTCATGCCTGTATGTACCTACGTACATACAGGCATGAAGATGGGCAGCTGCCCCCCCTGGAAATCGATTTTCTTGAACTAAATCTATAGAATAAAACAAAAACAAAATTCTTGGCGCTCGCAATAAGCTGGTCACACGTTTCATAGTCAGGATTATATATTTTTTAGCTTTTTAGTAAGAATATTTTATTTTTTCAAAAAAATTAACACTTTTGTAATCATATTATATTCAAAATTGGCACTTGCGGAAAGTTTGTAGGTAGTAATAGTTATAGTATATCTCTTATAAGTAACGATCGTGGTCAGAAATATAGAATTTTCTTGCCGTTAAGTACTTCGTACACTTTTCATAATCAAGATTTTGATTTTTTCTCGGCTCACAGCAAACTACTCCCGCACTTATTAGTAAGAATGTTTAAGTTTCTTGCAGCTCGGAACGAACTTAGCTCACCTTTCGAAGTCAGAAATATTAAAAATACTCGGCGCTTGCAGCAAGCTGCGCGCGCTCTTATAAGTAAGACTATTTAAATTTCTAACCACTCAGACAAAGATAGCCGCACTCTTTTCGTTGTCCACAATTTAAAATTTTCTATAATAAGAAAGGATATTTTAATTTTCCTACCGCTCGAAACATGTTAACTGGACTCTTTTATTTGTCAAAAATAAAAAAAAAATTCTCGGCGCTCGCAGCAAGCTGCTCGCGCTATTTTAAGGAACATTATTTTAATTTTCCTACCGCTCGGAGTAAATTAATCGCACTTTTTCTTGTCAAAAATATAAAATTTTCTTGGCGCTCGCAGCAAGCTGCTCGCGCTTTTTTTAAAGAAGTATATTTCTGTGCGAGCTGAAAGCAAAGCCTGACGCACCATACAAATAGGTACCTGCTCAACGTTAAAACATAAACATTAAACATACAGGCGAAAAGTTCGGTAAAAAAAATCCTCCTTGCTTGCCCCCCCCTGGTTCAGAAGCTGGGTACGCCCATGTACGTACTTATAATAACTACGTTTCAAAAACAAAGATAATTTTTTAGCTAATTTGCAGGGTTCAAAGGATCAATATCTTAATAAATTGGATATACATATTATATCGGAAATTTTTCACAATATATCTGATATATATCATAAGATATATCGGATATAACAGTTTTTGTGATTATATCTATGATATTTTCATAGATATATAACCTTCGAACCCCGCAAAAATTATCTTTGTTTTTGAAACGAAGTATAAATATGTTTTAACGTTGAGCAGGCACCTATTTAAAAGGTGCGCCATGCTTTACTTTAAGCTCGTACAGAGCTGTATGATATGAAAATATTCTTCTTTAAAATAGCGCGTGCAGCTAGCTGCGAGCGCCAAGAAAATTTTATATTTTGGACAACAAAAAGAGTGCAGTAAATTTGCTTCAAGTGGTAGAAAAATTAAAATACTCTGCCATAAAATAGCGCGAGCAGCTTGCTGCGAGCGCCAAGAAAATTATATATTTTGGACTACGAAAAGAGTGAAGTTATCTATTTTCGAGTGGTTAGAAATTAAAATATTCTGACTTATAGGAGCGCGTACAGCTCGTAGCAAGCGCCGAGAAAATGTTCAATTTTTTGACAACGAAAAAAGTGCAGTTATCTTTCTCAGAGTGGTTAGATATTTAATTTTTTTCACTTTTATGAGCGCATACAGCTTGCTGCGAGCGCTGAGTATTTTTTATTATTTTTCTGACTACGAAGGTGTCCTTAGTTTGTTCGGAGCTGCAAGAAACTTGAATATTCTCCTCTAATAAGGACACGAGGACAGCTTGCTGCGAGCCGAGAAAATTTTGAAATCTTGATTATGAAAAGTGTGCGAACAGCGTATTTCGAGCCCCAAAAAAAAAGATTTTTTTTTCTGATCACGGAAGTAAAAGCAAAAGAAAAAGCAGTACTTAGAAGAAAAAGCAGTACTTAGAAGAAAAAGCAGTACCTACTATTACCTACAAAGTTTTTGTAACTACAAAAAAAAAAAATTACAAAAAGTGTGCATTTAGTACGCTGCGAGTGGTAAAGAAATAAAATATTCTTACTAAAAAGCTACAAAAAAATATATCCTGACTATGAAACGTGTGTGATTACCTTATTGCGAGAGCCAAGATAATTTTTATGTCTTATTTTACAGATATAATATAAGACGCCTATATAATATAAGAAGGTACGCCTATGGATTTAATTATTATACCCCTAGGTGTTATGTGTAATATTAAGCGAAAAAAAGTAAAATATTATTATTAGCAAATACGTGCGATGTTAAGTGTTGCATTTATTTATAAAAAACAAGCTTTTGACAGTGAAAACTATAATAATGTGACATACAAATGGCGTTTGACAGTTCTATTTTTATTTTGTGATGATGGCTTTTGAACTAACACGGTAGTGTTTTTGCTAGTGTCTGGAACGAAAATATTGTTTTTATATAATAAAATTATTATATTAAATGTATATCATAATATTATATTCCTATGCGGCACCTTAAGAAAATAATTATCAGATAATTAATATAATAATATATAAACACATTTCTGTATTTAAAACTATCGAATATTAACAAAGTGCTGAGTAATAACATAATATTTTTGTTTGTGTTTCTTGGCGGGAAATCTTAAAATTAAACACTTGTCAATGTCAAATTGACAGCTAAGATACGACTGACACTGACAATTTGACATCACTGTTTTTCAGCGTTGCCAGTGCGTTACTTTTGTAACATTTTGCGTTACTTTTTGACCCTTTGCGTTACTTTTACGTTACTTGTCCTAAAATGTTACTTTTGCGTTACTTTTTGGGGTAATGTTTTTTTTAAATGAACTAACAATGGAAGAACATAAAATAATAACTTAGTGAATCGGAACGTAATCGAACGGAAAACAAAAATTAAAAAAAAAAAGTAAATTATATGTCAATGTCATGGCTCGTCCACATATGCCGGTCAATGACTCTGCAAGTCGTAATTATTCACACAAAATGGCTTCAAATGGTCCATGATTGATTAATATTCAAAATATAATTATAGTCGTCAGCTATGGAGCCCAAAATGTATACCAGAAATTTACCAGAAAAAACCGTAAATATCCGAAGACATTCGTTTATAGACAAAAACTGTTCATCCATAGACAAAACACACATTCAGCAAATCATTTCAAATTCTGAAAAAAAACGAAACCCAAGTATTATTGTCAAAGTGAAGCAGTTTGACAAACAACATTAAGCAGCCACGCTGAAAGGGACGGAAAAAAAATAGCTTCTCCTTTTTCTTCACACAGAATTTTCCCTATTGCCATCACACTCACACATAAAATGGTACTACTTCTAGTTGTATTACTTCTGTGATTAAAAATAGTTTTTTTTTTAAATGCGTTACTTTTATTGTAAATGCGTTACTTTTCGAACCTGTCTGCGTTACTTTTGAAGATAGGGCACTGGCAACACTGCTGTTTTTACTGTTTTGCGGGAAATTTAAAATACGCTTTTAATAGGATACTCAATACCAAATTACTTAATAAAATAAATATATTAATTATAATTTAGCAATTTAATTTAAATTAACGCTTACTGTTTGTTTTGTAATTTAATTAAAAGTTTTGTCCAATAATTAGTTATTTGGGTAGTACCTAGCTGTAGCACTAGGCACTATCTGATCTGTGAGCTGTAGGGATCGGCGAAAGAAAGTTTGCTGCTCGGGACTCGCGTCGTACAGAAGTTGAAACATTTTGTATTTCCCCAACATAATACAAGGAAAAACGAAGCGCGAGTATAAAGTTGCGTTTGGCGTCAGTCATTCACAGTTCGCGGCTCGCAGTGATTCGTGATTCAGTGTAGCGGGTAGCGAGCGGCGTGAGTTGATTCGTCTCGTTCGCGCGTGTTTTTTACTTTTTACAAAGAGAAACGTCGAGTCGACAGTCTTCTCAATTCAACCGGTATTCGAGTGATTGTTAAGTGTTAAGGAAAAATTTTAAACATGAATCCATATCAGCAAGTAAGTTTTTCATAATTTTCCTGCATGTTTAGTGAAATAGCATCTATAATTCTTATTATTGGGACTGTTTGTAGTGGTTAGTGGTTTATTCACTGTATTTGTATAGAAATGCAAGCATTTGAGGGCATGAACATACTTAACCTAAAACTGGTGACTCAGTGGCTTGTGTTTTGTTTATCACACAAATTCCATAAAAAATGGTTCAGTTACATTACTATCTAACTCCATTGCTGCAGGAAATCAGGCAAATTTTGATTAAATGTTATCAGTTGTTATAACAAAATCAAGGTCAACTTTCTCTCTATGATTAATATTCTACACAGAAACAGAGGCTAATAGGTAAAATAATGTAAAAACAAGTGGGTAATTTATATCAAACAGTTAAAAGGTATACATAATTTAATTTTATAGTAGGTACAACAGATACACAAATTATGTCAGTAGAGCAGAATACCAACTCAAATCTTTTTGACTGTTCTGAAACCATTATTGTAGCACATATTATTATTATATTTATTGGCATCTTTGTCAGTTTTACTTAGCAGCTCTTGAGATAGATTGTAATCATTGTTTTTCCTTTCAAGGGTCAATCGGGATATCCCCAGCAACAATACCTCCATAATATTGGGTTCGGCAACACGGCACCTCAGTCCTTTGGGAACCCCATGCCAATGCCGGGGATGCCGACAATGGGTTACCCGCAACCACAGCAAGGTTATGGATACCCGCAGGTACCTCAGAGCACACCAAGCTCTCAGGGCTACCCTCAAACTGGGTACCCAACTCAAGGATACCCTCAGCCTAGTTCAGGGTACCCCCAATCTAATGCTCAAGGTTACCCAGCTCAAAGCCAAGCTCAAACTGCTTACCCGGCTCAATCAGCTTACCCAACCCAATCGGCTTACCCATCATCTGGGTACCCTCATGGACAGAGCCAAGGGTACCCGGGTAACCAGCAATCAAATCAGTACCAGGGCTACCCACCTAACCAACCCGCTCATAACCAGGCTTACGATGTGCCATCGTCTGTGCCTAACACACCGAAGGTAAGTTGATTTTGGTGCTGTTATGTTTTTTTGTTTGAATTTTACTAATACTGGCACATAATTTCACTCAGCTTTTTAATATTTCAGTAAAAATACTCCAAAAAAATGATGCAGAAAGTTACCTAGTCTTTGTTAATTTAATTACAATTGAATTCTCAATGGTCATTTAAAAAAGAACGCATTTTAATTATTGGGTACCTAATTACTTATTATGCTAATGTCCATGTCTGGCCTACTGTGATAATTTTAATTTCAGTGATAAACAAACCACATAATACCTAACTCATTACTCATAAATATAGCTTCAGCCTTATACATGGTCACAGTCAAAGTACTCTTAATATGTTTGGGACAGCTAACTTTTTACACTATTGAGTGATTGTAACCATGTTTATTTTGCTACTAGCTGCGCGCAACATGTTTACTCGCTGTATTGTAGCCTATGTGTTATTACTGGGTCCAAGCTATCTCTATACCATATTTTAGCTCAATTGGTCCTGCCGTTTTGTGCGAAGAAGTTAAAACACACACTCACTCACAAACTTTCACATTATAATATTAGTGTGATTCTTATATGTGATTTTTCTGCAATTGCTGCTTATAGACTGGTGAGGCAAATATCTGAGTCTCGCTAGCCGTTCGGCATGTGAGTCAGATGGTCACTGACCTAGCTCAGAACAAGAGCATTTGGCACATGGATAATGACCATACATTCTATCTTACTAATATTATAAACGTGAAAGTTTGTAAGAATGGAGGTTTGGATGTTTGTTACTCTTTCACGCCTTAACGAGTGGACCGATTGAGCTGAATTTTTGTATACTTAGACCCTGGAATAACACACTACATAAGTATTGTGGGTAAAACCGCTGGGCGCAGCTAGTATTATTATAAATTTATGTAGACCATTTTTAGTGGACAATGAGATTAATAGGACAATTTGTTTTTTTTACTTTGACTGTTTCCATGATAAGAGCCATTTCATATCAGTTGAAAATATAACAGTTTTCACTATCGCTAATAATTTGCACGCTTAGCTTTTGTATTAGTTAAGGTTGTGGTATAAATAGTAGATTCTAGAAATGCATGCAGTAGGTATGTGATATTTTGCTTTAATGTATCTAGAGCGCTTGTTAACACAGCTGTGGCCTTCAACTTCATTTATTTTTGTTACTGGGCGGTGTTTGCAAATATGAAAAGTAATATATTTAAGAATAGGTATATTATGCAAATTTTTTAACATGTTATTGTTTTTTCTGAGTCTTGTCTGATGCTAAATTGAACCAAAATGTCTGCACCTATTTATCCTTAAGGATAAAATTGAAACTGATGGATGGGAAAAGACAACATACATATATTACTAAATAATAATTTTACTGATTCATAAGTTCCATTATTAAATTTGCTTGAATCTAGCTAAAACCTGTTTAGTAAAAAAGAATTAAATCATATAGGTACCTAGTTACTTAAGTATTACATATAATAATATATATACCTAAGTAAACCTATACCTATCAGATTTTAGGTACATTTTGCTCATTAAGTAGGTAACAAAAATATATATGTACCTAATAATATTATGTGTGCGATCATTTGCCTGGTAGTGGGGTTTGTTTTATAAAATAATTACCTGTAAGTAATAATTTAAACGTATTTTGTCATTATCTTTGCAATAGCAAAGAATAACACAACATTTTATTGGTTGTTATACACATTATTTAAAAAAAGTAGCATTTATTAAAAAAATATGACAGTCTGCAAACCTACATTACATCTCTTTCTACGTCTTAATTGGATGAGTATTGTACCTGTATATCTGATTTTCAGGTATGTTCTCATCGAGTCACACAAAATCCTGTAACACTGTGACTGGTTGAGAAAAAAAATCGCTGAATCATCACAAAATTACCATACTAGTTCAAGCCTGTATTACTAGCCGAGAATAAATCGCATCGAGTCACACCGTTACTTGATGAAATTTTTTTTTCCGAACGAGTAACACTACCTAAACTCCGTGTTACTAGATGAGAGTGAAAATTCTTATCGAGTCACACTGTTACTTGACAGGATTTTTTTTCTCAACCAGTCAATGTTACAGGATTTGGTGTGACTCGATGAGAACATACCGATTTTCATAAATGATTGTTGGGAGTATGCTAGTTCACCTTCCAAGCCTGAATTTTTACGTTATATTTATTTATATAGTACATCACTGACCAAGTGTGTATTTCTCTCCCTGTACGGTTGTCTGGAATAAATCGCTTATATATGACTGTCTGGAATAAATCGCTTATACTGATGTGATGTTACTATGTATAACATCTTTGTACATTGTAGGTACATATTGTAACAATTTTATTGTAATGTACCTAGACCATATTGTTTATTCAATAAAGAATTAATTAGATGTCTATTATGCTTGACCTATCTCAAGTTGATTTAATTTTGAGACTGAGTTGACACATCTCTAGGATCTACTTCTTTCTAAAACAATTTCTAACACATTTTGTTACCTCAGTCCAGTTTCAATTTTATCCCCCGGCCAAAAAGAGGGGTGCTATCTCCAGGCTCCATTTTCGCAAAAAACGTTGTTCTATAGATACCAACACAATACAGCAGTACAAGTGTCTGACATTACTTCGAGCCACTTGGACTATTCAGAGAGCATTTGCTGCAATTATATTGTTATGCTCACTTTGCCTCCCGTACATTTATCAAAGCGACAAAGCAGCTATAATGGGAGTTGTCAAGTGCTGACTTCAGATCTAAATTCCTCCAGCCAGTTTTGGGTTGAGCCTATCAGATTAAATTCATATTCATTATTACGATACCTGCCCATCCACTAATAGCAACCCTACCCCTTAACGTGCACCTTGACCCAGTCCTCATCTCCCTTATCCAGTTTCTTGCGGTTTCATCCAGTAGTCTTTCGCAAGTCGTCCTACATTGTTTGCCAAATGTGGTCTCCTCTCCAGAACTCGTCTAGTAAAGCGGTTAACTAGCCTACTGCCACGTATCATCTTGCTTATTCAGATAGAGTTACAGCACACATTTACCTCTGATTGGTTCTATGCTGTCACGTGACATGAACATGCATGCATCTCTACATAGGGGTCTGAGTGCTCTCGACAGCTCCAGCTATTAATCCTATGTGCCCAAAGCGATTCAGTCTTGGCATTGGTCTCCAGTACAATGGATGTTGCCTCCCCGATCTCATTTTGCCATCTTTGTATTGCAAAGTTTCATTAGATTCGTCATGTTTCAAGTGATTATGTGAGTGGTTCTAAAGTGTGAAGACAGTGGTCAAAATGTCCTCAGTGACTTCGAATTCAAGTATGCGCAGTGCGTACAGAGCGACAATTGGACTACGACGAGGGTTCAAGTCGTTTCGTTACACGGTATTTGCTTATTATGCCTTCCGTGACCGTTTTTGTCGCACCAATATATGCTAAAGAGCTCTAGAATTTTGTCACGATGTTGAAATGTTTATATTTGATCGACAACGTGTAAGCATCAATATCAGATAGGTGCACTACTTACTTGGTACATGTACTACCCAGTCTTTTGATATACAAAATTGTACACGGCACTACACTGTGCCTGTCATCCTGAGAAATGAGTTGCTGAATCTCTTCATGCCCAGTTATTTCGCTGCAATTTTTTTTTTTTAATTTAAAGGTCAAGGTAAACCACTTGCCTGCAGGTCTTGCCAAACCCCGTAACTTCGACATATCGCATAGTTGCCGACGGGTCTTCATCTTAATGGGACTTGGGACCCATTAGTTTCCATTATTGTAAAATGATAAAGATTAGAATCTATTCGTGGTAATGAAAAAGATTATACCTTCTAACTATTGACTGGTTACCTTTACCTGCATATAAATAATACATTTTGAATAAAATAATCTCAGTCTTAATTGTTTAACTGCACGCTGTACGTCTTATTGTGTTTTTATTAATATTCGCAAAATGAGTTTAAAAATTATTTTTTATTTATATTTAGCCACTTAAATTTAATTTGTGCTTATGCCGTATGCCTAACATTCAAACAAATTATTTAAATGAGTCTTTGTTATAGATATTTTAAGTACAATAATTATTTCTGCATTGGTAAACATAATTTGACTAGTATAATCTCAAGCTCAAGCAATTAGAATGTAACTAAGAACTGGATTCTTAGTTACATTCTTATTCTTATTATTCTACTTAACTTTCTTATTTTCACTAACAAATTTAGATATTTTCACTAACAAATTAAGAATATGAATAATATCCTTAATGGTTTTATATTACCAACTTAAGTTTTATTGATTTCGTTTTTGAGAAACTCGATAATGATAACTTATTAGACACTCTTTATATGTATTATATATTCTTCCCCTTGTTTTACTCTATTTTCTTAGTATGAGTAACTAGAAATCGTTATATCGGGTTCACACGTTCATGAAGCATTGCGAACAACTAAAAACACTTCGTATCGACTCAATCAACATCATCTTTAAATTAATGCTATGTTAATGTGTTGTTAAGATATTTATCTATTAATCTACATCTGTCTAAAGACGACTAGTTTATTTATTCTCTCAATTCTTCTCCACAGTCAAGACCCACAGTGGTGCCAGTAAACCCCTTCGACCCTCGGGAAGATGCAGCCGTCCTCCGCAAGGCGATGAAAGGCTTTGGAACTGATGAGAAGGCTATCATTCAGGTCCTCACGCGGCGATCCAACGAACAGCGTCTGCGCATCGCGTTTGAATTCAAGACTTTGTATGGAAAGGTATGTTTTCTTAAAATTTAAGTCAATTTTAAAGCTTTTTTACCATAGTAGATGAATATTTCTCAATAATTTTATGACTAACGATGTTGTTCAAATGTATTAGGTATAGCTACAATATAGTCTTTGAATGACTTCTGACTTCTGTAAGAGGAAGATCCCCAGTTGGCGGTAATTTTATGTTTGAACCCTAAATAACTAACGTTTAGGCGTCGGTTAGATAAATATTTTTGAAGCCAATAAGGAATTTACCCAGCCTACTTGAACATCAACACGTTGATAATGACCGACACCATGTCGGCAATACCACTGGTGTTGCGAATACATAGACGGCGATAACCGCTCACCATCAGGCGAGCCGTCTGTACACACACCGTCTACATTCTACATCATCAACAGCCTACGTTCATCCACTGCTGGACATTGGACATAGGGCTCCTTCATGGCACGTCACTCAACTCGGTCTTTCGTCTTTCTCCTCCACCCAATCTCATTGGTCTACATAATATTAAGTCAGATTATTCAGATACGTATGTACCTATGTAGTTAAAGTACGATAATGAGTAAACCAAAAATGGATGTGACTCATAAATTTACCACTGCTTATCGGTACAGTGAGTAACTTATTTCACAACATCATAAAATATTATGGTTTTCGTATCTGACGTAGACTGATTTGTGCCATAAAGCTACTGTGCAGCAGAACAGTGATGATTTTATCATTATACCTTTGTTTGTCTTGATAAGGATCGAGTCATTCAATTTTGATATGTAACTCGTTCAAACAAAGTATATTGCCATAGCCACATATTTCGTCATGTGGTTATGCGGTCTGGATGTACTGGAGAGCTACTTCGAATACATTTCAATGAGCTTCATCTAATAAATACATCAACGGTTCGGGTTTTCCATCGAAAATTTACATAAAAAAGAATGAATAAGACAAAAAATCCCACATTCATGATATGGCTAATGGATATGAAAGATAATAATAATCATAGACTTAAATTTTCTTATATCAATGATAATAATTCTGATTTATTCAGTGTATGTACTCGTGCCTATATTAGCCAATACGACCTCCAGAGCTTTAGTTATATCTAACTTACTTAAACTCCGTTAGTTTTGCAACGAAACGAGTAAATATACCGTAATAGACTTAATTAAAAAGTATTTTCACTGTGTCTGGTAGTTTAATTGGTTAATATTGCTGAGTAGGTGGGTAGTGGGTACTAGACACCCACGAGTAATCAAATAAAGTGCTGTTGCATACCATTTTACTTAGCAAGTACGCAGGCTACTAAATAAATTTGTACCTATCATGAAATATGATGGATCTTAATGAAATGAGTGGAATAAATACCGAATTCTTTATATCTGAGAAAGAGCCGAGGAATCTCCAAGCTGAGTGTTGGGACAAAGTAACATGGCCAATACTCAGGTCCTGTGTCGAAGTATTTTCTAAGACTATAAAAATTTGCTAAGTAGTATTTCTTTCTTAAAATTCCATAGGGGGTCTCCAGTCAGTGTTGTGAAGAGTCATCAAATATCATAGTGGATTCGCCATTTCAAGATACCCGGGTTAGGTTTATGAGATGTGTCATTAATAACAACCATTAAGTCATTACGTAGCATTGATTAGACGATAATATCATGGTAATAATCTCATAAGTAGTACTTAGGTGCACATTGCACATGTAGATAGTACTGTTATTGTGCTCAGAAACCAGTTTTCATACAGTTACTTTTATAGGGGACTAACTTTGTTTGCGGTTGCGGTCTTATTATAAAAAATTCTTTCTTAACAAATATCTATCTATAAGAAAATCTGTATTGTCTACCTGTGCCCCAAATTTAGACCTGAGCCGTTCCGTAGTCACTCAGTCAGTCACGATTTCTTGTTATAAATATACTGAAGACTATTCATATGCTGACTTCAAAGATAATTCCAACAATCAGTTTCGTTATGATTACCTACTTGTTTAAATTGGCCGATGAAGTCAATAGTGTTCCGAGTACCGAGAGACATTGGCACTCGAACTATGTTGGCGCTACAAAATACAAGTATTCTTTCATTCATCATTTTGGCAACCAGCCATGTACAAAATTTTGTAAGATGGAAAATTATGCTTTCTACAATCCATATCGATTAGCTATGAGGTCGACGACACAATGTTAATAGCGTTACAAGGCGTGACCAATATGGATACACGAGTTTGCTTTTGTATTCATGCATTTAGTTGCTAGAGATCTCCTTTTATGTAAATTTGTGATGTTCAGCAACCTATTTTAATCTATCTAACCGACAACCACCGAACCCACAAAGAAAACTCCCGTTTGTGAGCAAAGCTTCCCCCTAAAATTTTGTGCGCAAAGCTACACTTCTATTTCGTGTAGCTTGAGCTACACTACTGTTGTGATGTATCGTGACACGAACCGATATGATTCTGATGCGTCATGTCACTTCTCACCACGAAGTGTGTTTTTTTAAATTTATGTTGTCCTTCCTAAGGTACAAAAGTGTTTAAGTACCTACCTAACTATCTTGATTGACACAAAATGAACACAAAAAACATACGTCTTGAAATCCATGCTAACCCAAAAGATTGAAGAACTGTGCCTAGTCATGAATGGAAATGTAATGAAAGAAGAAATATATGGCCAATAAGACTAAGGGGATAATAGTAAATGGAAAACAGTGGCGCGTGACATAAAACGTAGTGGGTGAAGCTCGTAAAACTACGACGCGTGACGCGATGCAATGTTTGCGGGAGAGAATAAACATAATTAGTATTCGTATAGACAGCTGGTGGATTGCTGATAGCAATGAAAAATAGGAATAAATACATCGTAATATTTCTCTACGAAGGTTCTCTTCAGAAACCAAAATACTGCCTGGAAAACATAATATTGGAAAACTGGTGGCACTGGGTGATGAAAAAAAAATTCAATCAGCTCATAGAACCGTAAAGTTAACAGGCGTTTCTTAATTCTCTATTTAATTACACGGTTGGGTTATGCGATAAAGTTGAGACACCCCTATGTATTATATTCTTATTCGTCCTATTATAACAAGATATATGAACCTAGAGTAATGAACTTGGTAAGCCAATAATAACTCTTAAAACATAATTAAGAAGTTTCACATACTTACCTTGATAATAACTACATTAAAATATTTCGAGGCTATGTCGTAGTCACTCTATCCATCTAATTTTCGTGACGACCTCGCCCTTTAAGCCGTAATCGATCATCATTATTGCCAGCCTAGATAGGTTACAGGTCTAATGACATGAGTTCTTTGTTTTATAAATAATTTTTGTAAACAAGCACATAATATCTTAAAACTTCAAACTTAGTATCAATTAGGTATAAATACATGATAAACTCTGTTACATAACAAAACTAAATGGTATTATATAATGTTAAACATAATTTTATAAATTCAGTCGATGTACATCATCAGTACCTACTGCAATAACAAGTAAAATGGATCTGGATCTTCAAAACAAAACTGCTGTAATCACAGGCGGTGCTCAAGGAATCGGTTACCAAATCGCAGACAACTTCTTAAGAAAAGAAGCCAAAGTAGTCATTATACTCGACATAAATGAAAAACAATCTGCGGAAGCTGTGAACGACTTAATAGCTAAATACGGTAACGGGAAAGCTGTGTTCTTCAAATGTGACATAACGACAGATTTAGAAGATGTGACCAAGAAAATCTTCAGCTTGTACAAAGTGGACATTCTAGTTATAGCCCAGTCATATTAGGTAAAAAAAGGGGTCAACCTCGGAATGAAAGATAATAAGCTGCAAATTGGTATGAACCTTTGTTTTGTCATTCTAAATGTTGTCTCAAAAGTCACAATCGTTATCGTGTCCGCGTCTCAAGATATTCAAGGTCAAAGGTCACAAAAATCGGTTTTTCGCGAATATCTGGCTTCCTATCGGTTAAATGAGATTTGCATTTATTATAAAAGTTGTAGGCTATAAAATTCCCTACAACTTTTGTTTAATCTTTTTTTTCATACAACCAACCGTTTTGAAGGTAGAGCGCGAAGAGTGCACATCGTACAGTCATATACGGCCTAATGCAAAGTCAAGCGTGAGTTATGGTTATCAGTACGTTATAAAGTCAATTATTTACTTGGAAATTATAATTATTAAACAATGCCTATTATTTATGTACTAACTATTAATTATTTATATTTAATTAAAGTAAGTAACTTGATTATTTATATATAATTATTCATATTTAACTATTTAAGTATAAAATATTATTAATTCTGGATTATACACGGTGACTGGTAAATCACTTAGAAGCCTAAAACAGGGAACTCAGTTAACGATTCTCATTCTAAAAAAAATATAAAAATAGGTACTTAAATTTTGGGTAAAATATCCTATGTGTTCTATAAAGTATTTGTAATCTAAACGGCCCGATTCACACGCGCCTATCCCCCGCTACTCCGCACCGGCGCCCGCCCGCGCGCCACCCCGCTCAGTCGCTCAGTCACTAATGTTGTAGGTATCGTGTGACGTTCTCAAATAACTAGGTTTATTAGTGGTGTGATGTTAAAAGTGGTCTGGTGTTCACTAATAGTAAATAATTGTGAAGGTTTTTGATAAGTGCGTGGTGATACTTTAATTGGATACACAGGAGAAGGAAATTAGGTATGTGTAATTTGTATTAATAAAATAGGTGTTTGCGCCAAATAGTCGGAATTGATGTACTGCGGATACGGTCCCTGCGAAGCCGTACCACGGAGTCGAGTCGTACTCCGTCATCCCTTTGTGGCACGCCGACCCGCGCCCGCGCCACACCGCCACAAGCGTCTCTGCGCACCCGCGCCCGCATCGCCGCCGCGAACGTCAGTCGTCCGAACGTTACCGAGCGAGAAGCACGCTGCGTCGTATAATTTTAACGCGTCTCGTGGGTGTGCCCCTAAGTGTGTACTGTGTGCCGGCACCTCTGAGCCAGTGGTTTCTTGTACAATTATCGTGGAAGTGGTCCTACCACCTGCCTCCCTGAGGTGGACACGAGCGGTCGGCGGCTCTCCGTCCGGTAAGTGGGTTCTGTTCCGTTGTTCATGATTTCCGATTGTAATTTTGTATAACGCAGACCTCCCGGCGGAAACAATAGGTATACGTAAAAATCACCGTCATAGTCGGTACGGTACCTAATAGGTTTGTAGCCCTCTTACGTAGGTACTTTATCGAAATCTACCAGCCGACCGGCTATCTTGTACAGAAGCTACAGAAAACTACAGAAAGCCACGAATAGCGTGGCTTTCTATTGCGGTTTTAATTTGACGTGCATTTAAAACTTAGAACCTTGAAACAGAGTACCCAGTCCACGATTCGTAAAAATAGGTACCTACCTATCTAATTTTGACAAAAAATATCAAATAAGAACATAATTCATATTACAAAATCATTATTATTTATTCACATTTCAAAATCTTTTGCGATGCGGTAGGTATCTGCACAAATCGTAGGTGCGTAGGTACAATCCAAACAGTGGCGGCATATTCGGTCAGCTGGTAGGTATCGATAATAAATAGGTAATAATGTACCTAATATCTGAACGATTAATATGGATTTCTTTGATATGTCATTGTCCACTTACCTTGGTATTTTTGCCTGTCCTAAGCCAGGTAAAGTATGAAGGAAAAACGGATCATACCTACCTACTTAGTTATTATTTAGTTACTAAGCCTAATTTATTTATCCAGAGCGCGCGCGTTTAGACGCTTTTAAGGTAGGTATTTCCTTTCATCGATGAGTAGGTATTTTAGTCTTAAAATTCAATTTGTTATTTCGCGGGTTTAATTTTACTGCGGATTTCTATTGCGGCTTGTATTGATAACCAGCAAAGGAAAATAAGCTCAGTGAAGCCAGGGAAGGATTTATCCCGCCTTCTAGGTTTAGTCTGCTACCACATGCGGCCGCATCATCGCTTAACATCACGTGAGTGTGTAGCATCGCGTAGCTATGTCGCGTCACAGATCGCGTCCTTTGTCGGTGTTGTCGATACCTACTTTGTATGTAGCTTTACTTACCTACCTGCGTCAGCTGTTCGCCAGTAGTTTTACCATTTTGTTTGGGACATGGCGAATTAATTCAAATAAGATTTTCTCTTAAATGTATTAGTATTGTCTTTGTTTGTTAATTGTAAACATAATGTGATTATAGTATAATTTATCATATCCTTGAAGCTTTTAAGTGATTTACCAGTCACCGTGTATATTTTAGTTCTATTTTAAGTTAACACATTATATATCTTTTCTTTAAAACGCGTAAATTTCTCAATAATTATATACCTGGAAATACTTGTCCCTACCCTATGCCCTTTTCTATTCATTGCCGGGACAGATGTTCTATATAGTATTCAAGGCCACTCTCAAAGAGCATATAAGAGAAGAGACGGCACTTAGAACAAAAAAAATGGTTCAATGTAAATGTATGAAACGGGCAAGAAGATCCAATACCAACATTATGTTCATTTAATATTGATCTCTTATTTTCAATTTTTGCATTGATTTAAGAGTTTATTGGTGTTTTTTTAAAAGCCATGAACAAAAAGCGTTAAATTCCATGCAGTGTTTTCATTATAAAAGAAAAATAAATAAATTGCCAGATAATTACTTCATTTTCACATTATTCAGAAACATGTTCAAATATAACATAAATATTTGTTAAATTTAGATATTAATTATAAACCCCCATTTTCACAATAATTCCACTGTGGTATTTTTTACCCGGTAGCGACTGTCCGTGTTGCATTATGGGGCGCGCCTCCCGCCGAGTTAATTAACTCAAGGAGACCATGTAGAGCCAGGAAAATTCCGGTGTCAATTTCGGATAAGCCGATGATGTAGATTTAATTTCTGATATAAAATAACGGTATTGGTGGCGTAATGTTTTGCAAAATAACTGAAAATTATACAAATAACCAATTTTTTTGTGTTTCAAGTCTTTGTGATATATTTTACACTGGTAGTATTTTTTAAATTAAAAAATATCATAATATAGCCTATATTATGTAGATTAAATAAAATATACATATAACTTTTAATTAAATCTTTAAAATGTGTTCTTATCACTCGAAACCAGCTAAACGCTCATTATTCGTGCTGAAAAATTCAAAATTTTCTCGGCGCTCGCAGCGAGCTGCTCGCACTTTTATAAATAAGAATGTTTAGTTTTCTTGTCATTCGGAGCGAGCTATCATTTGTGCTGATAAATTCAAAATTTACCCAGTTACAATATAAACATTAGTTTCCGCCCCCGAAATCATGGTCGGGATCCGCGCCTGCCGGGGCCTCGCAAAAATCTGCCGCCCGGGGCCTCGCAATGGCTAAGGCCGCCCCTGCTTTTGGAGTTATTAAGCGTCAAACTTGACTGTGTGTATCCTTTTCGTGCACTAGTAGCTTTGAATATTATATTGCAAACCATAAGTGCTAGCATCATACCTCCAAGGACATTATTGTAACAAAAAAGACAATCTTCATATAACAGATACTTTTATTTTGGCAATTAGTTTTTGAGAAAAATAAGGAAAACTAAAATTTTTCTAACAAGAAATTCGTGGCTCCCTTTTCTAAAATATTTTTTTAGCATTAAATAATAAAACATTTAATTTAAAGATGTTTTATTTAATCGACATTATAAAGGTAATATAATGATATTTTTTTCATAAAAAAAAATACTACCAGTGCAAAATACACAATGACTTGAAACACAAAAAAATTAAGTGTTTTTTTTAAAGTTTTTTTGCTAAACATGACGCCGTTAACTAATACCGTGGTTTTATATCAGAAATGAAATCTACATCATCGGTTTATCCGAAATTGACACCGAAATTTTTCCTCGTGGCTCTACATGGTCTCCCAGAGTTAACAGAGTTAATGATGGTAAGGTGGCGTTGCCCATTTTGCCCCCCCCCCCCCCCCCTTATTTATCAAATAATTTATTTAGATAAGAATTCATACTAAGACATGAATCATGCGATCTTTTCGCCATTGTCTGGTTTTTGATAAAATTCTTTAAAAAAGTAGTTATTGCGAAGTAACTACAATAGTTAGATATATGGTATTGCGGACTTTCTTTAGATAATTATATGTGCTTTAATATTGTAGAACATATTTTGGTTCTAACATTCATAGTTTCCGCAGCGTATTCGATGAAAGACATTTGACGACTACATTTTTCATACCTTGGTTAACATTATTGAAGTTTTAATAGGGATCTCTGATTTTTTTGAGTCAAAAACATGGCCTATGTTACTCAAGGATAATGTGTGATTCTAATGGTGAAAGAATTATTTAAATCCGATCAGTAGTTTTTGAGTTTATTTGTTGCAAACATACAAAAATACAAATCTTTCCTCTTTACTTATAATATTAGTGTAGATAAGGAATCATTGTGCCAAGGTTTAAACCTTTGCATGAAAACGACATGTTTTGCGCCCAGAGAATGTCTTACTCGTATATGGAATTTTGGAAAATATTCAAAAAAGAAATAAATCATTATGTTTGAAACTATAAATCCTAGTAATATACTGTAATGTTTGAAACTATAAATCCTAGTAATATACTGTATTGTAGAGAATTTTACGAAAAATAAACTTATTGACATTTTTATTCAAGCTCTCAAAGTTTCCAAGAAAAACTCAAAAACTAAAAATAGGGACATAAAAGTGGGGGGAGAGGTGAAAACATTGTCGTGTGGGGGTGTTTTTACTAAAATTTCTTCTTATGAACGGTAAAGCTATACGCATGCCAAGTTTCATGCTTTCTGCCGCTCCGGGTCATACCTCCATACAAAATCGAGCTAAGGAGCCGCACTATTGCATTCAATCAACTCAAAGAATTTATTATAAAAAAAAACTATTATGTAACTTACTGCTACGGAACCCTTTATGGGCGAGTCCAACTAGCACTTGGCCGCTTTTATTTAATAATAACCGCAATATTTCTGAGAAATGGGCTTGGTTTACTTTACAAGAGTGAAATGACTAAAGTTATGACACGGTGAGCTAAAATAATGCGTTATTTTACTAACGCTATCTGCAATATGTGTGGTTACTTTATTTGTAGGAAGTAGGTATCCAAATTTAAAAGCCTTATTCACTAGTCGTAAGGGCAATAACTATGAATTATTGCATTTTAACTTAGCTTGTCTTACTAATGAAAACTACAATAGCTCAGGCACTTATTGCACTTATGGTTAAAACATAAAACCATTAGGTACACACAGTAAGTACCTCTCTGCAACTCAAAACTTAAAAATATGTTGATTAACTAACGATAAGGGCAATAACTACAAAACTTGGTTATGGCTAGCAAACATAATCCTAAATATCAGTACAATACCGTCTTTTTAAAAAGCTGTATAACCATATTTATTATTTCTAAATAATTATTGTTAAAAAAACAATTTTTTACATATTTTATTTATTTCATAATATTCTATACATTTTTATCTATAATCGTGTAAAAGTTTCGAGTTGAGTCCTTTTCACGGAAGAGGTCCCGCGGAATTTCGCGAAACTAAATTAATTTTTTACTATAATTACTGGACTTCGCTGTACATTTTTTAGCGATTGCGAATGGTAGTTACGGGCGGGCGCGCGCTTGTCTAGGCCTGCTGCTGTAGGTACTCGATGAATTTTGCGCCATCTGTCGGCCCCTTACTTTTAAGCGTTTCGTAAATCCATAGGCACGCGATAGATGGCACCTCGATAGATGGCAAATCGATCCTGTCATAGCGCCATCTAGCGACATTAGAGGTCTAACAAAATAGCCCGCAGAATAGCCCGAGTTAGGGCGGTCCAAATTTTTTGTATGAGATGAGGTATCTGTACTATAGTATTCTTTTATCTGTGACGCTAACAATCAAATTCTACACGATTATTAAGCAAAAGACGTGGAGCTAATGATATGATCAAGGCTTGCCGCCAAAAAACCTATCTTATAGTTATTTATTCGTAGTTTATAGGTAGTATTTTAACCCTTAAATGGACAATGTTGTTTTTAAACAACATACTAAACATCACAGATAAAATTGACCTTTTAAGTTATTGTTGTGACGATACCTGGTACATTAAGCAATGAACTACACAGTAATTAATAAATCTTGAGGATATAATTGTTAACTGTGAAACAAAACGAAAATCGTGAAACAAAAATCGTCCATTTAAGGGTTAATTATGAAAAGACCTTGAGCGCCTTTCGAGATTCGAGTCTAACGAATGGCATCAAAATTTTATAACCGCCAAAAAATGAGTTACGTGGTGATAGAACTTAAACGACGCTATGTTACTCAGGGATCATGCAGCATTCTAAGGGCCGGCGGCCGGCGCTCACTGCCGGCATGTCATGGCAAAGGATTTTATTACAGTCGGTGATCCTAGAGTTCATTGCATTGTACGACTATGAGTTACCAGGTTATTCACTATCCGAACCAAGAATTTTGCAGCGTGAACACTTTAAACTTGACGTCAGAGTTGTCTGCCATCACACTCTTGGCCATTATAACAATTATTGTAGTGTTGGAATATTTCTCGCAATGCTCTTTTCAAAACCCGACATCTAGACTTTCTACATAGGACTATTATTTGAGATAGTAGTCCTATATTATAGAAGACTCTTCGGCTAATAAGTGGAACTAAATTGAGTCACAGACCACAGATAGCCACCATTTTGAGCTACAGAAAATTCAGCGCACTATACCGCGCTTAACTTCTAAAAGTTCCAAAAATCACCGCTAGAGGCGCCGTTAAATACGAAGCTAGATTTTCTGAATAATTCGGTTTTAAAAAGGAATTTATCAGAAATTTTTTAAAATGAACTTGGGAAAGGAATAATAATATCAATATATTAGCCATCAACCCTGTTGTAGGCACTTATTCAAATTTTATAATGTTATTTTACAAGGGAAACAAAGTTTTCATTTTCTTTAAAACACCCCGCTGCGCTGACTCGATAAATCTTACAATATAGCCCAGTCATATTAGGTAAAAAAAGGGGTCAACCTCGGAATGAAAGATAATAAGCTGCAAATTGGTATGAACCTTTGTTTTGTCATTCTAAATGTTGTCTCAAAAGTCACAATCGTTATCGTGTCCGCGTCTCAAGATATTCAAGGTCAAAGGTCACAAAAATCGGTTTTTCGCGAATATCTGGCTTCCTATCGGTTAAATGAGATTTGCATTTATTATAAAAGTTGTAGGCTATAAAATTCCCTACAACTTTTGTTTAAACTTTTTTTTCATACAACCAACCGTTTTGAAGGTAGAGCGCGAAGAGTGCACATCGTACAGTCATATACGGCCTAATGCAAGGTCAAGCGTGAGTTATGGTTATCAGTACGTTATAAAGTCAATTATTTACTTGGAAATTATAATTATTAAACAATGCCTATTATTTATGTACTAACTATTAATTATTTATATTTAATTAAAGTAAGTAACTTGATTATTTATATATAATTATTCATATTTAACTATTTAAGTATAAAATATTATTAATTCTGGATTATATATTTTAGTTTTATTTTAAGTTAACACATTATATATCTTTTCTTTAAAACGCGTAAATTTCTCAATACTTATATACCTGGAAATACTTGTCCCTACCCTATGCCCTTTTCTATTCATTGCCGGGACAGATGTTCTATATAGTATTCAAGGCCACTCTCAAAGAGCATATAAGAGAAGAGACGGCACTTAGAACAAAAAAAATGGTTCAATGTAAATGTATGAAACGGGCAAGAAGATCCAATACCAACATTACGGGCATGATTATCGATTATGACAGTGACAATTAACAACGCCAATGCTGCCAACATTGCTTACGTGGTAGGGTCGTTCCTGCACCGGCTACATATTTTATCGATAATTTGTTCGTATTATAATTTCTCACATTTAGGTTATTACATATTACAGAGTTAAATAATTTAGTCTACGTTTATTAAGTGGGTAAAGTCTATTATATATTAATACTAGACATTTACCCTATTAATATCGTAATCGATAATCATGCCCGTAATGTTGGTATTGGATCTTCTTGCCCGTTTCATACATTTACATTGAACCATTTTTTTTGTTCTAAGTGCCGTCTCTTCTCTTATATGCTCTTTGAGAGTGGCCTTGAATACTATATAGAACATCTGTCCCGGCAATGAATAGAAAAGGGCATAGGGTAGGGACAAGTATTTCCAGGTATATAATTATTGAGAAATTTACGCGTTTTAAAGAAAAGATATATAATGTGTTAACTTAAAATAGAACTAAAATATACACGGTGACTGGTAAATCACTTAAAAGCTTCAAGGATATGATAAATTATACTATAATCACATTATGTTTACAATTAACAAACAAAGACAATACTAATACATTTAAGAGAAAATCTTATTTGAATTAATTCGCCATGTCCCAAACAAAATGGTAAAACTACTGGCGAACAGCTGACGCAGGTAGGTAAGTAAAGCTACATACAAAGTAGGTATCGACAACACCGACAAAGGACGCGATCTGTGACGCGACATAGCTACGCGATGCTACACACTCACGTGATGTTAAGCGATGATGCGGCCGCATGTGGTAGCAGACTAAACCTAGAAGGCGGGATAAATCCTTCCCTGGCTTCACTGAGCTTATTTTCCTTTGCTGGTTATCAATACAAGCCGCAATAGAAATCCGCAGTAAAATTAAACCCGCGAAATAACAAATTGAATTTTAAGACTAAAATACCTACTCATCGATGAAAGGAAATACCTACCTTAAAAGCGTCTAAACGCGCGCGCTCTGGATAAATAAATTAGGCTTAGTAACTAAATAATAACTAAGTAGGTAGGTATGATCCGTTTTTCCTTCATACTTTACCTGGCTTAGGACAGGCAAAAATACCAAGGTAAGTGGACAATGACATATCAAAGAAATCCATATTAATCGTTCAGATATTAGGTACATTATTACCTATTTATTATCGATACCTACCAGCTGACCGAATATGCCGCCACTGTTTGGATTGTACCTACGCACCTACGATTTGTGCAGATACCTACCGCATCGCAAAAGATTTTGAAATGTGAATAAATAATAATGATTTTGTAATATGAATTATGTTCTTATTTGATATTTTTTGTCAAAATTAGATAGGTAGGTACCTATTTTTACGAATCGTGGACTGGGTACTCTGTTTCAAGGTTCTAAGTTTTAAATGCACGTCAAATTAAAACCGCAATAGAAAGCCACGCTATTCGTGGCTTTCTGTAGTTTTCTGTAGCTTCTGTACAAGATAGCCGGTCGGCTGGTAGATTTCGATAAAGTACCTACGTAAGAGGGCTACAAACCTATTAGGTACCGTACCGACTATGACGGTGATTTTTACGTATACCTATTGTTTCCGCCGGGAGGTCTGCGTTATACAAAATTACAATCGGAAATCATGAACAACGGAACAGAACCCACTTACCGGACGGAGAGCCGCCGACCGCTCGTGTCCACCTCAGGGAGGCAGGTGGTAGGACCACTTCCACGATAATTGTACAAGAAACCACTGGCTCAGAGGTGCCGGCACACAGTACACACTTAGGGGCACA
Organism: Hemithea aestivaria; assembly: GCA_947507615.1. Lineage (NCBI taxonomy): Eukaryota > Metazoa > Arthropoda > Insecta > Lepidoptera > Geometridae > Hemithea > Hemithea aestivaria. The sequence goes on from OX382331.1 coordinate 14,279,464, forward strand.
CCCACGAGACGCGTTAAAATTATACGACGCAGCGTGCTTCTCGCTCGGTAACGTTCGGACGACTGACGTTCGCGGCGGCGATGCGGGCGCGGGTGCGCAGAGACGCTTGTGGCGGTGTGGCGCGGGCGCGGGTCGGCGTGCCACAAAGGGATGACGGAGTACGACTCGACTCCGTGGTACGGCTTCGCAGGGACCGTATCCGCAGTACATCAATTCCGACTATTTGGCGCAAACACCTATTTTATTAATACAAATTACACATACCTAATTTCCTTCTCCTGTGTATCCAATTAAAGTATCACCACGCACTTATCAAAAACCTTCACAATTATTTACTATTAGTGAACACCAGACCACTTTTAACATCACACCACTAATAAACCTAGTTATTTGAGAACGTCACACGATACCTACAACATTAGTGACTGAGCGACTGAGCGGGGTGGCGCGCGGGCGGGCGCCGGTGCGGAGTAGCGGGGGATAGGCGCGTGTGAATCGGGCCGTTTAGATTACAAATACTTTATAGAACACATAGGATATTTTACCCAAAATTTAAGTACCTATTTTTATATTTTTTTTAGAATGAGAATCGTTAACTGAGTTCCCTGTTTTAGGCTTCTAAGTGATTTACCAGTCACCGTGTATAATCCAGAATTAATAATATTTTATACTTAAATAGTTAAATATGAATAATTATATATAAATAATCAAGTTACTTACTTTAATTAAATATAAATAATTAATAGTTAGTACATAAATAATAGGCATTGTTTAATAATTATAATTTCCAAGTAAATAATTGACTTTATAACGTACTGATAACCATAACTCACGCTTGACTTTGCATTAGGCCGTATATGACTGTACGATGTGCACTCTTCGCGCTCTACCTTCAAAACGGTTGGTTGTATGAAAAAAAAGATTAAACAAAAGTTGTAGGGAATTTTATAGCCTACAACTTTTATAATAAATGCAAATCTCATTTAACCGATAGGAAGCCAGATATTCGCGAAAAACCGATTTTTGTGACCTTTGACCTTGAATATCTTGAGACGCGGACACGATAACGATTGTGACTTTTGAGACAACATTTAGAATGACAAAACAAAGGTTCATACCAATTTGCAGCTTATTATCTTTCATTCCGAGGTGAAAGCCCTAATATGACTGGGCTATTAACAATGCTGGATTTTACAACGAAAAAAATCCGAAGAAGACCATCGACGTTAATGTCACTGCTGTCATAGAATGGAGTTTAAAGTACTGGGAAGAAATGAGAAAAGATAAAGGTGGGAATGGTGGAACCATCATTAACTTGGGTTCAATTTACGCGTACCGAGTCGATCAGTTTATAACGATGTATCAAGCTTCAAAGTTTGCCGTGATGGGGTTCACGAAGTCCTTAGGTCACGAGTATAACTTTAAGAAAACTGGTGTGAGGGTTGTGGCTATATGTCCAGGCTATACAAAAACGAACCAATCGAGTCGGCTATCGGTGTGGGATGATTCAGCAGCTGATGATTTTAAGGCATTCCTTGACAAGCAAGAGTGGCAGACCGCGGATATGGTTGGTAGAGCAGCTGTGGATATCTTCGAGCGAGCTGCTAGTGGCTCGGCTTGGCTTATCGAAGGATCTCGACCGATTGTTGAAGTAGTGCACACCACTAAATGTCCTTAAGTTTGAAAAACAATAAAGTTTAACTATTTCTATTGCAATATTATTTAATAAACCTTTATAGTTCACAAACTTCACATTTATTAGAATCAAATATTAAGCAAAGATTGCATTTGTATTTAGTGCCCAAATCTCGTCCAGTCCAATACCATTTTGTTCACCTTTTTTACATAATTAAAAAACATGTTACCGGATTACCAAACTATTCCTTTTTTAGAAAATTACTTTGGAGCAGACTACTGTCATTTAGATATATCCTGCTCCAAAACTAGGTCAATACTAGATCGAAATTTTTACGAGTCAATGAATTGTGTTTATATCAGTGATTTCGCTCTAAGGTCGCGTCACTCGTAAAAGAAAGAAATCTTGAATTGAAGACCTTCTTATATTTACGAGACATAGATATACTGCCAATAAGGCTGTCAAATCTAAACATACTGCATTTCCTTTCCACTTTTCATTGACCCGCGTGTAGGTCTTCGTCATAGAGTAATACTATATACAGGTATAGAGGGCGCACTGGAGGTGTTTTTTTGTCGGTCAGACGCCATCTGGTAGTTTGCCCCAAGAACTAACACTTCGTTGTGTGCATACTATTATATATAAATATATATATCCAGGGTTTTTAATTTTTGGTAAAACAGTACATTGATGTATAAGTGCTTACTGGGAAGGTCATTAGATATGATTTGTACGCTATATATTATGTCCCGCGAAAATTTACAGATTTGAAATAATACATCTAGTAAATTTTCGCGGTACATAATATAAAGCGCCAAAATCATAGCTAATGACATCCCCAGTAAGCACTTATGCACCAATGTACTGTTTTACCAATAACCCTGGATACATATAACTACATACCTATAATGCTACATAACTTGTGCTTGTCTCGACTAACCATTGCTTAATTTTTAGTTATTTAAAAAAAAAATGATTGTAAAAATTTCGTTAAGTTAATGAATTGAACAAATTAGCCAATTATTTCGTTTAAAATAACCTAAAAATTAAGCAATGGTTAGTTGATACAGATCTTAATACAATACTTAAATGCAAGAGATCATTCTAGGAAAAGAATAAAAGATAAATTAGATGATTTATTTTATATTACTTCTTACTTTTTACATGTTTGTGCTTATTATAATATGTTAGAGCATAGTTTTTTGTTTCATCGTCACCTTCATAACTTATTTTTCCAGGTTTTATACGGTTAATAGACCTACACCAACTGTAAACAATCAGATTGATTGATTTGCTGTCAAACATCCTTTTTAATTTCTCCTTATGCGTTTCACACGTAAAAGGATGACCTGAAATAAGATATAATTCATTATGGTCTTGACTGATTTAAATTTTTTACAATCACAATAATTTTGACAAAGCTAAAAATGCATGACAAAAACCTCATTACAATAATTAAGGCAACTGGCAATACTCCTGGTATTGCAGGTATCCATAGGCGGCAGTAACCGCTCACCATCAGGCGGGCCGCCTGCTTGAGTTAAGCAGAATAAATTGATTTATATTGAGTGAATGATACTTAAGTTATCATCGGACAATTATACAAACATTTAAATACTGATTGCGAGTAATGAGCGAGACATGTGCTATAAAATACTCTTAATAATGATGATTGAACAATATACCAAGTTAGGTAACTAGTTATGGCATTACTCATAGCCAGTATAAACTTACATTGTAAGGTTTGAGCCAATATTTGTGTAGACAGTGTTGGTAATTCATGGGCTGCAGTGTTCTCCATCCCCGAGGAATGACCTGAAAATTAACAACACTAGCTTACACACTATTGCACTATCTTCATCATCATAATCCTTGATAGAATTAATTTTAAGTAATCTGATATAAAACTAGAAGCCTAAATTTTCAGTAACCAAGCAGACATAGTATAAACATGGTTATTTCAAATTTCTTTCAATTTCAAGAAAATTTACACACCTTGTAAGTAAAGAGTTGGTACTGCATCAACACTTATCCGATTGTTTCTGAGTTTGCAATCTTCAGTGAAATGCTTATCACAAACTCTTTTTGTTATATAGAACTCATAGTCATCTGGTGTTTTCAAATAACTCTTTACTATTGTGATCCAGGTTTTAAACCTCTCCAAATCCTTTTCAGGGTTTGGAAACACATGCAGTTTGAGACCTGAAAGAATAAAGTTGGTTTAAGGTTATAAATTCATGGGTGGGCGAATACGTTGCTAGTTCTGATCAAGCTTAATTATTACTGACCTGCAGTGTGGCATCCAAATAGACAGGTCCTTGGCATATTAGTTGATGATATTACACCACCAGCTAATCACTAAAAGTGTCTTTTCACAAAGTTTTAACCACCACACCAGAACAAAATTTGTTATAGCGTCTTTTCGCGTATTATTATATTCGGGTCGAAGTTTCAACACTAGACGGAGGAGGACAAGCTCAACTCAACGTGCTAGGCGATAAATCGAACGAAAATCAAACAGTAACCACAATATCAAGAAAAATCTCAAAACTTGCATTACTGAACTCGAAACGAAGTGAAAAATAACGGTCAACAGGGTTGCCATTCTACTAATTTTAAAATCCCTAGGTTATCTCAAAAAATATTTTCCTAAAATCCGCTAGATGTCTCAGTTGTTTTTTATTCTCCGCCTAAGCAAGAGATATTATATTGACTCACATGTTAGTGTATTTGCCATTGTCAAGTTTTAAGAGTATTCAGTAAAAATAGAATAATCTAGTAAAAAATAAATAAAAATCAAGCATCATAAACGCGTCTAGTCATGTCATAATCATACGTCTATTTAATTGATGGAAAATCCTTACTAAAATATCTTTAGACTTCCCGCCAAAAGCTAAACACACAGCCGAGAGAGCAATACTAGAAATTTTGCGGACCCCTAGGCCTCCAAACCTGATAGGCAAGGAGGCTTGAGACCAAGCCCTGTCATCCAAATTCAAATTCAGGACCGACATCAGTGTATTCTTTATGACATTGTCTAAGCTTACAAGAAGCTGTGTGCTGTGCGTGTGTTTCCACAATGGACAACATCGTAAAGCATAAGTGAATTTAGGTACAAACAAGCAATACCTGATGATAGTAAATGCCATGTGGTCATTAATTTTTAATAATCTGTCAATAATTTTATATATTTTTAAACATAATAGATTCATATCTGATAAATAAAGAAATTTAATTTAATTTAAAACGATTTATTTACCCGCTAGACATTGTAAAAATCCGCTAAATAAACGGCAACACTGACCGTCACCTGCCGCTTATTTCTAGCCGTCATATTTAGTTTGACATTGACATTTTTTTTTTTGGCTCCTTACTAGGATTAATAAATCATAGATTCTATTTTAGTTTAGCGCCCTCTTTTGAGCTTTTTTTTAAAATGGTCAGATTATTCTCAGGGCATGAGTATAGATGGAGCTAAACTTTAAAAAAAATACAAAATTCGTAAATGTATGGAAGTGTCCTACCCCTGGTCTTCGTATATCGTCCGGAGATCAATAATTTCCGGACCAGTTATACTAAAGATGATATTTAAGAAAGATAGAGGTACTCCTAAATACAGTAGATCATCGTAAAACAGTCCTTATACGCCAGAATCATATCGTTTCAGACAATTAGTATTATTAGCTAGAAACACATTATAATTACAATGGCGACATAATTCTACGTTTATATCATAAACCCATATTATGATCCTGACAAGTCACGGCATACCACAGTACTCTAGCTCTAGTAAAATCCTCAGGCGATTTTGTTGAATGTTGATTGTGTAGACCTAAACACGAGCTGGATACCCGGCTTTACATAGAAACCCTTTACTCACGAATGTTTTATTCCACAGGACCTAGTATCAGACCTGAAGAGTGAAACCAGCGGCAAGTTCGAAGATTTACTCGTCGCGTTGATGACCCCACTACCGCAGTACTACGCTAAAGAGCTCCATGACGCCATATCTGGTATTGGAACTGATGAGGACGTACTCATCGAGGTCATGTGTACTATGTCCAACCACGAGATCAATGTCATCAAGCAAGCTTATACTGCCAGTAAGTAATATTAAGCTACGATGAGCGTTATTTATTTATTTATTAACATCTGGGGGCACGGTAGTGCCCCCGCCAAGTCGAGCGCGAAGCAAGCACTGCCGTACCATCTTTACAGGAACCATTTCGTCGCATTTTCAGGCCCCTATTTGAGAACCTCTGGATAACACCAGAACACAGAAGTTTTCGTCATCCAGTAAGCTATAATTACATACTTAAAATCCAAAATTTCAAGTCTGTAGGTCATTAAGTTTCGAAGTTAAGCGAAAGCAAAGTTTCGCATTTTCGACACTCACTCATGATCATCAAAATAGAACTAGTACTTCCCATAAACTCAGAGAGCTGAAATTTGGTACATACTTAGAATTTATTGTATAAGCCATAGGAAAACTAAAAAAAACATGCAATTTCGGTCTCGTTTTCGAGATAATTCATCTGCATAAATAACTTTGTAATCTCATATAAATGTATAGGATTACAAAGTTACATTTGCAGTCAATGGTTAAAATTGTGTAATATCCAACTTATTAATTCAAAATATATTTTAGGATATGTAAGTGTGTATATGTGTCGTAAATCGTCAGTTATGATCAGGCGATATCTAGCATGGCCAACTAAAATAAGATCCCAACCAAACTATTAGAAGAGATCGACATACCGCCTTTACTACAAGCTTTTATTTACTTTCACCTGTCGGTCTGTCTGTCTGTAATTAAATCTTGCAAGTTTAATTAGGCCCACTTCCCGGTATATATAATAATATTATAATGCATTGGACTAAGAGTGAACGCACACGTATCTAGATGGCGCTGACTGTATTTTAAAACGCGCTTACGATTTGTATTTCTGATAATCTTATAATATAGCGTTTCTACAAAAATAAGTGAAATCCCACCAAAAACATTCTGTAAAAAACTAGCCAAGTCTCGATGGAGCTGCTTGTTTATCTCTAAAAAGTAATGAAATCTAGACAAAGTCGTGCCAAGTATAAGGTTCCTTACTGCGATTTCTTTATTATTATAGTTAATGTTGTGTGACTTGGCCGTTGAAGGGTACACAAGGGTATTATACCAGGTGCTCCATGACACTATTGCACCAATCTGTCCGCTACCCATTCACGATAGAAAATTTCCACTTGGAAAACGTTGATTGGATAACCAGTCAATTGTAGGCTTGATAAAGCTGCGTATTTCAATAATACTTATGATTAGGCGATCCAAGTGTCATGGAGCATCTGGTTTTGTACCCTTGTGTACCCTTCAACGGCCAAGTCACACAACATTAACTATAATAATAAAGAAATCGCAGTAAGGAACCTTATACTTGGCACGACTTTGTCTAGATTTCATTACTTTTTAGAGATAAACAAGCAGCTCCATCGAGACTTGGCTAGTTTTTTACAGAATGTTTTTGGTGGGATTTTATTGTTAGGTATCACTGATGCCATGGTTGGCACTTGTGATCGCCCCTTACTAAAGTGAGAAGACTAGACACTCTGTAGGCGCGGCTTTTATAATTCGTCACTAACCGTTGCAACTTCTAGGAACTGAAATATTTTCCTTATGGTGATATCTTTAAGGTCTGATCTGGACCCAGAACGATGCTGCGTTTTGCATCAGAGCTCCATCCTCCTCTAATAGATGAAGAGTTGTCGTTTTGTCATCTTAGTTATTTATTACTAAAGTAGCGAAATGGTACTCATGTTACATACAAAACCTATAAACGCAAACTGCAAGCATGAATGAACTCTTAAAGATGAACACAGAAATAAAATATGGCGCGTCTTAAAAATCGTAGTCAAAGTCAGCAGTTTCATATCAGTTTCCTTTATTTACTTCTAAATAATATGTTACCAACTATAACTACTATAACAACCTTGATACTTGATATACAATATACCTACACCTGATGCATGAGTCATGGTTGTGACGAAACGAACCACTTTTGCTCTCATAAACCGGTTGAATAGAGGAAACTTGGTACGAGTACACTCGCATACAGTGATCTCAGTGTTTTCAACAATTACCGTGAAACAGATTGTTCGTGAGAACAGTCCTTGGATATAATCTTGGGGCCTAATGAATTGCTTCCGTCTGTACTTTTGCTCTAAATTGTGCTGGTTTTTAAGGACGCGGTCTGAAAAGTCAACTTTCCACTTGGTGACGTGGAATGCATACTGATTTGTAAGACGAATGGTCGTCACGCTCTGGAATATTTTAACGCTAATTATTATTTTTTTCCATTTAAGTCAATATAAAAATACATTTCTGAGTTCTGAATAAAAATAAATATTGAAGACAAGCATAAGTTTTAAAATGATTTTGCAAATTAAACAGTAGTAGGTAAGACGGAAACTTAGGCTATATATATTATTTTTTATCTTTATGACGTACCTTATAGGGCTATTGTATACAAAAAACAGTTATGTTTTACTGTAGAATATTTTTTATGCAGTACTGAATCTTAAATACAGGACTGGCACCTACACTTATTGGTAAGATAGTAATATCTTATGGGCAATTCCGTACGCGAAGAAGTTCGCTTAAATCTTACTAGTTTTTCAAATCGTCCGCCTCTCCAAGCGTTTGTAATTAAGATGGTAGTCATGATCGATACACAATACGTCGGTAACGCTGACTCATTTGGCGGATGTTCTTGTTATTTTTTCGGTGATATGACGTCACATAAGTCGGGTTTCTTTGATACAGCACATACCAACCTACCTAGACCTGGTATATATATTTTATGTACCTTCAATATTCAAGCACTAAATAACATTGTGGATAAAAGCAATTTCTGCGTTGCCATGTCGCTTATCTAACTGAATTGCCGAAGAAGGACCATCACCTTTAAAAAAATATATATTTCAGGACGTTTCACACAGCGACACCTAACCCCAAACTAAGCAACTTAATGGTTGTAATATGGTGGTTAGGATAACGGATATAATACTTATATACTTTTCTTTTGTAAATACATAATTATAATAGATATTGAAAAACCACCCAGACCAGAAACAAATACCTGTGGATCACACAAACATTTGTCCCATGCGGGAATCGAACCCGCAACCTTCTGCGTTGCAGGCGGGTATTAGCCCACCGCGCCACAGAGGTCGTCTTTACATTATACTAAATATTATTCTTTTTTTGATGATTTAAAATGAACCATACGAGTTAGATGCTCATCTGATTGTAAACGATAACGCCTGCTAAAATAGGTTTCAATATAGAAAGACATGTAGATTTAAATACTAGGAGTTTCAACCATATAACTGGTACATGTCCTAACGCCTGCTAAAATAGGTTTCAATATAGAAAGACAGGTAGATTTAAATGCTAGGAGTTTTAACCATATAACTGGCCGTCCACAGCCTACGCGCTAGACATTATGCAAAAGGAAAATAATATCAGAACAACAAAAACCAGTTCATTCATTGGTTAATCTGTGACCTTAATCTGTTCCAGTGTACGGGAACTTGCTGGAAGACGACCTGCGCGGTGACACTTCTGGAAACTTCAAGAGGCTCATGACGTCTCTGTGTATGGTAAGTACCTAATAGTTTTAAAGTTACATTTTTTATTCCAGTGTCCATATCTACATTTTGTAGGTAGGTACCTACAAAATCAGCTGAAGTATTCGGGTCAGTCGTTAACCCGCTAAGAGGTAACAAATACACACATATCCATGCTTTCACTTTAGTAGGATTTATCAATAACTCTCATTTATGTTAAACTTAATCAGCACGTACTGTGCAACTGCGGCCCACTCATAATCAGCAGAAGTGTCCACTATCCACATAATATTATCATGCCCCCTGAAGAGATACATGTCACTTTGTTTTTTATTCGTTATAGGTAACCACGATTTCGCCTGATCTTAAACGATGATGCGGCCGTTGAAGGTTGCAGACTAAACCTGGAAGGCGGGACAATTCCCCCCTGGCTACACTCACATCATGCCGGAACACTGTCACAATGACCGCTTGGCGACACAGTTTTGTCCAGTGGGTGGTAACTAGCCACGGCCGAAGCCTACCACCAGTACAGCGAATTGAAAAACCGCACATAACTAATTAAAGTCATTCGTGCCGGGATTCGCTACATAACCCCTTGGCCGCTTCAAAAACGCTCTAATAAGCACATTTTGTGCAACTGCGGCCCGCTCATGATCAGCAGAAGTATCCACTATCCACATATTATCATGCCCCCGGCCCCCTGAAGAGATACAACATGTCACTCCCCGAAATACCTGGAATTTCCTGGAGGCTTGGGCAGTGAATTGTAACTCATCTCTCCACAAAAGATCAGTAATGGTCGAAGCGGCTTAAAGTCCCTGTGAAGTTTTCAAATAATGATATTATGTTAAACTCTAGGAACTTAAAATTGACTGCTTGTTACTATTTGTATGAAATTCTTTGCAAATTTTTTTTTTTCCAATTTTCCAGGGCAACCGATCTGAAGAGTTCCACGTCGATCAAAACAAGGCGAGGGAAGATGCCAGGAGCTTACTGCAAGCTGGTATGTTCACTATAATTATATCCCAATAATAAGTAGATTATTTACAAATATTGGACATACTTTTAATTATGTAGAGTTAATAAAGAATGGGTAAGAAATAACGCCTTCAATTTGCTCCGTGCTAGGTCATGGCGTTATTTTTTTTAATAAGGTACCTACTTGACTGTAACATTTTTACTTACAAGTAAAATGAATAGCTAAAATATAACGCTCAAACGCGCAAATTTTTGATTTGCAAACGAATAATTTGACGTATACTATCTATATTATTTAAATGACTTATTATATTTTAAATTGATCCTGACAACATTCCCATTATCTTTAAGTAGATACCTGTTAAGGTTAGGTCAAGTGACTTATTAATTCTTTGTATTAATAACAAAACAAATGTTCCCCAAGTAATTGGGAAATTCCGAAGATAAATAATCATAATTCCCCAAATCATTGATATTATTTAAAAATCACTGTTCCCCAAATTATCAGGTTTAAAACTTATTATGCAGTCACACTAACATAATAAATGCAATCATCATTAAAAGGGAAACCTGTCCTCGGAATGAGTAATGCCAGTTCAATGCGCTCAGAACTATTTCTCATGTTATCATAGGTCTGACAACAGTGTAGCAACTTCCATTCTTATCAAGACAGTGGTATGTTAATATGAATGGCAAATATCAACTGAAAGTCACAAGGTCTTATAATACGATGAACTGACTAAAATGTAGGTCAATGAAGATGTTTTTATCTAGCTTTTGGACAATATCAAGTGGTCATTATGGCCGTATTCCGACAAGATGTTCAGTGAAACTAAAGGTGGGAATTATACAACACATCAGCAATGACCGACACCCCGTCGACAATACAACTTTTTTTAGGCTTATGTAGGCGACAATAACTCCTCATAAACAGACAGACCGACGCGACTGTCAAATTGTATGTTTTTGTCTAATATAAATTACTAGCTGCGCCCAGCGGTTTTACCCGCTGTACTACTATAGCCTATATAACCAATCTCTATACCAAATTTCAGCTCGATCGGTCCACCCGTTTAGGCGTGAAAGAGTAACAAACATCCAGACATCCATTATTACAAACTTTCGTTTATCTTACTAATATTATAAAAGCGAAAGTTTGTGTGTATGTGTGTGAGTGTGTGAGTGCGTGAGTGTGTGAGTGTGTGTGTGTGTATGTTTGTTACTTCTTCACGCTCAAACGGATGCACCGATTGACTTGAAATTTGGTATGAAGGTATCTTGGACTCTGGAATAACACATAGGCTACTTTTTATCCTGATAAGTATAACAGTATCTGAGAGAATTGATGTAAAATGAAAAAAACAACTTTATTTTTGGCGTCTCAATGGTGGCTCCTATTACCTCAAGGTACCAAGATACCAGAAACTTTAAGGAGGTCTATAGTCGAGAAGAAGACGAATCTAAGAAACCATAGATCATCAAAATCGGTCCAGGCGTTCTTGAGTTATGAGTATTGAAACTTTTACGGAAGTACCAGGAGACAAGAAAAATGTAGGAGATGTTCGGCTCATTTCGTGAAATTCCGGTGCAGTTCGGATTTGACAAATGACAAATGTCAAATTTGTTTTCAATATTCGATTTTCAATTTTTTTTGAATTTCGAATACGTCTAATGACGCAATTGTCAAATCCGAACTTAACCGAAATATCACGAAATTACCCGAACATCTCCTATATGTTTCTGATATCCTGGTACTTCGTAAAAGTTTCAATACTCATAACTCAAGAACGGCTGGACCGATTTTAATGATCTTTGGTTTGTTCACTTCGCCAACTTCTTCGCCATCGACACTACTTGGCCAAAATCTTCGCCATTGACCCCAATTGGCCAACATCTTCGCCATCGACCTCACTTGGCCAAAATCTTCGCCATCAACCCCACTTGGCCAAAATCTTTTCAATTTTTTCCAAATTCGGTTTCTTATTCGGTTCGGTTTTCGGTGAAGTTAGGATTTGACAAATTTATTTCGATTTTACATTTTTTCCAAATTCGGTTTCTTATTCGATTCGTTTTTCGGTCGGGTTGTGGTCGTGGTGTGGTCAGGGTGGGGTCGGGTTGTGGTCATGGTGTGGTCAGGACGTGGTCATGGTGTGGACAGGGCGTGGTCGTGGTGTGGTCGTGGTGTGGTCAGGGCGTGGTCATGGTGTGGACGGGTTGTGGTTGGTTTGTGGTCGGGTTGTGGTCAGGGTGTGGTCATGGTGTGTTCATGGTGTGGTCAGGGTGTGGTCATGGTGTGGTCATGGTTTGGTTTTCGGTGAAGTTAGGATTTGACAAATTTATTTCGATTTTCCATTTTTTCCAAATTCGGTGTCTTATTCGGTTCGGTTTTCGGTGAAGTTAGGATTTAGGATTTAACAAATTTATTTCGATTTTCCATTTTTTCCAAATTCGGTTTCTTATTCGGTTCGGTTTTCGGTGAAGTTCGGATTTGACAAATTTATTTCGATTTTCCATTTTTTCCTAATTCAGTTTCTTATTCGGTTCGGTTTTCGGTGAAGTTAGGATTTGACAAATTTATTTCGATTTTCAATTTTTTTTTTCGTAAATAATTTGGTTGATATTTTTTAACATGCATATAGCCGAGAAGAAGACGAATCGAAGAAACCATAGATCATCAAAATCGGTTAAGCCGTTTTTGAGTTATGAATATTGAAAATTTTACGAAGTACCAGGATACCAGAAAAATGAAGAGATGTTCGGCTCATTTTGTGAAATTCCGGTGAAGTCTGACATTTGTCATTTGTCAAATCCGATTTTCAATATTCGATTTTCAATTTTTTTTTAAATTCGAATACGTCTGATGACGCAATTGTCAAATCAGAACTTAACCGAAATCTCACGAAATGACACGAACATCTCCTATATGTTTCTGATATCCTGGTACTTCGTAAAAGTTTCAATACTCATAACTCAAGAACGGCTGGACCGATTTTAATGATCTTTAGTTTGTTCACTTCGCCAACTTCTACGCCATCCACCCTACTTGGCCAAAATCTTCGCCATCGACCCCACTTGGCCAAAATCTTCGCCATCAACCCCACTTGGTCAAAATCTTTGCAATCGACCAAACTTGGCAAAAATATTCGCCGTAAACAAATTTTTTTTTTTATTTTCCATTTTTTTTAGTAGTTAACTTAGTTGATATTTTTTTAATTCTGAACCGAACCGAATCCACATGGATTCGGTTCGGTTATCGGTGAAGTTAGGATTTGACAAATTTATTTCGATTTTATATTTTTTCAAAATTAGGTTTCTTATTCGGTTCGGTTTTCGGTGAAGTTAGCTATCTGCGCCGTAACCCCACTTAGCAAAAATCCTCGCCGTAACCCCACTTGGCCAAAATCTTCGACACTGACCCCACTTGGAAAAAATCTTTACCATCGACCCCACTTGACAAAAATCTTCGCCAATGACCCTACTTGGCAAATCATAGCCGTAACCCCAGGGGGACCCCCCTAAGTGCATACGTCCTCGTCGTGTCCCCCAGAAACGACCCGGTTCTGTCACGGTAACGGAGTGGCAGACAAGTGCGCTTAGAATTCGTATATTCCCTGCGGTGATTATACGACATGTCGGAAGATACTGAAATACATGTGTGGATGAGGGGCGCTCGCGGGCGCTTCCTCAAAGGTCCATTGAAAGATGGTTCCGACGGCCCTTCTAAGGGCCAAAACAAGGGCCCTTCTCAGGGCCAAACCGATGATGCCTCGGCATCGGAGGCTAGCCGCGCTCCATCTGCGGCCAGCCTGTTTAGGAGTGTGGGCGGGTCGGATGTCGACGTCGACTTCGAGTCAATTGGCAAAAATCTTCGCCGTAAACCAAATTAGCAAAACATCTTCACTATAACTCCACTTGGCCAAAATTATCGACCATCGAAAATTTTGTAGCGGGTAACACCGCGGGTTGCAGCTAGTAATACATATTAGTAAAATAAGAAATGCCCAAACTAGCTGTTTATAACAAAATGATAATATAGGCGAGATTGATGAATCTGCACGAGGTGATCACGCTCTTATAAATCTTTCTAATATATTATAAACGTGAAAGTTTGTAAGAATTTATGGATGTCTGGATTTATGTTCGATATTCTTTCACGCCTAAACGGGTGGACCGATTGGGCTGAAATTTGGTACAGAGATAGCTTAGACCCCGGAATAACACATAGGCTACATAACGGATAAAACCGCTGTGCGCAGCAGTTTGATATAATTAATTTGATGTAAAAATTCATAATTAATGAATTGTTAAAAAAAAGAATACCATTAATATACCAGCAATAGCGCAAAGGTATGTATTGCAAGTAGCGGTATTATCTAGATATAGAAGTAGGTCGTCAAAAAATTTATATTCATTGCACAATTCTTATTTCTAGGAAACCCCATGACGTATTTTCTTAGTCAGGAACACGTCACAATTATTCATCGAACCCAAACAAGTGCATTGGCCAAGACGCTACGTCATAGTGTCGTGGTCTCATGACTCATCAGTCATTAGACTTTTATTCTAAAACAATGACTCGAGCTAGTTGCGTAGGCACGCCTACTTACAAACATTGTAATATCAAATGTCTTAAAAACTTTTGGTTCTGGAATGAGTCAATTATGAAGTATGTATTATAAGAATATTCTATAATATTTAAAAAAAAATTGCGCGATATAGGTTCGTATTAGAAGACTTTGTTACTTACATATTATGTACATGAGTAAAAAAATCTGAAATATCTACAAACGAGTACATAAGTAACAAAAACTGTTTCTCTATGTGAATATCGGAACAAGAATATCGGAACAACTGTTTTTGACTGAATAACTAAAATATATTTCCTTTGGTTTTATTTGCGAAAAAGTGACCTTTGTATTATTCCGGGGTCTAAACTACCTATAATAATAATTGGGGTTTACCTATACTCAAACATATTACCCTACTTACACTATCATAGTCTAGTATCATACAATATTAGATTTCAGCTCAATTTCAAAATACTTTAACAACGTAGTTAGCTAGTACAATGAGGTTGAATCATCTTATTACTATTGAGTAAGAAGCTTTGGTGCACCTGGAATTTTACATCATTATGAAATCTTGGGTAGCACTGTACTGATTCTGGGCAGTGTTATCTTGCTGGTCTTTTTTATTTCTTTGCATATAAACAACTTTTTTTTTTTTCAGGTGAGCTCCGTCTAGGCACAGACGAGTCGGTATTCAACGCGGTGCTGTGTTCGCGTTCGTTCGCGCAACTGTCGGCCATATTCCAGGAGTACCACTTCCTGACTGGACACGATATCGATGACGCCATAAAGGCTGAGTTCTCCGGTGACTTGGAAAAGGCGCTCAGGGCTATTGGTAAGGATTAACCTACTGAATTTAGAGGCCATATTTTATCCTAGCTATTGGTAAGGATTAATCTACTGAATTTAGGGGTCATATTTTATCCTAGCTGTCAAATGAATTACCCGGTGTGCTCCATTCGTCCATCATCACATACATACCAATAGGAGATTGTGGTTAAACTCTTTCTTAGACCAATTTCTCTAGCTCTTTCTCCTAGCCAAATAACTATTCGTACGATGGCCGATGAAGACTTTTCACAACATGTATATTGTGAAAAGTGTCGCGAACATTCATACCTACTTTTCGCAGTAAAATGCGTATTTGCAATATTTGGGCTAATTTCACTGAAAAATCTATAGTTTTACTGGTATTTTCTAACAACCAACTCCATAATTCCAGTGAAAGTGGTCCGCAACAAGCCGCTGTTCTTCGCTGAGCGCCTGCACAAGTCCATGAAGGGTCTCGGCACCAACGACCGACAACTCATCCGCGTGATGGTGACGCGCTGCGAGATCGATCTCGGCGACATCTCCGAAATGTTCCAGAGCAAATATGGGGAGACACTGCAGAGCTGGATTGAGGTACATAGTATACACTACATAGTATAAATAAAGTTGCTTGCCGCGTCTGTTTACCGGGGGTAGACTTCCTTTGCAGGAGGTCGTCTAGGTGGGTACCCCAACAGTGCCAGTTATTCTACCGCCTGAGCAGTGATGTGCAAACATTACTGTGCTCCGGTAGGAGGGCACTGTAGCTAGTAAAATTACTGGGCTAAAGAGTCTTAACATCTTATGACTCTTGAGTAAGAAGCGTTGGTGCAGTGCTCCTAAAATTTCACATCATTGTGAAATCCTAGGTAACACTGTACTGATTATGGGCAGCCGTTATCTTTAACATCAGGAGAGCGTCTTGCTCGTCTTCTACTTAATCACATAAAAAAAATAATAATAATTGGGGTTTATACTCCAACAGAACCGGTTTCCCTACTTACACTGTCAGAGTCAAATCACAATTTATAGGTTGTGTGGTGAACCTATATGTACCTATATCCAACGAATTAGGGAAATAATAGAAGTCGAACACAGCTCAAAAAGTGATTCAACGCAAAGTACAACTATATGGGCGGGGCGTAAAAAGTACAACTCACCCGCCGCTCAGTCACACAACGCGCTCAGCGACAGATGCACGCATCGTTTGATTTTTAAAAATATCCAAAATAATATAGTTAACGGACAAAAATGACCTCTTGTGTGGTAAATTGGTGTAAAAATGGAAAGAAGGCAGTAAAAAGCAGGAAAAACTTATCACAGCTAACAAATATTATTTTAAACCAAATTATATAATTTCGATTTTAGTTGACATAAAATACATAAAAATATAGGGTAAACTAGGCATGGCTGAAACAATTTTATTTTTGTCGTTCATTGCATTCGCATTCGATTAGGTAACGTTATATTTATTTTGTTTACTAGCTAAACCCACGGCTTCACCCCCGCTACAAATTCTGGCATCGCGCTTTTATCACCGCACGAGCCGACACCGATCGAAACCCAGGTTTATACGACTAATGTCCAATTATGAAAAATGACAAATATTATAGACGTTCAATCATACAAATGCCTATTCGGAAAATAGTTCACTCATAAAAATGTCAAATCGTAAAAAGGTCCAATTTGAAAATTGTCCATTCTAAAACGTCCATTCGTAAAAATGTCCAATAAAGTTTTATTTTATCCGTGGTTCTATCAATAGCTAATCCCGTAGTCCTATAAAAAGTGTCACGTAGTGAACAATCTTTATTTCCAATGCAATGACAGCTGTCAAATTTGAAACGTCAATATCTCGGAAAATATTCGTCTTAGGCTGATGCTGTCATAGAAGAAATTAAAGGTCTTGGAGAGATTGTCATTTCAGATGACAGCTGTCAAACTTAAAATGTCAATATCTCGGAAAATACTCGTCTTAGGCTGATGCTGTCATAGAAGAAATTAAAGGTCATGGAGAGATCTTCATTTCAGATGACAGCTGTCAAACTTGAAACGTCAATATCTCGGAAAATATTCGTCTTAGGCTGATGCTGTCATAGAAGAAATTAAAGGTCTTGGAGAGATTGTCATTTCAGATGACAGCTGTCAAACTTAAAATGTCAATATCTCGGAAAATACTCGTCTTAGGCTGATGCTGTCATAGAAGAAATTTAAGGTCTTGGAGAGATCTTCATTTCAGATGACAGCTGTCAAACTTGAAATGTCAATATCTCGGAAAATACTCGTCTTAGGCTGATGCTGTCATAGAAGAAATTAAAGGTCTTGGAGAGATTGTCATTTCAGATGACAGCTGTCAAACTTGAAACGTCAATATCTCGAAAAATACTCGTCCTAAGCAGACGTTGTCATAGAAGAAATGAAAAAACTTTGAAGATCTTCCAGATTTTGATATTTCAAGTTTGACAGCTGTCATCTGAAAGGTAGATCTTCCTAAGACCTTTCATTTCTTCTATGACAGCGTCAGAAATAAACCAATTCGTGTTGGACATTATTCTTAATTGGAGATATTTCATTTTGGACCAAATTCATGTTGGAAATTATTCGTGTTGGACATTTTTCCTAGTTGGACGTAAGCCATGTTGGACCAAATTAGTGTTTGACCAAATAAGTATTGGACATTATTACTAGTTGGACAATTTGGATTTTGGACATTTGTCGTACAAACCGATAAAACTTATTCCATATCCTTTTTGGGGATTCTAACTACCTCTGTACCAAATTTGGCAAATTTGCCATTACCTTGTCGAACGCATGGTTGATGAGATATTCGTTTTGTTTCAAGCATACCAAGGTTACCCTAGTCTGACATAAAATAATATATTTGAGTTACCCGTATGGCAATACCGAATTTAACTATAAACAATTTTGATACTTTAATTATTTTTAAAAAAATCGCTACTGTACTTGGTCACTGACCTCTGTTTGATCAGCTAAGTAGCTCTGGCGCGTAAAGTAACACACATGCTTCACATAAAACAGACATGCGTCTAATAATGATACTTTTATAAAATGATAATAAAAGACGATGTGTTATATGACACAAATATAATATTAAAAATACATAAAATAAAGTAATAAATCGTTTATATAGGGTAATCCAATTCTTTATTTTTTGCGGTGGGGTGGTCTTTTCGATGTCTCGTAGGCGGGCATTTTCCTTTATTTTTAATACTTTCCAAAACAAATTTTCTGACTGATGATTTCGATTCGCCTAGAAAATACAAAATAAATAAGATTAATATCATCTTTTAAAAGTAAAAAAGGCGTACCAGTATGGTAACAGTAAAATAGGTGCCATGAATATAATGTTAAAAGAAATTCCCAAATAAAGCAATTGTATTTGTGTACTTGTGTACGTAGGGACATCTTATAGACATTAAAACAAAATAAAAATGCCAAATGCAAGTCGGACTCGTTTGAATTGAACTCTTTCTTGAAACATCTCATATATACAAAAACAAATGGAAAAAAGCACTTTGTTGTTTGGGAGCCCCTTTTTTATTTTATTCTATTTTTAGTATTGCAACAAAAATACATCCGTGAAAATTTCAACCTTCTAACTATCACGGTTCGTGAGATGACAGACAGACAGACGAACGGACAGCGAAGTCTTAGTTATATGGTCTCGTTTTCCCCTATGGGTACGGAACCCTAAAACGCAATTTTTCATACACATAATATCATCATTAAACTTGGACAATATGAAAAGTATCAAAAATTTTCAGTCATACTATAATGTATTTTATGACTTTAGTTGTAAACAAATTTATAACACAAAATAGGTAGTTATTTATGGACAAAATAACGATTATTTTACGTTTTCAATGATAAGATTCAATGAGCTTGATGATGTACTGTTAATCTAACTTAAACGTACCTGAGATATACGCTGTTCTCTTAGAAACAGTTAAAGCAGCAACCACTTTTCTATTTGCAACTGCTGTATACGCCGTATATATACGTTTTGTAATTCATTTGGCAAGCATCGCCACGGATTATTTTATTCATTTTCATCAACATTATTGTGAAAAATCTTCGAAATAACTTATTAATCACTAAAAATACGAACAACATGTTATTGTTTACTTTTTTTTTGTCAAATTTGACAGAAGTAGTTTGAAAGAAATAGGTAGAATGTTGCCATTTTTATTTTAGTTTTTTCTTATTAAATTTGTACTCCTTCGTTTTGTCCATCCCGTTTGCACATGTTGATTGAATATTTCTGTTTCACTCAACACTATCCGACTAAGTAAAATGACACCCCAAATGAATGAATGGGCGAGTTCATGTACAGAAAATAAATTTAGCATGGTTATGCCTTATTAATGTCCGTGTGTCGCGTGAGTATTATAATTTAGTGGTGTGAGTTTGGGACCACGTTTTTGCAGAAAAAGTAAGGGAGTTACAGGGAGTTGCCTATATCAACGAATTAGGGAAATAATAGAAATCGAACACAGCTCAAAAAGTGATTCAATGCAAAGTACAACTATATGGGCGGGGCGTAAAAAGTACAACTCATCCGCCGCTCAGTCACACAGCGCGCTCAGCGACAGATGCACGCATCGTTTGATTTTTAAAAATATCCAAAATAATATAGTTAACGGACAAAAATGACCTTTTGTGTGGTAAATTGGTGTAAAAATGGAAAGAAGGCAGTAAAAAGCAGGAAAAACTTATCACAGCGAACAAATATTATTTTAAACCAAATTATATAATTTCGATTTTAGTTGACATTAAATACATAAAAATATAGGGTAAACTAGGCATGGCTGAAACAATGTTATTTTGGTCGTTTATTGCATTCGCATTCGATTAGGTTACGTTATATTTATTTTGTATACTAGCTAAACCCACGGCTTCACCCCCGCTACAAAGATGTTATTTTTGTACAATAAATAAAAGCATTTGTTTTTGAATTAAATCAATAACGACTTTTAATAAAAGTCTGAAGAAAGAAGGAAAATCCTCTAAAGTGAAGAATTCACCTGACCCGGCCACCCCGGCTCGTCCTGATTCGACCTGATTCTGGCATCGCGCTTTTATCACCGCACGAGCCGACACCGATCCAAAGCCCAGGTTTATACGACTAATGTCCAATTATGAAAAATGACAAATATTATAGACGTCCAGGTTTGTACGAATAAAATAGTTCTCATAAAAATGTCAAATCGTAAAAAGGTCCAATTTGAAAATTGTCTATTCTAAAACGTCCATTTGTAAAAATGTCCAATAAAGTTTTATTTTATCCGTGGTTCTATCAATAGCTAATCCCGTAGTCCTATTAAAAGTGTCACGTACCTAGTGAACAATCTTTATTTCCAATGCAATGACAGCTGTCGAAACTTGAAACATCAATATCTCGGAAAATACTCGTCTTAGGCTGATGCTGTCATAGAAGAAATTAAAGGTCTTGCAGAGATTGTCATTTCAGATGACAGCTGTCAAACTTGAAACATCAATATCTCGGAAAATACTTGTCTTAGGCTGATGCTGGCATAGAAGAAATTAAAGGTCTTGCAGAGATTGTCATTTCAGATGACAGCTGTCAAACTTGAAACGTCAATATCTCGGAAAATACTCGTCTTAGGCTGATGCTGTCATAGAAGAAATTAAAGGTCTTGGAGAGATTGTCATTTCAGATGACAGCTGTCAAACTTGAAACGTCAATATCTCGGAAAATACTCGTCTTAGGCTGATGCTTTCATAGAAGAAATGAAAGGTCTTGGGGAGATCTTCATTTTAAATGACAGCTGTCAAACTCGAAACGTCAATATCTCGGAAAATATTCGTCTTAGGCTGATGCTGTCATAGAAGAAATTAAAAAACTTTGAAGATCTTCCAGATTTTGACATTTCAAGTTTGACAGCTGTCATCTGAAAGGTAGATCTCCCCAAGACCTTTCATTTCTTCTATGACAGCGTCAGAAATAAACCAATTCGTGTTGGAAATTATTCTTAATTGGACATATTTCATTTTGGACCAAATTCATGTTGGAAATTATTCGTGTTGGACATTTTTCCTAGTTGGACGTAAGCCATGTTGGACCAAATTAGTGTTTGACCAAAGTAGTATTGGACATCAATACCTACTAGTTGGACAATTTGGATTTTGGACATTTGTCGTACAAACCGATAAAACTTATTCCATATCCTTTTTGGGGATTCTAACTACCTCTGTACCAAATTTGGCAATTTTGCCATTACCTTGTCGAACGCATGGTTGATGAGATATTCGTTTTGTTTCAAGCATACCAAGGTTACCCTAGTCTGACATAAAAGAATATATTTGAGTTACCCGTATGGCAATACCGAATTTAACTATAAACAATTTTGATACTTTAATTATTTAAAAAAAAATCGCTACTGTACTTGGTCACTGACCTCTGTTTAATCAGATAAGTAGCTCTGGCGCGAAAAAGTAACACACATGCTTCACATAAAACAGACATGCGTCTAATAATGATACTTTTATAAAATGATAATAAAAGACGATGTGTTATATGACACAAATATAATATAAAAAATACTTAAAATAAAGTAATAAATCTTTTATATAGGGTAATCCAATTTTTTTTTTTTTGCGGTGGGTTGGTCTTTTCGATGTCTCGTAGGCGGGCATTTTCCTCTATTTTTAATACTTTCCAAAACAAATTTTCTGACTGATGATTTCGATTCGCCTAGAAAATACAAAATAAATAAGATTAATATCATCTTTTAAAAGTAAAAAAGGCGTACCAGTATGGTAACAGTAAAAAAGGTGCCATGAATATAATGTTAAAAGAAATTCCCAAATAAAGCAATTGTATTTGTACTTGTACGTAGGGACATCTAATAGACATTAAAACAAAATAAAAATGCCAAGTGCAAGTCGGACTCTTTTGAATTGAACTCTTTCTTGAAACATCTCATATATACAAAAACAAACGGAAAAAGCACTTTGTTGTTTGGGAGCCCCTTTTTTATTTAATTCTATTTTTAGTATTGCAACAAAAATACATCCGTGAAAATTTCAACCATTTAACTATCACGGTTCGTGAGATGACAGACAGACAGACGAACGGACAGAGAAGTCTTAGTTATATGATCTCGTTTTCCCCTATGGGTACGGAACCCTAAAACGCAATTTTTCATACACATAATATCATCATTAAACTTGGACAATATGAAAAGTATCAAAATTTTTCAGTCATACTATAATGTATTTTATGACTATAGTTGTAAACAAATATATAACACAAAATAGTTATTTATGGACAAAATAACGATTATTTTACGTTTTCAATGATGAGGTTCAATGATCTTGATGATGTACTGTTAATCTAACTTAAACGTACCTGAGATATACGCTGTTCTCTTAGAAACACTTAGTCAAAGAAGCAACCACTTTTCTATTTGCAACTGCTGTATACGCCGTATATATACATTTTGTAATTCATTTGGCAAGCACCGCCACGGATTATTTTATTCATTTTCATCAACATTATTGTGAAAAATCTTCGAAATAACTTATTAATCACTAAAAATACGAACAACATGTTGTTGTTTACATTGTTTTTGTCAAATTTGACAGAAGTAGTTTGAAAGAAATAGGTAGAATGTTGCCATTTTTATTTTAGTTTTTTCTTATTAAATTTGTACTTCTTCGTTTTGTCCATCCCGTTTGCACATGTTGATTGAATATTTCTGTTTCACTCAACACTATCCGACTAAGTAAAATGACACCCCAAATGAATGAATGGGCGAGTTCATGTACAGAAAATAAATTTACCATGGTTATGCCTTATGAATGTCCGTGTGTCGCGTGAGTATTATAATTTAGTGGTGTGAGTTTGGGACCACGTTTTTGCGGAAAAAGTAAAGGAGTTACAGGGAGTTGACCTATATATACTTACTCGTATATCTCTAAAACTACGCAACGGATTTTGATGCGGTTTTCATTAATGTAGTGAATTCAAGAGAAAGGTTTAATATGTATAATACAAGCATGAATTATTTATATTAGAAAAAGGTTTATATGTATAATATAGTAGAAAAGCACTGATAATTTTCTGTCGGAACAGTCATAATGACCGCTTGGCGACACGGTTTAGTCTAGTCTAGTATTAAGAGAATTTATAAATACTAGCTGTACTGTAGCCTATGTGTTATTCCAGGATCTAAGCTATCTCTATACTCTTTACCAAATTTCAGCTCAATCGGTCCACCCGTTTAGGCGTGAAAGAGTAACGAACATCCTAACATCCATTCTTACAACCTTTCGCGTTAATTAATATTAAATTATAATTTAATAATAATTATAATTTAATTATATTTTTATAATTTAATATTAGTAAGATTTCCTCATGTGTCATTCTATATCGTGTGTTGGGTTTTATAAGATGTTTTTTAACTATTCACTTTTTTATTATTACTAGAATTAGTTCAAGGGGTTTTGTCGCTTCGACCATTGCTGATCTATTGTGACGCCCTCTTGAGCTATAGTTCACTCCCCAAACCCGTAGTTTCTAAGAACTTCCAGATCTTCAAGGGGGTGATTTGTTGTATCTCATCGGGGAGCATCATTTGTCGTCCTAGATGGATACTTCTTTTGAACATGAGTGGTCTGCAGCTACAAAGGATGTGCATTGCGGTTTCCTCCTCCTTTTGGCAAAATCTGCACAACTACTCACTAATATTTGTTCTTATTTTCCAGGGAGACTGCTCCGGCCATTACAAGAAATGCTTGCTCGGCCTACTAAACCTTTACTAAACGACAATATCTCAAGTTTCTCAATTAAATGTTAATGTTTAAGTATATTGTTAAACAATTTATTATTCGTGAGCTTTCATTGTATACTATGGATCTATAAATCGTTTAGAATCTCTCAAAAATCTCATTGAATTCAGTATTTTGTTGGACTAAGTTATGCCAAAGTGAAACAAGGAAATATGTTAAAGATATAGTAATTTTTATTTGAGACTGATCTATACACGCACAGCTCAATCAGCTGAACGTATTGAGCACATCAGCTAAGAAACGTTTTTTAATGCGAGCAAAGCTATAACAATTATAATATTGTTATGCTTGTTTTAAAATACTTATGTCGGGAAGATCTGGATAAGACTCGCATAGGAGTGGATAGTAAAAAAGTGTTTTTTTTTTATTTTGTAAGGCTAAATACCGTTTGTTTTACTTTCACTTTAGCATAAATTAGTCCATTATCTGAAAGATCTGTATAAAGTATTTGACGTCATCAGAGACGGCGACTCAACAATATTTTTTTACTCTTGTGCTTTGGGTGACTAAATTATCTGGGGGCACGGTAGTGCCCCCGCCAAGTCGAGCGCGAAGCAAGCACTGCCGTACCATCTTTACAGGAACCATTTCGTCGCATTTTCAGGCCCCTATTTGAGAACCTCTGGATAAGACCAGAACACAGAAATTTTCGTCATCCAGTAAGCTATAATTACATACTTAAAATCCAAAATTTCAAGTCTGTAGGTCATTAAGTTCCGAAGATAAGCGAAAGCAAAGTTTCGCATTTTCGACACTCACTCATTCACTCACTCACTCATGATCATCAAAATAGAACTAGTACTTCCCATAAACTCAGAGAGCTGAAATTTGGTATATACTTAGAATTTATTGTATAAGCCATAGGAAAACTAAAAAAACATGCAATTTCGGTCTCGTTTTCGAGATAATTCATCTGCATAAATAACTTTGTAATCTCATATAAATGTATAGGATTACAAAGTTACATTTGCAGTCAATGGTTAAAATTGTGTAATATCCAACTTATTAATTCAAAATATATTTAAGGCATAGTATATGTATATGTGAGTGTGTATATGTGTCGTAAATCGTCAGTTATGATCAGGCGATATCTAGCGTGGCCAACTAAAATAAGAGCCCAACCAAACTATTAGAAGAGATCGACATACCGCCTTTACTTTTTATTTACTTTCACCTGTCGGTCTGTCTGTCTGTAATTAAATCTTGCAAGTTTAATTAGGCCCACTTCCCGGTATAATATTATGATGCATTGGACTAAGAGTGAACGCACACGTATCTAGATGGCGCTGACTGTATTTTAAAACGCGCTTACGGTTTGTATTTCTGATAACCTTATAATATAGCGTTTCTACAAAAATAAGTGAAATCCCACCAAAAACATTCTGTAAAAAACTAGCCAAGTCTCGATGGAGCTGCTTGTTTATCTCTAAAAAGTAATGAAATCTAGACAAAGTCGTGCCAAGTATAAGGTTCCTTACTGCGATTTCTTTATTATTATAGTTAATGTTGTGTGACTTGGCCGTTGAAGGGTACACAAGGGTATTATACCAGGTGCTCCATGACACTATTGCACCAATCTGTCCGCTACCCATTCACGATAGAAAATTTCCACTTGGAAAACGTTGATTGGATAACCAGTTAATTGTAGGCTTGATAAAGCTGCGTATTTCAATAATACTTATGTTTAGGCGATCCAAGTGTCATGGAGCATCTGGTTTTGTACCCTTGTGTACCCTTCAACGGCCAAGTCACACAACATTAACTATAATAATAAAGAAATCGCAGTAAGGAACCTTATACTTGGCACGACTTTGTCTAGATTTCATTACTTTTTAGAGATAAACAAGCAGCTCCATCGAGACTTGGCTAGTTTTTTACAGAATGTTTTTGGTGGGATAAACATTAATAAATGTTCAGTGTATCATTGAGTTCTATGTACTATGTAATATAGAATACTCCACACATCACCATTGTGTTTGGTTCAATTGTGGCCCCTTAACCACACTTCATATAGGTAGTTATTAGGGTGCTTATAGCTAAGAAACCAAGCTAAGGATACCAAGAACCGGCGAGCGTTTATGAAATATCATACCAAGGATCATACCAAATGGAGGTGAAATAGTCTCTGCCTTTTTTACCCAGAAAAAATGCGTTACGCATCGTCACCCCACGCCGGGGGTATGTGGGACTTCTTCGCCACAATACCGGGGCAGCGGTTACGCCGAAGCACTCATCCGCGGGAATAGTCTCTGCCTTTTTGTTTTGACCCAGGAAAAATGCGTTACGCATCATCACCCCACGCCGGGGGGCGGGGGGCAGTATGTGGGACTCCCCCGTCGAAGATGGGCGCGGCGGGGATCTTCTTCTTCTTCGTCGTTCCCTCACTGCTGAGGATCGCGACCACACGATATTCTCCTCCAAAGAGCACGGTCTCGGGTGGATTGGACCGCTCGATAGATGCTGCCACCCCCTGCTTTTTTGACGAGGTCTGACCATCGCGCCGGTGCTCTGCCCATGGCGCGGCTGCCTTCAATGCGACCTAGAATTGCGGCGGGGATACCCACTAAAAAACCTGGGGTGTTCCTGCGGGACGCCATAATGCCGAGGCAGCGGGTACGCCGAAGCACTCATCCGTGGGAATAGTCTCTGCCTACCCCAACAGGAACCAGACGTGATTATAATATGCATATAATAAAAGCGTTTCTAGTTGTGCATAGGACTCAATGGTTCTATATTAAGGGATTGATTTATCCCTCCTAGATTTAGTCCAAGTCATCACAAGTTTGTGGTATAAAGCTAAACTACATTGGAACTATAAATACTTTGACTGCTTAAAAATAATAGTGCCTATTGGTAAACTGTGCCTCGAATTGTCCCAGAAAATAATATTTATTATATCTATATAAAAGTGTTTCTCCATTCTCAATATAATTAAGATTTAGAACATTATTATCATCTCAATGTTAAATTTATTATTATCTCATGTTATACAATATTGTTTTTATTTTCATATAAAATTATAAATTCTGTGTTATATTCGTGTTTTTAAATTGATCTTTCTTTTTTGTAACTTATTTCATCTCATTTAAGTATCATAGCAGTAATTTAGTAAATACTTCAATCATATTCCATTTTTTTTAAGCTTAAATTCTTAGATGACCTTACCGCCATTGTAAGGTCAGTCTTATTTAGCAGAAGTTTCTCCCCACCTATTGTTTAAGCTGTTTCATGCCTTTTGTCACTTTATAAAAGTCTTCTACATTTTTTTATTGTTATTTTTCTTTATATTTTTTTTGCTTATTTGCGAGAGTTTCGACTGATCTCGAAATAAATAAAAATCTCACGTTATATTATTGCATTTTTAAAGGTCTAATGATATTTTAAATTGTAGGTACATACGTGTTTTATTACCAAATTGCTTTGATTATTTTAAGCGATATATTTTTCATATTTACACTTAGAAATGCACCAAAATGTGCATAGTCTTCTATTATGTGAAATAGCTATGATAGCAAAGCTATTATATATTTTTGTTGTGTTTATCGATGTCATGGTCTTTAAATTCATTGAAAGAAAGTAATAAATTGTCAAAATTAATTGAATAAACATTTGGCGTATAATGATAACTAAATTATTGTAATAATTATGTCTACGACGAAAATGTGGCTAAAATTAAAA
Source organism: Hemithea aestivaria (assembly GCA_947507615.1). Lineage (NCBI taxonomy): Eukaryota > Metazoa > Arthropoda > Insecta > Lepidoptera > Geometridae > Hemithea > Hemithea aestivaria. Next base: position 14,307,586 of record OX382331.1, read on the forward strand.
CTACTTCCATCGAAAAATTCGCAGATTACTTTAAGATTAGATCGGCAACTATATACTTTGTGTTTGTAACTATATACTTTGTGAATAATACTTTTATGTGTATGGCATAAAGTCAAGTTTTACATGCCAGCGAGAACATTTTGTCGTCAAAACTATTATGTCAAAATGATTTCACTGCGGCTTTAGCATGCCACATGGAATCCCGACAAAACTTCAAGAGTAGAACTGTCATCCCATACATTCACAAAAGTACAATGTATGGGATGACAGTTCTACTCTTGACATTTCAGCGGGATCCCGTGTGGCATGCTAAAGCCACTGGCTTGTGAAATTCGACTTTATGACAGCCACATAAAGTATTATTCACATTTCATTATGTCGACGAGGGCATCATAGCCCCTCTGTGGTGTATTTGAAAATTTTTCGTGGCCGTTCCTCATCTATAGTTCTGTGTTTGAGCCTACCTACAAATAAATAATAAGTCATAAATGTAAAGATCGTTGGTCGTAGAGTCTATTTATTTATTAAATACTAAATTATTAATGTTAAATGTTTCCAATTCGCTTTCATATAGAATCATAATAGATTTTATACTATCTTACAATATACAAGCTAATATTAAGTACATTTTATACGCGTATTTACTATACAAGGCTAATATTAGCGCTAAACAATATTTCCCTTGATATTATTAAAAATAATTGTGCATTTATGCAGATTAAATTTTATGTGTAACGAATAATGCTTGTTTTTTTAATTTTCCATGTCTTCCTCTTATAAAACTTACTATAGTTGCTTTGTCCATCAGTTTAAAACGCTGACGCCGACTTTCCAATCGAGTGCCGGGGGCCTGCTTATGCCTTATGATGATGGCGATTTCAATATTTAATCAGGTCGCATTCAAACTAATGGTCAAACCGCACTGAAGAGCACTGCATCCGTTATCATAATCACAGTAAATCGAAAAACTGTGATGTAGGTAAATTAAAATTTTGTGTCAAAAATTTCATATTGATGTATCTATACTGTGATTGAGCTTAACGTATATTTGTCAATATTTGAGATAAAAATAAAGGAAAATTTTCCCATGTAGGTCTTGATCTCAGGATCTCAGTAGTGCAAAAAAAGTCATAACCACAGTAAGTCGACTTACTGTGATTATGATAACATGGGCAGAGCAGCGGCGCGGCACGGCGCGACCAAATTGTATTCTTTGTATGAAAATGTAGGAGGGATACCAAACGCGGCGGCACCGCGCCACTGCAGGTCAGTGCGGTTTGACTGTTTGACCATAAGGCGCTTCGCAGGGAGAAAAACTATTACAGCAATTAGCACTGCCCATTTTCTGGCAACTAGCTGACTTATGTGTCTTAATGCAATAATAGCCAGATCGAACGCGGCCTTAAATTGGCAAGCTGAAGGTACCACTTAAATTACACTTTATTTGGCAGCGGTCATAGATTTATGAAACAGCTAGGTAGGTAGTTACTAGCAGTTGCCAGTCCCAGTCCCCAGTTGCGCAATAGTTGCACAGAAAGCGCCTAAGAGTTCATTAAGCGATGATTCTTAGTCCAAGGCCCAATGTACCTATTTCCTTAAGAAAACGTACAAAGTTATTCATAAGGAAAGCCTATGAAAACAGTCGATAAAGCCTTCATACCAATTTCCCTCACAATAGTGATGGATCGTCTCACTTCTGACGGCATAATAAAAATATAATCAAACACCACGATAGCCTTATAGTGGTAACAGTAACTCAACTTTGAAAAATGTTTGTCTCACTTTGGCTTTTATACAAAAACCAAAACAAATACCCACCTACCTAGTTCTCTGCAGATTTTACATTTTAAGTAGGAGGGTAATATTATTTGTGAGATAACTCTATGCCGTGAATTATCTAATCCTTAATTTTATTTTATTATAGAGCTCTAGAGAGTCGAAATAGAACGGCTAGATTTTAAAAAACAATTTTACATTTATATTATTAGATATAATTAATTTATTATTAGATAATCATTACTTAGCACCAACAAGCTTTAGAGCATTGAGCTTTACAATATCTTATAGCTTTGTCACGCGAGGTACGACGTATGTTATATTCTGTGTGAAGAAAAATATGCGTGCGAGAGTGCGAGGAACTGAATGAAGATGAAAAAGATAAGTATCTGTATCTACCTAATAATATAACTACTGATCCTAGCTACTTACCAGATGTGTACTAGGTAGGTACCTACTTACCAGGGTGTTAAGAGCCAAGGTGCAGAATGGCAAGAATCAGGGCCGGTTTTAACGTTACCAGCGCCCTGGGCGAGATTTCTACGGCGCCCCCTAAAAAGCAATTCAAACCTATACTAAAAACGAAAAAGGAAAAAATTCCAGGATTTTTTTCTGGGCCGAATCCGATGGGCAAAATCATGGGCGTATCTAGAAAAAATAAACACCTTTCCAGCTAGCTGCGAGCTCCGAGAAAATTTTGAATTATTCAGCACGAAGCACGAGCTGCGTTTAGCTTGCTCCGAGTGGCAAAGAAACTTAATAAGTATTCTTATTTATAAAAGCGCGAGCAGCTCGCTGCGAGCGCCACGAAAATTTAGATTTTTTTAACACGAATGAAGTGCGTTTAGCTTGCTTCGAGTGGCAAAGAAACTAAATGTCCTTATTTATAAAAGCGCGAGTAACTAGCTGCGAGCGCCGAGAAAATTTTGATTTTTTCAGCACGAATGAAGTGCGTTTAGCTTGCTTCGAGTGGCAAAGAAACTAAATGTCCTTATTTATAAAAGCGCGAGTAACTAGCTGCGAGCGCCGAGAAAATTTTGAATTTTTCAGCACGAATGATGTGCGTTAAGCTTGCTTCGAGTCGCAAAGAAAGTAAATGTTCTCATTTATAAAAGCGCGAGCAGCTCGCTGCGAGCGCCGAGAAAATTTTGAATTATTCAGCACGAATGTTGTGCGTTTAGCTTGCTCCGAGCGGCAAAGAAACTGAATAAGTATTCTTATTTATAAAAGCGCGAGCAGCTCGCTGCGAGCGCCGAGAAAATTTTGAATCTTTCAGCACGAATTATGTGCGTTTATCTTCCTTCGAGTGGCAAAGAAACTAAATGTTCTTATAAAAGCGCGAGCAGCTCGCTACGAGCACCGAGAAATATTGAATTTTTCAGAACGAATGGGGCGCCACGGACGCCCCATTATAGAGCCTGTGGCGCCCCTTTTATCCGGCGCCCTAGGCGGTCGCCCAACCGCGCCCTACCCTAACGCCGGCACTGGCAAGAATATTATAATTTTTACTACGCAAAAAGTGTTTTAGCTCGCTCTGACCCGTTATAAAGTCCAAATATTCTGAATAATAAGTGCGCGAGCAGCTGGCTGCGAGTGCCGAAAAAAAATTTTAATCTTGACCATGAAATATGTGCAAAATTCGTAACTCTACAATGCTTCTGGGGGGGGGGGGGGGGGGGGGCTTGGCCCCCTGCCCTCCCCCCCCCTAAATCCGCCTATGAGAGCGTATATATATCGAGTGACGCTCTCTCGCTCGCACTATTTGACAAATTTTTAAATATAAATTCAAAGAATAAATTTATTGAAAATTCCTCTAGAACAGCCCTGCATAATATTATTGCACACATTATAAAAGTGAAAGTAGTAAGTAACTGAAAACACTTTAAAATGTGTGCAATAATATTATGCTGTTCTAGAGGAATTTTCAATAAATTAATTCTATGATATTATATTCAAAATTTGTCAAATAGTGCGAGCGAGAGAGCATCTCTCGTTATAGGTAGGGGGGGGGGGCTTTTAAGTATTTGTAGTAGTTGCATTTTAAACGGTGAATTTCTTTAAAATTCCATCGATAAGTTAGCCATCTGGCTCTAGGTAGGTACAACGCAAAAGAGTTATGTTACTGCTAGTTTACTGTATTGTAAGGAAAATCTCAAAAGACGTGATGAATAGGGTATCAGCTATGCAAACAAATGCATCCAATCAGTTTCGGTCGGCGGTGGCGGTGACGAAGGAAACTTGAAGATTATCAACTTAATTAACGTTGTTTGCCTTGTTTAACGAATTCCTTGGTTTTGTTACTTTTTAGGAAAGGTGACACTTAGGGGTCTTTTAATACAGTTAATACAAGGACAAGACACTCTTGAGTAAGAAGCGTTGGTGCAGTGCACCTAGAATTGCACATCATTGTGAAATTCTGGGTAGCACTGTATTGATTATGGGCAGCGTTATCTCTTAACATCAGGAGAGCGTCTTGCTCGTCTTCTTACTTCACCACATAAAAAAAGTTAATATAATAAAATATTTCATGCTCGCTTTCAATACCTAAGCAAGGGGTACATTTTGTTTGTAATTCCTAATTTGAACACCGCTCGACCGATTTCGGTAAAAATCTTAATAAGACCTATTATAATTAGAGTTTATATTAAAAAAAACCATAGATTATTATGTGCGTCTATGTTAAAAACATTTTTTTTAATTCAGTTCTGATGTCTTTAACAAAGACTAATGCATTAAAGGTTAACCCATTTTACATTAAACCAGTTAAATACCAATTTAACCCATGCTATTCCCACAACTTTGTATAGTAGTTACACCGTAATCTAGTAGTCCGTAATCCCTATGTTTACACGGAATGCGTTTGATACGTTACCTGGCTTTACAAAGGCTGGGTACACCGTACACAGGAAAACAACAATCATCATGCACGTGGTGGAAAATGGAACTAATAATACTTAGTAAGTACCTACCTACTTACCTACCTCTACCTACCTACTTACCGGGGCTAGACTTCCTTTGGTGGAGGTCGAATAGGTTGTACCCCCCACAGTGCCAGTTAATCTAATAAATATAAAATATCATCTATTGTTCTTAATTTACAACATAAAAAGAAGACTCTTGGCTCTCGAAGATCTACTGCCTGAGGAGTGATGTGCAAACATTCATACTGTGCTTAGGGAGGAGGGCACTGTTGTTAATGAAATTACTGGGTAGAAAGTTGAAGAGTCTTAACATGTTATTATTATAACTTGTAAGTAAGAAGCGTTGGTGTAGTGTGCAGTGCATATCTGTAATTTTCCATCATTATGAAATCCTTGGTGGTATTGTACCGTGTAGCTGCTGATTATGGGCAGCGTTATTTATCTCTTACCGTTATTAGAGCGTGTTGCTCGTCTTCTTCTTTCCATTAAAAATCCATTCAAAATGTCTTTACATAGTGACTAGCGCCATCGTCCAGGTACATTTATATATTAGACAGTCGGTATAATGTACCGAGAGCTAATCTGTTGTGAGCGCGCTGTGGTTACGGCCAATTGCCGGCTCCCTGATTGTTGCCATCGACGGGGTGGAAATGGAAAATAAACTGCTGGAATCATGAATAACAATAATAATATAATTATTAGTAGAAAATATATTTAGGTTGATCCCTACATTATTTATTCATGTGGCAATGCTGAAAGAAGTGACCAAAGAAAAATTACAGTTTTACTTAATATTATTGTTGTAGTTTTTCCACTCACAAATATTCTTGGCAGATATCCGATAAGTCGAGCAAAAGTTGTTTTTTTTTTTTACAAAAAATAGAAACCGTTATTTTAATTTATACTTATAGTGAATTTTAGAAAAATTACTTTTTTTTTGTTCCTAATTTTCCATTCCAGACATTCGCCTACTACAGTAGCTAGATAGCAATACAGCTAGCTTAACACTGAAGTTAATAATAAGTTCGTAAGACAAAAAGATAAAGACCGCTTTGTACGTTCGACCGAACAAGACGAAAGTTACTGTGATTCCCATTGTTTTGAGTATCACTTCAACTTTTCAACAAACGAGGTCTTAGCACTTAGCAAAGAGCGCTCCGGATCGTGGCAGATTTAAAAACATTGTTCTCTAGAACTGATATCTTACAAATAGGCTTCTTTTCGACAGGTATTAAGTATTAGTACCTCTCTACATCTACTTAGATAAAAAAAACATGGGCAATGCATTTTTTTTAGGTACTTTGGATACTTATTCTTATTGCATATTGGATATGGTTGTAAGTGAAATAGATGTTAGTAAAATATAGAATTGAATATGTAAATAAAATAATTAATAAGTAGTTAAAAGAGATGGTTGAATAGATTTCTTCCAGCCTTCAACCATTATAATCATTGATTTATTATAATTAATTTTACAATTTTAGAAACTACCGTAAGTGTAATCCATTACGAAAATGACACACCTATTAGAAACTACCAAAATGCTACCTCACCAAAAAGTACTTAAAATAGTAGAGGTCCATAAAAGGACCCCGTAAACCTACATCAAACAAACGTAATTTGTAATTAAATTCAAAAAAATTTACGGAGCTTAAAGTTCATTTGCCGAGGAGCACAGCAAATATCTTGTTCTAATAACAATTTGAAGGCAAACAGACTGTCCCCTGAACGATTTCTCAAATATTTAAACGCAAGATTTTCCTACAGAGAGGTTTCATCGAATAAAAGGTATAATTTTATTTTATAGTATAACTTCTTTATAGAATAATGTAGGCGAGGAAAGATGTTCTACTGCAAATAGTATTTAAGTGGATAGAAAACTAGCAGTATGGCAGTTTTTATTTTTATGCAGTTAGCTAGTTTCTTAATGCCAGATACGAGTATCTTAGTACATTTTTTGTCTGCTTGATAAGATTTTATTCGCAAAATTAGGATTACGCGCACATTCAAGAACTGAGAAGCAAGTAGGTGCTAAACATCCCTCTTCCTTTTCGCTAGCAGTGGTTTCCAGATTTCCAGCTCTGATTTAATCTATTTCCTTTCTTAGAGTTACTTCAAGGCATTTGTTTAGGACTTGCTACTTTCATCCTAACTGGTATTGACGTGTTCCTTTATGCTCCGTTTGCATAATGAGAGTCACTGGAATGAATACGAATATATGCTTTGAAGCCATATACGAATATATCATTTAGTCTTCAACGAACATCTCCAATTACACGTTTTCTTATTTCAACCTGACCGTTTAGCTTTTTGAACTGTGCATTGATAAACCAGTATCAGATAACATCATTCTACTAGCATGCCTGCTGGAACTAGAAATAGAAACATGACACTAACTCGAAAAAGCATTTCTTTTATGCAACGAAGTAAGAAGACGAGCAAGACGCTCTCCTGATGGTAAGAGATAACGCTGCCCATAACTATTGCCACCCAGGATTTCACAATGATGTAAAATTCTAGGTTCACTGCACCAACGCTCCTTACTCAAGAGTCATAATAAGATGCTACAGTGCCCTCATACCGAAGAACAGTAAACAAAGCATGGCCAACTCGCAGTACGTACGCGTTGAATTAACAAGTTTTAATTTATTTAACCGTTTGGAACTGATTGTTTGACACCTTTTTGGAAGCTTGGTCTTCGTCTTTAATTAAATTATGCCTGTTAAGTGTACCTTGGCTTAAAACAAAACTGAACCCTCCTTTGCTGGAATTCTACAAGTAATTGACTTAGGTGCTCTTGGATAAATTTGGGCATACAACTTATATTTATTTAGGTAAGGATATGGCAGGTAATAAAATGATAGGCTTCTAAAAATAATTTCAGAACAGAGATTTTTCATGTGAAGATGCTCTACATTATTGCTCACAGACAAAAATGTGTATTTAGATAGGTAGGTATGCATCTTGACATGTTTTACAATTTCAGGAATAATATCTACTTCTTCTATCTACTAGTAAACTCATAGAGTGAACTTTACAGCTCTATGTCACTAAGAACATTTTTTTTTGTTTGTTGGTGGAGTCACCAGTATCTACGTGATAGTCAATACGCCCTCTGGCATATCTCACTTTTACATACGTTAGTTAACAATAATTATAATTTAAACACTAACTCCCACTAAATAACCTAACTAATAAACACCCCCAGGTTATAGTAACTGCGATTCAATAGCAGAATGTTCCGCCACAAAGCTACGAGTACCCAGTAATTCGTCCAACACAAACAGTTGACATGAGCATGTAAATCAACTTCTAACCGCCGCTGAACAAAGCTTGTTTGCGCTTTACTTTATTCTTTAGGCTCAGTACACACATGATGTTAAGCTAGTTTTGGGAAAGGGCGTTGACGATTTGACGTCTCGATTGTGATTGAGATGACTAACGCGCGTTTATCACCTGTTGTTAGGCATACGTAGCAACCGCGTTTATAGACTTACTACAGTTAGGTACTATAGCATAATATCTAACCTACTAGCTCTATATCCGATCGTTTGAAACCATGTCTGTCGATCAAATTTTTGAAGAATGGCGTGCATTTTAAATTTGGTTCTGACTACCTATATAAAATAATAATATAGAAAACTTTAGAAATTGTTAAAATTATAAATTCTGCGTGTTCTGTATTAATTACCTTTTTAAAAATAGCCTTACTGCTAACTTTTAAAAACTTCTTGTTAAAATACAGAGTACTGTACAATACGGCTTATAGTCTAATTTCCCCGCAAAAAAACCCCTTTCACAAACCTGAATAGCAAACGAAAAATCTTTTACTACCCTTTAAGAAAGAATTAAAATATCATTTTAAACGTAATAACCACGTAATTTTTCGGTCATTAATTTCCATAACAAACGTCGGCCATTCTCAAGTAGTTTCCCGAAAGGTTGCCGCAAAAGGGTGGCGGCGCGAGTTTTCGCCTTTTTTCCATGTAGCAGAAAATTGGGCAGTTCTCATTAGCCCGACCCATTTGTTTTACTCCGCACTTTGGAAGCGTAGATAAGAGTGCAACTTATTTATTACTTTCAAAGCGGTATTGTTTTCCGTGATATATTACGCGATATTTTATTTGAAACTTTTAAAAGTCTTTAATATACATAGGAGTCACTATCGGCAGACATATTCTTACATCTCTTACAGTAATTTCTCCTACTGTAATTGCAGCAAATATACACAGGAACTTTTATACTTCTTCCTACTTACTCGTATATACAAAAGTAAGGATGTATGTGTATGTGTGTAAATGTTGTCCTACTTCGCCAAAAACAACTAAACCGATTGAGCTGAAATTGCTTACATTCTGGAATAACACATAGTACCTAATTATTAACGGCCAAAACCGCTCGGCACAGTAAGTGACATTAAAAAAAAACTACTAGATTTCTAAGACTACTAAAAAAATGGTATTGTTTAGAAATTAGAGAATACGTCCGTTTTATTGTTTTACTGCATCCAGTTTTAGTAAAATTCAGGATTTTTGAGTAGTGAGTGAACCTATGCAATATACTTATTTCGCTAATTCGTTGCAATATACTTAGACAAACTTCAATAACCTGAAGGCAAATGAAATTTATAATTTATTTGTAAGAACTAGGACTCAACAAACTATATTGTTACTACAATATTCTGTTTCTGGACACACCTAATCCCCTGAACGGTTTGACGATCACGTTTGGGACTCATGTTCAGATATTTTGGAACACAGGTATTTTGTTCTCTAGTGTATTACTCTCCGTGGTATTACTGTTTGCTCTTGTACTTACGACCCGACATCAATAGGACCTCATATTATTTTAGGTATTATTTCTGGATGTAATAAAATATTTATTTTATATTGGTGAATGCGACGTGCACTATTTATGTCTTATATAATACGAGTATAAAGTATGTACCCCTGGTGCAGAAACGGTACATTCACTGCGCACCAATTTCGACTTTTCTGGAAGTATTAGGCACGATTTTGGAAACTTCCCTAAATGTTAGCCAACAAATACGTCAAGACTGTACTCGCGTATTAATTATGGTGAGATGATCTTAACTATGCTACGGGTCAACATCGCTATTATCAGAAATCGTGGTTGTGATAATCTGGCATAAAATAATAAGTGGCAGTACAGGAGTGTAGTTGTTAAGTCCTTCCAATAATAAAGCATCTAAAATTAACAAAGGTTTAGGCTCGGGATGAGCAGCTCTAAAACCTCTTGAAACTAAATGAACCATCATTAAACTACACAAACGTCGTCACGCGTGTTTTCCTTCAGACCTTCACAAATGGGATTTCAAACCTTAGTTGAACTATAAAGAGACGGACAGATGGCCGTCCGTAACGAGGCGAGGATACAAGGAAACAAAATATGTTACCAAACCTTTTAAAGAAGAGGGGGTCATGACATCACAGCGTGTTAACATCCATCTAACCTTTATTATTGAAGTGAAACTTCTTTATCGGCGTTGGAAAAAAATTTTCCGTCACATTTTTCGGTTACGCGTCACATTTTTCCGTTACGCGCCATAGTTAAAGTGAAATAATTGTATTATTTGTATTCATGTCTATGATAATAAAATCCTTTTGTTTAAACTTTATCTAATTTAACTTTATTTAACCAATTTCTGGAAAGTTGCATGTAGATCATTTTGCGAAAAATAAGGCCTTAAAGAAGTTTCACTTCTTACGTGTGTACACTAGTACACGCACACATTTTTTTTTAAACCTTATCTAAGATGCAATCTACCTCCAAAGAAAGCCACAAATCTGTTTATTCTTCTATTTTTCAGATCCACAAAACTTTTACCTTCTCGAGCTTCTAATTTGCACACGGAATTTCAACTAGGTGGTACTACATCGATTTACTAACCAAAAGATGTCAGGTTGACAAGGTAAAAAATCCTGGCGAAAAATATAGTGATGAATAATGAACTACAAGACACGAACATCGGACGTCTTAATCACGATAAATGATATGTGAATATGTGAACCTTCCTCTTGAAACATTCTATTTACAAAAAAAACGCATCAAAATCTGATGCGTAGTTTTAAAGATCTAGGGATACAGACAGCAGAAACGACTTTGTTTTATTATGTAGTGATATGAAAATATGTAGAGTAACCGTATTCAAGCTACGTGAACACCTAGCTCAACTACTGAGTATAAGGATCGTTATGTTATACCACTAGTGATCCGTAACGTAGCATAGTTACTAAAACTTGGTAGTTGGACGAGACAAGTGACTGTTCTAGGAGAACTAGTTGCGATCGCGAACTAGCAACTGTCACCTCACCTACGATTCTTGTGGGCGTTAGCTTGTAGGCCGTGGTGCCATCCGACGAAGTCGTCGGTCACTCGTTCAGTTGTCGGACACACCCAGTTTGAATGTGAGCTCAGCCTAAAGACAAAAATATGGGTTTCTTTTATTTATAACTTTTTACTATGTAATTTAATATCCGCTGGGAACAGTTAGTGAAGACAGAGGGAGAAGACAGTCACCATACTCAAGCAAAGTAAATACCTAGGTCTGTTACTGAGAATTAGAACCGTTATGTCGTTACCAATGATGGTACGTAACGTAGCATAGTTACCAAAACTTGGTAGTTGGACGAGACAAGTGACTGTTCTCGGTGAACTAGTTGCGATCGCGAACTGCTAACTGTCACCTCACCTACTGTCTGTGAGGGAAATCTGGAAATGCAGTTAGAATGCTGATTGCTGGTGAAACTGAAGGAAGCTAGATTACAATCCTGAGGAAAGGTAACTTAATGTATCAGTACGGATATGCAGATCTGGCTATAAATAAATTGGAACGATTATTTAGGGAAAATAAGAAGACTGATAAATAAAAACGAAGTATTAGAAAATGAAGTATTAGTATAGAGTATAGAAATTAGGTTAGGTTTAGAGTAAGGTTATTATATAGGTAATACTATGTAAATAAAATATGCACACCGCCTATATTATACACTTTCTCAGTATTCCTTCCAACCAGGTTGTCTGTAAGAGATTGCTCTATGCGATAAGACCGCCGATTGTTTTCCTTCAGATTAATGTGTATTTGTCTACCTATAACACAATTTCTTCTAACCTGGTTTGCTATAAAAAGTTATTGTATTGTATAGTTAAGCTACAGTATATTAAAGTAATTTTTGCTATATTCGTCAAAATAAAGAGTTTGAGCTGAGTTGAGAGTCTGTAGATAGTTCTGAGGCCGAAGTTCTAAGTTCTGTTCAACATAAATTTACTCTATTATAAAAGAAACCATTATGTAATAATTATCAAATACCAATCAAGCAAAATGGCCGCCGGACGGTGAGTTGTTACCCCGGTAGACGATAAAATAAAATACCTAATATTTTTAAAGCACATTGGGAAACTTAACTAATTTTAAGACTTTTTTTTTAATTATGCGTTTGTCTTACTGAAAGTACCAAAGGACTCATCATCAATGTGATCATCATCATAAATGAGTAATGCTAAAGTACAACGAGGAAAACTACAGAGCGATTTAAGAATCGAGAATAGGTCCCCTAATGTAATTTTGAACCGAGAACCCACGTCCATAATAAACATTGCTTTAAGCCCATTTCACACGTCGCTATATAGCGCTATATAGCTTCATATAGCGCGGCATAGCTTCAGTACAAATCGGCATCCGTCACACACGTAGCTATAAATGACATATAGCGCTATATCGCGCTATATTTTACAGTTGATGCGTAGAATCCGCCATTTTTCATTTTGACTAGGTGATAAAATGACTAAGCCGTTTTGTATTACGGAGACAAAAGAAAACAAACTCCTATTACCTACGCGATATATTAAACTAAATAGTAGCAAATGCTTAACCGCTGTGTAAAAAATTTGAAAAAAATGTTTTTTATTTTTATTAAATATTTTCTTGTGTTTGCAGGTCCTTTTGTTAGTATTATGAAACAAAGTAATTTAATTTGTATTTTAAATTTCACCTCCTATTTACTTGTAATATGAGCTCTTTTTATGCATAATGATTATTTGTCCGAATAACTTAAAGTCTGAATACCTTGCAGTAGACTTTCGCTTAACCGGCTAAGTCATGTTACAAAATGGCTACGCATTTTTTTTTTATCTAGTTCATATGGGATTTGCCAAATTGTATGGTTTTACAGCAACATGGCTGTTGACAATGTCAATTTTGAGTCTTATACAGGATGTGTGAAAAAATTCATGTTTTTTTCTCAAATTTTTAAAAAATACGTACCAGGAGTTTGCCATGGTTTTTTTACAAAAGTGATTGTCAGTTAAATCTATAATAATAATAATGCAAACACATTGTTTCAAGGGTTTTGTAGATACCTCTAAAGAAAAAAAAACAAATCATTATTTTATAGTTTGTCTAGACATTTTTACTAGGAAACGGAACGTTTGGAGTTCTTCTTGTCCTTGTCATATTGCCTATTACTGGGAGTCATGACCCCTCCTTTGGAGGATTCGATATCTGATGATGGAGCGCTATCTGTGTTGATTGGATGCGATTTTCATAGCCAGGAGCCAAAAGACAACAAAGCAACAGCAACTTCAAGGGTGGTGCGGATCTGATCTGACCAACGCATCGGACTACGACCTGGGTCCGCTTTCCTTTGATTTTCCCGGTGACAATGAGCTTCTCTACCTATGCTATTTGGCCGACGTAGTCGAGAATCTTCTGATAAAGTCGGTCTAATCCAATTTGAATTGATCTTATTTGATTAACGTAAGTCATACTTTAAGTAAACGATGATAATTTAGAAAAAAAAATCCTGGAATTTTTGACGAAGTTTGAATCGTCATTTTTTTTAAGTTTACCAGGAGCAGATTTGAAGGAAACCAAAATCTAGGAAAAAAAGAAACATCCTTTATGTAGAATAAATTGTCAAATTCATTTGTTTAAGTAGTGTTGGGGAATCATTGTGGAACTATATGCAATCAAGTGATTGAATCTCCGTTCCTATTTCTGGTACTCCTAGTACCTACTTCCTAAAAATATTAACAACTAGCTTTTACCTGATGAAAAGTGGTCTGTGCCTATTAACGAGTGTGCATAATATGAAAGTGCATAGGAAAGAGAAATAAAATAGACCACGCTGGCGTGATTTTCTGTATAGCAACAAAATCTCCAAAACGAATTGGTTGGCTAGTTTTGATTGGCTTGTTTATAAAAAAAAACAATGGTTGAAAGACATTTACGAAAATGGTTGGTTTTTATTGGCTCGTGCAAAGATATTTTAGGTATGTATGATATGCAGCGTCAATGCGTGCCTATCATCGGCAACAACATATCTCCGGTAATACTTACTCTACATGATCGAGATGCTCGCGCATCTAGTTAATTCACAACCAAATTATGAACTTTTGTTCATTCTTCATCTTTTGGTAACCACCATAATGACGTTTATATGCAGTAAAATAAATCATAACATTGAATAGTAATTTGCCAGTCAAAGTATATAATTTGTTATAAACAGAGAACAGTATCTAATAATAATTATTATACACATTAGTTGAGCGTAGATTAATTACATAACTGTTTGCCCCATAACTCTGTAACTATTCATATTATATTTATAGTTATACCTAATATATTTCCAAAACTGTCGTCGAACTTTTCTGTTGATTTATATTATTGTACAATGCGTAATTCTGAACCCTCGAGGAACCCACGAGACAGGCTATGGCCTAGTGTGAGGTCCAATAGTAAATAGAGATGAATTGTAAAACACTGTTTTTGGTAAATAAATATATGTTTATGTTTTTATAAATAAATATAGTATGTTTTATAGGTTACTAGCAGACCCGCGCGCACGTCGTAGCGCGTGACAGTCAATTCATAAAGTGATGAACTTGGTGCACCCATTTAGACTATGATTGGATTTCTATTTCCATGAAAAAAGGGAATTCATTCTGCGACTTTGAGTTTTCTGTGACATTGTGTTTGTCGATAAGGAACGCTTATATACTTTTGCTTGTCCTACTGTCCGTCTGTATGTATATCTGTCGGTCCGGAGTTTGGCGGAAAGAAGCTAATTTTAAAGCCATCATTTTGTACAAAAAAGAAAATTTCATTTAAAACTTTTATATTGTATACTAAGCACACATCTTGCAACTGAATTTTAAGGCAGTAAAGCTGACGCTAGACAGTATGAGTTAGAAGTCATCAGGTTTAGTTGAAATTGTGCATACTTATTATGTAAGTAAGACTGGTGACAGTGCTATATTTTGGTACCATCGAATTGATCTGATGATGGAGCCGTGACGTAGCGGCTGGAACTCCGTAATGGTTATATTATAATAGAACGGTTGAATTATAGCTAACATAGATTAAAAAACAATATATTATAGCCAGTATATGTATAATAATGATTTTATAAGTAATTTTCATTTCACATTAATGAGACTTTAATAATAATTATTATTGTGTGGATAAAAGAACGGATACCTACATATGTTAATAACATTTTTCCACACAAGTATGTGGCAAGTCCAATTTGCACTTGTTCGTTTTTATTTTTAAATAATATAAATTTTCTTTATTTTTGTATAATAATATACCTATTCTAAATGCACTTAAAGCAGTCATTGACAAGTTATACCAACTCTTTGAGTTCGTTTGTAAAGATGAAAAAAGCAATGTTAATGTGACTCGATTTGATTTAAAAGATCGGCTCACGATTCAATCACAAAGAATGAACTATTAAAAATATAGTTCCGATCATTAACCCGGCCATCACTAAAAATAATATAGCAAGGTATAGCGAGGTATAGCAAGGCCTTGCTATGTGATGCTATGTGGTACCAGGAGTCATATAGCAAGGTATAGTATAGCGACGTCTGTAATGGGCTTTAGGCGAACTTCAGTGCATATTTCAATATTTTTAGTCCATGCACTGTATCTAAATATTACTTTAAACTTGACAGCCGACGGGAAAATTTCATACTTTTAAAATAACCATACATTCTGACGGTTTCCAAAGTTTTGGCGCATCGTTCGAGATGAAGCATCTTTGTTTTCTATTTTTACGAATAGCTTCGCATAAAGTCTTAAAACGGAACTCATTTTTTTTGTTAGTTTGGTAATTTATTAATATTGGTGCTAGAAATGTAAATAATTATTCTTGTGCTTGTTATGTGCTTTACTTCTAATTTTACCTACCTAATAAAGCTTCTTTTCAAAGGCCATTTAGTCAAATTTTACGTTTATTTTGTAGTTAGGTATTTACTACCTTGATTCAAGGTTCTAAGTACCAGTGACAATTAAAGTATAACATTAAGGTCCACTGTGGACTTAACGCTTAGAGCGATTTCTTCCAGGCAATCGGCTTAAATATAACAGGCGTAAAAGTAGTCATTAAACCACAGTGTTGATGTCAGTTAAGGTGTCGTACGTACTGACCCAGAATAGGTTCCAGATTGCATTACTGTTGGTTTCAATCTCTCTCGTAAGGGCTACGAAGAAGAATGTAAAGGGTATTATTTTTTTGTCCGATCTACACTCTCCACAAAAATACGTGAGAGAACGAGAGTGAGAGCGAGGACGGTATGCTCAATGCTCGTCTTCTCATTTCCATTCGCCAAGCCCCGTGACGAGAGCCTGTACGAACCGCGTCGCGAGACATTGGAGCGGCCAGTAAGGATAAACACACAAGCACACATCCCGTCTTATGGTGAGTGGTTACCATCTCCTGTCTGTGTCTGCAACGCCAGTTTTGTATTTTTTTTTACAAATCCTAAAATAAAAAATTCAGGAGCTTTTACTGCGTTTCAGGAGCCAGTGGATTCTCTCATATTTGAAATGCATTACAATGCTTATGTCAGTAATTACCTTATTATTTATGAATGTTATTAATTGTATTACCGACGCAGAGTCGGTCTTCGCCAACGCGTTGTAAACCAAGCAGTGAGGGCAAACATTGCATCCCTTGTCCGCACATAATGGGTTTTGCATTAAGCAAGATAAAAACTAACCCTATGATTTGTAATACTAGAGTAGGGACTGTTGGTGAACCAAATAAATAAATAGAAACCTCTCCACCTAATGTTTCAGTGAGATTTTAGAAGAAGGATCTGATTTTAGAATATGAAACTTTATTGAGACAATAACGTGTGGCAATTGAAAGTTTTTCTTACTCATAAGTACACATTGAAACGATAAAAATAAATAAACATCCTTTCTTTACGTAGTTCCTTAGTAGGGGCGACAGTTATTGGCCGCGGCACTCTTGACACCGCAATCACAGAGCATTGTCGCCTGCAACTTTCATTATTGCACCCTCCACCTTGCAAGTTCGTACTATTCGTAAAATTTGGCTACATGACTCAGGTTTTGTATGTTCTTTTACTTTGTACTAAAATTTCATAGCAAAATCGCTTTTTAATCGGTTCTCTAATTATGTTAAGCTCAACATGGCAGTATTAGCTTCCGATCGAGGCTTCGCTCCGTTTAGTAATATTTTGTTACGTAATATCCACGTTATATCTACCTCCATGCCAAATTGAAACTTAATCGGTCTAGAGCTCAGACGAAATACCGTCTCATCTATGGTGGTTTGAGTTGTGTGTTAGACCAGTCAGATTATAAGTATTTGTATCATACAAATTGTATGCTATATGCTTGCAGCTTTGCTCCCATCACCCATCGCAAAATTCTTTCTTAGCGGATGTCTCCTTGTAAGTTACAGTATCTTACTACGAGTGCTCTACTCTACTATTTGTGCAAAGTATTATCGTAATCCGTTGAACAGTCTGGACTGTGCGTTGAGAGATCAGTCAGTCAGTCAGTCAATCAATCGTTTATTAATTCCTTTTATATATTTAGATTAAGAATTTTACAACACTTTTCACCATATCATAAGGTGTGGCTACGTAACCATATTATAGGTATATTCTGAAATTGCGTACAAAACGATCTAGATAATGGTAATTGTTAATTACGATAATAGATAATTATAACGATTATGTTTGTTAGGCTGGGCAGTATGCCCTAAAGCGCTTTATCCTCTAACTAATTAAAGCGGGCTTAGCGCTTTACGTAAATACTTGATATAAATGTCATAGAAAGCAGTCGGAATGGTAAACAATACTGTAGTTTGTAACAATAAGAAATACACAGTTCTGGGTAGTTTTTGATGTGTTTGTATATTGTTAGAGTAATTGAAGCGAAGCAAAGGAAAGCTCTTTTAGAAATTAAATTTACCTAAACTTTTTTCTAAGTAGTAAAGTAGTGTAAGTTCTTAAAAGTGTGGATACCTTGATGTTTCTTATCTCATTAATTGAAAATTAAAGAACTATTAAATGTTTTTTGTATGGTGCTTGTATTTATTGCAGGACCAATTTAAAAATACCAGTGGGTACGGACCCCACATAAGACGTGTGCGACTTTCCATTCCTTCTGCGACAACGAGACGTGACGTGCGATTCATCATCGTGTGGTGAGTGTCGCAAGGACTTAACAGCAACTTAGAGAGACTTAGAGTCCAAAGTGAGGTCTGATTAAATCCACAGGGCACATAGTAATAATAACATACTTCACACTAACATAAAGAGAAAAAAAATTATAAGCAGCAGCAAAGAAGACGTCGTCCACCCGCAAGGCGGAGGTCGCCGGAAGACGCTGGACGCAGATCGCTTCCAACCGGTAAAAGGAAGTGCAAAGGGGAGGCCTATGTTCACCAGTGAACGCCCTACGGCTGAGATGATGATGATGATGATAATGATGAGGAAATAAGATAACTTAGTTGCAAGAAGCAGAGAGAGGAAGGTTTAATTCAAACCATTAGTCAAAACTTAGTGCGTCTCCTTTATTCCCCCACGAAGTTTGATTACGAGTAATAAAAACAAAAGACAGACTACCTCATTTTTAGTCTCAATTGCCTTTTTCTCATTCAGTCTAAGCATTCTTAACTGGGATGGTTAACTTGTACAAGCGTTTAAAATAAAACAAGCTATTTGCAAACATTGCCTGCCGCAACAACTGCTTGATTTACGGTTAAACACCTCTTTTTAGATATCTTACTTTGAACTCTACACCATTGTAATAAGGTGTAGAAAAAATAGGAAAAGTAAAGGTCCGGGGTAGACTTGAGGACAGTGCAGAACAGAGACCAAGAGTTATGCTAAAAATAAATTTACTTGGTTTGGTTTGGTGGTAGGTAGTTATTAGTCGATCCGCAAAAATGCGAGAATGTATGGATGGATGCCATCCATAGAGCTGACATTTTATGCTATAAGATAGCTAAGATCCTGAAATAACACATAGTTTTAACGGGAAAAATCACTGGGCGCAGCGAGTAATATTTAAATATTTAGTAGACGAATGAAAGACTTGAAAGACTGCAACATATTAATAAATATGGGGACATTACATACAGAATATTTTTAAATTTATGCGAGTTCATGTACTGTATAAAAGTACACAAGGAAAGTAGAGTCAGCAGAACAATTTTATTAATGTACAGTCAGCGGTTGAGTGTAAAGATTAGAGGTCGAAATTTATTGGTTTTACGGATGGCAAATAACTTAGATATTGTATCTACATAATTGAAGCAAGTTCCATCTTCAAAACAAGAGTTATACCTTGGTAAAGTTTATTTAAAACCAAAGTTTTTGACGTTGAAATGTATTGTTAAATGAAAGGATCACGTTATAACTTATTAAATTATTTTGAACTAGCTGCGAGCAGCAGCTGATTAAACCTTACACACTTATGTTATTTTTGGATCTTAACTATAAATATATCAAATTTTAGCATAATCGGTTCAGCCGCTTCTTAGGCATGAAGAGTGAACAAACACTTACTTTATATATAATATTTTAGTATTATAGGACAACCTATAATATATTTAACTACCTAAACCTACTTTCAGTAAGATGAACCGTCCAGTTTTAAAGTGCACTCCATTTCACTAAACATCAGAAACATTATGTTTGGCAAACGAACCACGAGCTTTGCCAAAATACCAACGGTTACAATTAATTTACCTGATCTTCCGAAATAAAAAGTTAATAGATTGGTCCATTAGCCTCAATACAGAAGTTAATTTACCCTTTAGCAAATAATGCGAACTACAAAGGGCCTTGATTGGAATTCTTCAGGAACTCACGAACTTTCGATTTAAGCGCTTTAAAGTCGGAAGAGCAAAAAAGTTTTGTTTTTATTTATTGCGTCATTAAGTCCATTATAATGATTAGTTAATGTTCTATAATATATACGTGTTAAATTGCAAAAAATATGTAAAATGTAAACAGAAATATGAGTAACAAAAACTTTTCCGTATTGGTAACCCAATTAAGATAGCAATCTCTAATAGCCGGGAAATTAAAATGATGTTTTAGTCGTAGAACTTTTAAGATAATAGGCATTTCTTTTTAGATTTCAAAGTTCTAGGCCAACGCAATCAAAAGATATAGTCGAATATGTTGCAAATTTCAGCAAATTTTCGACATTACCAAATAAATCAAAACCTACGGGGCACTTCCCGTGAACTCAGAATCTTGAAATTTGGCACGAAACAACTCCTTAGAGCATAGATATAGGTAAAATTGCGAAAACTATACATTTTTATTTGCGTCATATGAAAAAAACATTTTGAATAATTTTATACCTATTACCCCTTTTCTCATGAACGTGTAAACGTATTAAATTGAAATTCATATCAAATACTCAAGTCTATAATACCTTTAAACTGTAATAAAATCAAATCTTTATGTTAACGCATTCAAAAGAAACAGCAATTTTAGCCGCAATTTTAATCTCGCAACTACTCTCAAAAAACCAAAACCTACAGGGTACTTGCCGTGAACGTAGAATCTTGAAATTTGGTAAAAAGCAATTTCTTAGAGCACAGATAAAAGAAAAATTGCGAAAACTGTGATTTTTTTGTTACATCATATGAAAAAATATTTTTCATAATTTCATACTTACTACCTCATTTCTCATGAACGCGTGCAGGTATTAAACTGAAACTTATATCAAATACTTAAGGTTTATAATACCTTTAAACTGTAATAAAATCAAACCTCCATGCCAACGCATTCAAAAGAAACAGCAATTTTACCCGCATTTTTAAACTCGCGACTACTCTCAAGTGAATCAAAACCTACAGGGTACTTGCCGTTAACTCAGAATCTTGAAATTTGGTACGCAGCAACGTCTTTGATCATAAGCACAGGAAAAATTGCGAAAACTGTAAATTTTTAGTAACATCATGTAAAAAAATATTTTTAATAATTTTGTATTTACTACCCCTTTCCTCAAAAACGCGTACAGGTATTAAATTGAAATTCATTTCAAATACTCAGCTTTATAATAACTTTAAACTGTAAAAAAATCAAACATCTATGTTAACGCAATCAAAAGAAACAGCAATTTTAGCCCCATATTTTCAAACTTGCAAGTACTCGCAAGGGAATCAAAACCTACAGTATATAATATTATACCCACTTTTCCTTAGGCTTCCGTACCAACCTACGGGTTTGTACGGAACCCTCGGTGCTCGAGTCCTACTCGTACTTGACCGGTTTTTATTTTTATTAGTTATACTTTTTGTTACAAATCCTTAAAAAAATAAATAAATTATGTGATTCACATAATTACAAGCTTTTATTTACTTTCACCTGTCCGTTGTCTGTCTATAATATCAAATCTTGCAAGTTTAATTTGGCCCACTTTCCGGTTTCCGAATTTAGCATACATGTATAAATCAGATTTCATGACGAGTTGATTTGATGATGGAGCTGGAAGGCCATAGGAACTCCATAATTAAACGACGCAACCCCATAGAGTTTGAGCTCATTTGACTTGTCTCCACGAGTACTTTGGTGGTAGATGGTAATAATAATAAGAGCTTGTTTATAAAAAGTTTTATAAAATTTCAGTTGTTTTTTGCTTAAAATATCGCAGGGTAAAGAGCTTATTACACTTGGCTAAATTCAGAAGCCTAAATTCAGTCGTTACTGAATTCAGTCAACTGCAATGACATTTAGCAAGTTAACATCCTAAATTCAGAATCAAGTATAGTTTTGGACTGACTAAATCTGAAATTAGGTTCTGAATTTAGGAACTAACTTCAGCCAAGTGTATAAGCCTTTAAATAAATATTAGTTAATATTGAACACAAAAATCATTCACTCAATAAACAATATATTTCTTGCCTCGCTACAAAATGCGCATACATTTTCTGCAGCAAAGGGACTCAAAGTGCGTAAACATTACAATATTTAAAATATTCAGAAGTTAGTGCCTTTGATGTTTATCACAATAGAGTATTTGGAAGGTGTCTTAGGAATTGTTAGAAACACTTTCATACAAACAATAATAAAAATGTTACGATTTTATGACTGCACTTTACCATTCATTTAAGTAGAGCACCGCTGCTGTAGAGTACAGCCGCTGATAGTTAGATTTTTCATAATATATTTCATCATCATCATCATCAGCCTATGTTCGTCCACTGCTGGACATAGGCCTCCCCCATGGCACGCCACTCACAGCACGGTCCTCCGTCTTTCTTCTCCAACCACCCCCAGCGACCCTCCGGATATCATCACCCCATCTCGCCTATGGGCGGCCCTACACTACGTTTACCGAGACGTGGTCTCCACTCGAGAACTCGTCTACCCCAACGGTTATCGGTTCTACGGCAAATGTGACCAGCCCATTGCCACTTCAGTTTGCTAATCCTTTCTGCAATGTCGGTAACTCTGGTTCTCTGTCGGTAATATATTTATCCTATTTTTATTATAAATGAGATGCAGGTTGTGATGTGCGTATGTGCGTTTGTTACAGCGTCATTACTTCAACAATAATGCACCGATAAACTACGAGTATAACAATAATATAATATGATAGTTCAGACTCTGAAATAGCACAGATTAAATTTCAGCGTTTAAAAACTTTAATCCGCTCGTTATAGCTATTTTTGTTATACACATAATATACTAGTATAACAAACCAATTATTATAAAACAAAATATTATAATATTATTATAGTCTGTTATCTTTTCTTCCCTGGATATCTTATGACACAAAATCAATTCAAATATCTTATTAAAAGCGGTTTTAACCATAACAATGAATTATTTTTGTCCTGTAATCAGCAGATATAATAGCAAAAGATTCGAAAAAAAAACAAAATATAAATCAGACTCATTCATTATTTCATTACAATTTAAAAAAGTAATACATTATACAAAATGTAAGTGTATTTCAGGGGACAGTAGAAAGTTTTAATGACCGTCAAACGCCGGGGCCACCTGCTCGCTGACACTTTATAAACTCGCTAATTAAACTGATCTTTGATTAGGATCGTTTGAAAAATTACTGTTATTTAAGATGACTTATTACTCACTAGCTATGTCTTGAGAAAACACCTGCTATTTTAGGGTTTATTATTTATAAAATTGCCGATGCTGGCTTAGGAAATGATGACGTGATGTGGACGTGAACCAGGCTGGACCGAGATGACGCAGGAAAGGGATACGTTTAGAGATTTGGCAGAGGTCTTTGAAAGACAATACAGACTAGCAAAAAAGGGGCTTATATTTCAGAATATGTCAACTTACACTGTCAGAGCCAAATCACAATGTGAACAACACAGTGAAAAGTAGTAGCGTCCAAACAAAATAGACAATGCAAGCTAACAAGATCAGCCCGATGCGATACTCGCCTGATGATAAGCGATAACGCCTTTTTCATCCCAGGAAAAAATGTATTACGCATCGTCACCCTGCGCCGGGAGGAGCACGGCGGTATGTGGGGCTCCCCAGCCGAAGATGGGCGCGGCGGGGATAAAAAACCTGTGGGTTTTCCTACGGGGTGCCAGAATGCCGGGGCAGCGCGTACTAAGCGATAACGCCTGCCTTATAGATACAGTTGCAATGTTAATACATAGCTATTTAAAAGGAACAAAGCCTAACTTTAAATTATGTCAGTGAAATCGAACTTATCTAGTCAAAGGCAAGAATTCATCTAACATACATTGTAAATTGTAAGCAAGCAGCTTGCAGTTACTGAAGCAAAATGGTTTCAGATAAAAACTGCATCCGAACGCATCGTTGTAGCGCTGTTGGTTTATCATATTACATTTACTAGAGGAAATCCAGCGGCTTTGCACGGGGCGATTTTGTTCCCATTTTATTCGGCTCATAGGAACTCTGAGCAAGATCATTTGAACGTATTTTTACAGGAAAATAACTTTATCTATTAAGTAGTTAACAAGAAACTCTAAACATTTCCCGCCACACTTCGGCTCGTTATAATCTAGATATTTGCTATCTGTTCGTCATTTGACGGTTTCAGACCAGATTAGAATTCCTAATTGTCTGCATTTTTTTTGCTTACCAACAATTTGCGACTCTAATTATTACAATTTTACATCAGACAATAGGTAAACAATCAATCAAAAGCCCTGTCGCTTTAGGATATTTATTCTAATTCTTGATTTAAAAATTTTATATTAATAGAGGTGTGGATTAATAGGTATTTGCTCGGCCTGTGTGTTACAACTTTGACCACTTCATCACTTATGAACAGGTGAGACTGTGGTCAAACGCAGTCCTATTCTCTGTAACAAAAAGAAATATAATAATAAATAAGAAAGTTAAAGATAGTTATATAATTTTTCACCAATGAGTTGATATAGTAAACTCCTTGGTTTTCCCTAATATTATTTACAGACTTTATCGATATTTCTAAAAGTTATGCTAGTTTGTAGCAGAGATACGAGACGTGCAACAACTTCGCTTGTTTCCCAGATAATGGTGGACTCGTGAGGAATGCAAATAAAGCGCTGATCCTGTTCTGTGCCGTCTTGCTTTGTGATTGTAACGTCAGCGCTGCAGCTGCATTATAATCAGTGTTAATAAAGATGTACGAATATAATACAATGGTCGGGACTTTCTCATTCAATAGCTTTTGCCATTTTGTTTTTAAAGTTGTTTATTTTGCGAAAGTAGGTTCAAAGAGATCTTCTAAATATTCTAGTGTGAATTCACTACAATCAGCTGTTTTTTAGCCTATTAGGAAACTGTAGCTAAAATCGCACCCCGGTTTGAATAGACAGTTAGGTATACAAATATTATTATGTTTAAAATATCACCTAAACTTTAATTTAATTCGCAATTTACCTCTAGCTGTGCCCAGCGATTTTACTCTATGTGTTAGTCCCGGGTCTAAGCTATCTTTATACCAAAATTCTGCTCAATCGGCCCACCCGTTTAGGTGTGAAAGAGTAACAAACATACATCCTGACATGCAGACACCCATACATTCTTACCCACATTTTTTTTTATACAACGAAGTGAGAAGACTAGCAAGGCGCTCTCCTGATGGTAAAAGATAACGCTGCCCATAATTAGTACAGTGCTACCCAGTGCACTGCACCAACGCTTCTTACTTGAAAGTCATAAGATGTTAAGACTCTTCAGCCCAGTAATTTCACTAGCTACAGTGCCCTCCTACCGGAGCACAGTAATATTTGCACATCACTGCTCAGGCGGTAGAATAACTGGCACTGTTGGGGTACCCATCTAGACGATCTCCTACAAAGGAAGTCTACCCCCGGTACTTTCACGTGTATAATATTAGTAAGATTATTCAATGACTTAATTTGTAGAAAAGTCCAAATAATTTCCCTCTTACGAGTACCACTAAACAAGGTCAAAGATCGAGCCGAAAAACGAACCACATAAGTAGAGAACCGCACAAGAGTTTTTAAATACATGTTCCTCGTTCTCCTAATGCCACTTGAAAGGGTCTCGAAAAAATTACCAGCCTTTGGTCCCAACGACGCCTGTACCTTAACAGGTTTTGGCAATTTGTGTAAATGTGATAAGATTATTTCCAATTTGTTGAATGGTTAATTTGGCGTAACAATTTTGTTCAGGAATAAACATTTTGCCTGAGGTTTTTACTTTTGTCGAAGATTTTTATTTAAATTTTATGTTGTTTTATCAGTAGTGGTTGGAAAGTACCTGTCGATTTAGAGAATATCGGTTGTTATTAGTATAATAAAACAAGTGAAAAGAAAAGGTAGAGCTATTAATTATTAAGTAAAATATGTTTAAATGTTTTTTCACCACTCTCGCACGAAAATGGTGTCTTTGGTCATCGATTTCAGTGAGCAAAAGCCGTTTTTGCTCTCTAGAGAGGCAAAGTGATTTGAATTTCGAACACAATTTTATTGGCTATGAAGAAGTTGGTGTGTTCTGAAACTTATTTGTGTACAATTATTTAACTGAGATGCACATAATTTTTAATGTTATTTATTGAATTTTAAGTTTATAAATTGTATTTTTTCAATAATATTTTAAATAAAATACTATTATAGAATAATAAGTCGTAAGTGAGTTTTTTTTTAAATATTATTACAATTTGTTTTTCATAAATATGTCACACACACAAATTTCGAACGCAACTCTTTTAATAAAAAAAAAATACAAAATGGCGGGATGTAGAAGTTTAGAGTTTACAGTCAAATGGAGAATCCGTTGTGATGTCATCGATAAATGCCATCTTTGTCTCTCTCTTTTGTATGAGGTAAGTGAGATGGCACTTATAGTTGTCATTTTTCTTGCGACAGTGGTGTTCACGACACATTTTCCATTTGGTTCTAAACCTCTTGGTAAAGATTCAAATAAATATTTTCAACTATAAGTTGTTATATTTTCTCACTGTTCGTGGTGAAAAGCTGTATGTTCAACTTGTGAGAAAGTTTTTTTTGATGTTTCGTACCGTTAAGTCACTCACTGCGCTCAGCAGTATATTATTTGAATCACTCGCTGCGCTCGTGATTCAATTCTAGACTGCTTCGCGAGCTCGTGACTTAATCTCGGTACTCACAGCAAAAAACAACTTTGCTCACATGTTGAACAAATAGCTATTGTCATATTATGTGAATTGTGAATTGGGGATGTTTTCCCAATTCACACATAGTATGACCCAGTAAAATTAGGGCCAAAAAACCTGGAAGTATGTTACTTAAAACATTGCTCATGTTTGGCTACGTTATCGGATGATGCAGTACAAAATCGTTCCTAGTAGACACAACCTGGGATGGGTGTATTATAAAAGACACAAAATAAAAGTAGAAGCTTATTTTTAGGTCAAAATGATTAACGATCTTCGAAAATAGAAACGCAAGAAGTGGTTAAAAATAAAAATAAGATCTCATGAAAAAATCATTGGAGAGTTTAAAGTTTTCCCCAATGAACTTAGAGTTTAGAAAATATAAATAACCAGAAAACCAGGGCGAATGACTTGTTCTTGTATAGCCCTAGAAACAATCACTGCACCATAATAAAATCTGGATAGCAAAAAGATAAAAAAAAATCTATCTTTCTAATTTAGATGGTCTAAAGTCTGACCTGGAAAAATCGTTTATAAGTTAACGATTATTATCTTACTTAAATTATCATATATTTTAAGGAGAGTGATTTTATTATAATTGTATAATTACTCGTTCGTCGCATTGTGAGGATTAAAAGGCTCTATTAATAATAATAAATATTTCAGGACATTTCACACAGCGCCACCTAACCTCATACTAAGCAACTTAATGCTTGTATTATGGTGGTTAGGGTATTGTGGTAAGTATGAACTCAGCTCGTAATTGTACGTATACATATTTGGTATGCTATCCTTTTATATGTGTGAAGAAAGAAAGAATTCTGTAGATGTAGTTTTTATTTCCGTGCAAAAGTTTTATGAAAAACTAGCTGCATCTAAAAATACTTACTTACCCTTTGAGATAATAATTATGATGTAGGTGTCTTGGTTTACCTACCATTGCTATAATGGAGCAATGTCGTAAAGAGTCGCTATAGCCCAATATAGGCGATCGGCTAGATTATGTTCGCTTTTGTTTAGCAAATATATCAGTAGTATGTTCCTCCTCCTCCTCCTCATGTTAACACTAGAATTGTTGCCAAACTTTAGTAAGGTAACAATCTAAGATTTTTACCAAAGTTAACAATAACACCCAAAAAAATGTTTTTTAAGGAAAGGACTTCTACTAGTATACCAGATAGATATATGGAAGAGAATTGGAGCTATGGAGACATTTAAAGGTAATAATTTTCTTTGGTACAAACCACACAGGCGCGATCGCGAGAGTTTTGTGGATGCAATGGGCGCCTTACATCTCAAATCTCAACCTACACGAGTTAATTTGCGTAAATCATAGATTCATAAAAATAGAAAGATGCGGTACTGACGTGTCTGACATGGTCCGCTTCAATTAGGCCCAGTGAACAATTTTACTTCGGCGCGAGTCGGTGCGGTAACCGACACTTTCCGATCCAACAGGCCCATGTTTTGCATAGCAACGACAGCACTATGCCTCATCTTCTTATTTTCTTTTAATCTAAGGCGTAAATAATATTTGCCCTTTCTGGACAATGTACAAAGGGACCTTGTATTACTTCTGTGAAAGGGACTAAATTTCAAACCTTTTTTGTTGATTGCAAAATCTATGAACACTGTCTCTTTGATACACATTTTGATACATAGCAACTACATACATGTCATTCAGTTATCAATTTATCAGCGTCACACAGCAAAAGCGATGGCAAAGATCGTAGGAATATTATTTTGGAATCAAAGTTTAGAAAATGTTTAATATTTAAATTTTGAATTATTATACATCTAGTCTTTAAACAGTTACAATGGCTGAAAGAAAGAATGAATATTCGGCCTCAGCGGAGGCTGACCGGAGGCTCCTACCTTTTGAAACGTGGGAGGAGTACTTGGATTCTCTGATTGAGATAGCTGATCTGAGGAACTTGAGGAGCATCGTCTCTGCCAGGACCATAGCTGCTCTTGGATACAGGTATTACTGGTCATTTGATATTTGTTTACAACCTCAAAGAAAATTATTAGAAATTAATAGCGCGTGTTTGTTGATGAGTAAGCTACTTAACCAGCAGCACCATTTGGCTTTGAGTAGTCTCGCATTAGGATATCTGGACATCTCTGCTTCTACAATCCTCATGTTGATTTCTCCAAGATCACTTAATTATTGGAAAATGATATAGACATAATAGGATTTTTTATTGGCTAAACTAAAAAAGCTTTTTCCACTATCTCGTGTATATAATGTCTTATTATATTCTATTCTGTAAGGTGTCTCATGTTGATATAAGTGCAGCCAAAATAAACCAAAAATATTTATAAAAATATATTGATCGAATTTTAGGGCCGAGGGAGAATCATTGGATTACTTTTTCCGTCACGATTAAATTGATGAGTCTAGTTACTTTATTTTTGCATTAGATTAACTGGATTCAGTAGTTCCAGTTGCTTTCCAGAGCCAATGGTGACACGTTATCAGAGAAAGAGTTTTACAAGCGGCGCGCTGCTATCTCCGAGATCGTCTTCCCCACGGTGAAGTCTTATGTGCTGGTCAGCGAGGGCTGTGTCATTGTAGACTCCTTCAGTCGAGAACTGGCTGACAGGGAGCGGGCTAACAGAGTTGGCATACTTCAGGTAATCAAATACGCCTTCGAAATACTTCTCTAAATAATTCAGCTTTTATATTTTTATGTTACCCTCTATCCATACATATAATAAGAATGGAAATTTCTCCCCATTCATTGTGATCCTTTACTAAGGTGAACTGTGAAAATACGCATATGAACAAAACGACGCGAAAAAGTCGCTTGCGCGATCTAGATCGTAAAACATTTTGTCAATTTTTCCTAGGGAAACGTAAAATAAAATAATAAAATAAATAATAATCATTTATATCGGACACATCGCCCCTAATTTACATCAAAATTTCGAAGTAAAAGTAATAGAATATAAAGGAAATTCAATTCAAAAAAATCAAAAAGCAAAAAGTGCGACAAACTAAAAATACGCCATCTATCGATGTGGCCATAAACGAAAATTTACCAGAGTAGTTTTATTAGGCTTAATTTGTAAAAAGGTTATTACTTATGTGTGATAAAACGGCACAACTGAATTGTATGCAGTTTTCGCTAAAACGTTGCAAATTTCTCTAATTTGTAAATAGTATTGGTTTTATTTAAATCGGTTTTTAAATAAAAGAGTTATATCTATCTAAAGATTTACTTATCTATTATATAAAATCGTTCGTACACTTTTGATCTATCAACGCACAGCCCAAACGGCTGAACGGATTGAGCTGAAATTTGGACAGCGTATTTGTAAGAAAATTTCATCGTGCAATAAGAAGCGATTTTTTAAAATTCCCTCAGGAACAGGAATTATTCCCGAAAAACGAATGTATGCAAATCCGTAACCGCTGAACCGATTAAGCCGAAATTTTGTAAAACGATAGTTGGGATTGTGATTAGAAACATCAAATAGTTTTTTTGTCAGAAATTTACTTTTAAGGGGGGTAAAGGGGGGTCGAAGTTTGTATGGAAAATTTAGAACCGCTGACCCTATTGAGCTGAAATTTGGTACAGAGATAGATTGAGTCCTAAAAAATTGAATGGTATACTTTTTATTCCAAAAATCAACCTCTAAGGCGGGATAAAGGAGGTCAAAGTTAGAATAGGAAATCGGTAACCGCTTCTTTGTTTAAGCTGAAATTTAAACCAGCGTGTTCTTTAGGTAACGAAGGCGACGTATAAAAAGGGATTTTTGCAAAATTCTTCCGGGAACGGGAATTATTCCCAAAAAACGTTTGTATGCAAATCCGTAACCGCTGAACCGATTAAGCTGAAATTTTGTAAAACGATTGTTTAGATTGTGTTTAGGAACATAAATTTTTTTTTTTGACGAAAATTAACATTTAAGGGGGGGTAAAGGGGGGTCGAAATTTGTATGGAAAATTTAAAACCGCTGACCCTATTGAGCTGAAATTTGGTACAGAGGTAGATTGAGTCCTAAAAAATTGTATGGTATACTTTTTATTCCAAAAATCAACCTCTAAGGCGGGATAAAGGAGGTCAAAGTTAGAATAGGAAATCGGTAACCGCTTCTTTGTTTAAGCTGAAATTTAAACCAGCGTGTTCTTTAGGTAACGAAGGCGACCTATAAAAAGGGATTTTTGCAAAATTCCTCCGGGAACGGGAATTATTCCCGAAAAATGTTTGTATGCAAATCCGTAACCGCTGAACCGATTGAGCTGAAATTTTGTAAAACGTTTGTTTAGATCGTGTTTAGGAACATTAATTTTTTTTAAAAAAAAAGGGGGGTCGAAATTTGTATGGAAAATTTAAAACCGCTGACCCCATTGAGCTGAAATTTGGTACAGTGGGAGATTGAGTCCTAAAAAATGATATGGGATACTTTTTATCCCAGAAATCAACCTTGAAGGGGGAAGAGGGGGGGGGGGGGGGGGTAGAAGTTTGAGTAGAAAATCAGTAACCGGCCATCTTTTAAAGCTCAAATTTGAACAGCGTATTTTTTATGTAACGTAGATGACCGATAAAAAGGGATTTTGCAAAATTTCCACGGGAACGGGAATTAATTCTAAAAAACGTTTGTATCCAAATCTGTAACCGTTGTCTGAAGTGTGTTTAGGAACATTGAATAGTTTTTATGTCAGAAATTAACTTTTAAGGGGGGTAAAGGGGGGGTCAAAGTTTGTATGGGAAATTTAGAACCGCTGACCCTATTGAGCTTAAATTTGGTACAGCGGTAGATCTAATCCTAAAAAATGATATGCAATACTTTTTTCCCAGAAATCAACTTTTAAGGGAAAAAAGGGGGGTGCAAGTTTGTGTAAAAAATCGTTAGCCGCTTCTTTGTTTTTGCTGAAATTTGGACAGCGTGTTCTTAGTTACATAAACTAAGACGACCGATAAAAAGGGATTTTGTGAAATTCTTACAGGAACGGGAATTATTCCCAAAAAACTTTTGTGTGCAAATCCGTAACCGCTAAACCAATTAAGCTGAAATTTTGTAAAATGATGGTTTGAGTTTTGTTAAGGAAATTTTTAATAGTTTTTAGGGTTCCGTACCTCAAAAGGAAAAAACGGAACCCTTATAGGATCACTTTGTTGTCCGTCTGTCTGTCTGTCTGTCTGTCAAGACCCTTTTTCTCAGGAACGCGTGGAGGTAACAAACTGAAATTTATAGGAAATACTAAGGTTCATTGCTTCTTAGAGCTGTGAAAATTTCAAACTTCTAGGCCAACGCAATCAAAAGATATAGTCGAATATGTCACAAATTTCAGCAAATTTTTGACATTACCAAATAAATCAAAACCTACGGGGCACTTCCCGTGAACTCAGAATCTTGAAATTTGGCACGAAGTAACTCCTTAGAGCACAGATAAAGGAAAAATTGCGAAAACTATAAATTTTTATTTGCATCATATGAAAAAAATATTTTGAATAATTTTATACCTACTACCCCTTTTCTCATGAACGCGTAGACGTATTAAATTGAAATTCATATCAAATACTTAAGTCTATAATACCTTTAAACTGTAATAAAATCAAACCTCTATGTCAACGCATTCAAAAGAAACAGCAATTTTAGTCGCAATTTTAAACTCGCAACTACTCTCAAAAAATCAAAACCTACAGGGTACTTGCCGTGAACTTAGAATCTTGAAAATTGGCACGAAGCAACTCCTTAGAGCACAGATAAAGGAAAAATTACGAAATTTGTACATTTTTAGTTACATCATATAAAAAAATATTTTTAATAATTTCATACTTACTACCTTATTTCTCATGAACGCGTAAACGTATTAAATTGAAATTCATATCAAATACTCAAGACTATAATACCTTTAAACTGTAATAAAATCAAACCTCTATCTCAACGCATTCAAAAGAAACAGTAATTTTAGCCGTATTTTTTAACTCGCGACTACTCTCAAGGGAATCAAAACCTACAGGGTACTTGCCGTTAACTCAGAATCTTGAAATTTGGTACGCAGCAACGTCTTAAATCACAAGCACAGGAAAAATTACGAAAACTATAAATTTTTAGTTACATCATATAAAAAAATATTTTTAATAATTTTGTTTTACTACCCCTTTCCTCAAGAACGCGTACAGGTATTAAATTTAAATTCATACCAAATACTCAGCTTTATAATAACTTTAAGCTGTAAAAAAATCAAACCTCTATTTCAACGCAATCAAAAGAAACAGCAATTTTAGCCGCATATTTTCAAACTCACAAGTACTCGCAAGGGAATCAAAACCTTCAGTACATAATATTATACCCACTTTTCCTTAGGGTTCCGCAGAAACCCGTAGGTTTGTACGGAACCCTCGGTGCTCGAGTCCTACTCGTACTTGACCGGTTTTATTATATCAGAAATTAACTTATAAGGGGGGGTCAAAGTTTGTATGGGAAATTTAGAACCGCTGCGCTGACCCTATTCAGCTTAAATTAATTTAGTGCAGAGGTTGATTGAGTCCTAAAAAATGGGCTTTTTATCCTAGAAATCTACATTAAAGAGGAGGAAGGGGGGGGGGGGGGGGGTGCAAGTTTGCGTAAGAAATCGTTAACCGCTTCTTTATTTGAGCTGAAATTTGGATAGCGTGTTTTTAGGTGGTTTTGGCGACTCACGAGAAGGGCTTTTGCTAAATTCCCACTGGAACGGGATTTATTTACAAAAAAACAATTGTATGCAAATCCGTAACAACTAAACCGATTGAATCGAAATTTTGTAAAATCATGGTTTGAGTTGTGTTTAGGAACATTAAATATTTATTTTGACAGAAATTAATGGGAAATTTAGAACCGCTGACCCTATTGCGCTTAAATTTGATACAAAGGTAGATTAAGTCTTAAAAAAAGATATGAGATACTTTTTATCCCAGAAATCAACCTTTGAGGGGAGGAAAGAGGGATCCAGTTTGTGTAGGAAAGGTAACCGCTTCTTCGTTTTAGCTAAAATTTGGACAACGTATTCTTTATGTAACGTAGGCGACCGATAAGAAGGGATTTTGTGAAATTCTCACCAGAACAGGAATTTTTTCACAAAAACGTTTGCATGGAAATTAGTAACCGCTGAACCGAAAATGAGCTGATATTTTGTTAAGTTCTGTTAATGAATAGTTTTTTTATGTCAGAAATTAACTTTAAGGAGACTAAGTATTAAAGGAGGGGGAAGGAGGATCAGAGATTTAATGGGAATTCAGGAACCATGGAATTGATTTGAGTCGCGGGAAGGATGGTGTGAGAAATTAGTAACGAATAATAATTTAGCTGAGGTACATTACAGTAGAGATAAGTTAAAGAGTTACCGGGAAAGGACCACAAATAGTTTTAATTCCTGAAAAGAGGCGTGAAAATTTATGAAGGCGATAAACTACCGCTCAACTGAGATAATTTGACCTCTGGGAAAGGACATAGGATTGGTTTCTACGGTAGCGAACAAAACTGCATAGAAATACCCAACCCGATATTCTTCGCTACCCACAGCGGGAGCAAATAATATATAGCCATGCCTTATTTTACGCTTACAAAGTCACGGGGATGGAAATACT
The DNA here is from genome assembly GCA_947507615.1 of Hemithea aestivaria. Lineage (NCBI taxonomy): Eukaryota > Metazoa > Arthropoda > Insecta > Lepidoptera > Geometridae > Hemithea > Hemithea aestivaria. The sequence goes on from OX382331.1 coordinate 14,341,764, forward strand.
ATCATAGTGAACATAGCAGCACCAAATTCGCTTTATTAATTGACTCTCACGCGCAACGAAGTGCGCGCGGGTCAGCTAGTGTTTATATATAACTTAAAAATTATTGAAAATATTATGCAACTGTTAATATTAGGTTAATTAAGGAGAGGTGAGAGGTAGTAGGAGAAGAAGTGAGATAACTCCACATAATAGAAATCGTTAGGCTGTTTTGTTTTCTATGCGCTAACGGCTTCAACTCGGTAGCTTCAGGTTAAATATTTCATATCATTGGTGCCTTAACCGGGCATTATGAAACCAATGACATGGTTTTCAAAATGAGGTTGACTACAATAAACGATTGTAGAGCCTGTGGCGAGGTCAAGGAGACAATGGAGCACATTCTATGTGAATGCGACGTATTGGCTACGAAACGCATGAGGCTCCTTGGGAATGCATTTCCCAAACCAGAGGAGTATAGGTTTCTTCCTCTAAGTGGGACCACCGCCTTAATAACCCACTTCTTCCATGAGTAAGGAACGATAAGGTAGGGGTAAACACAATAGATCCCAATGGGTCGACGTGTTGCTGGTTATTTGCCAGTCCCCGTTAAAAATAGATAAATATTTCATAACAATAATAAATTTATAGTTAATTGATATTTCATTGAATTTTGGATTAACCTTATACAAAACCTTGGGTTGTTCTGTACAGTGTTTGAAGAGTATGTTAACGACAAACACGATATTTTCTTTCAGACAATAATATTCATCCGGCATTTCACAAGAGGTGGGTTTGAAATATCAGGATATATAGACTACGCTCACCGACTCATCACTGAGAATTGGGCGCCGTTTTTCAAAAATAACAAGATGCTGTGGCCGAGAGACAGTGATTTGGGGTACTACCATTGGAGACACGGAACTGTGAGGAGTAATATCAGTAGAAATTATAAGGTAACAAACATCAATTACTTATAATTAATTATATTACTTCATAGCATATCCATCACCAAAACAAAACCGTATCCCCAAGCAGCCATTATGACCGCACGATTTTTAAAACTATCGCGAGTGTTCTCCATAACTAAAACAACAAAAAGGCACAACTCACGTCTAATATTGGTCTATCTAACCGTGGTCGAGATATTCTCGACAATATTAGACGGGAGTTGTGCCGTTTTTGTTGATCGTGTTCCGGGATGATGTTCAGTGAAACCAGGGAGGTATTTATCTCGCCTTTTAGGTTTAGTCAGCTACCATCTACGGCCGTATCGTCGCTTAGTATCACGCAGAACGTTGTCAATGGTAAATCTATAATGAATAAAAAAATGTAATCCCTGCCCTAGGAGGCCAAGGGAAGGGGAACCTTCCAAACGGATAATTATAGCTACACATTATTGGGCAAGGTCATGATACCTTAAGAGCGTATAAATCGTGTGACGCTCTCTCGCTCGCACTATTTGACAAATTTTGCAATATAAATGCATAGAATTAATTTATTGAAAATTCCTTAAGAACAGTCCTCCATAATATATTGCACACATTTTAAAAGTGTTTCCAGTTTGATATATTTAACAAGTGAATTAAATTAAAAATTTAAAAAACCCCCAACGCAATACGTAATTCACCATTTTTTTGATGGCGGCCATCTTGGATTTTAATTTTTTTATAGTGGGCTGTATTTTACTCGTCAAGCCCTTTCATTTGATACCCATATTGAGGGGGTCGTGGAAGAAAAAAATAATCCGCCATTTTGTAGCGGCGGCCATCTTGGACCGATTTTCACCAAACATAGCTAAGAACACTCTCGACTAACTCTACTTTCAAACAAAAAAAACTAAATCAAAATCCGTTCATCCGTTTGGGAGCTACGATGCCACAGACAGACACATACACACACACACACACACACACACACACACACAGACAGACAGACAGACACGTCAAACTTATAACACCCCGTCGTTTTTGCGTCGGGGGTTAAAAATGGCATGAAAAGAATTTTTGTAAAAATATAAAATTATAAAATACTCGTATAATAATATTATTATGGAGGGCGGTTCTTTTAACGAGCGAGAGAGCGTCACTCGATATACACGCTCTTAAACTTCCGCGGTTTAAACTCATATTAATTACCTATATTAGTCGCGTCACCTACGCGATAAGTCCCAACTAATAAGGTTAATCAGTCATATCTTAACTAGACAAGGTCTTATTAAAGACAAACCATCCCATCGTTTAAATTCAGTCTTGTTTAAATTCAGTTTACCTACTTTCATAAAGCTTCCAAAGTGGTTATAAAATAGAAGTTGCCGCAGAATTGGCATACAATTGGGGAACAATGTCGATATCCTCCAACGGTTGGAAGTTTCGTTGAATACTTGTATAGTTTCAAGTAGTTTCATAGCACCGAATAACGCGTGAGCTCATGTACGGATAACGAAATATTGGGTTTATTATATCCGTAACTTTGAATAGATTTATGAAAGGTATTTTCTCGAATAATATTTTATACAATAGATGACACAACTTTCGTCTAATATTGCTGAGAATATTATGTTCACTACGGTTTCGGACAATTACGAAGTCCTTCATCAGGAGTTCACGCATGCAGTACTCGAAGCTTACTAGCGATCTGGTCTATGCTCGCGATAGTTTTTAATCGTATGGACATTTCAATCTCAATCAACATACTTATTTATTATTATTTACATAAGCTCTGGAGTAAGTGCAGTTAGTTAATTTAGTTTGTTTCAATCTCAAACTAAATTAACTAACTGCACTTACTCCAGAGCTTATGTAAATAATAATAAGTATGTTGAATTTCTGCTATCGTTTCAACTGGAATATTTTTTCTTTAAGATCGCTTTTACTTTAGTAAGTTTCAGTAAGTATTCGAAACACATCTACCCCGTTAGCATTATTTATTGCAGATGTGGATTTACCCATTGAAAATACTTGTTCTTTTCAGGAGTCTTTTCTACTGATAGAGATAGAGTCAAATTTCAGCCAAATTAAGCGTTTAACTATTTGGACGTGATTAGATAACAAACAGCAGTTATAGATTTGAATATTATAATTTTTTTAATTCATTATAGGTAGATAGGTTAGGTTAGCCTTCGACCACGCTCTCTCGTGATGTGAAGGGACGATGAAGATGATGGGGACCTAGAAGATGGTATGAACCCTCCCTGGCTATTATATTGAGCTTGGCTTTGGCTATATTATTTAAATGAGAAGTTACCGCTGTACCTATTTGCACTTTCGTACTAAGACTATTTTCTTAATATAGCCAATAATGGATCCAGACAAAGGCCTCCTGTTCCAAAACCGTCACGACCACAAGATCATCTGTCCGGACCCTCAACAGGACCCCGGACAGAACACCAGCAAGCAAAGGATATACTCTCCGAGGTACACACACATTGAGATCTACGACCATGTTGTTAGAAGGAAAAGTTGACAGGATTTGTTACAAAATTGTGGGTACAGAAAATCATATTATGCAATCGAAATAAATATAGAAGTGAAATACATATACCTATATCTGAAAAATAAGTATTGATGTTTTTGTGTAGAGTATTATACAAAACAGTATAAAAGAGTTTAATATAATAATGACCTCAATTAATGTATCAGTGTAGTTTCCCTTTTCTCATTGTCAGCCCCACATATCGCAAATATTCGCGCGAAGTGGGAAGTTCTCATATAAAGCTAAATTTTTTTTTTTGGTTTTGTTTAGAAATTTGCCAGATTGTGAATAAATTTCGCCAAGTACAATGAGACACCGGCTTAAAATAATTAAATTGATAACGGGAATAGTATATTTTGAATGAAAACCCAAGATGAAATGGTAGAATCACACTAAATTGAAATAATGAAAGAAATAAAAACCTTGTTCGTGTCTTTTAATGATATAATTATTATAAATGAATTATATTATAAGGTACTTAGTTTAACTCAAATTTTATAATTATACTAATTTCTGATATAGTAAGTAATACTGGAATAGTATTCAGATATTTAGGTACTTACAAAAATATTTATAGTAAAATAACTACCTCTTTAATATTATGTTGTTGCACTTGATGCAATATCTAAAGATTCCAAAACACTTAAATGTAAATGCAATATAAAGCTATTTTATTCGTACGATTTTTGCATTGAAGCGATATTCATAGAATACGAAAACTTGAACACTTATCGTAAAAAAATATTACCTACCTATTAAATAATACTAACTACATAGTTAGGCTTTGTTCACATGAGAGCCTTTGCTCAACAAATAAATTTGAAAATGCTTTATTAAGAGCAGGCTGACTTGCTATTTTTTTTTGTATTGTAATAAAGTTTATAAAACAGACTTTCAATTAATGAATAAATAATAATAAACCAAAAAAAATTAAAATTTAGATAGTAAACGTAGCTCACGGTAGTTAAAATACATCGTATCAAGAAAAGCTCTAAAATTAAGAAATTGAACTTTGATATAACACCCCGTCGTTTTTGCGTCGGGGATTAAAAACCAAACTCCTCATTGAATTGTCTTACAGTTTTAAATCATAAAAACTTGTCGTGATTTTTTTATTTGAATTGAACGCAAGTAAAACTTTGATTTAATAAAAATGAAAAGTGACTAATCTTGTTACTCGTAATGAATTGTTATTGTAAGCGAGCGCTTACCACTAACACCTGTCATGTGACCAGAGCCTAAATTTGCGATAATAATAATTATTATTAAAACTCATATCAATTATTTTAAATACTAAGTATAAGTTCACGTGTGAGATTGCGATCTGTCTGATTCCTGTCGCGTCCTTTTAGCGTTTTCTCTTGAGGCAGTTTGGACTTCAGCTGTGCGGAGAGTGATGCCGAAAATGTCTTCGTGGTATCTGTTGTCGTCCTGAAAGAAAAGAATAGTATGAATAATAAGGAAATTAAAATAAAATAAGCCGCCCATCGATGTCGATAAATTAATGGGAAAAGGAGTAAAAAATCGTGAATTAGTTATGGCGCCCTTGAGTAAGCGATGAATATTGAATATACATTAAAAAGAATCAGACAATTTGTAAAGTTCTTATTTTTTAAGTCGGTTTAACATATCGACTCCACGCTTGTTTTCAACATGTGACATACGTTTATTCATAACATGGATAAAAATACAGCTTAAATGTTAAAGTCCTTAAATGCGTAAGGAGGTGATGAAGGATTAATTATGTAGAAAAGAAATTCAAGTATCCAATTTTTATTACCATAAGATCAAGTATGAACTCCTCGACTTCTTGGTCACTCATTTTAGCATGAACCTTGATGATAGACTTGAGTTTCTGTTGTACTTCTTCAGCCATCTTGCAGTCACCGCACACGTAGAAATGTCCGTCTTGATCTAGAAGCATCTTTGTGATTTCTTCTCCTTCATCTTCCATGAGAGCTTGAACGTGTTTCTATAAAAAAGAGGTAAAATTAGTTGGTACTAATTTGTATCGAAGGTTAAGTGCACACTGCGAATTAATTCGTTGCGATCTAAAACTGCTTAATAATTTAAAACGGTTGATATTTCAGCTATCGGATTTTAGTACATATTTCTAATGTTTTTAGACTGATGATCTTTTTTCACAACATTTTTCTAAATATCTAGACTAATAAATGTAAATTTTATTAATCGGATCTTTTCGCGGAATTATTTTTATGTTAGCTTCACAAAATCATTATAAAACCAACCTCGACATTTCAGCACAGTTACATACGCCGTGGTCACGAGTAAACTGCAGAGGCGTCGTTCCTCCGGCGTGAAAAGACCGGATTAATAATATTAACATGAGTTCAAATTGCGAAAGTTATAAGTGTTATATCAAGAAATATGTGAATTTACCTTCTCGACGCCATTTTCTCTAGAAAGAGCAAGTAAAGCTTTAGTGATAACACCGTCAGCTACCGCTTCCTCTTTCTCTTCCTTGTACAGATCCATTTCCCTATTTCTGCATCCGAAGAACAACCAAATAGGTCCGGGCTTTTTGTTGCTGGGTGTAAGACTCTTCATTTGATAGCGTCTCTCGTTCCAAAATCCTCTGAAGGGTGCTATGCCGGAACCGGGACCGATTAGAATAAGCGGTGCTGATATATCTTTAGGCATGTGGAAGCTTGGTGCACTGGAAATAGCACATCTAGTTAGTGTCATAGTTCACGGTGTCATATCTTATTAGGTAATGGAAGAAGCTTACCGTCTGATGAACACGAGGAGCTCTTCGCCAACTTTGAGATTTTTGAGATAATTTGAGCACACACCGTAATGTGTTGGCCCCTTTCCACCTGGAAGAAATTAACGAAATAAGCTTGAGAGGATCAACTAATGTAGTACCTAGTGGAAATAAACTTGCATGAGTTTATCCTATCCGTTTGTTTATGTTTATTGTATCCTATTTTTAAAAATGCAATTTGATAATGACAATTTCATTAATATTTTAATTAAAAAGCTTTTTCTAATAAATAAAAATAATACCTACGTTTTATTAGATCTTTAAGAAATATCCTATTTATCAAGATATTGCAATTTCTAACATTTATTAGATAATCAGCTATTGTGTATGCAGTGTATGGATTAAACTTTATTTTTCGAGAACTTACCGTCAGTGTTATAAACAACAACAGCAACAGTGACGTGAATCCTGGCTGGATGAGCCAGTGGCGACGAGGATATGGAGTAGAACCTCGGTTGCAGTGGAGGAAGTAAGGCCGCCAACAATGATGCTTGAGGCCTGCATGATGGAAACTGCACCAATACTTCCGCTAAGTGAGGGTAGTGGTTATGTCTCCAGTCGTCGTATTTGGTGGAATCCTGAAACAGAATTTTTAATTTTAATGCTAGTACATTTGTAGAATTAAATTTGTTGATTGACTTCTTTGATGTTACTGATAGAAATCTAGCAGATGGTAAGTGATCACAGACCACCGTCATCTATGAACGTTTTCAATCTCTGTCTACGTTACCATCGTCTGCTCCTTATACAGATCTTCCTTCGAAATTCAACTTTACCTTATGTTTATCAAGGTTAGGTAGGAATTAAAAAAAAATCTACCTTTGATAATTGTATGATTTTCGCAGCATCATCTTCATTTGAGCACGTTGCTGCTAAATACTTCAACAGCGTCGTAGACGGAGGGGTCGTGATGTCTAAGAACCTTGTGAACAGATCTCTTACAGTAGCTGAAGGTATTTTTTCATGCTTCTCCCATGTTTTGACTGATCCTACAAAATGAATATTTTGTTAGAATCATTGCACTGAGTAAACCAATTAGATGTCATTTGCATTTGACTGAACATTATTTTTACCTGTTGGTGTCAGAGTTTCCTTCATAACTTGTAGTTGCAATGGTTTGTCGTAGTCCTCGACATCTTTTAATTTTTTTAGAACTTCGTCTACTATTTCTTTTCTATTGCAAGCCATTACTCCTACGTGATCACCTGGTTCGTATTTAAATTCACCCTGTAAGACCATATGACATTTATTATTATTATTTTGTACAAGATTCTCACAATTATTTTCCTTATAATTTAAATATATAAAAATGTATGTTGACTATATTTGTAACTTACATGTGGTTCCATATCAATAAATACTGTTTCACGATCTGCAGTACGATCTCCTAAACTCTCATTGAATTTAACAGTGCATGTTATAAGTGATTTTCTAAATCCAGCTTCAAGCGCTGATTTTAAAGGTAGATCTGGAGTAGGTTTTCCAAATCTGACTGTTTCTTCCGATAGTGGAACGGTGCCTAACGCGTTTTTTGCGTCTTTGACCATTTCACTTTCATCCAAGCAGAATGTTTCACAGGCAACGTGGAATATATTTGACGCCCAATTTCTGAATTGTTGTTCTTGACCGTACATTTCATCTCCACACGCCACTTCCAAGATTCTCTCTCCTCCTAAATCTCCAAGAACTTTGTCTACTGTTTTTCCAAAGTTGCAGAATTTTGGGTATGCGCTAGATCCGAGACCGAATACTGCGAAGCAAACGTTGCTTAAAGGACCGATGTTTTCTACAGATGAAGTTCCAGCAACACTGCTCTTGTTGGACTCAAGTCTTGTCAGCTGCCGTTTGTATTCAATGCTAGGTGTCATAACACTGTTGGTTCTCATCAGTGATTTTGGTGTTGGAGTTTTGAAGTGCCTTGAAGTAAAATAATGATATTATTAGAATTTATTCTTCCTTTGTAAATAGAATGATCAATTTAATTATATTAAAAATAAGAACATACCCAGAATTCAAATCAGAAGTGTGATTTCCTTGATTATTAGATTCGTTGTACAGCATTTGAAATAAATGCTCGGCAAAGTCCTAAAACAAAATAACATTTAAAAAATCTGAGAAAGCATGGTAAATTTATTATTGCTTCCAAATATTTTCAATAAAAAATATATAACAATATCGTAAAAACTTAATAATAACAATTTTATCACTCACCACGCCATTAGCTGGAGGTTCTCCATTTCCAAAGGTTGATGTAACAATCAACAACAATGTCTCGTGCTCAATGGAAAACATGTCATAATCCGCCATAGAATGCACCTTTAACAAGCATTTAAAATTTCATTAACATTAACCTTCACATTTTCCTTGTTTAACGAAGCAATTCAAGATAAGCTCTCAATCGTTACTACAAATACACAAATTAAAAAACAAATCGCGTTTTGTCGACTCATTCATTATAGAACCTACCTGTGCATTGAAGGCGTATCCGAAAATGGTTCCTAATTCTTTGGCATATTGTTCAGATTTGCCTGTCTCGGTGGCGTAGAGGATGGTAGCCTTGATGCGCTTGGAGAGGGCCCTTCCGAAGAGTTTCGAAGTGAATTTTACAGCTCGAGCGATTTGTTTGAAGTGGAACTTTCTGTGTACTGTCTTAGTGCCGTCAGGCTTCTTCCACTGATGGGTTTTCCAAGGCGGATCCTGTTTTTGGTAATTTGAAATAATTACATTACAGCTTAAAGGAAGTGCAAATTACAGTTTGTGTGATATAATCAACAATGGCTGTGAATTATAAAATGGATAGATAATAACGAGTTATGTATATATATATATACATTCAATAAATTAAAAATAACAATAGTAGCGGCACATTACTCTGTTATTTTATTGAAAAAATCTCGTATGCGTGAAGTCAAACTTTGGTTTCTAATCTGCACCCCAAGTAATTAGCAACAACCCTTATTGCAGTACCTTATTCACTTACTCCAATTATTGGGAGCAAGGGTTTAAGGGATCCTCTTAAATTTGCACCTAATTGGACCTTCGGTATGTTGGTAAATTATCAACTTTATCAGTTCTGATAAGGCAACATTCAGATTACCTTACCTATGTACGCGCATCGTTTTAAGAACATCATCATCGTTCATCGTCATCGTTTTTCGTTGTAAGTAATTTTTAATTTTTCTTTGCAAAAAGTTATACTTCAAAAAAAACCAAAAAAAAATATAATAAAAAAAACAACACAACATAAATTTATTTTATATGTGGATCAATAAAGAGTTTCTTATCTTACTTAATATGAGAGAGATGTAAAGAATAAGTGCGTATGTAGAAGTCATTCTTCACTCTTCAGCAAATTTTTAACAAATTATACTTCATATTTAATAGGTACTGCACTATAATACACGTCAATTTGAGATTTTCTAGGAAAATGTCCAATTTACCAACTAAGGACGAGTTGGCAAGCCGTATTTTCCAGGCAATTCTTTGAACTTATCAGATTATGCTAAAACTCGTATACCGGAGCAAATTATGTAAATTTGTGTAATATAACGATAAAATCTATACTGTTACTTGACTTTGACTGTTACTTGACTTCCAGCAGTGGACGAACATAGGCTGATGATGATGATGATGATAACTTAAGAAATCGTACCTGATAGTCGTAGGAAGGTCTAATGTAGTAAGTAACCATCTCCTGGTGGAATACAGGTGTCAGTGAGGCAGACATAGGAGGCACGATCCATATCCAATCTGATGGGCATCCACCTCTGTACAAACAGAACAAATTTTTATTTAATCACATACATTTCAACAACTAAAAAGACCTCAGTAGGAGTTGCAAGATAAATTGATAGTCTCAAGGTTAAATTCATCGTATCGCAACGTTAATCAAAAAGAAATTGCATTCAGCCAAAAAAAAAAGAAATATTCCAAGCGAATGACTTTAGTAGTTGGAGATAACCTAATAACATATATATTATGTAACTGTAAGAATAAGTACAAAATATCCAAAGTTCTTTCCTATGATCTGCTTTTTACTTACCGAGTCTTGGTTTCATTGTCCATATGTTTGATAAACTGTTCAGAAGCAGAATGATGGTCCACGATGGAGACGTTGTCTCTATGAAAACTGTGCAGAACAGCAATATTCACCTCCACTAGAGCTTTGTCTTTCCAAAGTGATACTACTGAATTGGTATCTAGTCCCATTTTTTGAGCGACTTTCTGAAAAGACAAAAAAAAGTTAACCGATCTGTGGTTAATAAAAGTGTTATTTACTGCTGTAGTAGCTTTAGTATAGTTGGTTTGCTTTTCTCAATAAAGGCACTTGCCACAAAAAAAAAATGATCAACGCGCACAGCTGTTTTTCATACATTCATATATAATATATTCGTATGTTAAATAAATTAAATAATTGAGGTGTGAAGGGGTGTCCTTGCGTAAGCTGTAAAGAACTTATTTGTAAAAAATCTGTAGTTAAATGAATTTATTTTCTTTTAATATTCTTGACAAAAAAGGAAGGAAAGAATAGCCGATGTAGATGATAATACAATATGTTTAGGTAGGTATTTCATATCTTTGAATAATCAGATAATGTATTGACACGCTACCGGTTTTTCCAATGCCATTAGCATAATATTATTATAGTATGAAGTAATTTGCGTAAGGACTTATTAATAAGCGTTTAATCATTATTGACAATTCCACTTCATAGTTTTTTTACTATAAAACAATCGAGGGCATTGAAACGGATGCATCTTTTTGCTTTATAAGGCCTATCTGTATTTACATTACTTTTTTCTACTTATTTAACATATTTTTCGCGATCGTGAAATTTTTTTTGCCAGTATACATCTAGTATGATGACGGGTAGGCACGTCCACATAAGTATCTTTATATTTTATTTATGTATTGTAATTTCTTCTCTTCCCGAATTTAATGTTGGCCAACTTAAATAAATACGAGTAATATATTGGTGTACTTCAGCCACTCTTAAATCGCGCATATCGTTCCCATAAATATAAACCATTTTATTTGACAGACACGATTTAAATAAATGTTTCATAATAATAGGTATTTGAATAATATATATTTGAACTTACCTCTACAACGTTCAACCGATTGCTGTCACAAAGGTTTCTGCATCCGATCTCAGTTCCCATGTACCACCCGTTGAAGGCTGTTCCTGTGAACTCTAAGCCACCGCAGTCGAGGCTCATATTGGACACAGCTGGTAACGCGTACCATCTTAGACCTAGCTCTTTGAACCAGTCGTAACTGAAAAATAATTTAAATAAGTAAAATCGTTCGTATTTGTATTAAAGAAATGTTTGAGCCTGTTAAAAAATTGTCCATTCGTAATCTTCAAGAGTCACCAGGTTCAAGATCTTGAAGACCCTGGACGTGTCTATAGACTATGGTCATAGGTGCCTACTAATTATTACATCTATGGCTTATCTTATTTTCTATTATATCATTGACAATGCAACTTACACCTACTCATTCTTATAATACCTCTATTATTATCAAGTACTTAATTATAATGTGCTTGATACTTACTTGGGATGTTCGAAGTGCACTTCCATTACTATCTCTTTAGGTATCTCAAAGAATTCAGGGTCCTTGCCATCCGCTGATAAAACTAAAGGTAGAATGTCCCAGGGAGTGTAGTCTGGTTTCCAACCAAGTTTCAAGGCAACCTGCGAAATCAAACATATTAGAATAGAGTTAAAAATACATTTGCCTATGATGCTCTAATTTCTTAACTGTTAATCTGACCGGTCAGTGGTCAGGTTACACAGCATAGAATGACTGGCTGACTTAATTCAATAGGGAAGCAAATTAATGTGAAACTTTCGTAATAGAGCAAAGCCAATTTGTAAGAAGTGTAGAACTCTCAATCGAAGTGTTCGAATATAATTTATCACTTTGCGCGATTATTACGTGAAGTGGAGCGTCGGTTTAATATGTAGGTAAACAACATATAACTATGACAAAAGTTTATAAAAATATATAAAAGTGTTACTCTATTGGCGACAAGGACAAAGGACTGACCACTAAGGGACTTAATGAGAACTTTTATGTTGAGCATACCTCTGTAATCTCGCATTTGAAGGGATCTCCTATTACACTTCCATCTTCTTGTTTGTATCCTGCGTAACTGATCAGCTGAGGGTTCCATATTCTATAGTCGTGCTTGCCGTCTGTTCTTTGCGGAAACACTGTTATCGCAGACCTAAAAATAAAGTTATTTTATTTAGTTAGCCTTTGATATATCTCGCCCGATCTGAAGTGATGACGCGACTTAGATGTTATAAGATTAAACCTAGAAGATAAAATGTATGGATAAAAGGGCCTGCCTGGCTTCAGTTAATAGAATATCATGACAAAACACGGTCACAATGACCGCTTGGCAATACAATTTTGTCCAGTAGGTAGTAACCAGCCACGGCCGAAGCCACTAAAAATACTATAATGTAAAGTTTTTGGAACCAACGTTTTCACTAGATTTTTTATTACCTTAAATTCCCTCTATTTGTAGCATATTTGATCTGATTGCAAAGAGCCTCAAACATTCCTCTCGCTGTTGTTATTTCTCTGCAGTCAAATACCTGAAAATAGAATTCATGATAATCTTTCATGAATTAATGATTTGTAGCGTCTGTGGCCCAGTGGTCATGCGTCCGGCTTTTAATCCGGAGACCCTGGGTTCAAATCTCAGTGTGTGGCAAAAAGTTCGCCTGGACGATACCGTGTTTCGGAAGAAACCCCAATATAAAACGAAAGTATAACAAATTTCTGATTTTTCAATGAAACCTTTTAATTATTCTTCTTTGATTTCTATGTTTAGTCTGCTACAGTTATTTACGGTCGCATTGTCGCCGCAAGATTGCGGTCAAAAGCCTTTTAGATCATATTTTACTATGATATTATTTTTGATCATTGGTTAATATGATAATGAAGGTATTTTTATATACAAGTTTTATTAAAAAAAAAACAAGTACCTACTAACAGTTTACAGTAAGCAGCTAATGCTCAACTAATGACTGCCGAGTCTTATAAACTTCCTACTAACTACTGCCTAACCTGTGCCACTACCGACCCTAATTAAAAGTTCCACTGTGGCTTCTCAGATGTCTATAGAAATAGACGAGGGCCTGTGATATGGGTACTATTATATATAGATGGGTACTATATATAGGTACTACTTATGAAAAAGTTAACCCTTAACAAGTTGATAAGGTGTTAAAATTGTTGCGTTCATTTCGAAAGTGGTGTGTATTTTGTCGTGATTCTCTCCGATGGGAAAAGTAAGGTGGCCAGGAAAACAATTAGGTTTTTAGGACTTAACATAATATAGTAGGTATGTCTCTAGACGAGAACTATGCAGTAGATGTTCGTATATATTAAATAGCTTGGCGAAATCACTGTAATGAGCAAGTGTTATCGCTTAGCAGACGAGACCAGTAGTAAAATATGAATGTGTGATAGCTATTCATCACTTAAACTGTCTAGTAATCTGTAATAATCAAATTCGAGGCGGTGCGCTGCATGAATTTATTATTATGTCAAATTCATCAAGATATTGGGCGATCCGGTTTGCTTTGCCAACTATAGTAATATTGCTTTAGAATACGGGATAAGCCCGGGCTTTTGATAGGCGCATACGGATACATAAAAGTCATAACACCCTTTGAGCTTTTAATATAAAGGTAACATGGATGATACTTGTCACAGTCTACATACATCTGAGTCCATCTATAGAAAATGGGCTTAAATTATCATACTATTATAATAAACGTAAAGGTTGTAAGAATGTATGGATGTATGTTTGTTACTATATCACGACTGAACGGGTGGACAGATTGAGCTGAAATTTTGTATAGAGATAGCTTGGACCCTGGAATGGCACATAGGCTACAGTATAGCAGGTAAAACCGCTGAGCGCAGCTAGTATTATTATATAAACTTACTTGTAATTTTTTCCACTGTATTCTGCCAATGCACCTAGTTGCATTTCTCCATGCTGTTTTCGCACCGAACACCAGTTCTGATGTCTTGAGCTGATAACTTCCTTTTTCTTTTAGATCTTTTTTGACCTCTTCCAGTCTTGCCGTGTGAGCTTCTGAATTTTCCCTGTAAATGTTTTTATGATTAGAATATATGCTAACGTTGCAGTCATTTAATATTATGATGGTGAAATATATTTGCCGCCAATTGATACACCCTTAGTTTTAATTTTGTTGTTTGTAAAATTTACTGTATATGTGGATCAATAAAGTGTTTCTTATCTTATCTTATCTTATCTTATATTTCAAATTTAATGAGCTCAACTAAAAAATCTGAGCTGGGTTTTTAAAGACAGGTCTTTTATTTCTGCCCACTAGAGTAGTGTTATCATCATAATCATGTCACTACTAAGTAAGTATTATTACACACCATTTCATTCAAAATGACAAATTAATTCAAAGTACAAGAGAATCATTTTTCTTGTTAATAATAATTAATTATTAATCAAATGTAACAAGTGCCTGTGAACATCTGCTAAGTACTATAATATTTTATGGCTTAATTATGAGTGTGACAAAGTAATTTTAAATTGTCGGCCTCGACTATACATCTTTGAGCTAGTTTAATAAATGGAGACATCTTGTGCAGATCTTCAATTTATTTAATGCTCATTTGTTGAGCACTGGTTGTCAGGATACATTCTTGACAATTGCCATGCGTAGGATTGGAATTTTGATACTTTGTGTTTGTTTACCTAAATAGCTCATAATTAAGTTATCACCAACCCATGTGTATATAATTTTTTTCCTCTCCCTGCTTGGTGCTGGAAGAGATCGCTATTATAATCGATAAGACCTCCAATTGTAACACATAGTTTTGTTCTGTATTAGTTTTTAAGATTTTTTTGTGATTTTTGTGAGTCAATAAAGTGTTATCTAACTATATTAGTTTAGACACTGGAATATAAATAAATAAATAAATAAAAAGCAATTTATTGACAGTAAAACAGAAAAAACAAAATACACATGAAAAAAGCATACACAGTTTGAACAATTCTATTGTCAAATGGGATAGACTCAGCTTTGTGCGGCACAGGGAGAAACCACTGCGCAGCGCTGGTTTTCAGTCTATCCCATACTCGAGCGCCGGTGTTAGTCGAGTAGTTACAAAAGTAGTATCAGCGGGGTTTCTCACACATAAAAAAATAATGCTACTTACAGCTAATTAACATCCACAAGGTTTACTACAATTACAATATCATGTCCGTATGAGTGTGGTACCTTTAGGCGTGTGTGTGTGTGTGTGTGTGTGTGTGTGTGTGTGTGTGTGTGTGTGTGTGTGTGTGTGTGTGTGTGTGTGTGTGTGTGTGTGTGTGTGTGTGTGTGTGTGTGTGTGTGTGTGTGTGTGTGTGTGTGTGTGTGTGTGTGTGTGTGTGTGTGTGTGTGTGTGTGTGTGTGTGCGTGCGTGTGTGTGTGTGTGTGTGTGTGCGTGTGTGTGTGTGTGTGTGTGTGTGTGTGTCTGTGTGTGTGTGTGTGTGCGCGTTTGTGTGTGTGTTAGAGAGAAAGCGCGGGTGTGCGGGATGATTAAGATATTAGGTTTTTGGTCTTAAAGGTTGCCTCAAATATGTGCTTGTTACGCAGAGCCAGAATTTGCTTAAGTTTGTCTTTAAAAACACTGTGACTCAACTTTTGCCTCAATGGAGGGGGGAGATTATTCCAAATTTTCGCAGCACTACATTTGAAGCAACCTTTATATCCAGAAGTATTGTGTTTGTGTGTGTACATGGTGAGTAGAGTTGTGCTGCGTGTTCTAGCTGAGAGAATATCCTTGGTCCAGGTTAGTTTATCAAAGAGATACTCTGGGTTTTTGCTCCAAACAACCCTTTGCGTTGTGCAGGCTGACTGAAGCTCTCTCCTTGTCTTCATGTTGAGGATGTTGTTCCTAATGAGGTACGGTGTTACATGCTCTCTCCGTGGTATGCTAAAACAAAACCTAGCACAAGCATTTTGCACCCTCTGTATTGCTTGTTCTGTTTTAGCATACAGCCTTGGACCATATACAGCACTGCAGTAGTTGAAGGGAGATAACACCAACAGGTCACATAAAAGAATTCTGACTTCCTTCGAGATATTATTCCTAATATTATACAAACCTTTTAACTTATAGAAGCTCGATCTAATTTTTTCGTTTATGTGACTCACATATCGCATCTCCCCGTCCAAAATCAGACCTAGATTTCTAGCCTCCGTTACCACAGGAATAACAACATTATTAATAACGAGACGTGGGTTCTGAATGTTTACTTTTTGAATTTGTACTTTAGTTCCTAATATAAGCATTTTTGATTTTGAAGGATTTAAAATTAGTGAGTTTTTTTCGGCCCAATTATAGATATTGTTTAAGTCACTGTTTATGTGGCTTAACGCGTTTGCGGTGTCATTTGAATTAAAAGAGTAATAAATTTGGGTGTCATCTGCGTAGAGATGATACTTACAGTGCTGTATATGGTTCGGCAGATCAGCGGTAAAGATCGAGAACAGTATCGGACTCAAGATTGATCCCTGTGGGGTCCCACAGAGTAAATTTCGAGAGTCCGACTTCATTTTAGTACCCTTTAAGTCCTCTGTCTCCACAAATTGCTCTCTATGTGATAGAAACGAACGGAACCACCTGCAGGTATCCTCAGAGACTCCGTAATAGGAAAGTTTAGCCACAAGCAGATCTGGACTCAGGCAATCAAACGCACGCGAAAAATCGAGGAGAACCAAGATAGTGCTTAGTCCTGAGTCTGAAGCCGTTATAATGTCGTCGGTTACATGTAGAAGTGCAGTTTCTGTCCCGTGGCCCTTTCTGAAACCTGACTGATACGGAGGCAATATATTTTCCGAGGCGACATATTTCTCTAGTTGGTTGAAAACCACCTTTTCTAAAACTTTAGACAGAACCGGGAGAATGCTGATTGGTCGTAGATCTTTAAGCTGCTCTACCGTCCGAGATTTAGGAATAGGCCTAACAAGCGCTCGTTTCCATGCATCCGGAAAAACATTTAACTCTATAGATTTATTTACGATAGCCGTTATTACTGGTAGAGTTTCGCTTAGCGTAAGCCTGACCATATCTGCACTAATTCCATCAAATCCTATTGCATTAGTTTTAATGCCGAGAATAATTTTAGCTATAAAGTTCATGGATACTGTCTCTAGAGTAAAAATATTTGTTGTCGCTTTATTAGTTTCGAAGTGTAATTTAGTAGCTTCATCTGTAGTACCGCTGCCGGGAATCGTTAAAAAATGGTTGTTAATAAGATAGGGGTCGTTCAAATTGTCTGGAATTCGGGTAACGTCATTAGTAGAGCAAATTTTTCTAATGTTTTTCCACATTTCTTTAGGTTTTTTTAAGTTTTTGTTAATGTAATGTGTAAAAAATGCTTTCTTTTCTCTTTCTACAGCACCAATGACCAAATTTTTGAAACTCTTATAATATTCGCGAGAAGATCTTGTCTTTTTATTATGAGATTTTACAAGAGCTTTATCCCGAAGAGACATCATAAATTGAACCATGCTAGTGATCCAAGGCTTTGGGAATTCTTTTACCTTGACTCGCTTATAAGGGGAGTATTTGTCAAAAATTTGAATAATTTTCTCATTAAGTTTTAAAATCATAATTTGTGGATCACTTAAGCTTAAAATGGTATCCCAGTTCATTTCACTTAAGTCCCGGTCAAATAACTCAACGTTAATATCGCGAATAAAACGTTTCTCTATAAATTGCGGTACTGGCTTGGGCTTTTTAATACTTAGTTCAGTCAGGACTAGAGCGTGGTCGCTTAAAGAAGTGTTATGCAAAACAGACACCGCCTTACATTTTTCAGGGACATTAGTAATTATAAAATCGATGAGACTTTCGGTGTCTGTCGTTACTCTAGTGGGAACCTTCACTATTTGTTCACAACTCCAGTGTGAGCAGAAATTTAAAAAATCCTGAGACTTCGCGTTGTGTGGCTTAAGTAAGTCTAAATTGAAATCTGTTAAGATGAAAACATTACTACAATTAGCAAAGGTACTAAGAGATCCTGTTAAAGCCTCCAACGCAGTGTCTACTTTTACGCTCTCTGGCCGATAAGCTGTACCTATAGCTAGCAGTACACCGCCAGGGATCGTCAGTTCCAGCCACATCTGTTCCAGCTGTGAGTTAGGATGGTCGCGAACCTTCACTCTTAACCCCTTGCGTATATAAAAACCTACACCTCCTCCCCTCTTTTTTTCCCGAGCCCTATGTTTAAGTATATAACCGGGTATTTTAGGTGCAATCATGTGTTGATCTTCTTGCAACCAGGTCTCATTTAACGCTAGAATATCAGGTTGATGAGTTATCATTGTAGCTTCCAGCTCATCCCGCCCTGTGTTTAACGACCTAATGTTCAAAAGACCAAGTTTCAAACATATTCTTCTTCGATTTGTACTATCCATTATAAAAATAAGTAGATAAGCGACACAAACTCAGTTTCTTATAACGACCTTTGTGTGTGTGTGTAAATGTGTATGTGTGAGACAGGAATAGTGTGTTTTTGTGTGTGTAGAATGACATTATTATAAAGCATTTCCATACAAAAACAATAAGATATGCCAACAATCGTAGTACCAAACTTATGCAAATATTATATGTAATAACACTGAAATTATTCTTAGCGTTACTAAAATAAATGACTAACATTATTGTATAAAAAATATTACAATGAAAATTACCAAGAACCGACATTTTTAAGGTATACAGACTCAAGATTGTTATTAACAATACCATACATTTACTTTTTAAAGATTCTGTCCAGCTCTTTCTCATCCCGGATTCGAAATGCAGGTTCCACGTCGACCTGTCTTATTAGGATATTTCCATCACGGGTCCAAGCATACTTCCACTTGTGCTGTTTGCACAACCCACGAGCCTTGCCAAAAAGAAGGCGGTTCTCCTTAGAAAGCCTTTCGTTAACAAAAATAGGCCTAGGAGCCCCCCCTATCTCGATGTCAGCTGTCGTCAGGCCGCGACGAGAGCGCGCGCTTTGCAGCACTTGATCGCGAACAACCCGCCGCGCTACACGCAGTACTATAGGCCGGGGACGCTGCTTGCCGTCATCTCCTACACGTACCGGTCCCACGCGATGCGCATCCACGATATCTCGTACATCAACTTGGATTCCAAGCTTAGTCGTAAGTAAACTCATACTATTTGAAGTACGTTTTCCCCCTTACTTTCCGTTACTCCACTAATCTCGAGGTCGTTTCGCAGAGCTAGCTGATCCCTATCTTGGAGTTCACGCTTTAGGAGACACACTTCTATCTTGAGATCATTGGATTCCTTGCATAAGGCTGTAAATCTGGCCTCTTGGCTTTCCAGTCTGGTTTCCTGATGGTTTAAGCGCTCAAGGAAACCGTCCATTCTCTCCGCCGATCTTTGTTGCAGAGCTCTTAAATCTTTAATTTCGCTACGGACTTCCTCGCGAAAATTACCAAAATCCTTTCGAAAGCTGTTCATATCGGCCCTTAAGGCGCGCAGTTCCTCCAGTAAGACATTATCTCCAACATCAAGTTTTTTGGGTGACGGCGAGTTATCCACTTCCTGTTGTCCCTGTACTTTTACAGGAGTATTAGTGTTGTCCTGTCTCGGTGTACTGGCAATACAGCCTGGACATTGCCACTTCTTTGGAACACTAGATGTTAAATTAACGCATTGGTTGTGAAACATTCCCTTACATTTCCAACACGTAGCGCCACCTGTCAGAAATCTTCCGCAACCTTCACATTTAGAGCTCATTTTTGTTTATGAGTAACGAGCTTAATGCGCCGGAGTCAATTCCAGAAACGAAGCAATCAATCGAGCCAATTAGTTCAGTGCGGAACCGTTAGATGTCGCCCTCGCTCTTTTTCTATTCCTGTGCACTAGATGGCGCTGCACTCAATCAATTTCTGATTTATGTAAAAAATTAACTTTATAATAATTGAGCTTCAAGGGTCACTAACCGGATTTTGAATAGTGTGCTCTGCGTCCCAAGTTATGTTCCTGATAATTCCTGTGGCCCGTTTATCACTCCAAAATGTTCAATTCGTTCCAACACTCGATGATTGTAACAATGTCTTCGATTTAGTATTTATACTGATTGTTCAACGAAAATATCACTCTCACTCTCAGGTCTATTGTTAATATGCTATTCTCACTATAATTTGCACAAAAAACACTCTAATATCTATTTTTAAACTTGTAAATATTAAACAGCTGATCAACTCTCGGGGACTACCCACTTTTTTACACTATATTACTGCGTTTTTAAAGCAATAATGTGTATCCCAATACGACCGTCCACTTCGACTTCAGTCTGTGTGAACCATAATGATTAATGCTATTCACTATGCTGCGGACCGTCAAATATGGTGGCAAATAATTAAGCAAAAGTTAGGACGGGCTCATCACGATGCTCTGAATGGAGCAAACGAATAGAAGAGGAGGTAAAAACCAGCTTTCGACTATCCTTCTTAGAATACTCGTATGTCTTATACTATGTAAAGTTAAGCCTAGACTTTAGTGTCTTCGTATTCGGCTAAACAAGAAAATTATCTATGTACCTGCGTATTGAAGCATAATACTGTCGCAAGAAGAGTGTTGCTTCGTAGAGTACTTCTTCGGCAGTTCTCGGTGTATCCCCACGGTTGGGGATCGCCATGATGGCGGCTTGGCAGTTCTGTTCTGAGCATTTTGTGTTCTGTAATAGAAAGCATCTATTAGTTCATGTAGAATGTAGAGGATGAAGACGGATGACCGAGTTGAGTGGCGTGCCATGTGGTTATATCCAGCAGTGGACGAACGTGGGCTGATGATGATCATGATGATGATTTCATGTAGCACATCATACCTACATTATTATAATCCTATATGAGGGGAGTTAGGTTAGAATTGTGCAATTGTGAAAATCAGATTTGATAAATTTATTCTGCTATTGAAAGGTTATTGGTAACTTTCAGCAGTTAATTTGGTTAGGTGGTAATGAATATCATTATCACTTTAAACGTGATACATATTTTACAAATTTCGTTTGCAAGGATAAGGTGGCCAAGATACTGTATAATATTATCATCATTTAGATACTGAATACAGTGTAACAATAGAGTGGTTCAAACTACGAGCATATAATATCTATATAAGATACCGACTTAGATATTATATTATTTAGGTAGCTGATTACCGTGAACACAATAATTATAATTAAACGGGAAATTGACTGTAATAAATCAAAGCTGTATCATTAAGATTAGGATTTACATGAACTTACATCATCACTAGAATGAATTAAGTGATGAGTAACACACATTGATAAAAAGATATAGGCAGGTAGAGTACGATCACTCCTTAATTGCAGTTTGTCTTTATACACCTTAGGAACATTTTGTTAGGCTGACAAAATCAATTTTAAAACGGTTTGACTACCACTTGACTACACAATATCTATTGTATCTAAAATAATTTGTTGGCTATTACTTATATTGAAGAACGATCGAATCAATAGCAAATAGCTTTTTTTGTGGCCATCTAAACAATTACAATAAGTATGAATGATGATTGGTGTGTTAGAGTACCTACCTGGTCTTCATTTGAAGTCTTTTAAATCAATCGAGACAATAATATTAAATATATTGATTGATGTATTTTAAAAAGCATTTTGTTTAAAAATTTTACAATTCTCGCGAACGTTAGCAAAAATTGTAAAAACTAATTGCTAATGAACTTTTTGTCATAATTATTATTATTTCATTTTGTAGATAGATTTAAATCATTGGTGGTCAATACAAAATAATAGTTTAATTAAAATGTGTACCTATATCTAGCCCTATAAAGCTAATCTGCTTATTACAATAAGTAGGTATAGGTACCAAGTTATTTTCGACTTCACTGATTTGGTTAATATTATGTAAATTCATGTGTATTTTATCTAAGCAGGATGTGCACGTGATGGATACGCATCTCAATACCATGTAGGAATCACAAAGGTGACCCTAGCCATTCAGTGACCAGTCATTGTGTCACGTTGAATAAACTGTCGCTACTGGGACTAATCATGGGGAACAAAAGGAATGTTAAATGTAGCTGGAGTGACGATTACATGTGTTCGTATCAGCTCAAATTAGGTCACAGGTTTCAAGAGAAAATATAACTTTATGATCGGTGTATTAATAGTGTCTCAACTTTTTATCTTATTTTAAATTTCTATCTCTTAACTTACTTTAAACTTTAATATGATTTTTCCATTAGTTACACAGTTCTGACGAGATAGGTAACCATCAAAACATCCCAGGCAGCACAAACCTTCTGAATAAGTTTTTTTTAACAGCAGTCAAAGTAACTAACAGCTGTGTAAGACTACCATATTAAGCTGATTTGGCGCTTACTCAGACGTTATTCAAGCAATTTGGGCACAAAATTATACTGCTAATAGCTGTGTTATAGCTATGTAACAGATGAATTAGTTTTGAATAACTGTACGACAAGCTGAGTATCTTCTGAACAAAAGCACTTTTTTCTTTTATTCAATCATTACAGCGCCGTTAGCCAGACAATGAATGAATGATGAATGAAATTGAATATTTAGGTCCTTCAGCTCCTTCACTTCACCTTCAATACACATAGCTCATAGCAAAATTAAATTGAAGTTGTGACAATTTCGAACTAGCACGCATTAAAGGTTTGGTGAAGGACAGCAAATTAAATGGCCGCATAAATATTTGAAGTCATCGCTAAGTACAATTTAATTTACACTTAACATGCAAGTTGTAAGTGCGCATGCAACTTTACCGTATATTTATATATACATTTCATGTAAAATTTTCACGCGCCACCTGATAAGCAGGGTTTTTGAGAAATAAACAACATCGTCTATTATGGTTTGTTTTTACGAGTGAAAAAATTTTTTCGTTGCATGCAATTTAAGGGGTCAAAAATAACCTTTTACTACTTTTTCCATGAATATTATACCGATATCGTTATTATAATTGAATATATGAGTATATAATTCGTTATAATTATTAGCTATTATTTTAGGTTATGTTTTTCATTATGGCGACGCTCATTCTGAAAAAAAAACTGCGTGCACAGCGGTTTCTCGTCTAATGTCTGCATAAGGGTAAATCCTGAGATCGGGCGTATTTAAGTGATTTCCGTGGCAGATTTTAAATCAAAGTATTATTGCATTTTACATGTATAACATCAAATTTCCCATAATTATAAGCACATCAATCAAATAGGCATCATTATAACTTGTTTTGTTCAGAAAATATTTAAATTTAAATTTTTGGTGCCACGGAAATCAATAAAGTGTGGCATGGGAATCAAAATTAAAACTATTTTGTTTGAATTCTATGTTATTATTTAAATATTGACCTCTACATACTAATCATATAAAATAGAAATGATTAAAAACGGTGATCCAATCAGATACACACCAAGCATCAAGTATTAAAAAGGTCTATATTGGCTCTCTATATGATAATCATGTAAACTAAATAAAATCAACGTATTGCAGTCTTAAACAATGTAAAAATATTGAATATATAGTCCTAGAATATGAGATTAAGTTCTCAGTCACAGTCACTGACAGGATTCACTCCAGAAGCTGTCATCATATTGTACATTTATCATTAGTTAGGTTAATCTGGACTGAAAGTTGCAGTCAGCCCATTGTTTCGTTTTATTTTTTCATCATACATCATCTCAGCCATAAGACGTCTACTGCTGAACATAAACCTCCCCTTTAGACCTCCATATATAACACCGGTGTTGGAAGCGACCTGCTTCAAGCGTCTTTCAGCGACCTAAATAAGGTCGTCTGCCACACTTGTGGGTAGACGTTCTACGCTGCGTTTGCTTGCCTGTAGTAGCCACTTGAACACTTTTCGACCCCATCAGCCATTCGCTCTACGTGCTATGTGGCATGCCCATATTACCACTTCAGCTTCCTGATCCGCGGAGATATGTCAGTGACTTTGGTTCATCTCCTCATTCCTGATTCGATCACGTAGAGAAACTCCGAGTATAGCCCTCTCCATAGCTCGCTGAGCGACTTATTAATGTGGGGATATAATGGTGCCGCATAAGCCACAGCGGCTGTCTACTATAGTACAATATAAAAAAATCTGATGTATACAATATAAAAAAAAAATCTGAAATAATGAAATATACAAATATAAACTGTCAAAATCACTTCCAAATCTGCGGCTTCGCTGTAGTTGGGTAAAAAGTGAAAGAATGCGCAAGAAAACTCAGGGGAAAATTGATCACCGTGGTAAAATGCCATAAGAATCAATACCATGGAAATCAAAATTGTATAGTTTTTTGTCAATATTTTTAAATACCATAATTATAGACCAAAATTAATAAAATATATGATAAACAATACCCTTTTTCTAACTGCACACACTAGTCAAAAAACCGTAATGGATAAAAAAATATTTTTAAACATGGAAAAGGTAATCAATGATCTAGTGAACCAAAACCACGGCAATCAATTTCTCACCTTCGTAAATCCAGTTTATAACAACGAGAGGAGGAGCCTCTCTTCACTATGTTTAGAGCGCAATCGAAGTTAGCCAATAACGTGCGTACAAGCTTCTAAGTATTGTGGTTTGTGAAATGTGGGTAGTTATGTCGCGCGCCATGGGAATCACTTTTTGTCTGGGGACAAACCTAAATTTGTTATTTTTTCTAAAACTACGCTAAGTACAGCCTTCGCGTATTTTTTTGATCATATAACAGTTCACCCTTTACAGCTTTGATCACAGGAATTAATTAAATTCCTTTTATAAATTAGTGTAAAAAATATATTTTGTTCCGAAAATGTGTAAGGGACAGCCCACGGTAATCAAATTTCAGGGCTTTTACATTTTTTTTTAGATACTTGCAGCTAAATATAACCCGATGTCTATCATGCATTAAGTAGATTGAACCTTAGACTAACAGGAAAAAAATACCTTTGGGTAGAATTTTTATGTTACGGGTAGTTTATTCCCCCAGACACGTAAAATTTTGACTCTCAGGAATCACCCATAACAGACATTATATGTCCACTTATTCAGTTGTTGTCTGGTTAAAAGAGGTTTCCACACAACATATTTTCTATAACTGTTCTATAATGACACACATTCGTACTATTAATCAAACAATTAGGATTCCTCATAAATATGTAAGTGTAACCCAATTTATTATATTTTTCTTTTTAGCTGTAGGTAATTAAATTCAGATTTTAATATTAAAATGTATTTATCTATCGAAATGTCAAACTACACTGACGCTAAATGCTGACTAATGTTCCAGAATAGTTCTTTTAGCTTAAATAATGTCTACTTTACCGTGAATACCCAGCAAATTTCTGCATAAGAATCTGTTACTAATGCTTTTACAACAGTTAGCTGCACATGACGGTAATTTCGTACTTAAATCGGCATAAAGTAGTTATAACAGCTACCTTAATTTCTGTTAAGTTACTATATGCTTCATAACAGACAACAACGCCAACTTTATAAAGCAGCTATGTAAGTGTCAAGCTGTGGTGTATAATACAGCTATAAGAGAACAGAACATCAATAATTCAGCACTATGCTTGATAATGGAATCTTATACCAGTATTATACAAAAGGTGACACAAACTCTTGAGTAACAGGTCTATTTATGATGACTATTCAGCTTTAAGAATTAAAATCGGCAAATTACAGAGCTAACTCAGCTAATAGCTTGATTATAGCAAAAAAAAACTTTAATACAGAACTTGGCAATACACACGGCTTCTATACATTTTTTTTTTTTTTTTTTTTTTGTTAACACCGGGAAAAAATGCGTTACGCATACCCTTCCATCGGGGGTATGGGAGGGTTATGTGGGACTCCCCGTGCAGGGCAGCTGCACGGGTATACCCACTAAAACAACCCGGCGGCACTCCCGCATCGTCTTTGGGACGGAGGCCTGGGAATCGGCAGAGCCTTGCATCCAGTCCTCCGTCGACGACTGCCCGCCTTCACAAAGGCGGGCCCTACACGCCCCTCTCAACAGGGAGGGGCCCGGGAACGGTCCCGAGTGCTCGGACGTTCCCTCCGACGGTGGAGGTGAATGTGCAATGCGGATGCAGGCGCCCCCGCGCCTGTCATCCGCTATTCACCACCGGGGGGCTGGCGTAGACTCATATAGAGTCGCCTTGCCCTACCTCGATTTGAGTTGCGGATCGCCTGAGACATCGTGGCGAGAGGGCCGTGCTGTCTCAGTCGCTCCGCAGCCTCCTTCCGCGTCATCACGTTCTCGCAGAAGGAGGCAACAGCTGCCCAAGCCTCCTCGCTTCCCAGCATAGATGAAAGCACACTGGGGAGCGAGAGGTCCGGCCCGACCACTGACGTCAGGCTCCGGCGGGCAACAACCCATTCTGGGCACACCTCAAGGGTGTGCTGGGCCGAGTCCGCTGTCGCACCACAACCGAGACACGACGGGGACTCCCTCACCCCGATCCGATGCAGAAACGTCCCGAAGCTACCGTGCCCGGTCAGGATCTGCACCAGACGGAAGGAGAGGAAGCCGTGCGGCCGCTCGAGCCATCCCTCCAGGACTGGCACGAGCGCGTCCAGCGTCCAGCGGCCAAATTTGGCGTTGACGAGACTCTCCGTCCAGCGGCGGATGACGGCCTCACCCGCGTCGCGTCGAATGGCCTCCCGTTCTTCCTGCGCAGGGCTCTCCCCGAGTGCCCTGCGCTCCGCAGTCCATTTGTACACCCTGGCGTGCACCGTCGCCTCTAGTTCCCAGGGCGGGGTGCCAGCCAGGGCGCACGCCGCCGTAAAACTTGTCGTGCGGTACGTTCTCACCATCCGCTGTGCAATGGCCCTTTGGGGCCTGCGGATAGCGACAGCGTTCTCTCGTCTCCCGAGAGTATCCGCCCAGATGGGTGCCCCGTATAGGGCCATACTTTTAATAATGCCGGCGTACAAACGCCGGCATCGCGCCTTAGGCCCTCCTATATTTGGGAGGAGGCGTGAGAGTGCGCCCGCCGCTTTTACCAGGCGCTTCGCCAGGCCCTCCATATGTGGCCGAAAACTCCACCGGCTATCTATGACCAGACCCAAATATTTAATTTGGTCCTTCACGTCTATCCTAACGCCCTTAACCACAATGTGGGCGTTAGAACGGACGAACTGCCGTGGACCGCTAAAAAATACGGCCTCGGTCTTATGCAGTGCCACCTTCAGTCCGAGGCGACGGATCCTTTCTGCAACTAAGGATCCGCCCGCAGAGGCCAACCTTGCTGCCTCACCAAAGTGCCTCCCCCGGGCAGTGAGAAGGGTGTCATCCGCGTAGCAGATGACACTAGTTCCCCGGAGGAGGGTTCCCCGCAGGAGCCAGTCAAAACCGATATTCCACAGGAGTGGACCAAGAACCGACCCCTGCGGAACACCGGTCTCCGAGCTGTAACGGAGTATGCGCCCCGTCCTATCTGCGAGAAGAACTTCGCGGCCCTCAAGGTAGCTGGCCAGCAGCCGCCGCATGTATGGAGGCACTCCGTGAAACCGGAGGGCCTCCAGAATTGTTGAGTGGGGGACGGAGTTAAAGGCATTGGCAATGTCAAATGACACGGCCAGCACTCCGTCCCCTGCATCCATGGCCTCTTTCACCTGGCCTTTGAGTCGGGCCAGGGCATCTATGGTGGAGCGGCCCCTCCGGAAACCAAATTGGGCATCGGAGAGGTCCGGACCTACCTCACAAAGGTGGTGGTTCAAACGACCGGCGATAACCCTCTCGAAAAGCTTACCGACCTCATCTAACAAAACGATGGGCCGGTATGCCGAGGGGGAATCTGTCGGTCGCCCTTCTTTCCGGAGGAGGCAGAGTTGTCCCTCCTTCCATAGTTTCGGGAACCTACCAGCAGTGAAGCACGCACTGAATAGGTCCCGAAACTTATCCTCCATCTGTGAGATGGCAATGACCAGCACACGCGCCGGGACGCCGTCCGGCCCGGGAGCCGTCTTTTTGGCGCGGAGACGAAGCTTCGCTACGCCAAATTCCGCTGACGAGACTGGAGGGATCTCTTCCTCCAGTGTGACCATCTCCTGCGAGAAGGACATTGCCGGGGGGATGAAGTCGGCCCGTGGAGGGAACAGGGATCGAACCACCCCATCCAACACAGATGGCTCAAGGGTCTCAGCGGGTGGGGGACCAAAGCGGCGGAGCTTGTTCCGCGCCGCTTTATATGGTGTCCCATAAGGGTCCTTGTTAAGACCCTCCAGCATTTCGGTTCTCGCCGCGGTAATCGCAGTCGAGATGGCCGTCTTCAGATCCTCCTTAGCTTTCACATAAAGGTTGTAAAGGCGGTCCTCCTCAGCCAGGACCCGCGGTCTGAGCCGTCGACTCCGCGTGTAGTCTCTCCTGCTTGCCACGCAGGCCGACCGGAGCTCCGCCAGTTCCGCCGACCACCAGTAAATGGCGTGACGGGGCGGCGGACGGCGGGACCGAGGCATGCTGGAATTGCACACCTCGGTCAGGGACCTCCGAAGCTGCACCGCCGCAGCGTCCACATCTAGGCCCTCACCAGGGGGCGTCAACCAGTCCTGGAGGAAAGCCGTCTCCTCAGCCAACTCTCGGTCCAGACGGGAGAGGGCCCACCGCGGAAAGGGGGATTTGCCTGAGGGAACTGTCCCCCGGGGGCCCCGGGTGGAGATGTCGAACCGTATGTAACGGTGATCCGACATGGTCTCCACCATCTCCACCCGCCAGTTCTCCACGCGGGCAGCCAGCGCAGGGGTGGCAAACGACACGTCCACCACGGACCCTCCCCGCTGCCGTACACACGTCTGAACCGATCCTCTGTTGAGAAGACAGACTCCGGCCGACGCCATCCACATATGGAGGGCACGGCCTCGGGGGTAGCTGGTGACCTCCGTGTTGTCCCAGGCCTCCGATCTGGCATTAAAGTCCCCGCAGATAAGGACCTGCCGCGGCGCCGCTCTTTGAATCGCCGCAGAAAGGACCTCAAGGAGGTCCTCAAATTCGTTATAGGGGCGGCTTGGGGAGAAATACACGCCTATGATGGCTATCTTTCCCCATGTAGCAGCCACGTAACCTATGCCTCTCTCTAAAAGCGAGAGAGGGGGAGAAGAGGGCCGTGCCAGTAGCGCCACCACGTCGCTATCATCTCCCAGCCACTGGCCGTACACCGCGTACGGCTCGGCAACCACCGCCACATCCACTGCCCACTCGGCCATGGACTGCATAAGCAAGTCCTGGGCCGATCTGCAGTGGTTTATATTCGCCTGGAGAATACGATGTGCGATTTTATCCATTATTCGGACATCGTATTCTCCTCTGCGGCCGCTGGGGTTCCCGGAGTGGGAACAGCGGAAGAATCGGCTGGCCGGGTCGGCACCTGCATTTTACCCTTCTTGGGGGGAGGATTGCAGTTCCTCCCCTTCATTATGTGACCCGCCGGACGACCACTGGCGGCGCACACGGCGCAGCGCGGAGTTGACGCCTTACAGGAAGCGGACTTGTGCCCTTCCTGGCCGCAGCGATAACAACAATTTGTTCTATCGACGCTGGACGGACAGAGCGCCCGAGTGTGTCCGATGGCGAAGCACTTGTAGCAGCGCAGAGGCTGCTCACCAAGTGCCCGGACCACACTCGAGCTAAAACCAATGAGAAGCCGACCCCTAGCAAGGACGGCCTCGGCTGCTGCAACTGGGCACTCAACACGAATGGTGCCCAAGCCACCTCGGCCAGATCTAATGTCCCGGCCTTTAACCGCTGCCGCATCGCATCCCCCAACGGCGGCGACTTTTGCGACGACCTCCTCTTTTGTTACTGAGTCGTCGAGGTCAACCACCTCGAGCGACACAGTTTTTACGGGCCGGGCTACTTTGGCCACATCTGCGATGACCTCTTGCAACTTAGTTGCAAAGAGGTCGGCGTTGGCACTTCCCTGCGCCCCTGGGAACTCAAAAATGCGTGCACCGGTTTGGGTTCGGCGACACGCAACTTTCTCTATCCCGAGCTGGGCGGGATCGACGCTGATGCGCGCCCGCTGGAGAACGGACATGTATGTCTCACCTTTTTTGGTGGCCTCCTCTGTGAGGGTAACCACGACCGCCGCAGACTTTGGAGCAGTCAAACGTTTTTTCGTTCCAGCACTCTTAGCACCCTTAGCTGTCGGAGCAGCAGTGGAGGGCTTGGGAACCGTTTTCTTCCCCACCCCCTTACCCTTGCCGCTCGTCTGGGACGGGCGTGAGGGAGCGGAGGCAGGTACGGCTGCCACCTTCTTTCCCTTACTCTTCCTGACCACTGTTGTCCACGAGTTGGACGGTGTGGTGGCAGGAAGAAGGGCATCTTCTCTCTGGGAGGATGGCCCAGGCATTGGCTCTCCTCGAAAGGAGGGCCTTGGCTCCAAGGAGAAGAGCTCCGGTGACAGCTCTCTCTGAGAGGGGGGGGGGGCCCGCCGTTGGCTCTCGCTGAGAGGGCGTCAACCCGCGTCTCTTATCGGCCGCAAGCGGAGGTCGGAGACGTTTCTCCGGCAGGAGTCGGTCTTCGATGCCTGCGAGGCACGCTCTCGTGAAGGCCCTCTCCTCCAAGACTACCTTTCGAATGATTTCCTCAAGGTTGGAGGGGGGCCCGACCGCTGTCTCCTGCCCGGCCTGTACTGGCCGTGCGGTAATTTCGGCCAGCTTGCTCTGCAGCTGGTCGATTTCGGCTTGTAATTGGCTGACTTTCGCCTGCAACTGCTGGGTTTCGTCAATCGCTACCCGCTGCATGAGCTCTTTTATTATGTTTCTCATGCTGGTGGTCCTACATTGAAGGGACTTTAAAGAGACTTTAGCCCCCTTGATTTTTGAGGATTTCTCCAGCGTTTGGAAGATCATCTCCTCGTCCTCTTGGGCCATTAGCCCAAGCTCCTCCTTGGAGTACTTAGCGTAGCTCATAGTGAGCAAGGACTTCCTCCGAGGCGGAGCTGGTGAATCCTGCACCGTGCGCTCCAATAGAGCCAGGTGATTCTGCGCCTCCACCAGACCCACGTTATGGGTATTCCCCGCCGCGACTTTGGGGTTTTTCACCTTTTTCGCCTTCACCTTCTTGGCCTTCGAGTTATTCGAGTCCGAGCTGTTACCCTCGGCTCGAACCTTCAAGAAGGCCCTCTTGCGGGTTGGCCGGTTGTCGACGGACATGGTCGAGTCCGAGGCGAACTCCATGGACTCGAAGTCGACGTCGACGTCCGACTCGCCCACACTCCTGAACATCAGGCTGGCCACAGATGGAGCGCGGCTTACCTCTGATGCCGAGGCATCAATGTCGTTGGGGTCCTTAAAAGGACCTTTCAGGGAGCACCCATGGGTGTCCCTGTTCGGCTTATTAAGTTCCGCCATAGTATATGTTAGTTTATCCGCCAATTTGCCGCCAAGTGTTGCGCACGAGATTTGGTCACCCGTCTGCCACTCCGTTACGGTGGTCAGACGGGGTCCAGGGCAGACTACGAGGAAGTATCTGTACGCACTTGGGGCCTGCCCCGGCTTCTATACATAGATAATAAAGCTTAACCCTGCATAAGGTTGTATTGTTGGCCAGTTATCTGACTTGTGTGCTGCCTGGGATATTATATACTAGCTACGCCCTGCGCTTTTTCCCGATGCTAAGACCCCAGTACTAAGATGTAAATAATTTTATAATTAATGACTTGGCTAAGCGTCTCTTCGAGGCTTCCGGTGACCATAAAACGGGTAGATTTCTCCGCTAAGGGCTTATAAACCTTTCGCTGGGGAATTCTGCTTTCATGTTTACCGGGGGTAGACTTCCTTTGCAGGAGGTCGACTAGGGTACCCCAACAGTACCAGTTATTCTACCGCCTGAGCAGTGATGTGCAAACATCACTGTGCTTCGGTAGGAGGGCACTGTAGCTAGTGAAATTACTGGGCTGAAGAGTCTTAACATCTTATGACTCTCAAGTAAGAAGCGTTGGCGCAGTGCACCCAGGTAGCACTGTAACAATTATGGGCAGCGTTATCTCTTACCATCAGGAGAGCGTCTGCCTCGTCTTCTTACTTCATTGTATAAAAAAAAAATGTGTGTGCTGAAATTTGGTATAATATAGGTATACTTACACCCTATTTCTGGAGGTTGTAGGCTACTTTTAAATTGAAAACCTTTTGGCAAAGCTATTATTTCATATTTATAGTTAAAATAACGTTATTATTTAGTTAGGTAAATCATCAAAAAACACCGACACATTATCTCATTACATAACTTAATTTAAAATCTCGGAGTGGTACGGGATGTCATTTAGGTTTTATGGTTTTATAAGCCATGATCATCATAAAACAACCTAAACGGGAATCATACTTTGAAATGGTAATAAAAATTATAATGAGTTTTGAGTTCACATATTAGTTTAACTGTGGAAGTTATAGAGGTTTGAAGATTTTTGAAATCTTTACTTTTGGTATATCTACAGTTATTTTAAACACACTTTTTTATTATACAGAGTCTTTGGTTATTCAATACATTGGTGTATAGGGCCTTATTGGGAAGGCTATGTTTTATGCACAATATATGTTCCGCAAAAATTTACGGTATTTGTGTTATTTAATTTTTATCGAAAAATCGTGGTGACCATTTAAAAATAATATATTTATTATTTATTTTTTATTATCTCATTACGTATAAAAAACATCAGAATATTATTTTAATTAATCAAATTAAATCTAAATTATCACAATAAAAAAAGAAGAGAACTAACAAATTTTGGCAATTTAATGAATCCGTTGAAAGTAAACTGCAAAATTTCTCAAGAAAAACATTAAATAAAATTTCAGGCAGATTTTTTAAAAAACATACGTTTCAACGTCAAAATATTTATTGTATTGTAGCCGATGTGTTATTCCAGGGTCGAAGCTATCTCTATATCAAATTTCAGCTCAATCGGTTTACCCGCTTAAGCGTGAAAGAGTAACATACATTCCGACATCCATACATTATTAAAAACTTTCATGTTTATAATATTGGTAAGATATTGAAGTCAGCTATCGATTTATTTAGCTTTCGTTTTAAACTGGGTACTGACAATTTTGAACTTCTTTAGTTATGTTCGAGATATTGCCACTCCGCGTGAATATTTGCGATTAGTGGGGCCGGTATTAGCTCAACAAACTGTTAAATCCATACATCAGAACTCGTTTCGTTCTGCGTCTTAAATAAAATAATAACATGTTTATAATTAAATCATTAACACCTACTTAAGATCTTAACCACTGGTACCGTCCATGGCGCTAATAACAAAAATTATGACATTAATCCATGGCGCCAACCAAGACAATATAATTTATTAAATTATCTTATCACTATACTCGTAAATAAAAAAATAAATAACCGGTATAAAAATAATCGGATTAATATATTGTTCATGGCGTTGCATTGACTTTTTAATTATGAAACCCATAATATTATAGAAACATAACAATACATGATATAAATAAAGCTATAAAACATTTTTAAGTATCTATTAATAAAATTGACAACTACTTGCTAGATGTAAAGCATTAAATATAAAATTGAATGATATTTTAATCATTTTCTATGGAGCATAAAATGAAATGACTTGCTCATAAATACAACTAGGTAGATAGTTTCCTTATTTCGATAACAATTTAATTTAATTTTATATTATATAAGTTTTTTTTATCATCATCATCATCATCTCAGCCGTAAGACGTCCACTGCTGAACATAGGCCTCCCCTTTGGACTTCCATATATACCGGTTGGAAGCGACCTGCATCCATGCTTTTTTTAACCCCCGACGCAAAAACGACGGGGTGTTATAAGTTTGACGTGTCTGTCTGTCTGTCTGTCTGTCTGTCTGTCTGTCTGTCTGTCTGTCTGTCTGTGTGTGTGTGTATGTGTCTGTCTGTGGCATCGTAGCTCCCAAACGGATGAACGGATTTTGATTTTGTTTTTTTTGTTTGAAAGTAGAGTAAGTCGAGAGTGTTCTTAGCCATGTTTGGTGGAAATCGGTCCAAGATGGCTGCCGCTACAAAATGGCGGATTACTTTTTTCTTCCACGACCCCCTCAATATGGGTATCAAATGAAAGGGCTTAACGAGTAGAATACATCCCACTATATAAAATTTAAAATCCAAGATGGCTGCCATCAAAAAATGGTAAATTACGTATTGCGTTGGGGGTTTTTTAAATTTTTAATTTAATTCACTTGTATATATTTAAGACAATCCAACTTCACCATACACAATGTTCTTTGTAACTTTTTACTACCTATTTAGTGGTAACCATTTATTATAGTCAAACTTTTTAATCTACCAAATCAGGGGAAATTCCATCGGTAATCTAGGTACAGTAAAAGCTTTTAGTAATTTTGTCACGCTTTTGGCTAATGTAATGATACTATTATTGCGTAAACATGGATAAGGTATAATGACGAATATTATCATTAGTTTGTCTATGGTGATGGTGTAATCATTTTTGAGGTAAATCAGTGAAATTTACATTGTGTTTATAATATAGAGATTGATTTATTTGATATTATTTATTATGAAGAGTTAAACAGTAGGAAAGTTTACTTGGTTTACTGAAGGACATTTTATTAAAGTTTTTAGGGGTTTATAGGTCTTATACAAGATGAGATTTTTGAAAAACATATTTTTTTACCAAATTGCTCCCCATTTTTTAAAGAAAGCACTTTTAATATGTGTGCAATAATATTGTGCAGGGTTTCACTTAAGATATTTTCGAATAGTTATTTCTATGAATTCATAATATTTCAAAATGTGACAAATAGTGCGAGCGAGAGAGCGCTCTTAAGCGGGAAAATTTGGGGGTGTTTCATAATTTAAATACTTTGTAGGTGGACAGCATTAATGTTTAGGTGCGATAGCATTTAAAATACTAGTACATAACACATTCTTCTACTTTATAGGTCAATGCCATTAATTCATCGCATCGGTTCAATTCATTCAAAATAACAAAAACATCCATACATATAATAAGAATGGAAATTTCTCCCCATTCATTGTGATCCTTTACTAAGGTGAACTGTGAAAATACGCATATGAACAAAACGACGCGAAAAAGTCGCTTGTGCGATCTAATTCGTAAAACATTTTGTCAATTTTTCCTAGGGAAACGTAAAATAAAATAATAAAATAAATAATAATCATTTATATCGGACACATCGCCCCTAATTTACATCAAAAATTCGAAATAAAAGTAATAGAATATAAAGTAAATTCAATTCAAAAAAAAATAGTGCCAAAAACGCTACAGACGCCATCTATCGATGTGGCTGTAAACTTGTGGTTGACCTTTAGTTTAATTTGGGCTAAATTTGTAAATAGTTTGTGTCACTGGTGTGGTTAAACAACACCACCGATTTGAATAAAATTTTCACTAATACGTTGCAGTTTTCTCTACTTGAAACTTAGTGTTGGTTTTAGTCAAATCGGTTCATAAATAAAAGAGTTATATCAATCTAAAGATTCGCATATAAAATGCTAATAAACAAGAATGGAAGTCATAGGAACCGCGTAATCAAAAGACAAAACCTCATCGAGTTTGGGCTCATTTGATTCGTCTTGACGAGTACTTTAATACTATATAGTAACCAGGATCTAATGATGGAGCTAGAAGGTGACCATAGGAACTCCGTGATTAAAAGACAAAACCCCATCGAGTTTGGCCTCATTTGATTCGTCTTGACGAGTACTTTGATGCTATATAGTAAACAAGGTCTGATGATGCACGACGAACGTAAATATAGTAATAGGGTAAATATAGTACATTTTGCACCTTATTTTTAATTTCTAAACCATGTAAAACCATCAGTTAACAAATTAAAATTCATTTAAATTAGTAAATGTAACTTATTTCCAGCGCCAGCGGAAAATAATGGAACTAATCTAATGTGCGCATGACGCGTCTAAATATCAGTAAAAAGTATCTTTTTGCTGCTTATTTTTAATTTCTAAAACATGTTAAATCATCTGAAGATAAATAGAAATTCATTTAAAATTCATTATTTTTCATACAAAGTAGCGCCACTGAAAATAATGGAACTATAATGTCTTAGGAAATCTCTTAGTTAAAATCGTTCGTATTTTTCTCTACAATTAACCTGGTATTGGTTTTATTTAAATCGGTTCATTAATAAAAAAAATATATCAATCTAAAGATTCACATATAAAATGCTGAAAAATAACCGATCGTTTGAATAGGGTTGATGCGTGTTTTAAGTAGTGTTTATTATTAAGTACCGTGTAGAATAGAACACAAGCATAATTAAATTATAATTATAATAAATAATGATGCAAAAATAAATGTAGTTTGAAAATAAAAGTTTGTATTTTCGCGCTTTATTTGAATGTATTGCTTTAGTGTTGCCAGATCATAGCGCTTTTTTGCTTTTTTTTTATCCGCGGCATTTAGCGGAACTAAATTTAATTTATTCGATTATAATAATAACTGTATATCCTAAATAATTTTTCTTTGTAAGATTAAAAAATAACTACGTATTTAATTATTAAGAAATTAACTATTATTATGTGAAATTACGAGGACTCAAAATCTAAATGTCGCCACTGAATCACAAAATTATCCGTTACACAAAACGGCCGCCGTTTGCAAGCGCAAAATGTTTATAAATACGCTTAAGGAGAAATTTTAATTATTTAGCCATTATATAAAAAGCCGCATTATCTTATTGTCGATTCAATTGGCCGCTTGCAACCCGCCGCGGCTCATTGCAAATATTTAGTTCAATTTCTAACAACAAAACTTCATAACAACAAAAATGGCGTCGACAGCTAATTCTGTCATACAAAAACAAAACTTTAAAAACAGTGAAAATTCGGACATTTTGGAAAAAAAATGTGATATATAAAAAGCTTTATTTCCAATTATTATTTATTGTAATGATTAATAAACGAGAGCAATGAAAAAGTGAAAGTATTTGGAGGTTATTCTACACGTGAAAACGCTAGGGTGTCTATGGAAATTGGTATACGGCGAACGTCTGCAGAATATTATTATACCTTCATCGGTTCCAAGGGCGGATCCAGGATTTGGTCCTGGGGGGGGCAAGGTGCAGACGGGCATATTATAATTTTTACTACGAAAAGTGTGTGTTTAGCTTACTCTGAACAGTTAGAAAGTTCAAATACCCTTAATAATAATTACGCGAGCAGCGTGTTGCGAGCGCCGAGAAAAAAAATAAAATCTTAACCAGGGCCATCTTAAGGGGGGGGGCCCTTAAATCTGCCTATGATTGGTTCTGTGGCTATAATGTAAATTGAGCACTCTTAGTGACTGATTTTTTAAATGTAAATTTGTATTATTGTAAAACACTCGGCCAATCATGATGACCGATGGTAATTGAGTTTAGGGAATTGCAACATCAGTTGGTTAGGTTAGGATGCCGGGGCCGCGGATGAATGCTTCGGCGTACCCGTTGCCCCGGCATTATGGCGTCCCGCAGGAACACCCCCAGGTTTTTTAGTGGGTATCCCCGCTGCTCCCATCGTTACGCATCATCGCCCCGCGCCCCCCGGCGCGGGGTGATGATGCGTAACGCATTTTTCCTGGGTCAAAAAAAAAAAAAAAAAAAAAAAAAAGGTTCGAACAGTGACCGCAATGCGCGAGCCGAGCGAGCGAAGCGAGCGTGCCCCGGGAGCGGCCGGCGATGCGCCGGATAAGACTTTTTCACATTATTATTTTTTAATTCTCTTTATTTTTTTGTTATTTTAATGCATCTATACCTTATATGATAAAAATGTAATAAGACATTTATTCAATAAGTTTCAATAATATTAAGTCATTAAATAAGTACTTGATTACTGATATAAAGTCTTGACAATCAGTCTGAGGTGTATTTCTACACATTTCACGCATGCAAATAAGCGGTGGCCGTTTGTGAAAAGAGCGCATTGTACGCACACCTTTCGTAGTCAGATAAAAACAATTTGATATATTATATACTACTAGCTGTGCCCAGCGGTTTTACCCGTTGTCCTATAACCGTTGTGTTATTCCAGTGTCTAAGTTATCTCTATACCAAATTTCAACTCAATCGGTCCACCCGTTTAGGCGTGAAAAAGTAACAAACACACATCCAGACATCCATTCTTACAAAACTTTCACGTTTATAATATTAGTAAGATAAATCCGCGTTTTTTGAGTGTTACTGCCCGGTTTTTAACTTTCGCTGCTGGCAACACCTCTCAACTCCGGTCAACAATAATAATTAGTTTGAAGCATCGTTTGAAGTTTGTAATTTGAATAATATTTTGTGAATGATTGAGTGTTCTTTTATCTTTTAGGTTTCACAAAATACTAATACATAATTATTTAGATAATTATTATAAATTGTTTTTTGTCATGGGGCAAAAGGGCTAAAATTTTAGCGTATCTAAGTGAGATTTTTTAGGTTATGTTTATTTATTTCGATTTTTGACATAGGTAAGTTTTATTATTATAAAGTTAGATACCTATTAGTTAAATATTTCAAAAATATTCCATTGACAAATTAGATTAATGAATTATAACTTCTTTTCAGTTTGTACATACACAAAAAATGAAACGAGAAAAAGAAAACAGTCTATGAAAGGATAAATATTATTGAAGTGAAACTTCTTTATCGGCGTTGGAAAAAAATTACCGTCACATTTTTTCGGTTACGCGTCACGGTTACGCGTCACACTTTTATAATTTGAAGACTATCAAAGAAAAGGTTTGTACAACTGTTTGCCTATAGAGTTACCTACTATAGGTACTTACTCTTAATTCCATTGATGTAAAAAATATTATTTTCATTAATGTAATAATACTATGCACCCAGCAGTTTTACCCGCTGTACCTTTGTGTTATTCTAGGGTCTAAGCTATCTCTATACCAAATTTCAGCTCAATCGGTCCGCCTGTTTAGGAGTGAAAGAGTAACAAACATTCATCCAGACATCTATACATTCTTACAAATTTATTATGTAGTAAGACTAGCTTGCCTGTCTGTATGTTATATCAATGTCTTAAGCTATCTCTATATGATGGTTAGCTGAATCGGTCCATCTATTATACCCAATAGGTGTAAAGAACCAAACTACAGTAAAATTAGACAGCCAATTGTCTCACTGTTTATAATGCAAACTGTTATTAGATTTAATTTATCTTAAAATGTTACCTACAATATTATATTATGATAGGACTAGCTGCGTCCAGTGGTTTTACCCACTGTACTTATAGCCTATGTGTTATTCCAGGGTCTAAGCTATCTCTATA
Organism: Hemithea aestivaria; assembly: GCA_947507615.1. NCBI lineage: Eukaryota > Metazoa > Arthropoda > Insecta > Lepidoptera > Geometridae > Hemithea > Hemithea aestivaria. The sequence goes on from OX382331.1 coordinate 14,381,332, forward strand.
CCAAGTTTCAGTTCAATCGGTCCACCCACTTAGGCGTGAAATAGTAACAAGCATACACCTTGGCATCCACACATTCTTACAAACTTTCACATTTATAATATTAGTAAGATGACTACAATATATAAAATTTGTTTTACAGCCTTAAAGAACTCTTCATATCGGAGATGTACATGAGTTACTGAATCTACTGATGAAAGCACTGCAAAATGAGTAAGCACCCGTTCCAGAGGAATAAATTAACAAGTTGAAGAACCCCTCGATTATATTTTAAATATAAATCTTTTATCATTAATTTTCTAATTATAGGTATACCATTCACATAACAGTTATTAAATGAGTGACTTTTAAGATCAAATTTATAAGCTATTCATTTGAAAATTATGATAATACATTAGTTTTTATATATGCATACAGTGGTTTTACCTGCTGTACTGTAGCCTATGTGTTTTTCCAGGTTATATGGGAAGTAACCGCTGCTGATGCTGATTTAACTAACTTAGTGTAGATAGTTTGAGTTTCGGGAAAGAAAATCGAATTGTTGCCTGGGGTAGCGAAGCAAAACTGCATTGAAAAACCCTGCACCATATTCTTCGCTACTCACAGCGGGAGCGAATATCGGTTTAGTCATCCATCATGTCTAAATGGGTGCACCAAATTAATTATAAATTGATTGACGCGTTACGAAGTGCGCGCGGGTCAGCTAGTGCAAAATATATTTTGCAAAAGAATCAAGAAAAATATGACCGCAGGGCAGTGCTGGCGCCAAAGCTATTAAACGAATGTATTTTTGATTTTTTTGTTGAATTAGTATTATAAGTAAACACATACATAATAGTAGAAAAAGAGAGACTATATTTCATCGAATTTTAAACTTTCCCTTTCATAAAGTCCTTATAAAAATAGTTTTAAATAAAAAGGTAAAAAAAGTTTTTAAGTTAAACGGTTTTATTGTAAACATGTACTAAAAGCTAAAAAATAAAATCGTGAGGCACGTCAAATATCTACAACTATCAGTGAAAATGTTCATTAGAGATTTAGATATTTGACGTGCCTCACGATTTTATTTTTTAGCTTTTAGTACATGTTTACAATAAAACCGTTTAACTTAAAAACTTTTTTTACCTTTTTATTTTTAGGCTTTTTAGTACAATGTATTTTACTTGTCAAGCCCTTTCATTTGATACCCATATTGATGGGAATGAAAAAAAAGAGGTTATCCACCATTTTGTAGCGGCGGCCATCTTGAATTTACAATAATATTGAATATACATAATTGTATTGTCACCAGAACCAAAGGCGCATACCAAATTTCAGATCAATCGGTTGGCGGGAACAGGGTGAAATTTCAATTACTAAATTTGACCCAAGAAAAATAAAACAGAGTAAGCTAAATAAAACCGTTTAAAAATGAACACCTCATCGAATTTCATAGAAAATTAGATAAGGTCGATCAAAATCTTCGTGCATAATTCAGCGAAACTAATGAACGGATTCTTAGAAAAGTTGGAGTGACTGTCTGTAGATAAATTAAAATCGAGTAGGCACTGGAGAGGCAAGTGACCTCCACCCGGACTCTCACCGGGAACTATGCGAGTGGGAAAAACGTACAAAAGCTCAATCGATTTAGTTCAGCACTTTTTATAAAAGTTTTATTGAATCGATTTTAGCTCAATAGAATGATAGCATGTCCTGTCCAAAAACAGGTTTATTCGTCCCGTATATCATTAAAAATTTTATAGGATACTTTTCCACAAATTTAAATCTAAAGCCGCGCTGGGACCTTTCTGTAGCAATATTTATTGCACTGTACCAATTATATTATAATATGTATATGTAACTATTTGTACTAAATTATAATTTAATCTAAACAAAGCTTTTTCTAAAGTCGCCTTCCTGCACCCGTGACGCCGGTTTAATGAGAAACTGAACGTATTAAGTAGTATGAATTAGGAAGTCTATAGTAAATAGTAACACAATACTTATGAAGGCTCGGTATAACGCTTAAAATCGGAGATGATCTTGCTTTTTTAATGATGATAATGTGGTCCTCAGTCAACCTTTACAGCTTTTCCGGATACATAATATAATCCTATTTGTTTTATGTGCTCACATAAATACTTTGACCAAACCGAACCTCAATATTTACATACCACTAATGGCGGTGTATGTTGGTACCTTTTAATAATATTATCTCGCTAATGATGTACGTAAACATGTTTGTCAGCATATGTACCTACCTATCTCATTAGCACCTGTCTAGAATTTTACATAATATTTGAATCATTGCATTATCGTTGTTAGGATTTGCAACAAAGTTATTATGCACTAGCGGCCCTACCTAGCTTCGCTTCCAGGTCCGCTAGTTTTTAAATAAAATTTAAATTTGATCACGACCTAACACCGTGAACACCGTTGAAGCCAAGCACATCTGACCGTCTTTGAAACAATTTTTAAGTAATTTTTCGATTAAGTTAAGGCATCTTCGGTTAATCGGTGAACACACCTAATAAATATTCCAACAAATAATGTAAACTTTTCCTTCTTTTTTGGACTAACTTCAACAATTATTATAAAATAATAGTTTAATGCACAAGGATTATGATCAGTATATCCTGTTTAAAATGATTGCATAAATTGAGTTATATTAAGTTCAATTGGTTCAAGCATCTTGAGTGCATTGCCACCTCAGTGTGCTTCACGACAAACCGACTCTTAAATATAAAGAAGTTGTGTGCCATTTTAAATTGAAATTTAATTTGAAAACTAACTTAAAACACTAGCAATATACATATAGCGCAATGGGCATGTTTGTTACTTCTTCAGGTCAAAATGGCTGTTTTGAATACTTTTTCGTTGACTAAATAAAATACCACTGCATTTTCTTTTTAATTTACATTTAAATATGATCCCATTTTCGAAGTCAGTTTAAAATTATCTCATCATCTCCAACCGGACACAAAGGATCCAATTTTACATTAATTTAGTTTCCAAACGAGCTGTATCAACATGCCAAAATCAGTTCAATGGCTCGTTTAATTTAGCATTCGTAATCACAGATCTGTAACGTCTCGGACCAATCTGTCTGTATTGAGAGGTATTCCCCACATCCGCCTGGCTCGCTAAAACCTATATCTACTATTACATTGTAGATATAGCATTACATAGATGTAGACGGTACGTAAACATAATGGTTTGAACTTTGATGTAATAAAGTTAATGCTTAAATTAGCCCCATTGTGGTTGGTTGATGACTTTTCTCACGAAATAATAAACTTAGAATAATATTCTTAGGTATTATAAGCCCACGATTTTCTGGTAAATTGATAAAACATTGTTGTTGTTATAAAGTTTTTCAATGACACATCGAATCTACGGTACAAAGAAAACAAATTCTACGCTTGTAGAAGAAAATATTATATAATTATCTCATTGTGATACCAATTTGACTCTGACAGTGTGGTTATTTTGGAGTATAAGCCTTTATTTGATTAGGTATAACTTGGATTTTCTGTAGATTGGCTTGTGGCCGATCTGTGGTTAATAAAAGTGTTCTCAACTGCTGTAGTAGCTGTAGTATTGTTAGTTTGTTTTTCTCAATAAAGGCATTTGCCACCTAAAAAAAGGTATAACATGTTTTTAATGAATAAGATCAACAGAATGTTCTTTTGAGGTTTTGACTCCAATAGAACAGTTTTATAGTGGTTACCCTAATTACCTGCACTGTTAAAAAACGTATTACAATAAATTATATGTTGTGTGACAACCTTTAGTTTGGAGTTTCAGGTCGCTTAATATTCCTAATTTCTATAAGGTCTCCAAGACCGATTGACTGTATTCGATTGAAGTCATAGATATATAATAGGAAATTTGTCTATGATTGAAGGTATATCTGAAGATCATTGCAAAAAGCTTAATCACTGATTTCCATGATTCCACCTTCATTCTGATCACGCGCCTTCCATGACTCCAGCGGTCTTACCTGATTGTCTTCCATCCCTGTTATTACTCTGTTTCATCATCTCATCGATTACCATTCGAGACAAAAGGTTCTGAGAATTGAGACATCCGTAATGTGATATCTCGTAATCGATTGACAGGCATTGATCGAGGTTTTTCTAACAAACGTTTAAAATTTATGAGTTTTTGCGCTCTTGTTACGTGTATAAGGCCAGAAGGGTACTGCAAGTGCGCTGCGCTATGAAAGATCTTTAATATAATGTCATAGTCCTCTCGTGACCACAGCTCATGTAACTGAGCCGAAACGACGAGTTTGATTTTATAATATGTTTTCGTAAAACTACAATTTTACAATATCTGCTATAATTCCCGACTTATGAAATTAACATGAGTTTAAATCGCGAAAGTTTAAAGTGTTATAGTTGTTTAATACCATTTTAATTATTAAAAAGTTTATGTAGTATACACACACAAGCGTATAAATATACTCTTGTATAGCTACACTGCGTCTGCAGACGTATGAATGCACACCTCATGCTTATGCTAGATCCCTTTGTTGAGTGGCAAAAAACCGACAAACGGCAGACGGTGGATTCGTTATTTGACCGATGTTAAATACCCACCACAGAAAAACCCATCTAGACGTTGGCTGACGTCAGATCAGATATCATCATCCAAAAAAAAATAAGAGAAGGGTATGTTCAAATCGAGAATGTTAAAGATCAAAGGCTCTGTTCAGTTTCTTAATATTGTAATTTCATAATATTTTAATTTTAGTCTATGATATTAATTTGTCAAATTCAAAAATGTCACCTGTCAAAGTCAAAGGTGCATCTGTCAAAATGTTTTGCCGCCATCTTCCCTTCAAAACTTTTACATGTCTGCGATACACAAGCTTTGGGAACAAATAAAAGAAATTAATTCAAGAAGCATCGTTTTTATTCAACAAATCAAGCCAATAACACTTTGGGGCTGCGAAATAAACATTGGTCCTTACGAGTCGGAGAGAAATCTACAAGAAAGCAATGGAAGCAAGAATAAAAGTTCAGTTCGACACGTGGCAGCGGATACAAAAACTGCAAGCAAACTTGAAAAAGTCTCCAAAAGAAAGACTGTCGAACGAAGCTCATATAACGACAAGACTGAAAACCCTAGAAGAAATGTGGGCGCAATTCTCCGTCACTCATACGAAAATCGTAGCCGAAGCGGAGACGGAACACAAGGGAAACAGTTACTTCTCTCAAGATTTATACGACGTGTGCCAAGAATTATACATTCAAATCAAAACTGATTTAACTGAATATTTGGACAAGACTCACATTCAAAAGGAGAATATTCAAGACTCAAGCCACGATTCTTCATCGACGCGAAAACATACCTTGAAATTGCCGAAAATTACCATAACCTCATTCACTGGAAAGTACACAGAGTGGGTCACATTTAGAGATCTATTCTCCTCTTTAGTTCATAATAATGGCCAGCTAGACGATGTAGAAAAACTTCATTACTTGAAAGGCCACTTGAAAGGAGAAGCAGAACAACTTCTGAGACACATTCCAATAACTAACGAAAATTATAAATTATGTTGGCAAACTTTACAAGAAAGGTATGATAACAAAAGATACTTGTCAAATTGCATACTAAAAACCTTCTTTGCACAAAAGAACATGAGTGGAGAGTCAGCAACAACGCTACGAGCAATGCTGGATTGCACGAATGAAACCCTGCATTCACTAGAGAATTTAGGAGTCAGCGTCCACGCATGGGATATCATAGTCATCTTCATATTATGCCAAAAATTAGATCCAGAATCAAGAAAGCAGTGGGAAATCAAACTCAGCGAGTCGGCCAACAGCCTGCCTTCGCTCACGATGTTCAAGGAGTTTCTGGAATCCAGGTCAAGGGCATTAGAATTTTTAGAGACTAAGGTAACCTCTAAGATAAAGTCGCACATTGCACAAGTAAGTCCATCAGACAATAAATTATCCTGCATTTATTGCAAGGAAGATCATAGATTGTACCATTGTAAAGGTTTTTCAAGTGAAAATGTTGAGTCACGTCGTAAGTTTGTCCAAACCAATAATGTTTGCTTTAATTGTTTAGGCACAGGTCACTCAGTTTATTCTTGTAAACATACTACAAGGTGTCGCACTTGCCGAAGAAAACATCACTCACTACTACATCCTCAAAGTGTTCAGTCAGCCAGTGTCGAAGTAATCCCACCATCACTGGCTCCTGCAGGTACTGATTCTAGTACCTCACCTGAAGTCACAACGTGCTTCTCATCCAGCAACACTCAAGTGTTACTAGCTACAGCATTAATCAACGCTAAGGCAACCTCAGGTAAGCTAGTTACATTAAGATGCTTGCTCGACCAAGGGTCACAAGCATCCCTTATAACTGAATCTGCAGTTCAGTTGCTGGGCATCAAGAAGATTCCACACCAAAGCTCCATCATAGGTATTGGTAGCAACCAGAATGATCTTTTAGCCTCAAAATCGAGGGTCGACTTCAACATTCAGGCGCTGCACAATCCAGATGTTTGTTTTAGAATTCAAGCTTTGGTGTTACCCAAACTTACAGCATTTTTACCCTCTAAGCGTGCCACTATGGATATTTTGTCACAATTTTCAGACATTACTCTTGCAGATCCATCGTTTGGCACTCCTAACAAAATTGATTTGCTTCTAGGAGCAGACATTTATGGGCATATTCTACTTGAAGGCATCATCAAAGGACCACCCGGGTTACCAGTCGCTCAGCAAACCAAACTCGGATGGATTCTCTCGGGGCCCATCGATGTTCCAGAAGAAGAAAATCCAATTACTTGCAATTGGGCGCAAGTATCACCAGACAACGAGCTTCTCAAAAAATTTTGGGAACAAGAAGCGGATATTGTACCAGTCCATACACCCTTCACCGAAGAGGAAGAAAAGTGTGAGCAAATCTACACTTCTACTACATGTCGGGACAGCTCAGGTAGATATATTGTAAATTTACCTTTTAAAAATCAGCCTCCACTATGTGAAGATGGGAATTCTAAAGAAATTGCTATCAAACGTTTTCTCCAACAGGAAAAACGTTTGAATAAAGACTCTGCTCTAAAAAGTCAATATTCTGAAGTAATTTCAGAATACATAAAGTTAGGCCATATGGAGATAGTGCCACAGGAGGAGGTAAACAATCCAGTTGCAGTTTATTTACCCCACCATGCAGTAGTAAGAGAGAATAGAGACACCACTAAGGTTCGTGTGGTCTTTGACGCATCAGCTGTGAACTCTAAGGGCACTTCTCTCAATGATGACTTGCTTGTAGGGCCAAAACTTCAAGATGACCTCCGACATATACTTATGAGATGGCGTAGGCATTCTATATGTTTAGTATCTGATATTGTTAAAATGTATAGACAGGTGAAGGTCGCTAAGCCACAAACAGACTACCAACGCATGGTTTGGCGAGATAATCCAGAGGAAGAGCTACAACATTTCCGGCTGCTACGCGTTACCTTCGGGACAGCATCGGCACCCTACCTCGCCGTGCGAACTCTCCATCAGCTGGCGCAGGATGATGGCGCTGATTACCCAACAACGGCTGAAAAGGAAAAAACACAATTTTATATGGATGATTATATGGGAACCATGGAGACAGTCGAGGAAGGAAAGCAGATATATGAGGAAATGACAAAGCTACTAAAGGGAGGAGGATTTGAGCTACAAAAGTGGACCACTAATAATGAGGAGTTGTCCAAACTGATAACCGAAGGTGAAGGTGAAGTAGAGAAAGAAGTAAAATTAAAGCTAGACACTTACCTTAAGATACTAGGTCTCACCTGGAACCGGAACGAAGACTCTTTTGAGTTTAGAGTGGAGCTCCCAGCAATGACAGAACCTGTAACTAAAAGAAAGGTTATCTCAGACATATCACGGTTATTTGATCCTTTGGGATGGTTGAGCCCAGTAATAATCAAAGCAAAAATCTTTATACAAAGATTGTGGCTTTCTGGAATAGAGTGGGATGAGGAACTCCCTCCTCAATTACTGACAGACTGGATAAACTATAGAAATAATCTAACACAACTTACCAATTTCAGGCTTCCTCGATGGATACATATAAAATCAAACGAAGAACTTCAGGAACTTCAAGGCTTCTGTGATGCATCCAACGACGGATTTGCAGCAGTCGTGTACTTACGAGTGATAGACAGGCAAGGAGAGGTACATGTCAGCCTGATTACATCAAAAACGAAAGTTTCTCCCATCAAACAAGTTTCAATTCCCAGATTGGAGCTCTGTGGAGCAGTGCTTCTTACCAAACTCTTGGTCGAAGTATCTGAGGTTTTGGGTATTTGCAAATCACACATACATGCATGGACAGACTCGTCAATCGTCCTTGCCTGGCTAAATAGTAGACCCAACAGATGGAAAACTTATGTAGCAAACAGAGTCACAGAAATCATAACTGCTGTAGAACCTCACCAATGGTCACATGTCATATCTCAAGATAATCCTGCTGATTGTGCGTCACGCGGCACTACTCAACTAAACGAACAAGAATTGTGGAAAGAAGGCCCAAAATGGTTGAAAGAGAAACACATAAATTATAAAACAACAAACAAAGAAGACACTCATCTGGAAGAGAAAAAGGTAAAACAATGTTTTACAAATATTAGTTCAAACACACAAGCAGAGAATCCAATTGATACACTTTTGTCAAAATGTTCATCATTTACTAAGTTAATCAGAGTAATTGCATATATAAAACGCTGGGTAAGGAAAGCAAAGGGAGAAGAAGTCAAGCTATGGTTAGAAACAAAAGATATTCAAGAAAGTTTGAAAACTTGCATCAAAATATCTCAAGAAAAAGCATTTTTTGAAGAAATAAGAGAAATAAAGGAGAAAAGGGTAATAAATAAGAAAAAGAGCAAACTTACCACATTGAATCCCTTCCTAGATGAGGATGGACTGCTGAGAGTCGGCGGAAGGCTGCATCACGCAGAAATGTCAGAAGATCAGAAGCACCCTGTCATTCTGCCTCATAAATCAGATTTCACCAAACTTGTTGTGGCTGATGCACATTTCAAAACCATTCATGGCGGACCTCAGCTAATGCTCAATAATTTACGGACTAAATATTGGATAATAGGAGCGAAACAACTGGTAAGAGCCGTTTTACGTAAATGCATACAATGCTTAAAGCACTCAGCCAAAGCAAGACACCAGATCATGGGACAATTACCATCAGTACGAGCTGCAGTCGCTCGTCCTTTCATCAACAGCGGGGTTGACTATGCGGGACCGATACAAATGAGGACATCAAAGGGCCGAGGACATCATTCTTTTAAAGGGTACATTTGCCTTTTTGTGTGCATGTCAACACGGGCAATTCACTTGGAAGCGGTGAGTGACCTAAGCACTCAAGGATTCTTGGCTGCATTTAAAAGGTTTGTTGCAAGACGTGGAGTATGTGTCAACCTTTGGAGCGATAACGGCACCAATTTTGTCGGTTCAGCACGGGAACTTAAAGCACTATTCACTGAAGAAAAATCAAGTATGGCCACAGAGATAGCAGAGCAGCTTGCAACCAATGGAACAACTTGGCATTTTATTCCTCCCCATGCTCCAAACTTTGGAGGATTATGGGAAGCCGGTATAAAATCAACCAAACACCATTTGAAACGGATCATTGGCACTTCTACTCTTACGTTTGAAGAAATGTCTACTGTTCTCGCTCAAATCGAAGCTTGTTTAAATTCCAGGCCTCTTTCTAAATTAAGTGATGATTCAGGAGACTTGTCTCCATTAACTCCAGGACATTTTTTAGTAGGTGAACCTCTCATTGTAGCTCCAGATTATAATTATGAAACATCTAATTGCAGTTCTCTCAGACGCTGGCAACTGACGCAGAAGATGGTCCAGAACTTCTGGAAAAGATGGTCACGTGAGTATTTAACCCAGTTTTACCATAGGTATAAATGGACAAACCTGACACCAGAGCCACAAATTGGGGATGTAGTGTTAGTGATGGAAGACAATCTGCCTCCAGCTAAATGGTTATACGGTTTGGTTACTGAAAAGCATACTGGTTTGGACAAACTCACACGGGTAGTTAGTTTAAAATGTAAAGGTAGCATAATCAAACGACCCGTCTCAAAGCTATGTTTTTTGCCTGTTTCCCCTAATTAAATTTAAATTTTTGTTTGTACCTATATCTAATTCATGCATATGAATTATATTCACATTATTCTACAATGTAATTCTGTTTAAAAGTTTAAGAAAACCTCTACTATAAGCAATACCTACATAGTATGTACCTTGATTATTATATGCTATGAAAAATTAAAGATTATAAATCTCTTTTTCAAATTGTGTTAAATTCAATGTATAATTCATAAGGTTATGTAAACAGAATAATTGTTTATGTAAACAAAGTTATTTAATGTACATGCAATTCAAATTGCATTCTTTATATTCTGTTTCAGTTAAACATATATGCAGTTCCTATCATGGTGGGCGGTGCCTACTCCTGTATGTAAAGATAATTTCATCCTCTTGATAAAATTTGTAACATTTAACTTCAGTAACATTACTTAGAGTCAGATTAAGATACTTTATTCATACATATTAACAATTAAGTTTGCATTATAAGATTGCAGGATGAAAATATCTATTCTATTAGTTATTTAGTGAAAATATCTTTCTAACATGTAACTTCAAAATAATTTTGTGTTAAGGATAAAATTAATGTAATATTGTCAATATCCTTAAGGTGAGCGGCATGTTCAGTTTCTTAATATTGTAATTTCATAATATTTTAATTTTAGTCTATGATATTAATTTGTCAAATTCAAAAATGTCACCTGTCAAAGTCAAAGGTGCATCTGTCAAAATGTTTTGCCGCCATCTTCCCTTCAAAACTTTTACATGTCTGCGATACACAAGCTTTGGGAACAAATAAAAGAAATTAATTCAAGAAGCATCGTTTTTATTCAACAAATCAAGCCAATAACACTTTGGGGCTGCGAAATAAACAGGCTCTAAACTTAGTAGTCTTACTTACTCTCATGTATCTGTCGGTCAAACGTTTTCCTTCCCTGTGGCGATAATATTTAAAAAAAAATACCACTTTTCAGAATGACCTTCCTACCGGTTCAATTATGCAAAAATTCCTTTGAGTTATAATTGAGTTAAGTTAAAGCAATTAGTGGTGCTAAGGAAAATGGAGTTTTGTGAAACCCTTTCAATTAAAAATAATCAATAGATTTTAAGAGACTCTATCCAATATCTGTAGAATATCTTGAAAAAAGTTGAGCATATCCCGATTGCCATTACATTATATTATTATACATAAATTATAATTAAATTAAGTTGGTATGTATAGTTTCCTATATATAAGGTTTAATCATATAATATATTAAGTACTTTGTAAAAATGGCAATAAATACTTTTTATTTATTTAAAAAATAAATCCTTAAATTGTACAAATACGGAGGTGATATCACAGTTGTAAATCTCAATAAATGAGCTAGGTATTTAATAAGATAAAATGGGGTGATTCTGTCTCTCACTTCTTCCGTTGCTTTATTTACTTCGTGTTAATATTATAATATTGATAATTATGTTCGTGTGATTTTGTTTTAAGTGTGAACTTGATGACCTATGAGCGCAATATTCACAATAACGTCATTAACTTGTAGCTACAATTTTTATTAGAGTCTTTTGGGAAAAAAACCAGCTTAATCCTATCTTTTGGATAGTAAATCTGTGAGCAATGTATTATTAATATCGAGTCAGCAATCTGTCCAGCCGTTTAGGCATGAAAGAGTAACAAACATTCATGAATATGTACGTCATTCGCACAAACTTTCGCATTAATTGAGTAAGATTCCCTAAAATCAGAATTGTCACGGATTTGGAAATTACTAAAAATAGCCTGAAGGCTTCAATGATTAATGGTTACTTATCTAATTTATTAAAGTGTTAGTCCACGTCAATTTTCCGAGAAATATTGAAAAATCGTTTCCTTCTTATCAAATATTTTCTATGTCGATTCATCTTATAATCCAATTAAATAACAGATAGTGGGTTTGTAAATTACTTAATGTTTATTTTTATAATTATTACTCAACGAAAATGAGTATGACACGAAACCTAATCATTTTCTTGCCATTAACACTTTTTTTCACTAATATTTTAATGTGCGAGTGTTCTATGTGTATGTGTCTGTCACCTCTTAACTCCTAAACTGCTGAACCGATTGAGCAAAAATTTGGTCCTACATATATGATAATACTAGTTTGCTTGCAGCTTTACCCCTATAGAGAATCCTTTTGTAGTGGTAGTCTACGACACCTAACTGTGTTAAAAATTGCAACCCAATCCGTTCAGCGTTGCTGTGCATTGATAGAACAGTCTCTTTCCTTTTATTTATTTATATTTTGTAGCTTAGAAGCAAGAATAACACAGATATTCTGATATACTGGTAAAAGAGCTGGATATATTAGGTATGTAGCTAATAATGTGTACAACAATGTAATGTGTCTATTAATGTCTTTGACAAAACCAATGATTTTATGCATGTAATACATTTTTGGGCAGCTATAACCGCAGGTCGCAGCTAATATTCAAATAATATTAAATTTTAATTTAATGTTAAGTCTCATTATTGGAGAGGAAATTAGAAAAGTGGCTCGGTCCTTAGGGTGTCTTATGTTACGAGATGTCATTATCAGCTGTTTTAATAGGTAACTTGATAATTTATCAGTATTTCTTATGCTATTTTATAATAAAGAAAATAAATTAAATCCTACTTATAATATACCTAACTGCAAAAGAATGAATATTATGTGTTCTTCATGCCTTAACAACTGTACTCATTGAACTTAAAATTTGGTATATAGGTAGCTTAGACTCCACTGCGTCTGTCACTCAAAGATATTAATTGTTAAATCACTTCACGCGCAGTAATTTAGCTGGTTGTGCGGTTTTTGCAATTTATAATGGAGGGTAGTTTTAAAAATCTTCTCCACCGACATCTTAAATTAAAAGCGCAGTCAGTGCGTGTGAGCCGAGCCAGAGGCACGTTGTCTTTGCTCCTAATTTCTCTGGACAACCCTCAACCGAGAGGTGTGTCCTAGTGATTCTGTGTCGTGCATCATTGTTGACCTGCCGAATTCTACAGCACCCTAGCCGTGCGCGTGTGACATACTTTGGAACCTCTCTTGTCGTCACTAGACTGCTTATGAACTTTTGAAGGTTTAGTTTGGAGTGCAGTGGTTGGACAATCTGCAGGACTGCCGAGCCGGACTACGTCTGCTCCTGCACGAGGCGGCCTGTTTTTTTAAGGTTGGTGGTGCCCTTCAATTCTATTTCTCTAGCGTGTTTTGCAAAGACCTGGATAGTCGTTCCTCACCTCATTCATACGTACACATACCTCATTCAGTCCACTTATATCACCCGAGATAGTGTATCCCCACTGTAAAAACTCAAGGATCTAATACGCATTTATTTTAAAACTAGGTTATGCTGTTTCCTAAATATCCAAGTTTGACGAGCGGGCCTATTAAATGGAATTATTTTAATAACAGGTGAAGTTGCGAGTCGTTAAATTCACTCCAGGTTGATGCCTCGTATCGTCTCCATAATTGATTTCGTCTTGACGAAGTTTAGGTATTTGCATGTCTAATACTGCTTAACTACAGTATAACTTCCCGAATATCTTTAGCCAGTACTGATAGAATGTGGAGAGATAACTACCATTTTTAAAGGTTAGGTACGTTTGACAGAAAATTAAAATTAAATTGAGTTCGATTTCGTACTCTGGTGAAGAACAATGTAGATTTTCTCAAATCGTAAGGATGAGAAAAATAATACCTAACTAGCTGCTAAATAATCTTGAAAAACTTTTAATTCTCATTAAATTTTAATAAGGATTTAGGATTGAAGTAGTTGTGCCGGTTTTACCCTCTGTAAAGTTGCCAAGACATTATGGCGTGAAGAAAACAATTAATACAAATTAAAGAGCACAAAATAAGAGTAGTAAGAATTAAGAACAAAACCCTTGAAATTAATTAATATGAGGATGCACTTCTGAAAAGAATTTATATTATGAATAATATACTCGATTTTTTTGTTACTAGTAGTTGATCAGTTTGCATACTATTTGTAAAAAATAAAATCTTTATAAATTTAGTAATTAGCTCTTCTCCTAGATGACCGTTTAACCGACCGGGAGAGGTTTAAGAATTAATTTAGGAAGGGTCGCCCTCGGAGAGAAATGCCCATATATTTTGTATGAAACTTTGGAATTAGTTAATTTGTCATCTGTGCAGCTTAAACCTCTCCTGGGCATGTGTTTCAAAATAAATTAATGGAAAACTCTGATATAAATACATTCTTTCTAATTCAATTTGAAAAAGGCAAAAACTGTTTACTTGATACCAATTCAGACAGATTTTGAGATTAATATAGGTTATAGCGAATTTTCTCTAAATATTAGATATATTAGTCTTTGTATGTTTATTTGTGTGTATAAACATATCGACATTTGTTTTAAGACAATATAGAATAGGAAACAATATAAAAGACTTAAAACCTTCACAAAACAAGGTTAGTGGGAAAAGCAGCTATTGCGTAGAAAAAAAGAAGAATAAAGTGTAGCAAATTGCAATTTAAGGTGCTCCTTTTAATCAAGCTTCAAAAAAATTATGAAAATTTTCCCAATTCGTCAAAATGTCCTTCTTGATTTTTTTATACAAATCAAATCAGTTAATTCGATTTTTTTAAATTTCAAAACGTTTCAGACGTTTTTAGTTTATATTAATAGTATCGAAATCGGTCGATAAATTTTCTAGTTATAAATGAAAATTTCACACTTGCTTATTGAAAGCGAACTTGAAATCAGTTTCATAATATTGTAAAATTTACTTAGGTATATCATCCAATTTCGTAAATTTTCTTTCACACCAAGTACAGTCAGCATTTCACACCTCTACACTTCTCACTTAGCAACATTGTGGTTGTACCTGAAACTTTACTACGCGAGTTCTGAGTAGCACCAACCAACCAATAAATTAATAATGGCCCACTAACAAGATGTTCGGGAAACTTGCTCATTATTTATGAACACTTCGGTTCACAGCCGTCTTTGTTATCAAATTAGCGCGTCATGCACCCGTTATTGTTAAAGAAATATGATCTTTATACCAAGTGCGTAAGAGCTATAGTTAAGTGTAGTGTTTGAGTTCTCACGGCCTCGCGTCCTTGAAGATTTTGTGACCGATATTTGTGGCCAACTGTTGAATGCACGTTCATACACTAATTTGAGTCTATGATTTATGATTGTGCAATAAATGGTTAAGATTTTCCACGCGTTGATTGAGTTTAATTGTGGCGTCTTGATGTCTATCAAACTATTAACCAAGCAGATATGAACCAATTTATAATTGCGCTTGTTAATTAAACAAAATGTTGCAGACGTCTATGGGAACGAGCTCCAATTCTATAGTGGTTCTGTAATATTAATAGCCAGGTAGGTCGTCGTTATCGCATATTAATCTAAACTATGTTTGTTCCGGCTAGAAAAACGTCATAGCCTGGAGGCTTTCCGTTAATAATTTTCTAAGTAGAGCTGAATGAAAGATTGTATCAATATTACGTCTTGAGATTTACGTAGAATTTTAACACATTAATTAATATGTGTGTCTGTAGTCTGTTTTAATTGGGATCCTTGGTAGTTCAACTATTTTTAAATTGTAGCTATCGACCAAACAACATATTCTAGACGTTTAAGAATACTACGAGCAGTTTTTAATATATTAAAGGTTAGCCTTTGACTTCGATCTCGTGATGTAAAGCGTCGATGCGGCCGTATAATGTACCAGACTGAACCAAGAAGGTGGTATAAATCCCTCCCTGGCTTCACTGAACATCATGTCAAAACACGATCATTAGACCGCTAGGTCGGTGCGGTTTTGTCCAGTGTAAAATTACCAAAAAACTCCAATATAGGTAATCGTTTGGCAAATGTGCTAAGTCTCAAATATATTATATTCGTAGTATGTTGGCATTGGCTGACCATTAGCTATAACTATTGTATTATATGACGTAATCCGTTATCCTAACCACCATTACACAAGCATTAAGTTGCTTAGCTTGGGGTTAGGTGTCGCTGTGTGAAATGTCCTGATTTTTTTTTTATAATTCAAGCCCTTAAAGTGTATTTTGTCTACCTCGTAAAATTACTTTACTTTAAGCCGTACAAAATTAATATTCTTAAAAACACAGAACTTTAAAATTAAAAATCATTGTCGCACATTAAAAGTTAAAAAGAGCAGCAAGAAATTTTTATGTTTGTCTTTTTTATACTTTATGTAAGTATCTACTACCTATGTCCTATATTGTAGATAAACGGCATAAACTCACTTGAATTTGCTTCGTGCCGACCGTTTCAACCCTGTACGAGGATCTTCTTCAGGGAGAAAAAAAGAAGAAGATTAATCTAAATACTCACGAATCGTATATTGTTATGTGCTTATTCTGTAATGTACAAAATAGAATGGAGTCAAGCATAAAAGTTACAGAATGTAAAGCTAACTGCCCAATTAATATTAATAATGTAAGAGACAAACCGAATCATTACCAAACCGCACTCGAATATCGTTAAATTTTAATTGTACAAATTAAGCTTCAAAAGATATCAACGCGTCCAATTCAATAAAAACACGCCACGTTAATTTTGCGGTGACAAAATAAATAGCCACAGTAATAATTAACAGTTCAATTGTTGTTTAAACGAAATGTGTACTCTGGAGTCTGTTCGAAAAGTGAGGAGTCGTATGAATTGAGGGATTTTACTATTGGCCTAAGTTTTCCTTGCTTTAGGTAATTCACAAGTCATAAAAGACTAATAGCAATGGTTAAACAACATAAATTCAATTAGATATACATCATACATATAGGATGGCAAAGATTTAAGTACCTCGGACACGGGAAGACGGTTTTTTTCTTTTGTCGATACACAGAAGTCAAAGGAAAAGTTTTTATCATCATCAGCTTCAAGCAAAAGCACCCTCAACTCCCTTCTTGCTTGTTAGAAAGTCATAACATTATGTTACTAGAAGTCTAGATCCAATGGAAACCTGCGATATTAACCAATCAGCCTATATTATCTGCAATTCCGTTGTATAAAAGCCAGATAAATATAAATTTACATCATTATTTCATCGTAAGACCACAGCTCATCTCTTATTGCACAGACGGTAACCGTTGAATATTAATGCTATTGTTCTGTATACAATTTGAAACAGTATCTTGGCTGTAATCTCTGTGATTGCTTCCTAATTGCCTTTCCATTGGTGACGTTGAGTTATTTACATCACCCTTTGTCAATGCCGCTAATGCCTTTTGCTAGTCTCAAGTGTAGAATTGAAGGAATATTGTAAATAATTCATGATGTTAAAATCAGGTGGATCAGATGGACTGATGATATCGAGAGACAGGGAGGAGGCAGGTGGATGCCAGGACAAAAAGAGACAGTAACAGGGAGAATGGCAAAATGAAAAGGAGGTCTATGCCCAGCATTAAACAATTGCAGGCTGATGATGATTATGATAAACAGTAGTTAATACCAATGCAAGTTTACCGTACCTACACTATTTTATAGGCAAGTTGATAGCATATTGTTTTTTTATAAAGTGCATTTCGGACAGAGTGCCTAAGAGCTTCAGGTACAGATTCAACCGTCTCTATTGTTCCATCTTAGAATTAGAGCCTAAATTATAATACTCCATCACTACATGGATTCACCATGTAGCAATGAAGTAACCTGGAGAAGTATTTCATTGTTCACATGTAGCAATTTAGTTTCACTTTCATTATACATACAGTGAAAGTCTGGAACTGCCTACTCACTTTAGTGGTCACTGAAATATAAAACTTGGTTGTCGACAGGAAAGTTTAATAGGTTTTTGATAGGCTCCTTAGCTTCGCCTTCACTTCCCAATAAGTGGGATCGTGGTTAAACGCAGCTCTACTTATGTACGATAAAAACATTTTTGAGGAAGATAGACCACATGATATAATTTAGTGTATTCGTATGTTGGTTAAAGTAGTTTAGACTCTAGAATTACACAATTAGTCTAAAATCTATTCCTATTACAACCAACACCTTTGACAACCTATTCGTAATATGCAATAGAAACAGCTATGAACTATGATAGCTTATGGTAATATACAGCATGCTATCTCAAAGGAGCGTCTTTGATCCACCCACACTCCACTACCACCTTATTACCTAAGACATAAGGGCCATAATGTATTGTCTAATACAGTAATTATTCCCCTGTATCACATCCGGATTCCAGACTATATGCCTCGTGACACGATGTCTTGCACTTGACGTGAGGTAACGAGAATTGCTAGAAACTCGTTTAAATTCTAATTAAGTATACTATATTGATACATATTGGCCATTGACATGACCATGATTGATAGATTTTATCGTGAATCATGATTTGTTTCTGTAGAAAGTGATATTGTAAAGTTCGCTACACACTTATGTTGACCAGTCAGACAACAAGATCAAAAATGTGTCGTATTCTTCAAAAATAAAAAGACTTGACTATGGTTCAAGACTAGTACTAAGTTGTCTTTATGAATTATTGACCTATTTACACCGGTCGTAATTTTTTTTTTTAATTTTAATGAAGTAGGAGACGAGCAAAACGCTCTCCTGATGTTAAGAGATAACGGCTGCCCATAATCAGTACAGTGTTACCTAGGTAAATATGTGTCTTTTTTTAACCCAGAAAAAATGCGTTACGCATCGTCACCCCACGCCGGGGGGGCGCGGGTATGTGGAACTCCCCGCCGAAGATAGGCGCGGGATACCCACTAAAAAACCTGGGGGTGTTCCTGCGGGACGCCATAAAATATATAATGCCGAGGCAGCGGGTACGCCGAAGCACTCATCCGCGGCTCGTACATATGTGTCTCCTTCAGCCTTATCATGCCATTCAATAAATATTTTCGTATTTCGAATCATATAAATGTGCAGCGTCAAACGCTCCTAGAGACCTAGTAAGCACACAGTGTCTAATGTGCTTGACTTACTTTTAAAACATAATTTTAATTAAAACAATCGATTTAAATTTTTAATCAATTAGACGTGAAAGTTATTAGAAAATAGATGACTACCTCGATAAGTACACTCTATTAGGAATGTGTCACAATACAATGAGTAAGCACAAAAACTATTATTTACAGAAATCGTAACTAAAAAACAACGATTAATTAGACATTATCTTGGATACCATTGCAGCGTTGCCATAACGTTACTTTTGTAACGTTTTACGTTACTTTTTGACTCCTTGCGTTACTTTTGCGTTACTTGTTTAGATAAGTTACTTTTCGGGACAGTGATCTTTATTTTAAATTGAACTAAATATATGAACAACTCTTCCTTGTAATGGTAAATAATATAATAGTTAATTTGATTTAGTAAAGATTAAAGAATAAGGCAATTTCGTATAACTTTTGGTTTAGTAAGAAGATTTAATTATTTTTTTTTGAATAGCAACTTTTTAACGTAATGAACGGAAAAAATAGGAAATAATAACTGAAATGTTTGAATAAGTAAGCGTATAAATTCGAGTAAGTGGGTATATTGTATAAAAATACGAAAATTTTAAAAATACGTTACTTTTCTTGTTAAAACGTTACTTTTTGTACTTGATAAGGTTACTTTTGAAGATAAGGCACTGGCAACACTGTAACATTGATATATAGTATTAATATGTACCTTCGCAAAGATATATTGTGACTGATAGAGTCATAAAGTTGTCCAGAATCGTGGCCATCACCCCTTTATTATGATGAAATCACGGTAAATATAAACATTAGGTTATTTACGAGGTGGAATAGTGAGATCTTGTGGTTTTCGTATCCGTAATTATATGGAAAATTGGGCACATGTCGTATCATGAAAGGAGCCTACGCTCTGTGACAATCTGTGACTCATGGTTCATTCACGTAAATACATTTTTGATCGATGATTACGCGACTCGATTAAAAATTAAGTTGACTAGATCGATAAGTGAAAACTAAAAACATTGCCTTTTGAGTAAAAGAATATAACAAACTAGCTGCGCCCATCGGTTTTACCCGCTGTACTATATGTTATTCCTATGTGTTATTTCAGACCCTAAGCTATCTTTATACCAAATTTCAGCCCAATCGGACAACCCGTTTAAGCGTTAAAGAGTAATAAACATACATACAGAAATCCAGACATCCATTCATTCTTACAAACTTTCACGTTTATAATATTTGGAAGATTACCTCTTTTTATAATAGTATACATATAATAATATATAAATCTTTTCATCTATTTAAGCGCTTTGCAGGTAGAGCAACTATGGCAGCAACTAGCACTGACAACTTTTTTTTATTATCCGCGATCAGTCGCAAGACTATGAGCGGTGTTATATTAAACTAGCTGACAACTAGTTGTTTCGTCTTAATAGGTACAATAGCTACATCAAACAGGCCTTAAATTGGCAATCTGCACCAATTATAGTTTAGCAGCGGTCATAGATTACCTCATACGAAACAGCTAGTAGCTAGAAAGTTGCCAGTCCCAGTTGTTACTTAGTCTACAAATCTGCACCGATACGTATGTATGTGTGTAGTCGTATGTATAAAGCAACATAATCTTTCAATCAGCATTTTCAGTCCCAATCATTAAATTTTTTATTCTCGTTTAACAGCCATGCTAGCTATACATACCTATATAGAGCACATACGTTAATATTTGTGTAAATATAGAGTATTGTTGATTTTGTGCAGGAAACGTGTAGTTTAAAATGAACAAGGACGCAGTTGTTAGGCTGCGACTCTTATCAGACTGTTATTAGGTATAAGTCATCATTTGTGTTTAATGGTTATTGGGTTTTATGTCATTCTATGTGCTTTTATAGAATCGTACCTACTTCTAATTGATTTAGTTTTTATTTTTTTATTTTTATGATTTCGCTACGCCAGTGTAAAATGTGTGTACTTATGAAACAATTTCTTGTAATCAGGTTTGCAATAAAGTATTATTGTATTGTATTGTATTGTATTGTAAACTGCGGGTAAAACTTGCGTAAATTATAGTGTTACCCATAGTCGCAGAATAATATTTTCTGCATAGGCCGGAATAAAAAAAATCAACTATCTAGCTATAACGGCTCATGAGATAGAACCTAGTAATGACGGACATCGAAGTCTTAGTATTAGGGGCTCGTTTTTACCCCTTTGGGTACGGAAACCTAAATGATGAGAATTTCAGAACATGGAGGAAGACTATAATATAGCCAGTGGTTGATTGAGAGAAGATAAGAATTATAGTGACTGATGGACCATATATTATAACTAGAGGTAGTCTTTTAAGACAAACTGATAATTATCATCTCGTTGCTCACAGTTATTCACTAATGTTTTCCTATCCGTTATAACTAAAATGTCATAAAACGCAATAGTGATGAAACAGCAATATTTTTTAATTAGGGTTATGGTAAAGTTCGGTAGCAGAGTGCATCATGACATCATTGGTTTCTGTATTCAAATGAAAGTTATTTTGTGGCTGAGCCTATATTGCAAGAAGAATCGTTAAGTAAAGACTATCCAGAAACGGTGAATTCGTCACAAATTTTATATTATGGTAAAAGATTGAGTTTTAAAGGTTTACAGTGTTATGTTCGTTTAATTATTTCATAAATATTATATATTATAATAACATGGCGCAACATAAAATATTAACAGTCCCTAACTGTTATATTATACGACCTTTAATTTATGGCAAACCATTAATACCATTTTAAGATTGCACCTACCAAATAGAAAAAAAATCCAAATGTCTATGAACATGACCTCCAATTTAGTGGTGAACTCTTTATAATAAATGTAATCAATTGATTCGTGTATGCTCGTTTCTTCTTTGTACTTTTTAAAATTTTCAATAAAACAATGTTGAGATGTTGAGATTGATGGATTGACATATTTATAATCTAATAGTAGACTAGTAGTCGACTAAAGATGTTTTGAAATAAACATGGTTTCAACTACTATGAATAAAAACAATTTTATGCATGCACTCTTAAAAGCTTTTAAAACTATATATCTCTACCTAGATTAGACTATATTTCTGTATTCTAATTTAGAGACCAAAGTGTTCTTTTCTATATTTACTAAAAGAAAATTGCAAAATTATGAACAATAAAACATTTGGAATAAATTTAGATGATGCGCATTTTATTTATATTCAAATTAGGTATGATATTAAAATAGGTATAGTAAATAGTTTATGATGATCTTTTATTCTCTTTACGCTATAAAATCAAAAATGCTTAGAATACATTCCAATGCCGTTTTATACTTTATCACTTAGATATTTTTCTATCAAGTTAACTATTAAATAATATTATTTTTAAATTATATGATTAGGTTAGATATTTTCTATACCATTATTTTCCTATAACCAGTCATAGTCGAAAACTTGCAAGGCGCAGAGAAGATTAGCTTTGCCCAGCTGTTTATTCGCTGAAAATTACCTACATAAGTATCTCTAGAATAACTCCCTATGATCTTAGTTATTTTTGTCCCAAAGTTTGGCTTCATCAATTAAACCGTTAAGGCGTGAAGATGTAAAAAGCTCACACTCATAAAAAATGCTTCTAAAATATAATTGTTAGTCAAATAATAAACTTAAATAATGTTCAGCTAATGGAGTGCGAGAATCCTTTTACGTATGTGACATGTCGTTATTAATCAGAATTGCGTTTTTCCGTCAAGTCACATTTTTCACAATATCTGTGTAAAAGTCGTAAATGTTATGAAATTTTTATTTTGTGGACACAACATTTTAAATGGCTACTAAAATTAAAAAAAAAATCAAAAGTAATTTTTGTGTATAGTCAAATTATAGGCACGAACTCGAAGTGTCTTAAAAACCTTACAAACCTTGGCAGGTAGGTATAATATTGCAATTGTAGGTATAATACGTATTACGTATTTTTCAGTGAAAAGTTTAGTTTTGCATACTTAATGAGAGCTAATTAGCTAGCATACATTGTTTTACTTTTAAAACATGTAGTTTTAGGATTGAGATGTTTTGGTACAATTTTATTTTCGTACTAACTGCGCCCAGCAGTTTTACCCGCCGTAGTGTGTGTTATTCCAGGGTCTAAGCTATCTCTATACCAAATTTCCGCTCAATCAGTTCACCCATAAAACAGGCGTGAAAGAGTAACAAACCCACATCCAGACATGCATTAATTCAAACATCCATACATTCTTACAAACTTTCGTGTTAGTAATATTTGAGAGTGCAGATTTAATTTAAACATTGCACATCGAGACGATTTCATATATAAATCACAATAGCAAAGGTTTATTTATTCTATCAGTTATGATTAGTGCGTTATATTTCGCGGCAAGTTCCAAAACAAATGTTTACATTCGTGTCTAACAAATTAGCGCGACTATAAAATATGGCCGAGCCATAAATATTCATCTAGAATTGTCATCTCATTGATCTTTGCATAATTATTTTTATGTTATTTTGTATACATTTCCTTATTTATTATTATTATTAATACTTATGAAACAAACGTGTAATAATTCGTTTCGGGGTGATAAACGCAAAGCAGTTTTGTATACTGTGTTTTAAACGTTTACGCAAAACTAAAATTGTAATAGGAGTTTTACGTATATTCACAATGATCATCAGATGAACATCTTGCTTATTGTCAATATTCTCAAAACGCTATAACAAAATTTTCTTTGTAGTAATTCTTTCGTAAACTAAAATTATCAAAATAAAAACTTACATGACTGGCAACTTGCTCGTGCTGCGAATGTAGAGAGTCGAAAGCTTCACTGTTATCCAAAAGATTTTTCAGTTTCAGCGGCTGAGGCACTTTGATACGAAGGTTTGGTTTCACTGACTTGGGACTATCAACACTTTCCACACTGAACGGGCACTTGGCCGGAGTCACATGTCCATTGACTTGCTCCATGGTTGCTTAGTCGCCTTCGGGAATAAGCAACCTTTAGTAGTTGACGCAACGATCGCGATCTAACTGAGCCGGCGGTCGATTGCCGCTTCGTATATATGCATGCTGGTGGAGATCCGGAGCTGGACTGAGGTGGTCGAGCCGAGCATTCTAAGCTGAACCGCAAAAAATATCAACAGATGCGTCACACATCGCCCGCGCCGGTACGCAAGCGACTGTTGAAGAATGATATCCATCGCGGATGTTATCTTGGATCAAGGTGATCTTATCAGATACTGACCAAACGATGAGTACCGTAATCTATCGCATTCGGATTTGTAAGAGGTTACGTCACATAATACAAGTTTTATCGCCGAAAGAATTTTGAAGCCGGTTTTACATAAATAGAATATGTATTAAGTATCGATTCTGAGGAACCATTAAGACGCATCTTAGAAACGGAAGAGGCAATGTCCTCTATCACATCACCGCTTCTAATTCTAATCTAATTCCTTCTAAATCGCGCCCTTTAGCGTTCATTTATTTTGCATTTTTATGATGAGGACTCTCGTACTAACAACTGCTTTAATCATGCACATTGCCTGTATCTACTTAAATAATAATAAAAAATAATCGAAGTTTTTTTTAAAAATATGTATATATGTTAAATAGAATATAATAGAAAACTCTTAGGTAGTTTATCATTTACATAATAGCCCTTAAGAAATAAAGATATAAGTGACTGTGAAAACTTATAAAGTTGGGTATCGGGGATGCACCCAAAATGTTAATACATATTAAGATTACAATCGCGATAAACCTTTAAATTACATAACTGGTTATTTTGGGAAATTCCTGCCATTTAGGTACTTATATTACTCTCAATGACTATTATTACTTAATACCTAATAATATTTTCGTTCACGTCATAAAAATAACATGTTTACGAAGAATCAACAACCACCACGTTTTTTATAGATCTATGCGCACAAATGCGTTTTTAAATAACTTTAACTTATTTAAAACACGTATTTGTAAATAAAGTAGCCGCTATCAATCAAATCAAAAGATTTATAATCAGTTTATCTTATCTATTAGTTATAAATATCTATTTGGTAGCTATACAGTTATATTGATGACTAAATTACGCATCAAAGAAGTACCGCTTTCATTGCCGTCCTATAAGTCCTACAATACAATACAATACAATACAATACAATACAATACAATACAAATACTCTTTATTGTTACCATATACTACTAATATTATAAATGTTAGTTTTGTATGTATGTATGTTTGTTATTGTTTCACACCTAAACGGTAGACCAATTGAGACGAAATTGTTAACCCTTTCAGAACTGGCGTGCACAATTGTAGACATAAGTTACAATGAAAAAAATTGCATACCTTAATCTTAATACTAAGTAGAACGGGAGTCCACATTTATGCACATTAAGAAAAACTAGATTTTCCGAAAAGTTGAAGACTAAATTATTATTTTTTTAATTGTCTCCTTACTATACTTTAGACACACGGAATTTACCAATTCCACGGGATGAAAAAAATAATTCAGGTCTGAAAGGGTTAAGCTGAAACGGCATAAAGCGGGAGGTAGATAGTTTAGACCCTGCAACAACACATTAGGCTTTTATAAAGCGAGTAAAAAAAAGTAAAAATCTGCTGTGTGCAGCTAGTAGAAATAAAAATAAATTCAAATATCGAAAAACGCAACCTAAAGTCTTACTTATTGCCTTTTGAGTGAGAATCCTTTTGCCACATAGTTCCTATTGGATTCATCACCTTTATCCTGTCCTCGCACCCAAAAACATTCCGACATAAAGAACGAGCAAAATGAGGCACATCCAATATATAATTTGGCTGGATACGTTGGTGTAATTTTTGAAAAAAAACTGGTCAAAAATAGCCCAAACCGAAAAAGCTTACAGGAAGATAGGAAGGTCTATGCTGTGCTGTGGATAGCAGTTTATAATAATCTAATAGAAAAAAAAACTCTATTCAGTGGTCAAAACTGGTATTTCTCATATTATTTGTGTCGTAAAATTTGTGAACTACGTGGGTATAGTTTCATAAGAAACTGTCTCTACAATATTATGTTTTCCTGTTATCCATCAAAACTTAGAAAACAGTGTTTGGTAAAACCGGGACACATTCCCAGCTTCCCAGACTGAAGTCTTAATAAATTTTCGTTCAGCGTTTACCGTGTGTTACAAGTACAAGTAAGCTTAAATACGCTCTGACGTAGAACGAGGTAAGTCCCTAAACCATCGGAAATAATGTGCCGTGAAGGTATTTGTGAGCTAATGCAGTTGCAGCTAATCTTATGAATAATTGCAGTAGGTACGGGTATGTCTATTTATTGTTACCGATGTAGGTTTCTCGTGGCCTTGATGGATAGATATATGTATGTGAGAAAAATTAAATAAGACATTAGAAGTATAATCTCGTTAGCATACTGATCCGATCATTAATTATTATAATCCGACGTTACTACTACTGCGCAGCCACTAAACTAACTTTAGGTCGGTCAAAGAGATTTATGCTACTTAGGTCTTGGATAATACAAATTTCTTTCACTTCCACGCCTGTCATTAGGTTTTTTCTCGTAGTAAAAAATAGAAGAAGAAAACATCGATAATTATCGTTAAGGACTTACGATATTTGTAGCGACTGTCTAGTTATTATTTGGATGTAATTTTGATACCCGCCTAACTCTTAATTATTATATTTAAAAATATACTGTTGATAGATATACGGAATTATTCTCTTCATCTCTAGTATTATTAATTATTTTCCATGCAGTTGTATGAAACTGTATTATACAGTTTTATTATTGTCCAGTAATCGTAAGGAATGTGTTATTTTGTTTTTACAAGCGCGTCTATTTTCATTCATCATAACCGTTCATGTGTACCTGCTACCACAGATACATACATTACACACATTATTCCATCAGATGCAACACCTAAACAAGGATGCGTAGCGAATCTTTTTGAAAGGATTTGAAAAAAAAATGATATGAATGATGATTTGGATTTGAATTATCAACGTTGAACGGACGGCACGAAGCCGAAAAAGACAAGTGAGTTTACTAAGTAAGTTACTAAGATAAATTATTATTACCACGACTACGCCGACTAATAATTATAATTCATTTTCAAACGTTTATTTCCAAATCGATATTTAGGCACAATATGTTATTTTATGAGTGAAGTTAAGGGTTGCACTCAATGTTCAAGATAAATGAGTGAAAAGCAACTGAAATCGTGATCGTATCGCTTAACACAAAGCAAACGGTATAATCATTACGTTAATCCATTAAAAACGGTGGTAAAGGAGAGAATTACATAATTTTTTGCCTATTTGTAACTTTTAGACTATAGTGGTACCAGTATTAAAAATATCACTGAGGTTCATGACCCTCAGAATTGGGGAATACGACTCAAGGAGGAGGAAGTAAATAAATTGATTTAACATTTTTAGTTATGGTACTTTTTAGTTATGCTACTTTTTGATCTGCTCTGTCTGCCTATACATTTTTTTTTATACTAAATAGGCCTACGTTTGACCACATCCCACCTGATGGAAAGTGAAAATGCGGTCGACGATGGATCACGTATGATGCCAAGAAAGGTACCTATTCACTCGTGCCTTGAAGATACCCAAGTTGTACCGCTCGGGAAACACAGATGACGGCAAAGTGTTCCAAATGCGACCAGTACATCTGCGACAGCTAAAACACCTATCTAAGCATGACGACCGTTATTGCATTACGGTGTTTGTGTTATCTAACACTCGTACTATTTATACCGGCGGAAAAACAATCTAATCATAGAGCGAATTCATGTGATTGTGATTGAGTGTTAAGGTACATTTCGGTGGTTCACGAAAACAAAATGCCTCCAAAAACATAACTTGTAAGCAAGTGAAATTAAAAAAAAACTTTTTTAAATCAGGTCTTATTATTACCATCTAGCACCAAAGTACTCGTCTAGACGAATCAAATGAGCCCAAACTTCATAGGGTTGCGTCATGAGTCGTTTAATTACGAAGTTCTTATGGCTACCTTCCTGCTCCATCATCAGATCAGCTCCAAGTAATAATAATAATATTGCATTGCCATCCGATTTATACATGCATGCAAAATTTCAGCTTATTCGGAAACCGGGAAGTGGGCGAAATTAAACTTGCAAGATTTGAATACAGACAGACAGACAATAGACAGGTGAAAGTAAATAAAAGCTTGTAATAGACTTTACTGTTTTAATCACATTTTCAGTGGTTGCATTGCTACATTTTTTGATGAGTTAAAAGTTAAGCTGAATTCATATCAGCTTAAAAGGTAAGCCAAATCAATCTACTCGATCAATCCTTCAAAAAGTTAAATTATTTTTTGTCCAATAGTGGCCATTATGATAACGATTTTTTTCTGTTTCGACTTTGACAGTCTTCCACCCAAATAAAGGCTAGTGTACCTATTAAAGTTGAGTCGACGTAACACTCTGGTATGATTGCGTCTCTAGCATAATGATTAATCAAATGTAAAAACCTGACAATATGATTCTGACGCGTTACTACACACCAAAACACAGTAGTGAGGCTCTAAATTATAGCAGAATCCCTAAATTAATTCAAGTCATATAAGTCAAGTATTTACGTATTAAAGTAAGCAACATAAAGTTATCGGGTACAGGAACTTTTAAATGTGAAAAACCACAAAGTTCAGCTATGCTTTTGCCTGCAATACCAAAGGCATTCTAGTAATTCGTTGTATATAATGTAGAAACCGTTAACTGTCCGGATAACCGTTAGTTTCATGGCATACTTATTGTAAAGTGTTATTTATGCACTATAAAGAAAAAGTGAAAAGGACTAACTTTACAATAGACCTGCAAAAATAAAGGATTTCCTTCATCCTTCCTTTTAATGCAAAACTAAATCTTTCCTCCCTTTCTTTAGTAGAGCGTTCAATCTTAAAATGCATTTACACGTTACATCCTAGTGAAAGTATCGATGTGCCTAAACTGATTCAGCTGAAATTTGTTACACAGAGGTAGCTTAGACCCTAATTTAACATTAACAGTTGCCTTTAGGTTTTACCCACTGAAATCATTGTCGGTAAAACCGCTGCATAAATAGGTATCTACGGATAGAATTCTGACACTACACTTTTAGCTTTATCTAAACCTACCTATATGCAGTTAGTTGAACCACTCTTAAATTGCATATCGGTCCAATTAACGTCAGGGACATTGTGTTTCACTTAGAGACGCAATTTAAAAATGGTCATACTCTGTGTCTTCATTATTTATTTAACGTCAATAGTTTAGAAGTGGTTTAAATCACGTAGCCGCAGTGTTGTAGTTCCCCGACCAATAAATTCGACCACAATTAGGTACCCAGGGTAAGTATTTACCGTAAGTTACAGCTAATTGTTTTTCTTACAGCGGGCTTTTTCTTATACGTATGTTGGTTAGATTGTTTAATATTCCATACTATTGAGTAAACATAATATTGACCATATTATGTTACTTTACGTCATTGTTTAAATTATTTTCAGAACCAATGATTGCTTTTAACTATTGCTGTAAGTTTTGTAATAGAAAGAAAGCTATATCTGAATTGGTAGTAAGTGAATCTGAAAATCTTTTTTTTAATTCATTGTAAGTTCCTTCGTCCACGATCTCCTCTTAGTACCCATCGGTTTTTGCGTATTATTAGGATATACTAGCTACGGCCAGCGGTATCACTTGCTGTACTTGTAGCCTATATGTTATTCCAGGGTCTAAGCTATCTCTATACCGAATTTCAGCTCATCGTTCCACCCGTTTAGGCGAGAAATAGTAAGAAACAAACATTCTTACAATGTTTCACGTTCATCTGTGAAAATTAACGGCGTAAACTCACTTGTTTTTACTTCGGCTTCGTGCCGACCGTTTCGATCCTGAGTTTATGCCGTTAATTTACAAAGATGGATCTGAACTCGTAAGTAACGAGTCGTTTAGTTTAAACTTTCGCGTTTAAAATATTAGTAGGAAGTAGGATTTTTAATTGATTAATATTAAGTATATATCACTTGATAGGAACATTTTCATTAAATACAATCTAAGCAGCTGAAAAGTGCGAACAGATGTCCTATAAGATTCAAAAGAGTCCATATAACAGATTTCGGCGAGGCGAAGCGACAAAAACGGAAAGTAAATACCAAGTAAACGGGGAACATTGTTTCCTAACAGGCATGTAGTCTCGCGTTCAAATACACGATTGTCGTGATTTCCTGACAATTTTTCCCACTATTTGTTCTAAGGGAAGGGTAAAAAGGAGAAAATAAAATACTCTCTCGAATACGAAGGAACTTTAATAACCAATAACAGACAAATATTACTTTTGATTTTATAATCCATTTTTTTTCCATATCGCATGTTGATTACACATTTTGAAACAGCATTATTATTTTGAAATAGTGCATTAGAATAATACTTGGCGTGATATGAACTTGATAATATTATTTTAATATCTAACAATTTACGCAAATCCGATCCCGATAAATTTTAAGATTTCATATTTAAATACACGGTAAAGACAGTAAAATGCACAATGTTTAATAATAGAAATATTTTAGTAACATCAGAAAAGATTTTGTATATGAAATTCTCATAATAATAGAAAATATGAATACATTTCTTATGACTAGCCAGAGGATCACAAATTTGACACACACCTATCAATAATATTAGTAAAAGTTGGAATAATTATAGATTAATTTTAAATACTTTTTAAAAATGTTACAATTATCATCTAATAGATCATGATTGACGATCAAAAAAGTAAGAAACATTTTAAATATTATATTAAATGATAAACATAATAAAGAGCTTACAAAAATAAATAGCTTTTTAAAATATTCTCATTCCCATTTAGCCAAAATAGTTTTAAAACATTTAACTACCTAATTATTGGGTAAAATCGTTGTAATGCAACCAATAAACAACGACACGTTAAATAATTTTCGTAATAGCTATCTAATCTATTAATAAAAAAATAATATACTTAAAAATAACATTAATATTTGATTATTTTTGTTAACACTCAATATAATACTAAATTTATTTATGGACATTGACAAACAAGGAAAGAAACTTAATCTTAAAGTTAGTTAAAGTTTATATTACATAGGTTAGTAATTTCAAAGTTAATTACATGTAAATACCTACTAAGTATTGGTAGATAATATTACATTTGAGAAATTCACGAAATCGATCGAAAGTTACATTAAAATCGATTAAGCTGCCAGAAGAAAATCGATAGTTGTGCTTGTGCGTAATACAAACCCTGCATAAAATCCATAAAAAAATAACGTTACGCATATGAATATTGAAGCATTTTTCATCTCTTCTCTTCTTAGTCGTGTTCTCGACATCTCTAAGGTTAAAATTATAATACTGAAGTGGAATGATTGTGTAAAGTTAGCCAAACTATGTACAATAAATTAAAACTGATTATTATGCACAACCCTCGTGGTGACCGCTGCGGCCCCAAATCAAATTCATTTTAATCCAAAAGCCAAAGTTGAGGCAAGGGGACAATAATTGACTTGTCTTATAATTCTGAACTTAATTTATAGGCAATTTAAACATACGACGCCAAATCACTTAATGCTAATATTAATTTGAGACCATTGATTACTTTAGCTTATCATTTACTAGCAAATTAGATTTATCGATAAAATTGTCTTATTTCAAGACCAAAATTTCTCAGCTAGTTATTAAAAATAGCGCATTAAAAGCAATTTTGAGATTTTTAACTGACTCATCTCGCTGACTTGGCATATTAAATCTTTAATATCAAGACTGGTGTCTTCAAACTCGATTCAAATTAATACTTTTCTGCAGTGCAGGATCATAAAAGGAGAGTTGCTCATAAAAATAACGGAAACATTTGAATAAAGTTTCACTCGTATAAAACTGATTTTCATCTTATCCTTTTAAGCAAGCTTCATGATGTGTATGCAAGTCAAGAGAGTCTAAAATATTAAAATTTTCTTCAAGTTAATATTAAAAAACAACAATTTAATAGTCATAAGTTGCATATCCTAGCCCTGCTCGTAACAATAATAATTATATCCGTAGACTTTCGTCTCTCTATCATACAATTTATTCTTGACGTGACTGTAAGTGGAAGGAAATAATCTTCATGATTACTACTATCAACGAAAAATCGACATGTTTAACATGTTTTATTTTTTTAATTTTAACTAGTCTAAGAAATAAAAGCCAAGTGAGCGCGACGAGTCACATATAACATGGTGTAAAGCTACGTGAGCTGATGATGGAACCGCGAGGACCGGCGTCATGGGAGTGCAGCCACGCGGTTCCTTCGAGCCTCCTCCCGAGATGCACTGTGGACCTCAGCAGTACGTAGGGTTATACCGAATATATCCTCGTGGTAGCGATTCTCCTCCTATACCAAACAAAAAAATAACTATTCAATAAGAATAAGTTATAACAAGAGTAGGATGCTCAAAAGACAGAACAATGACACAGCTATCACAATATAAAAGAATAGGAGTTGTTTTAATGGGAATGCTAGCCATTAAAAAGTAATGAAAAGCAGAGAGCACACTTTAGTAGATGTAGTAAAAGATCAAAACAATATGAGTGCCAAGTCAACCAATTGAACAGAATAAAAGTACGCTAGTGCATAACAGTAAAATTCAAATAGAAAATATCAAAAGGTGTTCCTAAACAAAGCAATATTCTATTCAAGGATAATACTGAGACCACGTACAGATAATATGCAAAGGGAGCAAAAAAAATATAAAAATAAGGTGGATGCTTGAAATATAACTATTTCATTATAATGGAGGTGGAGGAGAGTTGAGAATTCATGACAGAGCCAAATCCCAAAAAAATAAACAAGTGAACTTTACCTTGAGCATGAACATGAAGCTGTGCACTTCTTCATCAGTCATGTTCCCATGTTTCTTCACAATGCCTTTCAGTTTCTGGTGCACATCCTCGGCCATCTTACAATCACCGCACACGTAGAAATGTGCTCCTTTATTTAACAGCAAATCATGGATCTCCAAACCTTCCTTTTCAGCTACCTCTTGAACATACATCTGAAAATCATAAACTAGTGAATTTAAAGAACTAAAGAAAGTACATTTTCAAATTTTGGTTCCTTTATACCTTTGGAACATTTTTCTCTCTCGATAGAGCGAGGAAAACTTTCGAAAGAACGCCTTCTTTGAGCGCTTGCTGTTTCTCTTCTCGATACAAGTCCATGGTTCTAGTTCGGCATCCGAAGAACAACCATACAGGACCAGCAGTGGAACGATTGCGAGAAGTAAGCTGAGCTCTGCGATGATGCCAGAATCCACGGAACGGCGCTATTCCAGTTCCGGGACCGATGAGAATTAGGGGAACTGACAGATCTTGAGGCAAGTGGAAGTTTGGAGCGCTAGAAATAAAAAGGAAAGGAATTATGAAATGTTACAATGAATAATGATTTTTAAATAACAATCGATAAAAGAGATTATTCTGTTACCTTCGAATAAAAAGATAAACCTCATCCCCAGGCTTACGATCCATGAGGTAGTTGGAACAGACACCGTAATGCACCGGTCCTTCGCCATCTGTACGGAAATGATATCACTTACTACAAAAACTAATCAATCTTTTTTAAGACCGCTATAATTAACTACCACCATTGTCTAGAGCGGATGGATAAAATGTAAAAATAGTTTGTAAACCCGATTTCAGTGAAATACGTGTAACGTAAATCGTACGTGGGAATGGGGAATAATAAACCGAGCGACATTAATGCATTACTGTGTTTATAAATGGAGTAATGTACGTAGGACTAGTTCTTGTATTAGATGAATCACGCGCTATTTCAGTTTATGATTTTTTGATTATAGATACAAACGGAGCCTAACAATGGAGGTATTGAAGGTCGTATCATAGCAGGCAAGCGGTAAATTACAGTGGGTAATGGGTATTCTCCAATGATCAATTTCTTTATGACATCACCTTTTCCAGGTAAGACAACTTGTAAATTGCAAAGGTTGAGTTTTTGCCATATACTAGAGAGATATTATGATCTTTGGTTTTATGCACATGATTTAAATTAGCAATATTCAGATGGTATTTGACGTAAGTCATATCATAACCATGATAAATGTATGTGATTTATAAAGCGAATTTTTTTCAATAAAGAATAATGATATTGGTTTGTACAAACCTTGGGTCCTATAAGTCACAACTGCAACGGTAAGATGCAATCTCTTGGAATGAGCCAATGGTGATGACGATATGGAGTAAAATCTTGGTTGCAACGGAGACAGCAGTGCAGCAAGTAAGGAAGCACACGGTCTTGCTGAAGGAAACTGTTCCAATACTTCAGCTAAAGTTGGATAGTGGAAGTGACGCCAGTCCTCGTAGGCTGCTGGGTCCTGTATAAGAATAATTTGTTTATAATATGGAATATCTTTATCAACTTAGAACATGGAATATCCTTATCCTTATAAACTAAAAAATGCAAGGATAAATTTAAAAAGCGCATTAGACAGTAATCAATCCCTAAAAATACATTATGCTTAGGGCAGTCATTTATAAATTTTAAATTTGAAAATTAGGACTTTAAAATACTAACCGTAGAAAGATTATTCAGTTGTTTCCTCTCATCATCATTGTCACAAGTTTTGGCCAAATATTGCAACAATATCGTTGTGGGTGGAGTTGTAATATCTAAAAACCTTGTGAAAAGCTCTCGCACGCTTACTATTGGTAGTCTTTCATGTGGCTCCCAGGATTTTACAGGACCTGTAAGAATTTAGTCATCAAAATTTAGCTTTGTTTTATTTTCTAATGGTTGTCTGGTAATTGTTCTTACCACTTGAAGTGTGAGTTTCCTTCATAAGTTGCAGTTGCAATGGTTCGTCATGATCATCGACGTCTATGATTTTGGACAGTATACTGTCTACCAATTCTTTGCGATTGCATGCCATTATACCTACATGGTCTCCCGGATCGTATTTGATTTCATCCTGTTACATTTTAAAATATATTTTAATCTATAAAATTCATAGTATTACTTATAATATTATGTTGTTATAGTTACCAGTCTATTGTTCGTTACCTTTGGTTCCATATCAATAAAAATAGTAGATCTTTCAGCAGAAGCATCACCCAAATCTTTATTAGCCTTCACAATACAAGACACAAATGTTTTGTTAACAGCAGACTGAAGAGATTTTTGAAGTGGTGGTGCCTTACAGTTTAGAGTATTGAACCTTACTGTCTCTTCACTGAGAGCCACATTGCCTAGAGCACGTTTCGCTTCTTGGAGAGTTTCATCGTCATCTAAGCAGAAGGTTTCACAGGCAACCTGAAAGAAAGCACCAAAGGAGATTCAATCTCGAACTCAATAATTCTATAAGTTCGTTTAAGAAATCATTAGAGTGTATTTCCGAAAGCTACACGAGCGAAACAGAATTAACGCAACGAATTGACTAAACAGTCAATCCATTGTTTTTCGATTCCTAGAAATTAACGTTGTCATACTGAGAGGCCCACTTCCTGATACCTCACTACTGTTGGCCTTATCTTGTCACGCGCAAGGTCGAACATCCATTTAAGAACTTGTCAAAAGTACAAATACATATTATTATTTTGTCGTAATGCGTTAAACTAACGCTAATTTCTGAAGTACTACACCGAAATATTCAACATAATAGGATGCTTAATTTGACTACTCTTAAATTTCAGATTGTTCTTATAGATGTAAGATTTTTTTTTCTCATAGACATTGGAAACCTGTTAACTCACATTGAAAACACTAGAAGCCCACTTCCTAAATGCCTGATCCTGTCCACACATTTCGTCTCCAGTCGCCATGTCATGGATCCTCTCGCCTCCGAGATCGACTAACAGTTTGTCCACATATTTGCCAAAGTTACAAAAGTTTGGGTAAGCGCTTGAACCCAGAGCAAAGACTGCGAAGCGAACGTTGCTTAGTGGTCCGAAACTGTCTATGGATGTCGCATCTGTTGTGCTTCCTAAAAATTAAAGACAGTCATTATAAAGCCCAATAATGCAATACGGCTTGTTGTTTTATTCATTACAGGTTAGCCTTAGACCATAATCTCGCATGATATTAAGCCCGTGGATGGTAGCAGACTAAATCTAGAGGGCTGGATAAATTCCTCTCTGGCTTTACTGAATTTTATGCCGGAAAACGGCCATAAGTCA
Organism: Hemithea aestivaria; assembly: GCA_947507615.1. NCBI lineage: Eukaryota > Metazoa > Arthropoda > Insecta > Lepidoptera > Geometridae > Hemithea > Hemithea aestivaria. The sequence goes on from OX382331.1 coordinate 14,417,591, forward strand.
TAATGACTGCATAGCGACACGGTTTTGTCGATTTGATGGTACGTAACTAGCGAAAGCCTAATAACAGTATTGTGCTAATTAACAGAACCCCTTTTACCTTTCAAAGATTCCAATCGGCTCAGTTTCTTCTGGTTCCCAGAAGCGTATCTCTGCAATTCGATCTGGCTGTTCGCTTTTATAAACGATTTTGGTGTTAGCAATTGATTTCTGTAAAACAAACATGATTTGTAGACAAAAAAGTTATAAAGTTGTTAATGAAAAAAGTTTAAATCACACTCACCCAGAAGTTTCTTCGACTTGATCTGCATATAGAAGCTCACAGAGGTGTTCCGCAAATGCCTAAAGGAAAAAAAATGTAAGTACTAATACAACATTAAAAAATATATAAATACGTCGGGTTTAATGTAGGCATATGGCCAAACTCACTCATTATTGAACCCATCTATTTAATTTATTTAATTAATAAAATTGTTATTAAAATGTTTGTCACTTACAACTCCATTCTCAGGTGGGTCTCCATTTCCAAATGTAGATGTCACCACGAGCAATAACGCTTCGTGTTCAATAGATGTTATATCGTAGTCTACCATGCAGTGAACCTATCAAATAAATCACATAATTACGGATCTTATGCGTAATTCATTTACCTAGACAAAAATATAAAACCAGAAAATATAACTGCATTCCAAAACATGACCCAATTTTTTTTGGATAAATAGGCGGGGCTTAAATCAGACACGTTTGAAGACATAATATATAAAAAGTACTGATGTTTCTGACATTGTCCGCTTAAATTGGACCCATGGACCTAATTGAAGAGCGGAAAATTGTGCCCTCAAACAATTTACGTACTTCGGCGCGAGTCGGCGCGGTAACCGACGTGACGTTTTCCTATCCAACAGGTCCAAGTTAGATTTGTAACGATAGCCAAAGCTTGAGAATCGATCTCACAACACTTTTTTTCGTAGGAGAAATAAATTTTATAATATTAAAAACTGAAAAGCTTACTCTAAATTTCAAATTAAACTGTATAAATTTCAAACTTTAAGTTTTTAATATCATAAACTGTCTGTACACAGATTAATAACTAATTACAAGTTTGTCAGCTCTTTCAAATTCCTTACTTGCTACTAAGATTCCAGTAGTTTATGGAAAAGCATTTTACGAGACTATGATATTTACCTGTGCGTTGAACGCGTGTCCAAATATGACCCCTAGCTCCTTGGCATACTGTTCAGATTTGCCTGTCTCGGTGGCATACAGTACTGTGGCTTTGATCCTCTTAGACAAGGCTCGACCGAACAGCTTCGATGTGAATTTAACCGCTCGAGCTATTTGTTTGAAATGGAACTTTCTATTGATAGGTCTTTTGCCCGTTATCGGCTTTGACTTCTGCCATTGATGGGTCTTCCATGCTGGTTCCTAAAGAAGATAAATAACATGAAGATTTGTATTTGGAATTCTCATATTTCCATATCACTAAATCTCGGGACTTGCAAAACTTTGTAAAGTACCTATACCTCTATATAAAATTGAAAGAGTGACTGATTGACCGACTGACTAATCAATTAAAGAACAGTTAAAGTGGTTGAAAGCAAAGCGAGCATTAATTAATATGTAATACCTAGGTAGCACTGGGGCTGTCGAGTCCATTTCATTCATCTACTTATTCGTTGCAAATTTTAAGTCTTTTTAAGTCAAAATTATTTAACTTTGGAGTACCTGATATTCGTAAGACGGTTTTAAATAGTATAGCGCCATCTCTTGGTGGAAAACAGGAGTGATGGAAGAAGACATGGGTGGTACAATCCATATCCAATCAGCTGGACAGCCCGACCTTAACAAACAATTCAATTCAAATTCTTTATTGGTAATTAGGTAAAAATACATGGTAAATTACTTATATCTAGAGCAGCTATATTCTGCCTTCAAGAGATGCAATATTTATTTATAAAACACGATACGAGTTATAATTTGACCACTCTTAAATTTCACATCGTTTTTCGGACGTCAGGAACATTAAGTTTGGATGACAAATGCTATTTAAATTGGTTGAATAGGGATGTATACATAAAATGTCATTTGCATCACACCACCAACCCATGTGAATTTATTTTTCATCCCACTATCTCGGAAAGTGTACTTTTACTCATCGATATCTGACTGGAAAAGTCCATTTTATCCTCTAGAGAAATTCAAATTTACTTTACCCTCTAGAGACAAAAACATAATTAAACCTATTCACTTCCACCTCTATGGTACAGAAATAAGCGTACAACTTTTTTAAATTTGTTAAAAACTCGAAGTAAGAACCTCTTTAGTAAACTTTTTTTTTTACTTTGCTTTGGGCGCACCATCAGCCTTAACAGTAAGTTACTTTTGTAACATATTACGTTTCTTTTGAACTATATTTACGTTAGTTGTTTAGATATAAGTTACATTTCGAGGCAATAATGTTTTTTTAATGAATTATATAGTACTTTAATAGTAAATAATAGTTGAGTTAATTTAGCAGAGTTAATAGAATAAGCCAATTTCTTATAACTTTATTTAGTTAGTAGCAAGATTTTTTCTAAATATTACTTTTTGGTAACTTTTTTATTAACGATTTCTCACTGTAATAAACTGAAAATGAGGAAATAATCACTAAAACGAATAGGTAGAGTGCTTTTCACGAAAGGAGACCTTGTTGCGGGACGCCACTATCGCACATTTTAAAAGTTTAAATACCTTTTACTTTTTAACGCCTCATAATTTCTCATATTTAATTTCTAAATCAATAAGGTATTTATTTTATGTAACAAATAAAAATGATTTAAAATATGAAGTCCAATAATAATAGAATAAAAAATTAGTTCCGCTAAATTCCGTGGGATCTACGTAAATTAAAATTGAATACTGGTTATTTTTGAAGATAGTGCACTGGCAACACTGTGCGCATCCATGGTGAGAATAATTAAAAAAAAAACTTTTAGCATTGAGTTATTTCCTCGCTGAGGGGGGATGAAAAATTATGTGTCACACTCGAGTGCAAAGATTTTTGACCTTGTGCTCTTTTGATTCCCTCGCTAACGCTCAGGATTCTAATTATTAAATCACTCGCTACGCTCGTGATTTAATTTTAGAATCCTTCGCTTGCTCGGTCATACAAACTGAGCACGCGGTAAAAAAGCAACTTTGCACTCTTGTATAACAAATAACTATTTTCCTCTCCATGCATGGTTGTCTGTCACCATAAAATAATTTGAAATAATTAAACATTGAAATAATGACGGCAATAAAACGCCATCTGTTTGTTGAATGCTGAGGTTGTCTGGAAGAGATCGCTATTAGCGATAAGACCGCCAATTGTAACACTTAGTTTTTTATATTGTTTTAGTTCTTAAGTTCTTTTTGTATTAATATTTTTGAAGTGAAAACTTCTTTAGCGGCGCTGAGCACTTTTTTGTATGGGTAAAAACTTTCAAACTCGCACGTGATGCTGATCGAAAAAGCGTAAGATCGAGGGGAAGGGAGAGGAACTAGTATCTCTCACTCTTTCTACCGTGCTTGAGTGTGCTGCTCTGTGAATTTGGTTTAACTATGTCAAATGATCGCAATTTTAGCACAAAGAAATATAAAACTACTATTGATGTGGTCTTTATTAGACACTTAAATAGGTTCGAATCAAAACTGTTTGTTTCTTACTTCAGTTATCATAAACCAATTGTATCAGTTGTAAAAATTTGGGATGATGATTCTGATAATAACGATGGTGTAAAAGTCGTCGAAATTATGGATGGAAGTTGATTTTTCTGAGAGATAAAATTTAATGTAATATATAAATAACGATATAATATTATAAATAACAAAATATAAATTGTCATATTTGTGTACGATAGCGCAATAAATAAACATTGTATTCTACCTCATAAATGATAGTATTTTTATACTTATAATTAAACACAACGTTAATATTGAAGTTTTCACTTCTGCCGGCACTCCCGGAGTGCTACCTTTTTTTTTTGTGTTCCAATATAGTGTTATATCTATCTATCTAATGTTTTTACGTAGATTATTAAAAACATGTCCTGAACATCTCACCTGACATCTTTTTTGACGTCACAGCATTTGTACATAATAATATAGGTCTTTCGCTTATATGGTTAGAATATTTTATAGCCTCCCAAAAACCCATTATTATATTAACTGATGGACTAAATAGATTTTTAATATTTGGTTTAACCTTGTCAACATCCCTAATTTATCTATCACTAATAATCATTATAGGCTAACCTCAATTTGCGTCATTTTAAAATAACATTTATTTATATTTAAGTTAAAATTCTAAGCATTTGCGTTTCTCTCAAGTAGTTTTGACTAATTGACGAAAACGTCGTAAAACGACCTATAAAACAGTTCACAAGTCAAATTTGCTAACCATAAAATAATTTGAAATAATTAAACATTGAAATAATGACGGCAATAAAACGCCATCTGTTTGTTGAATGCTGAGATTAGTCAAGTTAAAGACACGTTAAATAGTTAAACTTTATATTATAATCATACATTTTATCATCAATGAGATATTTTAAGAATACACCACATGTCGATTTATGTCTATTTTAAGATGAGATTTTATGAATTAATTATTATTTAGTTCATAATACTATTACTACATAAGCTGTAGGTATTTACATATATTAGTGAGTGATGGGCTAAACATACGGCAAACGTTGTTCATAACAGCGATTGTATAATCAAAAATATTTCGATATTATGACAACCTATTTTACGAGCGTCTTCTGAGAATTAATTTTAATTTAGTAGTTGACAAAAAACTGAGTCAGTTCGCCGCATGCCAGACAATATCATGTCACTTGTCACTGATTTTAAAAGCACGTATCATCGTCATTATCCGCCCAATGGCTGTAAATAGCTTTAACATGATATGTAAGTACGTGCGAGGAATATCAAAGATGAACCTGACGTTCAGAGTTTGGGATTTGATGTGTACGTGCGAAAAATCTCGTCACCGACCTGACGTAATCCTGACCTAATGATCAGTAGCCTACAGTGAAGCTTCCAATCAAAACAATCACACGCTAGACTGTTTGGCAAATCCTTCGGAACACATGTCCAATGTTTTCCTACCCAGTAACCCAGGCCTCAACCGATGACAGATTAATTACCAAACTGCCGCATGCTTGTAATTAATTTTCAGTATTCTCATCAGTTATATTTACTATGCAAACTTGCTATTGACAATTCTGTTCCCGAAATTATGTCGTCATCGTAATAATGAGGGTTTATTAAATCACATTTGGCTGCGGTTCAATTGAAATGCCTGGAAATGTTTGAGCGGAACAGTCGAACAACAGTTCAATTTTGGATTGTTACCGCATGTTCCAACTACAATCCGTATTATACTGTCGATCAGCTCCAATGACTTCAGTGATACAATATTCCAGTTTTCGTATCATTAAGGTGGATAATTTATGACTTGTTAACATGTTGTTCGACTTAGCTAGAAATGTTTACGGATCTTAGAATTTCAATGGCTTTGAATTTAAATTGAATTAACAACTATAATTGAGATCATTCACATTTTAACGACACATCAACAGTTATAACGCTACAAACTGATTTTGTATCTTTAATTAGACATTTTGTATCCGTGTATGTAATCTAATTTGGATGATGTATTTAATTTGGTACAAACAACGCGAAATAATACAGGAAATTACACTTTCTTTCCTTAAGGCCGTGAGAGTTCAGACAATGTAACTTGTTGGGAAGTGGACAAAGCAAATGATAAAGTCGTGATTCGTGATAAAACTCTCATACCTTTTTGTTGGGACACGTACGGCTTTCGATTTAGGTTTTTATTTATCGCGGATTTCGTGATCCTATTCACCCGGACTCGTTTACGAGGTCAGTATAACTTTGTCAACTTTGCAAGTTTCGTCTATTTCTGTTTTAGTAACTTTAACATATCTGCTCTTTAGATAAAGCAAAGGTCAAATTGTCAATCTAAGTAATACTTATTCTTTACAAGAAATGCATATAAAATGTGTATCATGCTGTGAAAATAAATCTTCTACTTTTAATTTTTATAATTGTGTTGCTTCTTTTTTGTCCTATTGAAGTGAAGTCAATTCGTATATACCTATATCTGTCAATTCTCAACGACGTTATTCGGACTTTAACACCTATGTATACCAAACAGTTAATAAACATAGCCAATAAAAACCGTGATCACCGAATAGCGATGCCACCATAATATACAGCTGCAGAACCCAACATATCAGATTTTTTAAAAATCACTTGAAGTATATTATTTGTTTGCTATTTATTTATTAATATATAATTATTCTTCTATGAGATTTGTTCCTACAGATTCAATTACTTATCAAAACATCTCACCTCAATCGATTCTCATTATCCAAATGTTTGATGAAGCTCTCTGAAGCAGTGTGATGGTCGACGATGGTAGCGTTTTGCTGCTGAAAGCTGTGAAGGACCGCCACGTTCACTTCAACCAGAGCCTTGTCCTTCCACAGGTTGACTGGTGTCCGGGTGTCTAGACCCATGCCTTGGGCTACTTTCTGTTTAGGAAGAAAAACTAGTTTAAGTGACGTTCTATTAGGCTATAGCCACACAAGACCGAATTACGAAGCGAATCAATTAAAAAGTTCGAACGCAAATAAATGTTTTTATTGGAACGAAGTTCCTTATCGCGCGTTGTGAAAGGGGGCTAGACGGAAAAAATTCTTACGAAAAGTTGTCACGACACTTTTTGCTATAGTAAGCTATTGTAAGCTGTGCGGCGTGCGCATGTTTCTCTGTCTGTCTCTCTCTCTCTCTCTCTCTCTTATAGAAAGCAAGCCAGATATTTTCAGTAATCGAACTTCGTTCCATCCGGGTGTCCCTTGACACCTCTCAAGTTTTTATTTTATTTTAGTCAATTGCATACAATGGCCTCCGTCAATAAGAGCCTCCAGCTGGTCCTGTCCTGTGCCACCTCCCGCCAGGACTCGACATGCAAGGCGCACACGTCATTCTCCACCTCATCCTTCCAGCGGTACCTGGGGCGGCCAACTGGACTCTTACTGGTCTCTTCTGGTCTGGCTCTTATTGTCGGAGGCCAAAATTCACTTTGGGTTCTCGCGCCGATCTAGTAGTAGTAAGTACAAGACAAATGAACGAAGTAAACTCCAGAGCCGAACATTCTTAGCAGTAAATCGGTTATTTTACACGCTGCCACATTGAATAATTATAAGTATGAGTATTACATTGCGACCAATAATATTTAGCGTAATGTGCTCGTTGTTAGTATTTCACATACAATAACATGTATTGTACATATGTAATTACTCACAATACATGGTACACAGTACATGTAATTACATACAATACATGTTATTGTATGTGAAATACTAACAACGAGCACATTACGCTAAATATTATTGGTCGCAATGTAATACTCATACTTATTATTCAACGTGGCAGCGTGTAAAATAACCGATTTACTGCTAAGAATGTTCGGCTCTGGAGTTTCGGTCTGGTGTGGCAAAGGCCTTATTTGAAAACTATAAATCGTGGTGATGATTATAAGGAGTGTCCCCGAAATCAGTATTTTAGTAATGTTTTTCTCATTTTACAGCGTAGGTACATTTAGATAAACTAAGTTTGCAAAATTTTACTGTTATCAATAAAATTAAAAATTTGGTTTAAAAATAGCACACAGTAATTAAATTAATTCATTTATAACTTTTACTTACTTCTGTTTACTTGAATAAACTCATAAATATTCTACTATGTAATAGTATGCTTGATCTGAGATTTTGATTGCAATTTTAAACGCCCATTGAACGTACAAAAGCGTACACTGCATTCCCAAACCGCGGAGATTTTAAAAGTGGAACAATGGTTCCAACGGGTGTGATCATTTTATTCATCAATCACATCAAGTTTTTAATTTCCCTTGAGATTGGAATCCTTTCATACGAGATCCCAATCTATTTTACAACACATGATTCCATCGAGAAGTGATCGGTAATTTGGCGAATGCAGGTCGAGTCGTAGATTGAAACACCATTGAATCATACATATTTTGTGTTTTGGGTAGATCTCAAGATAAAGATAATAAGTAGTTATAATAATATTATTCATTTTAATTCAATCAAATTCATAATATTTTACTCTGGGTCGTTTGGAAAACTACAAACAACGATACATTTGTACTCCTGCCTGCTGTCAGTCTCACGAAAATTAATAGGTACGTGAGCTATACGTGTCCTGAAAGTTACTTAAGATAGCAAGCTGGAAATCATTAAAAAAAAAAAAAAGAACAATATTATCTATCCCGACGAGAAACATTTCCAAAAAGCAAATTCTACGAATTCATATTTCATTATACTTCGCTCCGAGTCCTCGAGATTAGTACCTGAGGATTAATATTATTATTCTATACACATGTAGTATCGCATATTTGCCACCACTCATCATGCATTGTTAAGAGATTGTTAATTTTTCTAAACCTACCCTATTCAAATTTTTTTTTTTTTTTGTGGGTAGGTCTCGTTTACTTCTTATCTACCGTTCCTACATTGCTCATTCGCATGCAAGCGACCAACCACTCAACTTGTCTATAACTTCAGTGTAAATCGTTCGAATATAATTCGTTACCATGTCTAAACGTTCGTTACCTCACGACATTGAGTATTATAAAAATAAAATTCGTAAGTTGGAAAAGAGATTACGAAAGTGTGATACAGTGACTGTGGCTGAAGTTCATCACGAGCCGGACCAGATTGAACTGGATATAAGTGCAGGTATGTTATTATTTTTCGTACTATTACTGTACGTACTGTTTTTGGTTCTTCACTGAACATAATAGATAATTACAAAAAGTGTTAACTTTTTTCCAAATATACGTATTTACGTAACCGATGTTATATTGCAACCTGGATTAGCCGCTGGGGCTAATTCGACGCAATCGATGATTCATTTTGCAACCTGGACAGCCGCTGGGGCTGATTCGATGCAAATTGTAACGGTATAATTTACCTACCTACAAAATTATAAATATTCAGGGTGTCACATCTATTGTGGTAATTTACAGACACTCCTGTCCTGCGACCGGACGACTACATCTTAGAATGGCCTGATGATAATGGCACGGAAGATACGAGCGCCATTCTACCGGAATCGGCCGACAAGTCACCTGAAACGGTGGACGAGTCACCCGAATCGGCGAACAAGTCACCTGAATCGGAAGATATTTTCCCTGAAGGTACAGACAATGCCAATTTAGACGCAGAGCTCCTAGAAATACTAGGCGAAGATCCCTTCTCTAACGACAAGTATGGACCGGAAATACGAAATGAACTGGCAAACCGACTTTTACACTTGGCCAAAGACGGTCTTACAAAGGAGAAACGTAAAGAAATCATAGATAAATATCTACTACCCGCAAATTGTAAGGAGTTAGATGCTCCCAAGATGAACGCTGAAATTAAAGCGGCATGCGGCGAGCCCGCCGTCAAAAGAGATAAGGGCATTGAGGCAAAGCAAAAGCAGTTGACTTCGGCCATAGCATGTATATGCCAATTGATAAATACCCAATTAAATACCAAAACGAGAGATAATGAATTCCTGCAAAAATTAATGGACGTTATTCGACTTCTGTGTGACCTTCAACACGCAGATTCAGTGACAAGAAGGAATTTTATATTATTTACCCTTAAAAATGACCTTAAGGATCACCTAAGACAAACGAAGATAGATACCTTCTTATTTGGCGAAGACTTACCTGAGACCTTGCGGTCGGCAAAAGCCGTGAACAAGTCAGGAGCAGAACTCAAAGCTGATGTCGTCAACAAGGCGAATACCAAGTTTAAAGCCACACAGAGGCCTTTAAACCGAAGGGCTCCCCCGCAGCAGGTGCGCAAGCAATACACGGGGACGGCGCCGCCACATCCAGCGGCACCGCCGAGGAGCCGCGAGCCTGCAGCAGCGCGCGCGCCCTATCACCACTTCCCGCCGCCGTCTCACCCGCCGCCGCAAGCTCACTCGTCGAAGACATCATCGCAAGCTCGTCACACGACATACTCGCGCCGCCGTTAGATACAGTTAAGTACGCTGGCCGTTTGTCTCAATTCTTTTACCAGTGGTCCCTACTCACAAAGGACCGTACCATACTATCGTGGATAAAGGGTTATAGAATTCAGTTTATGTCCCCAGTCGTACAACGCACACCACCTGTTTGTCCAAATTACACAGATAATGAGAGAGACGATTATTTAGAGGCCATCAATAATCTACTTGGGGTAGGTGCTATAGCAGAATGCACCCCAAGTGACGATCAATTCGTGTCGAGCATTTTCCTGGTACCGAAACCGAATGGTAAAAAGCGGTTTATCTTAAATTTAAAAAACCTGAATAAATTCATTAAGACCGATCACTTTAAATTAGAAGATCTCAGAACCGCGCTCAAGCTCGTGTCCTATAATTGTAAAATGGCTACTCTTGATCTCAAGGATGCTTACTTCTTAATAAAAATTCACGAAGAATCCCGAAAGTATCTAAGATTTTTATTTGACAATAAATTATACGAATTTACCGTTTTACCATTCGGTCTCAATACAGCTCCATATGTTTTTACCAAATTAACTAGACCTATAGTAAAATTGTTACGCTCGGCTGGTTTCATGTCTACGCTGTACTTAGATGACTGGCTTCTGTTTGGAAGCACAAATCTGGAATGTATAACAAATGTTAATATAACTAAGCGACTATTAACCTCGCTGGGCTTCATTATAAATGAAGAGAAAAGTGTCCCTGTACCTTCGACTAGATGCAAGTTCTTAGGAATGATTATAAATTCCCATAATTTAGAACTTAGTTTGCCAACAGACAAACGATTAAGAGTTAAACAGCAGCTAATTTATTATTCTAAATTAAGCCGTTGCAAGATCAGGGCCTTTGCGCAACTGTTAGGTTCACTTGTTTCTTGTTGTCCCGCCATCGAATATGGTTGGCTGCATACAAAAGAAATGGAGCGTTGTAAATACCTCAACCTGAAAGATCACGAAGATTATAACCGATTCATGAGCTTACCTAATTCACTTGAAATTGACTTCGACTGGTGGCTAAATAATATTGATTATTCAGTGAGTAAAATCAAAATTGATAACTACCAGGCTGAGATATTTTCCGACGCCTCAACGTGTGGGTGGGGAGCCGCCTGTGGGGAAGAGACCGCTAGTGGTCAATGGTCATATAGTGAGAGAACTCGACACATCAATTATCTGGAACTGCTTGCCGCATTCATCGCCTTAAAAGTTTTTGCCCGTAACCTTACCGAGTGTCAGGTGTTACTGCGTGTAGATAACACAACAGCTGTAGCCTATATAAATAGGATGGGAGGTATCCAATACCCACATCTCACACAAATAACTCGTGAAATCTGGAATTGGTGTGAAACTAGAAAACTTTTTATTGTAGCTTCTTATATCAAATCTAGCGACAACAAAATTGCAGACTTCGAATCACGAAGAAATCACCCTGATATAGAATGGGAGTTATCAGACTGGGCTTTTAATAGTATAGTCAGTACCTTCGGCCTTCCGAAAATTGATTTGTTCGCGAGCCGTATCAACAAGAAATGTCCTACTTATATATCGTGGCACCGAGACCCGGACGCACTCGTTGTAGATGCGTTTACAGTATCATGGTCACATTACTTCTTTTACGCGTTTCCACCCTTCTCAATGCTTCTGAAAGCCATGAGAAAGATAGTAACGGACAAAGCACGTGGTATCATGGTTGTACCTTTCTGGCCGACCCAACCATGGTACCCCTTGTTTTGTTCACTTCTTGATTCGGAAACCATAACATTTTCCCCCCAAAGCAATGCATTATTGTCTCATTCCAGCTCCCAGCGGATACAGAGCTCGATTACCCTGGTGGCAGGCATATTATCAGCGAGGCATTAACCAGAAGAAGCATTCCTAAATCAGCATTAGATATAATGTTAGAATCGCTGTCACAAAACTCCTTAAGACAGTATAACGTTTGTTTGAGGAAATGGTGGCTCTTCTGCAAGGCCAGGTCGATAGACATTTATACCGCGTCTGTGCCCACAGTTATATATTTTTTAACAGAATTATTTAATGAAGGTTGTCAATATGCGACAATAAATTCTTGTAAGTCGGCACTTTCCCTTGTATTAGGTCCCAAGCTCGGCCATGATGACAGAATCCAACGATTTTTAAAAGGTGTTTTTCGGCTAAATCCGCCACAACCTAAATACAACTTTACATGGGATACTAATATAGTCTTAGACAAATTGAAGATTTGGTTCCCTAATGATAGCCTAACGTTAGATAGGCTTACTTTAAAAACAATTACCCTTTTAGCCCTTTCCACTGCACAAAGAATACAAAAATTATCTAAAATTAAAGTTGGTTATGTAGAAAAATTATCTCAGCGAGTAATAGTTAAAATACCAGACATTATAAAAACATCTAGGCCAGGTTGCAAACAACCTGTATTACATTTACCATTCTTTGAACACAAACCGGAAATATGTCCCGCTAGTACACTACTTAGTTACATAGAACAGACCTCATCAATTCGAACATCTGATCATTTATTCATAGGAATTAGAAAACCACACAAGCCTGTAGGGACACAAACGCTAAGTCGTTGGGTGAAGCGAACGCTGAGCGAGTGTGGCGTCGACACCAGCGTGTACAGCGCGCACAGCACGCGACACGCCACCACCTCGCGCGCACACTCGCTCGGCGTCAGCGTCGACACCATCCGCTCCACAGCCTGCTGGACTAGGAACTCCACTATGTTTGCTAGGTTCTATCAGAGAACCATTATGAACGACTCGAATGACACCGCTTTAGCAGAAGCAATCATTAACAATAGTTAATTATAAATCTGTTCTTAAAATTACCTACACAAGAACAAGATTATTTTCTTTGTTATTTAAATTTGATTTTTTGGTTATATTATTATTTTGGAGTAGACCCAATAATATAATTGTAATTGAGAATAACTATATTAGCTATTTAAGTAATAATATCTACTTATAAGTTATTTTTCCTAGATTAAAATACTAGGATAATTGATTGAATCTAATAATTATAACTATAATTATTAATAATTTAAATTATTTAAGAGTTGATATTCATTTTCTTTTGTAATTATATTTTATGTTATGGTGATTTAAAACATAATACAAACTATGTGTTCAAAATCTTGGATGTTTCATTGATAGCATTTCCACCCATACTCTCAAGTTCTACATGTGTATAGAATAATAATATTAATCCTCAGGTACTAATCTCGAGGACTCGGAGCGAAGTATAATTAATGATTAAACGAACTTACCTGTACGTGAAGTTCTATCATAATTATACGAGCTCCGAGTCCGAAGTGATTAGTACATCCCTCCCGCCCCAACCCTAGATTTGGGGGAGCGGAAATACATCAATGAAGGGTATACTCTTAACTAAATGAGCAATGTAGGAACGGTAGATAAGAAGTAAACGAGACCTACCCACAAAAAAAAAAAAAAATTTGAATAGGGTAGGTTTAGAAAAATTAACAATCTCTTAACAATGCATGATGAGTGGTGGCAAATATGCGATACTACATGTGTATAGAATAATAATATTAATCCTCAGGTACTAATCTCTTCGGACTCGGAGCTCGTATAATTATGATAGAACTTCACGTACAGGTAAGTTCGTTTAATCATTAAATATTCGTCATATCGTGTGACTGAGAGAGTCGCACGCACATACAAAGCTAAACAAAAATCAAGGTTATACCAACTGACCTCCAACATGTTCAATCGGTTGGTATCACAGAAGTTCCGGCACCCGATCTCGGTGCTCATGTACCACCCGTTGAAGGCATTTGCTGTGAACTCAATACCGCCGCAGTCGAAACGCATGCTAGAGACCGCCGGGAGCGCGTACCAGCGGAGATTCAGCTCTTTGAACCATTCGTACCTAGAGGAGAAATCACATTTTACTCGTATTATAGTAAACTAACTGCACCCAGCAGTTTAACCCACTTTACTGTAGCCTATGTGTTATTCCAGGGCCTTTTTAGGGTTCCGTACCTCAAAAGGAAAAAACGGAACCCTTATAGGATCACTTTGTTGTCCGTCCGTCCGTCCGTCCGTCCGTCCGTCCGTCCGTCCGTCCGTCCGTCCGTCCGTCTGTCTGTCAAGACCCTTTTTCTCAGGAACGCGTGGAGGTAACAAGCTGAAATTTATAGGAAATACTAAGGTCCATTGCTTCTTAGAGCTGTAAAAAATTCAAACTTCTAGGCCAACGCAATCAAAAGATATAGTCGAATATGTCGCAAATTTCAGTAAATTTTCGACATTACCAAATAAATCAAAACCTACGGTGCACTTCCCGTGAACTCAGAATCTTGAAACCTCTATCTCAACGCATTCAAAAGAAACAGCAATTTTAGCCGTATTTTTTAACTCGCGACTACTTTCAAGGGAATCAAAACCCACAGGGTACTTGCCGTTAACTCAGAATCTTGAAATTTGGTTCGCAGCAACGTCTTAAATCACAGGCACAGGAAAAATTGCGAAAACTGTAAATTTTTAGTTACATCATATAAAAAATATTTTTAATAATTTTGTATTTATTATCCCTTTCCTCAAGAACGCGTACAGGTATTAAATTGAAATTCATACCAAATACTCAGCTTTATAATAACTTTAAGCTGTAAAAAAATCAAACATCTATGTCAACGAAATCAAAAGAAACAGCAATTTTAGCCGCATATTTTCAAACTCGCAAGTGCTCGCAAGGGAATCAAAACCTACAGTATATAATATTATACCCACTTTTCCTTAGGGTTCCGTAGAATGCCGTAGGTTTATATGGAACCCTCGGTGCTCGAGTCCTACTCGTACTTGACCGTTTTATTTTTTTTTAAATTAATAGGCCTAACAGTTACAAATTTGCATTTTGTTCCCGTTCCCGTAGGAATTTTTTGAATTTTCCATGGTAGTAAAACTAACTATACACCAAATTTCAGCTTGATAGACTCAACGGTTACAGATTTCCATTTTATTCCCGTTCCTGTGGAAATTTCGCAAAATCCCTTCTTATCGGTCGCCTACGTTACCTAAGGAACACGCTGTCCAAATGTCAGCTCAATCGGTCCAGCGGTTTTGTCCCTGCGATGATGAGTCAGTCAGTTTCAGATTAAATACTCGTATAATAGTATAGATAGGATTACTGTACTTCGGTAGGAAGCACTGTTGCTAGTGAAATTTTTGGGCTGAAGAGTCTTATGACTTATGACTCTTGAGTTAGAAGCATTGGTGCAGTGCACCTAGAATTTTTCATCATTGTGAAATCCTAGGTGACACTGTACTGATTATGGGCAGCGTTATCTCTTACCATCAGAAGAGCGTCTTGCTCGTCTTCTTACTTCTTTGCATAAAATACTTCAACACGAATATAGCGAACACTGTCGAAACCGAATAAAGGATGTGAAGTGCCACCACTCGGAAATTACCCATTCCTCCTGTTATTATGAAATATGATTTTTTTTGGTTTAAAGGAACAGGTAAATAAATATGGACTGACTGACTGTGGTGATTTGATTGTCTGTTACATATTTAAGCTATGCTTAAAAAATGTATATCTTTAATCGGCTGTAAGAAATGCATATTGTAGTTTTGTAAATCTAGAATTAAGGGCTGTGGATTTTATGAATAAACAAAATAATCTAAACATCAAATACTTACTTGTATTTACTCATAAGTTTAATTTCTGGTCAATGACCGTAATCGAGACCTTGCCTCGATTAGATAAATAAATGTGCGTTATATAAAACGTATTAAGGTTTTCACGCTTATTTATTTATACCATAAAAAATAGAAATAATAAATAAACAATTTTATTGTTATAATGTTTCAAATAAATATTATAGGAAAAATATTTCTCATATTTATAGGAATTTATAATCACTGTTATCGAATTGCGTACAAAATAGGTTGAAAATAATATGCTATAATAAAAATATTTATTTTTTAGTATTATTTATTTATTCATTTTATACAACGAAGTAAGAAGACGAGCAAGACGCTCTCCTGATGGTAAGAGATAACGCTGCCCATAATTAGTACAGTGCTACCCAGTGCACTACGCCAACGCTTCTTACTTGAGAGTCATAAGATGTTAAGACTCTTCAGCCCAGTAATTTCACAAGCTACAGGGCCCTCCTACCGAAGCACAGTAATGTTGCACATCACTGCTCAGGCGGTGGAATAACTGGCACTGTTGGGGTACCCACCTAGTCGACCTCCTGCAAAGGAAGTCTACCCCCGGTTATACATATAATTATGTATACACATAGTTATTTTTAAAATACCTACAACCTCGCAGGACCAGGCAGCTGACATCATAAACCACAACATGTGATATGAATATTTTGCTAATCTAAATATATAAAAGGGAAAGTGTGATTGACTGATCTATCAACGCACAGCCCAAACCGCTGGACGGATTGAGTTGAAGTTTGGAACAAAGGTAGATCTTATGACGTAGACCTCCGCTGAGAAAGGATTTATCCGGCAAAGCCGCGAGCATAAGCTAATTTGTTATATTTTAATAAAAAATAATAAAATTCATTTATTTACCAAAAACTATTTTACAAAAATCTATATTTACCAATGGAGCCCACACTAGGCCATGGCCTGTCTCGTGGGTTCCTAATAGTTATCGTCAACCAGGTCTACAGTTTTATAACTTAACAGAAAGTTCGACGACAGAATTTGGTAATTTAGGAACTGAAATTTGAATTACAATGTTAATATTTTAAACTGTTGTGCCCACCCCAATATCTGTTGAAGGATCGGTACTCGAAGTCGTGGACTCGTATATCTATCTAGGACAAGTAGTCCGATTAGGTAGGTCCAACTTCGAGAAAGAGATCAACCGCCGAATCCAACTCGGTTGGGCAGCGTTCGGGAAACTACGCAATGTCTTTTCGTCCGATATACCTCAGTGCCTCAAGACGAAAGTCTTTGATCAATGTGTGTTACCAGTGATGACTTGACGAATTTGGTAATTTAGGAACTGAAATTTGAATTACAATGTTAATATTGTAAACTGTTGTGCCCACCCCAATATCTGTTGAAGGATCGGTACTCGAAGTCGTGGACTCGTATATCTATCTAGGACAAGTAGTCCGATTAGGTAGGTCCAACTTCGAGAAAGAGATCAACCGCCGAATCCAACTCGGTTGGGCAGCGTTCGGGAAACTACGCAATGTCTTTTCGTCCGATATACCTCAGTGCCTCAAGACGAAAGTCTTTGATCAATGTGTGTTACCAGTGATGACTTAAGGCACCGAAACGTGGTCCTTCACCAATGGCCTCATCTCGAAGCTCAAAGTCGCCCAGCGTGCTATGGAAAGGGCTATGCTCGGGGTTTCTCTACGAGATCGAATCAGAAATGAAGAAATCCGTAGACGAACTAAAGTCACCGACATAGCCCGGCGGATTAGCAAGCTGAAGTGGCAATGGGCAGGCCACATAGCGCGCAGAGCGGATGGCCGATGGGGTCGAAAAGTGCTCGAGTGGAGACCACGGACTAGCAAACGAAGCGTAGGACGTCCACCCACAAGGTGGACAGACGACCTTATAAAGGTCGCCGGAAGACGCTGGATGCAGGTCGCTTCCAACCGGTACATATGGAAGTCCAAAGGGGAGGCCTATGTTCAGCAGTGGACGTCCAATGGCTGAGATGATGATGATGATGATGATTTTAAACTAGAAATTATGTGTGAATTGCTTGAGCTCTGAATTCTTATACATGTTATTTTAATATTTTACTTTCATACCTACATCAAACAGGTATTTCATTAATTAAAATTTGGCAGCGATTATAGATATTATGAAACAGTTGCTAGAAAGATGCGAAAACGATGCCAATCCCAGCTCCTGCAAAAGTTGCTAAGAGTGTTAGTTGCTCTAAAAAGTTCATTGCATTTCCGTAGCTCGTAGTTTTCTCCGTAAAAGGTATCTACTTAACTAAGTTAATAAGAAAACTTATTAAGAGTCCTGTTTATCTATCGAATCCATCAAGAAAATTATGCTCCATTCATTTGGACGCCACAACTTCGTGTTATTAGCAAAACTTTCGTCTCAATAACACTCGATACTAAAGGTAATTAATTGGTATTATGAATCTAATAAATAAATTAAAATATACCAATTATTTAGTTATTGAAGTGCCAAATCTAGTGTATGTATAAGGCAAGGTATTCGACATTTTGACAATCGGTCTTCGGTTCGGTTTTCTGACGGATACGTCAATAGCCCTGTTAGATGCCCGTGTGTTAATTATCATTTTTTATTTTTTTAGATATCTACAGATTACAAAAAAATTAAGGATAGTAAAACAAAGGTAAGAAAGATGCTGCAATCGGCGGTCTTATCGCTAAAAGCGATCTATTTCAGACAACCGTGCCACACTGCAAACCACACATTTTGCCACAGTTATAATCATAACATGACCGAGTCATGTAAAACAATGGATGCAGTTTGAATTAATCATCATTTTAATCTTTTTTTTTTTAAATGACCTACGCTGTTGGTCTCAGATTAAGACCTCTACAGCTTTACCGGGCGTGTGGTGAGCGCAGGAGGCACTCGACCCAAAGTTTTTGTGGGCGACTAGCTCAAGGGTGCCTCAGATGGCACAAACCTCGGCTGGGGCCGTCGCCAGATACGGGGGACTAGACTTGCCCTGGCACCCCTGAAGGGGCGTGTCCTAGGGCCCCAACAGTGTTTTGATCTGTTTGGTTATTTGGAGAGAATGTAACTGATCTGAAGGATCTCAGAGGTCTTCGACCGCGCCGGCGCGGTCGGTTTCGTGATTGTGTTGGTTGGAGGATCTGGTATCCGGGACCAGTACCGAAAACGGAGATCATTTTAATCAACATCGTTAACCTATTTTATAACGTATTTTTTATTTATTTATGTGGTGTAGCTGTGGTATCACTGCGGTCATGCTTGCCCTATTGTGATATAAAATGTTACATCACAAACAATATAAAATGTTATTGTATATCTTAGCATTATTCATATATTTAGGTATATTTGTAACAGGCAAACTTTACTAATGACCGCATTGTTTTACTAATTTTGAGATTGAGGAAAACTTTAGTGCCATAAACTTACACTTCAAAACTCAAACGCGCGTATACATAAGCTTTTTTTATACACACGTGGGCAAAGTCGCGTAAGCTAGTATACCTGTCCTATATTTAATTAGGAAAAGTTTTATTTTTGCACGGTACATTACGCAAGAGATGCTGCCTACGCACTCATCAGCTAAGCCTAACTTTTAATGAATCAACGTAATATAAATAACTTATCAATGCCAGCTCAATATTTTTTGACATATTTATAAAGTAACCATCGCAAACAGACTTTTTTTAAATGGACTTCATTGAGCTGTTATTACGATTATTGTAATCGTTAGATCGAAGATCTACGTGATTAAAGCTATGTGCATTCTAAATTTCAACTGAATCCGTTCAGCGCAGCGGTTTGATTAATGACTCCATGCAGCTAGTCAGATAGGTACTTGGTTTCTTTTATTATTATTATTTATTTTAGCCATTGTCGTCCCACTGCAGGGCAAAGGCCTCCCTTCCCTCCTTCCATTCCTCACGTACAAGGGCCATGGTTTGCCAATGGTTTGGTTTCTTTTAATATAGTTATTTTGTTTACAATTTACTTTAGTTTTTTTATACGTTAAATGTTATCCTATGACCTTAACGTGATGTTAAGTGACGATACAGCCGTGGATGGTAGAAAACTGAACCTAAACGGCGGGATAAATCCCTCCCTGGCTTTTCTGGCGACACGGTTTTGTCCAGTGTTTTAACGTATTTTGTACGCAAGCCTATTTTTATGCAAGCCAAATTAAACTAAACACCAATAACTAATAACCAGTGACGTCACATTAACGCCTGTTAACATTATTAAGAGAGACGTGACACCGAAGGCTCGAACCTCGAGTTATGGCCAATAAACTCAGATTGGAGATCACTGGACCACATTTTTACGATAAGCAATCTGCTCGGAATGGACGCATGTTCGACTATTTGTAGGCTTTTACCTTCCCCGCATAAACATGCACTGCCGACCTTTTATGTTGGTGTAAATTGGTGATGCGATCGACATGTTGCTTGTACTGTTGGTAACTAAGTACTTTATTGAGAATTGAATGTGAACAAAAATCGGGATTGGATTGGAAATTATGAGAAATAAATAAGTAACGATCTGCTCTTTCAGAACTACTAAAATCACTACTTAATAATAATATTTATTCTTAAAAAAGGTATTCATGCGCATTTCTAGGGAGATTCACCCTGGATTCGGGGTTAGTTCTTTGGCCGCATCATCGCAAAAGAGCATAAAAACAAAAAACAAAAAACACTACAAATAAAAAAATGATTTCGAAAGCCGCGTTGAGCCAAATTTTCTTAGCTTGTTGTCTACATTTTTTTATCTAACTCTAGAGAAGGCTAAAAATTTGTAGATTAAGTTATAGTGTAAACAGCCCCGTTAGCATAATTAATAACAACGCTTCTTGATTCAGGAGTTTGAAAAACTATTCTGAATTCTAAAATAAATTCACTTTAGCATAATATATAAAGCTTTTTCCTCCATGTATCTTATCTGAGACAAGTTTAATCATTGCTACGCTGACGGTATTGTGAAAAACTTTGGTGTCATAAATTTTAAGACTTTTTGTTGAGAACAATTTGAAGATTTATCGAATTCCGTAGCTCTTGAGTTGAATCTTGAGAATGCTCTGTGTATTGTGCCAACTTGATTATATCGATAAAGAACTCTACTGATTTAAGGACGCAGCGGGATGTCGATAGATTTTTCACCCGAAATAAATCTTCACAGCTCTACTTTTGGAAACAGTTATTATTTTCAACCACAATTAGGTGGCTGGAAGGTAGGTTATCAATTTGAAATTGCTTAAAATTAAATTTTACTATTATTATAAATGTAAAATTTTGTAAAGGTAAAGATAGTTGTGTATGGACTCATGACTAATAAGCATTGATGTAGTGCACCTTGAATTTTACATCATTTTGAAATCCTGGGTGGCACGGTTTGGTCACTAATGGGCAACATTATATCCTGTGTCAATTTAGATAATGCTAAACAATAAATATTGTTTCCATAGTAAATATTTATATTATTTATCAATCCATATTTTTAAATTTAAACGATCAATCTCATTTTAATCGTGCTAGTGTGTTACTAAAAAAAGATGAATAAAGAACAGCCGTAATGCCATACCCCGGCGGAGTAATTGCATGATTAATTATTGATCTTTTACCGTTTCTTACTTCTGGAAGAAGTGGTTAATTAGTGGTGATCTCACTAAGAGGAAGAAACCTGTAGAAACCTGTAATGTATTACTCACGAAGGATGCGTCATGTGGATCTCCATGATGAGCTCGCGTGGTATCTCGAAGTAGTCGGGATCCTTCCCGTTGGCAGAGAGCACCAGCGGCAGGATGTCCCAGCTGGTGCGGGGAGCCTTCCAACCCAGCTTCAGGCATAACTGTTACAAATAAATTAAAGTAAATTAAACTCAAATAAGGGGGTCAAAGGAGGGTCGCTGGGGGTGGGTGGAGAGGAAAGACGGAGGACCGCGTTGAGTTGCGTGCCAAGGGAGAAGCCTATGTCCAGCAGTGAACGAGCGCTGATGATGATAAAACTTTAAATAGATATTTGTTCAACAAGCAAGAAAATATACTTTTACGAAGAGTACCGAGATTTAAGCCACGAGCTGATTCAAATAATAGACTACTGAGCGCAGTGAGTGACTTAAGATACGAAATATCAATAAGCTTTCTCACGCCATACATCTTTTCACCACAACCGGTGAGAAAACTTGACCTTATATTATATAATATATTAATATTATATACCTACCTAATTGTTTCTAATATAGCAAAAAATCTTATTAAACATAAAAAATAACAATATAATGTGTACAACCAAAACTTTTTCTACTAGTTTTAGTATTTTCACAAAAAGACAACTAAATGTAGTTTATTTTAAAGAAGCAAATGTGGCGGTACACGCAACATGTTTATCTTAATTACTGTGGGTCCTTTAGCCCTATATTGTGGACCTTTACATATGTAACTATGTACATATGTATACAGGAACCAATAAAGATTTTATTACACACATTTGGAGCGAACAGGTGGTAGGCGAGTCAAAACCGTCAATATAGATTGATTTATTTGTAGTGGAGCTCATATAACGATTGTTTCTGTAACACCATCAATTTTGGGGTGACACGCTTGGTGAATTGAACTGTTTCAATTTATAAGACACCGTTAATTTAGAAAACTATGGTTCTTTTATTGGCATTACAATTTATAATATTTCTTACTCTTCCTTATTCTTAAATTATTTTAAACTAAAATAGGGTTGCGTTTGACCACACAGTCTCACACACTTGTGTATTTGGTCTTGTTGTTTTTGTACAATATTCATTAATAAAATCGTTTTTTTTTTCTATATCATAAATTGAAAACAATACAGCATGTAGTGCAGCACAAATAAATCCCACAATAAGAGCAGATTGAAAGTAGAAGGCATAAAAAAACGTTAAAATCCTGACTCTATTGAATTTCGAGCCGGAACATGGGCATACTGTACCGCAACTATTTAAACTTACAATATTAGTTTTAGCTAATCATTACTTATGTGTACACAAAGATAATTAATCTTCAAAATGAAGCTAATAATAGCTACAAAGTCTAGGTTTTAAAAAGGTACTCAGTAGATAATGAAGTCCTATTCCCCTTGTAAAATCAGCTGCGCAATTCATTTAGGTTTTTGCCGAAACATTGGTTGAAGGAAATGGAAAAATGTAAAAAGGGTCGGACGGTCCAGACCTATTTAGGTATTGTAACCGCGGAACTTATTATAAATTGTAAACGCTTACAAAGATTTATTTTAAGTAAATTGAATTTAATTCGCTATTCATTAAATTTGATGTAGAATAAATAACAATTTACGTATATCTTGTGCTAACGCGCGTTTAAAATTATTATATAATGTAGTTTAACATACATTTATTACAGTAAAATACGTATTTTGTGAATGAATTAAGTATTAGTGTAAACAACCGTTTCGAATTCGGTACACGGGCTTTAAAACTATCACAAATAGCTTAGTATAAGAGTGAGTTGGTATCTCAGTAAACTCAGAGTGCATAGGATCCAACAGAACTGTCCCATCTGGGCTGGGTGTTTGTACCCGGCGTAGTTAAATAGCTGGCAATTCTATACATACCGAAACTTTGGGCATATAATGTCTAGATCAGTGGCAATGTAAATTTTTATCATACTTTTAGGCGCTTTACAGACAGAATACCCAGCACTGGCAACATTTTGGCAACTAGCAGTTTCATCTCTTATTGGAATACCTATATCGAACTAATCTTAAATTGGCAAGCACCAATTGAAGTTTAGCAGAGGTCATTGATTTGTAAAACAGCCAGTTCCTAAAAAGTTGCGAGAAGGTTTTGAATGTCAGTTGCAAAAGTTGTTCATATATGCAAAGCGTGTTACTGATTCACTCACCTCAGTGAACTCGCAGTGCATAGGATCCCCCAGTACGGTTCCATCAGGCAGTCTGTACCCGGCGTAGCTGATGAGCTGGCTGTTCCATATCCTGTAGTCGTGCTCGCCGTCCGTGCGTTGGGGAAACACTGTTATTGCGGACCTGAGGGGAAATTAATATTGATTTGGATTGCAGCAGTTTGAAAATTAAAGACATAGGTGTGTGATCGTTTCTTTTTGGTCTTTCACGACATTTTTAGTAACGCTAATGTATAAAATATTTAAATGCCAACGTAATAAAAAGGTTTTTTTTTGCAAAAGAGGGACAGTCAACCTATAATACGTTTTGGCCACGCTTGTTTTAACGGAATAGATAGTGTGTAAGTTTGACTGGAATGGGATGCAATCGGGATGTATCGTCACTTGTCACCTTAGGCATAAGTTCAAAGGTAGACACACTTTTATTAATTTGATACAAGAGGGTACACTTTCTTTAAGTTTTGTTCTTCATTTGCAAAAATCAAAACTTACACCTCATTCAAAAATAAATTTGCAGGTAAAATAAAGGTACAACATAAAAATATAATCAACCTTCACGTATAAATACAGGTCTAATTCATTAAGAGTTTAAAAGAGCAAGATCGAGCAAATCTTTTCAGTAATGAGGGATGGAGGATTCAGGTACCTGATGTTCCCTTTATTTGTGCTGTATTTGATGTGATTGCAAAGGGCTTCGAACATTCCGCTTGTGGTCGTTACTTGCCGACAATCGAACACCTGAGAACAAAAAAAATAATATTAAAAACCTATTACCTATAATCATCATTATCATTTTGTCCATGTCATCCCACTCCTGGGCGAAGCACTCTTTTCTTTCATGCCATGCTTCTCTGTCTTGAGGGCCTATTGGCTATTCGCCAAACGACATGTAAAACACTTAAATTCATAGACAAAATTGCGTACATTACTTGCTTAAAGCTCCTCATTTATATGAGTAAAATAACAAACGCAGCAATGTACATTGAAGTTGTCATCAATCGTAGTGGGTGAGAATTAGCCAATAGGCCCTCGAAGCAGATTGCATGCAGTTTTTATTTTTTGCGACTAAATAACTGTTTAAAACTAGCGATCCATCTCGGTTTTGTACGTGTTATTCATATAAATATCTTCTTCTTGAATCACTCTATCTATTACTGAAAACTGTATTGAAATCCGTTGAGTAGTTTGATAGATCTAAGGAAATAGATAGCGAAAGCAATATCATTTTATACTATGTAAAGATAATAATAAAACTATTCTAAACAGTGAAAACTAAATAAAAGCATGTAAATAAAACGCTATTTGCTGAACAGTGCATTTATAAACAACCACTTTACCAACTTATGCATTCAAATATCATAACTGTAATTGGAAAGCTGTGCTCATAAACAGAATAGTTTATGAGATGAGTTCCATCCATGTTTGAGCGTACAGCTCTACCAAAAGCTTCACTTATTCTCCCCTAAAGTCTATACTTTAGAATAAGTGAAGCTTTTTTTTGGAGATATGACTCAAAATTGGGCTTTGAATTTTTATTTGTCCACATCAACATCATCATCTCAGCCGTAGGACGTCCACTGCTGAACATAGGCCTCCCCTTAGGACTTTCATATTATACCGGTTGGAAGCGACCTGCATCCTGCGTTCTTTATAAGTCTCGTCTGTTCACCTTGTGGGTAGACGTCCTACGCTTCGTTTGCTAGTCCGTGGTCTCCACTCGAGCACTTTTTGACTCCATCGGCCACAATGTAGATTATAAAAAAAATATCGGACACGTTTTTTTATTTGTTGTGATGACGCACAAAATTTTACACCAGTAAAAATACATTTTGTACTGGTTCGAGTTTAACATTGTGACGTCATCAGTCCAACCGCGTAACTTTAGTGCGTTGTATCTCTTACGTTTTTTATCAGACTTACAAATAAAAAAATACGTGTCCAATATAAAAAATATAACAATATACATTGTGGACAAAAAAAAAATTTTTTAATTCAAAACTCCAAATGTATGGACTTTTTTGCCGTCTGTACGCATTCGTTGCAAGTCGTAGAAATGTTCGTTTTATACCTGCAATGTCTAATGGAAGTCTACCGGGTGACTTTACGACTTCATTTTTTAATGAATTGAATCTCAGAAGCATTCGCAAGAGCAAACTGAAGAATCTTTTGAAGTGGTCTGTGATATCATTTCGTAAAGCTTTTATTAGCGTTTTCCAACAAAAATGCACTGTCTTTTGTCAAGTGCATGTGCAATTATGTCTTTCAAGTTTGCTTGAGGGCGTCGACAGAACCTGTTGAGATCCTCTGTGAACTTTGATTTCATTAGGGACCAAATGCATAATAATGTGTCTTTACGATGCACGGGGTGTCTGGAGGTATCTACCTACGGTGTAGTGAAATAAGTCATATACTGACTAAGTTATATCCCATCAAAAACATAAATGTGAAAAGAGAGCCAAGTTCAATATTACGATGTATGTACTCATAGTTATCTATGATTTGGTAGTTGACTTCAACGACAAAAGAAGTGAGATCTAAATGGGTGCCAAGTTCAATGGTCAGTCCTGAAAAATATTTACAACAACATAAAATATTTTATTACAACTTAAAAGATTATTTCTTCTTATCACTTAGAATTAATATTATTTTGAAGCCTAAAGACTGACTTGGCCAGTTCTCATAATATACTAGGTAGGTACTCTCTTAACTTTAGCTTGATCACTATTAAACGCACTTAATGCTAATTAGTGCGCCACCGTCTTTTATCGTGTAAATTAGTCCCCTCCATCCATCGGTTGTCTGGAAGAAATCGCTCTTTAACGATAAGACCGCCCCTTGTACATTGTAATTTTTAATTTTAATTATGTACTTATGTATTTTCTGTAACATTATGTGGTGTACAATAAAGTATCTATTGTCTTATCTTAATGATACTTCGTCGTATGGTACACATGAGAACTAGCCAAGTCAAACTTTGGGCTTCAAAATAATATTAATTCTAAGTGATAAGAAGAAATAATCTTTTAAGTTGTAATAAAATATTTTATGTTGTTGTAAATATTTTTCAGGACTGACCATTGAACTTGGCACCCATTTAGATCTCACTTCTTTTGTCGTTGAAGTCAACTACCAAATCATAGATAACTATGAGTACATACATCGTAATATTGAACTTGGCTCTCTTTTCACATTTATGTTTTTGATGGGATATCATTGCTTTTTGTACAGTACTTTTTAGTATGCAATAGGTTTAAGACACCCAGTCATAATAAGATTAATACCAAATGATTATTTTATTGCACTTCCCCCCAGCCCACTGCTCCATGGCACGGCCGTCGCACCGCGCACCGCGGCCCGTGAGCCTCGCCGTGCTTCGATATACCTATACCTATAATTAATTTAGTACTTATTTATATAATTTATGTGCACTATTGATTTGAATATTGTACCTAATCAATTGATTTTTAAACAATACTAGTTACTGATAAATTTATCTATATTCACCCAGCTATCTTATACCTACCGCCTACCTGGATGGAAATTTAACTTTTTAGATCATCTGGAACTGGATTAGAATTTCGATCAAAAGAAACCTAAGCCGACAAGACTTATAATGACGACGACTTGGCGGGGGCACTGCCGTGCCCCCAGATACCGCCACATACCTATAATATTATGACTATACGTTACAGGTACGTAGGTATCTAAAATGTTTACACCAACTAGCACCTAAGGCGATATACATACATTATTTGTATTGTAAACAATGTTAATATTATTACCTCTATGTTACTGAGCCGCCTTGTGCTGGTGAGTCGATATATTGATAGGTATTTATAATTGTTACGTAGGTACCCGGAACCTATTTTTATTAGTGACTAGCTGTGCCTAGCTGTTTTACCCGCTATACAGTTTGGTACAGTAGTGTATATGATGTTATTCCAGGGGTCTAAGCTATATTTTTTATTATACCAAATTTAAAGTCAATCGGCCCACCCGTTTAGGCGTGAAAAAGTAAAATACATATATCCATACGTACAGTAGGTATAAAGTTTGTATTTATATTTATATTAGTAGGAATAGTGGACTCGCGCGCACTTCGTAGTATCTAACAGAAAATAGCCGCCTACACAAAAATTATAGCAACATGCAACATGTATTGCTTTATGCGTTCCTAGGCGTCCCAAACTTTAATATCATACATTTTTTTTAAATTAATAAAAATTTAAAATACAATTTTTTTAAATTAATAAAAATTTAAAATGATAAAAAAATACTAGTTTCTGATTTTTCCCTTTGTTACTACGACATTACCTATCGGGATGCCAAATTTCAGCTTTCTAGGTCATCTGGAACTGGGATATTACTTTTGATCTATCCCTCAGTATGTATTAACTTCACCGATTACTGGATGTTTATATCTAAATAACCGTTTGAGCTGTGTTATTGGAATTTGGAACAGAGATATAGTTCGTATATTTAAGTATATGTGCCAAATTTGACTTGTCTATGTGTAATAGTTTTTGTATAACGAGGGTGTAAAAAGTCGTCAAAACGCGCTCTGGATGGTTCGTGTAATATAACACACGGCGCGGTCGCTAGTTCCTTTGCTTGAACTTGGCTTGACTCGCTGCCGCGTGTCTAAATACACATAATTTATGTAATATTTAGTAGGCATTTTTAAGGTTTTTTTATAAACGAGACAAGGTAGATGATAAGAAATAACGCCTGCCTATAACAATCACAGTGTTAGCTAGAAATTCATTATTATACAAACTCCTTCGCAATACAGCGCTGTGTTCATAAGCCAAATAATCCCTGGTCACCTTACCCTTCCAACCTACCCTTCCAACGTAAGCAAATCGCGGCAATACAAAAGATACATTTGTGGTAACTGACCTACAATAGTTCGCATAGAATAAAAATATATACCACCCACAACACATTAACTCAATTATATTATCTCTTCACATCCTTCCGAAGACCTATTCCAGAGATTACTTTAATTACCGCGCTATCCATTTAATCACTTCGGTAATCGAACAAACAAATTCAAAACTCGACGAGGTAGGCAATCGTCGGGTCGAGTGACGTCACATCACTCACTGTCGAATTAGCAACCGAGTGGCTGGTAACGAGACGCGATACCGGCGTACCTATTCACGAATGCACTTTATGTTTTACTGAAAAAGTTAATTTGAATATTATTTATTGCGCTATAGAGTTTATATTCCATTACTTGATATTTTACAGGTGGGTCACTAAAAGCTCAAACACTAAGTAAATAATGGACAATCCTGTCCCTGTAAAGTCGCACTTGATAACATAAAAAGATTAGCAATTTCAGTGAAATATTAGGTTTGACACTTATTTTCTCTTTCTGCAAATATTTTTGGACATTATCAATTTTCTAATCCCATGAAATAGACATAATTAAAAGCCCAATAAAATGTCATAAAATAATATTCGTATTATCAGTTAAGTATAAGATTGAATTTAAATATTGTTCTTTAATCAAAGACGCTCCTGACGTACATAAAGAAAACCACGATTTGAAAACGTATAAGAGATGCGTATCCTACACATTTTTTATCTATGATATAAGAATTAAGAATATACAAATTGAAATATCGGATTCTATTAAATGATTCCCTCCAGAATAAGTCCGCAAACCGCGACTCTATAACCAAACGGTTCCGATTAGTTCGCGCAATCTGTTTAAGCTCTGTAATTACGAAATGTGGTTGAGGCATCGCGTCACAAGATTCAGCTGTTTACCTGCAACCACGGTACTATATACACAGCTGTATATATAATATTGCGATCTAAATTAATTATCGAAAAGGCGCTAGTATCTATGAATAATTGTAAATTACAATGGCATTATACGGTGAAACGTTAGTTCCATTTTTGACCACGCTCATCATGTTATTAAACATAGTGGTGATTAGTAAACCATTTATGTATACAGAAATAAGGCATTGATAGGTACTTCCTGAGAGCGAAGTATAGATTAAAGATCGTGGCTCATTTATACAACACTGCTGCCACCCAACAAAACTAATCTTAGGAGAAATGTGAGCTTCAAGGAGTTGTCTGCACACATACTTTACATTGACAAAACAAATTAGCAAACAGCTCGTTAACATTAGCAAGTTTACTTTTTCTTTTTGGGAACTAAAGGGGCAGTTGACTACGAGTACAATCTTACCTGATGTGCTCCCCTGGTAAGTATTACCTTTAGAGGGATCAAAATTATTCATCCTAAGATAGGAAAATTGTTTCGAAGGCTTTTGACAAGAACAAATATTGCCTCTAACTACAGATAGGACTAAAAATAAACCCACACGATAACTAAAACACTTTGTTTAAGTGAATTTATTCGAGCAGCGTAATTACAAAGTGTGGTCGGCGACGAAAAGCTCCGGATTATAATGCCGTTAAATCTCCGTCCCACGCAAACCGAAGGAAATGAATGAAACGGGTGAATGGATAAACGCTGTTTGTTCGACATCTTTCATTCATCAAGTCTATAAGCTATCTCAATATTTATTTATCTAGTAAAAGTACATGGAAACACAATTTTCTTTGTTATCTAAATCTATAAAAGGAAAAAGTGACTGACTGATCTATCAAAGCATAGCCCAAACCACTGCACGGATTTGGTTGAAATTTGGAATACAGATAGGTTTTTTGACATAGACCTCCGCTAAGAAAGGATTTAGCCACGCGGGCAAAGCCGCGAGCATAAGCTAGTGAAACTATAATTTACAAAATACTTTTCCTGAATAAGTTTTTTTTCCAAATTTCAGTCCAAAGGTTTCCTGAGTATTTAAGTGAAGCAATTGTCATAATATTATTGGAGTTAACTTAGTTCCACTGAGTGTACTAATAATATGTTTAAGAGGATCGATTAGTTCAGCAATAAACCTGACAGCACATAGTCATAACAGTTAAATCAGTACCTATTATTGTAAACAGGCACATTCAAATTTTAACGGTATACCTGCAAAAGTTGAATATAATATTGAATGTTAGACGTTAGAAAACTAATTGTAGCGGACTAACATTTAGTAACTTGTTTTCTCTTTGTATACCTACTCCTACTTTCACAATTAAGAATTTTGAACGAGAACAAGGTATAACTATAGGAGTATATTTTGTAAAATGAAAGAATATAAAAACAGCTGTGACACAAGTGTCTCAGAATACTGCAAAATGCAGATATTTTTCTTCATTTTAATTTCCACCTTTTTTCCAATTTTCTCCAGTTAAGAAATGTAGTCTACCTTTCGTGGATTCTACGAGTAACTCTCCGGTAAAAAATTCACGGCACCCCCAAGTAAGTGTTAATTGCCAGTTTTTCACCATCGTTGAGCGAAATAGGAGTTTTCTCATTAGAATCAGCAAATTCATTTAGTTCCCGTTTTGCTAGGAAGGTCTTCACTAACTAAGAGCTGGCATAATTGGTTTTAGTCTCGGCTGTTTGGCTTTTTTTCCCGATGGAGAGTTTTCTTAGTGGTTCGAGTAGCTTTTTTCTATTAGCGTTGATAGATTGTATTATAAAAGTCTATTTTTTCTAGCATTTGAAGCAGGTATTTATTTCTTTCTAAGTTTTAGTTTACGACTTAAAACCATTTAAATAATTATTAAAATATGAGGTATTGTTAATGCAAAACAGAAAGCAATGGCGGTAGATACATATACATATCCTTGATGAGTATTTTGAGAATTATCTAGAATTTTCATGGAAATAGACATAAACGAAGAGCTTTTTTTTCTTTTGGAGAGACTGCTTCAGTTTTTCGTCAAGAGACTTTTTCAGTTCTGATTAAATATACAGTTCAGTTATCATAATTTTGATTGATTGTTGTATATTTTTTACTAATACCGTAATATTCTGTTTTTCGTTCTGTATATAACCTAGATAATATGGCTATTATTGCACAAGTTATAAATGTGGTTAAAAATCACTACATAATATAAAGTAATGGAAGGACTTGGGGGAGGTCTTTGCCCAGCAGTGGGACAGCATAGACTAACAAAAAAAAAAGTAAAGTGGCTTCCCGCGTCTGTATGTCTCTATGTATGCTGAAATCTTTAAAACTACGCAACGGATTTTAATGCTGTTCTCTTTAATAGTGATTCAAGAGGAAGGTTTATATGTATAATATATTAGAGAAACACTAATAATTGTGTACTAGCATTTTTATATAATTTGAGTGTATTAATGTAATTTGCAGTATAAGAAAATGTTTACCTGTAGTTTAGACCACTGTATTCTCCCAATACAGCGACTGGCGTTTCTCCAGGCGAGTTTGGCTCCGAACACCAGCTCTGTGGTGGTGAACTGGTATGTGCCACTCTTCGCCACCTCTTCCTGTACCGCCTTCCATCTTGCTTCGTGAGCTGGGGTGTTCGCCCTGCATATTAAAATAAGAAATAAAATAATTTTAATTAGGAACAATAAACAAGTTTACAGGGTACATAGAAGAATCGATGATATCCGCATGAGTTAAAAACTGTGTCGCAAATATCAATAAATTAGAAAAACAGTCTCACCTAGCGACTAAATTGTTTCAATATTTTCACTTTGGATTAAACTAGGTAGTTATCTAAGTCATCTACACTAGAGGACGTCTGTAAGTCACAATTCTGACAAATCATATAAAAGCTGAAAAGATAATATTATTATGTCAACGTGTTATTCAATTGAACGCTATTATACGATTAATCCAAACACACTTCAATAAAAATCAACAGACTATTGTGTTTCAACTGAATGAGAAGTAGAATAAAGCCATCAAACAATGCCGTGTTAAGTGAAAACTAAACCTTGCGGCCAACCTGTTGATTCCCATTGTATTAGTTCAGCTCTCCACGCCGCGAAACTAGTCACTCTATTTAAACCTACCACCAGAACCAGGAAAAAGCACTCGAATCAAACTTCCATAAACATTTTTTCCATTATTTTATTAACAACCGACCAAACTTTTAGGCGAGCGTGGAGATTCAAGCAAAAAAGTGCTGAAAAATTAAAATATTCTCGCAAAGATGGAACTGCTCTCAGTACACATAAAACTTTCTTGGTGAGAAGTATTAGCATATTATTCTTATGAAACAAAACTTATTTTTTACGATTATTGGCCGCTTTCTATTTTTCGTGCCGGAAGGGTTTATAGCCAGGGGTTCTGTTGCGGGAATCGAGAGAATATGAAAATGATTCTGCAGTAAAATGAGAACCAGTTAAAACTTTGTTGCAGGGTTACATTGTTATTTGTTTTAACTATTAAAATTAATAAACTGAATATGACTTTTAAATTCAAAAAGGCAATATCAATTCATATTGAACATTTTGCCGATAGCAAAAAAATAACGAATGAATCTACAATCCGATCCGAAAATTGTACGAAATTTACGATTGCTACGATCGGATTTCGTTTTAATTAAAAGCTAGTGACCCAAACATTTTTAAAAATCAAACTCGTGAGCCTACAGTATCTACCTAGTAGAACTGGATCACTCTTAAATTGCATGTCATCTCTAAAAATATCAGCATAAATTCTACAGTCTCACCGCACAAGTCTCAACTTTTTACAGATTTGTCCGATTTGATAATTATTTTTTTATTGGAAACCCTGAAAGTGATAAAAGAAAAAATCCAACGCTTAGAGTAAGAAAACAGGAGATGATTGATTGTTCACTTGCTGATTGCAAGGGTATATCAAAAGTTATTTACAAAAACTGAAACCCCCGAAATGAAATAATATACTGTGCTCTGTGACTCTATCTCTTATTAAAACTGCTGTAGGTAAATTCCGTCAGGATTTTTTTATTGTCAGCCTCCTATTTGCTGATGACGCTGCCTTCACAGCTAGCTCATGTGATGAACTACAACTCATGATTGACAAATTCACAAAGGCCTGCAAGCTATTCTCGATGTCGATTAATGCTACAAAGACAGTCATTATGACGCAAGGTACAACGGAAAAACCAACAATAGTGCTGAACAGTAAGACTTTGGAAGTAGTTGATTCGTTTTGCTACCTTGGGTCGACCATTTCGAACAATCTCTCGCTTGATGCAGAGATTAACACGCGCATCGGCAAAGCGGCTACGATGTTCGGGAGGCTCAGTACAAGAGTATGGGACAACAAACACCTGTCGATCAACACAAAAACCATTGTGTACCAAACCTGTGTGTTGAGTGTACTCTTGTATGGAGCTGAAACCTGGACATCGTATGCTAAGCAAGAGCGACGTTTAAACTGCTTCCACATGCGTTGTCTTCGTAGCATTCTAGGCATCTCTTGGAAAGATCGGCAAACAAACGAGAGGGTTCTAGAAATCACCAAGATGCCCAGCGTGACTGCTCTGCTAAAGCAGAGGCGTTTACGTTGGCTTGGACACCTGCATCGTATGGATCCGTTTCGCTTGCCAAGGAGAACCCTTTTGGGGCAAATAGCAAACGCCAGCCGTCCCATTGGCCGCCCTTTGCTGAGATTTAAAGACAGCGTTAGGCGCCACTTAGCAACCTTCGACATTGACTCTACACAATGGGAGGAACTTGCTGAGGATCGCTTATCCTGGAGAACGCTAACTTTTGATGGCGTCAAAACGCACGATAATACGTGGTTTGAAGCCTTGGCCCAGAAACGGGCTCGTAGGCATGAACCACCACTACCATCTCACCCGGATTCTGCAACTCCCTACATGTGTGACCTTTGCGGTCGTGGCTGCAAGTCTCGAATAGGCTTGTTCAGCCATCAAAAAAAGTGCCGCACATTAACCTGACGCTACTTACACCATCTATAATAGATGTTTCAAGGCCAATGATGATGTAGGTACATTACCTCCGTATAGAAGCGAAGTACTGTCCAAGAAAGTCCTTGGCGTCGTTGAGTACCTCCGAAGGGTCGCGGGGCACGTCCCCGCGGCCGGGGATGGCCATGAGGCTGCCAAGACACGACCGTTCGTTGCATAGTGTCGGCTGTGGACAACAATGTTTACTGTTATTTAACATCTTAAGAGGCCTGCTGCTGAGATTCTTCGGATAGCTTGGGTAGCTTTAGTACCTAATATTATAACATCCCACTAGCACGCAAAATTGACTCAGGAGCCTAATTGCAGAAAATTTGCCTGCTATATTATGCTCAGTGTGCTAGCCAGAACCAGATAATCTTTATCATAAGGGTGATTCCTGAGAGTCAAAATTTTACGTGTCTGGGGGAATAAACTACCCGTAACATAAAAATTCTACCCAAAGGTATTTTTTTCCTGTTAGTCTAAGGTTCAATCTACTTAATGCATGATAGACATCAGGTTATATTTAGCTGCAAGTATCTAAAAAAAAATGTAAAAGCCCTGAAATTTGATTACCGTGGGCTGTCCCTTACACATTTTCGGAACAAAATATATTTTTTACATTAATTTATAAAAGGAATTTAATTAATTCCTGTGATCAAAGCTGTAAAGGGTGAACTGTTATATGATCAAAAAAATACGCGAATACTGTACTCAGCGTAGTTTTAGAAAAAATTACAAATTTAGGTTTGTCCCCGGACAAAAAGTGATTCCCATGGCGCGCGACATAACTACCCACATTTCACAAACCACAATACTTAGAAGCTTGTACGCACGCTATTGGCTAACTTCGATTGCGCTCTAAACATAGTGAAGAAAGGCTCCTCCTCTCGTTGTTATAAACTGGATTTACGAAGGTGAGAAATTGATTACCGTGGTTTTGGTTCACTAGATCATTGATTACCTTTTCCATGTTTAAAAATATTTTTTTATCCATTACGGTTTTTTGACTAGGGTGTGCAGTTAGAAAAAGGGTATTGTTTATCATATATTTTATTAATTTTGGTCTATAATTATGGTATTTAAAAATATTGACAAAAAACTATACAATTTTGATTTCCATGGTATTGATTCTCATGGCATTTTACCACGGTGATCAATTTTCCCCTGAGTTTTCTTGCGCATTCTTTCACTTTTTACCCAACTATAGTGAAGCCGCAGGTATGGAAGTGATTTGGACAGTTTATATTTGTATATTTCATTATTTCAGATATTTTTTTTATATTGTATACATCAGATTTTTTTATATTGTACTATAGTAGACAGCCGCTCTGGCTTATGCGGCACCATTATATCCCCACATTAAAAAGTCGCTCAGCGAGCTATGGAGAGGGCTATACTCGGGGTTTCTCTACGTGATCGAATCAGGAATGAGGAGATGAACCAAAGTCACTGACATATCTCCGCGGATCAGGAAGCTGAAGTGGTAATGGGCAGGCCACATAGCACGTAGAGCGAATGGCTGATGGGGTCGAAAAGTGTTCAAGTGGCTACTACAGGCAAGCAAACGCAGCGTAGAACGTCTACCCACAAGTGTGGCAGACGACCTTATTTAGGTCGCTGAAAGACGCTTGAAGTAGGTCGATGGAGGTCTAAAGGGCAGGTTTATGTTCAGCAGTAGACGTCTTATGGCTGAGATGATGTATGATGAAAAAATAAAACGAAACTATGGGCTGACTGCAACTTCAGTCCAGATTAATCTAACTAATGATAAATGTACAATCTGATGACAGCTTCTGGAGTGAATCCTGTCAGTGACTGTGACTGAGAACTTAATCTCATATTCTAGGACTATATATTCAATATTTTTACATTGTTTAAGACAGCAATACGTTGATTTTATTTAGTTTACATGATTACTATATAGAGAGCCAATATTTTTTTAAATACTTTATGTTTGGTGTATATCTGTTTGGACCACCGTTTTTAATCATTTCTATTTTATATGATTAGTATGTAGAGGTCAATATTTAAATAATAACATAGAATTCAAACAAAATAGTTTTAATTTTGATTCCCATGCCACACTTTATTGATTCCCGTGGCACCAAAAATTTAAATTTAAATATCTTCTGAACAAAACAAGTTATAATGATGCCTATTTGATTGATGTGCTTATAATTATGGGAAATTTGATGTTTTACATGTAAAATGCAATAATACTTTGATTTAAAATCTGCCACGGAAATCACTTAAATACGCCCGATCTCAGGATTTACCCATAAACATGTTTGAGTTAGACATAATATTATTACTATATTATTATGTATTTGTTTTATTCTAAACGTAGGCCACGTTTGACCACATCCCACTTCGCGGAAAGTGCAGATGCGGTCGAAGATGAATCACGTAAGATTCACAAATTGAAAATGAATTACTATGAATTTCTTGGCAGTTCTGCTTATGGATGCAATAGAAAATATTAGGAGTATTTATCTCGAAAAAGTGCTCTTTTCTTGTAATCTATTTGAATAAATTATTTATTTTAGGTTTCTTCTAATATAGTAGTTATCCCCACTGAGCCGTTGACAACTTTCACCGTAAATCGAAAACTGAGGTAATTAAAAATAGTATATAATATGACTATATGTATGTTCACATATTATTCTTTATAAGAGCAATAGCTTCGCGACCTACTCACTTTTATAGAATAAATAAAACGTATGAGATACTAGCCTATACTTAGCATTAAAGCGTACGATGAAACATATCACTCGCATCTAAGAGCTTCTACGCCATAAGCTATTTACCCATAAAAGGTGAAGTCCATAAAACATGATGGGGTTTTTATGTGTGACATAACATTTCAATGAGTGATACAAACTCCTGTTTCATCTTATCACGGTGATAAAAGTACTTCGTGTAACGATTGTTGTTATTTTCACTTGACTTTGATTTTAACGTGACAAATTCAAAATTTGATTTATTTGTTGATATTTTTTTCTTATTAATACCACATACTAGAAAAAAAATCTTACGCCCACCCCAACAATTAAAGCTAATGGTTTACCAATTGGTGGGCTTAAAGCTCAAGGCGATCTCGGCTAGACAACCGTGACTTGATGTCGTAGCATAACGAGCAGTAAAAAATATAGATTGACACAACATGATGTGGTAAAATAAAAATCCAGACTATTATTTCTATGGAATATAATTTCCTAGCAAGCCCATCACATGATACTAGGTATCTAAAGCAATCTGAAAGCTTTTCTTCAACTTTCTTTAATCTTACTTTAAATTCATAGAAACAAAAAAACAAATAGAGGCGAAGGCATGAATGGATTATTAGTTTTAAGTCACCTTATCGCATGAAAAAGCAAGTTTTAGTCATTTGTCTTAAGAACAGTTCTCCATTCTCCATATAAAGTTTCTCGGCAATAACTTTGAAACGTAGAAAGCCCCTACGGCGGTTCACTATGCATTGAGTTAACGTATTTTCCAAGGACAAAGCGCTCGGCATAAATACTAAAGATTTTTCAAAGAACTTCGCCAAGTTTCCCGAATTATGGTTGAATATTTAATCCTTGGTTTCTCATTAAAAAGCGATACTGTTTTGGCATAAAATATTTATAATGAGGCGGGATTATCGCGGGATATAATTTTAAATTGGAAAAATGAG
This sequence comes from Hemithea aestivaria, assembly GCA_947507615.1. NCBI lineage: Eukaryota > Metazoa > Arthropoda > Insecta > Lepidoptera > Geometridae > Hemithea > Hemithea aestivaria. The sequence continues at coordinate 14,455,775 of OX382331.1, forward strand.
AGGCTATCAATCTTTGTTCTAATGCCGGTGCAGGAACCCTAACCCTTTTTAATCCCTAATCGATTAAATGTTGTATTAGGAAATATAAATAATAATAATTGCGGGTTTACTCCAACAGAACAGGCTACCCTACTTGCACAATATGAGTGTCCATTTGGGCGTTCCAGGAGATATTATGTCAGAAAAGTAGATTTTTATCATGCCTTCAATTCAAAAGAATTCGGATCGGATTCTTGCAGTATAGAAGCGTTTTAAGGGCCTTTGCAGACTGAGCAACTATTACAGCAACTGCGACTGGCAACTTTCTTACAACTATCTGCTTCATAAACCTATGACCACTGCCGAATTTTAATTAGTGCAGCTTGCCAATTTAAGATAGATAGATAGATAGATAATCCTTTATTGAAACACAAAAATGTACAAAAAACAAACTTAGAACTACTATATAAAAACTAAGTGTTACAATTGGCGGTCTTATCGCTAATAGCGATCTCTTCCAGACAACCGTGCAAGGAGAGGAGAACAATTGTAATTCACATGGGTTAGGTGGTGTGTTTAAATTTACAAGATTCAAGGTGTTAAAATACTTATTATTTATATATTCAATACACATAATATAATACATACATAATGCAACACAATAAATATTATATATGCTCTAAAAATAAATAAATAAATACCTACATATTATACTATTAAAATATATACTATTTTGTCTGCTTAATAATAATGACAGTAATAATATAATATTATACTAAACGGATACAGGTTGAGTGAAGTACCTCCAAAAGTAAGATTACGGGAAAGATGAAAGAAGAAAACAGCTAAAGTTATACAGATAGATAGTGTACAAGTACACGTGACTTAAAAACATTCAAAGATGGAGCGCTTCTTATTTCAACAGGTAAGGCATTCCATAGACGGATGGCCTTAACTGTAAAAGACTTGTCGTAAAAAGAAGACTTATGTTGTGGAAAAATTAGTATCAAATTCAATGACGACCTTAGAGAAAGGGAATGGGAAGGTTGAAGAAATTGAAAACGCTCTTTAAGATAACGTGGAGAAGTAGAGTTAAATAAAATATTATAGAGAAGAGATAGAATATGAGCATCCCGGCGACGGCGGATAGGAAGCCACTTGAGTTTAGAACGAAAATCGGAAACATGGTCAAATTTGCGAAGGCCAAATATGAACCTTATACATAAATTTTGAAGTCTCTCAAGTTTATTTAGCTGGTCCTCGGTAATATCAGGATAGCTGGCGTCGGCATAATCGAGAACAGGGAGCATAAGAGATTGAGCTAGCGCAATTTTAGTAGCAGTAGGCAGGAAGTTGCGTAATCTACGCAAGGACCCTGCAGCGGCAAACATTTTGCGGCTAGTGATAGAGAGTTGCGGCTGCCATGACAAGGTGCGGTCAATAGTAATTCCCAAGTTCTTAACACTGTCACTGAGAGGAATTGTGACTCCATCGAGAGTGATTTTTGGAAGCAATTCTGAGTCTATTTTACACACTTTTCGCGAACTTCCAACAATAATTGCTTGTGTCTTCTGTGGATTTAATTTCAGACCGTGTGCCTTACTCCAGTTGGAAATCTGGCATAAGTCGTTATTAATATTGCCAATAGCAGCATCCAGCTGTTCTAATGAGGATTTACAGTACAACTGAAGGTCGTCTGCATAAAGATGATAGGAAGAAGAGAGATTACGGGAAATGGAGTTAATAAATATGGCGAAGAGAAGAGGAGAAAGAACACCACCCTGAGGTACACCAGCAGTCGTATTACACCAAGAGGAAAACACATCCTCGAGGCGAATCCGCTGCCGACGACCATAGAGGTAGCTGTGAAACCAGTCAACTACCGCTGGTGATACGTTAAGTGAGCGAAGAGTGGCAAGAAGAATATCGAAGTCGACAGAATTAAAAGCATTGCTGAAGTCCAGGAGCACTAACACAGTTAACTGTCCATCATCCATACCTTTACGGATATCATCAGTAACTTTAACAAGAGCAGTAACTGTGCTGTGTCCCGGACGGAAACCTGATTGGAAAGGGTTAAGAAGATGGTTATCGATGAGAAATTTATTTACCTGGTTATGAACCAGTCGCTCTAAAACTTTGGATAAGAAGGGAAGAATAGAGATGGGGCGATACTCAGAAAAAAGTTTAGGATTAGGTTTTTTAGGCAGAGGTAAAATCTGAGCTTCCTTCCACAGCGAAGGGAAAACAGAGTTAGTAATGGAGAAGTTAAATATATAGCAAAGAATAGGGAGGATATAGTCAAGAATAGGAAGGAGCATATTTCGGCTGATGCCATCAACACCAACCGCACTAGATGTAATAGACAGAGTGCTCTTTTTGACTTCACCAGCAGTAAATTGACGAAAAGTTAAGGGAGGATACTCAGGAGAAACCGTGTTTGAAAGGGCAGAAATAGTACGAGATTTTACAGAAGCATCAACAGAAGAAGATGAAGAGAAGTGCGAATTTAAGGAATTAATATCGAGGTTATTAGGGACAGAGTCTTGGCGAGATTTGCCAATACCTAAGGACCGAAGAAATTTCCATACTTTAGCTGGATCACTATGTTGCACAGAGTCATAGATATGACGTCTTTGAGCATCTCGACACGCTACGTTGCAACGATTTCGTATCTTAGTGTACTTCTCCTTGTTAGCGTCGGTTGGTCTTATTTTATATTTTGTTTTAGAAACTGCTTTCTTATGTTTGAGCAACTTGAGATCATCAGAGAGCCAAGGTGCAGGTACATGCTTGATTTTGATGGATCTCAGTGGAGCATGCACATCATACAACTGTGTTAAGATGGAATTGAATATTTCAATTTGAGTATCAATTGAGTCGGTTGTCATGATCGGTGACCAGTCTGTATTCTTAGCGTCGGCCAAGAATGATTCCTTGTTCATGCCACTAAAATTGCGCTGAAGAATAATTGTGGGCTTTGGTTTTGGAGGACGAATTTTATAGGACAAGAAAATTAAGTCATGATATGAGAAACCGTCCGCAGAGCATTGACCATGTTTGAAAACATGATCTAATGATGACACCATCATTAGATCAAGAAGAGAAGGAGTACAATTAGGGAAATGATGTGTAGCGCCAAGGGGAAGAATCTGCATGTTGCATGCATTAACCAAGTCCTGTAAGAGCACTGCGCGACGGTCATGTTTAAGAAGACAAGTGTTGAAGTCACCCATTATAATAGTGTGACTGTAAGCCGGAGTGAGATCTTCCAAGATCTTTTCGAAGGAGGAAAAAAAGTTATTTTGAGAAGAATTGCTATAATAGACTCCGAGAAGTATTTTTGTATGAGATAGAAGAATTTCAATAAATAGGTGTTCACCGGCATTTGGAGGGGGTGGTTGGGATGAAGTGCTAACTACAGTGTAGGGAAAATGAGATCGTAAGTAAATAGCGACTCCCCCACCAGCACCCCTAGCCCTGTCGTTACGAATGAGATTGAAACCAGGTAACACGTAAGAAACTGATGGAAGAGAAGGCTTAAGCCATGATTCGGAGACTAATATAGCATGAATATTTTTATTATCAAATGACGCCAGCATGTCAGAAAAATGAGCCGGTATGCTTTGGGCATTAATGTGAACGATATTGAGATTCCTTGGTACGTCAGAGAACTGATTGTCCAGAGTTTCCGAGAGAGAAGGGACACTCAGAAAACTATCTTCACTATTATTACTCTCTGGTGAGGTACTTATAGCGGATGAAAAGCTGTCACTGCTATCATTAAATAAATCATTAAGCATTATTTATATAATAAATATAATAGACTTACATACAATATAAAATAAATATATACCTACTAATACCAACAAATAAATAGCAAGCTAATATAGCAATATAATATAGTTTGTATCTATGTGCTTGTGAATTAAATCACTTCACCTGCCGGTTTTTTAATTATTAACAATAGGATAATGAATTATACACCTTACATACCTTATAAGTAGGTACACAACTTATATACTACGAACAAACTGTTAAATACATAATAAAAAAAAATACATTGAATTAAATTATTACCCTTAAAGAATTTACATACCAAAAAATATATTATAATATTTTGAAATTTTATTAAACAACGCATCGTAACAATATATTATCATTATTATAACAATAATTAATGATACACAGCCAAAGATACCACGGCACGTAAAAAGGAACGTTTATGAAATAAAACAAAAAAAAAAAAGCAAAATGTCAAAATGACGTTTGACGTTCAGTGACAGTAACAGTGATGTGAATGTCAAAGTCAAGCACAACAAATAACAAAATTGCCGGGCGGTATATTTTAGGGTAAAAACTAAAGATTTAATAAATATTGCATTAAAAACCGTATACCTACATTTAGAAAAAGTTAAGTTAACAAAGGGTAATAATGAAACAAAGTAAAATATCGAGATCAGCAGCAAATCACACAGAAAGGAACCTACTTTTTGCTACCAACAACAACACGTTTGGATCTTGTTACCGCAGGTTCTTTTACAAGCACTGTAGGTGCTTTGGAGGCCACTGCAACAGAGGAGGCCTGCCCCGCGAGTCTATCAAGCTCCACTACCGTGCTTACTCGGTGTCGCTCGCCGCTTGCATCTAGTACGAACACATAGCCGTCTCGAGTCCAGCTTTTCGTGACACCGAAACGCTGACGTGCCGCCATAAAGGCGTCATGTCTCGCCTTGGTCAGGAACTCTGAGACGGTCATGCCAGATCCTTTCAAGTTCGTTTTTGAGGACCATAACTTAGCACGAACCGAGACGTCACGCAACTTGATAAGGATAGGCCTTGGTCGGCCGGATGTTGTTTGCCTGCCCATCCTATGGCAGCGGCTGATGTCTGAGGACTGGAAATTAGGCAGTTTCAGTTTGTCCACTATCATCCTGACAATAACAGCAGCGGTGTCTTCATCCTTGCTTTCTGGGACGCCGTGTAAAAGCAAGATCTTGCGCCGACTGTGCATTTCAAGGCTGTCAGTCTCGCGCCTCAGTAACTCAACTTGGGATTGAAGAGCCCGAAGAGCGCCCAAAATAAAAGCCTTGAAAGCAGCAAATTCTGCCTCCAAGGTAGACGCGCCAGATGAGGAAGACGGAGACAGCAGCTTCTGCTGCCTGTCTTCAAAATCCGCTAACTTGTTCAGGAACATTTCACTCATTTGAGCCACTGAATCTTTTATAGTGTCCATTTTGTGCAGAGACAAGCTTGATAAAAAACTGTGTTCACAATAGTGCGACTGGTGTATATGATTGCAGGGAAAACACTCACCGGCAGGTATTTACACTATAGCATTAATTGTACATGTAATTTTAGTTAATACACTGCATATATTTAATTTATTTTTAAATAAACAATAAGAGCACTTAAATGTGATGTTGTTTTTACGCCTACCCACACCCAAATTTAAGGCCTAATTTGAAACTGCTAGTTGCCAGTTTCTGCAATATTTGCTCTATCTGCAAAGCGCCTAAGATTGTGTGACTAAGACATGTTTCTAAAGATCTACAAAACAAAGTCAAAGCTAAATTTATAGAAAAATCTTTATATCAACTCATCTTAGCGGACCGTAAAATTTTTGCTGTTTCTTTTTTGGTAATTAGACTAAGTAATTAGTTGAAGAAGTTGTAATATAAAGTTTTATTTTTTTAAAAGTTGGTTTTATTCTCTACAATACATTAAGTACTTCTCATATTCAAAGTTTACCAACATTTTTCATTCAACATTTTTTAGTAAAAAAGCAAAAAGGCGACCTCTTAGAGCTCTGGGTTGGATATAGTTTGACATTTGAATGAAACTATTCTACAGCTACCTACTTTCAAATGATACAGTAATGATTAAGAACATCCACAGATCCACATGCCAAACTACAGAAATTCAGCCTAACATCTGAATGTTGCTCAGAATGTTGGCAGCATTGCCTGGTTGGATAACAATACTTAAATGTTGGGCTAGATAAAACAACATCAATTTGCATCTACCCGTTAAATATAATGTTCGTGCCGTATAGCAAAGCTAAGTGCATTTCTAAAATGGGTTTACCTCTACCTACGTAATTAAATATTTTCAATGTTATCTTAACTATGCACCATTCTAACATCTTAATATTTCCACAAACTAAGTATTTCTAGTAAAACAAACAGATGAGACGATAAGGTAATATTAACGATCGTGTATTTGTTTTCCACACATTTTCTTACTTAGGTGTGGTTTCTTAATGATCTGAACGCTCGAAATTACTTGGCAATAAAATCTGGATTCCGTCACGGTGGGTGTTATCTTTATTTTTAAGCAAAAAACACGTTTACTAAGAACGCCGTTTATTATTGACTAGCTTGTACTTGCAGTTTTGCCTCCGCGAAGATCCTTTCTTAGCGTCTACGTTATAAAAACTGTTCGTATTCGAGATTGTATGCCGATCTGTTCAGCAGTTTAGGTGTGCTTTAATAGACCACTCAGTCAAGCAATCACTCTTTCCTTATATATTATGCTCGCGGCTTTGCCCGCGTGACAAAATCCTTTCTAAGCGGATGTCTACGCCTTAAAACCTACATGTATGCCAAATTTCAACTCAATCCGTCGAGCGGTTTGGCCTGTGCGTTGATAGATCAGTCAGTCAGTCACTCTTTCCTTTTATATATTTAGAAGACTAGCTTAAGCTCGCGGCTTTGCCCGCGTGGCAAAATCCTTTCTTAGCGGAGGTCTACATCATAAAACCTATCTATATTCCAAACTTCATGCGAATCCGTTCAGCGGTTTGAGCTGTGCGTTGATAGATCAGTCAGTCAGTCTTTCTTTTCATATATTTAGATTATATTCAGATTCTTGAATATAGATTGTCTTAAAGAATGCATAGTATCATATAATAGTGGTGTTTCACCAACTTGTTACCTAAGTATTTACAAAGAGTTACTCTACATGAGGTAATCTCGTAGATTCATTAACTTATAAGTACATAGCTTAATACATCATAGCTTTAATATTATTGTTTTTGTTCTCAATTAAGGGATTCACTACAAACAATCTCAACAATGTATTTTTATATTTTCGATCTGTTAAATTTAAACCGCAGACCATTCGTATATTTTCAATACGTTTTAAATTAAAATCGCAGACCATCACGATGTCATTCTTACATGATACGATAAATATAAATATAATGCGGGTACTATAGATGTATATTATAGAGGTTTACTTCTGTTCAGAGATTGTGTCAAGAGTCAAGCAATATGTGGACACCTTCATAACAAAGTACGAACCTGCTGATCAAGAATGAAATAGAGGTAAAGTTTAAAAGTCGGGCTTCTGCCCCGTAAAATGCGAATAAAACATTTGAGTTGAAGCAATCAATAAGCGAGTGATCGAGTTGAGTGTCGTGCCATGGGGGCCTATGTCCAGCAGTGGAGGAACATATTATGCTGCTGATGATCATGATGATGATGAATTAATAAGTGTAGCAAAAGGCAACGAAGCGCCCAAAACCACCTGCCGCTCAAATGTGAAAGTCCTTGCCAAGCACACTTTGATTTTTTCAGTCATATTAAAAAAATACCACTCATAAAAAAATATATTATGGCATAAACAGAATAAATAGTAGCAAACCAAATGACCGCAATTGAATGAAATTTTATAGAGTTAATTTGGTGACCAACAAAAACTATAAATAAACCATTATTTCTACCAAAAAGAATAAAATATTTCACAATTCATCCCATTACATATTCCAGTTTTCTACCGTTATTATATTCATAACTTTGCGTTATAGATATGTGTCGTAATTTTTCTTTTATTTTACGTTTATTGTAAGAACGATTTGTACGCAAATATGAGTACAATTTCAGATAATGAGCCCCGTGGAGAATATGAGGCAGGTTTTAACAAGGAAAGTCAAAATATGTTATCGTTTATTAGCTAGTGGTTTAGTGAGTGTATGTGTAAAGAAGGGCTATAATAATAAGTCTAATAAAGCGCTTTCAAAACTAAGATAATAATATAATAGTTTTCATTATTTTTTACAACGAGACCTTTTTTGATAGTAGTCTAGTACATCTTGTTTATTAACAATTTTTCTTTACTTTAATTTATTGTAAAAGTAAAATTTTACAACGAAATTTAAATTCAACCAACATCGTTCTACTTATAGAAAATCCCTATTCTGAGTAGTAGAATATTTTTCTAAGTTACTCAACTATATGAGTTACTATATTTACAATTATATACTTAATATTCTACAATAAACTAATAATAAATGGTAATATTCTACTTATGAAAAAATAAAAGATAATCTAAATCTTTATGATTATATCCGCTCTGCGGCCCTTCATCATAAATATAAAGTAATCTTAATGACTTACCGCTCTAGGACAGGTGGTATCAAACAGACGGTCATACAAACAGTCGTGGGACTCATGGTTCTTCAGAACTTTAGGCCTCACGACCTTCCGCGCCGTCTTTTGTTTCACTTCCTCCACTTTTACCTCACTTTTAACATTAGCGCTAAAATGATCGATCGGGCATTCATTGATCAATCCACTGTGAGCTGTAGATATGTCTAATGCGCTGTTAATTATTGTATCTGGGTCTTGTATAACACCAGGTGCCATTGTCTAACTGTTATGATTAGTAATAGTGTATGAATATAATAGTAGTTGAATAGATGAGGCACTCGCGATCTACGGGCGCACTAAGCGTAGACAAACGTCGCTGGTGTATTTATTAGATAGAGGTTTATCTGAAACTCGTGTCCGTGTTTTTAGTATTTGCAAACAATGTGACATGTTAGACGAAGTTCAGTTGCTTTGCGAAGGTGTTGGTGTGGCTTTGAAGCATCGCTTACAAGTATAATGTTTTTATTAAATTAGGAATATAATCTGAGATAATAAGTTTTTTATTTACATAAATATATAATTTATAAAAAAACTGTATACGCCATTTTGGACTTCCAAATATAATTAATATGTGGTATTTGTTTTATTATTTTCAACCGGTATCCCAAAAACATTTAAAAAGTACACAATTCGACGATTTTTTTGTGTATGTTCACCGATTAATTTAAGATGCCTGTAACGATTTAGACAATTATTTTTATTTTATTTCAAGCTGTATTATATACTATTCTCAGGCGGTCCCGTTAAAATTTTATCAAATCAGTCCAAATTCAAATTGCTGACGTAAGTCGTAGATAGCTAATTAATAAAAAGCTCCTAGCTTTTCTATCCGTGGCATGCTATTGGAGCATGAACCTATGATAAATATTTATGTTATGATGATTCGCAATTTCGATCTAATCTATAAAATTAGATAATATTATTTGAAGAAAACGTCAAAAATTAAATAATTTCTTAAAATCGCTGATAACGCACAGCTGTTACTTACCCAGATAGATGTAAGTTACCTGCACTAATATAAATATTTGACACAGAATATGAGTCACGGGCTATTAAATTGCTTTAACTTTTTATTGTAACGAAATAAAAGCTTTTAAGTTTTATTTAAATATATATTATACTTTAAAAGGTTTTTTACTAAGTGATGATATTATATTCACGGGCTATTGAAAAAACTTGTTTTAGACAAGGGTAAAAGTCCCTAAAAATAAATCACATTAAAAAAAAAACTTTTAGACAATAGATTTTTAAGGCCTTTCCGGCAGCGGTAGCGAACATCGCTCAGGTTTAAAAACAGCCCTTAATTAAAGTGTCAGCTAAATTCTTAATAAATGATTTAGCTTATTAATATCAATAAGTAATAAGTTATTTACCTATATGCTGTCAAATGAAAGAGAGAAGCTTAACATTTAGCTAATTTTAAGCGATAACGCCTATCGATTACAATCGAATCGGCAGAATATTGGGTAAGGTCGTATAGTAACTGACCCAGATAAACTCTAGCATTAAAAAACAACTATAGGGTATAAATGTAAATGGTAAAGGGAAGACTTTTTCATTAATTATAATTAAGTTCCAACGCCGACTATCCTTTTTCTGTATTAAGATAAGATAAGAAACTCTTTATTGATTCACATATTATAAAGTAAATTTTACAAACTAAAATTAAAACCAAAGGTGTATCAATTGGCAGTCTTATCACTCAAAGCGATCTCTTTCAGACAACCGTATTCCAAATTTTCAATCATCATCACAACACTTAATAAATTAACTTTGTCTAAGATTATAATCTTGCAAATTTACGCAATGGTTAACGGAGAAATGTTTTAATAGCATTAATTAATTTTTTAATACAAAATATACAAAATAGTCATGCATACTCCATACAATGTAACTAAAGACATTATTCTTAGCTATAAGTCATTATTGTAATTATGTATTATTCATACGTCTGGAAAAGACAGGTTTCGGCAGAACAATTCATTACATTAAGATCCGATGTTATGTACCTGAAATCTATGACATAAACAAATTCTACTTCTTAAAATTCACATGATTTAAAACAAACATTACTAAGAACAAACAGTTTAACAGCGTTATCAATATACACAGCAGTCATGTGCTGCTATTTGTTCAGTAGTCATGCATTTTAGTGTAGTTTCCTCATCATTTTGTTTACGTATGACTGTGGGGTTTATTTATTATTTGTTCTTGGGGACGACAGGTGATGGGTCCCGAGGTTTAGATTTGTTTTGGGATTGGCCTAGAGCTAGAGTTGGTATTTGTGTCCTTGATTTTCGCATTGTTTTATCGCGTCATGTATAGTGCAGTAAGATGAGTAAGAAGTTGTGAATGTGAGATTGAACTGTTGTTATCTAATAAACTTATATAAACGTGAAAATAGAGACGAAAACTGCTTACAATCAGGCGGGTAGTATACTTTGTCTAACATTGAACTTCAAAAATGATGTGAGTTGAAGTTACGAAGGGCAGTGCAGCCCTAGTTACCTACCCCGAGAAATAATATTTTATACTTCATGTAATTCGATAATTCACTTGAATAACATACCTTTTTAACAATGCCAAGATAGAATATAGGACAAAGGTTTTTCGCATTTACAAACTCTCTCAGATCTACCAGAACGAATATTTATAATAATATAAGAAGTCATTTCCATCGACATCACGAACATTTTGTTTGGCTAACAGGCTAACGATTTTTAAATTGCATAATTTAAAAATAGTTCATTTCTACTTACCACTTCATTAAAATACTGGAATAGGTTCTCATTTAAACTTTATTCCTCTCATGAGTATTATAATAATAATTATATGTTTATTATACAAACAGTGCACACACACGTGCGTGTGTTGTACACTCACAAACTCGCAGACATCTCTGTGCGTACTGTAGAATCCTCTTAACAAGACATTTACTTTTATACTGTATCAATAATTACGAACCTTTAATAACACTGATTATAAGTATTTGTAACACAAATTATAATGTTCTACTACTTCTTAAACACTTATATCAGTAATCAGTACTAAATATTCTCTTTGAAAATGTGTACTCCGATTTTCTATTTTGTATTTATATTTGCCATTTATAAATAATGTATAGTTATCTACAAGCAATTTCAACCTAGGAATCATATCCTTCATCAGATTCGGTAATCACTCTGAGGCTCAAGATACAAGCCTTAATTGAGCTTAGTTTGAGTCTCACGGTAATATCACTAACTTAGTATTAAGGACACCTCACTGGATGTTACCTATGTGTTAAGCATAATTGTTTTTTTGTATTGTTCTTTTCTGGCAATAAAAATTATTCTTATTCTTATTCTTAGTGTATTTTAAACTAAACCTATGTTTTTTACCTTCTCTTGTAAGCATAACTAGGGCAGAAACGAATAAAGTATTAGTAATTTTACCTAAGGTCGGCCAGAGACTAGAAATGGTACTTTAAAAGGGTAGAACCTTTTTATATTGCGTTATAAGTAGAAGAACCTTTTTACTTATATCGGAACCAATGTTTGAATAATTTTATACATATTATGTGCATAGAAATAATAAACAATTTGACCACTAATCGTCTGTGCACGGGGCGCAGCTAGTATAAAATAAATATCATACCCCCGGGTAGACTTCATTTGTAGGAGGACAACTAGGTTATTCTACTGCCCGAGCAGTAATGTGCAAACATTTCTTCAGAGCACTATGAAGTGAAATTATTAGGCTGAAAGAGTTTTAACATCTTATGACTCCTGAGTTAGTGCAGTGCATCTAGAATTTTACATAATTTTTAAATCCGTCTGTACTATTTATGGATCGCGTTATTTCTTACCATAAAGAAAATATGCAAATCGCTCGTTCTCTACTTTTGTAAATAATTTTGCTCAAAATTGTGTTCTATTAGTTTTTTCATTTTATTTAGAAAGTTGTAATTTCCGTTCTGCAGGGCCTCTACATTGAAATAATCGTTTTGGGGCAGCTGTTCTCGGTTTATTAGTTTAATAGTTAGCAAGGATCATTGTAATTAACATTACTTTAACTAAATAGTTTTAACTAGTTTTAGTTACGAGACAAATTAAATTTACCTAACTTCATTTCTGAAAACAGAGGTATTTTAGTCTTTGAAAGGTTGTTTTATAGTATTACTACTATGACAAACTACGATTCAACTCAAGTAAAAGTGTTTTTTTATAGCTAGTTTGTTATAAGTATATTTTATAGTTACTTTATTCATTAAAAGTCTGACATTAGTTTTTCAATAAGAAAAATGTTAATGGACATATTCTTAGTTTTAGTCTACCTAGCCAAATAAGTTAAATGTAAATTACCTATTAGCCAAGGTCATAGGCTAGATTGTAATATAAATAAAGAACAACAAAATACATTTTGTTGTGCTCTAATAATAGAAAAAAATATATATTAGTTTTTCAATAAAAACACTGCCTATTTTTATAGAAACGTGTTTTCATTTTTAATTAAAAATTCTTCAAGTTATACAAAGACTGAGGTCTTTGCTACAGAAAATATCTAAACAAATTCTAAAAGTCCATAAATTATGATATTTTGACCAATTTAGAACTCATGAAATAATTTAATGTTCAATTGATCCTTATTTATTTGCTTTAAACAAAAATTTATTCAAAAAAAAATCATAAAATATTAATTGTATATCAATAAAATTTTCCTATACGTATTATAATCCCAGTGGATAATAATCGCATTTAAAAATAAGTCATAAAACAAAAATCCAACAATTATAATAAAACGAAACTCTCGCAGACTAATTTAAAATAATCCATAGCACTATGAATTCAACGTGTTTTAGTAGTCGCAACGAACTACCAAACTCTGGCTGAAAACGCGAAAATGTGAAGCTACATTTTTAACGAAAAAGCTCGACCACTCTAGTTTATCCATACACTGGGACAGGCAAAAAGTAGTGGGACAAACAGCGAAGTCATTTGCTAACGCTACTTTACCGTCGCAGTAGGGTCAGCAAAACAACGACTGTGGACAAATAAGGCTTGAAATTATAGTAGTAGTGTAGTTTATATTGGTTTCTTGTGCTTCGTTATACGAGGATACTGAACTTTTTGTCATTAGCGAACGGGAAACATTTTAATTGATTTGTTTTTATTTTAATTTGGAATAATATTCTTTAAAAATACTTACGTTATGTACGTAAAATATTATGTTACTTAGCATTATTTTGTGTTTTATTAGTAAAAAAATACTCTAAATTATTACTACTCTGCGTGATCTAAATTCTTTGTATTTAATATATATAAGTTTGCTCTATGCTTACACACTTAATAATAATAGAAAAATATTACTTAAACAATAAATGAACTTGTTTTAGTAAAATTGGTTAACAATAAATAAAAACACCTTTTTAAAAATAAGATTTTATTATAATTACCATCTAGCACCAAAGTACTCGTCAATACGAATCAAGTGATCCCAAACTCGATAGGGTTGCGTCGTTTAATTACAGATTCCTATGGCCTTTTAGCACCATCATCAGATCAGATCGATGTCATAATAATACTGCATTATCATCCGATTTATACATGCTTGCAAAATTTGAAGTCAATCGGAAAATCGGGAAGTGGACCAAATTAAACTTGAAAGATTTGATTACAGACAGACAACGGACACGTGAAAGTAAATAAAAGATTGTATAAATAACATCCTTTAGAACTTAAAGTTGACAATACTAAGTAACCAGTGTTTATTATTCCTGCCGCGTCCCAAGTAGAAACTTTTCATAATGTCTTGCATAACAAGCTTCTTGCTTCGCTCCGTCTGGCATTGATCTTGTTTATAAATCTGAATAAGACTACCCATTGTTATTATAAAACATATTATTTCTTCCTTGACTTCATATAACAAACTTTAAAACATTGAAAAGGTTTTGCTTAGAATAGTTGTTTTTACTAAAGCCTTAAATCAGCCTGTAAGGATACTAATATTAGAAAAAATTGGAATTGAGAAAATATGATTAAATTGAAATAGTCGTACTTAACAAATAATGTTGTATTAAATTGCAGAACAATACATGCAGAACTAAAGAATAGAAATTTTTGTGGACGTGATCTTACTTTTCTTTGAGCTATGCATAGCGGTTATACCTACTGAAAAGTAGTCTATTTGCCAGGGCATAAGCGATTAACGCTCGTAATTACTGGAAAAGTGGAAGAAAAAAGACCCCGTGGCCGAAGCCCGATGCGTTGGTCGGATCAGATCCGCACCACTCTCGACTCTACCGTCTACGATGCTCTCCGTTTGCCCGAAGATAGGACAAGATGGCGTAACATCGTGAGAAAGAAGGTCATGAATGGAGGAGGTCACGACCCTCAGACATGAGGATCACGACTGATGGAGGAGGGAAGCTATTAACATACGAAATATCAGTTCAATCGGTTCCTACCTCCTTTTAGGCGTGAACAGGTGACAAACACACACGCATTCATACTTTCGCATTTATAGTTTTAGTTGGATAGATAGATAGATACTCTTTATTGGAATACAGAAAAAGGATATTATATTATAGCCTACAAATTCCTTTCTCAGCGGGTATTTACACTTTCATTTTACATACAGACACAGAAAAGATGTTACAACTATTAGGTATAATATTCATTTAACTAAGACTTACTTCAAAATAAAAATCCCTTTTAAAGGAAAATAATCCCCTCTCAGTGCTATTGTAAACGATCATTTGCATCGTGTTTGTATTTGTAATATCAACAATATTGAGAAGTTTGTCACGTAATTTGTTCTCAACTGTAAAGCTGAAGCAATTGGATTTGTTACTTTCTTATGGCAAGTTAAACTCTGTTAAACCACTTCGATGGCTATTTGTTTTGAATTTATCACTTTTTTGAGGACAAGTAACTCTTATTTTATTTTTATCGTGAATGGGGATAAAAAAGACAAACAACAATATAATTTGTAAGACTTTTTATCTTACAGTATAATTTTTACTTTTAAAAATCATTATTATACTCGTATTATGGAAAAGTTAATAAGTCAACATAATCATTTGCAAAAGCAAACTATCGCATTTTATAAAAACTGCAAATTTTCACATTATATTTTTGAGCTAATTTAAGTGAACTAAGATATCCGGAAAAAATCGGCATTCACGGCTATCCATGACAATCACACGAATATTATAAATTCGGAAATGTGTGTGAGTGAGTGTGTGTATTTGTTAACGGATGGACCGATAGAGCTGAAATTTGCAGGTAAAACCGGCTGGGTGCCGCTAGTAATAGATAAATGAAAAATGCTAGAAAAATTGCTGCACATAGTCCAATAATATAAAGTGTGCTACTCGAATGTCAACGCAGTGTAAAACAATAAATATGAGCTATTTATCCAACAGGTGGTCGATTAGTGGGTTACGACATTTGACACCGAGCAACAGGCTTCAGGCGATCATAAAGGCTATCTGTGACCTATATCCAACTTACTTAGCTTATCCACAGATTCATAGACAAATGAGGGAATGTACCTACTGTCCATGAAAAGTACATGAAATGTCCCGAAAAAAAAAACATAAAATAGAAAACTCTTTATTGTCCACATTTTTTTTTTATTTCATTAAAGTACAAATAAAATAAGTTTAGGAATAAGATTATTAGAAAAAAGTTTTATAATTGGTGGTCTTATTGCTAATAGCGATTTTTTCCAAACAACCAGCCAATGAAAGGAAAGTCATAAAGTTAGAGCGACGGTCGTTAACAGCTAACGGAAAAGGAGGTTTTACATTTTTTTTCTGTTCGTTCGCTTATGGATTTGTACAAGCGATTTTATACATATAGATTTTTATTTATTTATTTATTTAAAACTTAACACTATCTTAACAGGCTTATAACAAACTATTATAATATCTAATATAATAATTAAATAATTATACTTAAAATTATTTATTAATTCCCTAAAAAAAAAATTTTTAGGTAGGTATTTACAAATGATATAATTTATAATGTTAACAGTGCCTATGGTTGTAATCCTTGAGTAAACTTGTTTCCTCTTTGTGAGAATTTTAACCCCATTTGGCTAAAATTTGGTTTGTTGAATAGCTCAAACTCTATAGTAACTCTATAGCAAATATAATACCAAAATTACTGATCGTAGCTATTATATTATATTTTTATAAGTGTAAAGGTATTTACACTATTATTGTCAGAGGTTGTATAAAAATTGAATGAAATTTAGGAGCTCAAGCTGGACCACATCGCATTTAGATAAACGTCTGGCAATCGAGGCCATTTATTACTAGGCTCTGTCACAGTACTAAGTATTCCCAATCAGAGCTTTGGAAAAACTATAAGGGTTTCTTTTTTCCTTTAGAAGTAAGAAATCCTAACAAAAGCTCCCAATCAGTTGGATTTTTAGATGTGCACCAATTGAAATGGACGCAGGAAGACATTTGAACTAATTTGGATTTTTTTTATTTAGACATAGCCCCTTTGAAATTTTACAGAAATCGGTGGAACTGTTTTTTCACGCACACTTAAGACTTAAGCTTACGTCACACTAAGCCGGTTAAGGGAACGCGATCCGGGACGAAATTTTTGTAGCGCGTTGTGTTGTGTTTTTGTTTTTTTTTGTGTGTTAATGTTCTAGTTTGTATGTAACTTGTCACATACGAGTATAAAGCGATCGCGGGCAGGAACAAAATGAAGATCGCGACCGCTTTACCGTTCCGTCCCGCCTCAGTGTGACGTAAGCTTTAAAACAAATAATACTTTTAAAATTTTGCAGAAATCGGTTTTATGATTTTCATGCATCGGGTTTTCGGTCATCTAATTTCATCTCGTCTTGTCACTCATAATAAAAATGTTCTCGACTATTTCAGCTTGCAAAAAAGTTTTATTATATTCAACAAAAAATTAATAAACCAAATTACTTTATACCTACTTCAGTGGTTTACTTATAAGTTCTCACACGAAATGATCCAGTTTCAAAAGTGGAATAACGTAGAGAGAAAATATCTCGTCAAAGCTTCCAATATTATTAAAAAGTTATCAACGAAACTGACCAACGGCAATATTATGTTCTACGTAAATGAAGATAGCAGTTTAAACCATTTTTTGAAATGCACTTTTCAGCTAAACAAAATATATCTGATGTTTACGGGAACGACATGCAATTTAAAAGTAATTGAAATTCTACAAAAAACCGCAAGCTAGTCTTAAGAGCAGCAGTCTTAAGAGGTTTTGAAATGAGTACGATAGGTAATATTTGTTTATTTAGATTTAGCATCCATTGAAAGCACACATAAAATGCATTTTCTCAGTTTACTTTTACAAAAAAAATACTGGTGAAAAACTCATAATGTTCTGTAAAAACATATAAATATTCACTTTAAACTTACGCGGTTTTAACTCATGTTAATTTTGTTAATCGGGACTTATCACAAATGAGCGTCGTCTCTCCAGTCTTCGCGTGACCACGGCTTATGTAACTGAATCAAAACGTCTAGGTTGGTTTTATAATGTTTTTTTTAACTGACATTAAAATAATTGCGCGATTAGTCCCTATGAATAAAAATAACAAGTATAAATATTTGTCCACGATCAATAAAATAACAATTATTGTACCAGTGTAACATGAAAAATGACATAGTTGATGATTAATTACTCGAAGGCTAAGGAAATAAATAGTAAGACGTAACGTTGTGTGGGCGTGATATATTTCGGTAAGCTTCCGATCGTTTTCTATCCTAACTATCTTCAGCAACCAGACAAAAAATAAAGGTAACTTACGAAAAAATGTTTTCTATCCTTAAACGAAAATTCAATAAATCATTTATCAAACAAGTGAAATTTTAAAAAAACTTTTTAAAAACAAGCTTTTATTATTATTACCGTTTAACACCATAAAGTGTTTGTCAAGACGAATCAAATGACCCCAAACTCGATGGGGTTATGTCGTTTAATTACGGAGTTTCTATAGCCACCTTCCCGTTCCATCATCAGATCAGCTCCATGTCATAATAATATTGCATTGTAATCCGATTTATGCATGAATGCAAAATTTCAGCTCAATCGGAAACTGGGAAGTAGGTCAAATTTAACTTACAAGATTTGATTACTGACAGACAGACAGACAACAGACAAGTGAAAGTAAATAAAAGCTTGTAAAAATTAGAAAGAAAATCAGAGCTAAATAGCGTTTCCTTTCTATTAGCTTTCTGAGGTGAAAGCTGATGGACAGTGGTTATCGTCGTCTATAGACGTCTGCAACACCGGCTGGGCTATTCACTTATCCGTTAGGGAACCGAACCGAAGACCGAATCGAATTAATACGTCATTTCATACATTTTTAACATATCAAATCGATTCGGTCTTCGGTTCGGTTCCCTGGCCGATAAGTGAATAGCCCAGCAGAAGTGATTATCGATACCTAAATGCTGAAGTATTGTCGGATAACCCTCTCAACTTGACTTCACTGAATGTCATGTTGCGACACGGTTAAAATGGCCACATTGGGACACGGCTTTTATCATTTTAACCAATGGTTGGTATCGAGCCACTAATGAAGCCTACCTAGTAAAAAATATATTTTGTATGCCTCGTAGGAAAAAAAATGGCAATCTGGAACTAAATGCATCATATTTAGGTTCACAGCATCACTAAAATAATTGTGATTTGACTTTGATAGTTTCATTAGGGTAGGGTAGGCTCTATTAGAGTATAAACCATAAAAAAAAATAAACAATACACCTAGGTATATGAAATCGATGTTATAGACGTAAATAATAATATTATTATGTATGTAGAGGTACATGTAGCGGTATATTATATACCAGTATAAGTTTATATTTATACCCAATGTGTAATCTACGTGACACATGATATGTGCGTAATAATATTATGTTTGGACAGTATTCATGAGTTACTTTAACCTCATTTTGTCATCGTTCGTTTATTTACCTATCCGTGACTTAATTTTTAATGTTCTGTGTCTATTTGACATATCCATAGACATTCTCCTCGCTTCGTTATTCTAGGGGACATGACCCTTGTGACGATGGAAAAATAGAATATTATGAGAAGTATAGACAAAATGTCTAGGATAAAATCACCTATCCTAGTCTTTTCACTCTGCAGGGCTATCTGATCAAGCTCATCTGATCAATATTCCTATAAAGCTTAAGCTCAACTCTCAAGTCCTTTAAACAGTTTCAAGATACTTTAGAAAGACAGAGCCGATTACAAATAGTTGAGAAAATCGCTGGCTCCATAGTCAAAGTTTACAAAGTTAACTATAATAATACCTTTTATAAAGAAAAAAAAACCTTTATTTACCCAAATCGCATAATAAATATAGTATGTAGTTGCACTTTATGCAACGTTGATGTCAAAGAATATTTTCTGCAATGAACCTTAAAGTCCATTTTAAATTTTACAAGACAAGAAGCAACACAAGAAAATGTTAACCACTTCAGTACTGAAGCATATTATTCCTAAGCTCCATCTTCATAAGCTTGTGTCTTCATCTCGGGATTATGTGAATGCATAAAGTAGGGGAGACCGGGGATAGTCGACTATAGATAGGTTACAGACTAAACCAGACTACGCTTATGTGATTTTCTGTATGAAAACAAAATCATCAAAACATGGCAGGGTGCGGGGGGCGGTTGGCTAATTTTTATGGGCTCGTTTAAAGTAGAAACTCTTTGGTTCAAAGACATTTATTGACGTGTGTTATGCAGCGTCAATGAATTTCGTCGGCGATAGCATTTCACCGATACTATGCACTCATATGGATAAGTTTTCTATGGGGTAGGTAAACTAACTGCCGAAAAGTCGGCGGCAATAATGTGTTGCGTAATCCGAGCTAAGCCAAGTACTCGTATTTGACTTCATGCCCTAGACGTTCCAAGTTATGGAATTAAATACTTGGCTGTGATGCGATAATGCAAAACTCGTATTGCAGACGAGTTTTCAGCAGTTAGTCTACCTACCTATAGTCAACCATCCCCGGTCTCCCCTAAGCACGGCAGTAAATAAGAAATACCACACGAGAGCTCACTGGATGACGCCCTGTTTATATTTCGTCACGTGAAAAAGACATTTTGCCCATGTGTTCTTGGATGTAGATATGTGTATACTTGTCTATGTAGATATGTGTTACATATTATGTATATTTTATAATAGATATCCTACTCATATATTATAAGCCCCAAAATACAGGTGTGTGTGCCTGTTAATGTATGTTTGTCATCTCTTCATACCAAAACAATTGAACCGATTGAGCTGAAATGTTGTATACGGTAGCTTAGGCCATTTACACATGGTAAAACCGTAGAGTATACAGCTAGTATACTAATATTATATTATGCAAATAGATAATGTACTTATGTCTCCTTATATATCTTTATAACCACCGTCGTTCTATTTTATGTATTTCCTTTCCCTGCTTGGTTGTCTGGAAGAGATCGCTGTTAGCAATAAGACCGCCAATTGTAACACTTCTTTCTGTGTAATCTTAGTTCTAAGTTTATATTGTTGTATTTATGAGAACAATAAAGAGTTTTCTGTTCTATTCTATAAATAAATATATGGGACCAAATACTGTTCATGGACACAATTATTGTAAGTGAGATTGCGAACCGGAAAACGTAGAGCATAGACCAATACCGCATTAGTGTACTGATAACCTAGCTGAAATCGCAAGCAAAGGGAAGCCTAAGTTCAGCATTGGACGTGTGCAGGCTGATAACAGCGATATAATGAGAATGAAATAGGCTCGAGGGCTATTTAAATATTTTAATTGGAGAGAGACTGTAAGAAGGATAGTCGTGGTATGGTATTTACCCATTGATCTCTCGCCTCTAGAAACCATTAATTAAAATATATACCTATATTCTTTACAACTTATTACTGTACCGAAATATTTCCTAAATATTCCTTGTAAAGTGGAATAAACCTGTATGGGCGCTCTCTTTTATCTATTACACGCAAGCCTTAAAAATAACGCTACATTTTTTGTAAACAATTTTCTTTTATTTTGTTTCCAAAAAATACAAAGTAACGGAAACATTGTCGAAACATCCTGTTTTCAAATCTTTCTATTTATACCAAGGCAGCGAGTTTTGTCAACCGCGAGCCTATCAAGTAATAAGTAAACACTGGGGGGGTAATTTCAATTTCGTGCTTACCTTGCGCCATATCTCGGACCAAAAGACGCGGGAAAATGTTGAAAAGGCAAACAGTATCACTCCACCCTAACATTTAGCTAATGAGCTACGGATTCAGGGATTAGCCCATAATATTCCTGTTGAGAATATTTTAGAAAAATACTCCCCTTTATATATCTTTCTTTAGAAAACTTATTAAGATAAGTCTCGTTCACGAGACGTGTCTAGAGATTAGAAAAGCTGAATACATTATGCTTTCATTTCACAAAAGAAGTTACGAGAGACGCTATTCTTCTTCGCCGTTAGAATGACACCGTGTTATATGTAAAATCTTTATTTTCTTTTTAGTAATCAAAGAA
Source organism: Hemithea aestivaria (assembly GCA_947507615.1). Taxonomy (NCBI): domain Eukaryota; kingdom Metazoa; phylum Arthropoda; class Insecta; order Lepidoptera; family Geometridae; genus Hemithea; species Hemithea aestivaria. The sequence goes on from OX382331.1 coordinate 14,477,719, forward strand.
AGAAAATCGTGTACCAACCGTGACCAAATACAAATTGTAGCGACCTTGTGGAACAAATCTTCGCAACCATTTGCCGCAAACATACTTGAGTCAAAGTAACATTTGTCTCCGCGTGCTTTATCGCTGGGAAACAAACATAGAGAACTCAACCATAAGAGTGCGTATTACCGGAGCTACACTCTCACTGACGATACGCATTGACGCTACATACCACACGTCAAATGTATTTGAACTTTCTACTACTTTGAACGAGCCAATCAAAACTAAGCAACCGCTCTAGCACCCCGCCATTTTTGGTGAGAAAATCGGGTCTGGTTTAGTCTGTGGAAACAAACTACTCGCGAAAACTCTGCGTTTTGCGTGTTTCTGAGTGAGTAATCTAGATTTACGGTAAATGAGTATAGTACATTAATAAGCTATTTAGTGAGACTAGAGATTTGAGATACGGCACGGTTACTGCCTGTTACACAACGCCGAGTGAATTAAGGAACGAGGAAACGTGATTCGAACTCGATAAGAAAATTTAATCGATTTTATCGTTTTAAAATCATTTTGTATTATCGTTTTTTAACTCCCGACGCAAAAACGACGGGGTGTTATAAGTTTGACGTGTCTGTGTGTGTGTGTGTGTGTGTGTGTGTCTGTCTGTGGCATCGTAGCTCCCGAACAGATGTACGGATTTTAATTGAATTTTTTTTGTTTGAAAGAAGAGTTAGTCGAGAGTGTTCTTAGCTATGTTTGGTGAAAATCGGTCCAAGATGGCCGCCGCTACAAAATGGCGGATTACTTTTTTCTCCACGACCCCATCGATATGGGTATCAAATGAAAGGGCTTAACGAGTAAAATACAACGCATTATAATAAATTTTAAATCCAAGATGGCCGCCACCACAAAATGGTTAATTATATATTGCGTTGGAGGTTTTTTAAATTTTTAATTTAATTCGCTTGTTATACTAGAGGTAGGCTTCGACCGTGGCTAGTTACCACCTACTAGACAAAATGGTCTCCAGTGAAGCCAGGGAAGGATTTATATCCTGCCTTTTAGGTTTAATATGCTTTCATCTACGGCCGCATCGGTGTTAACATCGCACGAGATCGTAGGGAAGGGCTAATCTATATAATAAATAAAAAATCGGTTATCAAATGGAACATTCTTCTTTTATTTAATTTAAATTAATTGAGTAGATACAATAAGGAACACTTATGGAAACAAAACATTGTACTCTGGACATCTGCTCCTGTCATAAACTGATAATGTCACTCACTGACCCTTGACCTAAATTAAAAAGTTTTGGCAAGCTTTAACTATTTCGTCAAAGAAAGGACAATTTGAAATTCTAGAGTTTTTTTTTGTATTTTTTACAAGGAAGTTCATTCCATTGTTATTGTATAAAGTTAGTTTTTTTGGTGTGCTTTATTGAATTATCTGGTTATTACCACTAAATTAGTTATTTATTAATATTTAGTGTTAATATCTAGTTGCCGCGTTTCTAATTGATTCCCCTTTAACTAGAGCAGAATTAATACTAAAAATTATTATGGTTTTCCGCAAAGTAACTCCTAATTCCATTAATTATTAACTTCTGAATTATTAACAATTCACTTCGGGTCGCTGGGAGTAGTTGGGTCATGGGGGACCACCTATGTCCAACAGTAGATGATGAAGATGATAAACATAATAATATGCATCTTAATGCAACCTCATACTTAACATTATAATCATCAGGATAAAACAACAGACATGCGTGTAGAGTGTAGAGTCCTTTTCACGAAAGGGGTCCCGCGGGATTTTGTGGATATAAATTAAATTATATCGATTATTGCTGGACTTTGTATCCTAAATAATTTTTATTTGTTAGATAAAATAAATACCTATTTAATTAAGAAATTATGAGGACTTAAAAAGTTATAGATATTTACTCTAATAGATATGCACTCTAATTCAAGTTCTTTTTGCATTTACGTCATTCACTTTACAACAGTCAATTGTTTGTAGAAAGTTTATTATATATACTTCCCTAATATGTGAAGGTTCAGCATCACGTCTTCAATCTTGCAGGAGCTGAGTGTTACGCTGAGTAATGCTTATGGCGGTATTCTGTAATTATTCTATGCTCATTACTACGGATATACTATCGAAGTAGAGGCCGAGAATGTCGACTTGTATTAAAATCGAGCGTATCAGTTTTTTTAAACCATAATATTAAATGTTTATACTGCTTGTTTTTTTTTTATAATTTGAGTGTGTTTCCATATATAAATGTACATGAGACGTATCAACGTGGAGATTGACGAGATTGCAAGAGACCTACCTATATGGACGATTAAGCTCTAGGCCGTGACTACGGTTAAAAATTCCATTAGCATGTACCTACACAAATTTTAGCTGAGAATTTTTTTTTGTTGTTTTTTAGTTCTTATTTAAATAAATAAAATCTTTATTTCGAAAAGTATTACAAAAAAGTTGGTTAAACTTATTTAATTGATAGATAAGTCAGTCAATCACGTTTACTGATATACTGATTGATCCACATGCAAATATTTTAACACGCAATGAAGTAACGTACTTTGCAAACATAGCAACAATTGGAGCACTCTTCAATTGCAACTGGAGAGTTTCGTCGAATGCCGCAACTTTTCACCCGTAAAAAGACAGTTTCCAAAAAGTTGCAACACGCAGTTGCTCTGTGTACCTTAACAAAGCGCCTAACTCACGCCATCTCCCTTGATAGACATGTGTGCTCATTACCGAATAGGCTGACGTGAGAGTGGAGTTAACTCAGCGGTTTCGATTTCAATGTGACGTGTTACAGAATAGGGACGGGATAATGCTGAGATAACTTTAAACATATCTGCGTGATTAATTTGTGTACATTAAAATTGCATTGACTCCAGTTAATTATGCCTTTTGGCAAATTTCTCTCTGGAATCATAGCGATTCGAAGACTCTACTTCATTTACATATGGAGTTCAAACAGTTTAAATTTTCTGGACTTTCTAATAGATTTAGAAGTTAGCGTCAGTCTCACAAGCTCTTGATGAGTCGGCTGAGGGTGAGCGATTTTTCGTTGCCTTTAGAGCGTGCGACTTACCTAGTATACTGCCTTGATATTAGTAGCTAACATTTTTGGTTTTCTATGTTTGATATGTGCAATTTAAAATATTTCAGCCATTATAAAACTCTACATCCTTTTGTCTAAATTTCTTCACTTGTGCAAACAAAATTCGAAATATACAATACCTACGTACGTAGATTATTTATTTATTTATTATTTATTGTACATTACAAAGTATAATCACTTAAAAATAAACATTTTCTTAACCATATTAAGAACAGGATTACACCTAAACTATTTGTACACAATAAAAAGCAATACATTTCGAGCGAGAGGTAATATAACTAACAGGTATGTTAGATGACGATTCTGGTGTTGGAGAATGGTTCTCTGTTGTCGGTTAATTTGATGTGGTGTCTGAGGTTTCTGTCCGCCATGGAGGTTCTTGTAAAATGATAATACCAGTTGAGATGCAGTGACTTTTTTATTAGAGCTCTTCACGCTACCGATGCCACCAGAAAAGTAACAACATTGCGACCTTGAGGAAGACTACAGTCAACCCATTGTCAATTTAGTATTTTACACAATCTTATTTCAATAATAAAATCACTTCATTATTTCTAAATTCTTAATACTATTTTACAATCACATTCAATAATGTTTCTCGCCGATAAACCTCGGCTCGAACTTAACTTGAGTGTTAACAACTTTTAGGTTGCAAACTTGAGAAAGACTCGCAGAGTCACGAGGTGGACTCGTAATCAATTACAATCTTATTAACACCACAAAATGGTTACAATATTTCTAAATTCTCAAGACTATTTTTATTATCATTTTCATCAATTAATTAACTGATAATTGTTATTCCTTGAATTATTGCTTCTTATGAGCAATAATTCAATTCACTTAAAATAGTAACGGAAATAGGTCATTCAAAATAGTCATTTTTAACAAAGGCACTAACAGGTATTATATTATAAATTATGTATATTCGTTATATGTATAACATGAAGGCTGTACGTAAATAGATAATACCTAAGTACATACTCCCAACTACCTGTTTATTTTACTGACAACGTAAAGTACATAGGCATTTTGCATTTATTATTTTAAATTAATAGATAAATAAATATTGGTGCATCAAACTAATCAATATATTTCTTGAAACAATCGTACCTATCTTTTGTGCAAATAAAATTTAATTCACCGCAAAGACTTCCTACAAACAAATTTTATCTGAACATAACAATGCTAATCTTTATGCAAACTCGGGTATAATTTATACAAGAATTAATTTCGCTTACACAAGAGGACGCAGAGAAAATTGATAGTCAATGTTGTCGCAAGAAAATAATTAGGTAAGTAATAAAGTAACCAATCTTCTTATACCAATTTGCTAGCTGAATATTTGCTAAATATTTGCTGTGAGCAGATCAATTTCTCTTCTTACACCAATTTTCTAGCTGAATATTTGCTGTGAGCTGATCAATTTCTTGGACAAGCAAGATTATTCGTAGCTTGATGAACAAGGTAGTGATTGGGCCTTCATCTCACTTTATTATGCAAGATGGCTTTTAAAAGAGGGTTTCAGTTTCAGTTTCAGTCAGGAAAGTTTAACATTTATAAAGCGCCATCTGCAAAATAAACGTGACTGAATTATTAATTGTAATTCTATTTAAATTTTGAGTTTTATTTTTATTAATCTAGAGTACATAACATTTTTTATACTCTATTTACAATAAAATCTAGCTTTAAAAAAGGCTTATAACTATTTTACATTTGAATTTAACTGCTATATAGACTAGAATATCTTTAATTATATATTACCTAATTACTACGATTCATAAAACCAGTGTTATCCAGTGTCACGTGTTTATCTAGAAAATCAACATAAAAAGTCCTAAAGATAGCCACATCCAAACAAAAAAACTATTCTTTTACAAGCTTTTATTTGTACGTACTCGTATGTTCGAGTATTATGTGAAAGTTCTCACAACTTCGTAAAGTTTCGCTTCTTGTCTACAACTTTACTGAAACGCGTGTGTGGGAGGATAAAGTAAGAGTAATTAATTGATCATCTGTTACTTAATGTGCATTTAATACAATAAAAAGGTTTAACACTGATTTATTGTAATTTTTGAGCATTGTAAAACAGTTAAATAAAACACACAACTTTTAAGCATAATACGACCACAAGATAATAGTTATTAAGAAAAGATAACTTTTGTTGAATTAAATTCTTAATTGAAACACAACATTACAATTATAAGTAGCTAATACAAATACCTATTTATAAATAAATAAAAAATACAAACAGAAACTAATCATGTTCTAGAAGAAAAACATAAATGAAAATACCTTAAAAACTAATATATCATCTAAAACTTAAAAATACTAAGAAATCGTATCTAAAACTAAATAAAAACTAAACTAAATCTAAAAAGGGCCCCCGCGGCATCGTGACCGAAACGCTGGCAGCATTACCTTTCTGAGGTAATAGTTATTGAGTTCTTAGATAGACGACTAATAACTGGCCAAAGTAATAGCTAAGGCCAAAAATAAGTCGAAAAGTCATAAGCGTAGTGCAGAGTTGATTAGATGGGCTGAATTTCTAAAAAAATTAGGTACTTATTTCATGGATCCCGTCAATTTAATTTCTTCTGTCGCTAATTAAACGTTTATTACTTTATACAAAATGTTATTTTTCAACGTCACCTCCACTTGATTGCCTCGTTTATCTACTCGAAAGTTTGGCGATTTTATAAATCTGGTACCATTATGTTAAATTACAAGAAAAAAATCTAATTAAACTTTTTTATGGCCGCTTAAAGAATAGGCACAATGCAATGCAGAATGTTGCAAAGTTACCTACTAAAACTCAAAATAATATTAGCGATTGTCTCTTATAAGATATGTGGGAGACAGCGTTATGTAATGTTGAAGACATTTAATTTATTGACGATTTAAAAGTTTAAAATCTCTGGCGCTTTTGACAATTATCATTATTATTAATAGATAATAAGGCGCACTTTAGACAACGTAACTATTGCAGCAACTTTCTGGCAACAAGTTGTTTATTTAAAGCATTAGCTTCACCGAAAAGATCTTCAATTGGCAAGCTATACCAATTAAAGTTCGACAGCGGTTATATACATAATATTTATGTTACAGCTGCTAAAAGTCAACGAAAAATATTAAGTATGGTAGTAGTTGCTCAATTTGCAAAACGCCTAATAGAGTCTTTGGGGAAACACAATAACCAAACATCGTTAATTGATCGGTGTCAGGTGTCTCACACACGAAAGTTTTTACACAAGATTATTGCATTCATCTTCATACAGAAACAACGGAAGCCCTAAAAATGGATTATGATAAAAACGGAATATGATAAAATCACATAAAAGGTTAAACTTTCCTTTTCTACATAAGCATCTCAAATCAAGGCAATAAAAAGTGTCCTTCAGCATAAATCGTTAAACAAATCGGAGTCATTTTATGGCCGGCATCGGTATCGTAGGCAGTTTCCCTATGCGGCGAGTCTTATCTCCTAAACACTGGAATCGAACCAGATTACGGAAACAGCTATCATTATACACAAAACATGTGTCCATTAAGGTTAATGCGACCGATGGACAAACGTTCTCTGTTACAGAAATATAACAGAATAGGTTACGAGTTTACATTGTATGTCTAAGTAAGTGGAGCAATGTTCCATTTAGCACTAGATATCTCGGTCACTACCAATCAATATTGTAAAAGATAAAAATATATGAAGAACAAAAATGTTTGACTAATAGAACTGTATAATCAATAAACTAATAATACCACAGATTCACTTGATTTTTTTTTATTAAATAAGAAAACTTTAATGATAAATACAAAAATATAATATTAGGAAGAAGAAATCGAGCTTATAAAAATTAGAATCATAACATTCCTCAAAATGACTTGCACATTGTTATATGACGTAAACGAGCGTGAGAATTTGTACCTATTCAATATATACCTAAATCAGATATGAGAGAACCAGCTGGAGGCTCTTATTGTCGGAGGCTGAAACTCACTTTGGGTTCTCGCGCCAACTTAATAACCATATCTAAATAACACCTGGAACTATATAAGGGCGACAGAATCGAAAGGAAGTAGAGCAGTACGAGATGATACGGACACCCTAATGATCCGGTATTAACATATTTTTTATACAACGAAGTAAGAAGACGACCAAGACGCTCTCCTGATGGTAAGAGATAACGGTGCCCATAATTAGTATAGTGCTACCCAGGATTTCACGAAGGTAAAATTCTGGGTACACTGCGCTAACGCTTCAACACAGCATAACATCAGGTCAGAATCAACCTCGTTTCTTTCAAAATGCAACAAAATGATCCACTTGGATTTCAAAGACGGCACCTATCCCAATATACTTGTGAGGTCCACTGATCGTATCAGGAGGATCGGGCCCTTGTCGACCGTAACCGCGACCCACGGTGCTCTTCTGCCCGATTTCGCTTTGCTTTCATAAATAATGCATCGCAATCGAACCGAATGGATAAGGTAAGGATATCAATTGGTGTTGGCATTGCCTTGTTTTTAGACACAGCTTTACAAGCAAGATCCTAATTAGGTTAGAGAGAAAGTTACTAGTTCTATACTTTTCTTTGTCATTTAACTAGCCGTGCCCAATTTTTTTTCTGGAAAAAAAAACCATTATATGTGGACAATGGGTTAAATTAAGATTCGTCTAAGTTACCTTCATACCAAAATGCACTTCAATAGATTCAATTTTTTAAAACTTCAACGTGACGTGTGACTCGGTGTGACGACAAAAATGTGTTATGCGTGATTCACAACATCACCATAAATATACTACATACTGGTAAAGTATGAATGTACGAAAGCTATTCATTAGGCCTATAAGTAATCAAACTCTGAGTATGTGGAAGATAAACGATAATTTAATGCTCCAACTTTGTTTGTAGGTTCTTACCTGTAGGTGTGGTTTGGAACCGTGTAACAATCTGTATAAAACTGTATGTTTTACAGTTTTTTATAATATTCAAATAATGTCAATAAATTAATCTAAATGATGAAAAGAGTAGCTGAATGACTAAGATAAGATAAGAAACTCTTTATTGGCTCTCTCTTTTTATCTTATATTATAAAGCAAAGTTTACAACCACAAAAATAAAATTAAAGGTTTAAGTTACACTGTGTAACAATGACCATTGATAGTGTTGACCGTCTGTTCTTTCAACCCACAGCTCAAACCACTTAACAAATTGGGTTGAACTTTGGAATGCAGATAGGTTTTATGATGCAGATCTTTGCTAAGAAAGGATTTATCATTACGGCTCGGAAATTATTACGATTAGCCGCACACTAGACTAGCACTGCGATTTCCACGAAGTGCAACCTATTAATTAATATTTGATGAGAAGATAGGTACAGGTACCAGGCACACATAAACTATCACATTTATAATATTGTGAAAGGTATATTTAAATATTCAAGCATCGAAACCGATGGTGGAAATTTCTCGCCCCACCTGGTTGTGCGTTGCGTGCATAATAAACAGTACTTTGCTCTCTCGAACTTGCTCTCTAAATCAATCAACAAGGCTTTTAGCTAACCACTCCATTGATGCGGAAAAAACATTATGATGTACAGATAATGTGGAAAATGCGGTAGAATCGTGTTTTTTTTAACAAAAACATGACGTTAATGACCGAAGTGAGTACTGGGTGCAATGTATAAAATTCAGTTAAGAAAAGCTAGTCCTTAGCTCCTCCAACTGTTAGATTTTGAAATCGTGAAATCCCTTCCCGTGAACTATAATATTATAAAGTGTAATGTATACTAATTGAAAATAATAAAGAAAATGTACTAACGGGGCGAGAGAACTGCGAAATATTAATATGTAAATTCATATATAAACTTTTTGGCTCAGATAGATATTATGTAGGTACATAATCTTAACCCAATTGTAACACTTAGTGTTATATTATAGTTCTAAGTTGTTTTTGTACATTTTCTTTAGTGTTTCAAGAAAGGGTTGTCTATATATCTATCTTAACATATAAACAAAGCCAAAACACTGGAAGTAAAAATAGAAAACTCATTCTCAAATGACTCGATTTATAAAATAAATAAAGTTACGATGCTCGATAGAAAAATAGACCCTTCGCGCCACAGAATAAGCGTAACGCAATTACTAAACGACGCCCGGGTTCCTACAACTGTGTTCTTACAGCTACTTTACCAGACCTATCATTTGTTGACGAATCAATCGGCGCAGAGGTCTCATGATATTGGTCGATCTATATGAAATTAATGGGAGATGTAATGGTGTGTATACACGCGTATCACGCTTTAACAGTCACGAACGCTGAAATATTTGGTGGTTATTACTTGTGTTTGCCAGGGGATGACATTTGTGTTAGATTCTATAAGTAATAAGTTTTAGCGCTTACAGTGTAGGCTATAGTAATAACGAGCAAAAGTTTATTTATTTGATCGTTGATAGTACATTTTAAATGGACAGTGCTATCATCCAAAGTATTAATTGATTTAAAGACCATCATTATATCATCAGACCATTTTTAGGCGAAGAAGTAAGAAGACGAGCCAGGCGCTCTCCTGATGTTAAGAGATAACGCTGCCCATAGTCAGTACAGTGCTACCTAGGATTTTACAATGATGTGATTCTATATGCATTGCACCAACGCTTCTCACTCAAGAGTCATAAGATGTTAAGACTCTTTAGCCCACTAATTTCACTAGCTACAGTGTGTGTAGACGAACTTCTGCAAAGGAAGTCTACCCCCGGTAATGTCAAGTTTGTCGGAAGGAACTGGCTGAGACTCACATATGCCTCTATGACATATGCCGTATGCCCAGTAGGAGGGTGGGTTTTGGTGGATGGATGTTTGGTAGGCTGAGTAAATAGATAATATTATTTTATTTAGGTATTCGTAGTGACTTTAACATTTTCTATCAACTAATTCGAGATGTATTTTCTATTATGGAATTTATGATAAAAGAAGTCTTAGTTTAGATAATTAAAAATCTACATGATATTAGACGGTTCACATATTTTTATCGTGAAAAGGTAAACAGTAAACACCATCCATTTTAGTAGGTAATATTTATTTGGTTAAATGAAATACTAAAAGAAATAAGTGTTATCATGAAATGATCAGCTTGGAAAAACATTTTATATTTAGAATATTCAAGAGACAAATACTCTTTCAACGAAATGTGAATGCGAAATGATTATTTTTCAGGCTTCACCGCGGCGCCATAGGCTTCATCAATATCGAGAATCCTCATTTAATACATGCTCATGTTGTATATAGGGTTATTTAATGTAAAAATATTTTTAATAGGGCGCAGAATATTTAGACAATTTTCACTACATAACTTGAAATAGCAAAGAAAATTCTTACATTTTGTTAGACATCCTAACTGAATTCGGCTTTAAGTCATGTCCATAGTTTATTGATTTTAAATTTTTGAATGAGGTCCGTTGTGAAGATTTGAACTATTTCTCGAACAAATTAAATTTAAACAAAAAAAAAATTAAACATAAAAAACTTCACATTTTACAAAAAGCTTCATCCGTTTATAAAGTCAACATAGTCTAATAGACTGTGATCTTTTAGACTATGTTGACTTTCAAACTTACAACACCTTATTTTTGCACCATAGGTTAAAAAGTACCCTGTATAATACAGCAAAATTAATCAAAATAAAAAGGGCGCGCACCTGTGTCCTGAAGATTTTCACGTGCGGGCGCGCTGAGTTTCCATCCGTGACGGATTTGATTAAAATCCGTATGTATTAAGCCATGCGAATCCACCTCGTCCCTCTAAATTTAACACATTGTTATTGTTTACGCACGTAGCCGCTGTCCGCGGGTGATTGCGACTTTGGAAAGGGTTTAAATGGGCCTAAATAATTTAATACTCGTAGAACCTTGTTGAGATGTTTTGATCCTTTGAGTTCAGCGTTTCGATCATTTGCATTATTTTGTAAAGACGAATATGGAGGTGTGTATATAGGTGTTTGCTATTTCTTTTATAGCTGAAACGATTCAATATTGGAATGCTGGTAGCTGGAAAGACTTAAGAATAAAAAAATATAGCCTTTTTAAGACGTATCTATCTACCAATTTCTTGAGTTCTCTGATGAAATGATCTTTATCATTTCCTCATCTTACTTTAACTTCTTTAACCTACATTTAACTAAATTTAAATTAACATTAAAACTAAGCTTGGTTGACTTGTGATTTAAGAGAAACCAAACTAAAAATACCATGATTTTCGTACTAAAATTTGTCCACAAAATTTCTATAGAAGAGTTCACGTACCTATAAAATGTAATATAATTACAATCACAATTAAATTAAATCAAATGCTTCACAAAATTATTTTCATCATAATTTTCATAAGCAATCTACCGTGCTCTTTTTCTCAGTATACCTAAAATGCGTATCCTCAATTTCATAAGAGCGAATTGCAAATTTTATTCGACACGCACTGTTCTGCCAGGGTTATATAAATATTATGTTGATTACGATTCCGTAACATCAAATTTTTAAACTTACCTACTCTTATTTACTTCATGCTAAAAAAAAACCAAAAGCTCCTAGACATAATTATATTATAAACCACATAATTTAAGATTGTTAGTGGGTTAAAAGAGTCTCGTTATGTAATAACTATTCGTATAGTATATATAATTATTTATTATCACACTAATATTTTAAATGCGAAAGTTTGTGAGTGAGTGTGTATGTTTGTTACTTCGTGTACCTACTTTTGTTACTTCTTCATGCCTAAACGGGTGGACTGATTGAGCTGAAATTTGGTATAGCACAATAGCTAGCCCTGGAATAACACGTAGGCTATACAGCGGGTAAAACCACCGGGCGCAGCTAGTTAACTATACTCTATTCGCAGAACCTTACTATCCTATTACCTATAAATAATTGCGAAAGGATATACTGTACTTGTCAACTCCTCATGATGGCTTTATGATGACGTAATACTGTATGTACTTCGCTTTGACTAAAAAAATATACGTAAGGAAACTTTTCAGCGAGTAAAACCGCTAGCCACAGCGAGTGTGAAATAAGTTAATCTTGACATTGCTCGTATGCGAGTACATGTCTGGTCAAGATTGAATACCACAAATATATTTTTTCTTGTACAAAAATGTAATAAAAACGATGTAGTTTAATATCTGGCCCAATGAACGGTTATTGGCAGGGTTAATCAAGTTGGTACAAGTTCGCCCACCCGACAGATTCCGGCCATAACTCCTTGTTTATCAGACATTAAGGGGCTTCAGTCATGGCCGCTTTGTTGACATTGTTTTAGTATTTGTTCAATTTACTCGTTTTTTTGCACGCTATTTCTACTAAGATCGCAAATTTAGGTACTTAGTTAAGAGAGATCCCTGTCTCGGTCGATGTTTACGTCATAAAACATAATAAATATGTTTTGTCAGCCAAAATTGTAATCCAAACCGTTGATGGTGTGAGGTTTAATGCACAGATTGTGTGCATTAAAAGATCAATTAATATTATATTATAATTAGTCACGCAAAAATTTATCCACTTACTAAAATATCAAGTAAAAATCCAATAACATACATATATACCACAGACAACCTTCTAATTCTCCGGATGTTTACAAAGTTCCTTCTATTTTTTTCAACGGTAATGATGAGAAAACCCGTTGTAATCGAAATTTCGTAAGCTTAAAAGCTAATAAATATTTTGAAAATAATACAAAATTTTCAAAACCTAATCCGATTTCAGAATATCCTCTCTCTACTATTTTACAAATGAAAATAACATTCAAAGGAAACATCGATAACATATATCAAATCTACCAACACGCGAAGGGGCGTACACTAATCGGCACTACTACTACCTGATCATCTTTGCCAAAGGCACCGGACCGCCTGCCTTGATTAGAGAACCTACAGACTTTGACTGGGATGAAAGTTTGTGTACTTACAGTGCTGCGCCTCAAGGCAGGCTATTTGGACTTATTGAAATTGACTGAGTTTAAAATATAGGTAAGATTTTGCAGCTATTTACATTACATGTGTTGCTTTTTTATATTTATAACTTTTTTACAATATGTTCATAAGAATTCGCCTCTGGAACTTGCTTTTTTTACGTTTGTAGGCGACGCAACGGTAACAGTTTACTATTGTGCAGGCCGTAGAATTTCTGTTTATCTCATAAAAAAACACACTAAATCCTTAGGTCTCAGTGGCGTACATAGGAAAACAATATTGTTTGATTAACCTTCATAAGACTTTCAAACCCAGTGACGTTATGGGACTTTGGGTCCATTTGGACCCGTGAATAATTTTGATTCATTTTATTTAAAAACATGATTGTTTTATAATTTTTTCATGTCAATATTTCATAACGTGTAAAGAAATAAGTTTTTTAAATAAATTTTTTTTTTTTTTTTTATTTTATTTTAGAGAATCTGGAGTTATTTTGAGGAAATAAAACGGTATAGTTTACTCATTACTTAAAATCAAATAAAATGCAAATAAATTTTAAATTTTCCGTTTATTTGAATTGATTTTATACTAACATAATGTTTTCTAACATAATAATAAAAATAATATTCATAAATGTATAATAAATTTTATTTTTTTTAATTTGAAAAAAAAAAAGAACTTTCTATGTTTTATATATGAAAAAATATTCCAAAAATAATATTTAATATTAATAATGAATATAATATTTATATTTAAAATTAAAATAATCATAATAATGGCAAAATATACCTTTCTTGCTCAAATAGAGTGTATATGTAAAGTACACAAGTGTAAAAATAATCATGTATATTATGCTGTGAATTTCATTTACGATTTGTTTTTTTTATTACTAAATAATTTTTAATTGTATTTTAAATATGATTTGATTGAAATTTCTTTCATATTATACATTTTGATAAATAATTTTTATTATCAAAAATATGCAATGCTTTATAAAATGATTTCAGGAATATACTAAGTATATTTGTAATTTTTGATCAAATCATGTATTTAGAACTTAATATATTCAAAACACGATCTTTATTTTTCATTATATAATATATATTTACTCAATTCTTTGAACATATTGATATAAGAAAATATAAGATATTATTAGAAAATCATACGAATTAATTCGTTTTTTGTACCCAAATAACTAAAAACTAACTATTTTAGTATTGAAAGTAAAAGAATATAATTATATAATAATTACAAATATATATTAATTAATAATTTGTTACATATCATGATATTTTATAAGGCCGGGTCCTTTTGGACCCGAAAGCCGTTAGCGTAAAATGATATTTAACTCACTCAAATATAAACATTTTAAACTTTTTTTTCGCTTTTTACGTAGAGTTTCAAAATATAATAAAAGTCACGAAGTGACAAAACATAAAAATTAATACATGAAAAGTTATCCGTATTTTAAGGCAAAAATGGGTCCAAAAAGACCCGAAATCCTTATGAAGGTTAAGTAATTGGCTGGATCAATAACATTTACTTATACTGTAATACGTATTGTGGACCTCTTTATAAAAAATAGCTTAGATTCTCTAATCTTAGACTGCATAAATAAAAACTTTTTGTTTAATATTGATTTACCGAAGTCCAAAGTTACGACAGCCAGTTAAGAGAATAAAAAGGGATTCCCCGAAAGCTACAAACCTGAGCCAAATCCGCGAGTTTGAATAAAAAGGATATGAAACTTTTTCCTTGTGGATCTGTTTAAATCCGGCCGCTGCAAAAATTGTTATTATTAATTCAAAATGTTTGATAACTTTTCGGTAATGAGGAACAAAGTTTAAGACCGTTTAAAGGCCTTAATATTCATAAGAAGAAGTCTGCATTTGAAGCTACGGCGGATAGTCTTAAGTCTTCCTTGGATTTTGTTTGGATTATATCTTTGAACAATCTTTTGTTTGTTTTTAAAGGTTACAAAGAGAATTGTGCAACGATTAATTTATAAGAAGAGTTTTTGTAAAATGGTATTTGTCAACCTTAAAAACAAATTGCATTGAAGATGGTTATCAAATAAGATTCAATTGAAAATTTAAATAATAAATTGAGACCAAAATTGAATTCATGGTAACATCGGTAACCAATGTACTTTTACGAAGAAGTAAATCACTGAACTCGTATCTAGTATCTACACCACACTAATATTATAAAGGCGAAAGTTGTGTGTGTGTGTGTGTGTGTGTGTGTGTGTGTGTGTGTGTGTGTGTGTGTGTGTGTGCGTGTATGTTTGTTACTTCTTCACGCCTAAACGGGTGGACCGATTGAGCTGAAACTTAATATAAAGATAGCTTAGTCCTTGGAATAACACATAGGCTACAGTACAGCGGGTATAATTGCTGGGCACAGCTAGCATAATAATATAATTTCATATAGTTTCATACAGTTAATGTGACTAATTATTCCAAAACACAAAAACTATCACATAATGAAATTTTTTTAAATTATTATAATAGAAAATACATTATTTTTGATAAGATTTTCACAAAACATACTCTAAGGCATATACATAGCATAATGTTACATTTAACCTTCAGATGAGGGCCGAAGATGGGTTCCTAAATAACTTATCGAGGCATGCTCATGACAAGAGGGTGTGTAAGCAATAAAATCACTTCAGCAAAGTTTATGTTCACTTCAAGTTATTTACCGCTCTGACAAGTAGGAAAATAGATAAAAAGTAAATTCTCGTAAAAATACCCTGATGAAATTGAAAAAAATTGGTACCTTAAATACAACCAAGCAAAAAAGTATTTAATGTAAACTAATAATACTCTACAAAATAACAATCGCACAGTCCTAAAGTTTATAGTGTATAAGTTACACAAAACTTTATGAACAATTAATTAACTGTCGCATAGGTCCAAATTTAAACTGGCAAAACTCTACGAGTAGGTACGTATGAGCTGTGTGTTACAATGTGTTGTAATTTTCTTGTCTAGAGATATTAAAATCGTCAAAAGGATAAGGCAATGATAGAGAATAAAGCGTTATCCTCTATAGTACTACTGCTGGACAAAGGAGGAAAGGCATAAGTTTTCTTTTGTCTTTCCATTCCATCTTTGAAGAAGTAGTAGTACTCTACTAGTACTACTCGCTTGCATTTAGGTACACTCACTGGTATTGGTGCTATGCGGGGCGCGGACGCCGGCGCGTAACCGCAGCAGCTCCCTGAGGAAGATCCTCGTACAGGATCGAAACGGTCGGCAAACTTAAAAGTCTGTCTTAACACTGATGACAGCTGTCATCTAGACCGAGATCAGCCTAGGACGAGCGCTTTCCGAGTTTGACAGCTGTTATCTGAAATGTAGATCTCCTCAAGATCTTTCATTTCTTTCATGACAGTGTCACTCTAGGACGAGTACTTTCCGAGATATTGACATTTTAAGTTTAACAGCTGTCATCTGAAATGCACTGTTAGCCTAGGACAAGTACTTTCCGCGATATTGGTATTTCAAGTTTGATATAAGTGTTTAAAAATATATCTTATAGACCAACTAAATAGTTGTTTAGTTGAGAAAGAATATAGTTGATCCGTTTTGATTAACAATTTCAGTTGGTCCGAACGGAACATTTTTGTTATAAATAAAATATACGATCAACTGGTTGGTCCGATCGGAACAAATCCATTAATCGAGTCCATTCTGACCAACTATAGTTGATCGGTTCAGTTGGTCGCAATGGCAGTCCCGGAATCGTTTAGTGTAAAAGTAGTAGTCTTGTCATTCGTTGTCATAAAAAATACATTTTACAATGGTAAATGTTTTTTTTTGCAATACTGATTTACATTTTTAAAAAGGTTACTTGGCATAATCAGAACATATTTTACCGTTCATATAAAATTTAAAACCAGCGTAATACGTAACCGAGACCGGCGCATGTTTACAGGAACGCAATTGGCAGAAGAAGTCAGTCGACCACGAACCAGCCGACACCCTTAATTGAAGGACTCAGCTAAATATACAACCGTTAAACATTGCCTCTTTCGCCTTCACGACTTCACTTTCCTCAAGTTATAAAACACACAAACTCGCACGGATTTGCCACAAATAAGGATATTTAGAAGGACGAATTCAAACATCGTGCGCCTAAACATATATGCACAAAAACGTTACAGGGCTTCAGTAAGCACAGTCTTTACGAAAAACGTCGTTTCTCTGTTAGCTCTTTTTTTTGTGGCTTCACCCTTTGAGGCATTTATTTGATAAAAACAAATGAACGTCGAAATAAAACTTTACAACTCAAAGAGATAAAACTTGATTGTGCCTAAAATATTGCCTTAAAATGTTTAACATGCTCATTCAAGTACGCAATAAACATGAAAATTCGAGTTTCGCGCAATAAAAGGATTCAGATGTTAACAATAATAAAAAATATTTGTTGGAAAATAACGTAATAATTTCTTAACCCTATATTTGAATGCGTAGTCACGTCACCGAGAGGTATACTTTCTGAATTTCCCAAAGGGTGAGGTTTAGAATTCAACGAAGATTCTCTCAATGATGAATAACCCAAAATCAGAATTTTTATCTCGGACACGTTCCGTATTTTGATTGCGGTCAATTTTAATTAATATTTATATTCAAATCGACATTCATTCAAATTTATGTTGTAAAAGAATAACGTAATAAATTCTAAGACAACACTTAAATGAATTAGAAGATTGCATAAATAAATAATGTTAAGTTTTAGCTATAATTTGTCTGAAATCAACTGACGAAAAAAATACACACAATTGTGTACCATAATTTATACCTTTGAGTATTGGATGGAAATTAATGTTTTGGTCAAAACAAACTATTTATATTTTGTCCAAATCTTTGGTCAATACAAGTATATTAAGGATGGTATGCCGGTCCGGGTAACCAATCTGAATAAATAAAAATAAACGGTTCAATGTCCTGCTTAGCCTTAACCTCATTACCGATTTTTCCAAACATTTCATGAAGTCCAAGAAAGGTTCTCTTAAGGAGGAAATTGAATAATTTGCTAGAAAAAATGTGTTTAGTACACAAGATGAGGGCTTTTGCATACGAAACTACGTCACTTTCAGTTAGTAGAGCTTAGACATCTATGCAAGTCCAATCGCTGTAAAATCGGTGTTACTCAACAAAATCGTGACAAACTCTTTGTTCAATTTTAAAGAGAAAGAGCTATAATTGGGGATCGGATAAGGTCAAAAATATTGAAATATAATTAGTCCCTAATTTTTATAATAAAAATATATTCGATTCGTATTTATTCGTTTGAGAATAAAAAAAATGGCTGGGATATAGCGCTTATATTTTTTAGGTGAAGATGATTCGTGACGTCATATGTGTGTGCATTTTGTATCGACTTTACACACATATGACGTCACGGCCCTTTCCATATTACTTTATTGCGTTGTAAATCACTTTATTATTAAAATTACAAACAAAAATACGTGTCCAATATTTTTTAATAATCTCTATTATGGACAAAAAAAAATTGTTTGACCCCTTTTTAGCGTCTTTATTATTACGCCACAAAATATTACGGTCACTCATACAAAGTATAGTTTTCAAATTTTTTGCTGGACTAAAATATTGTGTACTTAAGTTTGCAAAAATTCATTGTACCTACATTGGGCAACGGCAAGTACCCTATGAATTTCGATTGCTTAAGATGGTCGAAATGTACCTACGTTTTTTGGCTGTATCTTTTTAACGTTAACATTGAAATCGTATTCACGTAGTAACTAGGTCTAGTCGGACAGACAGCCGGACGTACGAGTGATCCTATAAGGGTTTCGTTTTTTTTCTTCAGAGATATGAAACCCTAAGAACCAAATTAAAGAGAGAGTAGTAAAAGCATGAGACTGCTATTTCTTACAACAAACAATATAACTACATCCAGTTTACACCTTGTGCAAATGATTAGTTACATAACAACTAAGTGCCGAAGTGGCGGGCGAAGTTTCCCCCGTAAGCGTGGTTTATGCTAAGCAAATATTTTATACCAACTACGAGCTAACCGATCGAGCTTCGCACAACTTTTAACAAGTACACTTTAAATCCGCATATTCTAGTTATATAAACAAACAATAATATAATTTTGTTGTATGCAAACGTATCGCACGCTAACTTATTTTTATCATTTTCAGTCTGGTTTGTACCACTGTTGGGCAAAGGCTTTCCTTCCCTCTCTGTTCTTTTCGGTTAAGGGCTATAGTTCAGCTATTGCATAAGGATCATTATATTCGTCTCGCCATCTAAGAAATCTAAGAAACAAAGCTAAGTTACTGAATTACATCTAACTAGCATTCTTTTAATATTATAAAAAAGTTTGTAAGAATGTATGTACCTAAGTTTGTTTGTTATGCTTTCTGTTACAGTTTGTGTTATTCTTTACGATTTAGCTGAAATTTGGCATAGAAATAACATAATATAGGCCACTGCATGTAAAATAGCGCAGCTAGTACATAGTTATGTGTGTAACATTAAAAAAGTAATCATTAATTAAAAAAAAAAACATTTTCATTCATTACTGCTCTGTGTAAAGCTTACCAACCCAGCGTAATTACATTAAGCTAATTATAAAATCAGAAAGTATAATTAAATAACGGTCACTGCCACCATGGAAAAAGGGACGCCATGGTCGCACATTTAAATCTGGTGGAAAAACAAGATAAATAGCTAATTGTTTCGCGAAATTCATCCGTGGGTATTCCCCGAGGTACCTGAGATTAAGCTCCAAACTTGAGCCACAAAATCTGCGATGAATAATAAAAAAAACATAAGACAAAAATATAAGCAGATGTCGCGCTCTATAATTCTTATAAAATCGCTACCTATCTGACAGTGGGTTGGAGCACGTGGATTTTCTGTAGATTGGCGTGTGGCCGATCTGTGGTTAATACAATAGTTCTGTACTGCTTTTTTTCTTTCTTACTGTAGCCGTACTATTGTTTGCTTGTTTTTTTTTTCAATAAAGCGTTCGGGCATTTGCCCGAATATCATTAAAATACTCATAATTAAATTTTTCTTACACAAAAGTGTCTTGTTGTGTCTTGTGTTCTTGTTGTTGTTATATTGTAGGTATTGCTTACTATGTACTTGGAAAATAACTGACGCCATGCTATTAGTGCAACGCTACTTTTTATGGCGTACTTTCAAAGCAAAGAATATATTTTCCTATTAATATAATCCTTAATTTTGATCGTCTAGCTGCATAAAAGATTAAATTATGTTTGAAGCTAGTTCTTGGAATTATTTTTAAGAGCAAAAGCAGTTTACACCATACCAAAGAATATGTTTTAAAAAAAGTGAACCAAAAGTCCAGTTTGGCTCGGTTACACTTTCATTTTTGGTACGTTGTCTGCCTTTGCCATATAGTTTGAATAAAAATGTGTCCATCCTTCGCTGAAATGCGCCAGTCGGAGCTAATTGAAAAATAACTTGAAACTTTGATAACTTGAGTGTAAGTTTTTGAAACTAGCGTGAGTTGTGAAACGGAGCTCCAATATGAAAATGTTCTAGTTAAAAAATAATCTTATTTGCCTACTAGCTGTGTCCAGTGGTTTTACCTGCTGAAAATAGCTTAAATATTATAAGTCTTTACACAGTGATGTAAAATTCTAGGTGCACTGCGCCAACGCTTCCTGTTTAAGAGTCATAAGATGTTAAGACTCTCTAGCCCAGTCATTTCACTAGCTACAGTGCCCTCCTACCGAAGACAGTAATGTTTGGTAGAATAGCACTGTTGGGGTGCCCACCTAGTCGAACTCCTGGAAAGGAATTCTACCCCCGGTAAAATTGTGATTGTGACAGTAAGAAGGATAATCTGTTTAGTTGGAAAATAAACCCCAATTACGATTAATTATTTCCAAAATGAGTGATGCCCAACGCGTTGTAAAACGGCCAATATTTATTTATTTACATACAGCACTGCTACTAAATTACTCAGGGAACTATGGTGGTACTAGTAATAAAACTGTTTTATAGCCACCAAGGCCTCCCGATAAAAAGTGACTCATAATTAGGTACATAGTACTATGTATTGTTATTCTAACATACACCCTTAAAATAGTATTCCACATTTGCAGTGGCACTTATTCTTTGAAACTTAGTCACCGCCGTCACTAGAACATCCAATTCAGCGTTCAGAATTTACAAGTCTCATTCAGTCCCTAAAGTTCACTAACAACCTTCGCACTCCGCCACTGTAAATCTGCAGGTAACTTCCACGCTACATTCCTATTGTTTATATAAATATATGTGTACGTTGCTATATACTAGGTTTATTTGTAATTTAAGTAGGTATTACGTAAATATAATTAGGAGAGTCTGGAGTAAATTTGGATAACCGCACAACTACAATTTAGATGTAAAAATGTAAAAAGAATGTTAATAAAGGAGATAATTTGTATACGATTTCTAAAAGAATATATATAAAGTTTCCGAAAGTTTTTTCTTCCCTAGAAACTGTTCTGTCCTATAACCCCTTAAATGGACTAATAACCCTTTAATATAGTACCTCTACGCTTAATATATGCTGTTTATTACTCGTATAAATAACATTATTTCCACAGTGAACTACCAAACAAAAGTTTATTAGAACAATAAATGGGAACAAATTTATACACATACTCGTACTTAATACATCGAATTAAATAAAAATATCGAAGAAATCTTCACAATAATTGTCGATATAATACCCTAGCATGTACGTTTTCAAAAGTCAATACTTGAAAACCTTCTTGTTTTGAAACTCGGTCAAAAATTTATTGTAGATACTTAATATCAGTTCATGGAGCTGTAGGTAAACTCATTCCAAACTTGAACGTATGTTAACCTCAATTTAAAGTTGGTCGAACCGAAATGCTATTGGAAATCGCTTTTGTGTTGAACTGAAATAATATTTAATGTGCACAATAAGAATAAATCTACATATTTATTAATATACTGAGAACAATCTATTGTCTTTAAAATAAATACATACCATAATGACTGACTATTTAAAAGTGCTAAGTATTTATTCTTAAGAAAAACAAAATAACAATACTACAGCTACTACAGCAGTTGAGAATACTTTTATTAACCACAGATCGGCCACAAGCCAATCTACAGAAAATCCAAGTCATTATTATTCTTAAGACATTTATTGTACCTGTTTAGTGTACCTCGAATCGTTGAGAGGAACTGTTTTTTATTTAATGAAATCTTGTCTAAAAGATCACAATAATAACTCTAAATATGAAAGTTTTTTTCATTTGCACATGATGTCATAGAACACTTTTAACACGCAATGTTATATCAATATCACGAATTAGAGCATTGCCATCTTTCCGAAAGTTTTGCACGGGAACCTATTAGAAAAATTAAGGTATCCAGGGTAATATTACAAAGTTTGAAAATCATACCCTAAAAATCATAAAGTGATCAAAATTTGCATGGAAATCGGTGAAACTTAAACGAGCCATGGGTAAAGTTGGGAATGAACAATAAATTATATACATAAGATCTTCCTTTCAGACTTTCCTGAACACACTTCCTTCGAAAAACATAATAATATGATAACTTTGTTTACAAGCTTTTACATGACGATATGAAAAATAACTTACTACACATACACACTAGTAAAAATAAAACAACATACTCTAAGGGCTTGTTCACGTTGAAAGCGCGGGCGCGGGCGCGAAATATCAAACATATGACGTGCTATGAAAGTGTTCACGTACAAACGCACGTGCGGTGTAAGCAAAGTCTGCCGCGCCCGCGCCCGCGCGTTCCCACGTGAACAAGCCCTAAAGTCATAGCTAGTTTGAAATAAAATACAGGAGCTAAAAAAATTCACTTGCGAATGTTATTTGCGATTCCTCATGAAATCACATTTTTTTATACATTATGGGTTAGCCATTGACCTCGATCTCGTCTGATCTTAAGCGATGCGACCGAAGTTGGTAGCAGACTAACCCTAGAAGGGATAAATACCTTCCTGGCTTCCCTGGTCAAAGCGTATAGCGACAGAGATTAACTATCGCATGTACGTATACATAAATTATGTAACTTGCTGTAAATGCCCAAGATGTTCGAGCAGTACGTTGATAGATCAGTAAGTCTATTTTCCTTTTTTAAACAGGTTTAGTAATTGAGTAAATTAATATACAAGATCCTTATAAGGAATACAGCTAAGATTTGTGCACCATGTAATATTATGCTCCACGAAAATTTCCGTTTTTCGAGTTATTAAAACTTTTTCTTAAAATTGAGATAACAATTTTTGAAAAGTCTTAAAAAAATAAAATGAGAGACCAAATTCATCAATACGTACAAATAAGAAGTTTCTAAAAGTTCCTCCAATAAGAATATGTTGTGACAAAGTGTCTTTACGAGACGGGATCTCGTAAAGTTTCAACACTATTCAGAGTTCGTCACTCATCAAAGAATGCGAGCATCCTGTTCCACCCTTAATGAAGCACACGAGGAATCTTAGTCTAAAAGTTCCGTTTTCAGACTTTTAGTGTAGGCGGAAAAGAATGTGAAGAAAAGAATGCTAGAATTAAAGAGCATTTCAAAGCTCTTGCAAGTTAAGGATGGATTTAAGAGTCGCGCTTCTTGGAATCGGAATTCAAATCGTTATTGCAGATTATTTTCTTTTTACACAGATGCATAGAGAAAATATCCACCACAGATGTAACAATACTGACTAGCCAAGTTTAATCCGTTGATATATTCTAATGTTGAAAATATATTGTTGTAGCGTATAAATTTCGAGAATTCCGAATTGTATCTCAACTTGTGCAGCCATTTACCTATAAACATCGAAATCGGTTAAGTAATTTTGAAGTTGTAAATTAAAATGTCTGTCTGTATTGAAATCCTACTTGAAGTCGGTTTTTATTCTTGTATTATAAGTTAGTGAAATTAATGTAATTAAATTTGGAAATAAATGATTCTCTTATCACTTTTAATATTGCATGAAAAATAATTGCAGACAAAATAATTAAATAGCCATAATAACAATTAAAAGTATAAGTCAGAATCTATTTCTGCGAGGAGAAACATATTAATGTCTTAGTTCGTACCTACTCGTATTATAACAATCTTCTGATATGCTACGATGTTAATTGACATTGAATAATGAAAACTGAAACTAATCCTAACACTATCAAGTTCGTAAGCCGTTTTAATAGTATCGGTGATGACAGGGCTGTTTGCACCTAATTCTAGTAAGCTACAATGCAATGTCTTAAATTATCTTAATTGATTATATCTATTTACAATTATTTTTCAAAATATTGTAATTCAAAGTAAATTTATTTTGTATGTATGTTATGTAATTATTTTTAGAAGCGACTGAACTACAGTAATCTTGGGTAACTTTGAACAATGTTGTTAATGTGGTTTATTAATTTATTGCATGGAAACATAACTCGTAGCTGTAGTATTGTTAGTTTGTTTTTCTTAAAAAAGGCATTTGCCACATTAAAAAAAATTTACAACATCGTTCAAAGTTAGACCAAGATTCAAAGTTACCCAAGATGACTGTACTATTTATTTATTTCAATATTTAATCCTTTCATAGAGAGTCAGTGTTTATGTAAATACGAGTGTATAATCTTACTCGCATAGTCATAAAAGTACACTTGTACAAATAAATAATTTAATGTTAGTCGAATAACAGATTAATCGAAAAGTAAAGTCAAAATCTTGTGAGATTCCATTAGCAACAGCCGGCGGATAAGCTTCGTAAAGGTTTAGAAAAATACTTTCAGCAAAAGGAAAGTCTCTGCTAAGTTTATGTTGGTGTAAAAACCTTTGAAAGGCTAATTTAATGATGCATCCTATCTTATTTCTTATTTTGAAGTAGTTTTTCTATTTACACTCATTAATAACTACCTTGGCAACCCTATGACTTTAACGGGCAGGCTTTATTGCTCTAGACTAATTCCACATTAGGTGTCCACGACTACGTTCGAGAGTCGCGCACGATAACGGCGTAGCGCGGCGTGTAATGCCAAGTAGTCGCTGCAACAAACGATTTTTTTTTACGGTGACTTACTGCTTCAGCCCAATATGGGGTCAGCCTAACATTAGACTAGCATAGGGTTGTCTCGTTCATATCTGGAATAAAAACTATATGAAGTAGACTTTATTAAATATTCAATAACGTTTTTTTTTTTTTTTTTTTATTTAATAGGTGACAAACAAGCAGACGGCCCACCTGATGGTGAGGGGCTACCGTCGCCTATGGATACCTGCAATACCAGGGGTACCGCTGGTACGTTGCCTACCTTTCAAGACTCTATTCACTTGCCTTTTGAAGAGTCCCATGTTATAATAATATTAAACAATCATACAATTTTAAAACCTACTTATAAATAAAAAACGTCATTGAGTTCATGACCTGCAGGAAGTGTACCTAAAAAGCTGGCTACATTACCTCTCTGGATGGCCAAACTTATACGTTGGCCGAGGTAAGAGCCAGCTTTTTGGTCATTGGTTGCTACTACTAGGCGCCTGGAAAGCTCCCTAAAGAAAACCACAGCGTCCTTTCCCCAAGGTCCCATAGTCTCTACCGCAAACGGAAGAAATATGTACCTTTCAGTAAAAGATGCATATTTCCTCCGCTTGAGGCATTCCGCGTCCTCAGCCGCCGCCCCAGCTACCCTTGAAGTTTTGGGCAAGTGAGAGGACGCTAATGTGTCAACACAGGTAGCGTCCCACACCAGCGACCTCCCACGGCTCCAGGGAATTAAAGTCATACCATCGGGACGCTTACCATCGTCACGTGTGATACCGTTCGGCTCTAATATAGCCGGCACGTGGACGGTGGCGAGCGCCCGACGGATGACGTCATTGAGGGCGGCATGGCGGGAAAAGCGACCTGCGCTACGGCGGCAGGATAGACCATGGTGACCTCTCCTTTCTACGTCACTACCACATGGACAGCGGTGTGGTTCATTTAGAGAGGTTCCCAGGCGCAGACCAACAGCTATTCTATAGCTGAGGTCATCAAGCAACGTCCCAATATTTAATAAAACTATATTAAATTTATCAATAAGATTGATCTTAAAGTAATATAAACAGCTCCAGAAGGGTCAAGCCGAAAACAAATCTAGTTCATCCATAATAGGTACTTCTATTGTTCACGATTGGACCTAATTAAATAAATAATTACTTACAAAGTAAACTTGAGCATATAAAGTTGAGGCATTGTGAAGTTACGAAATTCTTAATGTATGTAAGTAACTGTTCTCTCAAATTTGATTTCAGACCTCGTTCAAATTTGTACAACGAATTTACTAACTGTTAACAAAAGGAAATCATACTAAATTGTGTTTCAAAGCGAACCTCCTTACCTCAATAAGGGTGCTGTAAGAAACTTTGTCGTACCACATTATTAAGTGCTATATGATAATAAACAACTTTCTTATTGTTAATTTTATTAGTCGGGAATAATCGCGTACGGAATTTAATTCATTTATTATTATATAAGTCAGAACAACGCTAGGATTAACATAAAACTAAAGTAGCATTTTCTACCAGTTTATCTATAACTGGAGAAATTTTATAAGAAAAATGGAGGAATGGTGCAGACAATATCATTTTTTTATACTAGTGAAAATGCGGTCGACGATCACTTAAGATGCCTAGAAAGGTACCTATTCACTCGTGAACCTCAACGTTTTGGCTCAGTTACATGAGCCGTGGTAACGACAGGGAGTCTACATAGAAATGCGACGGCGAGATTTTTTTTATTTACTAAGT
Organism: Hemithea aestivaria; assembly: GCA_947507615.1. Taxonomy (NCBI): domain Eukaryota; kingdom Metazoa; phylum Arthropoda; class Insecta; order Lepidoptera; family Geometridae; genus Hemithea; species Hemithea aestivaria. Next base: position 14,504,596 of record OX382331.1, read on the forward strand.
AGCTGCGCCTAGTGGTTTTACCCTTTGAAAAGTATTATTCTATATCTAAACTACCAACATACTTACCAAATTTCAGTTTAATATCACTAGACAAAACCGTGTCGCTAAGCGGCTATTGTGTTCCAACATTGATGTTCAATGAAGCAAGGTGAGCCATGACCGACACCGCTTCAGAAGTTACACAACGTATATACACCTAGGAGACCTAAATAGAATAAAAACATACTATTATTTAGGTTCCTAAAACGTTCTTATTCCTTTTTTCAAGTCGAAGGTTTCTTAAAGAAATTTGAAACCACCGAATTATTGTACAAAACTAAGAATGTTTTAAACATACTTTTTATTTAGTACATTATTTTTTAAACTGAATCAATATTGAATATCAAACATGAAAAATTATGTTCAAAATAATTGGAAAAATATATGATACACTCACAAAAACATACAGTCCAATTATATTGAAAGCCTTTCCACTTGTTTAATTAATAAAACCAATAAAAATAAATATTCAAACAGAAGACAAAACAAAAATGCGTTTCCCGTAACTTCTCGAGACAAAGTTGTGTATTATGAAAAGATAACAAAAAGTATTCCGAGAGTCCCAATTTTCTTTTTCCCCAATAACTATTAAGTACGAGTACATTTATTGAATGCAATATCTGCAGCAAATTGCAAAATAACAGTCTCATAATATTCGGACTTTATTAGTAACAAGTACTTTTTACTTTACTGTTTTTTAATCGAAAACAATATTCTAATTTCAGAATATCTAAAGAGGTTCCATAACAAAGGTTCATTTTAAATATTCGTCGGAAAGGTTTGCGGGTGTCAGGTGGGTTGTAACTGGTAACACTGACATTATTACTGTGTTATTGTGTTGCCACATTAGTCCTTTCCGTTTTGTCTGGCTTGTGTTTTAGATCTTATTATAATTTAGGTAGCTTTTTGAATTACTAATTAGCGGAACATGACCTTTTAATTACAATTTTATTTCACGGAATGAGATTTCAAATGATTTCTTTTTCAATAGGCTCAAACGAAATTTATTACTCAATAAAATTATGTCAAAACGCATTAATATATCACTTGCAAGTTTAATGTTTTTTGGCACCTCGCTAACCGCTCTCGCGGCATTTTTGGTTCGCACACTATAATACAGATAATATTATGTAATTCATAAATGTACAAAAGTAAGCACAGATAACAGAAAATGTTTAAACTCTTTTATAGTCAGGCATTTAATAAATAAAATATAATTATTATTTTACCTACCGGTTATTACGAACAATACTCTCTTTTATTGTATCAGAATACATTGTTGGTATAATAAGCCATGTAAAACGCCAAGCGTTAACCCTCTTCTATAAACAGCAAGAATTCGTTTTCTTCTCACATTGTCATTCTTTTCAAAATCCAATAACATGTAAATTGTAATCCAACGCAGCGCAGCGCAGGTTTCTCGGATCAACATGCATTGTAAATGCAACTTTAATGCGCATATTTAGAGTGCTATTTAGAAAAGAATAGAAAATCGTCTTGTATTTTATCTGATTTGAATGTAAATCCAAATTGTTTCTTAAGATGTAAGGATGTGACTACACTAATCGGTACATTGATTGTTGATGAATTGATGTGTAATTTGGCTAATCGATTAATGCTGGTCAATTAAAATTGTCTTGGTTTTCAATAACTCTTTCTATTGCACGACTTTTTTATTGATCAATTAATGGTAACATAGGTAGCCAAAAAATTATGTAGAAATTAAAAATAACAACTAATCCGTAATATATTCCATAACTAAGCAAAATCGATTATGGGTCTACGGTGTGGTGATACTCTAATATTCTCAATATCTGAACATAGCAGTATTGCAACCGGTGCATTTATTTTTCATTTTTTTTATATATAAGAAGTTTTTTTTAAGTAAATAGTACATTGAGACATTACTATTTGAGAATTATTTATTTTTACGTACTATGTTGCTCGTCCACAAGTTATTTATTCAGTAACGAGTACACAAAATATAAAAAATAATTTCAAATTCAGTACACCGGCATAGTTTGTGCGATCTGTTTGCTACGCTCCGTAGCCCGTAGGGGCTGTCGCTACGACATTTGCTACGCAACATTTCGTAGCACATCTCACGGTCGTAAGAAAATGTGAAGTGCAGTTTGCACTTCACATTTTCGGTGGAAAGTTTTTATTGTATAAGGCTCGGTTAACATGATAAGCTGGTATTTTATAATAGAAAATATCCTTTACAAGTGAAATTTAAAAAACTTTTTATAAACAAGCTTTTATTGTTATTACCGTCTAGCACCAAAGTACTCGTCAAGACGAATCAAATGAGCCTAAACTCGATGGGGATGAGTCATTTAATTATGAAGTTATTATGGCCGCCTTCCTGCTCCGCAATCAGATCAGCTCCATGTCATAATAATATTGCATTGTCATCCGATTTATACATGCATGCCAAATTTCAGCTCAATCAGAAATCGGGAAGTGGATCAAATTAAACTTCCAAGATTTGATTACAGACAGACAGACAACAGACAGGTGAAAGTAAAATAAAAGCTTGTAAAAAACGCAACGTATAGGCCTTGTATCACAACTTACACATAAAATAGTGCCCAGTATTTATACTGGTAACATTGCTCTTTTGTTCGAAACATGACGGATGAATAACTGGCAAAGGCGTACTTAGTAATTTCACAGGCTTTTAAAAAAATATGGGACCAGTACAATAAATATTTAAATTAGTGGGCTAGAGTCCTGAGCAAGAAGCGTTGGCGCAGTCACCTAAAATTTTACATCTATGTATATGAAATCCCGGGTGGCACTATATTAATTATTATGGTCAGCGTTATAATATCTTACCATCAGGAGAGCGTCTTCTTACTTCTTTACATAAAATATGTTTTCCAAATTCGTGCTTTGTTATACCGGGGGTAGACTTCCTTTGCAGGAGGTCGTCTAGGTGGGTACCCCAACAGTGCCAGTTTTTCTACCGCCTGAGCAGTGATGTGCAAACATCACTGTGCTCCGGTAGGAGGGCACTGTAGCTAGTGAAATTACTGGGCTAAAGAGTCTTAACATCTCATGACTCTTGAGTAAGAAGCGTTGGTGCAGTGCTCCTAGAGTTTCACATAATTGTGAAATCCTAGGTAACACTGTACTGATTATGGGCAGCCGTTATCTCTTAACATCAGGAGAGCGTCTTGCTCGTCTTCTACTTCATAACATAAAAAAAAAAAATTGTTCGTTTTAATAATTAATTAATTAAGAATTAAGATTTTTTTTATTGCCAGAAAAGAACAATACAATTTTGCTTATCATATAGGTAAGTATAACATATAGTGTCCTTAAAGCTAACCAGTTTAATTATTTTAATTTTTATGTAATTACCCTAAAAGTTGCGAAGGTGATTAACAATGAATTTGGTCGCATAGTGGCGGGTTGATTGCTTACATTCCGCGGTCCTAAACAAACGTAACAAGTTGGATTACTGGACGCAAATACTCGTGTTTATGATTCGTCGGTGGAGTTTGTACACCTGTGGCAAACCAAACAATGACCATTTTTAGCTCTCGACTCTCCCCTTTCACCGGTGGGAGCGTTTCTTTTTTTGGCGATTTTGTTGCTGTTGTTTAAAACAAAGCGAGTTGCTTTTCCACTAAAATAAATTAAAAATGCAATATAACTGTATTCTCACTAAAGCTTTTATTTATCATTATTATGATTATGCCCGTGTACACCCACTGATGTGTATAGACACGCCTCATGATTTATGAATACAAAAGTAAGTGTTAATTGTTTTCTTTGTTGCAATAAAGAGTTATCTATCTATCTATCTAAAAGTATAATTGTGTGTTTGTATGCTAACACTTCATGTCTAAACAAAAATAAATCATATCAATATTTTATCTTATTTTATCTTTTTATCTTTATCTTTAAACTGATCTGATTGAGCTGTATTTTGGTATAGCTAAGACATAAAACTACCTAACTACGTAGCGCGTCTGCGTTGACGTATAGTTACACGCTGAGGCTGTCCCTTTTGCCAATATCTCTGTGTATTTCTGTAAATTGTTTTGTTTTTTTATTATGATTATTACTATTCTTTTTTTTTCTCAAAAAATTGTAACAATTGTGGTCTATGTTATGATTGGCAATAAATGTTTTTTCTTTCTATCAACTACGCTGGTTTCGTCGGCAAAGTTTGTACATCCGTGGCAAACCAAACAATGACCATTTTTGCTCTCCCCTTTCAACGGTGGGATTTTTCTATTGTTTGGCACTTTTGTGGCGATTTTGTTTCTGTTGTTTAAAACAAACCTATCCATGTGCTGTTCCACTAAAATAAATTTAAAATGCAAAATACTAAATCCTGTAAAATACTGTATCAAATGTATACATCGTCGGTCGCTAAATCCTTCTATTATATATTTAAAAGTATAAATAGATGTATGTTTACTACCTTTACATATTTGAGCTGTCATTTTGTATAGCTAAGACTTAGACCAGCCCTCAGAGCAAATGTTCGCGCAACGAGCGAAATTTTCAAAGAAAACAAAAATGGAAAGCACTTTTTGTTAAGATTTTCACATTCTAAATGAAGCGCACGTTTTATAAAGAGGACACCATAAAATCAAACATAACAGTCAATATGTATTGTGCTAGTACAATTCGCGTGAGGAAATCTATCAAGAGAAAAATCGTGTTACCCAAAACCCAGTATAAATCTTACAAAATCTCTAAGAATCTACTGTAATCTCAAGCTATTTTCCTGAAAAACGCCAGTTTAGCAGTCAGCAGAACATCCGTAGTCACAATAAACGCTAACTCGCGGCCTCCGAGTTCGAATACAGCCTGAAAGTAACCCAATAAAAGTCAAACGTGTCGTCGATTCTCTCACTTTCGCTTCACTCCTCGCCACTAAATACAAATATATTCAGAAAGGAGACTTTATACAACGGGTGTTCTATGCACACATAAATTTGAAACTTTACATTACACAACGGGTACTCTATACCCATTTAAAAACAAGTAAAATTTTAAAAATTCAAACCGGCTTTAGTCTTGCCTGAAACGCTCACGCTTCCGCAGACCTTATTGAGGGCGACTTAACTTTAACTTTACAAATTCTTCAACATTCACTACAACTACTCTTTCGCTACAACTCAACAGTTTATGCGGTGATCAGAATAGGCCAATCATGGCCGCAGTGTTATCATAGCCGCACTACATAAATAAAATAAAAAAAACTCAACGGTTGAGCGAACGAAAAATTGTTTCAAATTTTTTGCTCCATAGATCTAGCATATTATACCTTACATAGATGAACTGACGTTGCAAAACGCGCAACCAATTTTGATTCGACAATATTTTGAGGCGCTAATAAAAAAGGAATAGCACTCGAGTAGCATCAGCTCACAACATTCAAAATGTACTGAAAATCTCCCAAAGCCGCTTTCTGCCAGTTTATTTATTCTGTGGCACCTGTAAACCGTGATGTTCGCGAATAGTCGAGTTAACCCCATCAAAGGCTTACTTTGAGTCCCGTTACTACGTAAAACAAGGTTTAACGGTATTCTGTGTCCGTATTTTATTATTTTGCTTTATGAGCGCCACGTCTTCTTCTTGAAACGTTTTAGGGTGCGTATTTACTCGGTCCGATCTAAGAACAATAAGGCTGTAGATACCAGATCTAAACGTCCGTTTAAAAGCCCGTTTATCATTTTACTCTTCATGAAAATATAACCGACAGTTTCAAATTGGTTAACTCGGGCCTTCGGAAGCTGGCTCTTGTTTTGTTTGAATGGTTTTAGTAAGGTATATATGTTGCTCGATTTATGTCGGTTCGAACAAAATTTTTCGTCATCATTATTAGCAAAAATCAAAGTTTTTTTTTTAAATATTACTGCCCGTTGCATACTTTACATACTGTCAGTCAAATGAAAAAAGTGGGTTTAAACTTCAACAGAACAGGTGTAGGGTAGGCCGCTGTCAGAGTTTAATCACAATAATTATATAGGTATAGGTTTGTTTTGTGGCTATTACCTATATGGAAAAAGGACAATACTACAGTTTCTTGCAAGCTTCAGCGATAAAGTACTTTAACGTTTATAATAATATATATTATGTGTGTATACTAACATTTCTAAACGATACTTAAATTTCCAAAGAAATGTATTTTCATAAATTTGGAATAAATCCTTCACCATTTATACATACATACTCCACACACATTTATTATGTATTTTGAACACTCCGTCAGCGAGTTCTCGCGTGATAAATTACATCAGCTATGATAAGATTCAAGCGAGCGATGTAATTACGTAGCTTCCATGCTGCAGTGGTATGTGAATCAAACTCATTATCTTGTTAATTTGAGTGAGATTTGCATACGAAACTCTGCAATATTGTCTACAATAACTCTTGGATTTTGTTGAAACTTGCTGTGTTTTTATGTGATGAAGTAGAAGACGAGCAAGACGCTCTCCTGATGTTAAGAGATAACGCTGCCCATAATCAGTACAGTGCTATTTAGGATTTCACAATGATGTGAAATTCTAGAAGCACTGCACCAACGCTTCTTACTCAAGAGTCATAAGATGTTAAGACTCTTTAGCCCAGTAATTTCACTAGCTACAGTGCCCTCCTACTGGAGCACAGTAATGTTTGCACATCGCTGCTCAGGCGGTAGAATAACTGGCACTGTTGGGGTACCCACCTGGAAAGGAAGTCTACCCCCGGTAAATGTATTTCTGTTTTTTTGTGGTGTGTGTATTTTCATTAAAGCTTTTTTACTGATTATCTTACGATTTTTTAACTTATCATTCTTTAACTCTCTTCTCTCTTTTTAAGTAAATGTTTGTTAGTGTTTTTTTAGTTACTCTAGACTCTAGATCAATTAGATCAAATTTCAGGCAGTGGTTTCAGTTTAGTGGTCCGTGTTTCATACGCACAACAAAACTTTTGAATGTGAAAAAAACTTAAAACATAATCATAGCTCTCCTTTTGCTTCGCAGTGGCCGAAGAATAAAACGGAATCTAACTGTGATACCATTACTCGATCTTCTACTCAAATGCTAGCACAATATTACATCTATGAGAAAAAAAAACATAAAACTTGGCAAACATTTTCACCAGTGCGAAGATTTGGTAGATTCGATTAACCTTCGTCTAATCGAAACAAATTTACAATTCACCAAGAGATTTTCAACACGGTATAAAGTGCTCAGTGCTCAGTTACGATTAGGATTAGAGCCTCTAAAATATTCAAACGCTATCAAAGGTAGGGCAATAAAGCGGAACCACAAAAATATTTACTTTACAATTCAGTTGTGCCTTCCTCGAGCACCTCCACCTTGTGGAATTTTTATTTACTCAGAATTTCGTCGAAGGAAATAAACGAACTCAAACAGATTTCGTTGACACGTTTTCAGATGTAAACAATAGATCGGAGGACTGATTTAAGGGTTCGACGATTGAAACCTGACATGTGTATTTGATATACGAATAAAGAAAGGTGTATATTGTATATCGCATGAAAAATACTCGTACGTATATTTTTCTTCAAGAGAGAAAATGAAAACGCTCTTGCAATGCTACTACTGTCGATAGGCATTACTCGATTTTTAAAAAGTAAAATTTAATTTTGACTTACGTCGCCAACGATCAGATAACCCGCCGAATGGTGAGACCTTAAACAGTAGTGTTTAAGGTGTCCATAGGTAGTGGTAACCTCTCACCATACACACAAATACGCTAACAAATCTACATTTGTTAGCGTATTTGTGTATGTATGTAGAATAGTAAACTAGTAACTAGGCAAAGATTAAAATCGCATATTTTATGTGGACCTGTGGGGGGATCATTGTCAGACGATATTGTCAAATACGTTGAAAAGAACTTAATGAGCCTTGAAAAGTAACACAAAATGTGGCGTGAATTTTAGAAGGCCACTTTGGCGCATACCTCTTCATAGCAGTGGGTGAAAACGGGTAGAGTAGATAAAGAGATATACCCATAAGAGTACCCATAGGTGCATAGTAGATACGTAAACCCAATAGTATATAGAATATAGATACATACAATTTCAATTTTATTCTCTACAAGAGTTTATTACAGGGCCGTCGGATTTGTACCCTTATTTGACTAATAAGAAGGGTTCAATATCATTATGGGTATAAAGTAGTTGGGTCGACGAAATCCCATACAATTCCAACCGTACTCTTTCCATTCTAGTTTATTGCTTATTACATGGAAAACGTGATGGTATGTAGATGAGGGGAGTACTGGGACCTTCCCTAAGTTAAAATTATTAGCGATTGACCGGCAAGTGTGAAATATAAACCTTACCAGAGAAAACATTGCGAAATTGATCAAAGATTTTAAACATACTTTGCAAATTTAACAGCTTATGTACTATAACTACTAGATCGGTTTTGGTAAAATTTACCTAAATGAGCCCTTTGAAACAAAAAGAAATCCAAATCGGTTCAGGTGTCTTCGCGTAATCGACAAACATACATTTTAGAAATCCGATGCATTGTAGGTCTGCTTCTTATTACATTATAATTGTATCAAAATAACATAGAGTCTCAATATATCATCTAACATTAATATCTAACAGAAAAATCAGAAAAAATATTCCTATATAAAAAAGTAATATTCCAAACTTTAGTACATAAATTACATAAAAACAATAATAAAGCAAAACACATGTCTCAAAACACACGTCCAAGCTATATTTCTCACGCACCGAAGCTATAAAGTTCGCCTCCGCTTTCACTTCACTATCAAAATGAAATAATAGCTCGTCACGGATCGTAAAATTCGAAATGAAGAACCCTTTCTTTTTATAACTTGTGACACTATGTTTACATTACCTAAATCCATACAAAGACTGCTTGGAAGTGATAAATATTATAGATATACTAGACCAGCGTAACTTCGTCTGCATAATATTATGATTGAAAGATGCTTTCCACACAAAAAAAAACATAAAACCGGGCAAGTCGTTTCAAAGGAGTCAGATAGCAAACATTGATATTATTTTTTTTTATTAATAGTAAGATTTACGATTTGATTTTTATATTAGATTAGATTGTTAATATTATTAAAAAGATTCACGATTGAATAAATATATAATATAGGTGCATGTAGATATAATTGATCAGATAAATTATATTACTAATTTATTATACACGTGAAAGTTCTTAAAAATGTCTGGATGTCTGGCTGTATGTTTGTTACTCTTTCACGCCTGAACCTATGAACCGATTGAGCTGAAATTTTGTATAGAGATAGCTTAGACCCTGAAATAACACAAAGTCTTATAGTACAGCGGGTAAAATGGGCGCAGCTAGTCTCATCATATAAATACAAAAAAATTATAGCATAATAAGCAGTGCAAATATGCATTATGTTTACTATATAGGACAGATATATAAAAGAAAAATAAACCAACAATAATTTTCGAAATGGCTTTGTAACACAGATATGCACTATTTATAATAAACAAAGTATGGAAAGCTAAACAAAAAACATCTTTAATTTTTTTTAAATATTAGTCCTATTTGCTCATTACACGTACAAATTAAGGCTCTTATTATAAAACTGATGACGTCGCTCAGTGTGAAGCGTGCCTTATCTCGAACATAGGCTTTGTTCTTTCAACCAAAAGCTTTCGCATTTTCGTTGACCGCTTACTTTTTAGACTCGATTTAAAGTGCATAAAAATGCAACGATTTACTTTTAATAATTATCATTCGGCTAACAAAAAAAATTCTTGAAACTGACAATACACAAGTTTTTGCAATATAAAACAAAAACTTTTGCTTACACACGCTATATTATGGCATATTCATGAACACACACGTTAGTGTTTTTGGTAGTGTCAAATTGATGTCAAAGCTAAGTAAAATATATTATACACCGAGGGTTCCGTACAAACCCGTAGGTAAACTACCTAAGTAAAAGTGGATAGTACCCTGTGGGTTTGATTCCCTTGCGAGTAGTTACGAGTTTGAAAATATGCGGCTAAAATAGCTGTTTCTTTTGATTACGTCGACATAGAGGTTTGATTTTGATACAGCTTAAAGGTATTATAAACCTGAGTATTTGATATGAATTTCAATTTAATACCTCTACGCGTTCATGAGAAAATTAGAGGTATGGAACCCTAAAAATGAAAACCCGGAAAAGTCGAACAAATGTACAAATGTCTTTCATCGCAAAACGTAAAGAGTATAGGTAATAAAGCCTGTCTAATATCTTCGGGGAGCGTATGTAAAGGCTGCTGATTTGTCAAGGGGTGATGAGACACATAACATCGCACTTTAGAGCTGTTTCGGCAATATCCCTCGAGAAGGCACAAGGAAGCATTCGTCAAAGCTTTAACACACTTATTGCAATAAATAAAACACCGTGGTCCTTTAAAGAACTGATGCCGTCATTAGGTAGTTAAGAATACTTTATTCGATGCGAATGTATGTTAAGAGTTTTGTCCTTGCGGACGACTGTCTCGCTTGAACGATATAACTAATTTTGAAAGAAAAAACTTATATACAAAAAAATAGTTATTTGTTATAAATGAGTGCAAAGTTGCTTTTTAACCGTGTGCTCAGTTTTGATGACCGAGCTAGCGCAGGATTCTAAAATTGAATTCTAATTTAATAATTAGAATCCTGAGCGTGAGCGAGGGAATCAAAAGAGCACAAGGTTAAAAATCTTTGCACTCGAGTGTGACACATAATTTTTCATCTCCCCTCAGCGAGGAAATAACTCAATGATACAAGATTTTTTTTAAATTTATTCTCACCATAGATGCGCGCAGTGTTGCCAGTGCCATATCTTCAAAAGTAACCAGTATTCAATTTAAATTTACGTGGGTACGCTTACTTACCTATTCTTTTTAGTGATTATTTTTTACTTATACTTAACTTAACTTAAATATTTTTACTCTTACAGGAAAAATTCATCCATATATTATATAATTCATTAAAAAATACTATTGCCTCGAAATGTAACTTATATCTAAACAAGTAACGTAAATAGTTTAAAAGAAACGTAAAATGATACAAAAGTAACTTACTGGCAATGCTGATGGCGCGCACAAAGCAAATTAAAAAAAAAAAGTTCCGATTCCGAGATTTTAACAAATTTAAAAAAGTTGTATATCAAAATCGTCACCATAGAGTGGAAGTAAATAGGTTAATGATTTTTTCGACTCACAAACTCGGTGCACACAATGTTCTAAATTCAAATTTACTTTACCCTCTAGAGGATAAAATGGACTTTTCCAGTCAGATATCGAAGAGTAAAAATACACTTTCCGAGATAGTGGGATAAAAAAATGTTTTTTATTGTGTTCCCAGTTTGACTCTTAAAAATAATTAAGAGTTACCGAGCCGATCAGACAGAGCGATTTAAAATCTGTATTCATTGCAATCAAATTTTCGATAGATCTAAATATGTTAAACTTTTTAACTTATTTGTTAATTTTCCTAAGGCAAATTAAAAATTATAAATTTGATTTCATTTTTTTTAATCTGTGGTATCTGGCATATCACACATTTTATGTTAAACAGTAATTTCATTGTCGGAAGTCGGAATGCTGTCTGCAGCCTATCGGGTGTCAATCCTTTTACTACTGCTGATTCCGGATACATACACTTATTAGATCAAGCATTACAAAGGAATTTATAATGGTTTCCCGTTACGAAATAAAGGGAAAAAAATACAAGAAACGTACATGCTACTAATACTTTTATTGTTGCATAAAATATGCGGCAGCAAAACAGCTCACTAATAAAGCCGGTGCATCAAATACTCGCGCCGAAAACTATCAATGTTAGATTTTGATTTCACATATTGATAGTTTTCATATACAAATGAAATTTTAAAAAAAACTTTTTTAAACAAGCTTTCATTATTATTACCATCTAGCACTAAAGTACTCGTCAAGACGAATCAAATGAGCCCAAACTCGATGGGGTTGCGTCGTTTAATTACGGAGTTTCTAAAGCCATCTTCCAGCTCCATCACCCGATCAGCTCCATGTCATAATAATACTGCATTGTCATCCGATTTATACATGCATGCGAAATTTCAGCTCAATCGGAAACTGGGAAGTGGATCAAATTAAACTTGCAAGATTTGATTACAGACAGATAGACAACGGACAGGTGAAAGCAAATAAAAGCTTGTAATGAAAGTAAATAAAAGCTTGTAAAAAGCTAAAAGCCACTTAGAAATTTCTGAAAAAGGTAACAAAATAATTATAAGTATAAAAGTACTATCATTTATGAGGTAGAATACAATGTTTATTTATTGCGCTATCGTACACAAATATGACAATTTATATGTTGTTATTTATAATATTATATCGTTATTTATATATTACATTAAATTTTATCTCTCAGAAAAATCAACTTCCATCCATAATTTCGACGACTTTTAAACCATCAACAGAGCAGCACACTCAGGCACGGTAGAAAGAGTGGGAGATACTAGTTCCTCTCCCTTCCCCTCGATCTTACGCTTTTTCGATCAGCATCACGTGACCCTGACGCGAGTTTTAAAGTTTTTACCCATACAAAAAAGTGCTCAGCGCCGCTAAAGAAGTTTTCACTTCAAAAATAAAATAATATTCGAATAATCACATTCATTAAACGCATGGAAAAATTAAGCGCAGCTTTTTATAATGCATCCATTCATATTTTAATAGCCACCTAGTTAGCATAAGTAATGCTTAAAAAAGCATTTAACTCATTCAAATTTTTGCTTAGCTTGCTGTACAAAACATATTTGCATGCCGAAAAACATGAGTGGATTTCTGTTGTACGTACTCGTATACCTGTATGGACCTACCGAAATTTAGTCTGCTTTTAACAGGTTTTTCCTTTCCTTCATGAAAGTGGCATTAGCTTTTAAATGCATAAAAGAAACATAATATAGAATTTTATATATTATGTAGAATGTAGAGTCAACAGGCTATAATATATCTTATTATTTGATGATATCTTTTACATGTTTTGTCCTGTATCATGTCAGTTCCTTGGTTTTTGTTGGCTGTATAAAGGTCATTACTGTGCAAGGTTAATATAAATTCTGCCTTTTGCGAGGAAACTCCGGACTTAGAAAGTAAGTACTATGCTACACTGTTCTCATACTTCATTTATCTACTATATAAAAATAAGTCGGGTTTTCCTCCCTGACGCTATAACTCCAGAACGCACGAACCGATTTCCACGGTTTTGCATTCGTTGGAAAGGTCTCGGGCTCCGCGAGGTTTATAGCAAAGAAAATTCAGGAAAAATTTCAAAAGAAATGAAAAAAAGTAAAAAAAATAAGTTATTCAATTGGAAACCACGCGCGTATTGGGCAAATGTCAACAGCAGGCATTTGTCTTCAAGGTGGTAATGGCCGTGTCGGCGCGGAGGATATTGATAAGTTTTATTGCAACCTTATTTCGAATTAATACTGGCAACGTAGTAGGCAATGGCTCTCCTTGGATGAATACAAAAAAAAGCGTGTTCTTGGGCAAATTTTTATTAAATTTCAACAGCAGGCATTTGTCTTTAAGGTGGTAGGTAATAGTTGAACTGTGTAAATTATGTGGATCGTGAATTTGAGGTTAAATTTAGGGATGTTGACACATGTTACGAATTGATATAAAGTTATGTTTTTCACATAAAAGACAGTATTTAAAAACCTAAAGTCACATTTTAAGGATCTATTTACAAGCCAAAATTGAATAAAATCAATTTTAATTTCAAAAAAATTTACTTATTATTACGCGAATGCGAACGCCAATCAGAGCGCGTGACGTCACACCATTGGCTGGACCTTACGCTTCCTATGAAATGTTCCTGATTTCGACACATTTTAATTATTCATAACATAAAAACCACTGAACCGATTTTGATGCAACTTATACTGTGCCCTTAGTTGGTCCATACTTAAACCAAAAATAAAGTCAATAACTAAAATGTCTCTCTGAAAATATAAGATTCATTTTGGTTATTGACTTTATTTTTGGTTTAAGTATGCTCCAACTAAGGGCACAGCATAAATTGCATCAAAATCGGTTTAGTGGTTTTTAAGTTATGAATAATTAAAATTTGTCGAAATCAGGAACATTTCATAGGAAGCGTAAGGACCAGCCAGTGGTATGACGTCACGCGCTGTCAGATGACAGTTCGAAACGTTTTAAGGCAGTATTTAAAAAATCATTTTTAATTTACGTATTTTTATATTGAAATTTCATATATTTTTGCATAAAAATATGATAAACGTTTATGAAATGGGTCTATCTTCTACTATATAAAAATAAGTCGGGTTTTCCTCTCTGACGCTATAACTCCAGAATGCACGAACCGATTTCCACGGTTTTGCATTCGTTGGAAAGGTCTCGGGCTCCGTGAGGTTTATAGCAAAGAAAATTCAGGATTTTTTCAGGAAACCATCTGTTGGCGAAACGGAGTTCGCCGGGTTTGCTAGTCTCTTATACATTACCTTAAGACATGAGCTTCAAATATGTTGTTCAACAAATAGCAATTAAATATGTATCTTTCGTAACCGCTCTACCTTATGAAATTTCTATCAAGATCTCAGCTTTTCAGCTACATAAATTAAAGAGTAATTTTGTTGTTCAAGTTTATTTGTAATGTATATATTACATTATTTTACTACAGGAAAATAACGGATCATGCTTATGAAATCTGATACCATAATATATTTTTTACATTTATTTATTATAATATGAAATTACATTTGAAACAAATCAACTAAACAACATTTATAAAACCGATGAGGCTTGTGTAATTTTTTCTACGACGTCTACCATACGGTTAAAAAATTGAATTTTAACTAAAATTTAATATTATTCGGTCGAACATTGTCTATAATGCGAAGTTCTGGAGGTAATTTATTAATTAGTCTAGGAACCAGATTTATCTAAATATATAAAAGGAAAGAGTGACTAATTGACTGACTGACTGATCTATCAACGCACAGCCTAAACTGCTGGACGGATTAGGTTGAAATTTGGAACATAGATAGGTTTTATGACGTAGACATCCGCTAAAAAAGGATTTTTCCATGCGGGCAAAGCCGCAAGCATAAGCCAGTTAAATATATATTAATAGGTATAGTAAATTACAATTTCTCTTTACTAGTGTTTTTGTCTCTTCTATAAAAGACACACAAACTTGTCAATATGTGTGCTGTCTGAAGGTTACCGTCACCTAATAACGTCTTTGATAAGACGTCGCCTCGTTTCCGATCCGTAAAAACGTTTTAGTAATGTAAATAAATAAGCCAGTAGTGTTAATTGTGTTTTGACTCTGAAAACTGCCCAGAATGCTGAAAAATTTAAAAAAAATTGAACATAAATACGACATACTGAAAAAATCTTCTGATAGAAATACTATTCTGCCAGTGTAATCAGAGTTATAGTCTCCATGGCCCATAAAAATATCCATCTATTTCACCATTAACTCATATTCTAACACACACCTGAAGAATATACACTTATATAAAATAATATGTATAATCTTTACATTTATAAAAAGTATACCATACGTCGAAATCCTCCGGCTTGTAATCCGGAGGTCCTGGGTTCAATTCTTTGTGTGTGACTTAATTTTGACCTACAAACACGTAAAATTGGGTATTCCCTATAAGAACATGTCATCACTGTTATGTAGTTCCATTATATTAATATCATAAACTTAGCCTTTAAATACAGGGGCATTGTAAATGAATTACGCCCTTGATTACCTAATTTCCTTCAAGCGAAGGAATAAATCTACATGTGACCTCCCCGTAACAATGCGGTCGCCTCGCGGTTTTTCATTTGCCAAATGTAGGCTACGGAATCGTTTATTTAAAGGCAATTTAGTTAATGAACCATCTATTATTAGGACCTAATGGACGAATAGTGGCTGGTTACATGGCTCTTTTGCAGACTGACAAATACGGAGAATTTTCGAGTTAGATATCTCTATATAGGTATAAATCAATGCTGGATGCAGGTCGCTTCCAACCGTTACATATGGAAGTCCAAAAGGGAGGCTTATTTTCACCAGTGGACGCCCTTAAGCTGAGATGATGATGATTATCTCTATAAGGCTTTGGGATAGAAATTACTCGATTATGATAGTTCTATTTAAAATTGTTTTGACTTTAGAAAGAGGCTAATCATCCAGTGGGCAAACTGTTTTTTTTTTTTATCCTCATCATTTCACTGGTTTAAAACCCGTTTGGGAAATTCTTATGATTAAACGGAAAAACTTCCTATTTGATTCCATTATTTTCTTTGTTTTCATTAAATAAAACTCTACTAATTTTTACTACGAATAATATAAAATTTCCAGAAAAAAAAATCCACATGGTCGCGACCACAAAATGGCATATTACATATTTTTATAGCGTTAGATTTTTTTATTTAATTTACTCATAAATTTAACATAACTATTTATTACTAACACTACACTTCAAAATCTTTGTACACGTTAGAGCGGTTCTGTTCTCAAAGCGCCCGTTGGCAAAGCGCGTTTCAAAGCGCCCAATGTTCCGCTGTTATTGTCACAGCTTGAACAATATTTACCATCAGTTTCAAACTAAATTAGACTTAGGTCAAATCCACGACAATTTGAACGCCTACATAAAGCTATTTCTATCTGTAACGTTGTTTCAATTGAGATCGTTTGTATCCATTCAAAACCACCCAGTCTAAGAGCTTGCTATTAGTAAACGCTAATAACTTCTAAATGAAGTCTTAAATCTGGTCTTAGATTGAATTGGATGAATTAATTAATCTGTTTTAGCTACTGATTATCGAGATTCCTTTAGAATCATTTTTAAACCGACTTCAAAAGTGAAAGAGATTAAATCGCTTTAGAATTATTTTTTCGCTACTGATTACTATAGAACAAACATTTAGAGTACATTGACTATAATAGTAAATAATAAATGTAACTAATATCCATATAATAATAATACAATCAAGTACAAGTAAATTAAATTTAAAAAACCCCCAACGTAATTCACCATTTTTTGGTGGTGGCCATCTTGGATTTTAAATTTTATATAGTGGGTTGTATTTTAGTAGTTAAGCCCTTTCATTTGATACCCATATTAAGGGGGTCGTGGAAGAAAAAAGTAATCCGCCATTTTGTAGCGGCGGCCATCTTGGACCGATTTCCACCAAACATGGCTAAGAACACTCTCTATTAACTCTACTTTCAAACAAAAAAAACTTAATCAAAATCCGTTCATCCGTTCGGGAGCTACGATGCCACAGACAGACACACACGCACACACATAGACACGTCAAACTTATAACCCCCCCGTCGCGTCGTTTTTGCGTCGGTGGTTAAAAAGATGACATATTTAAAAAAAGCACTGCAAGTTTGTTGAATGTTCTTGTGATAGAGATACTACTTATATGAATGGGCAGTAGAGGAAATTGAATAATATGACTTTGAACTTACATTGCGAAGATTAAATGAAATGAAATGAAAAGTGCTATATTATTATATTCTAGAATAAATGCATTTTGAAAAAGATTTACCAATAGAAATTAAATATTTAAAATGATTTGCGACGTCTCAGTCCAAGTGCAAGTAGCAAAGAGTGCGCCGCAAACACACCTAACATTATATTCCGTGCAAAAATAGAAAAGTCGTTGTATAATGTTCAGTAACTAATTCAATCATACAATTGCAGCAAAATCTGTACAATCTAACTTTTCTAGTATCAACTACAACAAGCGAATAAATCTTTTCTCGGTTTTTCTATTCTTCTTTTATCTTCATCTAATTTTTTCATGGCAATGACTCCAATTTGAATAGAAACAAAATGAGAAAGAAGAAAGCTATATCCAAATCAGTTAACAATATAAATACAACCAACAAGTCGGTGCCCTATAAGGATTAATTGAGTGCCTTATGGTGCACATTAAAAAATTTAATGCAGTTATATTATTAAATTAATTATTAGAACTTCTACTAAAAAAACAAAGCTGAGGTTACAACCATAGCAGTATTAAACGTCAACCGTGTTTTTTTTACGGTATACGAATGTATAGTATAAATATTAAATTAGCACTCTTTCCACGTCTCTTCTGTTTTAGCTCACTCTTTATTTGAGCTCCTCAGAATGACTGCCAGTTTGTCGTCACTGCCTGAGTAATTTGCATTAAGTATGCGGCACGATGGAAATGTCACTGAATGCAGTATACGGCGACTTTTATAAACGTTTTGAGGACTATGAAATATGCGAGGTTTACTTTAGACTTGCTTATTTTACGAAACTGCATATTTTTATAAAAATATTTTGAATGTTCTAAGTGATATTGCAGTCCACAGTGGAATTGCTATTTTCAAAAGTTGACCCCTCAAACCTCACTTTCTTTTCTCTAGAAAGAAAGCTACATAAATACAAAATATCTTGCATGCTTTATGTTCTTCGTCCACATGTAATTATATTCTGTCGCCTATATTATGTGGAAACTTGTAAATGTCCCTTAGTTAATATTTAAGCACCATATAGACCTAGATGTAAGTTTTCCAACAATTGTAAAATAAAATAAAATACCTATTAGATTTAGTACTTTTTATGGTGTCGGGTCTCCAAAGTATAAGATAAGAAACTCTTTATTGATCCACATATAATATAAAGAAAATTTTACTGACCAAAATTAAAACTAAAGGTGTGTGTATCAATTGGCGGTCTTATCGCTCAAAGCGATTTCTTCCAAACAATCGTGCAGGGAGAGGAAATATACAACACTGGAAGGTCGGTGGTATACAAAAAGTTAGCAAAATTTGACACTACTTCAAAACCAATTTTTATCCACTTTTATTTCAGATTCATAAAAAGGAAATAACTAAAGAAGTCACGCGCACCGTCAAGTTTCAAATTCTGATCCACTATTGAAAGATAATAAACTAGAAAAGAAGGGTTTTATGTTACTAGGCTCCGCTTGTTTTACCCGATCACAGGAGTTGAAATGAAACCGACGGTCTATCGGTGAGGGGTGACGATTGAGAAAAAGAATAAAATTGTATTTGAGGCGCTTGAAAAATGTAGGAAAAATATTAGGACTACTAAACTTATCGCTGATATCTCAGGTCATCGTTTTCGTAGCTTTCATAAGCTCGTGAGATAGAACTACCTTTTTTACATTTAGCTGAAGTTCTCGGAAAAAATATTTAATTCTTAATCGTATTAGAGGTATATTTGCCTGTAAAAGGATATTTAGATGCAAAATAAATGGTACATAAAGTATTTATAAGGACCCTGTTGGGCACTAACAATATCTAAAGCGTAAGTTTGTCTATTAAGTACAGAAGAAGGCTATAATAGTATTAAACTGATTTATTTTCTCCAAATGGGATTTTCCAATAAGTGTGTGTTTTGTTTCTCAATGGACTGAAGTTTATACTTTAAAATACGGGACTATAAGAAATCGTAGTTAGCAAACAATTTCTACTCTGTACCGCTTTTGTCTCAATACGCCCCTCTGAATGGTACTGTTGAATGAAACATAGGTATACAGTTCTACAGCACGGGCCGATTGCTCGCTCGTAGAAAGTCAAACGACTATAAAATGGACATTTTCTGAGTCGGTGACACCAATCACGGCGACCGAGAGCTGCAATTTCACACATTGATTGACGATTACAGTTCATTTAGAATATAAATGAAAATGGATGGCTATTTGCGTACGCTGAATTCATAGACTTTTCTGTTTCCTTAAGAGCAATATCGAGGTTATATGCTTTAAAACAGTCGTTTGCGTTTGATGATTGAGAAGAGTAATCATTTTGGAAGCATTATACCTATAGAGCAACTTTTATAGAATGTAATAGTTGCCCTGATTTATTTTTTGGCAATCGAAACCTTAAAAAAATTACTGACAACAGGTTTAGCCGTTGGTTGTGAAGAGGTAACATACACACATCCAAACACTTTCCTATTTTTAATATTAGTATGAAATATAATGTTGTCCCCTTTTAAAAAAAGCAGCAAATACATATTCATATCTCCACACTTATACGTAGCACAGTTATGACATCTCTCCCAATGCATTTCATAGAATCACAATATAATACAACTCCTTTCATCATCATATGAAAGGCGAACTATACAAAGATAATTTTATAAGATCTTGTTTGATATTGCAAATATTGCTTGTCAATATTTCATGATAAAATATGAAACTAGCGGAAATTGTGTGTAGAGTAGTTTATAAACTCTTCAGTAATGAGCTTCCGGGATTGCTTTCAACAGATAGACTGGTATCTTAAACTCTACACGATTTTATTGAATTGAATGACTAAAATTAAAGTACTATCGATTTTATCCACTTGTTCAATATACTAAATTAATCTAAGCTGGCCTGAAGTGGCGCAATAGACATATAAAGCGATTTGGGAAAGGTTTTTGACCAGCTATAGGACAACATATTCGTACACTTTTTGAATACAAATCGTAATGGTATTAGAAAAAGCACACATAATATAGTTGTATATTTATTTTATTATGTTTCATATAGTTTAAAAAAAAAAGAAAACTACACAATTTACAATGATAACATTATTTAATCTCAAAATAATTTGGATATACGAGTAGCTACGTAATTTGGAATAAATTATCACGTTGACACGTCTAGTTGTATAATTTATGTTATTTCCTAATAAATTGAATTAGACAAAATTATTAATATTCCTCAGTAATCCGGTTAAGTAAGACGAATTATCAAAGTTTGGTGATTGTTCTAAACTTGTAGTTGCGATGGTTTTGTTCCGGGAATATGAAGTTGTTTACGTGGTTAGAGATGATTTCTGAATCTTGAAAATATCCCACCACTAATTTTACAAAACCACTAATTTTTAAACGCGAAAGTATGTAAGAATGTATGTATGTCTGGATGTATGTTTGTTACTCTTTCACGCGTAAACGGGTGGACCGATTGAGCTGTAATTTGGTATAGAGATAGCTTAGAATCTGGAATAATACATAGGTGGGTAAAACTGCTGGACACAGCTAGTTGATTATAATAGCAGAGACTAGTTTATTCTAAATTGCATCTGCTCATTACCAGCATTTTGGGTAAATGCGTGGGTAGCTCCTACTAGGTACTAAGTATATACTTGTAAAATGCAAAAATATATAACTAGCAAAGTAAGGTATATAAATAAATAGCACATAATAAATGGGTATTTATATTAATACCCATTAACCACCGCCCACCACCCATTTACCCATTTGTTTTTCAAAGTGAATATTCACTAAACACGCATTCCAGAGGTAGATTCAAAACAAAATAGCGTCCTCGCAGTAAAAATATAATTATTTAACTACCAATTGATATAATCTACTATTAACATAATAAGTTACTTTAACAGCATTGTAATTATCGTTGCAGTTCATATCAGTGAAATACTCGAATAATGTAAATGTTTTTAGTTTGATTATTCATCTGGCCCAAAGCCAACCGGTAATAACCGAAAGTTAAACGACACGGGATATAAAGATACTATTGCAAAATACTGGGGCCTGGGGATGGATTTTTGGCTTAAAGCCTCGAAGATTTTTACATAATGCACGAACAAAAAACATTACCGTGTTTTAAAAAAAAATCAGCGAGGTACGCTGTTTTAGAACAGTTACAATGTTACTTCAACTCAATCAAATCGCCTTTCAAACAAATAAATAAATGTAACCAAGCTTAACATTGTAAACACATGTGTTTAAAATTAATCCCTGTGTGTTTCTTGCTCAATCTACACTTATGTAGGTAGTTACTTACTTCTCGAACGGATAATAGAGTTTTAAATAAATTACATTTCAAGTTCCACTACACAGTGCAATAGACTGTATTTTAATAAACGCTTCTAGATTTGATTCGAGTTAGTATACCTTGAAAGCTAAGCTAACCAAATTGTCCCAAATTTTCAGTGACCGTTCCCTAGAAAATATTAATTTGAGCGGGGTGTGAGGTAATCAAGAGCAAGTGTAGTTGGTGGATTAGGGTGGAATCTATCAGCTTGTTGTGTAAGCCGCCAGATGATGGCTTATTGGGCCGTCGCTCCGCATGCCTCTAGTTGAGATAAGCTGGATTTACTCGCCGAAACCAATTAAGCTATACGACAGTTTTTAAACTGACCAACTAAGGCTACGAGGTAATTTTTAGCCATTTTACAATAGCATGAGTATCTACTTAGTTGATTAATCGTCATATCTATTGAACTATAGTTTACTAGCTGAGCCCAGCAGTTTTACCCGCTGTAGCCTTTGTGTTATTCCAGGGTTTAAGCTATCTCTATATCAAATTTCAGCTCAATCAGTCCACCCGTTTAGGCGTGAAGATGTACCAAACATACACACTCACACAGTCACACACCCCACAAACATTCACATTTATAATATTTGATAAACGAGAACATTAATTACTTATTTATTATACCTTCATCGATATTATCGTACTAATATGTTAAACGCGAATGTTTGTAAGAATGTATGTACGTATGTTTGTTACTGTTTCACGTTAAACGAATAGACGAACATATTGGATACTGTACACTGTACAGCAAGTAAAACCACTGGGTCCAGCTAGTAATTTTATATACAACTAGCGCCCGCTGTACCGTAGCCTGTGTGTTATTCTAGGGTTTAAACTATCTCTATTTAAAATTTCAGCTCAATCGGACCACCCGTTTAGGCGTAAAAGAGTAACAAACATACAACCAGACATCCATATACGCTCTGACAAACTTGCGCGTTTGTAATATTAGTAAAATTTACTCGTATTCAGTGTCGTTTCGAAAACCTATTATATAGATACTGTAGCCAAAAATTATGATATTATAACATATTTTCCAGCGCCATTAAAATGAAATTTAGTCACAAGTTATTCAAACAGAAATTTTCTTACTTAGTCCTAATTCACCCAAAAAATTAGGCTGCTCACAAAAGTAAAACGACACTTTTACACGCATTTACCGCTTCTATTAGTTTTTGTTGGCAAGCCAAACAAATTGTGGAAACTAAGCAACATTATCCGCACAAAGTTTTCGCCTCGACCGTCATTATCAGATCTTAGAGCTCTATTTATATGACAAAAGAGAATTCTCGCTTGTTATCTAACAGCTGTAGAAACACATAAATATATCAATATAGTTACCGTGAGAGTAAACTTTTACAAGCTTTTATTTACTTTTACCAGTCTCGTTGTCTGTCTGTCTGTAATCAAATCTTGCAAGTTTAATTTGGTCTACTTCCCGGTTTCCGATTGAGCTGAAATTTTGCATGCATGTATAAATCGGATGACAATGCAATATTATTATGACGCAACCCCATCGAGTTTGGGCTCATTTGATTCGTCTTGGCGAGTACTTTGGTGCTAGATGGTAATAATAATATAAACTTGTTTTTAAAAAGTTTTTTTTTTAAATTCACTTGTATAATGACTAATGCCTGAAGATATCATAGTCATGACTTTTATGTATTTGCCTTAACATGATGAATGAACAGTTACAATTTTTTTCTCAAATTGCAGTAGTGGATCGCTTATATATAATTTGACCAGTCAAATTATATATAAGCGATCCACTACTGCAATTTGAGAAAAAAATTGTAACTGTTCATTCATCATATACACTTAGTCCAGACTAAGTGTATATGGTTGAGTGGCATAACATGAAGGAGGCCTATGCCCAGCAGTGGGATGTAGAGGGTTGTGTATGATGATGATGATGAAGTGTACATTGTGTGTTTTGTGTTTTGATTGATATTACAATTTAATCAATTTGACAATTACTGAAAACATATTGCACGACTAACAATGCTACTCTGACATTAAGTGCCAAGTTTTACATGAAATTATTAATGAATTGTAATAATTTACACAATAATAATATTTACTGAAAATGTGACATTTGACGTGCAACTACAGAGATCGCCGTAAAAATTGTGATCCACTTAAAAATAGATTGACACCATCTACTTTGATAAATAATCATCGTGCAGAACTGTAGAATGGAGCTTATTGTGTTATCCCACAACACTAATCCGGTCGAAAGACAACTGTATCGGGGAACCAATGGGTTCATTTAGGTTTCTATTCTAGCGGGAAAATGTGCTCTAATCGGTTTAAATTCTAACTGAATTTTTAAGTTTAGTGTTAGGATTTAGGGGACCGTTATTCTTAACGCAAAGCTTTCGATGTTTGTTTGTTACACTCTGATCTGTGGTTACACTTGTAGGATCTTACTTGGATCGGACAAAAAAAATTGTCCATAATGGAAATTATAAAAAAATATTGGACACGTATTTTTTATTTGTAATTTTAATAAAAAACATGTGATTTACAACGCACTAAGTTACATAGAAAGGGTCGTGACGTCATATGTGTGTGCTCGAGTCGATACAAAATGCACATATGACGTCACGCGACATCACCGAAAAACTTATAAGCGCTATATCTAAAATCATGTGACGGAAGATTGCAATTTAACATTGCGCGTGGTAATAAAACACATTGTCAAGCAATTCTGTTTCTTTTTATTTGTTTCTCGTATATTGTTCGTTACTTCGCTAGAAGTAAGACAAGCCCCTCAAATGCGATGTTTTCCGATTGGCGACTTCAAATCAAATGAAAAATGTTGACTCAGCTCGTAAAATAACAAGTGTTCAGCTTCTCAGCGCGCTTTTATAATAAAGGAAATAAGAGATTGTTATTATGACAAAATAGCATAACATTATTAATTATTATGTAGTATGTAGTAAGACTTAAGAACTTTAAAAAGAAGAAACTATTTGTTTTCGTGTCTTAAATGAATAAATGTGTTATAATATAGAACTTGAAGCTGTTTTTAATAGGCGCTTCATATGATACCCATATTGAGGGGGTTGTAGAAAAAATAAGGTGATCTGCCATTTTAAAAAACTAAGTAAAAGAAATATGTATAACATAATTATTTGTATCAAATAAAGATCACATAATCTCTTTAATATATGTAACTTTGTCATTTTATATTATTGTGTTTTTATTTGTTAAATATACAATATTTCTTATATCTTCTAAATCCCTTAGATTTGTCAAGCACGTACGCCCATTATATAAAACCTAGACGATATCTGTTTACGCACCCGATTTACAATATTTCAGTACAAATAAGTCTCTTTAAACAAGTCTGACTTCGCCAGTGGGCAAACAGAATTAAGTACCCAATTTGTCACCAAATCACGGGTGAAAAATACTATATCATATTTATTTAAAAATCAAAGCTTTTATTTACCAAACAAAAATATTTCACATTTTATCCACTAACATAATACAGATAAATATTTAAACTTTAAGTTATACATAATATTATAAATATCATTTTAATAAGTACACACATAATAGTTTTTTTTTGTAATAATGAGATATAAGCATTTGGCTGATGGTGATTACTACCACCGTCTATAGACGTCTACAACACCAGCAATGTTACTGGTAGATTAGACGTACTTAGTTGATAATATAACCTCTCCTATAGAATAAATCTCTCCTATCTCTTTGCATAAAAGCCAATCAAGATAATATAGGTAAATATTAAAACTTTAAATTATATAAATAGCACCTTAACTTTTTTTTGTTAAATTCAGACTCAGACACAAGCATTCGACTGATGGTACCACCGCCTAAAGACGTCTACGACACCAGCAATGTTACTGGTAGATTACGTAGACGTGCTTAGTTGATAATATTAACGACGCGGTGTCGGTCATTGCCTAAGCGTTGTTAATCAAGTAGGCGAGATAAATCTCTTCTCTCTCTTTGCATAAAAGCGAATCAACATTATAGGTAAATATTAAAGGTGTTAATAGTGAAGATATGCCACCACCTATACTTGTTTATGTACACAAGCATTCGATTGATGGTGTTCATTGCCATCGCCTATAGACGTCTACGATACCAGCGATGTTACTGGTAGATTATTTACCTCTTACTTGGTAATATATAATCTATCTATAGATACAAATAACTGTAAATTTTCATTTTTACGCCAAAACAATTTAATATCGTCTGCTATAATTTTCACAGCAAATAAAATTTAATCCATTTTTAACCCCCGACTCAAAAACGACGGGGTGTTATAAGTTTGACGTGTCTGTCTGTCTGTGTGTGTGTGTGTGTGTGTGTGTGTGTGTGTGTGTGTGTATGTGTGTGTGTGTGTGTGTGTGTGTGTGTGTGTATGTGTGTGTGTGTGTGTGTGTGTGTGTGTGTGTCTGTCTGTCTGTGGCATCGTAGCGCCCAAACGGATGAACGGATTTTGATTTAGTTTGTTTTTGTTTGAAAGTAGAGTTAGTCGAGAGTGTTCTTAACCATGTTTGGTGAAAATCGGTCCAAGATGGCCGCCGCTACAAAATGGCGGATTACTTTTTTCTTTCACGACCTCCTCAATATGGGTATCAAATGAAAGGGCTTAGCGAGTAGAATACAGTCCACGATATAAAATTTAAAATCCAAGATGGCCACCATCAAAAAATGGTGAATTACGTATTGCGTTGGGGTTTTTTTTTAATTTTTAATTTAATTTACTTGTTACAACTTTCTTTCATCAGACATTGTGTTTCCACGACTGCACGAACAATGTTTTATTGATGGAGCAACATCTAGTTTGTACATGTTTTTAGTGAACTATACATATATATAATCATTCTCTCAGGTACTTTTCCTTTTCCCTCACGGTTTTCCTTGCGTGGTTATGTTGGAAGAAAAAAAGATTTATTACGGCATAAAAATATTGCTTTCTATTATGATTGAGTTAGGAATGATTTAGGCTCGTCCGTTTTTATTTATAGTAATGCACTATACGAATAAGGTTAATTTATTGATACATTTTTGTTGCTAAGCCCTAGTGATGATGAAAAATTATAATAAAATATGCATGAATGTTTTACTTGCTGGAAAGCTTTTGATATACATAATTTTGTATTATTACTACACCTCTTCTACTACTTGTTTCATTTTCAACCAACGAAAAAAAACGGAGGAGGTTTACGAGTCGATGCGCATATTTTTTATTGTAGTAGTTTAGTAGTTTTCGCTTAAGACGAAGACATAACAAACCCTAATAACCTTTAATATTTTATAAATAGGCAGATAGTAATTAAATAGTTTGTTTCCAGGTAAAATCTAATAAACTAAAAATACGTTTTAAAAAAACTGTTTTTAAAATTCGTTTTACATTACTCAAAACAGAAATACGATCATAAAGGCTGAAATTAAAATGAGACGTACACAAAAATAAAATAATATTTTTTTTTCATTTTATCTGATACATCAAACATGTCAGGAAAAAGCTCAATTATTATCTTTTTACTTTTAACGAGTGTCAAACACAGTGCGAAAGATTGGCTCAGAAACTCGTGTGATCATAATATTAGGTATACCTACGTTGTATTATTTTTGGTATCGTTAGAGTACGGGTCAGTGCCTTCATTGTACCTGCTCGCTTTATCTAAACTGACTGAACGTATAGCAATATTATTGATTTCTACATTAACAAGGCAATTATTTTAAAAGGAATACATTTTTGATAAAAAAAAAACTTGTGAGGTGTCAAGGGACACCCGGATGGGACGAAGTTCCTATAGAAATGAAAATATCTGGCTTGCTTTCTATAAGAGAGAGAGAGAGAGACAGACAGAGAAACATGCGCACGCCGCACAGCTTACAATACAGCTTACTATAGCAAAAAGTGTCGTGACAACTTTTCGTAAGAATTTTTTCCGTCTAGCCCCCACACAACGCGCGATAAGGAACTTCGTTCCAATAATTGTGACTCTTCAACAAAACAAACCTTATTTCACTGCTAGATATAAGTTGTTTTATTATTATAGGTTGCGTGGCCATTGGCCAATTAATTTCTGGGAACTAAAATTTTTTCAAGACCGAACAAGAACTAACTGGGCTAGTCTGGCTGGCCTGGGTGGTATAGTTTGGGACTTAAACTTATAGGTATATCCATTTTTAAAGCAATACTATGATTAAGTTCAAAATAAGTCGGTAAGACCACTAAGTTACTAGTATACGCTACCAGTGTGAGTCGGGTGTAGTGACTGTACATTTTATAGCAAACTTTTGTTCTGACGCGATGTTCTGTAGAACCCGTCAGATTCCTAAGGAACGCCAAATTCTTTTTATTTTTTATACGCTTGGTATAAAAAAAGCTGCCCAGCTACGCTCTACTGAAAGTAACTGTTCATCGCCTCAGTGTGAATCAGGGATTATAAATACATACAGCCCTATATAAATCATATACAAGTAAAATGCAATATTAAGCTCATTTAACACAATACACACTGATTCTATGATATGAACTTTCCGCCGATTAGTCATGACTGACTCACATTGCAGCGATACCTCTTCACCCATAGTTGCATCATCATTATCGCGATACTAAATCACAACCGCTGTAGTAAATATTAACTCGTAGATAAAGCGATTATCTGCTAATGCTAATAGGAAACACGCAATTAGCCGTACAAGTGGACTGTGGACCTTCGTGATTTGGGAATACCGTAGACGTCACACGATTGCTAGTAAAGTTCAGTTATTCGATAGCAATTCCGTGGAAAGTTTTACAAAAGAGGCGGAATTTGTCTTGTCACTATGAACTGTGAAAACTGTAATTTACAATGGTTTACATGTGGCCATCGTTTAATGTGAGATTTTTAAATAGTGAATATTTATAGGTCTTTTTTTTTGTAGAAAATTTTCTAAAAGATTGACTGTACAAGTTTAATGTATTATACCTAATGGAGATTCTAACTGTAGTGAACAGTGGAAACCAGTCTCTTAAGTTTTGTAAAAGAAACATTGGTCTACCTTTAGCTTACTGGTCACCATTACATTTATTATCGCATAGTTATCAGCACGACTTTACAGCAAGGATCACATTACAATAAACACGAACTAGAATGGTTCTACTCTATTGATACAGACTTAAAATGCCGATTCTGGATACCCAAAGCCAGCTACCAACAAATATGACAAACTGAAATCATCCATTGTTTTTGTAGCATTTTATTATAATATCAAATAAGTATACTTATTATTCATCATCAGTCGTTGAGAAGACGAATTTTAGCAAACACCTTAGCATGAAGTTTATTGAATTAGCTAATAGATATGTGCTCATAGTAAGATAAGAGAGATCATGAGTTACACTGACATCATGTGCGAGCTTCAATAGATCAGTCATGGTCGAACCTATAATAATAATAAGACTTACATATTATCACTTACCAAAGAGCTGTTCCCGTACAGCGTATCATACGACTCAGCCTTCGAAGTAACATTCCTGAGCTTGCAGGGTTTCTTCAGCGGAGCCGGCGGCACTTGTTTGTGAGGCGACTGCTTATCAGCACCAACGTGGTTGGAGTTCACTTTGTTCTCTTTTTCCTTCAGCTTGGAGTTGTGAGTCAAGTTATTCTTGGTAAAGTTGCCGAGCTGCTCGAACATGCTCGTGAAATGTTGCGACATCATCTTGGTTACGTATTAGCTCAGCCGAATCCGGATATTCGGCGCATTGTTTGAATGTATTTGTTTGAACCGTCACATGGTAGGCTGTTTATAGAATGAAAATTCGTCTCTTATTTTGTGTGACAAACTTTGAAGAATGATGGGTATTCATGGGTGTCTTTATAGACTGGTGGGGAGTGGAAGGATGAATGCGGCAAAGAACAGGGGACACAACAGGATCCCTATGTCCGACAGTGGGCAATTGAAGGGTGATGATGATAATGAAACTTTAATTTGGTATAACTTTTTTTTGCACAAATAAAAAAAATAACTATATAAAAAGTCTGGCTGCGTACACTTTGTACGATTTAAGTTTCTTTCTAGCAATGTAATAATCGCTGCCGCGTCCGGCCTTTTTCCCCTAAAACTATAACGTGGGTAGATTCAAATAAAGGGTGAATAGGAATTTACTGAATAAGCTCGCTATTACTTAAACTTCTTGATAACGTGGTGTATCAATAAAAAAATAGGAAACAAAACTGCATAGAGATACTAAGCGCCGTATTTTTCGCTACCTAGAGCGGTAGCGAATATCGCCCATGTTGAAACAGACCTGTACTCTAGGTAGTAAACATGAATGTAAAGATGAATTCCTTCACAAAACTTTTGAGTTCGAACTATTTTGCTGCACTAAATAGACACGTATTAAGCTCGGTGAGGTTTGAAAGGAAATAATGTTTCTCAAAGATCTCTAGAGTTGTGCTAAGAAATATACTGTAAATTCCTACAGGAGCCAGTAAATGGAAAACGCGAGCGGGTGAAACCACTCAGCTTCCTCTAGTCAATAAAACTGATAATCTTCATGAAAACTGTTTATAAATAAACAAATGCGTCAAACCATTTAAGCCTGCGTTATTCCAGGACTAACTAAACTACCTATAGATATAACCAATCGTAGCTGAAATCTTTTTTCATTGAAAAGTTACATAATTGGCTACGCTGTGGCACTACATCAACATACATACTGCACAGACTTCGGCTAACTTCAGATCTTGCAAAAAAATTCGTGCTACCTGTTACGTATCCACGCCATAATTACTGAAACGGATTGAGGTACATTTGGAATATAAAGGTATATTTTAGACCCTGGCATAAAACAAATCGTTCAAGAAAACATTAGGCTCATTCTCATGGAATCGATTCTCATCGTCACCTTCATGGCAATTCTTATTTATTGCTTATTTGTAATGTTTAAGTATAATATTGTATAGAGCTGGATAACACGAGTAAACTTTTATATAAATCATTTAAATCGTACTTTTCATTTCGAAGATAAACAGTTTTGAAATTTTCGATGCCACGAAAGTGATTCTGTCATTATTTTGTCACAATTTTTTCAAGTAAAACCCTTTTAAAAGATTAAATCTATCAAAAATGTACAATTTAACGAGATTCTACGTAGCAACAAACCTCACTACAGAAGAAATTATGCGTAATTTGAGATATTACTTTATCTTTCACTTTACTTTTTTATTAGTCAGAAATTTGGTATGTATGTATTAAAACCCTAACATAACAGATTATGTTCTTTTTAGTTGGTAAAAAGGCCCTTTCAAAAGAAAAAAAATACGCAAAAATCACTTTCGTGGCTTAAAAATCACCTTCATGGTAAAAAACGCTATGAAGGTGATGCCACGCTGGTGACGAAAATATCCCTTTTTGGTGAAATTCTGGAAAGTTTAGGTATAATGTATACAATTTAATACTACATCTTTATCTCGCACATTTTGGCATTTCGAAAAGCTAGCTTTGATTTAAATAACTAAAAAAACCAATACATAAAAATGTTGTCCATGCAAGTGATCGGTACATCCATGAATAAATTGAAACTTAGCAATTTTATTTTTTTCCACGGCTCGATAAGTCCTAGATCCTACTTCTACGATTGCAGATCATTGCCATCATTGAAATGAATCGAACTCTGTATTGGATTGTTGATGTTGTGTTTAACAGCAGCCGATAAACTACGCAAATTTAAAGCACCTAAAATCGTGTGACCGCCCCGCCGCATTATGTCATTTTAAATTCAAAATAATAATGAAAGGCTTTTTTTTAGATTGTAAACCGTAAAGTGTATTTGTTTGCGAAAATTTTGGTATATGTTATACACAGATATACCGAAATTTGTCAAAGTAGTGCTCAAATGTTTCACTGCGACGGAAAGTGTGACACCATGAGAATACGAAAAATGGCCCCGTTTTTGACCTTGCATGCTAAATTTTAGTATTATTTTTTGCGTCTATTATGACAATCTTTATTTATTTTGTAGCTAAATATATGTTTTATCCACCTATACAAAATTCATGTCTCTTACTTTAACCGTTTAGGAAATATAACCGTGTGACCATCAAATTTGAGCTAAAATGAGAATGAGCCATTAACAAACACGCGACATCCATCTTTTGCATTTAATATTAATCTGAATATATAAAACTAAAGAGTGACTGATTGACTGATCTATCAACACACAGCCCAAACCACTAAACCAATTGGGTTGAAATTTGGCACACAGGTTTTAAGACGTAGACTTCCGCTAAGAAAGAATAATTCAGTGCGGGCGAAGCTGCAAGCATAAACTAGTAGAATTATAAAACAAACTGATAATAAATTTTTAGCCGAAATCCGAGTGAAACTTAGGTAAATGATAGTTTATTTCGTGATAGTCTCCTTTTGCTGACATGCTCTTAGTCGTAAAATTTCCTCAAGAGGAACGCAATGCGGTAAAACTGTTCAGCTCTATTTTCTTAGACCTTTTTTCACGTTACGTCTAGATTCGGGAATTCGAAGTCGTAAAGTCACCACTCATTACAACTTAAGGTAGACTAGTACTATAAATGGTCGTGTAAAGTGTAATAACGAGTTAGTACCAAAACAGTAGGTCATATACTTTCGGAGCAAAGATCCCTATTTTTAAAGGTAAAAATTCAAAGGTCTCAAGATAAAAGATCTAGCCAGTGTTAAATATAATATACTTATTTCGATTGGGTTTAGTCTAGAGTCTAGATAAATAATATCAATTAATATTATGCTCTAGAGTAAACAACAACAATTATTATTATTAAACAATAATTATTGTATAAACAAAGTCAGGAATCTTATCTTTAAAGAGCTAACATAATGCTCGCGGTTTAGTCCGCATCAAAGCATCCTTCCTTAGCGAATGTCTATTTAAAAAAAACTAAATTTTATTCTCATGAAAAGTTAAAGTATCGAGTGATAAACATAACCTTCACTGGTTAAACTGCGAGGCACAGCTTTTTCGACTTCTCCTACAAACAATACTTTTTGTGCAAAAAGTATTTTTTGTACAAGTTACAAGTCTTACAGTTTTATTTTTCAGAAAAATGCACCCTTCAAACCTTTTAGACGAACCAACATTTTCTAAATTACTTCTAGGAAAACCGGAAGCGAAATGTGACTCTTAGAAACGTTTCCCAAACATTCTAACATATTGGTTCGAAGAGACTCTATTTAACAGAAATTCCGTGTAAACCGAAAACCTGTCGCGTACAGAGCCATTGTATCGTATAATTACGACGGCTACGAGACGCGGGGCGACGCGACGAAACGCAAGCCTCGCAATACATTTTGCCGATCTCTATGTAATGAACCGTTCGCACACCGTACGGTAGAGAGCTTACTTCATATTTTATGAGAGCTACTAGCTGCATCTCTAACGTCGCGATGCTTGCATGGCAAAAGCATTCAAGAAAGAAAAAATAACAATAGAATTTTGACAAAAATATTTTTCCGACTTCAAGCTCGCTTTCTATTAGCTAGGGTAAATCGCACGTTTTAATTGAAAACTTAATAACTGTGACTGATTTTGATAAAAAATAGAATTAGGGGCACCTGTGATTTGTAGGTACATATTATTATATCTCTGTATTATGTTTCAGAAGTTCATTGAAAAACAAGACCAAACATCAAATTTCGTGGTAATTTGTGTCCGATAGTTCATATTTAAGATATTTAATCTCCATGATACATATCTACCAACTACATATGTATATTACCTACGTTTTATAATATGTTCAGAATTATGAGATAATAAGAAACCTTTAAATTTAGAACTTAACTTATTGAAAACCTAGTGATAGTTTTCTTTGCAAATCATTTTCCTCTCACCCGCTCAAAATACTGGCATGAAAGAAAATCAGAATACATCGTTAATGTAGGCTAAAACAGGGTCGAGGCGCGAAACAATGACGTCACCAGTCACCATGCTATGATACTGTCAATGGCATCCGGACTTGGAACTTGCGCGTTCACTTGCTAACGTGTTTGATTCCCGATACACTTGAAACTTGAGCAATACTGAAGTTGTGATCAATGTATAATTATAGATTCATCTTTGTTTTCATTTATGCATATATAGTAGCTTACGCTCGCTTTACCAGCGTGACAAAATGCTTTCTATACGTCCGTATACGTCAAAAAATTCTGTGTTTCAAAATTTTACCCAATCCCTTCAACGGCCGTTCTCTGCACAGTGTGTTCACTACACAGTGTAAAAATATCCAATTAAAACCACAGCTCACAATAATAGGAATAATAATGTGTTTCTAGTTTCTAGCCTAACGAAATGTATGAAAATCGTATGAGTTTGACGCGATTTTGACACGTCAATGCACAGCACGCCACAGCATCTAGTGCGGCTTTAACTTAACTAAAAACTATAAATATTCAGCCTTATCAATTCAGCGAATTCCTGAATAAACTTGAAAACAATAGAATAGTCAATTACATTGATTGAACGGAGCGAGGAGCTAAATGACCGAAGATCTAGCCGTTAGAGAGATAATTGTTGTTCTGACAACAACCATTATCGATGCGCAAACCGATGGCAACTACAATCAATCTGAATCCACAATTGCATCGCAGCATAAACACTTTACGGTGATTAAGATTATGATTAAGACCATTGCTTTGAGTACGATGTGTATTATATTATGGAATTTAAAAAATTGGACGCGACATTTTTCCTTTGAAAATATTTTGGTGTTTTGGTTACAAATAAAAGAAATAAAAATATTAAGGTTTTTAGAAAAATATTATTATAATGAATACTTCAGAAGCATAACGTTAGGTACATACATTCAGTATTACGTTTGGAAATTTGTGAAACTTGTGTTTTTTTTACACCTATTAGAAACAAACTGCTGTACCCTATGTGCACTGTAGACCACCTGTAACCTATGTGTTGTTTAAGCTATCTTTATACCAAATTTCAGTTCAATCGGTCCACCCGTTTAGGCGTGAAAGAGTATCAAACATACATCCTGATATCCATACATTCTTAGAAACTTTCTCGTTTACAATATTAGTAATATTTGTAAAGACGTTTTAATAAATCAAACTTAAAGTTTAATAAACAAATATGTCCAAGGTTAGCACCTATTTTAGTTAGCACCTATGTAAGTTGAAGGTAAGTAAGGGTCTCATAGAAGTGGAAACTGGGAAACTTTAGTTTAATAGTTTCAAGTAGAGTGTTGTGCTCGAAACTAACGTAAAATTGGATGGCAATATTTCACTGTTAAACTATATTTAGTTGACCGTACTCAGGGCTGTCATAGAAATCTAGATTATTTGAAAAAAAAACATGATCATACTCGTATCTAAGCTACGCTATGTACCTACTCACTCTTTGCAATGCACTTTAAGTCCTGTAATAGACTTTTAAACCAAACTTAACAGCCGTTAGAACAATAGGTAAGTACGACGTGCATACCCATTATTACGAGGTACGCCAGTAAAAAAGGAATTATGAATTATCTACATCTTATTATATACAGTGGCAATATAAGAGTCAAGTCTTGACAAAAAGTCATGCATAGCCAAAAACAGCAGTGTGCTTTTATATTATGAAACAGGACGCAGTTTTGGTTGCTATTCCGAAAAAAATTATACTCAACAACAGCCCTAGTTTCCATCAATTAACAAAGTTGCGAGTCAAGAACTCTAGCAATTTAATGTATACTTTACTTTGCACATTGTGAAGCAATATAACCTTTCAAATAAAAATGTAATTCTTAAGCTCATTGGTACCAAAAGTAATTCAAAGTTCAGATAAATCGGAGAATGTCTTTGATCGCCAATGAACGGACACAAAAAGAAATGTCAAGTCAAATCATCCGTAAAACGTTTTCATTAGATTTTTAAAATACGCAGAGCAAATCACAAAAACAAGGAAAATAAAACCTATCAGCCGTTCTAAAATTGTCACTGTCTGAAAATAAGCGAATTTCCGCAACTATTTTCCGCAATAGGAAATTGTGGAAAAAATGTTTGAGGCGATTTTATTTTGTAAGGAAGTGTTTCACAAAACAAAGACACCCTTAATAATGGCTCCAAAAGTTGCGTCAAAAGGGCAGATCGCGGGTGTAAGTCGCCTCTTATCGCGCCCGACTTTCCCCAATGGGCACTTATCTACGTTTTACTTTATTGATTGAATCAAAATTGTTATTGATATTAGCTATTGGTTTCGTCAATAACACTTATACACTAAAATCAATTTTTATACGTGGTATTTAAAAATATCCAGTGGGCGAAGACTGAAAGGCTAGTGATCAAATTCACGTGTTAAACTAACGATCTAACTGAAAATCGCTTTTACGTGTAACTTTTTCTAAATCTATCAGTTAAACGGGAAAGCATTTACCCGTTAAATTGATAGATCTTTTTAAATATATTACCTTTTCAGGGTCCTGCATTTTCTTGTCTAACTTTCATAACCCTTTTATTTCCGAATTCACTAGGCGAAAATGGTTATAAACCATACAAAAGAACCGAGATTTAGTGATCAAATGCGAGCTATTTTTTTAATTTACTTTAATTTTATTACCTACATTTATAATAATGTAATGGTAATTACATAATTAAAAAAAGATATGAAACATAAAACAATTCTGCCATTAAATGAAAAAAATGTGCACTATAAATTGCAGTAACATATGTGGCAGTGTCAAATTCTCAGCCAAAACAAAATGGCAGAACCCCTTATTGAATGATAATTTGACACTGCGTGCGAACCATAATGCGTAGTGGAGCACGGTCTTGAGATATGATACGCGAAATGTACGTACGCGTTAGCAATTAATCTTACCCAATAGGGAATATAATGTTCATGATATTTCTTGCGTCCTTGTTATTACAATTCTAGACTGTGCAATGTGCAAGTTATTTATTTGTTTCATCGTTGCTATAATATCATACTTGCCACGCTTCTAGACCCTCTAGCTCTCGTGAACTAGATACGGTACAGGCATCTCGCAACTGGACCACTCCAATTAGGTTCATGCACACAATTTTACTATAGGACTCCTTTAGATCTAGAAAAGTCTTAAGTCTTCAAAGATGTGGGTAACAGTAAATGTTACCACTTTTTCCCTTAATATAAAGCTAATCGCACAACGAAAAAAAATTGTCAATTCTTTTTTTCGTTGCGTGATTTTGTTTTGTCTGACTTGTCAATTTGTGAACAACATAAAAACGCTAAAATTTGCGCAATGCAAAAATAAATCGTTTTTATCTCACTTTAAAATTGCAGTGAATAAATCATCTCAGTCTAAATAAAGAAGTGTTTGATGTTTTTTCTCAGCTCTGACAAACGAGGCTGAACGCACGAGATGCCATTATCAGAGACAAACACAGTATTGCGGCTGACCCATGATAATAAGTTTGGATTGGGGTTAATCCACCGCAAACAGACCAGCTACCAATATCAGAGCTTTGTCACATATTGATCAAGAATTGTGCCTTCGAAGAAAATAAAAAGTCATGTTAAATTACATTTGAAACTGGCATAAATTTTAAATTTTATAAGCTGCAGGGTATTGAACCAAATGCATAAGTTGAAATAAACAAAAGATGACATCAAATTGCTGTTTTTCGCTTATATGTATATATAGCCGCGTCTCCAGCTTCAGTGGCCGTAGCATGCCACACGGGATCCCGCTGAAATGTCAATAGAACTGTCATCCCACACATTGTACTTTTGTGAATGTATGGGATGACAGTTCTACTCTTGAAGTTTTGTCGGGATTTCTTGTGGCATGCTACGGCCACTGTTTTGGTTCAAACATTCAACATGAGCATTACAACATCCAAAAAAAATCTCGGCAAATTTGATGAAAATTGTAGAATTCGAAGTATTTATTTAATTAGTTGTTGTAAAATTTGCTGTAATTGTGCATAGACTTCAACTTTTTTATAATGAGACACTGACAACACACGATAATGTGAGAGAAAGCAATAGAGATATATTGTTCGTATACAAAAAAAACTCTACGTTATCTTTTATCACAGTTACATTTTTAACGTAATAAAATAAGTATTATTAGCTATTATACTGCTATAGTTCGTGTTTAGTTGTTTGTACGTCCGACTTGTAAGCCGGAGGTCCTGGGTTCAAATCTCAGTGTGGCAAAGATTTTCGCCTGGACGCTACCGTGTTTCGGAAGGCACGTTAAACTGTGGGTCCCGGCTGTTTCCTATAAGATATTATGTAAGAGGCAGTCGTTAGGTCATGTTGCAGGCCCTCTAGTAATCTCGGCGACCTGAAACTGCAACATATAGGTTAGCCACACAACCTATAAATTGTGATTTGACTCTGACAGTGTAATTAGGGAAACCTGTTCTGTTAGAGTATAAACCCCAATTATTTGTATTATTATTTTTATAGTTCTAAAACACAGTTAAAGCCAAAATTCGGTTCACGTAAATAAAATAAGGTTCCGCGTCAGGTAAAGAGAGTAAGAAACAACTTAAATTATGGTCCCACCGCATCGAGCTTGATACGTGTGTATCGGACTTCAGAATAATGTATTTCGTAACTGGTGGAACAAATAAGATCAGATTAAGGTTTTGTGGAGACTGTAATATAGGCAAGTTAAAGGAATAGATTTCGAGTTATTGTAAAAAGTGTTAGTAAAGATTAGGATGACAGATGGATGAATGGATTGTGGATTTGTTTTTTTTTAGATTTGGATTTGGATCGCTGTGTTCCGGTATGATGTTCAGTGAAGCCAGGGAGGGATTTATCCCGCCTTCTAGGTACATATAGCCTGCTGCCATCTCTTAACATCACGTGAGATCGTCAAAGGCTAACCTATAATGAATAAAAAACTATGTGAAAGAGGATATGTGGGCTTGGCGAGTTAATGAAAATAGTGAAAATATGACGGATGATAGAGTGGAATGGAAACAGAAGACGTGTTGTGCCAAAACTTCATAATGTGAGACAAGGGCAGAGATGATGATGATGACATGACGTTAAAATTTGCATCCGTTTTATCCACTGAAGAGTATTTATTCTAGGGTCCAAGCTACTGGCATATAAACACACCACCACCGCACCACCGTCACCACCACCGTCCGCACCACCGTCTGTTAAAGTATGTTTTGTCCTTTTCCATTCCCAGGTTGTCTGTAAGAAATTACCTAGTGCGATAAGACCGCCGATTGTTAACCTACTTCATAACATATTATAGTAATAAGTTCTATTGTATATTTTTGGTTTGCAATAAAGCATTTTTCTATTCTATAAACACTCAGCTCATCAATTTCAGCCGTTGAGACATACACACTCACAAACTTTTACCTTTTTATAAGTGGTGATTATAACAAAACATAATTACATTGTTGTAGGAATTTTCCAAACGAAGATTATATATGTATTCGTTGATAGTAATGCATCTTAAACTTTATAATTTTTTACGTGTACCTTTTTTTTTTTTTTTTTTTTTTATAGAAGACTAATCAAGCGTTTGACTGCAATCTCACCTGTTGGTAAGTGACGATGCAGTCGAAGTTGTAGCACGCTTGTTTAGTAAGAACCTATTCACTCTTGATTTGAACAAACCCACGTTATAGCATTCGGGAAACACTGAGAGTGGTAGCGAGTTCCATAACTTCGCCGTTCTCATAATGAAAGACGAAGCGAATCGCTTAGTCCGAGCTGCTGGTATACTCACCAGATATTGGTGGCGCAGTGCCGTTTGCCTGGAAGTTCGGTAGTAAAAGGGCCTACTCTTTATCTAGGTACATTATATTTTTTTAGTTTACGATTTAATAAAATATCTTCTTATTTGCGTTCTCTACTTCGTTGTTGTTCACAAAAAGTCGTTTAGGTGGAATAATTTCTTGTGATGTTTTCATTTTGAATCCTAATTCGTCTGAGGACTAAACAATACAACATTATTGTATTTTTTGTGCAGAAAAAGAATAAAGCTTCTTATTTCGGTTAAACTACTTTTTTTTCCTAGTCTAATACTACTTAAAGACTGACATTTGAAATAAGAGTAAGAATGTTGGTCTATATTATTTGTGTATGAATGTGTTTGTTACCATTTCCCACCTGAACGGCTGAACCGATTGAGCTGAAATTTGGTATGTAGATAGCTAAGACACTTAGACTCTGAATACAAAGAAAGCTTAGCTAGCGAGCTTAAAACCGAGCGTAACCAGTATTTTTATATTAATTACATTAGAACCCCATTTATGAACAAGTTTAGAAAATGATAATATTATTAAAATGTATTTGTTTTCAAGCCAAGCAAAAGTATGACATTTCTAAAAGAAACATCAATATTAATTATTAAACTTGGTGAAATCGTTAACTTAACCAAACGACCGTAATGTCTGACGGACAGACTTACCCGACCAATTTGTTACAGCCATGACTTAATTGTCACTGAAGAAAACACCAGGCTCAATGGGGCTTCAGAGCTTAGAATGGTACAGTTCGACTCATTTTAAATTGCAGATCTTCTCCATAGATGACAGGAACATTTCGTTAAGTGGAGAGTTGCAATTTTAAAATGGTTTTTCTCTACAGAGTTATGTCGTTTTAATTTGATTTGAAACGATGTGATTGTAACTATTTAGTGGAAATTAAGAAAATATACTTCGAAATGTAAAAGTTTCACATTTAGGCCATGAATTGATTAAATATCGCAATAATTTATGAAGAATTACGTTTTGACCACCTACTTATAAAACAAAAACCCAAATAATCTCACGCTAAGAAGGGTTAGATAAATAAGAATTTATATTAGATCTACAAGTGAAATTTAAAAAAAAAATTAAAAGCGTGCTTTTATTATTATTTTACCGTCAAGACGAATCAAACTAGCCCAAACTCGATGGGGTTGCGTCATTTAATTACGGAGTTCCTATAGCCACCTTCCAGCTCCATCATCAGATCAGCTCCATATCACAATAATATTGCATTGCCATCCGATTTATACATGCATGCAAAAATTCAGCTCAATCGGAAACTGGGAGATGGATCAAAATAAACTTGCAAGACGTGATTACAGACAAACAGGTGTAAGTAAATAAAAGCTTGTAATAAGAAAACAAATAATAAACATGCCTTTAAAAAAATTAAAAACTTTTAAAATTAAAAAGACCAGAATTTAAAAAGATTAAAGTCATGTTTACTTATTAAGCAAAATATCTGGCTGATGTTAGCACGTTTTATAATAACCGAAGTACTAGTATGAATACACAATCACATGTTTCGTTAGAAAATGCAAGACGCATGAATATTTTATTACCGCGAGACGTGTTTCGCCTACGGAGGAAAAAACCCTATAAATTCACCTGAGAGCTGAGAGTAAGGTGGCCCGAGTCACGTCACGGCGTAATCTAGGTCTCATTAAAATATCAGTATGTACGGACAGCTGGCTTGCATGATTCGGTTGCTTTAATAGTAATGGCTACGACAAAAATGTACTGTCCATTTCTTTTAATGAAAGCTTTATAGAGTAAAAATATTATGCAGTCTTCTTCTAAATACATAAAACGAAATAGTGACTGATTGACTGACTGATCTATCAACGCACAGTCTAAACCGCTGGACGAATTAGGTTGAAATTTGAAACATAGAAAGGTTTTATTATGTAGACCTTCGCTAAAAAAGGATTTTGCCATGCGAGCAAAGCCGCGGCGAGAATAAGCTAGTTACGAACTAAAGGGAACATTTTAATGACTAAAATATGAGTATGTCTTGTTGTAAATAGATTCAGTAGTAAGAATTGACCGTGTATTACTTATGCTGCTCCAGTGTGGAACGCAACATGCGAGTCCAACTACGTAACAAGTGAATTAAATTAAAAATTTAAAAAAACCCCCAACGCAATACGTAATTCACCATTTTTTGATGGCGGCCATCTTGGATTTTAAATTTTATATAGTGGGCTGTAATCTACTCGTTAAGCCCTTTCATTTGATACCCATATTGAGGGGGTCGTGGAAGAAAAAAGTAATCCGCCATTTTGTAGCGGCGGCCATCTTGGACCGATTTTCACCAAACATGGCTAAGAACACTCTCGACTAACTCTACTTTCAAACAAAAAAAACTAAATCAAAATCCGTTCATCCGTTTGGGCGCTACGATGCCACAGACAGACACATACACACACACACACACACACACAGACAGACAGACAGACAGACAGACAGACAGACAGACAGACAGACAGACAGACAGACAGACAGACAGACAGACAGACAGACAGACACGTCAAACTTATAAC
Source organism: Hemithea aestivaria (assembly GCA_947507615.1). Classification (NCBI taxonomy): domain Eukaryota; kingdom Metazoa; phylum Arthropoda; class Insecta; order Lepidoptera; family Geometridae; genus Hemithea; species Hemithea aestivaria. Next base: position 14,546,737 of record OX382331.1, read on the forward strand.
ACCCCGTCGTTTTTGCGTCGGGGGTTAAAAATCCAAGTTGTACAGAATAAAGCACTTAACCCATCTATTCCCAACGTTGCGCGAGTGTTACCGTTCAGATTTGATTTTTTTTTGTGTTAAAATAAGTAAATAAATCTATGATATGTAAACCAATCTCAAAAAGAAGAACTAAGAGATGGATTATTTTTTTTTTAAATGGTGGTTCAAAACCAAATACATTTTATTTTTATTTTTCAATCACTGCTACTTGATTCATCCCAACATCGACAGATTCAACAAATCATAAAAAATATTTTTTTGAATAAAGCTATACTTTTTACACTGTATAAAGGTTGAACAATATATTTTTTACGATAAAAACCCTTTTTGAAGACAAAAATACTCCCACGTTTTGTTTATTTTAGACTTACAGAGAGCGTTGCACGTGCGTCACTTTGGGACAAACAGGGATCAGTTTTTATTGTTATACTGCTTGCCATTGATGGTAAAAATTTATTGTAAACAATAGGTCCTCGGTATTCAATAAGAACAAACACTTTTGTTTTATGGGTCACTTTATTTTAAAACGTCAAGCTGACCGGGTCCTATTGTAATTCTTATAAAAAAAACAATAGATAGTAATAAGTGAGCGTACAAAGAGCGCAGTAAATACAAAGTAAAAAGTTGTAACATAATTGCTTGGTAGGCGACCATTGTCTTCTCAAGAAACTCTGAGTTGACCTACACTATAAGAGGTAAAGATGTACTATTACACCGGCTGTTGATAATTTTACAGACGAGGAAGACATAGATGATAACGCGCTATGTAATTACCTAAATCAATTACTGATAGCGCTGAAATGCTTGAAATGTACACTAATTGTAAAAAAGCCAAGACTGCCGAAGAAGTCACCAAAATAATATTATGTTTCGGACTGGAAAATGAACATCCAACTCGTAAACATTTTCCTTCAGGTGATGAAGCAGCAATGATACTAATTACTAAATAATGTTTAGGTGGAAAAACACATTTTAAAGTATTTTTTTGTGATGAAGTTTGGAAATAAACTATAGGTTTTTCTTTAAAAATACATTCGTAACCATAACCGTCATTTTTTTTCTAAATCTTTTCCAAAATGTTGCTACTGTCACGGTATTGGAATTCAAAGATATTTGGTATATACTACTTTTATTTGGATATCATTCTTTGCCTGGTGCTATATTATACTTGTCAAAAGATGAAGACATAAATGTATCAAAGCTTACGAAACTTTATAAATTTAAGGAAAACCAAAGAACTAACTTGCAGATAATTCACATTTTTGGTAATTCAGATACAAATCAAGGAAGACCATCAAAAAACCCGTTACCTTCTTGTATTCGCTTCAATAATATTGATAATTTCATTAAAAAAAAGCATGAAAATAAACACCAAAGAGATGTCAACAATGTAGAAGTACAATTTATATGTATAGAAAAGGTCAAATACACACTTTATGCTGATTGTTTGGAAATATTTCACTTAGGCTAATACTTAAGCGTTGTTCAACTTGCTCGTAAAATAGAAGACCACTAGTCCCAACGTTACGCCGACGCAACATGTTGTAGAATGTATACTAATTAATTAATATTTTTTTTTACTACAATTATCTCTTTTTGAATGTATTTAAAAACATAATTAACAAGAAAACCTATAAATATGCGTTTATTTTTACCCTTGGGAATTAATGGGTTAAAATAGCCTACAATACTCCTTTTCGAACTAATCTGACAACATTACACCAAACCATAAATTTCCCAACACTAAAAGAATTTATTCACCGTTTAACTAAAAATTTTTACTATAAAACTAAATTAAAATCCTCAAATAAATTAATCCATACCCTTGGGATAACTAGAAGTTACAATTTACCATATATCGACAAGTACAAAACCTACCGACTGCCCCATCACTATCTATTGTTCGACTCAAACCAGTCCGAATGACACATCTTATCCTTTAACTAATGCAGCCGTGCAGCCGATAGCTAACCGAAGCGCATGATTATTAAGGCTCAAAATTACTTGTGACTAACTTACTCACGCTGACCGAATGTTCAATTTTTTTTGCTTTTTCTTTAAACATCCATTAGTACCTACATAATGCAATAAAATCTTTTGTAACATTATTTATATTAATTTAATAACATTATTATAATAATAATTAATATTTGTGTACTATTATAATATTACATTGTTGTTAGTCTTCGAATTTACGATAGTATCTTTTGGAATTATACTAGATATATTTTACCTACCATAAGTCTTGTATAAAAACTAGTATCTAAAATCTATTTTATGATATAATATAGTAGTGAATAGTTAAATCTAATGGCATATTAGTACAACGTAACATGTTAATTTATTTGTCATTATTTCTTTATGAAGCATACTTTAGGCGCCGACATTGGTCAGTTTAATAATCAACTAATGTGGGTACCTCGAGTAAAAGTGCAGTCGTTATAACAAATTACGTACTTATTGTTTACGATAAGTTTAGTAATATTATTGTTATACTTTATAATATTTTGTTATAAGCGTCTTAGTCAGCAATGCTATTCGCACTCAAAACTGAGTAAAATATGTTTAATGATTAAAAATTATGATTTTAAGAGAACAGCAAAAAAATAACCACTTGCTGGTGCCAACTGTTTTGAGAGGCGACTATAGCCTGATAAACCAACTAATTTCCTATGTTAAGTATAGCTCAGTAATTTCGCTGTGTTGTATTATGTACTCTTATTTATGTCAATAAAGAACTTTGAAAATGAAATGAATGAGTAGTAAGAATTAAATCTATTTGGAAAATTAACATAGTGCAGTTGTCAATGACATTATTTAGATTTTATTAAAAAATGATTGAGATTGAAATTGATTGCTTAAAATTATTTTCTTAATAATTGTCCAATAAAAGTCAACAAAATTGGTGGAAATCCTGAGCACATAATAGTATTTGAAGGTCATTTATAAAATCGTAAAAATTTGCAAATGAGTCAAGATGAAAATATTTTAAGCATTTGCAAATTATGCCTACAAAATATAAATTTAATAGCTCATATTTCAAACACACTCCCAATAAAATTATAAAAATGTACAAGATAAAACTATGACAAAGTACTTACATCACCAAAATACAATAATTTAAATATTTTACCTTTTAAGTTTATCGTAATAACACACCCCTTCTCTTTTTAAATACACTTTAAACTCGGAAGATTTGAGTTAACTCAAAATTCTAGAGAAAACAAACACAACAGCTGCAGGCAATGGAAACAAAGACGCCTCTGAACGATACAACGGTAATTCTGTTTCCAATCCAATTTTTCCTAATGGAATGTTCCATTAAAACCTGAGAATATTTTGCGGAAATTAAACCCTGTTTTGAAGTGAGAAACAGTGGGTTCGTACTTTATTTATTGCATTTAGATTTGAAATAAAGAAATCAAAGAGAAGTGATTCGCTGTTAATTGACCATTTTTTCCTTTAAGGTTAGTAATTCTTAATTATATAAGTTGGTAATTAGCAGAGAAAATTGTTTTTCTGTGCTGCTTTCGCTGTAAATCGATGTTATATAATATAATGTTGTATATATTGTTATTTTATTTTTTTGGTTCACCACACACATTTCTTTATTACATAATGTAATCTTACTATGGTAATAGGAAGTAATGATATCTTGCTTAATACATAACCCGTTAATAATTAAAATTATAGGCTGATACAGTAATGTTTCTGTTGGAAAAGTTAAAAATCTTAATCTAATTTACCAGCCAAGTGGAAAACGAAACAAGGTCAAAAGAAAGATCTAACTTATGCTTTTTTAATTTGCAAGATAACAAAAGAGAGAGAGTGAAATGACAAATTAATTACTTTATTATATGTATGTCAGTGCTTAGTTATTATTATTTATTTTGCTAATAAATTTAATAAAAAATTAAAATCAGATAGAAAAGAGAAGATCTACATATGTATAAGTATCTGTATTATCTATGCACCAAAATGTGTATAATTTCCAGATACTCTAGATAGCCTAGAGCCACCAAGTCGAACGAGATAACGAAGTTCTGCGACACCTCAACCACCCGTGAAATTTAGATCGAAGATAATTAGATAAACATACCACTAATATAGGGTGTTCGTAGGAAAAAGGAACGAAAGAAAAAGTAGGTGGTGTTAGGTCTCGTTTCCACCCACTGGACAAAACCGTGTCGCCAATCGGTCATGACCGTGTTCCGGCATGATGTTCAGTGAAGCCAGAGTGGGATTTATTCCGCCTTCTAAGCCTCTTAGCTACTTAGGCCTCTTGGCTTTCCATCATCGATGGCCGCATCTTCGTTTTAGATGTCTTAAATTGTTCCTATAATTTTATAATCTTGATTCAAAAAATATCTTTATAAAAGCTAATTTTTTAAATATCAATGAATAGGAAATGAAGTTTTCATTATTATTAAAAAACCTACCCTTGTCGACAACCAGAATATTTTTAAAAGTTTAGTTTTATTTTCGGCCGCATCAATGCAGGCGAGATCGTTGGCAAAGCCTAAAACCTATAATTAATGAATAAGGAGTTAAATGTTTTAATAGGTTACCTTGTGTAGATGTGTCATTCTGGATCACATCTGGAACACAAATCCTTGTCTTGCACTGCCTACTTGTCTACGAACCTAATAAAAATTGATGATACCAAAAGAAATCGTAGAACGGTGCTACTACCTAAATCGTAAAATTTAATTACAATCCTCTAAGGATATAAGCCGAGACACATAAGTCCCTTGATACCAAAAAGGGCAACCTTGAAAACCCTCTAAACACAAGCGTATTCTACTAATATTGTTATAAAAGCCAAAGTATGGATGTATGTGTTTTTATTATCACAAACACCAACACGGCCTAACCAATTGAGGTGAAATTTCCCTAAAAAAGCCCTAGCCACCTAGCCTAGGACTGAATTTCTAGGTAGGATAAGCTGGTATTAGTAATTTGTATATAAATTTTATGAAAAAAATTATTTTCGTTTAATAAAAGTTAAGAAAAATCACTAAACTTTATTATACATCCAGGAATAAAGTGACAAACTGTGACTTAGTCACTCTATGTAACACGCCGCGGGCTATCTGCGATAACGTCTCCTCATAACTTAGTTACTGTTAACTTCTTGTAATAGGTATGTGTGTGATAGGGTGAAGTAATCGTTGGAGCATACTATAGGGCGTAGTACAGATGTTAACTTTTTGACGAATGACGGTGTGTTGTTGTTATTTATGTACTATAGCGGTTTCTTTCAGACGCATTTGAAAAAAAATTGATATTTGGAAAGGGGTTACAAATAGGGCGTAACTTTATTGGTAAATATATTTTGGTAATGCTAAAACGCTACTTAGGATTAGATACTAAATGATGTAAATTATCAAGAAATAAAATGGCAGTACATTTCTTAAAAAACAGAACGATAGAATTTTAAGGGTTTTTTCGAAACTGTAATATTTGGCAGCGACGACTCGAAGGCAACGCAACGAGTTGCTTAGACAACCGTAATTGTTTTGATTTAATGTGATTAAGCCCCTATTATAAGATATTGTACATACATCCGCAGACGTGAAGTCGCGAGCGTAAGCTAGTTCTCAATATTACAATTACTCGTAACTTGTCATGCTATGTGACAATTTGAACTCGTCTATCGATTGACACGTTATAATGCAAACAGTAGGTAATCATTTATGTAAGAAGTAAGCATTAGGTATAATTACACGATACCATTATACAATTACTAGTAATTATTAACGATTGGTAGAACCATTGTAGCGTTTCTGATACGTTTCAGGTCTTGAGATTCTCTTAGTTACGTCATTTTAAATGCAATGTACTTAGTTTATAATATATAATCGTAATATATTGTAAATAGTTTATAATAAAGTATGTAGTGTGTATCGTTGGTTTAAAAATAGACATTAAATTTTATAAATTCATTCAAATTTAAACAACAATGATTAAAATATGGAAATCCCTTAAAATGTTTCTGTTATTTGCGTATACTTCTCCCAGTCCGTAAATAAAATGAGCCTAGTAAAATAAGTTTTAAAATAGACAAAAATTTCCAACCCGCTTACAAATCATAAAAATATGCCGCGATCGAAGATTTATTATATTTTTTATCGCTAAAACCCTTCGGCAACATTCCCTTTTCTGGACCATTCAAATTTTACATTAATTAGGCAAACGTAAACAAATGAAAACGGTGGCCTTTTGGTTCGTTAGTGGTGTTTAATTTAATGGTCCATTTGTCCCTAAAAATCTGAACGCGATCATAAAATTTTGCTTTTCGAAAATATTTTGCTGTTCATTGAAAACCGAATTCGATGACAATGCAAAATCAAAACATCTACTTACAATACTACTTTTACTTAAGTATTTTTACTTTTTAAGTAAGTAGAAAAAGAAAAGAAACTTTTGCCTGATGCTATGTTATATTTTATGATTTGTGAAACGATACGCTAGCCTATGACTTCTATAACCTTGATGATTTTCGTAAGAAGTTTTTATAAAACATTGCAATATATTCCTCCTGAAAGTTTATGCAATCTGTTTTCTACTAGAACACTATAGAATATTATCTTATAATATTATTATTGACTGAAGAAGATGCTCAAGGTGAGAACAAGTGGAAGAGGTATGACCGGAAAACAGACCCTGGCAGTAGTCGGTAAAATAAAAAGAGTGCAATATAGAATAAACTATAGAATGGTATTTCCCAAACAGAATTTCTTTGGCTCGTCTTTCCTGAAATATAAGAGGCAAGATCAGACCATGGCAGAAATAACAAAATCGTAGTGACATTATCCTTTAAATAATTCCAGGGTCCAAAATAAAACGGCAAACTAATATTAAAACAGTATTTTTAACAGAAAAAGCAGCTATTTTGATTGAATAATTAAAAATGCCGTGAACGTTACGGAATTAAAAACAAACAACTGGAAGTTAAATAGTTCAATCGTTGTTTAAATAACAGTTAAACTATTTTTGAATATTTATTATTGCATTCTTTTTACCTTTCAATGTAGAATGTAGAAGAATTTTTAATTACATATACCTGCCAATGATTTACATACACAAGACGACTATATTATATATATGTACCTACTATTATTACCTCACTATACTACCTATATACATACCTCAGGTGCTATAACATAATTTTAGCTGGATACAAAATCTGTCTAACAAGTTAAATGGCTTGTAATTTTTAATGGAATAATTTTATTGAGTGAAAATTTGTAATTTATGTTTTAGAGCTTGGGCGGGCAACGTGCCTGTTAATGATTTTATAGGGACCAGAGATCACAGAGATTTAAAGAATTTTACAGTATTTTCGTTAATATCCTACAAATATTATAAAAGTGAAAGTATGTAAGACATGTGTATGTCTGGATGTAAGTTTGTTACTCTTTCACGCCTAAACGGGTGGACCGATTGAGCTGAAATTTAGTATAGAGATAGCTTATACCCTGGAATAACACATATACTCCAGTAAAGCGGGCAAAACCGCATACAGCAATCCTTTGTAGAGTCGACGAAACCTACAACAATAAACTCATGCAACCAAAATCGACAAAGTAAATTTACTCGTAAAACTAAATATTTTATTTATTTAAAGCTTATTAGATAGTAGAGCTATTTTTTAACAAATGTGTGGGATCTTTTCTTACAAAACTGGTTTAAAAGCAGCTTTCAACTATGTGCAATTTTTCTTTTATTGAAATGAAATACTTTTTTAACAGTCTATAAAGCCAAAGTTCATACTTGTAGGTATATGAACTCGATTGAACACGATATGAGTGTGGATAAAATAATATTAACGTAGTCCCTCATTCCTAGTATGAAGTCTCACATAATTTATATCACGAGGTCAAAAGAAAAATGTGACGTCACATAATTAAGGGTCATTCGGCTTAGCTTCGGAACCGCAAATGTGACGTTATTAAGGTGCAGAGTTTCGTGCGCGACATTATATTTTCAAAGGAAACTTACTAAGCTGTTTTAAGGGTTAATGAGTTTGAATAAAATAGAATCTGCGACGTTTTGTGTTTAATGATGTTAAGGTTTTTAGAAGTTCTTTGTAAAATTCACGGGGTTGTAGTTGATCTAAGCTTTATTTATATAAGACCTGTAACACACCTACAATGTGATATGATAAATAAATAAATAAAATATTCAACTTTGTAAACAAAAGAAAATAATTTCGATTAATTATGGGAACTAACGGGAAGTTTATTTTGACAACAGGTCACTAGAAAATTCTAAACTTAAATTTATCCTAGTGGTCCATTGCACTAAATAATAATCATAATATTATGTAATATAAATCAATATGTGTAGCAAAAATATATTGTCAAGTTTATTCCACTTACTGAACGATTGAGTTATATGAAGAAATAATTTTCTTTTTGATATTATTTACTTTTTGGTCTACCAACAATCTATTGTAAAATAAAAACCCTTTTTGTAAAGTCGGTAAAAACATTGATTTTTTTTTCATGGTCATGGATTAACTAAAAATATCTCCTTTTTAACGTATTGATGACCATTTAGCCGTGTAGGCACTGAATTTACACCTCAAGGCATATAACCGCTTTTGACGTAAGCATGAATTAATGAGCCATGATTTTAAAACAAATAAAAAATAAAGCTGTGTAAGTATACAAATAAATATAAATGTTTATTTATTGTGTGTTTTAATTTATTTCAATAAATTAAGTCTAATCGTTAATATAAACGAAATAAATTAAATAAAAAAAAAACTTTATTGCTTCTATATTAAATACATAGAAATAATGATATAAAAAAATGGGAAAGTATTTATTATATGTATATAAGATTATTTTATACTTTATTGGTTTAATTCTTTACTAGTTCATTACACTGGTGTAGCAATATTAAATAATTATAATTGCAATTGCTAAAATACAGCAAACAAAAAGGAGGATTATGCCCAGCTGTGGGAAATTTATCGCTGACATAATGATGGCCTATAAAAAAATTATAAATATTCTAACGGGAAACATCTAGTGATTTGTTTTACATGTAATGCTTTGTTTTCATTCGATCATAATATTCCTGAATATTCTTGCTCTCTTGTTATTGATGTTTATTTAAGTTTGCATTAAATTTAGTTAAATGAAAAAGTTTTGTAAAGGTGTGCTTATGCATATTCATAGACTAATAGAGGTAAATAATTTAATTTGATGATTGCATAATATGATGTAATTAAACCTTAATTAGTTACATTACCAAGTTTCAGATAAACAAGAGACGAATTTTCATTCAACAAACTTCGCCAAACTTTTTGGAGAACTTTGAAAGTTTTTGCAACTTTGAAAGTGTCTATGACTGTTCTTGGGATTTTTTTTTATTCACGTAAATGTTGAAGGTTGCATTCGGTATGCGTCCGATTGGCACAAAGGTAACGCGGCGACTGAAGTGCTTGGCCATCCGCGGTCGCCGTCGAAGCCTGCGAGCCTTCCGAAGCATCTCTTCAGCAGTGGTACTGCGCATGCGCGAACAAACCCCGCCTCCTAAAACTTTTTCGCAACCGCTCCACGCTTTTCCGCTCGCTTTCCTCTTTTTAAGAATTTTTCAAACTTTTGTTACGGATGAGCGTTGCGTTGCTTATTTATGTTATGTTAATCTTCAAAGAAACTTGATAGCAACTTAATTTCTAAACTAATTTCTTAACATCTTTTGGCTTATTCAAATCTACGAAACTTAAACGTAAAAATCTCGTTCCTCCAATCTCACTACGTAAAAATCTCGTTCCTCCTATCTCACTACTAAAGAAGACAAAGAAATTCGACAATAAAATATATTATAAGGTGACGCAAAATTAATCATCCAATTTTCTTTTTTAATAAAACAAAATTGGATGATTGATTTTATGCCACCCTAGTATATAAAAGTAAATAGAAGTGCGATTCGGCGTAGTCAGGTACAACTCGAAGATCGCTACCGCATATCCGCTCCTTCTGACATCGGCACTTATCATCCAGAGATATTAGAAGTCAAATCTCTTAGCTCAGTTAGTTCCATGACTACCTTACCCACCCAACCTGAGAGAATCGCGGGAGAATTTTAAGTAAGGTCTTGGGAACTAAATTCTCAAGTTCCCTCTAGAAATAATATTTGAACATTAAGAGGTGGTTTTTTCATTAAGAAAACCTTAAGGAAAAATCCGCTCGGTTTTTTTTTTTTTTTTTTTTTTTTTTTTTTTTTTTTTTTTATTTATATACAATTATAAATCCTGCTGCTATCGTTGCTGCAGCACCCTTATAACAAAGTCACTTAATAATTATACACTACAATATCCTAATATTACTAATAACTAATTATTGCTACCTATTTATTATTATATTATATATATATATATCTTTTTTTTTTTTTTTTTTTTTTTTTTTTTTTTTTCATTTATCTTGGTTTTTTTCGCACTACTAAGCTCTATTATTAAATAGCACTAATTGTTTTATATACTTTTACATCAAATAGGTATATAAAATTTAGCAAATTACAAATCAGAGAAAAATAAGCCTAGCCAACTTTGTATACTAACAATCATTAGTAAAAAGCTAACTTAATAATTATACAATAAAATAATTTTAATTAATCATTAACATAACATATTATTCACCGCACAAGCAACAAAGCAAGATAAAATCAGAAACATAATATATTATTCTTCCAATATTAAATCATACTGCTATAATAACGCAACCCCAATTAAACAAGAAGTACAAAGTATAGCAGTCGCTTAATATTATAATCAATTAATGCAATAACCATCATAATAATATACCAACAATATTATTTGTATTGATAATTCCACATTTTATACTAATACCATATTATATGTAAACCATTAATATTTATAATTACTATTATTATACCTTCATAAGAAAAAGCCTACACATAATGTATGTATACATGTTGACCTAATCAAATAAACAACACATAAAATACAAGTCAGCAGTTATCTAACAGTAGAACCGTTTGCCCTTGCCGCTTTCCGAACAATGCTCTCAGCAAATTCTAAAAAACATATCCACCAGCGCTCATTATTAATAGCCCTTGAAAGACTTTCCTCTGTAATCGAGAATCCCAACTTTATCTCACAATCAAACCTATCCCTTTCAAATCTCGGGCACTCAGTTAGGACGTGAAACACGGTCTCCTCTGTTCGATCGTCACAAACACAGTAAGGTGTTGGACCCAACCGGAACCTATGTAAGTAACTTCTAAAACCACCATGTCCCGTCAGCAACTGAGCACGCAAGTTACAAAGCCTTATATTACCTAACGCCTCATAAGCAAGCTTCACCGTAGGGAAAAACTTCTTGGTGACCGCTCCCGTGACTGCCGCCTGGTACATCTGCTCCCACACCCTTAACGAGGATTCCCTGATGAGGCGTTTAGCGCAGGACAGAGGGACAGCGTCGTAGATCGGGGCCAGCCGGTCACTAAGTGCCGCTCGCTTCGCCAACACATCCGCGCGCTCATTACCGGGGATACCAATGTGCGCTCTAACCCAGAAGAACTCAATTACCCCACCTCTCTCGACGAGCTCCACCATGTTACGCCGCATCCTTCTAACCAACGGGTGCAGCACTCCGGGGTCAGCAATAGAATCCAGCGCCGATCTTGAGTCGCTGAGAACGTTGGCCTTCAGATATTCAGGTAATTCACCCATAATTTCAGTAGCCTTCATAATCGCACAGAGTTCAGCCTGGAAAATGCTGCAATGATTATCCAATTTAAATTCCGAGTTTTCCACTTCACCACTATTTACCCAGATACTAAAAGCACATCCAACTCCCCCCTCAAACTTGCTTCCATCAGTGTAGATCATGGGATATTCATTCGTGCAGTTTTGGATCTGTTCGACACTGTCAACAACGCTATATGAGACAGGCTTTCGACTCGCGGGATGCGGAAGATCAAATGGCCCCACCCTTGTCTCAAGGAGTTTACCCGGGAGCTCGGGCAAACATCGACCCCTTTTAGTCAGATACAATTCCAGCTGTTCCCTAGCCCTTAATCCCAGCGGCAGAATCCTTGCAAGCGCAACACTGGCAACCAGAGATGTAGTCCTATGCGCCTTAACTATCATCAGCGCAAAAAGTCGCGTAGCGCGGTCTAGCTTCTTTTCAATATATTTCTTCTTGGTAACATGGGCCCAAACACTAGCAGCATAGAGAACAGTGGGCTCAACCACAGCCAAGTATATTGTTCGCACGATCTCTGAGTTAAGACCCCACTGCGCCCCCGCCGCCCGCGACACCATCTTATAGATCCTACACGCCTTCTCGCCCACATAGTTAATATGCCTCACAAAAGTCAACTTCTGATCTATAACAAGTCCTAGCACTTTAAGGTGGTCAGTAAAAGCAACCTGCTCCCCATTCAAGCGCAGCATAGGGTTGGCAAACCGACGTTTGTTAGTGACGATAACTGCCTTTGTCTTCTGGACTGCAAAGCTGGCCTTAGACCTCTCTCCCCAACGAAAAACCGCTTCCAGTACGGGATTTATCGCTGCCTCCAATTCCAGAGCTGTATGGGCACACGCAACTATCAATAAATCGTCTGCAAACGCCTGGAAGCACACCGGCATCGCTTCTACCTCCTGAAGAAGCGGATCCAGCTGGACGTTCCAAAACAACGGCCCACTAGTTGAACCCTGTATACAGCCCTTATTGGTCGCCTTAGTTACCTCAGCCCCCGCGTATCTGAGCTTCACATACCTATCCTCCAAGTAGCTGTAAATAAGTCTCAGTATCGCCGATTCAACATTCTTCTCCCGAAACTGGACCAAGATTGCAGGCCACCATGCATTGTCAAACGCTCCTTCTATATCGAGCGACACTACTGCTACCATCTTCTTTTCGGATAGACCTTGCCTGATGACAGTAACAGCATCATAAAGTGCATCCTCCGTGCTCACCTGCGGCGTAAAACCATATTGCCTTCTACTGAGCCGGCCCTCGCTTCCAAGCTGCCACTGAATACGGTTCACAAACAGTTTCTCCAATGCCTTCCCGAGAACAGGCAAGAGTCCAATTGGTCTATACGATCTGGGCAGAGTACAGTCCCTACCGGGCTTCGGTATAACTATGATCCTAGCAGTCTTCCATCTTTTAGGGAAATATCCTAAGCGCAAGCACCGATTATACAACCCTATCAGTACCTCGGGATTAGCACCAAAAGCTTCCTGGCAAATATCAGATGTAAAACCATCCTCTCCAGGCGCCTTCTTTGGTTCCATATCACAGAGGACAGCCTTCACCTCCTCGTGCGTAAACTCCAGTACCTGACTATCAACTAGACTCAACCTGAAGTCTCGTAATGTATCTCTAAGCTGCCGCTGGCCCGACGTATCCGCACTAGGGTCATCGCCTGGATAAAAAGTATCAGCAAGAAGAAGTGCCGATTGCTCCGCTGTTAACACACAGTCACTGTCAGAAGACTTCAAAAGCTTATCATCTCGTCTAGCAGAGAAAGTTTTTATTATTCTATAATAAAAACTTTCTCTGCTAGACGAGATGATGATCCGCTCGGTTAAAAACATCATATCAGCGCCATTAACAATGTAGCATAATGTTTAATACCCGTAATATGTCCGGCCGGCATCAGATATGACGTGAAATGAGGTAAACGTCCTACGCCGTCTGCTTTTGTCCACTACAATATATCGCTCGTAATTTTTTACATTTTGGTTAGATATAGGCTTATGTTAAATATCTTTGAATAGCTTTCTTTACCTTAGGATTGAGTTTCAACGACTCCAAAAAGATGGAACGCTGACTTTGGTTTGATTATGATGTGAATGTTCGAGTATGGTTGAACGTCCTGGAAATTGGAAAGTCTAATTGAGTAGAAGGCTTATTACAAGGCCTTCTAATCCTTCTAATCTAATTCGTAATCTTGGCGACATGAAACGCCAACATATAGTTTGTCTACACAACCTACATATAATATTTACCTAATGTCGTGGAGAGGCACAGCATCCAAATTAAAAGCAGTAACACTCGTTCTGGGTCGTTCCTGGTGCAAAGAATATCTTATTGATGCGGCCGAAGATGGTAGAAGACTAATCCTAAATAGACAAGAAGAGAAGAGAGGCGGGGGAAGTGTGATTAAATAATACAGTTATGTTAACCTGTTATAGAAGGAAAACATACAGTTATCTTCCATTGATCTTGATAACCATTGGAGCATATCACTAATGATTCACGCATCTATTGGATTTATTGCCTTCATCCGTTTACACTTGAAATTATTGGTTGGCGTTGTAATACGTAATATCACTTACGCTGGTTTTCACAACACACCTAATTAATCAGTCAGTCAATATAATTCTAGAATCAGTTATTATATACATAGGTATACCTTTATATTATTACTACTAGCTGATCGGTGCATCTTCTAGATACCTAGGTAATAAAAATTGAAGAAAGATATCTTACGTCCAACAGTGTAACAGACAACTTTGAAATACTACTAATTTAGTGGCGATCTGCCATTTCATCCACTGACACTTTCCATGTCTTATTTCAGGTACTATATCTGTCAGAAACGACACATAGAAGTCCAAAATTCAAGATAAGGTAAAGCAAAAGGAGTTTTGGCGGCAAGCCTTGATCATATCATTAGCTCCACGTCTTTTGCTTAATAATCGTGTAGAATTTGATTGTTAGCGTGTAATAATGGTGGAATATTGCGTGTTAAGTGTTTTTGAATGTGCACAGATGTAGGCAAGTGATATGGTGCTGAAATATGAATTTTGGTGCCCCCTCCAAAACTCCTCCGAACTTTCAGTAAAATTCCACCCATTTTACTGGAAGACTCACGTGACTAGACGAGCTATTAAGCTCACTCTGACTCTGACCTGACTAACTAACTTATTACTTAAAAAATAACATTTAACTTGACACTGGCAAAACACGAAAGTGGAGACCATAATTTAATATCCCGTGAACATTCACGAATTTTACTCGACACTGGCAAAATGCACATGTTGCCATATTATTAAAAAGAAAAAAAAAAAAAAAAAAAAGGTAAAGCAAAGGAGTTCAATAATAATTGAGAATTACTATGCTCTATCATAGAGGTATACTCAACTTTCGCATCCGAAAGTATGCTCCATTCAAATAACGCGTAAATACTCCCAAAGATCTCTAAATTCCAAACATGTAAAGAGGATTAGTTTATTAACATAAAACACAACTAAAACTATGCAAACTTTTCAGCAGCATCCGCGAGCTAAAATATGACATTCCAACAGTGCCACTTCAATCACCGTTCAATACCAATCTGCTTCACAGATCTGTATTAGCATATAGACTACTTTTCATTCCGACCTGCTGAGGCTCACCCAGCCCTCCCATATAAACCAGTTTATTGCAACTACGGCCTATAAATCATATAAAAAGTAATGTTTGCGCTTGTCAATTGATCAAAAATATGCGTCCGGATTATTGAACTCGATGAAAAATGCTTTGTTTCATCGAACGTATCCTGGAATAGTACTGCTATATTTTATGGAGCTATCTAAAACAATGACACGTTTTCCTGATGGTAATCGAAATTCGGACCATTCAACAAGCGTTAATAAAGATTTTGATTCAAAATTCTACACTCCACACAAAACTGCTTTATAGACGTCACCCTGAAAAAGATTAGATACTATGACCCTGATTCGAGTTGTTTACTCTCTCATTCAGAGTAGTTCTTCATTTAGAGACGTTTCTTTGGCTATTCTGTCCTTCCAGGTTTGAGCAAATATCAGAGCAAGTTAGGTACTACAAAACACTAAAAGGAGTTTTAACGTATATAAAAGTTTTATAAAGGGTAGGTATTATGCGCAACTTCTAAAGCACTTATTAGTTCGTTATATAGAAAGCCTTTAAATAAAAGAAGATTAATTTCCTCCAGAGCTATTTCGCTCTATAACAGTTTAATATGCTTAACATATTCGTTAAAACTATAAAAGCGAAAGAATTCACTACGGAAGTTTAGTTGTCACAAGAGACTCTAGTACAAAACATTATGTTGACGTTAACATTATATATTTAACTGTAAAAATTAATTTCCAATACAAATGACGATGTACATGTTGAAAAAAAATCCATTTTAATAATTTTAAAATATGGTAAGTAAAAATTTAAGGCATAGTAAGGAAGAGGACAAAAGGCTTGAATGAACTATGTGTGTAAGTTCACTCAAGGCTTCGCTCACATACCCCATAAGTTCGAAGGAAGTAAAGTGGGCTGACGGATAATAGACTAGTATCTAAAAGAAGGACTTTATGCCAGCTGCCACTAAATAAGGATAAAGGCTATAAGGTAGTTTGAAAAGATTCAACACGATATTTTGAACTAATGCCTCTATAAACGGCTCAAGCCCTAACTCTCACTGAATCCAAGATAGCATTGTTCCCAGATATTCCTGCGACCGTGGTTATTATAGTTAACATGATCAACTGATCTAATGACACAGGGGGTACAGGAGAGTTATAAAACTCTCTGTTGAGCTCCACGTCGTATTTGTGCGGCGCTGGCAAGGGAACCTTTGGCGTTTCACTTGACAAGTATTTTTCTTTGTATGGGTCTTCTTGGTTATAATGTTGTTCTTGGTGATATTGTTGTTCATGGTGATATTGTTGTTCTTGGTGATATTGTTGTTCCTGGTGATATTGTTGTTCTTGGTGATAAGGTGCCAGTTGGTCCCAGCTTGGAATAAAACTATGTGTGGGATTAGCCACCGAACTACAAACCAATGTAGTAAGAGCGGCGATCAGCTGAAAATCAAAAACGTTGGAATTAACAAAGTAACATTACCATTTTCGTACAAGAAGATGAACGAGACACGAGATCCTGATGTGCTCCTTTATTTTATTAAAATATTTGTTTGCCTTCAATAGGTAGAATTTGGTTGGAACAGAAAAGTTTAGTAGTATTAAGACCACATTGTACCAAAATTTAAGACAAATAAATCCCATGTATCAATCAATATTAGGTCTATGTTATACAATAGAAGAAGTTCAATACGACGCTGCGCTGCACTCGAAATTCGAAGACATAATATATTGTAAAGTCCCTAAGCCTAAGTGCTCTAAATAAAGTGGGCTAAGCCACTTATTTCGCCAGCCACCTTACCCTTCCAACTGAAAATAATATTGCTACAGAATATTTTGCAAGGTTGTGGTAACTAACCTATGCGGTATGTCGCATTGAACAACTTCTCTCCGGCTCAAAATATTTTGGTAAAATTTGTTTACTAAAATAAAAATTGCTAAACTGATTTAGCTAAAATTCCACAGATATACATATAACTTTATTTTTACAAAGTTTTTATTATTCATGATAATTAATTAGTTCACTTACAAGTAAATCCATTTTATAAATCCTCTAGCACACGTTACACAATTATTACAACGCACGTAATGCGTTAATATCTTCAAATCCTACATTTATAAACACATCGTGAAGGTTAAATTACATCACAACTGCAGTAATATTAAAGCTGAAATATTTTTTCTAAAAAAATCTTTTCTCTAAACAGCGTAGTCTAACCGCATATAAGTATGATTTCGTATATCAGAGGGCCTATTGCGTCCACTGGTGACAAACACTGAAAACCGAAAAAAATGTTAGATGCATAAAACGGAGTTATTAGGCGTTTCTCATTTTTGCCACATAACCCAGCCGTATTAAACGACAGTTAAGAAACGTTTTTTCTAGGATTTCAGCTAATAGAATAGAAAACGATTTAATAAAACCACAATTATATACAAAAGCTTAGAACTAAAAACAATTAATTAGCGATTGCCAGCAGTGCAAATTCACTATTAGGTACGGCTTAAGTAAGGTAACAAACATTGCGTATTGTGAATGGCTCAACATCAAGAAATGTATAGTTTAAAGAATTCCATTAAACTTATTTTTCCAAAACCATTTTTGTGGATATTTTTAAACCATATTTGTGGTTTTCGTAACAACGAGTACTTATAGAAATATTATTTTTTTATTTCATACATTTAACTTATAAAAACATCGATCAGCAATTTAGTTCAAAAGGCTCATTCTCATTTTAGCTCAAATTTGATGGTCACACGGTTATATTTCCTAAACGGTTAAAGACAGAGATATGAATTGTGGATAGGTGGATAAAAAATATATTAAGCTACGAAATAAATGAAGATTACCATAAACGACGCAAAAAATAATACTAAAATTTAACATGAAAGGTCAAAATCGGGGCCATTTTTCGTATTCTCATGGTGTCACACTTTGCGTTGCAGTTAAACATTTGGGCACTACTTTAACAAATTTTGATGTATCTGTATATAACATATACCAAAATTATCGCAAATAAATATACTTTAAGGTCTACAGACAAAAAAAAAGTTTTCAGTATTATTTTGAATTTAAAATAATATAATGCGGCGGTCACACGATTTTAGGTGCTTTAGATTTGCGTAGTTTAACGGCTGCTGTTAAACACAACATCAACAATCCAATACAGAGTTCGATTCATTTCAATGATGGCCATGTTCTGCAATCGTAGAAGTAGGATCTAGGACTTATCGAGCCGTGGGAAAAAATATAATTGCTAAGTTTCAATTTATTCATGGTTGTATCGATCACTTGCATGGACAACATTTTTATGCATTGCATTTTAGTTATTTAAATCAAATTTAGCTTTTCGAAACGCCAAAATGTGCGAGATAAAGATGTAGTATTTAACTTTATACATTATACCTAAACTTTCCAGAATTTCACCAAAACGGGATATTTTCGTCACCAGTGTGGCATCACTTTCATAGCGTTTTTTACCATGAAGGTGATTTTTGAGCCACGAAAGTGATTTTTAAATATTGTTTTCTTTTGAAACAGCCTTTTTACCTACTAAAAAGTACAGTATCTGTTATGTTAGGGTTTTAATACATACAAACCAAATTTCTGACTAATAAAAAAGTAAAGTGAATGGTAAAGTAATATCTCAAATTACGCATATTTCCTTTTGTAGTGAGGTTTGTTTTTACGTAAAATGTCGTTTTTTTGTACATTTTTGGTAGATTTAGTCTTTTAAAAGGGTTTTACTTGAAAAAGTTGTGAAAAAATAATTACTGAATCACTTTCGTGGCGTCGAAAATTTCTAAACTGTTTTTCTTCGAAATGAAACGTACGATTTAAATCATTTATATAAAAGTTTACTCGTGTTATCCAGCTCTATGCAATATTATACATAAACATTACAAATAAGCAATAAATAAGAATTGCCATGAAGGTGACGATGAGAATCAATTCCATGAGAATGAGCCAAAAACAATCACAATAAAATGTATTATAGAGATTCTAGGAAGACTTCGTTTCGGTTAAAGCCCAGGAGAGGTCAAACATTCGATAAACATCTCTGAAATTGCAAGATATGAAAACAAGTCTGAATCAAAACATCAGAAAATACAAATTATTTCATGTGGAAATTTTGTTATTGTGCCAAAAATTTACTTCTTTAAAGTTATTTTTTAAATACACACTTACAAAAACACAAACTTTCGTTTTTATAAAAATTAATCTGACTTTGGTAATTAAAACCTGTAAATGTTACTCATATTATAAATGTGAAAGTTTGTATGGTGTATGTTTGATACTCTATCACGCCTAAACGGCTGAACCAATTCGAAGACGCTAGACAAAAACATAGCAATAATAACTAAAAACAAAAACGGCACAACTCACGTCTAATATCGTCGAGAATAGCCCACGATAGTCCCCGCACGACGGCACGGGTCGGTAGTCGATAGCACTCGCGATAGTTTTAAAAATCGTATAGCAATAATAGTCAAATATTTATGTGACATAAATTATAATATAATAAATTGTACCACATTTTTTGAATCCATTTCTTCTCGAAGCAAAAGAGATGTGTCAGGATCGTACTAAGTGGAGGGAAATGGTCTCTGCATACCCCAACGGGAGCCAGGTGTGATTATTTATATTTATATGTATGTGCATTGCTCCACGAACTAATTTTCACTGCGTTTCTGGTGCTATTGGCTTCTTTCATATAATTCCGTGTCACAAATCGATAGTACACCTCCCTTCCTATCTCTTATCATCCTCTTCAAAACTGAAGAACTCTTGACATTGTAACAACTTTAATACGCAAAACCGTCCGCGAAATTTTCACATTTCCACTTTACAAAATCTATTCTTACAGAAAATTGGCTTTCGAGGGCCCTGGACTCAAGTTTCCCGAGGTCTGATCAAATTGATTTATATCTAGTACACAAGGTGCAAAAAGGTAAAGTTATATTCAACAGGGTTAAAGGTTCATCTCTACATTTGTTATTATTGTAAAAGTTTAATATCAACAACGATATAAAACTTCCAATATTCTAATCCAATTTTACATTAAAAGTTAGAGGTCGTATTAGCGATAAGACCGCCAACAGTAACACTTATCAAAATCAAATGTATTTAATGTTTTTTTGTAATTATGGAGTAACAATAAAGGATTATCTATCTAGAGGTCTTATAAGATAACATTTGTAGGGGGTAAACATTTGGATGCTTATTAGTGCTTGGAGGAATTTTAGCAACCAAAAACTACAACCTATTTGTTGGACTCTGGCACACGCCAGAACGCGTTCGCGATCTTTGTGGTATTCCTGACCGTACTCGATGTAGTATATAATGCATACAAATTCGAACATTTCAACAATTACTTCCCATAACACGACCGTTTTCCCCTATCTGTGTGAGTGGCTTTATTATTGTCACCATAAACGCCTTAAGTCAACATTTCCCTACAAAACAAATCAGGCATAAAAATCATTCTCGCTAACAAATCACCTCATAAACTACTAAGTAATAACTTACATATCCTTTAACCAGCTTTAAAGAGCAGTCCATATATCGCCAAGTAACGGGTCGCAAGCTATTTGTGGCGGTGTCGGCGCAGCGGGCCGTGCTTGAGGCATGTAGTGGAAAATAGTCCCGCGGGTCGGATGCACGATCGATGCACTCATCATGCTCTATCTGACCATTGATCTATTGAAAGTTATAGATATATTGAAAGCTATGTCAGTGATATTTATGCCTGTAACCTATTTTTATCAATATTAAATTTTATTCATTGTAGGTATAGCTTACGCCCGATCCTGTAAAGAATTCCTTTCTTAGAGAATGTTCAAGTGATATTGTCTGTCCAATTTTAACCTACTACGTTTAGCAGATTAGTACTTTTCGCCTAAGTGATAACACTGCGAATCTATAACATTTGTCTTTGTAAATAAACGGCATAAATAATAATTATTAATAATGGGGGTTTATTGCAGTTTCAGGTCGCCGAGATTACTACAGGGCCTGCAACATGACCTTACGACTGCCTCCTACATATCTCATAGGAAACAGCTGGGACCCACAGTTTTGCGTGCCTTCCGAAACACGGTAGCGTCCAGCCGAACTTTTTGCCACACACTGAGATTTGAACCCAGGGTCTCCGGATTAAAAGCCGGACGTATGACCACTGGGCCACGGACGCTACAAAACTCACATGTATTTACTTCGGCTTCGTGCCGACCGTTTCAATCCTGTACGAGGATCTTCCTTAGGGAGCTGCTGTGGTGCTATAATATTTAATCTAAAATTTGTAATCTACATTTCCTATCTCATTTTTTTATTTCACGAATGTCGTAAGTCGGAAGCAGACAGTGTCTGTGTCACGAGAAGACGGATGAAAATGGTAATGTAATAAATTAACCCCGATCTTGTCGACTCACGTGTCTTCAATTTAAATGTAAACCTTACACACACATATACATATAATATGTAGTAGTATAACGTACACCTATATGATTTCTCCTCTTCACGCTAATACTTGAATGATGAAAATAGCTTAAATTACCGGGGGTAGACTTCCTTCGAAGGAAATCGACTAGGTGGGTACCCCAACAGTGCCAGTTATTCTACCGCTTGAACAGTGATGTGCTAACATTACTGTACTTCGGTTGGAAGGCACTGTAGCTAATGAAATTACTGGGCTAAAGAGTCTTAACATCTTATGACTCTTGAGTAAGAAGCGTTCGTGCAGTGCACCTAGAGTTTCAATCCTAGGTAGCACTGTACTGATTATGGACATCGTTATCTCTTACTATCAGCGTCTTGCTCGTCTTCTTACTTCTTTGTATAAAAAAAACTTATCGTCTTTCAGTTTATCAAACCTCGTTGCACAATAACTGTTTTGTCACACACTACCTAAAAATATCTCTCACTGTTAAGCAACTTATCTCCGGACCCTATTTCATTTATCCACGTCATGTCCACGAGTTATGACTGACTGACAAACGGACGGCCCTACGAAGGTATGGTCACATCGTAAAAATGTCATAGGGACGTTAAGGTGAAGACTGACTTGTTCCATCGTGGCCCGTGGCGAACTTAATAGCGCTTTCCTTTAATATTTTAGATACCATTTTTTTTGACCTACTATTTTATAGTGATTTCAGCTTTTCAATGCCTTCAGATTAGCTTGATACTCTCTTAAGTGAAAAAGAAAGTTTAAATTCTGTCCACTTTCTTGGTTCAACCTCTACCACTTAACGTCTTTTGATCGCTATAATCGTACTCGGTCGGTACTTAAGTCACATAAGGGTGAAACATAAGGCAATGATTTAATTGAAGATAGATGATTTAATAGAACGATGACAATATACGTTTCTCAACTTGGTCGCATAACTCAATTATGTATTATACGACAGAGTTAAGAAACTCCTTTTAACTTTCGGTTCTATGTCTTTAAAAACATTTTATTTTTGTAGTGATATGTATAGTTTAAAACCTTTAGTTCGTTCGTAGATAAAGGGCACGTAATTGAGTAAGACATACGTGTAATGAGCACGGAGGCTTTATTGGTACCAAAGATATGTATTAAAATACATTTTAAATATCATGTTAAGCTACAGTTATACAAGTAAGTGTAAAGCGAGTCCGCACATCATATAACATATGTAGTTGTTACGGTAGATCGTACATAGTCTAACTTACCTAATTAATTCTATGTTTAAAAACAATTTGTCCGCATTTAGAAAAACCTAAATCTCTAAAAACTGTTTAGCTTATTACCTGTCCGTTAATGTACCAACAGAGTGATATTTCAGTGGATCTTTATTACGAGACAAGCAGCTCGCCAGCCCTAGAGACCAATAAAACGAATGGAGCAGCATTCGTCACGATCTTAGCTTTTCGTGCTTGCTTCTCGCTAGTAATAAATTTTGTGAAACTAGTGATTCTTAAATAATGTGCAAGCCACTTAACTATGTCCTATGCTACAAAACTTTTTGCAGGAGGCTATAGTAATGCAACTTGTTCAAAACAAATTTATTGCAGCGTTGCGTACGATTTTCTACAAAATTTCTTATGTTTCTACTAAAGTAATATAATGTTAATAAACTTAAAGTTTTATTCTTCTTCATTATCAGCCTATGTTTGACATACTAGTAGATATAGGCTTGCATAAAAAAATATTTAGTCAACAATTCTAATATGCCAAAACTTTAATCCACGAACTTATTTAGATTAAGCTTATTTATTATTTAGAAATTATTTACGATTTGGGAAACTACCGTGAGTGTTATACATATTATAAATACGACACGGCTGTACTTACGTTAATCATTCGTTGAGATATGTCTCAACCACGGTTTCGGACAATTACGATGTCCTTCATCAGGAGTTCACGCCTGCAGTAACCGACGCTGATGATTAACGTGAGTAGAGCCGTGTCGTATTTATAATATAGAAATTATTTAGATTTGTATTTCAATATTATGCCGTTCTAATAAAGCGTAGTGTGGCATACTTACACAATTGATCCATCCATAGGCTATTTTTATTCAATCGTGGGGTTGCCGGGGGCAATGCAAATAAAGCTGTTTTCCATTTACATCTCCGCGCGTCCGAACAAATGGCGCAATTGGTTCAGAATGGTGCATTTGGCGCAAATAATTCCGCGCTTTGCGCCGCGAGTTGGGGCGCAACGTGGCGTAACGCGGAATTGAGGCGTCGGCATTCCGCGGTGACCGCGCGGAAATAGACGAATTTTCAGCCTCGGTTGTTACAAGGCCTTTTGAATAGTTTCCCAAACGATTTATATAAATCTTTTGATTAACACTATATAATGAGCATTAGGTTTAGTCTGCTACAAACTTGGGCCGCATTGTCGATTAAAAAAATTCGTGGTCAAAGGCTTAGGACTAGGCTGTATAATATTGTCTTCAAGAATATTTAGCTTTATCTAATGAAAAAATGTTACAAAGTCAATTTTAGTCCCAATAAATGCAATTCGGTATTTAATTCTTTGTAGGTACTAACTTTGTTTCATTTTAGATTTTATAAAAATAGGAGTAAGCATATCTAAAAACTAAACATTATGCCGACTATAAAATTATATTGTTCTTTTTTCTCTAAAGAGAAAGGTGCCACTTTGGGAGATTTCTGTGTTACTACTAGGGTTTAAACAAACAGAAACTTTATTTTATATACAGAAGGTAATCATGTTTTATGTATAAACATTTATATACTTATACATTTATAGCCTACACACGCACACTATAATCCCAATAATAATTGATATTTTTAAATATTAATTAGCCTAGTTGAATACCAATTATTGGGATTAATAATTACGATAAAATAGATGTAAATCAATATAAACGCGTGGAATGAGTGAGCCTGTGATTAGGTGCGTTGATTGCTCACGGCGAGGAAACTGCCAATTTATTTTCTATTTACATTCAAACTGTTTCTGATGGACCTCTGTACTCATTGCCATTTCGATTGAATAGTGAGATCTAATGGTGAAATAGCTTATGCCCACGGCTTTACCCGCTTGTAAGAAAGGTATTAGTACCCTGAAGTCCGGTAACTTGCTCTACTACCGGGAGGGCGACCAACAGTCCCAAGGTGGTGTCGGGTTTCTCGTTCACAAGTCCCTCGAAAACAACATCATAACCATCGACAGTGTGTCGAGCAGGGTGGTATACCTAATACTCAGAATATCTAAAAGGTATTCGCTGAAGGTCATTCAGGTATATGCGCCGACCTCGTCACACTCCGATGATGAAGTAGAGGCTATGTATGAGGACGTAAGTAGAGCCATACATACTTCCGAAACCTACTTCACTGTTGTTATGGGGGACTTCAACGCGAAGTTGGGCAAGAAAAGCGGCGATGAGTTGAGAGTGGGGCGATTTGGGTATGGGCAACGGAACCCTAGGGGACAGAGGCTGGCTGATTTCCTGGAGAGAGAGGAACTCTTCATGATGAACTCTTTCTTCCAGAAGCCGCCTCACAGGAAATGGACCTGGATGAGCCCCGATGGTTCCACGAGAAATGAGATAGACTTCATCATGACCGACAAGAAACGGATATTTAGTGATGTCTCTGTGATCAACAGGGTTAAAACCGGCAGTGATCACCGACTTGTACGAGGCTCACTAAATATAAACGTTAAGCTAGAAAGGTCCAGTCTGATGAAGTCTACGCTCCGACCTACCAGTGCCCATATTCAAAACCCCGAAAGCTTCCAACTCGAGCTCACAAACCGCTTTGCTTGCCTTGAGAACTTAGCATCAGTGGACGAGATCAACGACGGGCTAGTGGAAGCTGTACGCACGGTAGGGTCCAAGTTTTTTAGACCCCGTCGTAAAGATAGACCTCAGAAATTGGCTGATCAAACCTTAAACCTCATGGCTGAACGACGCTCGCTACAGTTGCAATCTCCCGATGACGCCGAGTCTTATAGGCAGCTCAATAGACGTATATCTAAGTCCTTGCGTCATGATCTGCGTCTCTTTAACACTAACCGTGTTAAAGAGACAATTGAGCGAAACCAAGGCTCCAAAGTGTTCGCGAAGGACAAGTCTATTGGGCAAAGCCAGCTGACGAAGCTGAAACGGGAAGATAGCAGCATAGCGTCGACCAAAGCAGAGGTTTAGGGGAGATCGAGAGGTTCTATGGACAGCTTTACACTTCGGTCGCAAAGCCCGTTGACAGCTTGATAGGAGATCCAAGAGCCAAACTGTCCCGACACTATACCGAAGATATCCCGGACATCAGTATTTACGAGATTAGGATGGCCCTGAAGCAGCTTAAGAACAACAAGGCGCCGGGCGAAGACGGAATCACTTCAGAGCTTCTGAGAGCGGGTGGAACACCGGTACTTAAAGTCCTCCAGAAACTTTTTAATTCCGTTTTGTCCGAGGGCAAAACGCCTGAGACGTGGAGCAGAGGCGAGGTGGTGCTGTTCTTCAAAAAAGGTGATAACAGCCTATTGAAGAACTATAGGCCCATTACGCTTCTGAGCCATGTTTATAAGCTGTTTTCAAGGGTCATCACGAACCGTCTCGAACACAGACTTGATGACTTCCAGCCTCCCGAACAAGCCGGTTTCCGAAGAGGCTTTAGTACCATAGACCACATTCATACGCTGCGGCAAGTTATACAGAAGACCGAGGAGTATAATTTGCCATTATGCTTAGCGTTTGTGGACTATGAAAAAGCCTTTGATTCGGTGGAAACATGGGCGGTGCTCGAGTCACTTCAGCGATGCCATATTGACTATCGGTACATTGAAGTGTTGAAGTGCTTGTATAAGAACGCCACTATGTCAGTCCGAGTACAGGAGCAGAGCACGAAGGCGATTCCATTGAGAAGAGGCGTAAGACAGGGAGACGTTATCTCTCCGAAACTGTTTACTGCCGTAATGGAAGACACCTTCAAGCTCCTGGAATGGCAAGGACTTGGCATCAATATCAACGGCGAATACATCACTCACCTTCGGTTTGCCGACGACATCGTAGTCATGGCAAAGTCGATGAAGGAACTCAGCATGATGCTCGATGACCTCAACCGAGCTTCACAACGGGTGGGCTTAAAAATGAACATGGACAAGACGAAGGTTATGTCAAATGCCAATGTTGTGCCCACCCCAATATCTGTTGAAGGATCGGTACTCGAAGTTGTGGACTCGTATATTTATCTAGGACAAGTAGTCCAATTAGGTAGGTCCAACTTCGAGAAAGAGGTCAACCGCCGAATCCAACTCGGTTGGGCAGCGTTCGGGAAACTACGCAATGTCTTTTCGTCCGATATACCTCAGTGCCTCAAGACGAAAGTCTTTGATAAATGTGTGTTACCAGTGATGACATACGGCACCGAAACGTGGTCCTTCACCATTGGCCTCATCTCGAAGCTCAAAGTCGCCCAGCGTGCTATGGAAAGGGCTATGCTCGGGGTTTCTCTACGAGATCGAATCAGAAATGAAGAAATCCGTAGACGAACTAAAGTCACCGACATAGCCCGACGGATTAGCAAGCTGAAGTGGCAATGGGCAGGCCATATAGCACGCAGAGCGGATGGCCGATGGGGTCGAAAAGTGCTCGAGTGGAGACCACGGACTAGCAAACGAAGCGTAGGACGTCCACCCACAAGGTGGACAGACGACCTTATAAAGGTCGCCGGAAGACGCTGGATGCAGGTCGCTTCCAACCGGTACATATGGAAGTCCAAAGGGGAGGCCTATGTTCAGCAGTGGACGTCCAATGGCTGAGATGATCATGATGATGATGAAGAAAGGTATTAACTGAGGTCTACTACATACACCTGTCTATATCCTAAATTTCAACCCAAATCGTTCAGCGGTGTGTCTGTTCGTTAATAGATTTTAAACATTCCGAAGATTACGTAGGTACCTAATTAAGATTTAGATTTGAAAAACCAGATTATAGTTATGCCAAACTTTAAAAAAAACAACAAGGTTTTCAATGAAACACACTGTTAAAAAGAAGCGAGTCATTCCATTTATGTGTATATACTCTCTATATATAAAAAACTAGGATATAAAGGTATTTAAAAATCTGAACACTTAATGTGCATTCCGCGTTTGGATTCGAAAATATTTTCTAACAAATCAAAAATGTGAAAAACGCACGTAAATTCATAGTAATGCGTAACACTGTTTACAATTTGGTTTAGAACAAAGATAAATAATATTATGTATATTAGAATATGCCGCGAATTCACTAATTTTGTGTATTTAAAATAAGTAAAGCAATGAGATAATTTCAATCGATTGTCTTCGCAATATATTAATGTCATAAAGGCAAAAATTTGTTCTTGTGTAGGTAATCATTACCTCTTCACGCCTAAGCGTTTAAACCGGGAGAACTTTGTAATTTATGTAAACAAATTAGACCTTATAACTTATAATTACACATTAGAGTCTTATCAGCTCTAAGCGCAAAAAAAAAACAGTGATAAACCGCTATTATTATTTCAAAGTAGTAAAAAATGCGACACGCAGCCTGAAGCAACAGACGCTGCGTAGACTTGTCTTGCTGTACAATGTATGGGATGACAGTTCTACTCTTGAAGTTTCGGCGGAATCCCGTGTGTCATAATTCTACGGCCACTGGTTCACATACAAATTGACACTCGCGTCATCTAACCCAATAAATATTTGTGGTTTAGACCATCCAATATTGGAAGTTTATCGACATTGCTAACGTTACAATCACCGCTGAAACATGCAATGTACCTCTATCTCTATAAGTTTTCAATATGTGAACGATAAACTATGTAGGTATATACCTAGTCAGGTCATAAATTCTGTCACATGTTTAATATAAAATTATTGGAACAAGTTTATTTATTATGTAACCATTTATATACCAAAATGAACTTAACAAAACATAGATTCTTATGACAATAAAGTTTATTCAAAATGACCTCCGTGATTTTGAATACAGGCCTACAATCTGCGCGGCCAGTCGTCTATCGCAGCACGAACGAGGTCCATGTCAATATCGGCTGCTGCCTTAATCAAGGATGTCTTGAGTGACTCCAAATTGGGATGAGGCTTTGAGCACGCCTTTTCCTCCAAGTGTTGCCATATCTTGTAATCTAACGGACTCAAATCTGGACTGGAGGAGGGCCAGTCTTCGTGCCGGATGAAGTCGATTTCACGCGCCGCCAGCCAGTCTTGTGTGCTCTTCGCTCTATGAGCTGGCGCCGAATCTTGTTGGAATACCCAGTGCCTGTTATTGAACATGGTATGAGAAACAGGTTCCACAAGGTTCGTCAGGACTGTATTTTGATACACAACTGCATTCGTTTTTACACCTTTCTCACAAAAATGTACCTCTGTTAAGCCCCAATAAGAAACTCCCAACCATACCATGAGCGAGGATGGAAAATGACCTCGTTGGACACGCGGAATACGGTTGCTCGCTTCTTCACTACTGTGTGCGTACACCTTATCATTTTGTTTGTTGTAGCCAACTCCCTGTAACTCCCTTACTTTTTCCGCAAAAACGTGGTCCCAAACTCACACCACTAAATTATAATACTCACGCGACACACGGACATTCATAAGGGATAACCATGCTAAATTTATTTTCTGTACATGAACTCGCCCATTCATTCACTTGGGGTGTCATTTTACTTAGTCGGATAGTGTTGAGTGAAACAGAAATATTCAATCAACATGTGCAAACGGGATGGACAAAACGAAAGAGTACAAATTTAATAAGAAAAAACTAAAATAAAAATGGCAACATTCTACCTATTTCTTTCAAACTACTTCTGTCAAATTTGACAAAAATAATGTAAACAACAACATGTTGTTCGTATTTTTAGTGATTAATAAGTTATTTCGAAGATTTTTCACAATAATGTTGATGAAAATGAATAAAATAATCCGTGGCGATGCTTGCCAAATGAATTACAAAATGTATATATACGGCGTATACAGCAGTTGCAAATAGAAAAGTGGTTGCTGCTTTTACTAAGTGTTTCTAAGAGAACAGCGTATATCTCAGGTACGTTTAAGTTAGATTAACAGTACATCATCAAGCTCATTGAACCTCATCATTGAAAACGTAAAATAATCGTTATTTTGTCCATAAATAACTATTTTGTGTTATATATTTGTTTACAACTAAAGTCATAAAATACATTATAGTATGACTGAAAATTTTTGATACTTTTCATATTGTCCAAGTTTAATGATGATATTATGTGTATGAAAAATTGCGCTTTAGGGTTCCGTACCCATAGGGGAAAACAAGACCATATAACTAAGACTTCGCTGTCCGTTCGTCTGTCTGTCTGTCATCTCACGAACCGTGATAGTTAGAAGGTTGAAATTTTCACGGATGTATTTTTGTTGCAATACTAAAAATAGAATAAAATAAAAAAGGGGCTCCCAAACAACAAAGTGCTTTTTTCCGTTTGTTTTTGTATATATGAGATGTTTCAAGAAAGAGTTCAATTCAAAAGAGTCCGACTTGCACTTGGCATTTTTATTTTGTTTTAACCCTTTCAGGACCATAAGACTAGGAGAGGTAATGTTATGGTTATTTCTGTATAATATGATCTTTTTGATGTCTATAAAACATATTTTAAAGTCAAAAAGTAAAAACCTATTTTAGTTTTTTTGGAATTTTATGGTACATGGGTGTCCCTATGGTCGTCAACGGTAAATTTTATTCGAAATTATTTACAGTTTTGTTTCAAGGCTAGAGGAATATCTAGGATCTAAACACTTATTAAAAACGCAAATTTACTACCTAAAATCATTAATTTATAAGAAATGAGTCAAGGTACAGAATAAAACAATTCAATCGGTCGTATATTACAGGTGAACTTTGCATATTATACAGGTGTTGTTAGTGCGATTATCTTTTGGAACGTGCACAATACGCGCATCATTTTCTGTTTATCGTTTTTTCGATGGATTGTAATAGGGTAGATCGATTTATAGCATTGCATAATATGGTAGGTACTTACTCATTTTTTCAGGAAGCCACAGAGACTTGCCTGATCTACAAACAACCAATTAATCTATTCTGACCGTGCTTCTCTGTGTAAATGGTATATGCGTTGTTCACTGTTATATCAAAAAGGTCAAAGAATAGTCTTAGATAATCTATCTTCTTATTCTTATTTTAACTTTGACCTGCGATCAAGCTCGTGTGTTATATTTCCTTGATTCGTTAGACCAATGCCACTCATATTTTTATTGTACTTTGATACGAAACATATTTAGTAAAAAATCGTACCTAATCGTACCATGGTAATCAACTGGAAGCTTGGCTGGTAGCCAGCTTCAATTATTGGTATGACATGATTGACCATCACTTGGTGCATTTTATGCAACCAATCTTACTCTCCAGTCTGGCTAAACAGCGACCCATGCACCCTGTCCTAACGGGACAGTAAGAGAAGCTTTGCACATGGGTACAATATACGGCTCTAACGGTGTAGGTACCGTTAATCACCCAGGTAGAAAGTTCACCCGAATTCACACGGATTTTTTATATGACACAATAATGCATTTTATGACTACTACTATTATCTTAAGGTTATCCTAAGAATCTATATCGTTTTACAGTTGGCTGTTTCTATTAATTACACGATATTTTTAAAGGTTTATGACTTTATTGAAATCAGTTTTTTTTCTTATATTGATATTGCTTGGTAACTATTCGGTTTTTGAATAACTTCATAATATTTTGTTCATATCGTCGTCCGAAAAAAGTATCCCTTCACGACCATAGGGACAGTATTGTCCCTTTTTATTTATGACTTTATAGCTTTATGAGGATCAAATTATCTAATAGTGTAGTAATTTATATTAATATAACATTAACCAGGCTATAGTTTTTTCATGAAATTTATTTATGATTCTCACTTTAACATCTTGTGAATCTTGAGAAAACTTTTTCATTTTCGCACCAAAAGATATGTCATCTTTTATAGATTATAGACACAATATAGTTCTACTTTTATGGGGCTGCTAGCAATGAATGGTTAAAATGGACATTTAAATTTTAGAAAACAAAAAAATATTTGAAATTGACCCAGAATTTATTTAGATTTTTATTTTTTTGTGTTGGGTACACGGATGTCCCCATGGTCGTCAAAGGGTTAATGTCTATTAGATGTCCCTACGTACAAGTACAAATACAATTGCTTTATTTTGGGAATTTCTTTTAACATTATATTCATGGCACCTTTTTTACTGTTACCATACTGGTACGCCTTTTTTACTTTTAAAAGATGATTTTAATCTTATTTATTTTGTATTTTCTAGGCGAATCGAAATCATCAGTCAGAAAATTTGTTTTGGAAAGTATTAAAAATAAAGGAAAATGCCCGCCTACGAGACATCGAAAAGACCACCCCACCGCAAAAAATAAAGAATTGGATTACCCTATATAAACGATTTATTACTTTATTTTAAGTATTTTTTATATTATATTTGTGTCATATAACACATCGTCTTTTATTATCATTTTATAAAAATATCTTTATTAGACGCATGTCTGTTTTATGTGAAGCATGTGTGTTACTTTTTCGCGCCAGAGCTACTTATCTGATTAAACAGAGGTCAGTGACCAATAACAGTAGCGATTTTTTTTTAAATAATTAAAGTATCAAAATTGTTTATAGTTAAATTCGGTATTGCCATACGGGTAACTCAAATATATTCTTTTATGTCAGACTAGGGTAACCTTGGTATGCTTGAAACAAAACGAATATCTCATCAACCATGCGTTCGACAAGGTAATAGCAAATTTGCCAAATTTGGTACAGAGGTAGTTAGAATCCCCAAAAAGGATATGGAATAAGTTTTATCGGTTTGTACGACAAATGTCCAAAATCCAAATTGTTCAACTAGTAGGTATTGATGTCCAATACTACTTTGGTCAAACACTAATTTGGTCCAACATGGCTTACGTCCAACTAGGAAAAATGTCCAACACGAATAATTTCCAACATGAATTTGGTCCAAAATGAAATATCTCCAATTAAGAATAATGTCCAACACGAATTGGTTTATTTCTGACGCTGTCATAGAAGAAATGAAAGGTCTTAGGAAGATCTACCTTTCAGATGTCAGTTGTCAAACTTGAAATATCAAAATCTGGAAGATCTTCAAGGTTTTTTCATTTTTTCTATGACAGCATCAGCCTAAGACGAGTATTTTCCGAAATATTGACATTTCAAGTTTGACAGCTGTCATCTGAAATGACAATCTCTCCAAGACCTTTAATTTCTTCTATGACATCATCAGCCTAAGACGAGTATTTTCCGAGATATTGACATTTCAAGTTAGACAGCTGTCATCTGAAATGAAGATCTCTCCAAGACCTTTAATTTCTTCTATGACAGCATCAGACTAAGACGAGTATTTTCCGAGATATTGACATTTCAAGTTTGACAGCTGTCATCTGAAATGACAATCTCTCCAAGACCTTTAATTTCTTCTATGACAGCATCAGCCTAAGACGAGTATTTTCCGAGATATTGACGTTTCAAGTTTGACAGCTGTCATCTGAAATGACAATCTCTCCAAGACCTTTAATTTCTTCTATGACAGCATCAGCCTAAGACGAGTATTTTCCGAGATATTGACATTTCAAGTTTGACAGCTGTCATCTGAAATGACAATCTCTCCAAGACCTTTAATTTCTTCTATGACAGCATCAGCCTAAAACGAGTATTTTCCGAGATATTGAAATTTCAAGTTTGACAGCTGTCATTGCATTGGAAATAAAGATTGTTCACTAGGTACGTGACACTTTTAATTGGACTACGGGATTAGCTATTGATAGAACCACGGATAAAATAAAACTTTATTGGACATTTTTACGAATGGATGTTTTTCATGAATGGACAATTTTCAAATTGGACCTTTTTACGATTTGACATTTTTATGAGTGGACTATTTTCCGAATGGACATTTTTATGATTGGACGTCTAAAATGTTTGTCATTTTTCATAATTGGACATTAGTCGTATAAACCTGGGCTTTCGATCGGTGTCGGCTAGTGCGGTGATAAAAGCGCGATACCAGAATCAGGTCGAATCAGGCCAAGCCGGGGGGGCCGGGTCAGGTGAATTCTTCGCTTTAGAGGTTTTTTCTTTCTTTCTTCAGACTTTTATAAAAGTCATTATTGATTTAATTCAAAAACAAATGCTCTTATTTATTGTACAAAAATAACATTTTTGTAGCGGGGGTGAAGCCGTGTGTTTGGCTAGTATACAAAATAAATATAACGTTACCTAATCGAATGCGAATGTAATGAACGACAAAGATAACATTGTTTCAGCCATGCCTAGTTTACCCTATATTTTTACGTATTTTATGTCAACTAAAATCGAAATTATATAATTTGGTTTTAAATAATATTAGTTAGCTGTGATAAGTTTTTCCTGCTTTTTACTGCCTTCTTTCCATTTTTACACCAATTTACCACACAAAAGGTCATTTTTGTCCGTTAACTATATTATTTTGGATATTTTTAAAAATCAAACGATGCGTGCATCTGTCGCTGAGCGCGTTGTGTGACTGAGCGGCGGGTGAGTTGTACTTTTTACGCCCCGCCCATATAGTTGTACTTTGCGTTGAATCACTTTTTGAGCTGTGTTCGACTTCTATTATTTCCCTAATTCGTTGGTTGTAGCTCTCTTCTACGGTAAAAATTTTTTCATCCGAAAAAAGAATTTCTCGATATTTTTTTCTCGCGTACCGCTTCAACAAAGCGCGGCATCTCTTCAGTCTCAGGTCCATTAGACGAGCATTTAAACGATGTCCTGTTTTTCTTCGATATGCCCGAAGCCCTAAGTCTTCATTTAACACCCTTTTCACCGTGGTTCTGCTTAACCCCATCTGAAGGGCCAACAGTTTCTGCTTACGTTTGGGATTTCTTTGAATTCGCGCCTTCACAGCTTTTATCACTGCTGGAGTCCTAACAGACCGAGGGCGACCACTTCTTGACCTGTCATCTACACTAGAGTCTTCATTGTATCGTTTGATGGTACGATAAACGAATCTTTTGGTTATATTCAAATTTTTCAGTATGTCAAAAATTTGAATTGGCGCGTAACCGCAACGATGCAACGCAATAACTGCAACACGGTCTTCTTCAAGCGTCCACTCCATATTTAAAAATGAGTAAAATTCTAAAAAGTATACATTTTTATTTTCATGAACAATTCGAAATTCGAATTCAATAAACTTTTTTGTGGCCAGCATTCTAAAAGAAAAGTTTTTACTGTGTGACAATACTTATGACTTGACTATATATATCAATCTTGCCAAAAAATATTTTTTGTATCATGATAATAAGATACTAAGATTTAAAAAAAAATTAAAGACCACTCATTCATTAAAAAATAAGAGAAAAAAAAATTCAAGCCTGACTTCGCTGGCTCGGTTATGTGGAGAGGATGAGTGAGGATCGTGCGGTGAAACGTGCGTATCTCGGACGAGCGACAGGCAGGCGGCCGGTTAGACGTCCGTGACATCGCTGGAAGGATGAAGTGGAAAGGGATCTGGAAGCGCTCCAGGCTCAGTCATGGCAAGAAGTAGCCCAGAATCGGGAAGAGTGGCCTAACCTTATATCGGAGGGCAAGATTCAGTTTGGGTCGCTGCGTCGTAGTAAGCACCTAAGTATCATCACTAGCATTGTCACCATCGTCAGCCCTATCGTCTCACTGCTGGTCAAACTCCTCCATCTTCATCCCATGCATCTGAAGATCATCCACATGAGCAGATCACATCCAGGTCTTCACTGTAATTGGTGCGACTAAATTCGAAGTTAGCATATTTAAACGTATAATTCGTGATTTATGAAAACCGCAAACCAAAAAATGTAAAACCACTCTTTTGTCATATTATTAGTAACTGCCCATTACTACAATATTAATACGCAACTACGCACAATTTTTCGAGCCTATAAAATGTGAAAGGAAATTCGTTCAGCGACCGCACCGCACTCGAGGTAATTGGTACTCCGGCGTAGTTAATATTCCTTACTTCACTCAACAAACCTATGCATCTTTAAATACGGCCTTTATGATGGAGGACACAATATTTTTACCTAAAACTGTTTATTAACTATGTACCTTTTTTTGACCCAAGATAAATGTGTTACGCATCATCACCCCACGCCGGGGGGCGCGGGGCGGTATGTGGGACTCCTTCGCAGAAGACGAATTTTTATATATTGTGGTTAGCTTAAACCCTGGAATAGCACATATGCTACTTTTCAGCGGGTAAAATTGCTGGCCACAGTTAGACGTAGTTAGTAACAAGCTGATGCCTTTGTTATTCGTTCAACACAGAAATCTTCCAAAGTGGCACCTTTCTCTTTAGAGGAAAAAAACACTGCAATGGTGAAAGCTTAGCTGAAATGACAACATTAGTTCAGCACATCATTTGTCGAGATAAGGAGCCGATGACAAACGTCCCGTGCGTCCCAAATTGGACGTTTTCCTGACGTAAAACAATAAGGTGCACCACCGTTCTGGAGATTAGCTGGGATTTGCGGTGCGTATGTACACCAACAACTATTAGATATTTTATATGAATAAAAAATAAAATTTTATATTATGTATAAAAAGTATTTTTCTGTACATATGTATATACTAAATTTCATAACATAAATTACTATTAACACCCAGCGGTTTTACCCCCGAAAAGTAGCCTGTGTGTTATTTTAACGCCTAACCTACCTAAATTCAGACAAAAACAACAAACAAAACTAAATTCAAACTAAATTCTATGTTCTTGTATCTGTGTGACATACTCACACAAACAAACTTTGGCCTTTATAACATATCTGCTATTCTTGTATATTGTTAACTACTCACGAAATAGTAGCGACATAAAGTCTCGAAGATTTCCTTTCAATTTTGATTGTTCCACTTCTCAAACCATAGATTACTTTATGCAGCTGATTAATTTTATGTTCAGAGTCATGTTTTGGCTAAAGGCATACATAATTTAAGCAATAGGTAAATCACCTATTTGAAAACGTATAGTCTTGTAGGTTTATCGGTCACCAAAGTCTGTAAGGGTCCAGGTTTCCCACCTCCAGCTGAATAAGTAATAAGTCAGAGGTCAAGTGTGAGTAGTCGTGCCAAAGATTAAACAAGGGCTGCAGAAGTCAGCTGAGCCCTGCCAGAGGTTGTAATCTTGACCTACATTATTCATTTAGAGATTATTAGAAGTTTCATCCTAAAGATTCCTTAAATCCGAGGTAAGATGGTACATTAATGATAGTTCTTTAAAAGCTAGCTGGACTAAATTGTATCTAATATTAAATTAGAAAGTATGAATGTACATAAGTCGACGGTCCCCACGTATACTATCGAAACTGCAAAAACACGATTTTCGTTTTATTGCATATATGGAAAGCTGAAATAAAGACCTATAATTCTATGTATAAAATATTATTTTATTTTTATCCCTTCAGCTGTTTTTCAATAGAACACTATTGAAAGTACATACAGTGAACACATTAAAACATCGAATGAGCCATTTTCGATGTTATTGGTAGTCAGTGGTATGCGCGCGCGACACGTAACTGCCTGTTTCGTTAGTGTAACTCGAAATGAGAGCGCGAACGCACGCGTTAATATTGCTATTATTTTACGGAGTCATGGTATTCATTGATAATTTTTATGAATATATTCTGATATTTTTGAATCATTGATTTCAAACTATCGAAAGTGGTAGTTTCGATATTATTCTAGAACAAAAATATTTATTTTCTATCGAATCTACCACTTTCGATAGTATTATCGGGGAAAGATTTAGAAACATTTATCGAAAGTGGCACATTCGATAGCTTTCTCTGTCAAAGACACATCGAATATGCCCCTTTCGTTACTTTTCTACGTCAAATTTTAGCAATTTCGATAGTTTTTTTATTATTTCACACATTTTCTAAATATTTTTAGAGTCTTCGGTGCTATAACAATTCACCAGCGAAGAAAGTAGATACGTTTAAATTATATTTACGGAGAAAACGAAGTGATTGATGAGTTTTTTTTTACAAAATGATTCCGGAATTGTTATTTTTGATAGCAATTAATGTTACTCCTATTCCGTCTTCCAACTCTGCTTAAGATTTTAATTGTGAATGAACCTGTGAGGAAGTAAAGCTTGTTTGAATAGAATAAAAGTTACCGACTCAGGCGGTGCGAGTAACGTAGGGCTCCTGTGCAGGTGAAGTGGTGACAGGAGTCGTAACTGCCGTGGTGTTTGCGGGCTTTGGAACTGTCACGTTTCTTGGGACGCTCTCGTGCTCGTGTCACACTGGTAGGCTGGCATAAGCCTGTCTATGGACACGACTGTATACTGGTTTGGCAGCTGGATCTTAAAAAAGGTTCCGTGCCTATGTAGTGCTTGGTACGGTCCCTCGTAAGGTGGCGTCAGCGGTTTTTAATTTATTCCACCCGTACAATGACATGTGTATAGAACAGGTCTTTGTGGATGAATACTGATCACTGTTGTCTCAGCTTCTGCTTCGGAGTCTTGGTAAACCGAGAAGACACAATTCTTGATGGCCTTGTACTCTCCCGTGTTCGGTGGATTCAGCAGAATGTCGCTCATCTGTTGCACGTCAGTCTGCTGCACGTCAGTCTGTTAATAGCATACCCAGTACGTAGCAGTACCACAGACTCAAATGCTCTCTGCTCTCAAATTGGCAGGATTTGGACTAGATCGACAACTTCAAGATGTCGAAGAGGGCTTCAGCTTGAGGCATCCATTTTCGATTTTTCAGTCGGAGTCACCATTGTGAGGATAAGAAGCTTCTTTGAATAATAGACGTGTTTATATTATAGGTAATATAATCGTCATAAATCAAGAACTTTGTAACATACCAAGAGTTAATTCACTGACCTCTGTATTAGCGTTATTAATTCTGTACCTAAGGATTGTAAACGAAATTAAACCCAAAAAATATACACCTAGGTATAATGTCTATTTACAAAATGATTGTTAGTTCATTAAAATTTTGAGTTTATGACAATAGTAAAAAATACTCTGTATTAAGACCAATTGAAAAATTACATTAAACTTATTACTAACTAGTACTCCCTGCTACGATTCATTTTGGTCTACAATGGTCGGCTGTTTCGCTGAGAGCGATCTCTTCCAGGTAACTAATCTATTAGAAGTTGTAAGTATGTATACCTAAGTTATAATATATT
The DNA here is from genome assembly GCA_947507615.1 of Hemithea aestivaria. Taxonomy (NCBI): domain Eukaryota; kingdom Metazoa; phylum Arthropoda; class Insecta; order Lepidoptera; family Geometridae; genus Hemithea; species Hemithea aestivaria. The sequence continues at coordinate 14,585,871 of OX382331.1, forward strand.
ATTATAATAAATATTGTGATTGTTATCTCGGGTCGATTTATTTTCCAAATGATTTGAATGTGTTTGTTACCTCTTCACGACTGAATTGCTGAACCGATTTAACTGAAATATGGTAGAATTGACCTAAGAATAGTACATGAGCTGCCTATATCGGGTAAAACCGCTGGCTCCATTATTTGTTTATTAGAAAAAATATGGAATAGATACCTAATTCTTTACTGAAAAACTACACACACAATATCTTTTACTTGTTATGTTTTATTTTGTAGATGCATGTTCTAATATTAATAAATGACTACCTACTTATATTTAAAATTATATTTCGCTGCGCGTCAATTCATTCAGTCCATACCAGGCATTTTACAGCACTCAGCACCCTCTTGAGTCATAATCCCGACGATTTGTGTGCGGATGGTCGAAATATTGACAAAGTGTCTGAAGTATTGTGAACGTCATGTATGAATTAAATACCTACATATCTATAGGTTCCTGAAATGTGCTGTAGAGATCTTACGAGCGCTTTGTTCGCGGGACGCTATCTCGCACTATTTGACACATTTTGAAATAATAAATTCATAAAATTAACTTTTTGGACTTGGTGGATGTGTGGAGTAACAAGAATGGACAAAATTGGAAATGAGTATGTGAGAGGAAGCCTGAAAGTTGCACCAGTGACAGAAAAATTAAAGAGTGGAAGATTGGCCTGGTATGGACATGTGATTTATTTATTTATGTGACCCACCACCTACCCATGTAAATATAATTATTTCTCTCCCTGCAAGGTTGTCTGGAAGGGATCGCTTTTAGCGATAAGACCGCCAATTGTTACACTTATGTCGTGTTTTTGTGTTATAGTATTAAGTTTTCTGTATGTTTGTAGTGTTTCAATAAAGAGTTTTCTATACTATTCTATTCTATGAAGTAGGAGACGAGCAAGACGCTCTCCTGATGTTAAGAGATAACGGCTGCCCATAATCAGTACAGTGTCACCTAGGATTTCACAATTATGTGAAATTCTAGGAGCACTGCACCAACGCAACGCTTCTTACTCAAGAGTCAGAAGAGAGAGTTATGCGGAGGGAGGAAAACCACGTGACCAAAAAGTCTATGAATATGGTCATTGGTGGTAATTCGTGAAGGGGACCCCCAAAAAACGCCCAAAGGTTTGGATAAACTGTGTGAAAGACGATATGCGTGCAAAGGGAGTGGATGAATATAATTTGACGGATGATAGAGTAGAATGGAGGAGAAAAACGTGTTGTGCCGACCCTATCTAGTGTGGGATAAGGGCAGGAAGATGATGAGAATTAACTTTTTGATAATTCCGCAAGAAGGTCGCTGCGCAATGTTATTGAACACATTTTAAAAGTGTTTTTAGTGTTATATTATTAAAAATGGCATGAGAAGCAATTTTGAAAAAAAAAATTCAAAAAATCTCATCTTGTCATATTTTAAAATATCAAACTGACAACACTTTTTAAATGTGTGCAACAATATTCTGCAGCGACCCTCTTGAGGAATTATCAACAAGTTAATTCTATGAATTTATATTTCAAAATGTGTCAAATAGTGCGAACGAGAGAGTGTCCCGCGGACTAAGCACTCTTAACAGCAGTCGTTACTGCACTGCGTTTGTCACCCTAAGATATTAGTTGTCGAATCCTGACATGCCCAGTAAGTTCGCTGGTAACATGGGCAATGTTACCAGCGAAAATACTGGGCATGAGTAGTTCAGTCCCAAACACAGTAACGCGTGCACATTAATACGTTACTGCTTAGCGGATGAATAACTGGCAAAGATTTGGTAAGTACATGCATATTTACTTTCGCATTAATAGTATAAGAACAACGATCTTTATACGTATATTATATTAGAAGGATTTTTCTTAAATCTAAGAAAACTTAGAACACAGCAGTTTGTCTTCGTCGTCATCATTTTCATCCTTTTTCAGCCCTCTGCTAGAAAATTACCACGCAATTATTAAATCAAAATAAAGCAGCGCTAAGAAAAAAATCTTTTATAAAATTATTTTATACAAAAGTATCGTAGCAAGTAGCTGATATGCCTTTGCTCACAACGAAATGACTTACAAAGTAAACCCGTGAAATATTTTAAAAGGACATCAATATATGTATTGTTTAAAATACCAATAAATTTATAATTAACAATATCATGGAGGATAATTAAAGTCATGTTATTGACATTAACATTTCCAATTTAAATTTTGGTAATATAATTGTAAATTTGGGTTCAAGTAAGTCATTTTAAACACAAAATCGGAAATATTTATTTGTTAAAACTTGGTTTAAAAATGTTATTTTATTATAAATGACATTTAGTTCAACATATTGTTTTGTGCACATAATTAAATTATTAAGCTATTTCATGTAAAAAATTTGACGTTGTGCCGTTGTGTAAGTATTTCTGCATAATGTGGATTGTAACCTAATTGCTTTGGCATCGCTGTCGTGTCGTTGTTGCTTTTATTTTCAAAATTCCTAATTAATGGAATTAGGCGTTAATTTGCGGAAACCCATTGTAATAATTATAAGAAATTAATTAATATTCAGTGTTAATTAATAACTAATAATTATTCAAAATTCCTATTAAATTTGACATAAATTTAATGATGACCCTTTGACGTTTTTACTACACAATATGATGATAATACCTTTATAATATTCGTAGTTTTAATCAAAGAAAAAACTTTCCATACTCGTGTAACTACTTAATGAAGATTAAGTACGGAATAATGAATTAGCTTGCCCTCTACTTACTTTGGGTAATGTTACATGAACGTCTACGATCAGTGACGGATTCAGGATTATCTTTGGGGGAGGGCATAACTTCAGACAAATGCGGTTTTAGCCCCAGATTCTAAAGCTCGCAAGAATAAATGTATTAAGGGGCTAAATTTCAATGTTCTAGATTTTTAAATTTTAAAAAACGATTGCCTTGTTTAGCTTTATAATTTTTGGCTTCATAAAAGTATCGAAGCAGATATTATGCAATACGGTATCTGATTTATTGTGAATTTTACAAATTTGCAGTGAATATGAAGTACGACATTCTCTACCTTGCACTTGAAGCTTTTTCCAAGACTTTTGTGCGCTCTACATTTGTAGTTAATAGTAGTATCTGTCTGAAACAAATATTTTCTATTTACTGGGTATTGAGCCATTTCCCGCCTTCTAGGTTTAGTCTAGATCTACAGTCACATCGTCGCTTAACACACACACGAGATCGTGGTTTAAGGCTAACCAATAATTTTAATTTTCTATATACATATGTATATCAATTATTGACTGTTACGCGCTACGAAGTACGCGCAGGTCCACTAGTAATGAATAATAAATACTATGTCATTGCAAACCATGAGCAGGTAGGTTTCGCTTCGTACATTCACACGTCAGATAAAAAGTACTAAAAGGAACAAGGGTAAACATTTTAAAGACCCTCGTTGTCCAGTGGCCAGTCACGGTTCTTGATAAAGGACCCTTGTCTACGGTTTGCAAGCCATTGCTAACAGTTTCTGCATGTACATGTGATAAGAATGCTAACTACTCAAGGGCAAGTTCTGTAGGTCATAAACCATAATATTTTTTAACGTACCTAATTTCTGTCTTAGCGCGCCTGCAGTGGGTTCATCCATAGACAACAAGGGTGTTACATTGGTATTTAGATTTTTAAGCGATGCCTTCAAAACATACAAATCTCCTGTTGCGACAGAAACAGAAAAATAAGAAAGAAATAAAGAAAAATAAAATAACCCTAAATCTTATTTTAAGCTAGAATTAAATGTTTTATTTTACTTTAATCTATGTTTTATTTATAGGAGTATTCCTATGTTCAGCGGTTTACCCCCTGAAAAGTGGCCTTTGTTATTTTAGGAGTAGCCTACCGAATTTCAGCCAAAACCAGCCAGCCGTTTCGGCGTGAATTGGTAACAAACATTCACACATCACCTATCGCTATTATAAATATTACTAAGACAGGAATTCCTACAGTAACCCAACAACAAAACACTTGAACGAGTATTACCACATATTTTGTAGGCACCACATACATGGTAAGCTCGTACAATGCCTAAAACACGACATGTCGTAAGTAGATTTTCTCAGTAACAGTGGTTACCGATAACATGACAATAGGGTAAAAAACGGTAATGGTTTTACCGTGCCGTATGTAAATGAACGTAAAAAGAATTGAGAAAACCGTTCAATAAATCACGTCAGATAGGCACCTAGAGGGAAAAGAAAGGCGCTTTCATCAACGCACGCCAGCTTTTGGTTTAAGTTCAGTTAGGAAGACACGCGTTCCTCCTTTTAGATAGTTGTTCCACCGAAGGCGAGAAAACGAGTAGCTATCGGCGATTTTCTCGCTCAAGAAACGTACAAAAGATACATTCTGTGTAAACAAAAGAGATGCATATGCATATAGTTGATCGCTAACTGTTCACACTGTAGGCGAGGACACGCTTCACTCGAACGCTCGCTCAGTGACACTCGCGCTTTATGAGAACTTACGCCGAGCGAGCAACCAGCGGTCATTTCTCACAGTGCTCGTCTCACTCGCTTATAGCCAAGCTACACAACTATAGGAACTACGCACTCGCTCCTCGCCGCTCGCCAACTCGTTTTACATTCTAGCTCTACTCGCTACTCGCTCATCGTAGCCGGTGGGACATCTGCCTTAAGCAGCCTACTTACCTAGCCAAGTAGCATGTAATGTAACTGATTCCTTATGTACTACGCGCCTAATGCTCTACACGACAAATGATTACTGTCTTCTCAGTACATATCTTAAGCGTTGGTTACAAGCGATTGGGGCTTGTTTTTCCCCTCAGATACTTCACATGCTACAGCTAGATGAGTAAGATAAGATAAGAAAACTCTTTATTGTATCATCATAATTTATACAATAGCTTATATCTAAAAACAGTTTACATTATTAACAGTGAGTTATAGACAATTGGCGGTCTTATCGCTAATAGCGATCTCTTCCAGACAACCTACAGGGAAAGACACAGATTTACAAATATTCGCTGTAAAGGCTTTTACATACAACGCTGTTTGTATAAAATTTATAATTTTAGTGTTATAGAAATACGAGTGTATCATCAACGTAACTATAATAGATAAATATAGAAAACGCAATTTGTCACAAAAACCTGAATGTGAACATACAAAGCTAATCCTGGTTCACTATCATACGAAACACTCGCTTTATAGCTGCTGAAAATTACCATTAGCACGTAGACTATTATAAAAAAGTCAAATACCGCACATCCATAAATCTAATTGAAGCCAAAATCAATTGATATCTTTGTACTACAAAAACAGTTTCGGAAAACTCTGTGTGTGTAATTTTTTTTATATATTTTCTTCCTGCTTCGTTGACTGGAAGAGATCGCTATTAAGGACAAGACTACCAATTTTACAATACAATACAAAACAATTGTAATACTTTTTTCCAAATGTGTCATTTTCATTTTTTCAAATGTGTTATTATTTTATGCTTTTAACCACCGGCATTTTATATTATATGTCTTTCCTTTCCCTGCTTGGTTGTCTGGAAGAAATCGCTATTAGCGATAATACCACCAATTGTAACACTTTTTATTCAAATGTGTGTACTTTTAAAGCTTATTTTACTATTTTTATGGTGTGCAATAAAATGTTTTCTGTTCTATTGTATTCCATTTTTAACCCCCGACGCAAAAACGACGGGGTGTTATAAGTTTGACGTGTCTGTCTGTCTGTCTGTCTGTGTGTGTGTGTGTGTGTGTGTGTGTGTGTGTGTGTGTGTGTGTGTGTGTGTGTGTGTGTGTGTGTGTGTGTGTATGTGTCTGTCTGTGGCATCGTAGCGCCCAAACGGATCAACGGATTTTGATTTAGTTTTTTTTGTTTGAAAGTAGAGTTAGTCGAGAGTGTTCTTAGCCATGTTTGGTGAAAATCGGTCCAAGATGGCCGCCGCTACAAAATGGCGGATTACTTTTTTCTTCCACGACCCCCTCAATATGGGTATCAAATGAAAGGGCTTAACGAGTAGATTACAGCCCACTATATAAAATTTAAAATCCAAGATGGCCGCCATCAAAAAATGGTGAATTACGTATTGCGTTGGGGGTTTTTTTAAATTTTTAATTTAATTCACTTGTTAACTTATTCAAATGTAACTATGGTGATAAATCGTCTGGTAGAGATCGCTGTTATTATCATTTTGTGTGCAAATTTATTTCTTTCTTTCTTTCTGTTAGCGATAAGACCGCCAATTGATATACTTCTATTATTTATAAACTTTTGTCTTAGTTTTAATTTCGGCATATTTTGTGATGTTACAATAAAGAGTATCATCATGTATTCGTTCATTAATAAAATAAATTATGTAATTTTAGATATCTAATTAAACGTATTCTCTACTAAACTAAACAGCACTTATTCTGTGTGTATTATGAAGCGTGGTATTTGCTTCTATTAAAATATTCTGAGTATTAATATTAATCCCATTTGAAGCTGAAACGCTCTATTGTACGATGATTAGGTTCTAATTGCTCAACCACGTTTACTGATTAGGCACCTGAACTAGACAGCCTATACAAATACCTGCTCATTATATTTCAAATTACGCTTTCCAATGTAGACCGCAAAATTATGCCTTTTCTAAACTTAGTGATTTTGCGGGATTGTGCATGATCAACATGATTTAAGTGGTTTGCGGTAGCTTTCAAGCAAGGCTTTTTTACAAGCTTTATATTACTTTCACCTGTCTGTTGTCTGTCTGTCTGTCTGTCTGTCTGTCTGTCTGTCTGTCTGTAATCAAATCTTGCAAGTTTAATTTGACCCACTTCCCGGTTTCCAATTGAGCTGAAAATTTGCATGCGTGTGTAAATCGGATGACAATGCAATATTTTTATGACATCGAGCTGATCTGATGATGGAGCTGGAAGGTGGCCAAAGGAACTCTGTCATAAAACAACGCAACCCCATCGAGTTTGGGCTCATTTGATTCGTCTTGACGAGTACTTTATGATGCAAGATGATAACAATAATTAAAGCTTGTTTTTAAAAAGTATTTTTTAAATTTCACTTGTTATCTTAGCAAATGATCGAGTAGAGCTCGATACTTGTCTATTGTTAGCAATAACGTCGCGTAGATCAATAACAGTTCCAATTTTACCTTAATTAATAAATAGTAATATAGATTATAGGTACGTTATAATTATGTAATGAAAAGATAATATTATTACATTTTGTACTTTATTTCTGAATAGTTAAAGTTAATAAATTAATTGTCATTAAAATATTAAATTTGTTGACGAAAAACAAATGAAATGCGTGGGTTCGATTTTCATTTGTGTTTCTTGTTCTCGTAACAACAAGAAACACATCAAAAATTGTCATTGCATATTTTATTAATTGCATAGCATAAAGTTGAGGGTTTTGTTTTTGCCAAGTGAGGTTTCTAAATAAAAAAAAATGGTTTATAAACCTACAACTTGCAAGGCGTCTGAACAAAACGGGTTTGACGTTCGACTGATGTTAAACGATAACGTCGGTACCTACATGAAGGTCCAATTTTCACTTTGATTAATAAATTAGGGAATAGGTACCTACACAGTTGATAACTTTGACCAAAAAAATGGCGTTCTAAGGAAACGCCAGGTCAAGAGTACCAAGAACCGCCGAGCGTGCATGAAGAATGTGATGAAAGTTGAGGAAGCGAAAGAGGTGTGACAGGATCGTACCAAATGGAGGGAAATAGTCTCTGCCTTTTTTTTTTTATCCCAGGAAAAATGCGTTACGCATCATCACCCCACGCCGGGGGGCGCGGGGCAGTATGTGGTACTCCCCCGCCAAAGATGGGAGCGGCGGGGATACCCACTAAAAAACCTGGGGGTGTCCTGCGGGACGCCATAATGCCGGGGCAACGGGTACGCTGAAGCATTCATCCGCTGCCCCGACGGCGTTTGGTCCTCACTGACAGGAGGACCCTTCCGCGGTGGGGTGAAGAGGAGTTTCACCCCACCCTCTCAAGGGGCGCGCGGAAACACCGCGCGCGCCACCTCGTGGGTCTGTGCTTGCGGCGACGAGTACCCCCGTACTCGCCGCCTAGACCCAGGTTATGGGGGCTGGAGAAGGGCGTGGAAGATGCGCCTCCGACGGCCCCTTCTCCGGGCACGCATCGGGAGGTCGGTGGTGACCTCCCGTTCGCGTTCCGCGATCTCCTTCTGCGAGATGACACTCTCGCAGAACGAAACCGCGGCCTGCCACGACTCCTCGCTCGCAACCATGGCTCTTACCATGGTTGCCAGCGAGAGTTCGCCCCCCATAACAGCGACGAGGGCACGGCGCTCACTGACCCAAGCTGGGCACTCCTCCAGTGTGTGCTGCGCCGTATCCACGTCGCTACTACAGTGGTGGCAAGCAGGGGTCGGTTCCCTGCCGGCTACGTGGTGCAAGTACTTTCCGAAGCATCCGTGCCCGGAAAGCACCTGCACGAGTCGGAAGGTCAAGGACCCGTGCTCTCTGTCCGTCCACTGCTGGAGTAGTGGACGGACTGCCACCAAAATAGTCTCTGCCTACCCCAACTGGAACCAGGTATGATTATATGTATGTTACAGTTAATAAACAGAACTAGTACCTACTCGTACTTATGTTATATATGACATCGAGACACCGCAAGTACCTATAATAAATTGTATCAATAAAAATGTAGGCTTAGGTCCTGTGCATTCCGTAAAGCAGTTTCAAGTTCCGCGCCATACATTCACTTGCTTGCGAAATATCTATATATAAACTGTATTCGTTAACTTTGGTTTAGATCATAAACTGATTATTGTACAATGTGGAGCGAAATACGTTATTTATTTAGATAAGGGCCGGCAAGTAAAAAACTTTACCTATATCAGCGCGCGAAACTCATGGTCGCCATCTGATTAATTTAGAAATATAAAGATAGTTAAATTATTGGGCTGAAGTGTCTCATATAACTCTTGAGTAAGAAGCATTGGTGCAGTTCATCTAGAAATTACATCGTTGTAATTTCTAGATGAACTGCACCAATGCTTCTTACTTCTTGAAATCCTGTTAGCACTGTACTGATTATGGACAGCGTTATCTCTTACCACCAGGAGAGCGTCATGCTTGACTTCTTACTATACTCTTTGCATTAAATAAAACGTAGAATTTAATTTCAATGTTTTGATCAATATTTAACGAGACAAACTCGACGTTCAGATGTTAAGCGATAACGCCTGTCCATTACCGTTGCAGTGATATAATTGAACATAATTAGTTAGAAGTTAAAAACATTGACCGAGAACTTGTCCACTACCTCACAACATAACGTAACTGACAAAATTATACGATTTAGTACTTCACGAGTGGAATATTAAGCAGAATTTGTGACAATGAGCATGCAATATGCGTCTCATGCGGCATTATGGCATTTGCGACGAATTATATTAAAATGATATTGTTGATTCACTTAAGTACTCGTTAAAAGGTAGTGACTAGGCCAGGTAGGTGGGTAGGCCTAGGCTAGGTAGTATGGCCGGGAATTACCGTTCTTAATTTATTTAACAAGTGATACTTTGCGGGTAAATATATACGAGTTACTAAAGAAATAAGTTACTGTAGGTAAAACTACCGGATCGATGGACCGAGTTAAGTGTCTTGCCATGGGGTAGGCCTGTCCCCAGCTCATCCACCAAGCGATGATGAAACAATACTACAGAAAAATGAAACAACATACATACATAATATACCCACTGATAATAATGTATAGCTTGTTGGTTATGTATAGCTTGTAGGTTTCCATTCGTTCTTTGAAAAATTTCCACTTTAAAATTAAGTAAACGCACGGTAGGTTATTACAAAAATAAATGCAACTAATATTTTTGATAAATATTATGCATATTTAAATAAAAGCCTGTCGGGACAGGATACCGGGCACGTAGCGTAGTAGCCTATATGTGTCACTGTCACTCTAATGTCGCGTCGCTCATACTGGAGCCACTCAGGCATGGTTTACAGCGTGGATATAACGGGCGAGAAGAATAAGACTACACACCACAATATGATTAGTTTTATTACACTTGCAAACAGTTACATTACAATGTGATTAGGGATGATATTACACAACTCTGAATTACACAATATTAACGGGGACCGAGTGTTCCGCAAAGCTACGAACGCTTCGATGACTAATTCGATACCCAAACCGTATAGTGACCGTCCCAGTCGCCCGTCAAAGGTAAAGTGTCCGTCCCGGTCGCCAGCCAAGCGTAAAGTGAGCCTCCGTCGTCTACACAGCTCAATATAATACCTCACGCCCGTCCGCCCTACCGCTCGCTCACAACAGCGCCCCTAGCGGACGACCGTGCAACTAGATTCAACTCAACTCGACTCTCATTGGCTAACGTCACTTCCCGTCACTCCCATTACATGTCAACCGATCACGAAAATGCGATGTTGCCTGCGTTACACAAGAGAGGCGCCACTTCCGTCTCTGGTCCACCGAATTTGACTATGTGGCGTCTAAACTAAGTAGCTATAATCTAAGCTGCCGATAAGCCATATTATAAGGTTTCTCAAAATTCTAACAATGTTCTTTAACCTGATAGTTGTCAGTTTTCGATTGGTAATTTTAGTCCAAAAAGCGCTCAGGCCTCTGTTCTAGACTAGTCTAGTCTCAGGTTTCTCGATTCCGCCTTTAACCTATATAAAAGAAAATATGGCAAACTGGCTGATCTATCAGCGCACAGCTCAAGCGAAAGATAGAAAAGAAGAAGCGAAAGATTCAAAAGATTGAATTGATGATAGACAAATTTAGATGTGACGATAAGAAAAATAACTAAACTACACTAGAATTTTAGTTTTTTAAAGTTTGATCATGTAAATCGGACCCTCGAAGGTCGTCCCATCGAGTAGATTTCAAGTTTGTCCGTAGCTAGTTACGATTGACATTTTCAACATCTCAAACTTTGTTCTGACAAGTTACTAAAAGGGCTCTTGGGTTTCTTGTCATGTACACTGTGTACTTACGTACTATGCTATAGAATACACTATATATGTATTATTTATACTTATACCTTCTTGGAACTAAACAATATCTATTAATTCAATGTGTTCGAAATCGACAAAAGTAACCTAAAACTATATTTTAACCCACTTCAAATAAGGAGTTCCCAATTCGTTGCAAACTTTTTTTTTACTTGATTCTAAAACATCTTCATATCATTTTCATTCTTTAAAATGAGTAGGTAATCGATGCAAAAAAAAATAAAAGAACAAAATTCTGACGAAAGAATTATAAACTTTACCGCCTTTTTGTGAAATCGGTAAAATGTAGCAAATATAACATTGTAATTTCTATTTGTACTATTAGATTAAGCACCTTGATTAAAGACGATGTAATTATCATCGAACAAGTAAATATTAGTGAACTGATTGATTTGCAATGTGCGTGAACTTAATTAACTATTTGCATCTTGAAATCGTCTTGCAATTAGTGGAACTATTATAATAACAATTAGGTGGGAAATTTCGCTGAATAAGGCCGCAAGTGATTTTTATTTTAATATTTTTTCAATATTGCTAGATTTTTAGAATTTAAATTTAATATGATCAAATATTGTATGCATATAAGTAAATCTTAATACTCGTATTATGTGTAGACAATGAAAATAGTAAGTCACGTTTTCCAAAAGTTAAGACCGCTTTTAGTTGTCGAAAGAAAACAAGATTATTCTGATACAGTAATTATTGTAATAAAAAAATTAGAAGTCTTATAAGACTTCTTTGTTTCAACCACCAAGAAAAGAAAGTGGTTTGAAGAGAATGATGTCTTGGTCAAACTTGACAATATAGTCATAAGCGATTTCTATGCTATGTAATAAAATCCGTTTAAACTAAAGCAAAGGCATCGTAGCACTGTTTGTGATTCTCCATTACTAAGGAAATGTTCATAAACATTGAACATTGCTTGTTTGCCATGAATGACCATTAAAATACGTATTTATTTATATTTAATTAGTATCAACTATGAAACGGTAACTATTTTCGACCACGGTCATGTCAACATGTCTTTATATGCACATTTTACTCGATCGGAGGAAAATGGAAAATAAAATAAATGCTCATCAAACAACGCACAACAACTAATTGCTGATATTACGATAATATGAAAAACAAGTGAATTAAATTAAAAATTTAAAAAAACCCCCAACGCAATACGTAATTCACCATTTTTTGATGGCGGCCATCTTGGATTTTAAATTTTATATAGTGGGCTGTAATCTACTCGTTAAGCCCTTTCATTTGATACCCATATTGAGGGGGTCGTGGAAGAAAAAAGTAATCCGCCATTTTGTAGCGGCGGCCATCTTGGACCGATTTTCACCAAACATGGCTAAGAACACTCTCGACTAACTCTACTTTCAAACAAAAAAAACTAAATCAAAATCCGTTGATCCGTTTGGGCGCTACGATGCCACAGACAGACACATACACACACACACACACACACACACACACACACACACACACACACACACACACACACACAGAGACAGACAGACACGTCAAACTTATAACACCCCGTCGTTTTTGCGTCGGGGGTTAAAAAATTTAACTGACTTTCAGTTAAAAAATTTTGCTAAAAATCTTGAGACTAAAGCTTTTTGACCACCCGGAAGGAATTCTCAACATAATAATGAGTCATTTACATCTGCTGCCTACAATGCTCTATGTACTCGTATAATTTTACAGTAAATGTAAAAAACAAACATAATTCACTTAAGAATTCATCGCAGTAGACATGTGGTCCAACTTAAATAACACATTACGTTTTTTTGTTTCACGAGAACGGGTTTTTCATAATAAGGAATCGTATGTTAGTAGTTATGTACGTGATGAAAATTACTATAACACATGAATTATTATAATTTTCTTAATAAATATGTTAAAAACAATAAATTGTATCATTTCCGAGATCTTGTCAGATTAAAATTACAATATTTTAACCAGATTTTAGATAAAGTTCAACCATTTAAAAATACAGTTGTTAGCTAATAAACGATCTAAATATAAGTATAATAATATACTTGTACTATACTGTTCTAAATAATTATAATCAATAAATAATATTTTTTTTAGAAAATATCAGAAATACACTTTTTTATTCTAATTCCGTGCCCTAACATACTCGCTTATGATTTTTTTTTAGCTTCAGCGCCTCTGGTCGTGTCTGTCATATTTTTCTTCTAAATATATAAAAGGAAAGAGTGACTGATTCACTGACTGACTGATCTGGTCAACACACTGCCAATACCGCTGATCGGAAAGGATTGAAATTTGGAACATTAATAGATTTCGTTACTTAGATTTTCACTAAGAAAGGATTTTCGCATATCTACGGCCAAAGCGAGCATAAGCTAGTTATTAGTAATAGCAATCGAAAGACTAATAATTATTTTACTTTTTATTCACACTAAACACATAATATCAACAAACGGAGCAAAATTTCAGACATAATACTTAACAATTATTTATAGTACATTACTTAATATTACTTCATCAGATAACATTAAAATAAATTTATGACTACTTTGTACTTTCATACAAATGTAACGGTAATTATCATAAACGTGGGGTTGGTAAAAGGTCCTGAAGAACAGATTCTATAGCCAATTTTTGAGTTTTTAAGTACAAAGAGCCAATATGTAATTTTTAAATAACATAATTAAAATATGGAATTAATGCTAATATCGCGTGTTCCACGAACAGTTCATTCGGCGTATGCACTTAACAACTATTTTAACTAATCTATCAATTAACGAACTCAATATCACAAGGTTATCATCACACAGTTCACAACACAAACACTTCATAAACATAATATCTTGTCACAAAACTGAGGGACCTGTTGACTCGCATCTATGGAACTTTTATGGCACATCTGGTGCTCGACACACACATTATCCAGAATCAGCAAAAAGTCCACCAAATTAATACAAATTGGGTAACAAATAATGATGAAAAGTTTAAATTTTAAATAAAAATATTAGAAACACCAGAATGTATATAGATGTGTGGAGATGCGTGAGGTCAGCCCATACGCATGATGTTGCGGCGTCGCAGCAGCCGCTCTACAGCGTAGAACACGCGCTCCGACCCTCAGTAGGGGCAGATGATGCCGCCTGCGCCCGGCATCCCTATAGACTGAGGGTAGTGCACTCTGCACAGATCCTTCCACGACTTCCCACCACGATTGAGCTTCTTTACTCCGTACCCTTCTGAATCGTACGACTGTCCGTAGTGTCCGTAGTTTCTGTAACCACCGTACCCGTACGATCTTCTGCCGTTCCCGTTGATCGCGTCGTAGATGGCGTCGAAAAACGGCGCGCAATCAACGCAGTGCGCGAGCAGCGCGAACGCAGCGAGGATCAGGAGGAGACGCATCGCGGAAGGGTGGCGAGTGGCAATTGTGTCAATCAGTTGGCGGTCAGTGCGGCCTCGGCCTGCGGAAGCTCGCTCCGGTGCCGTTTAATCACGAATGGTGGCGGGCGTTCACGCCGCCGGCTTATATATCGGCCTCGGATCATCCGACGGCGTCAACACGGGCGCGCGCGCAGGGTTCACGGTCTACACCCTGGAATCGCATTGAGATATATTAGTGCGGAATATTTGAAGGAGAGCCGTCGGTTTTTCAAGCACCAATTCCGTAAACAGGAAGACAATCGCTCAGTTAGTAGGGACCGTGTGCGTTAGACTAACGAAACTAGAACGTGGCACGGGCGGCTGCAGTTAAAGTCAAAGTTACTACCTGTTGGGCAACCGGAGCTGCATTTACATGGTCTTGCGCCAGGTGAGCTGCAACTGTGGCCTAATTGCGACAAATATCTGTCTCGAGTAATAGTCCATCATCGTACGATACGCTGACTCATAGCTGGTTGACAGGTATCACATGAAGCTGACCTTGTGCTTTCTATATGTGCTCTACATTTGTCGAAAAGTAAGTACCTATTTGAATGAATCGTTTGAAGAGGAGTGAAGAGTTGACAAGCGAGTGAGGTAATAGGTGTCGTGGAGTCTTGTCTGCGGCCAATGTTAAGGTAAACCGGAGTCAAGTTCAGAGCGCTGGCAGTGGGCGATCGTTCACCTCCACTCTCAACCGTCAGCCTCACATGCGCGCTGTCATTCCACATCAGGCGCGGTGCTCGATATCTTCCAGTTATTTATATTTAAAATGACATATAAATGATTTACAGGACTTAATACTCGTATCTATTGATCTAATTGTATGCCATGGAACTAATAAATGTGTAGAATAACTTTATAATAAGAAACCAAAATATACGTACCAACGTAAATAGATAAAATTTTGCTCATTAAATCCAAAATTACGAAGTGCAGCAATTTGCCCTCAATTTAAAAAGTAATAAAATATTATTAAAATTAATGAAAGCTAGATGTATTGAACAGGATAAGGACATGGAAATAATTTATTATTAATGGTAATAAAGTCTAGAAATAAACTGGTAACATAAAGTATAATAATTCAAAAACAAGTACACACCTAGGCCCTATATTCGGTCTATAAATAATAACGGCCACATGCTAACTTTTCGTAATCCTTATCTAGAACATGACATGTTTTAGAGTAACAGGTGTTATAGGATTATTACCACAAATTGGTAGCCATTTTGTTATAAGGATAATGTAAAACTTAATTTATTGGTAAACAGTAAACACTCATGATATTGCAATAAAGCAGAGGCCGCGCTCCAGAATCAACCAAAGTAGTGCAGTTAATACTAAAAAAAATACGTTTTCATGCATATCTCATATTTTATACATATTATGATACGTAACCTTTATACTATGTTCGCTAGTTACTAGTTGTCTTTTCGTTGTAGGTTTGTCCTACAATTTCTAGGTCATAAAAACTACCATTGAATTAAACCCATCAAAAACTGTTAAATCTATGAAAGCACCTTCAACAACTTATTATTTTTTATTATTTGATATTTGGCATTGACAAATTGGTACCCCGGGGTAGATGGGAGTGGTTGAAGGAAGATGGACGGTCAAATTGAGGACCATGCGTATCATGAGGAAGGCATATGTCCAGCCATGAAGTAAAACGAATTAATGCTATTTATTTCTATAAAAATATGACACTTTTTTTCTAATGTGTAATCGTTTTAAGCTTATTTTTCTGTATTGATGGTGTGCAATAAAGTGTTATCTATTCTATTCTATTATGGTGACTTGGCAATGACTCGTGATTGAACTTAGCTTAGCATGGCTTCACTATAGTTTTAGTGTGTGCTATCTGTTTTTATTCAGTGAGTGAACATAAGTACCGTATTAGATATAATCGTAGTTTGAATTATTACCATACACTTACGTCCAAGGGGTAGCGATACTAGGTCACAGTCAGTTATTTATAGGTCAGTGTAGACCTACTCGTAAGTAGAGCAAGTTAAATTGTTATTCACTACGCTATTTTTCGATGAACTGACTATATAGGTACCTATACTAACTGTATCTATGGCTAAAAATATTAGACCAATATAAAAATTGAAAACAAAAATTAAAGTTTCTTAATCAATTTTAATGTAATAAGAATAAATGTTTTTTTTTTTTAAGATATCTGAATTATTAACGATTAAAATTATGAAAGTAACTAAAATGTAATTCAATTAATTGTTGTATTGTAAACATAATGCTGGCGCAAACTACAACGGGCCGCATTGCAACGCAACGTAAAAATCCGCTAGCGTACATTTTATAAAAACTAAAACGCACAATACAAGCACGGGTTTTGTTATGCGATCTTAGATTTAAAGAAAATAGGAGGATACGGTACGCGCTATCGTTTGATATAGCCAAACTGAGGCATGCTTGGTCGGAAAGTGTCATGAAGTAAAATTGTGTGCTTGAACTTAATTAGGGTTGTCCTTTTGCGAGACGCCTGAACCGTATCTTCCCTTGATATTTTAACCTAAGTATGCGATGCGCTTTGTCCTGATGTGGTTATTTATCCTAGTCCTTGCAATCCAAAATGACACAGTATCCAACGTTATTCTGGAATTTAATTAATTAAAGCTAGACTTGTTTTAAGTTTAATTATATCAGATATCTTTTAAATTTAATTTCATTATAACACTTTAAATTTGAGTGCAAAGTTGCAGATCAAACGTAAAGAATTAACAAACTTACACTCCTTCTTTTATGTGTTTAATATTGGTGTTACGAAATAATTAGTCTTCCAAAACTATTCTCACTGTAATCACCAAGCCGTTAAAGGTATCCTAATTTATCATCATTACAATAACAAGTCCTCGTGGCGTCCTCAATACGTTCGCAAAACAATAATAATAATCAGTTGGTAAACGATCTAAGCTCAAATGGCAAGCTTCTTACCAGAGAATGCCATTCTTGTCACGTGCTCAAAGGTCCGAGTCCTAGCCATATACGCAATGTACACATTGCAGGCAGACTGGGTAATAAAGACCGGGTCCAGAAAGGGCGAATATAAGTATTTTATCCGTTATTCTAACTACCATAACACAAGCATTAGGTTGCTTAGCTTGGGGTTAGGTGGCGCTGTGTGAAATGTTCTAAAATAAGTATTTATTTTATTTATTTATTAAATTTGCCATGAAATTATTCGCGCGAGTTCGAGATATAGGACGCCCATACTCCATTGCATCCAGAAGCATCGCTTTAATTAATGGCTCGCGCAATCGATATCGCGCGAGTGAATGTCGCACTTTTAGGACAAAATATAAACTAAATATTATAAACAATTTCAATTCATAGTTTAATATTTATATTAGGCCTTGAATAATTGAACTTATATTGATGTTTCGTGGTAAAAAAAAATATTTCATAAGTTTAGTTGTTCCTGATGAATGGCGATTAAATTATTTATTTGTTATAAAGTGTTTATCGAGACCAGTTTGAAATAAAGAGTTGAGGAACTAAAGCTAAAATGTTGCTGAGCTAATGACCACAATTAAGTTTGTACTGATCAGGATTTTTTTTAATTAACTGAATGGCATCAATTTCATTCGATAAAGGGAGGTGTCCACAATTATAACTATAGGCTGTGATTGCAAACGCATTGATTTATGCCCCATAGTTTGCAGCAAAATTACGGGATGTATAAAGCTATAGAATGTTTCTAATTGAACACTGGGGGCATCAGTACTTGAGCTTTCGCAACTTTATGGCAAAAGTTGATGTTTTGATAATAATATGGAATTATGTTTTACGATTTTGAAGATTAACTAAGTTTTTGTACCTACATAATATTATACTGGGTTGTTGGCTCGAGAACCTAAAGTGAGTGGAGTTTTCTCCAACTCGATCTGTCCTACATCACTTTTTCCTCTCCTCTTCTGCTTTGTGTAATATGCCCGTCCAACTAAAAAAGTAAGTTTGCACAAAGGCTTACGCA
This sequence comes from Hemithea aestivaria, assembly GCA_947507615.1. NCBI lineage: Eukaryota > Metazoa > Arthropoda > Insecta > Lepidoptera > Geometridae > Hemithea > Hemithea aestivaria. The sequence continues at coordinate 14,604,346 of OX382331.1, forward strand.
AAGTATCAAATTTTGTCGATCGATCGAATCAAAGTATCAGCAGAGAAAACAACTTCAAAAGTACTTTTTGAATGAGATTTTGATACTTCGCAAACCCTTGAGCTAAGTGGAGGCAGGCTTCAAGATCATATTATAGGTACCTTTACCTATTTATTTTTTATTGTATTTGGCAACTGTTAACAACGTTTAAGGTAACGGAGTGCAGTTTATGATCGGTATAGTTACGTAGTTAAAAAAATCATACTAAAGCAGTTATCGTCTCCGCAAATTTCAAATCAACTAATTGTAAATTACAGCTAATAATTTATAAGCGCCATATTTAATATATTTTGTGAAATATAGGCCTAATAATGTTATGAATTGAGACGAAATATCTCATTAATTATGCCTTTCAGTATAAGCTGTTGTAAAAGTGATCGTGCAGTGTAATTACAACCTGCGATCACGATGCCAGGGTTGGCACTTCAATCGATTCTCATAGATTTTGTATATTCTCTTAATTATTTTATGTAGAAGCGTCGCGTCGACAGATTACCATGCTAGCTGGACCCATGCTATCATTGCATGCATTCTGAACCGAATATATTGAAATATTTTATGTATTTGCTACCCTTTACTGTATCACTACTGGGCATATACCTCCCCTGGGATTTATCCCACCTTGGCTCAATTTACAAAATGGTTTAGTCTTCTACTATCTACGACCGCATCATTGCTTAACATCACGGCTAAACTAGGCTAAGCTATATTCACTAAAAATGTGCTTTTAGAGGATAAAACAAACGTACAAACGCTCAGAATGACGGAAACACAATACACACACCCTATTATCTACTTCGCCATGTTTGTATTTTGTATCACCTAGTGTGCAATAAACGTAAATTCTAAAGACATATTTCCACAACCGGCTCAGCGTGGTATTGTCTGATTGATGAATCAGTTAACCCAAACAAGTTTCTTGACCAATTCATTATAGGAAGTGTTCGAAAGCCCTGCTACGAAATAGGCTTACAAACAATTTCGCAACTTCATCGGCTGATCGCAATGCGATTCGTTCCGAACCAAACGAATTAGGCTCCATCCAAATGATATTTGCCGGCCAAATGTTTGATTAATTGGTAACAAACTCGATGGAGACCGACTGAATCCCTGATTAGTAATGTGATTCAGTTATATTGGCAATCTACAACAACAAAAATGTATGTAGCAGGATTCGATTTTACGAGAACGTGATACGAACATTTTAACAAAATATACGCACTAACAAAGGTACATACTACAAACACACCTACTCTAGGTACAGTTTTTACCAACTTAGTCTTTGGTATCCAGCCCCTCAAGCACAGACGCCGCGTAGACTTGTCTTGCTGTCAAGTCAACTGTAATCCCATACATTCACAAAAGTACTACTTTCTTCTCTTGAAGTTACGTCGGAATCCCATACGTCATGCTACGGCCGCAGACAAACAAAAAATGAAGAATCTATGTAGTATTATTGCTTAGGTAGAGATGTATACTCCATTAAAGTATTTGTATGTTGGCACTTACCGTAGCCACCATTTTATAGGAAAAGGTGTAAAACCTTTTAATAAGTTTACAGAGTTTCTCAAGGTTACCAAAAGACGGTTCTTCCAGTCCAATGTTCGCTAAAGCAAATAACTCTTGTCAACGCTTATCGCCTGACATGTGAACAAACCTTATTCAGGCTTCTGTTTCGGCTTTGAGACAAAGTTGCCTTTTGCAAGTTTCTGTTTTGCGTCGCGTTATATCATAGGTGTTTAGAACTGTCTGGTCTCTTGCTGTCTTTTTGTGGTTCAAAGGAAAAGTTAAGGGCCATGTGCTCACGTGTAATATCTTCCTAAGCAGGCCTTATTGCATGAAGTTTGTTATTATTTCCTTAAAGTACAATTGAAAACAATGTTCATATATAGCTACATAATATAATATTGGTCATAGTTCTGATATACAAAACATAAATGTTGTTGTCTTGATGACGCATTTTCCGTTAAAAGCGAAGGACGTTCGAGCAAACTAATTAATAAGATTATTTTAACTTGATGGTCACTAATGTGCGGGAAGGTACTTCCCGGTCGGTAACACCCTGTCGTCAACACTGTTGACGTTCGGAAAATAAAACCCTACACAAACAGCCAAACAAAAGCAAATAAAAGCCTATAAAAACAGTTGAATAGCGAGTCTAAGAAACAGAAACAACTGTTACTAAATAAGAATACTTATATGAAGAACTTTAGAACAAGAACAAAAAAAGAGTTTTGAGTTTGAGAACAAAATAAATAGGCTAAACAGTTAGAAGAACCCTCGATAAAACAAAACATGAAAACTTTTCTTCCTATAATATATTCCAAATGTTCATAATAATATCGATTCTTTATTCATCGTGTACGTCTCAAAGAGGTTATTCATGCCGTCGATTCATGACGACTAGCTATTCTGAAGGAAACGTCTACGTAAAGGGCATGAATGGAGAATTGAGAATATTTTTAACATAGGAACCGTTGCTTTTGTGATGTATACTTCTGAGAATTGACCTCTTTAATACTGTGTCTATTCATTTCTATACATATTACTTATATAGAGCTAAATTTAACGTCCCACTCAAACGTTACTTAAATATTTTAGGTATGTTCTTTGAATGTCATTTCATTAGGGTTCCGTACCTCGAAAGGAAAAAACGGAACCCTTATAGGATCACTTTGTTATTTATTATTTATTTATTAATTAGACGGCTCTATAGCCAATTACACTAATTAATCAGTTAGTATTTGTTGTCCGTCCATCCATCCGTCCGCCCGTCCGTCCGTCTGTCTGTCTGTTTGTCTGACAAGAGCTTTTTTCTCAGGAACGCGTGGAGGTATCAATCTGAAATTTATAGAATATACTTAGGTCTACTGCCTCTTAAAGCTGTGAAAAAATCAAACTTCTAGGCAAACGCAATCAAAAAATAAAGTCGAATCGAAACCTACAGGGTACTTCCCGTGACATTATTTACTTAGGTTTGTGTGGGTTGGTACGGAACCCTTGGTGCTCGACTCAGACTCGTACTTGACCGGGTTTTTTTTAATGTAATTATTGTTGTTATTAAGATAAAAATAATACCATGGTCGCCTGAATGAGATCGCTCACAGCGATAAGGCCGCCTATTGTGGATCAAACTGTATTTTTAAAAGTTGGTAGTTATATAAGTTAAATTTTAATTTTCTTCTGATCTAAATAAACAGTATTCTTATCTTATTCTGATTTGTCATTAAAAATATACCGATAAATGCCAATTTACATTGAATAATAGACTATTAGATATTATTAGATTTTCCTATTAATGTAAGTATTATGAGATCGTTATTTATGGATATTATATTTTGTATTGATAATCTATTTATAATCTAAATTCTAAATTAGTAAATTTAGTGTTTTTTTTATGTGATGAAGTAGAAGACGAGCAAGACGCTCTCCTGATGTTAAGAGATAACGGCTGCCCATAATCAGTACAGTGTTACCTAGGATTTCACAATAATGTGAAATTCTAGGAGCACTGCACCAACGCTTCTTACTCAAGAGTCATGAGATGTTAAGACTCTTTAGCCCAGTAATTTCACTAGCTACAGTGCCCTCCTACCGGAGCACAGTGATGTTTGCACATCACTGCTCAGGCGGTAGAATAACTGGCACTGTTGGGGTACCCACCTAGACGACCTCCTGCAAAGGAAGTCTACCCCCGGTAATGCAGGTCACATTGAAATATAAACTTAATAAAAAATAAGATATAATGCACTAATTTTGCTTGGTGGTGGGATCATGACGTCACAGCGTGAAACATTTCAGAAAAATAAGTGTAAAAGCGCATCCCCACCCTAAAACTTATAAAAGCTCTAGGTATATCTTAGATATTTTTAATTTATTCACAATACGAAAAATACGAAAGTTATATTTTATTATTTTTATTATTTAATATCTACATTTATGTAGTTCATTGACCAAACTCGTAAGTAATTCTGTGCAAGTTCCGTAGCTCGGTTTAGTCGCATAAAATGTACGTAAAACATAATTCATTGTATAAAAGTCGCCAATGACCAATAGGTATCTGTTAAAAGCCAATAAACTTTTAAGGCCAAAGAAAAACTTGTACGTTCACTGAACTTTATGATTGCAGGTACTTTAACTTATTTATGGCAAGTGCATTTAATATAAAAAATACTATGGGGCTGGTTAATCTACTAAGTGTCTAGCATGGCGTGTGGGATATAGCGAGATCCTGTAGTTTTTTAATGCAAATAAGTAAGAAGACGAGCAAGACGCTCTCCTGTTGGCAAGAGATAACGCTGCCCATAATTAGTACAGCGCTACTCAGGATTTCACAGTGGTGAAAAATTCTAGGCGCACTGCACCAACGCAACGCTTACTTAAGAGTCACAAGATAACAATATTAAAGAAACGAAGAAAGAGACGAAGTCAGATTTCATTAGATTAGTTCAAGTAGAAAGGAAAAAGGGGGGTGGTCTTGGTAGGAAAGATCACCCTTTCATTGGCGTAGGGGTCCGGTGAATGACCGGGCCACCGCCGGGGTGGGATGGTGAATGCAACTGCGACCCCATCCTGCCCCATAAAGGCGGAAAGACGGCCTACCGAGGGGTTTTAGTGGGTATTATTGCCGGCCTTGCACTCCCGCTGGCAATTGAGTCCCACATAACCCGTGCCTCTCCCCCGGGAGGTACGAGTATGCATAAAAGCATTTCCCCACGTAAAAAAAATGGTAGATAGGAAACTAGTATCCAGCATAGTAGTCCAAGAAAAAATATGAAATCGATTTCTAAACAAATCTTTAAAAAATGGGTGATCCAGTGGTCCCACAACTTATTGCTAATTTTTTGCAAATATTACAATAAAACAAATTGTACGAAACCCTTGGTGGGCGAATCAGACTTGCATTATTCGGTTTTATTTTTATAAAATTCGCTTGTGCGTAGTATATTCAGTTGCTGAATTAAAATATGCAAAGGGTCATTTTCTTTGTTTGACTTCCTGCATCGTCACAAAGGTGTTATAGAATCATCCTCATTACCACAATAGAGCAATTCAAGATGCAACTTTACGATAAAACACATTACATGTCATAACAAAGATGATGTTGCATGTTAAGGTTATCATAAAAATATATATGACCACATAATATTAGTATGTCAGTTAATAAAATATTTGGTTGACCCGGATCTTGAACCAGTATAAGCAAAAACTGAAAAATCTTTATGATAACAAAACTGCATAGAAATACCCAGCGCGGTATTGTTCGTTAGCTTCAGCGAACATCGCCCAGGTTTAAACAGGCCTTCATAATGATAATAAATCTATTTCAGGCCAAAAAAGTGTTCCTGCGGGTCGCCACACGACTAACATACACATGAAATATTATTATAAGCCCCACTTTGTGTAATCTTGTAGACGGCAGAAGTTCGAATTTCTTTATCTTCTTGACTAATTTCATTTTAGACTTTTGAGAAAATTCTTTGCTTGCATCAGTCCAATTAAAACACAAAATATATTTTAATTTAGAACTAAAACAATAATTATTTAATTATATTATTTCTGCGTATTTTACAGCATTATCCTTATAAATAATGATGTTGATTCCACAAATAGTGCAATAACAACGGTTCAACAGAACCGATATCTTGGATCAAGGCTGTCCCAAGGAGCATGGTCGAAGTTGAACGGTAATTATTCTAATTCTGACTTAATAAATATAAATACACATACATGGTTGAATGAGTAAACATTTGTCACTGCATATAAGATAAAATTTGTTATGAGGATAATTAATAATAACTCATAAATATACGATTAATTAAAAACAAAAATCTGTATACAACGCAGTAAAAGGAATGCCATTATCTGCTTTTCGGCATGCTTAAGGCTGCGTTTCCACCGAGATGTGCGAGGATGCGTAGGTAGGTAGTAGGGATGTGTTTGTAAAGAACCAATAGAATCGCTTCATTTACCTCGTCTCGGTCAGCACTGCTCTGGTAGAAACGGCTCAGTGCAGCTAGATTTTGGCGCAAACAAAACAAGCGAGGAATGTGTGCGAGGGATGTGTTGCGAGGAATGTGTACGAGGGATGTGTGCGATGGATGCGTTGCGAGGTTTGCGTTACTCTGCTCCCACTACACCGCACCCCCGTCGACACATTTCACAGCTTCGTAACGCATCCTCACACCACACATTAATGCGCATTTTTACAGCTCCGCTACACATCAATCAAGACCAGATAAGAATCAGATCAAGACGCTCTCCTGATGGTAAGAGATAACGCTGCCCATAATCAGTACAGTGCTACCCAGTGCACTGTGCCAACGCTTCTTACTTGAGAGTCATAAGATGTTAAGACTCTTCAGCCCAGTAATTTCACTAGCTACAGTGCCCTCCTACCGAAGCACAGCAATGTTTGCACATCACTGCTCAGGCGGTAGAATAACTGGCACTGTTGGGGTACCCACCTAGTCGACCTCCTGCAAAGGAAGTCTACCCCCGGTGTACTTCACTGAACACCGTGCTGGAACACAGTCGTATTGACCGTTTGACAATACAGTACTGTACAGTGGACAGTGTGTGGTAACTATAACTACGGCCGAAGCCTGCTATAGAAAAAAACGTTATTCTAATAATGGAATTTTCCTTATATCATCTGCATGGGAAATAGCCAACCCTCTAATACCAACAAGTTTATAATAGGACAATAACAAGAAGATCCTGCACTTCAAGTCCATTGCCAAATGTATTAGCAACGTAGCAGATCCCAGGGAACGGCCTTAAGAACTATTGCCGAAACCGATCATAGCCTAGTGACCTTTAGTGCCTGACGAATTATATTAATGCAACTCAATGCCGTCGGGACTTGGGACTCGTGTTTTCGAGTGGACGTTGACTCACCGTGCAAATATTAAATTACAGGTAGGTATTGTCTTTACACGTTACTCTAATACTTTAAACATATACTATAGGCATGGGGTCTTATTCCCTACAATGATTTTTTAGTTCAAAATAATTTCGCTAGATGGCGTTACATGTATCGATAAATTAATAGAGGTTGTGAAAAGTTCAGAGCAGGAAAATATTATAGGTAAAAAATTGTATATACTACTTTTAAAAAATCCCCTTAGTATAGAGAAATGAAAATAATTTGCTTGTAACTTAAATTTCGATAATTTTACAAAATTCAATAATTATCGGCGTTCCTCTGGCGGAAATTCTTTGGTACTACGTTGAGACTGGCAAACAATCACTGTTCACTTAGTTCAAATTAGGAAGGTGGCGCTGTTATAAAGTTTTTCTCGCGTTTTGTTTTTTATACATGTCTAGTATAATGTATTGTATAGTGTTAATATATAATTGATAAATGAACTACAAAGGATACTTAAAAAAACTTTAGCGAATTAATTTTCCTCGTGAATGATATTTTATTCCTGAATAGGTATTTTATATTGAAATTTAAATTCTTATGAACTTAGTTGGTAGGTATGTTTTTTTTTTTATTGCTGAGTAGTGAGTAGCGTGAAATTACATGAATAATGGTCATTATGGGATAAACTATTGTTCCACACATAGGTACATTCTTCGTGACGCAATGTATAACAAGTAGAATTAAAAAATATCATTATTTTTAATGGTTTCCATTTTCATTATAAATTTAGATCCATAAGTTAGTTTAGAACCTATCACCACACAAAATTACATCGATCAAAGCCTGTAAACTGTCAGATCACAAAAATTAGTACCTACCCACAGGGCCGGTTTTAACATTACCAGCGCCCTGGGCGAGATTTCTACGGCGCCCCCTAAAAAGCAATTCAAACCCATACTAAAAACGAAAAAGGAAAAATTTCCAGGATTTTTTTCTGGGCCGAATCCGATGGGCAAAATCATGGGTATCTAGAAAAAAATACACCTTTCCAGCTAGCTGCGAGCTCTGAGAAAATTTTGAATTTTTCAGCACGTAGCACGAGCTGCGTTTAGCTTGCTCCGAGTGGCAAAGAAACTAAATAAGTATTCTTTTATTTATAAAAACGCGAGCAGCTCGCTGCGAGCGCCGCGAAAATTTAGATTTTTTTAACACGAATGATGTGCGTTTAGCTTGCTTCGAGTGGCAAAGAAACTAAATGTCCTTATTCATAAAAGCGCGAGCGCCGAGAAAATTTTGAATTTTTCAGCACGAGTGATGTGCGTTAAGCTTGCTTCGAGTGGCAAAGAATCTAAATGTCCTTATTTATAAAAGCGCGAGTAACTCGCTGCGAGCGCCGAGAAAATTTTGAATTTTTCAGCACGAATGATGTGCGTTTAGCTTGCTTCGAGTGGTAAAGAATCTAAATGTCCTTATTTATAAAAGCGCGAGTAACTCGCTGCGAGCGCCGAAAATATTTCGAATTTTTCAGCACGAACGATGTGCGTTTAGCTTGCTTCGAATGGCAAAGAAAGTAAATTTTCTCATTTATAAAAGCGCGAGCAGCTCGCTGCGAGCGCTGAGAAAATTTTGAATTTTTCAGAACGAATGATGTGCGTTTATCTTCCTTCGAGTGGCAAAGAAACTAAATGTTCTTATAAAAGCGCGAGCAGCTCGCTATGAGCACCAAGAAATATTGAATTTTTCAGAACCAATGGGCGCCCCATTATAGAGCCTGTGGCGCCCCTTTTATCCGGCGCCCTGGGCGGTCGCCCAACCGCGCCCTACCCTAACGCCGGCACTGCCTACCCAGTAGATATGAGATTGAGCGCCGAGGGGTAAAACCGCCGGCGGCGGAATCGGCGCGCGGCGACGCGAAGCAAAGCATGTTTTTGGTCAAAATTATAGAAAATTCAAAAAGTACAGTGATTTAAGCTTAGGAATATTTTTGTTTATTATCTAAATAATTAAATAAGTACTATTAAAATATTTTATTGAACTATTATAATTGATTATAAATATTATTGGAGCGATATTTGTAAAAAATCAAAGAAACTTTAAAATTCTTATGAATCTACAATTACAAAGGTGCCACATAGTGCGGCTCCTTAGCTCGATTTTGTATGGAGGTATGACCCCGAGCGGCAGAAAGCATGAAACTTGGCATGCGTATAGCTTTACCGTTCATAAGAAGAAATTTTAGTAGAAACACCCCCCCCCCCCACGACAATGTATCCACCTCTCCCCCACTTATATGACCCTATTTTTGGTTTTTGAGTTTTTCTTGAAAACTATGAGAGCTAGAATAAAAATGTCAATGACAAGTTTATTCTCCATAAAATTATCTACAATATTGTTTTTAATAGTACCTATATATTGCCAGGACTTCAATAGTATATTTTCTAAAATGCCATACAAGACGTTCTCTGGACGCAAAACATGTCGTTTTCATGTAGAGGTTTGAAACTTGGCACAATGTTTCCTTATCTCCAAATAAGCTGAATAAGATCGAAAACCCCCTTATTACCCCTTCTGGCAGCAAGGAGGGGGGGCAAAAGGGGCCGCGCCACCTTGCTTCATATTTTTTTTTTTAATACGGGATAGGCCTACGTTTGACCACATCCCACCTGATGGAAAGTGAAAATGCGGTCGACGATGGATCACGTAAGATGCCTAGAAAGGTACCTATTCACTCGTGACTTGAAGATACCCAAGTTGTACCGCTCGGGAAACACGGATGACGGCAAAGTGTTCCAAACGCGACCAGTTCTCATTAAGAAAGACGAAGCAAAACGCTTAGTGCGGGCAGTAGGTAACGCCACTAAGTAAGGATGCCGCTTTGCCGTCTGCCGCGACGTCCGTTTGTAGAATGGGCTTGGAGGAATTAGTTCGTGTAATTCCTGCGCACACTCACCAAAATGAATCCTATAGAAGACCGATAACGAGGCGACCATTCTACGGTGTTCAAGGCTCTGCAGCCGAGATTCCGTGAGCTTTTGGTCACCAACTAGCTTTTTGGCACGTCTCTCAATCGACTCCAGTGTCTGAAGCTGGTATTTGGCAGTACCATCCCAAAGATGAGAACAGTACTCCATACACGACCGGACTTGTGCTTGGTACAGCGTTAGCAGCTGTCCCGGTGTGAAGTATTGCCTCACCTTTGCCAAAATACCTAGCTTCCTGGCAGCCAATTAACTCAAGGAGACCATTTAGAGCCATTTAGAGCCAGGAAAATTTATGTGTCAATTTCGGATAAACCGATGATATAGATTTCATTTCTGATCTAGACACGCGGTAGCGTGTCAAGCCAAGGTCAAGCAAAAGAACTGGCGACCGCACCGTGTGTTATATTACACGAGTCATCTGAAGCACGTTTTGACGACTTTTTACACCCTTGTTATACAAAAACTATTGCACATAGACAAGTTAAATTTGGCACATATACTCCAATATATGAACTACATCTGTGTTCCAAATTCCAATAACACAGCTCAAGCGGTTATTGAGATATAAACATCCAGTAATCGGTGAAGTTAACACATACTGAGGGATAGATCAAAAGTAATATCCCAGTTCCATATGACCTAGAAAGTTCAAATTTAGCATTCATATAGGTAATGTCCTAGTAACATAGGAAAAAATCAGAAAGTAGTAAATTTTTATCGTTATTAATAATTTCAAATTTAAAAAAAAATAAAAACTAAATTAAAATTAATAAAAAAAATAAAATAACAGAAATTAATTAATTATTAAATAAATAATTTTAATAAATAATTTTAATTAATTATTTTAATTATTTAATAATTTTTTTAATTTATTTTTTTAAAGAAATATCTAGTTCATTAAGCTTCTTTGTAATTGTTTGGTTTGCAATAAAGAATTATTCTATTCTATTCTAATAATGTTAAAGTATGGTAATAATTTGCAAATTAAATATGATCCACTTCCCGATTTCCGATTAAGCTGAAATTTGGCATGCTTGTATAAATCGGATGACAATGCAATATAATTGTGACGTGGAGGTGATCTGATGATGGAGCTGGAAGGTGGCCATAGTAACTCCGTCATTATATGACAGATAGATATAACACTTTATTGGAACACAAGAAAAATAAAATATTTTGATTTATATGATGAAACCCCATCGTGTTTGAGCTCATTTGATTTGTCTTGACGAGTACTTTGATACTATATAGTAACCAGGGTCTGATGATGGTGCTGGAAGGTGGCCATAGCAACTCCATAATTAAACGACAACCCCATCGTGTTTGAGTTCGTTTGATTCGTCTTGACGAGTACCTTGGTGCTAGATGGTAATAATAAATGCTTGTTTTAAAACAAAATATTTTATTTAACCAAATTTATCAGTTTTAGTACTTAAATACAATTAAATTATAGGTATTTTGGACCACGGCAGTGCATTACATTATCATGAAATCATGGATAAGTACCTACTATTATCTGTATAAAAAGTAATAATATCCTATCAAAAACATAAATGTGAAATTAGAGCCAAGTTCAATATAATATTTTTATTATATAGGTACCTATGCGTTGGTTGTATGTTGACTTCAAAGACAAAAGAAGTGAGATCTAAATGGGTGCCAAGTTCAATAATTAGTCTTGAAAAATACAGCATAAAAATATTCTAAAAATAAATATTTTATAGCCTGAGATCTGACTTGGCTTGTTCTCATATTATATTATATGACGGGGAATGCGATGAGATGGTGGATATTACTTATGTTTTGGATCAGCCAACACTTTAAAGGTGGATGGACTCCTCCAAATCTCTTCACCATAATTAAAAATCATTACTAAAATAATAAATCGACTGCTCGACCGTTCTGACAAATTATATCTGCCTTCCATCCACCTCCTGATCCAAGGAGAGCCATTGTCTACTACGTTGCCAGTATTAATTCAAAATAAGGTTGCAATAAAACTTATCAATATCCTCCGCGCTGACATATACGAATTATTATAATTAACTTGCCTACTAAAACTGCCGATAAAACTAGCCGCCATGGTACGTAGGTCTCTTTCGTGACTGTTTTTGTAAGCAGGTATCTCATCATCATCATCATCTCAGCCGTAAGACGTCCACTGCTGAACATTAGATCTCAGGCTATAAAATATTTATTTTTAGAATATTTTATGTTATAATATATTTCAGGACTAATTATTCAACTTGGCACCCATTTAGATCTCACTTCTTTTGGCCAAAAAACTAAAAATTAAAAAAATTACCAATTTTTTGTGTTTCAATTCATTGTATGTATATTTTACACTGGTAGTTTTTTTTTTAAATTAAAACATCAAAATAAATTTTTGAGAAAAATAAGGTAAACTAAAAATTTTCTAACAATAAATTCGTGGCTAAAATATTTTCTTTTGGCATTAAATAATAAAACATTTAATTTAAAGTAATATTCTCCCAGAGTTAATTAAATAAAGCAAGGTGGCGTGGCCCCTTTTGCTTGGGGTTATAGGGTTTTTGATCTTAATCAGCTTATTTGGAGATAAGGAATCATTGTGCCAAGTTTCAAACCTCTGCATGAAAACGACATGTTTTGCGCCCAGAGAACATCTTACATGGCATTTTGAAAATATTCAAAAAAGAAACTAATCATATTTTTGAAACTATAATAATTGAAACTATAATATTTTATACTATATTATTATAAGTCCTGTGAATATACTATAAAGGACAATATTGTAGAAAATTTTATGGAGAATTAAACTTTTGTTATTCTAGCTCTCATAGTTTTTAAGGAAAACTTAAAAAACTAAAAATAGGGACAAAAAAGTGGGGGGGGGGGAGAGGTGGAAATATTGTCGTGGGGGGCTGTTTCTACTAAAATTTCTGCTTATAAACGGTAAAGCTATACGCATGCCAAGTTTCATGCTTTCTGCCGCTCGGGGTCGTACCTCCATACAAAATCGAGCTAAGGAGCCGCACTATTCTTACAAACTTTCACGTTTATAATTTATAATTAATTTTAGACCCACTTAGCTGTGCCCGCTGTTCTATAATCTATGTGTTGTTCCAAAGTCTAAACTATCCTTATACAAAATTTCAGCTCAATCGGTCCACTCGTTTAGGCGTGAAAGAGTAACAAACACACACCCAGACATCCATTCTTACAAACTTTCACGTTTATAATATTTAGTAAGATGTTATCGTGTACCTATGAATAGTAGGTAAATATCATGAATTAGGTACCTACACGAAATTATTCATATTCAGCATAATATGAAGTAGAGTAACTTAATCGATTAAATTCAATTTAGTTCCGCCATGAATCATAAATTCCGCGGGACCACTTAATAAATGAAAAGCAATCTACTACTACTACTCTGCGGTCCTTATCAAAAGTGCAATAACTCGGTTTTTGGGTGTAACAGAGTTATTTACATATTCATGATCAGCAAATCGAGCTCTATATTGCCTTCTTTGATATTTTTAACTTATCAGTTGAATATGCTGATTTTTAGGGTTCCGTAGCCAAATGGCAAAAAACGGATTCCTTACAGATTCGTCATGTCTGTCCGTCCGTCCGTCCGAATGTATGTCACAGCCACTTCTTTCCGGAACTATAAGAACTATTACTGTTGGAAGTTGGTCAGTAGATGTATTCGGTAAACCACATTAAGATTTTTACACAAAAATAGAAAAAAAAAACAACAAACTTTTCATCAAACCCAAACGTGTATCTCTGGATAGGTCTTAAAAAATTATATTGTGGTTTCGTAAATATTTTTTTTCTAAACTGAATAGTTTGCGCGAGAGACGCTTCAAAAGTGGAAAAATGTGTGTGTCCTCCCCCCGTAACTCCTAAAATAAGCAAACTTCCACCGGAAATTGGTTTGAACGAGATCTAATAATTAGTTTTTTTTAAATATAAATCTTAAACCGCATTTTACCTTTCATTCAATCAACTCAAAGAATTTATTATGAAAAAAATTATATTATGTAACTTACTGCTACGGAACCCTTCATGGGCGAGTCCAACTAGCACTTGGCGCTTTTTTTTTAATTATAACCGCAATATTTCTGAGATATGGTCTTGGTTTACTTAACAAGAGTGAAATGACTAAAGTAATGGCAAAGTGAGCTAAAATAATGCGTTATTTTACTAACGATAACTGCAATATGTGTGGTTACTTTATTTGTAGAAAGTATTCAAAATTTAAAAGTCTCATTCACTAGTCGTAAGGGCAATAACAATGAATTATTGCATTTTAACTAAGCTTGTCTTACCAATGAAAACTACAAAAGCTCAGGCACTTATTGCACTTATGGTTAGAAAATAGGTAGGTACTTGTACCTATCTGCAACTCAAAACTGAAAAATATGTTGATTAACTAAAGATAAGGGCAATAACTACAAAACTTGTTACGGTTATGGCTAGCAAACATTTTTTCTATTTATGAAATAATCTTAGATATCATTACAATACCATCTTTTTAAATAGCTGTATTAACATATTTATTATTTCTAAATAATTATTGCTAAAAAAAAACGATTTTTTCATGTTTTATTATTTCATAATAGATAATTAATGGAACTAAGTGTTACTTTGAGGAAATCCATCACAACAATTATTAGCTATTATTAAATGTTTAGTGTTAATTCCGCTAACCACCGCCGGTTTTAGCGGAATTAACACTAAATATTTAATAATAGCTAATAATTATTTCATAATAGTCTATACATTTTATTATTTCATAATATTCTATACATTTTTATCTATAATCTTGTAAAAGTTTCGAGTCGATACGTTGTATGGGCATAGAGATACAAACAAAACAAAAATTAAAATATATATCTGCGTTTTTCTCGAAATTAAATTCATCGACGTTATTGCACTTTAAAATAAGGACGGCAGTACTGCTGTAGGTACCTACTCGATGAGCGCCATCTGTTGGCCCCTTACTATTAAGCGTTTAGTAAATCCATAGGCACGCGACAGATGGCGCTTGCAATCGCCTGAAATCGATACTGTCATAGCGTCATCTAGCGACAACAGAGGTCAAACAAAATAGCCCGCAGAATAGCCCGAGTTAGGACGGTCCAAATTTTTTGTATGAGATGAGGTATCTGTACTAGTATTCTTTTATCTGTGCTATAGGTTTTTAAGTAAATGTAACTTATTATCTATGTAAACTAACAATAAACTGTAAAGGCGGGCCGTCGTTGGTGGGACGTAGAGGGTCTGCCGGTTTCCCAGTTCTCCATAAGGACGAAGCGGAAAGTACCACTGGGTTATTTAGTACCTACCTTGCTGCGCCCATCTTCGGCGTATGAGTCCCACATACCACCCTGCGCCCCCCGGCGTAGGGTGATGATGCGTAAAGAATTTTTCCCAGTTTCAAAAAAAAAGAGTATATGTTTTCACTGTACCTACCTCTATTGTGACAGTATGCCTGATGATGAGCAGTTCCCTATGGATTATGGAAACCTGCAGCACCAAATTTCATGACTTTTTTGCAAACCTATATGAAAAAAATATACCGGTATGACTAGGACTACGAATATTAGGAATTCATCAATTTTGAATCTTTAGTTTAAAAAATATATCGGACATAAATAGGTATTCAACAAAAATCCGAAAAAATATTTACGGAAATATCATTTTTATCAGTAAGTAGTAGTTTTCTTGAATAATTATGCGGAAGTTCATACACAATCAACATATTTGCGAAAATACAAGTAATTTGTATCATAATTTCATTGAACCTGATTAGTGCTTTTGAGTTCTGATTAAAAGGTTATCGATGTATATAAGTATACATATACAGGAACATTAGATACATAATTTTCCCATTGCTAGCTAAGAGCGCCTTACTACGTCTTTTTACCCGCTGTACTGTAGGCTATGTGTTATTCCAGGGTCTTAAGTTATCTCTATACCAAATTCCAGCTCAATCGGTCTACCCGTTTAGGCATGAAGAAGTACTCGTAACAAACGACTTACAATAAAGAGATGTGATGTGTGTGTGTGTGTGATTGTGTGTACAATAAAGAGTTTTCTATTCTATTCTATACACACTCACAAACTTTCGCATTTATAATATTAGTGTAAATTACAGCTATCGCTAATAAAAAAGAATATTATTTTAAATAATCGCTATGTATTGTTTTTTTAGGATACAACAGTACTATGCATTGTGTGGTAAAACGTGTAGTGTATCTTGTATGGTAGCATGCGCACGCACCGGCATTGAACTTGAGTGAGGTCAGTTTATTGCGGAGTGCGGAACCAGCCGCCAGACAGCGAGTAGGGCTCCACGGGGACACTAACGTGACTCCTTATTTTACAATTGACATGCAAAACGTTTCCTAGTTGGTCTCTAACGAAACATGTTTGACGATTTCAACTTTTACATTTTTTTAAACAAAATATGATAGTGACTTTATAATATCACTAAGCAATCATGTCAAATTATTCACTAAATAACCCACCCCTGCCAAATAAGGTGCCCATTACGCTCGCGGCATTGCCACGTTAAATAGCGATGGCCAACCTGAAACGACCCTGACCGGGAGTCACAATTTTTTTTAAATAATTCGTTCATTTCCAACATTTCTTATATTTTGACCACGATCTCACCTGATTACAGATAAGCCACGCGACGATGCGGAAGAAAAACTGTTTTCAAACCTCAGTTTCTAGAAGTTACTTAAAAATAACGAAACCAGAGGGTAGCACTATGCCCAGCAGTGGGCTAATAACAAGAATTGGAGCTTCTACTCCAACAGAACAGGTTAGGTACACCTACTCTACTTACATTGTCAGTAAAATCATAATTATATAGGTTGCGTGGCCAACCTATGTAGGTATATGTTGCTGTTTCAGAAAAAGAAGCTAAGAAGGGCGGAAAAGGATGTTAAAGAATATTATGTTTACCTAATATGCATGTCTGTTAATAATTAATTAGAAACTCCTGGGGGTCGATAAAATCTCGAAAAGGTTGCATGCAAACATTAATTATGTACCTAAGTAAAATATATAGGTGTTTAGAAGTAGGAAACCCTCGAAACATTGGCGTATTGAAACTGCAGAATCAACACTCGGCATAATTAGTTAACCCACCCTGCGAGTAGGGTCGCCATTTCTCAATTCTACAAAATTCATTCTCGTAAATTTTTCCTTGTAGCTGCGTTTACTTGAGTGAAAATAGGTAATTTGAGAATTACCTACTTGTTTTAATAATTAATAACAAGTGAATTTACAAATACACCCGAATGATGTCGATCTAAATTGCTCCTGGGATCTAATTTGGTCCCAAACCCATGGGAAAATAGATAAAAAGTGGCATCCCGCAGGAACACCGCCAGGTTATGTAGAGTTGGTAAGTATTCCCACCGGGGGCGCAATGCGGGAGCAATTTCTCTTGGGTAAAAAATAGAGCTTGATAGTGGATGGTTAAAACACCTGCAACCTCGCAGGCCCAGGCAGCTAACATCATAAACAAGAACATGTGATATTATGTGACTTTTGATAATTTGTAACATTTAACTTTCATACAAAAATAATTATTCAGAGCATTCTGATATTTTTTTGTTTTTTTTTTATTTAGTCTATGCTGTCCCACTACTGGGCAAAGATCTCCCCTAACTTTTTTTATCTACGACGAAGTAAGAAGACGATGAAGACGCTCTTCTGATGGTAAGAGTACAGTGTCTTCATAATTAATTAGTACAGTGCTACCACAACAAACAAAGGTAAAATTCTGGGTGCACTGCGCCAACGCTTCTTACTTGAGAGTCATAAAATGTTAAGACTCTTCAGCCCAGTAATTTCACTAGCTACAGTGCCCTCCTACCGAAGCACAGTAATGTTTGCACATCACTGCTCAGGGGGTAGAATAACTGGTTCTGTTGGGGTACCCACTAGTCGACCTCCTGCAAAGGAAGTCTACCCCCGGTAAATTTCACCACGTGACTCCAGATAAAAAATTAAATTGTCATTTTTATATGAAAGTAAAATGTAACAAATTATCAAAAGTCACATATCACATATTGTTTATGATGTTGGCTACCTGGTCCTGGAAGGTTGCAGATGTTTTAAAAAGATCCTGTATATCATTTATTTTCTTTTGTACGTAAATACACTAATAATTGGCCACCCTACAAACGACAAAACAAATTTTTCATCGGTAGAATATTTACATAACCGCGCTCGCGTCTCCGCTCCTGTAATTGGGTTCCTTTGACCCATTGTAATGGTAATAGGACCTTAGCTCGAATTGGGGTTTATAGGACTACCCTCTCCCGAATAACAACTTTGCATATAATTATACTGAACTCTGACTACTTATTTATAACGTGTTATACATAGGGTTATTGATATATCATTCAAAACAATATAAAAGTATTTGCCTTTACTTTTCATTCTGAAGATGTATAGGTAAAACCTCATTTTTGTACGGAATATAGGTATTATAAGGTCCTCTAATTGAAGCTTAATTACCTCCCCAATAAAATGTAGATCTATACATCAGTATACTGATTTACTAATAACCCTGTATGTATACTCGAGATCAAAGCTGCTATAAGTTTTGTCTACGGCGCTGGATGCTACGGAATTTTGTCTACGAGCTTCGACGCCTTCACCTTCGACGTAGCACCGTAGATATTTTTTTATATTAAAATATTTTAGGCTTTCATGAAATCCAAGAAATGAGATACTTATGACACGAATAATAAGCCTTTTACAATTTATTTCGATACTAATTTTGATTGTTGTTAAAGAACATAGAACGGTTAGGTAATAATAGGCGTTTTTGAATTTCGTCGCATAATCCAATCGTGTAGTGTGTTATACAACCAATTTATGAAACTCCTTTTAACTTCTCTAAGAACATTATTTACGGTTTACAGTGATTGCCAATTGCCACCAGTGTAAATTGTCCAATAATATAAGAAATGGTAAGCTTTGGTAGAGGCACAGTAAAGTATCTCTTTACCGTGGTAGAGGCTAGTTACCATGTCTACCACTCACTGAACAAAACCGTGTTGCCAAGCGGTCATTATAGCCGCGTTCCGGGATGATGTTCAGTGAAGCCAGGGAGGGATTTATACCGCCTTTCAGGTTTAGTCTGCTACCAACTACGACCGCATCGTCGCTTAACATTACTCGACATCGTGGTCTAACCTATTATGGAAAAAAATACTTAATAGATAGGACCCTTTATGGTGCTCGCACATAATTTATCCGCATCGACCGCGCCGAAAGAATTTTAGTATAGGAAATCTTCTTCCGATTCGCATGATACGACTCCGGCAAGTGTGCGAGGTTTGATGACATTTCATATAAAGAATTCAAAATTCGATTCCTTCGGCGCGGTCGATGCGGATAAATGTGCTTTCACCATTAATAACTTCGTAATGCAAGTAATCATCTTGTTCTATCATGTCAAACAGAATCGATGACGAATACACACGAGGTACATTTAGTTACATAGATCTTACGTAGGTGTACCTACCCAAATATATTTGTGTTGTAGATTACGCGTGGGTTTACCGCATATTTGTGAGAAGATTGAAGTCTAGTAAATATCTAGGAAGCGGTACCTAATTGGTTAAGCCTTTGCGTGCGATGCCTCTGATGAAATAATATATTGAATACGTCAAATAGATTTTTTATTTTAACTGAATATTTATGTAACAAGCTTCGGGGCAAAAGACAACGCGATAGGTAGGTAAAGAGTTAAATAAAAAGGGTAAGCACGGCAAGCTAAAGGATTTTGTCATATAAAGTATAAAATAGTAGTGTAAAGTATAAAGTTTGGTTGCCTGGAAAAGATCGCTCACAGCGATAAGGCCGCCCCTTGTGGACCAAATTTTTGTTTAGTTTAAATACTAGTTTTTAAGTCCAATTGTATTGTTTTGGTTCCAATAAAGAGTATTTTTATCTTATCTATCTTAAAGTCGTGCTAAAGCTGTGGAGGTGGTTTCAAAAGTTCGCTACAGCACTAAAATTAAATTAAAATATTCTGAACCGTCTAAATCATGCAGCGTCAAACCGCTTTATTATGTTCATGCAAGTTCATGGATAGACCTACGTACATAGGCGTACCCAGGGGGGGGCAGGGGGGGGCAGCTGCCCCCCCCTGGAAATCGAATGTCTTATATTATATCTGTAGAATAAGAAATAAAATTTTCTTGGCGCTCGCAATAAGGCGATCACACACGTTTCTTAGTCAGAATTATATATTTTTTAGCTTTTAGTAACAATATTTCATTTTTTCACCACTCGGAGCGTACTAAATGCACACTTTTTGTCATCATATTTATAAAATTTCTTGGCACTTGCACCAAGTTCGTAGGTAGCTATCACAGATCATAATATCTCTGTAGTATATGGTAGCTATAATGGTAGTAGTAGTATATCTCTTACATATAACTTTCGTGGCCAGAAATAGGATATTTTCTTGGGGCTCGAAATAAGCCGTTCGCACATTTTCCATAATCAAGATTTGAAATTTTCTCGGCTCGCAGCAAACTGCTTGCGCTTTTATTAGTAAGAACATTCCAGTTTCTTGCAACTCGGAACGAACTAAGCTCACCTTTCGTAGTCAGAAATATAAAAAATACTCGGCGCTCGTAAATTGTACGCGCTCTTATAAGTGAAAATATTTAAATTTCTAACCGCTCAGAAAAAGATAACTGCACGTTTTTCGTTGTCAAATGTATACAATTTTCTTGGCAATAACAGCAAGCTGCTTGCGCTATTTTACGGAAGAATATTTTAATTTTCCTACTGCTCGAAGTAAATTATCTGCACTTTTTCGTTGTTGCTCTCCTATAATATGTCAGAATATTTAAATTTCTAGCCCCTCAGGGAAAGATAACTCTTTTCGTAGTCCAAAATATAAAAATTTTCTCGTCGCACGCAGTAAGCTGCTCGCGCTGTTTTAAATAAGAATAATTTAATTTTCCAACCGCTCGGAGCAAGTTAACCGCACTCTTTTCGTTGCCAAAAATATAAAATTTTCTCGGCGCTCACAGCAAGCTGCTCGCGCTATTGTAAGGAAGAATATTATAATTTTTCTACCGCTCGGAGCAAGTTTACCGCACTTTTTTCTTTGACAAAAATATAAAATTTTCTTAGCGCTCGCAGCAAGCTGCTCGCGCTTTTTTATGGAAGTATATTTTTATTTTTCTACCGCTCGCAGCAAATTAACTGCAGTATTTTCGCTAACAAAAATATAAAATTTTCTCGGGGCTCGCAGCAAGCTGCTCGCGCTATTTAAAGGAAGAATATCTTAATTTTCCTACCGCTCTCTGCGAGCCGAACTCAAAGTATGGCGTACCTTTTAAATAGGTCCTACCTGCTCAACGTTAAAACATATATAAGGCACATAACACAGGCATAAAGTTCAAGTTCAGTAAAAAAAATCTGAACCCGCCCTTGCCTGCCCCCCCTAGACCAGAAGCTGGGTACGCCTATGCCTACGTATACAGTTCTATCACAATAATAATTGTGCATACACATTGATTAAAGTGTATTTGTGGTCTTCATAAAATAACTATAAGAAAATGAATAAATAAATCCTTAGGTAACACTTCGATAACAGTTAAGTATTTATTGTTCATATTGTTTGGTTCATAATAATTTTATATTATAATTTACGTCATAGCCAAAATAAGTCTCTAAATTACAAATTACTATTCCCTTTTCACTTTAGACCTAAAAAACAATTCAACAATTTTTAACAAAATAAATATCAACAATTTATAAATTCTATAAAGTGCCATCCCTAACAACACGAATATGAATATAAGTACAATAGCGACATCTATGAGTAGCCCCTCGAACCACGTGCTCTGTTTGGAAGGTAAGGACGGCGGCGCGGACTGGTGACGCGCTACGTACTCTGTCCAGTAGATGGCGCTATCCATCACTGGGACCGGACGGTCGTGCCAGAGACGCGATATTCTTTTAGCGTTTTCTTGCTTTCTGTAACAAAAATAAACAAATACATCGTATATTTGAATTAAAACGTGCCACGGGCCACGTCGCCCTCTACTATGTATTATTGAACGAGAGCTTGAAGTCGGTTTAATGTTTCTTTTTAATTGTTATAAGTTTTGCGTAGTTAAAATGTTACCAATGCTATGCTCGGTGTCTCTCTGAAGGATCGCATCAGAAATGAGGTGATCCGGAGAGAACCAGAGTTACCGATATACGATATAGCCGAAGGGATTAGCAAGCTAAAGTGGCAATGGGCTGGCTGGTCACATTTGCCGTAGATCCGACAACCGTTGGGGTAGACGAGTTCTCGAGTGGAGACCACGTCTCGGTAAACGTAGTGTAGGGCGCCCATGGGCGAGATGGGGCGATGATATCCGGAGAAGAAAATCGGAGAACCGAGTTAAGTAGCGTGCTGATGATGATGATGAACATTGTGTCCTATGTCCTATTTATATGGGTCATTTTCAAAAAAACTGTACACTGCGGAAAAATTGATGAAAATATGTAAGATCGTGGCAAAGCTTTTATTGTGGCCAATATATATTAATTAGTCATTTAATTATTAGAAATTGGTATTAAAATGAATAAATTTAATTCATTTACTGAAATATTAAGATTTTACTACACTCAGGTATCACAATATATTCCACTCCGAAACTTTTTACTAATGTTGATAAATAATATAAATAAAGCAAGTTTTGCAATAAAAAGTTGTTCAATCGGTGTAATGTACCTTAAAGTTCATAAATAATAAATAGGAAAATAAAATCAACTTAACAAACTCAAGGAATCGTACATTAAGTTTCCATTACGTTACTCTTTGGATAAAAATGAGGAATAAATTTACTTTTTTTTTATTATTGCAGCACTTAAGAGCTATATAACTCAATTATTATTGAGAGACCAAAAATATTAAACCATAAAAATAAACGCACCATAAAAATCACATAGCACTTCGTTAATTATTAAAACTTAGACAAAATTATAAATGGGACAGTTACGGAACGGAGTGCATTGGTAATGGAAAAGATTTCTTAAGCCTAAGACATACTGATAGTAAAAATCATCAAGCAATGAATTTAATTATTACAATCAATAATATCTTCACCAAAACATTTTCAAAATAAAAAAAAAATTCAAATCATAATTATTATTGCCTTCATTGCACGTATGTAACAAAAACCAATTTAATGTAACAAAAACCATTTTGCTAAATAAACAGATCTGAAAGCTATATTTTTCTTACATGCAAAACATAGAATATTTTGATGTATTGCCGACCTAATAGAAGGGTTTTTATTTTGATGGCTGTTTCGGTTTATGTCGGTAATACAACATTTTAAAACTATGCTTAACTTCAATTGGATTTTTTGTAGGCAACGGTGTTAAAAACCATTTAAAATGACTAAATAAAACCAAAGCGTACATACATGACAGAAGACAGCTGTCAACTTTAAAATGTCAATATCTCGAAAAGTTATCATCCTAGAGTGACGCTGTCATGGAAGAAATGAAAGGTCTTGAGGAGATCTTCTTTTCAGATGACAGCTGTCAGACTTAAAATGTCAATATCTCGAAAAGTAATTGTCCTGGAGTGACGCTGTCATGGAAGAAATGAAAGGTCTTAAGGAAATCTTCAAATCAGATGACAGCTGTCAGACTTAAAATGTCAATATCTCGAAAAGTAATTGTCCTGGAGTGACGCTGTCATGGAAGAAATGAAAGGTCTTAAGGAAATCTTCAAATCAGATGACAGCTGTCAAACTTAAAATGTCAATATCTCGGAATGTTCTCGTCCTAGAGTGACGCTGTCATGGAAGAAATGAAAGGTCTTGAGGAGATCTTCTTTTCAGATGACAGCTGTCAATTTCGGAAAGCGCTGGTCTTAGGCTGATCTCGGTCCCGATGACAGCTGTCATTTGAAATGAAGATCTCCTCAAGACCTTTCATTTCTTCCATGACAGCGTCACTCTAGGACGAGAACATTCCGAGATATTGACATTTTAAGTTTGACAGCTGTCTTCTGATTTGAAGATTTCCTTAAGACCCTTCATTTCTTCCACGACAGCGTCACTCCAGGACGATTACTTTTCGAGTTATTGACATTTTAAGTTTGACAGCTGTCATCTGAAATGTAGATTTCCTCAAAATCTTTAATTTCTTCCACGACAGCGTCACTCTAGGACGAGTACATTCCGAGATATTGACATTTTAAGTTTGACAGCTGTCATCTGAAATGTAGATTTCCTCAAGATCTTTAATTTCTTCCACGACAGCGTCACTCTAGGACGAGTACATTCCGAGATATTGACATTTTAAGTTTGACAGCTGTCATCTGAAATGTAGATTTCCTCAAGATCTTTAATATCTTCCATGACAGTGTCACTCTAGGACGAGTAATTTCCGAGATATTGACATATCAAGTTCGACAGCTGTCATCTGAAATGCTTAGCCTAGGACGAGTACTTTCCGCGATATTGGTATTTCAAGTTTGATATATTATGTGTTTAAAAATATATCTTATGGACCAACTAAATAGTTGTTTAGTTGAGAAAGAATACAGTTGATCCGTTTTGATTAACAATTTTAGTTGGTCCGAACGGAATTTTTTTGTTATAAATAAAATATCCGATCAACTGGTTGGTCCGATTGGAACAAATTGATTAATCGAGTCCATTCTGACCAACTAGTTGATTGGTTCAGTTGGTCGGAATGGCAGTCTCGAATTAAATAATAAAAACCATTCAAGTACGAGTCGGTACCAAATTACCAAATTTCAAAATTCTAAGCTCAACGGAGTGTACCCTGTAGGTTTTAATTCCCTTGCAAGTAGTTGCGAGTATGAAAATGTGTGGCTAAAAATTTATTTTGTGGACATAGAAATTTGATTTTATTCCAGTTTAAGGATATTATAGACTCGAGTTATTGATATGAATTTCAATTTAATACCTCTACGCGTTCATGGGGAAACTGAAAGTAAGTATAAAATTATCAAAATGTAATTTTGTCAAAAAACTCATTTGTTATGATTTGTTGAACATTCGAGTGGTGCCATCTTTATGTCACTCACTTTTGCCAAAATGTACAGTATGCATTAAGCTTTATGATTCCATTCCGAATTTTTTTACTTCCACTTCTACGTTACCTGTGTTTTGGTTTCGGAAAAGAAGTAACGGATACCGAGATCTCAACAACATTAATTCGTTAAAAATATATTAATGTAGTATATATTAAAAATTGAATATTATACACGATTCCATGATATTTATAGAATTCATCAATACATTTTGTAGAAAATTTACTATTTTCCTTAGCTTTCTTTTTGGTTTCGGTCTCGGAAAATCAAAAATGGACCATTGGTCACTTTCACTATTTTGCTGTTGCAATCGCCATCCAAATGAACTAATCGAATATTGCCGCTGTTTGAGTGATAGACTTAATGTTGTTCTTGATATATAAGCATTAAATTTGGTAAACTTATAAATATATATATCTAAAAAGGTGGTTTCGGAATGGAATTTTCCACATTTCATGAATTACGTCCTCGATTAAATGTATTTATTAAATATAATAATAATGAACTTAAAAATATAGCGTTATTTTAAACTAAAGCAATAATATTTGTATTTTCCGAAAAAATAAACATAATAAACATATATTTGATAAAATCTGAGATTTTAAAGTTTTATTGCGTAACTTGTAGGGTGGGACATTGTAATTTTTAATGCTTTGCTACTAAAATATTTTAATATCTTTTTTGGTACCTGTGTTTTTTATGAAAATAATACATAAAATACTTTAAAAAATACCGATAATTATATTTTTTGTACTAATTCTACTTAGACTTTACAAATATTAATTATAATTACAGCTCAAGTAATGGGACAACCACAAAAATGAATGTACAATTTTTTTGAAAATGACCCATATATCTTAGAGATTATCAAAAACGCTTTGGTATCGTCACGCCATCTATGATTAAGATTAGGAATAAATATAACTGCATTTCTTACTACTACCACGGTAAAGAGATATACAGTAATGTGACTCCCTAGAAGCGGTTGAACTCAAGGTCGCGTGAGTTTGCAACGATTTGGGTAGGGTTCGGTAGACAGCGAGGTGCCGAATAGGCGTTATTCTTGTGAATCACTCATAATATCAAAAAGAATTAAATGCTTTGGGATATTTTTACTAATTCACAATCATTATTCGGAAGCTTACTGCATAAAAACCGTCTATTCGGCACTTCGCTTCTTGCCGATCCCTGTCAACCGCGTTGCAAACTCGCGCGACTTTGAGTTCAACCGCTTCTAGGGAGTCAAACTACTGTATATCTCTTTACCGTGCTACTACCCTCAAATAACAAAAGAATACTTACTCAGGCGAAGTCAATTCCCTGATAGCAGCTTCCAAGTTATCAGCGTTTAATTGATCAAACAACAGAGTGATGCCCAGGCCGACGGACCGCACGGCAGCTGAGTTGGAGAACTGGTCTCCAAAGAATGGAACCGTGATGAGTGGCTTCCCGCAGTGGGTGGACTCGGAGAGACTTAGCATGCCGCCGTGGGACACGAACGCTAGGACTTTTGGATGGCCTGGAAGGGAGAATAACTATTTATTAGATACATTTTATATCGAGAAGTTATAAATCCGATAGAGTAAAAATCATAATATAGGACAATAATTATTCGTGAAGGCTCCCAAAGGAACCTAGAATTTTACATCATTGCGAAATCCTAAATCCTGGGTAGCACTCTGTACTTATTATGCAGTATTGTCTCTTACCATCAGGAGAGCATCTTGCTCGTCCTCTTACTTCTTTGCATAAATAACGGTGTGTTTGACTTTTCCGCATTAATAATAATATAATAATAATATTTATTTATTTAAGGACCGCCAGTCTAATTATTATTAGGTATAACATTGTTTACAAAACATCCTAAGTATTCTCTCACTTAGGAGAGTCCTCATAATTTATTATAATATATTGAGATTTTGAGCATTATTTTTTTTATTCAATGCAGTTTTCAAAATCGGTTCAGTAGTTTTTTAAACATAAATTACGCGTTTGTCTTGGTGCGGTTTATCACTTATCACTTATATGCATATTTATTGCAATGGCGAAATTTTACTCGAACAAATCTATTTACGGTAAGATAGGTCTGCAATCGATTATTAAAATTGATAGATTAATTATAATTAATTATAATATTTATGCTTACTAATTCTAAAATCTAAGCTTCATCGTGATATCTGCTCCAACTGTTTGACCCGTGCCTCAGGCCTCGATAGACTAATCAGTAAATAATTATTTATTAATTACTAAAAAATAAATAAAAGGTATTGGTTAAACTCACATAAAATATCCAACTGTGGGAACCAGCTGCCCGTGAAGATTTTCTCATGAGTAAAGGGTGCGTTCTCGTACTTCCAGATGACTTTTTGCGGGATCCTCTTGAAGGCAGTGAGGAACTGCTGCAGCTTGTGCTCAGACATGGTGCTGGCTTTCAGGTTGGAGCCGAAACTGACGTAAATGGCTCCGTGAGTTGCATCCGATAAGAATTCTTCCACATCCTGGATGGCGGTCAATATAATATTTAGTGGGCATAATATAATATACCTAGTCAGGTCATAAATTCTGTCACATGTTTAATATAAAATTATTGGAACAAGTTTATTTATTATGTAACCATTTATATACCAAAATGAACTTAACAAAACATAGATTCTTATGACAATAAAGTTTATTCAAAATGACCTCCGTGATTTTGAATACAGGCCTTCAATCTGCGCGGCCAGTCGTCTATCGCAGCACGAACGAGGTCCATGTCAATATCGGCTGCTGCCTTAATCAAGGATGTCTTGAGTGACTCCAAATTGGGATGAGGCTTTGAGCACGCCTTTTCCTCCAAGTGTTGCCATATCTTGTAATCTAACGGACTCAAATCTGGACTGGAGGAGGGCCAGTCTTCGTGCCGGATGAAGTCGATTTCACGCGCCGCCAGCCAGTCTTGTGTGCTCTTCGCTCTATGAGCTGGCGCCGAATCTTGTTGGAATACCCAGTGTCTGTTATTGAACATGGTATGAGAAACAGGTTCCACAAGGTTCGTCAGGACTGTATTTTGATACACAACTGCATTCGTTTTTACACCTTTCTCACAAAAATGTACCTCTGTTAAGCCCCAATAAGAAACTCCCAACCATACCATGAGCGAGGATGGAAAATTACCTCGTTGGACACGCGGAATACGGTTGCTCGCTTCTTCACTACTGTGTGCGTACACCTTATCATTTTGTTTGTTGTAGCTCTCTTCTACGGTAAAAATTTTTTCATCCGAAAAAAGAATTTCTCGATATTTTTTTCTCGCGTACCGCTTCAACAAAGCGCGGCATCTCTTCAGTCTCAGGTCCATTAGACGAGCATTTAAACGATGTCCTGTTTTTCTTCGATATGCCCGAAGCCCTAAGTCTTCATTTAACACCCTTTTCACCGTGGTTCTGCTTAACCCCATCTGAAGGGCCAACAGTTTCTGCTTACGTTTGGGATTTCTTTGAATTCGCGCCTTCACAGCTTTTATCGCTGCTGGAGTCCTAACAGACCGAGGGCGACCACTTCTTGACCTGTCATCTACACTAGAGTCTTCATTGTATCGTTTGATGGTACGATAAACGAATCTTTTGGTTATATTCAAATTTTTCAGTATGTCAAAAATTTGAATTGGCGCGTAACCGCAACGATGCAACGCAATAACTGCAACACGGTCTTCTTTAAGCGTCCACTCCATATTTAAAAATGAGTAAAATTCTAAAAAGTATACATTTTTATTTTCATGAACAATTCGAAATTCGAATTCAATAAACTTTTTTGTGGCCAGCATTCTAAAAGAAAAGTTTTTACTGTGTGACAATACTTATGACCTGACTAGGTATATATAATAATATAATTCATTTATTTCAGGCAATAGTACACTGCCACAGACGCAGTGTACCAGAGGCCCATATCATATATACATACCTTACAGACTAACATACATAAAATTTTATAAACTTAAAAACTAGGTCACACGTAGCGCCGGCGACGTGTTGCGCGCAGAGTCAGCAGGAAGTCGACCTCGAAATTTTCGAAACACGACTCCCTGCGGCCAGAAGTCCTCCTTCATAAAGGTCGGCAGTAGGCTGGTCGGAACCCTAACCAAGGAATTATAATCTGTGGTGTCATCTTACAAATCTCACTAATATTATAAATGCGAAAGTTTGTAAGAATGGATGTTTTGCTGAATGTTTGTTACTCTTTCACGCCTAAACGGGTGGACCAATTGAGCTGAAATTTGGTATAGAGATAGCTTAGACCCTGGAATAACACATATAGGCTACTGCACCCAGCGGGTCAAAATACTGGCGTAGCTAGTCTTTTTATAAAACCCGGACCCAATGCTGAACCAAAGCGACTGCCCAGCAGGTCTGCAACCATTGCATTATTCAAGACGCTCCTCATTTTAGTTTCGATATTATGCATATACAGGGTTATTTTTAAAACACCTGCAACCTCGCAGAACCAGACAGCCTACACCATAAAGAACAACATGCGCTTTTGTTAATTTGTTACATTTAACATAGATACAAAAAAACGGGTTTAAGCAGTGAACTGTGACTCATCTGGACTGCCACAAAAGATCAGAAATGGTCGAAGCGGCTTAAGGTCCTTTTGACGTTCCCCCTAATAATAATAATAGATAAAAAAAAAAAAAAAAAAGTCACCGCTGACAGACGTCTTTTGAAAAATATTTTTACAAAATTACATAAAAATACAGATTTATACCAATATTTACAGCTTTTACAATATAGAGGACTAACAAAACATACACCGCCTCTAAATAAACCAACCATGCCACGTAATCCAAAGAAATATGCAAACCAGATCAAAAACAAGAACAGCAGCGGAAGACCGACATAACGCACGCCCTCCACCGCCCGCCTCACCGACGCCGAGCTCTTCGTCGGGGGATGTCTTTGTGACGCCTCCCGGCAGCTCGGCGAGCAGTGAGAGCGAGCCGCCGACACCTCCGCCGCCACCTCCACCAGCGCGACGGGGACGACGGCCACCGCCGACACGCTTGGGACCCACGGGACGCACCGCCCCGCCACGGGCCCCCGCTGCCGATGGTGTAGTGCGACGCATGCGATGGACTCGCACCATGAACGAGAACTGCATGCGCGCCTACTATGGGGCCACAGGAGGGGGAACTAACCTGACTGCATTCCGTGACAGGATGCTGTCTTTTTTTCAGGACCTTGAACCGACCGTGACCGTTAATAAACAACGACTAGCGGATCAAGTACGAGTTATTCAAACACACAAGTTTTTGAATGATTCTGTGCTTGAGCAGCTCCGCCTGGAGGGGCTTGCTACTCGTGCTGCTACTGCCTCGGCGCGGGATCAGCCCGGCATGTCTGCGCCGGTTGCGGGACCAACTCTGGCCCCCACACCGGTGTCGCCCCGTGTTGATCTCGGTGATGACGTCGTAGAC
This sequence comes from Hemithea aestivaria, assembly GCA_947507615.1. Lineage (NCBI taxonomy): Eukaryota > Metazoa > Arthropoda > Insecta > Lepidoptera > Geometridae > Hemithea > Hemithea aestivaria. The sequence continues at coordinate 14,634,807 of OX382331.1, forward strand.
TGTGCGAGTACTCAAGTAAGTCCCCAGGCGAGTGAGCAACTGAGGAGAACTTTGGACGACGCGATTTTACGATATAGGTCTACACTGGAACCTAGGCCTCGATTACCCCGCCTACCCACGAATAAACGCAATTTAGCGCTAATGGGAGCCATGGATTCTTTACTGACCCCGTTACTACGGGACAGCCAAGATCTCACCGATACTCACTCAATTCTGTATTGTGGGGCCATTGCGGTATGCCAAGTGGCTCGGGTGAAGTTTCCCGACTTCAACCGATCCCCGAGGCCTACTGATAATGTTCCCGAATGGCAAAAACGGATTGAGCGACGTATCGGGTGGGCCAGGACTCTCATTGGCAAATTGATCTGTTTTAGAGCGGGCAACCAGCGCCCCAGAGTTATGCGCTTCGTAACTCAGGCTTTTGCTGGTACCGGCATTAGCTCTCGGGACTACATGGCCAATGCTACGGAGCGTATCGACTACTTTAAACAGAAAGTTTATGCGTGGGCAAGCCGTATTCGCCGCTACAAGGAACGTGTAAACAGATACCAACAGAATCGCCTCTTCCAAAGTGACCAAAGGATGGTGTACAGAAGATGGGAGGGAACCGACCGTAGAGTGTGTGATGGGCAACTACCGGATGCTATTACCATGACGAGTTTCTGGCGCAGCATCTGGTCGGTGCCCGTTGAACACTCTGAGAGTGACTGGATAAATGTTGTTGAACGTGAGTGTGAGGGCATCGAGACCATGGAGGACGTTACCATCAGTCCCCTGGACGTCCGTTGTGCAATCAGTTCGGCGCCAAACTGGAAAAGTCCTGGACCGGACGGGGTGCACAATTTTTGGCTAAAATGGTTTCGGAGCTCACACTCGCGTCTGGCAACACAATTCCAAGAAGCTCTTGAGCTCGGCTCTCTTCCAGCTTTTATGACCACAGGTCAGACTATCCTGCTCCACAAATCTGGTAGTACCACGGAGCCCAAAAACTATAGACCGATCACATGCTTGCCTACCATCTACAAGCTCCTTACATCCATTCTGAGATCCAAAATAGATTCGCATATTGTTGCGAATAATGTTTTGGCACCTACTCAGAATGGATGTAGGGCTGGGTCTCGTGGTACTAAGGAGCTTCTCCTCATTGATACGACCATTTGCGAACAGGTCCGGCGAAATAGGGGGACTCTTACCGCTGCATGGATTGATTATAAGAAGGCCTATGACTCGGTGCCTCATACGTGGCTACGAAGGATTTTAGAGTTGTACAAAATTAATGCAACACTAAGATCCTTTTTAAGTATGTGTATGGGACAATGGGCTACAGTTCTTCTTCAACCAGGCGGCGGCGAGACTCTGTCCCAATCGCAGGACTTGATAAGGATCGAGCGAGGTATATTCCAGGGAGACAGTTTGAGCCCATTGTGGTTCTGCCTGGCTCTGAATCCCCTCAGTACTCTACTGAGGAATTCAGGACAGGGCTATCGGCTTCGGAGAGAGGGTGAGGTTATTTCTCACCTACTGTACATGGACGATCTCAAGCTCTTTGCAACAAAACGTCAAGACCTAACGACACTACTCAATATCACGAACGATTTTAGTAGTGCCATTGGGATGGAGTTTGGTGTAGACAAGTGTGCGGCCGTTCATGTACAACGAGGTAGGGTTGTAAATTCAGAGAATATACAACTCTCTGAGACTATAACACTCAAATCTCTCTCTGAAACTGAAACCTACAAATACCTTGGTATGCCAGAGTTATTAGGTGTGGCTGACAGAGATATTAGGGAGTCGTTGAAGGAGCGTTTCTTATGTCGTTTGACAAAAGTTCTGAAAAGTCTTTTGTCCGGTGGCAATAAGGTTCGTGCTTTTAACGGTTGGGTGATGCCTTTGTTAACATACTCCTTTGGAATACTAAGATGGACTCAAACTGAACTAGATGCCTTGGACAGGAGGGTGCGTCAAATGCTTACGACATTTCGTATGCTACACCCACGCTCGTCTATGATGAGGTTATACATTCCACGAAAGTGCGGGGGTCGAGGGTTTTTAAACGCTAAGAACCTACACAATCGTGAAGTGTGTAATCTCAGGGAATACTTCCTTAACAACGAGTGTGGGATTCATCGAGATGTGGTGGCAGTGGACAAAAACCTCACACCGCTCTCCTTTAGCAACGAGAACTGGCGAAAACCAGCGGTACTGAGCACTGAAGAACGCAGGGACATATGGAAGAGTAAGGAGCTGCACGGGCGCTTTTACCGGGCCCTCACAGGGGCTGATGTAAACTTGCTCGCGTCGGTGAACTGGCTACGTTTTGGAGACCTATTTGGGGAAACCGAGGGTTTTGCCTGTGCAATTGCAGATGAAGTTATCATGACGAACAACTACCGGAAGTATATCCTGAAGGACGGCACTGTTGACGTTTGTCGAGCCTGTCGCCGTCCCGGAGAGTCACTCAGGCATATAACTTCCGGTTGTTCTCATCTTGCTAACACCGAGTATTTGCACAGGCACAACTTAGTAGCCAGGATCATTCATCAGCAACTTGCTCTTCGATATGGCCTTGTTGACTCTGAAGTGCCGTATTATAAGTATACGCCCTTACCAGTTCTCGAAAATGGTCGTGCTACGCTCTATTGGGATCGATCTATTATCACGGACAGGACTATTGTCGCCAATAAGCCTGACATCGTGGTGGTAGATCGATCTCAACGCCGCGCAGTGCTCATCGACATCACCGTCCCCCATGATGAGAATCTCGTGAAAGCTGAGAAGGATAAGCTGAGCAAGTACCTTGACTTAGCGCACGAGATTACCGCCATGTGGGACGTTGATTCGACGATCATTGTTCCGATAGTCGTGTCGGTGAACGGTCTAATAGCAAAGAGCCTCGACCAACATCTCGAGAGGCTCGCGCTAGACGGTTGGATCAAGGGCCTGATACAGAAGGCGGTAATCCTTGACACGGCACGCATTGTCCGGAGGTTCCTCACCCTGCGGCCCTGACCACCGGCAGCTTGGGCTCTGGCCCCGCTGACGGCGGGTTTTCTTCTAGATTAAGTTTTTTACAATGTTTTTAGTTTTTGTATATATTATTTTTTTTTAAAAATATTGTAAAAAATTTAGTTTAAGATTGTATATAAATAAAGAGAATAATAGATACAAAAATAGGTAATATTTTCCAGAGCATTCAAATGATTTTTTTTTTCTTTTTTTAATTAGTCTTGCTGGGAATCTTTGCCCAGCAGTGGGACAGCATAGAAAACCCCCCCTAAGTCTCTCTACATGTTTCTATACTGCGCGACGTCATTTAGATGGAATATTACACTGATATTGATTTTTTATGAAAGTAAAACTTGGTCCTGCGAGGTTGCAAGTGTGCTTTAAAAATAACTCTGTACATATACTTAATTTATTTTGTTATGGCTCATTAACGTCTTTAATACTACGCAAGTTCTCTTACGAATGTCTATATATCTATAACTATTAACTATTTAGATAAAAGCATTTGTATATTAAATAGGTACCCTATTATTATGTACATACGCTTAACATATCGTATCTATTCAGGAGAGGAGAGTACTATATCGGTCTATATTCGTATTAAGTTTCGTTATTCTTGTCAAATTAATAGATTCTGCTAAGTATAATTTCAAATAGATAGGTATCGTAGAAGTATAAGTATCAAGTTATATAATAAACATGAAGCAACGTGGATCTTTGTTATGTACAGACATATACCTCTATTTCTATCTAATTAAATATTATTTTATTAAACACGCAAGTCCTTAATGTTCCTAATTGACCTTGAATAAATAACTCACCTGCGGTATAACAGGCTTAGGAGTTACAACGTGCAATCCACCTATTTCTAACACTTGCGGCGACGACACTCGACCACCAGTTATAGAGTAATGCTGGTACACAAACATCATCATCATCCTCTCCCGCGCAATCTGCTCTACATCCAACGAATAATCCGGAAGATGCAGCTTAAATACTTCGCTGACACTTCGGTTTAAGTTCCACCTTCCAAACGTCTTCAAAAACAACATCATGAGAACTGATTCCACTTTATACAAGAGAGAAGGATTTGTCCCAGCATCGGAGTAGTAGAAAGCATCTGAAGAGAAATCGAAGGGCAGTCCCAAACGGGAGTAAGACCAAGGGAGGAGAGCGTGTGAAGTGATTCCAATAATAGGAGCGTCATACATCGCCGCAGCGTACGCCAACCCGCAGTCGCTTAGAAACTGCTCCACAAATATGACGTCATATTTTACACCTTCCGCGTAGTGCTTTTTAGCGTTCTCATTAGTGAACAGAGTCTCACAATCTTTCTTCACCATCGGCGAAACCGTTGGCCGATAGACATTTGTAAAGCGCTTCATAAGATTCACTTTCTCGTAGGATACTAGAGGATGTCGGACGTATGCGGTATTATTATAAGAATAAGCTTGGAGGTCGATGAACCTCAGATTGCGCACCGGTTTATCGTCGGGGAAATTGTTCATCACAGTGACTTGATGTCCCTTATTGGCCAGTTCACGGAATAATGATTGGAAGGCCATGTAGTGACTACGCAGGGGCATTGATATTATGGCGAGGATATTGAATGTGGCCACATGTTGGAGAAACACTGCCGCGATTACGAGTAACACTATTTTTTGTGACATTTTGGAGCATCTCGCTCCATTCGGTCATTGCCGATCGCGAGCCGGTTGTAAACTAACCTCTGTTTTAGCAGACGCCGCGCCTCAGTGGAGCCGGCGTTTACTCCCGATAAAAATGTTTATCATCGGAATGAATGATGCATGATTATGGATTATTTTTATCTGATCAATTATAATAATTGTAGTAGGGACTTGTGTAAATGTTATCTCAGATAGGTAGGTACCTATTATAGTAGGCAGATAGGCTATCTGGGTAATTCCAAAAACTTATTTATCATTATGCACCTGGTGCATTTTTTCCTGCCTCGTTTTCCGTATTCACGCCACTTTATTAACTAAGTATTAAGCAAAAAAATAAAAGTTTTATTTTCATATTATTAAATAAGTACCGTTTTAATTAACTTACCTTTGGCAGCGCTTTAGGGACGCCGATATGAATGCCTCCAATCTCCAAAAGTTGCGGCGCCAGTGGCCTCGCTCCCGTCACAGAATAATGTTGGTATGAAAACATCATCTTCATCCGCTTTTTTGAGTCTCTTTCTATATCAAGGGTATTCTTTGGTACATTCTCTTCGAACACGTTATATATAGGACGTTGAACAAGCCAGCGACCTATAGAAGTAAAGACGACATTCGCTAAAAACGTTTCCAATTTCTGAAGAAACGGAGGATTTGGTCCCGCAGTCGAGAAGTAAAACTGATCAGAAGATACGTCGAAGGGTAGGCCCAGTCGAGGATAAACGTTAGGCATCATGACGTGGGAAGCTATCCCGATAATCGGTGCATCGAAAAGGGTGATCGCATACGCCAAGCCGCAGTCACTCACAAATTGTTCCACAAATATCACATCGTACTGCCGGCGTTCGGCGTAAAGAGCTTTCACATTCTTGCTATTAAATAATTGCTCGCAGTCGGTCTTCGTATCGCTCAGGATAATGTGTCTGTACATGTTGATCAAATGCGCATACTTCGAGTCTGTTTGTTCGTAGTCTGCTAGTTTGGGCAGATTATCGATTTTTTTAGCATGTATGTGGACGAATCTCAGATTAGGCGGCGGGTTCTCTTCGGGGAAGTTATTGATCACGGTGACATTATGTCCCCTGACTGCTAACTCGTGAAACAGTGTTCCGAAGGCCATGTAATGGCTGAGCAACGGTTGAGAAACGATCGCGAGGATTTCAAGAGCAAGGGCATGTTGCGTTAGCAGGAAGCATGAAGCTATAATGTACACTGCGGATGGGGTCATCGTTCGTAACTGAGGTTTAATTATACACAGCGATCGGTGAATCACAGAGCGCGGCTTGCGGGGAACTGACTGATGGAAGCCCATAATGCAACCGTTATATTTACACGTAGTACTTTATACTAATGACCAATGTAAATGTATATAATAGCTAGTTCGTCCAGACTAATATTGCACCTGACCGCCGTACAAAAATTGTTTCCCGTTGGAAACAATTTTTGTACTTTTTTTGTTAGTGGATCATCGCGCACTTTTAGACGGAACTCTCATAGTTTGTGCACTAGCTATAGTTGATAGCCACTCTAAAATCTCAACAAAAGTAAATAAATACACTCTACAACAATAACTACTAATTCAAACCTACCTACCAAATCAACTAATTCCCATTCAAATTATCTCTGCACAAGGGGTAAGAAGTATCCCACTAGCCTCGAGCCTCCTTCACAAAGTGCCATTTCAACTAGCTTTAATAAAAAAAAACCTATCTACTCGCTGGAGACGCGGTTTAAGTAAAGGTTCACAATGAATACCTAGGGAGAAACTTTCACTCTTAATAAATTTGTATTGATGATTGATTTATATTGATTGATAACTTGAATTAAAAAATCATAAAATTATTTCTAATAAAAATATACAACAATATAAAAGATATCATGATTGAACATAATGTAATATTAAATCTCACCAAAAACATTCTGTAAAAAACTAGCCAAGTCTCGATGGAGCTGCTTGTTTATCTCTAAAAAGTAATGAAATCTAGACAAAGTCGTGCCAAGTATAAGGTTCCTTACTGCGATTTCTTTATTATTATAGTTAATGTTGTGTGACTTGGCCGTTGAAGGGTACACAAGGGTACAAAACCAGATGCTCCATGACACTTGGATCGCCTAAACATAATATTATTGAAATACGCAGCTTTACAATTGACTGGTTATCCAATCAACGTTTTTCAAGTGGAAATTTTCTATCGTGAATGGGTAGCGGACAGATTGGTGCAATAGTGTCATGGAGCACCTGGTATAATACCCTTGTGTACCCTTCAACGGCCAAGTCACACAACATTAACTATAATAATAAAGAAATCGCAGTAAGGAACCTTATACTTGGCACGACTTTGTCTAGATTTCATTACTTTTTAGAGATAAACAAGCAGCTCCATCGAGACTTGGCTAGTTTTTTACAGAATGTTTTTGGTGAGATTTCACTTATTTTTGTAGAAACGCTATATTATAAGGTTATCAGAAATACAAACCGTAAGCGCGTTTTAAAATACAGTCAGCGCCATCTAGATACGTGTGCGTTCACTCTTAGTCCAATGCATCATAATATTATACCGGGAAGTGGGCCTAATTAAACTTGCAAGATTTAATTACAGACAGACAGACCGACAGGTGAAAGTAAATCAAAAGCTTGTAGTAAAGGCGGTATGTCGATCTCTTCTAATAGTTTGGTTGGGCTCTTATTTTAGTTGGCCACGCTAGATATCGCCTGATCATAACTGACGATTTACGACACATATACACACTCACATATACATATACTATGCCTTAAATATATTATGAACTAGCTGACCCGCGCGCACTTCGTTGCGCGTGAGAGTCAATTAATAAAGCGAATTTGGTGCTGCTATGTTCACTATGATAGTATTTCCATCCCCGTGACTTTGTAAGCGTAAAATAAGGCATGGCTATATATTATTTGCTCCCGCTGTGGGTAGCGAAGAATATCGGGTTGGGTATTTCTATGCAGTTTTGTTCGCTACCGTAGAAACCAATCCTATGTCCTTTCCCAGAGGTCAAATTATCTCAGTTGAGCGGTAGTTTATCGCCTTCATAAATTTTCACGCCTCTTTTCAGGAATTAAAACTATTTGTGGTCCTTTCCCGGTAACTCTTTAACTTATCTCTACTGTAATGTACCTCAGCTAAATTATTATTCGTTACTAATTTCTCACACCATCCTTCCCGCGACTCAAATCAATTCCATGGTTCCTGAATTCCCATTAAATCTCTGATCCTCCTTCCCCCTCCTTTAATACTTAGTCTCCTTAAAGTTAATTTCTGACATAAAAAAACTATTCATTAACAGAACTTAACAAAATATCAGCTCATTTTCGGTTCAGCGGTTACTAATTTCCATGCAAACGTTTTTGTGAAAAAATTCCTGTTCTGGTGAGAATTTCACAAAATCCCTTCTTATCGGTCGCCTACGTTACATAAAGAATACGTTGTCCAAATTTTAGCTAAAACGAAGAAGCGGTTACCTTTCCTACACAAACTGGATCCCTCTTTCCTCCCCTCAAAGGTTGATTTCTGGGATAAAAAGTATCCCATATCTTTTTTTAAGACTTAATCTACCTTTGTATCAAATTTAAGCGCAATAGGGTCAGCGGTTCTAAATTTCCCATTAATTTCTGTCAAAATAAATATTTAATGTTCCTAAACACAACTCAAACCATGATTTTACAAAATTTCGATTCAATCGGTTTAGTTGTTACGGATTTGCATACAATTGTTTTTTGTAAATAAATCCCGTTCCAGTGGGAATTTAGCAAAAGCCCTTCTCGTGAGTCGCCAAAACCACCTAAAAACACGCTATCCAAATTTCAGCTCAAATAAAGAAGCGGTTAACGATTTCTTACGCAAACTTGCAACCCCCCCCCCCCCTTTCCTCCTCTTTAATGTAGATTTCTGGGATAAAAAGTATCCCATTTTTTAGGACTCAATCAACCTCTGCACTAAATTAATTTAAGCTGAATAGGGTCAGCGCAGCGGTTCTAAATTTCCCATACAAACTTTGACCCCCCCTTATAAGTTAATTTCTGATATAAAAACTATTAAAAATTTCCTTAACAAAACTCAAACCATCATTTTACAAAATTTCAGCTTAATTGGTTTAGCGGTTACGGATTTGCACACAAAAGTTTTTTGGGAATAATTCCCGTTCCTGTAAGAATTTCACAAAATCCCTTTTTATCGGTCGTCTTAGTTTATGTAACTAAGAACACGCTGTCCAAATTTCAGCAAAAACAAAGAAGCGGCTAACGATTTTTTACACAAACTTGCACCCCCCTTTTTTCCCTTAAAAGTTGATTTCTGGGAAAAAAGTATTGCATATCATTTTTTAGGATTAGATCTACCGCTGTACCAAATTTAAGCTCAATAGGGTCAGCGGTTCTAAATTTCCCATACAAACTTTGACCCCCCCTTTACCCCCCTTAAAAGTTAATTTCTGACATAAAAACTATTCAATGTTCCTAAACACACTTCAGACAATCGTTTTACAAAATATCAGCTCAATCAGTTCAGCGGTTACAGATTTGGATACAAACGTTTTTTAGAATTAATTCCCGTTCCCGTGGAAATTTTGCAAAATCCCTTTTTATCGGTCATCTACGTTACATAAAAAATACGCTGTTCAAATTTGAGCTTTAAAAGATGGCCGGTTACTGATTTTCTACTCAAACTTCTACCCCCCCCCCCCCCCCTCTTTCCCCTTCAAGGTTGATTTCTGGGATAAAAAGTATCCCATATCATTTTTTAGGACTCAATCTCCCACTGTACCAAATTTCAGCTCAATGGGGTCAGCGGTTACGGATTTGCATACAAACATTTTTCGGGAATAATTCCCGTTCCCGGAGGAATTTTGCAAAAATCCCTTTTTATAGGTCGCCTTCGTTACCTAAAGAACACGCTGGTTTAAATTTCAGCTTAAACAAAGAAGCGGTTACCGATTTCCTATTCTAACTTTGACCTCCTTTATCCCGCCTTAGAGGTTGATTTTTGGAATAAAAAGTATACCATACAATTTTTTAGGACTTAATCTACCTCTGTACCAAATTTCAGCTCAATAGGGTCAGCGGTTTTAAATTTTCCATACAAATTTCGACCCCCCTTTACCCCACCTTAAATGTTAATTTTTGTCAAAAAAAAAAAATTAATGTTCCTAAACACAATCTAAACAATCGTTTTACAAAATTTCAGCTTAATCGGTTCAGCGGTTACGGATTTGCATACAAACGTTTTTCGGGAATAATTCCCGTTCCCGGAAGAATTTTGCAAAAATCCCTTTTTATACGTCGCCTTCGTTACCTAAAGAACACGCTGGTTTAAATTTCAGCTTAAACAAAGAAGCGGTTACCGATTTCCTATTCTAACTTTGACCTCCTTTATCCCGCCTTAGAGGTGGATTTTTGGAATAAAAAGTATACCATTCAATTTTTTAGGACTCAATCTATCTCTGTACCAAATTTCAGCTCAATAGGGTCAGCGGTTCTAAATTTTCCATACAAACTTCGACCCCCCTTTACCCCCCTTAAAAGTAAATTTCTGACAAAAAAACTATTTGATGTTTCTAATCACAATCCCAACTATCGTTTTACAAAATTTCGGCTTAATCGGTTCAGCGGTTACGGATTTGCATACATTCGTTTTTCGGGAATAATTCCTGTTCCTGAGGGAATTTTAAAAAATCGCTTCTTATTGCACGATGAAATCTTCTTACAAATACGCTGTCCAAATTTCAGCTCAATCCGTCCAGCCGTTTGGGCTGTGCGTTGATAGAACAAAAGTGTACGAACGATTTTATATAATAGATAAGTAAATCTTTAGATAGATATAACTCTTTTATTTAAAAACCGATTTAAATAAAACCAATACTATTTACAAATTAGAGAAATTTGCAACGTTTTAGCGAAAACTGCATACAATTCGGTTGTGCCGTTTTATCACACATAAGTAATAACCTTTTTACAAATTAAGCCTAATAAAACTACTCTGGTAAATTTTCGTTTATGGCCACATCGATAGATGGCGTATTTTTAGTTTGTCGCACTTTTTGCTTTTTGATTTTTTTGAATTGAATTTACTTTATATTCTATTACTTTTACTTCGAAATTTTGATGTAAATTAGGGGCGATGTGTCCGATATAAATGATTATTATTTATTTTATTATTTTATTTTACGTTTCCCTAGGAAAAATTGACAAAATGTTTTACGATCTAGATCGCGCAAGCGACTTTTTCGCGTCGTTTTGTTCATATGCGTATTTTCACAGTTCACTTTAGTAAAGGATCACAATGAATGGGGAGAAATTTCCATTCTTATTATATGTATGGATGGATATGGATTAATAAGTTGGATATTACACAATTTTAACCATTGACTGCAAATGTAACTTTGTAATGCTATACATTTATATGAGACTAGCTTACCCGGCAAACGTTGTTTTGCCATATAAATAAATTATAAATAAATAAATAATAAATTGTAAATAAATAATAATAAATAAAAAATATAAATAAATAATAATTTAATAATAAATAACTAATTAAATGACGATTGATCAGTTTTCGACCGGAGAGGAAAAATAATTAAATTACTAAAATGGCTATTAAAAAATAAGTGTTGATCGTAGAAGGGTGAAAATTGAGGATTGTATGTATTTTTGTATGTTGTATCAAAAAAAATAGAAATTATTTTTTTTTTTTTAAATAAAAAAAAAAATTAGGGGTGGAACTACCCCTAACATTTAAGTTGATGAAAAATAGATGTTGGCCGATTCTCATAGATTTTAATAATAAATAACTAATTAAATGACGATTGATCAGTTTTCGACCGGAGAGGAAAAATGATTAAATTACTAAAATGGCTATTAAAAAATAAGGGTTGATCGTAGAATGGTGAAAATTGACGATTGTATGTATTTCTGTATGTTGTATCAAAAAAAAAATAGAAATTAAAAATTTTGTCAAAAAAAAAAAAATTAGGGGTGGACTACCCCTAACATTTAAGAGGATGAAAAATAGATTTTGGCCGATTCTCATAGATTTTAATAATAAATAACTAATTAAATGACGATTGATCAGTTTTCTACCGGAGAGGAAAAATGATTAAATTACTAAAATGGCTATTAAAAAATAAGGGTTGATCGTAGAAAGGTGAAAATTGACGATTGTATGTATTTTTGTATGTTGTATCATAAAAAAAATTGAAATTAAAAATTTTGCCTAAAAATTAAAAAAAAAATTTAGGGGTGGACTACCCCTAACATTTATGGGGATGAAAAATAGATGTTGGCCGATTCTCATAGATACCGGATAAGCACAAAAAATTTCATCAAAATCGGTCAAGCCGTTTCGGAGGAGTATGGCAACAAAAACTGTGACACGAGAATTTTATATATTAGATTACAAAGTTATTTATGCAGATGAATTATCTCGAAAACGAGACCGAATTTCATGTTTTTTTAGTTTTCCTATGGCTTATACAATAAATTCTAAGTATGTACCAAATTTCAGCTCTCTGAGTTTATGGGAAGTACTAGTTCTATTTTGATGATCATGAGTGAGTGAGTGTCGAAAATGCGAAACTTTGCTTTCGCTTAACTTCGGAACTTAATGACCTACAGACTTGAAATTTTGGATTTTAAGTATGTAATTATAGCTTACTGGATGACGAAAATTTCTGTGTTCTGGTCTTATCCAGAGGTTCTCAAATAGGGGCCTGAAAATGCGACGAAATGGTTCCTGTAAAGATGGTACGGCAGTGCTTGCTTCGCGCTCGACTTGGCGGGGGCACTACCGTGCCCCCAGATAACTTATCGAGAAATAAAATAATTGTTGTTGTAGTTGTTGAATTCCCAATTATGATGATAACATCATAACGCGTAGTTTTTTGACGGAGACCACCTGCTATATCGAACCGAGATTGAGATAATCTCACCAAAATGAATACGCGAGTACAGTAGCAGCATAGAATAGAATAGAAAACACTATTGTGACACCACAGTTATATACAAAAACATAGAACTAAAACAATTTATAATATAAAAAGTGTAACAATTAGCGGCAATTGTATCGAATTTATTGTAAAGTAATAAATCAGAAAGAAAATTTCGCAAAATAATAATTGAGTACAATTTATTTGACGAATAGCAATAGGTACATCATGTCACATAATAATAAAAACAATAAATATTATAAATTATACTTAATCCCAACAAGTACAATTAGAACATTCGTTTCTGGACAATATACAAACACACAGCTAAAAAGAACAGGAACGCAAAGAACATGATAACTTTATCTGTGAACTCTCTCCGGCCGTATTTCTTCAAGAGTTTGCTTGACTGTGATATTGTGCCGGCTGTGTTTTGAAGCTCTGATTGTGTGCCCTAAAACAACATATAGCTTATCAATAAATATAATATATAACCTACATAAATCAAATTTAACTTTATTTATTCACAAACTCTAATGTGACCTTATACTACCCAACGTAGACCCAATTTAAAGTACCATCTGAAACTGTGTATGCTAGTAGCTCCTGGATAAAAAGTGTGCCGCACAAGATTTCAACTCATGGCCTCTGAATTAGAAGTAGAGGAAAATGTTTTATTTTCTTAAATTCGTAGATTTCATATGATTAATTTGCTATGCGAAATCATTTTTCTCAGAATTTTCTTGTGCAAATTTTAAGACATACACATCTCCTTAAGTATCCCTACACCAAATCGTATAGCAACTGTATATTATAATGATTACTCACATGTACAGCAGAACTAGAAGACACCAGATTGTCGAGAGTATCCTGACTCCGCTGTGTGGTGTCGGCCAGTTGCCTGCTTATTGCTAGCAGTTGTTCTGTCACACCTGAACGCAATTGTTGTAATGAGGTTTTCATTTTGATAACTAACCAATTCTACTCTTTGAATCAAAATGGCTTTTTCTTTAATACCTATCTTGGTCCAGCAAGTGGACACAAGCATAGCTCTATCCTTGGCCTCAATAAGACCCTGAATATGTCAGGGCAGCTAGGATTAACCATTGAAGAGACGTTAAAAATCTATCATACTGATCCTACTGGGAAGTATGGCTGAGCTGAAAATTGGTATATAGGCAGTTTAGAACCTTGAATAGCACAGTACTTTTCAGTAGGGAACTGCTAGATACAATTATAGTTTAGAGCCACTCATAGTTTAATTATTTTAAGCTCACAACACCATAGTCCCACAAATATGTCAATTAACGTAATTTTATTATTACAATTGCAATATTTCATTTACCTGAAGACATTTTGAGCAAGCCATCCCTGTCTACTTTCTTTTTTCTATTTCTCAGCTCTGGATCTTGTGCTTCAGAAGGCTTCATCAGTTCTTGTCTCTGAGCTTTCTCAATGGCAAACATACTGATTATGTTTGCTTCTTTGAATTCTCGCAACAGACTGAAAATTAACAAATAAAATTTCTAAAATAATAAGCACAAAACTGTGGGTATCTCTTGTTTCTTATAAAAGTGTGTAGAAGTCAATAATTATTAGGCAGCATGTTGCAGGACTTGTAAGAATTGTAACATATTTTCTTTTTATTGGTTACACAAACTATAATTAAGATTTGACTTGGACAGTGTAATTAGATCTTTTCTTTGTTAGCCCAATTATCAATATCCGCTGTGTACCCAATTATTGTGAGCTGTACATCATAGCATGCACACATAATATGCATGCATGTCATAGCATCAACTATATAAGTACTAGCTGCGCCCAGCAGTTTTACCCGGTGTACTGTAGCCTATGTGATATTCCAGGGTCTAAGCAATATCTATACAAAATTTCAGCTCAATTGGTCCACCCGTTTAGGCGTGAAAGAGTAACAAACATACATCCAGACATCCATACATTATCTGGGGGCACGGCAGTGCCCCCGCCAAGTCGAGCAAAAAAAGCGGCACGGCCGTACCATCCTTTTCTGGAAGCAGTTCAGACCATTTTCGACCCCCTATAACTTTGTTGTGGAAAAAACTAGAAGCTTCAATTTTTAACAACCGAGTATGCATTGTATAAACACGATTTATTCCAAATTTCATTCAATTTGAACTAGTCGTTTAAAAATTATAACTAGTCAAAGTTTTGTAATTTTGTCACTCACTCACTGACCGATCATCAAAAGTCTAAGGCACTTCTAGCAAACATAGAAGGTTCAAACTTGGTATATACTTAGAGTTTATTTTATAAACCATAGGAAAACTAAAAAAACATGCAATTTCGGTCTAGTTTTCGAGATACATAAACTGCATAAATAACTTTGTAATCCCGTATAAATGTATAGGATTACAAAGTTACATTTGCAGTCAACGGTAAAAATTGCATAAAATCCCAATAAAAATGCCATAATATATATGCCGTAATAATGTATAAAGCCAGGGAGGGATTATCCCGCCTTCTAGGTTTAGTCTGCTCCCATCTACGGTCGTCGTCACTTAAGATCAGGCGATATCGTGGGCAAAGGCTAACCTATAACGAATAAAAAAAAACAAAAAGTAGTGAGATGCCACCAAAAACATAACTTGTAAAAAATACCAAGTCTCGCAACTGCAGTTCTTCTACCGTAAAAAGTTGTGAGATCCATGTACTACCAAGTCGGTAAAATCTTTTGTGTTTTATAAATTAATAGATTGACTTGGCAATCGCACTATTATGTCGGTATATTACTTGAGAGATACATTGTTGTGTTTTCATGCGATGGCCAAGTCGATCTATTGATTTAAAACACAAAAGATTTTACCGACTTGGTAGTACATGGATCTCACAACTTTTTACGGTAGAAGAACTGCAGTTGCGAGACTTGGTATTTTTTACAAGTTATGTTTTAGGTGGCATTACAAACTTTTTTTTATAATATTAGTAAGATCTATGGTTAGATACCTACCAAGCCAATTGCTGCCTTTCAGATTCCAATGTAAGTACATATTTATGATTGCCATAGTCTATCCCGTACAGCTCTAGATTGTCCAGCTCTTCTCGGAGCTGGCTCAGCTTTGCTCTGCCTTTCTCGTTGAGTTCATTTAATCTGTCCATGGAATCTCTACATTGTAGGATATCCTGTGGATACAAAATAAAAATATTAACAAATTTTCACAAACCTTAAGTAAATCAATATGTTTAAAGTTAGTATAGAAAATGGTTATTCTCATATACCTTATTGCTTAAGCCTGATTCAATTTTAAACTACTTTATCTTTGAGATAGTAGAAAAGGAGTATATAATAACAAATTACTACTAAAACAAAAATAAGTAAACCTGAATAGGCATCTATTTGTACAATAATAATTTTAATACACATTAACATGCATCGATTGTGATTTTAATTAAAAATATAATTTAATGAAACAGATGAATAAATACCTGGATAATAGCTTTCACTTGTAAATGATGTTTTCCTAATTTCTTTACAAAATTGTCGTGCACTTGGTCAGGATCTTCTAATTTAGATGCTAAATTTTTAAATGCATCTTGGTTATTGGCATCCACTCTTAGGTTCATGTTTGTAATTTGTTTGATCTTCTGTGAATTATCTGTTCATTTAGTAATAAAAACAACTATGACTTCTTTAATATTATTATAATGGCTAAACTTGTACTTTTTTTTTTTCTTTTTAATAATATGGCAACATGTGCATTTTGCCAGTGTCGAGTAAAATTCGTGAATGTTCACGGGATATTAAATTATGGTCTCCACTTTCGTGTTTTGCCAGTGTCAAGTTAAATGTTATTTTTTAAGTAATAAGTTAGTCAGTCAGGTCAGAGTCAGAGTGAGCTTAATAGCTCGTCTAGTCACGTGAGTCTTCCAGTAAAATGGGTGGAATTTTACTGAAAGTTCGGAGGAGTTTTGGAGGGGGCACCAAAATTCATATTTCAGCACCATATCACTTGCCTACATCTGTGCACATTCAAAAACACTTAACACGCAATATTCCACCATTATTACACGCTAACAATCAAATTCTACACGATTATTAAGCAAAAGACGTGGAGTAATGATATGATCAAGGCTTGCCGCCAAAAACTCCAAACTTGTACTTGTACGTAAACAAATTCATGACATTTGACAAGTGAGACATTATTGACAGTGACATTAACATTGTCAGCTGTCAAGTTCATTTACTACAGTCACAGTCATAAATTTTTTCTTCTACATACGCAGATACACTATTTGCCAATATAAAAGAAATTATTCATTAAACCAGTGGTTAATAATATTTTTAAAAGAAGTAATAAGTTACATCATCAATTATTTATTTATTTATTGCATCAATATTTCCAGGTGAAACCTGGAAATATTACAGAGTGCAGGTTGTTAACTAGCAGCCATGCCAACAGGGGGAGTTTTATGCATGTCGAAGCGACTCGTCGTTCACCTAGAGTCTAGAGATTAACTGCTGCTTCTTACCTTAGTTGTTCACCTCAATGTTGCAGAATATAGCTCACTAACTGCCAGTGAATCAAAACCACCGACGTATTCTGAGCTAATAATAATTGTCATATTCATTAGCCGATAAATATAGGTCAATGTATCCCAAAGGCTTTTTTATTGATACTCTTTTTCTGCATATAGGACACAATGGGTGGGCAGATAATGCTCTTTGGAGACACGACCTACAGAACACATGACCGCATTTCGTGGACACCACTGAATCCCTGCGCATGTTCTCAAAGCATATAGGGCATATCAACTGAATTCTGGATTTTTTTGTAGTTAACTTCACCTGAAATTATTTATTAAGTTAGTTTGACCTAATATTTTAATACTTTTCAGCAAATAAACTGCTCGATAGTGATAGATATACAGAAGTAGGTAAGAAAAATAATAAAATCGTACTTTGAATATTGTACTATTATCTTTTACGATCTTTTCTTTTTTTACTACTTTTTGTTTTACTTCTTTGTGCACTTTATTTCCGCGAACCATTCTACAAGTATGTTGATTTATGGATTCAAATTATTTATTATTTTGCTAAAACTGTAATTTTAACAAAATTAATTTATTTTGTCGTGTGGCCAAAATAAGGTGAATAAGAGTGTCAATATTTGACAATTTAACGAGTATGTGACAAATATAAACGTAAATGGTATGTGAGGCGTAACCGTCAATGCGTGAAACAATGTAGGTTTTATTGTATAGGTAGCCTAGATATTTTATGTTGTGCGAATAGAAAAACTTTTTTTAAATATTTTTTTTATTGAGCCCTCTGCTCATGTGGTATATGTGGGATTCCCCTACCGATTAACGAACATAAAATGGCAGGGACCTACTAAAACCTAAGTGATCCTATGCGGGGCGCCATAATGTCAAGGGAGCCGGTATCTACATTGGGCCTGTCTCGTCGTAGACAATTAACTTATGCTACTAAATAAAACAAATGGATTATGATATCAGATCAATATAATTGATATACAAGACTGGGTGAATAATGAATAAGATTTTTATAATATCACATCACGAAAATCCTTCGTGGACGAATGTGAACTTAGTTTTGGTGGTTCTGGTTGTAGTTTTACATTTATTTCTTAGCACTCTTACTAGTTTCTTTGGTCCACAGCAATATAAGTTGAGGTGGTGTCTGAAAAAAATAAGTAAAAAATATTGAATGGTTTACGTACGTAGATTCGAATGCCATCTTTGCGAAATACGCTGGTTCGAATTTTTTTACCGCTGCCTCATAGGTTCGAAAGCTCACGGGTTTGAATGACGTAAATATTCCAAAAGTAAACGAGTACCTAAGTATTTTATTACTACTATCACTTGGATGGAATGCCCTGCCAAATGGTAGATAGCTTAACACATTGACTGCTTTAAAAAAAATGAAAAAAACTTGCAGGGTGCCAAAACTTTTTTAGGTAAATTTTGATTAAGTAAATATAGATGAATGACGCCAATACTTGTTTTCGTAAGTTGATTATATTGCCAGAGTGGCCGGACAAAGCAACGTGGATTAGCCTCAAACCCCGGCGGTTTACTGACTACTACGAAATGAACGGAACGCTCCATAAGATCCTCCATAAAATCCCGGAGTGGTTGGACAAATGGAGGATGGCCGTGAACGTAGCGAAGACGCAGGCGCTAGTCACGGGAGCCACACGCACCCTTCCGCCTCCACTCACTCTTCGAGGCCAAGACATCAAGTGGGAAAACAGCGTCAAGTACCTGGGTGTCTACATTGACCGGGCGTTGAGGATGACTGCGCAGGTGGACCATGCCGTCCACCAGGCCAAGGCGGCCCGCGCTCTCCTCCGCCCGGTCCTTTCGTCGAAGCTGCCGCTGCGGACGAAGGTGGGCGTGTACAAAACGTACGTCCGTTCCCGCCTGACGTACGCCGCGCCCGCCTGGTACGCGCTGTTGTCGGCGACACAGCGGAAGCGGCTCCAGGTGGTCCAGAACGTGTCCCTGAGGCACATAACGGGAGCGGGCCGTTATGTGCGCAACGATGTCATCGCCAGGGACACGGGCGTTCCAGAGGTGGGCGAGTTTGTGGCCCGGCTCGCGCGTCGAATGTTCGACCGCGCTGACAACGGGCCGCACCCCCACCTCCACAACATCGCGCCGCTCCACGCCCGACCACCGGAGGCGCCCCAGCCGCGCGCCCTGCCGCGCGACATCCTCCCCCCGCGGGAGGACGAGGAAGCCCGGTGATCATCCCGACGCGGCCGCTGTGACGCGCCCGACATTATTCTCGGCAGACGCTCCAGCGGCCCCCAGTGACCCGGGGGTTGATGCCCCCGCGCGATCCCGCCTGGGTAACAGGGCAATGCCTGATGCCCTAACCCTGACCTCCCCCCAGGGGGGGAAGGAAGATCAAGGATTCGGAACGCTCACTCGGTTCCGAGTAAGCGGCGCCGCTACTAGAGCCCCGCCCCACTCGGTACCGAGTGGGGAGCACTGAATTTGTTAAAAGCGCGAGGCTCAATATGCGAGCTACGTGGTGACCGCTGACCGACCGAGCAACCGCATTACAGAGGTAGTTTAAGATAAACTGACGTTGCCATACCCAGTCAGCAGTACGCGACTATTGTATTATCTGGGGGCACGGCAGTGCCCCCGCCAAGTCGAGCAAAAAAAGCGGCACGGCCGTACCATCCTTTTCTGGAAGCAGTTCAGACCATTTTCGACCCCCTATAACTTGGTTGTGGAAAAAACTAGAAGCTTCAATTTTTAACAACCGAGTATGCATTGTATAAACACGATTTATTTCAAATTTCATTCAATTTGAACTAGTCGTTTAAAAATTATAACTAGTCAAAGTTTTGTAATTTTGTCACTCATTCACTCACTCACTCACTCACTCACTCACTGACCGATCATCAAAAGTCTAAGGCACTTCTAGCAAACATAGAAGCTTCAAACTTGGTACATACTTAGAGTTTATTGTATAAACCATAGGAAAACTAAAAAAACATACAATTTCGGTCTAGTTTTCGAGATACATAAACTGCATAAATAACTTTGTAATCCCATATAAATGTATAAGATTACAAAGTTACATTTGCAGTCAACGGTAAAAATTGCATAAAATCCAAATAATAATGCCATAATATATATGCCGTAATAATGTATAAAGCCACGGAGGGTTTATCCCGCCTTCTAGGTTTAGTCTGCTCCCATCTACGGGCGTCGTCACTTAAGATCAGGCGATATCGTGGGCAAAGGCTAACCTATAACGAATAAAAAAAAACAAAAAGTAGTGAGATACCTGCAAAAACATAACTTGTAAAAAATACCAAGTCTCGCAACTGCAGTTCTTCTACCGTAAAAAGTTGTGAGATCCATGTACTACCAAGTCGGTAAAATCTTTTGTGTTTTAAATTAATAGATTGACTTGGCCATCGCACTATTATGTCGGTACATACATATGTACTTGAGAGATACATTGTTGTGTTTTCATGCGATGGCCAAGTCGATCTATTGATTTAAAACACAAAAGTTTTTACCGACTTGGTAGTACATGGATCTCACAACTTTTTACGGTAGAAGAACTGCAGTTGCGAGACTTGGTATTTTTTACAAGTTATGTTTTTGCAGGTATACAAGTATTTCTTCATATAAACTAACGATACTAACTACTATGACATAAGTGATGGTCGATAGTAGTAACCAGCAGGGCTACTGGCTAATTCACACCCACTAAGATTAACGTCCACTTCAATGTACATTACTACGTTTGTTATTTTACTCATATTAATGAGGAGTTTTAAGCAAGTAATGTACGCATATTTGTCTATGGATTCTAGCGTTTTACATGTGGGTGGGGCGATAACCAATAGGCCCTCTGTTTCATTTAGCATAATGTACACTTACTGTGGGTATAAATGAACCCAATATCCAAATACACGATCCCAATGTGGCCGACCTCTCCTCACTCTACATCCCAACAACGGATAATCTTTCGCTACACTATAATTACTATCAACATCAACAATTTTACTGAACACCGATCTTTTCAAATACGGCGTTAGTAACGTTAATTTTTCTTCGTCGATTTTAGTTAAAACGTGCGTGAGACAGCCCTTGTTGTTTATGGTCACGACGTGATCGACGCCATTTTGTGTTTTATTATCTGTGGCGGTGACATAGAGTTGAAGATGTAGTCTGTCGGGTCGGTTGGCGTCGCGCAGTTGAGTTATTATTCTGTTTGCTAGATCGGCAAGCCAGGTTAGTTCTTGTTCGTTCCTTACTATCCACATGAGGTGGATACGACCTGGGAGACGACTTCGGGGATTTCTGTAATGTGAAAGGAAAATGCGATTTAATGACTGTTCTAAAACACTACGATGAAACCATTGAAACGAACTGGAATAATGAGATACCACAACCCCTAGCGCAATAGGCCAGCCCTACCTCAAATATATAGCGCGCGAAGTGTAAAATTTTCAAATTATAGGAAGGTTCTAAATGTCAAACTGAAGATGTATGAGAAACTACCAAAGACAACCATACAATAACTGCCAGAAAATGAAGAAAGGAGGGTAGATATTGTTAACTACGATTTATGACTATTTTACTCACAAAAAATCGATTTCAATATTATAGTCAATTATGTCCTTCGAGCCGGATATCAACACATTTTTTAATAAAGTGAGGGTACTTACAAACAAATATGATGTAAGACAGAAACAAAAGGCGTTATTCCGACCCCGGCGGCGACACAGATCGCAACTTCACTACGACTCACTGCTTCCATCGGACTTGAGAATGGACCGTCCACTAGTAAACTAAAACATAAACAATAATATAAATTTATTTCAATGATCATTCAAGAACTCCGCTGAACGCTCTGTAGCTCGTACTTTTTGAAATGGAAATACTTTTAAAATGTCTGCAATAATATTGCATAGAGTATAGAGCTTCTCTTGAGGAATTTTCACAAAATTAATTCTATGATAGTAATATTATGAATTCATGAAGATGAAGATTTTAATTTAATTTTTATTAAGCTTACAATTTTTAAAATTATAATGAGATTGATTTTATGAGGGTACGTTATGGTCTTACTTAATATCACGTGGTCCAATTTCTTTCAGCAGTTTCTCCAACGCCTCAGTCCAATCGCCTTTCACACGAATCCACACAACAAAACTTCTTTGGTATGATGTAGGAACCTGGAAAATAATAAAAACACAATTCAACTGGGTCATAAAACTATATGTAATCTCTATGTAAAATATTGGTTGGGTTATGTGACTAAATTAAGAAACATCTCTTATCTTTAATACATTTTAATTTTATCGGCTTATAATGATTGCCACCAATGCAAATATAAGCCAATAGATACGACCTTTGAAATTTAATTAATGTCGTCTTTATACTTATTGACCATAACTTTTTTAAGTTAGCCCTCTTATACCTTCATACAGTAATATGTTTAAAAATCACCTTTTTTTCAGGTAGGTAGGTAATTTAGGTTTCATAAAGTAGACTTTAATAGGGGATTGATATCAATCGACAGCGCTTTAAGCCCATCGCACTACAAACTACAATTAAAAGCTAATCGTTGTCGCTACGCTTTACTGGGACATAGCACGACACTTCGAGGAAATGCACGTAAAGGCTGTTAAACCTCCTAATAGGCATGACTTTACATCACATTATATTATACGGCCAATTTAAAAAAAACGTTTAAATTTACCGTCCAGACAAAGGTTAACTACAAAGGTTAAACTTTTTATTTTGGTCAGCTTATAACAATGCAACCAGGCGCGGTCATGACACCCCCCCCCCCCCCCAAAATCCTAGTCGGAAAAAAAATCCGATCATATCGACTGGTTTTACGCTACTAAGCGAGCTAAACGTACATTTTTACTCAGGTCAGGCATTATTATTTTTCTTCGCGATAGCAGAAAGCTGCTCGCCCTCTTATTAGAAATAATATTTAAATTTTCTCTATAATAAGTAAAATGATTTTGTGTTAACGAGCTAATAAACGTACATCTTTTGCACTTAAAAATACAAAATGTTCTATAGTTGGCTCTTAAGTTGTTGGCTCGTGCTGAAAAGTTCAAAATTTTCTCGGCGCTCGCAGCGAGCTGCTCGCGCTCTATAAATATAAGAATATTTAGTTTCATTGCCACTCGGAGCAAGCTAAACGCACATCATTTGTGTTGAAAAATTCAAAATTTTCTCATTATAGGTAATTAAGAATATTTAGTTTTATTGCCACTCGGAGCAAGCTAAACGCACATCATTCGTGCTGAAACTTTCAAAATTTTCTCATTATAATTAAGAATATTTAGTTTCCTTGCCACTCGGAGCAAACAAAACGCGCATCGTTCGTACTGAAAAATTTAAGATTTTCAAGACTACGCTTGAAAGTGTCTCCAAAAAAATTCTAGCCGATGACCCCCCCCCCCCAAAATCATGGTCTGAATCCGCGCCTGAATGCAACCAGTAAGAATATTGTAATAGGGATGTTGACACATGTTACGAATTCATATAAAGTTATGTATTTCACATAAAAGACAGTATTTCAAAACCTACAATGACATTTTAAGGATCTATTTACAAGCCAAAATTGAATAAAATCAATTTTAATTTCAATAATTTTTACTTATTATTACGCGAATGCGAACGCCAATCAGAGCGCGTGACGTCACACCACTGCCTGGACTTACGCTTCCTATGAAATGTTCCTTGATTTCGACACATTTTAATTATTCATAACTTAAAAACCACTGAACCGATTTTGATGCAACTTATACTATTGATCCAAATTTAAACAAAAAAAGTCAATAATCAAATGGATATTATAATCACGCGGAAAAGCGGTAGCGATCTTAATTTTGTTCCTGACCGCGTCAAGTAAGGTACATATACGAATTCGATCATTACAAAAATTGCGTCCCGTTTTCCCGCGTGATCCTCGGCATAACCTTGATAATACCCTCATGTCTTCAAGTCATATACTAGAGAGATACAAACAAATACCATACACCTAGGTACTTATGCCTTTATAGAAATACACATTTAAATCGATCTTTAAAATAAGTTAATAGCTTCATACCGCATACCTGAACAAGAGTGAAAGGATGCCACTCCATGAGAGACAGTCGTGGACACTGCAGCACCACATATTGTCCGGCGCGGTACTTCCCTTCACTGCAGCTTACTGTCAAACTGATTGTACGCCCTGGCATGTGCTTAGCCTGGAAATATTGTAGGAACTATGAAATTAACATTTACAAACAATATATCGCAAGAATAAGCAATCGCAGGAAAGACCTAGATGCAAATTACCCAGGATAGAGTTGCATGGCACGAAGGGAGGAGGCCTTTGTTCAGCAGTGGGACAATGATAACTTTGAAAGAAAAATGGTGTTTAATACTCTATCAGAACAGGTTACTTTTATACTGCAAGAGTCAAATCACAATTATTATAGGTTGTGTGGCCAACCTATATAGCGCATTGTCAGGTCACCAAGATACTACAAGGCCTGCATCATGACTATTACTAGCTGCGCCCAGCGGTTTTACCTGCTGTAGTGTGTGCTGTGCCTATTGTGTTATTTACAGCTATCTCTAGACCAAACTTTAACTCAATCAGTCTACCCGTTTAAGCGTAAAAAGTAAAAAAACATTCATCCAGACATCCAGGCCTCCATACATTCTTACAAACTTTCACGTTATAATATAAGTAAGATAGGAAGAAACTGTGACCCACAGTTTTACGTGCCTTCCGGAACACGGTAGAGCTAAAAGCGTTCTTATAACGCTTGGTTAAAGGGGCAATGTTTCCACCATAAACACGATTTGTAATGTTGATTTTCTATGGGACGTTTCTGCTAAATAACTAGAATAAGAATAAGAATATTTTATTTATCCATAAAACACGTTTACATAATTTTAGAAAGTAAGTATCTAGTGGTCCCCACACTAGGGCAAGCCTGTCTCGTGGGGGCCTTACAACACCGTTAACAAAAAAGAGAATTACAAACTGTTTCAGGTAATCGGTAACTTAATATAATATATACATACAATTATGTGACAGTTATACTAACTACCTTTAAAATGTTGAAAATATATCTTAAGTGTATAAAGACACCGAATCAGAACTAATTTTATTTATCCGCACCGTGGCAGTACTGAGTTGCTAAGGGTTAATTAAACAGTTGAATGATTTTAAATCTAATAAATTATGAATAATTATAAGCTTTATTTGAATCATCTCAACGATTAGATTAGATCATGAAATGAATGATCTCGCATATAAGGCGCGGTTTGAGCTGACAATAGTCCGTTGATTATAATGTTCTATTCACGCGTTTACAAGAATGGCATGCTCTATGATCCGTTTGAATTAAAGCTGTAATTTGTAATCTTAAATTATTATAACTGCTCTGTAGTCCAGTTGGTAACTAAACGTAATAATTTTCTATTTTAAATCGGTTTTCGTTAGTTTCAAAGGGTGTCTTAAGCTAAAAACAAATTCATGCGTACCTGGTACCTACCTAATAAGCCGGACACAACAAATCGGCCATTATAGAGTTTTGTTCGAAACACGTAAAAAATAAAATAAATAGGTACATTCATTTATTTCAGTTTTCAAAAGTACACTACCAACAATCGCAATGTACCAGAGACCCATATCAACATAAGTATTATACCAAAAAATAAAAGTAGCTCACCTCTAAAATATGAACTACAGTTCGATTCCTAGAGCAAATCCGCCAGAGTAGATCCAAAAAGAAACAGGTCAACGGCAGGGACATCCACAACCAAGTCTGAAATTAAAACGAGAGCTTTTGAAAAAAAAATATGAAAACAATTTGAGAAACTCACTAACGATAGGTACCTCACATGATGGGATTACCTAAACAGAAAAAAATACTGTATGGTATGGCACCTACCATCAATTAATTTTGAATTATATATTTTTACCGTTCTTATAACCTAATTATTATTAGATACCCTAATCTGTGCAACGACTTATAGTTTTTTCCGTAAAGGCGCGTAGTATAACACTTCCTTGATTACAGAAGCTTAAAATAGGGCCATAACAAGCTTTCAAAAACCATATTATGTTATTTTCTTACTTTTATTTCGAAAATAAATCGCGAATTATGCTATAGCTCAATTTACCTAAAACCGAATTATCATTGTTAGCCGATTATCCCACGATCGCATAAACTACCAATAAATCTAACAAAGGCGGAAACCGACCGTTCAGGAGTGGGATCAAAGCGACCGGAACTTCCGCTATAAACCATTATCTGATAGTATACACACCTATTTAGACCTATAGTGCATTAGGACAATGTTAGGACACAGCTGTGACTGAAAATTAACCACGCCAGAGCTCGACTGGATTTGGGACGCATGTAGGTAGTTATAATTATAATATGGGTCTGAAATTTACTGGACGTGACTCTAAACACACAAATGCAGAAGTGGATCTTGGTGATTTACTCGTAGAGGTATGTATTTATAGCCTTTTATTACCTTTAAATAGGTACTGAGGAAGGACGCAGGAAATTTTTTAAGGCTTTCTTTTTTTGAGCCTTTGCTCGAAATACGCGGTTCTTTTTGTCAATTCGCCGTCTGTGAGACACCCACGTCTGCTTTAAGGTTAGTATTCTAAAAAACGATGAGCTGTGCTCTTTGTATTAGCGGTATCGTCTTTAGTCTGAAACACCTGTGGTATAATATTATTTATGATAAATAGTTATTTTCGATTTTTACCCCAAATCCCAATCCATTTTTTTTTATTAATCCTCGAGACTCGAGATACATTCAAAATACCTGCTAATCACGATATTATAAATTATGCTAAAAGAAGGCGATGCATTCCAAAATAAGTAGAAGTATGTAAGGAGGACAATAGACAATGCCCCTGCAGTAATCATAATCATAAATCATTTATTCCTCAGATTTAAGGTTAATATACAGTTCACATTTCTAATATTAGTTTATGTTAATATATAGTTCAGCTTAAATCTGCCTTTTCAGGCGTAGGACAAATAATTATATTACATTTGAATTGCTATTTATTAGAGTAATTTTATACATAATATATTAAATTGTAATAGTAGACTAGCCAAGATACCTCTAAAAGCTTAGACGATGTAGCTATATGCTACAAAGAGCTATTAAAGTGCCTTGTGCCCGGCAGAAATTTATAGGTACAGCTGGGTTTCCCAATGTAGGTACAGTATATTTAGCTTTCGATTGTGAATTAACCAACCTATAGGTCCTAGGAACTTAAAATACTTTTATAACCTACTTAAGAAAGGAAAATACATATCTACAATGAAAGATTAAACCGAGAAAGGGAAACCCGAAAATTAACGAATTACCTATGTATGTATGTCTTATATTGTGTATTTAACTAAAAATGGCTGAAACAATATTGGTTTTCCAGTTAATAGGCTTCCCATATAAAAAATGAGTACCTTGCCAATTACCAACCTTAAGTATAGATAACTAAGTACATTGTCTAAATCAGAGAATGTTACATACCTTTGATTTAATTGGAATAAACGTAGGGTTATTAATAGTCGAACTATTAGTCCAACTGTATTGACTAGGGCCACTTCCATTCAGCACTTCTTCCTTTAAAACACCACTGAAAATAAATTTCTATGTCCGTCATAAATAAAAAAAAGTTTATACTAATAACAGAATAAACTACCTCATAAGGTGAGTGGAAAACCTATATTGAAGTTTCAGGTTAAACTTCAATATAGATTTCCCAAGATTCCTGCAAGCCTTCAACATTACCAGCTTTCTAGAAATCTTAGCGATCTGAAACTCTAGCATTGATATATAGTGCTTTAACGAACAACATAGTAAAAGGTAAGCGCTGTTCTGTTCTGTTGGAGTAAAATTAAACCCTAATAATTATCATTTAATGAGCCTTTCGAAGTACGGTATTGTAAATTGTATGCAGTAATGTAGTATAATGTATCATATTATCAGAAGAGGGATCACTTTGATTAAAGTCTGGACCTCGTTGGCAATGACCCGCGCTATAATTGTAACTGAAATGATTCATGAAACTTAAACTTGACTCACTGGTTTAAAACTTAACCACTGTTTTGTAACTTTGAACAAGTTTATTATTTTAGGTCACCTTAGTCATTGCTTAAGGGATATTTATTAAGCGAAAAAAATAATAAACTGGAATTATTTTCATTGTTATAATATGTATCACAAAGTTACGTTCGCAGCTTCACAACTATTAAGAAATTGTTTCTTAGTGTATGTCTACGTACCAATTGTCTTAACTCTGTACGAATTTTAACACAGATCAATCAGTTACGCTTTGCTTTTATATCGTAACAAACATTAAATATTATCAGACAGATTTACCAAAGCTGCGTGATAATCTTTACAAGAATAATTAAAGCTTATACATTTCTCCTAGATTCCGTCTTCAGTCGTCCTTTAATAATGGATTGGACCAAATTCGAGAATAAGATTCAGACGTGAAATTTAACAGATGGATTTACTCTCGATGAATTTTTAAGACCCAAAATTTTAGTATTCTAAAGTTTCTACAGTTCTAAAGCTTACCTTAACGGGTGTATCAAGAACAGCACCATAAAAGGCAAGTACAGCTGGTGAGCGTACCAGAAAGCATTGTAAACTTTTCTGCGAACTACCCGCAATGACGTCACTCCCATACATATTGTTGTTATTAGCATCAACACCCCTGTGATCCCAGCCATGCTTAGAAGCAGGAGAAATGGGTTCTAAAACATTTTAAAAAATATGACAGGAATATAAAATAATACATTTAATATTAAAATTGCATTAGGTAGTCTCATCAAAACCATGTTCTAATTAATTAGAAAAAATAGGCGATCTTTTTGTTCTTTTAATTATTTTCTTGCTATGCGTGGTCTCCGACTAAAAGGTCTTTTGTATAGTCCGAAAAATATAATAGAGATAAAGCTGAACGCATCGTATTATATTCTTAAGTACTAAAGAATTCATTCTAAAGAGTATATTAATTATTCTCATCATATCATCGTCACCAAGCATCTTAAAAAGCTGTAAAAAAACTAAAAAAGAAAAAACAAAATGTTGACCAAGCTTGTTTCGTTAATTTCAAGATTGTTGTTCAAAACAAACTTTAACCACTTTAAAGTCCTAAGTTCCTACGATAAAGTAAGGCTGTCCAAATCCTAGAGCAAACTTTTCAGAAGTGTCCGTTAAGTGCATTGTTTGGAACTAACCTCGTTTCTGTAGCTGGCGAAGTTAATCTCAGGATAGTCCTCGTCGAAGCCCCGGGAGAAATTCCACATGTTCACTATATGTGATATGGAATGTAACACTGAAATAAAAGTTCATAGGCTTTATAAAAATTACATCGTTTGGTCCTTTACAAAGTAATTATTACTCGTAACTACCAATACTGGAGACGTTTTCAAGAAAATTCTGGATAATTATCAGCTTTTAAATAAACCACTGATAACTACCAAACTTTGTGAAAGTTTCATTTTCTAATAGACATCCCCCTTCCTCCTTCCTCCTCCTCCATTCCGTCCCTTTTTACTTTTTTACTTGATTTCTTAGACGATTTTCGAATGGGGAAAATTTGAAAATCATCTCACCAGTTACACCACAGTACAGGTTTGTTCCAAAAACATTCACAAAGCGAATCGGCAATGGCAAAGCGCTCATTAGGGGTGTTGAAGCCCTGAAAACGGCACCATTAAGTCGTTGAGACGCAGGCTAATGGTGCCTAGTACCGCTGTTTGGATCTAGCTTTTGTTCCTGCACTACAAAACTACCCTCGCTTTTGTGATTCCGCTTTTACGCACTTTTGGAAGAGGTTTTGGGGAAAAGCAGCTACTTATAGGTTGCTGTATACATGAATTAATGTAGACGTAGGAGTACTTTTGTTGAATTTTACCGTTTTTAAATTGCAGGTCGTTCCCATTGAAGTTTGGTAGCAGGTGAATTTTAAAATGGTGGACTCTACTTTTTGCGATCGGATGAAAGAAAACAATAACCAATAACCGCCTGTCCATTACAGTCGAGTCGCAGAGATAGGCTTTCAATTTTCAATGTCTAAAATTCAATAGGTACGAAATCCTACGCAACACTGCTCTGCGGTCGTCATTCAGTTAGACATAAAATTATGAAAACTATCAGAAACGATTCGATTTAACTGAATAATAAAAACTCTATATCTATTTTCGACAAATGGTTAAATATAAATATTCCTTGAATTTGTTTATTTTACAAATGTTTTACAGTAGTAACATATTTGAGTGGTTACAAAGTATATTATTCTCTTGAGTAAATCATTGCCAACACTACCAAAATAAAACTATAAGTACCCTAGAATGATCTCATACGTATACCAAACTTATAAAATTTGTTTCACCAATTTAACAAATCCTCATTTGATAATATTTATTTACATAGAGATCTAAAAATTGTATCTAACAAAAACAATTAGAATTTTGGAGAAAAACTTACCACCAAATATGACGAGTGTCGTACCCACAGTCATATGGAAACTCTTCGCTTTCTCCAGCCAAATGAAGAACAGTCTCGGCCACAACTTGGACATCATTCTATACAGAATACTGTTTATCTTCTTACATTGTGGCAGCAGAATCAATGCTGCCGACATGTTCAATACTGTTGCGGTTGCTCGAGATACACATAGCCCTAACTGAAAAGTAGATTGATAGCAAATGCTACTGAAATACCATAAACCATTTTTACTTAAAATATTGAAAGCATAATATTGATTTAATACTTAATAGGTGCGCCCAGTGGTTTTACCTGCTGAAAAGTAGCTTTTATGTTATTCTAGAGTAAGTATTTGTAAGTAAAAAAAATAAAATCGTGAGGCACGTCAAATATCTACAACTTTCAGTGAAAATGTTCATTAGAGATTTAGATATTTGACGTGCCTCACGATTTTATTTTTTTATAGTCGGGCCGGCCTAAAAGGCCACATTTGACACATCATCAAAATTCCCTTACAGGGTGATCTAAAAATTTTACTTATTTTTTCTGTAAATAATATATGTCAACACTTAGCTGAACAATAAATAATATGACAACACTTAGCTGAACACTGAACACTATACTCGAATTTACAATTAACAATTTACGCATTACCATTAAAATTTCTACCATTTTGTAGATTTTTTGCCTACCATTTAACTTATTACCAAATTCTTATATCATAATTTCTGCCAAAACTACCATTAAATTTTTCTACCAAAAACTACCATTGAAATTTCTAGCAAAATCTACCATTTTTTTTATCATTTAGTTGATTTTTTACCATAAAAAATCTATCAAAAACTACTATTAATTTTCTACCATTTGGTAGATTTTTCTATCATTAAAAATTCTACCAAAAACTACTAAGTAGATTTTTCTACTGTGCATTTTTGAAAACTAACGTGAGAGTTATCCATATTACTATGTAAACAAAACGACTAAAAACTCACGGAAATAATGGTCGGAGCTAGGCTCGATCCTGAGTTTCGGACAATTACGATGTCCTTCATCAGGAGCTCACGCATTTTTCTACCATAAAAAAGTCTACCTAAAACTACAATTGAAATTTCTACCAGAAGAAACGTAAAGAAAGAACAAACATACTCACACACACACACACACACGCACGCACGCACGCACGCACACACACACAAACACACACACGCGCACACATTATTAAAAAAATTGAAAGTCATCAACGGTGTCAAAATGTGTAATTAAAAAAGTAATCGGCCATTTTGTAGCGGCCGTAGCCGTCTTGGACGGATTTCCACCAAATGTGTATTTGCTCAAAATAAGCTGATTAAGATCGGAAAACCCCCCTTGTACCCCTTCTGGCAGTAAGGAAGGGGAGTAAAAGGGGCCGCTCCACCCTGCTTCACTTAATCAACTCTGGGAGACCATGTAGAGCCACGAGGAAAATGTCGGTGTCAATTTCGGATAAGCCGATGGTATAGATTTTATTTCTAATATATAACAACGGTTTTTGTGGCATTATGTTTAACCAAAAAAAACTAAAAATAAAAAATACTCAATTTTTGTTTCAAGTCATTGTTGTGTTTATTTTTAAACTATAAAGAATATGTTATACACATAGCTAAGAACATTGCCGAGTAATATTATTAATCTTATAAACGAAAAATAAACAAACTTCATTAATCCGTTCGGCTACGATGGCACAGACAGATACACAAACAGACAGACAAACAAACACGTCAAACTTATAACACCCCACCTTTCTTGCGTTGGGGGTTAAAAACATTAGATGAATAAATAGGACACCCTATACAAGGTCACGTCAATCAGTTTTTGTTTTTAAAACAATAAGGATGCTACCCAATAAAATCGCGAAATCGAAATTTGAAATGTAGAATCGAATGCAATTATAACTTGGATTGAATATTTGATCATAAATAAATAACTATATTGCGATTAAAATAAACTAGTAGTTCGCCTCGAACTGGGACCTCGCAGCCCAATTTCCGTGTAAACCTTAAACTTTAGGCTTCGACTAAATATCCTAATACAAGAACTTTAACATTAATATTAAAATTCAAAATACCAAAATTCAGAGAAATTAAAACTTAAAATACCTACGTACTGAGATTTTTTAGAATATAATCTTATTTAGAGTTTCGTACTTCTGAAGGAAAAAACGAAACCCTAATAGGATTACTTGGTCGTCCATCTGTCTGTCAAGACCCATTTACTCTAGATCCCGTAGAATTGTATATTTTTACCATATACGCAGATGGCCGCTTGATGCCCATGAAATTGAACTTCTAAGCTTAACTTCAAAAACGTAAATTTTTTGACCCTCTGAATAAATCAATATTCATAGAGAACTTGCCGTTACCCTACGTGAAATGTGGCAGGTTTTAAGTACATATATATTTTAAATTCAGAAAAAAATCTGAAAACTATACATTTGTAATTAATTCAATTAATAAAAAAGGTAAAAAAAGTTTTTAAGTTAAACGGTTTTATTGTAAATATGTACTAAAAGCTAAAATAATAAAATCGTGAGGCACGTCAAATATCTACAACTTTCAGTGAAAATGTTCATTAGAGATTTAGATATTTGACGTGCCTCACGATTTTATTTTTTTAGCTTTTAGTACATATTTACAATAAAACCGTTTAACTTAAAAACTTTTTTTACCTTTTTTATTTTTAGGCTTTTTAGTACAATGTATTCTATTTGTCAAGCCCTTTCATTTGATACCCATATTGATGGGATTGAAAAAAAAAAATAGGTTATCCGCCATTTTGTAGCGGCGGCCATCTTGGATTTTGATTTTGTATAGTGCACTGTATTCTACTTGTCAAGTCCTTTCATTTGATACCCATATTGATGGGATTAAAAAAAAATACGTTATCCGCCATTTTGTAGCGGCCGCCATCTTGGATTTACAATAATATTAAATATACATAATTGTATTGTCACCAGAACCAAAGGCGCATACCAAATTTCAGATCAATCGGTTGACAGGAAGACGGTGAAATTTCAATTACCAAATTTGACCCAAGAAAAATGAATAAAACAAACGGAGTAAGCTAAATAAAACCGTTTAATAAAAATGGATCTATTTCAAGTACGTAATCATCGAAGTTAAGCAATGTTATGCGCGTAGGTACGTATTTGAATGGGCGCGTACGTTGTGATCTCAACTTTTTTCTGACTTTTTTGGAGAGAGCCACCAGCGGCCCGCGATGAACTACGGTGTGCTCGTGCACCTATATTGTTGAATGTGCCGCACAAACTTTTAAAAAATTTTGCAGACAGGCTACACAAATAATAATATACCTTACTGCCAGCAAATAAGCAAATATGCCCAAGATGAAATTATGTGGCTGCGGCTCGCACCAAAATCCTTGTTTTAAAAAAAATCGAATGGGTTATAGTATTTTTTCTAAATGAGAAGACTACAACCATAAGATCACTCATCATAACTAACATCTTCACCCGAAAAACCAATACCGTGACTTTACGACTATTTACTTACTTATTTAATACGAGTACCATTCATATTTTGAGTAAGACAGTTTTTATGTAGTTGCAAAAAAAAAAGTATATTAGTAATCTCTGAAACTCTACAACCCTTGAGCCGATTTGGCTCATTTTTGAACATGAGAATTATTTTAGTTTGTACTACCCGTTCGCAAAGTTTCGTCAAGATTGGAACTTCGGTAACGTGGTAATCAAGGAATCTCTATAACTCTAGAACCCTTCGACCGATTTGGCTCATGTTCGAACTTAAAAATTCTATGGATATATACTACGCGTTTGCAAATTTTCATCAAGATTGGACCATCGGTTTTCAAGTAATCGCGTAACAAACATACATACAAACATACACTTTTGATAATATATTTATGTAGGTTATAAAAAATGTTTATAGCTTAGAAAAAAAATTATCAGCGCACCAGTTTTGAAATTATCGCCAGACCTATCGTAAAGACTTTAAGTCACTTATATCTCTGCAACCCTGAAGCCTATTTGGCTATTTTTTTCACTATAATTATTCTATTAACCTACTTAACTGGTGTGCAAAGTTTCGTTTTATTTGGATTAACCGTTTTCGAGTAAAAGTCGATCAAACTTAAGCACCAGAGGTCAAGCGTTAAACTGGTCGAAACGCAGGCTTTTCGCGGCTTTCGACTCTAAGACCTCGCTTCGCTCGGTCGAATATGTTGTTAATATTGTGATTATATTATAGTAAAATATAATGTAATTAAAATAAAATTGTGGAATGTATAGAGAATAAACATATTTTTTATTACAGGTTTTTTTATAACTCGTGAGATGTTTCTGGCAAAACTACCCCATGACGCCATTACATGTTTACAAAAAAAAAAACCTATTAGAATTAAAATTAATTAGACTTTATGAATGTTTTCATAAAACTGTATTCGATTCCAACGTGTTTGAAGATCGTATCGATTCATATCCTGTAATCGAAATAAACAAACAATGTCCCAACACTTGTTTGCTATGACTGACATCTGTCAAATGTGGCCTTTTAGGCCGGCCCGACTATAGCTTTTAGTACATATTTACAATAAAACCGTTTAACTTAAAAACTTTTTTTACCTTTTTTATTTTTAGGTTTTTTAGTACAATGTATTCTATTTGTCAAGCCCTTTCATTTGATACCCATATTGATGGGATTGAAAAAAAAAAAAGGTTATCCGCCATTTTGTAGCGGCGGCCATCTTGGATTTTGATTTTGTATAGTGCACTGTATTCTACTTGTCAAGTCCTTTCATTTGATACCCATATTGATGGGATTAAAAAAAAATACGTTATCCGCCATTTTGTAGCGGCCGCCATCTTGGATTTACAATAATATTAAATATACATAATTGTATTGTCACCAGAACCAAAGGCGCATACCAAATTTCAGATCAATCGGTTGACAGGAAGACGGTGAAATTTCAATTACCAAATTTGACCCAAGAAAAATGAATAAAACAAACGAAGTACCTAAGCTAAATAAAACCGTTTAATAAATAAAACCGTTTAAAAACGAAATTTCAGCCTAATAGGTCACGCTGTTTTAGGCGTTATCAAGAGTAACAAACAGCTTCAGACATCACATACAAACTTTCTTAGGTTTGTATAGAAAATTAAATAATATGTTCTTATGATTTAGGATCTTACCCCTAATATTCTTCGTAAATAATAAAATTGTCGTCCATTCTGGTAATAAATAAACGTATCATAAAAAAGATATATCACTAATGAGATCCATGATATCTGTAACAAGAAATGCTATTTTATATTTTGAATTTTTTTATATTTTGATTCAGATCAGTCTACGAATAAATTATTCGTAGGGATCAGTTTGTCTTAAAATATGCTGAACGGACTGTACCATAATAGAGTTTTTATAAATGCTATAAATCTTCAATAAAGAACATTGAAAATGACTAGACGTTTATTATGTAAAGTAATAAGCTCAATTTACAGAGTTTAAAAAGTGTTACACGACCAGTGAAATATCAGAATGTTGGCCTTTATTTTATCACACAAGTCAGTCACTACCCACCACCACCACCAGATATTTGGAACTTTCTCTTTCTTAAGGATCAGCAGCAGCAGGTTGAAGCTTCATTTCTTATAGGTACTGTCGTCTTATATAGAGAGTCGATATCAAGATTAAACTATTAAGCGTGACCAGACACTTCACTATGAAGCTGACTTGTAATATGAAAGAGCGTGAAATTGTATCATGCATAGTAGGTAGTGTACTCGTACACTACACTGCGTCGGAAACGTAAGCTACTGCTATAGCTAGCCACTTCAGACTCTATTCAGAACTCGTGCGTAGCTGGTGCCTATAGACAGCCTTTGACAGCCGTGTTGTGCCAGCGTCCATTGAGCGAGTGAATAGACTCGATGACAGCTAGCTGTGAGTGTGGTCCTGCATTAATCACTGCGACCACCATCTAAATTAACATAGAACGTCGCTAGTGTCCATGTGGGAACTTTTCACTGAGGCTCGATAGGATGAAACTGTACAGTTCCATTTTTCACCACATTCAAGTCCTTTAGACGTGTTAGTGCCGACGTTATCGAGATCTTATTTGCATGATAGGATTCGTTACCGCTTCGATGCGTTCTCAATAGTCCTATGGGTTTATGCAGATGAGTTTATAATGATCGCACGGTCGTTCCCCCTGGAAGGGCATTAAACACGATTGAAAGATTTTCCTTTTCATTGCATAATCTTGTTCAGGTGGGGTTGATAGCTCTATTAATCAAGGCACTTAAAGTTCGACAGGTGGAAATACATGTATACCAAAATTGTAATTTATATTTATTAAGAAATCTGTTCAGGCCAGAGCCTTTAAATTATACGATAGCAATGAGCTGGACTATTCTTGAATTACACTAACGAGATTTACATTATTATTTGGTCAGGCGTTAGTTAATATTACAATGTATGTTCCGCTATTTGCCATTCTTAACCCGCTCTTCAAGCGTTAGACATGTTTAATTTATAAATAAATTAATCTAAAAGTAAAGTGCTGGAGTTTCACTGAATAAACTCCCTTATGTACCACAAGCCGGTACATAAATTGGTGGCCCATGAGGAGGAACGAAACCGTGACGAATAGAAGAATTCACGGGACTCCCCTTGGTTGACAAGAACTTGAAGAATTTCATCGGAGACTCGGACGAGTCTCAAGGAGCCAACTTATCGGGACTTCGGTGGTCAATTGATTGGTAATCGTTGACAGCGGTCAGTGAATCAGCTAAAGATTCACGCCAGGAGCTGCGGTCTGCCAAAAGATAAGTGCCCTTTCCTTGCCAACCTAACCTCAAAAATAACGCTAAACTCCCTTTTTAATAGCTTCCTTTGCGAAAAACAAGTGTTTTTTCAACTAAATTAACTTCTTTTAACATTATTTTATGGAATTAAATTAATTAGTGCATTTTTTGGAAATTTTCGTGCATATTGCACGTTATCCACGTGGTGCAAAATATACACTTGGTACCATTTATATTGTAAAATTCGATTAAATCAACAATAATTCGCGTTCCTTATTATAAATTCGCCGTGCTTACGCCATTGCCCGCGCGTTCCAGGTGCCGTGAGCTAGCTGCCTGTGCGACCTAGGTGTTGCGTCATACCGAGGCGCGGACGGCGGCTGCAACGGGTGCTGAGCGGTGCCACAAGCTGCACACCGATTTGAGGAGCGTGAGATTTTATAAATTTGTTAATTAATTAATTATTTTTTCCAAAATGACTTCCTCAAAAGGTGTCGATGTGTCAACTTTGGATGAGCTATACCGAAGGCGTAGCTCAATTAAAGGTCAAGTTACCAAATTTAAAAACTATTTAGTAAATATTATACAAAAATCTCGGTTAACTTCTATGGAGTTAACTGAATTAAACTTAAAGCTTCAAAAGTTTGAAACTTTATCGACACGTTTTGATAGCTTGCAAGAAGAGATTGAGGTTCTGAATCACATAAATTTATCTGAAGAACTAGAAGAGCGAGAGAACGTTGAGCGTGAGTTCATTTTAAATATCGCCACAGCTAAAAACATTGTTGATCAATATAATAAGAAGGAAGATGAGCATCGACGAGAATCTATTATTCACGTGCCTCAGTGTTCTCACGATCGTAACATAGGTGTAAAGTTGCCACAAATAAACATCGCAAAATTCGATGGTGCATATTTCCGCTGGCTTGAATTCCACGACACATTCAAGAGCTTAATTCATGACAATGATAAAATTTTTCCTATTCAAAAATACCATTATTTGGTATCCTATTTAGACGGTGCCGCTGCTAGGGTTATTTCCAATCTAGAAATATCGTCCGACACATACGAGGAAGCTTGGAAGTTGATTTGCGATCGTTACAACAACAAAAGGTTGTTAACAAATCACCATTTAAGCGCCTTGTTTAGTATTGAACCTGCTACTAGTGAAACAGAGAAGTCGCTTCGGTTTCTAGTGGATACAGTAACTAAAAACTTACGCGCCTTACGCAGTCTAGGTCAGCCTATAGATACGTGGGATACTTTAATTATTTTTATGATGTCGTCGAAATTACATACACAAACGCTAGCCAAGTGGGAAGAGTACCTAAACACGGTTGATGGTCAGCCTACTTTAAATAACTTTTTTAAAATACTAACAGATCGTGCAGATGTATTAGAATCACTTAATCGTAACAATAACGCCAAAATGTCATCATCTGCATCGCGTAATTCAGATAATACTAACCTAAACAATAATTACAATAAGAATAAAAACTATAATACTAACAAAAATAAACAAGAAAAATCAAATCACACAAAATCATTTGCAAGTGTTAACAGTGATAAGCTAAAGTCAACATACATTTGCATTGTTTGCGGTATGAATCATAGAATTTATGACTGTTCCGTATTTAAAGATAAGAGCATCAATGAGCGCTTAGCCGATGTTAAGTTGCATAAATTATGTAAGAATTGTTTACGTCAAGGGCACCCCGAGCGCGAGTGTCGCGTAGGGCCTTGTAAATTTTGCAATAAAAAACATAATTCCCTGTTACATAACTCGGAGCAGCCAGTGGTAAACCACGCCTCCAATAGTTATGATCAGGACGAAATAGCAGTAAATCTATCTAATCAACGCACCGAAGTACTGCTGTCCACCGCCTTAATCGAGGTGGTGAATCCTAAAACAAAGGAAACGCAAGTAGTTCGGGCATTGCTCGACTGCGGTAGTCAGTCGACGTTTATAACAAAACGGCTACAACAAAAACTATCACTCGATTCATGTCCCATAGACACGCTAAAAGTCATTGGGATTGGCAATAATTGTTCAGATAGCGTAGTCGAAAAATGTGACCTACAAATAAAGTCGCGAAATACAAAATATAACACATCGTTGTCGTGTTATGTTCTAAACGAACTAACAAGTAATTTACCGCGATCAGCTATCAACGTAAATAAGCTAAACATACCTGACGGCATACAGTTAGCCGACCCAACCTTTCATAAACCGGCGCCTGTCGATATGTTGATTGGCGCTGACGTTTTTTGGGACGTTTTAGGTAACGAGCAAAAATGTCTTGGTCCTAGGGCACCTAAATTACGTAGCTCAAAATTAGGGTGGTTAGTGTCAGGCCCGGTGGATTCACTGGGTACCTTAAGTAATGTTAAATGTAATCACGCCACTTGCACTGTGTCGTCAGACGAAACACATACCTCACCAGAAAGGTTTCAGCAAATCGGTTCAGAGGTTTCATTGGCCAAAATAGAAAATAAAAACTTTGTCGTGCGGCATTGCGAGTGCAAGCTACCTAAGCACGCGTTGTTTACTTCAATTAGGAGAGGAGCCCGATGACTCACTTATTCAAACCATCATAAAACTTGTTTTTTACGTCGACCACCTTATCACAGGCGCGGACGACGAACAGCTGTTGAGGTACATCCAGAGCGAAATCAGTCGCACACTAAGTACTGGTTGCTTCAACTTACTATAGTAATTTAAAAGTAACTTTAATTCTGACACAAATATTGAACAAAATTTAATGATAGTGAATCATCGAACACTCTGGGCTTAGGATGGTGTCCAACAAATGACACATTTAATTTTCCTATAAAAAACTTAACTGAACCGAATGTCATAACAAAACGCATTATTATGTCTAATGCTTTCAAAATTTTTGACCCCTTGGGTTTATTATGTCCTTTCATTACACAACCTAAAATGTTGTTGCAAAAGTTGTGGAAAGAAAAACTGGATTGGGACCAGCCCGTTCCACAAGATATAAGTATTCAGTGGGATCGATTCTATAAAGGAATGTTATCTTTAAAAAATATAGAAATCCCTAGACGAGTTTTGTGCGACTCGCCTGCTAGAATAGAAATGCACGTTTTCAGTGATGCATCCTTAAATGCATACGGAGCATGTATATACATGCGATCGACAGACGTACATGGTGACGTCACTTGTCAATTACTGACTTCTAAGTCTAAGGTATAACAACACTCTCAGATAAATCATCATGGCGGTGCGTCCCGACTGCACTCAACCGTGCTGATTTAATTTCGCGGGGGGTGGATGCCCTCCAGTTATTTACTACACCCTTATGGTGGACTGGACCTAGTTTTTTAACTAAAGACGAGTCGGAATGTCCTGTGTTAAACGCTAAAATTGATAATTTACCTGAGACAAAATCGAACACAGTAATCATAAACAAAAACATAATTAATTTCGAAAACTTCTCTAAACTTACAAAATTTAAAGAACAATAGCATACGTAAAAAGATTTATAAATAACTTAAAACCTAAAAGCAATAAAATTACGGACATTTTAACAGCTGATGAACTGAATGAGTCATTTCATTATCTTTGCTGGTGTCTCAACGTGAATCTTTTGCCGTCGAGTATGATTGTTTAGTTAAAAACAAACCTTTGCAATTGATAAGCATGTCCGTAGGTATATATATGGCAGGGCCCTTTTTTATACTCAATCGTAAAGGTTGAGGTAGCCGTCTAATTAAATGCTATCTCTGTTTATTTGTATGTTTGCGTTACAAATGTATTCATTTAGAGGCCGTAAGCGATTTAAGCAAAAATGCATTCATAATGACGCTTCGTCGATTTATAGCTCGTCGAGGTAAGCCAGCGGAAATATTTTGTGACAACGGTCGTAACTTTGTTGCTGCCGCCAAAGAAATTGGTGATTTTATAAAATCCGCTGCAGAACCTTTGTCTGATTTTGCCAGTCAGGAAGGTATAAAATTTAAATTCTCACCTGCTTACGCTCCTCATTTTGGTGGCATATGGGAAGCTGGTGTAAAATCCGCTAAGCACCATTTGCGCCGCGTCGTAGGGAATAGTCATTTGACATTTGAAGAATTGTCAACCTTGTTTACGCAAGTGGAGGCTATACTAAACAGTCGTCCCTTGTGTCCTTTGCCTGCCTGTCCTAAAGACCTACTTTCCCTTTCCCCAGGGCACTTTCTCATCGGAAGACCGCTGAACGCGATGCCTTCTCCTGCTCTGGAAGACCGACCAGAAACAACACTGCAGCGATATGCTCGGATCGAGCGGCTTCGTCAACACTTCTGGAATAGATGGCAAAAAGAATATGTCGCTGAACTCCAACAGAGAACCAAATGGAAGGTTAATACTGACAAGCTGAAACTCAACGATCTGGTTCTACTTCAAGAAGACAATGCTCCGCCGCTGTGTTGGCGCCTTGGACGCGTTTCCCGTCTGTTTCCTGGACCTGATGGAATTTCACGAGTTGCAGACGTCACTACTACAAAGGGCTGCGTGAGAAGACCGCTGACAAGACTTTGTCCTCTTCCCACGGCTGAAGAACATCAAGACTGAAGTATAGTTTAAGTTTTTATAGCTTCACGTTTTTTTCTATAATTTAAATTCACTTTTGCTAAACTTTAAAATACGTTGTATAAATTTTCGTAGTTAAAGTAATATCTTTCTAAATAGCTAGCTCAATTTTGTACATTAGCTGATTCAAATTGTGGTAAATTCAATATTGCAATTTAATTTTATTGTACTTTTGTTAATTTACAACTATTTTGCTCTTTTCCCGGGGCCGGAAGATGTTCAGGCCAGAGCCTTTAAATTATACGATAGCAATGAGCTGGACTATTCTTGAATTACACTAACGAGATTTACATTATTATTTGGTCAGGCGTTAGTTAATATTACAATGTATGTTCCGCCATTTGCCATTCTTAACCCGCTCTTCAAGCGTTAGACATGTTTAATTTATAAATAAATTAATCTAAAAGTAAAGTGCTGGAGTTTCACTGAATAAACTCCCTTATGTACCACAAGCCGGTACAAAATCCATATACTGCAGTAGAAGTCCCTTTTTCGTAGATAGTAAAGTGAACTGCTAACCATCATCATAACGCTAAAGACAATTGATATCGGACGGATTTTCAAGTCCGCGTCAGCTTTAGATTTAAAATATTTTAATGATGATGAGATTGAGAGCTGTGAACTTTACATGACCGTTTGTAGTTTTCAGTGTGTAGGTGTTACTCGAAGCGTCATCTCGTCGTCAGATTTGCTTTGGTGCTTGCTGACTCACTAACTCGGTCACTAGTCACGTAGACCGTTTTATTGTAATTGTACAACTATCCATCAAAATCACAGGCCTACATTATAGACCTATGATGTACACAAATATAATAAAAATAAATTGAACTGAATAACTAGGCGATGAAGTCAGAGTCGGTGCGATATTTTAGTCAACATAAATCTTTCATTTTATAATGTAGGGAGGTCATGTCATCATGTCAGTCTAGGTACCAAACAGTTTTAGCACTTATTGAAATTCGTAAGACCTCCAGCATTTAATTCTTTATTTTGTGAATACTTCCAGTATCTACTACACATACGACACGACATGTTTCGCCTCTATTTGCTGGGTCATTATAATATTTTTATCGGTTTGATCATGCCTATTTGGATAAAATAGCAATTTGCAGAATAAATTTGATAACTTTATAAGCATTCAGCATTAATTAGCATATAGGTAGGTACCCACTAATAATTATTTATTGGCATTTATTTGCTCAGGTAGCTGACTGGTTACGAGTAGAGTACCTATCGAATATAGACTCAGCACTGAATCCAAGGGCTAAATCTTGTACACGAAGACACACCAGCCGGTCTGAAAATTCATTTTTGTTTTAGAGGTCCCGTTTAAATTTAATTGAAAACGATCGAGCTGTTTTAAGTCATGAAATAAACTGTGTTGCCCTCGGTTATATTGAAAGAGCTCGAAGTCTTTTTGTTCAATTCTTGTTTAAACGATGTAACATAATATTAATGTAGGTGCAACGTGTAATATAGGTACACTAACTTCTAGAGAGCTTA
The DNA here is from genome assembly GCA_947507615.1 of Hemithea aestivaria. NCBI lineage: Eukaryota > Metazoa > Arthropoda > Insecta > Lepidoptera > Geometridae > Hemithea > Hemithea aestivaria. The sequence goes on from OX382331.1 coordinate 14,678,392, forward strand.
ATGTCAAGTCTAGTCTTTGGAATCACGTACCTACAGTGGAATTTTATTTAGCAAATCAATCAATCTTTACAACAGTTGAGGAGCAATGGCTCCTATAATCTAGTCACTTATCTTGATGGTCGCGTCTCCTAAACAAACTTTACTACGTCAGTTAGACAACGATAGAGTTGACGACGAGTGAGCGACTACTCTTAAAATGCCCATAGGCGACAGGTTTTCCGTTTGGCTGACAGGTGTAATTTAAAAATGATCAAGCTAGTAGAGTTGAACGATTCATGATTTCAGTAGTAATGAAAGTTTAGCGTCCTGTCACATAATATTATACGACGATGCGCCGAACAGGTAGATATGTCACGAGTCACGGACCACGGAATTATTCGTAGATTTTAAAAATCTCAATTATGGTAGAAAGTTGGAACCATACTCTACACTTTTTTGACAGCCTTTGCCCTACAGTAGGACGATATAGGCTAAATAATAACGGTGTTATTCGCCTATCTACACATAGAGTTTTAGTGTCAAGTCTCTACTTAGTCCAGTAAAAGAAGAAATGTGGATCGAAAAGTCGAAAGCAGAAAAACTAACTTAGGGACTTTGTTTGGACTAGTTAGGAGATAAACATACTAAAAGTCCCCACCCCTCCGAGGTGAGCCCGAGGGGGGGAGGCCAAAGAAGGTCCCATTTTTAGGTTTTTTGCTTATATGTCAAAAACTGTGCGTTGTACGATATTTAATTGTACTACATTATAAAACCTCATTAAATTTTCTACAACTTTAACCTTGACACTTTTTATCTATCTCCAAACGTTGTCCAGCTATGAGCTTCCAAACATGGTCTATTTTTAAGACGGTTATATTAGGTTTCCATACAAAGTGGGTAAAAAAATCTTGCAAATAAAATTTTACCAACTTCTGGTTGTCGTATCATAATGAAACTTTGCAAATGTCTAGAAATCTGATGACAGTTCAATAATCTGGTACCATTGAGCTGATCTGATGATGGAGCGAGGAGTTGTCTACAGAAACTCTTCAATGGTTATTAGTAAACCCGTCGTGTTTGGGCACATTACATTCGAATCGATGAGACTTTTTCATAACACTTGCTGACAAGGGTCTGATAATGGACCCGGAGGTGCCTACGTCTCATCAATTCGAATGCAATGAGCCTAAACTCGTCGGTTTTACTAATAGCCATTTAAGAGTTCTAGTAGACACCTCCCGGCTCCATCATCAGATCAGTTCAGTGGTACCAGATTATTGAACTGTCATCAGATTTCTAAACATTTGCAAAGTTTTATTATGGTACGACAACCAGAAGTTGGTCAAATTTCATTTTAAAGATTTTTCTGCCGACTTTGTATGGAAAACTAATAAAAGCGTCTTAAAAATAGGCCATGTTTAGAAGCTCATAGCTGGACAACGATTGGAGATAGATAAAAAGTGTAAAGGACAAAGTTGTAGAAAATTTCATGAGTTTTCATAATGTAGTACAACAAAATATCGTACAACGCACAGTTTTTGACATATAAGCAAAAAACCTGAAAATGGGACCTTCTTCGGCCTCCCCCCCCTCGGGCTCACCTTGGAGGGGTGGGGACTTTTAGTATGTTTATCTCCTAACTAGTCCAAACAAAGTCCTTAAGTTAGTTTTTCTGCTTTCGACTTTTCGATCCACATACCTCTTTTAGGCACTCATTGACTGGACTAACTCGCTGTATACATACTCCTACGTTGGTAAAAAAAAAGAAAATATTTAATACTTTTTTTTCTACGAGCCACCGTTTTTGAGATATAACGATTCAAAAAGTTGTAAAAGTTGTAATCGTCATAATATGCACACGTTTCCTCGCCACCTATGAGTACTTAGCGTGGTTTTTTTTGTGGTTTCCCCAGTAGGCCTATTCCACGGGTCAGTTTTGATCCTGTTTAATTTGAAAATATTGAAAAATAATGGATATTAGCAGAGATTGAAAAGATAAAAGCAATTTAAGTTTAAAAAAAGTAGTGAAATTTAATCGTCCGAGTCGTAATTTTCAAAATCTTCTTCTTGTTCTTGTTCTTCTTTTTGATCTTCTTGTTCTTGTTCGTCTTGTTCTTGTTCTTCTTCATCTTCATCCTGAGTGCATGTAAACTGCGTTAATAGCGATGTATCATGCAGCCTCAGTCAGCATGTTGCCTCGTTGGAATCAAACGGATCCTCTACTGTTGGTGATTCAATATTAGAGCACAACCGGCCTTGACTATGTGTACATGCCGGAGAACAGAACAGTCCGACTTTTTTGCAACCACATTTAGCACTGCATCCCTTTTTGCAGTTGCAAAAAATCGAGTTCAGCACAGGCGCGGATCCAGACCATGATTTTGGGGGGGGTCATCGGCAAAATTATTTCTCAAACTAAGATTTTTTTTGGGAAACATTTAACCATAGTCTTACAATGTTGTGTTTTAGCTTGCTCCGAGTAGCAAGAAAACTAAATATTTTTATTTATAAACGCGCGAGCAGGTCACTGCGAGCGCCGAGAAAATTTTGAATTTTTCAGCACGAAAGATGTGTTTTTAGCTTGCTCCGAGTGGCAAGGAAACTAAATATTCTTATTTATAAACGCGCGAGCAGCTCGCTGCGAGCGCCGAGAAAATTTTGAATTTTTCAGCACGAAAGATGTGTTTTTAGCTTGCTCCGAGTGGCAAGGAAATTAAATATTCTTATTTATAAACGTGCGAGCAGCTCGCTGCGAGCGCAGAGAAAATTTTGAATTTTTCAGCACGAAAGATGTGTTTTTAGCTTGCTCCGAGTGGCAAGGAAACTAAATATTCTTATTTATAAACGCGCGAGCAGCTCGCTGCGAGCGCCGAGAAAATTTTGAATTTTTCAGCACGAAAGATGTGTTTTTAGCTTGCTCCGAGTGGCAAGGAAATTAAATATTCTTATTTATAAACGTGCGAGCAGCTCGCTGCGAGCGCAGAGAAAATTTTGAATTTTTCAGCACGTAAGATGTGTTTTTAGCTTGCTCCGAGTGGCAAGGAAACTAAATATTCTTATTTATAAACGCGCGAGCAGCTCGCTGCGAGCGCCGAGAAAATTTTGAATTTTTCAGCACGAAAGATGTGTTTTTAGCTTGCTCCGAGTGGCAAGGAAATTAAATATTCTTATTTATAAACGTGCGAGCAGCTCGCTGCGAGCGCAGAGAAAATTTTGAATTTTTCAGCACGAAAGATGTGTTTTTAGCTTGCTCCGAGTGGCAAGGAAACTAAATATTCTTATTTATAAACGCGCGAGCAGCTCGCTGCGAGCGCCGAGAAAATTTTGAATTTTTCAGCACGAAAGATGTGTTTTTAGCTTGCTCCGAGTGGCAAGGAAATTAAATATTCTTATTTATAAACGTGCAAGCAGCTCGCTGCGAGCGCAGAGAAAATTTTGAATTTTTCAGCACGAAAGATGTGTTTTTAGCTTGCTCCGAGTGGCAAGGAAACTAAATATTCTTATTTATAAACGCGCGAGCAGCTCGCTGCGAGCGCCGAGAAAATTTTGAATTTTTCAGCACCAAAGATGTGTTTTTAGCTTGCTCCGAGTGGTAAGGAAACTAAATATTCTTATTTGTAAACGCGCGAGCAGCTCGCTGCGAGCGCCGAGAAAATTTTGAATTTTTCAGCACGTAAGATGTGCGTTCAGCTAGGTCCGAGTGGCAAGGAAACTACATATTATTTTTCTTTATAAAAGCGCAAGCAACTGGTTGCGAGCGCCGAGAAAAATTTGAATGTTTCAGTAGGTACGAAAAATGTGCGTTTAGCTTACTCCGAATGGCTTGGAAATTAAATATTCTTATTCATAAACGCGCGAGCAGCTCGCTGCGAGCGCTGAGAAAATTTTGAATTTGTTAGCACCAAAGATGTGTTTTAAGGTTGCTCCGAGTGGCAAGGAAACTAAATATTCTAATTACGAAACGCGCGAGCACCTCGCTGCGAGCGCCGAGAAAATTTTGATTTTTTTCAGCACGTAAGATGTGCGTTCAGCTAGGTCCGAGTGGCAAGGAAACTACATATTATTTTCTTTATAAAAGCGCAAGCAACTGGTTGCGAGCGCCGAGAAAAATTTGAATGTTTCAGTACGAAAAATGTGCGTTTAGCTTACTCCGAATGGCTTGGAAATTAAATATTCTTATTCATAAACGCGCGAGCAGCTCGCTGCGAGCGCTGAAAAAATTTTGAATTTGTTAGCACCAAAGATGTGTTTAAGGTTGCTCCGAGTGGCAAGGAAACTAAATATTCTAATTACGAAACGCGCGAGCAGCTCGCTGCGAGCGCCGAGAAAATTTTGATTTTTTTCAGCACGTAAGATGTGCGTTCAGCTAACTCCGAGTGGCAAGGAAACTACATATTATTTTTCTTTATAAAAGCGCGAGCAACTGGTTGCGAGTGACATGAAAAATTTAAATGTTTCAGTACGAAAAATGTGCGTTTAGCTTACTCCGAATGGCTTGGAAATTAAATATTCTTATTTATAAAAGTTCGCTGCGAGCGCCGAGAAAATATTGGATTTTTTAGCACGAACAATGTGCGTGCATATCCTTATTTATAAAAGCGTGAGCAGCTCGCTGCGAGCGCCGAGATAATTTTGCCTTTTGTAAATTGTGCCAAAATATTGACTATTATAATATTATACATGGGTAAGAACCTCGCTGCAAGCGCAAAGGCTGAGCCGCAAGGACAACATAAAGCGCGAACAGCTTGCAGCAGTTAATATAAACCAATTAATCCTAACTATGAAAGATGCTGAATAGCTTGCTACGAAAACCTATGGATAAATTGTAGGCGAGAACCGAAAAAAAATTAAGTACACAAATTACTCAATGCGCTATCAACAGCCAAACAATTTTATGAGCTTGCTAATAAAGAGAAAAATTTCTAATTCTATGACACTGAAAGAAGCGTAAAACCAATCGATATGACCGGTTTTTTTTCCGACTAGGATTTTGGGGGGGGTCATGACCCCCTTGACCCCCCCCCTGGATCCGCGCCTGGTTCAGCAGTTTTTCCGGCGCAGGTGGAAGTAAAGTGTGCACTGGTTCTAATAAATTGTTGACCAACTTCCAACCCCAGTCTGTAGGGTCTAGCTGATAACCAAGCCACACTTGAACTTGGTAATATACCCTAAAAAGATGTTGATGAGCAGCAACTGAGGTTGGAGGAAGACAAGCTAATTGTACTTAAACACAAATTATGTACTTTTCATTTCTTTTTATTTCTAAGTTTCTTTTTATATTTTTTCTGATGGTTTGTGTTGCATTAGAGGCATTCTTTGAATAATCTAGAACATCGGTGTATCTTTTAAAATTTTATTAATTTCTAATTGAACACAGTGTCAGATTATTTAAATAATCTAACACTGTATTCAGATGGGTAGGTCCAGCCCCGGATCTAGGAATTTTTCAAGGCGGGGCAAACCTAAAAATCGCCGCCCCCCTCCTTAGGGTGCAGACGGGCAAAACAACCAAAGAGGGGGGGTCCCGACGAGCTTGAACTTTATGCGTGTATAATACGTAAAAAGGCACGCCATGCTTTGGTTTCAACTTGTACAGAGCGGCAAAAAAATTAAATTAATTGTCCTTAAAATAACAAAATATTATAATGTCCGACAAAATTTTATATTTTTGACAACGAAAAGAATGCGATTAACTTATTTTGAGCGGTAAATTTTTTTAAATATTCCCACTTAAAATAGCGCGAGCAGCTTGCTGCGAGCGGCGATAAAATTTTACATATTTGACAACGAAAAGAGTGCGGTTAACTTGCTTCGAGCGCTAGAAATATTAGAATAATCCTCCTTAAAATAGCGCGAGCAGCTTGCTGCGAGCGGCGAGAAAATTTTTATACTTGACAACGAAATGAGTGCGATTGACTTCCTTCGAGCGCAGCGGTAGGAAAATTTAAATATTTCTCCTTGTAATAACGCTAGCAGCTCGCTACGAGCGCCGATAAAAATAATATTATTGACAACGAAAAGAGGGCGGCTTCCTTGCTTTGAGCGGTAGAAGAAATATTTTCGTTATAAAATAGCGCGAGCAGCTACCTGATTCGAGTGGTAGGAAAATTAAAGCATTACTCCTTAAAATAGCAATACCAGAGCAGTACATTAGTATCATACAAGACATGTATGAAGATGTAACAACCCAAGTGGTGTCACCAGCAGGTACGAGTGATAGCTTTGAGGTAAAAGTCGGCGTGCACCAAGGTTCCGCTATTAGCCCCTTGCTTTTTAACATCGTCATGGACTACATTACGAAGGACCTGCAGAAACCAACACCATGGACCCTGCTTTTTGCAGACGATGTAGTTCTAATAGAAGAAACGCAAACTGAGATTCAAAATAACCTCGACAGATGGTGTGAAGCCTTGGAAAGCAATGGCCTGAGAGTTAGCCGTAAAAAGACAGAGTACATGTATTGTGGATACTCCTCAGACACCAATGTTACTCCGATAATTTCACCTACTATCGACGGAACCCCTTTAAAGCACGTAGAGGAATTTAAATACCTCGGATCCATAGTTAACACCAAAGCAAGCACGGATAGAGACATCGCCAATAGAATAAAAACAGGTTGGATGAAATGGAGGACTCTCACGGGAGTTCTCTGCGATGCTAAGATACCTATAAAAACGAAAGGCACCGTGTACAAACGAGCCGTTAGACCGGCCATGCTATATGGATCCGAGTGTTGGGGAATAAGGAAATCCGAGGAACAGCAGATGCATGTTGCTGAGATGAAAATGCTACGATGGGCGGGCGGCGTTACCCGATTAGACAAAATCGAAAACAGATTCATCCGGGGGTCCTTTAAAATAGCCGAAATTCATAAAAAAATGCGAGAAAACCGCCTTAGGTGGTATGGACATGTGATGCGCAGAGAGGAAAGCCACATGACCCGTCAAGTTCTCTCCATTATAGAAGGGAAAAGAGGTAGAGGCCGTCCACCGAACACCTGGACAAGAACCATCCAAAATGACATGCTGACACTAGGCTTAACGCCTGATATGACCCAAAATCGCCAAGAGTGGCGAAATAGTATCAGGAGGGCCGACCCCGAACAGGGAACAAGGCCAGGGGATTGATTGATTGACTCCTTAAAATAGCGTGAGCAGCTTGCTGCGAGCACCGAGAAAATTTTAAAATTTATCACAACAAAAAGAGTGTGGTTAACTTTCTTGAGCGGTTAGAAATTAAAATACATATTCTCACTTATAAGAGCGCGTGCAGCTTCCTGCGAACACTGAGTATTTTTTCGAGTGGGGAGAAATTTAAATAAGCTTAATTTGAGCTCGGAGCGCTATAATTGAAATATTTGTAAAAACACACGCACGAGCAGCAATAAGATTTTTTTTAATTCTTACTTATTTCCACGCGAGCAGCTTGCTGCGAGCGCCGAGAAAGTTTTAGAATTCGGGGTACAAAGAGTGTGCAATCGCCTTTTTCAGAGCGAGCAAGAAAATTTTATTATTCTGACCACGCAAGTTACAATCAAAGCTCAATTTAAGATCAGAGCCCTACGAAAACTTAGTATACTATTTATTAATGTGTGCACGAACAGATTGCTGTGAGCGCCAAAATATTTTTGAATTCAGAAAATATGCAAAATGTGCGATTGAAAAAAAAATGAACATTCTAATTTTTTCACCCCAATTCAAGGTGGATTCGGAAATTATTGTATTTTAGCTTACGATGGATGATACATAATAATATTGTTTAGCTATTCGCAGTAATTGGGCTATGGCTACGCGCCCCGCGAAGATTTGGCTATTCCGTATACCTATTTGTCATTAGTATTCCAAATTTGAAATTTGCCGCCCTCCTTATTCAATGGTCCCAGATTTGGCGATGGGTCGGTCCTTGATTTTGCCGCCCCCTGATATTGCCGCCCGGGGCACGGACCCCATATTGCCCCCCTATAGATCCGGCCCTGGATAGGTCAACCGTTCATCATTGTAAATAACGGCATAAACTCACTTTACAATGATGAATCTGAATAAATACCTGATATTCTTATAGTTATAACTTATGTATACTTATTTTATATGAGTAGTGTAAGTTACAATAACCGATAGAAAAATATTTTAACATAGGTATATTACAACTATAGAGATGTATATATACGTGGCGTACTCATGCATATTATGACGATTACAACTTTTACAACTTTTTGAATCGTTATATCTCAAAAACGGTGGCTCGTAGAAAAAAAGTATTAAATAATTTTTTGTAGATAATTTTATGATCTACAATTTTTATCTGAGATATTTTTATGATAAAAATCCCGTTCCCCATCCATGATAAAAGTCCCGTTTTGCTGAAAATCGCGAAAAACTCATTTTTTTTACCTTTGACCTTGAATAAATTTTTTCCTTACAGGGGAAAGATGGGGAACTTTCAAATTTTGTTTTTAATTATATTTCAAACAATCTTACCGATTTTCAGCTTGGTGGGAATTTAGGTAACATTACTCTTATTTTTTGGTCTAATTTGACCGGGCTATAAAGTCCAAGTTATCTCTACAATAATAAATTACTGTTGTAACACTTATTTCTGTGTAATCTTAGTTCTAAGCTATATTATTGCATTTGTGTGAGCAATAAAGAGTTTTCTATTCTATTCTACTGTTTAAATTATTAAAAATGTCACAGATGTTCATAATATTAAAAAAAAGATAACAATACCCAATAGAATGGCAATATAAAAATATTTCGGTAGACGGGAAGGCTGAGATCATCGTGTTCTTGGAAATGTGCAGTGTCCAACTTCTTGCAACTGTTATCTCGAATCTCTACTTTGGCGCGGCTTAGCAACTAGCAACCATACAGGCACATTCATGTATGTAAAATTGGTTAAAAAACCATTAAATACCAATATAAAACCATAATATAATTAACTGTAACTTCTTTAACCTCCTATATAAAAATATAGAATTAAATAGCATATTTATATTATTAGTAAATATGTACTACCTAGTTCTAGTTACTATAAAAATGTGTAGGAATCTTAAAACTTACCAAATAAATGCGTGCTCTTATAAATTCAATTGCATCTCCGACAACTTGTTTAGCGGTCATTGTTGTTTCCCAAATAATAAATTTCCTACATTTAATTTTAGAACGTTTAAAAAACGAACGTTTTCTTTTGAAAAATCACTCTACACTCGATTTCATTTTCCCGCTTATTTTCTTTTTTATTTTAAATTTGTCCACAGATCGTCTAAAGAGGTCGGTGGAACCGTGCTGACTGCACTGTTACTGAAATAGTTCAGCATTCAGCGACGCTCACTCCGCTACTACAGCAAACACAGCCGCGGGCCGAAGGTTGTCGGTGTGTGACTAAATTCCACGTGAATCGTGATCGCAGAAACCGGCTTTATGAATAATGCTCTACACATGTAGAACGGGGAACTTTAACTGACCTATTAAACAGTTTTATGGTTAGAACTTTTAATATGCGTAATCACTTATTATCCCATACAAAATAAATATATATATTATTAGGCCTAAGAATCACAACATAGTATAAAACAAAGCTGATTCTCGTGTCTGTCTGTCCCTATGTAATATGTATGCTTAGATCTTTAAAACTAAGCAACGGATTTGAATGCGGTTTTGTTAATGAATAGAGTGCTTCAAGAGTACATGTATAGGCAGTGGCGGCCTCGGGGGAGGGCGAATCGGGCAACTGCTCGGGGCCTTGCGCTTGCAGGGGCCTCGCGCAACAACCCAAGCAATTTTCTAGCCACTCGGAACAAGCTAAACGCACATGATTCGTGCAGAAAAATTTAAAATTTTCTCGGCGCTCGCAGCTAGCTGCTCGCGCATTAATAAATAAGAACATTTAGTTTTCTTGTCACTCGGAACCAGCTAAACGCACATTATTCGTGCTGAAAAATTCAAAATTTTCTCGGCGCTCGCAGCTTGCTTTTATAAATATAAACATTAGTTTTAGCCTACCCCAAATCATGGTCTGGATCCGTGCCTGCCGGGGCCTCGCAAAAATCTGCCGCCTGGGGCCTCGCAACGGCTAAGGCCGCCCCTGTGTACACTGTACAGGTACTATTGTAGACGCAACAAAGTGCGCGCGGGTCCACTATTATGCAATAAACCACAATAATTATTAAGTACGGTGCTACCGACCTACCTAATGTAACTATTTGTATAATATGTATAGAGTTATGATTATTCTTCACATAACTTATTTATTTTATTAATGGGAAGTACATAGAAGTGTGACTATGATTTTCTGTGCAAATAAAAAAAATACTGATGTCATTTTTTTTTTTTTATATGGCAACAGTTGCATTTTGCCAGTGTCGAGTTATAAAAAATTAATTTATTCTGACCGGATACAAGTCCTTCAGTCGAAAACTTTATTATAATTTTAAGTTCCTTGTTTATTGGAGGATATTCCCTCCAAAATTCGATAAAGAGTGGGCGTTTATCGAATCACATCGATTCATTTTGTGACGATTCTTGAAAATAGCAGACTGTTGAACTTTTTTCCATTCTTCGACAGTAAATCACATTCACAAACACTCAACGTTTATTAAACCCACTATTAATACGCGTTTAGCACTTATTGCAAAATTATTATCCAAGAACACAAAAAATTTCATCCGCTTTCCAAAAGCGCGGCAAAATGAATCATGTCATTTGTTTTTTTTTTTTTTTTTTTTTCTTTTTAATAATATGGCAACATGTGCATTTTGCCAGTGTCGAGTAAAATTTGTGAATGTTCACGGGATATTAAATTATGGTCTCCACTTTCGTGTTTTGCCAGTGTCAAGTTAAATGTTATTTTTTAAGTAATAAGTTAGTTAGTCAGGTCAGAGTCAGAGTGAGCTTAATAGCTCGTCTAGTCACGTGAGTCTTCCAGTAAAATGGGTGGAATTTTACTGAAAGTTCGGAGGAGTTTTGGAGGGGGCACCAAAATTCATATTTCAGCACCATATCACTTGCCTACATCTGTGCACATTCAAAAACACTTAACACGCAATATTCCACCATTATTACACGCTAACAATCAAATTCTACACGATTATTAAGCAAAAGACGTGGAGCCAATGATATGATCAAGGCTTGCCGCCAAAAACCATGTCTTTTTTTTTTTTTTTTTTCTTTTTAATAATATGGCAACATGTGCATTTTGCCAGTGTCGAGTAAAATTCGTGAATGTTCACGGGATATTAAATTATGGTCTCCACTTTCGTGTTTTGCCAGTGTCAAGTTAAATGTTATTTTTTAAGTAATAAGTTAGTTAGTCAGGTCAGAGTCAGAGTGAGCTTAATAGCTCGTCTAGTCACGTGAGTCTTCCAGTAAAATGGGTGGAATTTTACTGAAAGTTCGGAGGAGTTTTGGAGGGGGCACCAAAATTCATATTTCAGCACCATATCACTTGCCTACATCTGTGCACATTCAAAAACACTTAACACGGAATATTCCACCATTATTACACGCTAACAATCAAATTCTACACGATTATTAAGCAAAAGACGTGGAGCTAATGATATGATCAAGGCTTGCCGCCAAAACTCCAAAAACCATGTCATTTGTTTTGACATTGACAATTGACATTCATTAATCATAATTTTCATAAAATCCAATATGGCGGAAGGCGGCAAATAAAATCAGCCGCAGATGTAAACAAACGTGATCTTTTTGTTTTTAATGAGTGAGATATTGTGAAATTGTTATCTATCTTAACTGAGTGACTATCTATCGAAGAATACATCAGTGATTTGTCATTTGACTTTAAATCAATATGGAACCGCCACCATCACCTTGGAAGAAACCTAGCGAGGTGATGCAGCTGCACAAAGCTAAGAAGCGAAAAAAAGCGTTGCAGGTGAGCTTTCTAACCGCCAAATTTTATTAGCCAGTGAGATATGATGATACTTATCTATATTTATCAACATAATTTAACTAATATTATAAACGTAAAAGTTTGTAAGAATATAAATGTATGAATATCTGGATGTATGTTCGTTACTCTTTCACGCCTAAACTGGTGGACCTATTGAGCTGAAGTTTGGTATAGAGATAGCTAAGACCCTGGAATACATAGGCTACAGTACAGCCGGTAAAACCGCTGGGCGCAGCTAGTAATATCTAATGGAGCAATTGAAGCATGATGATGGAGGGCCGAGTTGAGTGGCGTGCCATAGGACTGATGATGATGAGTCTAATGTGTTCATATTTTTCAGGAGCGTATGAAGCAGCCCTTGGCTTCTCCCAATGAAGGATCCACCAGCTCAAATACTGTAGATTTAGACTTTTCAAGACTTTTAAATGGTGACAAAAGAAATAATCCGTTTTCCAAGTAAGTACCTATAAATATTATTATCACAAAACAATCTTTTTCACACAGATGTAATGTCTTTCAAATAATATGTAAGGTAAGTAAAAATGTGGAAAGATCAAGAAACAAGGAACCTTAATTTCTTTTTACACATACATAATAACTAGATATTCAAACAAAATTGTAATGTTTTCTGAAAAAGATGTTAAATTATACTACTCCCTAAAGGAAATCTGACAATATTAACCTTTCATCTTAAAAGTGATGCGCAATCTGTACCTGTCATCTGTTCAGAGAACATCTGCGTGGTTTTGAGAATTTGTTGAAAATATTCTTTTACTAAATTACTGTGTTATATATACGTAAAAGTTGACCTAGGTCTTCTTGTCTCATATCCCTAACCAGTTAACCGGACATGGATCTGGGACAAATCGTATGAAGTGTAAATGAAACAAGTGAAATTTTAAAAAAACTTTTTAAAAACAAGCTTTTATTATTATTACCATAAAGTACTCGTCAAGATGAGCCCAAACTCGATGGGGTTACGTCGTTTTATTATGGAGTTCCTATGGCCACCTTCCAGCGCCATCATCAGATCAGTTCCTTGTCATAATAATATTGCATTGTCATCCGATTTATGCATGCATGCAAAATTTCAGCTCAATCGGACACCGGCAAGTGGGTCAAATTTAACTTGCAAGATTTGATTACAGACAGACAGACAGACAACAGACAAGTGAAAGTAAATAAAAGCTTGTAAAAAGAGGTAATGCTTTCAGTGTTATTCTCCAATCTTTGATAGAAGTTAATAGATAAGTTACTTTTATTAAAGCTTAATCCCCTTCTTGTATTATTCAAATAACTATTTTTCTTATTACAGAAATAATACACAGGCAAATAAAAAACCCAGGCTAAATGAACTACTAGACGAGTCGAGTGATAAGACACTATTTGCCCTTCTCAAACTGCCTGCAAAAGTGGTGGAGAAGCCCGCTCAAGAAGTCAACACTGAGAAGCTCTCAACATTCTCTAATCTCTTACAGAAATTTACTGCTGACCATTCTGTAGAACCTGTAAGTTTATTAAAGCTCTACATATTAAAACTATAGAAATTCTGAAATTGTGCCATCCGGGTGAATTTAGATGTGTATAACTTTATTATATTAAAAGTTCTTTGGATTTCATAATTAGTTTTCTCAGAATGGGGACTTATATGATAAAACCATTAAAGGGTTTAGTACTAACACAATATTCCTCTGAGTTAGTTAAATTGTTGACATCTTTTCTTAACAATTTAAAAATAATTATACAATATTGGTTGTGTTCATAAGACCTACCTATTTATTTAAAGATCTATGCACCCATACACACACCCCGCCCCCTGCACCTTGGCTCTGACCTGTAAGGTACTAGGTACTTCAAATTTTCTTGACTCTAAATAAGCAATATACTTCATAATCAGCCCGTCATTGTCTGTCCTGTGTCATAGAACATGCCCTTTTTGTATGAAAAAAATTACTGGTGTAAGACAGCAGGTATAGTTTACTAGTAAAATATTATTATCTTAGATTGCTGCCCATGGCTGATACACTCATGTGACATGTGTGCACCTCTGCTGTTTGTGTCTATTATTATTTTTGTAACTTCTTTTGTAGCAAATCCCAGAGCAGAAATACAAGCACATACCTATAGACTGGGCGCTGAAAACCAAGCTTAGATTGATGTCGCCCAAACCATTTGCGTGGTCAATGACTTTAAAGGCTAGCGAAGAGGCTTCAGGAATCACAGGGTATGTGTCTTAAATTTTTTTTTTTTTTTTTTTTTCCTCCTTTGTCTATCCACGATCAGTTTTCCAACTATAAGTGGATTTATTGAGTTAAGTCAAGATGTTTCAGGCTCGGGCTCATTAGCCCGTCTTCCTTCTGGAATCAACTTCTCAAAGACATGTGCTCTCTTCAGTCGTTTTGTTGTTTGCGGGTTCTCTATTAGCGCTCTAGCGAGAGGATTTAGGTAAGACCTGAGGCGATCGCAGTATCGGCCTCCCAAAGTCCTAATTTCTTCGTCTACTGTTGGGACCTCCAGGTATTCGTGGATTTCTTTATTATTGGTGAACCACGATGTATTTGCTATGGCGCGTAAGATCTTATTTTGTGCTCTCTGGATGATATCACGATTAGATTTACATGTGGTACACCAAATCTGAATTCCATACGTCCACAACGGTTTCAGAATGCTGGTATACACCAGACGTTTGTTGCTCATTGAGAGGCGTGATTGTGGGCCAAGGAGCCAATATAGATTTTTAAACCTGCGGTCTAGCTCTGTACGCTTCGCCTTTATGTGCTCCTTCCAGGTCAGTCTTCTATCCAGATGTGTCTTAAATCACACAAATATTATAAATGTGAAAGTTTGTAAGTGAGTGTGTATGTTTGTTACTTCTTGAAGCCTAAACGGGTGGACCAATTGAGCACATTTAACACATAGGCTACACAGCGGGTAATACCTAAATATTCAAAGTTCAGATTTAGTATTTTATACTTCGTACTATTTTATATTAATTTCATCATCATCATCATCATCTCAGCCATTGGACGTCCACTGCTGAACATAGGCCTCCCCTTTGGACTTCCATATGTACCGGTTGGAAGCGACCTGCATCCAGCGTCTTCCGGCGACCTTTATAAGGTCGTCTGTCCACCTTGTGGGTGGACGTCCTACGCTTCGTTTGCTATTCCGTGGTCTCCACTCGAGCACTTTTCGACCCCATCGGCCATCCGCTCTACGCGCTATGTGGCCTGCCCATTGCCACTTCAGCTTGCTAATCCGCCGGGCTATGTCGGTGACTTTAGTTCGTCTACGGATTTCTTCATTTCTGATTCGATCTCGTAGAGAAACCCCGAGCATAGCCCTTTCCATAGCACGCTGGGCGACTTTGAGCTTCGAGATGAGGCCAATGGTGAAGGACCACGTTTCGGTGCCGTAAGTCATCACTGGTAACACACATTGATCAAAAACTTTCGGGTACAAGGTATATCGGACGAAAAGACATTGCGTAGTTTCCCGAATGCTGCCCAACCGAGTTGGATTCGGCGGTTGACCTCTTTCTCGAAGTTGGACCTACCTAATTGGACTACTTGTCCTAGATAAATATACGAGTCCACAACTTCGAGTACCGATCCTTCAACAGATATTGGAGTGGGCACAACATTGGCATTTGACATAAGCTTCGTCTTGTCCATGTTCATTTTTAAGCCCACCCGTTGTGAAGCTCGGTTGAGGTCATCGAGCATCATGCTGAGTTCCTCCATCGACTTTGCCATGACTACGATGTCGTCGGCAAACCGAAGGTGAGTGATGTATTCGCCGTTGATATTGATGCCAAGTCCTTGCCATTCCAGGAGCTTGAAGGTGTCTTCCATTACGGCAGTAAACAGCTTCGGAGAGATAACGTCTCCCTGTCTTACGCCTCTTCTTAATGGAATCGCCTTCGTGCTCTGCTCCTGTACTCGGACTGACATAGTGGCGTTCTTATACAAGCACTTCAACACTTCAATGTACCGATAGTCAATATGGCATCGCTGAAGTGACTCGAGCACCGCCCATGTTTCCACCGAATCAAAGGCTTTTTCATAGTCCACAAACGCTAAGCATAATGGCAAATTATACTCCTCGGTCTTCTGTATAACTTGCCGCAGCGTATGAATGTGGTCTATGGTACTAAAGCCTTTTCGGAAACCGGCTTGTTCGGGAGGCTGGAAGTCATCAAGTCTGTGTTCGAGACGGTTCGTGATGACCCTTGAAAACAGCTTATAAACATGGCTCAGAAGCGTAATGGGCCTATAGTTCTTCAATAGGCTGTTATCACCTTTTTTGAAGAACAGCACCACCTCGCCTCTGTTCCACGTCTCAGGCGTTTTGCCCTCGGACAAGACGGAATTAAAAAGTTTCTGGAGGACTTTAAGTACCGGTGTTCCACCCGCTCTCAGAAGCTCTGAAGTGATTCCGTCTTCGCCCGGCGCCTTGTTGTTCTTAAGCTGCTTCAGGGCCATCCTAATCTCGTAAAGACTGATGTCCGGGATATCTTCGGTATAGTGTCGGGACAGTTTGGCTCTTGGATCTCCTACCAAGCTGTCAACGGGCTTTGCGACCGAAGTGTAAAGCTGTCCATAGAACCTCTCAATCTCCCCTAAAACCTCTGCTTTGGTCGACGCTATGCTGCCATCTTCCCGTTTCAGCTTCGTCAGCTGGCTTTGCCCAATAGACTTGTCCTTTGCGAACACTTTGGAGCCTTGGTTTCGCTCAATTGTCTCCTTAACACGGTTAGTGTTAAAGAGACGTAGATCATGACGCAAGGACTTAGATTAATTATATTAATTTATCACTCCCATATTATATTTTTATTGAATTCTCAATATTTGTTTAAATTTTAATATATTAGTTTATAAGCAAGCAGATGAACTAGTACTAAATAATTACTTGATGTAAAGTGATAACTTTTCCTCTCAAACATCCTAGGAATGTATGATAACTCTTTATTGTAAATTGTAACATCACCAAATATGCAGAACTTAAAACTATGACAAAAGTTTTAAAAATAATAAGTGTTACAGTTAAAATAATAGTAATTGGGGTTTATACTCCAACAGAACAGGTTACCCTACTTACACTGTCAGAGTCAAATCACAATTTATAGGTTGTGTGGCGAACCTATATGTTGCAGTTTCAGGTCGCCGAGATTACTACAGGGCCTGCAACATGACCTAACGACTGCCTCCTACATATCTTATAGGAAACAGCCGGGACCCACAGTTTTGCGTGCCTTTCGAAACATGGTAACGTCCAGGCGAACTTTTTGTCACACACAGATTTGTACCCAGGGTCTCCGGATTAAAAGCCGGACGTATGACCACTGGGCCACGGACGCTATAAACAGTTGGCGGTCTTATCGCTAATAGCGATCTCTTCCAGACAACCATGTATGGAGAGGAAAACATATCAAACCTAAGTATTGAATACAAAATAATGTATTTAATTTTATATAATTCCAGTTTTGTTCGCTGCCTAGACACAACCGCCTCGCCTACATTAGACACATCTCCCCGAGCCTTATTCCACCAGTCATGTCTGTACTGGCAGCACCCACACCTGCCCTGGTTAGACTTGTACCCTCGGAGCTCGGGGCGGGTGGCTGCTACCAGCTTCATGGCTACCAACGAGGAGGTCAAGCAGGCGCTGCTCAAGGAGTGGACGGATAGCTTCCGGTCTTTGTTTCAGGTAATATTGTATACTTATTAAGTTATTTATTGAAATGCTTTCGGTTTAACACTTTGACTCATGAAACACGAACGCCGTGTTTTTGAGGTCGAAAGCGATACACACACGTCGTGTTTTGTGAACTGATGCTACCATACTATCCTTTATATCCGTCGCTGTGGATAGTACTAAAAAAAGCCGCAGCCAGTGTTAAAAATGTTTAGGTTGTTTTAAGAGGTATATGTATAAAGAATAGATAAAATATAATATAGGGGTACAACATTATCTCGAGTTAATAAAAGTCAAGATAAACAAAATTTCACCAGACAATATCAGAGGGGCTATTGGCTAATTCTCTCACTACGATTGATGGCAACTTCAATGTACATTGCTGCTTTTGTTACTTTACTCATATTTAAGGAGGTTTAAGCACGTATCCGACGTAAGTACGTACGAGGTAATGTACGCAATTTTGTCTATGGATTCTATTATTTTACATGTCGTTTTGCGATAGCCCTCAGGGCTCTCAATAACCCTCAAGTACTAATCAATGAACGGTCCCTTATTACACTGTCATTCCTAAACTAGTTAATCTATAAACAGTATGAATAAGCAATTCTGATTGATCTATATATTGTTTCAGTTGTTACGCGCGCTGCACTGTCCGTACTTCTACGTGTGCGCGAACACGTTCACGTGCATGTTCCGCGCGGCCGGCGTGTGCGGCGTCACCGAGCCCTGCGCACTCATAGCGCCCACCACACGCGGCCTCAGGCACACGCTGCGGCAAGAAGGTACCACCACACATTATGTGTTCCGTCCGACGGGATATATCATAATAATAATAATAATTGGGGTTTATACTCCAACAGAACAGGTTACCCTACTTACACTGTCAGAGACAAATCACAATTTATAGGTTGTGTGGCCAAACAAGTGTGGCTACTAATTACGCCCGAAACCACCATTAGCACATTTCATTTCGTACTAAAAACAATTATATATTATTATCTCCTAGATGTAGAATTTACAATGCCGCTCCGCCCAGACAATAAGAAAAGACTGAACACATCAGACGAGCAACCAAAGAATTCCTCGTTCGACAGCTGCTATGACACCATGGATGAGACCAGGTCTCAGGACCCCATGGTCAAGGATGATGATGATGAAGACGACCCTGACCAGTTCCTCTCGCAGCTGGGCCTGGAGACTGAAGTTATCAAGAAAATAAATAATGCGCAGGTATTTCTTGTAATATTATAGGCGCAGAACACGATGGGATGAACTAGGTTGCCATTGAAATAATTATTCAAACAGAGCGAGAGGTTTAGAGTTCATAACAGTACACACTCAGCTGAAAATAAATAAATATAACCAGTATATTTTTCTTTTCAATTTTTTCTTAAAAAAGCTTTAAAAATAGTCACTAAGGACTTTTGCTTATTTCATAGGATCTTTCTTTTTTGGAGCTCTGCAGTGGCCTTACGTTATTTTGTGTTAAATTGGTTTTGTTCGCGAAAAACCTAATAAGGTTTTTAGGTTTTTCTCGCTACAGAGTCCATCCATTTTAAAAATGATCCTCACTGCTATATCTAATAATGTTTTTTTTTTCTTAGGCTCGCATAGCACACAGCGCCGAGAGCAGTGTGGACAGTGCAGCAGAATCTCTAGTGTTTATAAAGGGCGCGGACGCACAGGCCCTGTTCAACTTCCTGTTGAACTGCAAGTCCATAGTGAGTCCCACGGGACCGTTCGCGGGGGTCCCTCCGACGTTACTCTCGCCCACTGCCTTCCATGGGGGGACGCTGCAGTCTTTAAAGGTATGGGCACAATGAGGTTTTTTCTTGTTAAAATTACCTTGTTTTATTAATTACTAGACAGAACACGTTTTGCGATTTTGGCGGTCTCTCCAGTTTCACCCTGATTGCCTTCGATGGTGTATCCCTGCCAGTCTGCTCCGATTTTAAATACCTCGGCTCTGTCCTACAAAACGATGGCGACATCGACCGCGATATTGCGAGCCGAATAAATGCTGGCTGGATGAAGTGGCGACAGGTCTCAGGAACAACTTGCGACCCGCGAATGCCCCTTAGATTGAAGTCAAGACGAATCAAATGTGCCCAAACTCGATGGTGTGCATCTGCACTGAGTGTCTTTTTTTTGAAGTATCAGTAAAAAATCTTAAATTTACAGGGGAGTTAGTAAAAATATAGTAAAAAATAATGCACAGGGTCTCGAATTTCTAAAACTTGAATTGAACGAGATATGACCAAAAGATTAGGACACTCAATCCTGATGCGCCGCTAAATACGAATATTTTCAAAAGTATTGACCCTAGGATTATAATTTTTAGTTCTGGAGTTAGTAAAAAATTTCTAAAAACTTTTGGGAAATTTTCAAATCAATAGAATTTACCGTTACAGATTTATAACGGTTTAACTAGGACACTCAGTTCTTACGCCGTAAGGATTGAGTGTCCTGCTAAATATGGGTTTATTGGAATAAATACATAAAAATAACATTACCATCTTGTAGTCTGACCCTCAAAACAATTTCTAAAAGAGAAACTATGTCGAAAAAGCTTACCCTTTTAAAATAAATGAAAGATTTCATTTTTACGAAACGTCTGTACTGAGTGTCTTTTATTTTTGAAAAAAAAGGGTCAAATAGTAGTTTTAGAAATTTGGCACTTGGTGCAAAAGTTTTTACTAATTGAATACTAAAACATGATATATAATTTGTTTTTCTAAATTGTATATTTTTAGAGTAAATCCACTTTTTGCGGTTTTCTGTGAGTGTCTTTTTTTTTTCGAGGTTGAGCAAAATTAATGAAATTCACAGGGGAGTTAGTAAAAAATTAGTAAAAACTTTTGTAGTAAGTGGCGAATTTCTAAAACTTAAATTGAAATTTTTATGAGCAAAATACTAGGACACTCAATCCTTACGTTTTAAAAAAGTGAAAAACCTCGATATCTCGGTAAGTATTAACTTTTTTTTCAGGATTTTTTTTTCTAGAGTTAGTAAAGAATTTCTAAAAACTTTGTAAAAAAAAATATACAGGCTAACACGTGGTGTTACTGAGTTATAGCGGTTTAATTAGTTTCACTGAGCGTAAGAACTGAGTGTCCTAGTTAAACGGCTCTACAGATAAAACTAAACCTCGTAGATAAAAACAACTTATATCCACGAGTTTTACTAATTTTTTACTAACTCTGGATATAAAATTCATTTTTGTAAGTTTTATATTTTTTGAGAAAATCCACATTTTCATGTTTTTCACTGAGTGTCCCATTTTTTTCAAAATATCAAAATGATTTTTTCAGGAGAGTTAGTAAAAGATTAGTTACATCGTTTGCACTAGGTGTCGAATTTCTAAAACTAAAATTATTCTTTTTATGATCAAATAACTACAGTCCAGACGCCCGAAAAACATGAAAAACCTCGATATCTCGATAAATATTAACTTTTTTCCTAGGATTTTTTTTTCAGTAGTTAGTAAAAAATTAGTAAAATCTTTTGCACAAGGTGCTAAATTTCTAAAACTGAAATCAAATTTTTTATAATCAAAAAACTAGGACACTCAATCCTTACGTTTTAAAAAAGTGAAAAACCTCGATATCTCGGTAAGTATTAACTTTTTTTTCAGGATTTTTTTTCCAGTAGTTAGTAATGAATTTCTAAAAACTTTTACAAAAAAAACCAACAGGCTAACATGTGTTGTTACTGATTTATAGCGAATAATTAGTTTCACTGAGCGTAAGAACTGAGTGTCCTAGTTAAACGGCTCTACAGACAAAATTAAACCTCGTAGATAAAAACAACTTAGATCCACGAGTTTTACTAATTTTTTACTAACTCTGGATATAAAATTCATTTTTGTAAGTTTTATATTTTTTGAGAAAAAACACATTTTCATGTTTTTCACTGAGTGTCCCATTTTTTTCAAAATATCAAAATGATTTTTTCAGGAGAGTTAGTAAAACATTAGTTACAACGTTTGCACTAGGTGTCGAATTTCTAAAACTAAAATTATTCTTTTTATGATCAAATAACTACAGTCCAGACGCTCGAAAAACATGAAAAACCTCGATATCTCGATAAATATCAACTTTTTTCTTAGGATTTTTTTTTCAGTAGTTAGTAACGAATTTCTAAAAACTTTTACAAAAAAAACCAACAGGCTAACATGTGTTGTTACTGATTTATAGCGGTTAATTAATTCTGTTTTACGGAGCGAGCTAAATGAATAAAGCCGTGAGTTGTTCTCACCATGAATAATTCTTATACCTAGGCACTATTATTCAACTGACCACTATTTAATTTGTTGGCAATACTTTCTCTCTGATAACATACACGTTCAAACACTTGGCTGCCTCCCGACTCCCGGTGCCCAACTTTTACGAGGCTGCTGACTTTGGGAAGATCAACTTTTGCACACAGAATTAACACACACACGCACATACACACACACACACACACACTAACACACATAATACACCTAGGGACCTGTTTAATTGAATAAGAAGGAGGGCGCCGGCAACTGCAACATAGTTTTATAAACTATCGCAATTTCCAACGTTCATGGCGTTTAAGATTAACGTGTATTTTAAGCGCAAATAAAGATTTATTATTTATATTAAGGGGTACGATTTTGCAAATTTACGCTAGGGCGTATTACAAGACGGATGTCGCAAAATTTAACAAAATTTATAAGAAACCAGTTGTTTAAGGATTTGAAATTTTAAAATTGGCGCCAAATGTATTTTTATTTATGTTATTGGCAAATGCTTCAGATGTACAGAAAGCAAATTAGAAAATATTGATGTCAAATATTAACCTGTCAAAATTTTCAATTATATCTGTGCATTTTTGTCATTCAATCTTCTCTCAATAGCGCTTCACGGTTCTGCTCGTAATTTTGTATCAATTAATTTTTAAGGAAATAAAAGCCTTCCAAGTTATTTTTTGTTGTATAACTGTACACTGTACACCCCGTACACCAGTTAAAGCAATTTCAACCATAATCATAGCCAAAACAAGTTCTCAAATAAATAGTAGTGATTACGACTTTACTAATTAAGCAAAGGAGCGATGCAAGTCCATTAGTTATTTTAAACAGGGATTTTAGGCCATTCGATTGTAGTTGACATGACCGTAGGTATACGTAACCTACAAGACGGACGTTGCAAAATTTAACCTTTAACCAATAGTAAGTGGCACGTTCTTATTAATAATAAGGAGTATTTCTACTCTAAGAGTAGAAATACTCTTTATTGTGTCCAATGTAACAAAAGGTACTTAAATTACTATGACAATATTATAACACATTGGCCCACAATGGGCGGCCTTATCGCTTAAAGCGACCTCTTCCAGGCAACCAACTTTTGGATGAATACATTATCTAATGAAGAGTAGGGTTTATGTGGAAAATGTTAGGTATTTTAAAAACTTGTAATAATAGTTATAATATAATATGTTCTACCATACCATACGTATAGGGGCTAGGGGTGTGCATGATAAATCTGCATTAACCTATAAATAAATAAATAATAAATAAATATTTCAGGACATTTCACACAGCGCCACCTAACCCCAAACTAAGCAACTTAATGCTTGTGTTATGGTGGTTAGGATAACGGATATAATACTTATATGCTTTTCGTTTTTAAATACATACTTATAATAGATATTGAAAACCACCCAGACCAGAAACAAATACCTGTGGATCACACAAACATTTGTCCCATGCGGGAATCGAACCCGCAACCTTTTGCGTTGCAGGCGGGTATAAGCCCACCGCGCCACAGAGGTTGTTAAATCTCAACCTGAGCCTATGCTCAGGCAGTATAATGATTTACTTACCGTTGTGCAGGTTTGCAACCAAGCTTGCCTTGAGATCGCTATTAGCGATAAGACCGCCAATTATAACACTTCTTTCTGTGTAATCTTAGTTCTAAGTTTATATTGTTGTATTTGTGTGAACAATAAAGAGTTTTCTATTCTATTCTTGCCTGACACGTGTTACTGTAAGTATATGCGAGCCCGTCTTACTTACGCGGGAATGAGGTACTGCAGCGCTAATATACACCACTCGTGCGTATTTGTATGAGTGACCTATTCACTATGAGCTCCTTTTGCTAGCTGCGAATGGATTAGCACTACGCCCGTACGTAAACTTGCAAAATCATAACAATATAAATAAAAGCCAATAACATAAATAAAAATACATTTGGCGCCAATTTTAAAATTTCAAATCCTTAAACAACTGGTTTCTTATAAATTTCTTATAAATTTTGTTAAATTTTGCGACATCCGTCTTGTAATACGCCCTAGCGTAAATTTGCAAAATCGTACCCCTTAATATAAATAATAAATCTTTATTTGCGCTTAAAATACACGTTAATCTTAAACGCCATGAACGTTGGAAATTGCGATAGTTTATAAAACTATGTTGCAGTTGCCGGCGCCCTCCTTCTTATTCAATTAAACAGGTCCCTAGGTGTATTATGTGTGTTAGTGTGTGTGTGTGTGTGTATGTGCGTGTGTGTGTTAATTCTGTGTGCAAAAGTTGATCTTCCCAAAGTCAGCAGCCTCGTAAAAGTTGGGCACCGGGAGTCGGGAGGCAGCCAAGTGTTTGAACGTGTATGTTATCAGAGAGAAAGTATTGCCAACAAATTAAATAGTGGTCAGTTGAATAATAGTGCCTAGGTATAAGAATTATTCATGGTGAGAACAACTCACGGCTTTATTCATTTAGCTCGCTCCGTAAAACAGAATTAATTAACCGCTATAAATCAGTAACAACACATGTTAGCCTGTTGGTTTTTTTTGTAAAAGTTTTTAGAAATTCGTTACTAACTACTGAAAAAAAAATCCTAAGAAAAAAGTTGATATTTATCGAGATATCGAGGTTTTTCATGTTTTTCGAGCGTCTGGACTGTAGTTATTTGATCATAAAAAGAATAATTTTAGTTTTAGAAATTCGACACCTAGTGCAAACGTTGTAACTAATGTTTTACTAACTCTCCTGAAAAAATCATTTTGATATTTTGAAAAAAATGGGACACTCAGTGAAAAACATGAAAATGTGTTTTTTCTCAAAAAATATAAAACTTACAAAAATGAATTTTATATCCAGAGTTAGTAAAAAATTAGTAAAACTCGTGGATCTAAGTTGTTTTTATCTACGAGGTTTAATTTTGTCTGTAGAGCCGTTTAACTAGGACACTCAGTTCTTACGCTCAGTGAAACTAATTATTCGCTATAAATCAGTAACAACACATGTTAGCCTGTTGGTTTTTTTTGTAAAAGTTTTTAGAAATTCATTACTAACTACTGGAAAAAAAATCCTGAAAAAAAAGTTAATACTTACCGAGATATCGAGGTTTTTCACTTTTTTAAAACGTAAGGATTGAGTGTCCTAGTTTTTTGATTATAAAAAATTTGATTTCAGTTTTAGAAATTTAGCACCTTGTGCAAAAGATTTTACTAATTTTTTACTAACTACTGAAAAAAAAATCCTAGGAAAAAAGTTAATATTTATCGAGATATCGAGGTTTTTCATGTTTTTCGGGCGTCTGGACTGTAGTTATTTGATCATAAAAAGTATAATTTTAGTTTTAGAAATTCGACACCTAGTGCAAACGATGTAACTAATCTTTTACTAACTCTCCTGAAAAAATCATTTTGATATTTTGAAAAAAATGGGACACTCAGTGAAAAACATGAAAATGTGGATTTTCTCAAAAAATATAAAACTTACAAAAATGAATTTTATATCCAGAGTTAGTAAAAAATTAGTAAAACTCGTGGATATAAGTTGTTTTTATCTACGAGGTTTAGTTTTATCTGTAGAGCCGTTTAACTAGGACACTCAGTTCTTACGCTCAGTGAAACTAATTAAACCGCTATAACTCAGTAACACCACGTGTTAGCCTGTATATTTTTTTTTACAAAGTTTTTAGAAATTCTTTACTAACTCTAGAAAAAAAAATCCTGAAAAAAAAGTTAATACTTACCGAGATATCGAGGTTTTTCACTTTTTTAAAACGTAAGGATTGAGTGTCC
Source organism: Hemithea aestivaria (assembly GCA_947507615.1). Classification (NCBI taxonomy): domain Eukaryota; kingdom Metazoa; phylum Arthropoda; class Insecta; order Lepidoptera; family Geometridae; genus Hemithea; species Hemithea aestivaria. The sequence goes on from OX382331.1 coordinate 14,704,036, forward strand.
TAGTATTTTGCTCATAAAAATTTCAATTTAAGTTTTAGAAATTCGCCACTTACTACAAAAGTTTTTACTAATTTTTTACTAACTCCCCTGTGAATTTCATTAATTTTGCTCAACCTCGAAAAAAAAAAGACACTCACAGAAAACCGCAAAAAGTGGATTTACTCTAAAAATATACAATTTAGAAAAACAAATTATATATCATGTTTTAGTATTCAATTAGTAAAAACTTTTGCACCAAGTGCCAAATTTCTAAAACTACTATTTGACCCTTTTTTTTCAAAAATAAAAGACACTCAGTACAGACGTTTCGTAAAAATGAAATCTTTCATTTATTTTAAAAGGGTAAGCTTTTTCGACATAGTTTCTCTTTTAGAAATTGTTTTGAGGGTCAGACTACAAGATGGTAATGTTATTTTTATGTATTTATTCCAATAAACCCATATTTAGCAGGACACTCAATCCTTACGGCGTAAGAACTGAGTGTCCTAGTTAAACCGTTATAAATCTGTAACGGTACATTCTATTGATTTGAAAATTTCCCAAAAGTTTTTAGAAATTTTTTACTAACTCCAGAACTAAAAATTATAATCCTAGGGTCAATACTTTTGAAAATATTCGTATTTAGCGGCGCATCAGGATTGAGTGTCCTAATCTTTTGGTCATATCTCGTTCAATTCAAGTTTTAGAAATTCGAGACCCTGTGCATTATTTTTTACTATATTTTTACTAACTCCCCTGTAAATTTCAGATTTTTTACTGATACTTCAAAAAAAAGACACTCAGTGCAGATGCACACAACTCGATGGGGTTACGTCGTTTAATAACGGAGTTCCTATGGCCACCATCTAGCTCCATCATCAGATCAGCTCGATGTCATAAAAATATTGCATTGTCATCCGATTTATACAGGTATGCAAAATTACAGCTTAATCGGACACCGGGAAGGGGGTCAAATTAAAGTTGCAAGATTTGATTACAGACAGACAACAGACAGGTGAAAGTAAATAAAAGCTTGTAAAAACTGACTGGAGTTTAAAAATCTCTGTTGTTGTTATCAAAGTTCCGAAACGTTCGTGCTAACTATATTATACTTATACTACTCTAAAATTAATTGTAAAACTGAGATTCACATAACCATGATTTGGAAAACATCATGTTTAGATGGAGTATGTTTTTTTACTATAAATAAAATAACGAAAAAAAATTTATTATATATATTTCCAGGTGCGAGAAACCACCATCCAGTCAGACAGCAACAAGTACCACTCGATAGAGCTGCGCGGCCCCATCCTGCCGAGCACGGTGCACACCTTGTTCAAGGTGCTCAAGATGAGCTCTCCGGCGCCGTTCAGCGCCACCTTCGCTCATCATCAGCCCACGCTGGCCTTCTCTTGGGCCGCACCCTATATCGCACAAGGTATCTTTCAGACTATTATTATAATAACTTGTGTGGGCTATGGAGTCTTCCAAAGTTGTTTATCACCTTCAGAATATTGATGTTTGATAGCTTATTTCAGGGCCCGTAGCATGCCATACGGGATCCCGCTGAAATGTCAGGAGTAGAACTGTCATCCCATACATTATACTTTTGTGAATGTATGGGATAACAGCTCTTGAAGTTTCGTCGGGATTCCGTGTGGCATGCTAGAGCCACAGGAATCCAAGTGTCACACACTCACCAACACACGCAACAACAGTGTGCAAACTCGCAGGTTTTGTGGCACAGCTGGCTTTATAACTAATGTATTTTATAAGCTTTTATTTACTTTCACCTGTCTGTTTGTAATCAAATCTTGCAAGTTTAATTTGACCCACTTCCCGGTATCCGATTGAGCTCAAACTTTGTATGCCTGTATAAATCAGATGACAATGCAATATTATTATGACATGAAGGTGATCTGATGATGGAGCTGGAAGGTGGCCATAGGAACTCCGTAATTAAACGGCGCAACCCCATCGAGTTTGGGCTCATTTGATTCGTCTTGACAAGTACTTTATGATGCTAGATGGAAATAAAAATAAAGGCTGGTTTTTAAAAATTTCACTTGTTTCAGATGAAGCCTCCAAAGAAAATGAGCCAAACCACTTCGCCAAAGCCTTCAACAAAGAGAATCTCTCAGACTGCGGCCTCAACGATGAAATGCTGCAGCATTTCTGTTCTCCCGACCCGAGTATGGTCAAACCTATCGACAGTGTCAAATATAATCCTGATGATGATACTTTTACCTGGTGATATTTACTTTATGACTAATGATTAAGGTTATTTATTGAATGAATCGTGATCAAGGAATTAAATGATATTATTTTTTCCTACATATTGTATCATTTTTAAGGGTTTCCCTATTAAATAAATATGTATATTTTAGGACATTTCACACAGCGTCTCCCAACTCTCTAACCCCAAGCTAAGCAACTTAATGCTTGTGTTATGGTGGTTAGTTAGGATAACGGATAATACTATTGACGAAAATAAAACAATGAGTCACTTAATTATATCGATTTATTCCATTTTTGGTAAATTAAAAATAAAAGATTTCATAAGTCCACAATCTTACATAAACAGATTCATACAGATCAGGATGAAATAAATAGTGTGAGAGTTCTGTTTCAATTACAATTGTATTATTATTATTTATGTTACCTAAAACATAATCTGCACTAATCACTATAAATTATATTATCACTTGAAACCCAAGGTGGAACAGGAATCTTGGAAAGCTTACATCTAAAATATTCATCTATGCGACCATTTATCCGCTCACTAAAACAAACAATACAAATATTATTCTATGCCTTAAAATTAATTCTTGAGCTCGATATAAATAGAAGTGCAATCCTTCGCTAAACGTGCACAATATTCGAATATTCTACGAGACGAGAATAGAATCAAGCGAAAGTTACATTATTGCTATTGCCTAAATATATATTATGTATTAAGATTTTACCTGCACGTGTGTAGTCAAAATTGATGTTAAAAATGTTACGAGGGCTTATGATTTCTGAAACAAAAATAAACACAATTTCAAAATACAAAAATTCACAATGCTTGAAGTAAAAATATGAATACAGTTTGTAAAATACAGTCAAAAGCTGTGGGACTAATAGGATAGTGGAAAAATTACTACACTTAGCCGATTGTTAAACACAATAGATCCTAATGCGTCGACATGTTGCTGGCTTATTTGCCAGCCCCCGTTAAAGATAGCCGATTGTTGGAGAAGGAAGACGTATCAGATGTGTTGTGCGTTGGTTATTTTAACTTACTGATCGACCCCGTGTTCATATAACGTGTGAAGCAATCAATAGATACGAGTGTGACTCACAGAAGATGAGGTGGGCGCGGGCTGTCCGGGCACGGAGTACTGCGGGCGGAAGTTGGAGAAGGTAGCCGCCGCCGCCGCCGCCGGGGAGAAGCCCGGCAGACTGCCGCCCGCCTGGAACCCGCTCGGGAACTGCGCCATTTGAGCTGTGGACATACATTACAATTCATTAAAATAAATATATCAGGACATTACACACAGCGCCACCTAACCCCAAGCTGAGCAACTTAATGCTTGTGTTATGGTGGTAAGGATAACGGATATAATACTAATATACTTTTCTTTTGTAAATACATACTTATAATAGATACAGAAAGCCACCATTAGTCAAATCTTTGCTAGTTATCTAAGTGTATTCAATCTTAGCATAGTTTAATCTCAATGAACAGACTTTTCTCTAATGCGAAAAGTAGTATATCTGGCAAAAACTTTCCAAAACGACACAAAGGAATTGATCAAGAATTAGTTTGGTCTTATGATTTATTATAATCCAGTGGATCGCAAACGGTGGCTAAAACTTTCAAAAATTACTCAAAGGGAGTATTGATCTAGAATTAGTCTGTTCCCTATCTTATGATTTATTTTATCCTCAGTGGATCACAATCACCTTGAAGGGTCACCTGATAATATTAAAAGTGTCAGGGACGTCTTGTTAGATTTCATCAACAACATCAGTCTTTAATTGCCCCCTGCTGAGTTTGCGCCTCCCTTTGATTATGCCATTCATGCCAGATTTCCATAGGGACTTATTATAACAAAGATGTATTTTTAGACACACTATTGGTTAGCCTATTATCACGATCTCGCATGATGTTAAGCGATCTTCTTATACGGAAGCAGACTAAACGATACGGGCGAAATTGCTTCTTTAAATCAAGCATAAAAATGTAAAGTTTAAAAAAGGTAAGTAATATGTGTGTGGGTACCGGCGGGCGGCGGGTTGCCGGCGGTGGCGGCCAGTCGCGACAGGATGCTGCGCTCAGACATCTGCAGCCGCTGCGCCACGGGCGGGATGCGAGCCAGCGTCGCCGGCAGACGAGACACGTCCGACTTCATGTCCGACAGCAGCTCCTCCAGCTGGTTCAACACCTTGGAAGAAAGAAAGAAAACACATTTATTCGACGGATTAAACTGAGACACAAACGTCAAAATGAACACGATGATGATGTGTGTTGTCACGTGATGAATAAAACAATGTTTCATAACTAAACAAACACATCACCGCCATTCCGCGCGCCGGTCTAATATAGGAGGAAACACTCAAAATAAAAAGTTCCAGAACCCTCGTCTGTTCCACAGTATCATAGATTCCAGTGTAGATCAAAATTTTGAAATTAATTTCATTTTGTGTATTTAAAAAACAAGACGTATGTATATATAATAAGTTGTGATAACTGATTTAGTTTGCCGTGTTTGGCAAGTTTAAATTATTATCAGAAAGAATATTTAATCATTAAACTATGATTGGACTCCAAATGTTTTGAAACAGGTAGATAGTTGTTGCGTATTTTTAAAACTCCATTTACTTGATTTCCGAGATATCCCAATATTTGAAGGAACACAACATAACACTTATAACAGTAAAATAAAGGAAACCCTGCAGAGAGTAATAAAAATTTCTTTCAATGTATACTTTTACTAGGTAAAGCTTACCTTATGCAGCACAGCGTTGGCAGGCTTGTTGCCAGCGAGCGACTCCTTACTGAGGTGCTGGTGCGACTCTGCGAGGCACTCCACCTCGGCGAAGCGAGCGTTCAGAGACATCGCCGGGTGGTTGGGGTCCTGCGTCAGGTTCAGGTACGCCGCGCGACGGAGCTGCTCTTCTATCACCAATGCTTGTTCTAGCAACTGGAGGGATTAATGCTGTATAAGTACTGGCTGATTCAAATCTCCTAATATCCAATACTCCAATACTCTTGACATACTATACAAATCAAAGGCAAAGATCTCGAGGCAGACGCAGATGGTAGACGATATTGTCAAGTATGTCTGAAGGAACTGGATGAGACTCGCACAGGATCGGAAGGTGTGGCGTAACCATGAGGCTTATAACCTGCAGTGAGCAGTGGATACAGGCTGAATAGATAGAATACAATTTCGTCTAACAGTTTCCACAAACTGAAAACCTAAATATCGTCATTGCGCGTGCAAATCCGCGTAAGAGCAGTTTTTAAATACCGTGTAACGGTAAAACGCACAAAATTTTGGTATAGTGCTAGGCGATTCAAAAAGCCTATTGGTTTTAGCCAGCCCATTATGACGATATGTTATCCAGAATCTGATCTAAGTTCCAGTAGTTTAACAAGATAAACAGATATCCAAAATTTGTATTTAATAATTGAACAGAACTACAACCAAAACACATCAGATCCAATGCATACCTTGAAACGCCTCGCCAGGAACTTGTTCTTGATTTCCAAGAAGTTTCCTTTGCCGACGTCCATCTTGAAGGGCTCGTTGATGATGGCGAAGCGCAGGTCGTTCTGTATGTCCTGCCAGCGACCGTACCCGTGTGTGACGATCCCGGCCAGCAGCCAGTAGTCGTGCCTGCGGTGCCAGATCTCGTACTCCCGGCCGGGCGCGGCCGCACGCTCCTCGTTCAGCCATAATGTGTGCAGCTCGGTGAAGCCACCGTCCGCGATGTTGAACATGAACTTGCGCCGCTCCACCTTGAGATCTTCCTCCTCTTTCACTAGGACGACGTCGTCGTCGTCCTCGTCCTGTTAACGACAACATAATATAAGTAAACTTGACCGCACGTGAACAATGATCAACATAAAACAAAGATTAAGAAATATTTTTTACCTTTTTCTCGTCTTTAGGCTTGTCGGAAGCTTCAGAATCGGCCTTCTCACTCTTAACGTCTTCCTTTTTCAGGTCGACGGCCTCTTCGACCTTCTCTTTCTTAGTTTCCTCTTCCTTCACTTTGACGGCTTCCTTGTCATCTTTCTTTTCTTCGGACTTCTCCGAGTCGTCCTTGGGCGGTTCCTCGTCGACGGACATCCGTCTCTCGGGTTCCTTCTCCTCCTGTTTCACCACCGGTTCCTTCTCCTCCGCGGGCGGTTCCTCTTTCACGTCACTGGTGTCCATCGGTTCCGGTTTCTCTTTAGTTTCAGATTTGTCATCCTTCGCTTCTTCCTTTTCGTCTTTGTCGGAGCCGGCGGGCGTGGGCGCCTGGCCGGAGTTCTGCGTGAGCTGCGTGGGCGCGGGCGAGGGCGCCGCCGAGGTGATGGGCGTGGCGGTGGAGGGCGCGGGACTGGCCGCCGCGCTCTCCCCCGCGCCCGCCTTCACCGGCTCCACCGGCTTGCGGATCAACTCCGGCATACTGTAGTATCCGTTGATGTGCTCGAACTCCTGCACCTTCTTCCTGATGAGACTCATCACACCGATCCTGGTGAGCACGTGTTGTCTCGACAGGCCCTCGCGCGGCACTCCGTCGGCGAACGTCTCCGCGTTGTCTGCGCCGGGCTCGCACAGATGTCGCATGAACAGCGACACGTACGCCTTGAAGTTGCGCTCCGACTTGCCGCGGAGATCCCTGACCAGCCACTGCGAGTTGAAAGCGTCCTGTGGCGGCATGCCGTACCGCATGATCGCGTTGAGGAACGACTTCCTCTGTCGGGCGTTGAAGCCGAGCACCTCCATGTTCCCTCCGACGCGAGCCAGCAGAGGCGGCAGCGGCCTGTCTCGCTCCTCGCGTCTCTCGAGCCTCCTCTTGCTGCGTCGGCTCAACAGATCGCCGTTGTCATTCTTCTCGTCGAAGTCGTCATCCTCCTTGTCGTCCTCGCTGCCCTGTGAGAAGTCCGAGTTGTAGTCGGAGCCGTTCTCCTGCCAGGTAGAGTCTTCGCGATTCTCAGTCTGCGCGACGCTGCCGTCGTTGTAGTTGACCTGCTTGCGGACTCGCTTGCCCTTGCCGAGCGTCCTCGCCTGGTCCTCTTGGTGCTGCTCGTAGTGATGCCGGAGCAGCTTGATCCAGTAGGCGGGGTCGGTGTTCTCCGCCTCCTGCTTGATGATCTCCGTGTCGACTTCCTCCTCGTTGTCGCCCTCCTTCGTGGAGTAGCTGGCGACCTTAAACGAGCTCAGGTACTCGTTGGCCCAGGATTCCTTCTGTTCGATACCCTCCTTGGATCGATCGAGCAGCTCACCGACCGCCCTATCATCGTAGTGGATGGCTTCCTCTTTACCCTCCTCCTCTTTGAACAATTCCTCGGTACCGAATCTCAGAATGTCATCCAGCTCCTGTTTGGTGAAGTTGGCGCCCTTTCCGCCCATTCCGGGTCGTACGACCAAGTGAGTCAACATCATTTTCCTCTTGGCGACTTGCGTCACCCTCTCCTCTACACTGTTTCGGGTTACGAATCGATAGATCATCACTTTATTCGCCTGTCCGATACGATGGGCGCGGGAGAACGCTTGGATATCGTTGTGAGGATTCCAATCGGAGTCGTAGATGATGACGGTGTCGGCTGTCGCCAAGTTGATACCTAAACCTCCCGCTCTGGTTGACAACAAGAACACAAACTGTTGCGCGCCAGGAGCGTTAAACCTATCGATGGCTTCCTGTCGAATGGTACCGGTGATGCCTCCGTCGATTCTCTCGTACTTGTATCCCTCGCCTTCCAAGAAATCTTCGAGGATGTCCAACATTTTTGTCATCTGAGAGAAGATTAACACTCTGTGACCCTGATCTTTCAGCAGTTTCAACATTTTGGACATGAGAACCAGTTTTCCAGATGCCTTGACCAGAGCCTGGGTGTCGTAATTTCCGTGCGGGCCGAGAGGAGCCTCCTCGGCCGCGACTGGAAACAGATACGGGTGGTTGCAACACTTCTTCAAGTCCATCATCACGTTAAGTAAGGAAACAGTTTGGCCACCGCTCTTAGGGTTCAAAGCTTCGTAATTCCGGGTCAGAATGTATTTGTAATATTTCTTCTGCATCGGCGACAGTTCAACGCGCACGATAAATTCAGATTTAGTGGGCATGTTCTTGAGCACGTCCGCCTTGAGACGTCGCAACATGTGCGGTCCCAACATTTCGTGAAGCCTCTTCACTTGTTCCTCTTTAGATACGTCTGCGAATTCATTTTGGAAAGCGGCCAAGTCGTTAAATTTATCTTTGTTCAAGAAATTGAGAAGATGGAACAATTCTTCCAGGTTGTTCTGTAAAGGTGTTCCAGTCAATAGTAACTTATAGTTGATGTGATACCCGGCCAGAAGCCTGAAGAATTTCGATTGATTACTCTTCAATCTGTGCGCTTCGTCAACGACGAGACACGCCCATTCGATTGATCCAAGGCAAGTCGCGTCAATAGAAATTAATTCGTAAGACGTCAGCAGCACGTTGAATTTCACTTGCGATTTGATCTTTGATGGCCGACCGCCTCTGTTGGCTCCGTCATCGAAAGTCAACTCGTTTTCTCTGATCACAGCGCGAGAATCTTTGTCGCCGACGTAAGTGATGCAGTACAAATCAGGCGCCCACAATTCGAATTCTCGTTCCCAATTGATGATGGTCGAAAGTGGCACAGAGACAAGGAACGGTCCTTTGCAATGTCCCTCCTTGAACAAAGAATACAGGAATGTCACAGTTTGGATAGTTTTACCGAGACCCATCTCGTCGGCAAGAATGGTATCGATTCCTTGTCCCCATGAATACCGCAACCAGTTGAGACCTTCTAACTGGTAAGGGTGGAGTTGCATGCCAGTTTCGTACACGAACGGTGGTTGATCTTCATATTTCTTGTTGAGATTGGTGATAGGGCGGTCCGGAGGCGGGTTATACTTCTTGCACTTGTACTGTGTTCCAGTGCTGCTGTCGTCTTCATCGATAACTTCACGGTTCTTGCTCTTGCGACCTGGCTTCTTGCCTTTGCTTTTAGTTTTGCCTTCCGATGTAATGAAAGCGCGCATATCCTGTACAAAAAAAATGTATATTATTATTTATTATCCAACCTAGTCATGAATCATGTTAATTGATATTTTGAAATTGAATGATTATATTTAATTTAATTGGCCACTTTTTGGAGCATACAAGAATTACAATTAATGGACTAGTCCTATAAAAATTGTCCTAACCGTTCTTGTGTTGCATGCTTCCAGTTTCATAAACATTACCTGATAATATTCCATAGCTTGTTTCAACCCGCTGATGTCTGCGTTCTCAGACTCCCACGTGGCCTGGTCGTACGAGAGATCTCTCCATTTGACGAGGTAATATGTGGTGCCGTCGCGAGATGTCCTGTGGTTGATCACTCGGTGAACTACCAACCATTCTGGTTTTACGCCATATCTGTGGGAAAATATGAGAAATGACAGGAAACGTGATTTACTACAGTAAATGTCTAGCAGTGGAAGAATGAGGGCTTATTAAAAGTTGTGATTGCAGCCTCTGTCTGTGATTAACAAAACAATACATATTTTGTTATTGCTCTGAGTGCTGTCAAGCTATGAAAGTTTTCTAATTGAGCAAACATGCAAAGACAATAAGCAAAGATGATGAAAACGAATAAACAAACAAAATAAACGAATAAACAAACAAAAGGGTGCAATCACAAAAGTGGTTTGTGATTGCACCCGCTTTTATTAATTTCACTGTCGAAAAAATCCCTCATATTATTTGGTGCAAATTATAGAAATATGCACATTTAAACCTGCAAATAAAAATAATTTATCATTTCAAAACAAACCTGTAGAACTTTTCCTCAAGCATTTTCTCGTCCAAATCTTCGCCTTTCTGATCCTTGAGTCGTTTGGATCGGCTGTCCCTCTCGTCTAACGGTTCCTCCAGTTTGGGAGGCTCCTCCGGATCAGATTTACGCATGTAGTAGCGGTACATTAGGGGATGGAATACATCAAGCTAAAAAAATGTGAAAATAATCTTAGTATGTACGGAAAATGGATTACTTGTGGCAAATTATATAATTGGCAATCATGTAACAGAGTACACAATACAAAAAACTTATTAATGTATTTATTGTATTCATCAAAACTATAAAATGGCCTTTCATCAAAACTATAAACATTTTCCAGTAGTTGTAAAAATTTGTATGAGAAACTCAACTGCCATCATAATAAAAAGAAAGCAAAGACGAAAGTTTTAATAAGACAGTGTACTCAACATTACCTGTAGTTCAGAAATCCAGCTACAATGCCAGTAGGACATCTCGTGCCACTTGACGAAGAACTCCCTTGAGCGCGGCGCTTTAGACTTGGCCGACTGTTCCTTCCAACGCCAGGTCAGAATCTTCGCCACTTTGCCGTCGAGCGGTGGACACTGTGTCATCAAATATCAGGTTAAGAATTCAATAGCTAATTTCAACTATTTTCACAGTAATTAAATATGAGAGCATTGCACAGATGTTTGTTTTCACTTGTTTTGTAAAAAAATATGTGTCTCCCCCCCTGTAACTTTTAAAATAAGGGAATGAAAAATGTAAATATAATCCCACCAAAAACATTCTGTAAAAAACTAGCCAAGTCTCGATGGAGCTGCTTGTTAACCTCTAAAAAATAATGAAATCTAGACAAAGTCGTGCCAAGTCTAAGATTTCTTACTGCGATTTCTTTATTATTATAGTTAATGTTGTGTGACTTGGCCGTTGAAGGGTACACAAGGGTACAAAACCAGATGCTCCATGACACTTGGATCGCCTAAACATAAGTATTATTGAAATACGCAGCTTTATCAAGCCTACAATTGACTGGTTATTCAATCAACGTTTTCCAAGTGGCAATTTTCTATCATGAATGGTTAGCGGACAGATTGGTGCAATGGTGTCATGGAGCATCTGGTTTTGTACCCTTGTGTACCCTTCAACGGCCAAGTCACACAACATTAACTATAATAATAAAGAAATCGCAGTAAGAAATCTTAGACTTGGCACGACTTTGTCTAGATTTCATTATTTTTTAGAGGTTAACAAGCAGCTCCATCGAGACTTGGCTAGTTTTTTACAGAATGTTTTTGGTGGGATTTCACTTCTTTTTGTAGAAACGCTATATTATAAGGTTACTATAAGGCCGATAGACAGACAGGTGAAAGTAAATAAAAGCTTTACACAATTATAACCATTGACTGCAAATGTAACTTTGTAATCCTATACATTTATATGATATTACAAAGTTATTTATGCAGATGAATTATCTCGAAAACGAGATCGAATTTGCATGTTTTTTTAGTTTTCCTATGGCTTATACAATAAATTTTAAGTATGTCCCAAATTTCAGCTCTCTGAGTTTATGGGAAGTACTAGTTCTATTTTGATGATCATGAGTGAGTGAGTGAGTGTCGAAAATGCGAAACTTTGCTTTCGCTTAACTTCGGAACTTAATTACCTACAGACTTGAAATTTTGGATTTTAAGTATGTAATTATAGCTTACTGAATGACGAAAATTTCTGTGTTCTGGTCTTATCCAGAGGTTCTCAAATAGGGGTCTGAAAATGCGGCGAAATGGTTCCTGTAAAGGATGGTACGGCAGTGCTTGCTTCGCGCTCGACTTGGCGGGGGCACTACCGTGCCCCCAGATATATGATGTACATTACCATGCAAACTTCCAACGAAAATTGGTTTGAACGAGATCTAATAATATTAGTATTTTTTTAATATTTCATAAATCGTTAACCACAATTTAAGTTACAATGAACTACAATAACTTTATATCATGTTACTTGCTGTTACGGAACTCTTCATGGGCGAGTCCGACTCGCACTTGGCCGCTTTTTTTATTGGATTGGTTTGTCACCTAAATCTATCAGACTAATCTATCTTAATATATAAAAGGAAAGTGACTGATAGACTGACTGATCTATCAACGCACAGCCCAAACCGGTGTAGGGAATGAGTTGGAACTTAGAACACAGATAGGCTTTATGACCTCGACCTTTGCTACGAAAGGATTTCAGCACGCGGGCAAAGCCGCGAGCATAAGCTAGTTTTTATATAAATCTTAACACACTTAGTGTCTGAAAACAAACACACATTCATGGTTAAACAAGCGAAGTATAGTGGGAAAGGATTCATATTATATTTCATTCTATAAGCGAAACTGTGATCAGCAGGGTTATTCACTTATCCGTGAAAGAACCGAACCGAATTGTCAAAAATGTATGAAATGACGTATTATGTAGATACATCTTGACATGTCATGTCACGTCATTTCATACATTTTTGACAATTCGGTATTCGGTTTGGTTCCCTAACCAATAAGTGAATAGCCCTGCAGAAGCTAATCTATAGAGTAAGAAGTACAATAGTAAAGATGGCAATGCTCACACTACATCGAGGACACTTCCAATCCCCGTCCGGCACCTCTTCAAGCGGCGGGTTCAGGCAGAACCGATGGTACGCGGACGGACACGAGTCGCAACACAGCAGCTCGCCACCGTCTTTGCATATACTGAAAAAGAAATACCACACTAAGGAAAGAAACATAACAAAGGAGACTTAAAAAATCTTCATCAATCTCAATGCTGGTCTTCAATGGCATACCACTTCATTTGGTTCTTTTAGTACGAGTAAACATATCTAACAAAGAGTAATATCAGAGAAATTAATGTTTTAAGTTGGAAACATTACATATTACAATAATGGAGATGTGCGTTTTTTTCATTGTATAAATCAGAAGCTAAATGATACACAAAAAAAAATCAGCAGATGTCTCTTTTTCCCTCATTCAGGCAATATATTATCATGTAACTCAATTTTGTAAAAAAAAAAAATGTTATACGTCTCTTTAGTTTTTTTTGTTTGATAGAAGAGTTAGTCGAGGGTGTTCTTAGCCATGTTTGGTGGAAATCGGTCCAGGATGGCCGCCGCTACAAAATGGCGGATTACTTTTTTCTTCCACGACCCCCTCAATATGGGTATCAAATGAAAGGGCTTAACGAGTAGAATACAGCCCACTATATAAAATTTAAAATCCAAGATGGCCGCCATCAAAAAAATGGTGAATTACGTATTGCGATGGGGGTTTTTTAAATTTTTTAATTTAATTCACTTGTTGAGAATGAGGGGGCAGAAAAATGAATGGTACATACCGGCAGAACTCCTGATGCTCGTCATCATCTTCCTGTTCCTGGTTCCCCTCGGCCTCGCAGTGCGGACAGGACCAGCGTCCCTCGGGCGTCTCCTCCAGCTCCGGCTCGAGGCACACGAGGTGGTACGCTCGCGGACACGTATCACACAGGATTATCTCGCCGCCTTGCTGGCACACCTGAAAGCATACATGTTTAAAACTACCTATAGATTTTGTGATTTATTCACACGACACATGACCTCATATTTATAATTATGATTTATGATCATTAATTAATTTCAATCTTAATGTTATTTAACACATATTTTTTTTATTTAAACATTTGTACACCCTCTGAGCAGAAACGACATGTCGAACTAAATATCACATTATTTAAGACCATGTTTGTTACAAATAAAGATTTTCTGATTCTGAGCCTAAATTAAAAGTGCCTCGTGATAATCAAACGTAGTTGAGGTATAGTACTAAAGTTGCAGTAATAATCCTAAATAGTGAAATATTGGATGCAAATCCCAGGTTTGGTCCTGGCATCTCGACACTAGGGAAAGTTTATGTTATTTATAAAACAGTTTAACAATATTTATGACGGCGAGATGTCGGCGACAACTTCGAGAATGTCATTTAGGAAAATGTGGGAAAAAGAGTCAAGGCTCACTGTAAGTATTTGTTACATACAAAAAATGTTAAATGGAAATGTATAGAAATTGACCATACCTCACAATAATCCTGATGTTCCTGTTCACCTTCCGCGCCATCGGGGAACTTGTTGGTGGTCTTCATTTTCTTCTTCTTCTTGGTTTTGTTGCCGATCTTGGTTTTGGCCTTCTTCTTGGGCTGTGGGGTTGCGTTCTCGTCGGCGGGCGGCGCGGCGGCCTCCTCAGCGGCTGGCTCGGGCTTGGGTTCCTCCGCCTCGGCTAGCATCTGTTCGAACTCCGCGTCAGAGTCTGCGCTTACGCCGGCACTGCCTTCTGGATCCTCTTCCTGCCAATGTAAATTTTCGTATGTAAATGATAGCTATTCATTTAAACTTAATCTAGAATAACTATACCAGTACTAAACTATACTAGTATATTATGGAACTTGATTTTATTTTTAGAATCCCTATAAAATTACTTGAAAGAGTATTTGAAAATACATTGCTTCTATGAGATTCACAAAGCCAATGATTAAGATTATAAATTATAATATAACAAAAAAGTTACAAAAACTTTTCATTTACAAGATTTTCCAGAGAATATTTATATTGAACTTCTTTTTAACTATTTATACCCTTATTATGAAAATCATAATCTTTTTTTTGCTACATACCTACTTTAATACTGTCTTGATTTACATTCAGTAACTACTTTTTTCTGATGAGAAGTTAACTATCCAAAAATGACTTAGGCGCTGTCTCCACGAGCGAGAGAATCGCGGCGATATTATCGTCGTGCCACGTATTTCTATACACTCTCTAGGGAACCGTCTCCACACGGCGATATTATCGCTCGATTATTATAATGAACTCGCCGCGATTCTCTCGCTCGTGGAGACAGCGCCTTAGTGACTTTTTAAAAGAAATTTAGTAAATAACAATATTACTATAAAGTTAAAGAATACGAACAAATTACATAAATGATGTCTATATTAAATTAACACTTACACTGCTAGTCCTCTTCCGCTTGCTGAACTTGATCTTGAGCGTGGGCACCTTGGGCTTGCGGCCGGGCTTGCCGCGCGGCGTGGCGCTGGCTCCGGCGGCTGCGGCGGCGTGCTTGGGCTTGCGGCCGCGCTTGCGAGGCTGGACTCCCTCGTCACTCGCCTCCTCTTCCTGCTCCTCCTCTTCAACCTCCTCTACTTCTTCATTCTACAATTAGAACGTACCATTTTCTAATGACAGTTTGGTAAATATTAATAGTTACCAAGGCCATCTTACTGGCATTACCAGATGTTGCGTTTATTGAAAATTGTAAGAAGACGTAGTGTTAACATTTTATCTAAAAGCAACTTGCAAATATAATGTACAGTAAGTTCAGTTTGTATTAAATATATATTTTTTTAAATCACATAGTATCAGTCCTTTTTTTTAATGGTAGCAAATGCCTTTCTTTAGAAAAACAAACTAATAATACTCCAGCAGTAAAGAACACTTTTATTAACCATCTTACTATCAATAGAAGAGTAATAACAACATGTTATAATTTGTCATGAATTTTATAATTATATCCTCAATCCTCATTAAATCTTCCAACACAATATTAACTAAACCCAAATAAATTAATGAAAATCCCAATAGTATTAGTTTTTTCATACGTTTCGTTTTACGTTTTTACCTTAGATTCCTTAGGCGTGCGTCCCGGTCTGCCAGATTTGACGGGCGCATAATCCGAGGCGGTAGAAGTGTTAGTGTTATCTTCAGAGCCTAGGTTCTGACTGCTGCCCTGCCCGCTCAGATGTGGGTTGGTCTCGCAGAACAGCCGCCATTTCGCTGCCACTAGCATCATTAGTTTTGATACTGGTACCTGAAAAGTCACCGAGTTATACTAAGGCTTTGAAGAATTCATTCAAATTTCATGTTGTCTATACCAGACTTCAAAAGCCAAAGTTTTATACCCCTAAAAAAGTGTGTGTCTTATAAAATTATTCTTATCTTTAGGGGCTGCGCAGACGACAGACTATCCATGACGCACTTTTTAGTCTGTGAAAATAGAACCTATGCAATTATATGCAGTAACGCACACGACGCGCAAAAAGTCCGGCACACAAATAATCCGTGTAATTCGGGCAGACCGGATCGCGCCGCGTCGCGCCGCTCCGCACAAAAAGTGTGTGAAAAAAATAGAACGTTTGCTTCAACGCGCGCTAACGCAGACGGCACACACTTTAGTCTGCAATCTGCATTTGCTAGTGGTGGACGTAACGCTTCTTTCTTCTTCTTTTTCTGTACTTCATGTACAAAATAATACTTCGCGATCTCTGCACGATTTCCATAGCGTCTACGTCCAGCCCTGGATTTACACTAGGGGCATTCGGGGCGAGTGCCCAGGGCGGCAAATTTTCAGGGGGCGGCAAATTTACTGAGGGCGGCAAATTTCGAAACGAGAAAAAAATATTCAATCCATAAACATCCGATGTTGAATTAAAATTTATATTCTCAATCACGCTGGTTATTATTATAATTTTTTTTGCGCTCATAATAAGAAGTCTGGAATACTGGCCACACAAACTCAAGATTTTTGCTCCAAACGAGCTATCCGTCCACTTTTCGTAGCAAGACTTTTCTCGGCATTTGCAGCTAGTTGCTCGCCTTCTTTTTTTTATTTTTGGCACTCAAAACGAACTACGCACTCACTTTTTGCAGTCAGATATACAAAATTTTCTTGGTGCTTGGTGCAATCCATTGTTTATATAGTCACAAAAACAAAATTTTCTCGGTGCTCACAGCGATTTTGGCACTCAGGGTGAAGTATGCGCCCACTGTTGTGTAGTCAAATATACAAAATTTTCTCGCTCGCAGCAAGCTGCTCGCAGTCTTTTTAGTCAACATAATATTATAATTTTCTTGCCACTCCCAGCGAGTCTTACGCACACCTGTCGTAGACAGATAGATAGGTAGATAAAACACATTATTGAAACATTGAAAAATAAACTTAAAACATAAAAACCCGGTATTATAATCTATGTGTCACAATTCACAATCAGCGGTCTTATTGTAGTTAGCATTATAAAATTTCTCAATTATAATTTCTCTTTTTCAAAGCAAGCTATACACACAGCTTTCGTAGTTAGATGTATATTTTTTTTTATAAAAATTCATAATTACGTATAATATGAAAGAACTCGACAACAAATTTCTTAGCAAAATGTCTAGCCAATGAGCGTTTATAAATAATATTTCGGCAGAGGGGGGCGGCATTTTCTCACTGCCCAGGGCGGCATTTTGGCTAAATCCGGGCCTGTCTACGTCCCTACAGCTCTGCCGACAGAATGATCGAAGATGTGCGTCGTGTGCGTTGAGTCTGTGAAAAATCCGCAACAGACTTTTTGCGCGCCATGCAGACTTTTTGTACGCCGCAGACTCGATCGTACAAAAAGTGTGCCGTCTGCGCAGTCCCTTATGTGTACTATTTTAAGCTCGCGACTTTGCTCCCGGAAAGAAATAATTTTATTGGAAAAACCTATCTGTATGCCAAGTTTGAACCAAACCTGTTCATCTAATTTACTTTTTACGATCACATTTTAGTTGTTTTTTTGTGTCAAGGGAAGAAGAAGAATTTTATGCAGAAAATTTAAAAAATCTCTTCTAATCTCATGACGTTTAACATAACCGTCGTTTAAAATAATCACTTGAAGTGATGATTATTTTAATTTATTTTTATTAATTATTACATAATATTTGTATTCAATAATAATAGTAAGGACAGTACAATGTTTGTCAGATCAGCTTGTTATTTAATAATTACGTCAATTAATACAAAACACAGATATGTAACAATTTATGTATTTACCTTAGGGTTTTCCTTAACAATCATAGGTCGCACATGTTGCTGGAACATTTTGTAAGACGTCAAGTTTTCTAGATCAGCATCCGAGTACTGGATATCTACATCGGAGAGCCCAAATGATGAGCACACCTCTTCTACTGTCGGCATCCCAGCTACCGAAAACAACCGAAATATATTAAAACTTTATATTTTTTATATGGGTGTTGAGATATTATATGTAGCAGTAATGTCCAATTAAAGATATTACACTGAAACTGTTTATTTACTTTGTCTTTTCATCCTTTGAGGTCCTAATTTTGTTGTATCCTAAATATTATAAAAGTTAAACTGTGTACAGAATAAATTATATGCATGGATGAAGGTTTAAAGTTATTTGTGTCTCTTTCATGTCTAAATGCTACCTAGTTGGACTGAATTGTAGCACACTGCAAAGTCTTCCAATGACAAAACCTGGGAGGGTGCCTACAAATAGCCACAGAGACGGTGCTGCGGGTACGAGGTACACCTTACCAACAAGAACAAAACAAACTACTTGTCATCAGAGAAAACCGCGTCTACATAGTTACCGATACAGGAACACTTAAAAACAAAAATCAGCCACGCGACGCTATAAAGTTCTATTGATAATAATAAATAATATATGCTTTGAAAGTCTCAAACTTACCGGAGGCAGAGTCAGAAGCGGCGGGAGTGGAAGGCGCAGTGCCGTGCTTGCTGCCGCGGCCCTTACGTGACTTCTTGCCTGATGATACAGCGCTGAGCGCGTAATCACTGTCTCCTTCGGCCTCCATTTCAACGCCGAAGTCTTCATCCTGTTCACAATGTTATTATTGTTATGAGCCGTGTGGAACATGGCTGGGAAAAGCCCTTTTTACAAATTGCTTATTCATAGTAGATTTCAGGTACTTAGAGATCATAATTTAAAGCATTGTTCAATTGAAATGTCTTTTGCAGACATAATATGAATAATACAGGCACAGGCTTATAACATTTGTTATCTACTTATTATATTTTATATACAAATGTATGCCCTCAATCTATCCAGCACCTTACACTGCCAGTCATAATTTTTTTAAAGTATATCATAAACTAGCTGTTCCCAGTGGTTTTTTCCATAAAAAATAAACCTGTTAGTACTATTCCAGGGTCTAAGCAACCTTCATACTGAATTCCAGATTGGACCATTTAGACCTGAACAGGTAACAAACACACTTCTAAACTTTTACATTTATAATAATAGTAAGATCTGCATAAAATATTAAAAATATGCATAACAATTTGGATATTCTAATACCATGAAAATTAATAAAAAAGAAAGATTCGTTTGTAAAAGTGCCTTTTGTCTAATTTGAACAAAATTATATTGATGAAACTCTGAAACTCATAATTTATAGACTTCATATTTCAGTTAAATTAGTGGTAATAATGGAAGAGATCGCTTTTAGCGATAAGACCGCCGGTTGCAACATCTTTGTTTTGTTTGTTAATTACTGTTGTAAATTTTTAATTTTCATGTGGAGTTACAATAAAGTATTAATAAATAAATAATTAATAAATAAATAAATAGATATAAACTTTTAACTTCATTTAAGTTGTAACATAAGGCCTTCTCTAAATAAACGCTTGTAAAAACAGTCTGAACTCTGGTGGTATAGCAAAAAATGTATTATCACAGAGTGGTTTGTATTTTAAGCTTGAAATGAAACTCAAACCATGCCTAACAATCTCTGATATAAAAATTAACATAATTTATTCCCATGTCGTGGTGGCATTGTTTAAATTTATTCAATTATTCTTTCTAAAACTCACAAGTCTCTCTCAACATATTAAAATATTCAAATCCTGCCAGTAATATAAACATAAAAGTTTGTATAGGAACATATTACAGTATTTGTAAGACTAAAAGGAAGTTCAGTATAGCGAAAACATAATTTAACTCTGTTATATAACTTCTATAAGATTTAATAATTTAAGTCAATCATAATCAAATCGTAACACACATCCATCCATACAAAGATACTCATTTATAATATGGTTTTATTTTTAGGAATTTGGGGGGTAGTGACAGCTCGCGTCCGTAGGAGTCCCACCTATCCGAAGGCCCACCCTACACGTGCCCCCTGGGTGGTGCGAAATGAGCTGTCAACGCCGAGCATGGGCGGCGGTAAATAACCCTTAGGCCACCACAGGCCTTGAGGGGGTAAATCCCCTCTAAAAATGTGGACTTGGTGCCTTGGGAAAGTGCCAAGATATATATTCCCCGAAACTGAAATGGAAGCAAAGCACAAAGAGAATCTACCCCAGGAGGGTACCAGCAGCTCCGGCGCTGGAGAATCCCTCCCTGAGCCCAGCTCAGGCTGCCCCACGTATTCTGGGGGGGGCAACGTTTTGCGCCATAATATGGAATCTACGAAAAACTGCGAAGAAATAAGAACCAACCCAGCTCCAACGAAAAAAGTTCTCACTCAACAAATCTTCCACAAGGGAATGCTTGAAGTCAGACAACGTAGTCAGTCCCTCACTGACAACCCTACCAGAGATAAAACATCACGCTCGACCCATGGTCCAGAACCTAACTCTCAAAACCCGGCTCCTCCATCATGGCAACGAGCCCCATCTCCTCGTTGTAACAAAAAAAGGAAAATAAGTCAATCACCACCTCAATTGGAAAGGACCATGACTAGTAACAGATTTGATGTCTTACCACTGGACTCACCAGACAATAATACAGGATCTATCAACCAAGCCAAGAAACCTAGCAAACCACCACCTATTGTACTATATGGAATACAAGATGTAAAGCAGCTAACTAAATTAATTGAATCTGTGTGCAGTAAGGATAAATTCAGCCTTAAGATCTTAAACAAAAGGGTCCTGCATGTGCTAGCTTTTACTGCAGAAGACTACAAGAAGGTAATAACCATTATTAGAGAACATGGGTTAATTGGATATACCTTTACTCCAAAGGACAAAAAAAGCTATCGTATAGTAATAAAAAACCTTCACCACAGCACTCCCCATGAAGCGATAGTGAGCGCCATTGAAGCAACGGGCAACCAAGTGACCGGGGAAATAATAAATGCTCGATATGGACCGGACAAGAAACCCACATCCACATTCTTTGTTAACCTCGTACAATGCAATGAAAATCCTGCAGCTAAAAAGATCTTATATATTTTCAACCAAAAAGTTAAAATAGAGGATCCACGCAAATCAAAAAGCATTGTGCAATGTCAGCGTTGCCAAGAGTATGGACACTCAAAGAATAATTGTATGAGACCATTCAGATGTGTAAAGTGTGGTGAAAATCACAAAACCTCTGACTGCACCAAAAAAGACAGAAGCACTCCGGCAAGATGCGCCTTATGTTCATGTGACCACCCGGCAAACTATAAGGGCTGCCAAGTTTATAAGGAGCTCCTTGCTCGGAGACTTAACAACTCAAAGCCAAGAGAAAGACCTCAACTCAAACGCCAACAAGCTGGTCACAGTCAACAATTCCCTGTTACCGAAAATCATATATCATTTCCACATTATGCAGAGAAAGACCATGACACACTCCACAAATCCTATGCACAAGCTATCAACACACAAAATGGTATCAACAATGATACAGAAACCCAAAGAACTGAGAACCCACCAACAATAAACATTGAGAACATTCTCCTCAAACAGAGTGAGAAGATTGACCTTTTACTACAACAAATAAGCTCAATGTTGGGGCTCATAATGACTCTCGTCCAGAAACTGTCAAAATGAATAGCATGCTTCATATAGCCACCTGGAACATCAATGGTCTCGCGCCTAATACTCATGAACTAGAAGTGTTTCTTAAGTCCAACAAGCTGGACGCGTGTTTGATCTCTGAAGCCCATACAACCTCTAGAAGCAAAATATGCATTCCAGGGTATAGTGTATATTTGACCTCGCACCCTGATGGCGGAGCTCATGCTGGTTCAGCTATCGTAATAAAAAATTGTGTGAAACATTGTTTGTTGCCACAATACTCCACTTACCACCTACAGGCTACCACTGTGCGCATAGAAGACCACATTGGCGATATAAACCTCTCTGCAATTTATTGTCCTCCGCGACACACAATAAAGGAACCAATGTTTACAGAGTTCTTTCAATCTCTGGGAAATCGTTTCGTAGCTGGAGGAGATTGGAACGCAAAACATTCCTACTGGGGTTCAAGGACTACTGTAACTAGAGGTCGAGAGCTCAAAAAGAGTGTGGATGCCAATAAACTAATACCCTACTCTACTGGTGAACCGAGCTATTGGCCTACTGACTGTCGCAAAATTCCAGATCTGTTGGACTTTTTTATCACCAAAAACATTAGTAGCCTTCACATTAATGTAGAGTCTAGCCTTGATGGATCCTCTGACCATACCCCTGTACTTATGATGCTAAGTACTGCAGTCATTAATCGTGAGCCAACCAGCGATAATCTTCACAATCCTAAAACAGATTGGATCAATTTTCGGGACTATCTGGAATCGAGTATCAACCTCAACATCCCAATGAAATCTGCTGATGACATTGACGATGCCTGCGTATACATCACCAATCTAATACAGATTGCGGCGTGGAAAAACACTCCTGAAATGTCTACACAGATTTCTAAACCAATTCCTATAGAGATCCGCAACAAAATTGCTGAGAAACGCAGACTACGTAGAGTGTGGCAGCTTTCACACATGAAAGAAGACAAAACTCGATTGAATCATGCAATTGTGGAACTCAAAACCATGCTAGCCGAAATTTCTAATGAATCCCTCAAACGAAAACTAGAATCGTTATCCCCAAATAATAATGGGCCATATTCCCTCTGGAAAGCAACCAAATCTATGGTACAACCCCAACGATGCTTACCGCCCCTCAGATCAGGACAATCATGGGCACGTACGGATTCCGAAAAGTCCGAACTATTTGCCGCACACTTGGCAGATGTTTTCAAACCAAATGACTCTGAATGCTTAGAAGACCCTGAAATAGATGCAGTCCTCAATCAAGACTTTCAGCTCAGCCCTCCATTACGCCCAACGTCTCCGGGAGAGTTGCGCAGGGAGATTGCAGGTCTAAATCTTAACAAAGCTCCTGGATTTGACCTCATAACTCCAAAGATCTTGAAAGAAATTCCAAAGAAATGCATTGTTTTTCTAACGAACCTATTTAATGCTACTATGAGAACCTATCATTTCCCTACGGCTTGGAAAATGTCGCAAATAGTGATGATTCACAAATCAGGAAAACCTGCCCATGAAGTGACGTCATATCGGCCTATTAGTTTAACGCCAGTCCTGTCTAAGCTCTGGGAAAAAATCATACTAAGCAGGCTAATTCCACATCTTCATGTTAACAAAGTAATTCCAGATCATCAATTTGGCTTTCGCAAGAGTCACTCCACTGTAGAACAAGTGCACAGGGTCTACAATACCATTAGACAGAGCCTTGAGAAAAAGGAGTACTGCTCTGCGGCTTTCTTGGACATCCAACAAGCCTTTGATCGGGTATGGCATAAAGGATTATTGAGCAAAATTAAGAAGGCTCTTCCTTATCAATTCTATCACCTAATGGCTTCATACCTTGACCAGAGGATGTTCCAAGTGAAACACCAAAATGCCAGATCTTCCTTCCACACATGTCAAGCTGGAGTGCCTCAAGGCTCTGTCCTCGGGCCGGTCTTATACAATATCTTTACCCATGACCTACCGCAAGCACCCAATGTGACTGTGGCTACGTACGCTGACGACGCTGCATTCCTCTCGTCCAATAGTGATCCAGATGAGGCTAGCAAAGCACTCCAACATCAACTCAACTTAACAAATGGATGGTTACAAAAGTGGCGTGTCAAAGCAAGTGCCCCCAAATCCCATCACATCACTTTTACTCTCCGAAAGAAGCATTGTCCAACTACCAGCCTAGGGCAGAATCCGCTGCCACAGACCACTTGTGTGAAATACCTTGGATTTCATCTCGACCAACGCATGACCTGGAAAGACCATATTAAACAAAAACGGGACGATGTGAACTACCGGTTTAAAAACTTACTGTGGCTTCTTGGTAGACAGTCCACTCTGTCACTGAACAATAAACTAAGGGTATACTGTTCTGTCATTAAACCTATTTGGACTTATGGAATTCAACTTTGGTCTACTGCCAGCAAATCTAACATCAGTTGCCTACAACGTGCACAAAACACCATATTGAGAACCATTAGTGGTGCCACCTGGTTTACCCGCAACTCAGAAATTCACGACTACCTTAACATCAAAACAGTGGAAGAGGAAGCTCAATCTTATACAAATAAATATAAACAGAGATTGGGGCAACATCCAAACCCCCTAGCTGTCAACCTGTTACAGCAAGCAACAGTCAAGCGCCTTAAGAGAGCCCATGTGCTCTCCCCTAGAGATGGGTCAGCAACTGGACATTGACCATACTGAGCCCATTCCACGCCAAATGCTCATCACACAACGAATCTGATAAAAGTCTGACGCAATGACTGATGGCAGATACAAAGGAAGAAAAAAAAAAAAAAAAAAAAAAATTTTTAGGAATTTGAGAGAAACTTGAAATATTTATAAGAAACAAAAGAATAAATTTGAATGGCAAAAGATTCCCATGTATCTTTCTGCATTTTAAATTCAAGATAATTAAAAGTATTAATACACAAATATTTTAATATGATAGATATAGAATTGAAGAGGAAAATTTGCTGTGTCAACCAAACCAAGTAGAGATAAGGGCAGGAAGATTATGACATCATTTTAATTCATCATCCTAATCCATCACTGAGGATAATTAAATAAAAAACTATTTTACAAATCCCTGTCCTATATAGTTAGTTCCAACTTATGCACCTGATAGCATATCTCAAAACTCATGTGGATGAGAACAGTTACAAGTTTTGAGATAAATAATAAATCTAGATAACACCAACATTATCTGGTATTGATAACTACTATATTAATCTGTCTCACTTTTATCAAAACATGACAAACAAAAAAAATTAATAAAAACTGTGTTCAAGTATGTACCATTACTTATTTTGTTCTCTTTATAAAGGTTTTATCTATTTTAGTTGATACCTGTGTACAGAACCTGTGTTCAGCGAATTCATGATGAAGTCTAAAAATAAATTCACGGCTATACAACTCATTTAAATAAATCATTCAATGAACTTACCTCTTCACTCTCATTCTTTCGTTTCTTCTTTTTCTTCCTGCCTTTTTTGTCCTCTCCTCTAGCTTTTCTCTTCTTTCCCTTCTTCTTTTTTCTACCGTCTTCTGGAGAGTAGTCATCATCTTCCTACATGTAAACAATGTTATCAATGAAACTACTGGTTGATTGTATTGAAATGAATATAGAAATGTGTATTTACTTTAGGAGGAGCCTCGTCGCTGTCGCCGGAGTTCTCGTTGTGACCCTCACCTTCTTCGACGTCCTCATCACCTGTAAGGGCATCATAAACTGGTCAAACCACTCCACTCACGCGCTACTGCTCCCACGGCGTTCCATAATCCTATAACCTAGGTGTTTCCCTCCCGCTGGAAACCACCTCGCGCTAAGGTCACTAATCCCTTTGTTTGGCGGCGTCCATTTTGTTAAGTAGTAATGAGGGGATATCGCATGTTCTTTTCTGTCACAAACTGCCACTCAAAAATATTTACAACCACTTAACAACAAACACACTATTGCCGTATCACTAAACCGGTCCATTACACTACGGTGAACAGAATTTCCGAAAGTGACTGCTTGAGATCCCGATCATGAAACCAAAATTTTCTAAATTTTTAATTGCATACCGCAAGTAAACACATGATACCGCTATTCGCGGCTTACCTATGACATGCTAGCTAAATTAAACGTTTACCTGCGAAGGAACCGTCTACTTCATCATCTGATGCCATTGAAAACACTTTAGAGCGCGATCTTTGATAAGATTTAAGATTTTGGTCTAGAAAAGATAAAGGACGCGCAGTTTTTGCGACAAATGGTAATTAATTCAGAAATTGATGCCGCCGTCACTACGCGGCGAACTAGGAAGATTCTCTTTCTCTTTCACACACGCGGTATCTCCTCGAGATTGAAAATTGGAAGAAATTGTGGGGTTGACATCTAAAAATATAATTTCTACCTAATAATATAAAAAGTTGCATGGTGGCATGGGGGTATCCAAATAGGGATGTAGAGTCCTTTTCACGAAAGAGAGGTCCCGCGGAATTTTGCGGAACTAAATTAATTTTTTTCGATAGTCACTGGACTTCATATCCTAAATAATTTTTATTTGTTAGATAAAATAAATACATATTTAATTATGAAATTAAATATGCGAAATTATGAGGCATTAAAAAGATATAAATATGCTAACTTTTAACATTTGCGATAGTGGTGCCCCGCAAAAAGGACTCTTTTCGTGAAAAACACTTTGAATACAAATTTTCATAATATAGGGATGTTTAGTAAAAAAATTCCCAACAAATAAGTAGAAATACCTATGAAAGAGTATTAGACACGTACTTGATTTTTCTATGAAAATTTGATAAAAATGGCACGGTTAGTGACGTCTGACGTAACGTTACGTTATTCTACCGCCTGAGCAGTGATGTGCAAACATAACTACTGTGCTTCGTAGGAGCGCACTGTAGCTAGTGAAATTACTGGGCTGAAGAGTCTTAACATTTTATAGAAGCGTTGGCTTCTTTGTGTTGGATTTTGACAGGAAGCTCCGGAATCAACGGATCCACATCACATCAACTTTGATAACCAAGCGGCACTCATGGCACTAGAATCTTTTGAGTATAACTCGAAACTAGCGTGCTGCAGTAGCAGCCGGCGAAGCACCAGATACGACTTCTTCTTATTCCAGAGTTCTCAATTCATCATTAAGAAATAAAAAAAATTATAACGATCACCATACAACAAAAATTAAACATGTGTGTGGCCGAAAATAAATCTTCTACACCTATCTTTAACCGACTGCGGTCGACTACACCTAGGTTTAATCGGCCAACCTAGTGGTAGCCGCACTTCGAACTTTAGCCGTAACATACACTTGTTAATTTTTAAAAATTTAATAAATTAAAAATCTACCAGTTAGAAGTTTTGGGTTTATATGGCAGCATAAACTACCAACATAATAAAAATTAAGCCAGTGTTGCAAGTTAAATAATTGTCTATGGATAAAGCCTGCCACATACAATGGCGAGATTGATGGTAACGATTCGTCGCCAACGACCGATGAAAACGATGGATCGCCAGTGTATGTTGAAATCATCGTCGATTTACTTGATCAAAGACGATAATATTGTTTACAATATCGTAAACGATGGATCGACAGTGTATGGCGCTTTGTGATCAACGATAAACGATATCGTCTTCGATCTCGACTTGCACTGTCAATCCATAGTCTCGGGGGATTGACAAGCGCCGATCGTTTGTCGCTATCGCTAAAAAATGTACTCAGATGACATTCTTTATCGAAAAACAAATGACAACAACTGTCATCTCAGTACTTTTTTTAGCGATAGCGACAAACGATGTGCGCTTCGGCGTTATTCCGGTCCAAAATCGCTTCTCGTTTTGCTGGCGCCCACTGTCAAATTTTAACAAAATTTTGAAAAAATCTTGGAAATTCTTACGACGCCAGCACAAACTAAAATGTAACTTCTATTTTTTCTAATTTAACATCTTTTGGGCGCCTCTAAATAGCGTTTTTGAAAATAAAAATGTGTTTATAGGTTATTTTTATTTCTTACGTTTTGCTGCGCCGCCTGCTCTTTTTTGTCCAGAATTTAGGCCCTTCTTGTCTAACCCCCTCGATCGACCATTAGAACTATCAGTAATCTGTGTCGATCATTGCGACGGATCGTTACGATCGATCGTACCGTAAGTGGCAGGCTTAAGAAATAATTATTTGCAACTCCCTACACAACTGCGTGTAGTTCCCGGTCGAAACGGAATATCGCCTAGCATTGATATACCATTAACCGTTATAATAATTCAACTGCAAGTTAAGAAAGTTCACCGGGGAAGTTTCACCGGGGGGGGAGACTTCCTTTGCAGGAGGTCGTCTAGGTTACCCCAACAGTGCCAGTTATTGCCTGAGCAGTAATGTGCAAACATTACTGTGCTCCGGTAGGAGGGCACTGTAGCTAGATAGTGAAATTACTGGGCTAAAGAGTCTTAACATCTTATGACTCTTGAGTGAGAAGCGTTGGTGCAGTGCTCCTAGAATTTCACATAATTGTGAAATCCTAGGTAACACTGTACTAATTATGGGCAGCCGTTATCTCTTAACATCAGGAGAGCGTCTTGCTCGTCTTCTACTTCATCACATAAAAAAAAATACATATAAAACACAGAAATATATATTAAGAAATCGGATGAAGCTTATCGATATCTGTAGATTAATATTGGGCTCATTTCTATTATTGTCTATTCCTGTAACTGTCAAATGTCGGATTTTGAATTTGACATTGAGTTTTTGGCGGCAAGCCTTGATCATATCATCAGCTCCACGTCTTTTGCTTAATAATCGTGTAGAATTTGATTGTTAGCGTGTAATAATGGTGGAATATTGCGTGTTAAGTGTTTTTGAATGTGCACAGATGTAGGCAAGTGATATGGTGCTGAAATATGAATTTTGGTGCCCCCTCCAAAACTCCTCCGAACTTTCAGTAAAATTCCACCCATTTTACTGGAAGACTCACATGACTAGACGAGCTATTAAGCTCACTCTGACTCTGACCTGACTGACTAACTTATTACTTAAAAAATAACATTTAACTTGACACTGGCAAAACACGAAAGTGGAGACCATAATTTAATATCCCGTGAACATTCACGAATTTTACTCGACACTGGCAAAATGCACATGTTGCCATATTATTAAAAAGAAGAAGAATTTGACATTTACAATTTACATAAAATGCCCTATGGCGTAATATAAAAATCCTAACAAAAATTGAAAAAAACTGTGAATTTACTGCTGTGTTACTATAAATTATAGTTATTTGTTAAATTAATGAGATAATGAACGCTTTGCTAAACTATGGTTCTTCAAGTGAATCTGGAGAAGAATCTAATGATTCGTCTTCGTCAAAAGAGTAAACAAATTACGTTGTTACAAAATTCTTGAACGGCGTTGAACGATCAATAATGCCATTGATTTTTTTAGTGAACCAAGACCAAGTGATAAACCTAAACTGCCGAAACCAAGTCTGGGAGAGAATGCGCTGCAAACGTCTGTGTTTTCAAATCCATTTGCTGCAGCAGAGCAAGCCAAAGCTGCAATACTCGAGAAGCACGTCAAAATGGTATACGTTGACTTCCTTTTCGTTTACATTTTAAAGTATCTTTGCCATTAATGCTATATACCTAGAACCTTGGATCGTCTTATTTTATCATTACTACAATCCAGCCAAAAATGTTATCTTAGAAATATAGTATTGTTCTGTGTTTATATTGTGAACACAAGTAGGAAAGCATACACTCCAATTGTGCATATAATCGTCAAGTACATAGTAGATGACTGTAAGGTTCCAGGTAAGGAAGACACTCAGATGATAAACGGCAAGAAAATATGCTGGAACTATAGAAAAGGGAGATGTCGGTTTGGTCACAAGTGTAGATATGCTCATGACTCTGATATACAGAAAACAACAGAGGAAATAAATGAAGATAAGAAGGTAATTTTTATTCATTAGTCCCAGGAAGAGATTAATATTATTTGTTATTTTATATAGCAGAATAAAACACTAAAAATCCTTCTCTCAAGAGATAATCATACATCCATGTGGAAATCCTATTTTCTACTAATGTTATAGTGCCAAAGTATAGATGTCACCTCTACATACCTAAACAGCTGTAGCTGTTATTAAGCTGAAGTATTAGGACTCCAGAATAACTTCTATTTTTAACATGTAATAAGTAAATAGAAACAGTTTTTCTTATTTTCTTGCACATTTAATTCACTTGATAAAATGCAGATTTGAGTTTTTTTATTACATAATCCATTGGCAACATAGTCATTTCTAATCTTATAAATGTGAAAGATTGTAAGAATGTATGGAGGTATGTTTGTTACTCTTTCACGCCTAAACAGGTGGACCGATTGAGCTGGATTTTGGTAGAGATTAAATTAGACCCTGAAATAACACAGGCTTACAGTACAGCGGGTAAAACCGCTGGGTCCAGCTCATAAGTATATAAGATACAAGTGATTAATAATAATTATTGTTATATTAATACTCTTAACTTTTACATCTGTTTTGTATCAGGAATCAGGACATGTTTTATTTGTGGCAATCTTACTTTATATTTCAGAAATTAAACAGTGTAGTGTGTGAAGGTGCAGGAACAATGACTGCGGCGCCGCCTCCCTCCGTCGTGCTGTCCACTGATGATGATGTCTGGGAAGGAGCTCCCGACAAGAAGAGATCCAAACGCGTAGGCCTTAGCCAAACCCTGGTCCCAGGGAAAAAAGTAATCAAAATGTACAAGGAACAAAGACTAAGAGATTCACAAAAGAAATAATTTTAATTGTTCAGTGTTGTTTTATTGATTCATTACTCAAGGTCCACCACTTACTAATAAATTAATTAGTCAGGAAATTTAACTCTGAAAAAACATTAATTTTTGTAGTCATGTATGGTCTGATTCATACCATAAAATCCTAGTTAAAACTTCCTGTCATATTATTTATTTGTAGTCTTCCACACAAAACCTCATTATTATAAAGGAATTTTCACTGTAAACAACAATGTCTCGAAGCAGTCAATATGACTATGTTTTGGCTCAATGTGTTGTTCAGTAAAAGATTACTCCACCTTCTAGGTATAGTCTACCAACTAAAGTCGCTAGACAAAAAAATGTATTCAAAGGCTAACATATAGGGAATAAAAAAGAAAAGTGCTGCACTTTAACATCTACTTGATTTGTTAGATATATTCCCATTGGCGCGGTGGGCTAATACCCGCCTGCAACGCAGAAGGTTGCGGGTTCGATTCCCGCATGGGACAAATGTTTGTGTGATCCACAGATATGTTTCTGGTCTGGGTGGTTTTACAATATCTATTATATGTATTTACAAAAGAAAAGTATATAAGTATTATACCCGTTATCCTAACCACCATATTACAAGCATTAAGTTGCTTAGTTTGGGGTTAGGTGGCGCTGTGTGAAACGTCCTGAAATATTTATTTTTATTTATTGGCCCCCACATGTTCGCCACGAGGTGGCAATTTACAAGCGGCATATATTTAGCTTTGCAACACTTGCCCCTTTTGTAAACAACACACTGCATAAATTTTTATATGCTCTTTGGCATAAATATTAAACACTTATGCAAAGTGTAGGTAATACTGCGTACTGTGTGTAATACTGGAGGTGTCTCCTTATATAGTCTGGGTGGTAAACTATATCCACATCTTATGGCAAATCAAATTTATTTTTAGACATGACCCTTGAGTTTACTGTGGGAACACCTTTTACTTCTTTATAACAGCTGCTATTTATAGGTTTGGAATAAATTTATCGAATAAAACGACGTTATGTTAGCACATGCATCATCTTTATTCAAGAATCAATGCAGAAATCATAGATGCATACAATTTCGAGATTTTACATTCAAGAGCTAGCAAGTTGCACAAAAATGCGAATGCCTACTGTGAAATAAGTAGCGCTATGACAATAGATTTAGTGGCAATAATATGCATTTTATGCAACCAGCTTTACAGATGTTTTAGTTTCAATTATAATAGCACAGCCATTTACAATGCTACCGATGGATGTTTGCCAACGCTCCCATAGCTTCATAGCTATATAAATCTGGCCCTCAGATGTACTCATTCTAACATTTCCAACTAAACTAACGGTGGCTTAAAATACTTTCGTAAAATTACTTTTGTCATAACAATTAAATAAGTACCTAGTTTCCTTCGATAAAATAAAATGACAACGCGACATCGACCATACGCGACAAATCTATGTCATTATATTTCAATTAACGTGTAATTTAATAAAAATATATCTGAAGATGACCACTAAGGGACCATTACGACTCCGTCTGTTCTTTCTGACGATATAGTTACTACATTGGTGTCCCTAAATCTACGAACGACACGACATCAAGACATTTAAAATGTACGCTACTGAAAATTCATATTTAAAATGGCTTTTTAAACAAAAATTCATGAAGGTATATTTCCTTTGAAATAAAATTAATTAAAATAATAAGTCTATAAATAAAATGCTTGATAAGTAAAAATAGATTAAACTAGTTAAGACAGTTAAAGTATACTTTAACAATACTTACAAATACAATATTGCGTTTTCGAAAAAGTACGACGCAGGATGCAAATTCCACATCGACTTTAATCAATAAGTACATTTATCTTGTCAAGGCACAAATAATACATTTGGTAAACTATCGTTTAGCTCAAAATATATTATGGATTACATTTAGCGTAATGTAAAATATAGACCTAGTATTAAGGAATACTACAAAAATATATTTCATTTGGCAATAGCTAGAAATTCATTAGGGCTCGAATGATTTGCTACAGATGTTAGCAAAGTGGTGCAAAGTTAGCGCCACTACGTATCATTTTCCTGGACACTGGCGAAAGTTAATACCGATATCAGAAGTGGTGAAAATTTAACAGCATGAAAATAAGCTCACGTGTCGTAGATCATTTACCCCCTATTAAATCTCTATCTTAATACAATTAATGTCAAATAAATACATTATGTCAAACACATTTTGTTAATTAACTATTCACGCGGTAGATAAATATTAGCTCTTAACAATCAACAGTTTTAGAATTCATTTTACTTGTAGATACTTCAGAAGACGCAGTGTATATCGAGATATTAAAGTGGAATAATATAAAAAATTTAGATCAACTTTTTATTATAAATCATTTTTATGTCTTAACAGCAACCTTTTGAATCTTTGGTGATGCGAGATCCAATCCATTGTCATTATGCATGGTCTTTGCGTGGCCATTCATGTGGTGTCCGTTCATTTTACGTGTATCGTGGCCATTGATCTTATCGCCTGCATGCCCGTTCATTTTTCCGTTTGAATGGCCGTTCATTTCCGCATGTCCGTTCATCTTTTCGTGATGACCATTCATTTTTTCATTGTGACCATTCATCTTTTCATGGTGACCATTCATCTTTTCATGGTGACCATTCATCTTTTCATGGTGACCATTTATCTTTTCATGGTGACCATTCATCTTTTCGTGATGACCATTCATTTTGTCAGCATGGCCGTTCATCTTCTCGGCATGACCATTCATCTTTTCGACGTGACCATTAATCTTTTCATCACTGTTCCCCTTCCTGATCTTTTGCCCTGATAAACCAAAACAAAACCTTTAACCCCACAACTAAACATAATAATAGATACTGGCGTAATTGTGTTAGTCAGTGAAACTACACCTTTGGTGATAACTAAACTAATCTTGAATGTTAGTGGTCCGAATTAGAGGTAACATCCGAACTAGTGGTATCCGAACTAGTTGAAAGTATATCAGTACACGTATTTCGCAGAATAACTTGATTTGTATCTGAAAATTACGACGCTAGTTATAATATCTAGTATTTTCAACTACGCACACGTCATATGGTGCAAGACATCAAAGTGGGAGCAAAATGAAACTAACGGTAAACTTTCAGTTGAAATAAATAAAAAGCTACCACATCTAATAGATATCTAACTATGCTATGACACAATTACGCCAGTGTTCACGTCACAATATATAAATAGTACATGCAATATGTAAATTAATCGATAAACAGGATAGATACTTAAAGCTAGCTTCCAGGCAAACACCACTTTTAAATCAATCAAGAGGCACATAATGTAGTTAATAATAATAACTATTGACCACACAATCCAATCATAATCGATTTTAAACTGTATTCAATTAAAGCCAAAATAGATAAAAGATATCTAGTATAAGTCGCGCAAACATTTTTGAATGATTGAAGTTAGCCGTTATGCTGCACAGTAAGCCTATTAAATATAGGCAACTCCTTCTGCTCAACATTTATTTCAGATGAAAAGGGTCTCACCCTTTGGCATTTATTAAATGTCCCTTATTGATGATTGTCTCAGTTTACTAATCTTAGGACAGTAGGTTACTTGACAACATTTTCATGTGAGTGGTATTTGCCAAGAAGCCAAATGCTCAGGATTAAGGGAGTGAAAGTGGAAAAATAGTGAAAGGAATGCTTGCAAAGGCAACATCTCTTACCGTTGGCGTCGTTGCCGGCGTAGTACCTTTTGGAGGTCTTCCAGTCTTCCTTCAGGGAGAGGTTATACATGGAGAAGGCGGGGTCGCCAGTCACCTCCCGCTCGATGGTGAGGAACTTGGGAAGGGACGCCAGCAGCGTGTCCTGGTCGTACGCTGCACTATACGTCTCCAACAGGACCAGACCTCGGCATCTGTAACAGTCAAGCTTCCTTTTTAATACATCATCAATATCAATCACCTCTATACTAAAGACAACCTATTTCGATCGCATTACACTTATTTTGGCTTTTATTTAGATAAATAAACTTATTAATATATCAACTAACACCGGTTATGATAATGGTCCTTAATAGTACAAGGTAGAACAAATAGAAGGAGGAAGGTCTTTGCCCTGGAGTGAGAATGAAAAACTCCTCGTAATAATATCAACATAGAACTGGATTAAAGTTGGGACATTTTCAGTAGGTTCCAGGAAAATAAATAAAAATTACCTGGGATGCGTCGGCTGTCTATAGATATCAAGCTGATAGTACTGATTGTTATAAATGAAGCAACGGCGTTTCTTGAATATAGTGAAGTGAGCGTCGTCCCTCTGCGGCAGCAGGTTCAAGTAATCTCGGTGCGAGAGCTGGGTGCGGACCTCCACAGACTGTCCGTTGGGGTGGAACTTCCTCAGCGTGTGGATATAAGACCAGTGGTTCTTCTGGCCGCGTTTCCTGAGCCTGACTTGGGCTTTACGCAGGTCGCTCTGAAGGTAGTTATGCACGACGTCGAAGTCTTGAAAGGGAGGAAACTCCGTGTCGGGCAGCAGCGGGGTCTTGACGAGGAACTTGCGTTTCTTGGAGTTGACGTTGAGGCGGTCGCCGGTGTCGATGCCGATCTTCTGGCACACGCAGGCGATGAGGCGGTTCATCTTCTTGTCGAAGTCTGTGGAATTGTCGATGACGTCGAAGTATGGATGGCCGATCCAGGCGGCTGCTGCGTTGTAGTCCAGCTCGCGCGCCATTTCCACGCCTTCTGACCGGCAAGCGTGGTCCTGAAGGAGGAAAAAGTACATATTTAAAGCTGGATTATGAGAAACCCTATATCCCAAAAAAAGACACGTGTGAGGGACCGAAAGCAATCGCAGTCAGTACATTTCAGCCTATTGTCTTTCGGGACCAGAGTCCTCTGGTCCCGAAACCTGGGTGCCCCTGAATTAAGTCTGTACGTCTAAAGGTTAAATCCACGCAAAATAGGCAATTAAATGCAATCCTACATGATGTTGAGTACATAACATTTATATAAAACATCATGTTACATTCATAAAGATAAAACAGAACACCTGCGTACATAGAGTATCTATTTCATAACATTCAACAATATTACGTGACAATGGATATTTCTTATATTCACAGCTATTTCGAGTGAGACCTTGGAATATATCGAACTGATGATATTGACCTATCTTAATTTTATCGTTTCCATATCAATATCCAAGTCATGTGTTGTGGTGAATTACCGCCAGTTACACAAGTTTTGGAAATATTGTAACATTAACTTTGCTGTAGAATTACAATAGTAATGTTGTCAGGGTTGAAAATTGGAAATCTATGTAATCTGGAGCTTGCCATTAAAAAAAACTCAACAGATGCCTATTTTTACACAAGTGGATGGTCTAATATTCTTGAGCACCATAATTACAGTACAAAACTTTATATTAAATACTCTTTTAATATTTTGTTTTTTTTTTATTATGCTCACAATCATTAATATTGTACAGTTTAAAATGACATAACACATTAGAGGGTTATCATTTATCATGTCTCGAACCGGATATTTTATTAATAGAGAAATTAATCTTTGCAATATAAAGTTTGTTTAACCCAAATATTTAAATAAACATTTAGAGTAAAATTTAATCATTAAAGTTTTTCTTCCGTAAGACATCCAGAGATATTGCGACAGTGGCGGAAGGGTTAGTCGGAAGTGAACTAGACATTGAAAATAACTATTTATTTACTAAACAAATAGTTCATGGTACAAAGTAACACCATCGAGATAATACTCGTAACTGATACATTCCTTTCTTTCACACTAAAATATTATGTGTTTGCGCGAAACTCTTGATTCTTATCCCTATTCCTTAACAGCCTGATAACACACAATACGTAAGTTTTGTAGGCCTTATTGTATTCGATACAATGAAACATAGTGAATAAAAAAAATATATGTATATCTACAGGATATACTTTATTTTTGGTTGATGCTCAAAACACAATTCCATTATTTTCGCTCGATAAAAAAAAATAATGAAAATACCTCTAAAAAATGTTTTCATGGCTCAATAATGTATGAAGATGTTACTAAATCGATCAGATTTTTTGTCAAATGATACTTTATGTAATGAACTATTTTTGCTTTGTGCCATTTTTTAAATAAAATAAGACAATTTTGCATAAACTCCATTTTTGTTATTTGCGGAAAAAATTGTTTGCATGTGTGCGTGAAGCCCGTGTACAGACACACCCGGCTGAGGCCTCTTGTTAAACAGACGTGTCGCGCTTTTATTTTCAATTCTCTCGTCGACATTTTTCCATATTTCAATGCTTATATCTTGTGTTTCTGATAGGTCATAGTTTAGTTTTACGTTTGCATATTTTTAACATTTTTTCACTATAAAATAATCGTGTAAATAATACTTCTGTAATATCTATAAAAAATTGGTATAACTGTATGCTTGGCAATAACAGATTAGTTTATTCAGACACTCAGCTAGATGTTATGATAGCCACATTGGTTTACTGGTGGAAACGCAAACTGTATGTCTGGGTTCAAATCTCGTCATGAGATGTAATTTTTGCTTTATTTATTTTTATTATAAGTTTGTATTTTTAACCAAGAACAAAATGTAGAGTTGAGTTTAGAATACTCTTGTCAACATTTTTCCATATTTCAATGCTTATATCTTGTGTTTCTGATAGGTCATAGTTTAGTTTTACGTTTGCATATTTTTAACATTTTTTCACTATAGAATAATCGTGTAAATAATAAATAATACTTCTGTAATATCTATAAAAAATTGGTATAACTGTATGCTTGGCAATAACAGATTAGTTTATTCAGACGCTCAGCTAGATGTTATGACAGCCACATTGGTTTACTGGTAGAAACGCAAGCTGTATGTCCGGGTTCAAATCGCAAGAGATGTAATTTTTGCTTTATTTGTTTTTATTATAAGTTTGTATTTTTAACCAAGAACAAAATGTAGGGCGTTTACAAGTCGATGCGTAGACCTGTTTTTTACAGAGCACATAGTCCGAATTTGGTTTTTGGAACGAAGTTCCTTATCGCGCGTTGTTAAACTGACGGAACGGGGACTAGACGGAAAAAATTCGTACCAAAAGTTGTCGACATATTTTTCTATCCACTCAAACGTCCCGACGCTATAGCGGCCCGAAAAAAAGGCGGTCTTAGAGACTTTTTGACGTGTCTGTCTGTCTGTCTGTCTGTGTGTGTGTGTGTGTGGAGGGGGGGAGGGGGGGGAGGGGGATGAGGGGGAGGGGAATGAGGGGGAGCCGGAGGGAGTTGAAAGGGAGGGGGTGAGGGGGAGGGGGTGAGGGGGATAAGGATGAGGGGAAGGGGGATGAGGAGGGGATGAGGGGGAGGGGGAACTTCGTTCCATCCGGGTGTCCCTTGACACCTCTCAAGTTTTTTTTGGAAAGGGTACGGGACGTATTATACACTCTATTTTTGTTATTTGGGAAAAAAATGTATACACACATGCATACAATTTTTTCCCAAAAATGCATGTGTGTGTGAAGCCCGTGTGCAGACATTCCCGGCCGTGGCCTCTTGCAGGACGGACGTGCTACGCTCTTCGAAACTATTCTATATTTCATTGCTTATAAATATCTTGTTTTTCTGATATTATAATTTAGTTATACGTGTATACATATTTTTAAAAATTTTGTAAGTACAGTGAATTGCTTGAGAAAATGGGAAATAAATCGAAACCCCGCAATTCTAAAAAACAATTCAGATTAAAAGCCAAACACATGAATGAAAAAAAAAGGTAAGTATATCATAAATATAAGTAATTTAACGATATTATGTTGCAGGAATAATTAAATTTATATTATTGTCTGCTTGGCAAGTGATCAGTTTATTTAGACATTAGGTTACATGTCAAAATAGTAACTTTGATATACCTACCGGTGGAAACGCATGCCGCGACACCCGGCTTCGGTGCTTAGATCTAGGGTCATTTCGCTGGTTTGCGACCGATTAGTGGAGTTCCCCAATTTAGGTTAGCTTATTAATATGAAAAATCTTCTTGACAGTTATGAAAAATCTTTTTTGCGGATCTATACATGATCAAGTTTTATATAAAAAATTAAAAAGTAGTAGTAATAGTATTAAAATTTGAAGAAAAAAATTTTTTTCTCCAAAAGTAGCTATTTCACTAGTTTGCGGCCACTTTTGTTAATATG
Source organism: Hemithea aestivaria (assembly GCA_947507615.1). Lineage (NCBI taxonomy): Eukaryota > Metazoa > Arthropoda > Insecta > Lepidoptera > Geometridae > Hemithea > Hemithea aestivaria. Next base: position 14,742,625 of record OX382331.1, read on the forward strand.
CGACCACCCTCATCTTAGTTTACGGCCAGTAAAATTCTAACAAAATGACGATAATTATATTATTAAATAAAATATAATGAATTATATCTTCATTTATAATTTTCCTCCTCTCCTCTCCCTTCTTTTTGAAATGTTCTATTGTATTTTTTTCCATATTATTAAAAATATTTTATTTTAAAAACCATGCTTAAAATCGAGGAACCTCATCATGATTGTCAAGCCATATCGTCCCACTGCTGGGCAAAGGCCTCCTCCCTTTCGTGCCATGCAACTCTATCCCGAGCAACTCTATCAGTTCGCATCCAGGTCTTTTCTCCGATCGCTGTAAAGTCATCAACCCAGTGTCGCCCGACTGTAAAAGCCAGCAACGCATCGACGCATTGGGATCTATGGTGTTTACCCCTGCTTTATCATTTCCTACTCTTCGAAGAAGTGGATAATTAAAGCGGTGACCCCACTAAGTTCTACTTCTCTCTCTTACTATGCTGGCTATTGATAGTGCATGCTGACAGACCCTAACTTGGTCATTTGCTGATCCTCTTCTGAGAAGTCCATCAGCCTTCTCATTCTCTTATATACCAACATGGCCCGGTACCCAAACTTGTACTCTGTTGCTGCAGCCTTCTTTGTTTAGAGCCTTCACAGCATCCAAGACTAGTTTTGAGCTGAGGAACGAGGAGTCTGCAGAAACTTAAGGCCTTGACTGTTACTGAGAATGTAGATATGATCTTATCTTTCACATTCCTCATTATGTTTTCTTCAGCGCATGCTATGATGGCATACATCTCCGACCAAAAACGGTAGTGTATAGACCCAGACTGTTATAAAGTTTCCGAGTAGATACCTGATGCTGTACCGGATCCCGTTTTTGAACCATCTGTATACCAAATGCGGCCTGCGGCAGTCTGCATCTGGTTGCACTTGGAGTATGTAAAACGCTTTCATCTCCTGTTGTATGTAAGTTCGGTTCTAAGCCAGCATGAAACGCTGCCGTAGGAAAGATTGGGCGTATCATTGAAGTGTAGATGAAGACGAAGTCTCCGGGTATGGCATACGCTGACCAACACATAGTAAAACCCTTATAGCTTTTTCTGTCACCTTCTTGGCGTGCAGATTCCATGTGAGCTCCTTCTCTAAGGACGTACTGGGATATTTCACGTCTTGTTACCCATAGATCATTCCAACTCTGTGCCGAATTAAAGTGACTTTTCACTTTCACCATTCTTTCATTATCTTTAGAGCCTGTAGCAAAATTCTGGATACAATATCTAGAAATTCGCCATTGATCATTACCACTATAATATCATCTGCGTATCCCACACACAGCATATTATCATGTTCCACTGTTTAATTTTGTAAGGAAGGAACCATTCACTTTTCTTTTTATACAAAATAGGCCTACGTTTGACCACATCCCATCTGATTTAAAGTGAAAATGCGGTCGACGATGGATCACGTATGATGCCTAGAAAGGTACCTATTCACTCGTGCCTTGAAGATACCCAAGTTGTACCGCTCGGGAAACACGAATTCGGGGAATGCGACCAGTTCTCATCAGAAACGACGAAGCAAAACGCTTGGTGCGGGCTGTTGGTAGCGCGACTAAGTAGGGATGTTTGTACGTGTGTAGGGACGACCGTCGATAGAATGGGCGTGGAGGAATTAGTGCGTGTAATTCCTGCGCACACCATTCTACGACGTTCAAGGCTCTGCAGCCGAGATTCCGTAAGTCTCTCAATTGACTCCAGTGCCTGAAGCTGGTACTTGGCAGCACCATCCCAAAGATGAGAACAGTACTCCAAACACGACCGAACTTGTGCTTGGTACAGCGTTAGTGCTTCACCTTTGCCAGAATACCCAGCTTCCTGGCGGCCAATTGAGCCTTAGATTCGATGTAACTCCCAAAATTAAGGTCAGGCGTGAGAGTAACTCCTAGTAACTCAAGCTGGTTAGTTATCGGTAAAGAAACATTTTGGAAAGAAGGAGTTTCAATGAATCGACTCCTTTTTGCGGTAAATAGACACGCCTGGGTTTTTGTAGCATTAAACTTAACAAAATTAGCTGCTCCCCAATCGGAAACAGCTTCTCAGGCCAAGCTCATACGCTCAACCATGGCTTCCCTGAATGACTGGACTTCATTTCCGTTGGCCTCCCTACCTATCACCACCAAGCCTCTCTACCTATTCACCTATTTGTTTCTCCCCGTCTTTCCCTAGTCCTCTTATATTTAAATTCGTCAACTCTTTTATCCTTCTACATATTTTTTCTTATACCGAATCCTCCTGCACGGTTATCTCTCAGAGCTAATTCGTATTTTAACTCAGTCTCCTTTTTCTTTAGTGTTGAGCACATTCTTTAACACAAACTGCAATAATATAAACTTAATTCAAGTGGTCGTATAATGTAGGCATCAAATGACCACATTCAGTAAGCGGTCATTAATTTCCCATACATTTTGAGGCGGTCGCAAAATGACGTTCATCCAAGTTGCAAACTAACGTCTTGACGTTAGTTTGCGACCTGTATGTGGATGTGTGGAATATTTGTACTATTTACGAATATTTAGATGGCCGCAAATTAATGAAACCAAAGAAGCCATTTAGCAAATGTGAAAAAGGTTAACTGAATTATAATACCTTCAATATTATGGAAACCAGAAAGAAATAAAAAAGTAAACTGAGTAGTCAGTTTGCGACCATATGGCCGCAAACTGAAATTTCATTTATAATTATATTTTAGTTCGCGACCACTCATTGTTTTACCTATTTTTACATAATTTTGTTTAAAAATTGTTAAAAATCTATTATTAAAGCAGTTTAAACACTATCACTCAGTAATACATGGATATATCATGAAATACTTACTCCAAATGCATCACGTGCTCACTATTTTTTTTGTAATTTTGTACGAAACTAAACACGCTTAGTGTAGACACAAAAATCAACAGTGATTTGTTAAAATTCTGATAATGCTATACGACCGTTATGTGTTGACAAGGATTAGCCGTCTATCCCTCTCTGTCAAGGACTAAATTTTATTTGAAAAATGGAGATAGACGTCTTGTTTTCTAAGAATTTCTGAAGCTAAGTCTCCAAATGGCCGGAAACTAACGCTGGCCGGAAAACCGACGAAACCATATATGTTGTTATATTTTTTTATTTTATTTTATTAATTTTTATTTCATTTGTTAAAATTACAATTGACATACAACATTTTTCGATTTTACTGACATTAAAAATACCTATTTTGTTTGCAGGAAAAAAAATCTCGAGAATGTTGAGATAACCGAAAATATTTCTTTTTATTTGGAGATAAGGAATCATTGTGCCAAGTTTTAAATCTCTGCATAAAACGACGTTTTGCGCCCAGAGTCTGTTTTATATGGTATTTTGGAAAATATAAAAGAAAGAAATGAATTATATTTTTGAAATTAATTAATAAATTTTATGTAGAATAATTGACATTTTTATTCTAGCTTTAAGTAGTAGTAGATTTTATATAGATGTAAAAGTGGGGGGGTGGAATTGTCGTAGAGGTGTTTCTACTAAAATATCTTAGGAACGGTAAAGCTAAACGTATGCCAAGTTTCATGATTTCTGCCGGACGGGGTCATACTTGAAGCTTTATTAGTATTATGTAAAATATATTTTTTTTACAATGAAGTAAGAAAATGAGCAAGATGCTGTCCTAATGGTAAAAGATAACGATGTCCATAATTAGTACAGTGTTACCCTCGATTTAACAAAGGAAAAAAACTGGGTGCACTGCGCCAACGCTTCTTACTTGAGAGGCATATAATATTACGACTCTTCAGCCTAGTAATTTCACTAGCTACAGTGCCCAGTGCCCTCCAACCGAAGCACAGCAATGTTTGCAAATCACTGCTCAGGCGGTAGAATAACTGGCACTATTGAGGTACCTGGTAGACCTGAAAACGAAGTCTACCCCCAGTAGACTTCCATTTCATGTATATAAAATATGGTTTCTATAACAATCGTAAAAAAAAATTACTAATTACCTACTAAACGCCGTTCCACCTTTTCTCATTGTTATATATTATGTTTATAAAACAAGTGAGTATAAATACAGCATTTTATTATTATTACCATTCAGCATAAAAGTACTCGCCAAGACGATTCAAATGATCCCAAACTTGATAGGGTTGCATCATTTAATTACGGAGTTCTGTGGCCACCTTCCAGCTTCATCATCAGATCAGTTCGATGTCATAATAATATTGCGTTGTCATCCAATTTATGCATGCAACATTTCACCTCAATCGGATTTCGGGAAGTGGGTAAAATTAAACATGCAAAATTTGATTAAAAGAAGACAGACAGAGGTGAAAATAATAAAAGCTTGTGAAAGTATTGTGTTGATTAAATGAATAAAATAATCTTACCAACCAACAAAAATAAAAAAATATTTTAGTTATCAGATTCATTTATTTAAATAAGCGACATCTATTGAGTTTTTTGTGGAAACTACAACACGATGCGATATGAAGTCGCTTGCGCTATCTAATCGTGCTAATAGTGCGTGCAAGTAGTTTTGTGTGCCGCCGTCCGATGCTCTAGCGCCACTCACGCCGCGGTGTGACTGTGTGAGTACGCATTTCTGAATTCGAATTAGGTGTTATCAGCCCGTTAATGATGAATTGTGAATAACAACAAGTCGCACCTGGCGCATCGCCGGCTGCTGCCGCAGCACTGAGATGCGCAAGACGATACGGCTTTAGATATTTACGTCAAAATCATCTCATTAGCAATATTACATTTATAACTATGCTTTATTAGATTAGTGCTACAAGCAAATAACATAAAATGTTACATTACTTGCAATGCACAATATTGCTGTCACGTTTCCGATCACATGTACTGCAATAGGGCAAACCGCGCGATCACATGGCCACTTATATAAACCATACTTATATTATGCACCGGAAGAACTTATTATGGAATTGTACTAGGTAAATAATAAATAAACAACAGACATTTTTTTACAAACGTTGTCATATTGAATCTAAACAAACTTCAATCCATTTTGTACATTATGCTGAATCGAAAAATATTCGACATACCTAATTAGTTTTTGTTGAGTATTATAATTCTTTCTCCAGCTCCATTTTGACCAGTATTTAAACTTGCATAATATTATTAACATTCCTATTTGCTGGTATCTTTATCCTTTAATGAATTAAAGCTGCTGTTTAAAAAAATATTTTTAGGGCGTATTTGGTAATTTCACCCCAATTCAGACCGTATATAAAAGTTCGTAAAAAAATACCACAAGAAATCTCATCAAACCATTAAAATATCTAGGACGAACATTCTTGTTGAAATGAGTTCACGGATTCACGGTTCACAAGCCCTAAACAAAATTTCAAGTAAAGTAATTAAGCATAAGGAAAATGGCTAGAAAAGGTTGAAGGGTTTCAATTAATTTACCAGTTTCGCAAAGTTCAAGAGGTGATTGACCCCAATATACCTAGTTCAATCATTTATTCACGTTTTTAGGCCCTAACTTTAACACTACTATTAAATATGTAAAAAGATCTAGCCTTCAGACGAGTTTACACAGTATAAGCACGGTAAAGAGATATACAGTAGTTTGACTGAGCGTGATTTTTGAACATAAATACCTACAGTCTCGCGGTACACGCGCAAGTCATAGGGCTGCCGGGCAGCCGCTGCCCGCATACAGTAGGTACCTACCTATTTCATATCATCTACTTAAGCTACTATCTAGACAAGACAAGAGACAAGACAAGACAAGAGACAAGACAAGACAAGAGACAAGACAAGACAAGAGACAAGACAAGAGACAAGACAAGAGACAAGACAAGAGACAAGACAAGAGACAAGACAAGACAAGAGACAAGACAAGACAAGAGACAAGACAAGATACAAGACAAGAGACAAGACAAGAGACAAGACAAGACAAGACAAGAGACAAGACAAGAGACAAGACAAGAGACAAGACAAGAGACAAGACAAGAGACAAGACAAGAGACAAGACAAGACAAGAGACAAGAGACAAGACAAGAGACAAAAGACAAGACAAGACAAGAGACAAGACTTGGACTCTTACTCGCACTCTTACTCAAACTCTTACTCGAACTCTTACTCGAACTCTTACTCGAACGCTTACTCGGACTCTTACTCGAACGCTTACTCGGACTCTTACTCGGACTCTTACTCAAACTCTTACTCGAACTCTTACTCAGAATCTTACTCTTATTCGCACTCTTACTCGGTCTCTTACTCGCACTCTTAATCGGAATCTTAATCGCACTCTTACTCGGACTATTACTCGCACTCTTACTCGGACACTTACACGCATCCTTACTCAGTTTCTTACTTGCACTCTTATCGGACTCTTACTCGGTCTCTTACTCGCACTCTTACTTCAGCAGAATACTTTTAAAAATAAAAAATAAATATTATAATAACTTCATACTAACTTACCTCAAAAGCAGCATAATATCGAATGCTATTTTTTGCCATTTTATATAATTTATTATATTATGTATAGTACATACGTCCAAAGTAAATAACGTAAATTACACTAAATACTTGCAAAAAACTATCGCGACGTCCGCCCGTCGCTGCGTGGCACCCGCTTCTGGATTATATACCCACTTCTACCCACATCTGCCCACATCTACTCACTCCCAAATTCCGGCCGTTTCTATGGAGTCAAACTACTGTATATCTCTTTACCGTGGTATAAGCTAATGTAATAATAGTAGTTAGTAATAAACAGCGTACTCGCATAGCAGGAGCTCTATTCGCCCACGAATTGTCACACAAGTGTCCAAGTTGACGTTTGAGATCTCAGCCCCTCTAGCATGGACAATGCGTAGACTTGTCTTGCTATCTAGTCAAACTGTCATCCTATACATTCACAAAAGTACAATGTATAGTTTGACTTGACACCAAGACAAGTCTACGAAACGTCTGTGCTTGACCCACAGAAGCAAGTTATTAGAACACAAGACAGTAACTCGAGTGATACGCTCAACATTTAGTTTATTTTAGGCTACTCTATAATGTTGATTGAATCTGTCAGTGTAATTAAGAAACTTGGCATGCTAGGGGCTAACGCAAAAAAAGTACTGCTATCCTTGGTTTTTTTAAAGAACTATAATCGCATATATATGTACAGTAATAATATTAATTAAGCATTAGCTACCAGCATTTAGCACAGGTCTACGAGACTGTTCTGTTTTTAAAAAATCTAGTAACCTAGGCCAACTTGCACGGTAGCTCGTACAGTGTAACCTCGGCATTAAAGCGGATGCAGTTCAAGTTCAGTGTCAAGGGGAAAGCCTTGTATTTTTATTGTCACAGTGGTCTCTCTATAAAATACTGTCACACTCAGCTAATTGAGGGTTGGTTATTGTGCCATTTATACAAATACTACCTGCGCCCAGCGGTTTTACCCGCTGTACCTATGTGTTATTACAGGGTCTAAGCTATCTCTATAGCAAATTTCAGCTCTATCGGTCCACCCGTTTAGGCTTAAAAGAGTAATAAACCTACATCTAGACATCCATACATTCATACAAACTTTCACGTTTTTATTATTAGTAAGATGACGGAAAACAACTTTTGATTGAGTAATGAGAATTGTTTGTACTTTGATTACTTTTTGAAACCTATACAAGTTAAACAATCATTTATTACAATAATTACAACATCATAAACATTTATTATTATGATTCTAAATTTAAATGTTGTACCATAACAATAAGGTTCTATTCCATATCAATCAAATATGAATCATGATTTAAAATCACATTCCGTAACGAAGTTTTATTGTTGATGAATGAAAACAGTAGGCGGTTATTAATTAAATGCGTGTTTTTATTATATTTTTGCAGAATATTTGAAGACATTTTATATGTTGAAAATAGCTAGCATTATATGTGTTATATTTATCTAATTTTGGAATGTTCTATCTACAATTATAATCTATCTTATAATGTTTTAGTGGCCTGATAAGACTGTGCCTGGAACAATCTTAACTTGACGGATTTAAGCAGTAAGAATCTGGTACCAAATTCCGTATTTTCTAAATAACGCTTCTGTACTTTCTTGAAGTCGATATTTGGCATCTTTTTAACCCTTTAACCGCCACCGTCGGATATATCCGACAAGCCTGTTCTGTTACGTAACCGCCAGAGTCGTATATTTCCGACAAGTCGTATTTTTCCGACTGCACTTTAAATCTACATTTTTTAAGTCATAACACTGTATTTTATAAAACTATACTCGTAATTAGATAAATAGTGAATGAAGTTATGATTTACAGTTGGTTTTATGCTTCTCTCCCAAATAGAATAAATATTAGACATCACTTTTATTGTAGGTATTTATAATTCAAAAAACTTGCCTGGCGCTAGGGGCACGACAAGTGATTTTAAGTCTGGCGGTTAAAGGGTTAATTAAAATGCACTTGCTAGCATTATATTATTTATGCATCATTTTTAAAATGAATTAAACTTTATTTGGTCGACGCTCAAGTTATTTGTGTTCCTCGTTCATTTGGTTACGTAATAACCACTTTTTGTCAGTCACATCCTACGTATGATTCAGATGTTGAATTGCCATTTGCAAGTGGAGGGCAAAGACTTAGGCATATTTCAATTCATAATTTTAGAACGAAATCAATGTAATAATATGTAAATGAGCAATTAATCTGAACGACAATGAACTTTATATGTAGGTAGGTAAATACTTATTTTTTGTACATAGCGGTATCTGTTGTATTCGTAATTGATTAAATTTTAAAACGAGTAGTTTATAAAATGATAATATAAAATGGCATTTTTTTCTTTCTGTTTAATTAAAAAAATAGGAAACAAAACCAAGTTTCCTAATTAATATTTATGTTCACCGATTATTACTCAAAGGCACCTTTTTAAAAAATTCTTTTTTTTGTGGCCATTTTTATTTTATCCAAAATCGGTTGGGCGGTTTTAATATTACAAATTCAAATTTGCATCTCGCCTTTGCCAATTGAAAGCAAGCGTACGTCGATTCAAACTCTCTTCTACTAAAATTATAAATTGTGCGAAAGTATGGTGTGGGTATTTATAAATTCTTCACGGCTGATTCATTGAGCTTAAATTTGCCATACTTATAGCTTAGATAAATAACAAATAACCCTGTAATAAATAACACATACATACTTTTCAGCGGGATAAACTATAAACCGCAGTGCATTTTATAAAATTTAGTTACTTAAAGTAACTTTTTACCGGGGGTAGACTTCCTTTGCAGGAGGTCGACTAGGTGGGTACTCCAACAGTGCCAGTTATTCTACCGCCTGAGCAGTGATGTGCAAACATTACTGTGCTTCGATAGGGGGGCACTGTAGCTAATGAAATTACTGGGCTGAAGATCATCTTATGACTCTCAAGTAAGAAGCGTTTGCGCAGTGCACCCTGAATTTTACCTTTGTAAAATCCGGGGTAGCACTGTACTTATTATGGGCAGCGTTATTATACCATCAGGAGAGCGTCTTGGTCGTCTTCTTACTTCGTTGTAAAAGAAGTGTCTTACCTCAGTGGAATAGAAGTCTTCAGCGCCGTTAGCAGCGGAGACCATGTGCACGATGTGGTTGTACCTATTGTCTCGCAACTCTACGCTGTTCCAGTTGTTAGCCGCCAACATCGCCTCCCATTTGTCTTTCGATATAACTGCAATAAAAGATCGGATATCAGACGACCGTTGGCCGTTGGTCGACCTAGGCGTACTTTCCTTTACCAAATAAATGTCATTCTAAGGAAAGGGCAGGTCAAGAGTACCAAGAACCGGGGAGTATTTTTGAAGAATGTGATGAAAGTTGTGGAAGCGAAAGAGGTGTGTATCGTACCAAGTGGAGAGAAATAATAGGGCTTGTTCACGTTGAACGCGCGGGCGCGACAGACTTTGCTTACACCGCACGTGCGTTTGTACGTGAACACTTTCATAGCACGTCGTATGTTTGATATTTCGCGCCCGCGCGTTCAACGTAGGCCAACGCATAGTCTCTGTCTCTACCCCAGCGGGAACCAGGCGTGATTATATGTATATCAGATGCTGGTGCCAAATCGCCTCGCCGTGGGCAAGACAACAATGAGTTGAAATCGAAACACATTTGGCTGGTTGCGTAATGTACGTAGTCGTGTGACGATCGACACTCTCACTGTGCTTTGGCAATAATAAAACATTAATCGTTTTAATTATTGTAATTGTGACGTAAATTGCAACTATTACAGAGATAATCCTTCCTTATTTCCTACTTTTAACATATTTAATCTGCGTTAAGAACTCTAACCTTGCGCTGTTACTTATTTCGGGTCTTAGCTGTAGTATGAAAGGGCGAAGGTAACTTCGATCCTGCGTATACATGATACATCCCTAATCCTTACACTTGTAATTAAGTCAGGTATCTGTAGGTCCGCGTGTAGAACTTGACCCAAACATAATATAATGTTCAATAACACTGATCATCTTTTCAAGATCTAACAGAACAGGCCTACGTATGATCGAACCCTAACCCTAGGGATTCTGTTTAGAGTAGTCGTGGTTAAATTTAGAATGGGCACTATTTAGTATTTTTTGCGCAAGCACATTTTGTATCTGCTGTCTCTTTCACACGTATCTCTACACGAACAAAAAAAAACGCATCCTATAGGCTATCCTAGCTTATACCATTAGTCAATGATTACACCATTACATTGTTTGAAGCAATCATTTATGAAGCAACAAAACCCCTGAAACATCGGAAGTACAGTTGCACTTCCATCGCATGATTTTCAATGACTGTTTAATCAACGTTTAAAATGGATTTACAATAAGGCCAGGATAATATTTACCAGTTACCTACATTAAGGAAATGACAAGGTTACGAATGACCGTCCAATCTAACAGTGGACGTTGTTCCACTCAACATTAGGAACATTTTATATGGCGGAGAGATACATTTTACGACTGGTCCAAGCCACGTGAATCATTTGCACCGCGTTCCGACCATTTCCACCATAAATTGTTTATGTAAACATAAATAACACGTAATTCTGTAATTTATCTACTGTATTTACGTTGATATAGCGATTAGGTACATTATCAAGTCATTAATTATAATCAAATAATAATTATATCACGATATCAATGTCTAGCGGTATTTTCCCTGAATTAAAATGTATTTCTTAATACAATAATGAGTGTGACGTTGGTCTGATATTCAGAGATAACGAACGACATTCCATTTTAAGTGTTTGTGTTAACTTTATTGTATTCTGTGATATTACCAAGTGGTCTTGGATGTGCATTTTTCGAGTGTCGAAATAGATACTAAATGTGAAAGAGACAGCAAATGCTTATGTTCTATTGAGAGTTGAGAGTGAGCAGTGAGAATACTAATCAATTAATTATATTTATTACGAGAAAAGAGACGTACATTACGTGTACGATATATTATATTATGTAACCCATCACGTGGAAGATAATATTGGAAACCTTTTATTTACCCCTGCAATATTAGGTGTGAGTCACAAAAGACGCTAACGCAAAACTACTACGAGTACGAACCGAGTTTATGACTAATATTTTGTTTGTAGTGCCGGTTAAATTGATTTATTTTAGGATCTATAATTTTTCTTCCTCATAGCCTTAGGGTAAGTGCTAGCTAGTATGTAGCACTCAAGCCTTAAAAGTCCAAATAACATCTTATGAACACTTATTTTTATGATTGGTCGGAAGCATCAAAGTAATTTTGTGGTTTCTAGGACCATTAAGTCCTTAGTACCAATTACCAATACTGGAATTTATTTTAAGTAAATTTAAATCACACATATTATCAAGTTTTAACGACATTTTAAATACTATAGTAATGTTATATTGCGTGCTTGAGCGTAAGTAAATCAACTCGTTGAATATTTTTTGAAGTTGATTTGGTTCCTAGTTGCTCGTAAGTGTAGAAATCAGAATAGGTAAAAGGTAAAATCTTACATGCACTGGCGTCCATAGCGCCTCTATCACAAATAATAAGGCAGTTCCTCTGACACGTTCTGCCGAGCTCGAAGAATGTGTTCTCAATCTGGATCATGGTCTTCAGAAGGTTCTCTTGGAATTTGCAAGCTGAAACAATGAGAACAAACTGTCAGTGTTATGTCTACAGTTTTATTACTATTTGTTTACGTTTCACGTGGGAGGTCTCAGAGTCTCAGTAGGTTTTCAATTACACTATCATTTTAAGCAGGAAAATTACAATAACATTGTTGAGAAAGTAGTTGTTTTTCTCGAAGTAAATACATAGTTGGACGAAACCCAACTTTAATAACTTTAACTTTAGGTAATAAATGTTTGCTGATAAGATTTTTTATATGAACGAGACGAAAACAATGTTATGGGGATGCGCATTTTAGCAGAGAAAGATACTTGGGGAGATACATAGTTTATGAATTCAGTTTGAGTGTGAAAAAGATAACTAGTAAAGAAATTCTCTAATAAGTACAAATAATTCCTGGCGCATCGCCGGCCGCTGTCGTGGAACACGTAGATAATAAAAACTAGTTCTAGCCGAAGTTAAATTGGATACGCCTAAGTTTAACCAACAGTTACTGTCTACGGCTCGATACAGCCGCATTTGTAGGTATAGCCGAAACATACATAAATACATACTGCACAACGTTCGTGGATTCATTTAAATGGCAATTTGTATGATCTAATTGTACCAGCAGTCATTTTTAGCATGATTCTCTCTTAAAACTTAAAAATTGCGCATGCGCACTGATTACATTAGAATATTGGGCAAAGATTTTCCTTATCTAGCATAATTGAGTGAGTAAAAAATGATGATGTTGCTTCACGTAGCTATACATGGTTAGGTTTATGTACACATAGCTATATGTAAGGTAGTTACACCAACTCATGACACGTCCACGTGCTCCTATGACGCTTGGCAACATGATAATGTAAGTTGTAAGTATGTTTCTAAACAAGCGCTTCACGTTTATTTACATTAATTTGCTATTAATTTGAACCAGATAAATATACATTGTATTCTGGCATCTGGTTCAAACGTTATGCGCGATAGCTCATAGCTTTATTTTGTATTATAATCATTTTCTTCACGAAGAGAAGAGGTTTTTTAGAAAATTGCAAGTATACCCAGCTTGTCCAAAATTTGAATCTTTATGTAAGTTACATTCTCGTAGATTCGTATTGATTATTATAATAACCTCATAGGATAAATAGGCCGGAATTGTCATCATAATACATTAAAAGTGGATGCTTTACTGTCACTAGATAAAATGTGTACTAATTTAATAAAAATAAAATAAGAAAAAACGAGATCAGCAGGCAGTAATGACCTAATAAAATGAGCACTGATTCAAGAGAATTAGATAATATTTTTCACGAGTTTTGTTTACGTTGAAAAGCGTCATCTTGGGAATTTACTAGCAGTACAGTATCCACATTTTGAAATGACGCCAAGCACGTACGACTGCGGTGGAGCATTTAAGGTGCCATTTGGACGATCCGACGCAACGTCAGGAACAAAATTGGCCAATCCAATGAATATGTTCCGGGGTTTTAAATCGATGATGGATTTAAAGGAATTTCAATTACGTTATTGGACTAAAGCCGAAGTAAATATGGCACCAAATCATCTAAAATCTCCTGTTTAAGGTACCTGTTCCTCGAAAATACTCAAACAAATCAACTCTTGTAATTGAAAACACATCGAACGTCTAGTGGGAACGATCAAGTGGAGTCGATTGGATTCTATGCATCGCTGACTTTATTAATATCGAAGGTTGTTGGATAACAGTATAGGATTTAACAGGTTTGATGAAATTCCATATTGGGAAAACCTGGAATTTAACATAATGACATTGTAGTGCAGATAAGGCAAATAGTTTAAATACTATGTTTGGTTGTTATAAATGGTCGGTGGGCTTTTCCATACAATAAATGTCAAAGCTTGGGCGATGAAAAATCAGGTAGAGCAACCGAAAAACACAAATAAACTAGAGGAGTGCCTGACAATTTGACACTAAGTGACAGTGGAAATTTGCCAGGAGAGTGACAAGGGGGTCAGACTTGGCAAATTTATTGACAGATTTTTACAGACCGGTTTCAAGGCCGCGTAAATAGCAGTCACGCATTGTTTTAAAGATTTTCACGGTGACGCCAAATTCTTATCTCAAGGTCTTCAGATGCATATTGGTACATCTGATAATATGTAGGTAGTAGGTACTCAAACGTTACTTTGGATAATAATAATCTCTTGACTTTAATAACTGTACTAATCGACCGTATCGTCGAAGTTAATCAATTACTTACAATATATTGGCTTTAGATTACGTATATCGATCACCGATTATTTTTGCAGTACAATCCCTCCTAACTTCAAATCACAGATATGACACGTGTAGGTACTTCATAATAATAATATTATGTAGATAGGGCAATCTTATTATATCAGACCAAACAGCTACATAAGCCCAATCTGTCAAGAAACAAAAACCGACAGCTTTATGATTGTTTTCAGACGTACATAATATTATGTTCTCTAAATGGTGCGGCACGTAAATAATTATCATCTAACACATATCAAATCATCGTTAATGACTAAGACACTATCCCTATTATTATGACACGTTGCCAGTAACGGCAATTGGCCATCGAATAAGTCACAATCATCTTAATTTACTTTGATTTGAATGGATGATGTTTTTGGCTGAATAGCGAATAGGTGTTACGCATAATTACGCGTATCATTATGTTAATAAGTGTCAAGAACACGTTGAATGGATTCTATTATAAGAAGTGATGGTTTCTTGAAAAGTTGATGTAAAATATCATCAGAAATAAAATATTATGTGATCCAATTTGAATATATTGTTATTTAAATTCATTGGCTAATACTATCACGTGCCTAGTCCACGTCATTCGGTTCATTCATCGCATTTTAAGTATCTTTTAAATAGAGTGACTTTTCCTTTACAAACTACCCGCAGGAAACATAAAACAATCATAAACTTATTGTACACAAGACATTAGTTAGAAAATAAAGAATATTTTATTTCGGTAACATAGCGTTTTACCATGAACATCTGATTTGCATAATAAATCGGAGCGATGAACGAATACATTTGTGCACGAAGAGTCGAAGAGCTAGTACCGGGTCGGGTCTTTATTGATTTAATTTATGATATCATGATGTAGATGGCTGATAGCAACCAGTTTTGATCCAGATTGTCCAGTTCGAGTAAAAAGACTCCAATTATAACCATAACGGTTTTGCGGTGTGAGATTGCACTGGTTCGCATTACGTATTGCAATTAGATACGACATAAGATAAGTTTGTTATGACACATGAACCTATACCGGTCACCCTTTATAATGCCGTGACGTGTGAGAATCATCATTAAGTTATTAGATCAAAAATCACAATTATAGATCGAGAATAAGTGTGAAGCTTCCACTTCCAAGAAAGCAAAAATGTTGACTAAATTCCTTAAAATACAAATTTTGCGCGCGATACTCGTGTAAGTGGTAAAGACATTTATGTAACCAAATTAAATTCATGACTTGACTAAATTATTCAAACCTATCACAATTTCCAGTGTAATAGGAAAACCAATAAGATCGATGAAATGAAACAGGTCGTTCACAGCATATCTAATAGAATAAATAATGAAGCTATAGCGACACTAAACGACTGTACCTAGATTTGGAATACAATTTGAGAACCAGTCGTCGTCAGTAACTGGATGAATAATTTATAAGGAGCATTCACACGTGAATAGTAGAAGAAAAAGAGGATGATGTTCACGAGACAACTCTACAATGTATTCGATATATTTTCGCGAATGAACTCACTGAAGGATAATGTCGTTTAAAGTGGAACAGAATTGCGGAAAAATTCAGTATTCGAAGACCGATTTTCAAGATGGGAGAGCGTCAGCTATGTATACTCAAGACATACAATTTATGAGTGATAACGATTTTTACGACGCAATAACTATAGGTCATAAATTAAAAGATTCACGATAATCCCGGTTATTATATTCCGAAATTAACTTCTAAACTCTAAGCAAAACTTTGCCAACGTATGCTTAATTAGGTTTAGTGCTGGTTATAAACACAGTTTATTCTACTTTGTTACGTCCATAAATTGAGGTTGTAAATGTAATATACACAAGACATGATAAGAGCGATAATAGAAGCTAATAATCCATAACATATGAGAGTTCTGATAATATTAATTTGGTTTTGTTTATAAACGACGTGTTGATGGTTGATAACAATACACGCAGTTTACACGAGGCATCTTATCTTCTGTCTTAAGCACTTGTCTATCAAGCAATATATAGCATTTTTCTATCAATTATTATGACTTGGCCTATTATAAAAACTACATATTCTCTTGCATTTCCTTGCCTATTAGAACAAGTTTGTGAAGGTCTGGGAAGTGGTTTTTCTGCAAATTCCATGCTAACGTTACACGTAAAAAGTTTTCCTGCTCTTTTTACATTTTGGCGACAAAACACCAGCATCGCTGATTGCGATTAAATTACTGTAATTGGATTCAAAGGTGACAGGCAGTCGGCAGTGGGTCGCAGACCGCATCAAGGGCAAAAAGATAATTAATATAAAATTGAGGCCTATAACTTGCAATTACAGAGTAACAACATGACTTCACAAGTGAAATTTTAAAAATACTTTTTAAAAACAAGCTTTAATTATCATTACCATCTTGCATCATATAGTACTCGTCAAGACGAATCAAATGAGCCCAAACTCGATGGGGTGCGTTGTTTAATGACAGAGTTCCTATAGCCACCTTCCAGCTCCATCATCAGATCAGCTCCATGTCATAATAATATTGCATTGTCATCCGATTTACACACGCATGCAAATTTTCAGCTCAATTGGAAACCGGGAAGTGGGTCAAATCAAACTTGCAAGATTTGATTACAGACAGACAGACAGACAGACAGACAGACAGACAGACAGACAACAGACAGGTGAAAGTAATATAAAGCTTGTAATAAAATGGTATGGACTAGGCCGACTAGGAGTTTGTTTAAGTACACTCAAGTAAAGTGAACACTCCATTTTGTATCAAAACGTTTTAAATTAATTTATATTCAAATGCTTTTATGAGAACGAACTAAAATTTAATTGCTCTTCTTTCAGAAATGTAAGTATGTTAAATGTACGAAAAGAATAAGAAAGTCTATAATGTACAAATAATATTCAGTTAGGTGGTAGCCAAAACTTTCCAGACATCTTGATCTTTCATGGAGCATAAATTTAAATTATGGTCTTTGAACTTACAGCAAAGAATTATTGCAAATTGTAATCATAATATAAATTAGTCAAAACATGTGGTCTGTTAGATAATATATCGTCAGTTGTATCCGGCTGGAACTGGTGTAACGTTTGGAATATTGACGATCTACGCGTTGGCGGTCAAATCGTGGCTTATCGTGATAACGAATTCTAAACAAACTAAACACTAAGAGATGTCGACGACTTATGTAACCAGACAAATATAGTCTCAAAGTCAGAATGAAGAGGATTTTATGAGTGATACTTGGACTCGATATTTATTAGACGTGTGTCGTGTGCCGAAGCACTGATAACAGACTACAGACCATCTTTTAACTCATTGACCGTGAACGATATCATTAAAAAGCTATTTCGTTGGTATACTTTTTACGACAATAATCATGATCACAGAAGGGGGAAACCGATGGCAGTTTATTTTCCTATCGCGTGTTTGTCAATTCTCGTGCATTTGGTTTGACGTAGCTTTCAAGATTCATTACTAAAGACTGTAACTTGTTGAGATATTTTTAACCTCCAGTAAACAAGACTTTCTTGTGACGAAATTACGGCATCGCAAAGTTTAGGATATGACTCAGACTGCGCCAATTTTGATTGTGGGTTTTACTGTTGACTGTTTCAGATTGCAAAGCTTTATCAGTCACATACCGAAAGTAAGGATGATACATTAATAAAAAAAATGACAAATTTCCTCTCAGACATCTTAAAATGTATTTCCAAGAGTTGGCAAGGGAAATCATCAAACAGTGGACATTGACCACTGCGAGTTGGATGACGTCAGCAGTCAACGGGCTATGAAACATTCATGGTTCACACCTTCTCGTCTCACGTCATCAGACAACGTGCAAACAATAACCGTAACATACAAATTATTTTAAACAGATAACAGTTCAAGAGTATGAAACCAGTAGACTGCAAATAGACCGACCTCATGTACTTGTTAAAAATATGGCTACTGGCAGGCTACCAAACAAAATACACCTCACAAACCGCGAAAGAGATGATCTAAAAACTGCGGACGTGAATGCTCTTTCATGAAAATTCAATATTAGTTATTGTAATTATTGCAAAGTTTACTTCGGAAATTATACTGTTTCTAATGCAATAAAATCGGATTAAGCCAATTTATTTTCGCATGCGATCCTGCGCCAATTTGTTGCATGAAACTATTAAAGATGCCATTATTATCGAATTTGTTGAGATATTTTTAGCGAAAACAGCGATGAAACAATATTAAATGTCAGATAGACTAGCATCGTCTAATGATCATGTACACTGTCCACTGTCCATTATGTACAATAACTTCTACGCCAAAATACCCGTTGCGGTACTAATATGAAGATGTGTTTAGCGCGATACAGTGACTGTTGACATTGACGGACTCACCAACATCGCTTTGGTTGGCTTGAGCCACTGCAGCGGCGGTGCAGCGCTTACATTCCACTCGACACATGTCTTGAACACCTATCAGCAAATCCGCTACAATAAAAATAGCACACAGACTTCGCAATCTGAGGTCGTCAATATATCCTCAACATCAAAGTAACATTCTCAAAATCACTGACCAGTTGAAATGAGGTTACTGAAAAAATACATTGTTAAAACTCAGGTCATTACTCATTGCCTCAGGCGACTAAGCCTTGGCAAAATACTTTGGCTCAGACACGACCAGACGAAATGATATAAAAAACTTGCTAGTCATAAAAAGACCAATGATACTGTTATTCTATTATTCATACTCGAGTCCCTTGCGCAATGGCATTGTTGACAGAGAAATCCAATCACAAAGACCTTATAAAAGAAAATCAATGTTTGATCTGCTATCTGTGCCATTGAAATCTTGTTTGCCCTTTAACAAGGGTGTACGTGTCCCTATTGTAATTTTGTAACTTCGCAAGGACTGCGAGAGAAACTGATCTACATAGACTGAGGTCGGGCGACGGGCGCGGCGCGAGGTTATTTTACCACAAATAACTTTTTTAAGATTGTTAGGTGTAGTTCGATTTTCATTCTAAGTTAATATTGTCTTGTAACAAGGACGTATCGACTATCGACATGACCTTTCAGGGTGATATCATTAGAGTTTCATACGTATTTTATGTGGCTTTAGAGCTTGCTATTACTTTCATTATGTTCTAGTTAATGAAATGTTTACTTAAACATTTAGATGTTATCCAGATTTTGCTTGCACGGGAAATTTTCAAGCGTCCAAAGAGATAAAAAGATACTATCACGAGATTTGTGGAACATTATTTTTGTTCAAAGTTACCAGACTCACAAACGCCTACTCGTGTGTTTCAAACCAGATTGACGTCACTGAACAGCACGTGACTTCCGAAAGCATTGTTGATGCTTCCATACAAGTTATCTAAGATAATGAATATGTTATGTTGATACCTCTGTACTCTGTATGAATTGGATGTCAAGATAACTGACTCCTCTAACTTGAATGGCATTATTCACCGCCAATGGATGAATTTGTAAAATAATCTTATTTACCGCTTATAACTAATGTTGTACTGTTAAGGAAATTGATCGGTAAAACAGAAGCTCAAACATCTAGCAGAGTACCTAGAGAAAGATATAAAAGGCATACTCGAAAAGATAGATGACGTAGATTTTCAGGAGAATAAAAGTTTGACAAAGTTGCGGACAGTTTAAATAAATATATTATGACAAAGACCGTAAAATAAATAGAACTGAAAACCGTACAAAAGGAGTAATCAATCGGAAACATCGCGGTTGGCCGGCAGCCTATCTATGTATGTACATTATAGTATCGTATACGTTGATAGGTTTTGTTATTGGAGCGTGTATCTATAGAACGAGCGAACAAAATAAATCATTAATTGAAACGTGTTACCAAACCATTTGTGCCTTAACAAGAGCCTCAATTATCAGGCAAGGTAATGGCATCGACATTTTATTTGAATAAACTATAGTTCGATTATACTTACAATGAGTCATAGACACTAACTACGTACGTAGTTATTCGTACGTAGTTCTGAAACTAGTGTTCAACACAAAAGTAAAAACTACCATTGGCTTCATTTATTATAATAAATAAGTTTAATGATATGTTGTTCGCGTATCTTTAACTTTTAACTAATCTTCAGTAGCTTCCTTTCTGTAACAAATTGCCCAGCTAGCTATAATATTATATTTTCGCTAATGTGTTTGTCTATGATTTCTTATATTGCAGCGCGAATGTAATAAAATCAAATATCTATTCGACATGGTTATTCGATTTACGATTGCTGTAATTATTGCACTGTAAACATCTCTCTCGTAAAATTCAGTACATTATATGCAACATTACTTGTGTACAAAATATCAGTTAAGATTGTCTGAAGCTAAAGGCATTGTTTATTATTGCGAGGCATAGTTCCAGCGGCATGGCTTGGCGCGTCCGTGACCGTGAACGGGCTATTTGCGCCACATAGCCACGTGTCTCGGCGACTCAGCTTCATCGGTGAAGCCCCATAAGATACCAGTAGCCCGTATCTCATAATTCTATTCCTATAAGAAGATTATACAAAATGTATTATTCAGAAAGGTGAAGGGATTTTAAACGACCTTGCTATTGCCGCTAATGGATTAAACCGATAGATTGTTATGAATGCTGAATGACGTACTAGAATTACTGGGTATAAACTTGGCAATAAACATACATTGCTCGATTAAAGTGATTCATTCAGATTGATCGATGAGATATTTTATAGATTCGTTTATGTTAAGAGTAAACCGGCGAAAGTCAAACTTTATTTTAGACTTGAGGCCCCACAGTACCAACGAACCAAGGAGCGGACGATGCCTAGATAGGTCTCGGGCGAGACTCGGAAACAAAAATAACCGACCGCACGTGACCGCCGCAAAACAACCGAAATAAACTGAGTAACCCGATTCAATCTCCTTTATAGCATTGCGTAACGAACAAATTGTTCTAAAAAATTTATTGTATTTATTTTTTGTATTGGACTTTACTACAACACGAGTTGGCAAAGGCGACCACATTACGACTCGCGATGTAGCATTTGCAACCAATCAGTGTGCCTCCAGGGTATCTGACTTTTTTTTCAACAAAACATGAATTAACCGCAGGGTTATCAATGACATTTTAGAAAACAACCTATTAGCTAACAAAGGTTATCCAGTAAATTAAGCTAGTCATGATCTCTATACGTTCAGACATGATAATCACTTTGTAAACTGTCATTAGCCGAGCATTCAAGGGGCCTGGTGTGGTGAACATGCGAAATATAACATGAAGTCTCGACGTGAAACGAAAATAATTTCGCCCTTGTCACTTTCCAGTCTGGTGTCTTTCAGTCTTCATGTAAACTTTTCATCAGACGTCCAAAAATAGGCGTGTTTTGATGGAGTAATTAGAACTTTGCTTGTGAAATGCAATTAGGGACTTGGCAAAGGAAGCGTCGACCTACCTCACGTGGTGTTGACGTCAGAGGTGGTCGCGCCTCTCATGGTGCAATTGAAATCAAATACTTGAATGCAGTTGGCCTTGCTCATGATTATAAGAATTGACGAATATAAGTGTGACTTTATGACTCATCTTATCAGATCATTTAAATAAGAGTCTTCGTTCAATGAGGAAGATGGTTAAAAATAAAGTAACTGGGCAGTAGCAAAATTTAGAGGTACTTAATCTCTGGACGATGTTACTGTAAGAAATCATGTTAAATTACTTGCAATCTATGGTAAATGTGAGGGGATCTAAGCAATATCCTCCCTTTGTGATAAAGCGTGCAATTGAAAGTAAAATAATAAGTGCATAGTTCAGGTATTTAATGGAGAGTCTTCAGAACTTCAAGACTAATTTAAAACGGACTCGTGGCCCTACCCTTACTAGTTGAAATAAAAAATCATGAATATGTAATATATTACCACGGTAAAGAGATATACAGTAGTTTGACTCCATAGAAACGGGCGGAAAATGGAATGAATAGATGTCGGTAGATGTGGGTAGAAGTGGGTATATAATCCAGAAGCGGGTGCCACGCAGCGACGCGACGGGCGGACGTCGCGATAGTTTTTTGCAAGTATTTAGTGTTATTTACGTTATTTACTTTTGACGTATGTATACATAATAGTCAGGTCATAAATTCTGTCACATGTTTAATATAAAATTATTGGAACAAGTTTATTTATTATGTAACCATTTATATACCAAAATGAACTTAACAAAACATAGATTCTTATGACAATAAAGTTTATTCAAAATGACCTCCGTGATTTTGAATACAGGCCTTCAATCTGCGCGGCCAGTCGTCTATCGCAGCACGAACGAGGTCCATGTCAATATCGGCTGCTGCCTTAATCAAGGATGTCTTGAGTGACTCCAAATTGGGATGAGGCTTTGAGCACGCCTTTTCCTCCAAGTGTTGCCATATCTTGTAATCTAACGGACTCAAATCTGGACTGGAGGAGGGCCAGTCTTCGTGCCGGATGAAGTCGATTTCACGCGCCGCCAGCCAGTCTTGTGTGCTCTTCGCTCTATGAGCTGGCGCCGAATCTTGTTGGAATACCCAGTGCCTGTTATTGAACATGGTATGAGAAACAGGTTCCACAAGGTTCGTCAGGACTGTATTTTGATACACAACTGCATTCGTTTTTACACCTTTCTCACAAAAATGTACCTCTGTTAAGCCCCAATAAGAAACTCCCAACCATACCATGAGCGAGGATGGAAAATGACCTCGTTGGACACGCGGAATACGGTTGCTCGCTTCTTCACTACTGTGTGCGTACACCTTATCATTTTGTTTGTTGTAGCTCTCTTCTACGGTAAAAATTTTTTCATCCGAAAAAAGAATTTCTCGATATTTTTTTCTCGCGTACCGCTTCAACAAAGCGCGGCATCTCTTCAGTCTCAGGTCCTTTAGACGAGCATTTAAACGATGTCCTGTTTTTCTTCGATATTTGAGATTTAAACTATCCTATCTCTCAAGTTGGATCGAACTGCACATGTTGTGCGAATTTTATTATAATCGGTTAAGTGGTTTAGGAGTCCATTGAGGACAAACATTGTGACACGAGATTTATATATATTAAAAGATATAAAAATGGCAAAACATAGCATACTATATTATGCTGTTTTTGGTAGCTTGAACTTATCATTGAACTTATCAGGAAATCCAGAAATAACATTATTAACCCCCGACGCAAAATCGACGGGGTGTTATAAGTTTGACGTGTCTGTCTGTCTGTCTCTGTGTGTGTGTGTCTGTCTGTGGCACCGTAGCTCCCGAACGGATGAACGGATTTTGATTTAGTTTTTTTTGTTTGAAAGTAAGGTTAGTCGAGAGTGTTCTCAGACATGTTTGGTGAAAATCGGTCCAAGATGGCCGCCGCTACAAAATGACGGATTACTTTTTTCTTCCGCGACCCCCTCAATATGGGTATCAAATGAAAGGGCATAACTAGTAGAATACAACCCATTATATTAAATTAAAAATCCAAGATGGCCGCCACCACAAAATGAAGAATTGCGTATTGCGTTGGGGGTTTTTAAATTTTTAATTTAATTCACTTGTTTATCAAGCAACATGGAAAGGTAATAAAATTAAAAAGGTCAGTTAGTTAAAGAGGGGAGGAGGAGGGGAAGGGGGGAGGAGGGGAGGGGGAAGGGGAGGAGGGGGGGAAGGAGGGGAAGGGGAGGATGGGAAGGAGGGGAGGGGGAAGGGGAGGAGGGGGAAGGAGGGGAAGGGGAGGAGGGGGAAGGGGAGGAGGGGGAAGGGGAGGGGGAAGGAGGGGAGGGGAAAGGGGAGGAGGGGGAAGGGAAGGAGGAGAGGAGGAAGGGGAGGAGGGGGAAGGGTATGAGGGGGAGGGGAAGGGGAGGGGGAGGGGAGGAGGGGAAGGGGAGGAGGTTGTCTTGTCTTGTCTCTTGTCTTATCTCTTGTCTTGTCTCTTGTCTTGTCTCTTGTCTTGTCTCTTGTCTTGTCTTTTGTCTTGTCTTGGGTTTTAATATACGCCGCCACGACATGATAGGTAAGAGGTAGTAGGTAGGTAGCTCAAGTAAGTAGATGATATGAAACAGGTAGGTACCTACTGTATGCGGGCAGCGGCTGCCCGGCAGCCCTATGACTTGCGCATGTACCGCGCGACTGTAGGTATTTATGTTCAAAAATTACGCTCAGTCAAACTACTGTATATCTCTTTACCGTGATATTACTTAACAAATAAAATACCTACACATCTAAGCATGGATGTCAGTCAGATTACAGTTGACATTGAAAAATACACTTTTATAGCTATTCGCTTATACACACAGAAAGTCAATTTATTTACAAGATTACAAAGCTATTAAACGAATCTTATTAATATTATATGACCTGTCTATGGTACATCCAATCCATTAAATGTATATGATAAAAGAACATAAAACCAATGTTTATGATGGCCGTTTCGAATAGATGGCTGCTTTCTCGTAAAGTCGAATATTCCATTTTGGCAAGTAGCTGTAAACAATGAAAATACCAGCTGGCACGTAAAATTTCCGGTCGTGCCTTCTTTACGTCTTGCCAATATAAATGAACTTCATGTGACTATGACGTACATCGGAAATTGTAATCAAGCAAAATTGTTTCAAGAAACCTTATTAGGCTGTTTTACCCGCACAGACTGTTGAGAGGTGAAGGTTTTAATAATAAATATCCTAATCTAGGAGCATTCATATTTAACGACTCGACATATGCCGTTGTCTAAGCCGTTATCATATTGATGGTAGGTATAATTAAAATTCAGTGACAGCGCCTAGATTGTTCGGAAAATTTACGCCTAAATTTCCTCCTTGAATGCTGTCAATGCTATCAGAAATAGGATTAGCATAAGAAGTGGTATCTGTTACGCAATTTACCAATTTCTGCAATAATACGAATTCATTACATCTTCCTTAAATTTATTTCAGTAAAGAGCCGTTTAATGGGTTCCTAGCAATGAAAGTCTTCCTGTTTACGAACGATGGAAATATCGGAACAATGTCGCATGTTTTCTGCTGAATATAATCACTGACTATTGTTTCACCAAACCCTATTCAGTGACTTTCCGAGGAAAATTAAGCCTTTCACGGTCGAGTCAGATAAAAGGATACATTTGATTGAGTTAAAATTAATTTAAGCAGAGTAACAGACATAATAATATCATTTTATATGTAACTCTACTTACTTCAGTTATTTGCATAATTAAACATGTCTGATGCATAGGTAATAATAATATCAGATATGTTAATAATATTGTTAATAATGATTTTCAAACCTTTATCGAATATCTTTCACATTTTTAAAGAAATAATTAGACACGTATATATATGCTATCTACTTGTGCTTTGAAACAATGAAAAAAGTTAATAGGTTGTTTTGGTAAATCCCCGCATGCCGGCGATGCTCTTGGCAATTTGACAATAATTAACAATAAATTATGAATAAATCAGCAAATTCAAAGAGTGAATATTTCAGTTTCATAAAAACTAGCTAGAAACGAGTGTGTGTTTGACGACAGTTATTCTAGGACCCTCAAAACATGTTGAGGATTTTGATATGAATAGTACACAAATTCATAATCAGCAGATCAAAATGATATTGTTAATCAGTAACCCAGAGGCAAATCATGACATAGTGAAAAGATTATTATTTGAATATACTTAATTGCATAATAGTCCAGTAAAAGAAGAAATGTGGATCGAAAAGTCGAAAGCAGAAAAACTAACTTAGTAACTTTGTTTGGACTAATTAGGAGATAAACATACTAAAAGTCCCCACCCCTCCGAGGTGAGCCGGAGGGGGGGGAGAGGCCGAAGAAGGTCCCATTTTTAGGTTTTTTGCTTATATGTCAAAAACTGTGCGTTATACGATATTTTGTTGTACTACATTATTAAACCTCATAAAATTTTCTACAACTTC
This sequence comes from Hemithea aestivaria, assembly GCA_947507615.1. Classification (NCBI taxonomy): domain Eukaryota; kingdom Metazoa; phylum Arthropoda; class Insecta; order Lepidoptera; family Geometridae; genus Hemithea; species Hemithea aestivaria. The sequence goes on from OX382331.1 coordinate 14,768,897, forward strand.
GGCCTTGACACTTTTTATCTATCTCCAATCGTTGTCCAGCTATGAGCTTCCAAACATGGTCTATTTTGAAGACGCTTAAATTAGTTTTCCATACAAAGTCGGTAAAAAAATCTTACAAATAAAATTTTACCATCTTCTGGTTGTCGTATCATAATGAAACTTTGCAAATGTCTAGAAATGTGATGACAGTTTAATAATCTGGTACCACTGAGCTAATCTGATGATGGAGCCAGGAGGTGTCTACTGAAACTTTCCAATGGCTATTAGTAAAACCGGCGACTTTAGGCTCATTACATTCGGATTGATGAGACGTAGGCACCTCCTGGTCCCTTATCAGATCTTCGACAGTAAGTGTTATGAAAAAGTCTCATCGATTCGAATGTAATGTGCTCAAACTCGACGGGATTACTAATAGCCATTGAAGAGTTTCATTAGACACCTCCTAGCTCCATCATCAGATCAGCTCAGTGGTACCAGATTATTAAACTGTCATCAGATTTCTAGACATTTGGAAAGTTTCATTATGATACGACAACCAGAAATTGGTCAAATTTTATTTGTAAGATTTTTTTACCGACTTTGTATGGAAAACTAATTTAAGCGTCTTCAAAATAGACCATGTTTGGAAGCTCATAGCTGGACAACGATTGGAGATAGATAAAATGTGTCAAGGCCGAAGTTGTAGAAAATGTTATGAGGTTTAATAATATAGTACAACAAAATATCGTATAACGCACAGTTTTTGACATATAAGCAAAAAACCTAAAAATGGGACCTTCTTCGGCCTCCCCCCCCTCGGGCTCACCTCGGAGTGGTGGGGACTTTTAATTTGTTTATCTCCTAACTAGTCCAAACAAAGTTACTAAGTTAGTTTTTCTGCTTTCGATTTTTCGATCCACATACCCTTTTTGGGCACTCATTGACTGGGCTATAAATGATTTGATTTTTTATTTGAATTTTGATGTAGTGCAAAAGATATTATAGAGTGTACATATATGTATCACATTCACATTATTCTATAATTTTGATTTGACGTTAAAATCTAATCCTCCCAATTATAATGATTACAATCCTGGTTACAAACCTGGTTGGTGTTATAATGATTTATCCTGGTTACAATTTCTTGTAACCCGGTTTGCAATAAAGTATTATTGTATTGTAAATTTTGTCTATATTGAGAACATTAAATAGGCCAACCCCACAGTCATGAAAAGTACTGAGATAGAGTTTAATAGTAATAAAATAAGTATAGAAACTCACCCTCTTCCGGAGTGAGATCGATAAACTTCACACCACCACTGTAAAAGAAAATGAACACATGAAATTCATCATAACAGGGAACTGAAAAAGCTTCCCCAAAACAATACCCAGTATAATTTCATATAAAAAATTCAAATGCCAAATAGGTACTAAAAATTCCACAGTGCACAGTGAAATCAGCTTTTTAAATTACACACAACAATAATATATTCTACACATTAATATAAAATAGTGAATAGACATTTAGTTGATTATAATAATAAATATGCAAAATATATTGTAGGAATTTTCCCTGTATTGAATTAATGATATACAATTATGTCTAACTTAAATGTAGAAATGAATATAATAAATTTAATGTATTGCATAAGTAGATAATCCAGACAAACATTGTTAAAAATGTTTATTTAAAAAAAACATAATATCATAATATGACAGAGCTTTCTTGTACCTATACGAGACATGTTTTGAAAAAATACTGCAATAACTAAAGTAAAAAAGTTTGTGTTTCACCCAATTAAATTACCTAATTGTGGGCCAATGTATTATGATATCGTCATTCCTAATGTGTTGTGTACAAAAAGTACATACTTTTGTTACTATGACATTCAAGTAAGTACATTTTGTTGCACATAATTAAGTTTATTTCTATTGTGTGTAACTTAAAATGCCGTATCAATCAACACTGTGTCAATGTGTAAGTTCACATCGTACCTGAGAAGGACGGTAGCCGTTTCCGGCACCCGGAACACCTGCAAATAAACACAACGTGGAACGGTGTCTTATCGGATCCCCACACGGAGAAACCATCATATACCCTACACTATACATTTGAGGTCATTTTAAAAAGAGGTATTCATGTAAGAACGTGATGAGTGTGTTTGGGTAATGTTAACCCTTGATATGTCTGATTAATGAGAATTATATTATGCAGTCTGGTGGATCTTTTAGAAATGTACTAAGAATGTTTGGTTTGTTTTGTATAAACAAATAAGACAGCTAGTTGAAAATCTAGTTCAAATCCTCTGGGTTTAATCAGAGTGTAAAATGTTGATTAATTAATATCCAAACACAAAGCATACATGTAAATGAAGAGTCTTGGAAATTTGCTCAGATATATTTAAATTAACAACAGGTAAAAGCTACTGAGAAGCACAGTTATTACGTTACCAATTTCATACAATATAAGATATTAAGTATATCATAGTTTTGGTTGACAGCAGGGTCTAAGACTTACCAGGCATGTCAAGGGTTAACAATACTTCAGCTCATTACAGAAACAATGTTACTTAGAACTTCAAAATATCATTGCACTGCACTCATGACCATGAGACCAAAATTGTTTGATTACAATGAATTTCAATTAAAAACAAGGGATACAATTCTCTTACACAATAATGACTTATTTTTAGATTATCTAGAAATAATTGGGTAAAAATAAGCATTTTATCTATTGAGGTTTTTGATAGTATACTTATATATGGGTAGAGATAACTTTGTTGTTTAATTACATTCGAAAGATTTGGAGCGGAACAATAAGGAAAAATAGGACTTAAAACCTCATAAAATTTCGATAATTTAGTATTCAAGAGCCAAGAATTTTACACAACTGAGACAGGTAAATCTAAAGCTATCTACACATAAATTATTGAAAGATTCTCACCTTCCATCCCAAGTTCTCGAAGAAGGTACATAAACGGGATTGTCCAGTAGTTTTACCGCCGCAGGGTCCTGTTAAAAAATTCAATGCAGAAATATGAAACGTAGCAATGGGTTCCACGTGTTGCATAGGCATTTAAAAATAAAACAGAAGCACGTGAAACTCAAATCTACGAGCATTTAAAAATACAATTTATTGACAATGTTTTCCAAAACATCTAGCATATTTTATAACCACATTTTCACTTGAATATTGACCCAAAATTAACACGGATTTTTTGACACTTACCTCCAGTGAGCACCAGCTTGTACACTATTTTCTGTTGATTCGCCATTTTATTAGTTACACGCATAAATACAAATTAAAATTAAATTAAACTACGAAGGATACTAAGCACATAATATCATAAAAATGTTAAATTTACAAAAGTGTTATGAAGGGCCATCACAGAAAACACGCATCGCCCGACAGGCGTGCGCTGAAATGAAAGAATGAATGAAATCGTAGCACAGACCGCTAATAATATCAAGAGTTGGGCTAGTGATGGGGCGGGCGAATCACGCATATTCGACTATAATAAATAATCGATAATGTTACTACTTTGTAGTACATAATATTATATTCAGTGGCCTGTGGTTTTTTGTAGCATTGATTTTACGTACATTAATCATTAAGCCATAATTATACATTTATCTGATCTCCAGGCAATCTTTGTATTTGTTCACCGTTTATAATTTCAATTTACATTAAAAAAGATTTTATAATAGGAGTTATTGAATGGTAAATGCATAAATGGCGTTGATTTACCGGATCGTGATCATATTAGAATTTAGTAATTATAATCTATATTCAATGGGTAGTCCCACGCCATGTGTACTACACATGTTTGCTTTGCGTCATAAAAACTTTTCTTCTTTCAAGGGATTTTATTATCTAGCATTACGAGTATTATTTTTATGTTTACTATTATTTTTTATGTAAATATTTTAGCACCAAGAACTTAGAGCTGAAAATCAGCGTTGTAAACAACTCTGTTTGCAACATTAAGCTGAGCTCTCTTCCAATTGAGCAGAGCGGCACAATGGCACAAGATGAGTCTTAACACGTACTCGCACCTTATACCCAATTAAGTATGTACCTTCATGCAGCAATTTAGTAACTAGTAACTAGAGTTCTTTTTCACGAAATAGGTCCTGCGGAATTTAGCGGAACTAAATTTAATATTATCGACTATTACTGGATTTCATATCCTAAATAATTTTAATTGTGAAGAGTTAAAATGTAAAATTTGGGATGGTGGCGCCCCGCTAAAAGGACTCCTTTCGTAAAAATCACTCTAGTGGGATACTTAATTATTATTCTTCCTACAATTTATTATATATGTCACCTTTGTAATATTGTTTCATGTTATATTTTTTGCTCTTTTCTCGTTTATTCTTCTATGTGCCTGTGTCTCCGTGCTTAATTATACATTTTTCTTTCTTTTCTTTCACTAACAATGGGATATAACAAATACTCAACTAAATAAATAATACTACAACTCAAATAACAAATTGCACATCACTATACATAAACAGCGTGTGGCAGAGACAAGTAGAAGGAAGTCTTTGACGCGGTTTCAAACCATAGACAATATTACTTTCTTTTGTCTATGATCGATTGACTGCCGCTAGAGGTCAAGGTCAGGCATAATATTTATTTAATATTAAATATGTATTCTTTTGTAAATAATTTTGAGATAAGTTTTAATTAGTGTATAAAAAGCTAAAAGTGATGTAAATATTTTGTTTGTTACTGTAATATTATAATATAACTGAATCCTCTCCTATTCTTATTCCAAATTCCGATCCTATAATAGATTTGTTTTACGCGCGTATATTTTCCCTGCTTTTATATACAAAGTTACATAAAAGTATAAAATAACACGAGTTATCACAAGAACTTGATATTGGCAAATGCGCTAATCGTGTGGTGCCATATAGTGGAGTCACTAAGCGACAAAAATGGGTCAAACCTGTTTTTTTCATGCAGAAGCATGAAACTTGGCACATTGATTTCTAATGTAAAAATAGGCTGATTTCGATCGGTAGCCCTCGGTAGCACCCCCTCTGGCAGCGAGGAGGGGGGTTGGAAGGGGCACTCCACCCGGCTTCATTTTAAAAATTCTGGGAGACCACACATAGCTAATAGGTCAAGTTTGGTATCAATTTCGGATAAATCGAGGACGTAGATTTCATTTCTGGAATAAAAAAATGACATTTGTGATGATTTGTTTAACAAAAAAATAAAAAATTAGAATTATGTAACTTCGTTTTTATTGTTCAAATTACTGTAAATTCAAAAATACTTGTTTTTTTAATAAACAAAAAATATGTTAATAAAGTCTAGTTTATGTAGATTAAAAAATATATAATTTTATATTACCTTTCTTAATAACAAACCGCATAAAAAAATCTTTTGCTGTCCCGGGCCGCAATTTTCTTTTAACCGCCATGAAAAGGGTTGTTAGTAAAAAACTTACTATTTCATGCTGAAGTTTAAAACTTGCCACAATTACAATTCCTTACGTTAAAATAAGCCGTTTAGAATCAGTAGCCGTCGGTAACCAGCCTTCTGACAGCGGGGAGGGGGGGTGAAAGGGGCGCACCACCCAGCTTCACTTAAAAAAATCTGGAAGACCACGTATAGCTAATACGTCATGTTTGGTATCGATTTCGAATAAATCAAGAACGTAGATTTCATTTCTGATAATAAAAAACGCATTTTATGGGTTTTTAACCAAATTATAACACAAAATTAGTTCTTAGTTTTTTTTATTTAGAGGCACTTTAATTCTAAATTATAGTAATATTTTGTGATAAACATAAATATTTTTTAAAAGTTTATTTCAAGTAGATTAAATAAAATAGAACTTTTATATTATTTTTATAAACATTTACTCGTACAATTTTTTTAAGACACTAGAGTCGCTATTTTCTTGTCACCGCTGCGCTGCGTTGTAAACCCCAATCAACTGTAAAATACGACTATGTACATTCATTTAACATGTTATTGATATAAGAACTTGATATTGTCGAACATAAAATTCAGAAAAATCCTATGGCACATCATAATTTACTCTCCCTGAGACAAACTTTTAAAAAATAGGCCCGAAAGTCGTATCTCTTTAATAATAAACGGCTAACCAAAGTTATGCATCTATTTTTCAATTAAATGTAATGTGGCAAAATTATAAATACTACTGGCACCTACCTACAGCTTATTTATATCGTTATATTGTTTTCCAAGACGGATGCTCCATATATAATATAATAATAATATAGTTCAAAACATTTTATGACGAATTATGATAAGCCTTGCATTTATTTATTTAATCAGTCCCATGCACAATTTTCTGACAACTGAAAGGTTTTCAGACAAAGGAATGGTCTGCTTCTTGCTTCCTAAACCAAAAGGGAGGATGGGTTAGACTTAACCAAGAAATTATGCCTAGCCTCTCTCAAACAAAGTTCCTTGTAAAATGCGTGTAACAAATGCTGGTATACAGACATATCATGGAAGTAGAAGTATATTTTCCAAATAGTGTTTTTTTTGTGATAAGGTGTTTCCTACATAGTTATTGATTGTCGAGTAGTAATTACTGCTTGATCTGCAGTTTCATTGACCGCAAAACATCATATCAAAACCATATAGGTAGAGTTAAGTTTGTGTGCGGTACTTTTATGCTAGTCGAAGGATAAGAGTCTTGCTATTTTCTAGCCTCCTGCTTGGTTTTAGAAGCAATAAACAAACAAAGGGACACCTTATTCATCTAACACCGTTTTGGTGGCCAGTATATTATGCACGAAACTGATTTAATTTATAAATAAAGGGCGGATTGCTGAGATTGATGCAAAACTGCATGAAGACGGTCTTAAAATGTAATGAGCTATAATAACAATATTATCTTTGGAAGAATCAGTCTTGGAATATAAAAAAGCTTTAAGCCTGGAGTATTTATAATTTTGCTAGATTACATTTTGTTGAAACAGTTTGATTCATAACAATGTTTAGCAGTTTCCGTTCCGCGATTTGATCGCGTTTTATTGCACCTATTTTTTAAAAGTTTGTCTCAGGGAGAGTAAATTATGATGTGCCATAGGATTTTTCTGAATTTTATGTTCGACAATATCAAGTTCTTATATCAATAACATGTTAAATGAATGTACATAGTCGTATTTTACAGTTGATTGGGGTTTACAACGCAGCGCAGCGGTGAGAAGAAAATAGCGACTCTAGTGTCTTAAAAAAAATTGTACGAGTAAATGTTTATAAAAATAATATAAAAGTTCTATTTTATTTAATCTACTTGAAATAAACTTTTAAAAAATATTTATGTTTATCACAAAATATTACTATAATTTAGAATTAAAGTGCCTCTAAATAAAAAAAACTAAGAACTAATTTTGTGTTATAATTTGGTTAAAAACCCATAAAATGCGTTTTTTATTATCAGAAATGAAATCTACGTTCTTGATTTATTCGAAATCGATACCAAACATGACGTATTAGCTATACGTGGTCTTCCAGATTTTTTTAAGTGAAGCTGGGTGGTGCGCCCCTTTCACCCCCCCTCCCCGCTGTCAGAAGGCTGGTTACCGACGGCTACTGATTCTAAACGGCTTATTTTAACGTAAGGAATTGTAATTGTGGCAAGTTTTAAACTTCAGCATGAAATAGTAAGTTTTTTACTAACAACCCTTTTCATGGCGGTTAAAAGAAAATTGCGGCCCGGGACAGCAAAAGATTTTTTTATGCGGTTTGTTATTAAGAAAGGTAATATAAAATTATATATTTTTTAATCTACATAAACTAGACTTTATTAACATATTTTTTGTTTATTAAAAAAACAAGTATTTTTGAATTTACAGTAATTTGAACAATAAAAACGAAGTTACGTAATTCTAATTTTTAATTTTTTTGTTAAACAAATCATCACAAATGTCATTTTTTTATACTAGAAATGAAATCTACGTCCTCGATTTATCCGAAATTGATACCAAACTTGACGTATTAGCTATGCGTGGCCTTCCAGAATTTTTAAAACAAAGCCGGGTGGAGCGCACCCTCCACCCCCCCTCCCCGCTACTAGAGGGCCCCTTCCATTAGGCTACCGATCGAAATCAGCTTATTTTGACATAAGGAATCAATGTGCCAAGTTTCATGCTTCTGCAAGAAAAAAACAGGTTTTGCACTAAAGTCCCCCACTAATACTCCTGTGGAGATGAAGAGGAAAAAAAAAAAAAAAGGCATAAATTGGCGCCAAGTCTAACGATTAACGATTCATTTTGAGGATTTTATTACGCAACACGTTGTCGAGATAAATAAGTTTCATGTTTTTAATGCATATTTTTATTATGTGACGCCTAAATCATTAATGTTTATAGAACACTGCACTGACTGTTTTTGAATATTATGGCACTTCAACACCAATAAATTAAATTTATCATTGTTTAGCTCTTCCCTTGAATTATTCTGCAACTTTTCTAGTGATAAAACTAAATATGGTATTTGCTGCCAGTATTTTCCTAAACAGCGGGTTCTTTTTTCAATAAACATTTCTTTGCTTGTGGCATCTCCATCATCTAAAATAAAAAAAATTATGTGTTATATTCAAGGATTACCTTTGAATGATATTAGGACGTCCACCCACAAGGTGGACAGACGACCTTATAAAGGTCGCCGGAAGACGCTGGATGCAGGTCGCTTCCAACCGGTACATATGGAAGTCTAAAGGGGAGGCCTATGTTCAGCAGTGGACGTCTTACGGCTGAGATGATGATGATGATGATATTATAATTTGTTATAAGCTTACTACATTATAAAATACTATTCATTCATTTTATTATAATTACCCAACCATTATCACATCATCCTGTCCACATCACTTGACTGGCCTCTTACATCTATGAAAGATGATTCAAATAGAGTCCGTAATTATGGTTCGGCACTTCCGTGATGAATGGCTAGTGGCTAGTAAGGCTGATGTAGGAGTGACATCGCCGACCGCAACAAATCCTTCCCACATATCATAATAATAATTTCTTTTGCAGTTCATCTAAATATTTTGGGACAGCCTTTTACCACCCAGTGTCTTACCGTCTAAGTCTGCAACATCTTGATCCACCCATCTTGTTTGGATATTTACACATACCATACATATTTTATGTTCTTTGCATAAATATCTGCTGTAGTTTACAAATGTGTTCAGCATTGATAAACCTGAAAAAAAAAATATTTTCAATTTTAGAGTTGCCAAAAAATATAAAAATTATATTACTTATGCTTATATAAATTTTTCATCATGGTGAAAGTATTTTAAATAGTTACATGAACATAATTGGTTTTAGTTGGGTTAAAATGTTATCTTACCAATTTTATTATCATCACCTAGAAATTGAAACATTAAACAGGAGAGTGAGTCCACAATAATCATTGCTAAGTTTCCTAAGTTATATGATTTGTTTTTTAAACTTTTTAATAGTTCTATTAATTCTTCTAGTGTCCATAAATGTACTATCTTTATTCTGTACATTATGAATGCCATTTCCTGCAAGAGATACAGTTTTAGATCAAGGATTTTTTTAATTACCTATATATATTTATTTTCCATCTGAAATTTTAATTCTTATACAACCTATATTTAAAATATATTTTGACTTTATGTTATGCCAACCAGTTTAACCTAGTGAGAAGTAGTCATTGGTTTGTTTACCCAGTGGCGGCGCTAGACCACTCGTGGGCGTCGGCGAAATTAGGTTCGCGAGGCCCCCCTTTTTCGGCAAGCATTTTTTACAAACTGAGAAGGGACATATTTAAGCGAATTCATAAAATTTTGAATACTTTACACCTTTTTTACACTAAACGACTCGTAAGATTCATCTTTGTAAATTAACGGCATAAACTCACTTGTATTTACTTCATCTTCGTGCCTTAAGCCTCGATGATAGGTATATTTTTTAAATTCTGTGTAAGTGAGTATGAAAGGTTTGCGTTTATCTCGCTCCGAGTGGTAATAAAAGCATTATTATCTGTAGGAGCGCGAGCAGCTCGCTGCGAGCGCCAAGAAAATTTTGAATTTTTCAGTACGAATAATGTACGCTTAGCTTGCTCCGAGTGGCTAGGAAACTAAATATTCTTACCTATAAAAGCGCAAGCAGCTCGCTGCGAGCGCAGCGCCGAGAAAATTTTGTATTTTTCAGCACGAGTAATGTACGTTTAGCTTGCTCCAAGTGGCTAGGAAACTAAATATTCTTATCTATAAAAGTGCGAGCAGCTCGTTGCTAGCCTCGAGAAAATTTTGGATTTTTCAGTACGAATAATGTACGCTTAGCTTGCTCCGAGTGGCTAGGAATCTAAATATTCTTATCTATAAAAGCGCGAGCAGCTCGCTGCGAGCGCCGAGAAAATTTTGAATTTTTCAGTACGAATAATGTACGCTTAGCTTGCTCCGAGTGGCTAGGAATCTAAATATTATATTCTTATGTATAAAAGAGAATATTATGAAATTTTTCTTCACGAATTATGTGCATTTGCTTGCTTTGAGTGGCAAGGAAACTGAATTAAAATTAAAAATTTTATCTAGTAAGAGCGCAACCAGAGAAAATTTTGTATTTTAACTCGTTCTAAGAGTCACGAGATTACAATAATTTTGCTAATTAGAGAGCGAGCAGTTAGCTGCGAGCGCCGAGAAAATTTTAAAAAGAGTTTGCTAGCCGCTGATTTTGACAAGAAAAAAAATTAAGCCACATTAAATTACTTAATTTTCATGGCTCCCATGGCCGCGAGGCCCTGGATCAGCGCCTGATATTAACATGGAGTTAGTAGTACCTACCTTTATATAGTTCGAAAGGCTGTATGTCGCTATTTTCCGCCTTCCTAAAATATTTTAAGTCCTACCTAAATCATTATAATACTTGAAAAGGTCTTCTTTTGATGCATTTTGATCTTTTTCTTTTTGAAGCCCTTAAGCACTTCACAATCACTTAACTCGCGAATATGTTTAAAAAAATGAATAAATAAATTTTAAATAATTAAAAAATTTGCGAGGCCCCCTCAAGCGCGAGGCCGTCGGCGGTCGCCGACGTCGCTGACGCCTAGCGCCGCTACTGACTAACATAAAGGGGTTTAACCCCTAAAAATCTAAGTGTTACATCTTACTAATATTATCAACATGAAAGATTGTAAATATGTTCTTTACTCTTTCACACATAAATGGGTGGACAGATTGAGCTGAAATTTAGAGACCGCTGGGCGTAGCTAGTTATAATAAATATAATCAAGTGTCTAGAAATCGAAGGTATAATTAATTACAGCTGAATGAGTTCATAGAGTATATAATATGGTTAACTATTTGAAATTGATCACCTTATGAGTAAGTCCTGATGCTTCTAGTATCTTTTGTACTCTAACTGCAGAAAAATCCCCTTTTGTATCAACATATAACACTGAGCTCTCAGAGTTTCTAACACAGCTTAAAGCTAACTGAAAACATAGTTGTGTCTTCCCTGAATCAGCGAGTCCACACAGCTCAGTTATGTATCCTATTGGTATTCCACCTTCCAACATATTATCCAGTCTGTAAAACATTAAGCAATAGAGTAAAATTGCGAAAATACATACATCTCTTATATTCTTCTGTTATCAGGAATTACCTTTCCAAACCAGTGCTTATGTATTTCTGGCTTTGTAAACTAGGCAACAGCGAAGTACCGTTTATAATAGGGGCTGAAAACTTCTCAAATAAATCATTTCTGATGGCTAAAACTTGCGGCAGATTCAGTTTTGTTATTGTACACAATTTCGTGACATCTTCTTGGAGAAATTCCACAATTGTGGTGATACGATTGTGCGATAGGGCACGTAGAACATTTTCAGTAACATGAACTATCTCATTAGGTTTCAATTTTTGCATTTCTTTAATATTATCTAAATTTTTGCAAATATAAGTTTGAAAACAAAACAGCCGGTTTACCTATATATTATAATACTCTTTGCAGCCGGTGATATTACTTGACAATTTGAATTTTTTTTTTTTTCTTTTTAATAATATGGCAACATGTGCATTTTGCCAGTGTCGAGTAAAATTCGTGAATGTTCACGGGATATTAAATTATGGTCTCCACTTTCGTGTTTTGCCAGTGTCAAGTTAAATGTTATTTTTTAAGTAATAAGTTAGTTAGTCAGGTCAGAGTCAGAGTGAGCTTAATAGCTCGTCTAGTCACTAGTCACGTGAGTCTTCCAGTAAAGGGTAAATCCTGAGATCGGGCGTATTTAAGTGATTCCCGTGGCAGATTTTAAATCAAAGTATTATTGAATTTTACATGTAAAAAATCAAATTTCCCATAATTATAAGCACATCCATCAAATAGGCATCATTATAACTTGTTTTGTTCAGAAGATATTTAAATTTAAATTTTTGATGCCACGGGAATCAATAAAATGTGGCATGGGAATCAAAATTAAAACTATTTTGTTTGAATTTTATGTTATTATTTAAATATTGACCTCTACATACTAATCATATAAAATAGAAATATTAAAAACGGTGATCCAAACCAATACACACCAAACATAAAGTATTAAAAAGGTCTATATTGGCTTTCTATATAATAATCATGTAAACTAAATAAAATCAACGTATTGCTGTCTTAAACAATGTAAAAATATTGAATAAATAGTCCTAGAATATAAAATTAAGTTCTCAGTCACAGTCACTAACAGGATTCACTCCAGAAGCTGTCATCAGATTGTACATTTATCATTAGTTAGGTTAATCTGGACTGAAGTTGCAGTCAGCTCATAGTTTCGTTTTATTTTTTCATCATACATCATCTCAGACATAAGAGTCTACTGCTGAGCATAAACCTCCCCTTTAGACCTCCATATTATATAAAACCGGTGTTGGAAGCGACCTGCTTCAAACGTCTTTCAGCGACCTTAATAAGGTCGTCTGCCACACTTGTGGGTAGACAACTTGTGGGTAGACGCTGCGTTTGCTTGTCCGTGGTAGCCACTTGAGAACTTTTGGACCCCATCAGCCATTCGCTCTACGTGCTATGTGGCCTGCCCATTACCACTTCAGCTTCCTGATTCGCGGAGATATGTAAGTGACTTTGGTTCATCTTTGGATTTCCTCATTCCTGATTCGATCACGTAGAGAAACCCCGAGTATAGCCCTCTCCATAGCTCGCTGAGCGACTTATTTTAATGTGGGGATATAGTGGTGCCGCATAAGCCAGAGCGGCTATCTACTATAGTTCAATATAAAAAAAAAACATCTGATGTATACAATATAAAAATAAACATCTGAAATAATGAAATAAACAAATATAAACTGTCAAAATCACTTCCAGCTTCGCTGTAATTGGGTAAAAAGTGAAAAATGCGCAAGAAAACTAAGGGGAAAATTGATCACCGTGGTAAAACGCCACGAGAATCAATGCCATGGAAATCAAAATTGTATAGTTTTTTGTCAATATTTTTAAATACCATAATTATAGACCAATAATAATAAAAGATATGATAAACAATACCCTTTTCCTAACTGCACACCCTAGTCAAAAAACCGTAATGGATAAAAAAATATTTTTAAACATGGAAATGGTAATCAATGATCTAGTGAACCAAAACCACGGTAATCAATTTCTCATCTGCGTAAATCCAGTTTATAACAACGAGAGGAGCAACCTCTCTTCACGATGTTTAGAGCGCAATTGAAGTTAGCCAACAGCGTGCGTACAAGCTTCTAAGTCTTGTGGTTTGTGAAATGTGGGTAGTTATGTCGCGCGCCATGGGAATCACTTTTTGTCCGGGGACAAACCTAAATTTGTATTTTTTTCTAAAACTACGCTGAGTACAGTCTTCGCGTATTTTTTTGATCATATAACAGTTCACCCTTTACAGTTAAGATCACAACAATTAATAAAATTCCGTTTATAAATTGGTGTAAAAAATATATTTTGTTCCAAAAAAGTGTGAGGGACACCCCATGGTAATCAAATTTCAGGGCTTTAACATTTTTTTTCAGATACTTGCAGCTAAATTTAACCTTATATCTATCATGCATTAAGTAGATTAAACCTTAAACTAACAGAAAAAAAATACCCTTGGGTAGAATTTTTATGTTACGGGTAGTTTATTCCCCCAGACACGTAAAATTTTGTCTCTCAGGATTCACCCTAAAATGGGTGGAATTTTACTGAAAGTTCGGAGGAGTTTTGGAGGGGGCACCAAAATTCATATTTCAGCACCATATCACTTGCCTACATCTGTGCACATTCAAAAACACTTAACACGCAATATTCCACCATTATTACACGCTAACAATCAAATTCTACACGATTATTAAGCAAAAGCCGTGGAGCTAATGATATGATTTATGATCAAGGCTTGCCGCCAAAACTCTCCCAATTTGAATTTACAGATTATATAAAAATCAATTGTGCCAACATATAAATAATTAAATGGGTATCTAAACGATCAAATCGAGACACGAAGTACTGCGTTTAACACGGAAGTTAATAGTGGTCGCATACCTTAAATTTTGCCAGCCTGTGTTTTTTAGTCTGTGCTACGTCTATTGTCTATGCTACGCGCGCCGCCCGCCATCGGCCATTTGTTTTTTGTTTCTGTCAAATGTGAAAAAGTGTAATGTCGTGGAGCGTTGAATAATTTTTGGTCATTGCGGCGCATTAACGTATCTTATTAGTTGTAACTAGGTTTAATTAGAAGTATTCATCATGTCGAATATATCGCTCGATAAAGAGACGTTCTATCGGCGTATGAAAAAGCTTTACGCGGCATGGAAGGTTCGATCTCGCTCTTTATATAAATGTGCCTATTTTGCGTTGTTCTTGATTGAAATAGCGGTGTTTTACAGGCAGCGGAAGGTGAAGATGTGCTGGCAAAGGTTGATTGCTTGGCTTCATGCGTTGGAGTGGATGAGGACACACTTTACAGCAAGTCGACCGCGTTACAGGTTTGAATGTTTTCTATTCGTAGTAGCATGTGATTTGAAAGAATAATATTAGAGGAACTTGTATGTACTTATATTTAATACTGTTGTTAGGTAAAGCTTATCAGCGAAAATGATCAATAACACAAAACATGTTTTGGCTACAAGTAAAAGCATGCATGTGCAGTATTTTCTATTAACATAAGAAAACGATATAATCGGACATGCTGTGGGTCCCTAAAATGATTTCTTTATATTAGTCCCTGTGCAAAGTAAGAGAAAATTGCTGTATTTGGTTGGCATTATTAGATTAAAATTCTAGATTACTATCCTCCTGTATTGGTATCAAATATTTTGTCTACATATGCTATTGAAGCATTATGTTAGTCCTAGCTTTATGCTGAATAATAAAACAAAAGCTTCACAATAATAGTTGCTATTGATTTATTTTCAGACTTGGTTGTTTGGGTATGAGTTGCCAGACACAATCACAGTCCTCACAGAGTCGAGCATGTGTTTCCTTGCCAGTAAGAAGAAAATTGAATTCTTGAGACAAATTGAGAATGGGAAGGAGGAATCTGAATTGCCACCAGTCAAGCTCCTTGTCCGTGACAGAGTAAGTTAAATGTTCACTACATTGTGTAATAGACATTGCTAAGGTCCAAAAAATGATGTTTTGACTTAAATCATGTGTATATTATTAATTTTAATACTTGAAGTATGTATTTTATACCTTCTTCTAATATATTTGTTTGGAGACATTGAAGTATGGTTAAAAACTTTGTTTTAATGTTTTTTTTTAATAAAAATGTGTTTCTATTTCCCATCACAGACAGACAAAGATAAAGAAAACTTCAACAAGCTCATACAAGAAATAAAGAAATCAAAATCAGGAAAGACACTCGGAGTGTTTGCAAAAGACAACTATCCCGGAGAGTTCTGTGAGAGTTGGAAAAATATAATGAAGGGAGAGAAGTTTGAAAATGTTGATATAAGCTCAGCTATTGCCCTTCTGATGGCACCAAAGGAAGATCCAGAGATTATTACTGTTAAAAAGGCATGTTTGGTCACTGTTGATGTGTTTACGAAATACTTGAAGGATCAGATCATGGAAATTATTGATTCTGATAAGGTATTGTTAATATTTTTATTTGAAACTTTTATATTTGATGAGAAAATAATGGTTTCCTAACATAATTTGGTTCCAATATTGAAACTTTTGTAATATTATAAGCTTCTCCTCTAGCTTCTCGTGTCATTTTAAGTTATAGTAATTTTAACTACTTTTGTTATATTGGTAATAAAGAGTATTTCTATTCTATTCTAGTCCTCATTAGGTATCATAAAAATATATAATATATCTATCTCTTTTGCACTTGTCTTGCGTAGTCAGCCTACAGAAAGAGATAGACAACGGCCCATTGTTCACATGATTGTAACCAGCCAATCAAACTGCTCTTGTCCTTTACTATGGCTCCCTTCTGTTGCCTTTATTATTGCACAATATTTTACAATAACATGAGTCACTGAATTTTAAAATTAATATTTTCAGAAAGTAAAACACTCAAAATTGGCAGAAGGTGTCGAAGCGGCAATATCCGATAAGAAATATGTCACAGGAGTAGACACAAGCCAAGTTGATATGTGCTACCCTCCTATTATCCAATCGGGAGGGAATTACAGCTTGAAGTTTAGTGCAGTCTCGGATAAAAACCATTTGCACTTTGGAGCTATTGTGTGCTCTCTAGGAGCTCGATACAAGTCGTACTGCTCGAATATCGTCCGAACGTTGCTGGTCAACCCCACAGATGATGTCCAGAGCAATTATAACTTCCTCTTGAATATAGAGGAAGAGGTTATGAAGAAACTAACAGCGGGAGTAAAGTTGTCAGCTGTCTATGAAGCTGGGTTGGAGTTAGCTAAGAAAGAAAAGCCAGACAAAGTTGATAACCTTACCAAAACTTTTGGGTTAGTTTATAAAATACATCTACATTTATTTATGTGGCACTGTAGGACTCTCTGTTCCCAGTAGTTTTACTCATTGAAAAGTGCTATGTGCTATTTTGTAGCTTTGTATATAAAGCTATCAATTCTTACAATTTAAAAAAGGCTGGCGTAATTCTCTTTAATTGTAATAATTAGAATATATCTTTTTATTTTAGCTTTGCAATGGGTATAGAGTTTCGTGAGAGTTCCATAGTGATTGGTCCCAAAACATCAACAGTTGCTAAGAAGGGAATGGTGTTCAACATCAACATTGGTCTAGCAAATCTGACCAACAGCGCCGCTACTGATAAAGAAGGAAAGGTTAGTTTGAAAACAATATAAATATTAGAAAATATCAATATTTTAAGATTTGGAATTGATTAATGCACTTATTTTAGGGTCTTTTAAGACATCTCCCTGTATTTCGTTTTATAAACAATATTTACCCATTTGCATTTTGAAAAACATGTTGATGTGAATAATGAGTGATAAATAATGAATTTATTCATTTTATATAATTAGGTGTAAGCTTGGATGTGACAAAGTTAAAATTTTCCTAATATATAAGACAATTCTTACGTTATTTATGGAGGACAATTTTTTTATGCAATTTTAAAACTTATTATTCAGACATACGCACTATTCATCGGCGACACAGTATTAGTGAATGAGGAACAACCGGCGTCATTGCTAACGCAATCCAAGAAGAAGATCAAAAACATCGGGATATTCCTTAAGGATGACGATGAAGAAGAGGAGGAAGAGAAAGAAAACAAGACTGAAATACTCGGTGAGTTGGGAAACAAACAGTCTGTGCAGAAAGGTGGTTTTGTATAACTGGACCTATTAAAAGTTCGCTAGATTTGGTCTCATTTTACTCAGAGTACTAGTATAAAACCATTCTCAAGAATCCATCTACATAATTATGCAAACTGCATTGAAATCTGTTATGTTAAAAGATCTAAATGTAACTCCAGAATCGAAAGTCTAGGTGGTGATTTAAAGTAAATTTGTCTCTATACCATGAAGAGTTTAAGATTCTTCATTAATTTGTGTTTGGATATTGTGTAAAATATGATCATAATTTTCTCTAGGATGGTTTTCTTTCTGCACAGACTTTTAGGCCAAATTTAAAGAGCAAAACAGATAGGGGGATTAATTCTAATTAAGACTTTTTCATTAATTTTCCTTGAAAAGATTACAGATTTATTGGCTGTACATTGTTAAAAGCTTTGTTAATATGCAAGGAGTTCAAACAGCTCTTATTTTTTTTAAGATGTTAAATTCAAACATGCATGAGTTTTGCTTTAAATTTCTAAATTGATTTTATTTTTATAAATAATTTGTTTTTAACCATAACCATTTACTTACATGCAATCGTGGATGAACAGAGAATGGCGGTAAGTTTATTTTTACTTTAACTGCATGTTTGATGATGGATGTGTGATTTAATTAAAAGTGAGAATGAAGACTAAATTTTAACCAAAAATATTGAGCTTTTTAATGAGATTTATAATAATTTAACTGCAAGATTGATTTTAACAATCAGATTCTTTGTTTTATTATTTCTGAAACTAAAGACTATTTTCAAGTGCACACATATTCCTAATTTGTTTTCATATTATTACCAAATTTAATTTTGAAGTAACAATTTCTCATACTTAATACTCGAACAACACATCTGAAGCATGCAATTCAACATCTTTCTTCAACCTCTTAATCAATTAACATGCCAACAGGTAGAGGCAAACGGACGGCCGTCATAGAATCCAAACTGCGCACGGAGCATTCTTCTGAGGAGAAGAGAAAAGAGCATCAGCGAGAACTGGCTATATCTCTAAACGAGAAAGCAAAGGAACGTTTGGCTAAACAATCGAGCGGGAAAGATACAGAGAAATTGAGGAAAAGCACAGTTTCCTACAAGAGCGTCAGTCAAATGCCGAGAGAGAATGAAGTGAAGGAACTTAAGTTGTATGTTGGTGAGTTAACTATGCCATAAAAAACACTTTTCTTAACCCAGGATAAACGGGTAAAACCTTTGATAAATTTTTCTTTAATATCTAAATTCAAACAGGTAGAAGTCTTTTAGATTTTAATGTTTGTTACTTCAGAATCTCTTATCAATTTGAATCAATTAGACTTCTTTAAGTTTTTGGGTTGAGTAGGTAGTAAGTTAAAAATATACCGTTTTCGCAATATTTCCTTTATTAAGACGTTGAGAGATTTCAAGATTCTGAGTTCACGGGAGATTTTAATTGTCTTACGAGTGTCGAAAATTTGCGGCACAAACGGCTGTATCTTTTGATTGCGTTGGCTTAGAAGTTTTGTTTTTTTATATGCGTATTTAATATAAATTTCAGCTTGATACCTCCACGCGTTCCTGAGAAAAAGGGTCTTATCAGACAGATGGATGGACAACATAGTGATCCTATAAGGGTTCCGTTTTTTTCCTCTCGGGGTATAGAATCCTAGAAACATTTAGGTACCTAATTGCCATAATCATTTCCAGATCGTAAGTACGAGACAGTAATCCTGCCTATATTCGGCGTGCCAGTACCATTCCATATATCCACGATAAAGAATATATCCCAGTCTGTGGAGGGAGACTACACCTACCTCAGGATAAACTTCTTCCATCCCGGAGCCACCATGGGACGGAATGAAGGAGGGAACTACTCGCAACCTGATGCTACTTTCGTTAAGGAAGTGTGAGTATTAAAATTGTCCTATTTTTACAAGCTTTTTACAAGCTTTATATTACTTTCACCTGTCTGTTGTCTGTCTGTCTGTCTGTCTGTCTGTAATCAAATCTTGCAAGTTTAATTTGACCCACTTCCCGGTTTCCAATTGAGCTGAAAATTTGCATGCGTGTGTAAATCGGATGACAATGCAATATTTTTTTGACATCGAGCTGATCTGATGATGGAGCTGGAAGGTGGCCATAGGAACTCCGTCATAAAACAACGCAACCCCATCGAGTTTGGGCTCATTTGATTCGTCTTGACGAGTACTTTATGATACAAGACGATAATAATAATTAAAGCTTGTTTTTAAAAAGTATTTTTTAAATTTCACTTGTATTTACTTTCACTTGTGTGTTATCTGTCTGTCTGTCTGTAATCAAATCTTGCAAATTAAATTTGACCCACTTCCCGGTTTCCAATTGAGCTGAAATTTTGCATGCATGTATAAATCGGATGACAATGCAATATTATTATGACATGCAGCTGATTTGATGATGGAGCTGGAAGGTGGCCATAAGAACTCCGTAATTAAACGACCCAACCCCATAGAGTTTGGGCTCATTTGATTTGTCTTGACGAGTACTTTATGGTGCTAGATGGTAATAATAATAAAAGCTTGTTTTTAAAAAGTTTTTTTTTAAATTTTACTTGTTTATGGATGAAGATGAACGAGATGAAAGCTCGACGCTCAGCTCGTGTTAAGTTATCGCTCCTGTCGCTGTGCTATCTATATTTTGTCTTTGATTTGAATATTATATGTTCACCTTCTACCTCCTATCTTTCACCTCTTGATATTAAGTTTGAGTTTAAATCCATTTACTTGTTAATACCTGTTATAAATTCAATTTCTACTGCATTTAGAAAATGTAATTTTTTTAAGAATTTTGTTTTTAGCATTATGATTGTTAACTAAAATATCTGTTTGTAGAACATATCGAAGTACAAACACAAAAGAACCCGGCGAGATCTCTCCACCATCATCCAACTTGAACACTGGCTTCCGACTCATCAAAGAAGTACAAAAGAAATTCAAAACGCGCGAGGCAGAGGAAAGGGAAAAAGAAGATTTAGTGAAACAAGACACCTTAGTACTCTCACAGAGCAAAGGAAACCCTAAACTAAAAGATCTGTACATAAGACCTAACATAGTAACGAAGAGAATGAGTGGGTCGTTAGAATCGCATACAAACGGGTTTAGATTTACGTCAGTGAGAGGAGATAAAGTAGATATTTTGTACAATAATATTAAGAATGCATTCTTCCAACCGTGCGATGGAGAAATGATTATTCTTTTACATTTCCATTTGAAACATGCTATTATGTTTGGTGAGTATTTGTTTGTATCACAAATATTTTAAACAAATAGAGTATGACGAAACACAATGACGATAGAGGAGGTAGTTAATTTAAAAGATCCTTCAATCTCACTAAGCTTTCCTTTCTAACTGCAAAGCTAGGGTGCTCAAACGCCCAAAATTCTATCCACATTGCATACCTTTCCTAAGACTAAATCAAATAATCTATAGGTTTCAAAAGGCTACAAACATACCTGTAGGCTAAGTTAAGCCCCCCAAAAAAATCCCCAACTTTTCTCAAGCTCTTCAAAATCTTAAGACTGCACGGAGGCTGAGCAATATCCACCACTGAGATTTAACCTGCTATAGTTAGTCAGAAGTAAATATTGTTCTCGGTGCAGGCAAGAAGAAGCACGTGGACGTGCAGTTCTACACGGAGGTGGGCGAGATCACGACGGACCTGGGCAAGCACCAGCACATGCACGACCGGGACGATCTCGCCGCCGAGCAGAGCGAGCGCGAGCTGAGGCACAAGCTCAAGGTCGCCTTCAAGAGCTTCTGCGAGCGAGTCGAGAACATGACCAAGCAGGAAGTCGAGTTTGACACGCCATTCAGGTTGTTGCACACTTTGTATTGAATTATAATATTGGTGGAAATTAGGGTAAGGGTGATGAAAGGTTTGGATGAGCTGTGTGAGAGAGGATATGCATGCTAGGGTAGTGAATGATGATATGACGGTTGATTGGAATGGAGGAGTGCCGACTCTATATAATGTGTAATAAGGGCAGAGAGATGATGGTAAAATCCTATTATTATTAAAATGCAAAAAAAAAAATGCAAACATGCATTTATTAAACAACTACTACTACTACTTTTTTTTGCAATTTGCATTTATTATTATTAATGCGTTGGTGCAGTGCTCTTAGAATTTCACATAATTGTGAAATCCTAGGTAACACTGTACTGATTATGGGCAGCCGTTATCTCTTAACATCAGGAGAGCGTCTTGCTCGTCTTCTACTTCATCACATAAAAAAAAAAAAAAACATAAAAAAAAAAAATGCAAGTGTATGAAGAGAGTGTAACCAACCAACCGCCGCCAGTGTATTTCCACGACTTAAACGGCTGGACAGATGCCGAAATTTGGTATGTAAATAAATAAAATCCCAGAACACATTCTACTTTTTAGTGGGTAATAGTAATACCACTGGGCATAGGTAGTAGAGTTCTATGCTCAATAGTGAACGATTTAGGGTTGATTGATGATGATGATCTATTTTGGGCGGATCATATTCTAGATTTTCCTGCATTTGCAACAAAAGCTATTCTTTTAAAATAAATTTTAAAAGCACTTCTATTTTAAATGGTTAATTTTCTACCAACAGAGAGCTCGGATTCCCCGGCGCGCCGTTCCGTTCCACAGTACTCCTACAACCAACATCAGGTGCTCTCGTCAACCTGACGGAGTGGCCTCCCTTCGTCATAGCTCTAGAGGACGTAGAGTTGGTGCACTTCGAGCGCGTGCAGTTCCACCTCAAGAACTTCGACATGGTGTTCGTGTTTAAAGACTACGCTAAGAAGGTTGCCATGGTCAACGCCGTGCCTATGAACATGCTGGATCATGTTAAGGAGTGGCTCAAGTAAGTTCGTTCGTCATTGAAAAAAATCTTCATGGTATATATTTACTTTTGCTTTGATACATTCTTCTTGTAATACAATTCTACTATGTACCTTCTAATCCTGCAGGAAAACAGTTTTTCAGAAAGCCTATTTCAGCGACATAACTGAAATATACAAAACATAACTTTAAAAAATAGGTTGCACGTTTTGAATGAGATTAATTAATACAAAGACATTTATTGTTCTTATACTCAGCAGACATATGTTTTTAGACTATACCTACTTATTATGTGTTTTATTTAGGTTTCACACACTGGCCGTAAACAATTGTTGCGTTAGAAATACCTTGTGTAATCAAATTTTTTAATAATCATGAACTTATCTTTACAGTTCATGCGACATCCGCTACTCAGAAGGTATTCAATCCCTGAACTGGACCAAAGTAATGAAGACAATCACGGATGATATTGAAGGGTTCTTCGAAAATGGAGGCTGGTCCTTCTTGGACCCTGAATCTGATGAAGAGAATGCTGCACAGGTAACATTCACATCATAACACTGTAAATCTCTTACATACACATCACCTATCAGTCACATCTCTTCAGCGCAGCCTAGTTTAACATCTGCTGTGTGCATATTATAAACAAACGCCACACATTTTTTAAAGTAAAACAAGTAAACTTTTCTAGTAAAAACCTAAAGAGCCTACCTGTAATCCAGCATAAAATGATATTAAATGACAACACCATGTTATGTTTTAATACTAAAGAGATAACAAAATGTTGGTCCCTAGTCCCAGTTATATTATGTAGAAGTAGTCATTAGGTCATGATGCAGGCGTTGTGATAATCTCGGTGACCTTAAACTTCAACATAATAGCCACACATCCTATAATTATGACTCAACAAGAAAGCCTATGTTCGTCCACTGCTAGATATAGCTAGATATAGGCTTCCCCCATGGAACGCCACTCAACTCGGTCCTCCGTCTTTCTTCTTCACCCACCCCCAGCGACCCTCTAGATATGTTGATATACGCCCCATCTTGCCCATAGACGGCGGCCTACACTACGTTTACCGAGACGTGGTCTCCACTCGAGAACTCGCTTCCCCTAAAGGTTGTCGGTTCTACGGAAATGTGACTAGCCCATTGCAACTTCATCTTGTTAATCCTTTCGGCTATTTCGGTAACTCTGGTTCTCTGTCGGATCACCTCTTTTCTGTTGCGATCTTTCAGAGAGACACCGAGCATAGCCCGCTCCATTGCTCGCTGAGCAACTTTGCACTTATGGACTAGTCTTACTGTCGTTTGGAGTATAAACCTCAATTATTATTAATTCAGGAGGAAGACACAGAAGAAGAGGACGACGCGTACGAGCCGACGGACGCGGAGTCTGAGGAGGAGTCGGACGACGGCTCCGAGTACGACTCCGAGGCTTCCGACGTGTCCGATGGATCCGGGGACAGCGACGGTAAGGGGCTGCGCAGACGACAGACTATCCATGACGCACTTTTTAGTCTGTGAAAATAGAACCTATGCAATTATATGCAGTAACGCACACGACGCGCAAAAAGTCCGGCACACAAATAATCCGTGTAATTCGGGCAGACCGGATCGCGCCGCGTCGCGCCGCTCCGTACAAAAAGTGTGTGAAAAAAATAGAACGTTTGCTTCAACGCGCGCTAACGCAGACGACACACACTTTAGTCTGCAATCTGCATTTGCTAGTGGTGGACGTAACGCTTTTTTCTTCTTCTTTTTCTGTACTTCATGTACAAAATAATACTTCGCGATCTCTGCACGATTTCCATAGCGTCTACGTCCAGCCCTGGATTTACACTAGGGGCATTCGGGGCGAGTGCCCAGGGCGGCAAATTTTCAGGGGGCGGCAAATTTACTGAGGGCGGCAAATTTCGAAACGAGAAAAAAATATTCAATCCATAAACATCCGATGTTGAATTAAAATTTGTATTCTCAATCACGCTGGTTATTATTATAATTTTTTTTTGCGCTCATAATAAGAAGTCTGGAATACTGGCCACACAAACTCAAGATTTTTGCTTCAAACGAGCTATCCACTATCCGTCCACTTTTCGTAGCAAGACTTTTCTCGGCACTTGCAGCTAGTTGCTCGCCTTCTTTTTTTTTTATTTTTGGCACTCAAAACGAACTACGCACTCACTTTTTGCAGTCAGATATACAAAATTTTCTTGGTGCTCGCAGCTAACTTCTCGCGCTTTGAATAATATTTTTTTGAAGTGAAAACTTCTTTAGCGGCGCTGAGCACTTTTTTGTATGGGTAAAAACTTTCAAACTCGCGTCAGGGTCACGTGATGCTGATCGAAAAAGCGTAAGATCGAGGGGAAGGGAGAGGAACTAGTATCTCCCACTCTTTCTACCGTGCCTGAGTGTGCTGCTCTGTTTAGGCGGCAGAGGGGGCTTAGACAAGCGCGCGCCCGATATTTTTTTTTATATTTTATATTTAATATTTTTTTTATTACACTTAAATAGGTTCGAATCAAAACTGTTTGTTTCTTACTTAAGTTATCATAAACCAATTGTATCAGTTGTAAAAATTTGCGATGATGATTCTGATAATAACGATGGTGTAAAAGTCGTCGAAATTATGGATGGAAGGTGATTTTTCTGAGAGATAAAATTTAATGTTATATATAAATAACGATATAATATTATAAATAACAACATATAAATTGTCATATTTGTGTACGATAGCGCAATAAATAAACATTGTATTCTACCTCATAAATGATAGTATTTTTATACTTATAATTAAACACAACGTTAATATTGAAGTTTTCACTTCTGCCGGCACTCCCGGAGTGCTATTTTTTTTTTTTTTTTTAACACTCGGAGCAATCCATTGTTTATATAGTCACAAAAACAAAATTTTCTCGGTGCTCACAGCGATTTTGGCACTCAGGGTGAAGTATGCGCCCACTGTTGTGTAGTCAAATATACAAAATTTTCTCGCTCGCAGCAAACTGCTCGCAGTCTTTTTAGTGAACATAATATTATAATTTTCTTGCCACTCCAAGCGAGTCTTACGCACACCTGTCGTAGACAGATAGATAGGTAGATAAAACACTTTATTGAAACATTGAAAAATAAACTTAAACAGAAAAACCCGATATTATAATCTATGTGTCACAATTCACAATCAGCGGTCTTATTGTAGTTAGCATTATAAAATTTCTCAATTATAATTTCTCTTTTTCAAAGCAAGCTATACACACAGCTTTCGTAGTTAGATGTATTTTTTTTTTTATAAATATTCATAATTACGTATAATATGAAAGAACTCGACAACAAATTTCTTGCATCAAAATGTCTAGCCGATGAGCGTTTATAAATAATATTTCGGCGGAGGGGGGCGGCATTTTCTCACTGCCCAGGGCGGCATTTTGGCTAAATCCGGGCCTGTCTACGTCCCTACAGCTCTGCCGACAGAAAGATCGAAGATGTGCGTCGTGTGCGTTGAGTCTGTGAAAAATCCGCAACAGACTTTTTGCGCGCCATGCAGACTTTTTGTACGCCGCAGACTCGATCGTACAAAAAGTGTGCCGTCTGCGCCGTCCCTAAACATTACATTTAGTCACTTGTTCTCAGAAATAAAACATCGAACATAGTAGTAACGTAGCATCGTCGTTATATTGACATTTTGATTACGGAAATCAGACACTCACATAATATTCGTGTTTCGCTACACGGGTCAGGGTCACGGGACGCCAGTGCGGCAAAGCACAACCGTGTTTTCGGTCACAGCTTGTGTATTATTATACTTATGGGTCTCGTACGAATTGCGGCTTTATGTAGTACATATTCTTTGTTACGTCTATATAAGCTTCTAGTCATCTTGATACAAATTTTGGGACGATTTTAACGATTGCAATATACGTTTGATCTTTTTTATCTGCTTAAATAAATGATCTTTTTCGCTACAGCTACATAATGTTGATTTTAATTTCAAATTGTTGCAGAGGAAGACGAAGAATCCGGCAAAGATTGGTCAGATCTAGAAAGAGAAGCGGCCGAGGAGGACAAAAAGGAAAGGAATTACGAACGCGCCGAAGACTACAGCGGCAAACGAAACAAGAACCGCGGCCGAAGAGATTACGATTCCGACGAGGGACGTAGCAAAAAGAGCAAGAACGACAAATCTAACCATAAAAGTTCAAGTTCGAATCATAAAAGTTCGAGTTCCAATCATAAAAGCTCAAGTTCCAACCATAAAAGCTCGAGTTCCAATCATAAGAGTGTGAGCTCCAATCACAAGAGTTCGAGTTCTAATCATAAGAGTTCTAGCCATAAGAGTCCGTCGAAACATAACAGCAGCAGCAGGTAAGATTTATGAATAATACACTAAGGTGAGATTAGAATATAGATATAGCATAGGTATATTTTTATTGGACAGACATTGATGCCACACAGTTAACCTTTTGAACGCCACGGCACAAACGCATTTTCGTGCCCTGTGCGCCAAGGCACAATTTTAAAAAAAATACCTACGAAAGAACTAGTGTTGCCAAGAGTCGATAAATATTTTTATATCACTTTATTAAGACTGGGTTTTTTGTCGTCTATAGACGTCGTTGGCGTACAGGACCCGCAAGTACTTGTCAAGTATAGGTGACTTTGGCGGTCAAAAGGTTAAAAAGATTGTATCCAATATAACAAAAAGTACTTAAAATGCAACAGTAATGTAAAAGCTTAGATTAAAAGAAAATGGGAAGATGCGCCATAGTGCTATCGTTGCTATGCCAAACTTGGGCCTGTTGGATCGGAATGTTTGATAGTAACTTTTTTGTAAGAAGATGAAGTTATTCAAATTACGAGTGCCTTCTCTAAAAACTAAGTTAGATTACATTTTGTTAGGATCAGATTCTACAACTGTGTCACTTCAGAGGTCTAAATTAATAATAATAATAAATATTTCAGGACGTTTCACACAGCGTTTCAAATTAAAGTGCGCAATATTACCCCATAAAATCCCTAATTGACATAGCCAATGATTTCTCAGTAACAGTAATATTTCTTTACCTTTTCCCAGTCCATCAAAGAAGAGTGACAAGCATAAGTCGTCTCACAGCGACAAGTCGAGCCGCGACAAGAAGAGCTCCGATCACCGCTCCTCCAACAAGCGCTCGCGGGACGACAGCCGCGAACATGACCGCTCCAGCAAGAAAGCCAAGTTAGTATTGATTTCTTTTCTTCATATAGACGATCTAATCTTGCTTTGAATTGTTACTTTAGATAGATAGATATAACACTTTATTGGAACACAAGAAAAATACAAAAAAGAACTTAAGAACTAAAACAATATAAAAACTAGTGTTACAATTGGCGGTCTTATCGCTAATAGCGATCTCTTCCAGACAACCATGCAGGGAGAGGAGAAAATAAAATCACATAAATTCACTTTAAATAGGATTCCAATCTTAGCTAAATGCTTGTTTTCTAGAAGTTTATAGAGGTTGAACAGAAAAAAACCTAAATTATATTTTACAAGCTGCGCCCAGCAGATTTACCGCTGTATTACCTATGTGTTAATCCAGGGTCTAAGCTATCTCTATACCAAATTTCAGCTCAATCGGTTTAGGCGTGAAAGAGTAAAACATACATCCAAACATTCTTACAAACTTTTATGTTTTATAAGATTAGAGATGTACGTGAATTACACCAAGTATTCAATATTTATACAATAATGAATATAATGTATGTGTAATAATGAATATAATGTATGTATGTAGTTGTCTGTATAAGATTTTTAGAAACGCAAGTCGTATAGACTATATTGAATTCATAGCTTTCTAGCAGAGATGTAACGGAGCTTCGATTCCGGTTCCGTTAAGTCGGAACTTCCGATTATAATTACACTTTCGGTTCCGACTTCGGTTCCGATACTTTTGTATCGGATGTTAACCCTTAAATGGACAATGTTGTTTTTAAACAACATACTAAACATCACAGATAAAATTGTTCTTCTTTTAAGTTGTTTCTTTTAAGTTATTGTTGTGACGATACCTGGTACATTAAGCAATGAACTACACAGTAATTAATAAATCTTGAGGATGATCTTGAGGATATAATTGTTAATTGTGAAACAAAACGAAAATCGTGAAACAAAAATCGTCCATTTAAGGGTTAATCGGAGGTCGAACGAAACAAAACGGGCGGCGCGCGACGGCCTGTGCCGCTACAATCAATTGCCCGGCAATATTTGTCATGTCCACCGGGCTCGGTAGCTAGCGAACAACTTTTTAGTGGTACTGGCCTAATTTACGACTCTTTAAGAAATAGATTGGATGGGGACAAAGCATCAAAGCTTTTGTTCATAAAGTACAATACATTACTTTTGGAGTCCATTTTGATTTAATTTGTTTTAGCTTTTGTTCATTTATTGTAATGTAACCAAATGTAACACGCTACTTTGGGTTTTAATTTTAATTAAACTTTAAATTCATTAATTTTATCTTTTCTTTATTTAGAATTATGCCAATTTTTTTTCACAGTTATTTTTATTTTATAATAAAAAATAAAAATGAAAAGAATTGACTATAAATCATGTTTTATTTGTCCTTAAACAAACTGACCCTGCCTCCGATTTCGATTCCGATAAATCAAATTTGAAAACTCCGATTCCGATTTCGGTTCCGATAAAACTACCTCCGTTACATCCCTGCTTTCTAGGATATTGGTCTGTATAATTGCTAATAATATTTTTGTACTCTTTACAGGAAATAACCAGCCCCAGAAGATGTTTGGAGAAAAAACGGGTTCAACTCGCCTGAAAAGGCTCGCGTCATGGCGCCAACAATTAGTTTCACTTAATGTCCGTCTGATTATAATTATGTTCAAACCAGGTCTGAATGTTTGTATGTACGTAGTTAAGTCCAAATTCCAGTGTTTGTAATTTAAATTATAATACCAACACAAAATAAATGTAAGAATTTTATTAATTTGAACATTTCATTTATTCCTGCTTCACGTTAGGAACTAGTCAACTATGACAAAAATAAATTATTCCTATATTTATAGGTAGATAAGTTAACAAATATTGCTTTCAAAAATCGGACAAAATGCCTAGAGTTTTTGAACTTTATTACATTTGCGTAAAGTTCAAATTAAGGCACCGATCTTATCTGTTATCAAATGCAGCTAAATTATATTCAAATCATGATTTTCTATTAATATTTTAAATTTTAAGCCGCAAATCCATAGCTTTAATAAAAGATGGGTATGGGGTTTATTTTTAAACGAAAATATAAATTCGAAAATATTTAGCTACATTAAAACAAATTGACATTTTCAAATGATATTAAAAATAAGATTCAAAAATAATCTAAAAAAATGGTGAAGCGATTTATTTACTTATAAGCTCTCTAAAATGATAACATAATTAATTGTACATTATTTACAAACAGAAATATACAATCTACTAATCCGTAGATTAACCTAATAAGCATTGTGGCCCTCGGTTTTATAAAACTAATATGACAAGATATGGTCAAAAACTAACCAAAAGGATACTCATTCGTAAATATTACTATTTGAAATAACTTATTAAGTATAGGTTGCAAGACATCAAAGCAATTATAGCCTCATAGTCAAAATGAATGGAAAATGACTCATAACCATGAAACTATAATTTTAATCTCTTAGCCTGAGACAGGTTATGGGCCCAGCACTCAAAAATAAAATGTGCTACAAATATTGGTATGCTGGTTTATGCTGTGGCTAGTCATCTACTACTGGACAAAAACTTTATCGCCAGCGGTCCTTCGTCCGTTTTTCGGCATTACATACATAATAATATGTTCAATGAAGTCAGGGAGATATTTTTCTCACTTGATTGGTCTAGACTCTAGACTGTCGTCTAAGATCGCATCGCCGCTAGACATCAACCTACTGCTAAACCACTGGGCCAAGCACAGACGTTTCGTAGACTTGTCTTGCTGTCAAGTTAAACTGTCATCCCATATATTGTACTTTTGTGAATGTATAGGATGATAGTTTGACTTGACAGCAAGAAAAGCCAAGTCTACGCATTGTCCATCCTAGAGGAGCAGCGGCCGTAGCACACACGGGATCCCGACGAAACTTCAAGAGTAGAACTGTCATCCCCTACATTGTACTTTTGTAAATGTATAGCAGTGTTATATTGCAGTGTCAAAATCGACATCTTTTTTGACACTACGTTTGAAAAATTGACACTGACGCTGTAAGACTATAAACGAGATCGTGGTCAAAGGCAGCTAACAAAAAACGTAGTTTTCATCGAGGGCCTCTTAATCTAAGTTCAGTGGTCATTGTCCTGTGCGGTGACGACAGGCCCCCGCGGCAATACTGTGATTCTCTTGGCGTCGTTCAGCTTGGTGAGGTCCGGCTTAATTTCCTGGTCTTGCGTGTCGGCGGAGCTCCAGTACTTCTTGTTGACGAGCATGAGGATCATCAGCGCCGGGAGGTGGATGAGGGAGAACCTGAACAGCTTCCGAGAACTGTTGCTGTCTGATTTTTGGTAGAATTGATACGCTGAAAAAAAGGAGTTATTGAGACGATAAAAAGTAATGACATGTGTCTTAATAATGTTATTAAGAATACTAGCTTAGCTAGGAAGCTAAGTCGTGCCAATCTATTTAAATTATATCTTATTAGTCAATCTCGCAGTAGCCAATTATATATAGGTATCTGCTATCGTGCAACTTAATGGCAAATTTTAGATAAATCAAAAAGATTTTCGTGTTCTTTTTTCACGCCTTTAGCAAACCTATATAAAAATTGCGTAAATATTACTACATTTTGACTAGCACGTGACATTTTCAACCAAGTTAAAAGTTAACATACATACCTAAGTACATAAAATAAATATTCAATGGTAGTGATTCAAGTGCGAACCACATGTTGGTGACTCCTAAGTACGGCGAGGCGAGACACGTCGCTGTGATCACACCCGTGTGACGTAACGCTACCCGCCTGCATAACGCTGAAACAAAACATAATAATATTAGATGTATCATCATCATCATCTCAGCCATTGGACGTCCACTGCTGAACATAGGCCTCCCCTTTGGACTTCCATATGTACCGGTTGGAAGCGATCTGCATCCAGCGACTTCCGGCGACCTTTATAAGGTCGTCTGTCCACCTTGTGGGTGGACGTCCTACGCTTCGTTTGCTAGTCCGTGGTCTCCACTCGAGCACTTTTCGACCCCACCCATTCGACGACCCATTAGATGTATAATAACATTATAATAACCAAGTGCAATAAAAAGACTTGAAGCAAACGTATAAGTGAGTACGCAGAGCTCATACTTGCGTTGCTGTTTAAATACTCGAGGACCGACGCAACAATTGACATCTTAAAAACTTCTGAACAATTTTTTTAATAAAACTTGCACTAAACCCTATGTTAAATGTAAGTCTATAGAAAATAACTACGATTAAAAGTTTTGGAGAAATACGAGGACAAATTTATGTATCTTTAATTTGGGAGCCTCAAAGGATTGCCCGTGTGATTACCTTAGTTTCAACAACACTTAGGTACATATCGAGTTTATAAGCACTTTTTTGAAGTCGGTTAAAATTAAAAATATGTATTATAATTTAGTTAAATTTAGTAATTTTAAAAACAACGCAAACACGATAACCTTCATGATTCATTATAATATAAACAATTTCTAGGAGCTGCGCTTGTATCACGTAGTCTCATCAATCTTTAATGACGCTATAACTACTTCATCTTACATTGTCTAAATCCAAAAAGAATATGGTCAATAAGATACCTAATCGTAGATCACTTGCTTGTCACAGCTTCATAGGACTTTAATATAAATATAAAATAACAGGGCAATATTTCCCTAAATTCTACAATTGGACACATCGTCCAAATAAAAATGTTTAGCCGACACGATGTCACAGAGTGTACTTCCGAGCACGTCACGCACCTAAACACTTACTCGTATAAGCTAAAAATACGTATAGTCCAGTAAAAGAAGAAATGTGGATCGAAAAGTCGAAAGCAGAAAAACTAACTTAGTAACTTTGTTTAGACTAGTTAGGAGATAAACATACTAAAAGTCCCCACCCCTCCGAGGTGAGCCCGAGGGGGGGGAGGCCGAAGAAGTTCCCGTTTTTAGGTATTTTGCTTATATGTCAAAAACTGTGCGTTGTACGATATTTTGTTGTGCTACATTATTAAACCTCATAAAATTTTCTACAACTTCGGCCTTGACACTTTTTATCTATCTCCAATCGTTGTCCAGCTATGAGTTTCCAAACATGGTCTATTTTGAAAACGCTTAAATTAGTTTTCCATACAAAGTCAGTAAAAAAATCTTACAAATAAAATTTGACCAACTTCTGGTTGTCGTAACATAATGAAACTTTGCAAATGTCTAGAAATCTGATGACAATTTAATAATCTGGTACTACTGAGCTGATGTGATGATGGAGCCAGGAGGTGTCTACTGAAACTCATCAATGGCTATTAGTAAAACCGGCGAATTTAGGCTCATTACATTCGGATTGATGAGACGTAGGCACCTCCTGGTCCATTATCAGACCCTCGACAGCAAGTGTAATGAAAAAGTCTCATCGATTCGAATTTAATGTGCCCAAATTCGACGGGTTTACTAATAGTCATTGAAGAGTTTCATTAGACACCTCCTGGCTCCATCATCAGATCAGCTCAGTGGTACCAGATTATTAAACTGTCATCAGATTTCTAGACATTTGCAAAGTTTCATTATGATACGACAACCAGAAGTTGGTCAAATTTTATTTGTAAGATTTTTTTACAGACTTTGTATGGAAAACTAATTTAAGCGTTCTCAAAATAGGCCATGTTTGGAAGCTCATAGCTGGACAACGATTGGAGATAGATAAAAAATGTCAAGGCCGAAGTTGTAGAAAATTTTATGAGGTTTAATAATGTAGTACTACAAAATATGGCACAACGCACAGTTTTTGACATATGAGCAAAAAACCTAAAAATGGGACCTTCTTCGGCCTCCCCCCCTCGGGCTCACCTCGGAGGGGTGGGGACTTTTAGTATGTTTATCTCCTAACTAGTCCAAACAAAGTTACTAAGTTAGTTTTTCTGCTTTCGACTTTTCGATCCACATACCCTTTTTGGGCACTCATTGACTGGGCTAGTATCTGATATTTTTTATTAATAATTAGAGCGGCAGAATATTAATAGCTTTATTTTTTTTTATTTGTCGACAACTTTATTACCATAAAGGTAGTTATTGTGGCAACAATAATTACAAACATTTTATTTTATCCTAGCTTGTGCTCGCGGCTTTGCCCGCGTGCACAAATCCTTTCTTAGCGGAGGTCTAAGTCATAAAATTTATCTATATATTTCAAATTTCAACCCAATCGGTTAATCGGTTTAGGCTGTACGTTGATAGATCAGTCAATCAGTCACTCTTTCCTTTTATATATTAAGATTATTCAGTTACTAATTTCAATGAAGGTTTAATAAAGTAGATAACACTTTTAATAATTATAATTTAACCCTAAACACCCACCTGGATCAGTAACCGCCATCATCCTATACCCGGCTCTAGAGTAATCCGGTCGCAGGTTCCACGACAGAGCGTTGAAGTGTGGGAACTGCCACGAGTAGAGGATGGCGGCGAGGATCAACGCGCCCGAGTCTAGTCCGCCCGTGCACCCCACCCAGCCCATTAGAGGGGGGATCGCACCCACTGGAAGAAAAAAACCTTGTACTTATTTTATTAATCACAAGAAAACTTACAGCTAGCTTAGGACTAGATAGATATACATATATACACGAAGGGCCAATAACAAGTTTTTATAGATATATACAGAAAAAGGTAAAATAGAACAAGACGAAAAAACATAAATTGTGTGCACACTACAGCATTATGAAGAAAAAGAATAAAACTAAAAAAAACTTGAGAGGTGTCAAGGGACACCCGTATGGAACGAAGTTCCCACGATTTACACGATCCTCCCCTCTCCCCCTCCCCCCCTTTAAAGTAGTAAGTCTCTAAGACCGCTGTAGCGGCTGTAACGTTTAACTCAACTTTTTTTCGGATCGCTATAGCGGTCGGGACGTTTCAGTGGATAGCAAAAAGTGTTGACAACTTTTTGTACGAATTTTTTCCGTCTAGTCCCCTTTCACAACGCGCGATAAGGAACTTCGTTCCAAAATCGCGTAAACACCATTTGCCAGTTATTCTTCCGCCAAGTAATAATGAGCATAACTGAGTTCCAGACTGAAGGAAATTGTTAAAAAGTTTCTTTATAATCTTGATGAAAAAGAAATCTCACTTTTTGAAAGATGGTCTTTGCCCATTTATAAGGACTCCAATCCCATCTTTAAACGTTTCGATTATTGTCAAGAAAAATAGAATTCAAATCCTAAACTGTAACTGCTTCTTGCGGTTTTACCAGCGTAATAATATTATTTAGTTAAAACTAGGGTCTTAGTCAAAACAAACATGCACTCCACCTTTTTTTTGAACTCCATAAACAATTTTTGTTTATTGACTTGCAAAAGTGCTCCATTATAGCCTATTGGAATAAACGAATTTTGAGTTTTTTTTTTATTTTGTCTATATAATATATTGTCAAACAATAAGATCAACTATTTAAATACAACTTTATAATTCTTACCGACAGATCCCAACCAGGTGTTCAATATAGACATCCGCTTCATGGGCGTGTAGACGGATGTATAAAGCACCAAGTTGGTCGCACCCAACGCGGCCGTTAGAGGGTTAACTCCGAAATACAGTATACCCAACCCTGTGGCGCTGGTTACTGCTGCGAAACTTATCGCGTGGACGGGTCTGAAAGAGGAAAAAAAATGGGGTTTGTATGCATTTATACTCCAACAGAACAGGGGGCCTAGAAAAGCGCCGATCGTTTGTCGCTATCGCTAAAAAAATGTACTGAGATGACATTCGTTATCGAAAAACAAACGACAACGACTGTCATCTCAGTACATTTTTTTAGCGATAGCGACAAACGATCGGCGCTTGTCTAGGCCCCCAGGGCCTTAGACACTAGACAAGCGCCAATAACATGTGCCTAACGCTAAAAATGTACTGAGATGAAAATCGTTTTCGTTTTTCCACAACGACTGATCAGTGCTGTGATCTTAGTTCATATTATATTTTTAGAGGTACCCACAAGCGATTGCGCTTGTCTAGGGCCCTTGGTTATTGTGAATTAACTCGCAGTTATAAGTAGATCGAAATAAGAAACAAAAAACCATTTATTGAGACAAAAGAAAAAGTAGCCAGCATAAAACAGCAGTCGTTTTATATTAATAGAAGTGTTTTTGGACAACAGAGAGAGTGCTGCGTGTGTTTTCAAAAGACATTTTAAAATTTTCTAGTAGAACGAGACTACTAGCACGAGGCTCTTCTGACGTCAAGCGTGATTATTATACGTAGTCGCAGTGCAGTGTTTCTAATGTGATAGGTACTTTGTTGTGTGCTATACAATATTGCACATTTTGTCATTCTATCACTAGATAGATATAGATATGTTGGGAGATTTTCACTCAGGGCTTTGTTTCCATACCTTGGCGTTGTACTTTACCCAGACGGTACTAAATATATCAATAACACAAGTGATATTTTAAAAATCCTTTTTAAAAACAAGCTTTTATTATTATTACCATCTAGCCCCATAAAGAACTCGTCAAGACGAATCAAATGAGCCCAAACTCGTTGGGGTTACGTCTTTTAATTACGAAGTTCCTATAGCCACCTTCCAGCTCCATCATCAAATCAGCTCCATGTCATAATAATATTGCATTGTCATCCGATTTATACACGCATGCAAAATTTCTCAATCGGAAACCGGGAAGTATGTCAAATTTAACTTGCAAGATTTGATTACAGACAGAAAGACAACAGACAGGTGAAATTAAATAAAAGCCTGTAATAAAAACGATTGTTCGTAGTGCGTTAAATTATCAATTCTTTAACACGTTCATGGACACTCCGTCGATAGGCGTAAAAAATATAATTTCGATGTGGCACCACGTCCATCGACGTCCGACTTCCAACCGTCCCCCACCGACAATGTCTCATCACACTTCTATTGCTCTGCTTGTTATGATACCCGCCTATAGACGGTACCGTCCATGGCCGTAATGGTCATAGTGCTCACATTCTAAAATGTTTGATATGTCTTCCGTCTACAGACGTTATCGTATATAGCCATAGGTATATATGTAGGTTGCTGCCATAACAGACATTATAATAATCTATTACATATGACAATCCGCCTACAGACGTTGTATGGAAATTGGTATGTCATATTGTATTTTTTTTAATAATGCAAGTGTCCATGAACGTGTTAATATCATTCGAGTGACGCAATAGAATAAGGGCAAGGTTTCTACAAACGCAGTGTCTCAAATTGCGAAGCTAATGTTGCTTGCCAAGAGCGCATGAACACATATCGATTAGAACAATATTATTGATACTTTGTAAATACATAATATTTATCTGCATAATTTGCGCAGTAGCATTTCTATTTAATTAACATTAGGTCATTATTAAAATCATTAATTATAATAATTATTATGAAAATCACATCACACAATCAATATAATAAAGGTGCCCCAACCGTGCCAGTTATTCTACCGCCTGAGCAGTGATGTGCAAACATTACTGTGCTCCGGTAGGAGGGCACTGTAGCTAGTGAAATTACTGGGCTAAAGAGTCTTAACATCTTATGACTCTTGAGTGAGAAGCGTTGGTGCAGTGCTCCTAGAATTTCACATCATTGTGAAATCCTAAGTAGCACTGTACTAATATTATGGGCAGCGTTATTTCTTAACATCAGGAGAGCGTCTTGCTCGACTTCTACTTCATCACATAAAAACAAGTGAAATTTTAAAAATACTTTTTAAAAACAAGCTTTATTTATTATTATTATCTTGCATCATAAAGTACTAGTCAAGACGAATCAAATGAGCCCAAACTCGATGGGGTTGCGTTGTTTTATGACAAAGTTCCTATGGGCACCTTCCAGCTCCATCATCAGATCAGCTCGATGTCATAAAAATATTGCATTGTCATCCGATTTACACACGCATGCAAATTTTCAGCTCAATTGGAAACCGGGAAGTGGGTCAAATTAAACTTGCAAGATTTGATTACAGACAGACAGACAACAGACAGGTGAAAGTAATATAAAGCTTGTAAAAAGGTGAAAGTTGTTTTTGTCTTCATTATAACATTACTAGCTGCGCCCAGCGATTTTACCCGCTGTATATTGTATAGCCTATGTGTTATTCCAGGGGCTATTTATACAACATTTCAGCTCAATCGGTCCACCCGTTTAGGCGTGAAAGAGTAACAAACACACATCCACACATTCTTACAAATTTTCACGTTTATAATATTAGTAAGGTGTTAGTTACTTTCCATGTCTAAAATGCTGGACTGATATAGCTGAATTTTGATAAGTAGCTAGTTAAAATCATGGAACAACAGATAAATAGGTACCCTATGTCTTCTGCAGCTAAAATCAGTAGACACTGCATATTATAGTTCTTACTAAAATTATAAAATACTATAGTCACCTCTTCACGACCAAACGACTGAATCGATTGAGCTGAAATTTTGTGTATGGGTAGATTAGACCCTGGAATAACACAAAGGGTGCCTTTCTGCGGGTAAAACCGTCAAGACACATTTAGTATTAATTACATACAATAATTGATATTAATTAAGAACTTTGTTTACATTAAAATACATAGTACAGATCCGCCATAGTTTGAAGACTCTTGATATTATAATATTATTACTTTGACCTTAAGAAAAACATGCTTTATCTCACATAAGTTTTTGTTAGTGTGATAAATTCAAATTCAACAAATATTGTACATATATCAGAACTATCAGTTTTTTCGTCACTTAAAAAGTTTGGAAAAGTACATTGTTTATGTAGCTGATTAAAATGTTTTCATTAGAGTAATTATTAACAGGATGTTCTCTTTTTTTCAATGTTTGTCCATTAATTGTATAGTAATCTATACTCGGATTGAACAAGGAGAATCCTTTTTGTAAACAAATGAGTTCCTACACCAAAAAAAAGATTAAGTAATGGAAGGTCTGTCAAAAGAAAAAGATTTCAATAAATAAAATTGCTTGAGTTTATATTTTTCTTAAAATTCAAAGAATTAATATTATAAATGATATTTTTGTATTTTTTTGCGCACAGATATTATTATTTATTAAATTAAAAAAATGTAAAAGATTTTGTAGAAGAAAAAAAAAAAGTGAGAATGGTATCATCGGTGATTATGACAGTTGTTCAAAACATTTTGTGCTCGGAGTGAATTTTTGTTATTGAAAAAGTTGTTTTCGTTTGGTAAAAGGTTCTGTTAAGTTATTGTTGTGGTGTTATTTGTTACTTTTATGTTTTAATCATTTAATGGAAATAAATATTTAAAAATAACGTTTTGAGAAATTAAATTGTTATGAAAATACAATCTAAAGTTTTGTTTGATGTTTTTTTACGTAACCTTTGTCATGCTAACTGTCAATACATCTATTTTCATGCTTAGCTTATATATTTTTATAGATTTTTTATAATAATAAATAGTTAGTGGTTCAGCAGTTTTATCCGCTTAACAAATAGTAGCCTAGTTATGTGTTATTCCAGGTCCTGAGGTACATAGGTACCAAATTTCATTTTGGCGACAAGTGTCACCCGTAAACCGATAAATACACCCATTATAAGGTCATCGTACGAAGAAGGAATAAACATAATCCACCGCCGAATATATCCACATCATGTCTTTTTAAAAAGTAATTAAATTATTACTATAAAAAAATAGACAACGATTTAATTTAAACAAAATTTTATAACAAAATTTTGCAAATTTTTAATTTCTGCCCTTTTGTTTTTATTTAGCTTAGGTATAAGTTTGGTCAATATCTATTATAATAATTATAAATACGGCACAAGCGAAACCGCGCGCTGTTATTATATATATAACGATACTTGCTTCAAAAAATGTTTATTAGCTCTGCCTCTCACTTTTGACACTAACATATAGTGACATTAAGGTGCTTACAAAAAGATCTAGGATTATGAAATAGAGTATAAGCCTTTTATCCAAACAACACATGTCTTTAGCATGTGGTTAATAACCCACACTAATGCTTTTTATTTTCCTTCTGCTGATTGGCTGTTATATGAAACAAGGATTGAAATTAGTTAAACCTAATGAGTTTCATCATCATCATCTGCCTATCCTTGCCCTAATCCCACATAACGTAGAATAGAATAGAATAATACTTTATTTCGTACCAAATATTTACAAAGAAACTTAATGAGCTAGATATCTTGTTAGACCTCTGTTGTAGTTCAAACTAACCTTTATATTAATTTACTCGTTTTATATGTTTGAATATGGAATATGTTTTGTTTATGTCTTATTGAGAAAATTACATTGAATTGGACCAACGTAATGTTCGTTTTACTTCCACGGAATAATATAATAAACTAGTTATTTTCATCAGGTTATGGTCCTTTCACGAGAACATGGCTTCAACAGCAGGTAATCCTGCAGCAGCAGCTATACCAGTAATTGAAAAATTAAAAGGGTATGAAAATTATGTAAACTGGAAGTTTCAATTGAAAATGCTGCTCATACATGAAGACCTGTGGGATGTTATCTCCGAGGATGAGGCTGAAAGTGCTGAAAAAGACCCAAATTTTAAGAAAAGGTCGTTGAAAGCACTGGCAAAAATTTGTTTGTCAGTACAGCCAGCTGCATACATGCATGTCCGAAAGGCGGAGACAGCCCGTGAAGCCTGGTCCAATTTGAAAAAGGCTTATGAGGATAAAGGCCTTACGCGACGACTGAGTCTCCTCAGAATATTGTTTGCCACCAAATTGAGTGACTTCAAAGACATGGAGGCGTATATTGCAAAAATTTGTGATGTGAGTCAACAATTGAGCGACATTCAGTCACCTCTTGATGATGATTTTGTCGCGGTTATTATGTTGAGCGGTTTGCCTGCCGAATATGATCCCTTAATCATGGCACTAGAAAACTCAAATATTTCACTATCAAGTGAAATTGTAAAAGCCAAATTGATGCAGGAAGTACAGCGGCGCGGTGACAAAAATGAAGAAGGCTCAACAACAGCGCTTGTTTCACATAAGAAAATAAGATGTTTCAAGTGTAAGAAGTTAGGACACACATCAAAACAATGCAAGGGGGGAGCAAGTAACAAGAAAGAGAATAGTAACGGAGAGGCGATGTTAACTGCATTATCGACGTGCGTGCGTAAGGATGTGTGGATTGTCGACTCCGGTGCCAGCAACCACATGTGTAACGACAGGGACATGATCACTGATTTTGTGCCTGGTTTCATAACTGAAGTGAAAGTGGCGAATGGTGAAAAACTCTTTACTCGCGGTCGCGGCAATGTGATAGTAACCTTAAAGCATAGTATAAAGACAATAAGTAATGTCTATTACGTGCCAAATTTGGCAACCAATTTGTTATCTGTCAGTGCTTTGACAAGAAAAGGATTCAGAGTTATTTTTATAGATGAAAATTGTAAAATATATAAAAATGATACCTTGATAGCGTCAGCTAAACGCGAATGTGGTGTGTATAGGCTTGAAACTGTAGAGTCTGAGCG
The DNA here is from genome assembly GCA_947507615.1 of Hemithea aestivaria. NCBI lineage: Eukaryota > Metazoa > Arthropoda > Insecta > Lepidoptera > Geometridae > Hemithea > Hemithea aestivaria. The sequence continues at coordinate 14,810,137 of OX382331.1, forward strand.
GAGTGATACATCAGTTGTAGGGCATAATAATTGTTCAGCTTTTACAGAATGCAACGAGGCTGTGTCGATGGAGAGTCAAACAGGCTCAAAAGCTTCGCCAGCGGTGCAAGAGGATGTACCACAAACCCAAAAGGCGTCACAAGTAGAGTGGCACAAACGACTAGGTCACCTTAACGTGCGTAGTATGCAAGTCCTAAAAGGTATGAACTCTGGAATAGATTACGATACTTCTACGTTCGAGTCTTGTATTTCTTGCATTCAGGGTAAACAAATTAGATTACCGTTCCCGAAAAAGTCTTTCAGTCGTGCGACTGAGATATTAGGGCTAGTGCACATGGATTTATGCGGGCCCATGCCGGAAAAATCGATTGGTGGTTCAAGATATTTCTTTTCACTTATAGATGATTTTTCGAGAAAGACTTTTGTTTATTTTCTGAAAACTAAAGATGAAGCTTTTACTAAATTCATGGAGTTTAAGGCTTTAGTTGAAAATCAGACCGGGAAAACACTGAAAAGCATTCGTAGCGATAACGGCACTGAATTTATTAATACTCGTTTTCAGAATTTCTTAAAGAAACACGGTATTCGCCATGAGACGACTGTTCCTCACTCGCCAGAACAGAATGGTGTGGCAGAGAGAGCCAACCGCACCATCGTGGAGAAAGCCAGGTGCATGCTTCTTGGTGCCGGGCTGGATCAAAGCTTCTGGGCGGAAGCTGTAAACACCGCCGTATATTTGAAAAATAGGTCCCCCACGAAAGCTGTTAGAGGAACTACGCCCGAAGAAAAATGGTCCAAACAAAAGGTACATCTAACTCACCTTAAAGTATTTGGATGTATGGCTCATATACGGATAGAAAACAGAAAGAAGTTTGATGCAAAAACTAAACCGTGCATTTTTGTAGGATATTGTCAAGACACCAAGGGCTATAGGTTCATTGACCCTACGAGCATGAAATGCATAACGAAGGCCAGAAATGTAACATTTCTGGAAAATGTTTTCTATCGTCCTGAGAAGGATAACGGTTCTTTAAAAGAACGTGATGTACTTGTCCACATCTCTCCATCTAAATGTAACTGTCAGCCTGTTAGTGTAGTAGACCCTGCACATTTAGATTCAAATGATGATTCTATAACTCCAAGTAATGCTGGAGCTGATGAATCAGTTGGGCAGGCAGATGGAAGTAGAGATATGTCTCTAGATGTTACTGACAGTAGTGAAACAGATGATTTTCGCGATGAAAATTATATTCCAGATGAATCGTCGTCGTACGAGTCGTTGGAATACAACGAGAACGCTCAGCTGGCATCACAATGCATCTTCGTGGCTGAAGTAGATCGTGCTGACGACGAGCCACTCACTGTGAAGGAGGCGCTGGAAGGCGAGGAATCTGCGAAATGGAGAGAGGCGATGGACGATGAGTACAAGTCATTTATTGTCAACAAATGTTGGACACTGACTGATTTACCGGCAGGACAAAAGACTGTGAAGAGTAAATGGGTGTTTAAGAAGAAAAGAGGACTTAATGGTGAAGTTTTGAGATTTAAAGCTCGTTTGGTAGCCAAGGGCTATACACAAAGGTATGGAGAAAATTATTTTGAGACGTACTCACCTGTAGTCAGATACTCAACTGTAAGGACAATACTTGCTCTAGCCGCTGAACATAACATGGAGGCGGATCATCTTGATGTTAAGACAGCGTTTTTAAATGGTGATCTGTCTGAAACCATTTATATGGAGCAACCAGAAGGCTTTCGTGACAAGAGGAATCCTACAAAAGTATATCGCCTAAATAAGGCAATTTATGGTCTTAAACAAGCGTCCAAAAGTTGGTATGACAAAATAAATGACGTATTAGTAAGAAAACTGAAATTTAAGAAGTTTTCGTCGGAACCTTGTGTGTTCATGAGAAATACTGCTCGAGGTTTGAGTTTTATTTGTCTGTATGTTGACGATATCATCTTATTTTCAAATAATGAGATTGATAAGTCTACAATCAAGAAACAGCTGATGTCTCAATTCGATATGAGAGATTTAGGGCCAGCGCATCACTTTCTCGGCATGAGACTTTGTAGAAAGGAAGAAGGTGGTTTCACCTTGGATCAGTCAAGTTACATTAAAAATGTTTTACAACGGTTTAATATGGCCGAGTGTAAACCGGCTGTTACCCCAATGGAGTGTGGTTTGAAACTGTTGAAAAATGACTCCAAATGTGAAAACTTGCAGTACCGAGAGTTGGTGGGTTGTCTGATGTTCATAGCTGTTTGTACAAGACCGGACATTTCGCACGCAGTGAGTGTCCTCAGCCAGTTTAACGAAAGCTACGGAGAGGATCACTGGAAGGCTGCGAAGCGAGTATTACGTTACCTGAAAGGTACACTGAACCATTGTTTAACTTATAAAAAGAGTGGTTTGTCTGTCAGTGGATATGTAGATGCAGACTGGGGCTCTGATGAGCTGGACCGGAAGTCATTTACTGGTTACATCTTCAAGATTGGTAACTGTGCTATCAGCTGGCAAAGCAGGAAACAGAAAACAGTAGCACTTTCAAGCATGGAAGCGGAATACTTAGGTCTATCAGATGCTTGTAAGGAAGCTTTGTTTATAAGGAGTTTTATGCATGAATGTCTTGGCGTTAACGTTACTGTACGTATCTATAATGATAATCAATCTGCGTTGGCCAGGGCAACAAACTCGATGTATCACTCCCGAACGAAACATATTGACATTCGTCATCATTTCGTACAAGACATTGTTAAGCAAGGGTTTGTTGATCTGCAATATATGTGTACGAATGATATGATGGCGGACGTATTAACTAAACCTCTTAGCGGGGATAAAACGCGTAAATGTGTTAACCAACTTGGGTTAAATAGTAATGTAGTTGGTTAATGTTTGATATATATAGTAAGTTTAGTTTGAGGGCCAGTGTTAGACCTCTGTTGTAGTTCAAACTAACCTTTATATTAATTTACTCGTTTTATATGTTTGAATATGGAATATGTTTTGTTTATGTCTTATTGAGAAAATTACATTGAATTGGACCAACGTAATGTTCGTTTTACTTCCACGGAATAATATAATAAACTAGTTATTTTCATCATATCTAAATGCTAGGGGGAATGCTTTACGTAGGGTCGGCACAAAACGTTTTCTTCTTCCGTTTTACTATAATGTGTTGTTTTTGTTTAATGTAATTTTTCTATTGGTCTCAATAGTGCATTCTATTCTATATCATATGTTATATCATCATTCGCTTTCCTTAATTTAACAACTTTCATAAAATATGTATAACCTAACATAGGCGGATTTAGGGGGGGGGGGGCAAGGCCCCCCCAGAAGCATTGTAGAGGTACGAATTTTGCACATATTTCATGGTCAAGATTATAATTTTTTTTTCGGCGCTTGCAGCAAGCTGCTCGCGCACTTATTATTAAGTATATTTGAACTTTCTAACTGTTCAGAGCGAGCTAAACACACAGTTTTCGTAGTAAAAATTATTATATTTTTGCCCGTCTGCACCTTGGCCCTCCCCCAGAACTAAATCCTGGATCCGCTAGTGTAACCTAACTTCATCAACCTGAGGAAACTATCCTCCTTCGGGTCTATTGGCTAATTCACACCCACTACGATTGATGACCGATTACGATTTGAACTTCAAACTTCAATGTAATAATACTTTTGTAATAGATATAAGAACCATTTTAGATTAAGAACCATTGTAGATTGGAAATAAATAAATTTATTTATTATGTCGCTCTTTAACACGGGCTAAGCCCGGGCCTTTTTATAGGCTTACACGGAGAAAAAAGTCCAACGCGCAGAGGCCTTTTTGAGCTTTTAATATAAATGTAATGGGTGACACTTATTGGAGTCTGTCTGTGAGTCCATCCATAGAAAATGGGCTCAAAGACAGTCTCCGCCAAGTGACAGGACTATTGCTAATTAATGGAAACTACTTCAACTAGGCTATGGATGAGTATTCTAAATGGATGGTTAATGAGGCTATTGCTAGGACTACGGCACCTGCCACTTCAGTCCCATTAGGAGATATATAGGCAGGTGATGACTCGCCACTCACTAAACGGGCCCCCATAAAGGCCGGCATTACATAGCCGACGAGAAGGGCAACGTTGGTGCAAGTGGCTGGAGGGGGAGAGGTGTCCCTGGACTTTAAACACGTAGGCCAACTCGCCACTTATGCTTCACATCCTCCCTCCGAGCGAAAAGCTCTCGCGACTCCACTCTGGCCGGCCAATGAAGGCAAGCACAGAGGTGGGGGACTGTTCCTCGTCAGTGTTCACTCCGACCGGCCGGTAAAGGCAAGCCGGAGATGAGGAACAGAATCCTCCCCCGGGAGCACTCGGGTCCGTGGGGTCGCTACTCCCCAACAGCTCGCCATAAGCTGCCCTGCGGTGTTTATTATTATTATTATTTAATGTACATTACTGCGTTCGTTATTTTACTCATATTAATGAGGAGGTTAAAGTAAGTAATGTACGCAATTTTATCTATGGATTCTGGTGTTTTACATGTCATTGGGATATAGCCAATAGATCCCCTGTAAGTACAGACTATACTCACTCTAATAAGCCTTTAACCAGCACTCGGTTCTTAGTCCTAGACATCTGCGCGTCGAAGGGCACCTCGTGGTATTGGTTGATGGAGTTAGCCGCGGACGAGACGAGACCAGTCCCAGCCGCGCACAGGGCAAACGTCATCAGGTTGAAGGGAGCGGGCGCGAGCGCGTATCCCGCCATTGAGGTCATTACTACTAACGCTGCAAAACGACATTTACAATGAAGAGGGGAAAGGGAGGCATTTGCCCAGCGGTGGGACAAAACGAAAAAGAGACTGAAAATAAAAAATAATGAAAACATATTTCTGCTGTAAATCCTGCTAATATTATAGACGCGAGAGTATGGTCAGGCCCATGACACTCGGTACAATTGTCGACCAGTAATTACCTACTACTACTACATTGAACACGTAACGTGCGTATACTCATCATAGTGTGTGTAAACTACGTAGGGTTGCTACGAAACTCACTTTGCAGCAAGTGGTACGTGTTAAATCGACTAGATGGCGCTTTATGCAATATCCGGCAGGGTCCATAAATTATAATTATTAGCTACGTAATGTTATTTTTAGTTTAGAAATATTTAATTTGTGGAAAATGAATACACTTAGGACCTATTTGAATACATTTAGGGCTGTAAATACATTTAGGACCCATTTGGAATCTAAAAAAACTTCAGATTTTTGTTGGAATAACTGATTGGTAATATCATTCATACACCGAACGATAAAACCCAATTTATAATGTAATGTTATATCTTAACCCCTTACCGCATCTTGTACCATAAATGAACCAAACCACAAATCTCCTCATAAAATGAAAAACCGGAGTATTTTTCAACGTTTTCTGCTTAATGTTGCATATTTGAAACATACTCTTCACAAATAATTCAAAAGACCGCCATCTATGAGGAGTTACACAAACAAAATTGTAGTTGAAAGTTCAGTGTACAGGTTACAACAGGTTAAGCGCGGAACTAAGATTTGAAAAATTGCAAATAATTAGTAAATATTATCAAAACCTCTTGAAAAAAATAGAACGTGTTGGAGATACATTCCCCTCCATGAAAAAGGTAAATGTATGTTTGTTTTTGTTTCTAAGAAGCGAATAAATTTATTTATCTGTGTGGATCTGATATGAACCGTTATGCAGAAATATTCTATTGACCATTTATATCTTAGGTTCATATTTGGCACATCATGCTGTAATGTTATAAATTTTGAATAGATATTTATTTATTTTTTTAAAGAAAGATTTTATAAAAAGGAGATATTATTATTATCGTAGCATACTACGGAGCACTCTAGACCTATGATGGATTTTATGGTGGTATTCACACCATTACACAATATATTCTCGATGATAGCAGTACATCTTTCCAATGACGACACTTATGCGAGACCAGCTCGCAATAGACCGTCTGTGGTGATCCCTGAAACAGACCTGGATGCTGCATAAAACTGGATGGTTCCCTAAAAATGGTACTTACTACAGAAATTGAGTTTTCTGGTGATTTATCTTTACCTACTCCGATAGGTAATGGATTTCGAAACACCTTTTAATTTTTCAAGTATGTGTTGGATTTGGATCCATAGATCCGTCTAGTTCAGGAGACCGTTAGGAATTTCGTGGAAAAGCGTCCTGAGAAGCCGATGAACGTAACTGAACACGATTTAGAACAATTTGTGGTAAGGTTGTAAGTCGTCAGGGTCAGGGTTGGGCGTGTACGTACGTTAGTAGCAAACCTATGACAGAGGGAAGACGTTATAAGAAAAAAGGGGAATCATACTAGTCAGCCCCTTCCCTTGTCCCTTGCCCCATGCAGTGACAACATACAGCCAACACATGAGGGGAGTGGATCTTCTCATGCTTGTCTCAGATATTACAGATACAGATAAGATCGAAAAAGTTTTACCACCGTATATTTTTGCACTTGATAGGTATGATAATATATCTATCAACACATGGCTTCTATACAGACATCGATTTCACGATAATGAAGCTTCGTAGCCTTTAGCTGACTTCAAAGTGTCTGTGGCTGAAGCATTGTGTAGAGCCAATAAGCCCACTAATGAAAAAAGAGGATATCCTAATATTTTGGGGAACCAAATCCAGATAAAGAAAACTAAATGATCTATTACAGTGATGCCTTTACATGATGTGCTGCTGGACAAAATGGATCACCTTTCTGATTGGAAAACCATACAACTTTGTAAGGTGCCAGGCAGCAGTGGAAGGTCCTTTGTTGAATGCCAGAAATGCAATGTCAACCATGTTTGAATGAAAAAATAAGTTGTTTCTTAATATTTCATGCGATATAATTTGAAAGGAAGTTAGTAGTTACATAATAAATAATTAGTATTAGAAATAAAAGTGTTGATATTCTTTCATCATCGGTAATTAAAATTACAATTTCGGCATAATGTGCCATATATGTGCCAACGATAAAAACCTCATTTTCTGGGATATTTCTTATATTAAGAGAAAAATAAAAAAATACGGCTCTATTTATTTCCCATTTTCTATAAAATATATTTTTTTCATGGCGAAAAAAAAAATCATGCGGTAAGGGGTTAAAATTAAATATTATTATATACGCGCTATTGATTACTGCCAACTGCCAACCCTGTGCATGTAGCCAACTCGTAGACCACTTGGCGGGGAGGAAAAAAATTTGGCGGGGGGAGGTGAGTGTCGCTTCTTTACGTAGTAATAGTATCTATTCTTTGGTATGGTTGTGTGTTAGTTACCTCTTCATGTTTAAATCGTTGAATTGAACGAGTCGAAATTTGGAATGTGGGTAGATTAGACTCTGGATTAACACATAGGCTCATTTTTAGCGCATCAAACTGTTTTTATATAAGATAGATAGATTTTTTTTTTTTTGTCATAGGTTAGCCTTTGACCACAATCTCGCCTGAAAGATCAGGCATCAAAGGAAAGGGCGCATCGTCGCTTAAGAGAGCGATGAGGCCGTAGATGGTAGTAGACTAAACCTAGAAGGCGGCTTAAATCCCTCCCTGCCTTCACTGAAAATCATGCCATGAACATTTTTGAAAGATCTTCAGCATCCTAGTCCCCTTGATATCACTATGTAAGTATGTAAAGAAAGCAATGCATAAAAAGTTTAATAAAATATTCACGAGGCGCGCAGCTAGTTTTCAATACTTACAGGTCAATCTAAATTTAGATAGCATCATGCTATACTGTAAAATATTCTTTTTCCTGTCAACAGACGGTATTTCCTTCCACATTCTGTTGTCCTGTTGCACTTTACTCTTGATGGTGGCTGTGGTGGGTTGTATTTGTGTAGCGATCGGCATTTTGCTCTTCCAGACATGTGAAGTTGATATACGAGCCAGTTGCTGCGATAGAGAGCCATCCTGTCACAAAAAAAAAAAAATCAGGACATTTCACACAACGCCACCTAACCTCAAGCTAAGCACCTTAATGCTTGTTATGGTGGTTAGGATAATGGATATAATACTTATATACTTTTCTTTTGTAAATACATACACTTATAATAGATACAGAGAGCCACCCAGACCAGAAACATATATCTGTGGATCACACAAACATTTGTCTCATGCAGGAATCTTCGGCGTTACAGGCGAGTATTAGCCCACCGCACCACAGAGGTCGTTAAAATAATTTGGAATTCAGGACTCTTCTCACGGTGCTTGGCCTAATTGATCCATTTACTTTCAATAACAAAGGTAATTTTTGTAAGCTAAGTAATGTTACTATTTGTCAGAGCAATTTAAATAGGCAGAAGTGCATCCTATGAGAAAGAGACAGGATTGCTTGGTACATTGTTAACAATAAGCCTGTTTTTGTCTTTTTTAATATACAATATAATATCTGCTAAAAATCATTAAAATTAAACATCTTGAAAGGTATTAATATAAAATATACTAAAATTCATAAAGCATAATTATAATAAGTCAGAGTCAAATCACAATTTATAGGTTGTGTGGCTAACCTATATGTTGCAGTTTCAGGTCGCCGAGATTACTACAGGGCCTGCAACATGATCTAACGACTGCCTCTTACATATCTTATAGGACACAGCCGGGACCCACAGTTTTACGTGCCTTCCGAAACACGGAAAGCACGTAAAACTGTGAAAACTTTTTTGCATGTTTTTAAAAGCATGTAAAAACATGCAAAAAAGACACACAGAGAATATGATAATGAGGCAGATTACGTGATTATCATCCAGTAAAAAGTTTAAATTTTTTTAAAGGGTAGAAAATTTTAAGTAAAAAATTGCAATATCTTTAAGTTATCTATTGACCTTAGAACTATACTATCACATGGGTGAAAAACTTATCATTTTGTAAACCTGGGTAAAAAGCATATTATCTAGGTACTTTTTGTGAACATGTCAGAAGTTCAAACTTATTTTATAATTATAATCAATGTACCTAGCAACAACTTAAATAGAATGTCCAATCACATATTAAAGGCCATTAATAATAGTTAATATTTAAGATCAAGTTAGTCAGCCATAAATTTAATAATAAGCAGTGACAATAGGCATAGACAATTTAAACAAAAAAACAAACAAAGAACTTTAAATCTCTCTATCTATATAGGTTCTAAGACATTGTATTTTTGTTGTATTGGTTTATAATAATTCTTTACTTCAGAAATTGAAAACTACTTAGACTACAATGTTTTCATACATATATTATATCAATCTGACCCTATGACTTGCAAAGGTTAATGTTAGAAGAGAAATTAGAAACTGATTGCAAAGTGTGAAATAAACATTATTATTTACAATGTCACGTTTAATCTATAATATTTGTTGCTAGAGATATGTTACTATTCTACTAACATTATAGATTCCAAAATGAAATTATTACATTTGCCTCAACCTCCCTCCTCAATCTTGGTGCAAAACACCAAATTTTTCATTAAAAATTAGAGACAATTTAAAGCTAAATTAATTACCCTCTTTTTATACAATGAAGTAAGAAGACACTCTCCTGATGGTAAGAGATAATGCTGCCCATAATCAGAACAGTGCTACCCAGTACCATACATGTAGAATGTAGATAGTTTAAATTTCAGAATCATATTATGTATGCTAATATTATGTATATAATAAATTTAATAGAATATTAATAAAACTTACTCCAATTTTGAGCAGCACCGACTTAGTAGAGAGTCCCAGATTGCCATGCTTCAGGCACAGTCTGCAGAGTAGAACTTTTTGGTAAGACATGTCACTTTACAGGTGTATATTTTGAGTCAACATCCTGAAAATTATCATAACAACCTTTAGCTTTGATTGTAATATGACTGATAGTGTAGGTAATTGGAGTAACCAGTTTTGATAGGAAATAAAGAGCATTAAATCCCCTAATTAATTATTATTTATTATTAATGAAATAGTTATTTATGAAACAGTTTTTACACATTATTAATGTAAAAGTTATTTATGAAATAGTTTTTACAAATTATTAATGAAATAGTTATTATTAATTTTATATTCCAACAAAATTCTGATAAATGTAGGTATTGAATCAACCATGTATGGAAAATTAGTAATTACTAAGGTTTTAAATACTTGCCAATTAATTCTCAAAATTAAAAATGCCAAACAAATTAAGTAAACACAATATATACCAAAATGATACTTTGTCTCTAAGTGACCATTTAGAATTAAATTGCAAAAAGCCGACCGCTTCCGGAGAGAAATTAAACAGAACTGATTAAATGCCTTCTTCCCAGCTAAAAAAATGATCGCAATAGGTACATTGCAGATTTTCGAAAATTATATTTATTCTTGGCTAAGAAGTATGGAATTCATTATGGTGTACATATTATTAATTTACAGGGCAGAATTCTCTAATTGTTTCGTAAATGAAGTAGTTTTTGAATAAACTAGTGATTACGAAACCACATTATTATGGTTATCTTAGAAAAAGTGTTATCGATTATCGTGTAAATGTTTATTATCTGAATAATATGGATCTACAATACTTACGTAATGGATAGACGTTTTGAACTAGAGTTCATAAAACAACCCTTCGTGACACCATATAGTTTGTTTTAGATTATTTACGTTTTAAAAATATGCGAAATCAAAAACATTTGAGGTTATTTTTGTGAACCTGACAACCCTGACCAAAGAGCATATAAAATAAGAGTGCGCACTTCATACAATTATTTGAATTCGTAAAATGTATGAAACCAGATCCAAAGTTTAACCAACATGACGAGAAAAAAAATACCAACATAAAAAAAAACAACTTTATGAATAGGGATGATCTAAATCAGTCGATAGATTATCGACAAATATTTATCGATATCGATAGTCGTGGTTCTAGCATATAGGGATGGTCCTACATATACATAATAAAATAAGAGGAAATAAAACTAAAAGATTTTTTTACATTTCGATTTAATAAATCTAATAAATTTATTTCAACATATTTAATTATAACAAGGTTTGTGTTACAGCACTTATTATATAATCTCATAATAAAACTTATTAACGCACAGGCTTTATTAATGTCCGATTTTTAAAACTATAGCGAATCCCAAGTGTTCTTCATAACTAAAAATTGTAAAACGGCATAACTCACGTATATTAAACGTATTTAGAATATCTCAACCACGGTTTCGAACAATTATTACGATCTTTCATCAGGAGTTCATGCATGCAGTAAAGGAGGCTGTCCGAAAATATTATACCTGAGTTGTGCCGTTTTATAGTTTATTAATGTCTACATACAAAGTATTAACAATAATATTGATTGTGTGCAGAATGTATTGTGAATTGTGGATAATACAGTGGCCCTAGTATGGACCTAGCTTTGTCAATATTATTGCCAGTATGCGGCCAAGTATTGCATTTATCAGCAGAATAACAAAAAAAATACATAGTATAATGTAATCTCTCAAAAAATTATGAGAACTAAAATGTTTTTCTGATAGGCTAGCCGCATACATGCAATAATACAGTACATACTAATACAAATAAAATTATTGCCCGTGTGGTCAGCCGTACATATTTTGGTATACTATAAACTAAGGCGAAATGATTAATCTTATTTGGTACTCAGTAACTTAACTTCAACATAATCATTAATAAAAACATGCACACCTATCACTTATTGCTAATTTATTATATTATCATGGCAGATTCAGATATTTCTTGATGGTGCAGAAAGGCACAACAACAATCTTTACCTTGACTTTGGGGCTTACGGCCCCAAAATGACTATATTTTGTCCATCAAGTAAACACAAGTAACGTAGCATGGATAAGTTTCCTCTACTCTGGTACAAAATCATACTATGGGGATTTTCAGTTGACGCTGACAGCATTTTGAGCCGGAGAGAATGCAGATATCACAAATACTTTTAAAACTGATGAAGACAAATTTTCCAATTGTTTGGTGCTTTTTCTTAGAGATGCTAAAGTGCACTTCGTCTTTTGAAGTTGCATTATTAATTTCTTTTTTCTAGGTGTTACATCTGAAAAATAATTGAAAATTAAATCAATAATTATTTTTTATGTTCTATTTGCTAAGTATGAACAGTGGATGGCATGTCGCAAACAAGCAATTAGTTTAATGTTGAGCACTCATGAGTTGAGCACATACATAGCCTTTATTTATAGTCAGCGTTTTAAAATAGTCACGGGGCTTGCAGCAAGCAGCTCGTACATCTACTTGAAATAATCCAACTAATATTATCAATAATACCAATTTGTAAGTGCTCGGGCTTTCAATAGACAGTTTTTATTTATTTTTTATGTAAAGAAGTAAGAAGACGAGTAAGACACTCTCCTGATCTTAAAGAGATAACGCTGCCCATAATCAGTACTGTGCCACCCAGGATTTTACAATAATGTAAAACAGTTATAAATAAAATACTTACCCTGTGAATTTATTCGCAGGAATTCTCCAATAACTTGATCTGACAAAGGTGCTGATGATATATGAAGTTTTGGTATCGCCTTTTTTTCAAACGTGTCTTTGATTTGGTGAAATCATTTTTTGAAAAATGTATCTCACATGTTTCAAGTCATACAGTTTATCAACAGGAAGATATGCTAGATCTTCATTGCCAATTGCTCTCACCCATTCACCACACCTGGAAAAGAAAATGATTTTTTATCTATCAATAAATCTCAAGAGTTTAAACATGTCTCATATGGTATTAAATGATAACAAAATTAGGCGAGCACCTACTGCAAATAATGAAACATTATGATGTATTTTAAATATTAAATGATGTCATTAGTAAGTAATCTTTTAATTTGTGGATCGAAAATATTAAAGCCATCGGTACATTGCAATAAAAATATTACATAGAAATAATGCAACTATTGCATTTTTAGTCGAGAACAAAATTTTTGATGTTAAGTAAGCGTTGTTTGACTTACCGGTGTTTGTCAAGTGGAAATCTTGCGAAAAATCGCTTTTCAGGACAATGTTTCTCCTTTTCACCACAAATTTCGCAAGAACGATGAGTCCCTCCCATTATCACAAATGTTTTTACACTCGAAAATACAAAAAAGCACAATACACGTTATTGTGTCCTGTCTCGTTAAAAGAAAGAGTTTTATTGTTATAATGAAACGTTGCTGACGACACGGAGGAGTAAATGCTCTACTCAACGTAAAAATCACAAAACTTTGCGTAGAATTAACTAAAAAGTGAAAAGAGGAAAAATACACGATTCTAAACAAAACAAACACAACAAACGCCATTTTTTTTAGTGGTGTTGCCTCATCTAATATTTAATTTCAGACAAATGTATAAAATAAAATAATATTGTTGGTATTAATAAACAAAATAATATTATTTTTAGGTTGATTATGACTACTAAAACCTAAGTATAAAATAAAATCTTGAAATCTTTACAGAAAATGTTAGTACTACTTCGGCCGCTAATGATTTTCCATTGTATTTTTTTAAAATTTAGAATCAATAAAACTACCTAATAGTATTCTAGAGTTTAGGAAGTGGTATTACTAAATCAATTTGTTATGTTGGCTAAACAAAGGATCCAGGCCCATACAAATTCCTTTTGTTTAGAAGTGCCTTGGGACTGACCCTGACAACCTGACAGTCGCAGAACCGCAGAACGTCAGTCAAGTGTCAAGGACAACATAGACTATAGAGGTGACATCGGACAATTACAAAGTTGCTGTTCCACAAAATTAAAACAGATGTCTACTAATGCTCCAAAGATCTCAAAAGATGTCGCTGCACAAAAACTATGAGAAAAAAAAGTGGAGCCTTGTAACCTGGCATTTCAAAAGTAGAAAATTAAAAAACTAATCTCGGATGTTTGTGCTTCACGAAAAGGCAGCACTTCCAATAACAATAAAGTAAAATGAGATGTTTACTTTTGCTGATAAACTTATTTAACGCCATCTATAATGATCTTTGTATACTAGTTCAAAATAGTTATTTTGAATTTAGGCAACACTTTAGATATCTTCCTCTGTACTGGATTCATTTTGCCGCGCTTTTGGAAAGCGGATGAAATTTTTTGCTTTCTTGGATAATAATTTTGCAATAAGTGCTAAACGCGTATTAATAGTGGGTTTAATAAACGTTGAGTGTTTGTGAATGTGATTTACTGTCGAAGAATGGAAAAAAGTTCAACAGTCTGCAATTTTCAAGAATCGTCACAAAATGAATCGATGTGATTCGATAAACGCCCACTCTTTATCGAATAAACAATGAACTTAAAATTATAAAGATTTCGACTGAAGGACTTGTATCCATGGTCAGAATAAATTAATAAAATAACTTCCTCTGTACTCTGTGGTTCAGTACAAAATTGTTTTTGGTTGTTTTTATTTTGTTTGTGCTCGATTGATAGATTTGATTGATTGATATTCGAACACGGAAGTGGTTTCGTGTATTGACGCTCGCATTGCGAAACATGTTCGGTTATTTTAGAAAATACAGATATGTCTAAATTGTAGTGAAGCTTTCGTCAACAAGGAAAGCAACCAGTGAACATGGCTTCGCGAGGGGACAAAGGGAACGGCAATGGCGAAGAGCAAATCGTCGAGGTAAATCGGTGTGGCCTAGATTTTTGTGTGAATAAACTTGACCCGTTGGTGCTGTATGGGTAATTAGTTGCAGACGCTGGCGGAGGTGTTTCGCTGCTTCATTTGTATGGAGAAGCTGGTGGACGCACACCTGTGTCCGCACTGCTCGAAGTTGTGTTGTTACTCTTGCGTCCGTCGTTGGCTGACGGAGCAGCGGTCGCAATGTCCCCATTGCCGCGCCTCCCTGCACCTTCACGAGCTGGTCAACTGCCGCTGGGTGGAGGAAGTCACGCAGCAGATAGAGACCATGCAGCAAACCAACTCTGCCACTCAGAGAGAAAGTTACCGGGACAGGTAGTTACCATTTATTTATATTGGGTTTGGAAGCTATTTAGCTCTGAAATTAATTTCAAGGAATGCTTAGAATGATTATCATGCGCCAGGTGTATACAACTGACCCAAAATGTTTCTGGTGAGGTTTGTACACCTTACACACCTCTAAAAAAATGCAATGTGTGTTTTCCACATAGTTATGTAGTGTGTTGTTAAAACTACTTATTATATAATATTATACTTTAACACATTGACTGCGGAAAACACAACAGCTGTCGTTTGTTTTTGAGGTCGGAACGCGAGTGCTGGAAACACAAATGTTTTGTCAAAGGATTTTTCCAAACAAAATTAATTTCAGGCACTGGGGATAGTTCTATGAAATGCTGCCGCAGTCAATCTGTTGAAAGGTTCTTCTTAGTTGCTAGTCTTAAAATGTAAAATTGCAAATATGATTCTAAAGTAATAAGGTTTGAGAGTGAAAGTGAATTCAAATTTAATTTAATAAATATTATATAAGTATTAAAGTAATTGCATATTCATTGTCAACTCTCCAATCATTCATATATCAATTATTTATGAACCTTTCAAATATAATTTTGTACATGGGTAAATATTTCCATACATGCCTATCAGTCTCACATCACATTTTCATCGGTAAGTAGATATTTATTTTTGTTTATTGGTATATTATTTTAGGGCTCTTCTCATTTAAAAGGCCAATATATGTTTTATTATTTTAACTAGCCAAAAGCTTTATTTTATTTGCACTTCAGAAAAAGAAAACTGCCTTACATTAAATTTTATTTATTTATTATATTATGTATGTATTTGAAATGTGTTTGCATTTTTTTATAGATGTGTTTTCATAAAATTTGATTTTGTGAGATTGATATTCAATATTGTTCAGTTGTTGATAAGCATGATTATGTATAAATACAATATTTTATGCACAGCATATCCTGTGAAGAAATTTGTTCATGTTTAGCTTTGTGGACTTCATAATATCTAACTCTAAGCTAGTTGCAGTTTTGGCTGTGTTTGACTTACTGATTCCTTTTATTATAATTTAGACTAGCTACACCCAGCGGTTTTACCCATTCTGTAAGCCTATGTGTTATTCCAGGGTCTAAGCTATCTCTATACCAAATTTCAGCTCAATCATTCCACCGGTTTAGGCGTAAAGAAGTAACAAACATACACACTCACTTTCACATTTATAATATTAATGTGATATTTATTATTACTAGATACTAGAAACAGATAACACCATTTTAGAGTAGCTCTTCAAACTATCAAGAACTAAAAGTGACCAATATAATAATATACTGACTGGCTTTTGCACTCTTACTTTTTTTATGTGATGAAGTAGAAGACGAGCAAGACGCTCTCCTGATGTTAAGAGATAACGCTGCCCATATTCAGTACAGTGCTACTTAGGATTTCACAATGATGTGAAATTCTAGGAGCACTGCACCAAGGCTTCTTACTCAAGAGTCATAAGATGTAAAAACTCTTTAGCCCAGTAATTTCACTAGCTACAGTGCCCTCCTACCGGAGCACTTGTTTCAAGTGTACACGTATATCAGCAATCAGTTAATAGTTTTGTTAGTTTTCTTAGTGATTATCAAATCAATGAAACCATGAGTCAATAGAAATACTTATGGCTTTAGTTAATTATTTCTCTAAATGTATCATGAATCTAGGTGTAAATCTTCACGCAATGTATTAATCCTCAAACAAAAAGTTCTGTTTACATTTTGTTTTGTTTGAAATAATGACCCTTAGCAGGTAACTTATATAATGCATGTACTGCAGGCGTGAATTCCTGATGTAGGACACTCAATGTTTCAATTCGTCTCCATACCATACATCATAATAATTGTCTGAAATCATGGTTGAGATAATCTCGACAATATTGAAATGAAATGAAATGAAATGAAATTTGTTTATTTGTAAGAATATTGTTGAGAAGATGATAAAACAATCAATTGTATCAAATATTCTACCGAGTTACCGGTGCACAAATATTTAAAAAAATATATATATAAAAATTAAATTATGGACAAACTTACCTACATGATTTACAAATACTATAATTGTAATTAATAACATAAGACATGCACACACACAAACTCATTATAAAGACCTAATTAAATAATGATAGCAGATTATGAATTGAGATTAAATTATAATTAAATTAAATTAAAATATAAATAAAAAGAAATGTCAAAAGTAAAAGAAAAAAGCTAATAAACAATGTCATGACGTATGTGGTGTTGCTAGGATAAAAAGTTAAATAAAGATGAATAATGAAAATGTCCGATTTATATAAATTAAAATGTCCGAATGATTATTAAATTTTAAAATTATTATTTTCACTCAAAAAGTCCTCAACAGTGTAGTAGCTTTTGTCTAATAAAAATTTATATAATGTTGATCTAAATTTGTAACGTGTTAGTATTTTATATTCTTCTGGCAGCTTATTATATATACGAATGGCCATACAATAGACATTTTTGCTGTATAACTGGATACGTTGTGGAGGTACAGATTAGACATGAGTATTGCCATTTGTTGTTTTTAGTTATGGAAAACACCGCGATGGTTTTAAAAATCGAACTTCATGCCAAGGAGGGCTGGCCTAAAAAGCTGGTCTATACATTACATATTATGATGTTTTTATGTCTCATAATATATCACCTCTCATCCTCAGATGCTCAACCCACCAAGAGAAGCTAACAGTATACTGCTGGACGTGCCGCCGTTGTATCTGCCACCAGTGCGCGCTCTGGGGAGGCACTCACTCGGGACACACCTTCAAACCGTTAGAGGAAGTGTACGAGCAACACGTCACACAGATCCGGGATGAGGTGTCACAGCTGAGACGGAGACTTATGGAGCTTATTAGCTTAGTCCAGGATGTGGTGAGTTGACTGGTTAGATGAAATAACCTTTGTATTTATGGTTGTAGTTTTGTGTGTTATGAAACCATTGAAACCATATCTTATTGGTGATGCCTAAATTTGGCACTTAGTTGATCATAAATGCCTCAAATAGTGGTTCATAAAGAGTTTTTAAGTAAGATTCTCACCACCAACCCATGTGAACATCCACTTTCTCGTCTCCCTGGACAGTTGTTTGGTAGAGATCGCTATTAGCGATAAGACAGCCAATTGTAACACTTAATTTTTATATTATTTTAGTTTATAAGATCTTTTTATAATGCTAAATTCTAATCTCTCAGGAACGTAACGTAGAATCCGTACGCGCGGCCAAAGACGAGCGCGTGCGAGAGATTCGCAACGCAGTGGAGCTGATGATCTCACGCCTAGACTCTGCCCTGAAGGCTAAACTGCTCACCCTCATGGGACAGAAGAACAGCCTCACTCAGGAAACTGAGCAACTGGAACACTTGCTGCAGGAGATTGAACACCAGATGCATAGCAGCACAAGGTATTATTAACCTTATTATTGTTCAACCTTATTATTATTCAACTATCAACCTTATTTTATTGTTCAAATATCAATCTTATTATTGTTCAACTGTCAACATTACTATTATTCAACTATCAACCTTATTATTGTTCAACTATCAAAATTATAATTATTGTTCAACTGTCAACCTTAATATTGTTCAACTATCAACCTTATTATTGTTCCACTATCAACCTTACTATTGCTCAAACATCAACCTTATTATTCTTCAAACTTCAACCATATTATTGTTCAATCCATAATATTATTACTAGCTGCACTCAGCGGTTTTACCCTCTGCACTGTAGCCTATCTGTTATTTCAGGGTCTAAGCTATTTTTATACCAAATTTTAGCTCAATTGGTCCACCCGTTTAGGTGTGTTTAGGTTAATTTTTTAACAAGCATACATACAGGCATCCCTACATTCTTACAAACTTTCACATTTACAATATTAAGATTCAACCTTTAGTGATATTATGGCTGTACTAATGTCATGTTTGCGTTGTTTTTAGGTCAGAGTTGATAGCAAAAAGCGGCGACTTGTCCAAGATGATCCATCAAGTGCGCAAGAAGCCGATGGCTAGCTTCGTGACCGCGCCCGTACCGGCCGATTTCCACAGGCAAGTAATGATGATAAGGTACTTGTTTGTTTGCATTTTTATTTTATTTATTAAGTTATTAATTTTTATCTTAATTTAACTCGCTGCTTTATTTGAAAAAAATAATTATTAATCCATGTTTCTTTTGAAGTGCAATTTGATTTGTTATATTATTATTATTTACGATAATATTAGTCTTCTTCTAAATATAATAATATAAAAGGAAATAGTGACTAATTGACTGATTGATCTATCAACGCTCAGCCCAAACCACTGAATGGATTGAGTTGAAATTTGGAACACAAATAGGTTTTATGACGTAAACCTCCGCTAAGAAAGGATTTTGTCAGCAGGCAAAGCCGTGAGCCTAAGCTATTTATAATTTTTGTAATTTATTTTTATGTTCGTATTACTTGTGCATCTTATTATAAAGGTGAAAGTTTGTAGGTCATAGGTGAGTGTATATTATGTATGTCGTATAGTATAATATATAATTAGTGTAAATTGCACGCAAAAACTGAACTGATTGCATGAAATTTGTGTGTATCTGAAACAATGTGTGTGTTTGAAACGACCGTTTCAAACACACACATTGTTTCAGATACACAATCAAACTAAAGCTACAACTGACCAGTTGTAGCTTTAGTTTGATATTTTTTAAGGAAAAATCTTTATTTTTCGACTTTCACCGATTACTCAAAAACGCCTGACCCGATTATGATTTTTCTTTCAAAAAAGTTTTCAGGTCCCATTTAAATTTTATACATACTATTGTACAGTGAAATAGTGCCGAGCTACGACACCAGTACGTTTCCCCTGGCGGGGTTCACGCAGCTTCAACACGCGGCCGCACCCGTCTACTCCGCGCCTCTCCACGTCAACGGACTCTGCTGGAGACTGAAGGTCTACCCCGATGGCAACGGGGTCGTGCGGGGGAACTACCTCTCAGTCTTCTTAGAGCTGAGTGCTGGCCTACCCGAGACTTCCAAGTAAGTTCACATGATTATATAAGGCTGTTTGAGTGACAATAATTTGAAGTTTGTGTGGATAAGATTTAGTTTGGTAATGTCAATAACACTGTAGAATTCAACAGTAGATTTTGCAAGCAAGACCAAGTTCATTGCAATAAGCAATTTTGCACTGCAAATCTTTTGGTATTATCAGATTTCTGCAAATTGTCTGTTTACAACGTTTTAT
The DNA here is from genome assembly GCA_947507615.1 of Hemithea aestivaria. Lineage (NCBI taxonomy): Eukaryota > Metazoa > Arthropoda > Insecta > Lepidoptera > Geometridae > Hemithea > Hemithea aestivaria. The sequence continues at coordinate 14,830,354 of OX382331.1, forward strand.
AACCATTGTTTAGAGATATAATTGGTTTAGGGAAAACAAAATATGTCTAGGCCAATCTACAGATCAACGAGTATTTAGAATGAGTGTACCTTACATTAATTTTAGTACCACACCATAAATTAAAGAAAGAGTTGAAGCGTTTCCGCAGTACAACCGATCCCAGTCTGATCACATACCGTGAAATAACGATCCTTGCATAGCTTATGCACTTCAGCCACTCGTTTATATTATGTCCATACATTTTTGTCCGTCATTAAACTGTTTTTGTCAGACCTAATACTGAAGTAGTCATAGCAGTGTTTGTAGTAAAACTTCAATTACTACTTTGATCTGTTATTTGATGGATTCGGATGAGATGTTATGCGGAAGCGCATTTATCTTAGACCTAAGTCTTAAGATCTAAGTTTACACAAATTAACTCTTTTCTGCACACCAAACAATAGAAACGACATAGACAAAATATGAATCATAATCTAGTAGAAGTTGGCGTTCTTATTGCTCTAAATAGTGTAATTCTATAGATGATTTTCTAAACCAGTGACAATTTCGTTATTGCAAGCAATGCTATGTTCAGAATAGGCAAGCGGTAAGTAAATGCCGGCCACTTCAGACCTCATGTAGATATCATGCTGGCATGGATACTTCTACAACGCTTAGCACTGTTTCATTATCATTGTTTCTATGTGTAACTTGTATCGGATACTTACTGGTAAAGTGAACTGTAACCGTTTCATATACTGCACAGACTAAATCAAACTCCTTTTATGTGATTTTCTGTATAAAATCAAAATCGTCAAAACGTGGCGGGGTGCGGTGGGCGGTTGGCTAGTTTTGATTGACTCGTTTAAAGTAGCACTCTGGTTCAAAGACACAAAGATGTCTACTTTTGATTCCCTTGTTAAAGCAGAAACTCTTTGGTTCAAACTCATTAAATTTGAAGTGTGTTACTCAGCGTCAATGCGTATCGTCGGCGAGAGCATAGCTCCGCTAATACGCACTCTTATGGTTGAGTCCGTTACTAAATAACACAGTGTATGTGGTTTGCAACCTGCTGTAGTTTTACGAACCAATTTTTTTTGTACATGTAACAGTTACAGCTCATTAGTGAGTCTCTGTCTTAATAAAAATCTGTATAAGACCTCTATAAATTTTCAAATCCTGCTGTAAATAATACCAGTTGTAGACTGGATGCTTTGTGTATTGTCTTAGAAATATAAATATTATGTACTTGATGTGCTCAAAGAATTTACTCCCCTGAAAATTAGCCTATGTGCTATTCCAGCGTCTATCTACATACCCAACTTCAGCTCAATCGATTCAGCAATATAGTATGTTCTGCGTGTGGGTCATTTTCAAAAAAATTGTACATTCATTTTTATGGTTGTCCCATTACTTGACCTGTAATTATAATTAATATTTGTAAAGTCTAAGTAGAATTAGTACAAAAAATATAATTATCGGTGTTTTTTAAAGTATTTTATATATTATTTTCATAAATAACACAGTTACCAACAAAGATATTAAAATATTTTAGTAGCAAAACATTAAAAATTACAATGTCCCACACTACAAGTTACGCAATAAAAGTTTTAAATTTCAAATTTTATCAAATATAAGTTATACTTATGTTTATATTTTCGGAAAATACAGATATTATTGCTTTAGTTTAAAATAACGCTATATTTTTAAGTTCATTATTATTATATTTAATAAATAAATTTAATCGAGGACGTAATTCATGAAATGTGGAAAATTCCATTCCGAAACCACCTTTTTAGGCTATATATTTATAAGTTTACCAAATTTAATGCTTATATATCAAGAGCAACATTAAGTCTATCACTCAAACAGCGGCAATATTAGATTCGTTCATTTGGAGGGCGATCGCAACAGCAAAACAGTGAAAGTGACCAATGGTCCATTTTTGATTTTCCGAAACCGAAACCAAAAAGAAAGCTAAGGAAGATAGTCAAATTTCTACAAAATGTATTGATGAATTCTATAAATATCATGGAATCGTGTATAATATTCAATTTTTAATTTATACAACATTAATATATTTTTAACGAATTAATGTTGTTGCGATCTCGGTACCCGTTACTTCTTTTCCGAAACCAAAACACAGGTAACGTAGAAGTGGAAGTAAAAAAATTCGGAATGGAATCATAAAGCTTAATGCATACTGTACATTTTGGCAAAAGTGATACATAAAGATGGCACCACTCGAATTTTCTTTAATAACGAGTTTTTTGACAAAATTAAATTTTGATAATTTTATACTTACTTTCAGATTCCTCATGAACGCGTAGAGGTATTAAATTGAAATTCATATCAAATACACAAGTCTATAATATCCTTAAACTGTAATAAAATCTAATTTCTATGTCCACGCAACTACTTGCAAGGGAATCAAAACCTACAGGGTACACTCCGTTGAGCTTAGAATTTTGAAATTTGGTATACCTTCGGGCTGATACGGAACCCTTGGTGCTCGAATCCGACTCGTACTTGAATGGTTTTTATTATTTAATTCGGGACTGCCATTCCGACCAATTGAACCAATCAACTAGTTGGTCAGAATGGACTCCATTAATCAATTTGTTCCAATCGGACCAACCAGTTGATCGGATATTTTATTTATGACACTGGATCAACTGTATTCTTTCTCAAATAAATAACTATTTAGTTGGTCCATAAGATACCTATATTTTTAAACCGGGACTGCCATTCCGACCAATTGAACCGATCAACTAGTTGGTCAGAATGGTCGCGATTAATCGATTTGTTCTTATCGGACCAACCAGTTGATCGGATATTTTATTTATAACAAAAATGTTCTGTTCGGATCAACTGAAATTCTTAATCAAAACGGATCAACTGTATTCTTTCTCAACTAACCAACTATTTAGTTGGTCTATAAGATATATTTTTAAACACATAATAATATGTCAAACTTGAAACACCAATATCGCGGAAAGTACTCCTAGGCTAAGCATTTCAGATGACAGCTGTTAACTTTTTTTTTTTCTCAAAAAAATTGTAACTACACTTAAACTGTTGTGGTCTATGTTATTATATAATTATTGTGACTAAAAACTAGCAAAGTGTGTGCATTTTTATAAAAATTGCTACATTGTGGTTAGATTAAAATTGGTTATTTAGTTTCAGTCATTTTAAATGGTTTTTAACACCGTTGCCTACAAAAAATTCAATTGAAATTAAGCATAGTTTAAAAATGTTGTATTACGGACATAAACCGAAACAGCCATTAAAATAAAAACACTTCTATTAGGTCGGCAATATCTCAAATTTTCTATGCTTTGCATGTAAGAAAAATATAGCTTTCAGGTCTGTTTATTTAGCAAAATGTATGGCAAATTTTTAAATTGGTTTTGTGTTATACGTGCAATGAAAGCAATAATAATTATGATTTCATACGTCGAAAATGTTTTGGTGAAGATATTATTGATTGTAATAATTAAATTCATTGCTTGATGATTTTTACTGTCAGTATGTCTTAGGCTTAAGAAATCTTTTCCATTACCAATGCACTCCGTTCCGTGACTGTCCCATTTATAATTTTGTGTAAGTTTAAATTATTAACGAAGTTCTATGTGATTTTTATGGTGCGTTTATTTTAATAGTTTAATATTTATGGTCTCTCAATAGTAATTTAGTTATAAAGTTCTTAGGTGCTGCAATATAGGAAAAAAAGTAAATTTATTCCTCATTTTTATCCAAAGAGTAACGTAATGGAAACTTAATATACGATTCCTTGAGTTTGTTAAGTTGATTTTATTATTTTATTTATTTTTTTTGAACTTTAAGGTACAATACACTGATTAAACAACTTTTTATTGCAAAACTTGCTTTATTTATATTATTTATCAAAATTAATAAGTAGTTTCGGAATGGAATATATTGTGATACCTGAGTGTAGTAAAATCTTAATTTTTCCGTAAATCTATTAAATTTATTTATTTTAATACCAATTTCTAATAATTAAATGATTAATGAATATATATTGGCCATAATAAATGCTTTGCCACGATCTTACAAATTTTCATCAATTTCTCCGCAGTGTACAGTTTTTTTGAAAATGACCCGTGTGTGACACAGATTGTTGCAGATGTCAAATAATTTTAGGCAAATAAATATCGCGATAGTTTTAAAATTAGTAATATCTTTCTTGGTTACATATTAGAGAAGGAAGGATTTTGATGAGAATAAGATATTTTATCTCTAAATTGCTTGGTGATAATTTAGCTTTTTATTGACGAAAAAACTTTTAAAATCCACAATTTATTGAGTTTATTCACTACAAAAATCCCTAAATATAAATTTTGTACCAGCTGTTTTCTCGTGTAGAAGCTTCAATATTTCGTAGTTACCAACTAACACAGTTTCCCCTCCAGGTACGAGTACCGCGTAGAGATGCTTCATCAAGTGTCCCGCGATCCATCCAAGAACATCGTGCGAGAGTTCGCTTCAGACTTCGAGGTGGGCGAGTGCTGGGGGTACAATCGCTTCTTCCGGCTCGACCTGTTAGCCAGCGAGGGGTACCTTAACCCTGATACTGACACACTTATATTAAGGTAAAGTCTTTTAATTTCATTACTCGGAACTTTTATTATTATTATTATTATTTAATAATGCACAAGCAGCTCTATGAGCTGATGCGTGCACATCACTGCACTTGTGTTTATTGTTTTTTTAAATGTTTGTCAAGTCTGTTTTTAAAATTATTAACTGATGTTGCATTAATAACTGTTTCGGGCAAATTGTTCCACTGTTTAGTGACACGGTTTGGTAAAAAGTGTTTGCCGGGGTTGCTCGTGTGTGTGGTCTTCATAAGTTTTTTAGCATAGATATTTTAATATTAAAACATATTAAAACAATCTCGATTTAACATGAGTTTAAATTGCGTTAAAGTGTTATCAAGTCTTTTGTTAACCAAAACAGTGATAGAAGTATTCGGCTTTGTAGGCGAAATGCTTGTTCTGATTTTTTTGCCCCGTTCGACATACAAAAAAATACAATATGATAAGAATCTAAATCGAAACTTTATTGAGACCAGAAGAAAATTACAATGTTACAACTATTGCCTAGTACTAAACACAGTTTGGTCCACAATGGGCGGCTTAAGTGGTCTTTAAATAAGGGCTTAATTAAGAAAAAAACCTAAGGACTTCTTTCCGCTCATACCTGGATTGGAGCAAAGGCTAAAAAAGCGAAGCAGTGCAACTAGTGTAATAGACACCTATTTGCTCTAGGCCAGGAGTATTTGTTAATCATCATCATCATCATCTCAGCCATTGGACATCCACTGCTGAACATAGGCCTCCCCTTTGGACTTCCATATGTACCGGTTGGAAGCGACCTGCATCCAGCGTCTTCCGGCGACCTTTATAAGGTCGTCTGTCCACCTTGTGGGTGGACGTCTTACGCTTCGTTTGCTAGTCCGTGGTCACCACTCGAGCACTTTTCGACCCCATCGACCATCCGCTCTGCGCGCTATGTGACCTGCCCATTGCCACTTCAGCATTTGTTAATAATTTTAATCAAATAAAATAAATAATTTGTAGGTTTCAAGTCCGTCCTCCGACGTTCTACCAGCGTTGCCGCGACCAGCAGTGGTACATCAACCAACTCATCACCATGCAGAACCAACATGTGCTGCAGATTAATGATCTCAAAGAGGTAAACTAAACCTTGGTTATATTATATATAGGTGGTGGGCTATTATGTAGGTACTTACAAGATCCGACTGGCTCTTATAGAAAAATGACACCACCTGAGTAAATTCAAAATTCCCAATTTTTGCCAATGTTATAAAGGCCATTGAATCACCAACATAAATAGTTTAAGTTGCTTAGGTTGATGCCTGTTTATTCGAAATTCTGACTAAATATAATTTAAACGAAAAGGGAATATTTAAAAAAAAAAAAAGGTTCTTCAAGCTTGTTTTAAATTTTGAATGGCTTTTGAATAAGCGAGAATTTAATAAATTAAGTTACATGTTAAAACCAGTCCGACTGATTTAGATCACATTTAAATGGGATCATGTCAAAACAACTTAAAAAATTCAAACCTTTTCAGGCAAAACATTTACTTCTATTTGTGAAGTGAGCTAAAAATACGTCCACGACGTCGTCATAGGACGTTGTAAATACGTACTAAGATATCCTTTTTCCTTTCAGCGTCTCTCGCTAGAGATGTCTCGCAACTCGCTGACAGCGTCCCGAGGCTCGACAGCCGCCAGCAACCCCGTCCCAGCAGTCACCAGCACAGACGAGGCGGCACACAACAACCCAGTAGACGGCAACACTCTCGCCGACACCGTCGTCTTCAACCCCTGCCTCTACACGCACCCGCACTCCATCGTCACGCAACAACTGATCAACAACACTGGTGAGCGTGTGTGTCCTATATAAACCTGACACAACAACCCAGTAGACGGCAACACTCTCGCCGACACCGTCGTCTTCAACCCCTGCCTCTACACGCACCCGCACTCCATCGTCACGCAACAACTGATCAACAACACTGGTGAGCGTGTGTGTCCTATATAAACCTGACACAACAACCCAGTAGACGGCAACACTCTCGCCGACACCGTCGTCTTCAACCCCTGCCTCTACACGCACCCGCACGTCACGCAACAACTGATCAACAACACTGGTGAGCGTATGTGTCCTATAAACTCAAACTCAAACTCAAACTCAAAATTCATTTATTCAAATAGGCTACATCGGAGCACTTTTGCAAGTCAATTTTACATTTTTCTATTTTAACACTCTACTGCTCGTTCGCAAGGCACCTCTATGAGAAGAACGAGCAAGAAACTCATGAGGATTGCATTTTTTAAATATGTGTTTACAATGTTTATCTTGGTTACATAATTTATTGTGCGTTTTAGGGGCACCAGCTGGTTTATTATGCAGAGGTTTCCAGGCATCTTTGTCGTCGATGTATTGGCTTATTTTATAATATGCTTTCTTTTGTAATATGGCTTTAACATGGCTTTTGAATTTACCTTCTGTGAGCCCCGTTATTTCCTCAGGGATTTTATTATAGAAACGTACACCATTCCCTAGGAATGATTTCTGGTTTGTTTTGGTCAATCTAAATCTAGGTACAACTATCTTATTCTTATTTCTAGTGTTAAAGCTATGTTTGTCACCATTTAGTTTAAATTTTTCGAGATTCTTCCTAACATACATAATATTTTCGTAAATATACAAGGATGGTAGGGTCAGTATATTAATATCTTTAAAGACCTCCTTCAAAGAATCTCGTGGGCGCATCTCATAAATGGCACGAATTGCACGTTTTTGCAGTATGAAAATAGTTTCAATATCTGCAGCTGACCCCCACAACAAAATTCCATATGACATTAAACTATGGAAGTACGCAAAGTAAACCAATCTCGCTGTAGCTACATCTGTTAGTTGCCTGATTTTATATACCGCATATGCTGCAGAGCTTAATTTCCCTGACAATATATTAATGTGATTACCCCATTGCAGTTTTGAATCTATGTTAATGCCAAGGAACAAAGTTGCATTGTCAAACATTAGTCTTTCACCGTCAAGCACTACCTTTGATTCTAAGTGCCTAACATTGGGTAGTGAAAATTTCAAGCATTTAGTCTTTTTTGCATTCAATAACAGATTGTTAGCTGCAAACCATTTAGATATTACTTCTAAAGTGTTATTAACATGAACAAGTTCAATATCTCTCCTATCCACTTTAAAAATCAGCGAGGTATCATCGGCAAATAAAACTATGTCTGCTAGATCTTTAACCATATAAGGGAGATCATTTATATATACCAAGAATAAAAAGGGACCTAGGATTGACCCCTGTGGTACTCCTATCTTAACAGCGTGGCTAGATGATGTGACACCATTAATATTTACTCTCTGCTGTCTATTAGATAAGTATGATTCCACCAAGCTCAAGGCATTTCCATGAATACCGTATACCCCCAACTTGCACAACAATGTTCGATGGTCAACACAGTCAAAAGCTTTGGAAAGATCACAGAATACACCAACAGCATCCTGTGAGCTCTCCCAAGCCTGAAGGATCAAAGCCATAAGGTGACTACCTGCATCAGTCGTAGATCTACACTTGGTGAAACCATACTGACTTTGATGAAGTATATTGTGTTCGTTGAAATGAGACAGAAGTTGGTTCAGCATCAGCTTTTCAAAGACCTTGCTCAACACCGGAAGGACCGAGATCGGCCTGTAGTTGGAAGGATCAGTCTTTCCTCCAGATTTAAATATTGGGGTGACTTTGCTAACCTTCATCAGATCTGGAAAAATGCCCTTATCTACACACAGGTTAAACAGTTCTGATAAGTAAGGAGCAAGGGTATCTATAAGAGAGTCAACCAATTTAACAGATAAGCCCCATAGGTCTTCAGTAGCTTTAACGTTTAGACTCTTATACGTTTTCCTAATATTATTAGATGATACATGTGCAAAGGAAAAATCTGGTATGGATTGTTTAAAATTTTCCTCTAGTAATGCTACTGCCAAATCGGGGGAAGAATCAAGAGACTTTGTCGAATTTAACGCGACGTTTGAGAAGAAGTCTGCAAAGACATTTGCAATTTCTTCAGAGTTCGATATTATTTGATTATTAAGTAATAATTTATATTCTGCATCCTTAGTTTTAGTTTTACCGGTCTCTCTGTTAATAGTATTCCATACAGCTTTGATTTTGTTGGTTGATTTCTTTATTTTTTCTCTAATAGTTATGGCTTTAGCTTGGATGCAGACAGCTTTGAAAGTTTTTGAGTAAGATCTGACATATTCAATAAAAACCTCGGAATTATTATAAACTTTATCACTGTACAATTGATACATATTGTCTCTGCTTATTCTGATTCCCTTTGTCGCCCAGTCGGCAAACTCTAATTTACCATTGCCCTGTAATTTCCTTTTAGGACATATCTCCTTGAATTCCTTACTTATCACTGAGAACATGGCTTCATAGTTAATATTCGGATCCTCCGCGGTGAGGTTAGTATTTGCTAGTTTTACCTCTACGCTGCTATTTAGTTTCTCTAATCTATACGTAGTGAGCGGCCTATGTTCAATTACAGTCTTACTTTTAGTATGATTGGTTTGAAATCCTAATGAGAGTGCTCTATGATCAGACCTGACACCTGATGTTATTGATAAATTGTTACATTCGAAGTTAGTAAAAATGTTGTCGATACAGGTTGATGATGTGCTGGCTACTCTCGTAGGCTCACAGAATAAGTATTTAAAGCCAAAAGAATTGAAAAGACTAATTAGGTTAATTTTATCTGATGATTCTAATAATATATCAATGTTAAAATCTCCACAGACAAGTATTGATTTATTACTCCTTGAGATTTTGTTCAGGATAGTTTCCATAGTGGACAAAAATGCCGAGAAATTTGAGCTTGGTGGCCTATACACACATAGTAGTATGTGCCTTCCAACCTCTACACAAGCCACCTCGCAAGTGCGTTCCACAGAACAGCCGACAATATCAGTTCGTTCTTTATATTTAATACATCTTTTTACCAGTATAATGGAACCACCTCCTTCGGCGGATGTTCTGTTGAACGTGCTAGCTACTTGAAAATTATTTACATTAAATGCCATTTTGTCACTTTTTAGCCAAGTTTCACAAAAACACAATATATCATAATTAAATTTATCTACTAACAGTTCAATATCATTTATTTTGCCAGAGAAGCGGTTTATATTTTGATAGAATAGATTTAATGTACTAGTGCCGCCCTCTGTTGTCTCACAGCTTAGTTTAAATTTTGTTCCACAGTGACTTCATTAGTACATATACTAATCACCGTGGAGTCTTTGTATAACCTAGTTATATTACTTATAACTATATGTATATTATATGCCAACAATTTGGCAATAGTTAAAAGAGATTTTCTTGAACAATATACATTGTCAGAGGTCAAATAAAAATTTGTAATAAACTTATTACAGTCAAAATATAAAAGTTTGTCACTATGACGACATGTCAGATTATGAATTAAATTGTTCAAAACATGAGTGTGCTTATTATGTTCTGCCGTTAATGTTGCGCAGTATGGGAAAGCACACAACATTATCTTTGAACAATTTAGTTCAAGAAGAGAGGTTATATTATTAATAACCTCCCTTTTGTCTATACCTATGCTATAACCTACTATAAGTATTATAAGTGTGTCACTGTTTACATTTGGGTTTTGATTTATTTGGTCACATATTTGAGAATATGATGCACCAGGGAAGCAAAAATTGGAAACTTCACAAGTTGATTCATTACTTATTAAGGAACCTAAACCTACACCGATTTGGTCGGAGTATACATAAACCTTATTTTTAATATTATTATTCGGATTATTGTCCACGCTGGGAGCCGCCGGCGCAGGAACTGTACTCGGCGGTGATTGTGAGGCAGTCACCGGTGACAGGGTGACGGCGTCACATGTGGATATCACACTCTCTGCATTAGATGTAACTAACTGCACTAGTTCTGTGGCAGTATTGTAATGTTTTGCTAGCTGAGTCTGAGCAGCAGCATAGCTATTAAAAATGTCTTGAAGTGTGCGTTCCCTGCGGAGGAGCTCACAGCGTAGTTCCAGTATATCCTTGTCATATAATTGTTTAGTTATTTCTAACTCTTCAATACAGTTTTGCCATTGCTCTTCTATGCTTATATTCTCTTTAATTAATTGTACATTTCTAGTGAAGTATTTTTTATTATTTCTTAGTTTTTGTTTATATTTACGGACCAGTCTTTTAACTTTTATATATTTCTTAATTTTTTTGTGGCTTTTAAATATGGGGACCGAATAGGATGTCTCACTAGTGAGGTCTATGATCTCCGAGGACTGAGCGCACTGAGTTCCACCACCACCTACTAACTCATTGTACTGGCACTGAGTGTCGGCAACCTGTTGAGCGTTAATTTTAGACTGCAATTCTAATATTATCAACTGGGCGCTGTCTAGTTCACGCTCAAGGTCTTTTACACGGCTTAGAGTCTTAACGTAGGTCATACCACACTCATCAAATGACTGCACAATAGTCTGCAAGTGGTCACACTTGTGTAAAGTGTCTGTGTATTTAATGTCCAACTCGGCTAACTCATCCTTTAGGTTAGAATTTCTCAAAATTATTCGTTGAACCTCAATCTCACTATCTTCTCTCTCTCTGAGGAGTTGCTCATTGAGGTCCTTATAGGTCTTTAGTTCCTGTAGTGCTGCCCTGAGTTGCTGCTCCATGTCTTTGACAGTAGCTCTGCGGGTCATCATGGTGCAGCTTCTGAAAGTTATTTTTATTTATTTAAGTATTATGGCAAGTAGTAAGTAGTGAAATTGGTCACCTTCCTGTATGTCTTTTGTATTAGGGTTCTCATACAACAAAAGGGTTCACTTTGACCATTTCATTCATCAAAAATAATTTGTATTAATATTTCTTCCATACAATATAATTAAGGAGCAAGAGTTTTAGTAAAGGAGATAATAGCTAGGCCTGTGGTATAACAAATGAAAAATACAACTATATTCATATAATAGTAGAGAATACTCTGGCTCGGACCTGCCCCCGCTTGCAGCACCCGTTCACGAGTTGACACCGCTGCCAGCGCCGTCCTCCTCAACCATATTAGAGGGAAGAGGGCGGCCCACCAGGCAATGCCGCCACAAGCTTGAGCGTTTGAGTGAGCCTGACCGCACCAAAATGTTCTCTACTTTAAATATTATAATATTACAATACAATATATTATAAAAAACATAAACTTATGGTAAAAGTGCACCCTTCCACAAGTGAATCTAAGATTATAAGATAAGATAACAGTTCCTTACTGATAGAATTATATACAGTTTATGTTCTAAAAGAATGAAAATAATATGTTGGTGTTTTTAAGGTTTGTTTGTAATTTTTTAAAGTTTAATAATTATAAAACAGGTTTAGATTGCAGCTTTATTGAACACTATATGTACTGACAATATGTTTTCAAATAATGATTATTTCTTAGGTAAGTACAATGTACTTTCAATGTTTTTATATAAAAAATACTAAGTAGGTACTTTTACCTTATTTGTAGGTTATTTATTTATTCAATAATTATTAATTTATAGATTTGCTGTTTATTTTTCTACTGATATTATTGTTCAATACTAAGAGCCTGTGGTTTGTGAATGTTTAACCAGTTTTTTCAATAGGTATACTAAGGAAAAGTTATGGTAAAAATTGTGGCGGCGAAATGTTAGTTGGATGTTGCTCACAAGGTGTTTTTTTTTTGGTTAAGTATGGGAATTTATAGGAAAAGGTGACTTGTGTATGCTAATTATCACTAAGTACTCCCCGGGTTTAATGTAGTTTCTTCCAGAATCCAGTTTTCGTCGTCGTATTGTCCGTTACATACATGACATCAGGTTATGTTGAAAATACACTGTTTTCGGTTTGCACATTCCACTTTATGGATATTTATATAATTATTGCATTTGATTTTAGTATATTTAAACAGTTACACTTAATAAAAACAATTAAAAATAATTTAAAATATAATTTTTAAAATTTTGGCGTCTTGCGCCAGTGTTGCCACACGGCGAAATATATAATATATAAACCTGACACAACAACCCAAAAAGGCAGGTTTCTAACCGACAAGACAAACATCTGTTTTCATAAACACAAGTCCTTGTTTATGTAGTGTAAGATTGCCACGGAGATAAAGCTTCATAGAGCTGTATAAAAATTAGAGAAACATGAAACGGTTCACACCACCAAACCACACTTCGCAGTTCTCTACTTCTTAGGTTGTCAGTTGTTTATAATGTTACGGTTGTTTGTTTTCCTCCTAGATATACTGAACACAGCAATGTTCGCGGAAGATACACGCAACAATGAAGTGTCGACTCACTACGGAGATTATGGACAGCCACTGGATAGAAGAGCACTGCAACCCACGTATAGTTTGCCTTCCACTTCTAGGTCAGTATACACAATGTAGGAAATTGTTTAGACACCAAGAAAATAATATTAGAAGAAACTAAAGTTTCGTTATTTTCTTAACATTATTTATAATGTTCGAAGGATCATAATCGAATCTTTTAAAAATGCAACGCAAACTTCGATTTAGATTTTTATTACGGCAAAATGTGCGGTACTTGATACGTTTCATTTTTCGTAAATATTATTGACACACCATCCTGATCACTTTTAAATTCATAGTTTTGAAAAAGACCTCTCATAAAAATGTTCCTTGATAGATGACGTGCACTTGTTAATTTTAATGATTGGGACTTATCGCGTAACCAGGGCTAATCGATTCTCGTGACCACTTCTCTGGCAGCTGAGCCGAAACGTCGAGGTTGGTTTTATAATGTGTTTGTAAAACTAACATTAAAATAATTACGCGATAAGTCCCGATTGATAAAATTAACACGAGTTCAAATCGCGAATGTTTAAAGTACACTTGATCCAATTCGGATTTGGTACAATATTGTTAATTCCAAATTTAGCCGTAGCCTCAGTACAAGTTTGTGTCACTATGATCTGTAATACTTGTCCCAGGTCAGCGAACTCGTTACACGTGGGCGGCGCGGACAACATGGCGCTGGTGTCGCTGCACACGCTGCTGAGCGCCGCGCACGCGCCCGCGCGACCCAAGCCGCAACGGCACCACGCGCCGCCCGCCAAGGAAGCCACGCTAGCTGGTATGACACTATCATAATAGCCATTTGGCAAATCGTCGTGTAAAATTGCAAATTCCTAAACCTTATGTCAGTGGCCGTAGCATGACGTATGGGATCCCGACGAAACTTCAAGAGTAGAACTGTCATTGTACTTTTCTGAAAGTATGGGATGAACGTTATTGACTTGACAGCAAGACAAGTCTACGCAGCGTCTATCTTGAGGGGCAGCAGGGTTATTCATTTATCCGTCAGGGAACTGAACCGAAGACCGAATTGTCAAAAAATTTTATTACGTCGCATCGATTGAATACGTAATTTCATACATTTTTGACAATTCGGTCTTCGGTTCGGTTCCCTGACAAATAAGTGAATAGTCCTGCTGAACCACCAAAATGAGCGTACGCGTAAGAAAAACGTGATGTGCCGACATTATTTAAATCCTGATTCTGGTTAAATACCGGAAGTCTATCCAAGATACATTCAGCTATGTCACAAACCTCCCTAATTTATTTCTATCGCGCTGTGTTGGAACTACCGTAACGCGCACCATTTAAGTTTGAGCGCTTGTGTTAATTTTACTTTAGGCTTTCGAGCTGTGATAATTTACACTTGTATAAAATTGAGGCGAAAACAATTAAAATCACAATCTTTTTCTTTCTACAGCAGTAGCCAGCACGCCAATAACCGAAGCGAGCACAGTAACCAACGCCCTCTGCTGTTCCATATCCTCTCCGGAGTTAAACACTGGGACTACCACCGTCAACTCCACCACAGTTGCACCATCTCCGGGCAACAGTGCCAGGAAGGAGGACCCTGAGCCAACGGCTCACGTCTCCGAGTCCAGCAGCGATACTGGGGTAATGTACCGTGACTACTTATATTGTACCGTCACTATTTATTTTGAACCTTAACTGCATGTTATACGGTTCAATACAACTACCGCTGTCAATCCCACCACCGTAGCGCCATAAAAGTTAAAAGCCACATTATTAAATTGAACGGTTTTAGCTTGTATCACCCAAAATCAAATAGTCACGGAGAGCTATTTTTAATACAATATGAACGATAAGATCGCAATGTTCGGCTAATGTTATGGGATTGTACAATAACTGTATTAGTCAAGACTTAGGCTGGCTGTCCATCGTGCAGAGCGGTGAGCGAGGTACAAATACACCAATAAAATCTCTGGTGCGAAGTTTTCATGCCAAGCCTATTGTGTATTTTTACATCCGTTACCGCCTGGCCAATCTGCTTCGCATTAATGGACCGGCGCCGGCCTATTTCAGCCGTAGCCTTTTGATATAAAATCCTGCACTGCGCGCTACATCCAGACATAAGATTCTAGCACAAGCACATAAGGTAGATTTCTAATGTAATGTTTCTCTTCCAGGATTTAATGTTCAGCGAGCTCGAAGTGTTCGCCGACGAACACATCCCGAGCCACGTGGACGAGAATTCTAATGAGGAGAACGATGTTGATGATGAAACTATGTCCGGTAAGTCAAGATACACTTTTTTACTATTTTTCCATAGATTTTTTGAATGACTTTGTGCCTTTCATTTTATTATCTTGGTAAATTAAAATAGATAATAAGAATAGCAAATGCTAGAAGAAACGAGGCTTCATCGAACATAACATTAGGTGTGTTAGATCAGTGGATGTGTTTAACTCTTCACATCACAATAACAAACAATGCATAATATCCCTAATCAGATTCATACATCTGTTCAATACCTCACGCTCGCTTGAAGCTTTGCGCTCGCTTAAAACCCTTTACCTGCTTGAAACTTAATTATTAAGACATAACAGACTTAAGACGTGAACGCATTGCAGATTCGATATTTATATACCTATATATTTTCTTGTCTGATAAATAAATTTTACGAATTCTATTAATTTTCATATAAAAGCGTTTAAATATACGATAACTCGCTTATTTTCGCTCGTCTGCGATGCGTTTCATCTTACGTCATTTTTGTCTTGCGCTGTTTTTCCCAGCTTGAATCTTCACGCTAAGAGTTTGTGTAACAAGAGAATTGGCATGGTCTTCGAGGGAGGAAAATTACATATTTACATTTTACATATCGCGTTGTTTCGTAAATAAATATTTCAGGACATCTCACAATATGTCAAATGAAATCCTATTTTAATAAAAAAATAAAAACAAAACAGCCTACCATTCCCTTCATCTCTGTTACACGGACTACATCTAACCGCTCACATCCCCTGTCCCGCAACGCTTGGTTTCCCTGCAGAGGGCTCGTCGAACAGCGAGTCTTGTTCGTGGTGCGGCTCGGGCGCGTCCGCCTCCGAGTGCGGCGCGTGCTGCTACTCACCGCGCGCACGCACTCGCCGCGCGCGCCGGCACCTGCCTTACCCGCCGCAACATAGCAAGCATCATGACGTTGATTGAACACTCGCCTCCGTACACATTGCTCACTGTACCCTGCACCCGCTGCACCCGCCCTACCCGCCGCAACATAGCAAGCATCATGACGTTGATTGAACACAATACATCCATAACTACACACTAGCACACCATATTATACCCTTGCTCACTGTACCCTGCACCCGCCGACACCCGCCCTACCCGCCGCAACATAGCAAGCATCATGACGTTGATTGAACACAATACATCCATAACTACACACTAGCACACCATATTATACCCTTGCTCACTGTACCCTGCACCCGCCGACACCCGCCCTACCCGCCGCAACATAGCAAGCATCATGACGTTGATTGAACACAATACATCCATAACTACACACTAGCACACCATATTATACCCTTGCTCACTGTACCCTGCACCCGCCGACACCCGCCCTACCCGCCGCAACATAGCAAGCATCATGACGTTGATTGAACACAATACATCCATAACTACACACTAGCACACCATATTATACCCTTGCTCACTGTACCCTGCACCCGCTGCACCCGCCCTACCCGCCGCAACATAGCAAGCATCATGACGTTGATTGAACACAATACATCCATAACTACACACTAGCACACCATATTATACCCTTGCTCACTGTACCCTGCACCCGCCGACACCCGCCCTACCCGCCGCAACATAGCAAGCATCATGACGTTGATTGAACACAATACATCCATAACTACACACTAGCACACCATATTATACCCTTGCTCACTGTACCCTGCACCCGCCGACACCCGCCCTACCCGCCGCAACATAGCAAGCATCATGACGTTGATTGAACACAATACATCCATAACTACACACTAGCACACCATATTATACCCTTGCTCACTGTACCCTGCACCCGCCGACACCCGCCCTACCCGCCGCAACATAGCAAGCATCATGACGTTGATTGAACACAATACATCCATAACTACACACTAGCACACCATATTATACCCTTGCTCACTGTACCCTGCACCCGCCGACACCCGCCCTACCCGCCGCAACATAGCAAGCATCATGACGTTGATTGAACACAATACATCCATAACTACACACTAGCACACCATATACCCTTGCTTACTGTACCCTGCACCCGCTGCACCCGCCCTACCCGCCGCAACATAGCAAGCATCATGACGTTGATTGAACACAATACATCCATAACTGCACACTAGCACACCATATACCCTTGCTCACTGTACCCTGCACCCGCTGCACCCGCCCTACCCGCCGCAACATAGCAAGCATCATGACGTTGATTGAACACTCGCCTCCGTACACATTGCTCACTGTACCCTGCACACGCCGCACCCGCCTCACAGCAAGCATCATGACGTTGATTGAACACTAACATCCATAACTGCACACTAGCACACCATATACCCTTGCTCACTGTACCCTGCACCCGCTGCACCCGCCCTAACCGCCGCAACATAGCAAGCATCATGACGTTGATTGAACACAATACATCCAAAACTGCACACTATATTGCTTAATGTACCCTGCATCCGCCACACCTTAGCCCAGTACCTTGTATTTGTAGCCTTACCTGCCACATCACAGCAAGCAACGTCACGTTGATTGGCCACATATCCCCTCGCCCCTCACACATACTGTACCCTCCACCTACCTCACTTATTCAGCAAGCGTCTTGTTAATGGACCACATGAACACGTGCCCTTACATTGCATTTTACATAGAATTGACTCACACTAATGCGGGTACTCACCTAACCGCGTAGTATGTAAACTATCTGATATTGTATCAAGTGTGTACGTAGTACTCATTTACATACCGATTTGCTACTGATCACTTGATAAACACGTTACATTGTATACGGCTAGATGAGTATCCGTACACATTTCTTATTATACTCTATTATACATGTTGAAACATGTGCCTTTCTACTTCGTTTTACAACATTATTGACGATGTACATATTGACTAACTTTGCCGTATTATACCTATCGAAACACTTGTCTTTGACACACACCTTGTGTACTTTTCCATACCAAAAATTCACGCACAATTTTTCGCAAATTGCAAGCATGATAATGTAGCTTTATTCTCCAATGCATTGAAAACAGGAATATTTTGATCAGCGAGGTGTTAAAAAAGATGTACATATACCTGATACCAACGAGTTAAAGTTAGAGAACCGTTTGTTCTACATTTTTATTTCCATTTTATTACACCATCCCGATCAGAATATTTCTGAATATTTTTACTGTTAAACTAGATTATTCATCATTACTTTTAGTTAAAAAAACTATATAAGCTTCATCTTTTAATATTATTATCTTTTTCCTTCATATAAAGTGATATAATTGCATATTATTTTCTTATTAATATAAAACATTGTTAAGTAATATTTTACAAAAAAAGGTTATTTTAACAATTTTAATTTTGATATTTATTATTTGATTCTTTATAAAAATTGTAATTAATTTTAAAATTTTGTAGTCGTTTCATAAAATGAACTAGCTGAGAAAAGCTTAGAAATATGATGGACTTGACGACTGCATGATATTATTTAATACTAAACTTATTAATTTTTGATAGAATTAAAATGCTTGTCAAATCTCGAGTATGAAAATGCCGAGGTAGCTTTATTATTTAATTGTTATTGTTGCTTACCTAATTAAAAAATGTTCACACCACATAAGATTTTGATCTTCATATAAATTATTCACAACTGACGAAGCTCTTACGAAATTGACTAAAATATTGATCAAAAAATTCTGTAAAGGTGAGCTTCTTTAGCATGTGAATTGTCGCTCATTTACTGTCCGCTTTTCTGTACGAAATTGACCCATATACATTTTAAAAAAACGTAATAGATGTAAAATATTCGCTTTACATATTCTATAGATTATACACATCTAACATAACCGCTCATCTCCTTTTGCAAAGCTTGATGTATTTTTTATTGGAAACCTATTTTTGTAATGCTTAAGTAAATATTGGATATCAGCCAAATAATTGTACAGTCGGTCTAGTTTAACTATTTAACTAATTTACTGCCAAAATACAGTTTAATTATGTTTTACAAAGGCTTGATTGTTGTTAAAACTTACAGTCCAATTCTTATCTGATGTATGCAGCGAATATTTTGCAATCAGTATAATCTCAAAAAAATTATACGCAAATATATAAAAACGCAACAGGTACATAAACTTATTTCAAAGGTAAAATTTCGTACAAAAACGCAACTAACGGACACTTTTTTTAAATCCACACACATACTAACACTAACAAACTAACCAATAAGTAAGTAGAGTTACTTCAATATGTCTTCTCCGACAATGTACCAATGTTAATATTGGTCTCGTTGCAGGCGAAAACGACGTGGAGGGCGCCATGGGAGGCTCCATCTACTCAGATAGTGGGGACATATTGAGCAGATTGTTAACTGCTGTACAGGTACATTATTTATTTGATTTTATCTATACATACTTTTATTAAATTTAGCTTGTAAGCTTCACTACAAAATAAAAATTTAGCTTATCCAAATATAGAAATAATTCTGGTCTGTGTGCTACATCTTCGACCGCTTTATCACTTACCAACAGGTGAGACTGTGGTCAAACGCAGCCCTATTCTCTATAAAAAAAATAAAAAAATAAATTGATTGAATTGTGTAGTGCCGATAATCCTAGCTAGTGTGTTTTACTGGTAGGCTTCGGTAATGGCTAGTAATCAGTAATTGGACAAAACTTTCCAAGGCGTGATGTAGAGTTAGTCAGATTTAGTTTTAAGTCTATTTTGTTATTTTTTGTCCCAATAAAGAGTATTGTATTGTATAAGAAAGGATGTAGTCTGGCTACTCGGCCGACAATAACTGACCACTAAACGATCTGACCGCACTAATCGTCCATAATGACCGGCACTTCGTCAGCAACACCACTAATATTGCATACGTCTATAGTCTATAGGCGGTAACCGCTCGCCGTCAGTCCGGGCGTAACAAAAAAATTGCAAGGGTTTGCTTTCCGCCTTTGTTTTCCACACCATTCTCTTTTGGGGTTTACGTCTTTTGCATTTATGTGATGGCTTTTATGTCTTACGTATATGCAATAAAGTATCCAATATAATAAACGTATCATTTGTATGTGTTATAGAGTCGCGGCGTGACGCCGGCGGGCACGGACGGCACGGGGCCGGCGCCGGCGCGCGGCCGACACGACACCGATCCGCAGCTGTCCACCGCTGCGCACACCGACATGCTGCTGCTCAACCTCATGCGCATCAACGGACTCACCGCCACCCACCACCCGCACCGGCACGGTGAGTCACTGTCTCCATGCTACAGTGTACCACCCGACACCGACCCGCAGCTGTCCCGACATGCTGCTGCTCAACCTCATGCGCATCAACGGACTCACCGCCACCCACCACCCGCACCGGCACGGTGAGTCACTGTCTCCATGCTACAGTGTACCACCCGACACCGACCCGCAGCTGTCCCGACATGCTGCTGCTCAACCTCATGCGCATCAACGGACTCACCGCCACCCACCACCCGCACCGGCACGGTGAGTCACTGTCTCCATGCTACAGTGTACCACCCGACACCGACCCGCAGCTGTCCCGACATGCTGCTGCTCAACCTCATGCGCATCAACGGACTCACCGCCACCCACCACCCGCACCGGCACGGTGAGTCACTGTCTCCATGCTACAGTGTACCACCCGACACCGACCCGCAGCTGTCCCGACATGCTGCTGCTCAACCTCATGCGCATCAACGGACTCACCGCCACCCACCACCCGCACCGGCACGGTGAGTCACTGTCTCCATGCTACAGTGTACCACCCGACACCGACCCGCAGCTGTCCCGACATGCTGCTGCTCAACCTCATGCGCATCAACGGACTCACCGCCACCCACCACCCGCACCGGCACGGTGAGTCACTGTCTCCATGCTACAGTGTACCACCCGACACCGACCCGCAGCTGTCCCGACATGCTGCTGCTCAACCTCATGCGCGTCAACGGACTCACCGCCACCCACCACCCGCACCGGCACGGTGAGTCACTGTCTCCATGCTACAGTGTACCACCCGACACCGACCCGCAGCTGTCCCGACATGCTGCTGCTCAACCTCATGCGCATCAACGGACTCACCGCCACCCACCACCCGCACCGGCACGGTGAGTCACTGTCTCCATGCTACAGTGGCATTGTACCACGGTAACGGTTACTACACTTTACTCTTCTTTTGAACCAGCGAAAATGCGTTAAGTAAAGACAATGCCACTCTACGACTCTACGCCCAAGAGTGGAGGTATACTATACGAATCATCCGTAAAGATGGGCGCAGCGAGGCCACTCAAAAATATATCCTTCAAAAACCTGGGGTTGTTCCTGCGGAGCATGATGCCGGGACTGCGAGCACGACGAATCACTCATCCGCGGAACTATATTCTACTCTACATTAACTGTAACTTTATCGTCACCATGCGAAAAATTCTCTCTGTTGGCAACCTGATTTAGAATTGTGGTTATAAAACACTCGTAAAATTTATTTGTACTCGTAGCAGTTATCATATCGAAATGTTTGTTGTCTCAGTAACATCCGATATGGTCTAGTGGCTAGGATACCTGGCTCTCACCCAGGAGGCTCGGGTTCGATTCCCGGTATCGGAATAACTTTTTGTGTGACTTTTTCCATTTTTAGATAGAACTTGATATTTTTAGGAAAAAGGGCTTATTTTAAGTAGGATTATTTTCTGAACTCGCATACATTGTTTTATTACTCTTCTACTACTACTGCTACTGCTTGGTTGTCTGGAAGAGATCGCTATTAGCGATAAGACCGCCAATTGTAACACTTCTTTCTGTGTAATCTTAGTTCTAAGTTTATATTGTTGTATTTGTGTGAACAATAAAGAGTTTTCTTTTCTATTCTATTCTACTCCTAAACTTTGTTAAAAATGAACGGACATCGTCATTGTCAGTCCGTATCATCTCATTGTTTGTCATATATGCATCGGTATGTCGGTTTTGGGTGTATCATGCTATCTTGAAGGTCTTTGTTTGGTTTTATTATTAACACAAACCGGTTGTTTTGACAGTAATTTTTATCAAAATTATGATTTATCTAAATTCAAACTCAAACTTCATTTATTCAAATAGGCTACATTGGAGCACTTTTGCAAGTCAATTTTACATATTTTTCTATTTTATCACTCTACCGCTCGTTCGCAAGGCACCTCTATGAGAAGAACGAGCAAGACATGGTTTCTTGCCTGGATTGCCTTTTTAAATATGTGTTTACAATGTTTATCTTGGTTACATAATTTATTGTGCGTTTGAGAGGCACCAGCTGGTTTATCATGCAAAGGTTTCCAGGCATCTTTGTCGTCTATGTATAATGGATTGGCTTATTTAATAATAGGCTTTCTTTTGTAGTATGGCTTTAACATGGCTTTTGAATTTACCTTCTGTGATTCCAGGTCCAAAACGTCACTGGAGCAGCACCCAAGTACCTGAAACCTACTCCCCCCGTAGTTCGTCGTGCAGCCAGCCGTGTCGAAGGTCGGGTGCCTACTCCAGCCCGGCCAACGTCCCCGCCCCTTCAGGGTCTACTTCCGTGCCCAACTCCTCAGGACAGAGGTCCAGGAGACACGTCCGGGCACCGCCGCTGTCGCCTGGACAGCTGAGGGATAGGGGACATTCTAGGAATAGAGGAGGTCAGTTTTTTTTTTGTGTACGATGCATCTTCATGAGGTCTTGAGGAGTACCTTAATATACTTTATTTTCTTTTAACGTATTGTGGTAACATGATGGTGTAAGGAGGTATAATTAAGTTTTATTTTATTATTTAGCTTTAAATTAAGAAATTCTTTTCTGAGAAGTAATTTTGTAGCCCCCGCTCCTTAATGTTATTTTTGGCACTGACATAATTTGGGGGCTACTTTTTTAAATATATAAATTACCTTAGCTACTGAAATCAACTGCGGGTTTCGTAATCTTTTAAAGTTGTTTAAAATGACTATTGATCTATTGGTCTCTCTATTGATAATATTATTTAGACATCGCCGAATTTTATAACCATGACGTTACACAGTTTGGACCCAGACGATTAGACGAACAATACGAAACAACAGTTCTTTGTAGCCTCCGTGGTCCGGTGGTCGTTGGTCCGGCTTGTAAGCCAGAGGAGCCTGGGTTCAAAACTCAGTGTGGCAAAGATTTTCGCCTGAACGCTACCGTGTTTCGAAAGGCACGTAAAACTGTGGGTCCCGGCTGTTTCCTATATGATATGTAGGAGGCAGTCGTTAGGTCATGTTGCAGGCCCTGAAGTAATCTCGGCTATAGGTTGGCCACACAACCTATAAATTATGATTTGACTCTGACAGTGTAAGTAGGGTAACCTGTTCTGTTGGAGTATAAACCCCAACTTCATTTCCTTTTAGTTTCCCTATAGAAGTATTCGTTGCAGGTGAAGCGTCAGGTCACGGCGTGGTGACGCCGGAGCGCGGGTCGGGGTCGCCGGCCGTGCTGCACGACTACTGGCCCTCCGTCTCCTCCGTCAGCGACGCGGACGAGGTCGAGGCCATCTTGTATTGAATGTTACCTATTCGTTGCAGGTGAAGCGTCAGGTCACGGCGTGGTGACGCCGGAGCGCGGGTCGGGGTCGCCGGCCGTGCTGCACGACTACTGGCCCTCCGTCTCCTCCGTCAGCGACGCGGACGAGGTCGAGGCCATCTTGTATTGAATGTTACCTATTCGTTCCAGGTGAAGCGTCAGGTCACGGCGTGGTGACGCCGGAGCGCGGGTCGGGGTCGCCGGCCGTGCTGCACGACTACTGGCCCTCCGTCTCCTCCGTCAGCGACGCGGACGAGGTCGAGGCCATCTTGTATTGAATGTTACCTATTCGTTGCAGGTGAAGCGTCAGGTCACGGCGTGGTGACGCCGGAGCGCGGGTCGGGGTCGCCGGCCGTGCTGCACGACTACTGGCCCTCCGTCTCCTCCGTCAGCGACGCGGACGAGGTCGAGGCCATCTTGTATTGAATGTTACCTATTCGTTCCAGGTGAAGCGTCAGGTCACGGCGTGGTGACGCCGGAGCGCGGGTCGGGGTCGCCGGCCGTGCTGCACGACTACTGGCCCTCCGTCTCCTCCGTCAGCGACGCGGACGAGGTCGAGGCCATCTTGTATTGAATGTTACCTATTCGTTCCAGGTGAAGCGTCAGGTCACGGCGTGGTGACGCCGGAGCGCGGGTCGGGGTCGCCGGCCGTGCTGCACGACTACTGGCCCTCCGTCTCCTCCGTCAGCGACGCGGACGAGGTCGAGGCCATCTTGTATTGAATGTTACCTATTCGTTCCAGGTGAAGCGTCAGGTCACGGCGTGGTGACGCCGGAGCGCGGGTCGGGGTCGCCGGCCGTGCTGCACGACTACTGGCCCTCCGTCTCCTCCGTCAGCGACGCGGACGAGGTCGAGGCCATCTTGTATTGAATGTTACCTATTCGTTCCAGGTGAAGCGTCAGGTCACGGCGTGGTGACGCCGGAGCGCGGGTCGGGGTCGCCGGCCGTGCTGCACGACTACTGGCCCTCCGTCTCCTCCGTCAGCGACGCGGACGAGGTCGAGGCCATCTTGGATTACAACGTAATACCATGCGCTATACACACCAACACCTTTTACAATACAATAAACCCTTTATTGCGTACCAAATTACAAGAAATACTTTAAAATATGTAAAATCGACATCTAAAAGTGTTGTATTAAAATACAGCATTTAGTAAAGTAGCCTATTTGAAAAATTTATGTTCACTTCATTTTGGTTTTGAGGGCTGTCGCATTATATTATATAACAAGGTAAAGAGGCCTTATACAGCTGGACGCTCTCTCGCTCGCACTTTTTGATACATTTTGAAATATAAATGCGTAGAATTAATTCACTTTTTGAAAATTTCTCAAGAGAGCCCTGCACAATATATAAGTTGATTCTATGAATTTATATTGTAAAATGTATCGAATAGTGAGAGAGTCCAGTTGTATAAGGTCTCTTAAGAAACGTCTATAAGTTTGCTATTCAGTATTTATCAACATAATATTTTATATGACATAATAAACCTTTAATTGTTTTATGTCTTTATGAACATTTTATTTTTGTCGCCTTATAGCGAAGTCTACATATCCAGTTAGCTTATAACTCTCAGATAGAAAAAACGAAGTGGCAAATGAACGGGTTTGGTGTGTATTGTGCATTACACTAACAGACTAACATTATATTGCACATATAGATATTTTATTTGGTTTCCTTACTAACATACTTTGTAAAAATGTCATTACAGCGATAGTTTTCACAGATAATATTACTAACATTGTGTGTGTATCACTTTGGTGAGAATAATGTCATGCCTTATCATATTCGTCTTTGCGCGCATGTTTTAAATTCAGTAGCCGTAGCATAGCGTTCGGGATCACGATCACGCATTAATCTTAAGAATAGAAATGATCCCATACATTGTACTTTTGTAAATGTGTGGGATGACAGTTTGACATGACAGCAAGACAAGACTACACAATATCCATGCTGAGCCCATGAAATAAATAAAAGTGAAGTGTTTTTTTTGAAATCTCTTGTCTTCTTAGTTCGGCGCGGAGGATATTGATAAGTTTTATTACAACCTTATTTTGAATTAATACTGGCAACGTAGTAGCCAATAGTTCTCCTTGGGTCAGGAGGTGGATGGAAGACAGACATAATTTGTCAGAACGGTCGAGCAGTCGATTTATTATTTTAGTAATGATTTTAATTATTGTGTAGAGATAATTTGGAGGAGTCCATCCACCTTTAGGGTCAACGCTCACTACACCCACCCGGGACCCACTCAGCACCGCCTCGCCTCGGCGTCCACCCGGCGTCAACGCGGCGTCCACGGGTGGACGCCGCGTTGACGCCGGGTTGACGCCGCGTTATAACCCACGAACGCCGCGCGGTCAACCCGTGAACGCCGCGTGACCAACGAGTGGACGCCACTTATCCACGAATTTAATTCCACAATAAAACCTTTTAAATGTTTAATAAATAGTTGAATTTATAATTAACTTAATTTTTAATATTAACTTAATCTAACTATTGAAAATAATATTGGACATGAAGTAAATAATAATTTATCAATTTAATTTACCTTTATCCTGCTTTTTTTCATGGCAAATTGCGTAATTTAAATAAAACTTTCGTTATAAGAAAAAAATCGTAATTAAATTTAATATTTCGTAAGTGAGAAATTAACGCCTGATAAAAAACTATTACTAAGTACATAATCTTACTAATATTATAAAAGCGAAAGTTTGTGTGTATGTGTGTGAGTGTGTATGTTTGTTACTTTTTCACGCTTAAACGGATGAACCGATTGACTTAAAATTTGGTATGAAGATAGCTGAGACTCTGGAATAACACATAGACTACATTTTATCCTGATAAATGAAACAAATGAATTCCTGATAAATGAAACAAATGAATGAAGCACTCATAGTAAGCCCATTTAGTTTTCAAATAATGCACTCACAGTAAGCCCATTTTATAAACCACAAATGAAGTACTCATAGTAAGCCCATTTGATAAACCACAAATGAAGCACTCTTAGTAAGCCCATTTGATAAACCACAAATGAAGCAGCCATAGTAAACCTATTTTATAAACCACAAATAAAGCACTCATAGTAAGCCCATTTAGTTTTCAAATGAAGCACCCATAGTAAGCCCATTTGATAAACTACAAATGAAGCACCCATAGCAAGCCCAATTCATAAACCACAAATGAAGCACCCATAGTAAGCCTATTTGAGAAACCACAAATGAAGCACTTATAGTAAGCCTATTTAGTTTTTTAAATGAAGCACCTATAGGCGTCCCTGAAGGGGTACACCTATTTTATATCAAATCTCTAAATATTAACTCTATTCTACGTGTCCTGAGACAATTGAGGGATATGGATAACCTACAGCACTACAAGGGAGTTACCGGCACTGGTCCGACAGAGACAACACAAGATATTTCTGGATATTATTTATTTTGATCACATTCACGCAATTACCAATAAAACTATTTTCTGACTCTAAATTAAACAAGGAACCTAGCACTCTGTCGGGCCAATGCGCAGCAACTGGCCCGCTCGTCTTTCATACACCTTACATGCCGTCTCGCACTTACACATACAATATTAGTTACTCATACATACACGCATACCCATACACACCCATAGCCCATTTGAGAAACCACAAATGATGCACTCATAGTAAGCCAATTAGTTTTTTTAAATGAAGCACCCATAGTTAGCCCATTTGATAAACCACAAATAAAGCACTCATAGTAAGCCCATTTAGTATTCAAATGAAGCACCGATAGTAAGCCCATTTGAGAAACCACAAATGAAGCACTTATAG
This sequence comes from Hemithea aestivaria, assembly GCA_947507615.1. Taxonomy (NCBI): domain Eukaryota; kingdom Metazoa; phylum Arthropoda; class Insecta; order Lepidoptera; family Geometridae; genus Hemithea; species Hemithea aestivaria. The sequence goes on from OX382331.1 coordinate 14,857,893, forward strand.
TAAGCCCATTTAGTTTTTAAATGAAGCACCCATAGTTAGCCCATTTGAGAAACCACAAATGAAGCACTCATAGTAAGCCCATTTAGTTTTTTAAATGAAGCACCCATAGTTAGCCCATTTGATAAAGCACTCATAGTAAGCCCATTTGAGAAACCACAAATGAAGCACTCATAGTAAGCCTATTTAGTTTTTTAAATGAAGCACCCATAGTTAGCCCATTCGATAAACCACAAATGAAGCACTCATAGTAAGCCCATTTAGTTTTTAAATGAAGCACCCATAGTAAGCCCATTTGATAAACCACAAATGAAGCACTCATAGTAAGCCCATTTAGTTTTCAAATGAAGCACCCATAGTAAGCCCGTTTGATAAACCATAAATGAAACACCCTTAGTAAGCCCATTTGATAAACTACAAATGAAGCACTCATAGTGAGCCCGTTTGATAAACCATAAATGAAACACCCTTAGTAAGCCCATTTGATAAACTACAAATAAGCACTCATAGTGAGCCCATTTAGTTTTCAAATAAAGCACCCATAGTAAGCCTATTTGATAATCCGCAATTGAAGCACTCATAGTAAGCCCATTGGATAAACCACAAATGAAGCACCCATAGTAAGCCCATTTGATAAACTACAAATGAAGCACTCATTAAAAAAAATCTACCATAAACTATCATTAAAATTTCCAGCATTTTTCTAAAATTAAAAATCGAATATGTCAAATTTCTCTAAAAAATTTAAAAATCTAATGTCGAATTTCTCAAAAAAAAAAAGAAAATCTAATATGTCAAATTTCGCGAAAAAATATTAAAAATCTCAAATGTCTAATTTCTCAAAAAAAACGAATTATGTCAAATTTCTCAAAAAAAAAGACAATCGAATACGTCAAAATGACAATTAATTGTCAATTTTTTGAAAAACAATGGAAAATCGCAAATGTCAAAATGACAATTAATTGTCAAATTTCAGAACTGTCATTTTTTAAATATATATTTGATTTTTTACAGAAACTGTTTCATTTATCTGTTCTTTCTGTTTTTTTTTGTTTTTTTTTTTTTTCTGTTTTATTTTTCGACTTTACCATAAAAAGTAGTCTATGTGTTATTCCAGAGTCTCAGCTATCTTCATACCAAATTTTAAGTCAATCGGTTCATCCGTTTAAGCGTGAAAAAGTAACAAACATACACACACACACACTCACACACATACACACAAACTTTCGCTTTTATAATATTAGTAAGATGAAGTAAATTATAATTTAGTTTACCTTTATCCTGCTTTTTCCCATGGCAAAAACATTTTGTTGTGTTTTTTTTCGTAGGCTTGTTTTTGTACGTATAATTTAATAAAATCATAGAAATATTCCACGCATTTTTTTCTATTCTAAAAAATGCAAAAAAAAGAAATCGTAGTATAATATTGGAAAAATTGTATAATTTTCATTTCCAAGACAATAATTTTGTGATGCTCTCAATCCGACCCTGCCCATCAACTCGGGACCGACGCAAGGCAACACAGATCATAAAGCTAGAGATGGAAGCTAAAATGAGGTAACAGTCGCCAAGTCATATGCCTGAATCAACATAAGCTCGTAGCTCCGCCTCTTTTTCGTGTTCATTCCACGGCCGACATTGACAGCGTGACATTCACATACTTAATGAAAAATAATTAATAAAAATGCCGTATTGTTCAATAAAAAGGCGCGGAAAGACTAGCGCTACATTCAGTTACGCAAAAGACGAAATCTTATTACACAGGCAAGTTATTATTCCGATAATAATCATTGAAAAATGTTTAACATAAAATGCAATATAAAAATGGCCAAGTTTCTTTTCGTCTCATTCTTTCTTGGTAAATTTGTATAACATTATCTCGTTCTCTCTTACGCCCGGATAAACTAGTGATAAGACACAAATTTAAATTTACACCACAAATTTTATCGACAAAAATGTTATTGAAATTTTTGAAGTAGGTACGTATTAGGTATATTAAGGTACCAAAATTATCGGGGTTTAATATTATACAGGGTTACTGGTATTTAATTCATGAATGGTTATTATGAAGCTTATAATAAGAGAAGTGTAACGAAGCTTTTAAAATACATAATGTTAAATTTGTCACTAATTTAAAAACAAATAATTCGCTATCTAACATTTATTGTTTATTCTTATAGGGTGCGTATTCGCACGCATAATTTTTTAAAATTAGGACTAAAAATTTTATGCGAGCGATGGACCTATTTATATTTTAGTGAAACCATATAAAATGTTTATTCGGGTACTTTGGGAGGTAATAGAGATGAGAAAATATTTAAGCTATAATAAAACAATAATTGAAGTTATATTAAAATATCTCTCGTTTACAATACAACGAACTTTCTCATTAAACTTAAGAATAACAGTAACTTATATTTTCTTATCGATACGATATAGCGACTTTACCACATCACTAGAAAGTCATGTTATGCCTCTAACTATTACCTAATCTGTGGCGTAACTGTGACGTCACCTTGAACGAGCCAATCAAATCTAGCCACCCATCCCCCGCACCCCACCATGTTTTGGTGACTTTGGTTTTCATACAAAAAATGACCTAAGCGCGGTATATATCTCTCTTGTATATGCAAGGCAAGCATGCGAGCCGCGAGTTGTCAACGGGTGGCCCACCGCCGTCCGCGCGCGGACGCCTCGCGGCCGAGGCGATGCGGCGGCGTTCCGGAGTTGATGTAGTGAGCGTTAGCTCATACAAATCCATATAAAGAATACTAACCGCGCGAGGCGAGGCGGTGCTTAGTGGGTCCCGGGTGGGTGTAGTGAGCGTTGACCCTTAAAGTGTTTGCTGATCCAAAACATGAATAATATCCACCATCTCATCGTATTTTCTGACATCAGAAGATTAGCTCCTTTAATTGGCAAGGAGTACCTAGATGTTATGTTACAAAAAAGATTACGCGATCCGTGACAGTGAGTACAACTGCTTGCGATAGATATACTAGTGAAGGAGCTTCAATACTTGGCCAGGTTTTAAAACGAACGTGTATCTTGCAGGACACGCTATTCGAGATGCTGTTAAACAGCCTGTCCCTGGAAGGCAGTCGCACGGCGGGGGCCGGCGAGGGCGAGGAGGCGCGGCCGTGCACGCCGCCCGTGCAGCCGTGGAGCCCCGCCTGTGCCGCGCCTGACGTCACCCTGCCGCCGTCTGCGCCTGCTAGTGAGTACATATCTACTTCTATTAGAGATGTTGCTATGTCCCTGGAAGGCAGTCGCACGGTGGGGGCCGGAGAGGGTGAGGAGGCGTGACACGCCGCGTGACGTCACCCTGCCGCCGTCTGCGCCTGCTAGTGAGTACATATCTGTGATAAAGCACAGCCACACACGGCTCATTTATGCTCTGGAATTATAGTCCCGCCCCGCCCCGCCTCCCGATACATAAATTTATTCAAGTTAATGATCATAATATTATTATTTTGATGTACAAAGACTGCAATAAGTTTAGAAACATATGCTAAGTGATAAAAAGAGAATTGATACGCTTGATGTAGATTTTTTGTAATCGCTGAAAAACAACACGTAGGTTACGCGACTACGTTTTTTTCCGTTGGGGAACAGGGTTATGTGGGACTCCCCGTCTTTGCGATGGAGGCATGGAAAACCGGCAAAGCCTTATTCAACAGCGAGGACCGCCCGTCTTTATATCGACCCTTTACGTCCTCTCCCGATAGGGAGAGGCCAGCGTGCTCGAACGACCGCGAGTGCTCGACCGTTCCCGCCGACTACGTAAAGATAGTTCACGGCAATCGCCTGATCCGACAGCTGCTACCAAGAAGCTTGATGACATAAGAAGCTATAACCCTGTACATTTCCATCGTGCAGGACAGCCGTCAGCGCCGTCGCCCACCGCCCGCGAATTAGACCGCGGTGACTGACTACACGCGCCGCGCCGCGCGCGCCACTCCGACACTCAACACGATACACATCACCGCTGATCTGACATGTACAGAGGGCCTATTGGCTATGACAACTTCAATGTACATTGCTGCGTTTTTTATTTTACTCATTTTAATGAGGAGGTTTAAGCAAGTAATGTATGTAATTTTCTCTATGGGTCTAGTGTTACATGTCGTTTGGCGATAGCCAATAGGCCCTCAGAATCTTCTTTGGTTTGTTGTCATTTGTCATACATGTACGCTGTAGAAGATACTCAAAAGACAAACACTACATGTTAACGCTTTGGCTGCAGCGGTTTTTAGTGCTATCCGAAATGATGGAAAATTACGTAGGTACGTTTCGTAGCATCAGTTCACAAAAAAACACGTTTGGGTGCGTCAGCATCCGCGTTTCGATCTCAGAAACACAGCGTTCGTGTTTTACAACATAAAAGTCATTTTTCATTAAAATTCAAAATTATTGGCGATAACACCATCTGAGTGGATTTTTTGAAGGATCGCATTTGTTCGGTCAATGTCATTAGTATTTTTTGACGAGATACGGATATTATATTTTATTTGGTGTCCTATTTCCAACATGACATGTTGAAAGAACACATTGTGTACAATGAAATGTTCGTACAAGTGTAGAAAGCTTCTATATGAGACACAATTCCTGAGCATTGGTTATGGCACGCGAAGCTTTCTTAACTAGATATGAAAAAACTACGTAAAACGAGCTAGAATAATATTAAATTTAATTTTTACGCTTATATCGAAATAATCGTAATGCGCACACGCAGTCGTGAAAATAATTAGAAAATGACAATATTATTATGTATTTTGATTTGTTTGTATAAATATCTGATTTATTTGAAGCATAGTAAGTACCTTTAATTTTTAAAATGCAAATGAAGAGGCATAAAATTTAATTTTTTAACTATTTTTTAGCAAGGATAATCTTGTATAGCCTAAAAATCGAAAAATGACTAACTAGTTATAAAATATGACATTATTTAATACTCATTGAAGTTAAAATTATGTGATTGTAATCCGTAAAACTAAAATTCTAATTTGCTCAATTTAATTCCTGAATTTGAAATTATGTAATATCTGTGGAGACTATTTTGTATTTTTTGTAGTTGTGTTGTCTTTGAAATAGAACTGATGATGATCTGATTGGTTCTAATAACTAATTTAATGAAACTATTAATGTAATTATTTGCTTTAAAATGATCATGAATGATGATGATTATGTGTTGTGTTTCGGACAAGAAATCGGCTCCAAATAGAAACTGTTTGTAGAAAATAAATCAATTTAGCTGCTAAATGTCTTGCTTTGTTTCTAGTCGTTTCTTTATTTTTTCAAAATTTAATTTATGTTTCTAATTGCAGCCGATTTCATAAAGGGCATTAGATAGGCGAATGTAAAGGGATCTCTTATATTTATTTTTATTTTTAACTCAGAATAGTACAATAATTATATTAGAGTTTTTGCGATTTTATAAGAATTCTCATTTCCAAGTTATATCATATCCTAAGATGGTTTATTTTTTAATATTTAATATCGATTTTATTATGGCATTTATTTTAATTATAATAATTTGGCTATGTTATGTCGATGTATGCTATAACATTGTGTGGCTTTTTAATAAGTGTGCGAAATGTCACCAAAAATTTTAGAATGACTAATTATTATTATGGAAAACGATGCTACTTTTATTTTTAAATAAATCTAATTTTCACCAGTATTTTAATAATATAATGTACTCAGTTTTTAACAATAATTATAACTCTAAAATATTAATCATTGAAATGTATTGAAAACATTCCTAAGCCTGATAAACTCTGAACGAATCGATAGTATTAAACTGCTTGTTCATTTGTCTAATATTAATTTAAACCTTGCAATATATTTGTTAAACCTTGCAATTTAGTTGTTCTTAACCTGCCCTAAAATGTATCTAGACACACGGTAACGTGTCAGCCAAGCTCAAGCAAAAGAACTGACGACCGCACTGTGTGTACAGGAACCGGTTAAAGTGACTTTTGACCTCTTATTTCTCTCGGGTAATGACATTTTTTTTATTTGAATAAAATAACGTTCAATTCAAAAGTTTACTTTAATAACACTCCACTAAATTTCACAGATGCCAAAGTGGACCCAGTTGGTTCACTTAGGCAACTAGGTCCATTTGGACTTTAGGTAGTCAATCTGAACTTTCAAACTGAATTGGATGCTGAAACTATTCCTTGCATTTGTTTGTTTTCAAACACACGCGGGATGGCGTTATTTAGATATATTCCAGTTTACGGGCAAATCGACAAATTTTGGACTAAGTGCGAAATTTACATATTTATTTGTTGCTATTTTTAAGGTGCGATTTGAATTTATTAAAAACCTATTTTAATTTGCACAATTTTTCGTCGTAATTAGCGCGCTTAGCCCTTGAATGAGTCACTGGTTAATTTGTAATTATTATAGATTCAGGTTCAAAAGGTTCTTTTTAAGACAGCTAATTGATTAGTGTATTGAAGCCTAAAGCTTAGTAATAGAGAATGTTGCGACTGAAAGTTCAAACCTGTGTGATTCGGTAAAGCGGACAGATTATGTACTGAATAGTTTATAAGGCTTTGTTAGCTTGTACAGTCAACTACAAAGAGATGTATCCATAGTCTTACAAAATGAAGGAACTTTTAGTATGCAAAAATTATTTACCCTTCGTGACATTTTCAGTATCCACCAAATCTTATACTATATTCGATTCATTTTAAATGCTATTATTATGTATCACCTAAGGAAAAGTAGTGGGATACATCATTGTTGCATATTTAACGAGTCGATGATAATATAAAGTTTGATTGCTACTAGAAATGTCACGAACCAAGGTTAGTTCAGTTAGTGGCAAATGAAAATTTACTTCATTTTGTAAGCCTAACATGGATACATCTCTTTGTAGTTGACTGTACTTAACACATTAGTTTAAGTAGTGGAGTTATATAAGTTTAAAACTATCTCTCGGACACTTGTTGCAAAAAGATATCTATTTTTGATTGTAATTATTGTAGATGTAATAGATGTTGTTGATTGAATTCATGTAACACTGTCATAATAAATATTTGATTGTCATTGATTTGTGGATTTTATTGTATAAGTCGTTTAACAATAGGCATGACGACAAATTATTTTTTTGTCCTTTGATTTATTTAGATTAGATTTAAAAATATTGGACACGAACTTTTTTATTGGAAATTTAATGTTAAACGAGTTAGTTACAGCGCCCTAAAGCTGCGGAGGAGGAGGTCATGACGTCATTATTAGGTACGATTTGTACCTAGTAATGACGTAGCGCGTCTCCCCGCACAATTTTATATTCATTATATTATCTAAGTTAAATTTAATGATATTGACAAACAAAAAATACGTATCGAATATTAATATTAAAAAAAATAATCGATGTATTTTCACGGACTAATTTTATTTAAAAAAATAACCTTGTCGTCATGCCTATTTGCAAACAGAACCTCATAAAAAATCGGTCCCAGTTGTCCAAGCAGACACAGTTACCACGTGGGCCCAGTTGCCCAAGCGGAGCCAGTTTCCCAAGTGGTCCCAGTTGCTACAGCAGACCCAGGTTATCAAAATGGACCCTTGGCGATAAAAAACCTCAAATTTCTCGGAAACCGTGCGTCCTAGGCGAAAAATAACGAAATTTTTGACCCCCCTCCGTTGACCACCCCAGCGGCAATCGCGGACCTACCCCCAAAGTTTCAACCCCCTACCCCTAAAAATATAATCTCCGACCATTTTAGGTTGAGAGAATCTTTAATAATAAATATCTCCCGATCCAGACATCGGACTGAAACGGAGTTGCGGCAATAGTCTCTGTGTGACCAGAACTCTACATAGAGTCAAAAGTAGAGACAATTATTTTTTATATAATTATAAATACGTATCGAATATTTTATATATAGAGTAAAGCGTACAAAATATATATTTTAAAAATTGTAGAGTTCTGCTAAGTCTAAAATTCTGTATATTCCTTAGTCCCAACATCAATAATTGCCCCTAGGTGGCAATTGCCAGTCAATGGCGAATCTGAAGGTTGTGTAGGTCGCCAAACATCCTCATACACTCATCACCTTGCGACAACTTGAAATTTATTCCCAAATGCCACCAATTGATTGGGGGCTAATGGGATATGTTTACTAAAAAAATTTTTTTTGTCCATAATAGAAAAATATTGGCCCCTTTTTTATTTGTAAATCTCATAAAAAACGTGAGAGATGATACAACGCACTAAAGTTGCTTGATCGTAACTTCACACCACTCAATCAAGTAAATTTTTGTTTATTGGTGTGACGTCACGCGTCGCAACACCTGTGTGTTAGATCTTGATCTTATAAGCGTTATATCTCAGCCATTTTATATTTTAATGGAAGAAAAAAAAAACGTAGGAATCGAATATTTTTTTATTGTTAAAAATACGGACTAATTGTATATTAAAAATTTTGACCTTGTCAACATCCCTATTGTAGGGATGAGGTGCTGTAGGGACGATTGGGAATACATATTATGACGATTGGGAATACAAAATAACGTATTTTAAATCGTTATGTTTTTTATTTTTAAGCAAAATATTGTTTTGACTCTACATACATAGAGTCACTGGTATACGCAATAGGTCACCTTTGTGTCTTGTTACTTTTTTTTTTTTATTCTTGTCCTACCTCCGCTATTGTGGACGGAGGCCTGTTCTACTCTATGTCCTTTCATACTAGTTCTCGCTTTTGCTACTTCTCGTACTTTCGTTCTGCATACTAGTTCTTTCTATTATCCATCATCTTTCGTACCTCTTTAATTACCTATTCTATCTATTATTTTGTATTATATGTATATAATATATATATTTAATTACAACACCGACGACACTGGGGGAAGGAGGGTTGTTACTTGTTACGCTATTATTTTAATTGTGTGCAAAAAAATTCTCTACTTTTGACTCTGTAGAGTTCTGGTCACAGAGACTTAGCCCTTCCTTATTCTATCTATTGCCGCAACCCCGTGATGCCTTGATCGGGAGATATTTTTATTATTTAAAGTCTCTCAAGCTAAAATGTTGGTGATTATATTTTTAGGGGTAGGGGGTTGAAACTTGGGGTGGTTAACGGAGGGGGGTCAAAAATTTCGTTATTTTTCGCCTAGGACGCACGGTTTACGAGATATTTGAGGTTTTTTATCGCCAAGGGTCCATTTTGATAACCTGGGCAACTGGGCTGCTGTAGCAACTGGGACCACTTGGGAAACTGGCTCCGCTTGGGCAACTGGGCCCACGTGGTAACTGTGTCTGCTTGGACAACTGGGACCCCTGATTCCACTGGGTCAACTGGGCCCACTTAGTCAACTGGGCCTGCTTAGTCAACTAGGTCTGCTTGGGCAATTGGGACCACTGTCAAATGGGTCCATTCGGTAACTGGACAAACTGGGCTTAGACCACTGAGTCAACTGGGACTATTGCGGCAACTGGGTGCATTTGCGCAAGTGGGTCCACTTAGGCAACTGGGTCCACGGCAAATGGGCAACTGAGTCCACTTAATCAAGGATCAATCCAAATAAAATCGCAAAAATAAATTGATTCAATATTTTATTTCCATTGTTCCAAAATATACACAATGACATTGTAATAATGGATAGATCCATATTCGCAACATGTCTTGAAGGTGTTGTTGATAGCGGATTACACGAAGAACATGAATATGTAGATATTTGAATACAATGTTCGTAAGCAGAGGCCGGTCTCGGTCTCGGTCGAGACGCGTGTCTTTTCACTACACTTACTGCCTACCACTAGTCTACATACATGTAATATGCTGCAGTTACATTTATTAGATAATCCATTGTCCCTACATTAATATTTACAAATAAAACTTTAAAAGGAACGCTTTGCAAACATTCAACAAACTTGAGATCGTCTTAACGTAAAGATGGTATAAAATTTTTCAAAAAGTTAAAGAACGAAAATCTAAAACGCCGTTTTCGACGGTGAATCATTAATTAATATTTACAAAAAAATAATTTTCTTTTCATTTCTAAAAGAAATTATGCCAAATCACGTTTTACATATTTCACAAATAAATAACAATTGAATTTAGCCTACAAATACTTTCTTTGATAAACAAAACAATAAAAAAATAATTGCATTCAACAAAGCTACATAACAAATTTAATATAAATTAATCATAAAAGAAATGTACAATATTATACAAAGTAAATAAGATGGATCACTTTATTATTATCACTGTACGAGTAATGTAGTACTATTAGTTACATAAAGCGGCCGACAGGGGGCGCGTACACATCAACAATCATATTATATTTATATATACTGAATTAATAATCCATTTTTAATTACAATCGTATTAAAGGTATCGGATAAAATGTTAATATTTACAATTGAATTATTCCATATTCTTGTTTCAAATCAAAGCTTTTATATTTTATGCCTACTTACTACATTTTAATTATAATATTCAATAATTCATATTTTACTCATTAATTATGGATATTTCCTCATAAAGGTAACTTTAATTCGTAGAATGTTCAAATTGTGCATAAATTCAAATCAGCTAAAACTATTGCAGAAGGCAAGTAGGTGATGTACGCATATACATTAATTCACTATTTGACAAAATCCAAGGGATCTTACATTCAAAATCTTACTTTAACTTACATCTAAATGGTGTTATAATATGGTCATATCCGTACCATTAGATACGTATCATTCAGTTGAGGCGATGACCTCGAGTCTAAACATTTGTTAACTAATATAATAATAATATTATGCATTTAGTGTCACGTGTTGCCAGTTCCACGCTAACTCCGAGAGCAGTAGTGTTGTACTACGACGGGAGTTGAGCTACAAACATATAATGTAGATAGTGGAACGGTGGCGACATCTGTACTTTATTGACAAGTTAGTTTCGTTGATATCCTTGCATTCCGTCTCCGATTCGTTCCTTCACTCTAGTATACGCTCCGCGCATGCAGTTACTCTCAAAATGTCAGTTTTATATCTTTCTTTGGCATTGTTTAGTGAGCTAAGTTTCTTTACTCTTCCACCAATTATATTTTTGTATTCGAATGTTATCATATTGCACTCATCAAATCGTATAATATTATCTATGTGAATCAATTTTGTAATCATGTTCAATCGATAGAATATAATATTTTATATAATTCAATATTGAATTTATAATTCTCCACTCTATTTGTCTGAGTATTTTTATCCATACAATATACACAGATAGATACTTGTAATTATAATTATATATATTTGTGACCTAATCTATTCAGTCAATTGAATCGAATCATTAAGATAGCCTCTCTCTACTCGAAAACTTCGAAGGTCAGAATCGACGACGCTCGCGACGCGCCACTAGAACTCTCGTCGACGCGCACCACGGCGGACGAGGCGTTCAATCGCTCGGGTGAAGTTGAAACTGATTCAGCGGAACGTTCGTTTCGAGTCAGCAACAAAAAATCTATCAAAACAGCACCACGAAATATAGGCACCAGCGGAGGTGGGACAACTAAAGAGATAAACCGAGTACCGTCCGTCGCACTCCCGGGTCGCGCGCACACTCAGCGGGGGAGCTCACCGGACACGTCCAGTCCGGCAGGGGAGGGCGGGGGCGAGCGCGCGTGACGTCACACGTGCGACTCGAGCGGGTGTCGCGGCGGCGGCACGAGCGGCCGCGGCCACGGCGCCGTCAGCGACAGGTCGGGCGAGGAGGTGCGCGTGTGGCGCGCGCTCCACCCGTCCTTGTCGAAGTCCTTGGTGCCGCCCACCGTGTGCCGCCGCTTGATGCCGCGCTCCGGCATGCCGTTCTTGCGCTTGAGCTTGGTGGAGCGAGGCGCGCCCTCGCGCCGCCGCACCACGTTCCACTCGCACTTCTCGAGCTTGGTGAGGCGCTCGCCCTTGGTCAGCGACTCGGAGCGGCGCAGCGGGGCGGCGTGCGCGCGCCGGTTCAGCGACTCGGAGCGCAGCACGCGCGCGTCGCGGCGCTCGGGCTCGGCGGCGCGGTGCAGCGACTCGGAGCGCCGCAGCTCGGCGGCGCCGGCGAGCGCGCGCTCCAGCGACTTGTCGTTGTCCGGCGGCGACTCGGCGCCGGACGCCTGCGAGCGCGTGTCGACGTCCTTCTCGTCGGTGCCGGAGTCGGTCGGCTTCTCGTCGCGGTTCTCCTTCTCGGAGTCGCTGCGCGCGTGCGGCGGGGAGGCGCGGCGCGGCCAGCGCGCGTCCGGCTCGTCGCTGGAGGAGGAGGAGTGGCGCAGGTCGCGCGCGAGCCACGCCGCCTTCAGCTCGTGCGCGCGCGCCGCCGCCGCGGGGGAGGCGCGCGACGCTCCCGACGGGGACGAGTCGCCGGAGTCGCCCGCCTCGCCCTCGCCCTCCTCGGAGCGCGTCTCGTCCGCGTACGGGATGTCGGCGCTGCCGTCGTCCGCCGGGGACGAGTTGTTGAGCGTGCGCAGCTTCTGGTCGAACGTGCTCGTGAGGCTCGACACGAGGTCGCCGGCTCCTACAACAAGCGAGCGGACAGTGAGCGCGGGGCCGACGGGCGGAGGGAGGACACACGAACGACGCAAGCGTTAGACGGAGCTCGTTAGGTGATGATGTGTGATGAGAGCGATGACTGTACAGCGGATGCGTTAGTGTATGTGACGGCGTTATGCGACAGGCGCGGGGGACCGCTCGCCCTCGTGCGGGAGCGGTCCGCGTCGGATCCACGCACACACTTGCAACACGCACGCTCACATTCCTATACCTTTTAATGTGGACAAAAGAAAGCGATTGCCTTGTCTACTCTCTGACGTCAGTACCGGACACCTAGTGGGCAAACAGCAGACCTTTATACACGAACATAAAATATAACCGGCGTCGTAGTATCACAGACAAACGGGTGACGAGTCCGGACACTCACCATCTATGGAGAAATTGGTGAGCGCGTGCGTGTGTCGCGAGAGTTCCTGCCGACCTCGACCGAGCGCCGCCATCGTTTCTAACTCGATCCTGGAACAACATAACCAAACATTAGCATATCATAATTATATTGAAACGAGTCACATATAAACTTAAGAGAGAGAGGTGCAAATACTGACTTGTTAAGAGCGTCATGCCTGGTGATCCGATGCGGCAGTCCGTCGTAGTCAGCGAGCGAGGTGGTGAGGTGCGGGGGAGGGGAGGTGAGCGGCGAGTGCGGCGGGGAGGGGGGGGAGGGGGGGGAGGACTCGCGCTTGGACTCCGACCACTTCTTGTCGGAGGCAGGCTTGCGCGGCTTGCGCTGGATCTTGCGGTTCGCTGCCGATATTATGGACGACACTATGTCTCGCGTTGATACGTCTTTACCTGAGAACATACGAACGTGATGGAACATTTGCACGAACATATACTGTTCTTGGCGTATTACATACTGGCAAAATCTAAATGAAGTAATAGAAGGAAAACAAATTTATTTGCCACAAAAAATATCAGTTCCCTACAGCTAAAGATAACAGCGAAGCCAAGATAAACCAGCTATAACATCAAATTCAAAGAGCTGTAAAGTTTGTTACCTTCAATTTTCTTAACATTATGTATGAGGAGATCTCTGGAAGGCGCGGGCGCAGGTGACAGCTCCTCGGCAGCAGGCGGTGGATCCATCGGGGGGTCGCCTTCATCCTCCTCGAAATACCAGTCGTACTGAAATATATCCATAAGAAATTGGGGTAACATTCTACAAATGCAAAACTTGGGTCGGTGGAAAACTACAACAGGTCTAAGCAATTATAGTTATTTTTATAAACCATTTCGACTCCAAAAGCAACCTAAGTTAGGGAAATAAGTAATGTCTTAAGTGAATACGTTAAAGTTGTACTTACATGTGTGAGGAATGACTCGATAATGCGACACTGGCTGGACATATCGTTGACCATCGCCAGCATGTCGTCGCTGGCCGCTCGGACCAACGTCGGCCCGAACACTATCGCCAAGTTGCGCGCTTCCATCTTGTTGAAGGCGGAATGTGCCACCACTTTGCGCAAGTGTTGGATCAGGTACTTTAGTGTTTCATAGTGAGCTTCAGGCAACGCGTGGACTAGCCGCTTCAACTCTCTAGCTCGTTCCGGCGACCGGTCCGCGGCTGTAATTAAAAATATAATGGCATAAACAAACAGGTTCTAAATTCTGCAAAGTCGTAAACGTTCGATGATGTACGATGTTGTGGTACAAGGAAAATTTATAGAGGTGGCGTATCTACCCTTCAAACTAGATCTTGACCTAATCTGAAAAACAAGACAGTTCAATGTGACTAAACACCTCAACGATCTTTCTACCCAAGAGATGAGATATGAAGTTCATTTTCTTCAGAAATTTCTATCTATTTTTGTAGATTCTTCAATCGGGAAAAGATCTCGAATTCAAATACCCATAGACACGTTTTCTTTCTCCATTCATCTCTGTCATTGATCAACTCCTCGATGGAAGACAACTTAATGTATGGTCAAAAAGAGGGTTATAAATGTTCGATAAACACAAATTATTAGATTATTGGGTACCTATATTTTAAGAAGGTCGTAAGTCGTTCACATCAGCTGTAAACTCACCAATAAAAGCAGGGTAGAGCTCTGCCGTGAGCAGCGGATCAGGTAGCCTCCGTAGATACGCCTTGAGCAAGCTGGAGGCGACGTGGACGTCAGCCCACCGCGCGTCATCTTCCGACGGAGGTTCCCCGCGGTCCAGGGCGGCTGCTAGTGCTGCCACTCCTGCCGCGTTGCCGGGCACGCGGTATACTCCTACTGTACGGAGACCGTATACCTACGGAGGAATTGTCAAGTTTTATCATAAAATATTGGTAAATTTAAATTTTAAAACGCAATCTCAACATTCATTTATTTTAATAGGCTGCAATGGAGTACTTTTGCAAATTAATTTTCTTCTATTTTATGACTGTACCGCTCGTTAGCAAAGCACCTCTATGAGAAGAACAAGCAAGAAACTCACAGGGAAAAAGCATCTATATTATTTACAGTTTAGGTTCTGAAGTTCTTGGCAAAAACTTGGTATTTCGGTTTAGTTCCTTTTGTTTTCAATAAGATATGTAGGATTCGAAGTTGTTAGTTCACTAACTCCTTAGGGTTAATTTGAAATCTTCAATATATGGGTTTACCACAAAATTTATTATATAAATGAGCTCTAACAATGTGATTAGGGAAACCTATATTTTGGAGCAGGTTGTTGATGCGCCGATTGCATTAAATAAGAGAGTAGGGTTACCTCCACAGCATTAGCAGGTAACGTGACCGCCCTGGGCACGAGAGGGTGCTCAGGGTCGGAGGGACACCGCTCTATGGGAGCTCCGAGCCAGCCGGTGACTGCAGGCGTGGATGGAGTGGTGGTGCCGCCGTGCATGCGCCGGAGTTGCTTCGCCATACGACCCTTCCACGTTTTGTTCTTCGGTGACGATGGCAGCGTTGGAGTCGGTGGGCCTGCAAGTTAAAATGGGATAATTTAGTCTTATGTCATCTTCTACAAGACTTATCTTCTGATTTCTTTTCGTGTATAAGTTGATTCGTATTTGGTTGAACACTTTTTTATTACGTTAATATCCTGAGTAATTCAGTGTTCCTTTTTCCATTTACGAGTATATATGAATAAGGATATTTAACCATTCTCTTCCGTCTTATGCTAGATGAAAACAGAAAAAAAGAGGAGAATGGTAAAACCAAGCCCAGCAGTGTTGAAGATGATTATTATATACAGTATTGAATTCCTATACCATGTAAAAGTTGGCTAAAGATTGACTTACCAGTGGGCGACCTATTCCTGCCGATCTTCTTGCTTCGTTGTGGGGGCAGGGGCGACGGGCACTCAGGGGGCGCTGTCGCGGTGGGTGGCGCAGAGGCCGGGGCGGGTGGCGCGGGATCAGCCGGCGGCGGCTCGGCCGAGTGTCTGCGGAGCGCTGCCAGCCATCGCTGGGCGTCTGCTGCTCCTTCAGCCTGGGGGGACATAGCAGATCATATTATCAAATCTTTAATTCAGGACCAGCGTTGAATAATTAGAAGACACATGGATGAACCGGCGAGCGTGTATGAAGAATGTGACGAAAGTTGAGGAAGCGAAAGAGGTGTGTCCGGTCGTACAAAGTGGAGGGAAATAGTCTCTGCCTACCCCAGGCGTGATTATAATGTATTTACTCGTATGTAAATATGTAGGTTTTTTTTTTTTTTTTTTTTTTAATGTGATGAAGTAGAAGACGAGCAAGACGCTCTCCTGATGTTAAGAGATAACGGCTGCCCATAATCAGTACAGTGTTACCTAGGATTTCACAATTATGTGAAAATCTAGGAGCACTGCACCAACGCTTCTTACTCAAGAGTCATAAGATGTTAAGACTCTTTAGCCCAGTAATTACACTAGCTACAGTGCCCTCCTACCGGAGCACAGTAATGTTTGCACATCACTGCTCAGGCGGTAGAATAACTGGCACTGTTGGGGTACCCACCTAGACGACCTCCTGCAAAGGAAGTCTACCCCTGGTAAAATAGCAAGGTATATAGGAATAGATGAAAAGCCACAAATTGTTTGCGCGATTCTTCAAATTTCAAACTAGCATAGGACACCAAAGCCTAAAATAGTTTTTAAAGATCAGAGGGTCTTTGAAACTGATACTTGGCAAAGATAGTAAGAACAATCAGGAATGGTGTCTTCTTGCTTTGAAGGTCAAGGTTTGCTATGCCAACATAAAGTAAACTATATTGTCAGATTCTATACAACTTTGGATTTTGAAGTCAAGTATAAGTTCTTTTGTAATCCATATTTTACCTAAAAAATATTCAGAGATGTTTTACCTGTAGCAATAGCTCAGCACCAGCAGCCGTAGTGACTCTGACGACGTGTTTCCGTTTGGTGTAATCATCAGCCAAAGCTGCGAGCGAGTAGCGCACGTCCAGAGCATCTTGTCTGGAGCCGGGCTGAGCCTCCGTGCCTGACCCGCTCACTGCACCGGGACTCTGTAACAACGGACAAGTTTATGGTTAGAGATCTACTTCTAGCAAGTAAGAGGATAGCACGACTTAAGCTTGATTTACGGATGAGGACAATGGCAAAATCAATTGAAAGCTGATGATAACGATATGGATTAATATGTTTTTTTTTATAATTTGTAAATCTCATATGGCCAGTAATTTTCTTTACTTTACTATATAATAGGAGCATGTTGTAGCAGAAAATCAACATTAGTGAGGAAAACTAGGTTATGAAACTCATATCATAATGTTTATTTTGCAATATTTTTCTAGTCATTCAATTCATTGCGGACGCAGCATTTTGTTTGCCAATAACGTGATTCATAAAAGAATCATCACGATTGTACCATCTACATGAATTTACATCCTATAATTTGTACTCGTGGGCGTAAGAATCACGACGGGTCTGTTCGTATTAGCTATTACTAAATTGCATTCACGAAATGAAGGCTATTACCGTCCATCATCAACAACTGGTTGCAGACAGATCGTGCTCTCTGCAGACGTCAACCACATTAAAAAACGTCGAGTCTAGCTTTCACCCCTAATTATTGTAACTCTTTTATAGTCTATCTGTTCATTAATATTCCAAAGCTAATGTTCGCGATTAAGTTTCTCACTATTATCTTAAACGATTACATTAATCAAAAGAGAGACCGTTTAACCAGTCTCGCCGAGAAAAAAGCTTGATCTTTTTAAAACGTCCATTCGCTCGGTGTTTACTATTTCTCATTGTTCGGTTGGCTTATTTATAGATTTTATGAAGATTCGTATCTGGTGCCGAAGCTCATTAGCTTCCGCGGTCTCAATGTTTACGTTACTGGCCGGATAATACGCGCAGAATATTTATGGATTGTTAAACAATAAAGCTTTGATAACGATCGTCGTATAATGTAGGTTTATATGCCTCCGAAAGACATCGATCCTACTTTCAGTGAAAGAATAAAAGATGTAGGTCGTATTAGAATGCAACTATGCTGTTTAGATGATGGGTTTCAATGAAAATCGTTAGTCCGGTGTCGCCGGCGGCAGCGTGCGGCTAGTAAATAAGTGGGCACGCGTAGGAAAACGAAAGTGGTGAAGCGGTCTCTTCTTCCTAGCTGTGCGTGTTCGTTCGATATGATTACTATGTCGCTTCACGGTCTCTGCTAGGGGAAATTAGTCGGTTTTCATGCAATTGAGATTAGAAACTGTAGAGTGTTGTGGACCTATAATTATCGTCGTGATAAAATGTTTGAATCTAACAATGTTTCGCAAATTTTTACCACGACTTTGAACTATTTGGCCTTTCAAAAAATACTATGAGCTCATTCTTCTAAAAATATGACGGCGTGAATTATGAGTCGACAATTTCGTGACGCGATATCATCTTGGACCTCAGGTGATATAAGCGAGAAGTCTGTCATACTTTCAATGGTTTCTACAAATTTGTGTTATAAGTATTAACAGTATTTCGCTAGCCAGCCGACATAATAATATTATGCTCTTTACTTTTGTGCAATACTTATATGGAAACGTCACCGTTGAAAGATCGGTCGTAACCTATTCACGCGAGATGTAATTAGAGGGTCAGCGTCTCCTCAGAAGTGGCACAGTGACGTAACGTCGCACACAATGCCCCTCTAATGGTCATCACATAATTAGCATGCGCCTGCTCTCGTAATGAGGAAATTGATTAGACCAGCGATAGCGTAGAAAGCAAACCAAATTCTAAACACACGATACAAACCCGCCGGCACTTTGTCGATACGGCCAGTAATAACATATTGCTTGTGGGTCAATTGCCTAACCTTGCAATAAACATAATGGCTAGTGGTGACGCGCTGCCGGAGAAATTAGCTTTTTATGTTTACTTCTCGACATTGCCCTCCAATGGAGAAAGACAGAACTTGTATTTTTCAATTAAGTAAAGTACTTGATGATTCATTAGCACTATTTGCTATACGAGCAATTTGACTCGCATTCTACATGCATCGACTGATGAGAATTGGCATCTTTATGATGATAATTTTCATAAAACTCGTCGCACTTCTCCGGTATACTCGTATATCTACATCTATCAGTTCACGAACGAGTAGTGTTTTGAAATTATTATTTGTGGATCGTTTGGTAAATCGATTTATGAGTGGTGTAGAGTGAAGTACCTCTTCGGTATTGAAAGAATTTGGCATTTGTTATTGGAATTATTATTGGCCTGAACATGAGTTGATTGCTAATGTGAACTTACGTAAACAACTGAAATAGCGTACAAAATACGACCGTTCAACATTCGTCTGTTGTTCTCGTGACATATTTTGAACGCTAACAAATATAATTGCTGAGGAAGAATAGATATTGTTGTAAAGCTCACCAGTACGTTGGTGTACCAAAGAGTCATGATTTGGCTGAAATCCACGCGCGTCACAGGTGCGTAACGGTGGTCATTGTCATATGCTGGCAGCGACATGCGGACCCGCACAATGCAAACTGATCACAAGATACTTCCGACTGAACCACTCATTTACTCGTTCAAACACATGAGGGCATCGCCCCAACACTAAACTTCTGAAATATCACACAGAATTGATCGCAGTTGATTGATACGATGTTCCGATTCGAAAGTATCGATAAATCAATCGATGTGGCCGGCGAGTGTTCTGATAGATCGTGATAACAAAATACGAGTTGTTAATAAAGTGTAGCGGAAACGCGAGCAGCGAGCAGGCGGGCGGGCGGCGTGCGCGCTCATGAAGGACTACAGATCCGCGCTGCGTCTGCGCAGAGAAAGTGCTCCCGCGCAGACTCCGAGGCGTCTGCCAAATTGTCGTTTTCACGCTTCACAAATTGATGGCTTTTTCCGGATGAGCCGCCGGCAACAATAGCACGTGTACTTACTTTTACTTTTGAGAATTATTGAAAATAATAAATAACAATTCTGTGACACGGTTAGATTTCTGCTTTCTTCTTCTAATTGGAAAGCGAGGATAATTAATTGAAATCATTATCTGAATTAGGTTCGAGTGCTTTGCAATAACCGTAACTATTTTCAAATTGGAATCAACAATATACGAGATTCTAAAACAACCATTCTAAAGTCTTATAAGTAAGTAATTTTAAAGTCTTGCAAAGTAAAGCTGCCGGCTCATAAATTAATAAACTCAACAAGGTTCTTTATGAGTGTTTTGTGCACTTCCTACGATGCATCTCTGTCGTTTATCCCAACATCCGGGTAGATCAATTGATAAAGTGATTTATAATTTCGTCGAGTCGTGGAGTCGTGCCCGGCTCGCCTCGTGTCGTGTCTCTAGCCCCGTCGATGCGCAGACGCACCGCTAATCGCGATTCGTCATACTTTCCTTCTCTTTACACTTTTAGGGTTGTCAACGGTCCTAATTTTTCACATGTAATCTCCAATGATGTCGTTTCCCTCCTATTCAGAGCGTTCTGAGAATTCACCAATGGTCTCGAGAAACATATTATTTCCTCAGGATACAGTATTTCCATCAGCGAGATAAAATTAAAACACAATTTTTATCGCAAAAGCCAACCATCGTCGTTTGTTGTCAATGACCTGATGACTGAAGTCAATAACAGTTTTCGCGCTTACTTTTAACAGCCAATAATCGTATTTAAACAAGCTAATAGATAACGACTCAAGTGGTATAATAATTTTGTTCTATGTCTTGTTATGAAATTTGTGGGATGGTATTTCGTAATCGATTTAAGTCACTGAAACACACCATTATCACTAACGTAATAGAAAACATTCGCTCTTTGATAAATATTTCTTATCATCCCTGACTGATGGCGAATCGAATCCGTCTTACAATACCGACGATTCACAGCTTTCTTCGACAAAGCCTTGAACAATTTTCCGTAATATTTGCATTCGGTTTTACGTAAGTAGGTAATGCATCTAATTGTTAGTAACCCGTCGATTGTAGCCGGCTATCGTGACTAAGTAGCGAATAAACAATAAAGCTCGGTGATTCAACGTGAGAAGGTGCAAAGAAGTGCCCACAAGTAGAGCCTTCGTAATTCTTATTCGGCAATGAGTCAGACTTGCATAACCAGACCCAGACAGTACTTGACTTTTAAGAGGGCTATTTTGATATCAGATATTTTGCAATTAATTTGGCATTACATAAACTGAAAAATGGCAGTTGAGACAGAGGCTAGACGCTCGCCGCTGGAGGTACAACCTGCTTGAGATTATATTGTGTTGCATCTTAGCTAATGTTTAAAGTGGTTCTGGGAACTACATCATTTAAAAAAGAACAAGGCAAAAAGGATTGCGCGATTAGATAATATCATGGTTGGTCTTAAAATAATATGTTTGCTGAATAAGTTGAGTCATAATTTGTACCAAAGAAAAAAAACCTGTAGTTAAGTAGTCTCATATTAGAAGTGAGTCACGGAAATTGGTCACAAGTTAAGGTGCTCGATTATGGTAATTTAAAGATAAGACATTTTTTATACGGAAATGTTAACGTAACAGAAGATGGCAATAATATTCGTCATTAACATTTGAATTATCATACTGAAGTAGATCACTGCATTTATCTACATATGTAATAAAATGCGAGTCATAGATGTAATCAATAAATAGATGCAATACTTAGTTCGGTAAGAAAGTTAATACATATTAATAATGATGATTTTCAACGAAACTCACGATAAGCGAAATTACGATAGATGAAATTAGACCTGACACTGGGTTTCGGACAAACACGATAAACTTCATCATTAGCTATATAACGCTCACGTTAGTTTTCAAAATCGTATAAGAAAATATCTGTTAATCCCCGGTGTGATATTCACATTGTCTTAGTTTGTACGAGTACCTCGGTGTAAAAAATCAAGCAGCTTCCACAGTATCGTACGCTATTTTAACTTTCCACTTGACATCCTGTGATTTTCATATTAACGGCCGTGCCTAATGGGTATCCGGCGATTTGCTCGTTAACTAGTTGCCAGCCCGCGGCTGCGCTCGGCCTCGATGTCTATCTCCTAGATCTGTTTATTGAACTTGTTGAGGCAATAAATGTATTATTTAATTAATGTTACCCGTATATAAAGACTAAAGCGGAGCTATAATGTATTCCACGCCATCTGCTGTCATTTAAATTCAATGTACGACTAAGGAGGCTTTGATCTTATAACTAATAATCATGATAAACGCAACGTTGTAGAGTGCCTGCATGGAAGTAATCATTCTGCTGAATGTGATGTTCTTTTCATCTTTTGGGACGTAGTAGACATTTAGTATTTTGATTAAACTACATTAACGTGAAAAACAGTAATCAGGGAGTAATTTACGAAACTGGATCAGTCCAAACAGTGAATGAGCTCATCCTGGAGCCATGAGATCTGCGTTACATGCTGTTACGTCAGGTACGGACGTCATACGCGCATTTGGGTCAGTTTGTCCATACACCAGTGTTTTATAACCTATTTTATTCTATTTATACTGTTATTGTTGGAAAGTAGAACAGATAACTTGGGAATGTGATGCCCCGTGATATATGGATGCACGTTTTGGCAACACTGATGTAGTGTGCCTACCTCTAGTATGATGATGTTCATTCATAGAATGGATCCAAAACACTTGAATGAATGTGCAGTTCAAACTGAATCTAGATTCAAGTCATGAGATGAATATTCTATTTCCTACTAATATTACAATAATTGCGAAAGATGTGTGTGTAAAACAGCTGGGCGCAGCTAGTAACAATAAACCTGAAAGTGGTCTTCGTTAAGATTTCCTTAATAATAATTGTGAATCCTCTCTATGTAATAATTAAATAGAAACAACCAGGTCTTAATAAAATTACCTTTCGTCTTCGTAACACAAACAATTTTAAATTGTATACGTATTTACATTCGTAAATGCAAACTTTTAAAACGTTTGCATAATATCGACCTCATATTTTCACAGTAAATATTGGTCCAATAATTATGAGAGGTAACCTTGTCTACCCAGCGGATTCATCAAAGAATTACTTAGAAATTTTTATTTGATGGGTTACAGCTAATAAAAGTTGAAGAGTTCAATCGAACGATTGCGATAGCGGAAATTATCAAAGTGACCCAAAAACTGAACACGTGTTAATTTGCTAATAAATATTAAATAAGTAACCGTAATAATAATGAGAGAGTGGCGATAGTCTAATTATAATTGCAGCTATGTATTTGGGTTAGCTTAACCGCAGCAAATAAAATAACAAAGATAATTTACTCGTATAGTAGAAAATGATGAATACCAATATGGAATTTAAGGAATTTGGAACACCTTTTTTAAGATTGTGATTTTGTATGTTTAAAATTTTTAATGTTTTAATGATACTATTTGGAACTTAATATTTACGGAAGCAAGATTAACCAGCCAATGATTGGAATGTCGACCCCGAAAACCAGTGGTCCAGTGAGAGCACGCATCGCATCGGCGGCGACAGATCGCGCGGAAACCATGTCTCTCTGTGATGACTTCATTGTAAACTCGGCTTTAATGGCTCGTGTATAGACGACTTTATTACTGATGCGTGTCGACACAGTTCACAGAACGTCAGTGCATATGTTGTACAATTGTTATAATTCATATACATATATTATAATAATATTAATCTTGATATTTCGTCTTAAAAATATCACGAAAATGGTAAGGACTTAAACTTATGTGACATTAAAGGCAAACTATTGGACAAAAAAACAAGTGAAATTTTAAATAACAAGCGAAATTTAAAAAAAACTTTTTAAAAACAAGCTTTAATTATTGTTATCATCTTGCATCATAAAGTACTCGTCAAGACGAATCAAATGAGCCCAAACTCGATGGGGTTGCGTTGTTTTATGACAGAGTTCCTTTGACCACCTTCCAGCTCCATCATCAGATCAGCTCGATGTCATAAAAATATTGCATTGTCATCCGATTTACACACGCATGCAAATTTTCAGCTCAATTGGAAACCGGGAAGTGGGTCAAATTAAACTTGCAAGATTTGATTACAGACAGACAGACAGACAGACAGACAGACAGACAGACAGACAGACAGACAGACAGACAGACAGACAGACAGACAGACAGACAACAGACAGGTGAAAGTAATATAAAGCTTGTAAAATACTTTTTAAAAACAAGCTTTAATTATCATTACCATCTTGCATCATATAGTACTCGTCAAGACGAATCAAATGAGCCCAAACTCGATGGGGTTGCGTTGTTTAATGACAGAGTTCCTATAGCCACCTTCCAGCTCCATCATCAGATCAGCTCCATGTCATAATAATATTGCATTGTCATCCGATTTACACACGCATGCAAATTTTCAGCTCAATTGGAAACCGGGAAGTGGGTTAAATCAAACTTGCAAGATTTGATTACAGACAGACAGACAGACAGACAGACAGACAGACAGACAGACAGACAGACAGACAGACAGACAGACAACAGACAGGTGAAAGTAATATAAAGCTTGTAATAAGAATAGTGCGAATTTGTTATATTATGCATTGATTGTTCCTTACAGAGCATGTAAGATAGAATTGAAAAGTGATATTATATTACAAACCAGAATCGACTAAATGTTTATTAATTTACTCTAAACATTAAAGTTTTTCCGATGAACTGAAGATTCCGTTTTTTCCTGTAGTCGCAGAATGTTGATTTGCACACGAACCTGATAACGGGTGACGTGAGTTGTTTTCATAATATGTCTTCGGATTATGACGATAAAATGGAGAATATTGATTCCGAAATTATGCTGGAGACTGTAGACTGTAGACATAACAAACGTGAAATGGCTGTCGATTTCATACGTTAATACTATGTCTTGTCCACCATTTCATTTACAAAGGCTTTTCAATCACCTTTAATTTGTTGAATCTGCTTGAGTAATGAAAAAACTAACTAGAACGGCGTAGCAACCCGGAGTCTTGGATTTCGATTTTAAATGATGAAAATGGGATATTCTAAGACTGAGTGAATAATAAGGTATCAGACATTTGTAATAGTGCATAGAAAGCCACAATAGACTCATGTCCGGGTGCCCACTGCCATTCAGTGACTCCACTCAACCGGCAATACCTGGACCGTGGGCGTGCCTGTCTTGGGAAACTTTAGCTCTTGTTTGCAATGTCACAATACTGTTCATTTGCTTTGAGTTTCATTTTAACCATCAAATTATGTCTATTTCCACAGATTCATTACCTGCCAACTCTTTGTCGGCCATTTCTCATTTTGAAATATGACCTACAGCCAAATCTCTATTACCTATATGGTAGCATGAAAGTTAATGTTTCTCAGAGAAATTTCGCACTCTTGCAATTTGGGCCTGTCTAAAATGACTAAGTTTCACGTACCTAAATATTACAACACAGGAAAGGAAAATCTACCCTCATTTGGCAACAAATTGTAGTATCTATGACGTAGGTCTAGAATTTAATTGACGTGGTAATACTAAAAATAGGTAAAGGTTGTTTAAAATAGATCGCTTGATCAGTCATCGACGTCAATAAAATATCGTATTGTGCTCCAAATAGATGCTATAATAACACCTGGAATTTGATTGTAAATATTATTTCGGTCTCTATCAATGTTTGCGAAAATGAACAGGCGGACTTGATTGCCTACTCTCGCGAGACTAGAGAAAATATTTTTTCAAGTGATATTTTTGAAAGCTTGAGTGAGGATCCTCGAGTATGCTAATTTCCAGACTACAATTTAATTTCCATCCTACACAGATGTAGCTGTAGTTCATCGACCCCGGCAGTGCATCGGACGCAGCGTAACGTGCGCGTACGCAGCCTCATAGACGTACGATTGTGAGATTGACAGTAAATATCCAGTTGCTACATTGCAAATTACTATTGCTCTACATTGAACATATTTACTAAGTATATCAACACGATATAATTAGAGGGCACTCGAGAGTGATATTGATAAGCGTCGCAAGTTTCTAACAACAATGTTACAAAATGAGCGGAAGAGAAAACAGAAAATTCGCATCGTGATTCGTGATATAAAGAAGGTGATTTTCCGAACCTGAGTCAAATAATTGTAGTTTTATAACACTTATGAAAACAGATAGACTGTGGTGTTTACAGGAAAACGGGTATCTAATAAACAAAATGAGTTCATATATCTCGGAATTCGGAATTGAAGATACTATTAACGTTTCATCGAGCCCATAAAGGCTGGTTAAAAACCAATATCTTCCGATAATTAGGAGCGTTTATTCATGTTTCGCGGAAGGCAGACACTCGGTCTGCGGGAACTGAGTGCGGGCCATGTGGCGTGCGTTGCCTTATTTGAACACTACTTGTGCAATTACGCTACACATGCTCCGATCAAGTGCTTCGATGTTTACTTTGTGTCTTATTACAAACAGGCATCAAGCTCAGCTAGATTTATTAGAGCTGTAGCTGCAACTACCGCACTTCCGATCATTACTTGTCTAATGTCTAATTTTTGTTTCCGGATTATGCGGTCGTTGGTCAGCGTCACGGAGTAGTCAGCGTTTATTAGCAAAAACACCGATGCGTTTTTAAATGGTAGGTAGGTACTACTGAATTTTATTCTTCCTTTTAATTATTAATGAAAGATCCTGGACCAATTTTCATAAGTTTAATGATGTAAATGTGTAATACGTTCAAAGACCATTAAATAAATGAATAAATAGAAAGTCTATAAACTTCATTTAGTCTTAATAACATCAACAGCTTTTCTAAACCATCTAAGGGCGTAACCGATAACAGTCAAGTAGCAATCGATGGACACCACGAAGGCAATCAATGACGCTCATTAAATCTCACGCCATAAGTATTAAATCACTTAAGAGTAAAATGAGGCAGGAAACCGGAAAATCTTGAATTTCACTGGCCACACGTTGCTTAATTGTCTACGACCGGACCATATAAAGGTGGAAAATGTTTCTACACCCTTCTGTTTACGCACGTAGTCAACCGTTGAGTAGCTGTGAAGAAATAATTATTTGTGTATGTGCGTGAATAAGTATGTAGGTCTGCTAGTAATTTGCGAGGCAGCACGCGAGATCCACAGACCCCGATAGCAAAACTGCTACATACAACGTAATGCTTAATCATGATGAGGAAGATTAGACGGAACATAAAGACTATATTATGTCGTCTGGAGAAACCGTCTGAATATACGAGTACGATGCCACAAATCGAGTCACGACAAGGATAAGCTATTTAGGAATAGTCGGGAAATACAAGAAAACGGTGTATTTTGGGAACATATCGTAAATAGAACAAAGTGACTAAGAAAAGCTTTCTATGAGAAAGCTAATAAAATCCGAGATGGACACAAAGTGAATTTAATTGATGAAGATGTAGAAATGGAAATGCTTTGAAATGAATTGTTTATAAAAAAAGACGTAGCATAAACAGACGCTAGTAAAGATGTTCTGTGTCAATGATGTTATGAATGTTTTATAATAAGACATCATAATGACAAAAACCAGTAATTGTACGAGTTAAACGATGCTCAAGCATGTCTAATAGTTTATAATGGTTTGCAAACTCGAGCACAAGTCCGGCATTCGTTCCTAGAACACCACATGTGTTCACCATCTCAGAACTTGTAGACAGACGGACGCTTACAATATACTATACTAATGAACTAGTATTGCAATGGCAGAGCAACGATGATAACGCTATTGACCAAGATAACGATCTCGATCTGATGGAAAGATAATGTCTCAAACTGCAAATAAATCAGATGACAAGACAGATTCGGGCGAGTTTCTCTGATATTTCGATCAAGATAAAAACCGGTCAAGATCGTAAAAGATACATGATAATTATGAGAAAATCTATTGAAAAGCTCGAGCCCAACTAGCTCGACACTATTTTCTCTCTAATGGATCGAAAGTGCATCTTGTTTTACACGAATAATACAAAAATAATGAGAGGTTCGAGCGCTAGAATAGTCAATGTTTACGACAAAATTTATGAAACTATAATTTTAATGTAAGTTGAATTTATGCGTGTCCTCGTTCCAGTGGAAGCCATCCTGTCGCTCGATGAATGCTTTAAATCAATTATTTAATTTGGGATATCAAAGCAAGTAGGTATTGGGTCAATGGCATATGACATAACTCGCCATAAACTATTATATTTTCGAATTCCCTGGAATCGTAGCGATTTAGAAATCGCTGTCTTATGCCAAGGAGCTGCAATAAAATGTAGATATGTAATGCGAAGTGACCGTCTGATGGACGTTTTGTTTACGAGGGCCGGCGCCGCTTGCGAAACAGTTTAAAAATTCGAGGAGCCACCGTGTCGCAATCCACGTACACCACCGCACTCCGATTATACTATTGTTATATGAATCATAGACCGCAAATGACAGCTCACATTTCTGCACTACCTGAACACAAAGATACATCAATGATTTATTATGTAAAAATTTCACCATTGTACTGACGACTGACATGAAACAGATCGTCTGTTCAATATTATTCTTATACAACGTTCTTTATTCTCCATGTTGGTTTGCGAAACGGGTTTACTTGAAACCGCAATCGCCAATAGAAATCAAAGTTTCCATATAGACACGACGAGCGCGTTATTTGGTTCTACTCCAAAATGTCTTTTACAAGCATATTTTATGGTGAACTTTCTGCCATTTGTCCGAAAACGAAGGTGCTTCCACTTTCGCATCATATCATGGTGTAACCGAGGTAACTAATGCCAAACGATATAAACAATGGATTTGCGCGAGTATTCAAAACCCATTAGCCTCTTATCCGAAGAATTTGTAAAACAATTCTTGACTTCACACTTTACGTTTCTTGTAACTCATCAGCTTTATATTTAAAATGCGGAAAAGGGGACATGTCATTGCTTTTCCGTATCGCCAGAGAAGTAGTGCGTGTAAGTACAGTTGCGAATTGGAACTTGCGGTGCTTGTCTTAACAACCATGAAATCAAACCACTGAGAATGCTTTCACGAGAAATTATAGACACAAGTATGATATAGAACTATTAGCAAGGCTGTGTTGTGTTCAATTGATTCACAATGCAATCTATTAATGTAATCCATTACGAGGTGTTGAATACAAACCATAGTTAAACAACGTTACGAAAGCATACCATGATGGAGGTATTATTATTAACTTGATGCCACGATCAATCAGTGAAATCATGTAGCTCCATAATCATCTGTTTTTAGACTATGTTTGTGTTTATTTGCCTCAAGCTCAACGTTCATTATTTCCTACAAAATCATACAAAGAGCCAAAAATATTTTCGCAACAAAGCCATAAATTGATCCAATTTAACTAAACGGTCAGTTCCTGTGGTTGTTTAAAAATGTGCATATTTTAATCCGAAATGATGGGGAGCGATAGGACGACACGCGCTATCATCAGTAGGTAACAATCGCAGTTCGCGAATGGAATCGTTCAAGGATCACACGAGTACGGATTGCGCGGCAGGAGCTCGATTGGCAGGTGGGTCACGCACAGACGCCGACACCATGCCGTCATATCCTCTACTGAATTGGACACGGTAATTAATAAAAGAGGTGCGCGCGCGCAAGGTAGCGCTATGTTCGGCATCGCTCGGCAGTTTGGACGCATTGTTGACGTTTATGATCGCTGCCCACAAAAATGTAGCTGTTATTGAATTGAATCGATGTGGAAGCACTTCGACTCACTTGAATAAGCAATGAATCATTATTGGAGACAATGCGTTCGTGGCGAAGTTTTAACATTTTTGAGCGATAAGCTTTAAAAGCATCGGAAGTCTTTATATTATACCTTTTTAGTTCTTTAAGAGAGCGGTGAACAAGTGGCCATTCGAGATAACGTTCCCCGTTACGAATAACTTATGGAGTAGTCGCAAAAAAACTGACCATTACGTCCGTCATTGGAGACATTTTCTCATCACAGTACAAAGAAGGGAGCTGTCGATTAAAGGGCTTGAAGATCGAGCTTGAGCTGCTTGCCGGTCGTATGCTTGGCGCGTCTCGCGTCACTCATTCTCATCATAATATTATCCGCAGATGGATGTTATCTGAGCTGTCATCTCTCGCCTATTGAAAGCATAGACATGTGACCTCAGCAGGCTCTGCTCGAGGCCGCTTGAACCTTTCCTTTATGCTTTTGTATATGCTATCGAAGGTTCAAGGCGCGCGGTGGGAATATCTCGACGTGTGTCGATTGTTTTTCGTGATTTAGCATACTGTTCATTATATTGTTTTGCGCTTTTGGCACGATTTCAACATCACGATTTTGATTATCAATTTTAAGCCCGTAGTCTATACCTATACAACCTAGATGAACGAGGAAGCGCATGTCTGTTGGCGGTTGCCATGTCTGAGAGTGGAACGTAGTTTATTTGAAACGTTCTAAACTAGAAATATTTTGCCAACAACAAACTAAATGTTCAACTTGGTTGATTTGAGTTTCAAACAGTCTTTTGTTCCGTGAAACAATTTGCTGGCTAAACAAAACGACGCGACGTATACAATGGAGCAGCTATAGTTAAAACCTTCCAGTTCTTCAGACTTTATAGTCCCTAAACTACAGTCTCATAAATATTTACTCGTGCTAAGAGATTTTCATAGCCCACCGCGGCGTTTCAGGGCGGTGACCTTTGGTAAAAGTTTTGCGGAGTCAGCGGACCTTTCCGCATTTAATAGGTCTCTTTAGAGGCTTTGGGGATGATCACGCAAGTTCACCAGGTTCAATACTTTAATATGATTTATTTGGCAGTAAAGTAATATCGGGTCGTCGAACTAATGAATGCCTTTGATCCGTAATCCGTACTCGTTTTTCTATTTATAAGAACATGGATTTTCTTAGTGGATTTACTGAATCTTAACTAGACGTTTTCTTGGAACTTTGTAAGGAAGGCACGTCAATTAATTTATATTTATTATCCACTTTGAAAAATGTGATCTTTATTTTACTAATGTTTTGAGAAAAAGGTCTCTACAGTCAGAACATTTTTCACGATTTTGAAAGCAGTGAAATTATTACGCATGTATATTGGTACATAGGGCAGTTTTACAATATAATAGGGCTTACATTATTACAATAAGAAGCTAATGATAGGCTTGTACCATCAAACACGAGGGCCATACGGCTCGGCACATGTAAGGCTTACAACACACGGCAATTGGGCCGTGATAATCGGGGAGTAAGCCACGCTGACCGTTGTGTAACCAGCCTATAATCAGGGTTGCCAAATATTAAGTAACGCATTTAGTTGTTAAACTTTATGCTACTGTTAATGTCATTAAAAATAATTACAGATTTTAATTATGGCACTGTCAAGCTTAAGTTTCAACACAGCAGTATCATTTTCCGTTTTATTAAATTTTATAGAAATTTAGTTTTAGCATGTACAAGGTTTGTAAGTAACTATGAACGAGTAAGTAGGGTATTGTAAAACACTCAAATTACAAAATATTACAACTTCGCCTGCATCTGTTGAAAAATACTTCACAACCTATTCAAACAAATAGTCATAAAATTGGTCAAACTGTTTCGGACGAGTTCGTCAACAAACACGGCGAGGCGACGAGATTTAAATATTATATTTAGAAATTTACTTTAAATGCTTATATAATTATAATCAAAACCAACACAAACCCACATATTATCATATTATAAACATTTTTCCCTAAATGGTTGTCTAAAAAAGATCGATTTTAGCGGTATGACCACCAATTGTTACACGAAATTGTGTTTTAGTTTTCTGTGAGTTTATTTGTGGTGTTTCAGTTAAGAGTTTTCTATACTCATATTAAAAATAGTTATTCAAAAGTGGCAACCATAATAATGTGGGTGAATAAAACCGCAAACGGTAGAAATCGCGGACATGCGAGTAGTTTAATACTGAATGGACAAGAACTCGCGTAGTCGCGGAAACACTGCGTTCAATGAAACCATGTTTTTCATTGTCCATGTTATTATTCACTTGGCATATAAATAGCTCCACATAATATTGAACTTATTGAGGAACGGAACCCATACATATGTAGGTTTATGTATTTATGTATAGTGTACGTTCCACTTAATAAATATGTAAACCTTAAGTTTACTTCCACTTTACACTGAGAGGACACTGTAGCTAGTGAAATTACTGGGCTAAAAAGTCTTAACATCTTATGACTCTTAAGTAAGAAGCACATCATTGTGAAATTCTGGGTAGCACTGTACTGATTATGGGCAGCGTTATCTCTTAACATCAGGAGAGCGTCTTGTACGTCTTCTTACTTCTCCACATAAAAAAAAAACTTCCACTTTATAGAAACAGCATAATTTTTTTCAAAGGATTTTTGCTGATAAAGGAAGTTTTGAATTTTGTTTTATGGTTGTGTTCTCAGAAGTCGGTAATTCACAAAATTAATTAAGGTTTGGCAAAAAAGTTTAGAAACGAAATAATTTTTAAATTATTTCCAAAAGTAATAAATTGGTTGGGTTGATTGGTTGGTTTGACTGTACAGTTTATGTTATTTTAAGTAGGTACCTGAAAATCTAAAGCATTATGGTTAAAATTTTAATTTGACGTCGATTCTGCTAAAAATATTTTCAGAAAAAGTGTGAGGTAATAAACCAATCTAAATAAAAAAAACTGGGAAGTAAAAGTGTAGTAAATCATTTTTCAGTGTCACTTGTTCAGGTAGCCGCCCTCGTAATTGGCACAGATCGTAATTTCAAGCGGATATTACATCTACAATTTTATGTGAGCGAGTTTATTACAACAGAGACATTATTGCAGGAAACCGGCTACGTTTTCCTGCACTCACTGAAGAACACAATGTCTTTTGTAAAATGAAATGCGTCGTGTCTGGTCTAGACAATTTTTACGACGGAGGAAAACAAACGTGTGACTGTAGTTTTGTACGAGTGTATGTGTTTGTTACTAAGTGCGAAGCGAAGCGTTGGTGCAGTGCACCTAGAATTGCACATCATTGTTAAATTCTGGGTAGCACCGTACTGATTATAATTGGCAGCGTTATTTCTTAACATCAGGAGAGCGTCTTCTTACTTCTCCACATAAAAAAATGTGAAATAGTCGGGAAGGTTATGTAATGTTTTTCCACAACTTCGACATCAATTAGTAAAACCACTTATAGATCTTATACCTAGTTAATCTAATTGTATGTCTGAATTGTAGAGCTATTATCTGAGTTCGTTTTATTTAACTAGCTGAGCCTGGCAGTTTAACCCGCTGTTTATGTGCTATATTGGGGTTTTTGCTATCTGCATATCAAATTGCATCTGAATCTATTTACTAGTTTAAGTGTGAAGAGTTAACAAATACACGCATCCATACTTTCAGATATTAAGTACATACATATATTAGTAGGATTGATATTAAAATATTAACATTCAGATAACCTTGTAGACACTTTAAAAAATAAACTATATGAGAATGTAGAGCTCCTACGCATTAATCATTAAGTCTAATGATGCCAAGCATCGGGTGCGACCGCAACCACGACGAGAGCTAAAAACCTGGATTTATCTCAAAACATGAGGTTTTCTTCACACTCTACTTTTAATATCGAGGCCAAACAACCAAAGATATAAATCTAATATGAAAAAAATAGAACCATAGAAAATTCTACTGTCAATTTAAGTTATAAGTCTCATTATTGTAAAACCACTGTTATTATTCTGGTATTTCACTATATTAATATTATAAACGTGAAAGTTTGTAAGAATGTATGGATGTCTGGTGGACCGATTGAGCTGAAATTTGGTATAGAGATAGCTTAGACCATGGAATAACACATATGTTAGGCTACAGTACAGAGGGTAACACTGCTGGAAGCAGCTAGTTATTCATATTTCTGAAAGATAGATTTCGGCAGAGAAGTACTTTACATTAAGCTCTGTTATTAAGTAGGTACCTGAAATCTATGAATAACCAAATAATTATTTTACTGTGAGTTTTGGTGCACTTACTTAGTCCTTACTTATCACAAAAAC
The DNA here is from genome assembly GCA_947507615.1 of Hemithea aestivaria. Lineage (NCBI taxonomy): Eukaryota > Metazoa > Arthropoda > Insecta > Lepidoptera > Geometridae > Hemithea > Hemithea aestivaria. Next base: position 14,891,828 of record OX382331.1, read on the forward strand.
CATTTTAAACATAATGTAAAGACATAACATGATAATATCATCGCAAGTCGTAAACAGTCGTTCGTTTATGGACCCCACAAATACTTCGAAACCACATTTTTTGCCGTTTGTCAAACATTTTTATCGTCGAGAACAAACTTACATTGGCATTCTGTCGATAATATGTAAAGGTATTTTGGTTATTTGCATTGGGTTATGTAAATTGTTGAATTTATCCTATCTTGTGGCATACGTTACATCTTTAAACTATTTTGTCTTATCTTTAGTATTTTAAAACGAATGTAACCTCGCGACCTATTGACATATCATTGCAATCCTAGGTACATCATCCATAAAAGAATCATTATCAATTTATCCTTTCTAAATCTCTATAGAAAGGTTGCCAACTTACGATAGTTGTCAATTCAAACAATCTTTTTCAAGTTTATCGTAACTGGTATTTCGCTTCGATTATGATCCCACGAAACTTGATTCTGATTTAGGCTTCCCATTCAAAATGTAACATTTAAAATTATTCATCTTTTTATGACACAAATATTAGTATAAGATATGAATTATAATAAATCTCACGTCAGTTTCCGTAGACGCCTTCAGAGTTGGATAATTACTCGCTCCAGAGATGATAAACATTTTCCAAACGAACCTTGACATATTAGTTTTCATGTTGCGTGGGCGCACATTTTATTTATACACACACTTAGTTCCAAATTTATGAGTTCATTCCAAAATACATAACAATACTGGATGGCTTCACTGTTGTCGAGTGTTGAAGCATAATAACTTCACACGTGTATTTAATTATAGATCTTAGAGCATCGGTTCATTATTTTAGTGGTGTTTTGATAAACATAGATGAATGTCAAAAATGTTACTAAGCACTTGGTTGGTTTTGATGTACGTTTTTTACCACCGCGCTCCATTTCGTGCACTTGTAAGTGTGCACAAAATTCTGATTAGAAAAACGCTTTTGATGTTTTTATTTTTTGAGAATTTGACTCTGCGCCCGTACCATACCATACATGTACATGAAATGACCCAACAATCAGTTTTCAAATGCATCCTTCTATTACAATCGTAACTCTAATATTATAATCCTAAGGATGGATCAAGTTTAGAGAAATACTCGGATATAAGTAATTTGTAAATAAAACCAATTAAGTAAAAAAAATGTGGGTATCTTGACTTAACAAAGGCCCTATCAGTATAGGTTACCAGTGAAATTGCAGGAGGCAGCAAGTTATGAAAATATTTTGACATTAAAGACCACACCTATACCAAAAAGCCTTTCGCTTTTCACATGAAAATATTACACACGAGATAATGGCACATCAAGGGCTCACGAACCGTGACAATTTTGACAGTGACATTAAACTATAATTGTGCAATTACGTAAACCGTGGTTCTATTCGCAGGCACCTGACGTGGAACCTGTTCTAGACCAGTTCCAACGCTCGGAGCAAGGTCCCGCCATAGACCCGGCTGCTTGCGTGAAAATAGCAACCGGTATCAATGTACGTAATGACATTTCCCATTTAATTAGCCAGATAATGAAGATATGGATGGAAAGGAAAATCTTGTGTACAGATTATGCTTTGAAATTAACCATTAGAAATCTTGTAGTGGTAACTTTGTTTTACAAAAATAAAGGCCAGTATATTTGTATTTGACATAGCAACGAAAGCGATATGCCGCATATTTTCCTTTTCTTTAAATCTAAGACTTATTAATGGCCATCGGTTATATGATGTCCATATGCAATCATATAAATCTTGTAGAACATTTTTCAATCATGATTCCCAACATCACTAGTGGGAGCGTTAGCCCCGAGCTCGTTTATTATTTTTATATTTCGCATGCGCGGATGCAAAAAGTTGCAAAATGTAAATTGCGTCCTTATGCGCGACGAACGATGGACGGTGTTGCGTTAGTTATGGAGCAAGATATACAGCGAACAATTGATTTATAAACGTAATAATAAATATTTATGGAGTTTAAAATATTCCAGTTACCACCCATGCAGAAATCACAACTATCGGTTTGAGTAGTTTCCTTGCATTTTTATAAAAGACTTGGAACTTTCCGGGAGCTGATCTTATAGTTATTTTAAATACTGATATTTCGTGGTACGAGTAGTACTTTTAAAAGATGTAAAGCTTAAGCGTTCTATGTTTTGTCTTAGAAGGCATATTTAAAAGGCCATGTATATAAAATAATCCGTGTTTATGGACAAATAAAACATTAACATGTATGTAAATCAAATCATTATGAAAAGTTAAAACATACCTCAACTTTTGAGCCCTGATTATTATCCTTCATCCGAGATTTCACATACTGGCACAAAATAAACTTCTTAATTTTAAACAGCATTTGAAGTAAGAAACCGAACATTTCACTACACTAACATCCACCATCCATTACTTTCGATACACTGATTAAAGCTTTAGCGCTGTCAACTTTTGAAGAACTTTGTTTACATGTAATTAGTAAAGTGATTAAAAATAGGCGTTTCGTTTGAAAAAATCTCAATATCTATTTAAGAGGATTAAAACTTGGTTAATGTCTCACTTCTAACACAGTACTGCGTTTAACAATAGGTGTTGGAATCCTTAATTTGTTTTGATAAGAATTACTGCGAAATTAACTGGTTCGGCCGGTTTCGGATTATCGAATACTTGTTTTTCAATATTGTGTTGTGGAGTTAGGAGCTCGGTGTGCCAACGGTAAGGATTTTCTCTTTTTGACTCAATAATTAATAATAATAATAGTAATAATAGTCATATGTTTGTTCTTTAGTCAAACAGCGAATAATGAACTAAATCCTTTATTATTTTCTGTTTAATAAAATTTCGCGATACCTACTGTTTTTCAGTATTTTATTCTATTTAATTATTAGCCTACGCGTCATCAATATCAGTCGCTTAGAAAACCTACCTCCTCCTACCTCTACCTACCACCTACCTCTATCTACCTTTATAATATTTTATCCATCAAATAATATTCTAAATTTAATTAAATTATAATCCAATCACCGCGCCTATATATATTCAGCGCGCTACAATTTCACAAAATTACCTTACATGAATACTTAAATAAAACTCAGATAAAATAGACTATAAATATAAATGTAAGCAAAAATAGCGTACAAATTCCGAGCACGAAACCCATGCGTTAATTCAATAAGGCTTCGTACACCCGTCGTACATATCAACCCTCTATGATTATTGGCCGTCGGTACGTCACTTGGTCAATTTGCCCGCCGGCGTATACCGGGCACGCTGTTGTCACGTGAGCACCACCACAGACTATAAATCAGGCTGTAGGACAGATATCGTACTCCAGAGAAAATGAAGCGGTGAAATTAATATCAAAGAATACGTGTTCTCGGTAATTGCAAACAAAATTCGGTCGTATGTTTCATGTATTGTGCCTGAGTAACTTAGTGGATTATCATATTGCAGGCAGATCCAGCACTCCAGAAAAAGAAATTAGCGGTGCAATTAGTGCCAGAGTGCGCGATTTCTAGGTAATTGCATACAAAATTCTCTAGTCAATCGTATGTATCATGTAAGTACTAGAAATCTACTGACAGTATCATATTATGTACTCCATAAAAAATGTAGCGATGCAATTAGTACCAAAGTGCACGTTTTCGCGGTTATAACCTATCGAATGCTCTATAGCTGGTGGTAAGTGGTAGTAGTAGTTAGTACATGTATACCGTACTTACAGTGATTGAATGACACTTATAATTCTTGCTACAATAATTAAATTAAATACAACGAAATGCCTCATTCGCAAGAACGTATTATACAATTCTGTCTTAGCTAGGTTCTAAAATAATACTTTAGGCCTTCTTGAGGCATGCCAAATTTTACATATTACCTATCTACTTATATAGGTAATAGCTTACATTATTTTGTTTTGGAAAGTGTTTTTGCTACAGAAGTGTTTGGTTTTTAATGGGGTATGTGTATATTCCAATAGTGTGTGCCAGGGACACGCACCCCTGCTATAAACCAATTTCTGTGTGGCTGGTCGTCAGGTTGTTAATTTTCAATCAAATTTGTGACAGGTCGGGGGTTTACAGCGGTCATTCAATGTTTGTTGCTAGCGAGTTTTTTGGAGCTTAAAAAGCTCTTTCTTTCACTAAGCGTGTTTTTAATTTTGTCTTTGTCTTGTAGGCCCGTTTGATTATTAAATTTTTTGATTAATTATTTTGGTTTAGTAAAAATTTAAATTCTGTGTTATTTTTATTTAAACTAACCACCAAATCCTACTAATATTATTAACGCAAAAGTTTGTAAGAATATAATATGTCTGTTTGTTACCCTTTCACACCTAAACGGTGGACTGATTGAGTTGAAACTTGGCATTGAAGATAGCTTAGAAATTTGCTTTATAGCCAGCCCTGGAATAAATCGCATAATACATATATATCGCATAATACATATATATCACTGCACATCGGGTAAAACCGCTGGGCAGCTAGTAATACCATAAATCTTATGTAACAATGTCTGATATAATTTCTTTTACAATTAACAACTAATTCTGATGTAAGTATGTAATTTCTTTGTTGTTTATTTGTGTGTACCAAACATAGAGGAATCATTCATCTATGGTACCAACTAGTCTGAAAAATGTATCACGTGAAGATCACGCTAGTGTCACGAGCCACCCCAATCGTGGTGGATGTTTCCAATCGAGCCCTACAAGGCTTCGCTTCGTTTCCACAACGCCGTCGGCAACTAGTATGTACATACGTAGGTACCTATTACGTCTAGGAGGGGGGAATTTATGCAGACCTTTTCACAAGAGAATTAAAGGAATGAATGCGTCTAGCCCTTAAAGATCGAATAATTATTGAAATGTAACGTGTCTTCTTAAAAATATACTTAAGAACTTTGGTGTTAGCAATTTTAGTAAATTGTTTTTTTAGGAATACATTAAAATCACAATTAACACAGTGAGAACGGAAACAATTAAGTCGCTTACTTGGGCATTTAATTTTTTTGCCTAAGAAAATTCAATTACTAGTATATAATTAAGATTATATCGAACTAAAAGCAAAGGAGCTTTTTGACAAGAATTTTATTAAATTTTATTAATTCAAGAACTTAATAATTTAGATAGCATCTAACTTGATACTCGTATTTATACAAAAACACGTTATACATAGAACAAAAAATTTCCACTAATATAATAACAATATTTAACTTGTAAAAGCTTTTTAAACGGCTATTTGAATATATTAACATTTAACAGGCAAAACTAAGCAAATATAAAAACAACTTTAATTTATTATACGTATTTATGAAGAAGGCTTTTAGGTTCTCGACGGCGCGGCGTAAACATAAGTCGGAGATTATTGAGCTCAGTCGGGCACTGAGTCTCAAGCTCTGACGTCAGAGGGTGGCTTTACTATTATTACATTTTGTTACCTCACTACGATAATACGCTTTCTTATGGATTTAGATGCCGACGTATGAAAGTAAAACAATAATAGTGCAAATAGTTTATTACTAAGTAAAATAGAGAAAGAAGCGCATTCCATCACGAAATGGACATGATACTAATAACAACATACTATTATTTTCGAATTTATAGACGCATCTATTAATTTCTCTTTTCTTTACAATATTTAGTATCCAGTAGAATTCACATAGTACTATTGAATCTTTAAGGTTTTATAATAAAAAAGGCTCGAAATAGAAATAGTCTTCTTATCAGTGTCTAAAATTTTGCAGCTGTTGTGTTATCTTTCACGTATTACATTTATTGCTGGCATTTTTGAATGAATAGATCATCAATAATATATCGTTAAGCATACCGATCATGCTTAATAAGCCCAAAATGTTACATATAGAAAATATGGTACTGAATGAAAATGTTATGATTGAACCCGCCTTCACGTAACGCTAACAAGTAACAAGACCCGCCCTTAAAATACGCAGTTCATTCAAATCTCAAATGTCGTAGGCCAATTACTGTGTTATTAATCTCAAAGGACTCACCCACGAGCCTGTGGAGCCCCAGCGCTTAAGCCTCTTGCCGAAAATGTTCTGACATTGCGAGAGGCAGGACACCGACGCCGCCGGCTGAATCTTGCCGACCACACTGTCTCCTTTGTCCAATGTCATTTTTACACACACTGTTACACTATTGTCTTTAAATTGTTCAGTTTATACAGCACAAGTACGCATGTTTGTTATCGTTTGTATCCCGAATAGTCGCGTCTTTACGTCGGCGTGCGTTCGGTACGGCGGCCGGGGCGCGAATGGCGAACCTCGCCTCCACGCTCGCTTTCCACGGGAAAGCAGCCCCGCCCGCCCAATGTAGATTCATTTTCTCATTAGAAAACCCCCTTTCCATATTGCGAGAAGCGTATTATTAGCACAGAGTTTAGGTGTCAACTTGACGCAATGAATTCTCGAAAAGACAAAAGGGTTGGTGGTGGTTTTGGTGTGGCTATTTACCTCTACTATAATTGAATGTGCCTTATTTGTACAGAAATTGAATGTTATAGGGTTTTTCGACATATAATGTACTTATTTATAAAAAAAAAACCGTAATTATAATTAATACATCTTTAACAGGAAGGTACGATTCTATCCATTTTTAAGCATATCAGATAAGAATTTAATACCGCATACATTAAAAATGATATTGGATTTTTTACCATTTTGGTTAAGTAACACGAAAGCTTTGACAGAGCTTTTTTTTTTCAAATAACACGTGTATCTTATTTTTAGTGTATCTTTTATTTTTATCATGTTTTTTATATAAACAACAGCTACCAGACAAGTCTCGTACGTGATAATCTAATAACGTCCTGTCCGAGACCCCTTCATATCAATTTTGACAAATGGCATTGCCCATGATGGACACTCGAGGCCTAGCGTAGGAAAAATTGGGGCAAATGTTCAGAGCAATGTCGAATCTCTTATTTATACAGCTCCCTTATGAGATGTCATGACGTTACTGTACTAATGACTGGGACTAAAGTACAAGTCGCTGGGCGATGGAAATCCCTGCGTGTAATTGGAATAGAATCAATTTTCTGAAATTTTGTCCATTATGTTTAATGAAAATCAATATATAAGGAAATCTTTTCATGGATTTACAGATATTTCTTATGGGTTGGGTGACAGGTAAATATGCAAAATTCGGTGTTTGAAACACTCGGTGGACTTATTGATTTCTTCTAGGAATTAACAAGAAAACTGACCATGTTGAAAAAATTTTAATTGGTAAGTCATGGAGGTACATTTGTAGAATATTATTTTTTAAAAGTTTAGGATCATTTGTTAGCAGAGCACTTATTTTCTTCGTTTGTTTAAGCACATGTAAACGTTTACCAGACAATGAGTTGGCGACAATAAAAACTCAATTTTCCGGGATCACTAAACTTTTCACATAATTATAAAACATTTTCGTAATAACGTGGTTGTTCGTTGCATTTTTTAATTTGGGCATAAATCTAAGAGGTGCTTTTCCAGGTGACATTTATGAGGTTTTTTAATTTGAAATGGTCTCGTGCTTGTCGTATATTGTAAGTGACGATGGAGATTATTTAGATTCACGACCGAATGTACTCGCTCCGGCTGCGGTCATAAAATGAGGTCCAAATTGGAAGAATGTTAAACGTTGTCTACACTATAAAGGCCTGTTCAAATCTGAGCGATATTCGCTACTGCCCGCCTTTAGTCTTTACATGTAATAAGTAGAGGTACAGTAGATGCTGGCACCTTTGCATATTATTTAGATTGTTTTACTTAGTATTTCCGTGGATTATATAAATAATTATAAATTACATATGACTCGTTTACTGTTGACCTCTCAAGTATAATATACGCAATAAGTTAGATTAAAATGTTGAGCAAGTCTAAATAAGTTGGTTTGTAAAAATAAAATAATAAAATGTATAAGCTTTTTATTTGGAAAAACAAATTAATTGGTAGAAGAAAAATTTTGATATGTAATTTCCGTTTGAAGCAAGTGACCCGACAACAGTTTTGGCTTCGTGCTCAGAAATCAAACACTGTGAGAATTGTCCACGTTATTTATTAGCCAAATAATTTATGAGTGATCGCACTTTGATTGAGGCAATCATTTGTGGGTAACGTAAATATATTTGTGCGCTCTAAAACATTTAACATGACGGCAACTACTGATAGATTTATTAGGACAGCGCACGAAGGCATTCACTAGTGTTTTTTATGTCACTTCCTAAGCGTTAGTTTTCATTCGTTACAATTATTTATGACGTTCCGAGTTCCGACCTCGAATCTTCAGTTAAAGCTTGAGATATTTAATTTTAGCCTCCGAACAAACCCCGAGAATATCATCCGTCCCCCGAGAATTCATCCGTCGGCGAAATATAAAAACGTCGAGTGGAAACACGGTAGAGCGGGCCAATTAATTGCTTCGGAGTTGTTCGAGCGATCTCCTAATAAATGCGATCTGATAAGGCATAAGCTTTCGTAACCGCCGCCACGGTGAGTGAAAACCTTCAGTGTAAACCTTACAAAATATACGAAAGTGCAACTCGAGTAATTTTAATGAGTTTACGATTAATTTCAGTAACTCGTGGCATTCGGATATTCGGTCCGCGAACGCGCGGATTATTAATTTCCCTACGTAATTACGGAGGTATTTTTATTGCGAATCTGCCCAATTATAATGTCATAATCCTTCACATAGACGGTATTCGTAGAGCCGCTCTACTGTGAAGTTAATTTGTGCAACGTGATTGTTATGACGGAGCTTTTCTAGGCAACTTTATTAATTGAAGGTTACAAGAAATATATAATCATCTTCATCATATTGTTAACATTCGCTGAAGTTTTTATTGGCGTGACTAATTGGAGCAAGATAAACTGTACATCTTTATTATAGTAGAATGATTTGTTTAGGTTTGCAATTATTTCGTTATTTATATAGAGACGGCTATTTTGGTGCCAAAGGCCAAAGTCAGCGTATTTCTTTCAAGCGGCGCCTCTCTAGTGATTGCCAATAGCCATTTACCAATAGACAATTACGAGCGTAAATATTTACGCGAATAAAGACATTTTATGTTACGATTACTTACGACATTGCCTCTATATTTTGGGAACTATACTACGAAACCTATTATTGAAATGCGCAGACGTTCAACATCTCGAATACGATTGAGTTGCATCTTGCTTTATGCAATTTGTTACATAATTCATTAACTTTTATAAAATATAAGGAAAATAATAAAGAAACAACACCCAGAGACTGAAGCATATACTTGATGAAAATGAAAATGCATCTAATTATAGAAAAAATTCTGAGTTTAAACTACTACAAATTATATTAGGTATTATAAATTAATCGGATTTGTAGTTTTGGACATAAGGGGTAGCCAAACATCCATAAACCACAAATTTTCACATTTATTGTATCAGTGGCATATTATGTCTGACTTTGGTGTATAAATATTTTTTGTTACAAATTGAGGTCATTCGTAAAAGAGGAATCGTATGGAATGAGGGGTATTTCCGTTGTTCAATATGGGACTTATCAAAAGCAGAGTGTACAAAGTCTTACTCCTGGTATTTCAGGCGCATAAAAAATCTATAGAAGGCAGTAATCATTCACCATCAGGTGGGCCGTCACTTCATTGTCATTTATAGCTTAAAAATATCAATAGTACTTACTATTTCATAGTGGCACCTGTAATCTGTAACACCTTATTTAAGGAAAACAGCGATGTTACCGAAACAATCGCAAGGCGAATCAGTTTTAATGGTCGACCTTGCGCCATTTCTCGTTTTGCACCGTCCACTGCCCGTTTACACTTAACTATTTTATCGTTATAAATATTTTAAAGGTTCCGTTCGCAGATCGAATAAACATAACGCCATTTTATTACCACAAGGTGGCACGGAGGTTCTGGAAGTTTAGAGCATTAGATCTATACAGGGTTATTGATATGATATACATCCTAAACTTTTGTTATGCATAGTTAACTCAAAGATATTGGACTAATAATAATATGTAAATCCTGATATATATCATATAATACGCATATAGATAATACGCGTGTACACTATAATTTTGAGTGAATGTTGTCAAAAATAATTATTATAAATGCCCTTCAAGAGTGACGACCGATTAACTAGTTATTTTCCTTTCGAATCGAATAGCTGTATAATATTACTTCAAGAAGATTTCTCTATAACCTCTACTTTTACTACTATCATGCGTACACTTACAGCTGTTGAATGAGCAGTAACCCTGTTTGTTGAAATTTAAAGTCCCTGTTAATTGTTACGTGTAAATCATTTGTTTTACGATGCTATGGATGGCATAAAACGTTTCACTATCCGCTGCAATTCCGCGGTTGCAAGGACTTCCTACAATCTGTATTATGTATCAATAAATTAAATGAGCAGTAAACAAACGTACACTATCTTTATTCAAGGATTTTGTCGATGTGTTCTGAAAACAATTGGTTTAAGACTATTGATTTATTTTGAAACTAGTGACATAAGATATCCTATAGCTTAAGTTTGTAGTTAGGTTTTGAGAATGGGTAAACAAATAACACTTATTTTAAGACATGTAATTTTGATCTAATAAGTAAAAGGGAGTTTTGACAATAATGAAATAGATTGTAAAGAATGTAAGTCACGTTTAATAGCAATTTTTAAATGAATTTTAAGTATGGTATTTTTCGTGTGCTTTAATAATATCTCACATGCTGGTGTGAGATTCATATATTCTATGATATAAGAAGACTACAAAGAAAGTGAAATATTACGCGTATGTTTCGTGTCTAAGAATTTATGTCACTAATCATGACCCAGATTCTTAAGAATAATTGAAATTTTAACCAGCGGAAAAATATCTTCCAATATTTTAAAATTTAAGCCAGTGTAAAATTAGCTGTATTATAAATGGCTGTATTATAAGTCTCAAAAATGTAATTTTCTCCAAAAAAGAGCTAAGATGATACCAAAGTGGAGCGATTCCATTAATGCGGTGTGTGGGCCCATATCCTGTCTAGGTCATGCCCACATAGCGCGTAGGATAAACACCTAGACTTGCCAAGCTATCGACTAACGCCTCGTTCACACGAATTAAGAATATAAAGTGCTTATTTTATACGAACAACAATGTTGCATTCATGAACTTATCACAAATCGATTCTTGTGTTAAGTATCGATTTGATGCTCGAGTCATAATGTGGAGATTGTAGGAGATGCTGCAATTATTGCTAATAAACCTTAATAGCATGTTTAATGGGTAAATTCATCCCGTTTCCCGAAACTAATTTGGAATACTTACCGTATACTATTTTTTTTACTTCATAGTCTTTTCATAGTTTCTCGTGTCTTAGTGGGGTTTTTCTAGTTTTGTAAATTACTTTCAATTTTTGTGCAATACCGTTTGAAAAATCTAAGGTTCTTTTTTTTAGTTTTTTTTTCGCTATGTTTACCACAGCACTTATTTTGCATATTATTTCATCTTTAGACATGACAAGTTCTGTTTGCTTTATTTTATCCAATTGAACTGGACTTTAGATCAAAACCAATAATAATTTATCTTTTTAGCCTTATCTACTGAATAAGGAATTATTAATAATGTTTCAGGATGATTCTTCGGAGGCAAAATTTTCGATGTCTGAAGGTTTATCTCCTAGACCAATAGACAATACAGCATATTATATTTTTTTATATATAGTTTAGTGTTGTCGCTAACTGGTGCAAGTAGTATTTTTAAAATAATTGCAGTCTAGATACAAGAAATATTTTTTTGAAGTTCGTTCTCCTGATTAATATAGGGCGTCCGTTTGTCGTTTATCGGAACAAAGTGGTCGATATTTCATTTTCACTTTGACATATCAATATGAATTATAATCTAAACGAAAGGGATTGAATTGAACTCTTCTATAAAAAATATGTTTTAGTTATAACTACATTAGCGTATTTATAAATAAATAAATAAGAAGTGTCCGGCGTATAGTACTGATTAATGTGGCGCGACCTACGCTTGACCGTACTTGGTGAAGTAATTATAATGGGAGTATGGCACCCCGCGCGGGGGGCAGCCAGTCGTGCAACGGACGTGCTAGAAGGCGGACGTGCGGCTGGTACCTAAAATCCCGGTGTTACAAAGGTAAATATCTGATTCATCTGTGTTTGGTTCAGCTAGAAAACTGATTACAATGCCTTGTGTGAAAAAAAAAAAAAACTGTTTTGGGACTTTAATCTGAGTTTCGAGTCATGCTTTTGGATAGTAGATTCATGAAGAAAAATACAAATACTGAAGTCTATACGTATGATGAGTTATGATTGATTTTAGGCAAAATACTGATTCATCTGTGCCTGATTTATATGGTTAAACCCCTATATTAATCAGAAAATAAATTCGTTTTGTCCCCTTCAGCAGGAAAGGAGTGCTGTTGATGCGTATTTTTCCTATTATTGACCATGTTAACAGGTTTAGTATTGCTAATGACATATATTTTCCTCATCATATTATGCTTTTGAATAAGTATGCAAAAGTAACTGGAGTAAAATTTTATTTAACTTAATGTACGAGTAACTTTTGATATGTTTTAGATAAAAAGTAGGAATCATTATATAGGTACATAATAATAAATAATAATTTTATAGAAATATTGTAAAAAATGTAATCTAAGATGTCAATTAATAAAGAAAAATAAATATACAAACGTAATAATAATAAATATTCGGCACATCTGATGCAATATTTTCCTTGTCGTTTTTTTTTCTTGTCTTGTAACTATCATAAAAAAATATTTATTCATAAGTAAAATTCTTTATGATATATCTAATTTATATTAAATGTTGCAGCTCACAAAAATGCCACACAGTAAAGATGAAATAAAGGTGAAAAAGAAACTCGCAGAACGTAAAAGCACTTGATTTCATAACTTAGCCATAATTAATAATTTTATTTTACTAAGGCAGCATAATGATGAAAGTGCAATTTAATTAAAGTTGATCTCAATTCTCATACTTTATTATTATTGTATTATAAATACACTAATGCAATGTGATTGTTTTTTTAATTAGAATTAAAATTGTTTAAAATTGAGACTGATGTCAATAGTGTCATTATTAGAATAAGTTTTTACTTCTGTGATTTTCAGTTATGTGAGTTAATAAGTAAACAGGACTGATTAGACGGTTAAAAAAATTAACAGAGTAAAATATTACGTAGCAATTATCCTAACTTTGTAGCTCCTTACATACCTATATTTTGTATTATTATGTTAGAATAAGTTTGTACTTCTGTGATTTTTAATCATTATGAAAGGTTATATTATATAATAATAGCTCTATCAATAAGTATATTAAATAGGAACCATTAATTAAAATAAGCAACATAATGAAACAATATTAGTAACTTTTTTGTACTCAGAAAAATTATAATATGCACAATAGTTACACTTTTTGTTAAATAATAATATTCTCGTATCTTCATAAACATATTATTGTAACAAACAAACATATTATTGTTTGATATTAAATGATTGGGTATGGGCAACGGAACCCTAGGGGACAGAGGCTGGCTTATTTCCTGGAGAGAGACGAACTCTTCATGATGAACTCTTTCTTCCAGAAGCCGCCTCACAGGAAATGGACCTGGATGAGCCCCGATGGTTCCACGAGAAATGAGATAGACTTCATCATGACCGACAAGAAACGGATATTTAGTGATGTCTCTGTGATCAACAGGGTTAAAACCGGCAGTGATCACCGACTTGTACGAGGCTCACTAAATATAAACGTTAAGCTAGAGAGGTCCAGTCTGATGAAGTCTACGCTCCGACCTACCAGTGCCCATATTCAAAACCCCGAAAGCTTCCAACTCGAGCTCACAAACCGCTTTGCTTGCCTTGAGAACTTTGCATCAGTGGACGAGATCAACGACGGGCTAGTGGAAGCTGTACGCACGGTAGGGTCCAAGTTTTTTAGACCCCGTCGTAAAGATAGACCTCAGAAATTGGCTGATCAAACCTTAAACCTCATGGCTGAACGACGCTCGTTACAGTTGCAATCTCCCGATGACGCCGAGTCTTATAGGCAGCTCAATAGACGTATATCTAAGTCCTTGCGTCATGATCTGCGTCTCTTTAACACTAACCGTGTCAAAGAGACAATTGAGCGAAACCAAGGCTCCAAAGTGTTCGCGAAGGACAAGTCTATTGGGCAAAGCCAGCTGACGAAGCTGAAACGGGAAGATGGCAGCATAGCGTCGACCAAAGCAGAGGTTTTAGGGGACATCGAGAGGTTCTATGGACAGCTTTACACTTCGGTCGCAAAGCCCGTTGACAGCTTGATAGGAGATCCAAGAGCCAAACTGTCCCGACACTATACCGAAGATATCCCGGACATCAGTCTTTACGAGATTAGGATGGCCCTGAAGCAGCTTAAGAACAACAAGGCGCCGGGCGAAGACGGAATCACTTCAGAGCTTCTGAGAGCGGGTGGAACACCGGTACTTAAAGTCCTCCAGAAACTTTTTAATTCCGTCTTGTCCGAGGGCAAAACGCCTGAGACGTGGAGCAGAGGCGAGGTGGTGCTGTTCTTCAAAAAAGGTGATAACAGCCTATTGAAGAACTATAGGCCCATTACGCTTCTGAGCCATGTTTATAAGCTGTTTTCAAGGGTCATCACGAACCGTCTCGAACACAGACTTGATGACTTCCAGCCTCCCGAACAAGCCGGTTTCCGAAGAGGCTTTAGTACCATAGACCACATTCATACGCTGCGGCAAGTTATACAGAAGACCGAGGAGTATAATTTGCCATTATGCTTAGCGTTTGTAGACTATGAAAAAGCCTTTGATTCGGTGGAAACATGGGCGGTGCTCGAGTCACTTCAGCGATGCCATATTGACTATCGGTACATTGAAGTGTTGAAGTGCTTGTATAAGAACGCCACTATGTCAGTCCGAGTACAGGAGCAGAGCACGAAGGCGATTCCATTAAGAAGAGGCGTAAGACAGGGAGACGTTATCTCTCCGAAACTGTTTACTGCCGTAATGGAAGACACCTTCAAGCTCCTGGAATGGCAAGGACTTGGCATCAATATCAACGGCGAATACATCACTCACCTTCGGTTTGCCGACGACATCGTAGTCATGGCAAAGTCGATGAAGGAACTCAGCATGATGCTCGATGACCTCAACCGAGCTTCACAACGGGTGGGCTTAAAAATGAACATGGACAAGACGAAGGTTATGTCAAATGCCAATGTTGTGCCCACCCCAATATCTGTTGAAGGATCGGTACTCGAAGTTGTGGACTCGTATATTTATCTAGGACAAGTAGTCCAATTAGGTAGGTCCAACTTCGAGAAAGAGGTCAACCGCCGAATCCAACTCGGTTGGGCAGCGTTCGGGAAACTACGCAATGTCTTTTCGTCCGATATACCTCAGTGCCTCAAGACGAAAGTCTTTGATCAATGTGTGTTACCAGTGATGACTTACGGCACCGAAACGTGGTCCTTCACCATTGGCCTCATCTCGAAGCTCAAAGTCGCCCAGCGTGCTATGGAAAGGGCTATGCTCGGGGTTTCTCTACGAGATCGAATCAGAAATGAAGAAATCCGTAGACGAACTAAAGTCACCGACATAGCCCGACGGATTAGCAAGCTGAAGTGGCAATGGGCAGGCCATATAGCACGCAGAGCGGATGGCCGATGGGGTCGAAAAGTGCTCGAGTGGAGACCACGGACTAGCAAACGAAGCGTAGGACGTCCACCCACAAGGTGGACAGACGACCTTATAAAGGTCGCCGGAAGACGCTGGATGCAGGTCGCTTCCAACCGATACATATGGAAGTCCAAAGTGGAGGCCTATGTTCAGCAGTGGACGTCCAATGGCTGAGATGATGATGATGATGATGATTAAATGATTAATTCACATAAAACATTTAGTTTTTAATTTTTATTCCTGTTTCTGATTCATCTGTAACAAATTCTGATTCATATGGGCACAAAATATTTGAACGATCATATCTCGAAAACTACTTTATAGAAATGAGTCCCTCATTCACATATATGTTTTTTAGGATACCTATTTTCATATAAACATGTGTTACAGGGCTAAAAGTGAAATTAAATTTTGACCATAGGAATCAGCCGAAGAACGCAATTTCGAAGAAATGTCCTTCAATGATAGAAGGCATTGAAACTAACCAATAGAGTTATTATTTAAGTTGTTGCATGGATTAATTATTAGATTCAATTACTAGGATCTTCTCTTTGTTGGAGCAATACAACTTTTATCTACAATCGCGGAAGCAACGACCTCAAAATTAATTAAATTATTACCTTGATCCGATTTACACACTGATTATGTGAGGTGGAAGTGCCCTTCTCGGTTGACCAATTTCATGGGCAATCACTATGAAATTTGCTACATTGTAAACAACATATCCCATCGAAATGTCTTAATTAATTAATAAATTTTACAGTTGTAATAAAAGAATGTTTGTTTAATTCGTAACAAAGTTCCTGTAATCAAATTAATCGAGGTTTTCTTTACTGTTTTCTCGGCTTTACAAAACGGCAAATGGATGGTACGGTGTTGATTAAATCATCATTTTAAACCGTCAAGTTCACCGCCGCCCATATCCTGCGGTTGTTGCCAGAAAAAACTAATAAAAGTAATCACTACAATGTATCAAAGGTTAACCGCGAAGTACGGTAACCACGAAAATATAATAAGGTCAAATTCTTACCGGAACAAACATTCCAGAGCGTATTAACGTCTTATATAATACAAATGATGGTAACTCTATTCTGGAGCATGGACCGACGATATAAAGCAGTCACAAGATCTTTCTGTAACGAACTGACAGATTGATTTGTATTTTGACCTTATTGAAAAAATACGATGAGAAAAACTAGTTAAAATTTAAAGATCTAATAAATTAACGAGTCAAATCGGAGTTGTTTTTTCAATAAGACCCAAAAATACCTTGATAGAGATCATGAAATAATTAACGCTTGAACATAATAATAACACAAACTGTACTTATATGGTTTTAAACAGATTATAATATGATTTTAGTAATAAAACAATAAAGGTGCCACTTTTGAGTGTTCGTATATTTTTTAAAAAAGGATAACATTAGACATTAACTATCTAAAAGTCATCCACTACGATGCAATCATGTGACGTGAGAATTTTAAAGTATTTAATATCTATTATAATCAATCCACGTCTACTTTACAATGGTTGATATAATAATAGAAAGATAAGAAATGAAGTAAGTAGAGTTATATTTGTGGACTTTCCTTTGTTACATTTCAACGAGTCATGGGAAAATCAAGACGTCATAACATGGTTTTCCAACAAATATTTATAAAAGAGATGTTTTTTATTTAGATCATCATTTACCATCATGATCATCACCACCCCACACAATTTTAAATATTTTTTAGTTTAGTCAAATATCCAAGGAAATTAAATATATAATAATTTGTAGTTTTGCGCATTGGGTTTTTTTTATTTAAAACTTCAAACAACGAGATTTCTGAAAATGATGCTTATATGAAAGGTGTTTTGTTATAGTCGTTTACCAAACTAAAAATGAAAATATTGTACGAATAATGATGATATGTGAATGATTAGATATTGTGTTGTATTAAGGCTCATTACTTTATTCTTAATAGTAAGATACCATTTGATTATTTCTTAGAAGTAAATGCCTTAAGAGATATACTCTTAAGGCTTTTACTCCTACAAATAAATAATTGTAGGTCAACCTTTTCCTATGTTTGTCAGCCCCCTTTATTTCTAACACATTTTCTCCTGCCTCAGGGCAACTGGTAGAAAATGCTATTGTAGCATTAAGTTCTAGCTATGTGCTGAATAATAAATAAATAAAGTACATATTTCAGAAAGTCCATCGACTGCATTGAAAGAAGTCAATTAAGAATTTCCACTCTTAACAAGTGAAATTTTAAAAATACTTTTTAAAAACAAGCTTTAATTATAATCATTACCATCTTGCATCATATAGTACTCTCGTCAAGACGAATCAAATGAGCCCAAACTCGATGGGGTTGCGTTGTTAAATGACAGAGTTCCTATAGCCACCTTCCAGCTCCATCATCAGATCAGCTCCATGTCATAAAAATATTGCATTGTCATTCGATTTACACACGCATGCAAATTTTCAGCTCAATTGGAAACCGGGAAGTGGGTCAAATCAAACTTGCAAGATTTGATTACAGACAGACAGACAGACAACAGACAGGTGAAAGTAATATAAAGCTTGTAAAAAATAGATGAGTTATTGTATTTCATGGAAAGAGAACAAGAAAGTTTCAATTTTAATAATAAATTGACGTCAAAGAATTTTTCTCCAGTTTGAAGAAAAACTTAAGGAAAACGGACAAATTCTTTCGTTTACGCTTCATCTATTTTAAGGCACTCCTTTACTTGTGAAAGTGACAGGGAATAAATAATATTTATGTACCTGACGTTCACATTTGTAGGGGTGTATTTATTTTTATCTCTTTTAATGGGATGAAACGTGTTATGGCACGTGAATGGGTATTTCACGATCTTCCGGCCCTTTACTAATAGCTAGTCGGCTTTTCCATTACATTATTTCAATGTCAAGCTAGTGAAATTACTGGGCTGAAGAGTCTTAACATCTTATGACTCTCAAGTAAGATGCGTTAGCGTAGTGCACCCAGAATTTTACCTTTGTAAAATACTAGACGACCTCTGTGGCGCGGTGGGCTAATACCCGCTTGCAACGCAGAAGGTTGCGGGTTCGATTCCCTGGATTCACTGGGTAGCACTGTAATTATTATGGGCAGCGTTATCACTTACCATCCGGAGAACGTCTTGCTCGTCTTCTTACTTCGTTGTATAAAAAAACGTCATCTCTGCATTACCTATTCACTTATACCTCTAATATCCTCTTTCATGCAGTTTGTCTACGTTTATTCTTGTATGATATCTTCACTTCACTGCTTCCTCATAAACATCAAAACTATGCATTATCATAAAAACTTTTGCTAAAATATTTATAGCTTAAATCGAAATTGAAGATTGAAATTATTTATTGATAAAAGTATTTTACATCAATTACATAGCCATTAATGTCACTACATAGTATAAAGTTGCTTCTCGCGTCTGTCTGTCCCTATGTATGCTTATATCTTTAAACTACGCAACGGATTTGATGCGGTTTTCATTAACAGATAGAGTGATTGATTCAAGAGGAAGGTTTATATGTTTAATATAAAAGGGAAACACTGATAATTTTCTATTTCGAAGTGCGCGCGGGTCCATAGTTATATATATATTTTTTTATGTGATGAAGTAGAAGACGAGCAAGACGCTCTCCTGATGTTAAGAGATAACGCTGCCCATAATCAGTACAGTGCTACTTAGGATTTCACAATGATGTGAAATTCTAGGAGCACCAACGCTTCTCACTCAAGAGTCATAAGATGTTAAGACTCTTTAGCCCAGTAATTTCACTAGCTACAGTGCCCTCCTACCAGAGCACAGTAATGTTTGCACATCACTGCTCAGGCGGTAGAATAACTGGCACTGTTGGGGTACCCACCTAGACGACCTCCGCAAAGGAAGTCTACCCGCGGTAAAAAAATATAGAAACTTTTTATTTTGATGTGACTATTGTGCTTTCATTGAGACAATAAAACTTTTGTATCTTATGGAATTTTATTTGTAATTCCTACTAAGAAGTTATCTCACCTGATCGACAATAATAACTGTCTATTTCTAAAAAAATCATAAAAATACCACAGAATTATATAATGACATCACGTCCTTCATCAGTGTCAATGTTCGTACTGTACACGACAAACATAAAAACAGGAATAGACCCAATGTTAAGAATGTAATCAAATAAATCTTTTAACTCCAACGCTACATCAAATTAGAGGTCAAAGGGTGTAAAACATCAAGAGGTATTAAACAGATAGGTTAAAATAGGATGACGCTTGTAATCACTAATTCGACAAGGACACGCGTCATTCCTGTCTAGTGTAATCACTCACGTCTAGATGTCTACTGCAGACATAGTATATTTAGAGTTTCGATTAGACATTATATTAAAAAAACTGGATACGTCACTATCAGACGACTCCCGCTACCAAGATAATAGACTGCCGGATATATACCTAGTTGTCGTACCTAATACAGGTTAGCCCTGTGTGTGTATGTACTTGTGTGCGTATATTTTATGCCATTGTTTGATAATTCTGTCGGGTGCGTGCGTAGTGAAATTATAGAAAAATCATTAGATTGATATCATTATCGGTGCGTTACCTCTCCCCCGGCAGAGTTTTTCGCATATAAATTGGTAATGGCTTCCATTCCCGTGGTTAAATGTTCTAAGATTTAGTGTATTGATGTTTATATGTAGGCAAGCCTTGAGCAACGCCCTTAACAGGT
The DNA here is from genome assembly GCA_947507615.1 of Hemithea aestivaria. Lineage (NCBI taxonomy): Eukaryota > Metazoa > Arthropoda > Insecta > Lepidoptera > Geometridae > Hemithea > Hemithea aestivaria. The sequence continues at coordinate 14,912,279 of OX382331.1, forward strand.
GTCGCATCTGGTATGTTAATCTATGCCATATAATACGCGTCATGCATCGTGATTTATGATTGATTGTTGTTCCTTCCAAGTCGTAATGAGTTATCCATCACAGAACCATTGAAAGCTTTTCGTATGTTTGCTAGCAGTGAGTATTTTTGTTTTTATGTTTCATAAGACATACCGTGTTAGGAATTAGGAAGGTATGTAAAACTGTGGGTCCCGACTGTTTCCTATAAGACATGTAAGCGGCAGTCATTAGGTAATTTTGCAGGCCATGTAGGAATCCTGGTGACCAGAACTGTACTAATGTGGCCTGACAACTTATAATTGTGATTTTACTCTGACAGTGAAGTAGGGTAACCTGATCTGTTGAAATATACAGACCCCAATTATATTATAATTCCAAGCCAAAGTCAAAAGACATACCGTTGAAGTCTTACACTCGTAGTTTCAATAGTTGGTTGTTCCTTACCTGTAACAAAAAAATAATAATTAGAACAACACTATAAACTTATGTAATAAACTACTATTTATCTAGTTTTAAAATTGGCAATATGGATACAAATCCCTAGCGAGATAACAACAATAATAAGACTGAAGGAGTGTATCACTAATGAGATTTTCTTTTACGCCTTCATACAAAGTTATACAAAAGCATTCAAATTAAAACGAGCGAATTCGTTTATTCTTTTACATTTGAAACAGTGTTGCATTCAAGTTATCTTTTTTGAATCCAAACAAAAAGTATCGTTGCATTAAATGAGTCAGTGACTCCTGTTTCCTTAATCCAATTCATAACGTGTACAGAAATCAGTGGTGGCTTGAACATCTCCCTGTCAAAATAACTGAACTCATTATGCAAATGATAAATTTATGGAATGAATGATTATTGTGATTTTAACACGGATTCCTCTCCTCGGATTGGTAATTTTGGCAAATGAGAGCCGCGATCAGACGCATTTTTTCTTCACATAAAGTGTCACATGTCACAACAAACGTCCACGAGGAAGGAATTGGGATCTCGCACTAAAATTGTATGTAAATAATTGTATAGGGTGTGTAATTAATTAAAATACACTAAAACTTGTATATTTATGTGGTACATAAGTACCACTAAAAATCCATAAATTGAAATCTATAAAAGTTGAAAATTAAGGATGCGCGGCGACTGTAGAGCAGCAATATCGGTGCTTAAACATTGATTACTTATCATGTCTTCATTAACCGAAAATATCCAAAATATTATAAGTAAATGTAATCGATAAAAGGGTATAGATGAAACCATGTTAGGCATAAATTAGAAGTTCCAAGTAAATTTATTTATAGAACAAACAATTATTGTAATTCAGTCATGATCAGAAATGACAGCACAAGATTGATTTCACAAAGGGAACAACCCTTCCGACCTTTGCGTTTCCACAACTTATAATTACTGCTTCGGATATTAGTTCGGGAAAGGTTGTGACGTCATCAAATAAGGCTTTATTCACTGTTGTACTTGTAGACATAAATGCGATTTAATTTTACTAATATTATTGAGAATGTTTAAATTATGTAAGTGATAGTCGACATCTTGAAACGGATGATTTAAGACAAATTTTGTGCATGAATAAAAATTACTTTAGCATAGGTATATTGAATTTAAAATTTTGCAAAAAAGGCGTAGCCAGTTAAGTCATACAAATTATAAATTGAAGGAATCGCGAGAATCTTAAAGAACATTAGTAGATCCCTGTTATCTCTGATCGTTAAAGCCAACTTTACCCAAACCTGCCAAATATAACAAAGATGACTCATATTCAAAACTTCGAGAAAAAATTTATACAAAGCCAAAATATTCGTGTCAAAATATCTTGTTAGGCCATGACGTCACTCGTTCCCACACGACTTAATTCCGTATTCCATCAATATATAGTTGGTAGTCTAAATAAGGCATGTGTCCACTGGGCGACACATCGGGGTCGACCGTGCCTCGCCCTACTTCGCCCACTTCTCAATACATCTTTGATCTTATCTTTCGGAGAGAGGACTATCTTAAGGTATTATGCCTATCTTATAAGTTTAAACATCTATATTCAAGTGGTTATCAAAGGTAACTATGATGTGGGTCATCTTTTGCAGGTACATGTAGTCGTAGATGGACCATAAAATAGCATATGACCACAAACATGCATGATTTACTAGATGATAGGCATAAATGATGGATACAGATTAAAAATCTAAGATTTACTTAATTTCTAACTCCAGCTTCTAACTCCATTCATTTAAAAGCATTTTTTTGCCTTTCTTATACATGCAGTGAACCTACTTAAAAATACAGGACCTTCGTAATTTAGGGGATCAATAATCATCACGATTATTTGAAAGACGTTGCTGTAAGCAATAAGCTTGCCAATCGTAGCAAATAAAACGTGAATCTCGTAACACATGTAACGCAAGCTCGCCGGTGGAATGAAACCAATTATATTTTTCTCGGCTGAATGTGGGTTAGTATACAGTTTACAGCGGGAACAATAAAACGTTGGTGATACGTCGTCAGCCGGCACACGTCTGCAATGTGTCGCGTGCGTTTTATGTCTCTATTTCCAGAGCTTTGTTCGAGAGGTTGGATGCTTCGATGACACTGTGTGTGACGAATGAACACTTTGTTCTATTTTACAACTTATTACATTCTCAAACATATAATATATCCAAATCGAGAGTTATACGAGTAAGATATATTTTGCAGGTCATGTATCTCTAAGCTTTTATTACTTTCTAGGGCTTTTTTATTACCTCTGTCTATGTTGAGTATATTAATTCTGACATTTCAAAGTGACGTTATATACACAAGATACTAAAATACTCGCTAAACTTTCTTGTCAGCAAAGAATGTTTAATGTTAACAGATTGACAATAACGATATGAACTTTTCGTAGTGTTCATCCTCCAGTTCAAACTCTAAACAGTAACATTCTTGTGTAACAATTTTGTTTGACTTTACGATAAATATGCATTTTGCAATCTTCTTCAGCCTGTTCTCTCTAGCCGAAATTACATTTCATCACTATCATAATCCATCATTAGATCTATCATTTCGGAAATATCAAAAGAGAACGAACTTACGAAGCTAATTTTATTAAGTTGCGCAAGCGATAGTTCGAGTCTTCCGATCAGATATTATTTAGATCTCAGGAAGTGTGGCTGAAAGATTGAATATTTTTAAGAATAACGCTTATAAAGCGGTTCAAAGTTGAGAGAACTGAATCAGAAAGCATTAATTTCAGAGTTTCACGACATACCCTGAAAATTGTTAACTCTTACAACCATGCAGTTAAAATCTCTTTTACTTAAATTATATTAAAATTGAATCCGATTTTTCAATAAATATTGATGCCATGATACTCTGGCCTTAAGTAAACATTAAAAGCTTGAGTTACTCGTGCAGCAATCATTGCATCACACTAAATAAACTTTTATAACGTGATAGTCAACTATTGTATCAAAAACAATAGACGCGTGAGGAGCGAAGAGTTACGAGCCATTGGACTCGATTGAGTGACTATTCACTCAGACATGACTCAATTGAGCAAATTCATCATACGAATAGGTGCTGGTTTATGGGCCATCGACCACGGTCCACGTTTCGTAATGTGATGAAGTTCGTGTAACATTACATAATGGTATCGATTACGTGCAGTATCTATTCTATGTTGGAACAAATAAATCAATTATGATTCGATTCGATCGCACTCACGAGCGTACGCTAGATTTCCTGTAGATGAGATCCTATCGGGCTTAAGCTGATTAGTGAGGCTCGGAGCTTTATTTAGGTATTGTAGCCATGACGAGAATGTTCTGTAACACACTTCTGTTCTTTTGTTATGATGTTACTATATAGGCCAAATATAGGTTATGAAACTTTTTCAGTGAGGATATGATTTATACCACTTACTTACCTAGTTATAATACTTTTACTTACGTGAAACATTATAAAATAAAAAGTAATATTTATAGTTTACGTCAATAAACACTTATAATGAACAGGAAGAAAAAAGTTTTCTTTTGACTATGAAAGAATAAATTATAATTCGCGAAGTATTTTCCACACTACTCGGTGACTGCACATTACTCTGAAACGACGACTCATAAAGTGACTTCGACCGAAACTCTTTGTCTAAACGTCTGAGATGGTTCTTCCTGGTTTTATTTGCAGACGGTATAAAACTGGATTTAAACCAAAGTATTCTCACAATAAAATGTACGATTATAAATCAATCGGAATACATTATAATCTATGTTTTGATATTTTGGCATTAATCATAAGATCACAAAGGGGTGGCTTTGTGTAGTTCATGCTTTGTTTACTTTGATCCTGAAAGTGGGTCGCGAGGTTTAGGTCCTCTTCTTTGTCATATATCGTAATTTGCTTTTGTTAGATCTTGAATTGAGACCAAAATTCTGTCTGACAATATTATGTGAAACGCGAAATAATTGCAAATATAAATAATAAATGATCAAAATTCGATTTGATCTTATTTCGAATATTCAGTTTAATAAAATATTCTCAAAGTAAAACCGCAAATACAATATCCATTTCTAGTGAAGCAATACGAGTTGAAAATTGATATTTGAAAAGCATGTATGATCCATATTACTAAAAGGCATTTAGGTTTATAGTTTATCAGAAGCGCTACTGACTGATGAAGTTAGCTTGAACACATAAATCTGAGTTTCCGTATAGAATACTGTTACTCGAGTAATTTCGTTTGATCGTGAAGGAAAATTAGATTAATGTTTATTATATTTATTTATTTTTAAGACGCCAGGACGTCTCGTACAGATTTTTTGTCCTTTTCAAATGATGAGTAAGCTTTATGTTTTTGGGACAGGATTTAATAAATCAGTCGACACTAAGTTTTTAGAATTCCTGAGATCAAATGTAGTGTTACAATAGTGACATGTATAACATTCCTGGAACATACAGATACATATCGCGTCTCAATTGAGACGTTGAATAATTTGGTCGCTTTCATCTCGTCACGACCAGGAAACGACTTATTTACGACCGTCCGATGCATTGTTTCAATCACAAAAAGAATTCGTATAAATAAACCGATCGGCCGTTTGTATTTTTAAATTTGTTAAGAAGAAAAAATATTTTCTTGGAAATGATTTCCACCTGTAATTCATTTGTAATTTCCAACTCTATCCGGTAATTCAATGTTTTACGATATAATAATTGCTAATGCTCTATGTATGCCAGTAGGGCGTGACTTCCTCGCGGTCCTAACCCACACTCATCAAACCCACAGTGGCTTCACATGAAAAATGCTCCAGTCGTCCTTGATTTATCTCTTTATTCCTCACATAAAATATGGGGCGTGTGACTCGGGGATTCTTAGAAAATATTCGAGTTACGCGCAAAAGTGTGAGCTCCCATTAGCGGTTAAAGACACGTTATAATAATAGCATGTAATATTATAAACAGTGGTTATTTTGGATGGGCGAATAGCGGGATTATTTATAGATGGTGTTGCAAAATACATGGCCGAGTTATGTCAGAGTGTCTGCGCTGGTTGCGCCCGCGCCGGCCGGCGAGAGGCGTGCGGCGTGGAAACATCAGCTTGGGCGGTACCTACATACATGTTGGAACTGTCATCAGGAAACAGCTTACAAGTTTCAAGAGAAAACTTTCCTAAAACACACGCGAAAATGAAAGGATGGATCAGCTTTGAACAAATTACCAATTTTATTTACTTAAGAAATATAAAAGTGAAAATGAATGTTTTATCAATGCAAGGGTCAAACTGCGTAGCAGGAGCTTTCTTTTATCTATAAGAGCTTCACACCGAAAAAAAAAAAAAAAGACAAGTAAGTGTATGGTCGCAAATCCGCGAGCATATAACTATTGAAATATTGTAAAACCTCGGTTTCATGGTTGTATTGTTTCATTAATCAATGTTTAAACCAACAAAACAGTCTTGTACACATAAAAAATAAAACCCACTATTTCCCTTAAATTTCTTCTATATAAACCTCTAGAGATTTTAACTAATGAAATGCCAAACCAACTACGTGCACAACATCATAATAGAGTTCAAAGTTTAAATGCATTTTCTATTCTAGAACGGCAGCGCTTGGCTTCTAAAAGCACTCGTGTTCCTGAGGTCTTCATTAAAGTTCTATTTATAGAAGTTCCCACAGTCAAAGCGGCAGAATGTTAGCAGAGAAACACGGGTAAATTCACCTGGCTGCCCAGGTAAATGGTAAATGAATTTTCCAACTGATTTTTCGAGTAAACACGGCCTATTTCTATTTTGGGAAGGCGTGTTTGGACAAATCTGTCGTGTACTGGTGAACAGACAAGTTGCGAAAGGGGACTCGAATAAATTTTAGTGTGGAATTCATAATATTAAGACATTGCGGTTACAGAAAATTATTTTAAACAAAATAAAAAGTAATTTTACTTTTTAAATCAATAAAACCTGACTTGTTGCTGAATATAGCATTTCTGTATTTCTAACTTTAAAAAGAAGCAATTTCTTAATTATCTTAAGTTTTATAAATTGAGCAACTTTTATAAGTTCAATGCAGTGAGTAGTGAGTAATCAACGCTAAACCTACAACTTGTGTTTAAACACACCTGGTTAAAAATTTTATTGTGTGCGGTTAAATAATTAAAAAACAATAAAGCTCATTTCACACGAGCGTCCACCGTTCAAAGGGGTTGGCAACCGAGGGCACACCGCTTCCTTAATGCCTAACAAACAGACGCCCACGCGAATACATTATCATTACGTGAATTGAGCTTTCGGCAGCAATATTACGGCATCGTCTAATAAAAACTGGCGTCGCGTCGGCAATTAAACGTCTGGAGCGGGCCTAAATGCTGTCACCTGGATTGTTCTTTTTTTGGAACATTCGGTATTTGGTGACTCAGTTATTGTGGTATTAAACTACTGGAGACATGTACGCTAACATTTATTGTAGATTTTTTGCGAAGATCATTGAGGATACAAGACCAAACTTTCGAGGGCAATGATAACGCGAACAGCAGTGGCGATGTATTGGTCAAAGCAATTGTAGAGTTCATATAATATTGTTTATAGCCAATCGACTATAAGAAGAAAATTAACGAACAAATCTAGCATAATATTTAGTGGATCGACACCGATGTTTTTCGTCGATCATTAATGTGGCCCATGGTAAGTTAACTTAAGGTCATTGTCATGACTAATTCTACTGATTTATCTACGTTCATAATATGATATCTACTAACATATCATTAATCATTCTAAAGTATGTTCTTATGTCATGTAGGTGGGGCAGATGTTTAGTGTTTTTAGTTTTTTGGCTACTACATTATGAATGAAATCCTTCTTTATTACTAGAAATCAGATTATAAAATTCCTAATATGGAAATTTTATTTTCATCCCACTATCTTGGAAAGTGTATTTTTACTCTTCGATATCTGACTGGAAAAAATCATTTTATCCTCTAGAGGGTAAAGTAAATTTGAATTTAGAACACAGTGTGCACCGAGTTTGTGAGTCAAAAAATCATTAAACCAATTTACTTCCACCTCTATGGTGCCGATTTTATTATACAACTTTATTAAATTTGTTAAAATCTCGGAATCGGAACCTTTTTGGTGAACTTTTTTTTTAATTTGCTTTGTGCGCACCATCAGCTTTGCCAGTAAGTTGCTTTTGTACATTTTATGTATATTTTAAACTATTTAGTTACTTGTTTAGATTTATGTTACATTTCGGCAGGCATAGTATTTTTTTATGAATTAAATATGGCTGAATTTTCCTTGTAATAGTAAAAATAGTTAAGTTAATTTAGCAGAGTTAATAAAATAAGCCAATTTTTAAAACTTTATCTAGTAAGGAGAAAGATTTTTTCTAAATATTACTTTTTAGTAACTTTTTTAATATCGATTTCTCACTACAATAAACTGAAAATGAGGAAATATTCACTAAAAAGAATAGGTAAGTAAGCGTACCCACGTAAATTTAAATTGAATATTGGTTACTTTTGAAGATAGTAGCGCGCATCCATGGTGAGAATAAATTTAAAAAAAACTTTATCATTGAGTTATTTCCTCGCTGAAGGGGGATGAAAAATTATGTGTCGCACTCGAGTGCAAAGATTTTTAACCTTATGCTCTTTTGATTCCCTCGCTAACGCTCAGGATTCTAATTATTAAATCACTCGCTGCGCTCGTGATTCAATTTTAGAATCCTTCGCTAGCTCGGTTATCAAAACTGAGCACGCGGTTAAAAAGCAACTTTGCACTCTTGTATAACAAATAACTATTAATATTAACTTGGGTGAGCGTCTCATCGAGGACTCCGGTGATTAAAGAGTGGACACCCTGTCCACTTTTACGATTAAGGTTAAGATTTACGTGCAGGAGGAATACTGCTTGAACGAGATACTCCAGAATCCAACTTTTTGAGCTAAATATGGTTTTTATTCTTGTAAGTTTATAATGATCAATTTCTTTTTGAATAGTTCTTTTAAACTTTTACAAATAGTATTTTAAACTAGTTTCGCCCTGATTTTTTTTATTCCGTGGGATTAAAAATGGGGTAAAAGCTATCCTACCTTTACCTAGCTATCTTTCTCAGTACAAGAGCTATTTCTATCAAATATACAAATTTCACCTAAATCGGTTCAACGGTTTAAGCGGGAAAAAGTAGCAGACAGAGACATACACAGATACACACATTCACATTTAATAGGATGATTCAATTTCATTTGGCACATTTATCATTATTTCTTAGTCGTAAAACATAATAAACACATTGTTACATAACCTCACTAAAACATTAAACCTGAGTTAGATTTATTCACTCTGGAATAAGGTTAGGTGGTCTAGAATTAGAAACGTTATTGTTACAGGCGATAATGAGCATAATATATGCACAACTCCGGGAATTAGAGATATAAAATTATTATTTTGAGTGCTCATTATGTGTGTATGGGATATTATGAGTGTTATATTAGTGTTTAAGTCTATTTTCACACTGGGAAAACCCAACATATCGCTTTGCTCTTTATTACTTAATATATTATTTGTATGTTCGTAGCTATTTAGCGTAGCTTTTGCACGTTTCGTAGCTTTTCGTAGCGCTTATAACTCGGAGACTCTGGGTTCAAATTTATCCTTATGTGACACTGATTTTGGTGCGCTACTGGGTTTCCTTAGTGTAAAATGGAAGGAACGTTAAACTGTGGGTCTGCCCAAACTGATATCGCCTATAAGATGTGTGAGGCGGTCGTTACATCATGTTATACCTTTTTGGATGATAATAATGAAACTTCATGAACAATAAATAACAAAAGTAGTTTCTAATAGGTTCATAAGCATGGTAATTTAAATCTTACTTATTGTTGAACTCATTTAAATAATGAAAATGCTGTTTATTTGGTTAAAAGAGAGAAATTTATAGGGCAAAAGTTTTAGAACTTAGGTATGTACCTACTTAGATGCACAAAGACTAGGTTCTAGCATTAATACATAATATCTGATGTAAATAACCTAACCCATTTTCCAAGACACATGAATGCATACCTCGTCGATCACAGCAAAACAGAACTTTCATAATGTCTAGACATAATCAAATCACATCGATCTTACACATTGTGAGTACGAATATCAAATGCTCACCGATAAAAGCAAATGCAATGTTTATTTATCTTCACAGTACGTTCCATACCCGTGCGGGTACATAAACGCAGGAAAAAAGGTAAACAACGAAGCAGGTCAAAACATTTTATACTTTTTTAACGACTGGCCAGTATTTTTGCGGTAGCACTCCCGGGAATCAGAGCGATTGTTCCGCAAACTGAATTACGTTCCGGATTACAACATTCAAATTCCAATTTCCTACAGACAATAGCTTTAAAATTAAGGTTTATGATTCTATTCGATGTAGGTGAATCGACTCCGTAACGTTTTAATGAACACAAATCAAATGAAAAAGCAGTTAAGTAACATGCTAAAACCATCCGAGCTGGAAGTGGCAATAAACTTTTTGCAGCGTTGACCTTATTAAAAGTTCTTAATTTTTTTTACACATCTCAGTTGATGAAATAACGGCTCTCTCGACTCATATATTAGATAATTTATGTAATGTTTTGATTTAAATTGAATTAGTTTTTACGTACATTAGTCATCCGCGCTATACTCGTAGAAAGAATATCAACATGAACGCGTAAGTAAAGTTGTTAATATCTACTTTAAAATTGCTAATTTACTTTGAAAGTAGTTTATCATTCTGTATTATTAAAATAGTTATATAAAGCTTTTATTGTGCCTCAGGTTATAAACTAAATTTGGTTTTCAATCAGAAGGATCGCTGTAAATTTTGGTTAAATTGGTTTAGAAACCAAAGATTTCTTTTAAAAATGATAAAGCTCAGGTCAAGGCTTACCAAGAAAGTCAAATCAAAGCTCAGAGAGCAAAAGTAATTCCTGAAAAAACGTTATTAGAAAATTAGGAACCGTTATCGGTAAAGGTAAAAGAGAAAGCATAAATTGGCAAAACGAGATATTGTTCGGCAAAATTGTAGCAATAAAAGGGAAGTTAGGGAATATTTCCACTCCGTTTGACGTTTATTCATAGGATAAACCGCAGTAACAATATACTTTTATCGTAAGGTTCACTCAGTTCAGAGGTCGACGTACGAAGGAAGCGTTTTGTTCAATCTACCGTGCCCTTTGCGTAACGTTGGTGTTATGTTCCGAGTTTTGGACTTTATTTGCTGAGTATTTCCTCAAAAGGGAGTTGAACGTGATCAAGTTCCCATAACTTCTGCGAAACATTTTAATAATGCAAGTAGATGAAAGCGATGGCGTGACGAACTGATCAAGTATCTGGAGGGCTGGCAAGGGGCGGCGCTAGATCGAAAGGAATGGAAGAATTTGGGGGAGGCCTTTGCCCAGCAAAGGGACAGTATAGGCAAAATATGAACAAGTAGATGAAAGAGAACCCAAAGCTCCTACATATCACCTCGCTAGGTATTCAAGAGGTATTAAGTCCTACACTGCGCTCATCATCTAGATATAAGGTGGCTTTTCCATGATTAAAAAAAGAATAATTTTTTTCTGATGATAATTATCGCATAACAAGTTTTAATATACATACGAAAAATTTTAATATACTAATACTTCAAAAGCGACTGAGTTCATTATTTCAGTAGTCCATTATGTTGTAACACGTAATTTATTTTGCACAACTACTTAGCCGCAGAGTAATATCCAAAATTTATTATCCACTCTCAAAATAAACCAACATTTTCTAGGAAATCCCCGGTATCTATAAAACCCAAAAGTAACAAATAGAATTCGCGTGAAATACAAAATTCACAGTTGGAGAGTCCCCTGTCAATTACAACTAAATAAAATGAAATAAAGCCACTAAAAGTTACGCGATCCTGAGAAGCACTTACGTTTCCCGCAAAAAAATGTCATTAAATGAACTGAAACGTGAAATGTGTCTGCAAGAAGAATGTGACATGACAAATATATAGACTAAAATTAGTAAGGCTTTCAGCGCCATACATGAACATCGCATATGCTACCATGCTACGCATATTACATACCTACCATTATAACAAAATTTAACAATATCGTACAAAATATACTGAACCTACAAAGCTTTTTTACTAAATAGTACTAGGCGAGATTCCACTTAAACAAAAACTTTAAAATAAAATTTTGGTGTGTATTGTTATAATCTACCAGAATAAATTATTCTTCCACGATATAGTTTTATAATTGCCTAACATGTATGGATATAGTTAATTCAAATTAAAAAAAAACCATGAATGTCTTACTAAGAAAATTTATGAAGTGCAGTGTCTTTCAGGTGTATGGTTCATGATATCCGGTGACTAAACAACCAAAGAATGAAGAAAAATGAAAACCCGAGCGATCCCATTCCGCATTCACGCATTGTTTCGCTAAAATAATATTTCTTGTTTTGGGAACGTATTTCGTTTCATTCGCAAAGTAAAAAGAATAAAAACGATCCAGGAAACTGTCTCCTGTCCCAAATATTTGTGGTTCTACTGAAAAGGTCTTTGCACTTTGTGCGCTAATATAATATTTATGTGGAGTTACTTGGTTGGAAATTTAATATTACGTGGCTTAACTCTTAACAGATCATAATATCTGTTAAGAGTTAAGCCACGTAATATTAAATTTCCAAAGAATAGCATTTGTGTTAGTATAAAATAGACAACTTCACATCAAAACTAGCTGCGTTAAGCAGTTTTTCCCGCTAAATATGCTATAGCTAAGGAAGCCTATATATTATAATTTTAGGGATTAAGCTACTAAATATACAATTTCAGCCCAATCGCTACAGCTATTCAAACGTGAAAGAGAAATCCCCGTCCCCATCCATACAATTATTTGCATTTATAAAATTATTAGGATTTAGATTTTTTCATTGCCATTTCTCCTGCTATAAAATAAAATATTGTTAAAGAAGTTTATTATATGAGCTAACAATCATTGGATATCTCGAAAAAAAATAGTTTGCTAATATGCTTATAGTGTTATGTTTAAAGAGGCAGTATTTAGTTATGTCACACACTCATGTCTACTTCGAAAATCAGAAAGTAATAGAAATTCTGGACATGTGGTTTAATAACTCAAAAGCCGGTTGCTAAAAAAAAATTATAATAGAGAGTGTGTTCTGAAAACGGGACGTGAACTTTCTATTCAATATTTTCTTTTCTCTCACATTACCTATACGCGAACTACCTTCAAGGGTATTCCCGAAGGAATCCCTGTGACGTCGAAAGCCTATTACCTCATCTTTGATAGAATCTCAGAGGGGACGGTAATCGAATTGTCATGCGCTCGAAATAGCAACACATTTATAGCCAAATCAACTTTGGAAAATGATGTGCGACGCTATTTACGTTCAGGTCTATAACCTTTCACGGGGATATTCATCGTTAACGTTTTGCATTTGTAATTTGTAACAACATTTCAGGTATCGCGGGGTTTGATATTGTTTAATATTCGTAGTTATTTTGAGCTATTTTTAGACTCTTTATAATAAAATGTTATACAATTTTAACGAGGTGAGCGCGAGGTTCTCTTAAAGTTAAATGAAGTGCTGGAATGTTATAGGTACCTCGTAGTTATACTAGATCATTTGATTTCAACGTGCATATTATATTTCTACGCAACATTAAGCTTGTCACTTTTAGACTCATTTGTCCAGGGATTTCCTTAATACACATTAAGTATTAAGATTAGTTCAAAGAAAAGTTGATGTTAAAAGAGCTAAAAAATTTACTGACTTATCCTTGCAAAGAAAACAAAATGATGCGTAGTATTGAGCGACGTTTAACCAGACTTTAATGCATCACTTTAATGCATTTCTCGCATTATGAATATCCCCGAATGTCTTTAGATTAAGGCTACAAAATATAGGTAATGTTATTTCGACCTATTCCTATACAACAAGCTTTAATAAAATATCAAAGGCCAGGTTATAGATTTCACATTCACGGCTAATAAAACAAATTTATTTGACAACATTAAAGGAAATAGATCTAGGGCACTTGTCTTAGGACCATATTTTCCATGTCGACACAAAAACTTATTAGTAAATGTATCATTGAATATGTTTGATGTTCAAATTTGTTCTTAATTCCGATACTTTGAATTTAAATGAAAATAAATCTAAGAATAATTATCAAAAGCTTCTCCCAATATTTCAGAATTCTCTAAGCGTTATTTTAGCTCCATATTTTATCCAATTTACCAAGAGTTCTAATCATCGCACATGCAAAACGAAAGAACATTTTTTATCTTCAATCAAGGTTCCATTGATATAGATAAAAATGTATGACGTGTATCTGAACGATATTAATAAATGATTTGTATTTGCTTCTTCTTACAATTGTAGTCTAGTATTTTTTTGTTTCAAAAATATATCTAAACAAATAAAGTCGTTTGTGCTTCAAAAGTATATTTAGAACAGGAAGGATCACTAAGACAAGATAGTGATCATTTAGTTCAGTCAGCCTGTCTTCTCGTTTACAATAAAGTTAAGAAATTAGTTAAAAATTACAGACATTTTTTTTAATTATTCGTAAGAAGCATCTGTACCTGCTTAGTTGCGTATCTGATACGAAGATAAAGTTAACTTATAAGAACATAGACTAACATGTCAAGTACGTATACCATTTAAGAGGCGCCAATTGGTGACTAGCCACAGACTTTCAATGTCGGCATGTCATCCCCTCTTAACATAATTAACTGTTCTATATTTAGCGCACTTTGTTGATTACAGTCTCTCCATCGCAATAAATTTGCTTTTAGTTTGCATTACCTGTGATGACGTAGGATCGCGTGTGGAGGTGTAATTAATATCGGCGCTGAAGTGATTTTATTGTGAATAATAACGATATTCACCTATAAATCTAGGTTCAAACTATAATTAAAACGCGGAATATGAGAGAGCTTAATTACCTTGTGATTTAGAGTCGATAATAAAATCATAAGCACCTTGGTGTCTTGCGGAAGTCCTATCGAATTTATATTATGTAAAAAATGGGTCGAGGATGGGGAGAATAATTAAGATGGAGAAGAATAGTACAAGATTAAGGCCTATGCCCAGTAGTTGGTTGTTGTTGTTGTCTATCTAAAAGCTGATGATATAAAATAGGATCCAGCTGAGCTTTACGTACTTCAATTTTTTCTTGAAGTATCTACAAGTTTGTATTAATTGGTTTTAAATTTAGGTTATGCAACAGTAAAAAAAATGTTACTTTATTCAAAAATTTTGTCTGTAATTACTGTTTAGTTACTTTAATGTGAATTTGAGTTTGAGTGAATTTTTCATTTCACTACTAAAATATTTTGTGGGGATGTCATAAAATAAAATATATTTCAGCAAACAACTTTAACAAGTTAACACACACGAGACATTTCAATTATGCATGATTTATTAATTCCATAAAAAATGGTCGGAATTCAGAAAGAAAGTATACGTAGATAACAAGCATTAATTTGTCCCGGCCGTTTTATGGCGTCATTAAAAATCCGCGAGAGATAAAACTTCGTCGTTAACTATCACATTTTAATCTAATATATAAAATTCTCGTGTCACAGTTTTCGTTGCCATACTCCTCCGAAACGGCTTGACCGATTTTGATGAAATTTTTTGTGCTTATCCGGTATCTATGAGAATCGACCAACATCTATTTTTCATCCCCCTAAATGTTAGGGGTAGTCTACCCCTAAATTTTTTATTTTATTTTTTAGACAAAATTTTTAATTTCTATTTTTTTATGATACAACATACAAAAATACATACAATCCTCAATTTTCACCCTTAAACGATCAACCCTTATTTTTTAATAGCCATTTTAGTAATTTAATCATTTTTCCTCTCCGGTCGAAAACTGATCAATCGTCATTTAATTAGTTATCCCCGCCAGATGTCTACAAGTGTCACTTCTGACCCAGTAAACAGCACGGAGTAGGGATGAGAACGAAGCCGGTCTCCTTTCTTTCTCACTCCCTACACAGTTGTCGGCCATCATTATTGTTTATGCATCAAGTGTAGTAGTAACGTTGACAATTATTATTTTGCTATCTCAGTGTAACTCTCATATTAACTTTTAATCATTCCTATTTTATCAATAATAATTAAATTATCAATTTTGAGTGTATTTTGCACGATTAGTTAATCAAGTGATTTTATAACCTCAAAAGTACTCAACACGTGACACGAGCTTCCAATAACAACGGATTTTGTGTTGTAAGTATACTTTTTTTTATTTATATCGAAAATGTTGTTGATCTTATAAAAATGTCATTTTAATTTAATTTTATTAAAAAAATGTAATTGAACAATTAAGATTTTCATAGTTTCCAAAAAATCAATCATTATTAATCTTTATTTTGAAATGTCAATGGAAATATTGGTTGTATGAAAAAATTATAAGAGACAATGTTTTCATAAAATTTAATTTTTTAATTTTGTTTGAAAATTTTCTATAAAATAATGCTTATTTCACGCATATACCACATTCTTACATACATACAATATACACATTCTAACATACATACATACTTCCAATAAGTAAGCTATTTTTTGTCTACACTAGAAATTACTAGGAAATTATTTATATGGCAAAACAACGTTTGCCGGGTAAGCTAGTTTTGATATATAAACATGGGACGGAACATATGTTCACAATGCCGAAAACTCTCGTAAAATAAGCGAAACACGCTTTGTTGTTCAACATGGTATTACAACACAACTAATTAAATTTGTTTTATTTCCTGAACTAATTTAAAAGTTTGTGCGAACACGTAACTATATATTATATTGTGTAGAATATAATCAGACTAATATTAGCCAGACAGTCAGACTTTATTTTTTTATTTTATATATATATTTTTTATTTTATTATAAAGGCGAAAGTTTTGTGAGTGAGGGAGTAAGTTTGTTACTTCTTCATGCCTAAAAGGGGTGGACAGATTGAGTTGAAATTATGCACAGAGATAGCTTAGACCTTGGAATAAAATATAGACTGTATAGAATGGGGCTACTTAATGCTTTGATTGCTCAGGATCCAGAATCTGACTTGTTTTTTGATTATAATTATTCAAAGTTTTTTAAACATTGTATTCATTATCTTAGTTATAATTTTATGTAGTTGTTAAAACGTGGATACCTATGTATTTAATGTAAGATGTTAACTGATCCACTACACGTTTTAGTGTCAAACTGTAAGTGTTTTGGATAATTGAATAGAAATAAATAAATAGAGGTAAAATTACTGGGCGTAGTTAGTATTAAAAAAAATATTGAATACATACACATGTTCTTAACTCAATAGATACCTTACCATGCAAATATTTTGATATAAAATACATGTACCCTTTTAGTCTAGCCCCTGCGTCATAGGAATATTTATTGGGTAGTGATTCCCAGAAGGCTGCCCTTCCACGCATCACACGTCAAAGTTTCTGATGTCAAAACAATTTGTGTTATGATAGAAGTGGCGTAGGCTAGATCCTGGAAAATGGTCTATACTACAAATATGTAAAGCTTTAGTAGGTGTTACTTTAATGGAATAATACAGCATTTGTTTACTGCGTATGTAGTTCAAAAGTGCGTATGTTAAGAGATAAGAACCTATCATCATCAACAGCCTTCTTTTGTCCACTATTTATATAGAAAACAATATATTATATTTATTATTATTAGGTCAATATCGTACCGAGTACCTAGTACAGGTCAGCTTTTTACAGTAATTGACAAAGCTGCAAGCAGTACGTCATATCATACCTAAGTGACGTCACAAGCTCGTGCCCTATTGTTTCAAGTTACCAACTTGCCGACTGTGGGCGCCATATTTATTATTATACCGTTCTAATGATAACCACAAATCATTTCACGGGCTATTTAGTGATGCTTTTGAAAGTTCTGTAATAATACTGGCAATAAAATAATATTTATTGTTTTTTGTAGAATCGCGCGCGCTTTACACAATTTTGTAAAATGTTATCGCAGAATTGGGGCACTGAACTGCAAATAGAATTTAACATTTATTATTTTCACTAACAATACAGATAAACCACGAAAAACAAAATACCTGTAGTTTCAGTGTAACATGAAAAATGTTGGTGATTATTTACGATTAGAGCAAAGATTTATTTGCAGCAACATTAATTAAATCCTCATTAATTTAGTAAGCATTCTGGCCGTCCATGGCGGTTTCCTGTGTTGCCACACGTGGGAAACTTCCACTATTTGGATAAAAATGTGGTAACAAACATGCACTTTATCTAATTAGATAATGGCATTGACTTTCACTATTATTCCTTGCAAGTGGCAAGGATGATTGTTAAATATTACTCAAGTTAAAATATTGCCCTGTAAAAAGTTTATATTACCAGTAAAATGTTTATTTTGTAACGTATTTTCAATATATACAACAGTTGACATGTTAAGGCCATTGTGTCCATATGGCAAACTTGTTAGCTCAATCTCGACTTGCTAAAGTGAATATATGGCAGTATCATCCTAGATAGGGCATACTATGACGCACCTCCGTCCTCAACCTTTCAGATAATTTCGTACTTAACCACAGCATTTAACAGTTTAACATCAAGAACCAAAACAAAACAGAATTGGCACAAGGATGCGTGGAATTTTGAGGAAAATTCTTCAATAATTGAACAATGCAATCTGATTTCGTAGAACAACAAAAAAGAAACCCATTCATCTGAGAGTGCCGATATGTTTGGGGATCGCCTCGTGGCTCACCGCTCACTAATAACTAATGTAGGTCAGTTGTGTTAGCTACGCATAAAAACAGAAGATCTAAAGTAAACAGGTTATTTCAGATACTCTATTAAGACTATGTCTTTATTTATAGACAGTTTAAGATATAGATGAAGGCTATCCAGAAAATAGTAAAGAGATTTTAGTACATTTAACTCAAGACATGAATAAAATAATGACTCAGTTGATCATAAGAATTTCAGTACCGTGAATAATATTGTCTCATAATATAATCACATAATATTCAGTAGGTGTAAAAGCTCTATTTCTTTGGAAGTAGGTCTGTGGAGTGGAAAATGTGTCCACTCGAGAAAAATGTTACTGGAGTGATCGCGAATGTGTTTTGTTTCAACACGGATTATGCAAAACTGGAGCATCGTATCGTTTCTTAGAGAAAGATCGGGATCTTGTATCATAAATTCACGCAACAACAATTTAATAAGTAACGGGTTGAAAATAGAAGCTATTGACAAATGCCCAAAATTAGATTTCTAGTGCAGCAAACAGGCTGTGCAAACTCAGGCCTGTTTCGATTTTCTGCTCCATCAAGCCAATAGCTTTATTAACCGACGTTCGGTAATCGCTTCTCGACCCGAAGCGATGTTTGCCCACGACCCTTTTAGGACCCTTCGTAAACAGGCTTGGTGGAAAAACACTCGTAGCCTACAATGATGTCAACAAGGAATGAGGTGACACGGAAACCCAAAAGGCAGTTAGGATATGAAGTGGGTCCTAATGTCTAAAGTGACAGGGTCGAGCGATGGATGGGGCTAAAGTACGAAATGATAATACAGTTTTCGAGTCTATATTTAGTTTTGGACACATAACCATGTATGGTAATGGCTATAGAAACCGAAAGAGATCTTAAGAATGCAAAACCGCACTTAACTCATTTACTTTAATCTGCCTCACTTTATCAAATGGTTTTGATCCCATATTTTATGATAGTAATTTTATGATGGTATTTCTTATAATATTATATTTTAATCTACACTTGACATGAATAAAGCTGACAGGTCATGGTCATGGAATCACATAAAAGCGACAAACAATTCGAAAAGTAGACCAGACCAAGGTCTCGATTAGCATAATAAGCTTCGATGTAACAAATAACAAGACGATTTTTCTACTTTATGTTAGAGACAAACACAACGTAGCCTGTCTGACTTTCTTCTAAACTTATAACAGAAAACGTAGTGGAAAGAAACGTAGGTATACCTACCCTACTTGCCAATGATAAATGCAGGATGTAATTTCTTAGATAACAGTGTTAATCTTTTGAGAAATTGAATAATAGTTCAAGACAGATTTCGGAAAAGTGCCAAACAAATGGTCCGAAGACAGAAATGTGTCGTGTTCTCGTGAATATGTGGAAAAAAGGAAGAGGAAGTTAATGGACGTTGGGTGAAGTGGTGCCGAAGGAATGTGACCTACATAGATGTGGTTCGACGATCGGCACAACAGATAAACACGACTAAATATGATCAACATTTTTTCGTGAACATAATAGGAATTTATATCACCAATAAATTACCTTTGTTGATAATCCAGTGGCCCGTATTGAGAAGATCAGCCAGGAGAACGAATTTAAAGAAAAATAAAGTCTTTTTTAAGTAAAGCTTTTGTGCAAAACATAGTTATTATCATGTTATGTTTACGAATAAGGATAAATTAAATCCTCCAATTACTTTACAAGATAATGTTTAAAGAAAGCCGACTCCTTCGTCATTGGTTCGGAAGTCGCAATCATCCCACGTATTTATACTAATTAAAGTCATCCAAGTAACGAGAAGTGTCGTGACCGCTGTAACCGTATTACTAGTATTACCGACCCAGACGCTCATATCAGTTGCAAATTCCGCGAATTGTAATCTAAAAATTACGATAGCTACACATTTTTCCACTTATCCAATCTTCGTAATAGGTCATATTGATTTGGAGCGTGTAGCGGCTGCTGCCGCCCCTCATCGTTACATCTTAATTACGTGATATATATTTCAGTTTGTTCCATTTTCTATCGGCATGATGCTCTAATAACGCCCCGTCATGTTTTCGGAATGACCGAAAGGCGCCGCTGTCAGCAAGACTGTTTACTCATTTGAGAGGTACCAGTTGTTGATCAACGCATATTATGCTTTGGACATTAACACTACTGCGTCGTTCTCTGTTGAAGACTACCATACTGATGTTTTGAGAACAATACAGATTTTAAACGGGATGATTCATGGAGACAATTAGATTCGTATTAAAACGTGTTTGTGTGACGTGAAACTGAAACAGAATAATTTACATATACCATAACATCTCCGACCCCACTAGGTTAGGAGTTTGGAAGACTGAACATAATGAAATCGCTATACTTTTATTTAAAGAGGAAATGAAGATAAAGTGATAAAATAGTGAATAATGATTATAATCTAGACAAAAATATTTAGACTGTATGTTAATATCAAATTACAAATATAAGCTTCTTTTTAGCTTTGAAGAATTGTGAAATGACTTGTGGCTTGTACATTTTAGTAAATCAACTTTCATTCAGAACATTTGATCGATGACAGACTGCGTGATTTTCCTGTTTGAATGGATTCAGTGGAAAGAGATAGGAATGTTGTTATATTATGTTTGCCAAAACATTCCAAATATTTTGTTGTGGAAGATAAATTTTAAACACTTCTTTAATATTGGTTAAGCATTTTCCTGATTCGTCTATTTTAATTCTATTGCAAAAAGCACTAGAGACGTGAAGTGATTCTTGTAGGTACATTTATAAAACTTCTGTAAGCTTTTTAGCACCGGAAAGATTTATACTTCCGATGAATTTTCAAATGATGATGGTATTTCTAGTTATTGGTAAGCTCTTCTGAGTGAAAATGAGGATGAAAGAGTACAAGAGCTCATTAAATCTAACACTTTATTAGATATCTCCGCACTCCGCTACAACTGCGGAATTTAAATTAAAAGAGTACCAAGTAATCCACGTTTATCCACCGTTTTAATGAAGATCGTCGGAGCCTTAAATAAGGTTTACCGAATAAGTAATTGTTGTCCTCAAATAGCGTCCTATAAATAGACCGAAGAGATATAGCTGAGGCGAAAGCTATTACACAATACATCACTGTCTGTACCGACAGCAGACGTAGAATGTAGGCCAAAAGTTGTGTTCTTCACGATATTGCGAACACTCTTCAGCTAGATTAAGCGATTTTTCATCTGGATACGTAACCGTTTCTGGGTCACCCCTCCACGATTACTGGATCACGTTACTTTATTAGGGATGCTAAACTAATATCCCGAACATAATAAATATAGCTTATATGACCAATTTTAATTTGTCCAATATCAAAATTCCGTGAGCTACTTAGGAGTATTGCAAGCATCGCTTTCTTTTTCTACGTTCTTATAATTATAATAATTGGGGTTTCTACTCCAACAGAACAGGTTACCCTACTTACAGTGTCAGAGTCACAATTATAGACTGTGTGCCCAACCTATTATATATGTTGCAGTTTCAGGTCGCCGAGATAACTACAGGGCCAGCAACATGACCTAACGACTGCCTCATCCATATCTTATAGGAATCAACCGGGACCCACAGTTATTTATCCGTAAGTCTGTAATACTGTTATATACGTAACTCTATGGCCCCGAAGAATTAACGTAAAATTTGAAAACTCGCGAATGTTCATTAACTTTACGTTGTCATGTCATCTAGCATATTACGCTATTTCCATTTTCTATTATTAGGTAGATGGCAATGTAGAGTTCGTTAGTTCGATGCGACATTGGCATCACGTGTTGCTACTCATAATATGTATAGGAAATCTCGTTTTTCGGAGTAAAACAAAAAGTGTCATAATATTATGTTGTAAGTTTCCATAATTGAGTTGGGGCTGCGGGAATCCATTATATCCAATATCGAATAAGAGAAGTTCCAAAGTGGGCCATCTAATCTAAATTGAATAACTTTTGGGTCTTCATCATTTGGACCTATTGTTATCGACCTATTTCTCCCAATAAAGGTGCAAGTTCAGTAGATAGATTGGTACGGGCTTTATGTAGACAATTACGTTGCCTTGCTTAAATTTTGCTTTTGCAATATCTGGCATTTAAAGTTTTAAAATACAATTTTGCACTTCGCCACACCTATTGTTTAAAGAGGCAGCTATTAACTCGTTTCGATAAGATCTGCAAAAAAGCTTTCATCGATTCTGGAAGCTTGTTTTGTGATCTTCGATAGATAAGGAGCCGGTGTGTGTTCAGTACAGTCAATATGTTCAGTGTCGCTTTTTGTGCGTCCGGCGCCTCGGGCGCGTCCTCACCACCTCCGAATAAGGGCCGCTCGATCGCACACGTCGTTCGATTACGCAAATTGGACACAGAGCCGCCCTCAAATTAAACCCCGGCCGCCGTCACAGACACATAACGACCTGTCTCAACACCGTAGGAAGTGATTATTGTTTATTTTTGTAATTGGCGCGACAGGAAGTCTCGCAACGCACCGCTATAACTCAGCGAATTAAATCACACGATGGAAATGAAGCGATTCAAACCAAGTCTGAGGATGATGTGTATGGTCAATTTACGTCATGAGTCCAAGGGTTTACGCGATTAAACTTAACTTGTTGTTGCATTAAAACAAAAGACGGGAGCCGGAGAAATTGAAAGTGGTCAATGGTCAAGCACTTAAGTACTCGTATTATGTAATCAGTTTTCTGGCTGGTTAACACAATGGGAATATCAAAGTGCGAAAGGATCAAAGATCGCGGAACATGTTTTGTGAAAAATATGGTAGAATATTATGAAATTCAAATGTACATAAAACTCGTAGCTCGAGGAAAGAAGTCAGATCCACGTGTAAGCCTAAAATTTTACATTTCATTTATTCGGAAGCGCCACGTGTTAGTGAAAGGTTCGTTAGCCCTCAGCCCTCGTTAATGGTTTTCAGTAAACTGTCTCGTTTTGCACATTTTGATAATCCCGTACCCACGTCAGTGTAGGTCGATAACCTCATCTGATTTAAGGATTGAATGGTGGAAGCCCGACGAGAGATGAAAGACGCCCACGATCGCTGTTAAGAAAGCTTGTGAGAATGATTTATTGGAAGTTGAAGCAAATAGTTCGCAGGTATTACGACGTTCAAGGCTGTTTGTGTTTATAAATAGGGACTGGTCAAACTGGAGTTACTTTGCTTAACTAGTTTATTTGCGGCTTCTCAAATCCCTGTTGCTCCTGCCTGCTCTTTGCTATGGTAATGATTTCTCGGGAAAGGTTGATGGATTTGTGTTACCGATTCTCGTTAAGAAACGAATATATAGAGGTAAGTAAAATCAACTGTTATCTAAATTGTAATATAAATGATATTATTTGTAATTTAAATTCACAATGTTGCAGACAATAGAAATTTCACAATAAGTTTACCGTCGAGTTTACCTGCTTTAATTGAAGCGAGGTTATTTCCAACGAGTTTATTTCGAATCCCGCTGAGTGGTGCACAATGGAGAACAATTATAACTACGGTACACATCTAAATGTACGACAAAAGAGAAGTTATTTCTGCTAAGGTCGAGCACCCGCGCCAAAGTTCTCATCCATGGGATTGGGTGGCGAAACATAAAGACTATAGAGTCGAACAGAAGCGTAAGATGGTGACGTAGGTAACATGTAACAATAACAAATGTGACACAGGTAATTTTGAATGGAGGCCATTTAAAATTAACTAGCAGCTTTTTTGCATAGCAATGACCGTCTGCTAATTCTGGCAAGTCGCTCTGTTCGAATACCGGAGGGCTATCTGATGTATTAGTATTAGTAAAACTGTTCAATGAGTATTTAACTCATTGAAAAGTTTACGTATCTTATAAAAGCTTTCAATCGCCAAATCTTTATTCAAAAATCTTGAAATTATATTTTAATTATTTTTTCACAAAAATATTTGCAAATTGCTTCTATGACGCAAATTATGCATATACTTAAGATCATCAATCCTAGATACAAATAAAAAAATACATCGACAAAATTACATGTAAAATGATAGGACCAACACAATAACTTTTACTATTTATTCTTTTATGCAGATAGCAAAACAAGTTCAGCGAAAGCGATGGCTCGTCCTTTGTGTGTCAGGTGGTATTTTTACCATGAATAATGGGAAGGTGGAACAGATAAGTTTCTACAGGTTTTCAATTATAAAGCGGCGCTCTTTAACAACTACATAGTTAGTTTATGATCAATTATTATGCGAAGAGCAGCGTTTCAACATCATAGAACTGCTAAGTGTTGAGCTATTAAAAATTCTATGATTCCACCTCGTTTAAGTGTGAAAAATTGTTAATGATAAGTGAATTTATTGTAAAAGTAAACGTGACCTTATATTATGTGAAACTAAGCGATACGCAGGTCTATTAAAATGACAGTGTTGCCTAGAACTTTAAAGGAAACTTCAATTATTCTGCAATGGTTTAGTGGTTTAGTGTACCTTGTTACTTCTATGAACAATATTAGCCAGTCATATTAACTTAAAATAAAAATAGTGTTACAGAATTTAAGTATTATGAGAAACTCCCCATGGTTAACACATCGAAGTCAGTCCTTACAAGAATACTGTGAAGAATGTCTAAAGCAGTCTGTACTTAGGCAATTTGGAGCACGCAAGTTACAAATTAAGTTAAATAAAGTAGAGCTTGCTGACTTAATCCCTGTTGTCAGAATGAAGAAGGGACCATCGATCACAGATTGCGTGATCCCATCCATTATATGGCCATTCTAGATTGTAAACCTGTTTCCATGGCCTTTATGATTAAAGCTCTGTTTCATGGTTTATTGTTAGTGGATGATCATTTACGCCTTGAGATTTCATCTCTAGAAAAATATTGAATGTTTTCTTCATAAATAACTAAACCTAATATAACATTGTAAATAAAACGCATCTTAAAAAAAAACAATCCTTACGCGTTTTTCTATTCTTTTCGGTATTTACAAAGGTGCTTTCCAAACGGGTTGAGTCTTAAAATAGAACTAAATAATTTTAAAATCCCATTGTAGCATATTTGAATAAATGCATTTTGATTTGCAAATATTAGTAGACTTTTGCACACTTTACACGTAAATGTGTTGCGAAACAGCGACACTTCTTATATTTATTAGAGTCCTTCAGAATTCACGCATACATTCTTATTCCTTTATTATCCAGATTCAAATAGATTACACCAAAGTTCACGTAAAATAATAGTCTCTTTCTTCACACACAACTACAATAACGTTAAAACAGACCAAATCAAAGAAAAGGGTTCTTTTTACTGAAAATTAACAGAAACATTAATAACATCGTCTACAGTCAACAAAACGCTAGGAAGGCAATATTCATGGCGCTCATTCATCTCAGGGCAAGCGTATAGGGTACGAGTGACGTACAATCACTGGTTCAGTGGGTCAAGGTTGGAGTCCTGCTTTCCATGTTGCCTCAGGATATTAGATTTATTTTCTTAGTGCATTTATTCAGTATATTGTGTTTAATTATCCAGATTCAAATAGACAAGCAAAGTTCACACCTTAAAATAATGGTCTCCTTCACTACAACTACACTACAATAACGTATTGAAACAAGTGAATTAAATTATAAAATTAAAAAACTCAATTCGCCGTTATATGGTAGTGGCCATCTTGGGTTTTAGATTTATCATAGTGCCCTGTATTCTACAAGTCAAGCCCTTTTATTTGATACCCATATTAAGGGGGTTGTAAAAAAAAAAGTAATCTGCCAATTTGTAGCGGCGGCCATCTCGGATCGATTTTCACCAAACATGCCAAAGAACACTCTCGACTAACACTACCTACTATCAAACAAAAAGAACTAGATCAAAATCCGTTCATTCGTTCGGGAGCTACGATGCGATGCCACAGATAGACACACACAGACAGACACGCCAAACTTATTACACCCCATCGTTTTTGTGTCGAAGGTTAAATAGCTCTTCCTTTTTATTGAAAGTTAAAATATTAAGAGCGCTTAGCCCGCGGGATGCTCTCTCGCTCGCACTATTTGACACATTTTGAAATATAATTTCATAGAATTTACTTTTTGAAACATTGCAATTTTGTTGTAGCAAAAATTGCTTCTCATGCCATTTCTGAATATATAACACTGAAAACACTTTTCACTTTTGTTTTTTGTGCAACAATATTGTGCAGCGACCCTCTTGATGAATTTTCAAGAAGTTAATTCTATGAATTTATATTTCAAAATGTGTCAAATAGCCTTGGATTAGCGAGAGAGCGTCCCGCGGACTAAGTCCCCTTAATACCATCATCTATATCTCCGTCTACAGTCATTATAACGCTAGGAAGGCAATATTCATGGCGCTCATTCATCTCAACGACAGCATATAGGGTTCCAGTGACGTACAATCCCCTGGTTCAGTGGGTCAAGGTTGGAGTCCTTTCCGTGTCACGGCCCTCCGCCGCCCTTCGGAGCTCAGAGCAATCCGTAATCCTTTGCGATGAGGGCACTTTGTAGATGCGTTTTGCAATCAAGAGACAAGAGTAAAAGACTTCAAAATTAAAGTTAGTATTTAAAATTAAACTTCAAATTTAAATTACGAAACGGGAACGTTAATTTTTTTAAACTAATAAAAGGAAATGTGATATGAAACATAAGAAGCCACTTGAGACTCCCACACTTTTAGAAGACATTTGAAAATGAAATCAAACCCAATCAAAGCCAATTGTAATTTTTTAAAGTTCCGTATTAAAAAAAAAACTCCAGCTGTCAATAGACAATTAACTCATCCGATTTAAAATCTTAATTTTATTGGTTTATGTTTGATAAAGTATTTCAATCGCGTGTTCTTAATTGGAAAACGCGAGATAATAATTACGAGAGCTATGCAATTACTCGCATTCATTTGTCTTAATGAACTTTACATTGTGTAGGTAAATATAACACACATACAATGTAAGTATGTACATGTATACGAAATAGTGAACGAGCGGTATGTATGAATGAACTCAAGGAAATCGCGGTTAATTCATAACACTGAAGGTTTGAGCACTTGTTGCA
The DNA here is from genome assembly GCA_947507615.1 of Hemithea aestivaria. NCBI lineage: Eukaryota > Metazoa > Arthropoda > Insecta > Lepidoptera > Geometridae > Hemithea > Hemithea aestivaria. The sequence goes on from OX382331.1 coordinate 14,939,648, forward strand.
ATTCTCCTGCTAAGTCGGGCTTTAACTCGCGGAAAGCTCACGAAAGCTTGTTGAAGGTCGGCACTTAACTCGGTATTTTACTTCCCACTAACATTAATAAATGTGAGAGGAGCTGTTATTTGTTTAGTTGTGTGTTTTTAGAGTTTTGACATAATCTTTTTAAAATAGCCTAAAATTTATTTAGAAAAAAATCATAATTAAATTGTTATATATATTGTGTTTTTGTTAAATAGTCTTAGATCTCACATCAGTAAAGATTTGTTAAAATAATTTTCTCGTCCAAATTAGGTATTAAGAATATTAGGAATAAGAATAGAAGTTACAAATATTAGGAATAAGAATGTGCTAAACATAACGCAAAATAGTTTTAGATGCATACTTTAAACTTTTAACAGTATTGAATACATCAATTTAGATTATAGATCTTTATAATTTCCCCTTCCTCCTCAATTTACCTTCATCATTTTTCCTTAGTCAAAACAATTGTACCGACCACAACCGTTACGCGGACCTCTGAATAGCAAATATTAACGGGCGAAGCTGTAGAGAATGCTTAGTATATCAATTCTATCCGCCACATATATACTATATCTACAATAATATATCAACAATAAGAGGATTATGAAGAGGTCGCGTCTTAATGCCAACTTTATGGCGTTCGGATCCGCGCGAGCCTGACCTTTAGCTCGAGGCAGTTAAAGCACTCTATAAAACTATACGACTTATTTTGTGATCTTATACGACTTTTATTACCACTTTTATTTGACGCAAAATACTGTTTTAGTGGCGTCATAAAGTTGGTAAGAAGAAATCTATAAATGATCAAAATATTGGTTTAACCAAGTTATTACAGAGATCTTTCCTTATCCCACACTAGGTTGGGTCGGCATAACAAATTTTACTCTCACATTTTACTCTAACATCTGTCATGACTTCAATAATTTTAAGGACTGCGTTTTATATCCTTTTTCACACAAACCTTTTTAGGATGTCGTTACAGGGATTTTACTTGTAAATCGTAAAAGTAAATAAGGTTAATGCTGTATTCCGTTTATAAAAATAGGTGATAAGAAGAGCATCATATGCGAAACGCCTGATTTGATGTCATTTTCTGGCACACAAGCTTTTTCTCACAGTATTTTTGTCGAGCATAAAACTCTTTTAAGAAAATTGAACAGAGTCTTAACAGTCGGTAACGTACGAGCAATTCCCCTAGTATTGCAGGCCATAAGCAGCGATAACCATTTACCATCTGGTGGGCCATCAGCTGGTCACCCTAATTAACCCACGAATCGTCAAATTTCCACCACCTTTTTAAAATCTTCACTATCCTCGTTAAATAGCAGCTGTTATATAAGAATATTCATAAACAATTAGCATGTTCGTTACGGCTGTAGGCAAGCATAGATCACGTGACGGGGGAGTTTCCGTTGGTTTCACGGACGGTTGGCTGAGGAGGTGCGGGCTGGCGGCTGGACGATGGTAGGGTTGATACTTGGATAGAATAGAATACTTTATTGAGACCAATAGAAAAATTACTTTAAACTTATTATACTAATAACTAGTGCTACGATGCATTTTGGTCCACAATTGGCGGTCTTATTGTTGTTAGCGATCTCTTCCAGGGAACCAACCTTTGTACGGTATAATATTATCGATTATTATTTATTATGGTTTTTGGATATAATATTATGTTATGCTGACTCTGTGTCCAGAATACAGCAATAGCGTTTTTAGGGTGCTTTAGGAATATAACAAACTAGCTGCGCCCAGCGGTTTTACCCGCTATACGGTTCGGTACGGTGCGGTTTTAGCCTATGTGTTATTCCAGGGTCTAAGCTATATATATACCAAATTTCAGCTCTATCGGTTCACCCGTTCAGGCGTGAAAGAGTAACAAACATCCAGACATTCATTCTTACAAACTTCACGTTTATAATATTAGTAAGATAGTTTCAAGTGTTTTGGTATTTTATAAACTTATAATAGTTAGTAGCACGGATTAGCTGGGATAATCATTGTGAATTTTGTGATTAAAGCGCAAAACTGTTCCATAAGGGGGGCAGTGATCCACCCCTCATGGAACAGGTCGACAAATATCAGAAACGGTAAGATTTAGGAGGGGAAATAGAGCTAAAATAAAGAATCTAGTCTAGTCTTCTGGTCTTGTCTAGTCTAGTCATTGCTATTTAGGTTAGCTAAGTACATTGTACATAGATAATAGATACCATGACTGTTTGTTTCGGCATTAACCCTCTAAATTCTTTTGCGCTTTTCCGACATGGAGACAGTTGCCATGTTTGGATCGAACTAGATTGTATCTTTTTATGACAAATTTGATGTTATTACAAGCTTTATATTACTTTCACCTGTCTGTTGTCTGTCTGTCTGTCTGTAATCAAATCTTGCAACTTAAATTTGACCCACTTCCCGGTATCCGATTGAGCTGAAATTTTGCATGCATGCATAAATCGGATGACAATGCAATATTATTATGACATGGAGCTGATCTGATGATGGAGCTGGGAGGTGGTCATAGGAACTCCGTAATAAAACGACGTAACCCCATCGAGTTTGGGCTCATTTGATTTGTCTTGACGAGTACTTTATAGTAATAATAATAAAAGCTTGTTTTTTAAAAGTTTTTTTAAAATTTCATTTGTTATCACAACATGCACAATCAACACGCTAATCCGCACTACAATAAATAAAAATACTGACAACGGTAAAGATGCTGAATGATAATATTTTCACATTGGGTAAAAAAATAATTTGTTTCATGATATCTTTCAAATTGTTAATTTGATAACCCTAAAGTTTAGGCCGGCGCGGCGCGGCGCGTGCGCAAGGAAGCCAGGTGTGTGCAACCGGAAATAGATCATTACTGACGAGATAACCAAGACGCCTTTTGAATTTGGAATGTGACGTATTGTTCGGAATGTAATTATGAATATAGAATTAATAACAATGCCAACTGGACGGTCTGAATTATGTATGACACATTTATAAATCTGGAATTAATTTGCAGTTCATTAGGACATAATATGGATGTGTTTGAAGCTACTGATATAGTAATCATATCATTGTCTATTATACTTTTTCTCCAGTTCCAGAACAACTGGTAGGAAATGCTACTTTAGTTTTTATTTTTTACTAATTAGGCCCTGGCATTGCGTTAAAAATTAAAATAAAAAAATAATAGCTATATATCCGATAGTTAAAGTATAGAAGAGCTTGGTATAGATCGAAACGAATCGAAAAATGTTTTCTTCCAGCTTTACACGATTAAAGATCAATTGACACTTAACCTCTTAAGATCTAATGAAATACGAGCATTTTCCGCTAAATTTTAAGCATGTGGTGTGGTATTCAAGGCTTGACATTGTCAGATCAGCAGTCATATTTTTCGAAAAATCACTAAAAAAACACTTTGTTTTGTTGGTAAAAAAATACACAGCGCAATGCAGATAATGCGTTGGGTTCGCCATACGAAACCCTTTTAGAAATGATTATATTTAATAAAAAAAAAATGTAAAAAAATGTTTTTAAGTTAAACGGTTTTATTGTAAACATGTACTAAAAGCTAAAAAATAAAATCGTGAGGCACGTGAAATATCTACAATTGTCAGTGAAACTGTTCATTAGAGTTTTAGATATTTGACGTGCCTCACGATTTTATTTTTTAGCTTTTAGTACATGTTTACAATAAAACCGTTTAACTTAAAAACATTTTTTTACATTTTTTTATTTTTAGTCTTTTTAGTACAGTGTATTCTACTTGTCAAGCCCTTTCATTTGATACCCATATTAATGGGATTGAAAAAAATGGTTATCCGCCATTTTGTAGCGGCGGCCATCTTTGATTTTGATTTTGTATGGTGCACTGTATTCTACTTATCAAGCCCTTTCATTTGATACCCATATTGATATGATTAAAAAAAAATACGTTATCCGCCATTTTGTAGCGGTGGCCATCTTGGATTTACAACAATATTGAATATACATAATTGTATTGTCACCAGAACCAAAGGCGTATATCAAATTTCAGATCAATCGGTTGACAGGAAGAGGGTGAAATTTCAATTACTATATTTGACCCAAGAAAAAAGAAAAAAGAATAAAACAAACAGAGTAAGCTAAATAAAACCGTTTAACAATGACGCATTCGTAGAAATATCACACTTGGAAAATATCCCCAAACAAACACTATCGAAACAAAGCTTTCCAAACCACATTTCATTATCCGCCAACGATCAAAATATTTGTCCTGCAATGTACACATACGTGCAAAATACACGCAACTAAAAGGTACAGAAGACCAATTCTTATTTTTTTATTTCAACCTATGAGATAGAAGCCTAATTGATACACATTAGGCTTTCTGGTATAACATAAATTTCGTTTAATTCAATGTTTCAATAGCAACCATTACCTACTATGGAGGCTACATTGTGCGTAGCCCGACTAGCGCTTGGCCTATTTATTTTTTAAAGCTCTCTTTTGTACTTAACTCCAGCCCCTATGAGTATACATACTTATTTTGGAATACTTTTATTAGTATCTAAGCGTCAGTAATGTTTGGACAAGGAAACATTATAATAATATTATGGAAAAATAATAACATTTTTTTTTAAATTTTAGTGCACAGGGTAAAACATGGACATTGACATAACACAGTATACTCGTATAATATTCTATTCATGATCAAAATTAATGTTCAAATCTAAAAGTGTTTCTAATTTTACTTAGGTTTAGGCGTCCTTTCTGAACATATTTATTTCGTGCATATACACACAAATACCAACGAGTACGGCCGATAGTATGTCCAAGGTAACACTGCGTAGCAAATAAAGAGTACGTGATCTCCCGCGAAGGTTGGACGATTCCAAGGGATCGGGTGTGTTTTGAGTGGCGAGTGATTGATCCTACATAGAGCTGGGAGTCTGGGAGATTTCCAATGTCTATGGCGACCGTGGCCATGTAGTAGAGGAGCTATTTTAATTAATTATAACGCATAATAAACACATTAATTATAACACAATGAAATCATAATAAATTAGACCAATTGACCCAGTTTTTCATGGTGTTTTTATAAATTGTTCAGTCACATTCTTTGGAATTTTTTCGGAAGAATAATTATTTTCAGGGTTTGAGTCGTAAATTTATCATTTATCTTTGAGTCTCGGTTTTACCCGTCGAAATTTTCTTTCGTATTCGCTCTAGTAAGTAATTAGTAAACTAAATTCTACAACATACCCCCTACATGAGGCTACATAGCCTGATATGGTTAAGCTCGATTTGCGAATTACCACACTAGGAAAACCTAGATAATTAAAATATCAAAAAATTGCCAAAAAAAATTTTTTCGTGTTAGTCTTTGCTGTCCCACTGCTGGGCAAAGACCAATGTTTCCTAATATGTCTTTCCTGTGCCACCTCGGCCCAAAAATCATATCTTAAATTAATGTATGCGGTCAGCAGGGCTATTCACTTATCGGTTAGGGAACCGAACCGAATACAGAATTGTCAAAAATGTATGAAATGACGTGACATGACATGTCAAGTTGTATCTACGTAATATATCATTTCATACATTTTTGACAATTCGGTATTCGGTTCGGTTCTTTCACGGATAAGAGAATAACCCTGCAGAAAGGCCGCTCCTACCGATGACGTAGCCCAATAAGTTATGAGGCATATTCCCACACAAGAAGAAACTAGATCATTTTCGCTAAATAAAATCACAAAGTGGGCAACACAAGACAGAGGGCGTCGTCGAGGCCGACCTAGAAAAAGGTAGCGAGACGGTCTAGATCTTTGGTGCGCGACCAGACTGACTGGCCAGAGGTAGCGCAGGATAGAAATGCGTGGAGGGATTTGGGGGAGGTCTTTGCCCAGCAGTGGGACAGTATAGACTAGGAAAAACAAATCACAAATATAATATAAATTAATGTATGCAGTCAAAAAGGCCGCTCCTACCGATGACGTAGCCCTATAAATTACGAGGCATATTGAGTAAGATGACTGACCTGAGTGGGATGGTGTCGGTACAGATACAGCTTGGTCCCGTGCAGCACTGCCCACACCTGCTTCCACGATCTGTCGCTCGCTCGCTGTGGGAAGGAAAACATTTTTTTAATACGTTACCTACTTAATACTAATTAAACATGCGAGTTAGTAAACCAGATAAAAATGATTAATGGTAAAATACAATACAATATCTCTTTATTGCAAACCTGGTTACAAGAAATTGTTTTATAACTAGACAATACACATAGAGCTTAAGGCATACAATACAATTGACGGTCTAAAAAAATATCAAAAAAAGTCTAGGTAGTTAAATTATGACCTTGCCCAGGACAAGAGGTTTATATTATAAATACGACACGGCTGTACTCACGTTGTCTATTTGTTGAGATACGTCTCAACAACGGTTTCGGGCCAGTCAGCGTCGGTTACTGCAGGCGTGAACTCCTGATGAAGGACATCGTAATTGTCCGAAACCGTGGTTGAGACGTATCTCAACAAATAGACAACGTGAGTACAGCCGTGTCGTATTTATAATATGAATAACACTCACGGTAGTTTCCAAAATCGTAAGAGGTTTATAGTTTATGTTCGGAGGAGAGGTTTTATAGTCGGCGGTCAAAACTCACTTTAGTTACTCGCGCTAACCTTATTAGTTATGAAGTCAACACATCAAATCCACTAAAATGGTGGTGCCACCCCCTGGACAAAACCGTGTCCGCTAAGCGGTCATTGTGACCTGTTCCGGCATGACGTTCAGTGAAGCCAGGGAGGGATTTATCCCGCCTTCTAGGTTTAGTTTGCTACTATCTATGGCCGCATCGCCGCTTAAGATCAGGCGAGATTGTGGTCAAAGGCTAACGAATAACAAAAACCAGCGTTGCGTAAAAAGAAAATGACGCCATTGTTTTGCAGTAAATGTCTTTAAGTTGACGATAATGAGCCTTTAGGATACGTGCCGCTTTCAATAGGCACCAGATGATTTCATAATAAAATGAAATAAAGGTCTTTCTCACTCCAGAACTGTAACTAGCTATCAAACCCAACCAATAAACGAAAAGATTATAGAGGTATAACAAACCTTCCCATTGCTGACCACCATCTTGATCTGCACGTTTCCTTCAACGTCCCCTTCGATGGGCTCCACAACTATTTCTGCGACGCCTTCTTTCTTGTCCGAACTGTAGAATTAAGAAGATTTATTAAGGAATTCTCAATTGGATTGAAAAATTATTTGCATGTTAAATACTTACATAAAATTAACTGTATTTTTTCAATTAAATTTGAATTATAACATCAAAAGGAGTAAGGTACATAGACCGATTATTCCAAGATCGCATACTAGGTTAGAATGTAATTTAGCCCCATACTGGTAAAGTTATCACAATGTTATAGGCACTATGTTTAGGTCATAGGTATTCTCAAATCAACTGATAAGCTTTTTCCAATTTGGGTCTAAGTTATTCTCTAAGCTCTAAGTAACCTTTGCAACATCTACGACACACAAGAGCATGCTAAGTTGATGATCAATTCCATTTTAATATATTTTTATTATAATAGTCATGCATTACTTATTTAGAAAACGTAATATCAAACATTCATGCACCTAATTAACATTATTATTTTAATTTTTACGCCAAAAGTGACTCGATTTGTATTGTGTTGGTCACGTCAATCAAAAATAACTAATTGTTTATTTATATCTGCTATGGGTCATTTTTAAATTTTTATTATGATTTTAGTATTTTATTTATCTTTGTTTATTATTGTGAGACATTTTTAACGATGAACAAAGCTGTGCATAGCGTCTATTTTTGAGCGAAACTTCCGTTTTGCTTCAAATTTACTCTCAGCGGATGACCTAGAGGCGCCACCTATGTCATGCGCGGAGCAGTCGCACACATTTAATAAAGCGCCATCTATATTTTACATTGCGCAACTGCGTCGTCATGCGACGTACCGCGAGGGGAGTACAGCGTACGGGTCGAATATTCGCAGCAGCGGCGTTATGTCGTCGGTGAACCGAGGAGGGCGCCACTTGCGATGCGCACTGTATTTTAAATCCAATCACCAACCCGTAAGGTTTATTTTACAAATAGCTTAATATACAAAATAACCGTTATATGGACAATAAAAAGTTAGCAACTAACACAATGGTAAGTCACGTAATTCTAGACTACACTAGAAATAACTCGTAGGTTATCTATCTACAACAAACTAAAGTGTAGGTATAGCCCAGTCATATTAGGGCTTTCACCTCGGAATGAAAGATAATAAGCTGCAAATTGGTATGAACCTTTGTTTTGTCATTCTAAATGTTGTCTCAAAAGTCACAATCGTTATCGTGTCCGCGTCTCAAGATATTCAAGGTCAAAGGTCACAAAAATCGGTTTTTCGCGAATATCTGGCTTCCTATCGGTTAAATGAGATTTGCATTTATTATAAAAGTTGTAGGCTATAAAATTCCCTACAACTTTTGTTTAATCTTTTTTTTCATACAACCAACCGTTTTGAAGGTAGAGCGCGAAGAGTGCACATCGTACAGTCATATACGGCCTAATGCAAAGTCAAGCGTGAGTTATGGTTATCAGTACGTTATAAAGTCAATTATTTACTTGGAAATTATAATTATTAAACAATGCCTATTATTTATGTACTAACTATTAATTATTTATATTTAATTAAAGTAAGTAACTTGATTATTTATATATAATTATTCATATTTAACTATTTAAGTATAAAATATTATTAATTCTGGATTATACACGGTGACTGGTAAATCACTTAGAAGCCTAAAACAGGGAACTCAGTTAACGATTCTCATTCTAAAAAAAATATAAAAATAGGTACTTAAATTTTGGGTAAAATATCCTATGTGTTCTATAAAGTATTTGTAATCTAAACGGCCCGATTCACACGCGCCTATCCCCCGCTACTCCGCACCGGCGCCCGCCCGCGCGCCACCCCGCTCAGTCGCTCAGTCACTAATGTTGTAGGTATCGTGTGACGTTCTCAAATAACTAGGTTTATTAGTGGTGTGATGTTAAAAGTGGTCTGGTGTTCACTAATAGTAAATAATTGTGAAGGTTTTTGATAAGTGCGTGGTGATACTTTAATTGGATACACAGGAGAAGGAAATTAGGTATGTGTAATTTGTATTAATAAAATAGGTGTTTGCGCCAAATAGTCGGAATTGATGTACTGCGGATACGGTCCCTGCGAAGCCGTACCACGGAGTCGAGTCGTACTCCGTCATCCCTTTGTGGCACGCCGACCCGCGCCCGCGCCACACCGCCACAAGCGTCTCTGCGCACCCGCGCCCGCATCGCCGCCGCGAACGTCAGTCGTCCGAACGTTACCGAGCGAGAAGCACGCTGCGTCGTATAATTTTAACGCGTCTCGTGGGTGTGCCCCTAAGTGTGTACTGTGTGCCGGCACCTCTGAGCCAGTGGTTTCTTGTACAATTATCGTGGAAGTGGTCCTACCACCTGCCTCCCTGAGGTGGACACGAGCGGTCGGCGGCTCTCCGTCCGGTAAGTGGGTTCTGTTCCGTTGTTCATGATTTCCGATTGTAATTTTGTATAACGCAGACCTCCCGGCGGAAACAATAGGTATACGTAAAAATCACCGTCATAGTCGGTACGGTACCTAATAGGTTTGTAGCCCTCTTACGTAGGTACTTTATCGAAATCTACCAGCCGACCGGCTATCTTGTACAGAAGCTACAGAAAACTACAGAAAGCCACGAATAGCGTGGCTTTCTATTGCGGTTTTAATTTGACGTGCATTTAAAACTTAGAACCTTGAAACAGAGTACCCAGTCCACGATTCGTAAAAATAGGTACCTACCTATCTAATTTTGACAAAAAATATCAAATAAGAACATAATTCATATTACAAAATCATTATTATTTATTCACATTTCAAAATCTTTTGCGATGCGGTAGGTATCTGCACAAATCGTAGGTGCGTAGGTACAATCCAAACAGTGGCGGCATATTCGGTCAGCTGGTAGGTATCGATAATAAATAGGTAATAATGTACCTAATATCTGAACGATTAATATGGATTTCTTTGATATGTCATTGTCCACTTACCTTGGTATTTTTGCCTGTCCTAAGCCAGGTAAAGTATGAAGGAAAAACGGATCATACCTACCTACTTAGTTATTATTTAGTTACTAAGCCTAATTTATTTATCCAGAGCGCGCGCGTTTAGACGCTTTTAAGGTAGGTATTTCCTTTCATCGATGAGTAGGTATTTTAGTCTTAAAATTCAATTTGTTATTTCGCGGGTTTAATTTTACTGCGGATTTCTATTGCGGCTTGTATTGATAACCAGCAAAGGAAAATAAGCTCAGTGAAGCCAGGGAAGGATTTATCCCGCCTTCTAGGTTTAGTCTGCTACCACATGCGGCCGCATCATCGCTTAACATCACGTGAGTGTGTAGCATCGCGTAGCTATGTCGCGTCACAGATCGCGTCCTTTGTCGGTGTTGTCGATACCTACTTTGTATGTAGCTTTACTTACCTACCTGCGTCAGCTGTTCGCCAGTAGTTTTACCATTTTGTTTGGGACATGGCGAATTAATTCAAATAAGATTTTCTCTTAAATGTATTAGTATTGTCTTTGTTTGTTAATTGTAAACATAATGTGATTATAGTATAATTTATCATATCCTTGAAGCTTTTAAGTGATTTACCAGTCACCGTGTATATTTTAGTTCTATTTTAAGTTAACACATTATATATCTTTTCTTTAAAACGCGTAAATTTCTCAATAATTATATACCTGGAAATACTTGTCCCTACCCTATGCCCTTTTCTATTCATTGCCGGGACAGATGTTCTATATAGTATTCAAGGCCACTCTCAAAGAGCATATAAGAGAAGAGACGGCACTTAGAACAAAAAAAATGGTTCAATGTAAATGTATGAAACGGGCAAGAAGATCCAATACCAACATTACGGGCATGATTATCGATTACGATATTAATAGGGTAAATGTCTAGTATTAATATATAATAGACTTTACCCACTTAATAAACGTAGACTAAATTATTTAACTCTGTAATATGTAATAACCTAAATGTGAGAAATTATAATACGAACAAATTATCGATAAAATATGTAGCCGGTGCAGGAACGACCCTACCACGTAAGCAATGTTGGCAGCATTGGCGTTGTTAATTGTCACTGTCATAATCGATAATCATGCCCGTAATGTTGGTATTGGATCTTCTTGCCCGTTTCATACATTTACATTGAACCATTTTTTTTGTTCTAAGTGCCGTCTCTTCTCTTATATGCTCTTTGAGAGTGGCCTTGAATACTATATAGAACATCTGTCCCGGCAATGAATAGAAAAGGGCATAGGGTAGGGACAAGTATTTCCAGGTATATAAGTATTGAGAAATTTACGCGTTTTAAAGAAAAGATATATAATGTGTTAACTTAAAATAAAACTAAAATATATAATCCAGAATTAATAATATTTTATACTTAAATAGTTAAATATGAATAATTATATATAAATAATCAAGTTACTTACTTTAATTAAATATAAATAATTAATAGTTAGTACATAAATAATAGGCATTGTTTAATAATTATAATTTCCAAGTAAATAATTGACTTTATAACGTACTGATAACCATAACTCACGCTTGACCTTGCATTAGGCCGTATATGACTGTACGATGTGCACTCTTCGCGCTCTACCTTCAAAACGGTTGGTTGTATGAAAAAAAAGTTTAAACAAAAGTTGTAGGGAATTTTATAGCCTACAACTTTTATAATAAATGCAAATCTCATTTAACCGATAGGAAGCCAGATATTCGCGAAAAACCGATTTTTGTGACCTTTGACCTTGAATATCTTGAGACGCGGACACGATAACGATTGTGACTTTTGAGACAACATTTAGAATGACAAAACAAAGGTTCATACCAATTTGCAGCTTATTATCTTTCATTCCGAGGTTGACCCCTTTTTTTACCTAATATGACTGGGCTAGTAACAAGACTGTCAAGAGAACTGAGAGATCAATGTAGTTTGAAAAGATTGAAAGTTAAAAGTTTAAAATTGAAAATGCAAATGAAAAGTTATAGAGCTTTTGAGCCATAAAAAATATGAGGCAGCTATTTTAGTGCCATCTATATTTCAAAATATTATATTTATTAGATCAGCACTAAGGAGTTAACATCGTGCTCTAGTCTTACTCTTCCTAATTAATTTTAATTACTATTTCAGAACGCTAATTGTAATACTCGTAATATAAAAATACCTATGTATAGAATCTACTAGCGTTTGTTTACCTTCTGAGAGCGTGATCTCCGTCCGGTTCTACATCACTGTCCATATGTAGCCTGTCACCCCACGTGGCTTTCAGGTAGGATACCCTTCGCATTGCTCGTTCTTCTTCTGCTAGGATTGAGGAAAACATCATTAATATCGATTCATTCTCTTTTTTATGCAAAGAAGTAAGAAGACGAACAAGACGTTCTCCTGATGTTAGGAGATAACGCTGCCCATAATCAGTGCCACCCAGAATTTTAATATGATGATTTTCTCTCTTTCCTAATATCATGACCGAGCCCTCTCTCTCAGATTAATTTGGACACAGGTTACTACAACGGTAACGAATAATTTAAATACTGACCACCAAGTTGAGCGTCTTTCTTCTGTCTTCTCGTGACCACGTCATCTGCAAAACCTGCGGAACAAAATGCTTCGTGAAGTGAAACTCATCATGCTGTGTTTCTGTGAGTGTTGGTTAAAGATTAGACACCAAAAATAATGAGGGTTAGTAACGGAGTAGATCAGAGGTTACTCCCACTGAGAAAAGAAAAGGTTTCAAAATAACTAGTGTGATCAATTATAATAGTGGTCAATGTAGGTCTCGGATGCAGGTATAAGATGTAGTGTTAGTTTAAAATTGCAGTCAAATGATTTTATCAGTGAGAACAGAGCCCCAGTGGCACACCGATAAGCGCACAATTTCATTCGATGCAATGTTAAATAGTAAAAGAAAGTTAAAAATCGCTGGTCTCCCTCGTCAGTCTCCAAAGCAATATGTTAGTGAAGGTACATTCTCGCAGCATCCCTGTTACAAATGCAAGTCGAGTCCTGTTCAAGAAATCAGTCTAAAATGTGGTGATCTAATCGTCCATGTCAATCTTTACTAAAAGGTGTGTTAGGTGTATTGTTTAGAGTGATATTATAAGATGGCAATTAGGTCACCTCGTGAAACGACAAGAATTGATGACGCGAGCAATGACACTCCTATCACAAGTCGACTTGCAAAAGCGGAAGCGAAAAAGGGAGAAAGCGGCATTTGGACAGACGACGTCGCGTGCTGGACCTGAATCGGCAGGCGTGCTCGGGGTCGGCGACGGGGAGGTGGCGGCCGACGTGGAGCCCGAGGGCGGCGCGGGCGGCGCCAGCGACAGCTGCGTCGGCCTCACAGGCGTCTGCACTGACTGACTCCCCTCGCCGTTCACAGCTCCGGGCAGCGACACTCTGTTCATCGCCTCCATTTGTTCTCTGTTCAGCCCCATTCGTCTCTTCGCGTGACTGCCATCTTGGGTTTAACAGTCGTAATAGTGCCATTAGACGCGGTGCTTCAAGCCGTGAGGGTTGCCCCGTTTTCATTTGTACGCAACCTGCCGCGGACTTTCGGAGCACTCGACCGAGTCTTTCATTGACGGCGTCATATTCACTGTTGTATATTGACGTGCATAGCAAGCATAAAGTTTAGTGGGTCTTCTTGCCGGCCTGCTTTGCCATGCCTTTACGATTCTCCAAAACCATAACCATGCCTGTTGCAGTATGGATGCGGTTTAAAGGTACCTTTAACCATTCAGCGCTTGAATTGTGGTAAAGCACAAGCGAGTCCGTGACGCGACAGTTTGCGTATGGCAATGAAAACACAGCACCGTTTGGTCAATTGACTAATCGTTCAATGACACGATTATTCAACTTCCAAAGTGATCGTGGCTCTAAGTGCGTGGAATGAAACTAAATTGGACTATTTCCTAAATGGAGTATTTGAGGGTGATGATTACCTGTGGCATGATGTCTTCTAATAGGTAATCCTTCACTACCGGTACTGTTTGACCTTGTTCGCATTTGAACCTTTTCTATTTCTGAAAGCGATGAAAGCATGTTTCATGAGATTCTAATGACAGTTTAAAATCTATACTGGCTCTAGTATTATTGGCGATTTGACATGCACTTACCAGGGGCAAATCCTTCTGGAGGTGGGCAATGAAGATGCTTGCTGCCGGTGATCATTAATTGGTTGCCTGATAAGCTTCCGCCTAGGGCTCCTTCATGTTCTAATTCTATAAAATAGGAAACCAAAATTAGAAATATGCAAAGATTAAGTCAAATAATCGCAGTTTTATCATTTTTAACCCCCGACGCAAAAACGACGGGGTGTTATAAGTTTGACGTGTCTGTCTGTCTGTCTGTGTGTGGTGTGTGTGTGTGTGTGTATGTGTCTGTCTGTGGCATCGTAGCTCCCAAACGGATGAACGGATTTTGATTTAGTTTTTTTTGTTTGAAAGTAGAGTTAGTCGAGAGTGTTCTTAGCCATGTTTGGTGGAAATCGATCCAAGATGGCCGCCGCTACAAAATGGCGGATTACTTTTTTCTTCCACGACCCCCTCAATATGGGTATCAAATGAAAGGGCTTAACGAGTAGAATACAGCCCACTATATAAAATTTTAAATCCAAGATGGCCGCCTTCAAAAAAATGGTGAATTACGTATTGCGTTGGGGGTTTTTTAAATTTTTAATTTAATTCACTTGTTTACCTTGTTGTGGTTGCACGTCCAGCGATCGAGCTTCTCTCCTAGCTGTTCTAGTCTCAAACTCCTTCCGCCTCAGAGCCACACTGGGCTCGAGCCTGGTGGTGGATAGTCTCGCCAGCTCACTGCGAGCTACCTCTGTTCTCCTTTCACAGCCTCCGCGCGCTTCTTCTAACTGCTTCGTTCGCGCTGTCACTAATTGTAGTTCAGGTACTGGGTATCTGAAAATGATATCAAATAAACCTCAATTATTCTAGCCCATTTGTTAAATTATAGTATTTTTTGTATGAAAGGCAAATTATTACTTATTATCTTGATTAGCGTCTTCTCTAACATCCGTCGAGGCTCCGTTGCTTATGCCTCCATTTGTGCTCTGCAGACTCGGTGCCGTTTCTTGTATCTTCGATAAAGTCGCGACGAACTGACTCTTGTCTTGTTTTAGCCTCGTCTTTTCTTGTGAGCCGTTCACCTCACCATAGCCGCTAAAGGTTCCACTGTCGACGCTCGCTGAACATTCGTCCCTCTTCTGATCCTGATTGACGGGTTGTGGGGGTGGTGACGACGCGAGTGGAGGAGACGCGGCAGGAGGAGGCCATGCCGGTTTCTGTAGTTTTTGTGGCCTTGCATAAAATTCCTTTTGCTTGATAGGCGGTGGGGCGTCGGGCGTGACCCATCCCGTCGGCTGACTGGGACGTCGGAGGAATGCCTCTTTTTGTTCGAGGCTTTTTCGTATTCGCGAGAGGATTATCGAGTCATCCAGTTCTCGGCCGGTGAGAGTCGAGTTCGAGTCGAAAGATCCGAGACTGTCTTTGCTTTCAGTTGCTGATGATGGGAGAGAGGTGTCCGATTCTCTTCTCCTGAAATTGCATAGGTTAAATGAAAATGAAGAAAAATTTTTTTTCAATGATGATGTTTTAATGAGATTTTTCAATAACATAATTATTAAGAGATACAAGTGTTATTGCACTAAAATACTTACACATCATGCAGCATATAATGCGGTGGGCCACCTAATCGAGGCACGTCGAACCTTGACGGTGCTAATGAGGCCACGCTCGCGTACTCCGGGTCCTCGCGGTGCCGGCTGGGAGCCTGGGGCGCTGGTATTGAAGCTCTGGGCCTCCGGTACGCATCGAACAGCCGTGACTCATGTTCCGTCACCGGTGCCGGCATGTCTGGCCGCTGGTTCGTTTCGGGATTGTAGGCGGCTTCGCTGAAATACTGAAATGGAGAAAAGAGATTGTGTCACCTCAATCAAAATTTATTATAATCAACATCAGCCCACGTTCGTCCACTGCTGGACACTTAGCCTCCCTCGACACTCAACACGATTGTTCTCCTCCAATCACTCCTTGCGATACTTCAAATATCATCTTCGCCACTTTTCACCCCTGGACTTCATATTAGGTTTGCCGAGGACGGTCTCAATCTTAGAACTTGTCCATTACCAGCAACCTTAGCAGTTATCGGTTCTATTGCAATTTGACCAGCCCATTGCCACTTGCTTAACCTTCCTCCTATATTGGTAACTTCAACAATAAAACTAGGCGTTGTAATTTTCTCATCAAAAAGAAACACTTACTCGCTGTAGCAGATCGTGATCCCTAGGTACGACAGTGAGCCTGAGCACGCGGGGCTCCCGCTGAGCCAGCTGCACGACCCTGGCGTAGGGCGCGCGGGACCGGCCACAGGCCACCGGCTCGCCGTTGACGGCCAGCACGCGGTCGCCGGCGCGCAGTCCGGCCGCGGCCGCCGGCCCGCCCGGACGCACCGACCTCACGAAGATCGTGTCCATTGGAGCGCCGACCGCGCCCACCGCCAAGTGGCGCGCATCTTCGTACAACTCCTGAAATATTATTAAAAAGATATTATTAGATCAGGATGTTAGACTTATTTTTTTTACATAGGACTGCGTTTGACCACAGTTGGTAGTGATGATGTGGCGATTGACGTATAAGTCAAAACACCAACTTTTTTACATGAGCGTGGTAGAATGACTTGACACGGTGTCCTAACATCCGCTTGCGACGCAGGAGATTGCGGTTTCGATTCCCGCTTGGGTCAAATATTTTTAATTATTTACAGATGTTTGTGGCTTATTTTGTACCTCTATATATTTATACACAAAAAATGTATTCTAAATCTGACTAGATTTAGAATACATTTTTATACATATAACTCAAGCATTGAGTTTCTTAGTTTGGAATTCGATGGCGCTTTGTGAAATGTGCTTTTTTTAAAGAAAATTATACATTAAATTATATAGCAGGGTATGTACTACTACTAAGTATCAGTGTTATTAACATACCTGAACCGAATCCGGGGGATAGACGACCAAATGTCGAAGTGTGAAACCGAATCCGTGCCTCGCGTCGGGGCGTTGGATGACGATAGTGCGCGGCGCGGAGCAATGCGCAGGCGGCGCTGCAGCGACCGTCGGCGGAGGCAGCGCGAGCGGCTGAGCGACGGCAAGAGATTGGGGCTGGAATAGAAACAAACACACTTGTTAATATATAAATCGTTATAGAACTGACCTTACGTAACAAAACCTTAGTATTACTGCAAATACACTGAATATGACCTGTGTGTATATTTGCTGTGCCTAGCAGTTTTACCTGTAGAAAGTAGTTTTTTTCGGGGTCTAAGCTTAACCAACCAAATTTACACAAAATTTCAGCTTTTTAATCGGTTCAACCTATTTGGCATGAAGAGGCAACAAACACACCTATAACCTTAATAATTACGCATAATATAAAATTTTTGTTAAAATGTATTAAATGGAAACCAACACACACATACAGTTTTCTCTCTTTGTGCTCTCTTAAAAACATAATATCATTTCATTAAAAGCCAGCTCTCTAAAATAACACCTCCTTTCATGCCCTTAGCAATACAGAGTCTTGCTCCATCTATTACAACCGCGCATCTTAAATCACCACTAACTCACCACGTCGAAGCCACTACCATAAATCATATCTGTACACATACATCGTTTCCTATTTGCACAAATCAGCAGGGTTGTCACGCAACAGAAGCCCCGGCCAGCTTGTTACCAGTTACTTAGTACCGCTGATTGCGGAAGCCCACGCAATGTCACTGATGCTATCTGAAGGGCCGATTAAGCAAGCTACGTGCTGATTGCGAATCACGCCAACCCTAATACAAGTAGTTATGATAGCCACTTATCTGCGAGTTGCTTCAAAAGAGGTAAACGAGGTGACACTTCAGAGGTGTTAGAGGATTTTCCATGTTTAGAAATAGAGATTTATACTGCCTATTTCCCTATTAGAGCTCTTTGACATACATGGTGAAAATGGCTTTTGAAAGAGCCTATAAATTAGTTTTATTACTGGTAGATATTAATAAGAAATTTTGGCTTACACGAACGATGGACGATTAATAAATTTAGTAAAAAACTTATATAAACATGATTTTGTACTTCTTCAATAATTACCAAATTTAAATACCTATTGGGGTTTAACTCCAATAGGTGTACGGTTCTGGACTATGAGTCAAATCGCACAATAATCACAAGTTGTGTGGCCAACCTATATGTTGCAGATTCAGGTCACTTGTTTTAGTACACTTATTGCAAATGACATGGACACGAGTTATTTAAAATATAAAAATATAAACGCAATAACATTTTATTAAAGAAACTTGAGGGCATGAGTTAGTCCGAAGCCCTATCACGAGTGAATCAGGTGTCATGTTACTAAGATTAATTAGACGACAGCTGTGGCCAGATTTGTGAGCCTTTCCTTCCGACCGGATATAAGGTTTAGTTTGTGATGGGATTGATTTGGCAAGTAGCTCTTTTCTAATACGGTTATATCGACTTGAAGTAAGACACTAAATCCCCCAATGATGAAGGAATAGGAATAGTAATAAGTGAAATCCCCTTGAAAATAGATGTCGCTGTCATATCAAAAACAACTGACAGTCTAAATCCAACAAATGAATTTAAAAAAAATAAATCGACGTTAAAACCACATTCGCGTTTGGAAGAACACCTATACCATATAATATCTTTTGAAATATAAAAAAGACGTGTGGCACTCGGAGACTGCCGCGGTAAAGCTATTGCATAGCATTTTTATCTATAGTTGGAAAAACTAAAAAGTATCACCGCTGTGCCGGTCGGAGTGGGGAGTGTTAGGTTTTTTCCTTACGGAATTTCTGGATTCGGTCCCCACGCTCAAGGCCTGCGATAGAAGCTATGCAATAGCTTAAAATAATTTTCCAAATTCCAAATTGGGATGCCTTTTTGAACTCTGTTTAAAAGATATTAGGACCAGCGTTTTCTAGTATCTCAAATGCGGAACGTAGCATTCATAGATTCAAATAGTAACGAATAAATAACCAAAACAGAAACTCAATAAAGTGTTGTACAGAAACAGCGAAATTATCAATAAACTGTAATTTTCTTAAGTATTGAAACCAATGATGTCATTTTCCATAAACCTACCCAAATCACGTTCTGACAACAGCTATAAAAATAAATTAGATATCTCTTTAATGAGATGGAATTAAGTCACAGCAAATTAAGTCAATCATGTTTATATGGCGCCACCAAAGCAAATACATTTTAATAAACTTAATTATATAAATACATAGAGATTATTAGGAATATCCGCAAAGTGGCACCGAGTCGCGACGCGATAATTGCAACGGCTTCGTACCCTATCATTATAGTATTAAAGCTAGTATTTAATATGATAATCATGCAAAAATGGACAGACTGTCTGGTATCTATAGATATATGTATATAGGTAAATAGGCTAATGTACAAGGTGCTAAACCGCACATAAGAGCTTAAATTATGCAATAATATTTTCAGGGATTCCTTTTGAAATCGCGACACAAAAGTTTCCTGTCTTGCTACGCTCTCAAGTTGTCTTTCTTGGTACAGAATAGGTACATGCATTTTAATTAAATGAGTGAAAAAATTACATTGTACATAACTTATGAAACACACACACACACTTTGTTGCAATTGTGCAATATTGTTAAGGTCCACAACGTGACCCTTCTACAAAAACAATTTTGGTAATTTTTAAAGTTTAAAGAGGGTATATATCGAGTGACGACTCTCTCGCTCGCACAATTTGACAAATTTATTATTTTTAGATATACCAATATGAAATCGTCATAGTTTTATTAAGAAGGTATAGTTTGCTAATTTGTAATTTAATTTTTAATTTGGATTACCTTACAAAGTTTATTTTATTGTAATACTGAATTGAGAACCTAGATTAAATCAGATATAAGCTCCCGTGATTGCAACACAACTTTCTTAGTACTTATCTAACAAAGTAAAGACCTTTTAACAACTATCCAGTCGAGATAAAATCTAAATAACGAATAAAATATGTAATAAAATAGGTGTTTCTCCCTTAAGTGCACCGATTTAGTCGTGAAAGTCACATTAAATTGTATTTACATTAAACAATATTACCTTACCGTTTACGATTGGCGAACATAAAACTTTCATTTCGTTTGCAATAATTATGTAAAATCCGTGATAATTATGTAAATACAGGGAAATTAGAGATATTACTGTGAATAAACGAATGTAATAAACGCCTATTAGTGCTCGGTTAACGCTTCGATGAAATATAGATACTGAGAGTACTTGGATTTAATACTTTTACTTTTCATTCACATTTATTTGTGGCTTACGTGTTCACATTAACCCAATGAGAAGGTATAAGAATAATAAGATGTACCATATTTTATTTTATATCATACACTAAGTAGTTATGTTACAAAAATACGAGTTTGTATATCAATAAGTAGTCATGTAAAGATTTCGTCTGAAACAATTTTTATGATTTCATCATTTTATTTGTTATAGTAGACCTTATACCAAGATTTTGTTTAACTTAGAATCAACTAGCTTCATAAATTACCGAAATAAAACGCAATATGAAATGTAGAGTCTCTCTTAAAACTCATTTCATCACTCACACTTTCTCGTAATAATTCAACTGTAAAAAGTTTCTCCATTCCCTGATATGAATATTTATCACATTTACGAGTCCTTAATGTCCAGTATTTATAGTCATGGTGTTCTATATGCCTCTATAAATAGCCAAGAAAGAAAGCGTCTCTCTGCTTCATTTTAAACTTTATTATGGGACAGTAGTGTTCATAATTTTTGGTTCTTTTTATAGAATGTTCACCGGATATACTTTCTTCGATGTTTTTTAATCCTTTGATGGTGCTCCACATGTTAATGTATTAGTTTTAGTTTAATTTTACCAAAAAAGATGTTGTGTAAAGATGTTGGTATTATAATAATATAATGGTTGTAATAAAATCAATAATCAATTTTTTTGTTGGCTTGATTAGGTATGACTTTAGCATAAACAATACTTTAAACTTAAAAATGTATCAATCTAATATAATATATAAACAAATCTTCCTTTAGACTAAAAGTATAAAGAAGAAGTAAATGGCACGTACAATTCGAGGCAAACTTCTTGAGCATTAGGTGACGTGGTGGGGGGAGTTTGCGCATCGTATTTTATTAACCCCCGACGCAAAAACGACGGGGGGTTTTTTAAATTTTTAATTTAATTCACTTGTACGTATTTACGATGCGCAAACTCTCCCCCACCACGTCACCTAATGCTCAAGAAGTTTGCCTCGAATTGTACGATTTTTTGTCGCTTCCTTTTGAAATCGCGATTAAAAAATCACGTTGTCAAGCGGATCGCTCCAGTCTACAAATAATAGCTGGTGCGTTTACGCTCTTAATCCACAGTTTAAACTTGGTAAACTGCGTAGTCTAGAAAACGGTTGTGATTTGCGATCGATCTAGATTGACGGCGATGGATGGACAAGTTTTAACGAGCGAGTTCGACGGTAAAAGCTAGTTTGTCACAATTAGTTGATGGGATGTCGAAGGTTGGGTGGTCGATAGGTGAAACTGGAGAGATTGATGAAAACATATCTTTATATTTATGTCATCATAACTAGGCTGAAAAGGCACAGCGAGCTACGAGTTTCGAAAGAGAGAATGTCAACATTAAAACAAGTGAAATTTAAAAAATACTTTTTAAAAACAAGCTTTAATTATTGTTATCATCTTGCATCATAAAGTACTCGCCAAGACGAATCAAATGAGCCCAAACTCGATGGGGTTACGTTGTTTAATTACGGAGTTCCTATGGCCACCTTCCAGCTCCATCATCAGATCAGCTCGATGTCATAAAAATATTGCATTGTCATCCGATTTACACACGCATGCAAATTTTCAGCTCAATTGGAAACCGGGAAGTGGGTCAAATTAAACTTGCAAGATTTGATTACAGACAGACCGACAGACAGACAGACAGACAGACAGACAACAGACAGGTGAAAGTAATATAAAGCTTGTAAAAATCAGAGTAAACTCGGAAGGGTCTGTCTGTTCGTGGCACTGTAGCTCTCAAACGAGGGAATCGAATTTATTGTTTGAAAGCAGCAATTCTTAGAAATATTATTATGTGTTATCAAAAAATTTAGCCGTTTCATAGTTATATTAGCTATTGATTTAGCTGCGGCATGAATCTTAGACGCAAATTGGGTTTTTTAATTTTGAAAGGTGCGCTGTCTCGAATTTTGTGAAGGGCTTTGTTAAATATTAACTTTTATTACTTGTACCTACAAGTAATATTTAAAAGTCAGTGCAGTACTAAACGTGAAATATCACGTTTCTCGCAACGGTTAATGGCGCGAGACGTGACACCCAATACACAGTGTTACCGTGAAAATTACGCCTCGGTAATAAAATGTACTGTTGGATCGGTAACGACGGTCTCTTCAGCTTAGGTTACATTATGAACAAAGAAATTTAAGACAAAAAATGTTATTATGAGACGTGGTTTTCATCATCCTCACTAATTTTCATTTGCTCACAGGATGTACTGGCTCAAAATTGCTAGTCTAGCAATTTGACAAGATACATCATTGTAAATTAACGGCATAAACTCACTTGTATTTAACAACCGCAGCTACTCCCTGAAGAAGATCCTCGTACAGGATCGAAACGGTCCGGTCGGGACGAAGCCGAAGTAAATACAAGTGGGTTTATGCCGAATTTACAATGATGAATCTAAATACTCACGAGTCGTTTGACAAGATACGTTTAAAAAACAACAAAAAAGGACTGACAACCTTTTTGCTCTAAGTATGAAAATGATTCTTTCTGAGAGAATCCTGAGTTTAAGAACACAGGAGCGAAGAACAGGAAGCGTAAGCATATTACGAGTAAATGAATGTAAGCACAGTTTGATTTACATGGCTACTTGTTAACATCGAAATACCAAATGCTCGCTAGCTTTACCTCTATGGTGCAGTAGACACAGCCTGCGTGTCGCCGCCGCCGCCCACCCATCTGTCCAGCTCTAAAAGGCCGCAAGATACATCGATAACCTTCATTCGATTAACGACATCGATACATTGTTTCAATCCGACCTCCCCTTAATGAGGTATCGATACTTTCGAACCACTAATAGGGCTGCGACCTCAGAACTGCTCCGATTTTCGACCACTAATTGGTACGCGGATAACCTTATTTGAAAAACTTACGAACTATGGTAATTTTTGGCGATTAAATCGAGTTCAGATTTCGAATGAATCAGCGATTTCATTGATATGCTTATATGTTTATTTCGTAAATGAATCATTCATTTCGGTTCATGATAAACTGGGTGCTGGTTTTTTCGAAATGTTTAATTCACAAATTCTTTATCGATTTATAAAATCTTTGATTGCGTATTCATTTACAATAATCTCACCCTTTAAATGGCATAACTTTTCAACAGAAACTTAAGTAAACAGTATGAGTAAAAACTTCAACTTGAAAATCTGTATTGGTGACTCAGTGGATTGAAGCGACTATTTTTAATTCAGACCAGAAGTTTCCAAAAGTCATCGTCATAAAGTTCATTGTTTATCGTAGGACTACATTCACTCAGCATTGTTTCATGTGATCATTATTATTAATACCCTTTAATGAGATTGTTAACAATAATACAGTTGTCAACGGATAATGTAAGGAAATGCGGGGCTACACTGTTAGCTGTCAGTTCCCGTGTTTTGTATCAAGTTTAATTAATTTTTAACGTCAATACTTTATTCTTTACATGTCATTAAGTTAAAGATAACATCGGTAAGTCGAGCCCTAAATGGCATTGTGTGGTAAGAGTCATGTGATGGAAATAAAGCACTCTTTATACGGTAATTCTTTTATTTTTACTTGGTGATACACACGAGTGTCAATTAGTAATGCAATGGCTGCTCTATATGACACCACATTTGCAATATGTGCGATAGATATAAGTTTCTATTGGTTTTAATATCATCGTACACATCAAATAAGACAAGTACTTTCCAAAATTCAGTATTATATCAGTCTCATTGCTAGGCGTTAAAACCATAGCGCATTTTATAGACACAGGACAATATATAAAAGAAAAGCGGTGTGAAAATCATTTCTGTGTTATACCACTGCAGTTGCAAAAACTTCTAGTATATACAAGCGAAGGTATCCGCATTCAGAAATAAAGACATTTTGTGACAAAAAATAGACATCTAAATTTTAACATGCTCGTAATTAACTTTTAAAGTCTTAATCACAGTGATATCAGAGGATGTGGTTTTCCCTAATAAAAGAGAATCCGATTAAAAGAACGATGAGCTGATCAGCCATCAACATGTTAACGATCGGAACACACGTTGCTTATCAATTAATTAGTGAAACATTCGTTAAATCTCACTTTATTAGGGCTATTCCACTGTTTAACTGCCCATAAAGTGATCGAACCGTGGTTATCGCAAATCATGTTTACTATTTACTAGTTCTTTTTAAACTTGAGCCTGTCTTTCTGCTATTCTCCCTATTATCCTACTATCTATACCGAAATAATTTTATAAAATCATCATTATCAATATTTGTGTGTTTATTATGTTTTCACGTCAAAACGAGTGAACCGATTGAGAATCTTTGTTTCAATTAACTCAAATTTTACAATCATGAAAAGTGAAAAAGCTCAATTTGAAGTTGGATTCCAATGAAATCGTGCTAAATCCTTAATGAAGCTAGGAAAGGATTATTAATAATAAAAATAAATAAATATTTCAGGACGTTTAACACAGCGCCACCTAACCCCAAACTACGCAACTTAATGCTTGTAATATGGTGGTTAGGATAACGGATATAACGGATTAAGGGTTAATCCCGCCTTCTAGGTTTAATTTTTAGGTTAAGTCTGCTACCGTCTACGGCATCGTCGTCGCTTAACATCGCACGAGATCGTAGTCAAAGGCTAACATCTAAAATGTGAAAAAAAAATCGAATTAAAGAATTGTTTCATCTCCATTCTTATCATAAACATTCATTATTAAAAGACAGTCTATTCACATAAATACCATGGGCTTGTGTCAGAACAAAATCAGTGAAACCACAGTTTTCACGGTGCAAACAAATTACCCATAATGGGCGTCCATTGAGGCATAATGAGTGTCAGAACACGCGTATATTTGCTCAGACTGGTCTGTGGAGACCACCGCGCAATTACAGAATATAGAAGTAAAATCACATACTGCACACTAAAAACAAAAGTGAAGCTAAGTTAAGTAGAATGTGTGGGACACTCTACTATGTATGGGATGACAGTTGCAATCTTGACATTCTGTAAAACCCGCACGCCGAGTTGGAATGGTTATTATAATAAATAGCTTTGTAATCATAATGAATAGCTCTTTTTTTAATAAGACTTAGATTGGAGTGCTTTAGCGTATCCGCAGCCCCGGCACTACTGCAAGTATACCCCAGGTTTATGAGTATCCCCGCCTTGCTCATCTTCGGCGGGAGAGTCTCACATACGGCGGCGGGCGCAGGGTGAGGATGCATAACGCATTTTCCTCCAAAAAAGGTATTTGCCCTTGTTTCTACAGTCTGTGCTCGCATCGTGAATGTAGCGGTCTCGATGTAACTTTATACCAAGGTTGCCAATTTTGCATACACGCACGGGCTCCTTAAATATAGACCGAGTCTGACCGAGTCACGCTTGAGGGTCCTGAGTTGGTGCCCGGCGGATATTGCCGGTAATGCTAAGTTGTTTTGGAAGAAACTTGTGACCGTCTTTATGATTATTTTAGTAAGAATCAATAGATTAGAAGTAGAAGTAACGTGCACTGTTTAACTAGTTACTTCTCCGACTACTAGTTTAACTAGTTTATTGATTCGTTTAAGTCTTTTTTCAACATCCCGAATCACACCTATGTTCCTATGTTCGTTTTTAGCTTCATCGGTGGTTGGTAATTTCTATATATTTTTATTTTATTTTAATTGATATTAATTACTAATTCTTGGAAAAAGTCTGATAATATAACAGAGAAGGGAAAAAAAGAAGGATGCATAAATCATTAATTTATTCTCGGAGCATTTATTTAATTCTCTTTAAAGTGGCATAAAAAGTAAAGGGTCAGAAAGTCCAAGCAATTAGAGACATTAAAAGCAGAATGCACTTTCTACAAGTGCAAAAAGCCTCGCGATTGCACCGGAAACGGTTAGCAGCAATAAGCATAATATCTTAAAATCGTCACGACGATGTTAAGCATCAAGAAACTTTCATTTTCGTTCATTATCATAGATATTGTGGAGCTAATGACGGGTACATGCTGGAATAATAGCAGCAGACACCGCGCTCCGAAGATAATAAATTTGAAACCAAGATTACATAATGCGTCTTTTCTGGTCAGTGTGAACCTAATTAGTAGCCATAGTAGATACCTATAAGTTTATAGACGAGCGTCAAGATGACGGGACCAAGTCTAGGATTTGCATGAAACATATACCAATATTTAGTACCTATTTAGTAGATACTATTTACTCTCTCTCTCTTTTTTCTTTTTTTAGTTTTGGTAGTTGGTAGAACGTCTTATGTCACATTTAGCATTTTAGGAATCTGCATTGCTAGTTTTTATTTTCTTCATTGTAACCTTCAAACACTGCTGCTCTCCTAATGGCTTTATTTTTTGACATGTATGTAGTTGAAACAGTATGTATAAACTATGTTTTTAGAAAATAAAAAAAAATGATATTGTTCAAATACTATGTTACAAAACACAGGGGCCAGGCAATCGCTTTTTACAATTAACACTTTATAGATACTATATTTGGCTTCAGTTTTGTTAGTAACAAATGGTATCTACCTCTACTACTAAAGTATGTGCATATTGTAGAGCTAATGACGGTTTAGTGTGACTGGAGCTCGTTAGAGCGACACTGCTGCTAGTACTTGCTTATCGATCAAAATAGAAATCGGAAATGTGACAAAAACTAAACTGACGTATCTGATAAGATTAATAGGCGATTTTAAAGAACATTGATGTAATATACTTACTGATCAGCTAGATAAAACATGGAAATTACCACATCGTGAGACGTAACTGCCTTTTCTATATATATTTCTGTAACAACATTTCATTTTACAGTTTTGCAAGAGACGGCATTATATCGAAAAGGATGGAGAAATGTGGTATAAGTTTTGCACAGCAGATGATAAGCATAAGCTAAATATTATAATAAAATTTACCTAGTGATTTCCACCAGCGTAACTTAGCCATAGGTGGAGGCCCTTATTGCCGGTGTCCAAAATTTACTTTGGCTTCACTAGCCAACTTAGTTAAAACGTCCACCTCAAATAGTTCTTTATTGGTTTCCACTGAAGGTACAGGTCATTTCGTCATCACCTTCACTCACAGTGATTTATGATGTTTCTGAACACTTTCTATGTTCGACCTCAATGAGTTATCGTCAATAGGACAATGGTCAGGGGTAATAACCGAATTGTTTGAATACAATTCAATTATAGTGGTACAATATGAACATAATTTGAGGGACTGTTGAAGATTAATGGAATGGTAATAATAGAACAGTGTTTTTAATATCAGTGCATATAGCTAAATAAATGAATTTAACCATAAGTTATCAAGGTAGAGTGGTCATAAAATATTTAGATATTAAGGATGCCGCAATGCAAATGCAATGGCTCGAAATAGATTTAGGCTGGATTTATCTGAAGAATGTTTGAGTTATGTGACATTAGCAACAGGACATATCCCTATGTTATAATGGCTAGATAAACGTGATTCATTTTGCAATAGCTGGACAACCATAGCTGAACCTAGAAGAATGCAGTGAAGGAAGAGAAGCATTTGTCCAACAATGGAACAATTTCAGCTGAAGAAATCTAGTCCACTGAAATTACAATTTAATCTAGTCGTCAAGGTAAATTTCACAAGCAATAACTCCACATTAACCTCAACCGTGTAAATAGACAACTGCAAGCCGCAAGAAACAAATTAGTCCACCTCAATTACATTTCCACCAACGCCAGAGTATGATGAATTCGCAGCTAACATGTAGCATGATATACTGTGGCCGTGCTCCGAGTTGTCGGTTCATTAAGACGCAGAATTGCATCCATTTCCCGGCTATGAATCAGCGCCGAGACTCAACTGTGGGCGAGGAACTGTCACACAAAAATAGACCGAGTTGACATAAATATTGCTAGGAGAAACCCACTCCCGTGTAAGATTTCATTTCGACCGAGAAAAGTTTCAGGGAATTGATCATCAATCATTACATTTTGAATAATGAGTAAAGAACACTAAAGAGCACAGATGAACTCTCTAATATATTGCTTATTTCTTTTCTATGTTATCTCAGCCTTTAAAGACTGGAAGCACATCTAAGCCCTTTTGTCACCCTCTTCTTACCATACAAACGTCAGTATTTCAGACTCTGTAAGTTTTGACCATTGGAAATTACTCAAGAAAATTATTCCAAAAGTATAGCTTGGCAACAGTAAATAACAGAATGCCAGTTTACAGACAGGTCGTGGCATTTGTGGCGTAAGTTTACGATGCATTTGGGATTTAGATGTCTAAAGCTACTCGGTTACGACAAGTGGTGTTACTTCTTCACAACAAAATTTCTTTCAGATCTATATTTTCAGTAAACAATGTATTAAAATAATATGAGTACTATATCTTATTGAGCAAAATAGGTTAACCCAAGTTTACTTAATTGTATCGTGACCAACAACATCAAAACTAGGTAAGACTATGGAGGATAATAATTTAAAGTAAAATGACGTTAGAAAAGTTGTTATTTGGTTATTATTTATTTTGGGTTTACTTTTATTTAAGCATCGATATTACGAAAGTCAAAGCTACACAAGCACATAAGCTAATTCATTCTTGATTACACAAAGATCTATTATACTTAATTACATATTCATGTACGAGTATGTATCATGTAATGTTTGTAAAAAGGTTAACCTTACGCTTAGCCTCGAGACAGTTATTGATCACAGCGTAAAGGGCAAAATGAAAACTAACGTCTAAATATATCTTTATAGGTACTTTATCTCACCCCAGACATGTTATAAAGAGCTTCTGACGTCAACACGGAGTCTTCATAAATAATCTGAGACATATTGATAAACGTGAAGATTCGCACATCAAAATGATTCGACATGAAACGCTGACTAATGAAGAAAAAGTGAATGTAAACAGTTTGATGGGAGTCGCTGATATAAACGGCGATGATTGCTGTTATACGCATCACATACTCCTAGGATAGTTTAGGAGTATAGTAGTCAGAAGGCAGATGAGAAAATTTGAGGATCAGTGGCGCACACCAGGAACCAGGTCTATAACCAGCAGTGGACACATATTAACACAGCTATACCTCATTTGTAGAATGAGAGTAGATAATATAATATGTATTATGAATAATTCTTCAAAGGACGGACGTCACCATCCTAGGATAATAGATAGTTCAATATTATCGAAATATTAATAAAGCAAGTGATTGTTAGTCTTTCTATTAGGTAATAATTTTA
The DNA here is from genome assembly GCA_947507615.1 of Hemithea aestivaria. NCBI lineage: Eukaryota > Metazoa > Arthropoda > Insecta > Lepidoptera > Geometridae > Hemithea > Hemithea aestivaria. The sequence continues at coordinate 14,969,393 of OX382331.1, forward strand.
TTTAATCATAGTTACTTATTTTTTAATAGGTGAAAGGGATTCGTCATAATACTAAATCACTGGACTGTCAATAGTTTAAGATTTAAGTACTATTCGCTGAAGAATTGACTATGAGGGATAGGTCACGTTCGCTTTCTACATCTTCATAATATTCTATGCTACAATTATTGCTTAATAACTTCACATAAAGATAAGATTGGAGCAATCAGACATAATACGAAGTTGACCAATCCAAACAGAACATCTCTATGTCTTCTGACGTATTGATAGGCTCCCGCTGTAAATTTATTCTAATGTGTAACATTCCTACGCGTAAACTGAAATACCGATGAGTAAAGTCGATAACGTAATGTTGACGTCACGTCGGACGTCGCTGTCTCCAACCAAATTCATGGTGGTCTCAGACATAATATTTTTGGGTCTATTACAATTTACTAGCTCTTCAGATCTTTATCTCTGTTCTCTACATTACCCGTCTTCAGTTTTGTCTTCTATTTCTGTACTTTCATTGTGAAGTGTTTAATACTGACCTGACACAAGGAAATAGTTTTATTAGAAAAGAATAATCGTCAGTGTTATCAAACAAATGATATTGCCGAAACGGAAAAAATAAAAGGTTTCCATTTGATGCAATAAGGATACGCTGACACAATATATAGATACGCAATTTTATAATAATAACTAGTACATAAAGAATAGAATATATTATGTGAATATGAAGAGATCGACAAAGTTAATAAAAAGCTTTTCTTTAGTAAAAGATCAGACATTACCCTAGACGAAGCTCCTCAAAGAAAGCAAATCTCATTTCTCATCGCACATTAAGGCGGAGTATGTGTAAAAGCTAAGTAAATGCGTTTAGTTTAGCAAAAACAGGGGAATCCACTTAACTACGTAGTTTGCATCTCCTTAACGCAGATTTTAATGTGACTCGTGACCTCTAAACTGGGACCATTAGGGAGAGATGGGTCCGTAATTAAAATTAATCTTAAGAATACTGAGCACTGAGCAAAAGGTGAAATTAAAATAGCCTGTATTTAAACGAAGAAGCTACTAGAGAAATGATTATCAAAAAGTGATATTCAAATGTTGGATATGCAAAAATGATAAAAGTCATAAAAACAAATTGGAAAAGATAGCTTTTTTTACCTTAAGATACAATTGAAGATAATATCAAAATTGTTAAACTTTACAAAATTTCATGGATATTATAATATAGATATGTATTAAGTTTTAGGTAAGTGAAGTATCAAGTCAAAAAATATTATTATTTCCCTTGAGATCAACGTGAAAGATTAAAAATCTGAATAAGGTACAGATAAAGTCTTCTGATCTCGCATAAATTCAAGTGAGTAGGTACTGACAAATACGTATTCAGAAGGACGGAATTTACGTTATCTTCAGTACCACAATTAATTATTCATAACTACAATAATTTATTCACTATAAATATAATGTTAGACTTTGACTACGATCGCGCCTGATCTAAGACGATGATGCGGCCGAAAATGGTGCAGACTAAACCTAGAAGGTGAGATAAATGCTTTTCTGGCTTCACTATCACTAAACTATATACCTCCAAAAACATAACTTGTAAAAAATACCAAGTCTCGCAACTACAGTTCTTCTACCGTAAAAAGTTGTGAGATCCATGTATTACCAAGTCGGTAAGATCTTTTGTGTTTTAAATGTCACCTGATCTTAAGTGACGATGCGCCCGTAGATGGGAGCAGACTAAACCTAGAAGGCGGGATAATCCCTCCCTGGCTTTATACATTATTATGGCATATATTTTATGGCATTATTATTTGGATTTTATGCAATTTTTAACGTTGACTGCAAATGTAATCCTATACATTTATATGGGATTACAAAGTTATTTATGCAGTTTATGTATCTCGAAAACTAGACCGAAATTGCATGTTTTTTTAGTTTTCCTATGGTTTATGCAATTAACTCTAAGTATGTACCAAGTTTGAAGCTTCTATGTTTGCTAGAAGTGCCTTAGACTTTTGATGATCGGTCAGTGAGTGAGTCAGTGAGTGAGTAAGTGAGTGAGTGAGTGAGTGACAAAATTACAAAACTTTGACTAGTTATAATTTTTAAACGACTAGTTTAAATTGAATGAAATTTGGAATAAATCGTGCTTATACAATGCATACTCGATTGTTAAAAATTGAAGCTTCTAGTTTTTTCCACAACGAAGTTATAGGGGGTCTGAACTGCTTCCAGAAAAGGATGGTACGGCCGTGCCTCTTTTTTTGCTCGACTTGGCGGGGGCACTGCCGTGCCCCCAGATAACGATAGGGGTTTGTCCAGTGGGTGGTAACTAACCGCTCCCGAATCTTACCACCAGTACAAGATTTATTTCAAGCGTATGACAGAATCTAGCTGCACATAGTACACTAATAGTTCATTACCGCCAGCCAAAACTTTAATTAGTTGTTTATTTCTGTATGTAGGTCGTGCATGTCTAATAACTGGCGTTGCACGTCACTGCGTGTCAGTTAACCCTGTCGTTTGAGAAGATAATACTTATTTTGAGAACACTGGATATTGAATGGAGCAAGGTTAAGCTTTTTCTGACACATTAAAGTGCTATTCAAGTAGCATAAGTTTGTTAGAGCAACTGAAACTGCGCTTACTCCCACTCTTACTCTTTTTAAATTTTGCATTGTTACTTAGTCACTATGGATTCATGGATGTAAAAATCTGGAATAAACACCATATTATTTTATTACCTAGTATCAACATTGACCTTTCGTGAATCTAAAATTTAATTTATTCGCATTTAAAACAGTGGTTTTGACATAATATTATCAAACAGTTCTCTTTTTGAGAATTTGGTGCAAACAATTCTGCGAAGTAGCACTGGCCTATGCCTCATACAAAAACATCATGGTGTAAGTTAATTATTTTTTCTTGTCTTATGTGCAGTACTTATATTGACAGAAAAGCACACTGTATAAATCAAAAGTATTTAGTGTTAATTGTTTTGTTTGTTATTATTGTGTGCAATAAAGAGTTATATCTATCATACATTCTTCAAATCATTAATTCAGCACCAGTACCAGCTGAATATTATGTTTCTGTTATTATTATAAATGAATAGGATTTAGGAACGATATACAATATACACATACCCCTCTATATAATCTGAGTGTTATTCCTATCTGAAATCATTGCTAACGGCAACACATCCTGTGAAAGTAAGCAGATGTACCTACAGGAAACGTCCTACGTCCTAATCATTTCATCCATCCCATCATACGCTATCGTCTTCACACGTCCAGCTAATGAGGGGCCGACATTAATGTCAAATGGTCCATCGTTGGTGGAATGCGGAATGGCTGGGGCAGATATTATCCACTTAGCAGCTTCTGTTGGCCTCTTTAGACTGCGGTTCGTGGGATAAGGGAAACGATGGAGTTTGAAATTATGAGATATTTTCTCTTTGTTAATTTCAGTAGAGTTGTAATCATCAAGTCAAACAAAAAAACAACGCACACAATCACTAACACACAAAACGTAACGTACACATAAAATAGTAACACTTTTTTAAAATCAAATTTCTCGATCTTTTTCCAATTATTGTGTGCAATAAAGAGTTATCTACTATCTGAAAACGAATGCGAGTACGATAATTTTGACGTAAAAACTCGAAATAAAGTCTTTTCGTCTTACGCATCTTAGCTTAGCTGGATTCATCGGAAAATGTTTTGAGTTTCTTGTCACTTAGACTAGACTATAAGGGCCTGCGTGCGCATCCTACATGAGCGTTATGTCGCAATAGATGATCAGCATGCCTAGTGTCTAGTCCACATGTGAAAGGCGGGATTACACACTTATGAATGGTGCGAAACCTACTCGAGTTACAGACGAACGGATAATTAATGAATGCAGGTGTGTGTGAATATTGATATGATTCTACTGGTTGATATATGTATGTATAACTAGGAGCAAAATGTTTTGGACCATGTTTTTATACGATGGATAATGGTCGAACTGATTGAAATTTAAGGACATTACTTTAGTTGTAGTTGCATCTGTGAACCTAAACTCAGTTTGCCAAATTTTTAGCTAGATTTTTGGTGGACTTATTATCCTTACGTTATTATCTTGACGTTTATTCTCTTATGAATTGAAATATACTGACGCAATATGTTAAGTTTTTATTATGTCGTGTAACTCAATGGCACCATAAGGGTATTATGACGTAGCGAGCCAGTATAGGTGTACAGCTGTTAATTTTATTTTATGTCGAAGAAAAATACATTTTTATTAACTGACCGGCAGACTTATTAAGGCATTTTTTTATACTCAGAACACATCCCTATGTCTTTATCGTCCAATCGGGTGAAAGTGACGAGCGGCTATCCCGCACCTTGACAAAATGACACCTGCGGTAGCAACCCTGATCCGTGAGTAATGTACTGTATATCAGAGGATTAAGGTCGTTTTCTATAATCCAGTCGTAAGTTCCAGCTTAGAAAGCCCCCGGCGTGCCCTAGGATCACCGCTGTAAATAACGGTTTGACTATTATCTGTCTTTACTCCAGATTATGACGGCGGCTAATTCGCATTGTTTGTACAGTGTACAGGGGGGGGGGTTTCAATTATTAAAATTCTTTTGAATAAAAAATGTTATTTGGACGTTCCACTGCAAGACAAATGCGGGAGGCGTATCTTTCGTCTACTTTTTGCGGTATTGGGCTATTTCTGACTAATAAGAGCAAAAAGTGTCTTGACCAATTTTTGCAAGAAAACTCAACTCACCATCTCCGGGCCTGCCTAATATTATACGACTTACAATAGAAATATAGAAAGGACTACCGATTAAAAAAATCTTATATTTTAAAAGATCGTTATATTATAAAGAAAACACGCTCTCAATTATATTATTAATGTAATACTTGTAGTCATTTTATATAGCACGTCTCCCTCTTGCAACTCAAAAAAAAAAACATTTATTGCAGGACCGTCGCGTCGGAACGTAATAAAAGTTACAAAATATTTGTTTTATACCAATTGACGTCACAATATAGTGAAGTGCAACAGGGCAGGACTCTAATTATAATAGTGAGCAATACACGAGTACACCGACAAATAAACCACTCGAAATCGTACGTTACCCGTATCTTATCTGCTGGTATTACAATAAAACACATTATAAAACTATGCTAATATTCGTATTATGCAATGGTATAAAAAACATTTTTTTTGCTCGCTAATCAGCTTTTAATATAAGATGTTAAGGTTGCTGATACGCAGTTGAATTTCAGAATCAAGGCGAAAGATAATAATAATCAAATGAATTGCTTATTATTTTGCGCTTAATCATACCTATTTGGTTAAAAAGTGTATTTTTTATTTAGTTAAGCAATCACAGATATATTTTATAGAAATGAAAAAAAAAAACATAATATGTACATCAGTAGAATTTTGTTTTATAGTGGCTAATGATATCAAGGAGGAAATTCTTATGTGAATTTAGTAATAACATTGCTTGAATTAAGATTGAGTTTATGCCATTAGGAATCTCTTGGACCTTGTTTAGTTTCTCTTTACGATACAATCTTGTTATCAAAACAAAACGTTGTTATTTTTATTACTGTTTAAGTATACGAGTAATTTTTTCCAATACTAAGTTATAGTGCTGTGCCACACAAGTCATTTTCCAACATAAACCTCAAATACAACCTCTTTATAAAAGTCGTGTAACACAACTGTTATCCCAATAAATATCAGTATTATATTATGCCGCATTATCTGTCGTAACTCGTAACCAAGATCTATTTTTCTGTATTATGCATAACGTGGATCATAAAAATAGTAATAAATGGTAATATGGAGTTACGTAACGAACGTGAGGCAATACGAACTTCTGTTCGGTCAATGTCTCTGGGATGCACAATAGAGATGGGAACAATATATAAAAAAAAATATAGGTAAAATTAAACTCGGGCGAATCCATACCCCATGCCAATATTATAGACGCGTATGTGTGTCTGTCTGTTTTTCTGTCTCTCTGTTACCTTTTCACGCCTAATCCAATTAAGGACTTAATATACATGAAATCACCATTTTAAACTCATCGAGGTGAAAAATCAACATATTCTACAAACATAGAAAAAATATCATTAATAAGATAAGTCTGTACCCTATGATTTGGTTCTTATGATTTTTTATAATATTTGATACATTCATAGTAAAAAAATATTTTATGAATGTCTTTTCGGATCTTGTTTTGTAGCACAACTATGAAAAAAAAATGCGTATTTAAAAAAAATGGACAAGGTTAGATAGAGAATCTAAAAATATATAGATTCATTTTAAAACATGAAAAATAGAGCCTGTATTTTATTAATTATGATTGTTTTTTCATAATTTTGCATAATCTCGCACCCGTGCGAACAGCGAACGGGCGTCAGTATGCGCTTGCGCCTTGCCACGGACGGACTGCGCTCGCGTTCTCAAAAAACATTTACGTGTAATATTTCTTTGTTTTTATTAAATTGTCAATTAAAATCTATATTAAATTTCTAAGTTAATTATGTAAAGTAGTCTTAGGAGACATTTGTTTAGTAATTAGAGACATAGATATAATTTTAGTGAAGTTACTGTTTTTTAATTTTTGAACATTTGTGATTGAGTGCTGTACAGAGAGTTCATCTAAACATGGGCGGAAAGAGCAAAGACGCTCTGCGTAAAAAGAAAATTGGACAACAACTGGGGCAGTGGTAAGTACCTAGCTCTGTATATACCATACCATATACCTACTAACATAATATTCGTCACAAAAGGTACCTAATTGTTTTTAAGTTACACACCTAGGTAAATGACTAAACTGATTCGAATGACATTTGGCATATGTACCTTTACCTGTGTACAGTGTACCTACTTATGTTGTAGCATATTATGTCCTTAGCTATTTATTGAAATAATATAAATATCACGCAGTATAGGTATTGTGACGGAGCTCGATTCTTGGTGAATTAGGTCATATTTTGTTGGGGGTTTTTAAAATTTTTAATTTTCACTTGTATGTAACTTGCAATGTGATAAGGTACCTACATAATATTTTTTGTATGTGTCATAATATTATTATGTTGTGTCCAGTAGGTGCCTAGTACCTATATATATATATATATATATATATATATATATATATATATATATATATATATATATATATATATTTATATCCTAGAACCGTTTCGGCGTCCAATATGGAGTTAATTGCATTTAAAATGGCGTCCACCTGCTTTTGGCGTCCCATATACGGACGTCATTTTGGTTGACATTGCCAAACGACGCGTCTTGGTCTAAAGTACAATGTGGACTTTGTAAAAAAAAAAAAATTTGGACTTCACTTTACAGCCACAATATATGAAATTGTATTTCGATTAGTTCTTGGCAATTTCGTTTGTAACGTGAAGCGCTGCTGTAGCGCGAAATATACGTTTGACAACAATGTAACGAATGAATGCGACCTTGACATTGTTTATTACTAAGAATTCGGCTTATCTACTTCCTGGCCGCCTGGCGCATTTAAACCTAGTGAACTATGGCTTGTGCAAAAATTACCTCAAATTGATTTAACTTACTATACAGTCTATACTGAACAAGTCACACCGTTCGACGTGATATTCGGCGTCCGTCAATTTTTTTTATGTGGATAAACAAGAAGACGAGCAAGACGCTCCCCTGATATTAAGAGATAACGCTGCCCATAATCAGTACAGTGCAACCCAGAATTTTACAATGATGTGCAATTCTAGGTGCACTGCACCAACGCTTCTTACTCAGGAGTCAGGAGTCATAAGATGTTAAGACTCTTTTAGCCCAGTAATTTCACTAGCTACAGTGCCCTCCTACCGAAGCACAGTAATGTTTGCACATCACTGCTCAGGCGGTAGAATAACTGGCACTGTTAGGGTACCCACCTAGACGAAAGGAAATCTACCTCCGGTAAAATATCATAGAATATCCTGCGCATGTGTAGTGTACGATATTCTATGATATTGACGGATTTTAATTTTATGTTTATGGATCCGATAAATCCATAAACATGATATTTTTAGGGTTTCGTACATCAAATGAAAAAAACGGAACCCTTATAGGATCACTTTGTTGTCCGTCCGTCCGTCCGTCTGTCTGTCTGTCTGTCTGTCAAGACCCTTTTTCTCAGAAACACGTGGAGGTAACAAGCTGAAATTTGTAGAAAATACTAAGGTCTATTGCCTCTTAGAGCTGTGAAAATTTCAAACTTCTAGGCCAACGCAATCTAAAGATATAGTCGAATATGTGGCAAATTTCAGCAAATTTTCGACATTCCCAAATAAATAAAAACCTACGGGGTACTTCCCATTAACTCAGAATCTTGAAATTTGGCAGGAAGCAACTCCTTAGAACACAGATAAAGGAAAAATTACGAAAACCATAACTTTTTATTTGCATCATATGAAAAAAATATTTTGAATAATTTTATACCTACTACCCCTTTTGTCATGAACGCGTTGACGTATTAAATTGAAATTCATATCAAATACTCAAGTCTATAATACCTTAAAACTGTAATAAAATCAAACCTCTGTGTCAACGCATTTAAAAGAAACAGCAATTTTAGAATAAATATACAATAATAATATAATTAATTTACAATTACTCATCTAGATAGAAGCTCAAGTAAGTAGATGATATGAAATAGGTACCTACTGTATGCGGACAGCGGCAGCCCTATGACTTGCGCATGTACCGCGCGACTGTAGGTATTTATGTTCAAAAATCGTTCAAAAATATATCTCTTATATATCTCTTTACCGTGATAATATAATTCCCTTTATTCCCATCGGCCCTTCGAGCTTTCCACCGAGGTTGTGGCTGGAAGTTGTACTAATCTGGCGTGCAGAGAATAAACCGCAATAAAATAATTTGTACAATTTTATTTTCAACCTTATGCGATACAAAATAAAATATACATTATTTTTGACATTTTACTTTTACTGCGGTTTAGTTTCTGGGCAGTAATATACTCGAGCCGTTTACCACCCCGGTGGAAAACGTCTTTTATTTAGTGTGTTGAAACTATTACGTTTTAGTTACTATTAAATAAAACAAACTTATTTATTGATTTATTTATTAAAAAAACCAACAGCGGCATTTTTTTTTTACATTTTCGTATGACCATAATAGAGCCAATAGCAGGTTTCCGTTCATTTTAACGTATATATAAACTATAACGGCTAGTCTATAACGACTTAAAATAGAGGATGCCAATAGTAATTCTAGTTATACACTATTAATGCTGCGCAAAAGAATATTATTATAAATATAAAATCTTGTAACAAGGTAGTCATTATCAAAAAATCTTTAAAAACAGTATCAGTAAATTAACATTGAACTATTTTTTTTATATTGATTATTATCATCAAAATTATTAATCCAAATAGTAATAATGAAATTGTCATAGTGGAAATAATGAATAATAATTCAATACGCTGGAGTCCTATAGTCACTGTGTTTATGACTGCATTAGCTGGCTCTGGCCCACCGCCCTCCTGCGTCACCACTGTGCTGCTGGGTGGTAGATGCTGGGTTTGAATCGTCAGGGGCTTCGGTTCGGGCTCTGGCATCATTTCCACGTATGATGGCGACCGGTGGCAATTAATGCTTACGCTACTTGTGTCTGTGAAACAAAGTTAATAGCTGTTAATTAGGGCACACTTCTAGAGCTAGTAAAGATTTACTAATTGACATTGTCCATTTTTTTTCAATAGTATTAATTCCAAAATCATTTTAAAGGAATAAGTTTATCTGTAGTTAAACTGCATTTTTTTCTATTCTATTCTATAAATAAAATAATTGTATTAAAATTAGTTTACTCACCTAATTGCTCCGTTTTGTCCGAGAGATTCGGTGAATTAGGAGGAGCCCAACATACTTCTTCTTTACACGCCATATTTAAAAAATAATGAAGCAATAATTACTTTTAACTTATGGTGAATACTTTGGATGTTGTCTCACCAAGGCTTATAAGATAACTAATGTTAGGATGGGTCACTCTCCATATTCCAAACGGATATCATTACAAAGTATTTTAGCAACGACTGTATTAAAATGTTATTGTTTAAACTATTATTATAAACAGGAAATATTTGATAGGTCCCGAAACGATTTTAAACATTCTTTCACTATCAGAGAGCTACATTAACCCTGAGTAACATATGACCATATTCATGCAATGCTAAATGCCCAGGATTCCCTGGCTATCCTGTAGTGGTAGCGGAGTGCACTGAAAAGAGGGCAAGGGAAGGAATAGAATAGAATATAATAGGGAAGGATATGCTCTGAAAGCGCAAATCTGTGTTTTGTTGGCGTAAAATTGACTCACACTTCATCAAGAGTTGCCTATAGTATAGAGATATCCATATAGTAGGTACATCATTTCCAATAAAAAAATAATTATTAAAATTGGTTCGCGAGATATTGAATTATTTTTCCATTTATCGCTCACGTACGTTATTCAAATTTAAGACTTATAATATGGTTTTGTCACGGATACCATTTTCAAAATTAGGCCAAATTGAAATGAGACCACACGGGCACGAGCATCAACTTACAAGTGAATTAAATTAAAAATTTAAAAAACCCCCAACGCAATACGTAGTTCACCATTTTTATGATGGCGGCCATCTTGGATTTAAATTTTTATATAGTGGGCTGTATTTTACTCATTAAGTCCTTTCATTTGATACCCATATTGATGGGGTCGTGGAAGAAAAAAGTAATCCGCCATTTTGTAGCGGCGGCCATCTTGGACCGATTTCCACCAAACATAGCTAAGAACACTCTCTACTAACTCTACTTTCAAACAAAAAAAATTAAATCAAAATCCGTTCATTCGTTTGGGAGGTACGATGCCACAGACAGACACACACACAGAGAGACAGACAGACACGTCAAACTTATATAACACCCCGACGTTTTTGCGTCGGGGGTTAAAAAGAATTAACAAAATAGGTCCACCCAATCAAAAGTTTAGAGGTAACATACATGTGCTATACAGATAAATAAAATTGGAGTGTCTGTTTGTAATATTAATATAATCGTTTTTACTAAGTACAAAGGTACATACACGATACATATACCTAAATAACCTTTTTTAGAATTTTTGTCTGTCTGTCTGTTTGATCCGGGTCTCTGAAACGGCTGGGCCGATTTTGACGTGACTTTCACTGGCAGACAGCTGATAACTTTGCGCGTAATATAGGCTTAATTCCCAGAAAATAGTTAGGCCATATAAATCAAATAAAACCCTTATTTTTAATTGAAGGCGGGAATCAAATGTGGCGTGAGCGAAGCCGCGGGCGGATGCTAGTTAAACAATAAAATTACTGACGAATTGAGAATCTCCACTTATTTTTAATTTGGTTAAAAAATACAACGTTTCATAACAGCACGCAACAAAGTATGCACAGCAAGGACGTCAATTGTACATAAAAGAAGAGGGAATAGTCGAAATATACGATGACGCCATGTAGGCGTAGATATAAATGTGGGTCTCAATAGGTACCAGAATGAACAGAAATTGAATATTGATGTATAACTATAATCTTGTAATTTTAAATTTATCACACAATATTTTATAGGATTATAAAGCAGTATATGCAAAGATATAAAGACAAATGTAATTGAAACAGATGGACGCAAAACTGATGTAAATTGGGGGGACGCTGAAATGGAACTGGGATGTAAATATATATATATATATATATATATATATATATATATATATATATATATATATATATATATATATATATAGCCAGTAGGTGCCTAGTAAATATATATATATGTACTAGGCACCTACTGGCAAATTCAGCCTAAAGACAATTATTGAAGGTTAAGGTATATCAAGTGATTAAAATTCCTTCATAAGAGTCACACAGCAGCAGGATCGCGCGGAACAGCGGGACAGAATTTTTGTACTGTTCGAATTTTGTACACACCCTCTTACTTATAAAGCAGACGCGGTCAGAAACCAAACTTAGATCGCGACCACTTTTCCCCGCGATCTCGCGTCTGTGTGACGTCAGCTTTAATGTACTATAATATTGAGATTTTTAAGAATGTTAACGTCAACAAAAAAAAACATCATTATCTTACTTAAACATGAAAGTTTGTGAGAATGTATGGCAGTATGGAGGTCTAAATTCTGAATGTATTTTTATTACTCTTTCACACCTAAACGATACCTAGCTTAGACTCTGGAATAACACATAGGCTACAGCAGGTAAAACCGCCACAGCTGGACAAGCAGCGCAGCGGGCGCTTTTCTCTAAATAGGTTGGTACCTACTAAAGCCAATCTTATGTGGCGTTCAAACGCGTGCCACGCGGCTCGCCAGGGAGGACGACGCGCGGGCGCTTGTACGGGCATTTTCACATTCAACATTCAACTTGCTGACACGCGTGTGCCGCGCTCGGTGAACGATGATCGTGACCGACCGATTATAATAGACGATCAAACGATTAACGATCATCGGCGATAGTGTAGTGGAGGCATAATTGAACGCGAGCATGTAAACATAGCATTATCCATTCAGAGGTATAACACCTACCTACCTATCCCAGAATCAGAGATTCCCAAATCGCGGCCCGCAAAACAATTTATTAGTTACCTATTTATAAAAGTGCTTGACTAGTAGAATACAAAAATATGATCAATTTAAAATCCAAGATGGCCGCCACAACAAAATTGAATTACATATTTTGAGAGCTGAGTTGGGGGTTTTTAAAATTTTTGATTTAATTCACTTTTTTTTATTATATCAAATAACCCAACAATCAATATTCCTTACAACCAGGTTGTCTGTAAAGCCACCACCACCAGGTCACCAGGTTGTGTGAGAGATTGCTCTATGCGATAAGACCGCCAATTGTATACCTTTAGCATTATGTGTATTGACTACTTATGAAACAATTTCTTATAACCAGGTTTGCAATAAAGTGTTATTGTATTGTTTAACCCCTATTGTCCAGTCATTTGCTATTTTTGCTTGGAATGAATCGAAGAAAGAAAGAGAATCGAGCTCAGGTACATTACTGTATACTGCATATTATCTCTTTACTGTGTTTGGATGCAGTTTTAAGCATAATAAATAAATTAGTAAATAAATAAACAATTTTTTTCCAGGCGGCAACAACATAAAAAAGCTGCAGTGATACAAAAAAGTACTCAACAATTTACTGAAGCGAATAGTGAACTGAGAAAGTAAGTTTACAATATTTTAATTTATTACATTTCAATAAAATATCATCATTATCATTTCCGCCGTAGGAAGTCCACTGCTGAACATAGGCCTCCCCTTTGGACATCCATATGTACCGGTTGGAAGCTATGTAATAAATGCTAAGTGTGTGTGTGAGTGAGTGAGTGAGTGAGTGAGTGAGTGAGTGTGTGAGTGTGTGTGAGTGTGTGAGTGTGTGAGTGAGTGTGTGAGTGTGTGAGTGTGTGAGTGAGTGAGTGTGTGTGTGTATGTATGAGTGTATGTGTGTATGTGTGTGTGTGTGTGTATGTGTGTGTGTGTGTGTGAGTGTATGTGTGTGTGTGTGAGTGTGTGTGCGTGAAAGATTAATAATTTTCCAAAAAAATTGCCAATTTAAGGGTTTAATACTATTCTTTTCTTACAGAATTCTACAAGATGATTCGGAGCACACGATAAGAAGAAGAAGCACGAATTCGGAGAATCAAAATATTCACATATACTGGTAATTTTTTTTTCAGAGGTATTATATTATTATTTTGTATACTTAACTCTGTATGTCACTGGTACAAAACTCATCTACATCCACGAGTTGTTCTCGCGTCCCCACTATCCCACTGGTGAGTCCCACTGGTCTGCCCCACTGGTGAGGCAGACGAGCCTGTCAAAAAACTTTTTAACGCTCTGTGACGCGAACCTAGAATAAAATGGCAAGGAGAAAGTTTTTTTTTCCATAAAGTTCTCTACAATATTGTCATATAAAGTATTTTGCCAGGACTTATAGTTTCCAAAATATGATTTATTTCTTTTTTTTTTATATAATCCAAAATGCCATATAAGACATATGAGTCAATGCCATATGGGTCTAGGCGTAAAACATGTCGTTTTCATGCAGAGGTATGGAACTTGGCACAAAACTACCAGCGCTTGATGATTCTTTTTCTTTAGTCTGTACTACTGTACTGTCCCACTGCTGGGCAAAGACCTCCCCCAAATCTTTCCATTTGTCCCTTTCTTGTGCCACCTCGCTTGATGATTACAGATAAAAAAAAAAACAGAAATAATACATAAATGTTACTTAATGTGCTAATCATATATTATCTGTCATCATAAGTATTGTTTTTTTTTAGGAACAACATCAATCCCCTTTGCCGGACCTCACTATCGAAGCAGTAGCACCAAACCCAGACCAAAGGCAGATTATTGGAAGACGTATTGTCAACGTTGACTTCTTCTTCAACAAGTTAAAAGAGATATCGTCTCATCCTGGTCAATTCAGGGGCAGCTGTATGTCACAAGAAAAAACATTTGTTTATTTGCTGTTTGGTACGACGAAAACCAGCCCCTCAAAACGGAAATAATCTACAGAGACGAAGACTTCTTTCAAAAATTCATGAAGCAAAAATTAATGGCCTTTTATGAAGATTGTATTTTACCGGAATTATTAGATCCTCGATGTCCTAGAAATCTTCCAATAAGAAACTCACAACGCATTGAAATAAAATCAAAACGTCAAATAAAAACTAAAAAGACAGAAAAAAAAAAAAAAAAAAAAACCTAAGCAAATTTAACTACATATACATTTGAATTAAGTCTTATTTTTTTAAAATGCTTTTGCGGTTCCGTTTCTCAAAAGGAAAAAACGGTTCCCTTATAGGATCACTTTGTTGTCCCACCGTCCGTCCGTCCGTCCATCCGACTGTCTGTCTGTCAAACCCTTTTTTCTCAGAATCGTATGAATGTATCAAGCTGAAATTTATATCAAATGCGCAGGCCTACTGCCTCTTCGAGCTGTGAAAAATCGAACATCTAGATCAACGTAATCAAAAGACATAGTCGAATATGCCGCAAATTTTCGACATACTTCGAGCTCAAAACTCAAAATTAATTTATTCAAGTAGGATACATTGGAGCACTTTTGCAAGTCAATTTTACATTTTTCTAGTTTAACACTACCGCTCGTTCACAAGACACCTCTATGAGAAGAACGAGCAAGAAACTCATGAGAATTGCATTTTGTTAATATGTGTTTACAATGTTTATATCTTGGTTACATAATTTATTGTGCGTTTAAGTGTGCGTTTGTTAAAAGGACAGATTAAAACGGTTTGAACTTTGAAACAAATTTTAATATTATTTTTGTATCTTAATGAACCTAAACCTAACATTGTCGGACTTCTTATTGTCGTTTGTATGTATATATTTAGATTTTTTTCTAAATGAAGTGTAATACCCTATTATTCGACTCCATCATTTCAGCCTTACCCGTTTAAAAAGTGAGACAAGTTGTTATCAACATGTTTAATTATTGTATGGAGCGTGCTGCGGTAGCAGCCGGCGAAGCACCAGATCCAATTATTGGATATTTATTAATGCTAATTTTATTACGATCACCATACAACAACAATTAAACATGTTGATTACAACTTGTTTCACGTTTTGAACACGTGATGCGGAAATAAATCTTTTACACCCAACTTTAACCGACTGCGCTCGGCTACATCTAGGTTTAACCGGCTAAACCTAGGTGTAGCCGCACTTCGGAGTTTAGCCGTACATATATTATACATATATATATGGGGTTATCCATAAATTACGTCACTCGAGTTTTGCGAGCCATCGATTGAGCATCCCTGAATCTTTGTCAATGTCAATAACAATATGGGCATTTTTTTACAATTTTGACCATTGTTTTTGTTTGAACACCTTCTGACTAGGCTTAGTAGCCTAATGAAACTGTACCTATATGATTTGTTTTTTTCCGTACCTACTTATACATTCTATTTGGCAGGAGTAGGTCGTAGGCTATTTTATTTTACAACTAAGTTCCACGAGTTTGCTAGTTATTTTATGTGTGTACAATAGGTATTTAAATATTAAAAATAATAGAACAACATAATGTTTATTACGTTGTCCACTGTACATAATATTGTCATGCCTATTTGTAATTTGAACAATCATTGAATAATAAATATACCTATATATATGTTGTTTTAAATTTTATTTTAACTCGCACAAACTGCTACCTACAGCCTACAACTCAATGCGCGTACTTAGATTAGGTCTCTAGTACCTTACCTACCAAGTTTAAGTAATTTCAGCCAATAGGTACCTCAGTTAGAAAGCTTAAACATCCTTTATAATATGTGCACGAGCAGCCTGCTGCGAGCGCCGAGAAAAAAATTATAATCTTTACCATGAAATATGTGCAAAATTCGTAACTCAACAATACAATGATTCTGGGGGGGGGGGGGGGCTTGGCCCCTGCCCCCCCCCCCCTAAACGACGGATGGGTGGACTGATTTAGCTGAAATTTGGTACCTACCTATAGAGATTGCTTAGAACTTGGAATAACACATTTGCTACAGTAGGTAGGTATATAGCGGGTAAAACCGCTAGGCGCAGATATTATATAAATAAACATACAAATATTATAAATCACTGCACTTTCCATGGTTTTAAGTTTAGCCGTGAATAGGTAACAAACATAATAGGTAAGAGAGAAAGTACCCAGTGCTTAATGTGAAGCCAAAAAGTTTGTTTCATCTGTTATGTTTATTCTTTGACGAATGCGAGTCAATGACCTAGAGTGCGATATGAGCGCCATCTAGTTTGAGTTATAAGTAATAATTGGAGTTTGATTTGCAAGGTCATTCGCGACTATTCCAGCCTTAACCGATTTATATGACATTTGTTGAAATTGAGCCTGTTAAAATCACGGAAAAGGACAATGGATAGTTTTTAATCCATTTATTTTAACCCGATAACAGTATTACAGTATGTATTTATTTCATGGCGGAAAACTACGGAATGTAACTAGTATTGCCTAAATAATTCGGGTATCAAAATGAGGGCTTATCAATTTTACCCTAAAATGTACTTCATGCTCATTTAAAAGATAACTGACTCGCTAGGGGAAGAACTGCTATCGTAAACATATTTTTTGCAAGTATCATACAAAACGAACAAAAATATAAGGAAAAATATAAAAACGTAGATGATATAATATAACATAACAATAGGGGTTTATACTTTATTCTATCTACGCTGTCAGAGTCAAAGCAAAATTATTTTTTGGTCAACCTATATGTTTTTGGTCGCTAAGAAAAAGACTTGCAACGTGTACCTCCTACATGTCTTATAGAAAACAGCAGGCAATATTTCAATCAGTTATTGTATAATTAAATTAAATAAATTACATAGGCAAAATAATATCGCATTCATATTTGGCCGGATATTCGGCAAAAGTACTGGTTCCATCTCTAGATGTGCCCAAATTGCCATGCATAATTGGATGAGGCAGAGATAAAGGTCAAGAAAGGTAGCACAAACAATAACAATGATTTTTATAAATAGCCGTCGAGATTAGAACAGACTTAAGGTCAGCGGTGGTCTATAGGTTGTGCAAGCTTCGACAGAGCTTTATTGAACGGCTTATTTTAAAACGTTTAATTCGTTGTTTTATAAAGTTCTATTTGAATCAAACATTAGAATATAATGCCATCTTTACTATCTGATAGTGGTTTGGAGCAAATTTGGATTTTTTATATAGGTACATAATTACTCGTATATTGGCATGTGAACGATAAAGGTATTCTTTACTGCGTAGCCTCCTGAAGTAAATATTTTCCCCTTTTCTTCGCAATAATAACGAGTCAAAAGATGATCTAAGAGCCAATAAGCCAAATAAATAGGATACTCTGAAAGTGCCGAATATTGTGACCAAATTGCAGGTTAATTATATTAAGAAGTGAGATAGTGGTAGGTACAATAAAGATGACATGCCATATATACCTTATATAATATACTACATTTACTACATACCATATACTACATTTCTGGACTTTACTTGATTCTATGCCTATGTTTTCAACATCTTGAAGAAAACAAAATGACCTGTGATGACTACAGAAGCAATCATACGAAAATCATGAAGCGCACATACGCAATCCAAACGATGACAAATCGGACCATCACCCGTAACATTGTGTCACACAGGTGTTACAAGTGGTGTTACAACACGAGGTCGATGACCTGTTGTGTCACAGATCACAAGCAAGTTCAGGGTTGATGATGAGAGTCAAAGGATATTATTATAATTATCTATGGATTTGGCATCGTCACCCGGCAATCCGGCGCCACTTTTAAGAGCTTCCTCTACGAATAAAATTTTAGTTTTGATGAGATACGATTATATTATGCTACTGTGAAGTCTGTAGATATTTATATGTTAAGCAATAATGTTCTTCTAAGATTAAGAACAGGCATGTGTGGGTAGGATTAAATATAAAATTTAAGATTTTAGCAATCTAAATCTTGGAAATTGTTATTTCGTGTGTAAATTATGATAAGATTATAAGACTTTATACCACAAATACTATGTTTGATAGATATATATAAAGATTATATTATTATTCGCGTAGATACAAATACGAAGCTAAATAGTGAATGACATGTAAATAAAATGTTAGAAAACACAAGGTGACACAAGACGAGAACTTAGGTATAGTCCAAATAATTTTTCATCAAAGACCAAACTGAAATAGAAGTACTTACCTAAAAAAACCTCTAGGCAAGCACATCTCAAATTTAAATAATTAATTATTATATAATTCATATATCACTCTCATCACCTGTGCATGTTCCCGCGCTCCCAGGCCATCGCATCGGCCATAGATTATATTCCTTGTCTATGACAGATTGCACTGTGACTGCAACCGGCTAGACATTTGCCAGTATACTACACAGTCTTAGAGCTTCGTCATCATTATTGTGTCTACTACTGGGCTTCTAGCCATTCCTTCTAACCATTTCCTCTAGGGCAAAAAATATTACTATCTTTTTTATTTAAAAGTGTCACACGGCAGGATGCGTGAACGAAAATAACAAAAATAAAGTAGGTATAAGATTTGTTTCGGCACATCATTAATAACTGTAACTAATTAGCATGTATAATACTAACATCAGTCAGTTTTAGAAAATCAATACCAAGGTTAGTAGGTTCTTTTTACTGGCTTTTAGCCAAATGCCTAGCGGACGTTGATTCATGCTTTTGATCTAGAATGAAATTAGATAAGTCCATTTCATTGATATGGAATATGGATACTAACTTTTACTACTAGATAGATAGATAGATATTAGATAACCCTTTATTGAAACAAAAAAGAAAATGTACAAAAACAACTTAAAACTATAATATAAAACTAAGTGTTTTTCAATTGGCGGTCTTATCGCTAATAGCGATCTCTTCCAGACAACCGTGCAGGGAGAGGAGAACAATTGATATTCACATGGGTTAGGTGGTGTGCATGGGTGGTGGAGTTTTACACAAAAAAATAAAATTGTACTAGGGGAGAGAAGAAGCTTTTTAGGGTATATTAACTTCTTACCAGTATTGTAAAAGTGTAAGTATTATGTCTCAAGTTTGATAAACCTATAGGTGTCTTAAAAAGAGATAGAAGACAACGTACTAACACAAAAACTACTCAATATTAGAATAACTGAAAAGAGTAACTTAACTACAAGACAAAGCACTATAAATCAATAAGTATCTCTGTAATCTGTAATAAAGAGACTGTGTGTAGTTAACTTCCAAAGGTAAAAGAAGAACCTTCTGTACAGTTTTTATTAAGATGAACGTGCGTTATGCATTCCACTGCAATAGTTGCAGTTCTAGGCTACATTTTCCTCTCGTCCTATATTCAAGTGGCCTCTTACATAGTTCGAAAGTAGGTCACATGTGCGTCGGACGTGTCCAACACCGTACATGGCAAGTTTCCGATCTTACGATAGATTCTATCGCACATATTGACGGAAAAGAAACTCCTGTCATAAATATTTCAAATTCCCGAAGTTTCTCCGTCAATATTTTATGTTGAGGATCAAATTTGTGGGAGCAATTTCGAAATGGGCTTTGATCATTTAGGTAAAGATCGTAACCGTAAAATGTTTGCATATTTCCACGGTTTCATCTTTATGTTCCGCATTTGTATGAAAATTTAAGGAATATGAAGAGTTATAAAGGTACAAAGCATTTATCATTTACATCCGTATTGGAACAACTGGAGTCGTTTATAAAGTAGATCTGCAGGGCTATTCACTTATCGGTTAGGGAACCGAACCGAATACCGAATTGTCAAAAATGTATGAAATGACGTGACATGACATGTCAAGTTGTATCTACATAATATGTCATTTCATACAGTTTTGACAATTCGGTATTCGGTTCGGTTCTTTCACGGATAAGTGAATATCCCTGCAGGTCATACAATACACGTGTCTAACTTGCAACATTATGGTAAATACTACTAAACCCACTGGGTTCGACTTAACCATGGTATATAATATATACTTCATAGTATAAGATTAAAACATATTCAACTCCTGTACTTTAAAAAAATATTTATAAAGACAGTTAGATAATAAATTCCACATTAAAAAATCTGCAGTGTAAGTAGTAAGTGACGTTGTTTGGTTGGTAAAAAAATATACAATCGAAATATGTATCTACATTAAAACTAATTGTGCCGTGTGTGTAAAGTTTATTTATTTAATCGAATAAAAACCAATCAAAAGTCCTAGAATATTCAAATGAGCCCGTTCACCGATCTGTAGATAGGCACAAACACAATCTTCGATAAAATCTTCACACATAATCACTAGTTAAATCTCTGTAAGGAAATTAACTATTTGTTAGAGCTATAAATCCATTGCTACTGTTATCAAGTCCCAGTTCAGCTTATTTAGCAACAGTTAATTGGACAAAGCGTTAACCTTTGCAAATTGCTTAGGGAATTGAATTTTGTTCGGTAAGATTGTCGGCATGATAGTGCAGTATGCCACTTGGACCTATTTCGGTGACTAAATCTTTAGATACAGCGGTTGTATTACCTTTGGGTTTGATTAAAAAATATTAACCCATCATGTTTAGTTCCAGTTAAAGAAAATAAATATGATTCAAAGGAATTCAATTTTTTTATGATAAAAAACTGAAAGACCAAAGTGAAATAAAAAAAAAACTCGTATTAGACATGGGGTGTGTTTGAAGATGAGAAAAACAAAAATAAAATAAAAAAGACAAATCAAAGCAAGAAGATGATAAAGTGATAGGTACGCATGAAAGAGATAAAGTTGAAGATATATAATTAAAATACATAATACAAGTACGAGTGGATGACACTTAAGTCTGGAATCAGTATTAGGTGAGAAAATAGATTGACTAGAAAATCAACTTAATTCGAGTCAATTACGCACAAGTAACAAGAACACGCATTAATTGCGTAGAATTAGACAAGCTACCGATTGTAGTAAATCGATATCGCATATCGTTCTAGTTTTATCGAGTCACAATTTATTGGGTGCGACAACACTAGCCCCTGGCGAAACTACTCGTACTTGTAGGAAATGTCACGATAAATTAAATTATTCAATTTCATTATGATTTAGTACTACATGAGGTGATAAAATATAAGTGTAATACATAATTGTAATAATACTAGTGGTTAATAAAAAGTTTAAACCCCACGACGCGAACAATACTACAGAAGGATAATATCTAAATACAGGAAAGAGTGACAGATTGATTGACTGACTGACTAATCTATTTACTCACTGCCCAAACCTTTGAACAGGTAGAGTTGAAATTTTAAATACATTTATGAAGTAAACCTCCGTTATGGATTTCTTTTCTCCATGTAAGAAATTCCACGAGCTTAAAGTCAATGAAATGAGCTTCAACACTTTTTTTTATTTTATGAAGATCGAATTAACGGTCGCAAATTTATTAAGAATAAGCCCACTAAAATACTAATAAAGATATACAATGCTGATTAGATCACTTAATTCTAAATTCTCGTTTTGCTTGGTCACGTGCGTTATCATATTTCATTGAGACAAGATAAAGAATTGATTAGGAACTAATTAATGGAACTGGATGTTAAGGCTCTGCCAATTCGCTGTACTCCATAACAAAGACGCGGCGGGGGTGCCACCGAGTCGTTTTAGTTATACCCTTGCAGTATGCAGTCGACCTGCATAGGAGTCCCACATAACCCTTCCCTACTGCCGACGGATTTGACTTTGACATTAACAAAAAGAAAAGGCACCAATTACTTTTGTTTTCCTAATGATTCAAGTACATTCCAACCTAGTTGTATCTTTTTGCATGTTTTGTTCATTGCCATCAAACGGTCTCCTTTTTGCAGTTAAATCGAAAAACCAATTAACTGTCCAGTTTTTAGGTTTCACAAAAACTTCAGTTTTTACCGTAACGGTATTGAAACTGTAAAAGATAACCGTTTATCGAAACTGCAGTTCTAGATATTGTTTTTAATACATTTACTAGTAGATAGGTTAGTTCGTAAAGCTTTGATTTTACAGACATCGCCAATTTGTTCTGTTGGAGATAATGCCCACGACTCATGACTAAGGTTTGAGTATTTCTTGATTATTAAATATAGGTAGTCGTAGAGGTAAATGGATCTGCTCTTAGACCTTCTGACTTACTGTAATGGTCATTATTTTAGCATCGGAACTATCTATTTCTGTATCGCGACATTCTAAAGCGAACCTTTAAATTGCAGAAATCGAAGTTACTCGCAACGAACGTTAGCAACGAAGAAGTAGTGAAGTTCTCTTTTTTCGTCATTCCCTCTGGATAAGGACATGATACAAGGTATTGGGCTTCTATCCTTCACATTTCTAAAACGTATACGTGCCTACCTAATTATAAGCGGTTATATGCTAAAAAGATAGGTGACTGTCCTGACACAGCCCCGATTTTTTGTGGAGGTTTTTTGAATAGGTACATCGTACACGATTTCGACATTCTCCAATACTGCCATACTTGCTTCCATCCATCTTTCATCCATAATCATTATGATGACATCACTCCCAACTCCCATCACATAATTCAATCGCAAAGTGTACGAAACTAGGAGTAGTTTCATCACAAGAATTGAAGCATCTACGTTAAACATATATGTAGTAAGTCCATTCATTGCACATAATACACATTGTCAAGGCCACGAACACTTACTCCGTACTCGGTAATAATGATAAAAAACATTTTGTGTTATTATAATTATCTTTATTTGTATGTTTTTGTATAGATAACAATAATTAAATCAATATTATAGGCATACAAAATGCACACAAGTGCATTTTGTATGCCTATATGGAAATAAAGAACTTGAACTTGAATCAACATAAAAAACTTGGAGACCGACAAGTTGGAAGGAATCAGTGGAGTGGGCTCGCTTTGAGTGCTTCATATTTTAGTCCAGTCCAGTAGCTTTGCCTCCATGATCTATGGCTAAATAATCCCATGCTAAATCTTCAACCACACCTCACATGAAGCCATTGTACTATAGGTCATTGACACCAACACCATGAATCATTTCCATCGCTATCATTTATCTCCATTTTCAATGGTAACGCTAAAACATGGAGTAAGTGCCCTTAGTTTTTGCGTAGTTTTTTGTTGGGACAACTTTTATAAATCGGTATCGTGACTTGGCAATGGCAATTAATTTAGCAACTTAGTATTATGTTAAGCATCTAAATGGTAATAATAAGCCGATAGAAGTAAAGGAACGAGCTGAACTGGTTTAATATTTAAGAAGGTAAACAAATTACAGTAGAGTATGGTAGACGTCGTAGATTTATAAACATTTTACACAAACCTCATTGGTTTAATAATTGTTGTTTAGCAAATTTTTTTATGTAGGTAAAAAGATAATATTGTAGAGGTTAAAATTTTGAAAGCTGATGATCGAGACAAGACCAGCGCAGCGTTTGCCTTATGTTAAGCGATAACACAAAAATGAAGTCCTGTGCATAGCCGCACTGCGCTTGTCATCAAATGATAGCTATACTAAACACTTAGGCAGACCCCTCTCGTCAATTATGTTCTCTATCTCTTTTACAATTGCCGCGAAATTAATAAGCTGAAGGTAAGGAGCCAATATCCGCTGCAAAATATGTTTATTATTACCACTCGTTGTAGATCTCCGTGATTGACAGTTAAAGTGTAATAACGATAGTTAAATCACTTACGACTTTAACAAGGTTTCACTTTAGTCGCGTAAAATATAAGTTTAACTACAATTGGTACTAACTACTAATGGCAGAAAATTACAATTATTTATAGCATTTAAGCGGAAGTTTTTGTCTTTGAAATAAGCTGCATTTACAATAATTATTGGAATTAGGCGTTTTGCAGATAGCGCAGCTAATGCAGCAACTAGCACTGGAAACTTTCTGGCAACTAGCTGTTTCATATAGGTATCTATAGTCCAATAGCTTTATCGAACAGTGTTTATATTTGCAAGCTGCATCAATTTTACACGGTACATCTACCGGTGCCGAACTATAATTGATTCAGCTAGTTGCTAGAAATTTGCGAAAAAGTTGCCAATCTCATTTGTTGCAATAGTTGATTTGTTTGCAAAGCGTTTTTGAACCGCTTATAATGACACGAGAGATCAGTCAAGGACGAAGAGTCCAGCACCTAGTTAATTATAATAATTTATTACTTTGGTATTATATTATTGAAATAAATTTTCTAGTACCTGCGGCCACAAATTAATTTAATCAACTACGCAAGCCTTTACGTATTTAACACCAATAACAGAGCACTTATCTTCAACTAAAATAATGCCTTTAACTAAACACTTAACGATTTCCTCAATACATTAAGACCTTATATCCATAACCTTGCGTTAAGTACCAAATATTCGTTACTCTATAATTATTTTCGAACAATTATCTGATCGATCGCTACAGGATATGGTATTTAATAACCGTTTGCTAACAAGCTGTGATCTAGAAGGACGACGGGTTTGACGAGAAAGAAATATTAAATGGGTAGAAAGCTGAACATATCTTCATAACAGTCGACTGGTCTTCTAAGGGCTCTGACTTGGTGTAATTGCTTCCAACGGACTTATAACTATTTCAATTGGAAACTGGAGTGTGAAGATTGCACTACTTTACAAGGGAATTAAATAGAAATAAACCTGTATTGATGCACTGAGAAACTCGTCCCAGATTAGAGATATCATTAAGAATAGTTGTACAATTTGAAAACAGAATAAAAGAACAAAATGGATGAACGAGATGAGAATTCGGAAACGCTGGCCATTTAGAAAACACGAATGGAATGAATTTCACAAAAAGAATAAATAGAAAGAAGTTCGTTGCCCCCGCCACGTGGTGCGCGCGTAAACAAACGGTTAACATCATATATAAATTATTAAACATTTGGAGCAGGAAACCCTTGAGAGGTTATATATAGGAAATGCGCAGACGCCGCGGCGCGATCGAGGCGCGGCGACCCGTTGCGCTGCGGCCGCGGCACGCATGTGCAAATGTTTACACCAATCGACACGGAATACACTCTCCTACCAAGAAAACAATGTTTAAATAACGCATTTCGAACAGTTAATTTGTAAGTGTTTTGATATTCGAGCCTGTTGCCAAGGCTGAAAGATATATGAGAAGTTTTGCGTAATTAGAGCAAATAGTTTTGTTAGTAACGTCAAACTTACTGTTCGAGCAGCAAATAGCTTCATTTAATAAACACCAACGTACCTGTAAACAAAGAAATAAATTAAGTTTTATAAACATTTACATTAAATTAAGTAGGTAAAGACAATGAAGAAGTTAATGGTATGATAATGGATAATTCGAATGATAATAATGGTAATGAAAATGCAGAAAATAATTCAGAAATATTTTTGCAAAATTATTTTATTTTTTTGTATTATAGGTAATGCAGTGTCATTAAACATCTCATTTACGTCATCTAAGGAAACGATTCCAGTCACATTTGATATTCACGCAAGGGGACACGTGAAGCCTACGGAAGTCTTATAGTAGCATTTAATAAGATTATGTAGTACGGACGGGCGACAGCACTGACAGGCATCATATTCCAGTTCAAATGCATAAATTAATACGTTACAATTTTCACAATGGCATGAAATTGGCTAATGTCAATTTCAAAGACGAAACATTTTTCGGCAATCATGCAAAGGTCCTCTTAAAGGTAAGCGGTTACTGACCTAATCAATACAGATGACTGTTTTGCTATGTTTGCTTAGCGTTCTGGTAATTTGTTGCCAACCTTCAATCATCCCCTTTAGATACTTTTAAACTCCTTTGGGAGACTACCATACGTATCAACTATCAACAGAACAATCGTAAGACGAAGTTCATACTATTCTAGAAATGGGTGGCCTTCTGATTTAATCGTGGGAACATGTTAGCGACGAAGCCTCTGGCGCCGGCACAGGAAACGGCAGGACGTGTTGGGCGGTAGGCCCTGAACTAAATCTGAATAATCTTTGCTTTTGTTCGTTTTAAGGAAGAAAGGATTTTTATTTTCGCGCAGTGTCGCACATTGAGAATAAAATTTAACAAGTGGTAGTCATGCGTTTGGGTTTATTTTAAGCCAATAGTTAAGTATTGCATTTGTTTATAGCGTGTATTCAAATAAAAGTTAAATCAAACATGCAGATAAACAGTTCAACTTAATCTTCCATCTCTAATCATCTATGGCATCAGCAATCAGCATGCAGAGAAATATTTCTAACATTTTTTATAGCTCAGCTACAGCAAATACCAGAAGTTGCTAGTTAGTTTGATGCATTTGCGTATTCTCTATGCATATGATAATAAGGGTGCATTTCGCTTGTACCTCGTAAGTGCAGCCTAAGGCACGGAGGTACGTATCTTTTGATCTCGAACAGTTCGTAGTGAATTCATTAGTAGTGTTCACTTTATGTGTGTAAGTGGAACGGAAGCGATATGCATAAGTCATGCTTGTACCTTCGATATAAGTACAGCCAGTTATTTAATTTATACGAACGTGAATAATATTTTTTCTTTGCATTACACGGAGTTTATTACCTTTTAAATCAATAAACTCAGAGTTTTCCTTCCGTAATTAAAAATTTATGATAGAGCAGTCTTCACAAAAACACGTGCAAATAAAAAAAAAATTAAGCAGCGGTTTAATTTTAGCGAGAGACGGTTGATTGTGTCTGGTCTCATCTCAACGCTGCAAAAAGTTTCGCTGAAAATGCATCTCCATTTTGCTTTTAAAAATAGAATAGCGTACGCTGCAAGTGCACTTGAACGAGCTTTGTGCATCGCCGGCATTATCTCGCAGGCTCTTCAATGCAGGCGACGGCGTCAGCATAGGGGAGGGTGTCGAGAGATGGGTGCTAAGAGGAACAGCTCAGGTCAATGACCGATGTTGTCGTAGGTCAGAGATTTTTGCAACACGTCAATTTAGAACTTTAGACTTTTATTAAATCAATCAATGTGAGTATCTAAGTAG
Source organism: Hemithea aestivaria (assembly GCA_947507615.1). Classification (NCBI taxonomy): domain Eukaryota; kingdom Metazoa; phylum Arthropoda; class Insecta; order Lepidoptera; family Geometridae; genus Hemithea; species Hemithea aestivaria. The sequence continues at coordinate 14,997,004 of OX382331.1, forward strand.
AGCTGATTCAGTTGAAATTTAGGACTGCTATGGATATTGTGAAATAGAAATCCCCTAGTAAAGCTTAATCGCAGTCAAAGGCACAGGCGTAGTCTAGAGTACCTACAATATAATAAACGCTGAATTAATGTTAATATTATAATATTTATTAATACAAAATAACATAGGTATTCGACCTATTTATACTTTCATGAAAATAAACTACTTGTCTATATTTAGCCCAACTGCGACAAAACATGTTTTGGTAATCCTACTAAATTGGATTAAAGATAAATCCTGTTTTCCATTGACGTCATACTCGTAGGCTGTTGAATAAACAACCCTCTAGCAATCCTGAATAGTTAATTAAATTTAATTATATAGATGTTATTTATCATTCGTTGCTAGTAGAAAAATATAAATAAGCAAGAGTAGAAAGTACAGAGGTAATAAAGTAATTTATTAATAACGAAAGAGTGAAATATTCGAAATGAAAATAACGTTGTAATAAAAGAGAAAAGTTATCACAACATATAGTTACTACTGGAGATTCGAATTCGAAATAAATTAATACAAACATTTGGAATCATAACGATGAGGCTCATGTTGAATTTTGAAATAATGGTTATAATCATAAACAAATAATTGTAAATGTGAAGTTCTGAACCGCATGCTGTTTTAGAGCTTTCATTTCTCATTTCTAGCTGAATTTCTCCACAGAGAGACCTTCCATTTAAGTACTATAAGCAAACTATTATTGTAATATAAAAGAAAGTATTGTTATTTATGAAAGTGCAGCAAAGCAAATACGCTGGTGATATTTCAAGATCGCAGTTTGAAATTCTAATGCAAGCAAAATACTATGTGCTAAAATTTACATCTATGGCACAGCAGGTGTCTCGGACAAAAGAGAAAAAAATAATAGAAATGGTACTTTGCCCGGTGGGATGTCAGAGTTGGAATATATTGCATTGGGGTTCACTGGTGCGGACAATAACTGTGTAGGTGTTGTACATAGCTTTGAAAATATAGACATAAATGTGCACGAATAAATAACAAATGGGAACATAATGTAGGTAAAATATTGTGTAAAATTTTTATAAACAAAATTTAGGAATGAAAAGAATCATACATTTAAGCATAAGTACAAATAGGATTTAAAGATACTTGCCAAATAGCACAACAGGAAAAAACAAAGACAATCTCAAAGAAGCAGTAAATACCAAGCTTATTTAGGTACTCATGAAAAAATAAGCAATGCAAACTTCAAATAAAGGCAATTTAAAAGGGCGTATTACACAAGGGCCCTAGGCACTTTCAAGGCTTTGTTAGGGATAGCTCTAAATTTCCGCAACAATGAATCGACGACGACCCTTGAGCTCTTTAGTAGGAATATAAGTGGAATAGGGCATGTGAGCGCCCTTTAAAGTAATTGCTTCGGTGCCAAAAGCTTTTGTAATGCCCCTAATGAGGTATTTTGAAATGGCCTTAGGCACATTGGTTGGTTGTATGCAATCATAGGTATCATTGTTATAATTATACCACAGGAGAACATAATTTATGTTTTTTTTGTAATGTCTCATTAGTGTTGTTAAATTTAATTTTTAAGAAATTTGATCCTGTTCTATACTGGAATGAGGCTATTATAGAAGTGCTCAAAGCTTACGTAAGAAGTGTGGTTTTATTTACAATACCAGTTAATAAAATTACAAACAAACACGCCGACAGATGTATACCAGATAAAGAATACGGGTCATCTCGGTAGTCGGTAGAAACACGGAAGTAAATATAAAGTGCGTAAAAATAAACTTCATACTCAAAGTTCCATCAGATGTTCTACGTAACGTTGAAAGATACAAGTTAAGAGAAAATGGAAATGGTTCCGACGAAAATGAAGTTGAAGATAGGAAATTAACTCATCAAAAAAGTACTCATAAAGTCTGTACAAGAAATTGAATTATTTGCAACGTCCTATTTTTAGAAAAGTTACACTCCTTTGTGACTCACTGTGTCGTCGTAAAGGGTCCAAATGAGATTCCGATCGTCCAGTGAGCATGGACCCTATCCCCTTCGTAATAAGGTGTATTTAAATGTCAGATTTAGTAAGGTAATAAATAATAATGGGTCGTCGTTGGCCTTGGAGAAATTAGTCAGCACGAGCTGTGCAGTAAATTGTGAATTAATGTCTTGATGTGACAGTAGACGCACATTACGAGAACTTGCTGGCTTTATGATTTGCACAGAAATACGCCGAACGAAAATATTAAAATGTACAAGAACCGCTTTTTTATCTTACTTATTGCTGACAGTGTAAAAAATGAATATCGCTGCAATGGCATCCATTGCTTGTACTTAAAAATATTTATAACAGAAAAAAAACATTTCTCTAGAATTAATCCTGTAATTCGTAAGCGATGAAAATAAATGAATAAGGAATGATAGTAAAATAGATATAAATAATGAATAAAGTCTAGACGCACTTAATTATAATAATGTTATCATCTGCCATTTTAAATTTAAATGACTTTAATTTGGATCTTTGATATGTGAGATAAAGAGCAATAAAAGCTGTTTAGTCAAAAAAATCTAAAAGATAATAAATATGTGTGGCGCCAATAGCCATACCAGCTTAGACAGAAACTAAAATTAAAAGCTTACGAGAAAAATATTTAACAAATCATTTACAGTTTATAAAACCGCAGTTTATTAAAAACAAATTAATATAATAGGTTAACATTATAAAGGATATTTCAAAATAAGACTTAAAACAATTACGTAGGTATCACGTGAAAATATAAGGACGTAGGCACTCTAGGCACAGAAGTACTGCATTTATAAGCATTTTAAAACATAGCAATATGTGATAATATGATCAAAAAAGGGTTATTACTCGAACAATCGCATTAATTATCAAAATCTTAAGTGATTTTATTATGAAAACAAATTGATTTTTGTGTCTTGTCATGACTTAATAAAAAAAGGTCTGTGCCCAGCAGTGAGATATTGTAGACTTGAAACAGAACATAGTTTACTCAACACGAATGAAATAAATTGCTAAAGAATAAACATTACTGTGGTAATTTAAATAAACACAAACAGAATCACATTATCCAAAACCACATGAAGTAATTCCATAAAGTAGTTACTTCAAACTAAAATAGATCATAAAACATCAAAAAAGTCATACAGAACCGAGACCGAGCGACTGACTCCATGAGACTACAATAATTGTACGCGCCAATGCCAAGACCGATTCAAATTACACGGTACGTACTCAGATTCACATGATACATAACATTGTTTTAATTGGTGAGGTCATACTTAATAGACTATGTGGGGATTATGACATAGACAAGGCACGTATGGAACAAATGAACAAAATAACAGAACGTGAGAAAATATTGTCACATGTTGAAGGAATAACAAAATATTATTTAGAAACTAAGTCTGTAGAACAATATAAAGTAGGTACAAACATGCAGTTTATGACAGAATGGTATCGTTAATAGTTAGTATTGTTAATAATTCAAGCAACAAATAAAGTGGTACTGCAACACATAGGAAGTTTCATAATGGAAAAGCGTAATTTCACAGCGGAGTGCTTTTGAATAATTAACAACATTATTATAGTGAAAGCACGGCAAACAATAACAGTTCAGTTCGTTGCGTATGGCATTCCCTATGTAATTGCCTAGATTGTGTTAGTTAAAACACAATCACGAACCACGACAACCTGTTATTATGATTGAACTTTTATGTATATTCTGTAAAATTTTATTATAGTAAAATTTTAGGTACAGAAAACATATTATTATTGGCTTAAATAAGGAAAAGATTGTTTTGCAAAAAAGTATGAAAATGTCGGATACGTTGGTATTTGGTATACCTAATTGCTTTGATATCACGTACAGAGTACGCGGACCAAGAAGTAACTACTATAAACACATATTATACCTCTAGAATTCAACAAAAAATATAATGAAATTAATAATATGGAGTAATTCACGACTCAAAGCAGGGCTTGCTTTGAGTCGTGAATAACTTTTAGTTTGTTTTGACACAGATAAAATAATACTTGTAGTGGATTTTGAGTAATGAGAAATTATGTTTTATTGTGTGGAGTGGACCTTCCTATCTAAATTGCGTAGAAGGTTCTAATAGAATTTAAATCATTGTTCTGTAAGCTGTCCATCGTCTAATGCGTCCGCATCCAATCAGAACTCTTCCATCTAATGTCTATTTGAAATTCCAGCTTGCAAATCCAACGATATATCCCTTTACATTTACTATCCTACCTACCTTCACATTTTCCGGTTTAGATTGCTCTCTTGTTTATGAACGTGTTTATAGAGAAGACCAGTATAAACATTGAAGTTTATTCGACAGGATAACATCTAGTATAATCGTTGACAAACGTGGTTCAATCTTAGGGATAGAAAATATACATACCTACATAAGTTGGAAGTGATTTAGAAAGAATAGCTTGAGCGACGATGAAAGCATCCTGCAATGATTCCAGATTTATTTTTTAAAACACGTACTACTACGCAAGTACCTAAGTTAAAACCTTAAACCACATATTTATTACCTTGAGCTCCATTCTATCTCGTGATTAAATACCAATTTGTTGAATTTAAAACAAGTGCAAAATAAACACCCACAGGTAGTACTAAATTTAAAAGATGCCTTCAGAGATAGCATTGCGAGACTATTGAATACAAATACACTTTTAACAAGCGCACTGTCTCCAATTGTAGAAAATAATGGGTTAAAAATACAGAAAGACCTACCCGTAGACGCTTAACATTTAAAAACATGCTGTCCTATTCAAATGTCGCCAAGCTGGTCGTTTAATTGAAGCAGCCATTCTTGATCCTCTTAACACAGATAAAGTACCGACTCTACTTGATATGTTCGATGAAAATAAGATCGTATTATATAATTAATATGACTGAAATTAAACCAGCTAACAGTAATGAAAAGTAATGTGTGGTGAGTGAATTATCATGTTTAGAAAAGATATGGGAATTTGAACTTTATGCTGAAGATATAAAGGTTATGCAGATTAGCGAATGCAATTTGAATGCAGCAGTTTGAGAAGATGACAATTATTCATCAGTCATCAGTGTGTCTTGTCGTCGACATGCCTTTTAATTAGAAGAGAAATGAAGTACCATAAAAGTAGTATATTATGCTTTATCGCCACTTATAAAGTGGAATGTGATTCTATCTAAGTGATTTATGGAGAAAATTGTGCAGAATAACTGCTGATGCAGTTTTATATTCTTTTGAGAATTTATTGTGGTTATGTAGCAGTGTTTAAATTTATTTACCACCAGTTTAAGCTCGCAGATATGACCGCATTAAAGAATCATTCTTAGGGGAGTTTTACATCTTTGTTCCAAAATTCAACTCAATTCAAATGACATTATATAAAATCGATACGGAATTTCATACATTTTTGACAATTCGGTCTTCGGTTTAATTTCCTGACAAATACTAAATCCCTGATAAATAAATAGCCCTGCAGTGTTTTGGGCTGTGTGTTGATCGATCAGCCAGTCGTCAAACATTCTTTTTATTAATTTCTCTCTACACGATCTTCTACTATCGCAGTATCTATCACCAAAGTTTTAAAGGGCTTCTACAATAATAGGCCTACAAATAAACATCTAATTTTATTAACCAAAGGGAGATTATAGGAGTACAATAGCACATTCTAGATGCGTAGATATATAATTTATCGTAACATCCTGTCGGCCTTGAGCTGATATGAAAATTGGTCTATGTGAGGTGTGGGCACGTTCACAATAATCATTATTCACAAGTCTTGCTCTATTTACCGCCTTGTTAAATTTTATCGCCGACAATTTAAAAGTTTTTTCGTCGGTAATATTTTTGCTCCTTACATTTACGACACATGGATCATGAATTATTTATGTCTAGTTTTTAGTTTTTGCTATTTTTTGCGAAAAAGGTACGGGAAATAAAATATAAATAATAAAATAATAAATAAAGTGCTAAGTAATTATTTTACATAATAAAATGTATAAAGCCAACGAAATTGTGTTATGTTTGTGCCCAGGAATTAGGGATATTATAAAGACCTCTCTAGCTCTCTGCATAGCACCTGTAACCTGTATCATTAGAGTCAAATGTCCAGTGTATTTGGTTGTTCTACTTTTTTCAATAGACCCAAACCACGTTGGCACATTACAAATGCAATTTTAGGATATAAGCTTTTTGTTTTTCTCATCGTGCTTTTAATTTTTGTAAGTTAGCCCATTAGTTACTCTACCAACGTATTATATGCATTACATAAATATGTATTTTGCATTATCATTTCCACTTTCATCGCACTGCAAACAAAAGTTGACAGCTCATGCCTTTTACAGATGAAAATATTTCTGACCATTAACGACACGGCTTTTTCAATCCACCTGTTAATAGCCTCCTTGGCATAATAGTCTTTAAGTCTTGATAATAAGTTTTAAATTACAGTGATAAGTTTGTTTACTTTACAATGATGTCCATGATTCAATGATTACGTCACTGCGACCACGTGCTGGCCATGAGCTTTGTGTCAGAATTTGGAGATGTAACAGTTTGTAATTATTTATAGGTTCAGTTTTGCTCAAGCGCGATTTTATTTTTCACTCAGTGTTGCGAAATAATGATAATATTATTTTATCAACTACCTTTTTGGGAATTTACAAAAACTCGCACACATAGAAAAAAAAATTTTTTTTCTTGTTTAACACGCTCATTGCGACTTCGGGTTACATAGATCCGATGGTGTTCCTTGCAGCGGTGCGGCATTCAAATTGCTGTACTTCACGCTGGTGCGGGACAGATATCTTTGGAGTTAGTGGGAATAAAAGAGAGACAGCTAGTGTTCTAAAACGACATTTTTAAATGGTAGCCTTATATCGGTATAAAATCGTATCGGATCTTATGAACCCGCTTCCGACCAGATGAAAAACTTTTCCATCCAGTGCGTTTATCGGGTTTAATCGACCAATGCCCGATGACCCAATGACCGCACTAGATAGCTTATCATTTGATCTAGTGCTGCCCATCTATCTGTCTAGGTGAATATACACACATGATAAAGAATTGAAACTGATTATCTACCATAAAATTTATCCTAAAAATTCTACCAAAAAAAACTACCATTAAAATTTTACCATAGAAAACTTCTACCAAATTGTACCATAAAATTTTTTACGATTTCAAATTCATCTGCCATTCAAATATCTACCATTTATATATTTCTACTAATTTTCTACCATTGAAATTTCAACCAAAATCTATGATTAAAATATGTAACAAATGTCTACCATTGAATTGTCTGCCAAATTATGTATTATAATATGCCATTGAAAATTTCTACCAATTTTCTACAATTTAAAATTCAACCAAAAAAAAATCTACAATTAAAATTCTACCAAAATATTACTACCAAATGCTACCAAAAAAAAAATCTACAAAAAAAATTCTATCAAAAAATTCTACAAAAAATATCAACAAAATCCAAAAAATCTACTATTAAAAATACTAACAAAAAAATCTACCATAAAATTCTACCATAACAATATCTACCATTAAAATTCTACAAAAAAATCCAAAAAATCTACCATTAAAAATTCTACATCCTACCAAAAAAAATTCTATCAATAAAAATTCTACCATAAAAATTACTAACAAAAAATCGAACATTAATAATTTCTACCAAAAAATCTAACATTATAAATTCTACCATAAAATTTATCCTAAAAATTCTACCAAAAAAAACTACCATTAAAATTCTACCATAGAAAACTTCTACCAAATTGTACCATAAAAAAATTTACGATTTCAAATTCTACCAAAAAAAATTCTATCAATAAAAATTCTACTATAAAAATTACTACCAAAAAAATTTACCAAAAAAATTCTACCATTAAAATTTCTAGCAAAAAATTATCCCCACAAAAATTCGATTAAATCAAATCCGGATTTAACGGTATCCTGGTACCATTGTACCACTATTGAGATGACAAAAAAATGTTTTTTTCAATCGAAACCCATTCTCTCAGAAACTGTTTTATATATCGGGATAAAAAGTAGCCTATTTTATTTTATTTCAGAGTCTAACTACCTTCATACCAAATTTCAATCGGTGTATCCGTTTAAGCGTGAAGAAGTAACAAACATACACACACACTTACACAAACTTTCGCATTTATAATATTAATAGGAAAAATATTACTAAGTATCGATATTGATATTTTATTGAAACGTACAACACTACCACCTTACCAATAATTTGATAAATCAGTGCGTATACTGGATCGAAAATATCCGATGACTTATTTATTTATTTCCATAGAAACTATATTGTGAATTTAACTACGATTTACAGTTTAGCTTGATTGATAATGTCACAATATGATGCCCTTAATGTATAATTATAAATCTTCATACTTACTGAGATAAAAGCAGTTAAGCAAATATGGATGTGATGGATCTTTTCTACCCTTAAACGCTCCAGAAAAAAGATATGCTTCCGACTTAAAAGACCCCATGACGCACCCACTGAATGTACTCGTTATAGAGCTACGCAGTGAGCGTGTTAACATATAATAAAATCATGTATTCGTGCGTAATTTTAAATATATAAGCATACATAGAGACAGACAGACGCGGGAAGCAACTTTATTTTATACTATGTATAAAATAATGATGAATTGCTTCTTCCACGAAGCTCTTATTCCAAGGATTAAAACATATACAGAGCGAGTTCTAAAGAAATATTGTCAGTACCAATAAAACTAGCACATCTGTCGACCACGTGACACCCAACCGTGATGGCTCACTAACAACTTGCAAATACGCTAATAATATTTGCATATGTGTGAATTGCATGTGTAAATGTGTTGAATAAGGCGTGATGTATGCTAATTCACGTATTGATTGTTTATTTACAATGGCCACAGTTGTGTCAACTTGTGATAAGAATAGCTGATAGGAAGTGAGAAATTCTATTGATGTATGTAGGTACCTATTTGCGTTAGCTTAGAAGATGGTTACATACTGCATTATGAAATCGTAAATAATAATCGAGCTACCTACAACTTATTTTGGTGATGAATATTTCCTCGTCATTACATGATATTGATTACTTGGAAAAGATAGCTCTGAGTGATAAGACCGCCAATTGGTATCCCATTAATGTGGATATAACATTCATCCAATAATACATACCTCCTCAATAATAACACCACATTAAAATTATAAAAAAAACCTTAAAATATTACTCGAATGTATGCAAGAATGTTTATTATATTTGTTTCAATATTATTATTTAGAAAGAAAATTTCGAAAACACTTTACGTAATACATTAGGTAACAAGTAACAATATATAAACATTATTCTATTTAGTAAGATAACATTTCATTTTTATTTTTTATGTTATCAAAAGTTATGAAAGTGAATAAAATTCTTTATATTCATTAAAATTTAGACAAAAATGTGCAAATTAGTAGAAATTAGCGGCATTATCTAGTAAAACGGTTTGCAAATCCAGTCTCAGTTAGACACAATCGAGTTGTCAATCAGAGCCGAACGAGAACTGGCCGGAAGTTTGTTTATCTGATGCTCACTCGTCAGGTTGGGTGCCCACAGAAGAGAGAAACGTACTACGTAGCTTTAAATATTAAGAACATGTTTAGTACAATTTTAAAAAATCATAAAAGCAAATGGATTCAAATGTTACATTTAGGTACAAAGTAAAACTACGAATAAAATCAAAATTTTTGATGTTGCAGATGTTATTAGGCCGAATATTATAAATATCATGATCTTGGGGCAAAAAAGATTAGCTTAGACTGAGGTGGCACAGAAAATATTTTTTTTAAGCAAAACTGCATATAAAACAAATACAGATAACATAATAAATGAACTGCTTATAGTATAAAGCTATTATGAAATACCAAGAGAGGTGGAAAATCCACATATAACTGAATCATTCCAGCAAGGCTAGGATTTGAACTCTACTCTTAGATTGTGAAATAACACGTAAAATCCCATCACAACTCGAATATTGGTAACTAAAGCAATATCTAATTTTAGGTTGATGATTTAGTTAATGTACGTAGTACCTACCTATATAAATAATTCTAGGAATTAAACTAATCTTACTAATATTACAAAGTCAAAGTTCGCAAGAATGTATGGATTTGAGTTTGTTACTCTTTCACGCCCAAACGGGTGGACCGAGTCAGCTGAAATTTGGTAGAGATAGCTTAGACCCTGAACCCTGGATCATATAGGCTACTAAAGCGGGTAAATCCGCTTGGCGCAGCTAGTTGTTTAATAAATTATATCAATAGGTATATTATGCTATAACGTAAATAAATTAACATGTTTCAAGGAAGGAGTTTATACTATCCAGGCGCATGCAAAATTGATATAAACATACCGTGATTACAGGCCATTCATAACGGCTACTGAAGTGCAAGCGGAAGGTAGATATGCATGAAGCGTATTAATGTACACAATCTAGTTTGTGGCTTAATAGATATTCTGTTTCTCTATCGACATTTATCTAGAAACTAGAGTTTATTACCGAATATTGGACTTTTATAATGTGAAGAATATTTTTATCGCTGATCTGTTGCATCTATGTAAGAAGCTTTAAGAAGGGTTTTAGATTAATTTCTATTCTAAGAAAAGCATTATCATAAGAAGATTGACCTTAACAAGGCTGATAGGAAGATAAAAGTGTTTAGTTTAATTTTATTTTCAAAAATGCAGCAAACTAGAATCAATTATGTTTTAGTAAAAATAAACGTATGGTGTTGTTGGTGTCTCTTTTAATATCTGTTTGTTTTTTTTTTGTAAAATGACTACTACAATATCATGCGCAGATATTTATATCAATCTATAAATTATTTTAATCCATCTTTCAAGTGGTATTAACGGCACTACATCCGTACTTTTAACAGGAACACGTAATGATGCTAACATCATTGTTAAATTCACACAATTCAAATCAAATGAATCTCTTCACACATCTAATCTTAACCGTACCAAAGTAGGTGTTAAATCCGAGAAAATGAAAGAATTATATATGCGTTATCAAAGAAAGTTTATTATAAGTAACGTTAGCCTATACATAGATAACAAAAATGCCTGGAATTGCTGCACGACAAACAAGCTGCTGGTGTTTCTTAAATAGACAAATAATGTAAGCCAAAGTGAACAAATATTGTGTATTCTAAAAAAATCCTGAAATATCTTGTACGTTTAGGAGGTACCTTTGGAATGGCCATTGAAGTAGGTAATTCTTCTATTTTACGACTCGAAACTTACTAAGTAATTGACTTTGGAAAATTGACTAGCAAAAATACTGCATTGTGACCTATTTGAATAAATTTTAGTATTTTAAATTTGAGTTTGAGAGTCGAGAGGAAGTTCAAAACCCAAGAATCATGCGAAACTAATCCCTCAATCTTTTAATACTCTGTTTATATTTTATAGCGACAGTTCTGTTTTTGTGTTAAGAGGAAGTTGTCAGTCATGCCGCAACGTGTTAAGGCCAATGACTCGGTTAGTTGCATAACTGCCACTTAAATAGTTAAACAAATCTTTTTGTTACTTAATTGGTCAATGTTTTGATTTCATCATTCATTGTTTGTTTGATTTATTTTGATAACAGACTTGACCTGATGAAAAGATACCGTTAATAGTGCCAGCGATTTTATGAATTATTCTGTGACAAGTATGTATGAGTATGAGAAAGGAAACACACAAATTTAAAGTTGCTTATGTGAATGCATCGCAAGTCGAAGAAATCAAGTAAACAATAGTTCAGTAAAAGAAGGATTGTGGATGACCCTTTTGAGCACTCATTGACTTGACTAAAACAATACGTGGAAGATGTTTTTAATACAAACAAAAAAGAGATCTTTGTTAGTAAATTTTGGGTTTTTTTTCTCATAGGTACTTAACATATTAAAAAAGGTAAACAAAAATAAGTAGGTATGTAAGAAAAGAAAGGAAGTCCAAAGGGGAGGCCTATGTTCAGCAGTGGACGTCCAATGGCTGAGATGATGATGATGATGTAAGAAAAAAAAGGTAATTTGAAAATTTACATAAATTGAGAGAGACAAATTACCTATAGTAAAAATCATATAGAAAACAGGAATTACCTAAGAATTTAAGTGTAACACTAAAAAAACTATTGTTGTTTGTGAATTTTAAATTCAACCTAGTTTCTAAAAACCAGTTCAATTCATTTGCAAACATTTGAATACCATTTCAAATTATCGGAGCGCGAAATGTTAATTTTCATCGAACTGACCCGTAAAAAGTATCCGTGAATTTCTTTTAGTCGCTAAATGGCCTCATTTGAGTTAATTAGTGAAAGAAAAGCGGTTCAATGACCTCTGTGAACCATTGATTTTTATCAAATGACTGAAAGCTTATAGAAACATTTATTAAAGTTACTTGCTACCATTAAGTAGTGAATAGTCATGGAAAACTTAACCAACGAAATTATTATGATGGTGTGAATAACATACGTTGACTAAATGGAGAAGAAATAAATTTATTAAAAGAACAAACTTAGAACAGATTTAATAACCTAATTAAACTTATTGATAGAATTCTAGGAGTTGTTTAATCTCCAAGTTGGGAGTTGGGAGGCTATGAATTTTGGCTATAAGGATTAAGGATATATATCTTTTACTCCATTATATATTTTGGGTTTTAGAATATCGTCTGAAATCAAGACAGGAGAGATTGGCAGAATAGAGAGATATTTTCTTAGAATATTTTCCAGCACGTGAATAGGTATTTTCTTTTTAAGAAAAGGTATAACATTGCTAATGTTTAGGTAAAATACGTAACTTTTATCGAATAAACTTTTAACATAGGGTTTAAGGGTTATAAAATCTGACAGTTTATGTAAAGCAGTCCCTCCCAAAATATTTCCAGAAGCTAACATTAACGGAGCCAGAAAACTACTTCTAAACAATTCTAAATTCAATGACGTGAGGTCACGTGCGCTTGAACTTGCTCAAAAGCCTCATAGTACACTAATCACCGTGAATGAAAGCCGCGTCAAAGATCATCAACCTGTTCGGAAAAGCAACAAAGAAAGAAAAACACTTAACCGTTGAATAGGCTTCATCAATCATAGAAGCGTTTTTATTCAGATGTTGCATTAAACACTTTCACTCTGGAATGGGTCGTAAATCATGAGACGTGCGGCTGACACTTTTGCGGTGAATAAGGACGTTTAGTGGTTATCACTCGAAACTTCGAACGAACATGTGCGAATGAAGCATAAACCTTCATGTTTGGAACTTTCGCTTGTGGATTTGATGAAATCTAATAAAGTTTACTAGTTGTGCTTAGTGATGTTACCCGAAAAGTAGTCTATGTGCTTGGACCCTGGAGTCGTCCAGGGTCCAAGCTAACCTATCAACTCCATTAATTAGCCATTTAGGCGTAAACAGTTAACACACATCCTTTCGTTTATCCATTTATAATATTAATTAGAGTTTCATTCATGACATAACATGTTCACGTTATATTTGCACAAATATCTAAACTCGCGGATTGTTAGTATATAATTTCTATTTTAATTAAAGAAACGAATTCTAAGAGAATGAATGGTAACTAATAGTTGAACGAAAATAAAACTAATAAAAACAAAATAAAGCCATTTCCAGAGACAGAAATAAAAACAATAAAGCTGAATGCACAAATTTGCCGCACATACAATATTCAAATTCTCATGTAAATAAGTTAAAATCAAAAGTACGCAGTATATCCAATGCAAAGGATCTCAGTGAATAGAACGTTCAAAGTTAGCCCATTATTAGTCAGTCACTGAACCAGTGCAATAAAAATACCCTATTCGCGCTTATGTCCTGAGTCACCGGACCAGCAGTTTTGGTGATGAATACAAATCGACGTAAATAAATGGAATCGTTACTCATTGTGTTAGACCAAACCCAGCTGGGTGTTGTAAAGTAGAAGTAGCAAATTTTGACGCATCAATTAGGATCTTTTTTAATCTCCACTGTGACCCTGAATGTGGATCTCGTGACTAACGTCATCAGAAAGTTTGCGGAAGCCCACCAGCGTTGGCTCCACCATAACGTGAACGTCGAGGCCATCCAGCTCCTCGACACCACGGGACTAGTAAGAAGACTCAAAAGGAAAAATCCTTTCGAGTTGTGTATAGTGATGAGGTAAGTCAATATAATATAGTGTTAGTGCTGTGTACAAAGAACACAAGAACAAAGTGTCTTCACCCTGATAGAGACAGTAAGAATATGTGTTATTGGACAATTTCTTAGAAAAACTTAGGACCTTAAATACTGGCTTGCAGTTTTTAAGTCCCTTTTACCTGCTATCCATTTAGGCCATTTGGGCGCGGAGAGTTAGCAAATATACACAAACATTCATCACAAATACAATTAGATATAAAAAATTGTGCCTATAAGATAACGCGAGAGAAAGTGTTTCTGGGAAAAAACAATGTTATTTTAGCTTGGAAATGCAAAAAATAGAGTGAGGAAAGGGAAAATAGGTAAATAATACCTATATAAATCGCACAGTGATTGTTATTGATAATCAAGTATTTTAAGATCTTACATACCGATGTTTTTCGTGAATGTGAAAACTTGTGCTATTTTAGCTTGTATTAGTAACATCCTGAAGAACATACCTGAAACAATAAAATATATGATATTAAGTTCATGAAACATTCTCTTATTCTAAAGTACAAATTGTTTTGACAAACTGAGATAGTTTCCTTTCAGATGAAAGAAAAGCTGCAAGAAGGGACGATGAAACTTCTGCTTTAATCTTTGCTTCGCTAGTTCAAAACATGTCGGTTGTATGAACAGTAAGAGTAGGTATACAAGTAATTTAGTCAACTGTATATATACCGCACTGTTATGTAAAGGTAGTAATAGTAAAGATAAAAAAGCAAACACCATTGTCGTACTGATTTTGAGGCTTTTCTTTAACAGGATAATATCAACAAATACAAAAAATATACAAAAAAATAATAATAATAGAATTAAGTATACTGGATTTGATTATGTAAACACATTTTAATAAAGACTGAAAGAAAAAGCTCGCAAAATTACAATTCTCTAGAGAACACTGAGAGATAAAGGAGTGAACAAAGTCAATACAGACGACTTTGCTTACTGCAAATATAATGCACTGTTTCCACTATCAATACCACATCTAAGACAGGTTAAACAAACTATCAATCCACACCGCCGGAATTATTAAACAAGATTACGACAATCCGTATTCCAAACACAAACAGTCCTGAATCGAAGTCGATACGATTCTATTTCAGTACAAATGTTATTCAATTACGCGTTCTCGTAACCTGCTACCGTAGGTAAAAGCGAATAGGGTTGCCAAGTAGGTAAATATTGGGAGACACGACATGAATTTTCTCGCAAACTATGCGAAAAATATCTAATCATACAATTTTGAATTTAAAGGTAGAGTTGTGTGATCATATTTTTAAAGTCTTTCGTATTATTGATTTTGATGGTATTAAATTTAAAATTGTTCAATAATCTTCTATACTCTACGGAATCCAAATGTGTTTTGATTATAATAGGTACGTAATCAACCCTAAGATCAAGTCCATCGTTTAGTTTACTTGAAACTTAGTACCACCATTTGCCGTCAAATCACTCTTCATTAGGATATCAGTTGGTGTCTGTCAAAGTAAACATTAGCGTCCGCAGTAAACTGTGAGATAACAAACCAATCTGAATCGAGCCAAGGAAGTTACGAACGAGGGTAGTAAATTCGTTAACGACAGATTAAATAGAGGACTGTCTCTGATCATGCAAAGTTTTAAGAATTAGCTGAAATAGATCCTATCACCGTTACAATGCGTCACAAAGTCCCAATCACTACATGAGTAACAGATTTCATCATCAATACTTTGAAAAGAAAACATCGAAAAAAATTACACATAACGCGTAACACATGATATCACACGTTGCGTGGATGGTTGAAAAATAACTTTGATGCAGTCGAGCTGAAACGCTTTAGAAATTAACTATCTTGATGCAATAACTGTGACTGAGTCAACTGCGGACGGTTCGTTGTTTTAGCAAATCTTACAGATGATCTGGAATAGATACCTAGTAGAGTAGATGTTACGCAATGTTTGCGCAAATATAACATTAATCATACCCAAATGCAGCGAACATTTGTCACAAATGTTTGATTGCGTGATACTGAGGAGAAAGCATTGTGCAATGCAACGCAAGTCATTGTACACAAACATTATTTATTCAAATATGATCTCGATGATAATGCAGATTCTATTCCAAGTAAGTTACGAAAGACTTGCTTGAAAGTCTGGATTTTACATAGATTATAATATCATATCGGTTGCATATGACTTATGACGAATGACTTGTTATGCAACATTATGAATAGTAAAAGAGACATCAATTAAGAAGATTTTTGACAGATTTTCAACATCATGCTGAATAGTTAAGATGTTTCTAAGCTGATTGAATAGCACTTACAATAATAATAATATGAACTACAATAACATTATCAATATTGATGCAGTCAAATATCTCTACATTATGCCAAGCTATAAATTGGTATAAGTTTTGAACTTTGGATGAAATTTTGTTTAAAAATCATTTTAGGTAAGACTTTGACGACAATCTCACCTAATCTTAAGTGATGATGGGGCCACAGACTAAATCTAGAAGAGGCAATCACTCCCTGGCTTCATTGAAAATAGTGCCGGAACACAGTCAAAATGACAACTTGGCGACACGGTTTTGTCCAGTGGGTGGAAACTAGCCACGGCTGAAGCCTACCACCAGTAATTCCTCCATTAAAGGCTAATTTCTCGTGACTTAAGCCCATCGTGTCCCGATTCCTTTTCATCGATAAAACGATACAGTACAACTGGTTACGAAACGCACAGATAACATCGGACTTTCAAGATGTTTTGATGACGTCGGCGTACTCAAACACTCCTTACGTAAAAGCCTTATCAGCGAGCTTTCTTAAGGTCTGGTTTTCCTTCCAGTGATTAGTGATTGGACAGTTTAAGTCATTGTTCCGACCATTGCAGTTTGATTGTTCTTGTTTGATTTTCTTCCAATTTCCTCTGTACTTTTGTAGTATGTATAGTAACTACTACTTTCTTTTTGTATATCGATCGTTTTAATTTCTACAGATTTAATTAATTAGTAAGTTGCTTAGGTCCAAAATTAGTAAGAATAATTATAATAATATTCATTTAAACTGCCACCAACTCTTTCCACAAAAACTAAAGAAACGTCAGAACTTTGTTAAAAATAATAGCTTATTGTAAAATACAATAATAAATCATAAGTATCAATAGCCGGAAAAGCCAATACCTACAGAAGCCTACTGAAAGGTTTTAAGGCTTTAGCGAGACAAAAGTGTAAATGCGCCGTCGGAAACGCCTGTCCGATTCCGTTCCTGAAAAGATAAAGCTCTAAAAACATGTCGACAAAAAGCGACAGTTCCGTAATGCTGAATCGTTGGGGTACAACAGAATATTTTTGGTTCCTTACAGTTATACTCAGAAACCTAGGTACATTTTTGCTCTTAAATTAGTGTATATTAATTCATCTAAAAACCTTTTAAGTTGGGGCTCAAACTTCGCGCTGACAAATACTCATTCAAAAAGTGCCTTGTAACGTTTGGTTTGAGAATCTAACACACCGGCGGAACATTTGCGCGCTGTGAGGCTGTCCCTTTACACAAAGGATGCAAAATAGCCATAATTATATTTATTGATTTTAATACCAGGCCATAAAACACACAGGGCACTATATTCTTACACAGATTTTTTTCTGTCATATTATTTCGTTTTAATTTTTACAATAGTCAAAACTTGTTAAAGGTGGTAGGTATAACTATAATATTTTTTTAATAAAATGAAAGATATCTTAAGTATGAAATGTATCTTTACCCTTTCTGGTACATTTCATAATGTAACTTATATTGGACCCACAATCGACGTGATAAAGAACCGGTGTACGCGACAGTATGCCGGAAGCTATTCAGTAGTCACGACAACCGCGAAAGGAAAGAGTGCCTCAATTCCATGCAAATAGGGCTGAAGGGAAAAGTGAAAATATTCAAAATACTCACGAAAATACAGCGATGTTACTAGGCACTTTTCCTTTATCAAAGGATTCTGGAGCCGTTTTATAAATTAGAAACATTTTCATAAAAATTGTTCGGTTTCTTTCAAAGGAATTTCAGGTCGAGTCTCGGGAGAAATTATGAGAAAAGTTAGATGTTTACAATAGAGAATGTTGGATATTGAGGTCAATTTTGAGGTTGGAATAACTGGTTAAATGTTAGGCTTCGTAAAATATTCTTACAAAAACATTTAGCTCACAATAATTCTCGGTATTACATTGGGGAATAATATTTATTAATCAGAGACACAGTTGAACCTTTTATGTAGGTCACAGAAAAATATATATATTGGCTTTGCTATAACAATAAAAGCGGTCGTAACGAATCTAGGCAGAAATATGTGACATTGAAAATAATATCTATGTTTGACTAAAAAATAAACACATATATTTTATTAACTACTCCTATTGTAAATAGAAACGCACGTTTTAATTCATAACCTGAACCATTCAGGAAGCATACTTATCTTTAAAACAAAAAGACCCAAATCGGTCTTCGAAGAAAATCGGCGAAAATGCACAAAAAAATTGTATCCAAGGAATTGTGAACCTTACTTTCTAAATCGGTTAAAATTAAGCAAAGAAGAGATTAAACACGGGATTAACGGTACTACCAAGAACACTCAACAAACCAAAGAAAACAAATCCTATAAGATAATATTAGACATTCAAATAAGCCGAAACTTTACGTAACTCGGCTGCAGACAAACAAACTCATTCATATCATAATGTTGACAAAACAATCACTAAATATTGTCATGGCGTGTTAAATTGATTTCTCGTACTTACAATGGACGGAATTACGTGAGTCACGACTGTGTATTATTATTATGTGAATATTGAACAAAAACTTAGGTAACTTAATAATCATTATACAGTTAGTAGACTTTTATATTTCCTACAAAATTCGATAAATCGCAAAATAATTCCATGATTCTATTGAAAAATAAAATCATACCATGTCGAATGTACGACATTAGTCATTAGCTACTTTCTTATATTTAATTTTTCTCTCTGTAAAAAAAGCTTGCTTAGAGTTCATGTGCCAACCTAGTTATAATTATTTTATGACTATTTTTAACAAAAAACATTTATAAATACAAAAATAATAACAATAAAATAAATCAGAGGTAATATCATTTATTCATACAAAATATGTACAAAATTAATCTAAACACAAAAAAAATTGTATGTAATTAAGAATACAAATGACCTTTAAACCAACACCACAAGCGATAAGATACATTAAGAAGTCAATTATTATTAATGATAGCGTTTATCGTTCATTACTGATACGACATCTCAGAAAAAATATATTTTAATTTAAAAGGACATTAATATCGAAATAGAGTTATTTTTGTGGTGCATAGATTTACATTTATTGTCTGCGAATTTAAATAAGTGTATTCTTATTAAGATGTGACACCGATTCGGAAATTCTTTCCTTTCTCTTGTACAAATATTTTCTAAACAAGACCATATTCATAAATCACTTTTAAAAAGAAAAAAAACAAATATTTCCTGTCGACATAGTTAAATCAAAAACACGATTGAGGCATATTAGAAAAAGAGTATTTGTCTCTTCTCTTAATAGGAAACAGTCAATCTCGCTAGTCTGAATAGAGAAAGTTTTCAAAAGTTGAAACTAAGTTCCTATGAAAAGTAAGTACTCGTACTATAAGTATAAATAGCAAAGCCTAATAGCAATATAACAGCGGTCTCCGGAAAACCTAGATCCGATCCGCTCAGGACAGAGAAGCATGAAATGAGATGGAGTCCATTGCCTAGCAGTGGATCGCTGATGATAATATCATAGTTTACAGACGGAATGGTAGAACTGTAAGCTTTATATATTTTAAAGAAATTGAATTGAAGAAATTACATCGTAGTGAATAGTGACCTCTCTTGGCCGTCAAAGCTCCTATGCAGGTATCCCATTCACTGTCAAAAAATCCATCCAATAGTGCGCTGTGATGGCAGAACTATGAGCTTTCTACGTATTTAAGAAATTAAATTAAAAAAGCTACATCATG
This sequence comes from Hemithea aestivaria, assembly GCA_947507615.1. Lineage (NCBI taxonomy): Eukaryota > Metazoa > Arthropoda > Insecta > Lepidoptera > Geometridae > Hemithea > Hemithea aestivaria. The sequence continues at coordinate 15,017,262 of OX382331.1, forward strand.
ACCCGTCTTGCCCTTCAAAGCATTTAAGTACCCCATTCACTGTCAAACAAAATCCATCCGCTAGTGGAATAAAGGTCGATATACACGACATTGGTACGAGTTCCACTTAATACTATCTGATCTGTGGTTCCACTGGAGGAGGTGGATCCGCGAACGGACGAGCTATTGTGATGTCAAGCGCACGCTCCGTGCTTCCCGGTGATAAATTGTACGTTAGGTTGGGGTTACACTGCGTTAAATATCTGGTTTTTCTAGCTGTATAATTTGTGCTAATAGAACAAAAAATGTACATGATCATGATATTAGAGGTACATATGTACAAAAAATAAGTAACTTACTCGTATAGAAGAAGTGTACTTATTATGGAAAGGTAAAATTGGTCATTATTATTAAAAGCCATATTATTGCCAAAGTTATTCCAAAACAAAGATATACCGATATACCTAGCCAACTCAATGCTACGGTTCAATTTCATAGCACTCTAGCCATTAAAATAAAACATTTGCGGCCTTTGGCAGTAAATATTATCGACTGTTCTATTTTAAATCTGTTTATTTTGAGAACGTGTATAGTGTGTAGATAATAGATACTGGAGATAAAATTGCTTAATTTGCCATTGCAGGGATACAGAAAATGCTTTACATATAAATTAGGGTTGTTTAACGTTACTTATTAGCGACCTTTCCTAAAATGGTGTTGCAAAGTGCGCTCGGTGGACCTCTGACTTCAGAAATAGCTGGCGCACGCGTCGACCGTGCGGCTCCACTCACGATTTTAGGTCAAGGCGGCTGCCAGGGATCCCTCTAACATTATTGCAAATTGCACTTATATACAACGACTCACACCATTCGGCTCTGCGTCACACAGTCACACAAAGACGTGCCTAAAATGTTTTTTTTCTACAAACGTAGGTATATAAACCTTTATCCATGGTATATCCATGGATATGTGATTGTTGCATCTTCACGTCTTAACAGTTAATTGATTTGGCTAATGTTAAGAGTTAAGAGAGCATAAACTGTAAATAATACCTAGGCTTCATTTTATCTTATGAATTCCTAAGGGTGTACCTACAGCAAGCAGTTTATATCAGACTCAGTAATGATGAACTTATGCTAGAACAAACAAAAAATGGAGTTTAATTAAGAACCCCCTTTTTAATAAAAAAATATTCACTCGTGTAAATTGTATGTATCTAGCTATACGATTTTGAAACCCAGGGTCGAGCCTAGCTTCGACTTTTATATCCGTGAGTTTAGTCGGACGGTTACATAGTTTGTATGTAGCTAAACTATTAATAAGACAACATTGTATCCAATGTTTGTCCTTGGAGTTGAAGCAGATGCTTCGTAGACGTAATCGCATCAACACACGATATTTTAAACGATCGGAAGTCGTACGTCAAACAATGAGAGAAAGAGTGGGATGAAAAGTATTAATGCAATAAAATGTTCCTAGAAGCATAAACAATCTTTGAAACAGACATCGCGTGGAAACTATTGAAAGAAGCTTTCGTGAATTGGATAAGATTCACAGTGAAACTACCAAGATAAGAATTACTATGAGTAAAAATTTGTAGGCATTGGCATAATAATATCTTTATACAGCCATTGACACAATAATATGTGATTGTCATAATGTTTTAAATTACCTTAATTATTATAGGTATTTACATATTGTAAGCGGATAAAACAATATATTTATTAAAACTGAATTCACGGTCCCTTCAATAAGTAAAGGATGAGGCGCATATTTTAAGTTTTAACTTGAAAACTGCTTGATATTTTTCAATGAAAATTAAATAAAGGTTCACACTTATAAATGTTAATTTTAAAATAAATATTTAAAAATGGTTCTGGTCTTCCAGTTATGAATGAATAAATCATCAAGTTCAGCTCTTTTAGACCTGCTGTAGAGGTACAACCAAAACCTCTCTTTGGTGTTATTTTCCTGTGATCTTACCAATACAGTCAACCCAGGAAAACCTAACAATTGTTTCTAAATTAGGCCAGGAATATCAAAACTAAATACATAATAATATTAACATTCCCAATAATGAATTACAATTATCCTCTATCGAAATAAACACAATCCCTGTTCATGAATACGCACTAACTCATTCATACTTGAAAATAGAATATTGTAAGCGTGGTCTATTCCGCTCATAATCTGAAGTGGTTGATTCAATGCCGTGTTGCTCATTTAGAAGGCGACTTGCTGTAATTTCTGTGGTTCCAAATGCAGTAATACAACCACTAATCACGATTAAGTCGCAAAATGTTCAAAGCACCATAAAGGAACAAAATAGCATAAGAGCAAATTATATTCAAAGGGCAGATACCGCGCTTGAAAAAGTGTCAGAGTGCTGTTATTAGTTAGAGTGACTTTTTCTTGAACGAATGTTGACGTTCGTACGTACTACGTACGTACTTGTATCTGCAATTCGTTTTGACATTATCATGTTATCAGTTATGGAATCATTTGTCCTTCAATATACACATATTATTCTCGTAGGTACTTAAAAACAGGAAAAATAACATTTAGGAAAATCTATATAGGTATTCATTATACATATTATTTGGAAAATATAATTAGGTATATTTGGTTGCACTCCTCCATTGTACATTTTCTCATAACGATAGAAAATGCTATCCTTGCGTAGTAAGTAATATAATACCTTTTGTTAAAATTGGTAAATCTTTTGTTTTTTGGTGTGCGGGGTCTGATTTACTACATAGTCTGTGCAAAAAAGTAATAGAAAATCGTGCAATAAGAAGTTTGTGCAGTAATTCTTGTAAGATAGATGAATGATGAATCAGTCGTGGGAATGGTACAAATAATAACTGAAAATCATGAGAATTGCGATCGTGATGTTTGTTGATGGATTTGCACAGAATTGATGACGGAGATGATAGTAAAGATTGACGAGCGACATCTTAACAAATTAACGAAGATAGGAACGGTATAACTGAAGTTAGTGAAATTAACTAGCTCTACAGTAGAAAGGGTGGAGAGAGGACTTAGGAGTTTGAATGATATATGCCGATATGCCCTATATTTATTAAGCACTAATTGGGATTTCACACTTATAATTATTAATATTCAAAAAATATATATTTCAACAATTTACCATAAACATTTAAATTTAAGCACTTAAATAAATTATGTGCATAGTGCACATATTATGCGCCTTTGAATATCGTTAATTAAATAAAATAAAATTTAATTGCATTGCGTAACCAGTAAGTATAGTTTTATAGCCATAGCGTGTTATGTGTGTACACTTAACACAAAATACTACGTACTTTTAGCCAACAACAAAATTATATAAAATCAAAAATCGAATAGAAAACAAAAGAAGCATAAAATAAACAAATGAAAACGTGAGTGCCGGGTTAGTTATTTTGCTGTCTAATGGGGTCCCTAGACGGTCAAGCATTGCTTGACAAGCATTTACGTGCTTGTCAAGCAATGCTTGACCGTCTAGGGACCCCATAAAAGCTTCCCAAGTCAAGGGAAGGTACCCATCCGTGGGAACAAAGACAACAGGTGACATACCGACACATGCAGTCACGGAGTATGGTTGCCAAGGTGGCTTGATGGAGGGGAATGGTAACATGTTCCATGGAACATTCCTATACTGAAGGGTGTGCGCTGGGCTGTGTCCCCCAGAGCTTTGCAACTAGCTTTGGGCCGTTAATTTTAAGGCCTTTTAAATTACTGCATACGTAAAGATAATGACTAGCTAGTAAACGATGAAAACAATTAAGATCGATATTAAAAATTATAAATCTCATAAAGTTATGCTTTTGAATTATTGGTTAATCTATCAACCAATGTAATAAATATTAGACAAAATGAAAAAAAGGAAGAAAAAAACACTCTTGAGTGTAAAGAATTTTATAGCATTAAAACATACACACGATGCAGGGGTCCAAATCCCCAAAGTTTGTTTACACCCTAAACAGACAGCACGCCGTAAAAAATCGATCTCAGTATCCGAGTTATATGTCAAGCTTAGACACGATTAACAAAATACGGTAGCGAAATATTTATCTCTATGACAAATGTGATAGCGTTAATTCAGAAAGCCGCATCCATCAATAGAGATTACGACAAAGCTTCAGATAAAGATAAATATAGCATTATAACGGTCCCAAGGGCCGCTAGGAGAAGAAACTAGGTCGATGGATAATGTACCACGACACTTAGTCACGCTTCATTAATTCAAACTTAATGACACAGAAATTAATTTTACGATCGGTTTTATGATGTCTCGAAATGGTAACATCTAATAAACCTATAGGAAAATAGGAAGTATAACATAAATCTACGTTTTAAAACCAATATAGGTAATAAATCGGGTGTGAAATCCCGTGAGAATTTAAATAATAGTAAGTTGAATTTGAATGTAAAGGGGTGAATCGAGGGATTTTAATAGAAGCTCCTGCAGGACTGCACAATGAGAACAAAGGGCGCATGCGCGGGGTATTGTGCTATTCGGCAGACGGAATTTTTTATTATTTTTTGTGCAACAAAGGATTGCACAAATGTTCGGTGACCGGGCGGGTCACGCTTCACGGCTGACAACAATGCCGTGATGAAATTAATCATCACTCTGAACTAGCTGATGTATTTTGCATCATATTTTCTATCTCGACTGTGCCATTTCCCAAGCGTAAGCGTTATACAATGAGTAATTAGGTCATAATCTGTACTGTATTGCGTAGTGATTATTGTATAGAGACACTATCGTCCCGTCTGAAAATGCTCGTTGTTCCACTATGTATTTTATACGATGTTAAAGAGATAATTTGTTTTAAATAAGATAAACTCTACATAGATTTAAAAATTGATTAATTCAAAAGCCTATCGATGTATAAGCACTCTTTTCTAATATATTCATCATAATATTCATATATTGATCTCAAGCTACTCTTTTACTCTCATGGATCAACCAATTATTGTTTTTCATCATACATTGAACACGATTTTCTCTCAATAATGAACACATCAACTCCGGTAGCTTTAGGATGCACGCTTTATATTTAATTCGCACGTGACTGGCGCGTGCCCTCCTGCATGCAGTCTACATCCCAGAGGGAAAACGAACCCTCTGTGCCTCTATTCTGATTAGTTAAGCATTCAGGGTACGCCCTGGCTTTGGAAACGCAATTTTGCTGTGAAAGGGAATCGAAGAGAATAAGCAAAATTTGGAATTCGAAAGGATTATCCAGTAAAATGTTTTGGGTGTGGATAAAATAAATGTCGTAAGAAAGGTGAGACATGCCTCAATGTGGTATCAGAAAACTGACATGCGTGGAATTTAGACAATTTTTAAGCTCGTAGTAACAGTAGGCAACAATAAATAAAGGGAAGTAAGAGTGACTTAGCGGAAATATTATACATATTCCTTTTTACATATATGTTTCGGCTAAAGTCCGAAGTGCAGCTACACCTAGGTTTAGACGGTTAAACCTAAGTATAGCCTATACAAGTATTACACTTGATGATGATAATGTATTTAAATTCATCTGATAACATTTTTCACATCATTAAAATTCTTACTAATATTATAAACGTGAAAGTTTGTAAGAATGGATGTCTGGATGTCGGGATGTTTGTTACGCTTTCACGCCTAAACGGGTGGACCGATTGAGATGAAATTTTGTATAGAGATGGCTTAGACCTTGAAATAACACATAGACTACATAAGTACTCCGGGTAAAACCGCTGGGCGCAGCTAGTTTTTATATAAAGATACTACTTCACCATTTTTTTTCATTTCATCATTGCAATTCAATCAAACGCAGAGAGAAAACTTTATAAAACATTAATGCCTTCCGACCATTACATAAATCTAGAGGATTTACTATGAAAACTCGATGCGAAATAAACAGGATGAGAAACGAGTGTTATCACGTTATAAATTTTCCATTCTATTGTAATGAAATAGCCAATAAATTGTCACTTTATAGCGACTGTGGATATGATTTAGAAGGGTCCGTGGTTGGAACTTACCCCTCGTAATGTACCGACTATGACATTTCGAAAGTAGGGACTTAAATGTCTGACAATGTTATTAAATATGGGGATCGAATACAATAGTGGTGTCTAAGAAATGTGTGTCCATAATGTGATGCGAGGGTCTTTGCAATATTTATTGACAAAGTTGATTCAATATAATATGCTTGCATTATTTAACAGTCTTGCACAGTAAATTTACACATATACATTATACACATAATATATGTATATTCCTTACTTTCTGTGTAAGAGAGAGAGAACCAAAAGAAGATTTTGATCATCGATAATAACATTATTGCTGACGTTAAGCCTTCTGCGTAGCGACACCAATTCGCTGTTTTTTTTTGGTTTACTCTCTATTAACGGTGGCTGATCATACAAGTTAAATTAACACAGTTTAAAAATAATATTCCTAATTAAATCATCAGTTTGTTGCTAGTGGATGTTGTTCAAAGCAACACAATTTGAGACGGTAAACATACAGAAATGTTTCTTCTTGGCTGCTAATTTATTTGCCCAGCGAGTATTTATATCCTCGATTGCAGAATCTAATTCATTAATGTTGTTTTGAAAAGATTCTTTAGTAAGATTTACTCTACAGAAGATTTTATTCTTCTTGACTTTAACGTAGTGTTTCTCAATGAAATAAATTCACAGTCGTATCAGTTATTTGGTTTTAATAATGTTACTAATTTTGCCTTCACCTTCAATTAGACTATGTTAAGTATATTTTGTAATCAATCGATTATCTTGTCTCATTGTTTCGTTTCTTTACTAATTGTTATCGTAATAACGTTACATGAGACAATTACTCTTAATGCCAATGATGTTCAATAACAATTTATTTTGGCGGACTTCACAGTTATAAAATCTATTAACATCTAAGATTCACCTAAGATCAGATCAAAAGATAAGATCAGATTCATCTAAGATTTTTTGTAGCGTCCGTGGCCCAGTGGTCATACGTCCGGCTTGTAAGCCAGAGGCCCTGGGTTCAAATCTCAGTGTGGCAAAGATTTTCGCCTGGACGCTACCGTGTTTCGGAAGGCACGTAAAACTGTGGGTCCCGGCTGTTTCCTATAAGATACGTAGGAGGCAGTCGTTAGGTCATGTTGCAGGCCTTGTAGGAATCTTGGCGACCTGAAACTGCAACATATAGGTTCGCCACACAACCTATAAATTGTGATTTGACTCTGACAGTGTAAGTAGGGTAACCTGTTTTGTTGGAGTATAAACCCCAATTATTATTATTTTTTTTTTTATTACAGCAGGGCTAACGCAAGACGACAAGACTTTCGAGATTTTAAATCAAAATTATCTAATCGAATATAAAACTCAACTTTAAGACAGCGACGTGTTTGGACATAATAATAATAATGATATTTCACACGTGATCTATGTCGTATTAGCCCTGCTGGACAAAACAATTGCTGCGGTATGCAAGACTCAACATATAATTACACCACCACAGTTTATAATATTATCCTGATTGTTGCAAACTTCCCAGAATATTCATCATCAATTCAAGCAGGTAATTCTAAAGGTATATTGTCTATTGACTTCACACAAATTCGCTTGTCTGTGGAACATTTGCCCTCGATACACCATAATGCAACGGAAACGTATGCGCATCGACCGCAATTAATTTGAACCGCATTGTATCCTGTACGGACGCGTAACTGTACTCAGCCGGTGGTATTTAAACATGCATTTTAATGTTAATCGCTTACGAGTTAATCTTTGTGTCTGTCTTTTCTAGGAATTTCAGTTTCTTCTATTTTGTAAGGTAACGAATGCAATTTCAGTCAAACTTCCAATACAAGAAATCAAATGGTACAGGTGACAAAGACGTAAGTTGCTGGACTAAAGTGTATTATTATACCTATTAGAATGGTTGTTTAGAGAATCACACAACAAGCACATCTAATTTAAGGTATATTTTATTAAAATTTCCTCAAAGAGTTCTAAAATAATAAAAAAGCATTGCATGCAGCAATACTTCTGTAAAAGAATATGTAAAGATAAAAGTAGTTACAGCTAAACCAATAAATATCACCTGATATTGGGTATAAACTATAAACAGAAATGATGACATCATGTACGATAAATAATCGTAGTTAAATCTTAGACGATAAGATTAAAATGCATACAAAAAGGAATAGATAATGTAGAGAGGACAAATAACCATATCAATGATGGAGTAGTTGTTTTGAAAAGTACTTTGCACTAATATAAACTGTTGTAGAAGCCAGGGAGGGAATTATTCCGCCATCTAGCATTTAGTATTCTATTTACCATCAACGGGTGCATCGTCGCTTAACATCACGCGAAAGCATGGTCAAAGGCTAACCAATAATGGATAAAAATAAAAATGAAGGTGGAATTGTTATAAAATGCATTCTGAATATATTTGGGGTTTATACTCCAACAGAACAGGTTACCCTACTTACACTGTCAGAGTCAAATCACAAATTATAGGTTGTGTGGCCAACCTATATGTTGCAGTTTCAGGTCGCCGAGGTTCCTACAAGGCCTGCAACATGACCTGACGACTGCCTCCTACATATCTTATAGGAAACAGCCGGGACCCACAGTTTTACGTGCCTTCCGAAACACGGTAGCGTCCAGGCGAAAATCTTTGCCATACTGAGATTTGAACCCAGGACCTCCGGCTTACAAGTCGGAGGTATGACCACTGGGCCACGGACGCTACAATATACTATATGATTACTGTATATTCGATTGCAACTAAATAATTTATTCATATTAATATCAGTCCATCTGCAGCATTCATATCATACCTATCTAATTGACAGGCACTAATGAACAAAGTGGGACGCCAGTTCCCCGAAGGAAATCAGCAATCCTGCCATGCAGAAATTAACTTAATGACAAAGTTATAAAGTCTACTTCGAGTTATAAATGCATAAGATACTTTGATAGACCAAGTTTAATTAAGAAAGTTATGATGTGTGCTGTTTATTAACTCGATGAAGACGGTTGTTCAGACTTGTTAATCTATTTGGGGTCTCTCTAGAAACATGTCTGGATGTTACGTAACTACTGAATAAGTTATACCTACCTAATACTATATTATTTACTGTTAAATTTTGTTAGTGATTAGGAACTTCACTAACTTTGTGGACAACTTTGTAGGAATCAAGTACCATCTGGTGACGCGGTTGCGAGTGAGCGGGTAAATTATTGCGGATGGACATATGATAATGAATAGAGAAATACTGTATCACATTGAGGAACAGAACCAAGAGAGCAGGCACTAACCTATTGCAAGCTGGCAGCTCCCGCTGGGCACATGGACGATGGATCCTGTTCTTTTTCTTGCTCGATGTTTATTCAATAGTCTTATGTAATTAATAAAGTATATTATGCACAAACACAATGTCTGGGTAGATTGAGTAGATTCACTAACACAATATGCGGTGTCGCGGTTATTTAATTATTAAAAATGCAGAGCAAAATTAATGCGTCAACGCCATTTTTTCACAAGAGACAGAAGGGAGCGGGAATTCAAATTGTCGACTCAAGCGTCGCGACCGGCCTCGCTCATTGGTCGCTTGGGCAATGCAAAGGCGCGCCCACCACTAGATGGCGCCTGTTACCTCTTGCTGTGATACAGTAGAATAAATATTAAAGCGCGCAAACACACTCCCCGGCTTGAAAAACCGCAGGGTTTTCAAAGATAGGTGGGAAAAAGGAGGAGTGCTATCTAAGTATGCACTGTATCGCATGAAAGAGTGATGCGGTAGAATAATATAGTATGTGTGGGGTGAAGTTTATATAATAAATAATATGAGCAATATGTGTATATGATAATTACTAAAATAAATAGGTAGGTATAGTTGGTAAGCGATTTATACTATTGAGATGGAAGGGGGCACAATTTTACTACAGGGCGTCTGAAACATCCAGCAGTAGAACGCACTAACGCGGCACGGATAGTTCCGTCACTTCCAGGGTAGACTTGCTCGATAATGCCTGTTGGCCACCTCAATGGAGGCGTGTCATCCTGATGTATGAGAACAAGGGTACCCGTTTGAACTTGTACGTCCGGCGTGTTCCATTTTTGCCGCGCCTGAAGCGTATGCAAGTAATCTACATGCCACCGTTTCCAGTAACTCTGAACTAAGCTGTCCAGGAGTTGTTTTCGATTGGTTATCGTTCGAGAAGTATCGACTTCAAGAGCCGGCAAAGATTGCAACGGCGTCGTATTCAAGAAATGAGCGGGGGTCAATATTGAGTGCGGCTGATCACTTAATAAACAGAGAGGTCGCGAGTTTAAAATACACTCAATTTGAGTAAGAATTGTCAGTAGTTCTTCGTAGCACAAGAGCTGCTGACCAATAGTGCGGTATAAGTGCGTTTTCACACATTTAATATTGGCTTCCCAAGCTCCACCCCAGTGAGGTGCCTTGGCTGGAATGGTTTTCCAAGCGATTCTGCGGTTGGTTAGCTCATTGCGGAAGGCCGTTGTGGTAGCTTGTGCTGATAGGAACGAATGTATTTCATCCAATTGTCTTTTTGCGCCTATGAAATTGGTACCGTTGTCCGAGTACATGCATGCTACGGGACCTCGTCTTGACAAAAAACGTTTGAAGGCATCTAGAAACGTTTCTGTTGAGAGATCTGATGCAATTTCAAGATGTATGGCTCTGGTAGTCAAGCACGTGAAAAGTACAATGTAGGCTTTCTGACTACGTACCCCGCGTTTACGGGTAAGCGTTATGGGTAAAGGTCCAGCATAATCTACGCCAGTATGTGTAAAGGCCTTGGCTTCTTCCAACCGAGCGGCTGGGAGGTCAGCCATCATAGGCGTTGGATGCGAAGGTGTAACTTTAAAGCAGAAATTACATTTGCGTATGCGCTGGCGTATTATGTTCCTGGCGGAAATTATCCAGTAACGTTGTCGCAATAACGACATGACAAGATGAGAGCCAGTATGACAATTAGAGCGATGACAATCGTCAATGATCAAATCAATTATGTGATCACGACGAGGCAGTAATATTGGATGGCGGTTCACATAAGGTATATTCGCGTTCTTCAGTCGACCACCGACTCGAAGCAGTCCAGTTTCATCCACGAATGGGTCAAGTTTTCTTAATGCGGGCGAGGGTAGTTTACCCTTTTTAATATTACGAATTTCTTCTGCGAAAAATTTCTCTTGCAAGTTCTGCAGTATTATGGTTTCAGCGACTTCTAAATCTGAAGCTTCAATTGATGATGAACGTGGCAGCTTACGAGCAAAGCGTAAGACATACACCACAATGCGGAGCAACTTCTTCCAAGAAGACACTCGCAGAGAAAGCTCGAGAAGCGGTGGATCTTCAGACTCAGTGATTGCAGTTAGCGTAATCGATGGTTTCATTTCAGGTATGGCGTCTTTCGCGAAAGAGGGGTCAAACGGCGTAATAGGCCATTCGCAAATGGGGCTGTTAAGCCACGGCGGCCCGTTCCACCATAAAGGATGGTCTATTATCTGGGAGGGCAGCAACCCTCTGGATACGGCATCGCTAGGGTTCAATACGCCTTCTATATGGAAAAAACGCTCAGGAGCTAGCAGCTGGTGAATTTTGGCTACTCGATTTGCGACGAAAGTTTGCCATCTATGCGGTGATGAGTGGATCCACGACAGTGCGACCGTGGAATCCGAAAATGCGTATGTATCTTTAATCTGGTAGCGATCCTGGAATGCGGTGTGTACTTGATTGACGAGTCTAGCGAGAAGATAGGAGGCGCATAGCTCCAATCTTGCCAGCGAGACTGTTTGAAGCGGGGCTACTTTAGATTTCGAGCAAACTAGGTGAACAGATATGTCTCTGTTCGGATGTTCTACGTGCATGTATATGACACACCCGTATGCCTTAATGCTTGCGTCTCCAAACGCCACTATGTTAACCTTACAGCCTTTAGAGATCCCAAGATGGCGCGGTATGTCTAGGTTACCGAGAAGCGGCAATTCTTCTTTGAATTTAAGGAAGCGGTTGGTAATATCGGCGGGAGCGTCATCGTCCCATCCAATTTTAGCGGTCCAGAGTTCTTGCATGAGAATTTTTGCATAGAGGATAACTGGCGCAACAAACCCCAAAACGTCGAATAAGCGGGCAATAGTAGATAAAATTGCGCGTTTTGTGTTCGTTTCAGTTGCTGCGGATGTGGTGAACGAAAAAACGTCAGCCGTTGGTATCCATTTCAATCCAAGAATCTTTAGAGTGTCATTATCGTCTGTGAATTCAATGGGTGCACGATGTGACTCTGGTAGGTGAGCAAGAAGCTCTGGTGAGTTAGATGCCCATTTTACGAGCTTGAATCCACCAGCATCGAAAAGAGCTAGCAGTTCGTCTGCTAATTGTTCGCCTTCCTCAACCGTGTGCACGGACGTGGTCAGGTCATCCATATATAGCTCTTTACTCGCCACTTCAGCAGCGAGAGGAAATCGTTCGCGTTCGTCATTTGCCAACTGACGAACCGTTCTCATGGCTAAAAATGGGCTGCAGCGGAGACCAAAGGCTACAGAATTGAACTGCCAGATGCGCAGCGGCTCAGTGATGTCGAAGCGGTATAGAATTTTCTGGTATTTGCGGTCGCTCTCATTGAGCAGAATTCTTAAGTACATCTGTTGTATATCGGCGGTTATAGCAATTTTAAAGCAGCGAAAGTTCAGGAGCAAGGAGAATAAGTCTGATTGTAAGTTAGGGCCAGTATGCAATAAATCATTTAAAGATACGCCACTATCCGTTTTCGCGCTGGCATCCAAGACAACACGAGTCTTAGTTGTCGATTTGTCCGGGCGCAACACAGCGTGATGCGGAATGAAATATCCTTCTGCTAATGTTGAAGGCGTATGTGGAATCTCTGATAGATAGCCTTTGTTGATATAATCTCCTATAACCTCATTGTATGCTTGGCGTAGGGCCGGAAGGGCGGTAAACTTTCGTTCAAGCGAGGCTAGTCGGCGTTGAGCGGTTGTGAATGAACTGCCTAATCTTGCAAGTTCACCCTGGAATGGCAAAGACACGACGTATCTGCCGCTAGTATTTCTAGTAACTGTTTCCTTATATAGTTGTTCGCATTCATGATTTTCCGGACTGGTACAATTTGCGGAAGGAACTTCCTCGAGCTCCCAGAATTTCTCAACATTATGGTGTAGTTCATTTACTAAAGGACCGAAGGACCAGGATATATCATTGGGGTTTGCTATCTCCCCGGCGATTATATATCCAAGCGATGTTTGTAGGGCATATAGACCCGATTGTGAACCGTCCGAAAGATCAGATGAATCCTGTTTGATGGGCGGCGGTATTTTGTCGTCGAGTAAAATCATGGCAAATATTTGCGTGCCTAGAATGGCATCAATTTCTCCTGGTGACTTCCAGTTTTCATCTGCCAAGGGAAGACCCTTGAGATGATCTAACATTGACGTGGAGACCACTTTAGTAGGTAGTTTGTCTGTTATGTTATCTACTACTAATAGCGTAGCGGTGTAGCGAGTGTCTGACAGCCTCGATTGTATTGTCAGTGTGACGTAACCCTTAATGGGCGTAGACGACGACCCCACAGACCTAAGAGTGGAGTTGTTAAGCGGGTTGATTTTTAATTTTAGTGCTTTGCAACGCTGTCTTGTTATTATATTATTCTGTGAAGCGCTGTCTATTAAGCACCGAAGTGTAAAGCGTTTCCCTTGAATAGGTACGTGAACCTCAGCGGTAGGTAAGACGATTACCTTGTTTAATTGATTGCGGGTAGTTGTATCTTTATGCGAATGTAAAACGAGTGAGTCTACTGGCTGGCCTGACCCAGATGCCGCGGTCAGCAGAGGCTCCTCGAGCGGGTGCGGTAAAGCGGTGTGTAAGCACACAGAGTTCGAAGTCTTCGAAGTTGCGGTATGATTAGGATTGGTAGCAGTGGCAGAACTACTGCCAGCAGCTGGTGCGGTAGTGTTAGCGGCTAAAGCGCCTTGATCACTATTACGACATAATAAGGAATGATGTCGCTTAGTGCAAGTTTTGCAAACGTTTCGTGAAGCGCAGTTCGACGTAGTGTGAGACGCGCTGAAGCAGTTAATACATAAGCGGTTTTCCTTTGCGAAATTGAAACGGTTGCTTACAGACAATTTCTTAAATGCGGAGCACTCATACAGGTGCATGTGATTTGAAGATTTACAGCAAAGGCAGGAACGTTTATTTGAAACGCCCTCTTCTACTGTTGCGAAAGTATGTGCCACTTTAGTGTGAGCAGCGCCTTGTGAACGAGAATGTGAGCTGTTGCTGTTGTTGGTGCGTGCAAGAGAGACTTGCTTCCCACTATTTAAGCTTGTCCTGTCCAAGACCTTAATACGGTGCCGAATGAAGTCGACTAAGTCCGTACTGGAAGGTATATCTTTATTTCGGATAGATAATTCGAAGCTCTGCACCACCTTCGTATCTACCTTCTTTAATGCTATGTGGGTGAATATGAAATCAGCCAGATTATCTATATTCAATAGCTTCAACGCGGCCCAAGCAGCATGTACTCGCTCAATAAAGTTATTTAGTGAAGCAGCAGAATCAGTTGCGGGTTTGGCATCGAGAATTTCGTTCAAATATGTCGAGCCTAGTAATCTTTTATCCTGATAACGAGCCACCAGCGATTCCCATATAACCTTATAATTACAAGCTTCTGGTGTTATACCAGCGAAAGTATTAAGAGCAGCACCACTAAGCTTTGACATTAAATATTGAATGCGCATATTATCATTTAATTTGTCATTATCATGAACATTTGTTTTGAAGCTTTGGTAAAATATTGGCCATGTAGCAATGTCACCCGAGAAGCTCTTTAATTCTAAAGGAGGTAAGCGGCATTTGTATTCAAAATCATCAGCACTTTGACCTTTGGTTGAGGTGGTAGCAACATCACCACCTTTGGACAATAAGGTTGCCCGAGTATGTTGTATGCTCGAGTATAGCGTTTCAAAAGCAGACCAGTTACTAAAGTTGAGCTTACAATCTGGATCTTCTTCTAACATTAATGTATTGTGTTGATC
This sequence comes from Hemithea aestivaria, assembly GCA_947507615.1. Classification (NCBI taxonomy): domain Eukaryota; kingdom Metazoa; phylum Arthropoda; class Insecta; order Lepidoptera; family Geometridae; genus Hemithea; species Hemithea aestivaria. The sequence goes on from OX382331.1 coordinate 15,032,332, forward strand.
GCATAAGTCATTAAAAGTTGTATATAATTTTTCAATATTAGCAGTAGCGGCAATAAATTCTTGTTTACTTCTTAATTCTATATCAGACTTATTTAATTTCTTTGATGATTCATAAAGCGATGTGATATGAGCAAATATAGCCTCTTTTTTGGCAATAACAAGTTTAATTTTAGATTCTAAATCCATTTTGGCAAGTACTATTTAATGTTGTAGCAAATAGACCAAAACCAAGTGTAGCAAATTATAGGAAATAAGCGAGGAAAAGGTATGTACCTGTATTATATTACAGTTTATTCGACCAAGTATTAAATCACAACAATATGAGAATTGAATATTTAGTCGGAATAAACAACACTAAATTATTTTATAAGTTCAAATAAATTTAATGAATTTACTTCCAGAATAAGTCCACTTGGAATGTAAACTAATAGTTATTTGAGAATAAGTCTGTTTAAATAAATTAATATTATTTATTTTCAGAATAAGTATGCTTAGAAAATAAATATTTGTTGTTTCCAGAATAAGTACACTCAATGAATAAAGTAATAGATATTCCAGAATAAGTATGTTTATGGAATAAAATAATAGTTATTTCCAGAATAAGTACACTCAATGAATAAATTAATAAATATTTCAGAATAAGTCTGTTTAGAGTGTAATTTCCAGAATACGACCGTTTGCCAGAATAAGCCGTGGACAGTCGAGCGGTTCACAATAACAAATCGAAGCCGGTGAATGTATTTAGGTATTTGACAGGTAAATTACTAATTATAACTTATGTACAGTAATGACACAACAATATATTAGGTAAATGTTATTAAATTTCTCGAAATTGTTTATATTATGTAGGCAATATTGAGAAATTCCAATGGAAGTTGTGAAAAAATGGTAAATATTGAATATTATGCGTAGTGCGTTCGTTATGTTAAATATAGTTATAAATTTAGTTAGTTAAATAGAGTTAAGTTGTTGTAATTTAAGAATATGTAAGTAATAATGTTAATAAAATAAATAAATAGGTAAATTGTCTGACATAGGTATTTAGGTTATAAATTGACACTAAAATATTAATTATTGTTAGTGTATTTGTAGGAATTATGTACTGAATGCGAGTGACAATGTATTTTAATGTAAATATTTAGGTATGCGGTGAATATAAGAGATATTATAATCGAGATTCGGGAATGTATGAAACTATTTTAGTAGGTATTATTGCTGTTTTGCGGGTATAAGAATGAAATAAATAACCGAATAAGGTTATAAATTTGCGGTTTTAATATGGAACAGCAATAATATGGGTTATAAATATGAGATTTATCCAACGATAGCTTTAGAAAGTTCTGGTTCAATCCAGGCCGAAGTGACCAAATTTTGTGGTGACGCGGTTGCGAGTGAGCGGGTAAATTATTGCGGATTAGGAGTGGGCGTTAAGTCAACGAACGGCTTTTTTTAACTGTTAATCTAATGTTAACGAATTAACAGTTTTTTGTTTACTGCAAAACCCGCTAAATCTATCAACTGTTACATTCAACGATTTTGGCAATGCGTTTTTTTTATTATCTCAACGAAAAGGTATTCAAAAGTCGCTAACGTAATCTGAAGCTGTTAACGCAAAACCAGTTAAAATTATCTATTTCTTCTGCGTTGAAAGAACGAATAGAAACGGAATATGCCGAGTGAACGCGAGGGCGCCTATGTGAGCGAGCGAGACGCCGCTAGCTTAAAATTGTACGAGCGAGAGTGAGAGATATCTATGTTTCTAAGTTCGCTTGCTACTATTAACTACTACGTTGCCGTTGGTACAAATCTGTTACATTAATGAAAACCTGTTAATAATGTTAACGGCTTTTTTAACTGGTTAACATAATGAATTTAACGGCTTCGTTGCGTTAACCCAAAAATCGTTAACGACCCACCACTATTGCGGATGGACATATGATAATGAATAGAGAAATACTGTATCACATTGAGGAACAGAACCAAGAGAGCAGGCACTAACCTATTGCAAGCTGGCAGCTCCCGCTGGGCACATGGACGATGGATCCTGTTCTTTTTCTTGCTCGATGTTTATTCAATAGTCTTATGTAATTAATAAAGTATATTATGCACAAACACAATGTCTGGGTAGATTGAGTAGATTCACTAACACAATATGCGGTGTCGCGGTTATTTAATTATTAAAAATGCAGAGCAAAATTAATGCGTCAACGCCATTTTTTCACAAGAGACAGAAGGGAGCGGGAATTCAAATTGTCGACTCAAGCGTCGCGACCGGCCTCGCTCATTGGTCGCTTGGGCAATGCAAAGGCGCGCCCACCACTAGATGGCGCCTGTTACCTCTTGCTGTGATACAGTAGAATAAATATTAAAGCGCGCAAACACCATCTTTACTTCTGCTGATTCCTTTCTATCTTTTCTTTTTTTTGGCTTTAGTCTTGGATGGATCAGGTATTTTTTTTTTCTAAGAATACGACTACAATGTCGTAATAAAATAGGTTCGAAAACATCTCAAACTTAATCTTTCACTCCTTTACTACATACTTCGTACTCAGCCGAGTTAAAATAAAATAACATAATGAAACTTCCAGGAATGTGCACCACGTCTCCCAGTAACAGTTTTAACAGAATTTTATTTGTGGAAAACACCTTTACATGAAATAAAAGGTCAGCTATCATTTTTACAGGCGCAAGCTCTCAGCGTTATTGCGATATAAACTGAAAGTTTGACGTCATATCGGGACAGCTCCAATGGCGATATGTTTTGTGATCTTTGGGCTGTTTTTAGGGTTCCGTACCTCGAAAGGAAAAAACGGAACCCTTATAGGATCACTTTGTTGTCCGTCTGTCTGTCTGTCTGTCTGTCAAGACCCTTTTTCTCAGGAACGCGTGGAGGTAACAAGCTGAAATTTATAGGAAATACTAAGGTTTATTGCTTCTTAGAGCTGTGAAAATTTCAAACTTCTAGGCCAACGCAATCAAAAAATATAGTCGAATATGTCGCAAATTTCAGCAAATTTTCGACATTACCAAATAAATCAAAACCTACGGGGCACTTCCCGTGAACTCAGAATCTTGAAATTCGGCACGAAGCAACACCTTAGAGCACTAATAAAGGAAAAATTGCGAAATCCATAAATTTTTATTTGCATCATATGAAAAAAATATTTTGAATAATTTTATACCTACTACCCCTTTTCTCATGAACGCGTAAACGTATCAAATTGAAATTCATATCAAATACTCAAGTCTATAATACCTTTAAACTGTAATAAAATCAAATCTCTATGTCAACGCATTCAAAAGAAACAGCAATTTTAGTCGCAATTTTAAACTCGCAACTACTCTCAAAAAATCAAAACCTACAGGGTACTTCCCGTGATCTCAGAATCTTGACATTTGGCACGAAGCAAGTCCTTAGAGCACAGATAAAGGAAAAATTGCGAAAATTGTATATTTTTAGTTACATCATATAAAAAACTATTTTTAATAATTTCATACTTACTACCTTATTTCTCATGAACGCGTGCAGGTATTAAACTGAAATTCATATCAAATACTAAGGTCTATAATACCTTTAAACTGTAATAAAATCAAACCTCTATCACAACGCATTCAAAAGAAACAGCAATTTTAGCCGTATTTTTTAACTCGCGACTACTCTCAAGGAAATCAAAACCTACAGGGTACTTGCCGTTAACTCAGAATCTTGAAATTTGGTACGCAGCAACGTCTTAAATTACAGGCACAGGAAAAATTGCGAAAACTGTAAATTTTTAGTAACATCATATAAAAAAATATTTTTAATAATTTTGTATTTACTACCCTTTTCCTCAAGAACGCGTACAGGTATTAAATTGAAATTCATACCAAATACTCAGCTTTATAATAACTTTAAGCTGTAAAAAAATCAAACATCTATGTCAACGCAATCAAAAGAAACAACAATTTTAGCCGCATATTTTCAAACTCGCAAGTACTCGCAAGGGAATCAAAACCTACAGTATATAAAATTATACCCACTTTTCCTTAGGGTTCCGTAGAAACCCGTAGGTTTGTACGGAACCCTCGGTGCACGAGTCTGACTCGTACTTGACCGGTTTTTTATATCTTATCACGTGCATTAAACTCAGAAAGTTACGAGGGAACATCAAAGAATCAGGCTACTCTTGCGATTTTTGTTTCAATATATAAAATGGATTTTATGATAGCCCAAGTAAAAAAAAAGTTACCAAGGGCTTTCCAACTCTGCATCTGGAGTTATTGTCACTATTTTTGAGTAAATTTACGAGACTCATAGGACCGACAATCGGCATCGATATTCTGGGCACATAATTCTTACGGTTTGACACGAATCTTCATGCGGTGTAACGCGCAGAATGGAAACACCAAATACTGCTACCTACCACAGTACCCAAGTAGAATAAGCCACGTTTTGCTGAACGCGATCAGCGAATAATAAAGAATAGCCAATGGGCAAACTCTATAACTATTCACTGACAATAATGTACAAACGTGAGCTAGCAGTTAATAAATCAACATTCTATTGAAGTGGCTAAGTCATTTGTATATTCATTGCATCCCGTATGATTTGAATGCCCGCATGTCAACGGATCAGATTGAGAGGCAATTGAATAAGTGGGCCCTGATAGACCTTGTGATGTCCGATAGCATTCCTCGAGCGAAGGCAATCAGGATATCTATAACTATCATCTTTGTATGTTTAGGACGGTTGCTTGCTGGTCGACCTTTTACCTTGTACCTACGATTGCTTTTATGTTAATCTGTTTCATATTTTGAACGATTCAATGTTTATATCAGTTTGTTTTGAATAATATGTACTTGAATGTTTTATGCAACGAGTAGGTCTTTTAGCCAAATTTTCGTTTTTGACTAAACGATTTTTTAAAGCTACCCTTGTACACCTCCTGCAGCATAAGAAAACTGTTATGACTGTTACGGATCTATTTGGGTGGTGCCCGACAATAAATATTACGGAAGATTGAAAAGGTTCAATTAAACAGGTAAAACACTACATATTATTTTATCTTTTGTTTTAAAATAAAAACAAACACTTTATAGTTACGACGCGGTGACTACAATAAACAAATAAAGTAGTCACAGTAATGGTAGGCCAATGCACTTCCATCTAATTGCGGCGATAAAGCACTACCGTTACGATTCAAACACTCTTCACCATATTTAAAATACTCATTTCAATAAAAAGCCTCAAAAGTAACACATTTAGGAGAAGTAAAACCTCAAATACACGCTTTCCCTAATTTGACCATAAAACAAGGACACTCTAAAACACAAGTAATGTTTGGAACTTTAAAAGGTTTTAAACGCACCTCACGTGAGCACTCACTGTGCTTTTATGAGACAAGAGATAAAATATATGGGTGAAGTTGAAGATACGAGATAGATCAACACTGACCTCGTAACCCTGACATGGAAACTAACTAAAAGTAGCATTTTAGTCAACAAACGAATCCCAAAAAGGCATAATTTCTTTTGATCCTGCGTAAGATAAATTCCTTTAACGAAAAAATCCTAAAATTCCTTCAAACTTTTATGGCTGTTATTATCGTGCACACGCAAAAGTTCAAGTCCAGTGTAATCAGAGCCAAGCTAAATATAAATGCTTACTGAAGAACAAACAAGTTATTCGCATGCAGTCATGTGTAAAGATTGATAAGGTGTCAGAACCTTATGGACGGTCCGAAGGCCTGGGGCAAAGACATTTTGGGTCGAGCGAAGATTATCTCTGATCTGACATTGCTGTGAAATTGACGAGGTCAAACGGTGAACTTGGTTTTGGAATTTTGACTGGAAGTAGGTCCCAGGGTGATGGATTGGTGAACGTGATGTTAAGAAAAGAGATTGTTGTTAACACATAAATATTTAATGTTTGATGATATTGTGTACCTAGTATCTACCTACAGAAATGCCTTATTAAGCCATGTCGCCGTCGCGAGCTGTTCGATGCGTTCTAATTGACGCGTCCGACTTTAGCTTGTACATTGTACAAAGTCTGGTCTATTGGATCGTGTAGGAGCAAACCGCGCGTGACCCACGGTGTCGTGCGAAAGTGTCGCCGTTGTAAATGTCCCCCGTTTATGTCGCGCGGTGTAAAGACTCTATTGAATCACGACGGAGAATTTATGGAATCCGTGAAACGATGACATTTTGTGGAACTTTCTTGATTCGGCTAAGGGCTTCGATTCTCTACGGTATCTGTTAGGAATTTTAACACCATGTTTTGTAAGTACTGAGAATTGACAGTACAATTCTGTGAAACATTTTACAAATACTGAGCACAGTTGCTTCATTTGTAATAGGGATATTTAACAAGACTCAAAGCAAAGGAAGAAGGAAACAAATCAAAGAGAAAGAGAAATCAATAACCTAAATATTAGTATTACAGGCTCAGAGCTTCATTGAAATGAAACCCATGCAACGGAAGCTGAAAATCAGAACACAGTTCCAATATATCATTTTGGTGTAGCCAAGTTAGTAAAACGGTTTTATAACATCATATTTTACAGTATTGATGCGGAAGTGTTATTATTTGCATTCGTAGGTCAGAAAATAGCTAACACTAATGCAAATTATGCGGAAGACGTGAGCTCCGACGCGGTCATCGCTTTACTTTCCTTTTCGATTATAATTCATCTATTGAACGTTTATTATGTCCGTAGTTTTCTATCACAACGTGTTAACGATATAACACTCTATTAATTATATAAGAAACTGTTTAACCTGCTGAGTTCTCATGAATATCTATAAATTTATGAGAAAGAAGGAAAAGTACCATCTTTCTACAGAGCAACTATTTTTGGCGCGATCTATTGTTTCAGCAGGGCTCTCAGGATGTCAAACAAAATATTATTAGTACGAGTACCTTGTACCTCTTATGTATGTTATAAAATAAATTGTATTATACATATTGTATGCATGATTTTTATATAAGTTACGATTAGAGGTCGAATATTCATAGCTAACGGGTATTCTAGGTAGGTGATGTTTTTTTATCGAGAAGTAATAAAGTACTTATTTTAAAAATGATCATAACGGACTATAATTAAGCTTGACTCTTAAAATATTCAAAAACCGTGCCAAGTAATAAATTTAATCGAATATTGTGGCAGCGGCACTCATAATAATGCGAGTAATAAAATCACATTCTTGATTATTGAGATATCAAACCGGTGAGATTAGCATTCTTGAAGAAAATAAACGATTTAACTCACGCTTCAATAAATTTCGCGAAATGGTTCCGACTGATCGTAAATAACTACTCGTATCTTATGTAGCTTATACATTACATTGTTGCGCTGATCGAACACTTATCTACCTTCTAGATTTAATTTATTCGCAATCACTTCTCGATGCTATAACTTATTTTTTATCTAACATGAACTTCCTACTAAAAAATGAATACTTAAAAAATCTCCATCCGGTAGGACCAAATTTAAAATTATATTAAAAATGCTCCAATTTTTTTCTTTAACCACGATCTCGCGTGATGCTAAGCAACAATAATGGTATCAACAATTTTTCAGTTAAAAATGTTTTTGTCATTCCCTTTATTTTATTAAGCATACTTAGAATACCTTATATTTGTTATTGTCAGAAGTTTAGTAGATTAATAACTAAAAACTTAAGAATACCTGTTTAGAATATTTTCTACGAGCTCTACGTAAAACTAAATCATGTCTTATTTTTTCCGCTTCATAGCACGTACGGTCGTAAAATGTCAAGAAATAGCATGATTGTCTTTATTTATGAGGATACCTGCTCTAAAACGTGTCTTTCACAATTATTATTCAGATGTCCTGTAACTGTTATCGCTTTTTGCAATAAGACCGCCAATCGTTACACTAAGCTTATAAAAAAATATTTGTTAGTTAAATTTTTCTGTGTGGACCCGTGCGCACTTCGTAGCGCTTTACAGAAAAATTATATAATATAAGTATTATAAGTGTTTCTCTATTTCATTATACATGTTATGCTTAATAATTCGTCGTAAACGTCCTCGTAATCGCTTTAACTTTTTAAAATTGCATTAAAATCCGTTGCGTAGTTTTAGAGATCTAAGCATACCTATATAGGAACAGACAGACAGACAGACGGGAGGCAATTGTTTTAAACTATGTTGTAATGTTCTATTCCTTTCACTTTCGTATGTAGATGCATTAATCTCCACATGGGATACAATCATGAGTACTCACGTTCCTGTGATAGGGAGCACGACCATGCTTCAGTTTAGATTGAGATTAATATTTGCCCTAGTAGCTGGGGAATTTCACATCTTAGTTCCAAGCTGAGTAAGGTTATTTTAGGAAGAGCTGGACTATGGTTACAATAATATAATCATCATACATGTATCGCAAGAATGCTGTTGCTACGACTTAGTCAAATATTCTTGAAAGTAAAGTGTTGATGAGAGAAACAATAAGGTTTTATGAAACTTATACCAGCGCACTTTACTGCACTGCATCACTTCAACTTCCTACACCTTCGACTCGTAGGAATCCCTGCGATTAAAAGATAGATAGATACAAGTAAATAATTCTTAAATGCGTTTTTGAAAACTAACGTGAGAGTTATCCATATTATTATGTAAACAAACGACTAAAACTCACGGAAATAATGGTCGAAACTAGGCTCGACCCTGGGTTTCGGACAATTACGATGTCCTTCATCCGAATTTATTGTCCGAAACCTAGGGTCGAGCCTAGTTTTGACCATTATTTCCGTGAGTTTTAGTCGTTTGTTTACATAATAATAATTCTTAAATGTGCCAGGATATCTGTCTTTCTCCAGTAAGATACGAATTACCTTTGTAAGATCTTTGCCAGTGTGTTCAAGGGAATCGTTTTTATTGTAAAAATAGTCTCAAAAATACTTAAGTGAGTTTTCTTGAATGTATGAATCCTTACCATATAATTTAATGTCAACGACATCAATTCCTTGTTCAACATCTGTTTAGTATTCAACGTGCGTCACCAATTACAATCAACATCAACGTTCGCGGTAATTGAAGAAGGAATGTCGCATTCGCCGTTTTCAGATAATCCGGTCGTGCAATATGGAATTTTCTCTTTTCCATGTTGCAGAAAAACGCTGGTAAACTAAGGAAAAATTACTGTCGTCTTGGGAAAACTTTTGTGATTACTATAAAATGGGGATAAACTTTTGGATTTTTTTTAATTTCTTTTTTATGCGACGAAGTAAAAAGACGTGCAAGACGGTCTCCTGATGGTAAGTGATAACGCTGCCTATAATTAGTACAGTGCTACCCAGTAGGTACACTGCGCCAACGCTTCTTACTTGAGCGTCATAAGATGTTAAGACTCTTCACCCCAGTAATTTCACTAGCTACAGTGCCCTCCTACCGAAGCACAGTAATGTTTGCACATCACTGTTCAGGCGGTAGAATAACTGGCACTGTTGGGGTACCCACCTAGTCGACCTCCTGCAAAGGGACTTTCTTTGCACCCCGTCGAAATTTATTACTTAAGGCAAAGTTAACTAAGGTTTATTAATTACTAAGGCAAAATTACTGTCGTCTTGGAAAACATTCAGGCGAAGTTAGTGTGCCAGGAAAAGGTAATGTCTTGATTGCTTTTATAAGCATTGCAGTGTTAGTTGTTTTTGGGTATTTGCTGCTGATGCCAAAAATCTGCTAAAGCTAAATTTAGGAAATTATTTTCAATGTTGTAAACGGCTACACTTTCGTATTTAATTAGTTTGAAATGGCTAAAAAAGACGGAGTGACGGAGACTGTCTTGGCTGTAATTGTGTGTATATTGAAAATGAAAATTACAATGAAATAGGTAGTTGTACTGAAACATTTCAAAATAAAAGTATACTATAATTACTTATACCAATTTGGTATATTATTTTTTGTTTAAGTATATCAAGCACATTAACTAATACTTACTCTTTATTTTATTTGAAGTTGTTTTTCATTTACACAGAGATATATCATTATTTTATCCTCATATCCTACAAAAACCTATTATAGTGTTTGTAATGCAACTATGCAACTTTTTTTTTTGCAACTTGGCTCCGTTTATTGCATTTTTTCACAGTTAGCCAACATCGATCTATCGCATAAGCACCTTTCACTGTTACTGCATTATTATGGTAACATGCACCTGCTATTTTTTCGCCACGTATCAACTATTGTAGGGCATTGATGTTCGTATTTTTTGTTAAAAAGGTAGAGATGGCAATAATAAATCAAAAATGTTTATGTGCCTTTATAATATTTCTTATGATAAATTGGTACTACTTATGTCCTATTAAAAAATACAAACAATCAGTTCTCACGTAGGTTTAAAAAAATAATTATAATTATAAAAACTTATATTAACTATTTTTGCTTTACTTAGTCTAAGCTCAGTAAAAAGTGAATATATTTTTCTTAAAATCTTTTGAAGTCATCCAGAAACTCCGAAACACCTCAAAACCACTTCAGATATGAAGCGCGCTTTGAAAAATTAAGAGGCTATTATCGTCGGAAGCGGTTAAGATGGTTAACACCACATTCTTCCACTGAGAATCACGGAGGTAATCACATAATATCTCAAACTTCAGAAAGTCTACGAATTAAACAACATACAAATTATAACTTGAAAAACGTATTCATACTTAATAAAACTTAGGATTTAGTTAAGTTTAACCCCTGCTCTTCTTCGTATACATGTACGCCGTATTGTCAAACTCATTCAAAAAATGCTTTTAGACGTTTTGTTTCAGAATTAGACACTGGAATATGTAGCAATTGGAGCTGACCTTATAATGAAGCATCGTAAATCCAGACCTATCTCAAAGAAACCTACTATGTAAAAACTTCAATTTCAAACTAGCCCACGAGTCACGAGACGACGTAATCACAATAATTTACTTGCATTTCCATACCCCTAAAGCCGAGCTCAACCAGGGCAGTACTTTGCAGAAACGCATATTGAATAATCGCAATCGACCAGACAGATTGATGGATCGACCAGCTTCCACGACAAATAAGCTCTGTAAGGTATTCAGAACGCGCCATTGTAAAGTGCCTGTAATTACACTTATAACAGTTTTAATTACACTGGTCAACTGTGAAACGTGAAATTTGTCGCATACCCAACAATATCGCATCCACGCGTCGGTAAATATCCGTATTTAAAATGGCATATCATAGCGAAACAAGAAAGTTAAAATGTTTTTTCCTTTCGTCGGGCCGCGACGACATTCTATTTTAATATAGGCATCCGCTGCGCCGTTTACGGCTGTCCATCTTTCCTTTTGGGACACATCTTCGCCGGACCACATTCCGAATGAACCCTGCCAATTACGCGGGAACGAAATTCTGAATTTTTTTTACGTCATCCCGACCGTTCGTTCGTTCGATGACTTCGACAATCGCCGAGAACCAGTCGACGTGTCCATGTATGGCGTGTCTTGTTCCGATTTTCTAGCCCCATCGTAAGTTTCCACTTTTTTCCATCCGGCCCTATACTCGCGTGACATATTGGTGTCAATGCAACAATAAAATTTAACGTGCATTTATTCATAAACCCATCGTATCGAGTTCGTTAATACTGCGTGAATTGTCATCGAAAACGTCTTTTTACCGATACCCGACCTCTTAACCAATATTTGCAAACATTAAATCTTCAACCGAGACAAATGAGACGTGAAACCTTTTTGCTCGTCTGTTTAAATATAATTTGAATTAAAATCCAATATTTCTTTTAAACGTTTTACGGTCACGATTGATCGAAATCAGATCCAAGGCTGTTTACTGTTTAGTGATTCTATGCCGCTGCAGGATCGGAAAGTGAAACTAAATAGTTAACTAATTAGATCGATTACTCAAACGAGGATGGGCGAGACCAGTTGACACACGCCTGACTTTTCGGCGACACCACATGAATAATGCAACTTAACATTATTTAGGTGCGTTGTTCACGCTGTTGCCCTATTGACACCGTTTAATATCCTTGTTCATGATGCTCTATTGCTTGTCCTTCATTCCGTCAATATTGGTTATGAACAAAAGCTTGAAAGATTAATGAGCCGGACGCGACGTCAAAAATAATATTGGCGCTGAGTAATTGCACTTTCAAAACAGTAGCCAAGGTTACGAGAAATGAGGACTAGTCTGTAACGTAAACTGCTCATTGAAACTAATAATAAACACAAAACAATGAGGCAGGCGGCTTTAGATGCGAGCCATCACGTCAGAGCGGACATTTGTAAAACTAAATTCGATAAAGCAACTGCTGCTAAGAAAAATTAGCCATCAGAAATGAGATATGCTCTATATTTCAGACCCTGAAGATATTACAATTGAGTTTGTAATAAGTAATTTATATTTTGCAACAGTCGTAAAAATTGTCTGCGACACTAAGCATAAGGCATTAGGTCGAAGACGTGATTATATTCCGCAAATAGTGTGTACATAAAAGTGGATCAAGAGTCGTGGCATCCGTGTCCTGGCGGAAGGCCAACATGGCCAATTGAATGAGTGACGGTCAGAACAAAAAGGCAGACGGACAACGAACAGTCTATTTTAGTGAAGGAATATCTGAAGCACCTGAGTCAGCCAATCGAGTGATACGGCCATTGAGTTAGAGGAAATGCGTATTCGGTATCTGTTTACAATTGCTCCGCCACTCGGGGAACGTTTTGCACTGACAGCGAAATAGATGTAGCGCATTTTAAGATTATCTGAATCGATCATAACAGTGACGTTACTGCGGTATATACATAAATTTAGATCGTGAGTGAATTTGTTTGGATTTGAAACGGTCTGACTTTTATTGATGGTTGTAGACTCAAAAGTCAAAGATAAGACACGTGTGTCATAAAAAAATTGGATGAAGTGCAAACGAGTTTACAACATGGTTTTGTTGATATTTTGCTATTCGCAACATTAGCGAGGCAATTAACATATTTAAGATGGAGAAGATTTATTGGTGGAATAAAAATAATTGTAGTGGAGCATAAACTTTGATTTCTCTTGTAGAGCTGCAGCTACATTGGGTAGGGTCGCTGATCCTAATTGACGTCAGCTTAAATTCTAAATTCTTTACTAATTGGATCATGACTTTCTTTGACAAGCTTTCGTTGATTGTTGCTTTTTGTAAAGTTAAAAGTTTGTAAGCAAACGAGCGATAAAACAGAAAGAGGTTCTTTGAGTGTGTCAGACGTGACGGCCAAGCAAAGGGGTCTTGTCTTGGAGGCACTGAAGCACGTAGCGCGCCGCTCAGTTTGACCGACTCTCCTCAACAACGAACTGTAGGTAACATTTTACTAGTTCAATTCGTAAGATTTGCTTGGATTACACGCGCTACTTCTTTATCCCACTTAACTTTTTATTGTAGCGTAAAATGTTTACGAGGAGATATTTGCATGATTTACGGTTCAAAATCTTATTGCTTTTTGATTTGTGAGAAGTAGAGAGTAGTATTTTTTGCTTTTGATTTATTCTTAGGAGGTTTAATAATCCAGGTCGACAATAAAGAGTTGAAAATTCATCTGTCACCAAGACATGATTTTTTAACGTGTAAAACAGCTGGGCACTTCTAGTTATTAATATGTCAACGATATTTCATGTTCCATAATATTGCCCTTGAATATTGTTAGATAACAATACCTGATAATATCGCGGTATTGTGGCACTTTACAGCTGATAAAAAATCGTTTCCTCCGTGGAAAATTTCAAACTATTGCCAATATTCAACGTTTTCCGAGAATTAATGTTGTTTTGTGTAAACTAAGAAACCGCGACGCTAGAAATAAACAATCAGTCGAGGTGTATCTGTAAATGAGGCTCGGAATAGTTTTGCTATTGATTGTTGTCGACTCGCAGATCGTGTTGCTTCAGTTATTATGGGATAATGGCAGAAGGCGCCGCTGAATAAAGCCATTATGTCGGACCCACGTTGCCTACAACATGTGCAAGCAATTAAACAATCATTAAACAATAGACTGTAGACGCAAGATGTTCCCATTCAAAGTAAACCTTGCGTAAACTCATATTTTTACAATGGTTTAAAATTTGTATGAATCATATAATATTATTTTACTCGAATTGCCATATTTTCAGAACATATTCCGATAAAACCGCATCGAATCATAAACAATATTGGTAGGTATTGAAATGCTAAACGTCAATTCCGATAAGCCGGCGAGTGTCGCAGATAAAACAAGCAATCCGAAGTATCCCTTCGAAAATAAACTTGCGAATTGTCACAAGGTAAGTATTTCAAATTTTTGCTCACCTTAGCACCAGAGACTCTGGCTTTCATCCAAATTTCACTGAGGACGGCCGGGCTGTCGCCGAATATCGGAACGCTTCAGAACATGACCAGCGTTCGTGAGTACGATTATGACACCAAACACAGTAGCCACAAGACACAAACTAAGCACGCATCACAACTTCAGAACGTGGTGTTTCGATAACAAACACTGGAGAACCAACAGTGGTCTTTCACAGCACGTCAAATATTTGTTTAGTCACAGGTGTGTGGTCGTAAATAAGTGTAGCGGTAGACGTCGGCGACACGTGCGCTTTCGACAGAAAACCGCGAATAACAGCGGATGAGACGATCGGCGAGTACGCCCCTCCACGACCGTAGCACGCACTGAGCTCAGCGCGACTGACGCACCGCGCTCCGCCGCCTGACGCCTGCCAGCCCTGCGCTCGACCGGCTCCTACACCACGCACCAACCCTACGCCCCCAACCCCGCGATCCACATTTTTCCACCCCGAGCAAAAACTCAGTGGCATCTCGCTCTGTACTTTTTAATCGTGGCATCCGACTACTTTTTCTGTCATACATGTAATCATTCACGCCTTTTACGGCACTCTGCATTATCGCGAGACGATATTCTCATGGGAATGCAGATTTGCAGATCGAAGTAACTCGATCCGCGCAGTCTTAAGTAAATGAGTCACTATTGTGAACTTTCTCGTGTCAAGAACGATAAAGACCTGAAGTGTAATCTCTATTGTGATGGGAAAGTGTGTCACATCCTGGACTGGAGTTATTAGGTGGATAATGTGAGGACGATGGAGTTCCGCTACGTACTAGGATCACGTAGAGGCAACGGTACCGTCTCAGAGCGACGATGCACTGCGGGCCCTATTTGAATAATCATCGCATTGACTGCCTACACCTTCGGGCCACGTCCGTGATTGTTGGTTCTCGAGATAATCTGCCACAATTATTATTGAGCATCGGTGACCTCTATATCAAACTTTTCAATAATTATTTTTGCACAAATTGCCGTTAGATAGTTTCTAATTTATACAGCACTTTAGCAAAACGGTTCAATTTAAATATAGCTTAATAACTTTATCCATTGCAATATTATGATGAATAAAGTTATTAAAAATCTCAATTGTAGATCGGAAATACCGCCTATAACTGTCTGAATTCAATGACATTACGATTTCCGTTTCAACGTTTAGGATTGTGTTAATTAATAAATGCTAACATAAGAATGTGCAATTGAACGAGCGATCGGAATAAGAGATAAGTCAAGAAAGCTGATACAATTAAGTGGGAATCTAGAAGACCCGGTCACTCGATTATGACTATTAATCATGTGATGATCGATAAATATTATCGGATATGGTTGCAGTTACGGAATAAATAAGAAAAGGATTGGTCACGATATCCGTATGCCCACCGTGCGTACGGGGGAGGGGCTCTACAAATTCTTCGAGCATGCCCAGACTGGGAGAAGTGATAAAGAGTAATATGCACAAATAAAAATTGATTGGGACCTGAAACAATGGCACGTTTACGTTTACGCTAAAGTTATTTGGGGGTCCAGTGCGTAGCGCGGGTGTACGTGCGGGCCCGGATTCGGTCCGTAAGGCGAGAGCCAGGACCTTAAGAAGTTTAAGGGGTTGTCATGATATAAACATTAAAATAATCGCGCTTCAGACTTCAAGCTCACTTTCAAACGGGGGCGAGACGTATGTTTGATTCATTACACATATGTATATACACAAACTTCCCGACTGAACTCGATAAAATTTAATAGTCCTTAAACCGCCTAAATCACCGATATTCTTGTTAAGTTATCAGTGTCTACAGTGTTAAGGAAGCCAGTTGCATTGCCTTCTGCGTGCTTATCTCAATCGAGTGCATCGTTTGATGAGTCCCGCGGCATCTGAAGACCGTCCGTCATTCGCACTCGTTACTGCTTCCTTTCTGCGCTTTCCGCTTCTACTTGAACGTAATTTTACTCAACAGAATATTTCGCCGATTCTCTACATTCCAAGTCTGAGTGTTAAGCTGTAATTGCGCTTGAGTAGGCACTAGGATTTCATTGATTTCCGTCCGTTTTTAAACGACTATAAAATGAAGTTAAATATAAATTTTATAATGTGTCTGTAACCGGTGACCATCGATTACTCAAAGACAATGAATTCAACTGAATCAGAATATCAAACTGAAGTTAGGAAAAAACACTTTTGGTTTAAAAAATATACCTATAGGTTCTAATAATTGTAATTAAAATATTTTACGTTTTTGAGTTCAACGAGCGTCTTATTAAAAGCGAGCATACCTACTTACCAATTTTTACTGTAAATCTAGTTTTTTAGTACAACTAAGCAATTAAAGCGGTTCTTTTAGAAAATTTATATTAATCTTATAAATACGAATTTATCTTTCACCTCTTTACAATCTAATAATACGTATTCAGTATAGATGTAGTTCGAGTGTCGAGAAAGGATATAGGAGATTTTCATCCTAATTGATATCTTACGGAATATTTTTTTTAACACCGCAGGAAACGTCCTGCGGTGTTAACTAGTAACGACTATTATAGACTTATAATACAAAAAGCCTTAAAGGATCCTTTTAAGATTTATTTTTCTATTTTCGTAATATCTTCGACAAGCCTCTGATCGTATCTGTCAGTAGCGGACCTCAGATTATCAGGAGTTAATGAATTGAAAATAAACGATCGGTCACTTCCATTTAATACTTTGGCTATCTAAATCTATTACTGGATAATGGCCTATAATTTTATACGGTTAGTGTTTGTTCTCCAAATAATGTTTTATTATTTACTAGCTTATGCTCGCGGCTTTGCCCGCGTGACAAAATCCTTTCTTAGTGGAGGTCTACGTCATAAAATCTATCTGTATTCCTAATTTCAACCGAGTCCGTTCAGTAGTTTGCGCTGAGCCTTGATCAGTCAGTCAGTTAATCAGTCACTCTTTCCTTTTATATATCTAGACTAGCGCTGCGCCTGCCGGTTTTACCTACTAAAAAGAAGCATATTGTTCCAAGGTCTAAGCTACCTACCGAATATCAGATCAATACGTGTAGGCGTTAGGTCACTAACTATACAGATGGTCAGTAAGGAAGAAACCACACATTGTCTCTACACTCTACATCCCATTTCCGGGCATAGGTCCCCTTCATGTTTTGCCTCTCGACCAAGTTTTGTGTCAATTTCGTCCACGTAAAAAAGAAGAACGAGAGAACCTCATCTGACAAACTTTAACTTCACTTCGTGGAGTTGACAGATTGAGGCAGCCATACTTCAGTCACAGTATCGTTTAACATCAAGCTGAATATACGATGTATTGATGCACGAAATACAGCCCGCGAAGAACAATACACTTCAGATAATGAGTGCGACGACGGAACCTCCAGGTGCAATTTACGCGGATTTTTGTCTTCCAATTGCAGCCATATCTTAGACTTTCTCCTTCCATTGTAGAGGTGTCGACGTCCGAGCCGATTTATTATCGGACGATGCGTCCGACACGACGTATCGCCTTAACAAAGGTTCGGAACAAGTTTCACTTAGCCAGAGTTAAGAGTCTGTAGATTAATGGGAGCGCAAATTCAAAAGGTATATTCGAATAGGCTTGAGAATGTTTGTACATTAAACTCGACTTTGTGGTATCGTCCGATCGAGGATAAAATTGAAATTTTCCTTAAGTTAAAAAAAATGTCTGTCATTTTCCAGCCTGAATTTGAAACATTACGTAAATACAATATTGGTACTAGAAAAAATAAAGGTAATATACGAATATACCGGGTTACCGGGGGTAGACTTCCTTTACAGGAGGTCGTCTAGGTGGGTACCCCAACAGTGCCAGTTATTCTACCGCCTGAGCAGTGATGTGCAAACATCACTGTGCTCCGGTAGGAGGGCACTGTAGCTAGTGAAATTACTGGGCTAAAGAGTCTTAGCATCTCATGACTCTTGAGTAAGAAGCGTCGGTGCAGTGCTCCTAGAATTTCACATAATTGTGAAATCCTAGGTAACACTGTACTGATTATGGGCAGCCGTTATCTCTTAACATCAGGAGAGCGTCTTGCTCGTCTTCTACTTCATCACATAAAAAAAAAATATGTAGAAGTAATCCAAATGGATGGTAGAGTACAATATGAACAATATTGCTTTATAATTTTCGCTGAAATGGTTTATCATGTTAGTCTATTTGATTCAATGAATTTTGATGTTGAGTTTGAAGATGTGGTGATATAGATTTTTTATTTTTATTTTTAAGCATCTTTTTTTCCTACGTTTACTGTGTTAAGTTTGTGTGCTAGTTGGACTTAAGTATGGAATAAGGTCATTTGAAAGCTTGCAGTATCTTGTGTTTTTTATCTGGACATAATACATTATGTCTAATTTTATTATAGACGGCGCGACAGAAACAATCGTATACAAAGAAAGTCAGATAAGATAACTATAATAAAATGATTCAATGAGAGACAATAACAATGATATTTCGTAAGGGCCACCGATCGTTCTGACACAATGACTGATCTTTATCAGTCATTGTGTCAGAACGATCGGTGATCGGAATAATTTATTTTTATTAGTATAAAATCTAATCATTAACATTAATTCTGGAAATCAGGGCGAAAATCAGATATAGGTTGGAGTTTTCACTGTCTTGATGACAGATAGATACTTTAAATCAACGTGGAAATAATTTTAATGAATTCTCTAAATTACGACTTTATACTTCAAATTTTGTACTATCGGAGGGGGTTGCGCGAAACAAAAGAAGCCTTTAATTCTGCGCGGCACTGAACTGCGCCTCTTCAGTAATTTAGCTGGCAACATTGTCGTTCGGAACGCAGTAATGCCTGCACATTACTGCTTGATGGATGAATAACAGGACAAGGATGGTACCTATTTCCCAGGCGGCCTCTCCAATATAATAAGCCTATGACCACAAAATTTACTAATTTGTAATCATCCTCCTCCTCTTCCTTATTTATTTGTAATTATATAAGGGCCACCGACCTTACCGCAATGGGGACTAGCGCTGTGTGTCGTACACCCAGCACAATGCTGAGGCAGCTCCCATTCGGCACTTTGTTGTCTTTGATTATGTCATTTTGAGCCGTCGAATATATTATGTATGTGTTTCTTTCTTTAATTAATCGTTCATTATAATTATTTGCCCTCTTTATACTGATCAAACACTACAATTGAACATACTTGTTACTATGTAACATAATCTTCGTTCCCCACTTTGCCAGATACGATCAAATCTTGTAAGATCCCGAGTCCCATATCGATTTTATTGTAAAGCTATTTAGCTGTACACGTTTATCGATGAAGAAACAGCTGATTGTAGATAAACAGATTTAGGTTAGTTCAATCGGCCTGTTACGGCCGGATTGGCTCGGTTCCGACAACTCAATCGTTCGTATTTGACACTAACTAGAGATTGTCTACAATTTGGAGCGTACTCGTAACAATTGCAATTTGTCGTCGGAACACTGAGGTTGCGTAAACGGAATTTTGTTGAAATTATTTAAATAATTAAATTACCGTGTCCGGCCGGTGTCTTTAAGTAGGTACTATGTAAAATCTCTTTTCAGTCCCAAAAATGCTAGAAACGGTGAAAATAGCTAGAACAGTAAAAGAGAGTATGCGTTAGATGCACACGGTGTCCACTAATTGTTAAAATGCAGACTCGATACCGCGCTCTATACCTAGATACTTGTTTGGGCATTTGAGGGAACGTTTATCAACACTTCAAGAATTTACTCACTAGTTTTTAGAGATCCAATATTATAAGCTAAATAGGGCTATAGGCCATAAGTATATGGGCAATCATGATGCTTATTTTAAGGCACCTGATTTATTCGTCTTGTCGCTCATTGCTAAAAAAGCAATTCGTTTTTAAAATGTATTGAATTTTTTTACCATTATATTATCAACATTATAGGTAGGTAATGTCGTACTTACAAAATTAATGTTAAATGGAAGATAATTCCTTTTCTGCAAGTATTTCATAATATTACACATATTTCATGTAAAAAATTAGTGTCACCAGATTAAATCTACCTCATAAATGGCCATAAGCCTTGCCATCTCTGCGCCTTTCGTACCTGTAACAAAAAACGGAAATTTAATTAAAAACGTCACATAACGTTATCTTCGCATAATATCTGAAAGTAATAAACAAAGATACAAAATAAATAAGGTTATAATAGCTCTATTCGTAATCGAGGTCAAGAGAAAATTTATTTATGGTTGTTGAGTTACGTCACCTTTGTTTATCGAGTCTATAGTCTATGGTACATAATTATTACCTAGTGATTACTAACTACTAGTCTACTGATTGATTTTTTTTTTACTAAATAGTATCAAATTCAACCCTAAACATTTACCATCGATCGTTTTCAAATCTAAGTATGTATGAATTAAAGAAAAAAAAATACATGTCAGATAAACTTTTAATTGATTGCTAAATAACCATTTCTTTCAGTACCGAGTATTCTTTGCACATTTCATATACCATAGTAATATTAAATTAATAAAAATACATAGAATTTGGAAATCTCTTGAATATCAGTCGTAGCACGGTCTACGCGGCGCGGCGCGGTACGTATATGTACATAATATGAACGTATACATTGTACATAACAATCAATAGTAACAAGTGAATTAAATTAAAAAATTTGAAAACCCCCAACGCATTAAGTTATTTGCCTTCTTGTGGTGGTGGCCATCTTGGATTATAAATTTATCAAAGTGCGTTGTATTCTACTAGTTAAGCTCTTTCATTTGATACCCATATTGAAGGCGTCGTGGAAGAAAAAAGTGATTCGCTATTTTGTAGCGGCGGCCATCTTGGACCGATTTCCAACAAACATGGCTAAGAACACTCTCGACTAACTCTACTTTCAAACAAAAAAACTAGATTAAAATCCGTTCATCCGTTCGGGAGCTACGATGCCACAGACAGACACACACACACACACACACACAGACAGACACGTCAAACTTATAACACCCCGTCGTTTTTGCGTCGGGGGTTAAAAACACTTTTTGAGGGACTAATCAATAATAATAATTAATGGTTACGATAATGACTATTAAACTTTAATAAATGGAATTTATCTATTTGACTTTAGCAGATTAGCTGCCTTTAATAAACTTTACAAAACCTATAATTATCTGGACAAAAACTCGTTTTGACTTGGAAATATCCATTTAGCAGATTCCAAATCTCAAGTGATTTAGATTATTCATAATATTAAATAAAAAGATTAATATTATAAATATAAAGTTATAAAACTTAATGTCACAAAAAGTCAATCAAATCAAAACAAACGAGGCAACTCTGACCAGACGTTGTTAATCATTTCTTTTAATTAATGTCCGCAGTTAGAATAAAATTATAATCGAAATCTAATGATTGCATAACAGATGACATAACTGAGACGCTAGAATTAATTAGCCATCAATTATAAAGTAAATTCAGAGTGTATTTTAATTACATTTAATACATAAATGTCGTTTTGTTAATTTTGATTAGGTATATGTGTCGTGTTCAAACATTATAAATCGTAATTAATTGCTTCCGATTGTACCTATTGCGTATCAATCGTTTCTATTTTTGGTTTAAAAACGTGTTATTTTTTTATTAGTTTACTCGTTTTTGACGAGAGGGTTTCTCAATGGGCTAGTTATCACGACCTTACCCAATATTCTGCCGCGATTCGCTTCGGTTGGAAGGTTTTACTGTAGGTCAACCTACCTTTTTATGTGATGAAGTAGAAGACGAGCAAGACGCTCTCCTGATGTTAAGAGCTAATGCTGCCCATCAGTATAGTGCTACTTAGGATTTCACAATGATGTGAAATTGCACCAAAGCTGCTTACTCAAGAGTCATAAGATGTTAAGACTCTTTAGCCTAGTAATTTCACTAGCTACAGTGCCCTTTACCGAAGCACAGTAATGTTTGCACATCACTGCTCAGACGGGACATTACTGGGCTATAAGGAGACATAATATTTTGTCTGAATGATGAGCGTAGTGCAGTATTGTAGTGTATTGTCTTCCGAACACCTAGGTAAAACTGCGTTTGTGATGGGCAGGTATTGTGACTTAACATCAGATGAGCGTTAAGCTTGTTTCTCTTGTTGCATAAAAACGTATGAAGGTACCTTCTCCCTTTCAATTTATATATTCTCTTGTACATATACTGATGTTACTAGATGATAATATTTTAATTGTAGGTAAAACTTTTTGTGCATTTTTCCGCAATAATGTATTTTTTATTTCTTTTTCATCTTTTCAAGAGTTAATCTTCACTTATTAAATTTATTTTATTTTCTCACGATTTAACACCGAACAATCGCTAAAGGCTGCATCTGACTAACAATAAGAATTCCAGAAATACCACGACGCAGGATCACCATACTCGGAGCTATTTTACAAACAAACGTTAAAAAACAAATCGAATTTCACTTTCCATTATCGAAATATGTTTTTAAGTGGTCAAGCCAAAATGAAACAATATAATAACTTAACTACGCAACTGGATTTAAGTTAAACTCTTCCAAAATTGGACAAGGAATCCATTCAATAATTATAAAAGTTCCACGAATTGTAGAAAGGTACTTTTGATAATTAAAACATATTCGGTTAATTGCAATAATTTCGAGTTGGCATAGCAATGTTGTAAATACAAATAGAAAAATAAGTGAAATCGATATTGGTCCTTTATATAAATAGACTAGCTTGTGCTTGTGGTTTTACCCGCGTGGTAAAGTCCTTTCCTAGCGTCTTATCTTTATCATAAAAGCTATCTGTGTTCTAAATTTCAAGCAAATCAGTTCAGTGGTTTGGGCCGTGCTTTGATGGCTGTGAGGTCAGTCAGTCGATCAGTCACTCTTTCCTTTTGTATATTTATAAAAATAAGAAGATAAAGTCCAAAAAAGTTAGTTCATCGAGTAGATTATTAAAAAAATACCGGACTCATTTTGTATATTGTCAGGTCTTTATGGTTAACTAATCTAGTAACATAGATATTTAAATAAAAGTATAATTTTTATCTTAGTTCGTATAAATAATATAAATCAGAGCAGCAACTAATCTGAGACATTCAAAATTTACTGTCTCCGTCAAAACACGATGAATATTCATAAGAATATTAGATTAATTATTATACATACGTCTTTAAACCTACCTCCGTGCATATCTGTAGATAATATTAATTAATCATTATTATAACTTGAATATTTCGTTCTCGGCCTATAATAATTATTGTAGATATCGCGCCGTACCTTGGAAAAAGCCTATGCCTAGATGTGGATGTACAATTACTGATAATGACGACGCTCCAATGATTAAGCTAACGTCTTACGTGAAAATGGATTTTTGTTTCTAAAAGATTAGTTCGAAGTTCGAAATAATTAGTAATTTCGTATGGAATAAACTCAAAAAATACTGGGCCGATGAATTCACTATCACCACTGACCACATTACCCCGGAGTAACATTTTTGATTCATTCATCTCTTTATTGAAACCTCACAATCACATAGAAAAAAAATAAAGCAGTAACAAAACTAAAACAATCTTGTAACTAAACAACGACACAAAAATTTTGTTATTAGATAGTATAACAATTTTTTTCATGTTTAGCATCTGTTTAAATTACTATAGTGTGTAATTTCGTTATGATTTTAATGTAAAGAGCCACCCAATTGCCGGAACTGAGTTTAATGTATGTCCGCCCAAAGTGAGAATGCTTTATTGCGATTAAAATCTGTAAATAAAAGCCATGAACAAAGGCTTTTGGGGTGAGCAATAAATTATTTATACTTATCAGTGCATGCTTGAGAAAAAATATTTTCACCCTTCGAAAAGTACGAAATATTTTTGCCTACCTTTCACAGCCTTTGTGTTTTCGTTTTCTTATTTTTTACCTACACTTATTATGTTGGTTCTTATTAAAAAACAATTTATCTTTGAAATTCTGCTTTCAAAGCGTCAAACGTAATGTTTAGAAACATATTAAAAAGCAAAAGTAATTTGAAGCTCCGTCACAATACAGTGTTTCCATGTGACCTACTTTCTTAGAATATTGAAAACAATTTCTTTTTAACTTCTCCTTAGCAACATGACAGGGAGTTAAAGGTGGTAGGGTTTCTCAATGCCAGATCCTCTTGCCCATTATTCTGCCACGATTCGCTCCCCTTGGATGGCCATGGAAATAACTGGGCGAAAAGGGCTTCTTATGTCTCTACAAGACGATCGCAACGCAGAGTGGATCTCGTATCTATTTAATGTACTGAGACCCTTATAGGCAGGAGGCGCGCGTCGAGATCATTTCGTACATTTGACTGCATAAAAAACGTTTTTATTTACTTTACTGCCTCGAAATTTAGATAGGAAATTTCTTTTTCCCTCAATTTTCCCAACCCTATCTCAAATTGAAATTCGTCCAGTCTTAAAACGTACTTTCTTCTTTAATGTTTTAGTAGTACTTTGAAAGTGGGCGATCTTTACCTGTAGAATTCACTAGCCTAGGTAGACGACGACGAGGAGCGACAATTGGCTTTTAAGTTGCGATAGCTCGGTCGCGTGATATGTCAACATTGCGAGTGCTATCGGCGACAATCTTTAACCATTCTTATTGTTTTAATTCTTGGGTCCTTAGTGATATGGTGTTTAAAGCACGCGAGGTTTGGCCAGTGGGAACGGAAAATATCGGCCTGATGATCAATCTTTTTGGTAAGATATCACACGAAATAATAAAGGCGCAAATGTGAGCATGTAATATCCACGCTTAGAATGCAGGACTAATTAATTGGAGTGAATTTGGTATGATGGGAGTTTGTTTAAGGAGAGAATTGTTAGCATACAAAACTGGGTTCTTAAATTGCTCATCCTTAGTCGCACCATCACTTAAAATCATATGATAAGGTGGTCAAATGCTAACTAACCTATAATGTAAAACAACCACTTCAGTACGTATATCTACAAGTTCCATCGAAAAGAAGATCCTATGAGAAGAAAGGACATATGGAAAAAAGCGCACGAAGCAAATATTGAGTTCCTTTTACAGGTGCCTTAAAGACCGGCACAGCAGATGATTATAAGGCAAGTGAAGATTACAATCGATTCTTAATGAACAATGCTCGAACAAAAACAACCCTAATAACCCCGATAAACACACCATATCGACAACTCAATAAATCTCAATGTGATTTTTTTTCGGTTTTCCTTAAGGCGTTTGTCCACTATACCGTAACTATACCATACCATGACTGAGCTATGAATGTATCAGGGTCGGAAAGCAACACCGCATGTTCTATTAAGCCCGTTGCAAGGGATCTTCGGCGTTCCCGTCTACATTTATTTTCAAAATGTTGCGTTAGCCAAACGATTCCGCTTGTCTCAGCCTACTGGTCGGTCAGAACGGTTTAGTAAGAATAGTATCATACTTTTCAATATTTTATTGATGGTTTGACATGTTGCTATAACGGTCATGGTATGGTACCGTATAGTCATGGACGTATGTGCTGCGGCGTACCAACAGCTCCGTCAATATAGCGTTCGCAAGAACACCTCCAAGTTTTTAGTGATTAGAGGGTATCCCATCTTCGGCGGGGGAGTCCCACATACCACCCTGCGCCCACCGGCATGGGGTGACAATGAGTAATGCAATTTTGCCAAAATTGGTACGGTATAATGGGCGGAGTCCTTTAATTGGTCTCGATTCGGCTGATAGCAATCGCTCGATGTGTGGTCGGTGGCAGCCCTCATGTCCATATCAGCGGGTGATCGCCCTGACACTGACCGCCTCGTAATTAGCACTTCACTCGTTAATGAATAAGTACGAAACATGTATCGATTTGCTGGTATGAGTGTATTGATTTTAGCGCACATATTGATTAAGAAAAGAAATGTTGTTGGAAATATTGGTGGCGGTACGCGCATTATAAAAACACCACCTGGAAAGTGAAATCGGTTTAGATGTCCTTGAGTATCTAATTAATGAAAAATTTAACAAACGTTCAGAACTTTATTATAAAATAGATTTTTGCTAGCTCTTAGAAGCTGAGCTTAGAGATTGTTAAACTTAAATTTTAATAGAAATTCGCATGGTAATTACATGGATACTGATTATAATGACTTCATTTTCTAAAGCTTTTAGTACATTGATGCGAAGTTGTCAACCGGATAGCAACAGAGGCTGTAAAATGTAAAGAAGCTTTAACAAGTGTTGAGCAAGCTTATTATAATTTATAGAGAAAGAGCCATAAAACTATGATAGGCAACATATAAAAATACGCTTACATAACTGTGCAAACAGAAACTAAATATACGAGTAGCTGACTTAAAATTGATGGCACATTGAATATTGTATTAATTGCTAACAGCAGTATCCAATGTATTTTATTTTCACCTGAAAAGTTGCCTCTGTATTATGTTGTGCTATGATTTGAGCTACCTACCTAGATCTTACCAAAATTTAACTCGATATGTCCAGTCTTTTTGTTCTGAAGAAGCAACACATACCTACTCTTTATATTAGTGGGTCAAATTCACTTTTGATATTTTTTTATATAAGAATTTGACATTTCAAGCAAACATTTGCACCAGGTAGGGCTGGTCTATGATGATCATTTGATAATCACAAGACATTAGAAATATTTTAATCATTCTTTTCTAAAAGTCTTACAGATGTCATTAGAAACATGTATAAAATTCTTCTCTAAGAGTCTTTTCTCTAAGAAAAAATGATAACCCACTGGCATCGAATCAAATCAGGTTATCGTTTTGCAACAGGTCGCGGGCCGCAACAATCAACAAAAATACGCATCCACACGAGTGTGTCAACACCTTTATCTCAGACCACACATCGAGTGGTTAATTCGTGTATCGACGCCGACTTTCATCCTCGTTTCGGTTCTGGGTCGAATGAATCACGATGGCTTAAATTAGGGCTGTCTGGTCTAGATACGCAGTTTGCGTCCAATTAGTAAAAAATAAATAATTGGACTGTTCGGGGTTGAACTGGTTTTTTAAAGTAGTAGACTGAAGCAATAAAAGTCAGCTTTTCGAATATAATGGGACCAACCCTAATGAAATAATTTAACTGCTAACATAAAAGATCTCGCATGGTAACAAAATTGTGCCAATAAAAAGAAACAATTTTATTATAACTGGAATTCGAAATTAGGATCTAGTTCAGTGATCAAGGAAAATGATTATTCAGGTGAGTGGAGATCAAACTTGGAGTATTTCTCTTTTTATTATCAAACGATGGAACGAATAGGTGTCCCATTTGCTAATGGCCTTGAGGAAGGTTTAATATTTCTATTTCAAATTAATATTTGTGATATGACATTTGGAGACATATTTAAAACATTTCAGAGGTTATATCATCAATGTTATTAGGTAGGTACATAATGCTTAACGAACCTCAAACCCATTGTTTTAGTTTTAAACGTTTTCTAGGCGCCTAGTACCTACCTAGTAGATCAAGGATATAGAATAGAATAGAATAATACTTTAAAGCATACCAGACAATTACAAAGAAGCTAAATGATCTAGATACGAGTATCTTAATGCTAGGTAAACATCGGCGGTCTATATATAGAATGAAAATGAATAATATGAAATTATGAATAACTATGAATTGTGAAATTATGAAGCTAGTTTTTGTTGTATATGTCACGGCTAAAGTCCGAAAGCTACGCCTAGGTTTAACCGGCTAAACCTAGGTGTAGCCTCACTTTGTACTTTAGCCGTAGCATATATTTTTTAATGATGGCAACTGACTAATGGTAAATTCTGTAACCCTAACAGATTGGTTGTAACTCTTTGCTATTTGCCAGCCCTAAGTACACGTAGGGACCGGCGACACGGCAATAAACTACCAGTTCGAGTGTAACTAAGACAGTAACACGACAACAACACCGCTGTAAAGGAATTTTATTCCGTTACACCGTGTAGCGCCACCAATAGAAGGTTATGGACGTCATAAATAAGGCAGAAATCTGTATTGGGAACAAATCGTATGCGAATTTGTTTACCAGTTTATTTGTAGATATATTGATATTCTCTATTTGAATCGGAAACAAGTGGTTTCCCGTTGTACAACATAATTTAGTTTTCTAGGAAGTTGTATATTAAGAAACGCTTTGTGTTAGTGACAGATTTGTGTCATCTGCAGACTTTATAGAGCTTCTTAGCTGTTATGTAGATTGACGTTTTTGGCTCCAATGTTGTTCTAGTTTATTTCCGAAGGGATAGTGCGCTTTAGGACGGAGTTAATAAAATATAGGTTTATGTTAGGAACTGCGAGAGATCTTAGTACTTTAATAATGTTCCTAAATCTTATGTCAAACTAAATGTACTAGTTATTAGAACGCAACGCTCATAGTTCTTAACAATATCCTTATTTTTACAAGCTTTTATTTACTTTCATCTGTTCCGTTATCAGTTGTCTACATACATAAATACAATCACGCCTAGTTCCCATTGGGGTAGGCAGAGACTATTTCTCTCTACTTTCAGGTGTCTGTCTGTCTGTAATCAAATCTTGCAAGCTAAATTTGATCCACTTCCCGGTTTCCGATTGAGCTGAAATTTTGCATGCATGTATTAATCGGATGCCAAGCCCTTTCATTTGAGTCGTTTTTGCGTCAGGGCTTTAAATGGAAACAAACAGAATATGAGCACATGTAGCTTATGTTCTGTGAATAAAGTATACATCCTCGTAGGTACTATTTCACCGTCGCACCAAGTCCCAGATTACATAACCGTTACCCGAATTTACCAGTGAAAGTGACGAATCTCACGAGCTAATGTAATACAGACTTGATAATAGAATAATGGATGACGTTAGAAAGTATAATATTATTTATGATCTTCTACATCCATTGTTGGACGTGACGATTTACAATGATCCAAGCAGAGCACTATTGTAACTAAATGTAAACACCGCACTCCACAAAGCAATACCATATTTTCTCATAGAGGTGAGGCTTTCTGAATGGGCGGTCAATGGTTGTGTGTTTTTGACCGCCTATTCAGAAAGCCTCTCTTAAAATGCGATTAAGGTTAATAATTTATCACTAAATATTTACAAAAAGAATTATTCAACAAACAAAAATAAACAAGCCAGCGTCTTACAAAGCCGGTACGCACGGGCAAGCGTTTGCGAATTTTTATCATCCTGATCGAATAACCATATTCTATAACGAACTTCAGCTAAAATTTTCTAGTTTTAATTGTGCGATGTCTGTCTGTATTACAGTAATCGGTGGATACAATTTTGAACTGTTTGGCTAATGCATAATGCCAGCCATAAAAACACAATTGCAATCTGAAAGGTCAGGTTTTTGTACCCTGTATTTTTGTTACTTTCAAGAGCTAACATTCTCTAGATCTAGATGGATATCGCCAAACATACGAGTTTCACTAAAGTAATTTTATAATGCTCAACACTAAAGTAATTTCATAATGCTCGACAATATTATTTTAATACTAAAGTTTAAATAGTTTATGTGAATCAAACAGCGCTTCCGCATCCGAAAATAAAATAGAGAAATACTTTTTGATAAGACCAATATTTATAGATTAGGACAACATTATTATTGCTTGAAATAAAATAGAAAACATTGCCACAATGGCGGCCTTATAGGTTATCTATTTTAAGGAATTATTTAATAAATAAGAGATTTTCTATTTTGATGTACCTACCGACTTAAGGCGGTCTACATTTAAATATACACTGACCCATATAAATTTACGAAATTAACTTTGAAACCGCATTAAAAAAAAACAATTATTGTAGGTTCTCGCACATAAATGCTTAAGCATGAAAAAAGATGATTAATTATAATAATTAACGTCACAGTGAAAATATCCATATTGTTTACATTGTGAGAGTGACGAGTTATTATAAAAATTACAGTCACTGTTACAGCTAGCTGCTAATTCGTGGTTTCGTTTGTAGCATTGTTTTTAATCATCACTCATGAGAATGTAACACAATGGATAAACAATTACACAATGTTTTGTCGCTTTCGAAGCATCGAAATTTAATTATAATTACAAACTACACAATAAAATTGTAAAGAAAGGAGAAATGTTTTTTTAAAAATTTGATAAAATAATTGTCTTGGTTAGCTTATAATAATATATAGATAACTGTCTACGTCACAATTTCGGTCTTTGTTAAAAAACTCAATTTCTTTAGCAGATTGTTTTATGCATTGATTAATTAATTAGTCAGGCCTTTAAATTAACTCCTTGAGAAAGATAGGGAATCAATCGATAGTCACAGGTAAGACATGTTATCGTTGTCGTACCTACAAAGAAGGTAAAAGAACTAAGAAGACCATCAATAGAGTTATTTTTTTCTTCTTCAGATATAATATGTATGAACTTAAATAGATAGAGATCAGATAGTAGTCTGAAAATATAAATTACAAAAGTTGCATAGCTACAATACAAGCTAAGGTTTATTATAGCGATTTAAAAAGAAATTACCTCGCAACTTTATAGCGCAAAGCTTTCAAAAATTACGTAAAAGTTGCAAGCTACCATTTGTTAGTAAATTTAGTGCTTACAATGCATGTCATAAGTCAACATATGACCGGTCTAACTTAAGCAACGAGGTGGCCTGCGAAGTAGGTCACATAACAGGTACAAAACAACTAAATCAAAAAATAATAGGCACGCCTAGACCTCCCCGCCGCCCACTTTCACACGTGTCAAAGCTCAGTTACGACATTCAGTAATTAATCGTATTATCAATGTAACAGCAATTAAAATTACAGATTAACAGTCGATATTAAAATGTTGCTTTGTTAATTTTCTTTTCAATAACCTCGTTAGTCTTCAACTAGTTGTCATAATATGCTTTTAGCACATCTCTAAAAAATGTTTAGGAAGGCTTTTAGCACATCTCCAAAACCACAGAGAACATCACTTTAATTGATTCGTCGCACGAAAATCGGATTTTATTGTTTAGTAAATGAAACCAGTAAAATCATATTATAGAGAATTGAATTTATATATCGTGTTTACGTCATTATGTAGGTAATCTTTCTCTTTGAAAAATATGTAATAATTCAATTTTGCATCCATGGTTTTAGGCTGGGATAAATCGGCCTTTTCAAATTTAGAGATAGAGATATAGCGCTACCACCTGAGGTAGCGAAACAAAACTGCATAGAAATACCCTATGCGGAATTTTTCGCTACTTAGAAGAGTAGCGAATATCGCTCAGGTTTATCCAGCAGGGCTATTGGCAAATTCATAGCCATTAAAATTGATGTCCACTTTAATGTACATAACTAACTTAAACGTCTTCATTAATATGAGTAATATTATAACAAACCCAGTAATGTACATCAAAGTGGACATCAAACTTAGTGACTATGAATTAGCCAATAGCACTGTTGGCCTTATTGCAGACTTGGCCAAAAGTTTTCTCACAATTACCAAAACACTAAATGCCATCTCTAACGACTTTAAATCAAGAATTCCGCACTAAATCATTTGATTTGAAAGGCGATTGCTTTCGAGCCAGTTTTTGCCAATTTTATTGTTTTCATTACGGAGTTTGATTAAAATTTAATTAGTTCGGGTATGGGTGGTCTTTGATCGAGATCGAATGAAAACACGATAATATTGAAGGTATAATGTATAATTCAGATTAATTACGGAGATATGGAATTATAACATACTTAGAGATACATTTAATCAGTAAGAAACTAACTTAGACGAATTAATGGTGGACCTAAAGCCTTAGGGATGTTGACATGGTCAATTTTTTTTAAATATGAATAGTCCCTATTTTAAGAAAAAAAAATCTATACCATTTTTTTGCCTTTTTGTACCAGACTTAGTGGAGTCTCGTCAAGATCGAGCAACTTTAGTGTGTTCTATCTCTCACGTTTTTTTTATCAGATTTACAAATAAAAAATGATGTGTCTAGTGTCCAATATTCTAGTCTATATAATGGACAAAAAACATTTTTTAGTGAACACCCCATTTGTTGTATTTATTTTCTAATTTATCACTTGACTATGTGTGTATAAAACATTTCATGAAATTTAAGCAAATTTTTCGAAATAATTCTATGCATAATACTCGTATTTTGGTCCAAAGAGAAAAGTGAAAGGATGGTAAAATGGCAACCTTTAAAATATACAAATTAGAACAATACAATGCATTGTCTGAGATATCAAACCCGGTAGCTCGGGCGGGTCACGAATTATTTCGAAACCCTAAAAACTAAGCATTGAGTTGCCTGCTTAAGTAGACATTATTATTATTTATGTTTAACTAGAACAACTGCAGTCTATCTAAGGTATTATATTATTATTCTATAACTAGCTGTGCCCAGCGGTTTTACCCGCTGTACTATATGTAGTTATTCTAGCCTATATGTTATTCCAGGGTCTAAGCTATCTCTAGCTATGTCGTGTAAATTATATTAGGTTTTATTAAAAAAAAGATTCGATTTGCGTTCGCATCATAAATTACGAGATGTGTTCAGTGGCGAACCGTACGATTTAAAACGTACTACTAAGACATAAATATAACTTTCACAAAATCCTTTAAAATGTCAAAACAAATATACGAGCTACTTGACATTTGTCTACTTTTCAACCACAGTCCACACCCAACATACTGTACCAAAACAGATGAGCCGTGGAATAAAAAAGCTCACGTGAGTCTCAAACCCAAATTAAATTCATTTATTCAAATGGAGCACTTTTGCAAGTCAATTTTAAAAAATTTCTATTTTAATACTCTACCGTCCGTCCGCAAAGCACCTCTATGAGAAGAACGAGCAAGAAACTCACAAAGATTGTTTTTTTTTAATGTGTTTACCTTGGTAACATAATTTATTGTACGTTTGAGGGGGACCAGCTGAATTATGAAGAGGTTTCCAAGCATCTTTGTCTTCCATGTATTGGCTAGTAAGTAATATACCTATATTATGTACTTCTGTCTCATTAACTTTGTAACCACTGTCGCTCTAATTTCTGTTTTTCCTTTCTCTGTTTGGTCGTCTGGAAGAAATCTCTATTAGCAATAAAACCGCCAATTGGCATTTTTTTCTAATTTGTAATTTTTTTTCTTTTGTATATTAATGTGGTGTTCAATAAAGAGTTTTCTATTCTATTCTTATTTTTGGAATAATCTTTCTTTTTATCACGGCTCAACTCTATTTGCACATTGACTAGTGATGTAACACGCCTAATGTGATTCGATATTAAACGTACATTTGTAAAGCTAATGCGATTATCTAATATCGATTCCTGACCTCCCACGCGAGTCTCACACTAGTATTAGTGTGGCCACTTAGCATCAAAGCTTTAATTTATTTCGATTGTTTATTTACCATAACAATAACAATACCATTTCGATACATAGAAATAGTGGTTAACTTAATTTTAAAACCAAGAATAGTATAAAAATATGTAAATTTAGAAAAGTGCTTTTTAATGAAACTTAATGTAGACCAAATAAGAGAAATTTAGCTTAAATTTTTATTAAATTGACAAATAAATTTTTGGTTAATTAGTTTAATATTTGTAAATATTATAATTTTTATACCGAAATATATTATATATTTTTATGTATAGTTAATTAGAAATCAAACGAAGCATTTTATGGGTGTTTATTTTCTATGGATGCGTGAGAATAAAATAATAAATTTAAATTCTTGGCAAATTATAATAATGATTTAGAGAGCTGGTTTTAAAGAGCAGTTTCGAATCTTTACGGAGTATAAAAAATTGTTTAATTATAAAAAATATTTTTAATGTATTGGTGCTAAATAAATAGTCAAGTTAAATACATCCCGCTGAAAAATACAAAATATGTGTAGGTCTTAGGTCTCTTATGAACTGATATTTGTTATCTAGGTGGCTAAGACACTGGCTTTATAATACTCATACCTACTCTATAAGATTCCACTTTTTTTAGCCTATCTAGCATTTTAAGTTAAATTTAAATTACTTATTAGCCTAAGTAAAGGTTAGATTGTTTTTGTAAATAGAGTGTAACTATATACACACACTACACTATATACATAAACTATATACATATGCTATATACATATACTATATACATATAGGTATGTATACTATATACATATACCATATAACACACGACATGATGTACTCTAATAATAATTAAAAAAAACTTACCACTAGTGAAATTATTCTATTTTTACATTGTTAAATTCTGGGGTAGCACTGTACCTACTGTAATTATTATGGGCAGCGTTATCTCTTACGATCTAGTGATTGTCTTGCTCGTTTTCTTACTTCTTCGTATATATTTTAAAAATAACTATATTAACCACAGAGCGTTGGGAAATGGAAAAAATGTGTGCGTGTACTAGTGTACAACTTTCCAGAAATTGGTTGAATAAAGTTAAATTAGATAAAGTTTAAACAAAAGGATTTTATTATCATAGACATGAGTACAAATAATACAATTATTTCACTTTAACTATGGCGCGTAACGGAAAAATGTGACGCGTAACCTAAAAATGTGACGGTAAATTTTTTTCCAACGCCGATATAGAAGTTTCACTTCAATAATAATAAAAATGTGACATCACTAGTCCAGCGTTTATCGAGACATAAGTCGTAACTTTACAGAGCAAGTCTAGGGATGTAGGTGTATCGCCGAATATCATCGATAGTTCGGCTCCGTTCACTTTCGATTGTCTCGATTTATTGTCATGCTAAGCATATTGTACATTTGCACATGATTTCATGTTTAAAGTGGGTAGAAAGTACATATATTATCTATACAATACAACTGTTTATTGAGTCCAAAGGTAAGAGCAGACTTAAAATTAAACTATATTAAGGTCTCCAATAAGCGACCTTATCGTTTTGAACGATCTCTTCCAGGCAGCTTTGCATGGCGTGTTTGAGCTAGAAAGTAGGACTATTGTCATTTCATTGTTTTTATGAGTGGTAACATACATTTTTAGGTGAGTAAATAGCTAGCTCTACGTTCGCCTGATGTTAAGCCTAGATATTCGGAGAACTACGAAGTTCTGCTCAACACTGCACTTCAAAAGTCTCTAATTCAGTACCGGTAAAATATGTAATTTTACCCTTTCTGAAGATATCGTGCAAAAATTTCTATAAAACTGAACTGGGACCACCTTGGAAGTGTTCCCTTAGAAACAAGTTTTTTAAGGTTGAAAAAAACACAAATGATAATTTCGACAAATTATGAACCTTTCTCCTGTTTTCGAAATAAATTGGAATCGATTAAACCACATTAAGTACCTACATTATTGATGCAATTTAACAAATTTATCGATATTGTTGATCCAAGCTCTAAAATAACCAAATAACTAATAGGCTACGTTGACATTAAGTAGACAAGTTACCTAAGAATATAATATGATCAGTAGACAGTAACGTACGCGAGAGAAAGCTTCAACTTACGAAATATTTAACAATATTAATGTGAGTATACAAACACACTGCGTAAGAGTTACGAGTATATTACCATTCTGACAAGTACGACTTGTTACAGAGGCATTATTGTACGCAACTATGAATGTGAAATTAGTAAAGGTCCAGTATTAAACTGCACGCTGTTGATCTAAACAACTGGATATTTTATTCGGACTAGAAGTGCAATTCATGATCGTACAAACTCTACTCGGTTATTTTAAAATTATTATGTTACCCCAGAGATGGATACGCACATCTACAAGCCAAATATCTATCTCATAGATAGCATATTGTGAAAGTTGCCGCAAGTAAGTAAAATAATACCTACTAATAATTAACAAAGTCTATCTATCTACTATTAATTTAATGCTGTAGTTTTGTCTGTTATTATTGAGTGGCTCAGTGTTCAAATCACACAGTGTGAAAAATATTCCCCTAGACGCTACCATGTTTCGGAAGGCATAGATTTATACAAAACTGTGGGTCCTGGTTCTTTCCTATAAAATATTTAGGATGCAGTCGTAAGATCGTGTTACAACATAAAGGTTAACCATACAACCTATAATTATGAATTGACTCTGACAGCGTAAGAAGGGTAGACTCTTCTATTGGAGTATAAATCTGTGGGTCCTGGTTGTTTTCTATAAAATATGTAGGGGCAATCGTTAGATCATTTTGCAACATAGAACCTATGATTGTGAATTGAAACCAACACACCACATGGTAAACCTCTTATTTGACTTTATAAGCAAAGGAAAACGCTTTTTTTACTATAAAAAACATATATACAGACGGTATCTATCTTGACATACTTTCTGTGGCCTATCCTTCACCGTTCCCTTTGCCACCGAAGATGACGCACTGTGACTCTGTGGCCGATGAAGACATCGCATCATGGTGGTATCGCGGAACTTGTGAACAATAAATATCGAGATAAATGTCTCGATTAAAATAATCGGCGACCTTTGCCGTTTACGATCCGTCATCGGAACATCTCTATATTCATGTAAAATGACGTGTGTCAAAAACCGTACAAGGCACAACAGACGGGCGCTGACAGAAAAATTACTAGCGCTCATTGTTTGTATGAGAGAGATGTATTGTGTCCGATTTCACTTAATTCCGATGCTGGGAACTGAACTGACATATGATTTATGGACTTGCATTGAGAGAAAATTATTGTTTTATCGAAATACAATAATGAATGCATTCGTTTTGTTGTGAAATCGTGAGTTCAGCAAAACCATTGAGAAAAAAGCGCCCTTAAATTCCAATTCTGATGATGATTACTCCTTTGTAAAAAACTATAACCAAAAAAGATTTATTCTCTGAATTCGGAATTAATTTTCCCTAAGAAAATAAAGACCCTAAAATTCCCATATTCAAAAATGGGATTTTTAGATTTGACCTCTGTTGATGAAACCCCATTTGTAAATTTCTGTCCTAGAAAGATTTTTTACTAATAAAAGTACATAATTTTACATGTAACTTCTGAAAGAAAAGTGTTTATTCAGATGAAAGCCTTAATGTCACCCATGTGGTCGTAACTCAAACGTTTGTTTAGCCAATTAATCTGCCTCCCTTATCACGTAGATGCAAATATGGCAAGATCTTATCGGACAATAAATAAAGCAAGCTTTTACACTTTCTATATAATCGTAAATAGCAATATTTTACGAGTAAGTGGTATTTACCTATTTTACACTGGTTGATGGTACTTAGTTTGATTTAATGTAATTGAAAACGTGCCTTTAATGAACATGTTGATAGAAAGTAATAATGTTGGCGTTATTGTTAATATTATGCAGGTATCAGGTAAGTATTGATTGGTCTTAGTAGTTGTATTTTCTAAACGGCAGGACCTGGATCCACTTCTCATCTGTGGAACGACTGGTACAGGCACTTTTGCAAGTAAATTTTTATATAGTAATATTATCCTGTTTTAAGACTCTACCGCAGAACCCACCATGAGAAGAACGGGCGAAAAGTAAAACATGATTATAAAAGCGATATCGACAGCCTATTACAGACCGTATCAAGATATTATATTTTCCTAGATCAATCTATAGAATCAGTAATAAATATAGGGCTAAATTGTAGTAGCTTAATATGTGGATACCATGTTATAACACCATATTGACTCAATTGTCTCTATTATATCATTAGTTCGATTTTCATCTCCATTATCTCAGTGGAAGTACACATAATATTTAGTACTTGTTTACCCTTTAACATATATGGTGGTTATTTAACAATTTAACTACAACATTTAATTCCATTTTAGGGTAAAACTAAATCGTCGCATCACCGAGAACAAAGCTTGCAACAAAGTGGTCAATAAAACAACCGATACGCTCAATTAGTTTTACAACTCACAAACGATCGTCGTTGCCTGCTCAATCACACCGATTACGGGCAAGTTAATAATGAACTTGTATTAGAGGACATATCGATTGATTTGAAGCGATTAAAGAGATATACTCGTGTTAATTTGGCGAAGATGAAATGATGCGTGGCATAAAATAGAAGATAGGTAACAAAAAGAGCAGTAGAACAAAATAAAAATGATTTTAAATTACATATACACCAGTGTTTAAGAAAAACCGTTCTCAACACGCTTTCAATAAAGTAGATCACAGACACACAGACACGGACACATCTAAGACACAGAGGACAGATTTAAAATACAATGCAAAAAGATTACTTTCCAAAAAATTAGAGCTGCTGCCTAGTTAGTTAGTAACCTCT
Source organism: Hemithea aestivaria (assembly GCA_947507615.1). NCBI lineage: Eukaryota > Metazoa > Arthropoda > Insecta > Lepidoptera > Geometridae > Hemithea > Hemithea aestivaria. The sequence continues at coordinate 15,070,849 of OX382331.1, forward strand.
TCCTCTACAGCTTTTTATTGTTTGTTAAACTAGAGCTTTACTTCATAAGCAGAGGGACTCTAGAAATAAGTAAATTATTATTCATCGGGTTCCTTTTCTCAACTCTGCAGGGTCTTCGGCATTTTAAGTTAATTGGTTCTCAGATTGCACTGTTCATCTTTATTCATTCATCTCAAGTAATTTTTTTATGTTGGTAATTCTTAAAGATGAATTATCTGAATTTCTCAGATACAAAGCAGATATAAAAGCCATTTTAAAAGAACGTGACAGACCAAAATCTCGTCACGGACCAATCAAAATTAGACATGGTTAATAAGGAAGTAAGAAGTGCGTCAAGACATAACGCTAATCGTGTCATATAAATATACGACTTCAAAGCGAGTGTCTGGTGACAGGGTATAGTGACGTGTGCCCACTGATTACTTACTGAGATGAAAGAGCCTATTGGCTATTGGTTAACAATATAAGCTAGTGTAGTATTAGCTAGTCTTATTCACTTTCAATGAGATTTTTTAATAAATATTATTAATTAAAAATTGAATTTTTAATGAATATTAAAACAATTTTTAATAACATTCATTAAAATTGTCTCATCAATAAACAATTTATCGAGCTAATATGTATATTCTAGAGTAAGTCTGCGTATTGCCAATAATGTACTTTTTTCATTTATTATTTAATTTTTATTAATTGTTCATTATAAGCTAGCAAAAAATAACGATCCGTTTAGCAATTGATACTTGGTAATATAGTTAACCAAACAGCCCATGAAGTGATTTGTATCCGAATTGACATCGCCTGTGGCAGAAAATGAGAACAAAGTGAAAATATGGGTTTATTGTTGATAACGGAAGCCTGAAAACTGACGAGTGACTAATAGCGTAATTCATGAAGAAGTAAAAGCTTTTATACAGTTGCAGTGGGCAAACCCCAGACTGTTCTGCGTTTAAAAGTTCACCATGACCAATCCATTTTCATGTTTACTTTGTATTTGTGACGTCACATGTTTGTAAACAAGTCTGCTGTTATAGCAACTTCGGAAATAGGTCTCAATGAACTGATAGCGGACGGACGTGACATGAAGACCTTTGATTAATTTTATACTAACCGACAAACAACTTGTCACTGGTATTCAGTTAGAAATTGTGGAATTCGGGTCAGGTTTAGGGCTCAATGGTGGAATTTAGGTCGGTTTGGGCTTTTTGGGTATGTGAGAAATTTCTTTTGTGATTTTATGTTTTCAGCTTTTAATAAAGCACCCATTTTCGTATTAAACAACAAAAAGTATGTGCACCAGTAATTAATCACACTTTGTTTTGTTGAATTTCAGCAAATATTAGATATATACCGTTGTTAACCTTTCACGCCTTAAACGGGTGGACTGATTGAGCTGAAATTTGGTATACAGATAGCTTAGACCCTGGAATAACAAATGGCTGTTGTACAGCGAGTAAAGCCGCTGGGCGCAGCTAGTTTGTTACAAATTACGAAACACATAACCAAGACATCCAGATTCTGACCCATATATTATATCTGCCTACTTCCTAAACATATAAAATTACGGCACAGAATACTGATTGCGTCTCTATTACCTTTAAGTTGTACTTGATGGTCCAAATAAACAAACCAGTAGGCTGACTTTCCTAACCCTCGCCAACGCCCATCCACTTACACCGACTATTAGTATCTACGACTAGTACATTAAACAAATAGATAAACCTTGTCCAGATAGCAATGACCAGTGCTGTACTGATTTAGGGAAACGGCACTGTAGACTTTAGATTCTTAATGTTTCGGCGAAAGCTGGTTGAAGTGGTCTGGAATTACTTGTATTGTTAGTGCTTGAAGCTTAGAAGATGATTGTTTTGCAACTAATGTTATATTATTAGAATGACTAGATTTGAATTAGGTAATGACATCTGAACGGTTTTTAATGTTTTATGATGAGTCACTGAGGTGGATCGATCTGGCGAAAAGAGGAGGCAGGAGAGAGGTAAAATTCCTCCAGTAGAATCTCCGGAGCGGATTTTTTAGGCAATTCTTTTGGTGGATTTTTATCTCGATCACCACGCTGCATGCACGCAGCTCGCTCGGCATCAATAAGAAATCAGGCAGTCTTAATCTAGATTAGGCAGAGCTTCGACAATATGCCTCTCTATATATTATGGGATAATTTTTGTTTAGAATATTTTTAATTAATTCGTACATGGGTTACCCCGATTACAAATCAAAAGTTAACTCGAAGAGCTAATAAGCAATGATCTTTGCTTAGTAGATTTATTTTTCGCTATATTTTAAGACACTTGAATTAGTGTGTTAAAAGTCGAATAGAAAAAGCAAATAAATAACAGGACGAAATCAACCAACTAAATAAATTATCTACCTACCAAACAACAAACTTAATCAAGAAGACGTATGTTTAATGCTTAACTACCAGTTAATCAAAATAGAAATACCTACCACAATAATGCCGTCCGTACCGTCCTACATAAAAACAGGTTGGATATAAATTAAACGCACAATTTCACTTCGATAGCATATTGCCACTAGTAATAACTACCAACACGATTTAAATTCAATAAAACTAATGTAAAGTCATTTAGGTTCATTAGTGCGAGCTAACCACTAGCTTTCGGATTTCCATAGGTTTGATAGGGCTGCTATGCAAAAATATTAGGTGTTTGCAGGACTTTAAGAACTTCTACATAGATGAACGTTCTTTACTTCTTACAAAAGACAAAACTAGAAACACATACCCAAGCCATACGAGTAAGTAGCGGTTTTAATGCTACAAGGGATTTTAAACAACTTATTTAGCCAAAATAATAATACCGGCTCCAGTTGACTTGAATAAGAAAAGGTTAAAAAATTGTGTAAAAAGCTCACAGTTTTGTTAACTACATGAATGAGTTGCCTGTAATAATTATAATATAAACGTCAACTGTTTTCGATTCCTCATCAACTACACGATTATTTACGGTTTTTGAATAAAACTAAATTTAACTGAGAAAATTAAGGAAAATGAAGACCACACACCACATTTAATGGCGTTTTAAAGGAATATTTTCTTCACCCCTTTTCTTGCAAGTCACAATATTATAATAAAGCATCAGTGTGCCAGCCCTAGAATTATAAAGCTGAGATTTCGCGAACTCTAGGGTATACATCCATTAATTTAATTTGCATGGACTTTCTAAATGATGAACCGAACTCATTTGTAAAATGATCGCTGCATTACATACAATAACAGATAAGTAATATCTGTGATTAGTCCTTATCTAAAGAAAATGCTCTCTGACCTTTTGGTTAGTCCACATCCTTGTACAATAGAAATTTTGTTTAGAGTTTAGTCTAAGCAAGTAAAATTATCCATCTAATATTTTGTTTTAGAATTTCGTGTAACAATTTTTCCTAACGAAACCGTCTAACGCAAGGCTTGGTCAGTTTAATTTCACAAACCAACCTACGAGTATCTGTTGGTTAAACAGTCGATCGATCTTTTGGTCAACCAGCTGACTGAATAGTTGACTGACTATTATAACATTTTATTAAAAAATAATTTGATGAGTAAAATTATTTTCATCACAAGAAAATCTATACACATATAAATCATATCTCAAAAGGAAATCGAAACGTAAAAACGATTCAATAGAATATCGATGTCAAACAGTATCAACGGAAACAAGACGTTGTCTCCAAACCATTATCCAAGACCCCCGATAAATAACTTGTTAGGGGGTTGCGCTATCAGTGAGTGTTGTTACTTGAAACCTGAGGGGTCTTAATGGCTGGTCGTTTGGTAACAGGCGAGTTTTTCATTCTCAAATTGACATAAAAAGAAAAACAAAAAAAAAAGAAGAAAAAAAAACAAATTGTTATAGTAGCAAAATGTCACAGTAACAATTTGTCACATTCGCAAATTGTCACAGTAGCAGATTTTCATTGTAGCAAAACGTCATAATAGCGATATTTCATCTTTAGAACCCCCAATTTTCATAATATGCCTACTTTATTTATTTTTAAAATGTTGCTATCATAACGATTTATTACAATGACCAATTTGCTACTGTGACAAAATGATCGTAAATACGATTATGATAAACTGTTACTGTAACATTTGACACTCTGTCATTGTAAATTAACGGCATACACTCATTAGGCATTAATCTTAATACTCACGAATCGTTTAGTGTAAAAATATGACAATCTGCGATTATATTTTCATGTCAATTTGAGAATGTGACCTAACACGCCTTATCCACCTCAGAGGTCTTGATGGTTGGTCGATTGGTATCATTACATCGTTTGTAGTGATTGTATTATTTACTTGTTTCGTGTAATTGGATACCATTAGAACCGACGTTCGTTGTATCTTTAATCTAATTTAGGTTTAATTGAACGTACAAATTTTATAGCTACACAGCTACAAGGTACTTACACCAATATTTTTTTACACCGTTTGACGTACCTGAAATAAACAAATTAAAAAATTAGATGGAATTATCATTAAGTGAAGTCATTAAGTTTTTTGATATTGAATCGAATACGTGTTCTTGTTCACTGTAATTATTAAATCCATATCCATACATATAATAAGAATGGAAATTTCTCCCCATTCATTGTGATCCTTTACTAAGGTGAACTGTGAAAATACGCATATGAACAAAACGACGCGAAAAAGTCGCTTGCGCGATCTAGATCGTAAAACATTTTGTCAATTTTTCCTAGGGAAACGTAAAATAAAATAATAAAATAAATAATAATCATTTATATCGGACACATCTCCCCTAATTTACATCAAAATTTCGAAGTAAAAGTAATAGAATATAAAGTAAATTCAATTCAAAAAAATCAAAAAGCAAAAAGTGCGACAAACTAAAAATACGCCATCTATCGATGTGGCCATAAACGAAAATTTACCAGAGTAGTTTTATTAGGCTTAATTTGTAAAAAGGTTATTACTTATGTGTGATAAAACGGCACAACCGAATTGTATGCAGTTTTCGCTAAAACGTTGAAAATTTCTCTAATTTGTAAATAGTATTGGTTTTATTTAAATCGGTTTTTAAATAAAAGAGTTATATCTATCTAAAGATTTACTTATCTATTATATAAAATCGTTCGTACACTTTTGTTCTATCAACGCACAGTCCAAACGGCTGGACGGATTGAGCTGAAATTTGGACAGCGTATTCGTAAGAAGATTTCATCGTGCAATAAGAAGCGATTTTTTAAAATTCCCTCAGGAACAGGAATTATTCCCGAAAAACGAATGTATGCAAATCCGTAACCGCTGAACCGATTAAGCCGAAATTTTGTAAAACGATAGTTGGGATTGTGATTAGAAACTTCAAATAGTTTTTTTGTCAGAAATTTACTTTTAAGGGGGGTAAAGGGGGGTCGAAGTTTGTATGGAAAATTTAGAACCGCTGACCCTATTGAGCTGAAATTTGGTACAGAGATAGATTGAGTCCTAAAAAATTGAATGGTATACTTTTTATTCCAAAAATCTACCTCTAAGGCGGGATAAAGGAGGTCAAAGTTAGAATAGGAAATCGGTAACCGCTTCTTTGTTTAAGCTGAAATTTAAACCAGCGTGTTATTTAGGTAACGAAGGCGACGTATAAAAAGGGATTTTTGCAAAATTCTTCCGGGAACGGGAATTATTCCCGAAAAACGTTTGTATGCAAATCCGTAACCGCTGAACCGATTAAGCTGAAATTTTGTAAAACGATTGTTTAGATTGTGTTTAGGAACATTAATTTTTTTTTTTGACGAAAATTAACATTTAAGGGGGGTTAAGGGGGGTCGAAATTTGTATGGAAAATTTAAAACCGCTGACCCTATTGAGCTGAAATTTGGTACAGAGGAAGATTAAGTCCTAAAAAATTGTATGGTATACTTTTTATCCCAAAAATCAACCTCTAAGGCGGGATAAAGGAGGTCAAAGTTAGAATAGGAAATCGGTAACCGCTTCTTTGTTTAAGCTGAAATTTAAACCAGCGTGTTCTTTAGGTAACGAAGGCGACCTATAAAAAGGGATTTTTGCAAAATTCCTCCGGGAACGGGAATTATTCCCGAAAAACCTTTGTATGCAAATCCGTAACCGCGGAACCGATTGAGCTGAAATTTTGTAATACGATTGTTGAGGTTAGGTTGAGGAACATTAAATAGTTTTTTGTCAGAAATTAACATTTAAGGAGGGGTAAAGGGGGGTCGAAATTTGTATGGAAAATTTAAAACCGCTGACCCCATTGAGCTGAAATTTGGTACGGTGGGAGATTGAGTCCTAAAAAATGATATGGGATACTTTTTATCCCAGAAATCAACCTTGAAGGGGGAAGAGGGGGGGGGGGGGGGTAGAAGTTTGAGTAGAAAATCAGTAACCGGCCATCTTTTAAAGCTCAAATTTGAACAGCGTATTTTTTATGTAACGTAGATGACCGATAAAAAGGGATTTTGCAAAATTTCCACGGGAACGGGAATTAATTCTAAAAAACGTTTGTATCCAAATCTGTAACCGCTGAACTGATTGAGCTGATATTTTGTAAAACGATTGTCTGAAGTGTGTTTAGGAACATTGAATAGTTTTTATGTCAGAAATTAACTTTTAAGGGGGGTAAAGGGGGGGGTCAAAGTTTGTATGGGAAATTTAGAACCGCTTACCCTATTGAGCTTAAATTTGGTACAGCGGTAGATCTAATCCTAAAAAATGATATGCAATACTTTTTTCCCAGAAATCAACTTTTAAGGGAAAAAAGGGGGGTGCAAGTTTGTGTAAAAAATCGTTAGCCGCTTCTTTGTTTTTGCTGAAATTTGGACAGCGTGTTCTTAGTTACATAAACTAAGACGACCGATAAAAAGGGATTTTGTGAAATTCTTACAGGAACGGGAATTATTCCCAAAAAACTTTTGTGTGCAAATCCGTAACCGCTAAACCAATTAAGCTGAAATTTTGTAAAATGATGGTTTGAGTTTTGTTAAGGAAATTTTTAATAGTTTTTATATCAGAAATTAACTTATAAGGGGGGGTCAAAGTTTGTATGGGAAATTTAGAACCGCTGCGCTGACCCTATTCAGCTTAAATTAATTTAGTGCAGAGGTTGATTGAGTCCTAAAAAATGGGATACTATTTATCCCAGAAATCTACATTAAAGAGGAGGAAAGGGGGGGGGGGGGGTGCAAGTTTGCGTAAGAAATCGTTAACCGCTTCTTTATTTGAGCTGAAATTTGGATAGCGTGTTGGAAAATTTAAAACCGCTTACCCTATTGAGCTTAAATTTGGTACAGCGGTAGATCTAATCCTAAAAAATGATATGCAATACTTTTTTCCCAGAAATCAACTTTTAAGGGAAAAAAGGGGGGTGCAAGTTTGTGTAAAAAATCGTTAGCCGCTTCTTTGTTTTTGCTGAAATTTGGACAGCGTGTTCTTAGTTACATAAACTAAGACGACCGATAAAAAGGGATTTTGTGAAATTCTTACAGGAACGGGATTTATTTACAAAAAACAATTGTATGCAAATCCGTAACAACTAAACCGATTGAATCGAAATTTTGTAAAATCATGGTTTGAGTTGTGTTTAGGAACATTAAATATTTATTTTGACAGAAATTAATGGGAAATTTAGAACCGCTGATTCCTCCGGGAACGGGAATTATTCCCGAAAAATGTTTGTATGCAAATCCGTAACCGCTGAACCGATTGAGCTGAAATTTTGTAAAACGTTTGTTTAGATCGTGTTTAGGAACATTATTTTTTTTTGACGAAAATTAACTTTTAAGGGGGGGTAAAGGGGGGTCGAAATTTGTATGGAAAATTTAAAACCGCTGACCCCATTGAGCTGAAATTTGGTACAGTGGGAGATTGAGTCCTAAAAAATGATATGGGATACTTTTTATCCCAGAAATCAACCTTGAAGGGGGAAGAGGGGGGGGGGGGGTAGAAGTTTGAGTAGAAAATCAGTAACCGGCCATCTTTTAAAGCTCAAATTTGAACAGCGTATTTTTTATGTAACGTAGATGACCGATAAAAAGGGATTTTGCAAAATTTCCACGGGAACGGGAATTAATTCTAAAAAACGTTTGTATCCAAATCTGTAACCGCTGAACTGATTGAGCTGATATTTTGTAAAACGATTGTCTGAAGTGTGTTTAGGAACATTGAATAGTTTTTATATCAGAAATTAACTTATAAGGGGGGGTCAAAGTTTGTATGGGAAATTTAGAACCGCTGCGCTGACCCTATTCAGCTTAAATTAATTTAGTGCAGAGGTTGATTGAGTCCTAAAAAATGGGATACTTTTTATCCCAGAAATCTACATTAAAGAGGAGGAAAGGGGGGGGGGGTGCAAGTTTGCGTAAGAAATCGTTAACCGCTTCTTTATTTGAGCTGAAATTTGGATAGCGTGTTTTTAGGTGGTTTTGGCGACTCACGAGAAGGGCTTTTGCTAAATTCCCACTGGAACGGGATTTATTTACAAAAAACAATTGTATGCAAATCCGTAACAACTAAACTGATTGAATCGAAATTTTGTAAAATCATGGTTTGAGTTGTGTTTAGGAACATTAAATATTTATTTTGACAGAAATTAATGGGAAATTTAGAACCGCTGACCCTATTGCGGTTAAATTTGATACAAAGGTAGATTAAGTCTTAAAAAAAGATATGGGATACTTTTTATCCCAGAAATCAACCTTTGAGGGGAGGAAAGAGGGATCCAGTTTGTGTAGGAAAGGTAACCGCTTCTTCGTTTTAGCTAAAATTTGGACAACGTATTCTTTATGTAACGTAGGCGACCGATAAGAAGGGATTTTGTGAAATTCTCACCAGAACAGGAATTTTTTCACAAAAACGTTTGCATGGAAATTAGTAACCGCTGAACCGAAAATGAGCTGATATTTTGTTAAGTTCTGTTAATGAATAGTTTTTTTATGTCAGAAATTAACTTTAAGGAGACTAAGTATTAAAGGAGGGGGAAGGAGGATCAGAGATTTAATGGGAATTCAGGAACCATGGAATTGATTTGAGTCGCGGGAAGGATGGTGTGAGAAATTAGTAACGAATAATAATTTAGCCGAGGTACATTACAGTAGAGATAAGTTAAAGAGTTACCGGGAAAGGACCACAAATAGTTTTAATTCCTGAAAAGAGGCGTGAAAATTTATGAAGGCGATAAACTACCGCTCAACTGAGATAATTTGACCTCTGGGAAAGGACATAGGATTGGTTTCTACGGTAGCGAACAAAACTGCATAGAAATACCCAACCCGATATTCTTCGCTACCCACAGCGGGAGCAAATAATATATAGCCATGCCTTATTTTACGCTTACAAAGTCACGGGGATGGAAATACTATCATAGTGAACATAGCAGCACCAAATTCGCTTTATTAATTGACTCTCACGCGCAACGAAGTGCGCGCGGGTCAGCTAGTCTAAAATATGTGTGGAATGTTAAGAGAATAGTTAAGCGCTACAAGCATATAAGGTCTCTCTATCGTTCAGTAGGCTATTTTAGGTACCTACCGCTATAGGGATTAAGTTGTATAGAAGGCCTGTAAAATCTCTACGTACATAAGTGATTAGTGGGAGAAGCCGCATAGGATAGATTAGAGTGTGAAAAGTCACAAAGCTCTTTGAATTCTTGCTTCAACCCATTACGTTCTACTAGCCTACTAATATTATATACTATTAATGTATGGATATGTATGTGTTTTTGTCACTTTAGGTCTAAACAACTGAACTGATTGAGCAGAAATAAATATGGTATGTAGGTACCTCTATAAACCAGATTTACCGATATATCCGAGCTGATGATGATGATGTAGGTAAGTGTATGAATAAGCTTAGACCTTTAAATACCACACATAATACTTCAGCGAGTAAAACCGCTGGGCGCGGCAAATAAGATAACATGTAATCTAAAACAGCAAGCAATTAACATAATGCTGTTAAATAGTTAAAATCTACGCAAACGACACGTAATTCGATGTAATATAGCCGTAACACTGGAGCAAGAAAGTGGTTGCGCAACAAAAAGTGTTAACACCGGGTCTTTAGCCAAGTTAACCCGGAAACGTCTGGATAATTTATAGATTGACCGGCGACTCAGTCGAACAACCTTTGGGACACGGCGATTGAGAGTTTGATCTTTCCCAGGGTTGAACTTGAAACAAAATCTATATTTCAAAGGAGATTACTCGCAATCTCCTTTGAAACTTACATGAATATACTCGAAGCTACTGGAACTGGAATACGTTGACAGAAATGTATTTCGAATGTAAATAAATATCAAAAATGTTGCTGTATCTTATATGTGCATCTTACGATAATTATTCCTACTGAAATTTACATATAATTTTTGTTACGACATAGTATTTTTTTTAATAATATGTAATTTTTAATATTTGATGGTGATGATTTTAATATAAGAAATTTTAAATCACATATAATATTACGACCTAAATAATTTTTATATTCTAAAGACTACCTATATACAATTTCATGTCAATTTGAATTAGAAATAGTCTGTAGCGAATAAACATGCTGTTTTTTTGTCACAAGGTCTTATATCAAACTGGCTGACTTTAAAAGTTTTTGACAACGTGTAAAAAAGCGCAGTATTCAGTGATACCTATCTGATAAATTAAAAATTATATAAATTTGTTTACAAAGTTCACAAATATTTTTAGTAATTCTTAAAAAAAATGTGAATTCTCTATTGTTCAAATAATAGATAATTTTTTTTAATAAATCTGAAATGATAGTACCTATATTGTATACTCAAAATGTGAATAACACTTATTCCCTACAGTCAGAAGGTCACAATATTATATGATCCATTAATAATTATTTTAATACAATCCAAAAATAGCTGTCCTAGAAAACCACAGAACCTTTATGGGCGTTCTTTACCTAACTAGGTGAAGGGAACAATAACCATAATTATAAGCGTAATCAGCTAATTTATATATGAAGGACACAACTAACATAAACAGGAAGGACTCCATAGTTGATCCGAGCGGACATTGATAACATAGTTCCCATGTTTTAAGAGTATAATAAACTTATAAAAAGGTAGATAAAATAATTGAAAATATATTATTAATTTTGCAATAATGCGACCTTCCCATAGTGTTAGCAAATATTAATTTATGTAGAGGTACATTGTGCGATAAAGCTGCTGTATACTTATAGCTATTTTTTTGTTAATTTTGTATATCATGTTAACAAATATTTTCTGTAATTGGTATGCAGTGTCAAATTATCATTCAAAAAGAGATTTTGATTTTTTTTTATAGAGAATTTGGCACTGTGATGCAGAGTGTATCGCAAGCTAGTATAACTTATCGATTAGCTGGTCATCAATATTATATTATTTCGTCTTTTTAGGTCCAGTGGTTTTGTCTGCACGATGATTAGTCAGTCAGTTTACCTCTTCATATAATAGTATAGATTATAATAGATCTTATTTTAAAACCGTGACCGTAGGATGAGTTGATAATGTTAGGTGTTCTTATTTGGCTTCAAACTGAGTATATACATAGGATGAGTTGGTGAAACTACAGGGTGCAGCAGAAGAAATCTTGTCTACATAATCTTCCAGGGCCCATAACTGCAGCTCTGAAACTTGATAGCATCGATTTCACGCGGATAACCGGCCTATGATTAAAATATCAATGGCCACTGGCCTTTCACTGTGATTGTATGCAAACTACCTCAACGTTTGAATAAGTGGTGTGAGTTTCCCCAGTGGCCGGCTGGGACCGATTATAGGGTATTTTCTTTATTTACTGAGATAAATCAGCAATTTGCTTCTGCATAATGTGGACTTAATATTACAAGAATGGGTAAATGGAATGTCGTTCTTCTAGCAGTCGGGAGAACGATATAGTCAAAGTCAGAGCACATGGACGAGATTGGCAGGGTTGAGTGGCATAACATGTATAGAAGAGGATAAAGAAAATAAACTTTAATATAATATATTGCATAATATGATATATTTGAACTTTGACATATTATCTATTTGTATTTTTTTAGTAGCTCAAATATTTAAAAATATCTCAAAAGAACGACTTAATTAACCTTTGCCACAACAGATATAAATCAACGTAACCATGATCTCCGAATCCGACAAGACAGTAGCAAATACCATCGTGACTTTAGGCTTTGACTCTTTGACCAAAAGGATCTGCATTCCGCGCAGGAATTCCTAGACAATCTCGCTTTCACTCTGATGATGGCTAAGTTATTGCATAATGTATGAATGGTATTCTCTATGAGTCACTCAGGTTCTTAGCATAGAATTTGTTAAATTGGAACTAGATTAGATGTGGTTGCGCAAGTTGTAATGATAGTGGTTACAAATATAATATCTGATCGCATTGAATTGGTTTTGAATAATTTTATGGTATTGAGATTGTGATCGATAATAATATTTGTGAATCAGGAGGGTCACAGAAATCGGAGAAATTAGTTAATGTTAATTAGAGTCTGTATAGAGATGAGAGTTTAAACTATGGTGACCAATGTGTAAATATCCGTCGTCCGAAATTGAGTTTTCTTTCCCTGCTTGGTTGTCTGATCGCTATTAGCGACAAGACCGCCAATTGTCTCGCTGTTTATTATGTAAACTGTTTTAAGATTTAAGCTATTTTACAAATTGTAGTGATACGTAAATAGAGGTAGAGAAAACGGAGCTCAAGCTTTTTACAAGCTTTATATTACTTTCACCTGTCTGTTGTCTGTCTGTCTGTCTGTCTGTCTGTCTGTCTGTCTGTAATCAAATCTTGCAAGTTTAATTTGACCCACTTCCCGGTTTCCAATTGAGCTGAAAATTTGCATGCGTGTGTAAATCGGATGACAATGCAATATTTTTATGACATCAAGCTGATCTGATGATGGAGCTGGAAGGTGGCCATAGGAACTCCGTCATAAAACAACGCAACCCCATCGAGTTTGGGCTCATTTGATTTGTCTTGACGAGTACTTTATGATGCAAGGTGATAACAATAATTAAAGCTTGTTTTTAAAAAGTATTTTTTAAATTTCACTTGTTTTAAAATTGAGCATCACTTACATTGTAGTGATGATGCAAGTGTCTTTATTAAAAACGATCTTTGTACGTATTGTTGTATATGTACGATGTCTTTGTATGACGAAACGATGACCACCTTGACAATTATTTCAACATCATTTTCCTACTGCATGTTACTTTTTGTCATCCGCCAGAACACGATTCTTGAATTCCCCAGATTCCCCAGAAACGCGACTTTGCAGAAGTCATGTATAAAACTAGTCGATATATCGCGCAAGAAGCGTACCGTTGTTCATAGTCATGAATAATACATATTGCCAAAACCGTCGATGGCTCGGTCCGAATATGTTCGCCTTATAGGGCGAGCGTGCCCAATCATTTATCATTTTGTAGGTACAACCGCTGAAAAAAGTGATCGGAAATGAATTATTATCGGATCCCGTTTTATTACAATTACTGCGGTGGGAACGAAATGTCCTTTGGAGAACAGAAACATTGTTTTAATCGGTTTCAAAAAGAAGGAAGTTCTCAGGTCAGTTGTATTGATTTATATGGTAGGTACTTGATAACGCCGCGATTTATAAACAGTCCTCGTTTTTATTTTCGTTTCAAACGAAATTTTGATAGTCAACACTCTTTTTTTAACCCAGGAATATGCGTTACGCATCATCACCCCAAGGCGCGGGGCGCGGGGCGGTATGTGAGTCTCCCCCGCCGAAGGTGGGCGCGGCGGGGATACCCACTAAAAAAACTGCGGGTGTTTCTGCGGGACGCCATAATGCCGGGGCAGGGGGTACGCCGAAGCACTCATCCACGGCTGATAGTAAACACTGTAGCGTAACACTGGGGTTTAAATTAAAATGCAAATGAACATAAAAAATAGCAAAAAATCTCTTTTACTTTTTGCTTATATTTTTGTATCATCTGTAAATATCATAGGTAACGTATCTATTACATACGAATATGTTTGCACTATTAGTACCTACTTCCGTGAATCGACAATAACCACAAGCGACAGCCTGTCGGATTAGCTTCGTCAGATACTCTGTTATTGACCACTACAGTTCATATTTTAATGCGAATATATATTTTTTGTGACACTTCATGACTACTAGCTTTTTCCTCGTGTCTGGTAACAAAAAGTTTCTACGAATGTAACCAATAAACAATGTAAAGATGATTTGCATAAATTTTAACACTCGTAATGTTATATGGAAGGATTAGTAATAGAGTATATTTTTATATCATACATTTTACCTAGCAGAAGTTGTTGAATGCCACTGACGCTAAAAGTTTCTTTGGTGATGTTAGTTTTTTTAACATATTGGCTGCGGTGGCGTTTTATAAAACAATCCCCGGTGCCTGAAATTCATTTTATATGGAAAAATCCTTTGACAAAACACAACGTTTGTGTTTTTCAGCACTCGCGTTCCAAGAGTTCCAAACTCAAAAGCACAGCTGATGTGTTTTTAGCAGTCAATGTGTTAACAACGAATTTTATTGTAAGCCACAAAAATTTGGTAGGTACTCAGCTAGAGGCTTTATTTAGTTACTTTTGGATGGACTTTTGGAGGAATAAGACAGAGATAGCGAGAATGGCAACTCTGTAATCTGTGGGCTTATTGAATTTTTGTAACTGTCTCAAATACTATCTTGATGACAGTTCAAAACGGCACAAGATAACCAAAATCGTTGCAGTATTATGCAAATATTATCTAAAGGTTTAAATCAAAACATTGGTTTTAAAGTGTTGAAAGTGGAATTGCCTAATACTGTCATTGTTTTACGAATGGCCGCAGTCCCGATTGGTAAAGATAAGCTTAAAAGAGACGAACAAAAAGGGAATTGTATCCTAAATTGTAGAAGAACAAGAGGCACTTTCGCTGCCCTTACGGATGATAAAAGCTCCTTGTATGGTTTGAGATGTGAAGCCTTGTATGAAAGCATTTGTAGAAACAACTGTGAGTCGTAGATTTTGTTCGCATTGGATGGTTCTTTTATGAAGAAAGTTTTGGTGTGAAAAAAGTCAATTTTAGCTCTAAAAATTTTACCCGTCAGACATTTTACTAGTTAGAATTTTACTGGAGTTGTTGTTAGAAGAATAAAATGAACATATTTTTGTTACATGAACACATTATAAACTAATTTAATTAAGAGAACACAGAACACAAGACAAACTGAAGAGACTCTGTAATCGAAAGTTAAAATAGTTTGGTTTCTGATTTCAGTTCAGCAAAAACGAATTTGAACTAAAACGTTGGTAGCTTTCCAGGAGTAGCATAACATTATTAAGTCCAGTTCAATAAGTGGAGCTAGTTAAATATGAAGCAAACAAATAATAAAGGGACTAACTACGCATGAAACATTTCACAATCGACAACATTAGATTTCAACATAAATACCATAAGAATGGTGCAGGTAACTGCGAAACGGATAATAGACAACAAAGGTCAAATAATATTGAAACTGATCGAATCAAAGGGAAAAGTTGCAACAGTCTAAGGTTAGCAACAATGTTGTAATGAGAGAAAATAGACAAACCAAAAACCATACAATTGCAACAAATCTGTTTTCTATTTAAATTTGTACGATTTGTAAGCAGATTACTTTTGAGAGAACGTTTTTTACAAAAACGTACTCGTCTATTGTTTTCTTTCCAGAGATTGAATCTACAATTAATTATTTTTTCCATAAAGCTTAGAAGTTATGAAATTATAAAGCTATTACGAAAAATAGGTTAGTTCTGTTTTTTTTATTAGGTACTAAATAAACGGTGGCAAATGCCTTATTAAATTCTGTATTAAATATGCAATATGTATATGAAACATGAAGATGAAATACATATAAATGTTATTCTGAGAAAAATAAAAATGTTCACATTTTGACAGGTTCCCTTCAGCGTTCTCAAATTGAATGGAAAATAACAAAAACAACTTAAAAACCTATAGACCTAACGCTTCCACAAGACTTATAGATAAAAGTTTATAAATAACAATGTGTTTCGAGTGCTTTGACCCGAAACCCGGCCGTTCAGGGTCCGAGTAAATTTCTTCATCTTAGACCCATTTGTCACGGCTAAGAAGCCATATCTCGTGATTTATCCCCTATTCTGAGATCGGCTGAGAATTTGTCCAGCCTAGGGCGAGATGTATAGCGCCCCTGTGCAAATGTCTGACGATTTATGACCTCTCATAGCGGTTGTGATTTGTCGGCCTGTTGAGGCTGTTGATAACGATTTGAGAATATCAGATATGCGAGTTGTGGGGATTATTTAATTTGTATTAACTTTTTTATTTGCCTAAATATTTCCGTTAGAACCGCGCTCCACTTCAAGTTTTTTTTTTTTATGAGGAGAAGTAAGAAGACGAGCAAGACGCTCTCCTGATGTTAAGAGATAACGCTGTCCATAATCAGTACAGTGCTACCCAGAATTTCACAATTATGTGCAATTCTAGGTGCACTGCACCAACGCTTCTTACTCAAGAGTCATAAGATGTTAAGACTCTTTAGCCCAGTAATTTCACTAGCTACAGTCAAGTACGTATATTATGTGCGCATTATCAAATTCTCATCTTTAATCTCTTGACGATTTTAATTGTTTGACAATTTGACACTGCGCGCGTACTTGTTCATCTAGAGGACCTGATCCCTTCGGGTATGGAGTTAAATTAATAAATACATATTTCTACGCAAATATAATGTAAGTACATAATAAATACTAGTTAACTTTAGGTATGAGTAGAAAGAAGTTTTGTGTAAGTGCACTAGGTATTTAAAGGTAAAGTAGTTTTTCATCATCATCATCATCATCTCAGCCGTAAGACGTCCACTGCTGAACATAGGCCTCCCCTTTGGACTTCCATATGTACCGGTTGGAAGCGACCTGCATCCAGCGTCTTCCGGCGACCTTTATAAGGTCGTCTGTCCACCTTGTGGGTGGACGTCCTACGCTGCGTTTGCTAGTCCGTGGTCTCCACTCGAGCACTCTTCGACCCCATCGGCCATCCGCTCTCCGCGCTATGTGGCCTGCCCATTGCCACTTCAGCAAGTAGTTTTTAATACATGTCAATTCTTAACCACGTAACGCGCTAAGTACATTGTTACGACATTAAAAAATGTAATGAGGATTTAAACAATAATTGGTAACAACACAGTCACGTAATACATTACGAGAGCGGCAACAAAAAGCAAATGCGCGTTTAATAGATTTTTTATACGCACTAAGTACCGAGCTGGTTTTTATCAGACGTTTTCACACTTACGTTGGTACACTTATTATGTAAAAACTGGACTTGGATCGAGTTATACTTTTACCATACGCTAAGGGGCCGTCTCCATAAGCGAGCGATAAAATCGTGGTGCCACTTAATATCATAATATTTTGATTCTGCGATTTGAGCTGGTTAATTATGAAATAAACGCATTTTACATTACAACCAATAATCTCCAAAAAGTTCAGTTCTTTGGGTGATACGAGTACTATAGATTCAAGACCTTTCTCCATCTGTAAAAATATTCTGATCGGTATACAGTTTATACCTACCTAATCGTGAAAAGGCTATTTTAGAAGGCGTTGACTGATTAAGTGTAAAATTATCTTGCATATTAGTGTCAAGCCTTAAATGTGCAACATATACATAAGAAACCATGGATTCAAACATGGAATTTAACTCAATCTTTCTTTTCTGTGTCCACTCTTTAGCTCCACATGGACTTCCGAAATGACGGCCTCGATTCGAGGACGAATTTCGAAAGTGCAAAGACAATACTGTCGATGGCATCGCTATATTTAATTAACTGGCAACACAACCGTGCCCTTTAGCGAATGGTTGCGTCCACAATCTGTGAGATAAATCTAACATTATAGAGAGGTGAAAAATTTATGAGCCGTCCAAATAGGAAATGCTGCTGCAAGTGTGAATGGAGTCGTCACGGTGTAAATACGGTTTTGGACTTCCTTCACCGCTGAGTATGGCGAAAGAAAGCGGTAGTCTAATAACTTGATTTGCGTGTCAGGTTTCCTTGTTTTCCCCTACTGTAAGGGCTTAAAATGGACTGGCATTTGAGGAATTCAAAGTGGCGTAAAATATTGCAACAAGTATGCAGTATGGCTGAATAGGTCTCGAGACTCAACTATTATGTTGGAAACTTAGTCATGGAAATGTGAATGCGGAATGGAATCTGAGGGATAAGATCAGAATATATTTTCTAGATTCTAAGATCTACTTTCAGAAGGAAATATGTATTTATAGGCTTTGTAATGGATATTTAAGAGAAAGATTAAGCATAGCAGAGCTTCTTTTTTATGAAGATTAACGAAATAATGTTTGAAAGGGGTACATTTTTTTTTAAATAACAGTCGTAGTACATAATTAATTAAAGAGTCCTGTGTTATTGCATGTGAGGCTACACAAACCAATAACACTCTTCAATGACCACTACTCTGGTTGTCGGGAAGAAATCACTGTTAGCGATAAGACCGCCAATTGTAACACTTTTTCAAATTTATTAATTTAATGTTAGATATTGTATGGTCTGTAACTTTTGTGTACAATAAAGCGTTATCTATCTATCTCTTCTAAACTATAAACCACCACTCAAACCCTTCTCCATAAGCCTCTCTCCTTGGCCTTCTTTTTATAATAACGTAGAGTACTGCTCTCATCTCTGGAATGGAGCACCCAAGTATCAGCTTGACCCTCTTGATGCATTACAGCGTAGAGCTGTCAGAATTGTTGACGACCTCAAGCTAACCGAACACCTAGAACCGCTCAGTTTTCGTAGGGACGTAGGATCCCTTTGTATCTTCTACCGTTTATACAATGGGGAGTGTTCTGAAGAGTTATTCGACCTGATTCCGGCCTCGCGCTTTTATCACCGCACGAGCCGTCACCGCTCGAAAGCCCATCCACACATTATTGATGCTTGGCATTCTCGCACTGTGCGATTCACTCGCTCCTTCTTGCCGTACACCTGCAAATTGTGGAATGAGCTTCCGCCCGCGGTATTTCCGATGAGCTATAACATGGGACTCTTCAAAAGGCAAGTGAATAGAGTCTTGAAAGGTAGGCAACGTACCAGCGGTACCCCTGGTATTGCAGGTATCCATAGGCGACGGTAGCCACTCACCATCAGGTGGGCCGTCTGCTTGTTTGTCACCTATTACATAAAAAAAAAAAAAAAAAAAAAATATTTTTTTGAGGCTAATGTTTTTCAGGGCTTAATAAAATGAAATTTTCATAAGCTGCTTATATTTTATAGTAGGTACTATCATTATGAATATACATTTCTTCGGAGCTCTTTGAACTTCCGATATTTTAACCTGCGTAAAAAGCAGACGATAAATAAAAAATGAACGCAAATTGATATTAATTATATTAATTACACAGTACGATAGTTATTGTGAGCATACATGCGAATAATCGAGGCTTCTCGTGATATGCATTGTCATAGTGTAACTTTAACAGTGCGATATCAAAAAATAAAATATTTAAACATCGCATTTATTGCATACATTTTTTTACATACATACATATAATCACGCCTGGTTCCCGTTGGGGTAGGCAGAGACTATTTCCCTCCATTGGGTACGATCCTGACACACCTCTTTCGCTTCCTCGACTTTCATTACATTTTCATCACATTCTCTCATTTCTCATCTTCTTTCTTCATTTTTTTTTACATACGATTAAATGTGGATTTTTAGGTAAGAACTAAATATTAACCCTGATGTATTGCAAAATGCTTTTCGGCTACTGGTCATTGCATAAATTTGGATCGGATGGTAATAATTGTGAAGACGGACTTTCATAGATTACGAGTGTTTAAGCCGCTTTGCAGTTAAGCAACTAGCACAGTAAACCAACTGTTTCAAGTAGTTTAATGCATTAGCAGGCCCGGATTTAGCCAAAATGCCGCCCTGGGCAGTGAGAAAGTACCGCCCCCCCTTCCGCCGAAATATTATTTATTGGCGGTCATCGGCTAGACATTTTACTAAGAAATTTATTTAATTTTATATTACTAACTACGAAAGGTGTGCGCACAGGTCGCTTGGAGCGGCAAAAAAATTAAAAAACAATGACTAAAAAGAGTGCGAGCAGCTCGCTGTAAGCGCCGAGAAAATTAAATATTTCTGACTATAAACAGTGGGTGCATAGTCCGCTATGAGTGCCAAAATAAAAAAAAGATTATAATTCAGTTCGCGAGCAGCTCGCTGAAATTTTTTGTATTTCGGACTGCAAAACGTGGGTGCGTAGTCCGCTGTGAGTGCCAAAATAAAAATAAGATTATTCAGTGCGCGAGCAGCTCGCTGCGAGCGTTGAGAAAATTTTGTATTTCTGACTGCAAAAAGTGCATAGTTCGTTTTCAGTGCCAACAATAAAAAAAAAAGCACGAGCTAGCTGCGAGTGCCAAGAAAAATGTATTTTCCTGCTACGAAAAGTGGACGTATAGCTTTGGAGTTTGGAGTAAAAATAAAAAGTATTAAGAGCGCAAATAAAATTTTATAATAATAACCTGCGTAATTGAGAATCCGACAGATGATTCAAGAAAAATCAAACTTTAAATGTGTACGAAGTGCTTGCTTGGAAAATTATATAAATAGATGATTAAATACTGTGAAAAATACACGTGGGACGAGGACAGATTTTAAGTATTGCCACTGCAAACCAAGAATGTTCTTAAAAATATAACGAAAGAATCATACGCGAGGTCCACGCAGCAAACTCCGAACCTATTGTAAAATTCAGACTGCTAAAGGGGCGCGAAATATATATTTTCAAGATGATTTCAAAACAAATTTTAATTCAACATCGGATGTTTATGGATTTATTTATTTTTCTCGTTTCGAAATTTGCCGCCCCAGTAAATTTACCGCCCCCTGAAAATTTGCCGCCCTGGGCGCTCGCCCCGAATGCCCCTAGCGTAAATCCAGGGCTGTGCATTAGCAACATTGCACAGTTCATAAATTGGCAAGCTGCATCAATGTTAGTTCGGCAGCGGTCATAAATTTATGAAACAGTTTATTGACATAAAAGTTGCCAGTTGCCAGTCCTAGTTGCTGTAATAGTTTTCCGTCTGATAACCCAGCAGCGGCAACTTAATTTTCATTAAGTTTATTGCAAATTGCAATAAAAACAACCTACATAATTATTGCCGCCATAAGTTTAAAATTAAAGTTTTAAAATTGGCTTATATGCTGAATAGGCAAACTTCCCATCTGATCGAAAGTGCAGATGCCTTGAAAGGTAACTATCTATTGCCAATCGTGTCTTAAAGATGCTTAAGTAGTAACTCTCGGGAAACACGGATGACGACAATGTGTTCTAAATGCTACCAGTTCTTATTAAAAAAGTAGAAGCAAAGTGCATTACTTTACTCTTAATTCTCCACTGTGTACAGATAATGAGAGTTGATTAATCGTCGTGCGACAAGTCGCATTTTCCGTATGCCAAGAATTGGTTCACATATGGTCATAATCTGAGTCATGGAATTAACTTGCTCTCAAAATGGAGGTGTCTTAATAAGCATGAAAGCGTTAAAGCTAGCAGACATTAATGACTTGTCGAGATTTTTATAGTTGTACTCATTTTACTTTAAGAAATGAAATCATAAAGGCGCAAGCTGGGAATGCAATTCAAGTCAAAAATTATTTTTCTGGTTCCTTGGTTTTTTTAACTTTGTTGTGGATGAGATTAGCTTGTTATCTACTGATTTTTAATCAGTTTCTGATTTTACTAGTTTTTTGAGATTTTCTCTTCAATTAAGGTACCTACCTGCTACGATTGTATCCCATTGCCACACGAGAAGGCAGGATAAAGCCCTCCCTGACTTCACTACTTACATTATTGCTATCCTACATTACATTATACCTATCATGCCTAGCACCTTTTGATTGTCACCAAAGCTTGTCATGCACGGTCTACGGATGGTTCACAAAATTGCGTTTTGATGAAAAATAATAACGAATGGAGGATAAATTCAGTACCTTAGAAGAGGTATACAACATACATATGGATATTATATACGAGTATAAGTCATCAAAAAGAAAGATATACCTATGTTAATCTAAATATATAAAAGGAAAGAGTGACTGATTGATTGACTGACGATCTATCAATGCACAGCCCAAAACATTGAGCTGGTCCGGTTGAAATTTGGAATACAAATAGGTTTTATGACGTAGACCTCCGCTAAGCAAGGATTTTGCCACGTGGGCAAAGCCGCGAGCATAAGCTAGTAGGATCATATTAGTTAACTACGAACAAGTACACGCAAAATTTTCTTCCCCTTTTACTTTTTCAGTCAAACAAAACACAAATTTATTCAGTGCATGTTTTTTATTGCAGGCAGTATTTATTAAGCACCTAAACGAATGAGTAATGCTCTTTCCCCTGCCCCCGGCATAAAATCAATGCGTAGGAAGCGATTTAAAGCCAATAAATAAGGTAAGATATACATTGATAGCCCTGCATAAAGCTTATTTTTATGGAACCCGTCCCTTCCTAGTGGTGACCAATACCTGAACAAATAATTGTCCTTGAAGTCAACAAAGATAAATGAGTGGGACTTAATGTAGACTAAGCTATGGTATAAGTGAATGCTGATGAAGTGAATAACAGTTTTTATTAAAGGTACAAAAGTTTATAAAAATGTTACTGGGCTGGGCTGGCTAGGCTGGGATAATAACTGGGCTGAAGAGTCTTATCATCTTGTGACGCTCAAGTCTCAAGTAAGAAGCGTTGGCGCAATGCCCAGTGCATTGCGCCAACCCTTCTTACTTAGTAGCTTTGTACTAATTATGGACAGCGTTATCTCTTACCATCGGAAGAGCATCTTGCTCGTCTACTAACTTTGTTGTATAAAAAATGTTAAAATAAATCTTATTAATTTTGAATTGTTACCAAAACTATGACATGAATTAATTTTATAAAAAATGATATTTTAAACCGAATCATAACTTTCTTCTACAAATATCTAAAGGCTAGGCTACCCAATCTGATAGCTCCGAGATAATACCATAAAATATGGTTATATAAAATTTCAAGTATTGGTAGTTCTAATGAATCTGAGATATGATAAAGTAATTTAGTTTTATGACAAAACTATAAAATGACTTTGTTGAACAAAGTTAACTTTGTATTTGGTTATCGCCATTACATAAAAAGTTATTAACAAACAACAGTAACTTGACTTCAATATTAAAGATATTCTAAAGTAGTTTTCTCACTACATATCCTTGTTTATTCAAAAACTTCATATTCAATACGGTATCTCTTACTTTCATGTTTACACAAACAAACCGGTAAGTGAATTCGAAGCTCGTAATTCTTAGCTTCTTTTTTTATAGTCGGCAAATTGCCTCAAATTACCGGAGCAATAAATCTGATACTGTCAAACTTATCAATTTTATTATTTCTTAAACCACCACTTTCCATTTTAAAAGTCATAATCACACAAATAAAATCACATCCAAGATTCAAAAGTGAAAGAACTTAGTCGGAGGCACAGACGACGAGTAATAAAATATTCATATGATATTTATGGCTTTAGAAAATATATGACAAAGAGTTACTAGTAGCCAAGGCGTTATTACAAATTCTATTAGTATTATACCGATTGCCAATGATCGTAACTCTGGCTTTCTAATGAGAATTAAAGATTAAAGTAACTAACATTGACAGATGAATCAAGGAGCTAAGAAGACTGGTCTTGTCTTGAGCTACCGGATGTGTTGTGATTCCGAATGTGTACTTCACTTATTGATTCATGAAAATTGACAGCTGAGAAAAGTGTTTAATATTCTGCATAGATTAAATTACGAAGACACCGAAAAATTACTACAACCGCTCAAATAATACAATAAAACACATATACGCGCATACATACGACATACACCCCCTCCCCCTCCCCCCCAACCACACACACACACACACACACACACACACACTCTCACACACACACACACACACACACACACACACACACACACACACACACACGCAATTTCTAAAATTATAAAAAATGTCTTTTTATTATAAAATTTAATATATAGGTATATATACTTATTATAATGTATTCAGAATCAATTCTAAAAATCATGTTTGTATTAGGCTAATATTTATGTGTACCCGCTCCGGCGAAGGAGTCCTATACCCCATATTACGGGCCTTGAGCCTAGTTTGGGGTATAGGTTCTCACTAGTAATTTATGTGATCTGTAATGCCTTTACTGAATAAACAATTTATTTATTTATTTAAGTAGTAGTGGTTCAGCAATTACAAAGAAGTTAACATTTTTGGATCATCAGCCAAAATTTAATATTATTAAAAATACATTCTTTTCTAACATTGCCTCATAAATTTCAGTAACAATAGTACTATTTACTACTATTCATTAAAAATACAAAAAAAAATTTATTAATTTACTTTAGAGGTAGAAAAATCCACAAATTTGGCCACGGAAATTGTAACACCAACTGACTTAAAGAACACCGTGATCCCAATTAACACCTTGTCAAAGGTCTCATGATTTTCTCTTATATAAAGTAAG
Organism: Hemithea aestivaria; assembly: GCA_947507615.1. Classification (NCBI taxonomy): domain Eukaryota; kingdom Metazoa; phylum Arthropoda; class Insecta; order Lepidoptera; family Geometridae; genus Hemithea; species Hemithea aestivaria. The sequence continues at coordinate 15,095,436 of OX382331.1, forward strand.
TATGATCAGTTTTTCTTTTGCCAAGTTATTAAGGTTCTTGTGGTTGAGTATCCTTTTTAGTTTTTTTTAGATAAAAAGTATCGTTTAGCAGGGGTTTAATAATTATTACCGGAAGACGATCATAATATTACTCGAGTATGAGACCTTGGAATAAATCACAATTAAAACTACTTCCTGTCACGAACGATTTATGTTTATTAATAGACAAGAAATTGTTACTTAAGTAGATTTTACTTCGTCAGTGGTCAATTCAACTAACAGATATATCCTTGAATATCCAATAATTACCATTTAAATAATAATAAATATTTCAGGACATTTTACACAGCGCCACCTAACCCCATGCTAAGCAACTTAATGCTTGTGTTATGGCGGTTAGGATAACGGATATAATACTTGTATACTTTTCTTTTGTAAATACAAACTTGCCACCCAGACCAGAAACAAATATCTCTGGATCACACAAACAAATCTTAATAAAGTTATGCTCAAAATTTATGTATAAAGAAATTGAGCCACTTTTAAAAGCCAAGCATAATAATTTTGAATAGGTATTATCAATTTTTCGAAAATGTTTTGTCGCTTCGTTCCTTTTAACAACATGAAGGAAAGTCGAATACGAAATACAAATTCTTTATCTCGTTTTATTAAATTTTTGCTTAGATTTGGGTGAGATTTGCGCTCGTTTCACATGTAAAAAGGAGTGCCATGTAGGCTTTAATATTCATCAACCTTATCTATAACACACTATAAATTGTAAATCCATTAAAATATTGTGTCAATAAATAAGAATACATTAATAAATTGTCAATAGATCTAAATCAACGGCAGGCACTTTCGGTTTTCATTCCTGACCACGACCAGTGATGTAAGGTGTCGGGGTTATTCATTGGTATAATTGATTTAATTAATTGAATTCGGTTTCGCAATTAATGCTTCTGATTGAATGATACGAAGCCAGCGGTTCCTTTACGAATCGAGTCATTTGAATGAAATCGAAAGTGATTATAGGAAATGAAACTGATTGAACCGACTACTGTCTTTCGCGCTTGATTAAGTTTCGTCAAAATGTCAGGTTGGATAATTAAATTAGTGTTGTGAATAAACTTATATGATTTCTTTCTTAATTAATGATTATACAACTTCCTAATGTCTAAATTAAAGATTAATTTGTTCAACCTGCTCGATGACATGATTGTAAGCCACTCTCTACACCAGGATTACGCTTCATACTTATAACCAACTTTTTATATTTACCTTTTTATGACAATGATTGACAAGATAAGCAAAACAGGCGCGCAATGATTAGCATCATGATTGCTCATAATCATAATTTATTCATAATAAAAATTTCATGACAAAAAAAGAAAATAAAATGTCAATTAATAAATTAATTAATCAATAATATAAATAAAAGTAATCATTAATAAAATAATGATACAACAAATAACTTAAAATTTAAATTCCATAAACTCTTTAAAGCTATAGAATGTTTGCTCAAGCTACCAGATTTTAAGTTTTTTTAAAACATTGTCCACTAGAGGCGTTGATAATGTGCTCCGGTGTCTGTGTCCATATCATACACAGTACACAGTGTCACCCAGTATTTTAAATGCAACATTCTAAGCGGTATTGCACTGCGCCTGTCACCCTGAGATAATTAAAATAAGTTGAATATCTCGTCATGCCCAGTAACTTCGCTGATTAACATTGCCCATCAGTTCGAAACACTGTAATGCCAGCACTTTACTTACAACAAACTTTTCAAATACCTATCACAGTTGTAAAATATCTTAAATGAAATCATATCTTTAATGTCGACAAAAACAAAGATCACATTACAAATACAATGACAATTACACAATTGAGATGCAAAAAGTTCATCAATGGAAAAATTCCGGCAAGAAATGACATCTCACGATAATAACTATCTCTGTATCTCTATTGTCTTCGAAAGCTATCGTAAACCGCAAAAACAAATCAAATTACAATTGCAAGTGAAAAGCTATTAAATAAGTGAGAGTGGCTGAAGTTACTGCGTTTAATGAAGTTAGCTGATTGTTCCTGCAGTCGGAACAAGCGGAAGGGGAAAGATGCTTGTGCAAGCGTAATCGAAGCTGTGAGAATATAACTTGATACCTCTATTTTCATTCTTATCACAAATTGTTTTTATGAAACAAATTTAATACTGTTACACAGCTACAATGCACGGTTAACACATTGACTGCTGAAAACACAACAGCTGTGTTTTTGAGGTAAGAACGCGAGTGCTGAAAAATACAGTCGTTGTGGAAAAAAATCTAAACAAAATTAATTTCAGGCAACTGGAATAGTTTTATAAAACGCCGCCGCAGCCAATGTGAATACAGCTCATTTATTAATTCCTAAGTTTTCATCTTCACCTTCCTATATCAAATTTAAGTTTTTGTACTAAATAAATTCCAGAGAGCTTTTTATGAATATTTTTAAACTTACTAAATTCCATATTGATTACGTTGACGAAAATAGAAAAACAAGAAACTTGAAACGTTAGAGCCAAGTACTAAGATGTAAATATGCCACAGTATCTTGTGTCTTTGTTGATCTGAAGATAGATTAGAATAGAAAACTCTGTATTTTACACCACAAATACAATACTTAACAAGACACAAACACACAAGATACTTAACTTATAACCATAGACTATAGTCTAGTATCAGCATACTTAGCAAGTAAAACTGCCACACATTTACTTTTCGTAACCAATCGGAGACAACATTCAGCTAAGAGAGTTGTTTTTGTACATTTTCTTTTGTTTTTCAAGAAAGGGTTATCTATCTATCTAAGACTGTAAATGCGTAACAATAGCCAAGACAACTGTATGTCACTAAGGTAGTCACTACAGTGCATCTCTTGCGCAAGCCGGCGCCGTCTGCAGACTCGCACGTGTTCACGGCTCATTAGGCGACGATGTACTCGTATGATAATGTTTGCACTAACGCTCTGTTGTGATAATAGTGCGTGCAAGTTAAACAGTGGACGCTGGTTGACATCATGACAGTGTGATCTTTGGAATAAACTAGTAAGGATTTCTCTGCAAGCGATAAGTGTGTCTGTGCAGCCATTCAATCGATGGACCGCCTATATCCAGACCACCTACATACATATTATGTATATCCCAACTGTCCTGTCATTCTCGTATATTACGATAATTATGTACAATACAGAATGCAGGATCTCGTTGAAGCCAATTAGGTACTGATGAATATAGTTACGAGTATATATAGTTGTCCACTTACTAATCCAAGCTATTATGGTTAAATAAAAAAAAATCTATCTGACTTGAAAAGAAGATGGAATAAACTTATAAATCAAGATTTTGGGGATCAGACATTATACCTCTACATACTCAAAAACCCTAAAAAGTTACCTTACGAGTACATACTCGTAATTTATTTGGAAGTACAAACAATACTACGTACGTATTGTATGTACTTCGTACATACAAAACGTAAAATCAAAAACACACAGCCGAAGGTGTAGAATCAAAACGCGTTTAACACTTTTGTAACTTGTAGCTAGAAAATAAAAATCCAAATTTAATTTGAGCATTGCTAAGAAAAATAAATTATCGAATTCGTGATCACCAGCAATTTGCCGTTCATAACACCTCTAAATCCAAATAACATTGATTAAATCAATCTAGTCGATCGGACCAGTTAATATTCCTAACGGGGCATCGAGGGCCGGCCGCTGGCGCCCCCGTTTGTCTGAGTTAATATGTTAATACGAGTCAGTCACGATCGCCGCCACTTGACTGCATTGTTTACGATGCAATTTTGACGCATTGGAGACGGAAACCTTGAGAGAGAATTATACAACGAAGTAAGAAGACGAGCAAGATGCTCTCCTGATGGTAACAGATAACGCTGCCCATAATTAGTACAGTGCTACCCAGTGCACTGCGCCAACGCTTCTTACTTCTGAGTCATAATAAAATGTAAAGACTCTTCAGCCCAGTGATTTCACTAGCAATTAGCAGGAAACTTTAAAAAGTAAAGTTGAAAAAAGAAATGTCGTAGGTCAGAAACTGTCTATATGAAAGAGTTATTCGCACTTAACAAGTAATGAATGACCTCCATTATAAAAATAGATAGATAGACAACAAGAAGAGACGACAAGAAATATTATAACTTATCAACAATTTATAAAGAAGCTGAAACACCAGCATTTGATACCTGAATAGGTATTATAGATCAGGTACGTATAAACCACATGATGTGTGGTATAGATTTATAAAATCTATATAATCCGCATGAGCAGCATAAGAGAGTTCATGCAGAAGCAGATGAGTCAAAGTAACATTATAACTCCCTGGATAACACAACAGCTAAACGCTAGAGTAAATTTTTCAGCAAATGTAATTAGAGAAAGGTACAGAAGGATCTCTATCCTCAGTAATTACATGCAAATAAGTGATCAATGGTAAGGAAGATTTATGCAAGTGGAATAGTCACTTTCCACTCGCGTGGGCGGACCACAGCTGGGCCCTAATTAATACCACTAAGTACCAATGCGTTGGTTGCCACTTCTATTTGTAAATAGTATGAAAGTTCTTGAGATATGGCTATTTGTGACAGGGAAAATACAGATATATCGGTAATCGAGTATAGGAGATAAGATATGGCATCTTTCTCTAAATGTATTTTTTTTTCTATCAATGCATTGGAAACAATAATTATTATAAATATAGATAAAAATATTGTTCAAATATGATTTCCCTATTTTGCTTAGCAAATTATACGTCACAGATCTAAAGTATCTCTGTACCGAATTTCAACTCAATCTGTTTAACAATTTGAGCGTTGTGTTGATAGATCAGTCTCAGTCAGTCGTGTATTCCCTTCATCTATATTACGTTTAAGTGTTAACTTAGAATTATACGGATTGTGAAACCCCATTTTAACCCTATTCTTCTCCTTACTATCGCGTATTGTATCGTTTTTTGTTTGTCTCAGTTTATTGTTTATTTTTAATGTAATTTATTTCTTCTGATATCTATAAATGAAATTCTTGAAAAGGTTTTGTTCTCTTCTCATTTTCAATCAAATTCGCATTCATCTTTATCGCTAATGGTTAAAAGGCAAAGAGTTTATGGTAAAAGGTTAATAAAATTCATGAACGTAGCTTCTTAATGTCTAAGCTCAAGGATCACTTGGAAAGTCTCTTTCCTAATACTCGTACTTCTACGTCTTTTTGAACTTGCAACCTTTGCGCTTTTCCATCACTGCCCTCAAGATTTATGACTATTGCTGTCAGTCTTGGACATAAGCTTCCTATTTAAAATCAATAACGGAGCTAATAAAAGGTTTACTAATATAGAAACGTTACTTGAAGAGAAACCTAAAGAAACCTAAATAACGCTAATGGATCTTTAGTCTGAAGACAGTTATAATACCTTAGTAGATAATATATTTTTACGACTGCGTAATGTGCAATTTACTAAAGAACTATGTATAATAAAAATCTGAAGAAAATTGTTAGCCATGTTAGGTACCTACTAAAAGAGTAAATGGTAAAGCTGATGGATAATATTACTCTGTAAAAATTGCAAAAATAACACTATATTACTCAAATGTTTTTGAATTTATAATATTTTCTGTCTTTTGGTCTTAATCAAATGGTGACGAGAAAAGGGATTAGATTCAAGACTTTTTTTAGTCCAAAATTTCATGTCGTACTTGGGCTCTTGAACTAAACTTGTACGAATATGTATATACCAATCTTGTAGGACAAATTGACACTGGCTGGAAATCTTAGACGTGATTTACAAACAAAAACATTATAGAAGACAAATGATGACTGCTATTACGTAATGAGGTGTTCCCATTTATGTTTCATGGCATGGTCATTAATTAGAAGATATATAGACTGACAGAGGTGGTGAAAGCATTGTCTTGAGTTTATACCAAATAGAGATGCACTGCACTTTACCGGATAAATTACTCAAGAACACTAACAGCTTGTCCCAATTTCGAAAGTTTCCTGAATTTCATTTAGGTTTGTACACGTATTTGTACAATATTTTAGTACCTTATGTATATCTATCATGAATCTATCTACCATGAATATCTTTAAAACATTTTGAAAATTCATTTATTTTAATTTTCGCTGCAGTTTAACTTTAGATTAGGAAATCTTCTTCACGTAACATACGGTACTAATGCAATATTTTCCGGTCAAACTAATTATTACTTAGTCGCATCTCTATCACAATGGTTTAAGATAGCACAATGTTTTGACGTGGGAAGGCCGTGGGCGGACGTAGGCTGTACATAATTACCCTTCCATTCTACCGAGACCTACCTCACTTTCTTTATCAGCACTTAACAGGACCAAACGAGGGAACGCTCAAACAAAACGACGGATCAGCTTACACTGGCGTCGTCAAGCCAGGAACAAAAGACCGTTAAGTCCCGAATCAAAATTACCGAGTCCGTGAAATCGATTTCGTTTTTATCTAATCGATGAAAGATGTCTGTTCAGACGCGAATAATCGATTTCGTCGACCCGATTTCTTGTTGTTGTTGCAAATAAAATGTATATCAAAGCAGCGGAAAGTTGTTGTGAGTAATTAGTGGATTAGCCTAATCTCGTGGCGTAGGCATTGTCTTATAACCTAGATTTTCATTGCAGTTATTTGAAAATAGGAACTGATTTTTTAAAATTTAGTTTAGGCTCTAGATGGCACCGAATAAGACTTACATCTTCATCAATATTGCACAACAATGAAATAATATATATGTTTATAGGCTTTATCGCCTGCATAAATAAAATAAAAGGCTTTTAGTCAAAGTCTTGCATTTTCTAAGTCAAAAGACATCCCAACTGATAAGAAGTGCAGATCCAGTCGACGAGAAATCTTACGTAAGATATCTCTATTGAGGTACACTAGTCCCTTAAAGATTCCCAAGTTGTTTTGTCCGATCTAGTTAAGAATACGAGTAGTAATTCTCATAACAATGCGCCATATTCGCATGCGGCATGTCCATTCGATATAAATAGCCGTTAATAAGGAAATTATTTAGTAACTAGTAAAAGTCAGCGATAGACAGAAGGGAAGCCATAACTCCGTAATTTACTGACCATAAAACAGTGTGGTCGGCCGAATCACCTATTAGTACCGAGTACTTTGCATTTTATCTTTAGGGCTTGTTAGTTACGACTGAAAAATAAAAAATAGATGCGTTTACTCTGGAATAGCAAAATTGACTATTATTGTCAGTAAAGAGGGAGAAGGGCTTATACAGCTGGACGCTCTCTCGCTCGCACTATATAATACATTTTACAATAAATAAATTCATAAATTAACTTTTTCTAGAATTCACCCTTCAGGCCAGTAATTTCACTAGCGGTTTCACTACCGGTGTGTAGTATGCTTATACCCTTGAGTAGACTTCTTTTGAGAGAGACTACTTTTAGTTTTATGAGTTTTTAATCATAATACATAATAGAATAGAAAACTCTTTATTGCACACACAAAAATACAATAATATAAGCTTAGAACTAAGATTACACAGAAAGAAGTGTTGCAATTGGTGGTCATATCGCTAATATATTTTTAAAGAAAATAAAAAATACATAGTTGACTTTAAATATCTATAATATGTTAAAGACCGGTATATACCAACAGTACGTAATCTCGAGTGACATAATAGTTCAAAAATAGCTGGAAACTTAACAAGCTTAATTAATAAGAACCAAACATAAAGTTTATTTTATAATGGACGCTAATTGCATTAGAAACATTAAGAATTACAATAATATAGAAAGTGGACTGTTTAATTTATGAACGGAGTTGCGAAATAGTATTTTTACGACCGAAAGTCCAGATAATGCGGCATACCTAGAGGCGAGATCTAGACAAACTGATGTTTAAACTGTGGTAACAAAGCCATTTTTACATAACATATCGTGGACTAACACTCCTACTCAAACACCCGTTAGCTATACGTTTGACAGCTCGCAAGTTCATTGACATAGGATCAGAGTGATGCAAAATAAGGGTGGGCATCCATTACATTTGCACCATAAATTCAAGAAGATGTACATAATATAACACTTCAGTGATAAAGACAAAAGATTTGCTAGTCGATTTATATAAGTTTTATTCGAGTATAAGGCAAACTAAGATTTTTTTAGTTCAACTAAATGCTTTTGACGTGACTGACAACTGTAACTGTTAGCAGTTAGAATCCAACTTTTTATCTACACGTATAAGAATTCATTCAAAATAAGTGCTATACGATTTGAAAATAAGTGCTGGATAAAAATCTCAATCTTGGATTACTTAGCAGATGCTATAATACACCCTATTACCGTATAGTCTCAACCTCGAATTTTAATGGTATTTCTAAGCAAAGCGCAACATAACACTGCTGTCATCTTAAGAAATAAGTTGTTAATTTGAAAGGAACCTTTCAGGTTACCGTATAATCACACTATAAGTACCAGTATAGTGAACGTAGACCCCAAACCCTCGATATCTGATAACCAGTTAATCGCAAGTTGTATAATCGCCCGATGCCCTGGAGAGATACCTACATAGATAGATAAGTACATACATAGATGGTCGGCAGACGAGTTGTAGGCGTTATCGATTCTGCTATCGAGTTGATCTGATTTCCTATTGTGACGATGATTTGGCAAGGATCTTCTTTGTCTTTAGTTTGGGATATTAGAAATTTAAAAATTAGGGACATGTTCCGTGTTTTTTTTTATACAAAGAAGTAAGAAAACGAGCTTGACGCTCTCCTGATGGTAAGAAATTATAACGCTGCTCATATAATTCGTACAGTGGTACCCAGGATTGTACAATGATGTAAAATTCTAAGTGCCTACACAGCGCCAATGCTCAAGAGTCGTAAGATATTAAATTCTTCAGTCCAGTAATTTTACTAGCTACAGTAGCCTTCTACCGAAGCACAGTAATGTTTGCACATCACTGCTCAGGCGGTAGAATAACTGCCACTGTTGGAGTACCCAGTATCCACCTAGTAGGCATCGATATAGTTAAAATTGTGTGACAGTTTTTTAGACTATTTTTGCACTATAGTCATAGCAGATAAACCTTGTTAAAGTTCACATATCCGCTTAGGTGTCTTTTCCCGTCTGACATTTCTCATATTATTTTACGAGTATTATATTAGTATTAGAATTAACGTCATATAAACCTAAGCCACTTTAGATTATTAACAAACGATAACGTCTATCAGTGGAGCAATTCAAGACAAATCAGCATTTACAACGAATAAGTAGTTTAGTCATAAACATCTGTCGTGTTGTAAAACTAAAAGTGAGTGTAGATTAATTAATAGGTCAGCTCCACACTTGTGATTTGTGATACACCCTGTTTTGCAGTATCAAAACAAAATGGCAAAATTACTTTTCGAATGAGAATTCGCCACAGCTCACGAACGTTTGTGCCAAGAGAAACGCATATAAAAACGTGTATAAAATATATTATGATTCAGAAATTTCCCAACACATAAAATTTAAAAATATTGATATACTATGTTTGATTTGGGAAGTAACTATGTATTTCATAGGGCATCTGATTTGCTCGTATTGTCCCAAAAAAAACTATAACACTTTAGGACGTCGCGTCGCGTCGTAGCTCTAGTCGTGGCTCTAGTTTACTAACAGTGAGCATCATTCGAACGTAGCGCCAAAGAATAATATACTATTACTACGTAAGCGCTGAGCATTTTCTAAAATGTTACATTACAGTAAAATGAGTATTCGCTTATGTTGTAACATTCGTCAAAACGTTACATTACATTGCAAACTATCTAGTCACTCTAAATAGACACATTCGGAGAAAATCTCAAGGAAACTACATATTGCAGATTGTACAGTGAATTCCCGTCAGCTGCTCTAAATCCGTTGTGAAGAAATAGAATATCCATTAGGAATACAGTTAAACTAAAATACTAACTTTACTGCTCGAGTTCCTAGTTTTATGGTGTCGATGACATACCTGGAACAAATAAAATTCATTGAGCAAGTTCTAAAAGGGCAAAGTTATAAATATGATAAAATTAGATGAAGGCAATTTTAATTTTGTGCTCTCAGCGAAATACTTATTATATTTTTTAATAGCGCACAAGAGGCCTTTACACGTTGTAATTCAGTCTTCTTCAATCACATTTTATCCTATGGTTTTGTCGATGTGGTGATCAGTAGCTTAATAATTTGTTAACTAATAGGTATTTACGCCTTAGAAAAAAAAACTGAACATTTCAGAGAATATGTTATCGTCTCTTAAAATGAAAAGGATATGGTCAGAACCTATAGCACATAAAAAAAGAAAGCGCATAGCTTCCAAACGCTAATCAATAAACTACGTCAAGAGAACTATTAACTTAACCACATAATTCAAAGCTTTAAATAATTAAGTTTGCGCGGCACGAAAGGTTAGTCAAGGTCGCCGAAGGTCCGAGGTCGAGGCAGTATTGATTTCCAGGGTTCCCTTGAACTTGCCTGAGCTAATATGGGCTTGCCTTAATGGGTTTCAGCTAACGTGAATTATTATTTTGATATGGATAGGTTCTATCAACAGAGTGGAAAGGAAGTGATTGGTCGATTTTCAAACCCTAGGGGGCAGGGAAATTGAATTGATCAGAAAGTTCAAAATGTACAACGATACACCTTGGGAATCTTCAAAGCACGAGGAAATAGGTCTACCTTTCTAGGTATCTTAAGAGAGTCATCATAGACCGCATCTATCTGTACCTTAATTTAAAAAAATCAACGCAAAAAAGTTCAATCAAGAAGAAACTATAGAAAAGAAAAGGTGTACATTAAGGATCGACTAAAAGAATTTTCTAATTACGAAACCCAATATGGGTTCTCGGCTCTATGTTTATAAATACATTAAATCCACTATAGGTCAAAGCCACTAGAATAGAAATAATCTGTTTCGTTATATGTATTTATTAGATGAATATAATATTGAGTAGCTTAGGTTACTTACTACTCACTCAATATAATATAATCTATATATAAACTCTAAAAATAAGTTCAGTGAGCAGGTATCTAATAAAGCCGTTGTTCTGATCAAAAGATAGGTCAATGTCACTTAGTCCGGGGTCAATGTCGGAGAAATGAAGGCGAGGAGAGGTCACCAATGCGGGGCACAAAACTAATGAAATGAATAATATTTTCTTACAAGGTTACTCATCCAGGTGTGGCTGAATTTGATAATACGCAGTGAGAAATTGTTGAAACGTGTTGTATTGTTGGAAAATATATAAAGGAATGACATTTATTTTAAAGCAGACTTTACACAAACTCAATACGCGTGGGAAAGCAGTCGCGATCTTTTTTGATGTCTGTCAAAATAATATGTAGGACTTAGTAGGATGTATTCTAAGATCCTTGGTAGAAACCAATGGAGTTTGTGCGGTCAACATCAAACTGAAGCGAGAAGAATGGCGTCAGGGTGGTTTGCCATCTCACTTACCTCATAAAAATTAAAAACAAAATACTATCGCAAACTTACGTATTCAGTATAAGTTAAATTATTGGCGTAACCTATCAATACGAACTATCGTTCAACTGCCACAAAAGAATGTTAAAAACACAACAATAAAATGCACCCAAAGGCCCTATAATTACACATTACCATGAAGGCAATTTTCAAAATGCCAATAAAACAAAAAAACGGTATAAACACGAAATCCCGGCCCTGACACTCAATTCATTTGTATTCAGACATTCGTGAAATACTCGACTCGTTCGTCAATATGTCGATTTAATTTGTAATATGTTTTTGTTTGTGAAGACGCGCCTTCCGTCAGAGGCAATCAATTGGTATATTGTTGACAGTAATTGTTGTTGGGAGGTGTCCACATCGCATAAAAGATTATTTTATTTATGTTTTTGTCTTTAATAAAAGCGACAAATAAGAGCTTGATGCGCTCTACGCCCGTAATGGAAGGGAGTAAATTTTATTTAAAGTTTAAAATACGCCGTGCAGACAGTTTATTAGTGGTAATATTTTCAAGTGGACCGAAGATCCAGGAAGAGATACAGAAAATATAATATTAAAATACAGATTTGTGTTTATTAAAATTCCTTGCTTATCTTGGAATAAAAATGGGCTATGTCTAGGGTACACATAGTGTCCACTTTCATTTTTAATGTCAAACTAAAGTATACTAATATTAATTTTATTTAACCCAAGGCAACCATAATTACTTCCTATTAATATTATAATGTGAATGTGTATGTATTTGTAACTTCTTCCCTAAACAGCTGAACCGATTTACGTGGATATAGCACATAACATACTTTTTTATTGGGTAAAAACGCAGGACTGTTATATTGTATAACAACGTATTGCTACTTTTTAACGTGTAAAACGACACAGTTATATACCATGCGTACCAGTCCTTATGCTCCAAAAGTGCAACAAAGTTGCAGGTCACAGTGTAAATCAATAAACATTTTTTACAGTAGGTCCACATATCCCATAGTGACGAACAATAAATACCTCCTCGTACTTGAGACGGGGCTCAGAATGCATAAACAATTCACTGCCTTAATTGTGATTTACTTCGTACAATTACATCGGAGTTATTACACTGCTTCTGTCACTGTGGTTGACTTAAGGAATTGTTTTAACAATTAGCCGGAAGGAGATTTGTAGTACCCTACAACGAGATTTAAAAGCACAATATACCTACTTTAAATTAATTAAAAATATAAACTGTTTATATGGCAGACGCAGATGTAGACGGTTCTCTTAAATACTAAAGCCACACACTGTATAAAAGTAAACAGTAATGTTATAGAGTCATACGTCATAATATTATAAAATCCTAAAACGACGATATCAACCTCACATTTTTGCATATTATCATTTTAAATAAAATCAATTACAAACATAAGTAAAGCAAAATTCCATTTTGAGTAGTATGTGTCATAGGATGTGTCTTAACGAGATCGGTTTTTTTAGTAACAATCCACCCTTATATAGGTAGGTTAATAAGACCAACTGTTAAGACATTTCCAATGACCTACGCAGGATAGGCTCATAGATTAGACCAATAGAACTTTCTGTTACATGTCTGGAAGCGCTACATTACAATAAATAACAAAACGTTACTTACTTACACATTCAATAGATAGATTTTAAGGATGTGATGCTTTAATGAAGAAGATTTAAAAACGAAAGCGACAATTGATTTCAATTTAACCACACACACCAAGTAAAGTCATAAGGATAACGGAATGACAAAAAAATCAATAAGACATCGAAATTGCATCCAAACAATGGCCGATGCAAATTGCGAGCGGTATGCGCACTTTTTATTAAGAAGTGCATAAAAAAGAATCGTGCTCAATTCAATACCACTAAAGGGTATGCGCTTTTATGGTAACCACGCCATTGTAAGGAAAGAAATGCGGAACAATGATGTCGAAAGAATCGAGACGGAATGGTTCTACTGTTCTCATAGAACGGATTTTTGAAGACGAAATGAGATATAAGATTTTTTACATGCAAAAAGTAAGAAGACGAGCAAGACACTCTCCTGATGTTTAGACACGCTGCCCATAAACAATATAGCTACCCAGGATTTTATGATGATGTGAAATTTTAGGCGCACTGCACCAAAGCTTTTTACTAAAGAGTCATAAGAAATTAAGACTCTTTAGCTCAGTAATTTCACTATTATAAAATAGATAATTGTGGTCGAGGATTGATGGCGCTGGAAGTTTACGTCATGAAACTGGTGCGGTGTACCAACCAAACCAATCCGTTCAGCTGCTGAGATGCGCGGATCGAGCTATACGTTGATGGATGAATAAAAAAAGATTATATTACCCTTTTTATAACTTCGTGTATCTACCTACCTAATACCTAGATATTGTAAAAAAAGGTATTGAGGTCGAGTAAGTCTCCAGAAGTTTCCATAAAAGACAGACAGAATAAACCTACTCTGGACCTACTGATTACACAATTTATATCATTACCATACCCATTTTGTACTAGCCCAATAAGTTAACAAAATGGACTACAAAATGCCCATTGTAGAAAGCTCTCAAGCGCTAACAATGATGGAAAATAATCGTAGATCACATATAAAATTAATTCACAGTAATATTAACATCGGCGTGCCTAACGTTAAACTGAACGACAATAACTGAGATTTAAACCTATTGCCTTTATTGAACTACATACAAAATCCTTTCACTGCATTTCACATAAAATTGTTATTACTGTTCTGTGCCGTACCTACTTACATATTTATGTAACGAAGTTTCACACTGAAAGTTTTCTAAATCTTATATTCGTCAAATTGTGGACTGTTAAAAGTTAATTATGATTTTTAGCGTACGTGTATAAAAAAAAAACATAACATTTGTTCTTATATTGTAAATTTATCTATAATACCATCTTTAACGCTATCTTTCACGGTCCACAGACTACGAATTCTGACCCTGCAAGTAACTGTCCTATTTCACCTTTTCTGCGATGGGAAAATATAACCTGTGTACTGTGTATGTGCACAGTCTGTCCCTGAAGCGAGTCTCGAAATGGGGAAAAACCATTTCGTCCTATTTCACCTAGTTAAACGAAATCAATATTATAAACCTATGAAAATTGTGAAAGTCCAGGCACGACATGAACATAATATACATACATACCCAGAGCCATAGGGAATATGGTCATAATGTCGTGCACAAACGTGGACCTCCGAGAATCACAGTCATAATGCAGTTACAATAATTCAAACTATTAGTCGAAATTCGTGTTCCCAGCGGACAGTGAAAGTGGACTGCTACTGGGCTTTAATGGGTGTGGCGCAAGTAAAAAGCGACGAGGCGGATGATACAGAACCACCAATAACAACCAACCAATGAGCTTTACTCAATCAAGTCAAAATCATCTGTAATAGTGTTGATCATGATCAATGTACGGATCATCCGAGCATAACAATAAGTCGTGTTTGTCTTTACTTAGACATTAAAATGTTGAAGATGAATGCTCAAATATCGGAATACCTACTCGTATAATAAATTCTTCAAAATTCAAGTGAGAGTCTTGCAGCAAACAAAGTTCGAGCGCTACCCCTGGTATTGCAGGTATCCATAAGAAACGGTAATCACTCACTCTCCCGGACCGAACTGGACCCGTCTATTTGTTTGTTATCAATGACATTTTTATGTGATTTCACCCCAACATGTAAATAGGGTTACCTGTTCTGCTGGAATAAAATCACAATAGTTATTAAGTATTTAATTTATCGCTAAGGCCTACAACTTTAGCCAACCCACAAGCGCGTGCTAAGCTCACCGATATTTTATCGTCTATTTATTGGCGCATTAACCAGCAAAAACCCTATAATTTGCAACGTCAGGCGAGGTGAAAAATGTCCTGAGGCTGCACACACCTTAACCTAACGATATGACGTGTTTATCAGATTATCTGGATTTAGATAGGGTTCCAGAAATTCTAGTCGAGATTTTCTTTTCCATAGATAACATGACTATGCAGTATGGAAATGTATGACATGTACCTGTCTACTTTCTTAATTTCTTGAGTTTCTACTAAGTAAATAAAGTCCTAGGGTCCTAGTCAAAATAAACACTACCTACGTATTTGTGATAATAATTATTATCAAGAAATATGAAATTTAATTTCTTAAACTAACGACAGATCTGAGACGAAAAGTTTTTAGAATAAAACATATTAAGATCCACAATTACAGCTTTATCGCTTAGAGCAATCTCAGGCGATAGCATATAGGGCATGCTTAGAGCACATTATCCAGGCTTCGCATGGAGTGTATGAACTTAAAGAGCAGAGTCTAATATATAGAGGAGTCAATCAAGACCAACAAAATTTCGATGGAATATTGTAGGACAACATCAAAATTGTAAGGAAACAAAATCAATATTTCACAAGAATTTAATTCAATACCATTCCGTCTCCTACACCTTAACCTGCAAGTCAAAGGTCACTCAGACCACGAGATTAATTAACGAAACCATCGAGCCAATTATACGTGCGCCCGCGCAATTTGCCCTAACAAAGCTGGCGTGCTCAATGAAGAACCAGCACGCGACGTAAGCAATAAATCTCACAGACTTCGGAGATGTTAAGGCGACTAATGGGCGAAGACAAGCCCTTAGTTATTGCTTAGAATCAGTGAGAAATGGTTATATAATGAATACATGCAAACTGTACAAGAATAAAGAAAACTATTCAGTTGCAGGATTCTTGAGTTTGAACGGGCTTTTGAAAGAAATGCTGATGATATATTTGAAGGAATTTATGTTTATTAGTTAGGAAAACATTGCATCAGGAAATTTTAAACAATTGAAACATAAAAAAGATATATTAATTATATCAATTTAGAAAAAGAAAATTGATAAAAATGTTATTTGAACTAACATAATTAATTATACAAAGTTTAGTAGGTAAGAACATGTGTCTTTCACAAAGAGGTAAAGACAATCTATGTTATTGCAATGAATATTAGAATAAGGAATTACAAGATATTATTATAAAATAAGAATTAGTCGAAATTGTCTTGATTTGAACTAAAATGATATTCTAACAAATTTAGGAGCTAAAAAAATACCAAAATGATATAAAATTTAACAAATTTTTGGAGCTCATCTCAATATCCTTATACGTAATGAGGCAACTAACCACGTTAGCATATTCGTCAGTATATTCTGCCGACAGCTGCCTTAGTCTTAGTTAATAAACTGAGAGTGGTGCCATGAATCACCTGCGATGAAAGGCCGTGGGTGTCCACGATACTTCCTCGGCCACCCAGTGTGGGCAAGAATTACTGACGACTTGCAAACTCGCAACTATCGACTTGGCAGCTTTAGGACGGAGTATTGAAGCCGATTTTGAAGGCTTGGCTTAGAATGACTCATAGTTTCCACAGTTTATTAAGGAATGAATAAAAAAAAATCACGAGAGAATAATGTGTTTTTCATTGACTTGTTCGTTATATTTGAAAGATTAATGCCACCAAAAACATAACTTGTAAAAAAATACCAAGTCTCGCAACTGCAGTTCTTCTACCGTAAAAAGTTGTGAGATCCATGTACTACCAAGTCGGTAAAATCTTTTGTGTTTTAAATCAATAGATCGACTTGGCCATCGCATGAAAACACAACAATGTATCTCTCAAGTAATATACCGACATAATAGTGCGATTGCCAAGTCAATCTATTAATTTAAAACACAAAAGATTTTACCGACTTGGTAGTACATGGATCTCACAACTTTTTACGGTAGAAGAACTGCAGTTGCGAGACTTGGTATTTTTTACAAGTTATGTTTTTGGTGGCATCTCACTACTTTTTGTTTTTTTTTTATTCGTTATTAGTTAGCCTTTGCCCACGATATCCCTGATCTTAAGTGACGACGACCGTAGATGGGAGCAGACTAAACCTAGAAGGCGGGATAATCCCTCCCTGGCTTTATACATTATTACGGCATATATATTTATGGCATTATTATTGGGATTTTATGCAATTTTTACCGTGGACTGCAAATGTAACTTTGTAATCCTATCCATTTATACAGGATTACAAAGTTATTTATGCAGTTTATGTATCTCAAAAACTAGACCGAAATTGCATGTTTTTTTAGTTTTCCTATGGTTTATACAATAAACTCTAATTATGTACCAAGTTTGAACCTTCTATGTTTGCTAGAAGTGCCTTAGACTTTTGATGATCGGTCAGTGAGTGAGTGAGTGAGTGAGTGAGTGACAAAATTACAAAACTTTGACTAGTTATAATTTTTAAACGACTAGTTCAAATTGAATGAAATTTGGAATAAATCGTGTTTATACAATGCATACTCGGTTGTTAAAAATTGAAGCTTCTAGTTTTTTCCACAACGAAGTTATAGGGGGTCGAAAATGGTCTGAATGAACTGCTTCCAGAAAAGGATATAGTACGGCCGTGCCGCTTTTTTTGCTCGACTTGGCGGGGGCACTGCCGTGCCCCCAGATTTATTATGGACCAAAGTTTTAAATAACAATGTTATTCACGACTTGCCCAATATACGAATAGTTAGTTAGTCCTACCAAACACGTTGGACGGATTGGCCAGGCAAATTACAGAAGTTTAAACTTTACCACTTATATACATAATATGTTTTAGTGCAGTGTTCATAGGTCTGCTATATGAAAATCTTGGTAGCATTTTACTTAACGTATTTGTTAAAATAGGGCTTTCAAAAAATTACAGATATAACAAAAATGACACAAACGGTGGCTTTTCTCGATGTAGAATTCTAAATTATGATCTAAATTAAGGTGACGGGTTAGAACTCACCCCACCCTGTCCACTTGAAGTTGGTAAAGCACAATCGCCGAACGATATGACTATGCCCAATACTACATCAGCAGCACTGGTGTTGCAGACAACTTCAGGCGAAAGTAACTGCTCTTCATCAGGAGAATAAATACACTTACAAACAAAGAAGAACTTAAACTCAAAACATACAATCAATATCAGGCCAGCTCGATCTTCTTGGTTCCAATATTGACAAGAGTACCCAAGTCGATAAGGTCTATGCAAATACGCATCCAAGTCTATCAGATACCCGCTGACATCCGAATGCGTGTTCAATACCGCGTATGTGACAGGTAGCCGAGGGCCGATATAAATGATGAGGCCACTCGTTTACATAACTGATTTACATTTGCTTATCTATTTATAGATTGTTGTGGCGGCGCCCTGGTGAGATGCAAAACACGCTCGTGATGTAGGGCGTTAAGAATAATGTGGAAGCTATTCATTTCTATGTATCTACTTTAGCTGTTATGTGTGTATGTTAGAGTCCGACCGAAACTGGATTTACGGCCGAAACCGAAACCGAAACCGAATGTTCGGCCGGGGCTTTAGTTTCGGCCGAAACCGAAACTCACGTGGTCAAGTAAAAAAATCTTTAAAATACTGAAATTTGGTGCATTTTACCCATTATTCTGCATTAATTAGGACATGAAATGGAAGCACAGCGTAATAATAAGTCTGTTGTATCAGTTGTAATATAAACCACCACCGTCCACTCTGTCCTACAGTACGGTGCTGAGCTGTGGGGCCGCGCTGCCGACAGGGAGCGCGCCTTCCGCATGCAGAAGCGAGCAGTGAGAGCTATAGCCCAAGTCTCGCGGTTCACATCGGCAAAGCCGCTCTTTGGAACTCTGAACATACCTACTTTCCCTTCGCTGGTGATACTCCAAGTAGCTGTCTTCGTGCGACAGAATCTGGAGCTGTTTGCAAAACGGGGGGATAGACAGTGCCATGTAACTCGTGGTAGAAATAAGCTGGTAGCTGTGAGGCACAGGCTGGCTCGGTCAGATAAGCTTACACATGTAATGGGGCCGACAGTATACAACCGCCTCCCAGACACCATCAAAGAAGCGCCTAATTTACTAATTTTCAAATATAAACTGAAAAACTGGCTTGTCGAGAAATCGTTCTACACTATAGATGATTTTATGAAAATACCCACGTAACAAATGATGTATACACCTACAGACTACATAGTACGTGTAATAAATTTAAGTTAACAATATTATTATAATATTATTATTTTAGAATGTAAAAAATATTTAATTTATGAATATAATTAATTTATGCATTGATCTTGATAATTTAAGTTCTTATTTTGAATTGTAAGACGTATAATTTTAAGGAATTATCAATAAATGGTTTATTCTGTTTATTCTGTTTATTCTGTTAAAAATATATCAATAATATTTTTAATTTTTTTAGGCTTCCGTGGTCAACAAGGAAGCCTTATAGTTTCGTTTTGTCTGTCCGTCCGTCTGTCTGCGGCTTTACGGAGAAACTATAAGTCCTAGAAAACTGTAATTTTGCACAGAGGAGGGCAATGATTAGGGTAAGAGAACGGTTACAAAAATAAATTTAAATCAATTAATTTAGGGTACCTCCCAAACTTGTAAAATGGCGATGATATTTTTTCTGGCTGATCCCATCATTTGGGGTATTGTTGAATAGATATTTTAATGAAGGACATAATATATCTAAGGAAATTTTTCGATTTAATGATCCATTTGAAAGATATTCAAGTTTAATATTTTTTTTGGGCGTCCCCCCGCCCTCTAAAATCTAAACTACTGGCTTTCAAACACTGTCAAAAATCACGAATATAGTTTCAACCATGAACTTTTCAGGAAAACCATAGCAGTTAAGATAGTTTTATAAGTTTTAAAGATATCGTTGATGAAAATTAAGGCAGTAAATATACGATTTGCCAGTTCTACGGAAGCCTACATTGCGCGTAATCTGAATAGCGCTTGGCCTATTTATTTAAATTAAGTTCTTATAGCAAAATGTTTATCAGTTATCAATTATAATCAAAACACTAATTGTTACTGTTTCATTAACCCCTTGATCCAGGAAAAACTTCCAGTTCAAATCAAAATTGACATCTATTATTTCTAGCTTCTTTAAAATGAGGTTCAAATTCGCATGCGCAGGTACGGCGCGATTGAGCCGCTCGGGGACGTACGGGTAAAAAACTAAGTATTAGTATTTTGAAATCTTACTAATTAATACTTTGTTTTGTACCTATTTGTACTTAGAAGAATCATCAATCTCTTTTAGGTACCTCTATATAAAAATAATAATTACTAAAATTGCTATTACACGCTTAGTTCCAGTCTCAACAAAGATAATATTATCAAATCACACATTAAAAATTAACAAACCTACCTATATTACAATTATGAGTCGTCCGACAAAGCGTTGTCGCGAGAAACGAAGCTAGGCGAGCGTGCACGACAACTTCCGAAGGGAGTTTCGGTTTCGGCAAAAGTTTCGGCCAATTTTGACCGAAACCGAAACTTTCGCCGAAACTCGATTTTTGGCCGAAACTCGGCCGAAACCGAAACCGAAACCGAAATTTCGGTCGGACACTAGTGTATGTTTCTCTAATCTCTATATAACTTTCAAGGTATCTAATGTTATTCATCACCGCATTTACACTTTTCATCACTTGGGGATGTAGTCAACGTGTATTGTACATTAATTGCGGTGTTGCAATTAAGTGTTATTTAGTCTAAGTCATCTTTTAATGCTAGCTGCGCCCAGTGGATGAAACTTATTTGTTATTCCAGGTTTGAACTCTACATAATATTTTCAGCTAAATCGGTATAACCCTAGAAGTCTGATCTTTGGAATATCAGCTTAAAATATGCTGCGATTGCAATGATGGGTGTAAAGAATATAAGAAAGGAACCATACCCTTTTATTTCCAAAAATTAAAGGCGACGGCCTCGACACCTCAACAAGCTTCTCAAACCCCTAAGACAGATTTTTTTCGTGAATGATAACAGCTCGAATAATATGACTATATTACATCAAAATATTTGCGGAGCTATTAATAAATCAGAAAATATATATGTAGCGCTAGAAGATTTAAAGGACAATGGTACCTCGGTGGACATATTATGTCTTACGGAGACATTCATTCAAAAAGGGACTGAAAGACTAATGAAACTACCAGGTTTTACTCTAGCATCTTCATATTCACGTACTGACATGAAACGGGGAGGGGCGTGCATTATGGTAGATAAAAAACTAGATTTCAAAGAATTAAAATTTATTCAAGATTTCGCGTGTAAGTACTGCTTTGAATGTACAGGTATAGAAATTTTGAAACTAAATATTGTGGTTGTCTGTATCTATAGAACTCCAAACAGTTGTAAATCATTATTCTTTCAAAAATTAGAACAACTTCTTATTAAGCTTACTGCGAAATATAAAAACATTGTTTTATGTGGAGATTGGAATATCGATATTCTGAAAACAAATAGGGATAGTACTGAATTGCGGAGTATCTTAGATAATTCAAATATGAATATTCATATTAAAACGCCCACACGAAAAATATCGTGTATAGATCTCATCGTAAGTAATATGAAGTCAGTGGAAGGCCAAACTCACTATATGGCATTATCTGACCATGAGACAGGTCAAACCATTAAGTTTCCTGTCAGGAAAAAACCGGTGGTGATGAACTGGTTTGAACATAGGAGAGATTTTAGCGAAGACAATATTAATAAATTTAATAATTGCATAAAAGCTTTATCTTTCGAGGGTATTAATGACAAACCAACAGTAAATGAGGCCTTTGAATATTTCCATGACCTATATGTATTGTTCTTTAACTTATGTTTTCCAATCATCCGTATTAAAAGATCTAACAAAGGAAAAAAATGCGCATGGCTTACCAAGGGTCTGAAAAAATCAAGCATAAAGAAAAGATGTTTATATTTAAAAGTTAAGCTAAATCAGCGCAACAAAAGGATATATGAAAACAATTATAAGAAATACAGCAAATTATTAAGGAAATGTATAAACAAGTCACAACAGACTCAGAATATGAAGTATATAAATAAAAGCACCAATAAATGTAAAGCAGCGTGGGAAGTCATAAACGAAAATGTAGGAGAAATACAATTAGCAAATAAAATAGATAATATTATTAAAGACAACTCGACATATTCAAATCCGCATGACATTAGTGAATTATTTAATAAATTTTTTATAGACATTACTAACAATACTAATTTCAATTTCAAATCATCTGACATTAATAAAACCTTGGACTATGATAATTGCTCTTCTATGTTTCTTCATCCTACAGACCCAGTAGAAGTTTTAAAATGTATAAAAACACTTAATAATACCAACTCAACAGGAATTGACAATTTAAATACAAAAGTAATCAAACTTAGTGCTCACTCTATAAGTGAACCACTAAGTATTATTATTAATAAGTCTTTTAACGAGGGTACTTTTCCTGACAAGTTAAAATTTGCAATTGTAAAGCCACTATTCAAAAAGGGAATAAAAACTGATATGAATAATTATAGGCCAGTGACATTACTACCAATTATGTCAAAAATAATAGAAAAAATCATGTTATCGAGACTAAGGAAGTTTGCAACAGCTAATAATATTTTAAAAAAGGAGCAATTCGGATTTAGAAATAATAGCACAACTTCGTTAGCATGTTTTAATGTCGTTAAACTAATAACAGAGGCTATCAATGACAAAGTACCAGTAGTAGCGCTCCTTTTAGATATGACAAAAGCTTTCGACTTTGTTGATCATAAATTGCTACTTCACAAGCTGGAAAAATATGGTATTAGGGGGAAAGCTAATAATTGGATTCGTAGCTATCTAACTGATCGGAAACAATGTGTTGAAATTACAAAAATTGAAAAATCCGAAAAACTGTGCGTGCGATCTACCTTTAAATCAAATAAATTTGGAGTCCCTCAAGGTAGCGTACTGGGGCCATTTTTATTCCTTATCTATATAAATGACATTCCAAATATAAATAAAAGACATAAAACAATATTATTTGCTGACGACACTACAATAATAATAAGAGGTGATAATAAATTGACATTTGAATTTGACATTATTTTTTTGGCTGACACAAAATAATCTTCATATAAACATTAACAAAACTAACATAATTCAATTTGGGACATATAAACAAACAAAAGAAATACTTATGATTAGACATGATGACACCCCAGTTGCTGAGGTAGACACAGCAAAATTTTTAGGAATTTGGTTGGATCAGCACTGCAGCTGGAAGAAACACGTCCATGAAACGTGTCTTAAATTAGATAGGTTTGTGTATGCGATAAGACAGCTTCGCTTAAGAGTGTCAATAGAAGCGGCACTAAGCGCATATCACGGGTATGTTTCTTCGGTACTTGCCTACGGATTAATTCTATGGGGAAATTCAGTCGATGTAGAGAGAGCCTTTAAATTACAAAAGAAATGTGTTCGAGCTATATGTGGTGCATGGAGTACGGAAAGCTGCAGGCCTTTATTTAAAAAGTATCGAATACTTCCCTTGGCTTGTATGTACATTAAAGACATGTGTATGTTTGTAAAGCAATATCACGAATATTTCAAGAAAAATTCCGATGTCCTGACAAGACAAACTAGACACAAAAATAAACTCTATATCCCTCCATGTCGTCTGGAGATGGTCAAACGAAATGCATATTTCCAGGCCATAGCAATTTTTAATAAACTTCCGTTAGAATTTAAAGAACAAAATTTGTCGATGTATATTTTTAAAAGAAAATTGAAATTATGGCTTCAAGATAAATGTTTTTACACAGTCAAAGAATATTTGGACTTTAAATAATAATATTGCTAAATTATAATCTATGACATCCAATCGTTAATTGTAATATATATTTTCTACTTGACTTTAAACTAATTTCTTGAACATACATATTATTTGACTTTAATTTTGATAAATTTCAAATTGGTGGATGGACATAATATAACTATTTTTGGACATAATATTAGAATTTTTGGACATTATTAGGAATTGACATTGTTATTATTTTATTTTTTTCTCTTTTCGTTTTTATTTTTTTATTCAACACATTAAAATTAATTTAAATTATAAAATGCAAGGTATATACAAGATTGTAATTAACATAATATTATCTAAATAATCAAGTAAAATTTTGCACGCCTCTATGAGGCAGAATGTAACGGACCTAGTTCTATAACCAGTGGCGGATTTGCCCTAAGGCCCAGTAGGCCCGGGCCTAGGGCGGCCAGATATTAGGGGCGGCCAATCGTGACAAAAAATCACTGATGACAAGAAATAACTAAAAGTACGTAAATATTTTAAAGGCTTCAGGGGGCCATGGGTTTTTCTCGGCGGCTCTGCTCTATAATAAGAATATTTATTTTCTCACCGCTCAGAACACATCTTTTGTAGCCTGAAATATAAAATTTTCTCGGCACTCGTAGCTTGCTGCTCGCACAATTATAATTAGAATATAAAGTATTTTGCTCACCACTCAGAACGAGTTCATTGCACATCTTTTGTTGTCTGAAACGTAAAATTTTCTAGGCGCTCGCAGCAAGCTGCTCGCGCATTACAAGGTTTTTAAAATTTTATTCTATTCGGAAGGAGTTTAACGCACACGTTCTTGTCAGAGACAGTACCGGCGTTAGGGTAGGGCGCGGTTGAGCGACCGCCCAGGGCGCCGGATAAAAGGGGCGCCACAGGCTCTATGATGGGGCCCCATGGCCCCGTGGCGCCCCATTCGTGCTGAATAATTCAAAATTTTCTCGGCGCTCGCACCGAGTTACTCGCGCTTTTATAAATAAGGACATTTAGATTCTTTGCCACTTAAAGCAAGCTAAACGCACATCATTCGTGCTGAAAAAAATCTAAATTTTTTTCGGCGCTCGCAGCAAGCTGCTCGCGCTTTTATAAATAAGAATTCTTATTTACTTTCTTTGCCACTCGAAGCAAGCTAAACGCACATCATTCGTGCTGAAAAATTCCAAATTTTCTCGGCGCTCGCAGCGAGTTACTCGCGCTTTTATAAATAAGGACATTTAGTTTCTTTGCCACTCGAAGCAAGCTCTAAATGCACATCATTCGTGCTGAAAAAATCTAAATTTTCTCGGCGCTCGCAGCGAGCTGCTCGCGCTTTTATAGATATGAATACTTATTTAGTTTATTTGCCGCTCGGAGCAAGCTAAACGCACAACATTCGTGCTGAAAAATTTAAAATTTTCTTGGCGCTCGCAGCGAGCTGCTCGCGAATTTATAAATGAGAACATATACTTTCTTTGCCACTCGAAACAAGCTTAACGCACATCATACGTGCTGAAAAATTCATAATTTTCTCGGCGCTCGAGCTTTTATAAATAAGGACATTTAGTTTCTTTGCCACTCGAAGCAAGCTAAACGCACATCATTCGTGTTGAAAAAATCTAAATTTTCACGGCGCTCGCAGCGAGCTGCTCGCGCTTTTATAAATAAGAATACTTATTTAGTTTCTTTGCCGCTCGGAGCAAGCTAAACGCACATCATTCGTGCTGAAAAATTCAAAATTTTCTCGGAGCTCGTAGCAAGCTGGAAAGGTGGATTTTTTTCTGGATACGCCCATGATTTTGTCCATCGGATTCGGCCCAGAAAAAAATCCTAGTTATATCCTTTTGCGTTTTTAGTATGGGTTTGAATTTCTTATTAGGGGGCGCCGTAGAAATCTCGCCCAGGGCGCTGGTAATGTTAAAACCGGCACTGGTCCGAGATATAACATTTCCTATTTTAGAGATTCAAAATTGTAGGTAAACGTTGAAATGTACAAACCTACCTTGTTCCCAAGAAAAAAAAATCTGGATCCGCCACTGTTTAAGGAGTGAGTAGTAGACATGTTAAATACGACGTAGGTGCAGGTATTAGGTACATGGACTGGGGCCTAGGGCGGCCTAGACTGTAAATCCGCCACTGTCTATAACGACTTATTTTATTAAGACCTATTTTGTACACCTACATTCTTGCAAATAAATGTTTGTATTATATATTTTTTTTTTTGTATTATAAGTAAAGACCAGTGTAAAAAAATTTAGTATAAAATTGGACTTCACAAAATATTCAGTTGGTAGTTCAATGGAAAAATGACAGATTGAAATGGATGAGAAACACGCTTTGTGTCGACCCTACATAGTTTGGTAATTTGTCATTCACTAGGGTAAAGGCTTTTGATGTTCGAACTAGCATGTCATCCCTTTTAATAATCCGATATAGTATAACAAAGTAGGCTTAAAGAGAGTTCAACACCCTCCAAAATTACCTAACGCCTATCACGGATTATTCACCGTCACGTCGCAGCAATCTCAAAGTTTCATGACTTCATATATTATCCTAGGTTTTGAAGCTCATTTCACTACGCCCACGCTTGAATCTGCCTTGTAATTTTCAGTTCACGCATCCAATTTCATAGCAATGTTATAGCTCAAACGCTATTATGAAAATCAACGTGCATTTCACGGTGGGTATATTAGAATCGCGACTTTCATAAGTTCACAGTCAATATTTGAATGTAAGCAGATATCGCGCATCAAAAATGAATTGAGGCTTAGTTTAATTCATTATTATATTAAGTTTAAAGCCCAAGTTCTGGGAAAAGGTCTTCCCTGCATTCTTCTCAATCTAGCGCCTCTTACCAGCCATAGTTCAGCGCTGTTCAACTTAAGCTCAATAAAATGAATGGATGATTTCAATTGCCTAAAAAGTTCATGAATGCTATATTTAGTTTTACACAATATTAGTTTTTCCTAATGGCTCGATAGTTTAATTTTTATTTGCACTGTTGAAAAATGTCATCTTTAGCTTAGTTATTACACGAAGTGCGGTATCCACTTCTTCTGTTACAGACTGTTCATAAGTTTCACTGGGACTTGAACATTCACTTACCTGAAGATTATCATCGAAGGCATTACGAAAGGGAACTTCGTAGATAGGGTCAGTTCCCTCAAGTGCAGTGTTAGCGAAGGGTGTGGGTTTGTTGGCATAAGCTGAGAGATTGACGATTTATTGTCCTTAATGTTTAATCAAAGATTAAATCATATAGTGGCCTTCTAGGGTATGAATACCGAGAAAAACTATTTTTAAATATTGAAAATCCGTAATTTTGTACTCAGCTGCGTGTCTCTAGCTCAGGCAACTGATTGGATAAAATCTTACTTATAAACGTGAAAGTTTGTAAGAATGGAGGATGTCAGGATGTTTGTTACTCTTTTACGCCTAAACGGGTGGACCAATTGAGCTAAAATTGTGTATAGAGATAGCTTTGACCCTGGAATAACACATAAGCTACATAAGTACTGCGGGTAAACCCGCTGGGGGCAGCTAGTATAAAATAAATATGTACCAATAATTATTTTCTTTAGACATCAAACATCAATAATTGAGTGTCTGACTCGTAAAAACTAAACTAAAGGTATACAGCGAATATTAAATTATATTATTTATATTTAATTTAATAACAAATGAATTAAAAACATAAATAAAAATACCTTAAGAACGAATATTAGTTATTAGGTTTCAAGATTGACAATATATCTGTTATCAACCACATCTGTCCAACTCATGCCCATCGCATTATAATGAATGAATCGTAAAGGGATGGCCTCCTTAATTTTTATAGCCCAAGATTGTAATCTTCATAATTATTATAATGTTTGATTTATGCAAGGCTGCTGTTATAGATAAAAGTAATAAAATTAGATATACCTATTTAATGAATAAACATATCCACTGGTACCATTAGATTTGAATTATCGCAGGAGGAAAAAATATAGATATTGGAAACATGCAATGTCTAGAGTCCACATATAAAGAGCCTAAATACAAGCAAATAGGAATTTATGTTTTTAGACCAATTTATTTTGGCTAAAAAACAGAAGAAAATTTATGCAATGTTTTTTTTTAATCCTCAGTTTTTCAACTCAGTGATTCAAGCTTAATAATTACTCTCACCCTTTGATGCAGTTATTATACTTCTCATTTCCAGAGAGAGCATAATATCGGTCCAATCGGTTTAGAGTTTAGTTGCTCTTTTTACGTCTGCGCTTTTCAGCCTAACCATACCCTGGCCACTTGAAACAGCGTACGGCAGATAAGAAAAACTAGCCCCGATAAAACGAACCTGTGCATTTCGCTAAAGCAAGATTTATCTGCGCTCCGTAGCGCGGAACATTTTGAGTTACGTACCGACTTGAGATAGAAAATGTTTGAGTTTTGTTTCTATGCGTGTTTCTAAAGCGACGCTAATGTAAAGATTTACTTTATCTGATTTTCTTATTTTATTACTGCGTGATTGTGTTATGATCATTGTGATCTAATACGAAGTTTGAATTTTGTTGAGGACCTAATTTTAAAGTTTAATTCGGTTCCTCGGTTATAGGGAAAGAGTTTTAATTAACTTTTTAAACTGAATCCTAACCAATCCTCTTCCGAAAGGCTGGCTATAATCTGGATGAGATCACTTAAAACGACAATTATGTCCATACGCTTATGACTTTGGTTTATTTAAAAAAATCAACTTGACTTTTAAATGTATTAACTTAAACGACGTTGGTGGATAAAGATTTACATACGATTCATACCTAAATTTTCAAAGTAAACAATACAAAATGCACCCACAACAGTGCGAATCTGACGAAAGCATTTGCAATCATTTGCATGAGGAAGCCCGATAAGGTAGGAAGGTAGACGGTAGAACAGATACCGCGCCGAGGGTGGCCTGATATTTAGGCTTACAATGTTCCCAGTACTGAGATAGTGAGGGAAATTAAGATAGAAATGGCGAGTTAGATAACAGTCGGAAATGTTGAGAATACAGCTAATAATACTGGCAAAACTTCAATCGCAAAGTTGGATTCGTCTCAGTTCAGTTGAGTTGTTAATAAAGAGGATAAGGATGACCAGAACACAAACACAACTACAAAAATAAACAGTGTTTTTGCTCAAAGAACATCATCACTTTTAGATTTATAAGGTAAAAAAGTTTACCGAAAAGCTTTTTTAAATCCCATCTAAATGTTATGTAGACTTTTTTATGTAGCTAATTAGAGTGTGAAGATAGATTGATAACTATTTTTTAAAAAAAAACCACAAATAACGAGGTACCTACCTTTACAGTATTTTTTAAAACTGCAAATCTATTATATAGCCTAATGTTAGCCAACTTTTTACGTATATTGCTCACTTGGGCGATTTCCACGGCTTTTTAACATTATAAATTTGTTATAAGCAAACAGCTTTTTAACCATACAAATAACGCTAAAGAAATTAAGCAGATCAGCAGAACTTTTAAACTTTTTGATCGTAGGTAACTTGTAAGAAATTCATAAAATAAATTAAACTGATATTTTCGGAAGTCAAAACCATCAAAAGCCTGTCGAAGGTGAATGAAATACGATATTAAAAACATATGTACTGTAGAAAGCCAAGAGTTCGTGCGAAGTTCACGAGATTTATTACCGAGACGAAATCGGGGCGGAAGATATCTCAAATGTAAATCAATATGTACTTAACTTTTAAAGCTTCCAATTAAACCTTCAGTCGCAGACAGATCTGATCTCATGATACATGAACTATATAGGAAGTTATGTACATAATATATTGACGTACTAGCTACGATCCGCGGTGTTACCCGCTGTAAATAAAGTTCTTTTGCTTAGCTAATTTGAACTTTGTTGCACACTTCAACAACACCACAACAACAACAAAACTACGTTACAACTTAATCCACTTTCTAAGGGCTTGTTTGTTTTTTTTTCTACCAGCCCACTTTCTACCATCTCATTGTTTAAGTGGGGTAAGATCGGCGCTGGGTTAAGACCGTATGAATTGAACTTCCAATGAATTTGGGTATATTTTCTAAAGCTGGCAACATTTTACACAACGCCATTTCACTCTGGCTCGACCGATAGTTGTCGCTAGTCGCTCCAACAAGGCAGACATGTGTTACGCGCCATTGAAAATAAAAACGTATTTTTTGAATTTTTATGGCCATCTCTTCTTTCCCCTTAACTTTTATTTGTGTGTTTATGGTAAATTAGAAGTCTTGTTTTGTTATTATTTAGTTAAAATACCCGGTTTTATGGTCTGTTACTTTGCTATAACTGACCTATATTATCCTAAAGTTTATGTAAACAAAGATCCGGTGTTGCCCCTTACAAGTAAAGATCGGATAGTTTCATCCGATCTTTACCTACTTTAATAATGGAAAGTGATTGTAAAACTTTTTCGTGATTAACCGATTTCGATAAAATTTTGTAAGGAGACAGCTAAAAATGTTCGGACATAGGCAAGAATATCTCCATAATCATCATTGCGACTACAAACGCAGTGTGTAGGTACTTTAATATTAATGGGTAATATTAATATTATTGGCCTATGTTCAGCAGTGGACGTCCTACGGCTGAGATGATGATATTAATTGTACGTATATTAATACTTAATATACGTTAATTCCGCTCTTATAGTTATTGTATTAGTAGAGCGGAATTAACATTATTTATAAATGGATAATTTTGGCCATAGTAAATGGAGATGTCATCAATTTCCAGTCTATGACTCTTATACAGACGAGTAGATACTTACTACCTGCTCCAATTTTGATCACAATACTTAATATAATTTGGCAATGTTTTATAGTAGGAACACCCGTTAAATACGGGACGCCATTGCGGCGGGGCTGTGAGTAGAGAAGTACCCCGCCGCGGTGGAATTTTTACGTCACCTTGGTAAAGAGTGCGAACATCCGATCTTTCCCGTGAAAACAGAGATCCGTTTTCCGTTAGAAAACAGTTTGAGAATCATAAAATTATCTATTTACTGTAGCCGGGGTAACATCGGACGCTCGGGACCAAAAACAAAAACAATTGATCAGAACATCTATATGTGTAGGAATTTATAAATAATTTCTATATTAATGTTAAGTATGTGAAAGATCGAATGCATTTATGGGCATTATTCTCCGAGCACTAGAAGCTACTTTAAATCAATGTCCGAACTTACCCCTTGATGCTTTTTTTTTATCATGCGCATAAAAAAAAATCCAAACTTTGCAGACGTGCACAGCCGGAATCACTGAGTTATTAAAACCAGCAAAATTAGTGCATAAACTATGTTTTTCCCTTAACATTTTGCGCCATATATCTATAATCTAACTATAACTGATGTCGAGAATTTTTTTTTTTTTGCCTGGCTCTTGCAACTGCTTAGAAATCCATCCGGCAATACCCCAACGTATACCTTACCATTCCAATTTCTTACATCAAAATTTTTACCTTCCCAATGTCTACCAGAATATTTTTTACGATTCCAATGATCTGCAGGGCTATTCACTTATTTGTCAGAGAACCGAACCGATATAATGAACCGAACCGATAACCCTGCAGAACATTTTTTCCATTGCTTTGTTGGTAAGTACATATTATTATTTTATAACAAATTTTAGGTCAATCGAAACAGACATACACAGACATTCTCCTCTGTATTATTATTAAGTGCGATTTATATGAAAATTGCGACTTCACTCCTTTCTGAGAATAAATAAGATATTACTAAACTTTACTATGTAATATGACTAAGATGTCTACAGTTAAACGCACTGATGTTCTCGACAAAATACAGTTATCTGGTAGGGGAAATGCTAACGTGGGAGTGTCCATAATTTTCTTTATAGCCAACTTATCTAATAACGGTGCATGCAAAAACTATATGCAATGCGAGATAAGACGGATATTAACGTCGCAAACCTAAAGGTGGATCAGGTGCATTAGGTCACATTTGCAAAATGTCATTTTCGCACGTCGTCATTCTTCTTCTTCGTCGTTCCCTCATTGCTGACGATCGCGACCACACGATATTCTCCTCCAGAGAGCAAGCACCCCCTGAACGTCGTCATAGCAATTAGCAAATTTGTTATATTTCACAAATTTTCACAGTAGCAAATCGTCATAAAGGCCAAATTTCATCATTAGAAACCTCAATTTTCTGTAAATTTAGCTACTATGACGATTTACTACAATGACAATTTTCTACTGTGACATTTTACGAATGTGACAAATTGCTACTGTAACAATTTGCGACTGTGACATTTAACTACCATAAAGATTTGCTAAAATGACAATTTGCTACTGGGACAATTTGCGAATGTGACAAATTGACACAGTCACATTTTGCTGCTTTGACAATCTACATTTGTTTTATGTCAATTTGAGATTGTGACCCAGGACGTAGGATCCAAAGTGGTTATATCATTTCCTTACGCTGACACTGAGTAGGCGTCCAGGTTTAATGATTGGCGCTAATGCACATTCATTACGGATTTATTTGACGATTATGTACAATTTAGTTAAATGCGTCGGCCATAACACTTATAACCTTTTACAGCTGTTTTATACATCTGCAGTTTGAGATAAGGGTCTTCTAGTAATAAAAGATGAAACGAGGTTTTAAGGGCAAGCTTGTCAGTAGAGCATAAGTTATCCCGCCTCATCTATAAGTATCTAGATTTTGCAAACTTTTTTTATATTAAAAACCAACGAAATAAAAAGTTGATCAACATTTTCTTGGAACAATTATTAGATTTTGGACTAATAGAAAACTTTTATTTGAGGAGGGCGAAATAAAAACAAGTTATAGAATAATACCTTATTGGAAACCAAATAATTACAAATAAACTTTTTTTTTTTTTTTTTTCTTTTTAATAATATGGCAACATGTGCATTTTGCCAGTGTCGAGTAAAATTCGTGAATGTTCACGGGATATTAAATTATGGTCTCCACTTTCGTGTTTTGTCAGTGTCAAGTTAAATGTTATTTTTTAAGTAATAAGTTAGTTAGTCAGGTCAGAGTCAGAGTGAGTTTAATAGCTCGTCTAGTCACGTGAGTCTTCCAGTAAAATGGGTGGAATTTTACTGAAAGTTCGGAGGAGTTTTGGAGGGGGCACCAAAATTCATATTTCAGCACCATATCACTTGCCTACATCTGTGCACATTTAAAAACACTTAACACGCAATATTCCACCATTATTACACGCTAACAATCAAATTCTACACGATTATTAAGCAAAAGACGTGGAGCTAATGATATGATCAAGGCTTGCCGCCAAAACTCCCTACAAAGAAACTTACTGAGCTAGATATCTAAATGCTAGGTAAACAATCGACGGTCGGACGGTCCGGCAATCGGGTTATTTAAATGAAGCTTAATTATTTCCTGTTAATCTTCTGCTGATTTACATTTAGAACAAAATATCTAAAATGAGACTCGGATATCTTATAATGCACTTGCCTATGCATCAAACCACATCCATCAACATCGTGATCGATTGCTGAATCAATACAAGAGAATCGTGTTCAAAGTGGGCGTTTAACCTACGACCGGGCCACGAACCGTGTCAAATCATCCATCATTCCCACTATCTGCTGCAAATTAGCCCACTAAAGATACCACCGACGCTAACCGACCAGCTTCCCGTGACCCATATGCATGTGATTACCGCTTGATCCTCCAGACCGCCTTATCTGGTCGGATACGGGCGCAGCTACCAGAATGCGACGCATACAAATAGCTCCAGCATAAACCACGTCACGGTTTCCAATTTACTTTCTTCCTCGAATGCCGCTGACCTCTTCGACCGTCATAGGAATCGTGAAATCGATATCATGGGAATAGTTATTTGCATAGCTGACTCTCAGCTAATTTGTTGCCGACGTTGATTGTATTTCAATTATTGCAGAAATCTGATAGAATAAAAAGTTTCGATCGTGTTATCAGGTTTCCAGTTTCCTTATTCGTGAGAGATTGCTGGGTGTAGCTGTGATTGGAATTTTTAGAGCTCACAGTGACATAGATGCAGTGGCGTGTATTAGAAAGCTTATTGGTCGCAACCCTCATAAATCAATCGATCGTCTCTAACACAAGTTCCAATACATTGCGTAAATGGCAGCGAGTTCGTGTTTGATGACATATCTTATTTCCTTGGAATCACTACCGGGGTGTGTGAAACTGCTACTTTCATAATTGTTTTGATATTTTATGTGCCATTAAATGTTTATATCGCGAAGGGATTTTCCTCATCTCAGACTCCTATTGCGGCAATAAACTAGTCCGCAATGCGTCACAGTTTTCTCAAATATGAGTCACTATGCTTCCCTTTACGACTGTTCCCATACAAGCTGTCGTGACTGGTGACAAGTTTTTCGTAAGTTCTTGCAACTCGACAGCTTTATTCTGATTTCTAGGAAAGCATAAGGAAAGCGCGAGCTATCTCCGAGAACAAATAAATTTTCAAATCGCACAATAGCAGTATCGACAATGGCGACCTTAACAAGGGCATTTTGCACTATTGTAACGCATTGTTAGCAGCCTTGTTAGGCTAAGATGGAACATGTAGATAGCATATCTGACCACTTGGGAACGCTTAATGCGGGGCAAAAATGCGCGCGCATGCGACCTAACGATATACGCAAGGAGCGTTTTTTGTGGAACATGCTCGGAATAAGATAATCGTTAAAGACAAGGAGTCGGACAAGAATGCCTTTTTAAACTTTCTTTAAGGAGCCTTGGTAATTTACATCGACAAACTATTATATAATATAATATTATTTTAAGAACAAGTAAATCCTTAATTTTTTTCTATTTTAAGACTCTATCGTTCGTTCGCAAAGGAACTCTATGAGAAGAACGAGCAATGAACTCATAGAGATCTTTTGTACATTAGGTATTATTGTGTGTGTATTCTAGTAAATGTCTTCATTAATAAATATGGTACATGCAAAAATGAGGTACCTACTTAACCTAACATAAAATTCAATACAGTAATATGCAACACATTTATTCCAACGCAATCGTTAAGTGTAAGCAATATAAAAATACGCAATAACCACAAGCACTGCGATACGCGTAATGTGTAATTACCGAACATTAAGCTAAATGTTCGCGATACGAACACACGTTACCATGTTACCAATAACCCATGTTAACTTTACATTACGGACAAAGACTTTGATAAAAACAGATACCACGTCTATTAAACCAGAATGCCTACCAGAAGTTATAATACTAAAGCATACGTCCTACCGATTAGTTAAAATGCAATATAGTTAAAGAGTGTATTAAACCGGGGGTAGACTTCGTTTGCAGCAGGTCTTCTAGGTGGATACCCACTTAGAAGTGGGCTAGGTGGGTGCCAGTTATTCTACCGCCTAAGTAGTAATGTGCAAACATTACTGTGTGTAGAAGGGCACAGTAACTAGTGAAATTACTGGGTTAAAGAGTCTAGTTTATTATATACACTTCGATTTTGTTTAATAAGCTGTAGTTTTTATTCTCTGATTACGAGTACAAGCCTCTCAGACACTCTTGCTCAGATACCTCGCAATTATCCGCGGTGCCTCCTACGAAATCGCACATCATTTTCATAAAACGTTCGATCGCTTTACGAAATAGGCCTACTTAAATTTTACAGCTCAATCGAGAGGCATAAAGATGGTTAAAGTGATGGGACGGCAGTAAAATTGTGTGCTTTGCGTAAAGTATGGAGTTTACGAACATAAAAGGCAGTTTCAAACTCGCTTTGATTATGTTAAGAGGTTGTTTGACAATGATGTAAACATGGCTCCTGAGACAATTTTATTAAAGAACGAATTGTAAATCAAGCCAAATACTTGAAAATTTTTTTTTTTCTAATACTATTCAAAACAAACTGGACAAAATGCGATAAGTGCGCGTGGTTAATGAAGCCTAATAACTTCAGAGACTTAGAGGGGCTTTAGGAAAAATGGGAAGTAAAACAGTGTAATATGAAGAGATAGAATATGCTCAATTGAAATAGGAGATGGAGTTGCTATAAATGTGTTTTAAGAGATTAATATAACTGGGGCTTCTTCAAATTTGGTAATTATAATAACTAATATATAGATACATAACACTTTAATGAAACACAGAAACGAAACACAAAAATCTATGTGTTATTTATTATTGCAGTTGTATTTTTATGTGTTCTAATGCTAAAAAAAAGACGATCAAAACTCAAGGAACGAAATCAGCAAAGGTTTTCAAAGCACAAAATGCGCAACAATAATAATTACAGTGTACCACATGGGTCCCACATACAGTGATGGGTGACATGATATCGAATTGAATGGAGAGGCGTAGCGTAGAACTTCACGCTTTTAAGCATGACTGACATGCACTTTCATGATAATAATTATTGTTCTACGCATTTAGTTGACCTGCTTAGCTCTCAGGCCTCTCAGGTCTAGACGAAAACACAATTACTTATTCTGAGAATCGAACGGTACAATAAAGGCTTAATCGTGAAAATAATGTCGTGATTTGTCACGAGTGAGATATTATCAATGAAGACTTAATTTGAAACGATTAGAGGTACATTTTGAAGTTATTGTAGCTGTTAAGTTTTAATAACTATACATATTATGTACGTCATTTATATAGTTGTAAATTTAGACGCACAGAAAGTCTGTGCACAGAAGTTCTGAATTAATATTTTCATATTATGTGAATCTAAATAACCCTTCTTGTTGAAAAACGGATCAAATAACTCCCGATACACCAAATCCAACCTAAAACCTATAGGTATTACTCGTGAAAGTTTCAATCTCGTGCGAAAATCGGAATAAAAAGTTGCCAAAACTTCAGCTCAATCGGTTCAGAAAGAAGTTCGGGGAGAGCAACAAATATACACACTCAAGAGTTACAAAGTTAAAAGGCCAAATTTAAAGAATATTTTACTGTAGAGAATAACAGACATCAAATAGCATTTCCGTAATCCACTCGATAAACAGAGAACAATAACAGAGTTCCAATATCGATTAAACCTCAGAGGAACCGCGATAAACTATCTAAGATATCAATTAGAAGATAAAGTTATTGAATCATTTATAGAGTTTTGAGTCGATTAAATCGATAGAAATATCGATACCGCTACTTTAATTTTGTCCATCGAATGAAGACCGTTAATCGATGATGTAGATCGGATAGCCGAAGGGGACAATCGGTGGACTAAATCGAATTGAGTCAATGTAATAACGCCTTCTATGGGTAATGAAGAAATCAATTAGTTTTATGCCCTCGGGGAAGTGCTAGAATTGTAAATCACGAAGACTTAAATGGGAACGACAAATAAATTAGAGTGACATGGTAATTACGTCTTCGAGTTGCGTAAGGAAATTGGTTTGAAGATGATACCAGAGTGTCTTTAAGACTGTTTTACTTCGGACTGTCTTATAGTTGGGGCTTTAAATGCGTGAAGAAATTCTTACTTTGTTATTGATGAATATCTGCGAAACTTTCAACCCCATCCATGCCGAACTGAGCTGTGTGCTAATAATTCAGTCAGTCAATTTATTGAACAGTTTTTCTTTTTAATCCTTAGAAAATTAACGAGACAAGCTAAATCTCGTAGTAGTATAAAACAAATCTCTACGTTTAAGCAAAAATATTATGGTATTATCCATATCCATATCCATACATATAATAAGAATGGAAATTTCTCCCCATTCATTGTGATCCTTTACTAAGGAAATACGCATATGAACAAAACGACGCGAAAAAGTCGCTTGCGCGATCTAATTCGTAAAACATTTTGTCAATTTTTCCTAGGGAAACGTAAAATAAAATAATAAAATAAATAATAATCATTTATATCAGACACATCGCCCCTAATTTACATCAAAAATTCGAAATAAAAGTAATAGAATATAAAGTAAATTCAATTCAAAAAAAAATAGTGCCAAAAACGCTACAGACGCCATCTATCGGTGTGGCTGTAAACTTGTGGTTGACCTTTAGTTTAATTTGGGCTAAATTTGTAAATAGTTTGTGTCACTGGTGTGGTTAAACAACACCACCGATTTGAATAAAATTTTCACTAATACGTTGCAGTTTTCTCTACTTGAACCTTAGTCTTGGTTTTTGTCAAATCGGTTCATAAATAAAAGAGTTATATCAATCTAAAGATTCGCATATAAAATGCTAATAAACAAGAAAGGTAGTCATAGGAACCGCGTAATCAAAAGACAAAACCTCATCGAGTTTGGGCTCATTTGATTCGTCTTGACGAGTACTTTGATACTATATAGTAACCAGGGTCCGAAACGGAGCTGGAAGGTGGCCATAGGAACTCCGTGATTAAAAGAAAAAACCCCATCGAGTTTGGGCTCATTTGATTCGTCTTGACGAGTACTTTGATGCTATATAGTAGCCAAACAAATTAGAATTCATTTAAATTAGTAAATGTAACTTATTTCTCAAATGAATCAGCGCCAGCGGAAAATAATCTAATGTGCGCATGATGCGTGTAAATATCAGTAATAAATATCTTTTTGCTGCTTATTTTTAATTTCTAAAACATGTACAATCATCTGAAGATAAATAAAAAAATTCATTTACAGTTCATTGTAAAAGTAAATTATTTTTCATACAAGCTAGCGCCACGGAAAATAATGGAACTAATGTCCTAAGAAAAAGAAATATCGTTTA
The DNA here is from genome assembly GCA_947507615.1 of Hemithea aestivaria. Lineage (NCBI taxonomy): Eukaryota > Metazoa > Arthropoda > Insecta > Lepidoptera > Geometridae > Hemithea > Hemithea aestivaria. Next base: position 15,134,365 of record OX382331.1, read on the forward strand.
TTCTGCAAACAGTTTTAGAAAAGAAGTCCCGCGTAACCTAGCGGAACTAAATAATAGATTTATAATTACTGTGAATACTTCATTTATTATATATTTTTTATTTGTTAGATTAATTAAATATTATGTACCTATTTAATTGAGAAATTAAATATGAGAAATTATGAATTGTTAAAAATCTGTAGATATTTTAACTTAAAATCACGCGATTGTGGCGCTCCATCTAGGGGGATCTTTTGTAAAAATCACTGGTTATCCGGAGACACACAGACATAAAATCTGTTCACACCCATTTAGGCATACATCCAGACACAAACTGTCACGTTTATAATGTTAGTAAAATTTTGCAATGATTATTATAGAACCTTTTATCTGTGTTATAGATAATCATAGGCGGATTTAGGGAGGGGGGGCAAGGGGCCAAGCCGCCCCCCCCCCCCCCCCCGAGTCATTAAGCAAGCTGCTCGCGCACATATTATAAAGGATGTTTAAGCTTTAGGGGGGGGGGGGGCAGGGGGCCAAGGTACCCCCAGAAGTATTGTAGAGTTACGAATTTCGCACATATTTCTGAAATAAATTTTTTTTTTCGGCGCTCGCAGCTAGCTGCTCGCGCACTTATTGTAATGGATGTTTAAACTTCCTAACCGCTCAGAGCGAGCTAAACATACACTTTTCGTAATAAAAATTATAATATTTTTGCCCGTCTGCACCTTGCCCCCCCCCCCCCCCCCCCCAAACCAAATCCTGGATCCGCCTATGATTTTAGGTATACACCTCAGTGGTAGAGTCCTTCTCACGAATGAGGTCCCGCGGAATTTTGCGGAACTAAATTACATTTTTTCGATAAATTCTGGACTTCATGCCATAAATAATTTTTCACCACTCTCGCACGAAAATAGTGTCTTTGGTCATCGATTTCAGTGAGCAAAAGCCGTTTTTGCTCTCTAGAGAGTAGAGAGGCAAAGTGATTTGAATTTCGAACACAATTTTATTGGCTATGAAGAAGTTGGTGTGTTCTGAAACTTATTTGTGTACAATTTTTATTTAACTGAGATGCACATAATTTTTAATGTTATTTATTGAATTTTAACTTTATAAATTGTATTTTTTCAATAATATTTTAAATAAAATACTATTATAGAATAATAAGTCGTAAGTGAGTTTTTTTTTTTAAATATTATTACAATTTGTTTTTCATAAATATGTCACACACACACAAATTTCGAACGCAACTCTTTTAATAAAAATAAAAAAATACAAAATGGCGGGATGTAGAAGTTTAGAGTTTACAGTCAAATGGAGAATGCGTTGTGACGTCATCGATAAATGCCATCTTTGTCTCTCTCTTTTGTATGAGGTAAGTGAGATGGCACTTATAGTTGTCATTTTTCTTGCGACAGTGGTGTTCACAACACATTTTCCATTTGGTTCTAAACCTCTTGGTAAAGATTCAACTAAATATTTTCAACTTAAGTTGTAAACTTTTGCAAATTTCTATTTGTGATCTAATAGTCTGTTTAATTACAAAGAAATGAGTGACCCCAGTGATGAAGGTAGTTGTCTTACGCCAAAAAAGTTGAAAGAACAAGTTTCGAATGCCGAGTTCAGCTATTTGCCTGAAAAATCTAAAGTGAAATATGTAAAGGCGTACGAATCCTTCAATAATTGGCGCCTCTCAAAAAATGCAAAAACATATTCCGAGACCGTGATACTATCATATTTCATGGAACTATCTAAAACAAGAAAATCCAGTACATTATGGAGCATTTTTTCTATGATAAAAGCTGTCTTGAAAACGAAACGTGACCTTGAAATAGAAAAATTTCTGAATGAAGCACCAGACAGTAAATACCTCGCTTTAAAAGTAAGTAAATTGATACAAAAGCTAATTTATTTCAAAGAAAACCTATCTAACTGTACCTATCTAAAAATAAGTAAACTAAATTATTGTTATTTTTTACAGGTTGTATTAATTATTGGCATAAATGATGCGTGCCGCTCAAATGAATTGTTGAATCTTAAGGTAAACGACGTTGAAAAGCATTCGGACAAATTAATATTAGTAAAATTATTGAATACAAAGACTAAAATCGACAGATCATTCGTCATTAGTGAAGAATATGTGAATGTGGTGGACAAGTATATGGCATTACGACCCGCTAATACAAAAACTTCAAGATTTTTCTTACATTATGATAATGGAAAAAGTAAAAAACAGCCCATAGGCATCAATAAAATCGGTGATATGCCAAAAACGATTGCTAAATTTCTTCAGCTTCCGGACTCCCATCTTTACACTGGGCATTGCCTGAGGCGGACGTCAGCAACACTCTTAGCTGACTCAGGCGCTGATATTACAGTTCTTAAACGCCATGGTGGCTAGAAGTGTAACAAGATTGCAGAAGGATACATCGAAGATTCTAAAGTTATTTAATATGCTAACTTTTAAAATTTGCGATAGTGGCGCCCCGCAAAAAGAACTCCTTTTGTGAAAAGCACTCTACCTATCAGTCACAGTTCCCGATTGAGCAGAAATTTTGCATACCGGGAATCGGATGACAATGCAATAATTTTATGACATGGAAGTGATCTGAAGTCTGATGATGGAGCTGAAAGGTGAAATTTGATAGATATATTATAATAAATAGTTTGAGTACGTAGGTATATGATAGTTTCATTTCAGAAAATTTCATTTTAGTTTTTTTTTATACAACGATGTAAGAAGATGAGCAAGATGCTCTCCTGATGGTAAGAGATAACGCTGGGATTTAACGAAGGTTAAATTCTGGGTGCACTGCTGAGTCATAAAATGTTAAGATTCTTCAGCCCAGTAATTTCACTAGCCACAGTGCCCTCCTACCGAAGCACAGTAATGTCTGCACATCACTGTTCAGGCGGCAAAATAACTGACACTGTTGGGGTACTAGCCGATCTCCTGCAGAGGAAGTCTACCCACGGTAAAGAGATCACCATTAAATGACGCGGAAAAAAGTCAAGAGTAACTGTACGGAATCAAGCTGTTATTATTCCGTATTTTTATTAGTTTTTCTGATTTAAATGATAATTTGATATATTTTTGTTTACTGTATTTAATCTTGATGTACTATATGTGTAAGTGGTAATTTATTGCCGTTCTAATTTGTACTGTGGTATAGGTATAACGATAGTTCTGGGACTTATCCCAGGACGTCTCTGAAATCTAAGTATTATTCACAAAAAATGTTTCATAATATTATTTACTAGCTTATGCTCGCGGCTTTGCCCGCACGGCAAAATCCTTTCTTAGCAGTGGTCTACGTCATGAAACCTTTCTATGTTCCAAATTTCAACCCAATCCATCTAGCGGTTGAGGCTGTACGTTATACAGATACATCAGTCACTAGCTTATTCTCATGGCTTTGCCCGCATGGACGGGTTACGTTTCATAATACCTACGGTCGTTTCAACTACGGTCGATATAACTACGGTCGATTCGCATAAGTTCATTTCACATATTGGACGACTCGCTTACAGTGCAACTCGCCTGCGGTTGATTAAACTATGGGCATGTGAACTAATGGGCGATTCGGCCAATGTTCATTTGATATATTGGTTAATTCAACTATGGACGACTCACCTACGGTTTATAAATTCTTTGCTACGCGTGTTTTTAGTACAGTATTCAGGGCAAACCGAAATCTGTTGGTTAGGTTAGGTTTGAACAGTGACCACAATGCGCGAGCCGAGCGAGCGAAGCGAGCGTGCCGCGGCAGCGGCCGGCGAAGCGCCAGATATTTTTCTTATTACTGAATTATTTATCCTGTGTCATGGCATCTTCAGGCATTTTGGCATCTTCTTTCATCTACCTCATCATGGCAAAGTGGCATAATAAAAACAACACGTTTCTGAATTCTGTACTATAAACAAGTATTTTTTAGCTGTCATACCTGACTAGCAGCCGGAAACGTGGTCTAAAAATACGTGAACGGTCCGTTAGTTCGGTCAAAAATAGGCAAATCGTCCAATAGTTTAATCAACCATAGCTCAATCGACCGTAGCTGAGTTAACAGTAGGCGAATCGTCCAATATTGATTTCAACCAATAGTTATTATGAACGTAGGCGAAACGTCCAATAGACATTTTGAATAGTAGGTGATTCGATCGTAGTTACATATTGGCAAGGTTTGCCAGCCTTTACTAATTCTACGCCCATTAAGTCGCAGAAAACCCGTGAATTGAATCCCTCTTTTCCGTGGAATTGGAAATCGAATTAAATGGTCTGTATCAAATTCATTAATATATGAATAATTTACTGTCACGCGCTACGAAGTGCGCGCGGGTCAGCTAGTCATATAATAAGTACAGTCTGTTTTACATGAACACTGGCTGCGCCCACCGGTTTTACCCGTTGTACTGTAACATATGTGTTATTCCAAGGTCTAAGCTATCTCTATACCAAAATTTCAGCTCAATCGGTCCACCCGTCTAGGCATGAAAGAATAACAAACATACATCTAGACATCCAAACATTCCAACAAACTTTCACGATTATAAGATTATGAAGATTGATACACTTCGCCTTTCATTTCGTTTCATCACAGTAATTTTTACTCCTTATGTAATAAGTAGAGTTTTCCTATTACAAAGTAAATCAGTTTGAAACTATTGCAATACCCAGTTGTAATACATCAATGGCAACTGATCGATAGTAGTTGCATCGATATCTCGATATGGCCGATATCGATTCATAAAGTACGCAGAGACATGCGACAGACCGGTAGAGGTTCGATCAATCTTCATCGTTTCGGTACATTTCCTTAAAATCATTACTGTTGACATCGGTCCGTATCCCATTTTATAGTTGATTTATAGTAAGTGTCAGATTTTATATTACAAAATGTTTAAATAACATTGATTACATAGAACATTAATTTATATGAGATTATTTTTAAAAAGGATCTATTTGTTAAAAAAAACTGCGGCTTTTTATAGATACATAATAATCATGCCTGGTTTAGGCAGACTATTTCCCTCTACTCTCCACTTGATTCACCTCTTTCGTTTAGTTTTATTTTAACTATGACTTTTAGAGTCGCAAATTAATTTCTTTCCTAATATGACTTTAATAATTAAATAAATTAAGACCTTTACATTAGACAGTATCTGAGATCAAGACACATGATGACAATGACTTTTTTAAAATATTTTAAATGTACGTGTATGTATTTTTTATGTATGTGTTACTTAAACATTTATGTTTCAAGAGAGATCCTGCTTAATTTTCTTCAGTGAAAGTTCGATTGTAATAAGATGGTCATTGAGGAAGTAGGTACATCGACAATAATCATGTAATTAATTATTGGTTTAATTCGATTTCCTTGCCAGTTTGTCAAGGGCCAAAACCGACCAAGCATTCAATAAAGATAAAAATATGAGTACGATATAAAAATTTTGGTATTGTTTTCAGACATAGTCGAAGTTAAATAATTTTAGAATGTGTGTATAATAAAGCTGAAAAATGAATTTACATAAAAAACCTTTTGAGCTTCAATATTAACGAAACTTTTCAAAAAAACATTATTTTGGTTCTTTAAAATTGAATGCTTTACAAGTGAATTAAATTAAAAATTTTAAAAAACCCCCAACGCAATACGTAATTCACCATTTTTTGATGGCGGCCATCTTGGATTTTAAATTTTATATAGTGGGCTGTAATCTACTCGTTAAGCCCTTTCATTTGATACCCATATTGAGGGGGTCGTGGAAGAAAAAAGTAATCCGCCATTTTGTAGCGGCGGCCATCTTGGACCGATTTTCACCAAACATGGCTAAGAACACTCTCGACTAACTCTACTTTCAAACAAAAAAAACTAAATCAAAATCCGTTCATCCGTTTGGGCGCTACGATGCCACAGACAGACACATACACACACACACAGACAGACAGACAGACAGACAGACAGACAGACAGACAGACAGACAGACAGACAGACAGACAGACAGACAGACAGACAGACACGTCAAACTTATAACACCCCGTCGTTTTTGCGTCGGGGGTTAAAAATTGAATCTTTTCATTTCCTCATCGTATAATAAATATTTTACAACGTATTAGATACAAAAAGAAATTTCAAATAAATGTAGAGTTCATTCGACTATTTTTAATTTTTAAATTGCAGGTTGTTTTCATAGAAACGACAAACATAATATTGTTTGCTCGACAAGGTGAACATTTTAAATATTATGTAGTTTTAAATAGGTATAGGTATGTAGTGTAAAAATTTAGTATTTAAGCAGAGTTACTAGATTCTAGTCGAAAAAAAAAAGTAGACAATTTAATTTTCCTAAAAAGCCCAGTAAGTTTAAAGCTAAAAGCAATTAGCCATTTTTTCAGAGTCAATAAATTATTTCTATTCTATTCTATTCTAATTAGCAACATTGTATCAATTGCGTTGTATTCATGCAAATGAGACGGAGGCTTCATATTATCGGCTCCTTATAAGTTAATAATGGATGCATTTACATTTGGAGACATTCGATGAAGTTGTCATGATTTTTTTACCTTTTGTAAAAGGAAAAAAAAATCTTAAGAATTTTCAAATGTAAATTAGTAACTAATAATAATTGCGTGCAAAAGTAAGTAAGCGTTTATAAGTGTACATAATTGCTTAATATTAATAATATGTTTAATCTTACTAATATTATTTATTTATTACATCTTAGGAAGACCAACAGCTTACAAACAAAATTATAAAAAACTTACAATAGTAGCAAAAAGCCAATAATAGGTCCTAGCGGCTAGCAACAACATAGTAACAATGCGTTAAACAGAGTCAAGAGCAGTCTTAAAACATAAACTGCGTTATTACAAAACGCGGACTTATGATAGTTCTGGGATTAACGAATGTCATTTGTTCGCTTAGTACCTGGTTTAATCCTGGTACAATCGATAGTCCACGTTTTGTAATAAGACAGATAATGTAAACGTGAAAGTTCGTGAGGATGGATGGATCTGTATGTATCTTTGTTACTCTTTCAAGCCTAAACGGGTGGATCGATAAAGCTGAAATTTGGTATAGAGATAGCTTAGACCGTGGAATAACACATCTGCTACAGTACAGCGGCCAAAACTGCTGGGCGCAACTAGTAATACATATTATTATTTTATAGTTAGGCCATTGGCCATAATCTCTTGATATTAAGAAATAATGCGAGTGAAGATATTAGCAGACTAAATCTAGAAGGCGCGACGAGATAAAATCCTTCCTGGCTTCACTGAACATCGCCTGCACGGGGAGTCCCACATAACCCTCCCATACCCCTATGGGTGGGTACGCGTAATGCGTTTTACTCGGCGTAAACAAAAAAAAAACCGTACCTAAACAAAGTCGTAATGACCGCTTGGCGACACATTTTTGTCTAGTGCATGTGTCGCAGTAAGTAGTAATAACCGTTTCATAGTTATATTACTAGGGATATAATTATTGAGCCGGAACTTAGTTATAAGGAATCAATTCATTACTATCATACTAGGAACATAGTCATATGTTACGGCTAAAAGACCGAAGTCACTAGTCAGTCACTGTTGTTTAACCAAGTTAGGTAGATAAGTAAATGTAGTTAGTAAGTTAGATGTGAACAAAATGTGTCTTAGGAAAACTTGATGCACTTAAATTACTTAGTTTAATGGCCATCTACGATAGTGATCAAGTATTATTGTTTCTAATCTCGATAACTTCATAGATACTTACTCATTGCGCCCAACACTCAATTAATAACTTCCTTACAATACTAACAATTTACAAATACACAGAATGGGAAGCTAGAAAGTTCAGTTAGCAATATTTCATGGTTCCCATTAATATATGGCCGCTTATAGGTCAAGAGAGAGCCCCGCTTGAGGTGAAAATTGTATAAATCATCAATACTCGATGGATGCGCTCTGGTTACGATTGCAGTTAGAGCTTTCGACTTGATGCACTTTTCTATCTAGAAAATTGTTGTAAATCTGGACTTTTTCTAGTGGATAGAAATGGGAAGAACGGCATACCTATGTATTGTAAAGTTATAGCCGTGTCTTCGGCTTCGACTTTCGACTCTTTTCAGACTTTTTCGAGGAAAAGAGTCTAGATTGCGAGGAAAGGCTGAGATACCACAATGGTTGGACATCATTTGTTTGGCTTATAATTTAAAATTCTCTCAATAAAAGTAGAGCCGTTTGTTTCTACTGTTTTAATAATATCTGGTCGTATTAAGAACTTAGAAATCTTAAAAAAAGGAAATATCTTAAGTCGAATTACGTAAGTGGTCAAACGTATACATATGTGTCTATTTAATATTTTAAAAAATCAACATGTCATGTCAACATCCTTATTCTGGATCAAGACATTTAACTTAATACTTACAAGATAATTAATGGAATTAGGCGTTACTTTGCGGAAATCCATTACAATAATTATTAGCTATTATTTAATATTTAATAATATTAAATAATAGCTTATAATTATTAATACTTACAATTACAATTTTAATGCAAGAAATCAATGCACAGATCGTCCATACAGCCAACGACCATATAATGGTGCATATGATGGTGCTATATCATTAAAGCGACGACACTGTCCTGTCCTTCCGAATGTGGTTACGCGATGATTGATGGGGTGACCATCTGTGAGCCACGTCTGGGATAAAGTATCAGGTTAAGTTTGTTATGTTCTTAATTATTGCTGATTTTATTTGTTATGGCAGGACTCAGGACGTTGACTTGTAAGGGCGTAGAGGTGATTGACCGAGTAATTTGAGAAATCTTTCTCATTAGATTGATATCTGACAATTATATTTTCATATGCGATTAAGAAAATAAAAATATTTTTAGTTGGATTGTATTGTAACATAGGGTACATACTACTTACACTAACTAACGTATTAATATTAGGTAACAACAAGTAACACACACACACAACACAAGACAAGAAACACACATACAACACACAAGCAAGGAATAATTAAATTAGGTAGTCGATTATATTATACTTTATGGTTTTTTAGAGGATACAGCACGACCCAAAAGATATACATGTATGTGCCTTTTGGGTGTGGTATGTATACCTATGTGGTATTTTTTATTTAATTTAGTTAATGTGAAACCAAATCTTATGCCACTTTCTAGAAATTGTTATTCATTTTTAAGGCTACATAAAACATGGCCACACGAAACTATATCGGTTATCGAAATAACAATTATCTATAATTGAACATCACACGTATTCAATATTATTAAGGAAGTTTAATTACAGCCGTGTACCGGAAGATGTGGTAGGTATCGGTGGTAGGTCTTGGCGGTGAACGGTGAATGTAGGCTTTAGTCTGTAGTCTGTAGATGATATTGGTGCTCTTGATAAATACTGATTTATTGTGGATGGTACGCTTACTTTCTGAAACTAGTTTTGCCGAAGACGTCAAGTAAACATTATAATTTGACTACTACGCAAAAATAAAAAACATAAATAGAAACAATATCTACAAAAACAGTTCAAGTTTTCTTGAATAGTACCTAATCATGATGTATGCAAATTTTTGATTTTCTTTTCAACTTTTCGCATAAGTAAATATTTTTACGCAGTGTCCAATTCTAGATTATAAAAAGTGGTTTTGACATTTTGTTTTATTTGAGAATTTTACAACGCAACTCAGAGTCCGTCGCAAGCGCTGCTAGCTAGCATAGCCATCACCACATAAGGCATCGGAATCATTGCTACCATTACATCGAGATCACTATTATAATAAAACTAATTTTATTCACTAATCTCATATTAGTATCATCTGCACAGTTTAGTACCAAATTAACATTTAACATTCTAACATCGATTCAAAATGATGTCGTGCCGTTTACACGATTACATAACCCTAAAACGATAACAATGTATCAAATATGTATTATGGCGATCCCTCTGGCTATATCCGAAGCCCCAAATTATAGAGGCAACTCATGACAGTCGTATCGGTGCCAATCGACGCTATCATTACAATCGTCCGCAATCGAATAAGAAATCGGACAGAATCGAATTATCGAGTTTGTGATTCGATTGTGTAATGTGATTCAAGTTATTCCAGTGACCTATCTATCGAATGGAGAGGCGATAATATCAGGAGGATCGCTGGGAGTGGATGGAGGAGGAAGACACATAAAAGAATTGAGATAGCGTGCCACGGGGGCCTTAGTCTCATAGAAGTGCTTTGTGAATGAGTGGTTGAGTGGTGGTTAAAATAGAAAATTAATGTAAAATGGACTTATAAAAGTGCTCTATTGTAGCCTATTAGAATAAATGAATTTTCAGTTAGTAGTGGAAGAATGTAGACTGATTTTGATCAGTAACCAATTTTGACTTAATATGGGAATAGATAGGGGGTTTGCTCCTACTCGTAGCTATATTATTACGATTACTTATAAGGTCCGAAAATGATATTTTTTATCACAAAATTCTTTTAGTTCACTAGCATAACAAATTGGAAACATAGCATAAAAGTTATGAATAAAAAATTATTGTGAACATTTTTGACTAATATATGCATAACTAAAGTGAGTTAAAGAGTCGAAAATCCAATTGTTAGATAACGGAAACATGTAAATAAACCGATAGAAGAGAACTATGTAATAGAAACTCGTCATTTTGACGAACGTTAGCTTTCTAAGGTTAAGAAACAAAACAGCTATCATATGTAAACAAAATTGGATGATTAAACTTGAATACACGTTAGACTAGCTTCATTTAGTTATTTATGTTCCAAGTTGTAATTCAGCGTGGGTGTTGACATGAAGATGGATTTATTGTGAAAACTGCGCGTAGACGCATCACAGACGGTTATTTACGACCAATTTGCACATATTAGAAGGGAAAACTCTATTGTGCGGTTAACACAAATGGTTTAGTTGACTTCGTCTAGGAATTTAGATCTTCGTGCACAGTTTGTTACTGTAGACTATAGACACTTTAAATAATTTAGGTAGGTACTGGACAAGATGATAATGTCAGTGCAGATATTTTTAACGTCGTATAGTTTTCACAGTCCTTTTCTTGTATACTGATGTAAAACTAAATTGCTTGTTAAAGTGACGTTTAGTATAATATTGCATTAGTTTTATAGTAATAGTTGTATGGATGTACTTTTAGTAGGTATTTGAAACAGTTAAATTCCACAAAAAATATTTTTTAAGTTTTTTTTCTTCCTAAGTAGGTACCTAACTACTGTTAAACAGTAAAAAAGGATCAGAGCTCTTATTATTTTATTACAGAACATAAACAATATTATTGCTTTTTAAAAAACACAAGTCTTTGTGTCGAACAATGGTATCGTTCATTACATAGTTGTTGGATATAATTTATAGGTGTTAAAGGGCGCACGGTTTCAATGGGGTTGATGACTTCAACTTCCATTGGCTTATATCAACTTAGTAAAAGAAATATCCCATTATGGTAAAAAATCTAGACACGCGGCAGCGAGTCAAGCCAAGTTCAAGCAAAGGAACTGGCAACCGCGCCGTGTGTTATATTACACGAACCGTCCAAAGCGCGTTTTGACGACTTTTTACACCCTCGTTATACAAAAACTATTACACATAGACAAGTCAAATTTGGCACATATACTCTTATATACGAACTACATCTGTGTTCCAAATTCCAATAACACAGCTCAAACGGTTATTTAGATATAAACATCCAGTAATCGGTGAAGTTAATACATACTGAGGGATAGATCAAAAGTAATATCCCAGTTCCAGATGACCTAGAAAGCTGAAATTTGGCATCCCGATAGGTAATGTCGTAGTAACAAAGGGAAAAATCAGAAACTAGTATTTTTTTATCATTTTAAATAGTTATTAATTTTTAAAAAATGTATGATATTAAAGTTTGGGACGCCTAGGAACGCATAAAGCAATACATGTTGCATGTTGCTATAATTTTTGTGTAGGCGGCTATTTTCTGTAAGATACTACGAAGTGCGCGCGAGTCCACTATTCCTACTAATATAAATATAAATACAAACTTTATACATACTGTACGTATGGATATATGTTTTTTACTTTTTCACGCCTAAACGTGTGGGCCGATTGACTTTAAATTTGGTATAATGAAAAATATAGCTTAGACCCCTGGAATAACATTATATACACTACTGTACCAAACTGTATAGCAGGTAAAACAGCTAGGCACAGCTAGTCACTAATAAAAATAGGTTCCTGGTGCCTACGTAACAATATATACTATGTAAATACCTATCAATATATCGACTCACCAGCACAAGGCGGCTCAGTAACATAGAGGTAATAATATTAACATTGTTTACAATAAAAATAATGTATGTATATCGCCTTAGGTGCTAGTTGGTGTAAACATTTTAGATACCTACGTACCTGTAACGTATAGTCATAATATTATAGGTATGTGGCGGTATCTGGGGGCACGGCAGTGCCCCGCCAAGTCGTTGTCATTACAAGTCTTGTCGGCTTAGGTTTCTTTTGAACGAAATTCTTATCCAGTTCCAGATGATCTAAAAAGTTAAATTTCCATCCAGGTAGGCGGTAGGTATAAAGATAAATTTATCAGTAACTAGTATTGTTTAAAAGTCAATTGATTAGGTACATTATTCAAATCAATAGTGCACATAAATGCTATATATAAATAAGTACTAAATTAATTATAGGTATAGGTATATCGAAGCACGGCGAGGCTCACGGGCCGCGGTGAACGGTGCGACGGCCGTGCCATGGAGCAGTGGGTGGGGGGAGGTGCAATAAAATAATCATTTATTGGTATTAATCTTATTATGACTGAGTGTCTTAAACCTATTACATACTAAAAAGTACTGTACAAAAAGCAATGATATCCCATCAAAAACATAAATATGAAAAGAGAGCCAAGTTCAATATTACGATGTATGTACTCATAGACCCCTATGATTTGGTAGTTGACTTCAACGACAAAAGAAGTGAGATCTAAATGGGTGCCAAGTTCAATGGTCAGTCCTGAAAAATATTTACAACAACATAAAATATTTTATTACAACTTAAAAGATTATTTCTTCTTATCACTTAGTATTAATATTATTTTGAAGCCCAAAGTTTGACTTGGCTAGTTCTCATGGGTACCATACGACGAAGTATAATTAAGAATAGAATAGAATAATACTTTATTGCGTACCAAATAATAATAAAAAAGATAAATAAATAATAATTAAGATAAGACAATAGATACCTTATTGTACACCACATAATGTTACAGAAAATACATAATTAAAAACACACAAAACATACATAATTAAAATTAAAAATTACAATGTAAAAGTGGCGGTCTTATCGTTAAAGAGCGATTTCTTCCAGACAACCAATGGATGGAAGGGACTAATTTACACGATAAAAGACGGTGGCGCACTAAGTGCGTTTAATAGTGATCAAGCTAAAGTTAAGAGAGTACCTACCTAGTATATTATGCGAACTGGCCAAGTCAGTCTTTAGGCTTCAAAATAATATTAATTCTAAGTGATGAGAAGAAATAATCTTTTAAGTTGTAATAACATATTTTATGTTGTTGTTAATATTTTTCAGGACTGACCATTGAACTTGGCACCCATTTAGATCTCACTTCTTTTGTCGTTGAAGTCAACTACCAAATCATAGGGGTCTATGAGTACATACATCGTAATATTGAACTTGGCTCTCTTTTCATATTTATGTTTTTGATGGGATATATTTTACAGGATTACAAAACAAGCTAAATCTTTTACAGTTCGCCGGAACCGATTACTACGAACGTCTGGATTTGGAATAATTTTATACTAAGGGGCTAAATAAAATTTCATGAAGAAAATTTGAACTAACTAAGATGGCGCAGCGATCCAAACTGAGTCTTGGCCTTCTACACAATAAGTCGCCATTCCTGCCTGTCCTGTGCTTCTTGGGAAGACCCAAGACAACGTTACGTCATATCGTGCAAGCGAGAGGGTTAAGATCTCACAATAAAGCCCAGATGGCGTTTGAATATTTGAATCATACGAGCGCTATCTCCATACATATCGATACTGATTAACATATCAAAAGGCTTTCCTTCACTCGAGCCTCATTGTGTAGCCGTTGTATGGACAGTTGAGATGCACGGCAAAAGTCAATATTTGCATAATCATTGCGCGTACGCAATGTATTCGTTGTGCGAGTCCATGGTTGAAGACGATACGGCGTATCGTTTCTAATATATATAATATATACCTAGTACTTAATTTTAAATTGATATGAAAGTAAAATAGTGCGATTTATTTGCAAAAATAACGTGTTGGTATTCACAACGTTTTTTCCTGTATTTATGAAAATAACTGGTAGGTAGAGTCTTAGAGTAAGAAATAAGTATAATATCTTAGAAACGTATTTTAGCAATTAAGTAAATGAACTGTAACTGTAATACCGTGCCGTGCCGTACCGTAGTACCGTGTACCTACTGTAGAAACTTTTAACATTTTTTTAATCACTATAGGTTAGCCCATGACAACGATCTCGCAAGATCGTAAACGGTTTCTATATGTATTACAATTTGTATTGATTAATTAATAAGAATATGTTGCCAGCACATCAATTTAGGTAGGTACGAGTGCTTTGAATTTTACGTACTTTAACGATAATAACATATTTGTTTCCACGGATCACGATAACACCTCGCCATAATATTATTGTCTCACAATGGCCACGCACCGCAGCTGTCAATCACAAGCGCCACACGCGTAGGCGCACTACGACTCGACTGTTGACATCGAGTGCGCACAAACATTGCTCTGCTAATTTAAACAGGCGCTGCCGTGACGCCTTTACGATTGTTTATTCGAACATTTCTGGTTTTGTGGCACGTGCTGTAAGCAGACTGGTTACGCGGTTTGGTTTTGCCCACAAAGTATATATAATACTACATTTCAACTCTATGGAATCAGAGCAATACGATAATTGGACGTGGTACCCAAAGGTACACGGTACAAATTATAAAACTATATTAAAAAGTAAACTGAATCCCCCGCGGCATCGTGACCCAAAACCTTTCTGAATGGCAATACTAATGCGTCTTCCGAGATAGCTGCCAGCCTTTTGGTCACCGGTCAGTTCAACCAAACACTCAGACCTAATGTTTGAATTTGGAATCTGCAGTTTAGGCGTCAAGAGGTAACAAACATAATACATATAGACTATAGACACACATAAACACGTCCAAACTTTCGTATTTTTATATTATAAGGAAGTAGTAGGTTACCTATAGGATCTTTTAATAAATTTTCCATTGCCCCGTCGCGTGGTAGTAAAGGAACATAATATCTTTAGTAACCTGATCTGAAGATTACCACTACTCCCGGTGACGGCGAAGTCTTCGACGCACCTACTCGTACTTTATAAGACGTCACTAAGCCTTATTAAGTTACACTTTGAGACTTTTATTCTCCTATTTCTCGATACGTTGAGGAAGGCGAGATGATTAGTCAATTTTGCATTTACTGGATTTTGGAATCTACCGCGAGTGTCATTACCAGGGATGTAACGGAGGTAAACAATTTATCGGAACCGAAGTTAGAGTCAGAGTTTTTAAATTGATTTAACGGAGTCGGATTCCAAATACGACACGGCTGGACTCACATGTCAACGTCGGGTACTGCAGGCGTGAACTCCAGATGATGACATCGTAATGGTCCGAAACAGGTGGTTGAGACCAATCTCAACAAAATTAACGCGAGTGAGTACTGCTGGCTGCTAGCTGTGTCGAATCTATACGTGAAGTTTTTTTTTTATAACAATAAGTGACAAATCAAGAAATCCATGCTGCATGGATGAAGTTAGTTTAGTTTTTGTGCCTTAAGTAAATACCTAAATAAAAAAATTTAAAATATAAAAAAATACACGCGTAATTTTCATAGCATCGTTTGGTTGATAAGTGCATTTTTAAAATGGTTAAACCACTAGTCAAAGTACAGTTAACTGAATGGATTACTAATCTCAATTTCAACAATCTAAAGCTTACGAAACCATTAATATCAGAGGCCGTGGGTGTGATCTCACAATGCGCAATTAAACAGTTAATGCACTCGAATATGGCAACACAGCTATTGATTCTAATATTGCCAGGTTATCGGGGATACTTAATTTTGTTTATTTACCATAGAGACGACAGATTTGATCAGTGATTGCCCAAGACCGCGAAACCTACATACGTAGGTAGATTTTGTATATATAAGGGATAAAATAAAAATATACGATAATAATAACAAAGCAAAGAACACGTTAGATATGAATACGTTACTACGTTACTTTGAAGTCAAGAAGCTCTTTGAGACCCTTCTCATATCAATATCCCTATATCAATTGAATAAAATCTAAGTACATAATAATTTCTCAGTACTTTCCTATCAGAAAAGAAATCAGGCATTAGTTCATGATATTATGTAACCTTTACCTTGGCGATCTGAAAACTCTATCACAATAAACAACTAACAAAATCTATTTAAAGTTGACCATTCGCAAACAACCTCGACAGCAGTTTAACAACTTTCAACACTAAACAAAAATTGGAATCCCAAGAGAAATCATTCAACATCGAGCATAACCATAATATACTGACAAACGATCAAACAGAGAGCAATGAATACATCTGCGCCCACGCATCTCAACCACGTTTATTAATATGCTCCATTCAAATCTATTAAACTGATATAATTTCAATAACATGATGGATGCGATAGCCCGAGAGAATCTATGTGGAGTATATACATGTATTAAGCTTAGATAAGTAAGTGTTTTTAATGTTTATGTAATTGTTTTCGAGATAGAAATAGCAACGTATAGGTTGGCTACATAATTTTTAATTGTGATATGAATCTGTTAGTGTAAGTTTGTCGTAAATCTAATTTTTTATAGGAAATCAAAACAAGATAAGAAAGAAAAAGATATTATGATGTAGTAATGGCCGAAATTATGACTAACGTCCAAATTATTCACCTAGGACTGACAATATTAGGAAAATGGCGAGATATACATACAAATAGATAAGAATGGCAAAACAAAGATCAATTTAAAACCCAAAGAAGCTTATATGTCCAGCAGTGGACAATTCAAAACGGATATTATGATGATTACAATATAATATGAAGGAGACGAGTTTAACGTTGTACCAAACCTACCTACTGAAGACCATGATATTATTGTCCTTTAAGCAATATTGAAAGACACTAGGAGGAAATACAGTACCCTAGTTTGGTGTCAAATTTCCAAAGACCAAAAGTCCGGCTCCAAATTTCAAATAACAGACAAGTAACACGCCCTAAAACTGCATACAACAGATTGCTTATTACGATCTATAATCAAATCCAATCATATGACGCGGAAGTGGGCCGAGTCATTAACGCCGGGCCCTTCAAGTAGGTCAAGTGCTCCGGATACTGGGATAATTTGGTGCGAGATGACGCTGCTATTATTATAGCTGTCAAAATTGGTAAATATTATGGTGTGTTAGAAGTGAGAGTAGATTGGAATTGGGATCGTTATTATGAGTGCTGGTTCAATAAATATTTTGATGTTTTCTTGTATCGTACCAAATAAAAGTAAATTCTCTTCTTTTGGAAGCTAAAGAACCTGACCTTCGTCCTTTTTATACGGCTTTTGTCTGTGATCTTGGCAGGTCCACACTCATTATGTGTCTGTTTGATTCCTACCGCAGCTAACTAAAGAGCTGATAACTTTGAAACTTCTGAACATCTGAGAACTATCGCTAGACTTAGATAGCTTTCTTTGCAAATAAAAATGCATTCAAATCGATTCACCTTTTCAGAGCTGCGGTGCATCAGAAATATAGGAGTCAATAGTGTGCTCTCGTGATCATGTATATAACTGAGCCGAAACGTCGAAGTTGGTTATGTTGGTTGTTTTAAGTTAAGTTATAAGTTTTTTTAAAACAACCATTGACATGCCTATGTTATAGCTCCTGATAATAAAATTAACATGTGACAGTCGAATCAAAGTAACCATAATACGCATTGTCTCTTGGTCTTGGTATCTTCATTGTCCTCTCACTTTCAAGCAGGACTTCCCAGCTTGAATCATCGAAAGTTTCGTATTGTAAGCTTACAGTAAGTGGGTGCGTTTGGTCAGACACCACAATGGCTGCCATGTCATGTTGGCTTGCAAATGGGTGTTCGACGTGCGGTAAATTTTAATAAGAGCTTTTAAACCCTTTCAAATTACGTAACGCTTGACTCTTTCCCACATTTTTTTACCTTCTATCAAACTCTTTCCTCTTTTTTTTTTATCTAGAGTACATTAATTAGCTACACTCTAGTTACAATACGATCTAGCCTTAACATAGGCTAATAAGTATTTTACATCTGAAATCCTCTTTTTAGTGAAAACGAATGTGGAATTATTATAAGTGGTGTATGGAAACTTGAATTTCAAGGCTCATCTTTTAGTATCCCTATTAACGCAACACAAACAAGTGAATTAAACTAAAAATTTAAAGAACCCCCAACGCAATACGTTATTCACCATTTTGTGGTAGCGGCCATCTTGGATTTAAAATTTTTATATAGTGGGTTGTATACTAGTTAAGTCCTTTAATTTGATACCCATATTGACGGGGTCGTGGAAGAAAAAATCCGTTTGGGAGCTACGATGCCACAGATACACACACACACACACACACACACACACACGCACACACGCACGCACGCACACAGACATAGAGACAGATAGACACGTCAAACTAATAACACCCCGTCGTTTTTGCGTCGGGGGTTAAAAATTCAAAAAGTTAATAATATCCTTTTAAATTCGTTTAAAAATACTCGCACCGACGAAGGTGAGGGTTATAAAACGGGCCCAATTTATTTCAACAATTTGGGCCAATAAAAGCTGAGCTCGATATCCTCCTGGCCCAGTTAAGGGTGCTTCCATGGTGTGGCACCAGACTGGGCGTGGCGTGGTCGAACCTTGACCTACACTTTCGAATATGCTTGCTTTTGATAGTGGATTTACCCGCTGTACTTAGTACCTATAAACTTAAGACTCGTATATTGATTACTGCGTTATCTAGTGTATTTATTTTTGTACCCTCATAATGTGTTTCTTCTCCGTGTTGTTTGAAAGTGGCTATATGGCTGTCCATTGGAGTATTTTATTTCATACCGACTTCGAGAGAGCAGGTTATCAATTCGATAAGTGGTGTAAAAGTGTTATTGCTGCAAGAAGAAATTAGCATGGGACAACCTTTAGAGACTCCGCGACAGAAGGAGAGTTCTTCTAGCTTACGTTTCAATTAAATAATATGAGCTATCGGTCTCAATAGAAATATAGAAAATCCATTTTAAAGAGCAAATCGTACCTCTAAGCGTCAGAAATATTCTTGCCACGATCTTCCAGAGGGATTTCATTCTTGATATGTGAAAATTAAAACCAGTCGAATTTTACATCTCTCTATTCTGCAAATAAAACTTTCGTTCGAACGGATTATAACTGACATGTATCGATTATTCATATCGATTCTCATTCGAATAAAATCGTGTCATATCGAGTTGTAATGATTAACATAACAAGGATCGAATAGAACGCCTACGAGCGTGTAGACATGAAGCTTAACAATTAATGTGAAAGGTATTGTGGGTAGCATAATATCTAAGTACCTATGTAAGTAGGTATTTGTAGAAAGCTCTTTATTATATTCGAAGAATACGACTACAAAAAGCGCAAGAAACATAATAAAAAATATCTTAAAAACTATTGAATTGATTTTAATAAAAATTTCATCTTATGGGTACGCCCTAAGTGGGTCTAAAATGTAAGCCAGTAACATTTTATCACGGTAAAGAGATATACAGTAGTTCGACTCCATAGAAAAAGTCGGAATGTGGGAGTAGGTAGATGTCGGTAGATGTGGGTAGAAGTGGGTATATAATCCAGAAGCGGGTGCCACGCAGCGACGGGCGGACGGCGCGATAGTTTTTTGCAAGTATTTAGTGTAATTTACGTTATTTACTTTTGACGTATGTATACATAATATAATAAATTATATAAAATGGCAAAAAAATAGCATGCGATATTATGCTGTTTTTGAGGTAAGTTAGTAAGAAGTTATTTTTTTTATTTTTAAAAGTATTCTGCTGAAGTAAGAGTGCGAGTAAGAGACCGAGTAAGAGTCCAAGTAAGAGTCCAAGTAAGAGTCCGATAAGAGTCCGAGTAAGAGTGCAAGTGAGAAACTGAGTAAGAATTCGAGTAAGACTGCGTGTAAGTGTCCGAGTAAGAGTGCGAGTAATAGTCCGAGTAAGAGTGCGATTAAGATTCCGAGTAAGAGTCCGAGTAAGAGTGCGAGTAAGAGACCGAGTAAGAGTGCGAGTAAGAATCTGAGTAAGAATTCGAGTAAGAGTCCGAGTAAGAATCTGAGTAAGAATTCGAGTAAGACTGCGAGTAAGAGTCCGAGTAAGAGTGCGAGTAAGAGCCCGAGTAAGAGTTTGAGTAAGAGTGCGAGTAAGAGACCGAGTAAAAGTCCGAGTAAGAGTGCAAGTGAGAGACCGAGTAAGTGTGTGAGTAAGAGTCCAAGTCTTGTCTCTTGTCTTGTCTCTTGTCTTGTCTCTTGTCTTGTCTCTTGTCTTGTCTCTTGTCCTGTCTCTTGTCCTGTCTCTTGTCCTGTCTCTTGTCCTGTCTCTTGTCCTGTCTCTTGTCCTGTCTCTTGTCCTGTCTCTTGTCCTGTCTCTTGTCCTGTCTCTTGTCCTGTCTCTTGTCCTGTCTCTTGTCCTGTCTCTTGTCTTGTCTCTTGTCTTGTCTCTTGTCTTGTCTCTTGTCTCTTGTCTTGTCTCTTGTCTTGTCTCTTGTCTTGTCTCTTGTCTTGTCTCTTGTCTTGTCTCTTGTCTTGTCTCTTGTCTTGTCTCTTGTCTTGTCTCTTGTCTTGTCTCTTGTCTTGTCTCTTGTCTTGTCTCTTGTCTTGTCTCTTGTCTTGTCTCTTGTCTTGTCTCTTGTCTTGTCTCTTGTCTTGTCTCTTGTCTTGTCTCTTGTCTTGTCTCTTGTCTTGTCTCTTGTCTTGTCTCTTGTCTTGTCTCTTGTCTTGTCTCTTGTCTTGTCTCTTGTCTTGTCTCTTGTCTTGTCTCTTGTCTTGTCTCTTGTCTTGTCTCTTGTCTTGTCTCTTGTCTTGTCTCTTGTCTTGTCTCTTGTCTTGTCTCTTGTCTTGTCTCTTGTCTTGTCTCTTGTCTTGTCTCTTGTCTTGTCTCTTGTCTTGTCTCTTGTCTTGTCTCTTGTCTTGTCTCTTGTCTTGTCTCTTGTCTTGTCTCTTGTCTTGTCTCTTGTCTTGTCTCTTGTCTTGTCTCTTGTCTTGTCTCTTGTCTTGTCTCTTGTCTTGTCTCTTGTCTTGTCTCTTGTCTTGTCTCTTGTCTTGTCTCTTGTCTTGTCTCTTGTCTTGTCTTGTCTCTTGTCTTGTCTCTTGTCTTGTCTCTTGTCTTGTCTCTTGTCTTGTCTCTTGTCTTGTCTCTTGTCTTGTCTCTTGTCTTGTCTCTTGTCTTGTCTCTTGTCTTGTCTCTTGTCTTGTCTCTTGTCTTGTCTTGTCTCTTGTCTTGTCTCTTGTCTTGTCTCTTGTCTTGTCTCTTGTCTTGTCTCTTGTCTTGTCTCTTGTCTTGTCTCTTGTCTTGTCTCTTGTCTTGTCTCTTGTCTTGTCTCTTGTCTTGTCTCTTGTCTTGTCTCTTGTCTTGTCTCTTGTCTTGTCTCTTGTCTTGTCTCTTGTCTTGTCTCTTGTCTTGTCTCTTGTCTTGTCTCTTGTCTTGTCTCTTGTCTTGTCTCTTGTCTCTTGTCTTGTCTTGTCTCTTGTCTTGTCTCTTGTCTTGTCTCTTGTCTTGTCTCTTGTCTTGTCTCTTGTCTTGTCTCTTGTCTTGTCTCTTGTCTTGTCTCTTGTCTTGTCTCTTGTCTTGTCTCTTGTCTTGTCTCTTGTCTTGTCTCTTGTCTTGTCTCTTGTCTTGTCTCTTGTCTTGTCTCTTGTCTTGTCTCTTGTCTTGTCTCTTGTCTTGTCTCTTGTCTTGTCTCTTGTCTTGTCTCTTGTCTTGTCTCTTGTCTTGTCTCTTGTCTCTTGTCTTGTCTTGTCTTGTCTCTTGTCTTGTCTCTTGTCTTGTCTCTTGTCTTGTCTCTTGTCTTGTCTCTTGTCTTGTCTCTTGTCTTGTCTCTTGTCTTGTCTCTTGTCTTGTCTCTTGTCTTGTCTCTTGTCTTGTCTCTTGTCTTGTCTCTTGTCTTGTCTCTTGTCTTGTCTCTTGTCTTGTCTCTTGTCTTGTCTCTTGTCTTGTCTCTTGTCTTGTCTCTTGTCTTGTCTCTTGTCTTGTCTCTTGTCTTGTCTCTTGTCTTGTCTCTTGTCTTGTCTCTTGTCTTGTCTCTTGTCTTGTCTCTTGTCTTGTCTCTTGTCTTGTCTCTTGTCTTGTCTCTTGTCTTGTCTCTTGTCTTGTCTCTTGTCTTGTCTCTTGTCTTGTCTCTTGTCTTGTCTCTTGTCTTGTCTCTTGTCTTGTCTCTTGTCTTGTCTCTTGTCTTGTCTCTTGTCTTGTCTCTTGTCTTGTCTCTTGTCTTGTCTCTTGTCTTGTCTCTTGTCTTGTCTCTTGTCTTGTCTCTTGTCTTGTCTTTTGTCTTGTTTTGTCTCATGTCTTGGGTTTCAATATACGCCGCCACGACATGATAGGTAAGTAGATAGGTATCCCTACTATGCTGGAATAAAACCTATTGTAGTTCCCAGATTAGGCTTCTTAATTATGAACCATCTTTAGTTTTAATCTACCTGTTATTATGTACCTACTTTTTATTGAATTGAAGAGTGATCAATCGTATTTATTTTTAACTCCCGACGCAAAGACGAAAGGGTGTGATAAGTTTGACGTGTCTGTCTCATAGATTCGATTTAGATGTTGTTTGAAAAGTAAGTTAGGCGGAAGTGTTCTTAAGTATTTTTAGTCATAGCCGCAAAAAACGCGGGATAAAGGGTGTGCTAAGTTTGATACAATACATTTTCAAATCTCATTCGACTGTTGCATTTTTGTAACGGACATTCAGTGGTTCCTAAGCGGACGTAGAAAGGTACATATAGGTAGGTAATATGAAAATGAAATAAAAACTTGTAATAAAAATATCAATAAATGTACAAAAATAATATAATTAATTTATAATAACTCATCTAGATATTAGTTGCCCCGCGCCCCGCGGTCACGATCGTGTCGGCTCTGAAGTTAAAATTATCTTAAAATTACAAGATGACATCGAAATCTCTTGAAATGACTGTTCGCGAGTTGCAAAAATTAATTACAACGTTAGTGAATAAAGTGAGCTCCCTGGAGTGTCAAATTATTACACAAAACAAGATAATAACAGATTTGTGCAATAATAACGAAGACAAGAAATCCACATCTACCCGCAAGTCTATTTCACTCGAGCCGACGTCGTCCCAGCAGCGACCGAAGCGCGCAGCGCACAGCAATGCGATTGCAGCGATAACCAGCCAGAGAGCGTCTAACATCACAAAAACGCGTAGCGCTTGCAGCGCTGCGGTTTCACCGGCAGACAAGTGCGCGATAAAGCCCACCGAACCAAATCCGAGGGTAATTGAGAAAAAATGCACAACAGCTGACTCGGCCGATCCGGCCTTAAAACATGAATTAATGACCGACATTACTATTGGAGAAACTGACAACAAAGAAATTACGAAGTCCACAAAAAATACAAACTCACTATGTGAGGATGGGTGGCAAACCGTTCGCACAAGAAAACATAAGAAATCACGGCAAGTTATTGTGGGCTCGGGGAAGGAAGACGCTGATTTACAGACAATTGTATCTCTAAAATATATACAGGCTTGGTCATTTGTACCTGAAACTACGGAAGAAAACATTCGAAAATTTCTAAATAAGGTTGAAAAGTCCGATGACTATACTATTGAAAAACGTAAACTCCACACTAATAGGCATGCATGTTTCGTAATCGGGATTCCAGAGAAACTTATACAGCGTATTTGTGAACCGAATATCTGGCCAGCACGGGTTAGAATAGCTGAGTGGTTTCCCGCGCGGCCTCGCTGGCGGCGAGGCGCACAGTCAGACAGACGAGCCCCCGCCGCCACTCCATCACCATCACGCAGTGCACCCGTCTCCGGCAAATGATGATAACACTATAATAATATGCCAACAGAACATCGCTTCGCTAGACAGAAAGACGGACCGTCTTGAAGTTATGTTGCAAAAGGATCTATTATGTGATGTCATTGGTATAACTGAACATTGGCTGTGCGAGGCTAACTTAAATACCGTTAACATAGACGGATATACTCTAACATCGAGCTACTGCAGGAAAAACGTCGCGCATGGAGGGTCCTGTCTTTATGTTAAGGACAATGTGAGGGCTGTCGAGTGTGCTGAGTACGTCCAAATGTCAATCGAACGCTATTGTGAAGTGTCCGCGATCGAGTTGTTAGATCATAATCTAATTGTACTATGTATCTATAGAACTAACTTGATAAACGCATCAAGCTTTTTATTTCATTTAGAACATCTTCTCGAACGAGCTAGTGATAGCAATAAAGATGTTATTATTATTGGTGACATGAATATAAATTGGTTATGTGAAAATTCGGATCGGAAGCAATTAAGTGACATGCTCTGTGCGTATCACTTTAGTAACATCGTGAATTTTGAAACAAGAATAAGTGGTGAGTCCGCGACGTGCTTAGACCATGTGTATAGTAATGGGCCGAGGGGCTCGGTCACAGCGAGTCCCGTGGACACGCACCTCAGCGACCACCGCGCGGTGCGCGCGGCGGTGATTTGCTCGCCGCGACCGCCGCCGCCGCGCACCCGCCTGGCTAGGGACTTCTCGGAGGTGAGTCGCAATCATTTTCGTCTTGCTATGATGAGCGTAGACTGGGAGCATATTATGTCAAAGCATAGCGAATCTGTTAACGGCCTGGCCACAGCGATAATTAATATTATGACTGATAAATTTAATATTTGCTTTCCCCTAAAGCGCAAAAATGTCAAAAAACAAACATGGATCACAGAAGAGGTAATGAAACTTAAATGTTTGCTTTTTGAAATACATCAGTTAAATTCTAAATTTCCAAACGACCAAGAAATAAAAGACATGATCTTTTCACTTAACACTTCTTATGATAAATGTATAAATAGTAACAAAACAAGGTTTTATACTAATAAAATAACAAGCAGCTCAAGTAAGTCGAAGGCAGTATGGAGCATTGTAAACACTGAAAGAGGCGCCAATAAAAGGAGCTACCTCAGCTTTTCCGACACGATTAAGGACTCCACGGGAAATAGATTTTTGACGAAAAAAGCTGCAGCCAATTCTATGAACTCAAGGTTTGTAGGGGCCGCCAAAGCCTGCGGGGCGCCGCAAGCCGTCGTACCGCGGGTGATGGCCACTCTAGCGGCGGTGCAGCCGCCCGCCGACCGATCCTTGAGATTTAGGTGGTTCACTGCCAACGAAATACATAAAATCATAGCCTCACGGATCCCTAAAAAAACAACTAAGGATGTTTACAATGTATCCATGGACTTGATGCATATGGGACTTACTACACTGGCCCCGTGCTTCTCTGTCTTGTTCAATCGCTGCATCAGAGAAGGGGCTTACCCAGAGGCAATGAAGTTAAGTAAAATATCACCTTTATTCAAGGGGAAGGGCAAGCGTGAGGATGCAGATGCATATAGACCTGTAGCGATAATCCCAGCGGTGGCCAAAATATTTGAGAACGGACTGAGTGAACGCCTCACCACCTACATTACAGACGCCGGAATCCTATCCGATCGTCAACATGCGTACCGGACAGGCCGTTCCACCACGTCTCTGACGCGAGAGATGGTGAAGCGCATACTGGGGGCTTGGGAGAATAAGCAGCGTGTCGCGGTACTGTGCTGCGATTTGTCAAAAGCTTTTGACGTCGCAGACCACGAAGTGCTCGCTGCCAAGCTCTCTCACTATGGCATAAACGGCCCCGCTCACGCCCTGTTGACTGACCTTCTGCGGAACAGATCCCAGGTTGTAGTGGGTGACGGTGGTGAAACCAGATCTGATCCCTTGGCTACCGCTATGGGAGTGGCACAGGGGTCATCCGTCTCCAATATCCTCTTCTCCTTGCTACTTAATGACCTGCCTGGCTCTATCGTCTCTGGTGAAGCGTTCATGTATGCCGACGATGTGGCGGCTCTCGTCACAGCGACAACACCGCAGGAACTGGAGCAGCGATTGAATGCAGTCGCAAACGAGCTTGCACAATGGTTCAAACTAAATGGCTTAGTCTTAAATCGGAAAAAAACACATTTTATACAATTTTCCGTGGCGGGACGTCAAACGCAAAAACTGCACGTCATAATTGATAGTGTTCCTATAGAGCAACTGGACACGACAACGTTCTTAGGGTTCGAAATCGACCGCGGCCTTACATGGGCGTCTCATATTGACAAACTGTGTGCTAGGCTGGGCAGCGCTTGCTTTGCATTGAGTCGACTGTCTCGAGTGGTGTCGGCTGACGTCGTTCGCACCTGTTATTTCGCAACCGTGCACTCACTCCTTCAATACGGTACCGAGCTATGGGGGCGCGCTGCCGACAGGGAGCGTGCCTTCAGGATGCAGAAAAGGGCCATAAGGGCGATCGCACGAGTATCGCGGATGACGTCGGCCAAAATCTACTTCCATTCGCTCAAGATAATGACCCTCCCGTCCATTATTGTATACCAGGTGGCCATCTATGTGAGACAGAATCTGGATACATTCGCAAAAAGAGGCGACTCTCACAACCACAATACCCGCGGGGCACACATGCTCGCAGCGAGGTCTCATAGACTCAAGCGGTCCAGTCACCTGACTCACATAGTTGGTCCCTCGGTATATAATCGCCTGCCAGAGCATGTCACTCAGGCGCAGACATTTAATACATTTAAATATAAATTAAAAAACTGGCTCCTCGAAAAGGCTTTCTATTCTTTTGACGAATTTATTGGACCCACTATTTAAGCAAGTACCTATTGTTTTCATGAGTTGATTAATTTATTATTATAATAATAAACTAATGCCATTATATTGTATTGACCTATAAATTTGTAAACGATTTATGAAATAAATGTTTATCTGTTTTATCTGTTTATCTGCTCAAGTAAGTAGATGATATGAAATAGGTAGGTACCTACTGTATGCGGGCAGCGGCTGCCCGGCAGCCCTATGACTTGCGCATGTACCGCGAGACTGTAGGTATTTATGTTCAAAAATCACGCTCAGTCAAACTACTGTATATCTCTTTACCGTGATTTTATTTTTGGTATGGAAGCTTCAAAGGATTGTCCGGTGTGTAAATTTCTTGCAGTTATTTAAATGCTACTATATTATAACAATACTACCAGGGTCTAGCTATCTCTATTCCAAATTCAAATCGGTCCACCTGTATAGGCGTACCTGTATATAAAGAATAACAAATACATTACATCCAGACATATGTATACATACATCCATATATTCTTATAAACTTTCGCATTCATAATATCGAATTGATGACCTCTTTTTTAAATCGTATTTAAAGCGAAGTAAAACGATAGTGCCTAAGGGAATGTGGGTTAATTGAATAGTTTTTGTCCATGATTATAATTACCCAGATTTTGATTTAAGATAATATGAAAGTTCAGGATGTGACAAATATTTATGAAGGAAGTCTCACTCTCAAAGATAAGAAATATACATATTAATCGTGATTATAATTAGCGGAAAACAAACATCCGATTATTAAGAGGTAGGATCCAAATTTAGCATAATTATGCAGTCATAAAATTTAAACACGTATTCTGATAGGCGTGTGTATAATTTTGATATTTATTCAAGCCTAGTAAAAACAGTATCTTACCAGTACCAACAAGTAAAAGCATTGCATTAGGTACTAGTAAAAGCATTTATAACTGTGCCTTAAGAACTTTACTTTTATCCCGCCTTCTAGGTTTAGTCTGATACCTTCTACGACCGCATCGTTGATTAACATTACGCGAGATTGTGGTCAAAGACTATATATAATATATAATACCCTATAAGTAATGTATAAATGAAAAAAATAACTTTAGTATTAAGCTAGCTTAAACCAAACATATAGGTACTACACACTTTATGTGAGTAAAACCATTGGGCGCAGCTAGTGCTTTATTAAAATTAATTTTAAAAATTAGGCCTCCATTTGAGTACCTTTAGAAAAAGGGCATTAAAGGCGTCTTCCCAAACGAACTCGAACACGCCATCAAAAGGGTTTTTACAATGCGAATATGAAGACGTTTCATTCGGTTTCATAAAAAGATGAAAGTCGTTTTCAAAAGGCTTAATTTTAAAGCTTCTGCGCATAAAATCCGTTACGAATCGGCGGCAAAAACGACATTTTAATAAAGTTTGAGCTTCCGAGCCGTAGTTTTAAAAGGATAACTTTTTCTGCATCCGCGGTTTTGTTGCTTTAGTTGCGTAACTGTTTTATTTTTAAAAGTCTGGCTAGTTCTGAAGCTATACATTGGGTTTTAGTTAACATTTTTTTAGCTTTTCTAGCAAATCTCCTGCTTGAACTTTTGCACTCGGCTTAACTACGCTTAGAGGTTTATTATTTTTTCGCCAGAGAGGCTGATATGGCACGCCTGTAAAGAAAATACAGACTAAGTATTACAACTTTTACACTGGTATGTTTCGGCCGTAGCCGTTTTGACGCACTTGCACTGGAAACACCACGTGTCTCCGGCATGATGTTCAATAAGGCCAGGGAGGGATTTACCCGCCTACTTGACCGATACCTATCTGTCCTCAATACTTTAGTTCAAACGCCTATAGGTAGATGAAGTTAACCGGTCACCGTCAGGCCATCTGCTTCAGTGTCTATCTCCAACACGAAAAAAGATTGCTATTTGTTACTGTTTGTTCATTATTCTTTATCAACACTTACCTGACTATCTTTCCTAGGAGCTCTCATCACAGGTTGCGAAGGCGCCGGCATCCTCATAGGCGGCGGTGCTACAGGCCTATGCGCCGGTACAGGCGGCGGTAACACCGGCCTCGGTCCTTGAACCACTGTCACTGCTGGCATCAAGTGCTGCTGTCTTTGCTCCCGAGCCACTATCGCAAGATGCTCCGACGGCCGGATCAAACGCGGCGGGGCGGGCAACCTTTGCTCTCTCGCTTCTCTCGACCGTGGATCAGCCTGGTCGAAGCGAGTAGCCGGCAGCCTCAAGGTCGGCTCGGTGTTGGTTCGAGGCCGGGGCTCAGGGCGCAACGCCTGCCGCGGCGGGGGCACGGGCGCCCTCCGGGCCCTCGCCGCTTCCGATTCCTCCGTCATCGGTGCGCGCCAATCTGTTGACAATGAAAATTAAAAACGTTAGATATTAGCTTCTTAAAATCCTCGCAATACTGGACAGTTTACGGCTTACGGTATCTGAACATTTTCAATTATTTTGAGTTAGCAAAACCTTAAAGCTCTGTCAATTGTTTTTATAGAAATCTTTATAGGCGCATTTCCAGTGGATGACCTGGTAGATTTAATTTATCTAAACAATATTTTGTGCAGAAACTTATGTATTTTAACATACCTAATAATTAATTATTATTATGATGAAGAAGTTGAGTACCTACATAACTTTATTCATGTGATAAAGTGGCAAACTTTTTTTTATATAACAACGCCATCTATCCGCATACGCTTGAACTTATTAAGCCGCTGCAGTGATAGTGAGCCGTATTGTTTCACTTTCACCTGCTCGCGTTAGCGGCGCCACTGTGCACTGCGCCATAGATAAGTATATAATATAAAAACTTTTTGTACAGACAAGATAACGAAATAGAGCCTCCTTTTTGGTGTAAATATAAGTAAAAAAAATTATAACATCGCATCGTTGTTTTCTTCTCGAAAGTTTTTTATTGTTTCTTTATCGGATTACGAAATATAACCGTTTTGTTTCTTAAATGATTCAAATTGCTTATCTGATTTAAATTAAGTATAAGGTTCGTTATTTTATAATGGGTAACACTTTCCCATCAAAGACAAAGGCTTGCATAAGAAATAGCTTTGTTTAGATGCTATCAGCAATCTGAATAACTTCAAGGGTAAATATTATAATATTATCTAATATTGTTGCAGAGATTTCAGGTCAATATGAATCTTCCTTTTTTTTACCCAGAAAAAATGCGTTACGCATCATCACCCCACGCCGGGGGGCCCCGCCGAAGATAGGTGGGGGATACGCACTAAAAAACCTGGGGGTGTTCCTGTGGGTCGCCATAATGCCTGGGCAGCGGGTACGCCGAAACACTCATCCGCGGCAATATGAACCTTCCTTTAGTAACCCAACCATTCTGTGACTTTTTATAGAAATTAGGTACCTACCGTTTCGACGGTTTTTTAAATCCCCTTGTATACATACACAATTAATTAGATAAGTATAAAACTTTGAAATTTATAACTTGAAACCGCTCGACCGATTTCCATAAAATTGGGATAAAATTAAGATTACCTGGAAAGTTCTTATATGCTTTGGAACCCCTTTTGACATTTGTCAAAAGGGGTTCCAAAGCATATAAGAACTTTCCAGGCATATAAGGACTCTTCCACTTATTTAAGTGGAAGCCCTCCACTAGACGTGTGCGCCGCGCCGCCGCGCCGCCGCCGCCGGTCATTTTGGCCACGCCGCCGCCGCCGATCATTTTATCGGCGTGAAATCGGCGTGGATTTTTTTTATATTTTATTAACGTAATTATAATGTTTTAATCATCAATATTATCTAAATAAAATAATTGAAGACACAAGAAACGTCTCACATAAATTTAAACGTCCTGAAAGAGGTAGAAAGAATAGAAAAGAATGATACTAGTCGGCGGCTCAACACGTAACTGTCACTAGCTGTTGCTATTGCTACCCGTGTAGTAAATTACTAACATTTTGTGAAATTAAAAGCGTATTTGTACGGAGGTATGATTTCCACTTTCCATCATTTTGTTCCACACCAAACTAGCGAATGCCAACGATGGGGTTCGTTGGCAATCGTTGGCGCTGTGTGGACTTAGCAAAGGCCAACATAACGCCGGGGTCACATAACATCGCGGTCGAGCCCTCGATGAAATATCTTGGACTCGTCCTCGACAGGCGATGGAATATCAGGGAGCAAGTGTTCCCGGGCAAAGTTGCCCGGTTATCTCCCTGCCTGATCCGTTCGCTACTCCAGCGGTGGACGGACAGAAAGCACGGGTCCTTGTTCTTCCGGCTCGTGCAGGTGTTTTCCGGGTACGGATGCTTCGGAAAGTACTTGCATGCACCACGTAGCCGGCAGAGAACCGACCCCTGTTTGCCACCTCTGTGGTTGCGAAGTGGATACGCGTGCCCAGCATGGGTCAGTGAACACCGTACCATCATTGCAGTTATGGGGGAGGAACTCTCACTATCAACTATCAACCATGGAAAGAGCAATGGCTTCAAGCGAGGAATCGTGGCTGGCCGCGGTCTCATTCTGCAAGAGGACACTATCGCAGAAGAGGATCGCCAAACGCGAACGGAAGTTCACCACCGACCTCCCTATGCGTGCCCGGAAAAGGAGGCATCCGAGGTGCATCTTCCACGCCCTTCCCATCCTCCTAACTGGGTCTAGACTCTAGAGTCTAGACGGAGTACGGGGCTACTCGTCGCTGACAAACCGACCCTCGAGGTGGTGCGCTTTGGAGGGTGGGGTTAAACTCCTCTTGACTCCACTGAGGCCTTGGTCCTCCTGTCAATTTGGACCAAACGCCGTCGGGGCGTTTGGTCCAAAGTCCGTGGATGAGGGCTTCGGCGTTCCCGCTACCCCGGTACTATGGCGTCCGCAGAAACACCCTCAGTTTTTAGTGGGTATCCCCGCCGTGCCCATTATTAACGAGGGAGACCAACATACCCCAAGAAAAAAAAGAAAAAAGGCCAACACAACGCCAACCATTGAACGGCCCGGAATGACCCTCCACGAACATAGCTTTTATAATCTCCCCTCCCCACATTACAATGACCAGTCGGTAAGTCAAGTCTCTGAGGATGCCTCGTGTAGAAGCGAAAAACATGTCAGCTCTCTCGTTGTATACTATTTTTATCGTAGCAATACCTGCAGCAGTTTTCATCATCTTCATCGTTGTAAGTCCCTGTAGGAGTCTAGTCTAAGTTTCAACAAACCCTCAAAATGAAAGTCTTCAATTAATGTGTGTTACCATGATAACTTACGGCACTGAAATGTGATCCTTCACTGTTAGCCTCATCTTAAAGCTCAAAGTCACTCAGTTAGCTATATAAGGGCTATACTCGGGGTTTCTCTACTCTATCGAATCAGGAATGAGGAGATCCGTAGACGTACTAAAGACACTGACATAGCCCAGCGAAGTGAAGTGGCAATGGACAGGCCACATAGCATGTAGAGCGGATGGCCGATGTGGTCTAAAAGTGCTCGGGTGGAGACTACGGACTAGCAAACGCAGCGTAGGGCGTCCACCCACAAGGTGGACAGACGACCCTCTAAAGGTCGCCGGAAGAAGACGCTGGATGCAGGTCGCTTCCAAGGTATATATATGGCAGTCCAAAGGGGAGCGATGCTCAGCAATGAATGTCCTATGGCTGAGATGATGACTTAACTAACGAGCAATTAGTTATTAATTATTAACCCTTATGCAGGCATATGCAAAAGGTTGGGTGGTGCATTAAACGGTGGAATTAATGCTCACTATTACATAGTTTATCGTTTAAATTCCTCGCCACCTCTTTAGCGTCAAATTGGAGCGGAATTAACATATTGATATTTAATTATTAATTATCATAGATTTCCGCAAAATAACACCTAATTTCATTAAATATGACAAATAATATTTAAGAAACGTGATTCAGCACGCTTTATTTTGATTTTTGTTGAATTTTACCCCCACGCCGATTTCACGCCGATTACGCCGCCGCCGCCGGTCATTATTCGACCAGACGCCGCCGCCGGTCGTTTTATAATCGGCGCACATGTCTACCCTCCACTGAAGCCAAAAGGAATTAATTAAATACTAAGAGCCAATTGCATTTACCAATTCGAAATCCATGTTATCAGTGTACAGAGAAATTCTAAAACTAACACCAAGTGGTGCGGATTAGTGTCTCTAGATAAATAGACAGCTTTTCTCTCATTTTAGCTTTCTAGAACATGTTCGGGCCTCGTAGCATTCCTAGTTTTCTAACAGCTGTTATTAGATGTACCAACCTAGCTTTGAAATTTTAACACTGTTAGGTGAAATGGGGTAGAGAGTAGAAAGTCATTTTTAATTGACATTAAAATTAGAGGATGTTTGCAATTTGTCGAATACTATTTGATTTTTGTTCTCGGATTTAAGTATATAAACGGTATTAAATTATCTTTTTTTTTGTACTTTATCAGAATCTGGATTGATTTGATTAGATTTTCAAAGTTCTCTATTGTCATAAATATTACAAAATACTACACAGCGAAAAATATGAGACTCTATACTAAACATAATAAGGATATTGTTGGTTTATCAGGCTACAGTCGCCTCTCAAAACAGTTGGCACCAGTCCAGTTGGTTAATTTTTAAGCTGTTCTCTTTAAATCATGATTATTTGCAATATAAATATTTGCAATAAACAGTTTTGAGTGCGAATAGCTTTGCTATATCTGCTACGCTAGAATCTGGATTGAGCGAAGGTTTTTTAACAGGTACCTACATAATAAGTAGTAGGCTTTTATGCCAAACAGACACCTAATCCGATAATGTTTGCTTATTTTTGTTTGCAATAAAAAGTGTTTTGTAAAAAGTTTCTCCGAATCAAATATTACGAACTTCAAAATTTGAGAAACTTCAAGGATCTTAAAATATCTTAGGTACTCCAATATTTTGATAATTTTATTCACAGCTTTAACTGTAATTTATTTTCACTTGTTTTGCTATGTTTTTATTATCCAGTTAGGTTTTATTTTAACCTCTCCGGATACAAAAACGTATTGTTTCCTTGACCTCCTTTCTCACAGAAAGGATTCCTTCATTCTGGAATCTTCGTAAAAGCGGCTTACCAAAACAGGTCCCTTTGAAGGGATAGTTATCAAGCCAAGACGGTAGCTCTAATTGGGAAGCACAATACCAAAGGAATGTAGCCTGAAACGGCTTCTTTGAGATTAGAGTTTGAGAAACTGGTTGAAAAACAAAATGACGTGTTAACACTTTGACTGCCGTTTTCTTGTGGTCCAAATGGATCATCTCGGATATGTTTTGACGTCAAGTAATTTATTTATTAAATCAATCACAATGACATTTTTAATTTTCTAGGGACATAGATAAAAATATAAAACACATACAAGTATAAGTAAGTACCTTTTAATAGGTTTTTTAGTTTTATATCATAGTGACTACTTAATTATACCTATTAATAATAATTATTATACATAGATCCAAAATTAGCTAGGTATACTACTTAAACTAGTATAAATATGTAAATTAAAATGCATAGAACCTTTTCGTTATTGACTTACCACTAATATTATTTCCAAGTAGAAAAATATAATGAAACAATATCACAAAGCACAACCTAAGTAATCACAAGTTCACTTCACTCAGTTATTTGCTAAAATCCCTTTGTATCACGTACAGACTTGCAAAAGTGTACTTTCAACCTGACAAAGAACCTCAATAATGCAGTGGATGCTACAGCAGTTACCATAGCAACGCATTGGTTTTCCCTCCAAAATACGCGCATGCGCTAAATTTTGTATCGAACTTTGCCTTATTAACCCGGTCATGGAGAATCAAATAAAGACTTTATGATGTGATAAATAAAGTTAATAATAAGATGAACTTTCATTGCGTGTCTTGCCCTAAGCATAACTTATTCCTTGCCTTTAAGACTTTCGTCCTTTACGATACGATATGACGAATTCTCAAATATAAAATACTAGCTGTGCCCAGCGGTTTTACCCGCTGGCCTATAGCCCATGTGTTATTCCAGAGTCTAAGCTATCTCTATACCAAATTTCAGCTCAATCGGTCCACCCGTACAGGCGTGAAAGAGTAACAAACACACATCCAGACATCCTGACATCCATTCTTACAAACTTTCAAGTTTATAATATAAGTAAGATAATATGTAAATACGAAATATTTTATGTAAATTCTATTAATTTACTTTTTAAAAATGTTTCACGGTAAAGCTTTAGATAATATCTCTAATATTTTATTATTTTTAAAAGTATAATATCTAACTTGATGTCTTAAGTCACAAAAAAAAACTATTCTTAATACGAAGGATACATTTGTATTTTGTAAATCCTGTGTGTGTCCAAAGCAGTATACTAGGAGTACTTTTAAAAATAAAAATATTTTATAGCGTTTCACCAATTGAAAAAAAAATCAAGAAAGCAATACCATATTATATTTATATTTCAATATTCGTTAAATCGTGTAAGCGAGATAGTTACATGCAAAGAAAAAGCTCTAAGTATACGGTAGCAATTTTCGTTAATATAATATTATACTAGATACATAAATATAGGGGAGATGGCAAGGGAATTGTGACTCATTTCCTAGTCGGGATGAAATTGCTGGTGTTTGAAGATACTGAGAACATAATGATGATAGGTTTTACTTGACGGTGGATAATTCGGTTTAATCTCTTTTTTTTTGCATCGTGAAGATGAGCTCAGTAATATTCCTCTTTAACGGTGGCAGGGTTTTTTAATGTATGAGTTATAGTTACACCTTACATAATATTTATGCACGATTCGCTTTATTTAAAAAAGTGCCAGGGAAATTACAGAACTAAGGTGAGAGATTACGTAAGAGTGTAATTGGACAAAACATAGGTACAATTTGTCATCTTGAGTACTAAATGCCCTTGAGGTATCACTTCTAAAGCTCAGTCATGTCCCATTCCATACCGATTGAAATCGGAACGAATTGCAGTATAATTTTGGTACACCCATTTTGGTTTCTAGCATTAAGGAACCCATTTTGCATAATGCATTAAAACCTGTAATTTATATTCAGTGAGTTGAATTTCCATTTTTATCATCAACTTGCACCCTTGTCTGAATTTTAAGCAGCTTTTTGTCAATGATCCATTTAAGACGGTTTTATTCAAATAAATTGTCCTGAGGATTTCCTATCTGATTATTCATGATGCAGAGTTTATTATTCATTATCGTGGGACTAGCAGGAGTCGTCGGTAACTCAGGAAATATAATATTTTTGAATCCTTATCTACAAATTTTGTCAATCATGTGTTGCAAAAGATACTCATTATAATATTTCCTTAATAAGAACATTTTATTAAAATTACGTAAGTGAAATGGCTAAAAGACGATTCTGTTTTTGCTTAAATAACACCTAATACAAAATCTTAACTGTGAGATATCTCAGCTAAGCTGAAGCTTCGTTATAAATAGTCGCGAAAAAGACTCGTGATAAGTCGCCATTAATTTAGAATTTTGCACTGATTTCATGATAAAAGTGTACTCAAACTCAAAATTCATTTATTCAAATAGGCTACATCGGAGCACTTTTGCAAGTCAATTTTACATTTTTCTATTTTAACACTCTACTGCTCGTTCGCAAGGCACCTCTATGAGAAGAACGAGCAAGAAACTCATGAGGATTGCATTTTTTAAATATGTTTATCTTGGTTACATAATTTATTGTGCGTTTGAGGGGCACCAGCTGGTTTATTATATGTA
The DNA here is from genome assembly GCA_947507615.1 of Hemithea aestivaria. NCBI lineage: Eukaryota > Metazoa > Arthropoda > Insecta > Lepidoptera > Geometridae > Hemithea > Hemithea aestivaria. The sequence goes on from OX382331.1 coordinate 15,171,094, forward strand.
ATGTAACAAAGTTATTTGGCTTGTTACTTAAACATTTTTTTATTATAATTTATCCTTCATATAAAATACGAGTATCACTATAAGGAGCCGAGACGCAGTCGTAATAAAAACGTTTCACCGTCGGAGAGACTAATCCCTAAACAATACACCACAATTTCAGTCTTATCAAAAGTCCTGTCACGTACAGACGCCATAAAAAATCAAATCGTATTTACTATGATCAAAGTCGGTCCTGATTTGGTATTCAAGGCATAGGTTAATTATCGTAGTTTGCATCGTAGGCGCAATGTAATGAGGGGTCTCGCAGGCCGCGCTCTATTGATGGATGGGGCGAATGACATGGTGGTGGTTGAATGGTTAGTGACACGTATCATGACATATTTATATTTATGTATATAGATTGTAAATTAGATGGTAGGTACGATTAAATGACGGTATAAAATATCGACATTTTCATCCATGACAGAGATTCATTTCGTAATGAAAGCGATAATTATGTAATTTTTCTTGATTTTTTTATTGTGACTTGATGTGTTCAGCAAATATAAAGATCTTTAGACGTCAAGGGACGCGGTTACTATATCGTGGCTTTTACACCCAATCATTTATTAATTACAGTGTCCAAAAAAATTGCTCTGTTTGGCTTTTTTGATATTAACACCAAGTTAGTGTTTGACTATAATTGGATATAACTGGATAGCACTATAAATATGTAAATATATCATCACAGTGCTGCTCAGGCTTTCACAATGATATAAAATTCTAGGTCCACTTCACTGCAGTACGTACTTGTTATAAACCTTTACAAACATCAATCTGAAGATTACCTTCTATAGTAAAACAACAACGGTACATTAATGTCTACTTAATCTCGGCCATATTTGGTTTAAAACTTGATTGTTTACCGTAAAAACAATAATGTTTGCAATTACCTGGATGAGTAGCCATCAAGTAACTTTAAGCTCGACAGAAGGTGGTAAAAAGGTGTGAAGAACATAAACAGCTAAGCGATTTTAAACTTTAATACAGTGTTTTAAGGTTGTGAGGGTTAATTGTTGTGATTTACTCGGAAAAATCAATGACGATTAAGGCATCAGTTGGTGCACATTTGCAAGGGCCTAAAAAGTGACGATCGAAAATGTTAAAGGAACTTCTTTATTATTATGTTAGCCGTTGTCCCAATGCAATTTTTTTTTCACTTTTTCGGTCTTTGACACTGATGGTAATTAAGTACTAAGCATATTACTCCTACGCTTATTTACTAAGCATATTTCCTACTCCATTATTATTAATTAATAGGTAATACGGAGCCACTTTTCAGTCTTGCACATATGGTACTGTTATGTACGAGTATAGAAAAGAGTATCTTTCAGAGATAACTTATTGGTTATTAACTAATATTTAGTGTTAGTTCCGCTCAACATTTGTGAGTCTAACTAAGTTTCAATTAGATATAACCCTTAATGCATGCATATAATATGGTTGCACTCGGTGGTGAAATTAATACTAAATACTATTTTGGTATCGTTTAAATTCCTCGCCATCTCTTGAAACTCACAAATTGAAATTAAGACTTATTATTAAATAATAATTATTATTTAATATTAAGTCTTATTTCCGCAAAGTAACGCCTAATTTCATTAATTATTTTAGAAATAACATATTTTTATCATTTTAAAAATAGTCGACTAAAGACCATATAGCATTGTATCATTGTGTCTTGTACGCCCACGTTCGGCATCCAAAGGGTTAACCTACCCATAGTGTGTCAACGTCTTTAGATTTAATGTCCAAGATAAATATCGATGTCCAGACCCCAGTTAATAAGCGAACGCACGTAACGTGTCTTTATCATACTGCCACAAAAGTGGGTCAGCTTTAAGAAGCAGAGTCATGTCTGGGCACAGACTATGTATAAATGCAGATAAACGTAGATACCGCGCAGCTAAAAGAAAAGTGAAGCTAATAACCATAAATATACCTAACGCACTGTAGCTATATGCGGTAACGAATTATCATCAGAAGGGTCGTCTGCTTGTTTGTTATCGAAAAATCAAGAAAAATGGACTTTTAAAGATATGAGGTTTTATTCGCCCTGGGTGCTTTATTCGCTAAATAATACTCTATGTGTTATTGTTTAATTATTGAAACTCAAAAGAAAATATACAAAAAGAACTTAAAATCTTAAACAATATGAAAAAACTAAGTGTTACATTAGTAGCATTCTATTGTAAGACAACCGTAATCTATACGAAGATTTTTATGAAATAAGCCGTCTAGTTTGTATTTTTCATGGAGTGCGGTATCTGTTTCGTTTACTATTATAGCCAGTAAGTACGATAGTCGTTGCAACTTATCGCACGATCAAAACGGCAGATGTCGCGCGGATACGGTCGGATTTGCCTTTTTCGACTGCAGTTGCTCACGATCTGACGACCACGCAAAGAAGGTTAAGCGTGTCATTATGATCAAGTCTTATTTACAGTCTTACGGTTGACAAGTCGGTCACTTATGTTAAGCCTTATGACGGTTATGGAATATGCAGGCTCAGAGTTACAGTTACAGGCCAGCCTTACTCCGCTCAATAGCTTACGCGAAGTATCGGATTCTCAGATAAAAAATATGAAGGGGTAGTGGGGTTTATGTGGTGCAGAGTTCAGGAGTAATTCTGGATCACCGCGTTTTAGTTTTTCCACTGGTAGGCTTTAGTCGTGTTTAGTCGTTAGTGACCACCCACCGGACCAAACCGTATCGGCAAGCGGTCATCACGACGGTGATGACGGTGATGTTCCAGCACAATATCGAGTGATTCCCAGCTCGTCCTAAAAGCCTACGGCCCAAATGGGACGGATATTTACTAAAACCAAGTTTGAGATTCATACCGTCTTCTGCGTTTAATCTGTACTCTGTTCCATCTTCGGCCGCATCATCGCTTAAGATCAAGCGAGATTGTTAAAGCTAATCTAGAGGAATAATGAATTAGGTAGTAAAACAAAAGAAATATAACACAATTTGACTCTTCACTAATGTTCACTAGTGCCACGTGGAGCTGGCTTATTAGTGATATTTCAAGCATAATAATAATAACGTAAAGCAAATGGTTGCTTTAATTAGTTTTATACGAGTAGTTCTGCAGGAAATCCACTTCTATTTCATAGGACAACCTGTTTATGCATCAGTTATCTTTATTTATATTTAGCCTATCTATGTCACAGGAAGTGATTGGCAAGAATGCACTAATTACTTCTTCAGATAGATCGGCCATCATAGGTCGTTAGCAGGGCCGTCTTTATCACCTCTCTAATAGATGCTGGTTGAGTACAGAGTTGGCTAGAGGGCCCCAATCATTGCGGGGAGAATATGCAAGTGAATTTTTATAAAATATCACGCTCAAGATCGTATTAATTAAACATACGCGAGACGCACGTGTTCATTCATAACTTAAAAAACCGCTCGACCGATTTTGTATCGTCGTTTCGGCCCGATAAAAATTAAACGGGACCACCTGTGGAGTGTACCTACCCACCTTACAAACATACCTATATTTGCCAAAATCGGTTTTCTTGAAAACCGAAAAATATTCTTAAGAATTACATATATTATAAAGCACACGCTATTGTACCTACATTGCTTGTTTAAATAATTTAAATAACGGTTTGTGCGAATTTCTCGCGAGTTTGAACGCCCATCACGGCCGATCTTGTTTCTTACCCTTATCTTGAAGAATGCAAAGCTAATTGCCTTACCAGATGTAAAACGATACGGGCCTACACCTGCACGTCTGCAAGCAAATGTTTATGCACTGTCATTCATTAGCTGTACTCAAGTACTTACCTATAATTAGGTAATTATGAACAAGAATCGAGGCTTCAGACAAATTACGGTGTCATTATAAAAGATCTTTGTCACGCTACACTTTTTGGCCTTGTACTATTTTTCACTATTTAAATATTGAAACTTGCCTGATGATAAGGATTATTCTCGAGAATCCTACAAAATTTTACCATTCTGACACCATAAACTTTCTGATAATATTAATAAATGGGTAAGTTTGGAGATGTAGATGAGTGTCATCACATCAAAGCTGTTTTTTTTAAATAGATTTTTTTCTATTGAGCTGAATGGAATAACACATAGGCTACTTGTTAGAAAACCGTTAGGCAAAGCTAGTTTGCCATATAATTATTTTAAGCTTTCTTTATATTATGTGTATTTTTAAATGTGGCATAAAAGAGTTGTTCCGTATTTTATAAATAGAACTCATAAGATGTAATTCTTTAGCTCTTAGACCCATTGTTAGTTATTTATAAATATTTAGTTAGGTAATCTTGTTAACATTTGGTTTAAATTTCTTAGGTTCATTATTACCTGATACAGCCTTCTCCCAAGTCCAAAACGAACACCTTTTACTTTTGCTCATACAAAGTCCGAACAAAACAGCAGGTATTCCAATAGCACGAGTCCGGACAATAATAGCTGCTCCCGAGGCGTAAAATACCAAAGCGGAGGTATTTGATGAGGTTGCGTCGTTGCGCCAACCAAAGTTCAGTCACGAGCGGTGAGCGCGGGCAATTTGTGAGTTTTGGCATTTTGATGCCAGTCGGGAACCGTGCACGCACCGGCAGCCTTATAAATAAACTCTCCTTTTTTTAAAGCCTGTTGTTCTTTGACGTCTGACCATTTTTTAAGGAAAATGAGGAGATATTTGCCGCCATTGTTTTTGTCTCGGACCAACTGCGTTGCCAAATTCTAATTAAGTTTTTAAGTTCAGTTCTTAACGCGGTTTGGCCAGTTTAGATAGTTCTAATAAGCTGACGCTACTTAGCGCAAATTATTACAACACGTGCTTTTGACATATTGTAGTTTTTAAAAATTTCGCCCAGTGCAGTTGGTATAATATTAGATATCGTAAATTTCAAAATCATAAACATAACTATAAACTCAAACTCAAACTCAAAATTCATTTATTCAAATAGGCTACAATGGAGCACTTTTGCAAGTCAATTTTACATTTTATTTTAATATTCTACCGCTCATTCGCAAGGCACCTCTATGAGAAGAATGAGCAAGAAACTCATAGGGATTGCTTTTTTTAAATATGTGTTTACAATTATTATCTTGGTTACATAATTTATTTACAGGTGGTTGCAGAGGTTTCCAGGCATCTTTGTCTTCTATGTATTGGCTAATTTTATAATAGGCTTTCTTTTGTAATATGTCTTTAACACGGCTTTTGAATTTACCTTCTGTGAGCCCCGTTATTTCATCAGGGATTTTATTATAAAAACGTACACAATTCCCTAAAAATGATTTATGGCTCGTTTTGGACAATCTGAATCGAGGTACAGCTAACTTATTCTTATTTCTAGTATTAAAGCTATGAGTGTCACTATTTAACTTGAATTTATCTAAATTTTTTCTGACATACATAATATTTTCGTAAATGTACAAAGATGGTAGGGTCAGTATATTTATCTCTTTAAAGACCTCTTTTAAAGAGTCTCTTGGGCGCATCTCATAAATGGCACGAATTGCACGTTTTTGCAGTATGAAAATAGTCTCAATATCTGCTGCCGACCCCCACAGTAAAATACCGTATGACATTAGACTATGGAAATATGCAAAGTAAACTAATCTAGCTGTAGCTACATCTGATAGTTGCCTGATTTTATACACCGCATATGCTGCAGAGCTTAATTTCCCTGACAATACGTTAATATGATTACCCCATTGTAACTTAGAATCTATATTCATGCCAAGGAATAAAGTTGCATTGTCAAGCTTTAGTATTTCACCATCAAGAACTACATTCGATTCTATGTACCTAACGTTAGGTAATGAAAATTTCAGGCATTTAGTCTTTTTCGCATTCAATAACAGATTGTTAGCTGCAAACCATTTAGATATTACTACTAAAGCGTTATTTACATGTACAAGCTCACTATCTTTCCTATCCACTTTGAATATTAGCGAGGTATCATCGGCAAATAAAACGATGTCTGCTAGGTCTTTAACCATGTAAGGGAGATCATTTATATATGCCAGAAACAAAAATGGACCAAGTATTGACCCCTGTGGCACTCCCATTCTAACAGGATGGCTTGATGAAATGACACCGCCAATATCCACTTTCTGCTGTCTGTCCGACAAGTAAGATTCCACCAAGTTCGAGGCATTTCCATGAATTCCGTATACCTCCAACTTCCTCAGCAGTGTGCTATGATCCACACAATCAAAAGCTTTGGAAAGATCACAGAATACGCCAATAGCATCCTTTGAACTCTCCCAAGCCTGAAGGATCAGAGTCATAAGGTGACTACCTGCATCAGTCGTAGATCTACTCTTGGTGAAACCATACTGACTTTGATGTAATATTTTGTGTTGATTGAAGTGAGACAGCAGTTGGTGCAGCATCATCTTTTCAAAGACTTTGCTCAGGACAGGAAGGACCGAGATCGGCCTATAGTTAGAGGGATCAGTTTTGCATCCCGATTTAAAGATTGGGGTGACTTTGCTAACTTTCATCAGGTCCGGAAATGTGCCTTTATCTATACACAAATTAAACAATTCCGATAAGTAAGGAGCAAGGGTGTCTATAAGCGACTCTACCAATTTAACCGATAGGCCCCAGAGGTCTTCAGTGGCTTTTACATTTAGGCTTTTATACGTTTTTCTAACATAATTTGCCGATACATGTGTAAAGGAAAAGTCAGGTATATCATGTTTAAAATTTTCCTTTAGATAAGTTACTGCTAAGTCGGGAGAAGAGTCAAGTGACTTAGTTGAATTTAACGCGATGTTAGAAAAGAAGTCCGCAAAGATATTTGCAATTTCTTCAGAACTTGATATTAATTGATTATTTTGTAATAATTTATATTCTGTATCCTTAGTTTTACTTTTACCCGTCTCTCTATTAATAGTATTCCAAACGGCCTTAACTTTATTGGTTGATTTGCTTATTCTATCTCTAATCATCAAGGCTTTAGCTTGGATGCAGACGGCTTTGAAAGTCTTTGAGTAACATCTAACATATTCTACAAAGGACTCTGAATTATTATGGGCTTTATCGCTGTACAATTGGTACATATTATCTCGGCTTATTCTTATTCCCTTTGTGGCCCAGTCGGCAAACTCTAGTTTACCATTACCCTGTAATTTCCTCTTAGGACATATCTCCTTGAATTCTTTACTTATTACTGAGAACATGGTTTCGTAATTAATATTAGGGTCCTCCGCGGTGAGGTTAGTATTTGCTAGGTTTACCTCTACGCTGGTATTTAGTTTTTCTAATCTATACTTAGTGAGCGGCCTATGCTCAATAACAGTCTTACTTTTAGTATGATTGGTTTCAAATCCTAATGAGAGTGCTCTATGATCGGACCTAATACCTGATGTTAACGTTAAGTTATTACATTCACAGTTAGTAAAAATATTATCGATACAGGTCGAGGAATTGCCGGCTACTCTTGTAGGCTCACAGAATAAGTATTTCATGCCAAAGGAATTGAAGAGGCTAATTAAATTCATTTTATCTGAGGATTCTACCAATATATCAGTGTTAAAGTCACCACAGACAATTATCGATTTATTGCTCCTTGATATTTTATTAAGTATAGTTTCCATTGCAGATAAAAATGCCGAGAAATTTGAGCTTGGCGGCCTGTACACACATAGTAGTATGTGCCTTCCAACCTCAACACAAGCCACCTCGCAAGTGCGTTCGACAGAACAGCCGACAATGTCAGTTCGTTCTTTATATTTAATACATTTTTTTAACAGTATAATGGAACCACCTCCCTCGGCGGATGCTCTGTTGAACGTACTAGCTACTTGAAAATTATTTACATTAAATGCCATTTTGTCGCTTTTCAACCAAGTTTCACAAAAACATAATATGTCATAATTAAATTTATCTAATAACAGCTCAATATCATTTATTTTGCCAGAGAAGCGATTTATATTTTGATAAAATAGATTTAATGTATTATTGCCGCCCTCTGTTGTCTCATGACTTAGTTTAAATTTTGTTCCACAGTGAATTCATTAGTACATATACTAACCACTGTGGAGTCATTATAAAACTTAGTTATACTACTTATAACTATGTGTATATTATATGCCAACAATTTGGCAATAGTTAACATAGATTTTTTCGAACAATACATATTATTCGAAGTCAAATAAAAATTAGTAATAAACTTATTACTATCAAAATATAAAAGTTTGTCACTATGACGACATGTCAAATTATGAAACAGATTGTTAAGGACATGTATGTGCTTATTTTGATCTGACGTTAATGATGAAGAATATGGGAGAGCACACAAAATGATCCTAGAACAATCAATTTCAAGAAGAGAGGTTATGTTATTAATAATCTCCCTTTTGTCAATACTTAAACTATGTCCTATCATTATTATTACAATTGTGTTTTTGTTTATACAGGAATTTATTTTTATTTTACTACATATTTGTGAATATGACGCACCAGGGAAGCATAAATTGGTGACATCACAACTAGACTCATTACCTAATAATGGACCTAAACCTACACCGATTTCATCAGAATACACAAATACCTTATGTTTACTACTATTATTTGTACAATCATCTACCCTCTGAGCCGCCGCAGGAGTAGTACATGGCGGTGACTGTGAGTCAGGCACCGGTGACATATGCGGTTGTGACTGGATGTGGGTGTCACATATAGATGACATACACTCTGTATTAGTTGTTGCCAACTGCACTAGGTCTATGACAGTATTGTAGTGTTCTGCTAGCTGAGTCTGAGTGGTAGCGTAGCTTTTGAAGATATCTTGGAGTGAGTGTTCCCTTTGCAACAGCTCGGAGCGTAGTGCCAGTATGTCCTTATCATATATTTGTTTTAATATTTCTAACTCCTCTATACAATTTTGGAGTTGTTCTTCTAAGTTAAATTTATTTTTAATTAGTCTTACATTTTTTGTAAAATATTTTTTACATTTTAATTTTTGTGTATACCTCCGGACCAGTTTCTTAACTCTTATATATCTTTTAATTTTCTTATGACTTTTAAATATAGGAGCTGAGCAAACACAAGATGTTTCACTAGTGAGGTCGATAATGTCTAAAGATTGAGGGCACTGAGTTTCACCACCTACTATCTCATTGTACATGCATTGTGTGTGGGCAACCTGTTGAACATCAATTTTTGACTGTAGTTCTAATATTGTCAACTGAGCAGTGTCTAGTTCGCGTTCAAGGTCTTTTACATGGCTTAGAGTCTTCACATAGGTAAGTCCACACTCATCAAAGGAAAGCACAATGGTCTGTAGTTGGTCACATTTGTTTAATGATTCTGTGTATTTAATGTCCAGCTCGGCCAACTCATCCTTTAGGTCAGCATTTTTTGAAACAATCCGCTGAACCTCAATCTCACTATCTTCTCTCTCTCTGAGTAGTTGCTCATTGAGGTCCTTGCAGGTTTTGAGTTCCAGTAATGCAGCCCTGAGCTGCTGCTCCATGTCTCTGACAGTAGCTCTGCGGGTCATCATTGTGCAGCTTCTGAAAGTTATTAATAATTTCTTTAAGTACTTTGAAAAGGTAAAGATTTGGTCACCTTCCTGTATGTCTCATGTAATAGCCCAGTCATACAACATTAGGGTTCACTTTGACCATTTATATCAATAATGATTTATAGTATTTTCAGCATTAGGTATATGGTTATGTTAACAAACAATAATTATTCAAGTTAATAGCTAGATCCGTGGTATAACTAAAGAAAATAAAACTAGGTATATATATAATTTTATGACAGCAGAGAACAATTTGGCCCAGACCAGCCCCCGCTTGCGGCACCCGTTCACGAGTTGACACACCTGCCAGCGCCGTCCTCCTCAACCATATTTGAGGGAAGAGGGCGGCCCACCAGATGATGCCACCACAAGCTTGAGCACTTTAGTGAGAATGACTGTGTCAAGTGTTCCGTGCTAACAATATTATTTTACAATGCACTATTTTAATGTACATAAAGTAAGCAGTATAAATTAATGGTTAAAGTGCACCCTCTTTAAGCCAACCTCAACTTATAAAGTTATTTAAAGCATAAACTGGATACTGGAACAATGGAAATATTAGGTATGATGATAATATTTAATATTTACAGAGCTTAAGTTATTAAAATGGGCTGGATTTCATCTACAGACAACACAATGCAATCTGTTTCTGTAACAATATTATTTTTAGGTATTCATAATAGGATGTTATCACAAAATGAATAATTATAAAAAAAAATTATTAATTTTAATAGTGTCAATGTAGGTAGGTACTTTACTCACACTTGATAGTATAAAATAATGTAATTAAAAGATTTATTTGTAAAGGAATCTGTCTGTAGTGCAGTTTTATGGTTAATTTCCAGCTGATTGTAGCCGTTTTACCATTCCATTTAGTAGTTATTCTGTTTATTTATGCAAAAATTGAGTGCTAGAATCCGGCGACAAAATTTTCAATTGTCAATAATCATAAGGCGATTTTTTTATGTTTATGAGTAAAGTTCCTAGGAAACATTAATTTTGATGTGTTAATTTTCACAAAATACTCCCCGGGTTTCATGTATTTTCCTCCAGAATCCAGGTTTCGGCGTCGTTTCGGCCCTCTGTTCGGTGATGAGGTTATGTTGTCATAAAGTCAACTCTTTTCACTTTACACACAGATTTACTTATATTAAGTTGAAACACAATTGATTTAGGTAAATTTACTGTTAAAAACTAATAATTAATTAATTAAAAATATTAAAAATTAATTCTAAGATTTTTTGGCGGTTTACGCCAGTGTTGCCACACGGCAAATAAAATATAGCCTTAGCAGTCAATGCTATCAGCTCAATGCTAGCCATACCTAACTAAAGTTTAACCGTCCGTTTTGTTCAGACAATCCCCTTGCCAATCAGATGCATCTAATGACGGCTATTAGATGGGCGGCCTCGCAACGTCTTCATTAAGACTTCGTCTGATAACTGCGATTGAGATCGCTATCACATACTTCGTTTAGTTCTGAAGCTTCATCGCCGAGGCGAAAGCTTTGCGAGTGTGTTTTGATTTTAAATGAACAGTCTTGTAGAATCAGTGTATGAAGGCTGCCTTCAAGATTACGTATTTTTTACACATATTTTAATTATACTAGAAATGGCTTTGTCTTCTTTCACTTTAATAAAGAAGACATTTCTCAATGATTTTATCTGTTACGAGATATGCCCTAATTGTAAAATGATTCAATATTTTTCAGTGTTTAAGCAAAATCAATTAAAATCTACATATGTAAATACAATTAAAAGTTATAGTATTTTCATTACGAAAAAACAAATGCCTTAATACAAATTTTAATAAGCAGGTTTAAATTTGTCATCTAAAGCACTTACCCACTTTATCGCCAAGATGTCTTCAATGAAAAATGTGTGCATTATAACCCTATCAAAGGTTGCAACAATGGCACCCACGCCATCGTGTTACCTCCCCCGCTACACCAAAACAATAATAACTTACTGTTCGCAACTTACTCGTAGACTTAATAACTGCATTCAGCAATGACTTGGCTGAATGGCATGCGAGAAATGGTGAAGTTTTGAACTGAATTGACTGGATTTTGAGAATATTCATACATGAAAGACACACATCCATACATTCTTACAAACTTTTGCGTTTACAATATTAGTAGGCTTGAACTTGTCATAAAATTCTATTATCTTTCTTACTCTTGTTACCGATCCATGTTTGCTGTCAGTGTAGCTTTTCATAATAGTTGAGTGGCTGACTACGTTTATTCGTCAACTTCATCACGCACGTGCTCTACCGTGTTTAAATTGAAATTTAAGTCCATGTGTCCATCATTAGATTAGTATTTTTTAAAATTAAAATTGGATGTATTTGCTCAACCGTCAAGCAGATGTAGATAAATTAAATTAAGCTAAGGTTCCATAGAACAGTTATGATCACATGAAAAACCATCGGATCGCGTTTTCACGGTGCAATGGAACAAACGGATTCCGGGCGTGTAAACTGCGAATCCTATGCTATTTCCACACACGCTAGCGCTTTCTCACGCACTACATATGTACCTAATACCAACCTTTGTCTCAACAGTTTCTATTATCAAACTCAAACTTCATTTATTCAAGTAATGGAGTACTATTGCAAGTACATTTAACATTTTTTTTAGGAACAATTTTTTGGGCTTCGACAGGGTTCCCCTTTCAAACCTGCATATTTCATCCTCCCTAGCATCATTTAGATGAAAAGTACAAAGACATATTATTTACATTAATCCGGATCGATTTACATTAATCGAACAGTATTTGTTACTGTAATTAAAATTGTAACATTAGCATGTTTACTTCAAAGTGATCAATCAAGCTTCAAATTCGCATTCTCCCTCGTAAAGGGTTGAACCCCTGGTAACACTAATTCCCTTATTCCACATTTGCGAGGATTAAAACAGACAAAGGGACGATTAGTAGATAACATTTTGCAATGTTGGAAATTTGAAACTTTCAAAGGAGACTAGAAAAAATTACATTTTAATAGATATTTATTATAATTAACGTCAGATATTTTTTGTTTCATAACATTGGTGTACAATTAAGATTTATCTATCTATTAATTAGACTTGTATATTATTTAAATGGTTTTAATAAATTTAGAAAGTATTAAGCTAATTCTCTTCCATCAACTCCAAATTTCGGAATGAAAATGGCTGTTTATGCATTTAATAGTTCATTAAGAATGGTATTTGGAAGCTCATTTTTATCATTCCATCGAATGTGTTGAAGAATTCCACCTTCTGTCGTATAATTTATTGTCATTAAATTTATGTGATTTCTATTGTAATTTGTGGTATGGCAGTAATAAACGTTTTTCGATTGCCAAAGCCGGTTCAAGATAATTTGTCGATCTTAGAAGGCAATAAGGGAAGGCTTTCAAAACTTGATTGTCTTCAGTTATTTTAACGTTACGATGCTTGTGAATCATCACAGGAATACCTTAAGGTGTTTTGGCTCTAATGGGAAATATAATCTCTTCCGAAGCTGAAAAGGTACAGTTTTTTGAAGACAAAGAGATTTTTGAGCTAAACCCCTTAAAATTCGGGTTGGTTTGACATGGGGTTATTTTATGGTCAAAAACTTTCGTTTCTTTACAGCCACGGAAGGAATAAATGATTTTGTTTTTTACCGCATTAATTTGTTACCTATTGATTTTGCTCAGTAGTTAAAATATCTTTAATCATAAATAAACATGGTCCTGTTAAAACAGGTGGGTCATTTGGCCTAGTGGTATTTCACGTCTCGCCATCATTATCTTCAAATGCAAGTTTACAGCTACCTCTCCACTATTGTGTTAAATCGCAACACGTTTAAAATGGTGTGAAAACAACCATTATGTGATACCATCGCATCGCTCAACACCGGAGTGCCGGATACAAAACCCTAACCTTAATATACCTCACCTACCTTTATACCTCAGCTTTCACGAGATAAAAAATATCGCAAACGTGACACGTTAAAGGACAAAGGCGTGATAGCGATATAAGTGAAATTTCACTCCATGATGCAACCAGTAGTCAGGCTTTTAGATTGAAATCTAATAAAACGGTTCACTCTTTTATTAGGATTTTTTTTCAAGCTTTTATTTATTTTCACCTGTCTGTTTTCTGTCTGTCTGTAATCAAATCTTGCAAGTTTAATTCTATCCACACAAATCGGATAACAATGCAATATTATTGTCATAGAGCTGATCTGATGATGGAGCTGGAAGGTGACCATAGGAACTCCGTAATTAAACGATGCAACCCCATCGAGTTTAGGCTCATTTCATTCGTCTTGAGTCTTGACGAGTACGTTGGTGCTGGATGGTAATAATAATAAAAGCTTGTATTTAAAAAGTTATTTTTAAAATTTCACTTGTTTCATAATATAGATTAGCCTTTGACCACGATCTCGCGTGATATTAAGCAAGTATGCAGCCGTACATGGCAGACTAAACTTCGAGAAAAATACCTCCCTTTTTTTTTTTTTTTACCCAGGAAAAATGCGTTACGCATCATCACCCCACGCCGGGGGGCGCGGGGCGGTATGTGGGACTCCCCCGCCAAAGATGGGAGCGGCGGGGATACCCACTAAAAAACCTGGGGGTGTCCTGCGGGACGCCATAATGCCGGGGCAACGGGTACGCCGAAGCATTCATCCGCGGCCCCGACGGCGTTTGGTCCTCACTGACAGGAGGACCCCTCCGCGGTGGGGTGAAGAGGAGTTTCACCCCACCCTCTCAAGGGGCGCGCGGAAACACCGCGCGCGCCACCTCGTGGGTCTGTGCTTGCGGCGAAGAGTACCCCCGTACTCGCCGCCTAGACCCAGGTTATGGGGGCTGGAGAAGGGCGTGGAAGATACGCCTCCGACGCCCCCTTCTCCGGGCACGCATCGGGAGGTCGGTGGTGACCTCCCGTACGCGTTCCGCGATCTCCTTCTGCGAGATGACACTCTCGCAGAACGAAACCGCGGCCTGCCACGACTCCTCGCTCTCAACCATGGCTCTAACCATGGTTGCCAGCGAGAGTTCGCCCCCCATAACAGCGACGAGGGTACGACGCTCACTGACCCAAGCTGGGCACTCCTCCAGTGTGTGCTGCGCCGTATCCACGTCGCTACCACAGTGGTGGCAAGCAGGGGTCGGTTCCCTGCCGGCTACGTGGTGCAAGTACTTTCCGAAGCATCCGTGCCCGGAAAGCACCTGCACGAGCCGGAAGGTCAAGGACCCGTGCTCTCTGTCCGTCCACTGCTGGAGTAGTGGACGGACTGCCACCACTGTCCAGCTGCCTGCTCGAGGGTGGGCCAGACGCGTACTCCACCTCTCGAGCAGTGCCTCCTTGGCTTCCTCCTTCCACCTCTCTACCTCCCTGGGAGACGCGGTGAGCCCGCGAAGGCGGAGCGCGGCGCGCCACTCGTAGCGCGCCGCATACAGCTCCGCCTCCAGGTCCCAGGGGGGAGATCCTGCCAAGAGGCACGCCGCCTCGTAGGAGACCGTGCGGTAACCCCGTATTACCCCGACGGCCATCACCCTCTGAGGACGTCTCAGATGGGCGATGGTTTGCTCCGTCAGGGCATCCACCCATACGGGGGCTCCATACAGAGCCATGGACCGCACGACTCCTGCGTACAGGCGACGGCAGCTGGTCCGAGGTCCGCCTAGGTTCGGCAGCAGCCGCTTGAGAGCGGCCGCCGCACCCATCAGGCGGGGAGCCAACCGGGCAAAGTGCTCCTCGAAGTTCCACCGCCCGTCAAACTTTACTGGCTTGGCTGGCTTTACTGAACATCATGCCAGAACACGGCAATGACCGCTTGAAGACACAGTTTTGTCCAATGGATTGTACTAACCACGGAAGAAGCCTACCTCCAGTACCTAATTATAGAAGTAAAACCACACGCCATAACTAATTTATATACGGTCATAGATCATAATCATTTTTAGATATTCAACCCTTTCCAACAGCACTTTAATTACAAGCTTTATATTACTTTCACCTGTCTGTTGTCTGTCTGTCTGTCTGTCTGTCTGTCTGTCTGTAATCAAATCTTGCAAGTTTAATTTGACCCACTTCCCGGTTTCCAATTGAGTTGAAAATTCGCATGCGTGTGTAAATCGGATGACAATGCAATATTTTTATGACATCGAGATGATCTGATGATGGAGCTGGAAGGTGGCCAAAGGAACTCAGTCATAAAACAACGCAACCCCATCGAGTTTGGGCTCATTTTATTCGTCTTGACGAGTACTTTATGATGCAAGATGATAACAATAATTAAAGCTTGTTTTTAAAAAGTATTTTTTAAATTTCACTTGTTTGTTTCTACTGATACCAGTTTTAGATTCAGCTTCAGGACAGTCCCAACGCTGACAGAGAAATGATCACGTAGCAGACATAACTCGGTAAAAGCTAGATTGGGTTCATGATTGCAACGAGCCGAGGCGAGGATCCGAACGCCTTTCTCCGAGTGCTAACAAATGAGGGATTCATCGTGATTCATTCAAATCCGACTCCGCACCGCCCCGGTCACGTCTGCCTTGACTTTTGTACTCGAAGCATGAACATATTCGTCTAGTGTTCATAGAATAATTGGAGCTTCCGCATGATGCAATTACAATGTTATTGGGTGTAAAACGTAATTGGCCGATCACGTATCGATTAAATTAAGGCTATTAAGGTTACTATAATATCCGACTGTAATTGCGGTAGCAGTTAACAAAAGTACTTGTAAATACATGTTATTGAACATAATCATTTCCTTTGATCTACTGCTGCAAGCAAAAATGTTTGATTGACAGTTAAGAACGTTCTTATATATCAAGGAGCTTTATAATAACAATCAAGTCTAAGTTATAAAAGTTTGCAAAGAAATCTCAATAGCAAGAGATATAATATCTCATAACTTCGTGAATAGCCTGTTACCAAGCAATTTGCTTTCAGGGGACTCGTCTGATAACAAACCCTATAAAATCAAGAGAAAGTCTTACGCAAGTAAGATTTATTTTAATACCCATTTTGATATCAGTTGGTGACATCACTTTCATAAATTCCATCAAAAATGATATCACCAATACAGCTCTGCCCACACTTGCACCCAATTGCAAGCAAGCGAGGGTGACTCATCACAATCGGCACTTCAGATGCACTGCGTTTGTACATTGCAGCTACACATTGTTGTAAACTTACTAGATATACCACAAAATATACCAAATCTCACTCTACTCTTTTAGTCAACCATAATTCTGTACAAAGGTTGGTTGCCTGGAAGAGATCGCTCACAGCTATAAGGCCGCCAATTGTGGACCAAAATGTTTCGTAGCACTAGTTAGTAATAAGTTAATGTAATTTTTCTATTGGTCTCAATAAAGTGTATTCTATACAATATTGTAGTAATTTAGCTATAAAAATAATATAAATTAAGCTTGGATATACATAATATAATATCATTCAACTAATCTTGAGCTGGCCTATAAATCAAACCATGGATGGTTCAGATGATGAAACGAGTAAGCAAATAAGCATAACCTTAGATAAAGAAAATGCTCCTTTAAAGGCAGTAATAGAAAATTAAATGACTTTTGAGAAGAAGTAATTGAATTTAATGGAAGTTAAAACAACATGTTGCTTAGCAAATAAAGAATTATTATTATTGATAAACATTAGCAAATAAAGGATGCAAATGGACCAACATTTACAGGAAATAGTTCACAATTTTGACCATACAAGCCTATTTATATTTAGACATATCTGGCATCACGTTAGATCGTTGCTCAAAAACACACAAACAAGGGTAAAATGATAGGGGTGTCACCCTAACCAAGGGGGTGTGCAAGTCCTTATTACAACTTGGGCCCTCGAATTTCAAGACATGCACCCCTGAGGTCATTTACATGGAGATCCAATTATAAGAATTTATTTACTGATACGTGTTGAAGAGCTCAATTTACCTTTTTCCATGAATGATTTCAAAGAAGGAGCTAAATTTAGAAAAGTGTTGATGACAATGTTGTTGCATAAACTTCCATTACAATACATGTTCTTTATGTTGCATTTTTATAATTATTTGAAGACAATGTTTTGGCATAAATCTTTCGTTAGTATAGTGCTGTTTTTTTTTTGCATCATCATCTGCAAATTAAAGTAACACTAAATTATTGGTTATGTTAAATTTTATGTGAAGAGCAGACACTGTTAGTACAGTGTCTGAACTGTACTGAATAGTTTATGACACATATTTGTGTATGTCAGACCCCTATATGATAGACCAACCTGCAACTAAGTGTATATTCCAGTGCCTTGCCACTATCTCTATCTAACAATTTATTTAACTCTTTATGAAGAAACCCTGTCGTAAAACTATGGGATGACCAAATTTTAAAAAATTCTTATCTTAAAGATACGATGTCTAACGCAATCAGTAGGTACTTTAACGTTTACAATTCGCAATATTTAATTTTATATCATAAACATATAGAAATTAAGTCATAAAATATAAATTAACTTAGATCCATTAAACCGATTTCATCTAACAGTAAATATGAAATGCATATATGCAACTTAATGACGGCTCTTAATTTTAACAGGACGAGTTATAAATTCGTTTTAATATTTTCATTGAACCATTTTATGTTATAAACTATAAATAAACCTAGACTAACCACTCACACGTCCGCGCTTGACAGCTGAAAAAGCGTTGAACGTCCGCGTCCGCGATCCAAATAGAATCGCGTCGAGCGCTCTCTACTGATACCTACTAAACGTCTATTTTCTAGCAAACTATTGAACCATTTTCTATGAAAAAATAGCATTATATAGTAAAAACTATAAAGAAATAAAATATCTAAAAATTTTGATTCAAATATTAACACAAAGTATGTAAAAAAAAATCTAACTGGGCAATATGTGTAAATTTTAGGTATTTTTTTGGTTTATACACTTTTTTACGAAACATCTCCAAATATTTTTTGTTTTTACCTGTACATTATTAAACTAGATTATAAAAGCTTTGTTTTGATATAAAAACATAATGACTTGGAAAGTACAGTATAGCACAATAAATCAAAACAAACCACCCATTCGTGTATAACGCTGAAGTCGCCTAGAACAAAATCCTAAGAACGGATATATTAAATCAATGAATTCAAACTATTTTAGTTCATATTTTTTAATGTTAGGTATACGTAACTAATTATGTTGAACTGTTTTTCTAAATTTAAGTTGTATTTTAATAAAATAATAGTTGATTGAAATTAATCATGGAAAAATATTACGGAAACGCGGCATAAGCGACAAAAATTTTACATGTCGACTTTAAGACATGTAAAATTGTCCCGATTGTGTTTATTTCCTTAATATCTGTACCAATTCCGAAAGATCGTATCATGAGGATCATAATAATATATAATTTTAATAAAATAAGGTTAATTATAAACATTTAAACGCAGATTTCTCTGGCACGCATGAAAACTTCGAAACTAAAATTTCAAAAATAAAATTTAAAATGTTGCCAAGAGCTTAGCTCCAGATTTAATGACCACAGATTTAAAATGTTTATTACAAAGCCATATACAACCATATTTACGCAACTTTTCACTGTTTTCATAGATAAAAACATGTTTTTAAAGTCGCTAGGACCGCTATAGCGGCTGTAACGTTTAACTCAACTTTTTTTCCGACCGCTATAGCGGTCGGGACGTTTGAGTGGCTAAAAGTGCAGAATCCCTCGATTGAATCATCGCATCGGATAATCTTCGACCATATCTAATCTATCTTCTATCGGATTTTCTTCGACTGCATCGTCACTTACCAACAGGTGAGATTGCAGTCAAACGCTTGATAAGTAGTCTCCTTTACTAGATCGACGAATCCCATCCAGTTTCCATACTCATTAGGTGTCTGCCCTTTAGTGAGAGAGACAAGGATTAAGGACCTTGGAATTATCCTCGATGGTACCCTCAATTTTCGTGAGCATATGGTTACTGTTTGCAAAGACGCAAACAGGGCACTGGGGTTTATAATGAGAACTGCCTCTCAGTTTCCAGACGTCACTTTGTTCAATGCATTTGTCCGTAGCAAACTTGAGTTTGACTCAGTAGTCTGGGACCCCTGTGAGGCGAAGTATACGCTCCTTATAGAAAGGCTCCAGCGGAAATTCGCTCGGTATATCTATAAGAGGATGTACGGGTACTATCCATTTCTGTTCCCCTTCGCTGTTTGTGTCAGGTATGGTCGGGATGGATACTTTACAGCTGAGACGGAAGCTACTATTGGCCGTGCATTACTTGCAAATACTCAGGAACCGAGTTAACAATCCGTCGGTTTTGGGGGCAATTGGCTTGTTTGTTCCAAACAATTATTTCAGTAGGAGTAGACGTCGCCAACACCAGTTGTTCTTCTGTCCTACGACGCGGACCCGCCACGCTCAAAATTCATCAACCCAACGAGCGTTGGAATTCTTGAACAAGTTCGCACATGAGTTCCAGCACACTGATCTATTAACTGATACCGTTGCTTCTATTGTTATTGATGTAAGATTATATATAAGTCATAGAATGTAGTTAGTAAATAGTTTAATTTTATAATTTAATTAAAATTGTAAGCGTAATGGATTTAGTCTGTAAGTTTATTATTTAAATAAATAAATTGAATTGAATAGAATTGAATTAGTCTTCTATAAAAAAAAAAACACAATTTCGAACGTAGAAATAGAAACAACATTAAATAATATTTCTAAAGAAACAGTTAAAGAAAATTAATGACTAGTAATTGAAATAAAAAGATAAGGGAGAACAGTGGCTATTAATAATGCAATTTCAGCGGGTGAGCTAGTTGCAGCAAATAAATAAATTACTGAATTAGTTAAAGCAATTTACTGCGCTATTCCACAAAAGAAGAAGAAACGCTGCCTTCAAAACTCTCTAAACCCACAATTGCGCGTTGATGAAAAACACGAAATATTACCATGGTGGTAATTAAAAGCGTTAGATCTTTTTTCCCAGCGGGCAGCCCTCATCTTGTGGTTATAAAAGAAGCCAAGCTCAATCACGGGTTACTTCTGTTATTCTGTGTAATAGAAAGTAAAATTGACCACACGCTGTTTGGGTTTCGCCGAGCGTGTAACGTTATGCAGGAATACGTGATTCGCGGTTAGAAAAGTACTTTATTTGCGACTGTACTTGTACTTGCGGCTGCATTTCCTGAATTATTACACCTTTAGATTAGGTCTGTAATGTTGGAAAGTTGGAACTTTGACTGAGGAACATGGCAATGAATAACCCATCTTAACCATGTAGAATGTAGAGGGTATGACTGAATCATAGAATAAAATTGCTTTTTACCAAATTCATAGCATCAGCCTAAACAGAAATTCTGCGAGGATTTTACCGCTATCCAATTTTTAGACGATGTATATCTCCTAAGAACCATTATAATTATAAAACGTCTTCAGGATCTATTCCTTCAATATTGGGCTTTTCGTAAATTTCTCTTCTTTACATAATTTTATAGACTTGTTCTATTCTCTACATCAATTATACACATCCATTATATATTCATGTACAAGCTCTACATATTTGTTAATAAATTTGTCAATAAATAATTATGGCAACCTAAAGATTGGTTCTACCTTTTCTCCTCATTCCTTCACTCTTGACAAATCAGCATCTTTATCTCCAAACACTATTAGCCAAACCAGAAGCTTGAAGCAGCAATCACGTCAAGCAATTCCCGTCTCCGATAGATAAATTAAATAGATAAGGAGCAGCCGCCACTGGCAATTTGGCCCAATTAAGATGACGCGGGAGAAAGCGAAGGGCGAGCGAATTCAAGGGCCGGCAAAAAGACATCAGCGAATGATATTAGAGTGTTACTTTCTATGCATCTCTCTTTAAGTACATTGTACTTGATACTACAAAGGAGACGACCCGGGTATTAATTTTTTTGCGAAAAATTCTGCCTGTTTTTGGGAGGGAGAGAGGAAATGCACACCAATAATGATACCAAACACTAATGAGTTTTCGATAACGTCATTACGACAAAATTGACAAACACTGGCACACACAGGGTTATCCCTGTATTGTTACAACTAGTTTTATGCCCGGCGGTCGATTTTGTTGGCAACGGGGATTGCCTAACATAGACGTATTCAGTTGGATGTTTAATAGAAGACTTGGGACGTACCAACTAAGTGTAAAATTTAAATATCAACAATCATATATCATAATACCTATAATATTATAATGGTATTTTCCTCATAATTATTTTTCCTCTTTATCCATATTTCCCATTGCGACCTTCGCGAGTTAGCTTAAAAAGTGAGATCATCCAAAGAATCATCTTTATTTACTTTAGTTCAAAGGAAAAAAAGCCGAAGTAAATCAATCAGTTGGTGCAGTGACGTCACAAAGGCAGGCCGCGAAGTCTTCAGCAAACGTGCAAAAAAATGTAAAATCGAACCTTTTCTGTACACTTGAACGACACTGAGTGCAATTTACTGCTAACACACTGCAAACTCGTTGGTCTACGGGAAAAGTTTCGGCGATTTTACTGCGCAAAACAAGGTCTTAAAATCATCAAATCGGCATCAATGAATCGGCACTCAGATATTTGACTTATGTCCGACAGAAGTTTGGAGTTTATTGATAGATTCAACTCTAATATTGCATTTTTGTAGTTTCAACCAATATATTTTTTTTATTCTTACAACAGGTACTGCTTCAATTTTTTTCATTTTTATATAACCACCGTGTTCCATACACAAAGTTTCATGTGTTAGCATAGTATTTCCTGTGCTTCAGCTTATTATATATCTACGTAACCGTCTTCTTCTTTCGAGTTAAATATTATTTCTCTTAGATTACACCCTACATTTATTTATTTATGAAATAAATTTTCCGCTATACTCTTAATTTTGTACTAAACTACAACAGGTTTCGAGAATATCAGTAATAACGTTAAATTGAGGAAGCCCTAATAACTCCCGCTCCATATTCGTTGACCGCGTTAACTAAAGCATACCTGATTCTGTCACTTGTGGTAACTCGAGTTGACTGCGAAATTATAAGCCACGTCGTTCCATTTTTTACGCTCCCAGCATGCTTGTCGGGAAGAGATCACTTTGAGCGATAAACCTACCAATTACTGTTAAATGGTTGTAAATTTATCTTTCCTGTATTTTGTGATTTTAAGAGGTCAAATTTCAAACTGCTATGCTGTTAACACATTGGGCTGCGGCGCCGTTTCAAAGAACTATCCCAGTTGCCTTAATTTTATTACGTATGAAAAATTCTTTGATAAAACACAACGTTTGTTATCCTTATAAATATAACAAAAAAAGACAACTTCGACAAATTTGATTCATTATGGTTTTTTAATATTATAATATTAGATATTGATGTCTGTCCTTAATGAATCAAAATTCAAAATACTATACAATTTACAGGTCTGGTTGTCTTACTGAAGCATTTATTACGACGCAGATAGCCTTATTCTGAAATCGATTACAATAAGGAAAAACATGCAAAAAAATTGGACTATTCTGAGAAAATAACATCCTCCCAACTCAATAACACCTAAAAACCTAATCTACTTACAGCAAAAAGCAATGACGCAGCTGAATTCAATAATATACAACCTACTGATAGAATCACAGGCTATCTTCAAAGAGCTATGCAGTAGGTAGACATTATCAATTCAACTGATCGCTTGGTAATATTAACCGCCTAGGAAACCTGTATTGATGGTGACTGTGATACGGATTAGATTCCTGATGCTATTATTAGGAATGATTATAGATTTCTAATAATAACTTAGGTATGCTAAGACACTAAACAGTAATTCGGTAAGTAAATGAGATAATAAAGAAGATGGTTGCTTAGGTAAGAGGTAAGGATAAGAATGAAAGTGCTGATTAATTTATAGAAGATCAGATCCTTATAAAAAAAAAAAACAGAAAAAGATAGCACTCCGGGAGTGCCGGCAGAAGTGAAAACTTCAATATTAACGTTGTGTTTAATTATAAGTATAAAAATACTATCATTTATGAGGTAGAATACAATGTTTATTTATTGCGCTATCGTACACAAATATGACAATTTATATGTTGTTATTTATAATATTATATCGTTATTTATATATAACATTAAATTTTATCTCTCAGAAAAATCAACTTCCATCCATAATTTCGACGACTTTTACACCATCGTTATTATCAGAATCATCATCGCAAATTTTTACAACTGATACAATTGGTTTATGATAACTGAAGTAAGAGACAAACAGTTTTGATTCGAACCTATTTAAGTGTCTTATAAAAAAAATATAAAATATAAAAAAAATATCGGGCGCGCGCTTGTCTAAGCCCCCTCTGCCGCCTAAACAGAGCAGCACACTCAGGCACGGTAGAAAGAGTGGGAGATACTAGTTCCTCTCCCTTCCCCTCGATCTTACGCTTTTTCGATCAGCATCACGTGACCCTGACGCGAGTTTGAAAGTTTTTACCCATACAAAAAAGTGCTCAGCGCCGCTAAAGAAGTTTTCACTTCAAAAAACTTTAAATAAATAAAAATCCATTTTCCAACATTCAAATGCTGTGAATTTTGTATGATAAATAAAAACACTATAACCAGGGCTAGCTTAAATCGCTAATAACATAATTTTAACTGGGTTGTATATTAAACAAAAATCTTATCCGTATTTGCATAAAGATTCTATTTAAATTCTAAGTCACTTATTCGAATAGGCTTTAAAAGCTAAGTGCTTTTAAGGTCATCTCAATGATTAAGGATTCGTTAAAAATACTTCTATTAGAAAAAAATCAGGTACATTGAAATAAGAGCTTTGTCCCGTGGACAAATATTTATTGGTTTGGTTATAACATTGTATTTTTATTTTTATTAGTTAACAGAAACGTTGTACTTATAGAGGTACTTGTAAGTTTAGATGAGTATCTCATTTCAGAACATGTTACACAACCCAATACAAAAAGATCACAGAACAAACAACCACCACAAAATCACGACGACAAAAAATCAATAGTTATTTTCATGGCCTTACGCTCCATTAACTATAGCACTTCCATTCTTGGGGTGTCTGATATCATCTACACAATAAAAACTCGAGAATGGCACATTAATCATTCTATATACTACACAATATTATCACGCTTGACCGTACTTACAAAAAGGCAAACTGTTTTGGTATGGATTATGTACCCACAATACCCTGTGATGGTAAAAAATTGGGATTACGTCAGATGATCGTGTATGTTAAATGTTAGTCCAGTTGGACCATTACTATGAGTATTAAGTCAGATTATTTAAACTTTTTGAACTGGAACAGGAACAAATAAATTCCTCAAAGGATTGCACTTTTTATATCATTTGTGAAATGTATATGTGTATATGCATAAAAAGTAGACTAGAAACCTCAAACTTGACTAATAAGTAGCTGTTAAAGCAAAAACTGAACATGTATCATGATTGGTTACTGCTAAATTGATTAATGATACAAAACAGACAACACTAATCACAGAGTTCAATCTTCATACATTACAATCATGAAGGCTTCCGTAATAATTTGACTCCAAATGTGGAGTATGACCTCATACAACAATATAGGAGGAAAAAAATCACCACGTGTTCTGAAATACACCTCGGGGCGATACATGCATAATTGGTTTACGTAGCAAGTGTTAATAAACAAAAGCGGAATCAAACACGTAAGAGTTACGTGAAAGCTTGAATGATATATGGACTTCTGTTTAGGGGCTGCGCAGACGACAGACTATCCATGACGCACTTTTTAGTCTGTGAAAATAGAACCTATGCAATTATATGCAGTAACGCACACGACGCGCAAAAAGTCCGGCACACAAATAATCCGTGAAATTCGGGCAGACCGGATCGCGCCGCGTCGCGCCGCTCCGCGCAAAAAGTGTGTGAAAAAAATAGAACGTTTGCTTCAACGCGCGCTAACGCAGACGGCACACATTTTAGTCTGCAATCTGCATTTGCTAGTGGTGGACGTAACGCTTCTTTCTTCTTCTTTTTCTGTACTTCATGTACAAAATAATACTTCGCGATCTATGCACGATTTCCATAGCGTCTACGTCCAGCCCTGGATTTACACTAGGGGCATTCGGGGCGAGTGCCCAGGGCGGCAAATTTTCAGGGGGCGGCAAATTTACTGAGGGCGGCAAATTTCGAAACGAGAAAAAAATATTCAATCCATAAACATCCGATGTTGAATTAAAATTTGTATTCTCAATCACGCTGGTTATTATTATAATTTTTTTTTGCGCTCATAATAAGAAGTCTGGAATACTGGTCACACAAACTCAAGATTTTTGCTCCAAACGAGCTATCCGTCCACTTTTCGTAGCAAGACTTTTCTCGGCATTTGCAGCTAGTTGCTCGCCTTCTTTTTTTTATTTTTGGCACTCAAAACGAACTACGTACTCACTTTTTGCAGTCAGATATACAAAATTTTCTTGGTGCTCGCAGCTAGCTTCTCGCGCTTTGAATAATATTTTTTTTTTATTTTAACACTCGGAGCAAACTATGCATCCATTGTTTATTTAGTCACAAAAACAAAATTTTCTCGGTGCTCACAGCGATTTTGGCACTCAGGGTGAAGTATGCGCCCACTATTGTGTAGTCAAATATACAAAATTTTCTCGCTCGCAGCAAGCTGCTCGCAGTCTTTTTAGTCAACATAATATGTCTATATATATATATATATGCCTGTCGTAGACAGATAGATAGGTAGATAAAACACTTTATTGAAACATTGAAAAATAAACTTAAACATAAAAACCCGGTATTATAATCTATGTGTCACAATTCACAATCAGCGGTCGTATTGTAGTTAGCATTATAAAATTTCTCAATTATAATTTCTCTTTTTCAAAGCAAGCTATACACACAGCTTTCGTAGTTAGATGTATATTTTTTTTATAAATATTCATAATTACGTATAATATGAAAGAACTCGACAACAAATTTCTTAGCAAAATGTCTAGCCGATGAGCGTTTATAAATAATATTTCGGCGGAGGGGGGCGGCATTTTCTCACTGCCCAGGGCGGCATTTTGGCTAAATCCAGGCCTGTCTACGTCCCTACAGCTCTGCCGACAGAATGATCGAAGATGTGCGTCGTCTGCGTTGAGTCTGTGAAAAATCCGCAACAGACTTTTTGCGCGCCATGCAGACTTTTTGTACGCCGCAGACTCGATCGTACAAAAAGTGTGCCGTCTGCGCAGTCCCTTAAGGTCAGACATTAATTATACAATTTCGAAATATTCCCATATTTGTAAAATGCCTTAACACAAACTGAATAAGAAAAAAAATGCATTTATTGTTTTTTTTTACTATCGGTAAAATCTATCTGTCTCTATAATATCTTTAGAGAGATCAAATTTTACATAATAATTACTTTATCTTAGTTAAGACGTATACCTACCACAGTTATGAAATAACAGGGCACTGAACTTTTAACTCTTACATCAACACCGGAGAAACAATGTAAAGTAATAATTGTTATGGAACCAAAATACTACCCTGTGCCACGCCTAAGAAATGCCAATGACCTTAAAACAAAAACTATTCCATGAAACAAAACCTCTAACCTATTATTAGAGCTAATTCGCTATACGCTAACCTCTATAGAATCTTTGAAAGAGATTATTATTACCTATAAAAATTTATCTACTCGTAGAGTCAAAAGCTATTGGAATATCGAAAACTATTTATTCCAAAACATGAAATTTGAACGTAAAAACGTGATGAAATGTTACAAAAAACTCGCATAACGCACATACAACGAAAAATGATAGTAAATTTAGTAAATGTACAAAAAATTTGGTTATTCACGTTTTGAAATTTTGAAATGATGATTATAAAATAACTTAACTAGCACGTCTCTGTCACAGTTCAATGTAATATTACTTATTTAACAAAAAAGAAGTAAAGAAAAGGAAGAAAATTTTATATATAAAATAAAACCTATTCGCAATCATGCATAATATCGATTTCAAGACTGCTTTAATTGCAACAAAAATACTTTATGTTATCCAAACTGGGTGAACTCTGACAAGTTTACGAAAACAAACAAAATCAGCACAAGCATTCAGCATTTCGGTTGAAATTACACAACTCGAAAGATCACTAACCTTTGAACAAACAGCAGATGAAGCAGAAAACAAACATAAAGCGCTAATTTTATCACTTTTTGATACACAAGTGTGCTCTTCTGATACGATTGTTTTGATTGCTGTAAGTTAAATATCTACATAAGTATCTGTATTTATTGTTTCGTACTTTGAGATAACGGTTAATCTATATAAAACGTTTTACGACAAGTTTTACTGCTTTATATTAAGGGTTGAGCTTAAACTGGTTATAATAAACACAATGTTTTGAAAATCATATCGAATGCGTTTAATGGTTAGGCCACCAATTATACGTAGAGCTAATAATAGTAAAATGTATGTTACTAGTTACTAGACAACATTTGTCGATGTCTCTAGAGGTATAGAGGTAGAGTTACTTGCCATTACTATCATAATATTAATTATTTAGGTACACTGACCACGGGCCTAAGCATGTCAGATCAGAATAATGTTTTGTCATCACAATAATCGTTAGACAATAAAATTAAATAAAAAAATGCAAATAAATTAAAAACAACACTTTAAGTTTTACCATGACGACATACATACCTATATTTTCATACACATCACTAAAGCTTAATCTTCTTAAATTGTCCCAAAATTTTCTCACATCACGTCACAATAATCACGACGAAATGATGACCAGAATTAAATAGGATAATATTCTTTTACAATGCATTTAAAATATTGAGCTGTATGATCAGACAGAACTAGTTGGATTACTTCACAGGATGCTCCGGGGACGTTGTGTAATTGACATTGTCTATACATGTCATACTGGCTGCTCTAGACTTACGCACTTAGTTTCAATATGTCACGCAAGAGAACCCACCAAGTACTTCACTACCATCCATAATGTATGGTTCCATAAATGGAACCTAATCTACTGTATTCAGCAAAAACACCGAGCCTTAAAACTCGTCATGGTTTTTGTTCAAACATTAATTATCTTTTCATACCGTAGCAGCAACAAAGAGCTCGATTGTGACGCCTATGATTTGTTTATTTGCATAAAAACTGTAATGAACATCCACTTTGTGATCCTTTGTTGTTTTATTGTTATCTAATACAACATCTACTCGTGTAGGTTTTGTGCAGCTAAAATCGTAGAATTTTGGAACCATAATTGTGGCTTTTGTAGTTTTCATCTCTAATTTGTACCAATTTTTTCATCACGTCAAAGGATCCTTCGAAATTATTTTCCCCAAATTCTTAATCAACGTTTTGTCTTTCAAGTCTTGTGGAAAAAAACACGTTCTAATATCAGTAACTTCCTATTTGATATATCCGATCACGTTCATAGCTCATAGTAATATTACGATTCTACGATTCAGATTTTGAAACGTGATCGGCATTAATCTGCATGATTGCGAATTAATATCGATCGTAGAACTTTAATAACCGCTAACAGGACCATAATCCGTCATTCTAACAGCATAGGCATTAAACTTATATGACTCTTAATACACGATTACAGTCGTACAAATGAGGATTATGACTGTGCTGTGTAAAGAATATATTTTTTATTGTTTTGACATTGAAGAATACTAGACTCAGGAAGACACTGTTTTATCTATTTCCCTGTGGACACAGACGCACCTTTAGGTTCGTAATTTTTTAAACAATCGCATCTACATAATACGATTTCTTGCGTGAATTTCTTACCTAATACTTCATCTCATAACTGTAAACTCTTCTTTCTATTTCATGGTAGTGTATGTACCATTTCTCAACATACTACAGAAAGCAACTCTGAAATGTCCGTGGAAATAAACAAACCTTAAATGTTACAAGGTTTGAGTTCGTATAGTGAACAAATGGTGAGTGACACTGTAAAAAGCGGAACGTTTTAAATCAGGTGAACGAACCGCTTCCCATCAAAATGTCAATCACCATCAGGAATAAAAAGCCGGTACAAAGCCACTTATTCAATGTGGAAGCTTCAATAAACGGTAATAAACCCTTATTAAAATGTTATTTCATCGAATAATCGCCCGAATGTTGGACATCATAAGACACAAGTGTCATTTGAAATACAACGCTCATTAGAAACAAATCTAAATAAGGCTAGATCCATAATGGTGAACATGATTCCTTCGACGCCATTTCGTATATGGAAGTCTTAAGATTATGTTAATTCTTGCTCAACAAAATTGTCCGAAGACTTTGCGGCCAACAACAAAATAAACAAACAAGTTTGGTAACGATTATGAATTTCAAGTGACGAGTACGTTATCTACCTACTTCTAAATTACTAACAAACGAATAAAAGTACTAACAATAAAAGTAAAATACATAATTTCTAAATGACTAACTTATTACCAAGAACGAGTAGAAACGGTATACCATTTAGTTTCGGATTCTAAATTCTGAACACTGTATTTTTATACTATACTAACATTTTATATTTTAAACCTGCGATAATATACATATATAATATATAGCGCATTTGTAGTCAAAGACTGATTAAAAAAATATTTTTAAAAGAATTGAAAGGAAACAACCAATAAAATCGTGATGCTCAAAAACAAACACCAAAAACAAACGAACGTTGCGGCAGAGTGAATTAATGAAATAAACGTTAGTGAACAAATAATTAAACGCTAACAAACCAGATAAACTCAACGTGTGTTGCATGTTTCCCATGAAATCGGCGGCAGGCTAGACGACGATCACGCACGCCATTTCTCACGGTGGATAACTCTTGATAATTATTCATAATATTATAACATTTGATGAAGTTTCTATTCAATGTTGAATAGTGTTTATAAATATCGACTTGATAGCTAACTGTAATGAAGATAAACTTACTTCAATGGCAAATTTGACAAATAGAGAAAAGTAAAAACTAAAAATTAGAATATGGCCATCATCGACGAAATTTTATTAGTACTATAATAACTAATTATGTTTTTAATCAAAAGATTTAAGCAAAATAATCACACATCAACCGGAATTACTTTGTTACTTTCTTGTGAGATATTTTGATTTAAGTTCTTCTCTTAAGGCGCTATGGTAAGTGAAATGTATGTTTTTCAAAGCCTAATATAGCAAACTTTTAAGAAGATCTACTACTTTATATTTTAGTATGTGTAACTTCAATCTTTGAACAAGAGATCTTTATTAACAGAAACATGATAATTGTTTTTTTTCTCGATAGTTTTTTTTTTTTAAATATGCCTAATTTTCTTCCTTCCATTTAAATATTTGTAAAACTAGGACAAAAATAAACATTAAGAGTACTTTATTTGATACATAACATTCAAACGGATGGCTATGGCGGGTATTTTATCGATAAGTTTATTTAATGATAACTGTAATGTGTTTTGACGTGTCAGAATTATATTATCAGTTTTATTTAACTTCACATCACTACACCCTGAATCACACAAATATGTTTTAAACAATAAGAAAAGAATCCAAACTTAACAAGTAATATGGCATGCAACAAAAACTAGGAAATAAAATATGTTATAGAATGACGTGTTAAATTTGCTCTCCGGAAATATTTGAGTAATTTACACGCAAAAAAACTAACAAAGAGTTTGAAGTTCACTTCAAGAACATTCCAATTAAGCGAACGAAAATAACCAACATGAAAAATAAATTGAAGGAACAGTTTATATTCGCATGTTCTGATTTACTCGATATTGATTGATGAGTCAGCATCCAGAATCCAGACAATTTTATGAAAATATATGTGGCACCGTACATGAATGTGAGAGACATAACGGCGAAATTTGGTGCAAGTAATAATTGAGTCATTTTACAAATGAAATGAGATATTTTGAACTCAGGATGACATATAATACCTATACAAACCTTTTTAATTAAGGGTTAACATTAAAATAAGAAGTAATAATAAAAACATTACTGATAAAGATCCCAAAGGACGACGCTCGATGCAAGTCGCTTCCAACCGGTACATATGGAAGTCCAAAGGGAAGGCCTATGTTCAGCAGTGGACGTCTTACGGCTGAGATGATGAAAGATCCCAAAATAGATCAGAAAGTAATCCTATTAGAACAGAGGAGAATAGCACAAGAAGGTGAGAGCCTTACATCGAACAATGGGTTCAGAAAGGGTTAAAAAATAATAACATCAAACAAAAAAGCAAAGCTTTCGAAGTGGCTTTAAAAACATTAGAACAAGTTTAGATTTCGTACTCGTTCATAATTTACAGAATAGCTAATAGTAGGTACGTAGCAATCAATCAAACTGCCAAATTTAATACACTCACTATTCATACTTAATTAAAAAGCAATTAGGCCCAAATATTATATTAGATCTGTTAGATCAAGGTCGAGGTTGAATTTATTATGATTACATTAGAAAATAAGTATCACAAGCAATTTTGTTGTCATACAAAGAATGCATGCCTAATTCGGTATTGTACAAAAAAGTTCTTGATATTCTTAGTCTACGCAGTATGCTGATTTAGTTAACATGTTCTTCTTTCTCTGCTGAACTTTATTTGAGTAGGTAGTGTTTTCATTGCCAAGGCTCTGCCGATTCCCAGTCCTCCGTCAGGGGGACTGGATGCCAAGGCTCTGCCGATTCCCAGTCCTCCGTCACTTAGACGATGCGGGAGTGCCGCCGGGTCGTTTTAGTGGGTAAACCGTGCAGCTGTCCTGCACGGGAGTCCCACATAACCCTCCCATTCCCTCGATGGGAGGGTATGCGTAATGCATTTTTTCCCGGCGTTAACAAAAAAAAAAAAAAAAAAAGGTAGTGTTTTCATGATTTTTTTATTTCTCTCTTTATTTCAGTCACATTTTAAGATCCGCTTAATTACTATATAAATAGTTCCTTAGTTTTAAAAACTGACATTAAATTAGGATCAGCATTGTTTTCGTTTCCAAACCTTTTGGTCATTTATTCCAGTTAATTTCCATTACCCACCATATCAACATGATCTTTGGTTACCATAAGACAGTCGCCGTCTGCAAGGGCCCCTTAAGAGCAGTTAATCCACTTAGCACGAAATCGTGACCTTGCTCCACACAAACCAACAATTTGTTTGCGTAAAGAGTGCGTATGTTTGTAGCACATTCGAAGACAGCTAAAGTATACAAAATGTGCACATCTTCCAGACGAAAATGAATCATAACATCGTAAGCTTAAAAACCAAAATTGATTGTAGCTAGTTCGATCACTTATCTGTACTTAAAGGTAGTTGTTGACCATTTATCATAGTTATCACGACATACGCGACTACTGAGTACCTTAATGTGCCAGTTAGTAGTGCAGTCATTACCTGAAACAAAAAAATGTACATTAGTATGATTTATCGCTTTAAAAGTACAAATTACTTTTGGAGAAACGAAGTTTCTGCACTTATTGCTTCATAAATCTTCAAGTAATTTGTCATCATCTAGAGGTATTTGGTTATTGTTGTTTGTTTGTGGATAGTAAGATAAGGTAAGTATATAATAATATATTATGTCGTAATATTCTAAAACAGTCTTCGTGATGTCAGTTTCCAAGTTTTAGAAATGAACTAACGATCATCTGTGACGATAGGCTGTGATCTAAGAGTTTACGTGTTTTTATGCACATAAAATTCAAAAGATTCTATGCAAGAAAATAAATGTATGTTTGTACTTGTATGTGGGTTGTTCCCTAAAATATTACGAAGATAATATACATATCTAAAGTATAGTTCTTTTAAAAACATATTGTTTTGTCCATCTCTTTATCCAAATTTGTCCTATTCCATAATTTATTACTAAGGCGAATATAATTTACATGAAGATCACATAAAAAGATTGGCTTCGAATGAAAACCTCAAAGAAACGTTTGCATCATTTCCCATCAATGTTGTTGGATCAGTCGAAGACGTGATGGAATGCTCCAGAATCGACGATTGCTAGTTACCTCGTATTGCCAAACACTTGATCAACCCTGGCTATGGAAATTTCAACCGTGTTGCTAACTTATAGAGTTTAGTTTCGCAGTGATTAATTTAGTTCAATTTTCGATAGTCTGATTGCCAGCATTGTGTGGGGTGCGATCGATTCGTCCATATAGATGTTAATAGCGGTCAACAGGCCCTTCACCGGACCAATGATTTCAATTCCAATATTAAATCTCTTCATACAAGTGGATAATTTATTATCATTAATTTTTATATGAACCTCTGCTAGCCGTTAGATACTAGTCCAGTGAAGGAAAATTGTTATAAAATTTTATGTTTCCGACCATTATAAAACTATTTGACGTAGGTTATGTTTATAACCTGATCATTGGAGCTCGATTCAATCAACTCTTTAGAGAAGATTGAACAGCATTTCTTAGATTTAATTGTCAGCCTTCGTACCTTCTCAAATTGATACTTTTATAATAAGTTATTGGTATTTGGCAACAGTTGAATTCGACTGTCAATTAAATTCAATGACAGCTTTGAAGCACCCATAATTATTGCTGTTACGATTGTGATGTAATTTTGATTGTAGCTAATGAATTGATTGTACTTCGTTAACATTTTAAATTTAAATATTTCGAAATGCTCGTAGAATATTTTTTTAAATATTCAGACTTTCGAATATTTTCACCAGTTCTTATTATTAACCATTAAATTTAAAACTCATTCAAAATTCATTGACCATTAACCTGGCCGAAAAGAATTAAAAATAAAACAACAAGAACGAGCAAAAATGGCGGGCGTGCACGTAAAGTTTCGATGCGAAAGTTCGTTAATAAAATGAAAGCTTTTCTTAACTTTTACGACGCAGCCAATTTAGGTGTTTTTCAATTTAGAAAATCCCACAAAGGCGTGTAAAGCTGATATAGACATAAAATTGTACTAAAGTTTTGACGAAACTTATCATAGGTTAATGACCCGGTGAGTCAAAGCCATTTGTGGACATAAAATCATTTATCCTTATCGTATTTCAAGCTTACGTAATCTGAAGAAGGCAAAACGCAGTGACGTGGCAGCATTACGTGGTCAGGCATTGACAATATTCTTTATTCTTAACAGAATCGCCTGCATTGAAAATCATTGTAACTCATTTTGTAGCTAAATAATTATTAAGACAATACGAAATTAATTACAAACATAATTATACTTAAATTGAGTTCATCAATTTAGCTAAAGAATGAGTTACAATGTTTTTCATAGCAGGTGTTGGTAATCATCAGGCAAAAGAATATTTGAACAAACTAACATTATTTCTGTTCAGAAAAGACCATCATGTCTTTAATAGATGCTATATAGTATCTTTTAAGTTCAAGTACCGTATGAATCATAATATTTAATATTTTTCGTCAATTGGCAATCAGGTGTCAGTTCAAGCAATGAGCAAGGTTATGGTAATTTTGCATCTGATTCATTCTAATGCACCTAACTGGAAACGATAATATTGGCTCTCATATCTAAGTGAAGTTTATATTCAGTACTAAACGATTTTTACTATTTTACGTTTCTCACATCATTTTGTAGCCTATGTCCGAAGTTTATATTCTAATTCCATAACAGATCTCTTCCGTATCATGTAGATTATACCTACTGTATTTCACTATTAACTGTCAAAAGCCATAGAGATTCAAGGTGTTTTTGTAATTATTGAACGTGCTAGTGTGTTACGCGACAAATTTGAAAAATGGCTTTTAAACTTTACCACACTATGTTTTCAATAACATATAGATATTATTTTTGTTGGTTTATAGTGAACGTAAAGTTCTCAAAACGATTGAATAATATTATATTTCTTAATACTATGTAGCCGTGCAGCCAACAGAAGTTCTCGTATACAATTTGATTCGAGCATGCCGCTCCAGATTTGAACCACATATTCCACGGGCCACGAACCTTATAATGAAATTCGTTCAAATGTATGCAAAGGCGAAGCGTGAAAACAGCACAAAGGGGATTTCACAATTGCCTAAACGGTCGTGCGACCGCGCTAAATAACAATGGTATCTCATTAATTAAGTTTCGTAAGTTTTGTCTCGAAACAAACCAAGAAGACATTGTGTATTATCTTATCTGAGGAACAATGAACAGATGAACAAGATCTCACTGTTTGCTACTAAGTGACTGAAATGATTAATGATTCTTTAAGGTCAAAATTTTGGGACATGGTGGGAATAACTGGGAATATTCACCTTTTAGGGAATATTATATCTGGAAATATTTGATATGTATACTAATAGAAGTAAGTACAATTTCGACTGTCTAACTATCACGGTTCATGAGGTAGAAATGGGTAGCAGACGGACATAGAAGTCTTAGTAAGTAATATAGTCCCAAAAAAAAGGGCAAGTGTATTTGTAACGGAAGGAATTTTCCCGTCTCCTAGGCTTTTAGCTACCTTCCTTGCTGCATTATCGCTTTTGATCAGGTGATATCGTGGTCAGAGGTGCCTACATAATATAATGAATTTAAAAAAATCTGTTCTTTATAAATATCTCCAGGATACCTCTCGTTTGCATATTTTAATTGGTGATTTTTTGCTTTCCCTGATATTAATTGGAAGAACATGGACCACTGCAATATTAATTTACATTTAAGTAATTTTATAGTCCATAATTATTTCTGCGTGTATTTTCTTTGTGGGAAGTAGGATTAACGTAACTTTCACGATTTTATAGGTTTTGTGAAATATCATAAATCAGCTGATACAACTGTGATAAATGACAGGGATCTGAGAAATAATAAAAATACAGCAGCTGACTTGAAACCCTCCCTTTTTAAAATGATATTAATAAAATATATAAGATTGCGAAAGTATGAATGTTTGACACCGCAGCTACTCCCTGAAGAAGATCCTCGTACATGATCGAAACGGTCGGCACGAAGCCGAAGTAAATACAAGTGAGTTTATGCCGTTTATTTATAAAGATGACTATTTGGCGCCTAAAATTGTATAAAATCTAAAGGTCCAACAGTACCTAAAGGTTAGTACTAGTACCAAGAACTTTATCGTCAGAAAGATGCAGATGTCATGAAACCGTCAACATGCTCGCAAGATAAGCGACTCACCGCGCCGGTTTTGTATCGATTCCGATTATCGATAACTGCATTCGATTACACAACATCGATAACGGAAGATACTTTATCGAGTAAAGTTAAACATCCCCTTCTTGAGATAGTGGCTTATCGATTATACATAGCTGTTACAAACTTGTAGAATGTTCTTAGGAATAACGACTTTTTTGCTTTTAAGCTCATAGTTATGGCGTAAGGCTTTTAAGTTAGGATTAAATTTTTAGATTAGCTGTATAGTTTGATTTCCTTACTGATTTGACTTTTATTAACACATACAATAACATTAATGTAGGCACAGTTAAATAATAGAATAGAATAAAACTTTTTGTACCAAACTATTTTACAAAGAAGCTTTTATGACATTAGATAATATTATTTTTTGAAATTTTCATAAAATTTGTGAATTTAAAACTTTTGCCTTAGGTGTCCTATTTATTTAATTTTTAATTTTATTTATCTTTCGTAAGGGTAATTAATCAACTTTACATATTAATTAAGTACTTAACAGTTATTTTACGGTTAACCCTTCCTTATAGAGTTGCAATAAATGTTCATAAACACTGTTATTTACGGGTCACATTAACTTCTTTAATGTTAAAGAGTGAAAACATTTTTATGGTCCATTAAGGCGCTATGGTAAGTGAAATGTATGTTTTTCAAAGCCTAATATAGCAAACTTTTAAGAAGATCTACTACTTTATATTTTAGTATGTGTAACTTCAATCTTTGAACAAGAGATCTTTATTAACAGAAACATGATAATTGTTTTTTTTCTCGATAGTTTTTTTTTTTTTAAATATGCCTAATTTTCTTCCTTCCATTTAAATATTTGTAAAACTAGGACAAAAATAAACATTTAGAGTACTTTATTTGATACATAACATTCAAACGGATGGCTATATATAGGTATTTTATCGATAAGTTTATTTAATGATTTTTAATTGAATTTTAATTCCCACGGAGCATTACCGCACGCACTCAGAACGCCGGTGACCACTGTCAGCGTCGGACCTGTGCACTTCGATCTCACCTTCACTACGGTTACACACGCGCGTTTGAATTATTTAGGAGTACTTACATATATTGTGAATTTCCAAATCTCAGAAGCGTGTAGGGGGTTTAATTTATTTGTAATTAGATAATAAATATTATAATCTTTATTTTGTCCTTCTAGTCGATTATTAAAAAATATAACACACACGTACTATATAAAATAAATTAGATTAAATTAATTTATATTAAATATTATTATAAGTTAATAATTTAATTACATTAAATTAATTTAAATTAAATTTTAATATGAATTAATTATTAAATACGATTAAATTAATTTACATTAAATATTAATATAAACTAATTATTAAATTAGATTGAACTAATTTAAAATAAAATCAGATAAATTCGAAAAAAAATCAGATAAATTCTGAAAAATTCTGATAAATTCGAAATAATCAGATAAATTCGAAAAAAAATTAGAAAAATTCTGATAAATTCAGATAAATTCGAAAAAATCAGATAAATTCGAAAATTCATCAGATAAATTCTGATAAATTCAGATAAAATCAGATAAATTCGAAAAAATCAAATAAATAAAAAAAATCAGATAAATTCTGATAAAATCAGATAAATTAGAAAAAAAATTTGATAAATTCTGAAAAATTCTGATAAATTCGAAATAATCAGATAAATTCGAAAAAAAATTAGAAAAATTCTGATAAATTCAGATAAATTCGCAAAAATCAGATAAATTCGAAAATTCATCAGATAAATTCTGATAAATTCAGATAAAATCAGATAAATTCGAAAAAATCAAATAAATAAAAAAAAAACAGATAAATTCTGATAAAATCAGATAAATTAGAAAAAAAATCTGATAAATTCTGATAAATTCAGATAAAATCAGATAAATTCGAAAAAATCAGATAAATTCGAAAAAAAAATTGAAAAATTCTGATAAATTCAGATAAATTCGAAAAAATCAGATAAATTCGAAAATTCATCAGATAAATTCTGAAAAAATCAGATAAATTCGAAAAAAATTCAGATAAATTCTGAAAAATTCTGGTAAATTCAGATAAATTTAAAAAAATCAGATAAATTCGAAAAAAATCAGATAAATTCGAAAATAAATCAAATAAATTCTGAAAAAATCTGGTTAATTCTGATAAATTCAGATAAATTCAGATAAAATCAGATAAATTTTAAAAAATCAGATAAAATCAGATAAATTAAAAAAATCAGATAAATTCGAAAAAAATTCAGATAAATTCTGAAAAATTCTGGTAAATTCAGATAAATTTAAAAAAATCAGATAAATTCGAAAAAAATCAGATAAATTCGAAAATAAATCAAATAAATTCTGAAAAAATCTGGTTAATTCTGATAAATTCAGATAAATTCAGATAAAATCTGAAAAATTCTGGTAAATTCAGATAAATTTAAAAAAATCAGATAAATTCGAAAAAAATCAGATAAATTCGAAAATAAATCAAATAAATTCTGAAAAAATCTGGTTAATTCTGATAAATTCAGATAAATTCAGATAAAATCAGATAAATTCTAAAAAATTCAGATAAAGTCAGATAAATTCGAAAAAATCAGATAAATTCGAAAAAAATTCAGATAAATTCTGAAAAATTCTGATTAATTCAGATAAATTAAAAAAATCAGATAAATTCGAAAATAACTCAAATAAATTCTGAAAAAATCTGGTTAATTCTGATAAATTCAGATAAATTCAGATAAAATCAGATAAATTCTGAAAAATTCTGAAAAATTCAGATAAAATCAGATAAATTCGAAAAAATCAGATAAATTCTGAAAAAATCTGGTTAATTCTGATAAATTCAGATAAATTCAGATATATCGAATTTATCTGATTTTTTCGAATTTATCTGAATTTATCAGAATTTATTTGATTTATTTTCGAATTTATCTGATTTTTTTCGAATTTATCTGATTTTTTTAATTTATCTGAATTAATCAGAATTTTTC
This sequence comes from Hemithea aestivaria, assembly GCA_947507615.1. Classification (NCBI taxonomy): domain Eukaryota; kingdom Metazoa; phylum Arthropoda; class Insecta; order Lepidoptera; family Geometridae; genus Hemithea; species Hemithea aestivaria. Next base: position 15,210,801 of record OX382331.1, read on the forward strand.
AGAATTTATCTGAATTTTTTTCGAATTTATCTGATTTTTTCGAATTTATCTGATTTTATCTGAATTTTTTCGAATTTATCTGATTTTATCTGAATTTTTTAGAATTTATCTGATTTTATCTGAATTTATCTGAATTTATCAGAATTAACCAGATTTTTTCAGAATTTATTTGATTTATTTTCGAATTTATCTGATTTTTTTTCGAATTTATCTGATTTTTTTTAATTTATCTGAATTTACCAGATTATTTCAGAATTAATCAATTTTTTTCGAATTTATCTGATTTTTTCGAATTTATCTGAATTTATCAGAATTTTTCTAATTTTTTTTCGAATTTATCTGATTTTATCTGAATTTATCAGAATTAACCAGATTTTTTCAAAATTTATCTGATTTTTTTTTCGAATTTATCTGATTTTTTTAAATTTATCTGAATTTACCAGATTTTTTCAGAATTTATCAGACCTTTTTTAGAATTTATCTGAATTTATCAGATTTTTCTCAATTTATCTGAATTTATTTGAATTTATCAGATTTTTTCTGAATTTATCTGAATTATTGTTTTAATTTAATTTAATTAATTGGTCCAATTTAATTAATCTAATCTAATCAATTAAATGTAATCTAATTTTGTTTTTTTTTTTCAACAAAAAATACGTGTATCTATAATATTTATCTCGTGTCTCATTTTTTCGATCTTGTCCAAAAATTTTAGCACATTGTAACCCCCGACGCAAAATCGACGGGGTTTTATAAGTTTGACGTGTTTGTGAATGTGTGTGTGCTAACTACATGCATCTTTGCATGTAGTCATCACCAAGGGTTAATGGCCGCGCACGTTTTACGATAAGCGTACGCCACACGTTTCCAACGGGCGTTCTGAGCAACTTTTGCCCGCACTAAATACCTAATCTGCTCGTAAAGCCCCGCCTTAATTCCAGGTCATAAAATCTGCGCCCTGCAGTTTCACCAAAAAAGTATCCTAGATCTTAGATAATGAAGATACCAAGTCGGTAACAGATTTTATATTTATACCAAATACCTATATTGAGTAAAATATAGACTATTTTAGTTGAATCTTATACTAATGTTATAGACGTGAAAGTTTGTAAAAATGGATGTCTGGATGTCAGGATGTTTGTTACTCTTTCACGCCTAAACGGGTGGACTAATTGAGCTGAAATTTTGTATAGAGATGCTTAGACCCAGGAATAATAAATAGGCTACATAAGTACTGCGGGTAAAACCGCTGGGCGCAGCTAGTATGTTTTATAAACATCCTTTCTACGATGCCGGCCTGGCAAATAATAACGATTTAAGTTGATTTGCTGTTAAGGGCAAATTTCTTAGCAATATTACGGCGAGGACCTAATTATTTATGGATGTAACAGTTTCATCTAAAAAGTACATTTTGCAAAACAGCCAACGTATAAGTTTGGCCATTCAGAGAGGTAATGTAGCCAGCTTTTTAAGTACACTTCCTGGAGGTCATGACCTCAACGACGTTTTTTATTTATAAGTAGTATTTAAATCATTGTTTAGTTAAGGTGACGTAAATACTTTGTCATAGGTTAATAATTAAATAAATTAAATTGCAAAATAAAAATCGTCTTAAACTGAGTCCAAAGACTCTCTAAGTAATAATACTAGAGAATTATTATCCTGTACTCACTAGGCACTTATGCATCTATAGGCCAAGAATGCAGGTGTGCAGAATCGTGATCGTACCTGCAAGGTCGATGGTTCTCCGAATAGAATAACCATTGTCTAGACCTCAAACAATTAACGTGAGAAACGAGGACCATCGAGAAATCGTGGTAGGGTTCATGCATAATATTGCTAGCTAGTTCCTTCGATTGTGTTTACATGGTATTAAATTTTAAAATAAAAAGTACCAAATAAGCCAGAAGTAAGATCACAATAGGGAGCTTTTCTCGTCATCTAGATTGATTCTCAATATTTTTCGAAATCATCTTAAATTAAGTACCTATATATTTGGATCAATCATCTTATACCAGGATATTATTACCATAAACTACTGTGTTTACCTAAAGTGAATAAATAACAATAGTGAAAATTGTAGAACGATTATTATAATTATTGTTTGATCAAGAATTAATCACGTCTCATTTCAAATTTTACCTTCCTGATATATATTTTTTAACTATCTCTTCCTAGTCGAAAATTTATCATTAAAGTTCCAGGATTTAGATATAATAAAACCGGTCAAGTACGAGTAGGACTCCAGCACCGAGGGTTCCGTACAAACCTACTGGTTTATACGGAACCCTAAGGAAAAGTGGGTATAATATTATGTACTGAAGGTTTCGATTCCCTTGCGAGTACTTGTGAGTTTGAAAATATGCGGCTAAAATTGCTGTTTCTTTTGATTGCGTTGAAATAGTGGTTTGATTTTTTTACAGCTTAAAGTTATTATAAAGCTGAGTATTTGGTGTGAATTTAAATTTAATACCTGTACGCGTTCTTGAGGAAAGGGGTAGTAAAACAAAATTATTAAAAATATTTTTTTAAATGATGTAACTAAATATTTACAGTTTTCGCAATTTTTCCTGTGCCTATAATTTAAGACGTTGCTGCGTACCAAATTTCAAGACTCTGAGTTAACGGCAAGTACCCTGTAGGTTTTGATTCCCTTGAGAGTAGTCGCGAGTTAAAAAATACGGCTAAAATTACTGTTTCTTTTGAATGCGTTGAGATAGAGGTTTGATTTTATTACAGTTTAAAGGTATTATAGTCTTGAGTATTTGATATGAATTTCAATTTAATACGTTTACGCGTTCATGAGAAATAAGGTAGTAAGTATGAAATTATTAAAAATATTTTTTTATATGATGTAACTAAAAATGTACAGATTTCGTAATTTTTCCTTTATTTGTGCTCTAAGGAGTTGCTTCGTGCCAATTTTCAAGATTCTAAGTTCACGGCAAGTACCCTGTAGGTTTTGATTTTTTGAGAGTAGTTGCGAGTTTAAAATTGCGACTAAAATTGCTGTTTCTTTTGAATGCGTTGACATAGAGGTTTGATTTTATTACAGTTTAAAGGTATTATAGACTTAAGTATTTGATATGAATTTCAATTTAATACGTCTACGCGTTCATGAGAAAAGGGGTAGTAGGTATAAAATTATTCAAAATATTTTTTTCATATGATGCAAATAAAAAATTATGGTTTTCGCAATTTTTCCTTTATCTGTGCTCTAAGGAGTTACTTTGTGCCAAATTTCAAGATTCTGAGTTCACGGGAAGTGCCCCGTAGGTTTTGATTTATTTGGTAATGTCGAAAATTTGCTGAAATTTGTGACATATTCGACTATATCTTTTGATTGCGTTGGCCTAGAAGTTTGAAATTTTCACAGCTCTAAGAGGCAATGGACCTTAGTATTTCCTATAAATTTCAGTTTGTTACCTCTACGCGTTCCTGAGAAAAAGGGTCTTGACAGACAGACAGACGGACAACAAAGTGATCCTATAAGGGTTCCGTTTTTTCCTTTTGAGGTACGGAACCCTAAAAACGCTACAAACCTACTGAATCACTGTAACATTTAGCATCTAAATATCAGTAAAGGTAAATGTCAAGATCATACCGAGATTTGACCTGCAACGTTATGATATCTTGTTCGGTGCTCCGCTGAAGGTCTTTGTCAGTGAAAGGACATCACGGATTGCATCAAGAACAAAGGGTTATTAGTACTTAGGTACTTGTTAAAGCTTTTGTGTTTTATTATGATTAAAATTACATTAGTTTTGATTGCTGTTTTGCATTATAAATAAACTGGTCAACTGGTGTGGTTCGTAGTTGAGGCGAGATTTTAACTCGGTGGTCTGGACTACGGACTGCGAAAACACTTGTGATATCTATATTATATATAATTATATAGGCTAGCTATAGACCACTACCGCTTAGCTTGTTTTTATATTAACTGAGTAGATAACAGCTCGTAGAAATATACTTCCTTAGCGGAGTTCCGCATAAAACCAATCCAAATTCTTCCTAATCCACTTAGAGATTTGAGTAGTGAAATAATAGATCAGTCAGTCTATCGGTCACTCTTTCTTTTTATTATATTTTAAGATTAAAGAATAACTACCTATACCCTTACCCTGTTAATTAACCCACAGTTTAACGTGCCTTCTGAAACACAGTAGCGTCCAGATGAGAAAAGAAAAATCTCTAAAACTTGTACGTAACAAAATACAAGTATTAAAAGACAAAGATAATATCTTCAGACATTACAACTAATGTACTTCCTAATATCTAAAATTAGAACAAACAATCAGTAGTATAAGAGTGTGTATTGAGTTAGCATCCGTATTTAGCGTGTTCTGCGTAGGAAACACCTGCGGTTTGCCAATTGACGTCATTATGGGACAGCACTTTAGGGCTTTCTTGCTGTTTGACTTGTCCGCTAACCATTGTTTCAATACTAGGAAAACATAAACATTCCGTACATTTTTTAGCGAAAAATGCTAATATTTAAAACATTTTCAGTGTCTTTGCATATTTTGAATTATGCAAAAGTTATGTTGTAGTAGAGTCAAAGTGCCTATAGATTTTTCGTTGACTAAGTAAGTATTTGATATCGTGATAGTTTGGACCGTTTCTTTATTAATATGAAAACTATCTGCCGACGTAATTTATGCACTTGCTCCTATGTACAATGTACTCATAATATAGGTTTCTAAAGAATACAGGCCGCACTGCATCAGGCTATTTCAGCGCTATCCTTTCATCTACTAACGCAAGCACAAAATATTTTTTATGTGAAGAATGGCAAACAATTGAAAATGTAATAAATAAATAAACATGTCAAAAAATTTAGTAAATTAATAAATACGTATGTCATAATTAAGATAGGTTTATATTTCAGATTTCAGCTACAATAAGCTACAAGTTCTCGACGAAAAAGCAGCGGAATCACATCATAACATACTTAACTACATTTCTATAGGAGTAATGAGTAAGTAGCCATTAATATGGTCAATTACAGGCTTCAATAGCTCAATTACCATAAAACCAACTGTACATAATTACACCCAACCTAATCTCTGATACGAAACCGCGAAAAGCATTTTCTTCATTCTCAGCTCGAGGTCGGTGACCTCATTATGAACGACTATGAGTTGCCCTTGACTTTGCTTACAATAATAACAAAATAAAAAGAGGTTAGGTTACCTAAATATAAGATGCTACATAAATAGTTTATTTAACGAGACGTTATTTACTTCATAATTCAAGTTCAAACACTAGTTAGTGCAAAAAGACGACACCAAGTCTGGGAATTACATTCTATTTTAAAAATATATAATGTGTCAATATATTTAGTATATCCTTTTTTAAATAAATAAAACGGCAGTCATTTCCAAATTTTAAGAACAATAATATTATCTATTTACTTACCAATCAACAAAAAGTCTGACTAATGTTATGAACGCAAAAGTACTATGCGACTTTTGTCTTCACTGGAATTAACTAAAGGGTACTTTTTAGACGTTAAAACACCTGTGTAATAGATGAGATTAAAACACGTAAATCTTTGATTTTAAGTTCACACCCACAGAAACCCCAGTTCTTCTTGTTCACACCCATACAAAAAATATGGCAAATTACTGGCTCCAAAGTTGAACCCATCCAACCCGCCCTCGAATAATCGTGACCGAATCATCGTTTAATTAAACGTATGGGTTCACAGATTACTTTCAACATTAGATTGGCAGTAGATTATGCTTTATAGTAGGGCAATGGAGCTAGTGAAATTACTGGGCTGAAAAGTCGTGAGAGTTGTTAAGAACGGAGAAATTTGGGGAAAGCCTTTGTCCAGCAGTGACTACTGATACAGTATAAATATTTTTTATCAGAAGAGACAACGTTTAAAGTCGAGTGCCTTTCTTACCGCACAATAAATGTTTAGATACAATGTTCTTTCTATAATATGGTTTGTCCTAACTTTTGTAAGTATGGGAGCTGTTATGGTCGTTCTTTTCCCTTACTTATTATGTGATATGGCTATATGTCGTGGACTAAAAAAGAGGTACAGTTAGCTGAAGCGAGAGCTTGAGATAAAGGCATTTTTAACGCAGACGTCACTGCTGCAGTTAAATACGCGGTCGGGATTGCATGGCTTTCTTCAAGCAGTGTATTATCGTGATTCACTTTGGAAATGTAATAGCACGTTTTGGCGTTTTAATAGTCCTAAAATTTCATCGCAATCGGTTCAATCGTTTTTACAGAAAAGAGCTACAAATTTCCAAACTTTCACGTTTATTATATTAGTAGGATTCTAGAAAATAATAATTATTATAAAAAAAATAATAATAATTAGAATTAAATTTATAATTTTACTAGATACATTATAAACGTGAAAGTTTGTAAGAATGGATGTCTGGATGTGTGTTTGTTACTCTTTCACGCCTGAACGGGTGGACCGATTGCGCTTAAATTTGGTATAGAGATAGCTTAGACTCTGGAATAACACATAGGCTATATAGGACAGCGGGTAAAACCGCTGGGCACCGCTAGTGTTACATAATTCTGAAATCCTGGGTGGCACTGTACCTACTGATTAAAAGTGGAACGCGTTATCTCTTACCATCAGGAGAGGGTCTTGCTCGTCTGTTGATTACTTCTATATATTTAAAAATAGAAAATTTCTTACCTGTATAGATCTTGTAAAGCGATCCCAACAATCCTTGCATCATTTTCGCTGTTTTTCACTCACACATCACTAGAACATCATCGTTCATTACAGCACATAATGAGACATGTTCATTTCTAATTAAAACATCAATTTTAATTATGTTACGGCCAGTCATCGAGATAATTATTTCCATCTTATAAAGAACAGTAAAAGAACGCAAAAACTATAAGTAGTTTGATCGATCTGAACATGAAGCACCAATAGTAAGCCCACTTGCTTATATATATTTTTTTTTCAATAAAGAGAGGTATTTATCACCAGAAGTATTGCCGACGCGGTGTGAACCCTTGGCTTCACTGAACGTCATGCCAGCAGACGGCCATAATGACCGCTTAGCGAGACGGTTTTTTCCAGTGTTTGGTAACTAGCCTCGGCCGAAACCTCCCACTAGTAAATCGAGAAAATCCGCACTTAATTAATTTAGTCTTTCAAACACAACTTACGAGTAACAATAGTAAAGTGTGCGAGCAGTGGTAATGTACATGAAAGTGTGTAAACGAGTTAGGTTACTATAGACGCTTCGGCAATTTTTTTTATTCGTAATACTTTTAGCCTCTGACCACGATCTTGTCTGATCTTAAGCGACGATACGGCCGTAGATGGTAGCAGACTAAACTTAGAAGGCGGGATAAATCCCCCCCTGGCTTCACTGAACATCATGCCGAAACACGGTCACAATGACCGCTTGGCGACACTATAATTATAATCAATCCAGTATTTTATTTCGTCCATGTTTCCATCACAAAAACAAAGATACCATATAATCACCGATCGAGATTGATCAATTGATTAGATTTGATGGCAAAAAATATTGCTAAGTTTTTTTGACAAATTACGATGGTTTTGCTAGTGAGTCACGGCACATTTTATCATGGTAATAATTTATAATGGGCATAAAAATTAAAAGGTCACTCCGTCGATTAAAAATATAATAAAAATAATGGCTATACCAAGTTAACGACAAAGACTATTGACTACTGTAGTTCAATTTATTGAAGTTCAATTTTAAGAAAATTTGAAACAGCTTTATGGTATCTTTCAAAATTAATATTATATTGATGAAGTTAAGTAGGTACAATAAAATTAAATTTTATAATCTAAAAAAGATCTCATTTCAGACTAAATAGAAAATATTTACTTCACTGAACTACTTCAAAATCGTTTAATTACTAACAGCTACCTAATAGATGAAAATACGCCGACTTAAAAAAATATCCTCTATTTTTGACATAATAAAATATCAAAACGAAGCCGCCAAGATAGCCCCAATAAAAATAAATAAAGACTAGAACATAATTATAATGGACTTGCATATCAATATCTTTGATCAAAAAGCTTCCTAATGCCAAAGAGAATGACCATTCAAGTTCAACGTCCAGTCGGTGACCAAATAGATGTAACGGTAAGCAGGTTGGTTACCATCAATCAGATTTGCGTAACTCTTTTAGCAATTACACTGACCGTTCAACTGGACAATGTTTTAACAGGTTGCTATTTGCTATCTTGTTGGTGTAAGTGGTCTTGACTAATATGTAAATCATGTAGGTATGTAAAATGATATGTAATAGTGATAATATAATGTTAACGTAACAGATTAGGTACCTTACGTACAGTGAACAGTGTCAGAAAAAACTACAAAATGATGATATTGATGGATGGAGTGAAAAAGAAAACTGAAAGCAATATAAGTAAGATAGAAAATAAGTAATAGAAAGTAATCGAGAAAATGTACGAGAATAAATCTAAGATAACATACTTTAAATAACTTTTTGAAAAACAAAGCAACTATGGGAAATTGAAGGCTGATGAGTATAATAACAAAATTCTCAGAAACAGTAACTATATCATTACCTACAAACTTTAAAAAATCACAATTATATTACCTCCCTCTATAAAGGCGAAAGTTTGTGAGTGTGGAACGTGTATGTTCACGCGTGGACCGATTGAGCTGAAATTTGGTATAGAGATAGGAATAATACATTGGCTACAGTACAGCAGGTAAATCCGCTGGTAAGGTCATAATGAACTTATTATGTTACAGCACCAAAACTTTACACCCGACGACCGCACTAAAAGGCCGAATGGTCACGCGGAATGCAGTGCAAGCGTGTACAGTTACAGACAATGCGATTAAAAAGGAACATGATATATCGAGGACAAATTCCATAGAATAGGGTTAAGCTCTCAGACCTTAATTACACGCTAGAAATTGCAGCGGAATTAATTCAGCTTCAACAGTAGATTGCGGTCACGTGCATCAGAAATAAGGTTAGGTTGGTATGAGTTATGATGCCGGCTTAGATAATTTTGATAGAAGATTGAAGAGAGAGATTTTGTAGATGAGATGCTTTGTCAAGATCTTAAAAAGCAAAAAGTAAATAGCCATGATTACAATGTAAATGAACTTTGATGATAAAAACTATAATATTGGTACAGGAAAATGCTTTTGATAAGACTTAAAATATGTAAATTTTTAAATCGGTTTTAAAATGATATTATTTATGAAGTGCCAAATAAAAAAAAATTTAGACGCATTTTCCTGAAGATAACACAAAATTTTTAAGTAGTGTGTAGTTTTAGATTACGTTCAATGGTAAATCTTTATAAGTACAATCGAGATATAATGCTCCATTGTCATCACAGTCAACATTATCATTGTAACACAAAAAGTTTCACAACTAATACATTTGATGTTAGAGACAAAACAATTTTGATTATACGATACGCGACAGAAAACAATAAAAATGATGTAAGAATCAAGGTCAGTAACGTTGTGATGCCCTGTGTCGCCCACAAATAGGTACTCGTGAAGTAATTTAATGAAAACCGGTTGAAACATCGTGTTTTACATGATGATGCATGATAGCTTAGGCTATGACGACTGGACATTATTTGAATCGTGGGCGGATATCATGAAGACTACCTTTTATTAGGCAACAGAATTGTCGTTGTACCTACTCTTCCCGTGTTGTTATAAAACGCAGACTTACGAATGTACGAAGACAAACAAAACAGCAAATGTAAAATTCCATTGAAACAAATTAAACCGTTCGGCAATGACCGAAACTCAGTCGCTTCGCTGTTTCAAAGTTCGAAGCCGAATACCATACCGTATAGCGTATGTAACTCCACTGATATTGCAGACAAAAGCCGGTTTCAAACATTTAAAAATGTAGTAATTATTATGTTAATTATTAGCTTGTTAACTTGAGATTCTGTTTTGTTACAGCAAGATAAAATTATAATTAGAACAATAAACCGAAACAATCTAGCCTATGACTTAGGCTAATAGGTAATTTACATTTAACTTAAATTGCTAGGTAGTACAAATAGTGAGAATTTATTCTAAAAATACTCATAATAATTGATATTTTTCTCAAGAATTTTGAAGATAGACAAAGGTTGGCAGGTGGTTATCGGATTACAAAATTACTGTCAAAAGTTAAGGGTTTTAAATCGGGCTATTTGCATTTAACTATCAGTACCTCCGGTGATTAAGATAGAAACATCATTGACTACACTTTTTATTAATCTTGGCATCTATCCCGCGTATTAAACAGAATTAACAAGCATATACTAAAATTGTTTATCATTTGCAATAAAGAAAAAATATTGGGATAGTATGATTTTAATTTATGCTATTATTCAAAATAGAGTCCATTAAATTGTTTGCATTTGCGTCTCTATTAATCACAGCTAATTCAACAACTAGTGTGTCTCGCCGCTCGCTATTCAGATTGACGTGAAAAATAACTAATTTAAAATTCAACGAAGCAATTTGTCATAAAACCAAGGTTGAAAAGAACTTCTCGAGAAAGGTAAAAACCATTTATCATATAGAAAATACGCACGGAACTGTCGTGAAAATTAATATGACAGAGAGCATTCTCATGAAAATGCATTTAACTTCTTAAAAAAGTCATAAAGAATGTTATCAAAGTTGAAACCAACAGTTACGATGAACTTGATTTAGACTGAAACAAAGCATCGTAATGAATACAGACATCGGAACGCTAAGCCTGTGACAGTAGTGCCGCACGGGAATTAAAAATAGACATGCCAATAACAATGTGTACGCAAATGAAGACACTAATGAGACGTCGGAATGAATGTACGCCACAGAATTAGCTTCGCTTGAGAGAATCAATGGAAACTTGCTTACAAAGCGGCACCGACGGTACTCGCTAAACTTTATGTTTGCATTTCCTTTTTATACATTTACAATAATTTACATCATGTTCAATGTTCAAGCAGAAAATTCTATAGAACATGAAAATAATTGAATGAATTGTTCAAGAGTCAACGTTGCTAACATACTTGGACGTCTAGGTTTATTTACGGATACAAACACTGTCCTTTTGTCAAGCTATAGACTGACCAAATTAGACATGTAAAAGTTTAGCTGTTGCCAAGAGATTTTCGTAAAACTTTCAAGTGAGATGTGAGAATTTGTTGTTTTCATTTTATCTTACAAACGAGACGAATTTTCAAGTGTCACCGACGAACGCCAATTTATATCTCCCGTAAATTAGACGTGGCGTGTCTGTACGTAGAAAACTCGATGACCGGTCGTCCCAGGCAAGTATTTGCAGTTGCAATTATTAAAATTGTAAATAAATCACTGCACTAGCACTTTCACAAGAATAATTACACTGGATGCACTCGCGATTTTTTTCGGTCGAATCGGCTCGTTTGCGCCTGAGCAATGTGCTCCAGGCTTCGATCGCGCGGCTTGGATTTTCATCGACGCGTGATCTGACGGAGTATCAGACCGATGCGAGGAGTCGTGCGTCGTGCAGGGCGGCTCGGTTCGAGCGCCCGCGCCGTCCGCGGCTCACCGCTCCGCCGCCGCCACTGCCGCACCGGGATTATTTATAAATTCACAGACAGGGGGTCGTAGAATTTGCACGACGACGGTATGTCCGAGCTAATGACTGCTGCAGGTCGCACCGGAAACCGACTCGAGAGTTTGATGACACATAAACTTTAACTTCACAATTTTATTTAAGTTGACAACCTCAGAAGTTAAAATATATAGAAGTTATAATAATATGGATAACTCTCACGTTAGTTTTCAAAAACGCTCAGAAGAAGTTGTTTAAATAACTTGTCAATCTAATAGAATTAATTATTATATGCCGAGTAGTTAAAATCACATATATTCCTAAAATACATTGCTTTGTAAACAAATGTCATGTGGTCGCCTACACCGCCCAAAACTATAAGCTCTAATATATTACTAGAAAAAATTACATTCCTGTTTGCGCAAGCAGGTGAATTGTAAATTGTAAAAGAATTTTCCGGCGACCCTGGCCTCCGCCGCCCACGACAGGTGGTTCAGGTGTTCGCCAATCGACGCTGGACATTGTGTTATGACATCAAGACGTGGGCGACACTTAAATAACGCCAAATTAGACACCAATTCCGATAACATATGATTTACGACGTCTAATATGCTTTGATGACATCGTGATCAAAACTCAAGTGTTAGCAATCTGACACGCACATTTCTAAACAATTAGGTGTCGAAATATGAGGATCTAGTTACGTTGTTATAGAAACACAATATCAACATTTCAATGGGTCACGTCCAAACTGAGATTGAACAAATCGCAACAGATCACAATGAATCACTTATGAATACAAAAGACTACTAGAGAACATTTGGCACTGCCAGAAATTCACTCATAGATTCTCAAACACCGACAGCTAAAATTAAAGCAATGAGTTGGTTTTCATAACTACGATTAGCAGTTGAGATGCAGCCAATGTTACGTTGCGAATTTAATTTTTATTGTGGTAAAATATCGGTCGCGTTTTACATATAATTATTGTTTTTGAGTTATAACAGTTCTTAAATTTCATTTGGCGCGATTTTTTACCTACGCATTAGGTATAAGTAATGGGTAACGATACGTCCTCTGTAATGAAAGATTGATGTCTGACAACATCTTTCATTCGGTTAATCGTCGAGACAAGATTTAATGTCTGATAGAATAGATGCCCTTGTCTATTTCTATCGCTAGGCCTTATTCATTACGTAGTTAACAACAGCATTTACGTTTTCAGTTAGTTTTAACGCACCTGTCGACAGTGACGTGGTTTTATTGTTAGGTTTATGGACGATCGTAAAGCATTGTGAATTGTTGACTTTCTTACGCAATCTGCTATGGTTTTCAATTTTGAATGACGAGCTACACCTGACTGAGGTTAGAGGTTCTACATTTAGAAACGTTTCTAGATGTTTTCATTCATTTCAGTTTTACGTCTTCCAAGGAAAAGTATGATTATGAGCTTTAGAAAATTTTTGAGGAAAGTCTCAATTTTCTCAAAAATCCCTGCACACACAAAGTTTGTACTTGGTAACTTTATTTTGCATCAAGGCTGCACCGTTGGGTAAAGGTCACTACAAAATGGGAACCAGAATATGAAAGGCGTCGCCATGGTCGGCCCCAAAAAATATCATACTTATTATACCACGTGAATTGGTGCATGAATCAATAAATATGAAAAAACTTGGAGGAGTGGACAGTGAAATTGTTGTATATAGTACAGCTTGATTTTTCTTAACATCCAAAACCTTCTATTTTATTTGGACCAGTTTCAAAATTGCTTTACGTAAACTTACAACTTATTGATGAACTAATATTTGTGGTACATTGATTTTAATGTAATTAAATAAAGTAATAAATATTTAATCTCACCGGAACTAAGTTTAAGTTAAAGTTCATCTGCCACGTGCTAAGGTTATCTACCTCGTAGTAAAATAAAAATACCCTTTAAATTAAACAGTGGAATGATAGCATGGTTAATGTTTGATTCTGTGTGTATGTTAACGTAAACAAATAGCCGATGTTTGATAAACTTGGAACTCGATGTTTATTACCACCTGAGGTTTAACGTGAAACTATGAGAATAAATGTGTAGATGGTGAGAGATAATTCAACATTTGGAGAACATAAACCTGTTGAGAAATTCTAGGAAGAGATGGAACGCCTCAAGAATTAATTGTGATACACTTAACTTTTAATTTTGCCTAATCATTGATCATAAATCATAACATTGGTTTCGTGTTCTTATTATATGCGCCGTTTGGTCGTACTCTGGCTAATAATTACTGTATACTGAAGATAATATTTTTTATCTATTAGCTGAAAGTCATCCCATTCAGACCAGATTATCATCATCAAAACTCAGTCATTCTCTGAGACGGTAATTTTTCTTTCTGCCACTTCTCAGTGCTGTTATAGGTTTCGGAGATTTCAATTGATTATACCTATGACGGATCTATAAAGGCACTGCTTGCGAATTCGGGACAATATTGTTACGAAGACGTACGATTTCTTATATATTAGGATTTCTTTAGGGGAATCGAAACCGTCAGCTTAAAATTAACCATTTTACTTATATTTTCATTTAGCTATTTTGATGTTATGGTTTTGTTATTCTACTCGCTTATGGTAAACATGTGGTAGCCCTTTCATTTCACGGGAACAGCATTTCCTTCGTGATGTCATGCGAATGCCTCTCGTCCATGCGTTAAATTTGGGTCACACCAATTGTGTCCTGATGAGGATGCTTCAGATTACAGTGTTATTTTCATACTTGCGTACAAATGGTGTAATATTGAGGATAATTATCGTTTAGTGGTGGTTATTTTTTAACCATGACAGATATATTTTAGAAGACAAATTATTTTATCGTGGACGAAACTACTCTTGACGATTATCGTGTATACATAGCGCATACAAAATATAATACTAGTATTATGTGGTACCTTTTAAGAGTAATAAATTGTTTTTGATACTGCAAAGGTTAATTTTGGAGTGAATGATATACGCAGTGAAAGTGGTGGAGTAGAACAAACAGAAAGAAACTAATAACGGTGGCCAAAAACCACTTTACACTCGCCAAAACTTTTTCTCGCGCCAACATTGTAAGTTATTTTTTGCAGAAAATAACAATGACTTACTACTCGTAAATAGACACGAAAATAAAACGAGTATTTGAACATAAACTTATGACTTATTTTATATTATAATAAACAGTATCTAATTAATTTAAATTAAATACGGCCCATCTTTTAATTGAAAATTATGCAAAATTATAACAAAGTGGCTGCAAACTTAAATTATAAAAATAAAAAGCATAACAAATGATGTGAAGTTTTAAACAATGTGGTGTAATAACAGAATACCACGTAAAACCGTTCGATATGTAAAAAGCTTCTGAGAATTCCTTTGATGTTTTGCATGGTGAATGGTGATTCATCATTGGTTGCATTTTAGTGTGGATCAAGCTTGTTTGGTCACAATCGCCGTCACATAGACGTAAATTGACATTTTCGCACATCGTCAGTAGCAAATTGTCACAGTAACAGCATGTTACATTTGCAAATTGTAATAGCCCCTCAAGCACAGACGTTGCGTAGACTTGTCTTGCTGTCAAGTCAACTGTTACATTCACAAAACTACAATGTATGGGATAACAGTTCTAGTCTTGAAGTTTCATCGGGATCCCATACGTCATGCTACGGCCACAGTAGCAAATTGTCATTGTAGCAAATCGTTATTGTAGCAAAACGTCATAATAGCAAAATTTCATCATTAGAAATCCCAATTTTCATTTTTAAAATTAGGGGAAGCTGGGTAACAATGAATAACGTTTTTTCTAACGCTAAAAAATACTATACTCTTATTATCTAGGAAATTATTTTTACACATGTACTATAGGTACATTATCCAAGCACAAGGGGAGCACATAATTTGGACGCTAACTTCAATAATTACGACTCAGTGAGGCATTTAACAAAAAATGGGAAATTATTCATTGTTCCCCAGGACTGGGTCACTATGAATAACTGCTCGGGTAACAATGAACCAATGGGGTACAATGAATTTTAATGGAAATATGAGGCACAAAAAGTGAAAAAAAACTTGATTTGTCTTCGAAAATAACTTTCTGTTATTAATTGAAGATCAAATTATATTTAACTCTTAAGACTGTAACATAAAAACTGCATTTATTCATCAAAAATATATTACAATAACAATCTCTTCTCAATTGTAATTTAAATCGTAATTAAAAGTATAAAAATTACGTTTTTACAAGCATTTATCTACTTTCACCTGTCTGTTGTCTGTCTGCCTGTAATCAAATCATGCAAGTTAAATTATACCCACTTTCCGGTTTTGATTGAGCTGAAATTTTTCGTGCAAATCAGATGGCAATGCAATATTATGATGACATGGAGCTGATCTAATAATGGAGCTGCAAGGTGGCTATACGAACTCCGTAATTAAACGACGTAAACCCATCGAGTTTGGGCTCATTTGATTTGTCTTGACGAAAGTACTTGTCATGGTGCTAGATGGTAATAATTATAAAAGCTTGTTTTTAAAGTTTTTTTTTTTATTTCACTTGTATACAACCTATGTCTAATAAATTATATATGAAAGGAATGCCTGATAGAGCATTGATTGACTAATCTATTAAATCAAAGCCCAAACCGCGGAACGGATTGGGTTGAAATTTGAAGATGTTGAACATATCGACTTATCAGTATCAATATTATGCGGTTGCCCGGCTTAAGCTGCAACTTTCCAGCATCGAGGTTGCCTCAAACTTTATTTATTTAAATAGGCTACAATAGAGCACATTTGCAAGTCAATTTTACTTGTTTTTTCAAATTTCAATGAATCCATTTCCAATTCATCTATTTGGCTACATTTTATAATTTAATCAGAGATAGAGCGTTGCGTAGCTTCGGATGTCTTCCGAATGTAGTAACGTGCCATTTTATATACCTAAATAATAAAGGATAAAATTTAAAAGTAAATAACAACGAGGTAATTTTCATTGTACCCCATGCATGTTTGGTATGGGGAACAATGAACAACCTATTCATTGTTACCCAGCGGCCGATTAATCATTGTTACCCAACGACCGTTTGACCAAACTAATTTAAAAAAATAATATTCTATCACGAGTATCAAAGTTGTAAAACAGAAAACACAAAATTAAAACATTAACAATCCCAAATTATCTATCAGAAAAATAAAAATTGAATCCAGAACTACGTGAAACACTTTTCAAAAAGTAGTGAAAATTTACTTTTGTTACTCATTGTTCCCCAATCCTCGCCAGCGGGTCTCTCTCCAACCATAGCTCAGCGTGGATTGGATTGAACGATTGGTATCACCCACGGCTCACTTCAGTTCACTCGGTGTGAGTGAATAACTAAAGCACAGATACTTATTGCAATTTATTCACTGTTCCCCATTATCCACTGTTACCCAGTTTCCCCTACATAATTTAATTTTAAAATTTTAACAACAATTTTCCATTGTGACAATTTGCGAATGTAACAAATTGATACTGTGACAATAATTTGCGACTGTTATACTTTGTTGATGTGACATTTTGTTACTATGACAATCTGCGTTTCTTTAAAGTTAATTTGTAAACTGTGACCAAACACGCCTGATCCTACTGTTTAAACTCTTCACGGATCTTAGGAATAGTAACAAATCACGAACTCTTATCATGATTTGTTGCTGTTCGAATTGAAAGCTTCCGTGGTGAGTGGTGACTGATCACTGATTGATATCATTTGGACAATGGAACAAGTTTTATAAAGAGACTAGCTTATGCTCGTGGCTTTGCCCATGTAGCCCAATCATTTCTTAGCGGAGGTCTACATCATAAAACCTATCTGTATTCCAAATTTCAACCCAATCCGTACAGCGGTTTGAGCTGTACGTTGATAGATCAGTCAGTCACTCTTTCCTTTTATATATTTAGATGTAGAAATTCCTCACAATACATAAAATAATATAGTTTATATAGTAGAAGCAATTGGTGAAAATTTTATATAGGTAGACTTCAGCCGTGGCTACTAAAACCCACTGGATAATACTGGTATTCTGGCATCGTGTACAGTGATGCCAGGGATAGAATGTATGGATGTCTGTATGTTTGTTACTCTTTCACGCCTAAACGGGTGGACCGATTGAGCTGAAATTTGGTATAGAGATAGCTAACACCCTGGAATAACACATAGGTTACAGTAAAGCGCGTAAAACCGTAGCTAGTTTTAATCATATTAAGGAGGAGGTTTAAGAAAGTAGATAATGTACGTGGCACGTGGACATGGGTATGAATTCGCCAATAATATTTCTGCAGACTATCACTTGTCATTTCCAAAGATTCTATCAATGCAGTGTACTAAATCAGCAGTATCCCGTAAGTTACGAGCAGCGAGCCATGAATGGACGGCGGTCGGCAGTAAAGAGCCAGCAAATAGCCTCGGCTTCCTCCGTACGGTTCAATGCCGTCCAGGAACAAAGGTTTATGGCCAACACCTGGAACTTTACGCTAAAACTAAATTGCACTTTACTTTCTATGGTTAAGAGTGAAGGGCGGTGAAAGTTTTAGGTGCAACTTCATTTGTTAAAATTACTTTTAGAAATGTGAAAAAATTTCATTTCTTTTAAAGTTAATTAATAATGCGGTAAGTACACGTTTTATTAATAGGTGTGTACTAAATATTTTTCGATTTTTACAAGCTTTTATTTACTTTCACCTGTCTGTTGTCTGTCTGTCTGTAAAAAAATCTTGCAAGTTTAATTTGACTCACTTCCCGGTATCAGATATCCGATTGAGCTGAAGTTATGTCTGTATAAATCGGATGACAATGCAAGTAGCTGTAGTTAGTTTGTTTTTCTTAATAAAGGCAATTGCCACGAAAAAAAAACAATGCAATATTATTATGACATCGAGCTGCACTGATGATGGAGCTGGAAGGTGGCCATAGGAAATCTGTAATTAAACGATGCAACCCCAGGACAAGGGGGTACAAGGGCGGGTACAAACGGGGTTTTTGTACAAGTAGGTTCGCTTTTTTCAGCGGGTAAAACCAGTATATACGCTGGCTACAGCAAGTAAACAAAAAATAGCTATTATCACAGTAGGTCGACTGATAAGGATTCATATTTATGAATCCTTATACCACCTATCTACTATACCTCTACTTTCAGTTACTGTTGTAAAAATATTTTTATGGAACAAAATCAAATTGATTTTTTGTATTAAAACATCAATTTGATTGACACATAGTCTTAAATTATAAGTAAGTACATTTCAGTAGAGATTCCAGCATCCGATATGGTCTAGTGGCTAGGATACCTGGCTCTCACCCAGGAGGCTCGGGTTCGATTCCCGGTATCGGAAATTCTTTTTGCCACTAATTTTTTTTAATCATTTAGGTCTATTATTTCAAAAATACCAAGACCAATAATTATTATATACGATTATATGAAACTATTAAATAAATTAAATCCAATAAACAACTGAGTAATCTCACCTTCGCGGTGAACTTTAAAATGTTAAAATACACACATTAAACGCTTACAATTAATTGTATTGACAATAAAATTAATTCTGCCCACGCAATAAACTTAACTACTTATTGATAATATCGAAAACCTTGGCCGAGAAAATATTATTGAGAAAGGCGAGTTATGTAAGCATATTTTGAAAATATTTTTAAACTTACATAGGTGTACATTGTACATAATAATATTTTATTGTACCTAAGTCTTAATGGCATATATTTCTGATAGATATCTTATAATTTTACATTTATTAAAGTATAATATTTTTGAAGTGAAAACTTCTTTAGCGGCGCTGAGCACTTTTTTTTGTATGGGTAAAAACTTTCAAACTCGCGTCAGGGTCACGTGATGCTGATCGAAAAAGCGTAAGATCGAGGGGAAGGGAGAGGAACTAGTATCCCCCACTCTTTCTACCGTGCCTGAGTGTGCTGCTCTGTTTAGGCGGCACAGGGGGCTTAGACAAGCGCGCGCCCGATATTTTTTTTTTATATTTTTATATTTTATATTTTTTTTATTAGACACTTAAATAGGTTCGAATCAAAACTGTTTGTTTCTTACTTCAGTTATCATAAACCAATTGTATCAGTTGTAAAAATTTGCGATGATGATTCTGATAATAACGATGGTGTAAAAGTCGTCGAAATTATGGATGGAAGTTGATTTTTCTGAGAGATAAAATTTAATGTAATATATAAATAACGATATAATATTATAAATAACAACATATAAATTGTCATATTTGTGTACGATAGCGCAATAAATAAACATTGTATTCTACCTCATAAATTATAGTATTTTTATACTTATAATTAAACACAACGTTAATATTGAAGTTTTCACTTCTGCCGGCACTCCCGGAGTGCTACCTTTTTTTTTTTTGGAATTAAATATTTATGCATCAGCAATTAGCACTTCTATGCCTTAGGTAAATGTTAATCGCACTCAACTTTTAAAACCCCCCGATAAAGATAAAGATTTTTATTTTGCATAGAATAGAAACATGGGTACATGCTTATGGCTCATTCTCATTTTAGCTCAAATTTGATGGTCACACGGTTATATTTCCTAAACGGTTAAAGAATGAGACATGAATATTGTATAGGTGGATAAAACATATATTAAGCTACAAAATGAATAAAGATTGTCATAATAGACGCAAAAAATAATACTAAAATTTAACATGAAAGGTCAAAAACGGGGCCATTTTTCGTATTCTCATGGTGTCACACTTTCCGTTGCAGTGAAACATTTGAGCACTACTTCAACAAATTTCGGTGTATCTGTATATAACATATACCAAAATTTTCGCAAACAAATACACTTTACGGTATACCATCTAAAAAAAGCCTTTCATTATTATTTTGAATTTAAAATGACATAATGCGGCGGTCACACGATTTTAGGAGCTTTAAATTTGCGTAGTTTAGCGGCTGCTGTTAAACACAATATCAACAATCCAATACAGAGTTCGATTCATTTCAATGATGGCAATGTTCTGCAATCGTAGAAGTAGGATCTAGGACATATCGAGCCGTGGGAAAAAATAAAATTGCTAAGTTTCAATTTATTCATGGGTGTACCGATCACTTGCATGGACAACATTTTTATGCATTGTATTTTAGTTATTTAAATCAAAGCTAGCTTTTCGAAACGCCAAAATGTGCGAGATAAAGATGTAGTATTTAATTTTATACATTATACCTAAACTTTCCAGAATTTCACCAAAAAGGGATATTTTCGTCACCAGCGTGGCATCACCTTCATAGCGTTTTTTACCATGAAGGTGATTTTTAAGCCACGAAAGTGATTTTTTTGTATTTTTTTCTTTTGAAAGGGCCTTTTTACCAACTAAAAAGTACTTAATCTGTTATGTTAGGGTTTTAATACATACATACCAAATTTCTGACTGATAAAAAAGTAAAGTGAAAGATAAAGTAATATCTCAAATTACGCATAATTTCTTCTGTAGTGAGGTTTGTTGTTACGTAGAATGTCGTTTTATTGTGCATTTTTGATAGATTTAGTCTTTAAAAAGGGTTTTACTTGATAAATTTGTAAAAAAATAATGACGGAATCACTTTCGTGGCATCGAAAATTTCAAAACTGTTTTTCTTCGAAATGAAACGTTCGATTTAAATTATTTATATAAAAGTTTGCTCGTGTTATCCAGCTCTATACAATATTATACATAAACATTACAAATAAGCAATAAATAAGAATTACCATGAAGGTGACGATGAGAATCGATTCCATGAGAATGAGCCTTATAGATCTTAATTTATTCCGATTCCGATCCGAAAAAATAATATAATAAAAGTTATATAAGTAATATAATATTTTCCGATTGATTAAAAAAAATATTTATGTAAGGTACTTACATAAATAAAAGTAGGTAGATGTAAAATGTTAACAAATTTTTAAAACTGACTGAGTACACATCTGCCGTGCAGAGACTAAACCGCAGTGCAAAATCGTGGTTTCGAGAAAATCGCGAAAAACGTTTTGAAGCGGTTTTTTTATATGTTATGTATAAAAAACAATAAATATTTTTTTTCTATCGGAACTTGATACCGCAGCAGTATAATTTAAGCAGAAAAAATAATGAAAATATTTGTTTTATAATATAGAAAATAATATTTTTTGAAAATGGTGTCAGTTACTACAGGCAAATTAGTATATATTAACTAATTAAAGTGCAGCAATAATACACATTACTGCAAAATTTCTAATTTTTGTTTAACATTAACAACTAATTTGCAGTATCCAGCTGAACTTACTGCATTTTAATTTTATGTCTTGAATAAATTTTTCAGCAGTATGTTAATAATTCAAATACTATTATATGAAATGTGGCAAGTATATTTAAAAAATATGTAAAATAAATAAGTTTCTATTTATCTTCTAAATATATAAAAGGAAAGAGTGACTGATTGACTGTCTGATCTATCAACGCACAACCTAAACCACTAGACAGATTGGGTTTAAATTTGGAACACAGATAGGTTTTATAACGTACACCACCGCTAAGAAAGGATTTCACGCAAAGTGCAAAGCGTGCGGGCAAAGCCAAGAGCATAAGTTAGTATTGATATAAGTTGGATTTTAGACTTTTATAAATGCTTTCAGTCAGTTTTGTCAGAATTATGTCTCATATTTCGGTTTAGACAGTTTATACGGTAGATGGATGATACTTTCAAATAAAATTATAGAATTTTAGTACGAAAATCAGACAAACCGAATTCTAAGACTTGGTGGCTCACTTCTTTATTCTTGTTCAAATCATTGTAGCACTTTGAGGTTTCTCTGTTTCAGGTAGTATAGCGAGGTTGTTTCTATAATTTTATGTAGGTGTGTTTTGTGTCTGTAGCAGCTTTACAAATCTTTCTTTAAACGATTGACATTTAAATGTTATGTCCTAAGTTATATTCGTTATCATGTGAAATGACTTTGGTACTATTAGGTGACCTTATTTATTAATCTTCGTTATGCTTAATAATCAGAATGATTTCTAGATATTGATATTGTCTATGTTAAGAATATTCTGACAGTTCATAAAATGAAAATCTGGATTGCTTACAGATGTATCGATAAAAAGATTATCATAATAATATTTGTCATCATTTTTAAGTTATGAGTAGTTTAGTGTTAAAAGGCTTAGGTGTGTCTACCTTTTTTTTAAGTGGAGAAGTAAGAAAACGAGCAAGACGCTCTCCTGATGTTAAGAGATAATGCTATCTATAATCAGTACAGTGCTACCCAAAATTTCACAATGATGTGCAATTCTAGGTGCACTGCACCAACGCTTCTTACTCAAGTGTCATAATATGTTAAAACTCTTTAGCCCAGTAATTTCACTAGGTACAGTGCCCTCTTACCGAAGCACAGTAATGTTTGGACATTACTGCTCAGGCGGCTTGAGTAGGAGGCGATTCTATTAGTATTTTTAAAGTTTCTTCTACCCATCTTTGTATTTGTAGATAGTTCTCCGCTTTCACTGGCTTGTGTGGTTATTTATTCTTTAGTTTGATTTTGACTTAAGAAAACCTTTTGCTTTAAACACTGGTGTTTGTTTTGCATTTTATTTTACTAGATTAAAATGAACCAAACGGTAGAACTTTTTTTCATTTATGCAACACCATTACTCATTTTTATAAAAAATCGAATCGAACTAAGGAGTCAAAAATATAGGATTATTATTCTTTATCTTTGAAGTTTGATAAGGGTAGCAATATAATATAATAATTGTGTGCTATTTGAGTGAATTTCTATACGCCATTAGATTTGGTGGGCCAACCTGTTTATTCAATCAAACTGGTGTGCGTAATGTAAATTAAATCAAATCTTATCCGACTGACGCTTTCACTACTCGACGAATCGAGGATAGATGCATACTAAATCGCAGTATGATCTATAACGAATGAAGTAAATTCCAAAATGACTATCCAAAATGCCGATTAGAATGCAGCCAAAATGAACTTAAACTGCAAATTCAGTAGTAACTATAATTTTAAAATTTGCTAGAAAACCAACCATACTGCAGTAAAAAAATATTTTACTGCAATTTCGTCAGTAATGTTATTCGAAAACCAAAATGCAGTATAACTATTTTCAGTACATTATCGTGTTACTGCATTTTCGTTTAATGAATCATTTTTGGTTTTTGTGAATAAAACAGTACTATGCGTTATATTGACAACGTTTACTGCATTTTAACTAGGTAGTCTATAGGTCAAAAAAGACGTAAATGCTCTTACTGTATTTTAAATAGTGTTTTGATAAAAAGTGCTCAAATGTGACCCGCAGTAACTATTTTCAATCAAGGTTTTTACTACCTTAAAATTTATTAATTGACAAATGGGTTAGATTGATGTATTCCTTATTTTGTGCGCAATAAGGTGGCATATATAACTAAAAATTGGCAAAATGTCGAATACTGCGGTTTAGTCTCTGCACGGCAGACATGTTTTGTGGAGTTATATACAAACATCTCAACGAGTTCTTAGCCTAGGGAGAAGATACGCGGACTTATTTCTATGTGAATAATGCTGGCATTCTGGCGGGGGGAGAGGCAACGCACACTAATACAACGATTCCACACTAATGAATTTTCAGTCATGTCGCTACGAACGCTTACGTCAAAATTATCCAACACTACCATAAATACACGCACACGAACATAATACACACACAGAAACCGCTTGCATGTGCACTAGATGACGCACATTTTACGTTAACAACGGTAGTGCTTGAAATTATCGATACTCACTATCGATACTTTGGTCAAAATATTATTGCATATTATGACGGAAGGTTATAAGAGGTAGGTATAATTAGGTATTTTTCGTAATCTTATATTAGGTTAAATCAGTTTAAAAAATATTTGGCTGAACTAGTGAACCAAATAAACGCGTATCTTGTTATTAAAATTTATGTTGTACTACCTGCGCCCAGCGGTTTTACCCGCAGTACTTATGTAGCCTATATGTTATTCCAGGGTCTAAGCTATCTCAATACAAAATTTCAGCTGCTTTTTACACATAAGGTCTAGGCGGCGAGTACGGGGGTACTCGTCGCCGCAAACACAGACCCACGAGGTGGCGCGCGCGGTGTCTCCGCGCGCCCCTTGAGAGGGTGGGGTGAAACTCCTCTTCACCCCACCGCGGAGGGGTCCTCCTGTCAGTGAGGACCAAACGCCGTCGGGGCAGCGGATGAATGCTTCGGCGTACCCGTTGCCCCGGCATTATGGCGTCCCGCAGGACACCCCCAGGTTTTTTAGTGGGTATCCCCGCCGCTCTCATCTTTGGCGGGGGAGTCCCACATACCGCCCCGCGCCCCCCGGCGTGGGGTGATGATGCGTAACGCATTTTTCCTGGGATAAAAAAAAAAAAAAAAGGGAGAAGATATGCGGACTAATTTCTATGTGAAAAATGCTGGCATCTCTGGCGGGGGGAGAGGCAACTCACACTAATATAACGTTTCCACACTAATGAATTTTCAATAATGTCGCTACGAACGCTTACGTCAAAATTATCCAACACTACCATAAATACACGCACACGAATATAATACACACACAGAAACAGCCTGCATGTGCACTAAAGATCATTCACAGTTATTTTACCTCTAGCCTTTACGTTGGCTAGCCTGAAAATTATGTTGCCATGTCACGTTAGTATTGACTTCCCCATTTTAACCCCCAACGCAAAAACGACGAGGTGTTATAAGTTTGACGTGTCTGTCTGTCTGTGTGTGTGTGTTTGGTGGAAATCGGTCCAAGATGGCCGCCGCTACAAAATGGCGGATTACTTTTTTCTTTCACAACTCCCTCAATATGGATACTAAATAAAAGGGCTTAATAAGTAAAATACAGCCTACTATATAAAATTTAAAATCCAAGATGGCCGCCATTAAAAATGGTGAATTGTGTATTACGTTTGGGGCGGGGGTTTTTTATTTTTTTTATTTTATTCACTTATATTATTTTACAGTGCTGTAAGTAGGTACTTACATGAAATTCCTGTTTCGAACCTACCTAATATTTTATATCATATTGATAGTTCGCAGTTACCACTTGTTCATGTGTTAACCATCCGATATTTTTATAGATAAATTCATTCTCTTCATAGGTAATTGAGTTTATGGGCATTGGTAAAGCTTGGGATTATAATAATAATTATTAAAACAACGAGTACAAGTGACCTTATCAAGTACAAAAAGTAACGTTTTAACAAAAAAAAGTGCAAGCATTTTTGAGCCTTTCATACCATACAATGTCCCTACGCTCTACACTTATTAACTTTAAGTTTTAGATTTTGATAAGATTTCTACTAAAAAGTCGATATCGATATTTTTTTTGTCTCGACATGTCCCAACTTGGTTTTTGTTCCAGTGTGGCCATTGTATAACTTTCTTTAAATTACCTTTTTTTGAGCGTAATAAATATTAATTTATAATAAAATATTCAATTAAAAAAAAAGTCTAAAGAAAATTAGAAAAAAATTTCAAGTAGGTATGTACCTAATAGAAAAACTTGTACCTAAGAAAAATGTAATGTATTTAATTTTTAATACTAAATTGAAGAATTTTGCAAAGGCAGTTTTTGAGAAAAATATATTATTGAACGTTTTTTAGTATCAGGCATCAGGGACCTACGCTACGATTGTTTTGAAATCATTTATGTGAAAATCGCTAGATTGGTTGTCTCTTTTCCTTTTTGAACATAGGGTGGATAGTGTTTGGGACTGGCCGACCCGCGGTTTCACTTTATGTTTTGATTTGTTATAATAACCTAGTACCTACTCTCAGATATGTTTATATAGATTTTGAGATATCCAGGCTGGTTATTTATACATGTTAATAATTAGGAATATGAGTGTTTTTGTTTAAATGTGTATAATAATATGAATACCTACTGGTTTTTAGTATTACAATAACGGACGTAAAATAGACGTTGATAATATTATATAACTACTCATACGTAAAATTTACCCCAAGTTAGGTCTTGCATGATTTAGTGGCAACACATAGTAATTTTTAGTATTTTGCTTATTTTTTGTATTTTTAGTTGATATTTCGACAAAATTATGGTTAAATATGGAAAGTAACATGATCCTCTTGTAAATTAAATGTTTTCTCATCGCGTTTTGCACCATAAAACCCTACAATTGGCCAATTTCTGCTCACGACTTTCCCTGTTGCGGTCGTTTGCTGAATGACGCGTTAGTGTCACAACTAGTTTTAATAAACAAGCCGGATTGGGAATGAGTGCTTTGTATGTGTGTGTTGGCAGCGGGGGTCGCCTAGTGGTTGCTCATCCTGTTTGGCTAATTCATCCGAGCAAACATCTGCATTTAATACGTATTATGCAGGAATACCTAGTATTTTTAGTTTAAAAAAATAGGCCTTGTTTTAAATATTATTATTTTGCATTTCCAGTGTACAACCAGCCTTATTTCCTTAATGCATGCACTTAATATTCAATACACTCGATAGTGTGTAAAAAATTAACTTTTATTGGACAAGTAGCGGCTCGACGTCTTTTTGATCGTTTTCGATAAAATAATCGATAATAATATTATGAAACATAATCAAATGCGGTGCATTACTAATTGCGCAAATCGATGCAAAATAACGCCCTTTACCTACATTTTATTATTAGTAAATAACGTGGGTAAGAAGGATGGCGAGTTACTATTCATGCCAGCTAAGTATTATGTGTAACATTATCCGATTACACAATAACTAGCTGCGTCCAGCGATTTTACTCGCTGTACTGTAGCCATGTTTTATTTCAGGGTCTAAGCTATCTCTATACCAAATTTCAGCTCAATCGGTCTACCCGTTTAGGTGTAGAGTAACAAACATACATCCAGACATCCATACATTCTTACAAACTTTCACGTTTATAATATTAGTAAGATGTGTGACCGATTATGGAAATTACCATGAGCGTTATCTTTCTTCATATATTTGCTGAGTTTTTTTTAAACACAGAATTTGCCAGAAACTAGGTAATAGGTAGTATTAAGTATTACTGATCGGCTTTTACACTTAAGTCACAAATTCGTGTTTTAAATTTTCTGTATATATGTGGAGTATCAATAAATAGTCACTATCACTCGCCTAAATGTCTGTGTATTTTCATATGTTGTCTCTTAAAAGATGTACAAGAAAGTTATCTTCATCAGCCCCACAATTTCTTAGACTAACGATGCAAAGTCCGTCAAAAAATTATGATCTCGCACGAAACCCTTCTCTAAATGACATTAAAAACCAACTTAAGAACGCCTACATAAAAAAAAACTATTTTGACGAGGAATATGTTAATCAACAGATCTATTACCACAATCTAACATTACTCTATTACGTTATTCATATGTAATCTCAATCCAAAGGTCAGAACCGCTTTCAAGCTTTACCATTTAATGATACCGCCAATACTTGAAACCCTGTGTAAGAATGCTAACTACCTGACACTATCCAGTTGAAAGTGGAACCAAAATCTCGTAAATCAGCGGTGCTATTTACAAGACAGACACGACACACGAATGGAAAGCAAACGTAACACCCTGTAGGGTAAAGGTCAGCTGTGGTCACTACCGTCAGTACGTAGTCGCATTTCTCCCCATTTTGGGAAAACACATCCTGTACCTGCAATTTGTCGTATGAAAGTAATGTGATTATTTTTGTAAATATTAAAGACGATACAATGAACGAAGAAAAACAACTAATTGTTAGAAACGACATTACTAAATTACCAGTTTTAATAAAATTACTAAAATTGTTAATTACGAAGTTTCTGATGAAGACAAAGAAGCACAAGATTATAAAGTTAATAAAGTAACAAAAGAAACTGTGACCCACTTGTTGAAATAAGCTTATTAAACCCACGCATTGTGTCAAAGCGCGAATGTATGAAACTTCACAAAATTACGAACTTATTGACGCCCACATAAAAGGCCTCATAAACAAATATTGAGTGGGGCGAATCACGCCGAGTGACGAGTAACACCAGTAGTTAGTAGTTATTCAATTAGCATCACTTGACACTAGTGCTGGTGATAATGTTTGCAAATAGACATGTGGAGAGCTTCATTCATGATTTGGGGCCTCGAAATATTCTCGGAGTTGATCGAAGTTGAGAATAGAATGACTAATAACTTTAAGCAAATACCTAGTATGTATGACTCATAAATACAATATAGGAAACTTATATTTATCTACACATTATAAAGAAGAAGTCAATCATAATGTTTAAAATATTAGAAATACCATTGCAGTTCATAGAGAGACTAATCTTAGCGATCTGAAACTGCTCACAACCTAAAATTGTGATTTCACTCTGGCAGTGTAAGAGGGGTACCGCTGTAGATACTAGTGGAAAATAAGCATCAATTGTTGCAGATGCACAAATGCCTTTGAACATTTATTTATAAGATACTAGCTTACGCTCGCGGCTTTGCCCGCATGGTAAAATCCTTTCTTAGCAGAGGTCTATGTCATAAAACCTATCTGTGTTGTGAATTGCAACCCAATCTGTTCAGAGGTTTAGGTTGTGCGTTGATAGATCAGTCAGTCACTCTTTCCTTTTATATATTTAGATTTTATTTATTTTTTGTATGTAGTGTCTCAAGTTTTAGTTCAGTTTAATATTTTTGAAATTTGATTGAGGTGACAAAAAACAAAATTGTCCACATTGAAATTTAGGTTACGCGTCATTCATCCAACATGTCTGTGGTAGGCCTCTGCAATACTGTGGACTGTGGAATGACCACTTTTTACATAAAAATTCTTGTCACTTCGCATCATAAAAGTCGTTGCATACAATACGCATAAAAACGAAAGTTTTAAAGTGTCAAACGAATCTTAAAATTTCATGTCCATATTTTTATAATACCTAACTATGCGGACCATAAAATTGTCGCGCCGTATGCCTTTTTTGGTAAGTTATGGCCATCAAAAGATGTTTATGTTACTAATTGGGCAAAAACAAGAAAGTAAAGCTTGATACGATGGGATTAACCTCTGCAAAAACTACAAAAACTATACTATTAAATAATGGTAGGTAAATTAGGTCAGATTTCAATAATAGGAGATTAAATTATCATCTATCTAAGTCATGAAAACTCATAGCACTCAATGCAAATGAGGGAGTTTTATTCATAAAAAAGATAAGAAAATTAACATCTAGACGTCTGAGTAACGCTCAACTCTCAACGAAGAAACATGCCTACAGCTTATTAAATTCAATTCCAGATTATGTCACCGAGTCCCAAACAATGATTTTAGACCAATGTATATCACGAAATAAATCTTTATTGCTTTACACATATGGTCGTATATCGGTTGTCAAAGTTAATGATTAGCTCCATAACTCCATATATCATCGATTTAAATAAAAGAACAATAATGATTCAATATTAGAGTATGTAGGCCATAGACACATAATATCTGGCTGTCTGACGTAATGTTTGTTCTTCAATTAAGTGAGTATAAGTTATAACTAACAAAAGTGGTATCAATACGAAATACCAGTGAGTCAGTGGTGTTGTATCTCTAATTACTTATTAGTAAGTATCTTATTACTTCGGGCTAATTCGTAATTTAAGATGTGCAATGGAATCTGATTCAATTTGGGATTCACCAGAATCGAAAATACAAAAAAATGTGCTAAATTCAATCAACAACACGACATCAGAATTTGCATCATCTACATGACACTGATTTGAAGAAATTGACATTGATGAATATTTTAAACATACCTTAGCTGCGGCCGGTGGTTTCGCCCGCATAAATCCTGATCTCGTGGGAAATCAAGATAAAAGTAGGCAATATTGTCCTTCCTAGTTAACTACGAGTACATACCATAAGTTTCATCGCAATCGGTTCAGTGGTTTTTACGTGAAAGAAAATCTAACAGCCATACAACCTTTCACCTTTATAATTTTAGTACGATACCTTTATGTAGACGATTACGGTTGAGCATGTAGTGAATATGGGACTTCTAATACCTGAAATCCAAACAAAAAATATGTTAAAAACAATCTATCTAAAAATAAATTTCAATAATGTTCTCAAGTGCATGTACCGCCTACGTTTAGTACTAAAATATAAAGAACGTCGGAGATGCATTCTGTTGATGCATAATTTACTGAATCGAGAATATAGAATTGGACGAGAAAGTGCTGCAATTGATGAATCAGAGAGTACAGATCACAAGAGATTAAAAATAAAAAAGGGCTCTACATAAATTTAAAGTATTTTGAACGAGCAAAAATCATGGATGACCATTCACCTTTGAATGTACAAGTACTATGTCTTAAAACTACTGAACTATGTAATTCAGACGATACACTTACACTATGCCTTAAATTGGTATAAATGTAAGCCAATAAAAAGATGGTCAAATACCATCACAAGGTTTTGAAAAATTGCGAGAATTTAAAAGTAGGTATCTATGTATATACACAAACATACGTTTCTGAAATTAGGTTATTGGTTTGAGAGCCTCGAAGGATTGTAAAAATATAAATGAATCCAAACTCCTTATAAATTTATCGCAATTCCAACAATATTAAATACAATATAATAAAACCTAATTGAAAAAGGAAATAAATACAATATAGAGGCACAACATTTCGCAAGAGGCCGAGTAATAGAACAGACCACCCCAGCAAGTCGTTGAACCGAACCTGCCGATCAAATAAACCATTCCCAACGATTTATATACTAACGCAATAACAGGCTGGCGGCTAGTGGCTAGGTGCACGTCGACAGCAAAACAAAACGAATGCCCGCGATTAAAAACATTCTACTATTTTACAATGCCATAAAACCACATCAAAGTTCCAAAGGCAACTGATTTGTTAGTCTGTTTTATTTTATTCTACATGTTGTAAAGCTGTCCATGCTGCTATGAATGCCGCTTCGAAATGTACGATTGTAGGATTTGTCTTAATCGCCATTCTCTTACTCTCTGAAGTCGCTCATGACTTAGGATCGTGATCATCACTAGCCGAGGATGTTGGTGCAGTTAAAAGTCTTACGGTCTGCCGCCATTGGTGCCTATCCATTGCTTCTATTTTTTTAATGTTAGAGATAGACTAACTATCAAACGGCCCGCCTGATGGTGAGCGGTTACCGTCGCCTATGGACGCGACGTCTGCAACACCAGTGGCATTAGAGACGAGTTGTCAGTCACAATAAAACCTGCTTTATCCTCCTCTTGAAGACTCCTGTTAAAGGAATAGCTTCTAATCGCCATTGAAATTACGAAAATTGAAAAGGCCTTCCTATCTTTCACTTCACGTCTAAATTCTAAATGGCATTGCAATTAAATAGTTACTAGATAATTATTTTAATGCCTGAATGCCACCGACATTGAGATAATTGGGAATAATTCTATAAGTCATTTATGGCAGCTAAACATGTAATCATCAAATTGGGTATTTAGTTACCAAACATAATAAAAAGCTTCAAAACTTTAACCCTATTTCGGTGCCTTGACCCCGAGAGAACGTGCGACAACAATGGAGCGAAATAATAAGTGGGTTGAAAAGTTAAACTTTTTTGACACGCAAGGTAGTAATTGAATAAAAGATGAACCATCCTAAAATTCGCGCAAATTACACGACACTGCAGATGAAGTTATTTAAGAACTGGAAACGTTTATTGAGGGAATACAAAAAGTGACTAAGGCCCTATAAAATGGTCAAGGGCTTATTGTGCAAGATTCGATTAAATACGAGTAAAAAGCGTTTTTGAAGACTGTTGCAATTACTAAAATTAAACCAATTACGAAAGGTGCAGTATAAGAAACAAAGGATTTCGCCGTAAATGATGAATTAAGCAACACCCCAAGTAAGCCGAGAACGCTAATTTCTATGAACAAAACTGCTGTTGTTATGACTGACAGACAAACCGCAATTAGCACGGAATAATTAATCTACATTCCGGTTTTGAGAATTATGTAAAGCGAGGAGTTTTTATTTGATGGATGATTTTTTGATAAAGAAAACGTGTACAAATTAAACTGCAAACGATTCAAAATGTTATATCTAATACACAAATTATTCAATATTATACTGTCATCAATTCTCTTACAACTTTGTCATTAATAATATTTTTTTGAATAATACGAAATAATTAAATTAAATAATACAATTCCAGATATCTCTTTAAAAAATAAAGTAAATTATCAAATTAATAATATCCCATTTATGGACACATGCCTTATTATTTACCCAGTTCAAAATTAATTAGGCTCATGACACACGTTAAAATTAAAGGCTCGAGAACACGCATGTCCCAAAAAGCTCGTTGCTCGTTAAACCACGAAGCCTTGAAATTGATCCAACCGCATCATAGGTGTGCATGTCAACCTACTTTCCGGACAGCTTATATTAAAATTTATTTAAAATAATTAAAGTTCAATTTTGATTGACACGCCTTACGCTTAAATTGAAAACTGAAACTTGACCAAGTGAAATCCATGTCTATAAATGGACACATGTCAACAATGACTTAAATTGTTGTATTTTAATATTAATCCGATTTGTGGTTTATTAAGTTGCGATATAATTAGGTCCTTTCTCTTGGGAATTAAGCCTTTAAATGCATAATGCTACCGGCTCGATGTATTTCGATGGCGGAACAGATAAGTTAACAGGAAAAGTAGCTTTTGGAAGCTTTTGACTCATACCTACGTATAAGGTACTCGTATAACGCTTAGCTGTTGAATAATCTTCGTATTATAAAAATGTTAATATAACTGAAAATGACTAGATAAAAACTGATACAGAAACTATAGTGACTAGTTGAAAGCTCTAATTTTAGCTAATAAATTAGTTTAACTACATAGGTACATAGAGTGATTGAAGGCAGTACCATCATAGTCAAGGGAATAATGGATAAGCAGTTTAACTTAGATATTATTATATGATTTATATTAGCATTAAGATACCGAGCTTATTAAGCTTCTTTGTCTTTGTTTTTCTTTGTATATGTATTTCAGTTATTTATACGTAAATGCATGTATTTTTAAAAAATATGTGGAAACAATATTACTAAGTTGCACGTAATAAAAATATCTTTCAGAAGACGCAGCAATAAAAATACATTGGAAACTTTATAGGTACTATAATCTTCACACATGTCGTCCCACTGATCTGGTCACAGTAAACCATTGAAAAGGAAAGTGAACTACATACAATAAATCCTGCAGGCATAGAAATACGTGAGCCTCGAGCAGAATACACCTTGATTTGTGATCACATCCTGAGGACAAGGGCTTCTCAAAGTTTGCGCCACGGAATTCTAATATACTGCAATAAGGAGGACATTCTTGATAATAATTTGCGTGTAAGCTACGTACAAAATATAGGTATGAACAATTACATTTCGAGCGCAGGTGTGAAGGGTATTGTTGAACTTATTTCTTTTGATTGTGTTTTTTTATGTGATGAACGCACACGACGCACCGCGTGTTCAGCTAATTTGGATATGGAGGTAAGATAGATAGAATACGCAAATAAATTGGTATCTATTACTGTATTGGTTGGAGTGAGTGATGATATGACGGATAATAGAATGGAAGAAAATGTGTTATTCTGTACCATGAGAAACATAAGGACAGGAAGATTATGAACTCATAGAAGATTTTTTTATTCATTGTATGATAGCCAAAAGAAAAATAAAATCACAGTCATAATATGCTAATAAGTAGAAGCAGTAATCATAATATCGTTAAAAGCGATTCTTACAATCCGAGGATATTGAAAAAAATATTAATCACAACAGTTACAACTACACAACAACAAGGTTAAAGATTAGGACTACGAAGCAAACATTTAAATTAAGAACATAAATATATACTAAATAGTAGAGTGCCTAGGATTATAAAGGTTTGGGAATCCCTGCCTTAGGTGGTATTATAATGATATTTATGGATATGTGAAGTGAGATTACAAAGTCGATGATACACTACTTACTCGGGAAGAAATATATTTTGAAATACACTTTATGTTATAGAGTTTACGATAAATGGTATTTAGAATTAAGAATGAGGATGATTTAAATACGTCTTTTAATGTCTAGATTTACCATTAATTATTTCCAAACTTCCTAAAGTTTTTATTTTTAGTGCTATGGTCTTTTCAGGTAAATTGAAGACTTTTAATATATGATTAAAATAGGCACATTATTTTTATATTCTAGTTAACACTATCACTCCTGATATCTCGCGGTTTTGCCAAATCCGCGTGGCAAAATCCTTTCGTAGCGGAGGCTTATATCACGGTAAAAAGACTTATATTGTTACTGGAAGTCATACATATAATATACCTATAATCAGATTATACATATATATTTACGCAAAAAGCCATATCTAAGTAAATAATTTAGTAAATAAAAAAGCTATGAGAAATGCAAGCCCTCAACAACAAGCCTCATTAAAAACTAGTCAACTTTTATCCAAATCATGTCAACCGTGCCCAAATTGTGTTTCCAACACTTTAAACCCCCTCAATAGAGAAGTTAAAATGACTATTTGATAGAATAAGGGTTATTGAACTCCATAAATGGCTGTTACCGACGCACAATAGACAATCTGATCTATTCAGGTCCCATCGGATCGTTTGTGCGAAAGGAAAAGAGGCGTAGCTATTGCGGGCGGCTTGTGTGCAATATTATTATACTCAAATAGGAGCCTATTTCATTTCAATAATTTATAAAAAGGGGATGGCATAATGGTTTTACATATTAGCAACTGAGCTAGGTATATACTTGCACGAATATTTGGACTTTCATTTCTACTTACCATACTTGTCAGGATGGTATCCTTCCCTTATTGCACACAGTACTTACAACTTTTGCAAATTTTAATGATCAAAACCAACCCAGACCGCATAATATTTCAGCACGTAAATCTATGAGAAAACCAGATAAACGAGAATGAAATATTTTTTACCAATTTAAATCTAACTGACCAGATGGACAGAATTAACAGGAGCCGTATGCTACAGATTTGGTCTAAAAGTCCTAAGCATAATTTAGTTCGCCGTAACGCCATCACTCTTTTCTTTCCGCACAATCTACTGGTGTTCCACAAGGGCCTGGAGCCGCTTACTTCTTCAAAACGTTATTGTATTCGAATCTCAGACGCTCGCGCTGATATTATCAAAACTCTTACATCTTTAAGAACTTATATTAATGAATCAGTAAAGGCAGTTTGGATTTGAATAAAGTGTGGAAGATAACATCTATTAGCGGTAGGTGTTAGAATAATTAATTTTGTTTTATAGAGGGGATATATTGAAAGAGGTAACGTTTAGTATTATGACAATCGGTAACTTGTACTAAGTAGACGTTGTATCTATGGCAAGAATAAAAACCTGTTGATGTAGTGTGTACATTGTAGTCGAAATGAGACATTAACTTAAAATTAAGCATAATATAAAGTGGTTGATAAAAAAACTTCTGTTAGCTGTAGTATTGTTAGTTTGTTTTTCTCAATAAAGGCCCATTAAAAAAGCATAATATAATGTTGGGTTACACTGTTTCCCATAAGATTTTGAAAGTAATCGTTAGGTCATTTTGCGAACCTTGTAAATAAAACTAGCACATGATATACAATGCCAGATATAAAGATACAATGGCAATTAGTGAAATTAAAAAAATCTTTTTAAAAACAGGCTTTTATAATCTAGCACCAAAGCGAATCAAATGAGCCCAAACTCGATGGGTAGCGTTGCTTAATTACGGAGTTCCTATGGCCACATTCCAGCTCCATCATCAGATCAGCTCGATGTCGTAATAATATTGCATTGTCATCCGATTTATACACGCATGCAAAATTTGAGCTCAATCAGAAATCGGGCAGAGGGTCAAATAAAACTCACAAGATTTGATTACAGACAGACAGACCGACAGACAACGGACAGGTAAAAGTAAATAAAAGCTTGTAAAAACATGATCAGAGGTGGCAATATTAACGCTCTGAAAGGCTGAGTGAATGAATAAAGACTAAGCAACTTTCATGTCACCACATTGTCAACGCCTTATTAATTAAGCTTCTAATAACGACAATGTGACATTCGATAGTCATCAGAGAGACATTAGACACTTCATAGAATAGATGTTGTTTGTCTGTGATCGATGAGGGTGAATCCTGAGAGACAAAATTTTACGTGTCTGGGGGAATAAACTACCCGTAACATAAAAATTCTACCCAAGGATATTTTTTTTCTGTTAGTTTAAGGTTTAATCTACTTAATGCATGATAGATATAAGGTAAAATCTAGCTGCAAGTATCTGAAAAAAAATGTTAAAGCCCTGAAATTTGATTACCATGGGGTGTCCCTTACACTTTTTTGGAACAAAATATATTTTTTACACCAATTTATAAACGGAATTTTATTAATTGTTGTGATGTTAGCTGTAAAGGGTGAACTGTTATATGATCAAAAAAATACGTGAAGACTGTACTCAGCGTAGTTTTAGAAAAAAACACAAATTTAGGTTTGTCCCCGGACAAAAAGTGATTCCCATGGCGCGCGACATAACTACCCACATTTCACAAACCACAAGACTTAGAAGTTTGTACTCACGCTGTTGGCTAACTTCAATTGCGCTCTAAACATCGTGAAGAGAGGTTGCTCCTCTCGTTGTTATAAACTGGATTTACGAAGGTGAGAAATTGATTACCGTGGTTTTGGTTCACTAGATCATTGATTACCATTTCCATGTTTAAAAATATTTTTTTATCCATTACGGTTTTTTGACTAGGGTGTGCAGTTAGGAAAAGGGTATTGTTTATCATATATTTTATTATTATTGGTCTATAATTATGGTATTTAAAAATATTGACAAAAAACTATACAATTTTGATTTCCATGGTACTGATTCTCGTGGCGTTTTACCACGGTGATCAATTTTCCCCTGAGTTTTCTTGCGCATTCTTTCACTTTTTACCCAACTACAGCGAAGCCGCAGGTATGGAAGTGATTTTGAGAGTTTATATTTGTTTATTTCATTATTTCAGATGTTTTTTTTTATATTGTATACATCAGATTTTTTTTATATTGTACTATAGTAGACAGCCGCTCTGGCTTATGCGGCACCATTATATCCCCACATTAAAATAAGTCGCTCAGCGAGCTATGGAGAGGGCTATACTCGGGGTTTCTCTACGTGATCGAATCGGGAATGAGGAGATCCGAAGATGAACCAAAGTCACTGACATATCTCCGCGGATCAGGAAGCTGAAGTGGTAATGGGCAGGCCACAGAGCACGTAGAGCGAATGGCTGATGGGGTCCAAAAGTTCTCAAGTGGCTACCACGGACAAGCAAACAACAAAAAAAGTTTATATATGGAGGTCTAAAGATGAGGTTTATGTTTAGCAGTAGACGTCTTATGGCTGAGATGATGTATGATGAAAAAATAAAACGAAACTATGGGCTGACTACAACTTCAGTCCAGATTAACCTAACTAATGATAAATGTACAATCTGATGACAGCTTCTGGAGTGAATACTGTCAGTGACTGTGATTGAGAACTTAATTTTATGTTCTAGGACTATTTATTCAATATTTTTACATTTTTTAAGACAGCAATATGTTGATTTTATTTAGTTTACATAATTATTATATAGAAAGCCAATATAGACCATTTTATACTTTATTTTTGGTGTGTATTTGTTTGGATCACCGTTTTTAATATTTCTATTTTATATGATTAGTATGTAGAGGTCAATATTTAAATAATAACATAGAATTCAAACAAAATAGTTTTAATTTTGATTCCCATGCCACACTTTATTGATTCCCGTGGCATCAAAAATTTAAATTTAAATATCTTCTGAACAAAACAAGTTATATTGATGCCTATTTGATGGATGTGCTTATAATTATGGGAAATTTGATGTTTTACATGTAAAATTCAATAATACTTTGATTTAAAATCTGCCACGGAAATCACTTAAATACGCCCGATCTCAGGATTTACCCATGAACGAAAGTTTTGGCTTAATTAGAGGTGATTATTCTAAGGGAAAGTGGTCGAAGCGGTCATGTGATGATTGGAGCTCGTAATAGTTCAATTTCACGTTTAAAACTTTAGTAGTTCATATAAGACATTGTATGTATTTAATGCAGTTGCAGTTCCAGTATAAAGTACATTCTGTGTACATAATTATATTAATTATCATTATGGAAATTGAGTTTTACACATAAACATTTATTTATTTATTTTTCTTATTCATCTTTTTTTTCTGTTTAAAAGATCTTCTAGGTATCACTATTAGAGTTATTATTTTTATAAAAGTTCTCACAGTTAATAAGAGTATACCTATAGTATATCTACACTATAGAATAATTTATTGCATATCAAAAAATATATGTACCTCTATAAACAAATTTACCGAGCTATTATACTTATTATGCTATGTAAACCATCACAGTTATAGGCAATTCATTACAGACAACGTGGGATCGGAACAGGATACATGTAATACTATAAAATATTTAGCAATGAATATTACAAGAACCAAAATTTAGAACATTATTTACACCTAAATAGTTACCAGTCAGTATTCGCTTTCGAAAACCCATTCAAAGTAAACAAAAACGATTTGTGTCGCTTACATTCTTGGTTTCCACGAGCGAGGCAAGGTCGCTAGCGTATTGTTTGGTGACCACTGAAGGTTCGAGTTAGCAAGAAATGTTATAACAAAGGATTATTGGAGAGCTCAATATCATTCCAAGGTTCATCATTGTTGATATTTATGTTTAGTTGTAATTGTGATACGTCTGTGCATGATTCAGCATTACTAGTAGTCACTTTTCTTTGGATTAATAATTAACTAAGTAGTAGCAGCCCGAGGTTTCAACTCGTATGTCCAAATCTCAAGTCCAAAATCGGAACGAAACGTAGCCTGTGTCCAGTTTTCCAGCCATCTAGAATCCGAGTTTTATCGCAAGAAGTTTTTGCATGAAAGCATAACAAATACACACTCGCTGACATAAAAACATTTACCATTATAATATTAGTACGATTCCATTGGTGTGCATTTATTATTATAATCAGCCCATATCCACTTACTGCTGTGTATAAACCTTCTAGTATTCTCGCACACTTTTGGTCCTGTAGCCTCATCCATCAGCTTTTACCAAAGCTGTTCGACATCAACCAAACTTCAAACAGAAAGAGGTTTTGTACTGCTTAAAAGGAATACACGTTTCTCTTTCTCTCGAGATAAATTCTTATCTTTAACGAACGCGACGCGAATTGAATCCACAATCTTTTCAATTTTCACTAGATAACTTCGTATACATTCGTATATGTCACAATTCCCAGTGCAAATACTACACGGTGCAATGAATAGCACGGAATCGTCCACATTAGTCGCAGGCATGCCTTATCTAACCGCAGACTGAGGTAACACGAGCTGATAACATTCCACGTGTGCTCTGGATGGCTATTTATGTGCACGGAAGAGGGCAATCGTATACTCATCCACTTGTTGGAGGAAGGATTGAACACTCAAATTTTAAATGAAGAATCTTCTTAGAATTTCAATCTTCTAATTACCCCTGATTACTCTGATGTGCCAATGTGTGATGTGTGAAAAAGCCAATTTCCAGAAAGCTTCAGCCTCAGTTGCTCTAGTAGTTACTCTGTCTGCAAAGCGCCTTTGATTTCTCGTGTAATGAAACAAATAACCTATGAACAAATACGCTATCTACATAGGTATAGGAAGATGCTCAAAATAATGTGAAGTGGAAAAAAACAACTGAAAAGCAGACGAAATAGTGGCCAAGGTACTTTACTTACAATTGGTCATAATATTAATTATCAAGTCCTATTCTTGACACAAACCCAAACCCAAAGACAACACTCAGAGTTCAGTTGAATTTTATCAGAAGAACATTTATTATAATTAAAGGTTTATCGCATTTTTTTTTCTGGAGAACCGAAGCATCCATATGGCCTGCAGTCCTGTTATTTGTTATATTTAATCCAATTTAATAAGGAACCGATCGTTTTCCCTAACTATAAATACATAGGTAAATGATTTCAGTTAAACCGCTGCACCAGTTATCCAGTTATCACTCAGTACATTGGCTATCTACCGCAGTAAGTACATTGATAACGTGAACTGGAACTATCGCATTACACCACAACTTTGGTCACGGTTAAGAAATTAACGACGTTAACATTTTTAATCATAATCTGTGTCGATTTTAAGCAAACGGAATTGTTTCCCATTTCTATATTAATCGCTGCATCATAAGTTTTATTCGCTGGAATGCTTAAATATTCATTAAATCAAAACTTTAAAGAGATATAAATTATTTGTATATAAAAATAAACATAACATATTATATAAAAAACATAACATAGGCAATCTTCAGTTTAATATTTAGATCTTTCTAAATATGTAATGGTTTTTTAATGAAACTGGAAAATATTTTCGTTTAGAGATATTGTACGAGTAACAAGATTATTCATTTACTAAAGAAATAAGCCTTAGTACATAAATGATCGACAGCTACATATTTCAATATTTTAAACAATTGGTAGTATTTTACATTAATAAAATAACAAAATGGTAAAACTCACGAAGGTCGTAGCGTTTTTTTTTTATGTGATGAAGTAGAAGACGAGCAAGACGCTCTCCTGATGTTAAGAGATAACGGCTGCCCATAATCAGTACCTAGGATTTCACAATTATGTGAAATTCTAGGAGCACTGCACCAACGCTTCTTACTCAAGAGTCATGAGATGTTAAGACTCTTTAGCCCAGTAATTTCACTAGTTACAGTGCCCTCCTACCGGAGCACAGAGATGGTTGCACATCACTGCTCAGGCTGTAGAATAACTGGCACTGTTGGGGTACCCACCTAGTACGTCCGCGTATTTACTTTTAAATGATAAAGGACAAAAA
This sequence comes from Hemithea aestivaria, assembly GCA_947507615.1. Lineage (NCBI taxonomy): Eukaryota > Metazoa > Arthropoda > Insecta > Lepidoptera > Geometridae > Hemithea > Hemithea aestivaria. Next base: position 15,252,355 of record OX382331.1, read on the forward strand.
TATAATTGTCCGAAACCGTGGTTGTGTTATGGTAATAGGTATTCTAAATAATGGTAGATATGAGTTTTCAGTTTTACTCGTGTTTTAAGTCAAACATGTACCTAGCTAATAATACAAACTTCACTTTTCAACCAGACTCCATACATTGTCGGCGAGCGTTATCGGCCCAAGGTCGCGGTGCGCGTGAGTCTGTCAGATTATATGCACAAAGGGAAGAAATATGGCAAGATTAATCTTCCCTTTGTTTGGATTAAATCTTGTGTGTAATACGGCCCTAATATAAGCTCATTTTATATTTGGTTCTCTCTAAATCAAAAGATCTAAGACTGGGTTAATTCGAGGTTTATCCAGAATGGAACTTGTCTAGATTTCACTAGCAAACTGAACAAGCTATTTTTGATTATATGGATTTTAATATTAGTTTTCTACAATCGCAGTTTTTATGAAGATTAAATTATGAAAAGTTTACTAGATTAGTTCTTAATTCCAACATGTAATATTATTACAACCAAAATCATTTTTAAAATATTATATTGTGTCGAACACCCACGATGCCTGAACCTTAAACTGCTACCAAATTATCATTTTTTTAAGTAGGCGTCTGTGAAAAATTTCCACTAAATAATTTGGCTTGCCCACAAGAACAGATTCCATCCACTTTCGCATTTCACCAATTATCAAATTCTTGTACCAACGTGACTTCGATGCCTTCGATACATCTTCCATCGTTAGTTTAACGTGTATATTTATATTCATTGACAGTACTATCTATCTTGCCACTTGCCTGTTCGTCATCAAATCAATTTACATTTCTTGTTTTTAATTAACTCGTTCAAGTCATGTTAGTTTATCTGATCCCACTCGGCCCGTTTTGACCCTCGACCTGTGCTAGCGCCAGATATCCATCTGACCTGCTCGGTTTGACTATTGATAGCTGTTAACAATGTTGTCGATACGATATTTTGAAGAATCAAAGTTACAGCTAAATGTTACTATGTTGCTTTTATCATCTTAGATCAATATGTGAAAGTCAGCATTTGAGGGTTGAATTCATATCAAAGTTACCTTCGAGGCGCTCGTAGTCACATTTATTTAAATTAAATGTTGTGGCTTTAAGTATTATTTGACACTTGCTATTGGGCCCTTTAATGATGCTATTATATTAAAGTTAGCGAATAAATGTTACTTATAGAAAAATTGCGCTTCATTTATTCGACTTGACTTCAAGACCTCGCTACGATAAAAGTCACAAGTCACAACCCTATTAGATAAAGTGCATAGAACGACCTTAATTATGTTTCTATCTGTTTACAGTTGGCCACGATCATGCACGTGCAATATTTCTCTGTGCAATAATGTACAGGCTACCGTAATACCAGCCTTGGTAATAAACTGTCTCGATACTATAATATCATTGTTAATATTGATTGCCTTGTTGTACACTAATATCAATTTGACACGTCTCATTTTAGCTATTTAAGGCTCAACCTTGAGGTACATATTTAGACGTTGATTCAAATAATATTCAATCTTTAAACAAAATATTCGACAGTGAATCAGCTTGCATGTCATTCGCTAACGGGATAACTAAATCTTGGATAATATAACCGGTCTTCCTTACAGACTAAAGTAATAATCTTTACGACATTACGTGTCGACTGTCGCATTATAGAGAGCTTTCATCTGCACATTTCACTTAAACGCTAAAAAGGAAATTGTTAAAACGAGATCGAGAATCGAGACTCCATTGATCGATGGCCCTAAGAAACCTTTTAGTGGCTTCCTGGTCCGGGCAATTACTCCACATTCACACTTCCTTGTTTGGACAAAAGTAACAGGACGTTCGTTATTTAGCCGTATCAGAGTATCGCGACAATAGTGCCATTCCACAAACATAATGGAACTGGTTTATTTATTGGCAACGTTCTGTTCAATAGCTGTTGAGAGAAACCAAAAAAGTATCTCGACAATTTCTCGCTCCACAATTGGATATCGACTTACATAAGCTAGCAGGTAAGAGACTTTTATAAGTGACATCGTGTAATCTATTTTATTCATCTCTCTGATTGCTTTGGTCGTGGCATTCAAAATGATTAATTCAGTAGGTATAGGTCCTTTTAACATTATATCAATACATTAGGAAAAAAATGGCACCCAACAAAAAGCACACGGCCACGTTTCGGCAGAAAGGGAATGAATCATCAAAATAAATCGATTTGATCAACGCTATCAATTTACTTCGTGCAATTTACAAAAAGCAATCCACAAAAGGGTTCGCGAAGCAAAACGATACAAACCGGAGACCCCGCACTCTGCTGTCTGCAGGGAATCGACCTGGCTTCGAGGCTTATCCGGTGTTATTTTACATCACACAACGTTACCAGTTACAACATTCGGCTTTTCGGTTTTATATTTACATACATATTTGTATCCCTCGTAATCCTCTGAGCCTTACTACGCCTTTTTCACTTTCTTACTTCTTACAAAGCCAACTTTAACTATAGGATGAGTGAGTACTTCAAACAATGCGAAATCGGAAGTCGTTTAGCCACATTTTCCTTGGAATCCTATTTGCGCCGTTCGTTGCCGTCCATAAAACTATTAAGAACCATCGACATTGAGGAAGCGGGAGTCGCCAGACTCTAATAAAGGCTTGTTATGCAGAATTTTACTGGAGCATTGCACTGCAGCGGTGCAAACTTGGATAATTAAGGGTCGCCGACCTCGAGACTGGCGCTAATGCTAAATTTCAAACTGGGTTCTGAACTCGGCCAGGACCAGTCTGCTCGCCGTATACATAGAGTCTGTTACGAAATAGAGATAATTTCTGTCTGTGAAAGTAAGTTAACAAGCAATGCTATCACAATAAATCACTTCCCATTCTACTCTTTATCACAAAGACCTTAAAAGCCGAGGTGTGGCCGACATAAAATACCTGCTTAGATTTTGTTTCAACTAATATTAAAAACACGGTTACACTTATGCCCATTTTTGGGATGAGCACAAACCTTTAGATGTAATCTGGTGCCTATAAGTCTTTAACATGTGTCATATTGTGCAGTTTCACATTTTATCTGTCGCGTTACATCTGACTGACCTTCAGGATGGAACGATAAATCTTTGTTTCTTACTCTGTTAGCGTAGGCACATTTTGTGTGGGTGTTTTACTTGAATGTTTAACTTAAATAATAAATATAAATATTGCTCTCTAAACTTTGCATCCGTTACAATATTTGCATACAAAACACAAAGAGCCTGAATTCATAAGTCATCAACTTGGGTGACCGAATTCTCCAGTCATCCAAATAAGTCCATGCCGGGCTTTAGAATGCCTTGTGAATTGTTTAACTAAATACGCCTCAAGGATTTCACATTCCTGGAACAATCTTGGCTAAGAGACGTCACATGCTCAACGCATTGGCATTCAAGTGTCAGTCCGAGTATTGTCCAAAACGGGTCTGGCGTAGAAGCATTACTTTTTTCCGATCGGTGAGACTCCATGGCGCGTCGTAACGAGCATTAAACCAGTTCTACTTTTAATCCCGTCACACCGAACCTGGTAGTAAATGCTCCCCATGCTATTTAACGATTTTCCTTCTGAAAAACTGATGTAAGATAACTGTAATTAAATAGCTATAAGATTAAAATTACAAATTCCAACACGATTTGGTGCATCCTCGTTAAATTATCACAATTATCGACTTTCACTCATATGAGTGACCGATACCATAGTAATTGGTTCTGAACAAGAAACTGCAAGAGATGAAATTATTCTCATTATAATACCATAAGTGGATTACGAAAAAAATGAGTATCACGCGAGACTTTCCTTTCACCTTCTTGGAACGCAGCCCGCTAATTACCGAGTTCATCGGTCTCATGTTACAGTAGAACCTATTTGGCTTTATGTTAGACTTTATATTCCTCGTAGCAAGATTATGGGTTAAGAAAATTCAATCTCAAAACGAGTTTACAGCATGAATAGAAAGAAGCAAACCAATCACAATGATGATTTGCAATAAGCAATGAATATTATTCCACAGTTTATGATTCAATCATGTTCTCTGTTTGCAGATGAAATTGCACTGGAGAATCGATCTGATCAATTGGTTGCGTCATCGTTGGCTGAGTCAGCGTTTGTGCCTATTACAGACGTCTCCCACTCTTTTTGTTGCGCCGGAAGCTTGCAGAAAGTTTCTTAACTAACTCACCTGAATTCAAACCCTTCAGTTATAAGAGTTGAGAATGCATCATTGTAAACTGCAATGTCATTTTTGCCAGTTTAAATTAGTAAACTAGCTTTATCAGTTACAAGTTGACCATAATTTTGCCATGATGTATTTGTGTGGAGACAGCTAAAATAGCAATCCCAGTTAAACTGGTTAAAACGGAAATCTAGGCAGTATTTTAATGAATCACATCCGCGGTTGTCGCAACCGCCAGAGGCAGGTATACCCTTGCCTCGGAGTAAGTAGCCTCATTAATCGGGTACATGCCACTCAGACCCAAGCTCCGCGGCAGCTTAAAGGATTTTATAAAAGGCAACTCAAAGCTTTCTCAAAGTAAATTAGAGACATCCTGCCTTTTGTTTACTATTTAATTATTACTTAACAGGACTAGACGCGCGAGCTCTTTGTAATCAAAAATATTCTTGAAACAATGTTTTGTTTTGTTCGTAATCTTAGTAAAATAAAATTTCTCTTCAAGTAGGTACACTTCTCAGTAAACATAATTGCATGAGCAATATGAATATTACGCAGGATTGACCTTAAATCACAAAATATTTCCATTAACATCTTTTAATTAGAATTGCAGAAATGTACTGATATCGATTCTGACCCCGATATGAACATTTTGGATAGCAGTTTCGTTATTCAAAGCCGTTAAAGGTCTTACAGAATTCTTAAGGTCGGCAATTTTAGTTGGGCAAAGGGCACGACGGTTCTATTATTCACAGTGCATTTAGAGAACCCACTGGGGACTAAGTATTAAGCGAGCAGGTACTAGTTAGCCTCGCTCGACGACATGTAGACACGCGAACTCCTATCGCGGTGAGCTACCGACTGACCTTTGTTGATTCGCTGGTCATTATGCCGTGTCTTGGGACAATTAGTGGAGACGCTGAGAGGCTATTTAGATCGTGTAGTCTCAAGTCTCAGTCCATTTGTGGAGTAAATGGATATAGTAAGCTGTACAAGTAATAATTGAGAAGGAAATTGGGATTATTTTTGGTAGATTAAGAATAATGTTGTCTGACGATATTTCCTTTTCAGTTTTTATCATAATTTAAGTTTTATGGTTATATTATAAATTATAACGTTTTTGTACCTTGCAGTTAGCAACACATTTTCTCTCAGAATCATCAAGATTATTCCAAAAGCATCTGTAATCCGGAATAACTTCCAAGAACAATACAATGTTGCCGGTACCAACTCGGCTTCTAAAGTTCCATGACTACCAGAGGAGCTATTGGCTCACGCAAAACATACGTTCACTATAAACCAGCAGGATTAATTTTTTTATTACATAATAAAATATCAAAGCGAAATGTTCCTTAATTTTGTCGCATAATATTTATACGACAAAGTTAAAGAAAGGCTATTTAACTTTTACGCTCTTTATCTTTAAGAACATCTTGTTCAATCAGCTTATAAAGTAATGAAACTAACTTTTCAAGTTATTTAATAGCTACTCTGTGTGCTTCTTCTAACTACGTATAAATCCTAGCAGCAGCTGCATTTTGCTCAATATTCTATTAGTCTGTGGAATGCAGGATCAGACATACCCAGTGATTACCAGGCCACGCTAGCGGTCAGGTGTTTACCATCCGATCTATTACTCCGTACATGGTCATTATTAGAATTGCGTTTAAGAGCAGTGTTTCATTGTACTGACGTCAAAACAAAAGCTTGTAATCTAGAGTGCTTTTATCGGTAGATAAGGTGACCACAGGTTTTAGGTGCTGCCAATTCTCGATAAACAATGAAAGGGGTTTGTTTGGTTGAACTCATGAAAAACAAGTAGGTACATATTATTTTTGAAGTAGATCAGTCAACCTTAAGTAACCTAACATCAAAAATAAGCAAAAAACGCTAACTTGCACTGGTGGCAATAGCTTTATGCCGACAAAAATAAAAATGTTTTAGAGACATAAACCATAAAACCATACAGTTAAAAGGCATTTCTTAATCTTGCCGCATAATACACAGATGGAATTAGGTATGTACCTATAACAAAAATGAGAAATGCCTATCATCTTGAATTGACTTCTACGTTCTAGGAACATTTCATTTTTGTCGGCTAATAGTGATTGACACCAGTATACATTAGTCAATACGGGCTTAATAACATTAAAGATGGCATATCAATTCTAAAACTGGACGAACTTCTTATAATATTATATTGTGTAATTTGACCGCATATTAGAAACCAATATGACTCAGTATACAAAATCTGAATGTACACTTATCTTTCAAAACCGTGGGTAACTAATGCAACCACTATTTGCATCGAGGTTGATTACTAATGCTATTCATAATCATTTCATTTTATTCAAAGCTGCAATATAAAAGGTCAATGCGCCTATTGCCTGCAAACATTTTGAACAATACATATAATTCGGCGGTAACAAAAACAACGTGCAAGGATAAATATTTACATAAGAATAGATAGAAGGGGCAACAGGATGTTTAGCGGTGGAAAAAACATTGTACCTATACATAGAAAACTATATCATATAGAATACTTTCCTAAATATATTGTCCGAAAATTATTTTCTTTTCCTTGCTTGCGATATAATAGCGATTTAACCGCCAATTGTTACGACTTTAATAATAATATGGTTCTTAGTTCTCGTACAAAATAGAATCTAATCTAATCCAAGTACATATTAGTTAATTTGTCTGATATATTTTATAAGGCTTAAGAAATAGCCGAAATCTAGTTGAAGGCTCCACTTCCAAACTAGTTTCTTTCATCTTTGCGCAAGTCTGACATTTTAGTTTTTGTTATGGTCAGTGTTTTAAGTCTATTCATAGCAGTCATTAGGTCAACGGACTATGAACTTCAGTCCACTTGAAATGTTGGTAATGCGCCTCAGAAATGTTCGTTGCAGTCGGTATTTTCAGCTCCATTTAGTAATTCATCATAATCTTGGATGTAACTCGAAAGGATGACGAGCTTGGAAATAAGAACTGGTACCTATCGAATGTCTTCAATTAGCACACTTAGGCGTTATTTTGCAGAAATCCATGATAATTATTGGTTAATTGGTGTGAAACTAACACTGTTAATATTTTGTCAAGAGCGAATGTCTTCTTTTTGTCATTATCATATTCTTCTTCATCCTTGCTTTCTCATTCTCCATCCTTTATGTGGGCGTTAACATTAACATCATTGTCTCAAGGTCTAAAGTTCTAATTTATAGGTGTTACCTGAATGCCCGGATGCATCTGTTAAATCACCGAATTCCATCAAAGTGAACCCGCCCGGCGTGGGCACTACAAAACGATAAACAAAATCAAGTTTTATCCTTGCCTAATCGGAGATATCGACTGAATCGAAACCTCTAACGTCCTTCCGAAGTAAAAAGTTTGGAGCGTTTAAAGGCTCGTCCTTGTGTCGTTCCTTTGTGGTTCTGTAGCGAGGTTGTATTGCATTCTCCGCATGCTCGACGTGCGTTGAGGCTCGCGGCTCGTGTGGAGCGCTCGGTACTTGGTACACCGCCCCGAGCCCGCCAACATTAAGAGGCTTACAGGGAACTAGGAACCGTTTTCGGGCTCAAAAACCAACAACACGTCACCTTCTGTTTATTTCAACAAATCGAACCTCTCGCCCCACTGTTGACAGGTACCGTTGAATGACCGGTAGTTGACTTTTGAATTCCGAACGTTAGGTTATAAATTAAAAACCTATATTTAAGCACAATAATAAATAATTTCTCAGTTGTTATTGGACACACTAGGTACCCAAAGTAGGGCACCGATAAATAAACTTCATACAACTTTATCAGCGGAGATAAAGTAACTGTCTTACTAACCTGATGGCTCGGCGCAGTCGCTCATAATCCAAGCTGCATTTTAACCTCAAAAAGCACCAAGCACGGTCACGATACGAAGGTCACGGTTATGTCACGTTGCATAATAACACCAAGCTTTAAGACACTATTCACAGGGTTACTGTTAAATGTTGTTATCATAAACACACGAATGCACTGATCGTTGCACGTTTATTATTCAAGAAGCGCGTGAATTCGTTCGAGTTTGTATCGGGGAGCATATTTGTCGTGTTCGGTTTGCTATAGGTTTACCGATGGGGGTTCGTTGTCATATGTTTCGTGTGATTTACGATAAAACATGTCAGCGCGGTGCGGTGCACTCCGCGTGACACGACTAATAATATGGCGGATGGCTTTGGACTAGCGACGTACGCCTGCGCGCAGCGTTGCCTGCCCGCGCCGTCGCGCCGCAGGTAACCGGTAACAAAACAACGCGAACCTGCTGCCATCTACCAGTTACGAGAAGAACTGTTATCTATAACTGCCTTAAAAGGAAGTTGTGGCCGACGCGTTTTTGAGATGACTTAGTAGATGGAGCTACAGTCAAGGATCTATGCGAGAGGATTTATGGATCAATAAAATTAATAGTTTGTGTAGCTTAATGGATGCTGGTGGCTGGATACTGGCTACTTAGCTGCTGCGCTGCATCGAATTAAAGTGCCCAATTTCAGATTTCAGGGCTGATATTTAAAAAATCCTACCTAAATATCTTTCAAGGAAATTTAATAAGGGTAAAAATTAAAAAGGGTTTCTTTCTTAAAAATCCTATTGATATAAAAATTAATTTAAATTTTCTTACAAATTATATTTTCTCGACTTTTCAATTAAAAATAAAAAGATATACCTAAGTTGTAAAAGTACATACTTCTTTTCTTTGTGTAGATAGGAATAAATAACTTTTATGCAATGCATCAACTTTATTGCATAGGAATAAACTTCAACCTCGATATTGCATACAAAACTAATAAATAAATTAATAATTATGTAATTTCGGTCACGGAAGGTAATATCACGGTCAATATCATAACCAAGGCGAGTAGCAGGTTTAACGCAAATCAATTTAAATATAATGTGCATAAATGCATTTTTTATTTGCATTTTATTGTAGTTTTATGGCCATTAATGCATTTTCAAAGATTGAGCCGAAATTACTAAGAAAATATTCCACAATGGAACATGCAAGACAATTATTATTTATCAAGCGATGATAAAAATATCTGCGTTAAATTTAAAGGGAATTAAATGCAATGCCGTCCCAATTATTCCCTGAGTAACATTCAGGTGTGTTAAGTTTTTTGTCTAGACCGAAGACGCTTTAAGTTTTTAATAGACATAGAATCTTCTTCTTCCTGCCCTTATCCCACACTAGGTAGGGTCGGCACAACGTTTTTCTCCTCCATTCTGCTCTATCATCCGTCATATCTTCATCCACTCCTCTAGCACGCATATCCTCTTTCACACAGACACACTTTAATAGACATAGAATGTGGGGTACTAACTACTGAGCATGGGGGGTGGGGCTTACGCTTACGCTTTCAGGGTTGTGACAATCCCCCCGCTTACATGCTCTGCATTCTTCCATTGCTTAGCTGTAGGTGTAGCGTTAGTTTAAGCCTTCCTAAGTGATCCTTCTGATCACCTAGGAGCACAACGGTCTTAGGGGAGAGTGCAACAGTCATGTAGATCCCTAAGACAAGTCAGAGGGATTACCTGCCCGTGGTGCCACCTGCTATTGGTCTAATTCCATCAGAAATAGACAGAACTGAAATCTCCTGACGTGAAGACCACAGGGCATCAGTGGCTGTGTCCGGTGGCACGACTCACACTAAAAACCTGTGAGGGTCGGTAGGGGGGCAAAATTGGGGGGGAATCTTTATTTAGGGAGGGGTGGGGGGTTGGTACGGGGAGGCCACCCGCGTAATAAAAACCTGGTCGGTCCAAGGGGCATATGTGACTGTGCTCTGAGGCGGCGACTCACACTAAAATATGTGAGGGTCGGATCAGGTTAGGGAGGGGGGGGGGGGGGCGCGGAGGGAGGGGAGGTCACCCGCGTGTTTGTGCCGTGCGTGGAGACCCGTAAGGAAGGAGGAAGGGATCCTGGTGGCTGAGCAGTGTACAGCGCGGTGGTTGTCGTTGTGCTCTGCAACACTCCTCTTTGGCCCTGAATTCTTCTGAAACGGGAGGTCGCAGACTAGCCACCTGCGATCAATCGGCTGAGGCGTCCGGTCAGACGGCCGCTAGGCGAGTGTTCGGGAAAGGAGGGGTCCGCAGGCGGCGGTGCGCGGCTTTCGATGTCTTGGTTAGATGTCGACTGTCTCGTGCCGTGCGGTCTCGTGGGCACTCTTTTCTTGAATGCTATACTGGATTGGTAGCCCTGGTGTCTATATAGGCATCCCCAGTGTTGAGGACTCCGTGGAGGGTGGGGAGCCAATCCGGCGAAAATTTTTATACAAGTTTTATGGATAACAAAATCAACAAAAAAACCATAAAACAGGATGACCGCAAGGGCGTCAAAAAGGACAATATGTCATTAGGCGGGAGGGCAACCGACCGCACTACGAATGGGCAAAGGCAGGGTCATTCCGGACAGGGGACTAGTGGGCAGTGTGGCAGACAGCCATGCATACCCGCTGGGACGACTGGTACGGGAGACGCCCAGCCAGTTGCCAACATTCAGGAGAGCACTCATGCAGGTCGTACCGTGCAGGGGACCGTCGGGCTGCCTGGCATCCAGCCGGGCTTGACCGTCGGGACGAATGTTTCGAGAGGCAAGCATCGAGGAGCTATTTCCAAGAGAATGAGCGGGGCAGCCAGGCGCAAAATGTTGCTTGCTAAGCAGACCCGCACATTCTCAGGGCAGAGTGCACCAGCCGGGGCAACTGCAGGGACGGCAGGTGCGACTATCGCAGCCGCGAAAAGAGCCAGGGAGTCCAGCGAGGAGCAGCCGTGCAATGCACCCAAGAAACCGAACCTGAACAGAACGTTTAGGGGCGCGCTCTCGGGATGCAGGATGGCAGTAATCCCGCAGGACTTCCCGGCATCCCAGATCACTAATGATGACGTAGGACCGATCGTAAGCGCCCTGTGGCAGAGGATGATCGGTCAACAAGATCCGCTGCCCCGATTCAGCGTCGGGACGGTCATCGCGGGGGCACTACATGTGTTCTGCGAGGATCAAGAGTCGGCAGACTGGATCGCCGGACTCACTGGAAGGACGATCGGCAGCCTAACACTGAAAGTCGTTAGTGCCAAAGATCTGCCTAAACCGGTGAAGATGGCGTGGAAGTCCAAGAACGTGTGGATCACAGATCTACCCAGCGTTCTGTCGATGTTGCAGCGCTTGAATCCTGCGCTAAGGACAAGTGACTGGAAGGTAGTAGACACTGTCATCGAGGCGTCTGGCGTGAGAAGGATTGTCCTTATGGACAAAACTTCTGCGGACTTTATAAAGGCTCAGGACTACTGCCTCTACGCTGGCGTCGACAAAAGCTATTTTAAGCTGCTGGAAGACGAAAGTCAGTCGGGGGATATAGGCGCCGCCAGCGCAGGGGCAGTGGCCCCGCCACTTGCTCCACAGGGCTCAACAAGCGACGGAGGGGCGACGGGCAGCCAACAGCTGACTACCATCGGGGACTGCCCAGTTCCCTCACCGGCCACATCCCAGCTCACCGAAGACCTGCTGGGTGAAATCGGCGATCTGCTCCTGTCGTCTCCTCTCCCCGACATGGAGGCGACGGTGGAAGACAAGGACGCAGGCGGCAGTCAATAATCGACTGCCGAAACCCCCATTCAAGATCACCAATGGCGGGAATAAGGTGTGTACAAATAAATCTACATCACTGTATAGCGGCGATGGCCTTACTCAGCCGTCACCTCAAGGAACTTAATTTCGATATTGCCCTGATACAAGACCCATATGTTAGTACAAATGAAAGGGCAAGGACTTGTGTGTATGTCAGAAATGGAATCGACGTCATGCCCTTGCCTGATCTATGTTCCAGGGACCTTACAGCCGTCAAGGTAATTACAGGGGAAGGTAATCGAAAGGTCGTCGTAATGGCTTCGGTTTATCTCGCATACCCAACTGAGGAAAGGCCCTCCTGCGTGAGGGCAATGAAGGAACTCGTAGAGTTTTGCGGTCGAGAGAACCTGGAGTTAGTAATGGGGTGCGACGCAAATGCGCACAACATCATCTGGGGGAGCTCGGACACAAATAGTCGAGGAGAAGAACTATATGAGTACCTGGTAAGTTCTTCAATTCATTTACTAAACAACGGCAATGAGCCTACTTTCGTGGACTCAAGGCGTGCTGAAATTATAGATATAACTATGGCCACTAATGGTATATATAGGAGAATCACTAACTGGCGTGTATCTGACGAAGTTAGTGGATCTGATCACAGGTATATCTGCTTTAGATATGTTACAGAGGACTCGATCCCTAGTGTACGCAGAAGAAATCCCAGACACACTGACTGGAAGGTGTACACTAGAGAACTTAAACATGAACTCGGATCGGTCAAAGGTAAGTTAAACTCTACGGTTGATATAGAGCTTGAAGCTGAAAGAATCAACAGAGCCATCAACACAGCATGGTACGCAAGCTGCCCAGAGAAGGTAGCAAAAGGAGTAAAGGTTCCATGGTGGACGCCAGAACTAAAAAAGAAAAGACAGACTACTCGCCAAGTAGGGCTTGCAACCGATTATTCGGTTAACCGAAAAAACCGATTAACCGACCTATTTAAAACCCGGTTTTTATACGGGCAGAAAACCGATTTTTTCGGTGTTTTCGGTTTTTTTTTTATTGCTATGAAATCTTATAAAAGACTGTCTTTGTGCTCATTTTCAATAAATGGACTCACAGACAGACTCCAATAAGTGCCACCAGTCGTCCATTACATATAAATTCAACAAAAAGGCCTCTGCACGTTGGAATTTTTTGTCTCCGTGTGGCGGACTTAAATCATTTCATTTCAGTAACTATCGTTCTTCAACATAAGCTTATGTTTGCGAGCGATAAACGCATATAAAATGTCTCAACGCATATAAAATGTGTCATGTGTCTGTGTTCTGAGTTCTTATTATTAGTATTATTCTGAGTAGCATCATCATCATCTCAGTCATTGGACGTCCACTGCTGAACATAGGCCTACCCTTTGGACTTCCATATGTACTGGTTGGAAGCGACCTGCATCCAGCGTTCTCAGAATCCGACGACCTTATTAAGGTCGTCGGATTCTGTGTATACTCTTACTTAATTGCGAATAACTGTATCATTAATCATTAAAACATGATCAATCATCCACTCTGGAGCGATTTCACACAGCACACGCGTGGTTCCGCTTCTTTATGTTTCTAATTCTGCGGCCGACTCTCTCTCTTTCTCTTCAGTCGTGGCCCGTGGCTGAGGATTGTGGTCATCACTGGTTATGGACGTTGGTGTTGTCACTCGTCTGACGATTTGCCTCCACTGGTGCGGTGCCTATCCATTGTATCCCTGACGACCGAGCAAAACTTGGTAGGAGGCAGGCCCTTCTTTTGATCACCCCAGCTGGTGGGAGAGCGACCACGGGCTCGTTTGCCTTCCGTATTCCCAACTAAGATCAGCTTTTCAAGCCTCTCGTCTCCCCTCCTGACTATGTGGCCAAAATAGGTAAGTATTATAGCAGATAGTTGAGAGGCGGGATACGAAGCTGCGATAGAATTAGATGCATTGGTGCGATTGGCAGTCCACGGTATCCGTAGCATATGCCTCTAACTTCAAATCTCGAATGCATCAATCCTTTGTCTCTCTAGAGCTCGTTTTGTCCACCCCATATAGAAAAATCGGATATACCAGGGCGCGTGTCAACCGGGTCTTTGTATCATTGGATACCCCTTCTCATCCAGATGTTATTGAGTCTGCTCATGGTATCCTTAGCCATACCTATTACCTATACGCCTCTTTATCTCCGGTGCGCAGTCACCATCGTTGTATATATTATGTATGTGCGCCCAGATACACATAATGGTCCACAATGTCAACCCCTGGGATTATGTTGGTAGTGGGATGTTTTCCGGCGCGATCTACTATCATAATCTTCGTCTTGTCTCTGTTTACTGCGAGGTCCATGCAGTTGCTCTCAACTTCGAGTCTTTGGAACAGCTCCTGCATGTCTTCTACAGACGTCGACAAGATGACCGTGTCATCATCAGCATATCTAACATTTGATATGCGTTTACCGTCTATCGAAAATACCTTATCCCTGTTTTCGAGCACCTTCCGGATAATAAATTCTCCACAAATGTGCACACTGCACAATGTGCAGCGGCCGACAATCACGGTGATATATTCACATTTTTACATTAAATTAAATTGTCATAACGCGGTATTACGCGGTATTTTATTCCACTAAATAATTAGTGGAATAAAATGATGCGGAAAGGAAAGCGCGACATCTAGTTTTAGTTTAGCAAAATATTGTACTTCATTTCACAGATTAGTCAATATTACTAATTCGGAAGTAGTTTTTCGTCGGAATAAAAGAAAATTACCTTTAAAAGGTTGTTTTTCACGAATATAATGTAGAGTTTGCATCTTTTCTTTATTGAAATGGTTAATTGTACAAGGATATATGTACAAAGTAACCATTTTTATCTTTTTATTGTTTTTTTATTAAAAAAACGATCAAAAACCGAAAAACCCGAAAAAACCGATTAACCGGTTTTTAAAAATCCAAAAACCGAAAAAACCGGTTTTTAAATTTGGCCGGTTTTTGCAAGCCCTATCGCCAAGTCTTCAATGAGGCAAAGTCTAAAAAGTGCTTCAAAGAATATTCACGAGCGCTAACTGAGTACAATCTGGCGGTACGCAAGGCATACAGAAAATCGTGGCAATCTCATTGTCAGGACATTAATACAGTCCCTGAAAGCTCGAGATTAGTTAAGGCAATATCTGCAAGCAAGAGCATAACTCTAAACGCTGTTAGGACCAAGGATGGGAAACTAACGGAAACAGGTATAGAAACGCTAAGGATCATGACAGAGACGCATTTCCCAGACTGCAGAATTCATGATACTACGGATACAGATGATCACATGCCTGCATCAGAACAGAATCTGAGAACAGTGAAAGCAGACTGGGACACTGCTAAAAAGGTAGTAGAAGAACGAAAACTTAATTGGGTTGTGCAAAATTTCCAACCGTTCAAAGCACCGGGACCAGATGGCATATACCCAATACTACTACAACGGGGTCTTCCCACAATAGGCCCGCATCTCATGCGGCTCTTTAAGGCCTGCATAGCCTTTGGGTTTATTCCAAAGATATGGAGAGAAGTAAAGGTAACATACATTCCTAAGCCAGGTAAAGAAAGCTATGAAGAGGCTAAGGCTTTTCGTCCAATAAGTCTCTCATCTTTTCTACTAAAAACCCTGGAGAAACTTGTAGATGAATACATAAGGGATGGTCCTCTGACAAAGAAACCATTTCATAAGCTACAATGTGCCTACCAATCCGGGAAGTCTACTGAAACCGCATTGCATTACGTAGTCACTAGAGCAGAACAAGCTATTGACGGTCAAGAGATTTGCGCGGCGGCATTCCTAGATATTGAGGGAGCATTTGACCGCACAACTTTTGAATCGATTATGAAGGCCGCCAATGAACACGGCATTGACCGTACCCTATGCAAATGGATTGATTTCATGCTGAGGGGAAGGAGAATAGGATCCTCTTTACTAGGGGATGAAATTTATGCGACAACTACTAAAGGCTGTCCTCAGGGAGGGGTATTGTCACCAACACTTTGGTGTCTGGTGGTAAACTCCCTTCTTACGAAATTAAACAGAGGAGCATGCTATGCTGTAGGATATGCAGATGATGTAGTAGTAATGATCAATGGCAAATTTCCGGAAATAGTATCGGAACTTTTGCAAAAGGCTTTAAAGATAGTGGAAGAATGGTGTGATATTAACCATCTTTCCATAAATACGAGCAAAACTACGATTCTTCCTTTTACAAGGAAGAGGAAGCTAGGTAATTTAAAAAAGTTACGTTTATTTGGCACAGAGCTAGAATGGGCTACCGAAGTAAAATATCTCGGTATGACCTTAGACAAGGAGCTCACATGGAATCTGCACGCCAAAAAGGTGACAGAAAAAGCTATGAGAGTTTTCAATATGTGTAGATCAGCATATGGCAAGACCTGGGGACTTAAGCCCAAGGTACTTAACTTCATCTACACTTCAATGGTGCGCCCAATACTAACATACGGCAGCGTAGTATGGTGGCCTAGAACCGAACTTACGGTTTGTAAAAGGGAACTAGGCAAAATTCAAAGGATGGCCACTGTGGCTATCACAGGAGCGTTTAAGACTACGCCCAGTAAGGCGCTAGATAGAATCCTAAACCTTAAACCTCTTCATCTAATCATTCAACAGGAGGCAATCAAAGCCTTATACAGACTCCAAGCTACAGGAGTTCATGACTTTAATAGGCCAACAACAAGGCACACAAAAATGAAGCTCAATGAAGAGCTACAAAGGAAGATGATTATGATCAGCGACGTAATGCCGCACATTAAAATCTTCAAAAGGAATTTCAAAATACATGTTCCCTCAAGGGAAGACTGGAAGCAGCAACTACGCACACAAGACGCAGAATGCTGCATATGGTACACGGATGGTTCAAAAACCGGATCCGGTACAGGGGCAGGTATATACTCGGAAACTATCCAACTCTGGAACAGTCTGGGTCAATACACTACCGTCTTTCAGACAGAGATGTATGCTATTATAGCATGCGCTAAAGAAAACATACGGAGGAATGTAAAAGATAAGATCATCTACATTCTCAGTGACAGTCAAGCGTCACTAAAGGCCCTAAATTCCTGCAGAGTCAGCTCGAAGCTGGTCCTGGATGCTGTGAAGGCCCTTAATAAATTAGGCCGCAGCAACACAGTACGACTAGTTTGGGTAACTGGCCATGTAGGTATAGAAGGGAATGAGAAGGCTGATGAGCTTGCTAGAAGGGGATCAGCAAATGCTATGCATGGACCTGAACCTAGTATGGGCTTGCCTACATGCACCATCAATATGGCCATAAAGGAATATGCTGATTTAAGACACACGCAAGAGTGGGAAAACAGTCAAGGGCTGAGACATTCGAAGAAATTCCTAGGTAACAGCTACAAAGGTGCTTCTAAATTCATTCTGAATAATGGAAGAAACAAAGGAAGAGCAATCATTGGTGCCTTAACTGGGCATTATGAAACCAACGACATGCTGTTCAAAATGAGGCTCACTACAACAAACGATTGTAGAGCCTGTGGCGAGGGTACAGAAACCATGGAGCATATTTTATGCGAATGCGACGTACTAGCTACGAAACGCATGAGCCTCCTTGGGACAGCGTACCCCAAACCGGAGGAGTACAGGTTTCTTTCCCTTAGTGGGATCACCACTCTAATAAACCACTTCTTCGAGGAGTAAGAAACGGTAGGCAAGGGGTGAACACAATAGATCCCAATGGGTCGATGTGTTGCTGACTTCGTCAGCCCCCTATATAAGATAAGATAAGATAAGAAACTACTGAGCATTATGCCGCTTTATGGATATAATGAGCGCTTGACACTATTTTGTCCGGAATATCTATAAAACTCTGTGTTTCCCGAGCGATACAACTTGGACATCTTCAAGGCACTACCATTATACCATTTATTCATTACCATACCATTCCAGGCATGCATCTTACGTGATCCATCGTCGACCGCATGTGTACTTTTCATCAGGTTTAGAAGTGGTCAAACGCAGGCATATTGAGTATAAAAAAAATAACCAACGATACTAAAAAAGCAAAAAATCCAACAGATACATTTATTAATGAATATTTACACACGGACAAAGACTCTAGTACATTGTAATAAGGTTTATTTTCGCCTGGTCCTGTACCTCAGCGCGACAAGCGCGAGGAGGTTGAAGGAGATGTAGAGGATGAAGAGGGCTATGACGTCATTCCACAGGTGATCCGTTGCGAAGTCGTATTGGTCGAGGACCTCGTCACCGGTGCTTAGGCAGGGAACCCCTACGTTTGTTATGTTACATGCTGGAAAAAAGAAAAGGGAAAATTAATATAAGATTTTGAAATCAGCCGATATGAGAGGTAAACTAGAATAACAAAACTTTTATTTTTTTATACGACGAAGTAAGAAGACGAGCAAGACGCTCTCCTGATGGTAAGAGATAACGCTGCCCATAATTAGTACAGTGCTACGCAGTACAATGCGCCAATGCTTCCTACTTGAGAGTCATAAGATGTTAAGACGCTTCAGCCCAGTAATTTCACTAGCTACAGTGCCCTCCTACCGAAGCACAGTAATGTTTGCACATTACTGCTCAGGCGGTAGAATAACTGGCACTGTTGGGGAACCTAGTCGACCTCCTGCAAAGGAAGCCTACCCCCGGTCTTCCATTGTCCTTATAGGCAAGCTGGAAGAAGCTCACGGAATATAGAAACCAACGGAGAGTGAAGAGATCATATATTATAATCAAGGAGGGCAGTAAAGTTAACGACCGGACTTGGTTCGACAGTCTGCTTGTAAAAAGGCATAGACGGCATAACAATGCAATACAGACAATTAGATCAGTACAGATCTTGTTGGCACAACAGTAACAACAACCTTTCTGCTGTGGCTGTGACACACGTTTTCCCAACTTGTGGTCGAACCTGCCGCTCCAGAATTTGTTTGATTACTCTAAGTCACAAGGCACCAAGAAAATATCTCCCTCTCTCTAAAAATCCTCCTGCTACATAACCTCCATACAAGCCCTAGGTACTCTTAATACTCTTTGCCTCCTACGTATAAGTCTAGTGATATTCTAGGTCGTTGGCCTAGAATATCACACATTAGACGTAACTCAAAATGTGTTGAGTCGTCTCGATCATCTCTTGTCACACATGAGTAGAAAAGTACCTACATAAAATTATGCTATTCAAATATTTTTCACGCAATATAAATATTGAACGTCTAATCCGCGGATTATAACAGTAAAAAAAACATAAAATAATTTTATGGTCTGTAAATTAGCGCGCTAACAGTAACAATAAATAAATTGTAAATTATAGTATGTCACTATTCATACGGATTAGTGGCAAATAAATAATAATAAAGTGATTTACTTTGAGTGATCTTTTTAACACCTATGAAATTAGCTAAATCATTCAATGTTATTAATTTTTTATGCAAAGAATGCTTTGACTTTTTTATGGCAGCAGGTGAACAAGACAAGGTCTCTCACAGAAAAAAGCTATAGCAGTGACCGAAAAAAGCTATAGCAGTGGCCCATTATTTGACACATTTTGAAATATAAATTCATAGAACTATCTTTTTGAAAATTCCTCAAGAATCGCTGCACAATATTATTGGATACATTTTAAAAGAGTTTTCAGTTTGATATGTTAAAAAACCCACGTGTTGTTTGGTATGTTAAGTATGGCAAGATGAGATTTTTAGATTTTTTTTTCAAAATTGGTTCTCATGCCGTTTTTTAATACATAACACTATGTTTCCAAACCATTGATTGAGTCAAATCTTGATAAAACTAGACAAGGAGTTTTAAAGGACGCAAAACGAACGCCCACGAGGATTCCAGGTCAAAAAACTACCATATTCAAATGTTTTTACCCCGTTGGTACGTGGCTATGCAACGCACGAACTGATGTTAAAAAAACAACCAATAACCAAGATACTACTTCTAAGAATATCACAAGAAATCCTTTTATCAATTACCTGGTAGAGGTAGACCCTTTTTGTGTGGAACCGGGAATACCCCGACGAGGCGCCATGTTACCTGCCTTTATTGCTTTTATTGCGTTTTTGTTGGAACAGTTGGTCTCAAAGTATTTTATAGTAAGAAATAATGCATCACCTTCTAGAGAGGTGGGTCGTAGGTTTAAGATAATGTTTAAAGAATTGATAGTTTCAAATTAAGAATAAGCAAGATACAAGTATTATGAAGGCTTTTTAGGAGTATCTAGGTGCTTATTATGTTAGTATAGTGGTAATACTAGCTACGCCCGGTTTTACCCGTTATAGGTACTGTAAGCCTTTAAGCCTTTGTGTTATTTCAGGGTCCAAGCTATCTCTATACCAAAATACAGCTTAATTGGTCCACCCGTTTAGACGTGAAAGAGTAACAAACATACATCCAAACATCCATACATTCTTACAAACTTTAACTTTTATGACATTATAGGATTATATCAGGTTGTAACTTTTTTAAATTGTAAGCCTCACAACTCACTATGGACTAATCAACACTCTATGTAGATCGATTCAGGCAGATTAAACCGCAATTAATAGCTTTCTTTCAATGTATAATAGCAACAATTTCAACAATACAAAGTGTCGAAATCGTTGTAAAATAGAGAATTGAGAATCGACTTACAGAAATCTTGAGGTCACAAATGACTAGTGACCAAGGAAGCTTTTTATAATGAAATTGCCCTTGAAAATAATTATTCTCAGGCCATAAAAAAATAATTATTATAAAGTGAACTCACCAATATTCTGTACTCCATCCCACTGCACGATGCTCATGGCTTCATTGGAGTACATCAACCACGACAGGTGACGGATCCATGACACGTATTTTGGTATTGAACTGAAACGTATTAACATGATTTTGAGAGTTTTAATATAGAATACAGACACAGATGTGTTTAATTATTTAGAAAAAACAGTAAAACATCAGATAAAATCAATATTCATTTTAGACTGTGCATAGGAATGACACGAGTTAATTTCTCCAAACCTAGCCCGTGCCATCTTCGGAAGTCACGGCAAACCGCAATCTGTCATCCATACTAACCACGCTACCACCTGCCCGTTCAAAGCGATTTCTTCTACTTTTTAATAGGAACTGGTCGCATTTCGAACACATTAGAATTATTATAAGAAATATCATAAGCACCTGAGTTTGACGAAAAGTCCTGAAGTCATCATAAGAGAGTAGTCAAATGGCACGAGGTAAGCGATGGCGACCGGCATCGATCCGAACGCACATGAGAAAAACGATCCTGAAACATTCATAGAAATACATTATTGGATTGCAATAACTCTAGTAGTTTTATTCATGTCCTCGCCCTCGAATCTGCTCTTCAACCATTTTATTTAAGCCGCCGCTTAAGTTAAGGTGTTATTTGGTGCAGAGATAAAATTCTGGGTCACTGAGTTCGAATCCCGGCCTGGCAACCAATGACTATAGTCAGTTAAGAGGATTTATAGTGAGGGAAGCCCGGTCAAGTTTAGGTATATTAGCTGAGCGCATCGAGGACATATCCAATAGAGGGGCAATAGACAAAGTTTTCCTTGAAATAAATTTTTTCACAATTTGACGACTCCGCCCACTTTTCCTATTGGCTACGCTGGTTTTAGTGATGGGCAACGAAAAAGTTTCAATTTAAAACTCGATTATGCCAAGTAATCGATTACAAAGCGATAATATAATATTTTTGACTAAGAGGCAAAACATACGCACGGTTGCAAATCTGATCTTTTGTTTTAAATGGTGTTAATGTCGGAAATCATAAAGGAAGACTTTTGCTTTCCAAAGACATTTTTTAGTTCCGATTTCATCTTATAGCAAAAATAGCGTTTTAGTTTTAAACAAGTCAAATATAAAATACTAGCTTATGCTCGCGGCTTTGCCCGCATGGCAAAATCCTTTCTTAGTGGAGGTCTACGTCATTAACCCTATTAATATTCCAAATTTCAACCCAATCCGTCCATCGGTTTAGGCTATGCGTTAATAGATCATTCAGTCAATAAGTCAGTCACTCTTTCCATATATAAATTTAGATTCTTAAAGACATCCGATTTATACTCATGCATGCAAAGTTTAAGCTAAATTGAAAACTGGGAAGTAGATTACATTTTACTTTCAAGATTTGATTATAGACAACGGGACAGGCGAATGTAAAAAAAAGCTTGTGAATTAAATAAAAAAAAAATTGCCCCCTACGCAACGCTTTCCAAATTACCTATTTTGTGGATGGTGGCCATCTTTGATTTTAAATTTATCATAATAATATTATATACTACATACTACTACTAGTCAAGCCCTTTCAACTTTAATTTGATGCCCACATTGACGGGATTATAGAGAAAATAATTAATCAGCTATTTTTTAGCGGCGGCCATCTTGGATTTTAAATGTATTAAATGTAATGCATATATATTACTAGTCAAGTCCTTTCATTTCATACGCTTACATTTGACGAGGTTGTTGTGAAGAAAAAAAATAATCCGCCAAATTGTAGCGGCGGCCATCTTAGATCGATTTCCACCAAACACGGCTAAGAAAACTCTCGACTACCTTTCGACTCTACTTTCAAACAAAAAAACAAGATCAAAATCCGTTCATCTGTACGGGACCCAGAAGTAAGACAAAGTACATGAGCAACGATGTCACAGACAGACAGACAGACACGTCAAACTTATAACACCCCGTCGTTTTTGCTTCGGGGTTAAAAAGAGGTCAGGTTTTTATGTTTTTGGTGAATAACTTTTAAAAAGAGTTTTCATTTCTTGTTCGGAACTTATTTTAGTCTATAACAAAAAATGACGTTTTCATGATGTGGATGGTATATTCTCATCCGCTCATAAAAAAGAAAATATTAAATTTGTAGGTATCTCGATTGAAAAAAAAAAAACAGGGGAATGGCATCGGAGCATTTTTATATTTTAGCAAATTTTATATTTGTATATCAATACTGTAGGTTTTCACTAACCTACTCGCAGCGCCGCGTGATGCGACTAAACAAGAGGTTATATGATAATATTGTAAATATTATAAATAATAGACATAATTATAAAAGTGTCTCCCTGTCGTATAGATAATGAATGATACGTAGCTTTTTGTGCGCAAGTCTGACTCGCATTCGCCATAGGTTTTATATACCAAAATACGAGATGATCTTTTGTCACGAAAAATGACGGTAACTTTACACAACTTCACGTGTCATATTTTTTTGATACATCCTAAAATACCTACTTACTTTTACTTTTTATTTATGTTAAAATTTCGTTGAAATCAAATTTTTAGGGTAGTTCCCGCGTACCCCACTATCCGCCCCACTGGTGGGGCAGGTGAAACTGTCAAATAATTTTTGTGTCTCACGCACCCCACTGATCGCGTTTTGGTGGGGCAGGTTCTTCCAAGACACCATCAGCCTAAGACTACGAGAACTTTCCGAGATATTGATATTTTAATTTTGATAGCTGTCATTTGAAATGAAGATTTCCTCAAGACCCTTCATTTCTTCCATCACTTTCACATATTTGCAAGGTAGATAACAAGAAAAAGGTACCAGGAGATCATAATTGAAATGAAGTCGTACATACGAGTATTCGTTGACTTGTACTGCTTTGCCTGTACCTGCGTCTATTAATGAAAAAAACACATGTTATCCCATTCATATAAATTACACAAAGGTACATAAAAGTTCGAATTAATCAGGAAAGTGCGACTAAAATAACCGCAATACGAGATTTTAATAATATATTATCAGATGGGATGATTTTCTTATGTGTTGTTTGTCTTCTAAATAGTACATAGTTCCTTATAATTTCTGATCTCCTAGTTCTTCGCAAAATATTTGCATTAATAACACCATTCATCATTTAGTCGTGCCCAATAAATTATATTTTTGCATGAGTTACAGCGCCCTGATGGGGCGCGTGAAGTGAACTTTTTTCAATATTATCACCCGCCACACTAAAACGCAATCAGTGGGGCGCGTGAGAAGCAAAAAATATTTGACAGTTCCACCTGCCCCACTAGTGGGACGAATAGTGGGGAACACGGGAACTACCCAATGTTTACAACACAAGTGAATTAAATTAAAAATTCCCCCAACGCATTCAAAATATGTAATTTTGTGGTTGCAAACATCTTTTAGTTTTTCAGATGTTAGTTTATTAAAATCTGTTTTTTATAGTTTGTAGTTTTCTACTAATCAAACCTTTTCGTTTAATTCCCATGTTGAGGGAGTTGTGGAAAAAAATGTAATCACCATTTCATGGCGGCTAAGAACACTAGACTATTTCTACCTAAAAAAAACAATCTCAAAAAATCAAAAAAAATCCGTAATACAGAGACAGACAGACATGTTATACTTATAACACCCCGTATTTTTGCGTGGGGGGTTAAAAAATAAATTGTGACGTTACTGCCATGATAAAATTTTATGAGAATAACCCTCTATAAAAAATCATCTGCGCTAGTTGTCAACTTATAAATGACATGGACTTCAAGGTGACTGTCCATTATACCGTATCATACAATAATAATAATTGTCTTAGGAACATGCCAAACCGAAAAATAGCATCGGGCCCTTTTTACACTAAACGATTCGTGAATATTTAAATTCACCTTTGTAAATAAACGGCATAAACTCACTATTTTTTTTATGCATAAACTCATTATTTACTTTGGCTTCGTGCCGACTGCAGCTACTCCTTAAAGAAGATCCTCGTACAGGATCGAACCGGTCGGCACAAAGCCGAAATAAATACAACTGAGTTTATGCCGTTTATTTACAAATATGAACATCTGGCCCATGCCATTATTGCTCATAGCTCAAAATTAGGTTTAGGTAGATAACCGCATTATATATATACCACGGCAGTATTGTATGCATTGAAAAGTAAGAGAACATCGTTGCGAGCCTTGCACGGAGCGTTAACAATAAATATCGCTGAGAATATGTTGCTGATACTGACAGGTCTATGCATGGCATGCAATGTTGTCAAACAACTGCGTGTAGGGATCAGAATGCAGTGAGTGTACGGGTTTATAGCCACGAATGATGACCGATAAAAATATAATAATATAAACTTGTTTCCGTTATTAATAAAGAAAACTCATCAATCATCAAAGTTCATCTGTTGCCAGTTCAACGAAAAAGGTTAACACGTAAAGATGCTTGAACATGTAAGAAACATATTATATTGATAGGCATGCAAAAATGAAAATGGTACTGCATTCTCGTGATTAGATTCTGTTTTGAACACGGGCAAAATACGAAAGAAAGAAGAAATGCAAACGGGCATATGGTACGGTATAGTGGGCAAACCCCTTAAAACTCATTTCTTGCAATGTTATTTTGGAATATTTTCTAATAAACATACACATTAGCTATTTTTAACATATTTACAGCTGAACTAATCAAATTTGGTATAATAGGTAGCTTAGGCTCTATAAGCCTCTCTAGGCTCTTGACAAAAGGTAACAGTAGGTACTTTTCAATGGGTAAAACTTGATAGGAATAAATGAAGCTAGGACATGGGCCTACAGAACATATTATGCGCTAGTTGTACCTAAAGATAGCATGCAATTAGACCTGGTCGAAGATGTGGTATGCATTTGTCCTCTAATCGATTATCATGCATCGATTCAATCGTCAAAATATTCACAACACTGGCTAAATACGAGTCAGTAGACAAGGATAGCTATTTGGAGAATACGCTTTATTAGAAAGAGAGGCAATTTGCCTGACCAGTATAACTTGATCCCTCGCTAGAACAAAAAATAATCATAATTTTGAGGATTATTTTACATTTCTGGGGATATTAAAATCGATTTAATAAATTTAGATATTTTATATGTATACTTTATTATATAATAATACAGTAAACAGTTTTATAAAAAAATAAGAAGTCGTGATTTTTTTGTTAAAGAGAATATTCCGTGAGGCCCGCGTAGTTCCTTAAACTGGCCGCTACTAAACGGCGCGTCACGTGGCGCTACGAGTGGGGTAGCAAATACAACCAGTGTTGATATACAAAAAATCCGCCGATGCCCTCCCCCTGGCTGAGCGCGACGCACACCAATGCATCACTTACGCGGCCGAGTAATACAACATGTAGTCGCTTGGAATAAAATGTCTTGATCCTATGCAATGCAAGTTATTTGTTGAAATCTTTAAGTCAATATGTAGGTATTAAAGTTTTAACCCCCGACGCAAAAACGACGGAGTGTTATAAGTTTTTAACCCCCGACGCAAAAACGACAGGGTGTTATAAGTTTTTAATCCCCGACGCAAAAATTACGGGAAGTTATAAGTTTTTAACCCCCGACGCAAAAACGACGGGGTGTTATAAGTTTTTAACCCCCGACGCAAAAACGACGGATCATTCCCTTTTAGTTCCCTAGTGGATCTAGTGGGAACTTCTTTTCTCAGTAGTTCCCCTTTTTTGAAAAGGGGGGAGGGGGAGGGGAGGGGGCAGGGAGAAGAGAGGGGGAGGGGTGAAGGGGTAGGGGGAGGGAGGGAGGTGAGGGGAAGGGGGGAGTGAGGGGGGCAGGGGAAGGGTGGGGAGGGGTAAAGTGGGAGGGGGAAGGGGGAAGAGGGAGGGGGAAGGGGGAAGTGGGAGGGGGAAGAGGAAAGGGGAGTGGAAAGGGAGAGGGGAGGAGGAGGGGGAAGGGAGAGGGGGAATTGGATGGTGAAGGGGAGGGGATGGGAGGGAATGGGAGGGGAGGGTAAGGGGATGGGAAAGGGGAGGGGTGAGGGGAATGGGGAGGGGTGAGGGAAGGGGAGGGGGATGGGGATGAAGGGGGGAATAGGAGGGATGAGGGCGGATGGGGGATGATGGGGGGGATGTGAGGGGGAGGGAAATGAGGGATGGGGGAGGGGGATGGGGGGGGCTTAACTAGTAGAATACAACGCACTATGATAAATTTAAAATTTAAGATGGCCGCCACCAAAAAACCGCTAATTACATATTTTGAAAGCGCTGCGTTGGGGGTTGTTTTTAAAATTTTAATTTAATTCACTTGTTGCTATAGTAAGCTAGCTGTGCGGTGTGCGCATGTTTCTCTGTCTCTCTCTCTCTTATAGAAAGCAAGTCAGATATTTTCATTTCTATTTCGCATTGAACAGTGTGGTGTCGCGACGATTATTTTGAGTGTATACAGGTTTTTTGTAAATAATAAATCGTGTAAATCGTGGGAACTTCGTTCCATCCGGGTGGCTGCGACCCGCGCTGTTACCCGCGGCACAGTTATTGCCGATAAAACTTGATTATAATAATTTTGGCCAAGTGGGGTTACGGCGTAGATTTTGGCCAAGTGTGATAACGGCGAAGATTTTTGCCAAGTGGGGTCGATGGCGAAGATAAGTACATGATAAGTACGCTGTCATGGAAGAAATGAAAGATCTTGAAGAAATCTACTTCTAACTTCAGATGACAGCTGTCAAACTTGATATGTCAATATCTCAGAAAGACTCTTTTTGCGTCGGGTCTCTTTGACGTGTCTGTCTGTCTGTCTCTGTGTCTAGGTTATTATATAGTATCAGAGTACTCGTCAATACGACTCAAATGAGCCCAAACTCGATGTAATTGCGTCGTTTAATTACGGAATTCCTATGTCCACCTTTCAGCTCCATCATCAGATCAGCTCCATATCAAAATAATATTGCATTGTCATCCGATTCAAATATGAATGCAAAATTTCAGCTCAATCAGAATCCGGGAAGTGGATCAAATTGAACTTGCAAGATTTGATTATAGACAGACAGACAACAGACAGATGTAAGTAAAACAAGTGAAATTTTAAATAAAACTTTTTAAAAACAAGCTTTTATTATTATTACTCCCCAGCATCATAAAGTACTTGTCAAGGCGAATCGTTTGAGCCCAAACTCGATGGGGTTGCGTCATTAATTACGGAGATCCTATGGCCATCTTCCAGTTCCATCATCAGATCAGCTCCATGTCAAAATATTGCATTGTCATTCGATTTATACATGCATACAAAATTTCAGCTTAATCGGACACCGGGAAGTGGGTCAAATTAAAGTTGCAAAATTTGATTACAGACAGACAGACGGACAGACAGACAACAGACAGGTGAAAGTAAATAAAAGCTTGTAATAAAACGGACTTTAATATCAACAAACACTATACTGCCGTGCAGAGACTAAACCGCAGTAAGTGCAAAATCGCGGTTTCGAGAAAATCGCGAAAAACGTTTTGAAGCCGTTTTTTTATATGTTATGTATAAAAAACAATAAATATT
Source organism: Hemithea aestivaria (assembly GCA_947507615.1). Lineage (NCBI taxonomy): Eukaryota > Metazoa > Arthropoda > Insecta > Lepidoptera > Geometridae > Hemithea > Hemithea aestivaria. Next base: position 15,280,469 of record OX382331.1, read on the forward strand.
TTTTTTCTATCGGAACAAGATACCACAGCAGTATAATTTAAGCAGAAAAAATAATGAAAATATTTGTTTTATAATATAGAAAATAATATTTTTTGAAAATGGTGTCAGTTACTACAGGCAAATTAGTATATATTAACTAATTAAAGTGCAGCAATAATACACATTACTGCAAAATTTCTAATTTTTGTATAACATTAACAACTAATTTGCAGTATCCAGCTGAACTTACTGCATTTTAATTTTATGTCTTGAATAAATTTTTTAGCAGTATATTAATAACTCAAATACTATTTATATGAAATGTTTCAAGTATATGTAAAAATATGTAAAATAAATAAGTTTCTATATATGTTCTTCTTTTAAATATATAGATCTATCAACACACAACCTAAACCACTGGACGGATTGGGTTTAAATTTGGAACACAGATAGGTTTTATAACGCAGACAACCGCTAAGAAAGGATTTTGCCATGCGGGCAAAGCCGCGAGCATAAGCTTATGGCTCATTCTCATTTTAGCTCAAATTTGATGGTCACACGGTTATATTTCCTAAATGGTTAAAGACAGAGATATGACTTATGGATAGGTGGATAAAACATATATTAAGCTACAAAATAAATGAAGATTGTCATAATAGACGCAAAAAATAATACTAAAATTTAACATGAAAGGTCAAAATCGGGACCATTTTTCGTATTCTCATGGTGTCACACTTTGCGTTGCAGTTAAACATTTGGGCACTACTTTAACAAATTTTGATGTATCTGTATGTAAAATATACCAAAATTATCGCAAACAAATATACTTTAAGGTCTACAGGCAAAAAAAAAGTTTTTAGTATTATTTTGAATTTAAAATAATATAATGCGGCGGTCACACGATTTTAGGTGCTTTAGATTTGCGTAGTTTAACGGCTGCTGTGAAACACAACATCAACAATCCAATACAGAGTTCAATTCATTTCATTGATGGCCATGTTCTGCAATCGTAGAAGTAGGATCTAGGACTAATCGAGCCGTGGGAAAAAATATAATTGCTAAGTTTAAATTTATTCATAGGTGTACCGATCACTTGCATGGACAACATTTTTACGCATTGTATTTTAGTTATTTAAATCAAAGCTAGCTTTTCGAAACGCCAAAATGTGCGAAATAAAGATGTAGTATTTAATTTTATACATTATACCTAAACTTTCCAGAATTTCACCTAAAAGGGATATTTTCGTCACCAGCGTGGCATCACCTTCATAGCGTTTTTTACCATGAAGGTGATTTTTGAGCCACGAAAGTGATTTTTATGTATTGTTTTCTTTTGAAAGGGCCTTTTTACCTACTTAAAAGTACTGTATCTGTTATGTTAGGGTTTTAATACATACTAACTAAATTTCTGACTAATAAAAAAGTAAAGTGAATGATAAAGTAATATCTCAAATTACGCATATTTTCATTTGTAGTGAGGTTTGTTTTTACGTAAAATGTCGTTTTATTGTACGTTTTTGGTAGATTTAGTGTTTTAAAAGGGTTTTACTTGAAAAAGTTGTAAAAAAATAATGACTGAATCACTTTCGTGGCGCCGAAAATTTCAAAACTGTTTTTCTTCGAAATGAAACGTACGATTTAAATCATTTATATAAAAGTTTACTCGTATTATCCAGCTCTATACAATATTATACATAAACATTACAAATAAGCAATAAATAAGAATTGCCATGAAGGTGACGATGAGAATCGATTCCATGAGAATGAGCCTTATATTGATATAAGTTGGATTTTAGGCTTTTATAAATGCTTTCAGTCAGTTTTGTCAGAATTATGTCTCATATTTCGATTTAGATAGTTTATACGGTAGGTGGATGATACTTTCAAATAAAATTATAGAATTTTAGTACGAAAATTAGACAAACCGAATTCTAAGACTTGGTGGCTCACTTCTTTATTCTTGTTCAAATCATTGTAGCACTTTGACGTTTCTCTGTTCCAGGTGGTATAGCGAGGTTGTTTCTATAATTTTATGTAGGTGTGTTCTGTGTCTGTAGCTTTACAAATCTTTCTTTAAACAATTGTCATTTAAATTTTATGTCCTTAGTTATATTCGTTATCATGTGAAATGACTTTGGTACTATTAGGCAACCTTATTTATTAATCTTCTATTCAATTTATTTATTTAAACACATCTGGCACATAACTTATCTTCTTTTAATGTCTGCAGAGTCTTTCTTACACCAAAATTGGAAGAGATGGCAAAATTGCTGTGAGAATTGTGTAGCCAAATACATTATTTGGTTTTTTTAACCCCCGACGCAAAAACGACGGGGTGTTATAAGTTTGACGTGTCTGTCTGTCTGTCTGTCTGTGTGTGTGTGTGTGTGTGTGTGTGTGTGTGTGTGTGTGTGTGTGTGTGTATGTGTCTGTCTGTGGCATCGTAGCGCCCAAACGGATGAACGGATTTTGATTTAGTTTTTTTTGTTTGAAAGTAGAGTTAGTCGAGAGTGTTCTTAGCCATGTTTGGTGAAAATCGGTCCAAGATGGCCGCCGCTACAAAATGGCGGATTACTTTTTTCTTCCACGACCCCCTCAATATGGGTATCAAATGAAAGGGCTTAACAAGTAGAATACAGCCCACTATATAAAATTTAAAATCCAAGATGGCCGCCATCAAAAAATGGTGAATTACGTATTGCGTTGGGGGTTTTTTAAATTTTTAATTTAATTCACTTGTTTTCACAAACAATGTGCTATGGTAAAAATAACTCTGGATCGAAATAATAATTTACTCTTTTCTCTCTTCTCAATATCAGATTAAGCAACACTATGAAATTTGGATTACACTTGCATTTCCCTGATCAATTACAATTAATTCCATTCACAGAAAACGATTTTCGTTTTCTTCGTTATGCGTAATAATCAGAATGATTTCTAGATATTGATATTGTCTATGTTAAGAATATTCTGACAGTTCATAAAATGAAAATCTGGATTGCTTACAGATGTATCGATAAAAAGATTATCATAATTTATTTGTCTTTATTTTTAAGTTATGAGTAGTTTGGTGTTAAAAGGCTTAGGTGTGTCTACCTTTTTTTTATGTGGAGAAGTAAGAAGACGAGCAAGACGCTCTCCTGATGTTAAGAGATAATGCTGTCTATAATCAGTACAGTGCTACCCAGAATTTCACAATGATGTGCAATTCTAGGTGCACTGCACCAACGCTTCTTACTCAAGTGTCATAAGATGTTAAAAGTCTTTAGCCCAGTAATTTCACTAGGTACAGTGCCCTCCTAACGAAGCACAGTAATGTTTGGACATTACTGCTCAGGCAGCTTGAGTAGGAGGCGATTCTATTAGTATTTTAAAGTTTCTTCTACCCATCCTTGTATTTGTAGATAGTTCTCTGCTTTCGCTGGCTTGTGTGGTTATTTATTCTTTAGTTTGATTTTGACTTCAGAAAACCATTTGCTTTAAACACTGGTGTTTGTTTTGCATTTTATATTGCTATACGCCATTAGATTTGGCGGGCCAACCTGTTTATTCAATGAAACTGTTGTGCGTAATGTAAATTAAATCAAATCTAATCCGACTGACGCTTTCACTACTCGACGAATCGAGGGTAGATGCATACTAAATCGCAGTATGATCTATAACGAATGAAGTAAATTCCAAAATGACTATCTAAAATGCCGATAAGAATGCAGTCAAAATGAACTTAAACTGCAAATTCAGTAGTAACTATAATTTTAAAATTTGCTAGAAAACCAACCATTCTGCAGTAAAAAAATATTTTACTGCAATTTCATCAGTAATGTTATTCGAAAACCACAATGAAGTATAATTATTTTCAGTACATTTTCGTGTTACTGCATTTTCGTTTAATGAATCATTTTTGGTTTTTGTAAATAAAACAGTAGTATGCGTTATATTGACTACGTTTACTGCATTTTAACTAGGGACTCTATAGGTCACAAAAGTCGTAAATGCTCTTACTGTATTTTAAATAGTGTTTTGATAAATAGTGCTCAAATGTGACCCGCAGTAACTATTTTCAATCAAGGTTTTTACTACCTTAAAATTTATTAATTGACAAATGGGTTAGATTGATGTATTCCTTATTTTGTGCGCAATAAGGTGGCATATATAACAAAAAATCGACATAATGTCGAATACTGCGGTTTAGTCTCTGCACGGCAGTATAGTACTATAACATTATGTGACCAAAAAAAAAATTCCGTTATTATTATATAGAGTATCAATTTTTGCGGTCCAACTATAATCGCACTATATGTGTGGGTTAGCGACGAGAATAATTTGGAGCGCGGAGCGACACGTCCACTCTCTGAGAGGCCTTTGGGCCGAGTGAACCGAGAACCGACGCGGGCCTCGTTTTATAGTGATTTTGAAAAATTCGGCAAAAATATAAATATTACATTTTAAGTAAATTTAAAAATACGATTGGATCAAAAAAATGTTATTATTTAATGGTAAGTAATTATTTTGAGTAAATATAAAAGAGTCATGTATAAAAAAAATGTTTTGTAAACAGTAATTTCGTGATAATTTCACATCTTTATGATTTTATTTTAATAAGAAATACCTATAATTCAAACTTTTCCTTAATAAATATACTAGTTTAGGATCTTTCCAGTAATAGTAATTTTTTAGATTCTAATAAAGACATGTATATTTGGATATACCCATGTCCAAACATTGCTTCAGAAGTAAATCTATAAAACCTTTATCCATTTACCTTGACGTAATTTAAAAACGGTCAAAACTAAAAAGGTTTTTCTGTAGAAATTGATTAGATTACAAGTTCTTTTAAAAGTTGTGAGTAAAAGTACCGTTCTAAAATAAGTATTTTCAAAATAATCCATGTTTGAACATCACAGATTTGCGCTTGGGTCAACTAAACGCTCTTAAGTAAGGTTTTTTTCACTCTCTACACTGGTGATGGGCCCTCGCCCGTGGCTAGTGACCACCCACTGGATAAAACCGTGTCGCCAAGCGGTCATTATTACCGTGTTCCAGGTTTGAAGCCAGGGAGGGATTTATCTCACCTTCTAGGTTTACTATGCTACCATTTACGGTCATATATCGTCGCTATAAGTTGTAACAAGTGACTCTAGTGTTAAGTTTAGTTTATTAATAATCCAACCCTTCATAATAAGTATTTCCGAAACCGGATAACTTGTTCTGTTGAAATATAAACCCCAGTATTTTATTTTGCGTAAAAAAAATCGATAACAGTAGCGTATTATAATCGGATCATAATCAAACTCACCACATGCAATGGCAACGTTGAGCACCATTATAGAGATGAAGACAGTGAATCCAAACGCGTAGAGCGTGTTCCGTAGTCCGGCGATCCAATACACTACCAGCGTGAACAGGGTCGGCTCTATTATCAGACCTGGGAACTGAAATAACAATATATATATATTAATAATTGAAAACATAAACTACCAAAATAATATTATTTTTGCATCTATTTGGTCAAAATTGCAAATGGCTTGATTTTAGACTGAGTAAAGATATTGAGCGTTTCAAACCCTATTGAATTCCATAAAAATTATAAATGACCACCTGGGAAATTCTCTTTAAAATGGTATACTATCTCTTTGAAATAAAAAAGAAAATTGTCCATATTAGTTCAGGTATTTTCGAGTACTTAATTAGGGTACATACCACATATACATAAAAAGATTTCAACGACTATAGAATCATCCCCCCTTTTGGCAGTCAATTAAATTTGCTTGCCTTCTTGCTCCTTTGCGTCAAGAAGCACTTACCAGCGCAATCATCCTAGCCGCATAATAAATCGGCGTGGAATACAATCCAGCTCGCAGCTCCCGATGGAACAGTGGAAACTCCTCAGGGAACATGTGGAGTACAGCGTACATCGGCGAGAAACTATTCTCTGCTATGATGATGAACAGGGCCCCTTGAACGTCCTGGATGCCGGCTTGTGTGAGACGCGCCGTTCCCAGGAAACATAGACCCGCTGTTAGGGCTATTGCCTGTGGAATAATAACTATAGTAGTCTTTTCTATAACATAATGGGATAAAATATAACAATGCTGAAATGTACTTATTTAGTGTTAATTGTTTTCTTTGTTGCAATAAAGAGTTATCTATCTATCTATCTAATAATGTCTATTATATAATATTGACGCGGTGGTGGCCTAGAGGTTATGTGGTGCAGAAGTAATAGTGGATCACCGAAAAATCCGGGTTAAAATTTCGGTCGACCCGCATCATCCTTTGCAAGAGTTCGACTACGGTACCCCAACAGTGCCAGTTATGCTACCGCCTGAGCAGTGATGTGCAAACATTGCTGTGCTTCGGTAGGGGAGCACTGTAGCTAGTGAAATTACTGAGCTGAAGAGTCTTAACATCTTATGACTCTCGAGTAACAAGCGTTGGCGCAGTGCACCCAGAATTTTACATTTGTAAAATACTGAGTAGCACTGCACTAATTTATGGACAGCGTTATCTCTTACCATGAAGAGAGCGTCTTGCTCGTCTTCTTACTTCGTTGTATAAAAAAAAACAATGAATATAATGGGTTACGTGTGGTTTTTCTGGTAGTGGGCGTCGACCGTGGCTAGATACCACCCACTGGACAAATCCGTGTCGCCAAGCGATCATTATGACCGTGCCCCAGCATGATGTTCAGTGAAGCCAGAGAGGGATTTATCCCTCTTTCTAGGTTTAATTAGCTACCATCCACGGCAGCATCGTCGCTTAACATCACGCGAGATTTTCGTCAAAAGCTAACCTATAATAAATTAAAAAATCTTACCAATTTCTGTACGATACGCAGCAGTTGCACCCTCGGATCTCGGATGATGACGATCATGTACCGGTAGATGAGCCACGCTATCTTGACCAGGCATGGTGGAGGCTGAAACCTGTCCCCGTTGTCTCTTTTGAGCTCCTGTAATAAAATAACATATTTTAAGGCTAAATGTGAAAGATTGAACAAAATATTTGGATAGTACTTTTTACCGAGTTCTGAAATGTAGCATAGGTTCACATACATATTATCAGATTTTAGATAGAAGTTCATGGATTACTCAGAGTCACCTGAACTCTGAACCTATAATTATATAGGTTTACTTTTCTGGTAGTAATTAAAATTTTATTGGAATAGATAGAGCGGTTTTCATGTTTTTCATTAAAACGTACGTCTCGCCCTAACCCTTTTAATACTCGCAACTTAAGAATTTTTTTTTTCTGTTAACTCGTGTGCTGCACTAATATTATCATCCTAAATCCTAATCTTTGTCATGTCGAGCCGAACCTCTCGCTTCCCAGCGTGAGTTCATCCATGCTGGGGAGCGAGGAGGCCTGGGCAGTGGTCGCCTCCTTTTGTGAACACATGATGTTACAAAAGGAGACGACGGAGCGTGCCGAGCCCCCTGACGGAACCGCTCCGCAGACAGAGAAGGAGCAGGGCAAGACGACTGTGCGAGAATCGTCTCCTGCCCCTAGGTGGCGAATAGATGATAGGCGCGGGGGCGCCTTTATCCCCATTGAACTTCTAGCCACCATCATTTGTGGGAACGGCCGAGCACTCGCGGTCGTTCCCGGCCCTTCCCTGATAGGAGGGGCAGAAAGAGCCCGCCAAGCAAAGCGGCATCCTTACTTAGTGGCGTTACCTACTGCCCGCACCAAGCGTTTTGCTTCTTCGTTCTTAATGAGAACTGGTCGCGTTTGGAACACTTTGCCGTCATCCGTGTTTCCCGAGCGGTACAACTTGGGTATCTTCAAGGCACGAGTGAATAGGTACCTTTCTAGGCATCTTACGTGATCCATCGTCGACCGCATTTTCACTTTCCATCAGGTGGGATGTGGTCAAACGTAGGCATATCTCGTAAAAAAAAAAAAAAATTTAAAGGTGGGCGGTCGTCGAATGAGGACTGGACGTAAAGGCTACGCCGGTTTCCCAGGCCTCCATCACAAAGACAATGGGGGAGTGCTGAGTTGTTTTAGTGGGTATGGGTATACCCGTGCAGTCATCCTACACGAGGAGTCCCACAAAACCCTACTGCCCCCCGATGGGAGGGTACACGTAATGCGTTTTTCTCAGCGTCAACAAAAAAAGCCCTGATGTGATTAGATTCTGAATCTATAATAATGTCATATCGATTTTGAAATGCCAAGTCTACATTACATTCTATTTTAAAAAATCATAACAAATTAAACTTGTTTGTCAAAAGATAATAATCAACCTTTGCTCAAATTGTATTTATTTAATTCTGTTTGTTTCTTGAAGTTATTTTTTGTTTTGGTTATATTCTAAATGGAACTTGTTTTTCAGATTCATAATAATAAAATAAATAGGCCAAGCGCTATTCGGGCTATGCTCAATAAAGGCTGCCGTAGTACTGGCAAATCGAATATTAACTGCCTTAACTTTCATTAACGATATCTTTAAAACTAATAAAGTCATCATAACCACATGGTTGAAACTATGTATGTTCGTGATTTTATTTTCAGAATTTTAAGGCCAGTATACATATATTTTAGAGGATGCTCAAAAAATTTCTTCGCTTGCAATTTATTAAAAAGAAGTGCAAGACGCTTGTTTTCATTCCTAACATAGATAACATTAGAAAAAACCTGCCTTATTTTTTACAAGCTTTTATTTACTTTCACCTGTCTGTTGTCTGTCTGTTGTCTGTCTGTCTGTCTGTAATCAAATCTTGCAAGTTTCCACCACTTCCCGGTTTCCGTTTGAGCTGAAATTTTGCATGCATGTATAAATCGGATGTTAATGCAATATTATTATGACATGGAGCTGATCTGATTATGGACGGCCGTAAGAACTTCGTAATTGACCGACGCAACCTCATCGAGTTCGGGCTCATTTGATTCGTCTTGACGAGTACTTTGGTGCTAGATGGTAATAATAATAAAAGCTTGAATTTAAAAAGTTTTTTAAAATTTCACTTGTTCCTTTTCATATAAATAAGTCTGTTAAAAATATAACATACCACACTATCATTATCTATCAGATGAAACTCCAGTTGTATCTCCATATCCAGTTCCTTAGCGACATCGCTAACAGCGAACCTGTCGCAGATGCTCTTCACAGCCTGGCGTGACGCAGCTTCAGAACCAGGAGTTAAAGCCAGCACTTGGATGTAGTAGTCCGTTGGGTTGTACATGATTGGGCATTCGTAACCTAGGCTGGGAAAAAAAAAATAGATAAGTAGTAATAATAGAGTAAGTGGTTATTAGTATTAAGTAGTAAGTACTACTAATAATCACTTAGTAATAAGAAATGATTGTTTATAATTAAGTTACAGACTTCGTTATAAGGGTGCTGCAACAACAATAGCAGCAGAATTTATAAGTGAAAAAAAAAACAAAAAAAAGATAAGTTGTTTGTTACAACAGAAACGGTTGTCTGGAAGAGGTTGCTTTGAGCGATAAAACCGCCTATTAGTAAACAATATATCACCCTGATGATCTACACGTATTTGTAACTGAGTGGCTTTCTGTATCTAAGTATGTCTTTACAAAGAATTATTACCCATTAGTGCCATTGTCACTGCAGGGCAAAGCATGGTTCCTATATAACTCCCATTTTTTACGAACTTTTCTTTTGGAACTCGTTTCCTGAAAATTACAACTTAAGTGTCGAACTTAAGTCGAGGGTTAATAGATATTTGCTAGGCCTGTATGTTACAACTTCGACCAGGTCATCACCCACCTCACCAACTCTCACCAACAGGTGAGACTGTGGTCAAACGTAGTCCTATTCTAGCTAAAAAAACTTCGGCTTTTTCTCCTAGATCAATATTTATTTCCAAATTTTCAATAATAGCGGTACTCATAGTATGGTCAATGACATTTAAAAAAAGGTTGAACCAGTTACCAGTTCCATTTTTTTTGAATACCATTTTTAAATTGCACCTGCCAGCCGAACAAAATGTTACTAACTTCTTTGACAATAAACTGTAGTCTAAATATGGTTGAATTATTTACGTACAAAATACGAGAATTGTACGAGTTTTTTTTTCCAACTTTTTGACATTTATAGCGTTGCTAAAAATATAATTATTACAATACATTTCTTCATCATCATCATCATCATCATCATCAGCCTGTGTTCGTCCACTGCTGGACATAGGCCTCCCCCATGGCACGCCACTCAACTCGTTCCCCCGTCTTCCTCCTCCACCCGCCCCCCGCGACCTTCCGGATATCGTCACCCCATCTCGCCCATGGACGACCTACACTACGTTTGCCGAGACGCGGTCTCCACTCTAGAACCCGTGTACCCCATCGGTTATCGGTTCTGCGGCAAATGTGACCAGCCCATTGCCACTTCAACTTGCTAATCCTTTCGGCTATGTCGGTAACTCTGGTTCTCTGCCGAATCACCTCATTTCTGATTCGATCCTTTAGAGAGACGCCGAGCATAGCCCGCTCCATAGCTCGCTGAGCAACTTTGAACTTGTGAGCCAATCTAACCGTAAGTGTCCACGTTTCGGCTCCGTATGTCATTACAGGTAAGACGCATTGGTTGAAGACTTTAGTCTTCAGACACTGTGGTATACGTGACGAAAAGACTCGACGAAGTTTTCCAAATGCAGCCCATCCCAGCTGAATCCTTCGAATAGCCTCCCTCTCGAAGTTGTTTTTACCTAACTGCACTGTTTGCCCAAGGTATACATACTCCTGAACAACCTCAATAGGCAGTCCATTAACGATAACCGGTTCCGGAGCGACCTGTTCATTGAACATCACTTTAGTCTTGTCTATGTTCATCCGGAGACCGACACGTTGGGAGGAATCAGCTAGACTGGTCAGCATTGGTTGCAAATCTTCCAGCGTTTCCGCCATTATGACGATGTCGTCCGCAAATCGCAGATGTGAAATACACTCGCCGTTGATATTGATGCCCTGTCCAGTCCAGTCCAGCGTCTTAAACACATCCTCTAGAGCGTTGGAAAACAATTTGGGGGATATTACATCCCCTTGTCTCACACCTCGTTTTAAAGGGATATGTTTAGTCTGCCGGTTCTGTACTTGGACAGTCATTGTGGCGGTATCGTACAAACTTTTCAACACCTGGATATATCGCCAGTCAACTTGGCACCGCTGCAAAGACTCCAGAACAGACCAAGTTTCAATGGAGTCAAAGGCCTTCTCATAGTCCACAAATGCTAGGCACAAGGGCTGATTATACTCTTCGGTCTTCTGTATAATCTGCCGCACTGTGTGGATGTGGTCTATGGTCCCGTAGCCTGCTCTGAACCCGGCCTGTTCCGGTGGCTGGAACTCGTCGAATCTGCGTGAGAGACGATTTGTGATGACCCTTGAGAAAAGCTTATAGACGTGGCTCAAAAGTGAAATAGGTCTGTAGTTTTTCAAAAGAGTTTTATCACCTTTTTTGAAAAACATCACTACAACGCTTTTGCTCCACGCCTCTGGAGTTCTCCCTGAGAATAGGACAGAATTGAAAATTCGCTGGAGCTCTCTCAATACAGGTATGCCTGCAGCCTTCAAGAGTTCCGAGGTAATTCCATCTTCACCAGGGGCTTTTCCATTTTTAAGCTGCCCAAGGGCCATCGCCACCTCGTCTATGCTAATATCCGGGAGGTCTTCGGTATAGTGGCGTGTTAGAGTGGCTCTTGAGTCATCATTGCGGGTATCAGGCTGAGGCGCCTGCGAGGCATACAGCTGGCCATAAAAGTCTTCTACTTCCGCAAGGATCTCAGGCTGAGAGGTGACGACGCTTCCACCAGAAGTAGTCAACTTCGTCATATGGCTCCTCCCCAATTTCTGCACAAAGACCTTAGTCCCCCGGTTCTGCTCGATCGCTTCCTGAATGGCGCGTGTGTTGGAGCTCCGGAGGTCTCGTCTTATTGCCTTGGAGATTGTCTTATTGAGAGCTCGTCTCTCTGACAAAGATGTCGGTGGGTCTTCACGTCGCTCCCTCATCAGCTGCAAAGATTCTTGAGAAAGCTTCGACTTACTGCCTGTGCGTTTCTTCTCGCTCAATTTAGCACCTTCTTCCCGCAAGATTTCTACCACTCTATTTAGATCCTGGTCTACGTCAACGTCAATTGTAGTTTCCAAGGCTGCGAATCGGTTCTCCAGTTTAATCTGGAATTCTTCGGATCCAGCGACAGTTGGAAGTGGGAAAGGTCGGAGCGTGGACTTCATCAATCGGGCGCGTTCTAGCTTACAATTAATATCCAGGATGCCTCTGACGAGTCGGTGATCACTGCCGGTGTTAAACCTGTGGATCACTGAGACATCCGTGAATATACGCTTCTTATCCGTTATGATGAAGTCGATCTCGTTTTTGGTCATAGAGTCGGGGCTTTGCCACGTCCACTTCCGTCGAGGCTGTTTCCCAAAGAACGTATTCATCAGGAACAACCCCTCTTTCTCAAGGAAGTTGACGAGCATTTGCCCCCTATGATTCCTGCTTCCTATACCGTGTGGTCCTACTAACGATTCGCCGCAAGTCTGTACTCCCACTTTAGCGTTGAAATCACCCATGACAACGTTGAAATGTGCCTTGGTGGTGTTGTGCAAGGCCTTGGATATGTCTTCGTACATATCCTCTACCTCATCATCTGGGTATGTCGACGTAGGTGCATACACTTGGATAACCTTCAGACAGTATCTATCTGTTATCCTCAGCACGAGGTATGCAACCCTCGTCGACACACTGGAGATTTCAACCACGTTGTCACAGATGGCTTTATTAACCAGGAACCCTACACCACCCTGGGATAGTTGGTTACCTTCCCTGAAATACATAAGGTGGCCCGACTCTAAGGTAACCGTATCCTCTCCCTCTCTTCGGACTTCGGACAATCCCAGTACGTGCCACCTTATGTGTTTCAATTCTTCCTCGAGCTGGTGGACGTGCTCATCTAATCTCATCGTGCGTCCATTATAGGTAGCCAGGGTCAGTCGTTCACATCGGCGGCCTACCGTAACCCGGAGATTCTTAGCACCCCTCGTCCTACCGTTACCATAGCCGCCGCCTTGGCTAGGAATAGTAGGGCTGCCAGGAACTAGGGGCCATTGATTTATATGACCTGCCATGTTGGGTTTTGCCCATAATTGCCGCGCTGGGCATGCGTGTTGGCAATCGCAGAGCGTAGGGTCTTGTATCGGTGGCGCTGCTGCCCACCACCGACCTAGGTGATTTACCTACGCTTATTTCGGATGGTTATACCGCCATCTGCCGGTCGCCAGAGCCTCGTTCGTTAGTCAGCAGGATGTACCACGAGCAGGTGAGGTTGGCTTGGGACTTGTGGATGGAGTTTAGTCCCCGTACACCCCATACATTTCTTATTAGCTTATAAAATACTGCATTTTTAAATTAATTACACGACAATATCATATATTATGATTTGTAAATTAATAATAATATCATTTATTTGAAAATAATACAATATTATTTGATGATGATAAATTTGTTTCACAGACAAAATTTTCAACTCTCTCGTTATGTAAGAATTCTGATGTCGTGTAATTCAAACATAATGTCCAATAATAACTTGTCACTACCAGTTGGTAGTTAGTGTTTGATTTTAGGATAATTCTACAAGAATCCGCCAAAACCTGCCCAAAACACATTATATACAAATTGGAAAAACACTTTAAAATCGTATGTTTTATGTTAATTACTTTTAATATTTTTAATACTATTTGAAAACATAGGTATAAGAATAAACTAGTTTTAGTTTTTTGCCACTGGACAACAAGAATTACAATAATTGGTGGCAGATTGACGAACTGGTATTGTTATTAAACCAAAATTATTTCAACGACTGTGAGTCATCTCACATTAAGGTGCTTATAGACTGGAGCATTCACGTGTAACAGGACATCGAGCATTCGTTTGTCGAACTGAACAACGAACAGAGCCATGGAGCCAAAGATCACGACGAACGTTTTCACGATTTTTGTAGTGAATGCAGTCTTCGTAGTAGATGCTCTCAAAAACTGTGTATTTCACAAGTTTTTATTTACTTTCACCTGTCTGTTGTCTGTCTGTCTGCAATCAAATCTTGCAAGTTAAATTTGATCCACTTCCCGGTTTCCGATTGAACTGAAATTTTGCATTCATATATAAATCGCATGACAATCCAATATTTTTATGACATCGAGCTGATCTCATGATGGAGCTGGAAGGTGGCCATAGGAACTTCGTAATTAAATGACGCAACCTAATCGAGTTTGGGCGCATTCGTCTTGACGAGTACTTTTAAAAGATTTTTTAAAATATCACTTGTAACATAAGGTTTTAATCTTTCGCAAAAATGCTCGCCAGAACGCTTGATAGAATGCTAGCTAAATCGCCCTCGTTTATTTTTATGTAATGTAACATTCGCAAGAATGCTCAAGTAAATGCTCAAGTGTATCAGCATCTTTAGTAATTACCTAATAGAATAGAATTATTGCATAGCAAAAAAACTATAAACAAACTTAGGTAAACAGTGGCGGTCTTATCAAGTTTTTACAGACTGAAACAGACTCGTCTGTAGTAAAATTGTTAAAAAAATGCTTTGCCTGACTCTGCATTTCCCTGGTTTTGACCAAACTCGAGTTTTATTTAAGTTTTTCATTTCTAGTCCATGTCATTTAGTATAGAAAAAGCTCAAAAAAATCTCAAAGCTCTAGTTAACTACCGTATCGCCAAGCGGTCATTAGATGACCATACCGGCGGCATGATGACGGCGGCGGATTTATCCCGCCTTCTAGGTTTAGTCAGCTACCATCTACGGGTCATCGCTTAACATCACCCGAGATCGTGGTTATAAGCTAGGGTAGTTATAACTAACTACTTCGTGTACGTGCTGTTATAAAACTGTTCTTCTTGTGCTGTGCACAGGAGGCACAGATAGGAAGCAACGGTTTGTTAAACCGTTAAATCTGTGCCTCCTTCATTTATTTAGTGGAGCTTCCCATAATATATTACTCCATAATAGTAATACACTAGATAGGGTACAACTGCTTCTCCAGCTCGTATAATCTACACAAAGAACAAAATTCTAGGCGATTTCGATGAATATTGATGCTTTCGTTGTACGTGCTTTCCATCGGGTATGGAAAGCAAAAACATTGTTGATGCAAACAGAAATGTGTTGTTTGACAATGTTTTGCGAAAAATGTTGTCATGTTTTTGTTGAATGTGTAGACCAAAACACGAGCTGGAGACCCGGCTATCTAAAAGCAATAAGTGTAGTACAATGAATCCCTAGTCATGAGCCCTCAGGATTCAGGAAGTCCTATTAGGGTCATCGACTAGTCAAGACATTTAATAAATGAGCGCCCATTGGATCACTATTGAATAATTAGGGACTGATATACTGACATATTTGTGACTTTGTTACTGCTAACTTTTAATAAAAAAAAAATTATTGCCAATATCTCTGTATAATTTTTTATTAACTGTTTTTGATTTCTGTAAAATTAGTATTATTATTCTACTCGTATATCTCAAAAAAATGTAACTTCTCTTATACTCTTGTGTTCTTTGTAATGATTCGCAATAAATGATTTGTTGATGTTTTAATATAACCTTTATTTATATAAATCTCATCGAATTTTACTAATTGGATGTATATTGAGTGTTTGTTTTCGAACGCCTTAACTGATTGCGTTTAAATTTGGAATAAAGGAGCAAAAGCTCTGGAATTAATTACACATAGGCTTCAGTGGGTAAAACCACCGAGTGCAACTAGTAATAAATAAATTATTTATTATTTCCACGAACGAGACTACGAAGAAATTTATTTTCGAACCAATTTTGCTATTAAATATTTCTTTTAAAGGTATGCCTTTCAAAGTATTTTTTTTATGACTTAAAGTTACGCTTAAGATTCAAAGAGATTCGAGAATATGTCCAATATTCTCGCTGGACAAAACTCGCTACTAAAAATACTTTTTATGATGAGACAACTTAATTTTATATGTAATTTACACATATATTATGGATATTTAATTATGTTTCTAGTCGCAAAGTGCTTAATTGATTTTAGTTTCCGTTGAAATTAAAATGGAAACTTGTTTTAGTATAACAGAAAAGCGGCTGTTCTTTGTTGATCCTCAATTAATTAATATTAATAAATCAAAATAATTGAGACATACGAGTATATTATATAAATACTCTATTTTTACTTTATTTATTAGAAAAATAAATTAATAATGTGATTTTTATAAGTAGGTTCGAAAGCATAAAGACCACCGCAAACGTATGTTGTACATACAGTAAGTCTCATTTGTCTAATAATTTCCCTGAGCGTCCTGCCAACTGCAATCGCAGCAAATCGCAGCTGCGTGCGCAATAGTGATAAGGTTGTGCGATAACTCACTCAGAAGGATCTGGCATGGAAAACCCACACATTGTTCTCGCGTGTGTTGTTGCAATGTTAAGCGACGATGCCAGCCGTAGATGGAAGCAGACTATACCTAGAAGCCCCTGGCTTCACTGAACATCATGCCTGAACACGGTCACAATGACCGCTTGACGGTCACGGTTTTGTCCAGTGGGTGGTAACTAGCCACGGTCGAAGCCTACCACCAGGGCCACCGCCTACCTATATGAGGTTAGAGTCCTGTATTACCTTTCAAAAAGCTCACCGCCGACGAAGATCCATGGCCACCTTACCCTTAAATCTGCAGTTATTTAGTAAGGTCGTGGTAACCCATTGCAATGAAACCCTCACACTGAAAAACTTATGTGCGAAAGTTTCAAGATGATTCCTAAATTACCTTTCAAAAAAGCTCAACGCCGACGACGAATTGCCAGCAAAAGCGACTCTTCCTTCAGAAAGCAAGACCAACTCGTCGAAGTGTGCCATCAGCTCTGAAGACGGCTGGTGTATGGTGCAGATCACGGTCTTGCCTTGCGCTGCGCTCGCTCGCAGTAACGTCACCAATTTCTGCGCTGAGGACGAGTCCAGGCCTGTAGTTGGCTCGTCGCAGAAGAGAAGACTGGGATCGGTTAGTAGCTGGAAAAACGTTAGAAGACTATCAAATATTGTCGCTCTTCCATTATCAGATTACTGCACTCTTACATCAATGTTATTATTATCGATTTATGGGTATTATAAAATGGAAATGATTAGGTATATACTTTAAAAGTTTTTCCATAATTACGATACAACTACAAATTCTGATTATACGGATCCTAGAATTTATTGTTGAAAACACTTTCAACTGCTGATCTGTTTTCCAGTTTCTGGTTTCCAGTCTGTATCAATGCCATCAAAAGAAAAAAAATACACATTCTTACGATTTATATAGGAAATCATTTTTTGTTTTCTTTACAAGCCTAACAGTTTTAGTTCGCAGTGGTTTTTATGAATTGAAATCGGGTATAGAGACGTATTGGATATATGAACATTTCTCACCTCAGTAGCAAACGCCAATCTCTTCCGTTCGCCTCCAGACAAGGTTTTAGTTCCGTCCAGGCCGCCTATCCTTGTAAACCTGGATTCGTAGAGAGCCAGCTGCCGCATTAGTTGGTTCACCCTCCTCCTTCTCGCCAATTTTGAGGTACGGTTGTCCATACGAAGACGAGCCTGGTTGAGAAATATTTTTAGCTAGGACGGACTTAAACTAAATTGCTAATTTTCACACATACAGTTTTTTAATAAATAGAGAAATTAAGGGGTGGAGGTTTTTCCTGGTATGGACATATTATGCGGTGGGAAAAATAAAATCATGTGACCAAAAAGTCCATGAATATGGTGATAAGTGATAATCCGGGAAGAGGGCGCCCGAAAAAGGTTTAGATGACCTGTGTGAAAGAGGATATGCGTGCTAGGGGAGTGGATGCAGATATGACGGATGATAGAGCAGAATGGAGGAGAAAAACGTGTTGTGCCGACCCTCCTAGTGTGGGATAAGGACAGGAAGGTGATGATATAGTTTTTTAATGATATAATAAGTGACAAGACGCGCTAAACAGGTACCCGAAGGTGCTTCCCTTCGGGTACCTGATCGCAAGCATCATGAATGCCCTATTCAACAATTCATAACATTATGTGTTTATTCTGCTTTGTTTCCGGTGACAAACAGCCGCTCATCACAGCCTCAATACCTCTAACTGGAATTAGGTACGCGTAACGCGGTTTTTTCAGTGTAAACAAATAAAGGTATTATCTTCTATGTTTGGCTGACATAAAATATAACTACATAACCTACTCTACAGCCTACTTAAAGTATGCCAGGTATAACTGCTTTTAACCAGTATATTTCATAGGCTAACATTTTATCAGATGCATTTGTAAAACTAGATTTCAAATGTTGATTGCAATATCGAAGGATTTTTTCCGATACTGATTTGAATATTCTATTAGCGGAATATTTTTTGAATGGGCACTTTCCGGGTTTCGAAAAGTCAAAGTTGTTATAAAAAATGTTGATATTTTAATTATTTTATTGATAGGTACCGGTTTTTAGGCCTATATCAAAAATATGTTTGAAACAGGATTTACAAGTCAATTTACATATTCAAAATCGAAAGTGATAAATAATTTAAATTGTATTAAATAGAGTCATTCATAATCAAATGTTTTAGTTTAGAGGTCTCACACTAAAATATTATTTTTGTAAATATAATTTGAGTTTTCACGTCAGCAAAATAAAAGCCCGAATAAGAGCGGGGATACCCACTAAAAACCTGGGGGTGTTCCTGCGGGACGTCATAACGCCGGCGCAGCGTGTAGCATTCGTCCACTGCCTTATCTAGAGGCCCAGCTTCGACCTTAGTCTTTTGAATACCATAACACCCCTTACCATGATAGTTAGATGTTCTATAACAGTAAGGTTGTCGACAAACAGGTCATCTTGATGCATATATCCGCTCTCCAGGTTCATGAAGTCACTGACGGGCCGCCCATTCATTACGATTTCACCATCAACCACTGTGCCAACTGTGGAAAGGTACTATGTCTTTTTAATCTTAACAGAGGTTTAGAGAAAGAAAGGTGAAGGAAGGACTTTGTCATATTAACGTATGAGCCGTGCATACCGGATTTGCCCTGTGCAAAGTAGCCTATGTGTTGTTTTAGTGTCTAAGCTACCTATAGAAAAAAAATCGGCTTCAGTTCATACGCAAAGGCGTGAAAAGGCAAGAAATACATAATAATATCAAATTTACCTTCGTATTAAAAATAATTATAATAATATGTTAGTTAACCAGATACATTAACACATTGACTGATTTAATTTAATATACCTACGTATTCTATTTATTCAAGCCTAGCCTTTTGAGCCTTAAAAAACACGATCAATGAAGTAAGAAAAAAATCAGAATGAGGATTTTATTACATTAATAAACTGACGATCAAAAAACTAACAGAAGATTATTAGGTACATTTTTATGACATGGCGCTAATGTCAAGACTACTTTTAGTACAGTAAAAGAAGAAATGTGGATCGAAAAGTCGAAAGCAGAAAAACTAACTTAGTAACTTTGTTTGGACTAGTTAGGAGATAAACATACCAAAAGTCCCCACCCCTCCGAGGTGAGCCCGAAGGGGGGGAGGGCGAAGAAGGTCCCATTTTTAGGTTTTTTGCTTATATGTCAAAAACTGTGCGTTGTACGATATTTTGTTGTACCACATTATTAAACCTCATAAAATTTTCTACAACTTTGACCTTAACACTTTTTATCTATCTCTTATCGTTGTCCAGCTATGAGCTTCCAAACATGGTCTATTTTGAAGACGCTTAAATTAGTTTTCCATACAAAGTTGGTAAAAAAATCTTATAAATAAAATTTGACCAACTTCTGGTTGTCGTATCATAATGAAAATTTGCAAACGTCTAGAAATCTGATGACAGTTTAATAATCTGGTACCACTGAGCTGATCTGATGATGGAGCCAGAATGTGTCTACTGAAACTCTTCAATGGCTATTAGTAAAACCGGCGATTTTAGGCTCATTACATTCGGATTGATGAGACGTAGGCACCTCCTGGTCCATTATCAGACCCTTGACAGCAAGTATTATGAAAAAGTCTCATCGATTCGAATGTAATGTGCCGAAACTCGAGGGGTTTACTAATAGCCATTGAAGAGTTTCATTAGACACCTCCTGGCTCCATCATCAGATCAGCTCAGTGGTACCAGATTATTAAACTGTCATCAGATTTCTAGACATTTGCAAAGTTTCATTATGAAACGACAACCAGAAGTTGGTCAAATTTTATTTGTAAGATTTTTTTACCAACTTTGTATGGAAAACTAATTTAAGCGTCTTCAAAATAGACCATGTTTGGAAGCTCATAGCTGGACAACGATTAGAGATAGATTAAAAGTGTCAAGGCCGAAGTTGTAGAAAATTTTATGAGGTTTAATAATGTGGTACAACAACATATCGTACAACGCACAGTTTTTGACATATAAGCAAAAAACCTAAAAATGGGACCTTCTTCGGCCTCCCCCCCTCGGGCTCAACTCGGAGGGGTGGGGACTTTTAGTATGTTTATCTCCTAACTAGTCCAAACAAAGTTACTAAGTTAGTTTTTCTGCTTTCGACTTTTCGATCCACATACCCTTTTTAGGCACTCATTGACTGGGCTATTTTGTTTCTTTTGCTTAAAAGGTTTTAAAAACCCCGAGGCATATAATTAGTAAGTATTCAAAAAAGGAGCGTTTAGGAAAGTTTAACTTTACTCATAATATTATATTTATTTATATGTAGCAAGTTGAATCGATAGCCCTGACATTATTTTTTTTAAATATAAAAACATCATCAGTAATACAGTGTTTTTAATAACAATGACACACTAACGTTGAGCCTATATTTATATTGCGAAAAAAATACAAATATGATAATTTAATTGACAGGGAACAATATTAATATGAATTTATGATTACAGTAATGTTCTCATAAATATGTTATTAAGTAGGCTCAGAAAACAGGAATTACGAATCAGAATAATTTATTTTTTTATGAATGACTAAATAAATTACACCTGGGACCGTTGTAACATTTAAATACTATTTTATAACCTAAGATGCCTATTACAACTTCATAAATAATAATAGGATAATTTACAATGAATAATGTCATAAAATTCCAAAACAATTTATAAAAATATCAACTAGGATTCAAAAACTGGTTAAAACTGGATTTTTTTGAAAAGGTTTAAGCCTATTTTATTATTAGGTCATATTTTAGCAATGTTTTCCGGCATATTTCAATAGATAATATCTATAGATAGATTTAATTTATGAATGCAACTTGTATGCGGAAGATTTTTCAAAACACATTTAAATATTTTGAACAGGTTTATCAGCATTTTGATTTTTTATGCGAATGTTTTTTATTGAAGTCTAGGCTTATTCCGACTAAACATAATTTAGGCCTAATTTATGAAAAAAAATTCAAAGGTTAATTTGTTCTCACAGAATATTATTATTTTTTTAATTTATTTTCCACGTGCAGAAGAATAATAATGTTATTAATTCAGGATTATTATAAACTAAAAAAATATATTCTGATTAATATTTATTTATTTTTATATTTTAGAAAACAGTTAATGTATTTGGCTAGTTATTTAGTTCTAGTAGCTACTATAAATACTATAATTATTTTTTTAGTGACGTAATATTATAAATAGGACTCACCTGGGTTTCTGTTTGCCAATGCGGACATGAGTGTTGTTTTTCCGGCACCACTGAAAAAAAAACTCATTACAGCTAAATTGACACATGATTTGCAGCAGTGTACCTACGTACATACAGACATATTCTATCCCATCAAAAACATAAATGTGAAAAGAGAGCCAAGTTCAATATTACGATGTATGTACTCATAGTTACCTATGATTTGGTAGTTGACTTCAACGACAAAAGATGTGAGATCTAAATGGGTGCCAAGTTCAATGGTCAGTCCTGAAAAATATTTACAACAACATAAAATATTTTATTACAACTTAAAAGATTATTTCTTCTTATTACTTAGAATTAATATTATTTTGAAGCCTAAAGACTGACTTGGCCAGTTCTCATAATATACTAGGTAGGTAATCTCTTTCTCTTAACTTTAGCTTGATCACTATTAAACGCACTTAATGCTAATTAGTGCGCCACCGTCTTTTATCGTGTAAATTAGTCCCCTCCATCCATTGGTTGTCTGGAAGAAATCGCTGTTTAACGATAAGACCGCCACTTGTACATTGTAATTTTTAATTTTAATTATGTACTTATGTATTTTCTGTAACATTATGTGGTGTACAATAAAGTATCTATTGTCTTATCTTAATGATACTTCGTCGTATGGTACCCATGAGAACTAGCCAAGTCAAACTTTGGGCTTCAAAATAATATTAATTCTAAGTGATAAGAAGAAATAATCTTTTAAGTTGTAATAAAATATTTTATGTTGTTGTAAATATTTTTCAGGACTGACCATTGAACTTGGCACCCATTTAGATCTCACATCTTTTGTCGTTGAAGTCAACTACCAAATCATAGGTAACTATGAGTACATACATCGTAATATTGAACTTGGCTCTCTTTTCACATTTATGTTTTTGATGGGATATCATTGCTTTTTGTACAGTACTTTTTATATGTAGTAGTAGTTAGTATGTAATAGGTTTAAGACACCCAGTCATAATAAGATTAATACCAAATGATTATTTTATTGCACCTCCCCCCACCCCACTGCTCCATGGCACGGCCGTCGCACCGCGGCCCGTGAGCCTCGCCGTGCTTCGATATACCTATACCTATAATTAATTTAGTACTTATTTATATATAGCATTTATGTGCACTATTGATTTGAATATTGTACCTAATCAATTGATTTTTAAACAATACTAGTTACTAATAAATTTATCTATATTCACCCAACTATCTTATACCTACCGCCTACCTGGATGGAAATTTAACTTTTTAGATAATCTGGAACTGGATTAGTATTTCGATCAAAAGAAACCTAAGCCGACAAGACTTGTAATGACGACGACTTGGCGGGGGCACTGCCGTGCCCCCAGATACCGCCACATACCTATAATATTATGACTATACGTTACAGGTAGGTACGTAGGTATCTAAAATGTTTACACCTACTAGCACCTAAGGCGATATACATACATTATTTTTATTGTAAACAATGTTAATATTATTACCTCTATGTTACTGAGCCACCTTGTGCTGGTGAGTCGATATATTGATAGGTATTTACATAGGATATCCAATTGTTACGTAGGTACGAGGAACCTATTTTTATTAGTGACTAGCTGTGCCTAGCTGTTTTACCCGCTATACAGTTTGGTACAGTAGTGTATATTATGTTATTCCAGGGGTCTAAGCTATATTTTTATTATACCAAATTTAAAGTCAATCGGCCCACCCGTTTAGGCGTGAAAAAGTAAAAAAACATATATCCATACGTACAGTAGGTATAAAGTTTGTATTTATATTTATATTAGTAGGAATAGTGGACTCGCGCGCACTTCGTAATATTTAACAGAAAATAGCCGCCTACACAAAAATTATAGCAACATGCTACATGTATTGCTTTATGCGTTCCTAGGCGTCCCAAACTTTAATATCATACATTTTTTAAAAATTAATAATAATTTAAAATGATAAAAAAATACTAGTTTCTGATTTTTCCCTTTGTTACTAGGACATTACCTATCGGGATGCCAAATTTCAGCTTTCTAGGTCGTCTGGAACTGGGATATTACTTTTGATCTATCCCTCAGTATGTATTAACTTCACCGATTACTGGATGTTTATATCTAAATATCCGTTTGAGCTGTGTTATTGGAATTTGGAACAGAGATATAGTTCGTATATTTAAGTATATGTGCCAAATTTGACTTGTCTATGTGTTATAGTTTTTGTATAACGAGGGTGTAAAAAGTCGTCAAAACGCGCTTTGGACGGTTCGTGTAATATAACACACGGCGCGGTCGCCAGTTCCTTTGCTTGAACTTGGCATGACTCGCTGCCGCGTGTCTAGATAGACACAATAAACGCAGTTTTACAAGCAGTTTAACAGGGATCGTATGCATCCTGATTTTAAATTTAATATCAAAGTATTAATATATGATGAGGTCGCCGATTTTAATGTAAAAATATTTCTTCTTTTCGGCGGTATATTATATCTTTTTCTAATATTGGTAATTGGTTACAAATGTTACGATATTATGATTTAACAAATCAAACAGGTACTCAAAATGATTTCAGCAGATTAAAATAATTTAATAAAATTGACTTTTGGATGCAGGTAATTTTTTATAGAGTTACTTATAGCCTTGATTTAGCATGTGATCATACCTAAGTCCTAAGAAACACAATACCTACTTTGCGCACGCAGAATGCGTATCATGACAAAACAGATCAACCTTCTTGGTCACTAGAAAGCTCCAGTGGTTGGTACGAATAACTATTAGTCACACCATATTGGCTTACAGTGTTTTATGATATTTAATAACCGTGGTAAATAACTTTTTGTAATCGTACGAGGATAAAAGCTGTCTTTGTTATTAAGTATGCCTTTTTTGTGATTGTTTTTGTACTTACCTAGGTCCCATTAACGCAATTAGGGTGCCTGGCTTGGCGATACCGCTCACTGTAAACAAATATTGAATGTATTCTTGAAAATTATGTTTGGGGTGATTGAGTACGTTGGTAGGTAAATAAATCAATATTGGTTGAACTCTCAGAATTTTGAACGGCCTTTTTTATATAAAAAGAACGGCAAACAAGCAGATGGTCCACCTATTTAAAACGATTACCGTCCTATAAACTAATGCATGATCGCACAAGCGACAAGTGCCCTATCAGGGTATGTAGTAGTACATAATTTTACACAACAAGATCTGTGCAATGTAATTACCCACATGTGTTGAAAATAAATAAATAAACACCATCAACGCTTGAGGCGTTATTGTGGAAACACCCAAGATGGGAAATCATCCCACAATTTTCAGGAGCGTCTAGACGATATACACGCTATACATGTAGCAGTTCCAAGTATGCAAAATATTATTAAAAATCGGAGTATTTTACGATTTTATTAACTTTTCTGTTGATGACTGACATTTCCGTGCTGAATGAGAATCGACATCTATTTGTTGTTTTTACAGTACCTCAGACATTGCTGGCGAATATAGGTGACTCTGACTTCCGATTACCAGTCAGTCTAAATAAAAATAAATGAACCCTTACCATTATTAACAAGTCTCTTCAGCTTCCCATCTTTCAGCTTGGTGTGAACAGTCACGTCTCGCCACACGAGCGTGCAAGGTTGTGGAGTGTGTGTAGACCCCAACACATCTTCCACCTCTGGAAACAGAGGCTCGTACTTGCTAAGACCAGGCTTATAGTCCTCCAAGTAGGCCAGGTCATCTGGTCTTGTGAATTCCTGGTAACAAAAAAATAATATTTCAGGACTTCACATAGCGCCACCTAACCCCAAGCTAAGCAACTTAATGCTTGTGTTATGGTAGTAGGATAACGGATATAATATTTATATACCTTTATTTTGTAAATATATACTTAATACTTATAATAGATAGAAAAAACCACCCAGACCAGAAACAAATATCTGTGGATCACACAAACATTTGTCACATGTGAGAATCGAACCCGCAACCTTCTGCGTTGCAAGCGGGTATTAGCCCACCGGGCCACAGAGGACGTCAAACAATAATTCGACAAAAAACAAGATTTGACAATAGTATATCGTTAACGAGCCGAACGCAGCGGTTTGGGGGCGTCCATAAATTACGTGAGGTGTTTAAGGGGGGGAGGGGGTCGATTCAAATCTCATCTAATCTTACGTTGGAGAGAGGGGGGGTCTCGGCAAATATCACGCAATTTTTTTTCTGATTGAAACAAAAAAAAATTATATTATTTTGGTCCATTTATGGTCTTAACTAGTCGTAAATAAAAGCACGAAGCAATTTTTTTTTCTTTTTACAATAACAATCCAACGTGTTTACGTAAGAAACCCACATTTTGAAAAATCTCACGTGAGATTGGAGGATGGGGGAGGGGGTTGAATAAAATCTCACAACATCTCACCAGGGGGGGAGGGAGGGACAGAAAATTAAAAAAAACACCTCACGTAATTTATGGACACCCCCTTTTATAGTCCATGTTTTATTCCAGGTTATATACCTATATATGTATACTCGTAGCTACCAAATTTCAGGTCAATCGGTTCAGACGTTTAAGTGTAATGAAAGGTAACTAAAACACGTAAGTATACATACATTCTTTCGCATTTTTAACACGAGTACCTACATAAGTATATAAGTAGAATATAAATATAAATAAATATAAATAGGTTATTAAATTCCTCGGGGACAAAGATAGACTGTTGTTTTAAACTATCAAGCTATTTTACAAAAACTAATGGTCAGGAATGCTACCTTATTGGATTGTAGAACAAGTTGCTAAAATTACATATATACCAAAATTATATCATATTTATTGCCGTTTGGTTACTAGTATAGTTATTATCTACAGCTTTAAGCTTATTTTCTGGGTCCACTAGGCCCCACACTAGGATTCCCTGTGTTGTGAGGCCTAGTATATAATTTTGTTTAAAATAGTAAGGAAATCTATGCGCATAATTATTGATCAGTTATAATCTAAAGGGATTAATAATGTACCAAAATATAAAAAAACGTATATTATTAAATTGAGAGTCAAAATTTTAAAGCACTTTTAAGTCACCATACGACATAGAACGGAAGATAAAGTTTTATTTTAGTAAAGTTAGTCACTTTTGTAAAACCAGAATACTAAAAACTGCACGTGATAGGCATAATAATTGACATTTTGACTAGGTCGGAAACGGGACAACAAATTTCAGGTCAAAACAGGAATTTCATAAAAAAACAATCAAGTTTTTGCTATTTGGTAACCAAACGGGGTCAACAAATGTAAAATTCCAATATCAACTAAATAAAAATAATAATTAATTTACATTAATGAAATAAACAAAACTAGATTTATTTAATTTTTATACTCGTATTAATAAATACCTGTTTAATAAAAAAACATTTTATCTCCTTGGGAATCTTGTGCACTTTAATTATTTTTCGTCGACCCCTGTTTCTAGGAAAATCTTTATATTACTATTGTCAATTATTTTGTTTACGTGACATTTAAATAAATAAATTTAATTCCTGAAATTCGTACCAATCTTTTTACTTTCCAATTTTGAAACTTTTTCAAATAGTATTTCTTTCCCTCTAGTAATTCTAACTCCAATAAATATAAAAGGTATCTTCCTCTTCCATGAGTCGTACCTATAACTCACTAAGTAAAGGTCCGGTCATGATCCTCTACGGCTACATAGGTCCCCGAAGCAACACTAATCGCTTATGGCTAACACTAAATAAATGTAGGTCTTAGACCTTAGAACAAGTACTGAAATTTTAGAAATTACTTTTTAAGAACCAAACTTTTATCATTATTACCATCTAGCACAAAAGTACTCGTCTAGACGAATCAAATGAGCCTAAACTCGATGGGGATTGATTGCGTCGTCTAATAACGGAGTTCCTATGGCCACCTGCCAGCTCCATCATCAGCTCGATGTCATAAGTTGTCGTTTGTTTTTCAATAACGAATGTCATCTCAGTACATTTTTTTAGCGATAGCGACTAACGATTGGCGCTTGTCTAAACACCCCCAGTAGGTACATTTATTTAGCCACAAGCGATCGGCGCGGCGCTTGACTACGGGCACTAGTCCGACTACTAACTACTAACGCAATGGACTTTGACCTCTTGGAACATTATTGGACAGCTTAATTAATAAAGCTTAATTTTATCAATTTTATCCCAATCTTTTGCGTCTGTTTTCGTTTAAAAATTAATAATGAATCAACAGTCTTATTTAGATCATATTACTCTTACAATTATTTCATACGTCATCATGACTCCACAGACGAAATCGTACAATGGCCTTATTGATCTTGATAAAAATTAGATAAGTACCTAACTATTTTATTTAATGTGTAATTTTTTAATGAAATAAATGATTTATTGAACATATGGTTTTATACAGTGAGATGTTTTTTTTAAGCTTATGTAGGTAATCGAGTTTATTGTTGACTATGGGTGCCTATTAATATAATT
Source organism: Hemithea aestivaria (assembly GCA_947507615.1). Lineage (NCBI taxonomy): Eukaryota > Metazoa > Arthropoda > Insecta > Lepidoptera > Geometridae > Hemithea > Hemithea aestivaria. The sequence goes on from OX382331.1 coordinate 15,308,581, forward strand.
AGCGATTTTGTTTTGAATAATAATAGTCTTCCATTCATACACAAAAACTAGCTTTAATTATTATTAACATTAGGACCTAATTTATGCTTTATTAATGGCTTTGACCTCATACAAAATGTAAAGGAGAGACAAAAAATAAACTAAATGGATGTTTGTTTGTCTCTTCTATCACTTAAATGCGAAAGTTTAACGTTTGACTTCTCAAGGCCGAACGAGCTATGCCTCAGAGTTTTTTCCGTTGTCATTTAGCATCTGGGCTATTTCCGTTAATTCTTATAATCGTTTTTATAGTGGTAGGACTTTTTAGCAGAGGCCGCCTAGTGATGTTCAATTTATTCAGCCTTCAAGCAGTATTGGTAGGCACTACTGTATTTAGGACTAAAAGGGCAATGTTACCAGCTAAATTACTAGGCATGATGAGATTCATCCATTAACTTAGTATCAGGGCACTGTAACAGTAGTGCTGCGGGAATGTCGTATTTAAAAACACTGGTTTAAAAGCATTATTGCCTAATATATTATCGGACATAGTACTATGTCCGATATATTAGGCAATAATGCTTACCATCGGTATTCTTATTTGCTCGTGTCGTCACAATAAAAAAAGCTGAACCGAATAAGCCAAAACCCAACTTGGCATGCTTTAATTGTATTAAGAGTTGACCATACTTTTTATTATGTTTTTATCTTAGAATAGTATGACATAAAGTTTTAGGATACGAACGCACCATGCGGTTAGCCGTACTACGGAAGCTTGTCCGGTCGTCTAGGCTGTGGGACGCGGTTGTAATTACAACGTAATTTTTTTCGTGTCTCTCTTTGCATAGGATTCGTTTCAGACGAAATGTAAAACCGACCTTATTCTCTCTTTACCTATCTATGTATTTTCACCAATTCCAATAATGTTCAATAAATTGTATCTAGCCTCGAAAATTGCTGCCGAACCAAAAAATGTGCCGACTTGTGTAAGTGTGTAGCGTGCCTTAAAAAAGGTTTTAGAGGTTTGCGCTTAGCAACACATTTAACAATTTCTATTTGTATAGAACATGTTTAAGTAGCTCTTTATTTTGTCTACGAAGACAAATTTAGACAAACAAAAGATAAGTGTGATCTTAAAAATTGTGAGATATAAGAGGTTCGGCTGGGTAGTTAAGGAATAGGATACTATTATGTCACAGATTCTTTAGTTTTGAGTCTTGTGTTAGAATTAATTGAATCCAGTTTAAAGGGCAAAATGGGCATTTGATGGATATATTGGGCAATCATAAACAAAAAAAAATTATTACGTGACCGATGGATTATAAATGCGCATCAGTGGTGTCTATCTTATTTATTTTATGCAACAAACAGATTTTTCACTAATGTTATAAATTTAAAAGTATGGATATAAGTATGTTTATTACCTCTTTACGGCTAAACGCGAATGCATAATACTATATTAAAAACAAAACATCCATTTTTCTTTCCATGAATACGAATAAATTAATAAAATATGAATAAACAAACTATGACACTATGGTGTGCAATAAAGAGTTTTCTATTCTATGAAACTTATCATGTTTATTAACGATTTTTTTTATGTTTACGTTATATGTATACCTACACCTACACATATGTACATAGGTGTACCTATATCTGATCTGAGATAGCAGGTGCTTAAATTTATATTATATTATATGAATGACAAAAATATGGTGTAACATTTGTATCGAACGTTGTGTTTGGTCATTCAACCTACTCGCCATTGAATTGCCTAATATAAAGCTATCAAAGAATAATGTTAAAAAATAGTTAAATTCAACGAATTGTTTTACTCACTGCGCTTTCTAACGGTGACTGCGTTAAGTCGGGATCACGCTCCGGTATTTTGGGACCACTTTTCTTAGTCCCTTTACCACTGAAAGACTTTTTGCTCATTTTGTTAGAGAATTTAATTTAAAAAATATAAATCAGAAACTCCTCTTTTTACTCGCGCGGTCATTTTCTACCCGTGAATCGGAATAGTTGGTGTTATACACGGCTGCCTCCGATCACGGCGTGCTTACTTTGACATTTCTCTACGAGCTAGAGCAGGACGTCTAGTAATTAGAAAGAGACGCATCAAAATGTATGTATCTTACCTTGGTAGAGGCATACATTTTTTTTTGAAGAAACAAGTCCGTTTGTCTACTAATAAGGCTTTTTATGGTATAGTTCTGGAAATGGACGAGGCTTTTAAAAGAAAATCTGTATGAAAAACGCTTATAATTTTTTTATGAACTTTTTTGAATTACTTAGTAGGTGTATAATTTAAAAATAAGCCTTAATTATCTAGTCAAGTTAAGCGTTGTATTGGAAATACTCTTGAGGAAAATTACTTCAAAAATGCATACACCACGATGATTTTGAACCGGCAGTGAAGCTAAAAGGAAGAAATATAAATGATAGAGTACGCTCTAGCAATAGAATACGCTCAAAATTACACATTTGATAAAAAAGTGTTACAGTTGGTGGCTTTTAAGCATTATCTTCCAGACAACCAAGGAAGGGCTAATGAAATTGGAAAATGACGATATGCAATAATCAATTGTTATCTTCAAGAAACCAAAATTTCAATCTATACATAAATGGGTGTATAGATTGAAATTAATCATAAAAAAATTTATAATTAAATTTATAATTTAATCGTGGGTTTGTTCAAATCAAGAGTGAATAGGTTCTTACTAAACAAGCGTGCTACAACTTCGACTGCATCGTCACTTACCAACAGGTGAGATTGCAGTCAAACGCTTGATTAGTCTTCTATAAAAAAAAAAAAAAAAAAAAAAAAATTATAATCATAATATTTTGTATGTTTAAAAGTGTTCATATGACCCCTACTTAGCACAGCTGTATTTTGAGGTTTACCTACCCATAAAACATATTTTATTATAATTTCAATATCCGCAGGTTTTGAAAATTTTCTTTGCTCTTAGCATACTCATTATAGCATTAGCCACAAAGTCAGCTATAAAATTAGTAAAGTATTAAGTGGACGATTTATGAAAAAAAATCGACCTGTTTATCTTATAAGCATATTTTAAGATGAAATAAAAGTGTTAAAGAAAAGAAAGTAACAAAAATAAGGTGTATTAAATTAAAATCATTATCTTCAGCCCATGTTCGTCCACTACTGGTCATATCCATCCCCATGGCACACTACGCAGCTCGGTTTTCCGACTTCCTCCTTTAACCGCTCCCAGATATAGAACAGAATAGAAGTACTCTTTATTGTGGACCAACATATTTACAAAACACTGTAATAAAAATAAACACACTAATACATATAATTAACTTTAAATTAGAGAAAAAAGTTTATACATATAAGTTACTCTGTGACTCCCAGTTACCCTTCGGACATCGTCACCCGACCTCATTCAAGGGCGCATTATGTTTCCCTTAACGCGGTTTGCGCTCCGGACATCCCCAGTACTTTGTGATTTTGACGAAAATGTGACCAGCCCATTACCACTTCAGCTACTAATTATTTCAGCTCCATAGCTGACCATACCATAAAAAACCCATACCATACCATTATGGTACTGGTACTCTGGATTTGGTACTCTGGTTCTCAACCGAATCACTTCAATTCCGATGCGAATCTTTTAAAGAGCTCTAGAGCTCCGATAAATTTGAGCAAATTAATTATGATTATAATTAGTATATTATATAATTAATATCAATTAACGTTAATGATAGTTACTCGTTTAAATCATGACTCAGTATCATTTATAATAAACACTCTTCACACCTTTAAGTTAAAAAACTTATAAAGAAATAGTCCTAATACACAGAAGTTGAATATATTCATTAATAAAATGATAAAGATCTTATCATGTAAAGATCTGATGTAGTCGATAATATATGTCATAATTAAATACTACCGTAATATAAGATTTTTTTTGACATTATAATTTTAATAGTCTATAAAAATAGTGTGTAATTGATATAACTTATTAATATAAATCGATTTAATAAAAATTGTTTCTTTACTTGCGTGGAGGCACAACTTGACACTTTTTTCGTTTCTTTCAATTTATGAACTGCCAACCAGAAATACAAACATTATAAAAAAAATACGTAATCAATTTTTTGTAATCTAATATAGCTTTTGAATTTTATCTATTTGAATGATAGAGCATAATCCTAGATGGACTCCTTATTCTATTGAACACTCTACCTCTACGCTCTACACTAAATAAGATTTATTGACCCTCAAATATTGATAATGATATAATGTATCCAAATGGCCCTACAGATCCCGCGACAATAGGATATGATCAATAAAGGTTAAAGATATTCGTCGAGATTGTGGTCAAAGGTTAACCTATAAAAAAAATACAGGATTATATTTTAGTTGAGGAAGCAAAAGAGATGTGTCAGGATCGTGTCAGGTGCAGGGAAATAGTCTCTGCCTACTCCAGGCGTAATTATGTATGTGAATGCATGTGTATATAATATAAAAAGTTACTCAAAGCGCTCGCGTTCCTTATTTAATAAAGCTGCTGTGTCGAGGGTTAAAATTGTCACGATAGTCGCCAACCTTCCGTATTAAAAGGTAGCAAATACAAAATAAGTTGTAGTTTCGATAATGATAATAAATATTTAAATGGATGTAGGCTTATCTTTTAATTGGTTGTAAATGGTGTAGAATAAAATAACAATAACCCTTATCTAAAACGACGGAGTTTGAAAGGCATATGCTCTGTTAATTGATTTTTTATAACTATGGGTAATTTAGTCATAAAAAATTTTGACATCTAATGGATTAGTCTAATTTAAATATTAGTTGGACACTTCGACATATGTTTTTGAAGTCCTTTCTCTAGGTAAGTAGGCATGACGAGACTTAGTAGGGTCTGATATTACTTGTTAATCGCCTTTTCTGGTTATCGAAAAGGTTCCTGGATGCTGCGTTTAATAGCTTTAAGATTTTTGTGTTGTAATTGCGGTGTTAAATAAAGTGTTCTCTATTCGAGTACGCATACTTCTTGTTGACAAACGAGCTCTCAGCTCTACTATAATATGATTTTACCTCTTAAAGGGTCCAGCTCAGCATGTATAAGCTGTATAACCTACGCTGTTATGTAATGCTACGCTAATGAATAAATAGGACAGAACTAAACAGCCCATTCGGTTCAGTAGATTAGTTTTAGAGTGATACTAACATCTACACACTCAAACAGCTTATATAAATTCAATAGGAAGGGAAACTTACGAATACATTTAGTATGATTTACATAACGTATGGTCCTCGAATAGTTAAAATTCATCCATACATTCCTAACAATAGGCAGGTAACTTCCGTCGACAGTAATATTAACCAAGTTTATTATACGAGTAGCCTTCCAGTCATCCTTTGGAAAGAACTTACGAGTACTAACATTATGTTTAAAATAACTATTTTAATTAACGGGGTAAACCTTGTTTTATTACTATAAACTAACTATTCTCAGACCTATCAAATACATAGTAGGTCAAGCCGTTTCGGAAGATTTTGACAAAAACACTGTGACAAGACAAAATATTTTAAATACAATTATATCCGTAAAATAAACTTATTGAAAATATCTCTCGGCAAAGCTCTAAAAGTCGCAAACGACGACGAACGACGAAACTCTACTATTTGATCTGACGTTTGGCTAGAAACTCTACAAAAGTATTAAGAAAATATATAAATAAATAAGAAATCATCGGACAACCCAACGCATTTTTGGTATATCAATTGCTTAAAAGATCCCCAAAAATTACCATGACCTTCAACTTTAACAAACCATAAACGATACAAATTGGATGAACTAGAATCGACTGCTGATCCAGAAATCCGCCGGCGGCCCGTGAGCTACCGGTTTGGAAGGGAGGCGATGTGACAGATACTGTGGGGCTTCGGTTTTCATGTGTAACCTCATATCAGACACGCGATACTGCCGCGACGGGTCACTGAGCACTGGAACGTGGACTGAGGTAGGGTTGTCTATTAGTCTACTATACCTATATAGAATAGAATAAAATAGAATAATACTCTATTGCATACCAAATAATTACAAAGAAACTTACTGAGCTAGATATCTAAATGCTAGGTAAACAATCGGCGGTCTTATCGCACTAGGCAATTTCTTACAGACAACCTGGGAATGGAACAGGACGTGGGACATGACATTCGGTGACATGGGCATGATGCGAGCTGAACAAAAGTAAAACTTAAACTCAAAATTTATTTATTTCAACAGGCTACAATGGACACTTTTGCAAGTAAATTTTACAGTTTGTTTATATTATTGTCTATGAGAAGAACGATAAAGAAACTCATAGGGATTGCTTTTTTTTAAATAATATGTGTTTACAGTGTTCATCTTGGTTACATAATATTTATTTACAGGTGGTTGCAGAGGTTTCCAGGTATCTTTGTCTTCTATGTTACTATAAAAAGTTTAAAATAACGACTAAACTTCATTGGTTGTGTGACAGACATAGCAAAGAAGTAAAAAGAGGAGCAAGACGCTCTCCTGTTGGTAAGAAATAACGCTGCCCATAATCAGGAATCAAGAAGTAGGTACAGCACCACCAAGGATTTCACAATGATGTAAATTACTAGGCGCATATTATCACCAACACTTCTTGCACAAGATTATTAGATATTAAGACCCAGTAATTTCACTATTAACGATAATATGGCATAAAATGATACTTTTTAATGTCAAATGTAATTAATGTTAAATATTGTTTGTTTTTTAAATATCTATCATAAAGTGTTATCTAATCCAATCTAAACTCAAGGATATAAAAGTTAAATCTAGACAATTACGATGTCCTTTAGCAGGGCATCGCTTCTACTCTTGAGTATACCAAACTTGAACGATGGTAGCTGGTTCAGAATACTTAAAATGAATTTATAAGCTGGATTTTTTAATTTGGTCTCATAAGGGAATGAACTACCTTTTACTGCAGTAAGTCGTCTCATTATCCACAGCTATTGTAATATAGGTATGTGCCTACCTAATTTGTTATAATAAAGACATTAAGCAGTCAATTAATCGCACGAGTTTTGACGACCACAAAAATGTAGGTAAGTACTTACCAATTAGATTCTAGAAATATCATATTTAAATAATTGCCATTAATTAACATATATTATTAATGCATTAATGAAAATCGTTAATTAACCATTATATTTTTTGTGACAACCCTAACGCCGAGCTTCCGCAAACCATAGAATACGACATACTAAGAGAAATGGAGCAAGAAATTTGTCCTTTTCTAATTGTTTATATTAAGAAGAGTCAAATATGCCATAAGAGCATGCGGTGTCCGCCAAATAGTTTTGCATTTAGCACTTAATTATAATCATTACGTACATTTATTAGATAAGTTTGATGTAAAAATTGTGTGTGGACCATAAATAAATAAAAAAAAATAATAAAAAAAATATTAATAGAATTTACATGTCACTGAATCCGATGATAATTGTCTTAATTATTTATATAAAATACTAAAATATCCAGCAGAGATCGTCTAGCTTGAAAATTCCAGATCTTTTCAACTTAATCTGTCTTCTTCTATAAGTTTGGGGCCTACCTTCTTTAAAATTAATATTATTCTATTGAGTATTTTTCACTCCCCGATCCTCCCCCATTCGCTCTACGTGGCCGAGCCAGCGAGGCCTGTGGGTTTTTTTTCAGATCGTACTTGGGACGTGCTACCGGCAAGCGGCCAGTGGGCCGGCCAAAGTACCGCTGGAAGGACGAAGTGATGAAAGACCTGAGAGCGCACCAAGCTAAGTCTTGGAAAGCGACAGCGAAGGACAGGCAGGAGTGGGGTCTTCTTGTGTCGGAGGCCAAGACTCAATTGAATATTGAATAAGTCATTATAATTTGTCTATCTCGCGATTTGTTTTTTTTTTTTTCTTGTTTACTTATATAATATGAACATTTCAATCAGGTTCAAAATTCAGCAATATTTTTCTCTACTATTGTTATCCCGCTACTTACATAATTTTTGAACTCGCTGAACGTCTTAGTCGAGCGTGGGGTAGGCTGAAAATCAGCGCCGCGCAGGACCTGTCTGCCCGGTACATGCTGAGCCTATTCCAATTATCAGTGGATTGTTTGTGTTGTTTTTTTTTATATGAAATTTTGAGTTTTGTTCATAATGCAATTTGTTCTAACACTAAAATGTGGGGCGCGGTTGGGCGACCGCCCAGGGCGCCGGATAAAAGGGGCGCCACAGGCTCTATAATGGGGCGCCCGTGGCGCCCCATTCGTTCTGATAAATTCAATATTCTCGGTGCTCGTAGCAAGCTGCTCGCGCTTTTATAAGAGGTTTCTTTGCCACTCGAAGGAAGATAAACGCACATCATTCGTGCTGAAAAATTCAAATTTTTTTCGGCGCTCGCAGCGAGTTACTCGCGCTTTTATAAATAAGGACATTTTGTTTCTTTGCCACTCGAAGCTAGCTAAACGCACATCATTCGTGCTGTAAAATATCTAAATTTTCTCGGCGCTCGCAGCGAGCTGCTCGCGCTTTTATAAATAAGAATACTTATTTAGTTTCTTTGCCGCTCGGAGCAAGCTAAGCGCACAACATTCGTGCTGAAAAATTCAAAATTTTCTCGGCGCTCGCAGCGAGCTGCTCGCGCTTTTATAAATGAGAACATTTACTTTCTTTGCCACTCGAAGCAAGCTAAACGCACATCATTCGTGTTGAACAAATCTAAATTTTCGCGGCGCTCGCAGTAAGCTGCTCGCGCTTTTATAAATAAGAATACTTATTTAGTTTCTTTGCCGCTCGGAGCAAGCTAAACGCACATCATTCGTGCTAAAAAATTCAAAATTTTCTCGGAACTCGTAGCAAGCTGGAAAGGTGGATTTTTTTCTAGATACGCCCATGATTTTGCCAATCGGAATCGGCCCAGAAAAAAATCCTGGAATTTTTTCCTTTTTAGTATGGGTTTGAATTGCTTTTTAGGGGGCGCCGTAGAAATCTCGCCCAGGGCGCTGGTAATGTTAAAACCGGCTCTGATTGCACATCTTTTGTAGTCTGAAACGTAATATTTTCTCGGCGCTCGCAGCAAGCTGCTCGCGCATTACAAGGTTTTTAAAATTTTATTCTATTCGGAACGAGTTTAACGCACACGTTCTTGTCAGAGATATAACATTTCCTATTTTAGAGATTCAAATTGTAGGTAAACGTTGAAATGTACAAACCTACCTTGTTCACAAGAAAAAAAAATCTGGATCCGCCACTGTTTAACACATTCGGTGCCACCGACTCGCCATGCGAGTTCACGTTCATTTTGTTCGCAAGTCGGTGGCACCAAATTTGTTAAGGAGTAAGTAGGAGTAGACATGTTATATACGACGTAGGTGCAGGTATTACATGGACTGGGGCCTAGGGCGGCCTAGACTGTAAATCCGCCACTGTCCTTGCTATATTGTTTCTTTTCATATTGAAAAGGCAACTGGAAGGTAGGAAGGTACTTTAAAACTTTTCGGAAGTACCTACTTTTTATGAACTAGTAAGATCTTGAAAAATCTTTAAATTATTATACCTACCCCCGTTTTGTGGGCAGTCAAAAAGATTAAAATTAAAACAAACTATTTAAAGTAAACAATCATTTATTTCAGTTATTATAAATTCTTAAAACAAAATTAACTGCATTTAATAATATTTAAACATTTACAAAATAAACGACCAGTATACTTAAAATAAAGGTACAAGTTACATAAAAACAAAATGATTTTTTCACATTTTTATATAAATTTAAAAAAGAACTGCAACAAAGGAAAAAATAGAAGCAAATGACAAGATTAAGGACAATCACAATGACAATTACTGAAAAAAAATATGATTGTTCTTAATTGTTTTTTAATATAATTTTTTATGAAGGTTCAATTATACGTTAACATAAAATGATTATAATTTTTACTAACTATTTATAATATCGTGGACACACATTTTTTATCGATACAACATTGTAACAACACTTATTATAATAATTAGTGTTTTTACAATTTTGTGATGTTGATTACATTGAAAATTTAACCCATTAAATTACAAGTTAGTACTTTAGAGGTAAAATGGTTGGAAGTAAAATCATCTATTTTCTTAAATAACAATATTATTAATTATCTTATCTTATTAATATTATAAATGCAAAAGTATGGATGTGTATATGTGTGTGTGTTTGTTACCTTTTTAAGCCTAAACTGCTGAAGCGATTGAACTGAAATTTGGTATAAAGGTAGCCTGAATAGGAATGTTGACTAAATCTTTTTTGACCATCAAAGTACCTAGATATTAAAAAAATATTGGACGCGTATTTTTTCTTTGTAAATGTAATAAAAAACTTATGAGATACAATACGCCCTAAAAATACGTACCTATCAATATTTATTTATTAATCTTCTTGATGGACAAAAAAAATAAAATTTTCAAAATCCCTACACATAAGTATTTATTTCCTTAACACTACTATGTTTGAGCGGGTAAAACCGCTGAGCACAGCAAGTTACATTATACATAATTAAATAAGTAAAAGTATCTAAACAACTTGAAGGATGGTAGTCATTTGGCGCGGCGCGTGCGCAGGACGAGAGCGATGTACGCTAGTAAACGGAACCCGACGAACAGCAGAATCATGTTCACCACATCAAATGTAAACTCATCCTGCGAAATAAAATCATATAAATAACTGGAATATGAAACGAATGGATCTTTTTTTAAATTATTTATTTATTCCGTAAGATCAAAGTACATGTTTGGAGTCCACTAGTCCCCACACTAAGATACCCTGTGTCGTGAGGGCTAGTCTCTTCCCCTTAATGTATACTTGTACATTCATTCATGTCTATAAGTAGGTTCCTAAACATTTGTGAAAGCCTAGGTGGAATTGTACTGATATTATATATGGGCAGCGTTATCTCTTACCATCAGGAGAGCGTATTGCTCATCTTCTTCTTTGCGCAATACACACCTGAGCAATATGTTTAGTGCATAGAAATATCCAGCGCGGTATATTCCAGAGCGGTGGCGAATATCGCCCAGGTTTGAACTTTTCGAGCAAATCCGCCTTCACTCCTGATAGGGGTCAGATTCCGTGAAATAAAACGATTTACCTTTATTTTAAATGTCGCATGAATAGAGTACTTGGTCAAAGGTCAGGCTAATAAAAAAGGTGATAATATTATATCTATCGGATTTGGAATAATCTAGATTTACCAACTAGCCACTTAAAGGTAAATCCTGATTACCTAAAATCATTTAAATAATCAAATTATATAAGCAAGTTTTTATTTTATTATAAGAGCGTGATAATTTATTCACTAGTAAGGTAGACCTTATTAATGAATATAAAGAGCTCTTGAATTTTAAAATATTTAAATATTAAGATTTAAAGTCATGGCTCATTAAGTTAAAAGCCTATAGGAATTAATTTATTATTTAAGGTATGTTAATAGACAAATAAATGGGCTAATATTGAATATTGTGAAATGTATTTTAATTTACAGTTGGAAATATTTATTAAGAGTGTACCTTAATTGTTTCGAAATTCAAGCTAGTTGCAATTTTGATATTTAATTTTATAAATAAATAAATATTTCAGGACATTTCACCCAGCGCCACCTAACCCCAAACCAAAGAATAGAAACTATTACTACGTTCCCAAACTAAGCAACTTAATGCTTGAGGGTAACGGATATAATAATTACATACTTTTATTTTGTAAATACATACTTATAATAGGTATTTAAACTGTTACTTATTATTTTAATATTTCAAAGGGTAACCAATAAAGAATTAAAATAAAAGTTACCTCAGAAAAGCTAAGCGTGTCAAGCACAACTTGTCCGGAGGCGGGGCAGGTGAAGTTCTCGCGGGTGCAGGCGATGGTTTCCACGCCGGCCCACTGGTTGATGAGCAGGGCCTCGTTGCCGTAGCGGAACCACGACAGGTATGATATCCAGCCGAGGTAGGGTGGGACGGATCTAGGGTAAAATGTTATTAGGCATATTAGATTTAGCCATAGCCCCCCCTACATTGGACGATAGCGGCTCTCGACTACATCAGCGACACCTCGGAATTGTCGTCACGACTCTCCAGCGACTCTACATGTTCGGTGTGAATAGACAAAGGCTCGGCGCTATACGGCGATGTAGTCGCCGCGACTCTCCAACGACTTTCTTCACCCATTTCATTCCAAGTAACCTATACTGTCCTACTTCTGGCAAAGGCCCCATTTTTGGAGTAAACGCTTCATTTAATGTCATTCTATATTTTACACAGTACTCAATACTTTCTATATCTAATGGGTTCAACGCAGACGCTTGACACTGTTGGCAGCATATATTTGTTGGCAGCTCATTTGATTCCGCGCATCAGCACTGAAATGTTCCACAAGTTTATTGATAGTACTATAATGAATTCTTACCCAGAGTTGAGGAAGAAGCCTCCGAACAGCATGAACGGTATGATGATGGGTGGACCCACCGACGCTGCCATACTCACGCTGCTGCTCGCACATGATATCAGGTATCCTAGGGACAAAACATTCATTCATTGTAAGACACTCTAATAGCGTCTTCTTCTTCTTGCGCTACGATTCTGTCAATGTCAAATCCTCAAAGTGTCATAAACTTTGTGTTAAGAAAATCTGTGATGAGCAATGGTGTCTAAATAGGTAGGAGATACTGTCAGGACAGCTGTCTTAAAGAAGAGGAAGCTAGGGGGTGATTTATTCCGCCTACTTGTTCCGCGACAACTTGGCGGCAATGCCAATGTTGTCAGACATCCATATGTGAAGGTGACCGCTCACCATCAGGCGGTCGTATACTTGTGTTTCTATCTCTAACATAAAAAGGTATTTGCTAATATGCTCAGATTTGTGAAGATTGACGCTTTTATTTACTTTCACCAGTCTGTTGTCTGTCTGTAATCAACTCTTGGAAGTTTAATTTGATCCACTTCCCGATTTCTGATTGAGCTGAAATTTGACATGCATGTATAAATCGGATGACAATGCAATATTGACATAGAGCTGAACTGATGATGGAGCAGGAAGGTGGCCATAAGAACTTCGTAATTAAAAGACGCAACCCCATCGAGTTTGGGCTGTACATATCTGTTATTCCCATCTTTAGAAAATAAGTAGTAGCGCATACTAGCGTCGATAAAATACCTCTACCATAGTAAGCTGATGCTTCTTGAAGACAACATTTATATGGAGCACTTAAATCTTTAACAGTAATTAACATAAAACATCTTACCTTCCACTTAACGCGCTTTTTTAAAAGCGTTTTTTATACATGTGATACCGCTCAAAAGGCCTCATGAATTATCAGCGAGAAATGATAGTAGTTTATTTGAAGGGTCTATACATAAAATATGCTGTCCATTATGTTTATGGTCCATGGATCTATGCAACGCCGTCACATTCAATCGCACACTAACTTATAAGGCATCAACGTCCATTAGTAATTTGACAAATTCTTTCGGTTAATTACCAAAGTCTTTTTCTCCACAACCTTTTTTTGTGTAGATTGAATAATGTTACAGGTCCGGTTTGAATCTAGCTGTAGGGCCAACGGGAAAGGGTCTTAAAATCATTGTAGTATGGAGAAACTTGAGTGACCGTTGTAACCAACCAACTAGTATGAGTGGGAGGAAAAACATTGGTGTAGGTAGATAATTATGTAGTTCAACGCCGCGCCGTTGTGCATGGTTTTGTCCGACTCACATGTTTGAAACTTCGGCTTTTTGAAATAAAATGTGTATGCATATTTGCATATCTATTACCTATGAAAAAAATCTTGAGGAAATGTACAAAACGCGTAGATACTTAGTTTTAATAAGCTATGGGAGCTTTACATATTTTGTTATGGGTTATTTAAGGGTTGTTTAATTTCTTTTTTTTTTTTTACCAATTAAGTCTACTTTTTTTTCCAAAATAGAAAATTGAAGTGCAAAGTTTTCTCGTAGATGCTATACTGTATATTTCACAATCAATTTTAATATTTAAACATAATACCTACCTAATTATCAAAATGTCTTATAATAAATATCTAAAGATTCATTTTATTTATTCTGCACATCTTAAGGGTTTTTTATCAGTTATAAATATTCATATTTGATCCGTATTTTTCCTCAATTTCAAAAATTAGGTGTAACCAACCTTAAAATTGCCGAAATTAAAATTATAATGCCATTTTGATGACTAAAATTAGATAAATTTTGTACATTTAATTTATACTTTGTAATTTTGGAATTGTATTAAAATTCAACAAATTCATTCAAATTTCAATGCAGACGCAAAAAAGTGGGAAAATTGCAAAATTATTAGATTTTTCATCCAATGAGCCAATTTACAGTCGGGTGACATTTAAAAAGTAATAACTATATAATACCTAACTTAATCCGTGGGAACTGATATTAAAGGAATATAACATTTAAAATATATTAAAAAACAAAAAAGATATGACCTAACAGAAGGACATAAGCGTTATAAAAGAAATCTAGAAATAAACAGCATAAATTAATAAGTATACATTATACATTTATACAATAATAATAAATATTACAAATACGAGAAGCTAAACTAAAAAATATTCCAAAGAATCAAATATTACTCCTTTTTTAATGGCAGTTAAAAAAAGTAACTTTAAGTGCTCCATAGAAGGTAGGTAATTTAGAAACAAAGCATAGAAATTCCATCAAGAAATCCATGTCACCCAAAATAATGTCGTGTTAATGGTACGTACACACTCATAAAATTTCCAAAAAGGTAGAGATCGACCACTTTAAACTTTCCTGTCGTTCCCGTAGGCGCCAGGAACATTTTATATAGCTGACAAGTTCAATTTAAAAATGGTTGCATTCCCATTATTTATACGGTACATAATGATAATATACATATATATCATCATCATCATCTCAGCCATTGGACGTCCACTGCTGAACATAGGCCTCCCCTTTGGACTTCCATATGTACCGGTTGGAAGCGACCTGCATCCAGCGTCTTCCGGCGACCTTTATAAGGTCGTCTGTCCACCTTGTGGGTGGACGTCCTACGCTTCGTTTGCTAGTCCGTGGTCTCCACTCGAGCACTTTTCGACCCCATCGGCCATCCGCTCTGCGCGCTATGTGGCCTGCCCATTGCCACTTCAGCTTGCTAATCCGCCGGGCTATGTCGGTGACTTTAGTTCGTCTACGGATTTCTTCATTTCTGATTCGATCTCGTAGAGAAACCCCGAGCATAGCCCTTTCCATAGCACGCTGGGCGACTTTGAGCTTCGAGATGAGGCCATTGGTGAAGGACCACGTTTCGGTGCCGTAAGTCATCACTGGTAACACACATTGATCAAAGACTTTCGTCTTGAGGCACTGAGGTATATCGGACGAAAAGACATTGCGTAGTTTCCCGAACGCTGCCCAACCGAGTTGGATTCGGCGGTTGATCTCTTTCTCGAAGTTGGACCTACCTAATCGGACTACTTGTCCTAGATAGATATACGAGTCCACGACTTCGAGTACCGATCCTTCAACAGATATTGGGGTGGGCACAACATTGGCATTTGACATAAGCTTCGTCTTGTCCATGTTCATTCTTAAGCCCACCCGTTGTGAAGCTCGGTTGAGGTCATCGAGCATCATGCTGAGTTCCTCCATCGACTTTGCCATGACTACGATGTCGTCAGCAAACCGAAGGTGAGTGATGTATTCGCCGTTGATATTGATGCCAAGTCCTTGCCATTCCAGGAGCTTGAAGGTGTCTTCCATTACGGCAGTAAACAGTTTCGGAGAGATAACGTCTCCCTGTCTTACGCCTCTTCTTAATGGAATCGCCTTCGTGCTCTGCTCCTGTACTCGGACTGACATAGTGGCGTTCTTATACAAGCACTTCAAAACTTCAATGTACCGATAGTCAATACGGCATCGCTGAAGTGACTCGAGCACCGCCCATGTTTCCACCGAATCAAAGGCTTTTTCATAGTCCACAAACGCTAAGCATAGTGGCAAATTATACTCCTCGGTCTTCTGTATAACTTGCCGCAGCGTATGAATGTGGTCTATGGTACTAAAGCCTCTTCGGAAACCGGCTTGTTCGGGAGGCTGGAAGTCATCAAGTCTGTGTTCGAGACGGTTCGTGATGACCCTTGAAAACAGCTTATAAACATGGCTCAGAAGCGTAATGGGCCTATAGTTCTTCAATAGGCTGTTATCACCTTTTTTGAAGAACAGCACCACCTCGCCTCTGCTCCATGTCTCAGGCGTTTTGCCATCGGACAAGACGGAATTAAAAAGTTTCTGGAGGACTTTAAGTACCGGTGTTCCACCCGCTCTCAGAAGCTCTGAAGTGATTCCGTCTTCGCCCGGCGCCTTGTTGTTCTTAAGCTGCTTCAGGGCCATCCTAATCTCGTAAAGACTGATGTCCGGGATATCTTCGGTATAATGTCGGGACAGTTTGGCTCTTGGATCTCCTACCAAGCTGTCAACGGGCTTTGCGACCGAAGTGTAAAGCTGTCCATAGAACCTCTCGATCTCCCCTAATACCTCTGCTTTGGTCGACGCAATGCTGCCATCTTCCCGTTTCAGCTTCGTCAGCTGGCTTTGCCCAATAGACTTGTCCTTTGCGAACACTTTGGAGCCTTGGTTTCGCTCAATTGTCTCCTTAACACGGTTAGTGTTAAAGACACATATATATAATACTAAATAAATGTATTTTTAAAACCGGCTTATGTGCATCTATTAAAACAATAAAAATAAGCGACGTAAAGTATTTATAGGTAATAATTGAAATATTTGTGAGCAATAAATTTTGGTAATGAGGCGACTACATCAGCGGCTAGTTATGATAATTACATAATGCATTATTTGTTTAATAAATATTTTACGACATACTAAGTAGGTATATACCTACTTATGTGTAATATATTTATAATTTTATTTATATTATACTTATTAAGTTAGGGAACACATACGACTGGGGTTGATTTCACCATATTTCTTTGCGATCAAATGATCGAGACGAACTCAACCATCATTTGGGGGATTTACAATTAAATTCATATTAAAACGACTCGTCGCTGGCAAATTATCACAATTTTTAAAAAATATCTTGTTATTTAACAGTGCATTTTATGAGTAGAAGTAGTAGTACTAGGACGGATACAACACGGTTTTATTCAATATTCTTCTTCTTTTCGAGCCGATCGGCTATAAGTTATAATATTATGTGAACCCTACAGCTGCTTTGACTGTTATTGCGTTATCATTGGTCTCGAAAAAGTCTTGCATTGTGCAAGCTGTAGGGCAACTGGGGCATTGTAGGAGAAACACCCACCTCACTCGGTTTTCAATAAGTATAAACTATAGACTAGGTCGAAGCCTGCCACCAGTACCTATATGGAGCGTGGTAAAACCGCACATAACTAATAAGGCAACCTAATTGGCTAGATTTAAACAAAAAACCTAATAAAATCTCTTTACATTTGTTTTATTATAAGTCATCCATATTTATTTAATTGCAATAATTAAAATACGGCGCAAATGTACCAGGTCCATAATGGCAATTATGGTAACCTACAGACGAGAAAATTGTCACCTCAATAAATAAGAACCTCTATTTTTAAAACATACAATAAAAATGAAAGGTCGTTGATCGTAGATCCCTAATAACCTTGTAGAGGTCTCTATTCTATACAATCTATAAAAAAGGTGCAGGCGTATCCTTCCGATATAAGTAAATCATAGTTTTTTGTTATAAGCTTTTTGTACCAATAACCGGTTTACCATAATTTAGTGTTCATGCATGAGCGTATTTTTAACTTACGTCCATTAATATTGGCTGTTAAATACGGTTTTGGATTTTGTTTGTTTTCGAATATAGTTAAATTAGATTTTTTTAAGGTGAATCTAAATAGGTACTCACGAATCGTTTAGTGTAAAAATATGTCTAATTTTTATTTATTTGAGAAAACACTTTGTAAATAGTTTCATAAAAACTTCTTCTTCTTCTTCTTTGTCGTATCCTCATGACTGAGGGACGTGACTGTGATGCGTAGTCCTCGCCACCAGTTCCCTCCAGACGCTTCTGTCTTGCGCCATCTGTATGGAGGTTTGCAAGGTGGCTCCTGTAGCGTCCTGGGTTGTGTGGGTCCATCTTGTAGGCGAGCGCCCTCTGCCCCTCTTCCCTTCGACACAGCCGGTGATAATCAGCCTCTCTAGGCTGTCTGGGTCTCTCCTGACTGTGTGCTCGAAGAACTTAAGGACTCTCTGCCTACATATAGTCGAGAGACGGGATTTGATCTTTAGAAGCTTGAGGATTGATTCGTTTGTGCGGCGCTCCGTCCAGGAGATTCTCAGCATCCGGCGCCAGCACCACATCTCGAACGCGTCAATCCTCGATCGCACGCGGGCTTTTAGAGTCCAAGTTTCAGACGCGTACAAGAAGATGGAAAATATTAGGGTCTGCATTAGCTTCCTCTTGGTGTTACGGCTAATGCTCCTATTCTGCCATACTCTCTCCAATCTTTTAACAGCTGCTTTTGCCATTTGTGCTCTTCTGACAACTTCCTGCTCACAATCACCGTCGTCACTGATCTGCGACCCCAAGTACACAAACTTATGCACCACCTCCAGATCTCGCAGTTCGTAAGTTCGTTGTAGGGTACCCGCTCTGTCTACGAACATAAGTTTTGTTTTAGACCTATTAATCAGCAGACCATACTCTCGACTGGTGATGTCTATTCGAGCCAGGAGTTCAGCGAGTAAAAACTAGAAATTACTTTAATAGGAGAATCTGCGTTTCATGATGGGTTTGTGCATCCGCATCCCTTTTCCTATGATATCCGTAAGTTTGCAGTTTAAAAAATTTATCGTCAAAAACAATAATTTAGTAAGACAAGGCATACATATTTTAGACTGATAAGATGCGCAATTTTATGATAAGGATTGGATTATTTCCCTAATTCGTTGGATTGGATGAAGTATGTATGTTGAACTCAAAATGCGTTTATTCAACTATTTATTCAAACACAATGGAACCCTTTTGTATTTTTAAAGTATTTAAGTCTATTTTTAAACCAATTTTAAACCCTATCGGGCAGTAGCATCATTTAAAATGGTTAGCATTTCTTCTAATCCATACAAAACATTCTTTCTTTGAGCCTCGTTATCTCTTAAAGAATTTATTAAAAATGTATCAGTTTCGCGATATGTAGAATAGAAGAAATTAATATTTTAGATAGGCAGAAAAATATGTGGCCGCACTGTTGCTTACGCACCCAATCATTCAATCTATGCCCTGACTCCATTATAAAGCCATTGTAGGTGGAATTTCATTCAAGTTAAAAATCATTGCGCAATATCATATTCCTTTGTGTAATAGCAATTTTGAGGCTTGACACGTACGCAGAGCGAAATGTTCTTAACAATTGTGTATAAACACAACTCAAGGCTGTAAAGATTATTACACAAAGAAGAATAGAACAGAAAACCAATGATTAAATTTGACTTAAACAAATTAACAAGTCAAGATCAATAAAACCGTTCAAATGAGGCCAAAAATTTTGGGCGGCATATCTTTTGGGGCTGAATGGTAAATGAAAATTTACCCCTTGTTGACAAATTTGTGGCAATATTTATATTTTCTAGCATTTTAATGCGAATCTGAAAAATTACTTACTTACATTTTTTTTTTAATGGAGATCTGATCGGAGCTAATAGATTTTGCACACTGTGGCATAAAAGTATACACGAATATTATCCGTGTACATTCGTATTTTGGTTACTTTTTATTGTTTTTCACGACTTTCCGTCTAGTTTATTTTCTTCGTTCATGACACAAAACTATAAAAAAGGTGCTATATATTTTCTTCGAAAATTGGCTTCATTAAAAATGCGTTAAATTCATGTGTGGCATTGGGTTTGCCCGTTTGAATTGTAAATATTGGAATGTTAAAACGATTGATCAAAACAATTTATTATACTAGTAGGCCTAATATTTAAATTTTAAGGCCTACAATGAATTCAAAAAAATGTTTTAAATATGAGATGTCCAGCTGTGTTACCTTGGGAACTACTTGTTTGATTCATAATTCGTAGGCCTAATTTTATTTCCAGATCTTACACGTGGTGGATTGTTTTTAAGTTTTATTATTATTTATGATTTTATGACCATTCACAAGGATGTATAATAAGTAGGTCGCATATCAATTCCGTTTCCATTGAGAAAAACTTTGAAATGATTGTGATTGGACTGACGCAAATTCTACACCTGATAGGTACTTATGTATTGTTAGTTATCGTATTTTTTAAAATCCTTTAATTTGAATACAGGTTTATAAATACACAAACACTTGGAGTTGGTTTTATTTATCTGAATAAAAATATACATGTATGTATATTATGTTGTACCGACTTCAAGCTCGCTTTAAATTAATGTAAAACGTCCTCTACATTACCTTAATTTGGATTTCGATAAAGTTTAAAAGGGCTTTAGAAGTTTTTAATTGAAACAAAAAATCTTTCAAATTAGTTCAGCTGGCTTAAAGTAATCGATGACATTATTTAAAAAAAAAAATCCTAACTTCGATCTGACCACTTTGTGAACCTTTCATTTTTGGTGACTCAAACTCATTAATTTATTCAAATAGTCTACAATGGAGCACTTCAAGTCAATTTAAAATTCTTTAGTTCTATTTTAAGACTACCGCTCACAAAGCTCCTCTATGAGATGAACGAGAAAGAAAGGGAATGTTAGGCATTGGTGGTTAAATTTACTTTTTAAAAACAAACTTTTATTATTCCTGCTCTATCATCAGATCAGCTCCATGTCATAATAATATTGCATTGTCATTCGATTTATACATGCATGCCAAATATCAGCTCAATCAGAAATCGGGAAGTGGATCAAATTAAACATCCAAGACTTGATTACAGACAGGCAGACAGACAACAGACAGGTGAAAGTAACTAAAAGCTTGTAAATAAAACCTAAAATAATTTCTTTATAAATACAAAAATATATCATAAAGCAAACTTACCAAAAGACGTGGCCACATTAGTGATCAAGGCGGCCAATCCAGACGCGATGAAGAACCTCTTCGGGTCAGGGTTCAAGCCTATCATGTAGTAAGCTATGGTTGTGAAGACGAGCGGTATGGTGGCGAACACGGGAGCTTCGGCCAAAGTCTTCGATAGGAAATACACGTCCGTTCGATACATGCCAGAGTGGTGCTCGCGGATGAATATCGGTAGCTCTGAACAGAATACCTGCGGGGGAAATGGATTGGTGAAACTTCTAATAAGACATTAGGGGTGGAATTAAAATTCGTTCAAAATAGGTACCTAAGGGGGAAATTAATTGGATGACACTTTAAGATAATAGGGTTAATATATTAATAAAATATATTTCTATCAAAACTTTTTGTAATGTAATGTATGGAATTTGGATATATAAACAGAGAATTGAGAGGAACTACGCATGTGATAGTAGAGGTTAAGATTTTGAAGGTGACAGAATTTCGTTATCAAGAACTGAGGAATTGTAGAACTAATGAAGAAGATAAAATGAAGAAAATATAAGATAGCATAGTCGAGAAGAAGCTTTATTTAGTACATAGCTTATTTATAGGAAACATAAAACAGTTCGGTTATTTGAAAAGGTTTCTAAGTAAAAACAGAAAAGGCAATTCTGATAACTAAAACTCAGTACCACAATAATTTGGTCTCTTGAAAATAGGGAAAAATAGCAAGCACAGAAAAACCTAACCAAGACATTTGTCATTTGTCTTAGCAGAGACTCATGGAGATTTCCTAGTAGGTACTTACATTGATAACAGCGAATATGTTCTGGAAGGTCATATTGGTGAGGAACATGAAGATGGCTCCGTTGATGTTCATAACTCCGTCTTGGTCCAAGTCTTGTCCGAAGTAGATCACGCCGATGAGGATTGATACCATCTGTAGAAAAAATAATGATTTGAATGCTGTCCATGAAAAAGCCAGATTCGTTTTTTATGCCTTAAGAAAATTTTCTTCTTAGAAAACACTGGATCCGTATTTGGGCAGCAGAGTGTCTTTTGTTCTTCTATCATCATCATCATCACCTTCATACTACATCTTTTAAGAACTTTGCTTAAACTCTAAGACTTGCATCTTTTGTCATATTTTGGTTTAGAAATTTGAAGAAAAGTGAAGTTTTTAAAGAGTCATTTTGTAAAACAGTGTGTACTCACAATAGTCTGCAGAAACCGCACTTTAATGAGCATAGGTTCCTTAGTGACAGAGAGCCAGGAGCGCCACAGAACTGCTCGGAACTGTGCCCACCAGGACGCCTTGTAAGGCGAGCGGTGCGCACGGGACGCAGCGTCCCCGGTCCAAGCTGCGTCTGCCCACCCTGCTGCTATCTTTTTCTGTTGGGAGAATGACTGATTGATAACCAAGGAAGTTATTTTCAATGGACACTACAAAGTAAACACCAAATTGAAGCAAGAAAAATGACGTCACGGTTGTTTGCCACCTCACTTACGCATACTGAATACGTAGGCTGATGATTATTTAAGTTTTAATTTATATGAGGAAATAGAGATGGCACTCAACCATGATGCCATTTTTCTTCCCCACTCATTTGGGTGTTCACATTTCAAAATCCAATTGGCTTTAAGATTCTTGCTGCTTATTTCTATAGTTTTTTAAATCAAAACAAAGAAGTAAGAAGACGAGCAAGATGCTCTCCTGAAGCTAAGAGATAACGCTGTTCTTTTATCAGTACAGTGCTACCAATGATGATGCACCAACGCTTCTTATTCAAGTCATTTCAGGTCACTTCAGAGAAATTCTCTTACTCGTAAGAAATAAATTTATTATGCGGTTTTACTCATGTGGCTAAACCCTTTCTTTGCAGAGGTCTACTTCCATAAACCTTATAATAATATTGAACATCTTCTACTACGACTACTACTATTTTTTTAATTTAGAATAAGCATCTTTTTCCTCGGAAAATCTTGAGTCGAGGGCGAGGACATTACTAAAATATGGGTATAAAATCTTGCTCAAAAATTATAATATATGTCTACTACTTATACATACTACTAATTACTATTAGTTATAAATATTTTTTTTCAAACAGTAGTTTCAAACTTGAATTTTGAATGGCCTCGACATTTTATTTTTTTACTACGACCATAGTAATTTAGCCTTGCCTAGATCACGAGCCAAAATGCAAATTTGATTAGATACGGCTATAGTTTTCAAAATAAACGGGAAGTTATTTAATATGAGTAGATAGGTATTTTTTATACACTCATTAGCAAAAATAGCCCATTCATAAGATTTAATTTGTCCCGTATCAATGTCTTACTTTGAATATTGAATATTTTTTTATTCATTCTGTTATCTAGATTTTGAATACTTAAATTAATTTTAATTAGTATTTAATGCGTAATTTATTGCAGTATGCACATGTTATAATATTATTATTATCCTTGATTTACTAATATTTTAATACTAACAGTATACATTATATACCTGCTTATTTATAAAAAAGAGCATTTTTTTTTCAATGATAAAAGTACAAATTACTACGGTATATTTATTGTAAATTTAAGTCGGATTTTCTTTAATTTACTCACACGAAACAGGTGACAATCACCAGCTATTAAACACCAGTGAAAAAGAGTCTGAAAATCTAGAAATGTATTCGAACCATTATCATCTTCCTGCGTTTATCCCACCTTCTTCCTCCATTCCCAGATTTTCATTCAGGCCATGAAATAAGCTAAGAAGCTGGTCCAAAACGTCGGCGAATGCCTGAAGAAACTGCGATGAGGAAAGAGGAAAGAGGCG
The DNA here is from genome assembly GCA_947507615.1 of Hemithea aestivaria. Classification (NCBI taxonomy): domain Eukaryota; kingdom Metazoa; phylum Arthropoda; class Insecta; order Lepidoptera; family Geometridae; genus Hemithea; species Hemithea aestivaria. The sequence goes on from OX382331.1 coordinate 15,332,440, forward strand.
ATACTTACTTGCTCTTCCCATTTTTTAAGCCAGCAAATCTTGAGAGCTATTCAGAGGGGAAATGCTGCCAGCATTTGGGCGTCTTTGGGCAGGTTGGTTGGTTCACGCCGGGAATTAAGTGACATAATTACTATTTGTAAATGTTATATGCATAATTATTATAATCATTGTCATCAAATATTATGTCTTGATCGTGACAGACGGAAAGAGGGTAGGGAGGACTGTGTGGGATCCTACGGGCCCATTGTAATAATAATATTGGGCAGGCGCCAAAGTTTTTCCATAGCACCAGATCACCAGTCTATTAACACCTCATTCAAATAGACCAGACATTTTAGTAAACATATTTTTCAATAGTCCTACAATAGTCGGTGGTCATACTTCTCGGGTGCATTTCTATAGTGCGCACAAGGATAATCGTCGGCTATTGTCACATTATATTGCAATTCAGAGCAAATTGTCAAAGGGGCCTCTACGTGTTGGCTTCGGCCCCACACACGCCTACCAAATGCCCGGGGCTATGCTGGCCCGTGAAGCCTAAAAGTTGACATACAAATAATAATAATATCTTCTCACCTGTCGATACAAAGCGTTATCAGCTTCAGCCGCCAACTTGCAGCCGACCTCGGACTTGGCGAAGGAAGTGCACACTGTGTCGATGGTATGCCTGGTAGCCTCCTCACGTCCAGGCACGCCGGCCAGGAGCTGGATGAAGTGGTCAGCGGGGTTGTAGTTTGGCGGACATGCTGCACCCAGTCTGGTAAAGACAGTGAAGGCTTAATATACTCTTATAAACTAGGTTATGGTCGCGATTATGCCCGTGTGCGGATAGTCTTTCCTAGGAGGTTTACTTTACGCCGGGAAGGCAAGCAAAATTGTTGGTCCTGGCTGTTTCCTATAAGATATGTATGTAGAAGGCAGTCGTTTGGTCATGTTGCAGGCCCTGTAGCAATCTCGGCGACCTGAAACTGTAACATCCTGTTCCTATATGTTGGCCACACAACATAAAAATTTTAATTTGACTCTGTCAGTGTAATTAGGCTCAGGTTAATGTAACTTGTTCTCTTCACTCTTTTCTTTTATATGTTTACTAGCTGACCCGGCAAACGTTGTTTTGCCATATAAATAATTTCCTTAGGAGAAATGATTAAATTACTAAAATGGCTATTAAAAAATAAGGGTTGATCGTAGAAGGGTGAAAATTGAGGATTGTATGTATTTTTGTATGTTGTATCACAAAAAAATAGAAATTAAAAATTTTGTCTAAACAATAAAAAATAAAATTTAGGGGTGGACTACCCCTAACATTAAGGGGGATGAAAAATAGATGTTGGCCGATTCTCATAGATACCGGATAAGCACAAAAAATTTCATCAAAATCGGTCAAGCCGTTTCGGAGGAGTATGGCAGCGAAAACTGTGACACGAGAATTTTATATATTAGATATTAAGATTATAAGCACGTAGTAGAGAGAGAAAGATTCGTTTAAAAGGAAGTCCACGCGTCCGTCTGTCATGATCATCGAACATGAAGCTTGTCGAACATGGCGAAGATTAGTAGCTTGTACCAACTGCCTTATCAACGACCGTTCATTAGACTTACTCTTTAAAGAACTCTATCTGCCATGATGAGCAACTTGTCGAACATCGCGTACAGCTCGGAGGAAGGTTGATGGATGGTACACACCACTGTCTTATCGACAACAGTAACTGTTTACTAGACTTACTCTTTAAAGAAGTCGGTAGCTTGATCAGGCGAGCCGAGGAAAGCCACCCGTCCGTCCGCCATGATGAGCAGCTTGTCGAACATCGCGTACAGCTTGGAGGAAGGTTGATGGATCCTACTATCTTGTCAACAACTGTTCATTAAACTTACTCTTTAAAGAACTCGGTAGCTTGATCAGGCGAGCCGAGGAAGGCCACCCGTCCATCTGCCATGATGAGCAGCTTGTCGAACATCGCGTACAGCTCGGAAGAAGGTTGGTGGATGGTACACACCACTGTCTTGCCTTTTTGAGCTAGGCCTTTTAGAACCTGGACAGAAACAATATTAGTGTAAAAATTGTTTTATATTTAGAACATTCTTAGTAACTACATATGTACCTATACAATAAAGTTTATCCAGCAGGGCTATGATGCGCACGTCGACATAATGTCGCGTGAAATTTGATTTAATGTGAATAATACTCTATGTGGCTGTCATAAAGTCGAAAATTACACACCAGTGAGATTATTTTGAAATAGGATATTCAAATTTCACGCGACATTACGTCGACGTGCGCATCATAGCCCCGCTGTTCTACTTTGTTCTATTATATCTAAAATATCAGTAATATTTTTTATATTTATTTATATTTAACAATTTTTTTATTTTTAAAAGTTTCGTGGGTTTACTCTTATGTCTAGATGCACTTTAAGGCCCTAGTTTTGCCTCAATCAATTGAGTATACTATGGTCTATGCCTATGCGATCCTTATCTCCATTTGTAAAGTTAAATCTAAAAGAAATGTAAATTAAACGAAACAGACATTATTTAGCATTTTATTCTTCTATTCTTTTATAACATCTGCATACCTTCATATCTTAAGAATTCCATAAGTAACCTTTATTATTTGCCCTGCAGATTTATCAATGTAAAGTAGAATGCACTTAATTACCAAGATCACTGACCGACATCGTGTAGATCTTATCTCTGAGCAAATAAACAAAGCATCCCATTTTATGAGACTACTTCTCAAATATTTACTCATAACTAGATTAAAGCTGATAAAATACGAGGAAATTACGATGTAGTACACTGTGTGCTTTATTTTTTTACCTGCAAATGTACGCAAGCGAAATGTAACCTCACGTGTTAGATCTTTATCATTAGTATTTGATAGAGATCCCACCAAAAAGCATAAAAATGCTATAGAGTCAATTATTGTTTTGTTGTTAGATTTTTTGGATATTATCGTACTATGATATTGCCGAACGAGCTTCGAGTTACACTGGACAAAAAAGTGTTGCCAAGCGGTCATTATAAATTATAACCATGTTTCAGGTACAATGTTTAGTGAAGCTAGGAAGAGTAACTTTGTCTTTTTCATTGACAATACCGCCAATAATGACAGTCGCCAGTACCAGTAATCGCTCACCATAGGGCGGGCCGTTTAATTGTGTGTTGGTATTCGGTATCTAACATAAAAAAGTTACTTTTTTATCGATAAAATTTAGCTGCAAAGTGAAAAAGTGCCTTTTAAGGCTTTTAATAAAATTGTGAGCATCTTTTTAAAAAAATATTTTGTGTGCCACATCATCCCATCAGTTCTCAAAAGAGTTTAATAAGAAACTTAGTTCTTTAACCTCCCTATACCTAAAAAAACATTCCGAATCAAACGCTAAGTAACCATGAGGTGTGGTGCAGGGAGAGGGTCGAGTAAATGAAAACACGTCTGTTTCGGATAACGCACCACGCACATCATCCCTCCGCAAAAGAGTTAAACTTAGTTCTATAATTCTATCCTCGTACCTGAATAACATTCTGTGCCATGAACGAGTCGAGACCCGAGGTAGGTTCATCGCAGAACATGAGCGGCGGGTCAGTTAGAACTTCGCTTGCGAAGGACAAGCGTTTCATCTCTCCTCCTGATATACCCTTCAACCGGCCCGGGATGCCGATCACTGTGTTCTGGCATTTTGATAACGCAAGCTGGAAAGAAAAGAGCATTGATATGACTACTTAGCTACGAAACGCATGCGCGTTGAGGAAGCGACAGAGGTGTGTCAGGATCGTACTAAGTGGAGGGAAATAGTCCCTGTCTTTTTTTACCCACTAATAAACATGGGGGTGTTCCTGCAGGACGCCATAATGCCGGGGCAGCGCGTACGCCGAAGCACTCATCCGCGGCCCCGACGGCGTTTGGTCCTCACTGACAGGACCCTCCGCGGTGGGGTGAAGAGGAGTTTCATCCCACCCGAACCAGAACTAGGCGTGATTATACATAATATATATGTATGTATGTATGCATGAGCCTCCTTAGGACTGCATATCCCAAACCGGAGGAGTATAGGTTTCTTCCTTTTAGTAGGATTACCGCTTTAATAAGCCACTTCTTCAAAGAGTAGGAAAACGGCAAGATAAACACAATAGATTAAAATGGGTCGATGTGTTGCTGGTTATTGCCAGCCCCCGTTATCAGATAAGATAAGACACTTGGGAAAAAGTGCTTTTTTATGACACTATCTACCAAATTATAAGGAAAGATAAGACCCTGTTCATAAACATATTATTATGTTTAAAAAGACAATATAATTAAATATAAAGAGGTAATTTATCAGGCGGGGTTTTGCCTAGAGGTTCAGTCTGATCCAATCGCTATCTACTTGCCTACAGCAAACAAGTTAAGGTTTTAAGATAAGCTATTATCATATAAAATCTTAATATGTAAGATGAAAGCCTGACTGATTGACAGCTCTATCAAAGCATAACTCAATTCACTGAACGTAATGAGTTGAAATTTGAGTCATGGATAGGTTTTTTGTCGTCTAAGGAAGGAATTATAATTCAATTGGGGCAACACCCAATAACTATTTTTTTTTTATTCGTTATAGGTTAGCCTTGACCACGATATCGATGCGGCCAGAGATTGTAGCAGACTAAACCTAAAAGGCGGGATAAATAAAATATAATAGTAAAAATACTTACTTCTTGAATGACTTCGTTGACTCTACGCATTCTCTGCGCGTAAGGTATGTGTCTGTCCATTCGTACCAAAGCCTGAAAAAAATAAGAACAATCAGGTTAAGTAATTTGAAGTTATATATGGTTGACAGCCTCTAGCCTAATTTTAGATCTAGCAAATCTAGAGCATCGTATCGCATCATAGTGGAATATTGCAACAGTGCCAGTTATTCTACCGCCTGAGCAGTGATGTGCAAACATTGCTGTGCTTCGGTAGGAGGGCACTGTAGCTAGTGAAATTACTGGGCTGATGAGTCTTATCATCTTATGACTCTCAAGTAAGAAGCGTTGGCGCAGTGCACCCAGAATTTTACTTTTGTAAAACACTGGGTAGCACTGTACTAATTATAGGCAGCGATATGTCTTACCATCAGGAGAGCGTCCTGCTCGTCTTCTTACTTCAATGTATAAAAAAAAATATTCAGAATGGAAGAATACATAAAAATATTTTTGTCTCGTCGAGACAGACACCAAAGCAGACGGTCCATCTGATGGAGAGGAATTACCGTCGCCAATAGACTTCAGCAATACCAGTGCTTGGTTGTCTGGAAGAGATCGTTATTAGCGATAAGACCGCCAATTGTTACACTAATGTCGTGATTTTGTGTTATAGTTTTTAAGTTTTCTGTATGTTTGTAGTGTTTTCAATAAAGAGTTTTCTATTCTATTCTATTCTATTCTATCTTTCTGTGTAATCTTAGTTCTAAGTTTCCAAGCTACTATATTATTGTATTTGTGTGTGCAATAAAGAGTTTTCTATTCTTTCTATTCTATCGGTCAAGTAGGCGAAGTAAATCCTTGGCCACCCCTAACTTCACTGAACATCGTGTCTGAACACGTCCGTCATGACCGAAGGCGACATGGATTTGTCCGATTGGATTGGAGTCCTATTGAAAAATCGGCATAATATAGCACCGATAGAATAGAAATAGGTACCTATTTACTCGTTATTGTGTCCAATTTAACAAAACGTACTTAAAATTACTATAACTTAAAATAAATCACATAAGCAAATTGGCCCACAATGGGCGGCCAAATCGCTCAAAGCGATCTATTTCAAACAACTAAGCAGGGAGAGGAAATATGCAATACTGGAAGGACGGTGGTTTCACAAAAGTTTAATATAGGTTAAAAGGATAATAAGATCTAGTTTTGTATGTCCTTACCCTGCTTGGTTGTCTGGAAGAGATCGCTATTAGCGATAAGACCGCCAATTGTAACACTTCTTTCTGAGTAATCTTAGTTCTAAGCTTATATTATTGTATTTGTGTGTGCAATAAAGAGTTTTCTATTCTATTCTAAGAAGAACTTCTGAAACCCACCTGGAACACCAAATGCTCCCTAACAGTCAGAGTGCCGATGAACAAGTCTTGCTGCTGCACGTACGCAGAAAGCGCCATCAGCGCTTCAGGCGTCGCTGGCTGGCCGTTCAGCGCTCTAGTACCGCTGGATACCACGCCGCTAGGAGTGCGGAAAGTTAGGCAGTTGAGCAGCGTGGTTTTACCAGCCCCTGATGAACCCATGAGCGCTAGCAGCTCTCCGGGGTACGCTGCGCCGTTTACTAGAAACAAAAAATATTGGATAAAAGTCTAACACCTTCATTCTAGGACGGGATGGACAGGATAATGGGTTCTGTCTGTTCAATCTATGAAATCTCTGGACAGAATGGTCTACGGGTAAAGGGCCGTTCTAAAAATTAATAACAACATAAACGTCTAGCATTCATGAGTTTGCAGAAGTTCTCTCTAAAAATCGTTCGCAAACGACCTCCTGGAATTTCATTATCAACATACAAGGCAAGGATATTGTCAAGTATGTCGGAAGGAACTGGATGACACTCGCACAGGATCGGAAGGTGTGGCGGGACTATGAGGTGGCCTATACCCTGCAGTGGGTGGATACAGGCTGATTAGATAAATAGATACAAGGTAAGCAATTTTATGCATCTTTTTTTTTTTTTTTTATGTGATGAAGTAGAAGACGAGCAAGACGCTCTCCTGATGTTAAGAGATAACGGCTGTCCATAATCAGTACAGTGTAACCTAGGATTTCACAATGATGTGAAATTCTAGGAGCACTGCACCAACGCTTTTATTTATTTTATTTTTATTTTTCTTTTATTCTCGTTCTAAAAAAATTGATCAATTTGGCATCTTTGCTATGAAGGGCTACTTAGTTAGGCATATAATATAGTCCAGACGGCGACGGCAGTGTATCAGACCGGAAAGCGGTGAAAGGATTGGATCAATGGACCGCAATTGACTTGATAAAGCTAAATAGATACGACATAGAGTTCATCCAATTTTAATGTACATCTATTCACCATACAAAATGTTCCTTATGATTGCTGTAGCAGCGTGCAATTTAAACATGAATGATTTTACTAGCTTATTCAATGTTTCTCATTCATAAGACGTTCACATAATCCTTCATTCATAAAACTAAATAAAATTACGCTACGGTCATCGCTTAATTAAATTTGTTGTTTTTTAATTGAGCAGTAAAATAAGAACGTACTGTAATCAATCATTGGTTAATAATGTTTTGAAATGCATATCATATCCAATTTTATTTAATCACGATTGAAACTAAACTGCTTTGTTAAGAAAGAAAAAAAAACATGATGTACCAAACTTGACGCGGTACGCCAGTTCCATACTAATTACTCTCTTGTAATTACTTTACTATGTTCCTTGTCTATGGTAATAACATATTATGTAGGACTTCCATACGAAGTTCTACGCAACACTGCAAAGCTCTCGTTTTGTTGATACAGTTGTTAATGAGACTTTCATTTAGGTATCCAGTCATTTCGATGACTACTCTACGAGTAGACTACTGCAGCCAAACACGTAAGAAATACGTTTATTGTAGCTGCGAAAAGTTTTTTTTTTATACATAGAAGTGCAAAATGCTCTCCTGATGGTAAGAGATAACGCTGCCCGTAATCAGTACAGTGGCACCCAGGATTTCACAATGGTGTAAAATTCTAGTTGCACTACACCAACGCTTCTTACTGAACAATCACAGCATATTAAGACTCTTCAACTCAGTTATTTCACTACACATGAAAACATTCTTACCATTCCTTAGCAGCTGTTTTCTCTGCTGGAACATGCCACTTGAAGAAGACTTCCAGAAGTTCCAGAACTTGCCGCTCCTCCTCGACCGGTTCTCAGTCGCGAAGGCATTGATGTCAGCCCAGGTGTATGTGACCTTCTCTGTTCCAGCGATGGCTCCATAGTTCCTTTGAGCCGGTATGGATAGAGTCACTTCACCGCCGCTGATCCGCGGAGAATCACTCGGTGAACTGTTTTCCTGAAGATTAAGAAATGTTATATTAGTAGATAGGTACATATTTTCTTTGCAAACTTACAAAAATTTGGCCACTAAAGACTAAACTTAATATTATGGATCACTCGATATTACAAGGTTTGTTTTAAGTATTGGAGAGTAAAAAACCTGTGTATCTATGTCACTAAAACTTACTCGTAGCTTATTTTAATGACTTAATGAGTTATGTACCTACTCAGTAATTATGAGCGTTATGAGTTATATATTCAGTAATTCTGTATGTATATGGGCGTTATGTGTAAGTACCTACTCTTCATAATTACTTAAATAATTTTCTTTTGATTCAGCTAGAATTCAAATCTAAGTTAGATAAAACGAAGTAGAGGTATGCACATTGCACATGCAAATAGGCTCAAAGCTACTTTGTTTCCTAAGGGACTTCGTCTTAATCCATTGTAACAGCGTGTATATTATAGTCATAGCAGAACCAGGGGAAAGCAATACGATTGGTAACTGATATTCGAAGGTGTCGGAGAAACCATATTGCAAGCCAAGATTGTGGTGTTATAACGTTTTTGCGGTAAAGGCGGTCTAGTCCGCGCTAATAAGCTAACACAAAGCTTCTTACATACTTTCAAGTAAGAAAATAACAATAATCAGTTTCTACCACTTAGACATATAGACAACTACAATTGGACTAGATAGAACTAATAGTATTTTTTGTTATTTTTCGTTTCGTTTCGTCGTCCAAAGGAGATGCCTATGTTCAGCAGTGGACGTCCGTCCTAAGGCCGAGATGATGATGATGAATTTTCGATTGTCATAATTTTTTTAGCGTTTTTGAAAAAATTATGTTCCTTAATGAGACATGTACCCAAAATGTATGTTGTTTTTGTTCCTAGCCAAAAAAAAATTACAATTGAATTTTACTATAGCAAAAGGATCTAAACTAAGTATTGTTAAACGAAACTTGCGTAGATTGGCACCTGCTAATCCCAGAACCGAAAAAATAGTCTGAGCTTCTACGATGGCACCGTGACGTCACAACTCTCGCACACTAGGTACCACTTTTTTTTTATCCCAGGAAAAATGCGTTACGCATCATCACCCCACGCCGGGGGGCGCGGGGCGGTATGTGGGACTCCCCCGCCAAAGATGGGAGCAGCGGGGATACCCACTTAAAAACCTGGGGGTGTTCCTGCGGGACGCCATAGTGCCGGGGCAACGGGTACGCCGAAGCATTCATCCGCGGAACACTAGGTACCCCTACTAGAACTTAGAAAAAATATCTGTTGTTTTCTCTCCAATGAGCACCTATTGTCTTTACGAGTCAATGACCTATTATCCGTTTTCCTGAATGACAATGTCTACCGCTCAATAAGGGAAACCCTTGGGTGGTTGACTGAATTTCGGGGGTCGACAAACTATGATCAAATTCCTTCCGGACCGGAACAAATGGGTATTAGGTTACATGACAGTGACCGCTAACTTTATTAACTCCTCATTTATTAGGGTTATGATTAGATTAGGTATCTCTTCTATAAAATGAGTAAGCAATCGTTGGATCACGTTGCAAGCATTGGATGAATTTAGTTATCTTATTTTATGCAAAGAAGTAAAAAAACGAGCAAGACGCTCTTCTGATGTTAAGAGATAATGCTGCCCATTATAATCAGTACAGTGCCATCCAGGACTTTAAAATGATGTGAAATCCTGGATCTAAAACTGCAACATTAATTTTGGCCACACAATATTGTTATTGACCAATGTTGTCTTATAATATTGTTGACCCTGACAGTATAAGGGTAACCAGTTCTATCCTACTAATCTAAATATATAAAAGGAAAGAATGACTGACTGACTGATCTATCAACGCACAGCCCAAACCACTGGAAAGATTGGGTTGAAATTTGGAACACAGATAGGTTTTATGACGTAGACCTCCGCTAAGAAAGGATATTGCCACGTGGGCAAAGCCGCGAGCATAAGCTAGTATTATAATAAATGCAAAATGAACGTTACTGCAAAAATGTTATATTATGTTAGACCCTGAAATACAGGAGAAGGGGCTGGAGAAGGCGGCTCTACGTGAGCCAACGCCTGCCCCCCGGTGGTGAATAGCGGATGAATGGCGTGAGGGCGCCTTCTTCCGCATTGCACAATTCACCACCACCGTCGGTGGGAACGGCTGAGCACTCGGGACCGTTCCCGGGCCCCTCCTTTTGGAGAGGGGCGTGAAGGGCCCGTCTTTATAAAGACGGGCGGTCATCGACGGGGGACTGGATGCTAAGGCTCTGCCGATTCCCAGTCCTCCGTCACTAAGACGATGCGGGAGTGCCGCGAGAGCGCCAAAAAAAAAGACCCTGAAATAGCATTTTTCAGCACGTAGACATAGGCTATTTTTCACATAGGCTAGTTTTCAGCACGCAAAACCGCTAGTTGAAAATTTAATGCCAATAATTCAAATTTCAATCTCAGAACTATCTATTCGAATGTTGTTGGAATTTAGTCTAACAAGTAAGGCATGCCATCGGCTCAATAGTTTATTGTAAAGACGTAACAAAGACAAAGTAAATATTATAATAGAATAGAAGTAGATATAATTTGATATCCTTTTATAACTTTCGCGTAGAGATAAACGTCTTTTGACACAACTCGGGACCGGCCCTAAGTGCTACTTTTGCGTGTAAGTTTTGCGGTCCACGCGATCAGATGTATGAAAAAGTCAAGATTGACAGCCGATGCACCAATGAACAACAAGAAAACAAATCAACAATTGTCACGATTGAGAGATATCATTTTATATACCAAAAACTAAAAGAGGCGATCCATACTCCATACTATTCCTTCATCATTGACAAAACCATAAAGACTACCTACTAGTAAGTAGAGATGAAACATTATAGTATAGTCCAGTCAATTTAGACATTCGAAGTTACATAAAGTCTCAACAAGCTGAATTTCTGTGAAGTTGTTCAAAACATAATTATAAACAATGTCTAGAAGTTCCCCATCATTCCCCTGTAAGGAAAAAATTTAATTCAGGGTCAAAGGTCAAAAAAATGAGTTTTTCGCGATTTTCAGCAAAACGGTAAGTTTTATCATAAAAGTACCTCAGACAAAAATTGTAGATCATAAAATTATCTATAAAAAATGTATCAAAACTTTTTTTCTTACGAGCCACCGTTTCTGAGATATAACGATTTAAAAAGTTATAAAAGTTGTTATCGTCATAATATGCACACGTTTCCACGCCAACTATGAGGTAGTGTACTTAGCGCGTTTTTTTTAACGTGGTTTCTCCAGTAGGCCTACTCCACGGGTCAGTTGTGATCCTGTTTAATGTAAAACTATTGCAAAATAACGGAAATTTTCAAAGATTGGGAAAGATAAAAGCGATGTAAATGAAAAAAAAGTGTTGAAGTTTATTCGTCTTATTCGTAAGTTTCAAATTCTTGTTCTTCTTCTTGATCTTCTTCTTGTTCTTCTTCTCCTGCTTCTTCTTCATCTTCATTTTGGATGCAAGTAAATTGCGTCAATAGCGATGTATCGCATGATACTTCGTCGGAGTCAAACGAATCCTCCATTGTTTGTGATTCAATATTAGAGCACGACCGGCCTTGACAATTTGTGCATGCCAAAGAACAAGACAGTCCGACTTTTTTGCAACCACATTTAGCACTGCATCCCTTTTTGCAATTGCAAAAAATAGTGTTCAGCAGTTTTTCCGGCGCAGGTGGAAGTAAAGTTTGAACTGGCTCTAATATATTGTTGACCAACTTCCAACCCCAGTCTGTAGGGTCTAGCTGATAACCAAGCCACACTTGAACTTGGTAATATACTCGAAAAAGATGTTGGTGAGCAGCAACTGAGCTTGGAGGAAGACAAGCTAATTGAACTTGTTTTTTATTTTTAGTATTTTTAACGAAACATGCATATCGATGCTTATCTAAACAGGTCGTTTTTTTAGGAGCTCCGTACATAGAAAGAAGAAAGCGGATGCCGTTGGTAATAACTTCTTGTTGAGTTGAATCACTTTTTTTTGAAAACTTCAGCACATTGAATTAAATCTTGTTTTTCCTAAAAAATTCCTTTGAGCTCCTAAAAAAACGACCTGTTCAGATAAGCATCGATATGCATGTTTCGTTAAAAATACTAAAAATAAAAAACTAGCTCAATTAGCTTGTCTTCCTCCAACCTCAGTTGCTGCTCACCAACATCTTTTTCGAGTATATTACCAAGTTCAAGTGTGGCTTGGTTATCAGCTAGACCCTACAGACTGGGGTTGGAAGTTGGTCAACAATATATTAGAGCCAGTTCAAACTTTACTTCCACCTGCGCCGGAACAACTGCTGAACACTATTTTTTGCAACTGCAAAAAGGGATGCAGTGCTAAATGTGGTTGCAAAAAAGTCGGACTGTCTTGTTCTTTGGCATGCACAAATTGTCGAGGCCGGTCGTGCTCTAATATTGAATCACAAACAATGGAGGATTCGTTTGACTCCGACGAAGTATCATGCGATACATCGCTATTGACGCAATTTACTTGCATCCAAAATGAAGATGAAGAAGAAGCAGGAGAAGAAGAACAAGAAGAAGATCAAGAAGAAGAACAAGAATTTGAAACTTACGAATAAGACGAATAAACTTCAACACTTTTTTTTCATTTACATCGCTTTTATCTTTCCCAATCTTTGAAAATTTCCGTTATTTTGCAATAGTTTTACATTAAACAGGATCACAACTGACCCGTGGAGTAGGCCTACTGGGGAAACCACGTTAAAAAAACGCGCTAAGTACACTAACTCATAGGTGGCGTGGAAACGTGTGCATATTATGACGATAACAATTTTTATGACTTTTTGAATCGTTATATCTCAGAAACGGTGGCTCGTAAGAAAAAAAGTTTTGATACATTTTTTATAGATAATTTTATGATCTACAATTTTTGTCTGAGGTACTTTTATGATAAAACTTACCGTTATGCTGAAAATCGAGAATAACTCATTTTTTTTAACTTTGACCTTGAATTAAATTTTTTCCTTACAGGGGAATGATGGGGAACTTCTAGACATTGTTTATAATTATGTTTTGAACAACTTCACAAAAATTCAGCTTGTTGGGACTTTATGTAACTTCACTCTCATTTTTTGGTCTAAATTGACCGGACTAAGTAGTCATTACGTAGAGATACTACCTCTAGATACCTAGGTGCACGCACTATCAAGGTTAACTAGTTTTAGCTGGGGGTTCAAAAACATTCGCGGATGCGGAAACCAACGTATTTGATTATGCCGCATTGATTTAAATATTATGCCTAAATATATTATCTAATATTATGTATTATAAATGACGTCGTTGATAACGCAAAATATTTAAATAATTCATAAAACATTGTTGATCTAGGTTTATTAGAAGAAGGCTTAAATATATTATGTATTTTAATATATGCCTGATCATTTGTAATATTATTATGCGAAATTATATTAGACAAATTTGTTGGTGACAAAACAACTAAATCCAATAACCATTAGATTTTAAGAAAGAAAAAATATTAATAATAATTTGAGAAGAGATTGAGACTTAGGTACGTAAGTAAAACCGAGGGGCCTAACTAAATTGTATAAAATATAATTCAAAAATAACATCGAGGTAAGTATATGTAGAGGTAGTACCTAAAATATTTTTATTAGGTACAATATCAATACACTATTCGCCTAATTATAATATTATTCTAGGACCTGATTTACCTCATGCAGTAAATTTATTACTTAGAAGAAAAAAAAATTAGATGCTTAATAAATCGCCAATATCAATTTAGAAACTGGATTTACATAGAACCATCCTCGATGACGCATTTTTTGTAAAAAGGGGCACTTGTCTTGTACATACTCAATTTACATAATATACGAGATCAATAACATTTATAATTATAATTAATGGAACTAGGCGTTACTTTGCGGAAATCCATCACAAGAATTATTAGTTATTATTTAATATTTAGTGTTAATTCCGCTCTAAATTTGTGAGTCTAACTAAGTTTTAAGAGATGGCGACTCACAAATTTAGAGCGGAATTAACTAAATAATGACTAATAATTTATAATTATAATAATTTGAAATTGTTTGGAAAAAATAAAAATAATTAAAATTATGTTGACTTTCTCTTAACACATCACACTAATATAATCAATGCGAAAGTTTGTGAGTATGTGACTATGTGAGTGTGTATGTTTGTTACTTCTTGACGCCTAAATGGGTGGACCGATTGAGGTGAAATTTGATATAGAGATAGCTTAGACCTTGGAATATCACATATGCTAAAGTAAAGCGGGTAAAACCGCGGGGCGCAGCTAGTCTTCTTTATAATGCTGAATCCTATTACTGTTTACAAAATGTTGCTCTACTCTACGATGTCACAGACAGTCACGACCTTTAAAATAGACGTCTTTCTTTAATATCATGGTATCTAACACTTTGTAACTGAGATATTAACATAAAATATGTGTAGGTTAAATGTTTTTTTTTTTTTTTTTTTCAGAAATATTAAAAGCTCAAAAAATTTTACGCACCACGGTACAGTAAATCTTCTTGGGTCCTTCCAAGAACCTGGTACTACTTGCTGTATCTATTTACATAAATCGATTCAAAAGCTAACGAGGGATATAGAGTACTTTTTTGTGTTTTACAGCGTAAATCGTGAAAAATATTTTTTTAGCAAAATTAGAGGAGGGACTAGAGGATAAGGTCGCATACTACGCTGTAGTAATTTTAACAGCAAAGTTTTCAAGCAATCTTTAAAATTACACACCATACATAGGTACACAAAGGTGCTAGATGTTCACAAACATTGAGCTATGCAAACAAAATCTTTCCACTATTCGTAATTCGTACTAACGTAGCCATCGAAAAATCTAAAATCTAGTCAAACGACATTTTTTAACAACTTTTTTCGTCCATATGACTTAGTCACCCAATAAACGAATTTACTAATAGTCTTATAACGACATAACATTAGTAAGAAATCTATAAGAGAATTATTACAAAGAATGTGTCGCGGTCCAATAGGTATCCGAGAGCGATGCATTAAAAAACCTGTTCGACGTTTTTGGAGGTTCTAATGGAAGTAAAATGTTACGATAGCCTTGGCAACATGTTTCGAGTCATCTAATGTGGTTGGACTGCGGACGGTCTCTAGCTACGATGTACCTAGCTATGAATTTAGATGGCCGACGCGCCGCTACGCCGAAATTATCTTTAATTTAAGGCTCACTTACGAGTGATTGAACTTGTGAATCGTATAAAAATATAATTTTAAATAGTAATGTTTACTTTTTAAAAATACTTCTTAACTAATTTGTTCACTTCAACAGATTCGTAGAATCTAGAAACGAGGATTAAAATGAAATTCCGTTCCAATAAGAATTAATTTTAAAAACACATGAGATCTAATTATATATTTCTGAACAAGCTTTAACAAATAGGCATTTAACTTAAATATAAAGAGGAATAGCTATTATTAATTATTATTTTTCTACATGGTCATGTGTTAAAGCTCGAAAAAGTTTACATGCCTGAACTTTACCGTAACGTTAACGATAAAACCGTCAATTAACTTTAGCCCTATCTATATTAATAAAAATTATATGTAATATAATATTCAATCTTTTTAGTCTAATATATCTCCTTAATTTTCTAGAGACTATCAAATTGTGATTTTTGTTTATTTGTATTGTATTATAAATATAATAAAGCGATTTTAAGCTTTTCAAACGATCAGTCATCTAAAAAGTAAAAAAAAACAGTAAGAAACCTTGTGCCCTTTCCCACATTAAGAAAGCTGCCCAAAAAGCCTTTACCACCTCTTAATTAATACAAAATTACCTAACCTACGAAACAATTTCAAATTTAACTTACCGGTGGGGTATTACTATAAGTGACCCTCTGATTATCCACTGACGAAGAAATCAGGGGTTCGTGCTCTTCACCGGCCGTCATTTTCCAATATTTATCCACAAATTTTCACTAAATAAATCAACACAAACACATTGTCACTTCAAGTTGAGGAAGCTTGTCGAGCGCGCGCGGGCCGTGGTCACAATGCGACGAATAGACCAACTTATTCTCTATCTTAGATCGTAACGATATAAGCGAGGGCGTTAGCGTCTACGCACTAGAACGGTTTCCCAGTATTGAATAATATTAGTTCCATATTTCTCCGTATCCAAATTGATCTTAGACAGTGTACGCTTGCTAGCCCAACCACTCGTGTCTATTGAATGATCATCGTGGGCCCCTACATTGTCTGCCCAGATCGTTATCTCTAATGGCAGGTAAATGATAATATTATCCAAATATTTAACTTAAAATATACCTACTTATAAGATGGAATTAAAGAAATTTAGATTGTTTTAATAGATACGTAACGTATATAGGTGGGAACTGGACGCGCTAACGACATTTTAAATATGATATAAGTACCGTATTGTTTTGGCAAGAATTACCCTTTACTACCCCCACAAGGGCAGAAGAAGTCACTTAACACTTGCTATATATATATATATATATATATATATATATATATATATATATATATATATATATATATATATATATATATATATATATATATATGTTATATATATATGTGTAACTAATTCGGCCTTGAAAAGGTTAATGATATTATTATGATTGAAACTGCTCACACGTTCGCCACAAAAAACATTCCATTCCATCCGGCTAACTGGAAGATATCACTTTACGCAATATGATTGACACTTATATTATAACAGTAGCACTTAACTTGTTTTCGAATAATTATTGAAACTTTCCGTAGTTAAGAGCGCTTATATACAATTGACGCTGTCTCGCTTGTACTGTTTGATACATTTTGTAAAATAAATTCATATAATTAACTTTTTGAAAATTCCTCAAGAGAAGCCCTGCACAATATTGCACACTTTTTAAAAGTTTTCCAGTTTTATATATAAAAAAATGGCATGAGATTTTTTTATTTTTTTATAATTTTAATATATAAAACTGGTAATGGCATGTGGAGATTTTTTATTTTTTCATAATTGCTACCCATGCCATTTTTTAAATTTTAAACTGAAAGCACTTCTAAAATGTGTACAATAATATTGTGCGGGGCACCTCTTGAGGAATGTTCCAAAAAGTTAATTAATTCAATGAATTTATATTGCAAAATGTGTCAAATAGTGCGAGCGAGACAGCGTCAAATTGTATAAGCGCTCTTAAATTTAAGTAAGGAATAAAAGCGGTAGTAGAGTTTTGCTGTGAGCTTTCTTATTCAATTTTTTTCTTTATGTAGAGTTGTACAGTGAGCTTATCCACCTTCCATGATATTTCTAGGCTAACTAGCATAAAACTATTTTCGGATAATAACTAATGTAAAATTATCATTTTTCGGATAATAATTAAGGTAAAATAATCTGACCAATCTTACAAACATTATAAACGTGAAAGTTTGTAAGAATGGATGTCTGGATGTATGTTTGTTACTCTTTCACGCCTAAAGGGTTGGACCGATTAAGCTGGAATTTGATATAGGGATAGCTTAGACCCTGGAATAACACATAGGCTAGTAGGTAAAATCGCTGGGCTCTTTTAGTATAATATTATGACTTGAATTAAAATGTCGCTGAGAAACAAGTTCATCGGCGAAGCCAATAAACTTTTCTCCAATTTGCTTATTACGTTCCAACCTGCGTGATCGATTTTTTATGTACAGTCAACTACAAAGAGATGTATCCATGTAAGTCTTACAAAATGAAGGAACTTTTAGTATGCAAAAATTATTTACCCTTACTTCGTAACATTTTCAGTATCCACCAAATCTTATGCTATATTCGATTCATTTTAAATGCCATTATTATGTACCACCTAAGGAAAAGTAATGGGATACATCATTGTTGCATATTAAACGAGTCGATGATAATATAAAGTTTGATTGCTACTAGAAATGTCACGAACCAAGGGTAGTTCATTGTGGCAAATGAAAATTTACTTTATTTTGTAAGCCTAACATGGATACATCTCTTTGTAGTTGACTGTACCTTATATTTATATTTGAATTATTTTAACAACATGTAAGTCTTGTGTAAAGCTCTCTTCACACAATGGAAAAGTCTTGCCGTGAATTCATTGTGGAGTGCCCAATAACTGCTTGAAACTTGAACGTTTGTTGTCTTAGTGTAGAGTGAGCTTTATGATAAGTTCTAACAGTTTGCACTTTATGGATACCCTTGTTTTATTGGAGTTTATTTAGAGCGCTTATTCAGTTGAAAGCTCTCTCGCTCGTACTTTTTGATTTTTTTTCTACATTTTGCAATATAAATTCATAGAATCAACTTATTGAAAATCCCTCGAGAGAAGCTCTGTACAATTACACACATTATTTAATTTATCAAACTGGAAATTATTTTTAAATGTGTGCAATAATATTGTGCAGGGATTCTTTTGAGTAATTTTCAAAAGTAAATTAGAGGGCGTCCTATTCGAGAGAGCGTCCTATTGTATAAGCGCTCTTAAGCTCAAAAATCAAGTAAGTAGAGTAGCAACTCATACGAACTTCTTACAGTGGTATAAAATGTTATTCAGGAATCAGAATAACATTTTTCGAAGTCCCTTTAGTAGGGAAGTTGCTTATTATTTAACTAGTTGCCATTACAGGTATTCTCGCCTAATAGGTATTTTCAGTAAAAACAATATCTCCATAACCTTGTATGTAAATGTTTATTCAAAAAAATCTTATCTGAGATAGCAAATAATTATTCAGTAAATTATTATTTTACACAATATTCTATTACTTTACATGCCTAAACGAATATCTATAATGACGAAAATGACACATGATAAAGGAACTATTGATGTACAATTGAAATATGAATATAAACCTCGTAAGAACGGTTTCAGAATCAACAAATGAGAGGGTGTAAACTACTGCAACGCATCGCATGTCAAAATGCGTCTGCGCACATTTTATGTTTGAACTAACGCACACTCTGCAGGCGGACTCGCGACCCGCTCTAGTGTGCGTTGGTTCATATAAAATGTTAGAAAGTCATTTAGGAGAATTCTTGCAGTTCGTTGCCAGTCGTTATGATGCATAATAGCTTTCAAGTGAAGATGATGCATTTTCTTCTTGCTCAAAATAAATCACTGATGTTAGTCTTATATGTACTCGTATATCCTAAATTGGCGGTCCACTTGGCGCAAATATTCGTGGGAATTTGCAAATTCTTAAACAATAAATATTTTTGATGACTTTTTGTTTGTGAATTTGAAAAACGCGCCATGATTTCAACCAAGTTAGGTTAGCCTACGGAAACTTAAAAACTGTATTTATCTCAACATTATTTTTAGGTTATATTTGTCGACTCTGAAAGCACGTTTCTTACATATTAAAAGGTATGATGTTATTTAATATGCAAATAGCACAGCTAATGTATAATATGTGAATATGATAGGTACTTAAGGCTATTTTACAATTCTCATCCGAATTATTATAGTCCGTCCAATCACTTTACTTTTCAAATCATTATTTTAAATCTCAGATTTTAAGGCATTTTAATGTTTAATGAGGAAATAAATAAGGCATTTTACATTCCTATAATCACTATTTACGCATTTTTATCTTTAAGCCGGCGTCACAGAGACGGAACGTGCGGGATTGCGATCGCGATCCTTTGGTGTTCCTGCGGCTTTAGCATGCCACATGGAATCCCGACAAAACTTCAAGAGTAGAACTGTCATACCATACATTCACAAAAGTACAATGTATGGGATGACAGTTCTACTCTTGACATTTCAGCGGGATCCCGTTTGGCATGCTAAAGCCACTGGGGTCTAACGTTAAAATAATGTACTGAAATGACAGCCGTTATCGTTCGTTTTTCCACAACGACTGTCAGCTCAGTACATTTTCTTAACGTTAATTTATGTCAGGGTGCGTACAAATTCGAACATTAAAACAACAAAATCCCGGATCGCAATCACTTTCCCGCGATTCCTGGCTCTGTGTGAGCTCTATAAAACACCAAAACTGGGGTCAGTGACTGGACGGACTACAATATTACATATTTGGTTTACATTTTGAATCCTTTTAATTACATTGCTTTTTACTGCTTGTTGTCTGCGAAACGAAACCGTTACCAAAATCCGAGGCTCCAAGTTGTCTGCCAATTAAAATTAGCTATCCAATATGTAAAGGCAAATATATAAATAATAATATTTTGTTTTGGCAACGTTTTCGCTTCAAACCCGCTAAGTCACCAAACCTTAAGAAAAGTAACAGAATTCTATCGAGTCGACAAACACAAATGGTTTTAACTCGTAATTTTCTCATAGTAACTGGGTTAGCCGTGTGTGAACAATAGATGGCCCTTCGCTACGGCTAGGAACGGAAATGTAAATAAAAATGAGACACTTGGGTGCATTCTTATGAGCTTGTTATATTTTACTATGATACAAAATGGTATAGACTAAACCAGACAACACTTGACGCGTATTATGCAGCGTCAATGCATATGACCGTCGACGAGAGCATACCTCATAATGCGCACTCTTATAGTTGATTTAGTATATCTTATACCTCTATGCAAAATGGTTTTCGTAACTTTGACTTGCGAAAGAAACCATTGTATACTGAACATACTCTTAGTATGACAAATATCCTAAATCAATGTCCTAGCGTTAATATTTTTCATATTGCGCATTTTAATAGGAAACTTATTATTCCGGTCCGTCGATGCGATGCTACGATACAAAATGTCGCAGACTAATAAAAATTCATTTCTAATTTTAGACCCCTCATATTATAAAATATCGCCCAGCTCATATCAGAAATCTTATCACGAATCTTGAAACATTTATTATGAGAGTGGCCTCTTGCATTTACTTTTAGAGTTCACGAAATGCTAATTTTATATTTTGTGTGCTATCATTGGATAAGTAAAATTTCGACAAGTTTTTTTCCCCACTTTCAAATAGTGTATAACACAATAAACTGTACACAGTACGCAGTAAACAAAAATTTATAGCAATGCTATAAATCATTATAATTTTATATAAAGTAATAAATTCTATAATATTGATGTTTGACCGGTATTAATTTAATAAATAAAACACTTCCCTGAGAAAAAGGCCTGTTTCATAAATACCAATAATTTATTAATAAATATGTTTTATAATTTATATCTAGTATCCTATTATTCAGCTAACCGGTACCTTATTGTTAATGCAATGGGTGACACAGTATTGTATCAAATAGGTATGTATAAAATGGCGAGTGGATTCATAATCATAATCATAAATCATTTATTCCTCAGATTTAAGGTACAGATACAGTTCTAAAGTTACAAACAAAGATCAGCTCAAATCTGCCTTTTCAGGCGTAGGACAAATAAATTACAATAGATTACTATTAATATTAGGATTAGAATATTATGCAAATATTAAATTAAATTCATTAATTACATTTGATGGATTCAATCATAATAAACTATTGATATTAGATAATTAATTAGTTATTAGATCTTGTAATCAAAAAACTCATTCAAACTATAAAAACAAATTCAGTCTAAACAGTGTATTGGCAGTGGTTTAATCTTCATAGGATTGGTTTCTATAACTTTCTTAAAATATTCGCGTTTATTATTTCAATCGAAATCAGACTTAGATTCGTACGTTCTATGAAACAATGACATAACTGATTATATTTTAAAAATAAGCAGAGCATCGGAAATTGTTATAAAAGATTAAAATAACTGTCCTTCCGTAGATATTATATTATCCAGACCACAGGTACAGGATCCAGTACTTATTATCATTGATTCTTCCAGTACAGTGGTCCAGAAATAAAAAATATTATTTCTAAATCAATGTTATACTAATTATTGTAGATTGCACATGTGTGTAGTCTAAGTTTTAAATATCATTTTCTGTTATTGTACCAATCTTGGTTTTATTTTACCACTAGCTTGTGCTCGCAGCTTTGCCCGCGTGGCAAAATCCTTTCTTAGTGGAAGTCTACATCATAAAACCTATACCTATTCTAAATTTCAAGCGAATCCGTTCAGCGGTTTGGTCTGTGTGCTGATAGATCAGTCAGTGAGAGCCCTTTCCTTTTATATGTATATTTAGACTAGAAATATAAAATCTATATTTCAAATTGTTATTCGACCTATTATTGTGTTCTTGAAAAAATAAAAAGTGCAGTTATGTTGCTATTCCATCGATAGTACGATTTGTTCATAAGTTTTCCAATCGACTTGAAATTGGGAATGTGGTCGTAAGCCCACGCGACCTACTTAATCGATCTACCATATTATGCACTAAGCCACAACGGATTGGATTTCACATTACAGATACGCTAAATTCACGGAACATTGAATAATTGTTACATCCGATAGTACATACTAGCTGTTTGAAAAGGTTTTATAAAATTTAAACGTATTTTTTGTTCATTATAGGGAAGCCTTTAACAGCGATCACGCGTGATTTTAAGCGACGATGCAGCCGTAGATAGGAACAGACAAAATCTAGGAATGAAAATGAATCAATATCTTAGACATTATAATAGCTCGATGGATCTATTCGTAATAGAAATGGGTACAGATAGTATATTCAGGTATTTGTTTTGAGACTCACTCACTCCCACTGCAAGCTTAGTCTTTCTGTCAAAGCATATGCATCTTCCACCTGTATATTGTCTGTCTGTCTGTAATCAAATCTTGGAAGTTTAATCTGAAATTCCACTTCCCGATTTCTGATTGAGCTGAAATTTGGCATGCATGTATAAATCAGAAGACAATGCAATATTATTATGACATGGAGCTGATCTGATGATGGAGCAGGAAGGTGGCCATAAGAACTTCGTTTATTAAACGACGCAACCCCATCGAGTTTGGGCTCATGTGCTTCGTCTTGACGAGTACTTTGGTGCTAGATGGTAATAATAATAAAAGCTTGTTTTAAAAAGTTTTTTTTTTTAATTTCACTTGTTCTCAAAGCATATTCGCACTCCCATATTAAAACAGCACCAACTCAAAAAATATTTTATTATAATTTCAAACTTAAACTAGTATAAATAAAATTGCAATTGCTTTAAAAATACTTTTTGAGTTGACCCTGTATTGTACTAGGTGTGCGATATATGTATATGCATCAACTTAAATATTAGTCAAGTACTTTTGACTTTAGCATTTTAGGTGCTAGATATAAATGTTTTAGTAGCCAATTTTTTGTCCTACCAAAAATCACAAGTAAAATTGAATTTTAACAACATATTAACATTGATGTGGGGCGCGCAAGTTCGACAATGATAGACTAGTTATGGTAATTAAAACACGTTTCGACGACCAATGATCTCTTTTTACTAGTAATAAGCACTTTTCGTATGAAATTGGATTTTTCGAAAATGTTTTACGAAAAATGTCACTTGTTAAAACTAGGTATCTCAAGTTTGAAGCAATAATAAAAACTGTAGATTTTTAAAGGAGCTCAATGTTTTAATTTACTAAGAACTTTGACTACTAACGAAAATCCTTTGTCAACGACGGCCAAAGTAAATCTAAAAATGAAATTATTTTTTACGATTTCGACCCAAGAATTTGAGCGGGGTTAAAAAAAATGCGATATTTTAGTTTGGTGGAAAGTTCCTATACAAGATGAATTTCTTTTTGTGATGCAATATCTCAATCATTAACAATCAATTGACTGTCCATACCATTGCAATGTAAACAACAATTTAGACATTATTAGAAAGCATTATGCTATCATAATTTTAAAACTTAGAAACGAGTTTGTGTAACTCTTATTCAAATTATACAGAGGAGTGTGCTTGCGTAGGAATATTAGTATGCGTAGTACATCCCGCCAGAATCTATAAGTGTTATTAGCTTTTACCAATAATAATAATAGTTTGTTGCTAGGTAGTGAATCATATTATGTAAAACATGTTTTTTATAGCAGACTAAACAAGCGTTTGACCGCAATGTCACCTGTTGGTAAGTAACGATGCAGTCTAAGAAACATGCTACATGAAGGTACTACCTGACGGTAGGTCTTTGTGTGCGAGACTCTCTGCTCGAACAAATTTTGGAATAATTAATTCATAGAATTTACTTTTTTTAACGTTCCTCGGTAAAGCTTTAGATAATATATTTCTAAATATATCTCCATTGTTGGTTATATCACTATTAGCGATTTTTTGTTACGCTCACATTATAAAAATACTGTCGCAGTTTTAACTTTTTCTGTATATTTTGTGGTGTTTCAAGAGTTTAACATTCGGCATAGTTTAGAATAAGTAATAGATTTGCAGTCGAATTACTATTTGATATAATTTATTTTAAGTTCGACCAATCGCTTGTCTATATTTTGCATTCGGCGCATCCGTCGTGCTTCAGTAGGATAATAGGCAATCATTAAACATATAATCAATTCTTAAAATCAACCATATCTAGACCAAAATAAAGCCTGTTTTTGAATGAGTGATAGACCCATTAGTATTTTCAACATACTGACGAGTCTAACTAATAGATTCACTGGGTTCAAAATTTTCCATTGGTTACTATTAACACAAATATGACCCGGACTAGAGGAAGCGCATTTTTTGAGTAAATAAAAAGAGTCACACTAATTTCGACAGTTTTTGTCTCATTTTCCACGTAATTGTTATTGGAGGTAACGTATTTAAGGCTTTTCTATGTTAAACGGTTAGGGTCCATCCATTTGTTTAGTTTAAATTTATTACATTTAATATTTAATAGCATAGTAACTGGGTTTAAATTAAGACTCCAGAGAACATTCAAGAACAATATTCTATTTTCTAACGACTGTTTTGTATAAAAAAGAAATTGCCGTCTTCGATGTGTTATCTTGAAATATTGGTTAATAATAAAATTATATTATCTCAAACAGTTCAAGAATGTATACAGGAGCCTTTATCAGTTCTTTTTCATTTACAAAACGCACATTCTGTAAGACAAGAGCATATTCACAAATTAAAAAACAAAACTAAATTCTTCTGAGTAATCTTACCAACTCGATACTAAAGTAGGTCTTCTATAAAATTACAAAAATGCAGTTAGGCTGACCCCATATTGTGTGTGCGACTTTCGAGCGTGGTCGCTGCGACAAAGCAACGTTACCGTCACGATACATCGGTGTTCGGTGTGTGACGCCGAGTGATCGTCGCGACTTACGCCTGCGATAATGACGAACGTCTATTATGGGGTCAGCTTTACACCCTTGTCTCACTTTATAGGCGATCTGCAGTCAGATCAACTACTGCAACATCTAGCACAGGCAAGTAGCTGTTTCAAATATCTTAATGTACTAAACAGAAAAAAATCTAAATGCGAAAGTTTAATTTAAAGTGTTTTAAGGTCTGTTCGATTTCATATATCGAACAGGCATTAAATTGGCAAGCTGCACCAATCAAAGTTCGGCAGCGGTCATAGATTTGTTAAACAGCTAGTTGCTAGACAGTTGACCTTCCCAATAAAGTTCAGCAGCGGTCATATTATATTTGTTAAACAGTTATGTAGTTGCTAGAAAGTTGATAATGTCCAAGTAGCTTCAATATATGCTTAGTCAGCAAAACGCCTAAGATACGAAGTCAAACGTACAAAATAATGTAAAGTGACTACTAAGGCAAACTATGTTACCACTTAACATGAGGTAGCCTGAATTTACATAGCAAAACTAAACTTATACTATAAACGACGATATAATACTGCTAAACCTAATATTAAAATATATCAAACTATAAATATGTACGTTTAGTGAAACTTATGCTACACTAACTTACGCACGCGGTTCCGCTCCCTTTAAGAAATAATTATTTAAAAATGTCTACATCACATCTTTATGCCGAATTGCAACGCAATCCGTTCAGTGGCTTGAACTGTATTGATAGATCAGTCAGACAGTGAATCAGTCACGTTTTCCTTTTCTATATACAGATTTAATGAAATATGAAGTCGCTACTTAATATCTACTTATGAGAGCAATTTTCCTATAACTTACAACGTGTGAAGAGTGCGGCGGCCCTTTCTATCCCTTTCTCGCACCGAACATTCCTTACATTAAGAAAAATCAGCTAAATAACTACTGAAAAACTTCAACGGGCAGTTTTTACAATCGTCGTGCGCGCGTTGGCCTTTATATTCAGTAATATGCACGAGCACGCACTCATGCGTACGTATACGTGCAATCCCCGGCG
Organism: Hemithea aestivaria; assembly: GCA_947507615.1. Lineage (NCBI taxonomy): Eukaryota > Metazoa > Arthropoda > Insecta > Lepidoptera > Geometridae > Hemithea > Hemithea aestivaria. The sequence goes on from OX382331.1 coordinate 15,358,705, forward strand.
CGTAAGTTGAACAAATATGGCCGCCGCCTGCGCAGAGCTGTAGTAGATTCTCATTTGAGACTCAAATACCGCGCATTTGAGGCAATGTTCAACTTACGTGCCGCGGGTTATGAACACAAATTAAAGACACACGCGCTAATATAAATTGCCACAACTTGAATAACGCTCGATAAACCCAGGATACTTGACTAAAAGTCCAGGCGACCTACTTACACATAATATTATGTCATTTTAACACGCCATCTGGTGTAAGAAAATTTAGCCAGTCATTCTTTACATATTACCTAGAATAGATAAATCATTAAATAAATTTTAAATCAACTGAATAAAGTAATTTTACAAATATCTCCGTGGGCGGAGATGAATTAAAGGCATCAATAAATACCTCATTAAAATTTCAAAACTTTAGAAATAAACATTTAAAATTCGCCATGATATACAAACTATGTTCCAAAGAAAATTCAACCCAAAAAAAAAATTAGTACAACTTTACTATTCCCGTCTAATTCACTAAATAGAAGCGCAATAATTGTCTCGTCTACAAGCGCTTAAGGCGCAATATCACAGCCAAATCGGCCGCCGCCCTCTAACAAACACTAAACACGTATAAAAATGCGTGCGCGTACGCATTTACTCTTCTAGCACTTGACCAAATGACTATTTTAATCAAACCAATATTCTTTTTAAACCAGCCAGTGCACGACATCAAAGCCCAATTCAACCTTTTTGCTCGAAATAGGGATGATCCCCATATAAACGTTTTCTTACAAAACTTTTTATTAAACTAAAGAACGTAGCTTATTTTTATTTATATTGGCAGTGTACTGAGTTAAGGACAGAAGACTACGTCTCTTTAGATTATTGAGCATATGTCTAAGAAACTTCAATCATTTGGTCAAGCTATACTTACTACATGAAATTTCGAATTTAAATATTATATTTTAGCCAAAGAATTACCATAATCGTTTTGCAATAACAATTGCGTTTCGAAACATTCATAACATGCCTCAAATGCATCTTTGTAACGTCTTTTCCTTCGGAACACATATGAACAACGAATATGCGCTCTATGCACTTGTTCAACATTAAGGTTCATTCTCCTTTCAAAATCAATCGCCTTCAAAGCTTATGACTTAAATCGCTTTAAAAGTTATAGCAAATTGAGTCTTATGTTACAGTACATACGATATATTTTATAATAACCTTTGAATCTTCGTTTCACTCCAACGTATGCTATCAGCCTTGGGACAACCTCATTCCCACTGATAGAAACATTAAATAAGAAGAAACTCTAGCAAAATTTCATTGAATAATCGACCTTATACGCTTCTTACGTAAGGTTTAAGCAATTTAGCTATAGAATGTCGCATAACTACTTATAATCCTTGCAATTTACGAATACACAAGGCATTTATTGATTCTGTAATGATTTAGTATGTGCGCACACAACCTAAAATTTTGTATACAAATACTCAACAAGTGAAAAGCCAGGTGCGTCCATAAATTGCAACAACTATAATACCAAACATATGATTGGAATACCAACCTTAAAATGAATGCAATAAAGTTGTCAATCAAAGCAATTTATCATGAAATTCTTTGAAAATCCGACGACTTTAAAAGCACATAATTAATATGTAAAGGTAGAGCCATACTATTTACTATGAATACGAATGGTGTGGGCAACTTATGTTGCAGTTTCAGGTCGAAAAGATCTTTTAGGCTTACCCAACGACTGCCTCCTACATATTTTATAGTAAACTGCTGGGATATATAGCTTTAGGTGCCGTGCAGCGAGTAATTTAAATGACAATTTAGACCACACACTGAGATCTGATCCCAGGGTTTTCGGATTAACGCCGAACATAAGGACCACTGAGCCACGGTCGTTTCCTATATTACATAGGTTTCATTCATTTAATTTGGCTAGAAAGGTGGAGAACAACGGTGTGGCACAACATTCTGTAATAATTATTACAGTTATATATCACAATTAGTAGTGTGGCTCTACCTCCAGTTAAATATAATCGTAGCAATATTAATGTCGTCGCAATAAATCACATAAGTCCAAATATTTAATTGTGAAACCAACCGTATATGCACGTAATAAGGTTTATAATGTCTGTACGTTTTTAGACAGCTTCTTGAGCCGCCTAGGCACGGATCACTGTCAATTCTTCTTGTCTATGTTATGGAGGGCCCAGTGGAAGGAAGTGGACCACGAGTTCTTGATAGCCTCCTCGAATTTCTTCCTGAAGTGCTCTAGGGCTTTGTCTTCGGAGAGTTCCAGAACCTGGTGAACAATTAATTTACATTAATTATACATAAAAGTTTTATATTTACAAAATATTTTATTAAAATTCTACTTTCTAATTAATTTAAAGTACACCCTTTTGAGCACTAGTTTTCAGCAAAATCCACTGGTATATTTTCACAGCTATACCTCTGCATTCATCATCATTACATTGTGTAATTTTTCATACAAAATGAATTAATACTGCACTCAAATATTATTGGATTTCATTATCCTTAATCCCACAATTGCAGTACCCTGTGCTCTGTAACTTTCTATAGCTGAGACTACTTAAAATTTACCAGTAAAGATAGACTACCTAGAAGTGGGAACGAGAAAGGATATTCATAAGACATTTGATCGACAAGTGCAAAAGGCTTGCTGCTAGTTTTATGCGCAAATAGCAGTCTTCTCTAGTCGGAGCAAGTTTGAAGCACAAACAACAGCCGTATCAAGTAGGAGAGGTACAAATGACGTATACTTACAAGAGTCTCCCTCAAGTATGTGAGATCCTTCTCGGAGCTGAGTTCAGGCAACCCTGTGGAGATCATCATGGAGAACAGCGACAGGATCAGGTGCCCGTGCCGACGCAGGATCGTGAACGCCTGAACACATACATTGATTTCATAAGATCTTACTAATATTATAAACGTGAAAGTTTGTAAGAATGGATGTCTGGATGGTTGTTACTCTTTCACTCCTTAACGGGAGGACCAATTGAGCTGAAATGTTGCATAGAGATAGCTTAGACCCTGAAATAACACATAGGCTACATAAGTACTGCGGGTAAAACCGCTGGGCGTAGCTGGTTATGCATATATACAAAATATTTCACTGCATAAGCCTGAGCATACCAAAGGCCGTATTTGGTAATTGACACAAGTTGCAAACTCTATAGCCGACAAAAATTTAATGACCTTTGAGGTAAAACTGTAAACTTAATATTATGTCTTAACGGTGTCGTACAATACTCGACTGGGATGAACAATAAAGTTGAGAATACAGGACACAGATTCATGGAATAAAACAGCCACCCACCTAATCTGTTATTGTGTGGTGCAGGCAGATTCTGCCTTGCTGTTATTGCCGATGGTATCAATCACAACGCCTTTGAATAACAAAGCACTTTTGCAAGTAAATTTTTACAAATATGTACATATTTTATCTTAACACTACCGACCATTCGGAAAGTACATCTTTGAAAATAATGGGCAAGAAATTCAGACTATCTCACATATTATAAGAGTGATCTATCTTTAATCTACATACTCTTTCGCAATGTTCCTTGAAAGAAGTGAAGTGTATCTGGTCAGGCGACCGTTGTCCCCTGTTGATGACGTGTATAAAGTCGTGGGTCATCACGAAAGGTCCGCGCTCGCGACGGATGCCGTACTTCTGCTTGAAGTGCCCCAGGAAGTGGCCGAAGTCTATATGGAATAGCTGTTCACAAAAAATACAATTTATAATATTCAATGCATTTTATAATGTACATGAAATATAGTAATTTTTTACCCTATGGCATTATAGTAGCCTACAGTTTCAAAACGTTTTTATTTCACTTGTACTGTACATTAATATCGCATTCATTCGATATTAAATTTTGCTGCGACTGAAAATAGACCACACCTTCATGACTGTTGATATATCCGAAAGTAACTGCATAAGATACTGAGGTATTCTGATTTTAACTTTCTCAAAGATTTTGTCCTATAATATGAAACCTAGACCATAGGTCACTTCACAATTCTAAAATTCTAGAGTTTCTTAAGCCCACCCCACATTGAGCGAAAGCGACTATCGTAACGAAAGACTTAGGAAAGTCGCAATGATAACGTCACGAATTCGCGGAGAACTGTCGCAGCGATGTCGTTAAGAGTAATTGTCGTTCAATGTGGGAGCGTAAAACAAAACTAAGGCTAGTTTTGTTTTACGAACATACCTGTCCACTCTTCTTGACCATGATATTGTCAGGGTGTCGGTCCGCTATCCCCAGCACGTACGTAGCGACGCAGTACCCGGCGCAACTCATCGTGAACTCTTGTTGAAATCAGTTCATCTACCCACATACCTGTCCGCTCTTCTTGACCATGATATTGTCAGGGTGTCGGTCCGCTATCCCCAGCACGTACGTAGCGACGCAGTACCCGGCGCAACTCATCGTGAACTCTTGTTGAAATCAGTTCATCTGTCCACATACCTGTCCACTCTTCTTGACCATGATATTGTCAGGGTGTCGGTCCGCTATCCCCAGCACGTACGTAGCGACGCAGTACCCGGCGCAACTCATCGTGAACTCTTGTTGAAATCAGTTCATCTACCCACATACCTGTCCGCTCTTCTTGACCATGATATTGTCAGGGTGTCGGTCCGCTATCCCCAGCACGTACGTAGCGACGCAGTACCCGGCGCAACTCATCGTGAACTCTTGTTGAAATCAGTTCATCTGTCCACATACCTGTCCACTCTTCTTGACCATGATATTGTCAGGGTGTCGGTCCGCTATCCCCAGCACGTACGTAGCGACGCAGTACCCGGCGCAACTCATCGTGAACTCTTGTTGAAATCAGTTCATCTGTCCACATACCTGTCCACTCTTCTTGACCATGATATTGTCAGGGTGTCGGTCCGCTATCCCCAGCACGTACGTAGCGACGCAGTACCCGGCGCAACTCATCGTGAACTCTTGTTGAAATCAGTTCATCTGTCCACATACCTGTCCACTCTTCTTGACCATGATATTGTCAGGGTGTCGGTCCGCTATCCCCAGCACGTACGTAGCGACGCAGTACCCGGCGCAACTCATCGTAAACTCCTGCACGGCGCGATTGAACGCCGCCTCGTCGTTCTCCGTTATTTTGCGGAGCCATTCTGTAAACAAGCGATTCATCAGAGCTCCAAAGACTCGACGAGAGACGTATAAAAACAAAATCCCGTACAACTAATGTGGAAAAAAAATACATAGTAAAGCTCCAACCGCGGTAAAATTCGGTGAATGAATCTAATATATAAAATTCTCGTGTCACAGTTTTCGTTGCCATACTCCTCCGAAACGGCTTGACCGATTTTGATGAAATTTTTTGTGCTTATCCGGTATCTATGAGAATCGGCCAACATCTATTTTTCATCCCCCTAAATGTTAGGGGTAGTCCACCCCTAAATTTTTTTTTATTATTTTTTAGACAAAATTTTTAATTTCTATTTTTTTATGATACAACATACAAAAATACATACAATCCTCAATTTTCACCCTTCTACGATCAACCCTTATTTTTTAATAGCCATTTTAGTAATTTAATCATTTTTCCTCTCCGGTCGAAAACTGATCAATCGTCATTTAATTAGTTATCCCCGCCAGATGTCTACAGGTGTCACTTCTGACCAAACAGCACGGAGTAGGGATGAGAACGAAGCCGGTCTCCTTTCTTTCTCACTCCCTACACAGTTGTCGGCCATCATTATTGTTTATGCATCAAGTGTAGTAGTAACGTTGACAATTATTATTTTGCTATCTCAGTGTAACTCTCATATTAACTTTTAATCATTCCTATTTTATCAATAATAATTAAATTATCAATTTTGAGTGTATTTTGCACGATTAGTTAATCAAGTGATTTTATAACCTCAAAAGTACTCAACACGTGACACGAGCTTCCAATAACAACGGATTTTGTGTTGTAAGTATACCTAGTCAGGTCATAAGTATTGTCACACAGTGAAAACTTTTCTTTTAGAATGCTGGCCACAAAAAAAAATATTGAATTCGAATTTCGAATTGTTCATGAAAATAAAAATATATACTTTTTAGAATTTTACTCATTTTTAAATATGGAGTGGACGCTTAAAGAAGACCGTGTTGCAGTTATTGCGTTGCATCGTTGCGGTTACGCGCCAATTCAAATTTTTGACATACTGAAAATTTTGAATATAACCAAAAGATTCGTTTATCGTACCATCAAACGATACAATGAAGACTCTAGTGTAGATGACAGGTCAAGAAGTGGTCGCCCTCGGTCTGTTAGGACTCCAGCAGTGATAAAAGCTGTGAAGGCGCGAATTCAAAGAAATCCCAAACGTAAGCAGAAACTGTTGGCCCTTCAGATGGGGTTAAGCAGAACCACGGTGAAAAGGGTGTTAAATGAAGACTTAGGGCTTCGGGCATATCGAAGAAAAACAGGACATCGTTTAAATGCTCGTCTAATGGACCTGAGACTGAAGAGATGCCGCGCTTTGTTGAAGCGAGAAAAAAAAATCGAGAAATTCTTTTTTCGGATGAAAAAATTTTTACCGTAGAAGAGAGCTACAACAAACAAAATGATAAGGTGTACGCACACAGTAGTGAAGAAGCGAGCAACCGTATTCCGCGTGTCCAACGAGGTCATTTTCCATCCTCGCTCATGGTATGGTTGGGAGTTTCTTATTGGGGCTTAACAGAGGTACATTTTTGTGAGAAAGGTGTAAAAACGAATGCAGTTGTGTATCAAAATACAGTCCTGACGAACCTTGTGGAACCTGTTTCTCATACCATGTTCAATAACAGGCACTGGGTATTCCAACAAGATTCGGCGCCAGCTCATAGAGCGAAGAGCACACAAGACTGGCTGGCGGCGCGTGAAATCGACTTCATCCGGCACGAAGACTGGCCCTCCTCCAGTCCAGATTTGAGTCCGTTAGATTACAAAATATGGCAACACTTGGAGGAAAAGGCGTGCTCAAAGCCTCATCCCAATTTGGAGTCACTCAAGACATCCTTGATTAAGGCAGCAGCCGATATTGACATGGACCTCGTTCGTGCTGCGATAGACGACTGGCCGCGCAGATTGAAGGCCTGTATTCAAAATCACGGAGGTCATTTTGAATAAACTTTATTGTCATAAGAATCTATGTTTTGTTAAGTTCATTTTGGTATATAAATGGTTACATAATAAATAAACTTGTTCCAATAATTTTATATTAAACATGTGACAGAATTTATGACCTGACTAAGTACTTAAAAAAATGTAATTGAACAATTAAGATTTTCATAGTTTCCAAAAAATCAATCATTATGAATCTTTATTTTGAAATGTCAATGGAAATATTGGTTGTATGAAAAAATTATGAGACAATGTTTTCATAAAATTTAATTTTTTACTTTTGTTTGAAAAATTTTTCCATAAAATAATGCTTATTTCACGCATATACCACATTCTTACATACATACAATATACACATTCTAACATACATACATACTTCCAATAAGTAAGCAATTTTTTGTCTACACTAGAAATTACTAGGAAATTATTTATATGGCAAAACAACGTTTGCCGGGTAAGCTAGTATATAAATATTTCTGTGTCATGACTTTAACTTGCATTCTGCCCATTCACGGTTACTGACTCACACCTTACACAGATCGGAATATTTTGACAAATCGTTTACGGTACAAGCTGTCCGTTTATGGAACAATCTCCCCGTACATATTAGACATGCCAAATCTCTTGACACTTTTAAAAAGTTAGTTAAGGAACATTATCTTTCTTCCCTTTTATAGATTTGCTCGCAGCTCAGTTTATTTATTGTATATAGTATATTTATTAAAATATTTATTTATATATGTATAATATTGTTTTTTATACTTCACCTTTTAAATAAGTCCATCTGCGTTAGTATTTATATATTTTATAATATGTATCTATATATTATTTATAATAATAATATGCATAATGTATGTATTATAAACTTTCTCACATAAATATTCTGTAACTAGATTGAGATATTGCACACCGCCGTCTATTATTGTATTTACAGTCCTGTTCCATTCCCAGGTTGTCTGTAAGAAATTGCCTAGTGCGATAAGACCGCCGATTGTTTACCTAGCATTAAGATATCTAGATCATTAAGCTTTTTTGTAATTGTTTGGTATGCAATAAAGTATTATTCTATTCTATTCTATTCTATTTCTTTCTTTTATGCGAAAAAGTAAGAAGACGAGCAAGACGCTCTCCTGATGTTAAAAGATAACGCTGCCCATAATCAGTACAATGCCACCTAGGATTTCATAATGATGTGAAATTATAGGTGCACTGCACCAACGCTTCTTACCCAAGAGTCACAACTCCGAATACCAAACTCAATGCTAATAACAGTATGTAGTTGTAGTAGTATGTAGTTACTACTGACTACTGACTGACTTTGGTCGTGTCTAGTTAATACTTAATATCCACAGGACAAAAATGTGTCACCAAGCCGTGTAGACGAATGTGTACATGAAGGCGGCCTATACCCAGCAGTGGGGCATTGAGGGCAATGGATGATTTTAATGAAGATGATGATACGACTATATTACAAGCTAAAATGATCCGTATACGTACGTAATACGGTTGTTTTCTGCAGCGTGGAGGCGGCGTTGAACAAGGCGCTCTGTTTCTGTATGTTGGCGACAGTTTCCGCGTCTTCCACCACTTCTATCATGCCCACTGCTGAACCCATCGATGTGCAGTTGTATGGGTTTAATCTGAAAATATGCACTTTATATAAAATACTAATACATTTAATTATTAGCTATTCTTCTAAATATATAAAAGGAAAGAGTGTTTGACTGACTGATCTATCAACGCACAGCCCAAACCTCTGAACGGATTGGGTTGAAATTACACAGATAGGTTTTATGACGTAGACCTCTGCTAAGAAAGGATTTCGCCATGCAGGCAAAGCCGCGAGCGTTAGCTAGTATTTAATGTTAATTCCACTCTAAATCATCGCTCATCTCATCATCGTTATTTAGAGTGGAATTAATAATAATTATTGTAATGGATTTTCGCAAAGTAAGGCCTAATTGCATTAACTATTTACTAATACACTTACTACACTTTATGTAATTTTAATACTAGCTTAAACTCGTGGTTACGGTCCCGTTTAGAAATCCGTTCTTATGTCTAGGTTTTTTTTATGTGATGAAGTAGAAGACGAGCAAGACGCTCTCTTGATGTTAAGAGATAACACTGCCCATAATCAGTACAGTGTTACCTAGGATTTCACAATTATGTGAAATTCTAGGAGCACTGCACCAACGCTTCTTACTCAAGAGTCATGAGATGTTAAGACTCTTTAGCCCTGTAATTTCACTAGCTTCCGGTAGGAGGGCACTGTGCCCTCCTACCGGACCACAGTAATGTTTGCACATCACTGCTCAGGCGGTAGAATAACTGGCACTGTTGGGGTACCCACCTAGACGACCTCCTGCAAAGGAAGTCTACCCCCGGCCATAAATAATGTCATAATATAATGTATATCTGTGGACGTTTTCAACTCAATTTCTTGAATAGCAGCGTTGATAAATCAGTAACACACGTTTTCTTATTATGTTTACAGATTGATGTGTGATCAAAATATAAATTTAAAATTGTGCTAAACGATACTTTATTTTTTTTTATAAATTAAACTGTAAATTATTTGTCATTTTTACTGTGATTATGTCGCTGGTCTTCGGCGGGTGTAAGACACTGAGTCCATCCGACGACTTTCGTCAATCAATGCAGGGTTAGTTCATTAACTTTTACTTGTAAAAGAATTAGTTTTTTTTTACTTGTAAAAGGATCTGTTTACCTATAATCCCATCCCTCGCTCTTCCACAAGCTGTCCATAATCCTGAGAATCTGTAGAGTGAATATGTCCTGCCGCAGATTGTCTCCCTTCTTCAGTATAATGCGTATATCGCGGACGGTCGGAAGTCTACTTTCAGGTTATCCCGCCTTCTAGGTTTAGTGCCACCATCTACGGCCACATAGTCGCTTAGCATCGTATATCCCGGCCAATAGCCAGGGTCCGCTTTCCTTTTTATTTCCCTCCACTTTGCTCGGTCTTCGGCATCTTCATTGGCTCTCAAAGGCTAAACTATGAAGGATAAAAAATGTTTACCTGTAATCCCATCCCTCGCTTTTCCACAGGCTGTCCATGATCCTGAGCATCTGTAGAGTGAACATGTCCTGGCGCAGATCGTCTCCCTTCTTCAGTATGATGCGTATATCACGCCCGGTCGGGTCCGAGTTCTCGAAGTCTAACAGGAGAGGTCGCATTTTGCTGTCCATCACTCTACATGTGTCCGGTCTGAGGAATATCAAGTGTAATTTAAAAAAAAACTTTTTAAAAACAAGCTTTTGTTATTATTATAACCATCTATGCGCTGTCTAATTTTTTTTTTTTTTTTTTCTTTTTAATAATATGGCAACATGTGCATTTTGCCAGTGTCGAGTAAAATTCGTGAATGTTCACGGGATATTAAATTATGGTCTCCACTTTCGTGTTTTGCCAGTGTCAAGTTAAATGTTATTTTTTAAGTAATAAGTTAGTTAGTCAGGTCAGAGTCAGAGTGAGCTTAATAGCTCGTCTAGTCACGTGAGTCTTCCAGTAAAATGGGTGGAATTTTACTGAAAGTTCGGAGGAGTTTTGGAGGGGGCACCAAAATTCATATTTCAGCACCATATCACTTGCCTACATCTGTGCACATTCAAAAACACTTAACACGCAATATTCCACCATTATTACACGCTAACAATCAAATTCTACACGATTATTAAGCAAAAGACGTGGAGCTAATGATATGATCAAGGCTTGCCGCCAAAAACTCCGCTGTCTAATTTAGCTTGATAATTTTGACAGCTCACTATAGGGATGGGGTAGTGTATAATCGTTAAAGACTCGATTCGATTTTTATATTCATCGAATATAATTTTTGAGAAAAATCTCTTGGGTGAAATAAAAAAAAAAAAAAATGGAACATAGAGTTATTTATTATTAAAATAATGGGGTACATCCTAAATTAAATTCATCTTCGTCATCATCATCACTAGGCCCACTACTGGAACTCTCCCCTAAGTTGATTATCAATTCTTGATCACAAACGCTGTCAAAGTGGACATCTCGCTCCCAGTCTTCTAATATATATTTTTTCGTGTGTTCCACGACTCTTCTCCAGTCATCCGCAGTAACGTAATCACAGGCATTTTGCAATAAAGTCAACATTTTCTTAGCCGTAAACGGTGGAGATGTGTTATGTTTGGCTGCATGACCTAAAAAAATAAGTAAAAATTAAGTAGGTATGATAAGTATCATAGGTAATAATAAGTCTTCTTGTATGTTTTACTAGTCTCAATAAAGAGTTTTTGTATTGTATTGTAAGTAGATAAATAGTAAGTAGGTAATAATTTAATTTAAAAAACCTTTGACATAAGCCCAAATCCGTTCGATGGCATTGTAATGACAATGATATGGTGGCAATCTAAGCACAGTATGGCCGTGTTGTTCAGCGATTTCATCCAATATGTAGGTTGGCTTTCTGGGTTTGTTTTCCTTCACTAATCGGACTAATTCGTGTTTCAACATATTTTCATTGGCTTCAATGCCTTTGCTCTGCAGCCAGGATATTAGCTCCAGTTTTCTACTGCTGGATGTTGGAGCTTTGTCCTTTTGTACGGAATGATATGGTGCATAATTATCCATTATAATTATATGTGGTTCATTTAGATTTTTCAGTAATGCTAAAAACCACTCTTTAAACTTATCAAAATTCATTTCTTCGTGATATTCCGTTGTTTTTGTTGATTTGAAAGCCAACAAACAATTAGGTACGAAACCGTTTGCCGTCCCTGCGTGAGCAATTATCAGCCGTTGACCTTTGCCTTCGGGCACTTTGGTGACTGACTGTGCTGTGTCATCAGTCCACGCTTTCGGCACAGTGTGGTTTGCATTAAGCCACGTCTCGTCTAGAAATACGACTTTATCCCAATTTGAAATATGTTTGGCTTTTTTCAAAAAGTCTATCCGTGCCAAGGCAATATCTGTGCGTTCCATTATTATTTTTCTTTTATCGCATTTTTTATAAGCGAAACCAATTTTATGTAGTATGATGGCCAATGACTGTAAACTGCCCTTAAATAAATCTGAGTCTTTAAGGGACACTAATAATTTTCTTAATGTCGGATATTCATCACGTCTATAATACGCGTAAACATGATTGCGTATTGCGGCGGCATCAAAGTCGTCAATCGCAGTGACACTTGAGAGTCTCCTTCGTTTTTTATTCGGCGTCGACAATTTTTTTTCCGTGTCTTCCTCTGTCGCTTGAGTTGATGAGGGCTTGCCATGCTTTTCTTGCAATATACGAGATACAGTTGCACGACCGATGCCAAGAGCGTCCGCAACTCTGTTGCCAACTTGGGTTAAAGGCAACAACGGTCCGCCATTATGACACTCACGTTCAAAATAATCTTGCAAGCGAACCACAAACTCGCGACATTCGCTGTTCAAAACAGTCTTTTTAGTTCTTTTCGGCATTGAGAAACCAAAAATAACAAAAACTAACGACAAATACTCAACAAAAACAGAAAATAGCAGAAAGTAACAAAAACTGAACAAAAGCGTATACAAGGCACTAACGGCGCGACGTCAGAACTCGTACTGATTTACAAAATGGCTGGCTGACAAAAGGATGACAGGCTGTAGTGTTGCCAGTTGCCACAATCTTAGAGTTATACTATTTTTGATTTCCATTTTTATTTTAAGAATAACACCTGTCAATATAAGAGTGACACACAATTAGTGCCATTAATAGAATATATTATATTGCCAATGAAAAGCTAATTCCAATACATAATTTACGCGATTTTAAATATTCGATTCAATTCAAAACCGATTTTTTATAGTCTGTGGTTTGTTCGTTATACATGGCACATCACTAAGTGGGCGGTAACCATCCATGAAGTACAACATTAACTGTATGAGAGAAAAACTAAAAAAACACGAAACTTCATAGGCGCGAGCTGTCAAAATTATCAAGCTAAATTAGACAGCGCATAGCATCAAAATACTTATCATGACGAATCAAATGAGCCCAAACTCGATGGGGTTGCGTTGTTTATTACGGAGTTCCTATGGCCACCTTACAGCTCTATTATCAGATCAGCTCCATCTAATATATAAAATTCTCGTGTCACAGTTTTCGTTGCCATACTCCTCCGAAACGGCTTGACCGATTTTGATGAAATTTTTTGTGCTTATCCGGTATCTATGAGAATCGACCAACATCTATTTTTCATCCCCCTAAATGTTAGGGGTAGTCCACCCCTAAATTTTTTATTTTATTTTTTAGACAAAATTTTTAATTTCTATTTTTTTATGATACAACATACAAAAATACATACAATCCTCAATTTTCACCCTTCTACGATCAACCCTTATTTTTTAATAGCCATTTTAGTAATTTAATCATTTTTCCTCTCCGGTCGAAAACTGATCAATCGTCATTAAATTAGTTATCCCCGCCAGATGTCTACAGGTGTCACTTCTGACCCAGTAAACAGCACGGAGTAGGGATGAGAACGAAGCCGGTCTCCTTTCTTTCTCACTCCCTACACAGTTGTCGGCCATCATTATTGTTTATGCATCAAGTGTAGTAGTAACGTTGACAATTATTATTTTGCTATCTCAGTGTAACTCTCATCATTTAATCATTCTTATTTTATCAATAATAATTAAATTATCAATTTTGAGTGTATTTTGCACGATTAGTTAATCAAGTGATTTTATAACCTCAAAAGTACTCAACAAGTGACACGAGCTTCCAATAACAACGGATTTTGTGTTGTAAGTATACTTTTTTTTATTTATATCGAAAATGTTGTTGATCTTATAAAAAGGTAATTTTATTTTAATTTTATTAAAAAAACGTAATTGAACAATTAAGATTTTCATAGTTTCCAAAAAATCAATCATTATGAATCTTTATTTTGAAATGTCAATGGAAATATTGGTTGTATGAAAAAATTATAAGAGACAATGTTTTCATAAAATTTAATTTTTTACTTTCGTTTGAAAATTTTTTTCATAAAATAATGCTTATTTCACGCTTATACCACATTCTTACATACATACAATATACACATTCTAACATACATACATACTTCCAATAAGTAAGCTATTTTTTGTCTACACTAGAAATTACTAGGAAATTATTTATATGGCAAAACAACGTTTGCCGGGTAAGCTAGTGTCATAATAATATTTTGTCATCCGATTTACACATGCATGCAAAATTTCAACTCAATCGGAAATCGGCAAGTGGACCAAATTTAACTTGCAAGATTTGATTACAGATAGACAGACAGGCAGACAACAGACAGGTGAAAGTAAATAAAAGCTTGTTAAAAAAAGGTTATAGGTTTATTTTATTACAGTTTTCATAATTATTCCCAGGAAAGATCCCTACGACTTTTTTCATGTTCTTTTCAGATGTTTAAAAGTGTGCGGAATGTTTGGGAATTAATTTCCGTTCCAATAGTGAAAAATCTTATTGTTTTGGGGAAAGCCTATATTCTGGAATTGCGCATAGGTTTAATATACAATTCCAGTATAAATATGCTACCTATATAGCAAATTTCAAGTCAATCGGTGCAGCCCTCACGATTTGATTACTTTAACATCCCATTTCACCCCCTTGGATTTGAATTTTGCAAAATCTCGTCCTAGCCTTAACAAACCGAAATGAAACCCCCGTTCTAATTTTGAGATTTCGAGCGCAGGTAGTTTTTGAGATTTGGTATAAATAAGTCAGTGAGTCGACATAGACAAAATTATGGCTTAAACATTTTAGTATTCGAGTAAAGACAACAATTAGTTAAAGAAAACATTCAGTCAATTTCACAAAAATTGGTTCAAAGGAACCGAGTTCTAAGATACACTAGACTAATTACATAAAGTATAGAATAAATAATAAAAAAACATAACACTCACTTAATTTTCTTACAAATGAAGCTAGGGTTGAGCGGCGATACGAAGTCCCGTAAAGTTTCAGTGCAGTGCGGCTCTTGCAACATTTGTAGGAGGGTCGCGCGAGCCTTCGAGATCTCCTTCTTCTTACGGACTTGGCTGCTTAGCCCTGACAACCAATTGTTAAATTAATTATAATTTATTTGGTTTAAATTGGGTACTATTCAGTATCGATTCCTAACGATACTGTAATTTAGCCTAATCATATAGGTATTATATACATATAATCACGACTAGTTCTTGTTGGGTCAGGCAGAGACTATTTGCCGCGGATGAGTGCTTCGGCGTACCCGTTGCCCCGGCATTATAGCATTCCGCAGGAACACCCCAGGTTTTTTAGTGGGTATCCCCGCCGCTCCCATCTTTGGCGGGGAGTCCCACATACCGCCCCGCGCCCCCCAGCGTGGGGTGATGATGCGTAACGCATTTTTCCTGGGTCAAAAAAAAACAAAAGGCAGAGACTATTAGGCCGCGGACGAGTGCTTCGGCGTGCCCGCTGCCCCGGCATTATAGCATTCCGCAGGAACACCTCAGGTTTTTAGTGGGTATCTACACCGCGCCCATCTCCGGTGAGGGAGTGTCACATACGCCCTTGCACCCACCGGCGCAGGGTGGCGATGCGTGACGCATTTTTACTGACACACCTTTCTCGCATCTGTAACTTTCATCACATCTTTCATACCGGTTTTGGGAGCTTTTGAACTAGCCTTTCCTTAGAACGTCCTCACAATCCTTATCTGATGGTTTGTCATGATGACTAGTCAAAGAAGAATGGCAAAAAAGCACCATATTATATCGAATTGACCTGTAAGTCTAACAAACATTTAAACAAACTAAAGAACAACACATGTCCTCAAACTAAAGAAGGTACAAGTACACATAGGCGGATTTAGGGGGGGGGGGGGGCAGGGGGCCATGCCCCCCCCCAGAAGCATTGTAGAGTTACGAATTTTGCACATATTTCATGGTCAAGACTATAATTTTTTTCTCGGCGCTCGCTGCAATCTGCTCGCGCACTTATAATTAAGGATATTTGATCTTTCTAACTGTTCAGAGCGAGCTAAACACACTTTTTTCGTAGTAAAAATTATAATATTCTTGCCTTTCTGCACCTTGGCCCCCCCCAGAACCAAATCCTGGATCCGCCCTTGCAAGTACACATAATTTTACAGTCAATAGTTAACTTACATTTCAGCTTCTCCAAGCAGGTGATTTGTCGTAATAATGTAGCGATGTGATCCTGTGAACCGCGACAGTACGCCTCCAGTAGCAAACCGAAACGAACTGACACTGATGGCACGTGCATTTCAGACCTAAACAGTTAGGCAATAAGATTGAATTTTGAATGAATGGAAGTTGGTTAAACGGTCAAAATAACTTATAAAGTATTTAGGAAAAAATGGTGCCAAAAATATGTAAATGAAAGAAGTATAATATGAATGACTAATAAAATCATCATATTCCTGGCTTTGTTCTACCATTAAGCGATCATCAATCTTCGCCAAATCATCAATCAATTCAAAATTAATAAATATACAAAATGTAATTAATGGAATCAGGCGTTACTTTGCGGAAAATTATTACAAAACAAAAACGATGTACGACGATGTATACAAAATGTTGAAATTTTTTAAATCGAAATTCATTTTTATTTTATTTTATTACTTTAATCAAAGAGAATAGTAATTAATATTAACGTAGAAACTAAAAAGGACTAAAAAGGATTCTAAAGTAGAATAGACATGTTCCTCTACATACCGTAAATGCCAGAAGAGATTATGTCCAATGGTCATGTTTTTGAAGGCGCGTCGCAGCAGGAACTTAGCGAGATCGCACATCAAATACGACTCGTGCTTCAACGCTTGCACTAGTTGTAGCAGGTACAGGAGTAAGTCGCAATCACTGAAATAATCGCAAGGTTTAATCTTATGACAGTCAAGTTATGGGTATCGGATTTATCATAGATTTACTTAAATGAAGTCTAGTTATCTCAACTGCAGTAAAATCATTCAACATCATTCTAGAAGTCATCATCATCAGCGCATATAGTCCCACTGCTGAGAAAAAGCTTCCTGAGTAATTCATACCATGACATTCGACGGCAAAGTTTCTAACTGTGGCATCATCGTACAAACTCCATTGCGGCAACATTCGAGCAACACAATAAACGCAATACTTACGATATCTTCTCCAGGCATTTGACGGCAAAGCTTCTCACAGCCGCATCAGCGTAAGCATAATCCATCAGTTTCGATGCAAACTCGACTCATACACACTGTAATAATTCCGGCAACATTCGAGCAACACTATAAAGACAATACTTACGATATCTTCTTCAGGCATTTGACGGCAAAGCTTACAGGCGCATCAGCGAACGAGTAATCCAGCAGTTCTAACACAAATTCCACTCGATCGAACTCCCTATGTTGTGGTAACATTCTGGAAACCCTATCAAGACTAAAATAACTACCATACTTACGATATTTTCTCTAGACATTTGACGGCAAAGCTTCTGACAGCTGCATCAGCGTACGCATAATCCAGCAGTTCCAATGCAAACTCTACTCGATCGAACTCTCTCCATTGCGGCAACATTCGAACAACACTATAAAAACAATACTTACGATATTTTCTCAAGGCATTTGACGGCAAAACTTTTCACAGCGGCATCAGCGTACGCATAATCGAGCAGTTCCAATGCAAACTCCACTCGATCAAACTCTCTCCATTGCGGCAACATTCGGGCAACACTATGTAGACTATAGACAGTACTTACGATATCTTCTCCAGACATTTAACAACAAAGCTTCTAACAGTTGCTCCAGCTTACGAAGAGTC
This sequence comes from Hemithea aestivaria, assembly GCA_947507615.1. NCBI lineage: Eukaryota > Metazoa > Arthropoda > Insecta > Lepidoptera > Geometridae > Hemithea > Hemithea aestivaria. The sequence goes on from OX382331.1 coordinate 15,376,637, forward strand.
GAGCAATTCTAACGGGAACTCTACTACACTGTGGCAACAATATCTAGACATCTACAATACTTACGATATTTTCTCCAGGCATTTGACGGCAAAGCTTCTCACAGCTGCATCAGCGTACGCATAATCCAGCAGTTCTAATGCGAACTCCACTCGATCGAACTCTCTCCATTGCGGCAACATTCTCGCAACACTCGACACTTCCGTGCGTTCTCCCCACTCAACGCACGATAGCAACTTTGGAAGCAGTTGGGGCGCTTGAGCTTTGAATAATTCCCTGTTGAAAAATATAGTGTAAATAGAGAATTTTCATGAATATAAAAAAGTAGATGCCCCATGCATTTTATCTAGGAAGTTGGACGAGACAATTTTCGGGCTTTAAAACTGCGGAACTTTTCGAGAGTCCATAAGATCTTACTAAATCCTTTGCGGAAAGCGTATACGTTTTAGAACAGTGTCATTTCTACCAGATATTCTGTAGTTCCTAAGAATGAGTTTTACGCAAAACTGGACTGCGTTCACAACAATCTGATTAATTTTAAGTCTTACAAATTAAGCATGCAAACAAGTGTATATTTGAATTATAAATGCCAAATCTCTAAATAATTATTTCTATTGAATCCATAGCCGAAATATATACGTGCATAGTATTGTTTAGGCTTTGTATTAATAGTCACTGAACTTCTCTACTCTAGCTCTCTTTTGTAGTACAAAGTGGTTGATCTCCAAGGTCTTCAACTTTCACATGTTTTATAATAAACCGTAATATTTAATGCCCATACCTCGCAGTCCATATATCTTTCTTCTCCTGTTCGTGCATCTCATAGATGGGATCCTTTTCGGCGGTAGTCCGAAGCCTCTCGAAGTCTCGACTGAGTCGGTCCATCACGTCCGGAGACACTTTCTCTATATTCTCTGAATAAGCTATCACAGTTGATTGCGGTGGGAACATTATTGGCACTTGGTACCCGTATCTGAAACAAAAATAAATTTAAATAGCTACTTCTTCAACAAGTTAGTTTTGTTGTGAGTAGTTTAAGTCACAAACCGGCGAAGCGATAATTGAATCACAGGCATAGCGAGTGTTTCACGTTATTGTCTACTGAGCGCATTGAGTGACTTAAATGTACGAAACATTTAAAAAAATATTGTGAAAGCCTAGAAAGTTTCGCTATAATATTGTTTGTCGGTGACTTTCTTTAAGAGTCATTGAATAAAATAGAGTTTATACTTGAACAGAATGGATTTCCTTTATAGCATTTTTGAGTATTCGTCAATATCTGACGCTTTGAAGGGATGAGAGAGAAGAGATGAGTTGGACTTTTTTTTTGCAAAAACTGGCTATAAATGGCTCAAATCCGCAAAAAAATTAAAGAAAAATAAGGATGTCTTTCCCTTCAATGGGACGACCATAACTAATAATGATAATCTGCTATAACTGCTGCTTATTCTTATCTTAAGATACAGTATACTGACGTGTTATATATAACGAGAAGCTCGGCGCAGGAGTCGGTGTTGGGGTTTGAGACGACGGTGCCGAGGGGATGCAACAGGTGGTCGTCGCTGCTTAGGCCAGCTGATCATTGCAGTCATAATATACTTACGTGTTGAACCGGACGAAAAGCTCGGCGCAAGAGTCGGTGTTGGGGTTTGAGACGACGGTGCCGAGGGGATGCAACAGGTGGTCGTCGCTGCTTAGGCCAGCTGATCATTGCAGTCATAATATACTTACGTGTTGAACCGGACGAAAAGCTCGGCGCAAGAGTCGGTGTTGGGGTTTGAGACGACGGTGCCGAGGGGATGCAACAGGTGGTCGTCGCCTTGTGTGTCGTCAGCGGCGTGTGTCCACATCGACAGCGTCATGCCACTCGTGTGTAACTGGTCCTTGTAGTCGAATATCTGAGCGTTCGCCCACGCTAGCTTGTTCTTTACCTCTTGCTGGAATTACAAACAGATGATTAATTGTTTAAGTCTCATAATGCAGTTGTTAACGTTTGCTTGAATAAATAAATAAGTAGCGTAGGCCATCCTTCAGCGCGGTGGATCGATGACCCGGTCTGATTGCAAGACCCCTGCAGGATGCAGACTGTATGCAACTGCTAGTGGTGGTTCTAAAGGGGAGGGGAGGGGAGAATATTCAGCAGTGTACGTCCTACTTTTGATGATTAACGTTGGCTACGTTACACATCGCGCGATATTTGACTTGTTCTTGACGGTGGACGCGATCGCGCCTGTTTTATATGTGTCATTACATATAAATTCGAACATTGCAAAATTCCGTTCGGATGTGACCGGCTTTCAAGTGAAAGGCTAATTCTCAACTAAGTTTTGCTCGGTCGTCAGAGAAGCAACCACGATCTTCAGTTATAAGGGAACGACTTCAGAGAGAGAGAGTGACCGGCTTTTCCGTGCGTTTCAGCGTCTGAGTGATGTCAAGCTGACATTTCACAAAATTTAAAACGAATGACACAGAAAATCAATCAACATCGCTTAAAATCTAAAAACCTTACCTTGCTAGGGTCCTTAGTTTTCCGTTTCTTATTCTTGAGTATTTCATAGATGCCGAAGCAAAGTCTGGCCATTCTGGGTAGATTGTTCACTTTGACCGGAAACGTGAGCTCCTGGTCCCACTCGGCGACTCCACTGCTGGACATTATGGCCACGCTTGTCTTTTGGGACTCGCATAGGGCTTTGCCCCCGTGGAATATACCCGCTTCACATACCACCTGGGAACAATGTAATTAGATTAATCGTGGCTGTATTGATAGATTTGAGAGGCGCTTTGTGGGCAAATGTAGGCCTATTTAGTACAAATAAAAAACTTTTTGAATCCAACGAAACTGTTAATCCAGCTAGAAAAGCTTTGTATATTAATAATCGAAATTAAGGGAAAAATAAGTAATTAATATATAAGTAGCCATACGGCTCCACAAGAGAATTAAATTTAGGGTTAAAATGTACCCATTCTTCACTTTTATAAGTTTATCAAGGGCCGCCATGGATTTGTCAAAGAGGGGTAAATTTTAATTTACCGTGACAATTTTTAGAATGCACCAATATTACATCATTTTCGTGACAAGAAAGAGAGATTTTCTTTACGGCCTTGATGATTGCTTACCTCAGCGCCTCTACTAGGTTCATCAACGTTGAGCCTGCTCACGCTGAGCACGACGATCTTGTAGTCTTGTTCTATGTTCCAAGAGGACTCGTGAGCGTTGCGACGCATCGTGTTCGAATGTTCTGACGCGAGGCGACGGCGTTCCGGCAGCGTGTAGTAGGGAATCTCACCGTTCACTGTAACAGATTCCATAGGTATATGTAATAAGAAAGCCTCCCACTGTTTCTAATCTGTCAATGCCAAAGGGAAACCTGAAGCTCAGTCCGCAAAGTTAATGATTTTTACAAGTTTTTATTTACTTTCACCTGTCTGTTTGTAATCAAATCTTGAAAGTTTAATATGATCCACTTCCCGATTCCTGATTGAGCTGAACTTTGGCATGCATGTGTGTGACAATGCAATATTATTATGACACGGAGGTGATCTGATGATGGAGCAGGAACGTGGCCATAAGAAATTCGTGGACGCAACCCCATCGAGTTTGGGCTCATTTGATGAATATTTTGGTGCTGATTTGATGGTAATAATAATGTAAGCTTGTTTTGAATAAGTATTTTTTCTTAATTTTCACTTGTTTAACAAGCTTTATAATCACTGAGTTCCAATGTGCCACAATATCCCGATTAAACAGATTATGACGAATTGTGACCTTATACTGAAGCCACATAAAACCCAGATTGCAAAGTCAATACTCACAGGAAAATGGTAGTGAATCGAGGCTAATGATCATGACTTGAGGTACTCCGTATGAAGACAGCATTTCTTGTATGTACAGGAACCGAATGAACGGCTCGTCGTCGAACAGGTACTCTTCTCGACCACACACCTTTGAAAAAATTTAAAATAATTATTCAAAATATTCAATCAAAAATATATGTTTATGGTGACCAGTTGTTTGTACAATGCAGGATATTTTTTACACCAATAACAATACAAAAATATTGGTCAAAGCAATTGAAGTCTCCATAATCTTAGTAATATTATAAACGTAAAACTTTGTAAGAATGTATGGAGCTCTGGATGTATGTTTGTTACTCTTTTGAAATTTGGTTATTAAACTTGTAGATTTTCAAAAGCAACATCAAACTGCTATCTCATTGGTTTCGATAAGGCATTTTATTTAAGGGTATAAGAAAAAAATTCAAAACTTTACCTCTGATAATTTTGTAAGTGGCTCACGGCTCAAGTTTTTGCAATGTTCTTTTTCCTTCTTTCCTTTATATATGTAGTTTAATTTTAAGTATTTTTTTTGTTATCTTATGGTTTCAATACAGGGTATTGTATTGTATTTTTGCCAGGACCTTCGTTCTATAAAATTTAAGCAAATTCATAGTTACTATATATTCGAAGACACAATCATCAGCCATACCTTAAGGACATAGTTTTCAGGTTGTTCCACGTGCAAGTTGAGCGAGTTGGCGAACTTGCTGAGAGCTTTCCGCACGTGCTCTTGAGGCGACCGGTCTATGGGCACATTCGATGTAAACGTGAACTGGAACAAGCAATATTATGAATGTTAAAATAATTAATAGAATTAGGCGTTACTTACCAGAAATCCATAATAATTATATCTATTAATAATAATTGGGGTTTATACTCCAACAGAACAGGTTACCCTAGTACACTGTCAGAGCTAAATCGCAGTTAAGTAATAGCCAACAGTTTAGGTTTGTTTGTTGCAGTTTCAGGTCGCCGAGACTACTACAGGACCTGCAACATGGTCTGACGACTCCTACATATTTTACAGGAAACAGCCGGGACCCACAGTTTTAAGAGCTTTCTATGACACGGTAGCGGTGTTTAATAATTAGTATCTTAAATAAAAATGAAAGGGAAGATACGATAAAGGCGTCTCTCCAGTGGCGGCGCTAGACCACGCGTGGGCGTCGGCGAAATTAGGTTCGCGAGGCCCCCCTTTTTCGGCAAGCATTTTTTACAAACTGAGAAGGGACATATTTAAGCGAATTCATAAAATTTTTAATACTTTACACCTTTTTTACACTAAACGACTCGTAAGATTCATCTTTGTAAATTACGGCATAAACTCACTTGTATTTACTTCATCTTCGTGCCTTACGCCTCGATGATAGGTATATTTTTTAAATTCTGTCTAAGTGAGTATGAAAGGTATGCGTTTATCTCGCTCCGAGTGGTAATAAAAGCATTATTATCTGTAGGAGCGCGAGCAGCTCGCTGCGAGCGCCGACAAAAATTTGAATTTTACAGCACGAGTAATGTGCGTTTAGCTTGCTCTAAGTGGCTAGGAAACTAAATATTCTTATCTATAAAAGTGCGAGCAGCTCGTTGCTAGCCTCGAGAAAATTTTGAATTTTTCAGTACGAATAATGTACGCTTAGCTTGCTCCGAGTGGCTAGGAAACTAAATATTCTTATTTTCTTATCTATAAAAGTGCGAGCAGTTCGTTGCTAGCCTCGAGAAAATTTTGAATTTTTTGCTTGCTCCGAGTGGCTAGGAAACTAAATATTCTTACCTATAAAAGCGCGAGCAGCTCGCTGCGAGCGCAGCGCCGAGAAAATTTTGTATTTTTCAGCACGAGTAATGTACGTTTAGCTTGCTCCAAGTGGCTAGGAAATTAAATATTCTTATCTATAAAAGTGCGAGCAGCTCGTTGCTAGCCTCGAGAAAATTTTGGATTTTTCAGTACGAATAATGTACGCTTAGCTTGCTCTGAGTGGCTAGGAAACTAAATATTCTTACCTATAAAAGCGCGAGCAGCTCGCTGCGAGCGCAGCGCCGAGAAAATTTTGTATTTTTCAGCACGAGTAATGTACGTTTAGCTTGCTCCAAGTGGCTAGGAAACTAAATATTCTTATCTTTAAAAGTGCGAGCAGCTCGTTGCTAGCCTCGAGAAAATTTTGAATTTTTCAGTACGAATAATGTACGCTTAGCTTGCTCCGAGTGGCTAGGAATCTAAATATTACATTCTTATGTATAAAAGAGAATATTTTGAAATTTTTCTTCACGAATTATGTGCATTTGCTTGCTTCGAGTGGCAAGGAAACTGAATTAAAATGAAATATTTTATCTAGTAAGAGCGCAACCAGAGAAAATTTTGTATTTTAACTCGTTCTAAGAGTCACGAGATTACAATAATTTTGCTAATTAGAGAGCGAGCTTAGCTGCGAGCGCCGAGAAAATTTTAAAAAGAGTTTGCTAGCCGCTGATTTTGACAAGAAAAAAAATTAAGCCACATTAAATTACTTAATTTTCATGGCTCCCATGGCCGCGAGGCCCTGGATCAGCGCCTGATATTAACATGGAGTTAGTAGTACCTTTATATAGTTCAAAAGGCTGTATGTCGCTATTTTCGCCTTTCTAAAATATTTGAAGTCCTACCTAAATCTTTATAATACTTGAAAAGATCTTCTTTTGATGCATTTTGATCTTTTTCTTTTTGAAGCCCTTAAGCACTTCACAATCACTTAACTCGCCAATATGTTTAAAAAAAATGAATAAATAAATTTTAAATATTTAAAAATTTTGCGAGGCCCCCCTCAAGCGCGAGGCCGTCGGCGGTCGCCGACGTCGCTGACGCCTAGCGCCGCTACTGCGTCTCTCATATGGACTGCTCCAATTAGGTTAAAGCACACAATTTTAATTAGGCGGGAGTCGGCGCGGCAACCGACACTTCCGACCCAGCAGGCCCAAATTTGGTTATAGCAACGATAGCACTTAACATATTTTACCTTATTACTTTCATCAGAAAGTGTTAAATCCACTCTAAAAATAATTTTAACGGGAATAACACTAAACATTTAAGTAATAATTAGAATGTTAAAATAAGGATATACTTGAAAATGTACTGAAATCGTCACCGCGACATGTCCTTCCGCTAAGTACGATTTTAAAACCTGACAATGAAAAATAATATTATTGAATTGTATAATCGTGAAGCTAACAATGACTCAAAGACATAATGAGAGATAGGTATCAAAACAATAATATTGCTCGACTTTGTTTAAAACTCTAAAGATCATTAACTTTTTAATGAACATCATATTTTCCTTATGTAGTAAAACCTACTATAAAATATATCATGACTTGGGTGTCAGATGACATTAAGCACCTGCCAATTTTAGTTATTGTAAACAAGACGTGGTTTATAAAAGAAAAATAAGATATATTTCAGCTTTAACTTAAAAGTTTACTATGCTTAAATCGGTGTTTAACCTAGCCGATAATGCGGAGGAAAATCCACCTGAAGAAGAGAAAGAGCATTTACTGTACGAGGCAGTAGCTGAAGAGGAGAAACCAAAGATCGTATACCCCACCAAGGAACTCGATAAACCTAGCATTAGCATAAGACTCAGTTTCTTGGGAAAAACTGCTGATGGAGACGGGTGAGAGCACTATCAATTTGCTTAAAAACTGCCACATGCTAGATTTAGGCTTTCTGCGAGGTTATGCCGCGAATTTGTTCGGCGTTACATCAGCTCCAATATTATGATGCACTAATGGAATACCTTCAGGTTTTAGTGGCTATACGTAGGGTCACGTTGCGTGACGCATTTTTCTCGGTAAAAAAAGCTTAGTATGATTATAAGATTAATAACAACATTATTAATTTAAAGGTACACATATCTAAAGGCGAACTGCACAGGCATGGGCCTCACAAACATCGACGCAATCAAAAGCTTCCGCCACTTACAATTCGTCGACGTATCTGAGAACTATTTAGACCTGCCAGCTTTGCAGGCAGTCACCGAGCTCCCATTCCTCATACTCATCCACGCAGACAAGAACATTCTGAACTCAGCCGCTTTAAAAAAGATGAAGTACCTTCAAGTGATGATTCTGAATCACAACCATATAACTTCAGTCCATGACGTGTTCCAACCGGAACTGTGCACTTTAGAAGTTGGCTACAACGAAATACGTCAGCTAACGTTCCCAAATGCGATGCCAACCATAAGATGCTTAGATTTCCGATACAACCATATCGAGGACATCTCAGAGATCAACTTCCCTAACTTGGACAGTCTATATTTGGCCGGCAATAAGATCAAAAGCCTTATAGGTTTCGAGAGACTAGTCAATTTGAGGATTTTACATTTGCGTAATAATCCCATTAAGTTGTTGGAAGGATTTGACGCTGGGATGACGAAGCTTCAATATATCAATCTGAGGAACTGTAAAGTTCGTACATTGAAGCAAGTTAAAAAGTTGAGGGTATGTGGATTAAACTGTTCTTATGTTTTCTGTTTAGCTTTCCCGTCCTAAGTCCCGCAGTCTTGTCGCAGTCTTCCGACTGATAATGGTGATGAAATTACTATAGCACACAGATGGACTAGTCTACACTGGGCCAAGGTCTCAAACCAAGACTGTTAGTTTCCCAACTGATATTTTATTACCATCAAACCAATTCTTCAGGTTCTCAAGGGTTTAGAGACGTTGGTGATGAAAGGCTGCCCATACATGGGCGGGACTGGCGAGGAAGACGCAGAAGTCGCTCAAGAGGAAGAAGATCCTGAGATAAGGGTAGAAGTAATAGCAACCTTGCCTAGACTTAAGAAGATTAACAAGGGACTTATCAGCCCCGAAGAACGGTATATGCTAGATATCTTCATAGATATAATTTAAAATCCCATTTCATCATTACGCTCAGTCTCCTTCATCTTTGTATTATTTAGTTGAACATATTCAAGTCCGTAAGCATAGGTAACAGTAAAATCAAACGATTTTTTCCTGGATTTTCCAAAGTGAAAAATGACTCCATAGAATTTATGCTAAGTGAAAATAAGATATCGCTCAGTAGGTGCTAATTAAATAAGCTTCCGGTATAAGGTATTTAAATTATGTAAACGACTATAGATGTTTTTTTTTATCTATAAACAGAACTGAAGCCAAAGACCTGATGCAGCAGTGGCTCGAAGAAGGTGAAAAGGGAGAAGAAGAGGAAGTCGAAGAAGAGCATAATGAAGAGGAATCTCATGTAGAATAATTTTAAAAATTATAGTATAAAACCTGATAATATTGAAGTTTCTTTCCATTGTAAAGTTTCGTGTGTATGTATATTAATAGTACAGTAGTTCGCGGGGGGAATATGTACAGGATTATTATTTATTTAATTGAGCACATTGTCTTTGTGATGAAAATTTGTGATGTAGCGTCTGTGATCAAGAGACCCTGGATCCAAATTTGATAGAAAGTCGAGGTCTTTTTAAAGTTTATATATTAGTTTGCAGCTGCATAACATCGGCAGATGCCTTCTTATAACAACTATAGATTATTTTGCATGCCAAGTGGTTCAGTAGCTGTGTATTTATTTAGCTCAAATATTACTTTCAACAGGGCTAGCATGGCTTTCGGAGTCTTGTCAAGACTACAAATGTCACCCCTTACTTGGTCGAAGTTACAATGGGATGAAAGCTGTCTTGACGTCTCACAAGACTTCTTCTTCTTTTCGTAAGTTAAGTTAGCTCTACATTAAGCGTATTTTTGGCAGACTTGTTTTTAATAAAATTAACTTCATTCGTTAATGCATTCATTCATGCAAATAGTGGTTTTTATAGAGGTTTTATAATAACCGCATAGTAGTCGGTGCAAGGTGACATTACTTATTTTATCATGGAAATAAAAATACGAGTGGCTGTCTTCATAAACAATAACATCTTTATTTCTCAATGCTAAACTGCATAACAAATATTTTTGTTAGAATTTTATTTTGATGCTATATTATAATGTTGAAATGTCTGCGTTATGAGTAATGCAATCATTTGCGTTATTTTATTTTTGTTTTTCATGCAGACGAGACAACTAAAAAGCTCGCGCAATGATGAGCAGTAACGTGTTCATTCCAGTTGCGGTGTTACCTAGGTATTCAATAGGTACGTAAGCGCAACGAACACGAAGGTTCGAACTCTAGTGGTTATCCTATAACTATATCGATAGTAGATGACTACACTGGTAGCTCTAGTCTACTACCATCTTCAGTCGCATCATCGCTTAACATCAGGCGAGATCGTGGTCAAAGACTAAGTAAAAAAAATCTTGTGATTTGACTCATGTCTCGGACAGTGTAAGTAAGGTGTTCTGATGGACTATAAACCATCTTACTATATTATAAACGTAAAATTTTGTTAGAATTTATGAATGTATGTATGTTTGTTACTCTTTCACGCCTAAACGGGTGGACCGATTGAGCTGAAATATGGTATAGAGATAGCTTAAACCCTGAAATAACACATAAGCTGAAAGCAGCGGTTAAAACCGCTAGGTGCAACTAGTTTTTATCTATTTCAGTGTGATTGTGGGTGTTTAGCGGTTTAGGTCGTCAGTCGGTAATTATGTCTGAGTCTAGTCTAGACGCGAGCTATTAATAAATCGGCCCAGGTGATCTGAATGTCGTCGGATATTGTTTTCTTGTTTCGCGGTTGTTTGGTCCAGGTGTCTATTACTCTTAGTTTTAGGAGAGTGAGTTAAATATGAGATTCTTAAATACAAAAACTAGATTTTTGTTTGGAATTTGTAATACGTTCTAGGCCCATAGTATATTCTAGATTAATTTTTTAGCACCTACTGTATATATGTAGGTATATCGTCCGCACAACCCACTCTTCAAAAAATAATTTTAATTTTTTATCAATTTTAATTTAATGATCCACCTAAGGATTTTAATAGTGCTGCATATGAATAAAGCAGCATTTCCACGGAAAAATAACTAAATAGACCTGGACAAGGTCAACACAAGTTTGCTACATTGAGAATTGAGAAATCTTCCTTCCTATTACTTATCTACTCGAAAATATCGTTCAATACTCAAATACTCTTTGATATTTTTTTTTTGAATAGCTAAGATGACATACATTGCGATCTATGTGCGCACGCCTTATAATATAACAATGCACCAAATCATCATAAATAGATGATTCACGTGTTTACGAAAACATTTGCTATAATAGAACAAAGTTATGTGTTCTGATAAGATTAGGTAAATAAGGACATCGTTTGTATTCTATGGACTCAAAAAATATAGTTATAGTACATCTACTTAACTCTATTTAGTATGAAGGTATGGTCCCGTCCGGCAGGAAGCACGAAATTTGGCATAATTTGTAAATACGAGTATATGTATGCGTTATGCAAGCCAGTTTCGTGCTTAATATAACAATGCACGAAGTCATCATAAATAGATGATTCACGTGTTTACGAAAACATTCGCTATAATAGAACAAAGTTCTATAATAGAACAAAGTTATGTGTTCTGATAAGATTAGGTAAATAAGGACATCGTTTGTATTCTATGGACATAACAATAGTTATAGTACAGCTACTTAACACATTGGTTGCGGCGCCGTTTTATAGAACTATCATCAACTATCCCAGGTGCCTGAAATTATTTTTGTATTGAAAAATTATTTGAAAAAATACGTTTGTGTTTTTCAGCACTCGCGTTCCGACCTCATAACACAGCTGTTGTGTTTTCAGCAGTCAATGTGTTAACTTTATTTTGTATGAAGGTACGGTCTCATCTGGCAGAAACCACGAAATTTGGCATAATTAAAATTTCTACATACAAGTAGGTACATGTATGCGTTATGAATGCCAGTTTCGTGCTTAACCAGACTACTATTTAAAAAAAAATGCAGATCAAACCACAAACTAGACAGATCTGTTAATTTATTTACAAGGGTAACGAAACATTGCTATATGACCATAGAGAATAGAATTAATATAATTACATAGTATAAAACAAAGTTACGACCTGTCTGTCTATCCCTATGTATGCTTAGATTTTTAAAACTACGCCACGGATTTCGATGCGGATTTTGTTAATAGATAGAGTGATTCAAAGAGGAACATTTTTTTTTTCTATGTTATGAAGTAGAAGACGAGCAAGACGCTCTCCTGATGTTAAGAGATAACGGCTGCCCATAATCAGTACAGTGTTACCTAGGATTTCACAATTATGTGAAACTCTAGGAGCACTGCACCAACGCTTCTTACTCAAGAGTCATGAGATGTTAAAGACTCTTTAGCCCAGTAATTTCACTAGTTACAGTGCCCTCCTACCGGAGCACAGTGATGTTTGCACATCACTGCTCAGGCGGTAGAATAACTGGCACTGTTGGGGTACCCACCTAGACGACCTCCTGCAAAGGAAGTCTACCCCCTGTGAAACATAATATAATGTAATATGTTTGCATAATATAGTAGAGAAACACTGATATCTTTCTGACAGGCGCTACGACATGCGTGCAGATCCACTAGTATACATAATATAAAAGGAAAGAGTAGTGATTGACTGACTATCAACGCATCTCAAACCGCTGAATAGATCGAATTTAAATTTGGAACATAGGCAGGTTTTATGACGTAGACCTCCGCTAAGGAATTCTCCACGCGTGTAAAGCCCCGTCGTTACTATTTCGGCCTTTACGCCCAGTGTCCGAAGGTCCTTAGGAGGTAAATAGAACCATTTATTATGCCCCATAATTTGCATTGACGTAAACACATTCTGAATTGATTACTAAGCAGGCACTTTTGTAAATAAAAGCTTAAGATATGTTACATATATGTTTATTTGTTATTTTGACATTGAATTTTCCTCATAATAGACACAATATATCTCCGCATATAAAAGGAAAATGTAACTGACTGATTGACTGACTAAATAATCAATATCTAGAAGACAAAGATGCTTGGAAACTTATGCAAACTCAATTTTTTTTATTTTTGTAAAACTAACATTCAAATAAAACCTATGCGATAAATTCAGACTAGTTAAATTAACATGAGTTTAAATCGCGAAAGTTTTTTATAAACCAAATGTAAACACATATTATTACAAAAAAAAATCTTACGAGTAATTTGTCCACCCAAGGTCCTACAATATGTTGTACATACAATAATAAATAGGCGAAAAATATCAATACTTAGGCGACGGTAACCATTCATCATCACTTACAATCAGGTGGGCTTCTCTGCAGTGCTATTCACCTATCCGTTAGGGAACCGAACCGAAGACCGAATTATTAAAAATGTATGAAATAACATATTACGGCAAGTGAATATCCCTGCTAATCAATCAAAGATCAATTTGCCTGTGTGAAGCTAAAATGTTATAAAGCATGCGTAAAACAAAGTCTTACCTCCAAATTAGCAAACTTCGTGACTAGGTAGAAATAATTGTTTTTATGGCTAAGGAACTTCTGCAACGTGACAGGTGCATGCGGGCTCTCCGCTAGCCTCAATGGGCACAGGTATCGTAGCCTCTGCAAGCCTTTGCTCTGAGCTCTTTTGATCATGCTCTCCTCAGCTATGGCTCTCATCCGAAACCTGAAGTCTTTCACCTCTGAACTTCTTAGGTTGTCATATTCGTTTAAACCTGGAAAAGAGGTTTGTTTAACATGTTTTTATTGCTTGGAAATGTAGGTTTAGCTTATGATTAAATGACTATTTGTAGAAAGTTGTTCTACCAGTCAATAAGTTGATGGATCTCTCGGAATATTAAGACTGGGCATCCACAATATAGCATGTCTTGTATGAAATGTGCTCATTGGCCCATCCTTCTTCACAGTCATTTATTTTGTTAGGTCTAGAGGGATTTTAGACCTTTGCTAAGAAAGGATTTTTACACAGGCAAAGCCACAAGCACAAACTAGTACAAATTACCTCTTCCAATCAAATGGCTGATCTGACTATTAAGAGTTTCTTCTCCAGGTCTTCCAACAGACCGTTCCACAATCACGAGCACTCCAAGTATGGGTTTAATGTCTCTGATCCTCTTGGTTTCATCATCAACCTCTTCAACTACCGCCAGGGAGTTGACAAATTGGAATGCATAACCGGACATTTCGTGGAGCATTCCGTACAGTGGGAAATGGATTGCTCTGTCCCATAAGTCCTGAAATATTATTATAGTATTAGCTAGTATATATTTGGTATTGACACAAAAATTTGTGGCAATTTGTTCTAAACCAATGCAAACCCTAACTAGTCCTGTGGTGCATTCTCTAAAACTCACTGCAAAGTTGTGGTCTGCAAAAGCTCTTAAGGTGAATAGATTAAAGACAATATTATATTTCTCAATACAAATAAGTGATTGAAATGAGTATGACATTTTCTTAGGTTAAGCTATAACAATATTATCAATTCATTTTTAGGTAGATATTACTTGCAGGTGTTTCATTAGACATTTTTAATCTTCGTCAATTCCATCACAACATAATGTAGGACATAGTTCAGGACTTAGTGCTAAAAAAGATGGTTTTCTTGTTAGAAGAAACTTAAACCAGTATTTTTAATTCTTGGAATACCAATGTCATAACCTGCTCTACATACAAAAATAATAATTTTCATTCAGAGCTGTAAAAGCCAAAACATAATGTTCTTTTACATCCCACACTAGTGTAAACATACAACATTATCTACTTTCTAATAGAAACAAATATCTGACAATAGGTAAACATGTTACCCAACAGTCTGACCCACTTTTCTTAACATGAATAGCAAAGCATGAGTCAGAAGAAGTTTCCTGTCACTAACCTCTTTCACATCCTGGAGTGTGGAGTCCCAACTTGCCCTCATGTTGAGGTACAAGGCATTGGGCAGCAAGCATGTTAGCTCCGCCACCTCCGACGGTGAGGACGTCCAGTAGTCCCATTTGTCCGGGCAGCTCGGCGCAGGCACCATTGTTTCGGTGTTATTATCCCAGGTTACTCGAATTACCCTCGCGACATTTTAACAAACAACTTTCACTATAACCCCGCGCCCGCGGCCACCCGGTCGCTGCCCCCGACTGAAAATAATGCACAGTGCACACTTCACGCTGTTGTTGCACCCGCGCCGATGTTGATTCATAGCATTTCCTGGTATTTTACGAGAACCAAATCGCCATTCGAAACGAAACTGTCAACGAGATTACACAAACAACATTGAAACGTAGGTCATGGACGCGACTTAAATTACCCCTATGATAAATAATTTACATAATTATAACACTAGGTATTATTTATCAATTTGAACTGAAAATAATGACAAAAATGTTTTAATTTTCTACGAAATATTAAAAATTACAAACAAAATATGAATGGCGCAAACAGGGTTGCTACTTGCTACCACAGACTAAATTTTTAAAAACATTTTTTTATCGACACGAGATAGTGATGTGACAAGATTGATAGACTGACGATTGATGATCTTCATAATAAATGATTAAATTTTATTTACATAAATAAAAGATAATTTAATAATATGCAGACAACACAACCGTTACTTAATAAGTTGTCTACCTTCGCTCTTGTACATAATATTATAGATCCGTGTAGTTTTCGCGGATGTTGCCGTGACGCTTTTTCATATTATTTTTTCGTGAACGCATCATAACCTCAAAAATTTTACTGTCATCTTCATCTAATGTCACTTGTCATTGTGACGTTAATCTCGTGACAATCATCGAAAAAAGCGTGTTGAACATTGAGCAACATCCTTTTTATTGCAGTTTTTATGAATGAATTGCTCCAAATAAAATGTTTAAACATTCAATAAAGGTGCCAAGACATTATAAAGTAGCCGCCAATATTGTAAAGAAAGTTGCGACCGAGGGCGGTAGCGTAAAAACTTTGTTGTACGACGATAAACTTCGACACTTCGTAAGTACCTTGGAAACACATTTACATGCTCAAACATCATCCTTTTGTATATTATTGAATTTAATAAATTCACCTTCCTCTTAATTTCTCATACTAAATTCATCTGTGTAATGATCTGTAAAATTTACAGAGGACCAATGTGCTCTATGCACTTATAACAGAGACAATAAAACATGCCGCCGATATAGACAAAATTTTTGAGCACTGCGAGCTATTACAAAAAGAACCACGCTTTGATCCGTGGCTCGCGAAGGTCCTCACTGCAGAGTTGCTATTCGGCAAAAAGGCTCTCCCCGGCAAGAGCAAGCCAGAGCAAACAATCCTCTCATTTAAAGACCAGTTTGAAAAATATGTAACCGAGCACCAAGATGACTTGAAGATTGAAGGTAATTTTTATTTCTTTTCAGATTTAATAACATCAATACAAAATGGCAGACTCTGAACCATTGATCCCGGACCATACGAAAAGGACTGTCCTGATATTGGCAAACCTTTTCCTGTATAGCGTTGCCATGTTCACTTTGCCGTTTGTGGCATTTTTTGGTGTTCAGCATATATTAACTGAGTATTATCCTGTTAGCAAGTTTGCTGTGACTGTATGGTCTGTAATAGCCGCTGTAGTTGTGGTTAATGCTATAATATGTATTTATGCATATAAAGCTTATCACGAGAAGGAATATGATGAAGATGGAAATGAAATAGATCAGCATGCGTACACACCTTTACCGACTGCGGACTCAAACACAGACAGAAGCAGTCTAAACTTAAAAGAAGATTGATTGTACATTCCTTACACTTATTGTTTACAGTATTAGAATATTTTTAATGAATCAATGTCAAAAGCTGTTGAAGAATTTCATGCTTTAAGTACAAAAGTACACCACCCTGCTATGCATAAATTCACTTTGTGTTGCAACAAGTTGGAAAATAATTTATAGTTATTATCAATAAATGTCAAAAATACATAAGCTGTGCTTTAGTCTTAAAAATGAATATTATAATAAATGTAAATTGTACTTAAAGCTAATTATGCTCTCACCAAATATTTATAGCTAGATGAAAATAAAAATATTTAACTACTAATATTATTGTGTATTTTTCCATTTTATCTTGTCACTTTACCCAGTCACACACACTTATAGCCAGTCTTGATTAACTTGTGATGATGGAAGAAATAACACTTATTTTTACAAATTTCCACTGCAGTATAGGTAATTAATAATATTGCTATAACTTCTTAAAATAATACTTTTGTTTATGAACTGATTTTGACCAGATTTTGTAATATTGTCAAAATTTCTTTCCAGATCTACCAAGACCGAGATATGTTCGAATCAATACAAACCTCCTTACAACATCTGATGCTATAAGAGCTTTCCAAGATGAGGGGTACAGGTAAGGCAGACTGCACATTTTATCTGAGATGGACTACAACTGATTTTTTTTTATTACCATAACATATAAATCAAAACACCTTAAATAAACATTTACTGACTGTTTTAATCTAAATACATAAAAGGAAAGTGTGACTGACTGATCTATCAACTATCAACACACAACTTAATTAAACTGCTTTATTAATTTATTTAAAGACTTCTACTTAAAAAAAATATTTCTCATAGATTTCTATATATAGACATGCATAAGCTAGCATATAATTTATGCTATGACACTCACCCTATTCAAATAATTTTACGTTAAAATGGGGTTGCATTTTAGTGCACACATTAACACATTGGCTGCGGGGGCGTTTTTATCTATCCCAAGTGCCTGAAATTAATTTTGTATGGAAAAATCCTTTGACAAATTCATGTTTTTGTTATTCAGCATTTGCGTTCCGACCTTAAAAAGACAACTGTTGTGTTATTAGCAGTTATGTTTTTTTTTTATTTTTAACCCCCGACGCAAAAACGACGGGGTGTTATAAGTTTGACGTGTCTGTCTGTCTGTGTGTGTGTGTGTGTGTGTGTGTGTGTGTGTGTGTGTGTGTGTGTGTGTGTGTGTGTGTGTGTGTGTGTGTGTGTGTGTGTGTGTGTGTGTGTGTGTGTGTGTGTGTGTGTCTGTGGCATCGTAGCGTCCAAACGGATGAACGGATTTTGATTTAGTTTTTTTTGTTTGAAAGTAGAGTTAGTCGAGAGTGTTCTTAGCCATGTTTGGTGAAAATCGGTCCAAGATGGCCGCCGCTACAAAATGGCGGATTACTTTTTTCTTTCACGACCCCCTCAATATGGGTATCAAATGAAAGGGCTTAACGAGTAGAATACAGCCCACTATTTAAAATTTAAAATCCAAGATGGCCGCCATCAAAAAATGGTGAATTACGTATTGCGTTGGGGGTTTTTTTAAATTTAATTCACTTGTTTATGTAATGGGTGACAAACAAGGAGACGGCCCACCTGATGGTATGTGGCTACCGTCGCCTATGGATACCTGTAATACCAGGGGTACCGCTGGTACGTTGCCTACCTTTCAAGACTGTTCACTTGCCTTTTGAAGAGTCTCATGTTGAAGCTCAATGGAAATACCGCAGCCGGAAGCTCATTCCACATATTGCATGTGGAATGTGTTTTGTGTGTGTGTGTGTGTTTTGTGGTAACAAAAACATGTACCATCATTCCAGGTTCATAAGATGTACATCAGGATCCTACTCCGACTATCTAGAACAGATCCAGAAACTGACAGAGTATGACTTCACTCAGGACTACCATGTTAAGACAATATTTGTCTTCCCGCCTGGAACCAAGTGGCATGATCATGAGCTGTATTTGGAGAACAAAATTATTCTTCAGGATAAGGTTTGTTTTTTTATACGTCATTCTATTATCATTTCGCCTGATGTTGAGCAATAGAAGATGGAATGAGACTAAACCTAGAGACCTGATAATTTTAACGTACAATATAACTTAATTAAAATTTTTTGGAAATAACTGAGTTTTATAATTTTTGAAATATTAAGAGAATTGCAAATTTTAGCAAATACTTATAGTCCACCATTGTAGTGTTTCGTGTTCTAGCATATTTTCAAAAAGGTTTTTTATTCATTAGGTATTCAAAAAAAGGTTTTTTTAAAATAGGATTCATCCTTTGAAGCACGATCTCGCCTATACAACCGAAGACTAAGCCTAAAAGACGAGATAAATCTCTTCCTGGCTAAAGTTCAACCGAGCGACACATAGCGCTACGTAATTCGTGATGGGTTAAAAGTGATTTAGCTTTTAAATAGTGTTGTAATTCCAGGCGACGGCGCTTGCAGTCCACCTGTTGGCACCGCCTGCCGGCAGCACCGTCCTCGACATGTGTGCAGCTCCCGGCATGAAAACTACGCAACTGGCAGCTTACTTGAGGAATGAAGTAAGTTATTGTCATTTCATTTGCATGACACTTCACTGTCGTGTGTTGTTTGGACCTTAGAAAAATACATAGGGAATGATTTATAGGGCTTTTCACAAGACTCAAGCCCGCCGACCTACGCGATAAGTCCCGAATAATAATAATATTAATTTGAGTTTAAATCGCGGAAGTTTAAAGTGTTATACTCAAGAAGTACTTTAAAATATTTAGAACTTCATAATGCAGAATCATTGTTAGCTAGTTACCTTCCACTGGACAAAACCGTGTCGCCAAGCGGTCATTGTGACTGTGTTCCGTCACAATGACACTGGCCGTACAGCCGTATTGTCGCTGAACATTACTCAAGATCGTGGTCAAAGGCTAACCTATACGAAATAATAAAAAAACAATACATGATCAAGTCTCTGTTTTTTATTTATCTTAAATTAAATTAAATTAAAATTAAATTTTATTAAACATTACACAAAAAAATTACACAAAATTTAATAACACATAGATTTCTAGTAAAGGCTCATGTTAGAATTGTTGTTCTGATCCCTGAACTAAGTCAAAGACTTGTATTTCAGGGATCAGTGTTCCTCCGTAGATTTGTAGCTTCTCTTAATATTTATAGAGTTCTATTTCTCTTGTTTCAGGGCAAAGTCTACGCCGTAGAAAGGAACGAGCAAAGATACCAAACTCTTTGCGACTTCGTTGAGAAAACAGGTTGCAAATGTGTGACCACTTTCAATAAAGACTCCTTGGATATCAAGAAAGGAGAGTTTGATGATGCCGAGTACATTCTCTTGGATCCAAGTTGCTCTGGATCAGGTAAAAACATGCTAAGATATAAGGTTTGGTTATTTTCAGAATCTCTTAATTAACAATCTTCAAAATTTTTGTTCTAACATTCAGCCAATACTTTTATTACCAGGGGTAGACTTCCTTTGTAGGAGGTTGAATAGGTGGGTGTGGGTACCCCAACAGTGGCAGTAAATTCTTCTGCCTGAACAGTGATGTGCTAACATTGCTGTACTACAGTAGGAGGGCACTGTAACTAGTGAAATTACTGGGCTAAAGAGTCTTAACAGCTAATAACTTAAGTAAGATGTGTTTGAGCAGTACATCTAGAATTTTACATCATTGTAAAATCCTGGGTAGCTTTGAACTAATTATGGGCAGCGTTAATCTCTTACCATCAGGAGAGCGTCTCGCTTGTCTTTTTACTTTTTTGTATAAAAAAAACGAGCATTTTTATGTACAATTTGTATGTTACAGGCATGTCAATGTCCGTCCACAACTACGTCGACGCCACACGATTGGCAAAGCTAACCTCCCTCCAAGAAAAATTCTTAAAACACGCCATGAACGCATTCCCTAAAGCAAAACGCATAGTCTACAGCACTTGCTCATTATTCCCTGAAGAAAACGAAAGGGTCATCACTAACGTGGTGAAAACTTCTAGAAGTAAATGGAGAGTCCAAGATGTAAAGAAACTACTCAAAGACCAGTGGACCAATTTCGGATCAGCCATGTATGGAAGTATGGGTACCAGATGCTTATATGCTAAGCCAGATTCTGATTTCACTACTGGCTTCTTCTTAGCCGTTCTGGATAGAGATGAGAAAGAATTGGCTAAAGTTAGAGATAGAAAGAATGAAGGCATAGAAGATGGTCAAATGGATGTTGATGTCCCTAAGAATGTTAAGAAACACAAGAAAAATGCTGAAAATGATAGTTATATAGGATCAGATAGTAAAGTTTATAGTCAGATTGATATCGATGTATCTAAAAAAGTTAAGAAACGAAAAAATCACGAAACTGTTGATATCGAATCGCAAGATAATGGAGTTGAAAATGGTGAAGACATTCCTAAAAAGCTGAAAAAAGACAAGAAGAGAAGTCTTGAAGTGGATCATGATTTTCAAGATAACGCAGAAGTTCCTAAAAAGAAAAATAAAGATAAACATAAAGAAGTAGTAATTGAAGATTCTACTATAGATGGCGAAAAAGTAAACAAGAAAAAACGTAAGAGCAAAAATGTTGATGAAAATGACAGTCAAAATGGCTTAGGCACTGTTATTGATAATTTAATAGATTTAAATGTAGACGAACAAGTGCCTCATAAGAAAAAAAAGAAAAAGGAAAAATATCAAGAACCTGAAGAGTCCATTAAGACACAAATTTAAAAAAGAAAAAGAAAGGAGCTGTAAATGTACAGAACTTGATTGAAATGGAAAGCTTTGTGAAAATATCATTTAAGATACGTTTTTTTTACTTTTCAATAAATGAAAATTAACAATTATATGAATTGTTTATTTTTTATTTCATAAATAGCTGTCCCCAAATAACTTCAGGAATAAACACTACCACCTTGCTAGAGTCTATAACAATACGATTAGAAAATCTATGGATGATTTATTGAATCACTGCTCCTTAGTAATTCTATAGCGGACTACAAGCGTTTCGTTTGACCGCAATTTTACCAGATGGTAAGTTCCGATGCAGTCTAAGTTGTAGCACGCTTGTTCAGTAAGAACCTATTTATCTTAAGTTTCTTTGTTTTAGTTTTGATCTCGTAGATAGTGAAAATGACTATTTAAATTCCAAGGCTGTCAGGTGCACTTTTAAAATAATCAAACTAACATGTAGACATTCTTTATGTTACCCTAAAAACCTTCACTTAATATAACCAGATGTAGGTAGGTGTTTCGTTGCCTTTCTGTAATTAATTTCATCAAACGGTGTTTCGTTGTTTGACTTTAACGAACCGCTAATAAGTAGGGCGACCGTCATAAAAATCTTTAATTTTCGTCTAGCCATTGTTTCTTCAAAACCCTACCTATCACAGAAATTTCAACGCTATTTTAAAGACATACAGTAGAATTTTCTTTGATAGTAGATTTTCACGATATCTTGAAATGTCGTGATTGTTTCGCCCCTATTTTTACAGGGGTGTTAAGTATGTACGTTCTATCGATTATGATTTTTGCATATTACAATGTGTTTAAGTCTAGACGCCATATATATTGGTCATGTCTAGGTTCTAAGTTCTATGCTTAATTACATGCGAGTAGACAACGTAATTGTTTATTTTGGTATGTTCTCATCGAGTCACACCAAATCCTGTACCTAACACTGTGACTGGTTAAGAAAAACAAGTGAAGTTTTAAAAATACTTTTTTAAACAAGCTTTTATTATTATTACCATCTAGCGTCATAAAGTACTTGTCAAGCCGAATCAAATGAGCCCAAACTCGATGGGGCGTCGTTTATTTACGGAGTTCTTATGGCCACCTTCCTGCTCCATCATCAGATCAGCTCGATGTCATAATAATATTGCATTGTCATCCGATTTATACATGTATGCAACATTTCAGCTCGATCAGAAACCGGGAAGTGGGTCAAATTAAACTTGCAAGATTTGATTACAGACAGACAGACAACAGACAAGTGAAAGTAAATAAAAGCTTGTAATATTCGCATCGAATAACAGTGGTGATTCGATGCGAATATTTATTCTCATCTAGTAACAGTGGTGATTCGATGCGAATATTTATTACAAGCTTTATATTACTTTCACCTGTCTGTCTGTCTGTCTGTCTGTCTGTCTGTCTGTCTGTCTGTAATCAAATCTTGCAAGTTTAATTTGACCCAGATCCCGGTTTCCAATTGAGCTGAAAATTTGCATGCGTGTGTAAATCGGATGACAATGCAATATTTTTATGACATCGAGCTGATCTGATGATGGAGCTGGAAGGTGGCCAAAGGAACTCTGTCATAAAACAACGCAACCCCATCGAGTTTGGGCTCATTTGATTCGTCTTGACGAGTACTTTATGATGCAAGATGATAACAATAATTAAAGCTTGTTTTTAAAAAGTATTTTTTAAATTTCACTTGTTCTCATCTGGTAACAGTGGTGATTCGATGCGAATATTTATTCTCATCTAGTAACACTGCATGTAGATTCTAGACGTCGACGCAAAACGAAACGCCTTTTATTACTTAAAAAACGACATATACCTAGTATTTGTATAGCTGAAGATGCGAATAGGTGTAGGGCACACCTATAACGTGAGCATATTATGTTATGCATAGGTACAATTTTTCATTGGCGAAGGTGTCTAGCATCTTGGTATTTAATACCAAAAATAGAATAGAATAGAAAACTCTTTATTGAACACAATAAAAATACGGTTTTATGGTAACATTAATAACTTTAAAAATAAAAAAATACACCGCGGAGCAAATAAGGATTTAATAAGAATAAGGTCATCACGTAGGCAGGCACGTGATGGACTTATCAAACCTTGTTAAAACCTACCTGAATCTGAAATTTCACTTCGTGAGCTACGAAAATTGCGTTGATGTGCCGCTTGGACAAAAATTAATGAAGCTTGCATATAATATGGTTCAGCCCCCGAAAATAACTTTTCTGGAGCATTTCAAAATTTCAGGATAAACACTATAGGTAGCATACTTATCAGCTAGCGTGTTTCGGAAGGCATGCAAAACTGTTGGTCTCGGCTGTTTCGTATAAGATACCTATGTAGAAGGTAGTCGCTAGGTCATGTTGCAGGCCCTGTAGACATATACCTATAATATTGGAGTTTCAGGTCGCCGAGATTACTACAGGCTGTAGTAATCTCGGCGACCTGAAACTGCAATATTATATAGGTTCGCCACACAACCTATAAATTGTGATTTGACTCTGACAGTGTAAGTAGGGATTATTTTTTTTATTTTTTTAGAAAATAGGTGTTATTATGATAATTCGTGTTTTTAGACACAATGAATCTACGTGCACCTTTTTACAATATATCACCCCTTTAAGAGGCAAATTGTGTTTGAACGACTTTTTATCAATCTAAGTACTTTTGTAACGGGGTCACTATTATTGTTTTTCGAGTTATTTCAGGCGCTATTTTCATTTTCCGGTGGCCTTGAGCTAATTGGAACATTAGATGGTTTTTCTGTCGTTTTTTTTAACACACAGTAAGTTGATTGAAAATTGTAGCGCTCCGTCTGGGCGTTACTGTATTTCGAAAAACCCTGAAAATACTTAATAATCACTTTCCTTAACTTTTATGAAAAATTTAATTTACCTAGGTACACATGGCGATAAACCGATTAATTATTTATCCATTAAGAAAAATATAAAGTAGATAACAATGAAATATATTTTGCAATCAAATTCAGCAATCATTTTTCCATTAGGAATATATGAGATTTATATACCTATATGTATAGGTGTATATATTATTTCCCAACCTATTAGGTACCTATGAAATAATATAGCCTTATTAGGCCCAATTTTATTTTAGTAATTGCCAGCAGTGTAAATTAGTCAAAAAACATTTGACAGGAACGGAAGTCACCAGTTTCAGCCCTAATATTATTCCTAACATTCATACATATTACGAATATTAAGTATCATCAACCATAATGTTATTTACTTACCTCTATATCGCTACGTGTTTTAACCCTTCAACCCCCGAGCGGCTCGATCGAGCCGCAACCATCCCATTTGAATTTTGGCTTTAATTTAAGAATGCTAGAAAATAATTCAATCCACTCCCGCTTAAAAACAATTGAAACGATATTAGCTGAGGAGTTAAAAGTGAACATCTATCTACAAAGTGTCTAATTTTTTATTCAAAAGACACCAGCCAATCACTCTCACTCCCTCAGCCCCTCCAAAGGAAAATCTTCTTCATTCCCTTCACATAAAGTACATAATTCTCCAACAATGGTGATTGATGGGCAGTGAGTGACATGTCATAATGTTGAGTTTCCGGCCGTTGATTGGCTGGAGAGATAGAGACAACGCCCTGTGAAAACCCTTGAGGTTGCTAGGTTACATCTTGTTTGGGACAACCCTACTGCTAGACTCAGTAGTCGGCAACTTTTCTTACACAAGGGCCGCAAATGGTATGAGGTTAAGGGCGTGGGCCGGGGGGCCGCAGTCACATTTCATCTTGAGCATACTTGACAAAAAATGTTTGCGTTATTATAAAATTTGTGTTATCTGCACTACCATTATTGACTATATCTAAACTGAGAAGAAGCAGACAATATTTCGATATTTAAAGATGTACGAGAAATTTACCTACTGTGTGGGAGTCGAGATACTCGTATATTATATTTTTTAAATTCTGACTTCGCAATACACGTCATCAACTGCTATGAGCGCCGAAAATATTTATAATCCTGACTTTAAAATGTGCCGCGAAAATTTCAAAACCTGGACTAACAGAGCGTTTAGAAAATATTTCGGCAACGTGTCGCGTTGCGTCGTGTGAAAACATTCGTGGGCTGCGGGTTGTCGACCACTGTGCTAGACGATCTTCTTTTGTTTGACACTAAAGTAAGTATAAAGGCGGAGACAACGCCCTATGAAATGCCGCGAGGTTGCTCCGGTTGCTAGGTTACCATCTTATTTGGGACAGCCCTACCTACTGTTAGACGAAGTTTCTTTTAAATAATGTTCTTTTACTTTAATTAATTAAAGATTAATGCTTGTTTTGTGTGCGACTGTTGAATTTATTTCAGAAACTATTCTCAAAGTCTCAAATACTAGCTGCGCCCAGTGGTTTTTCCCGCTGTACTGTAGCCTATGTGTTATTCCAGAGTCTAAGCTATCTCTATACCAAATTTCAGCTCAATCGGTCCACCCGTTTAGGCGTGAAAGAATAACAAACATACATCCTGACATCGAAACATCCATTCTTACAAAAAAGCTGGTCTTTTCAATTTCATGAATTTAGTGAAAGATTTACCTAATCGTAGGTAAGAAGAGCAGTATGGTAAGAAGTAACGTGACTTAAAACAAGTGAAATTTAATAAAAAAAATATTAAAAACAAGCTGTTATTATTATGACCATAAAGTACTCGTCAAGACGAATCAAATGAGCCCAAACTCGATGGTGTTACGTCGTTTAATTACGGAGTTCCTAAAGCCACCTTCCATCAAATCAGCTCCATGTCATAATAATATTGCATTGTCATCCGATTTATGCAAGAATGCAAAATTTCAGCTCAACCGGACACCGGGAAGTGGGTCAAATTTAACTTGCAAGATTTGATTACTGACAGACAGATAGACAGACAACAGACAAGTGAAAATAAATAAAAGCTTGTAAAAAAAACAGTTTTAAGCAACTTAAATCAACGCCTAATTTAAGTCCTTCATCAAAAAGGTTCCATTCACACAGCGAGATGTAAAACTATTCACGCAAGATATAAAAGTGCGTGTTGACCTTAATAAAATGTAACGATAAACATCATAGGTTAATGTCATTTATTACTTTTGTTTTAAAGACCTAAACTAAAGCTGATTCACGTGACGCAAGGGCGATGTCAGGAAGTTACTAAACTCTTACGCAAACGAATTATGATGTCAAGGACTTGAAATGTCAATTAAAAAGTAATGTTGTTAATAAATGACAATTAAAAGTAGCTTTTTATGTATTACTAGCTGCGCCCAGTTTTACCCGCTATACTATTCTATGTGTTATTCCAGGGTCTAAGCTATCTCTATAACATAAATTTCAGCTAAATCGGTCCACTCGTTTAGGCGTGAAAGAGTAACAAACACACATCTAGACACCCTGACAACCAGATATCCATTCTTTCAAACTTTCACGTTTATAATATTAGTAAGACTAGCTGTAACCAGCGGTTTACCCGCTATACTATTTGTTATTCCAGGGTGTAAGCTATCTCTATACCAAATTACAGCTCAATAGGTCCACCCGTTTAGACGTGAAGAAGTAACAAACATACACACAATCAATTTTATTTTAAAACGTTCTTAGAAAATTAAATCGCAACTTGTATCAAATAGCAAGGAAGCAAACAAAATTTACTGCTCAAACTAAAATACAACATATCACTTAGATAAAGAAAACCAACAGATTCTGTTACAAGATTTATTTAAAAAAAAACTCACAAACTGTCGCATTTTTACAAGCTTTTAATTACTTTCACCTGTCTGTTGTCTGTCTGTAATCAAATCTTGCAAGTTTAATTTGACCCACTTCCCGGTTTCCAATTGAGCTGAAAATTTGCATGCGTGTGTAAATCGGATGACAATGCAATATTTTTATGACATGGAGCTGATCTGATGATGGAGCTGGAAGGTGGCCATAGGAACGCCGTCATAAAACAACGCAACCCCATCGAGTTTGGTCTCATTTGATTCGTCTTGACGGATACTTTATGATGCAAGATGGTAATAATAATAAAAGCTTGTTTTAAAAAGTATTTTTAAAATGTCACTTGTTATAATAGTAGTGTGAAGTATGATGTAGATACTTCACTGATGGTACCTATGCTTCGGCCGTGGCTAGTTACCACCCACTGGACAAAACCGTGTAGCCAAGCAACAATTATGAATGTGTTCCTACATGAAGTTCTTCGGAGCCAGGGAGGGATTTATCCCGCCTTCTAGGCTGTATCGTCGCTTATTAATTTATTTATTCGAACACATGTAGGTTACACTGCACAGATCTTATTGTGTAAAAGAAGTTTCACTACACACCCTGACAGGGCACTTGTCGCTTGTGCGAGCATGCTTTATAGTTATATGCAATATTCTAGTTATTATTTTAATCTAGTCATTTAAATTATAATATTATACAAGTTTATAATAAAACACACAGAATGAATCTAAAATTACATCACATGTCAAGATAGCAATTAAATAATAATAATAATTAACATCAATAATAATTATATATAACTGATTAGATGATTATTAGAATACATTATACTCGCTTAATAAAAATGTCATTCACAATAAAAATGTTTGTGTGCTTAACATCATGCGAGATCGTGGTCAAGCCTATAAGGTACCAAAAAGGTACCATTATTGTAACATTAGGTACTATTTGGTGTTCTGTGGTCATACTATTGCTAAAACTCACCTATAATATTATGACTATGATTGTCTCGCTTTTGTAGCATCCGCTACGGGCTACGCGCGTAGACTATCTACGGCGTAGCACTCATTTTTTCTGATCTATGCAATATCATTTAGTGTGGACGAAAAACTACTTTTTGATATTATTAAGCTAGCCTATTATTAAAACTTGTTCATAATCTAATTATAAACTCAGACCCATCAAGTTTTTTAGTTATTTTAGAACTTAAATCTTAAAATTAACATGAAACTTAACAGTTACCATTCTAAATCAGTTTCAGTGAAAAAATTGCGCTTCAACGAACAGAATTTTAATTTTTCATAATAATCGTTGAGATACAAAATCCAGGTCACGAACATAACCCAATTTATTTATAATTATAGAATATCAGGTGAATTCCAAACGTAATGTTCAAAGAAAAACTCTAATTGCGGGCGTTAACACGAAACGCTTTTTAATACTTACCTGTCTTAACAGAAGCTTAATGCTTTTAGTTTGATTGGCATTAGGTTTGCTTTTCTTCATACAAATTTAGAACCCTTGAGTTTTTTTTTAATATACAACGAAGTAAGAAGACGAGCAAGACGATCTGGTGGTAAGAGATAACGCTGTCCATAATTAGTAAAGTGCTTTTACAAAGAAAA
Source organism: Hemithea aestivaria (assembly GCA_947507615.1). NCBI lineage: Eukaryota > Metazoa > Arthropoda > Insecta > Lepidoptera > Geometridae > Hemithea > Hemithea aestivaria. Next base: position 15,405,267 of record OX382331.1, read on the forward strand.
ATTCTGGGTGCACTGCGCCAACGCTTCTTACTTGAGAGTCATAAGATGTTAAGACTCTTCAGCCCAGTATTTTTTCTAGCTACAGTGCCCTCCTACCGAAGCACAGCAATGTTTGCACATCACTGCTCAGGCGATAGAATTACCGGCACTGTTGGGGTACCCAACCAGCAGACCTCTTCCAAAGGAAATCTACCCCAGGAGTAGTACTTACTAGGTTTCATTTTATAACAGGTGGTGCAAAATTAATCATCCCATTTTGTTTTAGAGAAAAAGACAATTGGATGATTATTTTTGCGCCACCACAAAACACAAGTGAATACATTATTTTATTACACAAAACACAAGTGAATACATTATTCTATTTTTATATATGAAAATTAGAAACATTTTCACCCCCTTAGAGGTTTTTTTTAATCCTACGTTTTCACAAATGTCTACGTCATAATAACTATCTATGCTTCTCTACGTGCCAAAATTTTATTCCCATTAGTCATTAGGTTAACAGTTTGAGCCTTGAGTTGATATAGTTCAGTCACATTTCCTGGGTACTAATATTAGGTTAGTTGCCCGTGGCCCTACTGCTTGGTCCTACTGATAGGACCACGTAATAAAATCTGTTTTGTTTTTACCTTTTCACGCCTAAACCACTGAGCCCTTTGAGCAATATACGTTTTAGAGATATATTAGATTATAATTATTAGAGATATTCAAATTATTTGATGATATCTCAAAAATATAATTATATAATCTTATGTTATGTTTCAAAATTAATAACTTAATACATATAGGTAAATATTAAAACCCACGCGAAACCACTTAAGGCTTCAGTCATGCACAACCAAGGGTGAAATGTCAAAGTAGTTATTTGCCCAGTTATAGTGTTTACAAAGTTATGTATTCAAATTTTATGGCGCAGAATAAGCGGATAATTGGCATTTTGTATGCACAACCCCTTTATGCATTGTGAAGAAATTACACAAATCAAAATACCGGAGACTAATATACCAGCCCCACTATTCGCAAACGTTTGCGCATCAATAAAAGCGCGATATAATAAAAAGCGCTTTTGGCAATTTGGCTAGAGATAGATTTTTTCACTTTCGCCTGTATTCCGTGAAATTTACATTCAGCCCCCTTTCAAGCCTATCCTTGGTTATTAATTAATTCCAATCCTTTTTGAAATTGCAATATAAAATATGGATAGGTTTACTTATGATATGTAGGCTGAACCAATAGCTACGATTATATACTCGAATCGTCTTTACTGCGGGTAAAGTCTGGGCGCAGCGCTCTATTTTATAGTAAATCTGTGATTTCAAGTCATTTTAGAATTTTACAGCAAACTATATACGAGTAAAAGAGTCAAACCTATGGTTCATATTTAAATTCATGAGAGTATGAATTTTAATATGAACCATTACACTATGGTACTAAGACCTTTATTTTAAAGAGCTGCTCACACGCAAGTGCAGGGGTATTATTCTTATTGGTAAATAAAGGCTGTTGAATATAGATGACATGATGACAGTCGTTAGGTCATGTTGCAGGTCATCAGGGAGAAAATGCAGCTAACTCTAGATTGTTCAAAAGTATTGACACAATCAACGTTTATTACCTTTAAATATTAATTAGTAGACCCGCGCGCACCTCGTAGCGCCTAACAGAAATTATCAGTGTTTCTCTACTATATTACACACATTATAAAACTTCCTGTTGAATCACTCTATCTATTAAAAAACGCTTCAAAATCTGTTGCGTAGTTTTAAATATCTAACCATACATAGGGACGTACAGTCAGACAGTCAGCAGGCAACTTTGTTTTATACATCGAGTAAATATCCACGTTTTATACTACATACTTATGTAGTTGTGTTTATATGTTGTATAGAGGTTAATATACATACATATTATAACATTATGTACATATAAGTATAATTTGAGTTAGAATTACGCTTTGCCGTCAACGCCCTGATGGGAATGTAGCCGGTCGAAGGTGTTATTATTTATGATTAATTTATAGCTAACACAAGGTTATAAAAACATGGTTTCTTTAAAATATTTTATTTAGAATTTAGGTTACATTAATTAATTTTACACCTAGCTACTTATTACAATACATATAATATGTAAATACGCATAGTACCTACATATTATATACTTAGTAAAGTTAGTTGATTTAATCAAAAATATCTGATAAGTAGGTATGCGATTCAAAAATTTTCTCACATCTCTTTGTGTATTATATGCCATAGATACCAAAACCAGAAAACATGTGAAAATGATTTTGCTAACGATATACCTGACCTGACCGACCTGACAGTGGTTTAAATATTGTCCATATAGAGCTAATTAGCGCAATTTAATCAAGTGTATTCATTCCTGTATAGGTCGAGATACAATAAGGCATCCATTACGCATACATTACGTTCACAACCATCGCAAATTAAAAGCTTGCGCGGAAATCGAAATCATACACGATGCTTGATAATGCAATATAGAGGTAAAGAGAGACACCTTGCGAGATTAATTAATAGTTCTTGCGAATTAATTCGCGAAGAATACACCGTTTCTAGACAAGGTCTGAAAATATAGTAACGACGATTTTCGATTTTCTTACATATATTTTAAGCATCAAGCGTGTTTTTGGGTCTTAAACTTCACTTAGATAAATTTGAAATACCTTTTAAATAATAATACCAACGGCGAGTGTTATAAAGCGTGTAATTTATAATTAGCAGCGTAAGTGTGTCGCAAATAGTAATTAAAGGCAATATGTGCCATATCAGTGGAGTTAGTCTAAATAACAGAGTTAGCGGTTAACCCACATAGCGCCTTACGTCCTGTCGGGTGACCAGTGTTGGTTGGTCTCGCGACACTTAGTTGAGGCTAGGCGAGAAAATTACATTCGTAATATCAACATAAAATTGAAAAATAAATGTCTTACCTAATACTAGGTAACTGGTAGGATAACTTTTTTTAAGCTATTGCATAGCTTCTATCGCGGGCCTTGAGCGTGGGGACCGAATCCAGAAATTCCGTAACGAAAAAAACCTAACACCCCCCACTCCGACCGGCACAGTGGTGATACTATAATTACATAAGTTGATAAAAAATGCTATGCAATAGCTTTACCGCGGCAGTCTCCGAGTGCCACACGTCTTTTTTTATTTGTCTCTCTAATACCAGTTAAGATTTAAAATTGATTCATTTAAGTTGTCTTTAAAAAGCATTTTTGCTGCTTTTCTTTAATATTGTCAGTTAACTGAAATCAAGAACTACAAACCCGGGGTATTTTACTACGTACCGTAAAGTACCTAGGTACTTTAAGCTCAGGAAGTTTTTTTAACTATTTCTTAAACAGAAAACCCTTGCTAATTCTTCGTTAATTTAAAAAAATAGTTATCTGGGATACGCCTAGAAAACTTTTGTTACATATCACGATACACAAAGACCAACAAACCTGACTGATTTTACTTAATTACCGGTTTATATTAAAAAACCGATTCATAGCAAAAGATAAAGCTCACAGTAGTTTCAAATCGTAACAAAGACTAGCAAATCCTTCCACGAATACTTTTCCAATCCATTTCCTCAGGGCTCAAGTAAATTGGTCAACTGGCCGACGCGCACGGCTTTTGCCCTGCCGCCACGCGACGACTCTTCGACCTGGCGTCACTCGACCCACCTCTCAAAACATAACCGGACGACTCTCCAACATTCATTAAACCATTAAAAAAACAACTAGACACTTATTAATTACTCGCGGTATATAAGCTATTGGACGCCGGAAGCTTTAACATTCTTATAATGAAAGCCATTGTGGCATTGTCTCATTAAAAATAACTTTACGAGTATATATAGTATATAATATCTATTCGTTTTTAAAGTGAGTCATTAAATTTTTCAAGTGGAAATTGTTGTAGTTAGCATTTTTATGGATTTTCGTGTTGATATGTGAAATATATTGAAGTGATGGCGACTGAGGGTGCTGCTGCGGCCGCTTCGGCGTCAGTGGTAAGTTTGTTTGTTTTTATTGACTTTTACAACGATCAAAATTGCAAGAATTGTTAAGTGATACATTAGAGAAATCTGAATAGAAAACAATAACAATTGTAATTAGTAGAGGCGCGTAAAACTTTCTACGCGCGCGTTAGTGGCTTACACTTACATACGAGTAGATAAACTATTTACCTAGCGATATTTTTTCAAAGCGTTTGTGAATTTCTTTTGTTTTGATTAAGAATTCTGTATACTTCAAGTCTACCTTCTATATCTATTTATATTCAGCAGTAGGTACTTAGGTACATATACAAAGTGTAAGGTACAATATTATTAGTAAGACTAAGAAATAGTTTAAATATTTTTCGGATAATTCCCGAAGTACTTTTTATGGACTAGATACCTAAGTATTTAATGGTGTGGCACTTAAGAGTCAATTACTAATCTATTATTTAAAACTGACGTTTAATAATGCCGTTCATACTAGGAACCTATTGTTTAACTAATTGGTTGATTTATATCTCTATATTTTTTATGAATTACACCTGTATTATTGGGATGTCCAATACTTTTGGCCAAGGCTGTATACAAATATATACTAGTGTTATTAGTAAGTACTTACATAGTAGGCTATAATTATTATAATATCGTCCCAAGTTCTGTAAAGGAAATTGTAGAGAGCAATGCACTTTTAATGAATTCCAAGGATTCGTAACGGTGCACTAGCACGAATCTAAGGTGTGCTATATACAGTACATAAGTACTTATCTATACAGCCTTAGGACATATTTATTCTATATTATATTATCTAGTTAATCTAAATCATAGTACCTAGAAGATTCTCGTTAGATCAAACCATTATATACTTTCTAGTATACAAAATATTCAAGTGGTGCTATTATTTTTTGATGTTTAATATTTATTATGAAAATAAAAAGCTAAATATCTTAAACTCTCAAGCTCGCAATTGGCCAAAAAACCAGGCCAATCTGATATTTATATTTAACAATAGATTATAAATAAACATGGGACTTCTTCTATATATTGATACGTACTACATAGGGTTCACTAATGCGTGCAATAATATACTCGTTGTTAATTGTGTTTCATTCCTACTTTTTTTTACAATATTTGGCTCCTCAGAATAGTTTAAGAAAGTTTCTTAGAAATTATTGTGCCTACCTATGTTCTTCTAAATATATAAGGAATTGACTGACTAATCTATTAACCCACAGCTTAAACCACTGAACGGATTCGCTTGAAATTTGGAATGTGGATAGGTTCTATGGTGTAGACCTCCACTAAGAAAGGATTTTACCACGCGGGCAAAGCCGCGAGTACACGCTAGTAGGTAAATTAATAAAGAACCACATAGGCAAAATATGAGGATTAACTTCATTAGTAAGGTTCTAAGTCACATGGGTCATAAGCTCCGATTATGCTGAACTTACATGACGAACCGCAATGAATCATGCTAACCTTAAACCTTCATTATATCAGAGCCAGAGGTTCGATGATCGTGACTACAATCACTTAGTCATGCCCTAACGGCCACAACTCGTTAGCCTTTATCTTAGAGAACATCTATCGGACCGTTTCTGGCCGCAAATTACTAATAAGTTTTTGTAAATTAGTTTTTATAAATCAGAATGGTTAATTTGGTGGTAATAGACCTAGGCTGGTATTTAAGGTTATACGTAAAAGTATACTAATTAGTAGCTAGGTGTAATCACTGGACTTAAAGAATGGTTGTTTAACAATCATTTTTTGTTACATATTACAATACAATATTTTGTTATAGAGTGCCTACCTAAAGGTATTTTGTGTTATTTTAAAATGTCTTGACAGTTTAGTACTACAATTTTTTATATCAAATATCAACTATACACCTATATTCTATTAAATTAGGGTAACCAAATACCAGAATAATATTCTCTTTTTGATATGTTTTGAACAAAATTACAAATTAGAAAGCTCTACAAAAGTTATCAGATAAAACATGCCAATTCAAACAAGTCGCCGTCAAAAGCATGTGGGTTTACTTCACTAGCAATCAATCACACGTGGTGTAGGTACATGAATGAACCAGTGTGGAGTATAGACAAGGCTATCAGTTGATTGGAAGGTAGGCGAGTGGGGCAGGTACGCGGCGCGGGGGGGTGGCCGGCGTTAGTCCGCCGCGGGACGTAGCGAGCGATGTCGCGTCGGCCCCCACGCGTGACCAGCCTAACCTCACGTGCTCGACAGGCCGAGCCCGCGCCGGAACCGACGCCAGCTCCACCGCCAGAAACGGACCCGCAGCCTCCCTCCGACGATGAGAGGGAACCGGGCGACTGGCGAGCATCACGCCCTTCCTCTCCTCCACGACAAGACGACATCTCCGAGGGCTCAGAACCACCGCGACCCATCCGCCCAGAACCTACCAGTCGCTACGCTAACCTCAACTACTGGAAAGCCCGACGAGTCACGTTCTACCGCAATGGCGACCCGTTCCATCCCGGCGTGGAGTTCCGCTTCAAGCCCGGCCGCGATCTTGCGTCCCTGGATGCTCTCTTGGACAGGTTGTCTGAGAGGCTGGAGCTGCCTAGAGGAGCCCGGTTCATCTTCGGCATGGATGGAGATAGGAAGTACAGGCTGGAGGAGCTCGAAGACGGTGCGTCTTACGTCGTGTCGTCATATAAAACTTTTAAGGTAAGTGAATATTAATATTATACTAAATTAAATGCGATTAAATATATGTTACGTCTTAATGTTTCTTGAGAAACTACTGAACCGATTAAGCTGAAACTTCTTATGAAGGTATGTAGATTAGATCATGAAACACACTTCTTGTACATAGAACCTAGGTTTCCATGTGCCAAAAAACGCGTTTCAGCACATGTATAAAACTGTCATTTATGTTAACTACATAGGTAGGCCTACCAAACGCTAGATTTCCAGTTGTATTTTAAAATCTAGCTCAAACATTCCGCACTAGCGTACCTAAAACTAGGTCCTTACATTTCACTCGAGCCTGTTAACAAAGTGCCTACTTATGATTACGTAAATTGATTCCATATTAGAAATGTCGCGTAACGCAAGACGAGGCCGCGGCCTTGCCTTAGATGTGGGTTAGGGATAAGCCACGCACCCTATTTGCATTTTGATTACATACAAACTTTGTTTTCGACCGATAAGAGGTATAATTGCGAAAAAATTACGGCTACATGTTTTGTTGAAACGGAAATGAACGGCAAACAGTTCTGGTAAAATGAAAAGTTGTGTTAAAAATGGGAGATTATCGGAATTCATTTTGGTTAGGCTTTTGCCCTTTAGCTTTGAACTTTAGGGTCGTAGACGCTATTGTTACTCATTCCAGTTATTGAACTATTCTCTCTTAATTATCAAGTGACTGAATAGTATCAAATTGATAAGAGGAACACAGGAAATTAATTAAGATACATAAATGGCATCAATGTTCTAAGCGTTACAAACGTTATACTTATATTTCTTTTCTTAGCTAAACACACAGCAAAGCAAATAAAATTTACGAAATGTTAGTTGGCACAGCGGTATCAAATACCCGTACCTAGAACTTTCTTGAGTCATCTTTTATATTCAAAATCAACTTTTGCTGAGCTAGAAAACTTTCCGTAGGAAAAAAATACTGAGAAAACTTTGCTAGTTTAGTTTATCCCATCTTTTTCTTAAATCATATTTTCCCTAAAAAACCTCCAATTTTCTTGATCACTGCCATTACGTTTTCGGTTCGTTTTCACGTTTACGTAAAGCCTAACAGTAAATGCAGAGTTAGCATGTTAGGAACGACATTCGTCGAGGTCGATGCACCACCTTGCACTTAATATGCACCAAGGCGAGCCTATTGCACCTCGCGGCACGTGTAACGCATAATATTGAATAATAATGTTTATGGCCATAACCATGGGGCTATTTGCTTATAAATGTGGAAAATTTAGCACACTTCAAGGAAATGAGAAACTAATTTCAACTACTAATGTTAAATGTCGCTTTTTATGATTATTAAAATATCGTAATAGTTAAAAAGATAAATCGTAAGCGGAGTAAAAATACCCTTTGAAACAAAAAATAATTTTCCAAATAATTTCAAGCGTCTTCGAGTAATCGAACACGCATAATATTATGGCAGACATAAAATATGTATGGTAGGTGGGTTTAAAAATGTTATTAGTACTTGCAGGTAAAGTATTTTCAAAAATCTTGCAAATACTTTATGGAGAGGAAATTAAAACTAAAACAAATCAATTACTACGAGGATTAGTACCATAGGTAAATACTCTTGTATCGGACTCGACTCGGAGTCCACGTAAACCTTTCTTTGGCCATTGTAGACAAAGGCCGAATGCGGTCAAAGTCGTAAAGATAGCGATAGGACGTCCGACGTTCGCGAATCTTGCATATTTATGAGACCTTTAAACTGTCGTCGCTGGAGAAATACTATAAAAACTATGAAAATATAATTATCACAATTATTTTTTTGGTTTTTAGATGTTTATTTCAACTTTGTTTAGTACACCTATATTAACTACACTTATATAGTTTGTATGTATGCACATTGCACACATATGCTGAATTGATTATGGGCAGCGTTATCTCTTAACATAAGGAGGACGTCTTCTTCTTCTTTGCAAAATAAGTGTTGGAGTTTCAGGTCACCAATTCACTACAAGGCCTTTACCATGACATAAACGAAACCAGGACCCACAGTTTTACGTGCCTTTCGAAACACGGTGGCGCCATAAGCCTTCCTAAGTCTTATGTAGCGTCCGGAGGCCCTAGGTTTAAATCTCAGTGTGTGGCAAAAAGTTCGCCCATACGCTACCGTGTTTCGCCCGTACTCTACGGAAGGCACGTAAAACTGTGGGTCCCAGCTGTTTCCTATAAGATTTGTGGGAGGCAGTCGTTAGGTCATGTTGCAGGCCCTGTAGTAATCTCGGCGACCTGAAACTGCAACATATAGGTCACACAACCTATAAATTGTGATTTGACTCTGACTTTGTAAGTATTGTAACCTGTTCTGTTGGAGTATAAACACAAAACAACAACTAAACATTACTGGGATCTTTTTCAATGAATCAAAAATAATTAAAGCGATAAATAAATAAAGAATTAATATTGTGTCGTTAGAAGCAAAGACCTAGTGCGCACTTATAACCCTTTTTATGCACTTTTCACAATAACAAAGTAAGTTTATTAGGTAGTTATTACAATACGCCATACTTTGTATTATTTCAGCACGCGACCCCCCTCCACCGAAGTAAGGGGCGTTTTTCCAACGATACGGTTATGAGAGCGTGACGCCTGTACCTTTCCATGGCTTTCTTATTACTATTTACATGTTACTTTTTAAATGGTTTTTTTATAGATATCATCGAGTTTCTTAGAAGTAAACACGCTATGAAACCCTTGAGCTACCGATATCTGGGGGCACGGCAGTGCCCCCGCCAAGTCGAGCAAAAAAAGCGGCACGGCCGTACCATCCTTTTCTGGAAGCAGTTCAGACCATTTTCGACCCCCTATAACTTCGTTGTGGAAAAAACTAGAAGCTTCAATTTTTAACAACCGAGTATGCATTGCATAAACACGATTTATTCCAAATTTCATTCAATTTGAACTAGTCGTTTAAAAATTATAACTAGTCAAAGTTTTGTAATTTTGTCACTCACTCACTCACTCACTCACTCACTCACTCACTCACTCACTCACTGACCGATCATCAAAAGTCTAAGGCACTTCTAGCAAACATAGAAGGTTCAAACTTGGTAGATACTTAGAGTTTATTGTATAAACCATAGGAAAACTAAAAAACATGCAATTTCGGTCTAGTTTCCGAGATACATAAACTGCATAAATAACTTTGTAATCCCGTATTAATGTATAGGATTACAAAGTTACATTTGCAGTCGACGGTAAAAATTGCATATAATCCCAATAATAATGCCATAATATATATGCCGTAATAATGCCAGAGCCAGAGAGGGATTATCCCGCCTAGGTCTAGTCCTAGGTAGGCCTAGGTTTAGTCTGCTCCCATCTACGGGCGTCGTCACTTAAGATCAGGCGATATCGTGGGCAAAGGCTAACCTATAACGAATAAAAAAAAAAACAAAAAGTAGTGAGATGCCACCAAAAACATAACTTGTAAAAAATACCAAGTCTCGCAACTGCAGTTCTTCTACCGTAAAAAGTTGTGAGATCCATGTACTACCAAGTCGGTGAAATCTTTTGTGTTTTAAATTAATAGATTGACTTGGCAATCGCACTATTATGTCGGTATATTACTTGAGAGATACATTGTTGTGTTTTCATGCGATGGCCAAGTCGATCTATTGATTTAAAACACAAAAGATTTCACCGACTTGGTAGTACATGGATCTCACAACTTTTTACGGTAGAAGAACTGCAGTTGCGAGACTTGGTATTTTTTACAAGTTATGTTTTTGGTGGCATACATATGTATTTTTAACACACCAACTCTATCTAAAATAAACTAATATTATAAAATCTAAATTTTGAATGTTTGTAACTATTTAAGGTTAAGCCTAGACTCTAGTATAGAGCAAAGAGTACTTTGCAGCAGTTAGAACAGCTAGACACAGCTAGTATAATTTTAAGATTGTACCTATGTTTTTTGTTTACGTCTAAATTAATGAAAAGACTAAGCAGAAATAACGTATATAGAGAGCCTAGACTCTTGATTACAACAGATCTTTCAGTGGGTAAAACAAGTAAGCATAGGAAGCTAAACATAATATTTACTTACTTAAAAATCCAAAAAAGAAGAGAAAATGCAACGACACAACACATTTCGTGCAAGTGACGTATTTTTATTGCTGTATTTCCTTTGAAAACGGTATGAATTAATTACTTTGGTTAATACAGCTTATATTTCGTATAAACAAACATCATTAAATTAATTAATTGCTTTAAACAATAAGAATAGGTACATTAATTAGCAAGAACGTGGTTGCTACGAAGTGCTACGAGATTCGTAGACAGTGCTACATCCGTAGCACTGCGTAGCTAACGAATGAAAAATGTTAGAAATCTAAAAGATAAGTGCCAAAATAATTTGAGCTTATATACCTACTAGCTGCATCTCCTGGTTCACTCGTTGAACAGTATAAAATAATGTATCTAATGGCAACCATTTTCCTGTAAATAATAATATCGTAGGATTGATTGAAGTTTGAATGTACATATCGCACACCTAGTACAATATAATAATATATGAGTATTATATGCTTACCAATTTCTTCACTCCAAAACATTTGTTGTATTCCTTATGGAAATTACAATTTCTATATTCTATGTGGCATGTAGGTCCTGTACATAAATAAATAAATTATCTAGTCATCTTTTCTAACAAATATTGATGATGACATCAAATAATAATTATATAGTACCGACATCTTTGTGTTATATATCTTTTGACTGAATTAATATTCAGTTAAAAAAAACCTTTAGGCATATGAGTAGGAAATAAGAGCATTGAATTAATATAGTAAAAACTTGTCAAAGTGCCAAGAAAAGTGCCTTTAATTTTACTTGTATTAGAAATGAGTTCGCACTTATGCACCCACCATTACCTGTTCATATTGCTAATACAATAATGCGGCATCTTAACGACTTGGGCGCGGCCGGTACACTCACGAAGAAAAGTGCTATTGGAGTTACAAATTTCAATACATGATTACATACATGAAACTTCTCCTTATTTCTAAGGATCAGTTTCTAGGTTTGGCGGAATTTTAAGAATATTTGTGTACATCAGAGTCAGAATGTATGTGAGTTTTTTAACTTTATAAGACAGCAAAATTTAATATAGTGTTACTTATATTAAGCACTTTTAATTAATTGATATCATTGTAGTCGTAATTTAGAAACGTTTTTCACTAGATTAAAATCTTTAATAGAGTGAAATCTTCAAAACCGTGTCGCCAAGCGGTCATTATGATTGTGTTCCGGCATGATGTTCAGTGAAGCCGGGGAGGGATGGGATTTATCCCATCTTCTAGGTTTAGTTTGCTACCATCGTTGGTTAACATGCGAGATCGTTGGCAAAAGTACCTTAGACTATAGAATAATACATCGGCTTTTCACTTATCAGCGTGTAAAACCTAACATGTAAAAGTCTAACATAATAAAGTATTATAGTTTATAGTAAGTCTAACATAATTGTAAAAGAAACATATTATGCATTTGGTCCTATACTTCCTACGTAACTGCTAATTTCATAGTTGCGTCCATCAATTAACGTAAATTAAATTGAAGACCCCATTACCCCGTGTAAGTCGACAATAAAAGACGTATAAAATGTAAATCAAATTAAAATAGGTCGGTAATATTGTATGCAAAATTAATTTTTTTCTTGCGTGTACGGAACATATAATTGTGCTTACTTACTGGAAGGAATGAGCTAGTGTTTTTTCTAGTACTTATTTTATGTCACTTAGTATTATCGGTATAAAATTAATACGGTTATTATGTAGGTACTTGTTTTTATAGCCGTTAAATTATTCCAGTGTTTGTACCTACTCCTGTTCTTTTCCTTACTTGGACGCAGCTAAGCGAAAATGTTCCAATCCACAGGCGTGTCAATTTGAGATAAATGCACTTTTGTGTTTTAGCCGTACTCCGTAAATGAAATAAATATTTTGTTTTCTTACAATAAAACTCACAGTTTTTAATTATACAGTTTAAACAAAAAAGTGTACGGCTAAAACACACAAAAGTGCGTTTTTCTCAAATTGACCCCCCTGTGGATTGGAACATTTTCGTTTAACTACGTCCACTTTTATTGATAAACAGCAACTAAGTATATAATAAGTAATAAGACATACTTCGTTGGTACTCTCACATATCTACAAGATTAAACTGATTTAAACGTTAAACCTATATTTTTTTCGTGTTTAGCAAGCATTTACCCCAAGTAACAGCTGTTTTATCTTCTGAATCTTCTGTTTTAACCCCTTTTGTGTCATTTTAGTCTTAAAACTTAAAAATCCATATACTTAATTCAGCTTTATTTAGCCATCAAAAAAGATCACCAAAAAAGGATACCAACAAAATGGCGGGGCTGCTGAGTGTGGCATGACTTGGACTACACACTATAATGTCTAGCGCGATGAGACTGCCGCGCCGACTGTTTACACCTTGCATTAAAAGACATCTAGCTCAGTGAGTTTCTTTGTAATGATTTGGTACGCAATGAAGTATTATTCTATTCTGATTTATAATCTACTTATCTTTATTCTGTTCAAAATTTGTGGATAAAAGCCTTGTAGGAAGCCTGAAAGTGCAGTTCTGTTCCGTTGCACGTCGTTCGTGATCCGTATCGAAAACATAGTAAACATGACGGCTAAAAGAAATTAGGGATATAGGTCAGAAGCTTCGGCAAATTGTCGATTGCACGTTTAGCTCTATTACTGTGTTTAAAGCTGGCCTCTACAGCTCCCTGTAGGGTGGCTATAACTTACAATTTAAAAGTTTTTAAGAAAATTGCATTGACTTATTGTATACTGTAATAATAACCATTACTTTGCTAAAAAATGCTGGTAAACACTTCAAACCTTCCCTATATATTTAGTATGGAATCACCCAATTGAAACTTTAGAAAATTTTGAACAATATTTTAAGGAATAAAAAAAACAAATAACACATAAGTTTATGTTTCGAGTATTTTGTTAACTAAAAGTTATGATTGTATATATATATTGATCAATCTTAAATTCAATCAAACAAATAATGAGTTCATGATTTAATCATACAATTTAGTAAAATCAAATACTTATCGACCGAGCGAAGCGAGGTCTTAGAGTTTAGAGTCGAGAGCCGCAAAAAGCCTGCGTTTCGACCAGTTTAGCGGTTGACCTCTGGCGCTTAGGTTTGATCGACATTTACTCGAAAACGGTTAATCCAAATTAATGAAACTTTACACACAAGTTAGATAGGTTAATAGAATAATTTTAGTGAAAAAAATAGCGAAATAGACCTTAGGGTTGCAGAGATATAGGTGACTTAAAGTCTTTACGATAGGTCTGACGATAGTTTCAAAACTGGTTCTCTGATATTTTTTTTTCTAATATACACACATTTTTATAACCTACATAAATATATTATCAAAAGTGTATGTTTGTATGTATGTTTGTTACGCGATAACTTGAAAACCAATGGTCCAATCTTTATGAAACTTTGCAAATACGTAGTTTAAGTCAATAGAATTTTTAAGTTCGAACATCAACCAAATCGGTCGAAGGGTTCTAGAGTTATAGAAAATGCTTAATTACAACGTTACCAAAGTTTCAATCTTAATGGAACTTTGCGATCAGGTAGTATAAACTAAAAGAATTCTCATGTTCGAAAATGAGCCAAATCGATCCAAGGGTTGTAGAGTTATAAAGATGACTAAATTATAATGTTTTGCACGATTTGTTAGGTACATTAAGTTTGAGAAAGATCCTACAGGCAAGAAAGAGCAGGCAAGTAGATCAAGCTAAAGAATTAATAGCGATAAAGTCCAATAATTCGAGATTTTCAAGCAATATATCTTATTTTCAATAACATTATTTTTTAGTACATTGCGTAATACCAATAATTGCGTCAATTATAGTCCGGCCGCCTGAAGTTTGCTATTGAGATAGGTGTCACATACATGTAGGTAAGTAGACGTTTTGTGCTGTTTTTTTAATCTTTTAATAAACCTCATTTCGCTCGATCGATAAAATATAATGTTATTTAATTTAAGTAAAATAAAAATAAAGTAAAATAGTTATTTAAAATAAAAACCTTATTAATAGCGTTATTTTATGCCCATCGCTAATGGCAAGCAACCAAAGTTGGATTTAGTAGTATATGCATAATTATAATATAATATTATTATGACGACATAACTATGTCGTGTACTATTTCTTGTATTTTGGTATGCAATTAAGTATCATTCTATTCTATTCCATTCTATTCTACGTCACATTGCCTAAAATTTTGTATAAATTATCCCGAACACAATGTACCGGACTATAACTCGCTGTCAAGTAAAATAATATTTTACAGTGGCCGTAGCATGCCAAACGAGATCCCGCTGAAATGTCAAGCGTAGAACTGTCATGCCATACATTGTAGTTTTGTGAATGTATGGGATGACAGTTCTACTCTTGAAGTTTGGTTGGGATTCTGTGTGGCATGCTACGGCCACTGACAAAACACGAAAGTGGAGACCATAAACAATAATAAGCAGGTAACAATGTCTGTGGAAGTGGTGATAGAATAAAAAAACTCGCTGAATCGTTTTGTTATAAAATATAATTTAAATACATAATTTATATGAATACATACGACATACACATATCATCGACCGAGCAAAGCGAACTCTTAGAGTTGAGAGCCTCTGCTTTTTCGCTGGCAGTAAAGTTATTTGAGTAGTCTGTCTGCATAACTTTTTAAAACTTAGAGTAATTGTTTGTACGGCACATTCAACAATAAAGGTGCACGAGCACACCATAATGCATCGCAGGCCGCTGGTGGCTCTCTCCAAAAAAGTCAAAAATGTTGAGATCACTACGTACGCGCCCATCCAAATACGTACGCACATAATATTGCTTAACTTCGATGTTTACGTACTTTAAATAGAGCCATTTTTAAATGAATTAATTCAAATGTATAGCTTTCAGAAGTTTTCCCGAATTTAAAATATATGTACTTATAGTCTGCCAAAATTTCATAAATATATGGTAACGGCAAGTTCCCTATGAATGTTGATTTATTCAGAGGGTCAAAAAAATGTAGGTACGTTTTTGAAGGATAAACGGGTGTATTTTTTTCTACGTTAACTTAGAAGTTTAATTTTACGGGTACCAAGCGGCCATAGACCTGTGTATTATGGTAAAAATATACAATTCTACGGGATGTAGAGTATAAATGGGTCTTGACAGACATACGGATGACCAAGTGATCCTATTAGGGTTTCGTTTTTTCCTTCAGAGGAACGAAACTCTAAAAAGGATTATATTCTAAAAATCTCGGTACGTAGGTTTATTGAGTTTTAATTTCTCTGATTTTTTGTATTTTGAGTTTTAATATTAATGTTAAAGTTCTTGTATTAGGATATATTTAGTCGAGGCCTAAAGTCTAAGGTTTACCACGGAAATTGGGCTGCGAGGTCCCAGTTCGAGGCGAACTACTAGTTTAAAAATTACGTAAAACCGTGACTTTGACACACTTTTCTAGCCACATTTCATTCTTCGCTACGTTTCTCTTATTTAAAATATTTATTAAAGAAAATTTGTTTTAAATGGATCAAGGTCTCAAAGCTTCTTATTCATGTAAATGCGTATACCGAATTTAGTTCTTATCGGTTTGCGTGTTGGTCACTCGTGACTGGTGGCTCGCTTGGACTAATAGTTTCAAGTGCTGTTAATTGTAAACTAACGTCTAGTCGATGCATATCGCTGTTTCATAATACTTAAACAACGGCTGGTCACACCGTTGCGTGGATTCGAAGAGAGTGACCTTGACGCCCCTCCCTTACTGGCCACCGCGGCCCGTATGAAATTCGAATAGTCTACTCCATTTGTCCGTAGTATGCGGATATCTGTGCCATCGTTTTGTGCACCTTACCTCGTCCGATTAAAGTAGCTTCTCCAGTGCTCTTCATGTGTCGGTTAGGACGTAACGTGCCTTCTTCAAAAGCTTTTGTTTTGTTGGTGCTGCAAATTAGTCAGCTGTTGAAAGTAGTACCTTACGTGGTGCCTCCGAAAAACGACGTGTTTTTTTTTTAAATATTTGTTACTTGAATTTGATGAATGTCGTAAATTACAAGTGAAATATAGTGATCATAAAATTAAACAACATAACCTACGAAGTTGTAGAAACGTGTTAAACTCCTAATTGTTACACGTTTGTTAAAGTTTAACAAAACTTTACAAGCTTTTGGTAGCTCATTTAATACATTTATTTCTCTGTATTAGTAATTATTTGATTCTATCTAGGTCTAGGGAAGACACTTACACTACTTTTGTTTTCATAGTTCACTTTTGTTTCGTATTTTGTCTATGCCTAAAAATTAAAACCGGATTAAACCTAGTTATGGTTTTCAATTTATAACGAACAATAACAACAACATATTTTCATTGACAAACTTAATTCATTTTAACAATCTGAAAACTGCTGACTCAGCGTTGATTAAAAAGCAGCAAATCACATATCTTTTTATTGTAAGTTTATGTTAATGCAAGTCTGGTGGGACTGGTGCCGGACAGACGTCACCCACCACAATATGTTAAGCAGATACCGCTATATGCAAAATGTACGAGTAACTGCACGGTGACACGAACGGTGTCCGCGCATTACTTAGGTACTTGAACTTGGCTGAGGTGGTGAACGCGAGTGACATTTCAAGCAGATGACTTGTAAAGAACTGCTGCATTACCAGTTCGTTCAACCTCTGAAGTTTAAAAATTTTCAGAGCAATCACTGATCGATTTTACTAAATTAAAGCTAAGTTCTTACATGTTTTGTAAAACTAAACATCTAATTGACAAATATCTACAGAGCAACAAAGCAATAACTAAAAAGTTACTATATTATAATTTATTTATTAATGTAGCAAATCTACGTTCTACTCTTTTCAAAGAGCTAGCACATCTCGAAAAGTTCTATGTGGTCTCACAGTTTTAATTGATTTTCTTAAAAACTCTATATTCAATTAAAATATATAGAGCAACACCAAGATCTTTAATCTTTGGTAAACAGTTTTCTCAGTGAGTGCGGGTAGTTATAAAAGTGTGGCGCCCGAGCCGGTACCGTTGGCTCCACGGGGCAGACTCAATGATCGACAGTGACGAGGAACCGTTCCAAGTGGTCTCCCTACCCGTTTACACGCCTGAACCGCCTGTAAGTTAACACATTATTAGACTAGACTCATATATCTCCGAGCCGGTACCGTTGGCTCCACAGGGCAGACTCAATGATCGACAGTGACGAGGAACCGTTCCAAGTGGTCTCCCTACCCGTTTACACGCCTGAACCGCCTGTAAGTTAACACATTATTAGACTAGACTCATATATCTCCGAGCCGGTACCGTTGGCTCCACAGGGCAGACTCAATGATCGACAGTGACGAGGAACCGTTCCAAGTGGTCTCCCTACCCGTTTACACGCCTGAACCGCCTGTAAGTTAACACATTATTAGACTAGACTCATATATCTCCGAGCCGGTACCTTTGGCTCCACGGGACAGACTCAATGATCGACAGTGACGAGGAACCGTTCCAAGTGGTCTCCCTACCCGTTTACACGCCTAAACCGACTGTAAGTTAACACATTATTAGACTATTTAGACTTATATATCTCTGAGCCGGTACCGTTGGCTCCACGGGACAGACTCAATGATCGACAGTGACGAAGAACAGTTCCAGGTTGTCTCTCTCTCAGAGCTTATAATCGCACACATCGAGGCTGATTAGCTCTGGAAATAGCACCACTAGGTACGTGTAATCAAAGTATAAATTAGACTAAGTTCACTTGACAAGCGTAAAGTGCTATCATTTAAAGCAAGAGCTTTAAAGACAATTAAGAAACAGGCAAATACATCATCAAACTTTATTTATAATACACAAATACTTATAACAAAATGGGGTCGTACGTCTTCATATTATGATATAGATAGTTGGATTTATGACTAACTACACTAAACCCACAGACCCAGTTTTTGCGCTATAAAATATTACATATCCAAGGTTCCTAACCATTTTTTATGGAACAATACCCAACAAAACATATCATTAGAGAAAATCAAATATTTGGTGATTAACTCCTTCATTAGGAATATATTAAGTGTTATACCAAAGAAAACATTTGAATAAGAGATTTAAGGCTCTATGAATTACATAATGAAGTTTTGGTCGTAAATATTCAAATGTATTGCGTGATTCGTTGACCAGCGGTAGTAGTGCGTAGGTAAGATATGGGCTGTGGTGTTTTGTCGCTCAACTAGGCTAATTGTATGCGGGGCTTAAGTGATAGCTTTATAATAGCCGAATAGCCGCAAATTTACGAGGTGGGTTATTAAATCATGATCTACTAGCTTTTTGAATTACTACTGTGCTACTTACGTCGAGTCTAATCGTCTAAGTTTCATCCTTATTAAAAACATTTGAAATATAGTGCAAACGTTCTTAACAATGAGCTATATCGTTGTCGTGCAACAAAAAAACTCTACGTAGATAGGTAACGTTAATAGGTGATCGTTAATTTAGTATTATAATTCCAAAATCTCAAAGTTAAGAGAATCTTAAATCTTTTTCCATTTCTTAAAACCTTTTCTCAAAAAAACTATGATTAGGTACTAAACTTAAGCTTAATAAATTATAATATTATGTTAAGTACCCACAAACATGTAAATGCTTGGCAGAACGTTACCGTACCGATGTAAACCAAGGTCACTTCCTCATAGAAACAAACATATTCTACCGTCAAAACGACCAACATTTTCAGACATATTAATTTCACAAACACCGCAGTCCGCTTTCTATGCAGCAATTTGAGACGCGACCTCGAGGCTCTATCGTATATTCCCTCGGCCACGTGTGGCCGAAGACTATAACAAACCAGACTATGGAGAGCTCTCAGAATCAGTCGGACAACGACTGTATTCACTCGTGTGTTGGCTTTTCCACGCGCGGCGGGAGGTCTATCATTCCGGTCGCGGTTTTAATTGCTCCTGCACGCACTTTTTCGCGATAAGAACGTCCTTGAGCGGTCAGTACCCAAGGACCTCGGAATATTTTACACGTGGAGTCTTGTAACTTTGGTCAGTCAAACGTCGGTCACCGCTGGTGACGCCTGCATTTTGTTACACTTTCAAAATATCGCGTCTTAGAATTCGGTTGAACAATAGAAGCGCTGAGGATTTGAGGGTTACTATTATGGTGAGTAACATATAGGTACAAGGATTTTAATAATTGCTATATGGAAATCATACTTTTATTACGATTTCTAGACTGACTATTAGTCGTCACCCTTTATTAATCACCACCTGTCAACAAAAGAAATGTTTTATTCTTTAAACCAGCACTGTTTGCTGGACTCAAGACTTTTTTAACTTATAAAACTAAGTAATCTTATAATATAATAATAACATCTTTCGCTTTTACTGTTTCAGGATAATATTCAACTGAAGGCATATCTTATCGAGTAAAAGCGATTAAAATCATGAAATATATAATGAAAATAACTATTAAAGCTCTCACATTCCTTATAGATTAAACTAACGTCATAGGTTTCGAAATAGAAATTCTGAAGCTTAAGAATTCTAGAAAAGCAAAAGAAATGGTTATTTGTGCTACGTAAAAGGCTCGAACAAGACCGGGTGAATTCCCTAGTAATGCTGAAACATTCTTGAATAACCATTCCATAGTTTCATAGCATACTTGACGTGCTTGACACACTTTCTCATGATGGAAAAAGTATTCGATTTGCATACCTATTCATACGCCCTGCGTTTAGTGGTCTTTGTAATTAAAACTTACATTTTATTTTATGAGAATAAGGCTCTGTAAGTAGTCCAAGGTCTTTTGTTCAACGATCGAATTATCCGAAACAAGTATGGCCTTAGTAGAAATTGCTAATGGCAGCTTCAAAAACAACGGTTGTTTGCACATTCATCAAAGAATGCACAAAATCTGTGTCAGGGGCGCGGTGCATGGGTTTGGCCTCTTGCATTTGGAAACTAACCTTCCGAGAGGACTTGATGGTATAGTGATTATATTGTAGTATCATTACAGATATTACTTCTTTTATGTGCTTGAGTTATTGGAGCTTTGAACGTCCAGCGTGGACATATTTAGGGATATGCCTTGATAAGTTCAAAACAAAAATATGGCAATAGATGCTATTATGAAAATGAGTAGGTACGATCATGCGTCTGAAAACTTAGGTAGGGCAAACGGTTTATTATTCTTCCTTGAAGTTTTTCGTTTTGCGTCCTGATAGAGTTATTTCAACTGTAGGCAGACGCATCTTATTTTTAAGACATATTATAACTGAGTAGATTTTAACATCAAATCAATGTGTGTGCTCAAATCTACCCATTACTTTAACCCACTCAATTTAGTGTTTATTATATTCATTAAACCCCTTTTTTTTTTTTTTTTTTTTATACAACGAAGTAAGAAGACGAGCAAGACGCTCTCCTGATGGTAAGAGATAACGCTGCCCATTATTAGTACAGTGCTACTCAGTATTTTACAAAGGTACAATTCTGGGTGCACTGCGCCAATGCTTCTTACTTGAGAGTCATAAGATGTTAAGACTCCTCAGCCCAGTAATTTCACTAGCTACAGTGCCCTTCTACCGAAGCACAGTAATGTTTGCACATCACTGCTCAGGCGGTAGAATAACTGGCACTGTTGGGGTACCCACCTAGTCGACCTCCTGCAAAGGAAGTCTACCCCCGGTAAAATGTATACTGTACCCATGCTGTACTTATCACATTCAAAGAGAAACTGCTAATACTCTGTCATAACAACTCTTAATATGTTACTAGGCGGCCAGCTACGGCAAGAAGAACGGCATGTGGTACGGAGGCGGCGCGCCGGTGCAAGTCCCTGCTACTAGCGGCTGGTCTCGAGCGGGGACTAGGAAGCAATCGGTTGCAGAGTCCGACGCACCTCCCCCCGGCGGCGGCAAACCCACCAGCGGACGGGTGATACGGATCATTAATAACATGGACCATTCTATTCAGGTAGGTGGGATGTTCAGGTAGGTACTGGAAATATTAGTTAACCTTTTAACCGCGCATTTTTTTTTCTGGATCATCGAGTACTAGTCCCAGCCCCGCACCAATTTAAATTAACTGTAATTAGTTATATATATTTTTTTTCCACTCGCATGTACTTACTGGTGGTCTATCTTCGGCCGTGGCTAGTTACCTCCACTGGACAAAACTGTGTCGCTAAGCGGTTATGATCCTTTTGTTGTTAAGTCCGTAATAAACTTGTAGTTTTGGTTTCTGGATTGAGAACTAAAATTATGTGACGGGTTTATACGGATCATTAATAACATGAACCACTCTATTTAGGTACTGTGAATATTTAGAGCTTATAGTGAGTGCGGTAGGCGTGAAGTTCGAAATTACTACTGACTATAATACATATATGTAGGTAAATTATACGAAAATTATACTGCCGCGTCAATGTGGTTGTGTTGCTAGGTCCATAAATCTTGCAATTTTTGTTTTTGAATACCTACTTAATATAATAACACCTCGAGTTATATTTCGTCATAATATTTTATTAAAGCCCCCGATTCTGTAGCGTACATAAGCTTTTGCGTAGAAGTTCTACACATTACGTTACGAGCGTAGCACCTCTACGAATATGCTATTTCTTTGTTTTGTGCAATAATTGTGTGTGTGTCTACGAATATTATTAGCATGTCTGAAATACTATAGTACTAAAATTTTATCACTACTCAAATACATAGACTTTCTGTAAAAAATATACTTTTTATTCAATTTAAACAGTTTCACTGCAAAAGACTTTTCCACGATTTAAGTTTTGTTCTTTTTTATTGGTTTGTTAGGTCTTTCATTGTGCCCCGAGGTTAATGGAGAGCTATTGCAAAGATTAGATCAGATATAGAAACTAAACGGAAGGCCTTGGAGCGACCGTGACAATACCCGGTCATTTCGATTGCTGGATTCAGCAAATTCGTGTGAGGCCGTATTTAATAGCGGAACATACGTTTAGATTTAATATGGATCAGATATCTTAAATGGTACTTTCAAATATCGAAAACGTTCATTTTCTGTCTTTGAGCATAACACATGATAATCCGAGCGAAACACGTAAAACAACGCGCAATAAAATCGAGATCTCGGTAAAATCAGCACACCACACGGAATTTGTATCTTGGCTAAATAAAACAATGACCATAAAAACAAAACTATGACGCAATGCTATGGGCTAAGCTAATATTACTCAGGTAACTATGAGGTGCATCGCATTGTTACTCGTATAATAAGTGACTTTACTCTTTACCGTGTTTTTCTGAGTGAGATTACATAGCTATTTTGAAATTTCATTGGTCGAGGCTATTACTCAATGAATGAAGTAATGATGATAGTTATCAAAGTAATTTAGGCATTTTAGAAATTGTGTTATATTTTTATCACAGTGCCGTGTTCTACTCAACTTACGCACGACGCAGCCTTTTGAAGAGGTACTCGAGGATCTCGGACAAGTTTTAAAAATGAGTGGCGCTAAACGGATGTACACAATCACTGGGCAAGAAGTAAGATTTATTTACTTTTTAGCTTGACGAATGCACACACTTGTCACATTTCCACACAAACGTTGACGTGGTTAAATAAAGTCACAGTTTCTCCCGCGTAAGTCCCAATCTCGTGAGAAAACCGGTAGGTATATAAAATTCTAATAGATTCAATGGTTTTGCGCTAATGACCAATTAAATAATAATTTAACTAAGCTAAATTATTTAAGTATTCCATTTCGTCGAAATAATTTCGAGATTCTGCCTTTTCTTCACATTTTCCCAACTATAACTCAATTAAGTACGCCTTAAATCTTGCAAAGTTTTAATTTTCGTACCGGCCATAACTACGCTTATTTATTTTACTCCACAGGTTAGAAGTTTCTCTCAGCTACGAAATGAGTTCGCTGATGTAGAGACATTTTACCTCGGTTCTCTCATGGCAGCTCCGGCAATGAGCCCTGGGATAAATGCTCCGTTGCCTATTGAATCTCCTGTCAGAAGGTAAATCTAACAGCATTTTGAATTTGGTAAACTTCATAAAACATCTTTTCCCGCTTTGCAATCATGATTACTATTAGCTTTTTCCTTAATTTTGCCTAAACGCAATAAAATGCAATAAATATGTCGCAATGTTTGGGCAAAAATGTCCCCCTAATTCTTCCAAGTGTTCCTTTTTTCAGTATGCGGAGGCATACATTTCATAGTAATCCAAGTTTTCTCTACATCTTTTTCTAGAACTCTTTTACCAAATATTAAAAATAGAGCCTTTTATTTCTGGTTGTATCTTTGTTACTGTGTTTATGTGTATAGGTCTAGATCAAGGGCAACTGTAGCAGCGACTCCAGTTTCCGAAGATATGCGAGGAAGAAGAGCCAGAAGCAAAAGTCGACCAAGAGTTCTGTATGCCCCTGAAGGCGAAATCGTCCGTAATTCTGGTAAGGCATTTCTATACTACCTATTTATTCTGATCTTATTCTGATGATTATTTTGTAGGTTATTTTTCTGATACTACAACCTCAAAAAGCACAATTTTTTTCAGACTACACATTACTAGAAGTCTTAAAAGAAGAACCAATTCGTGTGACCATCAGAGGACTGCGGCGTACGTTCTATCCTCCCATACATCATGCTCCGATCGACAGCTCTCCACCGGAAAAGAAAATGCAACTTGATTGGGTGTAAGAAACAGTTTCTGCTACTTCAACAAAACATTTTTTTTACTATGTAGCACATCACTTTGGGTGTAAGAAACAGTTTCTGCTACTTCAACAAAAAAAATTTACTATTTAGTACTAACTTAATGCTAGAAGTTGAATTTTCTAACAGTTGTCCTAGAACTGGAGTAAAATTACTGGGCAATAAGAGGAGTGCGATTTAAATTAACTACTCGTAACATAGAATTAAGTACCTACCTACTACTTGTGAAACTTGTGAAAAGAGATGTAAAAATTACGTTGGTGATGTATGTTGTTTCACAGATATGGGTACCGTGGTTTTGACTCCCGTCGAAACTTGTGGGTACTACCGACGGGTGAGCTGCTGTACTATGTAGCCGCTGTTGCTGTCATGTACGACAGGGATGAGGAGTCGCAGAGGCATTACATTGGACACACTGAGGATATTCAATGGTAAACTGAATAATTAAAGTTTACATTACTGTCTATTTCATTTGTCTACTTCTTACTCGAGCTAGCGTCTGTATTCTGTTATGTATCTTATAGGTAAACTACAACTTAGTAACATTTAGGACAGTGGATCTGTTCACTACACAGTCTGTTACTAAATATTTTTAGTAAAAAAAATCCATTTAACTGAAACATAAGTAATCTTTGTAGGAAAAATTGAACAGTTTAATTTCCCTAATCTGATAGGTGGCCTATATTCAGTGCAGTCATTGGGCAAGCAATAAAACAATGCATGTACGAGTACAAAATAGGCAGAAATATCAGTACAGTGCACCAGAGAAACAGTATCTTGATGATCTTCTGATGTTCCATCTTCTCCCTTCTTTACTTTCATCCAACGCTATAGGACAAACCTTCGAAAACTTTTCAAATTTACCATTTTTTTCCAGCATGGAATTACACCCGTCTCGTGAGTTAGTGGCGAGCGGTCAGCGCGCAGGTCGCGGTCGCCGCGCACAAGCGCACGTGAGGATCTGGAGCACTGACACGCTGCAGACATTGCACGTCTTCGGCATGGCTGAGTTTGAAGCGGGTGTTGCTGCTGTGGCTTTCTCGCAATTGGTAATTATTCTATCTTGGATAGTCCTGCCTCACCAGATCCGAGTTACAAGGTCCTTGCCGAATGGAACAGTGCGTTGGAGAGTTCCAAAGGCGATGTCTAAATCATACTAGCTACGCCCAGCGGTTTTACCTGCTAAAGCGGTATAGACGTGTAGCCAATGTGTTATTTAGCTCGATCGGTCCACCTGTTAAGGCGTGAAGGTGTAACAATCACACATCCTTACACTTTTACAAACTTTCGCATTTATAATATTAGGATTAAGCTGCGAACGTCTGTAAACTGATGATGAAGTTGTTTTTTCTACCGGCTTGTGGAATCAATTTCACTTCTAGGCTTTGACATAAGAGACACACTTAGGTAAGTTGAGTGAAAACTTTAACATCCGTTTTCCCTCAGAATGGTGGTAGCTACGTGTTGGCAGTGGATGCTGGACGTGAGAGCATCCTCTCTGTATGGCAGTGGCAGTGGGGACATCTATTGGGAAAAGTTGCGGTAAGATTTTTTGTATTTCTACGGAGCCACTCTATATTTGAAAATCTATGACAACAGGGTATTTTTTTATAACAAATAATTAGATATATATAGATGTAAGCCATTGACCACGATCTCGCGCGATGTTAAGCGACGAGGTGGTCTTAGATTGTAGCAGTATAAACCTAGAAGGCAGGATAAATCCCTCCCATCTACTCCTTTCCCTCCATTTCCTCTCTTTGAAATGTGAGTAGATACGCTAGCGTCTGTATAATAGATTTCTCATACATGAAATAAAACTTAGAATAATATTACGATATTTAATACTATTGCGGGTGCTCTCTATAACTAAAACAACAAAAACGGCACAGCTCACGTCTAATATTAGGCGTGAGTCCATAATATTATTGTTGTGCTAAAATTTAAACTCTACCTTACCGTGCCGTGACGGTAATCCATATGGATGCCATGTTTCCTTATTATTTATTTATTTACCTACAATATCAAATAATATCTTGAAACTTTTGTTTATTTTTTCGTTAAAATGTAACTATACCTACACATGCAACTTGGCATAAGTCACTATTAAAGCAATAAGTTATTTCATTTATTTAAATATGCAAGTTGAAAGTTCTCATAAAGTGTCGTCTGCGGCCTTGCCCGGTTCAAGGTCCACCTGCATATTAAGATGTCCGACACGATAGCTGCATATGTACAAAATGCTTGTTTTTGTCACAAATACAATGCGGTTGCATAAAACACCTGGCTAAATAACTAAATATTTGAGGCACTTAGACTATGTCTTAAGTAGGAAAACATCAAGCACTACAGTGAAAAGCTTTGCAATGTCCTCCGTTCCCCCTTCCATCCATATTCCACTGTCCACTGCGATTCGTTCCGTTTGGAAAAAGATAAGCCATGGAAATTAACACCTATGCTTGAGAAAACACAATTTTGTGATGCACTTCATTATAAGATAGGATTTCGTGAGCATTTTACCGAATTAGTGTTGAGTAGCACTTCGTAGGTACCTAGGCTAGATATTGTTAGGTCACTTAATTTACATTTCTAAAGTGACCTTACAATATAGTCTCTAAACGACCGGGGTTTCGTTCTATCAGACGAATTCGGACCCCGTTTCGATCGGATAGCAACTCGTTTTGCCCATTTCCCAAATCTTAACCAACTTAAAATAGTAAGGTACTTCCTAGTTATAGGTACCTACTTAATAGAGAAATATAAATTCATATTATTATCGACCTCCTAGGTGTTCAAATCAGTTTTCTTATCGGTCACGCAAAACTTTGGTCGCGTGTCTCGTCACTCCCCTTTTTTTCACGACTGTACTTGCTTGCTTGTTCCTGGGTAATGATTTGTGCCACTTCATATTTTTTCCATTTGACTTGTGTGAGCGATTGTACTGCAATATATTAGCTATTGCTTTTACTGTATATCTACCTAGCATGATAGATGTCGTAGAGTAAAATTTGTTTGAAAACCAATACCTATCCTTTTTTTCCTTTTAGGTTTCCTTTTGATAAAAAATGTAAACACCCACACATATGTACGTAACGTGTGAGTGTTTACATTTTTTGTCTTGCATTACATAACTGTTTTTTATTTATTTTTTGTTTTTACTTCATACCTACCTGCTAGCCTGCTGGTAATTATTAGAGCTTTTTATTTAAATTTTGATGTGTCACTGCAAAAACGGCCGAGATTTGTGCAATAATATGGAGCATTTCTCCAAACACATAGATACCTATTTAAATTCCCAAAATAAATGAATAATAAGATACAGTATGCATGTATATGTTGAAACATAACTTACTTTATCGATTGTGTTCCAGACGCTTCAAGAAGAGCTAACAGGAGCAGCATTCCATCCCTTGGATGATAATTTACTCATTACTCATGGAAAAGGGCACTTAGCGTTTTGGAATCGCCGAAAAGATGGTTTCTTTGAACGAACGGATATTATAAAGCCGGTGAGTTCGAAATAAGCAACAATTTAATAAAAATTTTAGGCGATTAGAAAAAACTTAGAAGCTGGATAAAAACCTCTTGGATAGAAGTTTTTTTCTTTTTGCGACTGGCCTATAGATGTGAGGCCGGTATATAACCAATCTTACCTATCGGTTAGTTACCAAAAAACCCATTTAATACCCAAAAACACCGTAAAACACCATTTAAAACCTTTGGAATTAAAAAACATTTTTTTGTAATTATAACTACATTTCTTGATTTTTTCGAGACGCAATAGGTGTCTTATGTCCATATTAGCTGCCCCCAGCGGTTTTACCCGCTGTTCTATATAATATTATAGTCTATGTGTTCTAAGCTATCTCTATACGAAATTTCAGCTCAATCAGTCCACCAAGAGCAGAGATTACCTAATGTATTTATAAAAACAAAGGTTTAAAAGCTCCTTCTTTGAAAAAAATAATATTATCATAAAGAAAATTATAAAACCCTTTAATAAAAACAATCTATTATTACTCCTACTCTTTCAGACAAATCAAATGAACCCAAACTCGTTTGAGCTGCGTCAGCAAGTGGCAAGGTGCAAAAATATTATAATGTTTGCTACGAGAAGTGTGAGTTGAGCTCGCTCTGAACAGTTAAAAAATTCCAATATCCTTAATAACATAAGAGCGAGAAGCTTGCTGAGACTGCAAAAAAAAATTGCAAAATTCATAACTCTAATGTCAAATAAAAGCTTGTAATAATTTAATTCGATAACTAACCAATCTAACAAAATTCACACACTCACATTCTCACCTAAACTACACTCACACAAACGAAAAAGATTTGATTACAGATAGACAGACAACAGATCCTACACCTATCAGTTGTCTGTCAAATAAAAGCTTGTAATAATTTAATTCGGTTTCTAACTAACAATAAAATAATAATGAAATTCACACACATAAAAATAAATATTCACACATTCTCACCTCGCACACACACAAACGTTAAAAATTTGATTAAAGATAGACAACAGACCTTTCACCTGTCTGTTGTCTGTCAAATAAAAGCTTGTTATAATTATTTTGTTCGATTTCTAACTAACAATTTTTTTCAATAAGTATACTACGAAGTAAGAAGACGAGCAAGACGCTCTCCTGATGGTAAGAGATAACGCTGCCCATTATTAATACAGTGCTACTCAGTATTTTACCAAGGGGACGATTCTGGGTGCACTGCGCCAACGCTTCTTACTTGAGAGTCATAAGATGATAAGACTCCTCAGCCCAGTAATTTCATTAGCTACAGTGCCCTTCTACCGAAGCACAGTAATGTTTGCACATCACTGCTCAGGCGGTAGAATAACCGGCACTGTTGGGGTACCCACCTAGTCGACCTCCTGCAAAGGAAGTTTACCCCGGTAAAAGTAATAATAATATTCACACACTCACCAAAGCTACACGCACACAAACAAACGTTTAAGATTTGATTACAGATAGACAGACAACAGACCATTCACCTGTCTGTTGTCAGTCAAATAAAAGCTTGTTATAATTTAATTCGGTTTGTAACTTAACCAATCTAACCAAATTCACACATTCGCAATCTACCTATACTACGTACACTCACACACATACATAAAGAGCAGTGCAGACGCCGCACAATACGGCAACGTCGCATTACATACACACTCGGAATCTACCTATACTACGTACACTCACACACATACATAAAGAGCAGTGCAGACGCCGCACAATACGGCAACGTCGCACGACTAGGGCGGATCCAGGATTGGGCCCTGGGGGGGAAGGTGCAAAAATATTATTATAACGTTAACTACAAAATGTGTGAGTTTTGCTTGCTCTGAACAGTTAAAAAATTCAAATATTCTAAAAAGATATATGCAAAATTCGTAACTCAAATTAAAGCTTGTAATAATTTAATTCAATTTCTAACTAACAATAAAATAATAATAATATTCACACACTCACGTCAACTACACACACATACGTAAAAGATTTGATTACAGATAGACAGACAACAGACCCTTCACCTGTCTGTTCTGTCAAATAATAGCTTGTTATAATTTAATTCAGTTTGTAACTAAACCAATCTAACAAAATTCACACAATCGCAATCTACCTATACTACGTACACTCACACACATACATAAAGAGCAGTGCAGACGCCGCACAATACGGCAACGTCGCATTACATACACACTCGGAATCTACCTATACTACGTACACTCACACACATACATAAAGAGCAGTGCAGACGCCGCACAATACGGCAACGTCGCACGACTAGGGCGGATCCAGGATTGGGCCCTGGGGGGGAAGGTGCAAAAATATTATTATAACGTTAACTACAAAATGTGTGAGTTTTGCTGGCTCTGAACAGTTAAAAAATTCAAATATTCTTAAAAGATATATGCAAAATTCGTAACTCAAATTAAAGCTTGTAATAATTTAATTCAATTTCTAACTAACAATAAAATAATAATAATATTCACACACTCACGTCAACTACACACACATACGTAAAAGATTTGATTACAGATAGACAGACAACAGACCCTTCACCTGTCTGTTCTGTCAAATAATAGCTTGTTATAATTTAATTCAGTTTGTAACTAAACCAATCTAACAAAATTCACACAATCGCAATCTACCTATACTACGTACACTCACACACATACATAAAGAGCAGTGCAGACGCCGCACAATACGGCAACGTCGCACGACTAGGGCGGATCCAGGATTGGGCCCTGGGGGGGAAGGTGCAAAAATATTATTATAACGTTAACTACAAAATGTGTGAGTTTTGCTCGCTCTGAACAGTTAAAAACTTCAAATATTCTTAAAAGAAATATGCAAAATTCGTAACTCAAAAAAAAGCTTGGAATAATTTAATTCAATTTCTAACTAACGATAAAATAATAATAATATTCACACACTCTCACCTCAACTACACACACATACGTAAAAGATATGATTACAAATAGATAGACAACAGACCTTTCACCTGTCTGTTGTCTGTCAAATAAAAGCTTGTTATAATTTAGTTCGATTTCTTACTAACAATAAAAAAAGAATTTTATACTACGAAGTAAGAAGACGAGCAAGACGCTCTCCTGTTGGTAAGAGATAACGCTGCCCATTATTAGTACAGTGCTATTCAGTATTTTACAAAGGTACGATTCTGGGTGCACTGCGCCAACGCTTCTTACTTAAGAGTCATAAGATGATAAGACTCCTCAGCCCAGTAATTTCATTAGCTACAGTGCCCTTCTACCGAAGCACAGTAATGTTTGCACATCATTGCTCAGGCGGTAGAATAACCGGCACTGTTGGGGTACCCACCTAGTCGACCTCCTGCAAAGGAAGTTTACCCCGGTAAAAGTAATAATAATAATAATAAATAATTGGGGTTTATACTCCAACAGAACAGGTTACCCTACTTACACTGTCAGAGTCAAATCACAATTTATAGGTTGTGTGGCGAACCTATATGTTGCAGTTTCAGGTCGCCGAGATTACTGCAGGGCCTGCAACATGACCTAACGACTGCATCCTACATATCTTATAGGAAACAGCCGGGACCCACAGTTTTGCGTGCCTTCCGAAACACGGTAGCGTCCAGGTGAACTTTTTGCCACACACTGAGATTTGAACCCAGGGTCTCCGGATTAAAAGCCGGACGTATGACCACTGGGCCACGGACGCTACAATAATAATATTCACACACTCACCAAAGCTACACGCACACACACAAACGTTTAAGATTTGATTACAGATAGACAGACAACAGACCATTCACCTGTCTGTTGTCAGTCAAATAAAAGCTTGTTATAATTTAATTCGGTTTGTAACTTAACCAATCTAACCAAATTCACACATTCGCAATCTACCTATACTACGTACACTCACACACATACATAAAGAGCAGTGCAGACGCCGCACAATACGGCAACGTCGCATTACATACACACTCGGAATCTACCTATACTACGTACACTCACACACATACATAAAGAGCAGTGCAGACGCCGCACAATACGGCAACGTCGCACGACTAGGGCGGATCCAGGATTGGGCCCTGGGGGGGAAGGTGCAAAAATATTATTATAACGTTAACTACAAAATGTGTGAGTTTTGCTCGCTCTGAACAGTTAAAAAATTTATACATTCTTAAAAGAAATATGCAAAATCCGTAACTAAAATAAAAGCATGTAATAATTTAATTCAATTTCTAACTAACGATAAAATAATAATAATAATATTCACACACTCTCACCTCAACTACACACACATACATAAAAGATTTGATTACAGATAGACAGACAACAGACCCTTCACCTGTCTGTAGTTAACATTATAATAATATTTTGCACATTCCCCACAGGGCCCAATCCTGGATCCGCCCTTGTCTTAAGTGCGACGTTGCCGCTTGGTGCGGCACCGGCACTGCTCTTTATGTATGTGTGAGTGTACGTAGTTACAGGTAGATTGCGAGTGTGTGAAAATGTGACGTTGCCGTTTGGTGCTGCGCCCGCACTGCTCTTTATGTATGTGTGTGAGTGTACGTAGTATAGGTAGATTGCGATTGTGTGAATTTTGTTAGATTGGTTTAGTTACAAACTGAATTAAATTATAACAAGCTATTATTTGACAGAAAAGACAGGTGAAGGGTCTGTTGTCTGTCTATCTGTAATCAAATCTTTTACGTATGTGTGTGTAGTTGACGTGAGTGTGTGAATATTATTATTATTTTATTGTTAGTTAGAAATTGAATTAAATTATTACAAGCTTTAATTTGAGTTACGAATTTTGCATATTTCTTTTAAGAATATTTGAAGTTTTTAACTGTTCAGAGCGAGCAAAACTCACACATTTTGTAGTTAACGTTATAATAATATTTTTGCACCTTCCCCCCCAGGGCCCAATCCTGGATCCGCCCTAGTCGTGCGACGTTGCCGTATTGTGCGGCGTCTGCACTGCTCTTTATGTATGTGTGTGAGTGTACGTAGTATAGGTAGATTCCGAGTGTGTATGTAATGCGACGTTGCCGTATTGTGAGACGTCTGCACTGCTCTTTATGTATGTGTGTGAGTGTACGTAGTATAGGTAGATTGCGAGTGTGTATGTAATGCGACGTTGCCGTATTGTGCGGGCCCGCACTGCTCTTTATGTATGTGTGTGAGTGTACGTAGTATAGGTAGATTGCGAATGTGTGAATTTGGTTAGATTGGTTAAGTTACGAACCGAATTAAATTATAACAAGCTTTTATTTGACTGACAACAGACAGGTGAATGGTCTGTTGTCTGTCTATCTGTAATCAAATCTTAAACGTTTGTTTGTGTGCGTGTAGCTTTGGTGAGTGTGTGAATATTATTATTACTTTTACCGGGGTAAACTTCCTTTGCAGGAGGTCGACTAGGTGGGTACCCCAACAGTGCCGGTTATTCTACCGCCTGAGCAGTGATGTGCAAACATTACTGTGCTTCGGTAGAAGGGCACTGTAGCTAATGAAATTACTGGGCTGAGGAGTCTTATCATCTTATGACTCTCAAGTAAGAAGCGTTGGCGCAGTGCACCCAGAATCGTCCCCTTGGTAAAATACTGAGTAGCACTGTATTAATAATGGGCAGCGTTATCTCTTACCATCAGGAGAGCGTCTTGCTCGTCTTCTTACTTCGTAGTATATTAAAAAGAGTTAGAAATCGAACAAAATTATAACAAGCTTTTATTTGACAGACAACAGACAGGTGAAAAGTCTGTTGTCTATCTATTTGTAATCATATCTTTTACGTATGTGTGTGTAGTTG
The DNA here is from genome assembly GCA_947507615.1 of Hemithea aestivaria. Taxonomy (NCBI): domain Eukaryota; kingdom Metazoa; phylum Arthropoda; class Insecta; order Lepidoptera; family Geometridae; genus Hemithea; species Hemithea aestivaria. The sequence continues at coordinate 15,439,073 of OX382331.1, forward strand.
ACGTGAGTGTGTGAATATTATTATTATTTTATTGTTAGTTACAAACTAAATTAAATTATAACAAGCTATTATTTGACAGAACAGACAGGTGAAGGGTCTGTTGTCTGTCTATCTGTAATCAAATCTTTTACGTATGTGTGTGTAGTTGACGTGAGTGTGTGAATATTATTATTATTTTATTGTTAGTTAGAAATCGAACTAAATTATAACAAGCTTTTATTTGACAGACAACAGACAGGTGAAAGGTCTGTTGTCTATCTATTTGTAATCATATCTTTTACGTATGTGTGTGTAGTTGAGGTGAGAGTGTGTGAATATTATTATTATTTTATCGTTAGTTAGAAATTGAATTAAATTATTACACGCTTTAATTTGAGTTACGAATTTTGCATATATCTTTTAAGAATATTTGAATTTTTTAACTGTTCAGAGCGAGCGAAACTCACACATTTTGTAGTTAACGTTATAATAATATTTTTGCACCTTCCCCCCCAGGGCCAAATCCTGGATCCGCCCTAGTCGTGCGACGTTGCCGTATTGTGCGGCGTCTGCACTGCTCTTTATGTATGTGTGTGAGTGTACGTAGTATAGGTAGATTCCGAGTGTGTATGTAATGCGACGTTGCCGTATTGTGCGGCGTCTGCACTGCTCTTTATGTATGTGTGTGAGTGTACGTAGTATAGGTAGATTGCGATTGTGTGAATTTTGTTAGATTGGTTTAGTTACAAACTGAATTAAATTATAACAAGCTATTATTTGACAGAAAAGACAGGTGAAGGGTCTGTTGTCTGTCTATCTGTAATCAAATCTTTTACGTATGTGTGTGTAGTTGACGTGAGTGTGTGAATATTATTATTATTTTATTGTTAGTTAGAAATTGAATTAAATTATTACAAGCTTTAATTTGAGTTACGAATTTTGCATATATCTTTTAAGAATATTTGAATTTTTTAACTGTTCAGAGCGAGCAAAACTCACACATTTTGTAGTTAACGTTATAATAATATTTTTGCACCTTCCCCCCCAGGGCCAAATCCTGGATCCGCCCTAGTCGTGCGACGTTGCCGTATTGTGCGGCGTCTGCACTGCTCTTTATGTATGTGTGTGAGTGTACGTAGTATAGGTAGATTCCGAGTGTGTATGTAATGCGACGTTGCCGTATTGTGCGGCGTCTGCACTGCTCTTTATGTATGTGTGTGAGTGTACGTAGTATAGGTAGATTGCGATTGTGTGAATTTTGTTAGATTGGTTTAGTTACAAACTGAATTAAATTATAACAAGCTATTATTTGACAGAAAAGACAGGTGAAGGGTCTGTTGTCTGTCTATCTGTAATCAAATCTTTTACGTATGTGTGTGTAGTTGACGTGAGTGTGTGAATATTATTATTATTTTAGTGTTAGTTAGAAATTGAATTAAATTATTACAAGCTTTAATTTGAGTTACGAATTTTGCATATATCTTTTAAGAATATTTGAATTTTTTAACTGTTCAGAGCGAGCAAAACTCACACATTTTGTAGTTGACGTTATAATCAGGGATGTAACGGAGGTAGTTTTATCGGAACCGAAATCGGAATCGGAGTTTTCAAATTTGATTTATCGGAATCGGAATCGAAATCGGAGGCAGGGTCAGTTTGTTTAAGGACAAATAAAACATGATTTAAAGTCAATTCTTTTCATTTTTATTTTTTATAATAAAATAAAAAATAACTGTGAAAAAAAATTGGCATAATTCCAAATAAAGAAAAGATAAAATTAATGAATTTAAAGTTTAATTAAAATTAAAACTATGAACCTGTTCGGCACAGGCCGTCGCGCGCCGCCCGTTTTGTTTCGTTCGACCTCCGATTAACATCCGATACAAAAGTATCGGAACCGAAGTCGGAACCGAAAGTGTAATTATAATCGGAAGTTCCGACTTAACGGAACCGGAATCGAAGCTCCGTTACATCTCTGGTTATAATAATATTTTTGCACCTTCCCCCCCAGGGCCCAATCCTGGATCCGCCCTAGTCGTGCGACGTTGCCGTATTGTGCGGCGTCTGCACTGCTCTTTATGTATGTGTGTGAGTGTACGTAGTATAGGTAGATTCCGAGTGTGTATGTAATGCGACGTTGCCGTATTGTGCGGCGTCTGCACTGCTCTTTATGTATGTGTGTGAGTGTACGTAGTATAGGTAGATTGCGAATGTGTGAATTTGGTTAGATTGGTTAAGTTACAAACCGAATTAAATTATAACAAGCTTTTATTTGACTGACAACAGACAGGTGAATGGTCTGTTGTCTGTCTATCTGTAATCAAATCTTAAACGTTTGTTTGTGTGCGTGTAGCTTTGGTGAGTGTGTGAATATTATTATTACTTTTACCGGGGTAAACTTCCTTTGCAGGAGGTCGACTAGGTGGGTACCCCAACAGTGCCGGTTATTCTACCGCCTGAGCAGTGATGTGCAAACATTACTGTGCTTCGGTAGAAGGGCACTGTAGCTAATGAAATTACTGGGCTGAGGAGTCTTATCATCTTATGACTCTCAAGTAAGAAGCGTTGGCGCAGTGCACCCAGAATCGTCCCCTTGGTAAAATACTGAGTAGCACTGTATTAATAATGGGCAGCGTTATCTCTTACCATCAGGAGAGCGTCTTGCTCGTCTTCTTACTTCGTAGTATATTAAAAAGAGTTAGAAATCGAACAAAATTATAACAAGCTTTTATTTGACAGACAACAGACAGGTGAAAGGTCTGTTGTCTATCTATTTGTAATCATATCTTTTACGTTTGTGTGTGTAGTTGAGGTGAGAGTGTGTGAATATTATTATTATTTTATCGTTAGTTAGAAATTGAATTAAATTATTACAAGCTTTTTTTTGAGTTACGAATTTTGCATATATCTTTTAAGAATATTTGAATTTTTTAACTGTTCAGAGCGAGCAAAACTCACACATTTTGTAGTTAACGTTATAATAATATTTTTGCACCTTCCCCCCCAGGGCCCAATCCTGGATCCGCCCTAGTCGTGCGACGTTGCCGTATTGTGCGGGCCCGCACTGCTCTTTATGTATGTGTGTGAGTGTACGTAGTATAGATAGATTGCGAATGTGTGAATTTTGTTAGATTGGTTTAGTTACAAACTGAATTAAATTATAACAAGCTATTATTTCGCACCCCACGAGGAAGAAAGTCGTAACTGAAAAACACCAACTTAACAGGAGCAACAAAAAACTGATTTAAAAAATCATCGGCAACCTGAGAAAAATTTAGTATATAGCAAAAAATAGCTAAAATTAACCTCGATTGGCCTATGTATTACAATTTGCAATTTAATTAATCGTCATGGAGTAAATCTTAAAAAATAGATTTACGCTAATTTTCAGCGACACATTTTAATTAATTTATGTAGTTAACAGAAATATTACTTTATTAACATGGAACGGAAACTATAATGCTGACATAACTGCAGATACGACTTTCTGAGCGTATGGTGGCGTTACAAACTCCACGCGTAAGTATGATTTACGACGTTTTTCCACGAAAACTTTGTCTCGGTCTTTTTGCGTAAAATGAATTGCATCCTTTTTCTTCGAAAAATATATTCAAATAAATAATGTATTTCAAGTAAGCGCTTTTTTAAACGAAAAAAATTACAGACATTTTGGCGTATGTTTACATATTACGTTATTCCAATCATTTAATTTATAAAATATTAGTCGTTTCTCAGTACAAAAGAAATAACAAAATAAAAAAAGGTAGCACTCCGGGAGTGCCGGCAGAAGTGAAAACTTCAATATTAACGTTGTGTTTAATTATAAGTATAAAAGTACTATCATTTATGAGGTAGAATACAATGTTTATTTATTGCGCTTTCGTACACAAATATGACAATTTATATGTTGTTATTTATAATATTATATCGTTATTTATATATTACATTATAAATAAAATAAAATAAAATATGATTTATTGTCCAAATTACATATCTATCAACAAATGAAGTAGGTGTAATGAACAAAACAAAATACATAATAAGCAAGGTTGGTACACAAAATACGAAATGAAAAAAGTGGACAATAGGGGGGCATTCAGCATATGCTGGGTGCACAGTGATGTTCACTCAGCGCTGATTTTCAATGCCTCCCTGCTCGGTCTGCGATGTTAAGCCGAGTTAACAGTTACAGCGAGTAGTGACACATAAAAAGAAAAGAAATCCAAATTACAAGCAAACATTAAATTTTATCTCTCAGAAAAATCAACTTCCATCCATAATTTCGACGACTTTTACACCATCAACAGAGCAGCACACTCAGGCACGGTAGAAAGAGTGGGAGATACTAGTTCCTCTCCCTTCCCCTCGATCTTACGCTTTTTCGATCAGCATCACGTGACCCTGACGCGAGTTTTAAAGTTTTTACCCATACAAAAAAGTGCTCAGCGCCGCTAAAGAAGTTTTCACTTCAAAAACAGCCTTTAAATGACTCCAGTATAAGGGATTAATGTGTAAAACTTTTAACTTATTAAAATTTTGTAGAAAGATCTTGTAAATATTACTGATTATGTATTTTAAGGTAGCTTTTGTTGTACTATACCAAAAGTCATAAAGGTTTCGTAATAAATTTAATACCAGCTATGTTGAGTAGTTTTACAGCTTTAAAAGTAAACTAAGTAATATTTCAGGATATATTGTATATCTGTGCAAAATTTCATCTAGATCCACTTAGCCGTTTTGGCGCAAATAAATCAGAAATATTCATCCACTCATACATTTGTATTCAATGATTAAGTCTAGTATTATGACAGGAAAAGTGTCATAATTATGTCTTTTTATTAAATTATAACATTGTTTTTCATTTATGAAGTATGTTAATGATGATTAAACCAATTTCAAACATTGCTTGAGTAAAAACAAAGTCTATGACACAAGGAAACACGAATGACTGCAAAGTGTTTCAAATACGATCAGTTATTGCGCCACTAGGTAAGGATGCCGAATTGCTGGAAGCCCTGACTTCCGAAGTTGAAACGGGCTTAATAAATGGCGGGAACGGGCGGGATAGGATTTGTTTGTGTAATTCTTGCGCTACTCTCCGAAACGAATCTTAATAAAACGGTTAGAAGGGGTGACTCTTCTACAGTGTTCAAAACTCTTAGAATTCACTAGCGTTTGGTCACTCACGAGCCTTTTGGCGCTCCCCTGAATCGACTCCAGAGTCTGAAGCTGGTATTTGGGAGTATCATCCCAAAGACGAAAACAATATTCTATACATATAGGATCGGCTTTATGATAGAAATAAAACAAATGTCCCGGATGAAGTAATGTTGCACCTTTGCCAAAATACCCAACTTCCTGACAGTCTATTGAGTCTAGACTTGATGTAATTACAGAAGTAAAAGGCAAAAATGAGAGAAATTTCCAGTATCTGAACGTGATTAGCTATCTACAAACATACATTTTGGAAAGGAGAAGTTTCATTAAATCATTATTTCAGTGTTTCCTGTTAATTACAACTTAGGAGTCTTCAAATCGAGGGTTAATAGGTATTTACTAGGTCTGTGTGTCACATCTTCGACCGCGTCATCACTTACCAACAGGTGAGACTGTGGTCAAACGCAGCCCTATTCTCTATATAAATAATAAATAAAAAATAAAATTCTTTTAATAGCAAATAACTTTTATTCATCGCACCCCCCGTCGTCATTTTTTCTTTCCGTCTTTATTAGCTCTACCGCTAGATGTTATCTGCTTATCCAAGAAGTGAGTGATATGCAAAACAGATCAACAGTAGATTTACCAGCACAAGACCCGAATTTTTGATCACACAAGAGATCATTCGTCGCGATTGACGTTCCATTTCATGAACGTGACAGATACACCAGTGGTTAGAAGGGCCAGCACAACTGCCTTTTTTTAAAACAGGCTGCACGTTGGTGTGTTAGGCTGAAGGCTAATCAAAATCGGAGTGAGCCCTGGTGCTCATGTCTTTAACACTATCGCAGGTATTCCGGCTGGAAGCCAGCATATTCACATGATTCCACTGCGTTCTATGAACCTCTGATTAGTTATAATCAGATATAGGTATAACAAACATTGAAGGAGGCCAGAAGCATTCAGACGCTTTGATTCCGTAAAAAGAGAGCCATATAAACTGCCGAGTTCATCACGGGCGTAAATGCATCCCACACATGTGGCTTGAATTTGTCTTCAAGTGAGCCTCCGGTTAATCTGACAAATACACATCTGACGGCAAACCTATTAACGTCTCCATGAAGAACAAGAGAGCAGGGTTTTCAGATTCAAAGTAGTGGTGGTAGTGGAAAATTTGAGTGCAGACGTTGAATGTTGGAGAGGCGCACTTTTAGAGAAAGGGATAACTGAAGCTGTGAAACCGTTCTCTTAGTCATTGATTTATAGAGTGACATGGAACACAGAAACTGAAGTGGAACGAGATCTTGCGCTACAGGTCATTAGAAATCAAAACTTATACTACGTCAACCGAGAGAAACTAGAATGAGAATTGCGAGGTCACTCAAACCCTCCGGGGATGTCCTTTGGGTCCTCTTATCCATCCAGTCGCTACGGGTACGATCTTGCATGCCGAGACTTTCTTTCATGACTGGTTAACTCATCATTTGCCTTGAATCCCGCTACTCTCCAGATTTCAAGCTGAAGCAGGGCAGAATGAGTAACTATGATCTGCGTTTAGCGTAATGATACCCAGTTTACATAACTGGCTACACAGATACGTGTGCTGCTGGATTCCAATAACATAAAAACCAATCTCTATACAACTATTTCTTAATAAAAGATGTAAACAATTAGACTTATTTATTTTAATTCTGACTAAAGTTTCGTGAAAGAAGTGAGTAACAAGTAGTTAAAGTGATGAAGGCTGATAAATGTTTCGTAGAAGAATGTGGTAACTGTAATTGCACGACAATATATTTACGAAAATTTCTTTAAAAAGGAGTTATCTGTAGTTATGTAAAGATATTTGTAAAAATGTTCATACAAGATTGATGTAAGTGTATTTATGATGTTATTGACATGGAAAACTAGTAAATAGTGTGGTCGCAAAAGTAATTAACTTCAGTTTTATGGAGTATTTATATTTGATTTCAGTGTCGTACAAGTTTAGTTTTTTTTTAATAATTCCCTCATTTTTTGAGATAAATTTATGAAAAAAATTGACAATATGTATCGGATTTTTCTTGATTTTATTATGCAATAAAAACAAAAAGTCACAATTAGGGTTAATTCTTTCTTCTTCGAGAGGTGCGATTTGACAGAACAGACAGGTGAAGGGTCTGTTGTCTGTCTATCTGTAATCAAATCTTTTACGTATGTGTGTGTAGTTGACGTGAGTGTGTGAATATTATTATTATTTTATTGTTAGTTAGAAATTGAATTAAATTATTACAAGCTTTAATTTGAGTTACGAATTTTGCATATATCTTTTAAGAATATTTGAATTTTTTAACTGTTCAGAGCGAGCAAAACTCACACATTTTGTAGTTAACGTTATAATAATATTTTTGCACCTTCCCCCCCAGGGCCCAATCCTGGATCCGCCCTAGTCGTGCGACGTTGCCGTATTGTGCGGCGTCTGCACTGCTCTTTATGTATGTGTGTGAGTGTACGTAGTATAGGTAGATTCCGAGTGTGTATGTAATGCGACGTTGCCGTATTGTGCGGGCCCGCACTGCTCTTTATGTATGTGTGTGAGTGTACGTAGTATAGGTAGATTGCGAATGTGTGCATTTGGTTAGATTGGTTAAGTTACAAACCGAATTAAATTATAACAAGCTTTTATTTGACAGAAAACAGACAGGTGAAGGGTCTGTTGTCTGTCTATCTGTAATCAAATCATTTACGTATGTGTGTGTAGTTGAGGTGAGAGTGTGTGAATATTTTTTTTTTATTGTTAGTTAAAAATTGAATTAAATTATTACAAGCTTTTATTTGAGTTACGAATTTTGCATATAGTACGGTCCCCAATACAAAAAAATAAAATTTCCGTGGGACACATCTCCGCCATACAGATTATTGGTATGTACTTATTTGTCATATTTTCCTGAACACGAAAAGTGCGGTAGTCACTTCCTAAGTTTATAGAGGGGGTAGTTATGACGTCACAAAGATGGCCGCCAGCCTATTCTATTGTGCGGGTTATTTCAATATCTACTAAACCGATTTACTTAAGTAGGGTGTCAAATGAAAGGTTATTAAATAAGCATCATTTTATTTCTAAGAACTATTAATGTGAAGTAAGTAAGAAAGGAAATAATTCCAAAAAACATAATTTCTAAAAAAAAAATTTCTTCTTATGTATATAACTTGGTAAACGTTAGGATAATGCAAATATAGGTTATTATAAAATATTTAGTTTCTTTCATCAGCTTTCTAAAAAATCTTTAATCATTACAATAAAGCTATATACACGGAACTGCAGCCGTTTGAATGAGCATCGGTAGCGCTGAACTCATAGCGGTAGCTAAGCGATTAGACGGATTTTCTATAGAATGATCATAGAATTTTGAATAAAAAGCATGTGCGATAGTAATGAAAATATATAATAAAATTTAAGTAAGCTGGTACGTATTCATAAGTTGTATTTACAAGTTTTTTTCTGATGTGATCAGCATAATAATAGGTAGGTGTATGTGTTGTACTAAACTTACTGATAAAATTATTAAAAATAAAACATATTTTTATCTAATTAATGTCTTCAACGTAATCTGTATGTTCTGAATAATTATACTGGTTGTAACATTTGTTACCGACATGATGTATCCCTTCTAAGCACTTTTGTTTTTTGTCATTACATCCACAACGGGATGAACACTTTCTTCACATTTTCACCTAATTCACACATTCTCACCTAAGCTACACGCGCGCAAACAAACGTTTAGGATTTGAATACAGATAGACAGACAACAGACCATTCACCTGTCTGTTTTCTGTCAAATAAAAGCTTGTTATAATTTAATTCGGTTTGTAACTTAACCAATCTAACCAAATGCACACATTCGCAATCTACCTATACTACGTACACTCACACACATACATAAAGAGCAGTGCGGGCGCAGCACCAAACGGCAACGTCGCATTTTCACACACTCGCAATCTACCTATAACTACGTACACTCACACACATACATAAAGAGCAGTGCCGGCGCCGCACCACGGTAAAGAGATACTCTTTACCGTGTATGTAGAGTTGAAAGCTGGCAACGTCGCATCGAGATTGAGTACTTACTGATATTAAATATAGGCGTTACAAGTAGGTACCGTAAGTTCAGTTAGTTTGGTCCGTCCGACCAAGTGGAGAGATAGGAATTAGTTATAAAAACTACATTGATACGGTGAAAGCTCTGTGTTCGTAATAAAAAACTATAGGTTGAATAGAATTAAAAACTTTTTTGATAACCACATAATAAATATACCTACTTTAGGTATACCTAATAATTTTAATTCGGTTTTAACTAAACTCACACTCTTGCCTCGTTACGATATCGTAATCAGTTGTAGGTATCTCGACAATATTGTAGGAAATAGGTACTTACTCTCTATTGATATTCTATAAACTTTTATTAAAATTCTATTAACTAATATTTTGCTATTGTTGTTTTGAGGGTGATTTATTATATTAGTTTTGCTTCTTTTTTATTAATGTTGTATAATATTTTTACTATAGGTAGGTTTACTTACCTACTTATTGCAGGGGTATAGGATTTTTTTACTTTGGCGTAGACGTGTGCGCCGCGCCGCCGCGCCGCCGCCGCCTGTCATTTTGGCCACGCCGCCGCCGCCGATCATTTTATCGGCGTGAAATCGGCGTGAATTTATTTTTATTTTATTAAGATATTTTACTTATTTCAATCATCATTATTAACCAAATAAAATAATTGAAGACACTAGATATGTCTCACATAAATTTAAACGTCTTGGAAGGGGTGGAAAGAATAGAAAAGAATGAAACTAGTCGGCGGGTCGGCACGCAACTGCCACTACAAGTTGCTATTGCTATTCGTGTGGTAAATTACTAACATTTTATGAAATTAAAAGCATGATATATGTATGGAGGTATGATTTCCACTTTCCACCATTTTGTTCTACACCAATCACCAAACAGGCGAATGCCAACGTTGGGGTTCTTTGGCAACCATTGGCGCTGTGTGGACTTAGCAAGGGCCAACATGACGCCGGGGTCACATTATAACATCATGGTCGAGCCCTCGATGAAATATCTTGAACTCGTCCTCCCCGGGCGGTGCAATTTCCGGGAGCACTTTGCCCGGTTGTCTCCCCGCCTGATCCGTCTGCTACTCCAGCATTGGACGGACAGAGAGCAGGGGTCCTTGAACCTTCCGGCTCGTGCAGGTGTTTTCCGGGTACGGACGCTTCGGAAAGTACTTGCACGCACCACGTAGCCTGTAGAGAGCCTGTAGGTTGCGGAGTGGATACGCGTGCCCAGCATAAGTCAGTGAGCACCGTACCCTTATCGCAGTTATGGGGGAGGAACTCTCACTATTAACCATGAAAAGAGCCAATGGTTTCAAGTGAAGAATCGTGGCAGGCGGCGGTCTCATTCTGCGAGAGGACACTATCGCAAAAGGGGATCGCGAAACGCAAACGGGAGTCACTACCAACCTTCCTATGCGTGCCCGGAGAAAGAGGCGCATCTTCCATGCCCTTCTGGGTCTAGATGAAGTACGAGGCTACTCGTCGTTGACAAACCGACCCACGAGGTAGTGCACTTTGGAGGGTGGGATAAAACTCTTCTTCACTCCACTGAGGGGTCCTCCTGTCAATTATGACCAAACGCCGTTTGGGCCATGAATGAGTGCTTCGGCGTTCCCGCTACCCCAGCACTATGGCGTCATTTTTAGTGGGTATCCCCGCCGCGCCCAACATTAACGATGTAGACCCAGATACCCCAAGAAAAAAAAGTCCAACATAACGCCAACCCCTGAACAGTCCGGAACGACCCCTCCATGAACATGGCTTTCATATTAAATCTCCCCTCCCCGTATTACAACGACCGGTCGGTGAGTCGTCTTTGAGTAGAATATAGTAGAATCGAAAAACATGTCAGCTCCCTCGTTGTATACTATTTTTTATCGTAGCAATACCTGCAGCAGTATTCATCAGCGTCGTCGTTGTAAGTCTCTGTAGGAGTCTAGTCTAAGTTTCAACAAACCCTCAAGACGAAAGTCTTCATGTTTTTTTTTTTATATACTAAATAGGCCTACGTTTGACCACAGCCCACCTGATGGAAAGTGAAAATGCGGTCGACGATGGATCACGTATGACGCCTAGAAAGGTACCTATTCACTCGTGCCTTGAAGATACCCAAGTTGTACCGCTCGGGAAACACAGATGACGGCAAAGTGTTCCAAATGCGACCAGTTCTCATTAGAAACGACGAAGCAAAACGCTTGGTGCGGGCTGTTGGTAGCGCCACTAAGTAGGGATGCCGCATTGCCGTCTGCCGTGACGTCCGTCGATAGAATGGGCATGGAGGAATTAGTTCGTGTAATTCCAGCGCACACTCTCCAAAATGAATCCTGTAGAAGACCGATAGCGAAGCGACCATTCTACGATGTTCAAGGCTCTGCAGCTGAGATCATGTGTGTTGATGATGATATGATTATGATGATTTACGGCACTGAAACGTGATCCTTCACTATTGGCCTCATCTTAAAGCTCAAAGTCACTCAGTGAGCTTTGGAGAGAGCTATAATCGGGGTTTCTCTACACGATGGAATCAGGAATGAGAAGATCCGTAGACGAACTAAAGACACTGACATAGCCCAGCGGATAAGCAAAGTGAAGTGGCAATGGGCAGGCCACTGAGCACGTAAAGCGGATGGCCGATGGGGTCGAAAAGTGCTCGAGTGGAGACCACGGACTAGCAAACTCAGCGTAGGGCGTCCAACCACAAGGTGGACAGACGACCTTCAAAAGGTCGCCGAAAGATGCTAGATGCAGGTCGCTTCCAACCGGTATAAATGGCAGTCCAAAGGGGAGGCCTATTCAGCAGTGAGTGTCCTATGGCTGTGATGATGAACTATCAAACAATTAAGAGTAGTTATTAACCCTTAATGCAGGCATATGCGAAAGGTGCATTCGATGGTGGAATTAATGCTTACTATTTCGTAGTGTATCGTTTAAATTCCTCGCCACCTGCCACTTCGTTAGCGTCAAATTGGAGCGGAATTAAAATATTGATATTTAATTAATAATTATCATAGATTAACGCCTAATTTCATTAAATATAACGTCATTTAGCAATTTTATTTTGATTTTTGTTGAATTTTACCCCCACGCCGATTTCACGCCGATTACGCCGCCGCCGCCGGTCATTTTTCGACCAGACGCCGCCGCCGGTCGTTTTATAATCGGCGCACATGTCTACTTTGGCGACATGGCATTGCTGTAATGTTAACGTAGTAGGTTTTAACTCAATAATTGCTCAAAATAACGAAGAATAAAATATTTTTTTTTATATTTGTAGGAGAGTTTTAAACTGTTTGAAATTGTGTATTTGGAGTATTATACCACAAGATTTGGAATATAACGTTTTAAATCGGTGTATTTACATCTGTATTACTGGCCGCCATTTAATTTTTTCCCGCCTTTCTTGATGCTAGAGTTGAAAACCGTTTATTTATATCAAATTACCGGTTAATTGTTTCAGCCATCTCGCACACATGTGACGTCACTACAATTTGAGCAAGATGGTGATGTGATAACTGCAGACAGTGATGGATTTATTACAATTTACAGCGTCGATAGTGATGGTGCTTATTTCGTACGGATGGAATTTGAAGTTCGTGTAAAATATTCATAAACATTTTATTTTTAATTTCTTTGAATAATTCATTGATTTATTAATTATTATTATTAACTATTTTCGTAGGCGCACATAAAAGGAATAAGCTCATTAGTGATGTTATCTGAAGGAACTCTCATATCTGGTGGAGAAAAAGATCGTAAAATCGCTGCTTGGGACTCATTACAAAATTACAAAAGAATTACAGAAACAAAGGTAATAAATAACATCAGATAAAATATTTAATATAGTATTTTATTGCATTTGTTTTTGCTATATAAATTTTGTTAACATTAATTATTTCTTGTAGCTGCCAGAGTCAGCAGGCGGCGTTCGTAGTATTTATCCACAGAGGCCAGGAAGAAATGATGGCAATTTATATGTTGGAACAACAAAAAATAACGTCTTTGAAGGCTCACTTCAAAGAAGATTTAACCAGGTACGTTACTTATAATAAAACAAATTTTTGTATGAAAACAATTTATTATAATTTTAAAAAACATGGTCACAGATTTTGTTTGGGCATCACAAACAACTGATGGGTCTAGCAGTTCATCCTGATGACGAAATGTTTGCAACAGCGGGACATGATAAGAATATTGCGTTATGGAAAGGGCATAAATTAATGTTCGCCACACAGGTGAGTCTACACTACACAAAAAAAAGGCTAGGTTAGAATAAAATAAAATATATTACATTGCTTTATAATAATTTGATTAATTCGTTTTTTAACAATTATATATACGAGTATGTAGTTCTAAATGATTTTATTAAAACGTCAATAAAATCAGATCCGGATAATTCGATTTATTCTAGTACCTGTTTATTTTTCTAAATTTGACCTCGACGTAGTGTTGTCTAAAATTATTTCTATCTTGAAATCTCATGTTTCCAGGTAGGCTACGAGTGCGTATCCTTAGCATGGCATCCTGGGGGTGGAGCCTTAGCAGCAGGAAGTACTGAAGGTCACCTCGTCATTCTGAACGCTGATGCTGGGGCCCACGTGGCTACATTACGCGTTTGTGGATCTCCTCTGAATTGCTTGCAGTATAACTCAGGTAAGTTTTTGATGTCTTTTTGAGGGTTTCTTTCCTCTAAAGGAAAAACGAAACCCTAACCCTAATTTAATTATGGCGTAACTTTTTTGTGGCCATACATTGGCATTTATTAAAAATATTTATTGTAATCATCATAGCTACAACCATGAGCTTAGTTTGAGACGACAATAGGCGCCTGTAATTCAATAATGTAGCCTAAAGCCTAAGTAAAAAACTATGTATGTTCTTATTTGTATGTTTTTTAAAAATAAGAATGGATGTTATTATTATTTTATTAGAATTTTACATAACCCATTATGTCGTAAAACATCTTTTCTTATTTCCACAACTCACAATCTATTTATTCATTATGAGCACAGAGACAATCTATTCTTTTTTTTTCAGCTGGAGATATTCTCGCGATTGGCTCTCAAAATGGTAGCATATACTTATTCCGTGTGTCTCGAGATGGATTTTCGTACAAGAAATGGAATAAGATTCGAGGAGCCCAACCATTGAACCAACTTGACTGGAGTCTCGACGGCAGCTACCTGCAAACAGTCACTGCGGAATATGATTTGGCTTTCTGTAAGCATTAGTTTAGTTTTTTTTTATATCACACAAAGACTGAAATCTTATGATTACTGTACATCACACCTAGGATTTCTAAGATTAAGATTTAAATTGAGTTCTATTTATATTTGTATGAGACAAATTATTTTTTCAGGGGACATTAAATCTCTCTCACCGGAAAAGAGTCCTATAGCTATGAAAGACGTCAAGTGGTCTACATACAACTCTACCGTTGGCTTCCTTGTGTCAGGTATAAACGTATTTAACGTATCTTTAGTCTTATTTGCTCACTACATATATCATAATATTAACTATTATTTTCTTGATGCAGGTATATGGAATAATCGGTTCTATCCAATGACTACACTGATTTCTACGGCAAGTCGGTCGGCTGCACATGATCTTCTTATATGCGGTGATGCAGACGGCTATCTGCGTTTATTCAGGTAATCTCAATACATAGCAGCTTTTGCATCCCTCAATATATTTCTGGGTAAAATTGCCTTATTAGTTACGTTATTAGCATTTTTTCTAACATTTTTTTTCCTTACAAACTTTTTTGCTCTTTTCACTGAATGCTTAGTTATCTAAAAAGACAAATTCTTATTAAGATTTTCATACTTTAAAGTTGCTTTGAAACTTTAAATTGAAGAGCTAATAAGTTAACTGTTTCTTGCAGATATCCATGCGCAAGCCCCAAGGCGGAATACAACGAAACAAAAGCGTACAGCAACGTAATCAACAGCGCTCGTTTCCTATTCAACGACCGCTGCATAGTGAGCACGGGCGGTTCGGACGCGGCATTAATGTTGTGGGACTTAGTGGAGGAATAGCACGCGGCGGCGGGACCGCGGGTGTTTGTGGCGCCTCCCACGCCATCACCACCGCCGTCCCGCGTCTACCCGCACTCGCCTTTCAGAGTTATTGACTTTGAGGAACTCGATTGAAGCAAATCAGTTAAAGTTGATTGATGCTAATTGAATTATAATGTGTTTTGGGGCAAATTGCGGTGAATATTGTATTTGTAATAAGAAATTACCAAACTATGGGTTATGTATCACTAAATCCATTCTCTTGTTAAGCTTGAGAAATTATAACATACCTACTAACACAGTGCGAAATTTCTCACAAATTGCACTTGTAAAATGCCCGGGTGGTTCAGACGCGGCATTAATGTTGTGGAACTTAGTACAGGAATAGCACGCGGCGGCGGGACCGCGTGTGTTTGTGGTGCCTCCCACGCCGTCACCGCCGCCGTCCCGCGTCTACCCTTTTCAGAGTTATTGACTTTGAAGAACTTGATTTAACTCAGTTGGAAAAAATGTAGATTAAATTATAATGTGTTTTGAGGCAAACGGCGGTGAATGTTGTATTTGTACCAAGAAATGACAAACTATGGAGTTGGAAATATGTTGATTGATTATAATTGAGTATCATGTCGTTCTAAAGGCGAATTGTGATGAATCTTGATTTTTTTAACATGAAATTACATGAATATGGGTTTTTAATAGCTGAGTAGGTTACCATAATAAATATTGTAATGCGTTAAAAATTAAAAATGATAACATAGTAGCAATTCAAAAATTGTTCTCTTACAACTTACACTTGAATTATAATGTGTCTTGAAGCAAACTACGAGAAATCTTGATTTTTTTAACAGGAGATTACATCAATGTGGTTTTTTTTATAACTGAATGACCATAATATTGTATAATCCATCAAGATATAAATGCAAAATGTTGCACAACTTTAAATGAACCAAAACTAAGACAAACCAAGACATAATATTTCCGTGAAATGACATGATTTGAATTGAGTAGGTAGGTATATAGAGATATAAATATCTCTATTATTGTAAGACTCAACTAACTTTCTATGACATTGTAATTATTAATATCATCATCTACCTGGCCGTTTTCGGCTTCAGTGATGAATTATGATTATATCTATGTATTTATTATTATAAATGTTTTGCCATAATACGGCTATTCCCATGATTTGTAGAAATCATGGGAATAGCAATGAACGTTCAGGAGCAGGATTTGCATGATTAAGTACCGTTGATGTATTTACCTATTATAATGGATAATAGAAGGTGGTCTTGCTTTTATCTAGTCACGTTTACGATCATGTTCTCGCCTTCTTTCATCCAAAAGGACATATCCCTTATGGACGCGATACAACGACTTTTCTGATCGTTATAAAATCATTATTGTCTATATACAATATACATCATTGTGGAATTTTATATGCAGTTATATTTATTATACGAGACATAAAATTATCTCTATCACCCCTTCGCTCAAAGGGGTATTTTTATTTGTCAAGAAATTAATATTATAAATAGCTCTCAAATGACTTTTTTTATTAATGATCAGATAAATAATGAGTAAATATTTTTCTATTATGATTAATCAGCCAGCCTTACTTACTTTAAAGTTCGTGCGAATCGGAGTGGTGGTTAAAGCCGCGTCTCCAGCTCCTGTTTTGGTTCAAACATTCAACATGAGCATGATAACATCAAAAAAATCTCGGCGATTTTGACTTCTTGTTTGCTCCAACAACAATATTTTTTGCTTTCCATATCCGATGTAAAGCACGTACAACAAAACATATTGTCAATATTCATCAAAATCGCCGAGATTTTTTTCGGATGTTGTCATGCTCATGTTTAATGTTTGAACTAAAACAGGAGCTGGAGATGCGGCTTTATGAGTACCTATATGTAAACTGTAAACAATATGAATATGCTCAGCTTAACTGTTGTAAATGCTGAAGTCAGATTTTATAATATAAAATTGAGTAGTTGTTACAACCTTAGTAAATAAATTATGATATTCTAAACACTGCCATATTTATCTTGCTTTATAATATTATAAACACCACAAAATAATAATCTGTGGTGTATAAATTTCATCAGTTAACACATTCGGTGCCACCGACTCGCGAACAAAATGAACGTGAACTCGCATGGCGAGTCGGTTAGTGGCACCGAATGTGTTAAGAGATGCTTAAAGATATGCTTAGCTTTAAACAAATAATTTAAAATAAATATAATGTGCTCTTAAAAATAACAATAGGTATTCCTATCCTTACAAGGATCGAAGATATAATGTGAGATAAATTATTTTATTTATTGTATTTAACATTTGTCTACTTTCAAGATACGATTTGTCATTTTTAGATACTTCTAATAAAATTTGCATATGCAGAGAGTTGTAAAAGAGCTAAATAAAGTTAAAATTATTAAATAATTGCGAGATATTTAAATGATTTGTGATTAGTTAGTGGTGCTGAAAATTGAAAGTTAAAATATATGATTACGGTCAAAAACGTATCTAGCTTTATATTATAATAGTTGATCAATGATCTTTTTATAATATTATCAATATATACTTCCACGTTATCTTATATTTATTATATAATTAACTACTCAAAACATAATTAAAGGACTCTAGTCAAAGTTAGAAATTTTAACAAATAACATGATGTAAATCATTTTTATTATTAAGATATAAGGAGCACATCAATAATGTAAAATTATGATGGCACTTCATTTGGTTACCAAAAGTGGCTGGCCACTAAAAATTTATACACTTTACACTCACAATTAATAACTATACGACCCACTATCTTATAGGTAATGTATTTTATAAAATGTTAAAAGCGCACATCTTTTTATTAATATAAGTAATTATTATAATTTACAGTATAATAATTTATTTTTTGTTACAAACATTTTATTTACTGTGCTTACGGACATTGATAACACATACCAGGGACCAGTGATTGGTTTGTTGAGATTTCTTTATGTTTCTTCTCTGTACCTAAGGATATAATATTATTGTATGTAATTATACATTTTCTAGTCATTATTTATTTTCCAAATGCATAATAGAATAACATGCCTAACGATACCGTTTGTACGAAAAGGAATAATAAGCACTCATTTTTAATAAAAATATTGGATCTAATAGAAATTAAAATGGACATTGTAAACATTTCAGCACAAAAAAAATTGACAATCGGACACATTAAAAATTGAAATGTATTTTTAGAAATAATAAATAATGGTTAAACTACACTATGTTTTATTTTTTTATGACTATGAAATATGAATGCAGTTTATTATTTCAATGATTTCTTTAATATCCCAATTAAAGTAATCCATCAGTGGTTTATTCCAAGTGAGGCCAATGTCCAAAATTACTTTTACGGTTTACCGGTTTCTCGATGTACCATCCCTATAATTTATTGTCAAATATGTCACTGTCATCTGCAACTGACGTTAACTATGAACAGCTGAGAACTGTCACACGACTGGCTATTTTTGGTTAGAATTTGTGTAGTTGTTAGAGTTTTAAAAACAATTGTAAAGTTAAACTTCTCTCTATCAAAGTTCTATTATTAAGCTAAAATAATTAACTATCACAACCATGACAAAACCTCGGCCTTGTGGATGCAAGGGTTGCAGAACGTGCCTAGTTTGCGAAACTGAATACGGCGCTGACAAAATGAAGCTGCAACTGGACTTGGATACGAGTAAAGGTTATGTTTACTGTCCATTTTGCAATAAAGCATGGAAGGGCTGGGACATGGACCTGTACAAACAGCACCCGAACCACGAAGGAGATTCCATCGACTACCCCGGCGTTTACATTCAGCTTGACTTCATATCTGAAACAGAACACGATTACCTCATGAAACACATAGATGAGATGCCGTGGGACACGTCGCAGAGCGGTCGACGGAAGCAGAACTTCGGTCCAAAGACAAACTTTAAAAAAATGAAAGTCGCAGTGGGTAATTTTGACGGGTTTCCCGAGTTTTCCAAATTCATACACGATAAATTTGAATCAGTTGAATTGCTGAAAGACTATGGTGTGATAGAGCAGTGTTCTTTAGAGTATGATCCGAGTAGAGGAGCATCTATAGACCCGCACATAGACGACTGTTGGATATGGGGTGAGCGCATAGTGACAGTGAATTGCCTCTCTGATTCTGTTCTAACCATGACACCATACTTAGGGAATAGAACCAAGTACAACTTGAAATGTGCAGAGGAATACAGTCCTGTAGTTAGTGATGGCAAAGTTTTAAAGAATGATGACAATGTTAAGGCCGTTATTGAAGCTTGTATGCCTGAGAATGTTTTGGATGTTATTGTGAGGATACCAATGCCTAGGTAAACTTATTTTCCTTATCTTAAATTCATCATGTAATAGATAACACTTGTGTATATTAAAATAAATTACCTCATATGTGAGGATTATTATGTATTAGTATTTATGAGTCAGTATCAAGTCTCATGGTGACAATGCTATTTAGTTACAAGTGATGTAATTTTGCATAGGACTTAAATTTTAGTCCAAGGTCTTAAAGAGTCTAGGTCATACCAGATCTCACCAATACCTACTGTATTAGGTATAATCAATAACTGAAGAACACATAAAACAAATTTAAAAGCATAAGAAACTATAATTCAAGCTTTTCTCTATTTTATTATGAGCATACAGCAAATTTTTTTATATAGTATAAATCTTATTCTACAAATTCAAATATGCGAAAATATACTTATCTAATAAAACAATAATTTAATTCCAGCCGATCCCTAATAGTCCTGTACGGTCAACCACGCTACCACTGGGAGCATGCCGTCTTGCGAGATGACATAACCTCTCGACGAGTCTGCATTGCTTACCGAGAGCTCACACCTACGTACCTGCCTGAAGGAGAATGTGAAAATTTAGGACAAGAGATACGGAAGAGATCGAAAGTCTATTGGGACCATCGGGTCAAGTTTCCGAGTATTAACGGAGCTGAACAACTTGTTAATGGTACACATTAGTATCTTTCATATAAGTTGAGAATAAGCTATTTAACATTGTGCCTACCAACCTGGCACTGTCGACCTCTGTGGTGCGGTGGGCTAATAACCGCTTGCAACACAGAAGGTTGCGGGTTCGATTCCCGTATGGGAAAAATGTTTGTGTGATCCACAAATATTTGTTTCTGGTCTGGGTGGTTTTCAGTATCTATTATAAGTATGTATTTATTACAAAAAAAGTATTTATGTATTATATCTGTTATCTAACTACCATAACACAAGCATTAAGTTGCCTAGCTTAGGGTTAGGTGGCGCTGTGTGAAATATTCTGAAATATTGAAGTAGTGATGTGATGGTCTTTCACAGTTGGCAAGTTAACAAAAATGAACCTTATTTTGAACTATTTACGTCATCATTTATAACGAAGTCTTACACCACATCAGTACATAAAGGTTAACAAAATGCTTGTGTAGTGAACAATATGTATTATCTTTTTATATTTGACACTGAAATATAAGGAGATGGCCTGCCTGATGTTAATAGGTTACCATCATCTATAAAGTCTACAACACAGTGATGCTAACACAGAGTTGGTCATTTTCAGTATTGATAGTTGTCAAGTGGGTAAGCACCCCATGAATGAAAGTAAAATTGGCAACCTGAATCATTTTGAGGAACATTATGTTATGCATAAGTATTCTCTGTTATAAGTTTTGATTTATCACAGTATATTTATCAGAAAGCATCGCATCGCATCGCATTAAGATATCTAGTTCATTAAGCTACTTTGTATTTGTTTGGTTTGCAATAAAGAATTATTCTATTCTATTCTATATTTGTTTTTGCATAGTAATTTATTATAGTAAGTAGTTTTTCATTAATTATAAGATTCCTTTAGTAAATAAATATCCAGTTGTGATAAATTAAAACTATATAATGAAAGTTATCAAGAAGTAACTATAATAGGTATCCACGGGAATTAATAAATTATAATCTTTCCAGTCTGATTTAGAGCGCCAACTTTGATGGGATATATCTTTAGTATGTAGTAATTTCAGTGATCACACATGTATGAAATATTTAGTACTCTTAGTTTAAATCCATCAATGCTTTTCATTATTTGATTATTTATTTAAAATGTGATAAATTAACTGTGTGACCATAAAAACATGCAAAATAAATATACATTATGTATTTTTATTGATCATCTGAACGATATTCTATTATAAATTTTAACTAATATTGTTCAAAAAAATAGAACTATTCGTTTTTGCAGAATGTTTATAAATTAAATGTAAATTACTATTATTATTTATTTAATATATTAATTTATTTTGAATTCTGCTTTTAATTTATGATTACGATTTTGTCTAATCCGCTGCGTTAATTGGTGGGTGTGTTTCCACTGACGCAGAGCTTGACTAGAATTAAGCTTACGTCAGACTGAGGCGGTAAAGCGAACGCGATCCGGGACGGAATTTTTGTGATGTTCGAATTTGTACGTAACCTGTCACTTATACAGCGAACGCGGGCAGGAATAAAACAAGTGAACTTTAAAAAAAACTTTTTAAAAACAAGCTTTTATTGCATTGTCATCCGATTTATACATGTATGCAAAATTTCAGCTCAATCGGACACCGGGAAGTGGGTCAAATTAAACTTTCAAGATTTGATTACAGACAGACAGACAGACAACAGACAGGTGAAAGTAAATAAAAGCTTGTAATGAGATCGCGACCGCTTTACCGTTCCGTCCCGCCTCAGTCTGACGCATAGATAATACATAGGTCTGACGTAAGCTTTATCACAGTGCACTGGGATGGAGTTGTCAAAAAACTACCCTACTGTCAAAGAGTATTATAATATATAGGTAACCTACTGTGATTGTGTCTTAAATTTAAATATAAAAGATACGGTACTCGCAAATGGACCGCTCCAATAAGGTTCATGCACACAATTTTACGGCACGCATAATCGGTACGACTCAGTGCGACAACAGACTCTTTCCAACTTAGTAGGCCCAAGTGTGGCTGTAGCAATAATAGCGCATACACACGCCGTATTTATTTTATTTATTTCCATAAAATGTATTCCTTACCATATTTAACTCCTTTTAGATGTTTAATTACCAGTTTATCACAATGGTCTTAAAAACTTACAAAATTAATTTTTAATTAATATTCATAAAACCGGTTCTCTTCCCAAGTCAGAGATTAGAACTGAAACGTTTTATTTGTAAATGAAAATGACCCCAATTTTTATTTATACACTGATAACAATATTTACCTGCAGTTTCAGGAACATGACCTACATTCTTTTTGATAATGATAATAATACTGGGCTAAACTAATAGAATGTAAAGAAAATATTTCTATTATCTCACACCTACTTATATTATCTTTCAACTTTGTGAATGACCTTGCAGATTCTGGACCAAATTCCATTTTTTTTTGCTATCCCCTACTGTCAAATTTTAACAAAAAAGTTTAAAAAGCCTTGAAAACCCATATTGGACTAGCAATGAGGCAGCATAGACTGAATAAAAAGGAAAAAAAGGCACTTGTGAAAAATTACACATAATTCATAACATAGAAAAGTAAATAAAAAACACTTTTTATTATAAAAATATATGTATTTACTTTCATTATATTTACAACGCAAGGGTTATAATATTATACCAAACTAAAGAATAAATTATTTGTATTTACGTATATTTTTCTGAGTGCATGTACCTACATACTACATAACATACTTAATGCATATTTAAGACTGTTTTCCCACAGCATTGCACTTCGGCGTACGCGTGACTCTTTTTTACAAGCTTTTATTTACTTTCACTTGTCTGTTGTCTGTCTGTCTGTCTGTCTGTAATCAAATCTTGCAACTTAAATTTGACCCACTTCCCGGTGTACGATTGAGCTGAAATTTTGCATGCATGCATAAATCGGATGACAATGCAATATTATTATGACATGGAGCTGATCTGATGATGGAGCTGGGAGGTGGTCATAGGAACTCCGTAATAAACGACGTAACCCCATCGAGTTTGGGCTCATTTGATTCGTCTTGACGAGTACTTTATGATGCAAGATGATAATAATAATTAAAGCTTGTTTTTAAAAAGTATTTTTAAAATTTCACTTGTTATTCATTTAACCACGATCTCGCGCGATGTTAAGCGACGATACGGCCGTAGATGGTAACAAACTAAACCAAAAGGGCGGGATAAATCCCTCCCTGGCTGCAGATTATTACATTGTACTTATACAAATTATCGATATGCATAGAAAGTACGCTTAGTAAAACTGCACCGCACAGTTATGTGTTTTTTTACGTTAAAATGTACCTACGCGATACGCGACAGAGTGCAGTAGAAGTGGGGTAATCGTCTTATTGGAAAATATAATTTAATTTATAAGTAAGTATAAAACAAATTACGTACTTATAATGAAAAAGTTAGACGTTCGGAATAAACGTGGTATGAATCCTTCCCACCAACCAACTTTCCAACTCTTTTTGAGTTCCAACTTTTTTGTAATGAATGATGAGTGTGATGATTTTAAATATGAGTTTTTAATATTTTACGCGGCACTGGAGGCCTGTTCCTCAATATACACGTGGTTCTCAGCTTTCTTCATGGCCTCCTCAGCGTCCCTCGCCATTATGAACTGCTCCCTGATCTTCCACATTTGGAGCGCGCGCCGGCTTTTCATCTTCCTGATGCATCGGGCCAAGAGCAACGCGAATATTATGCCCAACAACTGGAAATGTAGGAAATAAACTATTAATTTAAAAGAAAATAAACTGACTTCTAATATGTAGCTTTCAGTTAAGCCATGCGGCATGACATGTTTTTGTTAATTGCATAGACCAAAACACGAGCTGGAGACGCAGATTTAGTAGGATAAAATGCTTGTTAAATTCATATCTTGTAAATTATTTAACCGATTTTAATGAAACTTCGAAAATAATTAGTTACGTGTATAAAGAAAGCGCCCCTAATGTTTAGCAGTACCGCCTGCCCATTACCCATTACAGTGTTACCGCGGATATTTGAAAGTTATGTACAAACTAGCTGGGCCCAGCGCTGTCCCTGTCTTACTTGACCGGGTCCAATACTAACCCGGAGAATGTTGTTCCCAGGGCCGGTTTTAACATTACCAGCGCCCTGGGCGAGATTTCTACGGCGCCCCCTAAAAAGCAATTCAAACCCATACTAAAAACGAAAAAGGAAAAAATTCCAGAGCTCCGAGAAAATTTTAAATTTTTCAGCACGAATGATGTGCGTTAAGCTTGCTTCGAGTGGTAAAGAAACTAAATAAGTATTCTTATTTGTAAAAGCGCGAGCAGCTCGCTGCGAGCGCCGCGAAAATTTAGATTTTTGAAGTGAAAACTTCTTTAGCGGCGCTGAGCACTTTTTTGTATGGGTAAAAACTTTCAAACTCGCGTCAGGGTCACGTGATGCTGATCGAAAAAGCGTAAGATCGAGGGGAAGGGAGAGGAACTAGTATCTCTCACTCTTTCTACCGTGCTTGAGTGTGCTGCTCTGTGAATTTGGTATGTCAAATGATCGCAATTTTAGCACAACGAAATACAAATCTACTATTGATGCGGTCTTTATTAGACACTTAAATAGGTTCGAATCAAAACTGTTTGTTTCTTACTTCAGTTATCATAAACCAATTGTATCAGTTGTAAAAATTTGGGATGATGATTCTGATAATAACGATGGTGTAAAAGTCGTCGAAATTATGGATGGAAGTTGATTTTTCTGAGAGATAAAATTTAATGTTATATATAAATAACGATATAATATTATAAATAACAACATATAAATTGTCATATTTGTGTACGATAGCGCAATAAATAAACATTGTATTCTACCTCATAAATGATAGTATTTTTATACTTATAATTAAACACAACGTTAATATTGAAGTTTTCACTTCTGCCGGCACTCCCGGAGTGCTACCTTTTTTTCAACACGAATGATGTGCGTTTAACTTGCTTCGAGTGGCAAAGAAACTAAATGTCCTTATTAATAAAAGCGCGAGCGCCGAGAAAATTTTGAATTATTCAGCACGAATTTTGTGCGTTTAGCTTGCTCCGAGCGACAAAGAAACTAAATAAGTATTTTTATTTATAAAAGCGTGAGCAGCTCGCTGCGAGCGGCGCGAAAATTAGGATTTTTTTAACACGAATGATGTGCGTTTAGCTTGCTTCGAGTGGCAAAGAATCATAATGTCCTTATTTTTAAAAGCGCGAGTTACTCGCTGCGAGCTCCGAGAAAATTTTGAATTTTTCAGCACGAGTGATGTGCGTTAAGCTTGCTTCGAGTGGCAAAGAAAGTAAATGTTCTCATTTATAAAAGCGCGAGCAGCTTGCTGCGAGCGCCGAGAAAATTTTGAATTATTCAGCATGAATGTTGTGCGTTTAGCTTGCTCCGAGCAGCAAAGAAACTAAATAAGTATTCTTATTTATAAAAGCGCGAGCAGCTCGCTGTGAGCGCCGAGAAAATTTATATTTTGTTCAGCACGAATGCTGTGCATTTAGCTTGCTTCGAATGTCAAAGAAAGTCAATTTTCTCCAACTCCCTGTAACTCCCTTACTTTTTCTGCAAAAACGTGGTCCCAAACTCACACCACTAAATTATAATACTCACGCGACACACGGACATTGATAAGGCATAACCATGCTAAATTTATTTTCTGTACATGAACTCGCCCATTCATTCATTTGGGGTGTCATTTTACTTAGTCGGATAGTGTTGAGTGAAACAGAAATATTCAATCAACATGTGCAAACGGGATGGACAAAACGAAGGAGTACAAATTTAATAAGAAAAAACTAAAATAAAAATGGCAACATTCTACCTATTTCTTTCAAACTACTTCTGTCAAATTTGACAAAAAAAAAGTAAACAATAACATGTTCGTATTTTTAGTGATTAATAAGTTATTTCGAAGATTTTTCACAATAATGTTGATGAAAATGAATAAAATAATCCGTGGCGATGCTTGCCAAATGAATTACAAAATGTATATATACGGCGTATACAGCAGTTGCAAATAGAAAAGTGTTTGCTGCTTTGACTAAGTGTTTCTAAGAGAACAGCGTATATCTCAGGTACGTTTAAGTTAGATTAACAGTACATCATCAAGCTCATTGAATCTTATCATTGAAAACGTAAAATAATCGTTATTTTGTCCATAAATAACTATTTTGTGTTATATATTTGTTTACAACTAAAGTCATAAAATACATTATAGTATGACTGAAATTTTTTGATACTTTTCATATTGTCCAAGTTTAATGATGATATTATGTGTATGAAAAATTGCGTTTTAGGGTTCCGTACCCATAGGGGAAAACGAGACCATATAACTAAGACTTCGCTGTCCGTTCGTCTGTCTGTCTGTCATCTCACGAACCGTGATAGTTAGAAGGTTGAAATTTTCACGGATGTATTTTTGATGCAATACTATAAATAGAATAAATTAAAAAAGGGGCTCCCAAACAACAAAGTGCTTTTTTCCGTTTGTTTTTGTATATATGAGATGTTTCAAGAAAGAGTTCAATTCAAACGAGTCCGACTTGCACTTGGCATTTTTATTTTGTTTTAATGTCTATAAGATGTCCCTACGTACAAGTACAAATACAATTGCTTTATTTGGGAATTTCTTTTAACATTATATTCATGGCACCTTTTTTGTTTTTTTTTTTAATGTGATGAAGTAGAAGACGGGCAAGACGCTCTCCTGATATTAAGAGATAACGGCTGCCCATAATCAGTACAGTATCACCTAGGATTTCACAATTATGTGAAATTCTAGGAGCACTGCACCAACGCTTCTTACTCAAGAGTCATAAGATGTTAAGACTCTTTAGCCCAGTAATTTCACTAGCTACAGTGCCCTCCTACCGAAGCACAGTAATATTTGCACATCACTGCTCAGGCGGTAGAATAACTGGCACTGTTGGGGTACCCACCTAGACGACCTCCTGCAAAGGAAGTCTACCCCCGGTAACACCTATTTTACTGTTACCATACTGGTACGCCTTTTTTACTTTTAAAAGATGATATTAATCTTATTTATTTTGTATTTTCTAGGCGAATCGAAATCATCAGTCAGAAAATTTGTTTTGGAAAGTATTAAAAATAAAGGAAAATGCCCGCCTACGAGACATCGAAAAGACCACCCCACCGCAAAATAAAGAATTGGATTACCCTATATAAACGATTTATTACTTTATTTTATGTATTTTTAATATTATATTTGTGTCATATAACACATCGTCTTTTATTATCATTTTATAAAAGTATCATTATTAGACGCATGTCTGTTTTATGTGAAGCATGTGTGTTACTTTTTCGCGCCAGAGCTACTTATCTGATTAAACAGAGGTCAGTGACCAAGTACAGTAGCGATTTTTTTAAAAATAATTAAAGTATCAAAATTGTTTATAGTTAAATTCGGTATTGCCATACGGGTAACTCAAATATATTATTTTATGTCAGACTAGGGTAACCTTGGTATGCTTGAAACAAAACGAATATCTCATCAACCATGCGTTCGACAAGGTAATGGCAAATTTGCCAAATTTGGTACAGAGGTAGTTAGAATCCCCAAAAAGGATATGGAATAAGTTTTATCGGTTTGTACGACAAATGTCCAAAATCCAAATTGTCCAACTAGTATTAATGTCCAATACTAATTTGGTCAAACACTAATTTGGTCCAACATGGCTTACGTCCAACTAGGAAAAATGTCCAACACGAATAATTTCCAACATGAATTTGGTCCAAAATGAAATATCTCCAATTAAGAATAATGTCCAACACGAATTGGTTTATTTCTGACGCTGTCATAGAAGAAATGAAAGGTCTTAGGAAGATCTACCTTTCAGATGACAGCTGTCAAACTTGAAATATCAAAATCTGGAAGATCTTCAGTTTTTTCATTTCTTCTATGACAACGTCTGCTTAGGACGAGTATTTTTCGAGATATTGACGTTTCAAGTTTGACAGCTGTCATCTGAAATGACAATCTCTCCAAGACCTTTAATTTCTTCTATGACAGCATCAGCCTAAGACGAGTATTTTCCGAGATATTGACATTTCAAGTTTGACAGCTGTCATCTGAAATGAAGATCTCTCCAAGAACTTTAATTTCTTCTATGACAGCATCAGCCTAAGACGAGTGTTTTCCGAGATATTGACATTTCAAGTTTGACAGCTGTCATTGCATTGGAAATAAAGATTGTTCACTACGTGACACTTTTTATAGGACTACGGGATTAGCTATTGATAGAACCACGGATAAAATAAAACTTTATTGGACATTTTTACGAATGGACGTTTTAGAATGGACCATTTTCAAATTGGACCTTTTTACGATTTGACATTTTTATGAGTGAACTATTTTCCGAATAGGCATTTGTATGATTGAACGTCTATAATATTTGTCATTTTTCATAATTGGACATTAGTCGTATAAACCTGGGCTTTCGATCGGTGTCGGCTCGTGCGGTGATAAAAGCGCGATGCCAGAATCAGGTCGAATCAGGCCGAGCCGGGGGGGCCGGGTCAGGTGAATTCTTCACTTTAGAGGTTTTTTCTTTCTTTCTTCAGACTTTTATAAAAGTCATTATTGATTTAATTCAAAAACAAATGCTCTTATTTATTGTACAAAAATAAACATTTTTGTAGCGGGGGTGAAGCCGTGGGTTTAGCTAGTAAACAAAATAAATATAACGTTACCTAATCGAATGCGAATGCAATGAACGACAAAAATAACATTGTTTCAGCCATGCCTAGTTTACCCTATATTTTTATGTATTTTATGTCAACTAAAATCGAAATTATATAATTTGGTTTAAAATAATATTTGTTAGCTGTGATAAGTTTTTCCTGCTTTTTACTGCCTTCTTTCCATTTTTACACCAATTTACCACACAAGAGGTCATTTTTGTCCGTTAACTATATTATTTTGGATATTTTTAAAAATCAAACGATGCGTGCATCTGTCGCTGAGCGCGTTGTGTGACTGAGCGGCGGGTGAGTTGTACTTTTTACGCCCCGCCCATATAGTTGTACTTTGCGTTGAATCACTTTTTGAGCTGTGTTCGACTTCTATTATTTCCCTAATTCGTTGATTTTCTCATTTATAAAAGCGCGAGCAGCTCACTGCGAGCGCCGAGAAAATTTTGAATTTTTCAGCACGAATTATGTGCGTTTATCTTCCTTCGAGTGACAAATAAACTAAATGTTCTTATAAAAGCGCGAGCAGCTCGCTACGAGCACCGAGAAATATTGAATTTTTCAGAACGACTGGGGCGCCACGGGCGCCCCATTATAGAGCCTGTTGCGCCTGGCGCCCCTTTTATCCGGCGCCCTGGGCGGTCGCCCAACCGCGCCCTACCCTAACGCCGGCACTGGTTGTTCCCATATTCAAGTAAGTGATACTTCATTAATATAATGATTTGATCAAACTTTCATAAAATAGAAGTGCCTGAATAAAAAAATAAAGCGGCCAAGTGCGAGTCGAACTCACCCATGAAGGGTTCCGTAACAGCAAGTAACATAATATAAAAGTTTTTGTAGTTCGTTGTAACTAAAATTGCGATTTACGATTTATGACGTTTTAAAAAAGAACTAATTATTAGATCTCGTTCAAATTAATTTTTGGTTTCAGTTCTAAGTATGGGGAGCCCCAAAAATTTATGGTTTTTTTCTATTTTTGTGTGAAAATCTCAATGCGGTATCTCAATGCGGCAAAAAAAAAACCAAGTTTCAACAGTATAGTTCTTATTTTACCCGCTGTGCAGTAGCCTATATGTTATTCCAAGATTAAAGTATCTCTATACGAAATTTCAGCTCAATCGGTGCACCCGTTTAGACATGAATAAGTAACTTACATGCAAACTCCCGAACATTCCCCTTTATAATATTTGTGTGATTCCTACAGTCGTCATCCAGTGTCAATCAATCGCAGCGAAATATTGAGTAAGGTAACCAACCTAGACGGGATCTCCCATTGAGAAACTATCATAATTAATTTATCAAACAAAGAGAAGAATGAATCATCAAAATTTCATATTTATTATCGTTAATTAGGTGCAAAAATAACTTATCTTTAAGTATCGAAGCGATAATGTTTCCAAAGTACATATACGTATAAATTTTAAAAACAACAATCATCTCTAAAATTGGTAACATTTATTTTAGGTAGGATGTTTAAGTAGATAAACGTTAAACCAATTATACAAAGGGAGTTTATCTTTATTGATAACAGCGTAGTTCCCAGTACTTATTAATTACTAAGTATTAGGTAATCCATTCACGCATACGCAGGGTAGGGCTTCTTTCAGCACCGAAAGGTGGAAGTATCAGCCCATACGGACACCGAAACCTACAACGATGCTCCACCGGTTAGAGTCCGCTATTATTGCATTCTCACATGAACCCACCGACACCGAGCAGTAAAATTTAGTGTAAAGATCACCCCTTGATTTTTGAGAGTTACCCCTATTATAATTCCTCCTTGTCATTTGAGACTCCTGAGCTATTGAAAGTGGATTTACTTACGTTAATAAACATAACAGACACGCCAAGCACGCCAATAACAGTAGCATTCTGCACCAGCACATCAGCTAGGGCAGCCTTACACGGAGTAGCCCACAGCCTCGAGCAGAACACCTCTCCGGAGGTAGCGCAGCATGAGCTCGGGATCACCATGGTCACGAAGTCACCGTAGATGTTCTCCTTGGAAACCACCACGGTCGAGTGGTTGCTGGTGAACTCCATGCCCATGTAGTCTAAGTAGGAGTAACCTCCGCAGCAGCTCAGCTGGAAAATTGGATTTGGTATTTGAGAACAAGGACTTAGAATATGTTTAGCGGAATAATCTTTTAGAGAAACTATGCCAACTCAAACGATAAAAACCAAGACAAATAATTCTACTTTAAAATCATTCTCAGCTCGATTACAATGATGGAATGGCAAGCCGCCCCTAAAATTATATACAAAGTAGGTACATTTTAAAAGTTTTAACTTTTTTTCTAGAGGTTGTTTTTCAAAATTTTAGGCTCTATCTGTGGCTGTCACGGTAACGGTTAGGGATGAAACTTGTTACAGTTAATGCAACATTTTTTTAATCATCAAAGTCTTAGGTTAAAACCGTGCCGATTAACGAGTTGGAGAGTTCAGCCTGTAAACTTCATACTATAAAATAACTGATTTTACCTAGGTTTCATAACATATATGAAAAACAACAGTAGATATAGCGTAGTACCTCTATAGCAGCATAGAACTATTATCTATTTCCATATCATGAAGGTAGTATATCAACGATTGTTTTGCGTATCACTAAAATTTATTTAAACAGCAAATTGACTTACCCTAGTTTGAATGGCATCCATCTCGACCTGTATTTCAGGGTCGGTTGCGTAGTTGTTAACAGGGAAGTACATGTACTTGACGACCTTCTCCTCGCCCAGAGTGAAGGCTACGATCACTATCACCAGTTGGAAGATCAGGATGACGGCTAGGAAGAACGCGTACTGAAAATATTAGTGAAGATTTTGAATTCGGTATTTTTAACATAATTGGAGAAATTGAAATTGTTTTGTCTCTTTAAAAATACTGTGGTTACGCCGAGCCGCGACAATAGGTAGGTACCTACTCAATAGGTAGGATTTTCATGCTAAAAGCACACGTTAGCAAACAAAAGTTAAGATTGACTTAAACTTTGATTCTTAGTCACACAGCGGGTAGTATAATACAATAACTTCAAGCGATTTTCACAAGTTACTAACTTAACTAATGCGAAACCGGGGGTTTTCCGGGGGTAGACTTCCTTTGCAGGAGGTCGACTAGGTAGATACCCCAACAGTGCCAGTTATTCTACCGCCTCAGCAGTGATGTGCAAACATTGCTGTGCTTCGGTAGAAGGGCACTGCAGCTAGTGAAACTGGGCTGAAGAGTCTTAACATCTTATGACTCTCAAGTAAGAAGCGTTGGCGCAATGCACTGGGTAGCATTGTACTAATAATGGGCAGGGTTATCTCCAAGTTATCTCTTACCATCAGGAGAGCGTCTTGCTCGTCTTCTTAATTCGTTGTATAAAAAAAACTAATGCAAAAAAAAAGTATTTTAGAACCTTCAAAATGAAAATTTCATGTGTGAAGAACCTATAGTAGATATCTGATTTTCAACTTACAAAAGATTACCAAATTTAAAGTTTACTCCAAAAAAGTTACTTACAAAATTGACCATGCAGGTGCTCTGTTTCAAGCTTCCAAAGAATCCAAACAGCGACACCACAGTCAGGATGAGGCCCAGGAACACGCACAGAACTGACGGCGTGACGAAATGGCCGCTGATCGCGTTCTCGTAGAAGAAAGTGAAGCTGTGGAAGTGGGAGTACACGGAGATGCCTAGCACGATCATTAGTGCTGCGATCAGCTGGAAAATGAGTCAAATATTTTTTTATTTGGAATTTTTAATTCAATTCTATATGACACAAACTCACACACAAATTAGAGAGAGCGGAATAAAAATAAAAGGACTAAGGATTAAGAGCGGAAATAACATAAGTATTGATATCATCATTACAGTTGCTTCCCGCTTCTGTATGTCCCTATGCTTATATCTTTAAAACTACACAACGGATTTTTATGCGGTTTTCTTTAAGAGCGTACATATATATCGAGTGACGCTCTCTCGCTCGCACAATTTAACGAATTTTGAAATATAAATTGATGGAATTAATTTATTGAAAATTCCTCTAGACCAGCCCTCCATAATATTATTGCACACATTTTAAAAGTGTTTTCAGTTTTATATATTAGAAATACTAGACTATGCTATATTGTTGGTGCAATGAGATATGATTAGTGCAAATCCTTTATGAAATGCATGCAGTTGATAATGTTAAATGTTTACGTTTCATAATGTTTTTCAACATTTCCATAGTTTGTATACGTGTATCAATGAGATAAAAAAGCGGCTTATCTCTCTAAGTATTTAATCTATACTTCATACTTCCCTTTTCTAGAGTCAGTAACTAGTCATACTTGTAAAAGGTTGGGACGAAAACTGTAAAAGACGATTATTACAAGCTTTTATTGATTTTCACCTGTCTGTTTTCTGTCTGACTGTGATCAAATCTTGCAAGTTTAATTTAACCCACTTCCCGGTTTCCGATTGAGCTGAAATTTTGCATACATGTATAAATCAGATGACAATGCAATATTATTATGACATTGAGACGATCTGATGATGGAGCTGGAAGGTGGCCATAGCAATTCCGTAATTAAATGACGCAACCCCATCGAGTTTTGGCATATTTGATTCGTCTTGACGAATACATTGATGCTAGTGCTAGATGGTAATAATGTAATAAAAGCTTGTTTTTAAAAAGTTTTTTTAAAAATTTCACTTTTACTTGCTAGGGGAGTGTCTTCATTAGATCTTCAGTGATTCATCTTCATTAGATATGACGGATGATAGAATAGAATGGAAGAGGAAAACGTCCTACCGTGTGCCGACCCTACCTTATGTGGGATAAGGGCAGGAAGAAGATGTGTACACCTACATAAAATAGAAGATTAAAATAGACTTTATGATATTAAACCGAACGTCCTTATCGATTTGAGAGATTTTTATCCAACTTTAAAAAAGTAGATTTTTTCATAAATTAAAGAAAAATAAATTCACCCCAATGAGTAAAAAAATGGAGATGTACGTCGTACCTTGATTTGAGTGTAAAATTAATATCATAACAATTTTAATGTAGGTACGTTTATTTTTGATTTTTATTAGCGTTAGCTGTTGAGAAAAATAATAAACACACTTGTTTTAACATGCAGGCATTAATTCTATGACGACAACAATAGAAATAAATATTTATTTGTTTTTATTTAATCATTTTACATTTTATATCTGATCGACAAACTTGTCATTTCGAATTGCCCGTATTATGATCCATCTAGATAATGATGTGTTAGTCCTTCACTAAAATAGCTAAACAAATATATTTATCTAATGGTATTAACTAAGGTAAATAGCCATATATACATATACAGGGTTATTTGACCATAGCCATATAGCTAACATCATAAACAACCTGTATATCTACGGATACAGCTCAAAAGTTCTACAAATACGAAATGTAAAATAGGTAGGTACGGCGGTAATATAAGTTCCCTTTCACAGTTTTCATTATTAGTTAACAATTAAACTATTACCTATAATAAAAGCGAAATATATGTGTATAATTGGCATTATAATATGCCTTAACAAGGCAGCGGAATCTTCGTTTCTATAAAAATATCAAATTGGGAAAGAAAAATACTTCTTTTCCTCAGCGGGACAGACAACAGTTGATCTGTCCCGTCCAAATCTAGACGTCACGTTAGGCAAGTACTTTTATGTGAAAAGAGAGCCCTAATATTTTTAGGCTTTAAAGAATATTTTAGACTTACCAAAAACATCGCAGTGATAGTCAGCAACAGAAACCTGATTGATTTCATGTTGTACTCCTCTTCCGTTTTATTAATCTGCATTTTCTGCTCGTTCGGAGCCACCGTCATGTTTTACACTTGTTCCAATAAATATCTCAATAAATATTCTCTGCAGAACGTTCGTACGCGAAAGCCAGCGGATATCTGAAAGATAAAGCGCGATAAGCATTGTTGTGATAGTCCTTTAAACAGTGCCTTATTGCTTACAGGCCGGCTGATGCCTGTCTTATTGGACACTGATAAATGTAATAAAGAGAACAGCTACTTTGATGTGGAGTTGTAAAACTTTCTATCTTGTCGTCTCCAAAGAATTCCTAATTTGCATAAAAGGAAGTACATTCAATACTTAATATTCCTACCTTCTCGTTACTCGGATATCACAAAA
This sequence comes from Hemithea aestivaria, assembly GCA_947507615.1. Taxonomy (NCBI): domain Eukaryota; kingdom Metazoa; phylum Arthropoda; class Insecta; order Lepidoptera; family Geometridae; genus Hemithea; species Hemithea aestivaria. The sequence goes on from OX382331.1 coordinate 15,474,247, forward strand.
AATAAAATATAATTAAATATTACATTATACCTACCTATAGGTAAATGTACGAAAAAAAAAAGGTATTTTTATAGTTGATAGGACTTCGTTTATTACAGTCTTACCTTTTGGTTAGTGATACGACGTGGTCAAGGTACTGCCCACATGCCTATTAAAATACTAAACCTTCACATCCAAGTCGTCTTATCAAACAAGGTTTTCATAAAAAGAAATTCCTTTTGTAAAATATAATTTATTACTTGTTCACCTATCCTTATATTATTTCTTGAATAAATAAACGAGTAAAATCTATGACATTTTAAATGTAAAGAATGAATAATGAGAACAAGTCACTGCACTAACAATAGCTGCGCTACTAATTACTTAAATTCCGGAGCTCGACTAGGTGATTTACTAATTAGTAACATTATTAAGTACCTAGTACCAAAGGAGCTCTGCTAACTAATTTTAATAGAAATATGTATACTTTACCAAACAACTATGCGCACTTTTATATCCTGGTTTTATATAATTAAATGATTACCTACTGATATTATGACAGTATAAAACTCGTAGGCTAAGCAAAGTTGGAGTATCATTGTACCTGCACAAACCTGCAAATACGATGTTTATGGATTCGCCCTGCACAGGGAGTTCCACATAACCCCTAATGGGAGGGTACGCGCAACGCGTTTTTTCTCGTCGTTAGGAATGAAAATGTCCTAATGTTTCCGAAACTTACCAGGAATACTTCCAATGTTTCCGGAAATATAGGAAAACATTGCAGGAAACTTTCCAAAATTTCCAGATAACACTGAATTTTTGAATGCCATTTTTTTACTACTGGGTTTATTTTTGTTGTGTAATTATACTTATCTACAAAGAAAAAGTAAAAGCTATGATACTGGTAACTTATGATAGCTGAACCCATCATTTTTTTTTACTTACAATTATAAAGATTATAAACAACCAAAGAGGGCATTGATACAGACTGATATAAACATAATTCATATAATTCTGTTTAAAAAAAATTATGACAATCATCTAAAAAATTTTTTTTCGCTAACTGGAGTCTGTTATAGATGTATACCATTTTTTGTTTTGGCACCACCTTTCTAAATCTCGGTGTTTCTGAGATCCGTCGACCTGTTCCATCAGGGTGGTAGATGGCCGCCAGCTTTACATCCAAATTGACTTGTATTTCATAATTACGTCTGTCTACACGCGGAGCAAGTTCGGTGAATTTATTATAAAGTGCACAATCTCCTAACATTAGCTCACTAAGCAGCCAGATTATTACTTGTGAATCAGTCATTGCTCTGTTTCACCCTTTACATAAAGACACGTGTATATACTTTCATATGCACGAGAATAGGTCTATTTAACCCTTAATTACTCGCGGCAAAAAAGTAACACTAACGCTCGCGTGGGATGTATGCAACCCCAAAACATAATATGAAATAAAAAGCACTTATGACTTTTTTTATATCACATTTTTTTTTTATTTAGAATTAATTAACTTTATTAAACGGTTTTATTTAGCTTACTCCGTTTGTTTTATTCATTTTTCTTGGGTCAAATTTGGTAATTGAAATTTCACCGTCTTCCTGTCAACCGATTGATCTGAAATTTGGTATGCGCCTTTGGTTCTGGTGACAATACAATTATGTATATTTAATGTTATTGTTACGACGCTCGTTACAGTTGCAATCTCCCGACGACGCCGAGTCTTATAGGCAGCTCAATAGACGTATATCTAAGTCTTTGCGTCATGATCTGCGTCTCTTTAACACTAACCGTGTTAAGGAGACAATTGAGCGAAACCAAGGCTCCAAAGTGTTCGCAAAGGACAAGTCTATTGGGCAAAGCCAGCTGACGAAGCTGAAACGGGAAGATGGCAGCATAGCGTCGACCAAAGCAGAGGTTTTAGGGGAGATCGAGAGGTTCTATGGACAGCTTTACACTTCGGTCGCAAAGCCCGTTGACAGCTTGGTAGGAGATCCAAGAGCCAAACTGTCCCGACATTATACTGAAGATATCCCGGACATCAGTCTTTACGAGATTAGGATGGCCCTGAAGCAGCTTAAGAACAACAAGGCGCCGGGCGAAGACGGAATCACTTCAGAGCTTCTGAGAGCGGGTGGAACACCGGTACTTAAAGTCCTCCAGAAACTTTTTAATTCCGTCTTGTCCGATGGCAAAACGCCTGAGACGTGGAGCAGAGGCGAGGTGGTGCTGTTCTTCAAAAAAGGTGATAACAGCCTATTGAAGAACTATAGGCCCATTACGCTTCTGAGCCATGTTTATAAGCTGTTTTCAAGGGTCATCACGAACCGTCTCGAACACAGACTTGATGACTTCCAGCCTCCCGAACAAGCCGGTTTCCGAAGAGGCTTTAGTACCATAGACCACATTCATACGCTGCGGCAAGTTATACAGAAGACCGAGGAGTATAATTTGCCACTATGCTTAGCGTTTGTGGACTATGAAAAAGCCTTTGATTCGGTGGAAACATGGGCGGTGCTCGAGTCACTTCAGCGATGCCGTATTGACTATCGGTACATTGAAGTTTTGAAGTGCTTGTATAAGAACGCCACTATGTCAGTCCGAGTACAGGAGCAGAGCACGAAGGCGATTCCATTAAGAAGAGGCGTAAGACAGGGAGACGTTATCTCTCCGAAACTGTTTACTGCCGTAATGGAAGACACCTTCAAGCTCCTGGAATGGCAAGGACTTGGCATCAATATCAACGGCGAATACATCACTCACCTTCGGTTTGCCGACGACATCGTAGTCATGGCAAAGTCGATGGAGGAACTCAGCATGATGCTCGATGACCTCAACCGAGCTTCACAACGGGTGGGCTTAAGAATGAACATGGACAAGACGAAGCTTATGTCAAATGCCAATGTTGTGCCCACCCCAATATCTGTTGAAGGATCGGTACTCGAAGTTGTGGACTCGTATATCTATCTAGGACAAGTAGTCCGATTAGGTAGGTACAACTTCGAGAAAGAGATCAACCGCCGAATCCAACTCGGTTGGGCAGCGTTCGGGAAACTACGCAATGTCTTTTCGTCCGATATACCTCAGTGCCTCAAGACGAAAGTCTTTGATCAATGTGTGTTACCAGTGATGACTTACGGCACCGAAACGTGGTCCTTCACCAATGGCCTCATCTCGAAGCTCAAAGTCGCCCAGCGTGCTATGGAAAGGGCTATGCTCGGGGTTTCTCTACGAGATCGAATCAGAAATGAAGAAATCCGTAGACGAACTAAAGTCACCGACATAGCCCGGCGGATTAGCAAGCTGAAGTGGCAATGGGCAGGCCACATAGCGCGCAGAGCGGATGGCCGATGGGGTCGAAAAGTGCTCGAGTGGAGACCACGGACTAGCAAACGAAGCGTAGGACGTCCACCCACAAGGTGGACAGACGACCTTATAAAGGTCGCCGGAAGACGCTGGATGCAGGTCGCTTCCAACCGGTACATATGGAAGTCCAAAGGGGAGGCCTATGTTCAGCAGTGGACGTCCAATGGCTGAGATGATGATGATGATGAATGTTATTGTAAATCCAAGATGGCGGCCGCTACAAAATGGCGGATAACGTATTTTTTTTAATCCCATCAATATGGGTATCAAATGAAAGGACTTGACAAGTAGAATACAGTGCACTATACAAAATCAAAATCCAAGATGGCCGCCGCTACAAAATGGCGGATAACCTATTTTTTTTTTCAATCCCATCAATATGGGTATCAAATGAAAGGGCTTGACAAATAGAATACATTGTACTAAAAAGCCTAAAAATAAAAAAGGTAAAAAAAGTTTTTAAGTTAAACGGTTTTATTGTAAATATGTACTAAAAGCTAAAAAAATAAAATCGTGAGGCACGTCAAATATCTAAATCTCTAATGAACATTTTCACTGAAAGTTGTAGATATTTGACGTGCCTCACGATTTTATTTTTTTAGCTTTTAGTACATATTTACAATAAAACCGTTTAACTTAAAAACTTTTTTTACCTTTTTTATTTGATACTCCACCTCTGGACGTGGAGCCAGGGTCTTGAAGATCAGCATTTCTCTTTTGTCATTTTTGTATGAAATGGAGTATTTGTGAAATTCTAGATCGACTTTTTTTTTCTTTAAATTTTAAATTTTCTTTTGTCGTGATGTAGTGAATTTTGCTCTTGTAAATGTCATGGACTTTGATACCAGCAACATAAATATTGGTATAATACAACCTTTAGCCATCTTTTTGTACTTCTACCAACACTTATTTATTAAAAATTGAACCAATTTGGAGGTCTAAAAGTAATTTTTGTGATATTTTGTAAGTCAAAAAAAGTTGCATCAACACTCGCGTGGGGCAATATTTGCCCTAGACGCGATCTCTGGACCCAACCACTTGAAACAAAGCTGTGCACGCAACTAATTCAGGTAGAGGGAAGGTATTTAGGCAGCTACACAAGACGGCGTTCCGTTAAATTTAAACATGGTGGAGTTATTACACTTTAAAACCTCACTGGGGTGAAATATGCCCCATGCGAGTAATTAAGGGTTAACGAAGTTAAACAAAAATACAATGTTTTTTTTTTGTAATTGGTATGATTTTTCCACCAGTGAACAGCGTATTTCTTTTCCTTGGCATATTAGTTAGAAATTTAATGTTATACTCAAAATTCTTGATTGATTATTGTAAACAGGCACTAAGCCTACTATCCTATTAGCAGTAATTTTACTTAGCATTTTCATTTAAAAACTCAGATTTTTTTATTTAGGGTTTATTCCCCATTGTCAAATTTGGAAAGTTTCATGGAAGTAATGGAAACTTTCGGAACAAACTTTTTACCGGGGGTAGACTTCCTTTGCAGGAGGTCGTCTAGGTGGGTACCCCAACAGTGCCAGTTATTCTACCGCCTGAGCAGTGATGTGCAAATATCACTGTGCTCCGGTAGGAGGGCACTGTAGCTAGTGAAATTACTGGGCTAAAGAGTCTTAACATCTCATGACTCTTGAGTAAGAAGCGTTGGTGCAGTGCTCCTAGAATTTCACATAATTGTGAAATCCTAGGTAACACTGTACTGATTATGGGCAGCCGTTATCTCTTAACATCAGGAGAGCGTCTTGCTCGTCTTCTACTTCATCACATAAAAAAAAAAAAAAAAATCCGGAATTTCATCCCTAGTCGTGAACAAAAAAAAAAAACAAAATTGTATGTATTACGTATAAAGAAAATAAAAAGAAATAATTGCCGCAGTTGTTCTAATTCCATTATTTATTTTCAAAACATGTCTTTGATAATATTATAATTTCATTGAGTAAATACCTAAGATATAATTAGTGTTCATCTAGGCATCTAGGTCATCGTACTATATATTTATCTACTTAGTACACAACTAACTGCCTAAAGACAAAGTAATAAACGTAGAGATAGTTCGCACATTTCTTTATAACAAAAAGTAGTAGGGAAAGTATTTGATATATAATTACACAAAGCTTCTAATGTCTGCTTACTTTATTTGTTTAATGAAATATGCATCATCGCTCTACGGCGTCTGTCTGTTTGTTCCTATGTACATAGGCATAGAACTTTAAAACCTCACGAGAAGGTTTATATAATATATGTTATTTTATACCTACGTTTATATAAAGAAATACTGATAATGTTCTGTTAGGCGCTACGAAGTGCGCGTGGGTCCACTATTATAAAGGTCAATAATTTAAAATTTACCAAATACCTGCAGATCGATCAGTACTTCTTAAAAGGCACACCTTTAAATATGACTATTTTATAACCGGTGGGAAATGTGTGGATACGTACAGTAACCATAGCTACACGAAAGGGCAAAAAAACTCTAAAATAATCATTGTCGCATAATATGTAACTGGGCATGCGTATTAAAACATATAAGTAAAAGTTTTAGATTTTTACAGAATATAGGAAAAAGTACTTACTATCTTTATTGGAAAGCTGTTTGAAATCCTGAAGGTCTACGAACTTGCTACGAAAGTCTACGAGACCTCTACGAGAGGTCTACGCCACATCTACGCTGCACTGAACAAATTCAATAACTACCCACTACCCATGTTTGAGATGTTTTTAACGAACTGCGCCCTGCGGTTTCACCCTCTGTAAATATGTGGATAGTAAGTAAATAAAGTGGCCAATAAGTGGCAAGCGGAAGCAGCCAGGTGGGTGGACGATTTTATAGTCAAAGTAGCGGGTTGAACATGGGCGAGATTGGGCATAACATAAAGAAGGCCAGAAGTAAGATGTGGATGATGACCATAATGAAATATATTTGGTATGTAGGTAAAAAGTCGAGGATCTAATCTACGTACCAAAGTTCTCGAATCTGTTTCGTATTTTTTTATGTCGTGACAAACATCTACACATGCAAACTTTATCATTGCGAATTAATTAACTTTAAGAATTATTCATGTGACCTCAATATGAGTATCAGAAATTACGAAATGCAGCACGAAATTGAACCATTTTTCTTCAGTTATTTTAAAACCAATTACGAGTACACATGTACTTAGTTGAAAAGAATTGCCTAATATAGTCTACGCTTGTTCACCTCTATATTATACTTATAATTCCAGCCAAATAGTAATTATAATGTTAATTAAATAATGTAATCAACATAAATGGCTGATAATACCGAACTAGCTTATGCTCGCGGCTTTGCCCGCGTGGCCAAGTCCTTTCTTAGCGGAGGTCTACGTCATAAAACCTACTTATATGTATTCCAAATTTCAACCCAATCCGTTCAGCGGTTTGAGCTGTGCGTTGATAGATCAGTCAGTCACTCAATCATAATCGCCAGCATTGCGACAATATCCAGTCTCGCTCATTTTGTCGCATAAAAGAAAAGTACCAATGTCAATCTATATAATATGATAATCTAGCTATTTCCATTGGCCTAAGTAATAATCCGTGTTTAACCACACGTGACGTCATGGCTTATCGTTATCAATGCGATATCCTTATCGCAAGGCCCTACATATTTACCGACTTAGTGCACTCTGTCTACGATGTTATAAAAAGTGCGCGGCGCTAGTGTCTGTGCTGATGACGTTTGGCATGAGTTAAGTGTGTAAGGAAATTAGTTCCAGTTTCAACCACGTTGTAGATTGTTGGCAGGTTCCTATATAATGCGGACATTATGAAAGGTTGAACGGAGCCTCTTAAATGAGTACATTGGCCTGATAAAACTATGGCCATTGGCACATGTTTTTTTAAAAATTCATTATAACCTTTGACCACGATCTCGTCGGATGTTAAACGACGATGCGGCTGTAGATGGCAGTAGACTATACCTAGAAGGCGGGATAAATCCTTCACTGGCTTCACTGAACATCATGCCAGAACACAGTCACAATGACCGCTTGGCGACGTGGTTTTATCCGTTGGGTGGTAAATACGGCCGAAGCCTATCACCAGTAGAGTAGAACCGATTTACCGCGTCGGAACGTCAATGCGTATTGCGCATTTGATTAGCTGAAAAGTAGCCTGTGTGTTATTTTAGGGTCTGCTTTGAGTGGTCTAATTTCTGTGTACTGTGTAGTTATAGAGCCGACATACAGAACTGAACGAAAATGCACTTTTTTAACGATTTCGTCAAAAAAAAATTCTCTCATGCACCTAAATATAGCCAGTATTTGCAAAGATATTTTGTACTCTTAATATAAATGTACTTACTCATTACAGGATAAAGAAAACACGTATATATAAATTTATAAACAAAAATAATGTATTCAATACTTTGCCAAATACTTAAATTGGTATGCACTTACTCTTTAATTACTATGGTGATATTAAAATTATTTCTAACAATAAAATGATATAAATAGTAAAAAGGTTAGTAAGAAGGTAGGTGTTGTTACTATAAACATTATTGAAATATAGAAAAACTGTACTTAACTGTGGCCTCTGAGTAGGATATTCGTACATTGACCCCTTATTACTTCTCTCTGTCCCTCATACTTAATATCTATTGCTATCACGCTCGCACACAAGCAACGACTGCGTACTGCATGGGACAGCTATATATTTTACGTGTGAGGAACAAAGAAAGATAGATAATAAAAGGGCTATTGTACGAAAATTTTGTTCCGCAACCACGCATTACAAAATGGAATCAAAATATACATTTAAGACTTTGGTCTTTAATACTAGCAACTCATTTGGTTACACACTATGTAATTAATTACTATATTTTAAGAACCTAGGCTCATTTTAAGAATCTAGCCTACCATTATAATTTATTAATAGACGTATTAAATAATACCTTTATTCCCAATGTCACTCAGATTCACTTTCCAGTTTTAAAGGAAGCATGAAATAGTGACAAAGAGGAATAAGCAAGAATAACAAAGTAGGTCAATCGATCGTTTTGATTCACCCTATTGGATAAGATTTAAAATAAGATAAAATTATGATCTAAATATTATCAAAGTCACAACAAAAGAATAGGCCTGAGAAATACATCCCAAGAACTTTAATGGGAAACTAATTTTTTACTTTGTTGTGTTGCCACAACGCTTGCTATATTGTTACAACGCTTTTTTGATTGCTACAACGCTTTCTGCATTGCCGCAACGCTTTTCATATTGCAAAAACGCTTTTTGTTTGTCACAACATTTATTGTACTTTAAAATTCCTAAAACATACATTCAGGCCTTAATAACTAGTTTTCTTAAGCCGTGGTTTGTCCATGGAAAGGAACATAGACAATGGGAGCACTCTTCTCTTTCTCAGGGTTGAGTGAAGTATAGGCGTTGATGACTCGCTCTTGGATCTCCCAGCGACGACGTTCGCGCTCGTTCTTGGCTTTGCGGATAGCACAGGCCAGTGAGAAGGAGAACACAATGCCTATGATCTGAAAAAATAAATGATGATGTTGATTTTTATTTTCTTACGAAAATTTTTTTTTTATACGAACATTTTGTAAGAACAATTATATTACGAACACGTTACACACGAACACGTTATCATTACGTAATAAAATATATTCTTTTAAAAAATGATGATTTTCATGATATTATCAGTAATTTTAAAAATGATAGATGAAAGAAGCGTTGTTCTTATCGATCAAGTAGTCTAGTCTATATCCTATGTAGAAACTTATTTGCCTCTATACTCTATACTCCATCTCAAAAAAATCTGACAAAATAACATAAAGAACACGGTTGTCTGGAAGAGATCGCTCTGAGCGATAAGACCGCTAATTGATACACCTTTAGTTTAAGTTGTTGTATTTGTAAAATTTATACTTTATATGTGGATCAATAAAGTGTTTCTTATCTTATCTTATCTTAAAGAAACCTTACTCGATTAGTCAACCCCGTGATATCTAGATTACTATAATATCACTATATAAACTAAAAGTTAACAAAAAAATTTCACACACACAACAAGCCGATAAATACCTGAATGAAAGCAATAGTCATAGCACCAGCTCCCAGCAGACCAGCGCTCTGGTAAACCAAGTAGAAGACTCTGGGCAGACATCCGTTGGCGTACAGCTTGGTGCACTCGTCGATCTCCAGCTCTCCGATGACTTCGTATCGGGACTCGGCGCAGCAGGAGTTGGGCACGGTGATGTTGTTGATGGAGATGCCCGAGACGGTGGATGGAGGGGCCACGTTCGACCAGTCCATGTAGCTGTCTACGCCGCAGCAGTTCAACTAGAAGATATTTTTACATTAAATTTTTAAGGATACCAAATACCAAATTGCCTATTGGCTATCGCGCACTGATGACTTTATAATATCGACACATTTTTCTTAGTTATTCATTATAGGTTAGCCTTTGTCCACGATCTCGCGTACGGCGACGATGCAGCCGTAGATCGTAAGACAACAGACTTAACCTAAAATGGTGGGATAAATTCCTCCCTGCCTTTATACATGTATAAACAAATAGTTTTGCATGTGACTTTCTTGAACGCACGTTGAAATTGTTCTTCAAATTCATTTCGACGACAGGTTGACCAAGTTATCAGAAGGCTGGTTGGTCCACCGATTGAACGACTGTTTGGTCAACTGATAGGATGGCAATCGACTGGTCCACTGTCTACGAAGAAGTCAGGCTGTACGCCGCGATGGCTGCTGCGATCTATGTATCATTGAAGCTGCTCACCCTGCTCTGTATGAAGTCGAAGGCGCCAGTGATCTCGGGCTGCTTGTAGTACTCGGGCAGGGTGAGCCGCAGCCGCTCGTCTAGCATGACGGTGACCTGTGCTCGCAGGCTGTACGCCGCGATGGCTGCTGCGATCTATGTATCATTGAAGCTGCTCACCCTGCTCTGTATGAAGTCGAAGGCGCCAGTGATCTCGGGCTGCTTGTAGTACTCGGGCAGGGTGAGCCGCAGCCGCTCGTCTAGCATGACGGTGACCTGTGCTCGCAGGCTGTACGCCGCGATGGCTGCTGCGATCTATGTATCATTGAAGCTGCTCACCCTGCTCTGTATGAAGTCGAAGGCGCCAGTGATCTCGGGCTGCTTGTAGTACTCGGGCAGGGTGAGCCGCAGCCGCTCGTCTAGCATGACGGTGACCTGTGCTCGCAGGCTGTACGCCGCGATGGCTGCTGCGATCTATGTATCATTGAAGCTGCTCACCCTGCTCTGTATGAAGTCGAAGGCGCCAGTGATCTCGGGCTGCTTGTAGTACTCGGGCAGGGTGAGCCGCAGCCGCTCGTCTAGCATGACGGTGACCTGTGCTCGCAGGCTGTACGCCGCGATGGCTGCTGCGATCTATGTATCATTGAAGCTGCTCACCCTGCTCTGTATGAAGTCGAAGGCGCCAGTGATCTCGGGCTGCTTGTAGTACTCGGGCAGGGTGAGCCGCAGCCGCTCGTCTAGCATGACGGTGACCTGTGCTCGCAGGCTGTACGCCGCAATGGCTGCTGCGATCTCCAGGACGAACACAAGGCTGAGGATTACTGCGAACTGGAATAAGAAAATTTATATGTTATTAGTATTTATCCTGGAAAAATCTATTCAAAAATATTGCATAGAAAGCGAAATTCACAAGGTAGAGGCCCGATGATGAAGAGCCAAGATGCCTTAAGAACGAGAATAGGTTTCCTCTTTCTTGCGAGGGCTAGGAGCCTTTTTCAGCAATGGGTTCGAAGAAGGGATGTGAATGAATGATGATTTGTCCAGGGGAATTGGCTCAGCTATCATGCTGCTAAAGTAATGAGTTAGAATGTGTTTGGAAATATAATTTTATCTCTCGTGTGCCCGTGCACACCCAAGTTCACTAAACTGACTACATATCTGGGTTGACTCACTAAATATCAGATAAATTACTCTAGTTCATACGCAAATAAAAGTTTTCTTCTCCAAAATGTTCCTTCTTAATAGTTTTACCAAAAACACTCACCGTGTTAACCAAGCAAGTGCTCTCCTTCAAAGCACCGATGCATCCGAACAGAGACACGAACAACATCAGCACGCCGATGACGATGACGAACGTCGCCGGAGAGAAGAAGTAGTCCTCCAGGAAGAACGACACATCGTGGTAGATCGCGTAGATGGTTGTGGCCACGGAGATTATTAGGGCTGATGTCAGCTGGAAATTGAACAAAAAATGGTCAATTTAATTTGAAAGTAATATCAAGAAAGAAAAGAAGTGTAATATGAAGAGATATAGAAAATGGGAGAAGTACAAGAGACTTTTTTTAAAAGTCGAACCTACTTCTTCCTATCAGTAATTGAAGGCAGGTTGTTCGTTTCGATTGATCTTGAAAACTAGTGAACCAATTTTGTTAAAACATGCATTGTGCCTAAATTTGCCCAAATTTGGAACTAAGTGATAAAATCTTTAGATGCCGACGATCGCGTTCTAAGTTCTACTGAAATTAAAGGGTTAGCGCTCGTCATCTGAACTCTCTTTAAATTTTATCGTGAGTTGACGCGCGTAAACCCGCTTTACATGTGAACTTAGCCTTAATGTTGTGTTATTTAGCGAGTGATTTGAGGTAAAAAGGTTAATCTAAATGCTTTTTTTGTTTGTTTAGTGATCTTTTGAACTTATATATACGACCTGCGTCATTTTAATAGGGATGTTGACACATGTTACGAATTCATATAAACTTGTGTTTTTCACATAAAAGACAGTATTTAAAAACCTATAATCACATTTTAAGGATCTATTTACAAGCCAAAATTGAATAAAATCAATTTTAATTTCAATAAATTTTACTTATTGTTACGCGAATGCGAACGCCAATCAGGGCGCGTGACGTCACACCACTGGCACGAACCGCACCGCACGCAGTCAGCGGGACTTACGCTTCCTATGAAATGTTCATGATTTCGACACATTTTAATTATTCATAACTTAAAAACCACTGAACCGATTTTGATGCAACTTATAATGTGCCCTAAGTTGGTCCGAATTTAAGTCAATAACCAAAATGGATCTTATATTTTCAGAGAGACATTTTAGTTATTGACTTTATTTTTGGTTAACGTATGGACCAACTAAGGGCACAGTATAAGTTGCATCAAAATCGGTTCAGTGGTTTTTAAGTTATGAAGAATTAAAATGTGTCGAAATCAGGAACATTGCTTAGGAAACGTAAGTCCAGCCAGTGGTGTGACGTCACGCGCTGTCAGATGACAGTTCGGAACGTTTTAGCCGGAATTCAAAAAATCATTTTTATTTACGTATTTTTAAATTGAAATTTCATATATTTTTGCATAAAAATATGATATTCGTGTGTGAAATGGGTCTATCTATCATATAAAAGCAATTCCAAAAATTAGTCAACATCCCTATTGCGAGCATTTATTTTGTTAGTTCTACATTGTATATCAAAACAGATTTATGACTCCGAGACATTATAACTGCGTGGCTTAATGGCGTACACATAACGCTTGTATAATTACGATAAACCAAGGGCAAGGTTATGGCTCGTAAAGCCTCCGTTTAGTTTTAGTACACCTGCAGCGCTTGCTAGACCAAATCGATACAGTATGTGGGTGGGTCAACAAACCAAGTTTGTTGTGGATTTGGAGAAACGGTTACTTAGGTACCTATACTTTTTACGATTAAGTTTTATTATAAAATTCAATTTCATTTATTTATATCGGCTATAATTTAGCACTTTTGCAAGTCAATTGTACAATAATTATTATTAGTTGTACTTCTGTGACTCTACCGCCCGTTCGAAGAGCACCTCTATGAGAAATGCGAGCAAGAAACTCATAGGTTTTTTATTTAATATTATGTTGTGTTTATAATTTTAATCTTGGGTACACAATTTATTGTTTGTTTAAAAACTGTTTTGTTGTTGCGTGAGAAAAGAAGCGATGCCAGACTGCTAAAGCATAATAAAGTATATTTTTTAAATAGATATACACCTACATAAGTAGCTATCCAAATATAATTTTTTACTCTAACCATTAAATTTTTAATTGAGTATCATGGCTTTGCTCCAGTTCTTTTTCTATCTGGACTCTCATACTCTTTGATGCTCTATAATGCAAAATGATAAATGAGATGCGCACGACCTTCGTTTGAAACGCAGGCTTATCATTTTGCTCCCATTACCTGGGTTTTCAATATGTAACAACGCATTATGCTAAGTATGAGTTGAGTATTCATATACCTGGGAATTTCCCTGACTACTCTATCCTTCCAACATGAGCAAAACGTGGCAGACTATAATAAGTTACTTTGAGTGTCTGGGCTTCTCCCATTGCCACCATAGCCTTTGAATCTTTTAGAATTTGACATGAGCGCTTCGAAACCTATCTTAATTATTTTTTTTATGTGATGAAGTAGAAGACGAGCTAGTCGCTTTCCTGATGTTAAGGGATATCGCTGCCCATAATCAGTACAATGCTACTTAGGATTCCACGATGATGTGAAATTCAAGGAACACTGCACCAACGCTTCTTACTCAAGTGTCATAAGATGTTAAGACTCTTTAGCCCAGTAATTTCACTAGCTACAGTGCCTGCCTACCGAAGCACAGTAATGTTTGCACATCACTTCTCAGGCGGTTGCTTGCGCTTGCGTTGATGTTTAAGTAGGCGCGGTAAATCCCTCCCTGGCTTCATTTAACATCGTGCTGGAACACGGCCATAATGACCGCTTGATGGTATAATGGTTTTTTTTAGTGACACATAATATAGGCTCATTCTCATTTTAGCTCTAATTTGATGGTCACACGGTTATATTTCCTAATCGGTTAAAGAAAGAGACATGAATTTTGGATACATGGATAAAACATATATTATGCAACAAAAAATAATACTAAAATTTAACATCAAAAACGGGATTTTCGTATTCTCATGGTGTCACACTTTCCGTTGCAGTGAAACATTTGGGGACTACTTTAACAAATTTCGGTGTATCTGTATATATAACATATGACATAGGTGTAATACATTTTATGTTGTTCTTTTAATTCTAGAGTACATTTTATTTATGCCAGCGTTATCTGACGCTGTTATCGTGATTACGGCTAGTGATAAGCGATGATTAATTTTAACATCATGACAAATTCTAGTAAATGTAAGTCGATAAAGTGACTTTGTGAGTCTTATGTGATAATGTAAGAATTCTATCGTCTGCTAGAAGTTACAATTGAAATTGATTTGCTTTAAGTCATCTTGCACTTACAACAAAACATTAAATAATTATATAAGTTTATATTGTTATCAGCTTGCCCAGCGCGAGTGGTTTTCCCGGTTTATTCCCAGTCGCCCCCACATCGATTTCCCCCAGGTGGCAATTACCACTGAATGGTGGCTCGGAAGTCATTGTTCCCACTTTCAGATCGTTTTAAACTGCTGTGTGGATTACTACCCCCTCGTCACCTGACGACAACTTGGAATTTATTCCAAAATGCCACCAGGGCGCAATTGATGTGGGGGCGAATGAGAATAATATACCCACTGTACGGTACCCTCTATATTTGACGCTCGTATTTTAACCGCAGAAAGGGAAAAGGTTCTGCAAATAATATGTACCTACCTACCATCATCATTTATAATACAAGTACATATAGATTTGTCAACGGCTCATTATATTTTTATTTTAGTGCTGGTTTACCTACATGTGACTTAATACACAAATCTTCCTTACCCCCGCAATCTGGTTCACATAAAACAAAAAATAAATACCTAAATCTCGCCTAATGCTCAATGCATTAAAATAAATAATATTGGTGTTTATACTCCAACAGAACAGGTTACCCTACTTTCACTGTCACAGTCAAATCATAATTTATAGGTTGTGTGGCTAACCTATATGTTGTTATGTGTCTTGCATTAAAAAATTTAGGTAAACGAGACTTACAATGCACGTGATCTAGCCGCATACCTGCGGTATTTAATATAGCTAGGTGCACATCGATGTGATGTAGGTATACATAAGTCGCATTAATATGCTCATGTTCTAAGCCCCACTTATGTGTAGTACACGTAAATACAAAAATCAATAGCAGTGATAAACTGAAGCCGACCTTGCACGTCCATTGAACATTGTGTATGAAGTATGAATAAATTATTACTGCCTCAGACTTATGATCGTTTTCATGGTTAATGTCAAGTTTACTTGGTCACAATGAGTTGGAAAATAAACAAATATGTCGTATATAGTACAAATAAACAAATATAAAATACTAGCTTATGCTCGCGGCTTATCCTTTGTGGCAAAATCCTTTCTTAGTAGACCTCTACGTCATTTAACCTATCTATATTCCAAATTTCAATCCAATGAGTTCAGCGGCTTAGGCTGTGCGTTGGTAGATCAGTCAGTCAATCAATCACTCTTTACTATTAATATTTCGAAGAATAGTGCAAACGTATTTTTTTTACTGGTGATAGGCTTCGGCAGTGGCTAGTTACCCACTGAAAAAAGCGGTCATTATAACCGTGTTCCGGCATGATGTTCAGTGGAGCCAGGGCGGAATTTAGAATTAGTCTACCACCATCTACGTCTGCATTGTCTCTTAATATAAAGAAAGAACGTGGTCAAAGGTTAACTATATGTAATGATTAAGAAAAAAAAACATATAAATTAAATATTTTAATGCTTGGTAAAGGAATTTTAGACCAGTAGTAATAAAGGTTCATCTGATGCCGAGATTGGTGTGAGGAAAAATAGTTAGGTAGAAATTTTGTTGATTACCATTTTCAACGCTCAAGATTCACCTTTCTGTTTCACCCTTTTGACTGCGCAAGCCAGTGCCAAAATGCTGCCAATATATGCCAAGTTATAGGTCGGAAGCGATTGGCGAGTCTAGTAAGTATTTACTGTAGTGAAACACACGCAAGTTGGTTGACACTGACGTTTATTTATAAAATGCAAGTAGGGTAGGTGTTACATTAATGACCTACCCACATAATAAGATATACTACATATACATATTATTATAATTTTCAGCCTGGTTTTTCCAAGTGTATTCTTCCTTCTTCTCGGTTCAGTTATTATAATAAGAATTAAGAACGACCTGCAAGCTCCATTTAAGCCTGAAACCCATAGCGTACCTAGCTCTCTGGGTCCATAAAAACAAGGATCGCTAAAGAAAATTTATACTAAGTGGGGAAAAGATTAGCAACATATTTTTAATTGTTCCTAAAATTTGGAGAATAAAACGGAACATTCATATACGGCGCCTAACCTAACGTGCTTTCCATCGGGTATGGAAAGCAAAAATATTATTGGAGCAAATAAAAAGTGTACTTTTGGTACCAATGTTTGGTGAAAACAAAAGCATCCACATGCTTTTGTTGATTGTTTGAAAACACTCGCTAGAGACGCGGCTTAACGTGACCTTTAAAGCTGACCACTGTCCACAGACAGACGCAAGAATGCGCGGAAAAGTGGTCGCGATCTTTGTATTGTTCCTGACAGCGCTCGCTTTATAATGTGCGTACAATAGTGTCTTTATAATAAGGGGCTGCGCAGACGACAGACTATCCATGACGCACTTTTTAGTCTGTGAAAATAGAACCTATGCAATTATATGCAGTAACGCACACGACGCGCAAAAAGTCCGGCGCACAAATAATATAATTGCATAGGTTCTATTTTCACAGACTAAAAGTGCGTCATGGATAGTCTGTCGTCTGCGCAGCCCCTAAGGGTGCGTACAATTTCGCACATTACAAAAATCCTGTCCTGTCGCGACAACTTTCCCGCGTCTCTGTGACATCGACATAATAGTTAGTACATTTCGATACATATGCAGAAAGTAGGTACATAAATATGTAATTTCTTCTAAAATGACCCTGTTTCTCGACATCGACTAAAATATAGAGTAATCATTATCTTGAACATGAAAAATAATTTTGGAGTACAAAACGGGTTTCTCCAATTAATTTTAACTCCAATTGTTATCACCAGTCAAACAATTATTACGTTTTCGTATCCACAAAACGTAGCAGTGCGTAGTGTTTTTGTCTCGCTCTTTCAGTTGGAAAAGAAAGAGGCAGGTAGCTGTCAATTATTGCCTGAGCTACTCAAATTAGCCTTCATTCTTATCAATACGCTAACCAGTTTTCAACCGTGAAAACAGTATTATATTTAGACAATATATACACATAATTATCACAATATAATATAGTATTTTTGTGTTAGAGACAGAGTTATGCCGATAAGAAGATACCATCGTCTGTACGTATATATTACTAGCTTATGCTCGCGGCTTTGCCCGCTTGGCAAAATTCTTTCTTAGCGGAGGTTTACGTCATGAAACCTACGTGTTTTTCAAATTTCAACCTAATCCGTTATTCAATCAGGTATTTTCAACTTAGCATATTGTAGAGGTCAATACAATACCGTGTCGCCAAGTGGTCTTTACGACAATGTATCAGCATGATGTTCAGTGAAGCCATAGGGCCTATTGACTAATTCTCACCCACTACGATTGATGACAACTTCAATGTACATTGCTGCGTTTGTTATTTTACTTATATTAATTAGTAGGCAACTCCCTGTAACTCCTTTATGAAGTCCGCAAAAACGTGGTCCCAAACTCACACCACTAAATTATAATACTCACACGACACACGGATATACATAAGCAATAACCATGCTAAATTTATTTTCTGTACATGAACTAGCTCATTCATTCATTTGGGGTGTCATTTTACTTAGTCGGATAGTGTTGAGTGAAACAGAAATATTCGATCAACATGTGCAAACGGGATGGACAAAACAAAGGAGTACAAATTTATTAAGAAAAAACTAAAATAAAAATGGCAACATTCTACCTATTTCTTTCAAACTGATTCTGTCAAATTTGACAAAAAAATTGTAAACAATAACAATGTTGTTCGTATTTTTAATTATTAATAAGTAATTTGAAGATTTTTCACAATAATGTTGGTGAAATGAGTAAAATAATCCGTGGCAGTGCTTGCCAAATGAATTACAAAATGTACGAGTATATATACGGCGTATGCAGCAGTTGCAAATATAAAAGTGGTTGCTGCTTTGACTAAGTGTTTCTAAGAGAAAATCGTATATATCAGGTACGTTTATGTTAGATTACACAACAGTACATCATCAAGCTCATTGAATCTCATCATTGAAAACGTACTATTATCGTTATTTTGTCCATAAATAACTATTTTGTGTTATCTATTTGTTTACAACTAAAATCATAAAATATATTATAGTATGACTGACAATTTTTGATACTTTTCATGATGTCCAAGTTTAATGATGAAAAATTGTGTTTTAGGATTCCGTACCCATAGGGGGAAAACGAGACCATATATGACTATGACTTTGCTGTCCGTTCGTCTGTCTGTCTGTCATCTCACGAACCGTGATAGTTAGAAGGTTGAAATTTTCACGGATGTATTTTTATTGCAATACTACAATGATACAATGATTTATTGATCTGTGAAAGAGGTACATACATATAAAAGGTGTTAAGAATAATTTCTATAGTTCCTCTCTTCCCACCTTGACGATATACAGATAATATTTTAAAGAAGTAAGTTACAGATTATAAATTTACATTTGCCAAAAATATTAACAATAAAAAAATAACAATACTAATAAGATGTTCATATCATAAAAAATTTAAATACAAATAAATATAATAATTTTCAAGTGAATAAAATTTTACAATTTGTCAATTAAATAATCATTGATGTCATAATAAGATTTATGTAACAGAAAGTCATTTATGGCCTTTTTAAAAGTACACATATTTTGTGTAGAACGGATAGATAATGGTAACTTATTGTATATAATTGGCGCCATACAGAACACACTCATGCGAAGTAATTTGGTCTTGCAAGCCAGATGCTGAAACTGTCCCTTCCTGCGACTATTCGCGGGATGGGGTACAAATAACTGAGGGTAAAAAATAAAATAAAATAAAAAAGGGGCTCCCAAACAACAAAGTGCTTTTTTCCGTTTTTTTTTGTATATATGAGATGTTTCAAGAAAGAGTTCAATTCAAAAGAGTCCGACTTGGACCTGGCATTTTTATTTTGTTTTAATGTATTAGATGTCCCTACGTACAAGTACAAATACAATTGTTTTATTTGGAAATTTCTTTTACTCGTAACATTATATTCATGGCACCTATTTTACTGTTACCATACTGATACGCCTTTTTTACTTTTAAAAGATGATATTAATCTTATTTATTTTGTATTTTCTAGGCAAATCGGAATCATCAGTCAGAAAATTTGTTTTGGAAAGTATTAAAAATAAAGGAAAATGCCCGCCTACGTGACATCGAAAAGACCACCCCACCGCAAAAAATAAAGAATTGGATTACTTTAAATTAACCATTTATCATTTTATTTTATGTATTTTTGGTATTATATTTGTGTCATTTAATACATCGTCTTTTATTATCATTTTATTAAAAGTATCATTATTAGACGCATGTCTGTTTTATGTGAAGCATGTGTGTTACTTTTCACGCCAGAGCTACTTAACTGATTAAGCAGAGGTCAGTGACCAAGTACCGTAGCGAATTTTTTTTTAAAAAAATTAAAGTATCAAAATTGTTTATAGCTAAATTTGGTATTGCCATACGGGTAACTCAAGTATATTCTTTTATGTCAGACAAGGGTAACCTGGGTATGCTTGAAATAAAGCGAATATCTCATCAACCATGCGTGATGTCATGAGGAGTACAACAATAGAACGAAGCATTCGACAAGGTAATGGCAAATTTGCCAAATTTGGTACAGAGGTAGTTAGAATCCCCAAAAAGGATATGGAATAAGTTTTATCGGTTTGTACGACAAATGTCAAAAATCCAAAATGTCCAACTAGTATTAATGTCCAATACTAATTTGGTTAAACACTAATTTGGTCCAATAAGGCTTACGTCCAACTAGGAAAAATCTCCAACACGAATAATGTCCAACATGAATTTGGTCCAAAATGAAATATGTCCAATTAAGAATAATGTCCAACACGAGTTGGTTTATTTTTGATGGTGTCATGGAAGAAATGAAAGGTCTTGGGGAGATGACCTTTCAGATGACAGCTGTCAAACTTGAAATGACAAAATCTGGAAGATCTTCAAAGTTTTTTAATTTCTTCTATGACAGCGTCTGCTTAGGACGAGTATTTTTCGAGATATTGACGTTTCAAGTTTGACAGCTGTCATCTGAAATGAAGATCTCTCGAAGACCTTTAATTTCTTCTTTGACAGCATCAGCCTAAGATGAGTATTTTCCGAGATATTGACGTTTTAAGTTTGACAGCTGTCATCTGAAATGAAGATCTCTCGAAGACCTTTAATTTCTTCTTTGACAGCATCAGCCTAAGACGAGTATTTTCCGAGATATTGACGTTTCAAGTTTGACAGCTGTCATCTGAAACGAAAATCTCTCCAAGACCTTTAATTTCTTCTATTAAAGCATCAGCCTAAGACGAGTATTTTCCGAGATATTGACGTTTCAAGTTTGACAGCTGTCATCTGAAATGAAGATCTCTCCAAGACCTTTAATTTCTTCTTTGACAGCATCAGCCTAAGACGAGTATTTTCCGAGATATTGACATTTCAAGTTTGACAGCTGTCATCTGAAA
Organism: Hemithea aestivaria; assembly: GCA_947507615.1. NCBI lineage: Eukaryota > Metazoa > Arthropoda > Insecta > Lepidoptera > Geometridae > Hemithea > Hemithea aestivaria. Next base: position 15,495,269 of record OX382331.1, read on the forward strand.
TGAAAATCTCTCCAAGACCTTTAATTTCTTCTATTAAAGCATCAGCCTAAGACGAGTATTTTCCGAGATATTGACGTTTCAGGTTTGACAGCTGTCATCTGAAATGAAGATCTCTCCAAGACCTTTAATTTCTTCTTTGACAGCATCAGCCTAAGACGAGTATTTTCCGAGATATTGACATTTCAAGTTTGACAGCTGTCATTGCATTGGAAATAAAGATTGTTCACTAGGTACGTGACAATTTTAATAGGACTACGGGATTAGCTATTGATAGAACCACGGATAAAATAAAACTTTATTGGACATTTTTACGAATGGACGTTTTAGAATGGACAATTTTCAAATTGGACCTTTTTACGATTTGACATTTTTATGAGTGAACTATTTTCCGAATAGGCATTTGTATGATTGAACGTCTATAATATTTGTCATTTTTTATAATTGGACATTAGTCGTATAAACCTGGGCTTTCGATCGGTGTCGGCTCGTGCGGTGATAAAAGCGCGATGCCAGAATCAGGTCGAATCAGGCCGAGCCGGGGTGGCCGGGTCAGGTGAATTCTTCACTTTAGAGGTTTTTTCTTTCTTTCTTCAGACTTTTATTAAAAGTCATTATTGATTTAATTCAAAAACAAATGCTTTTATTTATTGTACAAAAATAACATCTTTGTAGCGGGGGTGAAGCCGTGGGTTTAGCTAGTATACAAAATAAATATAACGTTACCTAATCCAATGCGAATGCAATAAACGACCAAAATAACATTGTTTCAGTTATGCCTAGTTTACCCTATATTTTTATGTATTTAATGTCAACTAAAATCGAAATTATATAATTTGGTTTAAAATAATATTTGTTAGCTGTGATAAGTTTTTCCTGCTTTTTACTGCCTTCTTTCCATTTTTACACCAATTTACCACACAAAAGGTCATTTTTGTCCGTTAACTATATTATTTTGGATATTTTTAAAAATCAAACGATGCGTGCATCTGTCGCTGAGCGCGTTGTGTGACTGAGCGGCGGGTGAGTTGTACTTTTTACGCCCCGCCCATATAGTTGTACTTTGCATTGAATCACTTTTTGAGCTGTGTTCGATTTCTATTATTTCCCTAATTCGTTGTTAGTAGGTTTAAGCAAGTAATGTACGCAATTTTGTCTATGGATTCTAGTGTTTTACATGTCGTTTGGCGATAGCCATAATAGGCCCTCAGGGTGAAGACGGAATAGGGACACACGGGATGAATCGTCTTCCTTCAAGGTTTGGTATGCTACCATCATTGGTCGCATCATCGCTTGAGAGATCACGCTAGATCGTTGTTAAATGCTAAACTATAATGAATAAATATAATAAAGAGTTGTCTAATCTAATCTAATATTAATGATTCTGGCCACACCACAGTAGAGTGGCTCTAGCTTAAGGCTATCTAAACTTTCCGACTATCGAGTCTAACCACAGGGCGTAACTAGTTAGCTTTATGATCTGTGCTAGTGCTATATTTATAGCCTTTATAAAGGCATGCAATGTAAACAAGTGTTTAGAGGAAAATTACATTAATTCAGTTTTCCTTCCTTTGGCCTCCTTAAAATGGTCATAAAGTTTACAATATACGGTTAATTTACTTTAGAGTGATAATACTCGTATTTACTTGTGGTTGATGTTCACAAGTACTTATGTGAATAATATACAATTTTTACGTAATGTAGGATACACCTAAATCGGAGTAGGTAAGAGACATAAGTAATTTGTAACACTTAGCATGCCATGTTTAACAAGTAGAAGTCTAAAGTTTAAGTCTTTTAACGCTAAAACAAATCCTTTATAGGTATATCCTAGAGTCCTAGGACTATTCCTGGTAGTATAATGTAAATGCAAAAGTATGGAATATGGATGTGTGTATGTTTGTAACCTCTTCATACCTCAACGACTGAACCGTTTGAGCTGAAATTTAGTATGGATTCGAGAATAATACATAGGCTACTTAAACGGGTAAAACTGCTTAGCACTGTTAGTAAAAAAGAAATTGTTACTGATTTACTGATCTATCACAGGGCTCAATGCAGGGCTGAAACGCAAAACAGATGGGGTTGAAATTCAACACGCAGGTAGGTGCAGATACTTTTATAATGACGACAGACGATCATCGCTGAGAAAGAATTTTGAACCAAGCCGGGTGCAGTAGCTAGTGTCACAAAAACACCTCAGTTGGTGACGTCAACTTTTCCACAAAGAAAACTATCACTGCACTAACATTTAACAATAATAATTCAGATTGTAGATAACTCTATCGCATAAAAAATGGCGCAATACCCGATAAACAAACTAAAAATATTAAACTCACCACAAATATCGCCGTGATGCACAAAAGCATGTACTTTATGCACTTCATTCCGACTTCGATGTCTGTTTTTGCCATTTTGAAAAACCGAGGCGCGCTCTCAAATAATTTTCCAACAGCTATTTTTATTTTTTTATCACGTGATACGAGCGCCCGTCGCGTGTGTTTGCCAGTGACTGATCGCTATAGGAAGAGGTTGGTTGTGGCCGTAGTTGGCTTCAGCCAATTAGCTTAAAGGCTGCGACGCTGTTAAGTATTCAGGCAAACAATTCTGTCATCATTATAGTGCGTTGAATGTAAAATGGTTTTGCGAGTAAAAAAATGTTGGGAAACATTTTTTCACTTTAAAATCTTTTTGTATATTATGTTTTTATTAGTTTTGTATAATGTTTATTTAATTTCTCAAAGTCGGGAACGTAAGCTAGAACCTACTTACTTATAAAATGTAAAGTTTAGAAAAAAAAATGTCTAGATCATTCCTAGACGGAGGGGACCAAACTTGAGGGTGAATAAAACACCCTATAGTTACCCTTAAGCAGATTCATAGCGGATTATATTACACTAGCTTAGGCTCAAGGTTTTGCCCGCGTGGTAAAATCCTTTCTTAGCTGAGGTCTACATCATAAAACCTATCTACATTCCTAATTTCAAGCGAATTGGTTCAGCGGTTTGAGCTGTGGGTTGATGGATCAATCAGTCACTCTTTTCTTTTATATATTTAGACTAGCTGCGCCCAGCGGTTTTTCCCGCTGTAATGTAGCCTATGTGTTATTCAGTTCACGCGTTTAGGCGTGAAAGAGTAAGTACCAAACATACATCCAGACATCCATACATTCTTACAAACTTTCACGTTTAATAATATTCGTAAGATTTGGTCATCATTCTTATACTATAAAATTAGGTATGGTTTAAAATGTGTTTTTTTTCTTACAAGGGTAAATAAACCTTTGACCGTGACCTTGCGTGATGGTAAGTGATGTAGCGGTCGAAGATAAAACACGCTCGCCTCATAGCTTTCCTTGGTAGAGTTGGACCGCTATAAAATTGTGAGTCGTTCACGTAGACGACAGGGACATTATGATTGACTGGCCGGTGCAAGTTAAAAATGGTTTATTACCTTCTTACCTTGAACACACCCGTGAAGTAATTTTCTAAACAGATGACTGTGGTGAGTTCCACTCCTATATCTGGACTCTGGATCTCTTAGTGAATTCTTTCTTCAAGTATTTTGTGCTAACTTGTAAAACCATACTTAATAAAACCTGGAAGGATGAAATTCTTTAGGGTGTGTTTCCCTGTAAAACCTGCAGGCCTATTGGTTATCGCCCACCCACATGTACAACTCTGCAGCGCTCAGTGCAGTTGCCGCTTAGTGCGATTGCACTTTTATATCTCAGCCATTTTATTGAAAACACCAAAAAATACGTGTTTTTTTTATGACGAACTATTTTCAATATTTGACATCGTTAACATCATTACTACCAGTATCATTACTTTTCCATATTGTGAAGTCTTATATATTAACTTTTGTTACTATTTAACACCTGAACTATATATTTCAAAGATAATACCTACAAACAAGTGAAATTTAAAAAAAAACTTTTTAAAAACAAGCTTTTATTATTATTACCATCTGACACCGAAGTACTCGTCAAGACAAATCAAATGAGTCCAAACTCGATGGGGTTGCGTTGTTTAATTACGAAGTTCTTATGGCTACCTTCCTGCTCCATCATCAGATCAGCCCCATGTCATAATAATATTGCATTGTCATCTGATTTAAAAATGCATGCCAGATTTCAGCTCAATCATAAATTGGGAAGTGGATCAAATTAAACTTCCAAGATTTGATTCCAGACAGAGAGACAAACAATAGACAGACTACAGACAGGTGAAAGTAAATAAAAGCTAGTAAAATAGGTCGGTTAGGAGACAAGTCGATAAGTTGTGTTGTAATAGATAGGCTATCAAATTCCCGCTACTCGTATAGAATGGGCCCCTATTACAAACTTAGTTTATGCTCCAATTACTGATAAGATGACAATTAGGCCACTTAGAATAGAATAGAATAACAATTTATTGCGTACCAAGTGACAAAAGCTAGTTCTAAAAACAATCTTAAAAACTAATTGTAAACAATTGGCTTATCGCATAAAGCAATCTCTTACAGACGACCTGATTGAAAGACAATTTGGGAACATATACAGCGGTGGTGCATTTAGGTTATAAAATAAATTTTTGACTAAAATAGGAAAAAATAAAGTTTCTTGGTCGTGTCGTCACGGGTCGAATTCGGGTACATTTTGTAATTGATCCTTCCACACTCGAAAACTTATAACCGTATTATTTCAACTATTTTTCAATTTATTCTCTGCACTCTTAATCTGCTAGTTGCTCCGATAGCGATGAAATTTGGTATTCTAGGCTGTAGCTACCTGCTTTCATCAGATAATAATCGTCTTGTTTAGCCTAGTAATTTCTCTGGCCAGCTTACCCTTCCAACCCGAGCAAATCGCAGCAAGATATTATGAAAGGTCGTGGCAACTAACCCAGACGGGATCCTGCATTAAGGAACACCCACCCCACCCAACCTATAAATGTAAACAAAAAAATTACACGTAATCAAAATAAATAAATAAACGTTCATAATAATAAAATCATTTATTTATTTAACACATAATATATTTGTATTTAACCTACATTTACAAATTAAACTAGAAAAACAACCTCTTTGGATGACTAAGAGATACGCACACTAAAATAAATTAGACTATCTAATATTAAATACAATAGTCTTAGAAAAATGCGGAATATTATAACAGAAAAATTTAATAGGAAAGTATACTTAATTTAAAATTTTCGATTGAAATACAAAGAAAACGAAAAGTTGTTCATAAAAAAAAACAATAGGTTCATAATACAGAGTTATTTAGTAACAAAAATAAACAACGACTTGAGAACCTTATCTTCTAAAAATTATTATTGTTTGAAAATAAAGTAAAAGCTCTACGCCGTAGAGGTGCCCAAGCGTAGCCTATCTACGCCGTAGACATTGATTGATCTACGACTTAGATAAAAATGAATGTGTCCGAGGGCGCTAGTTTCTATGTATAATGCGTTTTGACCGCGACTGGCCATAATTAAATAGATAGTTTTATTTTAAGCCACTTTCTTCTTTATAGTAGACGGACGTTGAGCAAAATGGAAAAGAGTCTATTTTGATAAATGTCTATGAACTTGGCACATATGTATAAATAAGCCCTATCCTACTTCCTACAAATATTATAAAAATGCAGAAGTGTGTGTGTTTGTTACATCTTCACGCCAAACGGATGAACAGATTGGGCTGAAATTTGGTACATACTTTTTACCCTGGAGTACAGTCAACTACAAAGAGATGTATCCATGTTAGTCTTACAAAATGAAGGAACTTTTAGTATGCAAAAATTATTTACCCTTACTTCGTGACATTTTCAGTATCCACCAAATCTTATACTATATTCGATTCATTTTAAATGCTATTATTATGTATCACCTAAGGAAAAGTAGTGGGATACATAATTGTTGCATATTAAACGAGTCGATGATAATATAAAGTTTGATTGCTACTAGAAATGTCACGAACCAAGGGTAGTTCATTGTGGTAAGCCTAACATGGATACATCTCTTTGTAGTTGACTGTATCTACCTATTACCTATTGACCTTTCTACTCCTCTAATGTGGTTCGTCGACCGCATCTGCACTTTCCATAAGGTGTGATATAATCGAACGCCTATTTAATATAAAAAATAACACATATTTTAGCGGGTAAAACCACCGGGCGCTGTAGTAGGATAACAACATTGTATAGAATATAAGAATTAAAAAAGAAATTGCACTAAATCCAAGTAGGAAAAGGAAACATCCTAGAAGTATATTTCACCCTCTAATAGATCTTGTCGTGTAATTATACAGTTTTCATTTATTATCTTAAATTTACAAAACAATGTCTATCTAAATAATGTGTGCGTTTTCTTAAAGTAAAGAATGTTTAAGGATAAGCCCCGTGCTCTTCTCTTGATATTTTCGCCATCCACAACGCACCTGCTACAGCTAGGGCCTGAAAATAGATGAAAAATATGAATTAAAATATCGTTATGACATTTATAATCTTTTATCATAGGTAAGACGGCTATAGCACTTATTATGATAATTAGATTTTAGATATTAAGATTATATATTAGACATAGCTACATATTATTGGTAATAGTAGTAAGAATGTTGTTTGTAACGCTATCGAATTAGGTTAAACCTGTAATGTTAGTGTTTAGTAGAAATAAATAAAAAATATTTTATAAAGGCGACAAATTCTGAAACTTCACGGTCTATTCCTTAAGAGGATCGTCCTTACGTGCAACTCTCTCGCTCACGACATGACGTTTTTTTTTCATTAAATGTTAGCCTTTGACCACGACCTCCCGTGATGTTAAACAATCTCGTGGCTCTACAGCCGCATTGAAAAAACTTTGCAAAGATCCAATGCAAAATATATTTCAATTCAATCAGAACAAATACTTTATATTTGATTGTTTTTTTTTTCTCTTATCAATATAGTACACAGTACATACCTACATTGTTACCACTTTCATTCTACTGATAACAATATAATCGTCTACTACGTGTGATTACGATAATTAATTGCTATAGAATTTTTCTTTTTAGCCTCTTTCCGTGTCATAACAAAACGCGGACTTACGATTAGACCAGGAATAACCAACGTCAATTACTGGGCTAAAGAATCTTAACATGTTATATTACGAGTATGACGCTTGAGTAAGAAGCGTTGGTGCTGTGTGCCTTGAATTTTACATCACTGTAAAATCCTGAGCACTGTACTAATCATAGGCAGCGTTATTTCTTACTAGCTGCACCCAGGGGTTTTACCCGTTATGCCTATGTGTTATTCCAGGGTCTACGAATATCTCTATACCAAATTTCAGCTCAATCGGTCCACCCGTTTAGGCGTGAAGAAGTAACAAACATACACACTCACTCACAAACTTCCGCATTTATAAAATTAGTGTGATTATCATCAGGAGAGCGTCATGCTCATCTTCTTACTTTCATATAAAAGGATACAAAATGTCTTAGGAGAACAATTTACATGAGTTAATACTAGTAGGTACATCGTATGTTCGCATTTTGTAAAAACGCGGTTTATGAAAAGGGCTTTCCTCAGTTTCTTAGTAAATGTAGGTTACAGCTGATTCAATTTTGATGAATGAGATGACAAGCGATTCGTTATTCTGGATGACACGGGTATTGGGCTATTTTCCTTGTTTTCATTACTACCAGCTTTTATTTAACTTGCAATATATGTTTTATGTAACTCTATGACATTTTCGCGATTCGAACTCATGTTAATTTTATTAATCGGGACTTATCACTTAATTATTTTTACAAAAACATGACATGACATATGTATAAATGTCCTATTCATGTATGTATGTCCGGGTATATATTTTAATAGCAACGCAATTACTTTTTAGGGTTTCGTGTTTCTAAAGGAAAAAACTAAACCTGTATACTTAGGATCACTTGCTTTCCCGTCTGTCTGAAGACTCTTTTACTCGGGAACGCGTGGAGTGAAACTCTTTTAAAAAGTTAAATCTACGAATTTTTATTTTGAAATTTGTTATATCGTGCGATCGTGAGAGTTGCAAGTTAAGAAAAAGCTCTTACGTTTTCAAATTATTATAATTAGTTTTAATTACACACGTTTGTGCGTCCCGCTCTCTCATACTGAAAGCAAGCCTAAAGTGGGCTTCTAAATATATAAAAGGAAAGAGTGACTGTCTGACTGATCTATCAACGCACAGCCGAAATCGCTGAACGGATTGAGTTGAAATTTGGAACACAAATAGGTTTCATGATGTAGACCTCCGCCAAGAAAGGATTTCTGCACGTAGGCCGCGAGCACTAGCTCGTAATAAATAAACATATTACATTATTATTTAAATTCACTTGTGTACAATAAATATTCGCCATGTAACATTTAACAGGAAATCCCTTTACTGGAATTAGAGTATCGGCTTTCAGTAGATAAGAACAGGTACTCAATAACATGATATGAAATTATTCACAATGATTAGCACGCGTGAATCATAACACCAGGATACTACGAGTGGTCTGATGATAATGACACAGGTGTTTATCTTCTAGGTTAGCTCTTCTTTTGAGAATGGCCTTTATTTTTCTTTTCAGTACCGCCTTATGCGGTCATTAAAATCCTGCTGCTATGGGTTATTGCAGCACCCTTATAAACCATTTATTACAAATAAACATAACGCTTGGATTACAATAAATATCATTGAGTATTAGTATTCCTTTATTGTGTGAATTTTTATAATAGTAAATAATAATTTATTTCCTAATGGGAAGTAGCAGGTGCTGTAGTCCCTAGCAAAACTCCATTTAAAATGCACATCCATAGCAAATTTTCAACAATTTCCATTAATTAGCAATAGTCCAATACAGTAACTTATATATATGTTGCAGTTTCAAGTCGCCACGGCCTGCAATATGATCTAACTCCTACATAATATCGTAAAGGAAACAGCCGGAACTCAGTCGGCGGGACCCACAGTTTTACGTACCTTCCGAAACATGACGCGTCCAAGCGAAAAACTTGCCACACGCCTTCTTTCTATAGGATACCTATTTGTGGAATTTAATGGACTCACCTGCATTAAAACTAAAAACACGCCAGCAATCCCAATACCAGCCGCATGTCCCTATACCCAAGAGCCGAAAGCGTCAGCACAGCCGTCCTTGTAAGATATGGTGACATTGCAGGTAAAGGTTTGCACTGTGCAGTATATATGGCTACAATAGGAAACCAACCTTTTTTCTATAGCACACATGTGGAATTTATGAACTCACCTGCATTAAAACTAAAAATACTCCAGCAATCCCAATACCAGCCGCATGTCCCTGTACCCAAGAGCCGAAAGCGTCAGCACATCCGTCCTTGTAAGATATGGTGACATTGCAGGTAAAGGTTTGCACTGTGCCGTATATATGGCTACAATAGGAAACCAACCTTTTTTCTATAGCACACATGTGGAATTTATGAACTCACCTGCATTAAAACTAAAAATACTCCAGCAATCCCAATACCAGCCGCATGTCCCTGTACCCAAGAGCCGAAAGCGTCAGCACAGCCGTCCTTGTAAGATATGGTGACATTGCAGGTAAAGGTTTGCACTGTGCCGTATATATGGTTGCAGCAGGAGACTGGCAGGCCTTCTGTTTCTTGTGTACCGAGGGGGATGAGCCAGTCGCTCGCGTTCACTACGCCGCAGCATTCGAACTGGAATGATAAGATAACATAAGTATATGAAATATATTGATGTGTTTGATTTGACCTATTATGAATTGATCAATACTTTTTAAATTAAAGTCGTAAGTATAATAAATATAATACAACAAAAAGACTCATAATGTGTTTGATCAATTTTAAAATAATATATAAATAGTCGATTTACAAACGATATTATATATGGTTATGGTATAACAAACAATATGGTAAAATACAGAACATAAAAACTAAAAATATAGAGGACTTGAGAACACTGATTGATGCCTGATAAAATAAACATAGCATTTATTGTACATAAAATATTAGGAGGATTAGGAAGCCAAACCACTGTGGAATTATTAATTAACTAGCAAAAGCAACCTTAGCCTACTTCCTGTCCTATCTATTGTATATCAATTAAATTACAAAATTGTGAAAATATGTGTAGTTATATATCTATTCAGAGGGTCTTTTGGCTACCCCAAACTGATGATTATAACTACGAGTATTAACCGCCAAAACTAACATGTTCTTACAGTTATAGAGCGGTAAAATTAAATGTAGTTTCTTAGATTAGTCGTGTAACCTAACAATAGTGGATTATGTAACCGCCTGAACAGTGATGTGCAAACATTACTATGCTTCGGTAGGAGGGCACTGTAGCTAGTGAAATTACTGGGCTGAAGAGTCTTAACATCTTATGACACTTGAGTAAGAAGCGTTGGTGCAGTCAACCTAGAATTTGACATCATTGTGAAATCCTAGTTGGCATTGTACCGATTATGGGCAGCGTTTTCTCTTAACATCAGGAGAGCGTCTTGCTAGTTTTCTTACTTCGTCGCATAAAAATGTGACATAGTTGAAAAAAAGCTCTTTTAACTTTACCGATCTATGTCTTTATTAACATTTAATTTTTTTCAGTTAATAGTGACGTGGTACTCAATAATAGGCCTTCAAGTCTAAATTAATTAATAATCGATTAAGCTTGGTATGTAAGACGCAGCGAGTTTTTCATTAAAACAAAGGGAGGATAAGAATACGACAACTAAATTATTCTTTTATCTACTAATTACTCTATTTTATCGTCTGCTAAATATAGAGAAAGAAAGAAGCCTATAATAATGCTTTCATCATTATTCTTTATAAAGCTATAGTATTTTACAAAACGATTCTATCGGAATCACAATAGGGGATCGTACAAGGTCAAAAACATTAAAATATAATTAGTCCGTAATTTTTATAATAAAAAATATTTGATGCGTATTTTTTGTCTGAGAATAAAATAAAAAATGGCTGAGATATAGTGCTTATAAGTTTTTCGGTGATGACGCGTGACGTCATATGTGTGTGCATTTTGTATCGACTCGAGCACACACATATGACGTCACGACCCTTTCCATGTAACTTTAGTGGGTTGTAAATCACACGTTTTTTTAAAATTACAAATAAAAAAATACGTGTCAAATATTTTTAATAATCTCCATTATGGACAAAAATAGTATTTTTGTCCGATCCCTATTATTTCACACTTAGAAAGTGGCGTAAAGTGAATGGATGAGAATGGAAAATGACAGGCAAAAATAAACGAAGGCTCATTCTCAGCAATAACACGCAATTGAATTCTGATGGTGATGATATAATGCATTTTCTATTATCGACTTAAAATTCTGGAACTGGAACAATGCTATGTGCCCTTTTTCACTTGCTGTACTATTGGTGGTGTGGTCTCTCTGTGATGTATCATTGTTACCAACTACAGGACTAAAAGATAGATAGATAACACTTTATTGCACACAAAAAATTACAAACATTATACAGCATTAAATTACAAACAAACAATAAACAGCATTACCGGGGGTAGACTTCCTTTGCAGGAGGTCGTCTAGGTGGGTACCCCAACAGTGCCAGTTATTCTACCGCCTGAGCGCAGTGATGTGCAAACATTACTGTGCTCCGGTAGGAGGGCACTGTAGCTAGTGAAATTACTGGGCTAAAGAGTCTTAAAATCTTATGACTCTTGAGTAAGAAGCGTTGGTGCAGTGCTCCTAGAATTTCACATAATTGTGAAATCCTATTAGCATCCTAGATAGATTATGGGCAGCGTTATCTCTTAACATCATGAAAGCGTCTTGCTCGTCTTCTACTTCATCACATAAAAAAATGCCGATATAGTCTAGCTCACATCTGACCGCACCAACGCTAAACATCACAAATAAATGAATTTAGAGGTAAACAAAATTACCCCATTTCTAATAAAAAATCCTCGGTTACTCACATCTTCCTGCACCTCATCCCACAGCTTAGTGACCTCGTAATTCTTATCAGGGCCGTACAAATCCATGGTCGATGTCAGTTGCTGTTGCACTATGGCCACAGTATTGCCTCGTAACGCATAACCAGCAATGCACGCTGATATTTGGAATATGAACATGACGATCATTGCGCCTGCGAACTGAGAGAGAACATTTCAATTGAATTTGGCCCCCAACGGTAATAAGGGGTCAAATAGAACTCTTTTTGCCTGTTTGTCCTCCTAAAAAACAGCAAGGGGACGGATGGGGAAAATAATTATAACTGCCCCCCATAACGGTAAAAATGTAAAGATGCTGGGCTTTTTTCCCGTATGTCTGTATGACATAAATACAATATAGAATGCAAGCTTTAAAAAAACTACACATGAAAGAAATATAAGTGCGGAAATAACAATTTGCGGTCTTATCGCTAATAGCGATCTCTAACCACCCATAACTCAAGTTACGCGTCGCTAATAACAATTGAGACGATAAAAAAAACATTAACAAGGAAAATAATAATTAACCCACGTTTTTAAAGCTTTGATAATATGTACCTAATTATTTGTTTTATATTTATTAGTTACTTTAAAAACAAGTGAAATTTTAAAAAATCTTTTTAAAAACAAGCTTTTATTATTATTACCATCTAGCACCATAAAGTACTCGTCAAGACGAATCAAATGAGCCCAAACTCGATGGGGTTGCGCCGTTTAATTATGGAGTTCCTATGGCCACCTTCGAGCTCCATCATCAGATCAGCTCCATGTCATAATAATATTGCATTATCATCCGATTTATACTGGCATGCAAAATTTCAGCTCAATCGGATACCGGGAAGTGGGTCAAATTTTACTTGCAAGATTTGATTACAGACAGACAGACAGACAACAGACAAGTGAAAGTAAATAAAATAAAAGCTTGTAATAATAAGAGTTGTTATCGATCGATGTTTATAAAGAAGAGGCTCTTAGAATAATGTCACAAATTGATTGCAGAAAATTTCCTCTTTTGGCAAATTAATTAACCGTTGACTTAAATGCTTTTCTTCCCCTACTACTACTAAGTCTAGTGCAATTTGTGATTTTTTTTTAAATCTTTTCTTCAAATCGGGGTCTATTATATATTTTATTTAAATAGGGGTTTTTCGCCACAGCGAATAAATTATTGTGTTAAACTTCACAAAAATTAACTAATTTAAAAAAAATACTTTTTAAATACAACCTTTTATTATTATTACCATCTAGTACAAAAGTACTCGTCAAGACGAATCAAATGAGCCCAAGCTCGACGGGGTTGCGTCGTTTGATTGCGGAGTTCCTATGGCCACCTTCCAACTCCATATGACATAATAATATTGCATTGTCATCCGATTTATACATAAATGCAAAATTTGAGCTCAATCGTAAACCAGGAAGTGGATCAAATTTGACTTACAAGATTTGATTACAGACAGACAGACAACACACAGGTGAAAGTAAATGAAAGCTTTTAATAAACGGGAAATTTGTTTCGACTTCGAAGACGAATTATAACGTCCGTGGCCCCGTGGCCCGTGGATAACCTGTTTTGTTTGAGTATAAACCCCAATTATGAAAAGATGGCGCGGACTCGATTTAACCCCAAGCGACAACTCAACTCAACTCAAAATTCATTTATTCAAATAGGCTACAATGGAGCACTTTTGCAAGTCAATTTTACATTTTATTTTAATATTCTACCGCTCATTCGCAAGGCACCTCTATGAGAAGAAAGAGAAAGAAACTCTTGGGATTGTTTTTTTTTTAAATATTTGTTTACAATTTTTATCTTGGTTACATAAATTATTAACAGGTGGTTGCAGAGGTTTCCAGGCATCTTTGTCTTCTATGTATTGGCTAATTTTATAATAGGCTTTCTTTTGTAATATGTCTTTAACACGGCTTTTGAATTTACCTTCTGTGAGCCCCGTTATTTCCTCAGGGATTTTATTATAAAAATGTACACAATTCCCTAAAAATGATTTATGGCTCGTTTTGGACAATCTGAATCAAGGTACAGCCAACTTATTCTTATTTCTAGTATTAAAGCTATGAGTGTCACTATTTAACTTAAATTTATCTAAATTTTTCCTGACATACAAAAGGATAAAGTCACGTTTTCATACATATTTTATAGTTTTAGCTATTATCGAAAGTCATGTTATCATTATAAATAATTAGGTATCAGATAAACAGAACATCTTTTTTTATAATAGCTACACGTTTCTGTATTTCATATTTTTTAATTTTATCATTTTGTTTCTGTTATATACATGGTATTTTAAAATGGCGAATAAACAAAACCTTTTTTTTTTATGTAATGAAGTAGAAGACGAGCAAGACGCTCTCCTGATGTTAAGAGATAACGGCTGCCCATAATCAGTACAGTGTTACCTAGGATTTCACAATTATGTGAAATTCTAGGAGCACTGCACCAACGCTTCTTACTCAAGAGTCATGAGATGTTAAGACTCTTTAGCCCAGTAATTTCACTAGCTACAGTGCCCTCCTACCGGAGCACAGTAATGTTTGCACATCACTGCTCAGGCGGTAGAATAACTGGCACTGTTGGGGTACCCACCTAGACGACCTCCTGCAAAGGAAGTCTTCCCCCGGTAAAAAAAATCGGTAATAATATGTAAGTTAATGTAACTTATCATAAGTTGTTATGTTAGGTATAAGAATTTTCATTTTCCTTATTACGTCGTTTATTTCTTAAGTAGGTTCGTCCATAATACCTTTGTCAATTTATGAAAACTAGCTTATTCTCGCGGCTTTTCCTGTGTGTTGAAATTTGCTTTTTTTTCTTAGCGAAGGTCTTTTCATAACCAGGGATCCTCCAGTCATATTGGCGGCCCGCAAGAACACCTCAAGGTTTTTTAGTGGGTAGATATCCCGCCGCGCCCATCTTTGGGGTCCCACACTGCGCACCCGGCACATAGTGTCGATGCGTAAGACATTTCCGGGGTCAAAAAAGGGGTCATAAGACATATCTACATTTCCAAATTCCAAATTTCAACCCAATCTGTTTCGGCAGTAGATCAGTCAGCCAATCAGTCTTTTGAGAGTCAGATATTTAGATGATATCATTTAACTTCAATGTAATGAAAGCTATTCAAAAGAGATCCGACTAATTATGAGTTTTCAAAAATGCATGTATTTCATCATAGAAACAAAGATATTTTTTGAATAATGTAAATAATATGAATCTCTACATAAGCTAGCTACGACGTTAAATATTAGGTAGGTATTTGGCTTCATTATCGTTGATAACGCCAAATAATTGTATTTTAATGTACCTTAAAATTACTGTATTTTTTTCTACGAATAAATAATAAGTCATTTTTTTAATGTATGTGGAAAAGTGTGTTCTCATATTCATAATGTCGATAACGTATCGCATGCTAAGACAACTCGAACTTAAGTAGGGTTTTTGAGCCTTAAGGTAGTCGAGTAACCGACATCTAGTCCTAAGTTATATGGTGGGTACCATTATAAATACTAATTGGCACTCTCCGATTTATGCTCATAATTAGTAGGTACCTAGTTAGCAGTTTTAATAGCGATTAGGTAATATTTATGTAGATTTTCAATTTCAAGGGCACACACGGTATTGGTTGGTAAAATCAAACATAAAATGACAGTGACACTTACCGTCATGTTCATAATATAATTTTCCATAAACGCCCCATAGAATCCCGCCGCTGCGATCAGGAATATGATGACTCCAGTTGCAATACAAAACGCAGGCAGAGAAAAGAATCTTTCCGTAAGAAATGCATGATAATTATTATACGCCGACTGCACTGAACTGCCCACAGATAATATTATAATGCCCGTAATCTGAAACACACGGATCACATGAATTTATCACACTTTATTACGAAATATACTAACACTTTATTTCGTAGCCTCAATTACTCACCACAAATAGAAAATTAACAGACACTAATATATATTTCACTGTAGTAAATAACTTCGACAACATTTTGCTTTTATAATTTTTAACTCGATAAAATGAGTGCGCGCGTGACGAGCGACGAGCGAAGTTTCAACCACTTTTCCAATATTATCGCACTAATCTTGATAAGGAAAACAAGTAGATTTATCTCGCACCTTGTGGGCGTCACACTCGATATTATACGTTCTTTGTTATATTACTCATTTCTATAGCATCGTTTAATCGAATTTTATCAAATGAACACGAGCGATATGTTCGTCCCTGAAATAACTGTACAGCCCTAAAATACCGGGCCGAATGGCATTTTAGCCGATAATTTTAAACCGGCTTTCGCAACGCAGCTGTCGGGTATGAAACAATAAGAACACGTTCGTACTTCAGCGTTTAATTACAGTTCATTAGCAAATAATTAACATATCTCGGCTTACGCCATTTTTAATTCCGGTGGGTTTTACTGCTTATATTCTGTCTGCGATAGCAATGAGTGTGGTGAAAATTGGTACTAATGTTACGCTTATTTAACTGCCGTTAAAACGTCCAAACACGTAGATACCAGCGCCTTTTTCCACGTTCATCAAGATCGTAGACAGAATTTACATTATGACTTTATATGGACATAATTTTGGCTTTACAAAACACCCATAGGTACTAGTATATTCCTATACCTACATAATATTTTTGCACTTAAAATACCGAAGTTTATTAAAATAAATAGTATTAATGTATTTTTAGAACAAAGTAACGTAGTCTCACAACAATCTTAAAATAAATCATTGTTCCAATTCAACCTCCTCGAATTTGGATCGCCACGCCAACCATCCGCTCAAGGCCGTTAACACTATCTGAAAAATAATACATTTTTATAAATACCGGGAGTAGACTTCCATTACAGAAGGTCATCTAGGTAGATACCCCAACAGTATCAGTTATTATATTATCGCCTCAGCGATGATGTGTGTAAGCATTATTGTGCCTTTGACCATGATATCGCGTGTTGCGGGCGTAGATGGTAGCAGACTATTAACTTAGAAGGCGGGATAGATCCGACCCTGACTTCACTGAACAACATGTCTGAACACGGTCATAATGATTATTTTCTCTATGCCGCTTGGTGACACGTTTTTGTCCAGTGGGTGGTAACTATAGCCACGGTCGAAGCCTATTACCAGTATTACCTACAACCGTCAGAAACATATGTTATATCGTCATCGTCATAATTTACAAGCTTTGCTACCTGTATAAAAGTGATGACTAGAACTTGAACAACTATAAGCGTTGTTACCTGTATAAAAGTGACGACTAGAACGACTATAAGTGTTGTTACCAGTATGCAAGTAGCCTCTTGAACGCAGAGAGCGATGACACGAGAAGTTACCTGTATATATAGGTGATGACTAGAACAATTGTAAACATTGTTACCTGTATACAAGTGGCCACTACAGCACAGACAGCCATGACATGAGCGTTGTAGCTCAACCACTCGCCAAGCACAGCGGCGCACCCATTGGCGTGTGCATTCGTTGTTTGGCATTCAAACGGCGATATAGTGCCGTAGTCTATGTGACAGCAGCTCACTGGGATCTGGTTGGAGATGAAGTCGAAACGACCGGCCACACCGCAGCATTCGAACTGGTAGAGATAAATTTTAATTAAAAAAATATTTTAAACAAGACAAATTGAAAAAAAAATCTTTTTAAAAACAAGCTTTATTATTATTACCATCCAGCCCCAAAGTACTCGTCAAGACGAATCAAATGAGCCCAAACTCGAATGGGCTGCGCCGTTTAATCACGGAGTTCCTATGGCCACTTTCCAGCTCCATCATCAGATCAGCTCCATATCATAATTGTCAACCGATTTATACGTGCATGCAAAATTTAAACTCAATCGGTTTAGATGATTTATTAAATAAAGAAATTCAAAAATCAAAATCAATCAAACTGAATCGGATACCGGGAAGTGGGTCAAATTAAACTTGCAAGATTTGATTACAGACAGACAGACAAGCTTGTAAAATACAAAGACGAAGACTTGTAGTGTGGATTTGTATGGGAGTGAAAAGGGCGTAGACACGATACCTACTGGAAAGCAGAAAGGATCTGAGAGCGCTCCAAGCTAAGTCTTGGGCCTTGGGACAGGCAGGGGGGTCTCTTTTGTAGGAGGCCAATAGGTACTCATTTTGAGTCGCTAAATACAAAAAAATATATAAATCGTTCTCATTATGAATACATTTGTATCGATTTGGGTGTATTTGTTACCGCACAAAACACATGTTATCGGAATAAAATTTGGCACAAATTAGCGCCTGAGTTTCTTACAGACACTACTATGAGCAATTTTAAAGTCAAGTAGGCGTTTTAAATGACTGAGATTAATTGAAGGTACAATCGAGACCCAGTTTAAGTGCTACTGAATTCCGACTACTGAGCACACGATGAATATTTTATTGTGATAATTGTTAACCATATAATCGTCTAAATTAGGGAGGTAGATGCAATTTAATCGGGTTACCCCGTTTACGCACTACAGAAATTTGGGGCAAAACTCAATACAGGGTAAACAAATTAATCGAGTAAAGATTTCTCTATGTGCACAAAACCATCAATATGAAGCTCCACACAAAATTGACTTAATTATAATAACTGTGCTTCGGTAGATAGCTAGTGAAATTACTGGGCTAAAGACTCTTAACATCTTACAACTCTAGGTGGCACTGTACTGATAATGGTCTGTGTTACGTATCTCTTAACACCAGGAGAGCGTCCTCTTACTTTTTAGCATTACAAAATATTTTAAAATCTTTCATCATCTAAGTATAAAATCAATTTAAAAAAATCATAACATGTCACACAACGTCTCCTAACCCCAAGCTAAGCAACTTAATGCTTGTGTTATGATGGTTAGGTTAACGGATGTAATACGTTATACTTTTCTTTTGTAAATATACCTTCTGATCTGTGGTAAATACATTACTTATAATAGATATTGAAAACCACCTAGACCAGAAACAAATACCTGTGGATCACACACAAACATTTGTCCCATGTGGGAATCGAACCCGCAACCTTCTGCGTTGCAAGCGGGTATTAGCTTAATTAGAGAGGTACGAAAGATGATGGATAACAGAAAAAATTAGTATGCAGAAGGAAAGTACGAAAAGTAGCAAAAGCGAGAACTAGTATGAAAGGACAAAGAGTAGAACAGGCTTCCGTCCACAACAACGGGGTAGGACTGAGGACAATAAAAAAAGCGGGTATTAGCCGACCGCGCCGCAGAGGTCAAGAGGAATAACTTACTTCCATCTGCAAATCGTCCCACAGTTTAGCAACGTCGAGTCTAGTGGTATACAGCTGCAGACTCTCTAACATGGTGGGTCTGATCTCGCTGACGGCATCGTTCTCCAGCGCGAAGGCAGCTATCACCATCGATATCTCGAACACTAGCACCACTAGCATTAACACTACGTACTGAAAAGAAAAAAGAAAGTGTTGAAAGTGGTAAAACTTGAGGAAACAAAAACGGCACAACTCACGTCTAATATTGTCGAGAATATCTCGACCACGGTTTCGGTTTTTGTTTTTAGTTATGGAGAACACTCGCGATAGTTTTAAAAATCGTAATCTTGAGGAAGCGAATGAGGTGTGTCAGGTTCACACCAAGTGGAGGGAAATAGTCTCTGCCTTTTTTTTGATAAAAAAAATGCGTTACGCATCATCACTCCACGCCGAGGGGCGCGGGGCAGTATGTCGGACTCCCCCGCTGAAGATGGGAGCGGCGGGGATACCCACTAAAAAACCTGGGGGTGGGGCCAGGCAGGCGTGATTATATTAGGTACCTGTGTATGTATCCTACTGAAATAAACAGTTTGTTATATTATATTAATTTACACACTGTGCTCAGTTCCTATAGCGATTTAACCCACTGAAAAGTATTTTTATGTGTTGTTTTTTAGGGTTAAAGGTTGACCCTATACAGAGCAACGCAACTCGCGAGCGTGTGCCCGACTGTGTCGTATAGACCGTCTAGCGCCTGCCGCATAGAAAAGAAAAATAGAGAACTTAGATATCAGAACATACCAGAAGGTTCAGACAGATTTTTCAGATAGGTAATCTATTAAATCATTGCTTTAAAAAGAAGAAAAACTCTCTAGTCGAGTTTCTTCTTTAAAATAGTGATTTTTCAAAATGAACATTATTCTATGGATAGGTCGGTAAGTTTGTTAGCTCTTGACCTCTTGATGTCTAAACGCCTGAACCAACTGAAGTAAATTTTGTTTTTAGGTAGGTAGGTGGAATGAAACATAGGTTTCTTTTCAGCGAGTTAAACTGCTGGACGCAGCTTTTCATAAGTGTACCTATATTATATTTTTAACACTCACCCCAGCAACAAAATAGAAATGTTCCGACAGAGCAGCGTAGAAGCCTAATACAGAAGTCAGAAGTATGATCGCCCCCGTAGCTATAGCGAAGCTTGGTATATTGGAGAACCGATTCGTGGTGAGTTCGTCATACTTCGAGTTTAGAACTAACACTGTGATGCCCACAGCCAGGAGAAATAAGCCGGTCAACTGAAAAATGTCACCTCTTTTGAATATGGAAAAAAAGAATATTTAAATTTAGAATGCTTAGTTTTAGGCAAAACTAAATTCCAACAAATTTAAACTTAGAACACTACTATTCGTATTCTTCGTATAAAAGCAACAGAAACCCCAATCAGAAGTCGTGGCATCATCATTAGGAACTAGAACTAATTTGAGCTTAAAGGTATTAAATCTTAATTATAGACAGTGGCACCAAATTTTTAATAATAAGCCTTACACCATTTTTATCTGAAAACGGCGGTAGTTTGTATGTAGAGACAATATTAATGGTTCATAGCATTAAAATATTAATATCTCGAGCTAATTCTTACCAAAAATACACCATTCACAGCAGCTAAAGAATATTTCACAGATTTAAAAAACTTAGGAACTCTAAATTTCACACCCATTTTATTATTGATATTTTTCTAAAACTTCGATACATTTACTCGTACGTTTAATCTTACTGTTAGAGATAAGTTAACTAAAATTTGAGATGGATTGGTAATCTCAAGAACTTATCTCAGTTTATCTTGACGGGCCATCTAATCTGTTAAAACTGTATTAGATAGTTTTTACCTCAATATTTACTTATAATGTTATTTTTAATAAACGAGCACAAAACGGAGATTGCGAAAACTTGATGCTCCTTAATTTCAAAGCATCGCGCCATTCAGCAGAACTGTAACGTAGTTTTTCTTTTACGATAGATGGCGCTGTATTAATCTTGCCACACTCAATCTTACAAAATTTAAAAGACGCAGTCATTTATTTAATTTTTATTAAATTATTGTCATAATATTTATTAATAAATCATGTTAACAAATCAATAAAGCCTTAAATTAAGACTTTTCCATTAACTGGTCACACTTTCTAGAAAAAAATCAATAGTTTTTTTCAAAACTTGCAACACAGATATTTGCTTTTCTCGGTGCGCGTCGGACGTGTTGTTATTGTTCTGATTGTTCTCGTGTTATTTTCGAAATTATTATAATTTTTTCTGGTAAGTCTTGTTTTAATCATTTGTATTTAAGTAAGTAAGCTTTTGCAAAAAATAGTGCAATGTAAATTTAAAAATGTTTAGTGCCCACTTGTGTTGTGTTGACAACGCAATCACTGTTTACCTTGTCTTGTCCTGCCAGCTAATTCTTGGCTCTCGAAAGTCGCATTAAAATATCGTTGTTCTTTTGTTCCAGATTACACAAATAGAAAAGTGATAAAACATTAAAATGGCTCTCGGAGGTGGCATGTCTTGTGTGAAATACCTTCTTTTTGGGTTCAATCTTCTATTTGCGGTAAGTGAAAAATTATTACGCAGGTAGGTAGTCGTGTTGAATATTTTTTTAGTCCTTGGCAGGTAGTCGATCGTTGCAGTGAATGTAAGCGTTGTATTTGCTGCTACCTGCCTATTATGAATATTAACACGCTTACGACTCACGTGCTAATTTTTGTTTATTTGCAAAATACCCGCTTGAATCTAGATTTTGTTGAAAGACGTGATATTTAGTAGGTCAAAGGTTCAGAAGAGAATAAAATGTTATAGGTAAATATAATTATTTTATTGTTATTTTGTTTTAAGGTCGCAATATTGCAAATTGCGATGTAAAAAAAATAATCAAAAATAATATAAAATGTAATAAAGGTATAAAATATAGATAATATTCCCACGTAAGAGTCAGAATCACACCTATGCAGGGGGAGACTATAACAATTGACTATGACTTGATGACGTTTATATTATTATTCAAAATTAGACAAATTAAAAATGGCTAAGTCCGTCCTATTGGGCGCCGGCAGCGTCCGCTCTCGCGCCAAAAAATACAATTAAACTTTCTCAACTATGTTAAAAAAATTACTTTAGCAGTGTTTAGGTCACAGACATATTTTAGAAATCTGAAGTGAGATGTCCATGTTATAATTTCATAAGGAAAATGGCTATGATAAAACTGCTAACTTTCGATAATTCTGGAAAACCTGTTATAGTATAAAATGTTATTACTAACACAATAAATAAAAAAATAGATATTAAGATGAATCATTTCTGTCAAGGATTGCACC
Source organism: Hemithea aestivaria (assembly GCA_947507615.1). Lineage (NCBI taxonomy): Eukaryota > Metazoa > Arthropoda > Insecta > Lepidoptera > Geometridae > Hemithea > Hemithea aestivaria. The sequence continues at coordinate 15,517,851 of OX382331.1, forward strand.
ATATTTATTTGTTATTGAATAAAGTGGAGGCTTTTTAGGAAATGGTTACAAATAGTAACATTAAACTACAATAGCTATGTCAGTATGGTTACTAGCAAAAATGTAGCTTTTGTGTCATTAAAATGTGGTTTTTTTATTATAATTACAATTTAGCACCAAAGTACTCGTCAAGACGAATCAAATGAGCCCAAACTCAATGGGGTTGCGTCGTTTAATTACGAAGTTCTTATGGCCACCTTCCTGCTCCATCATCAGATCAGCTCCATAATAATATTGCATTGTTATCCGATTTATACATGTACCTATGCCAAATTTTAGCTCAATCAGAAATCAGGAAATGTATAAAATTAAATTTCCAAAATTTGATTACAGACAGGTGAAAGTAAATTATAGCTTGTAAAAAAAGGTAGATCTATCAATTATTGCGGTCTTAACGCTATCTCAAGTGTGCTTTCTCTTCCAGCTCACCGGACTGATAATCTTCATAGTGGGCATCAAGACAGAGATCAGTGCCCACCCGTACATCGACCTGACAGATGAGAACTTCTACACTTCAGGCCCGGTGGTGCTCATCATTGTGGGGATCATCGTCTTCATTGTTGCCTTCTTCGGCTGCTGCGGAGCTGTTAAGGAGAACCATTGTATGATTGTTACGGTGAGTGATTAGTTTTTTTATAACATATTGCTGCGGACGTTTTATAGAACTATCCCAGGTGCCTTAAACTAATTTTGTATGGAAAAATCCTTTGACAAAACTTGCCCCTAGTAGGTTTTTAGATGATTTGTACTTAGTTTTAAGATTAATATTTTGGTGTATTAAATAAATAAATGAAAAATAAAGATATAGATTTGATCAAAATATCTAGATGCGTCACTGGCCTCCGCAAAATATCGACACGCAGAATGCAGAAATCACAATCACACTTGCCTCATTGATCTAAATTAAACCTGTTGAAATGTTAATTTGTAATTATTTGATTAATTAATCTATGCTATTCGCTATTGCTCTATTAAACTATGACTAATCATTGCATTTAGTATTTCTTAGGAATTGTCATAATTTTAAGTACCTATTCCGTGGATAGTACAATATTTCATGATTCATTATGCACCATCAACTCAAGTTATAATAATATGCACCTACCTATCTGTTAAGATAAAAGCTAGGATTAGCCGGCTAAACCTACGTGTAGCCGCACTTCATGCTTAAAAGGCTTATTACACCTGCCTAAATTTAGAAGCCTAAATTCAGTCGCCACTGAATTTAGTCAAGTTTAATCACATTTAGCATCCTAAATTTAGAAGAAAGTATCGTGCATCCTAATATAGTCACTGAATTTAGTGACTAAATTCAGCCAAGTGTAATAACCACTTTAGCCGTGACATATCTAAATAATTAAATACATTTTAACAAGATTTTATCTAGTATGTGTATAGTATGTATGGCCGCAACGGAAGACCAGCGCCGGCTGGATAGTCAGCAACATGCTGAATTGCGCCCGTTTCATGTTGTATAAATGTTTCTTCTGATATGTTGTTTTCTTGCAAAATCTGAGATGTTTGCACATGAATAAACATTTTTTCATTTCATTTCAATAGTAAAACTTGTAAAATTAGTTTCATTTGACTACTACTAAGTTTTTAATCGGGGGTGGAATATTACAGTGTCAACGAAAGTACAATACATTAACGTCTGTATTGAGTTAAGGTTCATTAACCAATAATTAATCGAGAGTGCTCGTTATCGATGCACTTACACCCATGTGTACCTACTTAAGTCGTCACACAAAGAAAATTGCTCATTCAATTGATCCGAATGACTGCTGTGACCTGTGCAGCGGTTATCTTTGCCAGGCTGATGACATGTTCTGTGGATGAGTGCTTCGGCATGTCCCGACATTATGGCGCTTCGCAGAAATACAAACCCAACTACAGGGGTTAGTCTTAGTCATGTCCTCGCCCTTGACCCTTATTTCTGAGAAAAGGGGATTAAAAAACAAGAGACTTAATTTAAAAAAAAAATCGAGATTACGCCATTATTTTTGACTTTAAGGTTGAGTAGAGGATGACGAGAGAAATAAATATACGAAGGCAAATTTATAGTACATAAGTAGGCAATATAATTATAATGTACATACCTGCCAATGTTGTCCCAATCAGAACCCTTTATCGCAAAAATAGTAGTTATAAAAATAAACATGTCGTCAGGTGCACCTACCGATACTCGATACCTACTAAATGCTAAAAAATTTCTCAGGCTATAAATTCATATCAGAACTTGTCCCTTTTTCATTATTCCACAATTAAACATAATATATTTGCATGTTGCGACGAAGGGGGTTCACATAAATTCTATTTTTAGTAAAAAGTTATCGTTATGACCCTTTTACATATCTAGAATCTATTCCTATCAGTTCCGCTAATCAGTGGTTCTTTGTAGTCTGGTACAGTGGACATTTTGTTTTGCACTACGCAGTTATCTTTACTGAGAATCAATGGGGAAACGAATCGACGAACAGCGAGGTTTTTATTAGCAAAAAATATTAACATTGTAAATTTAATTGAGATGTCAGTCAGCTAAAAAACTCATTTTATAACTTTTTGGCAGACAGTGGCGAGCTAACCAATAATTGATAATTAATTCAGCATTGTCCAGTTCTCCCCTCTTTCACTTCATAGAGCTAGTAATTATAAATTAAGATAATGCAGTTACATGAGCCGTGGTCACAAGAGGACTAATAAAATTAACATCAGTTTAAATCCTTAAAGTCTAAAGTGTTTTAATATAAAAGGCAGTTAGGTCAAAATGCTTCATTCAAAATGATTTATTTTATTCTTACGTCTTACAGCCTATTTGTAAGTATTGAGTTTGAATCAAATGTGAACAGCACAGAGCACATAATATATAAAATATACAATAATATATAACTTATGCATGACCGCCGATGTCATTAAACACCGACCACTATCAAGGACGTGCACAGTTATCGTCTGTTAACATACTTGTTGTTTTAACCAGATAAAGCGTTTAAACCAATACCACTATCCACTAAAAATATAGACGTGCGTGTATAGTTTGTTTTGGCCGGTCAACTAATGTATTTAGCCATAGGTGGTAAGCAGCCATTTATTGAAGCACAGTTAGTTTTTAACTACGTAAATATAGTCATAGTTTATAAGTTAAATTGATTAACTATCTTGTTGTTACGATTTTGGAAACTACCTATGTATTTGTTTTATGTGAATGATCATCTAAGTATGGAATTATTCAACGCATAAAATTACTAGAAACTATAGAACCTAATATGACAAATTTCCTCGAAAATTCATTATCCCAAGAATGTAAATGTTAACCAGTAAATAAATCAGAAACCAGACCACCTTGAAAGTGTGAGGTCATGTTATGTCACAATGCACCACAGTATTATACTCGTATGACTTATTTGGAGCAGCCAATTGACCAAGATGAAGTCAACCTGTGAACTACGCCCGACGCTAAATGAACGCTTCCTCTGCTTAACAATGCTATTAGCCACTTGATGAATAGGACAGATTTCAAGCTGGATGCTTTGTCTTGACTATTTGTAATTCTATCAAAATCGTTGGACCACTTTTCTAGTTATGGATTATATTAGATGCAATTCAATTCAATTCATTTATTTAACCATAAATATAACATGAGCGTTATAAAAGGCAAGTCATTTGTATTACATACATTTTGTCTTAAATATAATGCGTCTGCTGGACGTAGGCCACCCCATGGCACTTCACTCAACTCGGTCCTCCGTCTTCCTCCGACCAGTCCAGGTGACTCTCCTGATATCTTCACCCCATCCATTAATTGACTTGCGTCTTGACCTCTCTACCAGACCACAGATCTACGTCTAGCTACACTCATATTTTTTTTTTTTAATTTAAAAATCTGAATAACCTATAGAACTATTTTGAAAATGCGTTAATTAGATAAATTTTTCTAGATTAAAGGAAGTGGCGAGAAGTGGCTCCATTTCCATTAAATTGATGCCCAATAAAATTTATTTTTATGGTGTTTTGTTTGAAAACACTGTCTTAAATCCGAGAGCCGTCCTACTTTTGTCCGATGGTATAAATAAAATCATTAGTGGTGATGACTACTCTGACTCATGAGTCATGATTATTGGGTTCTAGTCATTTGTTTGATGTTCTTTATCTTTTGGGTAAACACGTGCGATGAGCTAGTCACGGTTATTTCCCGTGGTTAGGCTAGTTCATATTAATGGCACTTCCCGTGCATTTTGTTGGATTTAGAAAAACTAGAATATCTAGTCTTTATCGTAAGACGTGTATCATGGCATTGCAGATCGGTTAAAATAATATGACTATTTTCTCTTTTAACAAACTTTTTGATGCTCAAATACATAATTGTAGGCACCTAAGTGTCATCTTTATTATGTACACGACTTCATTATTTTGTGGTTTTAAAGTAGCTGGTATAATAAATTGGGTTTGAAGACGTTTTATCTGTATTGTGTCACAGAAAGTTCAGCCGGGTACAGCTGTTTAGATAATAAATATTTGCAATGTTTTTCTTGTAACTGAAAAAGCACATTGTCGTAACTCGCATTCATCGCGTTTTCATATAACCTGGTTCTAGAGTATTTATTAATTTTCACACACACAAAGTATAAAAGCACTAGAATCCGTTATAGTTATTGTCTATATTATGTATACGCTACCTTATATACATACATTTTTGTGTAGCTATTCGCATTGTACAGTTTCACGCTATGATTTCATGGATATTGTGTGGTGATTTCCTGTCATTTGCTGTAGGTCGTAGGTATTATGTTTTGCAACGTTTGTGACGCACTCTATATAAAATAAACTATGTAGATATAGGTAACCCACAGACATATAAAGGATAGTTTAATAGGTTTTTACACTGTGCTTGGAATTTCACCTAGGGTCTTCATACAAGAACCCAAATTTAATGTAATCTTTGCTTGTTAAAATCATCAATTTTCCTAAAGTTATCTGTATTTTTGCATTATTTGAAAGAGTAGCAGCCCGACTTAAGAAAAAGTATTATAGAATTCTGAATCATCCGTCCATTTTTAATTATAAATTGTAACAAAACATTATTTTTATAACACGAGCTGCTTTCTTCGGCATTTATAAACACCGTCTAAATATAAACGATCTATTGAATGGATTCTTAACAAATGAAACATATGCTCGCATACAATAGATAATCCGTGGCATCTGTGCGAGTATGTTTTAAGAACCTTTACTACGCTTGACGCTCTCTCGCTCGCATTATTTGATACATTTTGTATAGTATTAATTGATAGAATTAACTTCTTGCTCAAGAGAATTCCTGCACAATATTATTGCACACATTTGTTACAAAAGTGTTTTCTTTTTGCTACCGTAAATGACAAGCTTATTGTACAAATAGTGAATAAATATATTTTTTTTACTTTTCACATGCCATTTTTTAATATATCAAACTGGAAATACTTTTAAAATGTGTGCAATAATATTGTGCGGGGCTTCTATTGAGGAATTTTCTATAAGTTCTATGAATTTTTATTTCAAAATGTATCAAATAGTACGAGCGAGAGAGCGTCAAGCGTAGTGAAGACTCTTTTAAACACCCTCAGCACTCAGCCTGGTTACCGAATTATACACAAATGCACACCGGTCGATAAGTCTACCGTATGGGTACTGCCGACTGCCTGAATGGACTTTAAAGCGCGTGTGTTTTGCGTTTTATTACCATGTTTCAACATAAGGAGCCTATGCCCAGTAACACCCATATATGTATGTGTATAAGCACGTAATAATAAGTGGAAGTTCATTCCATAACGCTTATAAATTACTGGATATTGTTAAGATATCCTTCTCGCTTCTTCTTCTACTTTGGGTGCCATCTTGTAACGAAGGTTGGCGATCATCATGGCAATTTGAACCCTCGACACAGCAGCTCTAAATACCTAGGTAACGCGTGCTCTTACAGTACCATTGGCGCAGATTTTTAAGCCAAGATGTTCTCCTTCTTCCTGGACTTCTTTCTCGTTTCTTCTCGTTTAACATTACAATATATGTATTAACTAATTACGAGTAGGTAAATCACTCATTTATTTAAAAAATTGTACTCCGTTAAAATTGGTAAGCTACGCCGATATAAGTCGAGTTATATCATATTGCAGGACACAGCATTAATAACCTTCACTGCAAACTGCCAAGTAAACTATATCCGGGAATAAGGACATTTTCCGACGCGTGTGCTGTAATGGCCAAGAAAAATAACCCCTAAATTCTATATCCAAAGAAAAGAATGAATTATACAGGTCATATTATGGTCATAGGTCCAGTAAACAGACATATTCTGCGTTATTACAAAACGCGGACTTACGATAGTTCTGGGATTAACGAATGTCATTTGTTCGCTTAGTACCTGGTTTAATCCTGAATCCTGGTACAATCGTTAGTCCGCGTTTTGTAATAAGACGGATAAGGTTTGTTTACTGCCACTAGTTTTAAACATGTTTTACAATAGTGCTTATAAACAGAAAAACATCTATTTATCAATATCAGTACGGGAATATTTCGCTTCCCAGAACACTTCAACAAGTAGGTAAACAGATATGACGTTACATTATAAAATAAAAGATACCTAGATAGATAACCTAATAACCCAACTGTCTTATAATAACTTAAGCAACAAACGATATTTTATTAGTCCTAAAAATGACTATTTTACTTCAAGTAGCTTGTATGACGCCCTCCACAGTTCCACCTTTCATTTGCTAGTGGACAGTAAACATCGTTATCACTTATTGACAAGATAACTTGGATTCAATGACATATTACTCATATTATAAATAATATTAAACTATATAGTATATAGGTGTTTAATATTGCGAAGATGGATGTTTACGAGAAGCACTTGGATTTTCTTTTAGGTTATCATGTGGCAGACCTGTGTTTTATATATTGCTGCATCATTTTTAACAAAAGTACTCGTATTGTTTCTTTCCCCAATCTTCTTCTTCTTCCTGCCCTTATCCCACACTAGGTAGGGTCGGCACAACACGTTTTTCTCCTCCATTCTGCTCTATCATCCGTCATATCCACTCCCCTAGCACGCATATCCTCTTCCCCAATAAAACAAAGAAATCCAGCGAAGTAACTATAAAGGTGGACGGACACCTATCCGCATCGACCGCGCCGAACGAATCCAATTTTGATTTCTTTATATGAAATCTCATGAAACCACACTTGCCGGAGTCGAATCATCCCAACCGGAAGATTTCCTATACAAAAATTCGTTCGGCTAAAATACTTATCTCAAGCAGTTCAGTGCCTCGTAAAATTTTATATTTTGTATTTCAAAACCCTTGTTGGCACTCATGCTGCTTTCCATAATGATGGTATATATCCATTGGTCACCCGGTGACGACTGGGAACTTTTGCCACTACTTAAAATCGCTGTTCGCTGTACACTCATACGGACCGCCATATATACGGTATCTTTATTTGGATTGCAAACATAGAAGAGCAAAAAATGTTAAGTGACATGGTAAAGGGTCACGTTATTGAATGAATGAATGAATGATTTATTTCCAAGAAAGAAGTTACATGCAAATATACCTTATTACATTATTACGGTTAGGTTCCATACAACTAGTTCTATGAGTCTCAAACTAGGCTGTGGGCTGTAGCCTGTGTCTTGAGGCTCGTGAGATGCGATCACACAGAAGAGAGAGACAAACACATAATTATTATAAGACCAATGGGAATTTATTCCCACCTGGGGACGAAAAACGTGGGGACCAACGGGAATATACCATAATGACGAATTCAATGGAGAAAACCTAAAAAAAATCTAATAAATGAAAACAAATACCTATATAATTTTAGTATGTATATACATATATTCAAGGTACAATCACGTAGCAGCAATAAATTTTAAAACTAATTAGGTACAGGAGAAATGGTACATGATTCATGAATCCGATTGTGTCGGATTGATACCGCTCAGTGCGACGTGAATGTTACTAATGACTCACTGTAACAAAAACGATTTTACTATAAAACTAGATCAACATACTCCGCACTTTTAATGCCTCTCTATAAAGAAATTGTATTTTTTTTTTCCAGAAAACCTTCATAGCACACGTTTCACTAGATTTGTGCAAGATATATCTTTTTTAGTCATGTTAAGCGACGATGCGGCCGTAGATGGTAGCAGACTAAACCTAGAAGGCGGGATAAATCTCTATATTTGTTGTATCTTTCCCTCCAGCCATTTTACCTTTGTGATATATCTTCGTCCCTTGTCTGACCGATATAGTCAGGCATCGCCTGTTTTATACACCGTTCTATGCACGTACATTGTACATAATATTAAATAATATGTAATCGTTATTATATTATGTGATCTATACATCTAGCAACACGCTAAACATGTATTAACGTTGTTTTTCATTTTAACATTATAACGAATGTAAATACTTTGCATATAAAAATATATATGTATAAAAATAAATGAAAGGATGTAGGTGTACGCCGTACGCTTTCTGTGGATGGTGGACGGTGGATGATGTAATACTTTCTCCAAATTACAAGTTAACGTTCAGGTTGCTTGTCCAGTAAGTCACGTTAAAGCCAGACCATTGTATATATACTTTTGTTATATATCTGATTACTGATGTATCACAAAGCATCGATTGAGAATAACTTTGTTTACTTAGCTCTGCTTGTTCGTGCCCCTATTTCCGGTGGATGGCGTACGGCGTAGATCGATGCCTTTCGTCTGGTCACACGCCCCTACTAAGTATTTTTCTTTCGTGCAGTATGTCATAATATTATCACATGCACATTATAATGTTTGTTTTATGTATTATATAATGCGGGTTTTAACTGCCTTTAAAAAGGTGGAAAAGTTCAAATTTCGTCCAAATGTTTCCCAAGAAAGTTTACCATGGCTCGAAATGCTATAAAAAATAATTGTTTGGGTATTCTCGTTCGATCCGATATATAATAAGTACCTATATTATCCTAACTATTATAATATTCTCTCTCACACTAACAAACAGCTCGTAATATATAAATGTATCATATGTAATCACTTTATAACAGACGCTAGTAGATCTCCGGTCAAGGACAGACAGACTATTCTAGACTTGTAACACAAGTAGTGACGTACCGACTAGAGTAAATTGCTTGTTATTAGGTATTTGAGCGTGAACACTTTGTCTACGATTGTTAAGGAAGTGACCAAACGTGGAACTAATGTTCCGCAATATCATCTTACAGAGATACTAGCGCCACCACTTATATTAACTTCAATACTGACTAAAAGGCTTATTACACTTGGCTAAATTTAGAAGCCTAAATTCAGTCGCCACTGAATTAAGTAAAGTGTAATCACATTTAGCAAGTTACGATCCTAAATTTAGAAGCAAGTGTCGTTTCTAACTGACTAAATCATTAAGAAACCTAATTAGAAACTTATTTAGGAAGTTGTAATCGCATTTAGTTCCTAAATAAATCCCAGCCACAGATAAAATTTCATTAAAAATAGGAATTGTTAATAAATAAAACTTTTACAATAAAAATGTTTTATTTTACTTACCTTTACATCATAATTTTTGTTTTTTTTTTTTTGTAAAAAAATATTTTTATAAGTGCCAGGGAGAGTTATAAATAGCCCAACATGTTTCGGGGATAATTTTCGTCAGCAGGGGTTGTCATATTAGAAGAACTGTATTTTAAATCTTGATATGAGTTTCCTGTAGTCAGTTTCTCAGTCTTACGATCTCAGTGTTACGATCAATCTTTCTTTTGCACTTATACTGTCACATTAGTGGGGGACTTTAGTGCAAAACCTGTCTTTTTCTTGCAGAAGCATGAAACTTGGCACATTGATTCCATATGTCAAAATAAGCTGATTTCGATCGGTAGCCTAATGGAAGGCGCCCTCTGGTAGCGGGGAGGGGGGGTGGAGGGTGCGCTCCACCCGGCTTTGTTTTAAAAATTCTGGAAGACCACGCATAGCTAATACGTCAAGTTTGGTATCAATTTCGGATAAATCGAGGACGTAGATTTCATTTCTAGTATAAAAAAATGACATTTGTGATGATTTGTTTAACAAAAAAATTAAAAATTAGAATTACGTAACTTCGTTTTTATTGTTCAAATTACTGTAAATTCAAAAATACTAGTTTTTTTAATAAACAATAAATATGGTAATAAAGTCTAGTTTATGTAGATTAAAAAATATTTAATTTTATATTACTTTTCTTAATAACAAACCACATAAAAAAATCTTTTGCTGTCCCGGGCCGCAATTTTCCTTTAACCGCCATGAAAAGGGTTGTTAGTAAAAAACTTACTATTTCATGCTGAAGTTTAAAACTTGCCACAATTACAATTCCTTACGTTATAAAAAGCCGTTTAGAATCAGTAGCCGTCGGTAACCAGCCTTCTGACAGCGGGGAGGGGGGGGTGAAAGGGGCGCACCACCCAGCTTCACTTAAAAAAATCTGGAAGACCACGTATAGCTAATACGTCATGTTTGGTATCGATTTCGAATAAATCAAGCACGTAGATTTCATTTCTGATAATAAAAAACGCATTTTATGGGTTTTTAACCAAATTATAACACAAAATTAGTTCTTAGTTTTTTTTATTTAGAGGCACTTTAATACTAAATTATAGTAATATTTTGTGATAAACATAAATATTTTTTAAAAGTTTATTTCAAGTAAATTAAATAAAATAGAACTGTTATATTATTTTTATAAACATTTACTCGTACAATTTTTTTTAATACACTAGAGTCGCTATTTTCTTCTCACCGCTGCGCTGCGTTGTAAACCCCAATCAACTGTAAAATACGACTATGTACATTCATTTAACATGTTATTGATATAAGAACTTGATATTGTCAAACATAAAATTCAGAAAAATCCTATGGCACATCATAATTTACTCTCCCTGAGACAAACTTTTAAAAAATAGGTGCGATAAAACGCGATCAAATCGCGGAACGGAAACTGTTAAACATTGTTATGAATCAAACTGTTTCAACAAAATGTAATCTAGCAAAATTATAAATTATAAATACTCCAGGCTTAAAGCTTTTTTATATCAGTATGTTACATTCCAAGACTGATTCTTCCAAAGAAAATATTGTTATTATAGCTCATTACATTTTAAGACCGTCTTCATGCAGTTTTGCATCAATCTCAGCAATCCGCCCTTTATTTATAAATTAAATCAGTTTCGTGCATAATATACTGACCACCAAAACGGTGTTAGATGAATAAGGTGTCCCTTTGTTTGCTTATTGCTTCTAGAACCAAGCAGGAGGCTGGAAAATAGCAAGACTCGTATCCTTCGACTAGCATAAAAGTACCGCACACAAACTTAACTCTACCTATATGGTTTTGATATGATGTTTTGCGGTCAATGAAACTGCAGATCAAGCAGTAATTACTGCTCGACAATCAATAACTATGTAGGAAACACCTTATCACAAAAAAACACTATTTGGAAAATATACTTCTACTTCCATGATATGTCTGTATACCAGCATTTGTTACACGCATTTTACAAGGAACTTTGTTTGAGAGAGGCTAGGCATAATTTCTTGGTTAAGTCTAACCCATCCTCTCTTTCGGTTTAGGAAGCAAGAAGCAGACCATTCCTTTGTCTGAAAACCTTTCAGTTGTCAGAATATTGTGCATGGGACTGATTAAATAAATAAATGCAAGGCTTATCATAATTCGTCATAAAATGTTTTGAACTATATTATTATTATATTATATATGGAGCATCCGTCTTGGAAAACAATATAACGATATAAATAAGCTGTAGGTAGGTGCCAGTAGTATTTATAATTTTGCCACATTACATTTAATTGAAAAATAGATGCATAACTTTGGTTAGCCGTTTATTATTAAAGAGATACGACTTTCGGGCCTATTTTTTAAAAGTTTGTCTCAGGGAGAGTAAATTATGATGTGCCATAGGATTTTTCTGAATTTTATGTTTGACAATATCAAGTTCTTATATCAATAACATGTTAAATGAATATAACATAGTCGTATTTTATAGTTGATTGGGGTTTACAACGCAGCGCAGCGGTGAGAAGAAAATAGCGACTCTAGTGTCTTAAAAAAAATTGTACGAGTAAATGTTTATAAAAATAATATAAAAGTTCTATTTTATTTAATCTACTTAAAATAAACTTTTAAAAAATATTTATGTTTATCACAAAATATTACTATAATTTAGAATTAAAGTGCCTCTAAATAAAAAAAACTAAGAACTAATTTTGTGTTATAATTTGGTTAAAAACCCATAAAATGCGTTTTTTATTATCAGAAATGAAATCTACGTTCTTGATTTATTCGAAATCGATACCAAACATGACGTATTAGCTATACGTGGTCTTCCAGATTTTTTTAAGTGAAGCTGGGTGGTGCGCCCCTTTCACCCCCCCTCCCCGCTGTCAGAAGGCTGGTTACCGACGGCTACTGATTCTAAACGGCTTATTTTAACGTAAGGAATTGTAATTGTGGCAAGTTTTAAACTTCAGCATGAAATAGTAAGTTTTTACTAACAACCCTTTTCATGGCGGTTAAAAGAAAATTGCGGCCCGGGACAGCAAAAGATTTTTTTATGTGGTTTGTTATTAAGAAAAGTAATATAAAATTAAATATTTTTTAATCTACATAAACTAGACTTTATTAAAATATTTTTTGTTTATTAAAAAAACTAGTATTTTTGAATTTACAGTAATTTGAACAATAAAAACAAAGTTACGTAATTCTAATTTTTAATTTTTTTGTTAAACAAATCATCATCAATGTCATTTTTTTATTCCAGAAATGAAATCTACGTCCTCGATTTATCCGAAATTGATACCAAACTTGACCTATTAGCTATGTGTGGTCTCCCAGAATTTTTAAAATGAAGCCGGGTGGAGCGCCCCTTCCAACCCCCCTCCTCGCTGCCAGAGGGGGTGCTACCGAGGGCTACCGATCGAAATCAGCCTATTTTTACATTAGAAATCAATGTGCCAAGTTTCATGCTTCTGCATGAAAAAAACAGGTTTGACCCATTTTTGTCGCTTAGTGACTCCACTACATAGGACAGTATCCCGCTTTTGACTATAATATGGTGCTACTAAATTTAATAATATGTCGAACGATCTTGAATCTAAACGTAGTTAATTCCTTAGGTCTGCAGGTTCCAAAGCACTCATAATGTTCATATTTGCTAACTTTCCGCGCAACAATAAATATTCTTTCACCCATGTTCTTCTCTTTTTTTGATACTTTATGTGTGCCAATGTCCAGGGCTAGGCAAAAACTAATTTTTTGGTGTCTGGACAATACTGCAGCCATATTCGTACAACGCAACGTGCACAATACGTCCGTCTCTGTCGCGTTTGAGCAGTTAAATGATTTAGTGACTAATTCAGGACAGTGTGATCAGAAGCATCTGAATTTTGATTCTAAATTTAGTGACTAAATTCAGCCAAGTGTAATAAGCCTTTAAAGCAACTGGAATCTTGAGCTGAGCCTATTGTTTGGGGCTCACGGCTCAGGTATAATCTGCGTAAAGATATGGCCTAAAGTGTAACATTTTCCTCCATGCGGTACCATAGTTAAAAGGTCGTGAAAAACCTCATACAAATTTAACAAGCATTCTCGTTTTAATATTTAGATCGTATTGTCTAATTTCACTAGTGGCAACCTCATTGGGCGACACATTATGTTTTAATCGTTAACTTGAAAATTACTCCACCGATTTCGATAAGATTGAAATGGGTGCACCGTTTTAAATTTTAAGCAAACCGTTTTAAGCAATAACAAGAATCCAAATCGGTTTCAGCGTCTTCGTATGAATTAGAATAGAATAATACTTTATTGCATACCATATAATTATAATGAAACTTACTGAGCTAGATATCTAAATGCTAGGTAAACAATCGGCGGTCTTATCGCAAAAAGTCAGAGATCAATTCATAAAGTACGTAACCTCTACATAAGTAACCTCTAGGGCCTAGGATATTATAAAATTAAGAGGACATTCCTTTAAAGTGATGTCTATTTAACGTTGTTTTCTAATTTAGACAATAACAAAGATTCCTACGAATTCTAACCCTTTTCATTTGAAGTTGCAATACACATTGGCTGCGGCGCTATTTTATAGAACTATCCCACTAAACTAATTTTGTATGGAAAAATCCTTTGACAAAACACACCGTTTGTGTTTTCCAGCACTCGCGTTCCGACCTCTAAAACACAGCTGTTTTCAGCACTAAATTTGTTAAATAGAGATAACATGGACCATGATATTTGATACACAATATTCTAATGTAACTTTTCCTATCTTTCAGTTCTCTGCGTTCCTGTTGATAATCTTCGTGGCCGAGCTGGCAGTGGGTATCGCTGGGTACGTGAAGCATACAGACCTGGAGACGTCCATCGTCACCCATCTCAACGCCAAAATCAAGGATTACAACACCGACCCCGACGTTAAGAAGACCTTCGACATTATCCAGACTGATGTGAGTTCATTTTCCATCTATTAACCTCTTTTCTATTTACCATAGGCTATTTTTTGTAATTTTATTAACACTTTAGATACCTACGTAATTACCAAGCAGAATTTCAAAAAAATCAGTTGTTCACCCGTTAATTTTTATAATATTAACTACCTCATCGTGAAAAAATCAAGGTAAAGTGCTTTAAGGACGTTGATTGTTGTATGTGTGTGACACTTGGCGCGAAAGTTCAAGCAAAGTGGGGCTAAATGATGTACCCAGTGCTAAGAACACAATATATTAGTAGTTAGTAGGTATATATGTACTTAGTAAAACCTAGCAGGAATTCGTAATAAAGCTTCTGTAATATATCGGTTATTAAACTGTCACCCATAGATGAAGAAAATATACCTCACCTACCTGTAATCTTTCTTTTCCAGTTCGAATGTTGCGGCATCAAGAGCCCGGCTGACTGGGCAGCGAACGCACAATCGATCCCCGAGTCTTGCTGCACTGGCCGCGTCCTCAGCAACGGAACCATCGCTGAATGCACCGAGAAGTCCACCGGTTTCCATTCCGACGGGTGTCTGCCTAAACTGGTCAACTTCTTCGAATCCAAGGCTCTTATCATCGGCGGCGTGGGACTGGGCATTGCTTTCGTTCAGGTATATTTAAAATAAAGCTAACCAAAGAATTCCCCTCTTCCACCCCGACAAGTGTCTGCCTAAACTGGTCAAGTAAGTCTTAAGGACTGTTTTGGTAATTGAACTGACAAGTCTACCAAGTTTCCCCCCGACGGCTGTCTGCGTTAACTGGACGACTTCTTCGAGTCCAAGGCTCTTATCGTCGGCGGCGTTGGACTGGGCATTGCTTTCGTTCAGGTACCTATGTATCAAAACAATGTTAATTGAGCTGACAAGTCTACTGGCTTCCACCGTCCACCCCGACGGGTGTCAGCCTAAACTGGTCGACTTCTTCGAGTCCAATGCTCTCATCATCAGCAGGGTATCATCGGCAGCGTTTCAGTTCTTTTGCACCATTGTTATTAAGTCACCAAGTTCCTCCAACGGGCCTTAACTGGTCGTCTTTCTCGAATCCAAGGTTCGTATCATCGGTAACAACCACACAACTTCTTACTGATGTTTCTACGTCATCATACCTGTCCGAGCGCTAGATTTTAATTTAATCTGTTCAGCTGTTGATTTTTCAGTAAGACACGCTTCCCTTTTATGAATTACAGAGATTAGTGTATGTCTGAGATATAATCATTCGTTTTGTTATTATTTTGATATTAATATAAATTATTTCCTATTTCCAGCTCCTGGGCGTAATCTTCGCGTGTTGCCTGGCTCGCTCGATCCGCAACCAGTATGAGACCGTATAAACTCTTATATTTCTATCTCAAATCGTCTATATTATTGTAATTTGTAATCATTTTTTAATCTAAGTACGTTTTGTGATTTTAAGTGTAAACCATTTTGTAAAACTTTCTATGTATATGTGGAAATTTACCTAATTATTTTTACCAGGTGTTTAGTTTATTTAGTTTCTGTAAATATGAGTTTTAGATACTCAGAGTGCTATATTTATAACTCGAATAAGTGGAGTTGGCTAGAGATTGAAGCACTTGTGCACTTGAAACGTCATATTATCTCACAAATGTGCTCAGTAGAAGACTGATTTTTTTCGTATACTTGTAGATGCGGCCGCGAATTATCGTACATTGAACTTTGATTGTTTATCTCTCTCCCACACGCGCACCATCAGTGGTTGTATCCGTGCGAATGCGACAGCAATACATTTACATACGTGTGACTGAGACAGATAATAAAAGGTCAGTGACCGAAATTCTGCTCTACGTCCGCACTATAGAAGGTTTCTGCCAAGTCTTTTCTACCTTTATATTTTCAATTTCTCTATAAAATTTTATCTACATGTAGTCTTGATATTTCATGAATATTAGTCTCTAGATGTGGTGCACTGTTAATGAATTGAATTTTTATTTAATTAGATGATCGCGTCTGATTAAATAAAAAGTGAATTGGTCCTGTGTCTTAAGTGTTTGGATTATTTATAGTTATAAAATATCGAATATAATCTAATAATTGTTTTATTTATCCTGTGCATAAGAGATAAAGAACATTCTGCGGCGTTTTTCTCTCTTTTTGTCATTAGCAAAAAGCATTTTCGCACCATACAAAAGGCAAACACACCTGCGACCGTCGCAGTGTCAATTTTCAAACATAATGTCTCAAATCATTTTAGAGGGCTTAACATTGCACGCGAATATTTGCGCGTAGTGGAGTGTTTACTCAAAATGGCTAGTAATACCGGAAAGGAAACTAATCATATTAAGTTTCGATAGTAAAAGAGTTTTGGAAAAGGACAATACATTCTTAGAAATCAAATGTTTAGAGAAAATGTACGTAGTAACGTAAAAGAAAGTTGTACTTTCTGTAATAGGTTATATAATAAAACAGCATTGTTCCTAGTTACACACATTTTATTCACCTATTATACCATGAATATAAACCGTAACAAAGGATGGTTATACGGAAGAGTACGAACATTTTTACATCAATTTTAGAGGAACATCAGTCGCGTAAAATACAAGAGCTGTCTTGCAAGCAATACAGATTCACCGTGGCATTGCCACATCTGCGTAAAACGCTTTTATTATTGCTATCAAAAACGTAATCATTTTTACTAGGCCATAATTTATATCGAAACGAAAAACTGCCACTAAAATTATTGCAAGCTCTACCAAGAATACTAATTCTTTTCAAATCACGCTTTCATGTGTATTCTATAGTTCGCGCAAATCTTTTTGAATTATTAAAAGTTAGCCGATTGTCTTGAGCCAATTAAAATATTATGAGCAATTTGCTCCTGCGCAGCCAAACTTCGAATAAATCAAAAAGATTTGTGCGACATTACGTTGGTCTTTATAAAACATGGCGTTATTTACAACAATAAATGCGCTAACGCAGACATAACCATACCATCACAAAATTATCTTAAATCACAATGACAAATTATATCGAGTACCGAATACGTCCACAGTATTCCATTTGTATGTCGCAAGCATCTGAATCTCACAGCACCAGTTTTCAAACGAAATCACGAATACCTATCACCAACCATTCATATACGCGCGACATACATTTCACTAAATAATAACGACGCTAAATATCCATTTAGAACGGCATCCCATTTGCCCCAACACCTATTGCCCCCAGGAGGCAATTGGGAAACAAATCCCAGTTGCCACTAGGTGATGAGGGGGATTGGCACATCTACACAGCAGTTAAAAGCCATTTGAAGTGGGAACAAGAAATTCCGTAATTGCCACCTAGGGCAAACTATGTAGGAGCAAATGAGGATATACCATTTAGAACTAGGGTTAAGACATACATTACCTAATATTAAAATAATTAACTATATTTAATTGTTTACAACTACAAGGAAAGGACATGTCTGGAGGCTGTCGTGTGCCTATTCGTTTGGCACTTGAATAGGTTACATGAAAATTAATCCATCATGATATGTTTTGTTAGTAAAATAACACTGCATGACTAACACAAATATTGTCTTCCATTCGATTCGTAATAATAGTAATCATTGATCCGTGTTCATACGTACGGGGATAAGCCAGTTAAATTCCAGCTTCGTAAGGTTGACATAGTTTTTAAAGTTATGTGCATGTGCTGTTCATTTCTTAAGATGTTTATCATGTATGAAAGCGATCGTAAAACTCAGCCAACTAGTGGATCAAAGTTCTTGAAAACAGAACTTCATGAAACTGAAAACATGCCTTCACAAGTTCAAGTTTCCCTACAAAAATAAATAGGATTTACACCCGACATTTACCTAATTAATTGAGTCAAAAGTTACATTTCGTAAATTGCACATCAACAAAGAAAAAATCAAATGAAAATCCTTGAAAATAATTTTCTACCTAAAGTCAATAAAAACCGAAATGGATTTAGCTAAAGCCTTTAATAACAAGCAAAAATATATTGCATGTTTCACAACTAGATATCTCACTATCCTTATTACAGTACACTTCCTGAGAAAGCTTTCTGTTAAATTCACGACTTGCCATATTAGAAAAGGTCTTCGCACACGCTAATTTTAAACTGATGCATAGTTTTATAATTCGATGACACCCGGTTTCGAGCCAAATTAAGTGGACCATAGTTACTAAGTAATATAAAAAAATAAGACACTTCTGCATTAAATCCGATTCAGGTCAGTCATGAGGCATGGTTGACCCATCCGTCATGACGGTTTTCGTAATCGGTTTGTTTTTAGCAGTTCGATAACGGACAGAAATAAGATGTCTGTAGATCGTAAGACCGTATATAATGTTCTTCGACTACACAGGACCATCATTAGACGGATTTAGATCGGATATAGTGCATAAGCGCTCTTATTTTACGAATACGTGACACTTTTATGCGCGAGGGCATAATGTATTTGAAATTTGTTTAGATTTCGTCTTGAGTCTTGCAGTCTATATAATTTACGGAATAAAATGAACATTTTATTGTACTTCAATGAAAGTGCTTGAAATAAAAATTCTATTGGTAAAATGTTAAGTTACCTAAAAACAGTCATACAAATTGTTCTGATAAATATAAAAAATATCTCCGTTAAGATTTTATAGCTAATATCAGACTAAGCTGAACTGATTTGGCTTTCTTTGATTAGCCTGCAGTATATTAAAAAAAAACATTTTAAAATGTGAATTCAAATATTTTTCAATAATTGGTAAGACGATAAACTATAACTTTTGAATAAATGCGTTTTAATTTTTAAACTGTTTGTTTAACACATTCGGTGCCACTATGACTCGAACAAAATTAACGTGAACTCGCCTGGCGAGTCGGTGGCACCGAATGTGTTAAATGAACCTATCCAAAGAAAAAAATCACATCTCAAAAATCCCTACTTTTAAAGGAGAGCCATATGAAGTAAAATATGCATTAAATTTGCCCTCTTGAGACTTTGGAAAAAGACATTATTATGTGTATTCCAGAGTCAAAGAGTCAGGGCCAAAATTTGTGCGACATAAAACTTAAAATCGCTATCCAGTAGAGGTTTTTAAACCCTGTAAAAATGTGACTTTGTTCAACAGTTAGGTCGAAATCATAAAAACCCAGTTCAGAAGACAAAATGCGATTTAATTAAAACTTCATATCGCATACCAGACTTATGCAGTTATAGGTTTTGAGATCACCACTACAGCGGTAAATTGACAACACTGGTCAAGCCTACAACATACCTAAATAACAAAAACTTGATCAATTTTACAACTAAAACCCTTTATATTGTAATTATATCAGACCGGCATCACATTGCAACTAAATATTAGTAAGCTGTTTAATTTATACATATAATCTTAATGCGACACATTATGACTCGAGTATAAGGAACAAATATGTCGCAGAAAGTACACAAATATTTAGGTACAGAAGAATGCTCTTAAACTACAAGAAAACATATTATGATCATGGGCACAAATTCACTTGACATTTCAGATAAAACTGTTGGACGTGTAGTGTGTAAAAAAAGTATAAACTTCATGGGATAACTTTCTTCTAAAGTGAAATAAAAATATTTATCGACTCTTGGCAACACTAGTTCTTTCGTAGATATTTTTTTTTAAATTGTGCCTTGGCGCACAGGGCACGAAAATGCGTATGTGCCGTGGCGTTCAAAAGGTTAAGGAAAATTTTCTTGTGACCTAGACGCCTAGCGAAATATTTTCACTTATAAAAACGTGTATTTAGTTATTCAACTTTTTTTCGTTACACATAAACAATAACATTTTAAAAGATGGAATGTAACTATAATGAATGGACCACTCAGTCAGTATTTTGCATTCAAATTACTATTGATAACAGAATTGCTAAATTTGGAAAAGTGCTCCACATAGCCTATTTGAATAAATAGGAATGTTTAGATTAAATTTCTCAAGCTGTGTAATTGTTATATTAGAGCAAATGAAAGCCAATATAAATGCGACACGGCTGTACTCATGCTGGCTGGTTTTATGTCACATTTATAATGGATAACACTCATGGTAGTTTCCAAAATCAAATGAAAGCCGTTCTTCTGTACCTAATTATTTAGAGTGATAGTTTAATAAGTATATAATAGATGAAGAGGATGGATTTAGAATGTATGGTATTGAGTATATGATAGTTCCTGAGCGACGAGTGTTGTGTAATGCAATCATGTCGCGTAACGCTTGGTCCAGAGGCGGGCGATGCGATCGTGTTCTTCTCTGTTTTGCAGATATTGGGTCGCGATGCTGCCAACTAATGGATCCGCTGAAAATAACATAATACACCGTTAACATTATGAAAAACCCTCAAAAATGGCGGCATGAATCGAGACACAATGTTTTTTTTTTGTCTGGAAGCTCATTTTCGCTAACCAAGGGCGAGACACGCACTTTGATTTATATTTATATTGTGAGAACTACCATACTAAAAGATAAAGGTTGGTCACACAACCCATACTGGGATTTGACTCTGACATTGTAAAAAGGGTAACCTGCTCTGTTAAAAGTATAAACTCCAATGAGTATAATAAATTAACCTCTCCTTTCATATTCTATAAATATAAATAGGAAAATAGCCAAAACTGAACAAGTGAACCTGTCACTTTTTCACTCACCTCAAGAATATAATAGTGCTTACAAAAATAGTAGCACACATACCTGGATTACAGTCAGTGAGCAGTGAGCATATAGACAGCAGTACTTTAGATATGGTGAGTGCAGGCGACCAGTTGTCCTTCAGTATGTCCAGACATATCACGCCCTGGCTGTTGATGTTACAGTGATATATCCTCGTGCGGAATGTTACCTGTAATGTTATACAAATGAAATTTCAAACATTTTAACAAGTTTTTAAGCGTTCCTAAAAACGAGCATGTGGGTAGGCTCTCAAAGTTGACCATAAAAATAAAGGTTAGTTTATGCCTCACTTTACAGGTCAGCTCTTGCTTGAGAATATAACCTACAGGGTGCGCTCAGAGGTTATACCCGCTGTTCTGTAGCCTATGTGTTATTCCAGGGTCTAAGGTATCTTTATACATAATCTCAGCTCAATCGGTCCACCCATTTAGGTGTGAAAGAGTAACAAACATACATCCATACATTACTTACAAAGTAACACCTGCAATTTACAGCTGCAGCATCATAAGTTGAGACCATGAGATAAAGATTATATCCTTTAATACATTAGCGTTGGCCCACGTGAACGCGCGGGCGCGGGCGCGAAATATCAAACATATGACGTGCTATGAAGGTGTTCACGTACAAACGCACGTGCGGTGTGAGCAAAGTCTGTCGCGCCCGCGCCCGCGCGTTCACGTGAACAAGCACTTGAGAGATCTATAGATGTATAAATTTTCTTTGAAAACACACATGGCATTGGAGTCAAGGGGAATGCCACAAATGCAGTTATTGTGTCGTATTTACTGTTTGTGCATTGTTTTTAATTCAGCTTTTGTTGTTATATTGAAAACTAATTATATTACTCGGGACTTATCGCGTTGGTATTTAATGCTAGTTTTACAAAAACATTATAAAACTAACCTCGACGTTTCGATACAGTTGCATGTATCGTGGTCACGAGAATACTGCAGGGACGATCAAATCGCGGAAGTCTAAAATGTTATATTGAAAACTAGCTTATGCTCGCAGCTTTGGCAAAATCCTTTCTTAGCAGAGGTCTACGTCATAAAACCTATATACATATGATCCAAATTACAACCCAATCCGTCCACCGGTATAGGTTGTGCGTTGATAGATCAGTCAGTCAATCAGTCACTCTTTCCTTTTATATATTTAGATAGATAGCTTAGCAGCGGCTGACAATATGGCTGGCCGATAGATGAGGCTGATGAGATGTGCACAGATCTAAATGTCTTTAGAAGAACAGTGTTTAGAATTGCGTTTATAAGTTAATAAGACACTACATCCACCTAGCCAAGTTTGTTCAGTATTTGCACCAAAGTGTGTAAAGAAACTATGGTCTTGCAGATATTTTTTTATTCCACCTGACTAAAAATTGTGAACCAAAATTTTGCAGTAAATTGTTAAGTGGTTATGTAACCAAACATTCAATAAATTAGCATGATGTTCATAAGTCTAAAAGACTACAAACAAATCATGGCAAACTATTTACTGTGGACCCTAAATAGTATGAAATAAATGATTTTTTTTTATTTACCTTAGGAGGTTTGAATGGATATTCTGCAGAGAAGTGTATATCCAAGAAGAAGACACCTCCTTCGTAAACTGAGCCAGGTGGTCCCAATATGGTAGACACCCACTCGTACAAGTTGTCACCCTTTGGTCCCGCACTGCAGTTGGGGGGAGGATCTAATGTGATCTCAGCCAGTTCCTTCTGAATCCTCTTCGCAGAGGTGCCTAGAGCCTTCGACATCTTCTGATTAGGTTTATTCTCTTTAGCTTCTGGTTTGTTCTCTGTAGCTCCGTTGGTAGATCCTCGACCGCGTCCCGTGCCGCTCCCTGATGAACCAGAGGCACCAGACATTATCTAGAAGCACCACACGACTCATTCCACACACCACACACCTAGGTTACAAAGCATGATCGCCTATGAACTATGGTATGACTGTGTCAGTTGTGCACATGAAATCTGAGTTAGGTTTATGAAAATGAACAATGAATATGAAGATAAGTCTATGGGGCAGTGGTTGCATCCTCAAACATGCATGAAAAGGATGAATACACCTTGTAGTTTTTTTTTAAATATGTTCAATAACAGTGACAATAATGTAATGTATTTTGCCGATTAGTTAGGTTAAAGTTGCATGCAAATACTTGATCACAATATCTGTAACCGTAAATAGGTAAATGATTGAAATTTGGTGATGATGTGATTTTGATAATGATCTTGAATGCAATGACTTGCAACAACCTCTTGTATATTACAGCGCAACTTAACAAAAACAGTAATTAGTCGCAAACAAAAACTGCAATGAAAGCGAAATATCTATTTGGCAGGTACAAAAGGTGCACTTTTTTTCTCTTTTCATGCTGTTTATTCACAGGACAAAGGCTTTCTAGCACGCGTGTATAGCATCTCACTAAACAGTTAAAATCACACTCAAAGATACCGTGGACAACACTATACTCAATCTACAGAGAAAAGTTGCAAATTAACAGCGTTACAATGCTGTGAAAAGGATTTATTTTGTACCTTTATGAATAACAGTCGGCCATCTTGTGGGCTGGTATTATCCGATAAAATACGAGCTTTTGAATCGCCGTTAACCTTATTCAATACGATTGAACTCTTCTGGTGCGCAAGAAATAGGACAAGAAGGATATCGTCCAGACAATTTACAAATTCAATGCAATACAATCAGTGAAATCTCCCGTGTTATATGCTCCCAACTGCAAACCGCAAACAGGCAGTCTGTTACTTTCCCATGTGATTAAAAGCTTTTTTAACAACTATACAAAATAAATAACAAACTATACCTTTCTCGAAGATCAAGAATGGATTTGTTGTGATTCAGCCGAAATTATTACTCATCTATCCACTTCTACCACATTTTTTTACGAAGTCCGTCAATCATTCACCAACACAAACAACCACTAAAATTCTTGGGACTTGACGATTCAAGACTAAAATTCTAAAACTTTTACTACATAGAAAAACTTATAAATAATGGAACTATGTTTAATTAAACAAATCGACGTCCTATTTTAATATATTTTCTAGGAAAACTTATTTTTACAAAAAAATACACGAAGCACAACCACTCGCCGACATCTTTCTTTTTTTATTTTTAAATTTTCAAGTGTTGCTATTTTCTGACGACTTTTTTTTATATTGTCTATGATCTGCCAAAAAATCGTGGCGTGAATGGGAAGTTTCGTAACTAACTTCACTCTAGTTTCGTTCTAAATAGTTGTTATCTAGCAGTCACTTTTAAAAAATTGTCACTGTCTTTAGTCACTTTTTTTTTTTTTTTTTTGTAGATATTGGCAACAGTTAATTTTGCCAGTGTCGAGGTCTTTAGTCACTGTCACATACAATTTGACGTTTTATAAATGGCTTGATATTTTTATTCACTGTATTTTGGCAAAACTAGTTTAAATTAAACAAACACATTATAAAATTATTTAATTATTATTAAAATTCGGTTGTCTTTATCAAGTGTTTAAAAAACATCACCATGGGCAAACGACAGCACCAGAAAGATAAAATGTATGTTGCGTATACGAGACGGAAAGTTTGATACGAAGTATTTATTGTTTTTAATGCCCTTAAATAATTTATTGGTATTTTTTTAGGTACATAACATACACAGAGTGGACCACACTTTACGGTGGCAAAAGATCAGGGACATCGACGGACGAAAACACGAATTTTAAACGGTTACCGTTTGATCACTGTTGTCTTTCGCTGGTACCTTTTGAAGACCCTTACTGCGACGCAGATGGCAATATATTTGAGCTCCAGCCCGTTCTTGAGTTTATGAAGAAGTTTAAAGTTAATCCTGTCACTGGGAAGGTATGTAAATTTGGTAATAATATGTGTTAATGTAATCAAAACAGTCATTATATTAAAAATCCTTTAAAAAGCAGTAGGTACCCGGTACCTATATTAGCCAGGGAAGGATTTATTACGCTTTTCAGGTTTAGCCTATGTACTTTAGAGTTGTATCATCCAATTGTTCATTGTTTTTTGACAAATGAACTTACCACCCTAATTAGGTACCTATTTATAATATTTTTATTTTATAATTTTTTTGAGAAGACTTAAGTACTTAATTCTATTTGTACATTCCAGAAATGTGATGTAAAATCGCTTATCAAGCTAAACTTCTTCAAAAACGCTGAAGATGAATATCACTGTCCAGTATTATTCAAGTTATACACAAACAACACCCACATTGTGGCCATCAAAACAACCGGCAATGTGTTCTCTTATGAAGCAGTTGAACAACTCAATATCAAAGGGAAAAACTACAAGGACTTGATCAATGATACTGAATTCTCTAGAAATGATATAATTATACTGCAAGAGCCTAATAAACTGCAGAAGTTCAATATAGCGTCCTTTCATCATGTGAAGAATAATTTGAGAGTGGAAACTGAAGGTGAATGTTGTTAAGTATTACTTTATTATTTTACAATTATTGTAAAAGAACTCAGTGTTGTCATAGCACATATAAGTCCTAATATTGGCATTACTAACTTTTATAAGCACTGCACCTTTAATATGGGCAGTGACCAAAAATCATCTTTAATGGTCCAAGACTACTTATTTAACAGATTTAAAACTTATTAAACAGATAAATGTAAATACTCAAGCTTACAGGAAAAATAAAAATCCAATTTTTTGTTAGATCATTTATTCCTGAAACCCAAACTTATAAGATGGATAACTTTTTTATTTATAAAAAGAAAAATGTAAAAGAAATTCAGTAGATGTGATAAACTAAGTTATTTGGACCTATAGAACTCAAATATGAAATAAAAGTAAAAACAAGACAATGGTGATTATCCTTTTATTCGCCGGGGACGGCGTTATGATGATGATATAACCATTAGTTTTTTTTTTTTTTTTTTTTTTATGTGATGAAGTAGAAGACGAGCAAGACGCTCTCCTGATGTTAAGAGATAACGGCTGCCCATAATCAGTACAGTGTTACTTAGGATTTCACAATTATGTGAAATTCTAGGAGCACTGCACCAACGCTTCTTACTCAAGAGTCATAAGATGTTAAGACTCTTTAGCCCAGTAATTTCACTAGCTACAGTGCCCTCCTACTGGAGCACAGATGCTATAATAATAGTTAACACCTTAATGTAATTTTTTCATTGAATGTTTGTATCAAATAAAATATGTGTTTTCAGAGGAAATTGCAATGAAAAAGGACCCTCACGCAAGATTAAAGACTGTATCAGCAGAAACAAAAGAAATTCTACAAGAACTTGAAAAGGAATACAAAGCACCTGAGAAGGAGGATGTAAAGAAAGAGGTATAATACCTTTTATTTAACTTTAACTCTGTGACAAAAAACAAAGCCAATTTTCTTCATGGAAGCTCGTAACTATTTGTTTATTAATCTGAAATTAAAAATACATTTCAATAGCTATAACTAATAATTATAATAATTGCTAAAAAAATAGTTCTTGAATAAATATCCATTTATTACAAAGACATCAAAATGCAACAAGTGAAATTTAAAAAAAACTTTTTAAAAACAAGCTTTTATTATTATTACCATCTACCACCATAAAGTACTCATCAAGACGAATCAAATGAGCCCAAACTCGATGAGGTTGCGTCGTTTAATAACAGAGTTCATATGGCCACCTTCCAGCTCCATCATCAGATCAGCTCGATGTAATAAAAATATTGCATTGTCATCCGATATATACAGGCATGCAAAATTTCAGTTTAATCGGACACCGGGAAGTGGGTCAAATTAAACTTGCAAGATTTGATTACAGACAGACAACAGACAAGTGAAAGTAAATAAAAGCTTGTAATGATTACTCAAAAAAGTTAACTTTCATGTCATACCATGCTCGGAATGGATTATGGCATAAAATTCTTTTCAGATTATTTTCAAAAGGTGTTGAACTATTAAGCCACTAAACTAAGAGTATCAAAGAACTATACAAGTATATATTTAGCTTAAATTATATCCCATATTCTCCAGGTGGCAGATAAATTCAATGCAGCACACTACTCGACAGGCAAAGTGGCTGCCAGCTTCACGTCAACTGCCATGGTGCCAGAGACTGTTCACGAAGCTGCCATCATCTGCGAGGACGACGTTAAATATGAACGGGTTAAGAAAAAAGGTAAAACACTGCTTAAGAAGTACGAGCATATATACATATCATGAGACCTGGTTCCTGTTGGGGTAGGTAGAGACTATTTGCCGTCGGGGCCGCGGATGAGTGCTTCGGTGTACCCGTTGCCCCGACATTATGGCGTCCCGCAGGACATCCCCAGGTTTTTTAGTGGGTATCCCCGCCGCTCCCATCTTTGGCGGGGGAGTCCCACACCACCCCGCGCCCCCGGCGTGGGGTGATGATGCGTAACGCATTTTTCCTGGGTCAACAAAAAAAAGACAGACTATTTCCCTCCACTTGGTACGATCCTGACACACCTCTTGCACTTCCTTAACATTCAACACATTCTTCATACATGCTCGCCGGTTCTTGGAAGTCAAGTGCAAGAAATTGTAAAAAATCACTAAGTATTCTCTGTGTGTAAACTAGGGCAGTATGGTCACAAAGCTCTTTCCCTTTTATTTAAGAAGAACTGCTTAATTGCTGCACATAATTATATTTTATCCCCTAACAGTTATGTGCAGATATTACTGTGTTCTAGGCTTAAGGGCAATGTTACAGCGAAATTACGCTTTGAGCGATAAGACCGCCAATTGGCTTTAATTTTCATGGTTATAAAATTTACTTTCTTTGTGGTATCAATATAGAGTTCTTTCTTATCTCAGCCTAGTAAAGGCATGAAATTCTTTAATGAACTGCGTTTTTCAGAAAATCTTTATTTGTAACAAACATGGTTTATTTTGTTGGTATAAAGACATAATAATAGGAAAACTAAAAACATACTCTGATATTTAATAAACAATTTCTTAAATTCACTGTTAGGCCTAAAATAATATCAGTGCTATTTTTATTACTACAATACATATATTTTGAATTCCAGGCTACGTCAGGCTACTAACAAACTACGGTCCACTAAACCTAGAACTGTACTGTGACGTCACTCCCAAAGCGTGCGACAATTTCATCAGGCACTGCAACAGTGGGTACTACAACGGCACTAAGTTCCATAGATCAATACGAAATTTTATGGTAAGCCACTTTGAAATTTCAAATAATTTTTATGGTACATATGATAGTATAAAACAGAGTCGCATCCCGTCTGTCTGTCCCTATGCATGCTTAGATCTTTAAAGCTACGCAACCGATTTTCATGTGGTTTCTTGCAATAGACAGAGTGATTTAACCCTTTCAGAACTGGCGTGCACAATTGTAGACATAAGATACAATGAAAAAAATTGCATACCTTAATCTTAATACTAAGTAGAACGGGAGTCCAAATTTATGCACATTAAGAAAAACTAGATTTTCCGAAAAGTTGAAGACTAATTTTTTTTTTTTTTAATAGTCTCCTTACTATACTTTCGACACACGGAATTTACTAATTCCACAGGATGAAAAAAATAATTCAGGTCTGAAAGGGTCAAGAGGAAGGTTTATATTATGTATAATACATGCATAACATAGTAGAGCATAGTGCATCACTGATAATTTTCTGTTATAATAATATTAAATCAATCATTAAAACGTTGTAGACTGGAAGACAATGTGAGTTGTTGTAGAAAGGGTATACCCATACTTTCGTCTTAAACGGGGAGTCCCACATAATCCTCCAGTACCCCAGATGGGAGGAAACGAGAAACGTGTTTTATCTCGGCGTTAAAAAAAATAGAACAAAAACACTAGTAGTTAAAAAAAACTTTTTCTAATAAAACAAGAAAAAAATTAGGGGCATCTTTTCAAAGCTAAAACTTTGAAAAACTACATTTTGTTAAAATTTTCATGTTTGAAACGCGTGACAGCTATGAATAGGATTTTTGGGGGGGAATGAATTCCTACACTGTCCCCCTTTCCGCCATTCATCCATAATTATTTATGCCTATTCAAGTGTTTTATATTTCTAGATCCAAGGCGGTGATCCAACCGGCACAGGCCTCGGCGGCGAGTCAGTGTGGAAGACTCCGTTTGAAGATGAAGTCAGACCCAACCTGCATCACACGGGACGAGGAATATTATCCATGGCCAACTCAGGACCTAACACTAATGGATCACAGTTGTAAGTTATTAGGCTATTTATGAGCTAAGTGACTTACTTTTGACTTATGGTCCTATGTGCCCAAGCTGGGGCAGAGGGCGTCCACAGTGCATCTCTATCCCGTTCTGTCTTCTCGTTTTATTTCGATCCAAGTCTTTCTGATGGCGTTCGCTTAAAGTAAGTAATGGGTCTAAACTACATTGCAAATTTGAGACAAGTCTCAATAATACTGGTATGGCTATTAGACAAGCATCTGTAATACTGGTTGCTGATATCTATAGGTGATGGTTGCCATTCTGTTGATTGGTTGCCATCACAGCCTACTGAGGCTGTACTTACCATTTTGCGTTATTATCAACAAAATCGTGTCGCCATGTGGTAGTGGTTATTATGGTGTTCCGGCGTAATATTCAGTAAAGCCAAGTAGAAAGAATTTATCTTGCCTACTTGACCGACAATACGTCGGCAACACGGGCGTTGCCAGGTTTTATTTTTGGGGGTTCAAGGCAATGAAAATTGTACTCGATTAGCTTGCTGTGAGCGCCGAGAAAAATTTGCAATCATGACTGACATAATAATATGTGCGATCGGTTATTTCGAACGCCAAGAAAAAAAAACTTCACAATCCTTAGTTTCAAATGTCGTAAAGTAAGTCTCAATAAAGACAATTTATTCTATTTTACATTCCAGTTTCATAACATTCCGCTCGTGCCGTCAACTGGACGGCAAGCACACGATATTCGGCAAGCTAGTGGGTGGGATGGACACACTGACTACCATGGAGCAGATTGGAGTGGACAACAAGGATCGGCCCATTCATGATATTGTTATTGAAGCTGCACAGGTGTTTGTGGACCCTTATGCTGAGGCTGAGGAGCAGGTACGCCTTTTATGTCACTTATAGCAACCAAATTCCTATAGAATAAAATTACAGTTATATAGGGCTAAAGCTGTGCTGTCAGCACACAGTAAAAAAATCACATGAGATTTCTAATAGTCGTAAATTCAGTCCAAAAAAGGATAGAAAAATAATTCCTAAAGCTTCGCCTTTCACATCCAACTCAACTAATAAAGGCGTAATTTTCATTACAGCTAGTGAAAGAAAGAGCAGAAGAGCTAAAGAGAAGAGCAGAGGAAGAAGGACCTGGAGTTAAACCAAAAAAAGCATCAAAACAACCTCTCAAAGTATTCAGATCTGGCGTTGGCAAATACCTGAACTTGCAACAAGATAAACCTGCAAAAACACAAGAAGTTCCCACGAAAAAACCTAAAAAAGATGGCGGTTACGGTTTTGGTACTTTCGACTCATGGTAAAATATAATAATTTAAAGTTTTAATTTAAATAAAAATCATTATGTACATAATGTGATGTTTTATTTATTATATGGAATATAATCTAAAATACTGACTTAATAAAGAAGTACCACCACTATTCTACAAATAAAAAAAAAACAATAAAAACTTCTATATACCTACTACATCTTCACAAACAATAATCTTATGACCTAAAATATAATTATTGAACAAAGTTGTGTGAATTAAGCAACAATAAAAATTCTAACATATTATATATTTTTTAGCAAGAAAGTACAGTGCAATACAAAGAACTCTACACAAAATAACAGCATTCTAAGTAGGAATAATTTATAATAGAAGAAAGGTGGAAAGTGGCTAAACGTTACCGGAATTACTAACTGTCCTGTCGCAGAGTTTGAGTTCTTTGAATAGCACTATGGTTTATTAGACTTTATAATATTTTTCTAAGTACATTTTCTCTACAAAACCATTTAAACATTTTTTTTTTTAATTTAATTATTTGATTCTATATGTTATTTTAATTATTTGATTTGACCTATTAAAATTTTAAAGAATATCGATACTAAATACCATTTTATCCACTATAAATATACTAAGTAGGTAATAATTAATAATTGAAACAACAATAAAGATTTATATTATGTAACTAATATATTAAATTTATCATTGTCGCAAGTACTGACTAGGCTTGCTATCTGACACTGCTTTGTCTGAAATTTTCACACAGCTGCACTGACATCATTTTATATTGGAATAATACCATTTGCCTAATTCATATCTGTTTTATACATCCTGACAAAACGAAATGTTTATAATAATTCTGAATCCCCAAGTCGATCAGAGCCGATTCCAAATGAGTTAATGGGAAACCATTTTCCATATTCTTTACATTTATAATTTTTCCATTCAAACCAGAGTGCCTACATCTCAATACAAATACACTTCATGATGACATATTTTTAAAGTATTTTTAATTAAAGTTGGTGCGCCGCCTGCCTGTCCTCTGCTTATCAAATCTCATCTCCATCTCCTCCAGAACCTTAGGAGTGTATCTCACAACAAGCTTCACAGATCCTACCGCTTGCTTCAACAATTCAACTGCCTTCTCGTGATTCTCGCCTTCTACGGACACTCCATTGACAGATAACAGCTGATCTCCTCTTTTCAAACCTCCGTGGCGATCTGCCACGCCTCCGGGAATAATCCTTGATATGTAGATGGGAGAGTTCTGTTCCTTACCTCCCATTACGTTGAAGCCTAGACCTTCTTCCGTCTTCGGAAGTTCTACAACCCTTGGGTGTGCATGACCTTCCGCTGCGGCAAATGCAGCCACTGTAGCTTTAGCCGTCGCCGACGCTCGAATGTCAGCAGACCCTTGGATATCAACAGTCTCATAGACATGCTCGTACACCTCCCGAACAGCATTTAAGAAGTCACTTTGCAACACTTTCTGCAATGCAGCCAGCTTGGTCGCAGGCACTTCACCACTTTGTTGCAGTTTTTCCAGTAGTTCAATAGCTCTTTTGATGTCTCGCGCTAACGTGAGTTGCTCCCCGGACGCACTCATGTTTTATTACGTGGTTATTAACGTTTTATTGCAAAATAGGGCGTGTATTTCACAAAAAGAATTATGAATATTATTGAATCAATATGTCAATATGCAATGTCGTGTTCAAAAACTATAAAAGTGGAGATCTGAGATCCCAGATTTAAATTGGAAGATCCGATTATAAATCATCATACTAGCTCAAATTAAGATTATTGATTATTTTATAATATACATTTATTGTCTAATTTTTACATAATTAACAAGAATATTACATTATTTTAAAGTCTATATTTTTATTTTATAATTATTTGCTACTTTATGTGAGTGGGACCAAATTTTTATTTTTGAACGTACTATTGGTGATGACGTTATTGACAGTGACATATAATTTTTTTTTACGTTTGGTAGCATTGATAATTTTCGTTCAAAAACTTGGGCCCAAAAATGGTTTTTAATTTTCGGAATGGAGTATTGGAGCAACATTTCAGTATTGAAATTATATTCTAGCTTACGCTCGTGGTTTTACCCGCGTGGCAAAATATCTCTATTCTTATAAAATCACACAATGCAACATGCCCATTTTGTGCTCATCAAATCACGGTAAAAAGATCTTTTTACCATGCCGCATGCCATAAGTTTGTTTCAAGTTTAATTTTATATACCAAATGCATCTTTTTATATCTATGAAATGCATAGTCAATGATGATATTTGACAGAAAAACGCTGCGACCAACATTAAAAACATAACATACTGACAAAATGTCATTCATGTCATTTTATGTCATTGTCATTTTCAATTTGCCATATTTGGGCTGTAATTTTCGTATTTTTTTTTGCAAATTTCAGTATTAATTAGGTATTAATCGGCTTTTCATATAATTAGAAGCCTTTTAAGTCAGTGCCATATTTACAAGTAACATAGCGTGTATTTTATAGTGAAAAAAATAAGTGTTATCAGTAAGAAACCATGGATGATTTGGGTAAGTCGAATTGTTATCATAACCTGTTTGGATATGTGTATAGGTCGGAATGACGTGTTCTTCTTAAATAAATGCTGATGTGAATAAGCCATTTGACCCGCCCAATCAGCCCGCAAACTCTTAGCCTTGCGAATGTGATGCGCGCGAGCATTTTATGTCATGTTGTCAACTTCCTCTGAAGTACTTTGATGAGATAACGAATTTGGCAAACATAGGCAAAAACTTGGCTTCGTATGCACATTTATCGGTATAACACATCATCAATCACCGGAATTCACCTTATTGTATAAAAAATAGGTATAACAAAAGGAATATAATGCTGTTCTGAGTTAAATTATTATTTATATCTTCCATATAAGTATTGACATACTGAACTAAACACTAAAAATAGAGGAAACTTAATTACTAACTATTGACTATACAAAGCTGGAACAAATTCCAATTTTTTTTTTGTGTATTTAGTACAGTCGAATTGGGAAACCTCTTTATTTCATTGGTTAAAAAGAAGGAGTGTTTAAATTAATGTTTAAATTAATTATTGACATATTATGGGTTTAGGTATCCAGTTTATCCCTCAATTGCCATTTTGAGCAAACCACAGTACCTACCTATTGGAGTCTTGTAATGATTCATCGCAAATACAATGGTTAAATAAACCTACTATACATCATAAGCATTCTACCTAATTTTATTACTAAATTGGTAAATCATGTTCAATTCCTATTTATGATAACCCGATAGTGGTTACATTTTTGAGCCGTTTTGATTAGAGTTCTTGGAAGCTGCGAGCTCACCATATTTTTCTGTACTTGATCGAGGCAATGTGTGACCAAAATGCTGGAGTATATTTGCACCAACATCTGATTATTGCCATCCAACGTGGGAATGCTGACAGCATTCTGGGCACGCTGCCATCTGACAGTGGTTTGGAGCACTTGTATTTTCTGTAGATTAGTGTGTGGTTGTAACATTGTTTGCTTGTCTTTACTCAATAAGTAGGCCTATGTTTCATGTTTTGTGAATCACCGCTAATTACTCCTAACTCTTAAGAGATTCAATATATTATAGACACTGAAAAACATCACATTATTGTAATGAAAAGCCAAAGCCATCATGAAATGACTCAACAGTTCCACAGTTACTTTGATGCATTAACGGCGTCAGCAATAACCTTAGTTGTGGAGTGACCATATTTCTCTACTATTATTTAGAAAGAATGAATTTATTTGCACACAAGACATATTAACCATAGATAATATTAGGGGAGCCGAAGAGGAGATTTTAAAGTTGTGCGAGCGTGTCAAAATGATTGGTCTAGCACTTTTTAGGCTTTGGATTTGAATGTGCATCTCCACACTTATGAAGACTGAATTTGAACTTCAAATGCATTTAATTTTGAAGTTGGTAGATAATTTATATTTATTTATATTGGTAGATAAAATAATATTTTTAAATTCACTTGTAACTTTGTTATTTTTGTATCCTTATTTTAACAATTTGAATGCTTATTATTGGTATTATACTTACCACCTATCAATATTTGCGTACAATTTGATATTTGTTCAATTCTTCTTTGATAATTTTAACCTTCAACCAAAATGCTTCAAATATTCATACACCACAATAAATCCATCTACCATGCTACCATCTATGACCAATAACAAATGCTAACTTATAATGAATAACAAAACAAAAAAA
Source organism: Hemithea aestivaria (assembly GCA_947507615.1). NCBI lineage: Eukaryota > Metazoa > Arthropoda > Insecta > Lepidoptera > Geometridae > Hemithea > Hemithea aestivaria. Next base: position 15,552,843 of record OX382331.1, read on the forward strand.
AACTACATCTAATGGTCCAATGTAATAGAATGTAAAAAGTTGGTTCATAAAAATGATGGTAACCCTATTCTGATGGCCCATCAAATGATTGATGACAAACATGATGGCGATCCCACCTCACAATCTTGTAAAAGCTACTTTGTTAACATGATACAGCTCTAGTAGATCCATATAACTTGTATAATAGCTTAGGAGTACCTAACGGTAATATTATTAGTTGTTGAAAGGGACAAGTAAGCCAATAAAAATAAAAGGCTTAATTTTGTTCAGATAGGTAGTAAAGTTACAAGACTCAACATATTTTTCAACAAATGCCTGACGATGAGCTGTTACCATCTGCAGCAGTTAGTTTTTGTAGATATTAGTGTAAAACTGGTGTTATCAATGTAATATCAACGTGCAGATGTAGATTAGGGCTTAGGGTATTTCATAGACAAGTATATGTCTATGAAATGCTCCAAGCTCCATGTTTGAAATTTATTTCTAGTGACTGATGCAGGTCAAGTAAATTCTTATCCAAACCAGACATGAATAGACCACAGATTTACTGATCGGATTTTTACCATTCTTTATTTATTGGCTTACATTTAATCCGACTTAAGGTACAGCAGTACAAGTTTCATCAAAATCGGTTCAGAAGTTTCGATATGTGAAAACGCACATTTCCCACGGTTATTAAAAGCGTACTTGAAGTTGGTTCAATTTGTTTATAATATACACTTGTATAAATGTCGAATTGATGGAGTAGTCTGGTTGTATAAAATCTAATTTATTGATTTTATATGTTTCAAACGTTTAGATTTAAATATTATTCCTAATATTCTATTAATTAGCAAGTATTATATAGCTGATAGAAAATTGATAGCAATATATTATCAGCTACATTAATTAATAATATCATTCATAATTCAACAAGTTTCTCAGATTTATCGAAAATAACGTCGATCAAAACCGGAATTTAATTTTAATGCTTCACGCGGTTTTATGTTGTTGGTACTTTATGTCCTCGCACGTTTTATGCTGTAATTCGTTCGGAAATATGTCCATAAAACGCGTTTAGATCTTGAAAAGAGTGTAAACACGCAGAGTTCTCGGCATTCCTGCAAACCAGTTTATATCCTTTGCATAACTTTGCTAGCTACTGCCTCTAGGAAAATCAATTTCGCCAAGCAAAACCTTTTGATTAAATTTCTACTCTGTTAACGATCTCTCTGTTACGATGCATGGACGTAATTGACACAAGAATAGGTCGAGTGCCACCACATCACAAAAGTCTTTAACTTTTAAACAGTAGAAGTAAGTAAAAGGATTTTGATGATGATAATGATTTTAAAATTGATTAGGTACCCTATAAAATATTTTGGAAACTTTCGCCCAAACTTTAGGTTAACAGGTGACCAAAGACCAAATTACTCTTCGCTGTTCCAACTAATTTATGTACCTAATGTGTTAGTAATGTAATAATATTATAATTATCATTGGTATTATAACTGATATTCTTCGACATTCGAACAATAAATTCACGAACTCCTACTGCTCAATTAAATTAGTTAAAAATTACAGGCACCAATTCCCTAGCCCCTTTAGTTATAAATGTAAAGCCCCAATGTTTTTACATTATCTAATAAAGTGCAGATATTTTATATTGATTTATGTAAAGCGTTTGGTCATTTCCCCATATCGAGCGTTTAGTCCATTAATCATAATCAGTTTTAATATACGCGGGATTACTTAGGCTTGATTAGTTTTTAATAGAGTGAGGCTATAGGTTAATTGGTCAGTATATCGGTAGAAGCTTCCTTATGGGTTAACCAATTTCAATAAAAAACAGCATTATGGAAAAGATAAATGTACACAGAAATCTCACAGTCTGCAACGTAACCTTCAATTGCAAGTACCTATTAGTTATCCATAGTCAGAAAAAATTAAAGTGTTCATCAAGGAAGTAAATTAGGTCCTCTTCTTTTTACTACTTTTAACAGATACACGTTTCTTACGTAATAGGATTCGTAACTAAATCGAATGACTTTATTATACAAATTCATTATAATTAAGCACGATGCATGCAATGTAACAATTAATTCAGCGTCCATTCCTGCTCCCTTAATTAATTTAATTAAGTTTCGTTGCGCATCGTTTGCCATGTCGTAATGGGACACTCCTCGCTCGTTATGAGATGGTCACATGTAATTTTCTACCTCATAGATCGATATCTTAGGACGCGGTTTCTCTTGAGCACTATTAATAGAAAGCATCCTGTTTAATAATCGAGGAAATGTTAATTTACCATTAGATTAGAATGTTTAAAGATTTCCGCGATAAGATTAAAAATTTTAACATCTTCGCTGGGAGATAGGAAAAGCTAAGTGTGTATTAGCAGTTTTAGTATTGCAGTGACTTGCCAGGTGATCACAATTCCTTGCTACAAATAAAATTCTTTGTTAGTTTGTGTTGTGACTTGACGCGCGTGTTAAATTAATTTGTGACAGACGTCGAGAGCAGATTTTCAATACGTTTTCTTTACATTAAGTAAAGTTGTTTAGATTGTTAATTCTACCAAATAATCTTCTGAAAAAATTGTAGAGAAACTTCCGCAGGGTATTAAAGTGGACATAATACATATATACCTTAAAGGCCTTAGAAGTTACTCAAAAGTAATCTGATTAACGATTACCTAATTGTGCGTACGAACACAAATGCCTATGTATGAGTATGTGTCCTCCCTGATAAGCGTATTCCCCTAGATTAACAGCAAATATATCGTGAGGTGACGTCATTATTACGTCACGGACCGGCTTTTGATGAGTTGTTTCACGCGTCTGCCAGTCCTAATCGTAGTTTAGAAGCCGCCGGTTCTAAAATAAAAAGCGAAACTCCATCAGTCGATGTTGCATCCAATTTATGGTGTTTACTCATTGGTGTCACTCGCTAATTAATTGTCAATACTACTATTGGAAAGTTGTGGTTTGTTTGTAGATGCGCCTGTTTTAAGTTAAAATTTATCTTAATGTTCAGATTAGATGTTCTTCGAACTTTCTTTCTCTTTTTAAGTGCTTTATCTACACTTATATAATGTAAATTTTCGGATTTGTTTTGGAATGATTTGACTATGTGACTTCATTTTATCCGGCACGTGTGCGTTATCGGCTCCATGAACTTGAACATTTAAAACCGTTTTAATAAACCGTGAAAGTGTTCAGTTACAGGTTTTTCACTTCTTTCTTTCTTAAAAAATAGAAAAAAATGCTAGGATTTATTACATAAATATACGTCATATGTTTTGATTGTATTGTATGAACCCCATTTAAAGTTGTTTCCCCTTTTTACTAGATCGGAAATGTGAAATGTAACAGCTGCTGGTTATTCCATTCAATAATATTTTGTTCGTAATGTAAAACTTCGCCCTTGGCAGTTAAAGTAGATTGAACTTGGCGCGGTTTCAAACGCGACAATAACGTAGGTTTAGGGACAGACTAGAGTCTAGAGCAGGTCTTACGACGATAAATCTGGATCGACGTTGCATTACTGTCTTGCAAATCATACCTACAATGCAAGACTGGGCTTTGAATTTTGCTTTACCTATATTTGCCTGGATATTGTGGGTTTGATACAGGTTTGACACTGGAGGTAATCTTTCCCTTTATCGTTTTAATATCGTAGTTCATATCGCGCTAAGTTTTCATAATATGCTGAAGTGATTGTTACAGAATTGTCATTGAAATGAAATTCTCATTTGATTAGCGTATAAAAGAAAATCGACATCCAACAAACGAGTGTTTTGTCTTCAGTTCACATGTGTTCATTCCGCGAGGCAATAGATCAACAGATGCAAGTAGGTGCCCGATGTTTGCTGCGTGCTCGTGGGACCAGCTCAAATATTTACTTCCTTATTAGAACACTGAACAATGGCACGGCCAGTCCGCTCGCGGCTCGTAAAACCGACGACGTTAAATGCAAATTGCAGGTAATGGACATCGGTTACAGCCACGGTAATGTCAACTACAACGCGCTAGAAAGTTTCGCTTTTGACAAGTGCATTACTGGAGACCTTAGAAAGTTTCAATTTAAATTCCTATCAAGTTTCCCATTTAATTTTACTCCGATCAATGGTATGATCAATTTCAGTAATAGCGTAACATATTACCCTAGGTAACTGTTGTAGATCATGGCAGAGGAAGCCAAAATCATTAGTGACAAAATAAATAGAATACAATGAAAACTGAGATGGCCAGCCGGAAGCTCCACTGTTGACGGCACTCGCGCTCCTCTCATTTCATAATTTTCTACCGGATGCTGTAGGGTGCGGTAAAATTGAGCTGGAACAGAACAAATTTAGATTTTCTCGTTTAAAGAATGTGATTGATAGCCCTTTCTCCACCTCTAAATGTCAGCTCGACGGCTCAAACTAATTCAGAGAATTTGACCAGAGACTGATGGTTTTATCGTCGTCAGCTAACCACAGTTCTGCGCTTTGATCTAAACTATCCAACGAAGGCTCGTAAAATCTTGACATTTCTACCTTCGAATTACCTATACCTATGATTAAGATTGATCGCAGAATGGACATGGTCTGTGCCCTGTGAAAGTGCATACGTTGTGCTATGTTATGAGCTTTGACAGGTTCAATAAATCGTCGACGACGGAACAACAGTTCAATATTGACGAATGCACGTTGATTTGTGTCCGTCTCCGCGTATATATAATCTCCAGTGGTTGTGGATGAAGCGGCGCGGACGCCGGCCGGCGCTCCACGGGCCGCGGACCACGACTCTTCAGTTGTGACTGGGACGCGTTGACGAATGCTCTACTCGTACTCGGAGGTACAGAGCGCGCGACCTCGCCCCCGTGACATTGCATTTATCACTTATCACGCTTATCGATAACCGAAATAAACTAATCGATACGAACGTGTCGGACATTTCGTTTAGACCGCTTAGTCGCATCGCGCCCTTGAGATAAAGCGCTCGTTTACAAACAGGTGCATAGATCAGTTGCAGTGCAGTGTGCATTTCGTTACCTATGTATTGCATTTAGTTGTGTAGTGCCGTAGGACTGAGACCCTGTGTAGGCAGTGATTATGGCGCGCTAAGCCCGGACTTGGGCCCGTGGGTGTTTTGACGCTAAAAAACAACTTTACGATGGATCGGACAATGTATGGCAAGGTGCTGCCAGGCACTTATTATCCATTCCGCTGCGCTATGAAGGAGAACGGCATCTCGCCCGGCTGTGAGTATTAAATATTATTTTATTTGTTTCATTCATAGGTTTATGTTAATTCATTTATTGTGTGTTTACTACACGCATAGCTACGCATTACACACGATTACATGCACAGATGTTTGTTTGATCCATCCGGTGCATCGGTTTCAGTGAGGTGCGCTCGAGTGAGCATTATTGTTTATTTACAACAAACTATTAACTCGAGTGGTATCTCTTACGATGTGAAATTCTCTTTTGTGTTACTAGTGACGATTGCCAGCCTTTATTTTCGGAGTGTTTAGTTTTGTGTCTTGCTATTTTGTGACAACGCTTTCGAACATTAATGTTCTATTTGTGCTACAATTATCGCGGTTAGATCATGTGTGTTATTTTCTACGTTCTCTTGCTATAAGTAAATGATTGTGTCCGCATAATGATTTCACTGCCATGGTGTAAACTGTATTTGCGGTTTTCTTCTGTTCATTGTGACTTGTGACGACGGTGTCTATTCCTGGAAGACCCCGTGGGTGGGTACAGAAAATGGCTAGTTTTACTGTCCCATCAACAGGTTTATAGTCTGTTTTGTATGTGAAATTACAGTAATATGTTTGTGAAATATTTACTTTCTTGTGAACTCTATGTGGATGTGAGTCACGATTCGATCAGGCTGCGGGCTCATCAAGGGGTATGGCCTTCGCACTTCGCATAGTGTCTGAGATCATAGTGTTACGGGCTCGGCCAAGAAAATGACTTTTAAAAAAAATATAATTGATTTATTTTAAACACAATATAAACTTAAACTTAGGATTTAGAAATTGAATATAAGAAATAGAAATTACGAAATAGAAGTGTGTCGAATTTGGAATATGAAATAGAAGTGTGCTAATCTAAGGGATACAGAGTCTTATATAGAAATAGGGATACATTAGTAAATGAGATAATAACAAATTATCTAATGGGAAATACAAATATTATGGACAACATAATGAGTCTTAGATAGTTAATCACATGAGAATAGTAAACGTTATTATAAATGAACTTTTAACACATTAACAAATTATATTAACAAATAAACATCTTAATATTAGATATGGCTAGTTAGGCTAGGCTTGGAGAGTGATGGGGACGATATCATAACACCTCCCCCCTTTAGAACAAAGATTGGGCGGTGCCCAATTTTTGATGGTGCGATGCTGTAGCGGCGACGGCGATGTCCTGATTGTCTTCGTCGTCAGATATTTTGTCGGTGCTCGAAATGGTAGTGTTAAGCGTAGACAATGGTATAGCAACATGGGTGCGTTGTCGTCTTCTATCGAAACAGTTGTTGAAGATCTGGATACATCCGGATTCGTGGTCGTGGTGGTGACTTCGCCTTCGGAACAGGGATAATATGGAACATCGTTTACAGATTTTGTATATTAGAAAAGAAAGCATGGATATTCCAATGAAATAAGTTATGATTGATAGTTTGGACGAATGTCTTTCGATGATTGAGCTTTCTTTATATGCTTTTATCTTCTCTGATTGTTTCTTTAATTCTTCTTGAATTGTCTTGAGTGCATCCATGGGCACATTGTTAAAATGAATTGGAACTAGATCTGGTACCGTAGGAAGTTCTTCGGAACTCTTGCAGTAGTCTTCAATGTCCACCATTGTGATAGGATGACTAATGTTTTTAGAAGTTTCTTCAGCAGCAGTGAGTGTGATGAACGAAGAGTAGAGCTTACAGCCTCGTGGTAGTGTGAGGATGCCAGCGCCTTGGAGATTGATATGTTTTGAAGTATCGTCGCAACGTAGAATAGAATTGGTTTCATTTTGCAATACATATATCCATTTGTTTGTATCGATTGGCTGGAACATGTTGATGTGTGCAGAAAATGTTGTTGGTTCGCAAGTTGATGGTAGATTACTTGATGCTTGTGCGAGTATGTCCATCTCGCAAGTTGGCCTCGTTTGGTAGTTGTATATAGGCAGGTTGCAGACCCATTTCTCTGGAGCAAACGTCTTGCATTGCTTCATGGAGCCAGTGGTGACGTACTGCTGTCTCGTTGGGTTTGTGGCCAGAAATGGTTGCTCAGGAAGAATGGTAGAGTAAAGGAAGGTATTAGGATGGAGGATAGGAATGGAATAGATATGGAATAGGGTAAACTTATCATTCTTGACGAGAGGGAATTCTAGTATATAAGTTAATTTATTCATGAAAATATAAGACGTAAGGGTAGCAGAGTCTAGGATTTGATGAATATTTTGCATCGAAATAGGGAGTACTAACTTTTCAGGTCTCATATGACCAGATGAGAGAAGTTCCTGATAGAGTCTTTCGACTGTGATTATAGAAGGATGAACAGCACCGGATTTAGCAAAAAGAATGGAAGTAAGAATGTCATCGAGTTCCATCTCTAGTGTCATTACTGTTTCTAGAATTTGAATGGAAATAGAAGAGAGTTCTTCACTAGTTTTTAGATCAAAGAGTATTTTATTTGTGGCATTTAGGTATCTATTAATTCGTTCTAGATTTTCATTGATTGTAAATTCATCATAAGAGATTTTGAAAATTGTATCATTGAAATTGGTGATTGTAGAGGAAACGATTTGAATTTGTTGTTTCAGGATGTCGCTTTGTTCGATTTCGCGTTTTTCAAGAAGTTCAATACATTTTTCATAATGTTGCGCGTCTTTGGCATCAGGAGTACCAATGAGCCATTTTAAAACAGAGCTTAAGCCGTCGAGAAGTTCGCGTTTGCTTCTAGATTTAGAATTGTATGAACTTAGTTCTAGAAGTCTAGAATTGATTTTATTAAGATTGACTTTAACAAAGGAGCTAGTTGTATGTTGAACTAGGTTTTTAGGATACTTAGAAATAAGGGTAAAATATGTGTTGCTTAGACGATGTATAGAGTCTCTAGATAAAAATAAAGGTTCTAGGTTACGATAGATTATGAGTTTCCATGAGGATTCAGAGATTTGGACTTCGCCTTCTTCTTGGAAGTAGAGTCCTGATTTAGTTGGTAAGGGTTCGTTAATGGCATCTCCAACAACGAGAGTTGCGGATAACCTGAAAAATTGAAGCACTATTCAGAAAAATATCGCGATTTAAGAAATTTGTAGATTTTGTATAAGGTAAAGAAAATAATGAGTTTTGCGAGTGAACAAATTATAAAACTAACATAAGGATTTTGCATATATTCCGAAAATGATTGTATAAGTGGTATAGTATTATTAGTTGTAAAATTTATGTCTAGAGGAGATTGTGTATATGGAATAGGATGGGCTAGGATTACTCCCATGGTTGCCCTGAAAATTATATATTACATGTAAAATTATAGAATATAGAAATAATATACTAATCTATCTTATGTTTAGGTACACTATGTACAGGTCGTAATCGATTTGCATGCACTAATTGATTTTTGCCAGATTTTCTGATGATGTAGTTTTCATTGAAACCCTTGCGTATGATTTCATATGGGCCTTCCCATTTGCTTTGTAGGTTATTTGGATTTGGAACTTTGAGCATAACTTTTTCTCCTATCTGAAAATCAGCGACGTTTTTAATATGTTCATCATAGCGTTGTTTAGCTTTTTCTTTCATTGATTGAACGTTACTAAGAGCAAGTTCGCGAGCTATTTTAAGCCTTTCATTAAGATCATGTAAATAATCATGAGTTGTATAGTCGTCATTTGTGTCTTTCAGGGAATATAGAAGACGGGGTTTGTAACCAAACAAAAGTTCGTGAGGCGTAAAGCCTGTGCTTTGATTCAGTGACGTATTGTGACACATGATTGCAAGAGGGACGACTTGATCCCAGTTATTTTGATTTCTCTTATGGTACATTCTTATGTGATCTCGGAGAGTTGCATGGAATCTTTCTAAGGATCCGTTTGTTTGTGGATGATAGGCTGTACTGAAAGTATGTTTAGTGCCTAACAATTTGACGAGAGATTTCAGAATGTTGTTCACAAATTCTCCACCTTGATCGGAGTGGAATCGTTTTGGCACGCCATAATGTTGGCAGAAAGTTAGCAAGGATTTAGCAACAGTGATGGCTTGTTTATCAGGAATGGGATATGCTTGAACAAATCTAGTCAAATCATCTTGTAAAGTGAGAATATATTTGTTAGAATCGCTTGTAACATCCGAGTAAGAGACTAAGTCAATAGTAACTCTTTCGAAAGGTTCTGTGGATGCAGAGGTAATCACCATAGGTGCTTTATAAGTTTTCCTCTGAATTTTGTTGCGTTGGCATACTTGACAATTTTCTATATAGTTTTTAATTTCGTCAGTCATGCCATTCCAGAAATATTCTTCGCGAATCTTACGTGTGGTTTCAGCAATACCTCTATGTCCGGATAAAGGTTCGTCATGGAAAGTCTTTAGGATTTCAGGAATTTCATCTTTATGGGGACGTTTTACTTTACTTTGACAAATCGTTATTTCGCAATCATAACAGTCAGCTAGATATGCTGTAATGTGTGCTTGTTGGTTTCCCATGAGTTTGCAAGTGAAGTCATCTTTGAGATCAGGGACGAAAAGAGATTTCAGTTGATATTTTTGTAGACACGATAGAAGAATTTTGAAATAACTTTCAGAATTCCATGGATCAAAGTATGTAGGACGCGTTACACCGAATATAATGTTTTGCTTTTTGTCAGATACTAACAGATCTGTTTCGTATAACTCTTTGGATTTTTCTAAATAGGGGTCTACTTGGGAACAGAGACTTATAGCTTTGTTCAAAAGATCGTCTTTATCTGAAAATTGTGCTGAAATAGGAATCAATATATTTTTGTGTCGTTCATCTAATAAATTGTCCGGGGAAATTTTGAGATTAGCAGAGTTGAGACTGTCAGTTGGTGTCTGAAGATAGTGTTCATAATTTAGTTGTAAATATTCAGGATCGTCGTTTTCATGATTTGCGTTTGTTGTAGTTGTGTTCATTACAGGAGGTCGAGAAAGAGCATCTGCATTAGTATTATTTTTACCGGCTTTGTATACAACTTCGTAGTTATATTCTTCTAGTTTTAGTCTCCATCTAACTAAACGACTACCAGGATCTTTAATTGAGAACAGCCATGTTAATGGTTTGTGATCGGTTACAATTTTGAACGTTCTTCCGTAGAGATATGGGCGGAAATGTTTTGTTGCCCAGACTATCGCTAACAATTCGCGTTCGATAGTAGAATAGTTTGATTCTGCTTTGTTCAGAGTACGAGATGCGTAAGCTATTGGTAAGTCTGAACCGATTTCTCCTTGAGAAAGAATAGCACCGATAGCATGCATGGAAGCATCGGTGGTCAAAACAAATTCTTTTGTAAAATCAGGATATTGTAATATTGGAGATTCTGTTAGGATATTTTTGCATGTATCAAATGCATTTTGTTGTTCTTTACCCCAATTAAAGGGTGTTTCTTTCTTTAATAAACTCGTTAAGGGTTTTGTCAGTTTGCTAAAGTTAGGCATGAATCTACGATAGTAGCCTGCGAGACCTAGGAATGATTTTATATCTTTGCATGATTTAGGAACAGGAAAATCTTTAACCGCTTTTACTTTGTCAGGATTTGGTTTAACACCTTCTGAAGAAATGATGTGACCTAGATAGGCGACTTCCTTTCTTATAAATTCGCATTTATCTGGTTGAATTTTTAGACCATGTTCTTTCAGTCGATTAAAAACTTCAGTAAGTTTTTGTTCGTGTTCTTCGAGGCTAGATGCAAATACTACGATATCGTCGAGATAGACAAAACAACGTTCGCCTTGTAAACCGTATAGGATACTATCCATGGCACGTTGGAAAGTCGCGGGTGCATTTTTCAACCCGAATGGCATTCGCAAAAATTCATAATGACCGAAAGGTGTGTTAAAGGCAGTTTTAGGAACATCTTTTGGGTCTAATTCAATTTGATGAAAGCCTGAGGCTAGATCTAGAGTTGTGAAATACTGAGAGTGTCCCAGTTTGTCTAGGATGTCGTTAATATTTGGTAGGAGATAACTATCGCCTACAGTAACTTCATTCAGCTTTCTGTAATCGACTACCATACGCCATTTGCGTTTACCGGATGCGTCGATCTTTTTAGGAACAATCCAGATGGGGCTTGTCCAGGGTGATGAGCTGGGTCTAATAATGTTTTGATCAAGAAGTTTGTTGACTTGAGTTTTTACTTCCTGGTCATGAACTTGTGGAAATCTATAAGTCTTGGAATGAATTGGAATTTCAGAAGTAGTTGGAATGCTATGTTTTGTATGACTAGTGAATGTCAATGGATCACCTTCGAGGTAAAAGATGTCAGAAAATTGATCTACGATTTTGTTTAACGAATCGTTTTCTTCCTCATTTAAATGTTCTCTTCGAATAAGCTTATGAACTTCGTCATGTCTGTCTGTCATTTTGGTTTTTGTTGTTGTGTTGATAGGAATTTGTTCATCATCTAATGATTCATCATGAAATGTTGCATTGACTACTGGAATTGGAATTATCTTGTCAGAATGGGTTTTGTTAACACAAGTTATCAGGAATTTGTGGTCAACTACATTTACAATCGCATTGGGGATAGAGACACCGTTATCAATTTCTTGTCTGTCTATTATTGCTGTGCCTGATTCGATATCTTTGGCTATGCATGTTATAACTGTTTCAGCCCTTTGACCTACAAATTGTTTATCTTTTTCATTGATTATGTCTGATTCACCGAATTTGAACAGTTTGTAATGGCGTTTGTTGACACGCATTGTTTTTGAAGCGACATAAATATTAACGTCTGATTTTGACATGAAGTCTAGGCCTAAAATACCATCGGCTTCTATGTTGAGATTTGCGATATGGAATTTGTGACGTTTCAGATTGTCTAGCGAAATGTTGGCAGTACCATAAGTGCGTACTGGGTTAGCTTTACCGGAGACACCTACGATCGACACGATATTCGACTTATCGAGTTGGTTGCTTCCGATTTTGTCTCTTCGCAAGACTGATATTGCGGCTCCTGTATCTATGAGCAGTGTCACTGGTTGACCGTCGACATGGAATTTGCAATATAATAGATCCTCGGGAGGAATGTTCAAGGCAGAAATAGGAATTTCGTTTTCTTGTTTGAATTCGAATTTGCAATTTTCTTTTGATTTTGTTGATTTGCGATTTGATTTAGAATTAGTTTTGGATTTAGCATTGGATTTAGTATTTGATTTGGAATTAGGTTTTGATTTTGATTGAGGCTCTGATTTAGCATTGGAATTACAACCGAGGGTTTGGGGCTGGTTACCCTGTTCGTGGGTTGTAGACGTTTGAGTTTGACAACCGAGAGTTTGGGGCTGGTTACCCTGTCCGTGGGTTGGTGGAATTGAGGTTTGAGTTGACGCGTCACAAGTATTGCGTCTACGATAGACTGCATTTACTTGTGTGGAAGCATCGCAAGTACGTCTCCGATAGACTGCATTTACTTGAGTTGATGCTTCACGTGACTCTTTTCGTAGATAGGAGCAATTATTTACGCCAACTGAAGATTGAAATCTAGGTCCAAATCTAGGTTGGACTGGAATTGGGCTAGAGCGGACTCCATCGATTCGCCCTGTTGTTCGATGGCCGCCTGAGAGTTTAAATGATTCACGGGTTTGCTTGGAGCGGGCAATGCTTTCATTTGATTTGGATTTTGATTGAATTTGTTATTATTATAAGCGCGTTTTCTACATTCGTGTACTGAATGACCGTTGTTTTTGCAATAATTGCAGAACTTTTGAGACTGAAAATTGTTATTGTTATTATTCAGATGTGGTCTTTGTGATTGATTTGGGATTTGGAGCCTTTGTGGAGTCTGTTGCAAGCTAGGTCTTGTGTTCAAAGATCTAGGGGTCAACGACGTGCTCGGTCTTAATAGTTTTTGGCGAGCATCGTTCATTGCGCGAATTTTTGATTCCTGCATAGCGAAACGACCGGCTTCAGACAAAGTTTTGAACTCCTTAGTTCGCAACATCGAACCTATTTCACTGTTTAGACCGTTTACAAATACATTCAAAGCGCATTCCTCAATGCCAATTTTCCTACCAGGTAAGGAGTCATCACTAATTTCCGCGTTCAATTTTTCTATGATTTTACTACGCAGTAAGTCAACCCGGTGATAGTATTCGGTGACATTCTCTGAAGACCTTTGGAACATAGACTGGAGTTCAAGTGAAAGATGTGCAATTGTTTTGACATGGGAGAATTTTTCTATAAGATAGGTCTGTAAGCTTTTCCAATCATGGTATTGTTTCGCGTGAACGTCTGCGGAATACGGACCGATGATTTTGTTTAAGGCATATATTAGCAAGATATTATGGTCCGCGGGTTTGGCTAATTCAAAGGCAGAATTGCAAGATCTGATAAATCGATATACATCTGCATTTTTATTTGTATCGAATTCTGGAATTAGTTTCAGTAGAGTCTCTAAACTGAGTTTTGTTGAAGGAGAGTCTGCTAGGGTCATGGTTATGATTTAAAGAATGATCAAGTTTAGGGAAACACAGGGATATGGAATAATGAGCAATTTCAAAGCCACTTACCACAGTAACAGTATTTCAGGATGCATGGGTTCGGCGGCACAGGTCAAATCCCTTCAGGAACCGTACTTTTTGCTGGCGATGTTGTCCAAAGTACGTTATGCGCCGTCTTTACCGATGACTAATCCTACCGACTGCGCCAAATTTGTTACGGGCTCGGCCAAGAAAATGACTTTTAAAAAAAATATAATTGATTTATTTTAAACACAATATAAACTTAAACTTAGGATTTAGAAATTGAATATAAGAAATAGAAATTACGAAATAGAAGTGTGTCGAATTTGGAATATGAAATAGAAGTGTGCTAATCTAAGGGATACAGAGTCTTATATAGAAATAGGGATACATTAGTAAATGAGATAATAACAAATTATCTAATGGGAAATACAAATATTATGGACAACATAATGAGTCTTAGATAGTTAATCACATGAGAATAGTAAACGTTATTATAAATGAACTTTTAACACATTAACAAATTATATTAACAAATAAACATCTTAATATTAGATATGGCTAGTTAGGCTAGGCTTGGAGAGTGATGGGGACGATATCATAACAATAGTGCATCTGTTATTGTCTAATTTAGATACTGGGAGTTCTTTATATCTTTTATGAGCCGGTATTCTCTACTGTATATAAATGCTATGTGAAATTCTAAACTGTTTGTTAATGTGCGTTTACTTTTGAATTACTTTATCCATTTCTTTACTCTCAATTCTGTTGTTGGTATTTTTCCTATCGCGTGATTTTCATAAAACTAAACTGTTCAATCATAATAATATAATATCAGTAAGTACTTTAAGGAGCACCCACGCAAACAACACTTATGTGATGTTTAGTTCCTCATCCTCATCTTTTAACAGGTCATATCCATTTAAGATATCACCTTATGAATACATTTGTTCGATATGGTCTACTATATTGTTACTTGTAACTGAGTCTCTACCCACGTATCAAGTGTCTATCTAGTTATTTAGCATTTTGCTGCTAAATACCTGATTTCGTCAGTTGCAGGAATGTCGTGACTCTATGTTGTCAAAGGCTTAACATTTATTTGCTATTGTTACACAGGTTATAAACATATACTACATGCCTAATATACCTGTTTATTGTTTTTAAATTATCATAACTGGTAGTAGTTATAACTCTTTTATTGATATCTGCAATATTTCTATCATTGGGTATCATCTATTTTATTAGTACGGTATCATTTATATTAATTATTTCGTCTTTATTAAAATGTAATCTAATTGTGGAATCATTATTTAGAACATTTCTCATGTTTTGCATACTTTACGCGAATTAAGTTACCTATATTATATTGCACGTAACTACATAATATTGAAGAGAATTAACTCCAGTAGTATGTTTGAAGAAACTCTTATATCTGAGTAGTTTAGTTTAACAGAAAACAGTAGTTTTTATAACTAGAATTACTCTACTTCCACCATAAACACCATTTTGTTTCCCATTAACACGAAGCCTTTATGACCTCACACATTAGCATGCCTCAAGGACTTCTAACACATGTTAATTGTCACATGAACTAAGAATCACGATACAAAATAATTCCTAATGATTAAACATAAAGATTACGACAGCAGCACCATCTGGTACATTATTGTTGTTCGTATTTTATTTTACCATAAATCGATTTTTCTATTTTCTGTAATAATAAAACTCATTCAACAATGACATATAGAAGGCACCTCAATTAGTAAATAAATGGAAATGCCACAATATCATTTGAATTAGTAATATGTGACTATTTGTTCTCGGGCGCAATTCTTTAATTAATGAGATCATAGTATGACATGAATTATTACACATAAACATGACTTAATTGAAATTAACAGTACCGACGCAGCCTTGGCCTAGTCGCGATCTTCAGGAAAAAATACAACTTGGAAACGAGTTTCGATTAAGGAGACAGAATCGAGGCTTAATCGATATAAAGTATGGAGTGTGGAAGTCGACCTTTGCGAGGTCTCTTGACATAATATCCGCTACTCCACAAAAGGCAGTGGTATAAAGGAAAAAGTATATGTAAACAACACTGTTAACCATCTGGTTTGAGCAAGGGCATTTCATTGTTAAACAAATTCGGTGGAAACTAAATTACCAAAAGTTATAAGTACATTATGTACCTACCTTATATAATTTGCTCATGTAGATGTATAGGTATCATATTATTTCTAGTTGTTGTCTTGTATAATACGTGAAGTGTTGCGTCTGAAATTTTCAATACGAGATCTTTTTATTGAGACCTATAATGATTTTTTTACAATATTAAAAACAATTAATATAAATTTAATAATTAGTAATAGATACCTACTCAAAGTTTCGAAATCAATACAAATTTTAGACATATTTTGTGCTCTATGTTTGCATAAGATGTTTTATGCAATACAGTGACTCTGCCATAATATGTTCTCCGTTTAAGGTCATGACGTTGATATTGTCACTCAATATTCAATCATTCACAGTCCGTCTCGTGTCCATTTTGGTGGCATCAGCAAAGGCAACCGACGGATCACGGTTCAATACCTTTTGGTACAACTAGTTAGAGATCAATATAAGAATCTTTCCATTTATAGATTGTTATGCATAGTATATGCTGGATTATAAGATTAATATATATTGAGCTGTATTATAACAGGTTTGCGATTAGTCTTGAATTTCACCTAATACTGAAACAGGTCTTCTAAGGTTTCACTTTGAATAATGAGATTATCAATATCATAAATCACTCAAAGAATAATTCTACCGAGATGGACAGATTCTATTTTATGATCTAGGTTTTGTAATTGTATTAGTAGTATTATTTTCTCATCATCTTCTTAATATTTAAGAAGTAAGTACGACTGACTGGATCTATCAACGCACTTCTCTAATCGCTGAAAGGTTTGAGTTTAAATTTGGCATAAAGATAGATATTGTCACGTAGACACTCATCACAACGGGATTTCAGTATTCGGGCAAAGCCGCTGGTGTGTAGATTAATTTTGTTTTTGTTAATGTGTATATACTAGCATTTATATTATTCTTAAGTTCGTTATTAATTTTTAAATCTAGTTTTATCATTCTCATCACGCACAAGTAGGTACGCGCACATTATCAAATTCTCATTCCAAAAATGCTTTTGACGTTTTGTATTGGTTGAGAATTTCACATGCGTTTATGCATGAAGTAGAGCTGGCCCTTCGTAAAAGCATTACATCAAGTACAGCAAATTAATTATTCCAAACCTATTTATACTGAGATCATTACGTTAACGGTCCATTCCTTAGTTAACAGCCGAGTCTCACGGATTCTAAAGCTTCCTGCTCGGCGCCGTTATGTGTATTTATTTGACATATTATGTAGTCACAAATTGATCAGGTAATTCTGGCTTGTCTCCAACATTCTGAATCGTTAATTATTCATCTCTTTGATATAGGTACGCTACAATACATCAATTGGTTTTGGTTTACTTGTTGCAGTTTCAACGTATGTTGTCGCATCATTATTTCATTTATAAATAATAATGACTTTAATCTTTGAATTTTAAGTCATTTTATTAAGTTTCATATCGCATCTTTCTAATATTTGTTTAAACCTTACTTACTCTACAACGTACGTTTCTATATTAACTAAACAATTCAGCAGCAGTTAGGTACCTGTCTTGTAATCCAATCCCACTTGTCACAAAAGATTGTGTAACCAATCTTAGTATTAAGTAAGCCCTTTCCATGCATAGTTTCACATAATTCCGTAAGTTTCTCATTCCAGTGACATTGTAAACAGATAAAGCCGTGACTCAGTTACGGAAGGTCGGCGAGACGAAAGTCACTGCAGCCGTAAATGGCAATACATTACTGGTTTTCAATGCTGTCGCTAGATTTGCATCTCATTGAGGAAGGAAACGGTAAATGTTTAGTGGGTGAAGAGCATGTGAAGATTCTCCGTGGAATGCAAGTCGTGACTCGTGTCCCTTTGATTAACAGGTGTAAACCCCTCTTATAGAATTGAAAACGTCGATTTCCCACTTCCCACGTTATCGTTTAAATATTTACTGAAGAACTTTCTACAGTTTTGGACCTAAGATATTAAATATTTTCGTATTTCATAACGTATCTTCTTTCTTGTCATGATAAGTCATGCAAATTTCAGTAAAAATTAAAAATGCTAAGCCAGCCTTCATACAAAAATATACTAACCCATATGGTGTTATTGTTCCACTTTAGTCATTCTTAACTTGTGGTTGACAGATACCTGGAATCACAATGAGTATTTATAAAATAAACTTTAATTTTGTTTGGTGAATCACTTAACGTAAACTCCAAAACACTTCATAATAATACAAGTACAATGAGTATTATTGCTCATTTATAAATTTAAAATACATTTTTTAACAATGAGAATATTATGAACATTTCCAAAAGTAATGAAGAGTTCAAAACATACTGTCATATGAAAGGTAGACTTTAAGGAATGGTGTAATTGGTACGATGCTAACTGAAACATGAATCAAACCATGTTCCGGGTTCCATCGAACTTCGAACAATGTTGCTATTTAGGAATTAATTAGTGCAGATGAGTCTACGGTGTCTGAACTCTAGGCATTTGAGGTTGTTGGTTTGTAATGTTTGAACTTTAATCATGTTTAGGTTCATAAAGTGTGATTTAAAATTACCATAACTGATATTTTTTCTATTAACTTTCTTATTATAAGGCAAATCAGGATTGTTCAGGGTAACGAATGTAATAAAATGTTATAAAATAATAGAAAAAACCTAATATCAAGCTGATTTGAAAAGCTTTTATTGCTCAGATGATTTTGATCAAATGTATCTCAGAAACAATTTAAAGTTTTTTTTTAAATAAAATAGTTGTAAGACAAGTGGTAACATTGTGAAAATTTCACCAAGTGAGGAGAGCCAGTAACATATTCGATTTACCCGTATGGGTTTTAATTGCAGGTTTTTATGACCATTATATCATCCCCGTGATCACCAATTACGAACAAGCAATTAAATTGTAAAGATAAGTTACGATTTCCCTATGATCATAAGGCTACATTTTATCGTGATGTTCCAAATTCCCAAATCTCCTGCAGAACACGTGTTATTTTTCAAAAGCTACTATAATTTACAGTTGTGTCTCCAGTCGAGTTTATTGGTGCTAATTCCAAGGGTTTCCTGCTTTTACGGCGAGACGGAAGGGGCTATACGTTATTGCCTTTATTAGTTACGTTTGGAACTTCTGGTTTTTAACAGTTGCCGTAAAATTATTGAAGTGTTGAATTTGGTATCAAAGCCAGAGCGCCCTACAAAATATTCCTAGCATTTATGTCAAGCGATGTTATCACGAAAGTGGAAAACATTACGAATGACAACTAGTTAGACATTTCTGTTCCAAAATAATGTTCAAAGGAAACGCTTGCAACACTTTCAGACACGAAAACATTGTAAAAATTAAATGTGGGTCGGTCAATGGCACCAGAATCTTAGTTTACAATTAATTGTCATAGTTGGCATCACGCCCGTTTAATTTCAATATGACCACTTCCAGGGTCGGGCATGAAAGTGAGGACTTTGTCCTTTACATTCGTAGATGCGGGATGAAGCTGACCGTGAAATGTGGCACGAACTACATTTAGATTCAAGTATATTTATCACATTTTATTCATTATAGATAGGCTTATAAATAGTTTGCTGGAAATATGAAAAAAATACTATAAGGACGATCATGAATGATGACTTTAATGATGTTTATCACACTTGTACCTAATACAAAAATATCATTAGTGAAGTCAATGATAACATTAGTTAAAAACCTGGGTCCTAAGATACAGGCTCTCGCCTAATTAAGGGCTGAGGGTACCGCAGCTTAAACTATTCATTCTTCTGCCTAGTTTATGCAAAACTTCCCTTTCAATATGTACAACTATATTTTGGTGTTAAAAAGCATAATATGTTTTGGAAAATTAAAATCTTCTTTCATTTTTCACCTATTTGATTCTTTCATGACAAAATATCATAAGACAAGACCGAAAAATTCCAAATTTTATGGCGTTCGTGCTCATTGTGATTTGTGATGATCAATAACAGAATAGGAGCAATTAAAAACCTCACACAATGGAACACGGAAAGAAGTCACAGTTATAGACAACTGTACTTAGCTTTTATTAGCAATCCCATAAGAAAACCTCTGTAATTGCTTTGTGCTAGAGAAAGCGCAAGCGTAATTGCGTTTTCCGTGTTTAGATGTAAAATTATGGCCGTAATTAAATAGTCATCAGACTTTCCCTCTTTCTTGTCATGTTGGGAAGATCATGATATGAGTTTAACAATTATAATTACCTCACATGCGAGGCACATATTAGCTTTTTTATACCTAACTATGGGAAACCGGACCTATGTAATCATAGACCTGTCAATTGTTATTAAAAAATGTCAAGTTTACAAAAGAATATTATGTACGTAAGAATTAGTACATGCTGTACTTTAAAATAGAATAGAATAATACTACACATAGGTACTACTTTACATTACTAAGTTGATTATTTTATTGTAGAGCTCATTCATATCTTCTGTAGGTGTCATGAAGAAGGTTTCATATGAAACCTTTTAAAAATGGCTTAGGGCATAAACAAGTAGTGCAATCTTGGTGTCAGTCTAATTGGCTTATTCCCTATTACTCTCCCATATTATTATACAGTTTCCTCTTTTCACATTTTAAAGAACCCTCCCTTTGTAAATGCCAAGCATCTATAATTATTATGGTAAAACTAACTATGTATGTCCATTACCTTTAAAAAGTTACTGTTAAGAGCAAATAATACGATAAGCTTGGTTTTCTGGTAGTGTAGGAAACTTTTTATCTTGCTATCTACTTTCGAACGTCGTGACATCGTGTCGCCTATCTTGACCTTACAAGCTACAGGTCGCCGGTCGTCACTAGCTATAGCTACGTACCTTCTCATAATTGACCCTTCCGTCCGGAATCAATCCGATTCAGTCACATCACGTCCTCTTAGTGGAGTATCTAATTGCTTAGTTGTCATTAAAATGTACAACGTTACATTATCATCGTCAATGTAGATTCGATCATTCATAAAAAAGAATAAATTAATATATTATTGTACAAGTAAATATTGAATGGTGCTTATGTGTAAATCAATTCGTTCTCTATATGTCTTCCTCAGTTGGTTAAAAAGATCAATTTCCAGGTCTTTCTCCGCCTCTCTACCCTGTCATAGACCTTATTTTCGAAAACCACACTTTGTCACGTCTTTATAAGACATATTTGGCACACATTTTATTTTCTTTCCAACTCGTCTTGTGTCCGCCTTCGTATAATAAGATCTTAATTCTATTAGTTTCTTCTATCTACAGTACATAATTTATGACCACAATCAACTGACCTCCCAACCCTGCAAACTCGATAGCATCGCTACAGGCGCAGCCTAGGAGAAAATAATAACCTGCTAATAGCTTCCCTGGATTAGCTCTAATAGCTTTTAGATTATGTTTTATGGGCCCCGGCCTTGTCCATTTAACGTTAATGTATGGCCTTGGCCTGAACTCTGATCCAAAGTGATCCAGGTGGAGCACGCAAGTCTAATTCATCTTTATAAATATGCCATTTCGTTATTGGTGCTTTCGATTTGATTATCAAGGTTAACTAATGGGAACATAATATTTTATTAGTTTTGTCTGGAAGGCAAGGTTTCTGTCCCGATTTCGTGAATGAGAAATACAATTTTAAACTGATTTTCTAATGTAGAATGTAGAGTTATCATGGTAAAACATAATTCATTTAGTAAACAGTTCTTGTTATACACATAAGATTCATCTGCACTCAGATTAGGAGGCGATTAACAATGTTTTTGACGATGGAGTAATTATCACGTTTTATAATGTTTTTGGTTATTTTACCAATAAACGTTATGTTATTTAATTCCTATTTTCGCAATCACGTACGAATTATGATTTTCATTTGCAGCATTATATAATGAGGTAATTCCTCAAAATACAGAATACTTAACGAAGTGTTTATAAATCAGCAAAATTCGGGTCGAAGCAAATTGATTTTTTCAGTATTTTAAGTGGCTTTCAGCATACGGTGAACGGCCTCATTAAGCCTCTTCGTCTAAAGCCGAATGTATGTTTCCTCCGTTCCCTTTATTTTTGTCTCCACTAGTCACTATTGGACTATTTGTATTATTGGGCTCGTAAAAACTGCTATTTATCATTTTCACATATGCCTTTCTCTACAAGTTCATCTCTATTTTTAGTTTTTGTGAATACTGAATACAGATCCTCAGGATTTAATGTTTACACAACATTTTTGTCATAAGCTCACGTTTCACATTAGATATTATTATTTATGTTTGTTTTATTATATACAGTAGTGGTTAATAAAAGGAAGTCCACATTCCACATCTATTTCATCATAATATTATTAACCATATCCCTAAAATATAAAACCAATATAAATCATTGTTAAAATTTATTACATATTCCTTAGTATCTGTTTATTTTCCTGCAAGCGCCATCTATTTCCAAGGAAGGGAAACGCGACAGAAACGATTCGCTTCCACAACCAACGTCGAGATGAATGTCACGTTTATTTAATGCCGCTAAATCCCACTAGATGGCGCTGATATAAAACTATAGAAAAGTGCGGGAAATCAACAATATTATTATAACAACTAGTTTTTGGATAAATGTGATAAGTCCCTTAAAAGTCGTAAAATTATTTTAGAATCACCATCATAATTTAGTTTTTTTTTTCGTTTTAACCATGTGCAAATTATCCCCTGCAACTTCTATCTGCAGTATGAATCATCCAGTGACGTCACGGGTGCGTTACCCCTGCATTTGCAACGTGCCGCCCACTCCCGTCACAACACACCCAATGTCGCTAAGGATCCTTGAACTGCGATCAGTTCATTTTTGATCTCTACTGCAATACCGCACTTGGGCAATGTCGAAAAATACATGAGATTAGCATAGTGATTCTAGTAATGTGTGAAACAGTGATTTCATATTAGTGCATCATGGGTTTGGTATTGATATTTGCCTTGGATACAAAATAAGTCATGTCGACTTATAGGTACGTTCTGTTGACTTTAGTGTGTAACGTGTAAACATCTTAATTTTGAGACTTTCCAAAGCTTCACATGACCTAACAAAGTTGACTGAAGATTCCCTCAGATTCTAAATCAATATAATTGAAATTTATCGATATTCAAACCACAGTTTTTGCGTCTGCCAATAGTTACAAGTTATCCCGTTTTACACGAAACATATGGCTGTAGCTCGCATTCCAGCGAACGCACTGGAATAACGCAGTTCTCAGCCAATATTCGAAGAAAAACCACACACGTCGCGGCTAAACACTTTCGAAGCGCACTTTTCAAAGGCCTCATCTGTTTTCCAAGAGACCGGTTCGAAAATGACAGGTAAGCTTCACTTTTCCCTTTTTTGTCGATAACGACATAGCCAATACACTCGTGATACATGTAGTATGCTAATTAGTGTTTCAATCAGACGTATTAGGGGCTCATAACGTGTATATGGGTTTTATGGCAACCTTGAATAGTGTTATGGTGTTTTAAAATAGATGCTCTTGAAAGTTATTGTGGAGATCATTGGTTGGTTACTAGTCCTATTTTGATATACTGATACCTGAGAATATTTTAAAGTTTTCTTTGAAAATTCTACGATATATTCTTGCCTACGATATATCACTTGTCACGAAACATAACGACTCTCGTAATAAATAAGGCTAACCATTCACGCGGCGGCTTTGAGCAGCCGCAATCAGTGTGTCAGGCTTCGAGCGCTGTTTGATGTACGTTGGGCGTTAGGTCTCCTAGTTTGGATGCCAACAATTGGTACCATCAATCGTAGGACCGTGAATGGTTTGCACTTCGTAATGTCATAAGTTATGGGTCCTTGCTGTTATTTATTTAGCCTTTTCAGCTATAATTCTCCATAAACTTTGTTATTTTCTCTCGGTAGATAGGTATATAATTTTGCGTCACTATACATCTCCCAATGATCCTAAAATGAAATAAAAATATAAATATCATAGCAATAAGTCATTATTTTTATTAACATCATTTTCTCATCAGGCAATTCATAAGATTCACTTAGAACTTGGAGAAAGTTTGAATAAATATCATTAAATACATAATGATCATTATAATATTATTATGTCCCCACGGGGAACTCATTATTGCCCTCTGAATATTAAAAGATAATTATATTAAAGCAATGAAAGTTACGTTGTTATTCTGCCCATAATTATGACTACCTGTAACATGCAGTTTCTCCTGTAAATAATTCAGTGTTTTATCTCACGAAATAGTCAAGAACTTATAAATTAACTTCTCCTGAACCTAGAATGATGAAATTTGGAACATAGGTTCCTTTTACCACCGAGACATATAGTAATAGGAAGTGATTTTACGAATATAGGTACCGACGGGAACGAAAATATTATGGCCAACTGTAACCGCTTGTTGTTAGATATAAACTTAATTTTAAAATTTTAATACAACAGGATTCTGGGCTGTATTCTAAAGACCTTCCTCTTTGATGCGCCTTGCTTTATCTATCGTAATATTGTATTGGTTCTATTTTCTCTTCGCCAATCTGAGCAGTTCGTTTATTTACGTTTATGTGTCAGGGTCGGGAAAGAGAAGAATTCTGGGCCAATCACAAAACAAACGATTCATTAAAAAACATAAGAAATATTTGGTCCTTCGAGCCGAAATGTTTGCGTAGTAGATAGAAGTAGTGTTTATGCTTAACCTTAATGTTATTATTATTATTGCTCGGCCTGTTCTTAAGTCGAATTGTCCAAAACAACTCATTGGTATTGCGTGGCTTTCTTCGAACAATAGTCCATAAATTCCACGTAACATTGCCGCTAGAGGTTAAAGCAGACGCCAAGCGAGACTAAGCATGTCAATTACTCAAATTGTCGCATTGCTGAGGCGCCGAGCGTGTACTAATGAAGCCGTTCTTCCAAGACCGTGGACAAACTCCTGATTAGACGGTACATTCTGAATAGACAGTGATAGAAATGGAAAAACCTCGAATTACAGTTACGATTATTTTGGGTTCACAACTCTTTGTAAATTATGCGTTGTCCATTAGAATTGGACCTATGAAATTTATACTTTCTATACGCCATCGACAAATACATTTTTCGTTTATGATACAACTATCTGCGCCCACAAGTTTTACCCGCTGTACTGTAGCCTTTGTGTTATTTTGAAGTCTAAGCTATCTCTATACCAAATTTCAGTTCAATCGGTCCACCCGTTTAGGCGTGAAAGAGTAACAAACATACATACATCCAGACATCCATACATTCTAACTTTCGATTTTATAATATTAGTAAGATAGCATTAAATAAATGTGATTCGTTTTGAAATTACGCTGTGGAATGCATTTGATAAATTGATCTAGAACTTTAAAAAAATTGGTACGTGTTTATCACCCAATCGCACATATTATTTTCGCTATGCTTAGATATATTACATACAAAAAAACTATATTATATATCAAACCAACCTACTCCGATTCCAATGGGCTTTTTACATCATTTCTATGTAAAAATATTACTAAGCCCCGCATAAATATAATTTATCATCATGGATGCTTAGTTCTTATTTATTGTATTGTCAGGTAATTCGGCCCACTTGATAATATATTTCGACTAAATCTACTCTACCATATCTAACTCATATGCTTTAGAATACATTAAGAATGTAGGACTCAATTTTGATAAGGAAATCCCTTTGAGTGTAAACGATATTTATAATAAGGTAGAGGTAGAAACGTTACAAAATCGTAACGATTATGTAAAAATCGTAAAACCATAGTATTGTAAGTGATTTGATTAAAACATTTTAAAAGCGAGTGAACATTCCAAAAGTGTTATTAAAATGATATAAAATGGTTAGAGCTTAGCTAATAACCTAATGGAATTTGATGTAGAGAGCTGTAGATTAAGTTGCTTATTAAGGATAACTACAGAATTTATGGGATTTCAACAATTTGCATTAATGTGCTGTGCAATGTCTAGTCTGTTTCTAATCAATAGGTATTTGGTATTATTTGAATAGTAACTCATGATTTTGCTTCAGTTGCTTAACATCACGATTCACGTCCCTTCACAGGGCATGTCTAATGTCTACGTCACAATATCTTTCTCTGCGCCAAATTTCAACTCAATGTTTAGCGGTTTCAAATGTGCGTCCAAGAGAATCTACTCTCTTACGGTGTGAATCTATAATAAGAATGGATGCCTAAACAATCAAATACATACATATATAATTAATTCGATTGCCCTTGTTTTAGTACATATTTCATCAGTATATCGAAGCGTACCCAACAATTTGCGCGTCAGTCTACGCAACATTCCAAAAACAGCATGGTCAGCCCACTCGGTCCGACCCGGAAGATTTCATATTTATGATACCGGATTAATTATTATTACAATAGATATAATTAATGAACATGTAACTAAGAATCTGAGTTATGAATTGCGTATATGTGGCAATTTTTTGTATACAGCAAAACTACAATGTCAGGTTTCAGAACCTCTATCATTTCAATATACGGGTTTTCCATGACAATAATGTACTATGTATTTACTTCTTCAATTTTAACGTATTCTTTATTTATAATATTTTGCAAATCACCATGTATGCCGTTGAGGTATACTTAAATTTTATAAATGAATAATATAATATTTGCCGATATTATTTTAAAATAAACAAGTGAAATTAATAAAAAAAACTTTTAAAAAACAAGCTTTTACTATTATTACTATCTAGCACCAATATCGATCGGGTTGCGTCGTTTAATTACGAATTTCTTATGGCCATCTGCTCATCATCAGATCAGCTCCATGTCATAATAATATTACATTGTCATCCGATTTATACATGCATGCCAAATTTCAGCTCAATCGGAAATCTGGAAGTGGATCTAATTATACTTCCAAGATTTGATTACAGGCAGACAACAGACAGATGAAAGTAAATAAAAGCTTTTAATAACGATATTCCAGCGCTGCGTGCGCTATTTGTGGCATTTATTAATTAAAGTATTGTTTTGGTCGTCGGTTTTGATACGCTCTGTTGGTCATTATTTGGCATTGACTGGTCTATTCGTTACGGTTGCTCTGTCTTTATGGTTATGTTATTTATTTTACTCTAGGCGCAGTCGGTATCTTTGCCTTTGTAAAAGTATGATTTGGGTGACCTTAATATTTTACCCCTACTTGGCCTTTCTCTCTACCCGTAATATTCTTTTATAAGATAAGAAACTCTTTATTGATCCACATATTAAAGTAAATTTTACAAATACAACAATTCAAACTAAAGGTGTATCAATTGGCGGTCTTATCGCTCAAAGCGATCTCTACCCGTCTCTCTTTATACTTTATACCCGTTATCTATTTTCTATTTGCAGATTATGATATCTGAGATTCCTACTATAAATTCAAAAGTTTGTCCAGAGTCTAAATCCCTGTATAGGCTGATTGGCCACAGGGCTTAACTAAGTAATAAATTATAGAGATAGCCTATTATTTCTATGTAACAAATAACAGCAATATTATCTTAAAATCACATTCCACTTTGCAAATCCATGCTTATCGAACTATTCCATCTAATTACTTCTATCAGCGGATCTTAACTTTGTTAGCATGTCTCCGCATTAACAATATATTAGCGTCTCAACAAACTGTTAACCCGATACGGCATTCCTGATAGAGGTAGTATAAGACAGCGTCCCGCATTCCCATCCGCGCCGGCTTCCGAGAACGCGAAGATCCGCTACGATACCTGGCCTGGAACTACCTTCCTTGCAAGCTGTTCCCGCTCACGATACTGCGAGCCATGATCGTCCAGCGCCCACATGCCCTCATTACCCGCGCGATTCCGCACCACAATCAAACCGAGATCATTAGAAACCGACTCGCTTGAGCTTAGACTCGGTGAGCCTTGTCAGTCGCTGCGACACCATCCGACCACGCCGCCGCGGCGCCGATCGAGCGCGGATACTTACTACTAATATCGACAGTTCGAATCACATTTCAAAATTAACGAATTTCCGTGAGTGCTTGTCACAGTGTCGCAGGTTAGAATCCATTCGTGACGGTTGACGTGTCAAATCGGACAAGTGTGAGACTAATCCCGCAATTTTGGTTCGTTAGCGCGCTTGTGCTGTGAGCTGGCATCAACCGACCGAATGTCCCTTTGAAGTAACAAAACAGTAATTAGAGCGTGGACGTAAAAAATAACGGGGCCCGCTGATGATGTAGCGCATCCAGATATAAAAATAACTTTACTATTAAATCCAACCGTTATTGTTTTGAATCAATTGTGTACGGAGTAAAGAGCAATTGCAGTATTTAACATTTGAAGTCACGGCTGCGTATATGTCGCGACGTGATAAACCATCCGGCGCGGAGAATGTCAACAGTCAATCAAAAGAACATGAAGAGGACTGTTGAATTCGGCGTCACAAGGCGTCAGTGTTAATTGCCTATAAATAAACGGTGCCATCGTATCGGCCAACTCTGGTGGGCCCGTGATGTTTTTAGAACTAGGAAGAAAATCGGTCGATGACGTACATTATTGCTGCGAGTAGAATTTTGTCGGAAGGTCTAAACACACTGGTGAAGTGGAGCTAGTAATGTCTCTAATTGATCAGTTTCTGTATCTTAGCAAATCACATCGTGTGTAGTTCTTGGTAAAATCAGGTCAATAGACGCATTTACTGCCTTGTATGTTTTTGTAACAGCGTCCTTGAGCACTGGAGCTCGTATTTGTTTACCACATATTGATTTGACATCTCATTCTCTCTGTTATTGTATTATGCATAGACATGGCATTGACTTGTCTCTCAAATTCTCTACAAACGTGGAGGGAATATAAAGAGACGTTCTGATTTCTGCCTATGTATGTTGTCCTTATTTGCATGATATAATCTGAAACAGTTTTAATACTCGTATAATGGGAATGGAATAATTTCGAAGAGAGTATATTCCCTAATTTTACAAGTAGTGTAGCTTACCTACACTTATCATTGTATTTTTCTGGAAAATATTCGTTAACTTCAATACTAGACTTCATGGTCCCAAAATTTTGGATTCAATTGGGATCTTTAAAGGCACTACATGTAAATTTACGTGTGTTTTATTACCCATTAAAACGCTTCAAGCTTTTACCATACAATAAAAAGGTTGACAGAATAAGTTGGCCAGACTGACTTAACTGACTTCAAAGAAAAACTTTTAGGTCGCGCGTCGCCTTTTATTGAGATACAAGTGGCTTGTTTCAAATAACCATTTTTGTAAGACTTCATTCCAACAGTTCTTTAGGTATGAGCGTCAAACAACATGAGAACTGGGAACAAATTTTAATTTGAAAAGATTCCTTTTGCTGTGGTTTATTTTCAGTCAATAGATTGAATTGACTTGACTGACCTGAACTAACTGATCCTAATCTGATCGTCACATATTTAATTAGTTCAATATCAGTCGCATTCTTTTGCTTCATTTATCACTTTAGCTAGTTCATTAGTTTGAGTCACCATCTCGATATTTTCGGTATGGAAATTAAGCTATATTTTGCTGCTACAAGTTTTACTAGAGTTCTAGTTTGAAGACCTTCGGCCTTCGATTCAGCCATCATCTCCGCCCACTCGGATGTCGCACCCACGCCAGTGGTCAGGAACAATGGGACCGCATCGACGGCTGTCTGCAAGCCAGCTATGATACGACAACTTCCTTAATTGTCTGCGATGGACTATAAACCTTGACATGACTGTAATTAGAGTACATTTACTATTCCATTAATTGTGGATGATTTGGGGTTTTAAGTTACGATGTTTCAATTTCACAGATTCTTTTGTGTTCTTTTTTACTTTTCATTTAAATGTTGTCAGTGGTTATAATGTATATACTGTACTGTAATACAATTGAAGTCTTTCATTCAATATTCGTTCGAAGTTACGCAATAACATCGAACGAACAGTACAATTATTCCGCAGTTTGCGTAATTACACACATTAAAGCAGTTTACTATATGTCCCAATTACAAACATCCCATCCAATTCAATGGATCGTTATTCAGTACGAGTAGTAGGTATCTAATGTAACGACATAATGACTCGACAGAAGTTGGTGCCATTACCAAAATTTCTTGAAACAAATATTTATACTGTTATGAGAGTGATGTACATTTATTTAGGGAAAGTAAACCAGCACGTTGACTAAAGGTTTAACGTTTGTTTACTCGCGACTCATCACGCTTTCCCGCAATACGTCCGCGCTCCGCAAGAGTCAATTGTAGGGCGCCGCCCGCCCACGTCCAGACAGTCCGACGCGACTCTTATGTAACCCGGCCCTTGCAATATTTTGTTACTCCATCATCAGCGGGTTAATGAAGTTTGGTCTCTATCAGTTGCGAAACGTGTGACCGGCGGAAATGACCACCTGCCGGGAATAGCACGTCTCGCGTAACTGTCGCCGGCCACAGTACGACCGCGCTATCACCCGTCTGCGCCCGCTTCGCAGATAACCCTGCATCATACCGAAAATAACCAGTCTACTTCTAGCCGTGGTCCGACCACGACTGTCTGCGAAATCGACCCGTTCCGCTTTATATACCTTCGTGAGGGATGGCATCCGTGCGCACGCGCTCCGCATCCCCCAAGTCTGTGTCCTTCTCCCCGGTGTTGGAGAGGAAGTACAGCGCAGACCGAGGGCCCCTCAATCCTCCCGAGCTGCGCTCGACAGAATGGAGGAAGTACTTCACGGATTTCAGTGCATACCTCGGTGAGTGGACAATGAGAAGTGGAAGTTATCCATGAGTCAGATGTAATAATTATTGTGCGGCCTTGCGCTAAATCTGTACCGTGTTAGTGGACCGTTCGGGATGACGCCGTAAACAAACCTTGCGCAATGGCGTCAAATAATTTTATTGAGCTTTTTGTTTTTACGCACACGACTTGCGCGTCATTTGGTCAGTTTGTGTAGGGTACCCCAATATCCCTCCTGACTTAATTTGTTGCTACGTTCACCACTACTCTAATCGCCTCTATCAACACCTGTAACATAAAATCAGATTCATTTTGAAACTACAAATGTAAAATCACGCCTCTCCATATAAGTGTGTGCTACTACGCCTCGTCTGAACAGCTTGTCAAAATAGTCAATAGGTAGCCAATAGCGGATTCGCCATAAACGTCGGTTGCTATTGCCATTTACAACAAAGCTATAGCAATGAATTATAATATACAGGTGGTCATTAAACACTTCCCATTCATAATTACTTTAAAAAAAACTGCTCTACATGGAAACATAATAATATTATTATTATGTTATGTAGATTTTTTTATGCAGACCGATGAATGATCAGAGCTAGAACCTCGCTGATGTTGAGCGATAACGCCTACCAGTTAGTCACATAAAAAAATTGTATGGTAAGTAAGTTCTTATTCCAATTGTCTCTTAGTGAAATTACTGAGTAGACCATCTTATGACTCTTGAATAAGAAGCGTTGGTGCAGTGCATCTAGAATTTTAGATCATTGTGGAATCTTGGGTGGCACTGTACTGATTATGTGCAGCGCTGTATCTTTAACATCAGGAGAGCGTCTTACCTATGATGAATGTGGAAGAATAGAAAACTCTTTATTGCACACTACAAATACAATAAAATAAGCTTAAAACTAAGATTACACAGAAAGAAGTGTTACAATTGGCGGTCTTATCGCTAATAGCGATCTCTTCCAGACAACCAAGCAGGGAAAGGAAACACGTAAAATAGAGCGACAGTGGTTACAAAGATATATAATGAGACTACATACGTACATATTTTTAATCATAGCTATATAAATAACATTATATCTATTACCAATACATACTATTAACTTACTATACAACTACCCACTTACCTAACTACCTATGTACTTATTTACATTTTCTTAACAAAATGCATTTCAAATCACCCTGTACAGTATCGAAACAACCAACAGTATCAGTTGACCAGTGTCAACTGTCTTGTAAGATAACCTTGCGGGCTCGGACCGCAAAACGTAGCGTTTTATGCATTAATTCATGTTATTGCTCCACTTCGACAGTAATTATTACAACTGATTAAAGTAGACAAAACAAGCATAGTAATGTTATTTGCAGTAACTAAGAAATTATAGGCTTTGGTCGGGTATTTATTACCCACTGGACAAAACCGTGTCGCCAAGTGGTCGTTATCAAATCAAATACTTTTATTTCAGACAACAAAGATCCATTGATTAGTAAAAATTTAAATAAATGGGTTAGTAGATAACAATAGGAATAAAATATAATTATCATGTGGCTTCATACATAATATTATGTGACCGCTATTAGTACTGCATGTACCTCCGAGGCACACCGTGCGGACGGCAGCCAGACGAATAATGATCATCTTCCACTTCAACCATCGTTTGCACGAAGTGCCTTTTAAGAGGTCCACTCGGATCATCCGCCAATACCTTTAGAATGACGTTGCCACTACCTCGCATCCTTCTCATCAGAGACGCAACTTTTTTTCGTATGACGGCATTTCGTATGATCAGCACGATTTTGTGCGAACATACCAGAGGCACTACAGAAGCGAGTCATTATGTTCTGGTACTGGTACTATGTTCAGTGAAGTCAGGATTTATCCCCCTACTTGACCGACATCGACCACAATTTTCGACCGCGTAGCGTGTGCAATACAACTGGATTTGTAGGCAACGGTAATTCCTCACCATCAGGCAAGCTGTTTTCTTGTGTCTCTGCGCTCTATAAAAAAAAGTATTACCAGCCCAAAGAGTACAACTTTCTCATACAAATAATGCTTCAGGGCATTTTGTTTTGTTTGATATTTGAGAATTACCTACACAATTCGGGTCACATTTGCTTGAAGTGGAACTGGCTATGAAACATAGCTAAGAAATTAGAACACTCTTGATAAACCCTTACAAAATCAAATCGAATCATCTGCGGCTCTTAAGAACACGTATCACACTATACAACAATCATGATGAACCCTTCCAAAAAATCAAATCGGGTCATCTGCGGCACTTATGCATGCATCGCACTTATAAACCAAATGCCCCATTTCTGTTAGTTCAGAGGTTAAAATTAACAGAAACTCTTCAAGAATACCCACGTGCTATTAACCTCTTTGCAATACTTACAGACAAGTGAAAAACATAAATAATATATGTACCTACTGGATAGCTTCCAAAATAAACTATGTTGTAACAATAACGGATGCACAATTCAATCATTCGTAACATTATTTATACGCCTGTTATTTCCACTAGTCTGTCGGCGTCAATCTTTTATTGTACTCTGCACGTTGAAAACTATCAGGCGTTTATATATTGCTTTTGCTAGCAGATTTTAAACAGGTCAGGAAAACTTTAATATATTTGTTGTTGTATAAAATATTCACTCACCTTCGATATTGATCTCGCTAACTGGGAAGAGCTTGCCGAGGACCGCGTGTCTTGGAGACAACTAACTAACGATGGCGTTAAAACGCATGACGATGCGTGGCTTAAGACGCTCGCAGCCCAGAAACGCGCTCGCAGGCACGAATCACCTCCACTCTCGGATTCTGCAACCCTCTACGTTTGCAATCTTTGTAATCGCTCCTGCAAGTCTCGTATAGGCTTGTTCAGCCATCAAAAGAAGTGCCGCACACTAACTTGACGCTACTTATATCATCTTATATAGATGTTACAAGGCTTATGATGATGATGATGTATAAAATAATTCCGTTACCTAGTGCTGCTATTCTCTATACTGGATTTGATTATATCAGAATTAAACTAGTCATTCTTTAAGTTACATGTTAGCATGAGAATGTTTAATGAAGTCTACCTATGTATTTTTCTGTGCAAAAAAAAACATCAAATCATCTTCTTTTTTCTCTTTGCTGCCCTGATCCCAATAGGTGGGGTCGGCACTACACGTCTTCTTCCTCCATTCCATTCTCACATCCGTCATAATATCTTCATTAAACGCTCTAGCACGCATATCTACTTAAAAATAAAAACATAAAATATTACAGTTCTTTAAAAGCGCCCAATTTTTTTTAATTAAACATTAGATATTATGATGAAGATGTTCTGCTTAATAAAGTATATTTTAGTATTATGTTAAAGGAGTTGAAGTAATTACAAGCCTTTGCTATTTCTTGATAGTATCAGGAAAAAACATAGACATATAATCGATACAAGTTTCTAGTTTTCCTACTTACTTCCTGCGGGACTATTAATTACAATATTATACATGTTATTGTTGTAATTAATTAGTGTTATCATTGTTTTTGTATCATTTAAAATAATGGTCTTAATATTAATGATTTTAACAAGACAATCGGTGTAGTAAATAAGTTGACATTGGCCTATATTCACTATGTCGTCATCTTCGCAGAAAGCTCTGGGGATTGACGTCTTTAAATTATTTCATGTTTACGAAGGTGCTGTACTTGTATATAGAACTCTAGCGTATGCCCGCTGCTTTAGCGGACTTGAAAAATCCTTTCTTAGCGGATGTCTTCGTCATAATATCTATTGTAGTGCCAAATTTCAACTCTATCCGTTCAGCGGTTTGAACTTGAGTTGTGCGTTGAGATCAGTCAATCAGATTTTCCTTTTATATAGAGGTATAAACAAGATACTTAACCTACTGTAATATTTACTTTATTAATAAGAATGAAAGTTATCGGATTAAATTCTTCATTCCAAGCCATATCCTATGACTCAGAAAGCAATTCTTTATCTATGTACTGTCAGCATGCATTGTTCCCTTCTTCACAGCTCGACATAATATATTTTTATGAATTACGATACAAACCGGTTCGGCTCGTGTACGTCTTATCATATAATATTATTATTACGAGTTAATTCAGTTTATGTACTATTCCAAATTTGACCTCGTTATCCTCAACAAGTTTTTTTTCCGCACACTGGCAGTTAAAAACAATATAACGTTGACGCGATTTTTGCGGTCTGCACCTCACTGGCTGCAGGCTGTGAATCAGTACCGCATTAGGCCATAAGATAGACGCCCGCGCCGTTGTCTCATTCGAAGATATTGTATTTAAATTTAGAATCCCTTCCTCTGCCCTTGGAACGGATATATTTTTGTTTTATTTATGAAGTGTCTCGCGAATCCTCGCCGGCCAGTATCCTGAGAAGCGTTTTGAAAGTGTGAATTGAAGTGCGAATAATTCTTAATAATGGCTAGATATTCCAAGACTCATTACACTGTGAACGATGACGTCTACGGGAAAATCTACAAGTCTGTAGACCAACCAAAACCTAAGTTAATGACGAGAATCGCTTCAACGGATTCTGACTACGCTGAGGTATACGAAGTTGTTGAAGGACTAGGTAAATGTCAACATGCTCCTTATCTATTGAATTGGTTCGTTACTTGTATTTGCGTTTGAATTATCTTTATTAATTTGTTTGCAACTCGTATAATATTTTACGTCTATGTAGATTGTTTTTCTCATCTATGATTGTGTATGAAATGAGCCATTAATTTTATCACATATCTTCAGAAGGTTCTTTGTATAGCCAACATACAAATTCTTATCTCCACCACAAGATTCCCATCCGTGGATGATAGAGCATAATAGTGTTTATTATATGAACCGTAAGATGTTTTATTGTTTGGATTCAAATTAAGAGGCTTAAAGAGCCGTTGAACCCACCAAAAGCAAACTAGTTCGAAGAACGGATGAGGATCCTCTTAGCATGATAATATATTGCCAAAGTAGATTTTGCCTGTGTCTTTATATGTTTATCTTCGTATTAATTCTCTTTTTTCTTGTTTTGCAAAAGCATGTTTAAATGTTATATGTATGTTTATATAATATATACTAACTGCGCCCTGCGCCTAGTAGCCTATGTGTTATTCCAGGGTTTAAACTATCTCTATCCAAATTTCAGCTCAATTGGTCCACCCGTTTAGGCGTGAAAAAGTAACAAACATTCACCCAGACATCCATTCTTGCAAACTTTCACAATTATAATATTAGTAAGATTTGAAAATTGATTCTCTTTTTAAATTACATTTTTTTTTTTATGTGATGAAGTAGAAGACGAGCAAGACGCTGTCCTGATGTTAAGAGATAACGGCTGCCCATAATCAGTACAGTGACATGATATATAATTGACCCCCGATATAAATTCAACCTCTCTTATAAACCTTTTCAAGCATGTATTCTCAGTTTTAACTATACATCTTTCTAAAATATCAAGAGCTATACAAATTCCAAATTCTATCAAAATTGTTTAATTTAATTAAACCTTCCAGTCAGAGTTACCTTCTTCATAATATAATTCCTATGAATTATGGACGTTTTTTCATCGTGTTGCGTCGAAATGTCGGTGTCTCATGTCGCTTTGACATTAATTTCTTTCAATTAGTATATCCTAACATGATGTCATGAAGCAAACACTGTCTGTTTGTTCAGCAGAACAAATATATGGTAAAATAATACGTAAAGATTAATATTATATTAATATCAGACTGGTAACCTTGATGAACGATCTCGTGAACATCTTTGTGAGGAAAACAAAACATAATTGTATTGGAGTTCTAAGGTCATAGTTAAAGTTCATAGCGTTTAATGAAATAGTCCTCACGTTAACCGAAGCCTATAAGCTCTATAAGCTGATAATAATAAAATGTTTTTTGAGTCCTAGAATCGTAAAGTTAAAAGGCGTTTCTTAACTCTATAATACACACGGTTGAGTTATGCTAAAAACAAAATTGTCTATTATTTTTACGTTTTATTTCTATAAAAAAAAATTTTAGCACTGCATTTACAAGCTCTACTTTGTAATTTTAGTCATCATACTCTTCTTTGCTCAAAAGGAAATATATCCCTTTCAATTATGACTCAATAACATCTCAAGTCAGGTCTTCTTTGTTGTAGTACTTACTGATATTATTTAGTTGAGCTTAAGACTCTTTATTTTTTACGTCTAGACGCTCTCTCGCTCGCACTATTTGATACATTTTGATATAAATTCATTGTTAATTATGTTTTTTTTTATAAACACTTTTAAAATGTGTGCAATAATATTGCACAAAGTGTCTCTTGAGGAATTTAAAAAAAATTAATTCTATGATATGATTTTTTCTATGATATTTCAAAATGTGCGAGCGACAGAGCGTCTAGCGGATTAAAAAGGATCCCCCTATTATGAATACTTATTGAATAATGAGGATTATTACTATGTTATTATGTATAATAGCAATCAATGGTTTATTATTGATGAATTCATAAAGTAAGGTACCTATAAGTCATCATTGACGCGATTTATACACGCTCTACAATTATTATAAGAAATAGAAACCAATAATTATCTTCGTCTACGCTCTGTGGTTTGTGTAGGTACTCTATAAATGAGCAAAATTTGTTGTTTCAATGTTAAAATAAGTAAATTAAAATCGTCCAAACATTTTCAATTCATTCACACATGTTATTAATTTCTGCTACCAAGTTCTTTACTGTAATTGGGGAAGTTGCTTCACTTCATCTTAATCACCTCTGTGTTTAATTGAACCCCTTTCTTCCATCATGTTACCCAAGTACTGAGCTCGTATTCCTCTCAATTCCAGATGCGTTGCTAGCTGACCTGCAGAACTCTATCAATCCTGGCGGCAGAGTAGGCAGCCCGGGGGGTAGAACAGGCTCCCCAGGCGGAAGAACCACGTCTCCTGGACGGACCAGCTCGCCTTTAGGCAGGGGGCCCTCACCAGGCCGACTCAGTTCACCTGGAGGCAGCCTAAGCTCACCCACTTCCACTGGCTATGGCTCCATCAATGGATCGAGGCACGTCTCGGCAGATTATGGGAAACCAGCATCGGTAAGTTAATATAATAAGTCTTAAGGGATATGAAGGTGTCATCATCATCATCATCATCATCAGCCTGTGTTCGTCCACTGCTGGACATAGGCCTCCCCCATGGCACGCCACTCAACTCGTTCCCCCGTCTTCCTCCTCCACCCGCTCCCCGCGACCTTCCGGATATCGTCACCCCATCTCGCCCAAGGACGACCTACACATATGAAGGTGTGGTGACCTCAAATTCACATCGTCAAAGGAAATTTCATGGAAAGGAAATTGTTCTTAACTCCGGAGTTTAATATTGTGACAAAGTATTAGTGAACGTAGAGCAGGTTTGTTCGTTATTTATGAAAAATAATATAGTTTTTCTGATTTCAGGGAACTAGCAGGTTCCAAAATCTTGAGAATTGTTAAATTATGTTCACTTATGTAGCTCACGTTTTGAAAATCATTGGATTTTGTGTAGGTATTTGAAGTCCATAACAAAATGTTGGAGAATAGATTTTTTTAAATTACTGTGTTACTTCATTCTCGTTGTTTTCAAGATAAGCGCCATCTAGTCTGATACGCCTTCATTCAGTAAGACGGTACGCGTACTACTCACATTCACACATCTTGGAGCTGTTCCAATTATTCAATTCACTAGTTCTTGAGGCGACGTGGTTTTATTGCATTCAAACAGGTGGCGCTTGAAGCTGCTTCGTTCTTCGGAACTTGTAGCTTGTGCAGTTTTAAATTACACCTATCTATGAATATTTTGTTTTGGAATGTTTAAGGGATGGCATGCATTTTAATATTATATAATTACAAACTTTGATATCTTTAAAATAGAAAAATACTCAGTGTGTCAAACGTTTTCTTATTGTCTACTCGTGATGAAATTCAACTGATGATATATTGTTTTCACAAAGAGCTGAAGAAAAATACGTGTTTTGTCATTAATTTAGTTTAAAGCGTTCACAGATGTAGTGCCAAGAGTTAAGTAATGATTGGACAGCATATGGATTAGTGTTGATGAATTTGAATTCGCTAGAGACACTGCTATTGTAACAAATATCCGACTCTCTTGAGAATCGTTAATTTCATTTGGCCTAGTGATTTACGATTTATTCAATGAAAAATATGCTCTTAAACTCTTAGTTAGCCGTGTTGCTCGTGGTCGTCCTTTTCCTTGTCGACACAATGGGAAAATTTTAAGCGCTCTTATTTTACTTATTGTGATTATTGTCTTTTTCGCACATATCATAGAAATGCTTCATATAGAGTTTCATATCAACATTAAATGAAGTAACTTGTCAAGAATGCGCTCCGTTTTCTTAATAATTTAATAGTCCAGTTTATTCTGTTAAACCCTTTATTATATTGTATTTTTCATGCTAAGGTAAAATTCCAAAGGCTTCAATTTGTCATTATTATTATTTCAACGTAGCTATAAATACCCTCACGAAGTACCTATATTCCCTAGGGAAAAATACAAGTGTGCCTCGTTTCGAAAATAACCAGAATTTCCTGTGTCCAAGGTAGATAATTATCTGTTAGCCCTGCCATTAAAATGTTGAATATTTAAAAATAACGGTGATAGTCTTGGCACCTACTAATAAAAAATACGCTTGGCACCAATTTTACCTGCCTTTACAGTTGTTTTAAAAGTTATATCATAATAATATATATGAGTACCTACTCATAAGTTAGCTGGCCTTCCTTCTATTATCCAGAATTTTATTCATTACAAATTGATTCTTATCTCACTTATATTATAAACGTGAAAGTTTGTAAGAATGGATGTCTGGATGTATATGTTTGTTACTCTTACTCGATTGAGCTGAAAATTTGAGTAAAACAGTTGGGCGCAGCTTGTATGTATTTCATTTTTTTTGACGTTATTACTGGACATGAAGATCTCATCTCGTTAATGAAAAGCAGACTTTCCTAGGTTCCTAGGGTCCTAGGACATTAAATCGAAGTGCCAGGAACACAACTGCAATAGACTTTCTTCAACAAAAGTAGAACTGGTTCAATACTTGCAAAACATGTTCAACTTAATAAATCAAGGAAATATAATAATGTAGCCAAACGACTCGACAAGAATAAGAAGTTAACCCAACATTTTGTCCACAGCCGACCTACCAAAACACGAGTTCGTTCGAGAGGACCACTCCAGCCAAGTACAGCAGTACGTCTCAAAGCTACAGCTCCACTCACACCCCGTATACTCCAAGTCCTCACACGCCGACATACGCCGCCAGCCCGCATACACCCACTTACAACAGCAATACTACAGGTGAGATGTCAGGAAGGTTAGCATCATAAATAGCTCCAGCCAAGTACAGCAGTACATCTCAAAGCTACAGCTCCACTCACACCCCGTATACTCAAAGTCCTCACACGCCGACAGCCCCCATACACCCACTTACAACAGCAATACTACAGGTGAGTTTTTTTAACATAGAATAGGACTCCGTTTGACCACAGTCTCATCTGTTGGTAAGTGACGAAGCTGTTACACACAGGCCGAGAAAATACCTATTAACCCTCGACATGAATACACCAAAGTTGTTTTCGGGAATGTCAGGATGCAAGGGTTCATTTATTTGCATCATTATCGTGGCTACTTACCACCAACTGGACAAAACTGTGTCCCCAACCGGTCATTGTAAAGGTTCCGGCATGATGTTCAGTGAAGCTAGGGAGCTCAGTTCGAAAACCTTTCTTCCATAAAGCTTGTCGGGTCCATGAACAAATTATGAGCAACAATTATTGCATAATTTTATTCTCTTATTTCATTATCATCATTTCTCATTTTCATCTCCTCATTTTGGTTTTATTCTATTATTTAATCATTAATGTGGGGAGACTTGGGTCCAGCAATGGGACAGTAGGTATTAGGTAAATGCTAGATATAATAATGACAATTGGCAATGTATGGGCAAGCACGAATTACTTTTTACCTTGCTTATAAATGCTGTAGTAGATATTTTATTATTATCTTTAACAAAAGAGAGCTACAGAAACGAAATCCTTAGTTCTTATTATATTACCTTTGATCACATTGTATCTCGGCGACCTGAAACTGCGACATATAGGTTAGCCACACAACCTATAATTATAACTAACAACGCTAACTAACTATATACCTAAATTATAATTTGACTCTGACAGTGTAAGTAACCTGTTCTGTTGGAGTATAAACCCCAATTATTTATTAGTTGTTTATTTTGTACAGGATACGGCAGGACAGGCAGGGCTCACCTGACAGAGCTGGACAGCTTGCTCGACGATCTGAGCAATGCCAGGTACAACAACTATGCTGACAAGTCCTATGAAAGAAATGGTAAGTTAAACTCTGCTGACATGTAGAATAGAGTAGAATAGAAAACTCCACAAATATACAGAAAAGATATAACTAAAACATTATATTCGTAGCTTAAGTGTAACAATTGGCGGTTACGGTCTGGCTTTTTGTATTACTCTAATGACGATGCAGATCTAAGTTGTAGCACGCTTGTTCAGTAGGAACCTATTCACTCTTGATTTGAACAACCCCACGTTATAGCATACGGGAAACAATGATGATGGTAGCGAATTCCAATGCTTCGCCGTTCGATGGTTGTAGACTAAACCTAACAGGCGGGATAAATCCTTAGAAGGAATAATTCCTAGCAGATTATACTGAGAATCGTACTTAGTGGCGAATAATATTTCTTTTTACATCAGGCGTTTAGCTCTCGAGTAAGTTTATAAAACTCGATCTTACTCTCGCCGCTCACTAACAAATTTCATACGCGTTTCATAAATACGTTAAAATTAATGACATATTTTTAATGAGAATTTGATATTGCGCGCGAAGATTTGTAGAAGTCACGTAGCTTAGTAATTAGTAATATGTTTTATTCTATGAAAAAGTAGAGCGCGGGGTTTACAGTTTATGCAAAAAAAGATGACCATGATTTGTGGTCATAACAAAATTATGGTAGAGTAGCATGTTTATATTTTAATTTTGCAGTCTCCATGATCTTTCTAAAGTTAAAGGCCACGCGTTCCTTGCCATGCACATATTTTATTATAAAATATGATTTCTTAAAAGTCAGACAAGCGCAATTTGTCAATGTAATCGTATTGCCTCTCTCAATACATTAATCATTGGTATTTATTATCTGAACCGATGCAGGGCGGTGAATCATGCGCCGCGCCGCCTTGAGAATGATCCGAGGCAGAAACGCTTTATAGCTTTTGACATCCGACCCCAATATACTGCTATCTATAACATTATTGGATTTGCATCCCGGGTGATCTCATTCTAGGTACTATGGTTATCCAGTAAACTATTGGAACTCTGTTTCGTTATTATATCGTCAATGCTAAACTAATATTACGAGGCTTCGATCGAAAGCAGTGTCATTTTCAATGGGTCACACATTTCTTATTTAAATCCGAGAGTTTTCTCATATATTTTTTAGCTGTGACTGTTTTGTTTGACTAGCTTACTCTTACGGTTTGGCCCCTGATAGGAAATCCTTTCTTAACAGAAGTGTACTATACCTCTTTACCGTGACGTTGCTCTACGAATTTCAACTCAATCCGTTCTGCGGTTTGAGTCACATTTTCCTTTTATAAGTAAAAATGATTTCCAAAGGGAATATTTAAATTTGTAGTTAACATCTGCTGCTAAGGTATCGTAATAGGTAATTTTATGTTTTTGAATGTCCATAACCATATTAAAAATATACTAAGTAAGACATACTAAGTCATAATAACAGTAACTAATTTCTATCTGGATGCAAAGAAAATCTGCCATTCTTGTCGTACTTGCTCACAATAACTACTCTTCTCACTTCACCAAGCCACAAATCACGAATTCTCTAAACTCCAAATAAATTCTGAAACGTAGATTTATGACAAAATATTGTATTTGACAAACAGTGGAGTGGTCCAGCAACATTGGGTGTTATGTTTTGCGTTGGCAAGGCCGCGTCTCTCCTCCTAACGACGCCGAAATAGATCACCGACGACGCACGCTCGATTTCACTTGTTTAGCTTTCTGGCTAATGTGGACAGGGGTGGAATAAGGAGTAGAGGGAATAGGGCATAAGAAAAAGATGACGCGAGTACTCATTATAGATCACAGAAATAACAGTTTACGACTATAAATTAAAATCAATCCAAATACATACCTATTTAAAAGGAAAGCATGAAAAAGATTGGGTGAAATTTGGAATACAGATAGGTTAATGATGTAGAACTTCTGGTAGATTAAACTCAACAATTTTAAATTATAATTGGAATCCAAAAAAATCCTGACGTCTGTAAAACGACTTTACATATTTAATTGAGTTCGTGTCGGCGTATGTAGCCAAATGTGGGCGTACTAATAAAACCTAACCATGGTATACCTAGTAGGAACATAGTTAGCTCTTCTGATAGATTAAACTCAACAATTTTAAATTACAATTGGAATCCAAAAAAAACTCAAATTGTCAACGTTTTTGTTTGTCAACGAGAAAGAATGTCCTGTGACATAAAGTTATATTTTCCGAAATTAAAGCGTTAAGTCCTACGTCTGCAGTATTTAGGATTATTTGAAATATCAACCTGTATCAGACTCAAGACTCGTGAAAATAACATAATTATAATATCGAGACAAACATTGTCGGATAACTAATAACGATCCCACCCAATCGCCCGCCACCCGCGCCCGTCGCGTAACGATCGCCCTTGCTCCGGCCCTGACCTCGATGTGGGGTTTCACTGTTCGATTGATTTGTTGATATTATTTCAGTACTGTATAAACGAGTTCTTAAAATCTTGCGATTGGAATTAAAATGATAATGGAGTAGGCCTCGATTTATTACACGTTATTTATTATTGAAATAGTAGTTACGTACATTACGTAAATTCGTACGTGGAGTCAAAGAAATAGAATTATTATTGTAAAGATTTGGCACAGTTAGTAGATTCCATTTTCAATCATATTATGCTATGTTTTTTTTTATGTTGTTACATTTGTAGCTGGCGTTACTAATTTTTTATAAAAATATCTTCTATTATAAGATAAAGTTTTTTGTTATTAACGAAATGGTGCATATACATAGGTCGTGATTAATTTATCAGTATTCAAATTGTTTTGTATTTAACATTTATAGATGTTCATATAGGTACAAAACATTGGTACTGCAGACTGCACGTAAAACATGTCTAAAAATATTTATAAAACAACAACTTCATTTTATCACCTGTTTATATAATGTGTTTTTTGTTTCGTATTTTTAGTTCTTATAATATGCTTTTTACTCTTTTTTTACGCATTTGCAAAGCATAGGTGCAGGTGCGTCTAGCACGATTTTTGACTGATTGTTTAGGTAACTTTTTCATAAATAGGTGACAAACATCCACAAATCTATGCAAACATTCAAATTAACATTACATAAAAGCTATAATAATACTTAACCCTCATTTACATTACCGTCTGAAATATTTCAATGTAAAATGAAATGAAGTGTGACTTCCTTTAATCCAAGCACTCCATCTTCAAACCTTGACTGATGTCCACGACCGACTGTAGAGACATTTGGCGTCACGCTGACACTTAAATTAACGCGTGACTTTGATTCGCGGTTGCTTTTATCGTCCAACGCTATATTTTAGATTAACCAGAAAAATGTCTTCATAATATTAAACCAGGGAAAGATATAACTTTTTGTAATATTTACACTTATGAATTGAAGGTTGCATCTCTATTTCTTACTTGGAATAAATACTTCATTGCATACTAAAAACGTTTACTTCGTATTTTTTCCTTTTAAAGGTAGAAAGCAATATTAACTTACTAATATTATAAACGTGACAGTTTGTAAGAATGTAGGGATGTCTGTTTGTTACTCTTTCATTTAAATATATAATAGGCGGTCTTATCATTATTTGTCTCACTCAACATTTTATCAATTTTAATGAAGTTATCATTCTGAACCCTTTAAGCATTTAACTTTGTATTCATGAGTTACCTAAACCTTTACATATATCCATGTTTGTTTTCTAATTTTCAAAACATCCTGCAATAATGTTGTATTTCACAGTATTTTCCAAGGACAATATCCATTCTGCGCTTGCGCAACACTATGGCCAGTTTATACGACTTCCTCCAGCGTGTGTCTCTATGTCTA
Source organism: Hemithea aestivaria (assembly GCA_947507615.1). Taxonomy (NCBI): domain Eukaryota; kingdom Metazoa; phylum Arthropoda; class Insecta; order Lepidoptera; family Geometridae; genus Hemithea; species Hemithea aestivaria. The sequence goes on from OX382331.1 coordinate 15,597,661, forward strand.
TTCCTGTACGACTTTGATCTTTAGACCTTGTCCCTCGGTCGCTGCTCGTTTGTCTTTCGACGCCCAACGCCCTATTTTACTTCTTAAGGCCTTTAGCACACTTCCGTCTTGAACCCAATAAAACTAAACAAAAATATTCAGAAATTTTTCCGTTAAAAGTGATAAGCACTGCTAGTCATAATGAACTCTATGAAGATGAACTTGGAATCAAATAAATATTTATCCACTTTTGCTTTATTCTAATTTTTTCATATAAATTATGTACAGCAGTTTCGTGAATTCTTGCGAAAATATGCCGCTACAGTGGTTAAAACATTTTTGAAATAATTTTAGCTGCAACGTAGTCATTTTGATTTAAGTAAGTAGTACAGTAAATAAACAAAATAAAATAAGAATAGTTATAGAGTATACATTTTGTTTATTAATGCTCACCCCAAACAAACATTTTTCAGTCGACCTTCCTCTAGTTAACATTAATCAAGACGCGGTGGGACCGTTTAATCACAACATGTTTACACAGAAAAATATACATTAGTTGGCAAAGAGTAACCGATCATCGGGTTACGAGTCGACCCCACCTGTTCAGTAGAATATCAAATCTAGTCCTCTATAACTTCGATTAGACATCCAACTGGATACGTCATTGTTAGGCGACCCCGCTAGACCGTCGAACATAAAACTCGTTGTCACAATACAGATTATTCCCATGTGTTTGACATTTTTGTCGGGTGAATGCGTATAGTCCAGTAAAAGAAGAAATGTGGATCGAAAAGTCGAAAGCAGAAAAACTAACTTAGTAACTTTGTTTGGACTAGTTAGGAGATAAACATACTAAAAGTCCCCACCCCTCCGAGGTGAGCCCGAGGGGGGGGAGGCCGAAGAAGGTCCCACTTTTAGGTTTATTGCTTATATGTCAAAAACTGTGCGTTGTACGATATTTTGTTGTACTACATTATTAAACCTCATAAAATTTTCTACAACTTCGGCCTTGACACTTTTCATCTATCTCTAATCGTTGTCCAGCTATTTAGCTTCCAAACATGGTCTATTTTGAAGACGCTTAAATTAATTTTCCATACAAAGTCGGTAAAAAAATCTTTAAAATAAAATTTGACCAACTTCTGGTTGTCGTACCATCATCAGATCAGCTCAGTGGTACCAGATTATTAAACTGTCATCAGATTTCTAGATATTTGCAAAGTTTCATTATGATACGACAACCAGAAGTTGGTCAAATTTTATTTGTAAGATTTTTTTACCGACTTTGTACGGAAAACTAATTTAAGCGTCTTCAAAATAGACCGTGTTTGGAAGCTCATAGCTGGACAACGATTGGAGATAGATGAAAAGTGGCAAGGTTGAAGTTGTAGAAAATTTTATGAGGTTTAATAATGTAGTACAACAAAATATCGTACAACGCACAGTTTTTGACATATAAGCAAAAAACCTAAAAATGGGACCTTCTTCGACCTCCCCCCCCCTCGGGCTCACCTCGGAGGGGTGGGGACTTTTAGTATGTTTATCTCCTAACTAGTCCAAACAAAGTTACTAAGTTAGTTTTTCTGCTTTCGACTTTTCGATCCACATACCCTTTTTGGGCACTCATTGACTGGGCTAGTAGTAATGTTATCGAAAATTTAAATACTGTAGTAGTTATTCGTTAGTATGGCGGGCCGACGATGGAGAGAGATAAATGAAAACACTTCTGGACACTGATAAACGTATACTTCCCGAAGATTAGGCAAAATACAAAATTTTGAATTATTATGGCGCAGCGCAAGAGTTGCACCCGCACGTATTCATTGGCTTTTTTGACAACTAAAAACATAGGTTATAATACATTAAGCATAAGACGAGTTACAACTATAAAACGAGCGCGTCGCTTACAAATAGTATGTTATCATTGGTGTACGTTGCCTCTCCCCCGGCGCAGAAACTGGCAGACTGTTTTGCATAAGAAATTAGTAATGTCTTCTTATCCCGTAGTTAAATGTTCTAAGTCTTATTATATGCTGCCAGAGGATTAAGACGAGCGTGTAATTTGATTTAATGATTTAAAATCTGTTTGAAATGAACACGCGCGGCTAATTGGAGTTGCGTTTGAAAGTGGGACAGGGACTCGTTTAAAACTATTACACGGGGTACTTTCTGTTCTTTCATATTAACTCTTTTAATTTGCTATTTTCGGTTTTACTGGTAATTGTGTCATAACCATTTATTTTTAATTCATTAATTTCATTGTTTGGGTCGAGGTTGAAATTTAGGAGTGTAGATTGGCCTGAATATATAGAAAATGTAAGCAAGCAATCATAATATAGGTACCCATTGCTACCCAATTTTTCATCCGCGTTAGGCCTACTCCTATAAGAAAATCGGGATAGTAAATAGCTTCTGCGTTCTTCTAGGTTTCCAGCTGCCAACATGCTATTTCATCGAAATCAGTTAGTGGTTTTTGTGTAAAAGAGCATCGAAGAAAGTAGATCCTAGAAATATTTTTGATCGAAAATCATCTTTGCACCTATAATTTGTTGTAAGTCACACAACTCTGGAATGAATTCACCCCAGCTAGTGTTGTAACTTAGCAATCCTATATTTTACTTATAAATTTGAAATGTAAAGATATAATATTACTTATTCTCTTTGTCAACAGTGTCAGAAAGTTACTCCCGTACGAACGGAGCGACCAGCCCAGCGTCATCTCGACCGACTGTCGACTCTCTGCTTGACCAACTCAATGCAGAGATACCTAATGGGTAAGTTCACCTTTTCTTAGATCCATAGAGCGCTGATGCTAGAAGACGTTTTTTTTATTTGTCGTATCACGAGCTAGAGGATTACGCGATTAATTTGGAAATGGAAAATGTCTTATTAGCTTTATCGCTCTATGTCCAAGAACATTTTATTTTTGTCGTAAAGTTAGTAGTGACAGATACCAATGCACGATAGCCAATAGGCCCTCCGAAGTCGACAAAAATAAAATGTTCTTATAATAATCGTAAAGTTAAAAGGCTTTCTTAACTCAGTCGTATAATTCGCGGTAGTGTTAAACAACAAAGTTAAGAAACGCCTATCTTAACCGTTCTATATCCTTAGGTCTCATCTGATTCCCAAAACGTAGAATTCCAATGTAGTATTGTAGGTAATCTACAGGGAAACACATTATTTTTCTCAGAATGATTAAACGTTGGTTGTGTAAGAAATATGTCTCACACTATTGCTGAAAACATTCGAAACGTGATTTAAATATAAATTGCACGTGTTTACGCATTTCTTTATTGTGTGGTTTTAGTATTTTGTGTTTTTATTCTGTGTGTTCATGAAATTGCCCGAATATTATGCAACTATTAAAAGTTCAGACCTTGAACTTAAATCTATTTCTATATGGGACATTTTATAGTAGCCATCCAAATTAAAATGTTATATTGACACATATACCAATAAATAATAATAAATGTATCGAGAAAATATTTGTAGAAATACGATATACCCAATGGTGCCAAGTGCTATGTCATAAAAGTTTTACGTTCTCTGGTGTACTTCCAAATATTATTTATTATGCGAACGATAATATTTTGTACGTTATTAAAATATTTGTTTCCGGTGTTAGTAACATTTAATATATTTACAATCACGATTTGATGAAATGAAACTAGACATTTGACTGCACCGCCTGTCATCCATATATTTTTTAATCATTTTCTATGTGCGATGATAGGGCCGAAGAAGTTAACAGCCTCAGCCTAGAAAGTGGGATAAATTAAAACGTGAAAACATTCAGGCTTGTTGTCCAACTAGTTTGCGAAATGATTAGATTCTATGAAAACACTTCAAATTTTCATTTTGTGTCTTGTATTATCCTCTTCGATTAATCATAATACGTGATACAACCTGAACTCTACATTCCGTGCAGTTGTTTTAGTGTGGTCCCACCATTCGTGCAACAACCAACTATAGATTGCTTTATTTGACCAATTCGATTGTTTCGAGGCGTTAATAAGATAAATACTGAATGAAAACTAACGACTCTTAAGAATTTGTACAAATTAGCACATTTTTGCACATTACTGAGATCAGTTTTACACTAAAACGTTACAAAAATTACACGGTGGAATCGCAGGCGAGGGATTTGTTTATGTGCGCGCCGTGTTTTTATTGCATCATCACCGTGCGATAGATGCGGTTAAGCTATAAAGAAACTAAAGTAATTAATAAAACCATCTTCCTGCACAATAAAATATTCTTTTTCATTGTTGTCTTTACGTGCGACAGTCACCTTTTTCTCACCCTTTCAAAAAGCTTTTTAATTCAAGTGATTTTCTTCTAAAAGCTGAAATAAAACAGAGAGTGATACCAGATTGCTGAGACGTTTGTTTTATTGTTAATGCACCGGTTGCCAAAATATCTTTTAAATAAACATTGCAACCGTTGTAATGCGTATTACGAAACATAAGAATAGCGTTCGAGTTAAATTTTAATGTGGTTTCGACGTGGCGTGAAATTCTGCAGTGCAACTGCGGTTGTAAAAGGCTTTTATATCATCTAAAAGATGTCTTCCTTCAATTCTTTTAGATATTCGGTACATATCGATTGCATAAAGATAAGTCCACTAAGGAATTCTCACTGATGCGTTGCATTTATCTTATGTTATCTTTTAAACACTACGTAAGCCATCACGTGTGGTTATATTGGTAGTCTACATCACCAACAACAATAGTTCTGGAAGCTCAGCTGTTAATTAATCGTTTTTGGCATGTACCAAGCTTGTATCCGTACACTAATTAGTATTTACGCGGTAACACAGTGATGCCACCTGCGCTGGCGCATATAAATTTGTAGTGATGGGATACATCGATAAGGGTGGTCAACATTGAATATGATTATGTCACCTTGGTGACTTGTTATGATTTTGTAGAAAAATATGTTAGGGATAGAGTCACTTTCTTATTAACCTAAAGGCTAGATTGTTATACGATGACATATCAATAATATGGCCATGTTAAAAAAAAAGCCTTGGTTACATAAACTTCAGCATAAAGACCGAAATAATGTGAAGAGTGAAAATTACGAGTGAATTAATAATTTAATAATAAAAGGTTTTGAAATTAGACGGCCTTTTTCTTTGTATTGTTAGTAAAATTGTGGGGCAATTAAATTTGAACCCAGCAAACTGCAGTACACTCATGACAACCACGTTCAAAATACCCTATTCCAAATGAACAATATAACAATTAACAGGTATATTTCTTCTTTCCCAAATCTGAATTACTTATTTTGGTAACACAATTTTATTGCAGGAAAATTTGAGATGAAAAATAAAGCGGCATTTCAAAAACAATTTTCATAAGATATTACGTAGAGCGTTATATTATTACAAACTTTGTCGCACAAATATGTTTTGACAAATGATGTGTGGTATTGTGCACTCATGTTCCCAGCTCTAGAATCTCATCTGCAGTATTATTTACTGCACCACATTAGTCGCACAAACCGAGTAATTTACTAGAAGACGCAGATTTACTGTCGACATCACAACCAGTAGTTTTGGAAGGACAATACTCTATTTAAGGAGTTAAGACGTATTGAACAACTTGCCAAGATGTTGTCCAAACACTGATGAATTTTATCTGGACTGGAGATGATTTATTAGAAACACCGCGAAACACTGAAGATAATCTGTACCTGCAGCTCCGACGTAGAATAATTATGATTTACAATCTGTGCCTACTGTAAATCTTGTTTGCAATGCCATGAAAACAACATTTAGTGCTGACCTTGAAAATGAAAATATTTACAAATGTAATTACCAAAATATGCTACATAGTAGGTGTCATTATTTCTTGCCAATATGTAGAGGATAATAGTGTAAAGTTCAAATATTATAATTTGTTAGATAGAGATGGTCTCTTAATTTTTTGTGGTCAAAAGTATTAAAACAATAAGCCTGCTTAATTACATTTAAGGGACACGGGGAAACCACCAGGTGCAACTAACCTGATGATCAGCACATATAGACATATCAAAAACAATAGGTACTTAATAACTTGTCTCTTTTTCCCAACAGGAGATCCTCAATATCTCCGGTACCACCATCGCCCAGCGCTGGCGGTACCCTCCCGAGGCCCGGCACCAAGCACATAACAGTCACCGTTCAGGAGACGGTGGTGGAACCAGCGCAGGCGCAGCAGCAGCCGCCGCAGACGATGGCCGCGCCCGCTGTCGTCAGGCATCAGCATCATGCCTCCAGCGCCACCAAGGAACTGGATGATCTGATGGCTTCCTTGTCCGATTTCAAGGTAGGAGCTCGCTTATTCCACAGAATAAAGACCTGGATCCATTCTCATCATCTCTATGACCAAACATGTTCAAAGTTGCCCAAAAAGAAATAGTGATCTTCAAAACAAAACATAAACTCACGCTATAAAGCTCCCCATTCTTTAATCAAAGTTTAACGACTTCCATTAAAAGCATTATGTTGTCAAATTCACGGCCCGCAAATATATTTTATTACAAGTACTCGCGTGGATTACAAAGTATACATTATTCGTGCGAGGCTACTCCAAGATATACGATGAGAGACGAGCCCCGCGATCTAACGAGCTGCCAACTGGACACTTGACCTGATAACATTATAAGAGCAGTATTTTACACCGATGTTTATATTCCCCGACCTATATTACGGAGGTTTTTCATTCATGTCTGTTTACTGAATATTTATAATTGGTGAACCGAAGGATTATACCCCGATGAGTCACGGGCGCGGTGGGGTCCACTGGGCCGGTGACGTCACGAGCGGCTCGGCACACTGCACTACAGAAACTCTTTTCCGTTTATTATAATATTTACTTGACGCCTTTCTTGGCCCACGGCTATTTCCAGCCGCTAGCTGTCTTCGCTCCAGCGTCGTGCGTCCCTCTCTCGCGCGCTGAAGCCGCGCGATCTAAACATAGTCCCGAGCGTTACATCACGGGAGGGGAGGAGGGGGCGCCCAGAGCTTATAATATTAGAGTACATAGACAAACATTTCACTCGAGCGGCACTCGCTCAGACCCGTCCGACCCGACCGCACACCTCCCGTACGTCGTATTTGTGCGATCTGCACTTTTCGTAATGCACATATAACATTACGAAAGATGTGGATCGAGTGACGGAGTCCCGTCCGTGTTGCAGGTGGGCGGCGCAGCAGGCGAAGCAGGCACCCACGTGTACCGCGAGAAGCGCGCGTGGCAGGAGCAGTACCGCAGCAGCCCGCGCCAGCCCGAGCCCGCCTCCCTCGAGCACATGCTCGGCTCCCTCCGCGCAGACATGAGCCGCCAAGGAGTACAAACCCCCCAGAAGGGGTGCTGCAACGCCTGCGAGAAGCCCATCGTCGGACAGGTGCTCGTCGCTTCGCTTCCGCATCAGTGTTCGAAGTGAACATCCTGAGAACGTCCGCGTTTCGTGTCGCAGGTGATCACGGCGCTGGGCCGCACGTGGCACCCGGAGCACTTCACGTGCGCGCACTGCAACCAGGAGCTCGGCACGAGGAACTTCTTCGAGCGCGACGGCCGGCCCTACTGCGAGCCAGACTACCACAACCTGTTCTCGCCGCGCTGCGCCTACTGCAACGGCCCCATCCTCGACGTCAGTACCACCGGCACACAAGCTACCTCCCCTTCGGCCGGCGGGAGCTAACCTCGGCCTTTGCTTGCAGAAATGCGTGACCGCCCTGGAGAAGACGTGGCACACGGAGCACTTCTTCTGCGCGCAGTGCGGCCAGCAGTTCGGCGAGGAAGGGTTCCACGAGCGGGACGGCAAGCCCTACTGCCGCGCCGACTACTTCGACATGTTCGCTCCCAAGTGCGGCGGGTGCAACAAACCCATCATGGAGAATTACATCTCCGCACTGAACACTCAGTGGCACCCGGACTGCTTCGTCTGCAAGGTCAGTATCCTCGAGCTCGAGGCTAGGGTTCCCCGAAACGTTAAATCTCCTACGCCAGGTCAAGTATGAATCTTACCAAAATTTGGTCGAGTCCAAACTTTGGAATGACGGTGACTAATTATACATCTATCCACACAGGACTGCCAAAACGCCGTCAAAGGTAAATCGTTCTATGCCATGGAAGGAAAGCCGGTGTGCCCGAAATGCGTCGGAGTCGATGAGGATGAATAAAGGATGACATCAGTATGACCCCCCAAACGGATGACCCCTCCCCCCTTTTTTTACAGCTATGCTCCGCGGGGCGACATTACGGAATGATAGTCATCACACGTACACAAATGATACACACTCACACACAAACTTAATACAACTCTAGTCTAGCGTATAGGGATATTAATTTATATCGTGTAATATATTTTTGTAATATTATATTGTAATTATAAGATTTATAATAAAGAGAACAAAAATAAAAAGAGAGGAAAAAAACAACAAAAAAAACAAAACAAACAATAAAGAAAAACAAATGAAATGCGCGTGCGCAGTAGCGGCGGTGCAAGGCCGCTGCAGGCGCACGTGGCAATGAACTTGAGGCTGCATTGTTATGTTAGACGCGTGAAGGACAATATTTGAAAAACGCATGCGATTTCGAACGGGGTCATGATTCAAGAGGCGGACGGATAGGGTTTCCCGTTCGACTCCCGCGCGCGCTATATTTAACGAGTGGTGACGTCACGGTTGCGTCTCTAGCCACACTGGCTAAGTAATCGGACAGTTTTGTTTATGGACCATCTGATCGAAGTCTATTTTTATAGAGATCTATAAATATGGCGTCGTCAACCGACTCGATTAATAGGTTTTAAGGGCAATAGACTAGTCAAAACAATGAGCGCACGTGACGTGTGTCGCACTGATCTCTAAATAAAACTGATTGTCTTGTTTGTTACAACTTGTAGTTAAATATAGACTGAAGGTTTTTTTCTTCGGAACACTATTACGATTAATAGTTACACTAGTTTATCCTCGCGGCTTCATTCAAGAAATCTTTCCTTAGTGGAACCGTCACAATATCTTTTTGCCAAATTTCAATTCAATCTGTTCAGCGGTTTGAGATGTGCATTGATACATTAGTCAGTTTATTAACCAATCAATCAGTCACACTTTCCTTTTATACATACTGATTTTGGCTACAGTTCTTGCGAATATAATAATTTATAAGACCTATGATAATATGCTCCATTTCTTATATTCATTGCATAAAATTAATTCTGTGCTGCCGAACCCCTGATAAACAAGAGCTTTAGCAAGTGGATATTGGAGAAGTTTTTTGTATTTTAAAGATTGATTATTTTATTTAGAGTCAACTTCAATTTTTTTGTGGACAGTGTGAAAAGTACTGTACTTTTACATTTATAAACTAAATACATTCCTTAATTCTCTCCTCATGTCCGTTGTGTGTAATAATCAGGTACACTGTTTACTGTACTAACAAGTACCACATCATTACAAATTATGTTAAAACACTCGTGTAAGAGTATAAAATATGACACTTTTGTGGATTACAGCCAAATTGTAATAGCTTTGACAACGTAAATATAGTGGGAACAAACTCTAATGGGCAGTATTTTATATTTGTAAACAATTTGGTCGCGTTTATTTATTTTGGAAGTTATAAATCTGTCATATGAAATTAATATTAATCTTCATTAGTTTGTTGACAAATTTTATTTTGTCTTATGTGTTTAATAGGGATTTCAAGTCGCATTTGAATCGATGTGTTACCTCAATACTGTTTTGTAAGTAAGAAATGTCCTAGGACCTAAAAAACTTAGATTCTAGATGTCCTAAGCAAGTCAAACATTTGTGCAAGACTATAGCTGTTTCTCGTGTGTTTTGTTGCATTATGTAATTTAAAAAATAATGATTGTACGTCTGAATCTAATAAAAACAGAAACTTTACAAAAATATTACTTTTCCTTATTATCATTTATGTCCCGTCAGAGCGGCAACGAAAACACTCATAAAATAGTCTTTGATATCTGTTGATCGAACTTTTACACTCTAAATATTAGATTACGAAATTTGTTTATGAAAACTTGACGTCATCGAAACTATTGTAACTATTTGTATCAGTTCCTAGAGATTTACGTGCGTCACGTACCGATCCAAAGGGATGAATCTATTTTAAGATTAGCTTTGTGTCTTGTATGTTTTTCTCCGTGAGAATAGAATAGAATAATAATTTATTGCGTACCAAACAATTACAAAGAAACTTACTGACCTAGATATCTAAATGCTAGGTAAACAATCGGCGGGGAATATTGCGAATATAAGATAATAAAACTTACATAATCGAGTCGGTTTTATTTGTTCACCACTAAATCTATAAGCGTTGATGGAAGATTGTTACCAACTGGTATTACACGTGTAATTTTTTATTGTTTCGTTTGTTATTCTTTAGTTGTTTTTCCACTCTCTTATAATATTTATGTTCTAATTATATAGATCCAAACTTAATAGCATTTTCATTTTTGTTATGTTTGTGGCAGCCTTACGACTCTTTTCCATTTCACAAACGGCCTACGCCTGATTACAATCGCGAGCCAAATGGGTTCAATCGTTATGAATGACCATAACCATAATATAACATTTTGCGAGTCTGAAACTTGATATGTAGATAGCTTAGACCATGAATAACAAAGGGTACTTTTCTATGGGTAAAACCGCTGCGCAGCTAACGTAATATACCTCTAAATTACTATATTACGCTCAGAGGTCACACGCTGATACTGTCGTATGGATATTCCAGGGTCTAAGTTATCTTTACGCTAAACATCAGCCCCATTTATTATATGTTTTGACACGAATTGAATTCCAACACGCACACTATAAATTATATACATAAGGTTTCACCTTATAATACTAGGGAGAGTATTTTTCCGCCTATAGTACCTATTACCTATAGTATTTTTGGTTATTCGTCGTACGGTACCTTTCCGTCGGGGTACATGAGGTTTATTATGCGGGACTCCCCTTGCCTGCATCGTCTTTGTGATGGAGAACTGAAAAACCAGTCACCATATCATAACTTCAAGTCCCCTATCGACTTCCTTACAGGAGTAAGTACTTACTTTTCTAATCTATCTTGTATTCTTTCCAGGAATGCCGCGAGCCCTTCCATGGCGGTTCGTTCTTCGAGCACGAGGGCCAGCCGTACTGCGAGACTCACTACCACGGCAAACGCGGCTCTTTATGCGCCGGCTGCCACAAGCCCATCGCTGGCCGCTGCATCACCGCCATGTTCCGCAAGTTCCATCCAGAACACTTCGTCTGCGCCTTCTGCCTCAGGCAACTCAACAAAGGAACCTTCAAAGAGCAGAACGACAAGCCGTACTGCCACGTCTGCTTCGATAAACTGTTCGGGTAATGTGTATTGTTGGCAATGTTGGTTATTGTGATGAATGGTTGACTCGTGCGCAGGTTGTGCTTTGTGACGTCACGTAAATCGCAGTTATGGATCGATGCTGAGTCTATAATATTATTGTTATGTAAGATTGGTTATATTATTTACGTATGTCGACGGTCGAATTACTGAGAAAAAAAAAACAATAGTTCGACGATCGAAGTGATGAATTGAATTAGTGGGAATATAAGGTAATATTCCGTATAAGATTAAATCATCTTAACAAACTAATCTAATATTTGAAAATGTAGTAAAGAGACGATAAATGACGACATTATTAGCAGCCTGCGCATGATTCAGTCCTTATTATTGTATAAGACTAATTATACACAGCCAGTTTTATGAATTGATTGGAAATAATCTCATATACCCACAAAATAGTACAATAGACACAAAATAGATAGCGTTGTTTCCCACTGAAAAAGAAAAGTTTATATAAATATATTGAAATTGTGATTGCATCTGATAAGACTAAATTATATTACTCGTAGAAATCTTGATACTGAGTCTATAGAAATACCAAAGGCAAAAAAGGCCTTCCCACTTCACTTATGTTGAAATCTTAAATAATATCTACATTAACCCTTTAACCGCCATCACCGTAATATGTCGGGATATGAAAGATGTGCTCCAAGCGCCACACACGTAATTTCACGTCAAGTTTCATAAATTGATTATTACGCTGGCGTTAGGAGAATAATGAATGTAACAAAATATGGCGGTTAAAGGGTTAAACATGTAGATTGGTTTTCTTTGCTGCAATTTTCAATCAGTAAAACTAGCTATTAAGATTTCTACAACTTTTGCACATTCTGAGTCTGTAGCTGGATAGAGGTAGTCGGTATAAATATTTGATAGCTGATGAGTAGCTTTTCCAATAAGGAATAGCGTTTAATGTTAAAATACTTCTCTAAATTATTATAATAATAATTATAGTAGGAAGTATTGGCAGTTTTGAAACGAATGTAGACTTTACACGAATAAGAACAATTTTAAGTAATAAATGGGAAAATATAAATGAATATTTATCGTACGTAACACAAATTACGTGAAAAACTTCGACATTGAGTATATAAAAATATTTAAATGCAAATGTTCACTGGTAAATAACCTCATTAAGTATACTTACCAATAAAAACTCCATTAACGTTATCAGTTTTCCGTTTGAATTATTTTAAAAAGTACAAAATAATACAATTCTGTGGTTATCTGAACCGGCTCAAGTTGTGATGCGTCAACTAGTATATCTAAAATGATATTTACTTAATAAATATACCTAAATAGGTATTTATTTAAAAGAAAAATGGTGCAAGTATATTTAGGCCTATCAACAAAATAAAGGTTAGTTTTTGTGGATTACGACTATGAAATATATCTTCATATTAATGCAGCGGTAGTTTGCCACAATATTCGACAAAAAGGAATTAAAAAAGTGGCATTACATTATGATTTTTGTTCTGTCTTTCGTTAGTTACGGTGCACGAAAACTAACCTTAAAAATTACAAAGAATGTTTGGACTATTAAAGAAACTAATAATTTATTGTAGTTTAGTTGTGAGAGCCAATCTAATCTTAGTAAGATTTGGATGAGTATTAGCGACTTTCAAATGTAGACATGAGTATTTACTCCAAAAATAATTAAAAAATTAAAATTATGGACAAAACTAACGTTTAACGGCGCGTGGACAATCTCGTTTGGCTTCCAATTTAAATGAAAAGCGCAGCTAATGCATTAATTTTATTGAAAATTCTCCATAAAATGAGCAAAATAAGCAAACATCTAGAGCAGTATAGCATAAAATCGATTATAATTAAATCGAATGAATTCGATGTTTATTATTTGTATAGTTATAAAATAAAATGTAAAATAAAAAGTCGAAGAGACGTTTCTAACAACGATAAAAAATATGAATTGCGAAAAACTGGTGCGCCTTTTCAAAGCTTACGGCGACAGAAGTCAGAAGCTTGGTTGAGTATGTTGTATAAATTAGTGTTACTAATTCATGTTTATATAGTACATAATTTTGATGAAATTGTATTATTTAACGGTCTAATATGTCATAGACATAATATTGTTAATGTTTTAGTATAAGTCTAGATACTATTCTTCAAGAAATGTCCGCATTCAATACTTATTGAGTAATTTTTATATGAAATAGTAATTCTTATTCTTCCATTCATTTATTAAATCCTGTAACTTTAAATTTGTATTATAGTAAACCGGTTCTGTTATTATAAATCTAGTTTTACGTGCATTTTTTTGTTATTGATGCTTTATCTGTAATCTGTAGCTTGTTTCATTACCTCTGAATTAAAAGTGAAAAAATTAGACGTCCTGTAAACAATCTTAGAACTTAATTAAGTAATTTATTTGTATAAAATTTACAGGAATGTCAGGAAAAGGTTTTTTTTTTTATGTGTTTAAGTAGAAGACGAGCAAGACGCTCTCCTGATGTTAAGAGATAACGCTGCCCATAATCAGTGCAGTGCTATTTAGGATTTCACAATGATGTGAAATTCTAGAAGTACTGCACCAACGCTTCTTACTCAAGAGTCATAAGATGTTAAGACTCTTTAGCCCAGTAATTTCACTAGCTACAGTGCCCTCCTACCGGAGCACAGTAATGTTTGCACATCACTGCTCAGGCGGTAGAATAACTGTCACTGTTGGGGTACCCACCTAGACGACCTCCTGCAAAGGAAGTCTACCCCCGGTAAAATCTGACATGAGTTCTTTTGTGGCTTAGCATATCAATGTGGCCAGAACTGTCCTATTGTGACTGACATGAGTTGAAACATTATAAAAACAAAACAGCAGTACCCTTAGAAGTTTGAAAATAATAATTTAAAAACTAGTTTGTCTCTTGTAAAATACTTTATTTCTCAGAGGTAGTAAAACTTTTAAAAGTCTATATTTTTATGTTTACGTTTAAGTCGAAATATCTTCCATTAGTTATACTCTGTACAGCTATTCGCTACGTTATTTTTACGAGTCAATTATTTAATCTTATCGCTTGGAACGTTTATGTGCGAGTGCCAAACCTTATCAGGCAATTAGGCGTCCGTTCACGATAACTACTTCATTAAAATAAATTAAATGTAAAAGGAAATTTTAACTAATACAAAAACATTGTTTTACACTATTTATAAGTAAAATTCTAATTCGGAAATATGTTTGCTTTTATCTCTACCTACTATTATCTCTTTGAAATGACATTGGGGAAATCGTGAGAAGTGATAACCTGAATGTAAAAGCCCAAACGTAAACATCACGTATTTATATCGTGTCACATAGATAATAATGTTCTTAATGTCTACGATTTATTCAGTAATGACAAATGTGTAGGGCGTACCTACTCGGAAAATGGATATCCAGAGTGTCGATGGGAGCAGTTGAGGGGCAGAGTGATAAAAGTAGCATACCATGGAAGAAAACTTGGTCCAGCAGAGGACGAAAGTGATCATGTGATAACGATGTATTAACATCTTTGAGCTAGCTCTATTTGGACAGCATAAAGGAAATTGTTCCATTTCCAGCCATATCCAATGCGATCGTAGACAGTTTGTAAACTATTTTTCAAAATAAAATTTAAATTCAACGGTAGAGAATCGTGAGCAAACGCCTTATCGCTTGTATTCAGCTTGACAAATCTGTTGGTTACATTAACCGATTGTTAACAGATCTACGGTGAACGTGTAATGTAGTGTACATGATTTTATTGAATCTGTATCTTAACAAATATATTTAATGTTTTTTAAATGCTTTGTTTTATTTTAGAAACCTTAATCACATTCTAAATTCTAACAGCTATGCAATTCAATATGTATCAGCAATATTTTAATGTGTACCGGATGTATCTCACTGCAGCGCAAAGGCCTTTTGCACAATGCTCAATAATTATTATATTGTTGAGCGTGAGATGACCTTGGTTTTATATTCGATAAACGTTTTAATATTTCAGGCTCAAATTATAATTATTTTAAGTTTCCATACTACTATCGAGATAATATGTGGAGAGACTAGAGACTTGTGGGAGTGTTTGCCCAGCAGTAGGTCAGTATTAGGCCAATTATTATAATAAATAATTGATTATTAAGTATAGGACCTATCCCTATTATCATCATTCTTTCTTGGGGTTGCCAGGTGTTTTAGTTCACGATAATTAAGTATGTTTCGCTACAAATCGATAGCCAATGAGCTTTCATCCGATGACCTTCGTATTGTTTTGTCTTGAAATTGAAATAAATACGAGTAGGTACATACATCGAAAGTAAAAGTGAATTGAGGAGTTAATTTATTACTGATGCAGTCTCGACTCTCGACCTTGGCAAAAAAGTACTGGAAGAAATCTAGAAACACCTATCACCTACCTAGCTACTTCAATGTAGGTATCATACTGATAAATGGACTTGGATTGGGTTATCTATTAATTAAATAATCGTTTTAATTTAAATCATGACTGCTGATAGCCTTTGAGACTTGATAAACAATAAGTGGTTTTATTTGTACGTGGGAATTCTAAGTAGACATTTTTACGTAAGTATGTAGATAATATAAAGTTTTATGTCTATATTATGCAGGTAAAATACCGATAGTTTACGTTTTCAGGGTAATTGTTTTATGGGTAGGTAGTACAGAAGATTTTATATATTTTTCATTTCCATACTTTCTAAAGATAAAAGAAGGCAAAAAAGATAGATAATGCTTTATTGAACACCACACAGAGAGTAGGTAAGTAATACATGCACGAAGACGAAGATGAAGTAATTTTCAAGTAGGCACTACCAAGCAGTGGGAAGATAAAATATCTGACGAGCCTAAAGATGACTCACAATCGATTCGACACCATGGACCATGACTCATAGGCGCGAAACTATTAAATATGTAGGTATATCTATTCTCCTACGATTAAAATCCAAAAAAAGGCCAAATAAATACTTAAAATTTCATTTGATAGATGTGTGAGAAATGAACAGTGCCGTTTTATTTACGAATTTTCTCGAAAAATATCTATAGGTCTTAAGTAAGGTATAAGTGAATAATAGAACAGGATTACACAGGACAATTTTTTTATTAACACTTATGTACATCCCTACAATGACTAATCCATTCATACATTTCTTCAGCATAACATAATAATATATTAGATAATAATTTTAAACTTAAACTCTATACAACATATAAAATAATTTGTCATTTGAATTTATACCTAACTAGGTATTTATATTAACTTAAGATTCAACGAAATATAACTAGTCAGTCTTTGGTGAAAATTATGCGCAGATTCATTCCTAAGCTAACGTTCACGCTAAGCCCGGGAATAACTCTGAAAATGAATCGCACCAAAAGTCCGACAAGTCCATGGATTCAGGCTCGCTGAGTGGCGAAGCCAACGACTCGTAACCGAGATCCGAACTTAGACTTTGCGATGGCGACAGTCCTAAGAGATTCTCTTCCACAGACTTCGGAGAGAGACTCATTGGAGACAACATTTTCATGTCGCACTCCAATGTGATTCCCTTGCAGTTGTCTGTGAGAGAGTTGAAGTCTGTGTCGACTTGTATAGGAGCTACGTCATCAACGTGTTCCTCGCACGGCACCTCTATGGTGATGCAGTTGGCTTCGTCACAACTCGCGTAGAACATGTCTCCTTTATCGTTATTCTCTTCTTTGATTTCCACTGGTTCAGTGACGTCAGGTATGTAGGGATGCGCATAAGAGTGCTGAGACAATATCGTGTGTACGTCGTGCTTGATGTCTACGATTGCACTTTCACCGGATTCCAATTGCTCTGCTGCGGGCCCCACCACTTTAGTTCCTTTAGGGCTCCCTCCAGTGTCCCTGACTGTGTCCTATAATAAGAGTCATACGAAATCGTTAATATCTAAATACTAAATATGTTTAACATTCAGTCATAATAGAAAAGTTAAATAAAGTAAACCCATTACATAATATTAAATTTGTTCATTTTATTTGAAATATCTGGCAAAAACAATTTGAAAAGAAGTAAATGTTTCAGCAAACAGTCTTTTGTTTCTTCATCACCATAAAACAGATGAATAAACAAACGTAAGCCATGCAGCTGTGTAAACTAAGTCACGCCATGCATCAACGTGATGCAAGATGTGACCTTATTACATCATTTTACAGAATGGCCTGTACCCAGCGTGGCACCGTCTGATAACGCGTTATCTGAAGCATTTAGGCCGGAATTTAGTTTCATATTACGAAACTTGTCATTCGGATGCCGGCCGGGAGGATTATGTTTGTCAACATAATAAGAGTAGATAACATTTTGTGAAATTCAATCGAACTGAAATTTAACACTCAACAGCTGAAGTGGGGAGATGGATTGTTTTAGTTCGTTAAGGGTTAAACTTACATTTTGAGCCGCTCCTGCAGCACTTGCATCAATTTCTTCGAGGAGGGAGTTTGCAAGTTGATGGAGGGTATCGAGATACTCTTCTGAGTTGAAGTGCGCGAGGAGGTCTGCGATAGGAGACACATCGTCAGCAGCAGACGCGCCGCGCGGATCGCCTGCGGGTGCCCTGCCTTCTGCTGAGGGGACTCTGCCGGTCCGGGGGCACCCGCGACGGTCCGCGCCGCCGCCTCGCTGCGGAGCGATGTGTTCTCGCTCAGCAGACGCTCATTCAACGCCTTCAAACTCTCCACCTCGCTCACGAGCTTATCGTTCCTGTCCTCCAGGTTCTTTATGCGATCCTCCATCTCGTCCATTTTAGCTTTCTTTCTGTCGCGTGATGTCTGGGCAGCCACGCGGTTCTTCAACTTCCTGAAGAAATAAATAAACAATAAGTAATTATCACTTAGTAGATAAGTGCTAGCGCTAACTCGAGGGACGTAACTGTGCGTAACGGAACATGAGGTCATCCAACTTTACTAGTTCGTATTCGGGTTTTCCTCAATTCATAGTACTACCTAATATAAAACTGCAGCAATAAATATTTAAAATTTATCGATTCTGTGTATGCATTGAAACTATAATATAATATAGGGTCATTATTTTTTATGAAGGCTACAATAACAAAGAATACAATAATGAAGAAGGTATGCTCCACGCAAGCAAACCGATGACTCACTTTCGTTGCATTTTCTCTTCCCAAGTGAGATGATCCAGCCGCCGCTTGCGCGATGGCGGCGGCGGTGGGACGTCCACAACTACCTCGTCCTCTTCCATCAGGTAGTTGTTGGGCACGGTGATGATGATAGGAGCACTCATATTCAAGCTTTTAATACACTTTTCAACCACACTCGCCACTTGGATCAAAGTTTTCCCACTACCATACTACTGTAGAAATTTCCAGACATTTGCTAGAACACTTTTATGCGGATATTTTCCTCTCGCGGGCGATTAACGATTGCGTCGTGCATAGTTGACGTCAAGTTGACTTGTAAATCGTTTTGTACGGGGATCGGAGCGTGTATGTGGAGGTGCGCTATTGGTAGAATGTTATCGCGTAGGGCGTCCCCTTTGGCTTGAGCGGATGCTAACGATTAAACGAAAGAGAACGATGTATAGGAAACTGTAACGTGATAGAAAGAGATGGAATAATGACGTCACGCTACCGGCCAAGCTGGCACATTGAAAAGGCGCGATTTACAAAAACGAGTGAGGAAAAAGAAAAAAACAACAAAAATGTGAGGGTTGTTGGGACACTTCTATTATTATTTCATTAGTAGAATGGAAAAATGATGAAATGATCTCTAAAATTGTGCACATCACAGTATGGAGAATAGAAATGGTTTGAAGTTTGTATGAGTCATGGACATACAGCAGTGTGATGAAATAAGCTTAACTTATATGAACAGGTGAAGCTATGACTAAGTTAAGTCACAATAATACACCTACCTAATATGAGTTTTCTATATTACGATTTAAGCCTTTTAACTTTTTAGATATAGGTAATAAAAGAAAATTTGTAAAAAAATAACTACTTATAAATATGGTAACAGAAGTCAATTATTTTAATTGAAATTTGAATAGAATTCTAGCCTTACTTCTAGCCTACTAATAACAGTGATAGTTCAAGGTGTTTTGGGGTAGCAATCAACTTAATTATGACTTTTTGTGAATAATAAAATCAAATATTAAGGTACCATTTGTTAGTGTTATAGATAACTTTGTTTCTTTATTACCTATCCTATCATTATAAAAATCCCAACTAATCCTATTAATAATAAATTCCTTGGCCCCCTGCCCCCCCTAAATCCGCCTATGGTGAAGTTACCCACATTGTACCCATAGGCAGATTTAGGGGGGCAGGGGCCAAGGCCCCCCCAGAATCATTGTAGAGTTACGAATTTTGCACATATTTCATGGTAAAGATTTTTTTTTTACTCGGCGCTTGCAGCAAGCTGCTCGCGCACATATTATTAAGGATGTTTAAACTTTCTAACTGCTCACAGCGAACTAAACACACACTTTTCATAGTAAAAATTATAATATTTTTCCCCGTCTGCACCTTAGCCCCCCCAGAACCAAATCCTGGATCCGCCTATGATTGTACCTATGGCCTAAACCTATGGGTAATTTGTGATTATTTTATATTTGCCTATAATCTTAAGTTACTATTATGTGCAAAGCAGGTACTGTTCTTAACACGTTCATGGACACTTGCATTATTAAAAAAAATACAATATGACATACCAATTTCCATACAACGTCTGTAGGCGGATTGTCATATGTAATAGATTATTATAATGTCTGTTATGGCAGCAACCTATATACCTATGGCTATATACGATAACGTCTGTAGACGGAAGACATATCAAACATTTCAGAATGTGAGCACTATGACCATTACGGCCATGGACGGTACCGTCTATAGGCGGGTATCATAACAAGCAGAGCAATAGAAGTGTGATGAGACATTTGTCGGTGGGGGACGGCTGGACGTCGATGGACGTGGTGCCACATTGAAATTATATTTTTTACGCCTATCGACGGAGTGTCCATGAACGTGTTAAGTGTAAGTAAACTTAAAATATGTATGTAATATCATTAAGTATACTTGATGTTATTCAAAATAAATAAATAAATATGTTATAATCAAGTGATCCCCATTTTGATTTAGTGTGTAAACAAAACAAGAGCCAAATTGTTTTCACTTCATAAAAATGTGAGGAAGTAGTACCTACTTCAAGTAGGTAGGTTTGGGTAAACAAGTGAAATTTTAAAAACAAGCTCTTATTACCATCTAGCACCAAAGTACTCGTCAAGATGAATCAAATGAGCCCAAACTCGATGGGGTTGCATCGTTAAATTACCGAGTTCCTATGGCCACCTTCCAGCTCCTTCATCAGATCAGCTCAATGTCATAATAATATTGCATTATCATCCGATTTATACATGTACGCAAAATTTCAGCTCAATAATAGGAAACCTGAAAGTGGGTAAAATTAAACTTGCAAGATTTGATTACAGACAGACAGGTGAAAGTAAATAAAAGCTTGTAAAATGCATTGGTGCAGTGCCAGTGTTGCCAGTGCCCTATCTTCAAAAGTAACGGAGACGGTTTCGAAAAGTAACGCATTTACAATAAAAGTAACGCACTTAAAAAAAAACGATTTTTAATACAATTTATATAAAATGTAATATACTTACTAAATTTAAATATAGGTACTTATACTTTTTATTCATAGATTTCAGTAGGTAATAATATTATTTCCTCATGTTTGTACTGGTATAATAAGTATTTTAATAAGCAGTTGTAATTTTGCAAACAAAAATATATATATATAGGTATATATCTTTAGTCTTATGGCTCGTCCACATATACCGGCCAATGACTCAGCGAGTCTTGGTCCTATGGCTCGTCCACATATACCGGCCAATGATTTGCCGAGTGTGTGTTTTGTCTATGGATGAACAGTTTTTGTCTATAAACGAATGTCTTCGGATATTTACGGTTTTTTCCGGTAAATTTCTGGTATACATTTTGGGCTCCATAGCTGACGACTTTAATTATATTTTTAATATTAATCAATCATAGACCATTTGAAGCCATTTTGTGTGAATAATTACTTTAAAACTAGTTAAATTTTCTTTATTTTTTTATTTATATATTCTATGCCCCAAGTATATATGCATATAATCTGTGCGCTCGGGCGAACGTTGGGCTAACGACTCGCAGAGTCATTGACCGGCATATGTGGACGAGCCATGACATTGACATATTATTTACTTTTTTTAAATTTTTATTTTCCGTTTCGATTGCGTTCCGATTCACTAAGTTATTATTTTATATTATTCCATTGTTAGTTCATTTAAAAAAATCATTACCCCAAAAAGTAACGCAAAAGTAACATTTTAGGACAAGTAACGTAAGAGTAACGCAAAGGGTCAAAAAGTAACGCAAAATGTTACAAAAGTAACGCACTGGCAACGCTGTGCAGTGCAGCGGTAGGAATCGGTAGGTAGTTAGTTACACGGGATATTCACAGGTCAATCAGTTGACTTTAAAAATAATTAATTAGGTATAGATAATATATTATACTAAATCTTAAATCTACTTACGTTAAAAGTATAAAGAACGTATTTTTTCTCAATTCAACCCTCAATTATTAAGTTTGTTTTTATATTTAGATAAGCACGACAGTCAATGGTCAATGAGTAATAAGTAAAGAGTTTTTTGTATGTATGTAATATAATTTAATTATTTAAAAGCACTGCTCAATGCTCACAATAATTTTATATTCTAATGCCAATGATTCCAAAATTATAACTTTATTTAACTTCCGCAACTTGCCGCCAAAATCAAATTGTGGTGTCAAACTCAACATGACAATGACATTACATTTTTTTTAAACGTAGTGGCATAGAGTCCTTTTCACGAAAGAGGTCCCGCGGAATTTCGCGGAACTAAATTAAATTTTATCGATTAATATTGGACTTCATGTCCTAAATAATTTTTATTTGTTGGATAAAATTAATACCTATTTAATAAAGAAATTATTATGAGAAATTATGAGGACTTAAAAAGTTATAGATATTTTAACTTTTAAAATATACAACAGTGGCGCCCCGTAAAAAGGACTCCTTTCGTGAAAAGCACTCTAAATACGGTATTTTGTATTTCGCTCATAGACTTAAATAAAATTAGAAGACGGGGTATTGACATACCGGAAATAAGTAGTTCCAATCAGGTCCATAGGACACAACCGCACTTCAGTTACTTCCAGTTAGGTGCAGTAAGGCTCTAGGCTAACATCACAGACTACAGGCTAACATACACAACACACGGTTCACGTTTTTTGTAAATTCCGGCAATTTAAGATAAAATAATACCTTCTTGTGTTTTTAAACTTGAATGAACAGTTCAAAAACTAAAAAAAATCCACTTTTCATTCGGAGGTACAATAAAACACTATATTTTTTTCAAAATTAAAATTGATTATATTGATTCATTTTTTTTTGGGTGATAAATTCTAATTCTAGTTTGGTGCGACACGTCAGTGCATTTGCCAATTTTGCATAGATTTGTTTTAAATTCGCGCTTTTGTCAAAAAAGGATGTGTATTAATGTAATGTATAATTATCATAATAAAAATCATAAAATATGAGGAAGTAAAATTAAGTCTAGGTAAGTAGCGACAACAAAAAAATATATAAAAACGTTTTTATAAATATTCTTGTTATGGAATAAAACACTTATTCATTGTTTCATTAGAAGCTTTTATTACAAGTTTTAATTTAGGCGTCCGTAGTACTGGAATAATAACATCCTTAACTTTCGTCAACTTTAAATAATAGTAATAAAGACCGCTATAGTTTTATTTATTTTATTTTTACAATAATAGGATAACTTACAGCTAGCTTACGAATAGTAAAAATGTAATGTAATCAGTGGCGGATTTGCCCTAAGGCCCAGTAGGCCCGGGCCTAGAGCGGCCAGATATTAGGGGCGGCCAATCGTGACAAAAAAATCACTGATGACAAGAAATAACTAAAAGTACGTAAATATTTTAAAGGCTTCAAGGGGCCATGGGTTTTTCTCGGTGGCTCTGCTCTATAATAAGAATATTTATTTTCTCACCGCTCAGAACACATCTTTTGTAGCCTGAAATATAAAATTTTCTCGGCACTCGCAGCTAGCTGCTCGCGCAATTATAAATAGAATATTATGTATTTTGCTCACCACTCAGAACGAGCTCATTGCACACAGTACCGGCGTTAGGGTGGGGCACGGTTGGGCGACCGCCCAGGGCGCCGGATAAAAGGGGCGCCCGCGGCGCCCCATTCGTTCTGAAAAATTCAATATTCTCGGTGCTCGTAGCAAGCTGTTCGCGCTTTTATAAGAACATTTAGTTTCTTTGCCACTCGAAGGAAGATAAACGCACATCATTCGTGCTGAAAAATTCAAAATTTTCTCGGCGCTCGCAGCGAGCTGCTTGCGCTTTTATAAATGAGAAAATTTACTTTCTTTGCCATTCGAAGCAAGATAAACGCACATCATTCGTGCTGAAAAATTTAAATATTTTTCGGCGCTCGCAGCGAGTTACACGCGCTTTTATAAATAAGGACATTTAGTTTCTTTGCCACTCGAAGCTAGCTAAACGCACATCATTCGTGCTGTAAAATATCTAAATTTTCTCGGCGCTCGCAGCGAGCTGCTCGCGCTTTTATAAATAAGAATACTTATTTAGTTTCTTTGCCGCTCGGAGCAAGCTAAACGCACAACATTTGTGCTGAAAAATTCAAAATTTTCTCGGTGCTCGCAGCGAGTTGCTCGCGCTTTTATAAATGAGAACATTTACTTTCTTTGCCACTCGAAGCAAGCTTAACGCACACCATTCCTGCTGAAAAATTCAAAATTTTCTCGGCGCTCGCGCTTTTATAAATAAGGACATTTAGTTTCTTTGCCACTCGAAGCAAGCTAAACGCACATCATTCGTGTTGAACAAATCTAAATTTTCGCGGCGCTCGCAGCCAGCTGCTCGCGCTTTTATAAATAAGAATATTTATTTAGTTTCTTTGCCGCTCGGAGCAAGCTAAACGCACATCATTCGTGCTGAAAAATTCAAAATTTTCTTGGAACTCGCAGCAAGCTGGAAAGGTGGATTTTTTTCTAGATACGCCCATGATTTTGCCCATCGGAATCGGCCCAGAAAAAAATCCTGGAATTTTTTCCTTTTTAGTATGGGTTTGAATTGCTTTTTAGGGGGCGCCGTAGAAAGTTCGCCCAGGGCGCTGGTATTGTTAAAACCGGCTCTGATTGCACATCTTTTGTAGTCTGAAACGTAAAATTTTCTCAGCGCTCACAGCAAGCTGCTCGCGCATTACAAGGTTTTTAAAATTTTATTCTATTCGGAACGAGTTTAACGCACACGTTCTTGTCAGAGATATAACATTTCCTATTTTAGAGATTCAAATTGTAGGTAAACGTTGAAATGTACAAACCTACCTTGTTCACAAGAAAAAAAATTCTGGATCCGCCACTGTTTAAGGAGTAAGTAGGAGTAGACATGTTATATACGACGTAGGTGCAGGTATTACATGGACTGGGGCCTAGGGCGGCCTAGACTGTAAATCCGCCACTGAATGTAATGTGTGTGTAATTTCCTAGAAAATTCGTGGTTTAAGCTATATTCTTGTTTTTTTGCACTTAACCTCAGTGCCCTAGAATCTAAAGGGTTAAAATGTAGTATATTTAATTATAAAAAAAGAACTGTATCTAACAACCTACATTTACTGGAATAAATGAATTATGAATTAAATAAATCATGAAATTGGCAAATGCGCAGACGTGCCGTGCGGCGCCTAAATCCAATCAAGAAAAAAAGTCGGGTGTCAAACGGTGCGGTATCTGTCACTTTCCAAATCACGCTGACTCTGTCTCGCTTGAACTGAACTTTTAGCCCTATCTCGCTCACCGGAAGTACATTCAACGTAATAACGTATTGTAAATGTGTGTGTGAGAGAATATCTATGTAGTGCAGCAGGCTCGAGTTTAGCTATAGCAACAATAGCGCTATAACGCATCTTCCTATTTTCTTATATCAATGATTTCGCTAATAAAATAGCTGAAACTATAAAAGACTGATTTAGTCAGAAATACCCAACTTGGGGTGGTGATTAAAATAAAAAAAAATCATTTCATACGTACAAATAAGTAAATACCTAATCCACCGCCCGCATTATAGTCAATTCCCGCCTAAACTAAATACTAAATAGTGCTTACCAAAATCTACTCATCGATAAATCGATATTCAAAAAAAAATTATATATATACGATTCTTGAATAATGAAATGCGATTAGAACTTATAGACATTTATTTTAACAGTGCCTACTTTTGACATTATCTTACATAATAGGCAAATCTTAATATTAAATTTTAAAATACGTTAGTTATTTATACAATATAATATTATAATATGAACAAGCGACGACCCCAGAGAGTCAAAGGTCGAGATGGTATTGTTGCATTTTTGTATTGCTTTGATACCGTTCTACTTTACTTTTATTCCACGATGAACTGAACCTGCAAAGTAGTAATAATAATGATTATAAAGGTCGGAGGTTCCTCATCCTGCAGCCCTGACCACCGGCAGCTTGGGCTCTGGCCCGCTGTCGGCGGATTTTCTAGGTTAAGTTTTTTTACCGGTTAGTTGTGTTTTCACATTAATTATAATGAATTAAAAAATACTGTGTACCACCTAAATTTGTATTGCATACTGTATACCTAAAATACCACTATAATAATTTATTTTATTCTTTACAAATTTTTTGTACTGGTTTTAAGTTTTTGAGGGTACTTACACTTTCATAACCTGGTGATATTTGTTTATCTTTATCATATAAGAGCTTTTCTAGCTCAATAATTCTTTTGTTTAATTTTCGATTTTGTCCTTGTATTTTTTTCAATTGTTTCCTTTGTCGCAGTATGAATTTATCTTTTGTTGCTATAATATGTTCTAATTTACTCTCTCTTTGTGTGGGAGTGAGTTTTGATGATATCACCTGAATACAATATATACAGTATGATTTTTTTTAAGAAACCAAACGACTTTTATATTTTTTATGGAATCACTAAGCAAGTATTTATTCAAAGCAAGAAAAAAACTGGTTGATAAGCAGTGTCGTTATAAGTTAAAAAATAAACAGCTAACCTTTATTTACAGAATTTCTTACCTCTTTTTTTCGTTGTTTAGATACATCATTTGAGTTTGATTTACTTGATTGCACTTTTCTCCTAGCTAAAGTTCCTGATGATGATTCCTATAATGAATATATCATATTATTATTAAATTAACTTGAATTTTTAACACTCACTAATATTTTAAAACTCGTACATAATATATAATTTTGTCCATTTATTAAAACAAAAGGAATCTATGTATATTTATCAATACGGTCAATTAATATTACACAAACCTCGTTGTGATGGTTATGGTTCTCACCAGTATCGTGGTTTTCGTTTGATAAATGTGATTTCCCTGATTTTTTTCGCTAAAACCAAAAATAACATTAAGTAAAATAATTTAAGAGCTCCCGCTAAAATCCCGCTAACTGACTAATAATAAT
The DNA here is from genome assembly GCA_947507615.1 of Hemithea aestivaria. NCBI lineage: Eukaryota > Metazoa > Arthropoda > Insecta > Lepidoptera > Geometridae > Hemithea > Hemithea aestivaria. The sequence goes on from OX382331.1 coordinate 15,624,585, forward strand.
AAAATAAAAATTTGTGCGTGTACTAGTTTACACACGTAAGAAGTGAAACTTCTATAGTTAAATTAAATTTAAATTTTAAATTTATAAATTTTTTAAATTCATGTTCATTGGAGAAAGTGAAAGTACTCTTCGTCTGAACCAACCGTGGTAGGGGCAAGAAACAAAAGATAGCGCGTAACTGAAAAATGTGACGCGTAACCGTGACGCGTAACCGTAAAAATGTGACGGTAAATTTTTTCCAACGCCGATAAAGAAGTTTCACTTCAAAAATCATCTGCATCTTAAACAGGGTGAAAAGAGTACGATCGAAAAATAATAATTTCAAATGTACGTATAAGATTTAGTACCTAGATAAAAAACCTGGTGGTATAGTGGTAAAGAGTTCTGCATTAAAATTGAGATCACCGAAGATCAAAGATTTGAATAAATTAATTATGACTCAAGAGCATACATACTTGACAGCATGGTTTTGGACAAGATACGCCTTGAGGTACGGCGTCAGCTTTTAAATACCTATTCCCAGAAGTTTTTACTATAAAATCACTATCATCAAAATGTTTGGAACATATTGTGCTATATTTTGTAGGAAACCAATCTGCTCGCCCTGTTGCGTTAATCCATTTTTCTTTTATATCAGAAGTCTGGGGAAATCTGGAAAAAGATATAAAGATACTTCATAATGTTATGTAAGACTGTATAGTGATATTAAGAACTTAAAATTGTAAATATTTCCGTTTCTCTTGCGTACTAATAAATATTTAAAAAATATAAAATTTTATCAAATTTTACTATTTTATGTTCTTAGTGAATGATATTTCTAAAAGGTAAAACTACTCTTTTCCTATTATTCTATCGATAATATCCATTCTAAGACTACCTCATCACTGGTACACCGCCATAATCCAATAGAGTGATGTACATTGCTCGTCCGTATTATGTTAAATAATATTGGAACATTGCCCGCAATGTATAACGTAAATCAGAAATTTACAAAATGTAGGTTTATGTACTAATTTTAATTGTTTTAATTACCTGTGATAGGAAACTCCGTGTTCTATTAGGTTTATATTCCTGCTGTGTGATCTACATGTTTTTATGGCGCACGACGGCATTTTTCTAGAGCTATTCTCTCGGCAAAATTCCGTGAGCGACTGAGACAGCGGTTTCGCATTTTGTTAAAGGTGCGTCTATTTGGACAAAATACTGGCGCGTTTGCAAGGTTTACATGGCCATTCCATACTATTATTATTATTCCCTGAAGCTAATAGATGGCGCGGCATATTTGAGCATATTTTTATTTTAACATTTAAGTATTTTCTTATAAACACAGTGGCAGTGATGTATAAGATACTCTATTCAGAGTATCTGAAATACAAGATGTAAGATACTTTTAAAAAAAGCATTTCAGATACCAGATACAGATAATTTTCTTAAAAGGTATCTGAAATACTAAATACAAAATACCTATCTATCAAATACTTTTTAAAGATAAAATACTTTTGAAAGAATACAACATTTAATTTTAACTAATAGTCCAGTAAAAGAAGAAATGTGGATCGAAAAGTCGAAAGCAGAAAAACTAACTTAGTAACTTTGTTCGGACTAGTTAGGAGATAAACATACTAAAAGTCCCCACCCCTCCGAGGTGAGCCCGAGGAGGGGGAGGCCGAAGAAGGTCCCCTTTTTAGGTTTTTTGCTTATATGTCAAAAACTGTGCGTTGTACGATATTTTGTTGTACTACATTATTAAACCTTATAAAATTTTCTACAACTTCGGCCTTAACATTTTTCATCTATCTCTAATCGTTGTCCAGCTATGAGCTTCCAAACATGGTCTATTTTGAAGACGCTTAAATTAGTTTACCATACAAAGTTGGTAAAAAAATCTTACAAATAAAATTTGACCAACTTCTGGTTGTCGTATCATAATGAAACTTTGCAAATGTCTAGAAATCTGACGACAGTTTAATAATCTGGTACCACTGAGCTGATCTGATGATGGAGCCAGGAGGTATCTAATGAAACTCTTCAATGGCTATTAGTAAAACCGGCGAGTTTAGGCTCATTACATTCGGATTGATGAGACGTAGGCACTTCCTGGTCCATTATCAGACCTTCGACAGCAAGTGTTATGAAAAAGTCTCATCGATTCGAATGTAATGTGCCCAAACTCGACGGGTTTAATAATAGCCATTGAAGAGTTTCATTAGACACCTCCTGGCACCATCATCAGATCAGCTCAGTGGTACCAGATTATTAAACTGTCGTCAGATTTCTAGACATTTGCAAAGTTTCATTATGATACGACAACCAAAAGTTGGTCAAATTTTATTTGTAAGATTTTTTTACCAACTTTGTATGGAAAACTAATTTAAGCGTCTTCAAAATAGACCATGTTTGGAAGCTCATAGCTGGACAACGATTGGAGATAGATGAAAAGTGTTAAGGCTGAAGTTGTAGAAAATTTTATGAGGTTTAATAAAGTAGTACAACAAAATATCGTACAACGCACAGTTTTTGACATATAAGCAAAAAACCTAAAAAAGGGACCTTCTTCGGCCTCCCCCCCCTCGGGCTCACCTCGGAGGGGTGGGGATCTCTCTTGTATATGGGTGGGGACTTTTAGTATGTTTATCTCCTAAATAGTCCAAACAAAGTTACTAAGTTAGTTTTTCTGCTTTCGACTTTTCGATCCACATACCCTTTTTGGGCACTCATTGACTGGGCTATAAGTTTATTTGTTCGAGAAAACAATTTAGAATCGAATAGACTGCGTTGATAACAAAGAATGTGACAAGACAAAATATGAAGGTATTTATTGTTACAAAATGGCGACAAAAATTTACAATAAACTTCCTATAGGATATAATCAATTAAGCGTGTGTGTGTGTGTGTCTGTCTGTGGCATCGTAGCTCCCAAACGGATGAACGGATTTTGATTTAGTTTTTTTTGTTTGAAAGTAGAGTTAGTCGAGAGTGTTCTTAGCCATGTTTGGTGAAAATCGGTCCAAGATGGCCGCCGCTACAAAATGGCGGATTACTTTTTTCTTCCACGACCCCCTCAATATGGGTATCAAATGAAAGGGCTTAACGAGTAAAATACAGCCCACTATATAAAATTAAAATCCAAGATGGCCGCCATCAAAAAATAGTGAATTACATATTGCGTTGGGGGTTTTTAAAATTTTTAATTTAATTCACTTGTAGTAAAAAAGTATCTAAGGGAACAAAGTATTTTCAAAATACTAAGATACCAGGAAAATGTATCTAAATAAAAGATACAAATTAAAAAAATAAAAAAGTATTTCAAATAAAAGATGTAAATACGTATTTTGTATCTTGTACCTGTATTTCAGATACTTTTATCTAAGATAAGTCACATCTCTGCACAGTGGAGTGAATAAAGTTAAACAATAAAACTTCATCAAACTAACTAAACATTTAATAATAAGCGCCCCAAAATATGAAATCGGTAGATATCCAGATTTTATCGACAATGCTGTAGGTGCGGTAGCCAAATCGTACGATTTACGATTGATTTTACCACGGATTAGATAAAGGAGGTTTTCTGCTTACCGATGAAAAGAAACTCCTCCGTGTTTAATACTTGATGTCTGACTCTTTAATCTACACGTAATAATCGCACAACACGGCATTTTGAGACGATTTTAGCGCACCTCCGCGCTGTGACGCAATCCACGAGCCACTAAAAAGTATGATCGCGTGGTTCTATGAATCTATGATTGTCTAATCATACTTGTGGCGCGCCTGCCCCGCCCACATTGCCAATCCAACCTCCTTTATCTAATCCGTGGACTTTACCATCACAGATTGAATGAAAAAAATAGATCGGCCATCATAGGCAATAGGCATAGGATTGCCGCGTGACAAACGGACGCAACTCGTGACGCAACAGCGGGCGTCCCTTAAAACCGAAAATATAATTTACAAAAATATATACCTATAATGCAAAAAATAAAAATTAACTTTGTACCTATACATAACTCTAACGAATAGCATTTTCCGTCCTATGCCAGATAAATAAGCGGTCGCGTTGGTCGATTACCCCATCATATCACTACTACACCGCCATGATACGAGTAGAAAAAAGATAGCCATACATTGCTCGTCATGTTATGTTTTGCTAAGGGAACTAGTATATTGCCGGCGATGTATAATTTCGTTACCTCAATATAAGATAATCACGGAGTTGCTAAATTTGTGAACTTGAGATGCTTACCTGTGAAAAGATATTCCATGATCTGTATGGTTTACATGTCTGCTTTGTAGACTGCATTTTTTTACGGCACATGACGGCATTTTTGTGAAGCGGTTCTCTCGGTAAACGACCGGGGGGCGACTGAGACAGAGATATCAAGTTTTCTCAAGAGTATGCGGCGTTAGCTCAGACATGGGCAGCATCCACTCCCATGATCCATTCTTATTTAATGATTAGAGGTTTTTGCTGATGGAATGGGAGCCGCAGTTTTATCAATTTTGCGTATGATACAGTCTGCTATATTATGTGAAAATGAATAAACTATGTGTGATAGACTAGGTTAAAAAATGTAGGATGTAAAATTAATACATAATATAAAAAATAGGTACTTAGTAAGAACATATCTATCAACAAGTATTCTATGATGTTATTAACATAGAGTTAGCGTATGTTTATAGAAATTGGAAAAACATAATATTTGATTAGTTGTTGGGTTATAAGCTAAAGCGGAATGGCCAAATAGAAGGAAAATTTGCATGTCCACTTGTTTAGAAAACTACGCAGACTTCTTTATCATTCATCCTGTTTTAGATGAGCGAGGATGATCGCCGAATCATAAAACATAATATGGAAGGAATTTTACGCACTGCAACCAAGTAAGACATACGATTTGGACCCATAACTCATAACGGATCGAAGCATCTATAGAAGCAGCATTTGTGCGACAATAGTTAGTCCTTTTCACGAAAGAGGTCCCGCGGAATTTTGCGGAACTAAATTTACTTTTTTCGATAATTACTGGACTTCATATTATCATAAATAATTTTTATTCGTTAGATAAAATAAATACATATTTAATTAAGAAATTAAATATGATAAATTATGATGCGGTAAAAAGTAATAAATATGCAAACTTTTAACATTTGCGATAGTGGCGCCCCGCAAAAAGGACTCCTTTCGTGAAAAGCACTCTATAATTATTGTAACGGATACGGATCACGGACTTTAGGGTGAACCGGTGTACACCTACGCTACGGTGTAATATAGTCGCCTCTAGAGCACATAGATGAAGCTATAACTGTAGAACCAAAGTTGAAACAAAAAGTTATAAGGAGTAAGGCGTTACTCCGAGTAACAAATACAAGTAGTTGTAGATGTGCTGAGCTAGATGGCATTAGTAGTCTTTTAAAATACGCAACTTTTGGATTTTAAGCAAATTAATTTTAGCTTAAAGTTATCTGCCAATGATGGAAGTCCTATCATAATAGATAAATAGATCCATTTAGATGTTTTTTCATAAATTTACCTAGGATAGCGAATGTCATGATGTACTAAGTTGATTTATCTCAGTACCTAAAGGTAGGTATTCTAAATTACACTGTAAAGTAGATAAATAACTTTTTATGAAACATCCTAATCACAATTCATAATACTAAATTCAATACTTTGTACCTACATAATACAAGCTAGTGCCGAGCGCCGAGTGCCGAGTGACGTCATAAGGTAACGGTGAGGTTACGAGACGTCATATTTTTGTCATTATAATTTCGTCGAAAAAAAATTGTACCATTTATTTTATTTTTAAAATGTCTAAGGCTATACCTATATAGCTAGAGATTAGACATGCATGATTCATGGCACAAAGGGGCGAAGGCTTTTGCCCAGCAGTTGGACGACATTGGCTGCCAATGATAAGATGACACTTATAATACTCGTTACGAATCCTCGTTAATAAATTAAACCGCAGAAGCAATCAGTCAGATAGTTAAGCGAATACAGTGAAGTAGTGTGGACCGGCCGCGAAGATATTATTAATTAATATTAAATTTACGCTTACGTGCGTTTTCACACATACTATGACTGCACGCTGTGAATGGCCTGTTAATCAGTAACACCATAGATAATACATGAGTAACACGTTTTAAGTGTTAAGTGCCAGCTACTATATTGAGATGCGATGTGGTGTATTACGTATTTGCTCACCACTCACCACTAAGCCGACGTTATACAGTAGAGCCGAAACGCGCGAGAAAATGGTTGCGACCCTGGTCGAAATTTTTGTAATGTTCGAATTTATACGGACTTTAACAAATATTGAGTAAGAATATTAAGCAGTCGCGATTCGCGATCAACCTAGTGCCGTCATGAATAACACAAATCACAAAAGATCGTGATCGCTTTCCGGTGCGCAATAACTTCGTCTCTGTGTGTCGTCGGCTTTAGTTGGCCATTGACCACGAACCACGACCTCGCATAACGTGTTCGCATAAGCGACGACACGGCCTAAGTTAGTTGGTAGGTACAGGCTAAACCTAGAAGGCGGAATGAATCCCTCTATAGAAGTGTCTTACCAATTTGACGTATGGAGCTTATCCGCAAACGAATCAAGAGGCTGGAAGACATGTCAATAGTCAATGTGTGTGTGGGAAAAATTTGTAGAGTGCAGGTATTCTATAGCAGAAAGAAGACGTCTTGTTACCGTAATGTGAAAACGCACATGTATACCCTCCGTTGACACCCGCAGCATAACATGTAAAATGACAATACCGCAGCGCCAATTCAATGAATAATAATTAGTTTGCCTATTAAGATAATGATGTGACTCGCTTCACTCCATTGTTATGAGACTATCGACAGAATATAACATAGGATTGTGTACGATATTGCCATCCTTTTTCAATGATAAATTGTAACTTTGATAAGAGATACGCTGTTAGTGGATATTTGAAGAGTACTTGCACCTGATAAAGCACCTCTGATAACAGTACAGTTTGCACCTTCGTCAAATACTGGCACGCATAGTGAAATGTATCTATTAAAAAGGTTATAGTACAGTTTTGTGGTGTTTTTTTTTGGAACCATGGCATATCCCATGTATGAAGTCGATTGGAGTGTGTTACCACCAGAGCAAAACAGAAGGTAGGTATAAATAAATAGCCCGATATTGTTATCAGATATCCCACCTGTCCATTGTTTAGACTTATTGATCACAAATCACACCTTATCATTAACCAATCCTAATTATTATTTATTTACTGCTTCAACAACTTTGGAAAAGCGGATGTGCTTTCCCGGATTTGAACTTTTCCACGTAGCGTTCGTTCAGAAACCGTAATTCATTCTTTACATGAATAAATACTCGGTATGTTACTCGTATTTATTGTTGATTATCGTTAATTTCTGGGCTATTGTCAATAAATATTTAAGTATTTTTATTTTAATTATCTCGTGTTTCTCCAATTGTAAATAATTTGTAACACATTAATTTTTGTAACTCATCTTTTACACCTGTAAAAAGTTTTTGAACAAAATTAGGTAAACGTCATGTGCGAGTCATGGCGGCCATGTTGGATTTCTTGCAACGCACCACGGAAATGTCAGCTGGCAATTAATGTATCACATCTTTGCAATTTATTGTGATAAAACATAAGATATTATTGCAACCACATGCCAGGGAATCGGAGAAATTAAAATTAAATAGGCCAAGATCGCATTAAATGTGAAAATAATGTCAGAAGTTAGTCAATGGTGGTGTGCGATTTCTCTTGCATTTCTATGGTTTGTGACGAAATAAAATGGTTATAGATCTGAAAAAGTACACATAACTTGTTCTTTTGTTCATTTTGTTATGGTTTTAAGTGCATTAAAGTGTTAAGTTGATAGTGGTAGTGTGTATTGTACCAGTGGTTTTTGACCCCTACATCCTTGCACCTGGCTCAGTGATTCGCCTTTTATACCTGTGGTTGTGATAAAAAGGAGCATCTGTTACTCTTTGTAAGGAACAAAGTAATCGGACAACATGAACGGCTCCGAATCCGGGTAAAGATATGCTTTAATTCATTTATAATTAAAGGTTACATTATGTAGTACATAGAGCAATAAATCTTGAGGTGTTTCGCGTAATGAAGCAGGTAATCTACGTGGTTTACGTTAAGATAACGACTACACACTCTCAAGTCAAGATACAAAGTTATTATATTATGATATGAAGCTGTTAAAACAATACTTTTTCAAATAGAAAATTAGCAGTTCTTATGATATTATTATTTATTTTCCTTGTCGAGAATACAAACTGATCTAACAGTAGCTATTGCCCTGCTACTAAAATTTTTCATTGGAATTGAAAATGAAACTTTACATACCCTACTGATTGATATAAAATATATTTTATATTAATATAGAGGTTACTGCCTAAATGCTGGTAAATATACAGAAAACTTTATAAGAGAGAGGTTTATTTGAGGTAGTAGTATGATTACTTAACAAATCTTCTTTTCTTTCCCTGTTATATTAAACCCTGTTTTCTTTCCCTGTTTAATAGTCACTATGGATGTAAAAATCTGGAATAAACGCATTTTCATTTCATTTCATTTCATTTTCATTTCATTTCATTAAACTACTTCCAGTGAAAACTACAGAAAGTAGCTAATGTGTAAAAATTCTAGGTTCTAAGCTACCTATAGCCCAAATTGTAGCTTAATCAGTTAAGCCAGGCATAAAGAAAAAGCCGTCGGGGCCGCGGATGAATGCTTCGGCGTACCCGTGGCCCCGGCATTATGGCGTCCCGCAGGACACCCCCAGGTTTTTTAGTGGGTATCCCCGCCGCTCCCATCTTTGGCGGGGGAGTCCCACATACCGCCCCGCGCCCCCCGGCGTGGGGTGATGATGCGTAACGCATTTTTCCTGGGATAAAAAAAAAAAAAAAAAAAGGCATAAAGATCAATGCTTTACTTATTTTCTGCAGTGCCGAGACCTAAACTAACTCTTGGTCTCCGAGACAAAAACATGCCACTCTACCCGATTCTGGGCCATCCATTCTTTGCATTTAGGTACTGTTAGGATGACTAGCTTATGCTCAAAAATCCCTTCTTAGCAGAGGTCTATGTCATAAAACCTATCATCCAAATTTCAACCCAATCCGTCCAGCGGTTTAGGCTGTGCTATGATAGATCAGTCAGTCAATCAGTCATTCTTTCCTTTTATATATTTAGATATCTGGAACATCCATACTTTGCATTTAGGTACTATAATATTAGGATGATAGACACCTATTGTGACATAGATATTGGCAATTGATCCTAATTGGATGGATTCACATCTGGGTGTCAAATATCAAGTGTTTGCTGATTGTCACTTGTGTCAAGCACTGAATAATATCATCCGATGGACATTTCATGTATCTTGTTCCACTAAATTAATTGCATAATTTAGTGCCATTATATGTAAATGGTTGGAGATTTTTCAAATTAAGAACTCAAACTAGGTTTCTGCCTCCTTTAAGAACCCAAAATAGGTTCTGGCCTCTTGTGATAACTAAAACTAGACTAAGGCCTACAATAACAAAATTCTACATCCAGTATTTGTACTTTTTACTTTAATACATTTTATATTGATTTTAATATAAAAAAATGGCAAGTCTTGAAATCAGTATTGACAAATGTTTGCTGAAGAAATATCCATAAATTTAAGGGATAGACTTGTAAAAGGAATAAAAAAATAAAGATATTACAATACAATAAGCTTCTGAGATTGTGAGCCTGTGAGTCATCCATTGTCTTCAAATTGGCTCACCACAGATTATGGGTGGGCTTACTTAATATCTCTTTGGCTAGATTAAGATTTAACTAGCAGCACCCAGCTGTGTAGTGCCTAGCTTGTATAGCTGTGTAGTGTCTGTATAGCCTATGTGTTATTTCAGGGTTTTATCTATCTCTATGCCAAATTTCAGCTAGATCGGTCCACCCGTTTATGCATGAAAGAGTAACAAAATATACATCCAGACATTCTGACATCCATGCACTCTTACAAACTTTCACGTTTGTAATATTAGTAAGATAATATCATGATAGAGGGAAAAAGAGGAGTGGATGGAACAGATGTATTCTCTTTCTTTGTTTAGTATATTTCCATTTGTCCTCACATTTTTCGCTCCCAAGTGGCAAGTGAGAATAAATTCCCATTGGTCACCCATAGACTAAGAACTTTAATTAATAATAATAATTTTGTTTATTTCCAAAAAATTACAGTGGTTTTAAGCTTAAAACTAACTTACATCTAGACAAAGGTTTGATAAATCGAAGAATTTCTTATTACCTAATGTTTTATTTACTATTTAACTCTAATTAAGTAATATGTAGGTAGGTACTAATACGAATTGCGTAACTAGACTAAATTTAGCAAATTTTATAAAATAGTTTCTTAAATTCCTCGGGGACAAAGATAGACTGTTGTTTTAAACTATCAAGCTATTTTACAAAAACTTATGGTCAGGAATGCTACCTTATTGGATTGTAGAACAAGTTGCTAAAATTAAATATATACCAAAATTATATCATATTTATTACCGTTTGGTTACTAGTAGATATAGTTATTATCTACAGCTTTAAGCTTATTTTCTGGGTCCACTAGGCCCCACACTAGGAATTTTGCCACCACTTAAGATCACTATACATTGCTGCACAACATCTAGTTGAGAGGGGTTCCTTTGTAATTGTTATGCAATATAGTATTATTCTATTTTATTTCTTGTTTGCAGGTTCAACCCGGCATTTAATATAGCCACTATTAAACAAGTGGTAAATGAAGCCATAGAAAGAGGTGAGTACCTCTAAATCATTAAATAAGGTATTATAGATGAATATAATATTAACTACTTACCTCTTTTTATTGGTTAAAATATATTTTAAAGTCACAAAGTAAATTGCAATAGGTATATTGCATCATAAATAAAACTGGGGCATATTTATGAATTTTACTGTAGTTAAAAAGTAAAAAATGTGCTGGATTGGCGCGAGAACCCAAAGTGGGTTTTGGCCTCCGACAACAAGTCTCTCCAACTCGGTCTGTCCTGCGCCACCTCCCGCCATTCTTCCACGTGGAGACTGCTCAGGTCCTTCTCGACCTCGTCCTTCCAGCGATACCGTGGGCGGCCCATCGGACGTCGCCCACTCGGTCGTGCCTGGTACGCTCGCTTCACACCCCGATCCACTCCCATCCTCTCTACATGGCCAAGCCAGCGAAGTCAAATAATGTAGTAAATATAAATAAAATCTCTGAAAGATAAGCAACATTCCAGATATACCACAGGTTTTGCCATCTCCCAGGTTATATTTTATGGAATGGCTCAAACAGACTGATGGTCTGTTGGAAAACAATCACTATTACATATTGACACTTGCAATTTGCTACACCAGGTATTCTGTTCTCTTCCAAAAGCTATGTATATACTATTTTATCAATATATGTGTCATGTATTTCCATCTTGCAAAAACTAAGCCTAAAATTTTCAAATTATAATTTTTATAAAAAGAGGAAAAGGGGCTATATTTTTCAACCATGTTGTTTGTTAAAAATCTTAATTATAATCAAGACCCTGCTTTACCTAAAAAATATTGAATCAATTTTAAAGACTACTATTATAACAGTTTATTCTAAACCATAAGTCAAAGAGCATAAAATCTAGTTTAAAGGTGTCTCATCTAAAGGGCAACCTAATATCAAATAATGTGAGGGTGGGCTATTATTTGGCATTTCACTAAAGCTTTGTCCCATCTGACCTTTGAACTTTCTTTGACATAATAAATAGGTACACCCACTAACAAATGCAGGTCACTAATACTCTAACAAAAGGTTGAGATGGGAAGCTAATCAAATAGTAGAAATAGAATAATACTAGCTGAAGCCTGCAGTTTTACCTAGTGAAATGTTATAAAAATAGGACCATAATAAATGTGTGTCTCATGAAATGTAAATTAAAAAATATTTTGCAAAAAATTGTTTGCTGCAAAACGGGCTTAACTAATAAACTATTAAATACCACAAGTGTTTGGATGTTTGTTACATAGTTATGTATTCTAAAGTACCAAATAGGCTAATGTATTTTAGCATATTATGTAGAGCCATAATTCTATACATATTTTAAAATGAAAGTTCCTTAGCAGGTAAAACCGAATGGTACAGCTAATATAGTAAAATGTATAAAAATTAAGGCCTGTTCAAACCTAGGCGTATATTCGCTACCATTCTGAGTATAGAACAATACCACTCAGTATTTCTATGCAGTTTTGTATAGCTATGTAGCCAATATTGCTCAGGTTTGAACAGGCCTTAATCTGAAATATAAAATAATAATACCTAGTAATCTTATTAGTTCTTCAAAAGCTTACCCTATCTTTCTTTAGCTTTGCAACTGCTATCATCTATGCCCTAAGCCCTAATTTAGATCACATTAGTTCTTAGATTACTAATATTTCGTTGTATTGCTACTATGGATTGTCTTATTTTCTCTTCCAATAAGTTTTTAAGTTTAATAGGTCGGTTTAACATGATAAACATGTCTAAAGTTTGGCCAAAATAGAATTTCAAAGTCAATTCTAAAAATTTCTACCTCATGTTCGTCGTGAGAGAGGGTCGTGACCAAAGTAATTAAACTTTTGAAAGGATAAGTAGTGTTTTCAAACTTATAATACGGGTATACTGAACAAATAGAGTATTGAACATGTAGACTATACGAATTCTTATTTTCTACAGTAGCAATACGACACTGCTTGCCTAGCTCTAAGTTTCGCACTCTAAACGATGCACTGATCAATGCTTTCTCTGTGTGTGTGTTGTCCCATAACAGTCGCGCCGGTTTCAGTACGGATGCCCACACCGACGCGCCTCCGAGATCTGATCAGACAGATCCGAGCGGCGAGGACCGCGGCCGAAGAACGAAGCGTGGTCAACAAGGAGTGCGCTTACATTAGGTCCACTTTTAGAGAAGAGGATAGCGTTTGGAGGTATGTGTGATGTTGCCAATACTTTCAGCAACTTATAGGCAGGCCCTTCAGTGCACACAGGGGTCGTGGGGACGTCCTCAAGGCCCCGCGATGGATTGAGGCTCTTCTGTCCCTACTCCACGATAACCGGTAGTTACTCTACTGTCGCCTGTTGTTTGCAAGCCCATTCTCTTAATGCACAGGCCTCTTTTAGGCGAAAGGCAGCTCAAAAGGGTTAATCCATCGCAAAAGCATTTCGTACCTACACGGTCAACGGTTTGCGTTAATATCAAAGAAATTATTTGCACAAAATAGTTTATACACTAAAAATTGAGAATAAGGTAATTATCACACAATGATTAAGCAGGTGATTTTTTGTATAGCTATACTTAATTGATATAAAATTAAACCTCATATTTTTCGGTGTACATACACGGTATATTTTCTCAAAACTAGATAATACTGAAGAGGGCTAAAGAAAACCCCAGAATTATATCCCAGACTCGTTTACAATAAAATTATCTAGAATCATCTGATAAAATTATCCGATATGTAGGCGAAGGACGATGCAAAACCGCAAGTAATATTATGTACAAACATTTTATTATCTTATAACCATGACTATCAGGAAAACCTTATAATATTTCTGACCGTATCAAGTCATTTAGCTATAGTTGTAAGACGTTTGCAAAAAAAATGAATTTAGTTTATTATGCTAACACTCGTCTTTATTTTTAGTCGAGCTCTTGAAACATTTTCAAGGAAAAGGGTCGAGAAAACGCAATTTTTCGAGTTAGTAATTCAATAGTCATTCTTTTCATCAAAACAGATTTTGCAAAGCAGAGTAGTCGAGGGGCCTTGCCCTAACAGGCGTGGAAAGAGGGTGTTTTGTATCACGATCATCGCGCGAATAGACTCGTGTCAAATTTGCCCAATTTTGGACGAAGTCTCACACTCAACGTAGTTAAGGCGGGGCTTTACGAGCAGATTAGGTATTTAGTGCGGGCAAAAGTTGCTCAGAACGCCCGTTGGAAACGTGTGGCGTACGCTTATCGTAAAACGTGCGCGGTCATTGACCCTTGGTGATTGATTCTTTGCATGTAGTTAGCACACACACATTCACAAACACGTCAAACTTATAAAACCCCGTCGATTTTGCGTCGGGGGTTACAATGTGCTAAAATTTTTGGACAAGATCGAAAAAATGAGACACGAGATAAATATTATAGATACACGTATTTTTTGTTGAAAAAAAAAACAAAATTAGATTACATTTAATTGATTAGATTAGAAAAATTAAATTGGACCAATTAATTAAATTAAATTAAAACAATAATTCAGATAAATTCAGAAAAAATCTGATAAATTAAGATAAATTGAGAAAAATCTGATATATTCAAATAAATTCTAAAAAAAGTCTGATAAATTCTGAAAAAATCTGGTAAATTCAGATAAATTTAAAAAAATCAGATAAATTCGAAAAAAAATCAGATAAATTTTGAAAAAATCTGGTTAATTCTGATAAAATCAGATAAATTCGAAAAAAAATTAGAAAAATTCTGATAAATTCAGATAAATTCGAAAAAAATCTGATTAATTCTGAAAAAATCAGGTAAATTCAGATAAATTAAAAAAAATCAGATAAATTCGAAAAAAAATCAGATAAATTCGAAAATAAATCAAATAAATTCTGAAAAAATCTGGTTAATTCTGATAAATTCAGATAAAATCAGATTAATTCAGATAAAATTAGATAAATTCTGAAAAATTCAGATAAAATCAGATAAATTCGAAAAAAAATCAGATAAATTCGAAAATAAATCAAATAAATTCTGAAAAAATCTGGTTAATTCTGATAAATTCAGATAAAATCAGATTAATTCAGATAAAATTAGATAAATTCTGAAAAATTCAGATAAAATCAGATAAATTCAGATAAAATCAGATAAATTAAAAAAATCAGATAAATTCGAAAAAAAAACAGATAAATTCGTATCGTAAGTTTTTCGAATTTATCTGATTTTTTAAATTTATTTGATTTTTTCGTATTTATCAGAATTTTTCAGAATTTATCTGATGAATTTTCGAATTTATCTGATGATTTTTCGAATTTATCTGATTTAATCAGAATTTTTCAGAATTTATCTGAATTTATTTTCGAATTTATTTGATTTTTTCGAATTTATCTGATTTAATCAGAATTTTTCAGAATTTATCTGAATTATTTTTCGAATTTATTTGATTTTTTCGAATTTATCTGATTTAATCAGAATTTTTCAGAATTTATCTGAATTTTTTTCGAATTTATTTGATTTTTTCGAATTTATGATTTTATCTGAATTTATCAGATTTTTTCAGAATTTATCTGATGAATTTTCGAATTTATCTGATTTTTTCGAATTTATCTGAATTTATCAGAATTTTTCTATTTTTTTTTTCGCATTTATCTGATTTTTTCGAATTTATCTGATTTTATCTGAATTTATCAGAATTTATCAGATTTTTTTTCTAATTTATCTGATTTTATCAGAATTTATCTGATTTTTTTTTATTTATTTGATTTTTTCGAATTTATCTGAATTTATCAGAATTTATCTGATGAATTTTCGAATTTATCTGATTTTTTCGAATTTATCTGAATTTATCAGAATTTTTCTAATTTTTTTTCGAATTTATCTGATTATTTCGAATTTATCAGAATTTTTCAGAATTTATCTGATTTTTTTTCGAATTTATCTGATTTTATTTTAAATTAGTTCAATCTAATTTAATAATTCGTTTATATTAATATTTAATGTGAATTAATTTAATCGTATTTAATAATTAATTCATATTAATATTTAATTTAAATTAATTTTATCTAATTAAATTATTAACTTATAATAATATTTAATTTAAATTAATTTAATCTAATTTATTTTATATAGTACGTGTGTGTTATATTTTTTAATAATCGACTAGAAGGACAAAATAAAGATTATAATATTTATTATCTAATTACAAATAAATTAAACCCCCTACACGCTTCTGAGATTTGGAAATTCACAATATATGTAAGTACTCCTAAATAATTCAAACGCGCGTGTGTAATCGTAGTGGAGGTGAGATCGAAGTGCACAGGTCCGACGCTGACAGTGGTCACCGGCGTTCTGAGTTCTGAGTGCGTGCGGTAATGCTCCGTGGGAATTAAAATTCAATTAAAAATCATTAAATAAACTTATCGATAAAATACCTATATATAGCCATCCGTTTGAATGTTATGTATCAAATAAAGTACTCTAAATGTTTATTTTTGTCCTAGTTTTACAAATATTTAAATGGAAGGAAGAAAATTAGGCATATTTAAAAAAAATAAAACTATCGAGAAAAAAAACAATTATCATGTTTCTGTTAATTAAGATCTCTTGTTCAAAGATTGAAGTTACACATACTAAAATATAAAGTAGTAGATCTTCTTAAAAGTTTGCTATATTAGGCTTTGAAAAACATACATTTCACTTACCATAGCGCCTTAATAGATAAATGAAATAAATTCTTCAAGTGTTTTTTTATTAAAAAATATAAAACTTATATATTAGTCTACATATTAGCCATTTGCTTACAGAATACCGTACTCTTGTGTTCTTGAATATTCATAATGTAAATATCTTGCGCAATATCCGAGTGCAAACATTAGAACATGGCAGGACATTATAAATCGCGACACGTCGGTTACAAACTATATATTATTATATGTAGGTACATACCTACTTGATTGTATTTGCGTACTATAAATTAATTATTAAATTTATACTCTATAAACTACAGGATATGCAATAGACTAACTTATGATCGCATTAAGACTCTAAACGATAAGCCCGTCCACTGATAGATTGGCGACTCTTTTTTGAAACAGAAAAACTTATAAGTAAACAATAATTTCTATTCTAATTGTAACAATTTGCAGTATTATCGCTAATCTCAAATTTTCAGTCAGTGTCTACGTCATAATACTTATCTTTGTGTTAAATTTTATATTCTTTCAAATGAGCAAATAGGATAATCTTTCAGCTTTATTATATTAGTAGGACTACCAAGGTTGCCAAAGACATAAAATAAAATTAGCAATAAAACTATACCACTATGTAATCGATTGTTTTTAACAATACAAATAATGTGAGTCATCGTCATGTGCATTTCTATACTACTGATGAAATAATGCATTGTTATATAATATCTGAAGTGGCAATCACTATAACCCGATAGATTTTTTTTTTTGTTAAGAAGCATAGAACAGTAAAGTTATAAAGGCGTTGCTTAATTCTGTCGTATAATACGCGGTTGGTTATACGACAAAATTGAGAAATGTCTATAATTATCTTAAGCGTTCTATATCTAGGCTGTTATTTTTCCGCCAAAATTTCTCCTTTGAACTATTAGTAGGAGAATAGATTTTTTTCCATTTTCTATAGTCAGTCATCACCTAAAGGTGCAAAGGCTATGCCTAGCCGATTACTTAAGGTAGATCAATCACGATGCCATCAGTGTCTAAACAATACTGAAGCAATTCTTCATAGTGCTAATATATCAACTGAAAATAGCTGTCGCAATCTTGCTGATTTTCATAGGTTTTCCGAAAATTTCTGTGGGGGGCCTTCGTAAATCTAGATTTAGTTAAAGGTAACATCCGAGTTGAGGGCAAATTATATGACTTTTTATATTTGACTTAATGCAGGAAAATAATCTTAAACTCAGTATAATATGTAACAATTAGTGGACATATCACGGAGCGCCTTAATATGTTTAAATAATCTAATGGAAAGTGATGTTTCCGATACGCATTCATACAAAAAGGATAATTATTAAATTCTGTCATGGTGAAGACCGTAGGAATTTCGACAACTTGAAACTGCAGTCATATAGGCTGGGCCCACAACCTAAAATTGTGACAGGGTAATTAGGGTAACTTTACCATAGCCAAGCGCTAAACGATTGTGGCCTTTACTAAGATAACAGTTGTCGTTCGTGTTTCCACAATGACTGCCTTTTCAGGACATTTCCTTTAGAGTTAGCCACAGACCACAAGCTATTGGCGCTGCGCTACACTTCATAGAGTTTTATCATTAGATCATTATTATCATTAGAGTTTTCTCTTATAAAAACCTCAATTATTTAGATTTATTCATTACTTCTTTTCTCCCACAGATGTCGCAACATAGCGAAACTCCTGTACATCCACATGCTGGGTTACCCGGCGCATTTCGGGCAGTTAGAATGTCTGAAACTAATAGCAAGTCCAAGGTTCACGGACAAAAGGGTCGGCTACCTGGGGGCGATGTTGCTGCTTGACGAGCGGCAGGACGTCCACCTACTCATCACTAACTGTTTGAAGAAGTAAGTAACCTATTATAATAATTCAACTAACTAAGGAATGGAAAGGTGAAGAAGAACTTTTAGAAATCGGCTGGCTTTAGAGTTACGGTTTAAAAATGCGGCTTTCATTAAAAGTGAGTTTTTAGTCAGTTTAATTTTTTTAAATTCACTCGTAAATTTTTCTTTAAAAACTTGTTAAAATATATGAAGTACGAATTTTATTGGACAAATAAATGAAAGCTAATTAAAAATCAATGGTCCAAATCCGAGTTTATAATATGTTTTTGTTCTACATTTTATACTTAGTCTATTTGCTATGGTGGTGCTCTGTATGGTGTTGGAAAAATTCTAGGATTAACATATCCAGCAATATCTAAAATGTTGTAACCCTTAATGAATTACTTCACGGAAATTTTGATTTCGTTCTTACTTCACGAAATTTAAGAAGTTTGTTAAAATCCAAGCGGAAATATTTCTTTCCCACTTGAAATAAAAGTACGACGAAAGCTTTTTCAGTATTGTCCATTAGTGTAAATCACGAAAGTGCACGGGAACGTTAAATTAGTTACGCCGCCTATTTATGGCTTCTGGACATGGCATCGTTCGTACAAAAACATTATTAAAAATGCCTGTTACGTAAAAAATCCATCATTAATGCTTACAAAAAAATGTTTCCAACTTCCGGATAGCATTATTTTTAATTATTAATTAAATTATTATTAATAATTATTAATAATAATAATTAATTAATAATAATAATCATTCACCTTATCTTTTCTAATTATTTTTTTTATTTATTAGATGCAAATTACAATTAGCTTTATAAAAATAATGATATGAAATTAATGATTATGATGATATGACTTAGTTTTAGATCTTAATCGCAATTGAGGAGACTGTACCTACATTCAGAAACAAGTTGGATTTTCCCTAAAGCAGATATTATGTACTCATGTCATTGAAATAGGTAACATCCTCATGTCCATCACTCATAAACTCATAAGCCAGCTCCACTAAGCGCAAATATTTGTGCAAAGTGAGAAATCAAAATTTAGAACAAAAGTGTCAAAAGCAGTTTTTATAAAAAAAATTAACACTGCTACACCCTCGATTTGGATTTAACATAACACTGGCGGGATTATTAAATCCATAATTGGGTTGTTTTTTTGTATGTAAGTCACATAAGTGTTATCACTATCTATAAGAGCCAACGATAGAAGATTTACTGATTTGGTCACCTGCAGCTAAGAGTTCCTTTGCCGAAAACAGCAAGGATTAATATACGAGTACTATACATACTTTATAAATAGTCTCATGGCATCCAAAGAATATTCTTATATCTTTAACATATTGGTTCAAAATTCTTCGCAAATTCACAATGGCGCATGAAAAGGTGCACCGTTTTTACATCGATACACATAAATTAGATGCGAAATTCGGTTATGCGGAGTTACCTGCTTTTCGTTCTGTTGCGGGTTCGTCGACCCCGATCTTTGCATGCGATTGCGAACATTGCAATCAGCTGTAGGCGTTTTATGAGAGAATGAATAGCTATTTAGGGGTGTCGCTTATCTAACAACCCACGTGCGTTATATTATTCAAAAGAATAATTCAGTTAAAAACATAGGTAACCATCATAGTAATAAGTGATGCTATAGGGCATAGGGCACCGTTACGCCAATTTATGTCACTAATACAATTATTTTACATACAGTAAGCAGATGTTAGTTTAGATAAAGTTATATAAGCGAACTATATCGATAGTTAATAAATACATTATAGAGGCAAAAAAAAATCTGTCCCCACATTCCCAAGGTACAAAGCCAAAATTGATAATTTCCTTCACGAATTTAGGTCAAACTTGAATGCCATTTCCTCTAAGTTCGATTTATCAGAGTTCAAACGAACCACGAAACCTCACAACGTCCATAATCTCGGCAGCCCTACAAAGTTCATTACCGTCGTACTAATTTGCGAGATAAAGTAGCTAATTGTATGCACAATAGATACGATACTCGGACAGAGTTACATCACAATCGCACCCCGGTGTATTCTTTTCTCCAATTGTTTTTGTTCATTGAACCGCTGATGTAGTCATCCTTTATAGTTTGATGTCCGGTGTACACGGTAGGATAAATTTGATACAATCTCTATGAGTTGGGATTCAATGGAGCGTGTTTTGGAACGTTAAACAGTCTTGTGTATGGAGTCTATTTCTGTAGTAAGCATTAGACATAAAATATCGTTTAGTAGAACAGATCTTCACTTCGATTCCGATATATTTTTGCAATGAATACCTACTAGTTATGTACGGTTCGCGAGTAACACCCACAGTACGCTGTTTACTGTTTTTTGCCGAAAGTAAATTTCTGAATCTTTACAAATTCCTTCATGGCTGGCTGGATTTCATTACTCGAAAAGTTTATTTAGGGCATTTCTAATCAAAATTTCGATTAGAAATAAATTATAACTAAAAATCCAATGTCCCAACTGTCCTATGCAATGCAGGATGCATTGTACTTGTGATAGGACAGCCTTCTGAAGCCAATGACAGAGCTATAGTTTACCAATATAGAGTTCTGTCTACTTACCGGGGGTAGATTTCCTTTGCAGGAGGTCGTCTAGGTGGGTACCCCAACAGTGCCAGTTATTCTACCGCCTGAGCAGTAGTGTGCAAACATTACTGTGCTTCGGTAGGAGGGCACTGTAGCTAGTGAAATTACTGGGCTAAAGAGTATTAACATCTAATGACTCTTGAGTAAGAAGCGTTGGTGCAGTGCACTTAGAATTGAACATCATTGTGAAATTCTGGGTAGCACTGTACTGATTATGGGCAGCGTTATCTCTTAACATCAGGAGAGCGTCTTGCTCGTCTTTTTACTTCTCCACATAAAAAAACTTACTGGTTCAAGTAGTTCAGTTTAAAAAAGAGCCATTTCTAAAAAGACCCTAAACGTACGCTTCTCTTTAATTGTTTTAGTTTAAGTTTTCAATATAATTGTGGTGTTACAATAAAGACTTTTCTATTCTATTCTTCTCCATTTCCAGTGATCTAAACAGCAACACGCAGTTCGTAGTAGGTCTAGCATTATGCACGCTCGGTGCGATCGCGTCGCCGGAAATGGCGCGGGACCTCGCATCGGAAGTGGAGCGCCTCATCAAGTCTCCCAACGCCTACATCAAGAAGAAGGCCGCTCTCTGCGCCTTCAGGATAATCAGACGAGTGCCCGATCTCATGGAGATGTTCCTGCCGGCTACCAGGAGCTTGCTGACGGAGAAAAATCATGGTAATTTTCACTTGTCAATTGTATTATTTTGACCCTTGTATCATTTTGAGCTATCAATTGTATCATTTTGAGCTATCAATTGTATAATTTTTAACTATCAGTTGTGTCATTTCGAGCTATCAATTGTATCATTTTGAACTATCAATTGTATCATTTTGAACTATCAATTGTATCATTTTGAGCTATCAATCGTATCATTTTGACCTATAAATTGGATCATTTTGTCCCATCAATTATTGTAACATTTTGTCAATCAATTGTATTATTTTGACCCATGATTATAAGTTCGAACAGAACAGTAATTGTTATCTAACTCTTTCGAAACAGCTAGTCCGATTTTTATACTTTTTTGTGTAAACAAGTAAATTTTAAAAAATCTTTTTAAAAACGAGCTTTTATTATTATTACTTTCTAGCTTCATAAAGTACTCATCAAGACGAATCAAATAAGCCCAAACTCAATGGGGTTGCGTCGTTTAATTACCGAGTTCCTATGGCCACCTTCCAGCTCATCAGATCAGCTCGATGTCATAATAATATTGCATTGTCATCCAATTTATACATGCACACAACATTTTAGCTCGCAGCGGGGGCTCCTTTAACTTCTGTTAACCAACTGTAAACCACCAACGTTCAAATATACTTTTAAATATGCGAAACTTTCCTTCAGTTTGAAATAACAAAAACTATGTGTTCCACAGGTGTCCTGATAACAGGAGTAACCCTCATCACAGAGATGTGTGAAAACAGCCCCGACACACTCAACCACTTCAAGAAGGTTAGTCTAACAATCAACTAAATATTAGCCAGCTTGTGGGTAATTTAAGCTCTATGTGAAAGAAATACAGTTCAATTTCAAGTGTAAGTTCTGCATTAGCTGCTAGTACCATTATATTATGCGTTCATAGTTTCAAATATCTATAAAGAGTTGTGATTTACTGCAGTTTAAT
Organism: Hemithea aestivaria; assembly: GCA_947507615.1. Lineage (NCBI taxonomy): Eukaryota > Metazoa > Arthropoda > Insecta > Lepidoptera > Geometridae > Hemithea > Hemithea aestivaria. The sequence goes on from OX382331.1 coordinate 15,647,151, forward strand.
AATATTCTGCCTATTTCCTACTAATATTATGAATGCGAAAGTATGTATTTGGGTTATTTTGCGTCTACGTCTAAATGGTTGTTGCAATTGAGCAGAATTTTGGTATGTTTTTAGTCTAGACCCAAGAATAATGCCCACATATCCTATTTTTCAGCGGTTAAAGCTTCTAGGCATAGCTATTTAAAAATAAGAGTCAGTATAGTTGGTTGATCAATTGTATTGTAACAAATACAAAAATGACTCATAGTCAATTTACATCCTCACCTTAATAAGGTCATTTAAATGTATGTGATATTTATCTTCATCTAAAACAAGTACGGACATTTTAAACCACTTTTTAAGTCTTAGATCAATATCTAGTAAATATCCTACGTATAATCGATATATATTTTTAAATAGAGTAATTAAATTGGTAATCGTTCCGTGTATGGGCTTCATTTGCTGTAATTTATTGCGCATACCTATAAAATTGGTGTTACTCGGTTTGATTAGAGTTGATAATTGCTTGTTGTAAGTTAATGATCGTTTGAAAGGCAACATACAAAGAGGCAGATTTTAGCCGCTAAATGTAACCTCTGTGTCATTTTAGGGTCTAAGCTACCTGCATACCAAATTTCAGGCCAATCGGCCCATCCATTTAGGTGCCAAAGAGTATCAAACATCCGTACAAACTTTCACATTTATAATATTTCTGGGATAGGGGGCGGGGAGTGCAGGCAATATTATAAGGGCGGGGTGGGTGGAAATCTTAGCCTTTATTCATAATTTTTGTCTAAGAGGTACATATATTGTATGTAATTTAATGTACCTAAAATTTTAAGAATGTCCCTTTAGGGATGAAGTTGGTCTAGACCGTTCAAAGGTCGAGGTCACCCTAAAACTAATTATACATTGTCGTAAGCCACGCAAACGGTCGTTAACCCAAACTTTATAGCCGCCTTGATGGAATGGACCCGACGGTGCTTGGGGATGGCACCTCGTTTGCTTTGCCTCATTTAGGAATATTGAGGGAGAAATTAGTAAAAGTTGTAGGAAATTGAGGGTAGTTTGATTAAGGCACGACAGAGGGTATCGAAGTTTTCTAAGTTTAGATTTTTATGCATTTATGAAGACGGGCCCGACGTTTTTTTTATATACATTTAGGTAAGCTTTTGATTACGATATCGTCTGATGTTAAGCGACGATGCGGCCGTAGATGGCAGCAGACTAAACCTAGAAGGCGGGATAAATCCCTCCCTGTTATCTGCCTTCTGTTTTTTCGTTCGCTCGATCGTTCGCCTGATTTTTAGCGATAAAGTGTCAATAACTACTAAGTCTGTAATAACTACGAAGTCCAACGCCTCATTGGGCAGTTCCTAACGTATTTTATTTATATTTTAAAAGTGATTGATCTGCGCCTTTTTTTGTTTTATTTTAACACATTAATATGTGCAAGTAATAAATTCTCTTCAAAGACCCATAAAAATTTTGCGACGGAAAATAACATCCTACGCCATTAAATTATGATCTGCCAATATTACAAGTTGATTCGATTTTTGTCGTTTACATGGGAGTTCATACGGTCATAAAAGTATTTTGGCAGACTATAATAATGTGGACGGACTATACTTGTATGGGTTTGTTATACTAAAGGAGTCAAACCAGATGTCAATAAGCAAAATGATATGATACCGACTAAGAGTCAGCTTTCAAAATATGAGACACATATTTAATTTAATTCCACAAAACTACTGAATCATTTTCGACGAAAAACGCATTGCTAAAATGATTCATTACCAATAAATAGAAAAAATATTTTAACATTAGCGTGAAAGAAACCTGTTACAAACTTGAGAACACGAAGGATCTAAAATATAAAGTTATCTCTATAGAAAAATAATGAAGACGTCAAATATAAACGAAAACACATTACACTTATAATGACACAAAAATGTATCTAAAGTTAATTAACTTGTCGAAAACGGTGTCACCTGCGTCCTCTGTAATTGGAAAAGTAAATATCAACGGAATGCTTTCGTTATCGCGCTTCCAAAGTAAAATAACGTTATCGAAGCGTGTGTCATGCCTTATTGATCAGAAACGCCTTCATTTCTAATGTAAATATTATATTCCATCAGCCATCTACACGAAATAAACGATCGTTTTAGGTCATTTTAGCCGAATTGGTGAATGAACTGTGTCAGGATTTTTATTGTTTTTGTTAGTATTTTGGGTGATACCATCATCATCGTTCAAATAATACTGTTTCTCTCGAATTTACGTACGAAATAAGAAAATTGGTTTAGTTATACGTTATTAAATATTGCCAGTTGCGTAGAATGAGGACTACTATCCTCATTCTACATAAATCTCATCTCGTAGGGGCCTTAACACCAAGTTCAAAAGTACTCTGTAAAATGTATTAAAATGTCAATCAAAAACTAATTTCATGTTTTGTTTGTGTTGTCCCGTAGGAGAGCGGGCAGCGGGAGGTAAAAACGCTGATCCATGCACTTTTTATACAAATCTGGCAACATTGTACGAAAAAATGCACTTTTTGTACGTTAAATACGTGCAAAAATGCGGGCGCGTACGTTCAAAGGAAATACTTTTTACACAAATGCAAAGATTATGTAATTCGTTTATTTGAGCCCTTTCACAATAGATGTGTCTGTATTATACCGAAATTGAAGATATTACCTATATATTATAGAAAATAAAAACTATGTACAAAGTTATCTATTACATTTAAATACTTATATTTTTGGTTACAATGTTGTCAGACCAAAAAAAGCATGAGTGTATTATGTGTTGGTTATATGTACCTATAACCATATATCTATTTATGTATACATGGGTATCACGTAAGCCTAACCAAACAATGGGCTATTCGGGCGTATTTAATCACGGGCGAATTCACAGAAAAAAGTTTATGGAAAAACTTTCATTGAAGTAGATAGAGCACATAACAATAGGTAGAAGTCTTCTTCATCGTGTTTAATATACATACGATATAGATAGTACAAGATGTTTAAAAGATGTAGTAATTGTAAAAAAAGGTCTAGGTTAGTTTATATTTCCGTAAATTTTTTTCTGACTAACTATTTAAAACATAATTGTAAAATACGCAAAAAATGTGTTCTTTTTCAAATGGAAGGACACTTTTTGGTCACGCAATTGGTCCTTTTCTGAATTTTCTATATGTGCAATCCAAATTCTATCACCAGGCTATTATAAAAAAAACTTAATAATATTATTTGGGGTTTTAAAAAGTATGGTTTACTCTAATTTGATTGCCAGAGTCAAAACACAATTATTCATATCACGATTGTGATTATGATGCTGAAGTCATCTAGAATACTTGAAAGAAAGAAAGAAAACACATTTATTTGTGAAACACACTACATACATAGAGACAAAAAAAAAAACAAATTAATTAACTAAATACATAATATATTTTTATAGTAGGTATAATGTGTAAGTGAGTAATGCATTGCACAAAACGGTCCCAACTCAGCAAAAATGCTGGCTGCGAACAGCCAACGCTGGTCTTCCGTCCGCTGGTTTCCGTTACTTCTCTCTGACTGCATGGTCAGTCCAGAGACTTTAATATAAAGCAAGAAAGAAATATACTAAGGATTTGGACCTTTACCCAGCATCTGTAGTCTACAGTGTAGAATAACTAGACATTATTACTACATCTTTCACAACTTGTATACATAGAATAGTATCTTCTATTACTAATTTCAAATACACTAGTTTGAGAATAGCACCAAACATGTAACTAACTCATTGGTATAAGTTATACTTAGCCAAAAATATACATATTTAGGTAGTTATATCGCCCATTTCCCATGTATTCACTGTTGTAATGTGTACCTTACAATATATAAAACATGCAGGGCTTATGGATAACATAACCTTTTAAAAGAACAGCTTAGATAAATCAAGCCTTAAATTTCGTTCTACGACTTTTGAAAATTCGCGACAAAATCGACTGTTTTATAGCAACATTTTAAAGATCTTTCATGGAAAAGTGTTTTTTTTTTCGCTAATATCCAAGAGTAGTAGAGCAAAACTTATGGTTTGATGCACTTAAACTGCTCTTAAGAAGCGCTAGAGTGCGTTTTCTCTAACACAGCGGAATATAATTGACCAATCATAATGCTTGAAATCTCCATCCGAGCACTGTGATTAGTCAATTCTACATCACACTTCTGGTCCGTGTAATTGGAAAAGCACTCTTAGTTATCAATAACCCTGTATTAATGTTCCGTTTAAAGTATATAGAATCTGCCTGGTATTTGTAAAATTGATGTTTTTTTTTAATTTCTCGCTTTGCAACCGTTGTCTGTGTATATGGGCGATATTGAAGCTTAATTCGTAGCATTAAAGTTGGTTTTTGATTGTAGATTGTTCCTAATTTGGTGAGAATATTGAAGAATTTGATCCTGGCTGGTTATTCGCCGGAGCATGACGTCAGTGGGGTATCGGATCCGTTCCTACAGGTACGTTAAAATAAAATAAAAAACAATTGCCTAAAGAAGATAATTATTGTTATCATTTTATATCATACTAGCTTATGCTCGCGGCTTTGCTCGCGTGGTGAAATACTTTCTTAGCGGAGGTCTACATCATAAAACCTATCTGTGTACCAAATTTCAACCCAATCCATTCAGTGGTTTGAACTGTACATTGATAAATCAGTCAGTCAATCAGCCACTCTTTCCTTTTATATATTTAGATTTCATCATATCAAAAACTATATAAAAATCAACACGTCGTGTCCAATAATATCCTTAAATGCTCATGTTTCTATTAATATTGGTAATTAGGCCCTTTTTAGAAAACGCAAGTCTTCTAAACCCTGATATTCCTATTTGTCTATGACATAGTCTATGTATTCATCAAAGATTCTTAATATTCTCAGGTGAAAATCCTCCGCCTCCTGCGAATACTGGGCAAGAACGACGCGGAAGCATCCGAAGCGATGAACGACATTCTAGCCCAGGTCGCAACCAACACTGAGACGAGCAAAAACGTCGGCAACACCATCCTCTACGAGACTGTCCTCTCCATCATGGACATCAAGTCTGAGAGCAGCTTGAGGGTCCTAGCTGTGAATATCTTGGGAAGATTCCTCTTGAACAACGACAAGAATATCAGATATGTTGCGTTAAACACCCTGTTGAGGACGGTCCATGTTGATACTTCGGCCGTGCAGAGACATAGGACTACTATATTGGAATGTCTTAAGGTAAGAAATCTCTATTTCTCGAGACTGTCTTCTCCATTATGGACATCAAGTCTGAAAGAAGGTTGAGAGTCCTCGCAACAACTGTGTACATATTGAGAAGGTTCTTAATGAGCAATGACAAGAATATCTAGGCCACCGGATTACAAGCCGGACGTACCACGGAAGCTACAAAGAATAAAACCTAATCTTTCTCTGCTTCCAGGACCCAGACGTATCGATCCGGCGTCGAGCGATGGAGCTATCTTTTGCGCTGATCAACGGGCAGAACATCCGCAGCATGATGAAGGAACTGCTCTTATTCTTGGAGCGGTCGGACGCGGAGTTCAAGGCGCACTGCTCCAGCGCCATGGTCCTCGCCGCCGAGAGATACGCTCCCTCCAACAAGTGGCACCTGGACACGCTGTTCAAAGTCTTCCTGAAGGTACACCCTCATATATTGTACCCCAGGACAATATGAAGGAGCCGCTCTTGTTCAAGGCGCACTGCTCCAGCGCCATGGTCCTCGCCGCCGAGAGATACGCTCCCTCCAACAAGTGGCACCTGGACACGCTATTCAAAGTCTTCCTGAAGGTACACCCTCATATATTGTACCCCAGGACAATATGAAGGAGCCGCTCTTGTTCAAGGCGCACTGCTCCAGCGCCATGGCCATTCTACCTGGACACGCTGTTCAAAGTCTTTCGGGAAAGTTTGTGAGAGTGTATGGATGTCTGAGTGTATATTTGTTACTCTTTAACGCTTTAACGGGTGGACCGATTGATCTAAAATTAGTGGAGATAGCTTAGACCCTTGGACTCATAAGCTACAATTCAGCGGGTACAACCTCGCTGGGCAGAATTATTTTGCAGTTATAGTATCAGAAGGATGTTGTGAACGATAGTTTCACGTAACTAACCAATCCGTTTCGGTTCCAGGCGGGCAACTACCTGCGCGAGGACACAGTATCCAGCACAATACAGATAGTATCATGTGCGGGTGCGGAGAGGCAGGCGTACGCAGCCATGCGCCTGTGGAGCGCCCTCCACGCCGCCGCCACCGCCGCCGCCGCCACCGAGAAACAGCCGCTCGTGCAGGTATAGGGCACTGCAGCTCGTTACATACAGACAGTACCATGCGCCTGTGGAGCGCCCTCCACGCCGCCGCCACCGCCGCCGCCGCCACCGAGAAACAGCCGCTCGTGCAGGTATAGGGCACTGCAGCTCGTTACATACAGACAGTACCATGCGCCTGTGGAGCGCCCTGCACGCCGCCGCCACCGCCGCCGCCGCAACCGAGAAACAGCCGCTCGTGCAGGTATAGGGCACTGCAGCTCGTTACATACAGACAGTACCATGCGCCTGTGGAGCGCCCTGCACGCCGCCGCCACCGCCGCCGCCGCAACCGAGAAACAGCCGCTCGTGCAGGTATAGGGCACTGCAGCTCGTTACATACAGACAGTACCATGCGCCTGTGGAGCGCCCTGCACGCCGCCGCCACCGCCGCCGCCGCAACCGAGAAACAGCCGCTCGTGCAGGTATAGGGCACTGCAGCTCGTTACATACAGACAGTACCATGCGCCTGTGGAGCGCCCTGCACGCCGCCGCCACCGCCGCCGCCGCAACCGAGAAACAGCCGCTCGTGCAGGTATAGGGCACTGCAGCTCGTTACATACAGACAGTACCATGCGCCTGTGGAGCGCCCTCCACGCCGCCGCCACCGCCGCCGCCGCCACCGAGAAACAGCCGCTCGTGCAGGTATAGGGCACTGCAGCTCGTTACATACAGACAGTACCATGCGCCTGTGGAGCGCCCTCCACGCCGCCGCCACCGCCGCCGCCGCCACCGAGAAACAGCCGCTCGTGCAGGTATAGGGCACTGCAGCTCGTTACATACAGACAGTACCATGCGCCTGTGGAGCGCCCTCCACGCCGCCGCCACCGCCGCCGCCGCCACCGAGAAACAGCCGCTCGTGCAGGTATAGGGCACTGCAGCTCGTTACATACAGACAGTACCATGCGCCTGTGGAGCGCCCTCCACGCCGCCGCCACCGCCGCCGCCGCAACCGAGAAACAGCCGCTCGTGCAGGTATAGGGCACTGCAGCTCGTTACATACAGACAGTACCATGCGCCTGTGGAGCGCCCTGCACGCCGCCGCCACCGCCGCCGCCGCCACCGAGAAACAGCCGCTCGTGCAGGTATAGGGCACTGCAGCTCGTTACATACAGACAGTACCATGCGCCTGTGGAGCGCCCTCCACGCCGCCGCCACCGCCGCCGCCGCCACCGAGAAACAGCCGCTCGTGCAGGTATAGGGCACTGCAGCTCGTTACATACAGACAGTACCATGCGCCTGTGGAGCGCCCTGCACGCCGCCGCCACCGCCGCCGCCGCCACCGAGAAACAGCCGCTCGTGCAGGTATAGGGCACTGCAGCTCGTTACATACAGACAGTACCATGCGCCTGTGGAGCGCCCTGCACGCCGCAGCAGGTATACTTTAGGTGTTACTGCAGCTACCGTCGAGGTGGTGAGCACGGAGTTTCGGGGCACGCCTTGAGAGGGTTAATGAAACTCATCTTCACCCCATCGCGGAGAGATCCTCCTGTCAGTGAGGACTAAACGCCGGCGGTGCCGCAGATGAGGTTTTTAGTGGGTATCCGTGCCGCGCTCAGCTTCGTCATGGAGTCCCGCATATATCGCCCCGGGCCCCTCAGCTTGGGGTGCGTAACGCATATTTCCTGGGTCAAAAAAAGGCGTTATTACAACTCGTTACTACATACAAACTAATAGTAGATACTTATAGTATTACTGGGTTGAAGAGTCTCAACATGTTATCAACTCTTGAGTAAGAAGCATTGACCCTGTGCGCCCAGAATTTTATATCTTCGTAAACTCCTGCGTAGCACTGTACTAATTATGAGCAGCGTTATCTCTTATCATCAGGAGAGCTGCTCGTCTTCTTACTTCTATCCAATAGGGCTAGAGCCTAGGGCTGACTATTTTGTCTATAATGTACATTCAATAGCTTAATATAAATTAAACCCAGTTATTGTGTTGCAGGTGGCAGCGTGGACGATCGGTGAATACGGAGACATGCTGGTCTCTGAAGCTAGCAACGCTATATCGATGGTCGACGACGATGGAGTTGGTAAGTTACTCCACTCGTTTTTATTTAGCTTCACCTTTTTAGGCAACATGTCTTATTGTCCTCTTAGCTTCGTTTCATTCCATCTACGACAAAAATTCATAAAAATATCGTGTCAAGGACATATAGTTTAATGGAGACACTATTGACTATGTCGGGTATCATGGACGATATCGTCAAAGTAGCGGGTAGCACATGGACGAGATTGACACAAGACAGGGTTAAGTGACATAAACATGAAGAAAATCTTTGCCCAGCAGTGGAATGTAGAAGGTTGTGGAAGCGAACATCGGTCTCGTCTGAATTCGTTCTCATTAGGTTGTTTCATATTCCAGATGACTTCGTCCGGCCGCGCGAGGAGTACGTGATCGACGTTTACCAGAAGCTTCTGTGGTCCACGCAGCTCTCCATCACTACCAAGGAGTACCTGCTGCTGTCCCTGGCCAAGCTGTCCACCAGGTTCACCACGCAGCCCAGCCAGGAGTATGTACCTGTTCCATCTACCCACGCAGCTCTCCATCACTACCAAGGAGTACCTGCTGCTGTCCCTGGCCAAGCTGTCCACCAGGTTCACCACGCAGCCCAGCCAGGAGTATGTACCTGTTGCATCTACCCACGCAGCTCTCCATCACTACCAAGGAGTACCTGCTGCTGTCCCTGGCCAAGCTGTCCACCAGGTTCACCACGCAGCCCAGCCAGGAGTATGTACCTGTTCCATCTACCCACGCAGCTCTCCATCACTACCAAGGAGTACCTGCTGCTGTCCCTGGCCAAGCTGTCCACCAGGTTCACCACGCAGCCCAGCCAGGAGTATGTACCTGTTCCATCTACCCACGCAGCTCTCCATCACAACCGAGGAGTACTTGCAGATCCCTTGGATAAGGAGACCTTGAATCATGTTCAGGAAGTGAAACCTAAAGCTGCCCATTAATTGTATAAATGTGGAGCGAACTTAAAATCTACCAATAGAAATCAAATTATGTACGACAACTTCGTTCCCAAGGTTCTATTGGTGAATTTTGACCTCTTTCACCACTTTACCAATACACTCCGCATCAATAGAAATACTGATTTCTTAGATTATATGTGTATTATATAAGTGACTTATTCATAATTTTATTTCATTTATTGTTCTTCTTTTTCCAGCAAAATCCGAGTGATCATCGACACATTCGGATCACACATACACATTGAACTGCAACAGAGAGGAGTCGAACTATCACAACTATACAGGTAACAGAACATAAACTAGCTTTTAACTGAGATTATCATATTATCCAATTTAATATTAATTGAATAATTCAGCAATTAATCAAATACAGGAATTAACCCTGTTGGATGCCTAGACAAGCACAGTCGCTTGTGGCTAACGCAAAAAAAATGTATTGGGCACTGGTATGGCAGTCGTTGTGGAAAAACGAATGTCATCTTAGTAATTTTTTTTTGCCTTATCCCCTTTTTTGACCCTGGAAAAATGTGTTACGCATCATCACCCCACGCCCGGGGGCGCGGGGTGGTATATGGGACTCTCCCGCCGAAGATGGGCGCGGCGGGGATACCCACTAAAAACCTGGGGGTGTTCCTGCGGGACGCCATTATGCCGCGGTTACGCCGAAGCACTCGTCCGCGGCTTGATTAGGACCTGTGGTCTTTCAGTAAATAATAAATAAATATTTCAGGACATTAAACACAGCGCCACCTAACCCCAAGCTTAGCAACTTAATGCTTGTGTTATGGTGGTTAAGATAATGGATATAATAATAATATACCTACTTTTCTTTTGTAAATATGTACATACTTATAATAGATATCGAAAGCCACCCAGACCAGAAACAAATATCTGTGGATCACACAAACATTTGTCCCATGAACCCTTCTGCGTTGCAAGCGGATATTAGCCCACCGCGCCACAGAGGTCGTCAAAGAGAGAGGTTTCAAGTTCAGTGTTGGTTATTTGCAGACAATACGCGCATCTTCGCGGCGCGTTGTTAGAGCGTATGCCGGCGCTAGAAGCAGGAGCCGCGCGCATCGATTCCGAGCCTTCGCCCCCTCCCTCGCCGCACCCGCACCACACGCCCGACCAGGTACGCATATTATACCTATATTCATCATTGTCTTCCTGCCGGCTACGCCATGTTAAGGAGCGGGAAGACGGGAGACGAAGTAACAACACCGAGTGGCATGCAAAGACTGATTTATTCACAACTACCCTACCATAACATAATACTCTAATAACCAAAAAAAATAATATAAATCATCATCTACCTACACTTATACACTAGGTAGGGTCGGTACAACACGTTTTTCTCCTCCATTCTACTCTATCATTCGTCATATCTTCATCCACTTCCTTATTATTATTATTATTGGAGTTTAGTTCAAGGAGTTTTTGCCGCTTCGACCATTGCTGATCTTTTGTGACGCCCACTTGAGCTATAGTTCACTCCCTAAACCTGTAGCTTCTAAAATATTCAAGGGGGTGATTTGTTGTATCGCATCGGGGAGCATCATTTGTCGTCGTAGATGGATACTTCTGTTGAATATGACTGGGCTACAGAGGATGTGCATTGCGGTTTCCTCCTCCTCTTGCCAGAATCTGCAATCTGCCTTTTGGATAAGCCCCATGTTCATCATCTACTCCCTTAGCACGAATATCCTCTTTCACACAGTTCATTTAAATCTTTTTCGGATGCCCCCTTCCCGGATTTCCACTGTCGTATTGTATGGATCAGAATGCTGGGCTACGAAAGTTGCGGATGAAAGGAGAGTGCATGCAGCGGAGATGAGAATGAGGTGGATGTGTGGAGTGACAAGAATGGACAAAATCAGAAATGCGTATGTTACATACACCTAAATTATATGGGTGTTAACTACGTCTGTTTACCTTGTAATAGTAGACCTCCCATATAGATCCCAATGGGTCAACGTGTTGCTGGTTCATTTGCCAGCCCCCGTTAAAGAATAGTAGACCTCTATTATTTGGGACTGCAACAGGGTGAAGCCATCATCATCATCAGCCCACGTTCATCCACTGCTGGACATAGGCCTACCTGCAGGCACGTCCAACTTGGTCCTCCGTCTTCCTCCTCCACCCGCTCACCGCGACCTTCCGGATATCGTTACCCCATCTCGCCAAATGACGCCCTACACTAGGTACATTTGCCGAGACGCTGTTTCCACTCTAGAACACGTGTACCCCATCGGTTATTGGTTGTGCGACATTCATGTTGACTCTATTGGTCATACATATACTATAAATATGTAATTTTGCATTTAAGTGTAATAGCACTATGAACGCCTTGGGTATCTACCTGTAAGTTCATAGTTGTAACTTAATTGAATAAATAAATGTGACCAGCCCATTGCCACTTCAGCTTGCTAATCCTTTCGGATATGTCGGTAACTCTGGTTCTTTGGAACAGCTGGAACCCACAGATTTACACATGCCTTCCAAACAGGTTTATATTGCATATAATATGATTTTTCCTGTCAATACAATATTGTAATTTATCTCATATATTTCCAGGATGCGCTTCTAGACCTGATAATCGGGTCGGATCCCCTCACGAATGGAGACGTGGACCATCAACCGGCACAAGTGGAGACTACCAACAACAATACTAGCAGTAATGTATGTATTTTACTTACCCTTTTAAATAATGGTTATCAATTTATAAAGATAAAACAAATTTAAAAAATCAAACTGAAGAATCAATTCGGTAAAATTTAAAACCACCCGTGAAGTATACTTGATTTTCGGGATCAGAAAATCTTTATTTGTTTTAATAAATAATAATAATAATTTTGTTTGTTGTTTGTTTTGTTGATGCATATAACCCCTGTGGACCTTAAGAGCATGTAGTTGACCCAAGCGCAAATCTGTGATGTTCAAACATGAATTATTTTGAAAATACATATTTTAGAACGGTACTTTTACTCACAACTTTTAAAAGAACTTGTAATCTAATCAATTTATACAGAAAAACCCTTTTAGTTTTGACCGTTTTTAAATTACGTCAAGGTTAATGGATAAAGGTTTTATAGATTTACTTCTGAAGCAATGTTTGGACATGGGTATATCCAAATATACATGTCTTTATTAGAATCTAAAAAATTACTATTACTGGAAAGATCCTAAACTAGTATATTTATTAAGGAAAAGTTTGAATTATAGGTATTTCTTATTAAAATAAAATCATAAAGATGTGAAATTATCACGAAATTACTGTTTACAAAACATTTTTTTTTATACATGACTCTTTTATATTTACTCAAAATAATTACTTACCATTAAATAATAACATTTTTTTGATCAAATCGTATTTTTAAATTTACTTAAAATGTAATATTTATATTTTTGCCGAATTTTTCAAAATCACTATAAAACGAGGCCCGCGTCGGTTCTCGCTTCACTCGGGCCAGAGCCCTCTCAGAGAGTGGACGTATCGCTCCGCGCTCCAAATTATTCTCGTCGCTAACCCACACATATAGTGCGATTATAGTTGGACCGCAAAAATTGATACTCTATATAATAATAACGGATTTTTTTTTTGTCACATAATGTTATAGTACTTTAGTGTTTGTTGATATTAAAGTCCGTTTTATTACAAGCTTTTATTTACTTTCACCTGTCTGTTGTCTGTCTGTCCGTCTGTCTGTCTGTAATCAAATTTTGCAACTTTAATTTGACCCACTTCCCGGTGTCCGATTAAGCTGAAATTTTGTATGCATGTATAAATCGAATGACAAGGCAATATTTTGACATGGAGCTGATCTGATGATGGAACTGGAAGATGGCCATAGGATCTCCGTAATTAATGACGCAACCCCATCGAGTTTGGGCTCAAACGATTCGCCTTGACAAGTACTTTATGATGCTGGGTAGTAATAATAATAAAAGCTTGTTTTCAAAAAGTTTTATTTAAAATTTCACTTGTTTTACTTACATCTGTCTGTTGTCTGTCTGTCTATAATCAAATCTTGCAAGTTCAATTTGATCCACTTCCCGGATTCTGATTGAGCTGAAATTTTGCATGCATATTTGAATCGGATGACAATGCAATATTATTATGATATGGAGCTGATCTGATGATGGAGCTGAAAGGTGAACATAGGAATTCCGTAATTAAACGACGCAATTACATCGAGTTTGGGCTCATTTGATTCGTATTGACGAGTACTTTGATACTATATAATAACCTAGACACAGAGACAGACAGACAGACACGTCAAACTTATAACACCCCGTCGTTTTTGCGTCGGGGGTTAAACACTTATAACACCCCGTCGTTTTTGCGTCGGGGGTTAAAAACTTATAACACCCCGTCGTTTTTGCGTCGGGGGTTAAAAACTTATAACCCCCCGTCATTTTTGCGTCGGGGGTTAAACACTTATAACACCCCGTCGTTTTTGCGTCGGGGGTTAAACACTTATAACACCCGTCGTTTTTGCGTCGGGGGCTAAAAACTTATAACACCCCGTCGTTTGGATCATTCCCACTAGTTCCCCTTTTAGTTCCCTAGTGGATCTAGTTGGAACTTTTTTTCTCAGTAGTTCCCCTTTTTGAAAAGGGGATCTAGTGGGAATGATCACTTCTCAGTTGTTCCCCCTTTTTGGAACGAAGTTCCTCATCGCGCGTTATGAGGGGGAGAAGGGAGTGGGAGGGGAAGGGGAAGGGTGAAGGGGAGGGGAAGGGGGAGAAAGGAGGTTAGGGGGAAAAGGGAGGGGGAGGGGGAGAAGGGAGGGGGAAGTGGAGGGGAGGGGGAAGGTGGAAGGGGGAGAAGGGAGGGGGAGAAGGGGGGGAAGGGGGAGAAGGCAGGGGGAGGGATGAGGGGGGAGGAGGAGAAGGGAGGGGGTTACATATTTTGAAATCGCTGCGTTGAGGTTTTTTTTTAATTTTTAATTTAATACACTTGTTGCTATAGTAAGCTAGCTGTGCGGCGTGCGCATGTTTCTCTGTCTGTCTCTCTCTCTCTCTCTCTCTTATAGAAAGCAAGCCAGATATTTTCATTTCTATTTCGCATTGAACAGTGTGGTGTCGCGACGTTTATTTTTGTTGAGTGTATACAGGTTTTTTGTAAATAATAAATCGTGTAAATCGTGGGAACTTCGTTCCATCCGGGTGTCCCTTGACACCTCTCAAGTTTTTTAAAAATGTATGTGTTCTCCTATCTACTACAATATGTATCAGATAAATAAATACTCGTATTTGTACATCGAGTACCAGGACATCATGAACATGGAGATCTATCTATTATTATACTAGCTGCGACCCGCACTGTTACCCGCGGCACAGTTATTGCCGATAAAACTTGATTATAATAATTTTGGCCAAGTGGGGTTACGGCGTAGATTTTGGCCAAGTGTGATAACGGCGAAGATTTTTGCCAAGTGGGGTCGATGGCGAAGATAAGTACATGATAAGTACGCTGTCATGGAAGAGTCTTTCTGAGATATTGACATATCAAGTTTGACAGCTGTCATCTGAAGTTAGAAGTAGATTTCCTCAAGATCCTTCATTTCTTCCATGACAGCGTACTTATCATGTACTTATCTTTGCCATCGACCCCACTTGGCAAAAATCTTCGCCGTTATCACACTTGGCCAAAATCTACGCCGTAACCCCACTTGGCCAAAATTATTATAATCAAGTTTTATCGGCAATAACTGTGCCGCGGGTAACAGCGCGGGTCGCAGCTAGTATAATAATAAAAAACTTGAGAGGTGTCAAGAGACACCCGGATGGAACGAAGTTCCCACGATTTACACGATTTATTATTTACAAAAAACCTGTATACACTCAAAAGTCTACGTCGCAAAATGTCCCTTTCTCAAAATGTCCCTCGTTCGCAAATGGTCCCTTTAGCAAATGGTCCCTTTCGCAAATGGTCCCTTTCGCAAAATGTCCCTTTCGCAAACGGTCCCTTTCGCAAAATGTCCCTTTCGCAAATGGTCCCTTTCTCAAAATGTCCCTTTCGCAAATGGTCTCTTTCTCAAAATGTCCCTCGTTCGCAAATGGTCCCTTTCTCAAAATGTCCCTTTTGTCTGTAAGCTCGCTGGATGCAAAAATGACCTTTATGCAAATTTTCCATTTCAGATAAAAAAAAATGTTTTATATAAATACCTATATAAATTAAAAGCCAATAATAATAATATGAGTGAAATTGTGCTCTTAACTTATAATATAGTGAAACAATATACAAATTACCATTTTAATTACAATATTATAATACCTTTAACCTATCGATATACGAGTTGGTCGACCTAGGCGTACTTTCCTTGACCAAATAAATGTGGTTCTAAGGAAAGGCCAGGTCAAGAGTACCAAGAACCGGCGAGCGTGCATGAAGAATGTGATGAAAGTTGAGGAAGCGAAAGAGGTGTGTCAGGATCGTACCAAATGGAGGGAAATAGTCTCTGCCTACCCCAACGGGAACCAGGCGTGATTGTATGTATGTAACTTATCGATATTTAATCAGTTTAGATTAACCAAGTAACTCTATGGCAATTATGGTAGGTTTTTTATAACTAGGTACTAGGCATCCAGAAACTATAAGAGGTGTTTTCATATTATATAAATAAAATTTATTTATTAAATTGTTTCCTAAATTTCGAATTTAGCCTGCATTTAAATTATAATTTAATTTATATGATTTTTTAAATCTTTACCCAATTTTAAATTTGAAAAGACCTCTTAAAATTTCTGAACGCCTAGTACATATAGTCGGGCCGGCCTAAAAGGCCACATTTGACATTTCATGAAAATTCCCTTACAGGGTGTTCTAAAAAATTTACTATTTTTCGAAAATTGCTTTTATTTTTTAAATATATTAGTGTTGTAATGAATTTAGGAAAAAACCAATCTAACTCTATTAAAAGTAGAGTTATTAGAACTAGTAAAAGCAACGAAGCCGTCTCAGCCCCGGTATGTTATTGACAAGATAGCACTAGAACGTGGACACGAGGTCATCCGTTTGCCACCCTATCATTGTCAATACAATGCCATAGAGATGATTTGGGCACAAATAAAAGGCCATGCCGCGCGCAATAATACCAAGCCACCCTTTAGTACCACAAAAATGCTGACCCTTTTAAAAAACGCATGTGCAGACGTAACTGTGGAAAATTGGAAAAAAGTAGTAGAAAAAACAAAGAATATAATATCAACCGATTTTAAACGGGATATAGGTGTAATAGACAATGTTGTTCAAAACAAATTAATAATACCCCTAAGTACGGACAGCAGCAGTGATGACGATAGTTGTAGTGATTAGTGATTGTCCCAAAAAATAAATGTCAATGGCTCGAGGTGTTGCTGAAGTTTCCAGCCCCCTTTTTTGTTGCCCAAAATAAGCTGATTAAGATCGAAAAAACCCCTCTTGTACCTCTTCTGGCAGTAAGGAAGGGGGGGTAAAGGGGCCGCTCCACCCTGCTTCATTTAATCAACTCTGGGAGATCATGTAGAGCCACGAGGAAAATTTCGGTGTCAATTTCGGATAAGCCGATGGTATAGATTTCATTTCTGATATAAAACAACGGTATTTGTGGCATTATGTTTAACAAAAAAAACCTAAAAATAAAAAAAAAAACTTAATTTTTGTTTCAAGTCATTGTTTATTTTTAAACTATAAAAAATATGTTATACACCATTTCGTGGCGGCGTGGCGATTTTAGGTTCAAACATAGCTAAGAACATTCCCGACTAATATTATTAATCTTAAAAATGAAAAAATAAACAAACTTCATTAATCCGTTCGGCAACGATGCCACAGACAGATACGCAAACAGACAGACAAACAAACACGTCAAACTTATAACACCCCACCGTTTTTGCGTTGGGGGTTAAAAACTTTAGATGAATAAATAGGACATCCTATACAAGGTCACGTCAATCAGTTTTTGTTTTTAAAACAATAAGAATGCTACCCAATAAAATGGCGAAATCGAAATTTGAAATGTAGAATCGAATGCAATTATAACTTGGATTGAATATTTGATCTGAAATAAATAACTATATTGCGATTAAAATAAAATTCATTGTTAATATTGTGATTATATTATAGTAAAATATAATGTAATTAAAATAAAATTGTGTAATGTATAGAGAATAAACATATTTTTTATTACAGGTTTTTTTTTTTTACTCGTGAGATGTTTCTGGCAAAACTAGCCCATGACGCCATTACATGTTTACAACCAAAACCTATTAAAATTAAAATTAATTAGACTTTATGAATGTTTTCATAAAACTGTATTCGATTCCAACGTGTTTGAAGATCGTATCGATTCATATCCTGTAATCGAAATAAACAATGTCCCAACACTAGTAAGCTATGACTGACATCTGTCAAATGTGGCCTTTTAGGCCGGCCCGACTATAGTATCTCATAAGTTATAAATAAAACCTTACCTAGATTGTTATAGAGTAACTTGGTTAATCGAAACTGATTAAATATCGATAAGTGAAAGGTATATTATAATTAAAATGGTAATTTGTATATGTTTTACCAATTTAAGAGAATCGTCCATCGTTCATTATAACAATTTAAGAGTCTCTATTTTACTCATTATTATTTGCTTTTAATTTATATAGGTATTCATATAAAACATTTTTTTTATCTGAAATGGAAAATTTGCATAAGGGTCATTTTTGCATCCAGCGAGCTTACAGACAAAAGGGACATTTTGCGAAAGGGACCATTTGCGAACGAGGGACATTTTGAGAAAGGGACCATTTGCGAAAGGGACATTTTGAGAAAGGGACCATTTGCGAAAGGGACATTTTGCGAAAGGGACCGTTTGCGAAAGGGACATTTTGCGAAAGGGACCATTTGCGAAAGGGACATTTTGCGAAAGGGACCATTTGCGAACGAGGGACATTTTGAGAAAGGGACATTTTGCGACGTAGCCACTCAAAATAATCGTCGCGACACCACACTGTTCAATGCGAAATAGAAATGAAAATATCTGGCTTGCTTTCTATAAGAGAGAGAGAGAGACAGAGAAACATGCGCACGCCGCACAGCTAGCTTACTATAGCAACAAGTGAATTAAATTAAAAATTTAAAAATAACCCCCAACGCAGCGCGTTCAAAATATGTAATTAGCGGTTTTTTGGTGGCGGCCATCTTAAATTTTAAATTTATCATAGTGCGTTGTGTTCTACTAGTTAAGCCCCCCCATCCCCCTCCCCCATCCCTCATTCCCCTCCCCCTCACATCCCCCCATCACCCCCCATCCGCCCTCATCCCTCCTATTCCCCCCTTCATCCCCATCCCCCTCCCCTTCCCTCACCCCTCCCCATTCCCCTCACCCCTCCCCTTTCCCATCCCCTTACCCTCCCCTCCCCCTTCTCCCCTCCCCTCCCATTCCCTCCCATCCCCTCCCCTTCACCCTCCAATTCCCCCTCTCCCTTCCCCCTCCCCTTCTCCCTCACCATCCCTCCTCCCCTCTCCCTTTCCACTCCCCTTTCCTCTTCCCCCTCCCACTTCCCCCTCCCACTTTACCCCTCCCCACCCTTCCCCCTGCCCCCCTCACTCCCCCTTCCCCCTCACCTCCCTCCCTCCCCCTACCCCTTCACCCCTCCCCCTCTCTTCCCCCTGCCTCCTCCCCTCCCCCTCCCCTCTTTTCAAAAAAGGGGAACTACTGAGAAAAGAAGTTCCCACTAGATCCACTAGGGAACTAAAAGGGAATGATCCGTCGTTTTTGCGTCGGGGTTAAAAAATTATAACACCCCGTCGTTTTTGCGTCGGGGGTTAAACACTTATAACACCCCGTCGTTTTTGCGTTGGGGGTTAAACACTTATAACACCCCGTCGTTTTTGCGTCGGGGGTTAAAAACTTATAACTTCCCGTAATTTTTGCGTCGGGGGTTAAAAACTTATAACACCCCGTCGTTTTTGCGTCGGGGGTTAAAAACTTATAACACTCCGTCGTTTTTGCGTCGGGGGTTAAAACTTTAATACCTACATATTGACTTAATGATTTCAACAAATAACTTGCATTGCATAGGATCAAGAATCAAGACATTTTATTCCAAGCGACTACATGTTATATTACTCGGCCGCGTAAGTGATGCATTGGTGTGCGTCGCGCTCAGCTAATATACCTAAACTTGAACGGGCTTCCCTCACTATAAATCCTCTTAAATCAACATTTCTTATGTATGTTCATGGATTGAACCGATTTTTATATATTTTTTTCATTTGAATCGAACCATCATTATAATTTGATGGAAATCGGTCGAAGGGTTGCCAGATTACACAAAATCGCCAAAACAAGGCGGGGTGTGAGGGACAGTTTGCTGTAGAAACTCTTTGGTTCACATGTATTCATCGTCATATAACATTGTCCAGGACATCCTAGACCTGCTAAGCGGTCTGGACCTAACTCCGAGTCCTGCGCCTGCGTCGTTAGAGAACAACAACGTGTCGATGCCGGCGCCCGCCGCCATGTTGCTCGACGGACTGTTCGCGGCACCCACGCCACCGCCCTTACAAGGTAACATACATTTTTATAATACACATTATAATAGAATTTATTGATTGAATCCATCAAATGTAATTAATGAATTTAATTTAATATTTGCATAAAATTGTTCTAATTCCTAATATTAATAGTAATCTATTGTAATTTAATTGTCCTACGCCTGAAAAGGCAGATTTGAGCTGATCTTTGTTTATAATTTAGAACTGTATCTGTACCTTAAATCTAAGGAATAAATGATTTATGATTATGATTGCCAAAAAAGGATCTTGACAGACAGACGAACGGACGGACGGACAACAAAGTGATCATATAAGGGTTCCGTTTTTTCCTTTTGAGGTACGGAACCCTAAAAAGAACAGAACAATACAATTTTGCTTATATATGTAAGTATAACATACAGTGAGATGTCCTTAATGCTAACCAGTTTAATTAATTGCCGTGAGACTCAAACTAAGCTCAATTAAGGCTTATCTTGAGCCTCAGATTTCTATCATAAGAAGGGCCATTGTGAAATCCTGGGTGACATTAAACTGATTTATGGACAGTGTTATCTCTTAACATCAGGAGACCGTCTGCTGGTCTTCTTACTTCTTTGCGTCTTAAAAATAGACCATGTTTCGAAGCTCATAGCTAGACAACGGTTGGAGGTAGATAAAAAGTGTAAAGGCCAAATTTGAAGAGAATTTTATTAGGTTTCATAATGTAGTACAACAAAATATCGTACGACCCACATTTTTGGATATATAAGCAAAAAACCTAAAAATGGGACCTTCTTCGGCCTCCCCCCTCGGGTTCACCTTGGAGGGATGGGGACTTTTTATCTCCTAACTAGTCCAAACAAAGTTAGTTTTTCTGGTTTCGACTTTTCGATCCACACGCCCCTTTGAGCATTGACTGGACTAGTAATAATAGAGCATGACTGTGTATTGCAGAGTTGCCATCAGTGACGGCGCTGGACAAGGACGGCGTGCGCATCATCCTGAGCATCGAGCGCGGCGGCGACACCGTCACACTCACCATGCGGGCCTCCAGCGAGCGCACGCTCACTGACTTCCTGTTCCAGTGCGCCGTGCCTAGGGTGAGGGACGGTTACTGTTCAACTAGGGACGGTGCTGGACAAGGGCGGCGACACCGTCACACTCACCATGCGGGCCTCCAGCGAGCGCACGCTCACTGACTTCCTGTTCCAGTGCGCCGTGCCTAGGGTGAGGGACGGTTACTGTTCAACTAGGGACGGTGCTGGACAAGGGCGGCGACACCGTCACACTCACCATGCGGGCCTCCAGCGAGCGCACGCTCACTGACTTCCTGTTCCAGTGCGCCGTGCCTAGGGTGAGGGACGGTTACTGTTCAACTAGGGACGGTGCTGGACAAGGGCGGCGACACCGTCACACTCACCATGCGGGCCTCCAGCGAGCGCACGCTCACTGACTTCCTGTTCCAGTGCGCCGTGCCTAGGGTGAGGGACGGTTACTGTTCAACTAGGGACGGTGCTGGACAAGGGCGGCGACACCGTCACACTCACCATGCGGGCCTCCAGCGAGCGCACGCTCACTGACTTCCTGTTCCAGTGCGCCGTGCCTAGGGTGAGGGACGTTTACTGTTCAACTAGGGACGGTGCTGGACAAGGGCGGCGACACCGTCACACTCACCATGCGGGCCTCCAGCGAGCGCACGCTCACTGACTTCCTGTTCCAGTGCGCCGTGCCTAGGGTGAGGGACGTTTACTGTTCAACTAGGGACGGTGCTGGACAAGGGCGGCGACACCGTCACACTCACCATGCGGGCCTCCAGCGAGCGCACGCTCACTGACTTCCTGTTCCAGTGCGCCGTGCCTAGGGTGAGGGACGTTTACTGTTCAACTAGGGACGGTGCTGGACAAGGGCGGCGACACCGTCACACTCACCATGCGGGCCTCCAGCGAGCGCACGCTCACTGACTTCCTGTTCCAGTGCGCCGTGCCTAGGGTGAGGGACGTTTACTGTTCAACTAGGGACGGTGCTGGACAAGGGCGGCGACACCGTCACACTCACCATGCGGGCCTCCAGCGAGCGCACGCTCACTGACTTCCTGTTCCAGTGCGCCGTGCCTAGGGTGAGGGACGTTTACTGTTCAACTAGGGACGGTGCTGGACAAGGGCGGCGACACCGTCACACTCACCATGCGGGCCTCCAGCGAGCGCACGCTCACTGACTTCCTGTTCCAGTGCGCCGTGCCTAGGGTGAGGGACGTTTACTGTTCAACTAGGGACGGTGCTGGACAAGGGCGGCGACACCGTCACACTCACCATGCGGGCCTCCAGCGAGCGCACGCTCACTGACTTCCTGTTCCAGTGCGCCGTGCCTAGGGTGAGGGACGTTTACTGTTCAACTAGGGACGGTGCTGGACAAGGGCGGCGACACCGTCACACTCACCATGCGGGCCTCCAGCGAGCGCACGCTCACTGACTTCCTGTTCCAGTGCGCCGTGCCTAGGGTGAGGGACGGTTACTGTTCAACTAGGGACGGTGCTGGACAAGGGCGGCGACACCGTCACACTCACCATGCGGGCCTCCAGCGAGCGCACGCTCACTGACTTCCTGTTCCAGTGCGCCGTGCCTAGGGTGAGGGACGTTTACTGTTCAACTAGGGACGGTGCTGGACAAGGGCGGCGACACCGTCACACTCACCATGCGGGCCTCCAGCGAGCGCACGCTCACTGACATCCTGTTCCAGTGCGCCGTGTTTAAAATTAAAAAAAGTAAAATAAGTCATCAAAGTACCAACAATGTGCGGTCATGACTGAAGGCCAATTTGCATATTTAATGTTCCCCTAGATGTCCTCCCTTCTCATAAGACAAATATAAACTGAAATATATGATTGTTTCCAGACCCTTCAACTGGACATGATGTCGCCGTCGGGCACCACTCTTTTGCCGCACTCAGAGATCACACAAATACTTAAAATTAATAACCCATCCAGAGTAAGTCACATTTACGTTTTACTCACATATTTATTCTCTAAAATTGAGTTTTTTTAAATTATTGTCTTAATAACAGTGAGAAAAGAAAAAGTTTCATAGAATAAAATTAGATTTGAATATCCAAAGATATCATTATATAGAAAAAACTGCCTTACATCAAGTGAAAGTGTGTCTAGATTAGCTTTCCTTTTTAATTTTGATATCCGAGTGACGAGTATATCTGTCAACGGAAAATAACAAGATTCGTAAGTTTATAAATTTCCTAGGAAACTTTCGTAGGATTCCAAAATTGTAGTATTTTACGCCCACATTTTTTGCAAATTGATAAACTTACCAAACTCACTTGTGAAATAATTAGTTATGATCTCGTTTGTAATATTTTTTTGTGATCGACTTTTTGTCGCAAAAAAAATAGGTAGGTACATTTTCTTGCTTTCTTTTTTTCTTTAGCAGATATTATATTATATTTTTCCTGTGGCTTTAATCTTTTTTACATAATAACTATGATTCGTTCCATTGCAGACACCGCTCCGGCTTCGGATACGAGTATCATACAACTTGAACGGCGCGGCCGTGCTCGAGCAGTGCGAGGTCAACAGCTTCCCCGCCGACCTGTTCAACTGACGGGGGCTGGGGCTCCGTCTGAGGCACACCGCACTCGCATACTAGGGGACTAATGGAAGACTTCTAGGGGACTAACGGGAGACTTCTAGGGGACTAACGGGATACACCTAGGGGACTAACGGGAGACTTTTAGGGGACTAACGGGAGACTTTTAGGGGACTAACGGGAGACTTCTAGGGGACTGACGGGAGACTTCTAGGGGACTAACGGGACACTTCTAGGGGAATTGGGATGTTGATTAAAAACTTTTTTGTCCATAATGTAGATCATTGAAAAATATTGCACACGTATTTTTTTATTTGTAAATCTGATAAAAAACGTGAGAGATACAACGCTTTAAAATTGCTTGATCGTGACGTCACACCGCTCAATCTAGTATACTTTTGTTTAGTGGTGTGACGTCACGCGTCCCAACACAGAATCTTATAAGCGTTATATCTCAGCCATTTTTTATTTTATTTGCAAGAAAAAATATATGTATTGAATATTTTTTTATTATTAAAAATACGGACTAATTTTAAAAACTCTAATAGTATTTTAAAATTTTTGACTTTGTCAACATCCCTATTAGGCAGTACTTTGCTCATATACATCATAAAATATTATATTTTATGCGAAATTATGACCGTGTTCCGCCACGATGTTCAGCCATGGAGGTATTTATCCCGCCTTATAGGTATAGTCTGCTGCCATCTACGGCCGCAGCGTCGCTTGACATGATAGATCGTGGTCAAATGCTAATCTATAACAAATTAAAAAAATACTAGGAGCAAAATCATATTGATATAATGTAATTGATAATGGACTCTTTGGTGTTTGCGTTTTATTTAGATAACGGGTACTAAGCACAGGTAACCACGCCGAAGGTATGGCCCACCCATGATCCCGATTAAAATTAGCATAGCGACCGATTTCGATGGCCTTAAATTTCCGCGTCATGAAAAACCTATATGTGACAAGAAACAGTTTATTTTCAAGTTAAAAAACTGCCTTCGTAACATCTCCCATCAATAAATCCTTAAATCGGTTCACTAGAAGTCTCCAAGTTTACCCGTAACACATCATCTAAGCGTTAATTCGTGTGTGCTCAAAAATCTATGGACTTGAAGTGTTTTACTTTCGATCGGAGTGAATAGTGAAGTGTTATTTCATCGCTTTATCATGCAGACAAAAGGTACTAATTTTATTTTTTGACTCCAAGGTTCTGAAGACTGAATGTCCCTTGAACACCCGGAAATTGATGATTTCTAGAGATTTGTAAACATTCCACTTAGATAAGATGAGACTAGATTAGTCTGCAATGTAGGGCCCAATGGAAAGTTAATTTTAGGGAAAATCTCATCAGAATTGTTTGGAAATTCATTCGACAAATTAATATGGAGAAAAATACTCTGATTTATTACCAAACGCGAACTTAAATAAATTAAATAATAATTAAATAAATAAATATTTCAGGACGTTTCACACAGCGCCACCTAACCCCAAACTAAGCAACTTAATGCTTGTAATATGGTGGTTAGGATAACGGATATAATACTTATATACTTTTCTTTTGTAAATACATACTTATAATAGATATTGAAAAACCACCCAGACCAGAAACAAATACCTGTGGATCACACAAACATTTCTCCCAAGCGGGAATCGAACCCGCAACCTTCTTACTTAGGATAGTACTAGGATTAATTCATATCAATAACAAATTGACATGGTTTAGTCCTGGTACAATCGTAAGTCCACGTTTTGTAATAACACGGTTTAAGTCAAGCTGTCTTTTCATGGCATTTTCTTTCGGCCGAGACATCAGTATTTTATTAGTTATGAGATTGTTTCTCAAAAACTTCGCAAAGAATTAGTTCTACGAGCGATAGTTGCTTTGGTATTTTCCAATACAAACTGATTTTCAGAAAATTACTTGTGGAACCAACTTCTTATATTTTATTCAAGGTTTTTCCGACTTCGAACCTTAGTATTTTTACTTACTGACTAAAACAATAATATTGTTCTTTTGTCAATTTAAATGGTTATTAAATATCAGACGTAATTTCCTGTAAAACACTTTGAAAAATCTATTGTTAATAATATTTTAACTGTCTAACATTCCCGAATTTAAAATGCCGTCGCAACATAGATATTTCATCTTTAAAAATGTATTTAATAACTCGCCCGCGTGTAAATATCTTACCGAAATTGTAACTAAATGGAGGGCTGAACGGATTGTACTTAATATATTATTACATACACTGTTAATATAATTTTGTGTGATATCGCACTGTTTAGTATGTAAACAGAAAATAATGGAAATGTATAAAATTAGTCATGATTTTATTGTAATGACTCTGTTGAGCTAAACTATTATTTTTATATGATGTGTAAGAATCATATCAAATGTAGAAATACAGATCTCTAGACTACCTCCACGAGCGAGTTTACCGCGACAAAACGATATCAACCAATTTGAAATAAAAAAGTACTGGAATGGTTATTGTCGTTATTTGATTTTTTACAAAGATTGTCATCCCAGTACATTTTTAGCGTTACCCGCAAGCGTTATGCACGTCTGTGGGCCAAGCACAAACGTTTCGTAGACTTGTCTTGCTGTCAAGTCAAACTGTCATCCCATACATTGTACTTTTGTGAATGTATAGGATGTCAGTTTGACTTGACAGCAAGACAAGTCTACGCATTGTCCATGCTAGATGGGCTGGTGGCAGATTTGTCGCGATACACAAGCTCGTGGGAAAGGCGCCTTACGATTATTACATATTGGCTCATCAGTACATAGTTTATATTACTATTTTATATATTTTTAAATAGATAATGTGAATCTAGTTTGTAGCATATTCCTTATTATGCATTTTGTTAAGGTATGAGATTTGTTAAACGCTCGAAAAGTTGAAAATGTTATTTAGTATGTTCCTGAGCGGCTGAGCGTAGGGTTCCGTATATTCTGATATAATTCATCTTTATAAGTAAATGTTAAATTTATACTCTAAAACAAGGTTATTTTTTGGGATTTTATGTGAACATGAAATTATTTTGCAAAACATAGAAATTAGTTTATTTTATTTAAACAACTAAGCACATAAAAATTAGGCGTTAAGTAGAACACAAATGAATAGAACATGCACACATTTTTAAGTTATATTTTTCATGAAAGAACTTACATTGAATTCTTCTGTAAAGTCATCATGAGATGTAGCAAAAAATCATTCAGAGCTTACAAAATTTTATGACTTCTAATTTTGCCTGTAGCCCTAAATATTCCTGTTATTAAATATATAAAATGTATGTATGTAAACATTATTTTTAATAATTTTCCATTTAATATACAAGAGCTTGGCGAATCATATTGTATGTATAGCGTAATTTGGTGCTTCATTTGATTGTATCTGATTAATTAGAAGGCCCTCCACAACGTGAGATGGATTTTGTGTATAACTAAAGCTATGTGAGAGATGTACATAATGGATTATAATGATTTTATGTAAATTGGTTAATAAATATTTGAGAATGTTTATATAATCAAATTATTGGTTTTATTTCTTTTTACTTTACCTATCCCCCATATCTGCAATCAACCGATTTTAATTAATAATAAGTATAATATCTACTATATTACTCTATGTGTACTAAGTAT
Organism: Hemithea aestivaria; assembly: GCA_947507615.1. NCBI lineage: Eukaryota > Metazoa > Arthropoda > Insecta > Lepidoptera > Geometridae > Hemithea > Hemithea aestivaria. Next base: position 15,674,220 of record OX382331.1, read on the forward strand.
TTTTATTCTATTTCCATGCACTGCTAATGCAAAACTAAAGAATTTGTCTCGAGATATCTGAAATGGCTGATCAAAAATTTATAAACATAGGCGGATTTAGGGGGGGGCAGGGGGCCAAGGCACCTTGGCCCTTAGGGGGGGCCCTAGAAAAAATCCTGGATTCGCCCATGCTTATAAACAATAATAAATATAAAAGAACAATATCAGGGATACATATTTATTAAGTAAAGAGACAAATTACAACTAAGCACTATAAACAAAATCACTCTATCATAGGTGTGGGTGCGCTTGGCCGGCCGCTCACACTGTTGAACAAGCGATCTTTGATCATCTGCGCCATGAGGCCGTGGATCACCTCTATGGTAGTCTTGCAAGCGTCCTTGGTCGCTTTGCCGAGCTTGTCCTCTGTTCGCTTCTCGTGGGGATCGGCGCCGGCAACTATGAACCCACCACGACCTGAAATGAAATAGAGTTGCAAAATTTATACTGGACATACTTATGACTTATGATACTTTATTGCATACCAAAATACAAGAAATAGTTATGAACGTAATATGACAAACATAAAACTAGAGGTAAACAATCGGCGGTCTTATCGCATAAAGCAATCTCTTACAGACAACCTGGTTGGAAGGGAATTTAAGAGGGTTTTTTAGTAGAATGATAGATCTCTGGTTCTGTTTTGTGGCCTGTATTCCGCAATAAGGCCCCACGGCCAGTGCCGGCGTTAGGGTAGGGCGCGGTTGGGCGACCGCCCAGGGCGCCGGATAAAAGGGGCGCCACAGGCTCTATAATGGGGCGCCCGTGGCGCCCCATTCGTTCTGAACAATTCAATATTTCTCGGTGCTCGTAGCGAGCTGCTCGCGCTTTTATAAGAACATTTAGTTTCTTTGTCACTCGAAGGAAGATAAACGCACATAATTCGTGCTGAAAAATTCAAAATTTTCTCGGCGCTCGCAGCGAGCTGCTCGCGCTTTTATAAATGAGAAAATTTACTTTCTTTGCCATTCGAAGCAAGCTTAATGCACAGCATTTGTGCTGAACAAAATCTAAATTTTCTCGGCGCTCGCAGCGAGCTGCTCGCGCTTTTATAAATAAGAATACTTATTAAGTTTCTTTGCTGTTCGGAGCAAGCTAAACGCACGACATTCGTACTGAATAATTCAAAATTTTCTCGGCGCTCCCAGCGAGCTGCTCGCGCTATTATAAATGAGAACATTTACTTTCTTTGCCACTCGAAGCAAGCTTAACGCACAACATTCGTGTTGAAAAAATCTAAATTTTCGCGCCGCTCGCAGCGAGCTGCTCGCGCTTTTATATATAAAAATACTTATTTAGTTTCTTTGCCACTCGAAGCAAGCTAAACGCACATCATTCGTGTTGAAAAAATCTAAATTTTCGCGGCGCTCGCAGCGAGCTGCTCGCGCTTTTATAAATAGGAAAACTTATTTAGTTTCTTTGCCACTCGAAGCAAGCTAAACGCACATCATTCGTGCTGAAAAATTCAAAATTTTCTCGGAGCTCTGGAATTTTTTCCTTTTTCGTTTTTAGTATGGGTTTGATTTGCTTTATAGGGGGCGCCGTAGAAATCTCGCCCAGGGCGCTGGTAATGTTAAAACCGGCCCTGCCCACGGCCCATTTTGCGTGCAAAAGATAGATGAAATGAAATGAAATTATTATTTATTAGTGATAAAAACGACTTAACATCAATTACATTTATCACAGTCAGAAAAAAGATATTGACAATACAAATAATAACAGGACCAAATATATTTTATACGCACATTTGTAGGTGACAAAATAAAAAGTAAATGTAAAATTCAAATAATTAAATAAATGTCAATATAGTAAACACAAGAAATAAAATAATTAAATGTCAAAAATGATAAAAGATGTCAATTGAATGTTCAAAACTAATCATTATCGCTGTCACTGGAGTCCGAACCACCAGTGTCACTCCACTGATCACACAGATTTTCACAATATTTTATGACAGCTGGTATCAGCGTTGACCACTTATCAAAGGCAAAATCAAGATCAGTTTTGGTATCGCGCAGTGCATTGAGGTGGCGCAGAGGTCGGACTAACGGAGACTTCGCACGTGCAACCGTGCGACCCGCATCAACAAAGAATAGCTTGTGCTGTTTAGCTGGTCCACGCCTTGAAACCGGAGCCTCCATGTCGTTAGGTATGGACAAAACGCATACCTGATTGTGCAAGGCAGTACAGTCGATCAATCCTCTCAACATTTTGAGGCATGTAGTGATTTTGGGGGGTAGTGGCAGCTGTAGGGGGGTAGTGGCAGCTCGCGTCCGTAGGAGTCCCACCTTTCCGAAGGCCCACCCTACACGTGCCCCCTGGGTGGTGCGAAATGAGCTGCCAACGCCGAGCACGGGCGGCGGTAAATAACCCGTAGGCCACCACAGGCCTTGAGGGGGTAAATCCCCTCAAATAGTGTGGACTTGGTGCCTTGGGAAAGCAACAAAGTATAAATTTCCTGAAACTTTGGGAAGACAACCCAAACCAAAAAAAATCACAACTATAGAAGCAAAGCAAAAAGAGAGTTTACCCCAGGAGGGTACCAGGAGCGCTAGCACTGGAGAATCCCTCCCTGAGCCCAGCTCAGGCTGCCCCACGTATTCTGGGGGGGGCAATGTTTTGCAACACATGGATCTCCAAAAACCAACAAACAAGACGACATTGGTCCAACAAGTATTTCACCCAGGCTTATCCAACAGACAAAGATCTGCATCACTCAGTGACACCGGCGAAATAGACTCAAACGCACAATGGCAACGAATGCCAACACAGAAGCGCAATCACTCACCTGAGGACAATGATGCCAGAAAGAATCAGGCAAAGAGAACACAAAACCGACAACAACTGGCGAACAAGATGAGAGGCATTACAACTAACCCTGTTCAGGACATTAACCTTATCTCACAAACAGCACCAGTTGACACCAGTAACCGTTTCTCTCTACTAGATGTTGACGTCAAAGATCAGGAAACAGTAAAACGGACACCAAAACCTCCAGCAATCATTCTATATGGTATAAAAGACCTCAGCAAACTAACCCAACTTATTGAAGAAGTTATAGACATAAAGGACTTTACCTATAAAGCAGTTTCTGGAAACAAAATTGTTATATCAACAAACACTGTTGACGCATACAAAACTATGATAGGGAGAATTAGAGAAAAAGGATTAATAGGGTATACCTTTACCCGAAAAGATCAAAAATGTGTAAGGTTTGTTATCAAACACCTTCATTATAGCACACCTAAAGAAGAAATAATAACTGCTATAGAAAAAACCGGGAATACTGTTCAAGGAGAAATTGTTACTGCTCGAAAACCGGGAACAAAGGAGCAGTTAATACATTCTTCGTAAATATCGTACCTCACGAAAACAACAAAAACATTAAAGACATAAGAGTCATTTATAACCAAAGAGTACTTATAGAAGACCCAAAAAGAAAAAACGCAATTGTTCAGTGCAAGAGATGCCAAAAATATGGACATAGTAAAAATAACTGCATGCGACCTTACAGATGCGTGAAATGTGCAGGGGAACATGAAACCACCAAGTGTACCCAAGATAGAAATACTCCAGCTGTATGTGCACTCTGTTCAGGAAGTCATCCAGCGAGCTATAAAGGCTGCCAAGTATACAGAGAACTACTGTCTAAGAAAAACTTGGCCAATAAACCAAGACCCCGCCAACCCATGAATACTGCCCAACAGCACAGGACTCCCGTGAACAACTTTGTCACTACACCGATAATGTTCTCTCCTTGCTCCGAAGAAGCCTCAAATAGTCAACATACTATTAAGCAAATGCCTAACCTCAATCTTGACGAAGAAAAAATTGACGAACATGAACAATATAGTGTAATTCTAAAGAAACCACAAAAGAAACCCCAACCAACAATACAAAAAAATATAGCAGATTTGACACAAAACTTAAAAACCGACATAGTAAGAACAAAACAGACAGGTACCAAAAATATTATCAAAGAAAATGTACAACACAATGCTCGACAGCCGGGGCCAGTCTGAGAACACTATGTTAAACCAAGTAGGCCATAAGCCACAAAGAACACAACGAAGATTATTAGAATCTGAAAATAATTCGCAAGAACTTAACCATAGAAATCTAGAAGAACTTATATTCTCACAGGCAGAAAGAATTGACATGCTGATTAATCAGCTAAGCACCTTGACAAACCTACTGGTCACACTCGTCAGTAAACTTTCATAATGTTTTCTTTAAGAATTGCAGCATGGAACATAAATGGTATAATGCCAAACCAACAGGAATTAGACATCTTATTAAAAATTAACAAAATTGACATTGCCCTAATCTCTGAGACCCATCTTAATGATCAGAAAAAAATCCAATTACATAACTACAAAACATACTACACCAACCACCCAGACGGCACCTCACACGGTGGCTCAGCTGTTATTGTAAAAGACAACATAAAACACTACCTTCATAGCCAATTTCAAGAGGATTGGATGCAATCCACAACAGTTACTATCTGTGAGAAAAGTGGCCCAATTAATGTAAGCGCCGTCTACTGTCCACCGAAACATAATCCCAAGCAGCATACTTTCGACCGCTACTTTCAAAGTCTGGGAAGCAGATTCATAAGTGGTGGAGATTGGAATTGCAAACATACTAGCTGGGGTTCCAGATTGACAACCACCAAGGGGCGTGAACTTAAAAAGTGCGTTGACCATCTTAAACTTGCCACATTAGGAACTAATGAACCCACCTATTGGCCAACAGATGTTAACAAAACCCCCGACCTAGTTGACTTCTTCGTAATCAAGGGACTTTCAGAAATGTACTTTGACGTGGTTTCTTCCCTGGACTCTGTATCGGATCATACACCTATCATAGCGACATTTAGTGCGACGATAATTAGCAAACCTCGAATGCCAACGTTATATAATCACAAAACAGATTGGGAAGCATTTGCTAGATATCTTAACAACGAAACAGAGCTCAGGGTGAAACTTAAAACAGAGGAAGACATAGACGAAGCGACCTTCTACATTACAAACCTCATACAGGTCGCTGCGTGGCGAGCTACTCCGACTCTAAATGACAGCCATGCAACTAAAAATAATGTTCCTCTGGAAATACGAAAAAAGTTAGCAGTAAAGCGGAAGCTACGAAGACAACTACAACAAAGTAGATCACGCACAGACATAGCAAAATATAATAAAGCATCCAGAGAACTTAAAGATCTAATAAAAGACAATGAAAATGAAACATTTCAACATAAGCTATCAACATTGTCGTCTCGAAAAAATTACAATTATTCATTATGGAAAATCACAAAAGATTTCAAAAGGCCACAAAATCACATCCCACCAATAAGGTTAAACACCGATGAGCCATGGGCTAGAAGTGGCAAGGACAAAGCCGAGCTCTTTGCTAAGCATCTTAGTGAAATCTTCACCCCTAACAACTCTTCTATGGGGGAATTCGAGGACGAAGTAGATCGCATGATCAATAGTGATCAGCAACTATCACCACCCCTGAGACTCGTCACTCCCAGGGAATTAAAAATAATAATCAAGAACCTAGAGAACAAAAAAGCACCAGGATTTGACCTTATTACGGGGGAAGTTTTGAAACAACTGCCAAAAAAGACCATGGTATTCTTGACGGTATTATTTAATGCAATCCTAAGAATACATTACTACCCCAAACTGTGGAAGGTCTCTCAAATATGCATGATTGCAAAACCTGGAAAGCCAGCTACTGAACCTAGCTCGTATAGACCGATAAGCCTACTTCCAATCTTGTCAAAGGTCTTTGAAAAGGTCCTGCTGCAAAGACTAAAACCAGTTTTAGAAGAAAACAAAACCATCCCGGACCATCAGTTTGGTTTTAGAGAGAAACATGCAACCGTAGAGCAAGTACATAGAGTAGTCCAAACAATCAGGCAATCACTCGAAAAAAAGGAATACTGCTCTGCTGTTTTCATAGATATAAAACAAGCATTTGATAGAGTCTGGCATAAGGGTCTTATCTATAAACTGAAAACACAACTTCCAAACACATTCTACATGATTTTAAAATCGTATCTGAAAGAAAGAAAGTTTCAAGTGAAATATGGCGAAGACTACTCTGAACTATATCCCATTAGAGCATCCGTACCACAGGGTTCAGTTTTGGGCCCAGTGTTGTATTCCATATACACGGCAGATCTGCCTGAGACACAGGGAGTAGTAACAGCAACATATGCCGACGACACTGCATGTCTTTCAAGCGACACGGATCCAATTAAAGCATCTGAAAAGCTACAAATCCAGCTAGATAAAATAGACTTGTGGTTACAGAAATGGAGAATAAAACCAAGTGTCTCCAAATCAACCCAAGTAACGTTTGCACTTCGAAAAGGAGACTGCGGACCTGTCTGCATGGAAGGCAAAGCTTTACCAACAAATGACACTGTTAAATATCTAGGTCTACACCTAGACAGGAGACTGACCTGGGCAAACCACATCAAAGCCAAGAGAACAGCAGCCAACTTACAATTCAAAAATCTTTCCTGGCTAGTAGGCCGACAATCTCGACTCTCGCTGAGCAACAAGTTGCTCGTATACAAGTCTGTTATAAAGCCTATATGGACATACGGTATAGAACTGTGGGGATCTGCTAGCAACTCTAACCTCGAAATATTACAAAGATTTCAGAACATAGCCCTGAGAATCATTTCTTGTGCACACTGGTTCGTCAAAAACTCTGAAATACATGAGTATCTTGAAATGCCAACGGTGAAGGAAGAAGTAGCGATCTATAGCAAAAAATATAAAAACCGGCTGGACCACCACAGCAACACCTTGGCCAGAGAACTGCTAGACGACCAACAAAACGTAAAGCGCCTAAAAAGGTGGCATATACAGGACCTGGACCAGAGAAAGTAACACAAGCAAACAGGCATATTGACGCTATTGCTGAATAGCCTCAAACTTCTCCACTATCTCCCGAGAACGCATCTGATAAAGGCTACAGAGCCGATTGCAGATATAAATAAACAGGAGAAAAAAAAAAAAAAAATGTAGTGATTTGGTCGACTGTTCTTCTGACTTCCAAAGAGTTGAAACCCAGATGTCCCATCAGAAATTTGGTCGGATACCGATAGGGATAATAACCACTGACTTTTTTATAAAGAAATCTTAAGAAAGCCTTTTGGATAGATACATACATTGCAAGTAAAAGGAAAGCTTGTAAAAAATTTTGTTCTATGGCGATAAATATAATGTAATCTAGAATTATTTATTAGCGTGCGATCGAGGATTGACGCGTTCGAGATGTGGTGCTGGCGTCGAATGCTGAGAATCTCCTGGACGGAACGCCGCACAAACGAATCAATCCTCAAGCTACTACAGATCAAATTCCGTCTCTCGACTATATGTAGGCAGAGAGTCCTCAAGTTCTTCGGACACATAGTCAGGAGAGACCCAGACAGCCTGGAGAGGCTGATTATCACCGGCTGTGTCGAAGGGAAGAGGGGCAGAGGGCGCTCGCCTACAAGATGGACCCACACGACCCAGGACGCTACAGGAGCCACCTTGCAAACCTCCATACAGATGGCGCAAGACAGAAGCGTCTGGAGGGAACTGGTGGCGAGGACTACGCATCACAGTCACGTCCCTCAGTCATGAGGATACGACAAAGAAGAAGAAGAAGAATCTAGAATTATGGCATAGGTATTGATTAACCAAATGGAACATTATTGTGTAAAAGCATACTTCTTTTCTGATATAATATCAGAAGAAAGTAGTCTAGGTTTATCTTTCTGATCTAAAACTCTCTTTTCTTTCTGTAGCAAATGCATAAATTTACCTGTCTCTAGGAAACTGGGTTATATGATAAGTTTTTTGTGTTTCCATTTCATGTGCCATCAGCCTCCCGGCTATAATCAAAATTGTCAGAAGGATGAGATGCAGTGCCATACTCCAGAGAGCATAAGTCACAATATGAGTACCTAACTTCAAAAGACAAGTTTACACTTGAAATACACAAATGATTGTGCGATTTTTACATACCCAAACAAACTTCACTCTGCTCCAGCTTATCGGACAAGTCAAATATCTGTCCGGTGGTATAATCAGCATTGGTAATAAGACTGGAACTGCTGAGCGTGTTCACCCAATACTTGTTCCACAGCGAGTCGAGCAGTCTCCTGTCCAACGACGACTTGAAGTATGACACCTCTAAGGAGTAGTACTGCTTGCAGTGCACGCCGAAGTCTTCGATCTTGTTTAGAGGGATGGTTTGGTATTCTGATGGCTCTTCGTTTGCTGGTTTGTAACCCTAAAGGAGATAAAAATGTTGTATGTTCATCATATTTACAAAATTTTGCATTTTCCTTTTACTGCGTTTTAAGCTGTAAGGCAGACAGCAGTGGTTTTTAGACCCTAAAGCAAAGAGACAAAAAAACAGGTTACATTTTGGTGGAATAAAATCATTTAAACAAATACACCTTAATACTATAATTTTAATAAATGAAAGAAAAGAGTGACTAATTGACTGATCTATAAATGCACAGCCTGTATCACTGAATAGATTGGGATTTTATTTAGAACACAGAATTTAGAATACAATACAATGCTCTTTATTGCAGTTAAAAGATCTGAGAATGTAGATTTTATTATGCAGACCACACTAAGAAAAGGGTTTTCTCTACACAGTGAAATCTGCAAGTATATGGTAGTATATTACACATCATTTAAAACCCACCTTAGGATAAGTCCTAAAAGCTCCAAGGCAAACCTTCCCTGCGGAGATAGTTCTGACGGGATCAATGACGATAGCCACAAATGGCTCTTGGAAGTTCTGGTTGAGCATCTGTGTGGAGACGTCTATACCGGACAACCAGCATCCGTAACCAGGGTGACTGTGGTACCAACCTATGGCATTCTCTTGCCGACCTACCTGAAAATAAAATAAATAGTATAGTCTCACTAATTATTATCTCTAACTTAAAATAAACTTTAGAACTCATGTAATGCAATCTTAAACTGAATATCATAATTACCCAGGATTGAGATATTTTCAACATTATTCAATGTATTTTAATATTCTAAATATCCCTGTATTATGCATATAATTGGGCAAGCTTAAAGCTCTACAATATTCAGGCTGCAATTTAGCAACTTTTACTGTTATCAATATTCATGACCCCAGTCTAGTCATTTGATGTACTGAAGCTGATTACAGGCTTAAGGAATACTAATAGCGTTGGGTACGATGAAATTAAAACAAGTATTGTGAAGGAGGTCAGTACAATAATAAGCCCGGTAATCTGTTTCATCATAAACAAATGCTTGGAACAGGGTATCTTCCCAGATAGGCTCAAATTAGCAGTCGTAAAACCTTTATTTAAAAAGGGAAATAAAGATAACATAAGTAACTACAGACCGGTTGCTCTATTACCAGTATTCTCCAAGATTTTCGAAAAAGTCATTTATACGAAACTTAATAATTTCTTTGAAAAACTTGACATTTTTGTACACAACCAATATGGGTTCAGGAAAAATAAAAGCATAAATATGGCTATATATGACTTTCTATACAAGGTAATGATAAATGTTGACAGACAGAAAAATACGTTAGCTCTCTATATGGATATGACGAAGGCTTTCGATCACGTTGATCACGAAAGACTCTTAAGCAAACTTGAAGCTTATGGGATCAGAGGAATCGCGCAACAACTCCTACAGTCGTATCTTAAAAACAGACAACAAGTTACTCATATAAATAGAATTTGTACCTTAACGAATACTAAGATTACTTACACATCAAGTACTAGACATTTACCATTTGGCGTTCCTCAAGGAAGTGTATTAGGGCCTTTACTTTTTCTCATTTACATAAATGACTTCCCTACTTCAACCAATCATAATATGACGCTGTTTGCAGATGACAGCACTGTGCTTTTTATAAATGATAAAAATATTGCTACCAATACTTTAGAAAATGACATTGATCTTAATTTGGCATATCTCATTAATTGGTTAAATAATAATAATTTGAATATTAATCTAAATAAGACATATATAATGAATTTTAAACTAAGATTTAATGACCCGTTAGACATAGCAATCAAATATTTAGATGAAACAGTGAAAGAAGTTGACTCCACTAGGTTTTTAGGTATGACCATAGATAATAAATTGACATGGAAACTTCATATTGACAATATCTGTAAACGACTGCATCAATTTTCTTATGCGCTGTACAAACTGCGGCAAATATCTAATCTGACAACGCTATTAGCGGCATATCATGGACACGTTGCTTCAGTCCTGAGGTACGGCGTTATGTTCTGGGGTAATTCCACTGACAAACTTAGGGTTTTCCGAGCACAAAAACGCTGCGTCAGAGCGATATTTGGACTTCAGCAAATAGACTCGTGCAGAGAGTTCTTTAAAAAACATGATATCTTAACGCTTCCATGCTTGTACATCAGCGAAGTGTCTATATTTGTAAAGAGTAACCCGAATTTATTTGAACCTTGGCCAAATGAAAGTCGTAGGGTAGGTACGTTAAAACATGTGGGAGCGAAAACTCAAACGTTACGATCAAGTGTGTTCTGTATGGCACCAAAAATTTACAATAAAATACCAAAAGAAATACGTAAGATCAGAAACGTTAATATATTCAGGAATGCCCTTAATAAGCTACTGCTTCAAAAAGTGTATTACACGGTTCAAGAATTTTTGAATGACAAATTGCTAAACTAAAACGTGTTTTTATACTCTCGACATTATTATTATCATTTTAATGACATTTTATTATATCATTTTAATGACATTTTATTATATTATCATTTTAATGACATTTTAATTAATTTAACTTTTCTTTGACATTTCTTTTTTATTTTCAACATGACATTATTATTGTATATGGTTTCGTAATTGTATATGTTAATTAATAATTTTTAATAAATTGTCTGTGACCTTACAATAAATATTGCACGTCTTAAAGACAGAATATAGCTGCTCTATGTATAAGTAACTTACCATGTATTCTTTACCTATATTCGCAATAAAGAATTTTGAATTGAATTGAATTGAACTGTTCACTCTAGATACTAACAAAATCACTTTGTAGTCCGGTCAATTTAGACCAAAAAATGAGAGTGAAGTTACATAAAGTCCCAACAAGCTGAATTTTTGTAAAGTTGTTCAAAACATAATTATAAACAATGTCTAGAAGTTCCCCATCATTCCCCTGTAAGGAAAAAAATTAATTCAAGGTCAAAGGTACAAAAAATGAGTTTTTCGCGATTTTCAGCAAAACGGTAAGTTTTATCATAAAAATATCTTAGACAAAATTGTAGATCATAAAATTGTCTACAAAAAAATATTTAATACTTTTTTTTCTACGAGCCACCGTTTTTGAGATATAACGATTCAAAAAGTTGTAATCTCTTATATAAAATTGTTCGTACACTTTCGTGCTATCAACGCACAGCCCAAACGGCCGGACGGATTGAGCTGAAATTTGGACAGCGTATTCCTTGGAAGATTTCATCATGCAATAAGAAGCGATTTTTTGAAATTCCCTCAGGAAAAGGAATTATTCCCGAAAAACGTTTGTATGCAAATCCGTAACCGTTTACCCGATTGAGCTGAAATTTTGTAAAACGATTGTTAAGATTGTTTTAAACTTTAAACGTTAAACTTTAAAGAGGGGGTAAGGGGGGGTCAAAGTTTGTATGGTAAATTTAGAACCGCTGGCCCTATTGAGCTGAAATTTGGTACAAAGGTAGACCAAGTCCTAAAAAATGATATGGGATACTTTTTATTACAAAAATCAACCTCTAAGGCGGGATAAAGAAGGTCAATGTTTGAATACGAAATCAGTAACTAATGACCCCATTAAGCTACAATTTGGTTTAGACATAGTTTGAGCCTAATTTTTTGTAGACAATTTTATGATCTACAATTTTGTCTAAGATATTTTTATGATAAAACTTACCGTTTTGCTCAAAATCGCGAAAAACTCATTTTTTTACCTTTGACCTTGAATTAATTTTTTTCCTTACAGGGGAATGATGGGGAACTTCTAGACATTGTTTATAATTATGTTTTGAACAACTTCACAGAAATTCAGCTTGTTGGGACTTTATGTAACTTCGAATGTCTAAATTGACTGGACTATTGAGAGGAAAATGACTTTGGCAACGAGTACCATTGCTTTATTTATTAAAATACTGGAATAAAACATATTATATTATAATATTCACCACAGTCATAATTTTTTATAATTCCACACTTACTTGTTTAGCAGCTTCAATGTAAGCAGTCATGTATTCGTAGGCCTGTGCTTGAGCATTCACTCGGGTCTCTGTTCCTTCGACCGGGAGGGCAAACGAGTCCATCACTATCATCGTGTTGGCATCCACTTTGCCTGAAACATTCAATCAGGGTAATTTTTTTTTCTGCCTATCAACAATCAGTTTTCCAACTATAAATTGAGTTTTTGAGTTGCATTATGATGTTTCACGCAGTTTCAAGCTCATTAGTGTCTCTTCCTTCTGGAATAAACTTCTCAATCAAGTTAATTTTAAATGAAGTTATTTTATTTCTTATGATGTGTTACTGTAAAGACTGTACATTTAAAAGTTTATTAAAAAACATAAGACTTTTTTACAGGAGCAAGATTAATTATTATATGATTGATAGTCTGGTAACTCTTAAACAATAACATGGGACTTCAACACCTTGTGTGGGATAAGTGAAAACCAATCATTTTTCTGATATAACTGCTAGTGTTAGTAGCATACACATAGTTTTAAACACATTGACTGCAGAAAACACAACAGCTCTGTTTTTGAGGTTTGAAAGAGAGTGCTGAAAAACACAAACGTGTTTTGTCAAAGGATTTTTCCAAACAAAATTAATTTCAGGACTTTGTTCTTACCAAGTAATAGTCCCATGACTTCCAGAGTACCTCCAGAACGAGCGTGCATAACCATTTTGAGCAGTGCCAACGCTGATATTTTGATATCTTTGAAGAAGTGTGGGCTAAAACAGGACAATGAAAGAGCAAATTCTATGAGAAGTTTCAACGCGAAAAATTCATGTTTATATGCAAATTGAACGGTAGAATAACAAGATATTTTAAGCTTTAACATCTTTACATGTTGAAAACGTGTATTTATATTGAAACTTACTCTTTCTCCCATGGTTTAGCCGCAAGAATATCTTGTTGTTGCTTTTTGTCGTACCGATAGATATCATCCACGCTCGTCACAGATTCTATGTTATTTGCCATAGCCCATGTTTTCTGGGCTATCGTAGATTGGGAATCTGAACTAGTTGAGGCCATAATGTTGAATTCAGAATATATAGATTTGATGGAAATATTTATGAAAAATTAAACAACGAAATTGCAATAAATCCACAAATAAATCCAACAATGCTCTCTTGACAGAAAGGTAAACTAATGACAGTGACAGTAGAATATTTGAATTTGACGTTGATAAAATGTACAGAATGACATTGATAGTTTTTATTTTCAAAAGACCATCACATAATGTTATTTGCCTGTATCAACTAATAAATGAACAAATGAATCAACTTTAATTTTAATTATCGTAGTCTTTACATTTTCCCTACAGTAATACATATTTTTCGCTGTAGGAGTCATTTCTTTTCCATATCACATTCATCAATTTCGCACCCAATCCCTAATAAATACCAGTCAAGTTCATCTATTTCATATTACCAGCTATATAAAATGAAAATAAATAAAACACTAAGTAAAAGTATAATAATTATAATTTATTAATGATGCAAAAAATAATAACAGATGTTGGTCTATCAACATCAAAATATATTCATAAATTAATTATTATGAATGGATTTTACTATTAAGATCAAGTCATAAGTCCTACTTGTGCCCACATTCATCTCTACAAGGACTATTGCTGAGAGACGATGGAATTTGTTTTATAAAAATTTGTCACCACTGTTGACGCGAATGTAGGGACAAGTAGGAATATTATTCTTGCAACTCACGATCATGCCTTAATTTGTGTTCATATAATTACCAAGTTACCAATAAAGAAATAGGTAGGGATAGTCTCAGGAGGGGATTTTTCCCGCCTCCTATGTTTAGTCTGCTACCATCTACGGCCGCACAGTCGCTTAACATCAGGCGAGATCATGGTCAAAGGTTAACCTATTACAAATTAAAAAAAGGTATCTCCTTTATCTCAGTGCCCAATATCAATTTACTTGGCACTTGGCACCTATTTGGATCTCACTTCTTTTGTCGTTGAAGTCAATATACCACATACAACCAACGCATAGGTAATTAAACCTATATTGTAATATTGAACTTGGCTCTTATTTCACATTTATGTTTTTGATGGGATTGTAATTTGCAAGAATAACCATAATGCCGCATTATTGTCGTATAAATTAAGCTAGTTTCAACTATAAGTTATCGTCTTGATTCCGCGGCGGCCGGTCCACACTGTTCCGCTTTATACAGTCCACTAACCATCGAATACCTTCGTCGACGCCGTCACTGCAAAGAAATTAAAAACACTGACATTTGCGTAGTTCCCGCGTGCCCCACTATCCGCCCCACTGGTGGGGCAGGTGAAACTGTCAAAAAATGTTTGCATCCCACGCGCCCCACTGATCGCGTTTTGGTGGGGCGGGTGATACCATTAAAAAAGTACGGTTCACGCGGCGTATATGGAAACCCTTCCTCTATTCAGCGCCAGTATGGATCTGGGATGCGGGAGCTTTTAAACGACAAAACATGCAGTTTGAGAGTTTAAATGCTACCCTACTTTTAGTTCTGACATGCGGGAGGGTTTACGTACGCAATATTACCATTATAGATTGGAAATCCTTCCAGTATTCAGCACTCAAGTATTTTCGATCTGCGGAAACTTTTGATATTGAATGTTTAGTGTTTGTTTGCTACTATTCTTGTAGTTCTAAATACTGAATGAGACGGCATTGTTAAGGAAATGTAATAAAAAAATACGACAATAATATAATTATTCTATAAACTTTTATTTGTTTTTATTATTGATACTAAATATGGAATATGGTATAATCGTATATATCTAGTACAGATCTTGCAATACAATTTTTAACTAGTTTTGACTCAGTTTGAGTTTCACACTCATATTTGGGGTATATCATATTATGGTACCATAGAGTTGATCAGATGATGACGGTAGTTATTGGTGAGTGGATATTAGGTGGGTAGTTGGTTTGGACCCGCGCGCACTTCGTGGCGCGTAAAACAGTCAGCAAATACTACCTACATTTAGTCATTCATTTATTTCTAAAATTAAATGAAATTGAAATGAATTGAATAAAATAAAATAAAAAAGCAGCAGCTAGGTATAACTAGCGGAATAAATGAATGACTAAAGGTAGGTAGTATTTGTTAGACTGTTTTACGCGCCACGAAGTGCGCGCGGGTCCAAACCAACTACCCACCTAATATCCACTCACCAATAACTACCGTCATCATCTGATCAACTCTATGGTACCATAATATGATATACCCCAAATATGAGTGTGAAACTGACTGTTTTACGCGCCACGAAGTGCGCGCGGGTCCACTAGTTACACATAAGTTTTAAAGATCTAAGCAAATATACGTCAGACAAGCGTTTTAGTCAAACAGATTTAAATATTACTCTGGAAACAATCCCCGAGTTCAGATCGATAAATTTGAAAGAGGTGTGAGTTGTGTATACGTTATTATGGTACCACCGAGTTGATCTGATGATGACGATAGTTGGTGGGTAATAGGAGTAGGAGTAAGAGTCAGAGTTAGAGTTGAAGTAAGAATCAGAGTAAGAATCCAGAGTCAAGAGTAAAAGTTAGAGTAAGAATCCAGAGTCAAGAGTAAGAGTCAAGAATAAGAGGTAAGAGTCAAGAGTAAGAGTCAAAGTCGAGAGTAAGAGTCGAGAGTAAGAGTCGAGAGTAAAAGTCGAGAGTAAGAGTCGAGAGTAAGAGTCGAGAGTAAGAGTAACAGTAAGAGTAGTAAGAATAAGAGTAAAGTAAATCGTTTTTATTTTAGAAATAAATGAATGACTAAATGTAGGTAGTATTTGTAGACTGTTTTATGCGCTACGAAGTGCGCGCGGGTCCACTAGTTATACGTAAACTTTACTCTTGAATCACTGTCTACAGTACTATACAGACATGCGTTTTCATCAAACAGATTTAAATATTACTCTGAAAACAATCCCCGAGTTCAGATCGATCGATCTGAATAGCGGAAGGGATTAAAGTCGCAATCAGAGAATGAATGCACGTAAAGGCTCCCGTAGCTCAGATCGGTCGCGGTGCTGAATAGCGGAAGGGATTAAAGTCGCATTTTGAGAATTCACGTATGGAAAGGCTCCCGCATCTCAGTTCGGTCGCGGTGCTGAATAGAGGTAGGGTTTCAATATACGCGTTCACGCGCCCCACCAGGGCTGTTACTCATTCAAAAATGTAATTTGTTAGGCAAGACTAAATGATTAATGGTGTTATTTTTGCAAATATTTTGCGAAGTACTAGGAGAACAGAAATGGTAAGGAACTATGTACTATGTAGTAGACAAACAACACAAGAAAATCATCCCATCTGATATTATACTCGTATTATTAAAATACCACCAAAACCACCAAAACGCGATAAGTGGGGCGCGTGAGACGCAAAAATTTTTTGACAGATTCATCTGCCCCACCAGTGGGGCGGATAGTGGGGCACGCGGGAACTACCCTGACATTTTTATAATATGAAATATATTTATTAATATATGTATTTATAAATATATTATATTTCTTGAAAACTACTGAACCGATTTTGATGAAGCTAGCACTGTGCCCTAGGGTGGAATTAATGTAATCCAATAAAAAAATAAAAGGTAAAAATCTGGCATGAAAGCAGATTCAGTGTAAAACAATAAACATTATAGGTAGGTACATAGAAACAATAAAGCCTTAAAAGTTAATCATAATATGTAAATGTCTTACAGCTCCAATTATAATCTTCATCATCAGCCTTCAATTGCCCACTGTTGGGCATACTGCATACATAGACAAATTAATAATCTCCTTTTTCAGTCTATTTTTTAAAATCATTATAGGTTAGCCTTTGACCACTATCCACTAGTAGACCACTAGTAGTTGGTAGCAGACAACCTGAAAGGCGGGATGAATCTCTCCCTGGATTACAAAGTTTAGAAAAATATGTGGAAACATTACCCATGCAAAGCAGAAGTGGCCATCAACATAATGTCCCTGGCGCCGATGAGATGAGCGTTCTGATTGAAGATGGGCTTCACGGTGTGAACCCCCATGCAGTCTGGAATGTCTTGCTTATTGGCTAGCACCAGCAGCGGCACACCTGAGAGGTGCTCCGAGGCTATCATTCTATCTGAAAGGATGAAAATAAATTTAATGTGCACACAATATGTATCAAGACACAACATTACACCAAGTAAAATTTATAAAACCCCCATTGCCAAAATAATGTAATTAGGCATTTTGTGGTGTCGTCCATCTTGGATTTGAAATTTATCACAGAGAGTAGTATTCTACTCTTCAAGCCCATCTTGAACCTATTTTAGTCAAACATAGCTATGAACACTCCCATTTAACTCACCTTTCAAACAAAAAAAGATAGAATAGAAAACTCTTTATTGTTCACACAAATACAACAATATAAACTTAGAACTAAGATTACACAGAAAGAAGTGTTACAATAAAGAGAGAGAGAGAAAAAGAATAAAGATTAAAAAGAAAAGATCAAGATTATCAAGATCAGAGGGCCTATTGGCTATCACCAAACGACATCTAAAACACTAGAATCCATAGACAAAATTGCGTACATTACTTGCTTAAACCTACTCATTAATATGAGTGAAATAACAAACGCAGCAATGTACATTGAAGTTGTCATCAATCATAGTGGGTGTGAATTAGTCAATAGGCCCTCAGTTTGGTAGCTACAATGCCATAGACAAACACACATCAAACTATAACCAGGTTGATCTGTTTGGGAGCTATAATTACACAGACAGACATGTCAAATTTATTGTAGCATCCGTGGTCCAGTGGTATTACGTCCGGCTTGTTATCTGGAGGCCCTGGGTTCAAATCTCAGTGTGGCAAAAACTTTTCGCCTGGACGCTACCGTGTTTCGGAAGGCACGTAAAACTGTGGGGTCTCGGCTGTTTCTTATAAGATATGTAGGAGGCAGTCGTTAGATCATGTTGCAGGCCTTGTAGGAATCTTGGCGACCTGAAACTGCAACATATAGGTTGGCCACACAACCTATAAATTGTGATTTGACTCTGACAGTGTAAGTAGGGTTACCTGTTCTGTTGGAGTATAAACCTCAATTATTATACCACCTTTTTGCATGGGGGTTAATGATATGCAATAAAGCTTAAAATCTAGGTCCATAAAGCTACCAGCTCAGCAATACTAGTTTATAGATAATTCAAGTGTACTCACCAAAAGTCTCTTTAGATTCAGAGACTCTATCTCGATCCGAGGAGTCCACTATGTAAATAACTGCATGGCATTCTGCATAATACTGCAAAATAAGGGCATCGGAGGTTACAATATTTTATACATTTAATATTTTATATTTTACTGCATTTTTTTTAGCTGCACCCAGCAGTTTTTTCCACTGTACTGTAGTACTGCTGTAGCCTATTCTAGGGTCTAAGCTACCTCTATACCAAATTTCAGCTCAATCGGTCCATACATTTAGGCGTAAAAAAGTAACAAACATACACACTCACTCACAACTTTCGCATTTATAATATAAGTGTGATATTTATTGAAGTCTATGTATGTGTCTGTGTACGTTATCTCTTACAGAATGGGGTACTTTAATTACACTGCTACACAACAGGATGATTGATTTTGATTTTGAAATTTCTTTATTTAATAAATCAACTTAAACTAATACAAGCCAGCGCTTAATAACTAGATTGTATCAATCATAACATAAATAGTTTTACAGGCTGACAGCACCTTTAAAAAACTTTTGAAACTACATGTTAATTTACAATAGTTCTATTTAAATCTTAGGTATAAAGTAAACTTTATAATTACATTGCGTATTATTGAGCAAATTCATACGCTTGTAGCTGCACAGGACATTGGTTGGACACACAGGTTGTGTGCCCAACCAATTATGTGTTGTGAGTTTCACCATGATTCTTACTTTTTGTATGTGTAATGATGATGTAAATCTGAGGTATAAGTGAGTTAAACCTAAATAATTTTGTTTTTATTACCTTGTCCCATAACGACTGTAACTCCTGTTGACCTCCAAGATCCCAGAAATTGAGTCTGACTCCATCTACATCGATTTTACCAATATTCAGACCTACAGTGGTAGTGATCCTATTTGGGTTCATAGCTTTATATCTCTTCGTAAATTTTGTTTTAGCAGCCTCGCAATAAGTCTGGAATTTAATAAAATGTTTAAAACATCACCATTTTATCTATAAATTAATAAAAAACTCAAGTTATGCTTACTGTTTTCCCTGCATTGTCAAGTCCTAGTATTAGCACAAAGTATTCGTCTTTTTGGACCATATATTTGTAAAAACCATTTATTAATGTGTACATTTTAAATCATGTTTTGTAGTGAAATAAAAATTAACTTTAAAGACTTACGAGAATAAATAATAAAGATTAAAAATTATAAAAACCAATAACAATACACAGAAATTGTCAAATGTCAAATTGACACTAGACACGTCACTTTTTTTTTTTTTTAATCACCGCTTTCACAGACTGTTATATCAGCCTGCTTCCACGAGATTTTGAAACCCACACGTAAATGTATTTGCCAGTGTCAAGTTTTCCTAATATTGTAAATATGCGAAGTTATGAGTTTGATTATTACCTCTTCCCACCTGGAGGGCTGAATCGATTGTTGTAGAGGTTACGGTAGCTTACACTCTGGAATAAATAAATATAGGCAGTGAGTTAGAAAAATATAGGCTTCTTTTCAGCGGATAAAACCAATGGGCGCAGTATATTACAATCAAAGTGTAAAATAACTCATCTGATCAAACGTCATGTCACATTCCCAGAGTTTGAATTTTATCGACTTACAGTTTGCTCAAATAAGAATTGTTTTATTTGGTTAAATTTCTATAGGTAATTATTTACCTCGTTCTGTCCGTTTTCGTACTTACCCGTGAATTTGTAACAATCTGATATAGGTAAAATAATTGGTTTAATTCAAATAAGTATACGGATCGAAGAATTTCCAAAATGGGTCCCAAAAAGCCTCCATCAATTCTCTATACAGTAACTAGTACCTACGGTTCAGAGGAGAGCACTGCAAGACTTGTTGCTCTCAATCTGGTTCTACAGGGCGAACCTCCAGGCCTTGGGGATTGGTTATTCTTAGTGGTATACAACGGCCAGATCGTATTAGATGGAAAATGGATCGCTGGAACAGAATTGGAAACTGACGCGTTACCATTAAACCTAAAAGAACCATTTTACCAAGAACTTGTCGCAGATACTCCTCTGATTTATTTACTTCGGTCTGTTGTCGGAAAAGGCGCTAAAGATCCCGATCCTCTCTTACATGTAGACAACCGCTACGGTGCAACTGTTGATCTATTCCCATTGATATTAGGGCAGGAAGAAATATTAGTCAACGTACCATTGGTTGACATCCTGACTGGTGAACTGACCCCATGTGTAGTTGCCACTGAGGTAGTCGCTTCGGAGCCTGCTACGGGAGACATTACTACTGTCCCCTTAATAATGACGATGATGTCTGCACACTGCCTTCCTTCAGTAAAAGAAGGCACAGTTTTTCTAGGCGCTATCGGTCTAGATCGTGTTACTGACCCAATCGACGTCAACTTTGGAATGTCTTTGAGTAGTATTCAAGCAGAAAAACTCGTATGGGCTACTGCAAGCAATGCAGGATATGCTGCTAACACAGCAATGAGTGTATCTAATGATGATAAATTCATTCCTCAAGATTTGTTAATTAGTAACACAGATGAATGCAAATCATTTTACTGGAACGCTATGAAGAGAGTGCGTGTGGACGCCGATATGTTCCGAGAGAGATTACAGTATCCGTTGCTTTTTGAATTAGCCGGTGTCCCCAGGTTTGGTAAAGTAGATGTCCGCGGACGCTACATGGCATTTGTGGACGCGAGAGCTCTTCTAGAACCGGGTCAGTATGATATCACAGTATGTGCCAGACTATTGTTTTATAATGAGTCGGAACTTCCCGAGAATGTTGGTGCATTACTAGAATTGCCCCCAAGTAGCGCAAAAGCAGTCAGCGCTCGTGAACCAGATGTTTTTGATGAGTACGGCCACTCTGCTTATATTGTCATAAAATTTGACGTATGGGAGCCCCTCGTGCCAAAAGTAAAAATGGCGGCACTGTACGAGAGCATCGGACTGGTAGCCCCTGAAGCACCGGCCGGTCCTATCGATACCTTGGATTTGGAGCCTCCTTCTGAAGACCCCAGTATCGACGTGAGAAAAATCAGAAAGGAAAGTGGCGCCCTCGCCGTTCATAAAGAACTGAGTAGCTTAGCATGCAGAGGCGCTGTACCTATGAATCAAGGTATCAAACGGACGGCAGCTAATCGCCTGTTGACTCGCGTGAGGTCCATGTTGAAACAGTTTCAACCAGGCGAATGTTCATACATCGATTGGCAGGACACAGTGACGGGACAGCACGCAGCCAGCAGACGCGCAGTGACGGCATCGTTCGCTCCGCAGCCACCTCCGGTCAGGCCGCCTGCTCGCATCGCCGCAACTAGGTGTCGAATGGCCGGTGATGATAGAATTGCCGACAAACACGTGAAAACAAATATAAAATTTAACTCTCGCAATCCCAGGGCAATACTTTGCAAGGCATTGCGTTGTCTGGACGCAGGCAAGGTTTTAGATGCTGAGAATTACATTTTAGACGGCCTGGATTCTCAACCGAAATGTAGGTTTTTATTATGGTTATACGGAGGCCAACAGTTCGACAAAGGCATAAAATCCGCGGATATGGCAGCCACAGCATTACGTATCTCTGTAAAAGGTGACTACTCTGATGGTACATCGAATGCCGTAGGCTGGGCTTCAATACACGCTCTATGGCATTACAGAGGGAATGAATACGCTGCTTATGTCGCAGCAAGAAAAATGAGGAAATACTACAAACTAACCAGAGAATGGAACAAGCTTCTTCAGCGCTGGAGCGATGCAAGTGGCGAGGAAGAAATATTTTGGATACCAAAAGTTATTTCTGATGATAATCCTATATTATTAGCGGCTGCCTTCTTTCTCTGTCTGCGATGTTATAAATTCAGCGATGCACTCCTGACTTGTGTAGAAAGAGGCTGTGCTACTCTAGGAAGTGCGACATCCACCATGTCTAAGTACACTAGTACAGCAGACATTTATTACGTACGCGCCGCTTCACATGTTCTGAGAAGAAAACTGAATGAAGCGATGAAAATTTCAACTCAAGCTACAAAGACGTTTGGTCCCAGTGGTATAATGGCTCAGATGAGAGCGACATGTTTGATTCAAATGCGAGGCTGGGATGGAGAGTGTAAACTGGCTATGGAAGAGGCTGATAAGGCCGGTGCTGAGATCCCACCGGCGCTTCTTCTGAAGGCCGCCCTGGGATGTTTTCGTACAGATCCAGAGAGAGCTCTTCAATACGCGGCACGAGCTCACAAAATTTGTCCATGCGCCCACAGTGCTCTAGCGATTGGACGAATTTATGGTAAGATGAAAGAAATGAGCTTATCAGAACGGTGGGTTGCGGCGGCTGTGAAATTTGAGCCTTATCTGGCTGACGGCTGGGCAGTTTTAGGTTTGAATGCGATATACGAAAAGAAGCTGGACAAAGCTCGCATGATGTTGAGAACTGCGAGGCAGGTGGGTCCTGTCAGCGCAGACATCAGTGAAGAAGTCAAGAAAGTTATGGATATTGTGCAATTGGAACCGTTATCGGGCTCCATGGTTAGAGATTTGTGTTTGTGTGAATACTATTGAGCTGCTATATTGTTGGGACAGTTTAACTTATTATTACTCTTATGTAGGCAGTTAGGCAGTACATTGCAGCTTGCAGTAGACTTTCTCATTAAAATATTATTTTCCAATTAGTTTGTTTTACTTGTAAAATAAATATTAAGGTGATGATGCCATGACGTTAGCAGTAACTTCTAGAGTTACATGATGAAAGTATACACAATAGTATTCAATGGAATAATTGTAATGGTAAGTAGAGCAGCAGAATTCACAGGCGCTGCAGTGACGAGCGCGGAGGCGAGAGGCGCGAACGCACCTCGCTCGAAAATAGAAGTGTCACTGGTCTAATAATAGCCTCCATTGCCTCTCAGAAAGTAAACTTATCCTAGAAAGTAGGTTAGATTACCAGCATCAAAGACCGACTTTTCCTTATCAATGCGATAAGCTGATATCGACTTTATAATGAATACACCTGCCTCTACGAAATGTTGATTGTGTTTTTTTGATGACACACCTATTCTGCATTATTTTAACTGTAGATAACGTGATAAGCGTGCGTACGGTAACAGTAAATGTCGAAGTTAATTCTGTCCCGCGGTTACGTTGCATCACAACTAGTTGACTGGTCGGCCGCAGTGTACACAAAACACTCTTAAAGTGGAACGACCGGACCGCGAGCCTTTGTTTTGAATCGTGTCTCAAACTCAAACAAGATTTATGACGACATGTGAACGGAACACACCGCGATGGCTCTTTCGACGAATTGCTGGAAATATCTCGTGTTAACATTCAACGTTCTATTCGCAGTAAGTAACAAAAGAATTTCTACCAAATGCAATGATAAATCAGTGTTGTTATGAGTTCAGCAGAGCCGAAATCTCACATTTGTTGTGCGTTGTCATAACAACTTTGGGACTTCTCAATTTTATATTTTTAACACTGACTTAGTGATCTCTTTTCAATTAAAATTGATTCGCTTTAATTAACTAACCAATTCTTAATCAATTAATTTCAGGAAATAAATTGCTGACACAGATTCTTTACGATAAAAAGTTTGCCGAAGTAAATTCTATGAAAACCAACCAAACATACTTGCAGAGTTTCTTTTTTCCATTGAGCGAGATGGCACTAAAGTTTGCCGTTACCATTAGCGAGAGTGAGGAGGATGGCGATAAAGTTTTCCATTTTTATGTAGGGACAGTTTAATTTGGTTGCATTATAAAGTTTGTGTCTTTTGTCAACAGATGTCAGCAGTAGTATTGTTTGGAGCGAGTGGGTTCCTATTATACAGGCTGTTCATTTACCGTCATTTCCTTGGAGTGAATGTGGAATATCCAGCGATCTTGCTTCTAATGATGGCTATAATAACTGGTTCAATCGCTTGGATCGGCTGGAGGACCGCTCAGTCCTTGCACCAGATTCATGTCATAATTGTAAGTTATATAAACAATAATTATTTAAATGGCACGAGTAACTACAGGGTGTTCAGTTATAATTACACGCCTAGTCTATTTTCCTTGTATTTTTATCGTGTTTCTGTTTCGATCCACGATAACGGGTGATTAGTAATGGGAAAAAATATAGTGATTCATGGACATATATTGAACTCTACACACCTAACTACTTGAATAACAGAGTTAAAAATAGATCCGATCTAAGACCTGAATGAAGCTAGTCTAGCATCTTATTGGCCAAGCCATTAATAAAAAAGATGAATCAAGTAGATCTACGTTTGACAATTTACCTAATTGCACCCCCGGCGAACGTTGACTATGCGTAACGTATTTTTCATCGGTCAAAAAGTATACAATAATGTATTTAAAAAAACAAAAAAAAATTGTACGTACATGTGTGTTAAATATGTACTTATGTCTACTTATATATCTTTATAACCACCGTCGCTCTATTTTATGTATTTCCTTTCCCTACTTGGTTGTCTGGAAGAGATCGCTATTAGCGATAAGACCGCCAATTGTAACACTACTTTCTGTAATCTTAGTTCTAAGTTTATATTGCTGTATTTGTATTCTATTAAAGTACCTATTAGGTACCTATATGTATTAGATATTCAGTACCTAGTTAAAACTTTAATTAAATGTATTTCAGACGGGCGTCCTGATCGTCCTGGTGGTGGTGATAGAGTTCTCGTGCTTCGTATGGGCGATGGTGGTGTGGGACAACATAGAGATAGACATAAAGACCACCATGACGTCGTACTTCGCCACCGCCACCGCTGCAGATCCTAATAGTCCTGACGCTATTCGATGGGACAGCCTGCATGTCAAGGTACATATATTTTTTAAATTAAAAAGCAATGTTTTGACAGAAAAAAACAACAAAAAATATACACACGAAAAAAGTATACAGTTTAAACAATTCTTTAGTAAATTGGGATATAGGCTCAGCTTTGTACGGCGCAGAGTCTGGAGAGCTGGTAGTCAGCTGGTTTATGCAAAGAAGTAAGAAGACGTGCAAGACGCTCTCCTGATGTTAAGAGATAACGTTTCCCATAATCAGTACAATGCTAATCAGGATTTAATAATGATGAAAATTCTAGGTGCTCTGTACCAAAGCTTCTTACTCAAAATCCTGTGGTAAAACAGTAAAAGGTACCAAATCAATATAGAGGTACCTATTGGCGAGTAATGTTATTGATCTATGTGGATGTACTGGTACCACGCAAATATGCGAACACAGATTCACGTATTATATTGGTTTCAGTTGTCATTTTTACATAAGTTTTTTTCCTCTGACTGGTTCTACTAGAAGCCTTATCTCAAATATACCTCTAAACACTCGAAAGAGCCCTATTGATAGTCAAAATCTCATTACCTTCCAGTTCGAATGCTGCGGCGTGTCAGGACCCAACGACTACGCTCTAACGCGCCATGTTCCATTCTCGTGCTGCGGCCAGGGTCCACTCGACGCACTTCACAAGCCATACGCCGCTGACTGTTCAGCTGTCTTTCAGCGGGGATGTGGGAAGCCCCTGCATGATTATGCTAGAAGCCAACTGCTTCTGATCGCGATGACTGCGTTGACTGCTTCTGTACTACAGGTAGGTAGCAGTTAGGTACAATGTGAGAGACTAGAGTCTGGGTCAACAAGCGAAGAGTGCATATCTGTCTTCCAGCGATAATTCGGGGAACCCTTCTTGTTGACTGTGTTGGATGCTTCTATATGTGTTACGGGTAGGTAATAGAATGTTGGAATCTAAGTCCACAATCAGTAATAGTGTGCTCGGCTGTCTTCCAGCGAGGACGTGGCAAACCAGAACTTAGAAGTTAGAAGTCAACTGCTTCTGGTCGCTATGACTGCGTTGACTGCTTCTGTACTACAGGTAGGTGTCAGTCACAGTTAAATGTTGCAGTCTGGATCTAATACTGTGTACCAGCGAGGATGCGACAAACGCTTGAATGACTACGCTAGAAGTCAACTGCTTCTGGTCGCTATAACAGCTATCTCGTTGGTTGCTCTATACTACAGGTAACAAAATATTAAAATCTGCGTCCAGAAGCAGTAATTGAAAGTTCCGCTATCTAAGCTGTCTTCCAGCTATGATGTGGAATACCGTGAAACGTGACTATTGACCACTATAGACTTATTATTTAGAAGAATAGATTTTATACTACTCTGTTCCACAGCTGGGCAATAAATGCCTCTCTCAAACTCCTCCATTCTCCATTCCTAGCGAGAATAAAATTCGTTAAAAAATTATAATTATTATAACTAGGTACTTGAAATGTTGTATATAATATAATTATAGAAGGTAACTACCGATACTCTAAAAAAAGGTAAACTTACAATGGCATGGTTTATGATGCTCAGCTAATCGAGTAAGCGCTTAAAAATAACAACTATGTCACCAACTTCGTTAACAGCCAGTTACTTTTCCCATGGCAAGTAAAACGGGTACGGTAAACAAAACATCGTTAAAGTTTTAACGTTGCATCCAGACTGAGTAATCCGTCGGTATCCTTGGATGTAGAGTCTAGATTCTAGACAAATGTACACAAATTGCAGGCACTTAGCCTGTTGCATGGAGATAAACTGCAGCGGCCCTGTGAATACTGATGATTTACGTGATCTTGAATGTCTGATGTACCGAAGGATTTGCACTGTTCTAACGGTTGTTAGTTGTTGGTCGTAAAAACTTAGAAGATAGATATTATAGTATAGAGTAATAGACTACTATTGACTTGCAAAGATTGCTCCATATTGACTAGCAGAAGTATCAATATGGAGCCATTCTATTGTAGCCTATTTGAATAAATTAATTTTGAATTTAAGTTTGTTTTTGACGTTACTGGGCTATCTGCGTTACGAATTACTGAATGATTAGGTACGTATAAAATATTTGAACCGATGCGATTATACAAAAAGGTGGAAAGGTTTACAATTCGTCTCATTTTTTGTTTATGTTTAGGTACCGATTACACAAAGACGAGTGAACCGATTTGGGAAATTTTTTATTGTTTGAAAGGGTAGGTACAATTCACATATAATTTTTTTAAGAAGATTTGCGCGATGGGCGACGGTGCATTTGACCTATAAGCCTATGATGACAATGTCGTCCTGACCGTTTTGGCCTCGGCAACTGTAATATCTGGACTTGCATTTTTAACTCCGATGACTATTATTAGGGTGACTATAACACATATGTTAGATTAAGGCGTTCTTTTTATCATTAAGTAGGCAGGTACTAAATTTTTTCACCTTGTCACCATTTTGTTAATTCATTGAATTTACTAAAACAAAAGATAGACTTCCTCATACCTATTTAGGTTGAAATTATGAGCTAATATCATGGTCATCCAACATCCCACAGGGTCGCGATGACCTCAGTAAAACAATACGACATTACACCTCTGAATAACAATTAGGTGAAGTTGTCCTTGTTATAATCGCGTGTGTACAATATTATAATGGCGGTCCTATGGGATTACTACTCATTATGATTAGTCATGAACTTGGCAAGCCTAAATTCAATAGCACCATCATGTGGGTAAACAGTCAGTTATTTTTATTACCTATTTGCTATTTAAATATTATAACATTCAGTTTCTCTTGATAAATAATTATTGGTTAAAAACGATAGATAGGTTTGTCTGTAAAAATTTAACTAACTATATAATTTATCCAGCTTCGAAGGGCAATGTGCTACCAGTATTGGTACTTTTTTTACAAGAAGAAATGCGTTTTATATGTTTACAATACACATACCTACCTTCATCTCCCGAGGAAGAGGCATGGGTTGTTTAGGACTCAGCTTTCGAGAGAGTATAAACTGTGAACCTTAATTTGTACTAGAAGTTTGGAAGCAGGTAAATACAAAAATCCATCATCGCCCGCCGCGTTGTCGAGGCGACAAGTGGACGTGATATTCGCGACTCACCAGCGATTTGCAACGAGAGTTGCGTACTCCCTATGTAGGGTCAGCTTATAGCTTGCAGTGGCTGTAGCATGACACATGAGATCTCGACGAAACTACAAGAGTAGAACTGTCATCCCATACATTGTACTTTTGTGAATATATGGGATGACAGTTGACTTAACAGCAAGACAAGTCTACGCAGCGTCTGTGCTTGAGGGGCAGCCAAAGAAATTTTACCTAACCGGGGTAGCTTATAACGTCATCGTTGTGCATCACGTCATCACCAGTGACATTCTGGCCTTTACTCCTCTAAACTAAAATCTTGCAACAACACTGACGTATCAAACCAAACGCAATGCTCTATTTTTACCCCGATAAGTCAGACTTGACTAAACACTCGCTCACTCATTGTTTACTTTGCCGTAAGCAATTACCAGGTTTTTAACCTTTGCAGCTAATGTTTGGCCCACCTGTTGGATTTATCATTAAGAAACTTTTACTACGGCTACAGCATTGGTGTTTCTTGCTTCGAGAAATTGTAAACAATGCTGTTTCCTCAGCCAATTCCAATATTTTCTAGATACTAAATATGTTTCTATCAATGAAAAACAACGATCGAGACTTCTCTAGCACCGAGTACCCATATTTTTCGAGGCGTGTCACGTGTCCTCATCCTCGACTCTGTCTTACTCAACCTTTTTTTTAGGGAAAATCGTATTCAAGTCCAATTAAATAATATAATACTTACCTTCTTTAAATCAAAAAGCGATGTCGAAAATTCTTATTCTGGCGACTTCCAGTAATCGAGGACTTTCTTTTTGCTGTGTTAAGATCCAAATCAAAGGACAGAGAGGTTTTTGGGCTTTTAATTCGGATTTACAAATTATACCTATATTTTGTCGGGTTTTATAAATCATCGTTGTTCCTTAGGCCTACATTATCTACTTACCAAATACATAATTTGTATACAAAACAATATCTAGTCAAAATGTCTAGTTCCTTTTCCTAATATACCAAATTCGTGTGTATCCAAATAATTTAAAACAGCATAAAGTGTGACATCATCGGTGATAACTACAATCCTGAGTCGCGTCGGTCAACTCACCGAAATAGAATGATGAGAGCATTATCTAAGTAGGCGTGCTCCTATATCGTCTAGTCTTGTTTCATTCAAGTCATCTTTCAAATTACAAGCTTTTTTACAAGCTTTTATTTACTTTCACTTATCTGTTGTCTGTCTGTCTGTCTGTCTGTCTGTCTGTCTGTCTGTAATCAAATCTTGCAAGTTTGATTTGACCCACTTCCCGGTTTCCAATTGAGCTGAAAATTTGCATGCGTGTGTAAATCGGATGACAATGCAATATTTTTATGACATCGAGCTGATCTGATGATGGAGCTGGAAGGTGGCCATAGGAACTCCGTCATAAAACAACGCAACCCCATCGAGTTTGGGCTCATTTGATTCGTCTTGACGAGTACTTTATGATACAAGACGATAATAATAATTAAAGCTTGTTTTTAAAAAGTATTTTTAAAATTTCACTTGTTTACTTTAACCTCTGTCTCTCTGTCTGTTGTCTGTCTGTCTGTAATAAAATCTTGCAAGCAAAATTTGATCCACTTCCCAGTTTCCGATTGAGCTGAAATTTTGCATGCATGTATAAATCGGATGACAATGCAATATTATTAGGACATGGAGCTGATCAGAATCTAATGATGGAGCTGGAAGATAACGTGGTGCTAGATGATCCGGTTTGAAGCGGAATTTGACGGGAACTGCTATGTACAGAATAATGATTCAAATTTAAATGTTTAGTGATAGTTAGATTCCCAAGCACAACTACTGCCCTTAGCCAAACACTTAGCGTGTCTAACGCAAAAAAAAAGTCATATTTGTTCGTTTTAAAACAACTACTGTCATCACAGTAGGAACATTATATTTTATTAGCTTTAGCCCATTGATTAAGGATATTTGTGGAACTCTGTGGCGTTAGTCACACCACAATCTTAATATCGATTGGCTACTCTCTCAGGATCCCCTACTTACTGACAGAGTCAAATTATACCCAAACACTATTATACCTAGTCAGGTCATAAGTATTGTCACATAGTAAAAACTTTTTTTTTAGAATGCTGGCCACAAAAAAGTTTATTGAATTCGAATTTCGAATTGTTCATGAAAATAAAAATGTATACTTTTTAGAATTTTACTCATTTTTAAATATGGAGTGGACGCTTAAAGAAGACCGTGTTGCAGTTATTGCGTTGCATCGTTGCGGTTACGCGCCAATTCAAATTTTTGACATACTGAAAAATTTGAATATAACCAAAAGATTCGTTTATCGTACCATCAAACGATACAATGAAGACTCTAGTGTAGATGACAGGTCAAGAAGTGGTCGCCCTCGGTCTGTTAGGACTCCAGCAGTGATAAAAGCTGTGAAGGCGCGAATTCAAAGAAATCCCAAACGTAAGCAGAAACTGTTGGCCCTTCAGATGGGGTTAAGCAGAACCACGGTGAAAAGGGTGTTAAATGAAGACTTAGGGCTTCGGGCATATCGAAGAAAAACAGGACACCGTTTAAATGCTCGTCTAATGGACCTGAGACTGAAGAGATGCCGCGCTTTGTTGAAGCGGTACGCGAGAAAAAAATATCGAGAAATTCTTTTTTCGGATGAAAAAATTTTTACCGTAGAAGAGAGCTACAACAAACAAAATGATAAGGTGTACGCACACAGTAGTGAAGAAGCGAGCAACCGTATTCCGCGTGTCCAACGAGGTCATTTTCCATCCTCGCTCATGGTATGGTTGGGAGTTTCTTATTGGGGCTTAACAGAGGTACATTTTTGTGAGAAAGGTGTAAAAACGAATGCAGTTGTGTATCAAAATACAGTCCTGACGAACCTTGTGGAACCTGTTTCTCATACCATGTTCAATAACAGGCACTGGGTATTCCAACAAGATTCGGCGCCAGCTCATAGAGCGAAGAGCACACAAGACTGGCTGGCGGCGCGTGAAATCGACTTCATCCGGCACGAAGACTGGCCCTCCTCCAGTCCAGATTTGAGTCCGTTAGATTACACGATATGGCAACACTTGGAGGAAAAGGCGTGCTCAAAGCCTCATCCCAATTTGGAGTCACTCAAGACATCCTTGATTAAGGCAGCAGCCGATATTGACATGGACCTCGTTCGTGCTGCGATAGACGACTGGCCGCGCAGATTGAAGGCCTGTATTCAAAATCACGGAGGTCATTTTGAATAAACTTTATTGTCATAAGAATCTATGTTTTGTTAAGTTCATTTTGGTATATAAATGGTTACATAATAAATAAACTTGTTCCAATAATTTTATATTAAACATGTGACAGAATTTATGACCTGACTAGGTAATAATACTAAGATAATGTATCTAATATTATTTTTCTAAAACTCTAAATACAAAAATCCCCGGTGAGGTCATTTTCTGTGTCAGATGACAAATTAAGTCATCCAGCTGAGGTTTTAGACCTCAGGGTACCTATAACTAAACTGAGTCATGTGAATTTCCTTCATTTAATTTCGTTGAGTTTTACACTTACCAGAAGGGTAATAATAAAAAAAAATATGACATCACCGGGGATTTAAGTATTTAGTTTTAGAAAAGAATTATATTACATTATCTTGGTATACCCACCCATTGATTACAGCAATGACACCAGTGTTGCTAACACAGGTATTGCTAACATAACACAAGTGTAATTAACAAAAAAACCTTTTTAAAAACAAGCTTTTATTATTATTACCATCTATCACCAAAGTACTCGTCAAGACGAATCGAATGAGCCGAAACTCGATGGGGTTGCATCGTTTAATATCGGAGTTCCTATGGTCACCTTCCAGCTCCATCATCAGACCAGCTTGATGTCATAACAATATTGCATTTTCACACAATTTATACATGCATGCCAAATTTCAGCTCAATCAGAAATCAGGAAGTGGATCAAATTAAACTTCCGAGATGTGATTACAAACAAAGACAGACAACAGACAGGTGAAAGTAAATAAAACCTTGTAAAATAGTCATCGATTATTATAGCTATGACACATTGGTGTCAAAAGTATTGGCTTTTAACACATAGATAATGTTAACACAGCAAAAGGACTAGCTCTATGTTGAACGGACTAGTTTCTAGACAAACTTTTTTACAGGCTCCTAAAGCTCTTAATACGCGTTATAGTCGCATACACTGCGGTAAAGTTTACCGTGCATACATTCAGTGAGTAAATGCCCTTAGGTGCGATTACCACACATCGGACCACGTCGCGTCGCGTCGTCCAGATATGAAAGGTCGGGCCAGGTCATTAAAGGGCAATGGGTCTTGAGCTCAATGGGGGAGTTAGTGAGTTTTACATTATAATTAATGTACTTACAACTTCTGATAAGGAAAAAGGTACCTGACGACTCGCGCAATCGAGCTCGCGTTTGAAATGTAAATTGGTAGAATTGACTTTTTGAAATTTTATTTTGGTGCGAATTTGGGAATTTTAAAAAATAAATGTTATTGTAATTTATAAAATTCGCAAGAGCTGTATCAACTTTAACACCAAAACATGTTACAAATACCTACATCGAAAAGTCGTCAAACCGGTCCTCGTTCGACGAAACACCGACAACCGACCATATTGCGCAATCTAGAAAGCTGTAAACCACTCGCCCACCACAACCAACATAATATTCCACACGAGACCTTTCTCGCCACCTTAAACCTTCTAGTATCCCGTCTAAGGGACGCACGTGAGGGGTCAGCTTAGCTGGTCATCTTGAGATTTCCAGATTTAAAGTGGAAATGTTTGAACTCACAGAATACTAAATAGTACCAAGCTGCAACGGAGAATGCAGCGAAAGTGATTTGATCCACGTAAATGGAAAATATGGCTTTTGGAAGAGATTACAATATTATGTGAATGGACCGTGCCATGTTGGGCGTTGGCATACATTTAAATGAATGTGGGTGTAGATTGTAGGCAGGTTTATGACATAGTGTTACGGCATAGCCCATTTATCATTCAATGCTTTTGTACTTTACAAATGATTCTAAATTCCATTGACCATAAAATTTTGTTCTTTAGAACTGTACAAGTAATACCTGCTGGTTCATTAGTATTGAATGCCCGTGCTGTGCAAAAATTTGATGGGAGAAGGTAGGCAATTATTATAGTGTAGAATTGAGTTTGAGTTTGAGTTTGAGAATCTTGGAACACAGAAATGTTTTATGACGTAGACATTTTTGTGGATCAGAAAATGCCTTAGCACTACCACAGATAAAAGAATACTAAGCACTACTTTTCCGCTATGGGGGTGACGGTAGGAGTAGTGTGGAACTTGCATCCACTAAAAACCCCCGGGAACAGTCCTCTGCTGAAGTGTGGCGCGATGGAGACGCGAAAGCATTCACGATCTCGCCGTGATTTATCTAGGCAAGATTCTCGGTTCAGTGCCAGGCCCTATTCCAGGTGTTAATACCCTTCGCGGATGATCCCGTTCACTAAGATCATCCCTCAAACGTGTGTGTCATGTCTTCCGACAGTCCCCCGACTCTATTATGACGTTGAACTCCCTAGGAATGATATAACCATTTCATTCACTTTCTCTTTCATGCAGTGCAGCCAAGTTTTTGGGCCTAAATTTAAATTTCATGCTTGAATCAAATTATTTTCAATCATCATTTATTTTGTAATTTAAGCATAATTATTAACGGTTACCAGGTATAATCTTGAAAACAAGCATGCATTGCCTTGATAATCTTAGAACGTGGGAGATAAGACCTCCAACCTTCCTGCTGCTCATTTAATTTATTAATCATGAATCATGCCTATTTGATAGCCGTGACCGACAGATGGTCATTTCTCTCTGAAAATGATAAATTTGTCCAGTTTTTATTTGCACCTCTTGGTAATGAAAAATGTTGTTGTAGAAGACTTCTTACTCTATTTAGATGAAACAGAATTCAAACCTAATCTCCAAGTTTTTATAACTGTACACCTTAAGCTGGGGTGCTCCACATCGCCCAAATTCTCACGCGTTTATAATTTTCTCTCAAAAAGTGTTTCGGACGTATTCTTTTGTTTGAGAATTTGCACCATAATTTGCACCAGTAAGCAATAAGACTAGACTAAAATTATTATTCCGTTTCAGTTAACACTTTCAAAACCAAACATCTATTTCAGCACTGTTGACGTAGCATCACATGAAAAAAATTTTTTTTTTTTCAGTTTAGTTGAATAACAAGTTAACAGTTTAGTTAGATTTCCCCCCTACAACATCCATTAAGAGCAACCTTTAAACATTGTATACTTCTTGTAATGTCGGAAATTTGGCTTTATCTAGACTCTAGGTCTCTAGACGAATGTTTTATAGTCCATATTAACATGGCATTGAAAAACCAACAGCATAATAAGAAAATTGGCTCTCTACAGAAGGATGTCGTGTAATGAACATCATTAAATGAATACGACTTGATGTCTACGAAACAGACAGTTGCTAGATATTTTAGACTTTATCTGTTTTGTTTTAGAAGATATTTTTAATTGAAAGATGATATAATTTTGATTATTAAGATATGCGGAGCCAACAGTAGTTTTAGGTCAGATTGCTTTAAGGTTTAGTGTTTTGATGGTGTGAACATAAAGAAAGAAGAAAGAAAGAAAAAACATTTATTCGACGACAATACAAGTACAGATAGGTAGAAAGTAGATACTAAATGAAACACATCAACTAATACAGTAAGCAAAAAATAAAGTCAACTTGTCATAACAAGATGTTCGCACCATCAGAAGAGCTGCGTGCTTGTGTGTCAATTTCTAACATAAAGCTGGATGTTAAAAGGGCAAAGGGTTGGTTAATATATTTGGCGCAGAACTGATAACTGCTGGGATAGATCGCGTCTTGGCAAACTTAGTGTAAGGCGTCCTTGTGCGAGATGGAGTGAAGATTCAAACCTTTCTTGCCCAAGGACAGGTAGCGACCCTACGGTCGCTGGAAGTGATGTAGAAGCAAGGTGGAGGACTATATGTGTGCCATCGATGATACCTTTGTCTAGCTGTTGGCGAACGGGGATTTATGATGCACCGTGGGCCGTGGAATACATTTCCTTGTTAAACACCATTTTTGTATGAATATCTATCAAACAAACACAAAAGCTTTCATATTTTAATAACTGTAGGATGGGATAATATTTGTAGAATTAGAAGTCTAAATATAGAGATTGGCGGTATTCGAGAAACTGTTGGTTATTCTGTGACCCAGGTACACGATAATAAGGATGAGGGGTGTACTCAATTGATCCTGATTTTTAACACTGGCTGGTTCACCGACTACGATCATTATACATGTGGCTGAAAATTGAACTAGATGTTCCTTCGTATAAGTCACTGCCTTCTGACGATGCTAGCGTCCTCATCTGTAGACATTTATATCGTAGACTGGTAGCCTCGTTTAGTGTTTGATTTGCTAGGACAATGATAGCGAGCGTGATGATAGTGTAGTGAATATTTTAAAGCGCAGCCGAAATACTCTGTGTTCGTAGAGTAGGGCGCCCTTAGGCGAGATAGGATGACCAGGAAGGACTCTAGGAATGGTTGAAGAAAAATGGGTCCCAAGTCCCAAGTCCCAAATTGGTTCAGAAGTTTTCGTGCAATCGGTGAAAATTTATTATAATAAAGATTCTGACGAATTATGAACTTTCCCTCTTTTTCTGACACCGATTAAAATATAGTGAATTAACAATCAATTTTAAAGTTGTTTTGAACCTGCATGGTTTAAATCGAGGTACAATGAATTTAACCATGCACATTTTCCTGTTGTTAATCGTTAAATCCCACACGACCGTCATAAAGACAAGACCTTCGTCACAAAAGGGGCATCTTAGCAATGACTAATTGTTATTCACAAATGATTCACTGTACATAACTACTAAGGTTACAATTACGCATGTATATAGAGGTATTTGTATTTGTTATGAAATATCACGTCATAAACGAGTTGAACAGTGATTTCATTGTGCATGTCAATAATTCCTGCGAAACTACTGAGAGCGTCCGTTTTATATTTGCACCTAGTCGAGCATAAATGGCTTATGGCTAACACCAAAAACAATACAGGGGCGTTATTCACAACCGAATTCATGTCTCGTCTCGTCTTTAATGTCAAATTTTAACAAAATTTGGAAAAGCCTTAAAATCCCTACCGTTCCAGTACGAAATCAAGTGCAACTTCAATTTTGCATCTTTGTATTATTATTTGCTTCATACGTTTTAAATACGAAATCGTTTTGCTATCTGTACGTAACGAAGACAAGACGTTTCTTCCTATAGAATCAACGTGCTGGACTCTGTTTAGTGTGAAAGTGCTCTGACAGTAGGTCTGACTAGATAATCGAATCAACCGATCATGTCCTTAATAACTATGCCATATCATGTTAGGAGGAGGGTTACTCATATCACATATAACATTATTAAGATGAACAATTTTAATTGTTTGGTTGCAAGACTAAATAGGTATATGCAAAAGCTAAGGCAGTTAACAAAGTGCTAATGGAAACCAACTTGTTACTTGTACTTGTTATGTGATGACCTAACCGTCAAGTTGCAAAAACCATAAAAAGACCCTACACCCAGCTTACATAAGTGCAACTGCAATCGGCAGCTCAAATCGGATGGTATTGCGCAACCGTTCAAACTAGGCCGAAGCTAAAGAGGCAGTAACAAAAATAGCCGTTAATTCCGCCGCCATATTTGTTTATTATTTTCAAATGTAGAACACGCACAGCGGCCAGTAACCGCACGATCGTGTTACGTACATAGAATCCTTTGTTTATTCGTAGTTTGGAGAATCTTTTCGTCAGCATCGGTAGATATAAGTAGAGAAGGAAGTGATAACACTGAACTACCTCTACATACATACCTCTATATTTACACAGCTCCACACAGCTCTATGAGTGATAAAGACTTACTTATTGTTTCTTTGAATAAATAAATATAGGATTAATTGTTTGCCCTTTAGATCAAACCATTATAACCATAGAGTTACGTATAATGAAACAATGCCGAGCAAGACAAAAAATAATCTCTTACGGATATAACAAGATAGAAAAGGAAAACAAATCTTTTGTTACTGAGACCGTTTTCGGTTGATAGGTTTGTATGAATTGGCTGCAAATGCCCTACTATATCAGAATTTAGATTTTTGACAAATCAGAACTGGTAAAATTGGCAATCGTACGTTCGACGCTATACAAATCCGAACTGGTTTTTGGAATGTCATTTATTATCTACGTGGTCCGTAAGATCCACATCTATGTTAGATCTATGCGTAAGGTACTGTTTCTACTTGGTTATTGTTTCTTTGAATTAAATAGAGGATGATTGTTTAAACTTTAGTTCAAACAGTAGACTATAGTGTTCTCTGTTGTTTTCTTCATGCCGCTGCGCGTTTATTTCCAGTTATGTTATTACATAAACAAAATGATCTCACGTCTCACGGCACGGGAAGTCATTCATAAAATTGTAAAAGTGCTGATCAATCTTCACTTCCTCTACTATTAATTAGATAAAATACAAATATGAATATAACGGTTCCTTTCATAACCTACTTATTTATTTTTCTTGCGATGTTTCGGAAACTGTCAGAGCTTCGCAATATCAGGTCTGAGCCGGGAGAATACTGAATTCTGGATTTTCCTTTTAGGGGGGAGAATTTTGGACTAGGAAAAGGCACTCGAGCTGACAGCTACCAGATTTAAGCTTGAGGCTATCTAGGCTCTATCAATTTACCCGCAACTAGACCTCCAACTGTCAAATATTGATGTACAATAGGATTATCTACAGAACTTAGAGCTATAATATTTTACTTACCTTTAAAAATGTTTTGGGTGGGATCATGCACGTACAAACTACAAAAAATACTAAAACCTGTACCCAAACTAAAACGTACCATAGACCATAGTCCACACAGCACAGAATAATTAAAAGTAAGTAAAGTAACTATGTAGTATGTAGTAACAAGTGAATAGATTAAGTGTCAGTTACTAAAGCTGAGAGTGACATGAAACGAGGTCCCCCGTTCATTAGCCACTCGGTGCTCACATGCTGCCAATTCTTGCTATTACTGCCATTAGCCGCTTATTGCATTAACTAATCAACGATGATGTCTCGGAACTGTGTGCCTACTTGAAAAGGGCCGTTGGCTAATTAAAAGTACCTACTCAAGTGATCTCTAAGAATATGATTTTACTGGCAAATGGCAAATAATATCGAACTAAAAAGTTATTTATTCTATAGAAATTAAACGTAAAAAGCCTGGGCAAAATAGCCTAAATATTTTTTTTTAGAAATTAAAACTTTTAACTTAAAACTTTATACCTTATTTCGTCTAAACGGCTGAACTGAGGGCCTAAGCTATCGCTAAACGACATGTATAACACTAGAATCCATATACAAAATTGCGTACATTACTCGCTTAAACCTCCTCATTAATATGAGTGAAATAACAAAGGCAGCAATGTACATTGAAGTTGTTATCAATCATCAACCGTAGTGTATTAGAATTATTTATTTATTTATGTATTTATTTATGTGATTAAGTAGAAGACGAGCAAGACGCTCTCCTGATGTTAAGAGATAACGGCTGCCCATAATCAGTACAGTGTCACCAAGGATTTCACAATTATGTGAATTCTAGGAGCACTGCACCAACGCTTCTTACTCAAGAGTCATAAGATGTTAAGACTCTTTAGCCCAGTAATTTCACTAGCTACAGTGCCCTCCTACCGGAGCACAGTAATGTTTGCACATCACTGCTCAGGCGGTAGAATAACTGGCACTGTTGGGGTACCCACCTAGACGACCTCCTGCAAAGGAAGTCTACCCCCGGTAAAAGAAAAAAGAATTAGCCAAAAGGCCCTCTGATTGAATTTGGTACCTTAATAGGTAGCTTAGAACCTACTTCACGAGTAAAACTGCTTAGCTCAGCTAGTATTTAAAGAAACTAAGGTTTGAAGAAAATAATGTAATTTTTATGTAGGTGTTATTGAAATGTTAGGCAGTAGATACAATTATTAATGGCAGTAGGGGGGCTGGCGACTGGAGGTTGAAAGGGAGCAAGTTTAATGTGTTGGGAGTTGTGGTGGTGAGAGTTTCACATCGTATTAGTAACTGGAACGATTCTTCGTTCCAGTTACTAATACGATGTGAAAACACACTACATAAAAATTACATTATTTTCGTAAATGTTTTTCGTTTTTTTAAGTAGAAACTTATGGGGGTCTACTATATACCTACACTATCTTCCAAACTTGATGGGGTTGTTTAACCGCTGAGTTCCTATGACTTTCCGATTTCATCATCAGAGCTCCTTGTCATCAAAAAATTGCATTGTCATCCAATTTATACATGTATGCAAAATAAATCAGTAATCGGAAAGTAGATCAAATTTGACTTGATTACACTCAAACAACGAGACAGGTTGAAACTAAATAAAAGGTTGAACAGAAGCTAAATAACTTCGCATGAGGTGTTTGAAATACATAAGCAATGTTAGATATTTTGTTTCTTAGTGTGTACATTTTTTTTTTGCCACGAATAGTGGTTTCTTCTTAATCTCAACTGGAACAAGTAGCTATCTCCATGTAAAGCTGCTAATCTCTTTGGCGCCAGTCTGACGATGATGTCAGGACACGTTAGCGCACTCAAGGGCTCGCAGGATGAGATAATCGCCCGCTGAAGGACATGTTTTGCTAACTTTACGTAATACCTCCTAACTTAGGCGGATTTATTGGAACAACTTCGAAGTTGCCTGACTGGAACGATCTTCGTAGTAAGAACACGAGTATTATATGGCAAGTCAATATAGAAGAGAAGAAAAGTTTTCTCCTCTTGATCCTACGATGAATAAAAAGACGAAACAAAAGGCTCATACAAAGACAATGAGCTTAGAAATAAAAGTTTTTATACTATTTATAAAAAGTGCTAAGTAGGTAAGCAGTAAGCACATACGGACTTATATTATGGTACACAGTTCTTCAATAGACCCTCTGTGGGTAGTAACTATAGCCGAAAGTTATCACTAGTATGGCGAGTAGAAGAATCGCACTTGCATAATGTACTAAGTACTAAACAATACATAATATGTGTTGTCTATAGTCCACTCATTATCAAGTTAGGACCAGTGACAGCAGTGGACGTGTTAATTGATGTATCTGGGTCGCTCCCATCACTCGCCCAACGTTAACTAGGAGCTGGTCGTAAAGGCAGTGTTATGGCGTTTTACAGTGCACTTTCATTATTATTGCCCACTACAATACTGGAATATTTAACTGACCATCAATAGTTAGGTGACTTCTTGTGATCTTCCAGCGTTGGTAAAGTATACCTATGTTGGTTCGCGAAATATATATCTAAGTATTATAATCATAAGTTTTTTTTTTGGAACATTATATATAGCGAGGTCTATGTCATATACTTAATGCAAACTGGACCTCTACATAGGTAATTTTATTTTTGCGCGATGCACTATTTGTCTTGTGGGTGGTAACTAGCCACTGCCGAAGATCAGTCACCAGTACCTATGTATGGCGGGTGGAAAAACTACACCGCGGAGTTGTTCCCAGCTCTACTACCAGGTTTTCGATTGGTAGGCCAAACTCGGTATTCCAGAATTTCATCTACACTACAAGGGGTTTATGAACCCTTGGCGACCAAAAATAAATCTTAAAATGTTATGATTAAAAAGTTATTTTGTCCACAGAGCACGGGCATCTTCTGCACGTTCTTCCTGGCGCACTCCATCAAGGAGCGGCGGCGGGCGTCCATGAGGAACTCCTCAAGCATCAGGGAGGCGACCTTCGCGGCACCAGACGACTCCTTGTTAAACTCACCCACTGCGCCGGCGCCCACCTTGCCCAAGTATTAGACTAATTGACTTTTAAGAAAAGTGAGAAAGAAAAGAGATTGTGGATCCATTTTTAACTAACAAAAACTTATTTCAAGCTAATAAGTGAAGACGAGATATTTAAATTCAAATTTCGAAAACTACCAATTTTAATAAAACGTGCCCTAAGTTTGCCTATTTTTTTGGGTTAAATAGAAGGCGTCCATGAGGAACTCCTCAAGCATCAGGGAGGCGACCTTCGCGGCACCAGACGACTCCTTGTTAAACTCACCCACTGCGCCGGCGCCCACCTTGCCCAAGTATTAGACTAATAAACTTTTAGGAAAAGTGAGAAAGAAAAGAGATTGTGGATCCATTTTCAACTAAAATCCTTGCTGAACTCACCCACTGCGCCGGCGCCCACCTTGCCCAAGTATTAGACTAATTGACTTTTAGGAAAAATTAGAAAGTAAGAGATTGTGGGACCATTTAAAACAATTTTAAAAAATCATCCCCATCAATTTTGATTAAATTAATTGAAAATACAGCTTTCGAGTTTCTCCGCGAAGCCGTGGACGGGGCGGACTGACGGACGGACAAAGCGAAACTATAAGGCTTCCTTGTTGACTACGGAAGATTGAAAAAGTAAATAATTAAGCTAACGAATATGCTGCGATACACGTCTCTTCTCTTTTCGCACAGAATAGGTTTATTATAATATCGTCCTAAGATAATATCATATAGGTAGGTTAGATATTTTTATCCCTAGATTATCTAGATCTAGACCCGGTAAAGGACTGAATGTTTAAAGTTATAGTAATCCCGTCAAACCATTTATTTTACATTTATTACGATTCATATTGCAAATTGCAAGTCATTAAAAATGAGCATTTATGGTATTAAATAAATTATAATTTACCCGTGGTTTTAGGGCGGATAAACATAATAACAAAAATGGTAATTTTTAGATTACACCTTATTTGAAGGTTTTACAGAGGAAACGAGCTCTAGTAACCTTGAAAGGTCAGTAAAAAGGCAAAATAAAGTGTTAGTCAGATAACATAATGTTAAAACAAAATTTTCATAAGTTTGTCGCGTAATATTATACGTCAAAATTAAGAAATGTCTTTTAAGTAATATTACGTGCTTAAAAACACCCTTATTTTTGGTGGATTATAATCTGACATTTTTAAACTAGTACAACCTTAGGCCACCCCACATTGTTCGGCATCGCCTCGCGTTGAAACTCACCCACGAATATTTTTGTTGGCTGTTGATCTATGTGGGGTAGGCCTTAAGTATAATGTAAAAAATTAAAATAAATGGTTGGATGAGAAATTGCAGTATTTTGTACTTACGGAATATTATGATATACTTAGATAATATTCATAGTTTTTTTTAATCCACCTTAATGTGTAAGTTAAGAATATATCGATAAGCCTCCCTTGCCTTAGAATTTATAATAAAAGTTACATAAATTATAAGGTAACTTTGAAAAAAATAACCAAATATGACACTGTGTAATGAGTACCTAATATGGAATATATAGTGACGTTAATAGGAAAAGATATTTTAATGGTAATTAGTAGTGTACCAAAATAACACGGTATTTTTTACATTTACCTTCCTCGTATATTTCTCGTTTTAAGGATTTAGCAGTCTGGTTAGTGATCCTAGGTTGTGCGATTATTGTATGGTTTGTACCTAGAGTAGACTCTATATGTGCTGGCTGATTTAGTTCGCGCCAAATGCCAAAGAACTTGAACCGAACGCAGTAAACCAATTTCGGGTCCCAAATAAGGTGCAATAGGGTAAAGGTGACTGACCTTTCGCGCGGCATCCGCGCTCTACACCCCGTAACCCGCGCACACGCTTCTTTAGCCTCTCTCCCATTTGATCCGGGTAAGGCGGCCATTTTGGATCAAGTTCTTTGAATGGGTTTCGTGTTTTTAAACCCTGGTTGGTTGTGTGCTGTGATGTGATTTTGGTAAGCTTCAAAATATAATTTGCGATATTCGTTAGTTAATATATTTGTTAAGTAATAGGTAGGTACTATTTTGTATTTTTTACCTTTAAAAATGACAATAAATTATTGTAAGAATTGAATTTTCTTGTTTTATTTTTAAGTAATATAAGTAGGTACCACTAATACTTAACAATTGGGTATTCTTACACCTTCACATTATATGTAGTTATAAAATAATCAGAACATACTACCTAACTATTTTAATAACCTAGTCCTCCTATCTGCTTAAATATGGAACAGATCGGCAAATCTAAAACGCACGCCGTTCCCCAAAACCTTAGTAAATAAATATACCTACCTATGGCAGACAGATATTGGAAAGCTATGTGAAGTAGCAGCAAGTGTACTTAAATAGGTATTTGCTAAGTAGCAAGGTGCGCAAACGCAGCCATGCGAACCTACACTTTCTTCAGCCCTGGCCCCAGTGGCGGATTTGCCCTAAGGCCCAATAGGCCTTATGCCGCGGGACCCTTTCGCTCGCACATGTCTGTGTCTAATATGACACATTTTGCAATATAAATTCATAGAATTGATTTTTTGTAAATTCCGCAAGAGGAACCCTGCACAACATTATTGCACACATTTTAAAAGTACCTAGGTATTTTCGGTTTGCTTTATATTTATTTTGCGCACACTCTACTTACCTAATTCTACCCA
Organism: Hemithea aestivaria; assembly: GCA_947507615.1. Classification (NCBI taxonomy): domain Eukaryota; kingdom Metazoa; phylum Arthropoda; class Insecta; order Lepidoptera; family Geometridae; genus Hemithea; species Hemithea aestivaria. Next base: position 15,718,233 of record OX382331.1, read on the forward strand.
TCGAGATATATAAATAGAGGTCACACGCCAAACTGAAGTATTGTCCCATTTGACATCTAAAGTTATCATAGATGAGAAAAAACAAACAGAACGTACTTATGCCATTTTTTTGCCTACTAAATAAAGGGGGAGGCAGCAGTGTTATTCACTTATCCGTGAAAGAACCAAACCGAAAACCAATTTGTCAAATATGTATGAAACGACGTATTATGTTGATACACCTTGACATGTCATGTCACGTCATTTCATACATTTTTGACAATCTAATCGGTTAAATATTTTTTAATTGTTATATAAAATAAATAACCTATTTAATTTTGTAACTTATTATAAGAAATTATGAATGGTAAAAATGTTAGATAGTTTAACTTTAAAAATTCGCGATAGTAGCGCCCCGAAAAAAGGTCTCCTTTTTGAAAATCACTCTAACGAACCTAATATGATATATGGGTACTAAAACAGGTTTATTATGTGTAAACAAGGTGGGAATCAATTACTTACAGTTTTAATGTAAATGTCTGATCTGTGGAAGTTTAATTTGAAAAAAAATGTTTTTTCCATAAATTTCAACGAAAAACACCGAAATAGATTTAAAAAATACGATAAAATAAAATAATGTGTGTGAATGAAAAAATAATCAAATTATATTCAAATCGATTCAATGAAAATAATAATATTAAAATAAATGATATTTTTTACATAAGGTTTTACTAACGATTTTACTTTCTCTTAAGCCATCAATAGATAAACTTAAACTAGGCAAGTAAACACACAATGTCACATCTTTATATTTATTCTTTGACAAAAAGAGGAAATGTCACAAAATATTAGCCGCTTTGTTTGAATAAAATTGTAAAATGTTTATCTAGTTACTTACCGATGAAAACTTATTACTTTGCACTCGGCGTGTTGCGTGAACAGTTGGTGCAATACCTCAACACATACCCCGGCATATTATTTGTGTTTTTATGGGTTTTTTTTTTGTATCAAATGTGAGCAGAGCTAGCTAATGACGCGCTCAAAAGCAGGTTAGCGACTAATTGCAAGCGGTACATTTTGCGGCAAGTATACCTATGTTTAAAGAGCGCAGTAGGGATGGGTGATGAGTATAGGGCTTGATTCTACCTACCTTGATTTATAGGTACAAGTTGGGACTCATTCATCAAACATCCCTTCGATTGGGCCTAGGCCCTATATAGTTGTGGCCATATAATAGGCCATTTTATTGTCGGCGCTCGCAGCGAGCTGCTCGCGCACTTATTATTAAGGATATTTGAACTTTCTAACTGTTCAGAGCGAGCTAAACACATACTTTTCGTAATAAAAATTATAATATTTTTGCCCGTCTGCACCTTGGCCCCCCCTAGAACCAAATCCTGGATCCGCCAGTGCACTTACTTCTTACTCAGTTTCTTCTGTAAACCGAAATTCACTACATAAGAAGTACACCTATACCGCTATACTTACTTAATATAGGTAGGTAGGTATATCAGGGATATAAATACACACCTATGCCTATATTATTAATAGGTACTTATACCCTAACGTGTTTTGCAACAGGTTACATTTAAAAGATTTATCTTGAGCTTACGTAAACTCGCCTTGCTTTGCTTTTCTGACCATTTAATATCCTCCCGTTTTTATTAATATTACTAGGTATTACCCATCTAGATACAAAAGTCAAAAGATTTTTAAGATCGGAACGTCACGAGATGAAATGAAAGAGAGAGATGCAGCTTTTTAACAAGGGAATGTCAAAGTGCGACAAAGACAGCAGACAGGTGAATGAGGGGTCACAAGTAGGGCTACCATGTTTTAGACGATATTATCTTAAACAGATTTGATTTTGATCTGCGCTTTCTTACTATGTCCCTAAGAATTTTATAATGTTTTTGTATTTTTTCATTGTATTCATTGTATTTTTTCTACCACATTTTACTTTCTTAATTAAAAGCAGTTGTTAACAATAACACTTACGGCTTACGTATAGGTATTGTTTTTTCCCGAGCACATTATTAAATTCTTAGAAATTTTCGCCCTCTCATGTTTAATTTTGTTTTTAATATAATATTTAGGATAGAGCTGTGTTTGACCACAGTCACGACTGTAGGGAACTGATGTGAACCCTCTATTTGAAGATACTCTAGTCAATGTATTGTAGGTATCCTTACCTACCTAACTACATAAGTAGGTACCTATTTTATTTTCAGATTTAATAATTTCACGTAATGTGGGTATTAAAATATTGTGACCCGAGAGTTGACAGTTGATAAAATAACCACACGAAAAATGAGCCCTGGGGTGAAGGTAGGTATACTCGAATTACGCTAACTTGAATTGAACATAAAACTCTCCCTCCGTTTAGTCACGTTTCTTAAAATGAGGCTCTATTATGGCCACCCTAGCCATGATTCATGGAATGGTGCGGGGTGGCGGAGCGGAGGACCCATTGCCGCCGCGATCCGACGCGTTTTCATTTTTCATTTAGTCGCTTTACAACTTGGAGTCAGGTAGGTCGCGTCCTCACATTTCTCAATTTAAAAACAAACCCGCGAGTGGTCCAGTGTTAAATTTTGTGTGTGAAGTTACCAATAGTGCGTCAAAATGGGATGTGGTACCAGTTTTGTGAAATATGTGCTGTTTTTCTTCAACTTGTTGGTCGCGGTGAGTATTTAAAAGGGCGTGGAACCGGTTTTGTAATGTGGTTGTTCCGGTGATGGTTAGAGACCAACGCGAGTGGCCCTTTCGAGCACGACGAACCGTGCTCGAGACTCGACAATTTATATTTTATTAAACAGTAACTATAGCATCAACTACACGCAGCCAACACTCGGATTCCAAATTCACAATTTAAATGACAAAAGTTACACGTGGTAAAACTCGCAACAGTTTTTACGAATTTATTAAAATTTTATGATGGCACAATAGCTTAAGAATTCGGCTAGCATTTTTGTTCGGCGAACACAAGCCACAAACATTTATAAAATTCCTTTCTTTCACAACACAAAAAAGACTCCAAAAGAAAGGGACAGAACAAGCTATCTCTTTTTACCAGCAGGACTACGAGTAGGGTGATGGTAACAATATTCGGCTAAGGATCAAAACTGAATGTTAATTCATAATTTAGAGATTTTACCCACAGTTCACAGTATCAGTTCAATTTTTTTCAATTTTATTTATTGCATAAACTGTGGAGAGAAAGGTGTTACATAATATTATTATAATTATAATTTGAATAGTATAGGTAATATAGTATAGGTATACATACTTAATGTGTAAAATTTAAAAAAATGTACAAGTGTATACCTAGTTAAGCATCCATTTTATTATGCATTAATTAATTTTATACCTATAGGTTTATACCTACCTAATTAGAAAATGCCTCGAGAGCTTTTATAGCTAATTTTTCCTCAACTTCGTGATTACTGTTTCCTTATGAGCTTTTTCATTAAAGCTCATAAGGAAATCGTTTGTTTCAATTACCTACATAAGTAGATACCTACATATGTATACACAGCAGATAAAATTGGATCAAATTATGTTATTGGATAATCTGTACTCTGTACCTACCTACCTACTGCTCATCTCGAATTAATTTAACTTTTGGTTGTTTTGCCTTTGAGTTTTAAATAGTTTAGTATTAGTACCTACCTGGAATAAGAAATAGGTAGTTCTTAATAACTTAAAACTAGGGGCAAAAAATTGGCTTATCGCATAAAACAATCTCTTACAGACAATCTGACAACATAATACCTACCTATATGTTTCGTAAATTTCTAAAATGTAAATGTTGCTTTGTAAAAATGCGCAAATAGGTATAGGTAATAATAATCAACATTTTATATGCGCTAAAATCAACATGTATTAAAACAGTTCGTATATATGTATGTATTTTGTTATTCATAAAAGGTTATTCACGAACCCTACACCTGGCCCTAAAGAATTCCCGAGGGATGTTTCAAGGACACGTCCAACTTATAAGAGCTACATCAGGAATTAGTTTCTTTCTGAACAGTGATCTCACAGACAGCAAAAATATGTTTTTTCCTTACCTCTATTTCAATGGCTTCGACCTTCTATAGACAATTTGCCATTTATCAACAGATAAAACAAAAAAATAGATGCTACGAGTTCGCCTACTTTGAAGAAGTAGGAGTAATGCTCTATTTAATTTTCAGCAGCTTCGATTGAGCTGAAATTTTGCATGCATGTATAAATCGGATGACAATGCAATATTATTATGACATGGAGCTGATTGATGATGGAGCTGGAAGGTGGTCATAGGAACTCCGTTATTAAACGACGCAACCCCATCAAGTTTAGGCTCATTTGATTTGTCTTGACGAGTACTTTGATGCTAGATGGTAATAAAATAATAAAAGCTTGTTTTTAAAAAGTATATTTTTTAAATTTCACTTGTTTATTCTCGGCATCTATCCTGATTTATTTTTGTGGGTAAAGCTTTATAAATTACGTTTACTTATCCACAATTCAGCCTCCATAGGTTCTAAACTTCCTAATAACGATAGATTAAGTAACGCTTCCGTTGTTTTACTGAGGGATATTAATTTAGTGGCAAGGTTAATAGATAGGTACGAATTGGGTGAAGACAATTCCTTGAATTAGAGAGAATTACTAATTAACTCAATGAAACTTAATTGAGAAAAGATTCATCAATTGAATAAATTGATAATAATTAAATATTCAGAAGAATTTAATCATAATATATTAAGTCATAATGTCAACTGCAATTTTTCAATCGTCAACGACTCATCAGTCAGGTGTCTGCTTATCGACGAAACTTGTTGTGTGTAAAAGCCCAAATGGGTTCTAAAAATCCTTATATGAATAAAGATTCATAAAGACTAATCACTTCAAAATTGCGGATCGTGACAGAATATAATAAAAAAACTTATACCTAGGTAGGGACCTACCTTCAGGAAATCCATGTCAAGAACCTCAACCCCCAACAGAGGAGAATCATGGCCATAACTAACGAATGACGTTGAAATGGCGTCACTAATGGAATACTCATGTACCTATGCTTCCTATTAATTATGAGCTTAACTCAGAATTTCCATCAGGGTTTAACTGTTTAACAACAAAACAAAGGTGACATTAACTAAACCATAGAATATAGGTACCTACTAGGTACTGCCGATATTTCAAAAACGTGTGACTAATTTTGATTTGTCAAAAATCAAATTTCTGAGGGGCTAGTTAGGACTCTTCCAGCTCCAGCAGGCAATTCATACAAACCTGTCAACCAAAAACGGCTACAGTAACAATAGATTCGCTTTCCTTTTCACTTTTCTATCTTGGTTTAATATATTCAAGAGAGAAAATATTTGTCTTGCTCGTCTAAAAACTCCAAATGTTACCAAAATAGGTACCTGCTACGCTACGTTGTAAATACGGTTGCGTGACTAAAGGCAGTTCTGTCACCCCAAATTCGAGTCAACAGGTGTATTGAATAATTAATATATGAACGTGTTGTTGTGGTGGAAGTGAATTAGGGAGGGTTTTATGAGTTTCAATGTGTAAGTAAAATGCCTTGCAACAGGAAAAATCTCATTTGTCACTTTATTTACGTGGAGACGAGTCATCAGCTTTACAATCTTAATACTTTGCTGTTTACGCTCTGACATCATCCAAGGTTGAGTAAATATATTGCTAACTCCTGGAGCTGAGGACGGTAACAGCGTAGTAAAATAACCTATAGCAACAGTCTAGTCTTCTTCAAAATGCAAAAATATTCCTATTTTCGCATAGAATTATGTCTTGAGTGTAATAATCTTCGAAATAAATTAGGTTGGCATAATTACGAACGGTTTGTAAGCTACTAAAGCGTACTCGTAGTCTCTCAAGGATCTCCTGGTTCTCAGCTAACCGAAGTAGGTCAAGGAAATGTCCTCAGCTCAGCTGGATAAGGAAGACATAACCTACGTACGTGGCTGACTCAAGGTTCGCAGTTTTTATCCTTGTGACGTTATCTGTATTGCTACTGAATAATTAACAGTTATGTCGCCATATCCGGCAAGAGGGTGTTTGCATTTTAATTTCGTCAAGTTTTTTGGCTGAATTTCAAACGCTATTGTTAGGAGTTGACGTGTAAAAGTTTTTAAATCATCCAGGGCTCAGGGCACTGCTAAAGAAAAAGCAACATCAATTACCTTGTCGTTAACTTACATTAAATATATGTAGGTATATAATATTTGATATTATAGTATTTGGTAAATTTGTATTTGTGTGCAATTTTATAAATCAAGATATAGGTAACGTTCCTATAAAGTATTTCCTGATTCGTTTCTCATGCGTTTAAACTGGTTCAATACTCTTCATTCGTGAACAACCGAGCTGCTATAATAGTCTCAATAAGAACACCGTTCACCGTAGAATTACAGTCGTTGGAGCTTTAATCCGTGGTATTCAAGAACACGTGATCAACCACGATGATATCATCGCTACGTTAACAGAGCTCATAAGGCACAACACCTCGGTTATGCGAATAATACTAACTAGGTAGAATATTTCGAAATGTTGACTGGTTTTAAATTCCGGCCACAAACTGGTTTGCAACACTTCGTTACTACAACGCGTATTGTTGGCACGCAGATTATGTTTTATTACTTTTCAGATTTTAGGCTCAGATGATGAGCAAACCGCTGTCCGCGGCCTATATTTTTGTCTCTTAAATTATATGCATCAAAATTCACAAGTGTATGCAAACTCACGACGCAATTTTACTCAGCTGTGTGAGTCATTTTATGCAGTTGTAAAGGACGTGACCTAATGCCAAATATCATGATGGATAAAGAGTAAAGAGTACAGCGTGCATTCGTGATTCATCGTCTGAAGTCTGGGAAGACCTGTAAAAAGGATGACGAATTTACCTATTTCATTAGGAGTTCATTTGTAAATTCCACCAGTCAGTCAAGGAAAATATTTGTGACGTCTTTGGAAACGACGTTCAATTCAGAAGTGGTAGAAATCTACAATTCGTCATCCTTCTTTATTTTTCATATTATTTAGTACCAGTTTTAATTACTACGTGAATCATAATATCGCAGTATCATAAGACGGATGTTTAACTACTTTAAGCACCAGTTGTCTGCCATTATTACCTTTTATCGTCGGTATTTAGTCTCAAAGTAGAACTAGTTACTCATTTGAAAACATTTTTATCTAATTGCTTCATGACGTCTATCAACCGAATCCTGATAAGAAATGGAAATTGTGTTGGATCCTCAACATTAAGAATATTTAACGAGAACCTTGAACCAATTAAAATTTCAAAATGAGGAAAAAAACAAAATGTATTAAACGATCTGTCATAATTGACTTTACTACTAAGGTCGTAGGAACCATGGCTTTGGAACAAAAGGTCACCCATTACAACCCCACACATTAAACCTCTGATATCTGTGGCAAGTTTCACCTTGAGAACTTAAGTTAACATGTCGAAAAGTTTGTCTTTCCGCTTGTGTAAAATATGAATGCGCGTGCAACGTTACATTTGTAAAGAATAAATAAACATTCTAGATTACATTGTGCACCTACTTGGACGTTGCATGCATCAACCTTGCCAATTTGTTTCACTTTCGTTATCCTTCGTACAATCCGGTCGATGACTTCAATTAACTATAGTTATGATTCATCAATTATTGAGATGTTAAAAGAACATCTTGAATAATTTAAGTCCAGATAAGTGCCACCAACTACAAAATCGCCAACTCTAAAAATACTGAGATGGCACGTGATAACCAAATTTGAATATGTATACTTACATTTTGAAGTCCTAAACATAAATATTGTTTTTAGTCTTTTTCTTGACGAATATAACACTAAACAGCTAACTCTAGTTTAATTTTCATTTAATAATGTTTAATAGATAAACAATAAACAGTAAGCACATAAATATTATCCAAAGCCTCGTAACAAGGTTGTCCGCCAGTCCGACGTCAGGCACCATCAGTAGGATGTCAAGGGTCCTCGTTCCATCGAATATCGTTCACGGCCTCGACTCCGCGACGCCGAAATGTGATTTACCCTCCTTTCGATGACCTAATAAACAAATCGTTATTAATTACTTCCATCCAGAAAGTACCTATCTAATTACTAAACGATTTGTTTTAATTAATACTTGTGTTGTCCTGTTATGTGATTGTTTTAACTCTCGACTAAAATGCTGCATTATATTATACCTACTCGAAATATTATCCTTCCTGCTATCCTACTAATATTATATACGTGAAAGTTTGTAAGAATGTATGGATGTCTGGATGTACCTTTGTTACTCTTTCACGCCTATTTACGCGGTTTTTTCTAATCCCTAGCATTTGTATTTTACAAGAGTTTTCTCATGTCATGTTTCAGCTAAATCACTGGTTAGAGTTAAGACGTGTACCTAAATTATAATAAACACGCAATCTAAACATTGCATTTATAATAATAGTCAAAAGTAAGTTTTATCCTTCCAGACTTATCATGTCCGAGAATACGTCGCACATACCAATGCTGTTGCAGACGTCTATAGGCGACGGTAACCGCTCACCTTCAGGCGGTGTCTGTCTGTAGTCTGTAGTATAAAAAAATCTATAAAAGTGCGTACTTCATCGCACTGATATACATAATACATAGGGCTGGCAACTGGGTCCTTTACCCTACTCACCACTTATGCATAAGAGCGCGAGATTTTTTTTTAAATTTTAATTTGTTAAAATTTGCTCCCCATGCCATTTTTTAGAGTTACGTAGCCAAATGGCAAAGAACGGAATCCTTATGGATTCGTCATGTCTGTCTAGTGGAGTCACTAAGCGACAAAAATGGGTCAAACCTGTTTTTTTCATGCAGAAGCATGAAACTTGGCACATTGATTTCTAATGTAAAAATAGGCTGATTTCGATCGGTAGCCCTCGGTAGCACCCCCTCTGGCAGCGAGGAGGGGGGTTGGAAGGGGCGCTCCACCCGGCTTCATTTTAAAAATTCTGGGAGACCACACATAGCTAATAGGTCAAGTTTGGTATCAATTTCGGATAAATCGAGGACGTAGATTTCATTTCTGGAATAAAAAAATGACATTTGTGATGATTTGTTTAACAAAAAAATTTAAAATTAGAATTACGTAACTTCGTTTTTATTGTTCAAATTACTGTAAATTCAAAAATACTAGTTTTTTTAATAAACAAAAAATATGTTAATAAAGTCTAGTTTATGTAGATTAAAAAATATATAATTTTATATTACTTTTCTTAATAACAAACCGCATAAAAAAATCTTTTGCTGTCTCGGGCCGCAATTTTCTTTTAACCGCCATGAAAAGGGTTGTTAGTAAAAAACTTACTATTTCATGCTGAAGTTTAAAACTTGCCACAATTACAATTCCTTACGTTAAAATAAGCCGTTTAGAATCAGTAGCCGTTGGTAACCAGCCATCTGACAGCGGGGAGGGGGGGGTGAAAGGGGCGCACCACCCAGCTTCACTTAAAAAAATCTGGAAGACCACGTTTAGCTAATACGTCATGTTTGGTATCGATTTCGAATAAATCAAGAACGTAGATTTCATTTCTGATAATAAAAAACGCATTTTATGGGTTTTTAACCAAATTATAACACAAAATTAGTTCTTAGTTTTTTTTATTTAGAGGCACTTTAATTCTAAATTATAGTAATATTTTGTGATAAACATAAATATTTTTTAAAAGTTTATTTCAAGTAAATTAAATAAAATAGAACTTTTATATTATTTTTATAAACATTTACTCGTACAATTTTTTTTAAGACACTAGAGTCGCTATTTTCTTCTCACCGCTACGCTGCGTTGTAAACCCCAATCAACTGTAAAATACGACTATGTACATTCATTTAACATGTTATTGATATAAGAACTTGATATTGTCAAACATAAATAATTCAGGAAAATCCTATGGCACATCATAATTTACTCTCCCTGAGACAAACTTTTAAAAAATAGGCTCCAAAGTCGTATCTCTTTAATAATAAACGGCTAACCAAAGTTATGCATCTATTTTTCAATTAAATGTAATGTGGCAAAATTATAAATAATACTGGCACCTACCTACAGCTTATTTATATCGTTATATTGTTTTCCAAGACGGATGCTCCATATAAAATATAATAATAATATAGTTCAAAACATTTTATGACGAATTATGATAAGCCTTGCATTTATTTATTTAATCAGTCCCATGCACAATATTCTGACAACTGAAAGGTTTTCAGACAAAGGAATGGTCTGCTTCTTGCTTCCTAAACCAAAAGAGAGGATGGGTTAGACTTAACCAAGAAATTATGCCTAGCCTCTCTCAAACAAAGTTCCTTGTAAAATGCGTGTAACAAATGCTGGTATACAGACATATCATGGAAGTAGAAGTATATTTTCCAAATAGTGTTTTTTTTGTGATAAGGTGTTTCCTACATAGTTATTGATTGTCGAGTAGTAATTACTGCTTGATCTGCAGTTTCATTGACCGCAAAACATCATATCAAAACCATATAGGTAGAGTTAAGTTTGTGTGCGGTACTTTTATGCTAGTCGAAGGATACGAGTCTTGCTATTTTCCAGCCTCCTGCTTGGTTTTAGAAGCAATAAGCCAACAAAGGGACACCTTATTCATCTAACACCGTTTTGGTGGCCAGTATATTATGCACGAAACTGATTTAATTTATAAATAAAGGGCGGATTGCTGAGATTGATGCAAAACTGCATGAAGACGGTCTTAAAATGTAATGAGCTATAATAACAATATTATCTTTGGAAGAATCAGTCTTGGAATGTAACATACTGATATAAAAAAGCTTTAAGCCTGGAGTATTTATAATTTTGCTAGATTACATTTTGTTGAAACAGTTTGATTCATAACAATGTTTAGCAGTTTCCGTTCCGCGATTTGATCGCGTTTTATCGCACCTATTTTTTAAAAGTTTGTCTCAGGGAGAGCAAATTATGATGTGCCATAGGATTTTTCTGAATTTTATGTTTGATAATATCAAGTTCTTATATCAATAACATGTTAAATGAATGTACATAGTCGTATTTTACAGTTGATGGGGGTTTACAACGCAGCGCAGCGGTGAGAAGAAAATAGCGACTCTAGTGTCTTAAAAAAAATTGTACGAGTAAATGTTTATAAAAATAATATAAGTTCTATTTTATTTAATCTACTTGAAATAAACTTTTAAAAAATATTTATGTTTATCACTAAATATTACTAAAATTTAGAATTAAAGTGCCTCTAAATAAAAAAAACTAAGAACTAATTTTGTGTTATAATTTGGTTAAAAACCTATAAAATGCGTTTTTTATTATCAGAAATGAAATCTACGTTCTTGATTTATTCGAAATCGATACCAAACATGACGTATTAGCTATACGTGGTCTTCCAGATTTTTTTAAGTGAAGCTGGGTGGTGCGCCCCTTTCACCCCCCCTCCCCGCTGTCAGAAGGCTGGTTACCAACGGCTACTGATTCTAAACGGCTTATTTTAACGTAAGGAATTGTAATTGTGGCAAGTTTTAAACTTCAGCATGATATAGTAAGTTTTTTACTAACAACCCTTTTCATGGCGGTTAAAAGAAAATTGCGGCCCGGGACAGCAAAAGATTTTTTTATGCGGTTTGTTATTAAGAAAAGTAATATAAAATTATATATTTTTTAATCTACATAAACTAGACTTTATTAACATATTTTTTGTGTATTAAAAAAACTAGTATTTTTGAATTTACAGTAATTTGAACAATAAAAACAAAGTTACGTAATTCTAATTTTTAATTTTTTTGTTAAACAAATCATCACAAATGTCATTTTTTTATACTAGAAATGAAATCTACGTCCTCGATTTATCCGAAATTGATACCAAACTTGACGTATTAGCTATGCGTGGTCTTCCAGAATTTTTAAAACAAAGCCGGGTGGAGCGCACCTTCCACCCCCCCTCCCCGCTACCAGAGGGCTCCTTCCATTAGGCTACCGATCGAAATCAGCTTATTTTGACATAAGGAATCAATGTGCCAAGTTTCATGCTTCTGCAAGAAAAAAACAGGTTTTGCACTAAAGTCCCCCACTAGTCCGTCCGTCCGTCCGTATGTCACAGCCACTTTTTAAAAATATTAAGCTGAAATCACTTTGTGTGCAATAATATTGTGCAGGGCTTCTCATAAGGAATTTTCAAAAATTAATTCTATGAATATACCTACCTATATTTCAAAATGTGTCAGATAGTGCGAGCGAGAGAGCGTCCCGCGGCATAAGCACTCTTAATGCTCAGTGCAGATAGGTACTTAATACATAGATATTACTCTATAGCTAGGTATCTACTTAAGGGCTAAATTATGGTAAATATTAGTAAATAATTAACGCCTTGTACTGTCCTTCCTCTATAAGAAGGAACGTCATGAATACAGATGGCGGAGCAGTAAACCGTGACACGTGGACTGATTGTAATTAGATTAGCTTCCTGTTGTAAGCCACACTGTTGGGAATTCATTAACAACTGGCCTCGAAGACGTTGGCTGTTTCTTAATAGTTAGATCATCTGTTTTTTTTAATATCACTGTTGCATTAACGTTTCACCCTTCAGCCAATGAAAAAAACCACACAAAATACATCTTTATTTTAAATCCCTCGTCATCATAGATCACTTCCTCCACAAGTAGATAGGTAGGTAGGTACTAGTAGGTAGGTAAATGGTGTTCTTTGTCTGCCGCCCCAGGTCGTCGTCATTGTCGCGCGGTCGTTGACCCCTTGTGCAAGCCGTTAACGGGCACCTGGAGAGCACGGGTCATGATGGCGTAATATCTCCTGTCATCGCCTATTTTAATATCGCCTCCATAACAAACATCGCTAAAATAGAATTCGTCGAATTAGAAATGACAGTAGGTACTCTTCGTGAAGCCCTAAAACCTGGAAGTAGGAGCCAATGGAGTTTGGGCGGTGAATACCAAACTGAGGCAAGAAAAATGACGTCACGGTTGATTGCCATTTCACTCATCTTGCTTCAGTTTAGTGTTCACGTTGCCCTGATTTTTTCAAAACATGAATCATCACAGGCTAGTTTAATCCACTAAGGCATTTCCGTTACCCACATCCATGTCAGGCAAACAGGGACTTTCTTGTGAAATTGTGTGCGTTTTCTATCAATACTATGTTCAAAGTGAAAGCTTGTCGGAGCACATGGCTTGCTCAACACATTGTGTGGTAATTTGCACTCATCACTGGCACATGTCTGGGTCATGAGGTGCCTGTTTTTGCCATGTTTTGCAGGTATAAAATTACATTTTCGGTAGGTACTTGGGTCGGACCCAAACAGGTACATGGTGGTTCGGTAGGTACCTACATGTTACGCTTATTATTTGAGAGCTCTTTTGATATTTTTTAGGATAATAATACCTATAGGTAATGATGTGCAAGATTTAAGATAATAAGAATACCACAAAAGAAAAATAAACCGAAACTTCAATCATTAGTGAATGTTAATCATGCTTTCTATAAGCGAGGGCGAGACGCTCGACCACTTTCGATAAAATTTCAATGTATGTAGTAGACCACCCTTTGAAACGTAAAAGAATTTCACAAATCGGTTTAGATGTCTGAGAGTTATCGGTGATCATAGGTAGAGGTACCCGCTGTCCCGGCATTATGGCGTCCCGCAGGAACACCCCCAGGTTTTTTAGTGGGTATCCCCGCCGCTCCCGTCTTTGGCGGGGGAGTCCCACATACCGCCCCGCGCCCCCCGGCATGGGGTGATGATGCGTAACGCATTTTTCCTGGGTCAAAAAAAAAAAGAAAAAAAAGTGTAGGTACTAGATACACATAAGAGTTTCTGACCAACTAACTGTAAACATTTTCTTCCTAGTTCAGTCTGTTAAAAATAAACTTTGGTACAATTTCAAACCATTTAAATATTGCGTAACATTGCAACATTTAGAAAAATGTTAATTGATGGTCATTAACAGCTACTCTCTCAATGATCATAATTAATGTGTGACCAAAAACATGTACCTACCTACCTACTGACCCGACAAACATGTGATCAGGCTAGTAACACGGTAAAGAGATATACAGTAGTTTGACTCCATAGAAACGGCCGTAATTTGGGAGTGAGTAGATGTGGGCAGATGTGGGTAGAAGTGGGTATATAATCCAGAAGCGGGTGCCACGCAGCGACGGGCGGACGTCGCGATAGTTTTTTGCAAGTATTTAGTGTAATTTACGTTATTTACTTTGGACGTATGTATACATAATATAATAAATTATATAAAATTGCAAAAAATAGCATTCGATATTATGCTGTTTTTGAGGTAAGTTAGTATGAAGTTATTAAAATATTTATTTTTTATTTTTAAAAGTATTCTGCTGAAGTAAGAGTGCGAGTAAGAGACCGAGTAAGAGACCGAGTAAGAGTGCGAGTAAGAGTCCGATAAGAGTGCAAGTAAGAAACTGAGTAAGGATGCGTGTAAGTGTCCGAGTAAGAGTGCGAGTAATAGTCCGAGTAAGAGTGCGATTAAGATTCCGAGTAAAAGTGCGAGTAAGAGACCGAGTAAGAGTGCGAATAAGAGTTAGATTCTGAGTAAGAGTTCGAGTAAGAGTTTGAGTAAGAGTCAGAGTAAGAGTTCGAGTAAGAGTGCGAGTAAGAGTTCGAGTAAGAATTTGAGTAAGAGTGCGAGTAAGAGTCCAAGTCTTGTCTCTTGTCTTGTCTTGTCTCTTGTCTTGTCTCTTGTCTTGTCTCTTGTCTTGTCTCTTGTCTTGTCTTGTCTCTTGTCTTGTCTCTGTCTTGTCTCTTGTCTTGTCTCTTGTCTTGTCTCTTGTCTTGTCTCTTGTCTTGTCTCTTGTCTTGTCTTTTCTTGTCTCTTGTCTTGTCTCTTGTCTTGTCTCTTGTCTCGTCTCTTGTCTCTTGTCTTGTCTAGATAGTAGCAGTAAGTAGATGATATGAAATAGGTAGGTACCTACTGTATGCGGGCAGCGGCTGCCCGACAGCCCTATGACTTGCGCATGTACCGCGAGACTGTAGGTATTTATTTTCAAAAATCACGCTCAGTCAAACTACTGTATATCTCTTTACCGTGCTAGTAACAAGGTAAGTCGAGGAGCAAATTATTCTCCTCAGGCTTATTGGTAAACAGTTTCAGTAGGTTGCTTGCTAGAGTTCTTATTTCATTTTTACAGTTGTGCCCAGTTGTTTTACAAAAAAGTAGGGCCTGCTATGTGGCCAGGGTCTAAAACACCAAATTTCAGCTCAATCGGTTCAGTCATTTAGACGTGAAGGGGTAACAACCACACACACCTACTCAGACATCAATAGTTTATTTTTATACACACACATAATAATTACAGAATTTAGTGTTCTTTACTGCTGTAGTAGCTGTAGTATTGTTAGTTTGTTTTTCTCAATAAAGGCATTTGCCACAAAAAAACTGATTTTTATTCCATTTCTGCTCTGCTGTCATGTCAGCAGTTCGCACGATCTATAGAAACTTGCCTCTCCAAATAACATCTAAATCGTTTATTTCGTAATAGGTTCATATTTTACTGAAAAACAACATAAAGATCCATTTACACAGGCTAAGTACAATATAAATCACAGAATGAATTCAGTGTGTAATAAAGAGCAATTAACGACACGGCCTGTCAAGCTGATGGTTCAGCATTTGGGTCACTAAGCCACTGGATCGATACTTCATATAGTTTTAGTTGCCAGTTGTATGTTATTTGTACCTATTATTGTTTTGATCTACGATTTGAAGAATTGACTTCTTCTTTCTTTCTTATCTTTTTCTGCTTTTTCTTATTAATAAAGCTATTTTAAAATGTCATACGTTGTATGTAGGCTGTAAGTCGCCCATAGGTTGTCGTTGCCGGGGCAGCGGGTACGCCCAATGCTTCGGCGTACCCGCTGCCCCGGCACTATGGCGTCCCGCAGGAACACCTCCAGATTTTTTAGCGGGTATCCCCACCGCGCCCATCTGCGGCGGGGATGTCCTACATACCGCCCCGCGGCGTGGGGTGATGATGCATACGCATTTTTCCTGGGAAAAAAGGGCACCCATAGGCGAGATGGGTCGATGATATCCGGAGGATCGCAGGGAGCGAGTGGAGGAGAAAAATGGAGGACCAAGTCGAGTGGCGTGCCATGTGGGAGGCCCATGTCCATCAGTGGACGAATGTAGGTAGATGATGACGCTGGTCTGATGACTACAGATTTATCGGCCAGGCAGTGGTGCTGGCATCTATCTCAAAATCTGTCCTAGATAAATATAACCTATTTCAGTATAATATATTCATAAATTCAAAATTGAGAACACTTGCTTATCGATAACTACCCAGAATTAAGATAGGACTTTTTTGTAAGACTATAAAAAGGCCTCTTATTTATGTTCTCCTTACACCATAAAAGAGCCTTGCGGCTGTTAGACCGTAATTTAGATAAAAATTAAAGAGTGCCGCTACATCACACTCAAATAAAGTTCTTCTTATACACACCTATGTAGGTATGACTATTTGGTGATGAATATATAATTAGATTAGGTACCTAGTACCTATGTGACACTTGTGAAACACGATTCTATTGCAAAAAATAAATCACTACCAATAAATGCCTAATTATAAAAATAATAGGGGTGTCCCTTTTCGTTTAAAAAATGTACCCTGTTCCGAGTCTCTGTTCTTTCGATTATTTTTCTGTACCTGCCTTAGCTCAGTTTATATTGTATTTTATATTAAATATACTCGTATTATAATATCTTCTATGTCAGTAATTCCCTCGTCCATGGCTATTAATTCTTTATTGAGGTTGCTAAAATTAGCGACAGACAACGCGTGGCGAGTCGCGAGTCAGCTCAAAACATCGACCTGCTTTCAAACATTTACTAATAGATTGATTTATTTATACACTAAAACACGGTTAAAATTGTACCAATTACACTACCTACTTTAATTATAATGAAAATTGATGAAGTCCCTAAATGGAAATGTACCATTATCTGTCTTCCTTTACACTTTACACACGAAAACTGATATATAATAAACACTTCTTAACACTTACTAATAACCTACAGGCCCCTCTTTCCCAGTGGGCATATACCTACCTATTCCTATCTTATTAGTGTTTCCATGTCGTTTGCCGATGGCCAATAGGCCCTCTGATCTCTGCATCATTTGACCTCCTTACATTATCGCCTTTACGTTACTCTGTGCTCGCCGAGATTATTACACGCAAGTTGCGTTTGCATAAGTCGGCACTGTAGTAAGAACAACATAAGATTACAACCGACTGTGTAATGCAGTTACGTCATAAAATGGCGACCGACTTGCATTGGTTACATTTTAATGCAGATTTTTGATTTAATGTGTACGAGAGTAGCTTGTGCTCATGACTTTGCTTTTGGCAAATTCTTAGTCTACGTTGCTATTATGCAATGAAGGCGTTATTTCGAGATGTTTTACAAAACCTTTTAAAAGTCAACCTTTTTATGATTGAAAATTTAAAATTTCCAGTTCCGAAACTTTGGGAAATAATATTCTAATTTTTGAAATTAACTACAAGAGTAGTATATTTAATTGTTTTAACTGCCTACATAAGGTATAATTTACACCTGTTGTATAAATATTATTTGAACAACCAACAGATGTGTAGTACAGCTGGAAAATATCCATATATAGCAATTCTCCACGTAACGTAGCAGAAGCAGGTGAAAGCCAATGTAAACTAGATCATAAAACCGGGTGCTCTGTTAAAACTGTTGACATTTGACAATACCGTTATCTGTGCTACTGTTTAAATAAGGAATTCTGCTAAAATTATCACTTTACAATGCTATATTTCTCGACGTTAGAGCCTTTATGTTGGATGTCCAATTCCTTCAACAAACGACATTGGATTTTATGTTTGACTTATAAGGTCGATAGCCGAAAAAATCAGACATCCGACCCAATTGCTCTAACGTCGAGTTTGACCGCTTTCAATCACAGTATTTCAAGTTGTTCTTAAGGGTTTCGTACCTCTATAGGAAAAAACGAAACCCTTAGATAACATCATGTTTTTAGTTTATTTTTGTATTTTCTGTTTGTGTTTCAATAAAGCGTTATTTGTCTGTCTTTTAGGAATCACTCGTTTGTCCGTCTGTCTGTCTGTCTCTCAAGACACATTTACTCGAGAACTTTAGGAAGCTAGGGTTGGTCATCTTGTGATTTCACTGTCGTAGTTCCATCGGTTTTTGGGAATTTCTTAGTTTGTCTTCTAAAACCCAAACCAACAGTCAAATAAAATAAACATTACAGGTAATTTCCTAGGGGTCTATCTAAATAGTGGGAATGAATTATAATGGTGATCTTGTTCAAGAATCTATCGAAAAAGATCCGGCTAGGTTGATTGATTTTAAAATATCGAAACCAAAGAACCGATCTTAAAATATATCCGCTTTACAAAGCAGGTATATAATTATCAAGAAAAGATTAAAATTATTTCTATTTCCTTGTACCTATTAAATTACAATAAAAACCTGTTATTGTTCGAATGTTAATAAAAAGTAATAACCTACCTACTTATTATAATAAAGGTAAATTTGTGGTATTTTTATAAAACTTGTTCCGATCTGACAAGAATGAAACCGTATTGCTATAGGTACCTACCTAGTATAGGTACTTTGTTCTGCTAGACCTTAGCGCCATGCCATATACCTAGGTACCTAATAGATAAGAAAATTCTTTATTAAACACCAAATCTACAATGGAATTTAAAAAAAAAATACAATATAGAAATACCTAGTGTTGTACAATTGGCGAAGCAGGGAAAGAAAAATAGAAATTAGAGCGACGGTGGTTACAGAGATAAATTATACCTAATACCTATCTAGAATGAGGACTGGATCCTAGAACAAAGGTAATATTATTTATTTCAAAGTAAAAACTGTAACATACTATTTTGGATATTACGAGTACCTACCTACGCCCTACCTATTATATTATTGTGAATTGTGGGCTGGGCGGGACATCTGATTACGAGATGAGTGGAAAATTTTATATTAGGTACATTATATATTTATGAGTGACTATAACTACACCTAGACTCACTTTTACAGCTCTGTAATAAATAACATCAACGTTTACTCACTCTCGTACCCGAGCCAAGAAAACAAAGTCAAAATCAACCATTTTAAAATTGCATCTGTGATCTAAACAAAATGTTTCCGATGTTTCATAAAACAGGGGAAAAATAATACTGGACGACCCCTACACTGTCTACGATCATAAAGAACGTGGCAAGAAATGGAACTAATTTATCTCTGTACTCTGTATACTGAATTTTTCTCAAATTGCTCTGAAAAGTAGAAGCTAGCGCCCTCATCTTTATGCATGTAGATTGTAGACAGTCTGTATGTTTTTGAGGTCAACAACCTTTGCTTGCATTCATTAATTTTACGAGTTTTAAAGAAATAAATCGTCGCATCTGCAGTTTAGAAAGTAGTGTCATAAGAAGCGTAACACGAATTTTAATTTATTGATCACATTATGTAAGATTGTTTTTTATATAATATGGTCTCGGCAAGGAGAACTGTCTATCTAAGAAAAGCGCACTTAATGTTTACGAATAATAGCTGTTCGCTAAATAGCCCAGTCAATGAGTGCCCAAAAAGGGTATGTGGATCGAAAAGTCGAAAGCAGAAAAACTAACTTAGTAACTTTGTTTGGACTAGTTAGGAGATAAACATACTAAAAGTCCCCACCGCTCCGAGGTGAGCCCGAGGGGGGGGAGGCCGAAGAAGGTCCCATTTTTAGGTTTTTTGCTTATATGTCAAAAACTGTGCGTTGTACGATATTTTGTTGTACTTACTACATAATAATTAAACCTCATAAAATTTTCTACAACTTCGGCCTTGACACTTTTTATCTATCTCCAATCGTTGTCCGGCTATAAGCTTCCAAACATGGTCTATTTTGAAGACGCTTAAATTAGTTTTCCATACAAGGTCGATAAAAAAATCTTACAAATAAAATTTGACCAACTTCTGGTTGTCGTATCATAATGAAACTTTGCAAATGGCTTGAAATCTGATGACAGTTTAATAATCTGGTACCACTGAGCTGATCTGATGATGGAGCCAGGAGGTGTCTAATGAAACTCTTCAATGGCTATTAGTAAACCCGTCGAGTTTGGGCACATTACATTCAAATCGATGAGACTTTTTCATAACACTAGCTGTCGAGGGTCTGATAATGGACCAGGAGGTGCCTACGTCTCATCAATCCGAATGTAATGAGCCTAAACTCGCCGGTTTTACTAATAGCCATTGAAGAGTTTCAGTAGACACCTCCTGGCTCCATCATCAGATCAGCTCAGTGGTACCAGATTATTAAACTGTCATCAGATTTCTAGCCATTTGCAAAGTTTCATTATGATACGACAACCAGAAGTTGGTCAAATTTTATTTGTAAGATTTTTTTATCGACCTTGTATGGAAAACTAATTTAAGCGTCTTCAAAATAGACCATGTTTGGAAGCTTATAGCCGGACAACGATTGGAGATAGATAAAAAGTGTCAAGGCCGAAGTTGTAGAAAATTTTATGAGGTTTAATTATGTAGTACAACAAAATATCGTACAACGCACAGTTTTTGACATATAAGCAAAAAACCTAAAAATGGGACCTTCTTCGGCCTCCCCCCCCTCGGGCTCACCTCGGAGGGGTGGGGACTTTTAGTATGTTTATCTCCTAACTAGTCCAAACAAAGTTACTAAGTTAGTTTTTCTGCTTTCGACTTTTCGATCCACATTTCTTCTTTTACTGGACTAAAAGTGGAGATTGGCAGGTAGGTAGGTACCTCTACATTTAGCAGGACGGAAAGAGAACACAAGTTTAATATTATTAGCTCACATAAAATTCAGTTTTGATTTTGTCGGACACAGTCACACATAGTGACTAGGACAGATCTTGAGGCAGAACAAAAGCACGACGGTCAGACAGTCACACGATATTTTTGAGCTAGAGGGAAAAAACCAATGTTACAAAAATTTCATGAAAACACTTGTAAAAACATTATGCTTCTCGTTCTCTTTAATAAAATTCTCATGTTAGTTAAACAAACGATAAACTCGCTATAAATATAATCTAGATCATGTTTTCATTACCGAAAGAAACGTACTTGAGTCTTGACCTCCTTAGAAGGTTAGTTTTCCTTTATGCCCTCGACCCTGACCTGAGAATACAGTTTTATGGAGTAAAGTACTGGAGTAAACCACAAACTCATAATTTTAAAATGGAGGATATTTTTAACTAACGTTTAGCATTGGAAATCTATTCAAATTAAACTCTACACTAATGGCTACGTCAGTTATAAATTCTAAGGAGAGAGGAATCTAAAGTCTTCCATGATTTTTTGACAGTCATTTTAGATAATTCACCACATATTACATGACCTAATATATCGCAAAAAAAAAATCGGTGATCAAACGTTAACAGAGGAAGACTCATGGCCTTTCTTTTCAAGTCAGAGAACAGCTATGACTTCTTTTATCTTCTCTTTTCTTTCTATGGTTTTCTTGCTTTGGCTGCTTACGTAAAATCACTATTTGGCAGCATAGGATAAGGATAAGATGGCAGGAAGATACATCTGTTCTTTTTCTTTGTGCGTTTTTATTTTATAACATCAAATAGATCATCAGACAACCATTGTCCTAGGGCATAATTATATTAACCAGTCATCGCAAAATTCTAGGACTCGTAGGTCATTAATTGATTATTCACAATTTAATTGTATTCACCTACCAGGATGATGTCATTCTTTGCTATAAAAACGAATAATATCGCCATGAGTCATTTTTGTAAAAAAATCTTTACGTATCGAGTGAATGGAAATTCCGCTGAGCACAATGGTCAATGTAAACGGCAAATGCGAAAAATGTTTCCTAGTTTACAAGTAAATGTTTAAGTTAAGGGGTTAATAGTCGCTGAGTTGCTCTGTCTCGCTCGCACGATATAACTTAGTCAAATAACAATTGATAAATCCTTCTTTTTGGAAATGTGTTAAATTGAAAATTTAGCTCATATTTTTATACAATTTTTAAAATTTTTAGGATTTTAAGGATGTCATGAGGAGCTCTTCTCTTAATTCTTGAAAATATGTCTGAGTGTTCATGAGGTCAGAGGCAAATTCGTTTGGATGGCGGTCTATGCGATGATGTTATTTATAATTTGACGTCCAAAGTCCAAACTAATCTTTGTGTCAAAATGGCGTATGCTGGTCGCCATATTGGATTTTGTTTATTAACGGTGAGACGATCTAGACGCGCACCAGACTGACTGGGCAGAAGTGGCGCAGGATAGAGATGCGTGGAGGGATTTAGGAGAGGTCTTTGCCCAGCAGTGGGATAGTAAAGACTAGGAAAAAAATATTTCTTTATTGACACTTGCTAGATATATTAAAACAAATCTATGCGTTTAATCATAAAGCCCACGCGTTTGGTCTCTATAAGCACCACAAAAGAACACACATACTACAAGAGTCTTTTCCAGCACGATAATATACTAATTTATACAATTCCTTTCCAGCTCCTCGGTCTGGCCATGATCGGCATCGGAGTTGCGTTCCTGGTGAACTGGACCATGGTCACAGATGAGATCAAGTCGTACCTAGCAGTGGCGCCGTGGGGCTTCATCGTCATCGGTTCTGTGATGTTCGTGATCGCCTTCTTCGGGTGCTGCGGAGCTATCAGGGAGAGCCACTGCATGATTGTCACGGTAAGGGTTTTTATGCATTATGACCACGATCTCGCGTGATGCGGCCTTAAATTCAAGCTTTTATTACAAGCTTTATATTACTTTCACCTGTCCGTTGTCTGTCTGTCTGTCTGTCTGTCTGTCTGTCTGTCTGTAATCAAATCTTGCAAGTTTAATTTGACCCACTTCCCGGTTTCCAATTGAGCTGAAAATTTGCATGCGTGTGTAAATCGGATGACAATGCAATATTTTTATGACATCGAGCTGATCTGATGATGGAGCTGGAAGGTAGCCATAGGAACTCCGTCATAAAACAACGCAACCCCATCGAGTTTGGGCTCATTTGATTCGTCTTGACGAGTACTTTATGATGCAAGATGATAACAATAATTAAAGCTTGTTTTTAAAAAGTATTTTTTAAATTTCACTTGTTTACTTTCACTTGTCTGTTGGCTGTCTGTCTGTAATCAAATCTTGCAAGTTAAATTTGACCCACTTCCCGGTGTCCGATTGAGCTGAAAATTTGCATGCATGTATAAATCGGATGACAATGCAATATTTTTATGACATCGAGCTGATCTCATGATGGAGCGGGAAAGTGGCTATAGGAAATCCGTAATTAAACGACGTAACCCCATCGAGTTGGGGCTCATTTGATTCGTTTTGACGAGTACTGTATGGTAATAATAATAAAAGCTTGTTTTAAAAAGTTTTTTTTTAAATTTCACTTGTTATATTATGGTAGCGGTTTTTACAATGTTAGGAAAAGACATGAGATGGTGAGCTGATGGTGAGCGATTACCGTCCCCTGTAGACGATGATGGTGATGACATCTTCCTCACTACGAGTCCTGCTTCCTATTTCTTACTTCCCTTCTTCATTCCTACTATAATATTGAAAATGCGAAAGTATAGAAGACATAATCTGTGTGTTTGTTACGTCTTCATTCCTAAATCACTGAACCGATTGAACTGAAATTTGTTATGCAGGTAGCCTACTTCAGCAGTTAAAACCGCTAAGCTCAGCTAGTATGAAATAATGTACCTACCAAACACAAGTGAGAACGAGACGAACCCGAGATATTATAGAAATACTAAAAATATAATACTTGGTTTCAAGGACCAAGGCTGGGTACAGAAAAGTCCTTTACCCTTCGTCCTTCTCTCTGCCCTTTACGTTATTTCAGGGTCAAAGCTACTTAAACTTCAGCTTTGAGACATGCACATAAATTTTCGCCTTTAGGTACTTTAGGCCGCCTACATAATGTATTATATTGTATGATTTTAGAAGTTAATACAAAATTTGAGATAACTCTTTTGTTACTGACATTTTTACGCTGTGCAAAATCCTACGTGTTATTATTTTACATGTTAATGAAACATTATTATAATGATTTCATGGGGTTACAGTTAGGTACAATAATATTATAATTGATCCAGAACAAACTGCAGTTCTAGTGTTTTTGTGACGTGACAGTAGATGTGTGTTCAGTTCATTTCTATTTAAATTGATAAACGTCGAAGTTGTGGGTCAACGTGATAAGAAGTAGCGTATGTGCCCTTTCAGGTTTTCAATTTTCAACCAATCTACTATCTACATACATATCGATATTTTCATAGCAATTGGTTCAGTGGTTCATGCGTGAATGAGCAAAAAAAGCCGCGTCTCCAGCGCGTGTTTTGGTTTAATTTAAACATTCAACATAAACATCACAATATTATTCACAAATCATTGGCAAACTACACTTTTTGTTTGATCCAGTAATGTTTTTGCTTTCCATATCCGATGGAAAGCACGGACAACAAAACATAATATCAATATTCATCAAAATCACGTATTTTTTAATGTTGTCATGTTTATGTTGATGTTTGAATCAAAACGCGCTGGAGACGCGGCTAAACATACACAATATATTACACACTCGCATACAAACTTGTTTTAGATATTTTGCATTTGCCTTATCTAAGCTGACCAGTTCATAAAATCGAATTAAAATACCAGTGTGAAGTGTGTAAACTCTATTTTATTTATTTCTTATCGATCTCGTATTTACGATCCGTTTTGATTGGATTCTAACAAAGGAATGGTGTTGTTTGTTTGCTATTGGCCAAGCGTAGACAACTATGAACATTGGAAATTCCTGGCTTAATAGATCAACAGAATTTAATGCTTAATGGGCATGTGCAGAAATAGCTGTTTATTAGGTACCTACTTGAGTCTTCATGTTAATGTTTGAGCGAAAAGCTGCCTATCATCATTAGGCTATGTTTTTCTACTGGTCACCTATGTCTTGTCAGAGATCCTAAAAACTACTCCATGGTTCCCCAAACATCGAGTCAAAAATGCCGGCACACCAAACCGCGAAAATGTGCAATTTTTCATTCAAAATATGCTACTGATGTTAATAATATTAGCAAATAATTTTTACTTAATATAACCCCCTTGTATAAAGAGAATTTGCCAATTTTCGCGAAATGGTTCTACCCCAGAAGTTAAAAGAAACTTTGTCATCGACTTGCATTCTTAATAAATCGATAGTACTATAAAATATTTCCTGTTCAAGCGGCTTTCAATTATGGTGTTAGCATACACAATTTCATGGTGTCGCGTACGGAAGCATTCAAACACCTGTTCCTACTTTCCATTCACGTATCGAAAGCGTCCACATTAGACTGTCTAATTTACGAAAGGATTGTTTAAATAAGTACCTACTTACAGACTGTGCAACTACTGCAGCAATTCGGACTGGCAGCTTATTAGCAACTTTCTAGCAACTAGTTAATTCGTACGATTTTTAAAACTGTTTCGTGTTCTCTGTGAGCCCCGTCGGGTACTGCAGGCGTGAACTCCTGATGAAGGACATTTAGACACGCGGCAGCGAGTCAAGCCAAGTTCAAGCAAAGGAACTGGCGACCGCGCCGTGTGTTATATTACACGAACCGTCCAAAGCGCGTTTTGACGACTTTTTACACCCTCGTTATACAAAAACTATTACACATAGACAAGTCAAATTTGGCACATATACTTAAATATACGAACTATATCTCTGTTCCAAATTCCAATAACACAGCTCTAACGGTTATTTAGATATAAACATCCAGTAATCGGTGAAGTTAATACATACTGAGGGATAGATCAAAAGTAATATCCCAGTTCCAGATGACCTAGAAAGCTGAAATTTGGCATCCCGATAGGTAATGTCGTAGTAACAAAGGGAAAAATCAGAAACTAGTATTTTTTTATCATTTTAAATTATTATTAATTTTTTAAAAATGTATGATATTAAAGTTTGGGACGCCTAGGAACGCATAAAGCAATACATGTTGCATGTTGCTATAATTTTTGTGTAGGCGGTTTTTTCTGTTAGATACTACGAAGTGCGCGCGAGTCCACTATTCCTACTAATATAATTATAAATACAAACTTTATACCTACTGTACGTATGTATATATGTTTTTTACTTTTTCACGCCTAAACGGGTGGGCCGATTGACTTTAAATTTGGTATAATAGAAAATATAGCTTAGACCCCTGGAATAACATAATATACACTACTGTACCAAACTGTATAGCGGGTAAAACAGGCACAGCTAGTCACTAATAAAAATAGGTTCCTGGTACCTACGTAACAATTGTATATCCTATGTAAATACCTATCAATATATCGACTCACCAGCACAAGGCGGCTCAGTAACATAGAGGCATATACAAGAGAGATATATACCGCGCTTAGGTCATTTTTTGTATGAAAACAAAGTCACCAAAACATGGTGGGGTGCGGGGGATGAGTGGCTAGATTTGATTGGCTCGTTCAAGGTGACGTCACAGTTACGCCACAGATTAGGTAATAGTTAGAAGCATAACATGACTTTCTAGTGATGTGGTAAAGTCGCTATATCGTATCGATAAGAAAATATAAGTTACTGTTATTCTTAAGTTTAATGAGAAAGTTCGTTGTATTGTATACGAGAGATATTTTAATATAACTTCAATTATTGTTTTATTATAGCTTAAATGTTTTCTCATCTCTATTACCTCCCAAAGTACCCGAATAAACATTTTATATGGTTTCACTAAAATATAAATAGGTCCATCGCTCGCATAAAATTTTTAGTCCTAATTTTTAAAAATTATGCGTGCGAATACGCACCCTATAAGAATAAACAATAAATGTTAGATAGCGAATTATTTGTTTTTAAATTAGTGACAAATTTAACATTATGTATTTTAAAAGCTTCGTTACACTTCTAATTATAAGCTTCATAATAACCATTCATGAATTAAATACCAGTAACCCTGTATAATATTAAACCCCGATAATGTTGGTACCTTAATATACCTAATACCTACCTACTTCAAAAATTTCAATAACATTTTTGTCGATAAAATTTGTGGTGTAAATTTAAATTTGTGTCTTATCACTAGTTATCCGGGCGTAAGAGAGAACGAGATAATGTTATACAAATTTACCAAGAAAGAATGAGACGAAAAGAAACTTGGCCATTTTTATATTGCATTTTATGTTAAACATTTTTCAATGATTATTATCGGAATAATAACTTGCCTGTGTAATAAGATTTCGTGTTTTGCGTAACTAAATGTAGCGCTAGTCTTTCCGCGCCTTTTTATTGAACAATACGGCATTTTTATTAATTATTTTTCATTAAGTATGTGAATGTCACGCTGTCAATGTCGGCCGTGGAATGAACACGAAAAAGAGGCGGAGCTACGAGCTTATGTTGATTCAGGCATATGACTTGGCGACTGGTACCTCATTTTAGCTTCCATCTCTAGCTTTATGATCTGTGCATAGAGGTAATAATATTAACATTGTTTACAATAAAAATAATGTGTAGGTATATCGCCTTAGGTGCTAGTTGGTGTAAACATTTTAGATACCTACGTACCTGTAACGTATAGTCATAATATTATAGGTATGTGGCGGTATATGGGGGCACGGCAGTGCCCCCGCCAAGTCGTCGTCATTACAAGTCTTGTCGGCTTTGGTTTCTTTTGATCGAAATTCTAATCCAGTTCCAGATGATCTAAAAAGTTAAATTTCCATCCAAGTAGGCGGTAGGTATAAGATAGTTGGGTGAATATAGACAAATTTATCAGTAACTAGTATTGTTTAAAAATCAATTGATTAGGTACAATATTCAAATCAATAGTGCACATAAATGCTATATATAAATAAGTACTAAATTATTATAGGTATAGGTATATCGAAGCACGGCGAGGCTCACGGGCCGCCGCGCCGTGCGCGGTGCGACGGCCGTGCCATGGAGCAGTGGGGTGGGGGATGTGCAATAAAATAATCATTTGGTATTAATCTTATTATGACTGGGTGTCTTAAACCTATTACATACTAAAAAGTACTGTACAAAAAGCAATGATATCCCATCAAAAACATAAATGTGAAAAGAGAGCCAAGTTCAATATTACGATGTATGTACTCATAGTTACCTATGATTTGGTAGTTGACTTCAACGACAAAAGAAGTGAGATATAAATGGGTGCCAAGTTCAATGGTCAGTCCTGAAAAATATTTACAACAACATAAAATATTTTATTACAACTTAAAAGATATTATTTCTTCTTATCACTTAGAATTAATATTATTTTGAAGCCCAAAGTTTGACTTGGCTAGTTCTCATGGGTACCATACGACGAAGTATCATTAAGATAAGACAATAGATACTTTATTGTACACCACATAATGTTACAGAAAATACATAAGTACATAATTAAAATTAAAAAATACAATGTACATGTGGCGGTCTTATCGTTAAAGAGCGATTTCTTCCAGACAACCAATGGATGGAGGGGACTAATTTACACGATAAAAGACGGTGGCGCACTAATTAGCATTAAGTGCGTTTAATAGTGATCAAGCTAAAGTTAAGAGAGTATCTACCTAGTATATTATGAGAACTGGCCAAGTCAGTCTTTAGGCTTCAAAATAATATTAATTCTAAGTGATAAGAAGAAATAATATCTTTTAAGTTGTAATAAAATATTTTATGTTGTTGTAAATATTTTTCAGGACTGACCATTGAACTTGGCACCCATTTATATCTCACTTCTTTTGTCGTTGAAGTCAACTACCAAATCATAGGTAACTATGAGTACATACATCGTAATATTGAACTTGGCTCTCTTTTCACATTTATGTTTTTGATGGGATCGTAATTGTCTGAAACCGTGGCTGAGATATTCTCATCAATATTAAACGTTTTGTTATGTAAATTATAGCTGATTCGTAATCTATAACGGCTGCCGAAATTTAAATGGTGCAGCTTAGCAATTAAATTGCCTATTTTGATGTTCTTTTTCGTTAGCTTGTTTGCTAAAAAGTTGCCAGTGCTGCAATAGTTTATCAGCCTGCAAAACGCTTTACCTACACGCTGGTGAAACTGTATAGGTATCCTTTGAGTAGGAAATCAAGAGCCGTTATTTTAGTAACATGATATGCTATCGCTACCGCAAACGCTGGTGACATTTCTAAAGTGGAGTGCTCTTCCGGCTTTTGTCTTTTGTTGAAACTTTTTGTGTGTCTAAGGGGCTGCGCAGACGACAGACTATCCATGACGCACTTTTTAGTCTGTGAAAATAGAACCTATGCAATTATATGCAGTAACGCACACGACGCGCAAAAAGTCCGGCACACAAATAATCCGTGTAATTCGGGCAGACCGGATCGCGCCGCGTCGCGCCGCTCCGCACAAAAAGTGTGTGAAAAAAATAGAACGTTTGCTTCAACGCGCGCTAACGCAGACGGCACACACTTTAGTCTGCAATCTGCATTTGCTAGTGGTGGACGTAACGCTTCTTTCTTCTTCTTTTTCTGTACTTCATGTACAAAATAATACATCGCGATCTCTGCACGATTTCCATAGCGTCTACGTCCAGCCCTGGATTTACACTAGGGGCATTCGGGGCGAGTGCCCAGGGCGGCAAATTTTCAGGGGGCGGCAAATTTACTGTGGGCGGCAAATTTCGAAACGAGAAAAAAATATTCAATCCATAAACATCCGATGTTGAATTAAAATTTGTATTCTCAATCACGCTGGTTATTATTATAATTTTTTTTTGCGCTCATAATAAGAAGTCTGGAATACTGGCCACACAAACTCAAGATTTTTGCTCCAAACGAGCTATCCGTCCACTTTTCGTAGCAAGACTTTTCTCGGCATTTGCAGCTAGTTGCTCGCCTTCTTTTTTTTTAATTTTTGGCACTCAAAACGAACTACGCACTCACTTTTTGCAGTCAGATATACAAAATTTTCTTGGTGCTCGCAGCTAGCTTCTCGCGCTTTGAATAATATTTTTTTTTTATTTTAACACTCGGAGCAAACTATGCATCCATTATTTATATAGTCACAAAAACAAAATTTTCTCGGTGCTCACAGCGATTTTGGCACTCGGGGTGAAGTATGCGCCCACTGTTGTGTAGTCAAATATACAAAATTTTCTCGCTCGCAGCAAGCTGCTCGCAGTCTTTTTAGTCAACATAATATTATAATTTTCTTGCCACTCCAAGCGAGTCTTACGCACACCTGTCGTAGACAGATAGATAGGTAGATAAAACACTTTATTGAAACATTGAAAAATAAACTTAAACATAAAAACCCGGTATTATAATCTATGTGTCACAATTCACAATCAGCGGTCTTATTGTAGTTAGCATTATAACATTTCTCTCTTTTTTATAAATATTCATAATTACGTATAATATGAAAGAACACGACAACAAATTTCTTAGCAAAATGTCTAGCCGATGAGCGTTTATAAATAATATTTCGGCGGAGGGGGGCGGCATTTTCTCACTGCCCAGGGCGGCATTTTGGCTAAATCCGGGCCTGTCTACGTCCCTACAGCTCTGCCGACAGAATGATCGAAGATGTGCGTCGTGTGCGTTGAGTCTGTGAAAAATCCGCAACAGACTTTTTGCGCGCCATGCAGACTTTTTGTACGCCGCAGACTCGATCGCACAAAAAGTGTGCCGTCTGCGCAGTCCCTAAAAACAACAAGCGTCTTCTGTCACAAATTAGTTAAGGTAAAATAATATTTAAAGATATTTTCTGCTGTTAAACTTATTTATCAAGACCATGTTGTCAAATGTGGGGATAATTATTAAGTTACCCTTACGTCTTTGACTTGACTGAAAAAAGTACCTACTTGAGAATGGTAAAGAGAACTTAACTGGTTCTGTGTTTTATACTACCTTAAGTAGATTTTCGACGGTTATTGGCATATGCTACCACTTTATTCTGGTCATATGCAAGTCTCTCACTCAACTATACGCGGACTGATTGTTTTTCTCCAAATCCGTAACTGATTTTTATGCAGTTACACTTGCTATTATAATATGACAGATTGAAGACGATATTCATCTTTCGAAACTGTTCATACTAATTCACTACATTTTTTTCATTCCAGTACTCAATATTCCTGCTGGTGATCATCATCGTGCAAGTGGTGATTGCCGTGCTGCTGTTCGCTTACGATGAGAACGTCAAGCACGGGCTGGTTGAAGGCATCAACAAGCTCTACCTGAAGAGGAGGAGCGCTGACGTCGACAAGGCTACTGATAGTGTCATCGATGCTCTTCAGCAACAGGTATTTCATTTCTTTATATTCGACTCGACCTCGCTTTATGTTAAGCTACGATGCTTCACTGAACATCATGTCAGAAAACGGTCATAAGTCATAAAGTCCGCTTAGCGACATGGTTTTGTCCAGTAAGTAAGACAAAGATAGAGTTAATCTGAGACTTTTTGAATGGGTGGTGTGCTTCAGCTGGCTGGTTTTAGAAGGCAGTTAGGGTTGGCTGTGTGACTTTTTTTACTTTTTTTACTTTGACTTGTTAATTAACGATGCGGCAGTAAATTATAAGAGACTATTCTGGATGGTGGTAACATATTTTACGATCATCATGAAGCGGTGCGAAATGTAGATTCCGTTTATCAAACCATGTAGAGGCTGTTGTGAACTGACTCTATCGTCAGCAATTAGCTTTAAAAATAAATAAGAATTTGAGTTGCAACATCCAACGTAGTTACATAAAAATATAACGTAAAGCTCTTCTTTCGTGGTGTCATCTATACAACTAAATAATTTATAAACAAAACCGAGAGACTGCTTACTTCAGAGTTCTAGGAATAAAATCTATATTAGGGGTGAAATACTTCGTCCGAAAGTGAAGATATCTATGGATTTAAGGTGACAAGGTTACTGGACGACCTACATGTTTTGGAAAGGTCACGTTGGGCGGTTGCCCACGTGCTTTGAATTGAAATGACCTAGATCGATCCGCAAGTATGGCCTTTGAATATGGGGGTGATATCTATTACTCAAGGATACAATAATTAAGTTTCTCTTTAATAGTAGTTACTCGATATCTAATTGTAAAGAGCTTTTTTTTTTTTACTTTAAACCCAGTTTAAAGTAAAAAAAAGTTTTTTAGTCAGACGATATTGTCAAGTATGTCGGAAGGAACTGGATGAGACACGCACAGGATCGGAAGGTGTGGCGAGACCATGAGGCTATGAGGAGGCCTATACCCTGCAGTGGGTGGATACAGGCTGAATAGATAGATAGATAAACCCAACAAAATGAAACTAAATCCGAAACAACCAAGAAAGAAAGAACTTTCCATAGCGATTTATAACCGAAAAAACACCATAAAATCATGGATACAAAAGTTTTCAAGTTATGAATCAAAACGTGCGTTTCGGCCGCGCTTTTTGCGACCGAGCGTTTGACCACGATCTCGCGTGATGTTAAAGGACGATGTGGTAGTAGATGGCAGCAGACTAAACACAGAAAGCGGGATAAATCCCTGTCTTCACTTAACTACATCGAAACACGCTCATTGGTCATAATTACCGCTCGGCGACAGTTTTGTCCAGTACTTCGGCAAAATCCTACCACCACCGACCACCATCACTGGCCTCTTACATCTATGAAAGATGATTCAAGCAGCGTCCGTAATTATGGTTCGGCACTTCCGTGAGTGGCTAGTAAGGCCGATGCGGGAGCGACATCGCCGACTGCAAAGTATGCAGACGAATTGTGTTCCTGGTGAATCTGGAGGAGCAGCGGCGCGTTGGTGACGTCTGTCACGTTTCTGTGCTAATAGTTGGAACCAGGTGTTGTCGTGCACAGCAACGGCAGCAACCACCACCGACCACCGATATATAAATATCACAATGACCGCTTGACGGCACGTTTTTTTATTCACTTGTTATAAGATGCGTAGAAGATTTTATAACACATTAAAACGCCAGTTATTCTCAAGTATACATAAGTATATGATAAACAATGCCTCTATTATCCCAAAGATCTCACAACTCACAATAGTCCGTCAAGTGAGTCACAATCATTGCAATGACATCATCATCCAATGTTCCTTGTTTTTTCTCGCTATATTTAGTTCTGCTAAGGTCAACGTAGATTAATCTTACGATAATTGTTTCACGGTCCGATGTGTTTATTACTATTTTATGTTTCTACCTTAATGATAGAGATGCATGAATTCGTTTCCGAAGCATCTGTAACTGTAGTAATTCAAAAGTTCAATGCCATCTCATCTCAATAGCAATGTTGTATGGATTGCTGATGTCTATGGGATTAATTTGTCAATTTTTTTAAAATAAACTGACTTTAAGCTTTCCTTCTATATTATTATCGAAATTTAGTTCAAGGGGTTTTCCCTTCGACCATTGCTGATCTATTGTGACGCCCAATTGAGCTACAGTTCACTCCCTAAACTCGTAGCTTCTAGGAACTTCCAGATCTTCTAGGGGTGATTTGTTGTCTCATCGGGAAGCATCATTTGTCCTATGATGGATACGTGCCTTTAATAAGGGCCAGACTGATGTTCATTAACTGAAATCGGCTTGATGTCGATAAAATTTGAATAACCTGTGAAGACCTTTTTGAACAAAAAAAGAAAAAGAAATTTCCACATTTGAAAAAGAAAGATCCCGACGAATTTTAAACCTTTCCTTTCAGTAGTTTTCAAGGGTTAAAAATACGCTAAGTTGGCCTACCATCCCACCCATTGATTATAATGTCATTGACGTTATTGTAAAATGGAGCTATTGTTCATCTTGTTACTTGTTATCATTAATTTAGTGCGTTAGTACAGTTTTGATAAGTGTAGTCAATTTTTTGATCCCACTTCTGATGTAAACGACCTTTCATAGGTCATCATTAGAAGTAAGAAACTATACTTGTATTACGTACATTTTGTTATAATGTCTATTGTATAATGTTCTCTTTAAGAAATGTTTCATATGACTTAGATCAAAAGGTTTTTTATTTTTAATACTTAATAATCCTACGTTTGACCACACCCCACCAGATGGAAAGTGCGGATGCGGATATGCAGGTTTACCACAATCACACCATTAAAGTCAATCCAAGAAGTTTAATTATTTTTGAATTGGATAAAAAAGATAGAAATTAATCGATTCATGTTTATACTGGCAGCATTTCATTTAATTGCAGTGGTAGGTTATTTTCATTTAATATAGGTACCTTCGTGTGTGTTTCACATGCAAGTTTACTTTTAACCGCTGTTTTACGTTGAAATCTAAAGCTTGCTTTTTAATTTATATGCACACGCGATACCATTTTTACTTTTTAATTATAAATTCTTTTTTAAAAGCAAAAGCATCCTACCATTATTATAAATTGAAAGTTTTTATGAATGTTACTATTTCACGGTAGGACGGCTGTATTTATTGAGCTATGTCATGTAGGTACAGGTATGTAGGTGGTAGCTAAGATCATATAATACGAGTATAACAAGTAAAAGTAAACAAAAAAATATCTACTTACCCCAAATTGAAGATAAATAAAAAATGTCTTTATTTTCACACAGAATCCACACTGAAAGTAAGCTCACAACTTATGAAAAAAAACAAACAAAATATAATTAAATTCTTTATATTAATTCCACAGTTCAGCTGCTGCGGTGCCCAAGGACCTCAAGACTTCGGCGTGACCCTCACCCTTCCTCCTTCCTGCTGCGTCCGTGACTCCAGCCCCCTGGGAACAGTCCTCGGAGGCAAATGCACCATCGACAACGCCAACCCCGGCTGTGCCACTACCCTGGGAAATCTGTATGAGAAGTGGAACAAGCCTATCGCCGGAGTCGCTATTGGCATCGCTTGTATTGAGGTTAGTATATTTAGTATTTAAACATCACCATCATCTACAGCCTTCTACGTCTCAGTGCTGGCCATAAGGCCTCCTTTAGTTTATTCCTTTAGTTTATTTCCCGAGCCTAATCCATACCGGAGGTAGACTTCCTCATAGACATGAGTATATAGACTTCCTTTGCAGGTCGACTAGGTGGGTACTCCAACAGTGTCAGTTATTCTACCGCCTGAGCAGTGTTGTGAGATGTGCCTACATAACTGTGCTTTGGTGGGGCGGCACTGTAGCTAATGAAATTACTGAGCTAAAGAGTCTTACATTCTTAACATCATCTCATGAGTCTGCTTACTTCATTGCATAAAAAAAATTGTGACCTATATCATCAATCCATTGCAGCGACTGTGGTTCAGTGACCGTAGGTCCGGATTTTAATCCTAAAGGCTCTGATTTCATAAAGCAATATTTTTAGAGGCAGTCGCCTAATAACCATCGACAAATCGAAACATACTTTGTAGCGACACAACCCCATCGAGTTTAGACTCGTTTGATTCATCATCATAAGTACTATGGTGCTAAATGGTAACCAGTGTCTGATGATGGAGCTGGAAGGTGTCTAAAGGAACTTAATAGGTTGGCCACACAATCTATAAATTGTGATTTGATTCTGACAGTGTAAGTAGGGTAACCTGTTCTGTTGGAGTATAAACCCCAATTATTATTATAGAGGTAGTTATAAAAGCTTGTTTAAAAAGCAAGTTCACTTGTATAAATGTAATTTTTTCAATGTATTAATATAATTTGTATTTCCAGATCGTGGGAGCTCTGTTCGCGCTGTGCCTCGCCAACTCCATAAGAAACATGGACAGAAGGTCTCGCTACTAATATTTTGTACATTAAAACTGGTACCTATGAACACATTTTATTTTGGTTCTCTATAACGTTACTAACATCGGTTGGGTTGCATGAATATTGGTGGGGATTAACTGTCTAACCACTTCAACTTATTATTATTAACTACTTTTCTGTATATAACTTTATTTTTTTCTGTATATATACTAGCTTACCCTCGTGGATTTTCGCTCGTAACGATTTCTCTGCCTATGTTGTAAATCGTATCTGTGTGCCAAATTTCAACCAAATCCGTTCAGCGGTTTGTGTGTTGACAGAGCAGTCAGTCAATCAGTCAATCATGCACGCGGTGGCAATGACTGACACCGCTTCGGTGTAGCATGCGTATATTTTATAGGTGACAGAAAAGGTGTGTCTGTCTGTAACATTAAAAAAATGGCTCACAGTTTCTTTATTTAATCATCTTTAGAATAGAAATCTCGATCCGGGTAAAGCTACGAGTAATTTAATTCGTAAGCGTAATTCTTTTATTATAATCGAATTTTAACAACGACTTAAAACATAAGATGCCATTAAAAAACTTTTTTAACTGTGGTAAGTTTGATCTTACCTTATATTCTAAGACGTTTAATGTTTCTCGCCTATAAGTTTTTTTTTAATTTACCTGTGGTGAGATTATCTCAACCACGGTTTCAGACAATAGGGATGTTGACACATGTTACGAATTCATATAAAGTTATGTTTTTCACATAAAATACAGTATTTAAAATCTTAAGATTTACGCGTTACGTTGAAATGTTGTCAAAATCGGGAACATTTCATAGGAAACGTAATTCCAGGCAATGGTGTGACGTCACGCGCTGTCAGACGACAGTTCGGAACGTTTTAGCCAGAATTCAAAAAATCATTTTTATTTACGTATTTTTATATTGAAAATTCACATATTTTTGCATAAAAATATGATATTCGTGTATGAAATGGGTCTATATATTATATAAAAGCAATTCCAAAAACTAGTCAATATCCCTATTACGATGACCTTCATCAGGAGTTCACATCTTCAGAACCCGACTTTGACATACAGCAGACGTGAACTCCTTGCCTTCGGGGCCGCGGATGAGTGCTTCGGTGTACCCGCTGCCCCGGCATTATGGCGTCCCGCAGGAACACCCCCAGGTTTTTAGTGGGTATCCCCGTCGCGCCCATCTTCGGCGGGGGAGTCCCACATACCGCCTCGCGCCCCCCGTAGGGGATTGATGATGCGTAACACATTTTTCCTGGATAAAAAAAAGCATGAACTCCTTATGAAAGACATCGTAATTATCTGAAACCTGGTTGAGATAATATCACCCAAATTACTAAATTTGTGAGTAGAGTGAGACAACTGATGACGATTGTGTGGGGATTATATTAACTTTGTACAGATTTCATTAAATCACTAATCATTTTAGCATTTCTTAACTCAAACATTTAAAAATGTATAATATTTCTTGTTCTGTGCTTAAACATATTAATCATAGATGTAAGATTTGATTGTATGTATTTATTAATAGCTATGAAATGTATGAATTCTGGCTAGATTCGACCAAACTTATATAAGCTCAATATAAGTCTGAAATCTCATTGTTCTGAAGGAAAATTAAAGAAATAGGTATAAATATTTAGTCGCGAGCAAGAAAATTAGGAAACTTTATCATAATTATTTCGATTATTACATCAATCGATAATGTCCCACTGCTAGGGAAAAGTCTTCCTAAACTTCTTATTTCGTTTTTGAAATTTTTGGAATTACGGCCATCCCTTAAAGTAATAAACGAAACAAAAGTTTTCCTACAGTGTAGAGTGTAGGCTTTATACCTACTTTCCTTTCCCCCATAAGAGGTCGTCCGCACAGAGGGACTTTTCAAAATGGAGTTATAAAATTTAAAGTTACCTATTTTGATAACTATTTTTAACCCCCGACGCAAAAAATGACGGGGTGTTCTAAGTTTGACGAGTCTGTCTGTCTTTGTGTGTGTGTCTGTCTGTGGCATCGTAGCTCCCGAACGGATGAACGGATTTTTATCTAGTTTTTTTTGTTTGAAAGTAGAGTTAGTCGAGAGTGTTCTTAGCCATGTTTGAAGGAATTCGATCCAAGATGGCTGCCGCTACAAAATGGCGGATTATTTTTTTCTTCTACAACCCCCGCAAAATGGGTATCAAATGAAAGGGGTTAACGCGTAGAATATAACGCATTATAATAAATTCAAAATCCAAAATGGCCACCACCACAAAATGGCGAATTACACATTTTGAATGCATTGCGTTAGGGGGTTTTTTAAATTATTTATTTCATTCACTTGTGCATATTAAGTTTGGTCGAATACCTTAATATAGTCCGCGACGCTTAAGTTGAACTGTAACGTAGATGCGCCGAAACTAATAATAATTATTGTCAAAGCGAATCCTTGCCGACCTCTATTAAATTTAATAGATTTTTTTAGAAAAACGACAATTGCGCCTAAGCAATTTGGTTACAGAAGCCATATT
The DNA here is from genome assembly GCA_947507615.1 of Hemithea aestivaria. Classification (NCBI taxonomy): domain Eukaryota; kingdom Metazoa; phylum Arthropoda; class Insecta; order Lepidoptera; family Geometridae; genus Hemithea; species Hemithea aestivaria. Next base: position 15,756,511 of record OX382331.1, read on the forward strand.
ATATGCTGCCATTTTTGTTCAACTTAAGCCGCGTCTCCAGCTCCTTTTTAGCAAAAACATTAACATTCAAAAAAAATCTCGGCGATTTTGATGAATATTGGTTTTGTTGTACGTGCTTTCCATCGGATATGGAAAGCAATAAATATTGTTGGAGCAAACATGAAGTCAAAATCGCTAACATTTTTTTTGGATGTTGTCATGCTCATGTTGCATGTTTGAACCAAAACAGGAGCTGTCGGTTCAAACGTTCAACAAAAACATCACAACATTTTTCACAAATCATTGTCAAACTACACTTTTTCTTTGCTCCAATAATGTTTTTGATTTCCATACCCGATGGGAAGTACGTACAACAAAACATAAAATCAATATTCATGAAAATCGCCGAAAATTTTGTTGAATTCAATAATTCAATTCGTTTATTTCGACCACAATACATGAGTCATATTAAGTAACATAGGATTAAATTTGTTCATTAAAAATAAAATTATTTAAAATATTTATTTTTAATGTTGTGATGTTTTTGTTGAATGTTTCAACTAAAACACGCGCTGTAGACGCGGCTTTACGTGCCGTTGATCGGTACTAGTAACTCTTATAATAAGTGTGGTATAAATGTACATTTAATGAGCTGAATATAAGCTCAACTATTTAAAATAGAGGTATATAATATTATATAGATATTTTTATGTATTTCTCTTCAACTGGAATCTCTCTATTTTTCTATTAAAATTCGGATATTAGCCGTTTGTGATATATTTTAGTGATAAAATTAGATCTGTAATAGGTCTCAAAAAGACTTATTCTTGTATAAAAATACTGATTTTCTTTGTTGTATAACTGTATTTATAATTTATTTTGAACTAGCGATGTGCCCTCCCTTCCTGTACTATCCTGCTAATAGTACAAAGGTGAAAGTTTGTTGCTCTTTCATGCAAAAACTACTGAGCCGATTACGATGAAACTCGGAACGTATAAAGCTGGAAACTGGAAGAACGCAGAGGCTACTTTATCCCGAAAGGGGATAAGTTTTGTACCATAAGGATATTTTTTCGTTCGTTTGGTACACACATAAAATTATATTTTAATAATAAATATAAATTTCTTAAAAGAAATACAATTAATTATTTTAAATAATTGTTTTATTGTATTTCAGTTTTTTTATTATATTTTAATGCAAACATTATACCCAAAGGTATAACTTTGAATGCTATTGTAATTTTGGTAAGTCATTATTATAATTGCTATGATTCGTTGTAGTTAGAATAGGTAATTAGGCAGGTGTAATGTATTTTGTGTGATTTTTTACTTGTTAATTAATGAAATATATTTTTTAATTGAATTTTTGTTATGATAGGTATATCTCCAACTGAATGCGTAAGAGCATTATTTAAATAATGATATTATATGTATATAATTATTCGATAATATAATTGTATGATTTTTACCATAATTATAAAAGAGTATATATTTTATGTATTGTAAAAATGCATGTAAGTTGGGCTAAAGTAGCGCTTTTATGTATAAAACCATGTTATGTATTATATTTTTATGTGTAAATGTAGTTTGGATATAACAACTTTTGTGTTTATAGGCTTGTAAACATTGAAAATGTTCTCTGGGTGTTAATTCAAATTTTTAACAAAGTTATAGTATTTCCATGGAGTTTTAATGGGACATAAATAGGTACCCGAAGAGTAAAAATATAATTTTACTTCCTACTTAATATTAACAAGTGAATTATAATAAATTAAAAATTTAAAAAACCCCCAACGCAATACGTAATTCACCATTTTGTGGTGGCGGCCATCTTAGATTTTAAATTTTATATAGTGGGTTGTATTCTACTAGTTAAGCCCTTGCATTAGATACCCATATTGAGGGGGTCGTGGAAGAAAAAAGTAATCCGCCATTTTGTAGCGGCGGCCATCTTGGATCGATTTCTACCAAACATGGCTAAGAACACTCTCGACTAACTCTACTTTCAAACAAAAAAAACTAAATCAAAATCCGTTCATCCGTTTGGGAGCTACGATGCCACAGGCAGACACACACACACAAACAGACACGTCAAACTTATAACAACCCGTCGTTTTTGCGTCGGGGGTTAAAAATGCAAAAGTATGGATATATGAGTGTGTGTTTGTTACCTCTTCTCGCATTAAAAACTAAACTGATTAAGCCGAAATTTGGTAACTTAGACCCTAAATTGGTTACTTTGTAAACACATAGGTTACTTTTAAGCGGGTTGAACCTTCAGTTTTAATTAACATTTTAAAAGAGTTAAAAATGTTTTTATTTGTATATTAAGCCACTTTTGTAGCTCTTTTACAGTCTATTTTTTTTGGCAATATTTATTGATATTCTACTAAATCTCCATAGAAATACTTAGAACTAAATTAAAGTAACAGAATTGACTCCTACGGTTCTGTGTACTATGCATGTTAAAATATTGTAAAATATATGTAGTAAAATAATTTCATGTTCATACATTATTTGTGGGTTATATGTATATTGTATTACTAAAATTGTATGTATGTAGTGGTAACATTTTTTTTCTGTGGTACCAGTATGTAGGTTTTTAAATAAGTTATCATTTTTTTTACACCCAATAACGACTGGTGATTTTGCGTCCGGCATCTTTGATTTTCTAAAACTTTGTTCTAGAATATCAAAGAATTAGTAGACCTAGACTGCGCACTAAGATTTTGCACTGAGACCTTAAATTTTTTATTTATTTATTTCACTTCACTTTTGCGCGGGGAACAAATAGAATTTGCTGTCTATTTTGTTTTCCTATTTCTCCATGCACATAGAGAAGTGCGCATTCTAGATTCTAGCCTATCATAGGCTGCCTATATGGTAGAAAAATGCACAGATAGATTTCTTCTAAAAAAAAGTAAAAAAATAAATATTTACTATGGTAGATGACGTAGAGTTTTCAGTTATCTTTTTTGTGAAATGCGCAATTAATTTGTTGAAAAAACTTTATTCGTGAATTTTTTCGCCCCCTGTCGGAATCACCATTTTGCTTGTTAAGTGTGTTTTTATCTTAGAAATAATTTTTCTTTTCCATTAATTTCATAAAATAATATCTATTTTACAGGTACGCCTAATACGAACATCACACGAAGTCTATCGATAAAAACAAGAATCAACGATGCAAGTAACTTGAGACTAAGTTATTTTGCTCCTGCGTATCAGCCCACCTGTCGAGATATACAAAGTTTCGAAAAACTGTAGTAATATTAAAGGAATTAATCTCAATGTCAAATTAAACAAGTGCAGAAGAAAAATATTTCTATAATGGAGGCATAGGACTCCAATATCCATTGTTTTTACCGAGAATTTCATATCTGTACAGTCATATTGGGTAACTTTGAATCTTGGTCTAATTTTGAACGAGGTTGTAAAAATGGTTTAGTAATAAAAAAATCTGCGCAAAGGGATCCTTAAAATATTTTCTAAATACTTTATCGATCCGTCCATGTAATAAATTACTAAAACCATTTTTACAACCTCATTTGAAGTTAGATCAAGATTCAAAGTTACCCAAGATGACTGCACTGTTTTCACTATAAATTGTAGATCATCTTTAATATTACTATGGGTTTTTGTAACACATTGAAAAGTTTGCATTTGACTACATAAATGTTGTAAATAAGTAGGTATATACATATTTTAGAACGCCTAGAGTATATATTTCTGAAAATTTGTAATATTAAGCACCTAAATACTAGCTATTTTCTGAAAATCAACTATTAGCTTATTGCTAAAAACTGATATTTACTAAATTTAATGCTGAAAAAATTGGAATAATATTTTACCTGTCTTGAAGTATATTTTTGGAAAAATAAATAATTAAAATGAACATTATTAGTCATTGCAAACTTTCTCATAACAACTTTTGATTAGTCTTTTTATACTTCGCCCCCTTTTGAAATTTATAAGTACCTACCTACTACGAAATTATAGGCAATTAAATGTTTAGTTTACACGATGGTCGTGGGCCATGACTTACCTCTTACCACTGTAAAGTGCGTTATGTATACGATTCTTCTGAAATTATGTAATAAAAAAATCTTAAATCACTACAAAGTATAAAATAAAGTTTCTCTCAGCGTCTGTCTGTAGTCTGTACCTATGTATGCTTATCTTTAAGACTACGAAACGGATTATGATGCCGTTTTCATTAATAGATGAGTGATTCAAGATGAAGGTATATGTATAATACATGCATGATATAGTAGAACACTGATAATTTTCTGCGCGACGAAGTGCGCGCGAGTACATGAATAAATACAAATCTTTAATCTTAGTTTCATGTAGTGGTTGGATGATGACAATTTTATAAAACTTAAAGTTCAAGTTTCTTGAACAGCACCTTTCCATCTTTTAGTAACTTCTAATATTGGCAATTGTTATGCTTTTCATCCTGATTTGCTCATCTTGTCACTTATTGCCATAAAAAAGTTAATAGTTTTGTTTTAGAGTCCCTAACGTGTCATGGATGAATTTTTTTGTGTTCTTGGATAATAATTTTGCAATAAGTGCTAAACGCGTATTAATAGTGGGTTTAATAAACGTTGAGTGTTTGTGAATGTGATTTACTGTCGAAGAATGGAAAATAGTTCAACAGTCTGCTATTTTCAAGAATCGTCACAAAATGAATCGATGTGATTCGATAAACGCCCACTCATTATCGAATTTTGGAGGGAATATCCTCCAATAAACAGGGAACTTAAAATTATAATAAAGTTTTCGACTGAAGGACTTGTATCCATGGTCAGAATAAATTAATTTTTTTTAACTCGACACTGGCAAAATGCAACTGTTGCCATAATATTAAAAAGAAAGAAGAAGTGTCATGGTTTTTAACGTTCCAGTGTTGCCAACTATAAAATTTGTATAAAAGGGGGTAGTTTTATAAACTATCAACTTATGTTGATACTTTTATAGATTAACAAAAGACGCACTTACATTCATTTTTATTATTTGTTACACATTATCTTTTAAAATTATAAATTTAAGGTATTGTTAATTAAGTTACATTAGATAAGTGACTGTTAAAGTAAATATGTACTATTATAAAAAAAACAGATGATATTAAAATAAATGTATTTTTGGGGTTGTAATTTGTAACCATTGTAATTTTCGTCCATTTTACATCAACATGTAATGTTTAATATTTAAATGCATTTTAATGTAAAATTTGATTATATTGATGTGTTCTGTAAATATTATTAATTATTGTATCTGAAATTAAATCTGTTTTTGAATCTCTTTGTGCATTTCTGATGAAACTGCTTTTGTGGATGGTTTACAATGTATGGCGACAAATAAATTTTCTACTATTATTTTGCCTTATTTTATTTTAACCTACCTTCCCTGTTCCCTATCTAAGAATCCTAAGAAGAAGAGATCGCTTTTAGCGATAAGACCGCGAATTGTTACACTAATGTCATGATTTTGTGTTATAGTTTTTAAGTTTTCTGTATGTTTGTAGTGTTTCAATAAAGAGTTTTCTATTCTATTCTAATCCTAAAAATACGTGTTTTTTTATATTATAGTATCCATATTAGAATAATATGGTGGCTCTATACAAAAATAAAACCGGTCAAGTACGAGTAGGACTCGAGCACCGAGGGTTCCGTATAAACCTACGGGTTTCTACGGAACCCTAAGGAAAAGTGGGTATAATATTATATACTGTAGGTTTTGATTCCCTTGCGAGTACTTGCGAGTTTGAAAATATGCGGCTAAAATTGCTGTTTCTTTGATTGCGTTGACATAGATGTTTGATTTTTTTACAGCTTAAAGTTACTAGTAGTTCGCCGCGAACTGGGACCTCGCAGACCCAATTTCCCTCAAAATAGGTATATATACATTATACATGGGTAAAAGTTATAAGTATCTACGAAATATAAATGTGTGGAAACTTTAACCTATAATATTCGTATTATTCGTTAGAAAATGCCAAAATTGAAAGTAATGTTAAAACTCAAAATAAGTAACGGATATACATTAAAAAATCTTTATCTCTGTGACTATTTTATTGTTGTGATCAAAATTTCAATAATAATAAAATATGAAAGGTTATGTGTGTATTCACTTGCAGAAAATAATAGAATAAAATAATAAATATTACTAAAGTTTTTACAAAAATTCTCACAAAATCTTCATAGTTTGTAGCACTTGTTTACGAAGAAGTTGCCGATGCAGTGGACATTAGAAGAATTGAAATTGGAAAAAAATATCTAGCTTTACTTGTGTTATACAGCAAATTTACAACAGTTATTATATTGATATTCGACCGAGCGAAGCGAGGTCTTAGATTCGAAAGCCGCGAAAAGCCTGCAATTCGACCAGTTTAACGGTTGACCTCTGGTGATTGAGTTCGATCGACATTTACTCAAAAACGGTTCATCCATTTTAAATGAAATTTTGCACACAATTTAAGAAGGGTAATTGGATAATTTGAGAAAAAAAAAATAGCCAAATAGACTCCAGGGTTGCAAAGTATAGGTGACATAAAGTTTTTACGATAGGTCTGACGATAATACCAAAACTGGTGCGCTGATAATTTTTTTTCTGATATGTAGACATTTTTTATAACCGACATAAATATATCATCAAAAGTGTATGTTTGTATGTATGTTTGTTACGCGATAACTTGAAAAGGGATAGTCCAATCTTTATGAAACTTTGCAAACACGTAGTATGAAACAATAGAATTTTTAAGTTCGAACATGAGCCAAATCGGTCGAAGAGTTTTAGAGTTATAGAGATTGCTTGATTACATCGTTACCGTTAATCCAATCTTAATAGAACTTTGCAAACAAGTAGTACAAACTAAAATAATCCTCAAGTCCAAATATGAGCCAAATTGCTGTAAGGGTTGTAGAGCTATAGAGATTATTAAATTACAATGTTTACATGAGAACTGACATATAATAATATGAATTTAAATGACCGCAGAGTGCAGGATAGGTTCATAAAGTGGAAGTAGGCACTTAGTTTACCTATTTTCAAGTTCATATAATAATAGCTATAGTAATATCCAAGCATCGGAGAGTTTAATATTATTTGCCTTAAATTTAGGTATGCTTTGTAGTACTTTCCATATAATATAATATTTACTTTAATGATAAGTAGGTAAATAATATACTTTGTTAAATCTTACTCAATTTTTTTATTTAAGGCTACATTGCTCCATTTTTATAAGTAAATTTTACAATAATAATAATAAAAATAAAAAAAAATAAATAAAAATAATTATTTAGATATATAGGTATTTTAAGACGCTACCGCTCGTTCTTTTTTCTTTTTATGCTCCAAAGACGTACATTTCGATCCTCCAAACAAATCGAAATTCATAGGGTAGTTGCCGTTTATGAAGTTCGGCAGATTTTGAATATATATACCTACTTAGTTTAAGTTCAGGAAAAAATCTGAGGACTATTAAAATGACTTCTGATGACTATGTTATTAATTCATATTAGATTTTATGTTAAAAAAATGGCTTTATATAAAAGTACGTAATTATCGAAATGAAGCAATGTTATGCGCGTACGTCTTTAGATAGGTGACCCAGTGACCTCAAATTTTGCTGACATTTTTTGAACAAAAAAAGGCGGCAAATGACCGATTTTTCTAATGCAGTGGGTGAAATTATTTTCCTATACAAGAGCAACAACTCTACGTTTCACGTTTACTACATTTCATCCGTCTGTCTGCACTATGAAGGTACTAACTCTACAAAATTGAATGCTAGCGCCTAAAGCCTAAAGTAAATGTATTCTTATCTATAATTTTATTAATCAAGTGAATACGCATAACCTTTAATAATATTATATCGCTCTATTATATTATTATTATTGAAATTTTGATCACAACAATAGAACAGTGATTAAAAAGATCATGTTGAAACATTTCCGTTACGTAGGTATTTTGAGTTTCAATTACTTTGAATTTTGGTATTATTAAAGTTAAAGTTTCCATAAATGTATACAGTTGTAGGTACATTATATTTTTATCATTAGATAGGCATAGGTACCTAAAAATGTAAGGTTGTAAAATGTTCACCGTAGAATGGTCGCCTCGTTATCGGTCTTCTATAGGATTCATTTTGGCGAGTGTGCGCAGGAATTACACGAACTAATTCCTCCAAGCCCATTCTACCGACGGACGTCGTGGCAGACGGTAAAGCGGCATCCTTACTTAGTGGCGTTACCTACTGCCCGCACCAAGCGTTTTGCTTCGTCGTTCTTAATGAGAACTGGTCGCGTTTGGAACACTTTGCCGTCATCCGTGTTTCCCGAGCGGTACAACTTGGGTATCTTCAAGGCACGAGTGAATAGGTACCTTTCTAGGCATCTTACGTGATCCATCGTCGACCGCATTTTCACTTTCCATCAGGTGGGATGTGGTCAAACGTAGGCCTATCTCGTATAAAAAAAAAAAAAAAAAAAGATTAATGAAATTGAGTCTGCGAGGTCCCAGTTCGAGGCGAACTACTAGTGTAGCTAATTCTATAACATTTTTGTCGTAGCAGCCGATGATGACTTAAGACTTGGAGCGAGAACGCAGAGCTATGACAGTCACGCGTAACATCTAGGCTCGCAGGTTTTCAAGATGTATCTACAGCTACTGAGCAAGACAACGTGTCCTTGTTCAAGGCATTATCAGACTTTTTATACGTGCAGCTCGTCGATCGCATTTGCACTTTCCATCAGGTGGGATGTGATCAAACGTAGGCCTAATTATTAATTATTTTTGAAGTGAAAACTTCTTTAGCGGCGCTGAGCACTTTTTTGTATGGGTAAAAACTTTCAAACTCGCGTCAGGGTCACGTGATGCTGATCGAAAAAGCGTAAGATCGAGGGGAAGGGAGAGGAACTAGTATCTCCCACTCTTTCTACCGTGCCTGAGTGTGCTGCTCTGTTTAGGCGGCACAGGGGGCTTAGACAAGCTTGCGCCCGATATTTTTTTTTTATATTTTATATTTTATATTTTTTTTATTAGACACTTAAATAGGTTCGAATCAAAACTGTTTGTTTCTTACTTCAGTTATCATAAACCAATTGTATCAGTTGTAAAAATTTGCGATGATGATTCTGATAATAACGATGGTGTAAAAGTCGTCGAAATTATGGATGGAAGTTGATTTTTCTGAGAGATAAAATTTAATGTTATATATAAATAACGATATAATATTATAAATAACAACATATAAATTGTCATATTTGTGTAAGATAGCGCAATAAATAAACATTGTATTCTACCTCATAAATGATAGTATTTTTTACTTATAATTAAACACAACGTTAATATTGAAGTTTTCACTTCTGCCAGCACTCCCGGAGTGCTACCTTTTTTTTTAAACAAAAAACTTGCGGATGAACTTTACAAACAAGGATCTCAAGGCGCTGCGGATCCAGTACAACAATGCTTTCAGGATGCTTTTGGCGCTGTCTCGATACTACAGAGCGTCAGGGATGTTTGCAGATGTTAGAGTGAATGATGGTTTTAATGGCATAATGATATGTGATAAACACATAAATAACAATCCCAATAAGTCTCTTGCTCGTTCTTCTCATAGATATGCTTTTCGAACGAGCAGTAGAGTCTTAAAATACTTAGATCTAAATAATTGTAAAATTTACTTTCAGAAGTGAAGCACTGTAGCCTATCCAGTAAAAGAAGAAATGTGGATCGAAAAGTCTAAAGCAGAAAAGCTAACTTAGGAACTTTGTTTGGACTATTCAGAACATAAACATACTAAAAGTCCCCACCCTTCCGAGGTGAGCCCGAGGGGGGGGGAGGCCGAAGAAGGTTCCATTTTTAGGTTTTTTGCTTATGCCAATTCGAATGTAATGTGCCCAAACTCGACGGGTTTACTAATAGCCATTGAAGAGGTTCAGAAAACACCTCCTGGCTCCATCATCAGATCAGCTCAGTGGTACCAAATTATTGAACTGTCATCATATTTCTAGACATTTGCAAAGTTTCATTATGGTACGACAACCAGAAGTTGGTCAAATATTACTTGCAAGATTTTTTTACCGACTTTGTATGGAAAACTAATTTCAGCGTTTTAAAAATAGACCATGTTTGGAAGCTCATAGCTGGACAACGATTGGATATAGATAAAAAGTGTTAAAGCCAAAGTTGAAGAAAATTTTAAAGCTTTTATAATGTAGTACAACAAAATATCGTACAACGCCCAGTTTTTGACATTTAGGCAAAAAACCTAAAAATGGGACCTTCTTCGGCCCCCCCACCCCTCGGGCTCACCTCGGAGGGGTGGGGACTTTTAGTATGTTTATCTCCTGAATAGTCCAAACAAAGTTCCTAAGTTAGTTTTTCTGCTTTCGACTTTTCGATCCACATGCCTCTTTTGGGCACTCATTGACTGGACTACTATTTGAATTAAAAAAATAGGTTTAAGTTTGATTAATAAATTTGAACATAATATCCTGCACCACCCGCACGATCATTAAAATTCATAATATTTTGAGTAAGTCAACATGGCTATTCACTTATCCGTTAGGGAACCGAACCTAGGACCGAATTATCAAAAATGTATGAAATGACGTATTACGTCGTATCGATTTTTGACAATTCGGTCTTTGGTTCGGTTCCCTGACGGATAAATGAATATCCCTACAGTTCTCATAATATTATAATCGATAAACATTGTAATTTTGTATTCTCTATAACTCTACAACCCTTGCACCGATTTGGTTCATTTTTGGACGTGAGAATTCTTTTAGTTTGTACTACCTGTTTAAAAAGTTTTATCAAGACTGGGTCATCGGTTTCATTGTAATAAAGCAATCTCTTTAACTCTTGAACCCTTCGACCGATTTGGCTCATGTTCGAACTTAAAAATTCTATGGATTTATATTACGCGTTTGCAAAGTTTCATGCAGATTGGACCATTGGTTTTCCAGTTATCGCGTAACAAACATACATACAAACATACACTTTGGCTAATATATTTGTGTCGCTTATAAAAAATGTGTATATGTTAGAAAAAAAATTATCAGCGCTCCAGTTTTGAAATAATCGTCAGACCTATCGTAAAGACTTTAAGTCACCTATATCTCTGCAACCCTGGAACCTATTTAGCTAATTTTTTCTTTAAAATTATCCAATTAACCTTCTTAACTTGTGTGTAAAATTTCATTTAATTTGGATTAACCGTTTTCAAGTAAACGTCGACCAAACTTACGCACCAGAGGTCAAGCGTTAAACTGGTCCAAACGCAGGCATTTCGCGGCTTTCGACTCTAAGACCTCGCTTCGCTCGGTCGATTATAAAGCTGAGTATTTGGTATGAATTTCAATTTAATAGCTGTACGCGTTCTTGAGGAAAGGGATAGTAAATACAAAATTATTAAAAATATTTTTGAAGTGAAACTTCTTTAGCTTTTTTTCAGCATTCGGGAAACTACGCAATGTCTTTTCGTCCGATATACCTCAGTGCCTCAAGACGAAAGTTTTTGATCAATGTGTGTTACCAGTGATGACTTACGGCACCGAAACGTGGTCCTTCACCATTGGCCTCATCTCGAAGCTCAAAGTCGCCCAGCGTGCTATGGAAAGGGCTATGCTCGGGGTTTCTCTACGAGATCGAATCAGAAATGAAGAAATCCGTAGACGAACTAAAGTCACCGACATAGCCCGGCGGATTAGCAAGCTGAAGTGGCAATGGGCAGGCCACATAGCGCGTAGAGCGGATGGCCGATGGGGTCGAAAAGTGCTCGAGTGGAGACCACGGACTAGCAAACGAAGCGTAGGACGTCCACCCACAAGGTGGACAGACGACCTTATAAAGGTCGCCGGAAGACGCTGGATGCAGGTCGCTTCCAACCGGTACATATGGAAGTCCAAAGGGGAGGCCTATGTTCAGCAGTGGACGTCCAATGGCTGAGATGAAGATGATGATGATGAAACTTCTTTATCGGCGTTGGAAAAAAATTTACCGTCACATTTTTCGGTTACGCGTCACATTTTTCCGTTACGCGCCATAGTTAAAGTGAAATAATTGTATTATTTGTATTCATGTCTATGATAATAAAATCCTTTTGTTTAAACTTTATCTACTTAATTTAACTTTATTTAACCAATTTCTGGAAAGTTGCATGTAGATCATTTTGCGAAAAATAAGGCCTTAAAGAAGTTTCACTTCTTACGTGTGGACACTAGTACACGCACACATTTTTTTTATATGATGTAACTAAAAATTTACAGTTTACGCAATTTTTCCTGTGCAAATTTCAAGATTCTGAGTTAACGGCAAGTACTCTGTAGGTTTTGATTCCCTTGAAAGTAGTCGCGAGTTAAAAAATACGGCTAAAATTGCTGTTTATTTTGAATGCGTTGAGATAGAGATTTGATTTTATTACAGTTTAAAGGGATTATAGACCTTAGTATTTGATATGAATTTCAGTTTAATACCTGCACGCGTTCACGAGAAATAAGGTAGTAAGTATGAAATTATTAAAAATATTTTTTTATATGATGTAACTAAAAATGTACAATTTTCGCAATTTTTCCTTTATCTGTGCTCTAAGGAATTGCTTTTTACCAAATTTCAAGATTCTACGTTCACGGCAAGTACCCTCTGTAGGTTTTGGTATTTTGAGAGTAGTTGCGTGTTTAAAATTTCGGCTAAAATTGCTGTTTCTTTTGAATGTGTTGAGATAGAGGTTTGATTTTATTACAGTTTAAAGGTATTATAGACTTTAGTATTTGATATGAATTTCAGTTTAATACCTGCACGCGTTCATGAGAAATAAGGTATAAAGTATGAAATTATTAAAAATATTTTTTTATATGATGTAACTAAAAATGTACAATTTTCGCAATTTTTCCTTTATTTGTGCTCTAAGAAATTGCTTTTTACCAAATTTCAAGATTCTACGTTCACGGCAAGTACCCTGTAGGTTTTGGTTTTTTGAGAGTAGTTGCGTGTTTAAAATTTCGGCTAAAATTACTGTTTCTTTTGAATGCGTTAACATAGAGGTTTGATTTTATTACAGTTTAAAGGTATTATAGACTTTAGTATTTGATATGAATTTCAATTTAATACGTTTACGCGTTCATGAGAAAAGGGGTAGTAGGTATAAAATTATTCAAAATATTTTTTTCATATGATGAAAATAAAAATGTATGGTTTTCGCAATTTTTTCTTTATCTGTACTCTAAGGAGTTGCTTCGTGCCAAATTTCAAGATTCTGAGTTCACGGGAAGTGCCCCGTAGGTTTTGATTTATTTGGTAATGTCGAAAATTTGCTGAAATTTGCGACATATTCGACTATATCTTGTGATTGCGTTAGCCTAGAAGTTTGAATTTTTCACAGCTCTAAGAGGCAATAGACCTGAGTATTTCCTATAAATTTCAGCTTGTTACCTCCACGCGTTCCTGAGAAAAAGGGTCTTGACAGACAGACGGACGGACGGACGGACGGACGGACGGACGGACGGACAACAAAGTGATCCTATAAGGGTTCCGTTTTTTCCTTTTGAGGTACGGAACCCTAAAAGTAAAAATAGTGAGTAGAAAATTTCATATCTCACAACCAACCCGTGTAAAATGTACGTCCCTGTACGGAGTACGGTTGTCTGGAAGAGATAAGACTGCCAATTGTTGCACTTTTTTATTATAGGTTAGCCTTTGACTACGATCTCGCGTGATGATAAGTGATGATGCGGCCGTAGATGGGAGCAGACAAAACCTACAAGGCGGGATAAATTCCTCACAGCAACGACTGCTTAGGCGATATCGCATAATATAACAACTTCTTATGTATAGGTTTTGCACATGATTTGCATCTATAATATCTTAGCTGTTACCTAAGTTAACGTGTTAAGAATTTTGATCGGATGTGCGTACGTAAGCATAATTAATATATTACTTCAAGGTTGGCTTACTAATCTGGAATCTGGACCCTAATTTTAATAGGTACTCGTAGTATCGGCTTATTATGTCATTGTTAAATGAATACCTCACGTGGAGTCCCCATTTAGCCCATTAGCCCTAAGCACCATGACATAGGTTTTTTTATGCAACGAAGTAAGAAGACGAGCAAGACGCTCTCCTAATTTTAATTTTTTTAAATATTTTAGGACATTTCTCACAGCGCCACCTAACCCCAAGCTAAGCAACTTAATGCTTGTGTTATGGTGGTTAGGATAACGGATATAATACTTGTATACTTTTCTTTTGTAAATACATACTTATAATAGATATTGAAACCATACAGACCAGAAACAAATACCTGTGGATCACACAAACATTTGTCCCATGCGGGAATCGAACCCGAAACCTTCTGCGTTGCAAGCGGGTATTAGCCCACTGGGCCACAGAGGTTGTCAAAAAAAAAATGGTAAGACATAACGCTGCCGAGGTATCTAATTAATTAAAACAATATTTTCTTATTAATTAAAGTGGCGGTTTAATCGCTAGATTTTAAATTTCGATTAACTTACTCTGGATCTGTTATCTGTAGGTTTTAAAGATTTTTTTATTTATTTAAAAAATTGACAACTACGAGACGCTATTTTGGTCATACTTATTGGTTATACGTTAATAATGGAGTAGTAGGGACTTCTTCTTTTTCTTCAGGGACTAGGGGGCCATATTGGGGCCCTCAATCCCATCGCGGGGCTCTAGGCATAAGCCCAGTGGGCACGAAGCGGACGCGACTTTAAGATACCCTGATGACATCACGATACCAGTTTGACCCAATCAACTCGCGAGTAGAATTCAACTTTCGACGGCGCGGCGCCAGGCTGACGCGTGTTTACAATAAAATAAAATATAGGTAGTTGAATATCGGCCTTCAGAGCACGCGGTGTTCGCGTCCTAAATTTTATAAAACTTTTTATTTTAACGGGAAATTGTTATTGTTTCAACAATGGGGTGTGGTACGAATTTTGTGAAGTATTGGCTGTTTATTTTCAACATGTTAATCGCGGTAAGTTTGGTGTTTTATGGGCGATTTGAGACAGACTTTTTAAATGTATGTCTATAATTGTCTTAAAATTATTACTAAAGGTATCTTGTTTTTTATTAATATACCGTAATACTAATTGTTACCTATAAGTTTTTAACATACCTAACCGATGGTTAAGCGCCTATTTTAAGTAAGTTCTAAAGTCGCTAAGCAAGTTGCAGTAAATACTAATTTAATAAAAAGTGAAAAGAGTGTTAAGAGCGTATATATACCTAGTCAGGTCATAAATTCTGTCACATGTTTAATATAAAATTATTGGAACAAGTTTATTTATTATGTAACCATTTATATACCAAAATGAACTTAACAAAACATAGATTCTTATGACAATAAAGTTTATTCAAAATTACCTCCGTGATTTTGAATACAGGCCTTCAATCTGCGCTGCCAGTCGTCTATCGCAGCACGAACGAGGTCCATGTCAATATCGGCTGCTGCCTTAATCAAGGATGTCTTGAGTGACTCCAAATTGGGATGAGGCTTTGAGCACGCCTTTTCCTCCAAGTGTTGCCATATCTTGTAATCTAACGGACTCAAATCTGGACTGGAGGAGGGCCAGTCTTCGTGCCGGATGAAGTCGATTTCACGCGCCGCCATCCAGTCTTGTGTGCTCTTCGCTCTATGAGCTGGCGCCGAATCTTGTTGGAATACCCAGTGCCTGTTATTGAACATGGTATGAGAAACAGGTTCCACAAGGTTCGTCAGGACTGTATTTTGATACACAACTGCACTCGTTTTTACACCTTTCTCACAAAAATGTACCTCTGTTAAGCCCCAATAAGAAACTCCCAACCATACCATGAGCGAGGATGGAAAATGACCTCGTTGGACACGCGGAATACGGTTGCTCGCTTCTTCACTACTGTTGTGCGTACACCTTATCATTTTGTTTGTTGTAGCTCTCTTCTACGGTAAAAATTTTTTCATCCGAAAAAAGAATTTCTCGATATTTTTTTCTCGCGTACCGCTTCAACAAAGCGCGGCATCTCTTCAGTCTCAGGTCCATTAGACGAGCATTTAAACGATGTCCTGTTTTTCTTCGATATGCCCGAAGCCCTAAGTCTTCATTTAACACCCTTTTCACCGTGGTTCTGCTTAACCCCATCTGAAGGGCCAACAGTTTCTGCTTACGTTTGGGATTTCTTTGAATTCGCGCCTTCACAGCTTTTATCACTGCTGGAGTCCTAACAGACCGAGGGCGACCACTTCTTGACCTGTCATCTACACTAGAGTCTTCATTGTATCGTTTGATGGTACGATAAACGAATCTTTTGGTTATATTCAAATTTTTCAGTATGTCAAAAATTTGAATTGGCGCGTAACCGCAACGATGCAACGCAATAACTGCAACACGGTCTTCTTTAAGCGTCCACTCCATATTTAAAAATGAGTAAAATTCTAAAAAGTATACATTTTTATTTTCATGAACAATTCGAAATTCGAATTCAATAAACTTTTTTGTGGCCAGCATTCTAAAAGAAAAGTTTTTACTGTGTGACAATACTTATGACCTGACTAGGTATATATATAATATCGAGTGACGCTCTCTCGCTCGCACTATTTGACAAATTTTGAAATAGAAATTCGTAGAATTTTTTTTTGAAATTTTTTAAGACCATCCCTAAGCAGCTTTTCTGTGTTTTCGTTGGTTTAATTTTTTGATAAAAACTTTATAAAAATCGTAAATGATAACTGCCTACAGATCATCGCTGTCGGGATGATAGTTGTCGGAGTTGGGTTCCTGGTGCACTGGCAGCTCACCCGAGACATCCAGTTGATGTCTCTAGTCGGGACGGACTGGGCCCTCATCTGCATCGGTCTAGCAACGCTTGCCAGCGCCTTCTTTGGTTGCTGCTGTTTCATCCGCGGCAGTTTTTGCGGGGTTGTGATGGTAAATGTTAAGTTATTTCTTACAAGTAGATCAGCTTTATTTCGACGAAAATTACCCTATGTGTTTTCCATGTTTGTTTTTTTTATATTCGTTATAGGCAAGCGTTCTTAAAACGTGTTGTGCCGACCCTACCTAGTGTGAGATAATGGCAGGAAGAATATAAGAGAGAGAGATTCATTATAGGTAAGCCTTTGACCACAATCTCGCATGATGTTAAGCGACGATGCGGCCGTAGATGGCAACAGACTATACCTAGAAGGCGGGATAAATCCCTCCCTGGATTCACCGAACATCATGCCGGAACACGGTCACAATGTCCGCTTGGCGGTCACGGGTGGGTGGTAACTAGCCACGGCCAAAGCCTACCACCAGCAGTAGACCACCACCAGCCTACCATCATATTTATTACCCTGCCGGTCTAAGTTACCTACGACCTACGTATATTATAAAGCATACCAAATTGATTTTCCGTTTATGTATAAAGATTAGTTGTACAATAAGTGGGTGGTTTTTTAACACACAAAAACATACTTTTAAACACGCCTAGTGCGGCGTTTTAAGTTGTTTTAAGTTGAAGATTCACTATATTATCTACCTTTTTATCATAACCCTTCCCTTATACCACTACGTATGTAGGTCAGGGCAACACATCTTCCTCCATTCCACTTTATCATCTATCTCAAAATCTTCATTGACTCCATTAAAAGCATGCAGATCCTCTTACACACAGTTCATCCAAATCTTTGTAGGGAGTCTCTTTCCCATCATATCGACTTAGTACCAAATATTATACTACAACATATTAGAAGTATACTAATACTACCACCTATTATATCTTCCATTCCAGTATACAACAGTACTTCTGGTAATCATCCTCGCACAAGTAGCGATTGGTGTGGTGCTGTTCCTACATGATGCCTCCTCGAAAGAAGAATATATCGCCAGCTTCCACGAATTGTTCAGGAAAAAGAATGACGGTGATAGAGGATCCAACTTCATCATTGAGAATTTGCAGGAAGAGGTAAAAAGTTATGACACTTTTTAGAATATAATATTGTACTAATATTATTATAACCGCGAAAGTTTGTAAGAATGTATGGATTTCTGGATGTATGTTCGTTACTGCTTCACGCCGCACGCCTTAACGGGTGGACCGATTGAGCTGAAATTTGGTATAGAGATGTTGTCATTGACTGTTGTTCCAGAGTCTACCCTGGAAGAACATATAGGCTACAGTACAGCAGATAAAACCGCTGGGCACAGCTAGTACAGTAGTAATTATACTGTACTGGCAAGATCATTGGCAAGTTTTCGTATATTCTGAGGGCGTTTCCCTACTACGAATTCAACTCAAACTCAAAATTCATTTATTCAAATAGGCTACATTGGAGCACTTTTGCAAGTCAATTTTACATTTTTCTATTTTAACACTCTACCGCTCGTTCGCAAGGCACCTCTATGAGAAGAACGAATGTGATGCAAAAAAGTAAAAGAAATAAAATTTCGCTCCCTATAATCAGTAGGTTTTACAAAAAGAGTTGTGTTTTTGTTTAATAAACGCCAGGTTAACAGTCTGCGGTTTTATCACACTAGGCAATTTCTTACAGACAAAAATATACTTTAACAGATAGATAGTTTATTCCTTCATCCGTTTCCATCTTCAGATAAACTGCTGCGGTGCAGAAGGTGCCCAAGACTACGGTAGATATGGGTTACCGCCCTCCTGCTGTGCTCCCGGGACATACGAATGCAACGTTGACCGGGCTTACCCTGGGTGCGTCCCCACTTTGATCAGGTTGTCCAAAAACTGGAGCCACACGTCCACGGCCGCGGTTTTCATCGGTATTGCCTGTTTTGAAGTGAGTATCTTATACAACGAAGTAAGAAGACGAGCAAGACGCTCTCCTGATGGTAAGAGATAACGCTGCCCATAATTACTTAGTACCTACAGTATGCTACCCAGGATTTTACAAATCTTACTAATATAAACGTTAAAGTTTGTAAGAATGGATGTCCGGATGTCGGGATGTCTTGATGTTTGTTACTCTGTGAACCGATTGAGCTGAAATTTTGTATAGAGATAGCTTAGACCCTGGAATAACACATAGGCTACATAAGTACTGCGGCACAGATAAAAGAATACTAGTATCATGACTGAACTATGGAACTGGAAGGTGGCCATAGGAATCAGTAGTTGAACGACTCAACCCCATTGAGTTTGGTCTCGTTTGATTCGTCTTGATGAGTTTTTATTAGATAACTTTTTAGTTTATTTTTATTGGCAAGTTTTTTTTATATGATGAAGTAGAAGACGAGCAAGACGCTCTCCTGATGTTAGGAGATAACGCTGCCCATAATCAGTACAGTGCTTCTTAGGATTTCATAATTATGTGAAATTCTAGGAGCACTGAACAACGCTTCTTACTCAAGAGTCATAAGATGTTAAGACTCTTTAGCCCAGTAATTTCACTAGCTACAGTGCCCTCCTACCGGAGCACAGTAATGTTTGCACATCACTGCTCAGGCGGTAGAATAACTGACACTGTTGGGGTACCCACCTAGACGACCTCCTGCAAAGGAAGGCTACCCCCGGTAATAAAATGGCAAGTAACAAAAACTCGTTTTTTAATATATTTTTTTAATTTCACTTTTCTATGTTTTCAGTTGATTGGATTCGTATTCGCTGTTTGCCACGCGAACTCCATTAGGAACGAAGCCAGAAGATCTCGATACTAAAGGCTTAAGGTGATGCCATACAGCCGCAAATCGCGCGGCAAATCGCGCGGGTAACGGAGCAGAACTTTTTTAATTTTCGAACTCGTACACAGTGTTAATATAAAGCGGAAGCGGTCAGGAACAAAACAAAGAACTTGACCACTCGCGCGATCCCGAATCCCGCGTCTGTGTGGTCAGCGGTCAGCTTAGATCTAAGGAACGAGAAGTATGAAGAACGTGGTTCTATAGCCTGCAAAGAGCTGTGACTTCGTCACAATATAGAACGAGGGAACAATATAGAAAACTCTTACATTTTGACGTTGTTATGCCGTTATGTAGTCTTGTAATGTTGTTCTATACCTACCTACTAAAACCTTATGTATATAGGTATCTACAAGATAATAATATTTTAAAGATATGCACAACATTTTTGACTAAAAATATTGTACTTACCTACCTATTAGTAGTAAGTAGAAAATAAGTAGATAGGTAACTAATTTCTGCTGGTGTGTGGATATCATAAAACGAGCGTATGGCGCGCGGCGCGTGAGTGTGAGAACAAAAATTGAGAATATGGAAAGGAACACACTTAATAAATTGTTTATTTTTTTGTTATTAATAAAGTAACCCTACTTAGAACAAAACTTGATTTGTTTAATTTAAAAATTCAGTACGTAAAAATATAATGAGTTCAAAACGCTTTTAAATTGAAAATATCAGAATTTGGCAAATATACTAACGTTTGTATTTGCGTTTCCTACGTATATTGACAAAAGTAAAAATTTAATGTCAAACGTCATCTTTCTGTTATGTCAAAAGTCAAGAAGCCAGCCTCTGTCAAAATATAAAGTCAGTCATCAGTGCATCAGTCGAAAAATCATGAAAATTATTGTGAACGTTTGTTTGGGCACGTCCTCCTTTTTATTCGTCATAAATAAAATCACTTTCACTCTGTGAACGGTCGGTGCAAATTGCAGAATAGTGTTAAATGTGCAGTGATAGGATCCGGTCGTCAATGAATTAAACTTGTGTAATGCTCATGATATGGACACTAAAACATCGGAGATGGCGCACAAGAAATACTGTGTTGTGTTTGTAATTTTCGCTCTAGTTATAGTACAGGCCGTAGGTTACGACACGGAACTCTATGAAACGAAGCCTTGCGACAGTGCCGCGTGCTTTGACGAGCTCCACGGTGCGCTCGGAGACTGTTCTTGTAATGTCGACACCATCGATTATTTCAACAACGTGAAGATCTTTCCGCGCATACAGAGCCTGGTGTCTAAAGACTACTTTCGTTTTTATAAAGTGAACTTGAAGAAAGAATGTCCGTTCTGGGTGGACGACAGTCGGTGTGCGATGAAATACTGTCATATAAAGACGTGCTCTAAAGAAAGTGTTCCGGGGTATGAGAATGGTTACGAAAACGAACTTATTGAGGAGTCACCCGCCGCAAAGTATTCCAAGGAGGCACAGTCAGGGTGCGACTCTGACACGGACCATGATCCTGACCTTGGCTACCTGAACATGACGATTAGTGCCGCGAGCCAGTACGAGATAGCTAAATGGAAAGTGTACGACGATGCTCACGATAACTTCTGCGGGAGCGACGACAGAGACGCGGAAGCTGACTATGTTGACCTTTCACTCAACCCTGAACGCTATACGGGCTACAAGGGCCCCTCTGCCCACAGAATTTGGAGAAGCATTTACCAAGAAAACTGCTTCCGCCCTAAACTAAACCCTTACGAGTCTTTCCCGTATGTACTCAGTTCAGATTTGAGCAATATGTGTTTAGAGAAGCGAGTGTTTTACAGAGCCGTGTCAGGATTACACACTAGTATTAATATTCATTTGTGTTCAAAATACTTACTCTCAGAGAAAGGAATTGGATTTGCCGCACCCCCAGATGGTGAATGGGGGCCGAACTTGGAAGAGTTCCAGCGACGATTTGACCCTTCACAGACACACGGAGAGAGCCCCAACTGGCTGAAAAATCTATATTTTGTTTATTTACTTGAAATGAGAGCTTTAGCCAAGGCTGGTCCTTACTTAGAGCATGAGGAGTACTTTACTGGCAACCCCACAGAGGATGAAGAGACTCGGCAAGCTATAAGCAACATGCTGGGGGTTATCTACACCTTCCCCGATCATTTCAATGAGTCCTCAATGTTTAACGGAGGTAGTCAAGCCGCAACACTGAAACACGAATTCAGAGAGCATTTTAGAAACATTTCTAGAATAATGGACTGTGTTGGATGTGATAAATGCAAGCTGTGGGGTAAACTGCAGACTCAAGGCCTTGGTACTGCATTAAAGATTCTTTTCTCCAGTAAATGGAACATTCCTGAGAGTGATCCTAGTCAAGGGAAGCTTATTTTACGGCACAAGTCCCATGAAAGGCTGCAGCGGACAGAAATAGTAGCATTGTTCAATGCTTTTGCAAGATTATCCAACAGTATACGGGAACTGGAGAACTTTAGGATAATGCTGAGGTAAGAAAAGTCTTTTTAATTGTATTGAATGGGGTAAATTTAACTTTCAATAAAGATTGTAGCTTTACCCATTGGTAATAATGTAATTTTTAATTTGTCAAACTAAAGACAGAAATGGAATAGTTCCAAAAATTTACAATAAAATTATAAAAGCTACATTCTTTATATTTTAAATTTTTAATTCTACAGTTTCTAGCATCCTACATATTATGCCCTATCTAAAGTATATTTGTCAAGAAATGAAATAGGCAGACTTTTTGACCGATCTGAAGCTAGCCGAATAACTGTGCAGTAGCTAATTAAATATAGGCCAACACCTACTGCCAAGCTACTTGACTTACTTTAGACACGGTAAAGAGATATACAGTAGTTTGACTGAGCGTGATTTTTGAACATAAATACCTACAGTCGCGCGGTACATGCGCAAGTCATAGGGCTGCCGGGCAGCCGGTGCCCGCATACAGTAGGTACCTACCTATTTCATATCATCTACTTACTTGAGCTACCTACCTACTACCTACTTACCTATCATGTCGTGGCGGCGTATATTAAAACCCAAGACAAGACAAAAGACAAGACAAGAGACAAGACAAGAGACAAGACAAGAGACAAGAAAAGAGACAAGACAAGACAACCTCCTCCCCTTCCCCTCCTCCCCTCTCCCCTCCCCTACCCCCTTCCCTCCTCCTCTCCCCTTCCCCTCCCCCATACCCTTCCCCTCCCCCTCCTCCCCTTCCCCCTTCCCTTCCCCCTCCCCTTCCCCTCCCCTTCCCTTCCCCTCCCCTCCTTCCCCCTCCTCCCTCCTCCCCTTCCCCCTCCCTCCTCCCCTTCCCCCTCCCCCTTCCCTCCTTCCCCTCCCCTCCTTCCCCTTCCCCCTCCCCTCCCCCCTACACTTCCCTCCTTCCCCCCTCCCCTTCCCCCATTCCCCTGCCCCTCCCCTCCTTCCCCTCCTCCCCTTTTTAACTAACTGACCTTTTTAATTTTATTACCTTTCCATGTAGCTTGATAAACAAGTGAATTAAATTAAAAATTTAAAAAACCCCCAACGCAATACGCAATTCTTCATTTTGTGGTGGCGGCCATCTTGGATTTTTAATTTTATATAATGGGTTGTATTCTACTAGTTAAGCCCTTTCATTTGATACCCATATTGAGGGGGTCTTGGAAGAAATAAGTAATCCGCCATTTTGTAGCGACGGCCATCTTGGACCGATTTCCACCAAACATGTCTGAGAACACTCTCGACTAACCTTACTTTCAAACAAAAAAAACTAAATCAAAATCCGTTCATCCGTTCGGGAGCTACGGTGCCACAGACAGACACACACACACACAGAGAGACAGACAGACAGACAGACAGACAGACACGTCAAACTTATAACACCCCGTCGATTTTGCGTCGGGGGTTAATAATGTTATTTCTGGATTTCCTGATAAGTTCAATGATAAGTTCAAGCTACCAAAAACAGCATAATATAGTATGCTATTTTTTTGCCATTTATATATAATTTTATATAATTTATTACATTATGTATACATACGTCAAAAGTAAATAACGTAAATAACACTAAATACTTGCAAAAAACTATCGCGACGTCCGCCCGTCGCTGCGTGGCACCCGCTTCTGGATTATATACCCACTTCTACCCACATCTACCGACATCTATTCACTTCCATTTTCCGCCCGTTTCTATGGAGTCAAACTACTGTATATCTCTTTACCGTGCTTTAGATCAGTCAAAAAGATTTGTGAGTCCTATAAGAATCTAATTTATACCTACCTATAATTTTTTTACAAATTTTCAAAAAAGCACATCTGCAAGTTACATATAGGTAGTTATTTTTAAATAAAAAAGGTTAAAAATTACCCAGTAATGTAAAAAACTGTAGAGTTAAAGTTTAAGGCATGCAAACGTCAATCATACTCAAGGCCTGTGGATATGGTTTTACTTCATTAAGTTCTTTCTTCATTTCCCTCGCTCATTAACTTTGCTTACTGCTTTTATTGTGCGGTGAATGGACAATTTAATGTTTAATGCTTTGACAATCTGTGTTAGATATATCCAATTATTATATTTGGTTTCACTTGCAAAAGTACTAGTCTATAAGCCTTTTGTTTTTTTTTGTGTTGAAAGGCTTAAATAGCATACCTATTTAAAAAAGGTACCTTGACGAACAACTCAAAAAAAGAATATTTTTACCTAATACAGAATTGTATTTACTTTAAGGTATATTTTAGACTAAGTAGATAGGTTTTACCTATTATATTCTGTACCTATTTTTTACTTCAGTTCTTAGGATTATTGACTTTTTGATTGGGAAAAACCAAAGAAATTACAGAGTACTCATAGGCATCAATATTTTTAAGTTATGTTATTCATTGATAACTGAAGTGAAAGGTCAACATAACTTCTGTTGGTTATCAAATTGGGAAAAATTTAACACAGGTTATTGTAACATAATATTATTATCTTGTATCAACTACTTCATATTTTATACAACCATTTTGTATTATCCTTGTTCAAATAGGTATTGTACCTATTTTTAGATGAGGAAAAAGTAAACTTTTAAATTATACCTTTAGGATTTAGGTACAATATTTATATACAGAGTTACAAAAAATTCAATTGTGTACCTATATTAAAGTAATTAGGTAGGTATTAATATATTGTTACTTTTCTGTGCCCAGAAATTTACCTGCTGAAAAGATGCCTGTTTGCTGATGCCATTATTTTAGTATCTACCTACATACCAAAATCCTGCTAAATCAATTTATCCCTATTGTTTATTTGAAACTAGAAAGTGAGCTGGAAGTCAGTTTATTATTTATTAAATTAAATTTCTGTTGTTTATCAAAAAGTTATGGTCATAGTATTAGTAAAAGGTAACATTTTTTAAGGCTGTCTCTATGTTCCTTAATGATGATACCTACACATTACACATACCTAATGTAAGCAAAATTACTTCTTATTATGACATATAATTTGTTATTTTGTTTGTTAATCTATTTCACAATCTAAGTAAAAGATTGCTTTTTCCCGTTCTAGTCATTATGAATCTTATCACAAAGGAAGAAAGCATGAATTGTAATGCACAAATATTGTTTGTCTGGTAAACATTATGGCCATTCGGTGAAAGACACGTATCTCACCGCCTATTGAGATGCTCTGACGTCGCAGATTGATGACGTAATGAGTTCTTAATTTAGACTTTTATTTTTGCCGGAAAAAAAAATGCATTACGCATACTCTCCCATACGGGGGTATGGGAGGGTTATGTGAGACTGCCGTGCAGAGCGACTGCACGGGTATAATACCCACTAAAACAACCCGGCGGCACTCCCGCATCGTCCTTGTGAGGGAGGACTGGGAATCGGCAGAGCCTTGGCATCCAGTCCCCTCTTAATTTAGACTAGGGTCATAGATTAAAATAAAAAGAGATGATACACTATCGTTGCTACATCCAAACGTGGGCCTACTGGGTCGTAAATCGTAATGAGTCGGTTTCCGCACCGACTTGCGCCGAAGTAAAATTGTGTGCATGAACCTAATTAGAGCGGTCCATTTGCGAGACACCTGTACCGATTGTTAGACCATAATATAATCTGCCGCAAAATATTAGGGGTAGGTAGTGGGTACCTACTACCTACTTAAAGAAAAAAATGAACGAAAGGCTTTATTGTTTAGAGTAGAGTTAAGAGCTAACATGCTAAACAGTCTTAACTTTCTCTTAGAATTTGGCATTTCATGTTTTTAGGGTTTATATAAGAAGTAAGAGGTAGTTTTTATTGTACACAACAAAAGTTAATAGGCATGACATCAGAGTTTCTGCGATTTTATGGTGTATAAGGTCCTACCTATATTATATTGTAATTTACCTACCTAATCCATTAAAAACCTTTACTGTGGGTAGGTACCTATGTTGTCTGTGTCCCATATAAAGGTCTTACAAATAAGGAACAACACCTTGGCCCCCTCCAGAAAATAATCCTGAATCCTTCTACGACCATTTGAAATTCGAAGGTCTTTCGGAATCGAATTTATATGCCCTTTGTGTGATTCTTTGTGTTTTGTGACTCATATAAAAAAAATCTTTTAACTACGTTTTAATTTAAATTGGTTATTTGCATTATCGTTATTTTCTGTATGGCACTAAAAGGCCTTTACATGACCACACTACTTCAGTGTGTCACTTGCGGTACGAAAGAATCATACCATACGGTTCATACGGTTTCAGAATCATTTAGTTTGGCTGGAAACACATTTCAAAATTCACTGGATTTTCGTAAGTTTTAAACCTTGCCCTCCTTCCGTCACTTCCCCATAACGTATGCAGCAGGTACACCTACTTTATGAAAGGTCTCTCTTAGGTTCTTCCATTAAAAAAAGTTCTATCCAAACTTCTCTCAGCGACTTACCGTATATTATCACTACTCCATTTTTACTTAGACATGTGAACTGAGGACATCCAGATAATCAATATTAATTTTAGTTTTGTTTCCTTTAGCCGATATCATTTTGATTAAGAGTTTATTAATTTTGGACATATTACCCACATAACACCCCTTATCTGCCATAATCAAGCTTTCAATATAATCCACAAAAGGCTGACGTCAGGCCATATCTCATTTGGAGGTTAATAATGGCTAAAATATAATCTGTTCAGGAATGAAACTGACGCGGCGGAAATTGGAACTATATTGATTCCCATAGAAACACGTTTTTTTTCCTACTATGGTTGTTGTGGCGCCCCCTCATAATACTGGTCTCACGGTTTATCTGAATAGTGCTTCATCATAATAGTGGGCGGATTTACGCTTGGTCTATTGCATCGGTTATCTACGTTGGTTTTTTGTTTCCAATTTGCATGATATGGATAATGGGTTATCCATGAATGTTTTTGTAAAATATAGGCTACTCTTTGTCATTCATGTATTGATAGGAAGTTAGTATAGATATACCTACTACCTACCTACTTAGTTGTATAATTTTGTGTGATCAAATGAATTTAAATAGCTAATATACTAATTTAAATAGGTAGGTATATTCAGACTCGCATAATCGAGAGCGAAACGCACGGTTTCATTCATGCCTTGAACACCGCTCGATCGATTTCCCTTTGTAACGAAAAATAGTTTTCCGAATTGTTTCAGGTGTATTCAAATTGATTTAATTTTAACCTAATAAAAAGATTACCACGAATTGAAATACCTCCTCCTTATTTTAAAGATAACGAAGAAGAAGAACTCTAGTAGGTAGATACTCCATAAGCTGGTCGTTTCTTCTGCGTCGAATCTCATTGTTGCCCACTATGAACCAACATCTTAGGTAACACAATAGGTCATTTATTGTCTACTTGTACAAATCTAAATACGCCACCAATGTCACGTAGGTAGTGAGTAGGCTAAAGTGAGTCAGTCGAAATGTGACTAAATGCAGGGCTTGATTCTACGTTCAAAAGGCTCTAGATTACATCATACGTTTACCTACCATTTTACCTGTATATCTTCTTATTCGCCGTTTTCTTCACGAAGTGAAGGTCGTGTCTGCAAGGTTTGCCATCACTCTTGGAATTAGACTCTGCCAGGTTGGTCAATTCGTCGCTGATCCCATGGGGGGCTCTCTCATGGGTCTTAAGGGATTTTTGGTATTCGGTCCGTCCATCGCATCGGTGACCGTCCGTGTGGTCTCTTTCCCTCAACCTTATCGACTACCAACAACTTTTCGAGGTTGTCTGGATCCCTCTGACTAATTTACATGTGTAGTTAATATTTGGAGCCATCATCAAACAGTGGTTTATGGCAAGTGACAAGACGATCAAATCAAGTGTTTGATGGTAAGCATCATGAGTGCCCATACCAGACACAATGCCACCCACTAGTTGTTTCTCGTAATGGCTAATAATTTCGCTGGTAACATTGGCCTTCAATAAGTTTCCGTGCTTCAGTGGGTGCGCGTTTGATGGAAAGAATGGAAATAGTAGAGGAGAAACACCTTTCTGGAGGATGATAGATGGATGTATGGATGGATGGAAGGTGGATAGTGGATGGATGGAAAGTGTAGGATACGCTCGACGATGAATCACGTAAGAAGCCTTCACACATGTCTTGAAGATGCCCAAGTAGTAACGCTCGGGAAACATGGATGACGGCAATGTGTTCCAAATGCTACTAGTTCTTAGTTTAGCCGTATCCATTATTTTAAACGTTTTGAAATCGTATTTTTTATGCACATAAAAAGGTGTAAAAATGGGTTTACTTGTATTATAGAGACAGCTTTAAAAATAGTTATGTTAGGTATATCATAATGCACGTTTTTGATACAATCACGAGAGCTGAATAGAACGTGCTTAAAGCGCTCTGACATAGTTTTGGACGAAGCAAGACTTCGATGATTTCTGGGTAATTTTACTTGTAATAAATTGAGACATTAAAATAATAATAATAATTACACTTAATAAACGCTTACATTGTTTTTATGCGGATTTCTCTCTTAAATTCTTATCAGACATAATTTTATTATAATGCTACATATTTACAAAATCAAGATTTTATTGCCATTTATCATGAAAATTGCAGACCTCTTTATTAATAACTTGAAAACTGCTAGACTGATTTCGATAAAATTTAAAAGAAACACCTGCAAAATATGCGCATTGAAACGAAAAAAAAAATCTATGTACCTTTAAGACCGAAATCATAATAATTCTCAATGTTTGCACAGCTGTTTACTATTCATGAGTTAAGATAATATAATAAACGGTATTTCAGAGTTTTATGCATTAAAAATTTGCCAACGTGTATTTAAAGTAGAAGTTTGTCATTTCTGGGGATTTGTTCGTCACGTCTAAATAGATTGAGCTGGAATTTGGCATATGGGCAGGTTTGAGACAAGTGCCAATCACTAGCGGCTAACGCCAAAAAATACTGCATACTATCATTCGTTTTTCTACAACGACTGTCATTCCAGTACATTTTTAACGGTAGCTATAAGCGATTGGGTTTTGATCTTGACTAGCCTACAGGACCGAATTCTCAAAGATAACGGCCAATTTTTAACAAATAAAATCGTTACACGTAATTAATTAAATATCAATGAAAGAAGCAGCTGTTTTACCTCAAAACGTTAATTTCTTATCGCATGTTGCGCCTTGTGAAATGTTTTCTTTATTCATTTTTACATCACCTTATCGGACAAATGTGGGTGAATGTCAGACGTATGAATTTCCAGTGATATTGGTTTTGCTTCGATTATTTAGATTAGATTAGATTTGCGGTCTTTCGATTAGTATCTTTTTAGCTAAATGATGCGATAGGCGATCCATTGCAGATCAATCGCTACTTTACCGAATGTAATAGGCACGCCCCACTTCGGGCAAATTTTCGCGGGAACTTATCAATTTCACAAAATGCCAAAAGTATACTTACCTACTTACTTTAGCGAGCAAGCGAATATTTATCATTCAGTTTCCGTGTTGCAAATTCCACATTCTTGCCTTTGACCTTACCTTTTTGAGACAATTTGGTTTCTGCTAAGTACCTTCTAAGTAGTAAAAATATGCAAATTCTCGTAAAGCTGGGTAGTACACACTAAATAAACGAAAGTCAACGAATGACTTTTAAGTTAAGCCTGGTCTCCAGATCGTGTTTTGGTTTACACAATCAACAAAAACATTTATCAGAAACATATCAATATTCAACGAAATCCTTAGGCCATTTTGTTGATATTATGTTTTTGTTGATTGTGTAGACGAAAACACAAGCTGGAGACCCGGCTTTAGCCTTCGCTAAGCACCACACACAGCACCAACGATAGCCACCGAATTCATTTGTTTGGTGTGTAGTGTGTACCCACCTTTTCTTTACACATTTTTAGTCAATTTAGTTTCTTCTAAACTTCAAAGTCTATCAATACTTAATACTTA
Source organism: Hemithea aestivaria (assembly GCA_947507615.1). Classification (NCBI taxonomy): domain Eukaryota; kingdom Metazoa; phylum Arthropoda; class Insecta; order Lepidoptera; family Geometridae; genus Hemithea; species Hemithea aestivaria. Next base: position 15,786,560 of record OX382331.1, read on the forward strand.
CTATAAAATGTCTTCGTTATGGCTTTCATTATGTGTAAATATTATATTTCATTAGTTACGTAATGCTTATCTAATGTGCAGTTTTGTTACGAATTAACATTATAACCTACTTTCTTACTTAATGTATCGTATTTACATTTGCATGAATTTATACCTACTTGAAATCTTTATATCTTTAGAAACCGCATGTTGGGTGCTATGTAAACTCTTTCTTTTAGATAGACTCTTTGGTGTTAAAATAGTTTGTAGTTTTAAGTCTGCATGCATGATCTATGTAAACTGTATGTCTCAGGAACTCATTGGTGTTTAAAATAGTTTTTATTTCTAAGGTTGCATGTTCGGGATCTATGTATGTGAACTGTGAACTTTGCCTTGAATATTTTATGCCCGCTCCAGCAGACTCTCGCAAGGCGCCTCGTAGAGGCTCTCGCCACGAGCCTTGGCGAATGAAATTGGGAAGCCGTGGAGACACGCACTTACCGTCCTCACTCTCGAACTCGCGTACCCTGTAGCCTCGTGAAGAATATGGATCGGGCATTAATTATTGTGTATATCTTGTTTTATATGTCTTCTTAGGGACCTATCTTTTTTCTGTGGAATCTGGTATTAATTATTTTAGAATACTGCATGTTATGTCCTTTCTATCTGAGGGTCTACATAGCCATTGCGTACTGGTGACTATCACTTTAAATCGATAAAAATAAAATATTTTGAGACGCTTAGCGCTAACTCTCTTTTAGAGCCGGTTTAGTGATTTACCAATGCGCAATAGCCAATAGATCCTTTTATTCTTCACAATAATAGAATAAAGCCGGAAACACATTATTAAAACGCGACGCGACGCCACGCGACGACACTCGTTCGGATTGGTCCGTGGCGTCACGACTTCCGTCCGTATTGGTTCGTGGCGTCACGTGACCACACGCCACCCAATCCGGACGGGTGATGCGGTGTGGCGTCACATCGCGTTCTAATAATGTGTTTCCGGCTTAAGTTTTTAGTTTTATGGCGGCTGTACACACTCGCCGAGACACACCAAGACAGGCCGAGAACGAGTATGTAGACGGTGCATTCGCCTTGTCTCGCTCTCTCGTGCCTCGCCTCGGTCGGTCTCGGTCACTGGTCGGTTTTTTGCGCCCGAGTCAAAGGGTCTCGTTGAGTCTCGCGAGGAAAACGAGAGCGTGCATGTACACACTTGTTCAGTTAGTTTATCGCTGACTGTTCGCGTAGCCATGTGGTCTAATAAACGTGAATTACAATTTCTGGAGTACTATCAAATGGAACCAATATTATGGGATGGTAAAAGGATAAGAAATTATAATAAACCACAGCACAAAGGCAAACAGCAGCTGCAATTTCCACGTCCATTGTCACAGAAATTTTCCGTACAAATGAAAAAACGAGTGTGTACACGTATGCTCTCGCCGAGAACATCATCGGCCGAGACTCTCGACGAGAGCCTCTCGGCGAGTGTGTACAGCCGCCATTAAGATTGCATGCACAGGATGTAAACTGTTGGTTAAAGACTCTTTGGTCTTATAAGTTTCTAATTGAAAACATGTTTCACGCAGCGCCCAGAAAGAGCGTCAACCGAAATCCATCTTCGGCGCTGGAAAAGTAAACAAGAAGTGGACGAATAAAGAAGAATGCACGTCTGGTAGTGGCAAACCGAGGATATGGAGTTAAGGATAATTGCTATAAATTAGGAAATAAATTACTAATTATGTATTGATTTGAAATTGTTTGATACAAGTTTTCAAAGTAAATACCTAATATGCAAGGGTCACATGCATACTTAAATCTACGAAGAATTTCTTGAAATTGGGATTTAAGAACAAATTCAAATCTTCAAAATTATCTTTTAACAATAGCATTGTAAATTTTGTAAAGATGTACATAATGTGACAATTCGGTATGCTTCAATGATTTTAAAGGTATTCTTACTTGTTATTTGTACTATATTTGCTTCATAAAGCAAAACGAACTCTTCCATTTTATTTCTTTTTATATTGGACTAAACAGGCGTTTGACCGCGAACTGACGATGTTACCCTGTTTAAAAGCTAGACATTATTATGCAAGGTCTTAAAAATAAGTCTGGTTCACCATTTTCAAACAACTGTTTAAATAATTTTTAGTCAGTTGAAACCAAACTATTTATTTCGAACTTTAGTTTACAAGTGGATCAGTTTGTTACTACCTAAATAATATTTCAAAACCTTGTATAATATGTCTGGACTTTATCAAAATACATAATATTATGTAACCTAACTTACTCTTCAATCTGGCCAGAAAGAGAATCGGTGCGAATAATTCATCGAAAAAAGAAGAACTTTCTTCAAAATGTTATCACAAGTCGCATAAGCTTTGTCGGTTCCCATTCTGACCAGGTTTTACTCTTTTCTGAGATTATTATTCTTATATTTCACGGCGGTAACTTTTAAAATAAAGTATTATATACAAAAAGTTATAGTAGATAAGTAAAATTCAAGATGTGTGTGCAAGATGTTTATTATAGTGTATTGGGCATCACGACAGCACTCGTAATTTTTTTTTTACTTTTTGACTTTGTTAATGTTTTTAGCCATAATCAAAGCGAAACCTACTGGCTATTTTTTGTCGGCATTCGGCATATTAAATCCATACTGAAAATATTGAGTTGATATTTTTCAAGTGCATGCATGTAACCGATGCCCAAAATTCTAAAAACTAATGATTAATTATTGTCCTTTATCTAAAAATCATCACAGTAAATCGATACCAGTGAGATAGTTTATTATTATAGATGCGACCATTTTAAAATTGCACCTCGGTTCCATAATTCTGGACTGTTTTTTTTTTATGTGAAAGGTGTAATTTTAAAATGATTCAACTCTACCTACGTAAGGTGAAGTTAAACAAATGACGATTAATCGGTCCATTGAACGTGTTGTGGACGTACTGTGTTTACAGTGCACATAATATGTACGTATTTGTTCCGGCGATTCTACGCACTCAGTAAACGCACGGGAAAGTGACGAAAAAAAGCAATGTACACAATATTATGTACATATTATGTCAAGTGAATTAGTGCTGAAAATAAGTGTCTCCTTTAGATCGATTCATTTCTGGCTGGTCGCGTCCCGGAAAGCCGATTTGCCCGACGACGGAAGCCGAATTCCCGCTGTGGAAGTCGATGCGTCGAACGTCGATTTTGTTCGTCGCCGCGATATCGTGTCGTTGTTGTTGCGACTCTACTTTGACTTCAGTTAGCCGTTCAAAAGCCACTGTTTGCCAATATGGAGTGAGCCTTAACTTGGGGGTCAAATCTAAGATCATGGGTCTTTCCACTAGCATGATAAATGTTCTAGAATGCGATGCCAACATTACTGTTTGTTTGTATGCAATCGTAAATAGGTAATTAACGCGGGTGACATGACAGCTACAATTAAAATCGATAAATAAAGCACTTACACTGTAAATAGGGGTTTTTATCTTATCTTAAACACATGCATTAGTGTTACCGACTACATATATAATTCTACCTACAACACGACAACATTTTGTACGGGTTTTTAATGTCACGGCTAATGCCCGAAGTGCGGTTACATAGGTGTAAAACCTAGGGGTTTAGCCGGCTAATTTTAGGTGTAGCCAGTCCCTGTTGCTTCACTAGAGATTATAACCGGCTAAATATGTTCAGCCGGTACCTAGGGGTGAACCAGCACTTCGGGCTTTAACTGCAAAATATAAAAGGTAGGTAGGTATATAAAAATATATGGTTTATACTAAAAAACGTCATTCATATATAATAACGTCATTTGTTTAATTTCATCATTTCATTTGACTGTAGAGTCAAAACACATGACCGTTTTCGCTTCGTCACCACAAAGAACGAGCCTGTGCGCTGATTTTAGAGATGTTGTGACGTTGCACGGATATGTGTTTCGGCCTTCTTATAGGGCGTCTGTTTCTTATTAAAATAGGTGATAAAAAAAACGCAGGCCTTTATTGTTTTGTTATCAAATATAAAATGTGTGCTATGAAGCCAAATTACTGATTTTGAAATATTATTATGACAGTACAGAGTAATTATTAATTATACCTAATTTAATTGTTTTCTACATGGTAAAAAAACCTTGTTTAAATTTGTACATAATTTTATATAATGTTTTATGTAATTATTCCCTAACTTATAATGTGCTAAAATTAATAATTTCCACTTTTCTGCAAATATGTTTTCGCTATTTTATATTACATTTAGTCTATTCTTCAAATTATGTAATATTACATGGCCAGGCACTTCTATTTCTTTCTCTGTCGCTGATCAAATCAAAACTATAAGTTTACTTTGTTATTGGTGGTTTATTTTTATATATCCTAAAGACTATCAAGGTTAATACCAAATACCTAGAAGATTGTACTGAGCCAAATAGATTTTGGATTAGATCCAAAATTCATTCAATATCATTATTATACAAAGTTAGGGCAACTTGTATTATGCCACGTTAAGCCCAACATTTTAGCCGTTAATCAGATTTTTTTCATTGTAATCCTAATTTTGATCAACATCCTCCAACAATTAATATACTAATTTTGGCCTGTTGGCTATTAGGCACTGGTGTGTATATCAATATTAACCTTAAAAAATTAAAAAGTTTTTGAAGTCACAGCAAGGCATTTTTCAACTTTGTTGCGTAATCTACTAAACACGTTACACGACAAATTCTAGAAATGTCTTTTAATTTTAGAAACTCCTATTCTAACATTTTATTTTTGTTGGTTAATAGTGCTATAGATATACCAGTGCGGAATAATAGCCAATAGACCTGCTGAGCTAGCCAGCCCTGTAATTTACTTAGACATTTTACATCAAAAAATATAAAAAAACATGATCTTCTTACGAATTCAGAATTTGAGGAAAGAAACCTTATAATATAATCTATGATTGTGTAATTAAATATCGATTTAGTGTTATCAAGTGGCATTACACTTCAAGGCACAGTCTTAAAGGCTCAGTAATCAGGAAGTTCAACGCCCCAAGTTTTAATGTAGTTGTTTAATACCGCCTGTACCTGTCTCACTTCCTTTGTTAATACTTTAATACTCTACTGTACTCTACTTACTTTTTAATTTATTACGGTCACAAAATGTTTGTATATTTTGATTGTTTTAAGTATTATTAGGTTTTAGCTATAATTTAATGTTTAAGGGCGTGTTCCGTGTATTGCGACTATCTGCGGTTATGTGAGTAACGCAACTGTAAAAATCTGATTTCTTTATCTAATAGATCACGCGTATATAGAGATCTTTGGATCACGCTCAAAAAAGTACGTGAGTTGTTTTCGTACGTTTATCCAAAAAGTCGTCTACTATACATTTTGTGAGCATTCCCTGTACATTTTGCCTGTCCATTGATACTGGAGGAACGGTGAGCGAGGTAAATATCCACCAATGGAATCTCTGGAGTGGTGTTTTAATAAGAGAGAATATTAAGAGAAATACTATTGATGGATGGTGCCACAACAAGATCATAATTATGTTCGACCACAATCGCGATTGATCGCAGAGCACGACTATTCCTTATTCTTTAAGGTGTTAGGAAAATAAACTGTCTACGATCTAAATTAATATATGTACTGTCTATATTTATGTTATATTCCAATTTGTGTGGTGGATATTAGTTCCATTTTCTGCCACACATATTATATTTTTGTATACAAGTACTTATACTTGATGGGTCTTCGTAAAATTGATGTTATGATATTGCAAAAAGCATTACTGATATCTTGCGAATTAAAGTTATTTTCCTCGTTACTTGTTCCTTGAAAACTATTAGCTAGCTCGTGTACCATTTTTGTAAATATATTTTCTCAATTATTTGTTTAATTGAAATTGTCTCATCATATTTTGCGGGATTAATGTACTTATAAATAAATGTATTTTATGTCAATAGCGACTCTATAGTCGATAGCAAAATGGTTTTTATGGTGTATGCTCGGTGTAATATAGGTATTTTAATCTTATCGCAAAAAATAATTGAGTACATACGTTTTGGCTAATTGGCGATTCGTCGCACTTTTAATTTATTCGTGTTTTCAAATGAATTCGTCGACTGTGATTTTTTAAATGTATTTTTCATGACAAATCTTTATTTTATTTTTATTTATAAATAAATGTTTTGATTGTAGCTGTGTGTATTTTATTTTTGTCTTTTACCTATGTGGGTGCGGAAATCTCGACCAAATTTCATTGGTGATATTATATTTTTAGGGGTAGGGGGTTGAAACTTTGGGAGTTGGTTCCGGAGCGCTTTCCAGAGCGGGGTTGTATGAAGGGGGGCAAAAATTTCGTTATTTTTCGCCTAGGACGCACCGTTTCTGAGTTATTTGAGGTTTTTGAAAAATTTTGAGTTTGGTTTTGACCTTATTATTAACACTTACAATGTGTAAAGTGCAACTGTATTCTGTATAGTCAAATCACAATTACAAATGGCAAAGAAAAACCTAGGTACACACTGGAATTTGAACTCAGGACCTCCGGATATACATTCACTGGGCCACAGATCCTGCAAAAATGAAAAAAAATAAAAATTAATTCACTGTTCACTGTACAGATTCGTAATAATATCTTGATTCGTGATTTGAGTATTCAGTGTTAACTTACAGTTTAAAGTTTACATCAAACTGATACAAAGTTTTTCAAAAACCTCTAATAACTTAGAAACGGTGCGTCCTAGGCGAAAAATAATGAAATTTTCGCCCCCCTTCATACAACCCCGCTCTGGAAAGCGCTACGGAACCAACTCTCAAAGTTTCAACCCCCTACCCCTAATCGATCTCGGCTCGATCGGGCCGCAACCACCCCATTCGAATTTATTAGGCTTTAATTTTAGAATGCTAGAAACTAATTCAATCCACCTCCGATAAAAATCAATTGAACGCTAGTAGCTGAGGAGCTAATTAAATCATTTATAGTTTAAGCAGCAGCTAATGATGACTAGATTATCTAAAGTTTCTGCCTCTATGGACAATAGTGAAAGGTCTGATGGGAGTGATACAAATTTGCGAAAGTCGTTTTTGCGAAAAATATTATAGTGGGACGTTTTTGCGAAAAATATTCAAGTGGTACGTTTTTGCGAAAGTACGTTTTTGCGAAAAACAAACAAGTGGTACGTTTTGCGAAGATGTCGTTTTTGCATTCACACACAAGCACACTCGCGTAAACACGCACATACACACATACACACCCTCACACACACACACACACACACACACACACACACACACATATGCGCACGCCCTCACATTTGACACGAGTCAGTGTGTGTACGTGTGCCTGTGTGAGTGCGTGCGTCTGTGTAAGAGTGGGTGTGCGTAGGTGCGTGTGCGAGCGAACTTGTGCGTGTGCGCGCGAACGTGTGCGTGTGCGCGAGCGCGCTTTTTAGTCGGATGGTACGTTCGTCGTGTCTCGTGTCGTCGTCGCTGTCGACTCAGCTCAACTTTTATCGGGGAAAAAGAGGTACCTATTCTAAGTTCAAAAAATTATTTGACTCGACCATTTTGTTCCTACAAGAATAAATACTCCTTTCCTCGAAAAGGTTGAGCAAGTAGTGTCGATGGCGAGGACACGCCTAAAATAAGGGTTCCATTCTGTTGTATATGTAATAATTTAAATTTCGCGCCTTGTACATTACTCATGTTTTTAGTCTATGCGTTCGCTCTACTCTCTCTGCTTTTTCATGCGACATCCAAGTGCCGGTGTAAAACTTATTGTTCTTGTTTTTAATTAATATAATACTTAAAACGGATAAACAGTTTTTAATTTATCAGGTTAAGGGCCCGGAAAGCCCGATAATATCAGTGCAAAGACATTTAAAGTGAAACCAAAAAAAAAAGTATAAAAGTGAAAATAACCTCAAACTCACGTGTGACATTTTTACATATCATTTTTCTGTTCGAACCGAGTAATTAATCGCGAAAATGGCGGGACATAATACAATGGCATTAATTCCAAAGTTAACCGGCCGTGATAATTATGCGACCTGGCGTTTCGCAGTGCAAACGTACCTTCAACACGAAGAACTCTGGGACTGCGTCGAACAAAACGACTCGGCGGGAACTTCAGATACAAAACGGGATATGAAGGCAAAGTCAAAGATAATACTCTTGGTAGATCCCATTAACTATGTACACATACAAGAGGCGAACACAGCCAAGGAAGTATGGGATAAACTGTCTTCGGCATTTGACGACTCCGGGCTGACACGACGAGTTGGTCTGCTGCGAGATCTCTGTAACACAACACTCAGTGGATGTCAAAACATAGAAGAGTATGTGAGCAAAATAATATCGACTGCTCATAAGCTCCGGAACATTGGCTTTAAGGTAGATGATGAGTGGCTCGGTACACTGCTGCTCTCCGGTCTTCCAGAATCTTATCAGCCAATGATAATTGCAATTGAGAGCTCCGGTATGAAGATAACTTCAGATTCTGTAAAAGCCAAATTATTACAAGATGTGAGACAATCTGCAAACGACTCGACAGCATTTGCAAGTAACAAAAACTTTAAGAAGAATAATAATTATAATAATAAAAGAGATTCAAAGGGCCCGAGGTGCTATACATGCAACAAATATGGTCATAAGAGCCCTGAATGCAAATCTAAAACAAAATCAACACAGAAAGCAAATAACAATAACTCATATGCTGCTGTTTTTATGACCTCAGATAAATATGAAGATTCATGGTACATCGACTCGGGTGCCTCAGCTCACATGACAAAGCATGGAAACTTGCTTCGGACAAAATCAGATTCTTCAATTAAAAACATACGGGCTGCAGATAATAAAGTGCTACCTGTGGAATGTGCCGGGCAAGTCAGTCTTGATGTATTAAATGATAAAGGCTCAGAAAACAAAGTTTTATTAAATAATGTGCTATATGTACCAAAGTTGGCTACTAATCTACTGTCAGTGAGTCAGATCATAAAATGTGGTGGCCATGTGCAGTTCAATAAAAATGGTTGCACCATACTCAACAGTCAAAATGAAGTAGTAGCTACAGCTAGTCTGATCAACAATATGTACCGGCTGAATATGCCCGAGGGCCAAGCATGCATATCGGACGTTGAACAAGACACATACAAGTGGCACCAGAGAATGGGGCATTTAAATTTTCAGAGTTTAAATAAAATGCCAGAAAATACAGCAGATTTGAATCTCAACAAGATGAAAGAGAATATAAACTGTATAACGTGTAGTGAAGGTAAACAAACACGTCAGCCATTCAAAGGTCAAGGATCACAGAGCAAAAACCTTCTGGAATTGGTTCACTCTGACCTCTGTGGGCCAATGGAGACCCAAACTCTTGGCGGAGCCAAGTATTTCATCACATTCCTGGATGATTATTCGAAGAAGGTGTATGTATACTTTTTAAGCAAAAAGTCTGATGCTCTTGAAAAATTCAAAGAATACAAGAATGAAGTTGAAAATGAACTGAACACACGAATCAAGACGCTCCGTACAGATAACGGCCTAGAATATGTTAACGCAGACTTTACTTGCTACCTAAAAAGTACCGGCATCAAACATCAGACTACCACACCATATACTCCAGAGCAAAATGGTAAAGCAGAACGGATGAATCGAACATTAATAGAAAGAGCAAAATGTATGCTATTAAATGCAGATCTGCCAAAAATGTATTGGGCTGATGCAGTACATACTGCGGCTTATGTCATCAACCGTTCGCCGACAAAATCACTATCATTTAAAACTCCTGAAGAAATGTGGTCTGGTCTGAAACCAAATGTAAATCATATGAGAATCTTTGGCTGTGAAGCCATGGTTCATTTGCCCAAAGAAAAACGAAGAAAGTGGGACCCCAAGGCATACAAGATGATTTTCATTGGATATTGTGATAATACCAAAGGTTACAGGTTTATAATACCCAACACAAGGAGAGTAATAAAAAGCAGAGATGCTATCTTCTTGGAATCAACTGTTAAAAGGGACTATGTGCCAGTAGAATTATCACCAGGACCTGAAAAAGAAAATGAAATAAATTTAGACATTTCATCTGACAAAATATCCTTGGAAAGTTCATATGATACAGTAATTGGAAGCCCAACTAGTTCTGAAAGTGAATACTTACCTGATGCCAGCGTAGAAACTCTAAGGAGGGAAAATATTACCTTGAGACCTAGAAATAGAATACAAAGTAAATCAAACCTAGATAAACAAGAGGAAAGTACTTACCTGTGCAGTCAGAAAGATATCCACTCAGCAGAAGTTCCTGAAAATACTTACCAGAATGGAGAGCTTCCCACATATCTGCCCGACGTACCTGAAACATACAAAGAAGCCATCAGTTCAATAAATAAAGAAAAATGGTTAAAATCAATTGATGAAGAATTAGAAGCTCATCAGAAAAATGAAACATGGACATTGGTAGAAAAGCCCCCAAATGCCAAATTAATTGGATGCAAATGGGTGTTTAGAATAAAAGACGAACCAACGGGTCCACGGTTCAAATCAAGACTGTGTGCAAAAGGTTTTGCACAAACCAAAGGTATCGACTACAAGGAAACATTTGCTCCAACTGTCAGGTATGACTCGATAAGAATTTTGTTGACAGAAGCTGTGTCAAACAATCTGCAAATCATGCAACTGGATGTAAAAACCGCTTTTCTCTATGGGAAATTGGAAGAAACAATTCACATGAGTCCACCTGAAGGTTTGGCTTGCAGTGAGACACAGGTATGTAAGCTTAATAAATCTTTATATGGTCTCAAACAAGCACCTCGCTGCTGGAACAAGAAATTTGATTCAGTCTTAAAGAGGTTTGGCTTCATACAATGTTCAGCTGATCAATGTGTATACGTTGGTAAAGTCCATGATGACAAATGTTACCTTTGCCTCTATGTTGACGATGGACTATTGTTCTGTAAAAATAAAGCTGCCTTGAAAGCAATGACAAATGATCTGAGCGCAATATTCGATATAAAGGTTCTAGATAAACCAAGTAATTTTGTAGGCATGCAAATTGAAATTTTAAATGAAGCTATATTTATCCACCAAGGCAAATACATAGAGCAAATGTTAAACAGATTTAACATGATCGATTCTAACCCAAACAGTGTTCCGGTTGATCCACATGTGACGCTGCAGAAGGCAGATGGAGAACCTGAAAAGGCCATACCCTACCGTGAGGCTGTGGGCTCCCTCATGCACCTGGCAATCGTGAGTCGACCCGATATCATGTTTGCAGTCAGCCTGGTGAGTAGATTTTTAAACAAATTTAATGAAACTCACTGGAACGCTGTAAAGAAAATTTTCAAGTATCTGAAAAATACAAAAGACTATGGACTACATTATTCCAAGTCAGGACAATGCACAACTGTCACATATAGATGTGAGGCCGGTATATAACCAATCTTACCTATCGGTTAGTTACCAAAAAACCCATTTAATACCCAAAAACACCGTAAAACACCATTTAAAACCTTTGGAATTAAAAAACATTTTTTTGTAATTATAACTACATTTCTTGATTTTTTCGAGACGCAATACGCTCCTTTAAAAGCTCCTTCTTTGAAAAAAATAATATTATCATAAAGAAAATTATAAAACCCTTTAATAAAAACAATCTATTATTACTCCTACTCTTTCAGACAAATCAAATGAACCCAAACTCGTTTGAGCTGCGTCAGCAAGTGGCAAGGTGCAAAAATATTATAATGTTTGCTACGAGAAGTGTGAGTTGAGCTCGCTCTGAACAGTTAAAAAATTCCAATATCCTTAATAACATAAGAGCGAGAAGCTTGCTGAGACTGCAAAAAAAAAAATTGCAAAATTCATAACTCTAATGTCAAATAAAAGCTTGTAATAATTTAATTCGATTACTAACCAATCTAACAAAATTCACACACTCACATTCTCACCTAAACTACACTCACACAAACGAAAAAGATTTGATTACAGATAGACAGACAACAGATCCTACACCTATCAGTTGTCTGTCAAATAAAAGCTTGTAATAATTTAATTCGGTTTCTAACTAACAATAAAATAATAATGAAATTCACACACATAAAAATAAAAATTCACACATTCTCACCTCGCACACACACAAACGTTAAAAATTTGATTAAAGATAGACAACAGACCTTTCACCTGTCTGTTGTCTGTCAAATAAAAGCTTGTTATAATTTTGTTCGATTTCTAACTAACAATTTTTTTCAATATACTACGAAGTAAGAAGACGAGCAAGACGCTCTCCTGATGGTAAGAGATAACGCTGCCCATTATTAATACAGTGCTACTCAGTATTTTACAAAGGTACGATTCTGGGTGCACTGCGCCAACGCTTCTTACTTGAGAGTCATAAGATGATAAGACTCCTCAGCCCAGTAATTTCATTAGCTACAGTGCCCTTCTATCGAAGCACAGTAATGTTTGCACATCACTGCTCAGGCGGTAGAATAACCGGCACTGTTGGGGTACCCACCTAGTCGACCTCCTGCAAAGGAAGTTTACCCCGGTAAAAGTAATAATAATATTCACACACTCACCAAAGCTACACGCGCACACACAAACGTTTAAGATTTGATTACAGATAGACAGACAACAGACCATTCACCTGTCTGTTGTCAGTCAAATAAAAGCTTGTTATAATTTAATTCGGTTTGTAACTTAACCAATCTAACCAAATTCACACATTCGCAATCTACCTATACTACGTACACTCACACACATACATAAAGAGCAGTGCAGACGCCGCACAATACGGCAACGTCGCACGACTAGGGCGGATCCAGGATTGGGCCCTGGGGGGGAAGGTGCAAAAATATTATTATAACGTTAACTACAAAATGTGTGAGATTTGCTCGCTCTGAACGGTTAAAAACTTCAAATATTCTTAAAAGAAATATGCAAAATTCGTATCTCAAAAAAAAGCTTGGAATAATTTAATTCAATTTCTAACTAACGATAAAATAATAATAATATTCACACACTCTCACCTCAACTACACACACATACGTAAAAGATATGATTACAAATAGATAGACAACAGACCTTTCACCTGTCTGTTGTCTGTCAAATAAAAGCTTGTTATAATTTAGTTCGATTTCTTACTAACAATAAAAAAAGAATTTTATACTACGAAGTAAGAAGACGAGCAAGACGCTCTCCTGTTGGTAAGAGATAACGCTGCCCATTATTAGTACAGTGCTATTCAGTATTTTACAAAGGTACGATTCTGGGTGCACTGCGCCAACGCTTCTTACTTGAGAGTCATAAGATGATAAGACTCCTCAGCCCAGTAATTTCATTAGCTACAGTGCCCTTCTACCGAAGCACAGTAATGTTTGCACATCATTGCTCAGGCGGTAGAATAACCGGCACTGTTGGGGTACCCACCTAGTCGACCTCCTGCAAAGGAAGTTTACCCCGGTAAAAGTAATAATAATATTCACACACTCACCAAAGCTACACGCACACACACAAACGTTTAAGATTTGATTACAGATAGACAGACAACAGACCATTCACCTGTCTGTTGTCAGTCAAATAAAAGCTTGTTATAATTTAATTCGGTTTGTAACTTAACCAATCTAACCAAATTCACACATTCGCAATCTACCTATACTACGTACACTCACACACATACATAAAGAGCAGTGCGGGCCCGCACAATACGGCAACGTCGCATTACATACACACTCGGAATCTACCTATACTACGTACACTCACACACATACATAAAGAGCAGTGCAGACGCCGCACAATACGGCAACGTCGCACGACTAGGGCGGATCCAGGATTGGGCCCTGGGGGGGAAGGTGCAAAAATATTATTATAACGTTAACTACAAAATGTGTGAGTTTTGCTCGCTCTGAACAGTTAAAAAGTTCATACATTCTTAAAAGAAATATGCAAAATCCGTAACTAAAATAAAAGCATGTAATAATTTAATTTCTAACTAACGATAAAATAATAATAATAATATTCACACACTCTCACCTCAACTACACACACATACATAAAAGATTTGATTACAGATAGACAGACAACAGACCCTTCACCTGTCTGTAGTTAACATTATAATAATATTTTGCACATTCCCCACAGGGCCCAATCCTGGATCCGCCCTTGTCTTAAGTGCGACGTTGCCGCTTGGTGCGGCACCGGCACTGCTCTTTATGTATGTGTGAGTGTACGTAGTTACAGGTAGATTGCGAGTGTGTGAAAATGCGACGTTGCCGTATGGTGCTGCGCCCGCACTGCTCTTTATGTATGTGTGTGAGTGTACGTAGTATAGGTAGATTGCGAATGTGTGCATTTGGTTAGATTGGTTAAGTTACAAACCGAATTAAATTAAAACAAGCTTTTATTTGACAGAAAACAGACAGATGAAGGGTCTGTTGTCTGTCTATCTGTAATCAAATTTTTTACGTATGTGTGTGTAGTTGAGGTGAGAGTGTGTGAATATTTTTTTTTTTATTGTTAGTTAAAAATTGAATTAAATTATTACAAGCTTTTATTTGAGTTACGAATTTTGCATATTTCTTTTATGAATATTTGAACTTTTTAACTGTTCAGAGCGAGCAAAACTCACACATTTTGTAGTTAACGTTATAATAATATTTTTGCACCTTCCCCCCCAGGGCCCAATCCTGGATCCGCCCTAGTCGTGCGACGTTGCCGTATTGTGCGGCGTCTGCACTGCTCTTTATGTATGTGTGTGAGTGTACGTAGTATAGGTAGATTGCGAATGTGTGAATTTGGTTAGATTGGTTAAGTTACAAACCGAATTAAATTATAACAAGCTTTTATTTGACTGACAACAGACAGGTGAATGGTCTGTTGTCTGTCTATCTGTAATCAAATCTTAAACGTTTGTGTGTGTGCGTGTAGCTTTGGTGAGTGTGTGAATATTATTATTACTTTTACCGGGGTAAACTTCCTTTGCAGGAGGTCGACTAGGAGGGTACCCAAACAGTGCCGGTTATTCTACCGCCTGAGCAGTGATGTGCAAACATTACTGTGCTTCGGTAGAAGGGCACTGTAGCTAATGAAATTACTGGGCTGAGGAGTCTTATCATCTTATGACTCTCAAGTAAGAAGCGTTGGCGCAGTGCACCCAGAATCGTACGTTTGTAAAATACTGAGTAGCACTGTACTAATAATGGGCAGCGTTATCTCTTACCAACAGGAGAGCGTCTTGCTCGTCTTCTTACTTCGTAGTATAAAATTCTTTTTTATTGTTAGTTAGAAATCGAACTAAATTATAACAAGCTTTTATTTGACAGACAACAGACAGGTGAAAGGTCTGTTGTCTATCTATTTGTAATCATATCTTTTACGTATGTGTGTGTAGTTGAGGTGAGAGTGTGTGAATATTATTATTATTTTATCGTTAGTTAGAAATTGAATTAAATTATTACAAGCTTTAAATTGAGTTACGAATTTTGCATATATCTTTTAAGAATATTTGAATTTTTTAACTGTTCAGAGCGAGCAAAACTCACACATTTTGTAGTTAACGTTATAATAATATTTTTGCACCTTCCCCCCCAGGGCCCAATCCTGGATCCGCCCTAGTCGTGCGACGTTGCCGTATTGTGCGGCGTCTGCACTGCTCTTTATGTATGTGTGTGAGTGTACGTAGTATAGGTAGATTGCGAGTGTGTATGTAATGCGACGTTGCCGTATTGTGCGGGCACGCACTGCTCTTTATGTATGTGTGTGAGTGTACGTAGTATAGGTAGATTGCGAATGTGTGAATTTTGTTAGATTGGTTTAGTTACAAACTGAATTAAATTATAACAAGCTATTATTTGACAGAAAAGACAGGTGAAGGGTCTGTTGTCTGTCTATCTGTAATCAAATCTTTTACGTATGTGTGTGTGCGTGTAGCTTTGGTGAGTGTGTGAATATTATTATTACTTTTACCGGGGTAAACTTCCTTTGCAGGAGGTCGACTAGGAGGGTAACCAAACAGTGCCGGTTATTCTACCGCCTGAGCAGTGATGTGCAAACATTACTGTGCTTCGGTAGAAGGGCACTGTAGCTAATGAAATTACTGGGCTGAGGAGTCTTATCATCTTATGACTCTCAAGTAAGAAGCGTTGGCGCAGTGCACCCAGAATCGTACGTTTGTAAAATACTGAGTAGCACTGTACTAATAATGGGCAGCGTTATCTCTTACCAACAGGAGAGCGTCTTGCTCGTCTTCTTACTTCGTAGTATAAAATTCGTTTTTATTGTTAGTTAGAAATCGAACTAAATTATAACAAGCTTTTATTTGACAGACAACAGACAGGTGAAAGGTCTGTTGTCTATCTATTTGTAATCATATCTTTTACGTATGTGTGTGTAGTTGAGGTGAGAGTGTGTGAATATTATTATTATTTTATCGTTAGTTAGAAATTGAATTAAATTATTACAAGCTTTAATTTGAGTTACGAATTTTGCATATATCTTTTAAGAATATTTGAATTTTTTAACTGTTCAGAGCGAGCAAAACTCACACATTTTGTAGTTAACGTTATAATAATATTTTTGCACCTTCCCCCCCAGGGCCCAATCCTGGATCCGCCCTAGTCGTGCGACGTTGCCGTATTGTGCGGCGTCTGCACTGCTCTTTATGTATGTGTGTGAGTGTACGTAGTATAGGTAGATTGCGAGTGTGTATGTAATGCGACGTTGCCGTATTGTGCGGGCACGCACTGCTCTTTATGTATGTGTGTGAGTGTACGTAGTATAGGTAGATTGCGAATGTGTGAATTTTGTTAGATTGGTTTAGTTACAAACTGAATTAAATTATAACAAGCTATTATTTGACAGAAAAGACAGGTGAAAGGTCTGTTGTCTATCTATTTGTAATCATATCTTTTACGTATGTGTGTGTAGTTGAGGTGAGAGTGTGTGAATATTATTATTATTTTATCGTTAGTTAGAAATTGAATTAAATTATTACAAGCTTTAATTTGAGTTACGAATTTTGCATATATCTTTTAAGAATATTTGAATTTTTTAACTGTTCAGAGCGAGCAAAACTCACACATTTTGTAGTTAACGTTATAATAATATTTTTGCACCTTCCCCCCCAGGGCCCAATCCTGGATCCGCCCTAGTCGTGCGACGTTGCCGTATTGTGCGGCGTCTGCACTGCTCTTTATGTATGTGTGTGAGTGTACGTAGTATAGGTAGATTGCGAGTGTGTATGTAATGCGACGTTGCCGTATTGTGCGGACACGCACTGCTCTTTATGTATGTGTGTGAGTGTACGTAGTATAGGTAGATTGCGAATGTGTGAATTTTGTTAGATTGGTTTAGATACAAACTGAATTAAATTATAACAAGCTATTATTTCGCACCCCCCGAGGAAGAAAGTCGTAACTGAAAAACACCAACTTTACAGGAGCAACAAAAAACTGATTTAAAAAATCATCGGCAACCTGAGAAAAATTTAGTAGGTATATAGCAAAAAATAGCTAAAATTAACCTCGATTGGCCTATGTATTACAATTTGCAATTTAATTAATCGTCATGGAGTAAATCCTAAAAAATAGATTTACGCTAATTTTCAGCGACACATTTTAATTAATTTATGTAGTTAACAGAAATATTACTTTATTAACATGGAACGGAAACTATAATGCTGACATAACTGCAGATACGACTTTCTGAGCGTATGGTGGCGTTACAAACTCCACGCGTTAGTATGATTTACGACGTTTTTCCACGAAAACTTTGTCTCGGTCTTTTTGCGTAAAATGAATTGCATCCTTTTTCTTCGAAAAAGATATTCAAATAAATAATGTATTTCAAGTAAGCGCTTTTTTAAACGAAAAAAATTACAGACATTTTGGCGTATGTTTACATATTACGTTATTCCAATCATTTAATTTATAAAATATTAGTCGTTTCTCAGTACAAAAGAAATAACAAAATAAAAAACAGCCTTTAAATGACTCCAGTATAAGGGATTAATGTGTAAAACTTTTAACTTATTAAAATTTTGTAGAAAGATCTTGTAAATATTACTGATTATGTATTTTAAGGTAGCTTTTGTTGTACTATACCAAAAATCATAAAGGTTTCGTAATAAATTTAATACCAGCTATGTTGAGTAGTTTTACAGCTTTAAAAGTAAACTAAGTAATATTTCAGGATATATTGTATATCTGTGCAAAATTTCATCTAGATCCACTTAGCCGTTTTGGCGCAAATAAATCAGAAATGTTTATCCACTCATACATTTGTATTCAATGATTAAGTCTAGTATTATGACAGGAAAAGTGTCATAATTATAAGATAAGATAAGATAAGAAACACTTTATTGATCCACATATAAAGTAAATTTTACAAACAACAAAATTAAAACTAAGGGTGTATCAATTGGCGGTCTTATCGCTCAAAGCGATCTCTTCCAGACAACCGTGCAGGGAGAGGAAATATACAACACTGGAAGGACGGTGGTTTCACAAAACTTCAAAAGAAATATAAGTAAAAATAATTTACACAAATACTTAAAAATATTTACCTACATAAACATACATACATAAATCTTAAATACATACATACACACGTACATACATACATAAATACATACATAATTTGACATATAATAAAATATACTACATTAGGTATCATGAAGGAATACGACATTAATGTTATGAAGATACTAAAGTGAAAGATAATGGGCTTTGATTCGAAGTTTAAAACTTGCAAGAGACGGTGCTTGTCTAATTACGACAGGGAGATCATTCCACAGACGCACGGCTTCAACTGTGAAAGATTCACCATAAAAGCCAGTGCTGTGGGCAGGACATTTCAACATTAGGTTCTCCGATGATCTTAGTGTGCGAGAATGTGATGTATGGAGAAAATTAAAACGTCCTCGAAGATAGCGCGGGAAAGAGGGATTAAACAGAACACTGTAAAGGAGAGACAAGATATGAGTATTCCGGCGAAGGCGAATTGGCAGCCACTTGAGCTTAGAGCATAATTATGTCTTTTTATTAAATTATAACATTGTTTTTCATTTATGAAGTATGTTAATGATGATTAAACCAATTTCAAACATTGCTTGAGTAAAAACAAAGTCTATGACACAAGGAAACACGAATGACTGCAAAGTGTTTCAAATACGATCAGTTATTGCGCCACTAGGTATGGATGCCGAATTGCTGGAAGCCCTGACTTCCGAAGTTGAAACGGGCTTAATAAATGGCGGGAACGGGCGGGATAGGATTTGTTTGTGTAATTCTTGCGCTACTCTCCGAAACGAATCTTAATAAAACGGTTAGAAGGGGTGACTCTTCTACAGTGTTCAAAACTCTTAGAATTCACTAGCGTTTGGTCACTCACGAGCCTTTTGGCGCTCCCCTGAATCGACTCCAGAGTCTGAAGCTGGTATTTGGGAGTATCATCCCAAAGACGAAAACAATATTCTATACATATAGGATCGGCTTTATGATAGAAATAAAACAAATGTCGCGGATGAAGTAATGTTGCACCTTTGCCAAAATACCCAACTTCCTGACATTCTATTGACTCTAGACTTGATGTAATTTTAAATGACGTTAATATGACGTTAATATTCGTACATCATTAATATGAGTACAATAAGAAAACGCAGTAATGTGCATTAAAGTGGACATCAATCTTAGTAAGTACGAATTAGCCAATAGCCCTGCTGAGCGGGTGTCCTTAAACTAAAACAGGAGACAAATAAAAACACAATATCAAATAGCAATATTTAATTAAATTATAATAATATTATGCCGTAGCGTAGTAATAACATACAGTAACTGTAATTTGTAATAAACTCTGTAATAATAAACTCTGTTAATTACAGAAGTAAAAGGCAAAAATGAGAGAAATTTCCAGTATCTGAACGTGATTAGCTATCTACAAACATACATTTTGGAAAGGAAAAGATTCATTAAATCATTATTTCAGTGTTTCCTGTTAATTACAACTTAGGAGTCTTCAAATCGAGGGTTAATAGGTATTTACTAGGTCTGTGTGTCACATCTTCGACCGCGTCATCACTTACCAACAGGTGAGACTGTGGTCAAACGCAGCCCTATTCTCTATATAAATAATAAATAAAAAATAAAATTCTTTTAATAGCAAATAACTTTTATTCATCGCACCCCCCGTCGTCATTTTTTCTTTCCGTCTTTATTAGCTCTACCGCTAGATGTTATCTGCTTATCCAAGAAGTGAGTGATATGCAAAACAGATCAACAGTAGATTTACCAGCACAAGACCCGAATTTTTGATCACACAAGAGATCATTCGTCGCGATTGACGTTCCATTTCATGAACGTGACAGATATACCAGTGGTTAGAAGGGCCAGCACAACTGCCTTTTTTTAAAACAGGCTGCACGTTGGTGTGTTAGGCTGAAGGCTAATCAAAATCGGAGTGAGCCCTGGTGCTCATGTCTTTAACACTATCGCAGGTATTCCGGCTGGAAGCCAGCATATTCACATGATTCCACTGCGTTCTATGAACCTCTGATTAGTTATAATCAGATATAGGTATAACAAACATTGAAGGAGGCCAGAAGCATTCAGACGCTTTGATTCCGTAAAAAGAGAGCCATATAAACTGCCGAGTTCATCACGGGCGTAAATGCATCCCACACATGTGGCTTGAATTTGTCTTCAAGTGAGCCTCCGGTTAATCTGACAAATACACATCTGACGGCAAACCTATTAACGTCTCCATGAAGAACAAGAGAGCAGGGTTTTCAGATTCAAAGTAGTGGTGGTAGTGGAAAATTTGAGTGCAGACGTTGAATGTTGGAGAGGCGCACTTTTAGAGAAAGGGATAACTGAAGCTGTGAAACCGTTCTCTTAGTCATTGATTTATAGAGTGACATGGAACACAGAAACTGAAGTGGAACGAGATCTTGCGCTACAGGTCATTAGAAATCAAAACTTATACTACGTCAACCGAGAGAAACTAGAATGAGAATTGCGAGGTCACTCCCCGGCCCGGCCCTCTGGGGATGTCCTTTGGGTCCTCTTATCCATCCAGTCGCTACGGGTACGATCTTGCATGCCGAGACTTTCTTTCATGACTAGTTAACTCATCATTTGCCTTGAATCCCGCTACTCTCCAGATTTCAAGCTGAAGCAGGGCAGAATGAGTAACTATGATCTGCGTTTAGCGTAATGATACCCAGTTTACATAACTGGCTACACAGATACGTGTGCTGCTGGATTCCAATAACATAAAAACCAATCTCTATACAACTATTTCTTAATAAAAGATGTAAACAATTAGACTTATTTATTTTAATTCTGACTAAAGTTTCGTGAAAGAAGTGAGTAACAAGTAGTTAAAGTGATGAAGGCTGATAAATGTTTCGTAGAAGAATGTGGTAACTGTAATTGCACGACAATATATTTACGAAAATTTCTTTAAAAAGGAGTTATCTGTAGTTATGTAAAGATATTTGTAAAAATGTTCATACAAGATTGATGTAAGTGTATTTATGATGTTATTGACATGGAAAACTAGTAAATAGTGTGGTCGCAAAAGTAATTAACTTCAGTTTTATGCAGTAATTATATTTGATTTCAGTGTCGTACAAGTTTAGTTTTTTTTTAATAATTCCCTCATTTTTTGAGATAAATTTATGAAAAAAATTGACAATATGTATCGGATTTTTCTTGATTTTATTATGCAATAAAAACAAAAAGTCACAATTAGGGTTAATTCTTTCTTCTTCGAGAGGTGCGATTTGACAGAACAGACAGGTGAAGGGTCTGTTGTCTGTCTATCTGTAATCAAATCTTTTACGTATGTGTGTGTAGTTGACGTGAGTGTGTGAATATTATTATTATTTTATTGTTAGTTAGAAATTGAATTAAATTATTACAAGCTTTAATTTGAGTTACGAATTTTGCATATATCTTTTAAGAATATTTGAATTTTTTAACTGTTCAGAGCGAGCAAAACTCACACATTTTGTAGTTAACGTTATAATAATATTTTTGCACCTTCCCCCCCAGGGCCCAATCCTGGATCCGCCCTAGTCGTGCGACGTTGCCGTATTGTGCGGCGTCTGCACTGCTCTTTATGTATGTGTGTGAGTGTACGTAGTATAGGTAGATTCCGAGTGTGTATGTAATGCGACGTTGCCGTATTGTGCGGGCCCGCACTGCTCTTTATGTATGTGTGTGAGTGTACGTAGTGTAGGTAGATTGCGAATGTGTGCATTTGGTTAGATTGGTTAAGTTACAAACCGAATTAAATTATAACAAGCTTTTATTTGACAGAAAACAGACAGGTGAAGGGTCTGTTGTCTGTCTATCTGTAATCAAATCATTTACGTATGTGTGTGTAGTTGAGGTGAGAGTGTGTGAATATTTTTTTTTTTATTGTTAGTTAAAAATTGAATTAAATTATTACAAGCTTTTATTTGAGTTACGAATTTTGCATATAGTACGGTCCCCAATACAAAAAAATAAAATTTCCGTGGGACACATCTCCGCCATACAGATTATTGGTATGTACTTATTTGTCATATTTTCCTGAACACGAAAAGTGCGGTAGTCACTTCCTAAGTGTATAGAGGGGGTAGTTATGTCGTCACAAAGATGGCCGCCAGCCTATTCTATTGTGCGGGTTATTTCAATATCTACTGAACCGATTTACTTAAGTAGGGTGTCAAATGAAAGGTTATTAAATAAGCATCATTTTATTTCTAAGAACTATTAATGTGAAGTAAGTAAGAAAGGAAATAATTCCAAAAAACATAATTTCTAAAAAAAAAATTTCTTCTTATGTATATAACTTGGTAACCGTTAGGATAATGCAAATATAGGTTATTATAAAATATTTAGTTTCTTTCATCAGCTTTCTAAAAAACCTTTAATCATTACAATAAAGCTATATATACACGGAACTGCAGCCGTTTGAATGAGCATCGGTAGCGCTGAACTCATAGCGGTAGCTAAGCGATTAGACGGATTTTCTATAGAATGATCATAGAATTTTGAATAAAAAGCATGTGCGATAGTAATGAAAATATATAATAAAATTTAAGTAAGCTGGTACGTATTCATAAGTTGTATTTACAAGTTTTTTTCTGATGTGATCAGCATAATAATAGGTAGGTGTATGTGTTGTACTAAACTTACTGATAAAATTATTAAAAATAAAACATATTTTTATCTAATTAATGTCCTCAACGTAATCTGTATGTTCTGAATAATTATACTGGTTGTAACATTTGTTACCGACATGATGTATCCCTTCTAAGCACTTTTGTTATTTGTCATTACATCCACAACGGGATGAACACTTTCTTCACATTTTCACCTAATTCACACATTCTCACCTAAGCTACACGCGCGCAAACAAACGTTTAGGATTTGAATACAGATAGACAGACAACAGACCATTCACCTGTCTGTTTTCTGTCAAATAAAAGCTTGTTATAATTTAATTCGGTTTGTAACTTAACCAATCTAACCAAATGCACACATTCGCAATCTACCTATACTACGTACACTCACACACATACATAAAGAGCAGTGCGGGCGCAGCACCAAACGGCAACGTCGCATTTTCACACACTCGCAATCTACCTATAACTACGTACACTCACACACATACATAAAGAGCAGTGCCGGCGCCGCACCACGGTAAAGAGATACTCTTTACCGTGTATGTAGAGTTGAAAGCTGGCAACGTCGCATCGAGATTGAGTACTTACTGATATTAAATATAGGCGTTACAAGTAGGTACCGTAAGTTCAGTTAGTTTGGTCCGTCCGACCAAGTGGAGAGATAGGAATTAGTTATAAAAACTACAATGATACGGTGAAAGCTCTGTGTTCGTAATAAAAAACTATAGGTTGAATAGAATTAAAAACTTTTTTGATAACCACATAATAAATATACCTACTTTAGGTATACCTAATAATTTTAATTCGGTTTTAACTAAACTCACACTCTTGCCTCGTTACGATATCGTAATCAGTTGTAGGTATCTCGACAATATTGTAGGAAATAGGTACTTACTCTCTATTGATATTCTATAAACTTTTATTAAAATTCTATTAACTAATATTTTGCTATTGTTGTTTTGAGGGTGATTTATTATATTAATTTTGCTTCTTTTTTATTAATGTTGTATAATATTTTTACTATAGGTAGGTTTACTTACCTACTTATTGCAGGGGTATAGGATTTTTTTACTTTGGCGACATGGCATTGCTGTAATGTTAACGTAGTAGGTTTTAACTCAATAATTGCTCAAAATAACGAAGAATAAAATATTTTTTTTATATTTGTAGGAGAGTTTTAAACTGTTTGAAATTGTGTATTTGGAGTATTATACCACAAGATTTGGAATATAACGTTTTAAATCGGTGTATTTACATCTGTACCAGGATACAGTGATGCAGATTATGCAAACGATGTTGACACGAGACGATCTGTAACCGGATATACATTTATTAAGAATGGAGCCGCTGTGACCTGGTCGAGTCAAAAACAACAGACAGTTGCACTGTCGACCACAGAGGCCGAGTTTATGGCAGCCTGTGCTGCTACCAAAGAGGCAATATGGATAAGACAATTATTAAGTGATTTAGGAGAATATAATCAGAAATCAGTGTGTCTCAATTTAGACAGTCAAAGTGCAATAAGTGTCATTAAAAATGTAAATTTCCACAAACGTTGTAAGCACATTGACATTAAATATCACTTTGTTTGTTTGTAAAATATCAGCTTGGAATTATATCTTTAAACTATGTAAGCACTAACTTTCAAATTGCTGATATATTAACAAAAGCCTTGCCAAAAGATAAATTTGAATTTTTAAGATCCAAACTTGGAATGTTGTGTAATAATTTTGCTTAAAATGAATAAGTGTATTTACTCGTATGTACCTATATCTCTGTTTGTAGTAAATTGCACAAATATTCATTTTCTTTTGTTTTTACAAATATTTTTGTATTTTTATTTAAGTTGTAAAAGAAGGCTTAAATTTAGAGGGAGTGTTGTATATGTAATAATTTAAATTTCGCGCCTTGTACATTACTCATGTTTTTAGTCTATGCGTTCGCTCTACTCTCTCTGCTTTTTCATGCGACATCCAAGTGCCGGTGTAAAACTTATTGTTCTTGTTTTTAATTAATATAATACTTAAAACGGATAAACAGTTTTTAATTTATCACATTCTTTTGCTATTTGGCTACGGATCCCTAAAAACGAGTATTCGTGTGTTTTTGTAATTAATATTTTTGTTTTTTTTGCCGTTGACTAACTGTGGTGTAGCTTATACATACATAGGTCCCTAGTATAATATTATCTGAAATATTATTATAACAAATATGTTTTAACGGTTTACAGATCGATCAAGAAAGAAGTTTATTTTTCACATAAGTTAGCGAAGGACGTGAAGTAACGGCAGCCGTTTACGAAGTTTTTAATATGATTTTATAACTCCACCAGTTTTTTATAGTTTTGTTTGTTGAATAAAAATCAATTTTAATTGATTTCTTCTTTACATTTTTACTTCTTTGCATTTTTAGGTTACCTCCCTTTATAGATTAATGGTCAAAAATCTTAATTTCTTTAACAATTTGCTTTAGAGTTTACATACATACGTTTGATAGCTAACAAGCTTAATTACTATGGTAATAAAAAAAAAATCTTTAAATGTATAAAAAATCTTAGATGAAGGAAAACGTTTAGGTTCGGTTTTATATTACTTCCTTCGTATTCTGCACTCCTAGGAGTGCAGAATACGAAGAACTAACTAGTTAAACTAGTTTTATTAAAACTTTTAGTAAAACTAGTTTTATTCTAGCGTATTTTGGTAATATTTGGCAAAGTATACCAGGAGACCAGAAACGGTAAGGAGGTAAGAACAAGGATTGGTTCCATTAGGTACTACTTCCTTCGTAGTTCTGTACCTACTCCTGATACAAATCGCGCATGTTAGTGAAGTACCAGGAGATTTGAAACAGTAAGGAGGTAAGAGCTATTTTACAAGCTTTTATTTAATTTCATCTGTCTGTTGTCTGTCTGTAATCAAATCTTCACACAGACAGACAACAGACAGGTGAAAGTAAATAAAAGCTTGTAAAAAGGCGCTTTAAAATACTTACTACATAATAATATGGGTCAAGAGTCAAGAGTCACGAAGTATTGCAACCGCCTTATAAATAGCTAAAGTAGAAGGAAGAGGGTAGTAAAAGAAAACAAATGATATATTTTGGGAACGGAATCGTTTATTGAACCCATTTGTAATAGATAATTAAATTATACCGTTACATATTCTACACTTTGTACTGTTCAAAGTACCTACCTAGCTCGAGACTTTCATTCGAATGTTGTTTCAGAACTGTAATAAATATGAATATATTTTTATTCCAAGCATAACGGAATCAATAAAATTTTTATAGTGCTGACTTTGTGGGTAGATCTAAAATTTTGTTCAGTCTTTAAAATACATGACTGATATTTTCAAAAGCCGGTGTGTGTTAAATGGTGGATATACAATTCTTCTTTAAATTAAATTTTATTGATACTTATTACAGCTTCAAAACTACACATTAATTCTGCACATTTCATTGCAAAACTGTGCTAAAACCAGACAATAATACTTATTCAATATATCCGTGGTTCAGTAGTTACCAATCACAGTACTTTGACCTACGAGTTAATAATATAATAGGTATTTTAAGATAGTTAAGATTCATGAAATCTAAAGAGACTGGCAAACCTAAACTGCCGACATAGTCTCGTCACTCGTCTCATTTCTATTTCCGAAATAGAAAACAAAATGGCGGCAGATTCGGTGTTGCTAGAATCCATCACATTATGCCAATGGTCATACATTTGAAATAACGCGTTCGTGAATTTAAATGAATGTGTAAATTAAGTGAAAATTACGTAGTTCGTTTACATATTTAAACCCATTAATCTTAAATCGATACATTATGGGCTTACAATTATTTTTTTTAACTTTTGGATATAACGCATTTGTCAAAACATTGAAATTTAGAGATGGGACATGTTAGTCTAACGATTTCGATAATAATATTAACTTGTTCGTATTTAAGTACATGATTAATTATTTACGTGAATTGACCAATATAATTATATCCAAAAGTACACAATACACGAATAATTACGGACGTCTTTTACATAAATTCCAAATTAGACAATACATAGTTGCTCGTAGCTATTAGTAGCTTACACTAAATAAGTTATTTTTAGATATCGATCGAGTCGTCACTTCGTTATATTAATTAATAATTATAGGTATAAATCTTCCTTTATTGTCTTTAATCTTCACCATCGAAACATAAGCTGGGAAATGAAGTAAATAGTGTAGCAGCGTAACAAGTGGTGGCAAAATCATGGTTCAAAATAAAATATCGCTTTGGTTCAGCCATAAAAATAACTAAAAATACATTAGGTATATAGTATGAGATTGTCAAGGTTTTAAACCACATCACGAAAATATTTCATTACACATAATTAGCGAATAAATTACAAGGATAAAGATGCAATTATGAATCTAGGTCAGCATTAGAATAGCGACAAGTTTGGTTCAAAAATAGAGATAGAATAAAAAAATAGAATGGGAAAATGTCATCTCGTAAGATCAGAGCGTGAAAACATTTATTAAAAAATTAATATGTACTAAACTTAATTAAAATTTTCAAAATAATTTTAATTCTATTGATGCCGCTCGCTGCTTCCCACGTAAGAATAAAACACACCATCATTGCCTTACAAAATTAATTCATGATATGTACCTAAGTATACACAAATGATCCACAATACGCAAATGATACAAATCAATAAATAGCATTCAATGACGTTATTACTTATATACACTTAAACATACTTTAGTACCCTTCGATTTAATGGATCTATAATAGTTAATCAAATGACCGTTTATAGATGACTACACTTAAATTAATATACGTTGTTACTAGCTCGGTATCGTCAATATTTACATAATAAGTAACTTACTGATTAATTGCAAGATTCGGACGATTCAGTTCCCTTTCCTTCTGTTCTATTGAGACAAAAGTGATTAAATCGTCGAACTTGCATACTTTTAGGCTTTCTGATTCTTGATCAATGGCAGAAATCCACCCTAATTCCAACAATAACGCTTCGTTCGGTTAGAAAGAAATCCATTTAAATGTATATGAAAATAAGTGGGACTTACAGTATATACAAAAATATCACATTACTTCGAGGCCGCAGCTTTCATTTACTTAGTCATTACTTATTCGTCTTCTTACCTAAATCGTGTTTCATTGGTTCGAAGCGTAAGCTTAACTTAGCGGGAGTAGGCTTTGTTATGACGGGCTCAGGTTGGATACATGCTGGAAGCTTTTTCATAAGCGCAAAACACTCAATGCTCAGGTGTAAAGAGTTTAAGATATTGTAGAATCAGTTCTAAGCACTTTACGCAAACATTGCCTTCTTATCTGTACTCGTCTTTCATTCCACGCCTAAAGTCATGAATCTAGGAAGTATAAATAGAATATGTGCTTCCTCATAGATTTATAAGTAGGTAATTTAGTGATTACTACGAAACCTACGAGATCTACATACAAGAAGATTCATAGAAAGCTGTAAAACGTCTAAAAAGCTGCAGCCTTGCGGATCGTGCAGCCATCGTAATTACAACGCTACACTAAAATAAAACTATTTGGCTTATCATCAAACACTACGCGAAAGCGAGACAAAACTACGCGGCCCTGATTCTGCTAATTGACAGAAGCACAACTCAACACCACAACACAACTCATACGCTAGCAGTTCCATTAAACAAAAATACGACGACTTTTACATGTGTTCACGCAGTAAAATACATTTGTGTAAATTGACAAAAGAATTAATGCCACATCGCTTGTGTCCAAATACCAAACCGCACTAAAAATTAGCAGAACAGGTTCAAAACGATACTCAGTCGTCTTCGAGGACCAGCGCATGCGTCGCCGAGTCACAAGTCACACGTAAACTATCACATAGAAAAATATAATTATTTGGGACGCGTTTATTGCTAACTCTCTCGCACGGGTGCGTTATTCTGACTGACATAATATAGCATTAATATGGAAATCACATAATATTAGGAATACTTTTTATATCTCATTGGACACTAATTAAACTGATGGCCCATTCGAGCAATATCTAATAGCAAACATTACTTTTACCGTTTGTCATGTATTTCAATGAAAATGTTATTTTTATTGATGACAGAAACCAGGAGAAAATGTTGTCCTCCGTGTCAAACCGTTATGATTGGTTCGATCGGCCAGATACCGCACCCGTCCGCGAGCTAAAGTTAGGTACAGTCTTTGGCTTCTGGCGAGGAGCCGCTGGAAAGTTGGTCGAGGAAGTCGAAGGTGGCGACGGCAGCGCGCTCGCTGTCCCCGTAGCGCACGAAGAAGCCGTCGCGGCCGAGCACCGTGGGGCGGCGGCGCGCGGCGCGCAGCACGGCCGCGGCCCCGTGCGCCGCCCGGCCCTGCGCGCCCGCTGCGGCAAACGCGATACTCTGAGCTACGCGCCCTCTGGACGAACGATCAACGAACACGCGTCAGCGACTGCGACCCGCTCTCGCTGCGCGCGCCGCTCTCGCGCTTCGCTCCCTAGTCCTTGTCATTTTTTATGGTAATCAATGGTATTGGCGAGCAAATTATAACTTGTAACAACAATCTACAAATTATGCCAATTTTGTGACTTTTAAATTAAAGTTTATTCATCTTTACCAGCTACTTTTATTGTTATGGATATCGATGTCGATAAAGTGATTTGATTTTTACAATATCACTATTTTTTAAAAATTTCTTTTAGTGGCAACCTTAAAATTGGCACACGACGGTTGTATTTGCCAGTATTAAGTAGGATAATTATTATTTTGATGAGTTTGGACTTGGGAGCGAGACGCAATGACATCTACTCGTTCGTAAGGTGGCTAACCCATTACTACAGTTTCCATAACATAAATATTTTTATATTAAAAGTTTTTTTTTCAAACTAAAAATAAGGCGGTAGGTAAAATTGCTAATGGGTTAGCCCCATAATGAGGCGAGAGAGTGAGATGGTGCGTGCGAGTGAGAGCGGAAACGAGTGACGTGACGCGTGACAACATGAAAACACAGATTATAAATATAATGAAAAAGTAGTCATAATAAATTAGAGCTAAAATACACAGCACAAAACATTTGAAAGCTTTTTTAAATCCAAAACAATAAATTATTATTGTATTTCTGGTAAAAGTTTTGTATCTTTGTATTAACAACATAAAGAAAGCAATTACCTATTACAAACTGTCTGCAATAAAATTCAAATGATCATGTTTTTTAACCGACTCAGTGTAGCAGCCATATTTATTTATTGTCTATGGCACCCGATAAATAATATTAACTATTTGTTTGCAAAAAGTTAAAATTTTAAAGGGTTAGATTGGTGGATTCCCGTTGTCCTCGGACTCTGTGTCCCCATGTTTAACGAGGACAGCGGTACTTTAATTAAATATTTAAACAGACTTCCCGTTGTCCCCGTTAACGTCTATTCCCGTTGTCCCCGTACACAATGGCCGTTGCTGTCACGGGGACAGCGGGACGTGATTAAATTTATTTCCCGTTGTATTAGGAAAATCTCTAATAATTGTAAAGTCCTCCAATTTAAACTAAGTCCTTGTTAATGGTTAGCTCAGTTACTGAGATTTAAGATCTTTATTCTTTGTTAGTAGAACACGCCATTTATGATCTTAATTATATTGAATTTGATTGTAGACAGAGTGTAACATTCTTAGATTAAAATAAAAAAGGGAAGATACGCTATTGTTGCTATAGCCAATCTTGGTCCGGCAGGATCGGAAAGTGTCAATAGGGATGTTGACTAATTTTTGGAATTGCTTTTATATGATAGATAGACCCATTTCATACACGAATATCTTATTTTTATGCAAAATTATATGATATTTCAATATAAAAATACGTAAATAAAAATGATTTTTTGAATTCTGGCTAAAACGTTCCGAACAGTCATCTGACAGCGCGTGACGTCACGCCACTGGCCTGTACTTACGCTTCCTAAGCAATGTTCCTGATTTCGATACATTTTAATTATTCATAACTCAAAAACCACTGAACCGATTTTGATGTAACTTATACTGTGCCCTTAGTTGGTCAATATTTAAGCCAAAAATAAAGTCAATAACTAAAATGTCTCTCTGAAAATATAAGATTCATTTTGGTTATTGACTTTTTTTGCTTAAATTTAGACCAACTTAGAGCACAGTATAAGTTGCATCAAAATCGGTTCAGTAGTTTTTAAGTTATGAATAATTAAAATAAGTCGAAATCAGGAACATTGCTTAGGAAGCGTAAGTACAGGCCAGTGGCGTGACGTCACGCGCCCCGATTGGCGTTCGCATTCGCGTAATAATAAGTAAAAATTATTGAAATTAAAATTGATTTTATTCCATTTTGGCTTGTAAATAGATCCTTAAAATGTGATTGTAGGGTTTTAAATACTGTCTTTTATGTGAAAAACATAACTTTCGAATTCGAAACATGTGTCAACATCCCTATTGCCGCGGCTATTGTGACTAAAGTTAAATTGTGTGCATGAACTTAATTAGAGTGGTGCATTTGCGAGACGCCTGTACCATTCTTCCCTTTTTTAAAATCTAAGGTAACTTAAGATAACACCACCAAAGCTCCGACAGTTTAGTGAGTACAGATGAGTGTCATGATTCATGTCTTATTTATTAATCACAACTAGTTCTAAACACCAACATTATATTATTATTTGAGTATCTTTATTATTACTTAGTTTAAAAAAAGATAACTGTTTGGGAGCGGTTCACTTTTTAAAATGTTGTTTAAAGTTGAGTCGAGGTGCTCCATTTGCCATTTTTTCAAATTTTTTTGACATAAGAACATAGGTAGGTACATACTTAATATAATAATTGATTGTTGTAAGAACGATTGGCATAGCTATAGGTACCTATCTTACCCCATGCCTACGGACCTTCATTTACGAACCCGTCCAAACCCAGGGGGTGCAAATAGTCTTACAACTAATAAACGACAATAAAAGTATTGAGCATGACACTTAAGTTGAACTAGTATATCCGTAGCAATCAATAATTAATACTAAATAACCAACAAAGATTGAAGTCGTCTGTTATCAATTCGCAAGAAAGAAAACTTCCAACTTGAAGATAGAAATAAACTGGCCAAGTGCGAGTCGGACTCGCACATGATGAAGGGTTCCGTAACAGCAAGTGACATAATGTAAAAGTTCTTGTAGTTCGTTGTAACTTAAATTGCGGTTTATAACGTAATAAAAAAAAACTAATTATTAGATCTCGTTCAAACCAATTTTCGCTGGAAGTTTGCATGGTACATCATTTATTATTTTTACATTTATCATTCCCTTATTTTAGAAGTTACAGGGACATACATTTTTCCACTTTGGAAGCGTCTCTCGCGCAAACCACTCAGTTTAGAAAAAATGATTTTAGAAACCTCAATATCACACACACGTATGGGTAAGATAAAAAAAATTTGAGTTTCAGTATTAAGTATGGGGAGCCCAAAAAATTTATTGTTTTTTTTTTTAATTTTTGTGTGAAAATCTTAATGCGGTTCACCGAATACATCTACTTGCCAAGTTTCAACAGTATAGTTCTTACAGTTTCGGAAAAAAGTGACTGTGACATACGGACGGACGGACAGACATGACGAATCTATATGGGTTCCGTTTTTTGCCATTTGGCTACGGAACCCTACAAAACACCATAATACCACACCGTAATAGGTGGCGCTGTGTGATTTATGAATAATTATAATTAATGTGACATTGTGTACCTATACCTAATTAATGTGACTATTTTTTATTTTTGTTATTATATTGCACACCAAATTATAATATGGTAGAATGTAATCGATTCTCATTATAAGAACATATTGTACATACGATATTCTAGCAATAAAATTATTTGATTTGATTTGTGAAATGTCGTGAAATATTTATTTTTTATATAGAATTCTTATGCTGACGGCGGCCATCTTAGTTCAACTTACGTGTCGAGGTACCCACAGCGATAACTATACAAAGAGGTGTGATAATTACCAGTTTTCTGCCTCCTGGAGCGGTGCAGCCGGTGCAGGCGCGAGTAGGGGGGCGGGGGGGCGGGCGAGGGGGCCGCGGAGGGGGAGGGGGAGGGGCACGAGCACGACGAGGGGGAGGAATCACTTGATGCTAGCATCACGTCGAGGAGGTTCGCGCGTGTCTGGAAGATGGGACATTTTATATTAGATATTACATTACAAACAATTTTATATTTGTATTTTTTACAAGCTTTTTTTAATATCACCTGTCTGTCTGTGTGTAATAAAATCTTGCAACTTTAATTTGACCCACTTTCCGGTATCAGATTGAACTGAAATTTTGCAAGCATGTATAAATTGGATGACAATGCAATATTATTATAACATGGAGCTGATCTGATGATGGAGCAGAAAGGTGATAAGGACTTCGTTATTAAACGACGCAACCCCATCGAGTTTGGGCTCATTTGATTCGTCTTGACGAGTACTTAGCTTGTTTTTAAAAAGTTTTTTAAAATTTCACTTGTTTTTAAATTTTTTGTGTTTTTTTTAAGTACGAAGACGAGCAAGACGATCTCCTGTTGGTAAGAAATAACGTTGCCTATCCAATCCGTACAATGCTATCTAGGATTTCGCTAAGACGAAAAATTCTAGGTTCACTGCACCAACGCTTCCCAATCAAGAATCATAAGATGTTAAGACTCATCAGCCCAGTAATTTCACTAGCTACAGTGCACTCCTGACGAAGCACAGTAATCAGAAGAATAATTAGATCAGATCAAACAGTTAGTAAATCAATATTATGTGGCAAAGATTGAAATTTATGATGATGCCCAAGTTCTATAATCCGAATTTCTAGAACAGTTTTTACGCATCATGAAACATTGGGGTATTTTTTTACCTTGGGATCACTAAAATCGATGTCTTTTTCAACGTGGACCCATCCAGTAGGCGCCCAGAGCGCTGTGTCCTTGTGTAGGGGACCCTTCTCACGATCTTCTTTCAAATCCATCGCTGATGTTCCTTCGCTCTGCCGAATCATCCTGAACAAAAAACGTGGATTTACCATTGTGGAAAAATTTTGATTTTTTTTTGGTCAAGTCTAACATGCCTAGGTGAAGCCATTGATGGATTTATCCCGCCATCTAGGTCTAGTCTGTCCACGGCATCGTCGCTTGATATCACGCGAGACGCGCGGTCATAGCTAGCCTATAATGAATAAACTAACATACCTATTGAGCTCTTCAATAACATCTTTCGATGTGGCCGCCTCATGAAAACTCAATTTGTGCTCTTGTTTCACAATTATCGGTTCAGGATTCGAAGGCTGCGCACTCCTCAGCCTTTCAGACACAGGGATCTTAGATCGTATCTTATTTGGTGATGACGGAGGCCTCTTCCCGCCCAACAATTTCGGAATCCTACTTTTGTCATTTTTAAGTTTTTGACTATTCGTTACTATCACAGTTTCAGCTGTAGAAGTGCTAGTGGTGTTGGATTCAGTCATTTGTGGTGAATTCGTTTCTGGTGACGACCCTTCCTCTTCCTCAGGAACCGTTACTAAAGCACCAGAACTTCGTCTGCAAGCGCTTAACACTTCCTCCACTAAAGACATCTCTGAATCTCCAGGGAAAGGGAAACTTAACGATTTGGACAACACCGGCTCTTCCACCCTCTCGGTAATTGGAACTTTATTGAGCATTATATTGACTGTATTTTCTTTTAAAGCTGAATTGTATTCGAAACGACCACATTCCATATCAGATCTTTCTTCTTTCACTTGGTCTTCTACGTCAGCGGATGTGCTCGCATCTATAATCCTATTGATTTCATTCTTTCTCTGCACTTTTATATGATGCTCGTCTATTTCGTTTTCGACATCCTCTGCTCTAGATAATTCGTCGTAGAAACATCCCTCAGATTCTACGTATGGATCTTCTCTTTCGATGAATCTTGGCGTAGACATGACTTCGGATACAGCATCACAGAATGCAACTCTAGGTACAATTGGTCGATCGGAAATGACATCAGATGAATCGTTCTCCGAGAAACTACCAAAAGAATCTGGTCGTCTATCTTCCGATACTTCGCTACGAGGTCCAACTGAGTCATCATCAAAATCTGCAGATGCATAAGGAGGCGGTAGTTCTCTTATTTCCGAAACTGGTCTCGAAGACATTGAATCAGATTCCTCTCTATCTCTACAGTACTTCTGTTGTTCCGCAATAAAATGCAACACGTTTTGCAATGCGTGCTCTCGATCTTGCAACGCCATCGCTTGGACGTCATGAATTCTTAAATGACTGTTTGCGTCCTGGGACGGAATTCCTCTGGACGAATTTGAAGCTAAGCTCTTTGTGCTCTCGTATTTGACGAGACGGTAAAAATCCCTCGTGAAATCTAAACCAACTGCACAATCTCCATCCTCACTCATAGCGGCGTTGGATCTCTTATCAGGACCATCCGAGGCGCTCGACCAGGAGCCTCCGGGAGAATGTGTCCCAGTACATTCCCAACGTTTCTCAGAAGATTCCAGCTCTTCTGTTCTGCATTCCTCAATTTCAACATTAGCAAACCCACAGTCATTCCAAAGGCAGTCTCCCACATCTTCTTCCAATTCTAAAGCGTCATCTTCTCTAATACTGGGCAAGGTGGAAAGCGATATTTGGCCGGGCGTCGTTATTTCCGCGAACGGCGATTGCCTGTCTCTGAGATCCTCGCAGGAAAGGGATAGACTCCAGTCTTCCAACTCCGCCCTGTCGTATTCTAAGTCAGCTAAATCCCGATGCCTTTGCTGTAACGCTGATCTGGCGTCATCTAACTCGAGCCAATGTTGGATATAATCGGCATCGTACTGAGATCCTTCGGCGCGGTCATCCAGAGTGCTTCCCCAGGAGACTCTCTCGGAGCTGGTTGTGGAAGCTATAGCTGGTCTTCTTAATGGTCGTTCAGGTGTAGGTTTGAGATCTAGGACTAGAACCCCCGAGCTCGGGGAGGGACTATCGAGACAGCTGCTCGGGCACGTCGTTCCGGCAAGTAACTTCAAACAGAGATGTGAATCTGAGAAGCTTCTCACGACGTGCTGGAATGGTAGGACGGGCCTCGAAGGGGGATAACTGCCTCTGACGCCTGCGAATGCTATGCCGATTGGAAAATATATGTAATCCGCTTCGGCTAATAGTCTCGCGTGCCTTCGTGTTTCTCTAGGGTTGATGGAAACGATGGTTTGGTTGTCAGTTTCGTCGGAAGCTTCGTTGAGGTCTGGCAAGGCTCGGTCGGCGGCGTGGTCGCTTTGCCTCGAGGCGTCCGCCTGAACGTCGCTGGACATTGTGGAGTAACCCTCGTCTTTAGCACCACTCTCTGGTGATTCAGCTCCGGCTTCACACGCCTCGCCGGTTTCTTCTTCTGTTACTTTTTCTTCACTTGCCCCTGAAAAAGAAATATGGAGTAAATTATCGTACATTTTGAAGACTATGATACTTGCATCCACCACTTGGCTTATTCTTACCTCGAGTATGGTCGTTACAAGGCGCAGGCATGTTAAGTGACAACGTGTCAGGCCTCGGCGGAGAAGCCCACAGTGAAGGCTCCACGGCTGATAGAGCTCGGGCCAGGTTTGCTGGAGTCACTTCTAGACCCTGGAACATAACAAGTGGAGCTTTAATTAAAGATCAAGTAGACATACGTATTATGCTGTTCAAAATCTAAGTTCTCTTTGGAATGAAATCATCATACAAAAGATTATTCTTGACTCTACTGGCGCTTGTTCGCTATCTTCACTTTCTTTCTGACATTCTTAGTAAAGGATTTGTTGTTTGCTTTCAAGCCTTTAAGCCCGGTATTTTATTTTATGATCGGTTATGGTTATAAAGTACTTGTCTATTTTTATAAGAACTTGATCAGAACTTATATTATCATGCAGCAATTGAGGCCTAGAAATGACAAGAATTTTACAATTTTATGGTCTTTATTGTCGTTTTATGGTCTGTAACCCAACGAATTAGGGAAATAATAGAAGTCGAACACAGCTCAAAAAGTGATTCAACGCAAAGTACAACTATATGGGCGGGGCGTAAAAAGTGCAACTCACCCGCCGCTCAGTCACACAACGCGCTCAGCGACAGATGCACGCATCGTTTGATTTTTAAAAATATCCAAAATAATATAGTTAACGGACAAAAATGACCTCTTGTGTGATAAATTGGTGTAAAAATGGAAAGAAGGCAGTAAAAAGCAGGAAAAACTTATCACAGCTAACAAATATTATTTTAAACCAAATTATATAATTTCGATTTTAGTTGACATAAAATACATAAAAATATAGGGTAAACTAGGCATGGCTGAAACAATCTTATTTTTGTCGTTCATTGCATTCGCATTCGATTAGGTAACGTTATATTTATTTTGTTTACTAGCTAAACCCACGGCTTCACCCCCGCTACAAAAATGTTATTTTTGTACAATAAATAAGAGCATTTGTTTTTGAATTAAATCAATAATGACTTTTATTAAAGTCTGAAGAAAGAAAGAAAAAAACCTCTAAAGTGAAGAATTCACCTGACCCGGCCCCCCCGGCTCGGCCTGATTCGACCTGATTCTGGCATCGCGCTTTTATCACCGCACGAGCCGACACCGATCGAAAGCCCAGGTTTATACGACTAATGTCCAATTATGAAAAATGACAAATATTATAGACGTTCAATCATACAAATGCCTATTCGGAAAATAGTTCACTCATAAAAATGTCAAATCGTAAAAAGGTCCAATTTGAAAATTGTCCATTCTAAAACGTCCATTCGTAAAAATGTCCAATAAAGTTTTATTTTATCCGTGGTTCTATCAATAGCTAATCCCGTAGTCCTATAAAAAGTGTCACGTAGTGAACAATCTTTATTTCCAATGCAATGACAGCTGTCAAACTTGAAATGTCAATATCTCGGAAAATACTCGTTTTAGGCGGATGCTGTCATAGAAGAAATTAAAGGTCTTGGAGAGATCTTCATTTCAGATGACAGCTGTCAAACTTGAAACGTCAATATCTCGGAAAATATTCGTCTTAGGCTGATGCTGTCATAGAAGAAATTAAAGGTCTTGGAGAGATTGTCATTTCAGATGACAGCTGTCAAACTTAAAATGTCAATATCTCGGAAAATACTCGTCTTAGGCTGATGCTGTCATAGAAGAAATTAAAGGTCTTGGAGAGATCTTCATTTCAGATGACAGCTGTCAAACTTGAAATGTCAATATCTCGGAAAATACTCGTCTTAGGCTGATGCCGTCATAGAAGAAATTAAAGGTCTTGGAGAGATTGTCATTTCAGATGACAGCTGTCAAACTTGAAACTTCAATATCTCGAAAAATACTCGTCCTAAGCAGACGTTGTCATAGAAGAAATGAAAAAACTTTGAAGATCTTCCAGATTTTGATATTTCAAGTTTGACAGCTGTCATCTGAAAGGTAGATCTTCCTAAGACCTTTCATTTCTTCTATGACAGCGTCAGAAATAAACCAATTCGTGTTGGACATTATTCTTAATTGGAGATATTTCATTTTGGACCAAATTCATGTTGGAAATTATTCGTGTTGGACATTTTTCCTAGTTGGACGTAAGCCATGTTAGACCATATTAGTGTTTGACCAAATTAGTATTGGACATTAATACTAGTTGGACAATTTGGATTTTGGACATTTGTCGTACAAACCGATAAAACTTATTCCATATCCTTTTTGGTATCATTTTATTGTTTACAATTTATATTCTTTGACATTTGTAATTCTCAATTTTCTTTTCATCCATTTAAATTTATTAATTGTCCTCCATTTTTAGACTAATTTAATTCTTTAATAATAATTTCTAAATTTGTATCTACTATTTTGTGGACATATGGGCCGAGGGTCCGAAATAAATGATTTTTATTTTTATTTATTATTTTTATTTTTTGGGGATTCTAACTACCTCTGTACCAAATTTGGCAAATTTGCCATTACCTTGTCGAACGCATGGTTGATGAGATATTTGTTTTGTTTCAAGCATACCAAGGTTACCCTAGTCTGACATAAAATAATATATTTGAGTTACCTGTATGGCAATACCGAATTTAACTATAAACAATTTTGATACTTTAATTATTTTTAAAAAAATCGCTACTGTACTTGGTCACTGACCTCTGTTTAATCAGATAAGTAGCTCTGGCGCGAAAAAGTAACACACATGCTTCACATAAAACAGACATGCGTCTAATATTGATACTTTTATAAAATGATAATAAAAGACGATGTGTTATATGACACAAATATAATATTAAAAATACATAAAATAAAGTAATAAATCGTTTATATAGGGTAATCCAATTCTTTATTTTTTGCGGTGGGGTGGTCTTTTCGATGTCTCGTAGGCGGGCATTTTCCTTTATTTTTAATACTTTCCAAAACAAATTTTCTGACTGATGATTTCGATTCGCCTAGAAAATACAAAATAAATAAGATTAATATCATCTTTTAAAAGTAAAAAAGGCGTACCAGTATGGTAACAGTAAAATAGGTGCCATGAATATAATGTTAAAAGAAATTCCCAAATAAAGCAATTGTATTTGTACTTGTACGTAGGGACATCTTATAGACATTAAAACAAAATAAAAATGCCAAGTGCAAGTCGGACTCGTTTGAATTGAACTCTTTCTTGAAACATCTCATATATACAAAAACAAACGGAAAAAAGCACTTTGTTGTTTGGGAGCCCCTTTTTTATTTTATTCTATTTTTAGTATTGCAACAAAAATACATCCGTGAAAATTTCAACCTTCTAACTATCACGGTTCGTGAGATGACAGACAGACAGACGAACGGACAGCGAAGTCTTAGTTATATGGTCTCGTTTTCCCCTATGGGTACGGAACCCTAAAACGCAATTTTTCATACACATAATATCATCATTAAACTTGGACAATATGAAAAGTATCAAAAATTTTCAGTCATACTATAATGTATTTTATGACTTTAGTTGTAAACAAATATATAACACAAAATAGTTATTTATGGACAAAATAACGATTATTTTACGTTTTCAATGATAAGATTCAATGAGCTTGATGATGTACTGTTAATCTAACTTAAACGTACCTGAGATATACGCTGTTCTCTTAGAAACACTTAGTCAAAGCAGCAAACACTTTTCTATTTGCAACTGCTGTATACGCCGTATATATACATTTTGTAATTCATTTGGCAAGCATCGCCACGGATTATTTTATTCATTTTCATCAACATTATTGTGAAAAATCTTCGAAATAACTTATTAATCACTAACAAGTGAATTAAATTAAAAATTAAAAAAACCCCCAACGCAATACGTAATTCACCATTTTTTGATGGCGGCCATCTTGGATTTTAAATTTTATATAGTGGACTGTAATTTACTCGTTAAGCCCTTTCATTTGATACCCATATTGAGGGGGTCATGGAAGAAAAAAGTAATCCGCCATTTTGTAGCGGCGGCCATCTTGGACCGATTTTCACCAAACATGGCTAAGAACACTCTCGACTAACTCTACTTTCAAACAAAAAAAACTAAATCAAAATCCGTTCATCCGTTTGGGCGCTACGATGCCACAGACAGACACATACACACACACACACACACACAGACAGACAGACAGACAGACAGACAGACAGACAGACAGACAGACAGACAGACAGACAGACAGACAGACAGACAGACAGACAGACAGACAGACAGACAGACACGTCAAACTTATAACACCCCGTCGTTTTTGCGTCGGGGGTTAAAAAAATACGAACAACATGTTATTGTTTACTTTTTTTTTTGTCAAATTTGACAGAAGTAGTTTGAAAGAAATAGGTAGAATGTTGCCATTTTTATTTTAGTTTTTTCTTATTAAATTTGTACTCCTTCGTTTTGTCCATCCCGTTTGCACATGTTGATTGAATATTTCTGTTTCACTCAACACTATCCGACTAAGTAAAATGACACCCCAAATGAATGAATGGGCGAGTTCATGTACAGAAAATAAATTTAGCATGGTTATGCCTTATCAATGTCCGTGTGTCGCGTGAGTATTATAATTTAGTGGTGTGAGTTTGGGACCACGTTTTTGCAG
The DNA here is from genome assembly GCA_947507615.1 of Hemithea aestivaria. Classification (NCBI taxonomy): domain Eukaryota; kingdom Metazoa; phylum Arthropoda; class Insecta; order Lepidoptera; family Geometridae; genus Hemithea; species Hemithea aestivaria. The sequence continues at coordinate 15,827,802 of OX382331.1, forward strand.
AAAAAGTAAGGGAGTTACAGGGAGTTGCTGTAACCTCAGAAATTTAGCAATGCAAACAATCCTTACCTTAAGTTCAGTCCATATATCAGCCAATATCTGATGCCTCCGCTTGTCGTCGTGCGACAGCGAGTTGTGGAGCGGCGCGGGCGGCGGCGGGGAGTCCCGGAACGATACCAGCGACCCACAGGAACCGACTTCTACTACGTGCACTGAAATATTATGGATAATCTCTGAAATAATTAACTGAATTGAACTGAAATATTATGACTATTCATGTAAAATCGTCTGCATCTTTTGACATATAGTTTACTATGGCAACATTGAGCGACACAGCGACTCTAAATGACATCACAAGTTGAAGTCACATGCTCGAGTCGCTTTAACCTAATGTGGCCACATTATCAAGTACCCCACATTGGGTAGGCCTTAGACCTACCAAATCTAGATATAAATCGGTATAATTCTTTTGAAAGAACTTTTCAACCATTATTATTGCAAAATGATTTATGTTGTGTGAGAGATTGTGGAGAGTAGAAGTTAGAATATATTAAATCAGGAGTACCTACCCTGCATAAAACAATGAAAAAGTAGTGCGTTCTGAGCATGCCATCACTGATCTATTGTGATGCCCACTTGACCTATATTTCATTTCTTAAACCCGTTCTAGGAACTTCAAGATCGTCAAGGGAGTGATTTGTTGTATAATTTCACACGGAAACATCATAATTTGTCGTCCTAAATGGATACTTCTGTTAAACATGAGTGGCCCGCAGCTGCAAGTATGTGGATTGCGGCTTCCTCTGCCTCTTAGCAGAATCTACAATATGCCTCTTGGCTTAAAGTAACAAAAAGTATTAAGCAGTACCTTGCACATTCCCCGGTGTGTGAGGAGTGAGCGGCGTGGCCGGTGAAGGTCGCGGCTGCGGTCGCAGCTGGCGCACCAACAACGTACTCAGCGCTCTGTTCTGAGCTTCCAGCTCGCGGACACGAGCGCGGGCGCAGCCCAGCTCTTCGCGCACACTCTGGAAATTAATACTGCCAGTGAGGAATTTGCCCATCAAAACTGTACATTGTCACTTGTCACGGATGAGATTGGCAAGCTATTGCTTTAAGATATTATGGAACGGCTAAGTTCTGTGTACAAAGCGCCTCAGAAAGAAGATCTCTCGAATTTAGCACAATATTACTCTTATTATTTTGAAGTTCTCTAGGAAATCCAAGAATATAGAGAAAAGCTAAAAATTATCGATAAAATCAAGTTTATTTGCGCACGGTCTTTTCTATATTACCTATGTTTCTTAGGTCTAGGGACCTAAGAAACATAGAGTTTTAATATCCAAACTTTTTCTTAATGTAATTTTCACCATAATTAACAGATGTCCTTTAAAATCTTCGGTGAAGCATCTCAAAGAGTTTCCCTAATCTATTTTAATTTCGTTTCTCTACGAAGCTCGCGTACATTTTAATTATGCTTCATTAGATAAATTAAATTCATCCGAGGTAATTGACGGGCCGTAATTATGAGGGGTAAATATATCCGAGGATGGCAATACTACGCGAACGTGAAACTCAGTGTTGCCAACTTTTGAAAGGCTCCCGAAATCGATGCGAAGATACGCGTCGGCCAAGTTTATTAAAAGATTTCCCGTGAAGTTTGCGGGTAAATTTTAAATTTAATTAGGCGAAATATAAATTAATAAAGTTGGCAGTACATTGAAGTGGTTTTAAGTCGAGACGGGAGGTTTATTTAGGAGTTAGATAACAAATTATGAAAGTGGCATTGGAACGGATGTACTCTCCGGTGAAAAATTAACAATTTATATAATTTCTCCGTCTCTCTCGTAATGTCATTTTGTTGCCAGAATACCCATATAATAAACAAGATTGTTTGTCTTTTTGAAGCTTTTTGAATTATTCTAAAACGAAAATTGTATGAATAGATATGATTTATTTATTGCCGGTTTTCGTTAATATTTAATGCTCGATTAACTTGTAAACCAAACTTTCTTTATAAGTGCTAGGGACATACAGACATACTATGATATAGATATGATTTTGAAGCATAATGCGCCTTACTTCCTTGGAACCTATACATGCCGGTTTACTTTGAAACTTAAGACGCTCATTAAGGGCTCTCAATCAAACATCTCATGTAAGTATACCGTGTACCAATAATCTCATAAGGGTGATCTTTCATCATTCAAACGGCGCCGTCTTCCACTCTCTAATTACTGGAGATAATTTGCCGTCATCTCACACATATGGCGTCTTATGATAGACTGATGTGATGACAGTATGGGTATTTTGGGTTTAAAATTTATTTTTTTACACAATAAAATAGATATAAGTAGAAGGTAGGCTCTTGTAGAAGAAGATATATTTTGTTCTAGTGCCAATTCATCAATGTCGCCCTCAATATCCCTATATAGAAGTCTATACAATATAATACAATACTCTTTATTGGGACAAAAAATAACAAAATAAATAAATAAATAAATATTTCAGGACGTTTTACACAGCGCCACCTAACCCCAAACTAAGCAACTTAATGCTTGTAATATGGTGGTTAGGATAACGGATTTAATACTTATATACTTTTCTTTTGTAAATACATACTTATAATAGATATTTATTATTATTATTATTATTTCATAATAGATATTTATTTATTTAACCACCCAGACCAGAAACAAATACCTGTGGATCACACAAACATTTGTCCCATGCAGGAATCGAACCCGCAACCTTCTGCGTTGCAGGCGGGTATTAGCCCACCGCGCCACAGAGGTCGTCAAAATAGACTTAAAACTAATTAAAGTACTAATTTTAATGGTCTATTTACAAAATAAATATTTTAACATGAATTATACTACATCTAAGTTCATACTAAGTCTGTTGAAAAATATATATATCTATAAAATATACATCAAAATCGGTTAAGGAGGTCGTCTAGGTGGGTACCCCAACAGTGCCAGTTATTCTACCGCCTGAGCAGTGATGTGCAAACATTACTGTGCTTCGGTAGGAGGGCACTGTAGCTAGTGAAATTACTGGGCTAAAGAGTCTTAACATCATAATATGACTCTTGAGTAAGAAGCGTTGGTGCAGTGGACCTAGAATTGCACATCTTTGTAAAATTCTGGGTAGCACTGTACTTATTATGGGCAGCGTTATCTCTTAACATCAGGAGAGCGTCTCGCTCGTCTTCTTACTTCTCCACATAAAAAAAAAAAAAAAAAGTTTTTTAAAATTCATTATAAGTTAACCTTTGATCAAGATCTCGCTTGATCTTAAGCAATGATGCGGCCGAAGGTTGTAGCTGACGGAACCTAGAAGGCGGGAATCCTTCCCTTCATTAAACGTCGAGCCGGAAAACAGGGTTTTGTTCAGCAGGTGGTAAATGGGAGACCTACCTCCTGCCTACCGCAAAAAAGATAAACACTGATACACGAGACAGGTAGGTATGTATGTATATTAGAATATCTATGACGTTGCGAAATTCGAGGATGGCATTATTATTAAACTAAATCGAAAAGAAGTTCTTCGGTAACTTCACTGAAAGAGCTTGAAATATATATATAGATCACTGAAAGGAAAAAACGTGTTCTACCCGCTATCCCTTCTGGCGTAGGTAAAGCATTGACGAAAACGACCCTTACTGTCGTTATAATCGCTATGAAAACAGCCCGAGCCGTAATATGATTCCCGCGGAGTATGCAATACTGGCGTAAGAGGGATGAACATAAAGCTTATTGATTGACATTAATTGCTCCGATAATTGCAGGTCGCAGGTGCTTCAGGAAGCGCGATTATGATGGAAGGTGAATCTTTGATGATGTCTTAATATACAGGGTACTTCCTTACCTGAAATATTTCTACATACGTACATTTTGACAAAAGTAGGTTATTTTAGTTGAATGGTTATAGATAAAATGTACAAAAACAACTTAAAAAACTAAAATGATAATATAAATTCTATGTTACAATTGGCGGTCTTATCGCTAATAGCGATCTCTTCAAGACAACCATGCAGGCTATACACGAGTAAGAAGATTAATAATCTTTATTGAGATTGAAGTGTTATAAATACCTAACTAATTAGTATTAGTGATTTTTCAGTATGTTTCAGGTTCAGGTTTTCCTCGTTATCGTACTATTGCTGCTATTGGTGCTATTGATAAGACCACGATCGCAAAGATAATTTTGCGTTGGGTGTGGGACCCACACTGTGGGTATGCCAATAATGCAGTTGTATTGGAACTGGAACCCAGATTTTAAGAAGATTTACGAAACTCCATTTTGCGTTTGTCATTTAGACATACATATTAATTGTGGGGGTCGTAAATAATAACTTCGGTTCTTCAATAATAGTGGACTGTATTTCGTTTTCTTCTTAGGTGTATATATAATACAATATACAATTCAAGCGAAGTCGTAGAGCGTAACAATATTTTTGGCCGGGCACCTTAGGCACTCCCTACCCTTACCGGATAGAGAGCACCTAATTTTTACACAAAATTTCACAAATCTTTCTCTAATTTTCACTATGGGCCCGGCACATTTTCGACTATAACTTTTTCATACATAGCTCGATTTTAGTCTACATAATCTTAAAATCTAGCTTACGACATTATCTATTACCATGTATTACATAATCTTTACTTATTCTTTTACATAATCTACAATAAGCAAAAACATCACAAAAAGTTACACAAGGAGTTTACACAGGTACAAAAAAGAAGGAATATTTATTTACAAGGCTCGTCGATCCGCAACATACTCCCCCTGGCGTAGATTATCGCAGCCATCATTAAAAGGGAGGACGATGAGCCGTCTCACTGGTCGTCTAAATATTCCACCCCGTGTTCGCACATCCGCACTCCTCACCACACCATCAGGTCCGCAATAAACGGTCTCTACCTGTCCACGAGGCCACACACCACGTGGTAATAGCCCATCCGCTATGATCACTACGTCACCTTTTTCAATATTACGTAGCGGTTTTCTAATGTCACCTCTCGGAGTTAATGTAGGTACGTATTCTTTTACCCATCGCGTCCAGAATGCGTTCGCAATGGCTTGCGACGTTCTCCACGCTCTTCTATCTGCGATATCACATTTTCCGACTATAGGTGACCCAAGCGCGGTACCCAGTAAAAAGTGATTGGGGGTCAATGCCTCCGGGTATTCTTCACATACTGATACGTGGGTCAATGGCCGCGAGTTGATCGTTTGTTCGATCTCGATCAAAGCGGTGTTGAGCACTTCTTCTTTCGGTGCTTTTTCAGAGAGAGATAGCGATAGCGCACTCTTTACACTTCTTATCATTCGTTCCCAGGCACCGCCTTGATTAGGGGCCCCGGGGTCAATGTACTTCCACTCTATACGTTTCGTGAGTGCGAAGTCTTGCAGCTGTGGTAACCATTCTTGGTAAGCCTTGTTCATTTCAACTTCACTGCCGTGAAAATTTGTAGCGTTGTCGCTGTAAAGAGTAGCCGGGAACCCTCTTCTTGCTGCCATTCGGCGGATAGCCATAATAGCCGAATCGATGTTTAGGCTTGCTAACGTTTCCAAATGTACTGCTCTTGTTACTAAGCACGTAAATAGTAAGCCCCACCGTTTTTCTCTTCGGCGTCCTATTGCTACCCACATAGGGCCGAATCCGTCCAATCCGCAGCGTGAAAACGGGCGTGTGTACGCGTCCAGTCGCTCCTTAGGTAAGTCTCCCTTGACTGGTAATCCAGGCGGCCTTCTTTTGATGCTACACAGGTTACACTCGCTTACAATTTTTCTCACGGTCGGGCGTAGACAGAGAACCCAATACTTCTGTCTCATGTTATTTACGAGGTGTTCGCGCCCTATATGTCCGTTCTGGACGTGCTCTCGTTTTATGAGTAAGCGAGTCAGTAAATGTTTCCCGTCGAGTATTGCAGGCTTTTTCATTTCTACAGGTACTGGCGCCGCGTTTATCCTACCTCGCAAGCGCAGTATTCCATTTTCATATTCTGGATCTAATTTTGCTAATCGACTCGATCTGTCGACAGTTTTTCCTTCCTGTAGTCTTGCTATCTCGGCGTGAAACGACTCTGACTGAGCTTGTTTTATTAACAAACTTTCGCTTCTCCTTAATCGCTCAATATCGGTTTCACCTTGTCTTATTTTTCTGCACTTGTCGCAAAAATATAAGACTTTCATTAGAGTTCGTAGTAAGCGCTCGTATGATGAAAATCGGTCGAACTCGATGAGTGGTGCTTTCTCTGTCGTTCTCGTAGTCAGCACTTCTACCTCATCTGTGACCTCGATTTTTTCCTGAGGCCAACATTCTTCCGGCTCTCGCAAAAAGGGCGGTCCTACGAACCATCGATCGGTACTTTTAAGTTGAGTGTTGCCGGCTCGCGTAGCGTCATCGGCTACGTTATGTGCGGTGGGGACCCACCTCCACTCGTTAACAGCTGTGAGCTCGGCGACCTCACCTAGTCGGTGTGCGACATACGGAGCGTAGCGTGTGGAATCGTTCCTTATCCAATGAAGCGCTGTTTTCGAGTCGCTCCAGTACACGACGCTTCCTTCGTACTCGTGTTCCTTTTTTATCTCGGTTGCTAGCCGGGCACCTATTAGGCACGCTTGTAGTTCCATGCGCGGAATACTTTGTGGCTTCATCGGTGCCACTTTTGCCTTACCGGCTACTAAAACGAGATGTACTCTTCCATCTTCGTACTTGTATCGCCAGTACGCCGCCGCGGCGTATGCTTGTTCGCTGGCGTCTACGAAGACATGTAGCTGTCGTTCTACAGCTGGTTCCGGGCTATAACATCTGGGAATTCGTAGCTTTTCGATGTACTCGAGATCGTGAATCCACTCGGCGAAACTTTCGGCTTCTTCGGGCGGGAGAGGGTCGTCCCACGCCAATGCGTGACGCCACAAGCTTTGCAGCATCACTTTGGCCGTAATCACGTAGGGCGATATCTGTCCCGCAGGGTCGAATACTGACATAACGGCGCCGAGCGCTTCTCTCTTTGTCGGTATGCGCTGTCCTGCTCGCACGTCTGGCGGTATTCGTGGCATGTTCGTGTTGAAGGCGAATTCGTCCGAAGTGGCGATCCATTTAAGTCCCAGTGTTTTGCCGTACTCGGTTTCGTTCGTACCGAGTTCCTTTGGAGTAGTAGCGCGATCGGCGTTATCTACTCCCCCTAGTAACGCAAGTCGGTTCGAACTCCATCCAGCGAGCTCGAAACCGGCTTTTTTATGGACGGCGATGACTTGCTCCATCGTTTTAGCTGCAGTTTCTTCATCGTCGAAACTCTGCAGCCAGTCGTCCATATAATGACATCGCGTTATAGGTATATATGCTAGCGGGTGCGTGTCGCGATGATCGGCAGCGTTTTTGTTCCGTACGCTATGTGCCAAAAATGGCGAGCTGCGAGCGCCGAAGATCATTGACGTCATAACATAGGTATCCGGGGGGCGGGTTCGTTCTTCACCTCGCCACAGGAAATGTTGCGCCACTCTATCTTCTTTCCTTATCTTCACTCGCAGGAACATTTCACGTACGTCAGCTGTTATCGCGATCGGTCGCTCTCGGAAGCGATATAATACTCCGTTCAGGTTACATAACAAGTCGGGTCCGTCTAGGAGTGCGTCGTTCATGCAAACTCCATTTGATTTTGCGGCAGAGTCGAAAACCAGGCGGGTTTTACCCGGCTTGTTCGGGTTTGTCACTGCGAAGTGTGGTAGGTACCACATTTTATCGTCTCCGCTGTGATCGTGTTCACATTTAGTCGCGTAACCTTTCTCGACTAATTTGTTTATTTCGTTCGAGTATGCCACTTTAAACTCGGGCGATTTGTCCATTTTTCGCTCGATACTTTTCAAACGTCGCAGTGACATATCGTAACTCGGTGGTAGGTGTACATCATCGGTGCGCCACGGTAATCCCACTTCGAACCGGTTCTCCACTCTTGTCGCCGTGCGATTAAAAATTTCAACCGCTCGTTCGTTCTCGGCGACTGGTTTCGGCTTTTTTGAGATTCCTATAGAGTCCAACTCGAAGTGCGTTCTCACTAGGTCGTGCAGCTCGTCGTCCCGTTCTTGTAACGTACGAACATGCAAGACCCGCTCGTCGCTGGAAACTATAGCGCTGTGTGGGGTACTCCCGTGTATCACCCATCCAAGTTTAGTTAGAGACGCGGCTGGTTGTGTTCTCTTGCCAGTCAACAACTTTCTCGATACTATCAAGTGCCAATTGTCGGCTCCAATCAAGACCCGAGGCTTCACGTCGGCGTAGCATAAGTCGTTGTCGTGCAGACTTCGTAGATGTCGATGGTCGAGTAGTTCGCGCCCGACAGACTGACTGCCTAGCTCGAGCTGTCGCACGGTGCGCGCTTTGATGTTATAGTACTCGCTTTGATGTCTGCCTTTGATCGCGACGTCGACGGCTCTGCTACTTGCCTCTCTCTGGCTTGACGTGACTCCGTGAATATTCAGCGGTCTTGATGGTCCTTGCGCCCCGATCCGGGCGGCTATGTCGTCGTCGATAAGGCTAATTGTAGAACCCTCGTCCATTAATCCGTAAGTCTCTATTTCACCGGCGGGTCCTTTGATCGTAATCGGGCACACCTTGAGTAAAACTCCGTGGGGTGTGTGTACTCTCGCAGACGCGGTGATGGCAGAGTCTTCTTGCGGTGATGATGATGAAACCCTCTTTGTGTGGAGTAATGAGTGATGAGGCATTCTACATTCTTCTATTCCACATTTTTTAGCCTTACATGCGAAGCGACGATGTTTGTTGTTGAGGCAAACAAAACATATCTTTGTCTCTTTCGCCCATTGCCATCTCTCTTGCACACTCATTTCTTTGAGCTTTTTGCACTGTGGCGTGGGATGTTCGGAACCACAACAATGACACACGTTCTTGCTCTGTGTGTTACCGTTCTCAGTTGTGGTGTAAACTTTAGCGTTCGTTGTTCGTTGCGATGTTTTCTGCGTTTTCGTGTCTTTGTTCGCCGTATGCGATGCTGTCGTGTAGCAGTGACGTACCGCACGATCCGCTTCTCTCATGAAGAAGCGCGATAACGTCACGATCTCAGACTCGTCCGGGAATCCATGATCTTCTGCATAATCGCACCAACGGGATCGCAAATGTTCACTCATCTTCTCAGTGATGTGGCGAACTAACATTGGGTTTTTCAGGTACCCCTTCTTATCAAGACACGAAACGACAGTTACGATGTTTTGCAACTTAATTGCAAACACGTTCAGATCTGCCGCGGTCGTTCCTATACGCGGCAGTTTCCTTAGCTCTTCTAAGGCTTGATCGATAATGATCTCTGGCTGTCCGTAACGCTGTTCTAGCGTTGCCATAATCGCGGACGGCTCCGTCGCTGTGTATAATAGCGCGACTACACACTGTCGGGCTTCTCCTTTTATACACGAGCGTAGACGGGCGAGATTTTCGATCGGCGGTATGTTGTAGACCGTAGTCGCTTCATTGACGGCCGCTTTGAACGGAAGCCACTCCCCCGGTGCGCCGCTGAACGGCGGTAGGTCTGGTGGTTTTCTGCTTCGGTTCCCTCGGGCCATCTTCTCTAAAGCTTCGGCTAATCGGTCAATCCCTCTATCATGGGACGGGGCGCGGTAAGGCGACGACTCGTTCCGCGTTGCCTTGTACGTTGCACGGTTCGGTGCGATAGTGACTCGTTCTGTCTCTCTCGCACGTTCCGTGCGCTCACGTGGGCGCGCTGCTTCTTCGGTGTCGGTCGTTTGTACGCGATTAATCCAATCGCTAACTCGCTTGCTATTCTCAGCTATGTCTTGATCACGCAGACTTCCGCGTTCCGATTCCTCTTCGTGAATCGCGTCAATGTCTGCTGCTAACCTCTTTATCAGCTCGGCTTGAATCTGTAGTTCCTTCCGCTGTACGTCCGCCATCAGCTCGGCGGCTTCCAATTCAGCTCTACGGATCCTTGCACTGGCGCTGACCGTCGATCGGACGGAAGGGGCGCGGCTCGGCGGCTTGTCCAACGTGGTGGTAGGTGGTGGTGCGGGGCGCGGAATGTACGCGGGTGCGGGGTTTGTAGACGGTGATGCCGGGTAATCCTCGTAGACACGTAGCTCGTTACCGTCTCGTTCGTCGACGGCGGCTTTGCTGCGTGTAGTCGGCATCTTCGGCTCTTGTGTGCCCCTAACGGCCCTACCTCCCTAAATGTCCCTACCTCCCTAACGTCCCTAACAGACCCGCAGGAGGGCCCGGCCCGGTTTAAAGGCCGGGATACGCTCCCTTGGGGATGGAAAAGGGGGACGGGAGAGGGGGGACTTACCCGGCAGAGGAAGTATGCACAGAACGAGGTGCTCGGCGGGAGGGGGGAATGTCCTCCCGCTTCAGCAGTGCCTACAGTCCGGCCCTCGTCTGTACACACCCGTACCGGCGTAAGAACACTGTTCGGTGGTCTTGCCCACCGGTAGCGCCGTGTCAAGCAACTACTCCACCAATATAGGCGTTGGACCTGTCTCCGTCGCCCTTTGTCACCGTTAGGTGGCTAAGGAGCACAGGCCGCGGACGAACCGCGTTATTGTTGTTGATAGCGAGTCTTCGTATTCGTAGACCGACGGTGGGTCCTGGGACGTCCTCTCGTACCCGGCGCGCCTTTGGGCGTTCTTGAAGTGCCTCTTGTGGCCTCTTCACCATAAGGCGCCGGTTGACGACTCAGGAACCTCGTTCGGGGTTGGGGTACCGTATTTAATGTAACACGGTACCAAAGCGACGCTCGACGCTTGCTTGATGCCGCCCGCTGTCGCCTCGTTGACAAGCGGCGCGGTACAGTTGCAGAAGGTCGTCCGCTGTCCCCAGGTTGACAGGCGTACGATGCAGATGCAGATGGTCGTCCGCTGTCCCCAGGTTGACAAGCGTAACGATGCAAATGTGGGTGACCGCCCGCTGTCCCCAAGTTGACAAGCGGAACGGCTGATGCTGGAGTAATCCGGCGTCGATGGACCACGTTGTGGGGGTCGTAAATAATAACTTCGGTTCTTCAATAATAGTGGACTGTATTTCGTTTTCTTCTTAGGTGTATATATAATACAATATACAATTCAAGCGAAGTCGTAGAGCGTAACAATATTTTTGGCCGGGCACCTTAGGCACTCCCTACCCTTACCGGATAGAGAGCACCTAATTTTTACACAAAATTTCACAAATCTTTCTCTAATTTTCACTATGGGCCCGGCACATTTTCGACTATAACTTTTTCATACATAGCTCGATTTTAGTCTACATAATCTTAAAATCTAGCTTACGACATTATCTATTACCATGTATTACATAATCTTTACTTATTCTTTTACATAATCTACAATAAGCAAAAACATGGCAAAAATACGCGTTCGCGCGGTTTTTATATGTACTTGTCTCGCTCTAACATATTGCTGTCTTTTTCTAGCAATTTGGCGATTACATATTCTCATTCAAGTACAAATATTCGTTTACAATAAGTTTATTTACGCGTATTCAAGAAGTAAATAAACCATGACAAATTTTACATAACAACAAATCAAATTAGCAAAACAAAAATAAAGAGTTTACATAATCAAGTTATCAAATTTAAGTTCTTAAGCTAACACGAAATCTATACATAATATGTGCAATAAATGCGACTAAAGCTACGGGAGTTTACACAGGTACAAAAAAGAAGGAATATTTATTTACAAGGCTCGTCGATCCGCAACATTAATAATATACTTATGTTGAAATACTTTGTGAATAGGGATGTTGACTAATTTTTGGAATTGCTTTTATATGATAGATAGACCCATTTCATACACGAATATCATATTTTTATGCAAAAATATACGAAAATTCAATTTAAAAATACGTAAATAAAAATGATTTTTTGAATGCCGCCTAAAACGTTCCGAACTGTCATCTGACAGCGCGTGACGTCACACCACTGGCCTGTACTTACGTTTCCTACGCAATATTCCTGATTTCGACAAATTTTAATTATTCATTACTTAAAAACCACTGAACCGATTTTGATGCAACTTATACTGTGCCCTTAGTTGGTCCATACTTAAACCATAAATAAAGTCGATAACTAAAATGTCTCTCTGAAAATATAAGATCCATTTTGGTTATTGACTTTTTTTTGCTTAAATTCGGACCAACTTAGGGCACCGTATAAGTTGCATCAAAATCGGTTCAGTGGTTTTTAAGTTATGAATAATTAGAATGTGTTGAAATCAGGAACATTTCATAGGAAGCGTAAGTCCCGCTGACTGCGTGCGGTGCGGTGCGTGCCAGTGGTGTGACGTCACGCGCTCTGATTGGCGTTCGCATTCGCGTAAGAATAAGTAAAAATTATTGAAATTAAAATTGATTTTATTTAATTTTGGCTTGTGAATAGATCCTTAAAATGTGATTATAGGTTTTTAAATACTGTCTTTTATGTGAAAAACATAAGTTTATATGAATTCATAACATGTGTCAACATCCCTATTAGATACCTGTAGTTCCTTCCTTTAGAAAATCGTCATTGTTCAAACCAAACTCAGCTTGACGAACAACGACCTACTTCCATTCTAACTGAACAAGTAATTTGAACCTGTCTCTGACAGAAGGCGTATTCAAACAAAGTTGGCTCCAAAACTACGCGGATTTAAACGCAAACACTCGCGTTATCGGCCAGATTATGCCCAGATTATAGTGGGCCTGGCCTTCTGAAATTATTACGGTGCCAGCTAAGGCCGAAATGTCCCATTTCATGCAATTTATGTGCGAATGTACCGCCGGGTAATCCGACAGCGCGGGGAATGGCAGCGTTGTAATTATGAGAAAACAATTTCCTGCTGCATCTTAATGCGGAGGATTAAGAGATAAACACTCCAGAGTTTTTTATTGGTTCGAGTTCAGCGGTGGCCGGCCGAGTATTTTGTCATGGAGTTGATTTAGCGCGGTTTTAAAGCTGGTGCTGGTATTGCATGCTGATTCGTTTTGAGCAAGAAATGTTGTTTGGTTGGGAAACCGAAACCGATAATGCTTTTAGTTGATACCCATTAATTTAGTGGTCTGATATCGTGCAATGTTTATTCTAGTTTGTTGCCAAATTGTTTGCTAATTGCCGACAGTCCTGACGCTCTTTTTTGTCGTGTTAAGACTTCTTTACCTTCTGTAATGTTCGCTCTATTTGCTGGGTGACATCGTCGGGTCTCTTCTTGTGGTCGCCGCTGAGCCCGACCTATAAAGCTGACAGAAAAGATATCAGCTGACATTTCTATCGCGTCAAAACTTCCTTACCTTCTGTGTAAGCAATGCTCGCACAACTTGCTGGGCGACATCGTCGAGTCTCTTTTCATGGTCGCCACCAAGACCGACCGATAAAGCTGACAGCTGCCCCCGGAGCCGCTCGTTCTCTGCCGTCAACGATGTCAGCTGACTTTGGTAGTGCGCCGCTGATGACTGTAAATAAAGAGATAAAGTATTTTAGAATATTTGACGATCTCTGATAGTTACATTGTGTGAAAGATGGACGAAATAAAATGACGAGAAAGAACTGGACTGGCTTGCCACCCGCTGAGTAAACACTGTGAATAGGTAGGTGGCACCTCTGTTGTTCATCGAGAGCTTGAAAAGAAAATGATTTATTTTCAGAACTTATTAGTCAGAATTCAGAATTATAACTAAGGTGTTAATGCCAATATTTTCCTGTAAAAATCTGCCAGTAGAGATAAAGACGTACACATATTTATATTGCTTGCAATGTTTTTGGTCCAACATAACTACTTATTATTGTAATTGGACCAATCAGAAGTTATAGCGATAAAAATACTGACAAAATTTACATCTTTAAGGCTCTTAAAATACACCTAAACAAATTAATAGCTCCAGCTCCAGATAAAAAAATAATTGAAAAGGTACCAGAAAATTCACCTTCCCTTTTATTTGTAAATGAAACCCGTCCCGAACACACGTGTCATCGTAAACCCATTGAAAAAGGCCCTAAAAGGGCGCATCATTCACACTCTTAATTAAACGCTCCACGTCTCAATAAAAGCAAAACCAGTATAATTGGACCTAGAACTACAAAGTAAAGCAGAGAAATCAGGGATCAACTAAAGCACTAATTAGTTAGGAATAAGCTCGTATGTGATCCTACTAATTTTTAATTAATAAATATTATTAGTTCGTTCCGTCGCTAAATCGTATGTCATATACCCCTTCGACGAGCCACGACGAGTGCCTTCTACGAGTATTTAGGAAAGGGGTATTTTTATAATTAGTCGTTTTTTTTACGTGAAGAAGTAAGAAGAAGAGCAAAACGCGCTCCTGATGTTAAGATATAACGCTGCCCATAATCAGTACAATGATGTGCAATTCTAGGTGCACTACACCAACGCTTCTTACTCAAAAGTCATAAGATATTAAGATTCTTTAGCCCAGTAATTTCACTAGCTACGGAAGCATAGTAATGTTTGCACATTACTGCTCAGACGGTAGAATAACTGGCACTGTAGGGGTACCCACCTAAACGACCTCCTGCAAAAAAAGTCTTCCCCCGGTCATAGGTATTATATTTGTTTATCAGTAAAATAATTATTTTATGTTAGCTCCACTTGCAACTTACATTGCCTCGTAATGTGTCAAACAAAACGAATTGTCAAAATCATTTTGAAAGGAAATTTCACACTGCGAAGATTTGAGCGCGGGCTTTAGTATGTATTATCTATGGGCTTTAGTAAAGCATTGGTAGAGTTGGGGGAGATTTATGTCACTTTTTAAGATAAGTTCAAAATCCATGTTTAAAGTGCAAAGCAAACCTTATACGTTAATAAAAAAACAGAAAGAAAATTTTACCAATAAACAGGTAGGCGGTAGGTAACAAAAATATATAAAATCCTTTTCAGCAAACAGTTTCCTTATAAACTTACTACATTATGCACCTAACGACGGACCATATATTTTGATTACCAATTGAAAACAAAGAGATCTGTTTGTCCGTCTGTCTGAATAACCGTTGATATAGTGATTGGGGGAGGCGTTCAATTTGGCCAGTGCTTTTACAGGTGGCCCGCTCGTTCGGAAATGTAATAGAGACTTTTTAATTTCCTTTTTGAGTGTCGCGCTCGCAGTTAAACAAAGGGGTGGGTTTTATTCTTCTTTTATTGCGTTTCTATAATTAGCAGGTGTATTTTTGTGTAGGTTGGCTGGAATGAAAAAATTACTGACTTTTCATGACAACCATATTCAATATATTAAGTAGTTTAAGTTTCGATGTGTTGATACTTTTGAGTTTTAGTTGAGAGTCGAGAGATGGGCAATTTCCACATGGAAATAGGAGCATGGTACCTACAAATTTAAAAGGAAATGAAGAAACGCAGCCTCCTTTGATTTCTCACCCCAACTTAGTAAGTATACCTAAGTATATTAAAATTCTTTTATTTTAATTTTAATTCTTTGAAATTTAAAGAAAGAATGAAGATATAAATTATACAAACAACATCACTTATCTACGTTCTTATAAGCCCGAAAGTTTGTATGTATGGAAGTGTGGATAATTATTACTCTTCCATGCCTAAACAGCTGAACGATTGAGCTGTAAATATTATTTGCACATACAAGTAGGTTGCACGCAGTTTCATAATCTCAAACAATACAAAACGACGAAGATTTTTAGAATGAGATTTTTTCCATGAAGTGAAGCGCGAGAGCAAAGAAGGGTAATGAAAAAAGCCACCAAAATGCAACCCTTTAGAACTAACCCGCGGTTACCGCACCCCATATATAATTAAAACTGTTGATTGACGTGCAATCAGATAGATACCTATTTACTAACCCGATACGACCGCCCCCGCAGACATTTAATTGTGGATTTAATTTATATTTCGCATTTCCGCACCGCAGATGTTCGCTGGGGTCGCAATAAATGAGCTATATGTATTAATTTTATTGTAGGAATTGTTTTATCAATTAATTACTTTTGGTCTATGACATTTATTTATTAAAAACAAACACGCTGAATCGTAGCTTATGTATTATTTCAGGGGGGGGGGGGGGGTTTCTGTAGTCTTCTTAAACTACGATATAGTTGAAATTTCATATATTTTACAAACAAATTTCTACGACGTTGAAAGATGGAGCCTATATTATGAGGTCAGGGTCTGAGCTGAGCGATAAGACCGCCAAATGTAAACTTTTTACCTTTTTTTATGTATTTGATGTGAGTTTGTTTGTAATTATTGTGTTATATAAAGAGTTTTCAAACTTAGAAAAAAACTTCGTCTTCTTTTTCTCATTAACACCACATAGGTAAACCTAAATAAATATTAAACTGAATAAATATTATAATTTATTACATCATTATGTTAAAAGCTAGTCAATCCAATAAAATTGCAAATCACTGTTTATAAATATTGAGTAAGTTAATATTCTTCATCATTCAGAATTAATGTTCAGTAAAATGACCCATTAATCTTATAGCAATACTCAACTAAGCATTTAATAGAACAATTAGTTAAATGACATGGTACTTTTAGCGCGTGGCCAAAACCGGAACTATATTATTTACTTAGTAATTTGCGACTACAGCGCCGATCTGTCATAGAGCTACATCTAAAGAGCCTTGTTTTGTTGTTAGCAAAATTGACTTGTCATGGTCAGTCATCGGTTTTGGAAGTTCATTTGTTTTAGATTATATCGAAAAAAGCTAATATAACTGTAATGAGAAAATTAACGCACACTTACAGTTCAAAAAGTAAAAAAATATTGAATTGAACACATTGAATGCCACTGACCCCCACTTAGCGTGTTTTTCAAGATTTTCACGAGAAGCCTAATAGGTTATTAGATTTCTAAATATCCTGGTTCTCTGGAAACTCTAGTTTCGAGCCTCAGCTTTATCTAAGTGAAGTAAGTATTTATGTATTTTTTTGTTTTTATAACCTTTCCGATAATATTCTCTTTGACTACCTACTTTCTTTTCGTATAAGACCTTATTCCCCCAAAATCACTACAATAACAAAGCTATGCATCAATGCGACTTAAAACCTGCCGAAAGCTGTACAACCCCAGTCACTTTCATTAGTGATTACATTACCGGCATAAGTAGAATTAACCGTGCGAGTGTGTCATTAATCATGGCCTGCAGTGTACGAATACATCATTAGTTTATGCGTTTGCTTGGTCACGCGCGCGGTCGTGGGTTTTCGTCAAAATTGCTTGTGAAAAATTGTGTTGAAAAATGTGGCCCGAATATTTTTTTATATTTTCTTTATTAGGTATATTAATTTTTAAATTATTTCAAAACAGAAGGTTTTTAATTTGTTGGAATCTTTATATTTTATGAATCGGTATATATTATGTCATGCGTACATATTATATATACCGATTTCGCGGCAAAACAATAATAAATTATAATATGTATATCTATGGACTCGTGGAATATTTAGAGTAAAGTTAAATGTTTTTGATCTCAAAAACATTCTCTATCTAGGGATGCCTGATTTTAATCGATATTTTGAAATGTCGATTGCACTGCCACGGATACGATATACGGTTTTCTTTCAATCATAATGATCATCTTTTAGAATAAATTGTACTACTATAATAATTATAATCGAATCGAAACAGGGAGCGTATTCGCACGCATAATTTTTTTTGGCCTAATTTTGTTTGGCCGAAAATGTTCCGCATAACTTTTTTTTGCCTAAACATAATTTGCCATAATTATTTTGATACATAATTATTTTTTGTCATAACTGTCAGTTGCCCTAACATTTTCTAGCATAAATTTGTAAAGCATAAATTTGTGTGTCATAATATAAGTACGCATAATTTTCTTAGTCCTAATTTATTTTGGCCGAAAATTTATCGCATAACTTTTTTGGGCATAATCATAATTTCACATAATTATATTAAGGCATAAAACTAATATTATATGTATATGGAGACATTTAGGAAAGCAATTTATAGCACCCAAAGAGATTGACTGTCGCAAAGTCGACTCGAATAGGTTAGGTTAGGTTTGAACAGTGTCCACAGTGCCACGGCAGCGGTCAGCAAAGTGCCAAAAATGACCCCTCACTTTTTAATTTAGAGAGAGGATTATAGAGGAGATAAAATTAAACAACCGCAAGAAGCATAGGTTAGATTTTAGGTTAGAACATTGAAATCAATATTTAATTCGTTTCTTTTAGTATTAATAATATTTTGCCGATTTTGATGGTAATATATTATCACTTAGCTAAAAAAATAGGGCCAGTTATTAAAATCTTACTTTGCATGATTTTTGTTTTCCGTCCTAATCATTATTCTGTTGCCTAAAGTGGAATCTTGTAAATATCCATTAATACTATGTAAAAGTACCCTAGTTATAGATAGTAGATGTAAGTTTCCTGAAATTGTAAAATAAAATAATATCATTATGCCGAAAATTATTAGGGCTGAATATTATTATGTCGAAAAATATTAGGGCTGAATAAAATTATGCCGAAAAATATTATGGTAAGAAATTTTATGCGTTAAAACTATATGCGTAACAATTTTAGGCGTTCATATTATTATGCTTAAAAATTTTATGGGTGGAAAATTTAGGCCAAAAAAATTATGCCAAAAAACGTTAGGCGTTTTGAGTTTTAGGCTGAAAAACGTTATGCCACATTAAATTAGGACTCAAAATTTTATGCGAGCCAATATGGACCCATCGAAACAATATTATGTTACCATCTATTACGATGAAAAATTCTAAACACAAATTTTAAATAATAATCCCTATGAGTTTCTTGCTCGTTCTTTTTATAGAGGTGCTTTGTAAACGAGCGGTAGAGTTAAAATTAAAAGTTAAAATATGTAAAATTGACTTGCAAAAGTGCTCCATTGCCTATTTTTGAATAAATTAATTTTGAACTTGAGTTTGATCCAGCAGATCGATTCAAAGCCAAAGATCGGGCCTTTGCTATCATGTCCTCAAAACTATCTTCCATGAGTTTTGAGTTTAAGTTTGATCCAGCAGATTGATTCAAAGCCAAAGATAGGGCGTCCCTCCTTTGACATCATATCCTCAGAACTATCTTACCAGGTATTATCCTAATTATTCATACAGACCCAATATCAGGTGATCAATTATGCACATCAGAAGTGGGATCGTTTAATTGATCGCCCTTCCAATTTGACCGGATTATCTGATCCGGCAGACGAGGCCAGTTCGGGATCGAGGATAGCAATATCTGCCAAAGGGTTGCGTGTTTCCATTGAGCGTTATGATAAAATGTCGTTGGAATATTTATTGTATGTTAACATTCGTATTCGTATATCGTCGTAGTAATATGAAAGTGTATGTTGTACATATTTATGTTGTAGACAAAGATCTTAATCAGGCTTTATTAGTAACGAATAATAACATTGTACATGCAAATCCGCTTTTAAATGGGGAAAACCATCCGTTGAAAGAATTTTTATGCAATATTACCATTCCTAATTAATTAAATCATAGAACACATTCACACACTTTTCTTAATAGATTCGAAAGAATAGAAAATTTCCACATGCTTCTTGAATAACCTTTTTCTATAACCTACCCAAAAAAAAAAAAAACGCAAGCTAAGCAAGTAAGTCGTCCTGTGACCTATAAACCGTGTCGTCTCCAACAATGGGAACTGTATAATTGGTTTCGTTAACAAAACTATGCGGCCTGAGGTTGTTTCGTATGCGGTAACGTTATTATGAAGATACACGGGTAGGAGACCCCAGAATACCTCCTACTTCTTAATACCTCCTACCCCTGAATATCTCCTACTCTTGAATACTTCCTACCCCTGAGAAAAGCGGTTGAAAGCTTTACGTGTATTTATTTCAAACTTTGGTTTTGGAGTTTCATATTGAAACTACATTAAGTATTTACATACTAGAGAATCTTACTTTACAAACAGTGTAATTCTTAGATGGTTTGATAAATTAATTATATTAGAATAGAATACCCTTTATTGCAACCAAAGAAAATAAAAAATTACATATATATATTTTATGGAACTTAATACGATTAGTATTATTAAACATATTGATATTTTGTGTTATAGTTACTAAAATACTAGCATATAATTTTAAATATCAGTTTTTAGATATATCTAGGCTCTACGATAAATGCAGCTGAAAAATTCAGAATATTCTTTGCTATTTTCCCTTTGGATTATTTTAAATTGCACATGCGGCCTATGCCCAGCAGTGGGATATGGAGGAGGATGATGACAATAAATATTTTTAATCATATAAAATAATATATTGTTTGTTTGACGTAAAACAGCGAAACTGCTTACTCACTACAGATCTTCCAACTTCCACGTGTGGAATAATCCCCAGAAAGAGGGTTTAATGAACATTTAGAGTGTTTAGCATACCTTAATCCCCAAAAAGCGAGTTTACAAATAAGTAACCGTGGTACACCCAAACAGAATTAGCGTGCGAGTGTAAATTTGACATGCGCGGTGCCCCGCTGTTGGGGCAGCCTGATGCACCCTCTATCAATAGAGATGAGATGATTAGGTATCGATACAATGATACATTATTTAAATCAGAATAACAACAGGAGGTATTCTACTAATATTATAAACGCGAAATTTTGTAAGAATGTCTGGATGTTTGTTTGTTACTCTTCCACGTCTTGTCGGGTGGACCGATTGAGCTGAAATTTGGTATAGAGATAACATAGATCCTGGAATAACACTCAGGCTATTGTAGAGCGGGAAAAACCGCTAGGCGCAGCTAGTATTAAAATAAAATAATATTATAATATGTTTGCGCTTTTACTTCTTCACGCCTGAACTAGAGAATTGGGGCTAAGAAAATATGCGAAATAAAACAAATTATTCCCATTCGACCGAATATGGTTCATAAAAATCCAACGAATTTAATTTAATTTTAATTTCTCATTTTTGAATTTGATTAAAAAATAACCTATTTTTATTTTTCAACACTTTCAAAAACATCGACAATTTAGAAAATCCACCTGTCTCATCCCCACCGGGTGCCCTCTGTAACTGCGCCCTTGCACTTCGGAAGGGTAAAGCTGAGTTATTGTTTAGAGGGGCGCGGGGGCTTTTAAACCGGGAAACCCCGCCACCGCTGCATGCCCGATTTACAGTTATCCGCCATTTTACGTGGCCATCGGTGATGTGTGGGTGAGGACTGAGGTAGGAGATGACGCGATTTTTAAAATAAACTTTAGAACTAACATAAATGACATAAGTAAATAGAAACTGTCTATTTAGAGATGTCATTATTATGTAAGTAGATGGTATAATATTATTATAAATAAAATTTTCTCCCTTGTTCCCTTCCCTCGGTGTCGTTAGTGTAAAATAAATAAATATTATACAGAATAGATAGGTAAAATAGTACGAAAGATAACGGATAAGAGAAAGAATGGAATGAAAGTACGAATGGCAGTTAATGCGAGAACTGGTATGAATGGTAATAGTGTAGCACAGGCCTCCACTAACAATAACGGAGGTAGGACGATACAAAAATTAAAAAATAAAACTATAGCCTTTGACCAAGATCTCAACACATGACATGATGTTGATGCGTTCGTGGATGGTACCAGAATAAACCAAGAAGGCGGAAGAAATCCCTCCGTGGCTTCACTGAACATGCCGGAACACTTTGTAAAGCCAAAATCTAGGTAAATATTCAAAA
Source organism: Hemithea aestivaria (assembly GCA_947507615.1). Classification (NCBI taxonomy): domain Eukaryota; kingdom Metazoa; phylum Arthropoda; class Insecta; order Lepidoptera; family Geometridae; genus Hemithea; species Hemithea aestivaria. The sequence continues at coordinate 15,849,478 of OX382331.1, forward strand.
GTACAGAATAAACAATTATAAACTACATCTGGCAGCTCAATAAAATTATACTAAAAATCCTGACGTGTACGAAAACGACATGCAATTTAATAGTAGTCCAATTCCATTTACCTTTTATCCCGTTGGAAAAGCTATATTTTTATTCGCAATCTTCTTTCACATGTGCCAAAAATATAGTTAAATGTGTTTAATATGCCCTCTACAATGCGATGCGGCTGTGTGCCATCGTTACAGCCTTTATTACTTTCCGAGTGTTTTTCCTATTGTACTGTCCAAAGGGTTCCCTTCTGTGCTTAATATATCTGATATTATCTATAGATGTAAAGAGATATTATTTGAAAATTAGCAGGGCGCCGGCGATTTTACTCTAAATTTTAACTCCGCAGACTTACATGAAATAGCATTATTAAAAAGAATTCCTGAATTTTGTTCCTGTGAATTTTGTTTTGTTTTGTGTGTTTTGTTTCTGAATTTTGTTTTATTGTTGTTGGCTCTAAGCTACGTAGTTTTAGTAAGAAGCAGGGTTTCATTTTTCCCTTACTATTTCAAGAATTACATACTACATTTACTTTCAGTCACTAAATCAGGAACGCTCATATGTCATTAATTTTACAAAACAGTACCCCTTCACGGGTGCCTAACGAAATTTAGCATGGTCACGTTAAAAAGTGAAATCTTTTTTACCATGGCATGGTTGACTGCACCAAAAATGTTGAAATTTATCACCCAAACGCACCATAAGCAAAGTCAATGTATCGTATTAGTGATGATAAGGAACAAACGTGCCGCGTGGAGACATAAGTATCTCATACGACGTCGTAAGGTGCTATCGGGGCATGTCACTCAGTCGTTTGGGAGTTATTATGGAGGCAATCTGTACGCATTACCGGTGTACGATCCTTGTTTTAAGGCTGTTTGGATATTTGTTGATGATATACGAGCGATCGATCAATAATGTTCCCTAAAAATGCTAAACATATTTTGTTGACAAGCAGATAAATAAATATTGCAGGATATTTCACACATCTAACCCCAAACTAAACATCTCTCTCTAAGCATGCTTGTGTTATGGAGTACCTAATGTATTTCGAGAGACATCAATTAAAATCTGTCTTATCTAAGTAAAATAATTGTGTTATGGGTTAGTTAGTTAGTCATTCAGCTTCGGCGCAATATATTCCATTACTTTATCGTTTAAAAATAACAAACATCCAGGCATTTTCACATTTTTATAAGCAAATTATTGTAAGAACATATTTCGTAGCTGTGTAACTTTGTCAATAATTTCCAATCGATTTGAAGATAACGATTCCTATCTAGGCAACTTGGATCATTAGATTCACTTGTCCTACAAAACTTTGAAAATAAGGAAAACTATAACCGAAACTTCTAGAACTATTTCCATACATTACCACTAGAAAATAGAGGCAAAATACTGTCATTACAGCGTTAAGGAGCGTCACAAAGGCTGTCCTCATTCGTTTAGCGACATTAAACACCACTTATCGGGGAGGGGACTTCGCGATCATTTTTGGATTATGACTGGCCCTCCAGATAGAGGAATTAATTTGTGCTACTACCGATTTATCTTGACCCTTGAAGGTCTGTGATATTGTTTAAAGTTGTGCTGCGGCTAGGATGTTTATAAGGCGCGCGGATGAAATTTGAACTAAACAAGTCAAGTTTGGTTTTATAGATTTAAACTGCTGAAAAAATAAAATATGAAGCTTGTATTAAATGATTAAAATAATTTTTAAATAATAAAAAAAAACTTTTGACCGTGATAACAGAAAGAAGAGCAATTAAGGAACAAGGGTGATATTTATTACAAAGTCCCAACGTATTATTACCTATTTATTTATTTTTATGTGGAGAATTAAGAAGACGAGCAAGACGCTCTCTTGATATTAAGAGATAACGCTCCCCATAATCAGTACAGTGCTTCCCAGAATTTCACAATGGTGTGCAATTCTAGGTGCATTGCACCAACGCTTCTTACTCAAGAGTCATAAGATGTTAAGACTCTTTAGCCCAGTAATTTCACTAGTTACAGTGCCCTCCTACCGAAGCACAGTAATGTTTGCACATGACTGCTCAGGCGGTAAAATAACTGGCACTGTTGAGGTACCACCCACCTAGTCGACCTCCTGCAAAAAACCTCCTCCTTCCTGGAAGTCTACCCCCGGTAAAATTTTGCCCGGTAGATTATCTCAACCATAATATCGGACGACCACTCCGATGTCCTCAACTAAATGAATTTGTATGTGAACTAAATGAATAACACTCACGTTAGTTTCCAAAATCGTAGATATAGTAAACAAAATTAACTTATGGCTTATTGGTTATATATCAAATCTGATTGCTGTTAAAAATCTAAATAATGTGAAAAAATATTACCTCTATTATATGTATAACATAGATAGGAGCCAAAAGATCCTTGTCGTCGGTATCAATGGAGCTCAAACTAGTTTGGTCCGGTCATAACTGGACTTGCTTTGAGGGATTATGGTCTGTTTGTAGGGAGAGGGATGTTTTTGCGTAATTAGTGACGCGGGAACTCGCTGTGATAATGTAGTCGCGGTGTTTTAAGTCGCCTCTACACTGGGTAATTTTGTAAGCTGCCATTAGAAAAGATAAAGATAAGTATTCAGTACAAACTACAAGTAAATCCTACAAGTATTATACTGTGTGTATAACGACAGTATTTTTAGTCGTGTCTTCACTCTCGGCTCTGCTTTAATCAACTTTTTTTGAGGAAAACACATACTATTGAAATTACTGGGCTGAAGAGTTTTAACTCATACATTCTACTTTCGAGAATGATTATAATTGGATGACAGTTGTAATCTTGATATTCTGGAGCCCGCAGGCAGTTAATTGGGTATTTTGCAAACAAATGACGTCTGTTAAACCATTTTTTTTAACTTATTCACTTTTTTGTTCTTTAACTCCGGGATCGGAGTTTTGGCGCTACACGTGGAGATTTGCCAATTTCAAGTTTGTCTATACTTCCTTTAACTTTTTATTTTCAAGTTTTTCTTTCTTTTAACTTTATTTTGTCAAATCACTTGGTTTTAATTTTGGAAATCTTCATCCGACTGTTATTGGTCATTTCTAGTACGTTATCTCTCCTCGTCGAAGGAAATGCGCCCTTAGGTACCTACTTTTGTATTATGTACGCTATATAAGTAGATGTAGCGCACTAATCATTATGTAAAAAGTAAGTATTGTGGGTAACAATAAAGAACGATACTCTTCAAAATGGGGGCCGTAACAATGGTCTGGCTCCAGTTTTGAGTAGCATTATTCAAAAGTGTCAGGGAATGGAGGAATCAAAGCCGTCATTCCGCGTCAGATAATGTAGCGAGTGACGTCACAATCACAATGGGTAACAAAGAAAAACAAATGAAGGTTGACTTGTTCTTTAACATTTGGAGACAGTATTTTTAAGAAAAGTTGTGTAACCCTTTGTTATTTAAAACAATCTTGTACACAAATTTTAAAGGTCCAGCTCAAGCAAGCAGTGCAGAGTTACAATAAATTTTAGTTGTTTTTATCCATATTCTGTCCCAGTAACAGCACCCTTTGATTTTGTGCACTGTCATTAGCCTTTTTGTGTTATTCTAGAATAAATTAATTATTTATTTTATTTTATTATTAATTTAATTATGAAATGCTGTGTGTACTTACGTGTTTCTTAATCAATATTTTGTAATAATGACATAACAGCGGGTATACAAAGGTAAAAAAGCTACTACATAATATAGGTACATTTCATTACTATCTTTCGACAATGGCTAAGAAGCATCAACGCTTGTACCCCACGTCTGATATTGAAAATAGGGGAGCGTACAATGCAGTCCAGCATAATGAAATATTTTGAATATTTGTATTTGATTCCTCTTAAACTCTTTACACATCACCACTTTAAAAAGACCCCTCGTCAAATGAATATTAGTTCAAAATGTTCGATTACCAAGTGTCAAGTTATGCTGGTCATTAAATGTGAAAAGCGGGCGCGCAATTTTTTTAATATCCGAGTTTAGAATTGGCGCTACTCGGCAACTTTATGTGCCTATTTATTTTATGAGTTTTATTTGAGCGTTTGTAACGTTTAGGAAATTGGTAAAGTTTATGACGAATAGAATTAGAGCAATAATTATTTTGCATGATTTACAATAATAACTTGATACAATTGTTTTTATGATTGAACATTAAACGGGTTTCGTTTATTTGTTGTAGTTCAGAAAACGCTTAAATGATTTTTTTCTGTATTTTGTACCTATGACTTAAGACTGAGAATTGGTTGTTAAATATTTTTAACAAACACAGGCGAATTTGCACGAGTTAACTTATAAAAATATACCTACCTACATAAACAGATATCTATCTATTTTTCAATGTTTTTAACTGACAAATTTATGGGTATTAAAAATAAACAATTGTTTAAAACTGCACCCTAGAGAATCGCGTGACTGCCGTAGTTGTAGAAGTAGGTCGGCCATACATGCTTACTTCTATGAAATATGGAGGTCTGTTGTAGAATATTTTTGGGAAAAGTTTGTGAAAGTGATTCATTTTGTTGCACATTTAGTGTTGCTGACAGAGGAAAATAAAGAGGCATTCACAGTAAGCTATCGTTCCATAACTTTGACAGCCCGTAACGTTTGGCTAGTTTTGATTGGCTCGTTTAAAGTTGAAACTCTATGGTTCAAAGAGATTCGACGTGTGTTATACAGAGCGCAGCGTCTTTACGAAATCAATACGAATTTTTAAGTTCTTTTGTCACATCTCTTGGAAAGAGCACTCTGTGCTCTCGTCGTGCAGAGTCCAATTGAAGGGATGAGAGCTCGAGGTCGTTCTCCAACTCGTTGGACTGACCTTATCAAGAAGGCCACAGAAGCATCTATGACACAGTGCTCTTGCAACGCCATTAACAGACAAAAATGGCGTCACATCGCTAAAGCCATTGGAAAAATCCAAGCATTAGAGCAACCACGACCACTCTGACAAGAGTGTACGACTAAGAAGAAGATACTGCGTCAATGCGAACCGTCGGCGAGGGTATACCTTCGGTAATGTGCACTCTTATGGTTGAGTGCCTCTATGTCACTAACAGGGGGTACTATAAAACCATAGCAAAAAAGTCCAACTCACCTCCAGGGCGGAAGATAGTGAAGCCTTCTCCTGCTTCAGAGTTTCCACGCGGCTCTTGTACTGCAGCAGAGTTCGGACGGTCTCTTCCATCCTGAAACAATATCAAAAACACGTTTAAATAGTGCCCCTAGTAGGTACAGGGGTTCATAGACAGTAACCACGTAAAATCATGAAGGCTTTTTATTTGTACGCAGTTTTGTTCTTCGTGCAAATAAAAACAAGTTTAATAAGATATCTGAAAACATATTATATAAAAGATAGCGAGTAATATTGGCTAAATGCAAGAATCGTGCGCAACCTAACGCCAAATTAAAAAGTAAAAATAATTTTGATTTCTTTTTCTTTAACTCCGAGATCGGAGTTTGATACCACACGTCTGTGAATTTGCCAATAAATCAGATTTAGATTTTCGCACACTTTTATCTAGTTTTTTAAATGTGTACATATATTCCATTGATGTCTGCATCAATGTCTGCGGGTTGCGAGTCGCTTTGCAGTTGGGAGTAATATTATTTTTGATAGTACACGTTTAGGGTATGATGGGTCTAGCATGCCCTTAAGGGTAAAAGTCCCAAAAAACAAATAAGATTTAAAAAAATCTAGTTGTGTTTTGTTTGAGGTTAGATTACGCACGTAATCTATTATTAATTCAGCAATACTATTTTTCATTATCACATTTTTCTTATGGCATTTCAAGGTGAAGATTGAAAGTGAGATACACTAACTAATTTTATACATTCATAATGCTTTTAGAATGGGCCGTATGATCTCCTACATTGTAATTCATGCAAAATTCCTCTATTGTAAGAATATTATTGAGTATACACATTTTAAGTTAAAATACCCAACTCATACATTTTCCTAGTAAAACCTAAAGTTACTATCACTTAGCACATAATAAACAAAAACCTCCAGTAAAAGTAAAGTCTATAAAGTAACACGCGTGTTCAGAATTCAGTCCTCTCCCGTATCACTTACTTCGCAATTTACCACCATTAGGAGTTCGGCAGTTCTCACTGGCTAGTTTTTGTTTTAGTGGAAAGTTTTGTTACTATGTAACTTTGTATTTCATACAAAATTTATAGGTGTTTATGTCTCAAATTTTCTCTTAATATATCTATCAAATTTTCAATCAAAATCTCAATTCAATTTATTTATTTAAATAATAAACTTACTGACTAAATCCAACACGTTTACTATTTGAAAAGAAGATAAGTTCACTTTTGAATTTAACACAAAAACACATGAACAAAAAAACATGTTTGAAGCATGTACATTGGCGTGAAGTAGCGCGCTATTATAAAAAAAACATGAATTTAGAATCGCGTGTTTCATAATTTGCTAACTACAGCCAAAAAAAAATCCAATGATCTAATGATTCATTCAGCAAAGCTGTAATATAAAGATTATTATGTACTTCGATATATTATTATGCTTGCATTTTTTCCTAGTTTCTAAATAAAAATTAACAACCGAGCGTCGTCATATTATGTAAATAACTTCTAGCGGCAAAGTGACTAAAAAAACAAAAGACGCGCCAAAACCTTCATTACGCAAATGGATCACGAGGTGATGCATAGAAAGTGAGAGCGAAATAGCGATAAATTTTCCTTGCGTTAGAGAAAGACAGCGACATTTTCCAAGGAGGTTTGCCGTCGGATGCACTCAGTGTTGCCACTTCATTAACCAAGGACATCCGCAGGCGGTTTTCAAATGACGCGCAAGCTTGAAATGTTTTTCTTTTCTATTTAGAGTAGTTAGGTAAAATGGTGAATGAAAAGACTTGATAAATGAACTTCTATTATAATATTTTTAAACTTAAAATCTTGTTGATTTTTATTTTCTGGAAATATGATTATATTATAAAAAGGATGGATTTGAATTTGTGTTTATTGCTTTTGTAAAAGGATTCGGAGAAGATATTTTCTCGTTTTTCCAAATTGACAATGCATAAATAAATAGAATAGAATACTCTTTACTCTTGCAACCAAAGAAAATTACAGTTTTACTTAATACTAGAAATAAAAATATATTTAGCGAATGTCCAGGTAGGTACGTTAAAACTATTTTAAAAGTTTTTTTTATACCTACCTAACATAAACAAAATAAAATTTATCTAAAGATAGATAAAATAAAATCAACCATTAATAAAACGCTCACAGACGTCGATTAAGATAATTAATACGATCCGAATTCTTTATTGAATCGTTTCCAAGTTCCCAAGCAAATCCTTTTATTGTGAAGCGACAGAATCACTGCATAAAATGAATCCATTCCTACGAAGGGACCAACTGGATAAATCGAGCTTTTTCAATAACTGAATAGAATGAGCTGCCGGAAGACGCCATCTTTTTTCAAACGGCATAGATTCTTGATTAGAATTTCAAAATTCGTGTTCGTGGATTCTGTTTCATTTTAATTTGGAATTGGTTTTTGCAATTGAAATTTTTCTAATTTCGAAAGTTTGGAAAGAGGTTTAATTTCATTTTGTATTTTTTATTATAGCAACTCCGCGATAATAAATTGTGAGCTGTGAACTGGGTTAAACAGAGACCCGTAGGATTAAAGATGAAAATTAATGTACCACTGAACGGTAGGCGTTTTTTCGTTGAATTTCCCACGTGGAATATCTAGGAAGGATACGGTAGGGGTCGATCACCCGAACTTCAGCCGGGCCTTATTACTCAGTAATTTAATGTTTTGTTTTTTCCCGAGGAAGGTTTTTTATACAGTGTTTTTACTGCCTTCAGTCACGGCAAGGTATCGACCGTGCGGGGTGGCTCTATTTTGATTAACACGCCTAGATCTGGTTTTAAGTGTTCGATGATAAGATTGTGGCGATAAAGTGTTTATAAAGTAGTAAACGTCGAGAAAGTGCTAAAACAGAGAACACGACGTGAACTAAAAGATTACGGATCTCTTTGGTAGGTACTTGGACTCTTGGTAAACGTAAAACCTGCTAGTTTATGGGACAATTTTGTAAAAATATTCTGTTGTCGATGTACTAAATCAAATTCCTCGTTATCAGATATGGAGTAAAGTATACGCTTAAATAGTTCTAGCATGAAGAGACTCAAAATTTCATTAGAAAAACAGAATAATCATTATTATTTTATTGTCCTTGTTTCTTACGGTCTTATAGGTTATTTTCGAAGCGCGGGTTTTTAGCAAATAAAGTCGAATGTTACGAAGTAGAATGTAGAAGAATTCTAAAATGAGAACGTTTGAAATGTTGCCAGTAATAAATAAACATTTAAAAAAATAAATTGTAATTATTTCCAGCCAGTTTTTTACAAGCTTTTTTTTGTTTGGTCATTGTATAGCAGTTATGGTTCCGAATGTTTGTCTGATTTTCAAATAATTGCGAAAGCTGCATCCGGTGCGGAAACGCTGGGGTGCTTATCGTCGGATCGTTTTGTTTTTCAATGAAAAGCTATTTACTTTCGTTTGTTATGAATATTTTGTGTATTATAGGATTACAACAAAAATTACCGAAGAGAAAGTCAAAATAAAATTATAACACAACCACTCTTCAATCATCATCTATTCACATAATAGATCGATCAGGATATGATATTATTATTAAATAAATTAATATTAGATAAACGTTCCACTTTTATATATCTCAACAATCTAATGATGTCTTAAGTAGTATTTATAACAATTTCATTGGCATTCATTTCTTTCATTTCATTTCATTGAAGGTACGATGTAACAAAAAATACTCTGTATTTTAATAAAAAAAACACTGCTGTAGGGCAAGTCTTTATAAAAATAGCTTTGCTCTAATCCATGAACCAAACACGAAAAAATCCAAAAATTAATCTAAAATAATTCATGGCATACAACCAAATTGGGTAGACCCTAAACCTCCGTCATAAACACCTGGTAGTACATCAGGCGATTTACACCGTTTACCACCGTTTTACATCAACCGTTTACGACAGTCATTCCAGAAATAGGCCGCCGCCTGCATTTTTAATAAAAATTGGGGAAAGGAGGTTACACCTGAGGCTTTGATCACTATAAAGGTTGGTTATCCACTCACGATACTTGAAATTATTTGATTACTTTTAGTGTTGTAATAGCAAATGATATTACCATGCGGCACCATAAAATACATGATTGAAAAAAAAACATCTAATTATATATTATGTTCTATCTCTATAAAAATAATATTGTGTTAGGAAATGTTGTGAATGAAATGAAACGACCAAGCGCAAGACCATGTACAAGAATAGAAAAAAACACATATATTTTAGTGCTTTCATTTTGTAACGTGTTATTTTTATAAACAAATATTTTCAATTAATATAATATCACACTGGCACATACTAAAAACATGTGGCGCGGCATCGCTGAAACAAAAAACTCCAGTCTGTAACTTTTACGCACTGTCGATGGTGAACTTTTCAAAATATTGTTTTAAAGTTGAAACCGCTTCAAAGGAAGTTTTCGATTAAATAAATATTTTCATCGCGTTTGAGTTTAATCCCGCAAAGTTGGTGGTGCGCCACAAAATTCACTTTTTAATAAAGTGTAACTGGGTCGAGCACCACCTGCTGCCATATACGTATTTTAGGTCGATAGCACACTGTTATTCGGGATATGCACGCTACGTTACTTCGGTATCTTAATACTATAAAATCACATTAAACTAATATTTGAGACAGTAATTTTTCAGATCAAACCAATATACATATTCACCACTAACTTATGCTCGCTGCTTCGTTACTTTCGCGAAATACTTTCGTATCGGATATCAACGTCGTAAAACCTATCTGCGGGTAAAATTTCCTTTATGAATGATATTAGTTATTAGATCAGTCCAGTAAGTTAGTCAAACAGTCACTCTTTTCTTTGATCATATAAGTATTTAGCTTAGCGTTATTATTTTAGGATTTGTTGCATATAGTACAGCCATCCATTGCGCGTTTGTAGTTAGTGCGTGGAATCCTTAGTTTTTAGCATGTGCATTCCTTAGCGTAGCATCTCGTAGGTAGTGCATTTTGTAATAATGTTGCATGCACTACATAACAAAATTGTATTTTAATTGAATTTTAAATTTTAAGTGGATCTCTGTAATCTTTTGACAATAAAAATTAAAAATTAATATTAATTAATTTGTAGCCTTGCGTAGCTTATGCAAGGAATATCAGCTTTATTTACCTTGTACGTATATTATGACGATATGTCGGCGACATCACATAAGTTATTCCAAAGTTATGTGGTAATGTCACATTTGCGGCGTATTTAAAAATTACATCTTCACTTTGTAAGGGAGTTATGGGGTGTTATGGTAACGCCTATGTTTGATGCTCATGTCCCTGTCAACAATACATTTCTGTATTTGATTTTTTTTTCACTTAAGATACCTAGAAAGGTTCACTCACTTGTGCCAAAGAATAGAGAAACTATAACTACGTGCTCGTGCCTTGAAGATTCTCATGTTGTATCGGGAAACACAACGACAATGTTTTCCCAACACGAGCACAGGGCGTATTGGCTATTGCGAACTCTTAACTAACTCTATTTACCGACAAAAATGAAATGTTGTTAAGAGACAGAGGGCATCAATTTTGTCATGTAATTCATGCACGTTACACGACAAATTTAAGAAATATCTTTTATAATAAATGATGTCAGTGTTGTCGGTTAATGAGAGTCAAAAGTCACCAGTTCGCCTCAGTTTTATAAAAATGTAGAATTAAATCTTTGTTTTCATTAAGTTACCTTAGGATATAACATTTCTAATGTAATACACGTATGACCTTGTGAAATTATGTTTTCCGCCCTAATTGGTTTGTGTGTCGTTGAAGGATTTTCATGTACCTGTTTAGTTACCTATTTGTTTTATTTTCGTTAAAACCCTTCCGTGACGATTTATTGTGTAAGGTCGCCTTTAATCCTTACGTTTGACCTTTCGTTAATTCAAGCTTGACTTGGCATAACCCCATTAGTATTATAAACCATCTACTATGGAGATTAGCCTATGTATTAAGGTAATTTATTGTGGAAGGTATATTACAGTGAAAACGGGCCTTTGCTATTTTTCGAACTAGGGGTTGGCGGTGTCGACAGTATTTTACAAGCTTTTATTTTCTTTCACCTGTCTGTTGTCTGTCTGTCTGTCGGTCTGTTATCAAATCTTGCAAGTTTAATTTGACCCACTTCCCGGTATCCGATTGAGCTGGAATTTTGCATGACTGTATAAATCGGATGACAATGCAATATTTTTATGCCATGGAGCTGATCTGATGATGAAGCTCTAAGGTGGCCATAGGAACTCCGTAATTAAACGATGCAACCCCATCGAGTTTGGGCTCATTTGATTCATCTTGACGAGTACTTTGTGAAACTAGATGGTAATAATAACAAAAGCATGTTTTTAAAAAGTTTTTTTTTTAAATTTCACTCGTTTACTTGTGATTAGGTATACAGTTTATTGATAAAATAGTAGTGTATAGTTTTGGTATTATAATTTGTATTTATAATAACAAAACCGCAGTTATGCTAAGGAGTACAAATAAGTTTCCGCCGTTTTTTAACACACATTAAATATTATAATGATTTTAAACGATGTGAGACTGCTTGCTGAGTGACTTCTAATGTAGAGCAAGTTCTTTTGAAGCTTCCTCCAATAATTCATCCAATTCTGCATCCTCGTAAATTTTTAGCCTTCCACTGCGATCTTTGTCTTCTACGTCGAAATCACCGTTTTTAAACTTTTGAAACCACTCTCGACACGTTCTCTCACTCAAAGCACCCTCACCATATGCTTCTACGAGCAATTGATGCGCCTCAGCAGCAGATTTCTTTAAATTAAAGAAGTAAACTAATATTTCTTACTTGGCTCAAATTTTGACATTTTCAACTTATAAAAATTATATTTTACCAATATAAAATCAATAATATTAATAGGTTATGTTGTTCTTGAATGTGCAAACTATTTTTAAGCCGGTTATCATCTGCGAAAGCTAACCGAAACTCCGTGCCGCGCTATCTACAATAAAACGGTGGAAACTTATTTGTACTCCAATACTTACACTGTCAGAGTCGAATCATAATAATTATAGCTTGTGTACCTAGTGTTATTTTTGTATTGTTTATTGTACTATACGTGCAATTACATGTTGCCATAATACCTGCAATGCCTGTAAACTAATGACTGCCTCCTACTTAATATCTTTTATTAGTGTTCCCCTGCGAACTTCGTATCGCGTAACATGCATGTATGTATTATAGGTGCATATAAACCTTTTTTTACACTAAACGATTTGTAAGTATTTAGATTCATCTTTGTAGATAAAGGGCATAAAATCACTTGTATTTATTTCGGCTTCGTGCCGACCGTTTCGATCCTGTACGAGGATCTTCTACAGGGAGTAGCATATAAACATTCCTCATGAATCTCATTATCTATTTTTTCAAATCGCATAATCCGTTACGTAGTTAAAAATATCTAAGCATACAGAGACAGACAGCGGGAAGCGACTTTGTTTTACACTATGCAATGAAGAAACAGCAATTTTACCCCTAATATTCTAAGTAGCACCTTTCAGAATCAATAAACCCCGCTCCCAACCGTCACTAGGTAACCTCAGTTCAAAAGGCTCCAATGTAACCGCAGCTATTAAAATCCGCTGGTGTTTTGTAGAACAATGGTTGGCACAATGGCCAGATGAGTGCCGTAAGCCCATTGCCGTGTGGAGAGCGCTTTTAAGCTTTCCCGAACACGCCGTGTGGCGAGACCCTTATAAAGGTAAGGCTTGGGTTTAGGTGGGAGAGGACGCGAAAGACATTAATTTTATATTTGAACAAAATAGTAAGTAGTATATTATTTTTATTTTCATGCAAAGATGTAAGAAGACGAGCAAGAAGGAGAGCGCTCCTGATGGTCAGTGATAATGCCCATAATAATCAGTACAGTATTCACAATGATGTAAATTTCTAGGTGCACTGCAACGCTTCTTACTCAGTCATAAGATGTTAAGACTCTTCAGCTCAGTAATTTCTACAGTGCCTTTCTACCGAAGCGCACTAATGTTTGCACATCACTGCTCAGGAGGTAGAATAACTGGCACTGTTGGGGTAAAATCTATAATGGAATATGACAAATCGCCTTTTTAGTAGTCGGTTAAAACACAATTTTGTGCCACACCTTATCACAGTTGTAAGTAACAACGTAGCTTCGCACCCCTGAGTCAGCGGTCTACGCCAAGGGTCCCCAATATAACCGATAGGTATTTTTATGGTTTCCAAACCAATGCTCTAACAAGGAAAAACTGCGATTAGTATCGCGATGATTTGTGGTCAACTAAGGGATTTTCTGTACGAATTGCGATAAAGAAAATGCATTTGATTGGTTGATCGTATTAATTTGTACCTATAGGTATTTTATTTAATCAATAAGACCGCCGATTGCATACTTACCTATAGCTTTATGTGTATTGTCTACTTATGAAACAATTTCTTGTAACCATTTCTTGTAACCAGGTTTGCAATAAAGTATTATTGTATTGTATTAGGTTAGATAACTCTTTATGAATCAATTACAATGACATACACTTAAAATTACGCATTAGGAAAAATATGGTTACAATTGTCGGCCTTATCTTTAGTAGCGATCTCTTTCAGACTACTAAGATATCATCTGCAGAAAATGACAGAGGTTATTCCAGGTTCTTATCTAATTAGCATACTTACGTCTTAAAGTTTTCACGTGAACAGGTATCGAACAAACTCATTAATTTAATGTTGCTTTAGTATGTAAACCATCAAATTACAGAGAATATTCTTACGTCCCGTCAAGGCTTCATACGCTATAATTGCATTAGGTATAATAAATAAATTTACTTCCACGTCTTAAACTAAAAAACAGCTGTAGTAGTATGTTTTTCTCAATAAAGGCAACAGTTGAATACGAATAATGTTAATAGAAATAAGATTAGTGCTAATTGAATAGTTTTATAGCAAAGGAGTAACAAATATACATACAATATGTTGCAGGATTAGGATAATAAGTGAAGCCTAAAATTAAAAGGTATCTAACAATAAGGGCTTATCAATGCCAAGTCGAAGCCTACGCTTGGCCGATGATCCTACCAGTTTATAAAGACCTGCACTACTCATTATTTAGTTGAATAGTTGGTCGATATTGGCACGACCTAGAGGTCTATTATAACTGGTTGCGTTAAGGGGATAAATTATGGTGGATCTTACAATCGCGCCTCAGCTATTGTAAACGGATCACCTGGTTTCTAAAAGCTTTATTAGCAAGCCTTTAGAATGTTACATTTTGCCTATTTTATGCAAAACTTATTATACACGCCGATATTACAAAATGACAGTCTTCGTATATCTATAGGAAACAATTTAAGGAATTTACTCTCTATACGTTCGATCCAAGGAAAAAACCCTTCAACAAAAAAAAAGAAATAATAAAAAAAAAGTAAGAACTAATATTACATTATCAGCATTAGCTCCACAACATACAAAAACATATTAATATAAATAATGTAAGAAAATATGTATAAGTAATCATAATAAATTTATAATCTAATTGATTAAAAGTCGTCTTTTAGTACCTAACTAACAGATGAACATAAATAAAAAAAATATTCGGACAATTTGTGAACCTTTCTTCCCATTTTGAACACAGTTAAAATAGCTAAACATCTAGCAGCAACAGAGACGAAAACCAATTAATCCAAAACTGCTCCCATAAACCACCTTCCGATCCTCACCTGCGTTACCCACATCTGTTGCCAGCCAATATGACTGGTCACTCGATAGCCCGATTAGCCCCTAATAGCCCTTGCAGCCCCTAACAGGAGCTAATAGCCGTCTATGAATTTACCGATTATTTATTGCGGTTACGGTTAACTCATCTCGCGTGTTCGATATGGGCGGTATTTTATCTCTTAACTACCTTAGGATAGATGGGTATCTAATATAGGTATCTAGCAACGTACAGCGGTTTTATTTGCTAGTAGTAGATATACACATGGTATACACCTGGAAGTACACTTAGGATATATGTGTAATTCCAGGGTCTAAAACACCTACGACCCTATGACCTGGGAATATTTTATATGAATTTGTTTCTTTTAGATTGTAGCTGTTTGGCGTGAAGGAGTAAAAATCCATCCATGCAAGCAAAGTTCCAGATTATAATATTATAGAGGTAGTTACATGAAATATACTTAGTGTGTTTAAGTAACCAATTAAACGGTAGTTGGGGTAAACCTCTTTGCGATTTATATAGTAATAGAAAAAGATACAGGAATATAAAACCAACGATAAGTACAAAATCTAGCAAACTACTTATCTTAATTACTAACCATAAACTTTCACAAAACTTTTTGTCTCAAAATTCTCACAACGAAAATCGTGTCACTCATTTGGAGTATTAGACGGCGCCATCTTGTTCCTTAGAAAGTTCTGGAAGGATTTCCGGCGGTAATGAGCGCGTAACACAGCGTTCAAGTAAATGCGAATTACTCAGAGAATTCTCGTGCATTCATCACGTGAAATGTTTTAAGGTGCAGATTGTATAAATGCTTTTAAAGGGGCGCGCACATGTGTTGAAAGTTTGCGAACGTTTTGGCTAAGTGTGGGGATAGAATTTTTAAAGATTTATTATGAGTTTTTGAGGTCTTTTCTAAAAGATAATGTAAGACGTAATTAGGAGCAATCGTTTATTTAATATTGTCTACTACTATTTTTACATTATTATCTAAGTAGTCAATCTAATAATAGTTCATAACGAACAAATAAAAAGTTTAAGATTAAAAACTCGTAAAGTTGTAGGTATATTAGTACCTATACGTGGTAAAAAGTTCAAAAATTATATTGTAAATTGTTTTATTATTATTACTAGCTTATGCTCGCGGCTTTGCCCGCATGGCAAAATCCTTTCTTAGCGGAAGTCTACGTCATACAACCTATCTATGTTTCAAATTTCGACCCAATCCGTCCAGCGGTTTAGGCTATACGTTGATAGATCAGTCAGTCACACTTTCCTTTTATATATTTAGAAGATATTTTATCACACTGTCGTACTTTCTTTACTGAGACTTAAGATATACGTACGATTACTTAACCCATGTGTCACGTCCCTAATGAAACATCACCCAAGTTGAGACGCTCGAGTTTTAATCTAGTTTTGTGTTATCGTTACACAAAGTGATGCAGTTTTCTTAAAGACGACGTGTCAGCTGTAACATTGTTTTATTCGTGTCTTTTGTTTTAATGTGCAGATTGGGAGAGAAATTGCCACGTAGCGTTGAAGGGTTAAGATTTTAGTATGCTCTCTATGTTAAGAGTAACGTTAATAAATTGTTACACGTTAGTGGAACAGAAGGTATTGAAAGGTTTATTGTTACATTACGTTTTAAAATATTTTTTGTCTGAGATCTTTCAGGGTGAGTAGACACCTAGCCATTGTATGGTTTATTGCCCAGAGGGACCTATTTAGAACCTGAAAAGTGGTTTCAGCTTGATACCAAATTTCATCTGAATCAGTCGAAAGAGAACCTTAGTCTTTAAAGAGTAACAATAAGTAACGTGCGCTTTTATAATATTAGTTGTTCACGAGAATAGTGCCGTTATTTAAAAAGGGAGATAGCAAGGATGTGGGTAATTATAGGCCAATTTGTATTTTACCCACCCTATCTAAATTATTGGAAACGGTTATAAAAAATAAAATAGTTAAATACTTTGAACACAATGACTTATTCACACCTGCACAGTTTGGTTTTCGAAGAAGGCGTTCTACAGACATAGCAATAAGAAAGGTTATCTACTTCATACTTGAATCATTGGACAAGTCGCAGAAATGTGCAAGCATTTTCTGCGACTTGTCGAAAGCTTTTGACTGTCTTCGTCATGACATACTGCTACAAAAACTAGAATACTATGGCTTTTCTGGGAAGGAATTTACCATGTTGAGTTCATATTTGGAAACAAGAACTCAAGTAGTATCAGTAAACGAAAAAAATTCTGATATGTGCAAATCAGACATCGGTGTACCACAGGGTTCCATTCTGGGCCCAGTTCTATTTTTAGTGTATATTAACGATCTTGTAAACTGCCTGCCAGATTGGGCTTTTGTTAGCCTTTTTGCCGATGACACCCACGTGGGTATAAGAGCAAAATGTGAACTGATTTTAGAACAGAAGAAACAGGAAATATTTCATATACTTAAGGAATGGTTTGAAGCTAATGGTATCATACTAAACACAGAAAAGACAACTGTAATGAGATACTCTTCGAAAAAGGGTTTAATAAAAGATGTATCAGTCAAAGATAATGTGTTTTTAGGTTATAATATTGACTATACACTGAGTCATTCAACTCATATACATAATCTGTGCAAGAAATTAGCTAGCGCAAATTATGCTCTGTATAAGCTCAAACCCTTAGTAAACAAAAAAACATTAATTTCAGTTTATTATGCATATGTACATTCTCTGATAAGTTATGCGATAACAGTTTGGGGGAATGCAGCTGAAGTAAATAGTGTACTTATATGCCAAAAAAGGTCCATTAGAATTATAAACGGGTTAAAAATGCGATCCTCAGCCAGAGATTACTTCGCAAAAAATAAAATTCTTACTGTAGTTTCTTTATATATATATAACTGTCTTGTTGAGATACATAAGGATAAAGACAACATGATCAGAAACATGGATACACATAATCATAATTTAAGAAATAAAGAAAAATTATTTCTGCCAAAAATAAGACTAGAAAAAGTAAAAAAACAGGGCATCTATAATAAAATAATTATGTATAATAAATTACCCATAAGTATCACGAAATTAAATATAAATCAGTTTAAACGTAAAATAAAACCATTCTTTGAAAAAACCCCTTTTTACACCATAAATGAATTTTTTGCTATGCGTCTAAGTGAATCATCGTTTTTGTATGCGGATATATAAAATGATTATTATTTAAATAGTTAAATTATTATTTAAATTTAATTATTATTACTAAAATTATTTATTTTAACTTTATATTATTTAATCTTTTGACATTATTTCCTAGTTATAATATGATATTCCATGAATTAGACCAAACCTGTATTTCAAAAATACTTATAATTGATATGAAAATAATAATCATTATTACAACTTTATATGCAAATTACGAGTATTATAAATGCCAATGTTTTTGTGTCTGTATATAATTTGACTTGCCATTGTAACAACATTTGTTATTTATGTGGTTAAATAAAGAATCTGAATCTGAATCTGAAGTATTTATTTTATCCATATTTTTGTTATATACCAGTTAAAAAAAAGACATTCTTCATTTATTCGTTAACAAATAAAGTTTACAATAGAAAACACGGAACTTTGTTATATCTTCAATTCAGAATTTCTTTAGAAAATATTGTGCTGCAACTAGCAAGTTTTCAAAGTTCCTTCACGACTGAAGTTAGATTTCATATCCGTTGGAAGTCAGAACCGGTCTGCCATCTTGGGCTGGATTCTGTATTCTTGCTTGAAGTTTGGTCTAGTTTACTTCAGTACAGATTGTCCAGTTTTAAAATGTACGCCGTTGGACTGATAACAGTCACAAGCAACATGTCAGAGAAGTGTATTAATGACTGGATTAACTCTATTTTGATGCATCCAAAATTTCAATGTAATATTGCTGGCATCGCTATCAGAAAAATATCTACTGCGAGTTTAAGTTGTTGCGTTGTTGTCTAAAGGGGAAGTGCAGTGCCGTGTAGAATTTTGTATTTCATAACACTAGGGCACATGATTAGCTCGTCTTGTTTTTCTCATTGCCATATAAGAAAATGTACCATGCAATATAGCACAACATGCTATAGAAAATTAAAACAAGTGAAATTTAAAAAATACTTTTTAAAAACAAGCTTTAATTATTATTATCGTTTTGTATCATAAAGTACTCGTCAAGACGAATCAAATGAGCTCAAACTCGATGGGGTTGCGTTGTTTTATGACGGAGTTCCTATGGCCACCTTCCAGCTCCATCATCAGATCAGCTCGATGTCATAAAAATATTGCATTGTCATCCGATTTACACGCATGCAAATTTTCAGCTCAATTGGAAACCGGGAAGTGGGTCAAATTAAACTTGCAAGATTTGATTACAGACAGACAGACAGACAACAGACAGGTGAAAGTAATATAAAGCTTGTAATAAACGACAAAGACAAAGATAGAACAAAATAGACAAAGATTCTAAAATCAAAGATATAGTCACTATTCTGCTACAAAATAAAAAGTACATTTATAGATACAGAATTAGGTACTTAAGACTTAAGGTAAAGTATCAGAAAATGATCCCCAATAAGATGGCCACAATGGCGCCAGGATTAATATAAATACACAAGTAAGTATAGATAATGTGTAAGTCCTGTAAGACTACACTCACTTTTCATATGGAAATCATCTCCAAGTTTCAATTGTTAACTGTAGGGTGAAGACTTATGGCTCTCTGAAGGGAGCCCTCATGAGTTTCATTTGCACAAAAGAGGTTTTAACACAACTTATGAGTCTGTCATTTGTTCGAAAGAGGTTTGAGTGTGTGTCACTGGCAGGTTATAGTTATTGCTCATTTTCTCGAAGAATTAGGGAAAGTAATTGTGAAGCTTAGAATAATTCCCGCCCAATTTTCAAATAGAGTTTAATTTTGAGAATGTAACTGTGTTTAATTTGTGATGATGATTGAATATTAAATGTTAAAAGTGTTCTTTAACATGTGCAAATGAAAACAAATGATTTAGAGCTGTTATATAGTGTTCTTCAAGACGTCAAGATTTTCGCGTCTTCCAGGACACTATTATTGATAAATTTCCATTGTTTTTACTATAAGTATGAATGACTTATTGACTTGCTCTATGACTTGACTAATTTGAACATAATATAACGTTACACTGGCACAATACATAAAATGTGTCATCATCTCAGCCGTAAGACGTCCACTGCTGAACGTAGGCCTCCCCTTTTTTTTTTTTTTTTTTTTATTATGAGTTTTTGCTCCGGACCTTATTGAGGGTGGGATAAGACGTTTTTGTTCATTCTTTCTTTTCTTAACTTTCTTTTAAAATTTTTGAGGAGAGGCGCTGCTTTGCGCTTAACTTGATTTTATGTATATTATTTTCGTTCTAATTTCGTTCTATATTTTCTTTACTTTAATGCCTATATGTTTATTACTGTGAAAAATTTTATCTTTATGAACTTGTTTATTGTTGTCATATATTACTAAACTCATATCTATGTACACTTAAAATTTTCTATTTATTGTCCATTCTTTTTAAATAACTCCTTTATTTCCTTGTTATCCTTCCATTTTACACGATCTTGTCTTTTCTCATATGTACTTGCATCCTTCATATCCTTTCCTGTATCCTCCATTTCTTTTCGATCGGATGCTTTGCGAGTTGTTGCGGCATTTCCAACAAGAGCGTTATCTCTCACCTGTCTCTCCGCCCCAGTGCGTTTATCACTCCAAAATAACATCAGCTTTTTGGCCGGAATTAGTGCTAGTGTTGAATTCCTACTCGCACCGGAGCGGTGGAGAAGGGCTTTTTCCACTTTTGCAGGAGATGTCGCAACGTTTCCTCTCCGATCGATCGCGGTCCGACATGGCAATCTCACTCGTTGTCCTAAAGTTTTGTTCCGTCTTATTTTCGCGTTCCTCCAAATTTTGGCCGGTTTCCAATGAAACCGGTCCCAATTTGCCTGCTCTGTTATAAATTTACTCAAAGTAATCTTATCATTCCTCTTTCCACACCTTGTTAATTTTAAATCAAATGAGATTGCCATGTCTGTCCTGTTCTTCTTCTTCCTTGATTCTCTCCACTCGTACTCTACGCTCTGTCCTCCTGTCCCTTTCCTGTGCAAGTTTGCTGCCATGGTGTCCTCGTGGGTGCCCTTAGCAGTACTGCACTGTAGAGCGGGCGAGTGTATCCCAACGCCTCCTGACAGGACAATCGTCACTGAAGGCGTTGTGATCCACCCGCTCGAGCTTGGCACCCACGCAGTTTACACACTTTGGCAGCGAACCCTCCGCCAGCGCAGTACACTCCGACCTGAGGTGCGGCCCCCCACAGTGACTGCATACGTCCACGGCGTCGCGACAAAATCGCTTGCCGTGGCCGTATCCCAGACACCGCGCACACTGGATTAGTGGCGATTGGTCTGCCACTCGCACCTTTTGCAGGTCGACGTACACCGCGCCGGCCTCCGTGAGTCGACTCCATATTCTGGGGGACGTCTTGAGCACAATATGTTCAGTTAGGATGTTTCGGGCCCCTTTCCTGAACTTCACCTCCATTCTATTTTCTTTGTCTGGAATATCATGGAAAAGGTGCCCGTTCTGAACTCTGATCCCATCGATGATCTGCTGGTCGGTATTGAATTTCAAGACGTCCCTTAGAATAACAAGGGGGTCTTTATTCTCCATTTCTTCCACTTTTAGATCCTTTCCCGCTGTCTTCAAACGTTCTTTCACCCTTCCTATTTCCTCTCTCGTTTTACACCCAATAATTACCTTTCCGTCTCTTGCTTTTCTAACCTTTTCTATTCTAACACCTTCTTCCCTGGCTTTCACCGCCTCTCTCACTTTCTCCAACACTTGCTCTCCCGTATCCTCGTCAATATTCGAGCTAACCACTACTGAGTGGACGGCTGTCCCTCCCACCGGCCTGACCTTGGGAGAACCAGCCGCCACACTCGCGTAGCTCTCCTTGGCCAGCTCTTTGTGTTTTTCCATCACTTCCTTTAACTCTTTTATCTCCTTTCTACTGTCTTCCAATAGTTTGTTGTGTCCCTCAATTATTTCCATCATTTTTCTTTCCTCTTTTCTCCTCTCCTCACTCAAATCCATCCCACTAACTGTATCCGTTCTCTTTGTCACCTCTGTATTTTGTCCCGTCTCGTTCTCCTCCTCCGACTCTTTCAAAAGTCTAAGCATCGTGGCCAGACACTCGTGTATCGCCGCCTTTACATCTCGCTTCATGTTCAAGTTTTCATCCATCTTTTTACGTGTTATTTTTATTATTTCTTTTGCTTCTACCATTCGCTTGGTTTCAGCAAACAAAGTCTTCTTGCTAAGGGTGGCGACACTAGTAAGCGGAATAGTAAAGGCGAGATTGGCATTTGTCTTGGCGACTGGTTTCTCCAGCCGTCCGGCATCGGCGGCGGTTGTCCGGAATGAATGAGCCGCTGTACTCAGCGACTCAAGCTCCCCGGACCTCCGCCGCACGAAGCCGTCCTTGGCCGGAGGAGCCTTCGCCGGTGCTGCCGTGGATGAATCAGTTGGTTTTGACGGTCCTTCACTCATGGCACGTTTCTGGGGAGGTGTTGAAAACATGACTGCCTAACCAAGCCTACAATCAATTAAATAGTTATAATAACAATATGTATTTTTTTTTTTTTTTAATAATTTATATACAATAAATTAAAGTTAAAAGCTCTGCAAGTGTAAAGGTCTTGCAGAGGGTCCAAATGGGTTAAAATATTTAATTACTCTACAGGCTGTAAATTGGCCTGTAGGGTCCAATATCAAAACAATCTAATAAAGAATCTAATAAAACTTACAGTTCCTCTCTAATAAAAATTTTAATGTTACAGGTGCAGAGCAACGCAACGGTCACCAGGAGATAGCAGCCGCGAGAAGTCTACACCACGTCAAGATCCACGGTAAGTACACCGAGGTAAGTGTTACTGTATTATAAACTAGATGGCGCTTCCGTCAAATTAGATCGCGCAAGCGATATGTTCACCCACTCTTTTAAGCTATTACTAAACTATATTGGGTAGCGTGGGGGTGGGTAAAAATTGTAATTTCACCTTGTCCGATCGCGACGTGCAATATATCTGGAGACGCAGGAGGTTACGAGGATGTCAAATAAATTGGAATTACTAAAAAGTTTCCTGAAAAAATTTTGAAGATAGCCGAAAAACGTGATTTTTAAAGAAGATGTATCAAAAAAGTTGGAATTTTGCACAAATGTAGGTCGCTGTCTGCCGAAACAATTAGGGGCGGTCGAGATAAAGGATCTGACACACCTAACACCAAAATTGGACAACAAACAACGAAGAAATTAATTATTAATGAAGATTTTCACTGAATTTACTAAAATACGTCAAAAATATGTGTAAATATGTAAAATTTGTATTGAAACTATAACTGTCGTAACACACTCGTCCAGACCTTTAAATAGACGTATCAAACGTCACTGTCACTTAAAAACCAAAACTTAAGTTTAGTCAGGCCTCCCCTTTAGACTTCCATATGTACCGGTTGGAAGCGACCTGCATCCAGCGTCTTCCGGCGACCTTTATAAGGTCGTCTGTCCACCTTGTGGGTGGACGTCCTACGCTGCGTTTGCTAGTCCGTGGTCTCCACTCGAGCACTTTTCGACCCCATCGGCCATCCGCTCTCCGCGCTATGTGGCCTGCCCAATGCCACTTTAGCTTGCTAATCCGCTGGGCTAAAATGTGTGTTCGATAAAATTATTAGGTAAATAAAAAGTAGCACATGTGTGCAAAATTTCAGTTTAATCAGAAATTGGAAAGTGTGTTAAAACTTGCAAGATTTAATTACAGACAGACAACGGGACAGGAGAAAGTAAATAAGTGCTCGTAAACAACATCCTAACTATTACTACATTATTTTCCAATCTGATGCATTTGTGTCGTGACAGTAATGCGACAGACATTGTATGATATACGAGCATGTCTCAAGCAGCAAGCTTGCGTTTGACAGGCAGCCTGAGATCGCTGCGGTAAGCGGTAGGTATAGGTAGGTAGGTGGTAGGTGGTACATCAATACACGTCTGGCTATGATGCGTTTCAGATCAGGACGATTTGGTAATATATCATCGTGCCATTTGTGCAGTATATTACATAGATAGCCATAATATGTGTGTATCTTACGGTACGTATATAGCTCATAACCTTAAAAGCTTTCTGATGAATGGACGAGTAATTGAGGAAATTAGATTTTTTTATTTTATTTTATTCGAAGAAGTAAGAAGACGAGCAAGACGCTCTCCTGATGTTAAGAGATTACGCTGCTCATAATTAGTACAGTGCCACCTAGGATTTTACAATGATGTGAAATTCTAGGTGCACTACACGCTTTTTACTCAAGAGTCATAAGATGTTAAGACTCTTTAGCCAAGTAATTTCACTAAATTCATCGATTTAAGAATTCATCAACATACCACTGGTGTTACCAGACGTTTACAGGCGTCAGAAAAGAATGCTTGTGTCCTCTAACATAAAAATATTAGTAGAAAATATTTAATTATACTTATACATACTAATTAGTTAGTTGAACATTGTTGGTATTATCTATCTACGTAGGTTTTTCTTAATTTATGAGAGTCACAGGGTTACCTATCCCTATGACTCGCCTTATCTTAAGCGATGATGCGGGCAAAGATGATAACAAACTAAACCTAGAAGGTGGGATAAAACCCTCCCTGGCCCAAGACAGTCAAAACAAGCAACTTTGCACCAACGCTTTTACACTCTTTTTTATAGGTCAAACATTTTAACAAAGAAATTCAGATTGAAGGTAAAGTCAACAATAACACTTGGTGTCACACAATAGAGGTCGCGAGGTACTCGACTATAAAATTCTTATAAGGGCCATCATTCTATAGAAACTCGAGGAAATTGCGAGAAATACTTTGTCTTATTTTTATGTTGCAGGCTATAAACGTGTTTCTAGGAGCTTTATGTTTTACTGAGGATTTACTTTTATTTAAATAAGACTTTTGAATCTTATTCAGTTAAATAAAACTTTTTAGCTAAAAATTAAAACAAAATAAAAAAAAATAGCACTCCGGGAGTGCCGGCAGAAGTGAAAACTTCAATATTAACGTTGTGTTTAATTATAAGTATAAAAATACTATCATTTATGAGGTAGAATACAATGTTTATTTATTGCGCTATCGTGCACAAATATGACAATTTATATGTTGTTATTTATAATATTATATCGTTATTTATATATTACATTAAATTTTATCTCTCAGAAAAATCAACTTCCATCCATAATTTCGACGACTTTTACACCATCGTTATTATCAGAATCATCATCGCAAATTTTTACAACTGATACAATTGGTTTATGATAACTTAAGTAAGAAACAAACAGTTTTGATTCGAACCTATTTAAGTGTCTAATAAAAAAAATATTAAATATAAAAATATAAATATAAAATATAAAAAATAAATATCGGGCGCGCGCTTGTCTAAGCCCCCTGTGCCGCCTA
Organism: Hemithea aestivaria; assembly: GCA_947507615.1. NCBI lineage: Eukaryota > Metazoa > Arthropoda > Insecta > Lepidoptera > Geometridae > Hemithea > Hemithea aestivaria. The sequence continues at coordinate 15,874,913 of OX382331.1, forward strand.
AACAGAGCAGCACACTCAGGCACGGTAGAAAGAGTGGGAGATACTAGTTCCTCTCCCTTCCCCTCGATCTTACGCTTTTTCGATCAGCATCACGTGACCCTGACGCGAGTTTGAAAGTTTTTACCCATACAAAAAAGTGCTCAGCGCCGCTAAAGAAGTTTTCACTTCAAAAACTGAAAAGCAAAAATTAATAAACAAATTTTAGTATTTTAGTCTTTCATTTATTTTTATAATCTTTTCCTATCTCATACCCTTGCAATTAGCGAGCGAAAAATCAATATACCTATACGTAAGTTTTTTTTAATTGTCAGTAAATAATAGTAATAGTAAAGTGCTTGTGTTTATGAATGAGTGTTTTTGTATTTATCTTTACCCTTAACTGCTGAATCAATTAAAGCTGAGACGCTACATATTTCAGAATTAAAATTGCTGTCAATTTACTAGTATTATACGAGTAATAATAATTTGTGATACATATTCTACCTAAACTGGCAATCTTGAAGCGTAGGAGAAACTAACGTAGCACATTTCGTAGACGTCTACAACTTCGTAGCAGTGCTACGAATTTGTAGAGGCACATACACAGCACATATCCAAGTAAATTATACTCTATTTCAAAAGTATTTCTAAGTTAAACAATAAAAACATTGTACCTAAAAAATTGACAATTTCAAAAATGACGAAAATCATTTTTAAATGCTTACAAAAAAAGGAAGAAAAATAGTTAAAGACAAAATAAGTTGTAACAAAATTGGTTTTATGACATACAGATAAACATAGCTGTATATCACTCATTACTGATCGATTTAAGATAAAATGAAACCCGCGTAGCTCAGCATACGTCGCCAGAATTAATAGCACGTACGGCGTGATTCACATACTAAGCATTTTATAGACATGCCTTCAAAGAGCTTATTTTTTAAGCTACAATATCACACTAAAAACAACCTTAAAGGCCTAAAAACAAGGTAGAAAGTCCCGTAGTGGTTTTTTTAACTGATTTATGTAGGCTGCATGGTTGATGAGTTTTTTATGACGTCATCAAACGAGTGACGACACGGTTTCGCGGCAGATAGTGCCGTTTTTAAGGTGTTTTTGTAGGTTACGTCGGTCCGGTCATAGAAGGTTGTAAAGGTTTTATTTGTTTTTTAATGTGAATTTTAATCAGCGTTATGTCTTAATTTTTTTAGCGAAAAGAAAATAAAATCTGTGGTTACAAAGAATTTTCTAAATAAAACATTGTACGATTACGCGGTTGAATCAATTGAGTTGAAATTTACTTTGTAGGTGAGATTCTACCTGTAGAACAAACTTTTCTGTAGGTTTAAGAACTAGGTGTAGGGTACTGGGTAGAGTATTATGGGTAGGTATTTTCATTTTTAATTGTGAGCTTATTAATTTTAATATTATCACTTTATAATGTCATCACTAGCTGTCCAGATAATATTTCAGCTAAAGTCTGAAATTGAATACATGAAATTTTAGCAGTTTAGAAGTTTCGATTTTGCCATTGAGGCATGCAGAGATAATAATAAACATACATCCATAATTTTGCATTTACAATATTACTAAAGAAAAGTAAAGTAATAATAAAGTAGGCAACAATATTTACAAGTGGCAAAACGTTTGACGCTCGTGAAATATGGTCGCGTCAGAACCACAATAATATAATATTGCTCGAGCAATACTAACGGTTACCTGCCGTGGGGGAGTTTCAGTACAATTTCGACATTCCGACGTACATACACATCTACTGACATATGGATACGGCATTACTTCGCTTACGGTATTAATTGGCTGCAAAATTAACAAAAAATGTAAGCTAGTGAAATTTCACCTTAATGATAAACAAAGGGGGACCTACTTGTTTTTTTTTATTAATAAAAGGTACACAACACAGATAAAAACCAACTTTAGAACTTTTAAAATTAGCTTCTACGGGTTTTGAGTACAGTAGATAAGTTAAAGCTGCAACTCCAGTAGTGATACATTCTATGTATGTCACAGTGGCAAATGTCAAAAGCAGTCCTAAATGACAATTTTGCCACTGAGTTCGAACATTTGCCACTCGTAGATTTAGAAGTTCTGTCTCAAAATATACCACATCTAACTCCTCATAAGTTCTGTAAGATCCACAATATTGAAGGCAGTGATATATAATAGCACAACGTTTCCCTTCGCTGCGTTCCCACCTTAATGATGGAGCGAGAACAGGTTATTGACAGCTACCACCAGATTGATCTCGGGTGATGCAGGTCGCAGGTGATATACATATATTGGATTTTTTAAACCAATTATCAATAATTCATCAATTATCAGGGTTTATACTCCAACAAAACAGGTTACCCTACTTACATTGTCAGTTTACTCATAATTATAGATTGCGTTGCTAACCTATATTATATGTTGCTGTTTCAGGTCATTAAGATTACTGCAGCGCCTGCAACATAACTTAACGACTGCCTCCTAAGTCCTACATATCTTATAGGAAACAACCACACCCACACAAAAATGCCACATCCAACGTCTTCTGAAATCTGCAAGATCCCAACGGCAAGGCAGTGATATATCATAGCACAGCGCAGGGAACACCGTAATGATGGAACGAGAACAGGTGATCGACAGCTACCACCTGATTGATCTCGGGAGGGAATACTGGTGATAAATTGCAGGGAGGTGCTGATTTCATTTATTAACACGTTAGAATCTTTTTAACTGACTTTTAAAAGGTGTTTTTTTCCTGTCCGGACGCTTACTGGCTTGGCCCGCGAGCTAGCCTACCTCCAACAGTATCGGAGCCTATTTTACAAGCTTTATATTACTTTCACCTGTCTGTTGTCTGTCTGTCTGTCTGTCTGTCTGTCTGTCTGTAATCAAATCTTGCAAGTTTAATTTGACCCACTTCCCGGTTTCCAATTGAGCTGAAAATTTGCACGCGTGTGTAAATCGGATGACAATGCAAATATTTTTATGACGTCGAGCTGATCTGATGATGGAGCTGGAAGGTGGCCATAGGAACTCTGTCATAAATCAACGCAACCCCATCGAGTTTAGGCTCATTTGATTCGTCTTGACAAGTACTTTATGATGCAAGATAATAATAATAATTAAAGCTTGTTTTTAAAAAGTATTTTTAAAATTTCACTTTTGCATCTTTATTTTAAAAGGTGGTTATCAATTATTTGGAACCGTAAGAAATTTAAGTACTATTTAATGGTGCCTCCAAATACAATCTACGTAGTTCATTAAAGTTATTGTACAAAATTTCAGAAACATTGATATTTATACGGTTTATGTACATTTGTCTCTGCATTCGATCAATTTTATTTCAGGATTTTGACAATTCTATTTTTTTGGCTACATTTAGTATTGACTAAGGGCACAGTGCTAGTTTTCACGACAAACAAACTCACAGGCTATTAAACCAATTTATCTAAAAATTTGTATATTCCCTTGCTTATGTGGCATATTTTTAAGAAAACACCAAGGAATATTAACATAATATTTTTCATCAAAGTAGGCTACGGCGTTTTCCCTTCAGCATGTGTTTAAATCATTTTCCGTCAGGGTTTCCTTATATCACGGCGGTGAGTGATCATCCCTTATTTTCCTTTATGCTTTATATCGGCATAAATCCACACCGTTCCCGTGCATTCTTGTAAGGGTGGGTCTATATTGTTAGCGGGTGTTTTAGGGCTTATTTCAGGACTCATTTTGGAGAGTGTGCGCAGGAATTACACGAACTAATTCCTCCATGCCCATTCTATCGACGGACGTCACGGCAGACGGCAATGCGGCATCCCTACTTAGTGGCGCTACCAACAGCCCGCACCAAGCGTTTTGCTTCGTCGTTTCTAATGAGGACTGGTCGCATTTGGAACACTTTGCGTCATCTGTGTTTCCCGAGCGGTACAACTTGGGTATCTTCAAGGCACGAGTGAATAGGTACCTTTCTAGGCGTCATACGTGATCCATCGTCGACCGCATTTTCACTTTCCATCAGGTGGGATGTGGTCAAACGTAGGCCTATTTAGTATAAAAAAAAAAAATTAATTAAGAAAAAAAATCTTGTTTATGTCGTGAAAATTTGCAATAAATCATCAAAAACGGAATCAATAATCATTCATTTCATACAATTCATTATTCGTCGCAATTAGGTGTAAAAAACTGACATAAAAATGTGGCTATTTTTGTTGTTGTTGTAGTATGAATCTAGTTCTTTTGGTACCTATAAGGTGAAATTGGGTGTTAAGCATAAAGTAATCAAACAAAAATACATATTTTTTCTTTCGCGTCAAATTTTCAAACAAAACAAAATTTTCATTTTTTTTGTTTGTTGCGCTAAGATGAGTTGTCATCTAGAGTCCAGTTAAGACCAGTAAGAGACTCATCTCTGAGTCCATTTATGTCAGTTTATTCAAATTTAAATATAAGTCCCGCGCGAACAGTAACCGCAAAACGTTTGCGTAAAAGCTTTATGAGTCAATCCAGAGTTTCGTATACGTTTGATGTTGTTATGCGTTCCGTTTTTATGCCGACTCGTTCCGTGTTTCGGAACGTCACGAATATACTATTTTCGGACTATCGCGGTTCCTCGTAAAATGGAACGCATCGGTGTCACATTCAATTTTATGGTAAATATCTTTAAGATTGCAATTTTCTATACATGAGTTACTTATGGTTATTTATGTGCTAGTTGAAGAGTTTTATAGAGGGGAGAAATATGAACGCGTCAAATATTCCTGGAAGTTTTGCTTGTCAGCGAGAAAATGTTTTCAACTTAAGTTAGGATAAGTATATCATCTTAAGTCGTACAAATAAATTTCGTTGTAAAAGTAATATAAAGGATGATTACAAAATAAAAAATTTGAAAATATACTATTGACCGCCATCCGTTGTTTGGAAATACACTAAACACGTATAATAATATAAATTTGTCATATCGTGCGCGCAAGAAAGTCGTACGCAAAGAAGCAACTCTTTTTTTAACACCTTTTGATATTTACTTTTTTCACAGATCAATAAATCATTGTATTTCCGGCTGAGTACTGAAAAATTGCGTCATGAGTCATGACTCACCAAGTAACTTTAAGGCGTTGTATCATTTATCTATCCGTTTTTTTGTAATATTTACAAAAAATATCCCATTTTCATAAATTGCCACCCTCTATATTCGGTTACTAGTAACTAACCGAATATAGAGGTATAGCTACAACTATACGTATGTACAGTAACGACCAAAGTTACGAAGTTCCACAAGTCTTACAACTGTTTCTATAAAGCTGAAGTCATATAAAGCGCGAAGTGCGTGGCGTTTATGGAGGCAAGTCGCAGGGCTGCCGTGAGCCAACCAATAAATATCGCCCATTCGTCAAACTTCAAAGCAACCTGTGATTAAACCATAAATACAACTTCGAATATTATTGCCTGTATTGCTTTTACTGTATATAATACAGTAGCAGTAGAAGTTCTTTTAAAACCCATTTTTAAGACTTTCTAAACAGTCAAAATATTGTTGATAATGTCAACACATTAATGACCTGTTCAAACCTGAGCGATTATACGCTACTGTGGTAGCGGAGCAAAACTACATAGATTTCTTAGCAATTTTGTTTACCTAGGTAGCTAATATCACTCAGGTTCAGACCTTAAATTGGGAAGCTGAATTAATTTTAAAGTTCATTACCTAGGAGCCGCATGTCGGAAGAACGGTGGGCCGGGGCTACCACTCAGTGGAGCCCACCAAACCGAAAACGACGCCGCGGCCGCTGCTGAATCCGATGGAGATTGACTCATATTTACCGGATTGGTCCCAAATCGCAATAGACAGGGATGAGTGGAGGGAGAGAAGGGAGGCCTTTGACCTGCAGTGGGACAAAATAGGCTAAATAATAAAAAAAAAATTAATAATAATAGATAAAACGTGAACGGTACCTGAATTCGCAATAATTCGACTAACATCTAAGTTCAAACGTAGGGGGCAGACTAAAAATCAGCAACCGTGTTAACCTGGTGTTAATATGGTTACCAGCTGAGTCTGCTCCTATTGCCTACAATGTATTTTTTCTTCTTGTAATAATTGTACCTTTTATCATTATTGTTATTTTTTGTTTGGCAATAAATGATTTTTATTCTTATTCTTAAAATAAGTAGTAACTTGAGTTACTCCCAACTCGCAATCTTATATAGGCCAAAACGAATTAGCCCGCGCGCGCTGCGATCGGCACGCTAACTCCTCGTATAATTTACGAGTACCGCTCACAGATCGCCTTTGTTCTTTAACGGCTGCGTTTGATGCGATGCAGTCATAATAGGATATATTCCAAGCATTTCAGGAAGCGTTGTAATAGGGAATGTGTTTGATAGTTGCGTAAGTTGACTCATTTTGTATGTTTCGGTGTCTTTTATGGGGTTCAGTCATGTTTTTTTCAGTAGGTAATGGTTTAATTCTTGAAAATGGAATTTCCAATGAGGAAGTTCTGTACCTTTCTCTGATTTCCCTTTTCTTATACAGGGCTACTGGTAATTTAGCATAATTCGGCAAAAGTGCTTGTTAGGTAAATAAGTACATTTCGCAGAATATATACATATATTGCCTCCAAATCATAAGTAGACCTACTCGTACTGAATTAGTAGTGACCCTGTATATTTATAGTAGCCGTAATCTTTTTATACAACGAAGAAAGAAGACGAGCAAGACGCTCTCCTGATGGTAAGAGATAGCACTGCCCATAATTAGTACGGTGCACTGCGCTAACGCTTCTTACTTGAGAGTCATAAAATGTTAAGACTCTTCAGCTCAGTAACTTCACTAGCTACAGTGCCCTCCTACGGAAGCACAGGCCACCGATTAAAGAAAAGCTTAAGAATGAGTACCTAACTAGCAATAAGCAACTCAGATTAAACAAGACGTGCCATATAAAAATAATGATTACAGAATTTTCTATTTCTAACATTTTCAATGAAAACTGAATACTCATAAAACATGTCTCAAACTTTTGATTAAAACGTTTAGTTTCTACATCTGTTTCCCTTATTCTACACCATTTCACCGAAGAAAAAACTTCAAAATCCTCTCAAGCCATTAAACTTCCGAAGTTTTGGTTGAAAATTGTGGAAAACAGCAGATAAAATTAATTCCTTTCAGCCGAGCATGAATAACTACGGTGTGCGGACACAGAGGTTGATAAACGTGAATTTATAAGTGCCCGCGGGCCGAGGATTCACTTGAAACTGGATAACTGTCGGATCAGTTTTATATATCGAGCTGGTTTTAGCTGCAGTCCAAAATTTAAATGCATGTTTCAACTTTAATTAAATTTTTATAGGGATTTAATAGAATGTTTTTGGTATTGTGTGTACCTGGTACCTATTTAGACATTCAGTAATAATTACATAATTAATCAAGAATACTGAGCGAACTTTCCGTGATTAATAAAAAGTGAAATTATATAAAAAAATCATATGATTCTGCTTCACCTCTAAACTGCTAACATATCTTTACAAATCTCTTGTGAGATCGAAATGTGATTATTGGTTTATATTTTCTCTTAAAAATATCGTATAAGATATAAGGTCGATAACTTTTTTTATATTTTAAAGCGATGGAGAAAAATTTACTGCGCCAAAATTTCGACTTTTAATTATTTCGGCTGAGTTTAACCACCAAATACGTAGATTGTAATTCAAGAGACAATTTTGTACTCTAACAGAAGTGACATAAAGTCTTCAAAAGACTTCAAGAAACAAAATAATCGCAGGAAAAAGACAAAGAGAAAAAGAAATGTCTCCGAGAAAAATGACGCTTCACAGCGCACCTAATTAACCTAATACATCAACCAGCCCTGCCTTGTTAGAACTGAACTTTATAATGTACTTCTGGGTGGATTTACTTCGTTACAAGCGTCTGCTGTAACTAGATTAGCTGTGGCCGAGATGCTGGTGTTAATTGAATTAATTATTAACATCTATCTGTTTGGTGCTTCTGCAGGGCTATTCACTTATCCGTTAGGGAACTGAATCGAAGACCGAATTGTCAAAATGTATGAAATGACGTATTACGTCGTATCGTTCCATGACGGATAAGTGAATATCCGTGCTGACTTTTGAACGGTATATCACGATATTTTAAACTTAAAAAAAAACAAGTACCTTACCTATAACTTCATTGTCTTTTCGTTTTTTATGCAAGTAAATTAAAAAATATATATATTACTAGCCCAACGGTTACCTGCTTTTCAGTAGTCTACGTGTTGTTCCAGGGTCTAATTCTATACCAAATTTCAGCTCAGTCGGTCCACCCGTTTAGGCGTGAAAGAGTAACAAACATACATCCTGACATTTTTAAAAACCTTCACGTTTATAATATTAGTAAGATTAAACCTATTTCAAGCTCGCACGTTTGATACATAGTTAATTATTAATTTTGTGGACTTTAACATTTATTATGAAACTTTAGTATCATTTATATTAATTCTAAAATCTATTAACATTGAGCCCCAAAAAGACTGCCATTGACAACTTAATCAAATCCAAAAAAACTCAACTAATTTAATTCAAATCAAAATTACGTCAGTGATTTGATGTTAAACGGAGGGACAAGACATGCTTAATAAATAGGGCCTTCGCAAATTAAACGGACTTTTTTCTCCTTTTACCCTCGGTTTAATCAAGAAAAGGGTTAACAGGACCTGCGTGATGAATTAAAACGGAATTTAAAACGTCGTATACCGGGTCTACTGCGTTTTTTTTCAAATGAGAGAATGACAAGGTCTGAGTCTGGTATGGGCAATCATAATGCTTATTATAATAATTATTATATTATTGGTCACATGACTGGCTAGTCTCTTCACTTACTAACAATAAAAATCTTACACCACCAATGCACAAGGCGGAAAAATCTAATGCGGTTGCAAAGACTTTACGAAAGCTTTTATTTGGTTGAAATCGAAATTTTTTATACATATAACTCGCTTCTTTTGGCAACAGTGTAGCGATGTGACATAAGATTATAATTATTAATATTGTTTAAGAATGACAAATTCATTGTTTAAATTTGTCCTAAAATATCTATCCTTTGAGATTAATCATTATTGTCATTCAAGCCGCAAATACGTACACATTATTTAATCGTACAAATTTTTCATCTCCAAAACCACCTCGCGGAAGGGTCGAATGCTCAGATTTCCACCAAATTGAGTCTCCAGTAATTAAATATTTCACTGATTAACTACACGGTCTTAAGAAGGGGTTTAAGAATGGTCACGGTTGATATTATTTTTAATTTTTAGGGGGGTTCGAGTGGCATTCGAGGGGTTAAAAGATTTAATGGCGGGAAGGGGTTGAAATGGATGTTCTTAGCGGAATAATGGTAAATATTAATCGGTTTTAACTATTTCCCTGCTTCATTACGAGAGGGGCTGAAAGACGTAAGACGTAATCGCATTACGGTTCGACGAGTTTCGAGTAAGATTTTGATGGGCTGAGATTTGCTGAAATAATTACTTATAATTCCTGTATCTACAAGAAAATTCAATTAAACATCTTAAGGTCGACCTAGTTATCTACGAGTATAAAGCTGACGACACACACAGGCGGGAAAGCGGTTGTAGTCCGAGACGGAATTTTTGTAATGTTAGAATTTATAGGTTCCTCTCACATATACAACGAACGCGGGCAGGAACAAAATGAAGATAGCGACCGCTTTTCCGCCCGCCTCTGTTTGTCGTCAGCTTTATAGATAACTAGGTCGGGGCGACACCCAAAATGAGTATTAAATTAAACTATGAGGAAATTAATACAAAATTCAATTAAGTAATGCAAGCGGGAGATAATTAAACGAGAGTAAAAACAGTTCAAGGAAAAAGGACAAAGGAATGACCATAAATTGTAACAAAAGAATATGCATTCTGTTGGAGTCATTCCGGATAACGAAGCTTGATGGAACGCTCCAGAAGTTTCCAGAACAATTCCTTTGAGAAGGAACTTTAATTACAACACTTCTAGTTGTAAGCCGATATTACAAGGAGGGGTCGAGATAATTTCTTACAGCCTATTTGCCTTCAAGAAAGGTCGGGTCATAGTTGAGATAATGCAGTAGGCACGTAATGAACATGGTCGATATATTTAAACTGGGTCTAAAACAATTCTTGAAATATTCTTAGATTGTTATTATTTATTGAACTCATTGAATATAAAACAAAATACAGGATCAATGTAATTTCCGTAAATTAATATTTTAATGTTTTTCTTTCAAGAAATATGTATGAAGATAGCAAGAGACAGAACTGGAAATATTAAAATTCCGTCATGATGCGAAGCCAGGGAGAGATTAATCCCTCCTTCTAGGTTTAGTATGCTACCATCTACGGCCGCATCGTCGCTTAGCTTCACGCGAGATCGTTGTCAAATAATTAAATAAAAAAAGCAAAGGGAGGCATATTCCCAACTGTGGGCAAAAACTGATGATAATTCCTTGAACTAAGTTTTTTTTACATAGAATAGGACTGCGTTTGACCACAGTCTCACCTGTTGGTAAGTGATGACGGGGTCGAAGCTGTTACACACAGGCCTAGCAAATACCTATTAACCCTCGACTTGAAGACACCCAAGCTGTAATTATATGCGATAGATCGAAATTTTTACTCGGCGATAACAAAAAAAAACTTGTTCAGTAAAAACCTATTCACTCTCGATTAGAACATAATGTTATCCCACTGTTAACATACAAACTATGTAACCTAAGATTGTCAGTATGGGGGACCATTTAATCACTCCACACGGTCCGCGTATATGAAGGGTAGGCATTAAATTATTTTACTGCTCATAAATAAATATGAATAGTACGTGTGAAACTTGCTTAATTAAATTTAAGACTGCACAACCTGGCTCTCAAAGAAAGTTTATATAATATTATTGAAGTACAGGACAGTTACAGGATCTCGCACATCGACGCTCAGTTGCCAGCCTGTGCGTCTTTTACAAGCTCCATCATGGAGAGTGCTCCTCAGAACTCCACGGGTTAGTTCCACCATCACCCTTTTACTACCGAACTTCCAGGCAAACGGCACTGCGCCACCAATATCTGGTGAGTATACCAGCAGCTCGGACTAAGCGATTCGCTTCGTCTTTCATTATGAGAACGGCGAAGTTATGGAACTCGCTACCACTCTCAGTGTTTCCCGAATGCTATAACGTGGGTTTGTTCAAATCAAGAGTGAATAGGTTCTTACTAAACAAGCGTGCTACAACTTCGACTGCATCGTCACTTACCAACAGGTGAGATTGCAGTCAAACGCTTGATTAGTCTTCTATAAAAAAAAAAAAAAAAAAAAAAAAAAAAGTAGTTGGCTTTAGCTGAAGATTTGAACTTGGAAGTCGTAAAAATTAGCATTGTTTACTTCCTACTCATATAAATATGAAAGCGCATGCAAAGAAGTATTCATATTTTTATGTGTGTTTGTTACACGTCTCAATGCATGAGGATTGAGCCGATTGAGCTGAAATTTGGCATGCTAAGAGCTTCTTTTTATAGGTTACCCTTTGACTATGACCTCGCGTGATCTTAAACGATGATGGTAATAGACCATAAAACATAGAAAGTGGGGTAAATCCTACCCTAACTTCAATGAACATCGTACCGAATCGCAGATTGAGCTTAGAATAATATTGTGACAGGTCAAGTCTAGTTACCTCCGTAAAAATAGAAACACACTTTAAATATAGGTACGTATAGGTACGTCTTAGAAATGACTTACACCTGATGAATTGCTAATATTCGTCTCATTACCTGTAACAAACAAAAAATAATAATTAGAAATATAAATAGGTACATTTTGCTTAAAACATCAAAGCACGCAAAACTTTTGATTTCGTGAACACCAGTTTAATTTCCTGCCTCCATTCAACGACTGAGTCGAATTTTGAATAGAATATTATCGAACCAGAGGCAATCAAAATTATAATAACTGTTGCAGGTGCCCACCAGTTTACAAAGACACCTTCGAAATGGATGTATCTCGGAAATTTCCTTAGATCATTTAACCATGGGAATGAAAACCATTACTATTTTCTATGCGAAAAAGTCTACCAGTTTTTGTGGGGAGAGTGGCAATAATAACAAGGTATATACTACTACACAAATGAATTTTCGATAACGTTATTACACACGCACTCAACATAATTGTGAAACACTGGCATAGAATATACACACACAGGGATAACTTCGATTGTTACAATTAAGTTTAAATAATGTACATGAATAAATAAAAAATGTAATTTATTTTAGACTATTCAGGATCCATAGTTGTAGCGTAGTAATAGTATCTATTCTTTGGTTGTAGGATTAGTATCACACTTAAAAGAAGGCAGAATATTTTATGCCTAGCGGTCCAATTATTTTGTAGCCTGACAGTGACGTATCCATTTGGATGTATAATCGAAGGAAATTTATACAATTTTGTTGGCTGAAGGGCAGCAGGGTAGGTCAGGCTATGTTGGTCGAATTTCGGCGTTACAGGACGCAAGCTTGAATACGTTTCTGACATTTAATATAGATTTTGAAAGAACGATAATTGAAATATTAATGGAAAGAACACTTAATAAACGTCGTTCGCTGCCCTGCTGTGCCTTTTGATTTAATACGAGGCAAATCGGAAGTTAAAAATAAAACCAGAAGTATTTATGATCAAATACATCTTAAGAAAAAAACGCCTTACTTAGATTTCTTAGCATAGGATTTATATATATATATATATATATATATATATATATATATATATATATATATATATATATATATATATATATATATATATATATATATATATATATATAGATTAAACAGCTTAAATAATCTAATTCGCAAAATAAATATATTTTCCAATATTTTATGTGAAGGGATTTGTAATCCGTTTACATGCGACCTTTTTGTTTGTCTCTCACATAAGACATAAGTCATTATTATTTATCAGTATAATTAGAATATAAAATGCACGAAAATAAGAATCATCCACAATACGCCTAATTATATAAAAATGTGCCTAATACTACAGAATTTCCTACTCCAAGTCTATTATAACATAAAATTTAGTCCAAAATCAAGCATAAACTTCCTTATTTACAAACAAAATGGGTTCATTCATAATATATTGCATGAAAACTCCCGTCTCCCTAAAGGGCCGTTTAACGAACCATTTCATTCATTTAAACTTAATAAAGTATCGGAAAGGAGCCTTATTAAATTATAAAAAAGACGGGAAAGCATGGCATTTTTCAACCTATTTATCCCTACTTTAGGCCCGGCTCACATGACAAGCGTTCATCACGCGTAGGCATAACTTATTTATTTACGTAGTCATATTTTAGTGTATTATAATTATATTTTAGAGAATTCTTCTTATAAAATACTTTTCTAGGAAGGTGTGTTAGTTAACAATAGGTCAACGTCATATAGATAGATCATATGGTTACGAAGATTTTCGCTAAAAAAGAAAATTTTAATGCGCGGACACACGCTAATCAAATATATGAAAAAAGTTTTTAACTATATGAAAATGTAGTGAATCCGCTCCAGGATCGGTTTTATTTGCCACCAACGGAAGTGCCAACGCAAAGGCCTATATAATTAAATGAAAATGTAAAAGTTTTTCTTATTTGACGGAACGTGTGGCTTCCATTTTATAGGTATTTCATCGGTCCAATTTGGTTCTTTTATTTTTAAAGAAACGCGCGTCGACCGCTGTCAATGTAGACCAAGCTTAAAGCGCATCTCATGGGAAAGTAATTACGAACGGCAGTCTCATCTTATTCAGTTTGTTTTGATATTAAGCTGTTTGACGATGGATAAATTATGTATATCGCTTAATGCTCTGATTGAATTATGCATTTTTGAGCAGTTTTTGATTTGTTTGGGATTTGTTGAGGGCCATGCGATAGGGAGATGAAATTTAAAGTGCTTGAAATAAAAAGATTATTATTATAATATTAACGATTTTTATGTACCTATATTTATCTAATTAATGTAAAAAATTCTAAAGTTTGTGTGATTGTGTGAACTTTTGTATTATTTGAAAAAGTGCCTAACTAATACAACAACGCGGCAGAACTCTTTGAATTTCTACTTAATTTTTTGTTTGTTTTTGTTTAAGTTACGGATAACACTCATGGTAGTTTTAAAAATCATTTAGAAAATAAGTTTGTGGATCGCTGTACTTATTACTTATCCTAAGTTTAATAATAAATTAACTTTTGCCTTTCACGAAGATCTCGTAAAACTGGGCGTGTGTTCCCTAAAACATCTTTAATGAATTCAATTTGCGTTGAAGCCATTAAACAAGTTTAAATCCCATTAAAAGCTACTTTTCATGTTGTTTTTTGCGCGTACATTAGCTTAAATATCGTTAAAAGTTTATGACTTGTGGCGAATTGTTCCCCTGGAGATTAGTTGGTTATTTAATTTTTTTTTTTTTTTTTTTTTCTGTCTTTACGCCGCGCACTTTAAATATGCTTTAATGGATATTTTGGTTATAAGTTACGTCATAACGTGCGACTTTCTCGCTCACATGATAATATGATGAATTTTGAAATCAAAATTCGTTAAATATAATTTTAAAATCAACATTTACATTCTGAAAATGTTTCACGGTAAAGCTCGAGATAATATTGTCTTGATATTTTTTAAAGTATTCTCAGTAGGGGAAGGTGGGCATGAAAGAGCCAGTTTATTCTATACCTACCAAAAGCATTTTTAAAAGTCAATTCTACGTGTTAATATTTTAAAATTCGTTATATTAACGTGCAAGCGAGAGAGTCGCATGCAAGGAAAAAGCTCTTAATTTTTAATATGGTAAAATTTTTGATCTATGTAGTCACGAGGAGACATAACATAATTAAAAAAAAAAACAAAATTGTGCCATAAGTAAATAAATATGTATATACACATAGGTACCTATTAATCCCCCTTTTTATGAATGTTAAAGACGTCATTCTAAATTAATTAATGTGTCATGTTAAATACGATTAGCAACCCTTTCTGTCTGTCCGTCACAATTAGGAAACCCTTTACGTATGATAAATGTGTGATTACGTGAGGTACATAAAAAAACGTAAGGAAACACCGTAATACATTTCTGGAGTTTTCTACATATTATAATTACAGCACTATTGGTAAATATTTTTTAGTCTTTTAAAAATTTTTAATGTACCTACATCTTTTTAGTATCATGAAATTCAAAAAAGTTGACAGTTTTACTATTTCGTCGCGACTTTAACATTCATATTATAAATGCGAAAGTTTGTGTGTGTGTATGTTACTTTTTCACAAAGCCTAAACGGGTGGACCGATTGAGCTGAAATTTGGTATAGAGATAGAGAATAACACATAAGCTACTGCAAAGCGAGTGAAACCACTGGGCGCAGCTATTAATATAATATTTGTAAAAAACTTACGAGCTAACAAACAACACACAATCACAAGAAAATTATAGTTTCTTCACATCTTGTGAAATTTTTAAGTATGAGTCAACGCACCTCAAACAAAAATCGAGTCAACATAAGTTTTTATCTCCCATTGTGTTGCATATTCATTAAAATAATTTCCCATTGAAGTACCAAGAAAATATGACCTCCTAAAGCATAACTACAGGATCTTGGCTCTGCTCTCGGCTCTTGGTGTCCATAAAACGGCGCAATTGAACCGAATGTTCAGAGCGCATAAAATGCCAGAGCTAGTCGTCATTTGTTACCAGATTTCAACGTTTATGTGATAGTTAACTGCGATATTATTTTGATGGAAGGTGTGCTTCGGTTGAATTTTGCATTTGACTTCCATTTCCATTTTGAGAACGCTGATTACATTCTGGTTCGCTTTAAGTAGTTATTTTTGAGTTTTTCGTCGGTTTCATTCAGTGATGGATCTAGAACTTTATTATTTCCATAGCAGGGGTTTGTAGTGGTAGTGGTTTAAGATTTTGTAAAACATTTTTTTTCGTTTTGAATATATCAAAAAAATTAGGCATGAGAACCACGTGCTAAAAGCAAAGGATAAGATTTTTTTAAATTATTCTTTAAAAATTAGCCTTTGACCACGATTTTTATGTAGTTACATTTTCATGCCTTATTGTCCGAATCGATTGAGCTGAAATTTGTCGAACAGGTCGTTGGATCCTGAAATAAAAAAAGCTACTTTGCAGCGGTTATCACTGGACGCAACTAGTAAACAAATTCGCCTTTTTAATGCCACCTCAATAATTTAAAGAAAGCTGCCTATAACAAACATTTCTAATAAATATAGTCTGAAATAAATACCAATAGAAATAAGTACTTAATCAAAGTCAACAGCGGATAAATCCTCAAAATGGATGGAGCTACCTGCTCACTGCTCATTCAATCGGCGAATAGTCAATATTAATAATGCGATTTGTACCGAGAACTTCCATTTACAGGGGTCAGACAAACATGTCTAATGGTAATAATCCATCTTCCAGGGACGGATTAAGGACTAAGCTACATTTGGAAATGTATAAGACACTTTTTAGGGCGCTTAGTCCGCGGGACGCACTCTCTCTCGCACTATTTAACATACATATTTTAATATATAAATTCATGAAACGAATTTTTTTACGTGGCAAATGCCTTTATTGAGAAAAACAAACTAACAATACTACAGCTACTACAGCAGTAAAGAACACTTTTATTAACCACAGATCGCCACAAGCCGATCTACAGAAAATCCAAGTGCTTCAAACATAAAAATATTATATAAAATTTTTATGTATGTACTTTTTGGAATTGACAATACATATTTTTTATCTTTGTGGTGAATACAAGTAGGTACCGTAGAGTATTATTAGCTTGTCTTTTCTCAATAAAGGCATTTGCCACTTAGAGAATATGTTATTTGCTAACAAGTCTAGCCAAAAGCCCCTCGATCCCCTCTCCAGAGTCCATCCCTGCGTCCCCCAAAGTTCCACGGGAACAAATAAACGTTCGAACCCAATTAAATGGCCCTTGTGTGCTTAGGATCCTTTTGATACGAACAGACGGACATCTTCCATTCCTACACTAAGATGTGATTTTACGGTACATCTCTCCAAAGGAAACCTTTTTGTTTGTAAAGGGATACTTCGCAAAGAATTTCTCAAAGAGGGACCAAGTATGGCAGTTATGCATAAATTGGGACTGAGATTTCGCTCCTTTTCGCGGTATTTTGATATGTTTGTATTAAAATTTGAGAAGGAAAAGTTGAAGTGAAAGTCGGGAAAAATGAATTATCTTACGTTATATTTGTTAACGGAATTCAAAGGGACGGAGGGTACTTTTGAATTTACTCTTAGAAAAGTGTGCTGCATTTAGCATAATGCAAGTCTATGTATGTTACGAGTATGTATCTCATTTTTTTAAAACCCCGCCAAACAAATCTACACGATTGTTCTTTGGCTAAGACTACATAGCATCAACGATTACCAAAGGACCCCCTCCACGATCTTCATTGGTTTGGTCTGTACCCGGTACCTAGCTTTTATCGAATACGAGACGAGTAAAAAGGCAAAATCTACAGAGTTTTTACTTCAAACGTTGATATAAAAGTATGCAGTAAGCAATCTGTATGCTCTACGATGTAATGTTGATCCGTGCCCAGTTACAGGCCCGAGGCGAGCAATATCCTGGCACAGAGAGCCTATACAGCTATATACAGCTTTGTAGAGATGTATAGAGCTTTGTAGAGAGGTAGAGCAAACAAGGCGCGTCCGAGCGCATAGAAAAACACACGCTGTTTACTGTTTAAGGATCTCTGTTAATGAAGGTGCGTTAGATACTGCGATGAGCTGGAGGCGATTTTAGATGTTAGGTTAGGAAATGTGTTTTCTACTGGAACTTTTTTATGACACATCAAATTTGTTTATTCATAATTATAGGTCAGCCTTTGACCACGATCTTGCATGATCTTAAGCGATGATGCAGTCGAAGATAGTAGCAGACTAAATTAAGATCTAGAATAGAGATCTTGATCATCTATTAAAAGGCGGGATAAATCCCTGCCTGTCATCATTGAACGTCATGTCGGAACACTGTTGTAATGACTGTTTGGTGACACTTTTGCCCAGTATGTGGTAGCTAGCCCCGGTCGAAGCCTACCATGAGTAAAAGTTAATTCTTTTTCATCTTCTTGTACCTACACATGCAGAAAATAGATTATAGAACTCAGAACAAAGATGACACGAGATGACAGTTCCTTTCCCTTTTTGCATCGTATTCAAAACAAATTAACATGAACAAGCCTTTCTAAACATGTTCTTAGATAATTGAAAAATAACCCTTTGAGACGAAAGTCCGAAAGGGGTCCAAAGGTCTAAAGCATTTTTGGAATATTTGTTTAGGATCATAGTTACAAATTAACAGGATTGATTCTGAGTCCGAATTCCCATTTAAATTCCAGTACACATATGAAATTCCGGTTTTAATTCACAAACTAACATACAATGTCGAATTCTGTTTTAGTTTTCGTGCCTTTCATATCCCTTGCATGTTTGATATTCGACAAAAAAATTGCATGGTTATTTCATATACCCTTTATTTGTTCCTTTATATTTTTTCTGTTACACGAACTTTAATTGGTGCAGCTTTTCAATTTAAGGCCTGCTCGATTTAAGATTTTGCATTAATATAACATAATATATGAAAGATCCAGCTCGCGGCTTCGCCTCCGTTTAGAAATCCTTTCATAACCAGGCAAAACTTATACCGCGCAATATACATTTCTATTTTTGTGCCAAATTTCAAATCAATTCATTCAGCGGTTTGAGTTCATCTCAGGCCGTATTGGCTTATTTCCCAGCAATCACTACAATCCCATAAAAATAGAATGATCTCAGAGACATAGTGTCATAAGGTTAAAATACATTTCATAAATCTGTTGTATAATATAAACGATTAGATTATGCGACAAAAGCACGTTATCTCATAAAAATATAGGTCAAACTGGTCAAAGCAACTGAAAAGTGAGCGTTATGCAAAACAACAGCTTTTTATATTTGGCAAAAAAATCCAAACTTTGGAAGAGCAATGTCGGAAAGTAATTCCGAAGCACCTTCCCTCCACTTTATGCGCAGAAAATTTTATTAAAGCATCGCAGACTTGGTTTCGTCATAATACAGATTAAGATAAAAATTGTGTTGACGGCGGCCTATGGCGGCCATATTTTTTTAATTTTCTCAAACGAGAAGTCAAGATTCGATTATATAGGCGCTCGGCAAAGACCTTAGATTCGGATATTATTCAATTTTTTTGGAAGAGGGTAGCTTTATGTTTACAAATTGAACTCTTATTGTTTTATTAACGGTTATTAAGTTGAGATGGAAATTAATTTGATATTATGTTATTATGCAAAATAGAAGGAGCGTTCGGCTAAATTTGTTCGTTGTGATATTTAAAGAGCGATTAATGTACCTATTGAAAATATAAAACTATTAACTCGCATTTTCGCGGATTTTATTTTCACAGACTTTCCGCTGTGTCTAACATGGGCAATCATGAAAACCATTAGGTATTGATTTGCTCTTCTTGTTACTCGTAAAACAATCAACAAATTACGGAAAAAATCATAAAACTTAAGATAGCAACAGCTCTAAAACACTTTTTTACTAAGACATCGTAACCAAACAATTACAGATTCACCTTCCCCAAGGAAAAAAACCGACCTAAAACCGAAAACCTACACCGAGAAGCAAACTTTTTAACGACGGTTCTCCGGCAATTGTTAAGCCTACAAAGCAGTTACAATCGCTCTCTCCATTACTACAAAGAACATTAATAACATTTTTTTGTTCCCCATTCCTGATGAAATTCCTCCTTTCTTTTAATTCGGACTTTTCCTTTATGAAATAAGTTTTTTTCGTAACAAGATTACGTTTTATGAGCAAGAAATTGGAGGATAACGAATTTAAACGCAAGTGTTCGGTGACAACACGGTTTTTGATGAAATTTGAGATACTAGGGGTGCTCTGTGGTTTTGTTTTAAGTTTAGTAATCGTGTAGTGTCTAATTAACACAATCTCTTATATACGAGTAAAATCCTGAATTTTAGCTCAGTCTCTGCAGTGATATGGCCTTGAAGTGGTTAAATCGACCACATTCATATTTTCATGTTTGGGTTAAACATACGGAGGACTTTAACCCTACTACATCTGAGCAACATACCTACGTACATAATTTCTGCCCAAATACCAGTACCAGAACAGTATCAGTACCAACTTATAAAGTGGAGATGATAAAAATAAGACATAAGAAGAAGATACACACAAAAATTTCAAGAATATCGGTCAAGAAATTTCGGCGGGTTTCCAATAAGTTTTTAGGGGTTCTAATAAAAAAATGTAATGATGATCCAATATATTACCTATTTTTAAGATATTACCTATATTCTTTATAAGATATAAAACATTCTCGTTCGTAATACATATTAGTGAGATATTATTTTCCATTTGACGAGTAATTCAAAACTTTTGAAGAGGGTAAGCCGTAAGCTACTTAACTTTTCATTCCTATACAAAAAGAATAAGTAAAATATCAAGTGGCTTTGAGAACAAAAATATTTGTAAGCAATAAGGAAAATTCTTTTGTGAAAAGTTGTATTGTTATTTCTTCGTGGAAATTCAAATCATGCCGATTGTGATGTTTAGTGAAAAGATTTTTAAAATTAAGTCAAAGATATCGATAAACATGTTTATACCTAAAATGAATGAACTGATATCAAGAGGTCCTTTATTCATAAAATGTATAAAGCTGGTGGTCCATTTCGAGGAAATATTCATTTTTTTTGTTTGAAAATTTGAAACTACGCTTACTTTAATTCTGTGTCTGTGTGATTCAGTCAGAGGCCCTATTGGCTAACGCCAAACGTCATGTAAAACACTAGAATCCATAGAAAAAAATGCATACATTACTGGCTTAAACATTCTCATTATAAGTAAAATAACAAACGCAGCAATGTACAGTCAACTACAAAGAGATGTATCCATGTTAGGTTTACAAAATGAAGTAAATTTTCATTTGCCACAATGAACTACCCTTGGTTCGTGACATTTCTAGGAGCAATCAAACTTTATATTATTATCATCGACTCGTTTAATATGCAACAATGATGTATCCCACTACTTTTCCTTAGTTGATACATTATAATGGCATTTAAAATGAATCGAATATAATATAAGATTTGGTGGATACTGAAAATGTCACGAAGTAAAGGTAAATAATTTTTGCATACTAAAAGTTCCTTCATTTTGTAAGACTAACATGGATACATCTCTTTGTAGTTGACTGTACATTGAAGTTGCCATCAATCGTCGTGGGTGAGAATTAGCCAACCCTCAGATGAAGGTAGTGGTGGTGAGTGAGAGTGAAGGTTTTCACTGAACAATTTTTTTCAGGTATTAATCTTCTCTTATAGCACGTGAGAGAGAGAGAGTGTATACACCTTTTCAATTCAATGAAGAAGAAACTCCTTAATTAATTTGGAGCTAGTTGAAAAATAAAGGTTTCTGAATTTCTCTGCTGGTTTCCGATGGCATAAGTCCATCCAAATCAAAAGCTTCTATCAATTGGCGATGGCAGTTGCCGTCGCCCCTATTTCATTTGCATTATTGCTCATACACACTAAACTTCGCAATTTGCCTAAACTGTGAATCTGTCATCTGTATTACAGTGAATACAGTTCATGAGATTACCACTTTCACAAGTGCATATTGCCTTTAGTTTATTCTGACGTGTAATAAAGGAAGGTAGCTGTATGTCTTATTTTTGATGGAAAAATAAATGGTTTTAAGATCATAACATATAGCTGAAATTCTCTTGTACTCAGTTATTAAGATTTTAAACAGAAATTAGTCTGTATCTTAGTATTATTAATTAAAACCTCAGTAAGAAAGCTGACAACATTTTTTTTGTTTTTTTAGATTGTCCATAATATAGTTGATAGAACCTCTTTCACAAAGCTTTACCAGGCAGAGCGTAGGAGGCACTTGATCCAGAACTAAATAATTGTAAAATTAACTTGCAAAAGAACTCCATTGTAGTCTATTTAAATAAATTTTGGGTCTGAGTTTGAGATGGTTTTGTAAACATCACCTCAGACGGCACCATTCTCGACATGAGCCAGGGCTACCTGGCAAAACTGAGGAATACACGCTTCTGTGTTTGCGTTTTAATATTGTTGCAATCTCAGATACCGTATAATCGTGTACAGTATTTATAATCTGGCCTAACCCCTGGTGCCCGACGGATTATCATATCGCATGAATATTTTATAAGACGGTCTGATTCAATTAGACAACGTGCGTCTGAAGGTGCACTGTAACCGGATTAGCTTGATTCATTTGTATTTTATTGAATTTGAAAGGTTTTATTTTTAGCAGCTTATGTAGAGATTATAGACTTACCACTCTTAAATTGCAGGTCATTCCCATAAAGATGGAATAAATATACCTATTTAGGTATATAATAGCATTTCGATCACAATAGGCCAAGCATGACCGCAGTGATACTACAGTGCGGACAACATTTAATTTATAAAAAAATACATATCGATCTCACTTAAAAATCAACTGGTTTATGAACACCATCGAATTTACAAACCGAAGGCCTATCGACTAATTAAAACAAATTAGAATATGTGTTTTTTATACTATATAAAAGCATAAGTACATCTATTCAGAACATTTTTAATGAAAGAAACCGTAATCAGTGTTTCGCCTTTCCTGACATAGTGCTTTTTATGAGCAAACTCTGCTATAGTTTCGAATTAAAATGAATTATAAAAGCTGTATTTTCACGAATGTTTAAATAAAGGTTCTATACCCACAAATCGTTAATTTCATAACATTCTCGGTGTAAATGCTCAAGTATCTACTCAATAATCCGGGCTAATGTTATTATGGTTCAAAGTTCCGTCTGATACCAACGACCTCTGCGCCTCAACGTTTGAGAGACTCTTCAAAGGATCTCCGTATTTCAGTACCTGAATTTTGGTAAGTTTGAAGATTCTTGTCTTAATACATCTTGGATTTGTATTTGGATTTTTATAACAGGATTTTTTTATTGGATAAAATCATTCGGCAAACGCAGCGTAGGACGTCCATCCACAAGGTGGAAAGACGACCTTATAAGGGTCGCCGGAAGACGCTGGATGCAGGTCACTTCCAACCGGTACATATGGAAGTCCAATGGGGAGACCTATGTTCAGCAGTAGACGTCTTACGGCTGAGATAATGATGATGATGAAAATCATTCGGATCAGAAGAGCTGAGAACCAGGTCAGGGCTAAGATATACCGATTGTAAGGAAACATTTTGGTTTTAATTACTTATCACCGTAATGTGAATTGAAATATTTAATTTTTACACCATGAATGATAAAGCATGACACATAAAAATCAATCATATTCACGGATTGTACTATTGTGTTGGTCAAACAACCTTTACGTTTTTATGTTTAGAGACGAACTCAACGCTCACCTTATGTTATATAATATTCGGAAAACATATGTATAATATGCTACACTGTACCTACAGCATGTACACACATCTATGATGAGTTTTGTATGAATTCCAAACAGTTTTAGTTCTTTTTATGGCTTTAAGTGAATCTTAACTTCTGTCCTCCACCGCACCAGCGCCGTTCATAAAATGAGCGGCAACTCGGCAGTGAGCAAAGCTCGGTATATGACGTAGATTCCACTTTACATTATCCTTGGAACAACGGGAATGAGCTTGGCACGAATTGCTACATACCTACTACAGCTATATCTATCTATAGACACAGATATGGTGTTTGAGGGAGTGGAGAAAGCGGAAAGATGATATAAAAGTGGTTTCTGAATGGTGACAATTGCTGGGGTGGATTCGAGCTCTTGTGGAATTGTAAATGTGGTATGATTTTGTCTTTGTACTGAAAATGCGTATTTTATTTTCGTAAAGGATACTCGGTTTAAGGATATAATGGAAACAGCTTTGATTTACATTTATCTGTGAGAAAGTAAAGGATTTGTTTGAAAATCTATTGGTTCAAAGGTTCTGAACAATTTTTTAAATCCACTTTTCTCTGCCCAGAGAGGGTGAATTCGCTGCAAATTGACGCACTAAGATATGCGCTAATAGGCACTGGCATCCATAAACTTCTTGCGAACCCGACTCGCGCGCAAGGTTTTAACTCGCGCGATGTTGATGAACGCAATGGTGGGTGTCTTGTATAGTGAACTTGGTCCGAAAGAATTCACCTTTTCTGAAGATCTAAGAGAGCGAAACCGAAGTTGGCAATAATATATTTCCATCGTATTTAACTTACTTCTTGTAAATTAAAGAATTATTTACAAATCAACTTTATGTTGATTACAAGTTACGTAAGAATTCAGTCTCCTAACCTACCCTCACTTGTACCAAAGACGAAAGCGACAGCGGTGCCCGAAGACTGCGCAGTAAATCAGTGCGAAGCTCCGACCTTCCGCCATCTTTATCATGTTTATTCATGGAATTGCTCATCCAACGAAAGTGAATCTTTGTTTACTCGCTTCTCTAACTTGTTTCACTTTTAATTTAAACGAGCCAACTTGTTATTTTCACACCAAAATTGCACGCAACATTGGCTTGTGTTCGTGATGAGGCTTTGGCCACAAATGCTCAGCGAGACTTTTTTTGTGCAGTCGGTGATAACGGACGGAGCTTACCAGGACTACTACCTATTTGGAATGCACAAAGCTGAAATGAATCTTCAAAATTGAGACAGCTGATTTTTTATACATAATAGCGCTTAGGCCACCTCCGCTAAAGATGGCAAAAGTACTTTCAAGAATCTCAGTCCGTTTCTTATACTTTCTCTTATTTTAATGCTACGAAATTGCCTGAGAATTGTTAGTTTGAGGTTAATTGTAGATGGAGCTTCTGGGACCGATGCTGGCAACTTCGGATGGTTCCGCACGCTTTAATTGCTCTGTAACTGGTCTGCGGACGACAAGATGGCGGCAATTATGGTGTTGTTTGCGTTAATGCGGGGAATTAGCTTTATGGATGTCTTTACCTTTTATTGTGTCACCTATCTAGGTTAGATCTGGTTTTATTATTTTATTCATTATAGGTTAGCCTTTGACCACGATCGAAATGAAAAATCTACAATTGACTTGTAAAAGTGCTCCAATGAAGCCTATTTGAATAAATGAATTTTGAGTTTAAGTTTGATCTCGCGTGATTTTAAGCGGTGATGTGGCCGTAGATGGTAGCATCTAACCTAGAAGGTGAGACAAATCCTTCCCCGGTTGTTATTTTTATGCGATTAGATAAGAACGCGGACCAAACAGGCCGGAGAAGTAAACTCCGTTAACAAAACTCAACCGGTAGGCTTCTCGGACATATTTCGAGTAGAGGCTACCGGCTAGACTGTGCCCTTTGGCTGGAGGGGACAGAAGACACGGCGGCGGATGAACCCCCTGAGGGTCAACGGCGGCGTTCATGGCTCTTCAGAAGAGCCACAGCCTTGGAGACAGACATTAGTCCAATATCATGAAGGGAAGACAACCCTTGAGGGAAAAAAAATTACACACAAACATGGCTGCAAGACTTAAAGAGAATCTACCCCAGGAGGGTACCAGCGGAGAATCCGTTGGAGAATCCCTCTCTGAGCATAGCTCAGGCTGCCCCACGTATTCTGGGGGGGGCAAAGAATTGCAACATCACACCGAAAAACCCACGACAAAGACAACATTAGTTCAACAGACTTTTCATAGGAGCATGTTTAATATAACGCGATCAAACTCACTGGGAACCACCCCAACCGAGACACAAACAAACAGCACTATAAAAGAAGCCGACAAGGAATGGCAGCAAGATCGGGTACCAACCATCAAAAGGAAAAGAGTAGAAACAAGCCCTACAACCCAACACCTTGAAAACCCTAGCAAAAAGCCACAAACAGATAACATTACTATTGCAGTACCAACACAAAATCAATTTGATATATTAGCTCAGGATATAGACAACATCAATGACGAATTAGTCAAACCTCCCAAACCTGAACCAATATTCGTAACTGGAGTCAAAGACATTTCTAAACTAAAAGACATATTAAATGCTATAACCAAGACAGAGGACTACACAATGACAACCTTAAGATCTGGTCATGTGGTGAAATTAATGCCATTTGACGTAGACGTATATAAAACAATTAGACAACACTTCGTAGCTGAAAATGTGAGTCACTTCACATACCAGCTCAAGAGTGAGAGAGCTTATAGAGTGGTACTACGAGGACTACATCCATCAGAAGACATAAAAAACATCTCAATGGAAATTGAAAAACTGGGACATGAAGTGCGACAAACTGTCCAAGTACTACACAGGGTGACCAAAAATCCACTTCCAGTTTTTTATGTCGACCTAGAACCCAAGCATAACAACAAAGACATTTTTAAAGTAAAACAACTTAACCACATGAAGGTCACCTTTGAAGCACCTTACAAAAAGAAAGAAATTGTTCAATGCAAAAGGTGTCAAAGGTTTGGACACTCTAAGAACCAATGTTTTAGGCCATTCCGCTGTGTTAAATGTGGTGAAGAACACTCTACAGCTTTATGTAAAAAATCCCGAGATACAGACGCCACATGTGCAAATTGCTCTGAAAAACATCCAGCTAGCTACAAAGGCTGTACTAAATATAAACAATATAGAGAGCAAATACTAAAAATAAGCCACAAATCTAAAGAGTCCCATACCTCCAATATGGGACTAGGTACACAACCTCAAAAAAGTGACAACAGGAGAAAAACATACCAGAGAGCTCAGGAATCCCAACAACACAAACAGAACACAGGGAACCCGGCACACAGCCTGGCCATTGAAGACTTTCCTCCACTATACCATAAATATAGAACAGACAACACAAATAATACTACCCCAACATTAAACAGTCACACAACAAAGACAGCCAAACAAGGCAATTCATATGCCTCAAAAGTCATCAGCCAAGCAACGGCAGACAGCAGCTTACCAGGTTCAACTGACCTGGAAGTAATAATGGAGAAAATGCTCCATAGATTCCAAAACATAATGACTGACATGATTGACAAAATGATGGATCGAATGTTCCAACTTTTCAGCAGTCTGCTGAAAAAATGATTAACAACATTAGAATAATGACATGGAATGCCAATGGCCTAACAGAACGCAAACAAGAACTAGAGACATTCTTAATAACAGAGAAAATTGACATTGGTTTAATATCAGAAACAAGATTGACATCAAAAAGTTATTTTGACATTCAAAATTATAAAATTTATACGACAAACCATCCTTCTGGAAAAGCTCATGCTGGTGCTGCGATCATTATTAAATCGAATATAAAACATTATCCCCTGGAACATTTCTGTACAGAAAAAATACAAGCATCTATAATAAAAATAAGTGATAAGGTGGCCGAAATAACAGTGGCAGCAATCTACAGCCCCCCAAAACATTCAATTACTGTAGATGAATACAAAGAATTCCTTTCTACACTAGGCAATCGATTTATTTGTGGCGGAGACTGGAACGCCAAGCACACTCAATGGGGCTCTCGACTTATAAACCCCAAAGGAAGACAACTCTATCGCGCAATGGGCGACATGAACCTTGACCATCTGTCGACCGGAGATCCCACATACTGGCCCACCGATAAAGCTAGGAAACCAGACTTGATGGATTTCTTTGTAACAAAAAATCTACCATTAAACAATATGACCACAGAGCATATCATAGACCTTTCATCTGACCACACTCCAGTTATGCTAAATGTGTATAGCAATATAATCCTCAAAGAGTTTTCAACTAAAATACACAGTCGAAACACAAACTGGGAAAAATATCAGGACATTTTGACAAGTATGTTAGAACTAAAGATATCCCTAAAATCCATTGACGACATAGAAGAAGCAATAGAAACATTTAATAGAGTTGTCCACATTGCTGCGCATGAATCGACCCCAAAACGTAAATCACTAATGCCTAAGGAACACATCTATCCTCAATTCGTGAAATATAAAATTTTGGAGCGACGGGAGTTCAGAAAAATCTGGCATAAAACCAGATACACTAGAGATAAAGCAGCTTTTAATAAGTCATCCAAAGAATTGAAACAATTAATCAGTGACCTCAACAACATCAATCTTCAGGATTACTTAAGAAATCTCAGCCCCACCAGCGACACTAATTACTCACTCTGGAAGGCGACAGCAAATCTAAAACATCCAAAAAAGCAGATAGCTCCTCTTAGAAGTGAAAACGGAACATGGCTCAGATCAGACTCGGAAAAAGCTGACGCATTCTCAAATCACCTGGAGAAAGTGTTCCAACCATTACCAAGCACATGTGGGGATCACGATAATGAAATATACAGCTACCTTGAATCGACGAATCAAATGTGCCCACCATTAAAGAGTGCATCACCTCAAGAACTTATGAGGGAAATCCGTCTTCTAGAAGACAACAAAGCGCCTGGTTACGATCAGATAGATGCCACTCTCCTGAAAAAACTTCCGCAGAAAGGAATTCTATTTCTAGTTTTAATTTTCAACGCATGCTTAAGACTCCTTTCCTTCCCAAGTCAATGGAAGATAGCACAAGTTGTCATGATTTTAAAACCAGGAAAGCCAGCTCAAGATCTTCCCTCCTATAGACCTATCAGCTTGTTACCTCTAGTAGGCAAGCTATTTGAAAAAATAATATTATCTCGAATGACAAATCACCTCCAAGAGATCTTACCGCAACACCAATTTGGATTCAGAGAGGGTCATGGCACGATCGAACAAGTTCACCGCCTGGTTGATATAATAAATAGAACCCTGGAAAACAAACAATACTGTTCTGCAGTTTTCCTCGATATCAGCCAGGCGTTCGACAGAGTCTGGCATGATGGTCTGCTCTTCAAAATCAAGCGGAACCTCCCGCACTGCTTTTTCCAAATCATCAGATCATACCTGGGAAAAAGATGCTTTGAGGTTAAATATAACGACGACTTATCGAAAATGCATGAAATTAAGTCAGGAGTGCCTCAAGGCAGCATTTTGGGACCAGTCCTATATTTAATATTTACAGCGGACTTGCCAACGCTAGACTATATTACCACAACTGCTACGTACGCAGATGATACTGCACTACTCTCTGTGCATGAGAACCCGCAGATAGCATCAGAGAACCTACAAACACATATGTCCCTAGTCGAAAAATGGTTCAACAAATGGCGGATAAAGGCCAATAAGGACAAATCAATGCACGTGACTTTTACACTTAGGCGAGAAACATGTCCACCTGTTCTACTATATAACGAGCCAATCCCTCAGGCAGATGATGCAAAATACCTGGGCATACATCTAGATAGAAGACTTACTTGGCAAAAACACATCTGGACCAAACGTAAACAACTAGATGCCAAAGTTCGCAATTTACACTGGTTGATTGGACGAAAATCTCAACTGACACATGAGAGCAAAATGGCCGTCTACAAAACCATTATCAAACCAATTTGGACATATGGCGTACAGCTTTGGGGTACAGCTAGCAACAGCAACATTGAGATACTGGAGAGGTTCCAAAGCAAAACAATAAGGAACATGCTTAATATACCTCGACATGTTAGCAACAAATATATGTATATGGACATCAAAATAAAAACAGTCAAGCAAGAAATAGAACCATACAGCAGAAGCTACCAGAGTAGACTACACAGACACAAGAACGAACTTGCTGCTCAACTACAAGGTCCAGGGAGTCTGATATTCTCCCGGCTGAAACGCCACAGCATTCAAGGACTAGTAGCAAGATTCGTGGACAATGAATGAGAGACTACTCACTGGACATGTCCCTCAAACAACGACATACCTCAGACGAAAAATCAGCCATCATATTGGACTATTGTCATACAGACAGATTGCCAAGAAGCAGAATACATAATGAAAAAAAAAAAAAAAAAAAAGATAAGAACGCAGAACAATGCTGAACAGATCGTATAGGCCAGCCCCATTTGGTGCAAATATGGTACATTGATATTATATAACTGATGGGAACCTTGGAACTTAGGCAGTACTATATTACAGCTTTCACCAGTAAGACGCGGGATCGCGCGGAAAAGCGGTAGCGGTAGCGATATTCGTTTTGTTCTTGCCCGCGTCCGCTTTATTAGTATACTCCGCCCCACTTCCCGCGCGATTCTCTGACTATGTGGCATCAACTTAAGAGTTGAAACAATTCAATTATAGGTAACTGAATTGTTTTCATTTTGAAGACATATTTCATATTTTATGCGTTTCTGCAAGCAATCCGAAGCAATATCCTTCTAAGTTACGACATTACAATGGAGAATAGGACTCACCATTGTGAATTCGAACAAAAACCAACAGCTGCGCAAGTTTCTCGCGGAATAATCACGACGTTTAACGAAAGTATGTAGAATTACTTCTCTGAAAAGACTTCACAATGGACTACTTGTCCTACATTCTACATTACATTTCATGGAGTTTTCTTTTATATACGTTATAAGTGGACCCGCGCGCACTTCGTAGCGCCTAAGAGAAAATTATGTGGCTTCTATATTATACATATTATAAACCTTCCGCTTGAATCACGCTAACTGCTATTAAAAAAAACAACGCTTCAAAAAAATCCAACAGACAGACGGAAGACGACTTAGTTTTATACTATGTAGCTTTAGATCCAATCAATCAATAAAACAATCTGGCTAAGAATTGGTGCAGCTGTAATAGATGGCAGCAGACTAAACCTACAAGGTGGGATAAATATCTCCCTGGCTTCACTAAACGTCATGCCGGGACACGGTCACAATGCCCGCTTGGTTTTGTAACAAGCCACGTTTAAACGAAAGTATGTAGAATTACTTCTCTGAAAAGTCTTCATAATGTACTACTTAGCCTACATTCTACACAGCATTTCATGGCGTTTCGCCCACTTTAGATGTTTCAATGCAAGCTCCTCGTTTTTAGGCCGCCGTTGGTACGACGAAAAATGCTTATGCAAAGTGTTATTATTTTTTAGAAGCGCAATCCGGCGTTACGCTATAAGGTTGGGTTGTAGTGCTGGCGGATTGTATTTATTATCTTACTAAAAGATCTATCGTCTTAAAATAATTTAGTTTAAAACCAATTTTCTATTAAAAAAAAACTAAATTTGCCTAAAACTTCTTGCCGAACCGAGCTTCTCATTTGATGGCCCGTACCGGTACCGTTTTTGATGAGCATTCACTAGAATGATCTCGAAAATGTAGCAGCTACGTTTGGCTCTATACTTGGCTCTGTCCGTTTTTCAGTTAACAACATATTTAAAAACGACTAATACTCGCTGTTATAAGTAAATGCTCGAGTCTCAACACCATGAAACGAATGCATGCAATAACAGCACGAATGCCATAACAGTCATTATTAATTTTGAACAGCATCTGTAAACCAAACTAGAGGACATGAGGTCTAAAATAACGATCTGCAATTCGACAGTTCAAGACTATGATCGTGTGCTAGTGCTTTGAATCTTCAACTTTTTAATTTCAACCGCTCCAACAATGTTCTCTTCCAATATCTCAAAATTACGCCGTTCTCATTTTAAAACACTAGAAATCAATATCAGTTCTTTATCCAAACATTCATTTGATGCCAAAGACAATAGAATATCCGCTGACAGTGGGACCATAGACGGAAGTACCCCAGCATTAGTAGGATTGCGCGGAAGTGGGTCACGCCAGGATTGGGTCCCGATTTAAATATAACGAACCAGACGAAAGGATGAGCGCCGCTAAGTGATTCCTTAGGGATTCAATTGTCTGTGAATGTGAGTTAATGTGAGATTTCGCTGAATATTGATACATAAATAAGGGTTTGGTATTATTTGAACTGGGTATCTATCTGATAAGCAGTATTTTCATTGCTTGGATATAGGTAATAGTATATCTTTGGATTGTTATTTTTATTCACCACTAGATTATGCTTGTGGTTTATGTTTCCTTTCGTGGTGGACGTCTACGTAAAAATACACCTAACTCTACAACTAATTTTGAAATAAAAACAATTTATTGGCTCTATCTTACAGCTTAAGATTATATAGTGTGTTAAAAATTTAATGTAGGTACTCGCCAATGGGAACAGGCTCAGCGTTTTATCAGATTAACCCTAGGGATAACCTGACTACTGATTTTCAGCCTGCTCCCGTGCTCGATGCAGGTGTTATAGCCGAGAAATAGTTTTGGCGGGGTGTCCATATAATATGCTTATCTCTATGTCTAATATTATTACAATGTTTAATAACTATAATATAATAATTTTACTGAATCTGATCACTGTTTTTATTTGTCAGTTGGTAGATCAAGTCAGTCAGTAGACACAGATTTAAGCTTAAGTAGATTTTTCTTCAAAAACATGGTTTTGATTATGGCTGATCAAGTAAATTTTTTTTTATAGGATTTATATGGTATTGTAGTGCATATTATGGCGTTATGCATGGCTACTTAGTTACCTACTACGTGATGTAATAGCCACTTGGAAAATTGTAGAGCGTTGTTAATTAATTATAATAATTATAAAAGCACTTTAATTACCATAATAAAACACGCGTCCTGACACCATTAATCAGAGAGAAAATCTCAGAATGAATATTTATAGAGTGACTAGCTTCATCGCGTACCTACACTTGCTTCTAAACACTTCAATATATGTATGTACTACGTTGAGATATTAGAAACAAATTACGAATTTTTCGGCTATGTCACAATCATTTCGATAGTTTTCATGTAAAAAATTATAAAGATTTATATTTATTAACACGACATGTTAAAATATTCCAGAGTATTATACTCTGGAATATTTTAACATGTCGTGTTATACATATCATGTTCATTTAAGATTGGTAACCATTCTTAAATTTAAGTTCGCTGCCTTAGACGTCAAGACATCATGTTTGGCTTACAAATGCAATTATAAAATGGATTATCTCTACTGCTATATTTAAAAGCTATCAACATATAAAAGAAAAATATATCATTCGAAATTCAAAAATAATAACAAATTCGGACAAAGGTTCGGTAAATAAAATTCGGACCAAAATAAAGTCGAAATTAAACATCAGTGATGCGAATCAATCCGCGTAAAATAGATACGGACGAGTCAAGAAAAGTCCGGATTTGTCCGTAAATCGGCGATCGCAATCACAGGCGGTTCGGAGCGATGGACGCAGTCGTTGAGACTTTCACGACTTTTTACCGGGCCCCTTTGTCTCCTTTCTCAAGCTAGGGTTGGAATTTGAATATATCTAAGACGTCTTATTTTATTTTTTAGATTAGCTGTTGTATTAAGATATAGTTTACGTAAGATATTGTAAGATATTAAAAAGAAATAAAATAAATAAAGTAATGGTAGTTTTACTAAAATAGCTAAGAATGATGAGCTTATTTATTGACATACCTAATATGCAAGTGTATTTTTAAGAAGGTATGTCTGCATTCATTTTCCAAAACAATTATTTACAAATTTGTGTATGAAGACTAGAGATAATTAATTGATGACATAAATAACATATTTTAAGTAATAGAAGTTACATTTTAAATTATTAGCTTGTCACGAAAAAACACATTATAATTTTTCCAATCAGATCCCGGTCGCTGCGCCAACCACAACGAATGAAGCCTGTATCAGTAAATCTGAATTAAAATGCATTCAATCAGTGGCAACCCTATCGTGTTACCCTCATTGGTCGGAATCTCCGTTGACAATTTATGACGGACGCTGACGGCGTCTAATTCAACGGGCGCTCATTAAACGGACCTATATTCACTTAGAATGGCCGTTTTTTGACCGTTTTTTAGCCGTTTCTCGTCCGTTCCTTCGTCGCAACTTATTTACGACGCTCCCACGTTCTCGTCGTTTAGTGATTTTCTAACCATTTGTGCTCGTGATGGTACCGGGCGAAATTTTATGAAAATGGTTCTTGCGAATAGACATAGCTATTTTAGGATTACTTAACAACTTTTGTCAAATAACATGAACGATGCAACTTATAGCTGTTTAAACATTTTTAATTCTATTATATTAAGTAACATTTTAATTCAGGGCAGTCTTTTACATATAAATCCTAGATATTATCTAGCTCATTAACACAATTATGACCGATTTTCAACATCTTACACTATACTAGGTTTATTTTATAGTGCATGGGTATAATCTTCTACTGACAAAATGTCATAACATTTTAAAAATATATTAAAACTGCCCAAAATAAATCTTTCAATTAATTTCACAACTGACATCTCTAATTTCCACCGTTTACATATCAGAGACGTCATAAAAAGCGCGTTGCACGTAAACAAAATTGAACGCGTCGCCAAAAAGTCATTTACTCTGCTCAGTCTATAAACTTTACACTCGCATGATCATTCGCTAGATAAATTCTTAAATTAAATTCGTGGATACGCATGCTATATTCACCCTTAAAATGTAGGCCATATGATACGTTTTGGCGTGTTTGTGATATTCGGGTGTGCCTTAAAATAATGTACGCTTGAAAATACGAATGGTGAGGTCATTGCCTTCGACAGAATTGGGTCAGATAGTGTGACATTTTTCTGGGTCGGTACTGGATTTGGGAAATGTTTTTCTTACAAATGAGTAATGTAGGAAGCTCCGTAATGGTGTGGCTTCTTGGTGTTTTCCTGTGAGTTGCCATTAGGCTAAGCCTGTGAGTCAAGGCCGTTAAAACAAATTTGACATTGCGAATTAGACTCAGTGATATGAAATGTAAGTATTATGGTTTACTAGTAAACAAGGTCGTTACAATTACACTGAAATATTATATAAGACAAGGAGCTAAGAAATCGTCTTATTTTCTTTTGTGTAGGCGAAAAAATGATAAATAGAGAAATGGTAATGTGCCTACAAACCTACCTATTTGTTTCAATAAATACATACGTACACTCACAACATGGGGTCAGTTTAACAAGTAAGTGATTATCTTGGTCGAAATACATAGTTTTATCTTCAAAACCAATGGACTATCATAACCCAAAAAACAAATTCAATTACGTAGTTTCCCAATGAACAAGGAGGCTTAACAACTTGCGCGTGTAATTCTAGATTTATTGGATCCTAAGGAGGTTACGACCTTTCTTAGTATCTCTAAGTTAGCGCTTACATAAAAGATAAAAGCATAATAAATCACTTGTTACGCAATTAACTAACGATACTTTCTGAGAACTTTGGGAGTAAAGAAAATAGATACTTGTGTACCATTAATCCTCTTGAGTAGTTTTGGTAAATGGGAAAATCTTGTTTTGTTTGCGATTTTGTTTCATCCGTACCTATCCTGTAGACTTTTTCACATTTTAACTTCACAAGAGACCATAAAAATGTGGTTTAACATCATTAATTTTTAATAAGCTAAAATGACCTACGTATATTAGTAAAATAACAATTATTAAGACAAAGTAATGTTACAATAAACAAAACCTACATTTAAACTAATTTCTCTAGAACCAGATTTAATTAAAGTAAAACACAAAAGCTAAGACATAAAATACGGTTGAACACACATTGCAAGATTAGAAACTAAAATGCAAGTTGAATTGAAACAAATAAGTACGAAGACCCGCTGGCGATGCAAAACTTAGCGCTCGACGCTGAGATGGCTACGTCGCAAAATGTCCCTTTCTCAAAATGTCCCTCGTTCGCAAATGGTCCCTTTCGCAAAATGTCCCTTTCGCAAATGGTCCCTTTCGCAAAATGTCCCTTTCGCAAATGGTCCCTTTCGCAAAATGTCCCTTTCGCAAACGGTCCCTTTCGCAAAATGTCCCTTTCGCAAATGGTCCCTTTCTCAAAATGTCCCTTTCGCAAATGGTCCCTTTCTCAAAATGTCCCTCGTTCGCAAATGGTCCCTTTTAGCATTCGATGTAAAACTATTCTAACTGAAATCTGAGGATCTGTGAAATGTCTGGGGCCTTAGACAAGTTCCAATCGGTTGTGACTAAAGAAAAAGATGCATTGGGATTATAGTCGTGATCGTCTTTTTCTTCGTTGTGTTTGGATCTTTCACCTCAACAACGTCTTTCATCCTAGTAAATTTATCTGATGGGAAATTACCTGAGAAGTTAATTAGACGAAAAACACAACGCATTGCAGAATCCAAGTAATATTAAAAATACGAAGGGTCAACTTATGTGTTTGGGAAATACCTTACTTTTTTGGACGATTTTGGACTTGAAGTACGTAATTTTATCCGAAACCGCGGTTGAGAGTTGAGACAATCTCTACAAAATATCATTGTCAAATTTGTTTTGAAAGAAAGACCTTGAACTGGAGGACCCCGGTGGAATTTCCATGTTAAAGGTATTTTAAAATATTTAGTTAGAGCAAAAAGGCCAAAGCCAGCACTCTAACCACTAAACTAATAGAAACTTGGATGCAAACAGCTAAACTCCCAACACACAATCCAGAGACATCCGCGCTCGGCACTCGCCGCGTTCAACTTAAATTGTTGCGCAATCGGAGGCCTCCTGTAATGCTGGGAATCTCAGCTCGAGAGGGCAACCATGACTTCAAAATTTAAGAATATTTTAATAAATAGGACAAGCTATACATATAAAAAAGTTAAAAAGTAGGAACGAGAGTGGAAAGTAGTGGATTAAGGAGTAAACATATCTGAAAAATAAATGTTTCGTATGATAATAATGAATTATCATAATATTATATTACACATAAAGAAAAGTGGTGCATAACTCGTTTTGCTTTCATAAATGACTTAGTTTTTGAAGAAGTTTATATACAAGATATTTTGTAATTAGAGACAAAAAAGGCAAATTCAAATATATAACTAAAGACAAACATAACAAGTCCTAGATTCCTAGAATTTACCTTCCACACTCCCGCAGTTCCCAGTACTACCCCAGTCTGTCCCCAAGGTCTCTATATCTGAAAGTACTAAAAAAATAGTAAGCAAACTGTCTTCCAAGCTTGTTCGCAAGTGCTGTGGAACGTGACTGGCATTCTTTGTGGGCAAAGATGAATGTGAATCTAATTTCCTTAAGAGCTTGTTTGGAACATGGCATCTTCAGGAATTGTATTTGAATCTGTTTGAGCCGATATTTTGGTAAAATATTTGATTTATTTTATTTCTATATTAGATATGTACATCCAACTAGACGATCTTTTCTGCAACTTTACTTAGGTTTAATTTTATTTTAGTAAAGTATCAATGGATTAGATCTAGTTTGCTTCTGATTTTTTGGCAATTTACTGTTCATTATACCACACCACTTTTCTATTTGTCATTTCATACATTCCAGCAGTCTATATAACTTTTCCACTGTTATTTAACCATAGATATCAAGCCGAGCAAACGAGGAATATGTTATAGTATCAAGCATCATGACTTAGAGTCCTAAGTCATCTAATTGAATCATAGCCACAGTACTCCTGGATCAGATAGAATCCCAGCGCGGCGGGATGAGTTCTGTAACCGCACCCTCTAACTCTTGTACTAGCACATCCACTACTTCGAATGCTTTCGGATCAATTCCATTTATTTACTACTATAATAATAGTACTAGTTTTGGAAATGTTCTGTATATAGTATATAGCTTTAAACACCTTGAATATTAAAGTTTTATTGATTTGTTTGCACTTATTTAAAGTTTCCGAAGGCGTAATTTTTATGTATTCCTTATATTACATTAGTATCTGCCGCTACTAAAAGTGATTCTGTTAAATTTGTGTGTTTACAATTTTCACTTTTATCCATATTTTTGTTAAAACATGAAAATTTAGACGTGGCGTGGGCTCAAAAAATCCCAAAAGCAATTGACTCATTATTTTAATTTGTTATTCCTAGATTTCTATACGAACATTATAAACTATTGTAAAGTTATCGCTCACTTTTTAATTTTTTTATTTTTTATCTATGTTTCGTGCTACTCCCTGATTGTTAACTTTTCGATAGACTTTAAACATAAAACTGAAGAAGCAGTAAAACAACCATAAGTCGGATGCTTCAATATTATTTACAGAATTGGTTCACTGCGCCACGAAACTTTTAGTTCAAAATGGGTTTCCGAACCAACCGGTATGTCCGTATTTCCCGATAAAATGCTCCGCAAATAGTGAAGAGAATGGCTTTTTATGACTCCAACTTTGCCATCGAACGATTTTATTGTGAATGCGCTTTTAAATCGATTCTGTGGCATCGCGACGCTTGCTGCTCTAAAAACTTTAAATGTGCTTTAGCAGATCACGTATTTTGATTGTCTCAATCGTTTCATCGTTATGTCAATAGTTAAACGTGAATTCCGTTTTTTTGGCCAGTTTATATTTAACTGCTATGTGCGTCTGCTTTATTTTTGTACATTGTGTATGATCAGATAAAATCTTCCAATTGAATTTTTAATGCACATTTCCACATCAGCATCAGCCATCATCGCTTCTTAACTGCTGGACATAGTCCTCTTCTAATGTATGTCCAATCTTCAGTTTTCCTTATCCAGTTTCTGCCAGAAAATTTTCATAGGTTTTTGACACTCTAGAGTACAGTTATTAGTTTTAACCAATTTTGCACACTTAGGTATTAATTATGATTTATGTAAATGTTTACTATTAAACAACTAAAATGATTGTAAGATATTTCAGTCTTCAACGCCAAAACGTTTACCAAAAAGCGGGTAAATCATTCACGCAGTGAGCATATTTATTCTGGCGAAAATAGTTTTTGTCCCTTTGACAACACGCCCGTTGCAACGCGTGCTGGCATGTGCAAAAAATGGATGCACTTTTTAAAAATCGAATTCTGAATTTGAAATCTGCGATCGGATACGGGCGTGCCATTGTCTTCCGGAAACGAATGGCCGCCGGGGGTTGGCAGCAGTGGACGGAAATGGCGTGTGTGAGCAATGCTACCAATCACACGGATTTCGTTTGACCGTCGACGATTGCATCCCCTGCTACCAGACTGTGGCCGATTGACGATATTATGACAGGAAAGTGCAGGAAATGTATTTGGAACGGGACTGTCTGAAAGCTCATGTTAGGACAATTTCATAACTTTTTGTTTTTATGGGTCCCAATGCACATAATATGACCTTTCAACATAATTTATATATACCATGAGACAGAGTAATGGAAAACCAGACATTAATACATGTATATAGTTCATTCATCTAACTACTTTTGTTATAAAAATAAACAGGTCAGTTTACAGCACATGTAATTAGATAATAACAGTACATAAGTTTAGCCGTAAAATACTTTCTTCATCAAGGTAATGGCTCGAATGATTCGCGCCCTCCATTATGACAGCGTTATTCAATTTCGGATCTTATTCAGTGGTGATAGAGTTCAAGTGGGTGGTTTAGTTTGTTTTACAGCCTGTCTTGTTACCCAGTGTTTTGGAGAGTCACTGTTGTGTTGGCAGCATTGTTTGACGCGCCTTTTCTTGATGAGGATGTGACGATGTGTTTTGTACTTTAGATGAATTCGTTTAGGTAATGAGTGATTACGAGGCGGAATTTTTGGGACTTTTGAAAGGGCATCTGTTTTCAATTTTAAGTAGATTATGCTGATATTTGTTTAGGTTGGGCTTAACGTTAAGGAAAAACACAAAGTATATTCGTATTTTTTATCAGGAAAGGTTAGCACGGTGTTTGGTTTTATCCGAAAAGTAGCTTATGGAATAATCTTAGGTCCAAGCTGTTTACATACGAAAATCAGTTCTGTCAGTTCAGCCTTTTGTGTGACATGGTAAAAAAAACTCTCAAATATACTAATAAAATAACTTATTTATAGATGTAATATACATTAAGATAAAATATATACCACAAAGTAAATAAACCTCCCAAATGCTCCGGTGTCCGTCTTAAGTGGGCATTAGAACAAGTACCCGCATCTTGACATTAACCCCCCTGCAGATAATGGGACGTTACTCGCTTGGCCGCTAATATATTGTAACTACCTATGTATGTCGGGAAAAGATAACGTTTTTTTAGATGGACGCAAAATTAACGACTTAGATACAACTTTTAATTACAATAATAACCCGTGTTAAGTTAAGTACCCTTTAAGCTAAGACGATGTTTAGTGAACTTACAGGATTATATAGCTTTCTAGGCTATGTCTACGGCTGTGTAGTTAGTTTAACATCAAGCATAACAAGAGTATAACTAAAAATGAAAAAACTGGCGCCCAACGTGGGCTGCGGACTTATTTGTTACTAATCATTCTTTTTGTATTAAACGATAGATGACTGAATTAATAATAATTATAAGATTTATCTTAAGTATTTACAGTACGATATACTACTAATTGCATTTATTTTTCAAAGTGGCGCCCAACGTGTGGCTAGTTCGTTTGACAAATTTATTACTTGTGTAGTGTAAGTATAGTTTAGTTAATGAAAACATATTCCCGGTCATTTGCAATTAAGGTCCAAGCTCCAAGTAGCAGGAAGTTCATGAGCTCGGCTGCACTTCTACATAATTGTCTTGGCAGGAACCAGCTAATGTTGCGGCATTAATGGACAGAGGGTACGACAAAATTATACTAACGTTTCCTATAGTTTGTGTGTAGTACACTACACCCGAAATCTTTAATCGTTGTAAATAATAAAAATGATTTCTTAAGTTGTACATTTTCCATTTATAGAGAAAAGTGTGCAATTTCATCACTTTACCGTGTATCAAAAATATAGTTTAAATAATAAATTTTGAGAACTGACAACCAAGCAGAATTTAAGTAAGTGAACTCTAAGTTTGTTCATATAGAAACAAATATGCTTTTAAGTTGGATTAAACTAATTTATAGCCTGGTTTTTATGACTGCAGTCGATTTGAAACCAGATCTACCCCACACGTCATAAAATAGACTGCTCTTATCGCCACAAGCAATAATTCAAGGATAACAATAAAACCGAAGTGGTATAAACAAAAATTGCTCTATAAAGACATCGGGGCGTCGCGACGTCCTTGTGGAAACATGCGGTAACAGTGCATTGGCGTTAGGTATTGATTGGAATTAAGACTTAGATAAAACTAACAGTTTGACTGATAGATACGTCTCTTAAGAGACAGGCATGAGAAGCCATTTTGAAAAAAAGAATCCAAAAAATCTGATGAGATTTTTGTTAAACTGAAAACACAAAATGTGTGCAGCAACCCTCTTGAGGAATTTTCAAAAAGTTAGTTGTATGAATTTATAT
The DNA here is from genome assembly GCA_947507615.1 of Hemithea aestivaria. Lineage (NCBI taxonomy): Eukaryota > Metazoa > Arthropoda > Insecta > Lepidoptera > Geometridae > Hemithea > Hemithea aestivaria. The sequence goes on from OX382331.1 coordinate 15,916,150, forward strand.
TTCAAAATGTGTCATATAGTGCGAGCGAGAGAGCGTCCCGCGGACTAAGCGCCCTTAAGACCAAGCTTTCTTCGCGTTCGTCCATACATAAGGTTATCTATATTTTGCGTCTGAGGATTTGCAGTAGATAAATAAGAGGCATCAAACTGTGATTAAAAGAAAATGGGAAGATTCGCCATAGTGCTATTGTTGCTATGCCAAACTTGGGCCTGTTGGATCGGAAAGTTTCGGTGGCCGCGCCGACTATCGTCGAAGTAAAATTGTCACAATTTTCCGCTCTTCAATTAGGGCCATGGGCCTAATTGAAGCGGTTTATGACAGAAACGTCAATACCGCATATTCCAATTTTTTTATCGATGTTGGAGGGTCATAATAATTATGCCTAGCCATTCCTGGTCAAAGAGGCCTGTTTAAAAGTCTCTCAAAATATCTCAACCAGACTATTCGGTGCGATAAAAATTCTTGTCACTCACGATTTTTCCGTTTGATCTAGTCGCATTAGGGACTAAGATTTTAGTACCTGAAACAATCAAGGAATAAAATTAGTGTCATTATTGTAGCGTTAATACGATAATGTAGGATTAAACATCCTAATAGACTATCGGCGGTTTTAAGGCTTTTAAGAATCCTAAGTAGATAATACTTCAAGCTACCTAAATACCAAAATTCAGCTTAATCGGACCACCCCTTTAGACGTGAAAGAACAAAAACATGCACACGAAAACTTTTGCATATAATATGTATAATGTTGGTGTGATTTAAGAGAATACGCCTTTCGAAGACTTTTTCCTTAACATTAAATGTAAAGAACATAATAATAATATTCAGATTAATCCGTACCCTGGTTCATATGATAAGACAATCGCCTCCGGGTTGTTGTATCATCAACATGCGCATTGCATAAAATGAAAAATCAACGAAAATAAAACTCATGGAAATGCCGATGTTCAGAAATGCCATAAAGAATCTCTCAATGGCAAGCATCGGTGAGGTAGATTTTATATTTGTGGTGAGAAAAGAAAAATCATGTATGATCTATTAAAAGTACCAACTTATTTTAAGATTTATGTCAAAATCTGCAAGTAATAATAACAAAAGGTACATATAAATTTAATTTTAAGTTTACGTGAAAAACATTACACTCAAAACACGAATAACACTTATTTTATGCACTAAAATCATAAACAAAGATATGTCAAATAACTAGCTGCGGCCAGCGGTTTTTCACGCTAAAAAGAACGAGATTTAAAAATTGAAGTTACATATCAAATTTCAGCTCATGTTCAATTAGCCATTTAGGCGTGAAAAAGTAACACACTCACGCACACATATTATACACACATCTATATTCTTGAATTAATAATATTAGTAGAACGTAAAATGTAATAGAGGAAATCTACTCCACCGACGCCAGAAACCGCCCGAAGGCATGAATGAGCAATATTACAGTTATCTAATTCTCATAATACGCGTAACATGTCAAACTTTTCAGATAGGGGGCGTTATGGGACTCCTGTGTTGGCATTTTTTCCGTCAAATCGCCTTTTTTGGATATTGTTACGGTTATGTTTGGTGTTTCTTGGGTAACAGCGAATTTTAGATAAGCAATGTTCGAGAAACTTCGGAAAATTATGATACGACTGTTTTACTTGCTTTGATATTTTTTCGATCAGTCGAAACTTTCGAACAACTTTTGATACGGGTATAAAATACACATGAGAGATTATTAAAAATAATATTATACGTATAAAAATAGCAGACGGTGTTTTTATATCCTATTATTATAAAAAACAAAGTATGAATGTTTGAACTCACATGTCTCTCTGTCTACCTATGTTTGTTATTCTACTCTTCATTTCCTTAATAAATTCATTAAGACAATTAGTTTCGGGCACTTGATTAGCAATAAAAATCAGTTTATAACTAAATTTTGAAACAATTTTAAACCAAAAGTTAACTCAACCTAAAATAATGTTAACGAAGTGAAAATTACTGAAAATACACACTTAATTAAATATCTTTCCATAAAACCCACTATTAAGAGAATAGTTTTAGCACTATCTCTGTTTTAACTACTATTTAAGAATTTCAATTCACAAAAGTACGCAATAAAACCAGTCCTAACTTTTAATAAGTTTTTTACATCTCAGCCCCTTGGAAGTTGGCTCAACTTAGACGTATTTCAATTCTTCTGACATAAAAGGCAAGCGCATGAAATTCTGCCAAGTTTCCGTCAGACAATGCATTTGAAAGTAACTTTTGGCTATTGTAGCATTTTTATTTTGTCACTGGCTTTTCACTTTTACGTCCATTTTCTGTATGTTGGCATGTGTATTATGAAATTTTAAAAATACATTGGATGGAACTAACCTAGGTATCTAATGATAATTAGCTAACCCATTGTTTATAGGAGTTGTGTAGCTGTATCCTTAACGATACGTAGGAGGAAGACCTCAGGGCATATTGCAGGCCTTGTTATATATAGTCTTGGCAAACTGCAACATATAGGCTTTGACACACAATCTATTATTGTGATTTGATACTTACAGTAAAACACAAATTATACACGCAGACTGGACACAGAGTGACACCGTGTAACCTGGCCAATAATAATGCTTATCTGATATTTCTTATCTTATCACATCTTTTCTATCTGATTATTACTCATTGTTACTTAAATTACTGAGCTGAAGAGTCTTAACATCTTATGACTCTTGAGTTAGATGCTTTGGTGCAGTATACCTAGAATATTATATATCAGTGTGAAATCCTAAGTGGCATTGTACTAATTATGGGCAGCATTATCTCTTACCATCCGGAGAACGTCTTGTTCGTCGTTACTACTTCGTATAAAAATATATACTTACCTAACTCATTTAACTCTGTTAGTTCTGCACTACTTTATCTGGTAAATTTTATTCGTCCGTCTAGATTAGCGGATTGTTCCCAAACACATGAACTCGAGTGAGGATAAAACTCTGATGTCGACTCTTTTAATTTTATTTCCGCAGTGAATGGGGTTAATTTTGTGCTCGCAACTGAAAAACGTGGACGCGAGTGAGATGTGATAAATGTTGAAAGAGCAGTGCTTTTGTCGAGTGAATCTTTCGTCTTTTCATTTGGGTATTTTTGTTGCTAATGATGTATTTTTTGTTTGTCACAATTGCGTTTTACGCAATATTTTATACTAACTAACCAATACTAATACCCCAAAAATGCCCCCCCCCCCCACCCCCTAATGCCTAATGGGTCGATTAAGGTCGTAGAGTCATACGAAGTTTTTTCTAGTGGCTATGTCTTTCAGTTTTTTACTCTTGCTTAATACCTCAACAAGAGAATTTCGAAAAATATTAAGCTCACTTCAGTCTTTCTTCTACTTTCGCTTTCTTCATATCTTGGAAACCGCGCGATCAATTACGATATAAAATATAACTTAAAGACTTTGCTGAAGATTCTTCAAAACAAAATAATCAGTCCATCAGTAAAGTTCGTCCTACCCATCGGTCACTCTGCAGAATTCCTAAGGAGCTTACACCAAAACAACTACACACTCCCAAAAGCACTTACGACTTACGGCTTTGCAGTCAAAAATACACTAAAATCCATCTGGCCGCAATGACCCTTCTTAAGGTCTCCTTAAGCATCCCTTTAGGGGCGCCTTAAGCTGGGCTGTCTAATGCGGGCTGATCATCCGACGTTAAGTAGGAGTGCGATTTGGTATGGATGGACAAACGATATTGTGTAGCTGGATTTTGAATAAAGAACCAAATTAAAGCTAATTTACACCTAATAGTTTAACCGACTATAAGATTTTAGTTCAGCACTATCGATCCATTCGTTTAGACATGCAGAAGTAAGAAACACAAGCAAACAGACATCCAAATTTTCTTATACGAGTATGTATAACAATAAATATAACTGAGACGAATGATTTGATATTGTTGTAGGGTAACCTGTTATGTTGAGTATAACCCTTATTAGGTTTTTACCATTGTACATACATGCATAATATGAGTATGGTAAAAATCTAATTAGGTTAATGATAAATTATTAACGAGTTCAAAGATCCCATTTTATGTGTCGCAAAAATACCTATCCAGATAAATGAAGTCTATTGAACGCTATACAAGTAGTAGTATTAGTAAAATAAGGTACAACGGTTTCCTCTTCTTTAATCACGGACGTTTTGTACTTTTGTCGCGACATCCCAGGTTTATGTTAGTACATGCAGTGGACAGAGAAAAGGCGGATCCTATTCGGTCTGTATGGTCAAAGGGTGTATTTTTGTGTAAATGTTTTATTGTCTGGGTGTGAGAGTGATGGCTTTTGGAAGTTAAAATGTTTGTCGGTTTGGAATGTACTTTATATAGTTACACGTAGATCTATGTATCTTTCTATATTTATTAGTGTTTTTACAGTCATGGATGTGTTTTGTCTAAACTTACACTTTTTATTATACAAATTATTTATTCGTAGTTTTTAGGTACACGTCATAGTCACATATAGTTTTCAGGTATACTTTGTCATATTCAAAATTATACGAGTAGCTACTTCTTGTAGGTACTTGTTTCAAAATGAAACACAATTTTTCATGTTTAGTGGGTATTTAAAAAAAATCCCGTTTATTGTTTAAGAGTATAGAGAATAGTATTAAGAGATTACTTTTGTGAAGCAGAAAATCAATTAATGATTAATTCATACACTCGTTGCGAGAGTAATTTTTCAAAAGTAACTAAGTAAATAAAGTTGCTGAAAAGTGACTATGTAGCTATTCAAGGGTTGTTAAATTTAAGCAACAATTGTACAACGATAATTTCATAGCTTCAATTAATGTCAATAGGAAGCAGGATGAGTGGGCTTGAAAATACATATACGTATAGTAAGATATATCTGCTTACGTTGCCATTAATACTTAGTTAATGTAGACTTAATCTCATAACAAAATACGCACTTAGACTAAGCCGAGGTACTTCAATTTATATTCTGAGGTGGCGAGCAAGCCGCGGCTGCAATACACCCTTTCAAAAGCCCTCGAAAAACCATCTAAGTAAGACCCGTCTCAGACACACCATGCATTATCATCCCATCGAAATTAACTCAGCGAGAGCATCGACAGGGCTCTTCTTAAGATGGTCGTATCGCAAGACATGACCACTTCAACTTACCCTATTCCACGTTCAAGCACCATCGAATAAGATCTTCGCTTTCAGTGAAAACAAAGGCTGTAATATATCTGCTTATAATGGTCGATTACGACCAGTTTACTAGAACTCTGATTCCATACAGTTCGATGCAAATGAGAGGTCTTTCGATAATCATCAATAAATAAGTAGCGTCAGCATTATGTTGGGATTTTGCTGCGAGAGAGGATTTCGGTCGAATATTGGTTAGGATGGAAGTGATTTCATTAATTAGTCATGTTTTGTTCGTAGGTGTCTGGTTTGGTAAATTAATTTGCGTTGATTAAATCCTGATAACAGTCATTAAATTCACGTAGGCATAAAATATTTTAAGTTCTAAGCAAAAGATTTAATACATGACTTCTGATAAATCAAGGATGTGGGTGGAACTTTTGGTACCGTCTACGCCATCTTTGAAGACTAGTAATTTGTTAAATCCAAATAAGTATTAAAGTTACGATACAATTGCTTTAAATGGCAAAAACTCAATAAATAGCAACGCAATAAGTGCCAGCCTCGTCGTTTATAGCGCGACTTTTTATTGGTGTCGTTTAAGAACGACTATAAAGTTGGCCGTGTCGTAAATCAGGCTTTCCGAAGACTGATGGACGTATTGTGTGAAGGAGAAATGAGAGCGGGCCGAGGACGCTGCCTTGCGGTACGCCGCCGCTAATTGGTGCGATTGTTGAGGAATATATGAGACGAAGCTTCGTGCAATTTGTAAATATTACAAAGACTGTTCGTTTTCGGTCGGTTTTAATTTTTAGGCTTCCGTAGCCAACAAGTCTTATAGTTTCGCTTTGTCCGTCTGTCCGTCCGCGGCTTTGCGGAGAAACTGTAATTTTGCACAGAATTAATAAATTTTGGGTACCCTATTTATTTAATTTTTATTTTAAAACTAAACAATGTCTTTGTTGCGATTATATTCATTTTGAAAGTAGAAAGCCAAATAGAAATCTATGTAATTGTAATTTGTCACATTTAGTTTTTGGTAAAAAATAAATTAAATACGCCAGGTTTGAAACTACTCTTCAATATTATTACATGTCTGGTTTCAATCCAGAATAGTAAAAAGTAAGAGAATGTACGTGCAATGTCCGCAGTCTAAAGCCAGCTGTTCACGGCCGTTACCACACGTTACTTGAACATTTAGATCGGACATCGGACTTTGAGTGCTATGCGGGGCGCGGACGCCGGCGCGTATCCACAGCAGATCCCTGAGGAAGATCCTTGTACAGGATCGAAACGGTCGGCACGAAGCCGAAGTGAGTTTATACCGTTAATTAACAATGATGAATTTAGATAGACGGAGAGATTAGACGGATGTTAGCATCTAAACTGGCGTCGTCACCATAACCTGTGTATATGCCTCTGCGGTCTGCGGTCTGTCCGCGTGGCTTAACCCTTTCTTAGCGAAGGTCTATGCCATAAAACCTAACTGTTTGCTAATTCAATCCGTCCATCGGTTTGGGGTGTGCGTTGATCAGTCATTCAGTCAGTCACTCCTTTCTTTTTATATATTTAGATAGACTATAAATCAACGAGCAAGTGTCTGAGAAAGCGCTCCCAAAGTGTGAGCGTATAGACTGCTCACACTTCTGTCGTTTAGAAGCTTTTCACAACCGTTCGTTTCCCTATTTTTTCTGTGGTCGTCACGTACTCCCTCGGTAGGAAATGAATTAATTCTCGCCACACTGATTTATATAACGCGTGTGATACGCCGCACGTGGGTACTCGCCTTTATTGCCTTTTTGTAGCACGTTTCATTGCGAACACTTCGTTTTTGGCCCACTTTGGTTTAAAAGCGGCCATCGCTTATTGAGTTTTATTCATTACGTATCTTGTACCTTCGGATTGTTCTCGTTCTTTTGCAATGTTTCCGTTTCCATCATTGTTTTTAAAATTGACTTTTACAAGAGACGGTAATGCTACAACAAAGTGCTGATTATCTAAATATATAAAAGGAAGGAGTAACTGATTAACTGACTGATCTTTCAACGCATAGCCCAAACAGCTAGACGGATTGGGTTGAAATTTAGAATAAAGATAGGTTTTATCACGTAAACTTACGAAAGAAAGGAAGGATATAAGAAAGGGGTATAAGAAAGGATTTTGCCATGCAAGCAAAGCCGTGAGCATAAGCTAGTTTAAGATGTTACCATTTTTTGTAAAGTTTCCTTAATAGGAATAAATGTCATAGTATAGATGTGTTTATGACCTCTTCACGATGAACCCATTGACCTGACATTTGGTATATTACATATGTAGCTCAAAATACTTTTCAGATATTAAAACCATTAGGTTAGTCTATTAATTTAATATTTTAATGTGTAGTGTATTTTATTACTTTGCAGTGAAAGACCTTTCATAAACATTGGCCCAAGTAATTCATTAAAACGAATGCGCTCTTTCCAGCTATCTCTGCTAATTTGTCTACACTAAATGCAATAAATAAAGGTCCAGGTCACGTCGTGTACTAACTACGGGCATAGATAAAATATGACAGCAAACATGGGGCATATGTTAAGCACTAATTAACTGTTCGCGAGCTTTACTAATTGCCGTCGACTTTGCCTGTGTATGTGGGTTTTACGCGTCGCTTGCTGGTTTTAGGGGTTTGAGATTAGTTTTGCTGATGCAGATGTGAAATGGTTAGATGAGAATTAAAAGGTAATAACATCTGTACAGATATTATAACTGCAATAATAGTGAGTTTATGTGTAACCGAATAGTACAGACAAGTTTTCAAGGTTCGAGGTTCCTGAGGTCTCGTTGAATGAAAGGTGTAGCGTGACTGTTAGGAACCCTATACCCAGCAGTTGGTGGGCTTAGTAGATGGCTAGAAAGAACAAATGAGTGGAATATCCTATGGTGAAAGCCCTGAAGCTGCGTCTTGGCAAGCAGCAGCTAAAGACAAAGAACAAAGACGTCTTCTTGGGTCTGTGGTACGGGTCACGCGCTTTGTTTTTAATATAAACGAGAGATTAATATATTCTCAGATTCAAACCCAACAAATACAGCTATTTACATGAAACTATTCCCTATTTAAAATAGTCTAGCAACCCTGAGAGCTCATCAGCGTAATGCCTAGAGAGAGGTAACGTCGGTTTCAATTGGCCGCGCCGGTATGCAGTAATTATTGCGCAGTCCGCGTCCGGGTTCCATTCCACATTTTACACTGTTTTGAGTACCGTAGTGTAATTTATTACTTTGGGTGATAGTTGGGAGTTAGGAATCTTTTGCATTGAAATTGTCACGTTGTCCAACATTTGATGAATCGTTATTTAAATAGTTTCACGTTGACATTTGGGGCACGATGTTTATTAAAATCGGGAATACACATACGGGTAATATTATTCAAGTATTTCTGAAATTTTCCATTGCCGGAGGTCGTCTAGGTACCTCAACAGCACCAGTAATTCTACCGCCTGAGCAGTGATGTGAAAACATTAATATGTGCTTCGGTAGGAGGGAACTGTAGCTAGTAAAAATACTGGGCCTAACGAGTCTTTAACATCTTATGACTCTTGAGTAAGAAGCGTTGGTGTAGTACACCTAGAAATTTACATTATTGTGAAATCTGAGGTAGCATTGTATTGATTATGGGCAGTGTTATCTCTTAACATCAGAAGAGCGTCTTGCTCGTCTTCTTACTTCTTCTTATAAAAAAACCATCAGGCTATAGGTGTTATCGTTGTGTCTAGTTATATTCATCTTAAATACTCGTATACTGAACGCATCACAATGTTAAAGAGACAGGCTTGCTTCAACTTAAGCCGCATTGTCACTTATAGTGTGATGTGAGACTCTGGTCCCTAAGAGAAAAGTTTGCTTAGTTCTACGTAGCACTTCTACGTAAAAAAAAATTTGTTGTTGAACACTTAAAATATCTCATATGCAAACAAAGTTCCTCGCCTATCAATCAAGCTGCAAATGGCATCTACTTCAACCTCATACATACAACCTTATAATAATATGTAGGTAGTACCTATAAATATGTAGTACCTATAAGCAGAAGCAAATTGATTGTAGATAAGGAAGCAATCCCGCCAGCGTTAGTCTGAATACAGTCTGTTAGGAAATTGCTGTCATCTGCGAGACGAGAGATGGGAAGCCATGTATGATCATAAATTGAAAAATGTTTATTCTATTAAAATGTGCTTGCAAGTCAAGTTTTACTTATTTAAAAATCTGTTGAAATTATGCTTTTAAAAAAATGTTTTAACAATAGGTTGTTTTTATAATTTTACATTAATTTAAACTACTATTAATTTTAACATTGTGTGATTTCATATTTTACTTTACGAAAAGCTGTCTTTTACAATTTTTTTAGACGTTAATTTCTTGACATTTGACCCAGTAGCCACATGAGCACATAAAACAATGAATAGATTATATGTAGTTATTTTATTTATTTTTATTACAATACTTATCTTTGTAAATTAACGGCATAAACTCACTCGTTTTAATTTCGGCATCGGCCGAAGTGAATAGAAGTGAGCTTATGCCGTTAATTTACAAAGATAAATCTAGACACGCGGCAGCGAGTCAAGCCAAGTTCAAGCAAAGGAACTGGCGACCGCGCCGTGTGTTATATTACACGAACCGTCCAAAGCGCGTTTTGACGACTTTTTACACCCTCGTTATACAAAAACTATTACACATAGACAAGTCAAATTTAGCACATATACTTAAATATACGAACTATATCTCTGTTCCAAATTCCAATAACACAGCTCAAACGGTTATTTAGATATAAACATCCAGTAATCGGTGAAGTTAATACATACTGAGGGATAGATCAAAAGTAATATCCCAGTTCCAGATGACCTAGAAAGCTGAAATTTGGCATCCCGATAGGTAATGTCGTAGTAACAAAGGGAAAAATCAAAAACTAGTATTTTTTTATCATTTTAAATTATTATTAATTTTTAAAAAATGTATGATATTAAAGTTTGGGACGCCTAGGAACGCATAAAGCAATACATGTTGCATGTTGCTATAATTTTTGTGTAGGCGGCTATTTTCTGTTAGATACTACGATGTGCGCGCGAGTCCACTATTCCTACTAATATAAATATAAATACACAGAGGCTAAGGGCGAGTTCACACCCGTCGTACGTCACCGACGAGTCCTATCACAGAGATAGTCGAATGACCCGCTCGCCGACAGATTTACCGCAAGGGCCCAGGTCAGCCCCGTAACTTACCGCGTATCTTTACGTATCGCACGTTAGCGCGGAATGGTGGACGGTTGGCCTTTATGTGCGAAGGTACTGTTAGACAAAAATGTTTAAACATCAGAACTTTGGAATTATTTTTTACATAGAGGCCATATGCGGTCATAGAGCCCGTACGGAGCGACTTTTAGCAACGTTACCTACTGTATAATTCTTATAAAATATTTTTATATACTTTAGGTCATTATTCATTTTAAAAAGTTTGCTTCATTGCTTTCACTTGAAACTACTAAAAGAAAATGAATACTTAATTAGGATCGGTTAGATCAACAAAATACCCCTGTGTGCAGTGCAGAGAAAGGATTTTATCTATATATGCGGGCCGCGGGCAAAGCAACAAGCGCGATAAATAAATTTAATAATTATATCTAGAAATTAGACAAGCATAATTTAAAAGTAATATCAAATAATATTATTATGATCATGGCTTTTATTCATCGGAAATAAAAAAAAACTTCAGATTCTTGTTGGAATAACTGATTGGTAATCATTCATACACCGAACGATAACACCCAATTTTTAATGTTATGTTATAAAAATTATTATATACGCGTTATTGATTACTGCCAACCCTGTGCATAAAGACATCTCACGGACCACTTGGCGGGGCGGAAAAAAATTTGGCGAGGGAAGGTGAGTGTCGCTTCTTTACGTAGTAATAGTTTCTATTCTTTGACTATGCCATGTGTTTTGTATCATTTATATTGCCACTAATACTAGAGCTATTTTAATTGAACAATAATTATAATAGCTCTAGTATATTATTATTATTGGAATGTGTACGTTAATGTTTCACCATAAACACCCAAACTTAACGCATCATAACCTCTGAAGTAAACACCTCATATTACCCAACAATAAGCTTTATTATCTAAGAAATAAAGTTACATTTCTTATGCAGTTTCATTAACTGATGTTACGCATCCCATTATGCAATAATAAGCTCTATTATTAGTTTTAATAAAGTTGTAATTCTATTGTAGGTGAGTGAGTGATGTTTGTGGAGGATCCACAGAATTTGCACGTCTGATGCGGCGCGGTGTTGCGGTTGAAATGTCTGACATACGGATATTAAAGTATGGAAGTAAGAAGACCTGGTTCAAATTATTGTTGAGAAAATGGACTGACGCTACCGTTTTTTTAATGACTTCTTTTTCTACCAACATAAACTTGGCTCTTATACTCCAACAGAACAGGTTACCCTTTTTACACTGTCAGAGTCAAATCACAATAACAATTATATAGGTTGTGTGGCTAATGGCTAACCTATATGTTGCAGTTTCAGGTCGCCTAAATTACGTACCTTCCAAAACAACGTAGGAAGCGTCCTGGCTAAAAACTTGCCGCACTTTAAGATTTGAACCCAGGTCCGCCGGATTACTAGCCGGACGTATGGTCACTAGGCCACGGACGCTACAATGAGGATTTACCTTCTATAATTACTGATTGAATACTTAAAATGACATAATTTGTGGTATTGTTTGTCAAACTAAGCACCTGTGATCAGCAAGCTGCCAGCCAATATTTATCTACAAGGATATTGGCAAGCCTACACCACTGAGCACAGGTATACAGTAATTATTACATAATGTGCGTTTCCATTACATTGTACGGCGAGCAAACATTGCATACACTTGGTAAAACAAAAACTGCCTTAAAACAGAGATATTGTAACTAATTTTTTTTTTGAAAATAAAATCCTTAAATTTCTTGTCCAACAATAGTAGACATTGATTGAATATTGGACAAGAACCGGAAAATACCGATCCAGTCGTCCAGCAGCTAGATGGATGGAAGATATTATAATGAAAATCAAGGTTCGCACATTTCCCCTTGTAAAAAGGACAGGATCGAGTGACATTATATGAAGAATGCCCATTTAGAGTCCACTGCCCATTCGGAAATTACCTCTATGAGAAGAACGGGCCAGAAATTCATAAAGTTTGGTTTGGTTATTTTTTCATTTTGTACACCAGTTAGTTAATTATAGAGAATTTTCCAAGCATCTGTTTTCTTTGTATTTTCTAAAATTATAACGATACTCGTATTACATAGATCTCCGGTTTACACATATATTTTGCTACATTTTCTCTAGTGTCGTGTCGTACAGTCCAATGGAAACTCATCTACCCACATCGTCCAGACATGTCCAGTATCCGTTTATCAGAGAGGTCATTTACTTCAGTAATCGACTCTGTATTTACCTTCACGATGTAGCACCGATGTGAATAGACAGCCAAATCTGTAATTATCTTCGAATGGACCGAGTTTGCGGTGGATCTTGATAATGACATGGGGTTTCTGCTTATATGCTGTATACGCATTGCCGTACTCTGTTTCCCGAGCGATACAACTTGGTATCTTCAAGGTATGAGTGAATAGTTAGCTTTGTAGCCATCTTACGTGATTCATCGTCGGCCATATCTGCACTTTCCATCAGGTGGGATGTGGTCAAATGTAGGTCTATTTAATCTAAATATATAAAAGGAAAGAGTGACTGATTGACTGACTGATCTTTCAACGCACAGCCCAAACCTCTGAACAGATTCGGTTGAAATTTGGAATACAGATAGGATTTATAACGTAGACCTCCGCTAAGAAAGGATTTTACCACGCGGGCAAAGCCGCGAACATAATCTAGTATATACCGCTATATATACAAATATGGGTATCATAAAAGAGTATAGCGACGTTTCAGTAGAACAAAGTAACATATGAAATATGCGTACTTTACTGAATAGCGATTTGAAGTTTGAATAGGCACTAATTTAGCCCAATCTTTTTTGACTCTGGAATACACATAGGTTACAAAAGTTAGGTCAATATTAATATATGAGCAATTTGAAGTTATATCAAATTGCTCTTTACTGATAATGGATTTAAAAAGTTAACATGCGACATCTCATGATTAAGTCTATAAAAAGTTATAATATCATTTATAGAACAACTTAAGCTTATCGTCCCCTACTCTCCCCCACAAAATACCTTTCAAATACTAATCTGAAAGTCCTAAACCTAAAATTCAATAGCCCCAAGTCTAGACTGCACCGGCAAACAAACGGCACAGCGTTGAGTTGAAGACTTTATCCAGCAGCTCAAATATCTGCGGTTTATCCGAGCAAGCAGCCGTTGGCTTCGTACACGGAGTACTTCTTTCAATCGAACTGTGAAACAGTGAAAGCCTTTATCTGGGCCCGCCGTTTCCTTTCCGCTTCGGGTGTGCTGCTGTGGCTAGGAATTTAGCGATTAAATTCACTTTTCTTGGGGATATTAAATCTATTTTACGTTGAAAAGAAGCATCTTTTATACAAGCATATATGTAGTGAATAAACTAAGGTACATAAGAGTTTTCTATACGGATCACTGAGGTTCTAGAAAATCAGCGAAGGTAATTACGAGAATTCTTAGAATAGTTATGAATAATACTAATTTATGATTTACTGCTTTGTTTTTAATCGTGGGATTGATTTACGAGTAGTACTCTCAAGATGATGATTACTAATATTTTCTTGAATAATATTAGGTATAATATTAAATTTAAAAGTTCTTAAATGAAAACTTTAAATTGTTACAACATGACCATTTTATAACCGAACACATTTTTTTAAAATTATACAGAAATAGTTATAAAAGTTGCTAACATTTATTCGTAAAGGCTCGTCACTCTAAGAGACATACCTAGTCAAAATCGTTCGTTTAAGCCTCTCTTAAAGTGTTCCCGCTGAATCTCTGGCCATATCACCGTTCACCATTGAGAAGCATTCGATCGGAACTGTTGCTCGCGGCGCCACCAGAGCACCGATTCTACAAAGTGGATGCCAGCTTTACACGCCGCCCTGTAAGCTAAGGATTGCACCAATCTACATATATACCTTCAAACTATTCGTGTTTTATAAGGATTTGAACTATTCCATTTTGTAGGTCTGTTGAATTTACATTTTTTTTAAATATTCCTCAATTTGTTGCCAGTTCGCCACGCTCCACCACTATTTAAAAGATGGAATTCACGTGATCAGCTTAAAAACTCCGAACTATATCTCTTTAGCGTGTCCGAACCCTGATACTTAATGAAGATGGGTGGCTTACTATTTTATGTTTTATTGGCATTGATGTCAGCTTCGATAAATATAGGCTTCGTCGCTGGCTGAGATTTAGAAAAAAGTCAATTAGTGGAACAGAAATCTACGCCCCCTACAAAAATCTTTAGGCAAAGAATAAAACAGTGGAAAACAAACTATCCATATAGAAAGACCTCTAAACAAACATTTCAACGCTCCCAAAAAATCCAGTCCGTTCGTACTCGTATTCCATTACCGAGAATAGAAGTATGTTTTTATTCATAAGCACCGCTGGCGAGGACAGTAAAGTTGGGAATCATCGAATTACGGCCGGAGACGGTCCAGCGATCGCCCTCCGCCTCGTAAATATTGTGGAACTGTGGATTCAAGATTGCATTTATCTATAGACCTTTGAAAAGTGAAAAAAATATAACTCTTATACGTCTGAATTAACGGAAATACTGTTAGATCTGCTGAAGGTAGCTTTAGATTGCCTTAGATTGTTTGATTAGTGGCAACTAATCGAATATTAACTAAACTAAGAAGACGGCATTCATAGATACCTGTGCGTATTTATTTTTCCACGTCACCCTCATATTGTGCAATCAGCCACTCTCGGCGATATCGCCGCGACCTTAGACGTTGTCGTCACGACTCTCCGGCGACTTTTTTTTTTTTTTTTTATGTTATGAAGTAGAAGACGAGCAAGACGCTCTCCTGATGTTAAGAGATAACGGCTGCCCATAATCAGTACAGTGTTACCTAGGATTTCACAATTATGTGAAATTCTAGGAGCACTGCACCAACGCTTCTTACTCAAGAGTCATGAGATGTTAAGACTCTTTAGCCCAGTAATTTCACTAGCTACAGTGCCCTCCTACCGGAGCACAGTGATATTTGCACATCACTGCTCAGGCGGTAGAATAACTGGCACTGTTGGGGTACCCACCTAGACGACCTCCTGCAAAGGAAGTCTACCCCCGGTAAAACTTTTTCGTAAAAGTCTTATAATATTTGAAAAATAACGGATATTCATATATAGATATATTCTTTTTAATCTGAGTGCAAAAAATAATAAATATTGCACACCACCTGGCTAATTTAAAACCACTGCATCATAGCTCACGCCATACGTGCTGTCCATACAGATTTCACAATTTCAACAACCATAATCCGGAAGGGCGCGTAGTTTCACACAATGGCGCTTTGAACAATGGCGACTATGGTAACAGTAGTGTATCTCTATACAATCTTGAACGAGTAGATTTCTTCGACACTTCTTTTCGTAACACTATGGCCGCTGCGGAGCTTTAAGTAACCAATTCAATGCCTGCTCAATGTGTTTGGATTAACTAAGTAAGCCTTCGTTTGACCACATCCACCTGATGGAAAGTTTAGTTGCGGTCGATGATGAATCACGTAAGATAGAAAGGTATAGATAGGAATAGGTATAGATTTACTCGTGCCTTGAATTACCAAGTTGTAATTTATATAGCTTTAACTATTGCACAGAGGATCATTTTCTTAAAAAGACCACAATCTTACCTGATCACAATATCATCATCATTACTTGATGACGATGCGGCCGAAGATGGTAGCAGACTAAACTAAGAATACGGGATGAAACCCTCCCTGGCTTCGTATTTTTTGATAAACTTCTTACTCGTTTCGCAATTAAAGTGTTTTAGAGTTATATCACTGTTTCCATTTCCACAAAGGACATCACACGCCCAAAGGGTTTTGTCGATAATTGTTTGTTTAATCGAAAACACATGGTTTTGATGGCGCTGGGACGTTTATGACCCGCTTGAGGGAAACACTGCTGCGACCAGCTTATTAATTTTACATTGTGTTGACGCGATTGCGTTTCATCGACAGCCTTTGATGTTGACTCATTAGGTGGAGTTTAACTATTGATAAGTGGTAATTAAATTACGGATAATTCTGTATTAGTATACCTATTTGTATTTTAATAATATGTATTTTTGTCTTCAATTGTTTATGGAATAATTGGACTATACCTCTATATTATAAATTTAAATAATAGGTACGACTTTGATATGGGTTGATTTTTGACGTATTTATAAAATAAATAGTGATGAAAAATATTGCAAACTACATTTTTTTTTTAATTTGCATAAGGCAAAATGCAGCGACTTTTGCAGCGTTTCGACGATTGCCGCCACTTTTGATATGAAAAAGCCAGTTTCAAGAAAATTACACAGTTTCAAGTTTAAATTCTAGAATGCTAGTTGCTCCAAAAGTTACTATTTCTGCAAAGAACCTAAAACGCGCAGTATCTTTAGTTGTTTGAAGAATATAATGATAAAACAATGACGATGATAAATGTTGGCACAAAAGCTTCTCATTTCGTTACAAAGATTTCTCCTTTACAAAATTTCCTTACCGCACCTCTAAGCCTCAATAAAGATTTTACTAAAAGCCCTCACTTTCTCCAGACACTTCCCAGACTGAGGACATCGTCTCCATAAACCTACGTATTTTTATTGCCGCCGTAAAATGGCCCGACAGCTAGCTTTTGTTGAAGCCTAGGTAATGAAACTACCTATTTAATTTGATGTAACTACATCGTTCTCAAGTCGACGGAGCTAAGGACTAGAGGTAAGTACCTACATTGTTCCTAAAGTTACTAACAGTAACTTAAGATTAGTAACTTTAAAACAGTGGAGGAAGAAGATTTATTTATTTTTTAATTCATAATAATAGGTTAGTCTTAGACCACGATCTTGCGTGAGATGATAGCAGATTCAACTAAGAAGGCGGGATAAATCCCTCCCTGGCTTCACTGAACATCATGCCTGAATACGGTACTATTCATTGAGAGTATTTTTTTTTTAAATGCCTTTATTGAGTGGAAATAAAAATATGTACTTGTCTTTGAAGAATTTGTTGGGCATGACGAATTAACCAAATAATATTATGTCAAGCAAGTTTGTAATGAATAAATCAGGGTTGCTGTTTCATATTTTAAGGGCAACACCTAAATAATTATGCTTACCATCGAGCACCTAATTTAGTCGTGTTGTTACTCTATATATTTTTTTCTATTTTTGAGTCCCTAATATTCTAAAACAAACATTTTTTGCAAAGATTGTCGTTTTAAACCCATAAAAACTACTGTAACAGTCTTGTTAAAAGCCAAAACGAGCTCGGAAGTCACAAATAACCTGGAACGAGCATCGCAAACCTCGGCAAAATTATGTATCTTGCACCTTGCTCACTCTTATAAAAAACTGTTTCTTCTCGCTCGCACCTTGAATTTTTCAGGTGCAGTTACCGCCATGAGTCTTGAGCACAGAGATAAAATGAAAAGCTTGCTTCATTTAATAATTGAAATACAAATTGATCCTAATTTTTAAAAGACAGATAACGATCTTAAAGTAATAAGCGTCTCTCTT
Organism: Hemithea aestivaria; assembly: GCA_947507615.1. NCBI lineage: Eukaryota > Metazoa > Arthropoda > Insecta > Lepidoptera > Geometridae > Hemithea > Hemithea aestivaria. The sequence goes on from OX382331.1 coordinate 15,934,047, forward strand.
TCTCTTAACAATTATTTCTGTGATTAAAAAAACGTAGCATTAGAGGCACTGTAGCTAGAGAAATTACTGGGGTCAAGACTAACATCTTATGACTCTCAAGTAAGATTGCGTTGGCGCAGTGCACCCAGAATTTGTTTGTTAAACCCACCCAGGGCACTGTAATAATTATGATCAGCGTTATCTCTTACCATCAGGAGAGCGTCTTGCTCGTCTTCTTACTTCGTTGTATAAAATAAAACATGACTAAAGATATAGATTCGAGAAAGATTCAACAAAAGTGTGCTCTTTCGCGCCGATATTTGTACGAGAGAAAAATAGTGTTTACGGTTATAGCGGTGGAGACAAAATATCTTACGACAAGCTAGTAAAGGAACACGATATTTTGATGTTTCTCTTTACTTTTACTTCATAGGTTTTGTATTTACTTGGATTTTGTTGACTGGAGGGTGAAAATGTACGGTTAAATGGACGCAGCCAATAATAATAATAATAATTGGGGTTTATACTCCAACAGAACAGGTTACCCTACTTACACTGTTAGAGTCAAATCACAATTTATAGGTTGTGTGGCTAACCTATATGTTGCAGTTTCAGGTCGCCAATGTGTTTGCAGTTTGGTTCTTGGGTTACTTTTTGATAGAAAGAAACAAGTGATTTTGACTCAAGGAGAAGAACCTAATGATTGTTAATAAAATCCATCTTTTATGTCAACTGCTATTACAAAATATTTATACTGCAGGGCTAAAATACTGTACCGGTCACATTTGCAACACTGCCGTCATCCGTGTTTAACGAGCGGTACAACTTGGCTATCTTCAAGGCAGGAGTGAATAGGTACCTTTCTAGGTATCTTATCCATCCATCGTCGACCGCATTTTCATTTTCCATCAGGTGGGATGTGGTCAAACGTAGGCCTAATTAGTATTAAAAAAAATCGCAAGAAAATATATATCTCGCGAAACGTAAAGTCACATAAGGTCTAAACTTTAAGACGATATTTTAAAAACGAGTTTAACATGCGATTAAAATAACTTAGATAATAATAAAACTCTAGTTGTCTTGCGCATATTAGCGCTGCAGGTTACCTTATTTACACTGTCAGAGGTATATTTTACAATCAAAACTATTGGTTTCGTGCCCATCCTATATACCTATGTTGCAGTTTCAAGTCGCCGAGATTTCCGCATGACCTGCAACATTAACCTTTTCAACCCACATTTATTATTAAAACCTTAAATTTTAAACCCTCATTTATTCACGTTCTTTACAAAGGTCTTCATAACCCCAATTACGATGTGACTTTCGATAAAAATGGAAATGTCTACCTGAAGATACAATAAGATAACCGTGCGGGGATAAATGATAGAATATTTTATGGGGCGCCTTTATTATGGGAATTTATAATATCTTTCGTTTTATTCATAAGCACGACTGGCGAGAAGAGGACGGTGGTAAGTAAATTATATATCTATCTCTACATAATGACTGTAAAGAGCTTGCAACGAAAATGAGGCTAAAAGAATCAGACGGCATATTATTGTGGCGTGTTCAAAATGTTGTAATGGTAAATAAAATTGGCTTCTTTTGGACATATCTGTGGCAGTCTTTATATTTTCTAACATATTAATGCGGTTAAAGTACATTTTTTCTCCGAAATGATGAAAAAATTCGAGAAGCAACATTGATTTGGCACACAGCTGTGGCATAAAGTGCGTATCTACTTTGAGTACTTCTTTTCTTTTCCATAACGTGGGTAACAATGATTAAAAAGCAAGTTTATCTTAAGAATATGAAGTAGAGTTCAAGATCATTCGAACTTAACGATATGAGAGAACAAAATTAGGTTTAAAGATCTTTATTATCAACAAAGGCAAATATTGCCACTTAAGTGATAACATAATATACATAACATTGATAATTATCTTTGTTCGTCGTCACAAACATCAAGGTAAGTAAAACTTAAATATTAAAATTACAATATAGGGTAGGTAGTTACTAGTTACATTCATTATTATGATGGTAGAATAAGTAGGTAGGTACATACACAACAGATAATATTGCGATTGACTCTTTCCCCGTGTTTTTAAACAAAAAAAGTAAAATTGATTTTTATTGACATAAATAGTAGATAGACAAAAAATTACAATTCAATAGTTAACCAATAACTAAATGCAAAATATTTATTAAACAATAACCGTTCCAAATTCAAACAGAAGGTCAGCCAACAGAATAATTATCGAAAATGCAAGCTCGCCGTTTTCAGATTTCATGTAAAGTCACGTCCGAACCTTTTTTGCAAATACCTGCAAAATCTGCGATAATGCTGAACCCCCGGGATACCGTCAGCTCAACTCTGTTTACCCGGGTAGATCGGGTTAATTAGTTATAATTAGTTCACCCTTATTTTGAACTGGGCATGTGCTTCAAAATGTTGACTTTAGAATGCAAGGTAAACAGAGGGCTAGTTCAGATAGACTGGGGAAAACCTAGGTTTCTGTTTTCGTATGTGGTTTTATAAAATTATATTATAGCTTTAAATTTTTTTATATTCAAAGAATTCTTCATTAGCTCGCTTAATTTTTGCCAAAACTTCGGATGATAATTTTGCGTTGTTGAGAAAAAAGAAAATCTTACTTTGAATAGTGATAGATATGTCCAAAAAAGGTTTTTAAGGAAATTAAATTTTTGTGGAGACGTATCTTTTAGTGCTCTGTAAATTTAATAAAAAATTGTGTGACGTCACAAGTTGAAACATTTCCGAGCAAGGTGTGACGTATTGCGGCTCCATACAATTCCATACAATTAACTACAATATTTTTTTTCAGTTCTAACACAAAGATGTACAAATACAAAATACTTATTTACTTTTCACGGAGATTTATTACACATTGATGTAAGATTTTTGTTGCATTTTCATTTACATTATAATAAAGGTGCATACTATTTTTGAAAATGTTCCCCAACACTAAGTAATAACATCTTTTGATGTGCACGGACCCGTCCAACCTTTCAAAGGCTGCGTATCTGGTAGAAATTACTCCGCGCCGATCAGAATGAAGATCTCTTTATGCAGCTGCTGCCAATTGTGAAGGGAATAAGCCCTGCTGTGGAAATATTCACGCAGATTTGGGGATCTGGGAGTGTTTGGGTGGTTTTATTTTTGTCTGTTTTTTGGAGAAAAATCTAAATGAAATAGAAAAAGATATATTTTTTTAGTTGTGTATTAAATTGTACGTCTGTGCCTCTCTTATTGAAGCAATCTTGAAATATATATCTATTTTAATTCGTATGTTTAATAGTGACAAGCTGTGCCCAGCGCTTTTACTCGCTAAAACGTCTACCTGTTATTCCAGAGTCTTCGCAATCAAAGTTCCAGATTCATGGGTGCAGATGTTTAAGCGTAGAGGTTATAACACAAGCATCCCGATGTCCATACTTTCACATTTTTATCTGATCTAATTCGAATTTATAAGGATTTTACCAAATAGACCAACAAACGAAGAAATATGGCAAAGTATGAAGAAAGTAAGACATTGGAGGCACTTAATCAGCTTAATTAAATTAAAAACGTCAAATAATTATATCAGCTTAATTAAATAAAAAAGAGGCAATAATTAACAAACATTACCATAATTAAACCATTATTTATCTACCATTATTTTATTTAGAAACACTAATACTAGATATTGTAAAGAAAATTCTCTTCAACTGAACATGACAAGTGACACAAAGTATTTCAGAATAAACCCCGTGTTTGAAGAGCGAGAGAACATTAAAAATAAGTAGGGATAGAGCTCGTACGAACCGAGACTGGATGTTTACTCATCTTCTGTATTTACTATGAATGTTTGAGACAGTTCAGAGTTTGAGATTTAAAAAAAAAAAAATTTAAGAAAAAAACTTATTTAAACACATTTACTAGAGTAACGGACTAGATTTGGAACGCGAGTATAATTTAAAACCAAAAATATGTTCGTTTTATATGGTAACTATTCGTACCAACATAATCTACATCTCACTAACATTATAATCGTGAAAGTATGTAACAATGGATGTATGTTCGTTACTCTTTCAAGCTTGAACGGGTGGACCGATTGAGCTGAAATTTGGTATAGAGATAGCTTAGGCCGTGGAATAACATATAGGCACAGTACAACAAGGAAAACCGCTGGGCGCAGCTAGTAGTCTATAAAATTGTTATATTTAAACTCGACTTGAAAGTAGAGGTAAGCTTCGGCTGTGGCTAGTTTTAGCCATATTCCGGCATGATGTTCAGTAAAGACAGGGAGGACTTTTTCCTGCCTTCTAGGTTTCTTATGCTGCCATCTACGGCCGCATCGTCGCTTAACGTGGTCAGAGGCTAAACTATTATAAATAAAAAATCGTACGTAGTTATTCTATATTTTCAGTTTTAATTTTCATAATATTATCTTCATACTAAAAACATAAAATGAAATTCAGCCAACTAAGGCCGCGTACACATAACCAAAACATTCCCAATTTGCATGGAGATGACGTCACTGCCCTCGGACGGGCCTAAACTCGGCTAAACTGATTTAAATTTTCACCAACTATGATCGTGGAACACAAGTGTGTAACATGCTTTACCATGATACCGGATGAATTTAGGGTTAAATATAACATAGGATACTTGGACAATTACTGGATTAACCAATTTTTTATTATAGGTTAGCCTTTGACTACGATCTCGCGTGATATTTAAGCGACAATGCGGCCGTAGATTAAGCCAAAAGGTTAAAAGGTACGATAAATCTCGTCCTGGCTTCAGTGAATATAATGCCGGAACATGGTAATAATGCGATTTTTAAAACTATCGAGAGTGTTCTCCATAACTACAATAATAAAAACGGCACAACTCACGTCAAATATTGCCGAGAATAATTATAATTATAATAAATAATTATTAATAATAATTATAATTATTTTATTTTATTATAATTGCCGGCGCGGGCGCGCGCCAGTGAGCGTCGGTTGCTGCAGGTGTGAACTCCTGATGAAGGACATCGTAATTGTCCGAAACCGTGGTCGAGATATTCTCGGCAATATTTGACGTGAGTTGTGCCGTTTTTATTATTGTAGTTATGGTAATAATGACCGTTTGGCGACACGGTTTTTTCCAGTGTGTGGTAAATAGCCGCGACGAAGATTACCCTCAGTGTAGCGAGCGAAATATTTTTGTAAAAGTTATAAATAACACGGCCCTGCACTATAATTATATTTGCAGCTATAATTTTTTCCCTTGCAATAATGATGTCAGACTTCGACCATCGGTTATACCTTGATGACTATGATCCGTTCGACGAGTTCCGGCACGATATTCAGTGAAGCGTTATCGAATAAAATCAGATAGAAATGATCTCGTCTCGCTCATCGACTATTAAAATAAGTAAGTAAGATTACTATAATACAAAAATCATTCTTTTTACAATGCACCAACAAAAACATTCCTATAACACAGTATGTCAAAGATTCCCCAAGGCATCGGATTTATACATCACATATTTATTTTGCTCCGCCAGTAATGGCGCATTAATCTTGAACCGAGGCCCTTTCAAGTGGTATTTGACATCTCTCTCCCGTTAGTTGCAGGACGCTGCAAAATATTGGGGTAAACCATAAATATTGCGGGTTTTTCTGACAGTCGATATCTCATACAAATATAGTGCATGGTTGGAAAATAATAGAGGAATATGTGTGAATTTGGATGATATATGTGCATATCATTTGAACTTAAGTTTTTTTTATTAAACTGTGCTACTTCTGCTTGGTTTAGATGCAGCACCCTTAAAATAACAACAAACTATGAATCTTAAAATACACATTTATTATACAGTTAATGTTTTTTTTTTAGATAGTACACATATTTTTAATTTTCTAATATCTGGGGGCACGGTAGTGCCCCCGCCAAGTCGTCTGGGGGCACGGTAGTGCCCCCGCCAAGTCGAGCGCGAAGCAAGCACTGCCGTACCATCTTTACAGGAACCATTTCGTCGCATTTTCAGGCCCCTATTTGAGAACCTCTGGATAAGACCAGAACACAGAAATTTTCGTCATCCAGTAAGCTATAATTACATACTTAAAATCCAAAATTTCAAGTCTGTAGGTCATTAAGTTCCGAAGTTAAGCGAAAGCAAAGTTTCGCATTTTCGACACTCACTCACTCATGATCATCAAAATAGAACTAGTACTTCCCATAAACTCAGAGAGCTGAAATTTGGTACATACTTAGAATTTATTGTATAAGCCATAGGAAAACTAAAACAACATGCAATTTCGGTCTCGTTTTCGAGATAATTTATCTGCATAAATAACTTTGTAATCTCATATAAATGTATAGGATTACAAAGTTACATTTGCAGTCAATGGTTAAAATTGTGTAATATCCAACTTATTAATTCAAAATATATTTAAGGCATAGTATATGTATATGTGAGTGTGTATATGTGTCGTAAATCGTCAGTTATGATCAGGCGATATCTAGCGTGGCCAACTAAAATAAGAGCCCAACCAAACTATTAGAAGAGATCGACATACCGCCTTTACTACAAGCTTTTATTTACTTTCACCTGTCGGTCTGTCTGTCTGTAATTAAATCTTGCAAGTTTAATTAGGCCCACTTCCCGGTATAATATTATGATGCATTGGACTAAGAGTGAACGCACACGTATCTAGATGGCGCTGACTGTATTTTAAAACGCGCTTACGGTTTGTATTTCTGATAACCTTATAATATAGCGTTTCTACAAAAATAAGTGAAATCCCACCAAAAACATTCTGTAAAAAACTAGCCAAGTCTCGATGGAGCTGCTTGTTTATCTCTAAAAAGTAATGAAATCTAGACAAAGTCGTGCCAAGTATAAGGTTCCTTACTGCGATTTCTTTATTATTATAGTTAATGTTGTGTGACTTGGCCGTTGAAGGATACACAAGGGTATTATACCAGGTGCTCCACGACACTATTGCACCAATCTGTCCGCTACCCATTCACGATAGAAAATTTCCACTTGGAAAACGTTGATTGGATAACCAGTCAATTGTAGGCTTGATAAAGCTGCGTATTTCAATAATACTTATGTTTAGGCGATCCAAGTGTCATGGAGCATCTGGTTTTGTACCCTTGTGTACTCTTCAACGGCCAAGTCACACAACATTAACTATAATAATAAAGAAATCGCAGTAAGGAACCTTATACTTGGCACGACTTTGTCTAGATTTCATTACTTTTTAGAGATAAACAAGCAGCTCCATCGAGACTTGGCTAGTTTTTTACAGAATGTTTTTGGTGGGATACCTAATACTTATTGTGGTTCGACTTACAAGCAAGTGAATTACAGCGCAAATCATTTTGACGAATTTTCCCTTTTTGGACAAGAACTTAGATGTTCTGAATCATCTTTCCATATTGTTCATAGCTGTTTGATTTATTATTATCAAATATATACATAAAATCTTACTAATATAAAAAACGTGAAAGTTTGTAAGACTGTATGGGTGTCTGGATGTATGTTTGTTACTTTATAACGCCTAAACGGATGGACCGATTGAATTGAAATTTCGTATAGAGATAGCTTAGACCCTGGAATAACAAATAGGCTACTAGTACAGTAGGTAAAACCGTTGGAGGCAGTTAGTAATACATAATGTTGTATAGTAGCATTGTGACAAAGTTTCATAAGAATAATTTACCATTATAGCTGTATGATTTCGTAGTATTTCAAAGCATGAAATCAATAATACACTTACGTTATTATGTAGAAAGTCTTGTTTTAGTATGTATCAGTTGCACATTGAATGAAATCAAGTACCTGAAACAACACAAAGCACATTAAAATTCATACATTACAATAAAAACAAGTGAATACAAAAAAAAACTTTACTCAACTATCAAAACATAGTTAACAATTCCAGAGTTATCAGGCAAACATTAAATTCGAGCAATAAAAACATTGTGTTTTCACACCAAAGATCGACGTCATAAAAGCTGTAGTTTATGAATGTCAACATACATAAATCAATGATATCTGTTCCACCATACTTTATTTTAAATGGTGTTGATACTGCATAAAAAAAAATCATTCGTATATTTTATTGTCAATTTTACACTGACCTAAAATATTTAGCGATAGTGAAGACATGTAAACAAAACGATGACGCGAAGCGTTGAGGAAGTATGAAGTTTCCTTGGCCCTTTATTCTTCAAAACAAATTCTCATTATAAAAGTCTTGGGCATGACAGGACATCATCGTAATGCCAACCTTCCAGTTTTGTATATTTTTCTGCGCTCTACTCTTTTAGTAATAATTCAGCTAATGATCAGTTTTAAGCTCTTCTGTGTAGTATCAATACATTATTATTTTTAATTGTCAACTATTTAACATGTTAATTGAACAAAAAAAAATCATTGTGTGCAAGACAGATAAAACGTTATAAAAGGTATTTACTATGAAATATATAGGCATATTTTTATACTTCTTCTAGAGATTGCCATGGCCAAACGTGTTACATCAGTTTTCCTTCCTGTCTCCTCTACCAATAGCTATATTGTTCTTTGTATGTTATGCCACAAACATACAGGAAGTCAATAAAATATTAAATGTTAGAGAGGAAGTGCATTTTAATGGGACCCTATTGGAGCATGACGGTGGAACTTGCTTCAATAAACTCTGATTTGTTACGTCTGTGCTTCGAATTGTTAGTGCAATCTTCAATATTGAAATGTTATTTGACTTTTGGTTGTTGCATAAATTTATTATAAAAATAAAATTATATTTTGTTGCTCTACCATAAATTTAGTAAATTTTATACGTTTAATATTTTAAATTAAAAGATAATACAATTACATCACATAAATATAGGCACTCTGAAAAGAGTTGCCTTTAAGTTTTTTATATGAAAACCTCAATATTTTTTAATGTAGTGTTTTAGATATTTTTTTCTTTCGTGTTTTTTATTCATTTTGTTCATTACATTATATTACATTACAGTAAGACTACAAAAATACGGACAGAGGATTTTTCTGGCCTTCTCGCTGTTTATGTGGAAGGCGATATGAGTTGCTAAGAAACTATTTCAATTTAGTGATCCATTTAAAATATATTTTTTTTTAAATCTTAACTACTTACTGGCTTTCTAACTTTCACTGAAAAAATCGCAATGTGTCTCAAAGGACTGAAATTTAACTGCCAACTTTTATTTGACATCGGAAAAAAAAGCCTAAAAATAAAAATTTGACGCGGGCAACGCCGCGGGTACAGCTAGTTATAAATATAGTACTTTAGTTAGTACTTTAGATAGATAATATTATATACCTAAAGTACTGGGAAATAGGTCATAATAATATTATCCCAATGCTAGACAAAGAAAAAGGACACCTTGAGCGAAACAAATTTAAGTGTTTCCTGTGGTGGTCTATTTTACTAACGCAATGGAAAATAGTATTTCCAAAACCAGAACTCAAAATGCATTAAACCTGTATTTTATGCACGGGGCCGAGAATACTGAAATCCCTAAAATCGGATTATCCAGCTTCAACTGAATTCTGTTAACTGGTTTAAATTGGTTGTGACCAGGTGTAACCAGTTTACACTAGTTCCCTTTGACACTCCAAACGGAAGCTTGATTTAAAATTGTTAATTGAATTAAGCTGGCGAAGTGACGAGAATCAACGTGGCCATTTTTACAGATTATTTTATATGATTATATTAGACATCGTAGGATATTATTAGAACTAGCATCGTCAAAACTTAGGAACTTTGTTTGGACTAGTTAGGAGATAAACATACCAAGAACGCTAATGATTGCCCTGTACATAAATTACTAGTATATAATAATAATTATGTAATTCCTACTAATATTACAAATGCAAAAGTATGGATATGAGTTTTGGTTACCTCTTCAAGCCTAAACGGCTCGACGTGACTCTTGAAGCTTATTATGGTCGATCCCATTCCCTACTCATTCTGTGGTCATTTCAGTGGAGCCTACTAACATAGTTTTTACGGGTCGCCGAATAAGTTCGCTTCTTATGGGTTCGGCCTTCATTAGCCTTTCCAAGTTCCCAATGGGGGTCGTTCACCTTTTTGGAACCTTTTGTTTTGTTCGGCATTTTGATGGGAATTAGAGAATATAAAGTAGCTAAATAGTTTGCAGTGTCTTTGTAAAGTTATAGAGGAAATTGTCATGGTCAGTTAAGCTTGTTTGGACTAATGAATATAAGGTTAGTGGTTCTAATTTTGGTACAGAATTATATATGTGATAATAGTGTGTAATCATAGATCATAATAATATAGGTATTATTTCTTTGATACTTATGACTTACTTTGCTAACGACTGTAATAATTAACACTTATTAAATAATTTGATTTTTAAATTAATATACCTGATATTTTTCCTTCTCCATTGGTTTGGTTGTCTGAAAAAGATGGCTATTTGCGATATGAATGCCAATTTTAACATAAGTAAAATAAAATAAATAAATCATTATTTCTTGCTTTACAAAAGAAAATAACAAAGAAAGTAACTGTAGCATAAAATCTATGTAAGAAATGTTAATTTGTTAGTACCTGTTGTTGAATATATATCTTATGATTAATTTTAAAATATGGAATAAAAAATGCTTTTTAAAAATAAAATTAAATCGTTTAATGAAGAGTTTATCGAATCTAGATAATCTCCTAAATGTAGCCTTTCCAGGTTGAAGATTTACGTTAATATAATATTACATTCTTCCAGTATAATAATTACTACAGCTCTAAAAGATTACTTGAGGATTTTTCCCGCTAAGACCGCTGATCTTACAAAGGAAGTAGAGTTCCGCGCTAATTGCGATCAGCTTATGTCCCTTGTTACACCGCTTTGATGTAACGTGAAGACCTTAATAAGGCATTGGGTTTTTCTTGAAGGGAGAAAACGTGTAGGTTTTATGTTTTTCGATTTGAATTTATACATAAATTATATACATACAAAAGCTTAAAGTTATAGAGACAATTTTATTCACTAAAAATAAAGTAATAATCAAAACGAGATTAAATAATATAAATAGTATTGTTATGGGTGCGGCTTTCTGTATCTATCATAAGCATATATTTACATAAGAAAAGTATATAAGTTAAGTAAGTATTATATCCTTTATCCTAACCACACATACACACAACACAAGCATTAACTTGTTTAGCTTGGGGTTAGGTGGCGCTGTGTGAAATGTCCTGAAATATTTATTTATTATGAGTATTTTTACCGAATACAAGAAAATGTGTAAAAGTTCACAATGCGTAGTTACCGTTCACACGAAGACTCCTGAGAAAATATTGTTTTGTTTTAAAGTTTTTTTATTTATTTTTTACCTTTAGAATTTTTAATTCCTACATATAAATTTCCGTCGGATCGACTGTGTGGACTTAAATAATGGCACGAAGCATTTGGTTAGTGCAATTAACGTGTCGAATGGAGAGAAAACTAAATATGACTTACCGAAATAACAAAGAAAAATGTTTTTCCACACCAAAGAGCAAGGAAAATATGAAAAAGCTTATGATTCCTACGAATTTTCCACAAATTGATGCAGCGCTTGGCTAAAATAATTGCCGTCGTTAAGGGCCATTAAGGGAACAAGAGTCAGATTATTGACTCAAATATTACGTGAAAAAACAAAGGAAATTAAACCTTAAAGCATATAAAATAAGTTCTTAACTTAATTAACACTTTATGACTTAGCTACGTTAAAAACTTTTTTGTGTTTAACTTCTTTTCAAATTAAAGAAAGAAATGGACAAATAAATAAACAGTACTATTTAATATTGGATTTTATATTATTTTCCTTGAATGGCCATTGAATATGTCGGGGTACAAAATATTCCGCAAAAATACAAATTATTACCATTGGCAAATACTCTAACGGTTAAGAACATTAAACGATAAAAAAATAACCTTTGTACATTGTACATTTTTTTCGTATACCTATTATGCAGTGAAAAAATGGACTCGACCGTTAGTATATTTGCAAATGTTAAATTTTATATCTTTGCAGAATTTTATGTAATAATGCCTTTGTTTAGTACTTCACAACTAGCACAATCAACTTCTAAAATATTTGTTATTAGTACAATAAGATACCAAAGGTCAAAATTTTGCCTTAACAGGCAAAGCAAAATGTGTATTAGTAATTGTGTAAAGGCCATTGCACACTAACACAGGATATAATCTTTCAATAAGGAACGTCTAGACGACGTAATATGGCGACAGTGGCGACACCAACTAAACGGTGTCCATTATCATTACCGAGTAATGTTGGCGCGTGTGTTGAATTAAATATTTATCAAGATGTTAGTATGAAGGTTACGGAACACGGTGATTCAAATGTTATACTAGTAACAATAATATTATGTCGCTTTCGAATAAAGTAGAAATTTCTTAATTGGAGTCGAAATGTTATAATTATATGATTAAAAGAGCAGCATTTCTAAACTAAATGTAGCACTGCAGAGTTTTATTGTCGGATTCCAAAGCCCACTTTCGGTTATTGTGACTACGCAAAGATGTATTAATATGATAATTAATTGATATTTAAAAAATATCGATATTTGTTGCTTTCCCATAATATAGTGTTTTTTTTACTATCGAGAAAATTTAAGTAATCGTATTTCAAATAAAAACTGTTATATTTTGGGTTTAACATAGTAAAAAAATGTACTAAGGGCCTTACAAAGAAATACAGGCGTTTTCTATTTATTGAAACGTTCCCACCTCTTACTACATTAACTAATTTATGATACAGTTAAAGCAATAGCCGATGATGTATTAACAAATAGATTTTAACGCACCCGTTTATTTGGACAGCCGTTATTAATATGGTCACGCAAGTGTAGAAGGGGCTTTATGGTCTTTGAATTAAGTAAAGCGTTGATCTATGACTTAATGAATTTATGATTAGGTTTATAAAAATGGATTAAAGATAAAATCACTTAAGGCTTTCTAATTATGTATCAGGATGGTGTCATCTAAAGAAAAAAAATTAACTATTTCATATCCGTATTTTTTTTTATTATCTTGCTCCTAACCCAAAATAAGAGCTCCTAAAAGAAGTGCGAGCTTAAAATTGACCATTCACGACCATTCATTTCGAATACATTTTAAGAATAGTGACTTCGCAAGTGATGTTATGAGTCAGTCTAAATACTTTACTTTTGAAGTATGATAAAATGAGAGCGTTTATAGTTTTTTTATGTATGTTTAGTTAGAAAAAGATTATAAAATTGTAATAAAATCTAAAAACAAACTAAAAACATCAAGTTATTAACTATTCCACCAATTAGCGTAAAACATTCACGTATTAAAATTCCCATTACAGGATTTTCTTGAACAACGTTCTATTAACATGATAGTTAAAAGCGGTTCTAAATCACTCAGTGACAGTTACTGCTTTAGGGGAGGCATTTTCCAAAGCATTTTGGAATTGGAAATATCATTACAATCTTAATTAGGTGGGACGGTGTTTTGTAAAACGTAATTTTAGGTTACGTGGCTTTACATTAATTGCGTTAGACCATGCATTCAGGGGAAAATACTGGAAACTCATTGGAATTAAAACTTATTGTAAAAATTGATGCGCTCATAGTCTCATAGTAAGCCCACTTGCTTATATACAAGTAGATTCACACAGACATGACATTCTGGTCTAATCCGCCGTAGTCTTTGTCTTTCTTGTTAAAATTTTATAAATTTTTGCTGGGATCTTTCTTATTTTACTTTTCTTCTTAGCTCTAACATCGACAATAATATTAAAAACTTTGCTTTCTCTCATATTATGCTTATAGTATCTTTCCATAGTGTGTTGAATCTAGCTCATTATATTCCGTACCTTCTTATAGATAAAGTGAAATTAAATTCTATGTATAGAAAAAAAAAATGTATGTTCAATGTATAGAATTAAATTTCACTATGTACATAATTATTACGCTACTGTGTAATTGTTTTTTTTTTTGCGATACATATGGGCACACAATGAATGCTTAAATTCTATTACCAAAACTACTTCTAGTCGTTTTTGTGAAATAAAAAACGAGCCAATTCGTTTAAGTTTTAAAGTAAAAGGAAAAGCTCAAAGTTTTTAACCCTTTGACGTCGGCGCGCCATTTTTGACGCCACTTCTCGACAGTTACAAATTAAAATGGCGGCCGTGCGTGCGGCGGACACTCTTTGAATTCTATGTTACTCGAGTGAAATTCTACGTTACTGTTGATTCAAAATGGTTGAGATTGAAGCGGGGATTTGAGATTAAACGCTAGGACTTTGCTTTATACGAAGCGACCGCAAATAACTGAAATGTTTGCGAATTTATGTATGTTAATAGATAAATTGATTTTTCAATTTTATTTACTACAGATTCAAAACAAAACTACAATATAGTGATGGTAAGCGGTTACTGCTACCTATTTAGCCATTTATAGTACTTACTGTTATTATATAGGAAAGTTTTAAACATTATATTATAGTACCTACGTTGTAGATCACTCGAAGTTCTGTAAAATCTATTTTATATAATATAAAACACACAATATCTATTAGATTAGAATAATTTTAAATAACAAAAATAAAAGAATTAGAAATCAATTGTATTTTTTTAACATTTTTAAAACACATTATATAAAACACCTTCAATACCATTCCAAATAAAATCTTGTTAACCTGCAGTGATGCGTGGTATCTCAGCGCCATTTTGGCGGCATTTTTCGACAGTTACAAATTAAAATGGCGGTCGTGCGTGCACTCTCCGACCGCTTCTAATCCTGCCGCACCGTGACTTGAATGCTGACGGTGAACTGATACTGTGGATGGTACCTTTTTGGAATTATTTTAATAATAATATATATGTACCTATATATTATACTAGCTTATGCTCGCGGCTTTGCCCGCGTGGCAAAATCCTTTCGGAGGTCTACGTCATAAAACCTATCTGTATTCCGAATTTGAACCAAATTTGTTCAGTAGTTTGAGCTGTGCGATGACAGATCAGTCAGTCAGTCACTCTTTTCTTTTATATATTTAGAAGTTCAATATTATGGGGGAATCGGGGGAAAGTCGGGTTTCCTTATAAACTTATCAGTAGGTCTTTTAAAATTATACCAAATCGGTCGAGCGCTCATCCAGTTCTGAATTTGACTAACCCAGTTTTTCTTCTTCAAACATAGCTTCTCATCTGTAAAGTCTCAGCCTCATAATACAAAAAGACAAATCCTCAAATCAACTTCTCGAAATTAACTAATTTTTTCATCAAATTCTCCATGTAAACGAAGCGAGCACTAACACGAGCGTGCAGTCCTCTTGTTAGTGCTCTCGTCAGCTCCAGTAAGGGAATCTAAAGTTAATTGTGTTTGTCAGACCGAATTCCCGAGTGCAGTGTCGTGTGCACGCTGAAACTTTTGTCGCGGAAAATTTGATTATGCCGGCGAAATTGCATTTTTACAGAACCTTGACGAACTTAAAACAAGAATGAACGTGGCATTGTGTTAGCTCCGTGTTTAACATTCCTCAGTGAGCTAGTTCCTAATGTCATTTTCTAAAACAAGCTTCATATTATTATTTAATTTTGGTGATGCAAAAGTGCTCTATTATTCTAATCTATTTGAATCAGTATCTACAGATTAGAGCCAATACATCGACGACAAAGATGCCTGGAAACCTCTGCATAATAAACCAGCTGGTGCCCCTCAAACGCACAATAAATTATGTAACCAAGATAAACATTGTAAACACATATTTAAAAAATGCAATCCTCATGAGTTTCTTGCTCGTTCTTCTCATAGAGGTGCCTTGCGAACGAGCAGTAGAGTGTTAAAATAGAAAAATGTAAAATTGACTTGCAAAAGTGCTCCGATGTAGCCTATTTGAATAAATGAATTTTGAGTTTGAGTTTTGAATTGTTATACGTAAAAATATGGCAAAGTAAAACTCAAAACATAGATAGGTACTTCTTTTTTCATCGCTACTTTCACGACCTTTTTCTTGAGAGAACTAATATTATATAGTCAGTCTGCTTTAGATAATGACGCCTAGCAATAAGATAAATGAGTTACTCGAATTAGGTTTTGTTTTCCCAATACATCTGCATAGCTTTAATTAACATTACGCGTAAGAACGTTTGTTAAGCTAGCCTAAAAGCAATAAAAAATACAAGTAATAGCAGCATGATTTCCATGTAAAGAATAAACACAGAACATCAACTGTTTTAAAAATCTCCATAAAAAAACAAAAAACGATTGCATGATTTCCAGCAAAAGAATAAACACAGAAGCGCAACCATTTGAAATTTCTCCAAACAACGTGAAATCACCACAGAATGGGGAAACAATCGTCCCGCCACCTGCACTTTGTATTCGAGTCGCGAACGTATCGGCACTTCTTAAACAACAGGTTGTACGTGGTCGGGTTGTTTGCGAGTTATCGGTGCCACTCTTTGCACTTTTCTCTAAGAGATAAGGTGAAAAAACGATCGTGATTTTTTTTAAACACTGGGCGACTCTATATGGGCTATCATGTTGTTTACCATCGGGCACACACGAGTAATTTTGTAGCATATTTACGAGTAATTTTGTAGTAAACTGGCATTTTAGTTTTGACTGACATTTTAATTAGATTTAATATTAAAGAAAACGTTATATTAAATTATCGTCTACACGCAACGACCATTTAGAAGACATGTATTGGCGTTGATTTGATCCTAATTACTCATGTCATGGTACTTCTAGAGATTTACAAACTCTACCATCATCTTACTGTCTTTCGGTAGGAGTGTGAAATCCTTGTGTAATTCTTGGTAGCACTGTCCTAATTATGGGCAGCGTTATCTGTTACCATCAAGAGAGCGTCATGCTCGTCTTCTTACGTAAAACTACTTCTTTTTTGTATAAAAAAAAGAATAAATGGAAAATCCACATAAATATATCAATGTATGCCGTAAATTATGGATTAGAACTTATTAACAAGACCTGGCAATTACGACTTTCCAAATACAAAGGGTTGATTTTAATGAGCTACATTCACCTCTCTGATGCAAAACTCAAATATTGGCTCAAATTTCTCAACGCAAATACCAATTTAAGCTGGAACTTTACTACCAGTTTCTATTAGGCATAGGGGGCTCAAGGTATAATGGTTTATGTCGCGTCAAAGCATATGTAATTTACAGATATGCAACTTGTGTGAAGGTACATTGTCTTTGAACAAACAGGATGGGATATCAGCTTGTTAGCAACCGCAAATGTTTGAATATTGATGGATCGAATCAAGTTTGTAATTGTGTAAATAGTTCCCCATTGATAACTTAGTAAAGTGGGTAAATACGAGAAGTCAGATGACAAATACTTCTGTACCTATTTATCTATTAAGCTCGAAATCACCCACTATTGGCTTTTTAATGCCTTTTTACGATTATTTTTAATGGATTATGGTTTATCCATTATAGTTGCAGGGTAACCTAAGCATTTAATAGGTTACTAAGTTCTATACTACACTGCTTTCATCATCTAGAGACAAAAATTGCAGTCTTCTTAAACCTGTAATTTCCCTGACCTCCTCGTAGTTACGAGATACCTTACGATCCTTTGTTTCTGATAAATATAAACTCTCCCGATTTAGACGATTACATTTATTACTTGTCTTCTCTACGGGACCCTAAAAAAATACCATATATTTTCAATTCAAGACAGCACATTAAAAACTCCCAAGAAAATTCAAGAGCCGTAACACACAGTCACATACCTATAATCGGAAAGCTCCCAAAATCTTTGCGTCGTCCAAACCAAGGCGATGGCGTCCTGACTTAATGAAACCGTATATCTTTGGGTGCGTAATTCAATTATGCGGAGCAATCACACTCGCCCACTGAGTCTAACAGGTGCGTTTTATACGGCTGCCAAAGGAACCCTAGCTTTGTAGTTTTTGTGAGGCGCGAGTTGGGAGAAACAGCGATTTAATCCTGCTAATCCAAAGGAATATGTAGCTTTAATAGGAAATGTCCTATTTCGTACTTGTTTTGAGGCAGTCCAGTTAGTGTGAAATGTGAACATAGAAGAACATAATATGCATATGGGCACAGTACATAAGTATTTGTTTAAAATAAACAGAAAGATAGAATTTGACAGTCAATACGCCACCATCAATGCTTTGGAACACCATTAGTTTGCTGATGCCTATAAGCGATGCGACAGTAATCACTCACCACTTGTTGATAGCATAACAAAAACTGTGAATAAAACATTTTAAAACAACTTTAACTACTGCAGGTCGAAAGCAGAATAATAACTGTACAAAAAGAATTAGATGAACCATTAAGGTTTGTGACTGAGTGTGTTTTAAGTTCATATTATGAGTGCTAATAATATCAATTAGATACTTCTCTCTCATGGAGTAACATCTTTTTAGACCAAACTACGTCGTTGGAGCTCGCAACATGGCCCACACACACTCCTTGACTATAAATCGTGGAACCCTCCAGTCTTCACCGCGCCCATTAACACGGCCCCAGTTAGATTTTATACCGCTGAGAATAAACAAACACGGAACTCCTCACTCTGATTTAGAACTGGAGATCGAACTAGGACAACTACTTGTGACTGCTCTTGGAATACATCTTTACCAATCCATCTAGCCTTTGAAGACGTGCGAGATTTCGAGGGGTCTCGCAGTAATGATATTAAGATTACTAACTGTCATCCCAAACAATATACGTTTTCTTCATACAACGAACGAAGAAGACGGGCAAGACGCTCTCCTGATGTTAAGAGATAACGCTGCCCATTATTAGTACAGTGCTACCCATGATTTTGTATAGGTAAACTACTTGAGAGTCATAAGATGTTAAGATTCTTCAGCCTAGTAATTTTTAATTTTGTCACTTTTGAGGATGTAAAGGATGACAATAAATGTAGTCTTGACATTCCCAAGCCTGCAATTCGTGCAATCAGGGAAGAATACATAGCGTAAGCAGTAACTTATTATATGGCAAAAAGTTGATAGTTGATTTCAGGGAGCTTGAGCAATATACAAATATTTGTCATGAAATTTTTGTGAACTTCGGGCGAAGATTCAGTATAGAGTTTACAAGAACAGCGCGAACCGTGAAAGCACACTCTCTCTCTCTCTCTCTCTCTCTCTCTCTCATTTGGAGCTTTAGGCTCTATTGGCGATCATAGTGTAGTAAATGTATGTTTGGTATGTTGTGAAGCTGCAAGTATCTTCTTTCTTAAAATTTCTTAAGGAGAATACCCTAGGCTGATGGCAAAATGTGCAGTGGGTGGACTAATGGATGCATTGACGTGCGTCTTATCAGCTTATCCGAATCAGGAATCGACAGAGATCGAAATTAGAGATTGTTTTGGAACTTGCTCATTTGCAAATCTAGTTTCGGCAATATGAGATCACTTACTTCAAAATCAAATTGATTGCTCCTTTTTTGGCAAATTTTACGATATATACCATTTATAGAATTTGGAACGAGATAGTTAACATATACTTTTGGAGCAAATGTTGATCAGTAATGGTAGCTTATCTTTAATGTCTATGGGTCCAAAAAGGATTTTTCATTCTTGCTAAAATGTGCTCTATTTGAAGAAATGCATTTAGAGTTGAGGTTTGAAGTTATCGCAGTTGGGAGTATTAAACACCTATTTATTTTTTATAGTTGTACATGTTTAGGGTAAGATGGGGCTGTCATGCCCTAAAGGGTAAAAGTCCCGAAAAATAAATAAGATTTAAAAAAGTTATCTACTGTAAAGCAATGGTAAGTATGAAAAAGACGTTTCCTTCCGAAATCAAAGCACTTCTATCATACCACACCACCTATGTGGTCGTATTGTTTTTAACTTTTCTTTGCTTCTTCTTTACTACTAGTATATCAATCATACAAAACTTATTACCTACTACCCAATAAGATGTGTCATAAAAATGTCCCACCAATAACAAACGTTTAAAACAAAAGGTTCAGTAAACAAATTAGAAAACATTGTATGGCACGTCAGGTTTATAGGGTCCTCGATCATCGGACCCCGCGATATAAATCCAGGATCAGGTGTGTGTATGGGCGCGTAACAACTTGTATCGCGTTCGTTGCGTTTGGAGTGCCATGGGACATGTGAGATGGGAGGATAAAACTTCATGTTTTTATGGGAAGTTTAGAAAAAAAGCATTTATTTGCAAATACGAGTATGTTTCATGCTAATTCTTATCATCACGATTATGATGGTCATATTATAATTCCACAGCTGAACAAAATAAATCTATAAAACAATATTATATTAAAAAAAACGTTTCACAGGTAAGTTCTACGAATGTCATAATTGCGAAAGAATGGATAATATGTTTGTTACCTCTTCAGGAAATAACTTAATTGAACTTTGATAGATTAAGTTAAAATTAAAAGTTGCAATTTGATAGATTAGACGTGAAATGAAGAAAACGTGGTAAAATACTTTTCAGAGGGTAAAAATGTATACGTGCGCAGTATAATTAACAAAAAAAAAAAATGAATGTGTTTGTATGTAAGTATGTGTGTATGTTTATTGCTCTTTAACGGAAAACGGCTGAACCAATTTAGACTTACGCGGTTGAAACCGTGGGGCGCAACTAATACATTTTAAACGTTATCAGAAAATCGCTTCCCAACCGTCAGTTACAAAGTAAAAGTATTGATAGCACGTGGGTCACTTTGGCCACAAACCGATTAAGCTAAAGGCACACAAAGGATTAACCCTTAAATGCTAATGGGGCCCCGGAGACCCCTCGAACAAAGAACACAAAGGTGCCCATTTTCTTCGGTTTCGTTTGCACAGGTTCAAATTTAGAACCGATCTGTGTTGCCAGATGGTATCGTCAAATTACCTCACTGTTTGTCAAGTAATTTTGTTCCTTGCATGGGCAAAATGCTGATCGCAGGTAAAATGACAGGATTTATAAAAGATCTCGCAGAAGTTAAGTGAATAAGCGGTAGTTTACTAAAACAGAGAAAAAAAATACTTGCAAAAGTGCTGCTTGTAGCCCATTTGAGTAAATACATTTTGAGTTTGATTAGACTTTTATAAAATGTTGTATACAAATAAAAAAAGTTTTGTAAGCAGAAAAAAATATTGGTGAACTTTTAGTGTAATAATATAAATTCTTCATTACGTTTAGGTAAAATGCTTTGAGCATATAAAAAAGACATATATACCTTTTATGCATGGCGCTTAATACAAGACTGGTATTTTCCACCAAAATGTCTAATTTAAAGAAAATGAGATGTAAACATGGCAACACTATTCCAAATTAAACTTTCCACATACAGGTAGGCCGTGAAATGGTCATAAACCGCACATACAATGTTGCTCTGGGTTGACTTCTTAAGGGGAACTACGAATAATGAGGGTAGTCGTAAACACTGGTATCTGCGATGATAACATGACTGGCGGAATACGTGGAGAGGTTTTATGCATGTGATCACTAGAAGCATGGATAAAAAAAACAAAAAAGATTTCCTTGTTTCAAAGATATATAGGTATATTCAATTTCAGGTGGTCCCGTTAAAATTTGTCTATAACTTTTCAAAATATTAATTCGAAAATATGCGTACGCCTTCGATTATAACATATTGATAGAAGTTAAAAGTCGGATATTGGAAAAAAATCTATTATGCCATAACTTCGAGCAAATGGAACTTATGAAAAAAAAGAAACAAAAAATTAAAATGGCTTTAAACTAAGCTATCATCATTTATACACTATAAGAACATTTTCTACGTTATAAGAACATTTTCTACATTACTTTGTCAATACTTCAAGATTTTCTAAGAACCCCACATAGGCATTTGGTACTTTGTGGTTAGCATAACTGCCAATACCTACACGAAATATTAACTCAAAGACTTCTTAAAAGCCCATTAACTTTCAGGTAAAGCCTTTCACCACAGTAAAAGGCTCAAAACAAACCAGCAATTTCCATTTCAATAGGTTTTCACATCAAACGTTCTACACGCTACAAAATAAACACACTCTTTAATGAGAGGACTAAAACGCCCGATTTTACGCATCCCTAATCGTCGTAATGCCCTTCGGAAGACTTTGGGACACGACTGATAAGCCCTTAATATGGTTATAAAAGGTTATGTGGAAATGAGATACATAATAATGTAAGAATAGTTATTGTTAACACCACAGAGCTATACTTAGCGTTAACACTAGATAAAAAGTAAATTTGTGTCTTATTTTTGGGTATAAGTAACTAAAAACTATTTAAAATTTAAGTTCAATCGATATTGCCGAGACGTGAAGACAAATCTTCACATGTTTGTGGTTACAAACACACTGCCACTACACACTAGCCAGAGATCTGCTGGAGAGTCGCAACAATAACACCGAAGTGTCGCAACGATAGCACAGTAGTGTCATTGAGAGTCACTGTCAGCTACCTAATGTGGGGGCGGCTTCGAGAAGAGAATCCTAAATAAAAACATTCTTTTTCCAACCGAAACATTTATACAACCAATTAGCAGAACTAATTTGTGTACCGTAGACATCCAAAGCCCCTAACAACATTAGCAACCACATTGTCAAAACCCGCAGCTAACCAGCCTTCACGTAATTTCTTCCCGAAAGCCTACATCAAAGGCTCACTTTCAATATTTGAGTAGCGGATTCCTCGCTCAAATAATTACCCAAATTAAGGGGAGTTTTATGCGAACGTAAATAAATGATGAGACAAAGTTACCTGTTATGTTATGGCAATATTGGTTTGTACAGGTTAGAAGCAGTAGCACATCTTTTGTGAAATAAATATTTAAGATGTAGTCGAGACACTAGAAGACAGATAAAAACACTAGAATAAAAGACTATGAAGTCTCCGCTTCGTGCAAAATTAGCTGGCACTCCACTGAGACAGGTCCGCGCGCAGCATGATGTGGTGTTAAAAATGTTGAAAGCGTCAGAAAAAGTCACAGAATACATTCAACAGAGCCTTTTTTTACTTTAACTTCGTAAT
Organism: Hemithea aestivaria; assembly: GCA_947507615.1. Classification (NCBI taxonomy): domain Eukaryota; kingdom Metazoa; phylum Arthropoda; class Insecta; order Lepidoptera; family Geometridae; genus Hemithea; species Hemithea aestivaria. Next base: position 15,957,070 of record OX382331.1, read on the forward strand.
TATTCTGTAAAATTGGGTACCTCTATTTTGAGCTTATAGTTTTTAACTCTTGTAGTATGTCGTGAGGGAATTAGCAGGACCCCGCAGTACTGCTATCCCATACATGTTACTTTTGAGGATGTATGGAATGACCATGACATTCTTTACATGACATAGCCGCACGCCATGCTTGCTCCACAAATGAACTTTGTATTAAGTTGACCTACTACTACTAGTATATACCTTCCATCATAAGTTAAGACGAGACGGTATGTCGCTAAGTTATTCATAGGCTCGAGGGCTGTAAACTCGGCGTTTGATACGAGGTGTACGTGGGATGATAAAGATGACATATTCGCCCCTGTATGAGGGGACCAAACTATTGTCTATGATTTACAGATTAGATGAGTGTCGCATCTTAGTGAAGGTTCTGGTTGAGAGAAAATAACGAAATACCATGTAACTAAAAACAGTGTTGGTGAAGTGCACCTAGAATTTTTCATCATTGTGAAATCCTGGCTGGCACTGTGCTGATTATAATGGGCAGCATTATCTCTTTCTTCGTGGCCTTTTTTATTACATATGAAAAGATAAATAAATATTTGTGTAACTAGCCTACACAGATGCAGTTTACTATGAATATCCGGCAGGATTTACGATGTTCAGTGGAGCCAGGGATGTAAGAGCTCATTTTACATTTATTCACAATCAAGCACTTGCAATTAATTTTATAAATATTCAGTTCTATATTAAAACTACCGCCAATTTGCCCACTCTAACGTGCAGAAGAAAAAATCTACGACATTATTACAATACAAAAAAAAAGGTTCCAAATTTACCCTAAAACTTTTCATGTCATAAAAATATACAGGGTGCATCCCTTCTAATAAAGAATGGTTTAAATTTGAATGTTGGCAGTTTGAACGCAGGTGATTCCGTAACTGAATTACGGCGGGGTTCTCAGATCTGCATACGATAATGCGACGGGCACAGCGCCATCTGTGAGGCATCTGCATGAGTTGGCTTATTATTTCATAAGGGGATGGTGTAACGGGCGAAATATTAGCAATAGAGCTAGGTATTCACTAAGGTAAGCCGTGTCTTGCCTTTTTGTCATTGACATATCCCTCTCCAAAATCTGGTAAACTTTTTAATAATTTTAAATTTTCGGTTAACAATTATGTTATTCCACATCCCTACTAGTGTTTTGTGAATTCAGTTTTGTACAGTTGCATTTAGAAGATTTGAATTTGTAACACGATTCTGAGATTTTGTTTGCAGGTTTTAACTGATTGCGGGCGCAAACATTTATTTTTATATAGCTAAGTTTTCATAGCTCTGCTTTTAATGTGTTGCTCTGTTTTAAATCCCTTTAGCGGGAAAGCCTCAGATACCTATTACTTTCGTCACACTGTTATATTACGTTGATTTTGGTAGATTACTAAAACAACAATTTATTCACACGGCAAAAGGAATTTAAGAAGTTAACTTCGTCAAAAACAATAAAACGTAATTGACAAAAATAAAATCATCATCTCAGCCGAAGGACATCCACTGCTGAACATAGGCCTCCCCTTGGAACTTCCATATGTACCTACCGGTTGGAAGCGACCTGCATCCAGCGTCTTCCGGCGACCTTTATAAGGTCGTCTGTCCACCTTGTGGGCAAAAATAAATTAGAGAAAAATAATTTTAAAATAGTAACATTTCACACGAGATTTAAAGTTATACCAACAGCATCCTTACGTCTGGCCACTCACCCTCTATTATGATGAGTTTTCCCGAATTTTCCCTTAGGTTTTCATTAACAGGGGTGCGTTTTAGTGACTTATGCAAACAAAGGGAAGGGTGCGAAATCGTAACAACTTGCACGTTGCAACCCTGTTTTATTAAAATTTGTTTCAAAATTGTATTTCAGGTATAAATCATTTTGAATTTATAAGTTTAACGCGATTTGAAAATTTAATGAGGGTATTACGGAACCTTTTACACTTTTAAATCCTACTACGTGTTAGTTTTATAAATGCGAATATATTATAAATGTATGCATTTTCAGGTCAAAATCGCTGAACTGATTGAGCTTTTATTCAATATTACTTGTCTTCAGGATAAAAGGAACCTATGTTCCAAATTTCGTGTTTCTAGGTCCACTGACTTTGTCTGCACGATGATGAGTCAGTCAGTTTACCTCTCTATATAATAGTAGATGTAAATGGAACAAAATTCATAACTTGGTATAATATAGAAGCAATTAATTTATTTTTAGTTGGTTGAATAATAGTACTCAATAATTGTACTTGCATAAATTCCGTTTTTTTTATACTTGATGTTAAGCGACGATGCGGCCGTAGATGGTAGCAGACTAAACCTAGAAGCTGGGATAAATCCCCCTCTGGGCAATGACTATAATTATTACGCGTACTATTTATTTTTTACCATAGATACTGAAACTGCGACTAAATTCTGCTAAATTCAAAATGTCTTGAATATTCTCTTCAGGAAAGTCCCAAATCTTTCAGCAATAAACGTAAAACGTACAAACAACAGTAACAAGAATTTAACAACAATAACCATTAGCTGGATTTAAACCTTTACCTACTTTCTTATTTACATCAAACTGATATTGAAACTTTTATATAGATCAAAACTTTGTGTAAAAAGGTTCCGACAATGTTTTAAAACGGCAAAATACTTATTTAACTGTTAATTTAAACGATTTGTTAAAGAAATAATTGTGATAAGATAGTATTTCCATACAAATTAACATAATATGTTGTACTAAATCAATTCAATGAATAATAAAAAAAAAACAAATATTTATCGCATATATCACCAATTTTACGCTACTCTTTCATTTTTATAGTCCTTTTCTTAAAATCTTCTAAATATATAAAAGGAAAGAGTGAATGATTTATTAACAGCCCAAACCGCTGGATGGATTTTGGAAATTTGGAACATAGATAGGTTTTATGACGCAGACCTCCGCTAAGAAAAGATTTTGCCACGCGGGCAAAGCCGCTAGTATAATCTAGTATAATATAATTTGTTGTACACTATAACAAATTTTTGTCTTTATAATAATAATATGCATGTAAGCTGTATTTTCAGGGTGATTTTCTTAGATGTACTCGATCATCACACAAACAAAATGTTTGTTAAATCTTTGAGAGAGAAGGGCATAGTTCATCAATATTTTTTTTAGCGACATTTAATAGTATAGTTTTGAATAATTTGTTAGGCACAATAAAGAATATTCTACCTCTATGTTTAGAGGTATATTCTGTTGATACAGGGTGATCTAAACTTGAAACGGCCCTAAGAACTTTCCCGAAGCACTTTAAAGGAAAAGTTTGGTAGAATCTTTTTAATAGGTGCAGGCACGCAAACTTGAGAACTGAAGTCTAGACCAGCAGGAAAGGGACAGTTGGCGAAGTTCTAAAGTGCCAACGGTATTTGTTATAAGTTAAATGCTTTTTAAGGAAGCCAGCAAGTCTTCTTGTCCATTGAAATACCTATATTCAAGCGAAAGTTGAGTAACTTATGAAAGGGTTTTTATCTCGAAGATTTTCTGAGGGTTCTTATTTCAATAAACTTACGTAGACTGTCTAGGACTGTAAAATCTGGTTGGATTCTTACCTGAAACAAAAAAACAACATTATTTAATATTAGTAGTTTAAATATGTATTAACAATATAACCGCTATTTGTAACTTTGAGATTAACATTTCATATGTTGTTCCTAAACTTTGGTTTGTAATACATTGATTTTTGTTAATTTTCCCCTCAATTTTAGTTTACGCCACCTAAATTCTATACATTACAAAACCAATCAGTTTCTCATCTATCCGAGAGCGAAACACAAAAAATCTAAACTATGGAAAATTCCAATATTTTTTATAAGCCAGTAATACTGAACTGCTATTATTCCAGTTTTTTTTGCCACATTTGTTGCTTGGTTAAAGGGACCGTAGGTAATTTGGCATTAAATGACGAAAATATACTCATAAAATGTATATTATAAATTTTGATTACAAAAGAAGAAATCTTAATTATATTACTCTTGTTCAATAGACACTCCTTTAAAAATGCAATAACTCAAGAACCAATTCACAGAAACACTAATTCACACTCGCGAAATCTATAGGGTAAACGTACGCGTCAGGTGTCCCCTACATTTCACCATCGTTCCGTTTATAGGACCCATAACTCAGGACCCCTGGAAAAGACGGGCTCTTGATTTGCATTTGACAACGACTTTAGTAATGACCGTCGGAACCCTGGCTTTAAAACAGAGAAAATTATAGGAAAAAAGAGAACCCCAGTTTTAAAAGCGAAAGCGAAAATTATAGGATTTTTTGAGGAAGTGTGATGACGTAAATTTTTTGCGAAACAAAGTTTGAGACAAATTGTTTTTACTTTTCTTTTCTTTTGTTGAAATGTTCGAATCGATGTCGTTCAGTTCGTTTTATGAGGACTTTCATTTGATTTAAAAAGTATTTTACTCTTCGTTAAATTAATTTAATTAAAAAAATATGTATATCATATTAGGCTACCGTATATTTTTAAAATCAGTAAATTTACTTGTATTATCGGATATCTATGTTTGTGACAAGTTTCAACTCAATCAGTCTAACATTTTCAGAAGTGTGTTGATGATAAATATTATATTATTCACTTACGGTTTCTTTTCATGTAGGTACATAATATTATATAGGTATGTATTTTTAATACACCATAATCTCTTTTAAAGTTTAACTGAGATGTGGTCGAAGAATTTAACTAAATAAACCTAGAGAATAAAATATCTAGACTTCACCAAACATCAAGCCGGAATACAATCGTAACGACCATTAATAAAAAAGATAAAATGCAAGTCTACTTCCTCCAGACCGTTATTAGGGTGTTCACAACCCACAATTGTCCCACAATGAGGACCACCCGTGGTGATCAATTGACCACTTAACTGTTCATTGAAAGTCTCCTGCACAGGGCCAATTACTGGGAATATTACCCTAACGCTTCACTTGTGAGAGTTTTGCCGGATATGACTTTTATAATAGGCTTCTATTATTATTCTAAATATATTTAAAATAAAATGCTTTAGACATTACCATGAAGAAGGAACCAATAGACACTACGACGTGAACACCAAACTGAAGCAAGAAAAATGACGTTAGGGTTGTTTACTCATACTGAACACGTAGGTTGGCGATAGTATTTTGTTTTTAGGGTTACGTAGTTAGTAGACTTCATTTTTCTTGCTTGCTGTTTGGTGTTGAACGCGCAGTCTCCATTGAATCTAACCTTCTTGATTACAACAATAATTTTAATTTGTTTTACAAAATCTTAAAAGTTTCATACACTGTTAAAGTTATGCCATAATGGATTGTGTGGCCAACTGCAATTAATTTATGAGTATTAGAGTGTAATAGAGTTTTCAGATAGGTATTAGTAAGGCTTTCATTCTGAGGACTAAAGTTTTCGTAGACTATTACTGGGACTTTTGGTCTAGGCAACCTGAAATTTCAACCAATTTAATATCCTAAAACACTATCGATGTATTAGAGTATTTTTTCCCTCACTCTTTTATGTAGAAGTATAGGTAAACCCCATTTATTTAAACTTACAACTTGGTGTCTTTTATACTTTTGAAACTTAAACAGTGTGTTTTGAATTTAGGGCCTGTAATATTATTTTCCATCAGGCATCTCTAGCCTGATGGAAAATAACATTAGTAATAAAATATAGTGCGAGAATCACAAACTGTATTAAAATAAAACTATTTCAACATTTGGTTTATTTCAGTAACTCTATGTTACAAAACATACGGAAAAAGTGCAGTTTCATAAAGCACGTTTCAACATTTTTTATAACACAAAATTCAATAGCTCTCGTGCAAAAATTAATACATATTTCAGTGGTTTCCCTTTGATGAGTCGAATAGCCTCTGGCGAATGAAATGCTGGTTATTATATCTAGAATTTTAGACCTTAATACATTGAATTAAGGGTCAGAATTGAGTGGATATGGTTTGTGGTCAGCAGTGTTGAGGCACAAATGGAATGACGCCTCTCAAAATGAATGTCGACATGGAATAAATAATGTTTGGAATCAGAGTCAACAATTCGATATTGTTATTTTGATTGAAATAGGAAAACGAAATTCAAAGAAGAATATTATGGTAACATTCGCCAATTGTAATTACAAAAAAAAAAAAAAAAATTTTTGAAGAATTTATTAGTTGATTCGTTAGTTTCAATGGAAAGTCAAGTGACTATGTTTATTGCTCTTTTACGCCAAAACACCAAGCCGATTGCCGTGAAAATCTGTTAGAACATAGCTGGAGATCTGGAAAAACACTCTACATTTCGATTTTACATGGGAGAAACTGCGCGCATAGCAAGTAACATATTATATAATTTAAAGTTAAGAACTGGAGAGGTGTTATTTAAAAAAAAAAACAGAAAAGATATAACCTCACCTAGTCTTTTCTATAGAAGGTATTTGTTAGCTATTGCATTTCTTGTTGATAAAAAACATTTCTTCATCATCATCATCATCAGCCCACGTTCGTCCACTGCTGGACATAGACCTTTCACACAATTCGGTCCTCCATCATTCTCCCACCCCCATCATCTAATAAATAAATTCACCTTTATCTATGTAATCACTACAGTCGTACTTGCAAAAATTTAATTTAGACCGTAGCATGATAAATTTGGCAGTTAATCAAACGCCCCAGGGCTACATTCATGCGCTGATCAAAAATCAAACGAAAAACGCTCGCTAATTGGATCAAAGTTTTTGCCTTTTGTAGACTTTAGAGGGGATTATGCAGCTTCAGGCAGAATATTGAATTTCTGGAGCGAATTATGCACTGATCAATAGATTGTGTGTATTATACCATAAAGCCTATAATCATATTTTCATAGTATTTTTTGAAACTCAATGATATTGACACAATAAACAAGTTAAATCCAAAAAGTTGTCGGTATTTTGCCAACCTTTACAGACTGTATTGGTATACTAGTCTACATCTAGGGTCAAGGTTTTCTCTAAAAGCTGATGAAGATTGGATCAATAAGAATTTTAAAAAATGTACACTCCTGTACCTTTTTTTGTATGTTTATTTAGCTTTTGTTCAAACGGAATTTACCCTTTAACCATGATTTATCCTCTCTTAAGATAGATAGATAATTCTTTATTGGAACACAGAAAAATATACAGAAATAAACTTTAAAAAATAAAACACAATATTATAATCTATGTGTGTGTCTATGTGTGTGTCTATGTGTGTATCTATGTGAAAGTTGTAGTTTTAGAAAGTAGGAAACTTAATCAAAAAAGCCTTTTATCCTCCCCGGTTTCACCGATCATCGAACATTTAATAAAGACAGCTTGCACCGAAGATCTGCTGCCACACCAATTCCTACCATTTCAACTGAAACCTGGAGTTCCATATTATTTTAATTTAACAGCAGTTACGTCCGTAATATAGATCATAAAACTGGCTGAAACTCCGTCTCGGCGCGGCGCGATTAATTCCCGAATTTGCATGACAATTGCATTAAAACAAACCGCTGGAGGGCGTGGTTCCGGTCGGTCTTGGGGCCTGGAGCCAAAGCTTCCGAGTGTGGGATTTCATGTTGTATACTGGGCTTTAAATGATCAGACCTCAATGGACCCTTAAGGACGAAACCTTAATATTTTGTAGATATATGTTAATGTAGCAAAAGCGTAAATTTATAAGTTTGTGATTTATTTCTCAGACTCCGTTATTTCTTATCTTTGATATTTTTATAGATCTTAAGAACCCGCGTAAATACTAAACCTTGATAAATTGATTCATATAGGCAGACTTAATAAGAGTAAATTTTCATCAACTTTAAAATTTTAAATTACCTGCTTATGAGAATTTGTTGTTTCTCGTCTCATCTTACTACTTGTATAAAAAGAATATACCTTTTTTATGTACATTTTTCACGTAACAGACTTAACTACCCACGATATGATTCCATTTTGAATAGAATAGATATCATTCTTTTTACAACGCGCAAGCGGTCAAAAGAGCAAATCAAAAAAGAGTGGTCATAAAATCGCCGAAAGCGCTAAATGACTATATGTAAATGTTAAACGAAAAAGCGCGAGAAGACAATTTATTTTCGCTGCAGCCGAAGATTATACGCGCTTACTCGCTACCAAATAAATATGTATAAGTTATAAATATCTATGTCTAATGATATGACGGATGATTGAGGAGAAAAACTATAGTGCCGACCCCACCTAGTGTGGTATTAGGGCAGGAAGAAGACATTATATAAAAAAAAAATGCCATTTATTGCCAGAAAAGAGTACAATAGTCCTAACTCTACTTAAATCTACTTTTTGCTTCGGCAATAGGGGTACATTCAGCATGTACTGGATGAATAACTATAATATAATTTAGATATTCATTTAGCGCTGGTTTTCAATGTACCCCCTGCTCGGGCTAAGATGTTTGCCGAAAACAATAGATAAGTGTTTAAAAGTGTGTAATATAAATCTCTAATTACAGCTATGGTATTAAAATTTAACAACGATCCCACCCCTATTGGTGTGACAAATTATACCACCCCATGCAGTTTTTAGTCCTCAAGCCCGAGGCTATTTGTGCACGGAACCCGGTGCGGGGCAGAATGGAGTTAACAAATTTAGTTTGCTTCGATAACCGTTTTTGCGGCGAAGACAAAGAACCCTAAACGGTTCGATTTCCATACGTTTATACTGTTTTAATAATAAGTTTTTAGTAACGGTCCTGTGTTCGTATTAGTTTTTACTTTTTACCCGACGTTTAATATATAATATAAAATTTATATTATTAAAAACAGAAATAGATTTTAATATTGTGAAGTCCTCTTAATTAATTTAGCATTAAAGGTATCTATCTCAAAATTGTTGAACAAAGATCAATTCAATTCTCATGGATACAAATCAAAGAGAATCATATTCGCCCTAAATGTTCCTTCTATTTATATTGCGTTTTTAACTCCCAGATTTTTTGGAAAATTATTTCCAATATTCTAGTAAAAACGTTCTTCTAGTGGTTTCTTATGCACACTGAAAGCAACATACCTTAGCTATGAATACTACTTTCGCTGTCGTTTTAAGGTTGAAAACGAACTGAAAATTGCATATACACGCATACAGGGAAGGATATATCCCGCCTTCTAGGTTTGGTCTGCTACCATCTTCGGCATTGTCATTAACATCACGAGAGTCCGTGGTCAAAGGTTAACCTATAAATAATAAAAAAAAAAGCTTTAACCTCTATAATATTAGTACTACAAAAGGAGAATGCTGGCTGAAAACACCATAAAAACAAAGACCCAACTCTAATTCCATTTTCAAAAGCACCATTAGCAAATGACAAAAGCAAACTCTTTCAGCATGTTTTCTTTTATCTCTAAGCTGCACCACAATTTTCTACAGCTGTCGTCTGTCGCCTAAACTAATTTGTCTCTCTGTCGTTCTAATTTCATAACACCCTGTAGAGTTTGTGCTGAAAGAGATGGAGCGTCAAAATGGCTGATTTGCTAGATTATTAACTATTTTAATTACTGTTACATTTTTAGAGAATTTATTCATTGTGTACCTATAACTCCTTTTTCTGTACAGTTTTTGCAATAAATAAAATTGAATAAAATTGAATTTCCATTTCTGTTTAACGATTTAATCGCTCACAAATATGGATATTTTTTAAAACTAAGCGACTTATGTATATTCCAAATCCAACACATTTTCGCTGGTTACACTTGATGAGATAGCTCCAAACACAACCATATCGACTTAAATAAGACGAGTAAAAAACATAAATACAAGTACCTAGGTACTTTATTCACTAAAAAAAAGGCCTTTCATGATTAAAATAAAAATTACTTTCATAGTGAACTTGTTTTTTTTTTTATATATAGCAGACTAAACAAGCGTTTGACCGCAATCTCACCTGTTGGTAAGTGACGATGCAGTTGAAGTTGTTTCATACGAAATTAGCACAAATTGATCATAATTATTTTAATACTTTTTAGTTCCATGAATTTCCACGCTCCTTTTTTATTTGCACAACTTTTACTAAAGAAGGCTTCTGCGCCAGAACACTCGTAATTCGTAATAAACATAAAAGTGGGATAAAAATATTGTCGGGGCTGAGGTATGTGAGATTTGCCATGTGCAGGGGTCTTGAACTTGAAGGATAATCGAATTTTACTTACCTATTATTTTGAGTAACTGTGCAATTTGATATTATTATATAGCAGATGCTCTAATATCACGTGAAGTGTCAAATTCTCATTAAAAAAGTGTTTTTGACAGTTAAATTTTTTTGAGAATTAGTACGAAGTGGAGTTGGCTTATAAGGAGTACTTCAGTAGTGAACGTCTTTCAGCTTATGATAATTTTGAAAATATTTATACCAGTCATGTTGACCTGAAATATTGGCGTGTCCTAATTGTTAAGAACGAGGACGTAAAGGTTCACAAAAACTAGGACGCAAATTGTGGGTTTATTCATTGTGGGTTCTACACTGAATAAATGATGAAGGTTAATCTTTTTTTTATGTAAAAGGTGACAAACAAGCAGACGGCCCACCTGATGGTGAGTGGCTACCATCGCCTATGGATACCTGTAATACCAGGGGTACCGCTGGTGCGTTGCCTACCTTTCAAGACTCTATTCACTTGCCTTTTGAAGAGACCCATGTTGAAGCTCAACGAAAATACCTCGGGCGGAAGCTCATTTAACATTTTCCAGGTGTAAGACAAGAAAGGGCGAGTGAATCGCACAATGCGAGAATGTCAAGTATCAATAATGTGTGGATATGATTATAACAAAAACACAGGAAGCGACAGATGAAAACAATAAAGCATCTCAAATTAAATTTTGCCTAAACACAAATACAAGTTACAAGCTTAAACTTCTAAATTAACGGAACTCCCAAATGAAACGTGTACACTGTAGGTGTACAAATTTATCTATGGGTTCTATGTAAATATTTCTCTGTGGTATTCTCTATCGGTTCAAATTTATGTGTACGTTCTCTATACGTGCAAATTTATCTGCAGTGTACCCTGTAGGTACAAATTTCATCTATTTCAAAGTTTCCCAGTATCTGTTCGATGTCAAAATGAAGCTGTCACGACACATGACGACTAATAACCTCCCTCGGCGTTTATTAAGAAACCTCTGCTCAGTGCACCGGTGCACTAAGGAGCTGTCAGTTGCGGTTTCGCGCCATTTGTCGCCGCCATTTTGATTGCTCGAGGCGACCATTTTGTCGGCGACTTAATTTGTTAATTTTTGTTTGATAGGTTTAAGACAAAATATAATACAATAATTATAATATTATACGATATACCGTGTACAATAAAAACAAAGTCCACATGACGAATATGACATTGTCAGATTAAAAAAAAATATGTAAACGACCCTTGGTAAAAATTTTAAAGCATGTTTTGTAAAATTATAATCTACGCTTTTCAAGTTGTCGATATGGTGATGTTGGCGATATGGTCAAAATTATCGATTCATTGAATAATATCGAACTCATTGCTAAAAGCAATTAGTCCTACAACAATTTTTTTTTTTCGTATAATGTTTATTTTCAAAGGATGTGTTAAAAACAGACTTTTCTATAAATAAATAACCATGAACGTTAGTATCTGTCCTTAAGGCGGAATTAGCGTTAATAGCTAATTAAAGATTAAAGTTTCAGAATTTAAGCTGCACCTCGTCTGACGAGCAATTAAAAGTTTTTGATCACCAGACCAAGTTTCAGGCTAGTGCATGTTATAGGATATTGAAGGCAAGCTCTGCTTCATCGATTTTGTCCTTGTGAAGGCAAGAGAAAGGCAAAGGTTTTTTTTTAAATACCGCTGTTCCATACTTTGAGCTATTAGGGACATAATAAGTTTTTCTCAAAGTAATCTTAATCTTTAACACATTATAATTTCTTAATTTTTTATTACTCGTATTACACAAAAGTTATAGTTTCTCGGATATGTATATGTTACTTCTAAAGTCCGAAGTGCGGCTACACCTAGGTTTACCCGGCTAAACCTTGGTATAGCCGCACTTCGGACTTTAGCCGTAACATATAATAAGTAATAGTTTTTGTGTATTCACAAGTTTCTATTTCATAAGAAATTGACGAATCAAAGTGTTGTTCCCTTTTCATCATAATATGACAACTGGCGTCTTTGACAGGGTTTAATTTAACGTTATAAGTATTTTTGTTTCATTTGTTGGAGTAGTATTTAAGTGTGATTTTTATTTATTATGACCACATCGCACCTGATGGAAAGTGAAAATGCGGTCAACGATGGATCACGTAAGACGACGTTATTGTGTTTTATGTGAACTGTTTGTATTTTATCGAACGTAAAATTACGACAAAAACGCTCAAAAAAAGAAGTCCCTCCGTCACAGTCGAGCTCACCGAAGACGTCCAAACAATCCATGTATTCAAATAAAAGGGGATGCGTAAAAAAAGGGCCTCCAAAGCATATATCAAGTGGCCCTTACAAATGAAATAGCTTGAGGGACATTTCTCAAGACGCCACTCTTCAAGGGACTGCAACTGGGCCCTCCTTGCCGTAATCTTAGCGATTATTAAAATCATATATCTTTGGAAGAAATAGGGGAATGCACGTAGGTGAAATATTGCGATAGTTGCCATGATATTGTTGAATCTTGCATCATATAGGTTAGCCACATAACGTACAAGTGATTAACCGTGACAGGGTAATAAGGCTAACTTATTTGTAGTAGTAAAATCCTTATTCGTGAAGTCGTGATTTTGGATTTTAATGTATTTTTTGTCATTATATGGTGCGGGTCCGGGATTGTAACTCGGTGATCCAGAATTACAACTACACCATATAATTATAATTATTCCTTGGCCACCACCGCTAAATTTGAATAATTATTATACTTAAAACGTGAAGCTTCAGCGCGAACGCGTCAGCTTCAGTAGCTTATTGGAAGATTGTTTCACTTATTTAAGACTCACTAAACAGGTGAACACGCGTCATCTATGTTGATATATTATCACTGGAAATGCAGAGGGGTGCATTCTAAGATCCGATTGTCTTATGCATGGATTTTGTTATGTTTATTTATAGGAAGGTGTACATAGTATTTATGGTTTAGGGAGTTATCTTATTTATTTTTATGGGTACATGCATTTGGATGGGTGTAAATCAAATAAAAATTGAAGTTTACAAGAGAACAAATTTATACAAGAAATTGGGGTGAACCCTTATATTACAAGAAATAATCTTGTCGCTGGTAAGTAATGTAAGTCATCATACAATAGTCACAAAGGTTGTAAACCAAATAAAGTACAACTGAATCGGTCTTCCTTAGCATGTCAGCTCAATCGGTTCAGACAACAAACACTCCATGCAAAGCTGGTTGCCTGGAAGATATCGCTCTAAGCGATAAGGCCGCCTATTGTAGACCTTTATATAGTTTAGTTTTAAGTCTTTTTTGTCATCTTTTAACTGCAATAAAGAGTATTGTATTGTATATTAGGGCGAAGATTTAAGAGACACACGTATGTATTAACATAAGAATAATACATTTATTTATCTAATTTGGTTTAAAAAATAAACATCTAAATTCAGCAAACATTTTTTATATTTACATGAGATTCATTCAGTTGAAATATAGCCACCGCTACATTTTCCTTTTGATCTACGAGTAAGATCGCATTATTCTTACCTTCGCTTCGGTGTTCATTCATTCATTCATTCACTCATTATCATCGTTCACTCATTCGTTGGAGAGATAAGGGTGAAATATTGCCACTACTTAACGTTGAGGATTGTGTTCGTTGATTAAAAATTTTGTTTGCTTTTCTTGGGTAAATGGAATTCAGAGATGAATTGCTACGAGTATTTTAAGATACATAATTTCTAATTTGAATTCACTGACTCTAGAATATACATATATTTGTGACTTATTTTTAGATGAATTGTAATTTGGTGTTATTTTATTTGTATACTTTTGTTGCAATTAAAAAAATGAATTTTTGACCTTATAGCACCCCGTCGTTTTTGCGTCAATTGTTAAAAATATGCAATACATCAATTTTTATGATGGCAGCCATCTTGGGCAGTCATCAAACATGGCCTAAAAAAAATTTAACAGCAACATTCAGCTTTAAAAAGAAAACCAAATCAAACCGAGATCGGACAGATAGATAGACAGACAGACACATGTCAAACTTATAACACCGTGTCCGCCTTCTAGGTTTAGTCTGCTTCCATCTACGGCGACTACGGCCGATCGTCGCTAATATCACACGAGATCGTGTGAAAGGCTATTTATTATATTATATTTAGCCTAGACTGTCCCACTGCTGGGCAAAGGCCTCCCCCAAATTCCTCCATTCCTTTCGATCTAGCGCCGCCTCTTGCCAGCCCTTCAGATATAAGATCAAGTCATCACGCCATCGTTTCCGGGGCCTGCCTCGGCGACGCAGTCCCTCTTCAGGTGTCCATTCTGTGGCGACCTTTGCCCAGCGGTCGGGATGCATGCGGACAACGTGACCCGCCCAATCCCAATCTTTAATGAATTAAAAAGTGTATTTCAAAAGTTACCTTAAAACACGTAAAGCATCTCAGGTTAAGTCAGTCCAAGTTATTGACAAGTTCACAAAGCCCGTGTGTTCAATTTGTTGTTCAACAGTGGACGTTGAGCCGGCGGACGACACGACATCTTAAGCTCCTACGGATTAAACCAAAGCCTGCACTGGACTTACCAAGATAAACTTAATTGTTTAACTTTGTCTTTTTTATTTAAGGGATATGACGTGGAAAATGTTACTTACTATTAGTGTCTTTAAATGTTTTGATAAATCTATTAAAAAGATCGAATTTAAGTTCATACTAAAACTTTGCTTAGTTACTTTTGACTTTTAATTTTATGTCTTTAAATACCTAATTACACAGATTACATTAAGTTGCTCAGCTTGGGGTTAGGTGGCGCTGTGTGAAATGCCCTGAATTATTTATTTATTTATTACAAATTATTATTGGTACACACAGATCTCTCCATGCAAATTATAACTATTTTTGAATGAATTCTTGCTTAAGTCAAAGTGAGAGGCAAGAAACTAACACTACTAAACTTTTAAGAAAAATGGCAGAGAAATCTATTCAGATTGAATTTTCATCTAACTTTTTGGCAAGTTATTTACATCTTTCTACATTTTATGAAGCTACACATTTTGCAAGATCCTTACATAAAACTGCCTGAGAAATCTGTTTCAGCAATATCGTACTAAGGCGTGCCAGCTGGTGCCTTTATTGACTGGCGGCCAGTTCATTGAGTAGGCATTTGACACGTTTCGGGGCCTTTGTAAACGAGCCTAGCCTAGGAAATGGGGCCTCTTTGAAGGCGCTGAGTAGGCCGACCTCCTTTTAGGAAACTTGGGTCACTTGTGAAAAACAAAAGAGTGCAGCTGTTTTGTTTTTTGATGAGGATAATGTGATTTTTACTTAAAAAAGGATCGAATTTTTTACATAGAAAAGCGCTGAGATTTTTGTTTGTTATTTTCGATTGAACTAAAAAATACTATTTTAGCTTTTATCAAATTAATTTCATATTTTAGTACGTGGTCCGGGGGTTTATTTTATTTTATGTGATCAGATGAACCATAGCGCCTACCCATTACAGTCGCATTGTTACTTAGGCATTTAATAAGTCCTACGTAAAACTGCAATAAACTCGTCATCCAAAGACAATAATGTCATGTTTCCTAAGCCTAGTAATTTGATAGACATGGCCCTTATCTTTTTTTATTCATTATTAGGTTAGCCTTTCACCACGATCTCGCTTGAAGTTAAGCGACGATGAAGCCGTACCTAAGACTATAAAGTCTTATAGTGTTTTTATTATTAAAAGTAAATTTGTGTTGGTGTCAAATTTATAATATGTATTCAAAGCCTACATTCATTAATAGAAAGTGCCATTTGTACAAAAACAAACAGACAACAAAGAAACATTCCGACAAAACTATCTACGTTCCACATTGAGGTACCAGGAGCTCATAAGTGCGAGGCGTCATCTCAGCAAGATTGCAGTACTCCTTGAAACGTGCTCGCGAACTAGACGCAGACGAAACAACGGACTGATTAAGCTTGGAGACACGACAAATGAGATGCTTTATGGGAAATATTTCGCTGTGTTATGAGTTTCGTCTTGTAACAGGTGTGTTTGTAATTATGATTAAATATAGCTCACATTAAATAGAACAAGATTGGTTTTAAATAATGTCCACTATAATATGGATTTTGACTCTTTACTCTTATCTTCTTCTGCCTCTTAGGGTACGTTTCTGGACATTAACTTCTTTCAATTTATTACAAGTTACTCCATCGGCTGCTGCTTTAGTCATTCAGCCACGGTGCTCTTCGGTTTGGTGCCATATTATGTGAATTCAAACGATATGATTCTTTTATATTTTTAAAATACTTAGAAAAATACTTTGAACTCCTGAAAATCCGACTTATCTTATCAATTCAATTGGCAAAACATGTAATGTCATATAGAAAGTGTATCTATGTAAATATTTAATTAGGTATTAGGTACATAAGATTACATGAATACAAATTTGAAATCATAAATAAGTCCCCAAACTTGTTAAAACTGTGTTTTGGGGACCATATGTGCACTAAATGGCTAGGACTGAGGTCATGGATTATACTGCCGTCCTTATGAAAAGTGCAATAACTCGGTTTTTGGGTCTAACAGAGTTATTTACATATTCATGATCAGCAAATCGAGTTCTATATTTTCTTCTTTGACACTTTTTACGTATCTATTGAATATGCCGATTTCTTTTAAGCATAACCGCAATATTTCTGAGATTTGGTCTTGGTTTACTTAACAAAAGTAAAATAACTTAAGTTGTGGCAAGATGAGCTAAAATAATGCATTAATCTTACTAACGATATTTGCAATATGTGTGGTTACTTTATTTTTAGGAAGTACATTCAAAATTTTAACAGCCTCATTTACTAGACATAAGGACAATAACTATGAAGTAAAAATGCAATAAGTATTTTTACTTAGCTTGTCTTACTAATGAAAACTGCAATAGGTCAGGCACATATTGCACTTATGGTTAGAACATACTATAACATAAAGTAAGTATCTGCAACTCAAAACTGAAATATGTTGATTTACGTTAGTTATGGCTAGCAAACATTTTGTCTATTTATGAAATAATCCTAAACATCAGTACAATACCGTCTTTTTTAATAGCTTAATTAACATATTTGTTATTTCTAGGTAATACATAATATTCTATACATTTTTATCTATAATCTTGTAAAAGTTTTAAGTCGATACGTTGAATGGGGATGGAGATAGAAACAAAACAAAAATAAAAATATTTAAACGCGTTTTTCTCGAAACTAGCTTAGACCTAGTTATTGCACTTTTAATAAGGACGGCAGTATAAGACACATATTATATGTATGCCTATACCTATGTACCTAGTACCTATATCTAAAGTATTTCCCATTACTTATCTGTCAGACCTTCGATCCACCATAAAGCCACCCAGATCCTAAAAATAACCACAATATTTCAAGGAACAAAATCGGAAGGTCGAAGGTCAAACTCGCCGCTAAAAGAGTGAAACTTGGTAAAATCGATAGCGTAGGTGGAGGGTAGGTCGCGAGCCGTGAGCCGAATCACTAACGATGGCCACAGAATAAATAATAGTACTCACTGGGGCTGAGATAGGATAATATATCAGTCTGATCTCTCTAAACTTTAGTGATCAGATGTTTAGAGTGGATTTTAGTTAATTAGAAAACATTGCTTAGATTTAAGGATTACGTTTAGTTTTCTAACCGCAGTTGGTAAATGGGTTTCTTTATGTGTATTAGAGGGGTCATTGACTTATTTAAATGGACTTAATATTATAATCTAAATAATATTAAAATTAAGAGGAAATAGTCACTGATTCACTGACTGATCTGTCAACGTACAGCTCAAACCTCTGAACGTATTGAATTGTATTTATTGGCATTTACCGGGGGTAGACTTCCTTTGCAGGAGGTCGTCTAGGTGGGTACTCCAACAGTGCCAGTTATTCTACCGCCTGAGCAGTTATGTGCAAACTTGACTGTGCTTCGGTAGGAGGGCACTGTAGCTAGTGAAATTACTAGGCTAAAGAGTTTTAACATCTTATGACTCTTGAGTAATAAGCGTTGGTGCAGTGCGCCTAGAATTTCACATCATTGTGAAATCCTAGTAGCACTGTACTGATTATATATGGGCGGCGTTATCTCTTAACATCAGGAGAGCGTCTTGCTCTTCTTCTTACTTCTTCACATAAAAAAATAGGTTTTTAGAACGTAGACCTCCGTTAAGAAAGGATTTCTGGCGAAGTTTAAGGTAGTGATTTATTTATAGCTGAATAGTATCTTGTTAATTGAGGTTCGGCTCAATTAATTCATTTTCTTATGCTTATGTTTTTTTTTTCAAAATTCACAACCCTTAATTAATAATAGAGTTCAGTAATGGTAAGTTAAAACTGCGGCTGAAATCGGATTTTCATTTTGCAAACAATACCTTAGCCAAGACTCTCCGACATAAACGATTTAAATATGCATCAATATCAACAATCTCAATTCTAAATCTAATTTGAAACTTCCAAAACTCAATTTTCCGTTAAATAAAATTGCCTCCCGTTTATGCAGTTACCGGAATCGGTTAAATTTAAATTGTAAGTTGTGTGCATGCAAATGCAATCCACCCCTGCATTTGTTCCATTGGGGATGGTTTACCCCGAGTTTGTACGATGTATTGATTCTTGAATTTAAAATTTGCTGTTTTTCGTCGAAACAGATTTCAAGTTATTTGTATCGTTTACAAGTGCAATATTTTTTTTTTACAATTTTTGTCGTTTTTTATCGACTTCACAAATATGAATCGGTTTACACATCGTCGGAATATTTTTAATGCTTACTTACCGATTGCTTGATGACGCCTGAATCGACTTGGAGACCTGTGACAAGGTACTTCACAGGTCCCATTTAAGTTTTATTATAATCGGTCGAGCGGTTTACAGGTACTTGTGAAGGTTTATTTTTTTATTACAATCACATCTTATGCAGATTTAACCTAGAAGGTGAGATAAATCCCTTCCTTTTTTTGACCCAGGAAAAAAGCGTTACGCATCATCACCCCACGCCGGGGGCGCGGGGCTGTATGTGGGAAGATGCGTGCGGCGGGGATACTCACTAAAAAACTTGGGGGTGTTCCTGCGGGACGCCATAATGCCGGGGCAGCGGGTACCCCGACGCACTCATCCGCGGCCCCGACGGACGCGGACGGACGGGGATAAATCCCTTCCTAGCTTTACTCAACA
Source organism: Hemithea aestivaria (assembly GCA_947507615.1). Classification (NCBI taxonomy): domain Eukaryota; kingdom Metazoa; phylum Arthropoda; class Insecta; order Lepidoptera; family Geometridae; genus Hemithea; species Hemithea aestivaria. Next base: position 15,976,471 of record OX382331.1, read on the forward strand.
TCGTAATAATAGGCTATTGTGTAACAGGTAAAACCGCTGGGTGTAGCTAGTCTAATTATTATTATTGTCTTTCACTCAGGGAGATCTCAGACCATCTCAGATTTTTGCCAGACATATTATAGACCAATGGGTCATGGACGCTACACTTAACATAAATCTAACTTAGAGTTCAACTACAACTTCTCCCAAATATATACAAGAAACTTTTATCAATATTTATGTTGATGCAAAAGCAAGTGGATTTGTGGCTTATAACACGGCGCAAACCATTTGCGTCTCCCCTCGATCGAAGCTCGTAAAAAATATTATTATCGAGTCGTATAAAACTGCTTAGTCTGGCGGATTCGGACGCGGTTTTCCCTGAACAAAAATATATATAACTATAGGTTGTAGATCGATCTGTGTTTACTTGGACAGCTCCGGAAAGTTAGGTTGGAATAAGGAAATGGAAACCTTAAGGGCGTTTTAGTGAAATGGAATACTATAAGCTGTACACCAAAAAATCCCTTGAATGTCTGGTGCCGTGTGAATATAGGGATAGGTAGATAGCTAACACTTTATTGAAACACAAAAAAACAACTTAATAAAAAAGGTAAAAAAAGTTTTTAAGTTAAACGGTTTTATTGCAAACATGTACTAAAAGCTAAAAAATAAAATCGTGAGGCACGTCAAATATTTACAATTTTCAGTTAAATTGTTCATTAGATTTAGATATTTGACGTGCCTCACGATTTTATTTTTTAGCTTTTAGTACATGTTTGCAATAAAACCGTTTAACTTAAAAACTTTTTTTACCTTTTTTATTTTTAACCTTTTTAGTACACTGTATTCTACTTGTCAAGCCATTTTATTTGATACCGTTATTGATGACGTTTAAAAAATTGGTTATCCGCCATTTTGTAGCGGCGGCCATCTTGGATTTTTATTTTGTATAGTGCACTGTATTCTGCTTATCAAGCCCTTTCATTTGATACCCATATTGCTTGGATAAAAAAAAACACATGTTATCCGCCATTTTGTAGCGGCGGCCATCTTGGATTTACAATAATTTTGAATACACATAATTGTATTGTCACCAGAACCAAAGGCGTATACTAAATTTCAGATCAATCGGTTGACAGGAAGAGGGTCAAATTTCAATTACTAAATTTGACCCAAGAAAAAAGAAAAATGAAAAAAGAATAATAAAACAAACGGAGTAAGCTAAATAAAACCGTTTAAAAACCGTTTAATAAAAACAAAAACATAATGGGATGAAAAAAACTTAGGTCTTGTCTTATTTCAAAATCTATACTTAATTCAGCTCAATTTGTTAAGCCGTTTGTGTTGTGCGATACTTTTTGATCACTTTTTGTTTGCATCTAATTTCTTCAAATTTTAAGAAAATTTTGTTTGACCGACGGATGCATTTCTAAAATGGTTCAAGTCAACTGACAGTTTATCTCTACTAATAAAAACTTTATCAAACAAAATCAATAACACATTTCAGAATTGCAAATAGAAACAAAAAAATCGTGAAGATAACTTTTCGAGTTACTGTAGACCATATTTGGATTCATAATTATGAACTGTGAATAAATTTGAAAAAATAAAAACATCAAAGGACAAAAAGGGTCCAAATTAGCCGAACTCAAAAAGCATGAGATCTATAGGGGCGAAATGAGAAAAACCCTTTGTTCCAAGTACAAGCCAAGGTGATATCAAAACATAAGAAACATTTTATCTATTAAAACCATTCCTGCAAGCTAATTGCAAACAGGGTTCAACAAACAGAGAAATGAGACTCATGCTTTGAGTATTAAGCCAAAGGAGACGACCCGGGCACTAATTTACATGCGAAAAAGTCGGTTAGTTTATGCGGGGGAGAGGCAACGCACACCAATATTACCACACTAATGAATTTGCGTTGTTACAATGGAACATCTTCAGAAATGTCCTTACTGTCCCACAGCCTGCAGTTGACGATATTTTTTTAAATCCAACGAAAAAGTTATAAAACTGGCTCAATTCCTGGTTAGTTAACTTTAAATCTTTTTTATGAAAAATATAAATAAAAAGAACTATTAAACGTAAGCCATACAAATCGAAAAGAAGAAGACGAAGAATGAAATTTCGATAAAGTTACTACGACAACATTGTCAAGAACTTGCATAAATTACTCGCACACATTCACATTACACAAGACGTATCCAGTTGAATGTGTAATCGAAGGACTCATAGGTACAAATGACACCCCACCTTGTTGCAAAATCCAACTTTAATGACTCTTAAGTTGAAGTAGATAGAGTTGAAATTAGAGTGTGTTTTGGTAAAACGGTGGTAAAGGTAAGTTTGCAGGTGAGATGTGACAAAGATGAGGGTGTTCCGTTTAATTTTCATTGACAAGTGTAGCTGCAATGTGTAGCTGTGTTGTGGAATGTTTGGAGCGCATTCTCGCTTCGTTTCAACTTGGAATTTGATGTCATAATGTTTCTTTGAAGAAAAATTGTTTGTTTTTTGTAGAATGTTGACTGGATTTTACATCATATCTGAACTGACTTTATATGTTACTTAACTCTATCAAATTTATATTATAATAAAATCGCGTATATATGTTTGACACATTATCCTCCCTTCCCCTAGCGGATTGAGTACCTTAGTACCTATGTACCTACATAAAATGGAACACAAACACACACGTACGACGTACATGTACACGTATTACACATGAATTTCTTTTCAAAGCCAACCCTATGAGTTTCTTGCTCGTTCTTCTCATAGAGGTGCCTTGCGAATGAGCGGTAGAATCTTAAAATAAAATGTAAAATAGACTTGCAAAAGTGCTCAATTGTAGCCAATTTGAATAAATGAATTTTGAGTTTGATTTTGACACTAGCAGGAGACCTAACTGGATTATGTGGCTAACCTATATATATGTTGTAGTTTCAGGTCACCAAGATTCTATCACAATGCCTCCAATATGACCTCACAACATCTTCATCATTCGACCACTGAGCCACGGTTGCTTATTCTTGACGATTTTCTTTTGTTTTCCCTAAAATACTTTCTAGAAATAAGATAGTAATAATAAATTTGTAAATAAACATTAACAGGAGTAAGCAAGTTTAAAAACCTGACCATTCACTATCACAACAACTTTAACTCCGCTGTGATAAAACTAAAAAAGAATAATAAACATCATCTTAATGATTAAACAAGTCAAACTATGCTTTACTCCGGCCATTACCTCAGAGTACGAACAACGAAGAACACATGTTTGTCATTAATTTCCACCATAACTGTGTGAGAGAATCACGCACTTGAGTGGCGGTGTGTACGCTTATTATAAATTGTTTTACATTATCTTAATGGTAACGTTTCCTATGATAAGTATAACTTTATGGAAATGTTGCTTGATAGTTGCCTTCGTTAAATGTTATTAGTATTTAAAGTTCTATATATCTTTTGGTTCTACACGTAGACGTTAAGTAGTGGGAAACATAAAATTTAAGAGGTTATTAGTGAACTCCATAGAATTTTATTTTGGGTAGTAAATATTTTATTTTATCCTACGATACTTATATAATGCACACGATATCTATTAGTAGTTGTTATAAAAAGAAACCAGCAAGAAAAAATTTAGGAGAAAAAATAAGAGAGGGTTGAATTGACACAGGTGTCGAATTTTAGGGGACCAGTGGGCACGTTACCAAAAATTCAAAGCAAACTTTCGATGAAACATAAAATATTTAAATGAATTTACAAAGATTTTATTTTTCTACAAAATTCCGTTCGTCCGTTCTGTCTGTGGTAGTCCGACCGCGGTAATCAATGACATTATTTTAACGAGATGTCGATTTCTGTTCGAAAATCAGTAACAAGTACAGTGTAGTGTAATTTCATACCACTGGGTGGGTTTGTGTCTGATATGGGCAATGGGCAATTATGATCCTTACGAACGAGCACCTTGAAAAAACCTGCAGTTTTTAGAAGCTGCTAGGTTTAGTGGTGAACTCTAGCGCAGTGCCGATCACAATAGGCCAAGCATGGCCGCAGTGATACCACAGCCGCACCACAATAATAAAAAAATAAGGGGCACCTTATTTGGTCTTCATCTTGTAAGTGACAACCCATTGTCATAAAAATACTGTAGATCTATCGGTCCGCTTAAAAACGAGCTCCAAAATTTAAAATGAAAGTCGTGGAAAAATAACAAGGGGTGCTACAAAACCGAGTGGTCTCAACTTACAAATAACATAGACAATTATAGAACTGTACAGGGTGTCCTCATTATGCGATGGTGTTTTGTTGCAGACGTCTGATGTCTTATTCTAATTTTGAAATAAGACATTGTTTAAAGGAGGTGTCAGATTTTTGATTGACAGTGGATTGTTTTGGCGTGTTTTTGCCAACTCTTTAAATCAGGGGGTTCACATCATCGTGCCCACCTGTGAGACAAAAAACAGCTTACGGATTTTCATTATTTTATGAAAATACGCGATATATTGATATTTTAGATCATAAACGAGTTGAATAACCTTGTATTGTCTTAAATAACTTTAAAATTTTGGAAAACAATGAAATACATAATTATTATTGTCACAGTGAAGCAGTTTGACAGAGTTTGACAAACAACATAAACCGGCCACGCTGATAGGGACGGAAAAAAAATAGGTTCTCCTTTTTCTTCACACAGAATTTTCCCTATTGCCATCACTCTCACACATAAAATGGCTACTTCTAGTTGTATTACTTCTGTGCTTTAAATATTTTTTTATTTATTTCACTGAGATCTCAAATGTCGAACCCCCGGATTTTTTTTTCAATTTTTTTATGCAAAAAATTCCTGTTGTTTTTTTTTAATTTCTGAAAGTCAGGAGGTGTTCTAAATCCCATCAGGATACAAAAAGTAAGAAATTACTCGATTAATAATTGTAGAATAAATAGGTAGTCAGTCTACCTTAAAAGTGTGAAAATTGTGTGGATGGTATGCAAAGCGAATAATTGCAAACTCCATAGCTTAAAACAACAAGACAATATAATTGGTAAGTAATTTTAGCATAAAAGTGGTTAAGCTACATATTTAAATTGGAAAATGCAGCTAGATTTCCCTTCTCACTCTACATTCTCTCTTCAAAGAAATAAAGCTTCATATCCTTTCTAGGTTCAATATCTCAAAATCAAAGTACAGCACCGTATTAAATTCCTCCACCCTTAACATAAAGGGGGCAGAGTAAATATCGGATGCCTTATTATTTTTAGTTGAACGCGCCCGACGAAGAATGCGGCGGGAATTCGTCAAGTGTGACAGCTGCCTAAGTGAAATGGGTGTCATATTATCCACTTGAAATATACGACCCTGTTTTGTCTTTATTAAATTGTCATCAATTCGGAACACCCTTTGTAATGTATTCAATTAAGATGCTAGTTCTCATTTCCTTTACAGCTGCTGAGTGGTAATAAATGATATAAATATAGATATAGTACCTATGTGTCTAATAAATTAGATTTTTATTCTATGAGGATTTGCTATAGTGGTAATTTGAATGAATTAATGAAAACTCTTTATTTGTAACATCACAAAATATGTAGAAATTAAAACTATAGCAAAAGTTTGAAATAAATAATAGAAGTTGGCGGTCTTATTGACTATATGCAAACAATACGTTTTGCGTTGAAATGTCGTCACTTCTAAACTGGACCTTTAAAAGCTAACTGCACTTGCAACACTTGCAATATTGAAAGAAAATACTACATTTCTTGCCAATTTTGACAATTGTAGAAGTATTATATAGAAAAAGTTACAATTTCTTTAAGAAAAGAAAAAAATCATTTTTCCAAAGTGAATTTGTCAATGCTCGCAGAAATTTGCAACAAGTGAAGTCCGGGAGTTACAGTTACAGGACTACGGCAGTTTCCACTTACCTAATAGGAACTACATAATAACCTTCACTTCATTTAATATTTATGTAGTAATAAGAATATGTATAATGTTACATACATTATATATAATTTTTCTGCAACTAGTCTATGTATTTAGATATTAGACACCACCGTCTATTATTGTATTTTTAGTCATACAGACCTGTTCCATCCCCATCCGGGAATGGAACAGGTCTGTATGTCTGTTGCCTAGCGCGATAAGACCGCCGATTGTTTACCTAGCATTAAGATATCTAGCTCATTAAGCTTCTTTGTATTTGTTTGGTATGCAATAAAGTATTATTCTATTCTATTCTTCACAACATCGATAAACATCGATAAGTAGGTACCAGGTACATATCGATTTCGTATCGAGTGTCGAGTTACACCGCCTAGCCTATTCATTCGTAAACACTCCGCGTTTGGGACGTGCCATCAATATTCATAATGGATAATCGGCAATCGATTCATTGGTTAGTATCGATACAGATTTGTGTATTTAGATACCGCTCCGTTTATTGTTTACGTGTTGTGTGTGAAATTTGTGCGAGAAATTGATGATTTGTACGCTGAAACTACTAACTTCATTTTGTATTAATTGTAGCGTTCATATAATATATAAGCAATAATAGGCAAGGGCCGACCCAGGATTTTTTTCTGGGGGGCAAGGTGCAGACGGACAAAAATATTATAGTTTTTACTACGAAAAGTGTGTGTTTAGCTCGCTCTAAACAGTTAGAAAATTCAAATATCCTTAATAATAAGTGCGCGAGCATGCTGCGAGCGCCGAGAAAAAAATATAATCTTGACCATATGTGCAAAATTCGTAACTCTACAATCTTTCTGCCCCCCCTAAATCCGCCTGATAATAGGTATTTTTTCTGACTAACAATACAAGGTTGTAATGAAAACATGCATTTTAAGTAAATTACTTTTAAGTTCTGCATATTTTGTGATGTAAAATTAAAGAGCTGTAATTTTTTCATTCATCATACTTTATTGAAAGACTTCTTTCAAAGAAAACTCAAGACTAAAATAATTTATTAATAATATTAAGACTAATGTATCACTCGGTGCAACACTAGTCATCTAAGTGAACGTCAATATAAAAAGTTTTTTTATGCAAAGAAGTAAGAAGAAGACGTGCAAGACACTCTCCTGATAACAGTATCGCCCATACGCTGCCCATAATTACATGTTACCCAGGATTTCACAATGATATAAAATTCTAGGTGCATTGCACATACGCTTATTCAAGAGTCATCAGATGTTATGACTCTTCAACCCAGCAATTTCAGGCTAAAAAAATCATAATGTTAAGACTCTTCAGTCTTGTAATTTAAAGTTAAAAAGAGTTCCGGTAGGAGGGCGCTATAGCTAGTGAAATTACTGGGCTAAAGAGTCTTAACATCTTAAATAAATAAAAAAAAAATGACTCTTAAGTAAGAAGCGTTGGTGCAGTGCACCTAGAATTGCACATCATTGTGAAATTTTGGGTAGCACTATACCACGGTAAAGAGATATACAGTAGTTTGACTGAGCGTGATTTTTGAACATAAATACCTACAGTCTCGCGGTACATGCGCAAGTCATAGGGCTGCCGGGCAGCCGCTGCCCGCATACAGTAGGTACCTACCTATTTCATATCATCTACTTACTTAAGCTACTATCTAGACAAGACAAGAGACAAGACAAGAGACAAGACAAGAGACAAGACAAGACAAGACAAGAGACAAGACAAGACAAGAGACAAGACAAGACAAGACAAGACAAGACAAGACAAGACAAGACAAGACAAGACAAGACAAGACAAGACAAGACAAGACAAGACAAGACAAGACAAGACAAGACAAGACAAGACAAGACAAGACAAGACAAGACAAGACAAGACAAGAGACAAGACAAGAGACAAGACAAGAGACAAGACAAGAGACAAGACAAGAGACAAGACAAGAGACAAGACAAGAGACAAGACAAGAGACAAGACAAGAGACAAGACAAGAGACAAGACAAGAGACAAGACAAGAGACAAGACAAGAGACAAGACAAGAGAAAAGACAAGAGACAAGACAAGAGACAAGACAAGAGACAAGACAAGAAACAAGACAAGAGACAAGACAAGAGACAAGACAAGAGACAAGACAAGAGACAAGACAAGAGACAAGACTTGGACTCTTACTCTCACTCTTACTCAAACTCTTACTCGAACTCTTACTCGAACTCTTACTCGGACTCTTACTCGGACTCTTACTCAAACTCTTACTCGAACTCTTACTCAGAATCTTACTCTTATTCGCACTCTTACTCGGTCTCTTACTCGCACTCTTACTCGGAATCTTAATCGCACTCTTACTCGGACTATTACTCGCACTCTTACTCGGACACTTACACGCATCCTTACTCAGTTTCTTACTTGCACTCTTATCGGACTCTTACTCGCACTCTTACTCGGTCTCTTACTCGGTCTCTTACTCGCACTCTTACTTCAGCAGAATACTTTTAAAAATAAAAAATAAATATTATAATAACTTTATACTAACTTACCTCAAAAACAGCATAATATCGAATGCTATTTTTTGCCATTTTATATAATTTATTATATTATGTATACATACAAAATAAAAAATAAAAATAAAAAAGCATTTATTGCCCAATTCAAAGATAAATATACACTAGAGCTTAACGTAGATATTATTAACACACCAAAAGGCAGATTCGCATAGCGCGAGTCGCCGAGTAGTTACATACAAAAAAAAATAGGAAAATTAATTTAAATATATAATTTAGGCAATAGGGGTGCATTCAGCGTGTGCTGGGAGAAAATCCAACAGTTTAACATACGTCCAAAGTAAATAACGTAAATTACACTAAATACTTGCAAAAAACTATCGCGACGTCCGCCCGTCGCTGCGTGGCACCCGCTTCTGGATTATATACCCACTTCTACCCACATCTGCCCACATCTACTCACTCCCAAATTCCGGCCGTTTCTATGGAGTCAAACTACTGTATATCTCTTTACCGTGACTATACTGATTATGGGCAGCGTTATCTCTTAACATCAGGAGAGCGTCTTGCTCGTCTTCTTACTTCTCCACAAAAAAAAAATACAAAAAGTAATTTATCAGTTCAGCTGCGACCAATGAAAATTTATACACCAAATGAGCTATTCCAGTTTTATTACCTAAGCACCTAAGCAAATATCCCAATGTACACTGATTGCTTTATCTAGCCATGAACTTCGGTCCTAATCCAAGTTCTATTTGTGCTCCCCTCGCTCGTAAACTTATAAATAATAAACGCACCGACATGGGTTATCGGAACTATGGACCGTTTTGAGAAAGCCAGTTTATTATTGTGTACGCATATTTTTATGATAGGTACATTTTTCTATCAACAAATTAATAAAAGCATGATTTGTACAGCCTTTTGAAAACCTATTGATGGATGATTTTTCTCATCTTTTCGGTTCTAGGAATCGAGACAAAACCGGGTTTCAAGAAAAATGGATTATAATGGGAGTTTTTAATGCTAGTGGAAATCAGCGTTGTGTTGACTCAACGAAAATGCTTTCAAGAAACAGGCTAGAAAAGACAGGTTTTCCTGAGTAAATTGATGATCACAAAAATATTATGAACTAATTACGAGTCAATAACATTTCAGAATAAAATTGTGATCTGTTAAAAAATTAACTAGGGTGAACATTGCCGTGTGTTCAGATAACATAAACCTAAGTAGAGCCGGTCGCTGTTGGTAGAATCGTTAATGGATTAGATAGATCGCAAATGGATTAAATCGTTAAATAAACCCCAGTCACATTACAATAATTCGCATAACTTTAGCAATACGTACATCTAAACACCGAATCACGCTCTCGCACGCGTGAGCTCAAAAACAGTCGTTTCCTAAAGTTAAAGCCCACATTAATCTCTAGTTATCTCTGCGATCTGCATTCACCTCACGTTCGAAGGGCTACCGACACTAAGGTACATTAAGTATACATACAATAGTAAGTATATTTGAGTAACAATAGTATATTTTCTAACTTCGGGGTTCATTCAGTCTGCGATAAATGTGATATGTTATCATATCAAGCAAAACTTTTTTTACTAAATAGGCCTATGTTTAACCACATCCCACCTGATAGAAAGTGCAAATGCGTTTGACGATGGATTACGTAAAATGCCTAGAAAGGTATTCACTCGTGCTTTGAAGGTACCCAAGTTTTTAAACTAAACAGGCCTACGTTTTATCAATTCTTACCTGATGGATTTGAAAGCTTGTAATTGTACCTCAACTCGCACCTCTTTTTGAAAATTGTACCTATATAAGTTTTAAGATTATTTCTTTTCACTAAAATTGTCTGCACTCCTCCCATTGTTCAATACTTTTTCTCGAGTTACAGGAAAATTGGTACATAATGCTATCTTTAGCATTAAGTACGTCCTAGAAATTAATAAATAAGTAAAGTCATGGATGAAAAATATACATCCATGGTAAAGTACAAATACGATCAAGGATGAATCACATAAAAAATGCTTAAAAAGTTGATCTGTAACTTCTTCTTTCTTCTTTTAAAAAGTTGTATCTCTGAGGAAACACGTATATTTTTTTTAAATGGTGGTAGGATCCAATTAATCCTGAATGAAATATAATACTATTGATGCATGCCAATCCGACTTAGTAATACTATAATTGAAATTCAAATTTTAAGTCTATCTCAAACGCTGTAGCGAAAATTATGGCTTCACAAAGCCCGAGATTGTCCAAACGTATCATCAATTGTAAATAACAACATCAATTTGTAAACAAATACGAATAAAAACAAACAATAAGCAGTATCAGTGCTTTTTAGACCGCGATAATCTCCTTACCCACCCCTGTCCGGAAATATTTTGACGAATTCAATTTGTTTTTCTGAGGGAGTTTATAAAAATTCGATGTGGGTCGCATAGGTAGAGAGTTAGCAGCATTTTGGTATACGAACGTTGAAAAGTACATTAATAGTACATTACTGCCGTGGAACATTTAATTAGTGGCATTGTGGACCGATTGCGGTTGAGAGTAAAGCGAAGCCAAGTAAACGAAACACTCATAATTTTTGTTAAAACTTGTACAGAACAAATAAGCCGGCTTTGTTCAATACTGACAAGATTTGACCTGGTTTCGTAATTTTCTTTTGACAAAATTTGTAATAAAGAACAGAACAGAATATTTAAGGAGAAATAGAAGTCACTCTAAAAAAATAAAATCGTTTTATGTTCTATTTTCAAATGAACTACAAATAAGAACACGATTAGAATCTCTTAACTCCCAAAAGCCCTAAGCTTATTTAAGGTCCTCTCCTACACTATTCAGAGCAGATGTAGTTTCTCAGGGCGTGTGATTGACACGGAGTTTCAGCGGCGGCCGGTTCGACGCTCGAAATGATCGCATCACAGTGATGGACACCTTCATTACGAGAGGTCGAGCTTTAGGGGCGTAAAAACTATTTGCTGCAAACTTTTTCTTTGGGAGGCATGAGGTACCTATGCAGAGTTTCTTTAATTCTTCTAGCCTAGCAGAATTATTAACTGGTATCCCATACATTCTGCTATAGAGTTATAATATTCATAACTTTAAACGTATTAATTAGTTAAATAGTTTTGGAAAAATTATCTGAGTTTTGTTTAACTTAAATGGGAAAAACTGTAAATTTGTCTGTTGAGATTTATGTTAATAGATAAAAAAAAAGATTAGCATTTTATTTTTGTCTTCTATGAAATGCTGCAATAAATTGATAGATAAAGTTGCGATTTTTCGAAAGAAAAAACAACATCTTATAAATAGACGCATTGACCCACATATTAAGGTGAGTAATGGCCACTACGAAAAATGTAGTACCGTCTACCGTACTTCCCAATAAATAAGATGGGCGCCGAAAAAATTCAATTTCAATTCGTCCGGGACCCTACAAATTGGGTCAGATCCATAACGGAGTTCGAATCGTAAATCCCCAAGTTCGAATTTCGAACGGTGGATCGGCCAATCGGACGGGTGCTTATCGCTATCCAATGACACCCGCCCGATTATACCGGTAACCGTAAATTTGAAAATGGAACTTAGTTCGTTAATTACCAGAGTGGCTCTATCGACACAGATCGGTTCCGATTCTAATTTTGATACTGGAAGGTTGAGTTAACCCAGTATGAAGTTTGTTCTCGTAAACGTCAGAAACATTTTGGTTGGTAGACCATTTATATATTGCATAAAAATGATTGAAATTTGATAGGAAGTTAACATGAATTGAACCCTGATTACGTACTGTAAAAGTTTGAATAGACACACATTTTAGAATGAACAAAATTGTGCAATGTAGGTATACTGTACCTATTTCTTGTTGTCAAGTTAAACAAGTTTCAAAAATAGAAAATTGTAAAGTCTCGATTTTTTTTATTCCATTGCAATAAGATGTGTATAGACTATATTCGGAGTAAAAAGTCATCCATCCCTTATAAGAGACTATATTTAAAAACTAGCTGACCCTCGCGCACTTCGTAGCGCGTGACAGTAAATTATTTATATATTAATGAATTTGGTGCAGACCATTTAATTCGATTTCCATTTCCACGGAAAAGAGGGATTCAATTCACGGGTTTTCTGCGACTTAATGGGCGTAGAATTAGTAAAGGCTGGCAAACCTTGCCAATATGTAACTACGATCGAATCACCTACTGTTCAAAATGTCTATTGGACGTTTCGCCCAGGGATGTTGCGGATATTCGCATCCGCATCCGTAATTGCGGAACTTCCGCATCATTTTGGAAATCCGCATCCGCATCCGCATTCGCATCCGCATCAAATCAATGCGGATTTTAATGCGGATGCGGATTAGGCACATGTCGCAACAAGAAAAAAAGTCGTGGCCCGTGATTAGCGCTCGCCATTATACACGTGCGCATTGACCAATAGCAGCGCAGATTTAGTTCGGTGTTCCGATGCGTTTGTTATTGTTTTGAGTTTAGTTGCAATTTTCGTGAAAACTCGTGAACATCTCAGTTTTTAATATTATTTTTATATATTTAATAGTTAAATAACACACTATATCATAATATAAAATGATCTATGTTTATTTTATTACATTGTTTATTTTGTGTTATATGTGATATTTCTATAAATTATTAGAAGTGAAGTGAATTTACCTACAATGGTACCACCAACGTAGAGCAATATTTGGCAATACTTTACACCGAATAAAGACCCAGAGAAGGCTGATTGCAAATTATGTAAAAAGACATATTCTCGTAAGAGTCGCACGACGACTTCCCTAAAAAATCATTTAAAATCGGCGCATAGAGAAGAATTCAACATCTTAGAAAATTTAACCAAAGAAACAAATAACAACAAAAGCAAATAACTGACACAGGTATGTTTTATTATAAAATTTAAAATATATCATAATTATTATCAAGACTTGTGTCGAATCGCGCAACCCTCTCGTTTGCACAATATAACAATATTTGAAATATGTAATATAAAATCATAGAATTTATTTTTGAAGTTTTTTTTTATCTAGTGGGAAATTAGTGAAATAAATATGTGTGTTTAAAGTAAAATATATTTATTTAATTAATTATTAATTAAATAAATATATGTTAAAATATATTTAATTATTTTATTTCTCCACCCGATAGCTGTTTAGTCATCACATATTTACTTGTCAAAACAAATATTTACTTGTTTGTTTGAAAGTACATCACTCACGCTACTTCGATCATTGAGTTAAAACCTTTAGATACAATTGTTACCCTAGAAAATCAGTTTATTTAATTAAATTTCTTGAGATCCGCATCCGCATCCGCATCCGCGGATGTGAGCCCTAAAATATCCGCATCCGCATCCGCGGATGTGAAAAAATACGCATCCGCAACATCCCTGGTTTCGCCTACGTTCATAATAACTATTGGTCGAAATCACTATTTGACGATTCGCCTACGGTTAACTCAGCTACGGTCGATTGAGCTATGGTTGATTAAACTATTGGACGATTTGCCTATTTTTGACCGAACTAACGGACGGTTCACGTATTTTTAGACCATGTTTCCGGCTGCTAGTCAGGTATTACAGCTAAAAAATACTTGTTAGTACAGAATTCAGAAACGTGTTGTTTTTGATACCTGAATGATTTTTATCTGTAGGTGCGCAGACAGCTTATTATGCCACTTTGCCATGATGAGGTAGATGAAAGAAGATGCCAAAATGCCTGAAGATGCCATGACACAGGATAAATCATTCAGTAATAAGAAAAATATCTGGCATTGTGGTCACTGTTCAAACCTAACCTAACCAACTGATTTCGGTTTGCCCTGAATACTGTACTAAAAACACGCGTAACAAAGAATTTATAAACCGTAGGTGAGTCGTCCATAGTTGAATTAACCAATATATCAAATGAACATTGGCCGAATCGCCCATTAGTTCACATGCCCATAGTTTAATCAACCGCAGGCGAGTTGCACTGTAAGCGAGTCGTCCAATATGTGAAATGAACATAGGCGAATCGACCGTAGTTATATCGACCGTAGTTGAAACGACCGTAGGTATTATGATACGTAACCCGTCCATGCGGGCAAAGCCATGAGAATAAGCTAATGACTGATGTATCTGTACCTAGTCAGGTCATAAGTATTGTCACACAGTAAAAACTTTTCTTTTAGAATGCTGGCCACAAAAAAGTTTATTGAATTCGAATTTCGAATTGTTCATGAAAATAAAAATGTATACTTTTTAGAATTTTACTCATTTTTAAATATGGAGTGGACGCTTAAAGAAGACCGTGTTGCAGTTATTGCGTTGCATCGTTGCGGTTACGCGCCAATTCAAATTTTTGACATACTGAAAAATTTGAATATAACCAAAAGATTCGTTTATCGTACCATCAAACGATACAATGAAGACTCTAGTGTAGATGACAGGTCAAGAAGTGGTCGCCCTCGGTCTGTTAGGACTCCAGCAGTGATAAAAGCTGTGAAGGCGCGAATTCAAAGAAATCCCAAACGTAAGCAGAAACTGTTGGCCCTTCAGATGGGGTTAAGCAGAACCACGGTGAAAAGGGTGTTAAATGAAGACTTAGGGCTTCGGGCATATCGAAGAAAAACAGGACATCGTTTAAATGCTCGTCTAATGGACCTGAGACTGAAGAGATGCCGCGCTTTGTTGAAGCGGTACGCGAGAAAAAAATATCGAGAAATTCTTTTTTCGGATGAAAAAATTTTTACCGTAGAAGAGAGCTACAACAAACAAAATGATAAGGTGTACGCACACAGTAGTGAAGAAGCGAGCAACCGTATTCCGCGTGTCCAACGAGGTCATTTTCCATCCTCGCTCATGGTATGGTTGGGAGTTTCTTATTGGGGCTTAACAGAGGTACATTTTTGTGAGAAAGGTGTAAAAACGAATGCAGTTGTGTATCAAAATACAGTCCTGACGAACCTTGTGGAACCTGTTTCTCATACCATGTTCAATAACAGGCACTGGGTATTCCAACAAGATTCGGCGCCAGCTCATAGAGCGAAGAGCACACAAGACTGGCTGGCGGCGCGTGAAATCGACTTCATCCGGCACGAAGACTGGCCCTCCTCCAGTCCAGATTTGAGTCCGTTAGATTACAAGATATGGCAACACTTAGAAGAAAAGGCGTGCTCAAAGCCTCATCCCAATTTGGAGTCACTCAAGACATCCTTGATTAAGGCAGCAGCCGATATTGACATGGACCTCGTTCGTGCTGCGATAGACGACTGGCCGCGCAGATTGAAGGCCTGTATTCAAAATCACGGAGGTCATTTTGAATAAACTTTATTGTCATAAGAATCTATGTTTTGTTAAGTTCATTTTGGTATATAAATGGTTACATAATAAATAAACTTGTTCCAATAATTTTATATTAAACATGTGACAGAATTTATGACCTGACTAGGTATAACGCACTGCCTAAACCGCTAGATGGATTGGGTTGAAATTTGGAACATAGAAAGGTTTCATGACGTAGACCACTGCTAAGAAAGGATTTTGCCGTGCGGGCAAAGCCGCGAGCATAAGCTAGTAAACAATAAAATGAAACATTTTATGTGAATAATACTTAGATTTCAGAGACGTCCTGGGATAAGTTCCAGAACTATCGTTATACCTATACCACAGTACAAATTAGAACGGCAATAAATTACCACTTACACAAATTAGTTCATCAAGATTAAATACAGTAAACAAAAATATATCAAGTTATCATTAAAATCAGAAAAACTAATATAAATACGGAATAATAACAGCTTGATTCCGTACACTTACTCTTGACTCTTTTCCGCGTCATTTAATGGTGATCTCTTTACCGTGGGTAGACTTCCTCTGCAGGAGGTCGGCTAGTACCCCAACAGTGTCAGTTATTCTGCCGCCTGAACAGTGATGTGCAGACATTACTGTGCTTCGGTAGGAGGGCACTGTAGCTAGTGAAATTACTGGGCTGAAGAATCTTAACATTTTATGACTCAGCGCACCCAGAATTTAACCTTCGTTAAATCCCAGCGTTATCTCTTACCATCAGGAGAGCATCTTGCTCGTCTTCTTACATCGTTGTATAAAAAAAAACTTAAATGAAATTTTCTGAAATGAAACTATCATATACCTACGTACTCAAACTATTTATTATAATATATGTATCTATCAAATTTCAGATATTATTCAGATATCTCATACCCGTCGAAATAACGTTAAATCCTTTCTTTTTTAATATTAGGTATTAAAAGTAGAATAATAATATTATAAAAGACCGTGTAACGACGAAATTCGACTAAAATACAAATTCGCCTTATTGTAATTTTAGTTTTAGCAATATAAAATGATATCGTGTAATAATAAATGCTAACTTTAAATTACGTGGTTCCTGTTACCACCTTTCAGCTCCATTATCAGACCCTAGTTACTATATCGTATCAAAGTACTCCTCGAGACGAATCAAAGGAGCCCAAACTCGATGGGTTTTGTCTTTTAATCACGGAGTTCCTATGGCCACCTTCCAGCTCCATCATCAGACCCTGGTTACGATATAGTATCAAAGTACTCATCAAGACGAATCAAATGAACCCAAATTCGAAGGGGTTTTGACTTTTAATCACGGAGTTCCTATGGCTGCCTTCCAGCTCCATCATCAGATCCTGGTTTCTATATAGTATCAAAGTACTCGTCAAGACGTATCAAATGAGCTCAAACTCGATGGGTTTTGTCTTTTAATTACGCGTTTTCTGTTACCACCTTCCAGCTCCATCATCAGACCCTGGTTACTATATCTTATCAAAGTACTCATCAAGACGAATTGAATGAGCCCAAACTCGATGGGGTTTTGTCTTTTTATCATGGAGTTCCTATAGCCACCTTTCAGCTCCATCATCAGACCTGGTTACTATATCGTATTAACGTACACGTCAAGACGAATCGAATGAGCTCAAACTCGATGGGGTTTTGTCTTTTAATCACGGAGTTCCTATGGCCACCTTCCAGCTCCATCATCAGACCCTGGTTACTATATGCATAGTATCAAAGTACTCGTCAAGACGAATCAAATGAGCCCAAACTCGATGGGGTTTTGCCTTTTAATCACGGAATTCCTATGGCCACCTTCCAGCTCCATCATCAGATCCTGGTTACTGTATAGTATCAAAGTACTCGTAAAGACGAATCAAATGGACCCAAACTCCATAAGGTTTTGTCTTTTGTTTACGCGGTTCCTATGACCACCTTTCAGCTCCATCATCAGACTTCAGATCACTTCCATGTCATAAAATTATTGCATTGTCATCCGATTGCCGGTATGCGAAATTTCAGCTCAATCGGAATCCGTGACTGCTAGGTAGAGTCTAGTATTCTTTTATCTGTGGTAGAGTGCTTTTCACGAAAGGAGTTCTTTTTGCGGGGCGCCACTATCGCAAGGTGCAGACGGGCAAAAATATTATAATTTTTATTACGTAAAGTGTGTGTTTAGCTCGCTCTGAGCAGTTAGGAAGTTTAAACATCCATTACTATAAGTGCGCGAGCAGCTAGCTACAAGCGCCGAGTTTGTTTTCATAATATCTATAACCACCTATCTTTTTTTTATTATATAATTTACAATATTTAATTTCTTAATAATAGGTATTTATTTCATCTAACCATTAAACATTATTTGGGATATGGAATAGTCCAGTAGTAAAAATTGATAAAATTAAATTTAGTTCCGATTGTTTATTAGCATTTTATGAGTGAATCTTTAGATTGATATAACTCTTTTATTTAAAAACCTATTTAAATAAAACCAACACTATTTGAAAATTAGAAAAATCTGCAACGTTTTAGCGAAAACTGCATTCAATTCGGTTGTGCCGTTTTATCACACATAAGTAATAAAGTTTTTACAAATTAAGCCTAATAAAACTACTCTGGTAAATTTTCGTTTATGGCCACATCGATAGATGGCGTTTTTTTAGTTTGTCGCATCATATTTTTTTGAATTGAATTTACTTTATATTCTATTACTTTTATTTCGAATTTTTGATGTAAATTAGGGGCGATGTGTCCGATATAAATGATTATTATTTATTTTATTTTACGTTTCCCTAGGAAAAATTGACAAAATGTTTTACGAATTAGATCGCGCAAGCGACTTTTTCGCGTCGTTTTGTTCATATGCGTATTTCACAGTTCATCTTAGTAAAGGATCACAATGAATGGGGAGAAATTTCCATTCTTATTATATGTATTCACTTGCCACCAAAAAACACCCGCGTCCAAATGTTGCCATGCAAAAACTGCAGTCACCAATAAATGGAAAATCCAAGTGCATTCGAACATCGTAATGGCGTGATTGCGGCGAAGCGGTGTTATTATAACACCAAACAGACGGATCCAATTAAAATATTGCCTTTTCCAAACAATCGACGATAGTGTTGACATTTTTGCTTTTCTCCGGATGAGTATTCCGGCATCTTTTAAGATGACTATGATGACGACCTGTGATGAATGTTGCGAAATATTTTTTACTACGTATATACCACTGCGAGAAACATTTCAATTAACTCGTGTTACCATTTCAGTTGCTAATAAGTGTTAAAAAATAAGGTACAGGCTTAAAAAAAAAATATTTAATATTAGTTCAATAATTTATCAGTGATTTGTAGGTCAAATCCACTTGCAACTTGCAACATACTGCGTTTTAGTAAATTCTCAAACGAAACAAAATGTCAGAAGCACTTTCTGAATGAAACTGGCTTACCATTGCGCGCATTTGTTAGAACTTGGAACTGAAGCTTGAACTTTAGACGATATTAAAGTTCGATTGAAAAATGCCGGAAATTCCGACATAAAATAAAAGCAGTAATCTCTAGCTAGGATTTTCGACAGATTCAAAAATTCGAATATTAGGTTCGTTAACGCGTTGAACCAACAACCAAATAACGAACTGAGTTAATGGAACCGCTCCGGCAGTTATAGTCAATGCCACGGTCGGCATCGAGTGGAATAATTCAATTTCTGACATCACAATAAATTATTGTGTTGTTACTCACTTTTCAATAAGGCACATAATCATCCAATCTGTGCCTACATTTTTTCATAATCTTTGAAGCTGATTCCGCCTACATTTTTTCATAAACTTTGAAGCTGACTCCACACATACGCAGGAAGGTGCGGAACAGCGGTTGCGCTCTATGATCTGTTCTTAATCGTAGCCACTTTAAATATTAGGTATGTGTCCCGTATCGTTACCGCTTTTCAGCGTCTGTGTGACATCGGTTTAAGCACGAAGAGCGGAACAATAAATATGCGCTCCACATGATATATTATTATGATAAGTAGTTATGGTATAAATTAATGAAATGAAACCATCCAATCGATATCAATAACAGTTAGGGCACGTTTCATTAACGAGCGACAATCGACTGCCACTCGACATAATTGTTGGTTAGCTGCCGTTTGTGATACAGGTCGTTTTAATTTATGTTCATAATAATATTGAATTGGTGATAGCTATTCCGGTATTATTGTATACCAATGAGAATAATGTGATATGTTTTAAAATAATCAAAATTCAAAGGTTGGAAAAAAGTGGCGCCCAACGCGGGGCTGCAAAAAAGTTTTGATTGTGAACATAACATTACATTTTATTATAAATATCAGTTATATAAACTAGTAATAATGCAAGAAGTAGAAGTTTTCGATCATTAAATCAATATAAATTACCACTGCATTGGTGTTTAACATACAACGTTATCTCACGTTGGGCGCCAAATTTTCTGCACCGAAAACGAATATTATAAACAGTTGAGTAGAATAACTCTAGTCACCAGTACCCGCATTGCTGATTATGTGGCACTTGAACGATTGATACACGAAATTACGAGTATCTCTAAGTTCTACCTTGAATATTGACAATTTTCATTTTGCATATCAATGAGCTGGAACGTGCAACTATCAGTACTATTATTATAGTTCAGGATAAAACGTCAGTAAAGCAGATTTTCTAGCATTTTCGTATAGCTAACCTGGCAATTTCTCGTTGAGCAGCATGCAGCTTGCCGGCGAGGCGTGCAGCATCGGCCTCGGCCGCGCGCGCCCGCGCCTCCCAGTCGCCGCGCGCGCGCCGTTCGCGCTCCGCATCGCTGCGCGCCGCTCCCTCACGCTGTTAACAAAGAAAAAGGAATTTAATAGAGATATAGAGTATCTCAGTGCATTTGGGACTGGGTAAGACATATCTGTTGCATGCCATAAGAGACATGGGCAAAAATAAAAACTTAATGGACAATACCACCAAACGGCCACGTGGCAGACTAAAAGTTGACGGTATGATCTCGACTGACACATTATGCAAGGATGGAAATCCATTGCCACTAAGACAGTTGGAGGAAGAGTAGGGAAGTCTTTGCCCAACAGTGTGATCCAGTATGTTAAATCCTGCGTATGTTAGATAGTTTTCAGCCACAGAATGGGTTTGACATGTTAGGCAATGAAATTCTTCAACTACCTAACCTTTTAGAGTTTTAGAAACGGAAGTTTTATCGACACTGAAAAGTACACTTACATTATTCAAGGTAGCTCTTGTCTTCATAGGTACTATTAGTTTAAGCTACGATGTGATAGCTTGGCCAAATTTTAAACAAACATATCCAAAAGAAAACTTCAAACAAACAAGCTAGATATCCTTGTTTGCACAAACAATGTCCAATAGAGCCCGCATAAAGAACATTAAACAATTTATACTCGACGACACTCGATCCGTCGATGCGTCGTCTGCCAGAATCGGATAAAAATCCAATTTAGGAACGTCCACTCGTGACGTCACTACGCCAGAACGTATCAGATGGTACGTCGTCCGCACGTGCGTTGTGCTTTGATGTTGAAATTGTTTTTAGATATTGAAGTGTTACCTATTTTAAAGGTCGGATATAGCAGATGGTGGGAACGTTTTAGGCTTTGTTGTAGACTTTTCAAACGACGAAAATGTTCGATTTGTTGACCTAAATTCATGTGACCTAGGTTCAGTGGCCAGGACTAATGAACAATGTCTTAAAGGTAGCAATTCTGAAATACCAACTTACTATAAGACATAATTATCATATCATGGCATCCTAAAAAGACGGAAATTAAAACATGGCGATAATCTTTCTTTTTGCATGATTTTTTTTCTTTCATGACCAATTACATTTTACTGGCAAAATAAATAATTACACAAAAAAAAAATGCTGAAAACATTTTTTGTAATTAGCACTCTTGTCCTTAAAGAACAGGGCTGTTCTTACCTTAACAAACCTAATCAATAAAGTGGATATCTCCTAAAGTTCAGGCAAAGTTTGCGGTACAGAGTGAATTTATTATCATCTAGCAAAGTAAACGTTTCAGCTCACCGCTAACCGTAGTTTGGCAGGTAACCTGCACTTTAGTTTGTACAAGATCTTATCTGCAATGCGGTGTAAGGTGCGAACTTTGGGTGACTGCTGGGTTAAAGCTTTTCTACTTAATTATTTCGTATATTTTACCTTAAAAACTCCACAACAAAATTCGTTGCATAGCCTTGAAGATCTAAGCGTACATAGGGACAGACAGACACGGGTATCGACTTTGTTTTATACTATGTAATGATGCTATTAACAAATATACCCATAGCTCACAAATTAGCAGACACTATTGGGAATAATAGTAGTTTAAACATGAGAAGGGTCATACTAAAATATATCTTGTAGAAATAGTGGACGTGCTTATTTTCTGAAAGAGAGTTGCGAAAAGGGTCACAAATAGGTTCATTTTCTGAAATAAATCCTATGGGATCTAAAAAATATCGCGAGTGTGTGTTTTTCTCCAATTTCAGAGATACTATAATGTTTAAATGCTTAAGTTCCAGTTCTGGAAGAATTCTCCGCGTAATCTCCAACCTCACACCAACCACCGGAGTTTCTTCGTAGCCTTAAGTTTGATGAAGTTTTAATTGAAAATTAGTCCTGGCCGTATCTCGCTGGCTCCAGTTCATTCGGTCCCGGTAGACCGGCAAATGAGCCGAACTTTCGTCCTATCGGCCTCGACAAACCCACCTGGGGAACACTTAGCGAGCTTGCCAAAAAAAGGGAAATTAAATTTGGGAAAAGGCTGAACAAGGAAGTATCAGAGACTTAAAGGAATATTGCCTACTTGTAAAGTTTCGCAACTCTAGCTGAAGTAAAATCTTTTAAGTTAGTAATGAACATGGACAAGGCCTATTACAATTTGAAAACTAAATCATCGTTGTAGTTTCGTTCAAAGAACAATGTTGAATTTGAAATTCTTTAAATTTCAAATTATCTTTCTAGCTATATAGATCATGCTACAGTACACATGATGGTAAAGTCAACTTCCTCATGTTTCCACTTTGCTTTTGCGAGTATCAACTGCTATGGTAAGATACATCTTTAGTATGTGAGGCCATTTGCATGACCATACAAACCAAACAAAATCTATGAGTGGTGTTTCCATAAATATCCATCCAACGTCGTTTCCCGGGACACTATTCCCGGAGTAACCGGGAAAAGGTTCCTTAAATAGCTGTTCGAACTAAACACCCACTTAAATGTGCTGTTGAGTGCCTGCTTGTCTCTGTGTTCGTTCGTCATTTGTTTCCTTTAGTTGCATTATTGTCATTGGACAAAAACCTTGAAGAAAGTTAGATTTAATCATAAATTATATCTAATCATTTTTATATCTTTAGGTGTATTGCAAAGGATCTTATTAGAACTTTGAGGGAGGTGATAATTACGAGTATAAAAACATTTTTTTGTCGAAAAAGACTTACTGTATTAAACAGCACCCTGAAAACCCTAAAAACTATGTAAGGGCCCAAAATCAGTTCTGTTAGTACTTTAAAAAATCCAACTAATTCTCACTTCAAAATTAAACAACTTCATAAAATTTCAGACTATAATATAAACGTGGAGCTAATTTTTAATTTTACACCTCTAAGCGCGAACACTAAAACATAATTAATGAAGCAATATCTTTCTTAATTAAAGGACAAGCTTTAATTAACCTCTAAAACAGTTACAAAACTGAATTCAGAACGGAGCTAACACAAATAAACTCCAAATTATCTTATTAAATCACTCGTGAAGGATTCTCTCTTTCTTCACGTTAAAATGGATAGAGAAAGATAAAAAATAAGAAAAAGGCAAAGGAAATGCTCGGTCACGGCTATTTTGGTTGGTTTCCGTCCGAGAGATGGCAGATTAGCGGCGAACTGTCTTCTTATGTTTATTTTTGTATGTTATTAGGAAGTCGTCAAGAAGTAGACCTAGATTTGGAAACTTTTTTAGCAATGAGTCAATTCTACGAACATCAATCTGCGTGTAAGGCAACATTATGCTATGTGCCGATGCAACTGTGGTAGGTGCAAAGACAAGATGTAGAAAAGCATGTGCAAAAATAACTACGATCTTTAAGACACTTTTTTTATAGACTAGTTGCTCAAGGATTCATTAGCAACAAACCAAATAGATATTTTCCACATAATGCATTTTTCAACCCTTACTTTTTCATATTCGCTACAGGTGAGCCTTTGGATAAGATTTCGATCCAAATATGATGTTGAGCGATAATGCGGTTGCACAGGCCATAAAAACAGACTAAACCAGGACGGCGTTAATCGTTTATTTTTTTTTTCAATTAGAGTCAGAAGAAACTTGTAATGAGCAACTGGTCATTTTCCCAAACGGATACCAAAACTCGAGCACCCTCAAGTACTTCATAAATGTCCAAACACTAAATACAAACTTCACACCTGTCAACCTGTCAGTTTGACAGTGACAGTTGACAGCCGGGTGGGGTCCCCCGACATGCCCTTGAGTTAAGTTTGGCAAATGTTTGTGGCGTGGTAAAGCACTTTTGTAATCGTGTAAGTAAACAGTAAGTTGACGAGGTGTCGCTTGCTTCCTTGGAGGGTGTTGTATTTCACCCTCGGTTTTTGGTACAACATTGATTTTTAGTAAAAAGATATTAGAGTGCTGCTGGCAAGGGGATAACCACTGTAGGTAGTTTTTAAAACTATTACAAATCATAGTTTTTACTACTTCATTGCACGAGTTAGTTACGCAGCAAATAGAATCTATTTCTACGCATTATGTAAGCTTCAGCTATCCTCGTTTCAAATGTAGCTTCACAACCATCCTCTCAAATTAACAAGAGTTAAAAGAATTTTTATAGCAAGAAATAGTACAAAATCGAGAGTACAGCAGCCAATTCCATCAAAATCCTCGATTAAGCGTAATCTCACCAAAACACCGAATCCACGTGAAATCGCAAGCCGAAAATGTAACCGAAAGCAACATCTCTATACCGGCGGAAACTGGTAATTTAAAGCTCATTTCTGGGCCGGAGATCAATCAACGTGGTACCTAGCTGTGACAGACAGACAGACTTACCAGCCAAACTAATTAAAACACACCTTAAAATTGAAGTACTTGAGTTGAAAATGGCAAAGCAGGAGAAGCAAAGTCCTGTTGAAGTATTAAAGCTATAGATAAGACGGTAGTTGAAAAAGTCGTTTTAAAGTTGGGTGATAAAGCAGATAATCGCTCAGCTGGCGAACTTTAAATGGTAGATGTATTGGTTACATCTGAATGAGGAAACTAGTTTCGATTTGATATTACGGAATGTGCAGATACGTGAAAGGGTTGATATTTATTGCAGTTGAAGTATGTTAATATTGCTTCGTGATATTTGAGGTAGAAAGGGTAATATTTATGTTGAAATAGTTCATTCAGTGATAGTAAAATTGTTACAAGTACAAGTAGTGTTTCTGACAAGTAAGAGTGACAAAGCCTTGAGCACATGGTTTTACATAAATCATCTTTGTTATTTTTAATTAGGCAACTATTCAAATAATTAATTGTCTTTACAGTCTTATTTAATTGTCCTAAGGCTTTCGATGAACGTTTAGGTCTATAATACCTATATAATCTACTACGGCTTCTTCTCTTCTGAAAAGGAATTTCTAATAAATGCCGCACTACAAAATGCTTTTGTAAATTGGCACTGAAGCTATAACTCTTACTTTAAATGGTTATGAAAAATCCAGTTTTTCATTCGAATGTTTGTCTAATAGATGAAATTGCACAAGAAACGTAAACATACAGAAAAGCAAAAGTGAAATCAAAATTGACTTAAAGATCATTCATTTTAAGGTGAGCTGCTCTTTTCACCACCGCGTCACATTTAAGCCTCGTCATTTCTGTTTATTATTTTCTTTATTAAAATATCACTTCATCTCTCTGATGAGTATCATCATCAATCAAAGTCAGAGCTCCTCAGTCAAAGCGCGCCGACGTTTCAACGATATTTTTAACGTTTTTTCAACTTTTCCGGTTTAATTTAGACTATTAAAATGATTTGTGTTATTATTTTTGGTTAATGGTTGTTTGCTATTTTGACAGCTGTTGAAATTGAGTTAAAGTGAAAATATTTTGAAGCTCTACTCGTATAATGTTGTTTCGAAATGATCGATTGCAGCACAAAAAGTTATTTTATATTTTCAAAATAATGTTTCTGTTACAATTTAAATTTAACGAATGGTAGTGTAATAATGTCAAAAAATATCTATAGTTTTCCCACTTTTGATGTTTAATGACATATGTATTAATGCACTTTCACTTAAATCAGCAGTAAGTATTAAAAGCATCACAATTTATGACTTTTTCACTCTAAAAGAGTCTTGTTTCTGGTCTACAACGAAATAATACAAAAAAATAAAAACTATATTCTATCATTAAACTCAACATTCAAGAACCTACCCTTCATTGAAATTAGATCTTTTTCATCAACCCGCCTTTCATCTTCCCCTGTATTTGTCACAATAAAAAGTCAGTAGCGACTTGCCTAATTCCTCTGCAAACATTTGAGTTTGTTGGTACCTCTGTCGTTTGCATAGGCGCTTGTGACGGTTCTACGTATTAGATTGTACTGTCGATTTGATAAATGGTTTAAAATTTCAAATTTGTGAATTTAATTACAAAGAAATTGCAGGTATGTAGAGTCACATAAACATTATCTAGAGATATTATTCTATCGCGTGAGAGTTTAACTTGATTATGTCCCCTGAAATTATGAGTGTTTGAATACTTATTACAAACTAGAAGTTAAAAAGCAAATATAAAAAAATTAAACGATTTGTTGTAATTATCGAATGGTAAATATAAAATTTGCTCGTATATAATTGGGGTTTTAACTGTAACAGAAATGTCTAGCCGAGCGTCAAACTATTGGGGGTAATGCTAGGAAAATAGAAAACTAACAGCAACTATCATCCCAGTTTTTTTAGCATAATTATCTCAGCCATTTTTTATTTCATTTTCAAACCAAAAATACGTATCAAATATTTTTTTATCATTAAAATGACGGACTAATACTATATTTTAATTTTTTTAACCTTGTCACCTCATTATAGATTGTGTGATTTTATTTGGCTTAACGAGATGTTTCAGGTCGCCAGGATCATAACACCCGTTCACTGTTCACTAAATCACATTCTCAAAATTTGCTCATAATAATTTCTCTTTTTTTTTAATTTATTCCTATCACATAAAATTTTAGCTCTACACTACAAATGTACTAAAATTGTACGTACAAATTTTAATATTATCTTTACACCCCGACAGTACTTCACGGAGGGTACTGTAAAGGGGCGAGGGCACACAAATAAATAGTGTTACCAAATATTTGTTCGATATTGCAAATCAGTTGATGTAAATGTATGTATGTAGGCACAGTTTGCGCTTCCGCTTGCTGTTTGCTTGTTGTACAGCTTTGCATAATGTATGTATGTGTGTGTAGAGGACAGTAGATATACGAGTATGTAGGTAGTAGGTACTATAGTAGATGTTTACATATCTCAACAAGCTATTTAACATCAAAATAACTGCATTATTAATTTCATTCCATAAATTTAATATATATATTTTTTAATTTGCCTCTATATAATACGATGACGTCATCATCAAAACAATAAGCCGCGATTGGTCGAAACGACGCCACGTGACTGACACGTGTCAAATTCTGCCAAATTAGACGGAGGGCGCCACTGGGCACTTATTAAATATCCTTCATTGACGACTGTGTGAAAAGATACATTTGCATTTTCAACCTTAACTTTTGAATTTAAACTTTAAAATTTGACACATAGAGTTTAATATTCTTCAAAAAATATTTTTTAAATTTTCCACCTTTACTATTAAATTTAAACTTTATGATTTGGGTAATAAAGTTGAATTTGTCATAGAAATTAAGTCCAATCAATAGGCTGACGATAATTACTGCCAACGATGTATTTGCAATTAGGTATTCTGCTGCCGTCGCGTCGTATCGTTTTGCAATTTACGTCTTTTTCATTGGGATTATTTAGCTTCAAAGTGAACTAAAATAGTTAATCATAAATTGACGTAAAATGTACAGTTTTATGCATTGTACTTCTAGAATAACAGGAACTAGTGGCTATTTACTACTACTCCATAATTTACTAACTATATATCAAATTTGAGATCAATCGTTCAGTATACACATTACACATACAAATGGTCGAATATTACTACATCGAGATTTTTGATTTTGTAATATTAAATACAAAGCTGTTGTTTCGTGGAAGACCACCCGCGGTACGTTTAAATTTCTACCTTTCTACCACCCTTTGGATAGAAATTCCACAATAATTAGTCTACAGTCTGTACCCAAATCGAAGGGTCAGTGATTCCGATGCGGTCACTTGAATCAGACAGAATTTAACGAAGTTGTATTACAAATAGATGTCATATCGATTATTTGATATTATGTTTGGAGGCGGTAAAATCAAATGTTTATTGAATTGCCGATATTATTGAATCCCAAAGCGATTAATTATTTCGTGTTATTGTCGTTATCAGTTTGCTTCCCTTTATTGGAACGGTAATAATAACTATGAAGTATGATGCAGGCCTTAAAATTATACTGCCTTTTGTGGTTGAAGGTTACTGTGAAAGTTTAAGAGCAAAGGCCAAAAAGCAGAGGTTTTGAAATTAGTTGTACTTTCTTTATGTTTGTGATCTTAATGATCAACATGTATTCGATTAAGTCGGTCTTGAAGTATCCTGGCTAATTTATTATGACACTTTTTAATATCTAACTTTTAATTTGAGTCACATTTTTAACATTAATGTGCACACGGACTCTTCTTCAAGCAATAATTATAGACCGATAAGTAACTAGGAAACTTTTACCTACTACGTTACGTACGAAGACGGTTTATATCGTTTGTGCAAAAACAAGAGCCTTAACTCGAAAGCTCGTTTATTACTAAAATCTTTTCTATTTACACACTATATAATATTATAAGTATACGGGTAAATCCTGAGAGACAAAATTTTACGTGTCTGGGGGAATAAACTACCCGTAACATAAAAATTCTACCCAAGGGTATTTTTTTTCTGTTAGTTTAAGGTTTAATCTACTTAATGCATGATAGATATAAGGTTAAATTTAGCTGCAAGTATCTGAAAAAAATGTTAAAGCCCTGAAATTTGACTACCATGGGGTGTCCCTTACACATTTTTGAAACAAAATATATTTTTTACACCAATTTATAAACGGAATTTTATTAATTCCTGTGATCTAAGCTGTAAAGGGTGAACTGTTATACGATCAAAAAAATACGCGAAGGCTGTACACAGCGTAGTTTTAGAAAAAAACATAAATTTAGGTTTGTCCCCGGACAAAAAGTGATTCCCATGGCGCACGACATAACTACTCGCATTTCACAAGCCACAAGACTTCGAAGTTTGTACGCACACTGTTGGCTAATTTCAATTGCGCTCTAAACATCGTGAAGAAATGTTACTCCTCTTGTGGTTATAAACTGGATTTATGAAGGTGAGAAATTGATTACCGTGGTTTTGGTACACTAGATCATTGATTACCATTTCTATGTTTAAAAATATTTTTTTATCCATTACGGTTTTTTGACTAGGGTGTGCAGTTAGGAAAAGGGTATTGTTTATCATATATTTTATTATTATTGGTCTATAATTGTGGTATTTAAAAATATTGACAAAAAACTATACAATTTTGATTTCCATGGTATTGATTCTCATGGCGTTTTACCACGGTGATCAATTTTCCCCTGAGTTTTGTTGCGCATTCTTTCACTTTTTACCCAACTACAGCGAAGCCGCAGGTATGGAAGTGATTTAGACAGTTTATATTTGTATATTTCATTATTTCAGATGTTTTTTTTATATTGTATACATCAGATTTTTTTAATATTGTACTATAGTAGACAGCCGCTCTGGCTTATGTGGCACCATTATATCCCCACATTAAAATAAGTTGCTCAGCGAGCTATGGAGAGGGCTATACTCGGGGTTTCTCTACGTGATCGAATCAGGAATGAGGAGATCCGCAGACGAACCAAAGTCACTGACATATCTCCGCGGATCAGGAAGCTGAAGTG
This sequence comes from Hemithea aestivaria, assembly GCA_947507615.1. Classification (NCBI taxonomy): domain Eukaryota; kingdom Metazoa; phylum Arthropoda; class Insecta; order Lepidoptera; family Geometridae; genus Hemithea; species Hemithea aestivaria. The sequence continues at coordinate 16,006,361 of OX382331.1, forward strand.
GTAATGGGCAGGCCACATAGCACGTAGAGCGAATGGCTGATGGGATCGGAAAGTGTTCGAGTGGCTACCAAGCAAACGTAGCGTAGAACTTCTATCCACAAGTGTGACAAACGACCTTATTAAGGTCGCTGAAAGACGCTTGAAGCAGGTCACTTCCAACACCGGTTTTATATATGGAGGTCTAAATGGGAGGTTGATGTTCAGCAGTAGACGTCTAATGGCTGCGATGATGTATGATGAAAAAATGAAACGAAACTATGGGCTGACTGCAACTTCAGTCCAAATTAACCTAACTAATGATAAATGTACAATCTGATGACAGCTTCTGGAGTGAATCCTGTCAGTGACTGTGACTGAGAACATATTCTAGGACTATTTATTCAATATTTTTACATTGTTTAAGACAGCAATACATTGATTTTATTTAGTTTACATGATTATTATATAGAAAGCCAATATAGACCTTTTAATACTTTATGTTTGGTGTATATTTGTTTGGATCACCGTTTTTAATCATTTCTATTTTATATTATTAGTATATAGAGGTCAATATTTAAATAATAACATAGAATTGAAACAAATTAGTTTTAATTTTGATTCCCATGCCACACTTTATTGATTCCCGTGGCACCAAAAATTTAAATTTAAATATCTTCTGAACAAAACAAGTTATAATGATGCCTATTTGACGGATGTGCTTATAATTATGGGAAATTTGATGTTTTACATGTCAAATTCAATAATACTTTGATTTAAAATCTGCCACGGGAATCACTTAAATACGCCCGATCTCAGGATTTACCCATTAGGTATATTTGCGCAAACTGCGCTTCAAACCATGCAGTAGGTAGTCACTAGACAAAGCATCTAAATATCCAATGCATCCGAGTGTTCCGGTAGCAAAGAGAGAATTTCCAAGCCAAATGAAACGCCGCACTCTATGTAACCTGATTTAGCTTCGTATCGACTGATGTAGTGATTTTCAATGCGCGTTTACCATTTCAGTGTTTTGACGAACGGAAAACTCACGTTGTAATGTAAAATAGGAGTAGTCAGTAAACATCTCATATTTTCAAAGGTTTTAACAAAAAAAAAAGGTTTCTCTTTAGAAATCTAAAGAGCGTAGTTAAAACGCATAGAGCAGCAGAGCAATGCGCAGTTAGAGCGTAGTATAATGCGCCGAGATTTAGCGATTTCTCCAAAAAAAAAATTAAACTACGGTTTTAAGTTTTTTATCAAGTCATATTAGTAAGCTTTTATTCCTATCTTTTTAGTGTCGCTGAAAAAAAGTGATTTAGGTTTTCCAAAATATTAGTATATCTTGTACTCGTATTTCTTCCCATTTCATTAACATTCCATGCTTGTCTTTGATACGATACTTTATGTTTGTCACTCCACAACACTAAAACTATTCCAGGTTGTTTAGGAGTTCCAGGAGATATTAACTTTAGCCAATTTATTATACACTACTAATCCCCAAAGTAAAATATCCGAGTAATTTTTATAATCGAATTTTCTTAATCCCTAGTTCTAAACGTGATATCTATAGGGTGGTTGTTATTAGGGAGAGCAGGATTGTACGAGATAGTGAATTTAATTGATGGATCGTATTGATGTGTATCGACAGGTTTTTTATTAAGTAGGGTGGCAGATGGTAACTGGACCCCATGTGGTACCCCTGTATTTGTTAGAAATGTGAACTGATACTTTATTGTTTACTAGCTTACGCTCGCGGCTTTGCCCGCGTGGCGGCAAAATCCTTTCTCAGCGGAGGTCTACGTCATAAAACCTATCTTTGTTCCAAATTTCAACTCAATCCGTTCAGCGGTTTGGGCTGTGCGTTGATAGATCTGTCTGTCAGTCACTCTTTCCTTTTATATATTTAGATGTACATTTCTAGAAGCTAAAAACTTAGTTTTGTTTTATAGATGGTTGGCTTCGTTAGTTGTTACTTACTTCTTCGGCTGTAGTTAGTTGCTAGTAAGTGGATGAAACCATGTCGCCAAGTTGTTATTTTCAATCCTGCACGATGATCAGTGAAGTCAGGGAGACGTCTACACCACGTCAGCAATTTAGTAATACCACTATTAGTGTTGTAGACATCTATAAGTGACGGTAATCAAACTATCCGATCCGTTTGATTGTAGGTCCGACTCCAATATAAAAATGCAAAGCCTAACTATTTGGTTTTTTAATTGCTTTCGTGGTCGTAGAAATATGGACCCATATGCTTTCTTATACTTGCCAGAACAAATTCAAATTAAAATTTCACATATCGCGAGATCGTGGTTAAATGCTTATTATGTTAATATTTATAGGTTTATGTTCTACTACGTTGAAAGTAAAAAATCGATATACGAGTACATCCCATAAATTAACTAAAAACAAAAACGGCATAATTCACGTCTAATATTGTCGAGAATATCTCGACCACAGTTTCGGACAATTACGATGTCCTTCATCAGGAGTTCACGCCTGCAAAACACGACGCTCACCGTGGTCGAGATATTCTCGACAATATTAGACGTGAGTTGTGCCGTTTTTGTTTTTAGTTATGAAGAACACTCGTGATAGTTTTAAAAATCGTATCCCAAAAATTGGTTATTGCAGATTCTGAAATCTACACGCCATATTAAAGGTAAGAATATGTTGCAATAGAAAGCATTTCGCGTGTAAACATCCACTAAAGTCAACATTGACATATCCCCGAGCATTATTTCATGATATTACCGTAACGTACGATGTAAAACACTTACTCAAATGCACGTAAAAAGTTGAGTTTATGCGCGCGTTTGCTGACGCGAATCGAGCCGAGGCATGCAACCGGGAAATTATTAATGGATAAGCAAAGAAAAAAGGTAAATTTTGAATTAAACTATTCATTTTGAGTTAAACTATTCAGATTAGTTGAAGTTGATTAAATATTTAACTATTTTTATGGAAAAGTAAGAGTTGCAAACTCTGTTAAGAGATTTTTCCCTTTTAAAAATGTATTTCGCAAATAACAAGATGGGTTGTATGAATGGACTTAAAAGTCTGTCATGAAAGATCATGTATCATGACAGCACTGAGACAAAATCTATTACTAAAAAATATAAATAATGACCATGATAATACTATAAACACGACGAAAAAGAAACTATATAGCCCATTGTTGTCACGTAAGCTGTGGATGATGATGAAGGTTTAACATTAACAAAGATTTGGATAAAACAACAAATTAATAGGAAAATGAAGAGGTACCTATTAGTCAGCAATGTTATTATTTGAATCTATTCATTTCCTATTTTATAAGGTACAAATTTGCAAAATTGTACAAAAAGGTATCTGTTAACAAGCCAAGCTCAAAGACGCACCAAAACAAAGCCTTGTAGACTACATTTTCTCGAACAAAGATCGAGTTCCTGCAACAGCTACATAAGAGCTACATAACAGTTCAATAACGTCTAAACTAAGGGCCTTTCAGCCTGTCATCATAGTTTAGCCGACACCCGTTAAAGTCTGCGACGTGAATGTGTTCAGACTTGCCATTTACATGCTTGTCTACGCGTCGTGACGATGGCTTGTGGTACAAGGGACGAAAGGATATTCAAGGACAAAGAAATATTGTTTTCTTAACTTTCTTCAGTGGAAAGATGAACTGACAATATTATTATTCAACCTGTATCGTCGTACTACAGAACAAATCCCTCTCATTTCTCTTTCCACTCTTTTTAACTGGGTAACCTTGGGATCCTTGAGGTAGGAGTCAAGTTTGTTTCTCCAACAAGAACTGACATTTTAGGAAATTTGAAAAGACACATAACAATATTATAATATTAAATATGTAAAAGATATCGACGAAGTATAAATGAACAAAGAAAAATAACATTATCTGTTTTTTTAAAGTCATGCTTTTATTTATTATTTTATTTTTAGCTAAGTATTTGCTAGACATTTAAAACATCTTTTAGGAAACCTGTGAAAGCCATGATATGTATAATGAATTTACAAATACTATCTAAGACTGAACTTCCACAAAACCGAAAGACGAAGATCCTTGCAATTTAGAAGCAGAAGCAGTAGCCTGTGATAAACTTTGAGGAATACCACAGGGGAACTTCCTTTGCAGCATCCTTTACGGTCAGTGATATCTCAGTATGTATCTTGCCCAATTTCAACCAAGTAACTTCACAAATCGCTGCAACCCCCAAACTTGGATCGAGCGTCATAACTTGACCATGGCAAGCCGCCATCCAATTCGCACCAGCTATTCAGCTACGTCGAACTCGAGACCTATCGGAGCTTAGTAATTGTTTACGTACGTTCTCAGCTTAGCTGGTCTTGCACGAACTTTGTTTAGTTAGGTGCTAACTGGTTACTAGAGAGGGTATTCACGATTCACGCCTTCGTTTGTTCTCATAGTTATTGAAATACTCTTGAATTTGAGTAGCGTGTAACAAGGGTCTTTTCTAACGTGGAACTGTTGAAAAGTTGGTAAAAAAATGCATGAAAAAAATGATTGGGGCGCTAAAAGAGCAAGCAATGCGCTTTGTTCTATATTATTGTCTGATTCCTTTTGAGTAGGACGCTGGATAAATGTTTATTTTAATTTAAAGAAGGGGAAAATATGACTTTTAATGTAGGTACAATACAATCCACCATTCTGAGCATAGCATGTAAAGATATTCGTGTACTTACTAGGTTGACCAGAACCCAAAGTAAGTTTTAGTCCACCGATGCCAAATTTCTCCTGCTCAAAAAGATTGTTCATGAAATAAATGTTTATCAACAAAACCTGCGGTTAGAAAAATAGATCTTAACCTTTTAACAGCAGCGCCAGTTTCTCGAAGAGAAAAGTTGATAGAGGTTTGCCTCTATCGACATCTTTACCATCACAAATTTTCTACCACCACAAATCGTCCATTTGTCTTTCAGTCCATGCATTAGATATATCGGCGACAGTTTTATGTGTGTCCACCATGTAAATCGTGCACCCCAACCGTGGTGCGATTTATTTCGTTACTCTTCTGATATGGAAGGGTTGATATAGCTTAGCTATTGAATACTGATTGTGTAGGGTGTTTCCTAGGTTATTTAATGGCCTAAAAAAATATGCACTTGGAGTTTTTAGGTCAGGAAAAATGTTATCTCAAGGTAACTTATCAGTTTATGTCCTGTTATACGTAAGTCAGGTTTACTCACTCTGTGTCGTTTTTATGAATTCCCTATAAAACACTTTTGACTCTCCTAATTCAGCGACAAAAGTTCTTATAATTCTAATAATGGCTAGCCCAACCTCTTTACGTCAACGATCCCTTTCGCCCCTTCCCTTTACCAAAAGTTCTTAAGGAAGCAGATACGTAAGTTTTTCCGTCTGAGCATCAATTAGTTTATCCAAACAGGCTGCATTGTCTCTGTCACTCGTTAAAAACAGCCGGCGAAGCGCGAGCGTCTCTGCGATGCCCATGCCTTGTTTAAGCTACTTGGGTGCTCGCGATGTTGGATTTTGTACTGAACGCAAAAAACCTGCAGATGTTTCCTTTGCTAGCAAAAAAGGTGTCTTAAACCATTGCAGGTAATTCGTATACTTGTAAATAAAAGGAAAGTGTAATTAATCAATGGTCTGGTAATACTATTAAAAATAATTTAAAAAATATCTAGAGCTCTTCTAAAAGATATTTCCAAAAAAATACAATTATTCGTTACAAAAAATAATTCGTCACAAAAAATAATTCGTCACATCGTACTAACAAGCGAGTCGCACGTAAGGAGGCTCTTAGGTTTTTCAGTAGTCTTTTAGTATAGTTTTATTGTTGAGGAGTTTTAATAAAGAGTTTCAATACATAATGTTTGTGTATAGCGCTTTCTATCTCAATCAATTCAGCTCTAGCTGCGTTCTGCATCATGTACCAAAACTTAATAATTGACCAACATGTTAAAAAAATATCAAATCAAAAAATCCATACATTTCCAAAGCAAGCACTAAGCCCAATGTTTCTGCGTTCAGTACACTCAAGGGATTATAGCCCTCCGTACAGAGTGATTCTTAGTAAATAGTGCACTGGCGCTCGCTTCCAAAACAACCCGCGGATTTAAGGACTTTAAGATTGGCGGACGAATGTTTTGAGAGGTTGAAAAATAACAAGACACTTGGTGAACCTTTGAAGTCCACTTAAAACTTCCCGAAAGGTTTCTTTTAGCCATTACAATGTCAGAAAAATGAAGAAAATCGCGCTTGCACTCTATACATACCACAATTCTATCATCAATTTCGATAATATATTCATCTCTCTCTGACAAATGTTACAATCTCGTCGTTCCCTTGGTATAATAACAATTATTATAATATTTCCTAATGGGACGGAAGTGGGAAGTGCCGTAGTCCTAGCAATAGCCTCATTAACATGCATTTAGAATGCACATCCATAGCCTAGTTCAAGTAGTTTGCATTAATTAGCAATAGTCCTGTCACTTGGCGGAGACTGTCTTTGAGCCCATTTTCTATGGATGGACTCACAGACAGACTCCAATAAGTGTCACCCATTACATTTTTATTAAAAGCTCAAAAGGGCCTCTGCGCGTTGGACTTTTTTGTCTCCGTGCACGCCTATAAAAAGGCCCGGGCTTAGCCCGTGCTTAAGAGCGACATTATTATAATCTAATCTAATTAGTGGCACTCCAAAATACTTATATTATGCATTGCAGAGTATTTCTATCGCAAAACCCATCTGGAAAAGTTGTAGTACTTTACCAGATGGTTTTTGTCAGTTATTCTCCCGCTTAGCAGTAAAATACAGGCATAACTGTATTCTGGACTGAAGCTGAAGGACAATGTTACCAGCGAAGTTACTGTGCTTTATGAGATTCTACAATTATGTCGTATTATAATATCTCAAGATTACAGACGCAGTGCACAGTACAGAATTTAGAATTTCTTTCTTTTTGAAACACTCGGTGACACTATTAGCAATCATGATGCTTACCATTACACAACTGCTTTAGAATTTTATTTTATTTATTTACAAAATCCACAGCTCTGAATTAACAAAGTTTAAACATTTTTGTAACATAACATGCAGCCAATACAGATTTTTATTTTAGACGATAGAATAGATTTTTTTAAGAACTTGCTTAAAACATTCTATTACTATATAGGGTCGATCATGTTCTGTTATTAAAGAAACTACAATTTAATGGTGTACATGGATCTTTACTAGATTGGTTTAAGTCATATCTATTTAATCGCTCTCAAATAGTTGCTGTCGACGGCTATGAATCCCACATTTATTTTGCCCAATCTGGTGTTCCCCAGGGTTTCACATCTTGGGCCGATACTTTTCTCAATATTTATTAATGATATCGTTAATAATATACAACACAGTAAATGTTTACTTTTTGCAGACGACTTAAAATTATATAGAAAAATAGAATCATTTAACGACACAGTTCTTCTGCAACGAGATCTTAACAACATTCACAATTGGTGTATTGCAAACTCTATGTCTTTAAATACCAACAAATGTTACCATATCAGATTTTCCAAGAAAAAAATTAATAACTATTGTGTGACGTATAATATAAATAATGTAAATTTACAGAACGTCGATGAAATTCGCGATTTAGGTGTTACAATAGATAGTAAGTTAAATTTCATTTCACACACAAACATAATAGTGAAAAAATCTGCGCAAATGCTAGGATTTATTAAACGTAATACAAAGGGTTTCAAGCAATATAAGACACTTTTAATACTTTATAATGCTTTGGTTCGTAGCCATTTAGAGTTTGCTAGCACTATTTGGAATCCGTTTTATGCAGTTCATTCTCAAAGAATTGAAAACATACAGAGACACTTTACACGACACATCAGTTACAACCACAAAAGTATTTACTACCGAAAATCTTATGATGACAGGCTAAAATATTTTAAGATGCTATCTCTCCGCAAACGTCGTAAACTAAATGACTTACTTTTCTTACACAAAACCGTAAACGGACAACTCGACTCTGTTGACATTACACAGCACATCCACTACACCGTCCCTTCACGACTACCTAGATACCCTACAACCAATCTTTTCTTTACTCCTACCTGTAAAACAAACCTTGGGCTTAACTCGCCAATTATTAGAATATGCCGTGAATATAATTCACTAATAAAGTCCTCTCCAAAAATCGATCTATTTGGTGACTCATTAATGCAGTTCCGAAAAAATGTAATGGAATCTTTTTCTTCAGATGCAATACCAACTTGTACATCTGAAGAAAAGGGGTCTGATAACATCTAACAATCTTTATTTTGTTATTCTCTCTTTTTTTTACATTATTCTTATCCATAGTTTTGTTTCCCATAACATTCATTCTCTTTTTTTAAAATTTAATTTTAAGGTCAACATGTTTTCCTATCGCAAATGCTGAGGCCTCCCCTAATTGAGAAAACACCTAGGTGTTTTGTACAAACAATGTTATTGTCACTAGAGTTTAAGGTGTTTTTTTGTCGGCGGCCCTTAATAATAAATAAATAAATAAATAAATTACTCGTACCTAGTAGTCCAGTCAATGAGTGCCCAAAAAGGGTATGTGGATCGAAAAGTCGAAAGCAGAAAAACTAACTTAGTAACTTTGTTTGGACTAGTTAGGAGATAAACATACTAAAAGTCCCCACCCCTCCGAGGTGAGCCCGAGGGGGGGAGGCCGAAGAAGGTCCCATTTTTAGGTTTTTTGCTTATATGTCAAAAACGGTGCGTTGTACGATATTTTGTTGTACTACATTATTAAACCTCATAAAATTTTCTACATCTTCGGCCTGGACATTTTTCATCTATCTCCAATCGTTGTCCAGCTATGAGCTTCCAAACATGGTTTATTTTAAAGACGCTTAAATAAGTTTTCCATACAAAGTCGGTAAAAAAATCTTACAAATAAAATTTGACCAACTTCTGATTGTCGTATCATAATGAAACTTTGCAAATGTCTAGAAATCTGATGACAGTTTAATAATCTGGTACCACTGAGCTGATCTGATGATGGAGCCAGGAGGTGTCTAATGAAACTCTTCAATGGCTATTATTATAGTAAACCTGTCGAGTTTGGGCACATTACATTCGAATCGATGAGACTTTTTCATAACACTTGCTGTCGAGGGTCTGATAATGGACCAGGAGGTGCCTACGTCTCATCAATCCGAATGTAATGAGCCTAAACTCGCCGGTTTTACTAATAGCCGTTGAAGAGTTTCAGTAGACACCTCCTAGCTCCATCATCAGATCAGCTTAGTGGTACCAGATTATTAAACTGTCATCAGATTTCTAGACATTTGCAAAGTTTCATTATGATACGACAACCAGAAGTTGGTTAAATTTTATTTGTAAGATTTTTTTTACCGACTTTGTATAGAAAACTAATTTAAGCGTCTTCAAAATAGACCATGTTTGAAAGCTCATAGCTGGACAACGATTGGATATAGATAAAATGTGTCAAGGTCGAAGTTGTAGAAAATTTTATGAGGTTTAATAATGTAGTACAACAAAGTATCGTACAACGCACAGTTTTTGACATATAAGCAAAAAACCTAAAAATGGGACCTTCTTCGGCCTCCCCCCCCCTCGGGCTTACCTCGGAGGGGTGGGGACTTTTAGTATGTTTATCTCCTAACTAGTCCAAACAAAGTTCCTAAGTTAGTTTTTCTGCTTTCGACTTTTCGATCCACATTTCTTCTTTTACTGGACTATGGATGAAAAAGTATGTTGCATCATATGTATGGTGTACAATGGGAAAACAAAACTCGATAATGAAAGGCAAATGACAATGAAAAAGTTTCCAAACAAGGAAGCAAGAACGATACTGAGACTTGTGCACGTCTCAAAGCTCTTGAAATGTTTTTATTTACATTTTTAACGGTTGTGAAATATAAGGTTACTTTGCTTTTTGAAATTTAAAGATGCGAAGTGATTTCAGATGTGGACTTGCAGATATTATCTTGAAGTTAGTCCTATAAATTTCCACTCTATATCCCTATACTTTTATCAAAGATGCACTTGTCCAAATGGACGGTTTTTTATCGTTAAAACTTTAAAATCGTATTATGTTTATAAATAGAAAGATAGTTAGATTTTTAAGTGTAAAAATTGTTTAACGTGCAGATTGAATTTATTCAAGAAATAATATGACTTTTTTACTTTAGTACTTTTTAACGAATTATATTCCAACAACACTGTATCTCAATTCTTCCCATGATCATTCCCACTTCTAGCAAAAATAAAAAACGAATAATAATAAAACAGATGATCTCTTCCAGCCGTCAATTCCTGTCTCCCGGTGACAGTCACCCTCACCCCACAAAAACAAGGGGTGGATTTGCAGAATTAAATAAAAAAATGCACCTTACTGGACATCCTAATGGCGTCAAGTCTATTGGATTTTTTGGGGACACTGCGATTTCTCTAATAGTATTATTAGAAGAGTATTGTTATGGCGGAATAAAGGGACGTGGACACATAAGGGCCCTCATGGTTGATCCACAAGCGAACCTACATAATATGTGCTCGACGGTGAAAGACACAAAATGAAAAGAATTTGTCGCGTTGAGTCGATTGTCTTTTATTTTTTTCATGTTTTTAATGGATTTTTTTACTTTCTTTTGTTTTAGCATGAAGAAGAACCAGATAAGTAGGTGCAAAATTAACTTGATATTATAATTACGCGTCTCCGTTTTTTTTTAAATTAATTTTTCTTCTTAAAGATATCGAAAAGATTAAAAAAAAATGAAAAATCATTGAATCACTAACTTTAATAAAATTAGTGGATTAGTAGAACAGTAGTAGTCAAATTTACTTGTAAAAAAGAACAGATTCTTTTTGCTAGATTGTGATCATTTATTCGTTTGTCATTTTACATAGGTAGGCCAACATAAACACTTTTTTGTAGCTAAATTTTGCTTTGTAGTAAAATTCTGCAGTTTCGCCCAAGCCCGCTCGTGTGAATCGTCCCTTACGTAATAAGACAAGCACTTTTTCTGGCAGTTGATTCGATCACCAGCAATATGTGACATGGCGGTAACTTTGTTACCATTTACTGCGACGGTAGTCGTTACTGTCACACTATTTTGGGTTTAGTGTTAGTTTGGACGTAAATTGACACTGTTGGGAAAATGGAGTTTGATTCTAATGGGTTTGAAGGGCGGGTGGGTGCTTTTGATTGACGTAAAATAATACTTTTTAGGGTAAACTCAATGAGTTAAACTGATATACTCATAGAAACATAAAAAGTTGCTAAAAAGTAATACGACATGGGAAAACTTTTAGTGAAATTACTGCGAAAAAGATTTTTAACATCTCTAGAGTAAGAAACGTTGGTACAGCCTCGAATTTACGTCGTTGTGAAATCCTGGGTGGCACTATAGGTACAGATTATGAACAGCGTTATCTCTTAACATCGTCTTCTTACTTCTTTGCATACCTATATACAAATATAAATTAAAAATAAACCTAATTAAATTTTGCATTCTATCAAAGCTCGCTTAAGTAGGACAACTTTTTCAAATCAAAATACTATGCTTAATGAAACTGCCCTTCAAAAGTCATATCATTTCGAGTTTTTTTTTCTACTAGGTCTTTTTTTTTAACTAATAATATTATTATGAGCTAATAATTTACCTATTTATACTTGAATCTACCTTTGCATCTTAAGTATACTACAATTTTAACTCGTTCAAGAAGGGATGATTCAGTTTTGACATAACAAGGTGTTAAAAAGTAGTTTAGCTCTATTATTCACGACTATCATAATTTTCACGATACAGTAATGTCTGGCAACATCGTTAACCGCTGCTAATAGTGTTGCCATGCTTAATAGCGATGTTTGCAGAGAAAGGATTTATGAAGCTCGTTTAATGCGTTACGACATCTCTTATCTGAATTATTTTCATAGGCTCTCGTTTGGATTTAAACGATTTAAAAAGCTAAACAATTTAGCTAAAATATTGTTATGTTTGAACTCGAGATTAGGTTAATTGCTTTTGAGTGGTGGGTTAAATTGTTTTTGGTTACCACACTAAATTTTAACATTAGTGTTCAGCACCAGCGAGTTAGAGAGAATGACAGTGAGTGAGATATTATTTTATGTAGAAAATGGAAAAAAAAAAAAATTATGTCAGAAAAGATAACCTCTGGTCTCGTTCGAAGTCCTTTAAATGGGCTAAATCTACCACAACCTTTTTTTACAATAATTTCGCCTTCTGATTGAGTTGCTAAGCTTGGCTTGGTAAGATGGGGATATATAAAATTACCAGTTATACAAATATTTATAATATCATCTTTGTAATTGATTTTATTTATTGAAAATAAATAACATTTCGTAGGACATCATTCCCAATAAATATCAACGCTAACTCGTAACATCATTACGTACCCTAACATGAAACCTATCACTTGCACAACCATTCATCACCAATGGAGCAATTTGCGAGATTGGTGCGTCATCAGATGTTTGCAACGTCTTCATTGTTGAACGGAACGATCCATCATAAGGCACGTGTACAGATTATGTAGGTACACACGTAGACACGTTATGATAGTGTGCAAGGGAAATGCATAATTTAGTTTTTAAAATTTACTTTTAATAACGTAGAAGGGCGCCTATGAAATAAAGTTCTAACCTAACCAATCTAACATGAAACCTATCGCTTGCACAACCATTCATCACCGATGGAGCAATTTGCGAGATTGGTGCGTCATCAGATGTTCGCAACGTCTTCATTGTTGAACGAAACGATCCATCATAAGGCACGTGTACAGATACGTTACTCAGTTAATTTTTCCATTAAAATAAAATTATTAAGGGCCCTATGCGCCAGATTCGCACATGTTTTGAATATACACTTGAAAACGCCTGTGTTAATAAAATTGACATTTGTTGAAAAGTACAAGAAATCTTTTCTTTGACAGAAAATGGCTGTACTAAATACAATAATCTTAAGAAACGGAGGATAGATTAACAATTCTTCGGTCTTTTTAATGTATGTTCAACGATTACACGAATATGTCTGAAACGATAAGGAAAATATGTTTCAAAGGACATTTCATTTTTTCTAAATCGGTTGAGTGGTTCTCAAGTAAAGCATAATACGGCAGTAGATGGTAGCAGACCTAAAAGACGAGACAAATCTACTAGTAATTGTTCACTACTAAAATATACTTTTTAGTAGTGAACAGTAGTAGTAAAACTACACAATCTCTCAAACAGTTTGTTTACAGTTACATAAAAACAGGATAAAAAGTATGGCGCCGGTCCGTCGACCAATCACAGAGCGACCGCGGCGACTTCCGGGCGCGGGAAAATTCAATATCCGAATGCAAGATATTAGATTACTAGATAGTAGGACAGATTTACCCCACTTTCCTCTGTGGACGTTTTCGGGTTAAACTTTCTTTGAAGAAAATAGTTTTATACGATATCTTTTTGCAGAATATCTGAGCTTAATTATTTATTGATATTTTTTAATCTTTCCGCACCTACCTACATGTATTTATTAACAAAGAGAAAATAATGTTAAGATCTGTAGGTCTGTAGGTAACTAGTTTCAAGAAAAGTCGCCTGTGAATAATTTGAACTATATATTTTATTTTCCACACATAACTGCATTAGGTAGGGTTAAATAAGTCATAGGTATTAAAATAAAAAATATTATGAATGAATATCGCACACTTATTCATAACTGTCACAAGTCAAAAAATTTATTTTTTCGAATTATTTTTTTAAGTAGTTTACTCAATAAACGCCTTTTGTGTGAATATAAAATCGTCGTAGAATAATACAAAAAAAATAGATGAACTTTTCTGTACAATTTTATAACAAAGCCTAGTCTACTTTGTTTACGGATATAATGACGTCATCGGTCAAGGGAATTAGCTTAATTCACTTTCTACAGTAAACACATGGCAACCCCAAGTTGGCAATGTTCCACTTCCATGTTAGCAAATGCTTCATTCTGACGTCAGAGATTCAGTACTTAGTTACTTAAGCGGTACTTTAGTTAGGTTTAGTGCATATAAAATGTATAAGCAATGAGCTTGGTCATTCACCCGATACTTGAGCCAGAAAACAAGAAAAGATTTCGACAAAAACTTGGAAGTATTTGACTAATTCAGTGAAACAATGTGGTCCGGCATTTAAATATTTTAAGTTTGTAATGAAATTTAATAGCTGATCTAAATAAGAGAAAATAATGTGAAATGAAACATCAAAAATAAAAAGTCAAACTAAAACAACTAGGTATATATTATATCCTTTTACCAAAATTTCAATTATTATATTAATAAAATGTGATGAATGAGAAATTGTACAGATGTAGAAATAGTCATCCATTTATATATACCTTTAGAAATTTTGGTGCCTTAAAAGTTAGATAGGTATGTATCGACAGCCCTAGTGCATCATCACGCATCACAAGTCGCGTCTAATTGGTTATAGAAAGCGCGGCGGCGAGATGAAAGTGCCCGATGTCCAATAAAACGTCACGGACTATCTGCCGCGTCACTCGCAGATTAGGGATGTCACACACAGCTTATCTCATTACTACGACACTGAATGATACAATTAAAGGAGATGGATTTATGTTTCTGTATTTTATTTAACATATTATGTGAAGATATCTTGTGTATGTAAACAACATTTATTAAGTACAGTTTGTGAGATGCAAAACTTTTGTTATGCTATAACAGATGGACGTTTCTAATAATTGAGATGCTTGCTAGATGCCAAACATTGTAGGTTATAAAATTTCTAACGTGTCATCGGATTCTACATTTTGTGGTTTCTACTTTTTCTAATTAATTAGAAAAAGTAGAAAAACATTACCTTTTTTAAAAAAACAGCTTCACCTGGAAAAAAACCTTTGCTAGAATTTCTTTAGTTTTTGCTTTGTTTTTCTTCACATTTTCTTTAGTAAGTCGTAGAAGCTATCTCGATAGCTACAAGCGATACATAATTAAATTCTAATTTATCTAAATATATTATAAAAGAGTGACTGATTGACTGATCTGTCCACGCACTGCCTAAACCGCTGGACGGATTGGGTTTAAATTTGGAATACAGATAGGTTTTATTTAAGTAGATCACTTCTAAGAAAGGATCTTATCACGCAGGTAAAGCGAGCGTAAGCTAATTAATGTATGTATAACAGAGACATATATAACTGTAAAGAACCAAGACATTGGGTCTTACAAAGAATGTCAATATACACATTTACCTGTAGTAAATACGTAGGTACAGTTAGCTCGTAAATGTTTGCAATAATAGCTGCGAGCGAGCTACTGGTAACTGGTCACCACATTTCATCTCGCATTATTCTCCCTCGCTTCAAATTCGTCGTATTTACACTGCGCCGATGGCCGGTCGCAGTCCGAGAATTGTGATTACAGTATAGAAGATCGGAAAGAGTAAACCAGTACCTACTCATAATGAAATGAGAGGTAGAAATTAGATCTACAGTATGATTAAATTTTAATAAAAGTTTGTGTATACTAGGATTATAGATTTTTAAGACTTCCACTTATAACATTCAGGTCCCGGAGGGAGACCCTCAAGTCGTATTAGGCACGGTGTCCCTAGAAGAGGGAACGAACCGTTAGGGTGGCTAGGCCCAGAGCATGAGTCAGCAAGTGAAGATGGTAAGGCTTGCTGGCAGGGCGTGAGACGATGCGAGCCAGAGGGTGGAAGGCACCAAATTTATATAAGAGCGCCAGATGACTCCCACCACAAACTGAGACTTCAGTTTCATTAAAACACCAGGTTTCCTTTCAATATTCGTTTATTGGATCAACGTTGTCTGAAGGACATACAAAATGTACACATAAAGAAATAAGCTAAGTTTTTCACTATAAAATTATATTAACCACACTTTTATACACCTAAATTAACTTACATTCAAGTAATATAGTAATAACACTGAGAATTAATTATAACATAAAGAAGTGTGAGTATTATGTTGTGTATGCAGTGTTGATCCCAGGATTATATTCTGGTGTCGTTGAAATTAAAAGTTAAAATATAGAAGGTTCCAGGCAAAAAGAATGTAAAGAGGTTATAAATAAATTTAGATGAAGCTACCGGAGTCTGAAGTCCGAAGTACGACCAACAGATTGCTGTCGGGCCCTAACAGGTACCGTTAAGGTCAGGCCGCAGAGAAGCGCCGCTACACAAAGGTAGGCAAGACGTCCCCACTGCCCGAGGTCGCGGCTGTCACCCACTAGCACCGACGTGGCAGGCAACCCGCGGTCGTATCTCCACGAATCGGGAAGACTCGGCGTTACAGGACACTCCAAAAAGGCTGGGGAGCTGCCGCCGCTCCAAAGAAAAGGCTGGAGAGCTGGTCGCCGCTCCGACAAAAATGACTGGAGATTTTGTCGCCGCTCCAAAAAACCCTGAAGTGAACAAAAGGTTACACTTCAGTAACGTTAACGAAAAGAAATCAATTAGATTAAAAAGAGGGTAGATTTTATGTTGAATTAACCGAGATATTGCCGAGGATTACTAAATAGAAGCCCCAAAAACTCACCGCTTGCGCAGGCTCGGAGATTATGTTGTTCCGTGCTGCGAACTGGTGCGCCGGTTTAAGCTGCTAAAGGCGAGGAATCCTACGACAAGTAATGTTGCATGTTAAACCAAATGATCAGGAGAGAAAACGTGGTAGAAACCGATGGAGAAATCACGCACCTCGCCGCTGTTGTGGTTGAGTGTGTGAAGGTCCGAGGTTGATCACAAAATGGCTGCGGACGCTGCACCGCCACGCGCACCGGCCCGGAGGCGGTGCGTGGGGGTGAAGCGGCCATACGTCCAACCTCTGGTCCGGAATCAGTGACACTAACTCACAGAACCAAGCCAGCTAAAGATGGGACACTGCGCTTGCTCACATCGATTTTCCCTCACTTGATCGATATGTTAGTCGATTACCGTATCAAGCGGCGGCGACTGTCATCGGGTTCCTCTGATGTTTCTCCAGCTGTCAAGGCTACCAATCGGGTCTCTGACTCCAGGATTGTATTCCTTCAACTGGAGAAATATTCTAATGGAGGAAACTCCGGGATCCTGCCTACTTGATACGACATCGAGCGAATAAATTATCGATACCGGTGATATAAACAAGATCGACTAAAAGGATCGATAAAAAAAAAAAATGTCAGATTGACAAACGAAAAGTGACGTTGACAGAACATCATGAGCGACTTTGACGTCTGTCAGGTTGGTAATTATAAAAGGTTATTTTTACAAGTTTGTGAGTGTAGAATTTTAATCTAAAAGTTATGGAAAATGGAATATTTCTGTATGAAATGAATTATTGAGTATGTTAAGAGAGGTGAGTGTGCTTCCTGGTGGTTTAGAACACCTCAAAGTGTTACACACTTGGCTTTATATTAATTTGATATATAATATTTTTATTAAATATGAAAAACATTTTTTTAATTCAGAAAAAACATACTTACCTTCACTAAAACACCTTTGCAATTTCGTTTCGATAGCGAAAACGCATACTTGAAACAAAAGCGTACTAACTCTTAAATTACAAGTATATGGTTTTTTTTTTATACTTCCAAAAAGTATTGTAGTCTCAAAAAGTATAGTACTTAAGCCAAATCCAATGATAAGTGCACAAGTTTTGGCCTTGCATTATAAGTGGTATAAAAGTTAGTTTCTGGAAAGATCTCTTACTGTAATGCACGTAAGCAATCGATGCATCATGTATAAGTCGAATTCATTGCATTTGTGCAAACAGAAAGGGTGCTTTAGTGAAGGCAAATATTGATTTATATAGTTAGATTTATGGTATGATGTGTAAGTAACGCAGTGTATAATTTATTGGAAGGCCATTCTAGCTGGAATGGCCGGTTTCGGATGGTGATTAAGTGCCTTTTGCTGGCAATCTGAGCTTTGCGATTATGATTCAATCTTAATAATTTTATAGATCATCCGATATTTTATCGGTTCATAGTCATAGTTATTATGATAAGACAAATTATAATATGCGTCAACTTCATGCAAATATACGCGCACAGTGTCTGATTCTCAAACAATACAAAAGCGTAAACAGTATTTTTGTATGACAAATTGAAAATGCGCAAAGAGTCGAGTGCGGAGATTACGCGTAACTATGACTTCATGGTTCAGCGGTTTTACTCCCTAATACGTAATTTTAAGATCTTAGTTTAATACATTAATATTAAATAATAGTCAAATAAATTCAGCCGTTTAGCTGTGGTTATAAACCCACACACGTCTAAAACTATCTTCATTGTAATTTTAACTGAATATATTTGATAGTTTATACGTAAATAGTAACAAACATGCACACAATTATACAACTGTAACTGTAATTTTACGGTAAACATTTATAGCCTTCCTCATAAGAAAATAAAACTACACAGGCCTAATAACACAAAACTGTCTCGAACATTCCCATACGTTTCAATTTGGGTTGCCAGTGGTGAAAAGTATTTTCCCGACAAATAACGCTGATTTACAGCCCTTTTCGGATTTCGAATAAGGTTTTTTAACGTGGGATGCCAGGATATACACAATAATGTATGGATTTATTACAATTTGGATTATCAAAGCGTAGCCATGATACTCGTTATATTGTGGAATAAATCATTGCTTTCGGAATTGATATTATTCATACAACCAGAGTTTAATGGCCTGTGAATTATAAACACGATGCAAGTTTAAATGAACAGTATTATTATCTAGAATCTAAATAATACAAAAAGGCAATTTTATTTTCTAAGGCTACAAAAAAATGCATTAAAAACTGAACTAATTGGGTAAAGTAACCTAGACCGAGTTGAACAAGGAGACACCACTTGTGCCTGTCTTACGCTAAGCCTCAAATTAAGAAACTCCCCAAAAGAGGTCGTATTGGTTATCACGAAAAATCAACTTCGTTATAAGCCGACAAAAATAAAATGTAGAAAAGTTAAGAAATGCGCTTCTTATATTCTTTTATAATAGGTAAATACATAATAATTGAAATCGACAAAGATTGAGAAACGCCTTTAAAATTTACGGTTCAACTTTTCAGTGAATATTTTATTTTTGTCGCCTTGTAGTGTGTTCAACCCAGTCAATCTAGTTAGCCAAAAAGACCTATCCCTTGCGATTTAGGCCTGTAAAACATTAAATAGGAAAATAACTATACAGCAAACAGCAAAACTAAAATTTAAGCATTTTGGAATAATATCAAAAAGTATACTAACATGATTGACACCGGAGACTCTTGTCTTGTTCAATTTAGATAAGTTGGTGCCCATCCGTAGCCATCAATGCCACTCCACGTCCAAACCTCTACTCAAATATCAACCTTCTGTCCATACACATAAAGTCGACAATCACTAAGCAGTCACGATATCGACACTAAAAAGAAAACTGTCGTAAACGCATATAGTCCAATTTTTTAGTTTGACGTATAAAAGTCTATGGCACTGGAAAACTAGTTCAAAACGACACAGTTGCTGTTTTCATGTGCAATTCAAAAAGTTTTTGAGGAAAGTTTGGCACAAAAAGGACACGTTGTTCTCACTATCACAAATATCATAAGTTTTGAACACAGCTTGAAATGTATCTGTTCACGGTTTGATCACTTTTGTTTGTGGAAGCTGAAATGAAAACGATTGTGTTAATAATAATGTAGTTAGTTTTGCAATTAAAATAATTGTAATTTAAAAGAAAGAAATAAAAAAGAAATCGTCATAAATAAAGATATAAAAATTATATGAGAAAATAACCTTATTTTATTTCAATTACTTCAGATTGTCCAAATACGCGTATGTTAAATTGCGTTTAATCTTAAAATTTTGTTCCGAAAAAATCTATACTTGTATAAGATAGAACAGACGTTTTCTGGGTAAAGTTCAAGCAGTCTTTAAAACTCAGCCTAACAAAAACTGGCCTGTACAAAACGTTTTATCTCCACAATTTGAGTGCATCCATTTATAAACCGGCCTTTATATCTGACATAACACTATTAAACTCAAAACAATGAGTCACGAGTGCAAACTTACGAAATGTTACTAAAAAGGCTGATCTTGTTCATTGAAGTTGCTCGCCCACGAGCGAGTGGGTGATCCAGTCAATTTTGTTATCAATGAATACCTCTGCGAGCTTATTCTTTGTGAAATCGTGCGGCGTGGCGTTGCAATAGCAATCTTACGTTACAATTTTTTTTAAATTAAAATTTACGATTTATCTTTAGTACCTACCATACCTACCATACTATATAATTTTATTCTCATTAAAATCAAAACAAAATTAGTTCCGCTAAACGAGCCCCTAAAATTACTTTTAAATATGAATTTTGGGAGATAAACATTAAAATTTTATTTTAAGACTATCGACCGTTCGGAAAGTAGGTACATCTTATAATATTGCCAGAGACTCATTGAGGTATATTTAATACAGAATTACGAGTAGTAGGGTTTTATAAACGAAAGTTGAAATTTAACAGGAAACACTGGCGACGCCAAAGCGATTTCATACAGAAAATAACCCCCAGATCTTGCAATTTAGATTTAATACCTTATATTGTTGTTAACCTTCGAGTTTTGAGTTAAGTAAGCTTTTTGTTTATTTGTACGTGATTTGAGTGGTTAATTGGTTGTAGTTATTTACATTTGAGGATTCATTTCTCTAATTAGGGAAATACGTTTGTTTATCTTAGGCAATCATGTATTTGTATATTGCAAATTTTTAATCATTGTATAACTTTAGTACCTATTTTATTTAAATTAGAAAAAATATATAAGTGAGTTAAGTATGTCTAGTTCTAAAAAACACAACATGTACTATTTTTCGTTATTTCTATCACTAGTGATTAAAAATATCAAAACAAAGTACATAAAGTGCTATTTCACGCCATGTGAATATTTCGAACATAAGTATTATACGGTAGGTTTATACAGCAAAGCCACAACGCATACATCTGTTCCCCTGTTGACTCTAGGGTATCGTAGGGTAGAGTAGTAAAACCAATGACTCATTCCAACTGCATACTGCAATGACGTTAGCTGGTATTTTTTGTTAACTGGTTGCAAAATAGTGTTTAAATTAATACTTACATCATGTGAATATAACATTATAATGTATATGATTAATCAATTAATAATAATATCTCTTTCGAGTTAAGCTGTGATACGATTAAATTAAATATCAGAGTATCTCGAATAAAGGAAGATAAGAAGGAGAGCTTGTCTGCATAAAACACGTTAAAACTTATGTATACTTATATTTTTGACACAAAATATTTATAGGCAATTTGCCCCAGGAAAATTCTTAAATATTGTTTAGTATAAAAGATTATAATCAGATTTTATCATAATTTCTTCAGATTTTTAAATTAATATTATTTCTGAAACAAACTTTAATCCAACTTGTCTATGGTAGACTTGAAAAGATAAATAGCGTGACTTAACAAAATATAAATTAAGACAAAGACCCTAATCTATGACATTAATGAGCATTTAAAATATGCATTACCAAAATATCCTTGTTCAGCTATCAACACATGATCGCAACGTGTAAGACCGGTCGATCGATAACAGTTTTAAAACGAGGGTAGGCCCCCTAAACTGCGATATGGTCTAGAATAGGGGCATTGTTTGGAGTGAGTCAGATTTCAATTAATATGGAAATTAGACTATACTTTAGGTTTATGTTAAAAAAAAATACATTTTTAGCTACTGTATTTAATTAATTTTACCAATTATTGTAGTGGACCACTACAATAATAAAATTCTAAAAACTGAAACCTGAACTATACGTGGAGCAAATATTTTTAAAATATAAACAATAGTAAAAAAAGAGAGTTTTGCCCAGTAGCTTTAAAAGCTTTCTTTTTATTATTTAAGCTCAATCAGATGTTTAGACATATAGATTTAAAGAAAAAAAAAAAAATTAAACATTGATGATTTTATTTTTATGATTTATTCTGTATGTGTCTGATGACACATTCAGAATACAAAATTATGAACTATATTTCCTTTAAATTAAAAAAAATACATTCGACTCATAAGCTTTACCTATTTAATATTGAAAGGCGTTGGATATTGACAATATCTATATACCTATTAATAAATTTAAAATCGTGCTTATATCGTGTAGAATCATTTAGAAAGTCGTGTTATGTTTACATACAACGTTAACGGAAACGTCCGGATGTTTGTTTTGATCAACTGATCCGTGGCGTATCTACTTAATGTATTGGATTGTCTTTGTTAGCAGTAAACACTTAACGTTATTGATTTATAATTAGCAATTATCTTAGTAAATGGTACCTATACTACAATGTTATTAAATTAATACTTGAGGCTTCAAATATATACTGATATCTGTCTACTTATTAGCTTAGAATAATTGAAAGAAGATATATTTGTGAATAAAAAACCTAATTTTTGAGTTATTCTAGTGTTTTATTAGATGTGCGATAAATCTATAATCTTTATAAGATAGATAGGAATTTTCGTTGTTATGAAATTATTGAATAAATAAAAAGAAAAACAAAAGTGAAATATATTATAAGTTCAAATAATAAGGTAATATTAATAAATAAAAAATAATAAACTGAACAGTCACCTTGAAAAATTGATATAAAATAATGTTTACTCCTTATCGTTCCTTTCACGAAGAAAATTCACACGCGAAGTGATAAGAGTAACACGTGATTGCTTTTACCGCCACAATACACAAAATGTTTACAAAATTCGTTGTAAAACAAGGTCACTTCACTAATTCTTTTGGGAAATTTGAAATGTTCGATTCGTTTCCAACCAGCGCGGTTCCAAACGGGCGTAACACGTCCTTACTCGACGAGGGCCGTCCCCAGACTGACGGGAGTGGCGACCAAAGGCCGGGACTCCCTCACAGGGTGCTTATTTTGCCTCTTTGTTGTCCCAAAGAGGGGTAAGTTATTACGGTTTTGCGATAACATAATAGAATGGTGCACTAAATAATCGAAAGGATAACACTTTTTATGGATAATATATTGAATTTACCATACATAAAGTTCGAACGGTGAAACGTGGATTTTGTGTTTTTGCGATTTACGTCGATTTTGTATTCGGGTCCCGAGGCACGTCTTTGTCCCATCGTTTCCTCGCCAAACAAGTGCGTAAGCATCCTCAAATGTTATGAACGATAGGGTTTGTATGTAGTTACATCATTTACTATCCAATAATATTATATTTAAGAAGGTGAAAGTTTGTTGTGTATGTATTTGTGCGCTCACTGGAAAAATGTACCCCAGCGTCATAAAGCTTATTAACGTGAAAGTTTGTACTGATGTTTGATACTCTTTCACGCCTAAACGACTAAGCCGACTAGGCTGAAAATGTGTATTAATGTAGCTTAGACTGAAATAAAACGCAGTAGGTATTATTTAGCGAATAAATCCTCTCGACGAAGCTAGTAGTTATTTTATAGGAGAACCATTACCATTATTGCACTCCTCCATTTTTTAACCCCCGACGCAAAAACGACGGGGTGTTATAAGTTTGACGTGTCTGTCTGTCTGTCTGTCTGTCTGTCTGTCTGTCTGTGTGTGTGTGTATGTGTCTGTCTGTGGCATCGTAGCTCCCAAACGGATGAACGGATTTTGATTTTGTTTTTTTTGTTTGAAAGTAGAGTTAGTCGAGAGTGTTCTTAGCCATGTTTGGTGGAAATCGGTCCAAGATGGCCGCCGCTACAAAATGGCGGATTACTTTTTTCTTCCACGACCCCCTCAATATGGGTATCAAATGAAAGGGCTTAACGAGTAGATTACAGACCCTTATATAAAATTTAAAATCCAAGATGGCCGCCATACAAAAAATGGTGAAATACGTATTGCGTTGGGGGTTTTTAAATTTTTAATTTAATTCACTTGTATTCTTTCTCCAGGTATAGGTCAACTAGTAGAAAATGCTACTTTAGCCTAGCGTTGTGCTGAATAATAAAATAAATAAATAAACATCAGCTGATTCAACTTCAAGCTCTAAATAAATTTATTCAAATAAGCTGAAATGGAGTATTACTATTACAAGTCAATGTTTATTTATTATTTTATATTATTAATTACTTTAACTTACCTTTTATTATGTACTAGCTTATGCTCGCGGCTTTGCCCGCGTGGCAAAATCCTTTCTTAGCGGATGTTCGCCTTAAAACCTACCTGTATGCCAAATTTCAACTCAATCCGTCCAGCGGTTTGGGCTGTACGTTGATAGTCACTCGTTCCTTTTATATATTTAGATACCTATGTATTAACTTGACTCCTACCTCAAGGATTGGACCCTAACCGCCACCCAGATAAAGGAGTGGAAAGAGAGAAGGGAGGCCTTTGCCCTGCAGTGGGACAGTATAGGCTAATAATAAAAAAATAATAAAAATAAATAATGTTAATAATAATGTTAACTTAAGCTAAATTTAAGTGAACCCCTTTAACTATTATAACTTATATAGCACCTCATATAAGCCTCATATGAGCTAAAGTTCTCATACTTGAGTGTATACAGCAGGTAGTGTTTAATAATGTAAGGTTTCAGCGAGGTTGTTACTCCATTGCTCCATTTTACAACGTGGGAAACGCCAATAAACGAGCTATGCTTACAGTTTGACCTACATTGGGGAAATACCAAATCCTTACATAATTGTGGTATTTTGACTGGTTTATTCTGATTAAGCGTCGATACAAAACGAATGTGTAATTTTTATTTTATGCTGCCAGCGTTCGACCATTAGGATGTAGCGACGTTTGAACAAAATACTGGTGAAATCAGTCCTGACCTTTGAGTATTGAGTATTGAACCACTAAAGGAGACGACCCGGGTACTAATTTCTTTGCAAAAATGTTTGCCAGTTTTTGCGAGCGTAGAGGCAGCGCATAACAATAATTAGGTATACCACATTAATACATTTTTGATATCATTACAAAATTATCAAACACTGGCATGAAATATACACGCAAGTACATAAAGGGATAACCTGTATTGTTACAACTAGTTTTATGCCCGGTGGTCTATTTTTTTTTGGGCGGGTGGGGGTCGCCTGACAGTAACGTATCCAGTTGGATGTCTAATCAAAATCCTACGTATTATATTGTATTGTCCTACTCTTTAGGTTCAAACACTCCATGCAAAGCCGGTTGCCTGGAAGAGATCGCTCAAAGCGATAAGGCCGCCTATTGTAGACCTTTATATAGAATAGAATATTGCTTTATTGCAAACCAAAAATATACAAAAGAACTTATTACTATAATATGTTATGAAGTAGGTTAACAATCGGCGGTCTTATCGCACTAGGCAATTTCTTACAGACAACCTGGGAATGGAAAAGGACAAAACATACTTTAACAGATGGTATATAGTTTAGTTTTAAGTATTTTTTTGTTATCGTTTGGTTGCAATAAAGATTATTGTATTGATATTGTATCCATCCAGGCTATGCTGTCAGCATTATGAATATAGTATCCGACAGTGGTTTTGAACACTTAGATTTTCTGTAGATTGGCATGTCGCACAGTGGATAGCAGAAGTCGTATTCTTTATTGTTGTGTTTTTATTAGATTTTAGCTAGAATAGAATAGAAAACTCTTTATTGCGCACCATAAATACAATAATATATGTAAGCTAGCTGTTGGTTTAGAAATGAGTTTTGTACTGTAACGCACAAACTAAGTAACGTAAATAACAAAGTCAATATGTAATTAAATATTCGTAAAACCACTGATAACTTGTAGTATAGTTATAAAAGTCCAAACTAAACAGCCCATGAATGAGTACACAATTAGATCACAGCTGTGCAATGCGACATATCGTTTATTTTTAGTAAGCAAACCCCCGCTACGAACACATGCTCACTATCTCATTATACTGTTTTAATTACTGGTTGATATACTGTGTCGAAATGAAACTATTATGTGTACACTTAAACATAATATAAATTACATAAAAATTAAAGCTACTCCATACATCTTTGTAAATAAACGACATAATAACGACATAAACC
Source organism: Hemithea aestivaria (assembly GCA_947507615.1). Taxonomy (NCBI): domain Eukaryota; kingdom Metazoa; phylum Arthropoda; class Insecta; order Lepidoptera; family Geometridae; genus Hemithea; species Hemithea aestivaria. The sequence goes on from OX382331.1 coordinate 16,032,368, forward strand.
GCATTGAAATTAAAAAAGAAACAAGTGAAATTAAAAAAAAATATTTAAAAACAAGCTTTTATTATTATTACCATCTAGCACCATAAAGTACTCGTCAAGAGGAATCAAATGAGCCCAAACTTGATGGGGATATCTCGTTTAGTCACGGAGTTCCTAAAGCCACCTTCCCGCTCCATCATCAGATCAGCTCCATGTCATAATAATATTGCATTGTCAGCCGATTTATGCATGCATGTAAAATTTCAACTCAATCGAATACCGGGAAGTGGGTCAAATTGTTGTCTGTCTGTCTGTAATCAAGATTTGATTACAGACAGACAGACAACAGACAGGTAAACAAAAGGGTAAGGTAAACAGGTAAAAAAGTAAACAAAAGCTTGTAATAAATATTTAACCCTGTCCATATCTATTAAACAAGTGTAATTAAAAATATAATACATACCGAGCTTTCATTATAATATGGCGAGAAGCACATTTTATATCTAAAATTGAATTTCGATAAATTCGAATTGGTCTACCTAGAAAGCTTAGAGGTACCTTTTGAAACAAAAAAGAAGTTTTCTTTTTGAATGGCTACATACGTAATTTAGTAATCTGTGAAAATATCTACATAAAATAGAGAATAAACGAATTGTGAACATGCCTGAATTGAAATTTTGAAATGCTTTAACGTTTACAAAATTAGCTCCCAGTCAATTTATCATTTTGATGAAATTCATTGATATCAAAAAAAAAACTTTTTTTTTTTTTTTATGTGATGAAGTAGAAGACGAGCAAGACGCTCTCCTGATGTTAAGAGATAACGGCTGCCCATAATCAGTACAGTGTTACCTAGGATTTCACAATTATGTGAAAATCTAGGAGCACTGCACCAACGCTTCTTACTCAAGAGTCATAAGATGTTAAGACTCTTTAGCCCAGTAATTACACTAGCTACAGTGCCCTCCTACCGGAGCACAGTAATGTTTGCACATTACTGCTCAGGCGGTAGAATAACTGGCACTGTTGGGGTACCCACCTAGACGACCTCCTGCAAAGGAAGTCTGCCCCTGGTGAAAACTCTAAGTTTTAAAAACATCGTAACAAATAAAAATCTAAAACCAAAAAGCCAGTACAAAATTACGAAAATGTAAAGTGTCTACGCATTATTTATCCCCAGGGATCGGCCTTCAATCGGCCCTGTCTAGACGATTTCCTATATTTATAGATTTTCTTGTTATAGTGCATCTATTTGCATCAGTAATACCACCTAGCTAGGTACTTTAATAGATTGGCCATTTTAGGGTTCCGTACAGTCCATACTTCTGCAAACGGAACGTAAAAAAAAATTACATCATAAATATTATACCTTGAACTTTTTTTAGTAGTCTTCTTATTTTCGAGTCGAAACGGTTTTTTTTTCTACTATTGCTGCTTGGCCCAGTATGCTCTGCCATTGGCCTCAGCGAGATCCTGCATTATGCAAATGACAGGGAAGGCGCTAATACGTGCCTTTTTTGTTGGTTTGGCTCTAAAAAAGACGTTTTTTGTGTTTTTTAGTCATTTCGTGGTCATCAATCTGCTTTACCGACTAAACTGTCCTTGCAGACTGTCCAGTGTCCAGGGTGCGCTGGAGATATAGGATGACTTACAGGTTAAGGGGATGACAATAAGGTGCAAGGAAGTTATGGGCCCAATTATTGTCAATGCCACCAGCCCAATGGTCAGACGATATTGTGAAATATATCGGAGGGAACTGGATGACACTCGCACAGGATCGGAAGGTGTGGCGTGAACATGAGGAGGCCTATACGCAGCTGTGGGTGGATACGGGCTGAGTAGATAGATTGTCAAATCGTCTGATACATTTTTTTTATTCGAGACTTGACATGAACATACATACATACATTATACACATATTATCGGTTAGCAACACAGCCTATACGTTGTTTAATTGACGTGTTTGACTCTAATAAAATGAATACAATTCTAATTTGACTCACAAAAATATCTCAGAAACATCATCCTAGCCGTCCGTTCTCCCTTTCACTACAAATTAATATCTGTAATATAACAATATTTTTGATAAATATCTCCGATAAACATCCAGACTGTATTTTAACCATAAATTGTCTGGCGGTGCGGGATATTGACGGTCTAATAAAAATATTGGACGTACCTACAACGTAGTATGTCTTACATGAAAGCATTGTTAGGGGGTTACCATAAAACAGCATTGTAATGGATATCAACTTTTAGCAAGTGAAATTAAAAAAACCTTTTAAAAACAAGCTTTTATTATTATTACCATTTAGCACCAAAGTAATCAAGACCAATCAAATGAGCCCAAACTCGTTGGTTGCGTCGTTTAATTACGACGTTCCCATTGCCACCTTCGAGCCTGATGATGGATCATCAGATCAGCTCGATGTCATAATATTGCATTGTCATCCGATTTATACATACAAAATTCCAGCTCGATAGGAAACTCAGAATTGGATCAAATTAAACTTGCGAGATTTGGTTACAGACAATATACCTACAGATAAAAGCTTAGAAAATTTATGTCATTGTAATAACATTGTACGAACATTCAGTACACGAATGTGTTATTACAGTGATAATTAAAATTACTTACCTTAAATGCAGAAAAAAAATACTCAAAAAAAATATCGTTAAAATATTTCATACTTATATTATAGAGATGAAAGTTTGTAAGAATGTACATTTTCCGTTTCTTTTACGCAAAACCACTGAACCGATTGCATCAATACACTGTGTGTTGACAACTGGATACACCAGTAGTTAGCAGGGCTATTCACTTATTGCGTCAGAGAATCGAACCAAAGACCGTGAAATGACGAGTTTAGTCGTATCGACTCAATAAGTCATTTCATAAATTTTGGACAATTCGATTTTTGGTTCGGTTCTCTGACAAATAAGCCCTGCTGAAAGAATTTGTAACGTTGTGTTGCGCTGTGACCAACCGTAGCCTCAGCCTTTCAGCCTTTAGCAATCCCTATGAGTTTCTTACTCGTTCTTCTCATAGAGGTGCCTTGCGAATGAGCGGTAGAATATTAAAATAAAATGTAAAATTGACTTGCAAAAGTGCTCCATTATAGCCTATTTGAATAAATAAATTTTGAGTTTGAGTAGTGCTCAGGTTTATAGTCAAACTCGTAGTATTCCCCTCGCTAACATTAAAGACTGCTCTTTCAATAAAAAATCACCACCGCAGCAGTATATTTTCACCTGACAGGTAAATAAGAGCGGATATCAATTTGTTTCTAAACTGAATAAAACTTATGATCAGAATAGTATAGAAAACTCTTTATTGTTCACCAGAATAAGCTGAAAAAAGAGAATACACAGTCAGTCAGTTACTGTTGTTACTTCAAAGTTTATAGTGATTAGTCATTAGGAACATTTCAACGAAAAGGTTTTCTCAAGAGTACTGATTTTCTTCAGACTTTCGTTACCTTTAAACAAAGTCGTTGGGCACAACTAGTTTTACGTGAAGTGCATTTTATTCGTGTAATAGTTTTTATCAATTTTTCCAACGTATTTTAAATAAAAGCTCCTTGCTTTAAAAATAACTTTTTTTTAAATTAATAAGTATTTCAAAATTAAATAAGAAGTAAACATTGCAAACTTCAGCAACTCTATAACAACAAATAATAAAACTACATAAAAAATAATTGCAAAACCTCTCGCGTCTAGACGAATAAACTGTTAAAAGTAAAAATATTTATATTATCAGATGCTCCAAACCACAAGCATGTTCTTTTGCCGCAAAATGAAAAAAATACTCATTATTGCATAGGTATCGCACCCGGCCATTGCCCGTCTGCCTCATATAATAGACATCCTAGGGTACCTAGCTGCTATAGAAAACGTAGGGCTGCCTATAGCCACCCTTTCTTCACTAGCTACGCCACTGTTTAACTTGCTGAAAGTTACGTAGGTACTTAGGTGCCCTTTGTTTTTCGCGGAAAATTTGCAGTTTACATTATCATTTTCACTGCCTCTATTTCAAAATTAAGTAAGCACATTTATAATTTAGTTTTATTTTTGTTTTAGCCAGCTGTGGAACAGTACAACAAAAAAATATAATTTCCAATGTTTATCATAAAATATAATATTTAATATTTTAAATAAAAAAAATTTGAAGATTTTTTTTAATTTTACAATGTCGTTATCATTAATAGCCCAGTCAATGAGTGCCAAAAAAGGGTATGTGGATCGAAAAGTCGAAAGCAGAAAAACTAACTTAGTAACTTTGTTTGGACTAGTTAGGAGATAAACATACTAAAAGTCCCCACTCCTCTGAGGTGAGCTCGAGGGGGGGGAGGCCGAAGAAGGTCCCATTTTTAGGTATTTTGCTTATATGTCAAAAACTGTGCGTTGTACGATATTTTGTTGTACGACATTATTAAACCTCATAAAATTTTCTACAAGTTCGGCCTTGACACTTTTCATCTATCTCCAATCGTTGTCCAGCTATGAGCTTCCAAACATGGTCTATTTTGAAGACGCTTAAATAAGTTTTCCATACAAAGTCAGTAAAAAAATCTTACAAATAAAATTTGACCGACTTCTGGTTATCGTATCATAATAAAACTTTGTAAATGTCTAGAAATCTGATGGCAGTTTAATAATCTGGTACCACTGAGCTGATTTGATGATGGAGCCAGGAGGTGTCTAATGAAACTCTTCAATGGCTATTAGTAAACCCGTCGAGTTTGGGCACATTACATTCGAATCGATGAGACTTTTTCATAACACTTGCTGTCGAGAGTCTGATAATGGACCAGGAGGTGCCTACGTCTCATCAATCCAAATGTAATGAGCCTAAACTCGCTGGTTTTACTAATAGCCTTTGAAGAGTTTCATTAGACACCTTCGGGCTTCATCATCAGATCAGCTCAGTAGTACCAGATTATTAAACTGTCATCAGATTTCTAGACATTTGGAAAGTTTTATTATGATACGACAACCAGAAGTCGGTCAAATTTTATTTGTAAGATTTTTTTACTGACTTTGTATGGAAAACTTATTTAAGCGTCTTCAAAATAGACCATGTTTGGAAGCTCATAGCTGGACAACAATTGGAGATAGATGAAAAGTGTCAAGGCCGAACTTGTAGAAAATTTTATGAGGTTTAATAATGTAGTACAATAAAATATCGTACAACGCACAGTTTTTGACATATAAGCAAAAAGCCTAAAAATGGGACCTTCTTCGGCCTCCCCCCCCCCTCGGGCTTACCTCGGAGGGGTGGGGACTTTTAGTATGTTTATCTTCTAACTAGTCCGAACAAAGTCACTAAGTTAGTTTTTCTGCTTTCGACTTTTCGATCCACATAATTTCTTCTTTTACTGGACTATAACGTTTCAATAAATGTTATTACTTATATGCCTGGAAGATAGAGAAATTCATTATTTTTAGTTTCCTTTTCATGACAATAAGAGGTTTTAACGTCTCGCATACATTTTAAATTTTTAATTATGCATCCTTTAGCATAGCGTAAATGACCATTTTTAGGGTTCCGTACCTCAAAAGGAAAAAACGGAACCCTTATAGGATCACTTTGTTGTCCGTCCGTCCGTCCGTCCGTCCGTCTGTCTGTCAAGACCCTTTTTCTCAGGAACGCGTGGAGGTAACAAGCTGAAATTTATAGGAAATACTAAGGTTCATTGCTTCTTAGAGCTGTGAAAAATTCAAACTTCTAGGCCAACGCAATCAAAAGATATAGTCGAATATGTCGCAAATTTCAGCAAATTTTCGTCATTACCAAATAAATCAAAACCTACGGGGCACTTCCCGTGAATTCAGAATCTTGAAATTTGGCACGAAGCAACTCCTTAGAGCACAAATAAAGGAAAAATTGCGAAAACTATAAATTTTTAATTTCATCATATGAAAAAAATATTTTGAATAATTTTATACTTACTACCTCTTTTCTCATGAACGCGTGCAGGTATTAAACTGAAATTCATATCAAATACTAAGGCCTATAATACCTTTAAACTGTAATAAAATAAAACCTCTATCTCAACGCATTCAAAAGAAACAGCAATTTTAGCCGAAATTTTAAACATGCAACTACTCTCAAAAAACCAAAACCTACAGGGTACTTGCCGTGAACGTAGAATCTTGAAATTTGGTAAAAAGCAATTCCTTAGAGCACAGATAAAGGAAAAATTCCGAAAATTGTACATTTTTAGTTACATCATATAAAAAAATATTTTTAATAATTTCATACTTATTACCTTATTTCTCATGAACGCGTGCAGGTATTAAACTGAAATTCATATCAAATACTAAAGTCTATAATACCTTTAAACTGTAATAAAATCAAACCTCTATCTCAACGCATTCAAAAGAAACAGCAATTTTAGCCGAAATTTTAAACACGCAACTACTCTCAAAAAACCAAAACCTACAGGGTACTTGCCGTGAACGTAGAATCTTGAAATTTGGTAAAAAGCAATTCCTTAGAGCACAGATAAAGGGAAAATTCCGAAAATTGTACATTTTTAGTTACATCATATAAAAATATTTTTAATAATTTCATACTTACTACCTTATTTCTCATGAACGCGTGCAGTTCAAAAGAAACAGCAATTTTAGCCGTATTTTTTAACTCGCGACTACTCTCAAGGGAATCAAAACCTACAGGGTACTTGCCGTTAACTCAGAATCTTGAAATTTGGTTCGCAGCAACGTTTTAAATCACAGGCACAGGAAAAATTGCGAAAACTGTAAATTTTTAGTTTCATCATATAAAAAATATTTTTAATAATTTTGTATTTACTATCCCTTTCCTCAAAAACGCGTACAGGTATTAAATTGAAATTCATACCAAATACTCAGCTTTATAATAACTTTAAGCTGTAAAAAAATTAAACATCTATGTCAACGAAATCAAAAGAAACAGCAATTTTAGCCGCATATTTTCAAACTCGCAAGTACTCGCAAGGGAATCTAACCTACAGTATATAATATTATACCCACTTTTCCTTAGGGTTCCGTAGAATGCCGTAGGTTTATACGGAACCCTCGGTGCTCGAGTCCTACTCGTACTTGACCGTTTTATTTATTATGGACGTCAAAATCTTTAGAATACCTATTGCAATTCAATAGAATACCTATCTCTTATAGACGGATGGTATCCAGGGCTACCCTTTATAGAGTGCTAGCATTCTTTTAGTCTAGACTAGACGCAAATGCGGTAGTAATTAAATTAAACTCTGATTAAGGTATAATTGAATTCATTTAGAAGTCTGAGTCGTGATGTCTGGAGCCTGAAATCCTGAGAGAACTTTTCTTTTACATTTGACAAAAAATTGAAACAATACAACACTTTGTTCAAAGCATAAGTTTTAATTGACTTAAAACTAAATTAAACTACTATTAAGGACCACAATGGACAATATTATCATAAAAAGCGATGTCTTTTTTAAAAGCCGGCTTTGGGTTAATCCATATTTCCGGCAGGAATTCTGAGGCCCTGGGTTCGAATCTCAAACACAAATTCTAAGGTCCGAAAGTACGATAGAGTCTTGAAAAATAGCCATTATTAAAATAAATAAAAAAACACTTGCAAAAGTTGTAGAAAGTGCACTTTTTCAAAAGTGCACTTTCTACAAAATGTACACTCCTCAAATGAGCCTATTACATTTTCTCAAAACGCGCACTAGCCCAATATATACTGGGTATATATTGGGTTTAAGACATATTTATTTATTTTAAAATTTTGTAATTCTTGACATTGGCTTTTCCTTTATATAAATATTTTATTTATTATGAATTGAATTATCTTGAATATGATTTTTTATCGAAATAAATGCTTTGAATTGAATTGAATATACACTAAAAAAGTTTTTCCGTAGATGAAGATCTTAAGATAGAATCGTTACAGTATCATATTTAAATAAATACACTTTGTGTTTGGACCTTTAGAGTACCTTTAAAGTAAGGTTTCATACTCAAATTGGATCAAGTAAAGCACGCTCTAACTTAGTCCAGTCCAATTGTGAGAATGTAAACTTAAAGTATCAAATGCGATTTGTGAAATGTGGAGTCGGGTTCGCTCTTCCCACGGTAACGCTGAAAATACGTTCACACTGAGCACTAGGAAGTGCATTTTATTGAAATAAATACAGATACAATAGAATATAGAATTAAATACCTTGAGAAAGTGTATTTAACTCATTTAACTCTAAATATATAAAACGTGACTGATTGACTGACTGATCTATCAACGCATAGCCCATAACGCTGAATGATTGGGATGAAATTGGACTGAAATTCAATGTATTATGCGGCTAGAATTATTATATCTCCAAATATGTTATTTTCTGGTGTGATTTTAGGTAATGTCTACGAATAAATTCGTAGGGCAATGTGGAAAATTTGAGTTGTATAATTAACTCAAAATTTAGCGAGAGATTTATTTTCAGAAGTTTTATAAGTTGGTATGTTTATGGATTGGAGTTGGTATTTCTAAATCCCATGCGATGTCCTAGTGTTTATTCTGTTTGATAAAGGTGACGAAGACACTGATCAAAACCATTTTCGTCACCACCCTCTCATAAATCCCATTATTTTTCATCCGATCCCAAGCGTTATGATATTCAAACCGGTCCTTAACAAAACACCATGGAACGTGGAGACGGTACCCCATGAAAAAGGAGCCATAAAAACTCCATAAAATTTACATTACTATCCATCCGGGCACGAAACTTGCAGTTGCCCTGTCAAAGGTTAAAAATGTCCACATAAATTATGAAAAGATGGTGAAAATTTCGATAAATCGCTGAATCGCAGGCCTAAAGGTTATGGGTTAAACAAAGGATATTCGGGATTTCATGTTATTTAGAATCACGTAAAAATTACCTTAAAAAATCTGATTTTTTATTTTATTTATCTACTCGTACTAAAATGAGTATGGGTTACGTTTAGCGATACAACATGGGAATCTTCGAGGCAAGAAATGATGCCTAGAAAAGCAGATATTCTTACCTGATGTCCTAGCATAGATACATTCCTACCTAATATTATTATGATATCTGTGTAAAGTAACAAGACAAGATTTTTCCAAAAGTGAGTGGCCAAAGAAATTTATTGCATTACTCAAACTAATCTCGGAACGTCAACTTCATTGTTGTATTTCGACGCATATATAAACATAAAAAATATGCCTCTAAATATTACTTGAATTTTTTTTCGTTGAACTGAAAAGATCAACAATCAATTTAGATCTTCAAGATAATCTATATACCCCTATTTTATTATACAAATAAACTGTGTACATAAGTGGGTGTCCTGTAATCGCACTTTAATAGCCAATACGTATAAAACAGAGTTTTTACTGCGGCAACACGAATACACTTTCAGTTTAAAGCGAAAAAGCGTACAAAATTGCTTTTTCATTGGCCGCGAACCAATTTCCCTGTTAATGTTGTGAATATAAATCGTTGTTTTGTTTATGGAAACATTGATCGGGGAATATGAGAGGAAACTATGTTTATAATAACAATATTAAATATGCTAAACAACAATATTCTACTTATAGACATTAATATTAAAACTTGTTTTCTATCTAATGGCACCGTCATGACGAAATTGTGGACAATATATAAAATAATTGGGGGTTATCTTACTTATACTTGTATTAGGCAAATATTGATGTTAACCCGCTCCGGCGAAGGAGTCCTATACCCCATATTATTCTCACTAGTAATTTATGTAATTTGTAATGCCTTAACTGAATAAAAAATTTAATAATTATTTATTAATATACTACATATTATTATATCATCAATCAATGCAACACCGTGAATAAAATAAAATCCATAAAATCCATATACTGTCAGAGTCAAATCACAATCTGTAGGTATAACAGATAAAGAGAAGAAAAAAAATAATGTATCGCCAATCGGTAATTTTCCACAATTTTCAGTAAAGCCAGAGCCTCCTTGACGGACATCTCATCTGCAATGATAAACATTCCGTCGACATTATCACTAGTGTTGTACATTACCACTGTGCACACTTCGTAGCGCGTAGCAGTAAATTGATATTCCTAGAAAATTACACTATTTCTATAATCCCCCGGAACTCCAGCTATCTCTGTGCCATATTTTAGCTAAACCTATGACCATGGTAACCGTTCACGATCAAGTCTGTCTCTAAACTCTAATGGCTCCACTTCATTACCGCCGATGCTCGTTATTCGTGTGTCCGTCTATATACGGCACGTACATCGTGCAAGCATCCACATTATCGGCGGTATACGTGAGGGTATCACTTTGTTGATCGTCCACCGTACAAGATGGATGTGGAGTGTGTTGCTGCTGCGACAATTTATTTAATAGCGGTATACATATACAACCACTATGTAAATGTGGTTCAACGAAAAGTTATAATAAGAAATGGAAAAGAAGATGATGGTGTTTGATGTATCTATAGAAAATAAGTTGCGGCTGTCAATAACTAATAAAGCGATATTTTGGATGTCTACTATTATTGGCTTATTGGTAAACGAGAAAAACAATATTAATGAATATTATTTTAATTAAGCCCTACCTTTTTTTTTTTTTTTTTTGACCCAGGAAAAATGCGTTACGCATCATCACCCCACGCCGGGGGGCGCGGGGCGGTATGTGGGACTCCCCCTCCAAAGATGGGAGCGGCGGGGATACCCACTAAAAAACCTGGGGGTGTCCTGCGGGACGCCATAATGCCGGGGCAACGGGTACGCCGAAGCATTCATCCGCGGCCCCGACGGCGTTTGGTCCTCACTGACAGGAGGACCCCTCCGCGGTGGGGTGAAGAGGAGTTTCACCCCACCCTCTCAAGGGGCGCGCGGAAACACCGCGCGCGCCACCTCGTGGGTCTGTGCTTGCGGCGACGAGTACCCCCGTACTCGCCGCCTAGACCCAGGAATTAAGACCTACCTGTTCCAACCTAAATTACTAAGCTATTTACCTCTAGATTAAAATATATATTTTTTGTTAAGGCTCTGTCATAATATTATCATGTTAAACTTTTCAGCGGGTAAAACCGGAAGCCAACATGCATGTTATTAAATTATTTTTAAATCATATCAAATGGCACCCCAAGTTGTTATGCCCGAGCCCAATTTGTAACGTACCGCTCCAAACTCGCCCAAATGAGTGACGAAAGGTTGCTATTGGCAACTATGCTCGCCTCACTACCCGGATATTTCATTACCTCCGTCTGAAGCAGATCTCTTGACGAAGGCTTGACAACCCTATCCTACAACACACACACAAAAACCAACCCTATACACAAAGCTATAGAGATCATTATTGATCGAGACAAAAATTTGAATGAGCCTGAAACTTTCAACGTTAAAACTTCACCCAAAGCGAAATTGAACTTTAATGACTACAACGCAAGGTTCAATTAAAGTAATGCCATGGATAGGTATCAGGTAGTATTAATGCGGAGGTTTGTTTTTGATGTGACCTCAATTATACAGGCGTTTAAAGGGAAACGTAGATTAATGGACCGAGAGTTTTGGGTCTAGTTGTGAGTGACAGTTTGGAGTATTCCACCCAGGGGATATTAAATTATTGTGACACCTATTGATTGGGTCCTTTGGGGCAACATGACCTTAAACTAAACACGTCAGGGGTAAACAAATAGGACTCATAAACGTACTAACAATATCCCATAGTCAGTGAAAGCCGAGGGATAAAGGAAATTGAATAAGGAATACGGATAAACGGTCGATGCAAGGTGCTACGTCATCTATCGCTATACATATATCACAACACAAAGCTTCCATTCACAGATGACATATTTCCTCTCAAATCAGTACGTAACGCCGAAGGTAATCATCTGGAAACTATTCTCTATTCAGAAGCTGAATTTTTACGCAAAAAATGTCCTAGGGATATCTCCGTTCAACAACCTGACCAGCTTAGAGTGAGCTCTCAAATTGTATCACCGTATGAGATTTGTCATTGAACACGATAGAGGATAGGGGGTGTGGGAGGTCATGAAAAACTGGCGAGTAAGGACAACAGCGGTGTGTTCGTTCAACCATTCTTTCCACGTGATTAGACGTGTCATTGGCAAGTCTTCGCGAAATTCAGATAAAGTAAAAAATAAAATCAAAAATAGGTTTCCAGCGCGCACGCAACGGAGATAAAATTCGCTGGAATGTTTCGTGACGAAGAAATATAATGAATTCAATGGCTTATTTGTTTTTGTGCGTAATTTGATTGGCGGTGTAATTTGTCGGTGTTTTATTCCGACAGTTTTATTTGGTTCGTTCATGCGAAATAAGCCTTAAAGAAATACAAATGAACTGAGCTGGAAAATAATACAGTTTCGTAAATCATTGAGAAATTGTTTTGTTAAAGTTTTCTAGCTTTCTTATGGGTCATAATTCTGAGCATATTTCTTCGTTCTTGGGCCAAGATTAAACGTCACAAGAATACTAAAAGCTAATGAAATTTCCGTTATTCGAGATAAATTTCAGCTGGGGTATGGAGCAGGCAGCAAGATTAACATGCTCGCCGTCGTCGGCAGGCCAGAACTAATGCCGGCTAGATGTCATTGTGGAAGATATTTTATAGGGGTACACGTTCTACGAATATTGTATTTTGAAAAGGCTCCAATAAAATTATAAAATGGTTATGATAAAAGTAATAAAATCTTGGAATTCAAATGCATTAAGAATGCTCATAATATAATTAATTAAAATATCTTACAAACAAAAACCCATAATCTTGAACTTATAAATACTTTTTATAAATCTTAATCTAGTTAACTATTATTATGGCGGGGGATAGGTGGCCAGAATACTGGCGGCATTGCCCCGCTGAAAACAATAATGATTTTTTGGACAAAATACAAGCTAGCATTGTGGTCACCTGACACCTCCCTGATTGAAATCTAGGTTTCTTTTTGAGAAGTAACTCAATTTTGGTACTTTACCGATTTGATTCTTACATAAACGTGTATCTTATCATCTATCTTAAGTAATCTCTTATGTCACATTCCAACTTTCTTTGTGATTGTTTACAGGAAATTTGCTATCAATAATATCTTAATAGGAAGTAAGCCAACAAATTTCTAATCTTTTAACTCTACCTTTAATCCATCACTGATATCTACATAATTTATACAACTAACAAACATTTCTCTACATTCAGGGCTTATATCAGTAAAAATGTTAACAATAGAAGAATCGAAGTTTACGAAAACTACTTTACGGGACTTTTTCTCTAAATCCTTCACACATGATAACAACCTAGAAGCAACTGTAAAGTCTAATTTTTTAACATTTGAGCCATCTATAATAACTTCACAGTTGTTGTTCTTTGTAAATAGTTTAAACAATACTTTTCTTATATGCTCTGCAGCGCAATACAGAACAGTATGTGACAATTTGATAACATATAAAGTTTTCTCACCGTAACTGACAACATTTACATCTAAATCAGGTCTCGCTTGCTTGTATATAAGGATACCAGCTTCCGCCAACACACCAGCAATTATACCAAATTCTAGACCAAAACATAAACTAACAGATATAGTAATAATCAATACAGAAAATTCTTTTTTACTTGTTCGCCACAATCTTAACACCATTGATATATTAATCATAGAATACATGGCTGATATAATTAAAGCTGCTAGGGATGTTTTAGGAATGTACGCAAATGAAGAGGTCAACAAAGTTAATGATAAAGCTACTAATATACATGTAAGAACTCCACCTAATGTAGTTTGTGCTCCTGACACGTGGTTCAACGTCGATCTACTAAATGCAGCAGTAATGGGTATACTTTTGCCTAAAGACCCGATTACATTACTAATACCTAGAACAAGTATTTCTTGGGATATGTCTGGTTGTCCTTCAGAAAACACTTTGCTCAAAACTACTGATTCAAGAACGGATATAAAAGGTATCACAATTGATTGAAATCCTAACACATCTACCATATCCACGAATGAATAAGTTTCATTGTTTACAACAGTTTGGAATGGTGGCAAACCGAATTCTGGCAATCCACCATTAATTTTACCAATCAAAGTCAAATGATCTTCCCCAAAATATTCTCTTGCGATATATGCTATCACCATTCCAATAATCACTACAATTGTATTTCTCGCTATAGATATAAGCCACTTTAATCTTTTCACGTTGAGGTTACAGCCTTCCCCTAATCTTTTCAAAAACACTAACACTAAAAATGTTAGAACCCCTAGAATTGTATCCCATATGTTGAAAGTGTTAATTTTTGTCACTAAACTGTACACCGAATCAGCAAAATAGTTTCCTGAACGCGCTTTTAAGCCAAGAAGTGGCACGAGTTGGGATGTGCTTATTTGCAGAGCTGCAGCAGTTGTGAATCCACTTATAACTGGTAATGATATAAATTCCACCAGGAATCCAAGTCGAAGAACAGCCATGATCACTATTAAAACTCCAGATAAAAATGCTGCCAGTATGGCAAAGTCAGCAGAATAATTAGAGACATATTTTGCTGTGATCGCTGATAAAATTGCGGTAGGTCCCACTGATAAGTCTTTGCAGCTTCCGAGGATAGCGTAGATTGCTCCTGCTGTTAGCGATGAATACAAGCCATATTCTGGCGGCAGACCAGCTATAACGGCGTAGGCAATACCTTGAGGTATCGCAGTCAATCCAACTGTTAACCCAGCAACGATATCCTGAATTAGAGCACCAACATTATACTTCGGGAACCACTCTATTATAGGCACTCTTCTTTTGAGAACTTTTCTATTGCACATTTTCCGAACATATCTCTTGCATCTCTTCCGTATTGGATTACGTAAAGGTGGCTCAGTGTTTGCGGACAACATTTCAGAGCGTTGACAAACAACTAACTTGTGAGCATAAAATTCGCACTGGGGCGATGGTTTTATCTATTTAAACTAAAGATTTAAGATAACTTCCAAATCTTGACAGATGTATCTGAATATCTGCAAGTAATTTTATCCACGTGATCCTTGACGTTAAGTATTTGGAAGTTGTTTTGTTAGGTTAGATAGGGGATCATATAGGGATAATCTAAGATAAGGAATAGAAAACAAATCACTCCACGCGAAAAAAGTGTACGACCTTGAAATTTAGGCAACATCTTGATTGACTTTTGTGAACTGGTATGAATACAAGATGAAATGTCATATTTATCTAGTTTTGCCATATTTTTCTAAAAAGCCAAACTTTAGGACATATTGAATGAAATATCAACAATACTCCACATTGATTAACTAGTTTAAAATTTTGAGGGTAAACTTATTTTGTTTAGTATAAAGTTCTTATCATTGCACACCAAGCTTTATCCCACGAACCTGCAAAAAGCGATAGGCTAGGGGCTGAGGTCCTAGGGATGAAAGCAGTGATCGAAGCGTCCGTGTTTTCGCATAATATGTGAGAATCACCGGTGAGAAAGAACGGTGGGTGCGTAGAGCTTAATTTTATGTTGGGACTGTTTATCTTTTCCATTTTCACCTTACAATAAAATTTGAGCTAGAGCGATGTAAAAGGAACTTCTACGTGAAAATTTGGTGGGGGCACCTAAGTTTCTAAAATTCTTATTGTTTCTATTAGAATCATTTTTGTTACAATATTCAAAGGTTTTTTTCTTTGTCCATGATTTCAAGTCAACTTTTCTTAGCTTACAAGTTAAAATTTCTTTACAGCCCAACATTTTTACATTAATCTCTAAGATGATAAATCATCCTCGGTCACCGATTCGTCTATGATTAAGCAACTGTGTTCAATACGCACTAAGTTGGGGTTGTTTAGTCATTTAGCCAATAAAGAAGTAATTATAGGGGACGGGAATGATCAATCATCATTATAGGCATTGAAAAGCTGACGGATAAAGTAGTTGGGAAAAATATTTAAATGAAAATGTTAATAGACGCCAATTTAATGAAGAAAGGTTCATAAATTGACTGGTTTAGTTAGTAGACCGAATTAAAACTTGAACAGAAAAAAAGTTACCTACACGACAACTAAATCAGTGGTTTTCAAAATATGGGTTAAATGTGTGATGGTCATAAGTTAGATAGCCATAAGCAGATTTTTAAAAATCTTAAACTGTATAATACTAATAATTATTATTCAACAACTTTCTTAAGTCCTTAAAAATAATTTTTTTTTATCATAAAATATATATATATATATATATATATATATATATATATATATATATATATATTTTATGATAAAATATATATATAGTAAAGTAGTTTTAAAGTATTTATCTAAACAAGAAATCATTACGCTTTATTAATAGTACTCGAAATACAAAGACCAGCTGTAATATCCCATGAAACTACATAAAAACTGATATCAACAACATCTTAATCCAACAATAAATGCATACCTCAAAATCTCGAGCCAATAATCTCGTATGAATCCGAATCCCATTTAACCCTACGAAGGGTCCCGAATTCCGGAGAAACTATGTCTGATATAGGGTAATTAATGCCCGCCAAGAATTAAGTCTCTCCAAAATCAATTGTGGTGGAAACGCTCAAGTTTTGGGGTACATAATGTAACAATGGGGTGACAAACACATTAATATGTACTTACATGGAAACTTGTTATGCTCGTGTAAGAGGGTTGTGGTTACCTGAAAGAGAAATAAGACATGCATTAGATTTTTGTTATAAGACGAATAAATTTATATTAATTATGTTTATGTAACTAGCTTGTGCTCGCGCTTTGTCAGCATTGAAAAATGTTTTTATATTATTCTTGGATATCTAAGTCCTGATATATAATATCCTTATGCCAAATTTCAACTCAATGCGTTCAGCGTTTTAAGCTGTGCATTAATATATCAGTCAATTCTGTATATTTTTCTATAATAAGGGATGATTAGAGCATTAATGAGTACCTTTTTCTAGTAAACCATTTAAGTTCATTTCTATACCTATCAATATAATTTATCAGTGTTAGTAGTGATATTTACCTATCTCAAAACGGGTAAAGTTTAAACACTCACGTAGCAAATAAAAAGCGTAGTCGTCATAATACAAAATTGGCTTTATCCAGAGATTTTTCTTTTAAGATAAGTAAAAACTATTTGAATTATTCATTAATTTGATTTCACATTGCGCGATCTTGTTCCTATTGCACGTAAAGTATGTAGTATTACATTTTGAAAGAAATAATGCCTTTGATATTTAGTTTCATTTGAAATTGCGCGCGAACTAGGATTGGTTTATGTATGTATTACAATGAATGTTATAAACACACCCAAATAATCGCATTTATAATATACGCATATTAACAGTCCTTAACAATGGACACAGTTTAGCGAACCCTTCAAACGCTGAGCAAAGCCCATAGCTCAAGCACGATTCATTAACCCGTCTGCAGCAGGACGGCATTAGGCCAATAATATCTGGAGAATTAATACATGTTTACCCGAATCGAATGCGCTGGGTTGGAAATACCCACAGGGTAGTGAAGGGTTACCGCGACATCGATTGTTAGTCGGAGACTTAGTTGGAAAATCTATAGATACAAACATGAGAGGTACCGTACCCGTATGTTACAGTTGAAAGTTTTTTATGTTAAAGACAGACATACAAGCAGATGATCAGTCTGATAGTGAGTGATTATTGTAGCCTATAGACTCAAACTCAAAATTAATTTATTCAAATAGGCTACATTGGAGCACTTTTGCAAGTCAGTTTTTCTATTTTAACACTCTACCGCTAGACGTTTACAATACTTACTCGTATATTGTCAACGAGTTCTCGGTCAAGTATTTCCTATACTCAGACATTGAAGAAGTATTTTGCGTTGTGTGATAGGTTTTTTTATTCAAGAGCCGAGCTCATTGTTTGCATGTTTATAAGCGCTTACATACTTTAGTAACTGGGAGAAATTTTCAAGCAAATCTTTATTCAGATAAAATTTCGGGATCTATAAAATAGACAGGTGTTCCTATCGTACAAAACAATCAAAGCTGGTATTGGTTCTTAACATTTTACAAACCACTTCAACTTCCATCAATAATCATAAATTCAAGAATGTAATTCGATTAGAACATGTTCTACGGTGACACCATAAAAATTGATCAACATGGGGGTGAGTTTATGGGAAATTTTATAGTTTACGATAAGGACGCATAAGATACCCGACACATGGCGTTGGTCGGTATAAAAATGGACGTCGTAAAATATTTTATCAATTTCTTATGTGCACTACAAAAAATCATATTATAAGTGTAAGAGATAAAACTATAATCAATGAAAAAGTAGCTCCTAAGTTCTGAAGAGTTCCTACTCTTCCTCCTTTCACGTAGGTTTATTAGTCAGTGCAAAACCATAGGGCAAAAGTAATTGATTTAAGAGAAATGATTGGTAGCCTAGTTTCTACATGTTCTACCAGCTTTTTTTTCTGTAAATTTAGCCATTACGGTAATATTATTTTACTTTTAATACCTAATTTATCAGTCTAAATGTGGATGAGAATAGTGAAAAAAAGGTGTAACCAACTGGCACACAGCACAAACTAAGGGAGATAATTCTATCGGTACGTCATCAGTTGCAGCAAAAGATTACAAGTTGACGAGGCATCACATGTTATTTTTATCCTTTTCCTTACATAAACAATCTCCAAATCCTGATCTGTCATTTTTAAACCACCTAATCTTAACCTTCAGACAAACATACATATATTCGACATATCTGTGATTGGATTAAATTTATTGTATTATCTATAAATAATCTTGCACTGCAACAACATGTCAAAGTTGTAATAACCAGCAATGAACAATCCAATCTTAGCAATTAGACCACTGGAGTGGTTAATCTTGGGTAAACACAGAAGTCAGTGAAATGCCACTTGTCACCATTCCGATAACGCACCGATATCGATCAGATACTAATACTAGAGCACTATGATCTGGAGCACGTACAACCAGTCCTTTAGAAGCCGTGCTTACAGCCACACGGCTCAAACATGACGTTTGTAAATACGAGTGGAGAAAATCGTTGCAATAATAGATTCAAGAAATGCATGAGCACAACGTTCAGCAAGAAGACACTAAAGAAAAGGCTGCCGATATTAGAATGGCTCCCCAAGTACCAAATGGCGTTCTTGATTCAAGACATTATAGCTGGAATAACTGTTGGACTGACGGCTATACCTCAAGGCATTGCTTACGCTGTCGTCGCTGGACTACCACCTGAACATGGACTGTACGCCTCCTTGACTTCAGGAGTCGTTTATGTTTTCTTCGGAAGCTGCTACAACGTGACAGTGGGACCTACAGCCATTCTAGCAGCAATGACGGCAAGATACGTAGCCAACTATTCGGTGGACTTCGCCATCCTAGCAGCTTTCTTATCTGGAGTGCTGATTCTGCTTATGGGTATACTCAACCTTGGATTTTTAGTTGAGTTTATTTCCATGCCAGTTATCAGCGGGTTCACTACTGCAGCAGCTCTACAGATAGCTTCGTCTCAGCTCAAATCTTTGTTCGGATTAAGCGGATCTTCAGGTGATTATTTTGCAGAATCTGTGTACAATTTCTTCAAAAATATCACTACAGCGAAGCTCTGGGAGCCAGTTTTAGGCTTCGGTACGATGGTGATCTTATTACTATTACAAAAGATGGGACAAGGATGTAAACGTACTGACGGAATCTTTAAGCAGATGCGATGGTTCATATCTCTATCTAGAAACGCGGTGGTAGTCGTGATTGGTATGATCATTGCATACGTTTTGAAAGTTACTCTAGACGCTGAGCCCTTAGCTATCATCGGGAACATTGGAGGTGGCCTTCCGAAATTTGATTGGCCACCATTTAGTACGACGATTGGAAATGAAACTTATACATTCGCAGACATGATGAAAGTACTCGGACCTCAGTCTGTGGTAATACCACTAGTAGCAATTCTTGAATCGGTGGCCATAGCAAAAGCTTTCGCTGACGGAGCAACAGTAGATGCTACTCAAGAGATGATTGCTCTAGGATTATGCAATATCATCGGATCCTTTGGCCAGAGTATGCCAATAACCGGCTCGTTCACCAGAACTGCACTCAATCACGTGTCCGGAGTGCAAACACCAGCCGGTGGAGTTACAAAGGTTCTTCTTATCATTGTAGCATTAACATTCTTGACTGGGACTTTTTACTACATCCCAAAAGCGTCACTTGCTGGCCTTATTATTATTGCAATGTTTTCTATGATAGATTACTCAATAATGGGAAGATTGTGGAAGAACAGTAAGAGAGAACTTTTTGTGTTATTAGTAACAATGGCAGTCTGTTTATTCTTCGGGTTGGAGTATGGTATTATGACAGGGATTGCAATCGAAGCAGCTATGCTTTTGTACAAGGTCTCAAGACCTCCAGTTGACGTTAATATAATGAAGAGTCAAAAGGCAGATCTGATGATAGTGCCCTTATCAGAGAGCGTATCGTATTGCGCTGCTGAACACGTCAGACGTTTAGTTCTGAAGGCGACTTTGCACACTTTATCTGAGACATTGATAATCATAGACGGGACAAATTTGAAGACCATGGACTTCACTGTAGCGTCAAACCTAATGTCAGTTGTGAAAGATTTAGAAAAGAAATCGAGGCAGATACTGTTTATGAATTTCAATTTGGATTTGAAGAATTTGTGTGTAGATATAGATGCGAAGAGTGAAGCTAAATTTGTTTATGCTGCAAATGCAATTGAGCTAATAGATTCAATTACAAAAGATGTATAAATGAATTGAACGTGGATAAAGATTCTTTTAATGCTGTGATATAATACAATATGTGATTGTAGAAGTGTCAAGATGCGATGTCAGCACTTGAAAGAGGACATCACAAATGATAAGAACAAGATCACGGGTTTCTGATAAAAAGATAAGATATGATATCGAGAAATATACATATGAAGATTATAATATATAGTTTACTATAAGGATGATTACCAATCATTATTATATTAAGAAATAATAAATATTGTAATAAAAATAATTAAGTTAATATTTTTACGCAATAGTAATAGTATAGGATAATCAGATAAATAAAATAATGATTATTATTTTTGGTGAGTTCATTTATTGATATTTCGTCTTAAAGAGTGAAAAACATATCGTATATTGTATGTCGATCACTTGCGCGTTGATCGACACACAAATCTAATAACATGCATCTACAAACACATCTACAAGCATTGCGCGATCACAACAATAAATTGGTAGCGAAAACACTTTTTATTAATAGATTTTTTAAACTATATAACTGTTAAAATTCGCTTTTAATAATTAAAAGACAGATCAATCAAGTTATGATATATTTAAATATTATATTAATACCCGTAGCGGGCGAGTCACGGTAAGTTTTTCGTGGATAACCGGTGAAATTTTAAAAATAACGTTTTAAAACAAGTTTTTATTATATTTACCATCTAGCATCATATTTATTATATTTACCATCTAGCATCAGTACTTGTTAAGAAAAATCAAATGAGCACAAAATCGATGAGGTTGCGTCGTTTAATTACGGTGTTCCTGGCCACCTTCCAGCTACATCATCAAATCAGCTCGATGTCATAAAAATATTGCATTGTCATCCGCTTTATACATGCATGCAAAATTTCTGCTCAATCGAAAACCGGGAAGTGGATCAAATTAAACATGCAAGATTTGATTACAGACAGACAGACAGACAGACAGACAGGTGAAAATAAATAAAAACTTGTAAAAAGACGCGGTTTAAGGACCCATCACTCAGCTCATAAAAATGAACTTAACAAAAACTACCAAAATTGCAACTGCATAATATCTTGACAGCAAAAAATCCTTAAACATTCAGTAGGGTTGCCAACTAAAATACCGTAACATTTTATGTTAAAACTGTCTGTGAAAGTATGTAATAACATGCTGTCTTTGTGCTTGATTGTGCTGATATTGTGGTTGGACATGGACCAAGAATGTCTATCTTAAATGAAAACATTCGTATTATCTGGAAGGGTTATATGATTAGGGATGTGCCCAAACCAAGTGAATTAAAAAATATAATTAAATTGACTTTAAACTCACTTTCAATATGCGCATATTTAATTCATTTCTGATGTGTAAAAGTATATTAGAGCAGTGATGTGTAGTTTTTGCAAAATTGGTTGAAATGAATATTTTTTCCGTCAAGAAGATTATAATAACAAAATTCTAGATATTCATATTTTTTGCTTAGTAAATCTTACCTCTTACTAATATTATAAATGTGAAAGTTAGGAGTAATAATGTATGGATGTCTGGATGTATGTTTGTCACTCTTACACGCCTAAACGGGTGGACCGATTGAGCTTAAATTTGGTATAGAGACAGCTTAGACCCTGGAATAACAGATCGGCTACAGGTAAAACTGCTGAGCGCAACTAGTTTATCATAAAACTGCTAAGATAAGAAGTAATGCACTAAAATTGCTTTTTTATCGAATATTTTACTGGTGTGGTGTTGTTTGTCCCCACACGAAAACTGATATTATAAAAAAGTATAATAATACTATCTTAGTTAATTTTTATTTTATACACTAACCAAAAAAAATATTTTTATTATATTCCTAAATTATTTTTGAAGTGAAAACTTCTTTAGCGGCGCTGAGCACTTTTTTGTATGGGTAAAAACTTTCAAACTCGCGTCAGGGTCACGTGATGCTGATCGAAAAAGCGTAAGATCGAGGGGAAGGGAGAGGAACTAGTATCTCCCACTCTTTCTACCGTGCCTGAGTGTGCTGCTCTGTTTAGGCGGCACAGGGGGCTTAGATTATATTTTATATTTATCTTATTAATATTATAAAAGCGAAAGTTTGTGTGTATGTGTGTGAGTGTGTGAGTGTGTGTGTGTTTATATTTTATATTTTTTTTATTAGACACTTAAATAGGTTCGAATCAAAACTGTTTGTTTCTTACTTCAGTTATCATAAACCAATTGTATCAGTTGTAAAAATTTGCGATGATGATTCTGATAATAACGATGGTGTAAAAGTCGTCGAAATTATGGATGGAAGTTGATTTTTATGAGAGATAAAATTTAATGTTATATATAAATAACGATATAATATTATAAATAACAACATATAAATTGTAATATTTGTGTACGATAGCGCAATAAATAAACATTGCATTCTTCCTCATAAATGATAGTATTTTTATACTTATAATTAAACACAACGTTAATATTGAAGTTTTCACTTCTGCCGGCACTCCCGGAGTGCTACCTTTTTACAAGCTTTATATTACTTTCACCTGTCTGTTGTCTGTCTGTCTGTCTGTCTGTCTGTCTGTCTGTCTGTAATCAAATCTTGCAAGTTTAATTTGACCCACTTCCCGGTTTCCAATTGAGCTGAAAATTTGCATGCGGTTGTAAATCGGATGACAATGCAATATTTTTATGACATCGAGCTGATCTGATGATGGAGTTGGAAGGTGGCCATAGGAACTCCGTCATAAAACAACGCAACCCCATCGAGTTTGGGCTCATTGGATTCGTCTTGACGAGTACTTTATGATACAAGACGATAATAATAATTAAAGCTTGTTTTTAAAAAGTATTTTTAAATTTCACTTGTTTACCTTGTCAATCCCATCCCTATTGTGTGATTTTGTGACGACATCTTGTAGATAAGAGCCATAACTGGATATAGTTAAGCTCGTATTTGCAATTTGCAGTCAATTTGAAGTTCATCGCCTTGTCTATACTATTATATAAAATAGAAAACTGACTGACTCATCATCGCAGGGACAAAACCGCTGGACCGATTGAGCTGAAATTTGGACAGCGTGTTCTTTAGGTAACGTAGGCAGGTAATAAGAAGGGATTTTGCGAAATTCCCACAGGAACGGGAACAAAACGGAAATCTGTAACCGTTGAGTCTATCAAGCTGAAATTTGGTGTAAAGGTAGTTTTACTACCATGGAAAAATTCAAAATAGTTTTTATTTCAAAATTCCTACGGGAACGGGAACAAAATGGAAATTTGTAACTGCTAGGCCTATTAATCTGAAATTTTGTATAAATGTAGTTTGACTACCATGAATGGATTCAAGATAGTTTTCATCCCAAAGTTCTTGCGGGAACGGGAACAAAATGGATATTTGTAACCGCTAAACCTATAAATCTGAAGTTTGGCATAAAGGTAGTTTGACTACCATGAATGGATTCAAGATCGTTTTTATTCCAAAATACCTGCGGGAACGGGAACAAAACTGAAAATCTGTAACTGCTAGGCCTATTACGTTGAAATTTAGTTGAAAGGTAGTTTGACTACCATGACTGAATTCAAGGTAGTTTTCAACCCAAAATGTCACGGGAACGGGAACAATCTACGAGTATGTCTCCACTCTATACCAATATGTATTTAAAGTGGAAATCTACTGATTCATCATCGCAGGGATAAAACCGCTGGACTGATTGAGCTGAAATTTAAACAGCGTGTTTTTAGGTAACGTAGGCGACCGATTAGAACGGATTTTGCGAAATTCCAACAGGAACAGGAAAAATGGAAATCTGTCACCGTTGAGTATATCAAGCAGAAATTTGGTATAATGGTAGTTTGACTACCATGAAAAGATTCAGGATAGTTTTCATTCCAAAATTTTTACGGGAACGGGAACAAAATGGAAATCTGTAACCTCTAGCCTATTACGCTGAAATCTATACTATTATATAAAATAGAAAACTGACTGACTCATCATCGCAGGGACAAAACCGCTGGACCGATTGAGCTGAAATTTGGACAGCGTGTTCTTTAGGTAACGTAGGCAGGTAATAAGAAGGGATTTTGCGAAATTCCCACAGGAACGGGAACAAAACGGAAATCTGTAACCGTTGAGTCTATCAAGCTGAAATTTGGTGTAAAGGTAGTTTTACTACCATGGAAAAATTCAAAATAGTTTTTATTTCAAAATTCCTACGGGAACGGGAACAAAATGGAAATTTGTAACTGCTAGGCCTATTAATCTGAAATTTTGTATAAATGTAGTTTGACTACCATGAATGGATTCAAGATAGTTTTCATCCCAAAGTTCTTGCGGGAACGGGAACAAAATGGATATTTGTAACCGCTAAACCTATAAATCTGAAGTTTGGCATAAAGGTAGTTTGACTACCATGAATGGATTCAAGATCGTTTTTATTCCAAAATACCTGCGGGAACGGGAACAAAACTGAAAATCTGTAACTGCTAGGCCTATTACGTTGAAATTTAGTTGAAAGGTAGTTTGACTACCATGACTGAATTCAAGGTAGTTTTCAACCCAAAATGTCACGGGAACGGGAACAATCTACGAGTATGTCTCCACTCTATACCAATATGTATTTAAAGTGGAAATCTACTGATTCATCATCGCAGGGATAAAACCGCTGGACTGATTGAGCTGAAATTTAAACAGCGTGTTTTTAGGTAACGTAGGCGACCGATTAGAACGGATTTTGCGAAATTCCAACAGGAACAGGAAAAATGGAAATCTGTCACCGTTGAGTATATCAAGCAGAAATTTGGTATAATGGTAGTTTGACTACCATGAAAAGATTCAGGATAGTTTTCATTCCAAAATTTTTACGGGAACGGGAACAAAATGGAAATCTGTAACCTCTAGCCTATTACGCTGAAATTTGGTATAAAGGTAGTTAGGGTACCATGAATGGTTTCAAGATCGTTTTCATTTTAAAATTCTTACGGGAACGGGAACAAAATGGAAATCGCGGTAACGCCTATAGCGCTGAAATTTGGAAGGCAGTTTGACTGTCAGGAAAGGATTCACAACGGTTCTTCACGGGAACGGGAATAATATGAAAATCTGTAACCGCTTGGCCGATTAAGCTGAAACTAAATGCAAAGGTAGTTTGGCTACCAAGAAAGTACAAGATAGTTTTCAACCCAAAATTCTTACGGAAACGGGAACATGTCCATTGCCAAAATTTAAAGTGGAAATCTAACTGACTTATCATCGCAGGGATAAAACCGCTGGACCGATTGACCTGAAATTTGTACAGCGTGTTTTTTAGGTAACGTAAGCGACTGATAAGAAGGGATTTTGTGAAATTCCTACGGGAACGGGAATAAAATGAAAATCTGTAACCGTTGAGTCTATCAATCTGAAATTTGTTGTAAAGGTAGTTTGACTACCATGAATGGATTTAAGATAGTTTTCATTCCAAAATTCTTACGGGATCGGGAACAAAATGGAAATCTGTAAACACTAGGCCTATTAAGCTAAAATTTGGTATAAAGGTAGTTTGAGTACCATGAATGGATTCAAGATCATTTTCATTCCAAAATACCTATGGGAACGGGAACAAAATGGAAATCTGTAACCGTTAAGCCTATAACGCTGAAATTTAGTATAAAGGTAGTTTGACTATCAGGAAAGGGTTCAAATAGTTTTCATTCCAATATTCCCACGGGAACGTGTATAATATAGAAATTTGTAACCACGTGGCCAATTAAGCTGCAATTTAATGCAAAGGTAGTTTGGCTACCAAAAAAGAATACAAGATAGTTCACAATCCAAAATTCCCACGGGAACGGGACTAATATGGAAAATGTAACCGCTGAGCTGAATAGTTTGAAATTTGATGTAATAGTAGTTTGACTACCAAGAAACGATAATGGATTGTTTATTCATCCCAATTTTCCTATGGGAACGGGAATATTAAGCTGAAATTTGGTATAAAAAAGTTGTTTGATTCCCAAGCTCAAGCGCATCGCCTCATTCTCGCTTCGTACGCTCGATTTGCGCATTGTGGATACTTTCCAACCTAACTAACATAATATGTGGGACTACACTAAACTCTGTAGGGTAATGTGACTGACTCATCATTATCACAGTAGAGACGAAACTCCTGAACCTAGAATGATAAAATTTGGAATACCTATCCTATAGGTTCTTTTTAATACCTAAACATATATATTTTTACTATCTTTTTGCTGAACTGATAGAGTTGAAATTTGGCATAAAGGTATTTAAGTACCAGGAGAGGATGTAAAAAAGTGTTTATCTCAGATATTCCCTCTTAGAGGGGGGAAAGAGGGTCATTTTTTCTCCTATAAAAGTGGGGGCAAATGTTGTATTGAAATTTCTAATACCGCTGGGCCTGAAATTTAGTAAGTATAATAAAGGTAGTTTGTATACCAAAATAGGACATAGGATAGTTTTTATATTTTAGAAATCCCCTTTTATAAGGGGAACAGGGGTGAAGTTTGTATGAGTTATCTATATTCGTTAGGCCAATTAAGCTTTTTTTTTTACTTCTACAAAGGTTAATTTAAGTACCAGGAAGGACGCAAAATAGCTTTTATCCCCGAAACCGCCCTTTCAGAGAGGCAACCAGGCATTTAAGAGTTTGTATAAGGAATCAGTATCCGTCGAACTGACGTAGCTTTCATTTGGTTTTAACCAACGAATTAGGGAAATAAGTTTTAAAACAATTTGAGTCCTGGGACAGAGCATAGGATAGTTTTTATTTCCCTGAAATCTTTGTAGTATCTCCAAACATTGTAAAGGCCGCGGCAGTGGCCGGCGAAGCACCAAAAGCTACTAGAATATTATAAGATAGAAATATCATAAATAGGATCACAAGTTGTAAAAGACTAAATTCAAGTTAAGATCCGAATTTAATGTTCGTGATCATTTTCTATTTCTAGCAATAGTATTATACTAAATCTGTAGATTTGTCATTAAAATATTTATTGCGTAAGTAGTTGCGTAAGGGTATTATTTTATTTTATTTTTTTATTCATAATGGCACCCGAAGCGAAGCGAGGACGGGCCGCTAGTTTGGTATAAAGGTAGTTAGGGTACCATGAATGGTTTCAAGATCGTTTTCATTTTAAAATTCTTACGGGAACGGGAACAAAATGGAAATCGCGGTAACGCCTATAGCGCTGAAATTTGGAAGGCAGTTTGACTGTCAGGAAAGGATTCACAACGGTTCTTCACGGGAACGGGAATAATATGAAAATCTGTAACCGCTTGGCCGATTAAGCTGAAACTAAATGCAAAGGTAGTTTGGCTACCAAGAAAGTACAAGATAGTTTTCAACCCAAAATTCTTACGGAAACGGGAACATGTCCATTGCCAAAATTTAAAGTGGAAATCTAACTGACTTATCATCGCAGGGATAAAACCGCTGGACCGATTGACCTGAAATTTGTACAGCGTGTTTTTTAGGTAACGTAAGCGACTGATAAGAAGGGATTTTGTGAAATTCCTACGGGAACGGGAATAAAATGAAAATCTGTAACCGTTGAGTCTATCAATCTGAAATTTGTTGTAAAGGTAGTTTGACTACCATGAATGGATTTAAGATAGTTTTCATTCCAAAATTCTTACGGGATCGGGAACAAAATGGAAATCTGTAAACACTAGGCCTATTAAGCTAAAATTTGGTATAAAGGTAGTTTGAGTACCATGAATGGATTCAAGATCATTTTCATTCCAAAATACCTATGGGAACGGGAACAAAATGGAAATCTGTAACCGTTAAGCCTATAACGCTGAAATTTAGTATAAAGGTAGTTTGACTATCAGGAAAGGGTTCAAATAGTTTTCATTCCAATATTCCCACGGGAACGTGTATAATATAGAAATTTGTAACCACGTGGCCAATTAAGCTGCAATTTAATGCAAAGGTAGTTTGGCTACCAAAAAAGAATACAAGATAGTTCACAATCCAAAATTCCCACGGGAACGGGACTAATATGGAAAATGTAACCGCTGAGCTGAATAGTTTGAAATTTGATGTAATAGTAGTTTGACTACCAAGAAACGATAATGGATTGTTTATTCATCCCAATTTTCCTATGGGAACGGGAATATTAAGCTGAAATTTGGTATAAAAAAGTTGTTTGATTCCCAAGCTCAAGCGCATCGCCTCATTCTCGCTTCGTACGCTCGATTTGCGCATTGTGGATACTTTCCAACCTAACTAACATAATATGTGGGACTACACTAAACTCTGTAGGGTAATGTGACTGACTCATCATTATCACAGTAGAGACGAAACTCCTGAACCTAGAATGATAAAATTTGGAATACCTATCCTATAGGTTCTTTTTAATACCTAAACATATATATTTTTACTATCTTTTTGCTGAACTGATAGAGTTGAAATTTGGCATAAAGGTATTTAAGTACCAGGAGAGGATGTAAAAAAGTGTTTATCTCAGATATTCCCTCTTAGAGGGGGGAAAGAGGGTCATTTTTTCTCCTATAAAAGTGGGGGCAAATGTTGTATTGAAATTTCTAATACCGCTGGGCCTGAAATTTAGTAAGTATAATAAAGGTAGTTTGTATACCAAAATAGGACATAGGATAGTTTTTATATTTTAGAAATCCCCTTTTATAAGGGGAACAGGGGTGAAGTTTGTATGAGTTATCTATATTCGTTAGGCCAATTAAGCTTTTTTTTTTACTTCTACAAAGGTTAATTTAAGTACCAGGAAGGACGCAAAATAGCTTTTATCCCCGAAACCGCCCTTTCAGAGAGGCAACCAGGCATTTAAGAGTTTGTATAAGGAATCAGTATCCGTCGAACTGACGTAGCTTTCATTTGGTTTTAACCAACGAATTAGGGAAATAAGTTTTAAAACAATTTGAGTCCTGGGACAGAGCATAGGATAGTTTTTATTTCCCTGAAATCTTTGTAGTATCTCCAAACATTGTAAAGGCCGCGGCAGTGGCCGGCGAAGCACCAAAAGCTACTAGAATATTATAAGATAGAAATATCATAAATAGGATCACAAGTTGTAAAAGACTAAATTCAAGTTAAGATCCGAATTTAATGTTCGTGATCATTTTCTATTTCTAGCAATAGTATTATACTAAATCTGTAGATTTGTCATTAAAATATTTATTGCGTAAGTAGTTGCGTAAGGGTATTATTTTATTTTATTTTTTTATTCATAATGGCACCCGAAGCGAAGCGAGGACGGGCCGCTAGTCTATTATATAAAATCGTTCGTACACTTTTGTTCTATCAACGCACAGCCCAAACGGCTGGACGGATTGAGCTGAAATTTGGACAGCGTATTCGTAAGAAGATTTCATCGTGCAATAAGAAGCGATTTTTTAAAATTCCCTCAGGAACAGGAATTATTCCCGAAAAACGAATGTATGCAAATCCGTAACCGCTGAACCGATTAAGCCGAAATTTTGTAAAACGATAGTTGGGATTGTGATTAGAAACATCAAATAGTTTTTTTGTCAGAAATTTACTTTTAAGGGGGGTAAAGGGGGGTCGAAGTTTGTATGGAAAATTTAGAACCGCTGACCCTATTGAGCTGAAATTTGGTACAGAGATAGATTGAGTCCTAAAAAATTGAATGGTATACTTTTTATTCCGAAAATCAACCTCTAAGGCGGGATAAAGGAGGTCAAAGTTAGAATAGGAAATCGGTAACCGCTTCTTTGTTTAAGCTGAAATTTAAACCAGCGTGTTCTTTAGGTAACGAAGGCGACGTATAAAAAGGGATTTTTGCAAAATTCTTCCGGGAACGGGAATTATTCCCGAAAAACGTTTGTATGCAAATCCGTAACCGCTGAACCGATTAAGCTGAAATTTTGTAAAACGATTGTTAAGATTGTGTTTAGGAACATTAATTTTTTTTTTTTTGACGAAAATTAACATTTAAGGGGGGGTAAAGGGGGGTCGAAATTTGTATGGAAAATTTAAAACCGCTGACCCTATTGAGCTGAAATTTGGTACAGAGGTAGATTAAGTCCTAAAAAGTTGTATGGTATACTTTTTATTCCAAAAATCAACCTCTAAGGCGGGATAAAGGAGGTCAAAGTTAGAATAGGAAATCGGTAACCGCTTCTTTGTTTAAGCTGAAATTTAAACCAGCGTGTTCTTTAGGTAACGAAGGCGACCTATAAAAAGGGATTTTTGCAAAATTCCTCCGGGAACGGGAATTATTCCCGAAAAATGTTTGTATGCAAATCCGTAACCGCTGAACCGATTGAGCTGAAATTTTGTAAAACGTTTGTTTAGATCGTGTTTAGGAACATTAATTTTTTTTTGACGAAAATTAACTTTTAAGGGGGGGTAAAGGGGGGTCGAAATTTGTATGGAAAATTTAAAACCGCTGACCCCATTGAGCTGAAATTTGGTACAGTGGGAGATTGAGTCCTAAAAAATGATATGGGATACTTTTTATCCCAGAAATCAACCTTGAAGGGGGAAGAGGGGGGGGGGGGGTAGAAGTTTGAGTAGAAAATCAGTAACCGGCCATCTTTTAAAGCTCAAATTTGAACAGCGTATTTTTTATGTAACGTAGATGACCGATAAAAAGGGATTTTGCAAAATTTCCACGGGAACGGGAATTAATTCTAAAAAACGATTGTATCCAAATCTGTAACCGCTGAACTGATTGAGCTGATATTTTGTAAAACGATTGTCTGAAGTGTGTTTAGGAACATTGAATAGTTTTTATGTCAGAAATTAACTTTTAAGGGGGGTAAAGGGGGGGTCAAAGTTTGTATGGGAAATTTAGAACCGCTGACCCTATTGAGCTTAAATTTGGTACAGCGGTAGATCTAATCCTAAAAAATGATATGCAATACTTTTTTCCCAGAAATCAACTTTTAAGGGAAAAAGGGGGGTGCAAGTTTGTGTAAAAAATCGTTAGCCGCTTCTTTGTTTTTGCTGAAATTTGGACAGCGTGTTCTTAGTTACATAAACTAAGACGACCGATAAAAAGGGATTTTGTGAAATTCTTACAGGAACGGGAATTATTCCCAAAAAACTTTTGTGTGCAAATCCGTAACCGCTAAACCAATTAAGCTGAAATTTTGTAAAATGATGGTTTGAGTTTTGTTAAGGAAATTTTTAATAGTTTTTATATCAGAAATTAACTTATAAGGGGGGGTCAAAGTTTGTATGGGAAATTTAGAACCGCTGCGCTGACCCTATTCAGCTTAAATTAATTTAGTGCAGAGGTTGATTGACTCCTAAAAAATGGGATACTTTTTATCCCAGAAATCTACATTAAAGAGGAGGAAAGGGGGGGGGGGGTGCAAGTTTGCGTAAGAAATCGTTAACCGCTTCTTTATTTGAGCTGAAATTTGGATAGCGTGTTTTTAGGTGGTTTTGGCGACTCACGAGAAGGGCTTTTGCTAAAATCCCACTGGAACGGGATTTATTTACAAAAAACAATTGTATGCAAATCCGTAACAACTAAACCGATTGAATCGAAATTTTGTAAAATCATGGTTTGAGTTGTGTTTAGGAACATTAAATATTTATTTAGACAGAAATTAATGGGAAATTTAGAACCGCTGACCCTATTGCGCTTAAATTTGATACAAAGGTAGATTAAGTCTTAAAAAAAGATATGGGATACTTTTTATCCCAGAAATCAACCTTTGAGGGGAGGAAAGAGGGATCCAGTTTGTGTAGGAAAGGTAACCGCTTCTTCGTTTTAGCTAAAATTTGGACAACGTATTCTTTATGTAACGTAGGCGACCGATAAGAAGGGATTTTGTGAAATTCTCACCAGAACAGGAATTTTTTCACAAAAACGTTTGCATGGAAATTAGTAACCGCTGAACCGAAAATGAGCTGATATTTTGTTAAGTTCTGTTAATGAATAGTTTTTTTATGTCAGAAATTAACTTTAAGGAGACTAAGTATTAAAGGAGGGGGAAAGGAGGATCAGAGATTTAATGGGAATTCAGGAACCATGGAATTGATTTGAGTCGCGGGAAGGATGGTGTGAGAAATTAGTAACGAATAATAATTTAGCTGAGGTACATTACAGTAGAGATAAGTTAAAGAGTTACCGGGAAAGGACCACAAATAGTTTTAATTCCTGAAAAGAGGCGTGAAAATTTATGAAGGCGATAAACTACCGCTCAACTGAGATAATTTGACCTCTGGGAAAGGACATAGGATTGGTTTCTACGGTAGCGAACAAAACTGCATAGAAATACCCAACCCGATATTCTTCGCTACCCACAGCGGGAGCAAATAATATATAGCCATGCCTTATTTTACGCTTACAAAGTCACGGGGATGGAAATACTATCATAGTCAAAATAGCAGCACCGAATTCGCTTTATTAATTGACTCTCACGCGCAACGAAGTGCGCGCGGGTCAGCTAGTAGTTTAATACTTTATGGACATTTTTAGAATGTCGTATTTACATAGGTCCTTTTTAAGGACACCAAAGGGAAGAATTGCTAATAGCGAGCAAACAAATCTGAGTGCTTACATTTTTGTGTCGATCTAGTGCTATAATAAACTTATTTAAGGGTTGAATATCATATTTTAATACACTTCCACAGGTCCTAAGACCCGCTCCACATTATGGCCGCAAACGCCTGGGAAAACTGCGTAATGGGAGCGTAGACGAGTTCGCGATCACGGTTCGCCCTATTTGTGGGCGCACCACAGTGATTTTTTGCGCGAAGCTCTCAGCAAAATTTGGAGCAGGCTTCCAAGCCATTTTAATAATGATCTTTATAAAGAAAAGAGTAATTAAGTTCAAAAATTGTCAGAAAATGTTCTTAACAATTTTAATTATTGATTCGTCGAAAATACGGCAAAAGACACCATCTAACGCAAGCTAAATAATTTCTAGAAAATCTTTCTACACATGTTATACGACTGTGAAACAATCTTTACGATCACTTTCATAAAGTTCAATATTCACATTGTTTTACGACATCTTCGATAACAAGCTCTTTGCCAAATACCATGCGAAAGTTGCATACTTTATTATTTTAACTGCAGTAACATAATAATAGTAGCCTTGACTTTGCCAAAATCAGAGTCTAGACGAGAGCAAACGACCTCACTCGAATATATTATTCAAATTATAGGAATAAATAGTTTAAACATGAAAGCGCAATGGTAGGAACGTATTAAAGATTTATGGGGAAAGGCGAGGGAAGGTAGTAAATTACCCGAACGCAGAAGGGATTAACATTACAATCGTGGTTGTGGTAAAAGCCTTTTTTAAATGCTGATGGTTTTCTTTGGAGTCTAATTTTGGAAATTTCGTCCAGTGGAAAAGTTTTTCTACGTTTTGTAGGAAACGATTGAAGAACAGGGTTGGGTTTTGGTTTCGCACATTCATACTTGCGCATTTATTGAAATACTAGCTACGCCCAGCGGTTTTACCCGCTGTACTGTAGTCTATGTGTTATTCCAGGGTCATAGCTATGTCTATACCAAATTTCAGTTCGCATTATTAATATTAGTAGGATTTATATATCTAGTTTTTTCGTATTTAGGACGACCAATGTACATTTTACATAGGTTCAGCGTAAAGTTGACGAATGATTTTTCACTTATCTGCTACATAATGCAGACAATAATACATTACATAATATACCTCTCTACAAATAGATACACGAGGTTTTTTGGTAACTAAACAAAACTATATTTGACATAATAAATATTTATTTATTTTCTCCGTACAGTGTCTGCATTTTAAAATTTCGACTCACCACATTTCATCTGATAGAGAGCTGAAAGAACTTTCCCAAGATAAACAATGGAGGTTATTTTTATCTGACAGCGGCAAATAGGGAGGTTATGATTTACGGCACCGCGGGGGGTGGGAATAATGGGCAACTTTAGTAGTTCCATGTCAAGGAAACTGGTAAATTGACAGTATTTTCAAGTGGACAGCAAAGTTCGATGGACGTGGTGTTTATGTTTTGTTCAGAAATAAAAGTTTGCTGAAGCTTTTACGTTGATTCAACGCTAGTAATAGTCAAAAAATGATGCACACTAACCTGATGCTATATACCACCATATTTACTAGATGTTTTAAGGGCAATGATGATGATGAGTAGGTATAATGTAACAGTGATCCTACTAAATTATGAATGCGAAGTTTGTACGTATGGATGTTTGTTACACTTTCAAGTCCAGAGAGGTAGACCAAATGAGCTGAAATTTAGATAGCTAAGCCAGCCGATTGATGAATAGTACAAGTAGTTATTTTCAGGAACTTCTTCAAATGTCAAGCATATTATCTAGTTTTGTTTGCACCTATTCTTCAAGGCTTTTAGGTATTTGTTAATGTATATGTTACGGCTAAAGTCCGAAGTGCGGAAACAAGTTTTGTTAACAAACATTTTGTACACACCTAACTTTAACTGACTGCGGTCGGCTACAGCAAGGTTTAACCGGCTAAACCTAGGTGTAGCCGCACTTCGGACATTACCCGTAACATATATAATATGAAAGCAATACACACATCAAATCGACCGCACCTCTAACATCAAACGAAATGTCACCTAACGCGTAACACAAAAGGCAGTGGCTTGTTACAAAGTGTCAAAAGCGTACAAAGCGAGGGCGACGCCGGGCGGCGAGCCTTGTTTATCGGGAGACGCGTCAATCAATGTTTCCGGAGGGTGTTACGCTTGTATAGCCTGATGTCGGAACACTAGGATATGGTAATTTACAAGATTTTTAAGGCTTTGTAGAGACGTGAATAACTGAAACGAAATATCAACTGAAATGACGTGCTGTGTGAACATGCGGACATGTTGTGAAACACATGAAAAAATGTGTGTGTGTGTGTGTGTGTGTGTGTGTAGTCTAATGTGTTGTAATGTGAAATAATGGTTTTCACACATTGTGGTAACTTCGTTTCTTCAGACGTTTACAATAAAATATTGAAAATTATAGAAATTCTAGTAGAGACCATACTGATTCGGGATAACGGGTAGTAGTCGAGCGTTAAAATGTAATTAAGAAATTAAGGCAAGAATGTTGGATTGTTACGTATTTGAATGCATTTGATTG
Source organism: Hemithea aestivaria (assembly GCA_947507615.1). NCBI lineage: Eukaryota > Metazoa > Arthropoda > Insecta > Lepidoptera > Geometridae > Hemithea > Hemithea aestivaria. Next base: position 16,068,159 of record OX382331.1, read on the forward strand.
ATTGAACTAGAAATAAGTTGTGAGGACATAAGGGCTTCGTTCTAGAAGGAGAAATACAAAAGATAGCAATAGTTGTAAAATAGAGAATGTGTCGCCAAGTAGTTATTACAACTCGATGCACGAACAGCAATGCTCATTGAAGCCACTTTGAAGCCACACGCTGGGGATTTTTTCCCGCGTTCTAGTTTTAGTCTGTTACGTTCGGGCAAGAACGTGGTCAATAGCATTATTATAATTTTCAATTGTATTTATTAGACCAGTCCTACAACGAACCTGCTTCGTACCTCCTCATGATTGTTCTCGACAGTGCGGCGCCTATACCTCGCAAATTGTGAGCCGTGTAGAGTGTAGCACCTCTAAGTTACCTTGACATTTCAATTTGCCCCTGCCTAAACATTTGGCAACTATTGTTCAGGCTTTCATCAATATACCTTTAGGTATATGTGGGGAAATTAATTTAAGGGTTGGTTTAAATAAGCTTTGAATGATGCATTACCTAACTATATATTATGGTAGGTTTTCAAATAAGCATTAGAATTAGAGACTTTGATAGCCACACCATTTCCATCTGCAAAATTGTTGACGAATTAAGTTACCACAAGAGTTTTTACCACCGAGTTTAAACTCCAGTTTCTAGTGCTGCGTCTATGACTACATATATTATTCAGTTCTTATCTTGCTATAGGTACAGGAAGGCTTCGGAGCATGCTGCGCCTAGTTACAGCCAGCATAGAAAAAACTTTACCGTTTAATAGTAGGCAAGGCAAGGCTTCTATAACTTGTATTTTTCCTTTCCTGCTTGGTTGTCTGGAAGAGATCGCTATTGGCGATAAGACCGCCAATTGTAACATTGGTTAACTGAAATGTACTTATTTAGTGTTAATTGTTTTCTTTGTTGCAATAAAGAGTTATCTATCTATATATCTATCAAGGCCGTGACGTTAGAGGAGCAAGTGAGAAATTAACACGACGTAGGTTTGTGTTTTTTTATGATTTTGTACGCCAAACTGTCCTAAGCATGTAATTATTTATTCCTACGCTTGACAAACTGCGAAATTTAATTCACATTTGTATCAAACGTCAAAAACTTGTATCAAAATTTTAGTATAATTCCAGCTGCAGGGCTATTCACTTTGTCAGGAAACCGAACCGAAGACCGAATTGTCAAAAATGTATAAATGACGTATTACGTCGTATCGATTTAATACGTCATTTCATACATTTTTGACAATTCGGTCTTCGGTTCGGTTCCCTGACGAATAAATGAATAGCCCTGCTGGATTCAAACACGAACCTAAAAACCTGCAAACTAAAACTCGCAGCTTTAGTAAATGCCTGTCCAGAGACCAGTATTTCAATGACCATCTACATGATGTCGTGATAGCTCAGTTTTATGACAGAAATCCCGCCAGCTATGATATAGGTACGCGTCGGTCGCATCGCACGTGCTTGATAATGGTGCACCTTGCGTTTTATGGCGCGGCCATTCCGCGTTGTTTTGTACGCCATTTGTATGGCAGGCCATTTGTTGTGGATTACCTGGGCAAAAAGGGCTTTTTCGCATGTAGGATGTAGGTACTGTAGCTTTTTGATTGTTCTTTTTGTGTGGGGCTTAAGGCTTCATGTAGCGTTTCGAGTTCATCATTATTCTAAGCGACAAGTTGTTAACACTTCCAACCATAATGTAATCAACTAGCTGAGATCAGCAGTTTTACCTGCTGAAAAGTAGTTCAAGGTATATTTTAGAGTCAGCTACCTATGTATATATTATCAAATTTCATCGAAATAGAACCTCAGCCTTTTATGCGTGAAAGATAATGCGTTATACCATACAGCTCTACATCCATCCAGACATTTCATGTTTAAAATATTAGTAGGTTTAATGGATGAGCGCAGTGTGGTGCCCTGAAAAATGTTTCAAAATACTGGGTGACACTGTGTTTGATATGGGCGATCAAAAATCAAAATGCTGACCGTCGGCCACCTAAAGAAAGAAAGAAAGAAAAAACATTTAATTAAGCACAGAGACACAGGCACATAGAAAAGAAAAAAAGAACAAGTGAAATTTTAAATTACTTTTTAAAAACAAGCTTTAATTATCATTACCATCTTGCATCATATAGTACTCGTCAAGACGAATCAAATGAGCCCAAACTCGATGGGGTTGCGTTGTTTAATGACAGAGTTCCTATAGCCACCTTCCAGCTCCATCATCAGATCAGATCCATGTCATAATAATATTGCATTGTCATCCGATTTACACACGCATGCAAATTTTCAGCTCAATTGGAAACCGGGAAGTGGGTCAAATCAAACTTGCAAGATTTGATTACAGACAGACAGACAGACAGACAGACAGACAACAGACAGGTGAAAGTAATATAAAGCTTGTAATAATAATCGAGAGAAGAGCAAAAAAAATATAACATGATACAATACCACCTGATTTGCTCTCGTCACTTTTAATTAACAAAAAACCTACAATACAAACAAATTTGTCTAAACTTCTTCTCAATTTCTACTATCGTAAAATTGTACACATATTAACGTAGTTCCAAATAAAACATTAACCTACTTCTAAACTACGTTAAAAAACCCCCCTTTTTCAATCATGGTGTATTTCCGAACAAAAACAAAAGTAATTTGGCAAACTATATTTAGTGCGACCTTGAAGCTATCGATCACCTCCCGTTCTATTTCCGCCTCAGACTCGGAGACGCCGGCGCGTTTACTTTCACTCGCTATTGCAAATGTTGCTAAAGAGCATATTTTGTTACTGAAGATGAATCATAAGAAATATTCATTTATGTCTATCAATTTTATCCGCTGAAAAGCTACGCAGTAGGTCGTAACACATTTTTCCGGGGTAAAAAAGAACGGTGTAAGCTATATGCTGAAATTTGGTATACGCACCTATTACGTAGCTAGCTCGCTCTCAGACCCTTTTTTGATCCAGGTAAAATACGTAACGCATAGTCTACCACTAAATTAGTAGTAAGTATACTCAGATCTTTAAAACTACTCAATGGATTTTGATCTGGGTTTTTTATTTTTTATAGATAGAGCGATGATAAAATATATCAAATATGATCTATAATTATGTACATACTCGTAGTACATATTATAATACATCCATACCTATTATAGCAGAGAAACACGGATCATTTTCTGTTAGTGAATGTAGTTACGAAGTGCGCGTGGGTCCACCAGTACTTCATAATATATACTGGTTTACACACAATCTTGCAACTCTTTCGGTTAAACGTCTTACAAACATCAATCCATTGGTTATCTCGTGGCGCCTGCCAGTCGCCAGGCGGCAGTTTGTCGTCCTACCCCCATTTTTTATGCACCCCGCGATGCAAGAGCTTGATCCCGAATTATAGAGCGTGGGGACTAAATTGACGTTTTATTAAACAACCAGACGCGGGATATGGCATAGAAAATTGGAGTTTTTCGTATGATATTGGTATGATAAAGAGTGGCGGAATAGTGAATGAGGTAGTGAAGGTAGTGGATTGGTAAAATTGTACTCTTAGAGAAGTGCAAAACGACGATTGTTTGTAAGATTTCAACATTCTCAGACTTCGCATGAGTCAACTTCTATTTTTATGTACTTAGGTACTTTTTTTACCACTATTCCAATGGTATGTACTAGTATACTCGTACTTATGGCTAGCGAATGTGATTTCTTACGTATTCGTATAAAAATCTACATGAGGTCATTTAGAAAACTAATTTATTCTTGAACTGGTGTTAGGCCTCGGCCGTGACCGGTTCCCACCCACTGGACAAAATCGTGTCGCCAAGCCGTCATTGTAACAGTGTTCCGGCATGATGTTCAGTGAAGACAGGGAGGGATTTATCCCGCCTTCTAGGTTAGTTTATTTTCAAGCTAGTTAGGTTTTTTGAATTCAATGAAAACGAAATGGCTATGTAATAAAAAACTCGTTATGTATTTCAAAACAGTCAATTTATTCCCAAATATAAAAGGATAAAAGATATTCTTCATCGTCATGACTTTTCACAATAAACTTTACCCCCACGGATCACAAGAAAATCAGCGCGTCGATGCGGCGCCAATAGGCACTGTAATCGCCAAAGTGGCACTTTTGACTTATTGCATTTTATCCCCCTAGTACTCAAACATCAAACTAACTGGAAACGTCGCCAGTACTATTTGCTATGCAAAAAAGTGGTGGTCTTCGGCCGTGGCTAGTACCCACTGGACAAAACCGTGTCACCAAGCGGTCATTATGACCGCGTTCCGGCATGATGGTCAGTGACGTCAGAGAGGGATTTATCCCGTCTTCTAGGTTTAGTCTAGTACCAAATATTACGATGGCATTATCGCTTAACATCCCGCGCGATTTTCGCTAACATAAAGAGTGCCAGTTCTAACGCCAACAAATACCACCAAACCAATCACCACCAACCACCAATCGCACCAATCGGCACCAATTATAATAATACCACACTAATGAATTTACGATAACGTTACTACACACGCACCCGACAAATTCAAACACTGGCATAAAATATAGTCACACAAGTACATACAGGGATAACCTGTAATATAACAACTAGTTAATGCCCGGTGGTCTCTTTTTATTTGGCAGCGGGGTACCAGTGACAGTGACGTATCCAGTTGGATATCTAATCGAAGCCCCCTAGTCCTCGAACGTCAATACACTTATCCCGGGACTTATAAATCAGGAACTAATGCAAATATGTCACTGACTCAGTCGGGAAACTTGGTAATGATGGAAAGATGAAGAATGAAGATGCGACGCGACAGTTTCAGATCGAGAAAAGTGTCTGAAACGCGAAATCTATAAATTTTTTGGTTATTTATTTATTTTAATCATCAATATTCGATTTTAAATTTAAAACTTCCTTGCCATTTACTATTTCAAAATAAACTTATATATTATAAGTGCAACAAGTGAAAAATACTTAATATATTATATTAAAGATAGACATGGATGTACTGAGTTCAAGATTACATTAATAAAATAATAATTAAAATATTCAAAGGGTATTTTTTCTATAATACATATTTAAATGGAAGTCCCACTAATATATTTGTAATATTTATAGGTACCATTTCAAACTAAAACAAGTGAAATTTTAAAAATACTTTTTAAAAACAAGCTTTAATTATCATTACCATCTTGCATCATATAGTACTCGTCAAGACGAATCAAATGAGCCCAAACTCGATGGGGTTGCGTTGTTTAATGACAGAGTTCCTATAGCCACCTTCCAGCTCCATCATCAGATCAGCTCCATGTCATAAAAATATTGCATTGTCATCCGATTTACACACGCATGCAAATTTTCAGCTCAAATGGAAACCGGGAAGTGGGTCAAATCAAACTTGCAAGATTTGATTACAGACAGACAGACAGACAGACAGACAGACAGACAGACAGACAACAGACAGGTGAAAGTAATATAAAGCTTGTAAAAAGACTGATGTACAGCGGTTAAAAGCACGAAGGGGACTCTGTGATGGGATTTGTGGCATCTTAGATTAATTTGCACTTAACCATTAAAATGATAATATAAGTTAATTCACGTACGTTTCTTAACAAAAGCACTAACTTCAAATTACAGTTGCAGCTCATAAAGTTAGGCCATTAGAGTTGAATTGAGTTTTCCCACAAAGCCTGGACAATTTATAATGCATCGGCAAGGCGCGTTCATAAACCATTCAACGACAAAAGGGCTGGATTCGCATGCGCGAGGATGTCTTCTGACCGGATGTACGGAATAAAAACAGTATGGAAAAGATACCAGCTTTTGAAGTGGTAGGCTTCTTTTGCAGAGGTCGCCTGGTAAAGTTACATAAATTATATAAACTAGCCCCATAATGACCCGACATAGCTGAAAGGATGCAAGTTGAAGTGGCAATGGGCTCACATTTGCCGCAGAACCGATAACCGATGGGGTACACGGGTTCTAGAGTGGAGACCTCGTCTCGGCAAACGTAGTGTAGGGCGTCCTTTCGAGATGAGGTGACGATATCCGGAAGGTCGCAGGGAGCGGGTGGAGGAGGAAGACAGAGGACCGAGTTGAGTGGCGTGCCATGGGGGAGGCCTATATCCAGCAGTGGACGAACGTAGGCTGATCATGATGATGAGCCCCTTAATGATCCCACATAGAAAAGAATTCCAACTATAACATAAAGGAGTATCAATAATTGGCGGTCTTATAGCACAGTGCGATCTCTTTCAGACAACCGTGCAGGGTGCAAATTACACTGTGCAGCGTTCAACTTTGGAAGGGTGGTGGTTTTACTGGTACAAGTACGAGTATAACCTACTAATAATGAAAAATGCGCGAACGCCCTTACTGTAGTTGTAGTTGGAACATCAGGAAACAAGCACGGAGATTTGGGAGGCGCCCTACACCGTGTCGGGTTCCGGAATGCATTTACATACGAACGGTCATGCATGCGCTCATTTGTTTACCCTTAATGTTGCAGCCAATTGAATCGCAGTTATTGTTTTTTTATTAATTAAGGGTGTTTAGAAATTTAATTTGAATATAATTTTGGATCTCATCGGGTGGTTCCATTAAATGCAAAACTTAACATAAAACAATATTATATTAGGATAGTAAACTACTAGCTAGGCATGTTAAATGCTGATACTTTTAATTGTTCGCATCACCACCACCTAAGTAGCTTAGACTTCCAAATCGATAACAAATACGATACAGGCCTTAGTGCTTGAACCACGGAAAATGTTGTAAGCTTTAATATTTTTTGGCTTATTTTTATATTTGTTTTACACATACGATAATTTTCAGCATATAAACAGTATTTATTTTCCGCAGGGCTCAATAACTTAGGCAAAGTGTTCCCAGCGTATTAATTTAGTAAATGAAGTTAGTAATGAAGGTATAAAAGTGTATGAGCGAGGGCCGCGCCTGTAGTTAACGAATTGAGTCGACTCATTGTTTATTTACTTTATACAACCCGATTACGGAAACATGTACAGGGTGACTCGATATTTTTGGTTGAAACTTGGTGGGAATTAAGATACCAAGGTGACGAAAAAAGTCGATATAATAATTATATATCGAAAAATATTTCATCAAATCAAAGGCAGAGTAATGTTTATTATAAAAGACTAATTGCCAAAGTGGGTATAAAAATTGTGATTTCTTTTTTCAGAGGTAAAACAGCATACCTAATGTAAACACATTAGGTATAGTGCTGTTTTACCTCTGAAAAAAAAAATGCGTGTAAAGATAACAAACACAAACGTGTTTTTTTTATCTTTACACGCATTTTTACAAGCTTTTATTTACTTTCACTTGTCTGTTGTCTGTCTGTCTGTCTGTAATCAAATCTTGCAACTTAAATTTGACCCACTTCCCGGTGTCCGATTAAGCTGAAATTTTGCATGCATGCATAAATCGGATGACAATGCAATATTATTATGACATGGAGCTGATCTGATGATGGAGCTGGGAGGTGGTCATAGGAACTCCGTAATAAAACGACGTAACCCCAGCGAGTTTGGGTTTATTTGATTCGTCTTGACGAGTACTTTATGTTAATAATAATAAAAGCTTGTTTTTAAAAAGTTTTTTTTTAAATTCACTTGTTTTTTTAATGCGTTACGCATCATCTCCCCACGCCTGGGGGCGCGGGGCGGTATATGGGACTCCCCCGCCGAAGATGGGCGCGGCAGGGATACTCACTAAAAACCTGGGGGTGTTCCTGCGGGACGCCATAATGCTGGGGCAGCGGGTACGCCGAAACACTCATCCGCGGGATCTTTTCACGCTTTGAGCTATAATTGGGTATGTAGATAGCCTAGACCCAGAATGACACATAGACTACTTTTCAGCAGGTAAAACAAATGCCCACAGCTAGCTATTAATAAATTGTAGTTTAAGGGGCTGCGCAGACGACAGACTTTCCATGACGCACTTTTTAGTCTGTGAAAATAGAACCTATGCAATTATATGCAGTAACGCACACGACGCGCAAAAAGTCCGGCGCACAAATAATCCGCGTAATTTGGGCAGACCGCACCGCGCCGCGCCGCGCTGCTCCGCACAAAAAGTGTGTGAAAAAAAAATTTTACGTTTGCTTCAACGCGCGCTAACGCAGACGGCACACACTTTAGTCGGCAATCTGCATTTGCTAGGGGTGGACGTAACGCTTCTTTCTTCTTCTTTTTCTGTACCTCTTGTACAAAATAATATTCGCGATCTCTGCACGATTTCCATAGCGTCTACGTAGACGCTATGGAAATCGTATATTTTGGTCCCTACAGCTCTGCCGACAGAATGATCGAAGATGTGCGTCGTGTGCGTTGAGTCTGTGAAAAATCCGCAAACGACTTTTTGCGCGCCATGCAGACTTTTTGTGCGCCGCAGACTCGATCGCCCAAAAAGAGTGCCGTCTGCGCAGCCCCTTAAGCACACCCTATGCATAAAGCTCTGATATAAAGGGGTGGACATGGAGACATACATTCGTAATGCGACGGTGACAGCCAAATTGAGCTTTGATGTAAACGAATTTACCTACACACGTATATTTAGGAGTCTAGTATTTAGTAGGATTACTTAATTTTTTGAAGAACGCTATCACCACCAACCCGTATAATTATATTTTTTCTTTCCCTACAAGGTTTTCTACAACTAATATTATACCATAACTAGGTATATAAATATTATATAAATTTAGTGCACAGATACTTAGCTTAGACCCCGGGATAAAAGTTTATTTTTTAGCGGGTAAAACAGCTAGGCATATCTAGTATATTATATTTTTCAAAATACTACAAAATATTTTTTCGATTAAAAAGTCTATAGGTACATTATAAATTTATTCTAGGTACCAGGTGTATGTATCCAATAAACTAAATGTGCCTCTACAACTATGACAGTTTTCAAAAACTATCGCCTTCTTTCCAACTCGAAAATTTTTGAGGACTCAAATTCCCATTTGAATGTCAAAAGTAGACGCGAACAGACGAACATAACAAGTAAAACAGTATGGACTAGACATGATTTTAAATAAATTTCTGTAATGGTAGTAAGAGAATAGGTATACATTAATATTATTTAAGAACTTAGAAAATGAATGTATTAAGATTTTTAAGAAGTAACTGTAAAAGCGTAACGGAAGCGCACGGAACTGTGAAAGAGTATAAAGCGAAAGAGGATACTCTTTATTGACCTAAGTAAAATATGTTACGCAGGCGCAGGACGGTATGTGGGACTCGCTCGCCGAAGATGGACGCGGTGGGAATACCCACTAAAACCCTGGGGGTGTTCCTGCGGAGTACGATAATGTTAGGCTGCACGTCGAAGCATCAAAAACACATCCGCGGCCCTCACAACGCGCCGTTTGGTCCTCGCAGACAGGAAGACCTCTCCGAGATGATTTTAAACTCTTCTCGCCTAATCAAGGGGCTAACTCGTGAGAAAAAACGTACTAACCAAACCTCTAATAAAATGAAGGCAGATTGTCAACCACAAAGAATTGTTATTAATATTGATGTGTCCCTACTGTAATTCGTCGTTTATGTAACAAGCCAGTCAACTAGTGCTCAGTTCCGGACATTTCTCCCGGGAGTATACCGCGAGCCGGTGTTGCCATTGCTGTTTACTTTTTATTTTTCACCACGTTTTTCTATTGTGGCGACACTGAGACACTGAAATATTAGATACTTGGGAAGTTACGTGTTTCTCATGTTATTTTTATTTTTCTTTTAAACGTTTTGCTCACTAAGACATTAATGACATCATACTAATACAGTACATTACGAGTAGGTATAATTCGGATTCTTTAATCCGACTACAGCCTGTCTTGCTTAAGGACCAAGGACCCTATTCTAAGAACTGTGATTCACCATTATAATATCCCTTCGAAGGGAAATAGGGCAGTTCTGTGTGATATACGATGTTATTCAAGTTTGAGTCATATTAAAGCAAAAAATATTAGATAAAATGCGCACGTAAATTGCGCTGACATTGCATGATTATATGCTATTTGATTTCATGCAAAAATCGTAAAAATATATCATCTTATACAAAAAGTTATTTTCATATTATGTTGTTTTGATTGAAAATCTTACGCTTCGTATTAGGTAGAAAGAATTTTTAGTTTAGAAAAGTTTAGAACAGTTATTAGAATTTGCCTCCTAATAATACTTAATTTGCTACAATTAACTTCAGTACGGTTGAGGGTAATCATAGGAAAGAAAGACTTGAAAATAAATAAAATGATTTAACAAATCAAAATAAAGTGTTTTTCTTATTTAGGATTTATGAAAAAGAACATCAAAAGTATAAAAACAGTCGATCCAATTTGATGGCTGGAGCTCCCAGTTACCAGTTCAAAGCGAAACGAAACTCATTTGAAACTCAATCTGCCACCGTTCTGTACCTTTGGTTAGTACAAAACCTGTGATTTGCAAACAAATTAATGTAATTTAAAACAACCATATTTGAAGCGTTGAGAAATCAAGAAATAGAACACACATACATCCAACTTTTGCAGTACATATACAACAATAGTTCAGCCGCTGTACACATTCACTCATCTGGCACATCCTTCCCAATCCAAAAAGGAGTCAAGCAAGGGGATCCTCTTTCCCCGAAACTATTTACAGCCACGCTTGAAGAAGTCTTTAAAAAATTAACACCTAACTGGACGGAGAGGGGAATTGTTCTCGGCGAAAAGAGATTGACAAATCTTCGTTTTGCCGACGACATTGTTCTTTTCTCCTCCTCGGCATCTGAGCTGGGTCTAATGCTCCAAGAACTGCATACTGTAAGCCTCGAGGTCGGACTTAGGATGAATATGTCCAAAACCAAACTAATGACAAACACCACCAAGCGTCGCCTTCATGTCGAGGGTGTGGGGATCGAATATGTCGATGATTACGTTTACCTCGGCCAAATAGTCTCTTTCCAGGCGAGACAAGACAAGGAAATTGCACGACGCACCGAGAACGCCTGGAAGAGCTATTGGGCCATGAAAGACCTCATGAAAGGACCACTGCCTCTCTCCTTAAAACGTAAACTCATGGACATGTGCGTTCTCCCCACCCTCACATACGGCGCACAAACTTGGTCATTGACTAAACATCAGAAGTCCGCACTCGGGGTTTGCCAAAGAGCTATGGAGCGCAGTATCTTAGGAGTGAAACTTACAGATAGGGTAAGAAATACAATACTGCGCTCCAAAACGCAAATAATTATAGATGTAGCTCAGAAAGCCGCTCGCCTCAAATGGGACTGGGCTGGCCACGTATGCCGCATGTCAGAGGAACTGTGGGCCTGGACTACCACTCAGTGGAGCCCACCTGTCCGGACACGACGACGTGGCAGGCCCAGAACCCGTTGGAGGGACGAACTTGACTCCTACCTCAAGGATTGGACCCTAACCGCCACCCAGAGAAAGGAGTGGAAAGAGAGAAGGGAGGCCTTTGCCCTGCAGTGGGACAGTATGGGCTAATAATAAAAACAAACATGGCATGAAATTGTCTAAAATGGTAGCCTTATTTAGTTACTTACTATTAACAATCCGAGAATCCTACATTTTAAAATTTGATTAATCTTGTCCTTAAATTTTATTTGAATACTCTATACCAAGCTGACAATAAAAGGTATAAGAAAAACAACAACTTTTATAAATAGTGTTTACATCTTGAGCCTTTTAAAAGAACTAAGAAATTCTGAAGTAGTTTTTTTTTTTTTTTTGACTTGACTTTGTTTTTGTTCTTGACTCTATTGTCTGTATAAGTTTACGACACTCTCGAGGGCAATTCGGGAAAAATCAATGATGTTCCAAATTAAACCCAAAAGAACGGTACCTTTCTTTCTCCGATTGAAGCTATCCTTTTTGAATGTATTATAATTTAGAATTTCTGAACTATCCTACCGACTGCCCCAATTTTGAAAATATCTTTGTCTTAATGTGTCTTTAAATGCAATTTTCGTACAATTCTCTCTATTTTATGTACCTGAATTATTATATGAACCTAAATGTATATTTTTGCGAATCGTTACACGTTTGGCGCTATAAAGCGCGTTTTGAGCGCTCAAGCGCCCTTAACGAAAAATATGTAAAAAAGTATAAATATAAAAGTATATATACTAAAGTATGCATCCATCTGAGCGCTTTATTCTGAAATACAAATACAATAATATCTTACTGCCTTTCCTTTTTATACAGAGAAAGTTATTTTTTCGTTAAACTTGAATTTTCTGCTAAACTAGGCAATAGAAAATGCACTTTCACTACCACTATCCAGCTAACTTAAGTTAAATATTTAGTCGTGAAAACGTAGAAAAGGCAATTAAAACAATATCGTCATTTTATAGGTGCTATTAACCTGTCGATTTTAATAACCAATTATAATGTGAACCTTAATGCAATGGGATAGAGTTTAAAATCGTATCAAAAATTTGGTTAACACGCTTTACGAGTTCATTCAAAGTTGCATTTTGATAGCTCTGTTTAAGTGTCGGGTTTAGTTTAGGTACAATGTAATTAAATACGTGATATTAAGGTGAAGGTGTACTAAAAGATGGATTATTTCATTAACAATCATCCAGTAACCAGGTGTATTGGTGTAAAATTGTTAATGAAATATTGTTGTATTTAAAAAGGACACATAATAGATGAATAGATAGAATACTCTTTATTGTAACACCACAAATATACAGAGAATCTTAAAACATCTATCATCATCATATCTTCTAATATTTTTTATCAACTCTACTTATTCCAACTCTAACTTAATATTCATTTCCATTCAGTTTACCATAATCTAGGTGAATGATTGATGTCTGAAGAATGCCTCTAAATATCACGCCTATATAATTATAATATAATGTACAAGAATAAGTGCTTAAAATTTAGTCTTCAATTGATGTTCTTTAACACGTTCGCTGACAGAACGTCACTTCACGTCTTTTGAATGGCTGTTTGAAGTGAAACAACGTGTTATCACGTCCTTTAATTTTTATAAAAAAAAAAAAATTATATTTACCTATGCTACACGACAGAACGTTTAATAAAGCTGGACTGCATTTCACGTTCTGTCGTGAATAGTTTTATATTTTTTTTGAGAAAATACGTCATAACGCATAGTTATCGTTTTCAATTATGTGGGCAAATTATGTGTCACCATGCGTAGTTCAAAAAAACGGCGTGCCCGCGCACGTGTTAAAAAGGACAAAGTTTTCTAATGAAAAAAAAATCTGATAGTAAAAGTTATCAAAAGTAGATATTTCTCAATAATAAGCAAGATTCACAAATAAAAACAGTATTTTTCAAAAGCAGTTTTTTGAAGTGAAAACTTCTTTAGCGGCGCTGAGCACTTTTTTTGTATGGGTAAAAACTTTCAAACTCGCGTCAGGGTCACGTGATGCTGATCGAAAAAGCGTAAGATCGAGGGGAAGGGAGAGGAACTAGTATCTCCCACTCTTTCTACCGTGCCTGAGTGTGCTGCTCTGTTGATGGTGTAAAAGTCGTCGAAATTATGGATGGAAGTTGATTTTTCTGAGAGATAAAATTTAATGTAATATATAAATAACGATATAATATTATAAATAACAACATATAAATTGTCATATTTGTGTACGATAGCGCAATAAATAAACATTGTATTCTACATCATAAATGATAGTACTTTTATACTTATAATTAAACACAACGTTAATATTGAAGTTTTCACTTCTGCCGGCACTCCCGGAGTGCTACCTTTTTTTTTTTTAAAACTTCTTGATGAAATTAAATCCCGTTTATCATATTCGGGGTGGAAGGCACGAGGGTACTCGCTGCAGAGAAATGTAAAATGTATTCAGTTTGAATGTCTGTATGTAATTTTAATGCCTCGTACAAGCAACGCCGCAGATTTAATTTTGCGTAAAATGCCCCGAGGTAAAAGGTTTTAGCGATTTTATCACATTTTAATGTTATTTTTAAAATATTGGTCGCTTCGCATAAAATTCTTAGCTTTTCTTTCTTAGCTATTCTGTAGCTTCTTGCACTAGTAGAATAATCCTTTCTTAGTGGATGTCTACGTTATAAAGCCTATCTGTGTGTTAAATTTCAACACAATCCATTCAACGGTTTAGGCTGTTGATACGAGTAGATCGACCAATCAGTCACGTTATTCTTTTAAATATTTCAATTTGCTTTGAATTTTATATAGCTGTGCCGAGTTGTGCTTCCCGTTGAAAAGTAGCCTATTTATTTCTCGACCTTAGAGCCATACGGTCAGATGTCTCATTTTTTCGATTATCGACCTTATAGGTCAAACATAAGGTCTGATGTCGATTGCTGAATGAATCGGACATCTGACCCTATGGCTCTATCGTCGAGATTTGTTATCCCAAGACCTAAACTGTACCAATGCACCAAATTAATTATACAAAATTTTAGCACTGTTTTCGCTATCAGTTTTTTTTTTATGTAATAGGTGACAAACAAGCAGAAGGCAATGAACTTTAGCATAACTTTAAAATTAACCATCTTTTGAAAAAATAAAATATTTATGAGATTTTTCTGGCAAACTCATTTCGCAAACTATTTATTGTGTCTTTATAAAGAACAAAATAACTTGATTTGTGAACCTACAAACCGCTTTCAGTTTACACCAGTGCCACATACAAAACGAGCACATTTTCTGGTAACACAAATGTTCTTACTGGTAATAATGTTGTAATTAGGCGCTGAAATATGAAACACTTGCGTCGAGCGCTACACTTTCTGTTCTATGGGAGGTTAGTCATGAACATTACTTGGATTTTACAATGATTATGTATCATTTTAAATTGTTAAAATCAGATTTCAAAGACCTTTGAGTTTACGACTCTGAAAATGTGTAACAAATTTGTCACCATTTACTCGAATTCGAAGGATAATATTATGTTTAACTAGCTACTCCGGTGGTTTTTCCCACTGTACTGTAGCTTATGTGTTATTCTAGGATAATAAGCCATCTCTATATCTAATTTCAGCTCAATCCGTCCACTCGTTTTTTCGTTTCCGTCGCCGTAACTTTCACCATACATTCTTACATACTTTAACTATAATAGTAAGATTAAGGGACTTTCACATATTAGTAAGATTAAGAGACGTGCATTTAAAACTCATCTCATTAGTCTAAATGTCATATTTGTTAGAGACAGACATACCCACCTAAACCCCGCCGCACATGCTCACACTCGCATTGGCCGTCACGAGCCGCGTGCGAGTGGCTGTATTTAAAACGTATGGCGCAGTACCAAACTCCGCATTTGCTCTCACGCGTCGACACAGGCACGTACATGAGTCGTACATGAGCGTGCACGCGCGTGTCGGCTAGGTTACGAGACATTTGTTTCGAGTGGCAATGTCGCGAGTGTTCAAGTACTAGTGTAAAATGGAGGAACTTATTGAAGCTGTTCGAAGCGAAAAATGTTTATACGACATAAACCACCAAGATTATATGAATACAAAATTAAAGGATTCTATTTGGAAACGAATCCATAATTTTTTTTCAGATAATTTCCTTATTAACAATAATCTATTT
Organism: Hemithea aestivaria; assembly: GCA_947507615.1. NCBI lineage: Eukaryota > Metazoa > Arthropoda > Insecta > Lepidoptera > Geometridae > Hemithea > Hemithea aestivaria. Next base: position 16,083,719 of record OX382331.1, read on the forward strand.
AAAAACTCGTTATCACGGTCGGATTCTGAACTTATATCAATCGCGTCCATCTTGCTTCGTTTTCGTCTACGAACGAATGGTAGGTAGAGAGACACTGACTGATGTACGACTCGTGAAAGCAATTGCGGACACACGTGTCTACCAATGCCAATGCGACATTGGCGCAGTGTCGTGAACGAGTGCGAGTGTGAGCATGTGTGGCGGGGTTAAGTGCTTGTTCACGCTATGACACGCGGGCGCGGGCGCGGGCTCGGGCGCGACAGACTTTGCTTACACCGCACGTGCGTTGTACGTGAACACCTGCATAGCACGTCATATGTTTGATATTTCGAGCCCGCGCCCGCGCCCGCGCTCGCGCCCGCGCCCGCGCGTTCACGTGAACAAGCCCTAAGAGTTAATATCGCCCATAAACCTATGAAAAACCAGAAAATATTGTGGTCGTAGATATCTTAATATTGCCCTATCTAGTAGTTCCTCTACCTTTGCTTTTAAACTCATAGTCATAAAATTCGGTAAAACATAATTTGAAAGCTTTCCGAAGTAGTCTTAGCTATCAAAGTGTTCAAAAAGGAATTTCTGATATGATTTTAAAACGTTACTCCCACATTGTGTAGTTTGGTATCAATTTTCGCTTTACCATAAATGCAAGAAATTTACTAAAATTAGACATGGTCCTTCGCTTTTAACAGCAGCTTTGTAACTTAGAACCTTGTAAAAATAAGAATTTAGAATGTCTTTATTGAATTCTCGTAAGGTCGCGTTTAGTTAAGGTAAGTGTAGACTAGAGTTTTACAATGTAATGTAACATTCGTACAAATTATAGCACATTACTGGCAAACGCTCAATAACCAAAAGAAATGTAACATTTTGTGAATGCAATCGAACTAATATTGTAAACGTAAAAGTTTGTAAGAATGGATGTCTGGATGTTTGTTACTCTTTCACGCCTTAACGGGTGGACCGATTGAGCTGAAATTTGGTATAGAGATACCTTAAACCTTGTAATAACATATAGGCTACAAGTACAGCAGGTGAAACTGCTGGGCGCAGCTAGTATGCTGATATTTTTAAGTCTTGGCACATTAGTTAACTTTTCTTTTTCACTTTCCTTTGACTGTTACAATTCACTTTCCTTTTTATATCATTTAACAGAGAGGAATTTATCCTACTTTTTTGGTTTAGTTTGCTGCCATCTACTGTTGCATTTAAGGCTTACCTTATAATGAATAAAAACATGTCTTTTTTGTGTGATTGCTAAAATTTTTAAACGTAATGTAACTGTCATTTATATAGGTATTTAAACGTCTACGTGGTCAGTATTTTTTATTTATTTATAAATTGTAAAAATGTATATATCTAGTAGTGAATAAAAATTCTAAGTTAATGGAATAGTGTATATTTCCCTTAGATTGCATAGTAGTACCTATAATTTATGTGCACTAAGTTACCTTCGATAGCTTTAGTGCCGTTTACGTACCTCGTGCGCCACCCACTTTAAAGCTTAGCTGCATAAAGATGTCCCTTTTGCTCAGTGATTTCTATAGTTTTGTAACTTATGGTTGTAGTAAAGTCGATATTATGCTGTTGATATTTCAATTTATGAGAAAATTGTTATTGAATACAGTGTTCAGCTGTATTATCTAATACAATTACTCAATACATTGTTAGTTTTATTTTCGCCTTCGGCGTACCTACAGCCCTGACATTATGGCGTCCCGCAGGAACACTTCCAGGTTTTTAAGTATCCCGTATCCATCTCCGGCGGGAAAGTCCCCCATACCGCCCCCTCAGCGCAGGGTGATGATGCGTAACTTATTTAGGGGTCCAAGCCAACCCAGGTAGTGTTAAAAAAGGCCTTGCAGAAAAATTGGTGACCTGAAACTGCGATAGCGGATTAAAGAAACTTAATCTCCTAAATTGATGAATCTATGTTTTCCAGTAGCTGTCTCACTGTCCAGCTATTTGGACAGTGTCGGCCACTTGTCATGCCAGTGGCGATCGTTTATAAGCATTATTCGCACCTGGGCGCGAACTGACCGCAAACACGAGGTGCCCGATATAAATTAATATTGGGATTACCAGCCCTTAGTTGAAGCACTAAAATGACGCTCAGCTTTGGATCTGTTTATGCTAGAGCTATACATGATAAATGTGCGTCCCGCTCTCACTTATTGAAAGTGAGATTTAAGTCTTAAGAATACACTTTGTTCTGTCTATTTTTACGACCTCTGTAGTGCGGTGGTTTGTGACGTAAAAGATTGCGGGTTCAATTCCTGCATGGAATAAATATTTATTATGTGATCCACAGATATATAATGTTCATGGTCTGGGTGGTCTTCAGTATCTATCATACCTCTAAGTATTTACAAAATAATAGAATAAACGTAATATATCCATTATCTAGCCATATCTTTTTTATCTAAGAAGTAAGAAGACGAGCAAGACACTCTCGTGATGGTAAGAGATACCTAACGCTGCATAATTAGTACAGTGCTACCCAGGCTTTACAAAGATGTAAAATTCTGGGTTTGGGGATAGATGGCGCTGTAACGAAACTAAGTGTTCTAAATGTTCTTATAATAGTGACTAAATGTTTAGCTCTGTGAACGGTAAAAAATAAAATAAGATAATAAACAAAATTAAATTAAATTTAAATAGAAGGAAGCAGCATTTTACAGTCCACCGCGTCACCCCAAACGCTCGAGCGGTCAGTGACCGGTCCTCAGATGCGTCCCTCAGCCCTGCATTTTACGACAATTTTGCATAATAAAAACGTATAATAACATAATTCCGATTCGACGTACCCACGGATTAACTTAACAATCCTTACATTTTAACTTAAATTGCGGTCATTTGCAATTATTGCTGCTGGTGGGCAGACCACCGTTATTTTGCAAAAAAAAATAGGATTCCTTTCTTTTTTATTATTATTATGAGCCTACTGGATCCCACTGCAGGGCAAAGGCCTCCCTACCCTCCCTCCAACTGTCTCGGTCAAGAGCTATAGAGCTATAGATTGCCCTGCGCAGGTTTTATTAAGGGGAAGATTTTTATTTCGAAGGTCACCTTTGGACTCCCAATTTGGTTACTTGACAAGCAAGTTCTGAACAGGCAACATAAAAAACCATTCTCTTAAGACGCAAAGGCCTTCCTTTTGCCCAGCAGTGGGGCAAAAACGGCACATACCTTTAATTAACCTATTTACTCTCTAATCACACCACAACATATAAGCTTTCATCGAATGAGGTTAAGGTAGGGTCACACGTGCGCATACTATCTTTTATTCAAGCCAAGAGCTCCCCTGTCGAAGCCGCACCTTAATTAAGGGGGTGTCACCGATCCACCTGTTTTAATCACGAGTACAATAATTATACATGCGCTGCTTTAATTACAGGTGATTCCCTTAAATATTTATTGGGTGATCGCGTGGTAAAAATTTGGGCTGATCTAAGATTATTAACCGAATTCAAAATAATAAGGCCAATTGATAATAGTGCTGGCAAATCAAATATTTACTGAGGTACTCAAATTTTTTTTTACCGTTTTTTTTCCCTGATTATTATATATATTATAACTTGTCTCTGTAAAATTAAAACTTTCTAGGATTCTTAGTTTCTCCGCAAACCCGCGGATTGATGGACAAAGCAAAACTGTAAGGGTTCCTTGTCGACTATGGAACCCTAAATAAGGGGAAGTCAGATTTTTGAAAATATTCTCATTGGACTGAACTGAGGGCTATTGATTTTTTAGAAGAAATCGTACCAAAATCCGTTGCGTAGTTTTAAAGATACATAGGGCCATGCACATAGGGACAGGTAGACAGACAGACTCGAAGCGACTTGTTTTATACTATGTATAGGTATTTATATTATAAACTAGCTGACCCGCGCGCACTTCGTTGCGCGTGAGAGTCAATTAATAAAGCGAATTTGGTGCTGCTATGTTCACTATGATAGTATTTCCATCCCCGTGACTTTGTAAGCGTAAAATAAGGCATGGCTATATATTATTTGCTCCCGCTGTGGGTAGCGAAGAATATCGGGTTGGGTATTTCTATGCAGTTTTGTTCGCTACCGTAGAAACCAATCCTATGTCCTTTCCCAGAGGTCAAATTATCTCAGTTGAGCGGTAGTTTATCGCCTTCATAAATTTTCACGCCTCTTTTCAGGAATTAAAACTATTTGTGGTCCTTTCCCGGTAACTCTTTAACTTATCTCTACTGTAATGTACCTCAGCTAAATTATTATTCGTTACTAATTTCTCACACCATCCTTCCCGCGACTCAAATCAATTCCATGGTTCCTGAATTCCCATTAAATCTCTGATCCTCCTTCCCCCTCCTTTAATACTTAGTCTCCTTAAAGTTAATTTCTGACATAAAAAAACTATTCATTAACAGAACTTAACAAAATATCAGCTCATTTTCGGTTCAGCGGTTACTAATTTCCATGCAAACGTTTTTGTGAAAAAATTCCTGTTCTGGTGAGAATTTCACAAAATCCCTTCTTATCGGTCGCCTACGTTACATAAAGAATACGTTGTCCAAATTTTAGCTAAAACGAAGAAGCGGTTACCTTTCCTACACAAACTGGATCCCTCTTTCCTCCCCTCAAAGGTTGATTTCTGGGATAAAAAGTATCCCATATCTTTTTTTAAGACTTAATCTACCTTTGTATCAAATTTAAGCGCAATAGGGTCAGCGGTTCTAAATTTCCCATTAATTTCTGTCAAAATAAATATTTAATGTTCCTAAACACAACTCAAATCATGATTTTACAAAATTTCGATTCAATCGGTTTAGTTGTTACGGATTTGCATACAATTGTTTTTTGTAAATAAATCCCGTTCCAGTGAGAATTTAGCAAAAGCCCTTCTCGTGAGTCGCCAAAACCACCTAAAAACACGCTATCCAAATTTCAGCTCAAATAAAGAAGCGGTTAACGATTTCTTACGCAAACTTGCACCCCCCCCCCCCCCCTTTCCTCCTCTTTAATGTAGATTTCTGGGATAAAAAGTATCCCATTTTTTAGGACTCAATCAACCTCTGCACTAAATTAATTTAAGCTGAATAGGGTCAGCGCAGCGGTTCTAAATTTCCCATACAAACTTTGACCCCCCCTTATAAGTTAATTTCTGATATAAAATCTATTAAAAATTTCCTTAACAAAACTCAAACCATCATTTTACAAAATTTCAGCTTAATTGGTTTAGCGGTTACGGATTTGCACACAAAAGTTTTTTGGGAATAATTCCCGTTCCTGTAAGAATTTCACAAAATCCCTTTTTATCGGTCATCTTAGTTTATGTAACTAAGAACACGCTGTCCAAATTTCAGCAAAAACAAAGAAGCGGCTAACGATTTTTTACACAAACCTGCACCCCCCTTTTTTCCCTTAAAAGTTGATTTCTGGGAAAAAAGTATTGCATATCATTTTTTAGGATTAGATCTACCGCTGTACCAAATTTAAGCTCAATAGGGTCAGCGGTTCTAAATTTCCCATACAAACTTTGACCCCCCCTTTACCCCCCTTAAAAGTTAATTTCTGACATAAAAACTATTCAATGTTCCTAAACACACTTCAGACAATCGTTTTACAAAATATCAGCTCAATCAGTTCAGCGGTTACAGATTTGGATACAAACGTTTTTTAGAATTAATTCCCGTTCCCGTGGAAATTTTGCAAAATCCCTTTTTATCGGTCATCTACGTTACATAAAAAATACGCTGTTCAAATTTGAGCTTTAAAAGATGGCCGGTTACTGATTTTCTACTCAAACTTCTACCCCCCCCCCCCCCCCTCTTCCCCCTTCAAGGTTGATTTCTGGGATAAAAAGTATCCCATATCATTTTTTAGGACTCAATCTCCCACTGTACCAAATTTCAGCTCAATGGGGTCAGCGGTTTTAAATTTTCCATACAAATTTCGACCCCCCTTTACCCCCCCTTAAAAGTTAATTTTCGTCAAAAAAAATTAATGTTCCTAAACACGATCTAAACAAACGTTTTACAAAATTTCAGCTCAATCGGTTCAGCGGTTACGGATTTGCATACAAACATTTTTCGGGAATAATTCCCGTTCCCGGAGGAATTTTGCAAAAATCCCTTTTTATAGGTCGCCTTCGTTAGCTAAAGAACACGATGGTTTAAATTTCAGCTTAAACAAAGAAGCGGTTACCGATTTCCTATTCTAACTTTGACCTCCTTTATCCCGCCTTAGAGGTTGATTTTTGGAATAAAAAGTATACCATACAATTTTTTAGGACTCAATCTACCTTTGTACCAAATTTCAGCTCAATAGGGTCAGCGGTTTTAAATTTTCCATACAAATTTCGACCCCCCTTTACCCCCCCTTAAATGTTAATTTTCGTCAAAAAAAAAAATAATGTTCCTAAACACAATCTAAACAATCGTTTTACAAAATTTCAGCTTAATCGGTTCAGCGGTTACGGATTTGCATACAAACGTTTTTCGGGAATAATTCCCGTTCCCGGAAGAATTTTGCAAAAATCCCTTTTTATACGTCGCCTTCGTTACCTAAAGAACACGCTGGTTTAAATTTCAGCTTAAACAAAGAAGCGGTTACCGATTTCCTATTCTAACTTTGACCTCCTTTATCCCGCCTTAGAGGTTGATTTTTGGAATAAAAAGTATACCATTCAATTTTTTAGGACTCAATCTATCTCTGTACCAAATTTCAGCTCAATAGGGTCAGCGGTTCTAAATTTTCCATACAAACTTCGACCCCCCTTTACCCCCCTTAAAAGTAAATTTCTGACAAAAAAACTATTTGATGTTTCTAATCACAATCCCAACTATCGTTTTACAAAATTTCGGCTTAATCGGTTCAGCGGTTACGGATTTGCATACATTCGTTTTTCGGGAATAATTCCTGTTCCTGAGGGAATTTTAAAAAATCGCTTCTTATTGCACGATGAAATCTTCATACGAATACGCTGTCCAAATTTCAGCTCAATCCGTCCAGCCGTTTGGGCTGTGCGTTGATAGAACAAAAGTGTACGAACGATTTTATATAATAGATAAGTAAATCTTTAGATAGATATAACTCTTTTATTTAAAAACCGATTTAAATAAAACCAATACTATTTACAAATTAGAGAAATTTGCAACGTTTTAGCGAAAACTGCATACAATTCGGTTGTGCCGTTTTATCACACATAAGTAATAACCTTTTTACAAATTAAGCCTAATAAAACTACTCTGGTAAATTTTCGTTTATGGCCACATCGATAGATGGCGTATTTTTAGTTTGTCGCACTTTTTGCTTTTTGATTTTTTTGAATTGAATTTACTTTATATTCTATTACTTTTACTTCGAAATTTTGATGTAAATTAGGGGCGATGTGTCCGATATAAATGATTATTATTTATTTTATTATTTTATTTTACGTTTCCCTAGGAAAAATTGACAAAATGTTTTACGATCTAGATCGCGCAAGCGACTTTTTCGCGTCGTTTTGTTCATATGCGTATTTTCACAGTTCACCTTAGTAAAGGATCACAATGAATGGGGAGAAATTTCCATTCTTATTATATGTATGGATATATGGCTTTTTCAGCAGCGGAACCTAATCTAATTTTCAAGTAATTTTTCCTAAGGGTATAGAATAATAGTGAATAATGTTGACACTCCCGAACACCGGGTCAATTCCAGTTGCATTGTTAACGTTAATTACAACAATGTACTTGCCTCTATTTGCATAAATATTTATTGCCCCGTGACATGAACTTTAAAAAGAAAGCAAAATATTGTGTTTTTAGTTTTTAAGGTTAAGCAATGGTTGTAGATAGTTCATGCTATGGTTGATGATGCGTAACGCATTTTTTCCTGGATCAAAAATAAAAAACGTTGTAGATAGTTCAGGATGCAGACATATATTTATACTGACACCATTAAAAAAATACAAATTGTGTGTTTTTTTTATTCGTCTGACGTAATTGTTCTTTATGTGTGTTTATGTATGGCGTGTTTTTTAACTTTTTAACAGCAAAAATCGGATATCGCAAACATCCTGTGTCTACATTTAACCCATGTAAAAAAATAGATTTCTTTTCTCTTATACTAAAACGGAATGCACCAAAAATCATATTTGTGCCACAAAACAAAATAAACAAGCCCATAATTAACACAATGAATTTCCCAGATTATGTGCAATTCATATCTGACAGAGCCTCCGGAACTCATCTGACCTCTATTTTCAGGGTTTTAGGGATATTAATTACTGAAATGACTGACCGCGGGTGCTGTTTTGGTGATTTTGTTTTGTTATTTCGTTACAAGGGTTTCAGAGGTTTTATATGAACTGTAGTGAAATGTAAACATACCGTAGTTTACAATCTGTGTGTAACAAATGAAATTAAAAAACAAGTGAAATTTTAAAAATACTTTTTAAAAACAAGCTTTAATTATCATTACCATCTTGCATCATATAGTACTCGGCAAGACGAATCAAATGAGCCCAAACTCGATGGGGTTGCGTTATTTAATGACAGAGTTCCTATAGCCACCTTCCAGCTCCATCATCAGATCAGCTCCATGTCAAAAAATTATTGCATTGTCATCCGATTTACACACGCATGCAAATTTTCAGCTCAATTGGAAACCGGGAAGTGGGTCAAATCAAACTTGCAAGATTTGATTACAGACAGACAGACAGACAGACAGACAGACAGACAGACAGACAGACAACAGACAGGTGAAAGTAATATAAAGCTTGTAAAAAAACAAGCTTTTATTTTCACCATCTAGCACCAAAGTACTCGTCAAGACGAATCGAATCAAATCCCTAAACTCGATGGGGTCGCGTCGTTTCGGAGTTCCTATGACCACCTTCCAGCTCCATCATCAGATCAGCTTCATGCCGTAATAATATCGCATTGTCATCCGATTTACACATGCATGCAAAATTTCAGGAAAATCGGAAAATTTAAATTGAAAGATTTGATACCAAACAGACAACGGGACAGGTGAAATTAAATTACTGCCTACTAGTAATCCATAATTATTTCAATTTAATATATATCTACAACTGCTTTGTCTATAACTTTTAAACCTATATTTAAAACGATCTTTTCGAGCAGTTTATTTTTCTATTTATGCCCACAATTAGCGTCATCTCAAGTTCCCGCATATTAATTTGATTGTTCTCAATAAATGATAATGGACCCTGAGTTTAAGGGCTCATAGGAACCCTTCAGTGCTCGGTCACGCCCATTTACCTCGTAATTATGCTCCGTAAATACCTTTAAAAGGATGCTGTCGATTGGTGTAGAGGAGGACTGAGCATCTGCGATTTTTGAATAGATGTTTTTTTTTCAGTAAATCTAGGAAGGTTACCTCGCCCTTTATTAGGTTTAGTATGGTACCGTTTTCGGCTGCAATATCGCTTAAGATCAGTCGAGATCTTCCTCATAGGCACATAATATTATGATATAATTATACCTAAAGGTACTAACTTGATGCAAAGCCTGAAAGCGAGCAAGAGTAGAACGAACTCGCGCGTTTAATTTATTAAAATCACATAATGTGTTAACAATATTTTTAATAAAATGTTAATATAAAACTGTTTATGTTAAAGTATTTATTTTATAAACTTTTGCATCCTTTTAGAACCGTGCCCTAGTACCGTGCCGTCGTGTACTAGTAATGATGAAGAGGGTTTCACCGTGGTGCAGAGGAAGAAGCAGAAGCCCTCTTGTCGTAACTTGTGTGGCTCGACGACGCCGAGATGTAACGATTCGCTGCGTCCCGAGGTACCTGTCACGCTGCTCTACGTGTCCCGACTGATGTGGTCTACGAAACCCGTTGACGTCATAGACTACGTTCGAAAGAGGACCTCTTTCACTTTGAGGGTCGAACGGCTAGAATCTCGCCACAAAACGAATTGTGATTCCTTCGTGGTGAGGGTGCCGACCAGCCGTCTGCCGACCTTCATGAAGGAGGACTTCTGGCCGTAAGGAGCCATGTTTCGGAAATTCCGAGGTCGACTTCCTGCTGACTCTGCGCGCAACACGTCGCCGGCGCTACGAGTGACCTAGTTTTTAAGTTTATAAAATTTTATGTATGTCTGTCTTTTTTGTTTATGTCTGTAAGGTATATATGATATGAGCCTCTGGTACACTTCAACTCCGCCGCCTTTGTGTCGTATGGTCGGAATGAGGGGGGCCATCAGGCTCTAGGTGCTGGTCCTAAGCCCAGAAAAAGGAGGAAGGCACAGAGGTTTTGCGTTACTAATAATTGTCAAGGCAGTTATTAGTGATACAACTCCTCCTCTCAGTAGGCTGGGTCGGATGAGACGGGACCTATGCCTACTCGGATCTGCCAGCGAGCGGGGACGTAACTGGTGGACTATCACGTCCTCCTGCACTAGGACCTGTGCAGTAGAGCGCCGTAAGCGGGGAAGACGGAGTCCTGGAGGGCTGAGCTGAATGGTGGTGGGGTTTATACCACCAGGACGCAACACTCCCTCTTTGGTCCTTATTTCAAGCGAAACGGTGGCCGTACCTAGTAGCGCAGGTGCGGAAATGGCCATGATGCCCGTCAGAGGGTCATCAGCTAGGAGGGTGGGACGACAGAAGGCCAAGTTGAGGACGTGAGGGAAGGCTACCACGGTGGATGACGGGTGACCTGCCCGTACTGAAACCAGGCCCGAACGAGCGACTGATACTCTGGCTGGAGTCGTCTTGCTGTCCTATATCATCCCTAGTAGTCCTAACGTCTGTAAGACGTTCCCAAAGGTGCGGGCTCCATGGAGGGTGGGAAGCTAGGGATGATGAATTCGCATTTATATTTACAGATGGATAGCAGGTCTCTAAATAAAACCAAAGCTGCAGATCCCGAAAAGGTGATCGCGGCCGACAACTCTGCGAACAAAGCGGAAGGTGGAGATATGGTGAAAACCATGGACACCAAGCCGACCACATCATCATCACAACCAAACAACAATGGTTCCGAGGGGCGACCCGAGGACCCAGACGAAAAATTCGAGTCTTGGAAGGTGGTGAGCCGGAAAGGGAAGACCAGACCTCCTGCAAAGGTAGGAACAGCCGCCCCTGAAGGTCCCACTAAAGTGGATCCTCGCCTTGAGGAGAAACTGGCCAAGAAGAAGACACGAAGAGCGCTAAGGGCTGCCAAGAAGAAGGAGGCGGCCGCGGCCCGTCGGGCCGAGGGCTCTGCTCAGGTGCATGACTTGGGTCGACCACGTGTGGAAGCCGGGGAAACTCAGCAGACACCGGAGGCCCCGACCTCAAGCGGCACCTCAGGCAGAGACTCTCGGCCAGAAGGGGTACAGGCGAGGGAGGGTCAGGGGGGGCCTAGCGAGCGGAAGAGCAGTGCGACTGGGGAAACTCAGAAGCGCACAGTGACCCCGCAAGCTGGAACCTCCTCAGGCTCTGCCGAGCCAAAGCAAGGGCCGCCGAAACCAAGGCGCCTAAGCAAGAAGGAGCGGAGAGCGGCGAAACGTGCACGCCTAGACGAGACGGTAACGCCTCGGGGCGAGCACAAGCGGCAACGACTCCTGACGCCGAACATAACACCAAACGCCAGCTATGCTAGTGTGGTGCAGTCTAATCTAGACGTCGCCATCACTAACGACATCACTGGCCAGATCAGTGAGAAGCTAGTTGGACACGTCCTCCAAGAGCTTCAAGAAAAGCAGAGCGACGAGGCTATAGCGGGCTACGTAGGCAAGGAGGGCCGACCGGGGTTTATAGGCAAACCACGGGTAGCCGATGGGGCCCTTAAACTCTGGTGCCGTAGCAGTATACAGTCGAATGGCTGAAGGAACTCGTCGCTGGAGTTAACAAAAGTGAAGGAGCGAAGCTTGTGGTTAAACGCCAGTCGGAGCTCCGTAGACGAGTACGGTGCGGCATTGTGATACCCGACCTCCAGGGAGTATGGAAGGACGCCGTGAAAATCGCGAGGGTCCTTGCATACCTAAACCCCTGGATTAGTGTGGAACAATGGCTGCTACAACACGCGAGGAGACAAAAGGAGAACTGGTTCGTGATCTTCACCGTGCCGGAAGATCACATCCCCATCCTCATGGACAAACGTAGGCAGATGGATTTTGGTGCGGGTTCTGTCTACGTGAAGTTCGAGGACCAGTGGGGTGTGTTCGTAAGAGAACCTCCGGTACTGGGAGAAAACAAGACCAGTTCTCCCATGGAAACCATAGACGTGGAACCAACACCCTCCACGTCTAAAGGAGACGCCGGCTCTGCCGCATCGCCTAACAGTGATGCCTGCAAGCCGAGCAAACAAGAGGAAGTCGACGCGGAGATGGCGCTACTAGGAGGGACCGACGATGAGGAAGAACCTCCCGGGCAGATGCTGTCGGAGCTGAGACTAGAGGGCGAGGGGAAGTCATTGTATGATGGCACCCCCTTCCTCCCCTCTTAAAATTCTACAAGCGAACCTCCAACACAGCCAGACCGCCACGGCCCAAGTGCGGAACTGGTTGGGGGTTCACAACACAGCCGTCGTCCTGATACAAGAGCCGTGGGTCAGGACAGGCTTCGTGCAAGGTCTTCGGAACAGACGAGGTAAGCTGTACGGTGATGGCAACTCACCTAGGGCATGCATTCTCACTACTGTAGACATACAAGCTCAGCCTATAACTGAGTTCTCTTCTAGAGATGTGCAAGCAATAAGGCTGACGACACTGCAGCAGGGTGCGACGGAGATGGTGCTCGCCTCCGTGTATATGCACGAGGGGCTTGAGCTGCCGCCGCACGAGCTGGCGAGACTCGTCAACTACTGCGAGGAGTCAGGTCTCCAACTCATCATTGGAGCCGACTCGAATGCACATCATCCTCTATGGGGCATGACACCATCGAACAATAGAGGTAACACACTTGTAGAATACTTGCTTACAACCAACCTGAATATTATCAATATAGGGTCGGAACCAACTTTCGTCACCAGACGAAGCGAGACCATAATCGACATCACACTTGCCACTGAGGACATCACTCAGCACATTGTGAACTGGCGAGTGTCGGACGAGGCATCATGCTCGGACCACAGATGGATACGATTTGACCTACAGGTAGATATACAAAAAACACCTCCTAAAAGGAACCCCCGAAAGACAAATGTAACCCGGTACCAGAAATCACTGGAAGAAATGCTGGGCGGGGAAGAAGTAACAACTATCTGGGAGGAATCAAGTCAGATAGAACAAAAGGTAATAGACTTAACTGGTAAACTCCTGGAGTGTTACCAGCAAGCCTGTCCACTTCCAGTTCACGCCGATGAGAGACCAGGTGGTCAACCATGGTGGGGACCGGAGCTGGACCGGCTAAGGAAAAAGGTAAGAAGGCTCTTCAATAGAGCCATGAATACAAAATGCGACGAGGACTGGGACAAATACAAAAAGGCCCAGTCAACTTTCAAAAAACGAATCAGGTTCCGAAGCACTGCAGGTTGGAAAAAATACTGCAGCAGCATCGAAACTGGTGCACAGGCAAACAGGGTAAGAAAAATTTTTGCCTCTCAAAACACACACAGTCTAGGATCGCTTCGAAAGGAGGACGGGTCCTACACGAAGTCGTCGGCAGAAACAGAACGTCTCCTACTGGATACACACTTCCCGGGGTGCGACTTTGTACAGGAAGTAGGATGGCATGACAGCTCCAATGTTCCCACTGGTGAAAGTTGGAGCTACGCCAAGAAGGTAGTGACTACGGATAAGCTACGATGGGCCATAAACAGCTTTCAACCCTTCAAGGCAGCCGGTAAGGATGGAATCTTTCCTGCACTGCTACAATGGGGGGGTACACTTTTAATAAACACACTAGCACCGATGCTGACAGCCTGCTTGGCATATGGGTATGTGCCAACAGGATGGAGGGAAGTGGTGGTGGTGTTTCTGCCTAAACCAGGTAAGAGCGACTACACAAACGCGAGGTCTTTCAGACCAATTAGCTTGACATCGTTCATGCTCAAAACCCTAGAAAGGCTCTGTGAAAGAGCTTTGAGGGAAACTGCGCTAATAGACATACCTCTGCACCGCAATCAACATGCGTATAGCTCAGGTAAATCTACAGAATCTGCCCTCCACAAGGTGGTAGGGAAAATAGAGGAAGCACTACAAAACAAACAAATCTGCTTAGGCACTTTTATAGATATAGAGGGGGCCTTCGACAGAACCAGCTTTATAAGTATAGGGACAGCCCTCGCTAGACATCGAGCAAACCCAGTACTAATAACCTGGATAGAGAACATGTTAAGTCAGAGAGCCGTGCGAACAGTGGGTGAGTCACAGGTGGCAATAGTGGCGAGAGGCTGTCCGCAAGGGGGGGTCCTCTCGCCCCTACTGTGGAACATGGTAATAAATGACCTAATCACCAAACTTAATGCACAGCATTTCTATACCATAGGATATGCGGACGATTTGACCATCCTGATACAAGGTAAGCTAGCAAATACTGTGTGCGACTTAGCACAATCGGCGCTGCGTATAGTGGAGCGCTGGTGCACAGAATACGACCTAGCGGTAAATCCTGGTAAGACAGAGTTAGTAATGTTTACGCTCAAAAGAAATCTTGGCGAGTATAGACTACCTAAACTCCAAAACATCGAACTTCAGCTATCAGAGCAGGTAAAGTATCTAGGTGTAATTCTTGACAGGAAACTGACATGGAACGCACATCTAGAGACAAAGATAGAAAAATCAAGTATCATCCTATGGCAATGTCGTAGGATGATCGGTAAAAGGTGGGGCCTAACCCCGAATAACACACTGTGGCTTTATAAGATGGTGATACGGCCATTGCTTTGCTACGGAGCGGTAGCATGGTGGACCAAGGTAAACCAAGTCTCTGCTATAAACAAATTACAAAAATTCCAAAGGTTAGCCTGCCTAGCAGCAACGGGGTGTATGAGGACCACGCCTACTTCTGCCTTGGAGGTAATGCTGGACCTTCCCCCCCTGCATCTGTTTATCAAACAGGAAGCCACAATGGCAGCGCTGCGCCTGTCCACACTAGGCCTATGGTCAGCAAATGGCACGCCACATACGGCTGGTTTAAATGAGGCGTATGAGGAAGCGCCAATTCTGAGGGCTGCCAATGACAGAATACCTAAACAATTTACATTCGACAAGAAATATAAAATTCAACTTACAGAAGATAACACCTATACGAAGGCCTTAATCTGAAAGAGCTTAGGATCTTCACAGATGGGTCAAAAACGAGCTCGGGTACGGGTACAGGAGTCTTCTCTGAGGATCTCAACATCAATATCGCCGAGCCCCTAGGAGTACACAACACTGTCTTCCAAGCGGAATGCATGGGTATACTCCTAGCAGCTAAAGCCATTGACAACAGAAAGGTAACACAAAAATCAATAAGAATACTATCAGACAGCATGTCGGTACTACAGGCACTAGGCAGTACGTGCATCAGCTCAGGGCTGGTACACAACTGCCATCAATTACTGTCAAAGGTAAGTCTGACAAACAATATCACACTACAATGGATTAAAGGACACAGTGGGTCAAGAGGTAACGACGCGGCGGACGAACTGGCAAGAAGGGGATCGGATGCCAATGCTGTGGGCCCGGAGCCCATACTTCCGATCCCTTTCAACCAGGTCCGCAGCATCCTTAGAGATAGAACCCGTAATCAGCACTCCATAAACTGGAGAGAACACACCGAATGCAGACAGGCAAAGGAAGCCCTACCTGAGGTAAATAGCCGACTAACACGAGCGCTCCTCCGTATGAGTAAACCCCAAATACGGATGATGACAAGTGTCATCACAGGGCATGGCGCTTTTAATAAGCATCTCTTTACTATAGGGATTACTGACAGTCCTCTTTGCAGAGCATGCCTGGAGGAGGAAGAGACAGCGGCTCATGTCATTATTGAATGTACAGGAGTGGCTCAATACAGGGCGCAACACCTCGGATCCCCGAGGTCGCTCTCCGAGATCGTCGGCAACCCGCGAGGCGTGCTGAGATTCGTCGGGGAGCTTGGGTGGCTCGAGTGACACAACACCCCACCCGCACGCAAAATGGGCCAGGCGGCCTTATTGCGGAAAACAGCCCGTATACCAATACCAATACCAATCTGGTACACTGCGTCTGTGGCAGTGTACTATTCATCATCATCATCATCATCATCATCATGATGACGTGTGACCTAGTTTTTAAGTTTATAAAATTTTATGTATGTTAGTCTGTAAGGTATATATGATATGAGCCTCTGGTACACTGCGTCTGTGGCAGTGTACTATTGCCTGAAATAAATGAATTATTATTATTAGAAAATGAGTATGCTTGTAAAGAAAGTCATATGCCACATTCCAATACTAATCACAAGATATTGCCGTTCCCTGAATCTTACAAAGTTGTAACACGGTAAAGAGATATACAGTAGTTTGACTCCATAGAAACGGCCGGAATTTGGGAGTGAGTAGATGTGGGCAGATGTGGGTAGAAGTGGGTATATAATCCAGAAGCGGGTGCCACGCAGCGACGGGCGGACGTCGCGATAGTTTTTTGCAAGTATTTAGTGTAATTTACGTTATTTACTTTTGACGTATGTATACATAATATAATAAATTATATAAAATGGCAAAAAATAGAATGCGATATTATGCTGTTTTTGAGGTAAGTTTTTAAAAAGTTATTTTTTTTTTATTTTTAAAAGTATTCTGCTGAAGTAAGAGTGCGAGTAAGAGACCGAGTAAGAGTGCGAGTAAGAATCCAAGTAATGTCTCTTGTCTCTCGTCTTGTCTCTCGTCTTGTCTCTCGTCTTGTCTCTCGTCTTGTCTCTCGTCTTGTCTCTCGTCTTGTCTCTCGTCTTGTCTCTCGTCTTGTCTCCCGTCTTGTCTCTCGTCTTGTCTTGTTAAAAATAAATACGATTGTAGAGTGATCAATCGTATTTATTTTTAACTCCTGACGCAAAGACGAAGGGGTGTTATAAGTTTGACGAGTCTGTCTCATAGATTCGATTTTGATTTTGTTTGAAAAGTTAGGTGGAAGTGTTATTAGGTATTTTTAGTCCTAGCCGCAAAAAACGCGGGGTGAAGGGTGTAATAAGTTTGATACAGTACATTTTCAAATCTCATTTGACTGTTGCAATTTTGTAACGGACATACAGTGGTTCCTAAGCGGACATAATAAGTAGGTACATATAGGTAGGTAATTTGAAAATGAAATAAAACTTGTAATAAAAATATCAATAAATATACAAAAATAATATAATTAATTTACAATAACTCATCTAGATAGTAGCTTAAGTAAGTAGATGATGGAAATAGGTAGGTACCTGGTACCTACTGTATGCGGGCAGCGGCTGCCCGGCAGCCCTATGACTTGCGCATGTACCACGAGACTGTAGGTATTTATGTTCAAAAATCACGCTCAGTCAAACTACTGTATATCTCTTTACCGTGGTTGTAATGTTTTGATTTCTAACGACGAAACATGTCTAATAATTTCGACCTTACCCCAAAAACAAGAACACACACAAAATTAAACTCTACTACTTAATAAATAAGGACTATAATAATAAAATGAGAATTATAGAGGTTTAAATGGAAAAGTTTTGCTTTAAGGAAACGTTATTAATTAAAATTCAGTTTCTTATTTGAAAGTTTCCGCACTGTTTGTTGGCAATGGAAGGAATTAATAGTTAGAGAAACTTTTAATGAAATACTTTCTCCTTGTACTCCTTTAATGATAAAAACATAAGAAATTATGGGATTTATACCTTCACATGGGGTTTTATTTTATTGATGTCAAAGCGACTCATCGCGTCACCTTTGAGTAGCTAACTGTTACAATTTTTTTTTGAAAAAACTCTACTTTTCTGTTATTTTTTTTTATTATCTAAGTAACCTATTGTAAGTAATTTTCATAATAAAAAAAATGTATTATGTATGTATAACCAAATCGCTATCGTCTTGCTAAGCTTTCAAGTTGTCTTGACAGACAGATTAAAATACAAAAAATTGGAGTTTGTAAAGATACACACAATCGCATTACAACAACAACATAATAACATAACAACGCAATAACATAATATAAGTACTCTATTTTTGTTGTATGCTGTTTTTTATATGTTATTGTAAATAAATCTTTTAAGCTATTGCATAGCTTCTATCGCGGGCCTTGAGCGTGGGGACCGAATCCAGAAATTCCGTAACGAAAAAAACCTAACACCTCCCACTCCGACCGGCACAGCGGTGATACTATAATTACATAAGTTGATAAAAAAATGCTATGCAATAGCTTTACCGCGGCAGTCTCCGAGTGCCACACGTCTTTTTTTCTTTCTTTCTTTCTTTCTTTCTTACCTATAGGTATTATAAATGCGAAAGTTTGTAAGTGTGTGACTGTGTATGTTTGTTACTGCTACACGCCTAAACGGGTGGACCGATTGAGCTGAAATTTGGTATAGAGCTTACACCCTAGAATAACATATAGGCTATACAGTAACGAGTAAAACCGTTGGACGCAGTAAGTAAGACATAATTTTAGTATAAGACAGAAGATATAATAAAAGTCCTTAATGAATATTTATCCATATTTCAAGCGGTCAAGGGGCATATTCCCCCATGATGTATGTTATCATAACGCTATGATGGCGGAGAAAGCTCGTCGTTTAACGTAGCCTTTTGAGATATTGTTGGTATTCATCTGGATTTTGATCAAGACATAATATGGCAGACACAATAAGGGAACGTCCCAAAAATATTCATAAGTTGCAATATAAAACACTATACAACAAAATAATTACAAGCTTTTATTTACTTTCACTTGTCTGTCTGTAGTCAAATCTTGCAAGATTTAATTTGACTCACTTTCCCGGTATCTAATTGAGCTGAAATTTTGCATGCTTGTATAAATCGGATGACAATGCAATATTATTATGACATCGAGCTGATCTGATGATGGAACTGGAAGGTGGCCATATAACACCGTAATTAAACGACGCAACCTCATCGGGTTTCGGCTCATTTGATTCGTCTTGACGAGCACTTTGGTGATGGATGGTAATAATAGATTTGTTTTTTAAAATACTCCGTTTATTTGTATTTTGGATAAATTGTTAATATTGTCACCGGAGGTGGGTGTTGGTGTCTGTAACACAGTCTCACGACTATAACAGGCATCATCGTTCCTTGACTTTGTTTTATTGTACCCAAAATTTTTTCAAATTAAAGAATTTGTATTTGTAATAATAAAAGCTTGTATTTAAAGAGATTTTCAAATTTCACTTGTTAAAATATCGCCTTAAGACAAAAAAAAGTTATTATAAAAACTTGTCCCCTAAATTAGACCACCACGTCGTCAATAAGCTCTTACTGCCCTTTCATCACGCGCTCTATTTCTGCCACTTCAAAGCTTCGTTTGCGGCGAGCCATCCATAAATACATGTTGTTTCACCCGGCGTTGGTTGTCCCCACCTGGAGGTTGATAGTTTCGGGGAAATTTCGGTTTAGCCATCTCGGATATGTAAGGAATACTTCCGTGACTTCTGAGAATTGAATGGAGCACAAATATTGAAAAAAAAAACTCTAGCTATAAAGCTCCCGGATTTGTGCCGGACATACGAACTATAGGGAAAAATGCTACTACGATACTCATCTTCATTATCTTTAATCCACATTTATTTTATATAAATTTCCTGATTATAATATAGACTTATAGAGCTGCACTTACAGCGATGGATGGCTTCCTTAAGTACACATATTGAAATAAGCGTAGGTAAGACGCATCCTAACTATTTTACATGATAGGTCTAGGATGACAAGCGCAACGTAGTGTTACATAAAATTCCTTACATAGGTAAAATAAAAAACCCGCGTTAGTACAGTGACTGTAGGTATCTGTAATAGGCAGACGTTATCGCTTAACATCAGGCATTTTGGGCTCATCTCGTTCATCTTCTTGTATAACAAAAAGTTAAAAATATCTAATTATTAGTTATTATTTAATATTTAGTGTTAATTCCGCTCTAAACCACCACCGGGCACCACCGGGTTTTTAGAGCGGAATTAACACTAAATATTAAATAATAACTAATAATTGTTGTGATGGATTTCCGCAAAGAAACGCCTAGTTCCATTAATTATATTAAAAATATCTATTTAGGATTTAAGAAATCACATAATTTGTTAACTATTATTATAAGATAAGATTTTTATATATGTAAATATAAATAAAATTTAAATAAAACTCACGTATTTCATTCCAGAGCTCAGTTCAAAGCAAAAAGTTGAAAGTGCTGTTACAGATGTTCTTAGTTCTCGTAAACAGTCTAGATTTGCATCTAGACGCCTTTGAATATGAAACCTAGGTTCTGAATAAATTAGCTCGTAGACGTCTCGGGTAAGTACTTGTTTTATTTTATGACTAGCTTTTAGTAAAAAATAAAAAAAAATATGGAAAGTATTTTTGAAATTGTGACTAGACTTTTTAGTAATGTTGATGTACTTTCCTAACGTTTCAATACTAGAGTTAATTGTATATTTCAACTTAACGAAATAGCATAATATATATAACATTGTATTTTTTCAGCAAAAGAGGACTAGATACGCACGAAGTAAAGTATTTAAATAGATTAGTTTACCTTAATTTTTGATTAAAACGTTTTGATTTGTCTTAAGACTGACCGGCAAATGACCCAGGGTCTCTGAATTTGTGCTGGATTATACACGAGCCACTGATGCTTCACTCTAATATTTGTAAAAAAAGAGCCATGAATATCTGATCATACAAGTAGATCTGCACTTACAGACAGAGATGGCTGACTTGATGATGATGATGATTGGGTTTTATACTCCAACAGAACAGGTTGCCCTACTTACACTGTCAGTGTCAAATCACAATTTATAGGTTGTGTGACTAACCTATATGTTACAGTTTCAGGTCGCCGAGATTACTACAGGGCCTGCAACATGACCTAACGACTGCCTCCTACATACGACGAATTCCTTAAGTAAAATAACTAACATGAGCTAGTTAAAATATAATGATTATTGTCTTCGTAATATTTATATATCCCCATGTAATAAAATGTAATATTGGTATAATATTCATGAACGGTCACCCCTTGAATGCGTTACGAATAAGAAACAATTACAACACAAGGGCGAGGCGTGTTTAAGATTGCAGTTGACAAGAAAATATGTACGCACTGCGTTTTGTTAACGTAGCAGTTATAGAATACAATAGAAAAACTCTTTATTGTACCACCATAACATATTGTATAGAAAAAGCTTAAAAAACAGGTTAGGTTTTGTGGAGCATCCCCTCCACATACCTTATTTGTTTCATGCATTAATTTTATCTTTAAGAGGGTAACTTTAGCTCAAAGAGATACCCTATAAAAACTTTCAGCCTCTTTGCAGACATGAAAGCAATATTTGATTTAGTTTTGTTGTTAAACGAAAGTAAAAAGTAGTATGTAAGTAAAGTAAATGAAGTTCATACCAAAAGGATTGTTTAATCGTATTTTTATACGCTAAAGAATGATCATTGTTGTCCTTCAGAGCCAAACCGGGCTCACGGATATTTGATTTCTTTAGAATGGATTCATAAATAAGCTTCAATAATTTATTTGAGTTTATATTTGTTTGCCTCTATTATTGTATCATCGTTATGAGTATTGAACTAATTATTATCGCATTAAGATTTTTCCTGCTAATTACGAAATTTTGTGGATTTTAGGTTGGTCTGAGATTAGGTCGTATATGACACAGATGAAGCAGCGCGAATTAGAATCTTATAATAATTGTGTGATATCACAAATTTTACACAAAATTTAAAAACGCTGCGTTATTTCAACCCAGTGCGTACACCAAGCAGAGAGGACAGACAGCCATAAAGATCCTTGTCTCAGTAATAAGGGTGTCGGGTCATCAGATGGCTCTTCGTGTAATTGAATCCCCCAACTTTGATTAGTTTATACTAGTTACTAGTTATGGTTATTGCTAACTTGCGTTTGTGATTTTAAGTTTTGATATCTATGGTTGTATGTAAATCACTTCTGTCTAGTATACGTAACATCTGTGTATCATATTAGACAGCTGCAATGCTTGCCTTTTAGAATAGGAATAGTTATGTGTAAAAAAACTTTTAAGCGATTAGCCTATTAAAGCCTATATAAGCCTGTGAAAGCTATGATCACAAAGATGATGCTATGATCTAAGATATGTAGGAGGTAGTCGTTAGGTCATGTTGCCCTGTCGTACTGTAGAAATCTCGGCGACCTGAAACTGCAACATATAGGTTGGCCACACAACCTATAAATTGTGATTTGATACTGACAGTGTAAGTAGTGGAGTATACACCCCAATTATTATTAATAATTTATTATCACTTTAGAATCTAAAATTGGGTTTCACTAGCCTGAACTAACATAAAACGTAGGCCTAGAAAATTAATATGGATCAATGAATTAAATATTGCCTAAAATGGCATGAGTTCTTAACAACTATGGATGCTTTATTACAATAATAATTGACAAGGCTCACTCTTAATTTGTTACAATTATTGCATCATATCGAGTTCTTTGTATCGAATTCGATATTGATATGGAAGGAGTAAAATATGTTGAAATTATTAATCCAGTGATATGAGAAAGAGGTAATTTCCGGAAAAAAAATCTGCAAAGCATAAATTTCTGAACAAAGGTTATATTTCCAACACAAACTTTCACGCGAGCCCTTACTTCAAATAAGCTCTTTTACTGTTCAACAACTTGTATAAGTTAAATAAGTACAAATACCCGACAACATGATTAACTAACGCAGGTGCTACCTTATTTCCGCACACATAACGGACACGCAAATATTTCGGCTGAAGAATGGCATCCTGGACAACTTGCAACTACTGCATTTACAATTACAAACCACTATCGACCTTAAGCAAATCAAATTACGTTTCATTCTCGAATAAACAAAAGTGCTCTTACGTCTTTAATGACATGTAGTGTATTAATTTTGTGATAAGGATATATGAACCTTATGTGTTTAATAATAGGGTTGATAATCAAATGTGTCAATTAAAGTAGTTAAGTCGTCGTTCGTCAGACATACGGCTCGAAGGACCAACTAATTGGATCGGTCGCATTTCTCGCACGCGCCGCGCAGTCCTTTGTGCGCCCGCGCATCGGATAATTAGCTTCGGGATTGATTCATTAGCCGGGTTTCCTTGCATTTGCGGGTGATATCTGTCTGCAAAGGATCGTGCCGACTGCCGACATTTAAATGTTTTTTCACTTAATGTTTTAAATTTAATATGTGTAACGGTTTTTATCTTCGATTGTAGAACTTATTTTGTTTTTGTATTGGTGTTTATAAGATAATTTGTTATTTTTATGTTACGGTAAATTTGTTTTTTTACTTTTTTTTATCGATATTTTGAACGGTAACCACCATAGAACTATTATTAAATTACCCATAACAGATTTATTATCAAATAATATTAAGTCTCAGTTATGATGCAAGTTATAAATTAAGTACCAAAATCTAGTATCCAAAATTCAAACACATTAAACCTATTTCTAGTTTTACGATCCCGATACAATAAACAAGCGTTCAAAAACATCAAATTATGTGAAGAGGCACCACAGATCAGATGAGTGGCACCGTAAAATATTTGCTCGCAACATTGCAACAAACGACAACAAGACGACTCTCGGGAACTTTAATTAGTGTTTATTTATAATGCAGACTATTCTTATTGAAGCAGATACTACGGCTTGGAAAGCAAATTGAAGGCAAGTTCAATGTATAAACATTTGTGGTTTTATCGGCAAAAAAGACACTTTATGTGTGTTTATTTACATAGTATGCAATATAATGGTATTCTTTTTAGAGGTAAAGTCTGGAAATTACAAAAACAGAGATTCCTTTATTTACGAAATCAATCTGTAGTTTTCATATAGCGAGCAACGAATTAGGGAAATAAATAGCGAGTCAAAAATAAGGTCTGGTTTGTCCCAATGCTAGAAAAAGGCATCCATTCTTTTAGTGAAGTGTTATAATTGTCCAGCTATTGCAAATAAAAATGGAAAGAGAAAAAGAAGAATGAAAGGAGAAAAACCCCCTGCAGTGGGACGATTATGGCTAAAACAAATAAATAATATTGCAATTACCCAAATAAATAAACTTTACGCACTAATTCATTGCACTCAGTAACAATTATAGGTATTTAGAAAGAACAAAAAAAAATTTAGAAAGCGTATTTTTTAAATATTACTTGATGCAGTGTCGCTGGTGAACGTCTGCCAATATTAAAATAGTGTGTAATTTACATTGTGCAGTTCGATTTAGAGATGAGCTCTGAAATAGGACGCGAGACTGCAACACTGCTTTATTGGAATGCCGATACCAATTTATGAAGACGTGAATGTTAGGAATTACTTAACACAATAACATACTCGTTTATATTAAGACTGTCTGTGATGAAACCGTTTTTTTATACGGATAACACACATATTGTGTTTTTGGTTGTGAAATAACTGAAATGTCTCAGCTATTTTTTGAATAATGGCTTTTCATTATCATCATCGGTGTTTCTCGAGCGTAACAAGGGAATCTTTAAGACATGAGTGAAAAAAGATACCAGGGGTCTAATGTGATTTAGCATCTGCACTTTCATTCAGATGGGTTGTGGTCAAATGTAGGCCTAATTAGGCACAAATAACATTATTATTATCTGATAAGACTATTATTTTATGTAGCTCACAAAAACTTCTACGTTGCAAACGAATGTTAGCCTCTATGCCCACCATGCTACAGAGACCCTATTTCCCATGTTAAAAAAAGCCATTTAACTTTTAAAAACTTAATAAAGGTCACAATAAGGTTGAAAGAAAGGAATTTTAAATGTACAAACAAACCAACAAATGTAAAACGTGTACCATAAACGGCGGTATCACTAGCAAGTCAGTTAATCTCAAAGTTGGGCGTGTGAGCGTCGTGCAAATGGGGGCTAACCGAACTTGCGCCGTATATCCGAGTGTTTTACTTCAGGCGATACAGTGGAAGATTTATTCCGTGTTTGTGACGACTTTCGCGGCTAGACGGAAGAATTAGATGAATTATTGCACTGTAAAGACAGTCTACTGGAAATGCCTTGCGAATGAACGGTAGAATATTAAAATAATATGTACAATAATTGACTTGGGAAAGTGCTCCATTTAGCCTATTTGAATGAATAAATTTTTGAGTTTGTCTTTGGAAACTTTAACTTCACATTCGCTGCAACAAAACGTTTTCATCGAAATCAAGTTTTTGAAAAGTAGAGGAACTAGCAGGGCTATTGGCAAATTCGCACTCACTAAGATTGATGTCCACTTCAATGTACTCGTACATTACTGCGTTAGTTATTTTACACATATTAAAGAGGAGGTTTAAGCCAGAAATGTTTGCATTTTTGTCTATGGAATTTAAGATAAGATAAGAAACACTTTATTGATCCACATATAAAGTAAATTTTACAAACAACAAAATTAAAACTAAGGGTGTATCAATTGGCGGTCTTATCGCTCAAAGCGATCTCTTCCAGACAACCGTGCAGGGAGAGGAAATATACAACACTGGAAGGACGGTGGTTTCACAAAACTTCAAAAGAAATATAAGTAAAAATAATTTACACAATAATTTAGAATTTAGTGTTTTATATGTGGATGGGCGATAGCCAATAATATGCCTGCTGAGATAGTTGACTTTAATATGGGTACGAAGACCAACTGCCGATAACTCGTCGGCAATTCGAGCGTTGCGTTAATCGAGACTTTTCTTGCCACCTCTGGTACCATATGTACATTGTACATAGAATCAAACTAGTGTGCAAATCTGGCGCCGGACACACCGCCTCAAATTCACAAACAATACGAGTAGGTACATAACATCAAAAGCATTTTAAGGGGTTAATAGTCGCTGAGCCACTGTCTCGCTCGCACGATATAACTTATTGTCAAATAACAATTGATAAAATTTACTTTTTGGAAATGTGTTAAATTGAAAATTTAGCTCATATTTTTATACTTTTTTTATAAATATTCCCAGTTTGCTACCTTAAATAACAACAATGGCATTCTCAATTATATGAAAAAATATCTATATTTAAACATGCCTCACCAATTTTATAAAGTATCAAACTGGTTATACTTAAAAAAAAATTATAAAAATATGAGCAAAATTTTCAATTTTACACATTTCCAAAAAGTTAATTTTATCAATTGTTATTTGACAATTTGTTATATCGTGCGAGCGAGACAGAGGTTCAGCGACTATTAACGGCTTAATAAGAATTTGATAATGCGCGCATACAGACATGTCACATGTGCAACTAAGTCGGAATAGCGTGTGAGGGCTTAGAACTTAAAACTGAAACTGCAGTCTTCAAACTTCTAACCCTTCCGGCACATTAAACATATCTTGAACTGCAACTAATTCAGTGCAATAAAGTGAGAGGTTCCATTTGCACTAGCGACTGCCCCCGGGTCCGTCTCGGTAAACAGACAGATCTTGCTAGTTTGCGCACTGTCTGTGTTTGTAATGTGACAGCGGAACCCCGAGGAATTGATATGGCTATTTGAAAATAGGAATAAGATAAGATAAGAAAACTCTTTATTGTTTCACCACAATTTGTACAATAACATAATAATAATAATAATTGGGGTTTATACTCCAACAGAACAGGTTACCCTACTTACACTGTCAGAGTCAAATCACAATTTATAGATTGTGTGGCGAACCTATATGTTGCAGTTTCAGTCATAAATCTAAATAAACAGTTCTCATTATAAACAGTGAGACGATTAGCGGTCTTATCGCTAATAGCGATCTCTTCCAGACAACCAAGCAGTGAAAGGAAAATACATTTGGGACAACGGTGGTTGAAAGTTATATAGGGAAAGAAAGATATTGATGTTAGTATAGGTATGCTAAAACTGACGAGAATATAATAATTAGCGTTTGCAAGTTACGGTAGTGTCACGCTCATAGGCCAGCTTAATGTCGAAAGTTTTAACGAAAATTTAAAACTGCATCCCAGTGTCAAAATAATTTAGGCAAAGTGCAGCTCGGGCTTTACTGGTATAATGCTCGTTAAAGAAGTTGAGCCCAAATAGTCGCGTTTTTATAGCCAAGAAGTAAGAAGACGAGCAAGATCCTCTCAATGCGGTAAGAGATAACGCTGCCCATTACAATCAAGGTACAGTCAAAGAATAACTGGTACAGAGCTACCCAGGATGCCATGCCCAGAATGCGTGTGACTATTTTTAAACTGCACAAAATTTCCATAGACAACATAATAATTATGGTAAATTTTACATAATATTTGGTATTGTTTCGCTTATATTACCTTGCGCATCTTTGTTCCCATTACAAATACTGTACCAAATGTCACTATATAGGTATCTTTGTGCAAAACTCAGCTGTTCAAGGATTTCATTAGAGCGTGCTAGATGAATCAGTTAGTCATGGTTTCCATAGATAGTAACAGATCATTGTGAGATTAAATCTAATTTAAACTGTTATTATAGTACTAAGTATATTTAAGATACGAGTAACTATTTCCAACTAAATGCTTTTGTAATAGAATTAAGAACCATTGTAGATTAAGAACCATTGTAGATTGGAAATAAATACATTTATCATTAAAAAAAAAAAGATTAAACCATTACAAAATATCAGCGCCAGGTCCCTCTTGAAATCCATTTCGTTTTAATTAAAACAGATTCGGTGTAAAAATTCAGACGGTCGGAATACCGATCACATACGCCGCCGGATTCCTTTGCCAGTCACTTTATAATCTACAAGCAGAAAAAATTTAATACGACTAGCAATGCCTGATGTTTCACAAACAAAAAATAATCTAAGACAAATGCTATTCTATGGTCAAAGCCAGGCTACAGATAAAAAAATACTAGGCCAGGCTAATTTATTAAGCTTATTCTACTTCTTCCAGGGCCCGTAGCATGCCATACGGGATCCCGCTGAAATGTCAAGAGTAAGTCATCCCATACATTGTACTTTTGTGAATGTATGAGATGACAGTTCTACTCTTGAAGTTTTGTCGGGATTCCATGTGGCATGCTAAAGCCGCTGCCCTATTTAGCATAAAATAGAATAAATAACTGTTTATGGAACAAAAAGTTTAAAAATATTTTGTTGGGTGAAGGAGGAAAGTTTTTACATTTTTACTATAAGGCCAAATTTGTCCTTAATCAAATTGTATTGCTTTCGTACTAAAAAGTACATTTCTCATTATACTGGTCAAAAATTCTTTCTTTCCTCTTATTATCACGTGCTCTTGGAAGAATAAGAGATATTTGTAATAAATAATCAAGAATTTAATTCTCTCATTCACTTCATTCTTACAAATTCAAACTGAAAATTTATATATTCAAATACGCTACAATGGAGCACTTTTGCAAGTCAATTTTACATTATTTTTCAATTTTAATACTCTACCGCTCGTTTGCAAAGCACCTCTATGACGAGAACGAGCAAGAAACTCAAAAGGAAAACTTTGGAAATGGATCAAATTGGTATCATTTACCAAGAAGAGTTTAATAAATGGAATCCCTATCAAATCATTTACAGTACCCATTCCACCTGACATAAATATCTTATTCTACGTCAAAATATACGGAATTCCTCGCTGGTTCAGAGGGGAGTTTTAATTAATAGAAGCCAAATATTGACAAGTGTCGGACTTGTTAAGGGGAGGTTACCTGAACAAATTGGTCTGGGAGTCAATTTAAATTATTCGTTGGTAGTTGTTGCACTTTTATGGGAACTAACGTACGTGTGTAAGCTAAGTTCATGTGTTTTTGTCTCGTTTGCTGTGTCAAATTTTAATGTTTTTATTTTTCTTCTATTTGTGCATATGTCAGTGAATATGGTATGACCTTTGAAGTCTGGTTGACCTAAGAGACGATGAGCGAGATTTTGGATGACAATAAATTATCAAAATGTTAACGATTAACGTTAAACGAGGTACACGAAATCGTATTGACTTCAGTTTGTATACTAGTATTCTTTTATCTGTGGTTTGTATAAGAAACATTCAAAAATTCAATCAGAATTTTGATAGACATGATAGAATCTGATAAAGTCCTTGTTACTTGAAAGAGGCTTAAAATAAGCGCTCAAAGCCTGTCATAGAAATAAAGTCCGATAGCTTTTTTTTATCAACTTCATAATATTATTAAATTAAGAACAATCACTGAACGTTCATACTCCTGTAAAAAGGAAGAAATAAGTTCAAGGAGTAAAAATGAATCGTATAAAAAGAGTTAATATCATCGCCTTAAGTGTAGCAGACAGCAGGTACAGATAGAAACAATCAGTCCATTGTAAAGCGGCGTCACAATATAATTGCTTCAATCTGAAAGGTAATATTTAACTTCGCCCTTAGCGCAGTACACAGTACTACAGTAAATCAACTTGCATTTCGAGTCGCTACTCTTGCTAGTCCCACTGTCATCTTGTTCATTAACTAACATTTTTTTAATGACAAACAAGGACCGAGTGTAGGTTTCTTTTAAATCAAGACGTCTAGATGGATAACCCACCAGTACCAGTCATTCTGCCGTCTGAGCAGTGATGTGCAAACCGTGCTTCAGTAGAAGGGCACTGTAGCTACTGAAATTACTGACCTAAGAAGCGATGGTGCAGTGCACCTAGAATTTCACATCATTGTGAAATCCTAGGACACCAGGAGAGCGTCTTGCTCGTCTTATTACTTCTTCGCATGACAAAAAAAATTAAACAAATGAACTTATCTACCTATAGCACTGACTTTACTGAACATCTTGAATACACTTTACTGTGCTCTATTATATTAAAAGATTACCCCTCTCTCAGCACCCCAAGGCAAGTAGGCAAGTAAACGAAAAATTCAATCAGTTACCGTGAAATCCTTTAAAAGGTTCCATCCTGACAGATTGTCTTCAAATAAAGTACTGTCGATTGTTTGAGCCAATTTCACTTGTGTTTATTTTCGGAGATTATTTACTGTTTGTAATTTCTCATTGTCTTCTATTGAAGTCTGGAGTTATATTTAAGTTTTAAGTAGGATATAAAATAATTTCAATTAAATTTACCATTTAACTGATAAAAGTATTTTGTATCTACTGGGTAGATTTTTAATAACAAATAAAATATTGTTTGCAATGATCTGTATAAATGAACTCTTGACGCTAAATCTACAATTTTCAGGTATATCATAAGGGCTAAATTTTAATTTATTATTAACTAAGTCTAATTGAATAGGTATAATTTAGGCTTATTGGGGTTAAACATGGGGATAATTGCGTTTTAATCAACGAAGAATAACAGAAACCTGTTCCTAAGCGGTCAGCTTCATTCAAATACCTTTTTTGCAGGAAACATAGAAATTATATTAATTTACTTACCTTAATTAATTTATTCTGCAGTTTAGTGACAGCCATACGCTCCTTCTGCGTCCTTCTCTTCTCTTCTTCCAATTGAGCCTCGAGTTGCTTTATTTTCTTTTCCAATAATTCCTGTAACAATAACAAAGATTAATTATTTTTAATTTAATTACAGTTCATTTTTTTTTATTCATTATAGGTAAGCCATTGATGACTTCGGGTGATGTTAAGCGACGATGCGGCTTAAGATGGTAGCAGTCTAAACCTAGAAGGCGGGATAAATCTCTTCTTGGCTTCACCGAACAACACGGACAAAACGGTTGTAATGACCGCTTGGCGACACGGTTTTGTCCAGTGGATGGTAACTTGCCTCGGCCCAAGCCACCATTATAAAAGCACCAAAATTCTCGAGACCCAAAATAAAAACATATCATTATTCCCAAGAGTCGAGGTGTTAAGGGGCCTGCAGTGGTCATATTACAAAGAACTTAAGCCGTTTAAACTCCCGCTGCACTGTTCATACCATTTACTCACAAAAAGGCAGCAAAAAGGTCATTAAAACTGCGCCATTTTGTTTTTTAATTATTTTTCTTGAGCCTCACGGTGAGTTATGGCGTTTTCTTGAACTCAGCAAAAATTAACGATCTGACTATAATTAGGAATTAAAAAGCCCATTAAAATGGCATTTTAATGCCAATTTTCCCTATTGGAGCAAATAAAAATGATTATCTGAATAATCTTATAGAACAAAGCTCCTACCACGAAAAACAATACCTACGTTGAAACTTCCGTATCGTCTGAGAAATTAATCGAAACACGATCGTACTCAAATTGATCTGATTTTGATAAAATAAATCGTTTTTAAATAACAACATTACAAAAGCGATTTCCTGGACTGAATATTTAGGCGAAAGCGTTACATTTCACTTATAATGGCAATCCTGAAATTTCTGAAGATTGGTGTTCCCGATCTGTGGTGAATATAATATTATGTACGTGTTTTTGAGTACGATTATAGAGCTAGTATTGTTGCTTTTTTTCAATGTATTTCTCTTTATTATGCACTTTGTTATCTATTGTTTGTTCCATAATAGTTTTTAATTTTATGAATCCTTTTTGATTGCATTAATGTATAATGTATTGTAATATTAGTGTCCACATAGTCATTAGGATGCAAGCTGAAAATCAGCGTTGAGGACCTGTCCTCAACATATGCTGAGCTTGGGTCCATTTACATCGACACTTCACCCTACTTTTGACCATCCTCTTTATTGTAAATTGTGTCAATCCATACATATAATAAGAATGGAAATTTCTCCCCATTCATTGTGATCCTTTACTAAGATGAATCGTGAAAATACGCATATGAACAAAACGACGCGAAAAAGTCGCTTGCGCGATCTAATTCGTAAAACATTTTGTCAATTTTTCCAAGGGAAACGTAAAATAAAATGATAAAATAAATAATAATCATTTATATCGGACACATTGCCCCTAATTTACATCAAAAATTCTAAATAAAAGTAATAGAATATAAAGTAAACTCAATTCAAAAAAATATGGTGCGACAAACTGCGACAAACTAAAAATACGCCATCTATCGATGTGTTTGTAAACGAAACCTTTAATTTGGGCTAAATTTGTAAATAGTTTGTGTCACTGGTGTGGTTAAACAACACCACCGATTTGAATAAAATTTTCACTAATACGTTGCAGTTTTCTCTACTTGAACCTTAGTGTTGGTTTTAGTCAAATCGGTTCATAAATAAAAGAGTTATATCAATCTAAAGATTCGCATATAAAATGCTAATAAACAAGAAAGGTAGTCATAGGAACCGCGTAATCAAAAGACAAAACCTCATCGAGTTTGGGCTCATTTGATTCGTCTTGACGAGTACTTTGATACTATATAGTAACCAGGGTCCGATGACGGAGCTGGAAGGTGGCCATAGGAACTCCGTGATTAAAAGAAAAAACCCCATCGAGTTTGGGCTCATTTGATTCGTCTTGACGAGTACTTTGATGCTATTTAGTAGCCAGGGTCTGTACATAGGTAGGTATCATTTTGCACCTTATTTTTAATTTCTAAACCATGTAAAATCATCAGGAAACAAATTAGAATTCATTTAAATTAGTAAATGTAACTTATTTCTCAACTAATCTAATGTGCGCATGATGCGTGTAAATATCAGTAATAAATATCTTTTTGCTGCTTATTTTTAATTTCTAAAACATGTAAAATCATCTGAAGATAAATAGAAAAATTCATTTAAAGTTCATTGTAAGAGTAAATTATTTTTCATACAAGCTAGCGCCACGGAAAATAATGGAACTAATGTCCTAAGAAAAAGAAATATCGTTTATTCTGCAAACAGTTTTAGAAAATAAGTCCCGCGTAACCTAGCGGAACTAAATAATAGATTTATAATTACTGTGAATACTTCATTTATTATATATTTTTTAATTGTTAGATTAATTAAATATTATGTACCTATTTAATTGAGAAATTAAATATGAGAAATTATGAATTGTTAAAAATCTGTAGATATTTTAACTTAAAATCACGCGATTGTGGCGCTCCATCTAGGGGGATCTTTTGTAAAAATCACTGGTTATCCGGAGACACACAGACATAAAATCTGTTCACACCCATTTAGGCATACATCCAGACACAAACTTTCACGTTTATAATGTTAGTAAAATTTTGCAATGATTATTATAGAACCTTTTATCTGTGTTATAGATAATCATAGGCGGATTTAGGGGGGGGGGGGCAAGGGGCCAAGCCCCCCCCCCCCCCCGAGTCATTAAGCAAGCTGCTCGCGCACATATTATAAAGGATGTTTAAGCTTTCTTACTGCTCAGAGCGAGTAGGCGGATTTAGGGGGGGGGCAGGGGGCCAAGGCACCCCCAGAAGCATTGTAGAGTTACGAATTTCGCACATATTTCATGGTAAAGATTAAATTTTTTTTTCGGCGCTCGCAGCTAGCTGCTCGCGCACTTATTGTAATGGATGTTTAAACTTCCTAACCGCTCAGAGCGAGCTAAACATACACTTTTCGTAATAAAAAATTATAATATTTTTGCCCGTCTGCACCTTGCCCTCCCCCCCCCCCCTCCCAACCAAATCCTGGATCCGCCTATGATTTTAGGTATACACCTCAGTGGTAGCACGGTAAAGAGATATACAGTAGTTTGACTGAGCGTGATTTTTGAACATAAATACCTACAGTCTCGCGGTACATGCGCGAGTCATAGGGCTGCCGGGCAGCCGCTGCCCGCATACAGTAGGTACCTACCTATTTCATATCATCTACTTACTTGAGCTAATATCTAGATAATGAGTTATTATAAATTAATTATATTATTTTTGTACATTTATTGATATTTTTTTTACAAGCTTTTATTTCTATTTCATATTACCTACCTATATGTACCTTACTACGTCCGCTTAGGAACCACTGAATGTCCGTTACAAAAATGCAACAGTCGAATGAGATTTGAAAATGTATTGTATCAAACTTAGTACACGCGGGATGAAGCCGCGTTTTTTGCGGCTATGACTAAAAATACCTAAGAACACTTCCGCCTAACTTACTTTTCAAACAAAATCTAAATCGAATCTATGAGACAGACACGTCAAACTTATCACACCCTTTCGTCTTTGCGTCGGGAGTTAAAAATAAATACGATTGATCACTCTTCAATTCAATAAAAAGTAGGTACATAATAACAGGTGAATTAAAACTAAAGTTGGTTCATAATTAAGAAGCCTAATCTGGGAACTACAATAGGTTTTATTCCAGCATAGTATCCCTACTATACCTACCTACTTACCTATCATGTCGTGGCGGCGTATATTGAAACCCAAGACAAGAGACAAAACAAGACAAAAGACAAGACAAGAGACAAGACAAGAGACAAGACAAGAGACAAGACAAGAGACAAGACAAGAGACAAGACAAGAGACAAGACAAGAGACAAGACAAGAGACAAGACAAGAGACAAGACAAGAGACAAGACAAGAGACAAGACAAGAGACAAGACAAGAGACAAGACAAGAGACAAGACAAGAGACAAGACAAGAGACAAGACAAGAGACAAGACAAGAGACAAGACAAGAGACAAGACAAGAGACAAGACAAGAGACAAGACAAGAGACAAGACAAGAGACAAGACAAGAGACAAGACAAGAGACAAGACAAGAGACAAGACAAGAGACAAGACAAGAGACAAGACAAGAGACAAGACAAGAGACAAGACAAGAGACAAGATAAGAGACAAGACAAGAGATAAGACAAGAGACAAGACAAGAGACAAGACAAGAGACAAGATAAGAGACAAGATAAGAGACAAGACAAGAGACAAGACAAGAGACAAGACAAGAGACAAGAGACAAGACTTGGACTCTTACTCACACACTTACTTGGTCTCTCACTTGCACTCTTACTCGGACTTTTACTTAAAAGTCCGAGTACGCACAGACACGTCAGAGTGCGAGTACGCACTCTTATTCAAACTCTTACTCGGGCTCTTACTCGCACTCTTACTCGGACTCTTACTCGCAGTCTTACTCGAATTCTTACTCAGATTCTTATCCGCATTCTTACTCGGACTCTTACTCGCAGTCTTACTCGAATTCTTACTCAGATTCTTACTCGCACTCTTACTCGGTCTCTTACTCGCACTCTTACTCGGACTCTTACTCGGAATCTTAATCGCACTCTTACTCGGACTATTACTCGCACTCTTACTCGGACACTTACACGCAGTCTTACTCGAATTCTTACTCAGTTTCTCACTTGCACTCTTACTCGGACTCTTACTTGGACTCTTACTCGGTCTCTTACTCGCACTCTTACTTCAGCAGAATACTTTTAAAAATAAAAAAAATAACTTCTTACTAACTTACCTCAAAAACAGCATAATATCGCATGCTATTTTTTTGACATTTTATATAATTTATTATATTATGTATACATACGTCAAAAGTAAATAACGTAAATTACACTAAATACTTGCAAAAAACTATCGCGACGTCCGCCCGTCGCTGCGTGGCACCCGCTTCTGTTAGCAGTGGTCTACGTCATGAAACCTTTCTATGTTCCAAATTTCAACCCAATCCAGCTAGCGGTTGAGGCTGTACGTTATACAGATACATCAGTCACTAGCTTATTCTCATGGCTTTGCCCGCATGGACGGGTTACGTTTCATAATACCTACGGTCGTTTCAACTACGGTCGATATAACTACGGTCGATTCGCATAAGTTCATTTCACATA
The DNA here is from genome assembly GCA_947507615.1 of Hemithea aestivaria. Lineage (NCBI taxonomy): Eukaryota > Metazoa > Arthropoda > Insecta > Lepidoptera > Geometridae > Hemithea > Hemithea aestivaria. The sequence continues at coordinate 16,119,395 of OX382331.1, forward strand.
TTGGACGACTCGCTTACAGTGCAACTCGCCTGCGGTTGATTAAACTATGGGCATGTGAACTAATGGGCGATTCGGCCAATGTTCATTTGATATATTGGTTAATTCAACTATGGACGACTCACCTACGGTTTATAAATTCTTTGCTACGCGTGTTTTTAGTACAGTTATCAGGGCAAACCGAAATCTGTTGGTTAGGTTAGGTTTGAACAGTGACCACAATGCGCGAGCCGAGCGAGCGAAGCGAGCGTGCCGCGGCAGCGGCCGGCGAAGCGCCAGATATTTTTCTTATTACTGAATTATTTATCCTGTGTCATGGCATCTTCAGGCATTTTGGCATCTTCTTTCATCTACCTCATCATGGCAAAGTGGCATAATAAGCTGTCTGCGCACCTACAGATAGAAATCATTCAGGTATCAAAAACAACACGTTTCTGAATTCTGTACTATAAACAAGTATTTTTTAGCTGTCATACCTGACTAGCAGCCGGAAACATGGTCTAAAAATACGTGAAACGTCCGTTAGTTCGGTCAAAAATAGGCAAATCGTCCAATAGTTTAATCAACCATAGCTCAATCGACCGTAGCTGAGTTAACCGTAGGCGAATCGTCCAATATTGATTTCAACCAATAGTTATTATGAACGTAGGCGAAACGTCCAATAGACATTTTGAATAGTAGGTGATTCGATCGTAGTTACATATTGGCAAGGTTTGCCAGCCTTTACTAATTCTACGCCCATTAAGTCGCAGAAAACCCGTGAATTGAATCCCTCTTTTCCGTGGAATTGGAAATCGAATTAAATGGTCTGCATCAAATTCATTAATATATGAATAATTTACTGTCACGCGCTACGAAGTGCGCGCGGGTCAGCTAGTGTTTAATATGTGTTGTTGTAAATAAATACTTTTTCTTTCTTTCAATGAAGGCTTTTGCTTAAAAAAATGCGATTTTATATTCATTTTACAACATTTATCAAACAAGCCCAACTAAAGTTCGTAAAAGTGAAGTTCTAACTTTTAAAGATAATTTCATCTTAAAATGAAAACAAACCTGAAAATCCATAACGTGGCTATTAAGCTCCCCCATTAAACTTGTCTAAATACCTTTGAACAAAGCCGACCGGATGTGACGTCATTTATCCTCCATTAGCCGGAAGTACCCCTGGTTGAAATATACAGGATATAGAGCCTTGCGCCTCACCAGTCGATAGAGGGAAAAGGTTATTGTTTTATGAAGTGAAAATATGATGATAAATATTATGAAGAATATCAATATTTCTATACATCTATAAAATGGTGCTGATACTCAAAATGTATCTTGGCCATAAGACGATAAGACCGCCGATTATGACATTTTTGTATACCTTTATATTACTCTCTTAGTAAATATTATGTGCTGTGGTGTTATAATAAAGAGTTACCTTAAAAAATAAAATAGAGTTAAATGTAAACTTTTTAGTGGGATAGTTTTGATCAATATCTAATATCAACTCTAAATAATACAATTACCTTTATTTAGAAAATATTTGAAAACAAATCACTTAGAGAACGCGTCGCATCTTTCATGGAAATTAGTGTAATATGAGTCAGACCATGTTAATTCCCCATGTAAATACTTACTGGCACACATTAGGCACACATTACTATTCATCGTAACTTCGCATAAATAATAGAAGTGTTCTTCCCACTTCCTGACGGCTCATTTGTAAAGGTCTGCTTCCGAACGAGATCTCATGAACAATAGAACGCGCCCTTAAAATTATCCTATGATCCTGGCACAATGGCCAAAATGATAATAGGTCTTTTGCAGTTGAGTTAAAGTTTAAAATTAAGTAAGTTTTAGTGAAATGGTTAGACTGCCGTTGAGTTAGTTAGAACAATGGAATTTTGGGACATAATTGTAAAATATTATAGTCGTAATTAATGCAAAATGCATATGTAAATGGCTGGATTTGGATAATGTTTTATACAAATTCTAAAATATACATATATTATTGAGAAACAGATGAACTGGATGTAACAGGATATAAAAAATTATACTTGTAACAAATTATATGTATCTAGCACATTATGAAGGATACAGTTTTTTTTCTTATACAATTGATTAGGAATAAATAGGAACATAACTTACACTCTAACATTTTCTTCACGCTAGGAATTTGAAGAACCCTTAGGTTCGGTTTAGATCACATTAGAAAACATATTTATGATTACTAGTTATTGACGTTACTAGGCTATTTTCGGAGCATATTATAAAGCAACCTTAAATCTTATAATATCAAATAGGTTTTAATTGCCTGTTTCCAAGATTACATCATATAAATTGACTGACTGTCGAGCTGGTTTTAAACTCGTGTTTTTTTAGGTCGTGGTCAGCTTTATTAAAATCGTATCTTACTAATACAATGTAGAGGTACATTCAAGTACATGATCCACCATCAAAACAATGCATTGTCACATAGCTATAGTTAGTTATTATCCACAGGGTGTCCATGGGGGTGTTAAATCTCTCGGAAAGATCGAGAAATTAATGAGGCCCGGTAATGAAACGGAAACTGCATCATATACCAGTATAAATGCTGGAATATTATGTTGTTTGGTTCTGATTATTATACATAGATAGAGAGAGGTCATAAAGTAAACCAAGCTGTCATAATAGAAATGTTGACTAAAAAATATATATGCATAAAAAAATTGATAATAATGATGTAAAACTGTTATTTCTGGCATTTTTTTCTACCATTATTTGGCAAAAATATTGTGGGAGTTATTTATTTAAAAATCTAAACTACTAGAATACTAGACCAAATATTCAATTTAATATTTGAAACTATTTTGTATAGATATTAGATAAAGTTCTGTTGTAAGGACCAGCTATTGGAAAGCACTCTGCTGAAAAGCAGTTTTTGTTTCTTTTTTTGACAATAATGTAAAACGCGGGGTCTAGGCATATCGTCTTCAGCCGCTTGAAATAGTCGTTCCAAAGACAAATACCATTACACCAAGCCCGTTAAAAAACCTCCTACAGATCGATTCTCCTACAATCGAGTCGCCATTCTGCACCTGCGACCTGTTTAGGATCAGTCTCCTGTCAATCGCGGGGGTCATTAGTGAGACAAAACGGTGCCGAGATCCAGCAAATGCTTCGGCGGGTCATTTCTCATGTCGATACCATCATTGAGAGGAAAAACTGCGGGCAGTTTGCTTGGAGCTAGTGGATTTGTTTACTTAATAAGAAAAAGTTTGTAAGTAGATAGGCCCAAAGCTGATAAACCACTCTTATAACATAAAGAATGCTTATTGCCATTATAGTTCAAGGATACTAGCAAGGATATGGTAGCTACAAGTTACTACAAGTTACAAGCAAAAGTAAAGCACTTTACTACATAATGTTCTGAAGATTTGAATGTGGCCGATAGAAGGTTTAAAATGTACATAGTTAAGTGTATGTATGTATGTGTGTGTATGTATTTTCTTTTGTAAGCCATTTTTTATTTTATTTGCAAGAAAAAAATTACGTATCGAATATTTTTTTATTATTAAAATACGGACTAATTATATTTTAAAAATATTGACCTTGTCAACATCCCAATTACGATGTCCTTTATAAGGAGTTCACGCCTGTAGTACCCGACGTTAACATAATCTCAATAAAATATAATACCTGCGTACAGCCTTATTTACTCCTTATAAACTTTGTTTTTTTTTATCATTTCACAAACTTTTTTTTGTTCATTTTTTACAGGCAAATAATTCAATAAATTAATGACAGGTAGCCTCAGACACGAAGATCCTCCTCCCCCCCCCTCTCGGGGCGATTGTCGCCGACCTATCATTTTTCACGCACCCGATAAATTCGTTTTCCGCCCTTGTCGAGATGTCAACTCGAAAGAATCGCTCCATTCAGTGCGCGTTCACACTTTGAATACTGACTTTAAATTAATTTTTATTACTTTAGAATAGTATTTTTGCGAAACTATTTGGTAACTAGGTAATAAAATAACGGTTTTTAGTAAATTATTAAATTAATACAGCGAATAATAATAATTGGGGTTTATTATACTCCAACAGAACAGGTTAGCCTACTTACACTGTCAGAGTCAAATCATAACTTATAGGTTGCGTGGCCAACCTATATAATTGCAGCTTCAGGTCTCAGAGATCATCCTAAGCGTTTATAGTAATTACGTTTACGATAGTTAGTTGTGTTAAATATTAGTATTTACACATACTATTCTTTTTGTAATGTTTTGCTTTTTTCTTGTTTATTTTTTTTCTATGTGCCTGTGTCTCTTTGCTTAGTTAAACATTTTTCTTTCTTTCTAATAATTAATTTTTATTTTTAGCTGTTGGTTTACCTGTAAATAAATATTGAAATGAATTTACTGGCAAATTCATCCAAATCTGTACGTCACCCACTGGTCTAAGTGTGGCATTGTGCAATTGTATCGAGCCGTCTCGCCATTGTCTTTGGTTCCATTTGTCTCTGGCTTTATTGTCCCCTGATGTAATTGTTTATGGTGGAGCCATGGTGTAAATGAATAGGTACCTATAGGTATAGGCTGGATGAATTCATTAGAGACAAGAAGATTTATTTAAAGTCTTGAGAAAACCGTGTATAATTTACTGATAAGTGATTAGGTTTAATTGTAAGTTTTATTAAAATCTTAGGCCTCATTTTATCATTAAAAATCAGGACAGGCAATAAGTATAATAAGTACCTATTAGAAAAATAAAAACAAAAGATACAAGTACCTACTGAAACATCTTTTAATTTTTTATAATCATGCCAATTTAACCATAATCTCGCCAAAAGGCCACTTGGCGACATGGTTAAGATTTTTCGTAATTTAGACAAAAATCATGTTCTAAATTTGACAAATCTCAAAAGCTAATCAAAAATTCATAAGTATCTCCCTGTAAACCAAAATTATAATTATTGTTTGCATCCTAATAACGTCCTCAAAATTCCATCTAAAATTCAAAACCTGAGCGTCATACAAGTTGGATGTTCTATGAATTGTCAAATACACCATGACCGTACTCGGGGTCTCAAGTGGGTCCCTTGGACAATGACTCCAGATTAACCCCCGCGAATTAAATTGGGACCCCTGAAACCTTAGAGGGGTTGTGGTCTATGATGTAAACTTATACTCAGATGAGGATTTGAGTGATATGTATTATAATTTGACCTGTCGAAGTGTCATAAAACGCATATTACGTATTATTGACCATTATAAGATAAGATAAGATAAGATAAGAAACACTTTATTGATCCACATATAAAGTTTAAATTTTATATTATAATCCATACATATAATAAGAATGGAAATTTCTCCCCATTCATTGTGATCCTTTACTAAGATGAATCGTGAAAATACGCATATGAACAAAACGACGCGAAAAAGTCGCTTGCGCGATCTAATTCGTAAAACATTTTGTCAATTTTTCCAAGGGAAACGTAAAATAAAATGATAAAATAAATAATAATCATTTATATCGGACACATTGCCCCTAATTTACATCAAAAATTCTAAATAAAAGTAATAGAATATAAAGTAAACTCAATTCAAAAAAATATGGTGCGACAAACTGCGACAAACTAAAAATACGCCATCTATCGATGTGTTTGTAAACGAAACCTTTAATTTGGGCTAAATTTGTAAATAGTTTGTGTCACTGGTGTGGTTAAACAACACCACCGATTTGAATAAAATTTTCACTAATACGTTGCAGTTTTCTCTACTTGAACCTTAGTGTTGGTTTTAGTCAAATCGGTTTATAAATAAAAGAGTTATATCAATCTAAAGATTCGCATATAAAATGCTAATAAACAAGAAAGGTAGTCATAGGAACCGCGTAATCAAAAGACAAAACCTCATCAAGTTTGGGCTCATTTGATTCGTCTTGACGAGTACTTTGATACTATATAGTAACCAGGGTCCGATGACGGAGCTGGAAGGTGGCCATAGGAACTCCGTGATTAAAAGAAAAAACCCCATCGAGTTTGGGCTCATTTGATTCGTCTTGACGAGTACTTTGATGCTATATAGTAGCCAGGGTCTGTACATAGGTAGGTATCATTTTGCACCTTATTTTTAATTTCTAAACCATGTAAAATCATCAGGAAACAAATTAGAATTCATTTAAATTAGTAAATGTAACTTATTTCTCATATGAATCAGCGCCAGCGGAAAATAATGGAACTAATCTAATGTGCGCATGATGCGTGTAAATATCAGTAATAAATATCTTTTTGCTGCTTATTTTTAATTTCTAAAACATGTAAAATCATCTGAAGATAAATAGAAAAATTCATTTAAAGTTCATTGTAAAAGTAAATTATTTTTCATACAAGCTAGCGCCACGGAAAATAATGGAACTAATGTCCTAAGAAAAGAAGTCCCGCGTAACCTAGCGGAACTAAATAATAGATTTATAATTACTGTGAAAACTTCATTTATTATATATTTTTTATTTGTTAGATTAATTAAATATTATGTACCTATTTAATTGAGAAATTAAATATGAGAAATTATGAATTGTTAAAAATCTGTAGATATTTTAACTTAAAATCACGCGATTGTGGCGCTCCATCTAGGGGGATCTTTTGTAAAAATCACTGGTTATCCGGAGACACACAGACATAAAATCTGTTCACACCCATTTAGGCATACATCCAGACACAAACTTTCACGTTTATAATGTTAGTAAAATTTTGCAATGATTATTATAGAACCTTTTATCTGTGTTATAGATAATCATATTTTTTTTTTTTTATTTGATGAAGTAGAAGACGAGCAAGACGCTCTCCTGATGTTAAGAGATAACGGCTACCCATAATCAGTACAGTGTTACCTAGGATTTCACAATTATGTGAAATTCTAGGAGCACTGCACCAACGCTTCTTACTCAAGGCAAGGGGGGCAAGGGGCCAAGCCCCCCCCCCCCCCCGAGTCATTAAGCAAGCTGCTCGCGCACATATTATAAAGGATGTTTAAGCTTTCTTACTGCTCAGAGCGAGTAGGCGGATTTGGGGGGGGGGGGGGGGGGGGGGCAGGGGGCCAAGGCACCCCCAGAAGCATTGTAGAGTTACGAATTTCGCACATATTTCATGGTAAAGATTAAATTTTTTTTTCGGCGCTCGCAGTTAGCTGCTCGCGCACTTATTGTAATGGATGTTTAAACTTCCTAACCGCTCAGAGCGAGCTAAACATACACTTTTCCTAATGAAAATTATAATATTTTTGCCCGTCTGCACCTTGCCCCCCCCCCAAAACCAAATCCTGGATCCGCCTATGATTTTAGGTATACACCTCAGTGGTAGAGTCCTTCTCACGAATGAGGTCCCGCGGAATTTTGCGGAACTAAATTAAATTTTTTCGATAAATTCTGGACTTCATGCCATAAATAATTTTTCACCACTCTCGCACGAAAATAGTGTCTTTGGTCATCGATTTCAGTGAGCAAAAGCCGTTTTTGCTCTCTAGAGAGGCAAAGTGATTTGAATTTCGAACACAATTTTATTGGCTATGAAGAAGTTGGTGTGTTCTGAAACTTATTTGTGTACAATTTTTATTTAACTGAGATGCACATAATTTTTAATGTTATTTATTGAATTTTAAGTTTATAAATTGTATTTTTTCAATAATATTTTAAATAAAATACTATTATAGAATAATAAGTCGTAAGTGAGTTTTTTTTTTTAAATATTATTACAATTTGTTTTTCATAAATATGTCACACACACAAATTTCGAACGCAACTCTTTTAATAAAAATAAAAAAATACAAAATGGCGGGATGTAGAAGTTTAGAGTTTACAGTCAAATGGAGAATGCGTTGTGACGTCATCGATAAATGCCATCTTTGTCTCTCTCTTTTGTATGAGGTATGTGAGATGGCACTTATAGTTGTCATTTTTCTTGCGACAGTGGTGTTCACGACACATTTTCCATTTGGTTCTAAACCTCTTGGTAAAGATTCAAATAAATATTTTCAACTTAAGTTGTAAACTTTTGCAAATTTCTATTTGTGATCTAATAGTCTGTTTAATTACAAAGAAATGAGTGATCCCAGTGATGAAGGTAGTTGTCTTACGCCAAAAGAGTTGAAAGAACAAGTTTCGAATGCGTTCAGACGCATAGTGCCAGAAACGCAAATTACCTTATACGCGGATGACCAGATTTGCATTTCGTAAATTACCAGTTACGCAGATGACCAGATACGCATATTACCAGATTATGTTTCGCAGATGACCAGATACGCATATTACCAGATTATGTTTCGCAAATAACCAGATACGCATATTACCAGATTATGTTTCGCAAATAACCAGATACGCATATTATCAGATTTTGTTTATGGCATATTTACTGTGACTACGAAATTTACCATGACAATAACACACACACACACACACACACACACACACACACGCACACGCACACGCACGCACGCGCACGCACGCGCACGCACGCGCACGCACGCGCACGCACGCACGCGCACGCACACGCACGCACACACACGCACACACACACACACACACACACACACACACACACACACACACACACACACACACACACACACACACACATTGGTAGGTATTCAGATGCTAACAATGTATAAAATGAAATAAAATAACATTTTACATCTTCGTTTATTCAGACTTAAACAACTTAACAGTTACGTTTAAAGATAAATTAAGTAAGTCTTAACATAAAATTATCAGTATTTCTGACGTTAAAAAAACACAAATAAAACTACTTTTTTATATATCCATTAAACGTAAACATGAGGCAGAACATTTTTTTTTAATAAGTCTACCTTACTTATTCTTTCTTGACTTCAACCCAGATCGTCACACACTTCCTGTTTGCATTGATTCATTGCAATAATTACCTTGCATTTATCAAAGTCTTTTTGACAAAAATGTTGACTACATCGTAAGATATTTTTATTTGTAAAATCTAGTGTAATGGATGCATTACAGTTCTCGGACCTTTTATTTAAACATCACCAATTATTAGAATTCTTATTTGCCACATTAAAATTGTAACGATAACCATTGTGCACTAATAAAGGATTACCGAATTGATTTTCAGTAAAAAATAATGCCTCCTTCGACTTAGTTATTTACGTATTAAAACTTAATTAAGGTACGTTAATAATGAGAATGCATGAGGAACGTGTATGATGGCGTCACGTCATTCGTCGTTCAGCATTATCTTTTTAAGTGGCCAGGAACGTAGTAAAGAGTTTTGTAGTACATGCATTATCAAATCAATTGACAAAGTCATATCATACAGTCAGGAGCAAAAGTAGCTAAGCGGCTGAGGTGTCAAAAATTAAGTCCACACGCCTTTATTTCCTAGACAATAAGAACGCGTGTTGCTCATTCCGAACACTTCAACCGCTCAGTCACTTTTGCTGCTGACTGAACAAGTATGTAAAAGCGGACAGAATGGCGGAAAGCCTCCGAAGAGAGAGAGAGAGAGAGCAACAATTTTGTACAATTTAGAGTTGAAATTAACTACGGGGTCCCAGCACGAACACTTTTTTTTTGCAATTTCTTTTGGGGGGGATTGAATTTCTGGCAAATGAGTATTTTTTAGCATCCTGGACATCCTGGCCATTTGCGTAATAAAATTCAGGCCATCTACGAATCAGGTAATTTGCGTATGAAAATCTGGTCATCCGCGTATAAGGTAATTTGCGTTTCTGGCACTATGCGTCTGAACGTTCGAATGCCGAGTTAGGTATATGATAGTTTCATTTCAGAAAATTTCATTTTAGTTTTTTTTATACAACGATGTAAGAAGATGAGCAAGATGCTCTCCTGATGGTAAGAGATAACGCTGGGATTTAACGAAGGTTAAATTCTGGGTGCACTGCTGAGTCATAAAATGTTAAGATTCTTCAGCCCAGTAATTTCACTAGCCACAGTGCCCTCCTACCGAAGCACAGTAATGTCTGCACATCACTGTTCAGGCGGCAGAATAACTGACACTGTTGGGGTACTAGCCGACCTCCTGCAGAGGAAGTCTACCCACGGTAAAGAGATCACCATTAAATGACGCGGAAAAGAGTCAAGAGTAAGTGTACGGAATCAAGCTGTTATTATTCCGTATTTTTATTAGTTTTTCTGATTTTAATGATAATTTGATATATTTTTGTTTACTGTATTTAATCTTCATGTACTATATGTGTAAGTGGTAATTTATTGCCGTTCTAATTTGTACTGTGGTATAGGTATAACGATAGTTCTGGGACTTATCCCAGGACGTCTCTGAAATCTAAGTATTATACACAAAAAATGTTTCATAATATTATTTACTAGCTTATGCTCGCGGCTTTGCCCGCACGGCAAAATCCTTTCTTAGCAGTGGTCTACGTCATGAAACCTTTCTATGTTCCAAATTTCAACCCAATCCATCTAGCGGTTGAGGCTGTACGTTATACAGATACATCAGTCACTAGCTTATTCTCATGGCTTTGCCCGCATGGACGGGTTACGTTTCATAATACCTACGGTCGTTTCAACTACGGTCGATATAACTACGGTCGATTCGCATAAGTTCATTTCACATATTGGACGACTCGCTTACAGTGCAACTCGCCTGCGGTTGATTAAACTATGGGCATGTGAACTAATGGGCGATTCGGCCAATGTTCATTTGATATATTGGTTAATTCAACTATGGACGACTCACCTACGGTTTATAAATTCTTTGCTACGCGTGTTTTGAGTACAGTATTCAGGGCAAACCGAAATCTGTTGGTTAGGTTAGGTTTGAACAGTGACCACAATGCGCGAGCCGAGCGAGCGAAGCGAGCGTGCCGCGGCAGCGGCCGGCGAAGCGCCAGATATTTTTCTTATTACTGAATTATTTATCCTGTGTCATGGCATCTTCAGGCATTTTGGCATCTTCTTTCATCTACCTCATCATGGCAAAGTGGCATAATAAGCTGTCTGCGCACCTACAGATAGAAATCATTCAGGTATCAAAAACAACACGTTTCTGAATTCTGTACTATAAACAAGTATTTTTTAGCTGTCATACCTGACTAGCAGCCGGAAACATGGTCTAAAAATACGTGAAACGTCCGTTAGTTCGGTCAAAAATAGGCAAATCGTCCAATAGTTTAATCAACCATAGCTCAATCGACCGTAGCTGAGTTAACCGTAGGCGAATCGTCCAATATTGATTTCAACCAATAGTTATTATGAACGTAGGCGAAACGTCCAATAGACATTTTGAATAGTAGGTGATTCGATCGTGGTTACATATTGGCAAGGTTTGCCAGCCTTTACTAATTCTACGCCCATTAAGTCGCAGAAAACCCGTGAATTGAATCCCTCTTTTCCGTGGAATTGGAAATCGAATTAAATGGTCTGCATCAAATTCATTAATATATGAATAATTTACTGTCACGCGCTACGGGGTGCGCGCGGGTCAGCTAGTTATAAATAATAATAATTGGAGTTTATACTTCAAACTTCAACAGTATGCGTGTCTCCCTCTTACGCTGTCAGAGTCAAAATTATAAATTGTGTGGCCAGAGGGCAACATGTAGTATTTTGTAGTTTTAGGTCGCCAAGATACCTCTAATAGTAATACTTCAAATAAGTCCAAAGTCAAAAATAAGAAACTCTTGGACCGTGGCTGTAAAGTCAACCTTAGTTTCAATCTAGAAAACGAGATGAAAGTAAAAGAGATGTAAGTTCCACCTCAAGGGTATCGACTGAGTAAACCGCTATCTCCTTCAACGTGTATCACAGTATGTTGACTAGGAACTCCCTCTTTCATCCATCATTAGCGGACAATGGCTAATCTAACGTGTAGGGCACTTCATCACATCGAGATGAGATCTGATAATTAACGCTGGACTACGCCAATATGTTACGCGTTTATCAGGACATTGGGGTGAGAAAGTTATCCTAGAGGATTCGTTTTATACTAGCAGCAGTGATCATTAAAAATTATTTACAATAAAATTTACTTCACTTACAATTATAACCATTGAGAATAAATTCGGTTATAGCCAAACGTGTAAAATATTAGTTCAAAGATTTGTGACAACCTTATGTTAATAATAATTTGAGGATTGTGTTTAGAAGCCTAACGTTTTCGACCTTGGAATACGCAATACGAGTATATTGGAGGAATATAAGATTAACTCTTGTTCAAAAATTTTGGGCAAAATCTCCCTACAAGGTTATCTGGTAGAGATCGCTTTTGACGATAAGACCGCCAATTGTTACACTTAAGTATCGAAATTGTGGTTTATTTTGAAGTTTTTGTGTATATTTATGGCGATTCAATAAAGATTTACCTAGGTATCTATTCTATTCTCTTCTCTTCTTTAAAGCAGTGACTTGTTCACTACACTTTGTTCTACGGTAAGGTCGATATCTAACTACCTTTTAGGTAAACTATTTAAACCAAAAACGTAAATAAAATGCCCATTTACCGACCGAATCGCCAACAATTAACTATCTCGCGTTTCCGTCTTTTTGCCACTTTTTACCGAAGTTCTTTCCGTTTTTCCTCTATTTCTTATTTCTCCCGTTTGCCGGCGTCGCAGTGTAATCGCTTAGCAACCTCGTTTAGTTTTATTTACTTTTGCCGAGTTAAATGAAAATTAAGACTAATTTACTAGTTTTAATTGAATGTCGCATGCAATGTTGGGAATAAGTTTTGTGGTTTTTATGTTGCTTTGGTGTTACTCGTACGTTGTTATGAGGTGCTGCATGAACCTCATTATACAATTTACAGTTTTGTAATGAATTTTGTGAATTAAGTTTTATTATTTAAAAAATAACTGTGCCCGCAGATAAGGAGGATGGCTTTGGTCCAGGTTCAAAGCTATACCAAACTTCAGCATAATCCTCTCAACCGTTTAGCCGTGGGAGAGATAAAAAAAAACAAATCACGTTTGTTGTAACTATCATGCTTCATGAATTAAAGCCTGGTGACAGACAGACAGATGGCCAGCGAAGTCGACTAAGATATAAGAAGAAGTAGAAATAAAAAAAATATTAGAAAAGTAGTAGGATTTATGTATTGAGAATCTCTCGACTACACACTGATGCGACCAGAAAGGAGGCAACATAATGTCTTTTAGTATTTTACAATTCCCCCCTCGAACTACCACCATCCCTGTTTTCCATAAATCGAAATACGTCATGACTTTCCACATTCAAAAGCAGCACTAAATCAAAATAAAAAGCTTCAAACATTTCTAAAGAATGGTCCAAGGGATCCCTTCTATCTGTTTTATTCTAAACAGGCCTTTGTCCCTTTCCTCGGGCTATCAAAACGTCAAGCGTTGATTGATAGAGTTTCATTCGAGAACACTCTACGACAATTTGGAGCTGGGTCAAGGGTTGGCTGTTCTATTTGGAAGGTTTATTGGGTGACAAAATATTGACGCTTTTTCTTTTTAACCCCCTACGTAAAAACGACGGGGTGTTATAAGTTTGACGTGTCTGTCTGTCTGTGTGTGTCTGTGGCATCGCTCCCGAACGGATGAACGGATTTTGATCTAGTTTCTTTTGGTTTAAAGTATAATTAGTCGAGAGTGTTCTTGGCCATGTTTGGTGAAAATCGATCCAAGATGGCCGCCGCTACAAAATAGCGGATTACTTTTTTTTCGACAACCCCCTCAATATGGGTATCAAATAAAAGGGCTTCACTTGTAGAATACAACGCACTATGGTAAATTTAAAATCCAAGATGACCGCCTACACAAAACGGCATATTACATATTTTGTAAGCGTTGCGTTGTTACGATAAAGAGTGACGAGATGAGAAAACCCGTCTAAAAGCCCTATGGCATGTATAATAATTCCAGATAATATCACACATCATTGCGCCACCCAGGGTTTTGTAATACAATTTTTTGCGTGGCACTGCAATGTGCCTGTCACACAGAGATAACTCTAATAGTAGTGGTAACCCTAAATTTAATAATCCAGGAGGAAGTTTAGAACATAGTAATAAAATAAGACTGCGATAGAAAAGTAGATGTAGGAAGGTTGATCTAGTAATTTAGAAGCTGTCGTAACGATCCATATTTTTTAAGAACTTTACATGAAAATCGTAAATAATTGGTTTGGTCTATATGCCTTAAGGATGTCCAGTTTCTTTTCCCATTCAAAAAGCTATAAAAAGTAAGGTCAAAACATACTTCTTGTAGGATATTCGCAGTTTTCTCATTAGACCGTCCGTTGCTCCTGGAGCAGATGAATTAGGTTCATTTATTAACCTAAATTGGTATCATTGCCATTCTGTCTTCATGAATGGTGCCATTCTTAAGAGGTTGGTTTATTATAAATTGTGGCTATTGATATTATAATTTATAATCATAATAATTAATTATTAGAGTTACATGTTGCGTCCCGCGGTATTCTCTCCTTACTCCTGATTCTGTTAGAAAGTTACGATAAAGGATTGCCTACCTCTTCTTATTACAGAGTTTAACCTACCTACATAACAAGTTTAAGCTCAATCGTTTCGGCAGTTTTCGAATGAAAAAGTAACAAACATACTTACATACTGACATATAAACTCGTAAAATAATATAAAACACACTTATATATTAATCACACAAATAAATCAGTTAACAAGTGAAATTTTAAAAATACTTTTTAAAAACAAGCTTTAATTATCATTACCATCTTGCATCATATAGTACTCGTCAAGACGAATCAAATGAGCCCAAACTCGATGGGGTTGCGTTGTTTAATGACAGAGTTCCTATAGCCACCTTCCAGCTCCATCATCAGATCAGCTCCATGTCATAATAATATTGCATTGTCATCCGATTTAGACACGCATGCAAATTTTCAGCTCAATTGGAAACCGGGAAGTGGGTCAAATCAAACTTGCAAGATTTGATTACAGACAGACAGACAGACAACAGACAGGTGAAAGTAATATAAAGCTTGTAAAAAGGAATAATGTTTTATTTAGATCATATTATTATTAAAGTTAGATTAGTATTGTGAAGTTAAAAAATATTATAACTATCTAAAAAGTTAAAAATTAAGTTCAAACTTGCCTTATAATAATTTCCACCTTTATAACTATTATTATAACTGTTATACGACACATATTTATTATACATTTTATTTTTTAAATTTCCACCAATCACAACACAAGAACAAAACAATACGTACACATTGTGATTTAAAAATGTTATTTACAAATAACTGCTTTTGTCACTGCTATTTAATAACTGCTTATTAATGTCGTTGTTAGTGTTGTATTGTTTTTAATGAGAGCATTTGTTAAACACAACAATTGTTTCGAGGATGCGCACGCGACTGATGTGAGTGTGTAACGTACTCTTCAATTAATTGATAGAGTAGTGTGTAATGCAGAGAGAATAAGACCAACAGTGGTGCAATGTGTGGCTGCCCGATAAGATGTTTTTATAGAGTTCTTATGACTCTCCATCGAAAAAGAGAAAAAATATGAAGAGAAGACGAGCAGCGAGCAAGACGCTGTCCTGATGTTGGGATATAACGCTGCCCCTAATCAGTACAATGCCATCATGGATATAAATTTCTACTCGTATATACACTCCACCAACACTGAAGAGTGAAGAGTCATAGGATATTAAGACCCTTCAGCCCAGAAATTTCCTAAAGTAGGTCTCTTTAGGTCTCCTTGGCATACCACTCTCACTCAGCTTGTATTTTTTCAGTTCTTAGATATGATCTCTGTCATAGGCTTACTCTACACTTTCATCACTTTACATGACTGGTTCTTCACTTGTCGGACGGGAGTAACAAGTCGCATTGTATCTACAACGAAACGTGAACTGACCTAAATGTTGAATAACACCGCTTATAATATTCCTTTAGTTATGAGAACGATGGCCAAGAACTTCCTTATTAGATTTAGATAATAAATAGTAATAAAAAATGTTGAAAGGCTAAGATTTGGGCACTTTCCCTGTACAGATCAGAAGAATGTTCCTTGAGCGTCTCCATAGAGCGTTAAAAACGTTCGGAAACTCAAAAACATTCTCAAACTTGTAATTCTAAAATGCATCGAAATTAGGCTACAATGAAGCTCTTTTGCATGTTAATTTTTTTCAAGTTATACTCGTATTCTATGCTCTACCGCCGCGCCTATTCTAAAAATACCTAAATGAGAAGAACGGGCAAGAAACTCAATTTTAATAATTTGTCTTTATTAGACAGCCAGACAAGACAAAACAACTCAACAACTACGTGTCTTGTCTTCTGTATGTTTTAGAAAGGCAGCATCAAATAGGGCGTGAGTTAGAATATGAATAAGTGAAATTAAAAAAAAATTAAAAATTAATCTTTTATTATTATCTCCATTCAGCACCAAAGTACTCGTGAAGACGAATCAAATGGGTCTTAACTAGATGGGGTTTCGTCGTTTAATTACAGAGTTCCTATGGCTACCTTTCAGCTCCATCATCAGATCAGCTCGATGTCATAATACGAGTAATATTGCATTTTCATCTGATTTATGCAGGCATGCAAAATTCCAGCTTAATCGGATCCCAAGAAGTGGGTCAAACTAAACTTGCAAGATTTGATTACAGACCGATAACAGACAGATGAAAGTAAATAAAAGCTTGTAATAAATGATGATTTGGTCACTTGGTCCCCTGAGCGTCTCCAATGAGCGGTAATCTCAAACTTATAATATTAAAATGAATTACTAATGGAACACTTTTAGAAGTCATTTGTTATATTTAAGTTATATTCTATTAGGTATACATTGTCTACCGTCTATTCGGAAAGTAGCTACTTCAATGAGAACAACGGACAAGTAATTCCATTTAGATAATTGTCTTCATTAGATAGCCAGACAAGACAAGACATTTTAACAACTACCTACGTGTCTTCTGTATGTTTAAGAAAGGCAGCATCAAATAGGGCCTGAGTTAGACTATAAATAAAAAAAGTATAGCAGTCATTAGCAACTAGAAAATTATACTATGGATTTCCTGTAGGAAATTATTACTCGAAGTAACTCTAGTCTCCAGTGTTGTAAAGTTTCCGAATAGAGGAAGCTCATTCAATAGGAGCATTATAAAATTTTGTTGCCATTATAACTAATACTGCACATTTTATTGGAGTAACAGTACCTAGGTACATACATGTTTAAATTATCATTAATTTTTACACGCTTTTATTTACTTTCACCTGTCTGTTGTCTGTCTGTAATCAAATCTTGGAAGTTAAATTTGACCCACTTACCGATTTCTGATTGAGCTGATTTGGCATACAAGTATAAATCGGGTACCAATGCTGATCTGATGATGGAACAGGAAGGTGGCTATAAGAACTTTGTAATTAAACGCAACCCCATCGAGTTAGGGCTCATTTGATTCGTCTTGACGAGTACTTTGGTGCTAGAATAATAAAAGCCTGTTTTTAAAAAGTTATTTTAAATTTTCCCTTTTTTAAAATTCGTCACAGGTAAAGCTTTTGACCAAAATTTCGCGTGATGTTAAGCGACGATGTGGCCACCTAGAAGGCGGGACAAATCCCTTCCTGGCTTTACTGAACATCATGCCGGTATATGGTCACAATGACCGCTTGGCGACATGGTTTTGTGGGTGGCAAGTGGTAACTAGCTAAGGCTGAAGTCTACCACCAATAGAATAGAATAATACTTTATTGCATACCAGATAATTACAAAAAACTTACTGAGCTAGATATCTATATGCTAGGTAAACAATCGGCGGTCTTATCGCACTAGGCAATTTCTTACAGACAACCTGGGAATGAAACAGAACTGATACCCTAGATAATTTACTTTCTCTCCATAAAAAAGTTGATGACAATTATGATGATTAAAGCTAATACCTTACCTACCACATTTCCAAGCAAAAGAGCCGACTAATCACTATATCAAATGCTCGCGGCAATTCTACGAACAAACGGATTATGCATATCGAGAATCACAACTAGATACGACAGACACTCGTATAGGAGAAAGTAAGGACAGTTTATTATAAAAACCTTCCACAAAAATATATTTTCATAGTTAGGTTTTATTACTGATTTGATCGACACAACATGGGAAATGGTGGCCAAAGGCTATCTTAAAGTGAATAAAAACTTTAATGGAATTTATCTCGTCTTAGCAGTGGACGTTAGAACATTACTGTGCTTCGGTAGGAGGACACTGTAGCTGGTAAAATTACTGGGCTGAGGAGTCTCAACATCTTTTTTTTTTATTCTTGTCCTACCTCCGCTATTGTGGACGGAGGCCTGTTCTACTCTATGTCCTTTCATACTAGTTAGTCTCAACATCTTATGACTCATGAGTAAGAAGCGTGCACCAAGAATTTTACATCATTGTGAATTCCTGGTACAGTATTAATTATGAGCAGCGTTATCACTTTCCCTCAAGAGTTAGATGAGTTGAAGGAGCAGGTGGTTCTTCTAAATCAGTTGAATAATATTTTAAGACGAATGATCAAATCAAAATATTCCATACTGAAATTAGAACTATAGGTTTAGCAGAGTATTGCATCAAAGGGCCCCATCCATTACTAAATTTGTTTTTCCATTACACAAATTGGGTGCAAGGGGTTACGTTTTATGCGTACGTCGAGCACTTTTTGTGAATACGCTGATTTTGTTAGAATTATACAGTTTGTCATGCAGATTCTGTTTTACAATCAAATCTAATTCAGATAGGCCCCAAAAAGCTTTTTTGTTAGTCTTGTCATGACATCGAGAGCTGATGATCTCAACATGGAATATGCCGAATGCTAAGCAAAGTAAAGATAAAGGTAGGAAAGCGGATCCTGGCTATTAGCCCGGATATAATAATTGTACGCTAGAAGAAGAGTAATGACATCGCAACGATCGCAGTAGAAATATGGGCGGACAAAGATGATGATGATTATGATAAAGCCTAGTACCAAAGTTCATTACTATGTCTTACCACTTCAATTGAGTTATTTTTAGTTGAATTGAAACATAGCTATATAATTTTAGAATAGCTCTCCGCGAGCTTCCGCGATTTTGGTTTTGTTATTGTATGATCAACGCAATAGTTACAGTCTGACTTTAAGGTATTCACAATAAGGATAGAATTTTATTCATAAATCAGCAGATGATTGTACTGAAAATTGAGAGCCACTTAACAATTAAGATAACCAATCAATGACATAATAACAGGCATCAACACAAAAGACCAATTAATAACCAAAATACAATTTTTACAGCCCCATTCGATCATTAAAAATGACTAACTGCCCGAAAAAACTGATCGTAAAAGATGTTACGGCCTTACGGTACTCTCATAAAGGATCCGGGCATAAAAATGGGCATAAAAATGTACGGGAATTGGTATAAATTGTACAAAAGTTGTCGGCATGTGCATCGTTTGGCAAACTGCCAGTTTTCATGTGTGCAGGAATTAATTAGTCGACTACGTCGCCAGGTGGTCCTCCATGTCATTTAGGATCGTGAAATAATAAGCAATCTCATCTGATACGCAATTTTGATGAGCAC
Organism: Hemithea aestivaria; assembly: GCA_947507615.1. Taxonomy (NCBI): domain Eukaryota; kingdom Metazoa; phylum Arthropoda; class Insecta; order Lepidoptera; family Geometridae; genus Hemithea; species Hemithea aestivaria. The sequence goes on from OX382331.1 coordinate 16,138,921, forward strand.
CTGGCTTCAGAACCGTTTTAAAAGACGACCTGGGTGTTCTGAGCTCGCCATCAATTTTAAGTGGCGGAACTTTGCATGCCAAGATGGGCATTTTTAATGCCTATCTTTGAACGAACTGGATATTTTGAAGATTTTTGGCCAATTCTTGGTTATATGCTGAGTGGTAATTTTAACAAATTCAGCTCGAGTATGATTTTGTTTTAATTAAAAATAGTAACTTAGACATTTATCATTATTTTTAACCAATCTGTTTGGGCTACCAGCAACTGTGCATTGGTTTGGGCTGTGGGTTAAAATTTCAGTCAGTCAGTCAATTAAACATTACTTATATGACTGGTTGACTGACATATTTAAATTTCCAGAGATCACCTGCATCCACACACCCTCAGTTCCATGAATACAGATCACTCCCATAGCTCATTTTTATCTCAATTAGTCGCGCCATCAGTCCCCAGCATCAAACCTCAAGCCTAATCAATATTTTAATCAAGCCGCCTGACGGACTGCCCTCGATACGTGGCCAATCTGTTAAATGACAGTTGTCTGGATGATTGATCGCATTTGCATGGAAAAATCGCTGATGGATCATTCAAAATACATAGGGGTAGGGTGACAGTGTTCACAATGCTTAGGAAGTATTAAATAAACTGGTAGGCTGGCTTTGCTAAGTAAAAAAAACACCTATTTTACTAATACATATTTTAAACGTGAACGTAAGAATGTATGGATGTATGTTTGTTACTCTTTCACGCCTAAACGAGTGGATTGATTGAGCTGAAATTTGGTATAGATATAGCTTAGACCCTGGAATAACACATAGGCTATAGAACAGCGAGCAAAACCGCTGGGCGCAGCTAGTTTAATATAATTTGAAAATTAAACAGGTAAACCGACCAACCAACTATCCGCCAATCATTTAGCCAAGCAGCCTCACGAATCCACTATCCTGTAAACTTTATAAAATTAAAAGGAAATGATACTCGTTTTCGAACACATACGGATGATCTGCTGATATATTAAATACTGAAGTTGCAGTAGTGCTCTTATTTTAAGCTTTAAAACAAAATTTATACATAGCTATATACTTAATGATGAAGTCAATAAATAAATTACTCAGAGTCACCGTTCATTTCAATCAAAAGCTAATTTATTTTTTTAATTAATTATGTTGTGATTTAAAGTGTAAGTTATCGTATATTTTTTAATCTTAATACGACTCATTCATTTAACCACATATCAAATTGTACGCAAAATTTATAAATTTCCTATTTCCGCTGTACCGATTGGTCACCCTAACCTATAGATGAGCTAAGCAAATCTAAGCTGATCCCCGAATGCCAATATAATCAGCACAGATTTTGACGATGAAAAATATCATAAATAGGTCAATTTATATTGGTGGAAAAGAAAATTCTTATTCATAACCAAATTCGGCGTATGTATCGTTTATCATACATAACTTATTGATTAGGGGATTAACATATTTTTATTTGATTGTTAAGGGCAGCTACAATGGTGTTGTTTTGGATGGACAATTAGATTAGTAAAATAAGGTTATATCCACGCAAATAGTACTTATAGAAATAGAAATATGAAATAGAATGCTTAGAGATTTTCAGATTTATAATTATAAAAAAATAACAATTAAGATAACCAATCAATGACATAATAACAGGCATCAACACAAAAGACCAATTAATAACCAAAATACAATTTTTACAGCCCCATTCGATCATTAAAAATGACTAGTAGTTCGCCTCAAACTGGGACCTCGCGGCCCAATTTCCGTTAAACCTTAGACTTTAGACCTTAGACTTTTTTAAATATCCTAATACAAGAACTTTAACTTTAAGTCGAAAAAATACACCCGTTTATCCTTCAAAAAATGTTTTGACCCTCTGAATAAATCAATATTTTTTTTTTTTTTTTTTTTTTTTATGTTATGTAGTAGAAGACGAGCAAGACGCTCTCCTGATGTTAAGAGATAACGGCTGCCCATAATCAGTACAGTGTAACCTAGGATTTCACAATTATGTGAAATTCTAGGAGCACTGCACCAACGCTTCTTACTCAAGAGTCATAAGATGTTAAGACTCTTTAGCCCAGTAATTTCACTAGCTACAGTGCCCTCCTACCGGAGCACAGTAATGTTTGCACATCACTGCTCAGGCGGTACAATAACTGGCACTGTTGGGGTACCCACCTAGACGACCTCCTGCAAAGGAAGTCTACCCCCGGTAATCAATATTCATAGAGAACTTGCCGTTACCCTATGTTTATGAAATTTGGCATACCTTAACATATATTTTAAATACGGGAAAAAATCTGAAAACTTTTAATCTTCTACAATTTAAAAATAAGTCGGGTTTTCCTTCCTGACGCTATAACTCCAGAACGCACGAACCGATTTCCACGGTTTTGCATTCGTTGGAAAGGTCTCGAGCTCCGTGAGGTTTATAGCAAAGAAAATTCAGGAAAATTTTCAACAGAAATTTAAAACGAAGCCATCTGGTGGCGAAACGGAGTTCGCCGGGATTGCTAGTTTTTTATAAAATTAATTCATTTAAAAATAGCGCTATTTAAAGAACGTAATCATCGAAGTTAAGCAATGTTATGCGTGTACGTATTTGGATGGGCGCGTACGTAGTGATCCCAAATTTTTGCTGACTTTTTTGGAGAGAGCCACCAGTGGTCTGCGCTGCACTACGGTGTGCTCGTGCACCTTTATTGTTGAATGTGCCGGCACAAACTATTCTAAGTTTTAAAAAGTTTTGCAGATAGGCTACACAAATAATAATATATCTTACTGCCAGCGAAAAAGCTAATATGCCCAAGATGAAATTGTGTATTTAATAATTAAAAAGGCTGCAGCCTTATTAAATGGTCTTATAATCAAAATACTGAACCATTTTAAAATTGCGACTATCAACCTAACAAAATGTTACTGTCTTTTATGGGAGTGAATCGCAAATCTATAATGATCATCTCTAAATTATGAACCATTTTGAAATTGTGTCTATCAACCTAACAAAATGTAAGTGTTTTTATAGAAATGAATCGCAAAACTATAATGGTCAACCCTAATTTCTGTACCAATTTGAAATTGCGATTATCAACCTTACATAATGTTTTTATCTTCTAAGAAAAAGAATCGCAAATCTATAATGGTCAACTCTAATATCTGTACTAATTTGAAATTGCGTTTATCAACCTACCGAAATGCCCCATCTTCAACGACAGTGAATCGCAATTACATAACGGTCCGTACTATTCGAACTAATTTCAAACTGCGTTTATCTACCTACCAAAATGTTCCCATCTCCTAAGACAGTGAATCGCAATTATATCCCGGTTACATTATTAATAAAAGATTTAACTGCAACTCTTGGGCCGATTTGGCTCATTTCTGAACATGAGAATTCTTTGCGTTTGTACTACCCGTTCGCAAAGTTCCGTCAAGATTGAAACTTCGGTAACGTGGTAATCAAGGAATCTCTTTAACTCTAGAACCCTTCGACCGATTTGGCTCATGTTCGAACTTAAAAATTCTATGGATATGTACTACGCGTTTGCAAAGTTTCATCAAGATTGGACCATCGGTTTTCAAGTTATCGCGTAACAAACATACATACAAACATACACTTTTGATAAAATATTTAGGTAGGTTATAAAAAATGTTAATAGCTCAGAAAAAAAATTATCGGCGTACCAGTTTTGAAATTATCGTCAGACCTATCTTAAAGACTTTAAGTCACTTATATCTCTGCAATACTGAAGCCTATTTGGCTTTTTTTTTTACTATAAGTATTCTATTAACCTATTTAACTGGTGTGCAAAATTTCATTTAATTTGGATTTACCGTTTTTGAGTAAATGTCGATCAAAGTTAGGCACCAGAGGTCAACCGTTAAACTGGTCAAAACGCAGGCTTTTCGCGGCTCTCGACTCTAAGACCTCGCTTCGCTCGGTCGACTAACTGCCCGAAAAAACTGATCGTAAAAGATGTTACGGCCTTACGGTACTCTCATAAAGGATCCGGGCATAAAAATGGGCATAAAAATGTACGGGAATTGGTATAAATTGTACAAAAGTTGTCGGCATGTGCATCGTTTGGCAAACTGCCAGTTTTCATGTGTGCAGGAATTAATTAGTCGACTACGTCGCCAGGTGGTCCTCCATGTCATTTAGGATCGTGAAATAATAAGCAATCTCATCTGATACGCAATTTTGATGAGCACCTGGCTTCAGAACCGTTTTAAAAGACGACCTGGGTGTTCTGAGCTCGCCATCAATTTTAAGTGGCGGAACTTTGCATGCCAAGATGGGCATTTTTAATGCCTATCTTTGAACGAACTGGATATTTTGAAGATTTTTGGCCAATTCTTGGTTATATGCTGAGTGGTAATTTTAACAAATTCAGCTCGAGTATGATTTTGTTTTAATTAAAAATAGTAACTTAGACATTTATCATTATTTTTAACCAATCTGTTTGGGCTACCAGCAACTGTGCATTGGTTTGGGCTGTGGGTTAAAATTTCAGTCAGTCAGTCAATTAAACATTACTTATATGACTGGTTGACTGACATATTTAAATTTCCAGAGATCACCTGCATCCACACACCCTCAGTTCCATGAATACAGATCACTCCCATAGCTCATTTTTATCTCAATTAGTCGCGCCATCAGTCCCCAGCATCAAACCTCAAGCCTAATCAATATTTTAATCAAGCCGCCTGACGGACTGCCCTCGATACGTGGCCAATCTGTTAAATGACAGTTGTCTGGATGATTGATCGCATTTGCATGGAAAAATCGCTGATGGATCATTCAAAATACATAGGGGTAGGGTGACAGTGTTCACAATGCTTAGGAAGTATTAAATAAACTGGTAGGCTGGCTTTGCTAAGTAAAAAAAACACCTATTTTACTAATACATATTTTAAACGTGAACGTAAGAATGTATGGATGTATGTTTGTTACTCTTTCACGCCTAAACGAGTGGATTGATTGAGCTGAAATTTGGTATAGATATAGCTTAGACCCTGGAATAACACATAGGCTATAGAACAGCGAGCAAAACCGCTGGGCGCAGCTAGTTTAATATAATTTGAAAATTAAACAGGTAAACCGACCAACCAACTATCCGCCAATCATTTAGCCAAGCAGCCTCACGAATCCACTATCCTGTAAACTTTATAAAATTAAAAGGAAATGATACTCGTTTTCGAACACATACGGATGATCTGCTGATATATTAAATACTGAAGTTGCAGTAGTGCTCTTATTTTAAGCTTTAAAACAAAATTTATACATAGCTATATACTTAATGATGAAGTCAATAAATAAATTACTCAGAGTCACCGTTCATTTCAATCAAAAGCTAATTTATTTTTTTAATTAATTATGTTGTGATTTAAAGTGTAAGTTATCGTATATTTTTTAATCTTAATACGACTCATTCATTTAACCACATATCAAATTGTACGCAAAATTTATAAATTTCCTATTTCCGCTGTACCGATTGGTCACCCTAACCTATAGATGAGCTAAGCAAATCTAAGCTGATCCCCGAATGCCAATATAATCAGCACAGATTTTGACGATGAAAAATATCATAAATAGGTCAATTTATATTGGTGGAAAAGAAAATTCTTATTCATAACCAAATTCGGCGTATGTATCGTTTATCATACATAACTTATTGATTAGGGGATTAACATATTTTTATTTGATTGTTAAGGGCAGCTACAATGGTGTTGTTTTGGATGGACAATTAGATTAGTAAAATAAGGTTATATCCACGCAAATAGTACTTATAGAAATAGAAATATGAAATAGAATGCTTAGAGATTTTCAGATTTATAATTATAAAAAAATAAAAATAAGTAATAATAAAAAGTTACAAGTAATTTAGGCAGAATTAATGCACAAGTTCCACCAAACAACATAATATGACAAAAACTTGAATTTCAGTCTCGAAGTACTCTTTACCTATATCCTTACCTTTTTTTTTTCACTCAGTTCACATTTTAGTGTCCACTACTACTAGTGATTTTCGCTGTAATGCGCTACAATCAGCAGCTAAACAATTTTTCCCAAAGATCAACCCTTCCAAAAAACCAAATCAATAAGACTGCAAGTTGGCACTGACCCCAAAACTACCACTCCACATTACGCAATGCAAACAAATCCCATACGACTAGGAAGTGATAACCATCTTTATAGCACCAGTGGAAGTCTGCCAAGAACACGCTATTACTCCAACTTTTGGAGCTGCAGAATGTTTGGTGCTTAATCAACTGGATGGGAGTGATTGGGTGCGGTCGGAACTTTAACTGAACTAGTTTAATGAAAGACGAAGGCTAAGCCCACAGGAGTGTGCGACTGATAGCAGGGAAAGATGCTGGTAAGTTTCGATGATCACGTCGCTCTTACAGAGATCGCTCAAGTGTAACGCCCGAAGTGGGGTCAGCTTAATTCTAATTTATGAATGTTTAGTTTAGTTAAACTTTTTATATTAGAAAAATTAATTTGTGGTTATGTATTCCACATTTATCTAACTATATGGAAGGAAATAGTGACTGACTGATCCATCAACGCACAGCTCAAACTATTGAACGGATTAGGTTAAAATTTGGAATACAGATAGATTTTATGACGTAGTCCTCCGCTTAGAAAGGATTTTGTTACGCGGTCATAACCGCGAGCATAAGCTAGTCTATTATATTATTATCTATGTTATGTAATAGTTAAGTAGGAGGAAAATCTACTTGGCCACTGCCTTCTCAAACCAACATCACATTTTTTAAGAAATCTCTAAAAATCAAGAAAAGAATGTCTATTTTATAGATATGTAGATATGTTTTGGTGAATCTCCAAACACACTTGTATCTCAGTAAGTACCCCGCACAATACAGAGTGATGGATCAGCCAGAGGGCAGAGTAACGTATGCGCCACTTAAGCTAATGCTCGTGAGGGAACTGGAACGAGGATGGCACGTTGTCATTACCTGGGAGAGCACCGATTTACTAAGTGAAGTGTTATGGGAACTAATAAATCAGATGAACTTCAAATTGTACTTATTGTACACTGAACTATATGTTACACGGTGTTATTGTAGGGTTTGGTATTGCGTTTTGCATAAACGCATTTCCCCTTGTAAAAAAAAAGGGTTTGGTATTGCGTGCTTAGAATTTCTGTGTTCATAAGCTGAGCTATTGAGGAACTCTGCTTTAATGAACACTTGAATACCACAGTTTTGTCTAGAAGTAGTACGTCAATATTAAAGACATCTTGGGAAATTAAATAGACCTTGAAGATTAAGAATTTTTTAACAAATTGAAGCGTAGGATAGCTTCATAATTTCTAATCTTAGTGAGAAATCTACTTATATTATAAATGCGAGGGTAAGGATGTTTGTGATTGATACATCTTCAAGTATAAACGACTGATCCGATTGAGCAGAAAAAATCACAACCTTACCCATATTATTTAATTAAAATTTACAAAATTACACATTTCAAACTTATTCAAACTATTGATGGACCAGAGCTGAGTCAGAGCTTCTTGAAATGGCAGGTGGTTCTTTAGGCATGATTGGAGACGCCACACGTTTGAGGTCAATTCTTGGCTCTTTACACACATTCTTAGAGTAGATTGATTCTGGTCGACTCGGAGGCTGCGTTTCTGCACCAATCCTTACAATACTTGATCTTTGAATCGCGTCAAATACCACAAAAATTATGAACATGAGGAAGATGGCAGTGAAAACTTGAGGGTGGTACTCCTCCATTTCCCATATTAAAAAAGAAAAAGGACGAGATAGGTATTTGAGCCATTCGTGGCACGCATTTGCTATTAGATGTACATCCATTTAGAATATTTTAATTACCTTATTATTACCATTAAAATCAATGCTATTGAAAGAAAAACATTGGGCAGTCAAAATTACAATGACATTTCAAACGTCAAAAGTGAAAACTCTAAAAAGGTTGCAGTCGATTTAAAAAGGTTAAAAGCATGGAGTAAAAGAGGTTCGGACTTAAAATGCTCGAAGCATTTCTGTGTAGGAAACACTACCCTTTCATCCAGACGGCACGTAAAGTGGCTGCCGGGACCCGCTATTAATATTAATAAAGGAATTATTGCACTATCGAATACTCTAGAATTTCTTAACGTAGAGGTACATAACACTGATATTATACTCGAAGAAGGGAAAGTCTGTATGTTTGTTTTAAACTTTTACATGTCTGTAGTTAAATTACTGGGCTAAAGAGACTTAAGATCTGATGACTCTTGAGTAAGAAGCGTTGGTGCAGTGCACCTAGATTTTCACATCATTGTTAAATCCTAGGTGGCATTGTACTGATTATGGGCAGCGTTATCTCCTCACATCAGGAGAGCGTGTTGCTCGACTTCTTACATCTCCTCATAAAAAAATACTACAGAAACCACGTAAAAACCTGATTTCCTAAAAATTGGACTCATAGCGTACTCTTGAATAACTTACAGAAAGGCTACTTTTAATCTTTAGCAGGTAAAACTGATGAGCGGAGTTAGTAGTACTGTCCTGTTTTCCTATTCTACTATCTCCTAATATTATAAATTCATATTGATAGAATAGAAAACTCTTTATTGAAACACTACACACATACAGTAAACTTAAAACTATAACACAAAATATATGTGTAATAATTGGCGGACTTATCGCTAAAAGCGATCTCTTCCAGACAACCTTGCAGGGAGAGAAATAATGATATTATTGATTTTATGATTGATGTGTGTGTGTGTGTGTGTGTGTGTGTTTGTACGGCTGAATCTATTGAGCTGAAATTTGGGTAAAAGATAGCTTTGACCCTGGCATAACACATAGGCTATTATTCTTCAGTGGATGCAGCAAGAGAGGAATAAATTCATACTGTAAACAAAATATCTGCTTGAAATTGAGCTAAGTATTTCAGTATTTGAAGACTTAGCTGCTATAACTTAATACCTAATTTAAATTCATTAGAATATGCTCTAAAGCTAATTTATTTCTTGAATCTGTGCCATTAATTTAGTTTAAAGTCTAGAACCAGCAGAATAGCATCCTTTATTTTTGCATGTCTGGAATAAAATGCTATAATATATTATTTTGTTTTGGAACTTAGGCGTGTTTTTAAAATGTCTGCGTTTGAAATAAGCTACAGTGTAGATCTTTTTCAAGTAATTTTTACTATAATTTAGTTTTAAGACTACTGCACATTCGGAACTGGAATGAGCCACACTTACATAATATTTTATAATATACTAAGTTATGCCCGCGTGTCAAATCAATTCATATGCGAGATCTAAGAAAAGTAAGTAAGTCATAAAATTTATCTGTACCTATTCCAATTTTCAAACCAATCCATACAACGCAGCGGTTAGCGTTGTGTGTTGATAAATCAGTCAGTTAAGCTTACGTCACACTGAGCGAACAAAGCGAACGCGAACAAGTTGTCATTTGTCATCAACGCGATCTGCCCGGCGCGGCAGGCCGGTCCGCGCCGGTTCGCGTCCGCTTTATGTGTGACGGGTCACGTACAAACTAGAACATTACAAAGATTCCGTCCCGGTTCGCGTTCGCTTTGTTCGCTCAGTGTTACGTAAGCTTTAATCAGTCAGTTTCCTTAGATATTTAGATAATTGTATCAAATTTTTGAGTTAAAGTACAAAATAAGTAAGCACTTAAGTTAAAGCAAAAGATCCTATAATATTCCCGGAGAAGGTGGTACAAATCTCGTGATGGAAAAATGATTACACAAATCACAAAATCCGAAGACAATCTGAAAGCCTTTCAGAAGGCTTTAAGAAACAATTTTGGAGCGACTAAAGACGCATTAAGGTGCATCAAAGCAATTATATTGAACTCTCTGAGGGGAATTTGGGGAGAAACGGGAGAAAAGCTACAATTTTGGTAAGCCTTACGTGGAGACAAAGTTACGGATGAGTGCCTTTAAAAATATAGAGGTTTAGGGAATTTTTGATAAGGGAGAGACGAAATCATAGAATAACGAAATCTATGACATTTTTTTTGTGTACACGTATTTTTAACCCCCGACGCAAAAACGACAGGGTGTTATAAGTTTGACGTGTCTGTCTGTCTGTCTGTGGCATCGTAGCTCCCGAACGGATGAACAGATTTTGATTTAGTTTTTTTTGTTTGAAAGTAGAGTTAGTCGAGAGTGTTCTTAGCCATGTTTGGTGGAAAAGCCGCCGCTACAAAATGGCGGATAACTTTTTTCTTCCACGACCCCCTCAATATGGGTATATCAAATGAAAGGGCTTGACTAGTAGAATACAACGCACTATAACAAATTTAAAATCCAAGATGGCCGCCACTACAAAACCGCGAATTGCATATTTTGAAAGCGTTGCGTTGGGGTTTTTTAATTTTTTTATTTAATTCACTTGTAGTTCGATAGTATTAATCACACTAAAGAGAGAAAAAAATCTTATACTCTTTCATGCAAAAATGACTAAGCCGATTAGGCTAAAACTTTGTTTGTAGGCTAGATCCTGAAATAAAGCATAGTATTTTTAGCTGGTAAAAGAATAGAATAGAATAGAATAATACTTCATTGCGTACCAAATAATTACAAATAAACTTACTGAGCTAAATATCTAAATGCTAGGTAAACAATCGGCGGTCTTATCGCACTAGGCAATTTCTCACAGACAACCTAGGAATGGAACAGGACTGATATTACAATAATAGACGGTGGTGCGCAGTATCTGTATACATAGACTAGTTACAAAAAAAATATATAGGTACCTATAAGATGGTTTACATATAAAAGACTGAATAAGTTACTATTAATTTATCATTTATGTAAAGTTAAACTACTATTAAACTGCGGTTCACAGTCTTAGCCGTTAGAAACGTTTAGTTTGACTGACAGATCCAATTTTAATATGGTGTAAGTTAGCAATATTTCCCTTTGACTGCTATATTTGGGATTGGGAGCACAGATTTGCGCCATCATTTGCATACAAACAGTTACGAAACAAAATGTGAACTTTGGAAGCATTTTTGACGAGGGTCGCCCCTGCCAAGTTTCCTGTTGATTTGTTCAAATTGAAATTCCAAACTAAAGTTTGTGTTTTGGTGGTCAGTCAGAATGGAAAATAAGTTTAAAAGCCGTGAATAGTTTTTTCATGAAACAAAAAAAAGCCTTTTTAACCTTTAAGTACTGAGGTGGGTGTCTCACAGACGGCAATGTAACCAGTAAATTTTTATCACTACCCTTGTCTGGAGGAACTAGGTTCAAATCTATAAACCTAAGGTCGTAACTTTTTCCATTATTTATAGATTGTTCGTCAAAATTCACACTAAAGAATTTTTGATCACAACTCTCCTACATCTTACATTTCTTAATAATAATTATTATTAAGAAATCCTCGCTTAAGATTTTATGAATATTAAAAATAACAAAATTAAAAACAACGCCACCTACCTTATCACCGTCGAACTTCTCCGTAGGCTCATCATAGATACGAGCATCGCGTTTCTCCGAACCGCGCCGCGCAAGCAGCGGCGTTTGGGGCGGCGATGCTAGCTCCAAACTGTTTCTAGCGCTACCTGGCGGCGACTTTATGAACTCGATCTTCCCGCCTTCCATACAAATGTTCGGCGTCAACGGATACATCGGCGACATCGCAACGTTCGTATTCGCCAAGTGATTATAATGATTGTCCTCTAAAGGAAGCGACTTTGGCTTGTTTTTCTTACGGTATGTAGAATCGTATGCTAACATCTGAGTTTTGTCTTCTGGATGCACTTGGCGGACCTTCCCGGGAGGTCGGTCAGGCGGTTCTGGCGATACGTTTCCATCTGTACCCGGACTTTCATCTCTGTCGTTTGATATCCTGTAACAAAAGAAAGTTGGGTGAATTTCTGTTGAGAGCTCACTGTAAGTTCAGCTCGATGCCAATAGATGGCGTTACTGCTGCAAGAAACGTCAAAAGTATTGTATTTTAATTAATTGAGGTATTAAAAACTACTTAAATTTAACAATTTTTAAATACAAGATTAGCTAATAACATAGTTAATGATATAAAATCATAAAAACTGTAAAATTTTGTTTCTTTTGGAAGTTATAAGCAAAAGTTCTAGATCACGCTTGTGACATTTTTTCACGCAATCGGCATATATAGCGTTGGTTGAAATTGTACGGTGGAAGTGTATATTCTAGTGTGATGTTACATATCTGTACATAGATCACTAGCGTTAGTTAGAAGGTCTTACAGCACGTGACGTCACGCGCTCGTTGCCAGGCAACGCCTCTTGTACTGTGCGCTACGGACGATCGCCCGCGCGGCTGCGACGGCTTAGTGGCGCACATTCCTTGCGGCTGCCTTCCTAACCCTCACGCGGTTTTCGTTAACTCGTTAGCTTAGCTCCGATTAAATCTTGAGCACTTCCATAACATGGCGGCGAGGTAACTCTCGATTGCCAGCTTTTTGAAGCAGGAACCTTTGGTCAAACAGTTCGTACAAGTTCAAAGGTTTTGTACATCGAGGACAGTTTTATATTACTGTAGTTAACCATGTAGTATTGCGCTTTTGAGTGAAATATTGATGACAATACTAAATTGAGAAAGACTTCAAGGCGCTCCAAACTGAGTCTTTGCCCTCGGCATATACAACGCCAAATTTTGTTTTGATATAATGGAGGCCAAGAGTTAGTTTCGATCGCTGCGACATTAGATAATAAGAGAATTTCTTTATGAAAGGTATAATTAATTATTGTTTTGATTTACTAAAATATGAAAAAGAGGGGCTACGTCTCTTGGACCCCTATAAAGTCACTCAAAAGAGTGACAATATCAGTCAGGGAGGGATTTATCCCGCCTTTTAGGTTTAGTCTGCTACCATCTACGGCCGCATCGGCGCTTTACATCACGTTAGATCGTGGTCAAAGACTGACTTATAATGTACCTACAATGAACATAATCCCCATATAATAATAATTTAATAGCAGGAATGCAATGAAAAACAATAAATTTTAACAACATCTTCAAGATGACCGATACAAGCTTATCTCAGTACGCGTACCGAGGTCAAAATGTTATTTTTAACCAAAAAATGTACCTGACTCATAAACCCTTATCACTACACAATCTTGGCTCCTGGCGCCTTATCACACGCTGCCGTGAGGAGAATATTTACATGAGATACTTTACTTTGGTAGAAAGTTTTGATAGGACGTGCTCGTGAGAAAATTGGGTCGGAGTCATAGCACTATACGTACCTAGTAGCTATAGGAATATAGGTACCTACTCGTCGGTATTTGTTGTAGTTTTTTTTTTCTTTTACTGTTATGTTGCTTGGGGTGCCAAAGGGAGGCCTACGTCTTTTAGTGGGCTAATGTGAAATGATGATTGATGATCACAAGCTGACCTATAACGAAAAAAATTAAGAAAAAGCTTTCTTTTTAGGTTTAGGCTTTCGTAGTCAACAAGAAAGTTTCGTAGTCCTTATTATGTCGATACGGTTAGTTGTGCGAGCACCATTAGTCCTAGAAACCTTTAATTTGACAGTAAGAAAACGGTATTATACCTATACATATAAGTTTAAAGCTTGTTCTGTAAAACTTAACTTTGTATCGAAATAAACTGGTCACATTTTACGTGTTTAACAAACATAAATTAAACTATTTAGTTACTAAAATACTTAATTTAAAATACAAAAATTATGAATTAAACCACGTTTTACGACGTTAAAACTAAAGCTGGATCGTGAAAACATGCGAGATCATAAAGCCAGTTAGTTAAAAAGAAATAATTTCTTTACGACGCGGCGCGTGGGCAGAATTAATAACTTTATAATTATATCTATAGAAAGTATGTGCTTAGTGCTTACATCATTTTAATGGAAATTCTATGGCCCACGTAATAACATAAATGTTCCAATTTTGTTTATTAATGATTATTATTATTATGCTCTGGTTATTATTGGAGGTTGTGGCTATAACGTTTAAAATTAAGAGCCACTTAATGGCTATGTATAGTTAACTTAGTTTACTTATCTTATACTTTAAACCAAAACTGAGTGTTCGCCTACAATACAAAAACAATTATGTTATACTTACAAGCTCAAAGTCGCACTGCGAGCTATGGAAAGGGCTATGCTCGGAGTTTCTCTACGCGATCGAATCAGGAATGAAGAGATCCGTAAGCGAACTTAAGTCACCGACATAGCCCAGCGGCTTAGCAAGCTGAAGTGGCAATGGGCAGGCCACATAGCGCGGAAAGCGGATGGCCAATGGGGTCGAAAAGTGCTCGAGTGGAGACCACGGACTAGCAAACGCAGCGTAGGACGTCCACCCACAAGGTGGACAGACGACCTTATTAAGGTTACCGTAAGACGCTGGATGCCGGATGCAGGTCGCTTCCAACCGGTACATATGGAAGTCCAAAGGGGAGGCCTATGTTCAGCAGTGGACGTCTTACGGCCGAGATGATGAAGTACCTACTTATAGTTTTTTTAAAGATATGCCCCCTTAAACATACATAATATATATGTTTGGGACCTGCTATCATTACAAGTTATACGATTATTAATACTATCGCGAGTGTTCTCCATAACTAAAATAATAAATACAGCACAACTTTCAACATCTTAATTATCCGGTAAAAAAACAATATGAGATAGTTACCTAGTATCTAGGTATTTTAGTTATCACGGGTTATGTATAACTAGCATAATGCTTGCTGCTTTGCCCGCATGGCAAAATAATTTCTTAGCGGAGCGGAGGTCTACGTCATAAAACCTACCTGTGTTCCAAATTCCAACCGAATCCGTTCAGCGGTTGGGCTGTGCCTTGATAGCTCAGTCAATCAGTCAATCTTTTCTTATTAACCCCCGACGCAAAAACGACGGGGTGTTATAAGTTTGACGTGTCTGTCTGTCTGTCTGTCTGTCTGTCTGTGTGTGTGTGTGTGTGTGTGTGTGTGTGTGTGTGTGTGTATGTGTCTGTCTGTGGCATCGTAGCTCCCATACGGATGAACGGATTTTGATTTAGTTTTTTTTGTTTGAAAGTAGAGTTAGTCGAGAGTGTTCTTAGCTATGTTTGGTGGAAATCGGTTCAAGATGGCCGCCGCTACAAAATGGCGGATTATTTTTTTCTTCCGCGACCCCCTCAATATGGGTATCAAATGAAAGGGCTTAACGAGTAGAATACAGCCCACTATATAAAATTTAAAATCCAAGATGGCCGCCATCAAAAAAATGGTGAATTACGTATTGCGTTGGGGGTTTTTTAAATTTTTAATTTAATTCACTTGTTTAGATGTATTGTTTCACACCTTCCTATATTTGCTCGTTTGCGACCGCTTTCCGCACGTCTCAGCTCGGTGTGACGTCGGCTTTAGCGGGCATATAAAAAAACTGGCAATAATTTCAGCAATGTCTGACGATGTACAGAAATACGTCAACATGAATGAATATTAATGTTTATAAACACATTACGAATAACGATGTGTGTCACATTCAGGTCGTTTAGAATTAATTTGTTTGTATAGTTATTTATTGGATCAGTCGGTGACATAAAGGTTTCGCTTTATATTGACTGTTATTTCAACATCGTTCTTTTAAGAAGTTATGTGGGTAAAGATAAAAGTTGTCAGTAAAACCGTACCTGTACCGTTCTAAAATAAGTATTTCCAAAATAATACACTTCTGAAAATCACAGATTTGCGCGCGAGTCAATATTAATGCTCTTAAATTGCATTTGTCTGAGCACAGTTCTTGATGTTTAGAGAAATTTCTTGTGGTACCCATGTGTATATCAAATTTTATCCTCTCCCTGCTCGGTTATCTGGAAGAGATCGCTATTAGCGATAAGACCGCCAGTTTTAAATTGCTTAGTTTTGTACTGTTTTACTTTTTAAGATCTTTTTTGTAATTTTTATGTGTCGTTAACAACGAATTAGGGAAATAAGTCGTCAAAGTGTGATCTTGTCTATCAAAGCTCTTGAATTTTTAACTCTATTTTTTGTTATGCCATGCTCTATGTTTTCGATTTTGCATTTTATGAGTTCATTATTCAATACCTTACTTATTACACTTTAATTGGTACACATAGAAAAGTACGTGTACCTACCTAGTTGTGATTTGACTCTGACAGGACAGAGACAGGACAGGAACTGAAAATAGTCCTGCTCAATGCTAGAATTTGCTAAAATATTCGCGCTAGAGTAATAATATAATATTATATATCTCTTACTATAAACTGACTCCAAAAGAAACTCATCAGCACTCATTTGTTTGCAATAGTTCACTTCTAAAAACGTCCGAGGAAGGAAGTCGCCTACAGATTAAAAAGACATAAGTCAACCAAAATCAAACAAAAATAGCTCTTATTTTCTAAAGCTTAAGGACTAGTTTGAGTATGTGGACACCGTTAAGTCGACTTTAGCTTTCAGGGCAATATTTTCGTCAACCAACTTTAGTTTCTTCTTTTATTAGATGTTACGTTGTAGTTACACCACTTTTTGTATGGACTTGGTAAATGTTTGTTAGTGAAAATGGTCCTTCTATTTATTAAACGAGAGTTAAGTGCGCCCAGCAGTTTTTACTCGATGAAAAGTAGCCTATCTGGGGGCACGGTAGTGCCCCCGCCAAGTCGAGCGCGAAGCAAGCACTGCCGTACCATCTTTACAGGAACCATTTCGTCGCATTTTCAGGCCCCTATTTGAGAACCTCTGGATAAGACCAGAACACAGAAATTTTCGTCATCCAGTAAGCTATAATTACATACTTAAAATCCAAAATTTCAAGTCTGTAGGTCATTAAGTTCCGAAGTTAAGCGAAAGCAAAGTTTCGCATTTTCGACACTCATTCATTCACTCACTCACTCATGATCATCAAAATAGAACTAGTACTTCCCATAAACTCAGAGAGCTGAAATTTGGTATATACTTAGAATTTATTGTATAAGCCATAGGAAAACTAAAAAAACATGCAATTTCGGTCTCGTTTTCGAGATAATTCATCTGCATAAATAACTTTGTAATCTCATATAAATGTATAGGATTACAAAGTTACATTTGCAGTCAATGGTTAAAATTGTGTAATATCCAACTTATTAATTCAAAATATATTTAAGGCATAGTATATGTATATGTGAGTGTGTATATGTGTCGTAAATCGTCAGTTATGATCAGGCGATATCTAGCGTGGCCAACTAAAATAAGAGCCCAACCAAACTATTAGAAGAGATCGACATACCGCCTTTACTACAAGCTTTCACCTGTCGGTCTGTCTGTCTGTAATTAAATCTTGCAAGTTTAATTAGGCCCACTTCCCGGTATAATATTATGATGCATTGGACTAAGAGTGAACGCACACGTATCTAGATGGCGCTGACTGTATTTTAAAACGCGCTTACGGTTTGTATTTCTGATAACCTTATAATATAGCGTTTCTACAAAAATAAGTGAAATCCCACCAAAAACATTCTGTAAAAAACTAGCCAAGTCTCGATGGAGCTGCTTGTTTATCTCTAAAAAGTAATGAAATCTAGACAAAGTCGTGCCAAGTATAAGGTTCCTTACTGCGATTTCTTTATTATTATAGTTAATGTTGTGTGACTTGGCCGTTGAAGGGTACACAAGGGTATTATACCAGGTGCTCCATGACACTATTGCACCAATCTGTCCGCTACCCATTCACGATAGAAAATTTCCACTTGGAAAACGTTGATTGGATAACCAGTTAATTGTAGGCTTGATAAAGCTGCGTATTTCAATAATACTTATGTTTAGGCGATCCAAGTGTCATGGAGCATCTGGTTTTGTACCCTTGTGTACCCTTCAACGGCCAAGTCACACAACATTAACTATAATAATAAAGAAATCGCAGTAAGGAACCTTATACTTGGCACGACTTTGTCTAGATTTCATTACTTTTTAGAGATAAACAAGCAGCTCCATCGAGACTTGGCTAGTTTTTTACAGAATGTTTTTGGTGGGATATTATATTTTTAAGGTATGAGTTAGGATGTACGAATGTTTAAACATCAGATAAGTTATGAATAGAATAGAATAGAAAACTCTTTATTGAAACACTACAAACATACAGAAAACTTAAAACTATAACAATTGGCGGTCTTATCGCTAAAAGCGATCTCTTCCAGACAACCTTTCAGGGAGAGAAATAATGGTATTTACATTCCGCGAGTGGAAACGTCTTTTCTTAATTAATTTCTAAGTCATATAACTAATCTGTATTCGAAACTTTATATCAGTCAGTCAGTCAATTAAAATTTCCTTTAATATCGAAAACAGAATAATACTTTATTGCATACTAGTTAATTTTAACGAAACTTACTAAACTAGATAGGTAACTTAAATAATAGATGCAATCAGTGACCTTATCGCACTAGGCAATTTCTTACAGACAGCCTGGGAAAGGAACAAGAGATATAATACAATATACATATAATAGATTATGGATATATCTAAACAGATTAGTAAGAAATAGGATTAAACAAGCTATTATTATTAACCAAACAACCTTAACTAGCTTCTATATTCCAATACAATATATACCACATAACAAATTAAGTGTTTACAAAAAAAACTCAAAGTTCGTGACCTCTTTCATGAAAATTACCTTTATTATGACCAAATCGGATGCCATTAGGAGTTTTTATGTGATGCCAATCAAAAATCACGCCATTAAGCCTAATCACCTCATTCAATGGATCGGGATTGCGCATACGCACAATACAAATCTATTGAACAGTTAGGGCCAGAGGATGACCTTTAGTATGAAAGGGCTGGGTAATAAGTTCCTTATCTACTGATGTAAAGTTTAAAGTTATATTTTGAATGTGTAATAATATTCTTATATTAAATACTTTGTTTATAATAAATACTATTTAGTATCTATTTTAAAAAAATTATAATATATATTATTACATAAATTTTGGATACTGTTTGTTTATTTTATACTTCACCACCTACCAGTTTTTGCCATATTATGTTACTCCCTTCCTGCACGGTTGTCTGGAAGAGATCGCTTTTAGCGATAAGACCGCCGGTTGCAACATCTTTGTTTTGTTTGTTAATTTTTAATTTTCATGTGGGGTTACAATAAAGTATTAATAAATAAAATAAATAAATAAATACTTCTTCTTTTGAGTCGTAGTAATAGTTAAGTCAAGTGAATTAAAATATTCAGCACACTTTAGAGCTTTACCATAAAATATTTTTTAAAAAAATTCTATGAATATATATATATATTAAAATTCATCTCAGAAACTCTCAGAAGCGCTTAAAAAAGCTTTATGGGTAGGTATAGACTTTATGAATCGGTAAACATTAAACATACATAAAAGAAATATCCGCATTGATCTTCCTTATTTCCATTAAAAAGAGAGAATAAATAAATAAAACAAATAAATATTTCTGGACATTATATACATACTTATAATAGATACAGAAAGCCACCCAGACCAGAAACAAATATCTGTGGATTACACAAATATTTGTTCCATGCCGGAATCGAACCTGCAACCTTCTGCGTTGCAGGCGGCTATTAGCTCACCGCGCCACAGAGGTCGTCAAAGAGACCGGGAAGTGGATCTAATTTAACTTGCAAGAATTGATTACAGACAGACAGACAGATAGTAACAGACAGGTGAAATTAAATAAAAGCTTGTAAAATTAACATACTCTCTAAAATATAAGATTTCCTTTGATCACGGTCTCGCGTGATGCTAAGATGACGATACGGCCTTAGATAGCAGCAGACTATACCTAGAAGGCGGGATAAATCCCTCCCTGGCTTCACTGAACATCATGCCGGAACACGGTCACAATGACCGCTTGGCGTGGGTGGTAACTAGCCACGACCGAAGCCTACCACCAGTAAAACTTAAATTATTTCACAAAATATGTATCTCTTAGGCAGAGAACCAGAGTTACCGACATAGCGGAAAGGATTAGCAAACTGAAGTGGCAATGGGCTGGTCACATTTGGCGTAGAACCGATAACCGTTGGGGTAGACGAGTTCTCGAGTGGAGACCACGTCTCGGTAAACGTAGTGTAGGGCGCCCATGGGCGAGATGGGGCGATGATATTCGGAGGGTCGCTGGGGGTGGGTGGAGAAGAAAAACGGAGGACCGAGTTGAGTGGCGTGCCATGGGGGAGGCCTATGTCCAGCAGTGGACGAACATAGGCTGATGATGATGATGATGTATCTCTTATGTTATCATGTAAGTGACTACCTTATGTCTTTATGAGAATAAATGATTTAAACTCAAAACATATTACTACATTCATAACATTTTTGTAGTAATACAAACAAGTTCTAAAACAAAACAAGATGATAATAAATCTATGTAGACAAACACCATTTCAATGTTGTGTTATTATAAATCAGGATACGAATAAGGCGTGATTCACGCGATCTAGGTTATTCTATTTTAGGTTCTAGACACGCTAGGAACTACACAGGGGCGGCGCAAGGACGCATCTAAAGGGGCACTAAGGAATTATAGTCACTGATAAAATGTGTGATGTGGTTATATGTGGTATCAATAAAGAGTTTATTTTTCTAAATATATAAAAGGAAAGTGGGACTGATTGACTGACTGATCTATCAACGCACAGCCTAAACCGCTGAACGGATTGGGTTGAAATTTGGAAGACAGATAGGTTTTATGATGTAGACCGCCGCTAAGAAAGGATTTTGCCATACGGGCAAAGCCGCGAGCATAAGCTAGTATCTTATAAAATGACTAATAAAATGAGTTCTACCGATCATGTATCAGCTTTAAATTTATAAATTTCATTATAATAGACGCCGTTGGGTTAGTGTTCATTTAACTTTGATATGCCATGATTTTAACTATACCATTGTTCTGAATCCTTTTTTTTTTTTTTTTTTTTTATCCCAGGAAAAATGCGTTACGCATCATCACCCCACGCCGGGGGGCGCGGGGCGGTATGTGGGACTCCCCCGCCAAAGATGGGAGCGGCGGGGATACCCACTAAAAAACCTGGGGGTGTTCCTGCGGGACGCCATAATGCCGGGGCAACGGGTACGCCGAAGCATTCATCCGCGGCCCCGACGGCGTTTGGTCCTCACTGACAGGAGGACCCCTCCGCGGTGGGGTGAAGAGGAGTTTCACCCCACCCTCTCAAGGGGCGCGCGGAAACACCGCGCGCGCCACCTCGTGGGTCTGTGCTTGCGGCGACGAGTACCCCCGTACTCGCCGCCTAGACCCAGGTTATGGGGGCTGGAGAAGGGCGTGGAAGATACGCCTCCGACGCCCCCTTCTCCGGGCACGCATCGGGAGGTCGGTGGTGACCTCCCGTTCGCGTTCCGCGATCTCCTTCTGCGAGATGACACTCTCGCAGAACGAAACCGCGGCCTGCCACGACTCCTCGCTCGCAACCATGGCTCTTACCATAGTTGCCAGCGAGAGTTCGCCCCCCATAACAGCGACGAGGGTACGACGCTCACTGACCCAAGCTGGGCACTCCTCCAGTGTGTGCTGCGCCGTATCCACGTCGCTACCACAGTGGTGGCAAGCAGGGGTCGGTTCCCTGCCGGCTACGTGGTGCAAGTACTTTCCGAAGCATCCGTGCCCGGAAAGCACTTGCACGAGCCGGAAGGTCAAGGACCCGTGCTCTCTGTCCGTCCACTGCTGGAGTAGTGGACGGACTGCCACCACTGTCCAGCTGCCTGCTCGAGGGTGGGCCAGACGCGTACTCCACCTCTCGAGCAGTGCCTCGTTGGCTTCCTCCTTCCACCTCTCTACCTCCCTGGGAGACGCGGTGAGCCCGCGGAGGCGGAGCGCGGCGCGCCACTCGTAGCGCGCCGCATACAGCTCCGCCTCCAGGTCCCAGGGGGGAGATCCTGCCAAGAGGCACGCCGCCTCGTAGGAGACCGTGCGGTAACCCCGTATTACCCCGACGGCCATCACCCTCTGAGGACGTCTCAGATGGGCGATGGTTTGCTCCGTCAGGGCATCCACCCATACGGGGGCTCCATACAGAGCCATGGACCGCACGACTCCCGCGTACAGGCGACGGCAGCTGGTCCGAGGTCCGCCTAGGTTCGGCAGCAGCCGCTTGAGAGCGGCCGCCGCACCCATCAGGCGGGGAGCCAACCGGGTAAAGTGCTCCCGGAAGTTCCACCGCCCGTCGAGGACGAGTCCAAGATATCTCATCGAGGGCTCGACCCCGATGCAGACCTCCCCGATAGGGATAGTGGAACCCCTACTCGGTGCCCTCCGAGGCCCGTGAAAACACAGGGCCTCGGTTTTATTGAGGGCCACCCGGAGTCCCAATCTCCCTATCCGTGCCACCACTTCCCCCACCGCCGCGGTGGCAAGGCGGGCAGCCTCCTGGAATGTCCCCCCCGGGGCCATGACGAGCGTGTCGTCCGCGTAACACGTCACGCTGGCCCCCGGGGGAAGATCCCCGCGCAGCACCCAGTCGTATCCGATGTTCCACAGGAGCGGTCCTAAGACCGAGCCCTGTGGAACACCGCACGACAATTGTTCTGAATCCTAGGCTTAGGCTAAGCAATCTCCACAAAGAAAAAAGAAAGCTGCGACAGAAAAATTCCACAATTTAGACATAGAACCTTTCTGCGGTTGTCTGTTTGACATGGAATGCTATAAAATGTTTTTCAAACAATTCAATATCAACTTTTCAACCCCATTTATTCCTTAGAGGTGCCCCGATTTTTATAAAAACCTTTCCTAGACCCATCCCTGCCACGTAACCGCTACTCGGTTATTAATATGCATTTTAACCGAGACGGGAAAATGTAATATGTATTATTTATTGACGACATAGGCTAGACGTCGTATTAATTTGTAAATCTATCGAACATTCTTGAAGGGTAAGACAATAATTGTACGTTTGCATGCCAGTTATTTCTGAGAAACTTAGAACATAGTGGTTATTGATTGCAGCTAGCTTAATTTTCTAGTCGCATTGACAGTCTGAACCAGATTTTTTATACTTAATAGGTCCCACCTGATGAAGATGCAATCGACAATGAATCACATAAGATGAAGATATTTAAGTTGTATCGCACGGGACCGGGAAGGAAAGTTTTGTCCACGTCAACGAATTTTAATTAAAACACTAGATACTTAATAGTAATAATGTAAAACAGTCATAACCCTCTCGGAACGAATAGCTCTATAGCTAAATTTATAAAACGGCACAACACTCAAGTCTGGACCAGAGTCCAGCCTGGTCTGGTTTGCTTTTTTTTTCCAGTCCAGAGACTGGATGCAAAGCTCTGTCGATTCCCAGTTCCCTGTCACAAAGACGATGCGGGAGTGCCGCCGGGTTGTTTTAGTGGTACATACCCGTGCAGTCGCTCTGCACGGGGAGTCCCACATAACCCTCCCATACCCCCGATGGGAATCCTCCCATCGGCACGCGTAACGCATTTTTTCCCGGCATAACCAAAAAAAATCAACACACAAGTCTAACATTGCAGAGATTATCTCAACCAACGTTTCCGAAACGTTTGATATGTCCTTCAGAGTTTACTGTTCCCGACGTTTACTGACCAATCCTTCTTTTTAAACCATCTTTTCAATGTAATCCTGCGATTCTAATCGGGAGCTGGTATCTGTATAGTTTTTTTTTGCAAGAGACAAACACACAAGCAGACGGCCTACTAATTAAGGTTACCAGCGCCTATAGAAATCTGATCTTTTGATCATTGCGACGCGATGTCTGTCAAGTGAAACTGAAGCTGGAGAGTCTTAACACCATACGACTCTTCAGTAAGAAGCATTGCGTTGGTGCAGCGCACCTGTAATTTTACATCATTTTCAAATCTTGGGTGGCATTGTAGCTACTGATTATGGACAGCATTATCTCTTATCATTAGGAGAGCGTCTTGCTCGTATCCTAACATACAAAAAATAGGGGTAAATCCACAGATCAGAAGATGGGTAAATCCTTCTTTGTCATGGAACATTTTGACGACCTCTGTGGCGCGGTGGGCTAATACCCGCCTGAAACGCAGAAGGTTGCGGGTTCAATTCCCGCATGGGACAAATATTTGTGTGATCCACAGGTATTTGTTTCTAGTCTGTGTGGTTTTTCAATATCTATTATAAGTATGTATTTACAAAAGAAAATTACAAGCATTAAGTTGCTTAGTTTGAGGTTAGGTGGCGCTGTGTCCCACTCGGACATGGTGGTCGCCCGCGGCGGTGTTCTGTTGGCGGTGTCCTGGACATCGCCAACGCGTTCAACTCCATGCTTGTTTTATTATTTTGAACATAGAAATAGTAAATATTTCTATGTTCAAAATAATAAAACAAGTCTATGGAAACTGGAACCTTATTTACTAAGTAACGGTTAAATAAACTTCTACGCCTGGTGAAATTGTTTAGCGGTTTACCATATCCTATGCAACCAGGAAATTATTTAACCAAGTCTTTAATTACTGCAATTATTTTATGGTACCTCATATATTTATGAGGCAATTTCGATTGACTTATATTAATATTGCATATGCTTGATAGATATAATAATATGTTGAATTAAGACTTAGCTTGAAACGCTTTCAGAATGAAAAAAAAAACTGGTGTAGGTACTTCACCTGGCGACCTCAGTAAAAAAGGTCTACTACTACAAAAACTGTAGGTCCCTATTTCTATCAAAAAATGAAAGATAGATAGATAACACTTTATTGGAACACAAAAAATATACCAAAAAGGAACTTAAGAACTAAAACAATATTTAAAAAACTAAGATTTACAATTGGCGGTCTTATCGCTAATAGCGATCTCTTCCAGACAACCATGCCCTTATTGAAAAGTTTACCCACAAACGATATACCTACCCTACTACCCCACTTACCTACCCTAATATAAGTGAATTCGCGCTCTGTGTATTCGAGTGAAAGATACTTTAAAATACAATAAAATTCAGATCCTCTTTCGTTAGACAGTCAGTCAATAATACTACTTTGCCAACGCTATACGGCTTGGGATGAAATTTGTAATACAGGTGGGTTTTTTGACAAAGACGAAGTAGAAGGCGATTCTAGGAGCATAAGATGTTAAGACACTTTAGCCCAGTAATTTCACTAGCTACAGTGCCCTACTACCGGAGCACAGTAATGTTTGCACATCACTGCTCAAGCGGTAGAATAACTGGCACTGTTGGGGTACCCACCTAGACGACCTCCTGCAAAGGAAGTCTACCCCCGGTGAAACCTCGGCCTCGGTCAGACCTCGTCTAAGAAAGGATTTTTCCAGGCGGACAAAGCTACAGTAATAAGCTAGTAGTAATACCTATATAGATGATTAATTATAATTATAATCACAATAATGAGAGTTCTTGGTTCAATGCACTCACAGCGTTCAGTTCTCAAATAGGTGTTCTCAGCAATGCTATTTGCATCGCCAGATAAAAATATATAATGGACGTTATGAATCACACTTGCCCACAATTAGATTTCACGTACACACTGGAAAGAGATGAAGTAATATTGATCATTGAGAAACTATGTTAGTCTGAAGACAATAAAATCGGAAATTTCAATTTCAGATTTTTCAGGACCGCACCACCGCGCTTCATGTTTATAAGCCGTAACATCTACAGGTTTATTGGTATGAATGAGATTAAAAAATAATATTATATGATTTTTTGTGAAATAGAACCATTTAGTTTCATTACATTCATAAAGTTGCCAAAATTTGTTACTCCTCCGCTTCTTTCATAAGAGGAACAAGATTTAATTTGATTAATTTTTGTAAATAAGGTCTTCGATGTCCTCTAACTTCTCAGTGACATGAATAAATAAAATATTCTTATAGGATTTTATTCCGCATTTTTCAAAATTAAATTATTATCAACTGTAAATTTCTGTCTAATATTCTCTTAAAAATATAATTGACGGACAAAAAAAACTAGTCAACATCCGTATTAAAAATTCTAACAGAAATCAGTCTTACTACACTATTATTCCTGTGTAGCCATTCACATGTATTCTATTTACAAACCAAATGAACTTAATAGCAATATAGCTTGATTGGCTATTTGTTTAATTGATGCATAAGTGAACACTGATTGTTCAGCGTTTGACTTTAATTGTAATTGACTTTCTATTTGTTTTCTCTCTTGAAGCTTGGATTGTTTTATTACATGTTGTTTTTAACTTATTATTTTAACAAAATATTTGTGACTAGTTAAAACATTGATTTGTAAAGTACGAGTTGTGTTACCCGTTGAAAAGTTGCCTATTTGTTATTCCAGATCTTAGTTTGTGTTCTCGCTGCGCAAAAATGCTTTTTGTACCTCTGCTATATTATGTTCCGCTCGCGCTGGAAGCTCGAAAGGGTTATGTGGGACTCCTCGAGCAGGACGACTGCATACATAGATATTGGTACCTTATATTTTTGTTGACGACGAGAAAAAATGCATTACGCATCGAGGGAATGGGAGGGTTATGTAGGGCTCCCGGCTGCACGGTATACCCACTAAAACAACTCGGCGGCATTCCCGCATCGTCGTGACAGAGGACTGAGAATCGGCAGAGCCTTGGCATCTAGTTCCATATATTAGGTACCTAGTCACTAAAACTGCTCAGCGGCATGCATCACCTTCGTGGTGGAAGACTGCGTATCGGTAAAACCTCATCTAGTCACTTGTTTTCCTATTTAAGCCTATGACGACGATCTCGTGTGATGATAAGCTAGATGGTGGCAGCCTAAACCTAGAAGGTGGGATAAATCCCTCTCTGGCTACACTAAACATTCCAGGGCCTAAGCTTCCCGTATTCCGGCTCAATGGGTACAACATTTAAGGTGTGTATTGGTAACAAAGACACACATACTATGTCATGCATCCTGCATCAGCCATGTTATAAATTATAAACCCACAGAGGTAACGGAACAAACAATATAAAACAACAATAAAACAGTCTGTGGACGAGGCCTTGACCCGCATGTTTATTCAAATCCCATCAAACAAAACACAATCGACAACATGGTTTTATTTGCGAAATATACATAATCCATTTTTAAATCAATCCCGTCAACCAAACTCTATATTCCCGCCATCTAAGAACACAAAGTGCAGTTTGAAAATGGCCGAACTCTAAATAGATTAGCGATCCAGATAAGACGAATCGATTCAACGCCGAAAATTGACCTATAAAAATGCAGTAAAAAAATTGACAGACCGATAAATTCTCACGCTCGAAAAAACGCGGAAGGCAAAGAGTAGATGCGATCAGAAGCGTCAAAGTACCGTGACCTACAAGGCACGAGCTGTACGGTTCAGGCAACCTGCCGTAAAAGGTACAAACACTTATAAGGCAAACGGGAACCAGATGAACATAGCCATCAAATTAAATCGTTGATCGGTTGACATTATGACAAGAGCGCTTAGAACATTTAACCAGTGGACTGTTCGACCGAATAATATTAAATTAACTTTATAAATATTTTACACAAACCTCATTGGTATTTTAAATGTTGTTTAGCTGATTTTTTTTAAAAAGTATTATTGATAAATGGAAAAAAAGATGCCGTTGCTAATTTCTATGCGAAAAAGTCTGACAGTTTCTGTAAAGGAGAGGGAACGCACTCCAAAATAATATATGTAATGACCACACTAATGTATTTTCGATAACGTCACTACGCACGCACCCGATAAAATTGTAAAGCACAGTCATAACATATTATACGCACACGAGTATAACGCAGGGATAACCTGTACAATGACAACTAGTTTTATGCCCAGCGGTCTGTTTTTTCTGGCAGCGGGGACGCCAGACAGTAACGTATCCAGTTGGATGTCTAATCGAAGAGGCGTTCTTGTCTCTTTATCCATTGTTATCTCAATTTAACTTGTACCATTGTATAGAGAAAGCATGCGAATTCGTGAGCTTCGATCTTTGAATGTCAGATGTAATCGCCGAAGAAAAATGAGAATCGATGGCGTGATGCCATTGTTCAAAGATAAATCCAATTTAAAATAATGATTTTGGATTTATTATGTGTTTATCTTTAATCGAATGTCACCTACATTGTTTATGCTCAATTACAAAGAGAAAACTTAATAAAATGCAAAAAACTATTCTTAACTGGTTTTGCCCTATTAAGGATTGCAGTTTTATAAAGGCAATGAAAATGTAAATATAAAAAATAAGCGCTGCTCATATAATTGGCTTACATATCTTAAAAGGGAATAAACAATAAAAGACGAATTAAAATGTTAACAACTTAATATTACAAAAATCGTACAGTGCATTTTGCCTCACAGAGGCTCGCAACAAATAGGTAAAAAACAACGAACTTTTAACTAGTAGGTAATTAATCTTTAACAGTTCTATTTTGCATTCGGTAGTGCATGTGTTACCATATATAAACAAAGTGAACCAACTGTTTTACATGCAGGTTTGTTCTGTTTATCTAAGAGCTTGATGGTGCAATGGGTTTGGCACTCAAAGATAAATGTGGAGTGTTTAGTGTACGTAGTGAATGTTAAGTATATTGGCAGGATTGGGTGTTCATTTTTTTTTTATTGTAGTATCAGCTGCTGCGAGAACGGCATGCACCTTTTGTCATTACAATTTTTATGTTATTCTAGCTTACTATCTCTAATTATTGTCCATAGCGTGAATTTTTAATTTTATTTATTTATTTATTATTTTAACTGTGTTAGTTTTCTATAAGCAGAAAGCATCTGGCACAGACCAGCCCCCGCTCGCGGCATTTATTTAATTAGTATTTTGTTTTGTTACTAACTATAGTATTATGTAATACTAGCTTATGTGCTATTTCAGGGTCCAAGCTCGCGTAGGACCAAGCAAAAGCATTTCCCCTTGTTAAAAAAAAAAAGGTCCAATCGGCCGTAGATAGTAGTAGATCTGTGTAGTAGCAGACTAAATCTAGAAAGCGGGATAAATTCCCTGGCTTCACTGAACATCATGCCGGAACACGGCAAGAATGTTAGAATAATAAATCTTCATAACAATGTTATGACATTTTCCTGTGCGGAGAAAATATTTGCTTTGATTGTCGAGATTTCCGTTACACTTAATTTTGGCAACTCTGCCAAGTAAATTTAATATAAAAATCTAATTTATTGTCTTATTTATTTTTATTCAACTGCCAATATGTAAATACTAAATACTATATTAGCTTTGCGAACGAGCGGTAGTCATAAAATATAACTAAAAAATTTACTTGCACAAGTGCTATATTGTAGCCTATTTGAAATAAATGAATTTCGAATTAGATTTCTGTGCATATGTAAGTAGGTATGCTGAGATCTTTAAAACTACGTAACGGATCTTGATCCGTTTTCTTTAATAGGTAGGGTGATTCAAGAGAAAAAATATATAGGTATATGTATAAAACATGAATAGGTAATATAGTAGACTGGTAATTCTTCACGATTTTGAAAACTAACGCGAGCGTTATCCATATTAAGAGCTTATATATCGAGTGACGACTCTCTCGCTCGCACAATTTGACAAATTTTGAAATATAAATTCAAGGAAGGTAAAAAAATGGGATGAGGAGTCATCCCATTTTTTATATATCTCACTGAAAACACTTTTAAAATGTGTGCAATAATATTATGCAGGAAATTTATTCCTTGAATTTTTTCCTTAAATTAATTCCTTGAATTTATATTTCAAAATTTGTCAAATTGTGCGAGCGAGAGAGTCGTCACTCGACATATACCCTCTTAAATATTTAAATATACCGACTAAACTCACGGATATAAAAGTCGAAGCTTGTAACTAGCTTAGCTAGTTAATATGGTAATTCTTCGTTAGGCATTACGAAGTGCGCGCCGGTCCATTAGTAGTCGTATAATATAAAATTCTGCAGAACCGAATACCAAACGAAGTACGAAGGTAGACCGCAAAACCTCCATTGTTTGTCATGTGGTTAACGAACATTATTCGTTGTTCCTCATCACAAAGGCCTTATTGCCTTTCTCTTATTAACATTCGTAATTTGTGGTTTATTTTACCCAATAGGTTATTTTTTTACACAACGAAAGAAACATTAAATTTATTATTATAATTATTTGTTTTTATTGAATTTGAAGTAAGAAGACGAGCAAGACGCTGTCCTGATAGTAAGAGATAATTCAATTCAATTCATTTATTTCAGACCAAGTCCATACAGAAAATCATAATATCACAAAAATACATTTAAAAAAAATCATAATTACATTAAAATCAAATTAAAATTAAAAATTAAATCATAATTAGATAAAAATTATAACTCTGCCCATTATCAGTGCTACCCAGGACATTACCGAGTTAAAATTCTGGGTTTCTGGGTGTGTAATAGGTGCTTTAAAAGAAATTGACAGAATGTAATGCGAGGTAGCGGAACTCTTAATGATTACATTGTAATTAATGCTTTTATGTAACAATGTAATTCAACGTTATTCAAGCAGCAATGTTGCATAAAGGATTTGTAATATCCTTCGATATTATAATATCAGACACTGGTTGAATTTATGTTTATGTACTTTTGCGGTCTTGTGTTAGGGCGATATAAAATCACTTGTTTGTATGTTTGTCTGTATGTCTGTCAAGACGTTTTTACTCGAGAATACGAGGCTGCTTGCGAGGCGACCTTACTGTGATTCGGTAGGAGGGCACTGTAGCTAGTAAAATCACTGGGCTGAAGAGTCTTAACATCCTATGGCTCTCAAGGAAGAAGCGTTGGAGCAGTGCACCCAATTTTACCATTGTAAAATATTGGGTAGCATTACTAATTATGGGCAGCGTTATCTATACCTTCAGGAGAGCGACTTGCTCGTCTTCTTACTTCGTTGTTTAGAGTTATCGAGTTGAAATTAATACTAATATACTCAGGTTTAGTGTGGTCCCTCAACTTTTAGCTGATTTTTCTCTGTACGAAACCCTCGGAGAGCAACTCCTACTTGCATTTGGCCGGTTTTTTTATAAATGACAATGAGTGACAAAAGAGGAACGTACCTACACTATTTCCCTCCACTTGGGGTAGCATCATGATGCTTATCATCGAGCACTTAACGCTGCGAATACAATTCCACCAGTGTTTTCAAATATACGAGTACAATATTAAAACAAGAAAATTAAATTAAAAATTTAAAACCTAGCTACGCATTCAAAATGTGTAATTTACCATTTTGTGGTTGCGGCCGTCTTGAATTTTAAATTTAATATAGTGCGTTGTATTCTATAAGTTAAGCCCTTTCATTTGATACCCATATTGAGGGGACTGTAGAAGAAAAAAATAATCCGCCATTTTGTAACGGCGGCCATCTTGGTTCGATTTCCACCAAACATGGCTAAGAACACTTTCGACTTACTCTACTTTAAAAAGACTAGATCAAAATCCTTGCATCCGTTCGGGAGCAACGATACCACAGACAGACACACACACACATACAGACAGACAGACACGTCAAATAACCCGCCGTTTTTGCGTCGGGGGTTAAAAATAATCTGACATTCTAATGTAAAGTAACGCGGTATTTAAATACCAGCAAAGCAATATCGTTCAAAATAACCGATATAACATATTCTAAAGCACTTTTACAGGCGGTTCTCTTAACTCTTACCCCGGAGAGCGATAAGGCCGCCATTAACGGCCGTCACATTATTTATAACAAGCCTCCTCGGATAAGATAGCGCGACGCTCAAATACGGACATAAATCTTTTACATACTTGCTAATATTGGTAAATACTTGTAAAGGATTATTTATTTATTAGAATAGTGTGAATTATTATCAACAAAAGTAGTTTATTACAAGCTTTTATTTACTTTCACCTTACTACCTTGCTTTCTCGTTGTCTGTCGGTAATCAAATCTTTGAAAGCTAAATTTGATCCACCTTTCGGTTTCCGATTATGCTGATATTTTGCATGTATGGAGCTGGAAGATGGCCATAGGAACTCCATAATTAAATTTCACTTGTTTTAGTTCACTTCCTTTCGATCTAAATGTGCGAAATTTAGGACTGTGTAAGAATTTTTTATTGAGAAAGAAAGTGGAAGGTAATGTTTTTCTGTATTTTAGTAGCGAGCGTGAATGTTTAAATTTTAAGGTTACAAATAATAAATCAATAATATTGAATGGTTTAATAACCGAAACGAATGTTACTGATAATGTATGTTTAATTCATAAGGGGGCGTCCATAAATTACGTGAGGTGTTTAAGGGGGGGAGGGGGTCGATTCAAATCTCATCTAATCTTACGTTGGAGAGAGGGGGGGGTCTCGGCAAATATCACGCAATTTTTTTTTCTGATTGTAACAAAAAAAAATATTATTTTGGTCCATTTATGATCTTAACTAGTCGTAAATAAAAGCACGAAGCAAATTTTTTTTTTCTTTTTACAATAACCATCCAACGTGTTTACGTAAGAAACCCACATTTTGAAAAATCTCACGTGAGATTGGGGGATGGGGGAGGGGGTTGAATAAAATCTCACAACATCTCACCAGGGGGGAGGGAGGGACAGAAAATTAAAAAAAACACCTCACGTAATTTATGGACGCCCCCTAAGTAAGGTAGTCCGAAAGAAATTGCTCTAAGCAAGCAATAAGGCCAGATATCGTTGACTTTTAACGTAAGTCACTTTTAAGTCTTTAATGTTAAATATTGGCCTTTATTAAGATTCTGATAATTTCGTCATAATCATAAACGAAGATATTTCATAATGCATTACGGTGCAAAACGCTATAGTTTGTAACAGTACTTATTCTTAAGTATGCGCGTGCGCCGGGCGCCGTTAAGGACGTCACTCCACTTACATGTTATTAAGTGCATTCCTTCCTTGTTCTCATCAATCTGATCATTTGGCACAAGTGTGGACTAATTTCCAATGATCTGAACGGTTAAGTGGTTTTGAATGAAACGAATGCGATCGACGCTGCATTTTTACCGACTCTGAGAAAGAGGTTATATATTTCTTTGATATATTTATTTCTGTTAGTTACTCATTTTCTATATAAATAAAAATGAATTGCAATTCTGTTAGTCTCGCTAAAACTCGAGGCGGCTGAACCGATTTGGCTAATTTTGGTTTTGAAATGTTTGTATCCACGGAAGGTTTAAACGGTGAGAAAATATGAATAAATTGCGAAGAATATAGATGGTACGAAGGTCGCTGGGTTAACTAGTTATTTATATCCCTAAAAACCCGATTTTGGTTATCTAAGACATGTAGGTACCTATAAGAATATAATTTGGTCTAGGCTCGAATGGGGGTTACCTTTTTATAAACTTTCACAAGGAACTAGAAAAGTAGAAGAAAAGATAATTTCAAGACAAGTTTTTAGTTGTTAAAAAAATTGCCATGCACTGAGATAATATGAACGCAAGACCTCCGGATGTATTGTCGTCCATACAGAGCCAGGTCTCTATAATAGTATGACGTATTTTTAAAAGTCCCATTGTGTCGCGTCCCACGTGCCCGCCGGCCAAATAAAACACTATCGATACAAATTATCGATCACATAAAAATGCTCGTAAATAAAAACAATCGATAAGATCTGGCATTTAATGCGAAACATTTTTGAGCGTGGATCAAACTCGTGAAAGATTGCTGCGATTTCTTTGGAAATCACGAACTAAAACGATGCACGATTCTCTCGATTAAAATCGATATTATTTTTATGTCTTGTTCCATAACGATTTCACTTTTTACTTACGACTTGAGAGTAGTATCGAGTTACAAGTGAATGCCTACTGTGTTTTTATTACTGTTGATGCAAAAATTCAATATCCGTGGAGGAGTTTATACCCCGCCTACTTGACTGACAATACTCGTAAGACGGCAAGTAAACATTAGAAAAAAATTCGTTCACCATCCAGCCCCTTTAGCATAGTATAAGACATTGACATAATATGACTAGCAACTCCCGTCCCATTGTCAAGAGTAATTGACGTTTGTAAGAGCACAATGACATTGGGAGTAGCTGCAAATTGTATGCAATGACAGTGCGAGTGCAAGAGTAGCGTCTTGATATATATGTCAATTTAGTCTTGACAGTGGGACGGGAGTTGCCAGTCAATATCTTACTATGCTAAAGGGGCAGCTGGGAGGGCGTCGCGGCGAGTGTTCTTCTTGTAAGTTCTTCCAGTATTTGTTACTTCTAACTCTAACATTCAAAAACAACGTCGGGTCGCGTTGTACATTCAAAAACAAAATAAACATTTTATTAAATCCTTAAAAATTATGAAAGAAACTTTTTATTAAAACAAATTCTTATGATCTTACACATTTTTAAATTTTAAAAGCTTGTCACGTAACCGATAAAAACGCAAACACCAAAATAAGAGTATATCCTAGCGATATGAAGTGTCACCATTAAGTTGAAAATCCATCTTTTAACTCTCTTTGGCTTAATCATCTCTAGCGGCTAACCCCTTTGATAAACCAACCGTTTTAAATATGCACGCACACGAACGCAAATAAGTGTAAAACGTGTCGTAGAGTCAAAGACCATATTGAAATTCTTGGAATACTCGTGTGAATATTACACACAGGTAACTTTTAAACAACTATAATAATTGTAATTATTATGCTCGATGGATGATGGCCTATTTATAAAGGCATAATATTATGCTCCTTTAAAAATGTGTGTAACACAAACTATGATATTATAACAAGTGAATTATATTAAAAATTTAAAAAAATCCACAACGCAATATGTAATTCACCATTGGTGGCGGCCATCTTGGATTTTATTTTTTTATAGCGCGTTTTATTCTGTGCATAAGCACTTTCATTTGATATCCATATTGACGGGGTCATGGAAAATAAAAATAATCCGCTCTTTTTGTAACGGCGGCCATCTTGGACCGATTTCCACCCAACAAGGCTAAGAACACTCTCGACTAACTCTACTTTCAAACAAAAAAAACTAAATCAAAATCCGTTGATCCGTTCGGGAACTACGATGGTACAGACAGACACACACACACACAGACACGTCAAACTTATAACGCCCCGTCGTTTTTGCGTCGGGGGTTAAAAATATCTCGCAATCATGTCGCATTGTCTTTATTTTCGAACCCTACCGAAGGGTTCGTTATTAGCAAAAAGCCTGCCAATTGCTTTTTAGTTACACTTTAATTTTCAGTTTTTAAATAAAATTGTAGTGGTTCATTACAAGAGTAGAGAGAAGAGTAGAGTATAGAGCAGCCAAAGTAGCTCGTTTCTGTTTTTTTTTTGGTTAGGTATGTATTAAAAAAATTCGTCGGCATAATGTTTACCACATTCTTTGTATTGTACAATAATAATTAGTTCTATTATTCTGTATTTGTAACGTTTAAGAGGCCATA
Organism: Hemithea aestivaria; assembly: GCA_947507615.1. Lineage (NCBI taxonomy): Eukaryota > Metazoa > Arthropoda > Insecta > Lepidoptera > Geometridae > Hemithea > Hemithea aestivaria. The sequence goes on from OX382331.1 coordinate 16,174,260, forward strand.
AAGTAGTCTTTGAAAATATACAAAGAAAGCCTTAATCCTGTCTCAACAAAAGCATAAAAATAAAAATAACTACAATGTAACTGGCTTTAAATACTCCGAGCAAGTTCGAAATTCAAACTATTGAGCAGGTGTCTGACACGTCCAACGGCAATTATAGGACCCCGGTACTGCCAACTGACGCTCGGCGCATTTTGAATATCGAACAAAAACCGACCAATCGGAAAGCTGGCGCGTAGCTCGTGCGCAGCTTTTTTAATGCTCCCCTATTTTAAATGCCATTACTGTACTGTCATTTATTCTGTGGAACTAAAGAATGAGCTTTTTCATAGTTTTACCTTAAGACTAATCTCGAGTCGCGCAACCCTCTCGCTCGCACGATATGACGAACTTTGAAATATAAATTTGAAGAATTAACTATTTACTTTTTTTTTGTCACAAGTGGACCAAGTTACGCAGAAAACAGCCATGTGACCAAAATAAAATGTGGAGATAATTGCGTTATTCTATCGAAAATTATTAAGATTTTTTTAAGTATCTTCAGTTTGCTATCCTAAAGAACAACAAAGTTATAGAAATATAGGAAAAATAAATTGATATATAATATTTTTAATGCATGAAAGTGAAAATTAAAACAAGAAACTTTTAAAACGAGAAAACAATATTATCTTAAGATTGACCAAAATTCCAAAAATCGTCGAGAGAAGAGTCTTAAATGCCATGACTGTACTGTCACTTATTCTGTGGCAGGGGCGTATTAAAGAATGAGCTTTTTCATAGCAGTTGCCTTAATTCGACCCCTGTCAATGTGATTGATTCGCGTCGACAGGTGCGTACTGAGTAGCGGAACAAGTTTAATTGATATCTTTGCATGTTCTACCTACTTTCGCCCTTATCTTCGTGGGTATAAGTCATAAAATTTAAATTATTAAACAGGTCTGACGATAGCGAAGGGAAGTTTGAAATGATTAAGAATTTCTCGGTCTTAGATAAAAGATAATATTATAGATAATTTTTTAACGTTTTATTATGAAAGTTTTCTTAGATTATAAAACATTGCAAGTAAGAAAAATGTGTTGAAAATATTGTCATAATGCATAATGAATAAAATGATAATATATTATACACATATATCAAAGTTAACGCTAAATTAGAAGATATGTAAAATGTTGATAAGTAGTAGGTATTGTTTAAACGAAATTAATTTATTCAAAAATCTCATTGGCGTCATTTAGATACATATTTAATTATTATTAGAAGTTTTACATAAATGAGTAAAAAATTAACCATCAAAGTACAAAGTAATATGTAGAAAACGCATACTATTTTGAAAGGTGCACAAAAGGGTCAAAATTACCCATAACAGTAAAAGCTTCGTCAAAATCAAAGCCACCGCTAATGTATGCGCAGGAGCATTCACGAGGAACGCACTCCATAAATGCATAATAAATAGAAGTGACTAAAGCCACAACAATACAATAAAGGTAAACTTTCATAGAAATTGCAATGCGTTTGTTTGGATTTACTACCTGAGATCTATGAGGAAGTTATTCGAATAGAGTAGTAAAATTTAGTTTTCTATGTGATATATAGTGTTATAGCTATTTAAATCTGCAGTCTGGGAGGCACAAACTTCTAGAAACAAGTGAATTAAATTAAAAATTTAAAAAACCCCCAACGCAATACGTAATTCACCATTTTTTTGATGGCGGCCATCTTGGATTTTACATTTTATATAGTGGGCTGTATTCTACTTGTTAAGCCCTTTCATTTGATACCCATATTGAGGGGGTTGTGGAAGAAAAAAATAATCCGCCATTTTGTAGCGGCGGCCATCTTGGACCGATTTCCACCAAACATGGCTAAGAACACTCTCGACTAACTCTACTTTCAAACAAAAAAAACTAAATCAAAATCCATTCATCCGTTCTGGAGCTACGATGCCACAGACAGACACATACACACACACACACACACACAGACAGACAGACAGACAGACACGTCAAACTTATAACACCCCGTCGTTTTTGCGTCGGGGGTTAAAAATGTACTTTAATAAAATAAATTAAGCGACACTATTATAATACACTTTTAAATCAAAAAAGAATTTACCGATTGAATCGCCTTAGCCATCTTCGAGTAATCGCTCCATTTTTTTTTTCTGCGAACTGTAAAAAAATAACTTTTGAATTCTGTAAAGATAAAGAGTTTTATTTTGCATAGAAACATGGGTACATTCATATAGATCTTAATTCATTAATTTAGTGGCCAACATGTTCTGCTTTTATAGGCGCACAAAATGAAGACATAATGGATGCTTATTGCAAAATTTATATTATGTAGTATCTAACGTTAATTTCATTTTTATTGTAAATGTCAAACCAGATAAAAAAAACCAGGTAGTTTTACCACTACGTTAAATATGGCGTACATAACACGCATCAGCTTGGAGGCATTTTTTCTTCAAATCAGAAAAAAAACCTCTAACACTTGAGTAGGTACACACTTAACGCTTTCAGACTCTTGAGCACGTGCGTGCGTACGTTTATTTAAGCTGATTTTAAGACAATAAAACTCGTGTTGCCATATCTCAAATAAAATTACCCATTAAACAAAGCTGACAGCTTGACCCTGGAGTAAGGGGTCAGAGTGACCCCTCCACGGGAAGCCGGGATCAAATGACGACCGCAACAGGGTTAAATAAAGTTCAGGGAAGCAGTGTACTTAGCGCGAAGATTTATTTTTAAGCGCAAAATAACTTCAAGTGTTTTATCGGTTTAGTGGTTGAGATATTTCTAACAATATTGGACGTTTAAGTTATTTATTTCTTTAATTAGGTAACTAACTTAGAGATTTAAAAGGAGCATACCGAAAAAGAATAGCCCAGAAGATTAGCAAGCTGAAGTGGCAATGGGCAGGCCACATAGCGCGGAGACCGGATGGCCGATGGGGTCGAAAAGTGCTCGAGTGGGGACCACGGACTAGCAAACGCAGCGTAGGACGTCCACCCACAAGGTGGACAGACGACCTTATAAAGGTCGCCGGAAGACGCTGGATGCAGGTCGCTTCCAACCGGTACATACATATGTATCTCAGCCGTAAGACGTCCACTGCTGAACATAGGCCTCCCCTTTAGACTTCCATATGGAATGTTCAGCAGTGGACGTCTTACGGCTGAGATGATGATGATGATACCGAAAATTTTTTTTAAAGCAAACTAACAATGTGTTATGAGAATGAATAAAAGAAATAAATGCGAATGCCATATTGCACAGAAAATCTGGGCAGTAGTCAAAAAAGTTAGTTAAAAAAAACCAAATTTCACCCTCGTTGTAGGGAACTGTAATTATTAGTCAACAAGGCAAAATAGAGAGTAAATTATCGATGGAAATAATTTAAGGAAAAGGCCATGGTACACAATGATAAAATTGCGAAGGCGAGATTAAAAATTATTGTTTTTTCTTTTGTTTGCCCATGTTTAGAAGATGACAGGAGATATTAATTTTGGGACGGGAATCGAAGGAGCACAAAATAATAAAAATAAGTCAAATAATAAAAGATTTACGGATTCCTGATCAGATATTCATTGGTGGATAAAGTTTCGCGAAATTGTTTTGGGGAACATTTTAAAATTGCGCCTGACTGCAAAACGAAATGTTTCTGACGTCAATGAAAACGACCTGCAATTTAATAATCGCCTTACTCTACCAAGGTTGCCATATAGCTAATTTTAACAAAAAAAATAGTACTGAACCGATTTTGACGAAATTTCCATAAATTCTGATGAAATTCTCACATTAAGGCTGCTTAAATTAAATATTCACCAATAGAACCTCTCAGGCGGATTTTTTAAGCAATTTAAAAAAGGAAGGACAGATAGATAGAGATACGGACACAAACACACAGACTGTCAGTCTGTGTGTTTGTGGGTAAATCCTGAGCTGAGAGAGCAGAGTTTAGTAGGTAATGGGGGCACGTTTTTACCTTTCCTAGGTACGGAACCCTAAAATAGTTCCACCGCTGTTCCTCATCACATCAATGTACAGTATAAGACCACCTTGTAAATAAAGATACATAACAAACGGGGTAAGCTAAATATAACCGTTTAAAAAGCTTATATAAATGAAGAATTTAAAGAATTCGCTGATATTTTATATCATTCGTTCATAAAATAGGTGATTAATTATAATTTTATACCTACATAGATTATATTATGCTTTCAACGTCACAGCGGGGCGCGTGTCATGCAAGTTTATCGTGTGTTGACCTTAACTGGGCAGTATTAGGAAAAATGTTTGAACAGATGAATTAAAAAATATTATAACACTTCAAACTTCCGCGATTTAAACTCATATCTATACTATTATATAAAATAGAAAACTGACTGACTCATCATCGCAGGGACAAAACCGCTGGACCGATTGAGCTGAAATGTGGACAGCGTGTTCATTAAGTAACGTAGGCGACCGATAAGAAGGGATTTTGCGAAATTCCCACGGGAACGGGAATAAAATGGAAATCTGTAACGATTAAATCTATCAAGCTGAAATTTAGTATAAAGGTAGTTTGACTACCATGAAAAGATTCAAGATAGTTTTCATTTCAAAATTCCTACGGGAACGGGAACAAAATGGAAATCTGAAACCGCTAAGCCTATTAATCTGAAATTTGGTATAAAGGTATTTTGACTACCATGAATGGATTCAAGATCATTTTTATTCCAAAATTCCTACGGGAACGGGAACAAAATGGAAATCTGTTAATTTATATTAGTCGGGACTTATCGCGTAGGTATTTAGTGCTAGTTTTACAAAAACATTATACAAATAAAACCTCGACGTTTCGGATCTGTTGGAAGATCCGTGGTCACGAGTAAACTAATAAATATTATTCCGACTTTAAGCTCGCTTGCAATAAGCAAGGAAGGGCGCACGTTTTAATTCAAAAGTTATCAGTGTTTCTCGAGCGATGCAGCTTGAGGCATCTTACATTTGGATTGTTCTAGTGTTGGATGTGTTCTATGGAGGTGGCCTATTTAGTATAAAAAATGAGCTGAAAAGAGCAGGTTCGCCTCCAGGGTGGTTGAATAACAGAGATTAGATTACTATTATATAACGCGAATTTTCAAAATCGTTTGAGTTGATGCTCATCTTATACATTTAATTCTAAGTGCAGCCCTGCACAACGAATGAGCTACGCCAATGCCCTATAATAACATTATGATAGGTATTCAGTATTGCCCGGACAAAATTATTGCAATGCAGTTTTTGTTAGCAGTCATTGTATCGCAGGATGTGGAATAAAATTACGTTCCCGTTGGCCATTCATTAAAATGGTACTTTTTAAAGCAGCTGTGACAACATTACATCTGAAGGCCTATTGGCTAATTCTCACCCACTACGATTGATGACAACTTCAATGTACATTGCTGCGTTTGTTATTATACTCATATTAATGAGGAAGTTTAAGCAAGTAATGTACGCAAAATTGTCTATGGATTCTAGTGTTTTACATGCCCTCTGTATTACTCTAGCTGCTGCATTTTAGCGGGTAAACCCGGTAAACGCCTGTTATTTCAGCGTCTAAACTACCTATTGGCGGCGTATGTTATTGACGTTCTAAGAGGAGACTTTTTTGACCCAGGAAAAAAGCGTTACGCATCACACACAGCGGTGCGGACGCAGGACGCTATGTGGGCCACCCCCGAAGAAGATGGATTACCACTAAAATATTATATTTAAAAGACACTTTTATAAAATAACAAGTATCTATATAATTACACTTGTATAAAAGGTAAAAAAAAATCAATATATCAATTAAATTGAAGAATTTTCCCGAATCAAAAATTTCGCAAATTTTTCATAACTTAGAGTTTTATTCCAACGAAACTTTTATTTTACAAATAGAAATTGATTACGAAAGCCGCTCCTGGAATTTTACAGCGAAACAATTTGAATGCGGATGTTAAAATATTAACGTAAAATATTGGTATTCGTTCAGTAAAATGTATTGAATCGAGCCTGGAGGCGTTAAGATAAAGTTAATTCATTTTATATTTTAAAAAAACATTTTATTTTGAATGTGAAAGTTTCGTATCCTAAGGTGTGATTACTACTATGGCTCTGAAAGGAAACATTGGCTCAAAAATGGAATAAACAGTTTTTTAAAAAGACACAACAGACCGTGAAAAGTATATTGGTGTTATCATTTAAACAAAGTAATTTTACGATCAATTAAATGTTAAAATTAAATTAAGTGTGTTTTTTATAGATCGGAATTTGCGACTTTCCTATACTCGTAGGTGATTCTGTTATTTAGATTGATAGAACTTTCTGTCTATATTTTTTCTATAAAAATCTGGCCCTACGGTAACGCAGAACTATACCTATACAATAAATATAATAATAGTATCAAATATTATGGCGTATCGTTTATCATGAAATATTACTATATAATATATAAAACAGTGAGACAGCATAGACAAAAGAAATAAACATAATTAGTAATGTTTTATGATATCAAAAATAAAGCAAAGTGAAAATAGATATGCTACGCTATGTGAATTCATAATAATTATAAATGAAATCAACGGAGCGCTAACGCATGACGATCGCGTTCACAATAATAAGCTGCATTGTGCGTTACCGCAGATAAAATGTTTCATAGCTTTGGAATTGCTGTGCATAGTGTGAAGCTAGCATAGAGCTATGGTATTATGTGAAGAGGAGGAACGCGAGAGAGAAAAATTTATTGATACTGTGACCATTTTTAGGCTTGCGTAGTCTACAAGTAAGCCTTTTAGTTTCGCTTTGTCTGTCCGTCCATCCGTCTGTCCGCGGCTTTGCGGAGAAAATATATGTTAGTCTTCCAAAACTGAAATTTTGCACAGAGGCGGGTAATAATCAGGGTAAGAGAACGGTAACAAAAATTAAATGAATTAATTTAGGGTACCTCCCATATACGTAAGATGGGGATGAATTTTTTGCAATAACATCATGACATGGAGCTGATCTGGTGATAGAGCTGGAAGGTGGCCATAGGAACTCCGTAATTAAACGACGCAACCCCGTTGAGTTTGGGCACACTTGATTCGTCTTGACTTGGGCACTTTGGTGAGAGAAAAAAAAAGGTAGCACTCCGGGAGTGCCGGCAGAAGTGAAAACTTCAATATTAACGTTGTGTTTAATTATAAGTATAAAAATACTATCATTTATGAGGTAGAATACAATGTTTATTTATTGCGCTATCGTACACAAATATGACAATTTATATGTTGTTATTTATAATATTATATCGTTATTTATATATAACATTAAATTTTATCTCTCAGAAAAATCCACTTCCATCCATAATTTCGACGACTTTTACACCATCGTTATTATCAGAATCATCATCGCAAATTTTTACAACTGATACAATTGGTTTATGATAACTGAAGTAAGAAACAAACAGTTTTGATTCGAACCTATTTAAGTGTCTAATAAAAAAAATATAAAAATATAAATATAAAATATAAAAAAAAAATATCGGGCGCGCGCTTGTCTAAGCCCCCTGTGCCGCCTAAACAGAGCAGCACACTCAGGCACGGTAGAAAGAGTGGGAGATACTAGTTCCTCTCCCTTCCCCTCGATCTTACGCTTTTTCGATCAGCATCACGTGACCCTGACGCGAGTTTGAAAGTTTTTACCCATACAAAAAAAAGTGCTCAGCGCCGCTAAAGAAGTTTTCACTTCAAAAAAGGAGCTAGATACATAGCAATATTGATAAAAGCTTGTTTATAAAAAGTTTTTTTGAAGTGAAAACTTCTTTAGCGGCGCTGAGCACTTTTTTTTGTATGGGTAAAAACTTTAAAACTCGCGTCAGGGTCACGTGATGCTGATCGAAAAAGCGTAAGATCGAGGGGAAGGGAGAGGAACTAGTATCTCCCACTCTTTCTACCGTGCCTGAGTGTGCTGCTCTGTTGATGGTGTAAAAGTCGTCGAAATTATGGATGGAAGTTGATTTTTCAGAGAGATAAAATTTAATGTAATATATAAATAACGATATAATATTATAAATAACAACATATAAATTGTCATATTTGTGTACGATAGCGCAATAAATAAACATTGTATTCTACCTCATAAATGATAGTACTTTTATACTTATAATTAAACACAACGTTAATATTGAAGTTTTCACTTCTGCCGGCACTCCCGGAGTGCTACCTTTTTTTTAATTCACTTGTTATATTTTTAAGACTATGTGGCCATAACTAATTTAATAGTACCTACGTCTAAGTAGGTATTTGTTTTAATAACAAGTTACTTACAGTTGATTAGATTCGTAAATAGCTCATCAAAAGCCAATCAAAAGGCACACCTAGGCTCTAGCCACAATAATAGCATAGTACCTAAGCACTATAGTACCTTTTCATAAAATGACCGCGCCTAGGTGCGTGTCAATAGGCACCATGAAGTTAATTAAATCGGCTACGTCGCAAAATGTCCCTTTCTCAAAATGTCCCTCGTTCGCAAATGGTCCCTTTCGCAAAATGTCCCTTTCGCAAATGGTCCCTTTCGCAAAATGTCCCTTTCGCAAATGGTCCCTTTCGCAAAATGTCCCTTTCGCAAACGGTCCCTTTCGCAAAATGTCCCTTTCGCAAATGGTCCCTTTCTCAAAATGTCCCTTTCGCAAATGGTCCCTTTCGCAAAATGTCCCTTTCGCAAATGGTCCCTTTCTCAAAATGTCTCTTTCGCAAATGGTCCCTTTCGCAAAATGTCCCTTTTGTCTGTTGTGCTCGCTGGATGCAAAAATGACCCTTATGCAAATTTTCCATTTGAGATAAAAAAATGTTTTATAAAAATACCTATATAAATTAAAAACCAATAATAATAATATGAGCGAAATTGTGCTCAAAAATTATAACATAGTAAAACAATATACAAATTACCATTTTAATTACAATACCTTTAACTTATCGATATTTAATCAGTTTCGATGAACCGAGTAACTTTATTGCAATTATGGTAGGTTTTTTTTTATAACTAGGTACTAGGCATCCAGAAACTATAAGAGGTCTTTTCATATTATATAAATAAAATTTATTTAATAAATTGTTTCCAAAATTTCGAATTTAGCCTGCATTTAAATTATAATTTAATTTATATAATTTTTGAAATCTTTACCCAATTTTAAATTTGAGAAGACCTCTTAAAATTTCTGAACGCCTAGTACATAGTATCTCATAAGTTATAAATAAAACCTATCTCGATTGCCGTAGAGTAACCTGGTTAATCGAAACTGATTAAATATCGATAAGTTAAAGTATCGTATTGTAATTAAAATGGTAATTTGTATATTGTTTTACTATATTATAATTTTTGAGCACAATTTCGCTCATATTATTATTATTGGTTTTTAATTTATATAGGTATTTTTATAAAACATTTTTTTATCTCAAATGGAAAATTTGCATAAGGGTCATTTTTGCATCCAGCGAGCACAACAGACAAAAGGGACATTTTGCGAAAGGGACCATTTGCGAAAGAGACATTTTGAGAAAGGGACCATTTGCGAAAGGGACATTTTGCGAAAGGGACCATTTGCGAAAGGGACATTTTGAGAAAGGGACCATTTGCGAAAGGGACATTTTGCGAAAGGGACCGTTTGCGAAAGGGACATTTTGCGAAAGGGACCTTTTGCAAAAGAGACATTTTGCGAAAGGGACCATTTGCGAAAGGGACATTTTGCGAAAGGGACCATTTGCGAACGAGGGACATTTTGAGAAAGGGACATTTTGCGACGTAGCCATTAAATCTTTATCAACTTTCATTATGACGTACAATTTAGTTACAAAGTAACTTGAACTATAAAGCCTTTAGTAGGTTAGGAAGGACCTATTATACCTATATATATATATATATATATATATATATATATATATATATATATATATATATATATATAGGTATAATAGGTCCTTCCTAACCTACTAAAGGCTTTATAGTTCAAGTATATATATACATAGTATATATATATATATATATATATATATATATAAAAGCGTGTGTTGGAACTTGGAACTCCGGAGTACACGAGAGTAAGACGAGACGTCTTACTCTCGTGGATATTGTTTTATTCGGTGCTTGTTTCGTGTGTGTTTCTTCTCGCTAAATTAAGCGTCTTCTTCCCGTAAGACTTCCATCACTCTATTGAGACCCTGGTCTACGTCAACGACAATAGTGGTCCATTTAGAATCAAAATTAAATATATTATTTGCAGCTGCAAAATTCTCATTTCCGTTGCAGTAATTATTTTTACTTTTCTCATTTCCATAACCATGTAATTTTTAAATCTCAATAACTTTAAAACCACTATGACGGGACAAAAACCAAATAAATTATTAAATTTGTACATTTAATGTCTTTCATATTTTAATGTATTTGAATCAATCCAATTAAAAATCAAAAAAGGCATGGGAATTAGGCAAAGAATGCTTAATTGGAGAAAGGCCGATATAATTTCACTAATCACTACACTTATTAAACTAACTCGAAAGGTTTTGTCCTTTTGAGTCTCCTCACTAGTCCCGTGGTGTCATCAATTTCGTTCGTAAAGTAACCGCACCTTTTCGTTCAACACCTGATGACCACATTACTCAGATACAATGCCACACGGAAATACAGAGAAACGTTTGCAATAAAAACAGTTGAATTGAAGCTCGCGCCAGGAAATGCAGCAAAAAGTAATGCAGGAACGGAACGGACAAGTATTTGCATGTCACTAAGGCAGAATATAGCTGACCATTACACTGTTTTTTTTTACCAACTAGACTAACCTATATTCGCAAATAAAGATATTTGTATTTGTATTTGTATTTGTAGGAAACGGCTTGCAGTCGCAGGTGTACGATTCATCCCGAACTTGAGAATTTAAGATTACTTTGTAACGATGATAATTGAAATGTCCTTAATAACATTGTTGAATATGTGCTGCACCCAGAGATTTTACCCGTTGTAGGCTGTGTGTAACCTATGTGTTATTCCAGGGTCAAAGCTAATTCTATGCCAACCCACCCGTGCATAGGCGGATCCAGGATTTGGTTCTGGGGGGGGGGGCCAAGGTGCAGAAAGGCAAGAATATTATCATTTTTACTAAGAAAAAAGTGTGTTTAGGTCGCTCTGAACAGTTAGTTAGTTCAAATATCCTTAATAATAAGTGTGCGAGCAGCTTGCTGCGAGCGCCGAGAAAAAAATATAGTCTTGACTAATGAAATATGTGCAAAATTCGTAACTCTACAATGCTTCTGGGGGGCGCCTTGGCCCCCTGCCCCCCCCCCCCCCCCCCTCCGCCTATGCACCCGTGTATGCGTGAAGAAGTAACAAACATACACACTCACAAACATTTGCATTTGTAATATTAGGGTTACAATATTATGTATGCCTGATAAGTTTACGAAATGGAAGTATGAATGATTGGTCTATTGACGGATTAGCTCAAACTACAACCGCTGATCTGATTGGGTTGAAATTTGTCACGCATAATGTTTTAATGTCCTGCTATGCAAAAATTTTTGAAAAATTGAATTTCCATTTTTTAGTGATGAGAAAATTAAACTTAGCCCGTTTGTGAGGCTACAGACACCCACTAATTGCTTATACGACATCATCACTTTGTCTTGATTCTGCTAAAGGGAATTTAACTAGCTGGTGTCTTGCAAAAGTGATCCATTGTAGGCTATTTGAATACACGCATTTTGATTAGATTTGAAAAGGCTTAACGACTGAACTGCTAGTCTTAATCAAACTAAACGCCTATAGACTTCAATCAGCTAAACCGATTATGATCAAACAAAGCTCTTTCAATATAAACCAATCCATGTTTTACCCTCGAATTACAGCAAAATGATCTATAATTCAATAGCTCTTAAATTACGCTATTAAAGCTATGAAGATATTAAAATTGAGGCATTTATAAGGCTGGGTATCGATAGTAACTCTATCATCTAGATTACTACATTTATCATTTCGTGGGCAATAAATATTTGAAATTGGCTATACAGGTTTATAATCTGTGTTGAGTTTAATGGTAGATCTATCCTTGGAAATTACTACAGGACCAGGAGAGCTATAAATTTTAGAAGGCAGTCTGTGCCAGCTCGGCTCTTGTGGATTTTGATGTGGTTAGTTCTTCCGGGTTTAACGTGTACTTGGAGTTCTGAGGCCCTCGATTATTTAGATAGATGACTCTTAATTACACACAATAATCAGAAACAAAACAATTAACATTAAACACATTTGATTTAAAAAGTGTTTAAAAATTTAAAAAGTGTTACAATAAAAAAAACTTTATATATTTATTTAAATATTTAGAGATCAATCTCTAAATTACGAATAAATAATAAGTAATAATGTAACTGCTCTCAAAAACAACCTTCATAAAACCTGCACAAATAAAACTAAAAATATGCATAGCTAAAAATCCAGCACGTTCGTATATTAGAAATTTTGGTTGTGTTTTGTTAAATCATTTTTTAGGTTTTATAAATTACTAGATGCACCCAGCGGTTTTACCCGTACTTACGTAGTAATATGTTATTCCATGGTCTAAGCTAACTAACAAAAAAAAACAAAAAAAAAATTCAGCTCAATCGGTCCACCCGTTTAGGCGTGAAAGAGTTACACACATCCAGACATTCATTCTTACATAATATTAGTAAGATTAGGCTTGATTATTGTCCCCCCGGTGGGTTCTCGCCTTTGCGTGGCGGTGGGGATAAGTAGCCGTGGTAAGAGGAGACCACGGTGAAACTAAGAGGAACCCGAGGCGGTCGGCCGCTCCACGCCGGGCTGACCTCCAGCAGCCCTTGTGCGAGTGGCCGAGTGGGTTGCGGTGCCTCCTGCGGGGGCATCCCAACCAAGGTGGACCGCGGTGCGTTGGCCATCGCACCGTGGCTCAATGGCGGGGGCCGCGGTGGGAGAGGAGTGATGGTATCACGATGCGCCACTCTCCCTGCCTTCCGCGGCCCTAACGGGGTCGCCACCGTCTGATGGCGGACGCGGTGGGGCCGCAGGGGAAGAGGAGTGCCGGTATTACGGTGCGCCGTTCTCCCTATCCTCTGCGGCCGATGTGTGTTGGAGGTGTTGCGCCTCCGCGTGTCCCTATGAAGGCAGCATAGGGCACAGTGGATGGCGCGAGCGGGCTCATCGCGAGCGCTGCCGTGGTGGAAGGTGGCAGTGGACCGGTAGACCGTACCTACGTATCCCTCGCGTAGTGATGGGCCACACCACTGCCCCTTGTCGGGTGGGACCAGGCCCGGGAGGCTGGTCAAAGGGCTCGGCCGATAGGCGGCGAGCAGGGCGGCGCTGGATCGCGGGAGGTGTCTGGTGGCGATAAGAGGGATGTCGTTTTCCGGACATCTCCGGCGCTCCGTAGGAGGAGGGGAGGAAGAAGAGGACTCTCTGATTTCCCTTTTGCAGGGTGGTATGCATTGGGAGGTCGGAGAGTCCAATTCTGAATCCCAGGACCTGGACGGAGGACGCGGGGGCGTTCGCTGTCATTGAACAGGTCCGGGAGGTGGCGCGCGCGGTGTTTCCGTGCGCCATTTCGGTGAGGGGTGGGGTCCCTTAGGACCAACGCCGCTGGGGCCGCGGACGAGTGCTTCGGCGTACCCGTTGCCCCGGCACTAAGGCGCGAGGTGGAAACACCCCGGGTTTTTTAGTGGGTATACCCTGTCGGTCGGGATTGGATGGTTTGGTAGTGCCGGCGGGGGAGTCCCACATAACCTCTCGCGTCCCCTCGGGCGCGTGTGGCATGCGTAAAGCATTTTTACCCGGGCTACAAAAAAAAAAAAAAAAAGGCTTGATTATTGTGGCTGATTTTATGAACACGGATCTAATCCAAATATACCAAGTAGCTAATTCAGGAGAAATTAGTTCGGTCTAATACCTTGGAAAGTCACGGATGCCAGTCTTCGTAAGCCACGCCACAACTGATTGGTCACAGATCCGCATAAATCATAACTTTCATAGATATGTCTTACGAATAATCTAAATATATAAAAGTCTAAATATATAAAATGAAAGAGTGACTGACTGACTGATCTATCAACGCACAGCCCAAACCGCTGAACGGATTGGGTTGAAATTTGGAACACAGATTGCTTTTATATTTATGATGTAGACCTCGGCTAAAAAAGGATTTTGCCGGGCAAAGTCGCGAGTGTAAGCTAGTGGGTATATATAATATGAACAAACAAGAAGGTAGTTTTATAATACTACTACTTGCTTCTAAAATAATTATATTACGTTACCATGGAGGGAGAAAATATACTGGAAGGAAAATTGTTGGTGTTATTTTCATGTCAAGAGCTTTCTGATTCCTGTTATGCCTTACACCCAATACGGCCAATTACGGCCAATTAATTTTTATAACTACGTAAAACAATAAATTATATACACAAAAAATCGATCGGGTTGATCAGAGTTTTAAACACCATCAAGAAAACAGTATTACTCTCCTATAGTGCCTCTTTCAACGCATTACCTACTGTCTCCAGGCAACGTTTCACAAATAATAATAAAAGGTTCCGTGTAGTGTGGTCAAATCCAGCCTAATAAGTACAATCCCTGAAAAGCAATCATGGAAACAGATATCGGTCAAAGATCACTTAATCCGATATTAAATCGAAACAGTCTTGCAGCTGAATCTAGTAAATTGGCCGGCATCTGCGCCAGCGCACGACACCGCTAGGGCTGTCAACTGAACTTTAATAGTTACTGTTCAAAGAATAACGTAGTTTAGATTTTATATGACAATTATGATTTCCCATATCAGAGTAGTGAAAGAAAGAAAGAAACATATTTATTCGACGGCTTATAAAACACATAAAAGCAAGACAATAAGAATATGTTGTAAAAATGCACATGAGCATTCACTAAGCCGCCGAATGGGAACTGCCTCAGCGTTGTGCTGTGTGAACAATCAAACACACAGCGCTGGTATTCTGGCAGCCCCCATCAGTGTCACCCAGTGTTTTAAAATTCGAAATTCTGCGTGGCATCATATACTGCGCCTGTCACACATATACACAGGACTCATTGTCTGTCCTGCCGCCTGCCACCCTGATATTTTCTTTTGTAATGGTAAACTAATGATGTCTTACGTTATACGTTACAGACATTGGGCACCTTTGCGTACTCGGCTTGTGCCCTTCACACTACTCCCATTCCCATATTGAGGGCCTATTGGCTACCGCCCAATGTCATAGACTAAAATGCTTAAGGGGCTGCGCAGACGACAGACTTTCCATGACGCACTTTTTAGTCTGTGAAAATAGAACCTATGCAATTATATGCAGTAACGCACACGATGACGGATTATTTGTGCGGCGCGTCGTGTGCGTTACTGCATATAATTGCATAGGTTCTATTTTCACAGACTAAAAGTGCGTCATGGATAGTCTGTCGTCTGCGCAGCCCCTAAACCTCCTCATTAATATGAGTAAAATAACAAACGCAACAATGTACATTGAAGTTGTCATCAATCGTAGTGGGTGTGAATTAGCCAATAGACCCTCAGGGTTTGCTCGAAGTCTGATATGGGAATGATGCCAAAACCGTTCTTTTTTTTCTATTTTGATGAGTGACAGCCCTAAGATAGTTGCCTGCAATTGCACTGAAGCGCGGAGGCGGAGAGGTCGATGGAACTTTCGAATCAATGTCTTATTTAATTGGTGATCCTGAGCTATTAGGTATTGCGAGAATGACCTGAAGCCTGCCGGAAAAACCTTCTTACTATTTACCCTACAATGTAGTAACAAGCCGAATATCTATAAGGAGGGATTGTATAATCTAGTGAAGAAACCGGGTTAAAAATGTGGCCTACACCGCTCTATATAGTTTAATATTGTTAAACTGTACAATTTAAGCAAACATTTTTAAAACTGATCTTACAATCGTATGTATTTAATGTGTCTACCTAACTAGGTATAGTCCAGTAAAAGAAGAAATGTGGATCGAAAAGTCGAAAGCAGAAAAACTAACTTAGTAACTTTGTTTGGACTAGTTAGGAGATAAACATACTAAAAGTCCCCACCCCTCCGAGGTGAGCCCGAGGGGGGGGAGGCCGAAGAAGGTCCCATTTTTAGGTTTTTTGCTTATATGTCAAAAACTGTGCGTTGTACGATATTTTGTTGTGCTACATTATTAAACCTCATAAAATTTTCTACAACTTCGGCCTTGACACTTTTTATCTATCTCCAATCGTTGTCCAGCTATGAGCTTCCAAACATGGTCTATTTTGAAAACGCTTAAATTAGTTTTCCATACAAAGTCAGTAAAAAAATCTTAAAAATAAAATTTTATCAACTTCTGGTTGTCGTATCATAATGAAACTTTGCAAATGTCTAGAAATCTGATGACAATTTAATAATCTGGTACTACTGAGCTGATGTGATGATGGAGCCAGGAGGTGTCTACTGAAACTCATCAATGGCTATTAGTAAAACCGGCGAGTTTAGGCTCATTACATTCGGATTGATGAGACGTAGGCACCTCCTGGTCCATTATCAGACCCTCGACAGCAAGTGTAATGAAAAAGTCTCATCGATTCGAATGTAATGTGCCCAAACTCGACGGGTTTACTAATAGTCATTGAAGAGTTTCATTAGACACCTCCTGGCTCCATCATCAGATCAGCTCAGTGGTACCAGATTATTAAACTGTCATCAGATTTCTAGACATTTGCAAAGTTTCATTATGATACGACAACCAAAAGTTGGTCAAATTTTATTTTTAAGATTTTTTTACTGACTTTGTATGGAAAACTAATTTAAGCGTTTTCAAAATAGACCATGTTTGGAAGCTCATAACTGGACAACGATTGGAGATAGATAAAAAGTGTCAAGGCCGAAGTTGTAGAAAATTTTATGAGGTTTAATAATGTAGTACTACAAAATATGGTACAACGCACAGTTTTTGACATATAAGCAAAAAACCTAAAAATGGGACCTTCTTCGGCCTCCCCCCCCTCGGGCTCACCTCGGAGGGGTGGGGACTTTTAGTATGTTTATCTCCTAACTAGTCCAAACAAAGTTACTAAGTTAGTTTTTCTGCTTTCGACTTTTCGATCCACATACCCTTTTTGGGCACTCATTGACTGGGCTAGTAAGTGAAAAAATAACTTATGCTAAAGCGAAAACCACTAACCGTCATTTATTCTAAGGAATGTTATTTTAAAAATTATAATTAATAAGATCGTCAGTGCCCATTGTCAAATAGAGCTGTAAAATTATCGCTACATAGGTACCAGCAAAGCACACTTATGATGGTAACTTTAAAGTACTTTTTCTAACATTCAATTCTATGAATCCAATCATTGCATTACCTTCTTCAAAACATTTTTTACTTAGATACTTCAAATAGATTCCAATAGATATAAAGAGCTCTGATTACATAATAAATACAATTGAACCGCACTTTTTGTGGTGAAAACGAAACGCAACCGACTTCGATCATCACCACAAGAAAGCTCGTTTCCCAGGCCCTGTCGATACCAACTACCTGTTAATCTATGATGATTTAGTACTAACTATTGCCTGTGTTATGGCGGTGTAGTACTAACTGTTGGTTAAGCTGTGGGCGAGAACAAACCTTCCCACGAGCGTTAATCATGCGAAACAGGGCTGTCACATTGTTTAAATTGAATTCATTGTACACTACGCACTTAAGTGAAATTGTTTATGGTACGAACTGTAATGACTAGTAAAATCTGTTTGATTGTATATGTTTATGTAGCGTCCGTGGCCCAGTGGTCATACGTCCGGCTTGTAAGCCGGAGGTCCTGGGTTCAAATCTCAGTGTGGCAAAGATTTTCGCCTGGACGCTACCGTGTTTCGGAAGGCACGTAAAACTGTGGGTCCGGGCTGTTTCCAATAAGATTTGTAGGAGGCAGTCGTTAGGTCATGTTGCAGGCCCTGTAGTAATCTCGGCGACCTGAAACTGCAACATCTATATGTTAACGAACTTATGTTCGCCACACAACCTATAAATTGTGATTTGACTCTGATAGTGTAAGTAGGGAAACCTGTTCTGTTGGAGTATAAACCCCAATTATTATTATGTCCCGAAAACCTATATTAGAATAGATTTATTAATCTAGATACAGTTTTAGAATTTCCATAATTTAAACGCTAGACATTTTTCAGAATACTTAATGGATTGGCGCAAAAGCGTCAAACCGCTGAACGCAGTGGGATAAAATTTATAAAACATTTATTTGTTAAAAAAAAGACTTAAAATCGAACATAAATTATTGTTAATATTATTAGACAGGATTACTATACACGGGCAAAGTCACGAGCATTATAATAAATAATAAAAATACTTTCATAAAGTCATATTTAGAGCAAGTGCAAACTTTCAGCAAGTGCCACCCCTGTTGTAATACGCGCCCGATGTTACAAATCTGATTTAGCAGTGTTCGCCTTATTTGTTCCTCTACAAGTGTGATATTGATCATATCGGCTGAGAAAGTACTGTTTCATATTAGAAATGAACACATCTTTGTATTTTAACACACACTTTGTACTAAACACTTCTTTGTATTTAACTAAGTTAGTACCATATAAGCTATGCATTTGTTCGATCGGTCGAAGATTGGATTAGACTTTCCCATATTCGATGGCATATATGCAGAAGTAGGTAAAACATTTTATTTTGTGCTGATATGGAATTAAAGGGGAGAGTATTTTTTACAGTTAAAGAGCCTGGGACCTTCATCCTTCTTGAATAAATAAATTTCATTACAAAAAAAAGATGCCTCTAGACTCTGGAGGGAAAAGGTCGAAAATAATAAATAAGGTTTACAAGTGGTCCATCCACATGTAAACTAAGCAAAAAGATTGGACCAGGCTCTTATTAATTTATTCGTGTCTTCATGTTATTAGTTGGGATAGGAGATTTTTATTGAGAGAACAGGAGCAGTAAGATGTTATCTAATCAAAGTCTAAGACCATGTCCAAAAAGCGCCAAAGTCTCTGAGAATTTACTCTGCACAAAGTTCGTCCACAAGCATCCCGCGAATCAATAACTTGCACGCGATTCTTGTGAACACAATAACGCTAGCTCCAACATAAGTGCCACTAAGACCAACTTTTCATAAAATACTGTTACGAGCTGGGTTCTGGGATAAATAAAATGCGCCGATTATCCAACGATGACAATTTATTCTCGTTCAACAATTACAACTCTTGAATCACGTAGTACAATAACCTCGTATAGTCACAAGGTATAGCCTCGAATATCGCAGAGTATAGCTTCGAATTAGATCCGAACTGTTTAGCTCTCTAATTGGAACTGACTATGCCAATCCAATCCTTGATCTTCCTTCCCCCCCTGGGGGGAGGTCAGGGTTAGGGCATCAGGCGTTATCCTGTTACCCAGGCGGGATCGCGCGGGGGCATCAACCCCCGGGTCACTGGGGGCCGCTGGAGCGTCTGCCGAGAATAATGTCGGGCGCGTCACAGCGGCCGCGTCGGGATGCTCACCGGGCTTCCTCGTCCTCCCGCGGGGGGAGGATGTCGCGCGGCAGGGCGCGCGGCTGGGGCGCCTCCGGTGGTCGGGCGTGGAGCGGCGCGATGTTGTGGAGGTGGGGGTGCGGCCCGTTGTCAGCGCGGTCGAACATTCGACGCGCGAGCCGGGCCACAAACTCGCCCACCTCTGGAACGCCCGTGTCCCTGGCGATGACATCGTTGCGCACATAACGGCCCGCTCCCGTTATGTGCCTCAGGGACACGTTCTGGACCACCTGGAGCCGCTTCCGCTGTGTCGCCGACAACAGCGCGTACCAGGCGGGCGCGGCGTACGTCAGGCGGGAACGGACGTACGTTTTGTACACGCCCACCTTCGTCCGCAGCGGCAGCTTCGACGAAAGGACCGGGCGGAGGAGAGTGCGGGCCGCCTTGGCCTGGTGGACGGCATGGTCCACCTGCGCAGTCATCCTCAACGCCCGGTCGATGTAGACACCCAGGTACTTGACGCTGTTTTCCCACGTGATGTCTTGGCCTCGGAGAGTGAGTGGAGGCGGAAGGGTGCGTGTGGCTCCCGTGACTAGCGCCTGCGTCTTCGCTACGTTCACGGCCATCCTCCATTTGTCCAACCACTCCGGGATTTTATGGAGGACTCGCTGCACCCTTCCTGCTGCGGACTTTTGGTTGATCGACGACGCGAAGTACGCGCTGTCGTCGGCGTAGAGCGCGAGGACGACACCCAGCTCCCATTCCTGGTGCTCGAGGGTCGGGATGTCGTCCGTGTAGGCGCCGTAGAGCGCTGGCGAGAGGCAGCTCCCCTGGGGCACTCCGGCGGCGATGGGTCTGGTGGTAGAGGTGGCGTCCTCCACAGCAACGTAAAAAGTGCGTGCGTGGAGAAAAGACTGACTATGCCGGCCGCATCCGCGCCTTTTATACTCGGGGTTACAAATTCGGGAATAATCTACAATGATCTAGTAACTAAACTTGTAAACAAAACTATAAATCACACAAAAGAGTCAAAGTTAAAAGGTAATAAATTCACTAAAACAATATTTCTAGATCATTCGGTAACAAGCTCAATACAATAGAGGTACTTGAAAGGGTCATTAACAAAAACTATGGTTCTCCGAATTAGACAATTAAGGGTGATTCCTGAGAGACAAAATTTTACGTGTCTGGGGGAATAAACTACCCGTAACATAAAAATTCTACCCAAAGGTATTTTTTTCCTGTTAGTCTAAGGTTCAATCTACCTAATGTATGATAGACATTAGGTTATATTTAGCTGCAAGTATCTAAAAAAAAATGTAAAAGCCCTGAAATTTGATTACCGTGGGCTGTCCCTTACACATTTTCGGAACAAAATATATTTTTTACACTAATTTATAAAAGGAATTTAATTAATTCCTGTGATCTAAGCTGTAAAGGGTGAACTGTTATATGATCAAAAAAATACGCGAAGGCTGTACTCAGCGTAGTTTTAGAAAAAATAACAAATTTAGGTTTGTCCCCGGACAAAAAGTGATTCCCATGGCGCGCGACATAACTACCCACATTTCACAAACCACAATACTTAGAAGCTTGTACGCACGCTATTGGCTAACTTCGATTGCGCTCTAAACATAGTGAAGAGAGGCTCCTCCTCTCGTTGTTATAAACTGGATTTACGAAGGTGAGAAATTGATTACCGTGGTTTTGGTTCACTAGATCATTGATTACCTTTTCCATGTTTAAAAATATTTTTTTATCCATTACGGTTTTTTGACTAGGGTGTGCAGTTAGGAAAAGGGTATTGTCTATCATATATTTTATTATTTCTGGTCTATAATTATGGTATTTAAAAATATTGACAAAAAACTATACAATTTTGATTTCCATGGTATTGATTTTCATGGCATTTCACCACGGTGATCAATTTTCCTCTGAGTTTTCTTGCGCATTCTTTCACTTTTTACCCATATACAGCGAAGCCGCAGGTATGGAAGTGATTTTGATAGTTTATATTTGTATATTTCATTATTTCAGATATTTTTTTATATTGCATACATCAGATTTTTTATATTGTACTGTTGTATTTTTTTTGTATTGTATAGTAGACAGCCGCTCTGGCTTATGCGGCACCATTATATCCCCACATTAAAAAGTCGCTCCGCGAGCCATGGAGAGGGCTATACTCGGGGTTTCTCTACGTGATCGAATCAGGAATGAGGAGATCCGAAGATGAACCAAAGTCACTGACATATCTCCGCGGATCAGGAAGCTGGAGTGGTAATGGGCAGGCCACATAGCACTGATGGGGTCGAAAAGTGTTCAAGTGACTACCACAGGCAAGCAAACCCAGTCCACCCACAAGTGTGGCAGACGACCTTATTTAGGTCGCTGAAAGACGCTTGAAGCAGGTCGCTTCCAACACCGGTGTTATATATGGAGGTCTAAAGGGGAGGTTTATGTTCAGCAGTAGACGTCTTATGGCTGAGATGATGTATGATGAAAAAATAAAACGAAACTATGGGCTGACTGCAACTTTCAGTCCAGATTAACCTAACTAATGATAAATGTACAATCTGATGACAGCTTCTGGAGTGAATCCTGTTAGTAACTGTGACTGAGAACTTGATCTCATATTCTAGGATATATATTCTTCTATATATTCAATATTTTTACATTGTTTAAGACTGCAATACGTTGATTTTATTTAGTTTACATGATTATTATATAGAGAGCCAATATAGACCTTTTTTAATACTTTATGTTTGGTGTATATCTGTTTGGATCACCGTTTAAAATCATTTCTATTTTATATGATTAGTATGTAGATGTCAATATTTAAATAATAACATAGAATTCAAACAAAATAGTTTTAATTTTGATTACCATGCCACACTTTATTGATTCCCGTGGCACCAAAAATTTAAATTTAAATATCTTCTGAACAAAACAAGTTATAATGATGCCTATTTGATTGATGTGCTTATAATTATGGGAAATTTGATGTTTTACATGTAAAATGCAATAATACTTTGATTTAAAATCTGCCACGGAAATCACTTAAATACGCCCGATCTCAGGATTTACCCTTAACAGGCGCTTGCGTAAACATCCCTTATTTTTTTATGCTATGCGACCGGCACCGGCGTAACAATACTATCAACTTTCCTCACAACTTCATCATAAAGTCCCAAGTTCATAAGCCAAGGTTGCAAGTTCATCCTAAGAACTCAGTAATTTGTAAAAGCCTATGAAATGTATAAATGCATGGTTTCGTACATTTCTACGGAGACGCCGGCGGTAAATTGAAGATTGCCAGTCGTTAAATCCAATTTCCATGCAATCTCCTCGCGCCCTTCACGAGGTGTACTCGTAAGGTACATTAGCTTTATATAGACATTTGCAAGGCATGAGAAAGTCAAAGTCAACGGCAGCCTTGTCTAGCTAGATATAAAAAAAAGATATGTCTAATCGCTTGTGGTAACGCTAAAAAATGTAATGTAGGTACGTTGTAGAAAAAAGAACTGTCATTCCTGTATTTTTTGCGCTATCTACAAGCGTTTGAACGATTTTTTAACCCTCCTAGTACCTATCTAGGTTAAAGTTATTTTAAAATAAGAAAATATTACGTTCAAAATACATGTATGACATGGAATGATTGTCATCGGAAAACGGTCATGATTACGGCTTTTTTTATATTATCTTTTGTGGCTTTTCATATCACTGCGGCCAGACCTGACCTATTGTGATCGCCACTTTGTGTGTGAGACGACCCCATTTTCGCGGCGTTGTAGTTCGCCAATGATGACGGCTTGGCGACATGGTTTTGTCCAGTGGGTGGTAAATAGCCACAGCTGAAGCCTACCGCCTATAGACGAAATCGCAATTGAAAGATGAAATTCGACTCTTTTCGAGCCAAAGTTACCCCTACAGTCGAAGTAGCCCGTGCCGCAGTCGAGTGCTTCGGCGTACCAGGGGGCCTAGACAAGCGCGCGCCCGCCCGTAGCGATCATTCGCAATCGCTAAAAAAATGTACTGAGATGACAGCTCTCGTCGCTTGTCGGTCACGTGACAAGCGACGAGAGCTGTCATCTCAGTACATTTTTTAGCGATTGCGAATGATCGCTACGGGCGGGCGCACGCTTGTCTAGGCCCCCTGATCCCGTCATATGGCGTCCCGCAGGAATACACCCAGGAATATCACCGCACCCATCTTTCAAACTCAAACTCAACATTCATTTATTCAAATTGGAGCACTTTTGTAAGTCAATTATTTTTTCTATTTTAACACTGTATCACTTTGGCGGGGGAGTCCCTCATACCGCCCAGCGCCGCGGGAGTCAGTGACGATGAGTAATGCATTTTTTTTCTAGGTAAAAAAAACCGACCTTACAGTGAAAAAGTTAAATGTGCGAAGTCTCCAACAAGCTTATTACTACAAGATGCCATAATACAAGACGGATACGCTACGCAACGTAACCAACTGCTAATAACCTTCAAGTTTTTCTAGTACAGCCTTTAAAGGAAACCAGTGGCGCAGGAGTTGAAGGCTTTGCCGGATTAGATCGTCGATAGTACTTGTCCCTTCCTTTATAGATATGTGACAACTTTTCAAGCGGTGGAGGCCCAGGGGTTATGTGGTGCAGATGTAATTCTGGATTACCGAGTTTGAATCCCGGCCCCGCATCAATGAGTATACCTAATTATTAGTTATTTGCAATTTTTTTTTCAAACGCTATAGGTATAAGTGGGGACCACGGTAAACGTAGTGTAGGACACCCTGTGACCAGGTGGAGTGACGACCTGAAAAAGATGGCTGGCAGAGACTGGATGAGAAGAGCTGAGGACCGGGCTCAGTGGCGCGTATTAGAAGAGGCCTATGTCCAGCAGTGGACGAGTACGGGGTGATGATGATGATGATAGGTACTGGTGGTAGGCTTCGGCCGTGGCTAGTTACCATCCACTGGACAAAACCGTGTCGCCTAGCGGTCAGTAGGACCGCGTCCCGGCATAATGTTTGATTCCGTTTCCGGCCGCCCAAATCAAAACATTCACAAAACAACCTGTTGCTTATTTAAATTAATTTAAGAGTGAAAAGTGAGTTTCAAGGCACAAAAATTGCATTAAACAACTGACCAACCTGCGAGGGATATTTCAAGGACTTGCTGGCGGATATATTGAAGGAGCTGCAGGAGAAATAAGCAGTGGAACATATTGCATCACAGATACGAAGAAACATTTTAAATTTTAACTGTTTACGTTACTTGAAACTGTAAGTACAATTTTCAATTATTATGAGAACATCTTCACTGCACTAAAGCCGAAAATCGCGATCAGCTGTTTTTGACTTTACTGACACAAGAACTACGCTACCAACATAAGAAAATCGAAGAACCATAGTCAAAATAGATGTTGACAATTACAGTGTTGCCAGTGTTCCATTATAGCACTTGAAAAAGAAATAAATCGATTCCGCTATTACACTGACGCCATCTAGCGGTGAGTAGCATTTGCAAGCAGTCTGTAGTTACACATCGACTCAACAGAGGGCACTGTTACCAATTATATTAATTCTAATAAATAATATCTGAAGATGAATAATTATTCAAGTATTAATAATAATGTTACATTAAGGAGACCATTGCGACGTAGATCCTTTCTTGATATATCCGAAATTACATCCGAAATATCACAATTCAACTCTACTATAGCAGATGGAAGTGTGATAAATTTATCAACAAAAAGTGTTCCCGCATCTGAGGGAGACAGCTCAACAATAATTGACTTAAAACAACAAATACTAGACTTACAAAATGAAATGACGGGAGCACATGAAGAAATCGACAATCTCATGATAGAATGTAACACATTAAAAAAACAATTAAATGAGAAAAAATGTCAAATAGATATGTTGAAAAAAATCACTACTGAACCAGCGTTAATCCAATCTAGGGGCACTACGCCTATTATGAAGAATTTAACAAATATGAGAATGAAGGTTTCACGCGCCTCGCCTATATATAAGTTTATAGACACGAGCATTAAGGAGACTCCTCTTGTTAGGAAGAATACAGAAATCCGTACCAAA
Source organism: Hemithea aestivaria (assembly GCA_947507615.1). Lineage (NCBI taxonomy): Eukaryota > Metazoa > Arthropoda > Insecta > Lepidoptera > Geometridae > Hemithea > Hemithea aestivaria. Next base: position 16,199,843 of record OX382331.1, read on the forward strand.
ATGACTACAAAGTTATCGTCCAAGCTTGATTTTGCTTTCGTAGTGGAAAATCAAGAGGAAAATGTGGAAACAAAAGGAACATTACCTAAAAAACATTTAATAAATACGACATATGATAAGACAGAGGGCACCACTAACGCAACTAAACCGAGAATTCTCATACTTGGGGACGAACAAGCCCAAAACTTAGCAAAACAGTTAAAAAACAGTAGAAAAAACAAATGGAACGATAAATATGATGTTGTGGGATTTATCAAACCATCAGCGACTAGTTGTGAAATTCTCGGAAATTGCAACGTAACTACAATGACTAAAAGTGATAAGGACATTATAGTTTTATTATTAGGTGCTCATGATACTAACCCATATAAATTGTTTACTAACTTATCTAACTTTATATATCGAGCAAATAAGCATAAAATATTTGTTATGAATGTCCAGAATAGCATTCATTTAAATGAGAAGAAGCTAAACCAAAATATTAATCTATTAGTTAGAAACTACAGTAATAGCAAGTTTATTGAGATAAGTAAAGGAGCTGATTTCATGTCATTTTCGAAAAATTCTGAAAATATAATAAATAAAATATGTTTTCAATTGAATATTGAAGTTGACTCCTTGGCGTATAATGAGCAATTTTTGAACATGGCTAATATACACAGGTCTGCTGACACTGCGACTGAGGGTCGTTTAAACTCGGTTTCAAAAAAATATAAATTACGGAATCCATCAAAGGGCACTATTCCGTACTACTTTCACTCACGGACTAGCAAGACACAAACTTTGAATGACGAGACTATTGAGAAGACAGATTTACAGCATGAAAAGGAATATAAAAAAGGAACCATTCCTTTTTATTTCAAAAAATTAAAGGCAACGGCCTCGACACCCCAGCAATCTGCCCAAAAGTCCAATCTAGATTTTTTTCGTGAAGGATAACAGCTCGCATAATATGACTATTTTACATCAAAATATTTGCGGAGCTATAAATAAATCAGAAGATATATGTGTAGCGCTAGAGGAATTAAAGGGCAATGGTACCGCGGTTGATGTGCTATGCCTTACGGAGACATTCATCCAAAAAGGGCATGAAAGACTAATGAAACTACCAGGGTTTACTTTAGCGTCTTCGTATTCACGTACTGACATGAAAAGGGGAGGGGCATGCATTATGGTAGACAATAAACTAGATTGCAAAGAATTAAAATTCATTAACGAGTTCGCGTGTAAGTACTGCTTTGAATGTACAGGTATAGAAATATTAAAACAAAATATAGTTGTTGTTTGTATATATAGGACTCCTAACAGTTGTAAAACATTATTTTTTAATAAACTAGAACAACTACTTATAAAGCTTACTACGAAATATAAAAAAATTGTTTTATGTGGAGATTGGAATATCGATATGATGAAGGTAAATAAAGACAGTACTGAGTTGAGGAGTATTTTAGACAATTCAAATATGAATATTCATATTAAAACGCCCACTCGAAAAATGTCATGTATTGATCTTATTGTAAGCAATATAAAAACAGTAGAAGGTCAAACACACTATATGGCATTATCTGATCATGAAACAGGTCAAACCATTAAGTTTCCCGTCAAGAATAAGCCGATCATGATTAACTGGTTTGAAAATAGGAGAGATTTTTGCGAAGACAATATAAATAAGTTTGTTGATTGCATAAAAGCTTTATCTTTCGTGGGTATTAATGACATGCCAACAGTAAATGGGGCGTTTGAATATTTCCATGACCTATATGTATTGTTCTTTAACTTGTGTTTTCCAATCATCCGTATTAAAAGAACTAACAAAAATAAACGGTGTGCATGGCTTACCAAGGGTCTAAAAAAATCATGCATAAAAAAAAGATGCTTGTATTTAAAAGTGAAGCTAAATCAGCACAACAAACGTTTATATGAAAACAGATACAAAAAATATAGTAAGTTATTAAAGAAATGTATACATAAGTCGCAACAAACACAGAATATGACATATATAAATACCAGTACTAATAAATGCAAAGCAGCGTGGGAAGTCATAAATGAGAATATAGGTGACATAAAATTGACAAATAAAATAGATAACATTATTATAGATAACTTGACATATTCAAATCCTCATGACATTAGCGAATTATTCAATCAATATTTTATAGACATTACTAACAATACTAACTTCAATTTCAAATCATCTGACATAAATAATAACTTGGACTTTGATAATTGTGCTTCTATATTTCTTCATCCAACTGACCCAGGAGAAGTTTATAAATGTATAAAAAATCTTAATAATACCAACTCGACAGGGATTGATAATCTAAATACTAGAATAATCAAACTTAGTGCCCATTCTATATGTGAACCTCTAAGTATTATTATTAATAAATCTTTTGACGAGGGCATTTTTCCTGATAAGTTAAAATTCTCAATAGTGAAGCCTCTATTCAAAAAGGGAAAAAAATCTGACATGAATAATTATAGACCAGTGACATTATTGCCAATTATTTCGAAAATAATTGAAAAAGTCATGTTGTCAAGGCTAAAAAAGTTTGTGACAGCCCATAATATTTTAAAAAATGAGCAATTTGGTTTCAGAAACAATAGCACAACCTCGTTAGCATGTTTTAATGTGGTCAAACTAATAACGGAGGCTATCAACGATAAAGTACCAGTAGTAGCGCTCCTATTAGACATGACAAAAGCATTTGACTTTGTGGATCATAAATTGCTACTTCACAAGCTCGAGAAATATGGGATTAGGGGGAAGGCAAATGATTGGATCCGTAGCTACTTAACGGAACGACAACAATGTGTGGAAATTAATAAACTTGAGAAAAATGAAAAATTATGCGTGCGATCATCCTTTAAACCAAATAAATTTGGAGTTCCTCAAGGGAGCGTGTTGGGTCCATTTCTATTTCTTATCTATATAAATGACATTCCAAATATAAACAAAAGACATAAAACCATATTATTTGCTGACGACACCACATTAATCATAAGAGGTGAAAATAGGTTGACATTTGAATCTGATATTAATGATGCTCTTAATAAAACTATCACATGGCTGACACAAAATAACCTTTATATTAATATTAACAAAACTAACATAATTCAATTTGGGACATATAAACAAACAAAAGAAACACTTTTGATTCGACATAATAACACCCCAGTTGCAGAGGTTGACACAGCAAAATTTTTAGGAATTTGGTTGGATCAGCATTGCAGCTGGAAGAAACACGTTCATGAAACGTGTGTAAAATTAGATAGGTTTGTTTATGCGATACGTCAACTACGAATAAAAGTGTCAGTAGAAGCGGCACTAAGCGCGTATCACGGGTATGTCTCTTCGGTACTAGCCTACGGGTTAATTCTTTGGGGCAATTCAGTCGAAATAGAGAGAGCCTTCAAACTTCAAAAAAAATGTGTACGAGCTATATGTGGTGCATGGAGTACGGAAAGCTGCAGGCCTTTATTTAAAAAGTATCGAATACTTCCCTTAGCCTGCATGTACATTAAGGACATGTGTATATTTGTCAAACAATATCCGGAATATTTCAAGAGGAATGCCGAGGTATTATCAAGGCAAACCAGACACAAAAATAGACTCTATATACCGCCATGTCGTCTAACCATGGTCAAAAGAAATGCATTTTTTCAGGCCATTGCTATTTTTAATAAACTTCCGTTAGAATTTAAAGAACAAAACTTATCAATGTATATTTTTAAAAGAAAATTGAAATTATGGCTTCAAGACAAATGTTTTTATACAGTCAAAGAATATTTGGACTTTAAATAATAATATTGTAAAATTATAATCTATGACATCCAATCGTTAAATGTAAATTTCAACTTGACTTAATACTTATTTCATGAACATAGATATTATTTGAGTTTAATTTTAATAAATTTTAGGTAAATTGGCGGATTGACATAATATAGGTAATTTTTGACATAATTTTAGGACATTATTAGGATTTTTGATTTGACATTGTTATTATTTTAATATTATTATTTTTCTCTTTATTTTTACTTTTTATCAACATATTAAAACTAATTTAAATTGTAAAATGCAAGGTATATAATAAGATTAACATTTTATGTAAATAATCAAGTGAAATTTTGCACGCCTCTAATGAGGCAGAATGTAACGGACCTAGTTTATAACGACTTATTTTATTAAGACCTATTGTACCTACCTACATTCTTGCAAATAAATGTTTGTATTTGTATTTGTATTTGTATTTGAAGCCAGAGGGGATTTATACCGCCTTCTAGTTTTAGTCTGCTACCATCTACGGTATTGTTGCGAGATTGCAGGTTTCTGCAACAAGCATATATATAGCTCACAGTCAGAGAAGAGCAGAGAGCCCTTGATAGAGGAGAAAGTAGGAAAGGTAGGTAGGAGAGAAAGGCGTTTATTGACTAGTAGTGGTACAAATTAGGATAAAAAGACTATTATGACATAAATAATTAAGGGGACGCTGAGTTGGGGACCAAAGCTCATCTTTTTTAATACCCAAATTTCATTCCAAAAATTTCGTTTAACTCCTTGTAGAAACCTAAAAAGAATTTCCATTCAAAGTCAACGATCTTCAGTCTTTACTCACAAGTTTGTTTTGTGTTTTTGTTTGAATAGTAAAAGAATTTCTAAAGCTGCCACTAAACTATTTAAATTAATGCGTTTTATGACAACTGACATGACGCCTCATTTATCAAAAATAATACAAACATTTTGTGAGGTAATGGAATAATGGGAAGAAAATTACATGGACTTAGAGTAATGTGACGTCTCATTGTATGGAAGAAGTTATAATAAACTAGCTACGCCCAGCGGTTTTACCCGCTCTTCTGTAGCCTATGTGTTATTCCAGGGTCTAAGCTATATCTATACCAAATTTCAGCATTTAAGTTCAATCGTTAACCGGGAAGTGGATAAAAAAACTTGCAAGATTTGATTACAGATCAACATCAGTAGCTATAGAAGTTTAAATTACTATGCCATATTTTGGCTTGTACAAAATGCGGTAAGGGGTTAAGAGCGTGTATATGGCGCAGTCATCTGGTTCAATCCGCTATTTGATTGTATGACCAGTGCGTTAATAGAATGCCGACATTTAATTGAATGACTAAAGGACAACTCGTCAAGTTGTTTACTGTAAAGTTCAACGTCTTGACTAAACGTCATTTAGCATAGTCGCTGAATGGGATATCTATAGCCGACTTTGTAATAACTAACTAGTTGGACGTTGAGTGACGCTTGCTCAATCAACGTTTGACCTAGTCATTCAATTAAATGTCGGTATTCTATTAATGCGCTGGTCATACAATCAAACAGCGGATTCAACCAGATGACTGCGACATATATATCGGGTGGCGCTCTCCCGCTCGCACTATTTGACTAATTTTGAATTTAGATTTTGAATCTAAATTTAAAAAAAAATAATTAAAAATTGCTTCCCATGACATTTTTTAATATGTCAAACTGAAAACACTTAAAAATTGTGCAACAATATAATGCAGGGCTGATCTTGAGGAATTGTCAATAAATTAATTTAAAATTTATCAAATAGTGCGAACAAGATAGCGTCACTCGATATTATATACGCTCTTAAGATAAGATAAGATAAGATAAGATAAGAAACTCTTTATCTCTGTTAAGATTTTTCTAAAATTTTCTTTTCGTATAAATTAACTAACCAGTACTTTTAACACGTGTTTTGTAAAACCCACACATGTCCGGGGCGTGATTGAGTGACAAACAGACTTTCTCATTACAGGTTTTATATAGGGTGTCGATATAAAGTACTGCTTCGTTTAATTAACAATTTCAATTAACATAAATTATGACCAGTTGTTGAGACTTTCGATTTTATATTGTAAAAAATATACCTTCCGAAGAACAGAGCAGCGGCCTTAAATAAATTATTGCGTTGATTTTTTATATTGCTCACGTTTTTTTTATGGGAAGGAGTAAGAAGACGAGCAAGACGCTTTCCCGATGGTTCCCGATGGTTCCCGACGCTGCCCGCATAATTATCAGTAATCAGTACAGTGTAAAGTGCCCCTAGGATTTCATTATAATGTTAATTTCTAGGTGCACTGAACCACTTTTAACTCTCCTTACTTTTAAGACTTATTATGAGTCATAGGAATATGTCTCTAAATACATAATTATTAAAAAATCTAACATATCTACTTGCTCATAAACCATATCGATATCAAATAATAAAAACTATAAAAAGACGTTAAGGATATGAAATTCTCCACAGAATCATAATATTAATATGCTAAACCAATATTGATGCAAATTCTATCATACACGGTCGGGACGTATGGTTGTATGTCGGGGAATGAGCGGCGGTAATAACAAATTAGCCCGCGGACAAGTGTGACTCATAACTTGTAGGGTGACTATGATAAATAAGACATTATTAAACTTCTTCGGTTTTTTCACGCAAAGGTAAGAAGAAGAGATAAGAAAACTATTCATTGTAAACACACCACCTAACCCATGTGAATTACAATTGCTCTCCTCTCCTGGCACGGTTGTCAGGAAGAGATCGCTATTAGCGATAAGACCGCCAATTGTAACACTTACTTTTATATTATAGTTTTAAGTTGTAACTGTACATTTTTGTGTTTCAATAAAGGATTATCTATTTATCGATTGTATCAATACAATCAAAAATATAAATGAAGAAAGAATACAAAGAAAGAAGTAAGATGACGAGGAAAACGCTCTCCTGATGTTAAGAGATAACACGGCGCCTATAATCAGTACAGTGCAGGATTACAGTATTACATTCTCAAGACTCTTGCGTAAGAAGCGTTGGTGCAGTGCACTTAAAATTATAAATCACTGCAAAATTCTGTATGACACTGTACTGATTATGGGCAGCGTCATCTCTTACAATCAGGAGATCGTCTTGCTCGTCTTCTTGGGTACTTCTTTGCATAAAAAAATGCTGTGAATTTTTATAGAATTAAATAAACACCGAATTTAACATGGAATTAAATATTTCTTCGACTTAACTAATAAGTTTAGACTGACATGATTAAGAGGATATTATATTATACTCATCAGTGGATAAACCACACTGGATACTGAATGGAAATTGAACCACAATGGAAATTGAATAGGTTAAGTTAAGAAGAGCAATAATAATAAAAACCTGCTTATAATGTGAGAAACGACATCTGTCCTCTAAGTACGACATACAGTACACGGAAAAATGAATTAAATGACGATGTAAGATAAAATGCGATAACATTTACAATGACTATTGTCTTATTGTTGATCGTCAATTGTTGCGGACGGTTGATTTGGCTGTATTGTAAACAACGGGCGTTTTGATTCAGTCATATTGAAAAACAATAAGGTTTTATGTAGGACGTCCTATTGTACAGAGTACAGATATGTTTATACTTGCGCTAAATCAGCTTCTTTATTTGTTAGTAGAAAGTGGAGATTGGAGATATCTCATTAATTATGAACACTGCTTTTACCTGAAAGAAAAACAATATGCAATGTTAAAATTATTTTAAAGTAATTCTCTTAATAAAAATTTTATATGAATAAATTATTAGGTCAGTGTTAGTAAGATGTCTTAAGCTATACTAAAAAAATACAGACTGTATTTTTTTAGTATAAAAAATAACGTGGTAACAAAAAAGGTAACTAGAAAATAGACTAGCAATCAGCAGATTTTAAGAAATTTGCGTTGCATTTGTAAATTGGCTTGCTATAAAGTTTCTCAAGATAAAAAAAAGAACCAGCAAAAAAAATATTCCAATAATATATATTTGTCATTTTATCCGAAATCATTAACTTTTTATCCAGTATTTCCAATCGCATGGTCACCCCAGACCGACGCATGTTATTAAACTTGACCACTATTCCGGTTTCGAGTACCACTACTCAGGATTATCACATTATATTCCTTTTTTGCTTTTACTACGTCTGTGGCGCCACAAGGGACAGGTTTCGCCACACTTCCTCTTTTTTCCGTTGAGTGTAATGTACTGGAGAAGACCTCACACATCATTATTGTGTTCCGTTTAAGTGCAGTCATTCGGCAGCATTTCACTCTGCGGCTTACTCTCGAGCGTGTAGGTGTACCTACTCTAGGATTGTATCACGAAATACATTCAAATACCTGAACTGTAATGAATATAGATAACATATTATAGCACTAATATAATAATTTGAGTTAAATCCGCGTATTTTGGTATGAAGTACCTAATCATCATAAAAAATCTCGGATATAAAATTAGATGGTACTTGAAGAGAGTTTTAGTTACTGGCATAGAGAAAATATCCATGTTACTGGTATGTGGCCAGGTCATTTGGCCAGGTATTTACGTATTTTTACACTAAACGATTCGTGAGTATTTAGTTTCATCTTTGTAAATATACGGCATAAACTCACTTGTATTTACTTCGGCTTCGTGCCGACCGTTAAGATCCTCGCAATCCCTTTACTAAGAGGTATTTACTATTTACGTAGTTTCAGTCAAAGAATAAAAAGGAATTTTTAACTGTTTGCAATATAATAGGAGAATGGACTTTTTAAACTGTGAATGCTATAAAATAATAAGTGCAGCGTCTTCTCTAGCACGCTTAATATAACATTCAATGATTTTCTCTGATATTTTATACACGTGTTTAATTAAAAGTGTTTGTATCGGTGGCTATGTGATGAATGGACCGGCCGCCATTTGCATTCTTGAAAGCTAAAATGAATACTTAATTAATTGGCTATCAGGCGCCATTATGGTAAAAAAGAAATGATACGGTACTGGAGATTTATTTATTGAAAACTTGTAATTTATTAATAGAAAACTTGTAAGTTGGAGGTTAACATAACCGCCACAATCCCTTTTCCCTATATTTAAATAATCACTTGACTGTTTTATATGCTATACTGTAGTATAGAACCTTTTTTAGCGGTTTTACCCGCGGTACAGTAATAGCCTATTAATATGTTATTCCAGGGCCCCAAGCTATTAGCCGTCGGGGCCGCGGATGAGTGCTTCGGCGTACCCGCTGCCCCGCCATTATGGCGTCCCGCAGGAACACCCCCAGGTTTTTAGTGGGTATCCCCGCCGCGCCCATCTTCGGCGGGGGAGTCCCACATACCGCCCCACGCCCCCCGGCGAGGGGTGATGATGTGTAATGCATTTTCCTAATAAAAAAGGACTAGGAGCTATCACTAGACTAAATTTCAACTTAATCGGTCTACCCTTTTAAGCGTGAAAGACTAACAAACATGAGTACATACATTCTTACAAACTTTCGCGTTATAATATTCGTACGATTTAGCAAGAATAAGATTTTTTTAATTAGAATAATAAGTCGTAAAGTCTTTATTTGCCTTTCTACAAAACTTGTTTCGTTTTGAATTAACGGAGAGTAAAAGGTTAAGTGAAACCCAATCGCGTGGGTCGTCAGATATTGTTCCGACGCCCCATACTTTGAACTTTTATGAAACTTGTCATAAACACCGTAAAATTTCAAGGACGACGCAGACTATATTGAAAGAACGAAAAATCTCTTATTATCACACAAAAAAATACAAGAATACTAAGAACACATTATTATAATAATCAAAGTGTTACAATTAGCGGTCTTATCGCTAAATAGCGATCTCGCTCCAACATTCTTTTACGCTTCTGTGCGACACAGTGTACTGCACCGTTAACCTTTAAGGCCGTAGACGTGTAGATTGGACGCAGAAATTATATCAAATAATCTTGTAAATATTTTTGATGATTTTTCGATCAAACTGTTTTCGTAGGAAGTTCAACATCCGTCCACGTTCGTTTAGTATTAGCACGGTAAAGAGATATACAGTAGTTTGACTGCATAGAAACGGGCGGAAAATGGAAGTGAATAGATGTCGGTAGATGTGGGTAGAAGTGGGTATATAATCCAGAAGCGGGTGCCACGCAGCGACGGGCGGACGTCGCGATAGTTTTTTGCAAGTATTTAGTGTTATTTACGTTATTTACTTTTGACGTATGTATACATAATATAATAAATTATATATTAATGTCAAAAAAATAGCATACTATATTATGCTGTTTTTGGTAGCTTGAACTTATCATTGAACTTATCAGGAAATCCAGAAATAACATTATTAACCCCCGACGCAAAATCGACGGGGTGTTATAAGTTTGACGTGTCTGTCTGTCTGTCTGTCTGTCTCTCTGTGTGTGTGTGTGTCTGTCTGTGGCACCGTAGCTCCCGAACGGATGAACGGATTTTGATTTAGTTTTTTTTGTTTGAAAGTAAGGTTAGTCGAGAGTGTTCTCAGACATGTTTGGTGGAAATCGGTCCAAGATGGCCGTCGCTACAAAATGGCGGATTACTTATTTCTTCCGAGACCCCCTCAATATGGGTATCAAATGAAAGGGCTTAACTAGTAGAATACAACCCATTATATAAAATTAAAAATCCAAGATGGCCGCCACCACAAAATGAAGAATTGCGTATTGCGTTGGGGGTTTTTTAAATTTTTAATTTAATTCACTTGTTTATCAAGCAACATGGAAAGGTAATAAAATTTAAAAGGTCAGTTAGTTAAAAAGGGGAGGAGGGGAAGGGGAGGAGGGGGAAGGAGGGGAGGGGCAGGGGAGTGGGGGAAGGGGAGGGGGGAAGGAGGGGAGGGGGAAGGGGAGGGGAGGGGGAAGGGGAGGGGGAAGGAGGGGAGGGGGAGGGGAAGGGGGAAGGGCAGGGGGAAGGGCAGGGGGAAGGGGAGGGGGAAGGGGAGGCGGGGGAAGGGGAGGAGGGGGAAGGGGAAGAGGGGGAAGGGGAGGAGGGGGAAGGGGAGGAGGGGGAGGGGAAGGGGAGGGGAAGGGGAGGGGGAAGGGAAGGGGGGAGGGGGAAGGGGAGGAGGGGGAGGGGAAGGGTATGAGGGGAGGGGAAGGGGAGAGGAGGAGGGAAGGGGGTAGGGGAGGGGAGAGGGGAGGAGGGGAAGGGGAGGAGGTTGTCTTGTCTCTTTTCTTGTCTCTTGTCTTGTCTTTTGTCTTGTCTTGGGTTTTAATATACGCCGCCACGACATGATAGGTATGTAGGTAGTAGGTAGGTAGCTCAAGTAAGTAGATGATATGAAATAGGTAGGTACCTACTGTATGCGGGCAGCGGCTGCCTGGCAGCCCTATGACTTGCGCATGTACCGCGCGACTGTAGGTATTTATGTTCAAAAATCACGCTCAGTCAAACTACTGTATATCTCTTTACCGTGGTATTAGATACTCGAATTAGTTCTCCGTCTTAAGTATTCTAAGTACCTACAACTAGTTTATAAAGTAAATCAAATTTCATTTAGGGCGTTGAATATGCTCATTAAAAAAGTCTGACATAAAAATAGTAAAAGTTAAAAATAAACATTTTATATGTGCTACTTATTCCCAACGCCTCTTCTATTGACAAAGCGGTCGGAATAATATCATCCAATATTCAACACCAATTTGGACACATATTATCGACTTTGATGTACCAGAGACATTGACCCCCTTCTTCAAAGGAAACCTTTCAAATCATGTGTCAGGTTATGATGGTTAGATGAAAGCCTTTATCGTCGACGATACACGCAGTAGACAATCTAATATAGCTACTTATTTATTTGTCTCTCAATTTGAATATGTTGCCAAGAAACTGAGGTTTACGGCCTTGAAGACAGTGGATACTTGAATGTAAATTGATCCATAAAAATAAGGAAACATGAGGATGCGGTCTTTTATGTCATTGGTGAAAAATAAGCGGATCATTCTGATTGTAAGTGTACCGTCGCCTGTGGATACTACTGCATTGGTAAAGCAACGAGTACTTGCTAAGATGTTGCCTTTAATTTAAAATTGCACATTATTGTGTTAAGTATCATATTATTAGATTAGCTGTACCCAGCGCTTTACGTGCTGAAAGTTAGGCTGTATAATTCTAGGGTCTACGCTATTTCAACATTTCTGCTCAACCGGTACCCAGTACTCATACATACTTTCTTCTTAACATTATTAACGCGATGTATTTTCCTAATGTGATATCTGAAATCGTCTAATAAATATGCGTCTAGGAGAACATCGCCGATGTGTTTAGTAGGTCGACTCGCCCTAAGCAAACAAGTCATCTGTGCATATTTACAAATGTAAGGAAACGTGGGAAGTGTTGCATGAATTAACGCTTATCAGAACTTCGTGCCGTGAATAGAGAGCAGTTGCGACACCTAAATACCTACATAATATGCTAGTACTTGTACCTACTTGTATGAAAATGTGTTTCGTGACATGTGTGGAAATTTCTTTGAAATACATTTTTCATGAACTACTTATCTATGTTAATTGCGTATAATACTAGGGGCTTCTTTAGGCGCAAATGTTCGCGCGAAGTGTCAAATTATACATGGTTGCATTTTAATAAGCTTTCTAAGAGTGGTTATAGTCAGACTCAGCTTCAACTTTTTTATAATAAAGACCGTAAAACGCTCAAATCAAAAGTTATATATTAAAGGTAATATCCGTACTTAATCTAGCCATCATAATCAAGCATTGAGTTACTTATCTTGGGGTTGGATGGTGCTGTGAAATGTCCTGAAATATTTATTTTTTAAACCAGTGGGGTACCTAGGTAATTACTCCCTTACGTGGACAGCTAGCTATATATAAACCTAACTTGAAGTCGTATACGGATTATCTCACGCTCAGATTTCAGCCTCGAGGATCAGGTTATAAAAGATTAAAGACAAACGTGTGAGGCAGTCTTAATAATTTCAGGTATAAGTCAGAAGATACAGGTTTAAAAACTTTTATTTTAAAGAGACTCACATTTGAAATATATATTATTATGTTCACAATGTCAAGTTTTCAAATAAGGCAAAAATGTCAATATAGCCATTTTTGTTCGAGAATTTGGGGCCTATCTATGACTGCGTTTCCACCAAAGATGTGCGATGGAAATGTGTCGTGCGAGGATGTCAAGCTGTGCTGTGAAAATGTGTGGGGGTTTCCACCAAAGCTCAAAATGTACCTACGAGGATAGTAGCCCATCATACAAGTTGGTTCCGAAACTAAATCGAAATGTCGTCGCTATGTCGTCCAGAGTTACCCGTAAAGCTTACGTCACACTGAGCGAACAAAGCGAACGCGAACTGGGACGGAATTTTTGTAATGTTCTAGTTTGTACGTGACCCGTCACACATAAAGCGGACGCGAACCGGCGCGGACCGGCCTGCCGCGCCGGGCAGATCGCGTTGATGACAAATGACAACTTGTTCGCGTTCGCTTTGTTCGCTCAGTGTGACGTAAGCTTAATAGTATCTATTCTTTGGTTACCCATAGTCGGGTACGGCCTAAGCAGCAAATAGATAACACAGATAAGTATAAGTTAAGCATATATTTATAATCGCTACCGCTGTTATCTTGATGTGTGGCACAGTTTTTTCAGAAGACTTTCTCATTAAACATGATGGATCAGATCCGAGCATTTCTTTCTCAGATCGTCCGTGAAAGACACGCATGACTGTCTCATGATTTATTCACCTTTTTAACTTTGTAGACTTTAATACGTTGGAATAAGGACTCGTTTTGGATGTATGACATTATAAATAACTCTACCATCCATGATATTAAATTTGACTTTTTCATTGCAATTTTCGTAATTTTATTCGAATTATTGACCTAGCGAAGCAAAGTCTTAGCGAGTCAGGAAGTGGTAAAGGACCTGCGATTGTACCAGCTTATGTGTATAATAACTTTGATCGACGTTTACTGGAGAAAGGTTTAACCAATCTTAATGAAACCTTACAGACAAGTAGATTAGACTAATAGAATATCTCGAGAAAATAATGATCCAAATCGGCCCAGGGATTGCTAAGATATTATAAGGGATACAAAGTCTTTATGAGAGCTTTGACGATAATTCCAAAACTGATAATAATAATTATTATTCTTTTGGCTACTATTACATTTGCAGTTTTGCGTGATTTAAATTTCATGATTTAAAAATATGATGGGAATAATCTGTCTTCCTGATATCTTAAAAAAGTTTAGAAATTTTGTTTACCTGGCAGGTGTAATTTAATTTAGAAAATAACATGTATTGTGTATAGAAATAAAGCCACGACAATAATATTTCATACTTATAATAAAATCCCAGTGAAACTAATCATAAAAATTTATGACGCGTTACGTCCATCATGAAAGGTCTATAAAAAGCCAACGTTCCGAACTTCATTAAATGTTCTTCTAAAAGACGAATCTTATAGATAGCCCGGCTGCTCAAAGGGGTCTGTTTTGAACAAGACCTGATTGATTCGCTCTCTCATTTGATGTGACGCTCTGTGGCAATAAATGAGAAGTAGTCTACAGCATAAATTTTATTAGTCGGGACTTATCGCATAAGTATAATATAATGATGGTTTTACCAAAACATAGATAGATAGATAGATAACATTTTATTGAAACACAGAAAAATATACAAAAATAAACATGTTGTAAAACTAACAACGTTTAATGAGAACTGGTCGCATTTGAAACACTTGCCGTCATCCGTGTTTCCTGAGCGGTACAACTTGGGTATCTTCAAGGCACGAGTGAATAGGTACCTTTCTAGGCATCTTACGTGATCCATCGTCGACCGCAATTTCACTTTCAGGTGGGATGTGGTCAAACGTAGGCCTATTTAGTATAAAAAAAACCTCTAAATTAACATGAGTTTAAATCGCGGAAGTTTAAAGTATTATAGAACTCTACAGTGCCCTTATTCACCTTAATCCTAAGATTGTAGAGACTTTTTTTCATAATAATTATAGGTTAGCCGTTTGACCATGATCTCTAGTGAATATTTTTATCGCCGAGTAAAAACACATTTCGCGTACCCCCTCTCATACGGGTGGGTTATGTGGGCCTTCCCACTAAAACTTCTCGGCGGCACTCCCGCATCGTCTTTGTGACGGAGGAAGTCCATAAAGCGAGTGGCAGGTGTGATTAATCCTTTCCATGGCTGGCTGCTGGCTTCATTCAATATCGTGCCGAAAACAGTCGTTTGGCTAACTAGTTACCACCGACGCTCTATTTTATGTATTTCCTTTCCCTGCTTCGTTTTCTGTAAGAGATCGCTATTAGAAATTACTGGGCTAAAGAGTCTTAACATCTTATGACTCTTAAGTAAGAAGCGTTGGTGCAGTGCACCTAGAATTGCACATCATTGTGAAATTCTGGGTAGCACTGTATTATGGGCAGCGTTATCTCTTAACGTCAGGAGAGCGTCTTGCTCGTCTTCTTACTTCTCCACATAAATAAAAATTAGCGATAAGACCACAAATTGTAACACTTCTTTCTGTGTAATCTTAGGTCTAAGTTTATATTGTTGTATTTGTGTGTACATACAATAAAGAGTTTTCTATTCTATTCTAGTTTAGCTAGTCACGGTGATCTAGAATCACATCACCTCTTGGTCATCGCTTCATTCTATTTAAAAATCAAACTGTACTCTTTGACAAGGTTCTAACTCCAATAATTACAACTTGTACTAGAGTTTACGAGCTATCTCCATTGGTTTACGTAGTTTAATCGGTAACTTGTCGTAAATAGCCGATAAAAGAGTATCGAGTGAAATTAGGACGGTAAACAGAACGTGATTATGGTCCTGCACTTGGTTGCATTGATGCTAGTTAGGAATAGGACATGATAGAATATAATACTATTATCACTTTAGTATTTTATGACATGGCGAGCAAATTAGGTGCTCAATGGTAAACTTCATGATTTAATCCAGGAAATGGCATATAAGCGTATAAAAATATAAGAGAGACAACTAAAATAAAAAGCCACTCTCGTCTATTCTTTGACCAATTCTTATTCTATAGACGAACACTTCGCATATTGCTAAAAATAAACAAAACTTTAGAGCAATAATTATTATGTCATTGATCTTTTCTTCAACATGTATCTTCTAAATATATAAAAGGAAAGAGTGACTGACTGATCTATCAACGCACAGCCCAAACGGCTCGAGGGATCGAGTTGAAATTTGGCATCCACGTAGGTTTTAAGGCGTAGACTTCCGCTAAGAAAGGATTTTTTAAAATTCAACTCCTAAGTGTGGAAAAAGGGGGCCATAATTATTTTACTTTAATTTTTTCTATTAAGCGCGACGAAGTGCGCGCGGGTCCAATAATTTATCTATAATTTGGATTGAAGCCATTTATTAAAGAAGAAATTTATGTAACAAAAGGAATTCTCAGTTACATACAGTGCGGCAGAGCGCAGCAAAAACGCTCTACTTTCTCCCCTCACATATTTCTCTGTATCCACCTAGTTACTTAGCATAATATATTCGCTATACTGTTGTATCACTAACTAGATACTAATTACCAACTTCTGCAGCTTCAGATGCTTTGCTTCCATTTAATCATTATCGGTCTATACTTTTCACAATATGAGTGACGAGACAATTATAACCGGTACATGATGGTAAGCATCATTATTATTATAATTTTTTTCAATTCAATTATACAATTCAAATTATAGTTAGTAGCTTTACCAGGGGTAGACTTCCTCTGCAGGAGGTCGACTAGGTGGGACCCCAACAAGTTCAGCCCCAGCTCCCCAGCCAGTTATACTACCGCCTGGGCAGTGTTGTGCAAACATTACTGTGCTTCGGTAGGAGTAGGAGGGCACTGTAGCTAGTGAAATTACTGGGCTTGAAGAGTCTTGACATCTTATGACTCTCAAGTAAGAAGCGTTGGTGCAGTGCACCCAGAATTTAACCTTCAAAATCCTGGGTAGCTCTGTACTAATTATGGGCAGCGTTATCTCTTACCATCAGAGCGTCTAGCTCGTCTTCTTACTTCGTTGTATAAAAAAAAACCATATTAGACTAAGGCCACCTAATTTTTAGAAATGCAAAATTCTGTGCGGCTATGCTCTGCCCCTGTCACTCTGAGATATAAAGTATTAGTTCTGATTATATCGGACAAAACATTATAATATTAATATGATGTTCAGCTGAGCCAAATTTCGTTAGTTTCATGCAGTTTCTGCTTAACATCTTTGGCATAAGACATCCACCTGAACGCAAGGCATTTCGATGCGTGGTCTTCATTCTAAAATGATTTGATGATGTCAAAGATCACTTATATTTTGAAGCGGCAACCTCTCTACATTAAATGTAGTACATTTACAAGCATATCTTGCACCTATGACACAATATTAATATTTCAAACATTCTTTACGACGTCATAACTTTAAAATGAAGGCCTAAGTAATCCGGCAATATGAGTATTCCTGGTCAAAGGTCATCACAAAACAAACATATCAAGAAAATCATGATAATATGTTACATCAACCAGAAGTAAAATAGGCATTAAATTAACACGCCTTCTGCCAGATTCCCAGATTATAATAGAGAATAGGCCATGAGCCTCGCTCGTAAATTTTACTGTTAATTGAACTTCTTGTATGCACTTTACGACCTAACCTCTGCCCTGGTAAATAAAACCTTATTTTTACAGTAATAAGATTAACATTCGATTGGAGACTAAAACAGAGATTTGCAGCACACCCGTAATAAGAGAGGCACGGGAGCTAAATGGGAAATTAAATTTGAATTTAGATTTTTGTAGAAACCTATTAAAACAGCAACGCAACGGTGAGAAAAAATACAAGTTTATTATTCTTATTTTCTATATTTATTCAGATCTTTAATAGACATTAAAAAGCTTCTGAAGTAAAATATTATTTAAAATAGATAAACATAATATATGGAGAGGTTTGGGGATGGTACCAAGCAGTAATAGAGTCTAGACTATATAAAAAATTATGTTTTCTCTATCAGAACGAATCATATATTAACCATTCGAATACACGAAATGTTCCAAACGACTTGCCTACATTCTATATCTATAGTCTATAGGTATAGCAAGTAGTAAGCAACATGAATATTTTAATCGAAAGCATTTCTATCGTCCAGATACCAGATATCAGGACACGCAACTGACGGCTGTCACACAAGAGTTCCAGTGAAATGATACGTTGTGACACAGAACATAGGACAGTGAAGCAGAGCAGGAAGTGTACTAACCGCCGGTGTTGGTTTACTGCAGCGGTTATTGGACACTGTGACGGTCTGGTGGTTGCTTTCACACTACTGTTGCGAATTCTGTGGCCTGGGATGTGCATCTTTTCTATCAGATACACGAGTATGTGAGTTTAGGAATACCACATTACAATTATTTAACACTAGCTATCTATTGAATTGCAGCGGCCACAGTATCAGATAGACGAGTAAAGAAGGAAGATTAGGAGAAAAATGTTAATCAAGGTGATAAGAGAGAATGTGTAGAAGTCGGTAAAAAATAAAATAAAAATCGGTAAATTGAAATGGTAATTAATTTAATTATGATTGAATCACCTAACCGCCGAGCCAAATATCAGCGGTTAGACAAAACCACACAAACTTTGCCGACTCGGGTACGTGAATTAAAGCGTACCTCTACATGGGACGACTATGATGTTTAAAACAATGAAATGTGGGAGGAGAAAAGGACCTAATTGGAAATCATGGAGGCTTTAACTCACTTCAGGTTCTCCCGCCAACCCACTAATTAAGTTTTCATGCACCACATAACTAAGTTTTACTTATTCAGCAGTACTTACCTACTTTATAAATCGCCTTTCTACATAACTTAACCTAATATCAATTAAAAACTTGATGCAGCACAGCTAATTCTAGTCACTTTACCTGCCCCAATGAATCGATTACCCTCGCAATAGGAAGGAACCGATCGATATATCGCCCGTGACTCCAACAAAAACCTCAATCCTTACCCATTATTCTGTGAGTCTATCTACCATCTAACCGCACTTCAGCTTGATGCACCGCGGTCTATAGTCTAAAGGGTGTATTCTATGGCGGCCCTCTTTAATCCTGTGCCACTCAAAACATAAAGGACCACCCTACTTACGGCTATTGGGCATTGTTGGTGAGTATTCTATTCATCGATTTTGTCGCATATTTTGTTACACCATAGATTTTATCCAAGTGAATTAAAAAAAATAAACAGATCCCAAGCTTTTTTTAATAAGCCAGGCTTATTTAATTATTCGAACCTAAAAAACTGTGGAACAGATTTTGAAAAAAGTTGCAACAAAATTAGGTCATTTTGCAAGTCGTGCAGTAATCATGACAGCCTAAAAATGTAGCATAGGTCAGCCACACAACCTGTAGTAATTTTGTGATTAGGATATTTTGTTCTGTCGGAGTATAAACCCCAATTAATTATTACATTTTTAGCGTTAGCCACAAGCGTCAAACGCTAGAGGGCTGTTCATTTGCATTTTGAAGAGTCTTTTGCTGAAGCTCAACAGCTGCGAAGGCAGAAGCTTATTCCATTTTAAAAATTTGTGAAATATTTAAATTTAAAAAGTAGTAAAAAAATTTGCTCCCGCTAACGAGTAATTATAAACTTAAACAACGTGAGTTACCGCTGAGCTAGATGTAGGTTAGTGCATGCGGTAATTAGGCACGCTAATAGTGTACCTAGAACCGCTTGCGAAACTAGCGCGGAGATGCACTAAACTGAAAAACACGTCACGTTCTACCTCTACTATGATATTTATGTTTATTATATATTATTTTAAACATGTTTTTTTCTTAAGCCTACTAAATTGGTACTAGCTGACTTGCATTTCGTCTGCGTCTGTGGTTTTTAGTATTTAATTCTCAGACCTACCGAATAAAAACAAAAATGGCGTTTCTGATGACTATAGATAGCATTTTGACTTTGAATCTGGTGAACCTTTTTTTTTATAACGAAATCATTTATAGAGAAAATGCTGGTGAGATTTTTAGATACAAAAATTCCGCGGGTGTAAATTACAGCTTTGACGACAAAAATCGCTCTTCAAAAATCTTGAACCAAAATATCTGTGTTATAATTTTACAAACAAAGATATCGAATCGGTAAATTCCATTTTGAAGTCGTTTAAGAATTATAATTATTATTATTTCCCCTCACAAAGTTGTTATTCCACGTCTAATAATAGCTAGGTAATGTACCTTTGCCTTGAAAGGTGTCACTGATTTCACTATCTACCTATCAGGCAGCCCACATACAATTATCATATTAATTGACACCTCATATCGCTTACGAAACTTTCGTATTGAAAATTTATGAGTCGTTTATCTATGCGCCCGTATGGATCAATGACCTGATTGTAACCCTGGACTGATAACTTCGTACAAGTATTTATATAATGTACATGATTGTTTTAAAAATACTTATTATTTATTTGTTTTGTACTAGCTAATTGAACGAGCCTTTTCAGGTTGTCTATCCCGTTTTTACCATGACATTGGCAAAGCTAAAATGCCCTTAAAACCTTTAAGATACTATAAGAACCATTTTAGATAGACCATTTTTTAAATATGTGTCAAAGGTATTTTCTTTTTTTTAATACATGAACAGAAATTCTACTGATGTCCCACTTATAGGAGAAAAATAAATTGTCACCATAGGTATGCACTATGCACTTACGACTGTTACAATCCTCACGGGCGTAGCTAAGCGAAAATGTACCCAAGGCGCCTTTGTGTATTGAAACATTTTCGCTAAACTACGCCCTGATTTTCGGTCTTATGGCTCTTAGTGATACAGTCCGGGCACCTTCGATCAAAATTTATTTTATCAGTCATAAAAGCAAGACTTGTTTCGCATCAATTATTACAATATTAACATCAAAGTTTTTGTTCATTTTATTGTTCTCTGTAGGTGTGTCGCCAACGCAGGTGAGAGGTCAAATTTGGACAAAGGCTTTGCATAAATTTGTTGCAAGTTTGTATGAATTAAATAAATATTATAATCGTTGTATTTTACGGCCAATTTAAATAATAGAAAAGAATTATCATAACTGAACATCTGGTCAGAAGAATGTGGGCAGAACATTATAAACCTATCATGACACAATGACCTAAACTGAGTCTTGGCCATCGATTAAAGAAGACACAATTCCTGTTTTTCTTGTGTTGTCATCAACCAAGGCTTAGCTTGGGGCGAAATAAAATAAGTTACTAAAAACTATATTAGAAGGTAAAAAATTGGTGACCCCCAGATCGTACTTGTAAAAATAACCCTTTAATATACACCAAAGTTACAAAAAAAACAATAACCAACATTAAGTAAATCAATTGAAAAAGGGTTACAATTGCCCTCAAAGTGAGACACAAAGAAGGATCGCTATTAGCGATAAAACGATCGTGATTTGACTCTGGAAATGTAAATAGAGCAACCTGTTCTGTGGAGCTAAACCCCAATTACTCTATATTTATTATTATGTCATAATAAAATGTCCAGCCTTAAACTATCGGAGTACAAGCATGAACTAAGCGGACATTACTACAATCGCATGTAATACGGGTCACATTAACTACAATCACTTCCCTAGACTTGTTGGCGGCTTGTACCTACACGGATTGCACTGTCTTGATACTTTCCATATTTTCAAGAATCTTATCTCTGTAAAATTTGCACGACAACGTTGTCAATTCGTCTGGATTTTGCAGTGTTTCGGAAGGCCAGTAAAACTGCGAGGTTTCGGCTGTTTTTGATGATATGCAAATGTGACGTGATAGTGGTTTTTAGATGCGACTAGCTATGCCCAGTGCCCAGTGCTTTTACTAGCCTATTGGCCTATTCTAATGTCTAAGCTTCTTGTGAGTGGCAATTTCAGCTACCGTGTAGGGAAGCATGCACTCACTCACATATTTCTGACACGTTGCGTTGGCTGGTTAGAACCTAAATACCAATAAAAATGTGGCCTAACGGTGCATATGCCCGTGTTCCAGCATGTTCAGTGAAGCCATGGAGGGATTTATATGACCTTCTTGCTATCTACGGCTGCTAAAACCATCTACGGCCACATCGTCGCTTAACATCGCGCGAAATTGTGGTCACTGAGCACTGATCATAACGGCTATTATTGCAATAACAAAGATTTATACAGTTTTACCTGTACAAGTATCAAGACATATCGCACTATCATCTCATCATCAGCAATGAATGTAACTGTTAGCTAACCTGCGTCCCATTGAGCTCACGCGTGGGCGTCTGAAAGCGGCGGATAGCCACAGTTCGTACGAAAAGAGAAAGGCCGTGACATTCTAGAGAACTAAAATGTATTTGTCTTATTTCGCTAATGTCTTGTGCTATAGGTGTATTTAAGAAGCAGATGGCTTGCTTGGAGGTGAGCAGGTAGCTACTGCAACACCAAGGGTCTTCAGTACCTACTATCTTACTAATATTATAAACGTGAAAGTTCGTTACAATGTATGTGATGTCTGAATAATATATTTTGTTTGTTACTCTTTCACGCCTACACAGGTGGACCGATTGAGCTGCAATGGTATAGAGATCAAAAAAGCTCAAGACCCTGGAATAACACATAGATTACAATACAGAGTATAAAATCGCTAGGCACAGCTATTCTACTAATATTATAAACGTGAAAGTTCATTAGAATGTATGCGATGTCTGAATAAATATTATGTTTGTTACTCTTTCACGCCTTAACTGGTGAACCGATTGAGCTATCTTAGAACCTGGAATAACACATATAATACAGAGGGTGAAACCGCTGGGGGCAGCTAGTTTTATGTAAAACTAATGCACTACACAACAGCCTTCCGGTGCGGCCCGCCCTAGATTTCGTCTGCCTTTACTCACATTTAGCACTCCGCACCGGCAACATGAGCACGACAACATCCAAAAAAAAATCTCGGCGATTTTGATGAATATTGATTGTTGTACGTGCTTTCCATCGGATATGGATAGCAAAAAATATGATTGAAACAAACAAGAAGTCAAAATCGCCGAGATTTTTTTTGATGTTGTCATGTTCATGTTGAATGTTTGAACCAAAACAGGAGCTGGAGACGCGGCTTAATTATTTCAACTACGTGTCTTCTTTTTTCAAACAGCCTAGATAGTAAAATATCTAACTGTTCTCTCTCATGCTGGCCTGGTACTATTTATTATATCATATGTGTAATAATCGAATGTCCAATATAATTGCGAGGCTAAATTATTATGTAAGTTTTGCGCAGGCGTAGAGTTATTAAATTGATTTATTTGTCCTCAGAAAATCGTTTATTTTCACATCCGATTATATCCAATAATTTGTTTTGTATTTTTCACACAGTTCTGTGTAAAATGATTGATATAAAATGACTTTAATACCTAAATAAAACCCCTCCGATTATTTTTTTGTGTGTTAAACTTAGATACACGTAAGTAGGTTCACGTATTGTATTTATTTTTGTGACTTTTCTATACAGAGTTTTCGATCTATCTAAAATGGGTTAGGCTATATTATGAAAACTTAAATAAACTGTAACAGGTTGCTGTTCTTTATAAGTGAAAATTTATTTGTTTTGAAGAAAATGTAGAAGACGAAATCGCCCTGCACATTTTGCAGTTCGGATACAAAATAGTGTTGGGTAAAAACGAGATGCTTACAATATCGAGTCAATCGATAAAATATTTTTAAGTTTTTTATAATAATGGAATTAAATATTGTGAAGAAAAGGTATTTTATGCTTTTTACGTCTATGTTTGTAACATTAAACGATTCACAGCTTCAAACTCAGCTTTTTTATTCATAAAATAGTTGAAGAGAAACCAAAGTTCGATTCATCGAGTCTAGTAATCAACTCTTACTTCCGAGGCCCATGTTTTTACTGTTGCAATTTCTAATTGCAATACCTATTTAAAACATTAAATAGAACTAGTTTGCTCTAGTAAATGAAAGTAATTTTTTGTTTAGGTTTTTACTCATTGAATAACGTTTATCTAATTACAAAAAACGTAACGGGTTTTCCGGGTAAAAATGTCTCTTCAGCAAAAAATGGTCGAACCTAAATTCTGAAATATAAGGATAAAATTCCTTAAATTATATTAAGAATTCTATTCTGAGGCACAATAAATATGTAAAGTTGTTTGTTTATGTACAACATAGAAGATTTAAAATTTATGCATCTAATTAAATAAATTATAATGATTGATTTCTTGATTTACACAAAAATTATAAATACAACGAAAAAATTATGATTTAGTAGATAAAAGTATACCGTATAGGTAATACAAAAGGTATTATCCTAAGTTTTATGAACGAAATTTAACTCCATCCAAATAGCCATTTGGGCATAGATTTGAGCGTGAAAAAATTAACTAAAAGGCATCGAAACTTTCGCATTTATATAATTACTGTCATATAAAGTAAGATTTAAGTTAAATTTATTCAATATACTTCTCAGTTTTCATCTTATCAGAACATTATAAACGAGACTTTAATCTAGTTTTATGTTATTGAATGGTGCGTGGGCGCCGGATTAGTTGCGAATAAATTTACATTGAATAAACACACGTTTCCGTATTTGATTGTGTCTTTTAATGTTTATTCTAGCCATAAAATTTTACAATATGGCTTTTACGCTTTAAATATTTGTTGAGACATATGAGTCTAATATATTTATTAGATAAGATAATGAGAACATAATCAATTTACCATCGATTTAGAATGCACACCCATAGATCCTAGACTCTAGACTCTTTTTACCCAGGAGAAATGCGTTACGCATCATCACCCCGCGCCAGGTGTTCCTGCGGGACGCCATAGCCGCCGGGGGAGCGGGTACGCTGAAGCACTCGTCCGTGGCTAGACTCTAGACCCTAGTTCAAGTGGTTTCCATAAAATTAACAATAGTCCTTCCAGCGGAGGTAAATTTACTCGGAGTAGGTACTGCGTTTAAGTATGAATCCCAAAAAAGAAAGAAAGCCACGAGCCGATGATGGTAGGTAATAAAATATATTTATATCAAAATATAAATATCGGTGTAAATGGTTTAATTTAAAAACACATCAAGAACATTTAGAAAAAAGAAAGCTGTTTTGGCTACCTTGTTTTTATTTGTTCAACATCGCTTAGTTATTTTTAATGTCATTACGACAATAAAATCATTAAAAAGTTTATTAAAAAACAAAATTGTAACGGTTAAAACAAGCCAATAAATTGGTTCCAACGGGACTCGTTATCGACATTTCATCTTATCGATAGAACGTCAAGCCCTGATTGCTCTTAATTAGAGATGCATTTTTATCGACACGCGAATTGTTAATGGGTACGACACTAAATAGATAAATAGTTTTAATTGTCTTACAGATGCCTACGAATAAACTATAAGTCAATAATTTAATCTTAGGATAATAAATGTAATGCAATAAAGTATAAAGATATACCTACGTAATATATTTACTAATCCAAAAATCCTATTTTAAAGTTATTATAAAGAAAATCATGTCGTATTCCACATATTTAAGAAATGGCTTAAAAATGAGTAATTGGGTAAATAACAACTTTTAAAACGTTTAAGTAGGTATAGATAGGTACTTAATTAAAAAAAGAATGAGAGAGTTGCGGCACGGTAAATATCTCTTTACCGTGGTTGCGGTGTTGGCAGACCACCTGTCTGATGGGTCGATAATATTAAATGTATTAGATAAGAACGTAGTAAAATACTGCATAATTTACACAAAAGACAGGACAATATTGCAAGAGGATATTCTGCCGGGAAACACAAAAATGAATTTTATCGACATCCAAAATAGCGTAATGAGTACAACACTAAAATATTTTATTTTAATAACGATGCGTAATGTTTTGAGCAGAGATGTTGTAAATGTGTTTTTGGCGTTTTTAATGATGTTTCGTACATTTTTATTGATTTGGTATGTTTTCTATATAATGATGGACGAACACACAAAATACAAAATACAAACTGAAAAAGTGTAGGTATTGTATACTGTAGTGGTATATTTTATCTCTTTATTATTTTTTTGCAGTAGTTATGGTAATTTACTAATAACAATTAATATCCGTGTTTTTAAACAGAACTATAAATTTAAAAATTTAGACTAAATTTTAAAATTAAATGGTCAAAAAATACCAAAGTCACTCCCGCGGTGCAATTGAAATAGGGTCTGATGCGCCAAAAACTTAGGCTTAGTTCACTTCAGATCAACGGTACATCTAACGATACCCGTTATTTAGAAGAAAAGTATTTCCTGAAAAACAATTTTAAAATGGCTATCCGTAAAGTTGCAATAACATCAACCGTGCCCTTGTTCTAAGGTACTGTTAATCTGATTCCAAACAATTTAGCAGAAACCTAACACCGCCGTTTCAAATATCCAAGCTTAAAACACTAATCCAAAAGTGTAACGTTCTTTAATTACACAACCAGGATTTCCTCATTCGCAGCATTGTTTCACACAGTTTCCTAGTTTCAAGTGACTTCGAACAATTGAACACAATGGCTTCCACTTTTATTCTTTTGAACAGCTGTTATAGGATCATTGTTGCAGGGATAGTGTCACCGATTTGCTGCAGTTCTAACATTGATAAAAATCGTAGTCCCTTAAAATTTAATGCGAATGTTTATACATTTTCATCATCTTGAAGGCTGTTAAATTGGTTTTCGCTATCTTTGAGCGGGTAATCGGTGAGCATAGATAGAGTGCTTTATACGAAAGAAGTCCCCTAGACGAGGCGCCATAAAAGCGCGTTAAAGTTACAATATCTATAGATTTTTAAGTCCTCATATTTAATTTCTTAATTAAATAAGTATTTAGTTTACCTAACAAATAAAAATTGTGTAGGGTATGAAGTAGAACAGTAATTATATAATATCGATAAAAAATAAATTAGTTTCGTGAAATTACGCGAGACTCCGTTCGTGAAAAGCGCTCTACATTAAAAAATATGATGATTTTATATCCTTTCCTTCTTTGAAGACTGTTTAAAATATAAATAAATAAACAAACAAACAATAACATTCCACGTAAGTACGTTTGTTATTCTGTTCTTATCAGCATTAGTCACTCGCCCACATTGGTTTACTAAACTGCTGATAACGCGGAGCACGTTTTATTAGGTAGAACGTACTTTTACGATACCATTCATTATAATTAGGCAATTCATTTGTTTACGATTTTAACAATAATACATTTTTATTGTTTAGTTAATTATTTAATAATTAATACCTTTTTTTACCCAGGAAAAATGCGTTACGCATGATCACCCCAAGCCGGGGGGCGCGGGGCGGTATGTGGGACTCCCCCGCGAAGATGGGCGCGGTGGGAATACCCACTAAAAACCTGGGGGTGTTCCTGCGGGACGCCATAATGCCGGGGCAACGGGTACCGTTGCACTCATGCGCGCAAACTCCAACAGAACAGACCTGAACAGATTACCGTATTTACATTGTCAGAGTCAAATCCCAATTACAGCTTGTGTGGCCAACCTATATGTTGCAGTTTCACGTCGTCGAGATTACTAGGCCTGCACCATGACCTGGTGACTGCCTTCTACATATCTTTTATAAGACATAGTCGAGACTCGGAACCCACAGTTTTACATGTCTTCCGAAGCACATTCCAGGCGAAAATCTTTGCCAAACTAAGATTTGAAGCCAAGACTCAAGACATTTTAAAAAGTATATTATAATAATGTATATTATAATATAATAATTCTGCGAATGTATACTTATTTGAGTCATATCGTACGAGCAAAAGAGTCGCAGGTAATATTAGGACCTATAGGGACAAAAGTCTTAATAATGAGCGTGTGAATTTGTTTGCAATTTCATTTTTAACCTCACACATCATTATTATAAATAATCTGACATTGACATTAAGAAAAACAGATAAATCAATCGATTAAATGTATGTGCGCACGCGCATGCCTTTGTTTATTGTTTACAAGTCCACGGTGGCGTGATTGCGATGAGATAATTATTTTTATTAATTAATAATCGTTATGTGTAACAATATAATTGGTAAATTATTACGCAATTAATCGATCGAATTAAGTATAAACGACTTTAAAAAAGAACTGCCTGAACAGTGATGTCCAATCATTACTTTGCTGAGTGCTGTAGGGTACTGAAGCCAGTGAAATTTCTGGGCTCTTTATAAGAAGCGTTGGTGCAGTGCACCTAGAATTTTGTATCATTGTGAACATTACTGTGCTTCGGTAGGAGAGCACAGTGGGTAGTGATTACTGGGCTGAAGAATCTTATTTATTTTATTTATTTATTTAGGACACCCAACAAATAAATAAATAAATCTTAACATTCTATGGCTCTCAAGTTTTCTCTAAAGTCAGAAGCGTTGGCGCAGTGCACCCAGAATTTTACCTTTGTCAAATACTGGGTAACACTGTACTAATATTATGGTCAGCGTTAACTCTTACCATCAGGAGAGCGGCTTGCTCGTCTTCTTACTTCGTTGTATGAGAAAAAGATGGGGATAACATTTCTAAAATGTAATTATTTGTTGCAGAGCTGTACTTAATTCGATTACCACAAGTTTTAGTCAATTTTGAAATAATTTAAAACATCAATCGTCACAAACTACAACTACTGCTCCTTTTAGGACCACCTGGTCCATTTAGCCAATCACAATGTTTAGAAAGGTTATTAGCAATTCTATTGTGATCGATTCCGTAATGGCAGCCTTGGCAATGGAGAGATCTTGAACTGTGCCGCGACGCTTGCCAAAACCAACATAGCTATATGTGGGTGTATTGCCAAATAGGTTCCTATATACCTATATAGTCATAGCTTAGCGTGGCTGCTTCAAAAATATTGCATTGTCATCGGACTTTGTGTTATTAAATACTTATTAAAAAATAGGAGCTTTTCAATTAAAATTTATTCATTTTTATCTAAGGTTTAGTTAATTTTTAGCATTATCGTAAAAACCTTTGAATTTTTTTTAGAAAGTTTTCTCATCTCTATTTATACCGTGTTTATAGTGAATTTAAAATGAGAGCGCTAGCGTCTATGCACTCGTATCAATACTTTTTGAGAAGATTAAAGTATAGTAATATTAGTACCATTTTCGTCCACACTCCCTAAAAAGTCGTAGACAGAGCAATTTGCACAAAATGTTTAACTAAAACAAATATTTCCTTTCCGGTAGGCTCAGGTTTCAAGAACAGCCAAATCATTACTAATTAATTTTACGTCTCAATTTACATACGAAATTCGACCTAAACAATGTTTTTGCAATGTATATCTAGGCCATTCAGCCATTTTATATTTGCAGCTGTCAGTCAAACAAAATGTTCCCGAGTATAGGAGGTGGAAGTGCAATTTAAAAATGGATGTGTACTTACTTTATGCAAAATAGATTTATTGGTAATAGATAGCGTTACTTAATGCTTGGACAGGCTTTTTTGCGTAACCTAATTTGAGACGGTCAGTTTCTACATCGTGGAGCTGGTTTGATCAAAGGATAAGGTTCCTTTGGACGGTAATAGATTTAACCTTATACACCCTATATACCTATCTCCTTCGCTAAATCGGTACCTTTATCTATGTAAATATACCCAATACTATAGGTATTAGTTCTATATTATATGTTCTCTAACTGATTGCCGGAAAATTGCTGAACGGACAATGTTGAAATTTGAAAAACGGAGAGGTAGGTTT
This sequence comes from Hemithea aestivaria, assembly GCA_947507615.1. NCBI lineage: Eukaryota > Metazoa > Arthropoda > Insecta > Lepidoptera > Geometridae > Hemithea > Hemithea aestivaria. Next base: position 16,229,397 of record OX382331.1, read on the forward strand.
TATGACCTAGAGCTCTCCTAAAAAAGAATTTCTACATGTGGCCAAAGCTAGTTAGTATTATTGTAAATACGGGATTGAAAATTGAAAGAAAAAACATTTATTGCCAATCATAACATAGACCACAACAGTATAAGTGAAGTTACATTTTTTTTTTGTTAAATTACCGTTTACAGTTGACAAACGTAACACAAATTGTTATCAACTGTTATCAGGTATTAGTCACGACTCACGACTAATATTCTGCGTCTTTCACCGTGTCATCGGTCACATTAACGACTTTCCTCAATATACCTATTATGTGAAATTCATATAAAATATTAACAACAACAAAAAAAACTAAATCAAAATCCGTTCATCCGTTCGGGAGCTACGATGCCACAGACAGACACACACACACACCACACACACAGACAGACAGACACGTCAAACTTATAACACCCCGCCGTTTTTGCGTCGGGGGTTAAAAATAAGACTGATTCTCAGAACTGGACCAGACTGAAACGTGTGGTCCATACGGAAAGCACCAGTTTTTAAATAAAAAAGAATCATCAAAATCGGTACACCCAGTCAAGAGTTCTAAGGTTCAATTTTTATTAATTGAGAACCTCCTCCTTTTTGGAATCATACAATTTGCCTGCGACATAAAATTATATAAAGACGCAACGCAACAGAATCCGTCACGTCATTCAGTTGCGTAAATTCGCAACACACAGACAATAGTAAAACACCGTTAAAATGAAATTCCGCAACTGGAAGCCGGCCAATGTGAGCGTCTTCAATGAGTGTAGCACCGGTATACTTAGACCTCTCTGATAGCCATCACTCAAAGGATGTTGGCACGATTGGACTGGCACGAGAGCTCTTGTTAGATTGGTTTCACAATTGCTCTAAATACGAATGGTTTTAGAATTTAAAAGAGTGATCCTATGTTGCAACTTTGTGATGTAGATAAACATAGCATGGTGGAAGAAAATGGTTATTTCGTTATTTTACTTCAACCAATCATTGATTAACAAAAGCAGGATGTCGTGACAATGCACAAGCATGTGTCCACAATTTTTGAAATTAAAGAGGTACCTTTAAACTACACCTATACATCTATTCTCGACTTATCTAGGGTTTATTTGTTAGACATAGATAGGTTTTAGAGTTTAGACGAGTGATCCTATCTTGCAACTTTCTTTTTGATGGCTTGTAGATAGCTTCATTATCTCGGATGGTGGAAGAAAATGGTAATTTAGTTATTTTACTTCAACAATCATTGATTAACAAAAGTAGGATGTCGTGAGTCGTGACAATGCTCAAAAATTGATTCGAAATTTCGATACAATAGAGATGGAATATTGTAAACCGTATTTCAGTAGTCTCAACTTATGTAAATAAGGATGTTTGGTACCTATATTATTTTTTAATCAACTCAAATAGAATAGATATAAATAAAACTGAAAAAAAAGTTAAAAGAGAAAGATATTGTTAAACTGAATTCAAGTTTGAATTGTACTTGTCTTTCTGATTGTTGTGGAGCCAAAACAAAAGATACGGCATCATACATACCTATTTGTAGGACCAGGCAGCGTTAACAAGAGAAAGTCATTTTAAATAGTGATTTTTATCTAAGTATGTGTTAATACACTAAGTGGAAAAGTGTTATCGTCATCACATTTGACTTACTTAAAGGTAGCTCTGTTACAGAGTTCAAAGAGCTTTATTTTACCGTGGTAAGAAAGAAAGACGCTATATAATTTACATCCGCGTTGGATTAAAGAACTCAGGGCATGTTCAAGGTGCGTTGTGTTCTCAAACTCGGAATCCAGTTAAACAAAGTCAAGTGCAAGTTACAAAGTATTAAATAAAATGTTTTATGTATGAATAGATAACACGGTTTATCTAGCAGCTGTTGATGCGCTGTTATCTTTCGCTAAGGATTATTATTGGTTGCATCTGCCACGAGCTCATGTATTTTTCATTAATTCTTATAAGCTGTCTGTCGTGAAGCGGGAATTTTCATCAATTTATCTGATCAAGCAGACGTTAGTACACAGTTTAAACTGCAGTACAGATCAAGAAAAAACGTGGTATAGAGCTAGACAATGTTACATAGACATCAGCTGAAAAAGATTTCTAAACAAGAGCGAAGAAAAGCCGCGTGTAAGACAATTTTAAACCAAACGGATTGGGCTTGGGGTGTGCGTTGAAATATCAGCCAGTCAATCAGTCACAGGATTTATATAACCTGCCTTAGATTAAAAGAAAATGGGAAGATGCGGCATTGCGCTATCGTTGCTATAGCCAAACCTGGGCCTGTTGGATCAGAGAGTCAAATGTAGCTGGTCGCGCCGAATCGCGCTGTAGTAAAATTGTGCCTTGGGCCTAATTGAAGCGAACCATGTCAGAAACATCAGTATCGCATCTTCCTATTTTTTAAAATCTATGTTAGATCTACCCATTTAGAGATAGATAAAGGCCAGATAACTATCGGCGAGTACCTTAACGTGTCATTTCTTTAAAAATAGCAATTTCTAGTTACGAACAAAATTTATGGTACACTTTTTTCATAACATAGGTACGTGTAAAATATAATATTAGACGTTGTAAAATAAAATAATTATTAATAGCGCAATAGTTTTATGACGACAGTAAAATCTCGGACATAAATGGAGGTGGTCCTACAGATATAATATTAGGAGAGATGTCGCCAGTTACACTTTGCATTTTTAAGTAAATGGAGCAATGCAATGGTCCAATTTATTTTATTCAATTCAATTCAATTTCAAAATGTCTTTATTCAGATAATAACACTTAAATAATACAAAAACACCAGTGTAGATTTATCCTAGCGCAGTAAAACTTACGATGTTAATAACATTTTGAAAGCACTTAAGTAATCAAAATTTTTGTACATGTTGTTGAGAAGAGTATATAAAATGTATTAAGAAAAATAATCTAATAAAAGGTATATCTTATATAATTACATAGGTTTAAGTTGAACACTATGCTTATTTCATGAGTATCATTAATTCAATTAACTACTAGGGAGTAGAACATATATTTAAGTGAGCGGTTTACGTCGCGCTGATTCATCCACAGCAAGCAACAGGAGCCCGTCATGATTAGGGCACGCACACACGCGCACTCGAGCAGCATGGCCCGGCGTCGCGCGCGCCCTCCTCACCCGATACGCACTGGTAATACGGGTGAGAATGGCGCGCGCGCCGCGCACGCACACCGCTCGCGCACGCCTGCCGAGTGACGTAGCCTATTGTTCATAGCAGTCTAAGAAATAGTGATGTGGTAGTTTGTATCTGCTATATTTATCGATAAAAGGCAAGTTGATTTTACGGGATTTGCATAAGTTGCTAATTAATTTATTTTTGTTACGGGGATTTTTAATGATATAAAACTTTTCTGATAATTTATAAATAAACACGTCAATTCGAGGTAAACCTATTTTTGTATGTAGTTTATAAAGGTTTGTTCGCAATTGGGTATTAAACGCATACCTTACGGCTTTATTTTGGACTGTTTGTAATTTTTTTATATTACTTTGACAAGTGCTACTCCATACGGGGCAAGCATACGTGATGCAGGGTCGGACCAGGGTGCAATATGTTCGAAGTTTTGTCGTGCTACTTAAACAGGATTTTTTGTTTAGAACCGGATACAATGCATTAATCGCCTTGATGCCTTTGCATTGAAGTTTATTGGTATTTTCTGTCCAGTTTAGTTTTGTGTCTAAGTACAGACCTAGGTATTTAACGGTGCGGCTCCAAGGAATGGCGTAACCGTCTATTTTTAAGTTTCTAGTAGGAAAGTTTCTTCTTCTCGTAAAAAGTATTGCTTCTGTTTTAGAGGCATTGATTTTTAGCTTCCACTTAGTAAAATAAGCCAGGAGCAGGTCGATTGACAGCTGCAGCCGACTAATTATTAGATCTATGTCAGTCGAAGATGTGAACGATGCTGTATCATCTGCGAAGCAAGCGATGTTGGTTCGAGGCTGTACAGGTATATCATTTAGGTACAGCAAAAAGAGGTAGGGCCCAAGTATTGAACCCTGAGGCACACCAGCGGGTACCAATTTCGGAATGGAGAAGACGGTTTTCACGTGGACGCGAAAACTGCGATTTGTGAGGTATGAGTCTATTAATTTTATTAGGTGGCTAGAAATACCTAATAGGTGGAGCTTGTAAAGCAATCCTTCGTGCCAGACAGTGTCGAAGGCTTTCTCAATATCTAACAGGAACATACCTGTTGATTGTTTTAGATTGAGATTATAAGCCACGATCTCAGAAACTCTAGCAAGTTGTTGAACGGTCGAATGACCCTGGCGGAAACCAAACTGTTCGTTAATGATTTGGCTACTAGATGCTTCAAGCAAGCGTTTGTAAATAATTTTCTCAAATAGTTTTCCGAGCGATGGTAGCAAGCTAATAGGGCGATAAGATGTTGGTTCCGCAGTATCTTTACCTGGTTTATGAATTGCTATTACTTTGGCAATTTTCCATTGGAGTGGAAAATAGTGAAGTCTTAGGCAGGCATTGAAGAGTTTGGTAAGCATTACGATACATTTTTGTGGCAGATTTTTAATAAGTTGATTTGTGATTTCATCTGGGCCAGGTGCCTTTCGCGGTTTTAATCTAGATATATAGTCTTTAATTTCGCAAGGTCTTACTAATTTTATTTCAGCGTTAGGACATTGACTATTTGTTGTTACGGCCTGATTAGCATTATTCGAATCAGGAACTTCATCACTGGGCCAGTCATACGTAAGCAGCATGTTGCCTAGGAAGGCATCCGCCAGAGCATCACATTGTTCCTGCTGGCTAGTGGTTACCGTGCCATCTTCTAATTTTAGAGGCGGCATAGTTGGAGCATTCTTTGTACGTAACCCCTTTACCAAACGCCAGAGATCGTTATTAGGATTGTCAACTCTTTTAAGTTTCTTGTTCCATTCCTGGTCATTGTAATTTTTCAGTGCTAGTTTTATTTTGTACTTAAAGGCGTTAATGCGACTGATGATAATTCGCCTAATAGCGATATTAGTTTCTTTTAGAATAGCTCTACGTAAACGGTTTTTCTTCGTAATGAGTCTTTTAATTTTTCGGGGCAATGAGGACATATTCCATGGTTTCAGGATTGAAGTAGGCACACTTGCATCCCTGCTTCCTAAGATTGCTTGTTGCAATATAGCTATGTCATTATCAATTTCTAGAGGCGAGGAGTACGTTTTGGTTGTGAGAGAAATGTTACTATTAAGTAGACTGCGATACTGATCCCAATCGGCTTTGCTGTAGTTGAATTTTATAATTGGATTACGAAGAAGACTACCACAAAGCTGGGCGAAGACTGGGAAATGATTGGAGGAAAGCTGTGGCAAAGTCACTATTTCATTTGGAGGGTCAATATTCTTACACAATACCAAGTCAGGAATTGATGCAGTTCGATCCGCAGTGTAATGTACAAGAGTACTGTCTTGAGGTCCACACACTACGTATTCGCGTAAAGTCATATGTTTATGTAGTTTTTTGCCATGTAGATTACAAGGGCCTGGTGACCAGAGTGGGTGCTTAGCATTCATGTCACCTAAAGTCAGTACCTTAGAGCCTACAGACATGATTTTATCTATGTCACTACCAAGTAGCGGCAGGTTTGGGGACTGGTAAACAGCGAAAATATTTATTTTGCTATCAATGAATGTTATAGACACCCCTATAGCTTCAATGTGCTGAGTATTAGGACCAGGCACGACATTGTGAGTTATATCGGAGCGAATAAGCAATGCTACACCCTGACCAACGTTATCGCGATGCTTGTCCGCACGGTAGCAGTCATATCCGGGAATGCTTAAGGTGAGTCTACTAGTGAGTCTAGTTTCACAGACTGCTATGACATCGGCATGCAAAGTTCTTACCGCGAGATCTGCTAGCTCCTGTTGCTTTCTGTGAACGCCGTCTGCGTTCCAATAAACTATGCGTAATTCGTCGCAACTAGACATAATGTCCAAGGTGAGAGAGAACTAGTATGACTTTGTCCACGAATGATTCGCATTTGGCGAATTCCTGCTTGATGGACCTTATGGTGTTTAAAATTTCTAACATTTCTATAGTTGCAGGATCTTGAACTGGTGCTGTAGCTGGTCCTCTGGTCCTGGTGGTTAACTGGGTGGGTCCAGTGTAAATTGGTGGATTTAGGGGCTGGGTACTCCTGTACGTTGCTTCTTGTATTTCGGGAAGAGATTGATTTTTTGCCTGGATCCGGGGCGGGGGTATGACTTGGCGATCATCACCTAAGCTTGGCTTGCTTGTAGTAATTTGTGCCCAAGTAGAGGGAACAGCCAATTTTGTGTGTGTCTTCATGGGGACAAGATTCTTACGGAGTTCTTCCTTCTTGGTCTCGACTCGATCAATATACTTCAGACGTTCGCTGCATTGATGGAAATTAGCCGGATGGGCCTCTTTGCAATTGCAGCAAATCGCTGGTGCTACACGGTCTTTTTTTGAGCATTCCCAGGTAGGGTGACTTTGCGCGCATTTCACGCACCTAGGTGGTCTGTTGCAATTTCGCGATGCGTGGCCAAAACCCTGGCACCTGAAGCACTGGGTACCTTGTTTCATTTTTGGTTTGAAGCGCTCAACTGTGATGCTACAATTAGCAAGATATTTAATTTGCTTAAATTTGCTCATATTAGATCCGCTAGGCAGTTGCACAAGTACTGGGGGGCAGTCTGAGGCGTAACGTGTCTTTATTTCAGCTAGAGTGGCACCAGTGAAACCCATAGATGATAGCTCTTCTAAGACGGTATCATGGACGAATCTGGGGAGCCCTTTGATTACTGCCTTGGGTAGTTTCTCGTCTTTCCTCGTGAACGTGTGAAAGGTCACATTGTCTTTTATGAGTCCCTCCTTAAGCTGCTGATGACTTTGGGTGGTGTAACACTGTACTCTCAGTGCTTTCTTTCCATTATACTTCATGTGAAAGTCTTTAACATGTCTTTCAAGGGTATCCTTCACCTTTTGGTAAGTCCATTCTCCTGCAATTTCTATCACAAATGGAGGGGTGTTGTTCACAGTCCTCCTTTTTGTAGCATTGTGGAAGTTAGCCAATTCGGTGTCTTCTTCGTCGACAGGTAAGGCGTCGAATCTATTACTTGATGGCGTATAATCCTTCTCCGTATTCGCCTTTCTCGAATTCGACAGGAACTTCTTCGGTTGCTTGAATTGGTCTGGTGACGTCACATCTATTGGCCTTTTATTGACCACGGTGGATGTCCCGGTATTTTTTAGGAATTTGTCCATCTTGGGCCAAGGTGTGTACTATCGACAAGTTGTCGATGCCACCCCAGCCCAACCCTATTTGCGCGCGTAAACAAGCGTGGAGTATTGACGAAAGCGTGCGGTCGCAGCAACAACCGAGCGCACACTGAATTTATTTTATTACTTTATGTAAAATGTATCAAAAATGTCTAAAAATTGTGGTAACTCCACAATTTTTAGACATTATAATATAGCGCAATGTTGCATCATACATAGCTGCGCAGATCCTTCAAGCGAAGGTACGTCATAAAACCTATTTCTATTATAAATTGCAATCCGACCATTGACCCATACACGACTCTTGAGCGCGTGACGGCCGACAAGTTCATCGCAACTTCCCGACTTACTACTTACTACCGATTTACGTAGATACTACCGTAAACCGTACCTACTTAAGTATGCTTGCAAGAGAAGATCATGTAAGATCGATGCCGATAATATTCGCGAAAAGACGCTTATGGGATCTGCCTAAAGATGAACGCACACTTCCCCGCGTCAAATCGTCTGAATCGGAAGTGTGTTAACACTTCCAATAGTTCCAAGGTTTCATGAGATTGCATATAAAGAATTCTTAAATTTGTTTTGCTCGACTTGTTCTGCTTTTATGGGTGTGCGTTCACCTCAAATAACATCGAGGGTTAAGACTAAAAAAATCGCAAGAAGCATTCACGGCATCTACGTAACCCAATATTACCTGTGCTGGGTCCTTTAAAGTTAATGTAAATAATAAACGAATATGAAGAAATAATTGCATTTCCCTGAAAGCGATCATTACGATTAAAGATATTGTAGCGCAATTTGACGGTTTTTATGCGAAGTATCGGGTATCATCGCGAAATTATAAGTGTTACGAGTAACGGTTATTCGGTTATATCGAGTTTTAGATGTACTTTAACTTCAACGATATTTTAAATAATTCAGACACGTTATACGGCAACTGATTCGGCACTCCCTAGCATCGAATTTGGTAAAATTTTTTTTTTTTTTTACACAGCGCCACCTAATCCCATACTAAGCAACTTAATGCTTGTATTATGGTGATTAGGATAACGGATATAATACTTATATACTTTTCTTTTGTAAATACATACTTATAATAGATATTGAAAACCACCCAGACCAGAAACAAATACCTGTGGTTCACACAAATATTTGCCTCATGCGGGAATCGAACCCGCAACCTTCTGCGTTGCAAGCGGGTATTATCCCACCGCGCCACAGAGGTCGCCAATTATAGGAAACTAATTTGGGTGGGTGACAGTTTGCAAGGTCTTCTTTAAATAGATCCATAATAATTATAGTATTAAACTAGCTGACCCGCGCGCACTTTGTAGCGCGTGACAGTCAATTCATAAAGTGATGAAACAATTTACAACAATAACAATTTAAACAACAGCAATTTTAAATTAAGATTTATTTGTAATTTAACAGAAAGAATTTTTTTTATACTTATAAGTACTGTCAGATTTTGGAACATTTATCATTATAATTAATTATTCATCTATTAACAAATATGGTACAGTATGGTGAAACAATAGTCATAGAATCGCAAGCTTGTTCAGCTCTACTGACATACAAATTTGATAGATAGAATTTGGTAATTTACCCTAAGCTATTCTTGTCATAATAGAGTACCAAAATATGACAAGTAATATAAATTAAAATGTCAATGGAACCCTATAGTAAAGTTTTTTTGCACACTCCGGTATCTCTACACACAAAAACTCAGGTGTCTGTTATTATTGTAGAAAGGTGTCTGAATGATTGGTGACTCATATACCATCGACAATAACTATCTATAGACTGGATGTGACATTAATTTAATTAAAACTGATTGGAATAAAGCGGAAAGGTTTACAATTCGTTGTCGACGTTGCGAGTGATAGAGTTTTAAAATAGAAAAATGTAAAATTGACATGCAAAAGTGCTCCAATGTAGCCTATTTAAATAAATGAATTTTGAGTTTCAGTTGTAATCTTTATCGATCACTTGAAGATGCCTGAACCGACTCTTTCGAAATGTTTTTTTGTTTTCAAGGATTTGCTTCACATGTGGTCCCATAATGATTAAAATCTTCATTCTCTTTTATTTATAAAAATATAATTTCTTAACGGAAGCGAAGCTTTGAGCATTCGCTAGCAGTTGACAATAAAGTGTATGAAGTTAGAGCATAATGACTGTTCGGGTAGATAAGGTGGCTTTTGGGTTGTATTGATTTTTTTATGAAAACAAACGTGTGCCTTGTCTCAAGTTTATTGAATGACTGATTGGTTTGGTTTTGACATCTAACTAATTACTCAAAACTGACATTTGACTTTGACAAGTATGCATGCATTCCTACAATTGGCTAAGATTAGGTAGGCCTTTTGAAATACATAAAAACAAATAAAAATAGAATGAACATAACCGCCCACCAAAGGACTATAAGAGTCCTTTCAAAACAAACTATAACATTATTCACAAACAAAAATACCTTTTCCAAATTCTATCTAAATTGGCTTAGCATTCTGAATTAAGTAGTTATTGATTATACAAACAAAATCTCTTTGCATTTAAACTAAAATAAACAAAACAAAAGTTTCTTGGTAACAACAAGTAGGTATGAATTTATAAACAAACAAGTACAATCGAGAACAAAAGTGTTAATTATTTTCGATTGGCAAATAACATAATTTTGATATACATCGTTTAACAATGTTGTTTCCACTTTTAACACTGTAAACTCTAGTGAACCCGTCAGGACCGGGATGTTTATCTACTATTCTTCCCATGGCCCATTTTCCAGGTGGCAATTGTTCTTGTTTTATGAGTACTATATCTCCTATTTTAAATTCCTCTGATTTCTTTAGCCATTTTGGTCTCTGTTGTAGGCGAGATAAGTATTCTTGTTGCCACCGGCTCCAAAAATCATTGAGCAGCTTTTGTGTGTACTGCCAGCGTGTCAGGCTGCTCGTCTTGACATCCTTCAAGTCCGGGCTGGGTACGGTGATCGGGGCTTCTCCGATTAGAAAGTGTCCTGGCGTTAGTGGTTCTGTGGTTTCATCGGCGTCGTCAATTGAGCACAGCGGACGGGAGTTAAGACATGCTTCAATTTCACACAGTACAGTGGTCATTTCTTCCGTAGTAAGGTTGGTGTTCAAAATTCGTTTTAGGTGGTACTTCATGGATTTCACACCGGCCTCCCAGAGTCCTCCGAAATTAGGTGAGTATGCAGGTATGAAATGCCACTGTGTTCCGTCGCTGGCCAGTGAATCCGTGATTTCTCCGTCGAACTGTAAGCGGGCCTCCTTCCAGGCATCAGTCAGGTCCTTATTGGCGCCGATGAAATTTCTGCCTTGGTCACTCCATAGATTTGCGCACCTTCCTCGGCGGGCGCAAAATCTTTTAAATGCGCCGATAAAAGCGTCAGTCGTCAAATCTCCAACTAATTCCAAGTGGATGGCCTTGGTGGCCATGCAGATGAATATTGCAACATAAGCCTTTGTTGTCGTTGCTCCTCTACCTTTCTTGAGCAGTATCTGGAACGGCCCAGCAAAGTCAACCCCTGAGTTCAAGAACGGACGTGCTGGGTTGACTCGCACGTTTGGCAGATCTCCCATGAGTTGCGTCCTTGGTTTGGCTCGATGCTTGGCACAAGTAAGACACCGATGGATATGTAGTTTGACAATAGCTTTAGCTCGCAGGATCCAATATTTAGACCTCAGGTGACACAGGACCAATTGCATCCCTCCGTGCAGCGTCTTCAGGTGAGCGTCGGCGACGATCAAAGAGGTAAGTTTGGTTGTTTTACCCAGAATGATAGGATGTTTTCCTTCTTCGTCTAATGTTTCTGCATGTCTCAATCTACCGCCCACCCTGAGTATACCGGTTTCGTCTAAATATGGGTCTAGTGACTTTAGTTTACTTGTCTTCTTCACCTGCTTCCTTTTCTTTATTGCATCTATGTCTTCTGAAAATTCCTGTTTTTGTGCTATCTTTATGCAAATATTTAGCGCTTCGTCTAATTCCTTCGTGCTTATTTGGTTTTGTATGTCTTCTCCTTTCTTCTTGTTTAGAAATTTCCTGCAGTATGTTATTGTTTTTGTTAGCTCCTTCAGTGTTCCAAAATCTTCAAATTGATTGGCAATGCTTCTTTCTGTCTTATCCCTGGTTTCCATGTTCATAAATGTCTGGATCGCGTCCTTCTTCTTCCGTTGTTCTATTTCCGTTGGTATTATGTTTGGTCTTGAAAATTCTATTCCTTCCTCTACTAACCATTCTGGTCCCTTCCACCATAGATCACTCTTTTTTAACTCCTTCACCGACATGCCTCTGGATCCTATGTCTGCCGGGTTGTCTTGGGATTGAACGTGATGCCACTGGGTGCTGTTCACGTTTGAGGTGATTTCAACGACGCGATTGGCGACGAATGACTTCCATCTTGAAGGTTCTCCAAACAACCAGGACAGGACTATGGAGGAGTCAGTCCATGCGAATATTTGTGAAGATGATAATAATCTCATTGCTTGAGCTACTTGTTTCAGCAGTCTCGAGAGCAGCAGTGCACCGCACAATTCTAGACGCGGTAGCGATATTGTTTTAAGAGGTGCCACTCGTGTTCTTGCAGCGATGAGGGTGATTTTGTAGGTACCATCAGGGTTTTTAACACGGCAGTATACGACTGCGGCGTAGGCTTGTATGGATGCGTCGCTGAACCCGTGAATTTCAATGGCTTTCTTGTTTGAGTTGTAGGTGTTCAGCCATCTATCGATGCATATGTCATTAACGTTAATTAGGTCTTCTCGAATGTTAGTCCATTCTTCTTTCAGTGCAATGCTGATTTCTTCGTCCCAACTAACTTTCTCGAGCCATAGTTTTTGGATTAGAATTTTCGCCAGTACTATGCATGGAGCAATCCAGCCAAGTGGGTCGAAAAGTTTCTGAATGTCAGAGAGAATGCTTCGCTTCGTAATGGGATCGCTCACTGGAGGTAGCTTTAAGTTGTATTCGAACTGATCATTTCCCAAATTCCACTGTATACCTAATGCCTTGACTACTCCATCGACCTTGAGTTCCAGGTGCGCGTGGCTTGATCTTTCGTTTGGTTCTAGACTTTGCATGAATTCTGCGTTGTTGGAAGACCATTTCTGGAGTTCGAAGCCACCTAAGCGTAGTAGTTCCTTCAGGTCTTTGGTGACTTGTATGGCTTCCGGCAGCGTATCACAGCCGGACATGTAGTCGTCGACGAATCCGTCTTCCCTCACAACTCTCGCAGCTTCAGGATACTTGTCACCTTCGTCGATGGCTAGTTGCATGAGTGTCTTTACCGCCAGGTAGGGTGCTGAAGCGGTTCCGAAGGTGACTGTCAGAAGTCGGTAGTCGATGACTGGATCTGATGGATTATTACGCCATAAGATTCTGAGGTAATCCACGTCGTCTTCGTGTGCGCGGACCATTCTGTACATTTTGACAATGTCAGTGACGTAGCATATTGCGTGAGTACGCCATCTCATGATCAGGTTTCTCAGGTCTTCTTGTAGTGCAGGTCCAGTTAGTAGTTCATCGTTCAGTGAAATTCCATTTGAGCCCTTACACGAGGCGTCAAACACGACTCTTGTTTTCGTTGTCTCTTTGTCTTCACGTATTACCGCGTGGTGTGGTAGGTATACTGATTTTATTTCCCTTTCTGTATTAGGGACCTTTTCCATATGATTTAAGTTTATGTATTCTTCTATCACTTTAGTGTATTCTTCTTTAAGTTTTCCATTTTTGTTAAATCTTCTTTCTAGTTGTAAGAATCTTCTTAATGCAATTTCTCGTGTATTTCCTTCGATTGATTTTGGTTCCTCTGTTTTAAACGGCAGCTTGACTATGTATCTTCCTGTTTCGTCTCGTTTATGTGTTCTCTCGTATATGTCTTCACATAGTTGCTCGTCTCTTGTTAGGTTTCTCTTTGAATCTGTGTCTATTTCCCATATTGTTTTCAGTAAATCTTCTATGTTTGTCTCTTCCTGTGAAATGGCGGACAAGGACTTCTCTCGAGTGATAAGTTTCATCTTAGTTCCTCCCATAATGATCCATCCTAGGTTGGTTCTTTGCGCGCATGGTGACCCTAGGGGACCCTTGATTAGTCCTTGTTGTAGAATAGTCGTATACTCTTCTACTCCTAACAGCAGATCCATGGTTCCTGGTTTATAGTAGTCTGGATCGGCCAGGTTGAGATTCTGCAGATGAGGCCATTCAGTCACCGGCTTAACGTCTGAAGGTATGTTTGCAGTCAAGCGCTTGGACATCACGTAGGCTCGTATAGGTAACATGAAATTTGATTCCCAACGTGACAAAACTTGCACTTCTACTTCTTGCTTGACTTGTACCTTCATAGATTCCATTCCAGTGACGATAATATTTACTGGTTTGCGTTCTAGTTTTAGAGCTTGAGCTGCCTTCTCACTTATAAAACAAGCTTGTGATCCTGAATCGATGAGCGCCTTGAGTACAGTAGTTTGTCCATGTTCTCCCTTAAGTATTACTACTGCAGTGGCCAATAAGCAGACCTTCTTATCTTCATCGTGATGATGAGACGCTATCGTGGTATGTACTTGCTTCTCTTCTACACCTGATTGTGATGATGCTGGTTGCGTAGGTTCTTTTCCTGAAGTCGAATCATCTTGTTTCCTTGGCTGATGTAGAAGGGTGTGGTGTCGTCTCTTACATATGCGGCAGGACACTCGTACACGACACTTAAATGCTGAGTGTCCAGGAGTCAAACAATTGTAGCACAGTTTGTTATTCGTTACATATTGGCTTCTTTCAGCAGTTTCCATCGCCGTAAATATCTTGCAGTGGCATAGGGTGTGATTTTCTTGACACATGGCGCAGGTCTTGTCCGTGGTGGATACATGAAGCACTCTTTCCTTGACAGGTCTCGGAGTGACAAGCTCGATCGTGCGAAATCTTGATTCTAGGAACTGTTTTAAATCTTCTAACGTTGACAATTCTTCTCTATTTTTGGTGTAAGCGAACTCTTCCCACTCCTTATGAGACTCTGAGTCTAACTTCTGCACGACTAGGAATATTATTATAGGATCCCAAGAATCTGTCAATACGCTGAGGTTTTCCAGACTGTTGAGAACTTCACTGGTGGTGTCCAGAAGAGCCTTCAACTGCGAAGCGGTTTGTGTGGTACATTTCTTTTGTGCGAAGAGCCGTTTTAATAAAGAATTCACAATCAAACGTTTGTTCCCATATCGTTGACTTAATGTAGTCCAAGCTTGTGTATAATTAGAATCTGTCAGCTGTATATGCTTGAGTAATGCTGCTGCTTCACCCGTGATGCTGGTTTTCAAGTAGTGCAGTTTCTGGACATTGGACATTGATTTATCATTATGTACCAACGAACAGTACATATCATTAAAGGCTGGCCATTCTTCATAATTACCGGAAAAAGTAGGAATTTGTATTCGAGGTAGTTTGACTTGTGTGCTCGATGATACACTTTTGGTCACATCGCCCTTCGATCGATCTTCTGGAGCAAACGCGACTGTGGCTAACGTGTCGTTTATGTCGCCCACTAAACTCAAATAAATGTCTTCGTAGATGTAGTATTCCTCATTTAAAAAATATGGCAGAAGTGCCCGTTGATCCTTTTTTGTGTTTCTTATCAAATCTTCATGATGACTTTTGAAGGAATTCCAATGTTCCTCTACGCACTGCAGACGAGATTGAAGATAACCTTTAGTTATTCGTTGTTTAGGTGTTTTTTTTAAATTGATTTGAGTCTTTTTTAACGCTTCTGCCTTGTCTTCCAGCAAATTAATTAATTGTTCAATGCTAGCCATTTTAAAGTTTTATCACCACTTAAATTCCAATATTTTCACTTTAGTTCCCTTTTAAAAAACCTTTCACGCCTTTAATATTAGTTAGAGTATCAATTTTCACTATAATAACTGCACTTTTTTACGAATAACAAGTTTTTTGCGTAAACAAAATTGCACCGGCCACGCGTTATCTATAAAATCTTCGACAGCTCGGCGTCCATTTTCTTGTACGTAATCCGGCTCGATTATGGACCATATGTTCGGGTAGATAAGGTGGCTTTTGGGTTGTATTGATTTTTTTATGAAAACAAACGTGTGCCTTGTCTCAAGTTTATTGAATGACTGATTGGTTTGGTTTTGACATCTAACTAATTACTCAAAACTGACATTTGACTTTGACAAGTATGCATGCATTCCTACAATTGGCTAAGATTAGGTAGGCCTTTTGAAATACATAAAAACAAATAAAAATAGAATGAACAATGACAAAAGATTAATAGATTGGTATTAATTTTTTCATTTTTTAATAGGCTCACCAAAGAGGCCAGTTACCCCTTTCGCTAGCAATTTTTGCCAAGAAATTTGAGAGATTTTGATAAGCGCTAAAAGACCAACTAAATATAATCTATCAAATACGGTTATTCCATCTTCTCTTGCAGGTTTTAAATCAATTTTCAATACAAGTTGCGGTTTTTTGCCATGTTAGATGTTCTCGTAGTAAAATGATAATGTAACACAATACAGTGGTACGCCTCGGGGTTGACCTACATTTCATTGAATATTCTGTTACGTTACAGATCGATGGACATGGATATTTTATGTACGTACGTAATATGTGAGTGGTTTAGCTCCTTGAGCATGCGATTTTTCTATTTTGTGTCGCTTTTTGATAGAATAAAGCGGCCAAAGCGAGGCGAACTCACCTATGAAGGGTTCCGTAACAGCAAGTAACTGAATAAAAAAAGTTTTTGTAGTCGTTGTAACTATATGAGATCTTGTCCAAACCAATTTTCGGTGGAAAAAATATATCAAACGGAAAACATTTTAAAAATGTGTGCAATAAGCGAAGCTCAAGCGAAGCCTGTACAATAACAGGCTTCGCTTGAGTATTTTTAAAAGTTGATTCTATGAATTTGGGTAGGTATATTGGCAAAATGTACCCTATTAAATAGTGCGCGAAAGAGCGTCCATTTTAAGCGCTTTTAAATACTTACCAGTTAACCAGATATTCCAGTAGTACCTATCAGTTTCAAACTATCTCTAAACAATTACCAATAGTAAGTACCTACGTACCTATCTATGTAGAGTAGTTTTTGCCGTTGGTAAAGCCAAGTCACGTATAGATCATTAACGGTGCATGTGGTAGGTGGTAGACCACACACCGATCGATGGTCATTTCATATGGAATTAGGTGACGCTACCATTTACCATGTTTTGTTAGTTATTTGTTATTAATTTGTTGGGTTCTAATTTTAAGAAGAAAGAATAAGAATAAAAATCATTTATTGCCACACAAAAAAGAAACAATAATGACAAAAAGTACAATTATTACATTAAAAAAATACATCGTATGCAAAAGGAGCAGACTCAGCTGGTAACCATATTAACACCCCCAGGTTTTTTAGTGGGTATCCCCGCCGCGCCCATCTTCGGCGGGGGAGTCCCACATACCGCCCTGCGCCCCCCGGCACAGGGCGACGATGCGTAATGCATTTTTCCTAGGATAAAAAAAAGGGTTAACACGGTTGCTGATTTTCAGTCTACCCCCTACGTTCGAACTTAGATGTTAGTCAAATTATTGCAAATTCGGGTACCGTTCGGGTATTTTAATTATAACTGATTAGTTAAGTTTTGTGTGTCTTTTCAATAAAATTGGAAAATCCTTTTTTATTTTCAAAAAGCTTTTTTTTGTTAGGCTTTGATCACGATCTCGTGTGATGTTAAACGATGATGCGGCCGTAGATGGTAATAGACTAGACTTAGAAGGCGGGATAAATCCCTCCCTGGCTTCACTGAACATCATGGCGGAACACGGTCATAATTACCGCTTAACGACACTATTTTTAAAAAAAAATGTTATTCAAGATCAAGATACTTTTTACAAGCTTTTATTTACTTTCACTTGTCTGTTGTCTGTCTGTCTGTCTGTAATCAAATCTTGCAACTTAAATTTGACCCACTTCCCGGTGTCCGATTGAGCTGAAATTTTGCATGTATGCATAAATCGGATGACAATGCAATATTAGGTATTATGACATGGAGCTGATCTGATGATGGAGCTGGGAGGTGGTCATAGGAACTCCGTAATAAAACGACGTAACCCCATCGAGTTTGGGCTCATTTGATTCGTCTTGACAAGTACTCTATGGTAATAATAATAAAAGCTTGTTTTTAAAAAGTTTTTTTAAAAATTTAACTTGTTTATTTCTATACCTATAGGTAGTATAAAAAGGTAAACTTCTTCTTCTTATAAGTATTTTCCCAGAATCGTAAAGAAATTCCTCATTAACAGTAGAAACGATAAAAACAAATATGAGAACATAAGCTAATATCTCAAGCTTGGCTCGACAAAAAATAATAAAGTTCTGCACAACTCACAACCGAGAGCCGCAGGTATCACACAGTATTGTAACATTATAGATAGATAGCGCATAAAAATATAAAAATGAAGCCAAGTTCAATGAATCCTATTGTGTAGCAAAAGTTTTGTAAATTTAAGTGTTTATTAAATAGAAGACATTATAATATAATACATAACTTTTTCAGATTCGTATATTAATTAAACGTATTGTCACTTTAGTGCAATGTTGCCTAATTATAGGACTTGCTAAAATGAACTTTAGTGAATGTTGCCTAATGGAGCCAAGTTAAATTAACCATATTGTGTAGCAAAAGTTTTGTAAATTTATCTAAGTGTTTATAGAAAAGAAGTATTATACACATAACTTGTTCAGATTTATATATTAATTAAACGTATTCCCACTTTAGTGCAATGCTGCCTAATATTTTTTTTTATACATCGAAGTAAGAAGACGAGCAAGACGCTCTCCTGATGGTAAGAGATAACGCTGCCCATAATTAGTACAGTGCCATCCAGTGCACTGCGCCAACGCTTCTTACTTGAGAGTCATAAGATGTTAAGACTCCTCAGCCCAGTAATTTCACTAGCTACAGTGCCCTCCTACCGAAGCACAGTAATGTTTGCACATCACTGCTCAGGCGGTAGGATAACTGGCACTGTTGGGCCAAATAGGACTTTTTATCTATTGAAACCCAACCAGTATAGGCACGGTAAAGTATCTTTACCGTGGTATAGGTAACATAATCAGGTGAGCGTTGATTTCATCTCGTTGTGAACTTTTGCTTTTTTCCAAGCTAGTTTAAAAGGGTTGGTATGTTAACTGCAAAGCGTCTTGTCAGGTCAGTCAGGTTTGTGTGTGGAGCGCGGTATCTGCCTCATTACAATGGTTTGCATCAGAAATGCGACCGCGCCGTAAAAACTCAAGCACAGTCTACTTGGCAAATTACATTTTTAACTCGCACAGATTTCCAAATATTCCTTTGAAGTCGCTTTTGTAAAATACGAGTATTTAGATTACAGAAAGCTGTGTTTACAAAAAGCTGTGACAAAATTTAAAACACATTATTAAACAAGCGATTTTAAGTTCAAAATCCTTTGCAAATAGAAATTAAAATCAAGTCCTCAGTATATAAAAGGAAAGAGTGAGTGACTGACTGGTTGACTGATCTATCAGCGCCCAAACCACTGAACGGTTTGGGTTGAAATTTGGAGCATAGGGTAGGTAGGTACCTATATATAAATTTATGACTTCGAGCTCCGCTAAGATTTCAGCACGCGGGCAAAGCCAAGAGCATAATCTTACTTATATTATAAAGGTGAAAGTTTGTAAGAATATATGGATGTCAGGATGTCTGGATGTGTGTTTGTTACTCTTTCACGCCTAAACGGGTGGACCGATTGAGTTGAAATTTGTTATAGAGATAGCTTAGACCCTGGAATAACACATAGGCTACATTACAGCGGGCTACAGTAAAACCACTGGGCGCAGCTAGGTTATTATTCTGATTCAACTAATAAATTTACCTATGATAATAAGGCTCAAAAGAAAGAACAGTAAATTTTAAAATAAACGTGAAATAAAGATAATTCTTGGTCATAAATATGTCAAAATTAAATTCAATATTCATTCTCGATAGTGATGAGACACTTCACATAAAGTATCGATAATTTTGCTCAATGTCGATTTAATAATCGAAATTGGTTAGATTTCAAATTAACAATAAGTGTTTTGATCTTGACTTTTAAGTTGAGTATTAGGGTGATTCCTGAGAGTCAAAATTTTACGTGTCTGGGGGAATAAATTACCCGTAACATAAAAATTCTACCCAAAGGTATTTTTTTCCTGTTAGTCTAAGGTTCAATCTACTTAATGCATGATAGACATCAGGTTATATTTAGCTGCAAGTATCTAAAAAAAAATGTAAAAGCCCTGAAATTTGATTACCGTGGGCTGTCCCTTACACATTTTCGGAACAAAATATATTTTTTACACTAATTTATAAAAGGAATTTAATTAATTCCTGTGATCAAAGCTGTAAAGGGTGAACTGTTATATGATCAAAAAAATACGCGAAGGCTGTCTCAGCGTAGTTTTAGAAAAAATAACAAATTTAGGTTTGTCCCCGGACAAAAAGTGATTCCCATGGCGCGCGACATAACTACCCACATTTCACAAACCACAATACTTAGAAGCTTGTACGCACGTTATAACAAGCTAACTTCGATTGCGCTCTAAACATAGTGAAGAGAGGCTCCTCCTCTCATTGTTATAAACTGGATTTACGAAGGTGAGAAATTGATTACCGTGGTTTTGGTTCACTAGATCATTGATTACCTTTTCCATGTTTAAAAATATTTTTTTATCCATTACGGTTTTTTGACTAGTGTGTGCAGTTAGAAAAAGGGTATTGTTTATCATATATTTTATTAATTTTGGTCTATAATTATGGTATTTAAAAATATTTACAAAAAACTATACAATTTTGATTTCCATGGTATTGATTCTCATGGCATTTTACCACGGTGATCAATTTTCCCCTGAGTTTTCTTGCGCATTCTTTCACTTTTTACCCAACTACAGCGAAGCCGCAGGTATGGAAGTGATTTTGACAGTTTATATTTGTATATTTCATTATTTCAGATATTTTTTTTTATATTGTATACATCAGATTTTTTTTTAATTGTACTATAGTAGACAGCCGCTGTGGCTTATGCGGCACCATTATATCCCCACATTAATAAGTCGCTCAGCGAGCTATGGAGAGGGCTATACTCGGGGTTTCTCTACGTGATCGAATCAGGAATGAGGAGATGAACCAAAGTCACTGACATATCTCCGCGGATCAGGAAGCTGAAGTGGTAATGGGCATGCCACATAGCACGTAGAGCGAATGGCTGATGGGGTTGAAAAGTGTTCAAGTGGCTACTACAGGCAAGCAAACGCAGCGTAGAACGTCTACCCACAAGTGTGGCAGACGACCTTATTTAGGTCGCTGAAAGACGCTTGAAGCAGGTCGCTTCCAACACCGGTGTTATATATGGAGGTCTAAAGGGGAGGTTTATGTTCAGCAGTAGACGTCTTATGGCTGAGATGATGTATGATGGGCTGACTGCAACTTTCAGTCCAGATTAACCTAACTAATGATAAATGTACAATCTGATGACAGCTTCTGGAGTGAATCCTGTCAGTGACTGTGACTGAGAACTTAATCTCATATTCTAGGACTATATATTCAATATTTTTACATTGTTTAAGACTGCAATACGTTGATTTTATTTAGTTTACATGATTATCATATAGAGAGCCAATATAGACCTTTTTAATACTTGATGTTTGGTGTGTATCTGTTTGGATCACCGTTTTTAATCATTTCTATTTTATATGATTAGTATGTAGAGGTCAATATTTAAATAATAACATAGTATTCAAACAAAATAGTTTTAATTTTGATTCCCATGCCACACTTTATTGATTCCCGTGGCACCAAAAATTTAAATTTAAATATCTTCTGAACAAAACAAGTTATAATGATGCCTATTTGATTGATGTGCTTATAATTATGGGAAATTTGATGTTTTACATGTAAAATGCAATAATACATTGATTTAAAATCTGCCACGGAAATCACTTAAATACGCCCGATCTCAGGATTTACCCATTATAGTTACATAATTATTTACTTAACTTTGTCTTGATGGAACATTCATAATATTTGCATTTTTTAAATATATTTCATAAAAAGAATTACCTATATTTAAAAGATATTTTAACTTAGATATGAACGGTGTAAGGCCATTGAACCTGTGTGTGAACCCCTTGTGATTTTAATTATTTAACCTTTTTTTAAACGTTTTTACATTATACTATAATACTATCTAAACCCAGCGGTTTTACCCGCTAAAAATATCATAATTTATGTGTTATTCCAGGTTCCAAGCTATTTTTCCTCGGATAAAAAAGGGTCCAAGCTATCTATTGAATGTTATAATGTGATTAGTTCAAGCATGAAGAGGTAGCAAACACACATCAATATAAACACACACGCATACTTTCACGCTTATAATATTGTAGGAAATAGGTTACGTTTAATACCTACGTAAGTCTCATCACCGATGGACGATCATTTATTTTCCTGTATTATTATGACATAGTTTACAAAACAACATAAATGTCTCTTAAAGCTTCGTCGTCATTTATATTTTTGAAATTCTTGGCTCGCTGCCATTTTCGACCTCATTCAAATTCAGTTCAGCAAAATCGGTAAATTAGAGTTCAGCTCCGATTAGAATGTGTGTCCAAATTGCGTAACTATGCAAATCAGAACGTCCCAATCACAAGTTTTATGATCAGCCTACGCAACTTATTTATCTCCAACTTTATCAATTTAATAATCATTAAAGTTTAAAATGTGTTAATAATATTATAAAGTTTTTTTAATGTTTTGTATGTCAAACATACCTTTTGGGCTTCCACTTTCTTATGAAAACTCCAAACATTTTGAGGAATCCAATATTTGTTCACATCACTTCACAAACACAATCTGAACACTGTCACTACGCAAAATTATGACACAACACAAATTAAGAACGCATCTCTCACGTCTATTTCCCCTGCAACGGAAAGTAAACTAGGTACATAATCGACGTTAAAAATAAGCAGGACTAATTTTAAATCACTGTTTACTAACACTTGATGGGAAAGTAGGATTTAACTTTAGAACACTGAATTTGTGGAAAGTAATGAACACTGGAACGGTATTTGTTGTCATTCGTAGTATGAATACACTGGCGGATATTGACAGGTCAATATTAGACGGTAAAGTGACGCGGCACGAGCGTCTCGCGCAGTGAATGCACGGCGACTGACTGGCTCAGAGCTCGCGGCTCCCTGCATTGCAATATGCAGCTGGTGTATATCCCAGCTTTGTATTAATAAATTTTAGATGTCAACTGGTTATGGCTCATTCTCATTTTAGCTCAAATTTGATGGTCACACGGTTATATTTCCTAAACGGTTAAAGAAAAAGACATGAATTTTAAATAGGTGGATAAAACATATATTAAGCTACAAAATAAATAAAGATTGTCATAATAGACGCAAAAAATAATACTAAAATTTAACATGAAAGGTCAAAAACGGGGGCATTTTTCGTATTCTCATGGTGTCACACTTTCCGTTGCAGTGAAACATTTGGGCACTACTTTAACAAATTTCGGTGTATCTGTATATAACATATACCAAAATTTTCGCAAACAAATACACTTTACGGTACACAGTCTCAAAAAAGCCTTTCATTATTAATTTGAATTTAAAATGACATAATGCGATGGTCACACGATTTTTGGTGCTTTAAATTTGCGTAGTTTAACGGCTGCTGTAAACACAACATTAACAATCTAATACAGAGTTTGATTCATTTCAATGATGGCCATGTTCTGCAATCGTAAAAGTAGGATCTAGGACTTATCGAGCCGTGGAAAAAATATAATTGCTAAGTTTCAATTTATTCATGGGTGTACCGATCACTTGGATGGACAACATTTTTATGCATTGTATTTTAGTTATTTAAATCAAAGCTAGCTTTTCGAAACGCCAAAATATGTGAGATAATGATGTAGTATTTTATTTTATACATTATACATAAACTTTCCAGAATTTCACCAAAAAGGGATATTTTCGTCACCAGCGTGGCATCACCTTCATAGCGGTTTTTAACATGAAGGTGATTTTTAGCCACGAAAGTGATTTATTTTTTTATTGTTTTGTTTAGAAAGGGCCTTTTTACCAACTAAAAAGTACTTTATCTGTTATGTTAGGGTTTTAATACATACATACCAAGTTTCTGACTAATAAAAAAGTAAAGTGAAAGGTAAAGTAATATCTCAAATTACGCATATTTTCTTCTGTAGTGAGGTTTGTTGTTACGTAGAATGTCGTTTTATTGTACATTTTTGGTAGATTTAGTATTTTAAAAGGGGTTTACTTGAAAAAGTTGTGAAAAAATAATGACTGAATCACTTTCGTGGCGTCGAAAATTTCAAAACTGTTTTTCTTCGAAATGAAACGTACGATTTAAATGATTTATATAAAAGTTTACTCGTGTTATCCAGCTCTATACAATATTATACATAAACATTACAAATAAGCAATAAATAAGAATTGCCATGAAGGTGACGATGAGAATCGATTCCATGAGAATGAGCCTTATACTTGCTAGTTGTTGAATGGGATTGTGTCATTGCTCCAAGCTAGATAAAGGTAGATGAACAGATTTCGTGTAGATTGGAATTAGGTCGATTATTTCGAAGCGATGGGAATGTTCTTTTTGCCCAACCACTTAATCCTATTAAAACTATTGTGACATAAAATGTCTTGGATAACTTTTATTAAAATTCCAATTCCAATTTTAAAAGCATTAACTGTAGCTGTAACACAAACATTCACAACAGTTTAGCTAATCTTTTTGAAGGCAGCTTCCAGATAGAATTAGAGCAAAAGCATTTCTATTCTAATTACAACAAATAAAAACAAGAGAATACAGATTAAGAGATTTAGAGATAAAGACTTTGTTTATCCAAGTCTTTACTATCTAATGGGACAGCAAACATAGAGTTAAAAATCTAATTTCAAAATAGATAGGCAATATTGTTACAACAGTAGGTGTCTGTGTGGTATACCATATTTAAACTCCTGAAACCTGCAAAAAATAGAGAACATTTTAAAGTCAAACAAGTAAACAGAACTAGAAACTGAATGAGAGGAAGGAATAACAAAACAGATGCATTACAATAGACGTCATAACAAAGAGAAATTGCAAATCAAAGAAGCTGGGAGTTGGGAGTTGAATGCAAACTCGAACATTGTTCTACATCTCTGTTCAGCTACGGTGTACCAAGAGTTGCTTATTCAAATAATGACTTTTGACTTCTGATTTTGATAGAAGGTAAATTTGGAGAAGAAATCGTTATCGTCAAAAATACTAATCTAATTCCATAATTTGTAACATTGTAGAAGATAATAAAATTATAAAAAAGGTAATGAAGTAATTAATTACCCTTGATTCTAGACAAGCGATCAGTAATTATTAATTATCATATTTGTCAAATTCTTTATTTATTTTTGATATTGTTAATAAATTTATTCTATGTATAAGGTAAACTAAGGAACAAATAATAGGGACTAATGTTCTCAACCACCATTATTACATACAATGTTTGGTAACAATTTAGTTTCAAAGTCATGCAGAAGTTTTCAGTCGTCTTCATATGAGGTAAATTTATGACATAGATCCCAGGGGTATTAGGTTATTAAAGTCGTAGGTCCGCTAGACAAGCCCCTATTTCATCAGAACTTCAAGCCTAAGGCGGCACACTCCCACTAATAACTTAATTAAATTAGATCGGGTATTATAAGATTTTGAGGAACGGTGTCATGTCACGGAGAAAAAAACAAAACATTACCCTTTCACGTCTTTTTTGTCTCTTTCTTCAAAATAGCTCAAAATTTTACGTGTAACAAAACACGCATTGACAGCTTTTACTCTTTAATCATGGCTAGTCAGATCACTTTCTATAAAACTGGCTGGAGAAGCTGTGATGAGTCTAAAACGTGAACAGATTTGCAGTTTTGCAGTGACACAGTGTAGATAAAAAGAAAATGACGTCACCAATGCAGGCAAAAGTAGAGAAAATAAAATCAATAATCGAGTTACTACAACAGTGGTTCCACAGAGACAGTTAAGAGTAAGAGCTTTTGAACTATTATTTGCTCATACTACAAGCGTGTTTGAAAGCTTTTCATAGCTGTTCTTCTTCATTACTTATTCCAAGACCCTTGGGTGAAGTTACGTCTGATTGATAGCCAATTCTCCACTTATCCTATTTCGCAGTTACCTTTCTTAGAAACAACGATTCCCTTCGATTGCCGTAAACACAGGTCATGCTTTGAACAGCCAATGGGAAATGTGTAGTTACAATAACGTTTGTGTACTTGGAGAACGCTTAATTTTTGTATAGACTTTGTTAAAAGTTGTTATGCTTCGTTGTTTGCTTAGTTGTTGTTGTTGTTATGTTGTTGTTGTTTTTGTGTTGTTGTTGCTTCGTTAAAACACAAATAAATCCCCGCTAATAATGAAATTATGAGATAAGATTAAGGTAGCTACAATTAGCGATTTCAAGGTTTTGGTTTAGGTATAAATACATTAATTACGTAAATAAGTAGAATTTTTCAAATATACATAATACCTACATAAAATTTTAATATAATATATTCACTATTCATATCAAACTATAATAATTTGAGTTGGTACCTAATTGCTAAAAATATCGATAATGAAAGTAAAAGTATGGTTACATCCCTTTTTTCTTGCAAATTTCAAATTTCTCTTTACCCAAAATATAAATCGCGAAATGATTTTATAGTACAAAATTATTTAAACTAAGACTTACAGAGCAATCTAGAATTTACATTTTAATTAATGTTTTAAGAAGAGCAAAGCGCAAATAGTCTCACTTAATCTTGCTAAGCCATATTAAACTCTAAAGGTCTGAAATAAGCATGAAAGTTCCTTAAAATCATAATTTGTAGATTTTATACACAGGCTACAATAATAAGGACAGATACTGCGCTTCATGATGAAAACTGACGTAGCTTCAGTTGAGTCAGTTAAACTTTTAATGTGGCAAACAAATTTAATTAACGCCTTTAATTTTCTACAAATTTGTTGTTTTAAATAGGTAAATCAACCAATCAGTTCAATTTTTAATTTTTTTTTTAATTTTTCTCCTCTCCCTGCATGGTTGTCTGAAAGAGATTTCTATTAGCTATAAGACCGCCATTGTTACACCACTTAGTACAGTGGTACTATGTAGTGGTAAACTAAGTGTAGTTTTTTATATTATTTTAGTTCTTAAGTTGTTTTCGTACATTTTCTTTTGTGTTTCTAGAAAGGGTTGTCTATCTTTCTATCTATACATTTCTTTTTATTATTCATTAATCAGTTGACAAACATCCCCCTGCGTTATATTTCGTAATCGCGTTAGTATTGCTTAAAGTTGGCTTCTTTTTTTTATATTAAGAGCGGCAAACAAGCAGTCGGCCCACCTGATGTTAAATGGTTACCGACGCCTAAGGACCCCTTCAACACCAGAGGCGTTGCCGGCCCTGGTAGACTTTATAAATACCCCTTTTGAATTTTGGTAGATCGAAAGATTGAGGGAAGACCCAAGAAGGAAGGTTCACGTTTGTTCTTAAGTGAGATGTCTGCGATGAATAAAATAGTCTGATTTTATGAACTTGTCTAGTTTCGTGAAAGTAAGGAGAACAATTAAAATTATTGTTTGAAGAAACTTCACTAAAAATGATGCGCACTGCAATTTCAACTTTCACTGAATTGCTTAGCTATTGTTCTTTATTTAGGGTACCTAAAAGTTTAGTACTTATCATAGCTAGGTATTGGAAGAATACTTTCACGTCTATTATCAATACAATAAGCTAAAAAGAATGTTATAATCAAGATTATAACATGTACAATTCGTAAATTTAAAAATATATTAAATCAACTTCAAGCGAGACGTAGGTGTATATTTCATTTCATAACTCGAAAACCGTTTGACCGATGTTGCAAAAAATTTTATGGAACTATGTATTTAAAAGTAAATCTACCCTTTTTAAACAAAAAGAATTTGTATTAATTATAATCAGCGAACAGACAATACACAAAAAAATGATTTCGACGAATAAAATTGTAATCACTGTAGATAAAAAAAATCGGTTTATTTTTTTATAACAAAACTCGTTAGACTAAAAGACTTAGAACCAAAAAAAAATCCAGCTTATTTCCTAGAGTAGCACATATTCCAGGCTGACAGAGAGATATGGCGAAAATAAATTCAAAAAGCCTCCCGAGGCGGACGTGGCGAGAATTCTGCCAAATAAGGGCATAAACTCACTATCTATCTATCTACTAGGTCAAGGAATTTTATAAACCGTATCAAAATTTCTAACGGGAATAAAATACAGCTTACAAACTAATTAATTTAACGCAGACACCTCATTCCTCATTTCCGATTTTTTTGAGGTATCCGACAGAGAACCAGAGTTACCGACATAGCAGAAAGGATTAGCAAACTGAAGTGGCAATGGGCTGGTCACATTTGCCGTAGAACCGATAACCATTGGGGTAGACGAGTTCTCGAATGCAGACCGCGTCTCGGTAAACGTAGTGTAGGGCGCGCCCATGGACGAGATGGGGCGATGATATCCGGAGGGTCGCTGGGGGTGGGTGGAGAAGAAAGACGGAGGACCGAGTTGAGTGGCATGCTATGGAGGAGGCCTATGTCCAGCAGTGGACGAACATAGGCTGATGATGATGATGACCTCATTCCGATAGACTTAATACAAACAGAAAATATGGAAAGAAAAAAAAGCTTTCAGAACCGAAAGATGCTCTAAATTTGTCACTTTTTTAAATACTAAAACTATTACGTACCTATTCAAAACAGAATTTTGCTAATCTGTTCAGGGGGAATAAAAAAGAAGAATTCGATTTCGAGAGCCCTAGTGGTGTTTGATGTTTATATCTTTGTGGACTGACATATTACTGATGGCTCCACTCTCTAAAGGACAAAAAGTGATGGCTGCAAGCATCTCTGATCGCCAGAATGCTGGTAATGTTTCAATTGTGATCTCAATAATATAGATGCTTACCCTGTTTTTTACAGACTTCACTAAAAGGGGGAAGGCTATTAGATACTATACTTCGTTGATATACACACACACACTTATTATTTTTACAGTATACACACACACACTTATAATTCACAATAATAGGTGTCACTTGTTGGGAATCTATTCTGAATTTCTGAAAATAAAGTTGGAACGAGTCACACCGTGACAGGATGGAAAAAAGTGCCATCGAGTCCACAGTGTTACCCGTTTGGGTGTGAATCTTTAGGAACCCACCATTTATTTGATCCACTTCCCGATTTCTGATTGAGCTGAAATTTGGCATGCAAGTAAAATCGGATGACAATGCAATATTATTATGACATAGAGTTGAGCAGGAAGGTCGCCATAAGAAATTCGTAATTAAACGACGCAAGCCTATCGTGTTTGGGCTCATTTCATTCGTTTTGACGAGTACTTTGAGTCTAGATGGTGATAACAATAAAAGCTTGTATGATTTAAGTATTTTTTTAAATTTCACTTATTTAAAATTTCACTTGTTTCAAAAGCGTTCACAGTTGGTCCCTTTAAAATTTTATCGAAATTGGTAAAATAATTTCAAGTTATTAATGAAAACGTGCGTCTCGCCCTTACTTAGGCCGATCCTAAGATCTGTAAAATTACGGTTAAACTGAAGCGACGGGCAAAGAACAGAACAGCCTGAATTGACCAATCACAGATCCTGAAATTTTGTCACATTTCCATCCCAGCACTGTGATTGGTTAATAATTCTAGTAACCTTTAGAAATTTTACTAGAGGCAGGTTAGTATAGCAATTAACTAATATTCAGGATCTGGGGGCACGGTAGTGCCCCCGCCAAGTCGAGCGCGAAGCAAGCACTGCCGTACCATCTTTACAGGAACCATTTCGTCGCATTTTCAGGCCCCTATTTGAGAACCTCTGGATAAGACCAGAACACAGAAATTTTCGTCATCCAGTAAGCTATAATTACATACTTAAAATCCAAAATTTCAAGTCTGTAGGTCATTAAGTTCCGAAGTTAAGCGAAAGCAAAGTTTCGCATTTTCGACACTCACTCACTCATGATCATCAAAATAGAACTAGTACTTCCCATAAACTCAGATAGCTGAAATTTGGTACATACTTAGAATTTATTGTATAAGCCATAGGAAAACTAAAAAAACATGCAATTTCGGTCTCGTTTTCGAGATAATTCATCTGCATAAATAACTTTGTAATCTCATATAAATGTATAGGATTACAAAGTTACATTTGCAGTCAATGGTTAAAATTGTGTAATATCCAACTTATTAATTCAAAATATATTTAAGGCATAGTATATGTATATGTGAGTGTGTATATGTGTCGTAAATCGTCAGTTATGATCAGGCGATATCTAGCGTGGCCAACTAAAATAAGAGCCCAACCAAACTATTAGAAGAGATCGACATACCGCCTTTACTACAAGCTTTTATTTACTTTCACCTGTCGGTCTGTCTGTCTGTAATTAAATCTTGCAAGTTTAATTAGGCCCACTTCCCGGTATAATATTATGATGCATTGGACTAAGAGTGAACGCACACGTATCTAGATGGCGCTGACTGTATTTTAAAACGCGCTTACGGTTTGTATTTCTGATAACCTTATAATATAGCGTTTCTACAAAAATAAGTGAAATCCCACCAAAAACATTCTGTAAAAAACTAGCCAAGTCTCGATAGAGCTGCTTGTTTATCTCTAAAAAGTAATGAAATCTAGACAAAGTCGTGCCAAGTATAAGGTTCCTTACTGCGATTTCTTTATTATTATAGTTAATGTTGTGTGACTTGGCCGTTGAAGGGTACACAAGGGTATTATACCAGATGCTCCATGACACTATTGCACCAATCTGTCCGCTACCCATTCACGATAGAAAATTTCCACTTGGAAAACGTTGATTGGATAACCAGTCAATTGTAGGCTTGATAAAGCTGCGTATTTCAATAATACTTATGTTTAGGCGATCCAAGTGTCATGGAGCATCTGGTTTTGTACCCTTGTGTACCCTTCAACGGCCAAGTCACACAACATTAACTATAATAATAAAGAAATCGCAGTAAGGAACCTTATACTTGGCACGACTTTGTCTAGATTTCATTACTTTTTAGAGATAAACAAGCAGCTCTATCGAGACTTGGCTAGTTTTTTACAGAATGTTTTTGGTGGGATTATACTTACCTTTAAGTCATTGAACTTTAAGTAAATTAATATCATGCAAAGCTTTATAACCTAACCTTGGTAAAGCTCGATGTTTTAGTCAAGTTAGATTTACTATCCATAAAAAATGTAGCTTCCATCATAAAAACATAAAAAGCTCCCCACCGTCATTTCGCCAGTTTTATAAAGTAGGTCGCGGTGAAGCCTCCCCAGAGTACCTACTGCCGATGCGCTGTAAAAGTATACACTGTTTAAAAAAAGAAGAAGCGTTCTTTCTTTAAACAGTGTCTGTTCTTGGGTTTCTTGTGTACTTATTGTTCGTCTGTGTAGTTAGACATTTCTTTTAGTGTCGTGTAGATACAATTAAGTATTATCTAATCAAGGTTAAAAGAATCCTTCTATCAAAATGGCGTCTTCTCGACCAAATTTTCGAATTCTCTTTTCTCGAAAATGGCTCGAGGGCGAGGACACTACTAAATATACTGGAGTAAGAATAAATTCAAAAAAGTAGAATCAAAGCATTATTTTTGATATAGGTACTATAGATACTTATTTAATGTTGCAAGAAATATGCATTGCTTATACATACGATAATTCTATCTAGTCCCACAGTCAATTTTCACAGTTCCCAAATGTCAAGACTTTTCTCTTTTCGCCCAACCTCTAGTATAAGTTGGATTAAATAGCGCAGGGTTGTCGAGGGACAGCTAACAAATTGTTCACTCATTCCTTCTACTGTTTTACATGTAGACATCCAGTTAGGGCTTTTGATGTGGAATTCTGTAAATAACTTGTTACTGAGGACCTATTTCTACTGAAAAGGTACGAATTTCAGTACCCGTATTTTACAAGCTTTTATTTGCTTTCATCTGTCCGTTGTCTGTCTGTCTGTCGGTCTGTAATAATATCTTGCAAGTTCTATTTGATCCACTTCCCGGTTTTCAATTGAGCAGAAATTTTTCATGTAGGTAGGTACCTATGTATAAATCGGATAACAATGCAATATTATTATGACATCGAGCTGATCTGATGATGGAGCTGAAAGGTGGTCATAGCAGACAAAGAACATTATGTTGAACTGGATCATAGTGCAAATTTTATCAAGATTAGTACCTAAGTCGTTTTTTACTATTATCTTAATTTTAAGATATGGGTTTATACGTTAATTCCACCAAGGAAGCGATCTTTTAGTCTGTTTCAAACATGATATTATTTTCTTCAGTTCGCCAGTTATTTCCCTATTTTACAAGCTTTTATTTACTTTCACCTGTCTGTTGTCTGTCTGTAATCAAATCTTGCAAGTTTAATTTGACCAACTTTCCGGTGTCCAATTAACTTGAAATTTTGCATGCCTGTATAAATCGGATGACAATGCAATATTTTTATGACATCGAGCTGATCTGATGATGGAAGATAATTAAACGACGCAAGCCCATCGAGTTTGGGCTCATTTGATTCGTCTTGACGAGTACTTTATGGCTAGATGGTAATAATAATAAAAGCTTGTTTTTATTTTTTTTTTTCAATTGTTATTTTTTATCACATTAGGCAGCCCTATACATTTTTCGCTGGCTTCTCTCGAGTTAATGCTGCCTCAGCGTAGCGTCCTCCTCTTGGATTTCATTCCCTTTACTTCGAGTGCATTAAGGCTAGTCTACCTATCTTGGCTAAGTGTTTATGCGCTATTTTTGTCTGAAATGGTTTTTAACCCCCGACGCAAAAACGACGGGGTGTTATAAGTTTGATGTGTCTGTCTGTGTGTGTGTCTGTCTGTGGCATCGTAGCTCCCGAACGGATGAACGGATTTTGATCTTAGCTATGTTTGGTGGAAATCGGTCGAGAGTGTTCTTAGCTATGTTTGGTGGAAATCGGTCCAAGATGGCCGCTGCTACAAAATGACGGATTACTTTTTATTTCCACACCCCCCTCAATATGGGTATTATAAATGAAAGGGCTTGACTAGTAGAATACAATGCACTATAAAAAATTAAAATCCAAGATGCCCGCCACCACAAAACGGCATATTTAATTCACTTGTTATTCGATTAAGTTTTCCCCCTGAAAGATATTTAAGTTTAAACCTTTCTTCTGAGCGTGCCCCCCAAAAAAAAATCTAAACTTCTACCTTGTTCTTAAGCAGAAATTCAATGTCACGGCCATTTTGCAAACTAAATGAATATAATTTTACAAACAAGAATGTTAACGTAACTACCTCCAATATTTGATTTTTTTATATATTGTTGTATTAACCTAAATATTTTGAAGTAATCATCTTTATTTTAACATAATAAAGAATGTCTTAATAAATATTCATATGGAAGTCCTAGCATTCGCAACACGGGGTATCCTAGTGCGAACGCTAGTGAGTTATGTGTTACATAATAATATTATACATGGTATTATAAGGTTCTTTGTAACATAATTATACTAAGTATCTTATTAATATTATTGTAATGTGAAGGTTTTTTGGAATAAATAAATAAATAAATAAATAAAAAATAAATAAATATGGGTATTATAAATGAAAGGGCTTGACTAGTAGAATACAATGCACTATAAAAAATTAAAATCCAAGATGCCCGCCACCACAAAACGGCAAATTTAATTCACTTGTTATTCGATTAAGTTTTCCCCCTGAAAGATATTTAAGTTTAAACCTTTCTTCTGAGCGTGCCCCCCAAAAAAAAATCTAAACTTCTAGCTTTAAAAATCTGAAAAAAAAACAAGAAAAAAATAATTGTAATTAGCAATTGTATTTAGTTCTAAGTTCTTTTATGTTGTATCAATAAAGCGTTATCTATCTATCTATCAAGAATATGGTTTCAACCATGATCTTTTCAGGAAAACTATAACGGTTAATATAACCTTACTCGTTTTAAAGATGTCGTTTATGAAAGTTAAGGCTGTTTATATTCGATTTGTCAGTACTACGGATGCCTACATTGCGCGTAGCCCGACTAGCGCTTGGCCTATTTATTATATATGCACTAACAATACTCCCACCTGATCAGTTATGCAAAATGAGTTCATATTACTGCCGCACGGACAATGTAGTTGACCTCATTGCCTTCAATTCAGTTAGCTTCATTTGATGCTATTACCTACAAGGTGTTCAAAAGATATAACGAAGTATAATTAAAGGTTGTAATCAATTAGGTACATTTTTAAGAAAAAACATAATGCATTGTAAATTGCATCTTTGGGTCCTCAAATAGAGAAATGTTTTAACTTAAGATTTTGAAAAAAACATTTTTTCTAACCCCCGACGCAAAAACGACGGGGTGTTATAAGTTTGACGTGTCTGTCTGTGTGTGTGTGTTTGTGTGTGTCTGTCTGTCTGTGGCATCGTAGCTCCCGAACGGATGAACGAATTTTGATTTAGTATTTTTTGTTTGAAAGTAGAGTTAGTCGAGAGTGTTCTTAGCTATGTTTGGTGGACATCAGTCCAAAATGGCCGCCGATGGCTTAAGTAGTAGAATACAACCCACTATATAAAATTTAAAATCCAAGATGGCCGCCACCACAAAATGGTGAATTACGTATTGCGTTGGGGGGTTTTTAAATTTTTAATTTAATTTACTTGTTTAATTTTGTAATAAATGAATTTGATCTGTTTCGAGGGTATTACTATAAAATATAATCTAACAAAAGTCTTGGTGGGCGAGGTCGTTTTGTGCATGTCTGTTTTTTTTTTATTTATTTATAAAAATACAAATTAAGGTTGGAGAATATGTTGAATCGTCAGACTATTTAAATATTATTTTAATTTATTTATGTTTCAGTGTTGTCCTTTCAGTGTTGTATATTTCCTCTCCCTGCACGGTTGTCTGGAAGAGATCGCTTTGAGCGATAAGACCGCCAATAGAATATATAAGAAGGTGTAAACCTTATTTAGTTGGCAGGCACCTGCCTACATCACCTATATCACACTAATATAATAAATGCGAAAGTTCGTGAGTGTGTATGTTTGTTACTTCTTCATGCCTAAATGGGTAGACCGATTGAGCTGAAATTCATAGCTGATATAGAGATAGCTTAGACCCTGGAATAGCACATAGACTACATCGGGTAAAACCGCTGAGTGCAGCTAGTCATCTATTATAGAAAGTAATATTTATTTTATTGTTACAATGACAAACTATATACTATACAGTATAGTAATATATATAGCTATAGTATACCTATATATATAGTATAGGTTCTCATTTCTCATGTAATACCATATGCAATGTAATCAATAAAATCGCTAGTGCAATCGTTAAACACATGACGTCTTCGCTTTATCGAGGTCAGGTTACAGATAAGCTTAGCATAAACGTACGCATAATATTTATTTGCTGATTTGTTAAAAAATAAACAATCAGTGAAGTCGGCCATTTTAAAGTTAAAACTGTGAGATAAACAAATGAATAGAATAGAACAAGAAAATAAAATTATAAATTTAAAAAACAACCAACGTAATGCTTTTGATTTAGTTTTTTTTTGTTTGAAAGTAGGGTTAGTCGAGAGTGTTCTTAGCCATGTTTGGTGGAAATCGGTTCAAGATGGCCGCCGCTACAAAATGGCAGATTACTTTTTCTTCCGCGACCCCCTCAATATGGCCGCCACCATTTTTAATTAAATTCACTTGTTTAGATTACCAAGCAATATGGAAAGTTAATAAAATTAAAAAGGTAAGTTAGTAAGAAGTAAATTTTAAAAAAAGTATTCTGCTAAAATAAGAGTGCGAGTAAGAGACCGAGTAAGAGTCCAAGTAAGAGTCCGATAAGAGTGAGTAAGAGTCCGAGTAAGAGTGCAAGTAAGAATCTGAGTAAGAATTCGAGTAAGAGTCCGAGTAAGAGTGCGAGTAATAGTCCGAGTAAGAGTGCGAGTAAGATTTCGAGTAGGAGTGCGAGTAAGAATCTGTGTAAGAGTTCGAGTAAGAGTGCGAGTAAGAGTCCGAGTAAGATTAAGAGTCCGAGTAAAGAGTGCGAGTAAGAGTCCTATTAAGAGTGCGAGTAAGAGTCAATCCCCGAGTTCAGATCGATCGATCTGAATAGCGGAAGGTATTAAAGTCGCAATTAGAGAATTAATGCACGTAAAGGCTCCCGCATCTCAGTTCGGTCGCGGTGCTGAATAGAGGTAGAGTTTCAATATACGCCACGACATGATAGGTAAGTAGGTAGGTATCCCTACTATGCTGGAATAAAACCTATTGTAGTTCCCAGATTAGGCTTCTTAATTATGAACCAACTTAAGTTTTAATCTACATACCTGTTATGTACCTACTTTTTATTGAATTGAAGAGTGATCAATCGTATACGTACCTACCAAGTAAAATTTACATAGCAATTTATTTTTAACTCCCGACGCAAAGACGAAGGGGTGTTATAAGTTAGACGTGTCTGTCTCATAGATTCGATTTTGATTTTGTTTGAAAAGTTAGGCGGAAGTGTTATTAGGTATTTTTAGTACTAGGCGCAAAAAACGCGGGGTGAAGGTTGTAATAAGTTTGATACAATAAATTTTCAAATCTCATTCAACTGTTGCAATTTTGTAACGGACATACAGTGGTTCCTAAGCGGACATAAGTAGGTAGGTACATATAGGTAGGTAATTTGAAAATGAAATAAAAGCTTGTAATAAAAATATCAATAAATATACAATAATAATAATATAATTAATTTACAATAACTTATCTAGATAGTAGCTCAAGTAAGTAGATGATATGAAAAAGGTACCTACTGTATGCGGGCAGCGGCTGCCCGACAGCCCTATGACTTGCGCATGTACCGCGAGACTGTAGGTATTTATGTTCAAAAATCGCGCTCAGTCACACTACTGTATATCTCTTTACCGTGACCATAGTGCGTTGTATTCTACTAGTTAAGCCCTTTCATTTGATACCTTCGATTTGATATTTTGTAGCGGCGGCCATCATGGACCGATTTCCACCAAACATAGCTAGAACACTCTCGAAAGTCTACTTTTAAACAAAAAAAAACTAAATCAAAATCCGTTCATTCGTTCGGGAGCTACGATGCCACAGACAAACACACACAGACAGACAGACACGACAAACTTATAACACCCCGTCGTTTTGGCGTTGTGGTTAATTAGCGCGTTTAGGAATACGTACCTACTCGTATTTTTGATGTCGCACCTACTCGTATGTATGTAAAAATCGAAGAAACAAGTCACAGTTACTATTGTAGGGCAAACACAAAGTCGTAGCCATGAACTTTAATCCACGTAATTATGCGCATAATATCTTGTTAATACGCACTACGCATAATCAAGAGTCGTTTATGACAAAAATATTACAACTGTATTCGATATGCTTTTAGGGTTATTTGATGAAATAGTGATCGAATAACATACTTACCCAAAAACTATTCCGCTGAAATATTAATAATTTATTAGCTGAAGCCCAAATCTAGAAAGGGGAAAAGACAGGTTTTTTTCTCGACGCAGGCAAAGCCTGCGAGAAAAAGCTTGTTTTACATGTAATAGGTTTATTTAATAACCATTGGGTCTAAAGTCCGTAACCACAAGTTTTTGACCAATATTATAAATATTATTATTTTTACTCGTGAATCCACGCAAACTAACTTTCGTATTCATAATAATATTATACACACGAAGTGATATAAAATATCTCGGGGCCGTAGAATAATGAATTTGACGAAAAAAAATATGTGCCTAAATTCATAAAGTTAAGCCAAGCCGATAACTGGGATTAACTTTTCCTTCAGATTGGGAAGCCCTTCTTAGCATATTACCCTTCTTATTACCCTATTCGGGGAAAATGAGATCCATCCTCGGTAACCCAGTCATCTTACAGAATTAGGTAACCATGTGAAACGAAATCGAGATATATTCGATGAATATATTTTTGCGAAATGATAATTTCAGCGGGACGTGGGTATATAAGTACCACTCTTTAAAAAAAAATACATGGCATATTATTTATTTTCTTACCGTTCAACAGTTAAGATTATTATGCAGAAAATAGTAGAGACTCTACCTACGTTCTTGTGTATAATAATAAAAATTAGGGTTTATACTCCAACAGAATCCAGAACAAGTTACCCAACTTACACTGTCAGAGTCAAGTCACGATTACAGATTTTGTGGCCAACCTATATGTCGCAGTTTCAGGTCGCCGAGATTACTACAGGGCCTGCAACATGACCTAATGACTGCCGCCTACATATTTTATAGGAAACAGTCGGGACCCACAGTTTTACGTGCCTTCCGAAACACGGGCTACCGTGATGCTAATCAAGGCGAACTTTTTGCCACATACTGAAATTTGAACCTCCGGATTACAAGCTGGACGTATAACGACTGGGCCACGGACGCTGCGCGTAATCTCTGTAATATAAAATTGAAGGAAAACAAAATACTATTGACCTACAAACCAAACAGCTGGCAATTAATAGCACCTGATTAACAAACCTTCACTTAACCAAAAACATTAAAGACAAAAACGTGATTAAAAAAGCGCCGATCAGTAAGGTAGTCGCAACAGTTGACCGCCGCTCCACTCCGCTGACCGCCGCGCTGGTCAGGAAGTCACAACCCGCTGACGATAACGGGGTATGCTACCCTAATAACAAGGTTAGTTGAATTACAGCGTTGCGCTTGTTATGCTATCGATAGGATCTCTTTTCCTGATTCTTGACAAAGTAACAAAGTGAATTTAAAAAAATCAACTGACTTCGTTCGAGCCGAAGGGGTAAGGATACATTTTAATTCAACGTAACGATTTGCATACAGACAGAATTCGGTTGGATGTAGTGCGTAAGCTACCATACAACATGTTCTTTCCGAGGTTACACCAGACCGTCATTTTAAAAATTCAGACCGGACCCTAGTTCAAGTCCAGAAGGAATAGATCAGGGTTCTGAAATGGGTGAAAAGACTAGACCAAGTACAATATGCGTAAAAAAGATTGTAAAACGCCCGAGGAGTTCTTTAGAGGTTGTTTTCACTTAGTTTTCGCCGTTATTTATCATAAATTTTCATCTTGTTCTATAATTTTCTGATATTTTTAGGATAATTCTCTCGCATTCTTCTGGCAACTCTGGAGTTGTCGTGGAATCCTGGAACAGTTATGGCTAAACATCAGTAGGTATGCCTTAAAATATTTATATGCCAAATATGCTTAGCCCAAAAAAAGAGTTAGAACTGCGGCATTTTCGATGAAACTAAATTAGGATAAAAAATATTATGCGAGGGAATACGCACCCACACTTTTTTTTTTTACCTAGGAAAAATGCGTTACGCATCATCACCCCAGGCCGGGGGGCGCGGGGCGGTATGTGGAACTCCCCCGCCAAAGATGGGAGCGGCGGGGATACCCACTAAAAACCTGGGGGTGTTCCTGCGGGACGCCATAATGCCGGGGCAGCAGGTACGCCGAAGCACTCTTCCGCGGCCATACGCACCCAGACCTACCGCTACCGACCTACCTATTAATTATATATATATATATATATATATATATATATATATATATATATATATATATATATATATATATATATACTCACCAAACCTTTGAATATAGCTCTAATAACTAATAATATGACGAAATCATGCAAATTCGATATAATGTTGAGCACGATTCACGAATAAACAATGCTTTAGTTCGGAGTTAATCTTAGTAGGTAAGGCCTGGTTCACACGAGCGTGTTTTGGTAATATTATGACTACTGTTTTTGTCCATTTTTTTATGTGATAGGTGACAAACAAGCAGACGGCAATACCAGGGGTACCGCTGGTACGTTGCCTACCTTTCAAGACTCTGTTCACTTGCCTTTATATCGCCTTAACCTGTTGACACTTATTGTTCATATACAGTCTCGAAATATAATTTAAATTTACTTTCGTGATTTTACCCAAGTGCGGAAATCATTTCTTAGTGGAGATTGGACATCATAAAATCTATCCATGTTCCAAATTTCAACCTGTTCCGTTCCGTTGTTTTGACTATACGTTGGCAGATCAGTCAATGAGTCGGTAAGACAGTCAGACAAACATTCTCTCTCTCCCCCCTTTTTCCTAATATAATATTAAGATTTAACAATGTCACGTGACGTTTGTCACATAAACAAATGCGATCTAATTAAACGCGCGTGTATCGCCTGTCATGTGAATCAAGCCTTAATTGATAAAATTCATTGTGAACGAGCTTACAATGTTTACAATTTAATGGGTCCATTAATATTATGGAATCATAAATTACATTAGCATACCTAACTTTATTAAAATAGTTGATTTTCGAACTAATGATTCGATGAATAATAAAACAATTATGTATACGAACTACCGTGAGTATTCTCCAAAAATAAAACAGCAAAACTCACGGCTAATACAACCTCTATTAAATAAGCCAATTACCAATTAGGTACTTACTTTATGCTAGTGAAATGACTGGGCTGAAGAGTCTTAACATCTTATGACTCTCAAGTAAGAAGCGTTAGCTCAGTGCACTGAGAGGCACTGTACTAATTATGGGCAGCGTTATCTCTTACCATCAGGAGAGCGTCTTGCTCGTCTTCTTACTTCGTTGTAAAAATAGAAGACAAAGATGCCAAACAGAATAAAATGCAAAAGTTCTCCATTGTAGCATAATAGGTATATTATTTGAATAAACAAATTTTAAGTTTTCTAGATATATCTCAACCACGATTTTGGACAATTACTATGTCCTTTAACTCCTGATTGTAATTGTCCAATTTTCAACAGGTAGGTAAAACTGCTGGGCACAGTTAGGTAATTTAAATAAGTTACTCTTCTTCCTGACCTTATCCCATTCACGTCCTTCACAACACGTCTTCCTCCTCCATTCCTCTCGATCAACCGTCATAATATTATATCTTCAATCACTCCCCTAGCATGCATAGCAAGTTATACAAAAAAAAAAAAGTAAAAAAATAAATTCAGACAATTTCACAATAATTTCCAGCATTTAAGAGCATTTATAGTGAGGGAAGCCCGTTCAAGTTTAGGTATATTAGCTGAGCGCGACGCACACCAATGCATCACTTACGCGGCCGAGTAATACAACATGTAGTCGCTTGGAATAAAATGTCTTGATCCTATGCAATGCAAGTTATTTGTTGAAATCATTAAGTCAATATGTAGGTATTAAAGTTTTAACCCCCGACGCAAAAACGACGGAGTGTTATAAGTTTTTAACCCCCGACGCAAAAACGACGGGGTGTTATAAGTTTGACGTGTCTGTCTGTCTGTCTCTGTGTCTAGGTTATTATATAGTATCAAAGGACTCGTCAATACGACTCAAATGAGCCCAAACTCGATGTAATTGCGTCGTTTAATTACGGAATTCCTATGTCCACCTTTCAGCTCCATCATCAGATCAGCTCCATATCATAATAATATTGCATTGTCATCCGATTCAAATATGAATGCAAAATTTCAGCTCAATCAGAATCCGGGAAGTGGATCAAATTGAACTTGCAAGATTTGATTATAGACAGACAGACAACAGACAGATGTAAGTAAAACAAGTGAAATTTTAAATAAAACTTTTTAAAAACAAGCTTTTATTATTATTACTCCCCAGCATCATAAAGTACTTGTCAAGGCGAATCGTTTGAGCCCAAACTCGATGGGGTTGCGTCATTAATTACGGAGATCCTATGGCCATCTTCCAGTTCCATCATCAGATCAGCTCCATGTCAAAATATTGCATTGTCATTCGATTTATACATGCATACAAAATTTCAGCTTAATCGGACACCGGGAAGTGGGTCAAATTAAAGTTGCAAAATTTGATTACAGACAGACAGACGGACAGACAGACAACAGACAGGTGAAAGTAAATAAAAGCTTGTAATAAAACGGACTTTAATATCAACAAACACTATAGTACTATAACATTATGTGACCAAAAAAAAATTCCGTTATTATTAGGTATATAGAGTATCAATTTTTGCGGTCCAACTATAATCGCACTATATGTGTGGGTTAGCGACGAGAATAATTTGGAGCGCGGAGCGACACGTCCACTCTCTGAGAGGCCTTTGGGCCGAGTGAACCGAGAACCGACGCGGGCCTCGTTTTATAGTGATTTTGAAAAATTCGGCAAAAATATAAATATTACATTTAAAGTAAATTTAAAAATACGATTGGATTAAAAAAAATGTTATTATTTAATGGTAAGTAATTATTTTGAGTAAATATAAAAGAGTCATGTATAAAAAAAATGTTTTGTAAACAGTAATTTCGTGATAATTTCACATCTTTATGATTTTATTAAACGGTTTTATTTAGCTTACTCCGTTTGTTTTATTCATTTTTCTTGGGTCAAATTTGGTAATTGAAATTTCACCGTCTTCCTGTCAACCGATTGATCTGAAATTTGGTAT
Organism: Hemithea aestivaria; assembly: GCA_947507615.1. Lineage (NCBI taxonomy): Eukaryota > Metazoa > Arthropoda > Insecta > Lepidoptera > Geometridae > Hemithea > Hemithea aestivaria. Next base: position 16,271,349 of record OX382331.1, read on the forward strand.
GCGCCTTTGGTTCTGGTGACAATATAATTATGTATATTTAATATTATTGTAAATCCAAGATGGCGGCCGCTACAAAATGTCGGATAACGTATTTTTTTTTAATCCCATCAATATGGGTATCAAATGAAAGGACTTGACAAGTAGAATACATTGTACTAAAAAGCCTAAAAATAAAAAAGGTAAAAAAAGTTTTTAAGTTAAACGGTTTTATTGTAAATATGTACTAAAAGCTAAAAAAATAAAATCGTGAGGCACGTCAAATATCTAAATCTCTAATGAACATTTTCACTGAAAGTTGTAGATATTTGACGTGCCTCACGATTTTATTTTTTTAGCTTTTAGTACATATTTACAATAAAACCGTTTAACTTAAAAACTTTTTTTACCTTTTTTATTTTAATAAGAAATACCTATAATTCAAACTTTTCCTTAATAAATATACTAGTTTAGGATCTTTCCAGTAATACTAATTTTTTAGATTCTAATAAAGACATGTATATTTAGATATACCCATGTCCAAACATTGCTTCAGAAGTAAATCTATAAAACCTTTATCCATTTACCTTGACGTAATTTAAAAACGGTCAAAACTAAAAAGGTTTTTCTGTAGAAATTGATTAGATTACAAGTTCTTTTAAAAGTTGTGAGTAAAAGTACCGTTCTAAAATAAGTATTTTCAAAATAATCCATGTTTGAACATCACAGATTTGCGCTTGGGTCAACTAAACGCTCTTAAGCGAGAGGTATTTAATATTATAAATTTTAATAGAATTAAGTAAATTTATCTAATAATACTAACTAATTACTTTATTTGAGACCGTAGTGCGATAAATAAAATAAATAAATTAATAAATTTCATTCCATAGACCATATACTTAAAAGACTCCGATCTCTTCGTACCTTCGGTAAGTCAAGTGTGCAATTGGGAATTTGAATAAAAAAATACTGGCTCGAGTATAACATCGTGACCACTCCCTCCGAGCAACTTTAGTGCGTTGTACGAGTATCTAGGTCTCAAGATTTTTTTATCAGTTTTACAAATTAAAAATTACGTGTCCTTAATAATCTGCATTCTGCAATTATGCAGACAAAAATAAAGGACATTTTTTTTATTTCTGATCCCTATTGTTTGTTTATATAGTTCATTGTAAGTGTAGTAATTATGTTTTTATTTCTTTTTTTTTATGTTTTTGCCGTGAATAAAGTGTTTTCTATTCTATTCTATACTTTTTTTTTTTTTTTTTTTTATGTGATGAAGTAGAAGACGAGCAAGACGCTCTCCTGATGTTAAGAGATAACGGCTGCCCATAATCCGTACAGTGTTACCTAGGATTTCACAATTATGTGAAATTCTAGGAGCACTGCACCAACGCTTCTACTATACTATTCTACACACGGTTATACTATTCTATTGCACGTTTTTAACTATAGATAATATTTTAAAATTTTTTGGTCTCTATTTTAAAACTTCGACTGGCTTGAAACATCATAACAGGTTAACCTTTGACCATAATCTCACCTAGTCAGTCTTAAGCGACAATAACGGTGTGGATGGCACCAAATTAAACTTAGAAGCTGGGATTAATGCCCTGCCGGCTTCACTGAACACCGTACCGGAACAAGGTCAAAAGTCCACTTGGCGACACGGTCACGACTCATGACTATTGGTAATCACGGCCAAAACCTATCAATGTAGCGAGTGGTTCCAGCAATTTTCCGTAAGGGCGCTAAAAGACTGGCTAGTTAAAGACTGTAATACTCAATATATTATGACTTATGACACCTTTGTTAAATTTCTACATAATGTATAATATTATAATTAGGCCCACATAATAACAGTAACTCCCAAATTATTAACACAAATGTTTAAATTTTATATCATTTTCATTTTAAAGTCAATTTTATTTAAAATTTAAATTAGGTAGCTGTGATTTTTCTAATTAGAGTCGTTAACCTTTGTGTGTTGTAGCTTTAGTGGCATTTTATATTATTTGTGGGTGGGTCTGATGTGTATAGTTAAGGAAACGTTTTAATAGAACACTGTACGTCGTTATTTATGCAGATCACTTATAATGACGACCTCTGTGGCGCGGTTGGCTAAAACCCGCTTGCAACGCAGAAGGTTGCGGGTTCGATTCCCGTATGGGACAAATGTTTGTGTGATCCACAGATATTTGTTTCTGGTCTGGATGGCTTTCAATATCTATTATAAGTATGTCTTTACAAAATTAATTAATTAAATTAAAATTAATTAAATTAAATTTATCGGCAGCTTAGATTATAGCTACTTAGTTTAGACGCCACATAGTTAAATTCGGGGGACCAGAAACGGAAGTGGCACTGTTTCTTGTGTAACGCAGGCTAACATCGTTTCGTGATTGGTAGACATGTAATGGGAGTAACGGGAAGTGACGTTAGCCAATGAGAGTTGAGTTGAATCTAGTTGCACGGTCGTCCGCTAGGGGCGCTGTTGTGAGCGAGCGGTAGGGCGGACGGGCGTGAGGTATTATATTGAGCTGTGTAGACGACGGAGACTCACTTTACGTTTGGCTGGCGGCTGGGACGGTCACCTTACTTCGGGACGGCAACTCGAACGGAGGTTATGTTCGAACGGTGACTCGGATTGTCACTATACGGTTTGATTGTTAGATATCGAAGCGTTCGTAGCTTTGCGGAACACTCGGTCCCTGTTAATATTGTGTAATACAGAGTAGTGTAATATCATCCCTAATCACATTGTAATGTAACTGTTTGCAAGTGTAATAAAACTAATCATATTGTGGTGTGATGTCTTATTCTTCTCGCCCGTTATATCCACGCTGTAAACCATGCCTGAGGGGCTCCAGAATGAGCGACAATAGAGTGACAGTGACATATATAGGCTACTAAGCTAAGCGCCCGCTATCCTGTCCCGACATCAGAAGTGGGATAAAGAACGGTGAAATAATTTAACGTGTTTTTTTCAATGTTTCAGTTTGCCTGCCTTGTTCGCCGCACCTGGCTTTTCCTGTGGCGAGTGCTGTCTGCGCGCTGTTTTTGCGCAGATGTCTACGCGATATGCGCGCTATGTCTGTGAGATGTCTACGTGATCTGCCTGCCGTGTCGCTGCAGTGGAGCGCATTTGCTAGCGCTCGTGTGTGCGCGCCTGTTCCTGATTGCGTGCGTGCATACGTGCGTGTATGCGTGCGTGCTGAGTCTGCTGCGCTGTGACCTGCGACGCTGCTGGTTGAGCAAAGAGTCGACCTTGGTGTGACTGTGAGCTTTGAGTCGATCTGAGAGATCGAGTCTTATCAGCGATGAAAATTATTTGGTGAGTCGATTCCATGATTTTTTTACTACGTGACCGTAGCTTGTTTTGTCTACTCTTGTAGTAGCATTTTAGTGTGCGATGAGCGGTAGTAGAGAATTTGATTCCTGAGCTAAGTTTTAATTTTGCTCAATGCTAATTACCTACACTCACTTTTGTTGTAAATAGTTGAACATGGCTCGCAGTGTAGTCAGCTTAGAACAAAGCTTAGAAGTGTTATCTGATAATTAATAAGGCCCTCGCGTTGTGTTAATGGAAGTAAAATAAGAAATTCTGAGATTTTAGTCTTAGACATTACAATAAATGAGGTTAGGTTTGAGTTAGGTTAGGTACACTATTGAAAATTGCAATTTTAATGCCACCGGTTTGTGTACCGGTATAATACGATATTCAGAGATCTTAGGCTTACATTAAAATTGAGGTTAGGATTGAGTCAGGTAAAGGAAACGAAATTCTGTGCTGTGGTATCTTTATTACAGATGAGTGACGTCAAGCAGCGCGTGCGGTCATGCGATGTGCTGGCCTGAGTATCGGTGCGTGTGCGGTCACATGGCGCGCTATCCTGAGCATCAGCGCGTGTGGTCGTGCGACGCGCGGTCGTTCTGAGTGTGGAGAGGAGAGAGAAAAAAAAAGGGGGGAGGAGAGACAAAAAAAGGGGGGGAGGAGAGAGAAAGGATTTGTATCGCCTTTTATGTTTAGTTGCCAGTCACCACGAGAGATAGAAGTCCAAACCAAACCAAACCAACCAAACCAAAAAAAAAAAAAAAAAAAAAAAAAAAAAATTGAATTAGTAGCCTTTTTTTCACGGTAGTCGATAGCAAATTATCTTGTTCCTATGTCGTAAGGGAGAGTTTGTGTAGTTCATGCGGGTTTTTATTTCGAGTTATAACAGTTTCCAACTCTTGAAGTGAAATTACCTAGACAAAGTGGTGTGATCAGTTGCGGTTGGAGGTGACACGGCTGTTCGAGGTGTGTTGTGAGATAGTCGAAAGGATTCAGATGTCTGGGTCGAACCCTATGGGCTACTGCGGGAGCTATAGATCGAAGAGACTCTGTTATCCGGGCTATTGTTATGCTGTGAGTGCATAGTGAGTAGTTGTGGGGATGCAGAGATCCGGGTCGAACCCTACTGGCCGCTGCGGTTGCCGTAGATCGAAGGGATTCTGTTATCCGGGCTACTGTTGATGCGGTGAGTGCATGGTGAATAGTCGAGGGGATGCAGAGATCCGGGTCGAACCCTACTGGCTGCTGCGGTTGCCGTAGATCGAAGGGATTCTGTTATCCGGGCTATTGTTGATGCGGTGAGCGCATAGTGAGTAGTCGAAAGGATGCAGGGGTCCGGGTCGAACCCTACTGGCTGCTGCGGTTGCCGTAGATCGAAGGGACTCTGTTATCCGGGCTATTGTTGGTGCAGTGAGTCCAGAGTCAGTCGAAAGGATTTTGTGATCTGGGTCGAATCCTACTAGCTGCTGCGGTGGCTGTAGATCGAAGAGACACTCTTATCCGGTCTGTACTGCTGGTGCATCTTGAGTTTTTAGCTGTCGCGTGTCACAACCGAACTTGATGGCATACTAAGTCGATGGGGTGTATTTTCTAATGAGAGATTCAATTATCTGTATCTTTTGAAAGAATTATGTCAGTATATTATGTCAGGATAATTATGTCAGGATGAACGAGCGGTGGAATGTGGAATAAATTAAAATGGTGTCTTTTTGTTATAGATGTGCAGTGAGATCGCGCTGGGAGAGCTCACCCTGCGGGAGTTCGCTCTGCAAGAAGATCGCCCGAGGACGTGCGAGCGTCAGGAAGGCCGTATCGGCAGCTTAGATTATAGCTACTTAGTTTAGACGCCACATAGTTAAATTCGGGGGACCAGAAACGGAAGTGGCACTGTTTCTTGTGTAACGCAGGCTAACATCGTTTCGTGATTGGTAGACATGTAATGGGAGTAACGGGAAGTGACGTTAGCCAATGAGAGTTGAGTTGAATCTAGTTGCACGGTCGTCCGCTAGGGGCGCTGTTGTGAGCGAGCGGTAGGGCGGACGGGCGTGAGGTATTATATTGAGCTGTGTAGACGACGGAGACTCACTTTACGTTTGGCTGGCGGCTGGGACGGTCACCTTACTTCGGGACGGCAACTCGAACGGAGGTTATGTTCGAACGGTGACTCGGATTGTCACTATACGGTTTGATTGTTAGATATCGAAGCGTTCGTAGCTTTGCGGAACACTCGGTCCCTGTTAATATTGTGTAATACAGAGTAGTGTAATATCATCCCTAATCACATTGTAATGTAACTGTTTGCAAGTGTAATAAAACTAATCATATTGTGGTGTGATGTCTTATTCTTCTCGCCCGTTATATCCACGCTGTAAACCATGCCTGAGGGGCTCCAGAATGAGCGACAATAGAGTGACAGTGACATATATAGGCTACTAAGCTAAGCGCCCGCTATCCTGTCCCGACAAATTAATTATTCATAAAAATAGGTACATTAAATCTAATGATACAGAAACATTTGGGTACAATAAGGAGGTATCATGGTGGTGAAAAACTGCTCTATCCGAAACTAGACTTGTGGTCTGTGTTTTCGGTTAATAATAAAAGAAAAGGAAAAGTGTATAAGTAGAGGAACTGCAGCATATTTGGGATACTGCAAGTAATTTGGAATACTTCGATATCTAAATTAATATAAACGCTATCTGTTTTTTTATGCCGTAAACATAACGTCACACGACACACAAAACCATTAAGTATTAATATCAGGACGCCATCTTGCCATTCCGGCTGCCAGCCTCAAGAAAGCGAGACGTCTGCTTTGAAAACTTTTTCGGTTAGAATCTAATTTGTGATACATTTACTGTAATACTTTAAATCTTCTTTATAATTATTTAAGATGTTAAGTGACCTTGTTAGCTTATAATGTTAATATGATTTTGTGGATATTTCTAGAATTAAAAACGTGACATGGAATTTTAGGTTAGGATGGTATGTTGTTAATTTGGAATACCATTAATAATTTAATGTTATTTTAGTTTTTTTTTTCAAAAGATTGATTACCTACATAACTAAAGATTAGAAAGCTATTACAGATAAGAAATCTATTAGTTTGTAAGAAAAAGTGTTAGCTATTGTTAAAGAAAAAAATTGAATATAATTTGGAATACTATATTCCAAATTACCTGCACTCCGTGTCAAATGACGTTTTTGGAGATTTTTTGTTTGACTACCATTTTGATAAGGTTTTTTGTTTTTGTTATAGTTGATTATTTTTATTATTAAAGTTAAATAATTTGTCAACAATTTAACGTATTTTTTATTGAGCTATCCCGTTTCTCTTTAATTTTATTCTCAAAAAACAAACTAGTATTCCAAATATGCTGCAGTCTATTATATCCGTTATCCTAACCAACATAACACAAGGATTAACTTAGTATGTACCTATAGTATGTATTTACAAAAGAAAAGTATATAAGTATTAGATCCGTTATCCTAATCACCATAATACAAGCATTAAGTTGCCTAGTATGGGGTTAGGAGGCGCTGTGTGAATTGTCAAAAAAGAAAAAAAAAATTAAGTTGCTTAGCTTGGGGTTAGGTGGCGCTGTGTGAAATGTCCTGAAATATTTATTTATTTAATGATAATGATTGATCTATAAATCTGCAGAGCGTCTCTCGAACTATCATCATCATCATCACCCCATGTTCGTCCACTTCTGGACTCAGGCCTCCCATGGCACGCCACTCAACTCGGTCCTCCGTCATGGAACTTGCCATGATGGGTTTTGCCCATAATAAACTATAGTTAATCAACCTTCTTAAATTTTAAAACACTTGCAGTATTCTTGCAGGCAAGTATTCTTGCTTAACAAGGAATGGTGATCATATTCCTCGCACTTGGTAAGTAGGTACATTTTAAATATATAAAAGGAAAGAGTGAGTGACTGACTGACTGATCTATCAACGCACAGGCTAAACCACTGGACGGATTGGGTTGAAATTTGGAATACAGATAGGTTTTATGTCGTAGACCTCCGCTAAGAGAGGATTTTGCCACGTGGGCAAAGCCGTGAGCGTAAGCTAGTATTATATAATATCACAAGTTACACCCCCCCCTCCCCATTAGATTCCTCCCTTATAGTGAGATTCCCGTGTATATTATTATAAGTACTTACTCGTATATTATAAGAAAGTCTCATGGGTACCACATGCAGCGAAACAACACCTTACCATCCAAGGTTCACGTTATCGGTCGCCTATTCATAGATGAGACCTATCTTATCATTATCATAGTAACATGGATGGTACCGATTTATAATAGGTACCATATCACCTAAAAATGTACTCATTTAACAAATAAACTCTGATGTAACTCTTCCTATAAAATCTTGGCGACCTGGAACTGCAACATATAGGTTGGCCACACAACAATAAATTGTGATTTGACTCTAACAGTGTAAGTAGGGTAACCTGTTCTGCTGGAGTATAAACCCCAATTATTATTATTTTTATTATTTTCTCTATTCAGTCCGACCCTTAATGTTGAGGATCGTGACTCCTTTATGTTGCTTTCTCCAAACTATTTTCTTCCACTGGGCCCGATCTTTAGCAGCGTGGAGAGCTTCGTTAACATAAATTTCCAGCTGTTGCGTGACCTGGTTTAGGACTTCTTCCTCTAGGCCTTTTTTAGACATCGAAGTAAGAAGACGAGCAAGACACTCTCCTGATGGTAAGAGATAACGCTGCCCATAATTTGTACAGTGACACCCAGTATTTTACAAAGATAAAATTCTGTATGCACGCGCCAACGCTTGTTACTTGAGTGCCTCTTGCCCTCTACCTTGCCACAGTTAAGTATTAGCGTAATGAAACACAGCGGGCGGATTTGACACTGATTTATTCTTAACTGAAGGTAGCATATACAAAATATAAAACATTTGCAAGTACCCACAAATACCCAACACCTCCTTATCTAAATTACAATATAGGCTTTTTTATTTTAATAAAACAAGTTGACGTAATCAAATGGGCTAAATCTAGGTTCTTATATATAGGAGCACTCTTAAGTATTATATAGCATTATATATAGGTAAGTATGGATATATATCAGTAGTATTAAGTATTACAGTTAAGTAACTTATGATAAAGGCACCATAATCTAAGTAGATATATTTTCTATACATAATAAACATCAGATATGTTTTATGTAGGAAGGTTGCCTACAGAATTTTGTTGCGACGCGGACGCAAGTTCATGTGATGCTTTGTTACCGGAGACGAGCTAGCTATCTCGAACTGTTCATCATCATCATCATCGCGCGATGGTTTATCATTTCGCACAGGCGTCACACTGTCAGTGTTGCTCAGCGTCACAACAGGACTAGCAGGCACATTAATGCTCACATTATTGTCCGGAATAACATTAGAAGTACGAGACAATGAAAACCGGTTTCTTGGTACATGTATTTGGTCAATGTGCCTTTTTACGGTAGAATTTGACAGACTTACAGAAAACGACGCGGGTCCTACCTGATCCTTAATCCGTCCTTCCACCCATTTATCGTTATTGTTAGTATAATCGCGAACATAAACCTTGTCACCCGGGTGCGCGTGTCGCGGCGTGCCTCCCGTGCGCTCCACCTGTTGTTGTTGTTTGTGGGCGACGCGGCTCTCGGCGTTCGGCCGCAGCACGTCCAGTCGCCCGCGCAGGCGACGTCCTAACAGCGCCACCGCCGGAGCAACCCCGGTGGTAGCATGCTCACAATTCCTATACTGGAAAAGCATTTTGCTCACGGCCTGCAATACGTCCTTCCCTTCTGCGTGAGCCTTTTTAATACAATTTTTAACAGTTTTAACTGCGTTTTCCGCGGCGCCGTTGCCTTTAGGCCTGTACGGGCTGGTGGGCAAATGTACTATCGCGTTCCTATCGAAATAAATTTTTAGTTCCTGTGAGGAAAACGGCGGCCCGTTATCGGTAACTATCTGTAAAGGCAAACCGAAGCGAGCAAATAAATCTCTAAGACGTTCAATTACCATTTTTGCCGTGGTGCTATTCATGGGAAAAACCTCAATCCACTTACTATGCGCATCGACTACGATCAGATAATGTTTACCTTTGTATTCGGCAAAATCGGCATGCAAGCGCTGCCAGGGGCGAGAGGGGAACTGCCACGGAGTGAGCGGCGCGTGCGGCGGCGCGTCGCGCTGCTGCCTGCAAGCCTCGCAGGCCCGGCACACCTGCTCGATCTCCGCGTCTAACCCCGGCCAGTATACATAACTACGAGCTATACTTTTCATTTTTACAACGCCTAAATGCCCCTCGTGCAACTCGCGCAATACATATTGTCTAAATTTCGGCGGAACTACTATGCGATAATTAAACACGATGCATCCCTGTTCGACGAATAGATTGTCTTTGCGATTGAAGTAAGCTTTTTCCTGATCGACGTCCGAACTATCTGGCCAACCGAATAATATATTGTTGTGAATGACACGCAATACCGGGTCACTTTCGGTCGCGGAAGCTATGTCTCTATGGTTAATAGGGAACTCGTTCTCTAAAAACATAAGATATGACACGGAGTCATCGCCGAGCGCCGCGCGCGCCTCGTCCGTCTTGCGAGGTAACGGTAAACGCGATAAGCAGTCAGCTGGGCCGTTTTGCGCTGAGCTCACCCATTCCACTCCGAAATCGTACGCCGCCAGGCGCGCCGCATAACGTTGCAGACGACTCGCCGCCGTCTGCGGGATGCCGACTTTATCCCCGAATATGTATGAGAGGGGTTTATGATCGGTGCGAATAATAAAACGTCTCCCGTACAAGTATTGGTGATTTTTAATTACCCCAAAAAAAATCGCAAGAGCCTCCTTATCTAATTGGCTATATGATTTCTCCGCGTCATTCAACGTACGTGACACATAGCAGATCGGTCTCTCGGAACCGTCCGGGTACCTGTGCGCCAGTACCGCGCCCAGACCGTACGCGCTGCTATCTACGCTGAGTACTATCGGCAGGCCCGGGTCATAGTGAGCGAGACACTGGTCACCACTCAATATTTTTTTAATCTTAATAAACGCCTTTTCGCATTCTATACTCCACTTCCATTGCACTTTACCCTTTAACAGATTGTATAGTGGACATAATACCTCACTTAATTTGGGAACGAACTTCCCATAATAGTTAATAAGTCCTAGAAATGACTTAAGTTGGTGAACATCGGTGGGTCGCGGGGCGTCGACTACAGCGTTCACCTTTTTACGATCGGGATGTAACCCGTCTTTATCTATGATATGGCCTAGATAACACACTGCGGGTTTGAAAAATGCACATTTTTCTAATTTAATTCTAAGACCTACATTATGCAAACGCCGTAGTACTTCGCGGACATTTTTAATGTTGTCTTCTTTCGACACGCCACCGATACACGCGTCATCAAAATACACCACAGTCATCGGAATGCCTCTGAGAACCTCTTCCATTAACTTTTGGAACTTCTCTGGTATACTACAAATTCCGTAAGGCGTGCGGACGTATTCGAATGTGCCAACGTGAGTACTGATCGTGGTACAAGGGCGAGACTCGGGTGATAATATTATCTGTTCGTACGCATGAGCCAAATCTATCTTTGTAAATACTTGAGCCCCCCTTAATGATGAATAAAGTTCCTCTATGCGCGGCAGTGGGTACGGGTCGCGCCTTAACTTCGGGTTAATCGTAACTTTATAATCACCGCAAATTCGAATATTTCCGCACTTTTTAACTACCGGTACGATAGGAGTACCGTACTCCGAATCATCGACTTTTATGATCGTTCCTTCACTGACGAGCCTTTCTAACTCTTTTTCTACGGGTCTCTTCAGTGCAATCGGTAAGTTGCGGGCTTTATGAAAAATAGGTTCGCTATCTTTGAGTTTTAACGAAAACATTTTATTACATGTGCCTAAACCGTCGGCGAAAACATCAGGGAACTCTAGCTTTAATGAGGAGATAAGCCGATCGGTTTCATCAGTCGTTACGTGAGAATCTATATTATGTACTTGTATTTCGATATTGTTCAGTTTTAAGTGACGTAGCCACGTACGACCTAGCAGCGGCGGCCCGCCGCCCGGTATCACATACAACGGCAGGTCTCGCGCCTCCCGCTTCTCGCCCGCGATTTTATGACTGACTGACACGCTGACGTAACCGATGGGCAAGATCTTGCCGCCCGTATAAGCCTTAAACTTTAAATTACATTTTAACAGCTCACAGTTTTTAAAATATCTTTCATAGAATTGTTCATTAATAGCAGAGATCTTACTACCGGTGTCGATCTCGAATTCAATAGGAATGTCATTAACAGAAACGCTCACCACATACGGTTTATCACCCTCACCGTCCACGACGATGTTAAAGAAGTCGCTGTCCTCACTCTCCGACTCTAATTCGATATAAAACTGGTTTTTACGCTGAACATTGCCACTATTATTGTAACCACCAGACACACGCGCACCTTTACACATTGCCTTTAAGTGGCCCTTGGCCCCGCACTCATCACAATTATAACGCCTATAGCGACACTTGTCCGGAGTGTGCTGCCGACCGCACCTCCAACAACCGTTGTTCCGCGGCTGGGTGTCCCGCGCCGCCGAGGCCGCAGCCGCCGCGCGGGCCGGCGCCGCGCCGATCCTGTGCACGGGCGAGGGCCCCGCGGCGGCCGCGGCCGCTGCGTCCCGCGCGCCCGGCGCCTCGCCGCCCTTGCTGCTCGCCTCCGCGTGCCGCTCGGCAGCCTCCAGCGCCAGCGCCAGCTCCACCGCCCGACGATAATCCAGATCTTTCTCCGCGAACAGACGACTGCGCATCACGTCGCTCGCCAGTCCGGACACGAATTGATCCCTGAGATTTTCTTCGAGTTTCTCGCCGAAGTTGCACGTACTCGCCAAATGCTTTAAGTGTTGCAAGTACTCGTTGAGCTCCTCTCCTGGCTTTTGACGACGTAGACGAAAAATATGCCTCTCTGCGATGTCGGATCGCCTGGGTTCTAAATGTTGTTGGACGAGCGTGACCAATTCACGAAATGTTTTTTCTTCTGGCTTAGCCGGAGCACACAAATCGCACATTAAATCGTAGGTTTGTTCGCCGACGACGGTGATCAACGTGGCGACTTGCAATTCCGATTTTATGTCGTTTAACATGATGAATTGTTTCACACGATCTACGTATTTCGTCCATTTCCGCGAAGACAGATCGAAACTTTCGATTTTACCGTACGGCATGCTAATTATTACGCGAAAACTAATTAATCGTCGCCAGTTAAGTATTAGCGTAATGAAACACAGCGGGCGGATTTGACACTGATTTATTCTTAACTGAAGGTAGCATATACAAAATATAAAACATTTGCAAGTACCCACAAATACCCAACAGCCACAATAAGCCACAATATACATAAATATTTGTTACAATAAGCCTCTCCAGATTGTCACCAAAATCAGGCAGATCAAACTAGATGAGGTAAATTTAATCTATAAATAGTTATGTAGGTACTTAAGCCTAGTTAATTCTCGGTTCAACAATCACAATCACTCGGCTTAAGTAATCGATTAAAATTAAAAGTGACGTGATCGAGAGACAAACACCTTACCTTGAGAATGGAACTACTGGCCGACACAGACTTGCTACATACTGTCAACTTTGCGACTGCAAAGTCGTCGTGTTTTGACGACACAATCGCGGTTTAAAAATCGCGCGATGACTGTATTGTTTTTTTTTTTATGTGATGAAGTAGAAGACGAGCAAGACGCTCTCCTGATGTGAAGAGATAACGGCTGCCCATAATCAGTACAGTGTTACCTAGGATTTCACAATTATGTGTAATTCTAGGAGCACTGTACCAACGCTTCTTACTCAAGAGTCATAAGATGTTAAGATTCTTTAGCCCAGTAATTTCACTAGCTACAGTGCCCTCCTACCGGAGCACAGTAATGTTTGCACATCACTGCTCAGGCGGTAGAATAACTGGCACTGTTGTGCTGTATTTTGACTGTAAAATCACCTCAGCAGAAGATGCATGAGACGAAAGGAGATTCAAGGTTTTATCACCTCAAAAATTCAGGACACTCCTCTCAAGGTCTCGGATAGCATAAGAATTCTGGGTGTTGACATTTCTGCTAATGTTCAGTTCCGTGGTCACATTGCAGGTAAGGCCAAGCTCGCTTCCAAAAAACTTGGAGTGCTCAATAAGGCGAAGCGGTACTTTACGTCGAGACAGAGACTACTTCTTTATCTAGCCCAAGTCAGACCCCACGTAGAGTACTGCTCCCATCTCTGGAATGGAGCACCCAAGTATCAGCTTGACCCTCTTGATGCATTACAGCGTAGAGCTGTCAGAATTGTTAACGACCCCAAGCTTACCGAATACCTAGAACCGCTCAGCTTTCGTAGGGACGTTGGATCCCTCTGCATCTTTTATCGCCTATACAATGGGGAGTGTTCCGATGAATTATTCGACCTAATCCCGGCGTCGCGCTTTTATCACCGCACGAGCCGACACCGCTCTAAAGCCCATCCACACATTATTGATGCTTGGCATTCGCGCACTGTGCGATTTAGTCGCTCCCGTACACCTGCAAAATGTGGAATGAGCTTCCGCCTGCGGTATTTCCGTTGAGCTTCAACATGGGACTCTTCAAAAGGCAAGTGAATAGAGTCTTGAAAGGTAGGCAACGTACCAGCGGTACCCCCGGTATTGCAGGTATCCATAGGCGACGGTGCCACTTACCATCAGGTGGGCGCCGTCTGCTTGTTTGTCACCTATTACATAAAAAAAATATATATATATATATATATATATATATATATATATATATATATATATCGTACTCGCATGTAGAACTTAAATTTTAAGACAGCACTGGTGTCATAGCTATGACACTAGCTTTACACCCAATAGTTTTAAACACAGTAGACAACTTATGTGTTCTCTAGGGATTAAGCATATAAAATACCGTAGTAATACGCGCTTCAACCCCATACATAAATTCTTAAATAATACCTGACAAACCTGCAAAAATATACCCACTAAAACCTCGGGGATTATGAGTGAGATGAGCGCCATGCAGAAGGCGCTGCGGCTTTCGTCTTGGCGCTCATTACCCCCAAGTACACTGAAGCACACGCGAGGAAACTTAGACCCTGGAGTCTTGGAGTAACACATTTCAGCGGGTAAACCAGGCAACTGGGCATTGCTACTTTTGTAGAAATAAACGCTAAGAGCGAGTGTAAAAAGTACCAGTCTGTCTAGCCCTTCAAGAAGTGTTAAAACGGAATAAATATTGACATTACGACATCATGCCAGTAGCGCGTCGCACAAATATTTTGATTTGATTAGGCATGTTTTCTGTGATATGCGTGTACGAGTAAATATGTACGTAACTATGTAGTTTTAACGAAAAGGTGTTAAAGAGAACGTTGTTTTGTAATTCTACGTTGTTTTTGATTTGGTTTTAAATTGTTTGAAGCCTTGTTGGCGTTGTTGTAAATGTTTTCATTGAATATTTTCATTCTACAGCTCTCTAACGCTAACCCAATTTCTTGAGGCTTTATTAACGTTTGAAACAGTTATTATATAAAAATAATAATAATTATAAACATAATGATTGAATCAGTATCATCACCCTTTCTAAGGAGTTCGTCCTATGTAGAATGTTGGTACTCATTCAAGGATCACTTTTCTTAGTTTTTGTTTTTTTTTTGTATCATTTTAGATTATTATCTTTACGTCATTATCGTATTATTTTCAAAAAGTTCATGCGAACGGAAGAATCATTAATCACCTATAAAAGCCCGACAGTAAATTTGAATTTATTTGGATAAATAAATTTGAATTTGTGGTAAATTGACACAAATAAATTATTTTTTTATCACGGTCAAATACTATTTTGTTTTAAAATAGAGGATTAATGGAGTCTAAAATATAAACAGCTACTCTTCTAAATATAATACGAAAGGAAATAGTGTTTGATTGACTGACTGATATTATAGGTACCTGGTACCTATTGTATTACCTGTAACACTAAGTTCAAACCGCTGCGCTGAATGGATTGAGATAAAAAAATAGCTCAAACCGGTACTCTACTTAGCGCTAAAATTTGTGTCAAATTCATATAATTTATTAAGGTTTTTTTTTTTATGTAAAGAAGTAAGAAGACGATCTCCTGATGTTAAGAGATAACGCTACCCATATTCAGTAATATGTGAATCAGTGAATTGTCAGTGAAATTCTAGGTGCACTGCACCAAAGCTTCTTATTCAAGAGTCATAAGAATTTCACTAGCAGTGCCCTCCTACCGAAGCACAGTAATGTTTGCACATCACTGCTCAGGCGGTAGAATAACTGGCACTGTTGGGGTACCCACCTAGACGACCTCCTGCAAAGGAAGTCTACCCCCGATAAAACTTACTAAAATACCTACTTTTGACATTATGTTTTGAGATATTTAAACTCTACATTTGCGCTAAGTAGGGCTGACATAATATTATTAACGGATAAACTCGTGAGCATAAACTAGTTCCAAAATATAACAGTTTATCTAAATATATAGAACGAAAGAGTAACTGATTGACTGACTGATCTATCAACGCACAGCCAAAGCAGCTGAACAGTATCGTATTGTATCGAAATTTGGAACACAGATAGGTATTATGACGTAGAGCTCCTCTAAGAAAGGATTTTGCCACGCAGGCAAAGCCGCGAGCGTAAACTAGTCAGTATAATATGACGAGAATGGTATTCAATTTGAAATAGCGTTAGTATGGCCTCAGCTAAATGTCAACATTGCAGAAACCTTCACAAAAGGCTAACATAACACAAATAGTACCTACTTATACTATATTATTGAGCCTACGCCTACCTATCATATTTTGCTTTACAATATTTTACAATATTGTTAAACTGCGTTAAGTAAGTTAATTAATAACATTTCTGTATGAATTTATTGTAGCTAGTAACTCTAACGCCGCGCCTGTTTTGGTTTAAACATTCAACACAAACTTTTTCAGAAATCATTGTCAAACTTTACTTCTTGATTGCTCCAACAATGTTTTAGGCTTTCCATATCCGAAGGAAAGCACGTACAACAAAACATACCTAATAATATCAATGTTCATCAAAATCGTCGAGATTTTTTTTAATGTTGTGATGTTTTGTGTTGTATGTTTGAACCAAAACTCAAAACAGGCGCCGGAGACGCGGCTTAATTCCTATAATTTAAAAAATATCCCATCAGTGCTTGTCTGATATGATATGGAGTCTTTAAATAACACTCACTTATATTTTGAAAGACATTTATTGCGCTATGATATTATACTGATACAGAGAAGCAAGGTGGGAGCGCGCGCGTTGCGCTCCGGTGTTATATGCTAACTAAACTATGTTATAGTTGTACGGATGCACCGTACATACTCCCGGCCCAAATATGCCAAAAGTACTTAACAGTGCTACATGAAGGTGTAGTGCCGTTATGATGAAAACATTTTAAAATGATGAATAATGATACAAAAAACCAAATGAAGACTACTTGCTAAATGATATAAAAATAAGTGTTAGTATGATGATACAAGGTGAAAAACAATGTCAAATGTTAGTATATTTTCAACAAAACACATATTGATAAAATTCAAATAGATAAAAGAGGGGAGAGTCTATGTCTCTGTAGTTGTAAACAAAGTAAAAATTAAGATAGACAAAAAGAGGAAAGAGTCTATGTCTCTGTTCAAATTATATGCGATTTACGCGGCATGGGGGAGGTAGCCCTAGTATTCACATTCACTGAGTGTGCAGCCTCCCGAGGCATGCTGATTACACTTTCACTTATAACACTATCACTTATATCGCACAGTGGAGCGGCAGCCTCTCGCGCCTCCCTGGGGCGCGGGCGAGGCTGCCCCGCTGGCTCCGGCCGCGCGCCGGGCCCGCGTCTGCTGCGGCGGCACCGCCACCAGGTGCCGACTGCCACCACCACGATGATAAAGGCGATGACGATGTACGTCATCGAGTAGTGGTGCACGTCATGCACCGTGAGCTGGTGTTCCGACTGCTTTTTGATGTTGTTTATGCGTTTCTGCAGCTCATCCCACACTTGTTCAGGAGTGTTAGGTTGGGATGGCATGCTTTCAACGTGCAATGATGTGTCGATTATTTTATTTATTACTGATATTTCCGGAGCTTTGATGGTAATAGTGTTCTGAAGATTGTTTCTGGTGTGGATACTGTATTTAAGTCCTTTTAGTACACATCCATTTCCTAATGATATAATTCCATTGCCTTGAATATCCTCTATAGACATGGTGTACGCGCAATAAGTGCGAACATGGCATTTGTCGCAGCACGCGTACAGCCACTCGTTCCTTTTGTGTAATTTGATCCATTGATCCCGACACGGCCAGCTGATTGTAGTACAAGCCGCGTTATCGGTTAATGAGCTTAATAGCTTTATATCGCATACTGATTGTTTAAGTTTAAGGTCGTAGAATGGAGTGTTTAATGAGCATAATATTTTGAAATCCGACATGTGTGTACACGAATTTAAATCGTTTTCTGATAATAGAGTAGCGACATCCTTTTTGATGTTGTAGGCGATGTACGGTAAGGGGGGATTTACATAGTAGGTCATATTATTTCTATTCTGTGGTATGCTGATTATTTTGTCAAGTTCGAATACATCCGCACTTAAAAGCGGTATCTTGATTTCGATGATAAGGTAGTTTTTGACTACTCGAGCTGCTACTTTTAGTAATTTGTAGAGATCTCGTATGTTGTCTCTGTCCACTGGTAGTATCAGGTTACCTTGAAGTTGGCCAGAGATGAGATTCATTTGATCAATCAGCTGTTGTGGTAGCAACAAATGCATATTGATGCGACCATGGTAAATGTCAGTAATCGTGTCGATTAATGTTTCTTGTATTCGCCTTATTTTTGATAAGATGATATTCGCTGATAGCGCTGCTGATGTGATATATAGTGCATTTTCAGTAGCATCTTGCAATATATTCATTTTCAGTGACATACTTTGTAGGCTTTCATTAATAGAATGAAACTGCTTCGTCATGATTTCTTCATTTCTTCGTAGTATGTTATATTCTGATTCAAGAACAGATGTTTGGTTTTTCAACATGTTTTGTAGATGATTTTCATTCCTTGCAATTTTCTCTAAATCCTGTCTGTACTGCTCTGCAAATCTTTCGTCTAAAACGCCAAATAAAGTATTTGCAATGTATCCAATTCCATCCACTAAACCTCTTTTCTTTCTTTTCAAATCTGGATTTTGTAAGAGATAATTGTAGTGATCTATTTCCTTTAATTCTTGTTCTAGTTGCAATGTGATACTTTGAAGATGATCCGTCTTTTTTGATAACTCTTTTAGATCTTCGACGTAAGAATCAATGTTTGATATGCTTTGCCAATATGTTGTCATATTATAGTAGATTACGAGTTTCCATTCGTCCTTAATGTAATGTAGATTCGCTATTTGATCGAAAAATAGTCCTTGGCTCTCGTTTAGAGATGTTTTGTTGTATGTCGCATGTTCAGATAATGTTTGTTGACTGCTAGGTGATAACAATGATGTGATTACTAACAACACAGACAATACATTACTCAAGATATGCCCTCTGAGACGAGGTCGCAGCTGTCTGGTTGGTCTGTCTGGTTGGTTTTGATCAAATGGGCTTGCTGATGTCTGTGGAACTTGCTGTGGTGTCTGTTGTTCCTCTTCTCTAACTGGTAAGGGGATGAGTTTGCTGACGGGTCGTTTGATACGATGATTGTTGTTTATCTTTAGAGTTACAACACGAACAACGCCGTCCTGTCCCGGATGCAACTCCATTACCCGGCCAAGAGCCCACTTGCCTGGGGGTAAGTTTTCATCCTTGATAATTACCACATCATCAATTTCCAAATTCTTCTTTTGATTGCGCCATTTACTTCGGGCTTGTAAGTTTTGCAGGTATTCAGATGACCACCTTTTCCAAAAATGATTGTTCATAGCTTGTACCATTTGCCAACGCGTGGTAAGACCGACTGAGTTTGGTTCAGTTTGCGGTCGTGATAATAGTGGCCCGCCGACCAGAAAATGTCCGGGGGTCAAGTATTCGTCATCTGTGTTCTCTGATAGCTGACAAAGTGGCCGAGAATTCATGCAAGCTTCGATTTGATGTAATAGCGTTGCGAATTCCTCGTAAGTCAGTTTTTGCTCTCCTAACACTCGCTTGAGATGATACTTCATGCTCTTTACGGCTGCTTCCCATAGTCCTCCTGCACTGGGCCATGCAGGAGCGTTGAAGTGCCATTCGATTCCCAAATCATTGATGTTGTTGATAAATTCCGTGTTGATACTATTTTGTACAATTTCTTTGTACTCTCGCTTTAATACACGATCTGCACCTACGAAATTTGTGCCATTGTCGCTATATATATGGCGAGGGGTGCCTCTTCGGGCACAAAACCGTCGGAAGGCTGATAAAAACGTCGGTGTGCTCAAATCTGATACTAGTTCTAAGTGTACTGCTTTTGTAGACATACACACGAACACTGCCACATATCCTTTAGAGGTTCGTACACCTCTACCCTTATTGATCTTTAGCTCGATAAATCCCGTAAAATCAATTCCTGTGTGAGTGAAAGGACGAGAAGGGGTGACTCTGGGTTTAGGGAGGTCCCCCATGATATTTTGTGCGTTATCCTTGCTGTACCTTCTACACCGAACACATCTTCTCAACTGACGTTTGACTGTCCTCATTCCACTGATGATCCAAAACTGATTCCTAATATGTGCTAGCGTCAGCCGAGGTCCGCCGTGTAAAGTAGTGATGTGTGCTTGATCTATGACGAGATCTGTGAGCCGCTCGTGGGATGATAATATGATAGGATGCTTTGATTGATCTGATATGGCTGAATGATTCAACCTCCCGCCGACTCTCAACAGACCCTGTTCGTCTAAGAACGGGTTTAAAGAAGAGATCTTGCTCTTTGAAGACACATGTCCATTATTCTTGATATCTTCAATGTCTTTGTTAAAACATTCGCTTTGACTCTGTTTGATTATAAGTTTGTGTGACGCACTTATTTCATGTGACGTCAACGCACTATGACGCGGTGCATTCGCCTTATCGCGAATGCATGTTATGAAACGTAACACCCAGGCTAGTACCTTGGTAGCCCTTGATAGCGAGCTGTGACGTTGTAAAAGCTCGTTGATAAGTGATTCATGCTTCTGTTGTAAGGCGGTGTTTACACTTACTGCATTCTTCAATTCTATTTCCGGACTTTGATAAGTCGTGCTTTGAGTCTTTTGCTGGTTATAAGTGGTTAGCCATTCAGGCCCTTGCCACCATAACTTGTGCTTCGCAAGTTGATCTTTCGAGAGGCCACGGGTTGCGCAATCCGCAGGGTTTTCCTCCGATTTGACATGTTGCCACGAAGAGGGTGGTATAACACCACTTATCTGTTGCACCCTGTTCGCGACAAACACCTTCCATCTTGATATGTCGCCATTAAGCCAACCCAAAACAATCATTGAGTCGGTCCACGCGTGTACTTTTAAATCAATTCCGCGAAAAGATTCCAGTACCTTTTGCACAAATTGCGATAATAAAAGTGCTCCACATAATTCAAGACGTGGGAGTGATACTTTCTTTGATATCGGTGTGACTTTTGTTTTCGCTGCTATTAGTTGCGATGTGTACTCTCCCTTATCGTTTGTTACAAGGTACAATACACATGCATATGCTTTATCGGAAGCGTCACAGAATGCATGTAGATATCCTTTGTTTTCTGTGTTCCCGATATGCCGTGATATTTTGAAGTCGTTAATTTCAGCAAGGTCGATCTGCAGTGCTTTCCATTCTTGATATATCTCTCTAGGTACATACTCGTCCCATTTTAGATCTTTGCTCCAAGTGCCCTGAAATATGAGCTTAGCTCTTATTGATAAGGGCGATAACCAACCCAGCGGGTCAAACAACTTCGATATTGCTGATAATAAGTCACGCTTTGTGATTCCTGTGTCGCTCGTATCGTTTATATCTTGATTGTGATACGAAAAGCTGTCTGATGTTGGATTCCACTGAAGGCCAAGAGTTTTTCTTGACTCTGCATTTTTGAATTCGAGCTTGTCGTTACGTTGCTCGCATGATAAGTTTTGTAACAAGTTAGAGTCATTACTGCTCCACTTTCTGATATTCATGTTTGCTGATTTTAAGATTTTAATGATATCTTCGCGTAGTTGATGTGTTTTTTGGAGAGAATTACTTCCGGTCAGCATGTCATCCGTGTAAAACGAACTCTCGATTGTGGCAGCTGCCAAAGGGAACTGTTTCGATTCATCCTTAGCCAGCTGTTTCAGTGTTCTCATTGCGAGATAAGGTGCTGCTTTCATTCCATATGTCACCGTTGCTAACTGATATTCCCGTATAGGATCCGATACTGATTCGCGCCAAAATATTCTTTGTAAATTTTGATCCGATTCTCGAACATTGATCGCTCGAAAGAATTTTTCAATGTCTGCAGTGATCACGAATTTGTATGTACGCCACTTTAAAATTAAGGCTTGCAAGTCTTGTTGAAGGTTTGGACCACTGTAGATTAAATCATTAAGGCTGTTGCCTGTTGATGTTTTGGCTGAAGCATTGAATACCACTCGGAGTTTGGTTGTTTCAGAGTCCAGCTTTAATACTCCGTGATGAGGTAAATAATGTGACTTCTTCTGATCGGATTCTTCATTGTTGACTGGGTGCATATGATTTAGGTTGATATATTCTCTCATAAACTGCTTGTAGGATTCGGAAAATTCTGAATCTTGATTTAACTTGTTCTCAAGTTGTTTAAATTGTGCTGACGCTTTTGATTTTGACGACCCCAATTTTTCCTCGAAATCAGGTTTCATGGGTAACGCTACGACGTATGATCCGTTCTCGCTTCGTGTTGTAGTGTCTTGATAAAAGTTTTCACAGTACTGATCTTCTTGTGATAAGTTAGTCTGGGGTACGCTAATATCTTCGATTTCCCAGAATTTGTGTAAATGCTCTAAGTCGTGCAAAACGACATTGCATTGATAACTCGTTGTTACTGATCCACACAATAACCATCCAAATTGGGATTGCTGTGCGATTGGTTGATCTTCACCTTCCCCTCGCAGAATCCCTCCCAGAACAATCCGCGAGTACACTTCTGCTCCAAGAAGAATATCAACGGGGCGGCTGATATTGAATTCAGGATCTGCTAGACTGATATTATTGATGTGAGGCCACGCTGGCTTCACAAATGCTCGATTTGGCAGATTTTTAATCAAATTGTTCACAATTAAAACATTGGTATCCAAGGTGTAATCGCTATACATTGATCCGATTTTTAGATTTAACATTCCTTTGCAGTTGTTTTCTTTTTCTCCTACACCAAATACAATGCCTTTAAATTGCTGTCTTGGCAGATTTAATATTTGTGCCGCTTTCTCACTGATAAGAGATATCTGCGATCCTTGATCTACCAGTGCTCTTAAAACATGAACTCCGTTTTGACCTTGTACCTTCACCAAAGCCGTTGATAGAAGTATCTCAGACAGACTGTTATCCTGAGTTACATGTGCTGTGTTGGCTACATGATTGTTAGTTGGCCTTGATGTTTGTGGATTTTTAGGTTTGTTGGATTTATTCAAAAATGCTTCATGCAACATAGTGTTATGATTAGCATCACATTTCATGCAGCGCTTCGTAGAAATGCATTGCTTGCCGTGATGGTCGTATAAACAGTTCACACAGAACTTGAGACGTGTGATAGTATTCAATTTCTGCTCGACAGGCATTCGTCGAAAGTCGTTGCATCCGAAGATGCCATGATCAGCATTACACAATGCACATGTTGTTTTTCTAATGAACTTTTGTTGATTGTGCTGTTGGTATGTCGTTTTTTTTACAGGTTGAGCTTCCTGCTTACGTCGAGATGATTCCAATACAGTAAATTTTCCTTCCAAAAATGTCAAAAATTCGTCAAGATCTGGCAATTCTCGCGGCTTTTCAACTGCTTCCATGTACTCTGAATACGTTTCAGGGTCCAATTTTTGAGACAAGATATGCACTAATAATGGGTCCCATGTAGTGATGTCTACTCCCAAGTTTTTGATGGCGTTTAAGCATTCTTTGCTGACGTCATGAAGCTTTTTGATATGTTGTAGTGATTTTTGTTGTATGATAGGAAGGCCCATTATAATATTTGCGTGAGACGAAAATATAAGTCTGTTATTGTTGTATCGATGATTTAATATCTCCCATGCTGTCGTGTAGTTATCGGTGCTGATCGTTAAATGTTGTATTAATCTTTCAGCTTCTCCCTTTAATTTCCCTTTTAAGTATTGCATTTTCTGCGCGTTTGATAAAGCAGGATTTTTGTGGATCGCTTCCAGAAATAAATCTTTGAAGGATGTCCACTGATGATAGTTTCCATGGAATGTTGGAATCTCGATTTGTGGCGTAGACTTTTCCCTGTATGTCATTGACCACATGTTTGAATTTAATCTTCTTTTTAGTTGTATATAAGTTTGCTCATGTCGGTCAAACGCTAACTCGCACCCTGATGATCCTCCTTCAGTTTGACCTTGAATCTCCCAATGCTGCTTGTCAACGGAAGTCCACCTTGTGTTAAGGGTCGCAAGTGCATCTTCATACTCATTTTGTTGATAACGCATCTACATCTATGCTATCTACTGTTCTTTCGAAAGCCATAAAATTGATCATTTGTTTCTTCACCATTTCGTCTAATTTGCTGAGTACTCCTTTAGTAGAAGTGTTGTGCTGAGGCTGGCCAACTTCAGCGGCTTCAGCAGCAGCTGACGTCGACGCAGTTTGTTGATCATGCTGATGTTGAGGCGGGTTTAATTTGGGTGCCGCCAATGATGTAATAATGCCAACAATATAATTACGAGTAGTGATATATAATTCCTTAGTTTTATTATAGTCATCTTCAACAAAATACCTATGACCCACAATACCGTAATCCCTAAGTTTACCATCATTTGATTCATACTCACTCCAATAAGTTTCTAATTGATCAAGTCGCTTTTTACAATACTCTAATGTTTTTCGTTCTACTCCATCTTTCTTCAAATTGATATAAAGTTTTGATATAGCTTCGTAAAGCTCTGTTTGATTGAAGTATAGAGTCTCCATTTTATAATAAAAGGAACGCTCTTACTTGTTGATGATCTGCTGCCTGCTGCTTGCAGGATGATGTCCTTGCTATCTCTCAAAATGATAATCCCAACCTATAGGGCACTGCATCCAAACTGCTTTGAACACTGCACTGTTCACTGATATGATATATTGGTATTTAATGCAAAGTTAATAACCAAAATGACGATAAAAGTTCACTGATATTATCCAATAATAACTCGAAGGACCAAAAATAAATGTCTGATATGATATGGAGTCTTTAAATAACACTCACTTATATTTTGAAAGACATTTATTGCGCTATGATATTATACTGATACAGAGAAGCAAGGTGGGAGCGCGCGCGTTGCGCTCCGGTGTTATATGCTAACTAAACTATGTTATAGTTGTACGGATGCACCGTACAGTGCTTGATATCGAACTCGATTTTTATAATAATTTAGTAGTAATAGAAAAGTGTATATATTTATTTTTAACGACGTAGACAAAGATCCGCTTATCAACTAGTATATTTTAATTTTACTTGTTAACACGCAAGTTAAAGAAAAAACACAACACTTGAGAGTATTCTAAGAAGCTTATTCGTTGCACACTTTCAATTCTATTTATTGTGTCAATCGGATTATAGAAGCTAATCCCATCGATATTAATTAGTTGAAAGCCTCTTCACATACAAATGAGATACGCAATTCTAGAAAATAACACCAATTTGTATTTTTGCGAAAGTTGGGTGTGTTTAAAATACCTATTATTCTATTTCTTTTCTATGTATACCTACGCACCACCGCCTTAGTATGTTTTGTGATTTTCCTGTCCCAGGTTGTCTATAAGAAATTGCCTGGTGCGAAAAGACCTGCCTTTCCGATCACCTGTTGTAAAACTCGTATAAAGGTATGCGTCTACATGAATACGAGCCCTATCATCAAGTAAATGTTGCTAACCGTTCAAGACTCAGTGTTGAAAACTGTCATTATCAATCCGTGCCACTTCATACCCTATAATATAGTTGCCCAACCGTAAGTTGGCGTTTATAGGAACTAATCTTGAGAATCTTAGTTTTACTCATAGAAATGACATAGGGAAATTTATAAAAAATTAAATTTGGTTTCAGTAACCAAAGGCGAGCTTGTTTTTACAAGCTTTTATTTCTTTTACCTGTCTGTTGTATGTCTATCTGTCTGTAATCAAATCTTGCAAGTTTAATTTGACCCACTTCCCAGTGTCCGATTAAGCTGAAATTTTAATGTATAAATCGGATGACAATGCAATATTTTTATGACTTCGAGCTGATCTAATAACGGAGTTGGATAGAATGGAGCACAATCCCATCGAGTTTGGGCTCATTTGATTCGTCTTGACAAGTACTTTATGGTGCTAAATGGTAATAATAATTCAAGTTTTTTTAGATTTCACTTGTTAATTGCTATATGCTTGCCTTATGTTGTTAGCCTTTGGCCACGACTCAAGACTTGGCCTGATCGACGTGACGATGCGGCCAGAGGTAGGGTAGATAGCAGACTAAACCTAGAAGGCGGGTTAAAGCACTCCCTGGCTTCACATCGTGCACAGTTGGCTTGCTGACACGGTTTTGTCCAGTGGTGGATGTTGAGATGTACGTTTTGATTCGTATCTTGAAATTTACAGGAACGATTTAGCTGAAACTTACGTAATAATATAGCTCGGTATATTGAAAAGAACTATATTGAAGACCTGTAAGAAAAGTTGTAAATATACCTATATTGCAAGCATAGAAGCGCAAAGACACTTAAAGTTACATTCGTTCTTCACGAGCGTCAAGATGGCGGGACCAAGTCTTTGATTTGCATGAAACATATACCAATATTTAGTACCTATTTAGTACTATTTAGTACCTCCGATCAAAAAATTAGTACCTCAACAGAAAAGCTGCGGCACAGCAAAAACCTTGGTCCCGCCATCTTGACGTCAAGATGGCGGGACCAAATTGATCCGCTGCTTTCTGGAAGTTCTGATGAATTAAAATATTTAGTACCTATTTAGTACCTCTCAAATATCTTTTTAGAATTTTTATAACTTTTACGGTTTTAAAGATATTTAGCAAAAATCTTAGTCCCGCCATCATGACGTTTTTAAAAAAACGTTTCACATCTAAACGCAAAGTTTTTCTTAAATTATTTTCTGGTCAATATTTAGTACCTTTTTGGTACTAAATATTCGCCTTTTACAAGTTTGTGCGTGTGACTCCGTCTGCTTGGAATAAGCATTTTTTTTATTCCCCATACAAACTTTTATGCTTTTCTGGAAGTTCTGATGAATTAAAATATTTAGTACTTATTTAGTACCTCTCAAATATCTGTTTAGATTTTTCATAACTTTTACGGTTTTAAAGTTATTTAGCAAAAAGCTCCAAGCATCTTTGCGCCCTGTTAAAGTATGAAATCCGGAATAAAACCTATCCTATGTTTTTTTCAGGATCTTAAACTATCTTCTTACCTAATTAAATCCTAATTTAATCATATTAAAAAAATGTATGTTTTTTCTAAGTAGGTGTGTTAAATGTAAGTATTTTGTTAGTTTAAATAATAATAACTTAGAGATTATATTAACAAAAGATCATTTTTCAGTATACATAATTATATGTATAGGTATTTCAGTCCGGTCAAAATGGACATCAGAATTATTATTGGTGTATTTATTAATAATAAACTGCCAAAAGTCACTAGCAATTCTATGTGTGCTAGAAAAGTTATTCCAAGTCATATATTCAATTCTTAAAAAAATCGTATACACTAGATACGATTTTTTTATATTATTATCTTGATCGGTTTAAAAGAAATATACAGTAATTGGAGTCATCCATAGAAAAATGGCAAAAACATCTACAAGTGTAAAGACATAAGCCTTTTTTGGTTATCTACTTGGCTAACTTGATTATATCTACCTACTAATAGATGTATTATATTTGTAGGGTAGGTATATTTTTAGTTTATTTAGTTTTATTTATACGGTAGCCACTCACCATCAGGTGGACCGTCTGCTTGTTTGTCACCTATTACATAAAAAAAAAACAACTTCAGGGCAATTTTAATCATAAATCCGATATTTTTTTTTACAAAAAAGGGAGGGAAATACAGGGGTAATTTTAACTCATAAAATCATATTCTATATATGAATTAAAATTACCTCTGTATTTCCCTCCCTTTTTTGTAAAAAAAATTATCGAATTCAGGATTAAAATTGCCCCGACAGAATTAGCTAAAATGTTTTCACATGTTGGTATTATTTAAGTTCGGTGACTATTCAATATTCTGGTGTTACGAGTTGGACTGATTATGGAGCTCTGACAGACGTACTGGAGCTCTCTTTGAAGACTGCTGATAGAATATTTGAATTTTAGCTTGCAGAATATTATCGTTTCTTTCCATTTCACATTTAATTTCACATGATTACGATATTCGGCTTGTTCGGTTTCTCATTTGAGAATCTATCATTCCTCATGATGATTTTTATGCAATTTTTCTATGGGGTCAAATTACTGTATATTTCTTTTTAACCAACCAAAATAATATAAAAAACATCTAGTATCGTACACACTAGTAATTGAAAATATGTCTTGGAATAACTTTTCTAGCACACATAGAATTGCTAGTGACTTTTGGCAGTTTATTATTAATAATTACACCAAAAATAATTCTGATGTCCATTTTGACCGGACTGAAATACCTATACATATAATTATGTATACTAAAAAAGTGATCTTTTGTTAATATAATATCTAAGTTATTATTATTTTAACTTACAAAATACTTACATTTAACACACCTACTTAGATTTTTTTTTTAATATGATTAATTTAATTAGGTAAGAAGATAGTTTAAGACCCTGAAAAAAACATAGGATAGGTTTTATTCCGGATTTCATACTTTAACAGGGCGCAAAGATGCTTGGAGCTTTTTGCTAAATATCTTAAAAACCGTAAAGGTTATGAAAAATCCAAAAAGATATTGGAGAGGTACTAAATAAGTACTAAATATTTTAATTCATCAGAACTTCCAGAAAAGCATAAAAGTTTGTATGGGGAATAAAAAAATGCTTATTCCAAGCAGACGGAGTCACACGCACAAACTTGTGAAAGGCGAATATTTAGTACCAAAAAGGTACTAAATATTGACCAGAAAATAATTTAAGAAAAACTTTGCGTTTAGATGTGAAACGTTTTTTTAAAAACGTCAAGATGGCGGGACCAAGGTTTTTGCTAAATATCTTTAAAACCGTAAAAGTTATAAAAATTCTAAAAAGATATTTAAGAGGTACTAAATAGGTACTAAATATTTTAATTCATCAGAACTTCCAGAAAGCAGCGGATCAATTTGGTCCCGCCATCTTGACGTCAAGATGGCGGGACCAAGGTTTTTGCTGTGCCGCAGCTTTTCTGTTGAGGTACTAATTTTTTGATCGGAGGTACTAAATAGTACTAAATAGGTACTAAATATTGGTATATGTTTCATGCAAATCCAAGACTTGGTCCCGCCATCTTGACGCTCGTCGTTCTTCTCACCCTATTCGACCACTCAAAATTACAATCATCCACACCGGCGTCATAAACATTTTGTTTGGCTGACAAGTTCAAAATTAAGATGGTACATCTCTACCTCGCATCGATTCACTTGAAATGAATAATACAACAAATTGAACCCTAACACAAGTTGATAGTAATTTGTTCACGGTACAGCCCTAGGGGTATAAGAGGCAATCATAGCTCCAAGTAAGTTCGGCTGATTGCACATCTCTATCGGGAATCGGGACTTAGGATATGTTGGCAGCAACTGGTTTATTATGACGTGTTAGTGAGGAAAACCTTCGGAGTTTGATATTTTTCTTTAGAAGTTTAGAGATGTGGCATTTGGAGAAGCGTGTGCTGTGTCATGTTGTAGTCTGAGTCGACATCGTCAGAATCAGTTGTTCTTCCATATGCAGAGACGCGGACCTGCCCCGCTTGCATATTTTCAACCCAGTAAGGGTTTTTTGAATTTGATCTCGCGAGAGATCATTCTATCATTATTACTGTTTATTCCTGATTCCATGACAATAAATATACCTACCTACCTAATCGGCGCGTGTTTCTAATCGATACAATCACGGTGCTGTCGTATCAATGCCCAAGAGATTCTGTAGGCTTAACCAAGCACCAATTGCTTAGTGGATAACGCTGTAACGCTAAAAAATGTACTGCGATGACAGTCATTGTCGTTCGTTTTATCCCAGTAGGTACATTTTTTAGAGTTAGCCACAAGCTATTGACGCTAGTTTAACTTATAAAAATGTTATGTTTTAAAACTTCTATAGGTAGACAAACACACGGTTCAAACCTCCTAGACATAATATATTTAAAGTCTAAAGTCCTACGTCGAAAGGCAAATTATAGAGGTATAAGTTACTGCTACTACCATAAACAAAAGGAATATGATTACCATAGAATGCATGACGGCGTCCAAGCAACTCTATGGAACGAAACCGTGCAATTTGCTGCACTAGTGATTTGCCTCGGCTTCTAACTTGACGAGCAGCATAAAATGCTTAAGAGTTAAGAGCACCGTTAACATTAACAAAACTTAGTTTGCTCAAGATATACTCGTACCTAGATTATTTTATACTTAATAGGCCTATGTTTGACCTCATCCCACCTGATGGAAAGTAAAAATGCGGTCTACGATGGATCACGTAAGTTGCCTAGAAAAGTCGTGCCTTCAAGATACCCAAGTTGTTTTTATTATATTGAGCATGTGCTGTTACATTGCTGAGCAAAGCTCAAGACAAGTCTCTTCACATGATATTATCGCGATCAAGCGCCGTCTCTTGGTAGGTCTCTTTGTGCCTTACTAAGTCCTATAGTTCCCGAGTAACTTTAAATATGAACCCAATTCGCTTTTATCCAATCACTTAATTCCTTCAATTTTTTCATTGAAACAAACAATCGAAACCCAATCTTTCTAGGAGTATCCATGGGGTGACCACCCAGCGTGAAGCGCGCAAG
Organism: Hemithea aestivaria; assembly: GCA_947507615.1. Taxonomy (NCBI): domain Eukaryota; kingdom Metazoa; phylum Arthropoda; class Insecta; order Lepidoptera; family Geometridae; genus Hemithea; species Hemithea aestivaria. Next base: position 16,301,867 of record OX382331.1, read on the forward strand.
GCTGTGAGCATAACAAATAGAGGGCTATAACAGAGGGCCAATTTCCAATTAAAATCTCGGCAGGTGGCTCGCTAGAGGGCACTACTTCAATGGATAGTAATAGGTACAATCACGGAATAGATATGATAGGAACGGTTTGTCCACATTATCCACATAAAACTAAAAATCTAAATATTGTACAACAATGTTAGAAGAATTATTTTTGAACCAATATTAAGAAATGTGGTTCAATAAAGTTTTATATGTAGGTCTTCTTCTTACTCATACAATCTTGTCAGAGTGGTCGTGTTTGCTCTGATGCTCGGTCTTCTGCTTGAATTTTCCCGAAGGATTTAGCGATGTGACGCCATTTTTGTCTGTTAATGGCGTTGCGAGAGCACTGGGCCATGGATGCCTCTGTAGCCTTCTTGACGAGGTCAGTCCAGCGAGTTGGAGAACAACCTCGGGCTCTCTTCCCTTCAATTGGACCCTGCACAACTAGTCCATAGAGTGCTCTTTCCTAAAGATGTGACTAAAGAATTGTAGTATTTATGTAGGTAGGTAGTCGTATTTTCACTGATTTCTCTAAGACACTTGAACCAATTAAAATATTAGATTAGGCTACAGCTACTTATGAGTTATGAGCTGCCGGAGAGTCGCGACAACATAGATATGTTGCGGCAATTTCGTCGAGGTTCGTCGTCGCCCATTGTGGAGCGGTCTTAGCTTAGCATACAAAAACCCAATGATGGCCGATCTATTGTTTAAATAACTTTTAACTCGTGGGCTCGTGGGTACGCCAGACCAAGGTCCGCGTCGACGGGTTGAAAGAGAAATGATCCTGTAATAATGTTGTCAAAGGTAACTAATTAGATGTGTGTTATTAATGATTTTTGAATTTGAAATAAGGCGATGTCTCTATTTTTATTTGCTTCTAAAAATAATGTTATTACAAACCAAAAACTAATATTATTGGACCTACGTAGGCTTCAATCTACATCTGATTTTCATTTGTTTTTTTTTTTATAATGCCCGCCTGGCGACATGGTTTTGTCCAGTTTGCCCAACAGTGGGACGATAACAGCTGATAATGAGGATATTTGATCCATTAATAAATTATCGCAAAAAAGGAGCAACATTTCTATTATTATACTTCTAATTTATGTTACCTATTGCTTGTAATAAACCCATTAGTAATATTCGGACACACGCGGCGACACACCTTTCCTAATTAATAGCTTTAATTATAATTGTAGTTTGATTTATTTCATAAAAACTCATTTCCAAGCGACAACACTTAATGTAAAAATTAATGTGTTTCTATTATTGAACTTTTTGAGTGGGGGAAAAAAATATTTGGACTGGAATCATGAATCAAAATGGTTTATTGAGTGTACAAATATTTACAGAAGGTAATTAGCGCATGCTAATACGCTGTTTGCGTGTAAAAAATATTGGGATTGGATAGTATTTTTGGGTAAATCCTGAGATCGGGCGTATTTAAGTGATTTCCGTGGCAGATTTTAAATCAAAGTATTATTACATTTTACATGTAAAACATCAAATTTCCCATAATTATAAGCACATTAATCAAATAGGCATCATTATAACTTGTTTTGTTCAGAAGATATTTAAATTTAAATTTTTGGTGCCACGGGAATCAATAAAGTGTGGCATGGGAATCAAAATTAAAACTATTTTGTTTGAATTCTATGTTATTATTTAAATATTGACCTCTACATACTAATTATATAAAATAGAAATGATTAAAAACGGTGATCCAAACAGATAAACACCAAACATAAAGTATTAAAAAGGTCTATATTGGCTCTCTATATAATAATCATGTAAACTAAATAAAATCAACGTATTGCAGTCTTAAACAATGTAAAAATATTGAATATATAGTCCTAGAATATGAGATTAAGTTCTCAGTGACAGTCACTGACAGGATTCACTCCAGAAGCTGTCATCAGATTGTACATTTATCATTAGTTAGGTTAATCTGGACTGAAAGTTGCAGTCAGCCCATAGTTTCGTTTTATTTTTTCATCATACATCATCTCAGCCATAAGACGTCTACTGCTGAACATAAACCTCCCCTTTAGACCTCCATATATAACACCGGTGTTGGAAGCGACCTGCTTCAAGCGTCTTTCAGCGACCTAAATAAGGTCGTCTGCCAAACTTGTGGGTAGACGTTCTACGCTGCGTTTGCTTGCCTGTAGTAGCCACTTGAACACTTTATGACCCCATCAGCCATTCGCTCTACGTGCTATGTGGCCTGCCCATTACCACTTCAGCTTCCTGATCCGCGGAGATATGTCAGTGACTTTGGTTCATCTCCTCATTCCTGATTCGATCACGTAGAGAAACCCCGAGTATAGCCCTCTCCATAGCTCGCTGAGCGACTTTTTAATGTGGGGATATAATGGTGCCGCATAAGCCAGAGCGGCTGTCTACTATAGTACAATATAAAAAAATCTGATGTATACAATATAAAAAAATATCTGAAATAATGAAATATACAAATGTAAACTGTCAAAATCACTTCCATACCTGCGGCTTCGCTGTAGTTGGGTAAAAAGTGAAAGAATGCGCAAGAAAACTCGGGGGAAAATTGATCACCGTGGTAAAATGCCATGAGAATCAATGCCATGGAAATCAAAATTGTATAGTTTTTTGTCAATATTTTTAAATACCATAATTATAGACCAAAATTAATAAAATATATGATAAACAATACCCTTTTCCTAACTGCACAACCTAGTCAAAAAACCGTAATGGATAAAAAAATATTTTTAAACATGGAAAAGGTAATCAATGATCTAGTGAACCAAAACCACGGTAATCAATTTCTCACCTTCGTAAATCCAGTTTATAACAACGAGAGGAGGAGCCTCTCTTCACTATGTTTAGAGCGCAATCGAAGTTGGCCAATAGCGTGCGTACAAGCTTCTAAGTATTGTGGTTTGTGAAATGTGGGTAGTTATGTCGCGCGCCATGGGAATCACTTTTTGTCCGGGGACAAACCTAAATTTGTTATTTTTTCTAAAACTACGCTGAGTATAGCCTTCGCGTATTTTTTTGATCATATAACAGTTCACCCTTTACAGCTTTGATCACAGGAATTAATTAAATTCCTTTTATAAATTAGTGTAAAAAATATATTTTGTTCCGAAAATGTGTAAGGGACAGCCCACGGTAATCAAATTTCAGGGCTTTTACATTTTTTTTGAGATACTTGCAGCTAAATATAACCTGATGTCTATCATGCATTAAGTAGATTGAACCTTAAACTAACAGGAAAAAAATACCTTTGGGTAGAATTTTTATGTTACGGGTAGTTTATTCCCCCAGACACGTAAAATTTTGACTCTCAGGAATCACCCTTTTATGAATTGTAATTATGATTATTTTAAGAATTAACATAATTGCCATAAATTTTGTTTTACAGTAGAGCTGACCAAGCATGCTGTTCAATGACCATTGCTTCACCATACTGTACCATGTTTGTAACAAATAAATGAATTAATATGTATTATAAAAGGACTAACTAGCCCACTAATCTATAGGGTAACTAACGCCTGAACCGACTTGGATATTATTATTTTTTTTCGAAATGGGTTCACTTCACTGGTAGTGCCATTAAAATGTATTCTAAATTAGTCGCGCGGTTTTAAAGTTATAAATAAAAAATAGGCCAAGCGCTATTCAGGCTACGGCCAATATACACAGGCTTCCGTAGTATCTACTGGCAATTCATAACGATATCTTTAAAACTAATAAAGCTATTTTAACCGCTATAGTTTTCCTGGAAAGTTCATGGTTGAAACTATATAACACAACACAACACACAACAACAACATACACAACCACAATACATTACAACACAACAACAACACACAACACAAGTGAAATAAGTGTTACAATTGTAACACTTATTTCTGTGTAATCTTAGTTCTAAGCTATATTATTGTATTTGTGTGAACAATAAAGAGTTTTCTATTCTATTCTATATTCGTGATTTTTTTCAGTGTTTGAAAGCCAGTAGTTTAGATTTTAGAAGAGGGGAGGGGAAGAAAAAAAAAAAGTTTTAAACTTGAATATCTTTTAAACGGTGAAAATTAATTAATGTTGAATTACGTTTTGCCCGTTCTCTTACACTTAGGTACTTTTGTCCTTATCTCTACAAAATTACAGCTTTCTAGGACTTATAATAATTTATCCGTAAAGCCGCGGACGAACAGATGGACAAAGCGAAACTCTAAGGCTTCCTTGTTGACAACGGAAGCCTAAAAAGTGCGTCTCGTCCTAGTTTATTGAACAATTTTGTTTTTTAATTGTCTTATTTTTATTATATTACTTTCTTTACGAACACATAAGATAACCAGCGCTGCGCAGTGGTTTCTCCCTGTGCCGCACAAAGTTGAGTCTATCCCATTTGACAATAGAATTGTTAAAATTGTATACCTACTTGTTTCGTGTGTATCTTTTCTGTTCTTTTACTGTCAATAAATTACTTTTCTTTTTTTATTTATAAGAATTTATTATAATAAATGTATACTTTTTTCGGGTGTATCTTTTCTGTTTTTTTATTGTCAATAAATTGCTTTTATTTTTTTTATTTTTAATAATTTATTATAATGAATGCCACATCATTTCCATTAGGTCATTGAGCTCGGTTCACGCACGTTCCAATTCACTCGTTATCAGGTTATCAGTGATAAGGGGCGCTTAGATAACGCCTGGACCCAGTCTTTGAACCTGACATGTGTCTGATGGATCTAATGTAAATATACTTAGTTTACTATCTACTTGTTTGGTTTTGTTAGCTAGTCACAGCTAGTGTCCCATAAAATAAAAGAATTTTAGAAAACTAGATAATGTAATTGTAATTTTTTTTTATGTAATAGCAAACAAGTAGATTGCCCACCTGATGGTAAGTGGCTACCGTCGCCTATTATGGATACCTGCAATACCAGGGGTACCGCTGGTACGTTGCCTACCTTTCAAGACTCTGTTCACTTGCCTTTTGAAGAGTCCCATGTTGAAGCTCAACGGAAATATCGCGGGCCGAAGCTCATACCAAGCTCATAGATCTCAAATAGGTTATTTCTGAAAGCAGATCTTGGAATATACATACCTAATATAAGAAATAATTATAAAATGGGATTTATTTCTCCGCTAACAGAGGCTTAAACAAGGGGAATCGCTTGTGGCGCTAACGCTAATTAAAATACATTTTTATTGTCTTGTCTAGGGCCCCAGTTTTATAAAGGTAGGCTAAAACCCTACTTTTAAAATATACATATATATTTACTTATTCTCATTGCATGTTTTAGCCGGGGGTAGACTCCCTTTTCAGAAGGACGACTTGGTAGGTACCCCAACCGTGCCAGTTATTCTACCGCCTAAGCAGTGATGTGCATACATTACTGTACTTTGGTAGAAAGGCACTGTAGCTAGTGAAATTACTGAGCTGAAAAATCCTGGAAAGCACTGTAATAATTATGGGCAGCGTTATCTCTAACCATCGGGGGAGCGTCTTACTCGTCTTCTTACATGGTTGCAAAACAAAATGTCTTTTATCACGACATCTTTCCCCAATGTTCTGGGTCTGCGCTCAGTTTACCACAAGCATATTTTTACCCAAATTGATCACGTTGCGTTCTTTACAACTTACAAAATGCGTTGCAGCAACTCGATACTCGCCTAATTTGTTCGTATGACTTGCATTTTACTTTTTGCTGCGAGCGCATTAGCTGATTCAGGAGCAACCCGTTAACATGCTTTGAGATGCTAATGTTATTGAACTTTTACATGGAAATTACGAATAAGCATATTAAGTAGATATATGCAGTATGCAGTTACATTATAGCCAACCTAAGCATTTAAACGATAAGACAATCTGTCTGTAATCAAATCTTGGAAGTTTAATTTGATCCACTTCCCGATTTTGGATTGAGCTGAAATTTGGCATGCATGTATAAATCGGATGTCAATGCAATATTATTATGACATGGAGCTGATCTGAAGAACAGGTTACCCTATTTACAGTGTCATAGTCAACTACAGGGCCTGCAACATGACCTAACGACTGCCTCCTCACTGCCCACAGTTTTACGTGCCTTCCGAAACACTACCCTACCCTACCTTAGGTATTCCAAGATTCTAGCAAAACTCAGTAAAATTTTAACAGCTTGGTAGAACACCTACCCGACAATAGTCCGTGCTGAATATTCAAATCCGTCAGATTTGAATTGTAAATGGACGTCTTTGACAAAGACCTCGCCGAGTCTCATTTCCCATTCGTTCTGCTTAACAATGTTCTTAGAACACCGGTTAACTTAAATTGTTAGTTTTGACAAGCATTAAATTGTTACTGCTACCCTCATTTCTAAACATCGAAAAAAATAACATAATATGCGTAGGTACCTATACCTACCTACATTCTTTTTTTTTTATTCAACTACCAACCAAGTTGTGTTTAAAATGACACTAGAATCGAAAACCGGAAGTAGTACTGTAGTACATGAAATTTAAAATTTCCTTGTGTAGGTCCGGCGTCAGGTAAAAATACTTATAGTAAATCTGTACGTAAACCACTGACAAAATTCATTAAATTGCTATCTACGGCTACCATTATTTTTTAACAACTACCAGCTAAATTAATAGAAAGAAACAAAGAACGAAAAATTGAAACTGAAAACCTAAATTGCATAATATAAAATAATTAAGGTTTGTAAAGAAAAGGGGAAATTTTGTTTCACAATTATTCCTGAAAAATCAAAAACATCTTGCAACAACTACAAAAATCTGCATTATCCACACCATAACAAAACTTAAATCCAGGAAGTCGGAAAACCATAATAAACAAAACCTACCTTTTAGGCTTCCACCGCTTCATGAAAACACCGAACATTTTGCTCTCAATATTACTAAATACACTACACAACACTACACTACACTGAACTACGTCCACTTATCACTACACAAAATGTCATTGACTTCGAATTTCGAATCACATAAATAATTGCACAAAGATAACTCCCGAAACGAGTGACCTAGACACAGTGACAGTAGTAACTGAACTGGCCTACATTGGGGCGAAGTCTTCCAATCGATAATATTCTATATCTATACGTACGGTTACGCAATCGCTCTCACGCTCCGAATTCGAAAATTCGTATTGTCATTCTTTGTTGCATTCGGACGTGGACACTGCTCCGATGTCAAAATGCGACTGGCAGCAAAGAGAATAGAATAAAGAATAAACTTGTGACAGTTTTTCTTTTTTCTTTACATACATTTCAGCCAGTATGTTTTTCAGCATATGGATTCTGTGTAAGGCAACGCGAGTTCGTAGCAAAATGTTAGCGATTTGAACATTATTAAAAAACATGTTGCAAAAAGTATTTATGAATTTATTTTGAAAAACGCCTCTACAAAAAGGTTCAAAAATAATAAGTTGCATTTGATGTTATACTAGAACGGTGGTATTTATAAGTTTTTTTTCAAAATTTTGTTCAAATTTGACAGTAAGTGAGTCGCTTTGACATGAATTTCAACGTAAATCATCCCAATTTTTTTTTCAAGTGTTTCAATAAATGTCAAGAACATCGCGGTCGTTTGGTGTAGCCTGGTAATATCATTTGCCACTTCGTCAATTTTTTAATGTATGTCAAATGCTTAGGTAAATAAATTGTTGCTAAATTCATGTTGTCACAGTCTTTGCAAATATTATGTCACGAGATTTAGTAATATTTTAATGTTAGTTGTTAGGTTACATATAGTTAAGACTTATGTAGGTACGCTACTTAAGTCTTAACATTATGGTATACTATAGAGTAACAAAAACCGAACAAGACAAAAAAATATTCTTTTACGATTAAATAACAAGATCAAAAAGGAAGCGAATATTGTTGTTGCTTGACAGCAAGTAAGACAAGTCTTTTTTTTACAAGCTTTTATTTACTTTCACTTTTACAAGCTTTTATTACAAGCTTTATATTACTTTCACCTGTCTGTTGTCTGTCTGTCTGTCTGTCTGTAATCAAATCTTACAAGTTAAATTTTACCCACTACCCGATATCCGATTGAGCTGAAATTTTGCATGCATGCATAAATCGGATGACAATGCAATATTATTATGACATGGAGCTGATCTGATGATGGAGCGGGAAGGTGGCTATAGGAACTCCGTAATTAAACGACGTAACCCCATCGAGTTTGGGCTGATTTGATTCGTCTTGACGAGTACTTTATGGTAATAATAATAAAAGCTTGTTTTTAAAAAGTTTTTTTTAAATTTCACTTGTTTTATTTTGACAAATAATTCAAAATTGGTCACGCGTTTTTTGGAATTTCAATTTATCTACTTACTTATAACTGCTTATAAATATATGCTAGATTGAGATGGTTGTTACCTATGTAAGCTGTTTACTATTATTTATAGTAGGCACTTACAATATTAATTTTATATAGGATGCATATATAGTAATGTTATGATTAGTGATGTTAGAATGCTAAATAGTAATGTTATAAAATTGTAAATTTCTCTACAATAATAATAAAATTAAATGACCATTGACCATCTTGGAAGAATCTAGTTTGACCACTTACATTTTAATTTAATATTCTCTGTTAAAAGCTTGTGATACTCGAGTTTTTATTACATTATTTCATACGTTTCATAGGTAGGTAGGTACACTTAATTAAAAACCATTTTTTTGACCCAGCGATTTTTTGTTTGCGTTTTCAGCCAATGTAAAAGTACCATTTTTTCAAAATAAGAAATTGCTTAACCCCTTGATCCTGGAAACACTTCCTGCTCAAATAAAAATTGACATCTATTATTTCTAGCTTCTTTAAAATAAGGATCAAATTCGCATGCGCGGGTGCGGCCCGATCAAGCCGCTCGGGGACACACGGGTTAAACACAAATAAAACTTATCGTTTACTATGCAAAAGTTAAACAACGACATCAGTCATCGTTATTCAAAAAATAATAATTCGTTCCATTTTCAAAGGCATTGTTTCAAAGTTAACGACCTGCAAGTGTCACACGCGAAACGAGGAACATAAATACACCTGTACACACACGCTCTAAAATTTAAATACTTTGAATAATTATTAACAATACTTACACTAAGTATTTTATTATGTACTTACTAAATAAACATAACCACGTATTTTTTTTTTTTTTCAATGGAAAATATCTATGTACCTATTCGCGTGAATTCCCTCATAAGTTAATTATCACAATGTAAAATATGAAAAAATAAAGGCATTTTTTTAACAATTTCGAAAGAATCAATAAGATTGAAAGAGCTTTGGGATGCGAAAATATTTTTCGACCATTGTTAATAAGCATCGGTGGTTCAGTGGTAGAATGCTCGCCTGCCACGCGGGCGGCCCGGGTTCGATTCCCGGCCGATGCATCTGTTTTGCACTTTATATTTTGTTTTTTTTTTGCTATAACGTTATGTGATGACTATAATACATTTATAATTTTTATAACACGATTTTTTTTAATAACCCACTAAGCCAAGTTTTGTCTTTTACAAAAGGCTAGCCTACAATAACATACCTACTTGTCCTTATCTTTAAGTCAGATTGTTTTACCCAGTAAACAAGTTTAGATTCCCTTGTGAATTGTTACCCGCCACCCCTCGTACAAGGGTTGTTACTTGTTACGACCTTGAACTTGGATTAAATGGGGGACGATTTGAACTTCAAATTATTCAATGTTACCAACCCTAACAACGCTAGGGCCCGATTACATAAATAAAAGTAACGTTAAATGAAGTCACAATTACCGATTACTGATATGATCTGATAATACCTCTACTTTGTATTGAAAGATAAATAAGTAATTAGAAAAAATTAAACAAACATAATAAATGAACTTTAAAATAAATATTCTCTTTTTCCATAAAATACCTCTTCTTTGAAAGAGTTCGCTATCAGTGATAAGACCGCCAATTGAACAGTTAGAATAGAAACTATAATTTAATTTTAAGTTTTTCTGTACAAAATTTTATTATTGTGGTGATTTAATAATGATATTTTAAACAATCAATCATCATTTTATTTATATCTAGTTTAGAAAAAAACTTTCCTGAACATCATTTTTTTAATAAATGATTTTTTTAAAATAATCTACTTGATTGACAAAAAAAAATTGCGCAACATCCTCATTATAGGTTTACAACTTCTTCTATAGAACCCACAACTCTGGATCTGTTTTGGTGAAAACTTTCATAAGAAGACGACGAAGGATCAGGTAAAGGTTCCGGTTCTGGACCTTTTAGAGGTTGATGTTCCAAAACCTCATCAAGAATCGACTCTATTTCCTCTAACTCGTCCAGCTCGTAAGCGTCAAGTTTTTCCACCCATCCGTCGGAGACACAGGTTTTGACGCATGTTTCTTCGTCGTCGAATTTGTTGAGAGTTTCACATCCATACCAGCGTCCTTTGACGCAGTTTTCGTCTTTGTAAGTGTATACTTCTTGAGGGTCTTTGCCGCAGTCTGCTTGGTTCAGAGTTGCTTGACATGTGTCTGAAAGAAATGGAACTTAGACAGAATAGGATATTACCCAGCATAATGTTGAGTCGGGACTCGGGACCGATTTGTGGCACACACTTATCTATTGTTTTTATTTATTGTGTTTTTTTTATATTTTACCTATTTGTGTGTAACAAATAACTATTTTCTTTCTTTCTTTCATACCTATACCTACTTACAGACTATAACAATAACAAATCACGGCGTAAGCAGGCAGGCTAAAACCTTGGAGGGATAAATCCCTGCCTGGCTTCACTGAACATCATGCCGAAACACGGGCACCGCGGCACGGTATTGGCCATAGGCGGATTTAGGGGGGGGGGGGGGGCAGGGGGCCAAGACCCCCCCCCAGAAGCATTGTAGAGGTACGAATTTTGCATATATTTCATGGTCAAGATTATAATTTTTTTCTCGGCGCTCGCAGCAAGCTGCTCTCGCACTTATAATTAAGGATATTTGAACTTTCTAACTGTTCAGAGCGAGCTAAACACACACTTTTCGTAGTAAAAATTATAATATTTTTGCCCGTCTGCACCTTGGCCAAAGGACCAAATCCTGGATCCGCCAGTGGTCTTGGCGACACGGTTCTGTTTAGTGGATGGTAACTAGCCACAGCCAAATCCTACCACCTGTATTATAGCGAATAGAAAAACCGCACATAACTAATTAGGTATAGTCATTGGCGCTCGGTCATTCGAACTCGGTGATCCAGCAAAAAGCAGTTTTTGAAAAAAGAGGATAAAGTTTCTTTATCTTACTAATATTATAAACGTGAAAATTTGTAAAAATGTATCGATGTCTGGATGTATGCTTGCTACTCTTTCACGCCCAAACGGGTGGACCGATTGAGCTGAAATTTGGTATAGATATAGCTTAGACCTTGGAATAACACATAGGCTACAGTACAGCGGGTAAAACCACTGGGAGCAGCTAGTATTTTAATATAAGTGTACATACTTACCAATCACCCCAGATCTCTCTCTCCAAAGCTTCCCAACGCAGAGATTAGAGCAAGCGAATTCATCATCAAACTTATTTAGCGTAGGACATCCTCGCCACATCTTGGTTTCGCATCTGGACCCTTTCTGGTAGTAGTAGAACACTTGTTTGGGAGGCTGCTTGCAATCACGGTCGTCGAATTTCTCGAAACATATGTCATGGGGCACTGAGAATTTAAATTTAAAACTATAGGGTTTCTTGAAAGGGATTTACCGGGACCACCGTGAATATGTAAAGAAAAAGAAAGAAAGAAAGATAATGTCATGTTGTGGTAATGTGTGTGTGTGGTGTGTGTGTGTGTGTTTATGTCTGTAAATCCTATCCATTCATTGTTGTCTGGAAGAAATTGCGTCAAAATTCTGGGAGAAAAGTTCGCTAAAAAGTGATCGGACTTTTCTCTCTCCTTGTAATGTATTTATTTATTTTATCTATTTACCGGGGTTGACTTCCTTTGCAGAAGGCTGACTAGGCGGGTACCCTGACAGTGCCAGTTATTCTATCGCCTGAGCAGTGCTGTGCAATATTACTGTGCTTCACTAGGAGGGCACTGTAGCTAGTGAAATTACTGAACTGAAGAGAGCTTCAACATGGGACTCTTCAAAAGGCAAGTGAACAGAGCCTTGAAAGGTAGGCAACGTACAAGCGGTAGCCCTGGTATTGCAGGTATCCTGTATTGTTTATGGGCAGCGTTATCCCTTACTGTCAGGAGTCAGGAGAGCGTCTTACTCTAATTTCTTGGCATAAAAAACTGAAAACTATTTCAACATCATCAATCTATGTTCGTCCACTATTGTCTAAAATTTTAGGTTAGGATGGTATGTTGTTAATTTGGAATACCATTAATAATTTAATGTTATTTTAGTTTTTTTTTTCAAAAGATTGATTACCTACATAACTAAAGATTAGAAAGCTATTACAGATAAGAAATCTATTAGTTTGTAAGAAAAAGTGTTAGCTATTGTTAAAGAAAAAAATTGAATATAATTTGGAATACTATATTCCAAATTACCTGCACTCCGTGTCAAATGACGTTTTTGGAGATTTTTTGTTTGACTACCATTTTGATAAGGTTTTTTGTTTTTGTTATAGTTGATTATTTTTATTATTAAAGTTAAATAATTTGTCAACAATTTAACGTATTTTTTATTGAGCTATCCCGTTTCTCTTTAATTTTATTCTCAAAAAACAAACTAGTATTCCAAATATGCTGCAGTCTATTATATCCGTTATCCTAACCAACATAACACAAGGATTAACTTAGTATGTACCTATAGTATGTATTTACAAAAGAAAAGTATATAAGTATTAGATCCGTTATCCTAATCACCATAATACAAGCATTAAGTTGCCTAGTATGGGGTTAGGAGGCGCTGTGTGAATTGTCAAAAAAGAAAAAAAAAATTAAGTTGCTTAGCTTGGGGTTAGGTGGCGCTGTGTGAAATGTCCTGAAATATTTATTTATTTAATGATAATGATTGATCTATAAATCTGCAGAGCGTCTCTCGAACTATCATCATCATCATCACCCCATGTTCGTCCACTTCTGGACTCAGGCCTCCCATGGCACGCCACTCAACTCGGTCCTCCGTCATGGAACTTGCCATGATGGGTTTTGCCCATAATAAACTATAGTTAATCAACCTTCTTAAATTTTAAAACACTTGCAGTATTCTTGCAGGCAAGTATTCTTGCTTAACAAGGAATGGTGATCATATTCCTCGCACTTGGTAAGTAGGTACATTTTAAATATATAAAAGGAAAGAGTGAGTGACTGACTGACTGATCTATCAACGCACAGGCTAAACCACTGGACGGATTGGGTTGAAATTTGGAATACAGATAGGTTTTATGTCGTAGACCTCCGCTAAGAGAGGATTTTGCCACGTGGGCAAAGCCGTGAGCGTAAGCTAGTATTATATAATATCACAAGTTACACCCCCCCCTCCCCATTAGATTCCTCCCTTATAGTGAGATTCCCGTGTATATTATTATAAGTACTTACTCGTATATTATAAGAAAGTCTCATGGGTACCACATGCAGCGAAACAACACCTTACCATCCAAGGTTCACGTTATCGGTCGCCTATTCATAGATGAGACCTATCTTATCATTATCATAGTAACATGGATGGTACCGATTTATAATAGGTACCATATCACCTAAAAATGTACTCATTTAACAAATAAACTCTGATGTAACTCTTCCTATAAAATCTTGGCGACCTGGAACTGCAACATATAGGTTGGCCACACAACAATAAATTGTGATTTGACTCTAACAGTGTAAGTAGGGTAACCTGTTCTGCTGGAGTATAAACCCCAATTATTATTATTTTTATTATTTTCTCTATTCAGTCCGACCCTTAATGTTGAGGATCGTGACTCCTTTATGTTGCTTTCTCCAAACTATTTTCTTCCACTGGGCCCGATCTTTAGCAGCGTGGAGAGCTTCGTTAACATAAATTTCCAGCTGTTGCGTGACCTGGTTTAGGACTTCTTCCTCTAGGCCTTTTTTAGACATCGAAGTAAGAAGACGAGCAAGACACTCTCCTGATGGTAAGAGATAACGCTGCCCATAATTTGTACAGTGACACCCAGTATTTTACAAAGATAAAATTCTGTATGCACGCGCCAACGCTTGTTACTTGAGTGCCTCTTGCCCTCTACCTTGCCACAGTTAAGTATTAGCGTAATGAAACACAGCGGGCGGATTTGACACTGATTTATTCTTAACTGAAGGTAGCATATACAAAATATAAAACATTTGCAAGTACCCACAAATACCCAACACCTCCTTATCTAAATTACAATATAGGCTTTTTTATTTTAATAAAACAAGTTGACGTAATCAAATGGGCTAAATCTAGGTTCTTATATATAGGAGCACTCTTAAGTATTATATAGCATTATATATAAGTAAGTATGGATATATATCAGTAGTATTAAGTATTACAGTTAAGTAACTTATGATAAAGGCACCATAATCTAAGTAGATATATTTTCTATACATAATAAACATCAGATATGTTTTATGTAGGAAGGTTGCCTACAGAATTTTGTTGCGACGCGGACGCAAGTTCATGTGATGCTTTGTTACCGGAGACGAGCTAGCTATCTCGAACTGTTCATCATCATCATCATCGCGCGATGGTTTATCATTTCGCACAGGCGTCACACTGTCAGTGTTGCTCAGCGTCACAACAGGACTAGCAGGCACATTAATGCTCACATTATTGTCCGGAATAACATTAGAAGTACGAGACAATGAAAACCGGTTTCTTGGTACATGTATTTGGTCAATGTGCCTTTTTACGGTAGAATTTGACAGACTTACAGAAAACGACGCGGGTCCTACCTGATCCTTAATCCGTCCTTCCACCCATTTATCGTTATTGTTAGTATAATCGCGAACATAAACCTTGTCACCCGGGTGCGCGTGTCGCGGCGTGCCTCCCGTGCGCTCCACCTGTTGTTGTTGTTTGTGGGCGACGCGGCTCTCGGCGTTCGGCCGCAGCACGTCCAGTCGCCCGCGCAGGCGACGTCCTAACAGCGCCACCGCCGGAGCAACCCCGGTGGTAGCATGCTCACAATTCCTATACTGGAAAAGCATTTTGCTCACGGCCTGCAATACGTCCTTCCCTTCTGCGTGAGCCTTTTTAATACAATTTTTAACAGTTTTAACTGCGTTTTCCGCGGCGCCGTTGCCTTTAGGCCTGTACGGGCTGGTGGGCAAATGTACTATCGCGTTCCTATCGAAATAAATTTTTAGTTCCTGTGAGGAAAACGGCGGCCCGTTATCGGTAACTATCTGTAAAGGCAAACCGAAGCGAGCAAATAAATCTCTAAGACGTTCAATTACCATTTTTGCCGTGGTGCTATTCATGGGAAAAACCTCAATCCACTTACTATGCGCATCGACTACGATCAGATAATGTTTACCTTTGTATTCGGCAAAATCGGCATGCAAGCGCTGCCAGGGGCGAGAGGGGAACTGCCACGGAGTGAGCGGCGCGTGCGGCGGCGCGTCGCGCTGCTGCCTGCAAGCCTCGCAGGCCCGGCACACCTGCTCGATCTCCGCGTCTAACCCCGGCCAGTATACATAACTACGAGCTATACTTTTCATTTTTACAACGCCTAAATGCCCCTCGTGCAACTCGCGCAATACATATTGTCTAAATTTCGGCGGAACTACTATGCGATAATTAAACACGATGCATCCCTGTTCGACGAATAGATTGTCTTTGCGATTGAAGTAAGCTTTTTCCTGATCGACGTCCGAACTATCTGGCCAACCGAATAATATATTGTTGTGAATGACACGCAATACCGGGTCACTTTCGGTCGCGGAAGCTATGTCTCTATGGTTAATAGGGAACTCGTTCTCTAAAAACATAAGATATGACACGGAGTCATCGCCGAGCGCCGCGCGCGCCTCGTCCGTCTTGCGAGGTAACGGTAAACGCGATAAGCAGTCAGCTGGGCCGTTTTGCGCTGAGCTCACCCATTCCACTCCGAAATCGTACGCCGCCAGGCGCGCCGCATAACGTTGCAGACGACTCGCCGCCGTCTGCGGGATGCCGACTTTATCCCCGAATATGTATGAGAGGGGTTTATGATCGGTGCGAATAATAAAACGTCTCCCGTACAAGTATTGGTGATTTTTAATTACCCCAAAAAAAATCGCAAGAGCCTCCTTATCTAATTGGCTATATGATTTCTCCGCGTCATTCAACGTACGTGACACATAGCAGATCGGTCTCTCGGAACCGTCCGGGTACCTGTGCGCCAGTACCGCGCCCAGACCGTACGCGCTGCTATCTACGCTGAGTACTATCGGCAGGCCCGGGTCATAGTGAGCGAGACACTGGTCACCACTCAATATTTTTTTAATCTTAATAAACGCCTTTTCGCATTCTATACTCCACTTCCATTGCACTTTACCCTTTAACAGATTGTATAGTGGACATAATACCTCACTTAATTTGGGAACGAACTTCCCATAATAGTTAATAAGTCCTAGAAATGACTTAAGTTGGTGAACATCGGTGGGTCGCGGGGCGTCGACTACAGCGTTCACCTTTTTACGATCGGGATGTAACCCGTCTTTATCTATGATATGGCCTAGATAACACACTGCGGGTTTGAAAAATGCACATTTTTCTAATTTAATTCTAAGACCTACATTATGCAAACGCCGTAGTACTTCGCGGACATTTTTAATGTTGTCTTCTTTCGACACGCCACCGATACACGCGTCATCAAAATACACCACAGTCATCGGAATGCCTCTGAGAACCTCTTCCATTAACTTTTGGAACTTCTCTGGTATACTACAAATTCCGTAAGGCGTGCGGACGTATTCGAATGTGCCAACGTGAGTACTGATCGTGGTACAAGGGCGAGACTCGGGTGATAATATTATCTGTTCGTACGCATGAGCCAAATCTATCTTTGTAAATACTTGAGCCCCCCTTAATGATGAATAAAGTTCCTCTATGCGCGGCAGTGGGTACGGGTCGCGCCTTAACTTCGGGTTAATCGTAACTTTATAATCACCGCAAATTCGAATATTTCCGCACTTTTTAACTACCGGTACGATAGGAGTACCGTACTCCGAATCATCGACTTTTATGATCGTTCCTTCACTGACGAGCCTTTCTAACTCTTTTTCTACGGGTCTCTTCAGTGCAATCGGTAAGTTGCGGGCTTTATGAAAAATAGGTTCGCTATCTTTGAGTTTTAACGAAAACATTTTATTACATGTGCCTAAACCGTCGGCGAAAACATCAGGGAACTCTAGCTTTAATGAGGAGATAAGCCGATCGGTTTCATCAGTCGTTACGTGAGAATCTATATTATAACTATCAAGAAACTATCAAGAAGTACGCTACGAGCCAATTACGAGCTGCTGGTTTTGCGATAGCCAGGAGCATAATATCTACAGATGTATGGAGTTCAAGGAATTACCAGTCCCCGAACGCATAGAAGCTGTAGAAGAGAATAACATTTGCAAGAGATGTTTAATGCACGAAGATTCAACAGAATGTTATAGCAAGAAAGGATGTTGGTTCTGTGGCCAGAATGGTCATCATACACGACTACATGATGAGAACCAAGAAAATGAAAAGAAGATGAAGAAGCCAGTACCATTCAAAAGAACAAAAACAAGAGTAGTATCGAACTTGTCAACCAGTAAGAAGGCGGGTCAAGTTACTGCGCTGCTTACAACAGCGTCAGTAAAAGTAAGGGCTGTTGGCGGCACTCAACATATATTAAGAGTCTTGGTGGATCAAGGATCCGAGGCTGCTTTCTGCACAGAGGAAGTAGCTAGACTGTTGGCGTATCCCCGGAAAAGTATTCAAGCAGAAGTCGTCGGCATAACGGGAGAGAAGCCGAGTGTATCAAGATCATCGATAGATGTCACGTTAGAGCCAAGGTTCCCCAGCGATTACAAGCTTCCAGTTACGCTGATGGTTCTACCGAAGCTAAACGACGCGTTGCCGCAAGAAACAGTACCACAAATACATAAGCAATCAAGCCAATTGAGAAACAAGCGAATTGCAGATCCAGAGTATAACAGAAGTGGACCCATCGATATAGTATTGGGAGTCCAAGAATATAGCAAGTTTTTGTTGAATGGATTACTGAAGATGCAAAATGGAATAATCGCCCAAAACACAGAATTTGGGTGGATTTTGTCAGGAACGTGCACTGACAAGACGTCGACTATATGTCAATATACAGCGCCTCAAGTAACGCCCGACCAAAAGAAGAAAAGAAGAAGAAGAACAAAGTTAAACAACGAACAAAATTTCAACAAGAAGACGAACGATACAAGAACTATACATGAACAAACAAACGTCATGAAAACTACGTACACTATAGAACAAACTATTTCTACGTCACCGGAGCGACACCGAATAAGCAAAAAGTACCAAGCCTGTCTACGAGCAAGATCCAAGGGTCTATGCCGAACAATCAGGAACAGGAAGGATAAACAAAAGTCGCCTATTTTTTGGTCGAAAGGTGGCAAGACCATGCAATATAAAAATTGCATCGGTGAATATTTTCACAACGACACACTGAACTCAACAAAATCATGTACTCAGCAAACTATAAAGAAAATATACGATACTACAGAAATTAATCAAACGGCGCCGCATCAGCAGTTGAATCATCGCAGCGGCAGAAACTACAGTACCAGAACTCAACACGGCGGGTCCAACGTAACAAAAGGTCCCGAGCGCAGCCTGCCCAGCAACCAGAGATCCCGAGCAACACCAGCCACAGTCCTGGTCCCGAGAGGCCCCAGAATGTTCAATCCTAGATTGATCATAAACCAGCGACGTGCAGATTCCTTCACGTCACCTTATCTGAGCCTGATAAGGTGCAGATTTCCAAGATAATGGTGAAGCACGTTTTAAACAGACTGCTGCGTCAGTCTTTACACGGACGCACACAACTAACTAAACTGTAAATGTGTACATAGAGATAACTAATATATAAGGTCAAGTTTTATGATAATAAAGTTAGACATCAAATATCATCCACACACCGTGGTTTTGATTCGTCTCACCCAGCACACTGCGACCATTCGCAGTGGCTATGAGAGTAGTACGTACCGTCCTCTCACAGTACGGGCTCCGCTTGACCCACTACAGGGTCGCTCCCGTACAGTACTTGTATTTCGATATTGTTCAGTTTTAAGTGACGTAGCCACGTACGACCTAGCAGCGGCGGCCCGCCGCCCGGTATCACATACAACGGCAGGTCTCGCGCCTCCCGCTTCTCGCCCGCGATTTTATGACTGACTGACACGCTGACGTAACCGATGGGCAAGATCTTGCCGCCCGTATAAGCCTTAAACTTTAAATTACATTTTAACAGCTCACAGTTTTTAAAATATCTTTCATAGAATTGTTCATTAATAGCAGAGATCTTACTACCGGTGTCGATCTCGAATTCAATAGGAATGTCATTAACAGAAACGCTCACCACATACGGTTTATCACCCTCACCGTCCACGACGATGTTAAAGAAGTCGCTGTCCTCACTCTCCGACTCTAATTCGATATAAAACTGGTTTTTACGCTGAACATTGCCACTATTATTGTAACCACCAGACACACGCGCACCTTTACACATTGCCTTTAAGTGGCCCTTGGCCCCGCACTCATCACAATTATAACGCCTATAGCGACACTTGTCCGGAGTGTGCTGCCGACCGCACCTCCAACAACCGTTGTTCCGCGGCTGGGTGTCCCGCGCCGCCGAGGCCGCAGCCGCCGCGCGGGCCGGCGCCGCGCCGATCCTGTGCACGGGCGAGGGCCCCGCGGCGGCCGCGGCCGCTGCGTCCCGCGCGCCCGGCGCCTCGCCGCCCTTGCTGCTCGCCTCCGCGTGCCGCTCGGCAGCCTCCAGCGCCAGCGCCAGCTCCACCGCCCGACGATAATCCAGATCTTTCTCCGCGAACAGACGACTGCGCATCACGTCGCTCGCCAGTCCGGACACGAATTGATCCCTGAGATTTTCTTCGAGTTTCTCGCCGAAGTTGCACGTACTCGCCAAATGCTTTAAGTGTTGCAAGTACTCGTTGAGCTCCTCTCCTGGCTTTTGACGACGTAGACGAAAAATATGCCTCTCTGCGATGTCGGATCGCCTGGGTTCTAAATGTTGTTGGACGAGCGTGACCAATTCACGAAATGTTTTTTCTTCTGGCTTAGCCGGAGCACACAAATCGCACATTAAATCGTAGGTTTGTTCGCCGACGACGGTGATCAACGTGGCGACTTGCAATTCCGATTTTATGTCGTTTAACATGATGAATTGTTTCACACGATCTACGTATTTCGTCCATTTCCGCGAAGACAGATCGAAACTTTCGATTTTACCGTACGGCATGCTAATTATTACGCGAAAACTAATTAATCGTCGCCAGTTAAGTATTAGCGTAATGAAACACAGCGGGCGGATTTGACACTGATTTATTCTTAACTGAAGGTAGCATATACAAAATATAAAACATTTGCAAGTACCCACAAATACCCAACAGCCACAATAAGCCACAATATACATAAATATTTGTTACAATAAGCCTCTCCAGATTGTCACCAAAATCAGGCAGATCAAACTAGATGAGGTAAATTTAATCTATAAATAGTTATGTAGGTACTTAAGCCTAGTTAATTCTCGGTTCAACAATCACAATCACTCGGCTTAAGTAATCGATTAAAATTAAAAGTGACGTGATCGAGAGACAAACACCTTACCTTGAGAATGGAACTACTGGCCGACACAGACTTGCTACATACTGTCAACTTTGCGACTGCAAAGTCGTCGTGTTTTGACGACACAATCGCGGTTTAAAAATCGCGCGATGACTGTATTGTTTTTTTTTTTATGTGATGAAGTAGAAGACGAGCAAGACGCTCTCCTGATGTGAAGAGATAACGGCTGCCCATAATCAGTACAGTGTTACCTAGGATTTCACAATTATGTGTAATTCTAGGAGCACTGTACCAACGCTTCTTACTCAAGAGTCATAAGATGTTAAGATTCTTTAGCCCAGTAATTTCACTAGCTACAGTGCCCTCCTACCGGAGCACAGTAATGTTTGCACATCACTGCTCAGGCGGTAGAATAACTGGCACTGTTGTGCTGTATTTTGACTGTAAAATCACCTCAGCAGAAGATGCATGAGACGAAAGGAGATTCAAGGTTTTATCACCTCAAAAATTCAGGACACTCCTCTCAAGGTCTCGGATAGCATAAGAATTCTGGGTGTTGACATTTCTGCTAATGTTCAGTTCCGTGGTCACATTGCAGGTAAGGCCAAGCTCGCTTCCAAAAAACTTGGAGTGCTCAATAAGGCGAAGCGGTACTTTACGTCGAGACAGAGACTACTTCTTTATCTAGCCCAAGTCAGACCCCACGTAGAGTACTGCTCCCATCTCTGGAATGGAGCACCCAAGTATCAGCTTGACCCTCTTGATGCATTACAGCGTAGAGCTGTCAGAATTGTTAACGACCCCAAGCTTACCGAATACCTAGAACCGCTCAGCTTTCGTAGGGACGTTGGATCCCTCTGCATCTTTTATCGCCTATACAATGGGGAGTGTTCCGATGAATTATTCGACCTAATCCCGGCGTCGCGCTTTTATCACCGCACGAGCCGACACCGCTCTAAAGCCCATCCACACATTATTGATGCTTGGCATTCGCGCACTGTGCGATTTAGTCGCTCCCGTACACCTGCAAAATGTGGAATGAGCTTCCGCCTGCGGTATTTCCGTTGAGCTTCAACATGGGACTCTTCAAAAGGCAAGTGAATAGAGTCTTGAAAGGTAGGCAACGTACCAGCGGTACCCCCGGTATTGCAGGTATCCATAGGCGACGGTGCCACTTACCATCAGGTGGGCGCCGTCTGCTTGTTTGTCACCTATTACATAAAAAAAATATATATATATATATATATATATATATATATATATATATATATATATCGTACTCGCATGTAGAACTTAAATTTTAAGACAGCACTGGTGTCATAGCTATGACACTAGCTTTACACCCAATAGTTTTAAACACAGTAGACAACTTATGTGTTCTCTAGGGATTAAGCATATAAAATACCGTAGTAATACGCGCTTCAACCCCATACATAAATTCTTAAATAATACCTGACAAACCTGCAAAAATATACCCACTAAAACCTCGGGGATTATGAGTGAGATGAGCGCCATGCAGAAGGCGCTGCGGCTTTCGTCTTGGCGCTCATTACCCCCAAGTACACTGAAGCACACGCGAGGAAACTTAGACCCTGGAGTCTTGGAGTAACACATTTCAGCGGGTAAACCAGGCAACTGGGCATTGCTACTTTTGTAGAAATAAACGCTAAGAGCGAGTGTAAAAAGTACCAGTCTGTCTAGCCCTTCAAGAAGTGTTAAAACGGAATAAATATTGACATTACGACATCATGCCAGTAGCGCGTCGCACAAATATTTTGATTTGATTAGGCATGTTTTCTGTGATATGCGTGTACGAGTAAATATGTACGTAACTATGTAGTTTTAACGAAAAGGTGTTAAAGAGAACGTTGTTTTGTAATTCTACGTTGTTTTTGATTTGGTTTTAAATTGTTTGAAGCCTTGTTGGCGTTGTTGTAAATGTTTTCATTGAATATTTTCATTCTACAGCTCTCTAACGCTAACCCAATTTCTTGAGGCTTTATTAACGTTTGAAACAGTTATTATATAAAAATAATAATAATTATAAACATAATGATTGAATCAGTATCATCACCCTTTCTAAGGAGTTCGTCCTATGTAGAATGTTGGTACTCATTCAAGGATCACTTTTCTTAGTTTTTGTTTTTTTTTTGTATCATTTTAGATTATTATCTTTACGTCATTATCGTATTATTTTCAAAAAGTTCATGCGAACGGAAGAATCATTAATCACCTATAAAAGCCCGACAGTAAATTTGAATTTATTTGGATAAATAAATTTGAATTTGTGGTAAATTGACACAAATAAATTATTTTTTTATCACGGTCAAATACTATTTTGTTTTAAAATAGAGGATTAATGGAGTCTAAAATATAAACAGCTACTCTTCTAAATATAATACGAAAGGAAATAGTGTTTGATTGACTGACTGATATTATAGGTACCTGGTACCTATTGTATTACCTGTAACACTAAGTTCAAACCGCTGCGCTGAATGGATTGAGATAAAAAAATAGCTCAAACCGGTACTCTACTTAGCGCTAAAATTTGTGTCAAATTCATATAATTTATTAAGGTTTTTTTTTTTATGTAAAGAAGTAAGAAGACGATCTCCTGATGTTAAGAGATAACGCTACCCATATTCAGTAATATGTGAATCAGTGAATTGTCAGTGAAATTCTAGGTGCACTGCACCAAAGCTTCTTATTCAAGAGTCATAAGAATTTCACTAGCAGTGCCCTCCTACCGAAGCACAGTAATGTTTGCACATCACTGCTCAGGCGGTAGAATAACTGGCACTGTTGGGGTACCCACCTAGACGACCTCCTGCAAAGGAAGTCTACCCCCGATAAAACTTACTAAAATACCTACTTTTGACATTATGTTTTGAGATATTTAAACTCTACATTTGCGCTAAGTAGGGCTGACATAATATTATTAACGGATAAACTCGTGAGCATAAACTAGTTCCAAAATATAACAGTTTATCTAAATATATAGAACGAAAGAGTAACTGATTGACTGACTGATCTATCAACGCACAGCCAAAGCAGCTGAACAGTATCGTATTGTATCGAAATTTGGAACACAGATAGGTATTATGACGTAGAGCTCCTCTAAGAAAGGATTTTGCCACGCAGGCAAAGCCGCGAGCGTAAACTAGTCAGTATAATATGACGAGAATGGTATTCAATTTGAAATAGCGTTAGTATGGCCTCAGCTAAATGTCAACATTGCAGAAACCTTCACAAAAGGCTAACATAACACAAATAGTACCTACTTATACTATATTATTGAGCCTACGCCTACCTATCATATTTTGCTTTACAATATTTTACAATATTGTTAAACTGCGTTAAGTAAGTTAATTAATAACATTTCTGTATGAATTTATTGTAGCTAGTAACTCTAACGCCGCGCCTGTTTTGGTTTAAACATTCAACACAAACTTTTTCAGAAATCATTGTCAAACTTTACTTCTTGATTGCTCCAACAATGTTTTAGGCTTTCCATATCCGAAGGAAAGCACGTACAACAAAACATACCTAATAATATCAATGTTCATCAAAATCGTCGAGATTTTTTTTAATGTTGTGATGTTTGTGTTGTATGTTTGAACCAAAACTCAAAACAGGCGCCGGAGACGCGGCTTAATTCCTATAATTTAAAAAATATCCCATCAGTGCTTGTCTGATATGATATGGAGTCTTTAAATAACACTCACTTATATTTTGAAAGACATTTATTGCGCTATGATATTATACTGATACAGAGAAGCAAGGTGGGAGCGCGCGCGTTGCGCTCCGGTGTTATATGCTAACTAAACTATGTTATAGTTGTACGGATGCACCGTACATACTCCCGGCCCAAATATGCCAAAAGTACTTAACAGTGCTACATGAAGGTGTAGTGCCGTTATGATGAAAACATTTTAAAATGATGAATAATGATACAAAAAACCAAATGAAGACTACTTGCTAAATGATATAAAAATAAGTGTTAGTATGATGATACAAGGTGAAAAACAATGTCAAATGTTAGTATATTTTCAACAAAACACATATTGATAAAATTCAAATAGATAAAAGAGGGGAGAGTCTATGTCTCTGTAGTTGTAAACAAAGTAAAAATTAAGATAGACAAAAAGAGGAAAGAGTCTATGTCTCTGTTCAAATTATATGCGATTTACGCGGCATGGGGGAGGTAGCCCTAGTATTCACATTCACTGAGTGTGCAGCCTCCCGAGGCATGCTGATTACACTTTCACTTATAACACTATCACTTATATCGCACAGTGGAGCGGCAGCCTCTCGCGCCTCCCTGGGGCGCGGGCGAGGCTGCCCCGCTGGCTCCGGCCGCGCGGCGGGCCCGCGTCTGCTGCGGCGGCACCGCCACCAGGTGCCGACTGCCACCACCACGATGATAAAGGCGATGACGATGTACGTCATCGAGTAGTGGTGCACGTCATGCACCGTGAGCTGGTGTTCCGACTGCTTTTTGATGTTGTTTATGCGTTTCTGCAGCTCATCCCACACTTGTTCAGGAGTGTTAGGTTGGGATGGCATGCTTTCAACGTGCAATGATGTGTCGATTATTTTATTTATTACTGATATTTCCGGAGCTTTGATGGTAATAGTGTTCTGAAGATTGTTTCTGGTGTGGATACTGTATTTAAGTCCTTTTAGTACACATCCATTTCCTAATGATATAATTCCATTGCCTTGAATATCCTCTATAGACATGGTGTACGCGCAATAAGTGCGAACATGGCATTTGTCGCAGCACGCGTACAGCCACTCGTTCCTTTTGTGTAATTTGATCCATTGATCCCGACACGGCCAGCTGATTGTAGTACAAGCCGCGTTATCGGTTAATGAGCTTAATAGCTTTATATCGCATACTGATTGTTTAAGTTTAAGGTCGTAGAATGGAGTGTTTAATGAGCATAATATTTTGAAATCCGACATGTGTGTACACGAATTTAAATCGTTTTCTGATAATAGAGTAGCGACATCCTTTTTGATGTTGTAGGCGATGTACGGTAAGGGGGGATTTACATAGTAGGTCATATTATTTCTATTCTGTGGTATGCTGATTATTTTGTCAAGTTCGAATACATCCGCACTTAAAAGCGGTATCTTGATTTCGATGATAAGGTAGTTTTTGACTACTCGAGCTGCTACTTTTAGTAATTTGTAGAGATCTCGTATGTTGTCTCTGTCCACTGGTAGTATCAGGTTACCTTGAAGTTGGCCAGAGATGAGATTCATTTGATCAATCAGCTGTTGTGGTAGCAACAAATGCATATTGATGCGACCATGGTAAATGTCAGTAATCGTGTCGATTAATGTTTCTTGTATTCGCCTTATTTTTGATAAGATGATATTCGCTGATAGCGCTGCTGATGTGATATATAGTGCATTTTCAGTAGCATCTTGCAATATATTCATTTTCAGTGACATACTTTGTAGGCTTTCATTAATAGAATGAAACTGCTTCGTCATGATTTCTTCATTTCTTCGTAGTATGTTATATTCTGATTCAAGAACAGATGTTTGGTTTTTCAACATGTTTTGTAGATGATTTTCATTCCTTGCAATTTTCTCTAAATCCTGTCTGTACTGCTCTGCAAATCTTTCGTCTAAAACGCCAAATAAAGTATTTGCAATGTATCCAATTCCATCCACTAAACCTCTTTTCTTTCTTTTCAAATCTGGATTTTGTAAGAGATAATTGTAGTGATCTATTTCCTTTAATTCTTGTTCTAGTTGCAATGTGATACTTTGAAGATGATCCGTCTTTTTTGATAACTCTTTTAGATCTTCGACGTAAGAATCAATGTTTGATATGCTTTGCCAATATGTTGTCATATTATAGTAGATTACGAGTTTCCATTCGTCCTTAATGTAATGTAGATTCGCTATTTGATCGAAAAATAGTCCTTGGCTCTCGTTTAGAGATGTTTTGTTGTATGTCGCATGTTCAGATAATGTTTGTTGACTGCTAGGTGATAACAATGATGTGATTACTAACAACACAGACAATACATTACTCAAGATATGCCCTCTGAGACGAGGTCGCAGCTGTCTGGTTGGTCTGTCTGGTTGGTTTTGATCAAATGGGCTTGCTGATGTCTGTGGAACTTGCTGTGGTGTCTGTTGTTCCTCTTCTCTAACTGGTAAGGGGATGAGTTTGCTGACGGGTCGTTTGATACGATGATTGTTGTTTATCTTTAGAGTTACAACACGAACAACGCCGTCCTGTCCCGGATGCAACTCCATTACCCGGCCAAGAGCCCACTTGCCTGGGGGTAAGTTTTCATCCTTGATAATTACCACATCATCAATTTCCAAATTCTTCTTTTGATTGCGCCATTTACTTCGGGCTTGTAAGTTTTGCAGGTATTCAGATGACCACCTTTTCCAAAAATGATTGTTCATAGCTTGTACCATTTGCCAACGCGTGGTAAGACCGACTGAGTTTGGTTCAGTTTGCGGTCGTGATAATAGTGGCCCGCCGACCAGAAAATGTCCGGGGGTCAAGTATTCGTCATCTGTGTTCTCTGATAGCTGACAAAGTGGCCGAGAATTCATGCAAGCTTCGATTTGATGTAATAGCGTTGCGAATTCCTCGTAAGTCAGTTTTTGCTCTCCTAACACTCGCTTGAGATGATACTTCATGCTCTTTACGGCTGCTTCCCATAGTCCTCCTGCACTGGGCCATGCAGGAGCGTTGAAGTGCCATTCGATTCCCAAATCATTGATGTTGTTGATAAATTCCGTGTTGATACTATTTTGTACAATTTCTTTGTACTCTCGCTTTAATACACGATCTGCACCTACGAAATTTGTGCCATTGTCGCTATATATATGGCGAGGGGTGCCTCTTCGGGCACAAAACCGTCGGAAGGCTGATAAAAACGTCGGTGTGCTCAAATCTGATACTAGTTCTAAGTGTACTGCTTTTGTAGACATACACACGAACACTGCCACATATCCTTTAGAGGTTCGTACACCTCTACCCTTATTGATCTTTAGCTCGATAAATCCCGTAAAATCAATTCCTGTGTGAGTGAAAGGACGAGAAGGGGTGACTCTGGGTTTAGGGAGGTCCCCCATGATATTTTGTGCGTTATCCTTGCTGTACCTTCTACACCGAACACATCTTCTCAACTGACGTTTGACTGTCCTCATTCCACTGATGATCCAAAACTGATTCCTAATATGTGCTAGCGTCAGCCGAGGTCCGCCGTGTAAAGTAGTGATGTGTGCTTGATCTATGACGAGATCTGTGAGCCGCTCGTGGGATGATAATATGATAGGATGCTTTGATTGATCTGATATGGCTGAATGATTCAACCTCCCGCCGACTCTCAACAGACCCTGTTCGTCTAAGAACGGGTTTAAAGAAGAGATCTTGCTCTTTGAAGACACATGTCCATTATTCTTGATATCTTCAATGTCTTTGTTAAAACATTCGCTTTGACTCTGTTTGATTATAAGTTTGTGTGACGCACTTATTTCATGTGACGTCAACGCACTATGACGCGGTGCATTCGCCTTATCGCGAATGCATGTTATGAAACGTAACACCCAGGCTAGTACCTTGGTAGCCCTTGATAGCGAGCTGTGACGTTGTAAAAGCTCGTTGATAAGTGATTCATGCTTCTGTTGTAAGGCGGTGTTTACACTTACTGCATTCTTCAATTCTATTTCCGGACTTTGATAAGTCGTGCTTTGAGTCTTTTGCTGGTTATAAGTGGTTAGCCATTCAGGCCCTTGCCACCATAACTTGTGCTTCGCAAGTTGATCTTTCGAGAGGCCACGGGTTGCGCAATCCGCAGGGTTTTCCTCCGATTTGACATGTTGCCACGAAGAGGGTGGTATAACACCACTTATCTGTTGCACCCTGTTCGCGACAAACACCTTCCATCTTGATATGTCGCCATTAAGCCAACCCAAAACAATCATTGAGTCGGTCCACGCGTGTACTTTTAAATCAATTCCGCGAAAAGATTCCAGTACCTTTTGCACAAATTGCGATAATAAAAGTGCTCCACATAATTCAAGACGTGGGAGTGATACTTTCTTTGATATCGGTGTGACTTTTGTTTTCGCTGCTATTAGTTGCGATGTGTACTCTCCCTTATCGTTTGTTACAAGGTACAATACACATGCATATGCTTTATCGGAAGCGTCACAGAATGCATGTAGATATCCTTTGTTTTCTGTGTTCCCGATATGCCGTGATATTTTGAAGTCGTTAATTTCAGCAAGGTCGATCTGCAGTGCTTTCCATTCTTGATATATCTCTCTAGGTACATACTCGTCCCATTTTAGATCTTTGCTCCAAGTGCCCTGAAATATGAGCTTAGCTCTTATTGATAAGGGCGATAACCAACCCAGCGGGTCAAACAACTTCGATATTGCTGATAATAAGTCACGCTTTGTGATTCCTGTGTCGCTCGTATCGTTTATATCTTGATTGTGATACGAAAAGCTGTCTGATGTTGGATTCCACTGAAGGCCAAGAGTTTTTCTTGACTCTGCATTTTTGAATTCGAGCTTGTCGTTACGTTGCTCGCATGATAAGTTTTGTAACAAGTTAGAGTCATTACTGCTCCACTTTCTGATATTCATGTTTGCTGATTTTAAGATTTTAATGATATCTTCGCGTAGTTGATGTGTTTTTTGGAGAGAATTACTTCCGGTCAGCATGTCATCCGTGTAAAACGAACTCTCGATTGTGGCAGCTGCCAAAGGGAACTGTTTCGATTCATCCTTAGCCAGCTGTTTCAGTGTTCTCATTGCGAGATAAGGTGCTGCTTTCATTCCATATGTCACCGTTGCTAACTGATATTCCCGTATAGGATCCGATACTGATTCGCGCCAAAATATTCTTTGTAAATTTTGATCCGATTCTCGAACATTGATCGCTCGAAAGAATTTTTCAATGTCTGCAGTGATCACGAATTTGTATGTACGCCACTTTAAAATTAAGGCTTGCAAGTCTTGTTGAAGGTTTGGACCACTGTAGATTAAATCATTAAGGCTGTTGCCTGTTGATGTTTTGGCTGAAGCATTGAATACCACTCGGAGTTTGGTTGTTTCAGAGTCCAGCTTTAATACTCCGTGATGAGGTAAATAATGTGACTTCTTCTGATCGGATTCTTCATTGTTGACTGGGTGCATATGATTTAGGTTGATATATTCTCTCATAAACTGCTTGTAGGATTCGGAAAATTCTGAATCTTGATTTAACTTGTTCTCAAGTTGTTTAAATTGTGCTGACGCTTTTGATTTTGACGACCCCAATTTTTCCTCGAAATCAGGTTTCATGGGTAACGCTACGACGTATGATCCGTTCTCGCTTCGTGTTGTAGTGTCTTGATAAAAGTTTTCACAGTACTGATCTTCTTGTGATAAGTTAGTCTGGGGTACGCTAATATCTTCGATTTCCCAGAATTTGTGTAAATGCTCTAAGTCGTGCAAAACGACATTGCATTGATAACTCGTTGTTACTGATCCACACAATAACCATCCAAATTGGGATTGCTGTGCGATTGGTTGATCTTCACCTTCCCCTCGCAGAATCCCTCCCAGAACAATCCGCGAGTACACTTCTGCTCCAAGAAGAATATCAACGGGGCGGCTGATATTGAATTCAGGATCTGCTAGACTGATATTATTGATGTGAGGCCACGCTGGCTTCACAAATGCTCGATTTGGCAGATTTTTAATCAAATTGTTCACAATTAAAACATTGGTATCCAAGGTGTAATCGCTATACATTGATCCGATTTTTAGATTTAACATTCCTTTGCAGTTGTTTTCTTTTTCTCCTACACCAAATACAATGCCTTTAAATTGCTGTCTTGGCAGATTTAATATTTGTGCCGCTTTCTCACTGATAAGAGATATCTGCGATCCTTGATCTACCAGTGCTCTTAAAACATGAACTCCGTTTTGACCTTGTACCTTCACCAAAGCCGTTGATAGAAGTATCTCAGACAGACTGTTATCCTGAGTTACATGTGCTGTGTTGGCTACATGATTGTTAGTTGGCCTTGATGTTTGTGGATTTTTAGGTTTGTTGGATTTATTCAAAAATGCTTCATGCAACATAGTGTTATGATTAGCATCACATTTCATGCAGCGCTTCGTAGAAATGCATTGCTTGCCGTGATGGTCGTATAAACAGTTCACACAGAACTTGAGACGTGTGATAGTATTCAATTTCTGCTCGACAGGCATTCGTCGAAAGTCGTTGCATCCGAAGATGCCATGATCAGCATTACACAATGCACATGTTGTTTTTCTAATGAACTTTTGTTGATTGTGCTGTTGGTATGTCGTTTTTTTTACAGGTTGAGCTTCCTGCTTACGTCGAGATGATTCCAATACAGTAAATTTTCCTTCCAAAAATGTCAAAAATTCGTCAAGATCTGGCAATTCTCGCGGCTTTTCAACTGCTTCCATGTACTCTGAATACGTTTCAGGGTCCAATTTTTGAGACAAGATATGCACTAATAATGGGTCCCATGTAGTGATGTCTACTCCCAAGTTTTTGATGGCGTTTAAGCATTCTTTGCTGACGTCATGAAGCTTTTTGATATGTTGTAGTGATTTTTGTTGTATGATAGGAAGGCCCATTATAATATTTGCGTGAGACGAAAATATAAGTCTGTTATTGTTGTATCGATGATTTAATATCTCCCATGCTGTCGTGTAGTTATCGGTGCTGATCGTTAAATGTTGTATTAATCTTTCAGCTTCTCCCTTTAATTTCCCTTTTAAGTATTGCATTTTCTGCGCGTTTGATAAAGCAGGATTTTTGTGGATCGCTTCCAGAAATAAATCTTTGAAGGATGTCCACTGATGATAGTTTCCATGGAATGTTGGAATCTCGATTTGTGGCGTAGACTTTTCCCTGTATGTCATTGACCACATGTTTGAATTTAATCTTCTTTTTAGTTGTATATAAGTTTGCTCATGTCGGTCAAACGCTAACTCGCACCCTGATGATCCTCCTTCAGTTTGACCTTGAATCTCCCAATGCTGCTTGTCAACGGAAGTCCACCTTGTGTTAAGGGTCGCAAGTGCATCTTCATACTCATTTTGTTGATAACGCATCTACATCTATGCTATCTACTGTTCTTTCGAAAGCCATAAAATTGATCATTTGTTTCTTCACCATTTCGTCTAATTTGCTGAGTACTCCTTTAGTAGAAGTGTTGTGCTGAGGCTGGCCAACTTCAGCGGCTTCAGCAGCAGCTGACGTCGACGCAGTTTGTTGATCATGCTGATGTTGAGGCGGGTTTAATTTGGGTGCCGCCAATGATGTAATAATGCCAACAATATAATTACGAGTAGTGATATATAATTCCTTAGTTTTATTATAGTCATCTTCAACAAAATACCTATGACCCACAATACCGTAATCCCTAAGTTTACCATCATTTGATTCATACTCACTCCAATAAGTTTCTAATTGATCAAGTCGCTTTTTACAATACTCTAATGTTTTTCGTTCTACTCCATCTTTCTTCAAATTGATATAAAGTTTTGATATAGCTTCGTAAAGCTCTGTTTGATTGAAGTATAGAGTCTCCATTTTATAATAAAAGGAACGCTCTTACTTGTTGATGATCTGCTGCCTGCTGCTTGCAGGATGATGTCCTTGCTATCTCTCAAAATGATAATCCCAACCTATAGGGCACTGCATCCAAACTGCTTTGAACACTGCACTGTTCACTGATATGATATATTGGTATTTAATGCAAAGTTAATAACCAAAATGACGATAAAAGTTCACTGATATTATCCAATAATAACTCGAAGGACCAAAAATAAATGTCTGATATGATATGGAGTCTTTAAATAACACTCACTTATATTTTGAAAGACATTTATTGCGCTATGATATTATACTGATACAGAGAAGCAAGGTGGGAGCGCGCGCGTTGCGCTCCGGTGTTATATGCTAACTAAACTATGTTATAGTTGTACGGATGCACCGTACAGTGCTTGATATCGAACTCGATTTTTATAATAATTTAGTAGTAATAGAAAAGTGTATATATTTATTTTTAACGACGTAGACAAAGATCCGCTTATCAACTAGTATATTTTAATTTTACTTGTTAACACGCAAGTTAAAGAAAAAACACAACACTTGAGAGTATTCTAAGAAGCTTATTCGTTGCACACTTTCAATTCTATTTATTGTGTCAATCGGATTATAGAAGCTAATCCCATCGATATTAATTAGTTGAAAGCCTCTTCACATACAAATGAGATACGCAATTCTAGAAAATAACACCAATTTGTATTTTTGCGAAAGTTGGGTGTGTTTAAAATACCTATTATTCTATTTCTTTTCTATGTATACCTACGCACCACCGCCTTAGTATGTTTTGTGATTTTCCTGTCCCAGGTTGTCTATAAGAAATTGCCTGGTGCGAAAAGACCTGCCTTTCCGATCACCTGTTGTAAAACTCGTATAAAGGTATGCGTCTACATGAATACGAGCCCTATCATCAAGTAAATGTTGCTAACCGTTCAAGACTCAGTGTTGAAAACTGTCATTATCAATCCGTGCCACTTCATACCCTATAATATAGTTGCCCAACCGTAAGTTGGCGTTTATAGGAACTAATCTTGAGAATCTTAGTTTTACTCATAGAAATGACATAGGGAAATTTATAAAAAATTAAATTTGGTTTCAGTAACCAAAGGCGAGCTTGTTTTTACAAGCTTTTATTTCTTTTACCTGTCTGTTGTATGTCTATCTGTCTGTAATCAAATCTTGCAAGTTTAATTTGACCCACTTCCCAGTGTCCGATTAAGCTGAAATTTTAATGTATAAATCGGATGACAATGCAATATTTTTATGACTTCGAGCTGATCTAATAACGGAGTTGGATAGAATGGAGCACAATCCCATCGAGTTTGGGCTCATTTGATTCGTCTTGACAAGTACTTTATGGTGCTAAATGGTAATAATAATTCAAGTTTTTTTAGATTTCACTTGTTAATTGCTATATGCTTGCCTTATGTTGTTAGCCTTTGGCCACGACTCAAGACTTGGCCTGATCGACGTGACGATGCGGCCAGAGGTAGGGTAGATAGCAGACTAAACCTAGAAGGCGGGTTAAAGCACTCCCTGGCTTCACATCGTGCACAGTTGGCTTGCTGACACGGTTTTGTCCAGTGGTGGATGTTGAGATGTACGTTTTGATTCGTATCTTGAAATTTACAGGAACGATTTAGCTGAAACTTACGTAATAATATAGCTCGGTATATTGAAAAGAACTATATTGAAGACCTGTAAGAAAAGTTGTAAATATACCTATATTGCAAGCATAGAAGCGCAAAGACACTTAAAGTTACATTCGTTCTTCACGAGCGTCAAGATGGCGGGACCAAGTCTTTGATTTGCATGAAACATATACCAATATTTAGTACCTATTTAGTACTATTTAGTACCTCCGATCAAAAAATTAGTACCTCAACAGAAAAGCTGCGGCACAGCAAAAACCTTGGTCCCGCCATCTTGACGTCAAGATGGCGGGACCAAATTGATCCGCTGCTTTCTGGAAGTTCTGATGAATTAAAATATTTAGTACCTATTTAGTACCTCTCAAATATCTTTTTAGAATTTTTATAACTTTTACGGTTTTAAAGATATTTAGCAAAAATCTTAGTCCCGCCATCATGACGTTTTTAAAAAAACGTTTCACATCTAAACGCAAAGTTTTTCTTAAATTATTTTCTGGTCAATATTTAGTACCTTTTTGGTACTAAATATTCGCCTTTTACAAGTTTGTGCGTGTGACTCCGTCTGCTTGGAATAAGCATTTTTTTTATTCCCCATACAAACTTTTATGCTTTTCTGGAAGTTCTGATGAATTAAAATATTTAGTACTTATTTAGTACCTCTCAAATATCTGTTTAGATTTTTCATAACTTTTACGGTTTTAAAGTTATTTAGCAAAAAGCTCCAAGCATCTTTGCGCCCTGTTAAAGTATGAAATCCGGAATAAAACCTATCCTATGTTTTTTTCAGGATCTTAAACTATCTTCTTACCTAATTAAATCCTAATTTAATCATATTAAAAAAATGTATGTTTTTTCTAAGTAGGTGTGTTAAATGTAAGTATTTTGTTAGTTTAAATAATAATAACTTAGAGATTATATTAACAAAAGATCATTTTTCAGTATACATAATTATATGTATAGGTATTTCAGTCCGGTCAAAATGGACATCAGAATTATTATTGGTGTATTTATTAATAATAAACTGCCAAAAGTCACTAGCAATTCTATGTGTGCTAGAAAAGTTATTCCAAGTCATATATTCAATTCTTAAAAAAATCGTATACACTAGATACGATTTTTTTATATTATTATCTTGATCGGTTTAAAAGAAATATACAGTAATTGGAGTCATCCATAGAAAAATGGCAAAAACATCTACAAGTGTAAAGACATAAGCCTTTTTTGGTTATCTACTTGGCTAACTTGATTATATCTACCTACTAATAGATGTATTATATTTGTAGGGTAGGTATATTTTTAGTTTATTTAGTTTTATTTATACGGTAGCCACTCACCATCAGGTGGACCGTCTGCTTGTTTGTCACCTATTACATAAAAAAAAAACAACTTCAGGGCAATTTTAATCATAAATCCGATATTTTTTTTTACAAAAAAGGGAGGGAAATACAGGGGTAATTTTAACTCATAAAATCATATTCTATATATGAATTAAAATTACCTCTGTATTTCCCTCCCTTTTTTGTAAAAAAAATTATCGAATTCAGGATTAAAATTGCCCCGACAGAATTAGCTAAAATGTTTTCACATGTTGGTATTATTTAAGTTCGGTGACTATTCAATATTCTGGTGTTACGAGTTGGACTGATTATGGAGCTCTGACAGACGTACTGGAGCTCTCTTTGAAGACTGCTGATAGAATATTTGAATTTTAGCTTGCAGAATATTATCGTTTCTTTCCATTTCACATTTAATTTCACATGATTACGATATTCGGCTTGTTCGGTTTCTCATTTGAGAATCTATCATTCCTCATGATGATTTTTATGCAATTTTTCTATGGGGTCAAATTACTGTATATTTCTTTTTAACCAACCAAAATAATATAAAAAACATCTAGTATCGTACACACTAGTAATTGAAAATATGTCTTGGAATAACTTTTCTAGCACACATAGAATTGCTAGTGACTTTTGGCAGTTTATTATTAATAATTACACCAAAAATAATTCTGATGTCCATTTTGACCGGACTGAAATACCTATACATATAATTATGTATACTAAAAAAGTGATCTTTTGTTAATATAATATCTAAGTTATTATTATTTTAACTTACAAAATACTTACATTTAACACACCTACTTAGATTTTTTTTTTAATATGATTAATTTAATTAGGTAAGAAGATAGTTTAAGACCCTGAAAAAAACATAGGATAGGTTTTATTCCGGATTTCATACTTTAACAGGGCGCAAAGATGCTTGGAGCTTTTTGCTAAATATCTTAAAAACCGTAAAGGTTATGAAAAATCCAAAAAGATATTGGAGAGGTACTAAATAAGTACTAAATATTTTAATTCATCAGAACTTCCAGAAAAGCATAAAAGTTTGTATGGGGAATAAAAAAATGCTTATTCCAAGCAGACGGAGTCACACGCACAAACTTGTGAAAGGCGAATATTTAGTACCAAAAAGGTACTAAATATTGACCAGAAAATAATTTAAGAAAAACTTTGCGTTTAGATGTGAAACGTTTTTTTAAAAACGTCAAGATGGCGGGACCAAGGTTTTTGCTAAATATCTTTAAAACCGTAAAAGTTATAAAAATTCTAAAAAGATATTTAAGAGGTACTAAATAGGTACTAAATATTTTAATTCATCAGAACTTCCAGAAAGCAGCGGATCAATTTGGTCCCGCCATCTTGACGTCAAGATGGCGGGACCAAGGTTTTTGCTGTGCCGCAGCTTTTCTGTTGAGGTACTAATTTTTTGATCGGAGGTACTAAATAGTACTAAATAGGTACTAAATATTGGTATATGTTTCATGCAAATCCAAGACTTGGTCCCGCCATCTTGACGCTCGTCGTTCTTCTCACCCTATTCGACCACTCAAAATTACAATCATCCACACCGGCGTCATAAACATTTTGTTTGGCTGACAAGTTCAAAATTAAGATGGTACATCTCTACCTCGCATCGATTCACTTGAAATGAATAATACAACAAATTGAACCCTAACACAAGTTGATAGTAATTTGTTCACGGTACAGCCCTAGGGGTATAAGAGGCAATCATAGCTCCAAGTAAGTTCGGCTGATTGCACATCTCTATCGGGAATCGGGACTTAGGATATGTTGGCAGCAACTGGTTTATTATGACGTGTTAGTGAGGAAAACCTTCGGAGTTTGATATTTTTCTTTAGAAGTTTAGAGATGTGGCATTTGGAGAAGCGTGTGCTGTGTCATGTTGTAGTCTGAGTCGACATCGTCAGAATCAGTTGTTCTTCCATATGCAGAGACGCGGACCTGCCCCGCTTGCATATTTTCAACCCAGTAAGGGTTTTTTGAATTTGATCTCGCGAGAGATCATTCTATCATTATTACTGTTTATTCCTGATTCCATGACAATAAATATACCTACCTACCTAATCGGCGCGTGTTTCTAATCGATACAATCACGGTGCTGTCGTATCAATGCCCAAGAGATTCTGTAGGCTTAACCAAGCACCAATTGCTTAGTGGATAACGCTGTAACGCTAAAAAATGTACTGCGATGACAGTCATTGTCGTTCGTTTTATCCCAGTAGGTACATTTTTTAGAGTTAGCCACAAGCTATTGACGCTAGTTTAACTTATAAAAATGTTATGTTTTAAAACTTCTATAGGTAGACAAACACACGGTTCAAACCTCCTAGACATAATATATTTAAAGTCTAAAGTCCTACGTCGAAAGGCAAATTATAGAGGTATAAGTTACTGCTACTACCATAAACAAAAGGAATATGATTACCATAGAATGCATGACGGCGTCCAAGCAACTCTATGGAACGAAACCGTGCAATTTGCTGCACTAGTGATTTGCCTCGGCTTCTAACTTGACGAGCAGCATAAAATGCTTAAGAGTTAAGAGCACCGTTAACATTAACAAAACTTAGTTTGCTCAAGATATACTCGTACCTAGATTATTTTATACTTAATAGGCCTATGTTTGACCTCATCCCACCTGATGGAAAGTAAAAATGCGGTCTACGATGGATCACGTAAGTTGCCTAGAAAAGTCGTGCCTTCAAGATACCCAAGTTGTTTTTATTATATTGAGCATGTGCTGTTACATTGCTGAGCAAAGCTCAAGACAAGTCTCTTCACATGATATTATCGCGATCAAGCGCCGTCTCTTGGTAGGTCTCTTTGTGCCTTACTAAGTCCTATAGTTCCCGAGTAACTTTAAATATGAACCCAATTCGCTTTTATCCAATCACTTAATTCCTTCAATTTTTTCATTGAAACAAACAATCGAAACCCAATCTTTCTAGGAGTATCCATGGGGTGACCACCCAGCGTGAAGCGCGCAAGGCTGTGAGCATAACAAATAGAGGGCTATAACAGAGGGCCAATTTCCAATTAAAATCTCGGCAGGTGGCTCGCTAGAGGGCACTACTTCAATGGATAGTAATAGGTACAATCACGGAATAGATATGATAGGAACGGTTTGTCCACATTATCCACATAAAACTAAAAATCTAAATATTGTACAACAATGTTAGAAGAATTATTTTTGAACCAATATTAAGAAATGTGGTTCAATAAAGTTTTATATGTAGGTCTTCTTCTTACTCATACAATCTTGTCAGAGTGGTCGTGTTTGCTCTGATGCTCGGTCTTCTGCTTGAATTTTCCCGAAGGATTTAGCGATGTGACGCCATTTTTGTCTGTTAATGGCGTTGCGAGAGCACTGGGCCATGGATGCCTCTGTAGCCTTCTTGACGAGGTCAGTCCAGCGAGTTGGAGAACAACCTCGGGCTCTCTTCCCTTCAATTGGACCCTGCACAACTAGTCCATAGAGTGCTCTTTCCTAAAGATGTGACTAAAGAATTGTAGTATTTATGTAGGTAGGTAGTCGTATTTTCACTGATTTCTCTAAGACACTTGAACCAATTAAAATATTAGATTAGGCTACAGCTACTTATGAGTTATGAGCTGCCGGAGAGTCGCGACAACATAGATATGTTGCGGCAATTTCGTCGAGGTTCGTCGTCGCCCATTGTGGAGCGGTCTTAGCTTAGCATACAAAAACCCAATGATGGCCGATCTATTGTTTAAATAACTTTTAACTCGTGGGCTCGTGGGTACGCCAGACCAAGGTCCGCGTCGACGGGTTGAAAGAGAAATGATCCTGTAATAATGTTGTCAAAGGTAACTAATTAGATGTGTGTTATTAATGATTTTTGAATTTGAAATAAGGCGATGTCTCTATTTTTATTTGCTTCTAAAAATAATGTTATTACAAACCAAAAACTAATATTATTGGACCTACGTAGGCTTCAATCTACATCTGATTTTCATTTGTTTTTTTTTTTATAATGCCCGCCTGGCGACATGGTTTTGTCCAGTTTGCCCAACAGTGGGACGATAACAGCTGATAATGAGGATATTTGATCCATTAATAAATTATCGCAAAAAAGGAGCAACATTTCTATTATTATACTTCTAATTTATGTTACCTATTGCTTGTAATAAACCCATTAGTAATATTCGGACACACGCGGCGACACACCTTTCCTAATTAATAGCTTTAATTATAATTGTAGTTTGATTTATTTCATAAAAACTCATTTCCAAGCGACAACACTTAATGTAAAAATTAATGTGTTTCTATTATTGAACTTTTTGAGTGGGGGAAAAAAATATTTGGACTGGAATCATGAATCAAAATGGTTTATTGAGTGTACAAATATTTACAGAAGGTAATTAGCGCATGCTAATACGCTGTTTGCGTGTAAAAAATATTGGGATTGGATAGTATTTTTATGAATTGTAATTATGATTATTTTAAGAATTAACATAATTGCCATAAATTTTGTTTTACAGTAGAGCTGACCAAGCATGCTGTTCAATGACCATTGCTTCACCATACTGTACCATGTTTGTAACAAATAAATGAATTAATATGTATTATAAAAGGACTAACTAGCCCACTAATCTATAGGGTAACTAACGCCTGAACCGACTTGGATATTATTATTTTTTTTCGAAATGGGTTCACTTCACTGGTAGTGCCATTAAAATGTATTCTAAATTAGTCGCGCGGTTTTAAAGTTATAAATAAAAAATAGGCCAAGCGCTATTCAGGCTACGGCCAATATACACAGGCTTCCGTAGTATCTACTGGCAATTCATAACGATATCTTTAAAACTAATAAAGCTATTTTAACCGCTATAGTTTTCCTGGAAAGTTCATGGTTGAAACTATATAACACAACACAACACACAACAACAACATACACAACCACAATACATTACAACACAACAACAACACACAACACAAGTGAAATAAGTGTTACAATTGTAACACTTATTTCTGTGTAATCTTAGTTCTAAGCTATATTATTGTATTTGTGTGAACAATAAAGAGTTTTCTATTCTATTCTATATTCGTGATTTTTTTCAGTGTTTGAAAGCCAGTAGTTTAGATTTTAGAAGAGGGGAGGGGAAGAAAAAAAAAAAGTTTTAAACTTGAATATCTTTTAAACGGTGAAAATTAATTAATGTTGAATTACGTTTTGCCCGTTCTCTTACACTTAGGTACTTTTGTCCTTATCTCTACAAAATTACAGCTTTCTAGGACTTATAATAATTTATCCGTAAAGCCGCGGACGAACAGATGGACAAAGCGAAACTCTAAGGCTTCCTTGTTGACAACGGAAGCCTAAAAAGTGCGTCTCGTCCTAGTTTATTGAACAATTTTGTTTTTTAATTGTCTTATTTTTATTATATTACTTTCTTTACGAACACATAAGATAACCAGCGCTGCGCAGTGGTTTCTCCCTGTGCCGCACAAAGTTGAGTCTATCCCATTTGACAATAGAATTGTTAAAATTGTATACCTACTTGTTTCGTGTGTATCTTTTCTGTTCTTTTACTGTCAATAAATTACTTTTCTTTTTTTATTTATAAGAATTTATTATAATAAATGTATACTTTTTTCGGGTGTATCTTTTCTGTTTTTTTATTGTCAATAAATTGCTTTTATTTTTTTTATTTTTAATAATTTATTATAATGAATGCCACATCATTTCCATTAGGTCATTGAGCTCGGTTCACGCACGTTCCAATTCACTCGTTATCAGGTTATCAGTGATAAGGGGCGCTTAGATAACGCCTGGACCCAG
The DNA here is from genome assembly GCA_947507615.1 of Hemithea aestivaria. NCBI lineage: Eukaryota > Metazoa > Arthropoda > Insecta > Lepidoptera > Geometridae > Hemithea > Hemithea aestivaria. Next base: position 16,343,085 of record OX382331.1, read on the forward strand.
TCTTTGAACCTGACATGTGTCTGATGGATCTAATGTAAATATACTTAGTTTACTATCTACTTGTTTGGTTTTGTTAGCTAGTCACAGCTAGTGTCCCATAAAATAAAAGAATTTTAGAAAACTAGATAATGTAATTGTAATTTTTTTTTATGTAATAGCAAACAAGTAGATTGCCCACCAGATGGTAAGTGGCTACCGTCGCCTATTATGGATACCTGCAATACCAGGGGTACCGCTGGTACGTTGCCTACCTTTCAAGACTCTGTTCACTTGCCTTTTGAAGAGTCCCATGTTGAAGCTCAACGGAAATATCGCGGGCCGAAGCTCATACCAAGCTCATAGATCTCAAATAGGTTATTTTTGAAAGCAGATCGGTATAGGCTTAGAATATAGGTACATAATATAAGAAATAATTATAAAATAGGATTTATTTCTACGCTAACAGAGGCTTAAACAAGGGGAATCGCTTGTGGCGCTAACGCTTATTAAAATACATTTTTATCGTCTTGTCTAGGGCCCCAGTTTTATAAAGGTAGGCTAAAACCCTACTTTTAAAATATATATTTACTAATTTTCATTGCATGTTTTAGCCGGGGGTAGACTCCCTTTTCAGAAGGTCGACTTGGTAGGTACCCCAACCGTGCCAGTTATTCTACCGCCTAAGCAGTGATGTGCTTCGGTAGAAGGGCAGTGAAATTACTGGGCTGAAAAATCCTGGGAAGCACTGTAATAATTATGGGCAGCATTATCTCTTACCATCAGGGGAGCGTATCGCTCGTCTTCTTACATGGTTGCAAAACAAAATGTCTTTTATCACGACATCTTTCCCCAATGTTCTGGGTCTGCGTTTAGTTTACCACAAGCATATTTTTACCCAAATTGATCACGTTGCGTTCTTTACAACTTACAAAATGCGTTGCTGCAACTCGATACTCATCTAATTTGTTCGTGTGACTTGCATTTTACTTTTTGCTGCGAGCGCATTAGCTGATTCAGAAGCAACCCGTTAACATGCTTTGAGATGCTAATGTTATTGAACTTTTACTTGGAAATTACGAATAAGCATATTAAGTAGATACCTATATGCAGTATGCAGTTACATTATTACCAACCTAAACATTTAAACGATAAGACAATCTGTCTGTAATCAAATCTTGGAAGTTTAATTTGATCCACTTCCCGATTTTGGATTGAGGTGAAATTTGGCATACATGTATAAATCGGATGACAATGCAATATTATTATGACATGGAGCTGATCTGAAGAACAGGTTACACTATTTACACTGTCAGAGTCAAATCATAATTATAGGTATTATGTTGCATGGCCAACCTATACTTCTGTTGCAGTTTCAGGTTGCCAAAACAACTACAGGGCCTGTAACATGATAACAACTGCCTCCTCCCTACCCTTCTATAGGAAACAGCCGGGACCTACAGTTTTACGTGCCTTACACTACCCTACCCTACCTTAGGTATTCCAAGATTCTAGCAAAATCCAGTAAAATTTTAACAGCTTGGTAGAACACCTAGGTACCCGACAATAGTCCGTGCTGAATATTCAAATCCGTCAGATTTGAATTGTAAATGGCCGTCTTTGACAAAAAGACCTCGCCGAGTCTCATTTCCCATTCGTTCTGCTTAACAATGTTCTTAGACCACCGGTTAACTTAAATTGTTAGTTTGACAAGCATTAAATTGTTACTGCTACCCTCATTTCTAAACATCGAAAAAAATTACATAATATGCGTAGGTACCTACCTACAATCTTTTTTTTTATTCAACTACCAACCAAGTTGTGTTTAAAATGACACTAGAATCGAGAACCGGAAGTGGTGCATGAAACTTAAAATTTTCTTGTGTAGGTCCGGCGTCAGGTAAAAATACTTATAGTAAATCTGTACGTAAAGCACTGACAATAATTATTAAATTGCCATCTACGGCTACCATTATTTTTTAACAACTACCAGCTAAATTAATAGAAAGAAACAAAGAACGAAAAATTGAAACTGAAAACCTAAATTGCATAATATAAAATAATTAAGGTTTGTAAAGAAAAGGGGAAATTTTGTTTCACAATTATTCCTGAAAAATCAAAAACATCTTGCAACAACTACAAAAAGAAGTCTGAAAATCATAATAAACAAAACACCTACCTTTTAGGCTTCCACCGCTTCATGAAAACACCGAACATTTTGCTCTCAATAATACTAAACACAACACAACACTACACTACACTGAACTACGTCCACTTATCACTACACAAAATGTCATTGACTTCGAATTTCGAATCACATAAATAATTGCACAAAGATAACTCCCGAAACGAGTGACCTAGACACAGTGACAGTAGTAACTGAACTGGCCTACATTGGGGCGAAGTCTTCCAATCGATAATATTCTATATCTATACGTACGGTTACGCAATCGCTCTCACGCTCCGAATTCGAAAATTCGTAATGTCATTCTTTGTTGCATTCGGACGTGGACACTGCTCCGATGTCAAAATGCGACTGGCAAGCAAAGAGAATAGAATAAACGTGTGACAGTTTTTCTTTTTTCTTTACATTTTTCAGCCAGTATGTTTTCCAGCATGTGGATTCTGTGTAAAGGCAACGCGATTTCGTAGCAAAATGTTAGCGATTTGAACATTATTAAAAAACATGTTGCAAAAAGTATTTATGAATTTATTTTGAAAAACGCCTCTACAAAAAGGTTCAAAAATAATAAGTTGCATTTGATGTTATACTAGAACGGTGGTATTTATAAGTTTTTTTTCAAAATTTTGTTCAAATTTGACAGTAAGTGAGTCGCTTTGACATGAATTTCAACGTAAATCATCCCAATTTTTTTTTCAAGTGTTTCAATAAATGTCAAGAACATCGCGGTCGTTTGGTGTAGCCTGGTAATATCATTTGCCACTTCGTCAATTTTTTAATGTATGTCAAATGCTTAGGTAAATAAATTGTTGCTAAATTCATGTTGTCACAGTCTTTGCAAATATTATGTCACGAGATTTAGTAATATTTTAATGTTAGTTGTTAGGTTACATATAGTTAAGACTTATGTAGGTACGCTACTTAAGTCTTAACATTATGGTATACTATAGAGTTACAAAAGCCGGACAAGACAAAAAAATATTCTTTTACGATTAAATAACAAGATAAAAAAGGAAGCGAATATTTTTATTGTGACCTTTTTTGTTGACAGATTTGTAAGAATTGCCTGTAAGAGTCCTAACTAATCCCTCTGGGCCTAGCATGGACAATGCGTAGACTTGTCTTGCTGTCAACTGTCATCCCATACATACACAAAAGTACAATGTATGTGATTCTAATGGGATGACAGTTCTACTCTTGAAGTTTCTGCTGGAACCCATAAGCCATGCTATGGCCCCTAGGCCTAGCATGGACAATACGTAGACTTAAATGACAAGTCTTTTTTTTTTATTTTGACAAATTTAATCAAAACTTGTCACGCGTTTTTTGGAATTTCAATTTATCTAGTTATATGCTAGATAGAGATGGTTATTACCCACAGATCATTTATTACCTATATAAGCTGTTTACTATTATTTATAGTAGGCACTTACTATAATATTAATTTTATATAGGATAGGTAGCATATGGATGCTAAATAGTAAATAGTACCTACCTATCTAATGTTATAACATTGTAAATTTGCCCATAGGCGGATTTAGGGGGGGGGGGGGGGGAAGGGGGCCAAGCCCCCCCCAGAAGCATTGTTAAGTTACGAATTTTGCACATATTTCACGGTCAAGATTATATTTTTTTTGGCGCTCGCAGCAACTTGCTCGCGCACTTATTATTAAGGGTATTTGGACTTTCAAATTGTTCAGTGCGAGCTAAACATACACTTTTCTTAGTAAAAATTATAATATTTTTGCCCGTCTGCACCTTGGCCCCCCCCCCCCCCCAGAACCAAATCCTGGATCCGCCCTTGAATTTGTCTATAATAATAAAATTAAATGACCATCTTGGAAGAATCTAGTTTGACCGCTTACATTTTAATATAATATTCTCTGTTAAAAGCTTGTGATACTCGAGTTTTTATCTGGGGGTACGGCAGTGCCCCCGCCAAGTCAAGCAAAAAAAGCGGCACGGCCGTACCATCCTTTTCTGGAAGCAGATCAGACCATTTTCGACCCCCTATAACTTCGTTGTGGAAAATACTAGAAGCTTCAATTTTTAACAACCGAGTATGCATTGTATAAACACGATTTATTCCAAATTTCATTCAATTTGAACTAGTCGTTTGAAAATTATAACTAGTCAAAGTTTTGTAATTTTGTCACTCACTCACTCACTCACTCACTCATTCACTGACCGATCATCAAAAGTCTAAGGCACTTCTAGCAAACATAGCAGGTTCAAACTTGGTACATACTTAGAGTTTATTGTATAAACCATAGGAAAACTAAAAAAACATGCAATTTCGGTCTAGTTTTCGAGATACATAAACTGCATAAATAACTTTGTAATCCCGTATAAATGTATAGGATTACAAAGTTACATTTGCAGTCAACGGTAAAAATTGCATAAAATCCCAATAATAATGCCATAATATATATGCCGTAATAATGTATAAAGCCAGGGAGGGATTATCCCGCCTTCTAGGTTTAGTCTGCTCCCATCTACGGGCGTCGTCACTTAAGATCAGGCGTTATCGTGGGCAAAGGCTAACCTATAACTATTAAAAAAAAACAAAAAGTAGTGAGATGCCACCAAAAACATAACTTGTAAAAAATACCAAGTCTCGCAACTGCAGTTCTTCTACCGTAAAAAGTTGTGAGATCCATGTACTACCAAGTCGGTAAAATCTTTTGTGTTTTAAATTAATAGATTGACTTGGCAATCGCACTATTATGTCGGTATATTACTTGAGAGATACATTGTTGTGTTTTCATGCGATGGCCAAGTCGATCTATTGATTTAAAACACAAAAGATTTTACCGACTTGGTAGTACATGGATCTCACAACTTTTTACGGTAGAAGAACTGCAGTTGCGAGACTTGGTATTTTTTACAAGTTATGTTTTTGGTGGCATTACATTATTTCATACGTTTTATAGGTAGGTAGGTACACCTAATTAAAAACCATTTTTTGACCCAGCGATTTTTTGTTTGCGTTTTCAGCCAAAGTAAAAGTACCATTTTTTCAAAATAAGAAATTTCTTTACCCCTTGATCCTGGAAACACTTCTGGTTCAAATCAAAATTGACATCTATCATTTCTAGCTTCTTTAAAATAAGGTTCAAATTCGCATGCGTGGTGCGGCCCGATCGAGCCGCTCGGGGACACACGGGTTAAACATAAATAAAACTTATGGTTTATTATGCAAAAGTTAAACAACGACATCATGTCATCGTTATTCAAAAAATAATAATTCGTTCCATTTTCAAAGGCATTGTTTCTAAGTTAACGACCTGCAAGTGTCATACGCGAAACGAGGAACTAGGTATGACTATATTATATACACCTGTACACACACGCTCTAAAATTTAAATACTTTGAATAATTATTAACAATACTTACACTAAGTATTTTATTATGTACTTACTGCTTATTAAATAAACATAACCACGTATTTTTTTTTCAATGGAAAATATCTATGTACCTATTCGCGTAAAGTCCCTCATAAGTTAATTATTATCACAATGTAAAATACGAAAAATAAAGCAAATTTTTAACAATTTCGATAGCTTCAATATCATTGAAAGAGCTTTGGGATGCGAAAATATTTTTCGACAATAGATAATAAGCATCGGTGGTTCAGTGGTAGAATGCTCGCCTGCCACGCGGGCGGCCCGGGTTCGATTCCCGGCCGATGCAACTGTTTTTGCACTTTATATATTTTGTTTTTTTTTGCTATAACGTTGTTAACTATATTTTTATTATAATTTTTATAACACGATTTTTTTAAATAACCCACTAAGCCAAGTTCTGTCTTAATACTAAAGTACATACTTACAAAAAATACCTACTTGTCCTTATCTTTAAGTCAGATTGTTTTACCCAGTAAACAAGTTTAGATTCCCTTGTGAATTGTTACCCGCCACCCCTCGTTCAAGGGTTGTTACGACCTTGAACTTGGATTAAATGGGGGACGATTTGAACTTCAAATTATTCAATGCTACCAACCCTAACAACGCTAGGGCCCGATTACATAAATAAAAGTTACGTTAAATGAAGTCACAATTACCGATAACTGATATGATCTGATAATACCTCTACTTTGTATTGAAAGATAAATAAGTAATTAGAAAAAATTAAACAAACATAATAAATGAACTTTAAAATCAATATTCTCTTCTTCCATAAAATACCTCTTCTTTGAAAGAGTTCGCTATCAGTGATAAGACCGCCAATTGAACAGTTAGAATAGAAACTATAATTTAATTTTGTTTTTCTGTACAAAATTTTATTATTGTGGTGATTTAATAATGATATATTAAACAATCAATCATCATTTTGTTTATATCTAGTTTAGAAAAAAACTTTCCTGAACATCATTTTTTTAATAAATGATTTTTTTTTAAATAGTCTACTTGATTGACAAAAAAAATTATAGGTTTACAACTTCTCACGCAACATCCTCATTATAGGTTTACAACTTCTTCTATAGAACCCACAACTCTGGATCTGTTTTGGTGAAAACTTTCATAAGAAGACGACGAAGGATCAGGTAAAGGTTCCGGTTCTGGACCTTTTAGAGGTTGATGTTCCAAAACCTCATCAAGAATCGACTCTATTTCCTCTAACTCGTCCAGCTCGTAGGCGTCAAGTTTTTCCACCCATCCGTCGGAGGAGACACAGGTTTTGACGCAAGTCTCTTCGTCGTCGAATTTGTTGAGAGTTTCACATCCATACCAGTGTCCTTTGACGCAGTTTTCGTCCTTGTATGTGTATACTTCTTGAGGGTCTTTGCCGCAGTTGGCTTGGTTCAGAGTTCCTTGGCATGTGTCTGAAAGAAATGGGGCTTGAGTCCCGTACGGTTTACCGAAAACCATTTTACCAATCAACGGTTCCTAAAAAATCTTTTTACTTTTATTACTTTGCTCGAATGAACTATTGCCAACGAACGTTTGACCAACTGAACGTTTGATTGCTGCACATTTTACCAAATAAACTTTTTACCTTATTTCATATCCCTTTAAAACTTTACACTTATATTATTCTTATCGAATGAACTACAGACCCATGATCATTTGACCAACTCAACTTCTGGTTGCTGCACATTTTATCAAAAAAACTTTTTATTTACTATCATGTCCCGTAAAAACTTTACACTTTTATTATTCTCATCGAATGAACTACAGACCCATGACCATTTGACCAATAGATCCTTTGTATTGTGTGCAGCAGCTTACAGAATAATTTTTAACCGTAGTACAATTATATTTTGAAATAAATAATTATGAAAAAATTATCAGGTTTCTTAACTATATCACGTTTTTTTTTTCTTATAAAAAATATGAACCCTTTTTTTAATTTCTTATGAGGTACCAGGCATCCAGAAACTTTAGGAGATCTTATAAATAAAAACATTAATCTTTTGTTGCTTCAAGTAATTTTTGCTAAAATATACCGGATTTTTCTTATCAGGTACCAGGCGTACAGAAACTTTAGGAGATCTTTTAAATAAAAGCATCAAATTATTTGCTTGAACAAGTGAATTAAATTAAAAATTTAAAAAACCCCCAACGCAATACGTAATTCACCATTTTTTTTATGGCGGCCATCTTGGATTTTAAATTTTATATAGTGGGCTGTATTCTACTCGTTAAGCCCTTTCATTTGATACCCATATTGAGGGGGTCGTGGAAGAAAAAAGTAATCCGCCATTTTGTAGCGGCAGCCATCTTTGACCGATTTTCACCAAACATGGCTAACAACACTCTCGACTAACTCTACTTTCAAACAAAACTTCACTGAACATCAAGCCGGAAAACGGTCTCAATGACCGCTTGTTGACACGGTTTTGTCCAATGGGTGGTAACTAGCCACGGCCAAAGCCTACCTTCAGTACAGCGAGTGTAAAAAAAAAACTGCATACATATACAACAAATGGTCCCAACTCAGCATCAATCTCGGTGATCCAGTATTACATCTGCAAAATAATAACTCTTTGGCCACCACCGCTTTTAAATTTTGATTAGATATCGATGCTTAACAAGAGGCTGTATTGTATATATAATATTTTAGTTATGATTAAATAAGATGATATTTACCGAAATCATATTTTTATTTCTGATAAAAAAACACTTTTATATTCCCTTTTTCACGGGTTAAACCGCTGGGCGCAGCTAGTATCATCTAAATTACTTAATTGCAGAAAATAATTTGATGCTTTTATTTAAAAGATCTCCTAAAGTTTCTGTACGCCTGGTACCTGATAAGAAAAATCCGGTATATTTTAGCAAAAATTACTTGAAGCAACAAAAGATTAATGTTTTTGAAGTGAAAACTTCTTTAGCGGCGCTGAGCACTTTTTTGTATGGGTAAAAACTTTCAAACTCGCGTCAGGGTCACGTGATGCTGATCGAAAAAGCGTAAGATCGAGGGGAAGGGAGAGGAACTAGTATCTCCCACTCTTTCTACCGTGCCTGAGTGTGCTGCTCTGTTTAGGCGGCAGAGGGGGCTTAGACAAGGGCGCGCCCGATATTTTTTTTTATATTTTATATTTATATTTTATATTTTTTTTATTAGACACTTAAAAAGGTTCGAATCAAAACTGTTTGTTTCTTACTTAAGTTATCATAAACCAATTGTATCAGTTGTAAAAATTTGCGATGATGATTCTGATTATAACGATGGTGTAAAAGTCGTCGAAATTATGGATGGAAGTTGATTTTTCTGAGAGATAAAATTTAATGTTATATATAAATAACGATATAATATTATAAATAACAACATATAAATTGTCATATTTGTGTACGATAGCGCAATAAATAAACATTGTATTCTACCTCATAAATGATAGTATTTTTATACATATAATTAAACACAACGTTAATATTGAAGTTTTCACTTCTGCCGGCACTCCCGGAGTGCTATTTTTTTATTTATAAGATCTCCTTAAGTTTCTGGACGCCTGGTACCTCATAAGAAATTAAAAAAAGGGTTCATATTTTTTATAAGAAAAAAAAAACATGATATAGTTTAGAAACCTGATAATTTTTTCATAATTATTTATTTCAAAATGTAATTGTACTACGGTTAAAAATCATTCTGTAAGCTGCTGCAGACAATACAAAGGATCTATTGGTCAAATGATCATGGGTCTGTAGTTCATTCGATGAGAATAATAAAAGTGTAAAGTTTTTACGGGACATGATAGTAAATAAAAAGTTTTTTTGATAAAATGTGCAGCAACCAGAAGTTGAGTTGGTCAAATGATCATGGGTCTGTAGTTCATTCGATAAGAATAATATAAGTGTAAAGTTTTAAAGGGATATGAAATAAGGTAAAAAGTTTATTTGGTAAAATGTGCAGCAATCAAACGTTCAGTTGGTCAAACGTTCGTTGGCAATAGTTCATTCGAGCAAAGTAATAAAAGTAAAAAGATTTTTTAGGAACCGTTGATTGGTAAAATGGTTTTCGGTAAACCGTACGGGACTCTCTTGCAGGTTTAATTTGACCCACTTCCCGGTTTCCAATTGAGCTGAAAATTGGCATGCGTGTGTAAATCGGATGACAATGCAATATTTTTATGACATGGAGCTGATCTGATGATGGAGCGGGAAGGTGGCTATAGGAACTCCGTAATTAAACGACGTAACCCCATCGAGTTTGGGCTTATTTGATTCGTCTAGACGAGTACTTTATGGTAATAATAATAAAAAACTTGTTTTAAAAAGGTTTTTTTATATTTCACTTATTATTATTTATTGTGTTTTTTTATTTTTTACCTATTTGTGTGTAACAAATAAATATTTATTTTCTTTCTTTCTTTCTTTCATACCTATACCTACTTACAGACTAACAATATCAAATCACGGCGTAAGCGGGCAGAGCAAACCTTGGAGGGATAAATCCCTTCCTGGCTTCACTGAACATCATGCCGAAACACGGGCACCGCGGCACGGTCTTGGCGACACGGTTCTGTTTAGTGGATGGTAACTAGCCACGGCCAAATCCTACCACCTGTATTATAGCGAATAGAAAAACCGCACATAACTAATTAGGTATAGTCATTGGCGCTCGGTCATTCGAACTCGGTGATCCAGCAAAAAGCAGTTTTTGAAAAAAGAGGATAAAGTTTCTTTATCTTACTAATATTATAAACGTGAAAATTTGTAAAAATGTATCGATGTCTGGATGTATGCTTGCTACTCTTTCACGCCCAAACGGGTGGACCGATTGAGCTGAAATTTGGTATAGATATAGCTTAGACCTTGGAATAACACATAGGCTACAGTACAGCGGGTAAAACCACTGGGAGCAGCTAGTATTATAATATAAGTGTACATACTTACCAATCTCCCCAGATCTCTCTCCCCATAGCTTCCCAACGCAGAGATTAGAGCATGCGAATTCATCATCAAACTTATTAAGCGTAGGACATCCTCGCCACATCTTAGTCTCACATCTGGACCCTTTCTGGTAGTAGTAGAACACTTGTTTGGGAGGCTGCTTGCAATCACGGTCGTCGAATTTCTCGAAACATATGTCATGGGGCACTGAGAATGGGAAATTATAACTATAGGGTTTCTTGAAAGGGATTTACCGGGGCCTACGTGTATCTGTCTGTAAATCCTCTCCATTTATTGGTTGTCTGGAAGAAATTGCGTCAAAATTCTGGGAGAAAAGTTCGCTAAAAAGTGATCGGACTTTTCTCTCTCCTTGTAATGTATTTATTTATTTTATCTATTTACCGGGGTTGACTTCCTTTGCAGAAGGCTGACTAGGCGGGTACAATGACAGTGCCAGTTATTCTATCGCCTGAGCAGTGATGTGCAAACATTACTGTGCTTCACTAGGAGGGCGCTGTAGCTAGTGAAATTACTGAACTGAAGAGAGCTTCAACATGGGACTCTTCAAAAGGCAAGTGAACAGAGCCTTGAAAGGTAGGCAACGTACAAGCGGTAGCCCTGGTATTGCAGGTATCCTGTATTGTTTATGGGCAGCGTTATCCCTAACTGTCAGGAGTCAGGAGAGCGTCTTACTCTAATTTCTTGGCATAAAAAACTGAAAACTATTTCAACATCATCAATCTATGTTCGTCCACTATTGGACAAAGGCTTCCCCCATGGCACACCACTCAACTCGGCACACCACTCAACTCGGTCCTCCGAAAAACTCTTTACTTACGTGAATTTAGCAATTTCACCAATATAAAAAACAAGAATATTATGGATTGTAAATTATTTTTTGCCATGTTCCTTGAATTAACGCAATTTCATAAAGAAATTCTATTAGCCATGGTTGCAGTTTAAGTGCGTTTTTCTAATAATGAACAGTTTTATGGGCCAACCATTTAAGATTTTTTGTAATTAAGATAACGGTTATAAAAGTGCACCTATGCACCTATATAGCAATAAAAATAGTAATTTCAAAAGAGATGCATCGGCCGGGAATCGAACCCGGGCCGCCCGCGTGGCAGGCGAGCATTCTACCACTGAACCACCGATGCTTATATCAATTTGTTGAAATACTGTTACCAATATTTATTTACTATGTTCTAGTCATGTTTTTCAAGAGAATTAGTGTTATTTACGCCTTCTGAAATTTGAAGACTCATATCTCGAATGTGATACCTAGTTAATCTCAGTAAAGTACATAATATTTACAAAGGTAAACAATAAGGTACAGTAAGGTACATAAGGTTTACAATAAATTATTTTGTTAATTCGGATTTAATGCGCCATCTAGTGGAAATATACTAAACTACAGTGTAATGCTAACATCAAAGTAAGAACCAAGAGCACAGTAAACGTAGTACTACAGAAACCACACAGATGGCGCTAAAATAAATAAAAAATACATTTTGGTCTCTCTGTCGTTTAATTCCCCTTTGTTCACAAATGCATTTAATAACAATAAATAATAATACAAAATTAACCTATCCTTACATAATTATACAGAAATTTGGCATGTTTTATTTACTAACAATTATTGTTAGGACTTATGAACCGTGCATTGGACCGGTTCATGATTTTGTTCGGCTTGCTTTTTCTTGTCTTCCTTTTTATATTTCTTAACCAAGACGTATCCAATGGCTGCTAGGAGAATCTGAAATAAAAAGTTAATAATTGAACGTCATCTGGCAATGTTGAACGGCGCTAGTTTCTCTTTAAATTATTATATTAGTGCTGTTTCCCGTTACGAACTTGTAGTAGTTCCAATTTTGGCCACCTAAATTACAAAAGTTTGTGGGATTGCGTCCATAAGCAAACTATTTTTCTGAAGTAAAATTGGGCGGGCGGCATAAAAAAATATTACAAAAAGTATGCGTTTAGCCAGTTTATAATGCTAGCACATTTATTATCTATCTGCGACCGCGCCAACAGAATTTTTGTATAGAAAATCTTCTTCCGATTCGGACGATTCGACTCCGGCAAGTGTGCGGGGTTTCTAACACTATCCGATCCAACGGGCCTAAGTTTGGCACAGCAACAATAACGTTTTGGCGCATCTTCCCGTTTTATTTTAATCTAAGATCCATAGTTTTAAGTGCTCGCCTACTTGCTGCGAGTTCCCAGAAAAAAAACTCAGCCCTGAATATATGACGTAGGTAAATGCGATCGCCTTATTCCGAGCGCCAAGAAAATTTTATAATTCGAAACTGCACGATCCTTTTGGAGGGCTCGGGCACCCTAATTCCAACCTTGGCAATGCATAATATACTAATATAGAAATTTATTATGTACCACATTTGGTTGATATAGCAAGTTGTTTCGATACATACCTCTACGATGATAAGTACAATCTCCACCCTGATAATAACCGCTGCCGTCCCGACGTAAACCTGCAAAATTAAACATTTTTATGAAACATTCCGGGCTAACATATTATGTAGATGAAATTTCTAAATAATTATTACTATCTACTAGCTTTTCCAGCTGAACTGTAGGCTCTATAGGTACCAAATAACAGCTCAATTGGTGCACCCGTTTACGCGTGAAATAGTAACAAACATACATCCAGACATCCATACATTCTTACAAACTTTCACGTTTATAATATTAGTAAGGTATTAGTAGGATAAGAAGAACCCACTATGAGAAACCCAGGTCCTTTGGTGGGTATCCCCGCTGCGCACCAATTTCGGCGGGAGAGTCCCATATATCGCCCAACGCTATGTGTCCTGGCGTAGACTGACGATGCGTAACGCATTTTCCCTGGGTCAAAAAAGGCGGGTAGGCCGCGTACGAATGCTTCGGTGTTCAGAAGGAATACCACTAAGTTTTTCGGTGGGTATCTATCTCCCTTTTTGGGTTCCGTAGCCAAATGGAAAAAAAACGAACCCGTATAGATTCGTCATATCTGTCCGTCCGTCCATCCGTATGTCACAGCCACTTTTTTTAACATTTGTCAGAGGGCTTAATGTTCTGCGGTGAACTTTAGCATATCGCCAGGGTATGCATAGCGCATTTTATGTATAAATGTTTCTTCTGATATCCTATAATATAAAGTTGTTTCCTTGCAAAATCTGAGATGTTTGTACATGAATAAACATTTTTTCATTTAATTTTTTTATTTTATTTATTTATAATAGGACTGCGTTTGACCACAGTCTCACCTGTTGGTAAGTGAAGACGTGGTCGAAGCTGTTCCACACAGGCCTAGCAAATACCTATTAACCCTCGACTTGAAGACACCCAAGTTGTAATTCTCGGGAAACACTGAAGCGGGTAGGGAGTTCCAAATCTTCGCCGCTCTATCATTTTTCCTATGTCAATATGTCAGCAGAAAAAACAGAAAAAGTTGGGTACCTTAATGACGTCTCTTCTGCATCCATGGTCATAGTATGTCCCGTTAACCTTGCAGAGTTCTCGTTTCCGTTCTTGGTTGTGAGGAGGCTTGGTTGGGTCGTACGAGGGGCAGCAGGAGATGGGCACGTTTGGGGGGAAGTAGGGGGGCATGGTGTGGTCTTGGTAGTCTTCGGGGCTGTCCAGACCGCAGCATTGTAGCTGGAAAATAAATTATTATTCTAATACCAGGTACCCACAAGGTGAACAGACGACCTTATAAAGGTCGCCGGAAGACGCTGGGTGCAGGTCGCTTCAAACCGGTACATATGGAAGTCCAATGGGGAGGCGTATGTTCAGCAGTGGACGTCTTACGGCTGAGATGATGATGATGATTCTAATAGGTATTGAATTAATTAGGTAGTTAACATAAAATAATACTTTCGTACGCTGTTTTTCTCAACCATTTTTGAGGAAAAGAGTATACTTAGTTCGATGAAATAGTCGAGAGGACCATGTTTCGTGATCGTGGTCAAAGGCTAACTTATAACGAATAATAGCAAATAAACATAAAAAAAGCTTTTTTAAACAAGCTTTTATAATTCTACTGAGTTCCTATGGCCACCTTCTGATGATGAAGCTTTTATCAGATCAGCTTTATGTCATAATAATATTGCATTGTCATCCGATTTAAACATGCATGCAAAAGTTCAGGTCAATCCGAAATCGGGAAGTGGATCAAATTTAACTAGAAATATTTGATTACGGTATAGTGGCCGTAGCATGACAAACATGGGTACTTTTTTTAACCCCCGACGCAAAAACGACGGGGTGTTATAAGTTTGACGTGTCTGTCTGTCTGTCTGTCTGTCTGTCTGTCTGTCTGTCTGTCTGTCTGTCTGTCTGTCTGTGTGTGTGTGTGTGTGTGTGTATGTGTCTGTCTGTGGCATCGTAGCTTCCAAACGGATGAACGGATTTTGATTTAGTTTCTTTTGTTTGAAAGTAGAGTTAGTCGAGAGTGTTCTTAGCCATGTTTGGTGAAAATCAGTTCAAGATGGCCGCCGCTACAAAATGGCGGATTATTTTTTTCTTCCACGACCCCCTCAATATGGGTATCAAATGAAAGGGCTTAACAAGTAGAATACAGCCCACTATATAAAATTTAAAATCCAAGATGGCCGCCATCAAAAAAATGGTGAATTACGTATTGCGTTGGGGGTTTTTTAAATTTTTAATTTAATTCACTTGTTAATGTATGGGATGACAGTTGACAAGACAAGTCTACGAAGCGTCTGTGCTTGAGGGGCAAGTCACAGAAGTAATGCAACTAAAAGTAGCCATTTTATGTGTGAGTGTGACGGCAAGATGAAAATTCTGTGTGAAGAAAAAGGAGAACCTATTTTTATGCCGAGGGTCGGCATAAAAATATAATCATAGTCGGCATATAATTCAGCGTGGCCGGTTTAAAGAAAATAAAAGCTTGTAATAAAAAGAAAATTACTCACAGTAGACTGAGTACTAGTCCAAAGCATGACGTGCCTGGGCTTGTCCTGCTGGGCTTGAACGAAGGACTCTGACAGGGACTTGCTGATGTTCATCTCGTCAGTCGGCGTTACGTTGATGGCCACGGCGATGATCAGCGCTTGGATCACTGCGATGATGATGAGGACGATTCCTGACTGGAACAATTTACACTTCAAAATGTAAAATGTAGTTTGGATATTTATTTATTTATATTTTAAAAACGCCACATTAGAGCTAACATAATAAGGAAAAAAATAAGATGCGTTAAATTTTGCTGAAATTTTGTTCTGGAACGGTGTGTACGTGGTGTACACATGTTACAGAAAATACAAAGGTACATAATAAAATTAAAAACTAAATGTACAAGCGGCGGTCTTATCGCTAAAGAGCGATTTCTTCCAGACAACCAAGGGACAGACCGTCAAGGTTTTGTATCAAAATTTTGTTAAAATTTTACAGTAGGCGATAGCGAAACGATGGCGGAAAGAGAGTAGTTCCAGAATGTAGGTAACATAATAAGCAGTGTTGTTATAATATTTAAAAAGTCTTTCCCCGACAAAAGCCCTCACTTCCTCGAAAAGTGAATGAAAAAGGCCAAAATCGCATGTCACTCTTACCAAGCTTTTCGCAACGTTTCAAGTAATTTTCTACAGTCATTATAATTAATGGATGTCCATTGTTCAGAACAAATACCTCTGAATACCTACCACTTATACTAGGGTAGTTAAAGTGTCCAGCTCGCGTGATATGCCAGTAACTTTTCTCCCCCCAACGTGGAATATATTAAATTAACAACCCTAAGAATAGGTGGGACGGATTAAGGGTGACATTTAGGGGATGTATCAAACTTTGTGTGAATAGAATTGACTCAAAATCAAATAGGTATAGGCTATCTTCAATTTAAAACCTTAACTATTTCGTTCAATAAAAAATATTCTTTGTATAAGCTAAAATTTATGCATTTAGTTTAATTTCATACAAGGGCAGCAAATTATGTTTGTAGTTTCTTAGTATTCTTAGTTTTTACCGGGGGTAGACTTCCTTTGCAGGAGGTCGTCTAGGTGGGTACCCCAACAGTGCCAGTTATTCTACCGCCTGAGCAGTGATGTGCAAACATTACTGTGCTTCGGTAGGAGGGCACTGTAGCTAGTGAAATTACTGGGCTAAAGAGTCTTAACATCTTATGACTCTTGTGTAAGAAGCGTTGGTGCAGTGCACCTAGAATTGCACATCATTGTGAAATTCTGGGTAGCACTGTACTGATTATGGGCAGCGTTATCTCTTAACATCAGGAGAGCGTCTTGCTCGTCTTCTTACTTCTCCACATAAAAAAAAAAAAAAATATCGGCTTCGTTCATTCCTTCACTTCTACTCATTTCTCATAATACGGTTTATGTAAATCAATGCACTTTTGCACACACATACGGTATTTGATATAAGGTTGTCATCCATCTCTACTGGGCCAACCGCGTGGCCCCGGAGGTAGTTCCCCCTGCTCTGTGCCTAAGTAGGGCCCTGTGCGACATAATCCAGGTTCGACCAAGGCTACGGCAATGGCCTTGGATCTTGATTAGAACTTTACTATTAAAATGTTCTTTGTATCACCATTTACGACCCATTGTCGCATAGCCATTGTTTAAAGGTACGTTATGGTGTTGAACTCATTTTAATCGATGCATTTTCATGGGTATTTTATAATCGTTATTTAATTTTACGTCATAGAGTAAATGGAATACATATAAAGTCATTATTCATGTTCAAAATTCCTTTCTTTTATGTTAGTCACCGATACACAAGCAGACGGCCGTGATGGTGAGCGGTTATCGTTGCCTATATAGACGTCTGCAACACCATTGCCGACCTATTATATCGGCCAAGAAGCAGGGTAAATCTCTCCCTAAGTAGCTTCATAGGCTACACAAAATACATGGTAATTTAATTTATGTAGGTAATTAAATTATCCAGGATCTAAGCTCATCTACAAACCAAATTTCAACTTTATCGATTCAGGCGTTAGAGCACGGGAAAAGATAACAAACAATCACACATACACATTATTATCAAAATTGTCTAACACTAACATAAAATATACGCAAACATACACACACAGGAATAACCTGCACTGTGACACCTATCTATTTCTATGCTCGGCGGTCTCTATAATAAAAATAATATATAATTGTGGTTTATACTCCGACAGAACAGGCTACCCTACTTACACTTTCAGAGTCAAATCATAATTTATAGGTTGTGAGGCCAACCTGTATGTTGCAGTTTCAGGTCGCCGAGATAACTACAGGGCCTGCAACACGACCTGGCGACTGCCTCCTACATATCTTATAGGAAACAGCCTTACAGTTTTACGTGCCTTACGAAACAAGTAACTAGTAAGTATCTCACCGCATGCAAAGCCCTCGTCTTCTTCCTAAAGGCCCCGACCACTGAGTAGATGATCATGCTGAGCGTGGCTGCTCCAGTGACAGCCAGGACTATCATCGCCATCAGCCGGCTGGACTGCTCCGTGTCGAACACCTTCGTCGCCGCTGACCCGAGCCCCGTCACACATATCGTGGCTATTGAGATCAGCTGGCAACAGAGGAACTTTGTGATCATTGGGGTTTATACTCCAACCCTACTTCTACTGTCAGAGTCAAATCAAAATTATCTCTCTCCAAACGAAGATTAAGACGAGAAAACAATTTTTAAAATTCGAAACACGTAAAAAGTCCCGCTGAAAAACTTCTTACTAAGAACCTAATACTAGAAAAGATAGAGATCAAAAGTAGTTCTGCCGCCGTGATGTGCAAACATTATTATGCTTCGATAAGAGGGCACTGTAGCTGGTAGAATTACTGGGCTGAAATGTCTTAAATATCTTATACTCTTAAGTAAGAAGCTTTGGCGCATGCACCCAGAATTTTACCTTTATAAAGCCCTGGATAGCAATAGCACTGTACTAATTATGGGCAGCGTTATCTCTTACCATCAGGAGTGCGTCTAGCTCGTCTCCTTACGTCGTTGTATAAAAAAAATACTTACAATACCAATGATTGCTAGAATAGTGTAAGTGGTAAGAAGGCAGATGTCCTTGCACTTCTTCCCCACTTTGGGCAGGTGCAGTTTGTGTTCATGATGTTTCGATTCGGGGTCTGATTGATCTCCTTGTGCGCCCTTCGTGCGGGGAGGCGCCGACGGGGCGGGCTCTTTCTTATCTGTAGACAACAATACAATAAAAAATAACATAATAATAGACTCAAAACTTAAAATACTAATATGAATGTCCACAAACGGCCTTATCGAGATCTCTCCAGGCCAGACCAACTTTGCACGGAGAGTTGTAAATTAAAGAGTAGGGTGTAATTTTGATTGCGCATTTTAAGATTATAGAAATGTTTTTTTAATGAATTTTTGGTCACCATAGATGGCTCATTCTCATTTTAGCTCAAATTTGATGGTCACACGGTTATATTTCCTAAATGGTTAAAGACAGAGATATGTACTGTGAATAGGTGGATAAAACATATATTAAGCTACAAAATAAATGAAGATTGTCATAATAGACGTAAAAAATAATACTAAAATTTAACATGAAAGATCAAAATCGGGGCCATTTTTCATATTCTCATGGTGTCACACTTTGCGTTGCAGTTAAACATTTGGGCACTACTTTAACAAATTTTGATGTATCTGTATGCAAAATATACCAAAATTATCGCAAACAAATATACTTTAAGGTCTACAGGCTAAAAAAAAGTTTTCAGTATTATTTTGAATTTAAAATAATATAATGCGGCGGTCACACGATTTTAGGTGCTTTAGATTTGCGTAGTTTAACGGCTGCTGTGAAACACAACATCAACAATCCAATACAGAGTTCAATGATGGCCATGTTCTGCAATCGTAGAAGTAGGATCTAGGACTTATCGAGCCGTGGGAAAAAATATAATTGCTAAGTTTCAATTTATTCATGGGTGTACCGATCACTTGCATGGACAACATTTTTACGCATTTTATTTTAGTTATTTAAATCAAAGCTAGCTTTTCGAAACGCCAAGATGTGCGAAATAAAGATGTAGTATTTAATTTTATACATTATACCTAAACTTTCCAGAATTTCACCTAAAAGGGATATTTTCGTCACCAGCGTGGCATCACCTTCATAGCGTTTTTTACCATGAAGGTGATTTTTGAGCTACGAAAGTGATTTTAATGTATTGTTTTCTTTTGAAAGGGCCTTTTTACCTACTTAAAAGTACTGTATCTGTTATGTTAGGGTTTTAATACATACAAACCAAATTTCTGACTAATAAAAAAGTAAAGTGAATGGTAAAGTATTATCTCAAATTACGCATATTTTCATTTGTAGTGAGGTTTGTTTTTACGTAAAATGTCGTTTTATTGAACGTTTTTGGTAGATTTAGTCTTTTAAAAGGATTTTACTTGAAAAAGTTGTAAAAAAATAATGACTGAATCACTTTCGTGGCGCCGAAAATTTCAAAACTGTTTTTCTTCGAAATGAAACGTACGATTTAAATCATTTATATAAAAGTTTACTCGTGTTATCCAGCTCTATACAACATTATACATAAACATTACAAATAAGCAATAAATAAGAATTGCCATGAAGGTGACGATGAGAATCGATTCCATGAGAATGAGCCAGATGCGTTTTTCCCATGCTTTTTGTTATTTTAATTTGTTATTAATAAAATACAATAGACATTAAAATTAGAGCTATTCAGATTCAAGAAGATACTAATAAACTAAACTTATAAACATTTTTTTGTTTTTTGCGTTGGGATCGGACTTTTAAAATAAGAACTGGTGGTATTTGGAACATATTGGCGTCATCCGTGATTCCCGAGCAATGTACCTAATCTGGGAATCTTCGGCACGAGGCATCTTACGTGATTTGTTGACCACATCTGCACTTGTCATCAGGTGGGATCCAGGACGAGGACCTTCTTCAGGGTATAGGAAGCTGCGGTTACGCACCGGTGAGCCAGTCATAGCACCATCCCTCCCTGAAGAAGATCCACCTATTTACAAGCTTTTATTTACTTCACCTGTCTATTGTCTCTGTAATCAAATCTTGCAAGTTTAATTTGATCCACTTCACGGTTTCCGATTGAGCTGATTGCATGCATGTGTATATCGGATGACAATGCAATATTATTATGACATCGATCTGATGGTGGAACTGGAAGGTGGCCATAGGAACTCCGTAATTAAACGCAACCTCATCGAGTTTGGGCTCATTTGATTCGTCTTGACGAGTACTTTGATGCTATATGGTAATAATAATAAAAGCTTGTTATTAAAAGATTTTTTATAATTTCCTTGTTTTCGGATAGTTTCCGCGTGCCTCACTACCCAGGCAGCACAAACCTTCTGAATAAGTTTTTTTTAACAGCAGTCAAAGTAACTAACAGCTGTGTAAGACTACCATATTAAGCTGATTTGGCGCTTACTCAGACGTTATTCAAGCAATTTGGGCACAAAATTATACTGCTAATAGCTGTGTTATAGCTATGTAACAGATGAATTAGTTTTGAATAACTGTACGACAAGCTGAGTATCTTCTGAACAAAAGCACTTTTTTCTTTTATTCAATCATTACAGCGCCGTTAGCCAGACAATGAATGAATGATGAATGAAATTGAATATATTTAGGTCCTTCAGCTCCTTCACTTCACCTTCAATACACATAGCTCATAGCAAAATTAAATTGTAGTTGTGACAATTTCGAACTAGCACGCATTAAAGGTTTGGTGAAGGACAGCAAATTAAATGGCCGCATAAATATTTGAAGTCATCGCTAAGTACAATTTAATTTACACTTAACATGCAAGTTGTAAGTGCGCATGCAACTTTACCGTATATTTATATATACATTTCATGTAAAATTTTCACGCGCCACCTGATAAGCAGGGTTTTTGAGAAATAAACAACATCGTCTATTATGGTTTGTTTTTACGAGTGAAAAAATTTTTTCGTTGCATGCAATTTAAGGGGTCAAAAATAACCTTTTACTACTTTTTCCATGAATATTATACCGATATCGTTATTATAATTGAATATATGAGTATATAATTCGTTATAATTATTAGCTATTATTTTAGGTTATGTTTTTCATTATGGCGACGCTCATTCTGAAAAAAAAACTGCGTGCACAGCGGTTTCTCGTCTAATGTCTGCATAACAGACATTATATGTCCACTTATTCAGTTGTTGTCTGGTTAAAAGAGGTTTCCACACAACATATTTTCTATAACTGTTCTATAATCACACACATTCGTACTATTAATCAAACAATTAGGATTCCTCATAAATATGTAAGTGTAACCCAATTTATTATATTTTTCTTTTTAGCTGTAGGTAATTAAATTCAGATTTTAATATTAAAATGTATTTATCTATCGAAATGTCAAACTACACTGACGCTAAATGCTGACTAATGTTCCAGAATAGTTCTTTTAGCTTAAATAATGTCTACTTTACCGTGAATACCCAGCAAACTTCTGCATAAGAATCTGTTACTAATGCTTTTACAACAGTTAGCTGCACATGACGGTAATTTCGTACTTAAATCGGCATAAAGTAGTTATAACAGCTACCTTAATTTCTGTTAAGTTACTATATGCTTCATAACAGACAACAACGCCAACTTTATAAAGCAGCTATGTAAGTGTCAAGCTGTGGTGTATAATACAGCTATAAGAGAACAGAACATCAATAATTCAGCACTATGCTTGATAATGGAATCTTATACCAGTATTATACAAAAGGTGACACAAACTCTTGAGTAACAGGTCTATTTATGATGACTATTCAGCTTTAAGAATTAAAATCGGCAAATTACAGAGCTAACTCAGCTAATAGCTTGATTATAGCAAAAAAAAACTTTAATACAGAACTTGGCAATACACACGGCTTCTATACATAGATAATAAAGCTTAACCCTGCATAAGGTTGTATTGTTGGCCAGTTATCTGACTTGTGTGCTGCCTGGGTATCCGCTTCACTGGTGGGGTAGGTGAAACTTTGTTTTCATTTTAAATTTAATTAATAAATGAGAGAGATAGGTACAACGCAACGCTCTAAAGTTGCTGTTGTTGTTGTTGTAAAGGGTGGTGAGTGGTGACGTCACGCAAGACAGACTCATCACACTCACTGTTACACACTGAGACACACACTGACACTAGTAGATAAAAATTGATCATAATAGATCTTCATACAGTATGATACATCTATTTGTATGAAGCATCGTACCTTGTATGATGCATCTGAGATGCATCATACAAGGACGATGCTTCATACAAATACATGTATCATACTGTATGAACATCTATTATGATCAATTTTCATCTACTTCAGATGCATCATACAAAATCGAGACATCATCAAAATTAATGCATTATATTTGTATGAAGATCTATGATTTTGTTTATTTATTCATGCAATAGATAGTAATTAATATTATTATAATAAGACTTAATTACTAATTATAAGGAAAAACAATACATATATTTTTTAATGATACACATCTTTATCATGATTTCTTTTACAATGCTACATACAAATTGTTATCCATCGATTTTAATACATCCCTTACTTTAGCATATATCAAATCTGAATTTATATTTGTTACAATATGTTGACAGCACAACTCAGCATTACATTTACAAATTGATTGTTCTTTGCTAAAAAATTGATTGGCTTCGTAAATTTCAATTCTTATAACTTTTACTCCTTCAATCGCTGTTTTCAAACATGAAAATAGCTTCGTAGATCCCTCTGTATTGCGTGTAGGCAAAGAGTTTACTTCGTTGGGATTCACTATTTTGTTAGGATAGACGCCGCACTCGTCAATGCTGAGAGGAGGACTCAAAATCCATGGTGAATACTGAAAGAGGAGTGTACCAGTTAGTTTGTTAAATGATTGACAATAAACAATGATTATACTATACTGATTAAAAAAAATGGACCTACTTACTGACATTTTAGGTATCTATGAGATATACTAGCGATTTGTCACGATTGCCGAATGTTGAATGATAATTATGAACTGAAATCATAGAGTTTTATAGAAAATCCTTTTTTTTGGTTTTTGTCATTAGAGTTCAGATTTACACCGTTTGTCTGCATATGAGTAGCTTAGCACGCGCCGTCACTAGACACCTCACATTCCTTGATACAGGCATAGCAACCGATCAATTTTCATCAGAAACATTAACAATAAAATAATAGACGTGCCATTTATTCTTAGTTTTACCCAGCGGTTTTACTCGCTGGAATGCTGTCAATGCTTTATTTCAGTGTCTTACTACTAACCAAATTTCAGTTGAATTAACCAGTCGTTTTATCGTGAAAAGGTAACAAACACATCCGCTAACTCACATCCATACTTTAATATTAATAATATTAGTAGGAATTTGATGTAATCCGCAAAACATAATTATGTATTATAATATGTTGATTCTAGCTTTAAAGGCTTTTCTATAACTTATTATTATGATTTCTGTGGATTCTATAATACTAAATCTACTTTGGCAAAGAGGTAATGCGGTATGTCTATCAACTAAAAGGTACCTACAATTTTATAACACGAGAAGACTAACAAGTAAACTAGGATGAATTATTTATAGATACATGACTGCTTGCTTTGCTTTTTTTTCATTTAGGCTTAGGCTTGCATTGTAGGCTATTTTTCAAATATGGGAAAAGTAGATGCAGATGAAGTGTTATTTAAACGGTAGTAAGAGCAGTGAATATCATAGTTTCATCCCGCAACCACCCGAGCGACAAGTTAAGAAGCTAACAAGAAGAACTTCGATAATTATAATAATGTAAGTGTCTGTTTATTATATATTCTATGTACCTATATTATTTTAATCGATTATTCATGTACATAAACTTAATTAAACACTTTATTGATTCCAGGTCTCAGCAAAAAGGAACATCAAGCAGCCAGCATCGTCAACAGCATCGTCAACCGCACCGTCATCGTCATGAGGGATCGTCCTCATCGAAATCAGCACGAGGCCGGGACATGCCAGCTCTCAGTGCCAGCCCTGAACCGATGCGTGAACCGGTGCAGGAACATAAGCATCAACAGGTGTCGAAACCGACATCTGTTGCGATTCCCGCACCGGTTGCCGGTTCCTCATACCGGATACCGAAGCGGAAGAACGGATTGCCAAGAATTGCTCCAGCCACGCCGATGAAGCGATCCCGTTATGAGATGTTCGGGACGGACAGCGAGAGCGATCTAGAACATGCTGGTAAGTTAATTAACCTTCAATCATAGCAATAATAAACGACTGTGCAATCAACCGTCAAAT
The DNA here is from genome assembly GCA_947507615.1 of Hemithea aestivaria. Classification (NCBI taxonomy): domain Eukaryota; kingdom Metazoa; phylum Arthropoda; class Insecta; order Lepidoptera; family Geometridae; genus Hemithea; species Hemithea aestivaria. The sequence continues at coordinate 16,367,885 of OX382331.1, forward strand.
TAAATTTAACCACTTCGGAAAATACTACATAACTTTAAAAAACATATACCGTCAGAGAAGTTTTAAATATATCAAGCAGAGCACTAGATATGACGATTTAAAACAGAACTAATCCGGAGACCAGGGCTTGGTACTATTTAATCTAATTTATCCAGTGCAGTTGAAGGAACTTAAATAGTTTTATGATACATACGTTTCATACATCTCTTCTAACGCTCACTAACGTTCTACTTACAGACGATCGTTGTACACCGAGATCCGCTGCTGCTGATGATGCTCCTGCTCCTGCTCCTGCTACTACGCCCGCTTGCATCCCGCCGATCCAGTCAGAGGCGGGAACGTCGCACAACAGCAATAAGCGCACCTTGGCCCGCGACTTGTTTGGATCAGACAGCGACGATGATAATATAACACCGGAAAAAAAGCAAACTTCCAACGTCGTGTCGCAGCTAACTAAGAGGACGTCGCGAGGTATAACTAGACAGAGTGATCCTAGTAAAAAAGGATCCCATTACATTGAACTAAAAGTGTATAACCATGACGAGATCAAGGATATTTCGCCCGTGTTGAGATGGCGCCATGCCATTATATTTATTAAAAATCGTACGAACGATGACTCCGAGGCATGGGGCCATCTCTCGAAATTTGTAAACGCCGTAAAGAAAGAGTTCAGAGGGTTGCCAGTAGACTCTTTTGGAGGAGGCAGCAATAGTGTTTAAGTTACAAGTAATATTATATAAGTCGAAATATTTAACCTTTTAATAATAATAAATAAACATTGTAATCATAATTATGTAATAAGAATATATATTAATTTGCATTATTATCCATATCCATATCCATACATATAATAAGAATGGAAATTTCTCCCCATTCATTGTGATCCTTTACTAAGGTGAACTGTGAAAATACGCATATGAACAAAACGACGCGAAAAAGTCGCTTGCGCGATCTAGATCGTAAAACATTTTGTCAATTTTTCCTAGGGAAACGTAAAATAAAATAATAAAATAAATAATAATCATTTATATCGGACACATCGCCCCTAATTTACATCAAAATTTCGAAGTAAAAGTAATAGAATATAAAGTAAATTCAATTAAAAAAAATCAAAAAGCAAAAAGTGCGACAAACTAAAAATACGCCATCTATCGATGTGGCCATAAACGAAAATTTACCAGAGTAGTTTTATTAGGCTTAATTTGTAAAAAGGTTATTACTTATGTGTGATAAAACGGCACAACCGAATTGTATGCAGATTTCGCTAAAACGTTGCAAATTTCTCTAATTTGTAAATAGTATTGCTTTTATTTAAATCGGTTTTTAAATAAAAGAGTTATATCTATCTAAAGATTTACTTATCTATTATATAAAATCGTTCGTACACTTTTGTTCTATCAACGCACAGCCCAAACGGCTGGACGGATTGAGCTGAAATTTGGACAGCGTATTCGTAAGAAGATTTCATCGTGCAATAAGAAGCGATTTTTTAAAATTCCCTCAGGAACAGGAATTATTCCCGAAAAACGAATGTATGCAAATCCGTAACCGCTGAACCGATTAAGCCGAAATTTTGTAAAACGATAGTTGGGATTGTGATTAGAAACATCAAATAGTTTTTTTGTCAGAAATTTACTTTTAAGGGGGGTAAAGGGGGGTCGAAGTTTGTATGGAAAATTTAGAACCGCTGACCCTATTGAGCTGAAATTTGGTACAGAGATAGATTGAGTCCTAAAAAATTGAATGGTATACTTTTTATTCCAAAAATCAACCTCTAAGGCGGGATAAAGGAGGTCAAAGTTAGAATAGGAAATCGGTAACCGCTTCTTTGTTTAAGCTGAAATTTAAACCAGCGTGTTCTTTAGGTAACGAAGGCGACGTATAAAAAGGGATTTTTGCAAAATTCCTCCGGGAACGGGAATTATTCCCGAAAAATCTTTGTATGCAAATCCGTAACCGCTGAACCGATTGAGCTGAAATTTTGTAAAACGTTTGTTTAGATCGTGTTTAGGAACAATAATTTTTTTTTGACGAAAATTAACTTTTAAGGGGGGGTAAAGGGGGGTCGAAATTTGTATGGAAAATTTAAAACCGCTGACCCCATTGAGCTGAAATTTGGTACAGTGGGAGATTGAGTCCTAAAAAATGATATGGGATACTTTTTATCCCAGAAATCAACCTTGAAGGGGGAAGAGGGGGGGGGGGGGGGGGGGGTAGAAGTTTGAGTAGAAAATCAGTAACCGGCCATCTTTTAAAGCTCAAATTTGAACAGCGTATTTTTTATGTAACGTAGATGACCGATAAAAAGGGATTTTGCAAAATTTCCACGGGAACGGGAATTAATTCTAAAAAACGTTTGTATCCAAATCTGTAACCGCTGAACTGATTGAGCTGATATTTTGTAAAACGATTGTCTGAAGTGTGTTTAGGAACATTGAATAGTTTTTATGTCAGAAATTAACTTTTAAGGGGGGTAAAGGGGGGTCAAAGTTTGTATGGGAAATTTAGAACCGCTGACCCTATTGAGCTTAAATTTGGTACAGCGGTAGATCTAATCCTAAAAAATGATATGCAATACTTTTTTCCCAGAAATCAACTTTTAAGGGAAAAAAGGGGGGTGCAAGTTTGTGTAAAAAATCGTTAGCCGCTTCTTTGTTTTTGCTGAAATTTGGACAGCGTATTCTTAGTTACATAAACTAAGACGACCGATAAAAAGAGATTTTGTGAAATTCTTACAGGAACGGGAATTATTCCCAAAAAACTTTTGTGTGCAAATCCGTAACCGCTAAACCAATTAAGCTGAAATTTTGTAAAATGATGGTTTGAGTTTTGTTAAGGAAATTTTTAATAGTTTTTATATCAGAAATTAACTTATAAGGGGGGGTCAAAGTTTGTATGGGAAATTTAGAACCGCTGCGCTGACCCTATTCAGCTTAAATTAATTTAGTGCAGAGGTTGATTGAGTCCTAAAAAATGGGATACTTTTTATCCCAGAAATCTACATTAAAGAGGAGGAAAGGGGGGGGGGGTGCAAGTTTGCGTAAGAAATCGTTAACCGCTTCTTTATTTGAGCTGAAATTTGGATAGCGTGTTTTTAGGTGGTTTTGGCGACTCACGAGAAGGGCTTTTGCTAAATTCCCACTGGAACGGGATTTATTTACAAAAAACAATTGTATGCAAATCCGTAACAACTAAACCGATTGAATCGAAATTTTGTAAAATCATGGTTTGAGTTGTGTTTAGGAACATTAAATATTTATTTTGACAGAAATTAATGGGAAATTTAGAACCGCTGACCCTATTGCGCTTAAATTTGATACAAAGGTAGATTAAGTCTTAAAAAAAGATATGGGATACTTTTTATCCCAGAAATCAACCTTTGAGGGGAGGAAAGAGGGATCCAGTTTGTGTAGGAAAGGTAACCGCTTCTTCGTTTTAGCTAAAATTTGGACAACGTATTCTTTATGTAACGTAGGCGACCGATAAGAAGGGATTTTGTGAAATTCTCACCAGAACAGGAATTTTTTCACAAAAACGTTTGCATGGAAATTAGTAACCGCTGAACCGAAAATGAGCTGATATTTTGTTAAGTTCTGTTAATGAATAGTTTTTTTATGTCAGAAATTAACTTTAAGGAGACTAAGTATTAAAGGAGGGGGAAGGAGGATCAGAGATTTAATGGGAATTCAGGAACCATGGAATTGATTTGAGTCGCGGGAAGGATGGTGTGAGAAATTAGTAACGAATAATAATTTAGCTGAGGTACATTACAGTAGAGATAAGTTAGAGAGTTACCGGGAAAGGACCACAAATAGTTTTAATTCCTGAAAAGAGGCGTGAAAATTTATGAAGGCGATAAACTACCGCTCAACTGAGATAATTTGACCTCTGGGAAAGGACATAGGATTGGTTTCTACGGTAGCGAACAAAACTGCATAGAAATACCCAACCCGATATTCTTCGCTACCCACAGCGGGAGCAAATAATATATAGCCATGCCTTATTTTACGCTTACAAAGTCACGGGGATGGAAATACTATCATAGTGAACATAGCAGCACCAAATTCGCTTTATTAATTGACTCTCACGCGCAACGAAGTGCGCGCGGGTCAGCTAGTTTTAGAATAAACATTTATTTTCTCTATTATAAATAATATGTTTTATTTCTTCCACAGTTACAACATCAAGCAAAACAGATAACAATACCTCTATAATGAATAGTAAAAAGTATCGTTATAAATTGAGAAATAATGAACAAATAAATCATAATACCTTATATAACCATGAATCAATTATTGAATGTAATAAATGTCATATAAAGATGCCTCGAAATGATTTTAGATATCATATAAGAACGAATTTACATAAGTCTAACAGCTTGAAAAGATCTGAATTTGAAAACATTGATATAGTTGCCACTGCTTTTAAAAATAGAATTGTAGCCTTAAGACTGAATCCTATTCACAATGCTCGATATCCTACACCAGAGACATTTCTTGACAACAATCGAAACCAATTAAAACGTTTATTAAAGATGTATCTTAAAAAACATAAATGTATAAAGGTAAATTTTGAGTTATTCGCATATTTTAATTTGTCTAAATCCGATAAAACTGAAATAAAATCGTTTAATACAAAGTATGAAAACATATATGAGAGTACTGATTTAACTGAAACTTTAAGTAAGTTTATTGATACTTTTAAAACTAAACTATCGGAATTTGAGCACTGTGAATCGGGTTGGACATATTCACACATCAGTCATTTAGAAATTAATATAAATAAATATTCTCCCATGAGAGGCGGAACTTACATAGAATTGCCAAAGTCAATTAAAAATTCGAAAAGTTGTATAAACATACGAAATTCTGATAATAATTGTTTCCTTTGGTGTATTACAGCTGCACTCTTTCCTGCTAAATTAAATGTATGCAAAGTAAAATCATATCCTCATTATGATACAATACTCAATACAGAAGGAATGTCATTTCCACCTACAAAGTCTGATATACATTTATTTGAAAGTAATAATCCTGATATTAGCGTAAATATATATGGCTTAGATAAAAAATGTAATGTCACAGGACCATTATATAGAACAAAGAATCGTAAAATTAATCATGTAAACTTGCTATACATAGAGCGCGATAATATAGGTCATTATTGTCTGATTACAAACCTCTCAAGATTAGTACAGCGTCAAGTTACCAAACGAACGAATAAACTAATTTTATGCGAAACATGTTTGCAGTTCTTTAGCAATATATCTAAACACGATACTCATAACTGTGAAAATGTAGTGAACGAGATGCCTAAAAAGAACTCTATTTTAAAATTTAAAAATTATGAGAGACAGCAAAAAAATCCTTTTATTATATATGCCGATTTTGAATGCTTGTTGTTAAATATTAACCAACGAAAATCTGAAAACATTGAATCATTGAAGCAACATGAACCTTCCTGTTTTGGTTATTATGTTTGTTGCTCGTATGATTCAAGTTTAAATAAATATGTATCGTACAGAGGAAATGATTGCGTCGAAGTATTTATCAATCATTTAATCAGAGATGTTAAAAGTATAAATGAGATTTTATCAATAAAGAGACCCGTTACATCGCTAACACCTGAACAAGAAATACAATATCGCGATGCTACCAGATGTCATATATGCAATGAAGTATTATTAGGTGATAAAGTACTAGATCATGATCATATAACTTCTTCATATAGAGGCGCGGCACACTCACTATGTAACCTGATGCATAAAGTATGTCCATTCATTCCAATAGTAATTCATAATCTTACTGGTTACGATTCGCATCTGTTTATCAATGAGTTAATGAAATATGAGGGTGCTGTAAAAATAATTCCTAAATCAAAAGAAAAATATCTGTCAATAACCAAAGTTATTAATTCAGACAAAAAATCTCGCTCATTAGAAATGAAATTTATAGATTCTTTTCAATTTTTAAGCTCAAGTCTCGATATGTTGAGTAAAAGTTTATCTGAAAGCGATTTTGTTCACCTCTCACATGAGTTTAATGAAAAAACACAGTTCGATCTAGTTCGTCGAAAGGGCGTTTATCCCTACGACTATATGGACGATTGGTCCAAGTACAATGATATTCAATTGCCATGTAAATCTGAATTTTTCAACTCTTTAAAAGGGGAGCATATTACTGATGATGATTATGAACATGCAGAAAACGTTTGGAATTATTTTGATATAATGAATCTTGGTGAATATACTGATTTGTATTTGAAAACAGATGTATTACTTTTATGCGATATATTTGAGAGATTTAGAATAATGAGCTTGCACTATTATAAATTGGATCCGGCCTATTATATTACATCACCTAGTTTAAGTTGGGACGCTATGTTATTTTATACAAAAGTCCAATTAGAATTAATTCATGATTTAGATATGTACCAAATGTTAGAGAAAGGCATACGAGGCGGACTTGCTCAGTGTTCTTTGCGTCATGCTGTTGCTAGCAATAAATATACACCTAACTTTAAAGAATCTGACAAGTCTTCCTTTCTTATATATTTGGACTGTAACAATCTTTATGGCTACGCAATGACAAAAAAATATCCGATATCCGAATTTAATTTCTTGTCTCCTAAAGAAATCACAAATTTCAATGTTTTAAATATTTCAGACGAAAATGAATATGGTTATATATTAGAAGTCGATCTTTTGTATCCAGATTATTTACATGAATTACATAAAGACTTGCCTTTTGCTCCTGAAAAAATTATACCCCCAGGCGGTAAAAATAAAAAACTCATAGCTAATCTGTATGATAAAATGAATTATGTTATTCATTATGTGCATTTAAAAGAATGTTTAAAGCATGGCTTATTGTTAAAAAAAATACATAGAATACTTTGTTTTAGACAGGATAGTTACTTAAAGCAGTATATTGATCTGAATACATCTCTACGACAATCATCAAAGACTTGTTTCGAAAAAGATTTTTTTAAATTACTTAATAATTCCATATTTGGAAAGACTATAGAGAATAAACGTAAACAAGTGGATGTAAAACTATTAACTAGATGGACGGATGATAAAAACTTGACAAACAAACACCTGGGAGCAGAAAAATTGCTTGCAAAACCAAATCTTAAAAACGTAACAATTTTCTCCAAAAACTTTGTTGCGGTGCAATTGAATCATGAAAAGATTGTATTAGATAGACCTATTTATATTGGTTTTTCTGTGTTAGAATATGCTAAAGAACATATGTATAAGTTCCACTATAACTTCATGAAGAATAAGTATGGTAATCGTGCTCAACTTTGCTACACCGATACTGATAGTCTACTATATTTGATTTATACTGACGATATATATAAAGATATCCATGACAATATCGCAAAATTTGACACAAGCAATTATTCTGAAAATAACAAATATAATATCCCTAAGGTTAATGATAAAATTCCGGGGTTGTTTAAAGATGAAATGGCGGGCGATATTTTGACGGAGTTCGTCGGCTTACGAGCTAAGTTATATTGTATTAATAGCGAAAAAAACAATATTAAAAAAGCTAAAGGCATTACCAAATCTGTAAGTAAACATTTGAGATTGAATGATTACAAAAATACTTTATATAATGATGTAAGTACTAGATGTAAGATGCAATTAATAAGATCGATAAAGCATGTAATCTATACGCAGGAAATTAATAAACAACTCCTTAATGGTAATGACGACAAGCGTCAGTTAGACAGCGACTGTATTCATACCTTACCATGGGGTTATTGTAATACTTTATTGTAATTTAATCGTAATTCCTAAGTGTTTGTGCTAATATATGAATGGATTAATAAATAATGTTTAATCGAATATGTTGTATCTTTATTTTATATATTATCTATAATATCCCCACTAAATTTATGCTCTACAATAGACACGACATATTATAATACACCTCTGACTTTAGGCTGATATTATATCTCTAGAATACTTATGAACCTATATAAAGACCATGGAATTCCTATATAACTTTAGATAACAAAGAGAACTGCATGAATTAACTACCTATTTACAAGGTAATTACCTCACAATACATATAATTTATGCTCTCTATAATCACAACATTTACTGTTACTATCATTTATAATAAAGAAATCTTAAATGATGAAGCTCATTAAACAAGACCTCTCCTTAAATGTAAAAAATCTGGATGTAGTTCATAAACAAGGGGTGAAACATAGCCCCCTTTTACCGAATTCAATACGTTCTATTATATGCGGACCATCAAATTGTGGAAAAACCAATGTGATGATAAGTTTGCTGCTTGATATAAATGGATTGAAGTTCAAAAACGTGTATTTATATTCTAAAACATGTTTTCAACCAAAATACCTTTTTCTCAATGAAGTATTTAGGAGAATTTCAGAAATATCGTTTTTCATGTTTAATGCTCATGAAGAAGTTGTACATCCAAACGAAGCGTTAAAAAATTCTGTAATAATATTCGATGATATTGCATGTGAAACTCAAAGCAATGTACGAAACTATTTTGCAATGGGCAGACATCGCTTAATAGATTGTTTCTATCTCTCACAAACATATTCAAAAATACCGAAACAGTTAATTAGGGATAATGCTAACTTATTAATTGTTTTTAAACAAGATGAGGTAAACTTAAAACATATTTATAATGAACATGTAAATTCTGATATTGAATGGAATCAGTTTAAAAAAATATGTAGCATAGTGTGGACGAAACCTTACAATTTCTTGTTGATAAATAAAGATTGTACAATGAAACAAGGTAGATATCGTAAAGGTTTCGATACGTTCATTGATTTAACATAAGGCACTATTATAATATTAAATAATTATCATAGCAGGGTCTATAAATATAACGATAGCTTGAAATATTCTTTATTTTAACATCGTTCATTAGAAGAGAAACATGGACAATAAAAATAAGATAAAAAAACAACTTATTGACTCAGTCAGTGCAATTAAAAATAAAATTAAAAATATGCAAGATAACGAAAGTATAATACAGCTTAATTTGAATAAATTATTAAAGCCAGTGACAGATCCGTTGAAAACATTAATAAAAGTAGGCAGCCCAGGTTACGAATATAATAATTCTTCTGATAATGATACGAATGCATTAAGAAAGACTAAAAGTTGTCATAATTATGGAACAATGGATAACTCAACATCTACTATAACCATGGAAGATGAAACTAATTCTAAATACTTAAGTCCTAGCTCAAAATATGAAGATTTTGAAGATGTGTATAGTGATGAAAATTCGCCTTTAAGCAACAATCATCATTTAAAAGAAAACAAAAACTCTTCGGAATATATGGAAAGATCGCTCGACAAAAATGATATTGAAGATATGTATGATAATTTAAATGTGCCTTTTGGAATAAGAAGAGAAAATAGAAATTTTTTTCTGGGTAACACAAAAGTAATTATATCCGTACTAGATTCATCATCTAAAACCAATAAGATACATTCAATTCATATTAATGATAGACGTTATGATTTGACACCTGGTTTAAGAGAACTTTTGCTTCGAAAAAGTCCGGATCTATCGTTGGTTTCGACTGAAGATCAAATAGTTTATAAAGATATTTTATGTCTGACTAACGCCCACAAAAGATATTATAATCCTAATGAGCAAATAAAAGGCGATAAAAGTGTCAAATACCGCGAAATTATTAAACCTTTATTTACAGACTCAGTACCCACTGATACAGCTTTTAAAGACAGTTTAAATAAAATAGGTGAGGGAATACCTCTTTTAAAAAAGTATAAAGAAAATACTGATTTAGTTTATTGGGATGATCCAAATGAATTGATAGACCGACTGAAAATACTGATTTCATCAAGAGATGCTGGTAACACCAATCACGATAATGAAATAATTTCAATTATAGAAGAATTAAAAGAGGCAGGTATCATCAAACAATAAAATAGAGAACTTAAACGTTTTTTTCTAGTTGTTAAGAGTTTCTTGAACATGAATGTTGATAAATTCGGTCTTCATGCTTATAAAAGAAAGAAATACATCGAAAAAATATCTTTATTGAAACGTGAAAGTGATGGTAATCTAAGTGCTCAAGGAAAGGTGATAAAAGACCTGGGGAATCCTATTGATGTCAAAGATTGTGTTACTAAGGAGTATGTAGACAAGTGTTTTGAGAGTTACGAGAAGAAAATAAAATCTTTGGAGCAGATCATTGAACATATTGTTAAGAATAAAACAAAACCCGCAGAATCTCTTACTAAGACAAATGAGCAAAGCAGAAATAATAAACGAAATATATAAAAATGTTAGAAAAAACTTTCCTAGAAGACATGTAGTGATGAAGGATATAAATGATTTGTGGCAGGCTGATTTAATTGATTTACAATCGATTTCAAAATATAACCATGGATATAAATATATTTTAGTAGTTATAGATACATTTTCTAAATACGCATGGGCATTCCCGTTAAAACGTAAGACGAAAGAAGAAGTTGTTGCTAATTTTGAAAAATTATTCAAGCAAGGCATCAGACCGAATAACTTACAAACTGATCTTGGTACTGAATTTTATAACAAAGATTTAAAAAAATTAATACAAACGTATAATGTTAAACACTATTCAACCTTTTCAACAAAGAAAGCTTCAATAGCCGAACGATTAATTAGGACATTAAAAAGTAATCTATTTAAAAAATTTGCTTTAAATGGAAATTATATTTGGATTAATGGTACTTTAGATGAAATAGTAAAGATTTATAATCAGTCTTTTCATCGGACAATCGGTTGTAAGCCTGAAGACGTTAGTAATAGTAATAAAACAACCATATTGAAAAGGTATGCAGAACTAATGAATAGAGACTTAAAATCAGTAAAAAATAGCAAAATAAAAAAATCTGATTTTGTACGAATAAGTAAACATAAAGGAGTCTTTGATAAAGGCTACACACCCAATTGGTCGACAGAAATATTTAAAGTTACAAATGTACAGAAAACGAATCCAGTTACATTCCTGTTAGAAGATATGAAAGGTCATTCAATTCTAGGATCTTTTTACGCACAGGAATTACAAAAAACAAAGTATCCAGACATATATCTTGTAGAAAAAGTTTTGAGAAAAAAGAAAAATAAGGTATATGTAAAATGGTTAGGTCTATCATCAAATGAAAACAGTTGGATAGATAAAAAAAATATTTTATGAAAGTGTTATATAAATGAAATCATTCAATGAACTAGTTCACTTTGTTTGAAGTTATGAGTAGAGGTAGTCTTCTTAACTGGCTCATCAATCATTTACCTTGTGAAATACATATACCTGGATATCGTTTTTGTGGTCCTGGAACTAAGTTAGCGAAAAGGCTTGCTAGAGGAGATAAGGGTATTAACAAATTGGATGAAAGTTGCAAAGAGCACGATATAGCTTACGATAAATCTATTTCTCTTCAAGAACGACACAAAGCAGATATAGAATTAATGAAGAGGGCGAGACAGCGAATTCATGCATCTGATGCAACCTTCAGTGAAAAGGTGGCTGCTCATTTAGTTAATAAAGCAATGCTGGCTAAACTAAAAACTGGTTCAGGTAATACGGTAAAAACACGTAAAAAAGGTACGGGGGTAAAAAAACAGTTTAAACAAATTATTTCTCGCACTGAAAAACATTTAAGGAATATGAAACCGAAATGTAAAAATACAGCTATTAAACTAGCCATTGAAGCAGCAAAAGAAATATCATTGAATAGAAACATCAAACTACCTCGCATCATTCCTATTCCAAAAACTGGTGGTGTATTACCATTGATACCGATTTTTGCTGGATTATCAGCTGCAGGTAGTTTGAGCGGTGGAGTTGCGGGAATTGTAAAAGCCATAAACGAGTTTAAAGAAGCTAAAAAACGGTTAGCGGAATTGAAAAGGCATAATGAAAAGATGGAAGCATTGTGTATAGGAAATGGATTGCATCTCAAACCTCACCGAGACGGTTTGGGATTATTTTTATCACATAAAAAAAACTAATGCGAAGGTTACCCAAACGAGCTCTCAGTAACATTGATATTGCTCGCTATGCGTGTAGTACAAGTATACCATATTTTCGAGGAGTGTTTATGAGAGATGAATTACCGAAATATCCTTTCAGAAAAGAATGTGCTATTGTTAATTTAGATAGCTCTCACAATCCTGGTACTCATTGGGTAGCCTACGCGAAATCAAATAATTATGTAGAATATTTTGATAGTTATGGTAATTTAAAACCACCTGAAGAACTTATTAAGTATATTGGTAAAAATATACATTATAATTATGAAAATATTCAAAAAAATCATCCTTACAATTGTGGACATTTATGTTTAAGTTTTCTTCAATCATTTTGGTGCAATAAAACTAAATAAAATGTACGTAAATTGTAAAAATTGTTTAGTATTTCAATATGTCTGTAACGATAACCATTACGGGTCGAGAATCTCTACTGGAAACAATTTTTTATCCGTCATTAAATTTCAATAATTATCAATATGAATGTGGGTTACTGTACTTCGCCACCACAAACTCTATTTCAAATATTAACTCAAATAATAATAGTTTTTGCTACGGTGATGATGCTAAAGAGCTAAAAATACCTTACGGTTGCTACGATTTGTATGATATAGAGGATTACTTATTACAAAATTTAGATGATTGTAATATCGAACTTAGACCAAACAATAACACATTCAAATGTTTATTATTTTCTTCAAAGCCTTTACATTTTGATAAAAGTAACAGCATCGGTCAGCTTCTAGGATTTGAAAAAACAAAATTGAAAGCCAATAAATGGCATGAATCTTCGAAGCCAGTCAGCATTCTTCCGCTTTCTGTCATAAGGATCGAATGTGATCTCATACAAGACTCTTATATTAACGGATCTCCGTCTCATATTCTTCATGAATTTGTACCAAACGTAGCACCTGGACATCGTTTTATTGAAGCGCCGAATAATATAATTTATTTTCCTATTAATAAAAATAACATATCATCCATTACTATAAAGATTGTGGACGAATACAATAATCTTATTGACTTTAAAGAAGAACATATACAACTACGTCTTCACATACGTAAAGCAAAATGATTTTGTTTTATAAAATCTCTAACTATGCGAAAAAAAATAACATTATTAAGTCTTGTGCGAGAGAAGAAGGACGTATTAAGAAAGTTAAAGGAATTAGCAAAGCTAATAAAAAATTTTTAAAAGCCCTGGGATATAAACTATGAGTATCCTTCAGATTTGTGATTTACCAGAATCCGATAATTCTATTGAAGGATATAACGTTCATTCATATAACCCTTACAATAACAGTTTTAGAGAAAACGATGAAATTCGAATCCCCATACATCAGCAAGATATATACATATTGCCTTCAGCTAGTTTTATTCTTGTTGAAGGACATGCAACAATCACTAAAGATCACAAGCCCCTTCAGAAAGAAATTCCATTTACTAACAACCCTATAATGTTCTTATTTCAAGACATTAGATATGAAATAAATGGTATTGAAATAGACAGATCAAAAAATGCTGGAATAACGACCACAATTAAATCGTATGTTTCCATGAACGAAAGTGAAAATAGACTAGCCGCAATGTGGAAATGGGATATACATGGACAGAAAAATAATGGTAATTTTAGTGCTATCGTTCCTCTTAATAGAATTATGGGATTTGCAGAGGACTACAATAAAATTATTATGAACTGTAAACATGAACTTATTCTAACTAGAAGAAATTCGAACTATAATAGCGTACAAATCCAAGCTGACGAAGAAATAGATATAAATATACATCGAATACAATGGCGTGTTCCTCATGTGAAAGTATCTGATAGAGAAAGGCTCTCGCTGCTTAAAATATTAGAAAAAGATAAACCGATACAAATGGCTTTCCGAAATTGGGATCTTTACGAATATCCGCTATTACCTAGAACAACAAAGCACTCTTGGTCCGTAAAGACTGCTTCGCAGTTAGAAAAACCTCGATTCATTATTTTTTGTTTACAAACAAAGAGAAAGAATGTTAAAACATGTAACTCTTCAGAGTTTGATCACTGTCAATTAAATAACGTAACATTATTTCTCAACTCTCAATATTATCCATATGAGTCACTAAATTTAAACTTTAAGGAAAATAAGTACAGTATATTATATGAAATGTATGCTAAATTTAGCCAGTGTTATTACAATCGTTCTGAAGGCCCATTGCTTAATTTGTTAGAATTCAAAGAAAAGGCTCCACTATTTGTTATCGACTGTTCCCGACAAAATGACAGTTTAAAAACAGGTCCTGTCGATGTAAGACTAGAAATTGAAGCCTTAGAAGACATACCTGATAATACAACTGCATATTGTTTAATTATCAATGAACGTATTTTTGAATATAAGCCCTTGAGTAATATAGTTCGCAAGATATCATGAGCTTTATAGTGGATATACAAGGCTTCAAAGATGATAATAACAAATTTATATTAAAAGAATTTGCAATGATGTATAAAACCCGTACATTGGTTTTACTGTTTAAACCACCCTACCCATTTCATGACTTAAGTATATCCGAAAAAAGACAAGTAAACTGGATTGAGAGAAATAGAAACATTTTGTGGAATCAGGGGTTTTTACCCTATAGAGAACATAAAAATATAATTGGTAGCTTGTTTAAACAAAAAAAATGTGTTTATGTTAAAGGCAAGGAAAAAATGTTATGGCTTAAGGAATTACTATCTAACGAATATAATAATATGTATAATAACGATACGGAAATTATGATTTATAATCTTGAAGATAGAACTTGTCCTAATATACTTGCATTGTATAAAGAATACGAATTAGCAAATGATATACTAAGCTGTGTATATCATAATAACGTATGCGCCCTTAAAAATGTATTAGTCTTAAGAAAATGGTGTAAAGATAATAAAGTTTTATAATCAGTAATCTATTGTGTTTATTTTATTCACTTCCTCACTTTGCCCGAGCTATGTCGCAAACAATGAAAGAAAATAATAATAATAATATTATCCATAAAGCTATTAAAGTAGGAGATTTACTTAAAGTTGTAATCATGAAATATAATATATATGGTCTGCATGATGTGATCATTACAAATTTTCCTAATAATTATAACGCTATCTTGATAACTAATCAAGTTAAAAGACCTAAAATCTATTATGAAGGTCTGATTATTAATACACAAGTTATAAGAATAAACAACTTATTTGTTGATCTCAAACCTGAAGTCGAACCTGATCACTAGTTCGCTTATTATAATTAACTTTAAAAACTAAAGAAACTTGTGTTACTAATAGATCCTCATACGGGTAAGATTATTATCTTCTATTATAATAGTATAATATGATACAAATAGAATGATACTGTACATATATCGAAAATAGATCTTCATACAAATATGATGCATTAATTTTGATGATGTCTCGAGTTTGTTTGATGCATCTGAAGTAGATGAAAATTGATTATAATAATAGATGTTCATACAGTATGATACATGTATTTGTATGAAGCATCGTCCTTGTATGATGCATCTGAACAGATGCATTAATTTTGATGATGTCTCGAGTTTATATGATGCATCTGAAGTAGATGAAAATTGATCATAATAGATGTTCATACAGTATGATACATGTATTTGTATGAAGCATCGTCCTTGTATGATGCATCTGAACGATGCATCATACAAGGTACGATGCTTCATACAAATAGATGTATCATACTGTATGAAGATCTATTATGATCAATTTTTATCTACTGACACTGTTATCTTTTATACTGTATAGTGACGTAGCACGTCCCCACCCAAAAACTTATAAGCGTTTAAAATGGTCCGAATCTTACCAATTGGAGGGAAATAATCTCTGCTCACCTCAGGGAAGCACGGCCAAACCTCGAAGCGCAGCTTCACCAAGGTTTAGCCGGCTAATCATAGTTGAAACCGCTGACTATTGGTTATCTTTATCCAATTTATTTATAAGTACCTTAGCACAGAAGGTATGGATGCCTGGATGTATGATTGTTACTCTTTCACGCCTAAACGGGTGGACCGATTGAGCTGAAATTTGGTATAGAGATAAGTTAGACCCTGGAATAACACATAGGCTACATAAATACTGCGGGTAAAACTGCTGGGCTCAGTTAGTAAGTTGTAAAGTCACCGACATAGCCTAGCGAATTAGTAAGCTGAAGTGGCAATGGGAAGGCCACACAACGCGCAGCGCGGATGCCCGATGGGGTTGAAAGTGCTGGAGTGGAGACCACGGACTAGCAAACGAAGCGTAGGGCGTCCACCCACAAGGTGGACAGACGACTTTATAAAGGTTGCCGGAAAACTCTGGATGCATGTCGCTTCCAACCGGTACAAAAGAGAGGCCTATGTTCAGCAGTGGACGTCCTACGTAAGTTATAAATAAAATGCAAATCTCACCGGAACCAGCCTTCTTCATGTCGCTGTGTGACCGAGGCCCCGAATGAGCTGGCCATCACTCGACCCTGAATATATAGAGCTCGGCCCGACCGTCACAATGGGCCACGCTCTGCTGGTCCAATGCACCATTTCGAACACATAATGCTCAATATTGGATATCAATGTGGAGCATGAGTTCTTTAAAATGTACCTACTCGTATATAGTTTACTATATCTATAGTACGCAGGTAGGATTCGGCACGTGGGTAGAGATATGATATCCGGAGGTTCGCTGAGGGTGAAGAAGAAAGAAGGAGGAACGAGTTGAGTGGCGAGCCCTGTGACTATGTCTAGCAGTGGACGAGCATAACCTGTTTCTAAAAGTTTCATAAAAAAAAACCAAAAGTGAGCCTACGCAATGTACAACAAACTTACGTGCAGAAAATGATGACTTCTTATGATGAATGGCACACGAAACTGACATCTTTTTACCTCTGTTTTGTTTAAACTTTGTAAATAGCTTAATTTCTTCTAGTACAGGAACCGCTGCCTGATTTACTAACGACTCATTATGAATCGATTAAGAACTTTTTCCAACTGAGTAAATCGAAATTCCCGCACTTCGCCAATTTTTGTGTTTTTTAATATCTAGAATTAAATTTTATTTTTCGTATTAGGAAACTAAGTACAAATGAAGAAGCACTTTATATTTTTTTTGTTCAAATATGAAGACTTGGTGAACTGTTTTATAGAAGTGAATTATTGACAACTTGATTATATTTAAACTGCACGGAATCGTCCAAAACACACAAACTTAAGTAAACTAATGTGTATCATGTGATATTCGAAATATAAAGGAATCCCAATTATCACGATTCAGGATGTCTGAACGCTAAGTGTTTGTACATGTTAAAGGTTTTGAAATGTCGTGATTGAGATATTGTCTTTACATCATTAAAATGTTTTGGCGGTAAAGTTAGTGAATGGATACAAAAGTAAACACTATCTTTAGTCTTGAGTTTGGTATACTACGTTTATTTTACTTTTTTCTTTAGGTAGGTACTGCAAGTTTTGTTTACACAGACCACCCAGGACTTTGAGTTTAATTCCTTTTGTGCAATACCGTATTAGATGGTATCAATTTACCATAATACATATTATTATAATAATTGTTTTGTTTTTCTAAGAAAATAATAAGAGAATAGGAATATATTTATTTGTCCATACAATACATGATTACATTTTAAAAAGTATCTAGTGGTCCCCACACTAGGGCAAGCCTGTCTCGTGGGGGCCTTACAACACAGTTAACAAGAATGTGAATTACAAACTGTTTCAACTTAAACGATATCATGTTTGATAGCTTAACAGTAGAAAAACGGAAATAGTTATTAGTATAATGTCTGATATATGTATAAAAAACAGAACTTCTTAAAAGTACCTAGCAAAGTACCTTTTTTAAATATTATAACAACAATGAAATCTTTAAGCAATTATTAATCATTTATTTTTGTCAACATAATGACTGTAAAAATTCCTAAAAAGATCCCTGAGTCCTTCGTAAATACTTTAAACAGTAGCTCTCGCACTATGGTTCGCTAAGATGAATAATGATTTTGCTAATCATCATAACCAAGTTGTGGGGGTGTGTCTGTGAATATCTATTATATTTAAAACGCTAAGCACGAAGTGCTAGTATGAATCAGCTCTATATACTTCACGTTCAGTTCAGGTACTTACCCATTACAGTCATTATGGGGGATTTTCTTTCTAAACTTTTTCCCTATGTTTATTTATAGGCAGATCTTACTAATATTACAAACGTGAAAGTTTGTAAAAATGTACGGATGTCTGGATGTATGTTTGTTACTCTTTGGATGTATGTTAAACGGGTGGACCGATTGAGCTGAAATTTGATGTAGAGATAGCTTTTACCCTGGAATAACACATAGGCGGGACTCGGGACGCATAAAACCGTAAAACCGCTGGGCGCAGCTATTTTGAAATAATAGGGAAGTTGACTATGTCTTTCGGTCTAAGAGCGGACACGCTCTAAGGCCTCATCTCCTGCTCGTGTTTTGGTCTACAGTCTACACTATCAACAAAAACATGACAACATTTAACACCATTCTAGACAATTGTGATGAATAATGATAGTGGTGGAAAACAAACATATTGTTGGTGCAAACAAAAATGTACAGTTTGACAATGTTTTGTAAAAAACGTTGTAATGTTTTTTTTATTGTGATTGTGTTGAGTGTAGATAAAAACAGGAGCTGGAAAGAAACACAACCAACTTTAAAATTTCACATAGATTCCGTCATTACAGTGCATTTTTCTGTTTGTAATGAAAAATACAAATACCATAGCGCCTTCTTAATACAGTTTTCCAAGTAGATTCTCGCAGTGACTGCACTAAAAATAGACGTTGATTCAACCCCTGTTCGTTTTACCGCCTGATTTACGTGTAGCTGTGATTTATGATTTCGGCGGTAAGGCGCTACAAAACTATTGTTCCTTTATGATTAGATGCTCGGCAACAAAAATGTTTTAAAATAAACATATATTTAAAAAAAATAAAGTAAGGATACGAGCAAGATGCTCTCCTGACGGTAAGAGATAACGCTGCCCATAATATTTGTACAGTGCTACCCAAAATTTCCCAATGGTGTAAAATTCCAAGTGCACTGCGCTAACGCTTCTAACTCAAGAGACATAAGATGTTTAGACTTTTCAGCCTAATAATTAATAATTACACTAGCTACAGCGCCCTTTAATTAATAGTATTCCTTATAAAAAAACAGACGTGTTCGATTGCACGCTAGCATTGAAGAAGCGAGGGCGAGATGACGAAGGCACGTAACGTTTATTTATAACTGAAAAATCGCTCGACCGATTTCGATAAATTTTGAATGTGACCGCCTTAGTGATATACCTACTAAAACGAAATTTTTAAATCGGTTCAGGCTTCTTCGAGTAATCAGTGAACTTGAGTAAAACATATTCTGATAAATTTGTGGACTTTTCCTCCTTATTTTTAATTTGGTGAAAAAGCCAAATCTATTGCAGCTGGGAAGGTAACATCTTCATTAGATAGGCCGCATGTCTGTTTACCCTCATTAAAAAAAAGCAGTTAAAAAGTTTTTAAAACAGTTCTTACCATTTTTAAATTTGAATTTTTGCAACATGACGTTAAGTGCAATTAGCAATTCCGACACTAGCACCATTTCACTTTATCTAATTAGCACTAGACACACTTTTACGTTATCAAAGTTCTTATTTTCTTATCAAGCCTTCTTTCTACGAGTACATCTTGCATCACTTGCAGTTTTTATCTTAGGTTTTTTGCCTTTTCAAGGGATTTCCCGCGTTTATATTTTAACGTAATATAATTTAAATTTCATGACATAACTTATCTAGGAGCTACGATAAACAAGTGAATTAAATTAAAAATTTTAAAAAACCCCAACGCAACGCTTTCAAAATATGTAATTCACGGTTATGTGGCGGCGGCCATCTTGGATTTTAAATTTGTTATAGTGCGTTATATTTTGCTAGTCAAGCCCTTTCATTTGATACCCATTATAGGGGTCGTGAAAGAAAAAAGTTATCCGCCATTTTGTAGCGGCGGCCATCGTGGACCGATTTCAATCAAACATGGCTAAGAACACTCTCGACTAACTCTACTTTCAAACAAAAAAAACTAAATCGAAATCCGTTCATCCGTTCGGGAGCTACGATGCCACAGACAGACACACACGCACACAAACAGACAGACAGATAGACAGACAGACAGACAGATAGACAGACAGACACGTCAAACTTATAACACCCCGTCGTTTTTGCGTCGGGGGTTAAAAAAGAATTAGTCAAATTGTTTATGTTGTTTTTCCTTATTTTTTTACATATTAGTTGCCCCCACAACCTTTAATATAGTTTCATTAGAAATTATTACCTATATTTTTAATGAAGTAGTCTTGGAAATAAAAAAAATCGCTACAACGTTTAAATATTTTGACCGACTTTAGTCTTTTATCTATTAGCCTATATTTGATGTCTCTTATCCTAT
Source organism: Hemithea aestivaria (assembly GCA_947507615.1). Lineage (NCBI taxonomy): Eukaryota > Metazoa > Arthropoda > Insecta > Lepidoptera > Geometridae > Hemithea > Hemithea aestivaria. Next base: position 16,388,411 of record OX382331.1, read on the forward strand.
ATTTTAAATTAACCCGTCAGTACCCGTAGTTTTAAGTTTTCTGTATGTTTGTAGTGTTTCAATACAGAGTTTTCTATTCTATTCTATTCTCCGAGCGGCTCGATCAGGCCGCACCCGCGCACGCGAATTCGAACCTTATTTTAAAGGAAAGAAATATTGATTTGAACCGAAAGTGTTTCCTGGATCAAGGTATTAAAAAAACAAAATCTTTCAAACCAACTTCTGCCATCGACAGTACTCTATTCAACCACAGGTCATAGCCATTTAGAAGCACTAGGTTGCCATGACGACGGCGTCACAACAAAACGCACAATAGTTTAAACTACCCTCTTGTACTAAGTACGAGTGAAGGACGAACCTTCGCGATTAAATACCTATTTGTATCTATTGAAAGGATTTCGCATTGTGTTCAAGTTAGACTATAGTTTTTTGGTCATTGTTACGATTTTCAATGTCTAGGTGAATTGAATAACGTTTCTAGACTTAAATTAATTTATAGGCTTTATAATATTACCTAGATTTCTAGTAAATATATATACATTTTTATTCAAAACCTTTAAGACATAGGATTTTCATAAACGACTAAAAAATCATCATCATCATCGGCCTAAATTTTGTAGCTGGACATAGGAGCTGCAAATTTTTTGCGGTTCAGCGGGGCCCATAGCCCCATTCTGCTCTCGTGCTCAATTAGTGCTGGTGGTATTTAAAATTCAAAAACAATGTCAATGAGCCTTCTTCCTACCCTTCAATTGTTATCGAAATCTTCGATCCCGATAACTTCCAAGTTAGAATATAACGATGTAAAGTGATGTTGGAACAAGTAATCAAACACCATTAGCTGCGTGATTGATGACCCTACGGAGTAAACAATCAATACTAGGAAATGGTAACTTTCCACTTTTCGATCGATGGTTTGAGAACGATTTCCGGCTTTGTATTTTTCAGTAACTTTGTACTAATATAATTAGGTATACCTACTTGTTTTTTTATTTATTACAAGCTTTTATTTACTTTCCTGCCCGTTGTCTGTCTGTCCGTAATCAAATCTTGCAAGTTAAATTTGATCCACTTCTCGGTTTCCAATTGAGCTGATGTTACATGTATATATCTATCTATAAACCGGATGACAATGCAATATTATTATGACATCGAACTGATCTAATGATGGAGCTGGAAGGTGGCCATAGGAACTCCGTAATTAAACGATGCAGCCCCATCGAGTTTGGGCTCATTTGATTCGTCCTGACAAGTACTTTGATGCTAGATGGTAATAATAATAAAAGCTTATTTTAATATAAGTTTAATCTGACGGTACGCGACAATCTACGAATAAGGTATTCGTAGGAGACAATGTTGAAAGACCATTGCGCTTACGATTTTATAAGGCACTATTTTAATTCGTAAACTCTATAAACAGTCCTTTCGTAGTCATAGTTTTTTTATTCTTTGGTCTCATGCTACTTATATTATATTCTTACTAATATTATATAACCACCACCTGCACCTGCCGATGGGTGCCGATAAATTGCGGGATAGAAAAAATAATTAAACTCAATTTTTCTATTTCCATTTATATAAATTAATTATAATAAAACCATCCGTGTCAGGTTCAATGCCAGTGCCTAGGTAATATCAGAGCCCTATCGCAAGTTCTAGGTTCGAACTTGACACGACAGCACGCGGCAATTAGGTATTTTATTAATACCTATATTAATATTTATTATTAAGGTTTTTTTTTAAACGAGGGGTTCCTTAGGAAACTGATGACCACAAGTTTAGATGTTTTAAGAAAAAAAAATACATTGCATTTTTTGGATAAAAATATTTCAGTCAATTTCAAAAAGAAAGTAAATTTAATATATTTAAAGGATTATATTATTTTTATAATGATATTTTTATGCATATAGTTATATATTTAGATTCACCGATTAGTCAAAGACGCCTGCGGCCTGCACTGATTTTAAAGATTCTGTTTTTGTTTCAAAGGAATATTTTTTTTTTTTTTTATGTGATGAAGTAGAAGACGAGCAAGACGCTCTCCTGATGTTAAGAGATAACGGCTGCCCATAATCAGTACAGTGTTACCTAGGATTTCACAATTATGTGAAATTCTAAGAGCACTGCACCAACGCTTCTTACTCAAGAGTCATAAGATGTTAAGACTCTTTAGCCCAGTAATTTCACTAGCTACAGTGCCCTCCTACCGGAGCACAGTGATGTTTGCACATCACTGCTCAGGCGGTAGAATAACTGGCACTGTTGGGGTACCCACCTAGACGACCTCCTGCAAAGGAAGTCTACCCCCGGTAAAATTAACCCGGTAATTTATTTTGAAATTATACTTAATATTATCAAAGATGGTTCGCCTCGTAGAGTGATTTTAAGGAAAGGAGTCCTTTTTGCTGGGCGCCACTATCGCACATTTTAAAATTTAAAATATCTATAACATTTTAACTCTTCATAATTTCTCATATTTAATTTCTTAATTAAATAGGTATTTTAGCTAACAAATAAAAATTATTTAGGATATAAAGTCCAGTAATAATCGATAAAATTAAATTTAGTTCTGCTAAATTCCGCAGGACCTCTTTCGTGAAAAGGACTCTGATTAAAAAAAAACATTTGTTACGCACGCGCGCACCAATAACCAAGAAGTTCATTAAACTAAAGAGGTTGACATACATCCTGAGGAACCCTAAATGCCAAGGCAGTTACTAATTCATTGACCCTTCGGAACTGAAGCATGTAAGAAGTGAACTTATAAGGTGTTCACCCCAGAGGTTAAAGCACTACGTGGTTCAAAATCTGTCGCCATGGTGATTTGTCGTATACGGACTATTTCAATTAATAGAAATATTTATTTATTTATTACTTGTCGACTCGCGCGCACTTCGTAGCGTCTTACAGAAATAAAAATATCCGAGTAATTCTGTTCCTGTCTCGTGTTAACTCTATAGATTTTATTTAAAAACCAATCAACCATCAAAATCCCTTGCGTAGTTTTAAAGACGGAACAGACAGACACGGTAAGGGACTTTTTAACCCCCGACGCAAAAACGACGGGGTGTTATAAGTTTGACGTGTCTGTCTGTCTGTCTGTCTGTCTGTGTGTGTGTGTGTGTGTGTGTGTGTGTGTGTGTATGTGTCTGTCTGTGGCATCGTAGCGCCCAAACGGATGAACGGATTTTGATTTAGTTTTTTTTGTTTGAAAGTAGAGTTAGTCGAGAGTGTTCTTAGCCATGTTTGGTGAAAATCGGTCCAAGATGGCCGCCGCTACAAAATGGCGGATTACTTTTTTCTTCCACGACCCCCTCAATATGGGTATCAAATGAAAGGGCTTAACGAGTAGATTACAGCCCACTATATAAAATTTAAAATACAAGATGGCCGCCATCAAAAAATGGTGAATTACGTATTGCGTTGGGGGTTTTTCTAAATTTTTAATTTAATTCACTTGTTAAAACTATGTACTATGATAGCTACTATTAAAGGTGTAATGCCCTTTTCACGAAAATAAGCACGAAGCCTCATATAAACGTGAGAATCTCGTACGATATGACTAATTGATTTTGAAATATAAATTTGTAGATATAAGTAAGATCAGCAAGACGCTCTCCTGATGTTAAGAGATAAGGCTGTCCATAATTGTACCGAGTACCTACAGTGAACAGTGACTGTGCCACCCAGGAATTCACAATGGTGTAAAATTCTAGGTGCACTGCGTCAACACTTCTTACCCAAGACTTAAGGCCTCTTCACTTCAGCCCTGTAATTTCTCTAGAATTCGCTCATTGTGCCAACATAGGGCGGCTGGGGCACTATAGAAAGTTAGAAGTTTTCATGTAAAGAGGTAACAAACATCCAGACATCCTGTTCACATTGATTATTATATTCGATAATGTTTATTATCCAATGTTTATTTAATTAAGATAAGAAATTGACCTTTCTGATATTGGAATCTCCGTTTTGCATCCACGTAGAATATCATACGAGGATAATTTCTCATACGAGAATTGCGTTTCTGCGATAAAAGTCATTTAATTTGTAATTAATATAAAAATGATTAATAAAAAAATTGTGTATTTTTCGTATATTTTGCTCTTTTTAATTGCAGTGTTGTGTATTACTGTTGCTGCTGTTTATTATGTTGTAAGTTTAATTTATTTTGATTTAGTTATGTAGCAACAATAAAGTTATGGTAGGTACAAAGAAGAACGGGGCGCGGATGAGTGCTTCGGCGTACCCGCTGCCCCGGCATTATGGCGTCCCGCAGGAACACCCCCAGGTTTTTAGTGGGTATATCCGCCGCGCCCATCTTCGGCGGGGGAGTCCCACATACCGCCCCAGGCCCCCGGCGTGTGGTGATGATGCGTAACGCATTTTTCCTGGATCAAAAAAAAGGTACAAAGAGTGCATGAGAGTGCAACCGCAGACCCGTGACCCCACCACTAACCGTTGCCGGAGGAACATCGTGGCAGGTCTAGTCGGTATGGATGCTGATACCGCCAGCTTTTCAGCAGCGAGCCCGACATAACCCGTCCTACGGTCCTACCCCTAACCTAAGGCGGGTATGCGTAAATGCATTCCCCAACGTTTAAAAAAAAGGCACTAAGAAGAACGAGGCTTAAGGCTTCTTACCAAAAACAGCGATGAGATCCGATGCGAAATCCAGTAGCTTATTTCAGCGGAAACTAAAAATTAAAGTTTTAAACTTGAAAATCTTTCAAACGGAATACAAAATAGAAAAAGTTTCGTGGTAACGCAACCCCTCAAAAATTAAAAAAACAAACCTTTTCAAGGATACCCCTCCTCGATGTAAAGATAAAATTATCATCATCATCTTACTCAGCCGGCTCATTCTCATGGAATCGATTCTCATCGTCACCTTCATGGCAATTCTTATTTATTGCTTATTTGTAATGTTTATGTATAATATTGTATAGAGCTGGATAACACGAGTAAACTTTTATATAAATGATTTAAATCGTACGTTTCATTTCAAAGAAAAACAGTTTTGAAATTTTCGACGCCACGAAAGTGATTCAATCATTATTTTTTCACAAATTTTTCAAGTAAAACCCTTTTGAAATACTAAATCCATCAAAAATGTACAATAAAACGACATTCTACGTAACAACAAACCTCATTACTGAAGAAAATATGCGTAATTTGAGATATTACTTTACCTTTCACTTTACTTTTTTATTAGTCAAAAATTTGGTATGTATGTATTAAAACCCTAACATAACAGATAAAGTACATTTTAGTTGGTAAAAAGGCCTTTTCTAAACAAAACAATACAAAAAATCACTTTCGTGGCCTACAAAATCACCTTCATGGTAAAAAACGCTATGAAGGTGATGCCACGCTGGTGACGGAAATATCCATTTTTCGTAAAATTCTGGAAAGTTTAGGTATAATGTATAAAATTAAATACTACATCTTTATCTCGCACATTTTGGCGTTTGAAAAAGCTAGCTTTGATTTAAATAACTAAAAACCAATGCATAAAAGTGTTGTCCATGCAAGTGATCGGTACACCCATGAATAAATTGAAACTTAGCAATTATATTTTTTCCTACGGCTCGATAAGTCCTAGATCCTACTTCTACGATTGCAGAACATGGCCATCATTGAAATGAATCGAACTCTGCTTTGGATTGTTGATGTTGTGTTTAACAGCAGCCGTTTAACTACGCAAATTTAAAGCACCTAAAATCGTGTGACCGTTGCATTATGTCATTTTAAATTCAAAATAATAATGAAAGCCTTTTTTTTTAGACTATATACCGTAAAGTGTATTTGTTTGCGAAAATTTTGGTATATGTTATATACAGATATACCGAAATTTGTTAAAGTAGTGCCCAAATGTTTCACTGCAACGAAAAGTGTGACACCATGAGAATACGAAAAATGGTCCCGTTTTTGACCTTTCATGTTAAATTTTATTATTATGTTTTGCGTCTATTATGACAATCTTTATTTATTTTGTAGCTGAATATATGTTTTATCCACCTATCCAAATTTCATGTCTCTTTCTTTAACCGTTTAGGAAATATAACCGTGTGACCATCAAATTTGAGCTAAAATGAGAATGAGCCAGCCACTCATCTTGCTATCTTAATCATATTTGAGAATAGGATTAATATTGATTTTTTTTTATTGATTAATCAATATTAATATTTTTATCGTGCTCTTACCGGGACTCTTTTTTGTGCAATATTACAGCTTTTCTAGGACAAAATTCTAGGATTAAAGTTACTCTACAAAACCGAGGACGGACAGAGCAAACTATAAAAAGGGTTGACTACGGAACTCTACAAACAGATTACCTCCTAGCAAGGGCGGATCCAGGATTTGGTCCTGGGAGGGCAAGGTGCAGACAGCCAAAAATATTATAATTTTTACTACGAAAAGTGTGTAGTGTGTAGCTCGCTCTGAACAGTTAGAAAGTTCAAATATCTTTAATAATAAGTTCGCCGAGAAAAAAATTATAACCATGATCATGAAATAAGTGCAAAATTCGTAACCCTAGAATGCTTCTGGGGGGGGGAGGGGAGCTTGGCCCCTCCCAAAATCCGCCTATGCCTCCTAGGGTCACCTCCCAGGAGGTAATTGTGTGTACCTTTTTTCTAATCGAAAACAATAATAATATTATTATTTACATAATATTTCCATTTGTGATCGGATTTAAACATAAATTTGAAAAAATATATTTATTTTTCAATTAGCGCTAATTATCATAGTAGGAGTTTTAATTGTATTAAAGATTTTTTTTTGCTGCTTTTCCTAACTTTTTAAAAACTGATAAAGCAAAACGATAAAGGTTTTTTCGTATTACATTTAAAATTATGTATAAATATTTTAAAAATAAAAATCCTTATTAGTAATTATAATTTAGTGCTTTTCCGAGAAAAGATAAGAATCCGACCATTACTCGATCGGCGTGAACCATTTTATCGAGATCTCAATCTTTTCTACCGCACATAAAAACTGAGGGTCAGAGTAATTTGGGGTTGTTTTCAGTGCGTGACTTCAGGCCCTCGCACGCTAGTTCACACCAAATTCGTGGACTACTAAATACCAAAGAGTTCTTAGTCGCGCCGCATTTAGTTGTTGTCACTGGCCGTCGGCAAACGTAAACCGCGCGCGACAAAAAAAGAAAATCGAACTTCGAAATTCAAGCTCAGTTTTTCGTTTGTTTACATTTTTTCTGCTGTTTTCTTTACCAGATATTTTGATTAAATTTTGTGTTTTTTTGTGATTTATCAAAATGGAGGGGTGTGGAATGAATTGCATAAAGTTTCTGCTGGTTATTTTCAATGGATTGTTTATGGTAAGTTTGTTGAAATAGGTTTATTTTGGTATAATTGTTTGTAAATGAGCCGCCACTGAAAATAGTTTGGATTGTCATTTCGCGATCTATTTTAAACGAAGACTTGTTATTGTGGAAGAGGACGACTCGCCGGTTTTACGCTCCATTTCATTCAGATTGCACATTACTGAAATATTTGCGGAAATTGTATGTCCGAACACTCTAATTAATTAATCGTAGAATAAATATACCTCTAACCATAATCAAAAACATAAAACAGTCATGCATACATTATTGGAGGTTTTTTTTATATTAGAAAGTCTTTTTATTAAAATAAATCTAGTTTTAAATATACAAGAACTATTATAGACAAATTGAACCTACTGTGTTATTTAATTATATTATATCTAGTAATTTTAATTTATAAAATTAATTATGTAACTAGTTTTGAAAAAAAATAGATTAAGGAGGCTCTATTTGGAGTTTCAAGGCGTTGAAGCCTACTTGTGCACACATGGTTGTATGACCAAACATGAAGATAATGACCTGAATCGATACGTATAAAGAACATCGGATTTATTAAGACTACTTTCATTTGTAAACACCAAGAAGAAGGCAGTAAATACTGATAGATGAGCTTTTTGTCCATACTAATTTTAATTAACATTCTAGTTTTTAGTAGATGAAAAATTTATACCTAAGTATTAGGCCAAGATTTCTGTTTATATCTTTTATTTTAATCATCATTAGCAGAGGCCCTGAGGCATAGGATTCCTCTCATGTCATTTCCCCCAATCCCCTATCACTTAATTACGATTTAGTTCTTTTTTTGTGTTTATAAATGAACTGTTAACTACATTACACACACAACACTACATAAGCGAAACTTTTTAGTATTGTTATTTAAATCTATATTTTTTTTTCAATGTGCAATGTAAAAGACATCGTTAAAGAACCCTTAAGAACTACCGCGCTTTCGACATTCTTGATCTTCAGACTTTAGACAATCGTTCCCTGCTATAATGATGGGCTATGTATGGTCTCAAACTTTCGTGTATTTGCCAGTAAAGAACAAGTTTTAACCGAAATCCCTCATTCAAAAGCGTGGTCCCCATTGCCAGACTAAAAAAATAAATTCCATTGATATAATTGTTGCCATGAGTGCGGATTTCACTCATCAGTTATTCTGAGGCCACTGTGATCGGATCTCTTTTGTTCAAACTTTCAAGGATACTGGCCATGTCACTATGTTTTTTACAAGCCTACCATTGAGAACAAATTCGCAATTCGCAACGATATAGTTTAGTACTTTGTCGCAGTAAGAGATTTGATATGTCGTGATACATAACTAAAAGTAAAAGTTATCTAGGATTGAGTTTTATTGCGACTAAGATTTATTCCTGTAATCCTAGAGACCTAGAAAAATATATTTATCGTTTTTATCTTGCAGAAGTTTCGCAAGATTTTAATAAATATTTATAAGCATAGCTACAATTTATTTATGCAAAATCTTTAATAATAATTTATTCTAATAGGATACAATGGAGCACCTATGTAAGTCAATTTTAACAAAGTTATTTATTGTAAGACTCTATCAAAGAAAAGAAATTATTACTAACTCTACCCATTCGGAAAGTAAGTACCTCTGTGAGAAAAACAGGCATGAAACTCACAGGGAATCATAATAATTAATTTTCCTAGAAAAGTGAAACTATGAAGTTAATGGTAGAGATAACTCTCAATTTTATTTTATAACGATATCAGCATACATTTTTGACTTTAATATGAAAGAAATCTCGCTGATTCATAGCGATAAGATTCGAAGGAGATCTTTTTGACAAGTCCTTTAAACTTAGGACGAGAGTGGCTATTGTTACGTCAAATTAAATTCAATAATACTGATTTGTATTCTGCAGAGTTTGACTAATCCAGATTAATTCAGTTCCCATGATATTATGATATAGAATACTGACAAGTTTAACACGTAGGTAAGGTAGGTACTTGCTAAAAATAACTTTTAATTTTTTATTAGGTCCTAACTACTAATATTATAAATGTGAAAGTTTTTATTGATTAAGTAGTGGTTATTATAGATTTTTGTTATTTTTCTCACCAAACGGCGCATCGCGGCTAGATCGATTGGGCTAAAATTTGGAATAACTGTTGCTTAGACCCTGAAAAAAAGTCTAATTTCATTTAAATACGATTTTTTTAACATGAAAAACTGTTAGGCAAAGCATTTTTCTTTGAAAAAATGATTGTTGGAATTCACATAGGTTATATGAAGGCTTTCAACATCCACATAATATTTACTTTTCACCTTTGTCATATTAGTGGGTCGGTTATTATAATCGATTTATTTCATTCTATGAAGCAAGAACATTAGTCATCCAAAGGTTCTATTATGAACCCAGTACCTAACAATGTGAAGGTACCTATATGATACAATACGGAAAGGTAAACTATAAAATATTAGTCATTTTATGGAATGGCGTCATCTTTAAGTAGATACTTATAATGCATGGTCATTTTATGGGTATATTTTATAAAGAGAATTAAACTGAAATCAGTTTGGTTAGTTTGGTCCCTTAGATCAAAAGCAGCTTATGTATTATTTTAGGGTATATGCTACCTACGAGTACATACTAATTTTCCGCCCTAACACTCCAGTCGGTTAGGCGTTAAAAAGTAAAAAAAAAGTACAAATTCCGTCCGTACAATTTTTGCAAGTAGGTATAAATGTAGGAAAAATAAAGAGGCAGGCAGGCAAAAGAGGCTTCACTTTATGCAATTTTCGTGCGGAGCTTCACTGAACATTATGCTGAACACGGCCATACTGCTGCGACCGCCTTTTTTTTGACTTAGGAAAAAATTGTTATGCATCATCACCCCACACAAGGGGACGCGGGGCGGTATGTGGGACTCCTCCGCCGAAGATAGGCGCGGCGGGGATACCCACTAAAAACCCCGCAGGTTGTTCCTGCGGGACCCCATAATGCCGGGGCAGCGGGTACGCCGAAGCACTCATTCGCGGCATACTGCGACCGCCTGTGATAACAGTTTTGTCCAGTAGGTCGTAACCAGCCACGGCCAAAACCTGGTGGGAAAAGTATATCCGGTAGAAAAACCGTACATAACTAATTATAAAACTAAGTTCCGCAACGGAATTTAAACTTGTTGATCCAGAATGTGAAATTATAAAAGGTAATAAGAATAGGTTACTACATGAAAATCGCTTGGCCACTACCATGATGGCTCAAACTAGCGAAAACTTCCTAATCAATATCTGTCACGGTTAGAAATATTTTTTTAATTCAAGACGCCATGTGGATGACTAATTTGAAATGGATAACCACCTACGATTAGTAGATCCTATTTTATTCTTGGCGCATGGGACTATATTTAAATTTACCGATACAGAATATATTAAGGCAGCCATGACCTCCGATCTCGCCTCCACAAAGCGGCGACATGGCTATAAACGTTTATTATTTATTAATCTTTAGCTCAGTAGTAAGATTACCTAACTCTCGCGTTTTACACAGATGACTCACCGAGAGTTTACTACGCGTTGACGTAATTTATCAGAAGCTCGGTAATATTTTTTTCTCAATACAACTCTTGGCCTACGGGTAACTTGAGGGGAAAATGTATCAAAATTGGGAGGAACAGACAATTTTAGGAATAAAATTTTTAATATGAATAAAGGATATGTAATGCTTACTATACTACATTATTTGATTTGTATCTATTATATTAGTGTTTTAGAATTTGTTATTTGTTTGTATTCTTTCTTTAGTGTCCAGTCTGTCGGATAATATCTTATTCTTTTAAAAAATTGACAGTTAAATAAAAAATTTGAATATGTATTACGGAACGGCGTCCATTTTGCGACTGCGGACGATCCCGATTTTTCCGTGTCGGCTGTAAACTTCGTTAGTTTAAAAAATGTAATGTAATAAACATCAGGCTAATAAACCTCACCCAAATATAGCTGCGCATTTTAATAGCAGAAGCTCGTGTCCACGCATTGCGTACCAGCTAATATGGTGCTTCAATCACGTACTGCTGAATTATAATTCATCACGCACTAGCTTGATTTTCATTATCTAATATTTAACTTACACAGTTTTTGAGGAATTCATATACACGATTCTTGTGAGAAGATGTTTGTTTATTTGACATAATTTTGCACATACAACATTGTGTTTACTTGTGGTCCTCACACGACGTGAGCCTCGTCGTGAGGGCCAGCATTTATGGGCAATGATCCCACAATAGTTTCTTTTTATCTGTGAATTAAGACTTTCTTTTTATATTATTCTTCTCACATACAGATGTATAGGAAATTCTTTATTAGGGTGATTCCTGAGAGTCAAAATTTTACGTGTCTGGGGGAATAAACTACCCGTAACATAAAAATTCTACCCAAAGGTATTTTTTTCCTGTTAGTTTAAGGTTCAATCTACTTAATGCATGATAGACATCAGGTTATATTTAGCTGCAAGTATCTAAAAAAAAATGCAAAAGCCCTGAAATTTGATTACCGTGGGCTGTCCCTTACACATTTTCGGAACAAAATATATTTTTTACACTAATTTATAAAAGGAATTTAATTAATTCCTGTGATCAAAGCTGTAAAAGGTGAACTGTTATATGATCAAAAAAATACGCGAAGGCTGTACTCAGCGTAGTTTTAGAAAAAATAACAAATTTAGGTTTGTCCCCGGACAAAAAGTGATTCCCATGGCGCGCGACATAACTACCCACATTTCACAAACCACAATACTTAGAAGCTTGTACGCACGCTATTGGCTAACTTCAATTGCGCTCTAAACATAGTGAAGAGAGGCTCCTCCTCTCGTTGTTATAAACTGGATTTACGAAGGTGAGAAATTGATTACCGTGGTTTTGGTTCACTAGATCATTGATTACCTTTTCCATGTTAAAAAATATTTTTTTATCCATTACGGTTTTTTGACTAGGGTGTGCAGTTAGTAAAAGGGTATTGTTTATCATATATTTTATTAATTTTGGTCTATAATTATGGTATTTAAAAATATTGACAAAAAACTATACAATTTTGATTTACATGGTATTGATTCTCATGGTATTTTACCACGGTGATCAATTTTCCCCTGAGTTTTCTTGCGCATTCTTTCACTTTTTACCCAACTACAGCGAAGCCGCAGGTATGGAAGTGATTTTGATAGTTTATATTTGTATATTTCATTATTTCAGATATTTTTTTTATATTGTATACATCAGATTTTTTTATATTGTACTATAGTAGACAGACCACATTAAAAAGTCGCTCAGCGAGCTATGGAGAGGGCTATACTCGGGGTTTCTCTACGTGATCGAATCACGAATGAGGAGATAAACCAAAGTCACTGACATATCTCCGCGGATCAGGAAGCTGAAGTGGTAATGGGCAGGCCACATAGCACGTAGAGCGAATGGCTGATGGGGTCGAAAAGTGTTCAAGTGGCTACTACAGGCAAGCAAACGCAGCGTAGAACGTCTACCCACAAGTGTGGCAGACGACCTTATTTAGGTCGCTGAAAGACGCTTGAAGCAGGTCGCTTTCAACACCAGTGTTATATATGGAGGTCTAAAGGGGAGGTTTATGTTCAGCAGTAGACGTCTTATGGCTGAGATGATGTATGATGAAAAAATAAAACGAAACTATGGGCTGACTGCAACTTTCAGTCCAGATTAACCTAACTAATGATAAATGTACAATCTGATGACAGCTTCTGGAGTGAATCCTGTCAGTGACTGTGACTGAGAACTTAATCTCATATTCTAGGACTATAATATTCAATATTTTTACATTGTTTAAGACTGCAATACGTTGATTTTATTTAGTTTACATGATTATTATATAGAGAGCCAATATAGACCTTTTTAATACTTTATGTTAGGTGAATATCTGTTTGGATCACCGTTTTTAATCATTTCTATTTTATATGATTAGTATGTAGAGGTCAATATTTAAATAATAACATAGAATTCAAACAAAATAGTTTTAATTTTGATTCCCATGCCACACTTTATTGATTCCCGTGGCACCAAAAATTTAAATTTAAATATCTTCTGAACAAAACAAGATAAAATGATGCCTATTTGATTGATGTAATTATAATTATGGGAAATTTGATGTTTTACATGTAAAATGCAATAATACTTTGATTTAAAATCTGCCACGGAAATCACTTAAATACGCCCGATCTCAGGATTTACCCAATTAAAACACCACAACAACGAGTATGTAATTAGAATAAAATAAGTACCTACCTATCTAAAAAGTGTAATCTTTCAGAGCACACACGCGCGTAAAAGACGACGACGACGTCGAGACGACGTCTGGGAGCGCGTTTTTTTATTACACGAGCTCTTGCACACATAATATTATAAAAAATCTTGACCCAGCAATCATTGTAGAGTATTCTCTGTAAGTCCATACTCGTAATATGTTGTTTTCAAAACGATGACTAATTCTAGTTTCTACTCGTAGTATTATGTATCTACCTATTTAGGTAACAATAATGAAACGTTCACGTGGAAATACCCTTATATAAATTATGCACCACGTCGTCAATCAACGAGCTATCGACCGCTCTACTATCCGTCCGATTGATCTTTGGAATTATTTCTAAAGCAATCGATTGCAATGTTCTCGACGGGTTCACATTTAGACACGATCCCATCAAAAACATAAATGTGAATAGAGAGCCAAGTTCAATATTACGATGTATGTACTCATAGTTACCTATGATTTGGTAGCTGACTTCAACGACAAAAGAAGTGAGATCTAAATGGGTGCCAAGTTCAATGGTCAGTCCTGAAAAATATTTACAACAACATAAAATATTTTATTACAACTTAAAAGATTATTTCTTCTTATCACTTAGAATTAATATTATTTTGAAGCCTAAAGACTGACTTGGCCAGTTCTCATAATATACTAGGTAGGTACTCTCTTAACTTTAGCTTGATCACTATTTAACGCACTTAATGCTAATTAGTGCGCCACCGTCTTTTATCGTGTAAATTAGTCCCCTCCATCCATTGGTTGTCTGGAAGAAATCGCTCTTTAACGATAAGACCGCCACTTGTACATTGTAATTTTTAATTTTAATTATGTACTTATGTATTTTCTGTAACATTATGTGGCATACAATAAAGTATCTATTGTCTTATCTTAATGATACTTTGTCGTATGGTACCCATGAGAACTAGCCAAGTCAAACTTTGGGCTTCAAAATAATATTAATTCTAAGTGATAAGAAGAAATAATGTTTTAAGTTGTAATAAAATATTTTATGTTGTTGTAAATATTTTTCAGGACTGACCATTGAACTTGGCACCCATTTAGATCTCACTTCTTTTGTCGTTGAAGTCAGCTACCAAATCATAGGTAACTATGAGTACATACATCGTAATATTGAACTTGGCTCTCTTTTCACATTTATGTTTTTGATGGGATATCATTGCTTTTTGTACAGTACTTTTTAGTATGTAATAGGTTTAAGACACTCAGTCATAATAAGATTAATACCAAATGATTATTTTATTGCACCTCCCCCCACCCCACTGCTCCACGGCACGGCCGTCGCACCGTCCAGCTATCTTATACCTATCGCCTACCCAGGCGCGGATTCAGACCATGATTTTGGGGGGGTCATCGGCTAGAGTTTTTCTCAAATTACGAATTTATTTGGGAAACATTTAAGCATAGTCTTACAATGTTGTATACTTTACACCCTTTTTACACTAAACGTTTATAGATATTCTTATTTATACACGCGCGAGCAGCTCGCTGCGAGCGCCGAGAAAATTTAGAATTTTTGCTCCGAGAGGCAAGGAAAGTAAACATTTTTAATTATAAAAGTGCGAGCAGCTTGCTGCGAGCGCCGAGAAAATTTTGTATTTTTCAGCACGAAAGATGTGTTTTTATTTAGCTTGCTCTGAGTGGCAAGGAAACTAAATATTCTTATTTATAAACGCGTGAGCAGCTCGCTGCGAGCGCCGAGAAAATATTGAATTTTTCAGCACGAAAGATGTGTTTTTAGCTTGCTTCGAGTAGCAAGGAAACTAAATATTAATATTCATAAACGCGCGAGCAGCACGCTGCGACCGCCGAGAAAATTTTGAATTTTTGCTCCGAGAGGCAAGGAATGTAAACATTCTTATTTATAAAAGTGAAATTTTTCAGCTCGAAAGATGTGTTTTTATTTAGCTTGCTCTGAGTGGCAAGGAAACTAAATATTCTTATTTATAAACGCTCGAGCAGCTCGCTGCGAGCGCCGAGAAAATATTGAATTTTTCAGCACGAAAGATGTGTTTTTTTTTAGCTTGCTCCGAGTGGCAAGGAAACTAAATATTATTATTTATAAACGCGCGAGCAGCTCGCTGCGAGCGCCGAGAAAAATTTGAATGTTTCAGTACCTACGAAAAATGTGCGTTTAGCTTACTCTGAATGGCTTGGAAATTAAATATTCTTATTTATAAAAGCGCGAGCAGCTCGCTGCGAGCGCCGAGAAAATATTGGATTTTTCAGTACGAACAATGTGCGTTTAGCTTGCTCTGTGTGGCAAAGAAATTAAATACATATCTTTATTTATAAAAGCGTGAGCAGCTCGCTGCGAGCGCCGAGATAATTTTGCCTTTTGTAAATTGTGCCCAAATATTGACTATTATACCTATTACACATGTGCAAGAACCTCGCTGCAAGCGCAAAGGCTGAGCTGCAAAGACAACATAAAGCGCGAACAGCTTGCAGCAGTTAATATAAACCAGTTAATCCTAACTACGAAAGATGCTGTACAGCTTGCTACGAAAACCTATGGATTAATTGTAGCCGAGGACCGAAAAAAAATTAAGTACACAAATTACTCAATGCGCTATCAACAGCCAAACAATTTTATGAACTTGTACGTAAAGCTTGCTAATAAAGAGAAACATTGCTAATTCTCTGACTATGAAAGAAGCGTAAAACCAATCGATATGAACGGATTTTTTTTTTCGACTAGGATTTTGGGGGGGGGGGGTCATGACCCCCTTGACCCCCCCCCCTGGATCCGCGCCTGCGCCTACCTGGATGGAAATTTAACTTTTTAGATCATCTGGAACTGGATTAGAATTTCGATCAAAAGAAACCTAAGCCGACAAGACTTGTAATGACGACGACTTGGCGGGGGCACTGCCGTGCCCCCAGATACCGCCACATACCTATAATATTATGACTATACGTTACAGGTACGTAGGTATCTAAAATGTTTAACACCAACTAGCACCTAAGGCGATATACATACATTATTTTTATTGTAAACAATGTTAATATTATTACCTCTATGTTACTGAGCCGCCTTATGCTGGTGAGTCGATATATTGATAGGTATTTACATAGGATATACAATTGTTACGTAGGTACCAGGAACCTATTTTTATTAGTGACAAGCTGTGCCTAGCTGTTTTACCCGCTATACAGTTTGGTACACACTACTGTATATATTATTATGTTATTCCAGGGGTCTAAGCTATATTTATTATAATACCAAATTTAAGTCAATCGGCCCACCCGTTTTGGCGTGAAAAAGTAAAAAAAACATATATCCATACGTACAGTAGGTATAAAGTTTGTATTTAAAAGTAGGAATAGTGGACTCGCGCGCACTTCGTAGTATCTAACAGAAAATAGCCGCCTACACAAAAATTATAGCAACATGCAACATTGTATTGCTTAATGCGTACCTAGGCGTCTCAAACTTTAATATCATACATTTTTTAAAAAATAATAATAATTTTAAATGATAAAAAAATACTAGTTTCTGATTTTTCCCTTTGTTACTACGACATTACCTGTCGGGATGCCAAATTTCAGCTTTCTAGGTCATCTGGAACTGGGATATTACTTTTGATCTATCCCTCAGTATGTATTAACTTCACCGATTACTGGATGTTTATATCTAAATAGCCGTTTGAGCTGTGTTATTGGAATTTGGAACAGAGATATAGTTCGTATATTTAAGTATATGTGCCAAATTTGACTTGTCTATGTGTAATAGTTTTTGTATAACGAGGGTGTAAAAAGTCGTCAAAACGCGCTTTGGACGGTTCGTGTAATATAACACACGGCGCGGTCGCCAGTTCCTTTGCTTGAACTTGGCTTGACTCGCTGCCGCGTGTCTAGATAAATATATAAGGAATTGAAATACTGTGTTTACTGTAATCCGCCATCCTCTCTAATCCGGAATCCAGCTAGGAAAAAAAAGAAGACCCCTTCCGACGATCGAGGCGTCGCGGCGCGGCGTACGGATACCTAATATGCAAAATATGTTATTAGGATTAAGTAATTACTTTTATACATTAACATAAATTTTAATAAGAGCAACTTGCTCTTATTAATGATTAGACTCTTGCTCTGAGCAAGTTGCCAGAATAGAATGATATTATTTATAATGCATTCTGTCATGAGTGAAGCATATGAACAAATAATCAAGGATTATCTACTAGTTTTTTAAACCATCATCATTATCTCTTTGACACACACGGTGAAGTAAAAAAAAAGGTAGCACTCCGGGAGTGCCGGCAGAAGTGAAAACTTCAATATTAACGTTGTGTTTAATTATAAGTATAAAAGTACTATCATTTATGAGGTAGAATACAATGTTTATTTATTGCGCTATCGTACACAAATATGACAATTTATATGTTGTTATTTATAATATTATATCGTTATTTATATATTACATTAAATTTTATCTCTCAGAAAAATCAACTTCCATCCATAATTTCGACGACTTTTACACCATCAACAGAGCAGCACACTCAGGCACGGTAGAAAGAGTGGGAGATACTAGTTCCTCTCCCTTCCCCTCGATCTTACGCTTTTTCGATCAGCATCACGTGACCCTGACGCGAGTTTTAAAGTTTTTACCCATACAAAAAAAAGTGCTCAGCGCCGCTAAAGAAGTTTTCACTTCAAAAAGAAAGTAAGCATAGTATTTTTATCACTGTTAATCATCAATCATTTCATTTCGACTATCTATAATTGTAGTCTTTCACCTTCGATATGTGTACACGATTTTCCATTATATTGTTTTGCTACACATGAAAACAAAGTTTTTTTATTCAAAATAAATGCTATTATTCATCAAATTTTAATTAAAGTCAGTGAGGACTGCTTGCATCATTAGTAGAGAAGAGGCCTGATTCATTCAATAAAATATATGACATACACGACCTATATACGCATTTAATGAAATCATCATACATACCTATAACACATTAGACATTATTACACATCCCATGCTTGGTACAATGGATTATGGAATCTAGGATAATGCTGCCCTTGACTTTAACTCAATCGTGGATTTCATACACTCGTACTTCCAGGAAGCAGATAGCAAAGAACTTCCTGCAATATCGTCAAAATATACCAGAGTTAAACAAGCTATATTTCTACTTCATTCAGAAAGCTAGATATTGAGTGATATTATCAATTAGATTAAGCAACCCAAGATTCTGTAGAAAAACCTGATTAGAAAAGTTAAGGGTGTCGTACCTGTAAAGGATAATAAACGAAACCCTTGTAAGATCATTCGTGAGTCTGTCTGTCAAGACCTTTTTACTCGGGAACTCGTAGAGCTATCGAGTTGAAATTAATTCACACAAAAAGCAAATTTGCGAAGTGTTAACTTACAAAAGTTTTTTAATGAGTGTTTGGCAATATACGTGTACATGAGTATTAAAGTGGAGCATGGGGATAGGAAATATACTTATATGTAATACTTTAAGCTAGGATAGAAGGTAGGAATAGGAATAAATTTATAATTTATTCGTAGGATAGGACTTCGTAATCCTCGACGCCACATGGCCACAGATTGTCCAATACCCAGTGACCAGACCGATGTAAACGAGGTCAGGGAAATGGGTCGGCAGTAGTCAGGCGAGGAGCATGACATCGGTCGATATGCCACGTCATTAGACACTATGTAATTGTGGATTCATTAATATTTAATAGAAATAGAAAGAAGAATAATATAATATAATATATCACGGTTCAAGTTTTGAGACTTGTCTTTTGAAATAATTGAGCTGCAGATTGAACGAATTCCAATCGGATAATAAATAAGGAGTCAGATATTTATTTTATTATGGACGAGCAAGACGCTCTTCTGATGGTAAGAGATAATCAGTACAGTACTACCTAAGATTTCACAATGATAAGAATTCTAGGTGCACTGCACCAACACTTCTTACTCGAGAGTCATAAGATGTTAAGACTCTTTAGCCCAGTAATTTCATTATCTACAGTGCTCTTCTACCGAAGCACAGTAATGTTTGCATATCACTGCTCAGGCGGTAGAATAACTGGCACTGTTGGGGTACCCACCTAGACGACCTCCTGCAAAGGAAGTCTACCCCCCTTATATTATATAACTGATGTTTATGTCATAGAACCTTAAATAGTAGTTTCCAAAAAAAAATCAACCCAATACGTTCATCGGTTTGAGCTCTACGTTGAAGCCACGAGTATCTAGAATCTAGTTTTGCGCGAGTAAGGGCTTGTTCACGTGAACACGCGGGCGCGGGCGCGAGCGCGGGCGCGAAATATCAAACATATGACGTGCTATGAAGGTGTTCACGTACAACGCACGTACGGTGTGAGCAAAGTCTGTCGCGCCCGCGCCCGCGCCCGCGCCCGCGCCCGCGCCCGCGCCCGCGCCTGCGCCCGCGTGTTATAGCGTGAACAAGCACTAAATTGCTTAGCAAGATGTCGGTAATATTCGTATTCCGATATGTGATGTGATGCCATCATTCCCACTTTAGATGTCGTAGATTGTAACAATTAGACCAATTCCTCAAGTCAAGGCGAGGAGCAGATTTGTTGAAGGCTCTTAATTAAAATGGTCAAGACGCCCAATTTAGACCCACTTGTAGTAACTTTAGTTTCTCGCAAATTATATCACCCAATCTTTTTCTCCTTCTACCTTATTTTTCACTTCAAATTAACCTCATCATTGACCGATCGTTTACTGTAGGACATTAAAATCACGCCATGTTGATGGATCTACATTGGTAGATCCTCGACTTTTCTAATCTTCTAGCTCTAACACAATTTCGCTTTGTTGAAATTAGTAGGAGCTTAGTTTCTTTATATCATTAGCGATACATTTATTTACTCTTGTCCTCTAATTTTTTTGTATAAGGCGTTCTGGACACCAAAGCAAAGTCGGCGCCGCCGAGGCCGGCCCAGAAAAAGATGGAGAGACGACTTGGACTCTTACCAGACCGACTGGGCTAAGGTGGCGCAAGAAAGAGATACATGAAAGGATTTGGGGGAGGTCTTTGGCCAGTGGAACAGCATAGACTAAAAAAAGGCGTTCTAGGAGGAAATGTAGCCATAATTTACGTGGTTGTCACGCCTAATCGTTTAAGTAGAGTGCCATAGGAAAGAGGAAAAATTTACTAACGATATTCATGAAATCCTTTCTTTTTTTGCTGTATCTTATTTAATATAGTTACATAAATCCTTATAATTATCATCTTACTAATATTATAAACGTGAATATATATTATTATAAAGTTATATAGTAAGTAATATTATAAAGTTTGTAAGAATGGATGTCTGGATGTCAGGATGTTTGTTACTCTTTCACACTTAAACGGGTGGACCGATTGAGCTGAAATTTTGTATATAGATAGCTTAGACCCTGGCTAAGACATAGGCTACATAAGTTTTGCGGGTAAAACCGCTGGGCGCAGCTAGTTATAATATAAACATCAAGAGCCATATCTCACGACCATGACTGTGAATCTTATGACACTGCATTCTAATTGGTCATTTCCTCAGTTTAACGATGTTATCTTAACTGCATTTATGCACTTCTGGCAGATGGCTTGCGGAATACTTGCAGTTAAGTTAATTAAGTGACATCTATGAAAAGATTAGCATACTTGACACTTGGAGACAAAGGGATAATGTAAAAATCAATATGTTATGGAACCAGTAGCAACAATGGTTTGTTTCCTACGAAGGTGATTTTATTTCCTAGTGTTAAAATAGTTCACTTATTTATATAATGGACCATTTAGACTAGATGAACCATTTTTAAAATGCAGAGCGTTACGAAAATATTTTTAGGATCACAAGCGCATTTTTAAAATAGTTGAACTGTACCTACCTCTTTATGTATGTAGACTAAATTCACATTCCTGACATAATAAGATGCCTGTTAAAATATCAAAATGTATTTATTGATTTTAAAATCTCCTTTTAAAAGTCAATTAAAATATAAGGTCAATAAGTTAACAGCTGCACCATAACCGATGACTCCATTAGTCCATGAGATGACAGAGTGCGGGCGGATGATGCAAATTTTCAATAAAACACCATGAAGTGACGTCACCCATGATTGCCATCACATCAAGGTGGACCATTGTGAAATGATTGAACGCACAGGTGCGTCCCACGTTCATGGAAATACGAGTACAACTATTACGTGTTTTACAATTACTATACGAATATTATGCAACTTGTTCAACAAGGAATACCAAAATTAGCTACTAGCTTAAAGTTAAAAGTTAATTGGAGTGAAAATTAAAACAGATGTCGTTCTTTCCAATTAAATTTATTATGATTATGTATTACTTTTTTTTTTTTTTCTCAAAAAAAATTGTAACTACACTTAAACTGTTGTGGTCTATGTTATGATTGGCAATAAATGTTTTTTCTTTCTTTCTTTCTTTCAATTAAATAGTAGGCTTAGAATTGAGAAGCGTAGTGAAAAAAATTAAAGTTTGAGTCATATTCTAGAAGGCACTAGGCACGTTCAGTTTTGTTTCCCTATTTGTTCTATGCGAATAGGGAAAATTTGAGTACGAATATACAAGTACGATGTACAAATACGAATGTGTTCACGGAAAAGGCATATATTATGGGCCCACTATATACCTAAATTCATATTCGACACTTTTTAGACCAGTCAATGAGTGCCCAAAAGGGGCATGTTGATCGAAAAGTCGAAAGCAGAAAAACTAACTTAGGAACTTTGTTTGGACTAGTTAGTAGATAAACATACTAAAAGTCCCCACCCCTTCGAGGTGAGCCCGAGGGGAGGGGGGGGGGAGATGTCTAAACATTTGCAAAGTTTCATTATGGTACGACAACCAGAAGTTGGTCAAATTTTTTTGGCAAGATTTTTTTACCGACTTTGTATGGAAAACTAATTTAAGCGTCTTAAAAATTGACCATGTTTGGAGGCTCATAGCTGGACAACGATTAGAGATAGATAAAAAATGTTAAGGCCAAAGTTGTAGAAAATTTTATGAGGTTTCATAATGTAGTACAATAAAATATCGTACCACGCACAGTTTTGGACATATAAGCAAAAAACCTAAAAATGGGACCTTCATCGGCCTCCTCCCCCTCGGGCTCACCTCGGATGGGTGGGGACTTTTAGTATGTTTATCTCCTAACTAGTCCAAACAAAGTTCCTAAGTTAGATTTCCTGCTTTCGACTTTTCGATCCACATTTCTTCTTTTACTGGACTATTTAGGCATCTTCGAGGTCTGAATGCTTCAAGTATTCGTACTCGAAGTTTCGTACTTCAAGTATTCTTATGTATTGTATATTATATGTATAACATATTAATAATATTTAAGAATTATTTCTGTTTGTCTTATTTACCATCACCAGCTTCACCACCAACCCATGTGATTATAATTATTTCTCTCCATGTAAAGTTGTCTGGAAGAGATCGCTTTTAGCGATAAGACCGCCAATTGTTACACTTAAGTAACGAAATTGTGTTTTAGTTTTAGGATTCTCTGTATATTTGTGGTGTTACAATAAAGAGTATTCTATCTATCTATCTAATTTGACTGACCCTAGCAGTGAAAATGGAAAGTCCTGAGCATATTATTTACAAGTATAGGTAGGACCTATATTGCGTCTAAATGGGAGACCTAGATATTTTAGTTTAACCCATACTTGTTTTAAATTTTAATGAATCAAACGATACTACACACTTCTATAAGCTAATAATATATGTACATAAGCATCAAGTAATAATGGTAATTAAGCACAGCTTTTGTAGAAAAATATGGCCCCGTTTCGTGCTAATTTTCATCCATGCCCTGTATTGCGGGACGACCTCTGCTGACCTATTTAAAGTTATTTCATTGCTCTTTGTCATGGCATTAGACATTACAAAGCTTACATGGTAAATTAGCTTATTGTTTAATTCTTATTTGGAAATATCAGTATCTACCTACTTACTTGTTTCAAAATAGTATACTTATTCTTTGTTTCTCCATATGTGGTATGTAGGCGTAAGTCGATTTATCTTTTCCACAGAACAATTTAGTTTTAAAAACTGTGTAGGTTCCTTCCGCAGCTTCTATTGACAAATTACTACCATCTGGTTAGTTCGGTCGTAAACCTTTGCACGCCTAATTTTTATTACTAAGCCATACGCCAAAATACGCCTATTTTAATATGGTCGAGCAGATGTTACTGTAACTATGAGATTTTGTTATTCTTATAAAATTGGTACCCATAGGAAAGGGGATGGTCCACAGTTAAAATTGGATCACTAAACTTTTTATTGTAGTTGTTGTAGTTTCGTTTTCCTGATAGAAAGTCTCTACTTAATACTTCTTCTACAATGTACAATTGTCCGAAGTTCTACCAGAGTTTTCTTTTTGGGTATCCAAAATTTACACGGATCCAACTTCTCCAGTCAATATCTCACAACGTCAAGTAAAATGGTAAAAGCAACCTCACCTTCTTTGTTCCAGATCTTCGGAATAGTGATAATAGCAGCAGCATGCGTGGACATGGGCATGATCAAAGGGTTCGCCGGCATGGAGACGAGCGCTGGTCATGAGACCGACGCGGTGTTAATCGCAGTCGGTGTCCTGATCATCATCGTTGCAGCGTTCGGGTGCTTCGGCGCTTGGAAGGAGAGTACTAAAATGCTGTATATTGTGAGCAAATTAAACAATTATATTAGTATAGATACAATTTTGTATGCGTGGATATCATGATCAAAGCCAGGATGGAGATGAGAAAAAACAACATAAAAACTTTTAAATAAGAGGATGTTCAGAATATCCTAATAGTGACATGCTATATTAGGTACTTCAAGTGACTTTAGTTCAGTTTTAAGTCCAGAAACTGTTGCCTTTATGTTTCTTAAAAGCGGAATCATCAATCCCAAAACAACAATACCAGTAACGTATGTATATGTTTGAATTCAAAGATTATAATGTACTAGCTTACGCTCGCGGCTTTGCCCGCACGGTGAAATCCTTTCTTAGCGGAGGTCTATGTCATAAAACCTATCTGTGTTCCAAATTTCAACCCAATCCGTCTACGGGTTTAGGCTGTGCGTTGATAGATCAGTCAGTCAATCAGTCACTCTTTCCTTTTATATATTTAGAATAATAAATCTTTATTTATTTAGATTATTGTTATAAACGTACGAACTTCAAAATCATGATCCATTTTGTCTCCACGCTAATTGTTAAAGAACTTGATTCTATTTCTGTTGAATGATGCGAACGAGAAAACTGGGTCATGGTCAAGTCCAACCAAACTTTTTACGTTTCATAAAACAAAATGTGGAATCGTAAATAACACTAAGAGCATTAAAAATGTTATTTCTATGCGTGTTATAATTTTAATGTGGATTCCGTCACACAATTCGCGTTTAGAAATTCATCGAAGTAGACAGAACTGTCGTTAAATTCTGAAAGGTACTCGGTAACATAGTACCCAGGGAGATTTATCCCGCCTTCTAGGTATAGGCTGCTGCCATCTAAGGCCTCATCGTCGCTTAACTTCACGCAAGATCGTGGACAAAGGTTTACCTATAATGAATAAATAAAATAGTACATAGTACTTAAGCTGAACATTATGATAATGCATATTAATATTTTACCTTTTTTTTTGTGGTAAATGCCTTTATTGAGAAAAACAAACTAACATACTACATCTACATTAACCACAAATCGGCCACAAGCCAATCTACAGAAAATTTAAGCCACTGTCAGATTATACCTAATAGAAACAATAGAACGTATAAAAACTGTAAAATACTGCAACATGACAAGAAAAAAAATTAAAGAATTCATAATCCTTATCAGAGCATTAAAACTTTTAAAACGCTTGGAAAGCTATTTTAGCATTAAGTTAGTCCTAGCGTTGTGCTGAATAATAAAATAAATAAATAAATAAAGCTGAACTGCATAATAATAATTATGCAGACATTTTTAATCGTAGAAATAGCTTTCGTATCATAACTTATTCAAACAAATAAAATAAGGTTCATATACTATTAAAAGAATATATAAAAGAGGTATATAATGCGTTATGGCGATTTTATATGCTGTGTTTTATTTTCGGACTAAAACTATGAATATTTTATTTCAAGGTTTTTTTTTTAAATCAATCGCCTGAAGAGTCATAACTCTTAACATCATTAATATTATTGGCTCTTCAGTAAATAGCGTTAGTGCAGTGGCAATGTATACTGATTATTGGCAGCGTTATCTTTCACCATAAGGAGAGCGTCTTGCTCGACTTTTTAATTATCGGTAGGTATAAAAAAGATATTTTTATCGTAATTCTTTCTTCGTATAGAACTTCTTGTCTTTCTTTACTTTTTGTGACATGGTATCGGTCGAATGCTCAATCGTCATCTGCAGACCACAGTGAATCGGTCGTGCGTCTCGCCTGTTTCTATTCTCTATGGTACCCTAAGGGCATTGCGCAACTTGGCCAACGACTAGGGTAATGAACCGGAGTACTCTCGTTATTTAGGGACAATATTACCCATTGTTTTGTCGGTAGCTTTCAAGATTTACTTGCACAATAAACTGGGAGGCATTAATTATGATATTATAATTTTATTGAACAACCATAATATATTTGGTCGTGTCCCCATCCTAAACTTTGCTCTACTCTATCTTTTTCGAAGAAACTAAAGATTTTTAATTTCTAAGTTCAAAATAAAGATCAATAGGACACCATTTTCTTCGGAAAAAGTTGTGTAGACTCTATAGAGAGCGAGGAAACTACATACATTGGTTCTGAAAACACGGTTAACCAAATTAATACTATAGCTAAATGCGAGAGATAGTTATTGGATGTTTTTCATTATAATATGTTTGTTTCACGATGAGTTATACAAAGATCTTGATAGACCTAGCTCACTTGTCTTCTATTCCTTCTTCTTCATATCTCCGGCATATTTTTCCTTTTAAGCTGAAGTTTAAAAGTATCTCTGAACTTCTGAACTCTGAAGATATACCTTCAGAAAACCTTATTTCATAAAAGCCTTTTATCCGCAGTTCGCCGGATTCCTCATCGTCATCATTCTACTGGAGCTGTCAGTAGGCATCGCCGCAGCCGCCCTCAGACCCCAGATCGAGATGACCATGAAGCAGCAACTCCGAAGCTCTTTCATCAAGAACAAGTCTACCAAGGAGGAGGATTCCACTTACAGGGACTTCTGGGACCGTATTCAGAATAAGGTCAGTACTTTTTAAACACTTTAAGCTCACATTTGATGCAATTAGCAAACACCTTTGTACGGTCTTAATACTCTTTATAGTTTAATCTAAATCTTGAATGGTTGGAAAATCTCGTTGACTTCATGAGTTTCACAAGTCAGGAAAATCTGCTTACGAAGAATCTAAGCTATAATGTATGTGATCTACTATGAAGATTTTGAGCAAATAATGCCTAATGCTATTTTTAAGGTTCTGTAGCCAAATGGCAAAAAACAGAACCCTTATGGATTCGTCATGTCCGTCCGTCCGTATGTCACAGCCCCTATTTTACTGTAACAAAATTGAAATCTATGGTTCACACATGTAGATTATGTTTCCCATTGATTCCACCAAAAAATCTCAACTCCCAATGTTCTATTACAAATGGTACAAATTCGTATAAACTTTGTAATTGATACTTCGTGCTGGGCCCTTCGATTAGATTGCAAGATAATGTTTTAACAACAAGAAGCTAATGACGGTGTGTTAGCGTTGTTTTGCCAGATGTTGGCCAATAGGTGTGTCCTGTGTACCTAAGAACAAGTTCAACAGACGAGTAGATCATATATTGCATACAAATCATGTCAATATTAGAGTTATTCGATATGGATAATGTAGTTTCAAGGCCTTTGACATTCCGAATTTGACTATTCATTTCTCTTCTGATGACAAATGACCAGTGACTATGCGGATGAGTGAAACTCAACCAGAATTAATTCTACGGTAGAGGAGATAACATGCGGATCAAAATTGAATTGGATCATTCACAACGAATTAGGGAAGTAAATCATTCATCAATGTACTGCAAGGCCTTTACATTGTCATTTAATATTGCAACTATTAACTTTGCCAGAAACGAAATATCACGAATGCCGCAAGCTTTACCTATAAGAAAACTTTGTGTTAGAACTGTATCAAAATGTATATTTCCAAAATCTCCAGTTGGAATGCTGCGGCATCACCGGTCCAGACAACTACGGTGCCTCCGAGCCTCGTCTCAACCCTTCCTTCTCCTGTTGTCCTGACGATGGAACCGACCGCGCCGTGGAGATCAAGCGTTCCGACTGCCTCACTCAACAGACCTTCTACAAGACTGGCTGTGAAGACAAGGTTCTGAGCACTATCCATAGCGCTGGACTCACTGTCATTGTCTGTGGGATACTGTTCTGCTTTTTGGAGGTATGTTCCATTATACAATAGGTTAACATTCATTAACTTCTTATCAAAAAACTTATTAAGCTAAGTATTTTTTTAGCTGTATGATCTTTGAATTAAAAAGATGAGCCACTTCATTAAAACATCTGATCGGTCTGATAAGAAACGTGTTCTGTCTGTATGTGCTATTTACTGGCGGGTGCGCAGCAGTGGCGGCTTCCTTACAGCCACAGATGGAGCACGTAAGTATATGCGGTCTAGAAGCTCAGAGCAGTCTACTGAACCGTTTGCAATCGCTAGAAGATATCCACGGTCTGCTATGCGCCTTCTATCAGCTAGAGGAAGAATATGATATTTCTGACATCTTTTTTCGTAGTTGTCAAGAAAAGTTTGCGGGTAAGAGGAGAATGGGGCTAATTAACACTCAATTAGAATAAACTTATCAAATTTTTAGGCTTTCTTTTCCTCAAAAATTTATTATTACACATTATAATGGACGTGAATAATTAAAAAAAAACATATTTTACTTCACTTTTCATGTCAATACTCTCTAAGTTCTCTTAAGAGTTTCTTGAACCTTAATAAATAGTAGCCTAATCTCTATCAACCTCATTTGAACCCAATAAGCTACAAACGTAGGACGTTACTAAAATTAAAAAATATGAGCTCCTATTTAGTTCATAGCAACACATGTCCAACGTTATTTACATAATAAATATTTTATAGGCAATGGGCGTTATTTCAGGTCATTTTATTATTGGTTGACTCGTAGCTTGGCATGTTGTAGAGGTGTTTGGCGTGAATTGTAAACCGAGGGGCTTTGGAAATGGTGCGCTGTAATTTACTGCGACTTTATTTAATTAAACGAAGTCATGAAACACCTATAGTGGACTTAAATTTGGCTTGGTTTTGATCAAACATACCGCAAAGCCGTTGTATTAGTAAATGTACAACTCGTACAAGCACTGGGCTCTGTGGGCCTACTGGCTAATTCTTACCCACTTTGATGACAACTTCAATGTACATTGCTGCGTTTGTTATTTCACACATATTAATGAGGAGATTTAAGCAAGTAATGTACGCAATTTTGGCTATGTATTGTAGTGTTTTACATGTCATTTGGATAGCCAATAGGCCCTCTCGAAACAGCAATGTGGCCAGTGGATGTACGGACTGAAATGAAGCTATGTTATTTTAGTGTCTAAGCTATAAGCCAAATTTAAGTCCAATTGGTTTAACTGTTCAAAGAGATAACAAATATACATTCTTTCGCATTTGCATGTATAATATTAGTATAGTAGAAATGTTAAAAAGAGATATTGATTGAGAACCAATAGTTATTAAAATTAATTCTCTAATAGAATAATTTTTTGGCGTTACAAATTCCAAAACATTCGTTGTGATAACATCTTGAAATTCTTTCTGTAATCATTATTTTCTCCTTATTTCCCTACCTTAGAATATTTCTACTAAAACAAACTAACCATAAAATCATCGAACTTTTAAACAAAACTAATCACAAGCTCCATAAAGCTCTCTGACCTAGTCCTTTCAAACATTAATGGGGCACAGTCACGCCATTCCTGAATTTGCGTATAATCTTAGATCTCACTTCCTATGACCTAGGTTAGATTGCCGATTGTAACCTAATATAGCTTTTATAGAACTTTGTAAAAAGATTTTTTTTAAAAGGTGACATGGGGTAAATCGGTCACGGGGACAATTTGGATGGTCAGTATAGATAAAAGAATATTTATAAATTTTCTGGGTCACTATTTCTACGTTTTATTTGGGTTAAATTTATACAGGGCATAAGTACCTTTTTGATGTTATCATGGAGGTTAAAGTTTGTGGGTGTATTGTATTTGTACTTATACGTCTAAGCCGATTGGGTTGTATATATCTGGTATGTCGGGTTACTTTAAAATAATTAATAGGCTACTTGTAAGCACGTAAATCTTTCTCCCTCTCTCTCCTATAGGTGCAGAAAGATAATTATCAACAAAAAAGATTATTATCTTTTTTGTCTGGAAGAGATCGCTATTAGGGAAAAGACCGCCAATTGTAACATTTCTTTCTGTGTAATCTTAGTTATTAGCTTATTTTATTGTATTTGTGGCGTGCAATTAAGAGTTTTCTATTTATTCTATTACTAGCTCGTGGCAAAATTCTTTCTTAGCGGAGGTCTTCGTCATAAAACCTATCTTGTGTTCCAAATTTCAACCCAATCCGTCCATCGGCTTAGACTGTGCGTTGATAGATCAGTCAGTCTGTCAATAGGCACCCTTTCCTTTTATATATTTAGATTATTTTAATTAAATTCTTATTTGGTTTTCTTTCAGGTTGCAGGCATAGTTTTGGCGTTATGGCTGGCACACTCCATCAAAACAAACGGCAAAAGTCGAGAAACTGCTTGAAGATGTTTTTATTCCTAACCTTTTAGCATAATTTCTTAATACGCACTCTTGTAAGTTACCATAATAATTTATTATATTATTTTTAGATGTACGAGTTTAGTTTGTATGGATTGCATTTGATAAATTATATTATGGGAATTATAATAAGCCAGCGTTTGTAGATTTAATAAGAATTAAATTCTTAAAATTATCCCGTTTAAAATTATATAATTTGATAGTACAAAGTCTACAATAATCTTATTTATGTATCTTGTATTGAAAAAATATATAATGTTAAAAATTCTATAAACCAAATCGCAACAAAAATAAAATGTATAAAGCAATACTTAGGTTTAGTATATATTTATTGGTTTCACATGTGACTCATTAAAATGTACTAACATTTTATTTATTGTAAGCTTATGTGGTTAAATTAAGATAAAAACGTCCACCTAGTCATTAAAATTAACCAAAATTATAATTAAGTTTAAGACATAATAACAGACGGGCGGTTCAGGTTCTATATAAAACACGAAAAAAATATTGTACACTTTATAATTTAATGTTAGAGACAGACAAAAGATATAATTAGTTCGTAATTTTAATAATAAAAAAATATTTTATACATATTTCTTTGTTTGAGAATAAAATAATAAAAAGCGGAGATAAGCGCTTAAAGGTTTTTCGGTGAGGACCCGTGACGTCACATGATGCACTTTGTATCGACTCGAGCATCCACTAGTCGTGACGTCACTTCCCTTTCCCTGTAACTTTAGTGCGTTGTAAATCACACGTTTTTTATTAAAATTACAAATAAAAAAATACGTGTCCAATATTTTTTAATAATCTACTTTATGGTCCAAAACGTTTTTTTGTCCGATCCCTATTAAGCAAACGACCTGCCTGATGGTAAGCGGGTAAAGTCGACTATGGGTTATTTGCAACACCAATTTATTTATTTATTTATTTATTTATTTATTTATGGTTCACACACGATTTTTACATCATTTCATGTACATAATATCTTAATTAACATAATTTAATGCTAAATGCAAAATCTTTACGGCGAACACCTCATGCATAGTTAGTACTTAGGTAAATCATTTTAACAAGTAGTTTATTTATCCAGTTAACCAAGTTTTATTTTGTTAGTATAGTATACGAATAAGGAATGTACATTCCTTATTCGCAGCGTATAGTTTGTTTATTTAGTATGTTCCAGAACATAATATATTTTGTTTTATATTGTACAGGTATCTGTTAGACATTTTTACGTGAAAGGTTGGAGTTCTCGTTGTTTTTATCTCGTCTGCCACAAAAAAAGTCTTGTGCTTTCTTACGGAATTTAACCAATGTGTCGTTAAATACATCTGTTACCTCCCCACATTGGTTTAATAATTTACTTAGCCGAGGTACTACTGAACTTACTCCTAGTTTTGTTCTGCGGTGTGGTTTAATAAATAATTGTATGGGTTCACGAGGGTACCTCCGGGGTGCATAAATTTTAAACCTGTGTAAAAGTGACGAACAGTCCAATTGGTTTTTGAGGATTTTGTAACAAAACACCACATCTAACACATCGCGACGACTTGACAAGGAGTACATATTAAAGTGTCGTAATCGCATATCATAAGATTTGATTTTTTTATTGATACCAGTACTATATGCCAAGTGCCACAAAAATCTTTTTTGTACCCGTTCAAGTCGAAGCGTATGTGTGGCAAAGTGTGGTCTCCATATTATACTACAATATTCCAAATTGCTTCTTACCAAACTGTTGAACAATATTTTTTTCGTTAGAGTCTTTTTGAAAACTTTACCATTTCGAATTACAAAGCCTAGCATTTTTGTCGATTTTTTGATAATATTATCTAAATGTGGTATGTAGGTCATTTTACTATCTAAAATTACGCCAAGGTCTCTAATCTCACTAACTTCTTTTACTACAATGCCACTTATAAAGTATTTGGATGGTATTCTGTTGTGGTTCCGAGTAAATTTTATATGCGAACATTTATCATAATTAAGATGCATTTTGTTCCGAGCGCACCAATCTATTAGTGTGTCAATATCTTCTTGTAGTAAATCTACGTCTTCCGAACTATGTATTACTCTCATAAGTTTTAAATCATCTGCAAACATAAATGGTACAGAATGGTTTAGGCTATGGGGTAGATCATTGATGAACAGGTTGAATAAAACTGGGCCAAGATGAGAGCCTTGAGGCACGCCAGATACGATTTGGAAACAATCGGATTCATGTCCTCCCACAACAACATAGAACTTCCGTTCGTGTAAGTATGACTCGAACCATTTTAGTATTGTGCCAGAGATACCGTAATAGCAAAGCTTTCGAATAAGCACCTCGTGTGAAACTTTGTCGAAGGCCTTGCTAAAATCTGTATAGATTACATCAACCTGCTTACGTCTATCCATAGCTTCCACCACTGTTTCTGTAAATGCTGCTAAATTTGTAGTTGTGGAACGACCGGTAACAAATCCATGTTGATGATTTGTTAACATGTTCTTGAAGTAAGCCTGAATAATGGGACATATCAATGATTCGAAGACTTTTGAGAATGTTGTTAAAAGCGATATAGGTCTGTAATTTTTAACGTTACATTCATCGTCACACTTATAAATTGGCACAACTTTTGCTATTTTCCATCGAGTTGGAAATAACCCAAATTTAAGGGATGTATTAAAAATGTAATTTAGTGGACCAGATAGACTTGAAGCACATGTTCTTATAAAATATGGATGTATTCCATCTGCACCAATACCTTTTGTTGTGTCAAGGGCCTTAAGTTTATTGTACACGTCGTCATTCTCAAACTGCAAGTTGCCAAAGCAATGGTTGGGTTGATTTAAAGAGTAATTTAATATACTTGTTGAAGAGTTACTAGTTCTGTTTTTGTCACTATATATTGATGAAAAATATTTAGCAAATAGATTTGATATACCAGATCCCGTATTCAAAGTCTGTTCATTATCTGTCATCTCAGCCGGAAATGTGCTAACTCCTAAACGTTTTGAATTAACAAAAGACCAGAAATATTTAGAATTGCCTGCAATTTTTTGTTCAATATGGGCTATGTATGAATTATAACAATCTAATGCTATCTTATCACAACGTTTACTAATAATTTTTAATTCAAGTTTGTCACGTGGGTTATGATATGTGTTAAATCGACGCCTAAGAAGATCTTTTTCCTTTAGGCGATTAATTAAATTTTTGCTGAACCACGGTGGTTTCTTAGTGGTTCTCATTTTAATTAATGGTACATATTTCTTAATGACTTCTCTTAAAATATCGTAAAATTTAGTCAACATTTCGTTTACGTCTGCACACGTAGAAAATATATGATCCCAATGAATATCATCCAAATATTTTATAATTGAATCATAATCTGCCTTAAAAAAGTTGTAACGCTCAGTTAATGGGTTATTGAACAATTGACTACGTTGAGCAAAGGTAATATTTATCTTTAAAGGTGGGTGATATTGATCAACTTTGCACAGAACATCATCTACTCTCGAGACTCTACAATCAGGAATGTCTGTGAGAACGAGGTCGAGAACTCTACCCTTCACGTTCGGTTCACAATTACATTGTCTTAAATTATTTAAATTAACAAAATCAATT
This sequence comes from Hemithea aestivaria, assembly GCA_947507615.1. Classification (NCBI taxonomy): domain Eukaryota; kingdom Metazoa; phylum Arthropoda; class Insecta; order Lepidoptera; family Geometridae; genus Hemithea; species Hemithea aestivaria. Next base: position 16,422,496 of record OX382331.1, read on the forward strand.
AATGCAGTCCCTGGCGGTGGCAAAGTGGTAGCATTACCGTCTATGTTGACCATTTCCCACTTTATACAGCTCAGATTAAAATCCCCAGTAATGCATGAGTAACTTATATCATTTTTCTCAAATATGTAGTTGCAGTTGGTAATAAAGCTATCCATTAATTTATTATCAACAGGCGGAGGGAGGTAAATTACACAAAAGGAAATTTTATGATTCTTATTATTAATCTTAATATCTAATACCACCCATAAATCTTCTAGTTTACTCTCCCATTCGTTCATACGTTTTGATTTTATATTTCTAGAAATGGCCAACAATACTCCGCCTCCATCCTTCTTATAGCTAAATTGAGATGTTTCCCTATCACGTCTATAAAGTTTGTAGCGATTATCAAAAAGTTCATTATCAAATATGTTAGAATTGAGCCACGTTTCGGTTAAGATAATTATGTCATAATTACAGCAGGACATATTTCTAAAAAAAACATGTGTTTTTGTTTTTAGGCCTCTACAATTTTGATAATAAATTTTTAATGATTTATTAGCCATCGCAATTATTGTTAGTTATAACTAATACATGCATTTAATTATATCTATAAATATATATACTACTTATACTAATTTTCCAAGAGCAATCATCGAATGGATTTGGATGAAGTGTGACTCTTCATTTTTTCGGACTAATATTTTGCCATCTCTCACCCAGACAAACTTGTAGCCCAATTCTTTGGCCTTCTTTCTTGTAGCAGCATGTAAAGCCTTATTTGCTGCCGATAGATGCTCCGTTACATATATAGGTCTACATACACCGCTCAGACCTATATGAGAGGTATTCAATTTGTTATTTGGCTTAGATTTATTGAATTTTGTAACAGAGGCCAGGAACTTGTCTTTAGTTATACGAGAGTCGAATTGAACGATTACAGAACGAGGCCTATCACTCGAGCGATCGATTTTAGCTATGCGCGTGCATCGCTCTATATTTGCATCACTGATGTCACAGCCTATCGTTTCGCTTATCTTGGCTACAATGGCCGGTAGGTTTTCATTCTTTGACTCTGGTAGGCATTGAATCTCAACATTTCGAAAGCGTACTTGTTGTTCCAGCTGGTTAATTCTATTATCAAGACGACTTAATGTTGAATGTACCTCTGTTTTATCCTCTTTTAGAGCAGCTACAGCTTCACTGTTACGTTCACATTCGTTTTTAATGTCCTCATACTGTGCGCTTATGAAATCCATTGATTGCCTGAATCCCTTTATTTCATCTTTCAATTCTTTTATTTCTGATGTTATCGGTGCCATCATATTCCTTCTAAATTCTGACATCAACTCAGCTCGTTCCTCCTTTATTATTTCCCTGAAAATGCTGCGAACTTCCTCCCGTGAGAGTGGATTTTCCCGTGGTATTTCAGGTGACATTGAGGGCGCTGCTCTTTTTTTTGGTTTGTGCGCTACCTTTCCAGTGCTCGAAAATTCCCCACTAGCTCGAATATGTACCGGTGTGTTATCATTATTGCCTTTCTTTGCCTTCCTGCATAAGGGACATTTCCAATTTCCATCGTTGTCACTTAAGTCCTGTAATTGCAGGCAGTCGTTGTGGAAAGCTTTTTTGCACTGTGTGCACCGGGTGTACGGGTCCTCCACATTATACGTCGTGCAACATCCCCAATCCACAGCTGACATTTTTTATTAGTGCTGTTGTTAATTATTTGCCTCGGTGGATTTTTAACTTGTAGCGACACCTAGCGGCAGACGCTGAAAGCCGATGCAAGGTAAAGCGATCGTACAAGGGCAGATCGAAGCTATGTTGTAGGCTCGTAGCAAGCAGATGACACATCAGCGCCACCTAGCGAAAAGTGGTGATAGCTGGTGACAGCGATCGATCAGAGGTGCATCAAGGGTGAAGTTGTGGCAAGTGTTAATGGACAGATGGCGCTGTTTTAAATAATTGGCGAGAAATGATGATGTTGGCAAATTAATTACGATAGTTTTTTAGTAAAAATCACTCGCCACTATTGCACTGAGTACCACATATTTACAGGCTGTTCCAATTAGTCACAATTTATGTAATATTCTGTTAATTTGCACTTTTAACGACAATTTTCTAAATTTTATTGCACCGGTTTTACTGTCCGTAATTTTTAAGATTGGAAGAAAGCACACGATTTACAGATAAAAGTTTAAAGAATTAACATTCATCTATTCACGTTTCACTTGGTTTAAAGTCAAAAAAGTTAGTTTAACTATTTTATTATTTAAATAAACTCTGGAGCTTTAATACAGATATAGTACGCAAGGTGGCGCCCTCTGGCGAAAAATGGTTGGTTGTGCTAACCAATGGTATTGCTAACCTTCTTTACTCTTACCTTGCTCTCTTCTTATACATAAATGGGAAGACATCACGAGAAACGCTATTAATAAAATATACTGGTCGTATTTAGAACACTTTTCCGTCATCCGTGTTTCCCGAGCAGTACAACTTGGGTATCTTCAAGGCACGAATGAATAGGTACCTTTCTCAAATCTTACGTGATTCATCGTCGACCGCATTTTCACTTTCCATCAGATGGGATGTGGTCAAACGTAGGCCTATGTAGTATAAAAAATTATAATAACTAAACATTTAATTACACGCCTTTGTCATACTTTAAAAAAGAACCATCTAGAAACATTGTTTCTGATGTTATTTAAATGGTTTTGGTTCTGCCCACTGCCCGTTTATCTCTTATCAAGAAGCAAAGTTTATACTTATTGCTTACCCACCTTAAGTACTTTATTGGTGGACGCACATCTATCCGCAACCACCGCGCCGATAAAATTTTTGTATAGGAAATCTTCTTCCGATTCGGATGATTCAACTCCGGCAAGTGTGCAAGATTTCATGAGATTTTATATAAAGAACTCAAAATTCCATTCGTTCGGCGCGGTGGATGAGGATAGATGTGCGTTCACCATTAAGGTCATAACGTCATTCCTTGTAACAATAAGATAAATGTTAAGTCACAGTTCGTAAGTTTATTCGGTGTTAAATGAACGTTGATCTAGATTTTCTAAATAAATATCTGTTTCAAATGTGTTCATTCATTTATTTATTTTTTTGTTTTCTATATTTCTAAAAATAAAATAAAAAACCAGCAATCGTACAATTTATTTACTGAAATCTCACACGTTGCAGTTATTTACAATTGATGTGTTAAATTCATAATTTAAAAGTGTTTAATACATAAACTTTTAATATAAAATAACCTAAACTTCTTTAAATAAAGCATTTTATAACGAAATTATTTAAAAATTGGCTACATAATTTAATTAGTGATTAATATTATTTTCTAACCTAAATATGTAAATAAAATTATTGATTTATTATTTTTAAATTATATAAGTTGAATAATTATAACCATAGACTTAACTTAAATTCCTAAATAAATTTTAGAAGAAAGTTATAAGATAACTAACACTTGCACAATTCTTCAATTATTACCTACTTAATTGGCTATTCCCAAAAATCACGTAAAAAGTAAAAAATAAGTCATTTTCATTTCTCAAAGACAAATAAAACCGAACAGGTCATATACAACCCAACATTAATAAACAACTTTACAAAAATATATTCCTAAAATTACAGTGAATCAAACCCAACACAAAAAGGGGACTAGGGCTTTTTTCATTAACCAAAACTATGCACACAAAAAATCATATAATATTACTTCTTCCGCTGCTATTAATCAATTCAAAATAAAATATATGTTTTAATTGTTATTGTGTGCATAATAGGTTAGTTTTGCCCCAGTATCCCCTACCTAAGAATATGGTCCCATCAGCTTCAAAACAACTTTTTTTTTTCTACAATTTATCACAGGCTACAGCTAATTCAATAAATAAACATAGTTTTTGATAACTTCTGATATTTATAAACTTATAATATGAGTAAGAATAATTATTAAGCCACAGGTAGATACGCACACTTAGTCGTTTTTGTGGGCTTTTGTGGGCTGTGAGTGATTTTAAAATCTATAGAGAAATGTTCTGAAACCTATAAATAAAATATTAGGTAGAGTATTTAAGTATAGAAAATTGCACTGTTATTAAAACATGGATTACTATTACCTCTATGATTCCTTTTTTTGCTATGATATGTGAAAAAATATGTATGAGTTAAGTTTTGGAATTCTATTCAATTTTATTGAGACCTAAATCCTACACCTATCGTTCTAAGAATTACCTAGAAATGACTTATAATAGAACACGGCCGGGTAACAATACCCAGCGATAACACTTTTTCGAAACGAAACTATAAAAATAAATAAGATCTTACCCTTACCAATAATAATTAATTAGTTGTAATCGTTAAATGATTTTTAATTTAGGATTCAAAATGTGCTTGTAAGTTTTGCTGTAGCTTCCTTCTCTCGCGCCGTATATTTCTTGCCATGAACAACGATATTATTATCACTGTTATCTGAAAAATAATCATAACAATAATATTTAGTAAAAATCATAACTTTTGTTTTGGTTCGCCATTGTCGGGTAACTAAAGACAGGTATATTTTTATTTATTAAACATAAAAGGAAAACGTTACTTGATATCCTGACAGCTATATCTGATTAATATTCTACGAGTTATATCAACATAGAACTCAAACTGATAGAAAAGGGCTCCAAAAGTGCAGAAATTAGGCACAAAAACAGGTCGTGGCGAAGACATTCGGAAAGCTCAGCCGCGAGATAATACATATTGTTACAAAATTGTAAAAAATAAATTACCTCACTCAAAATACCAGTGACCACAAAGGCAATGCTCATATTCCTGCGACTGTCTTTAATTTTAGCGAGTGCTTCCTCGCATCCGCGCGTGTAATACGTCTTGTCAGCAAGGCAGGTGGAATGCAAATGACGCCGCGCGCCGCCCTCGCGAAGCGGATGTGCGCGCTCGCAGCAAGATGCGGGTATGTCGCGATTTATTATCGCATAGTCTTGTGGGCCGTCCACTCCGCAACAGTTGTGCTAAAAAATTACGTATTATGACACATTATTGATGCTTGGCATTCTCGCACTGTGCGATTCACTCGGTCCTTCTTGCCGTACACCTGTAAATTGTGGAATGAGCTTCCGCCCGCGGTATTTCCGATGAGCTTTAACATGGGACTCTTCAAAAGGCAAGTGAATAGAGTCTTGAAAGGTAGGCAACGTACCAGCGGTACCCCTGGTATTGCAGGTATCCATAGGCGACGGTAGCCACTCACCATCAGGTGGGCCGTCTGCTTGTTTGTCACCTATTACATAAAAAAATTATGAATCGAAAAAAGCAATTATGTGGTGCTTAGGTAGGTAGGTACCTAAAATTTTTCATAGCAAGATCCAGTGAAGTTTTGAATTTTACAGTGTTTTTGAATCGTAAGTTCTTAGATGACTTCAGCTGTAGGTCTTATAAGATGACGCTACGCCGAGCTTTGCCATAAATCTACTTGGGGTCTCATTGAAATAAAATATTACAAGAGTTTAGAAAGAACTAATTTAGAAATTGCATGGCACAAAGTCTATCCACCATGTTACTTTTGATTGCTCTTAAAATTAGTATCTGTATCTATGCAGCATAGAATTTTAAATAAATTTCAACATAAGGAAGATGTATGTATGTGACCAACCGTATACTGCAAATTGTCCCAAAAGTTCTGCTGTTTCACCATGTCATCTTCAACGGTGCTGTTCTTATAGAATGACACTCGCATGTCACTCTTCCCAACTAACCAGGTGGTCAGTAAAGCTGCTCCGATAGCCACTATCACTTCCACTGATACCAGGAATATGTAGAAACAGCTTTGCTGGGGAGAGAAGGTACGTAAAAAAGTTAAGGATGGAGCTGAATGGAAAAAGACGACCTTGGTCGGTCCCGCTAGTAAATAAAAAATAAAAACATAAATTTTACAAAAATCTATAATAAAAACAATAAAATAATTGAGTAATATCAGAATGACAATTCTAGTTAGTACCTATATAATATGTGATAGGTTAGCCACCTAGTGATGTTAGTGGAACAATGGGACAAAGGGCGTATCCCTTTTTCCATCCCCCCCCCCACATCCTTTTTTTCATTCCTTGGAACGTATGTTTAATTACTGGTCCTTTTACATCTCGATGTGTGTGAGGTTGGGAATCGTCCCAATGATAATTCTAACTTTATTTTCAAGCAACAAACAGTTCCATTGATATTCACTTTTATCAGGGCACCAAAAACAGCACAGCATTACAACAAAGTACTCACCACATAAAGTGTCCTGACATGCATCCTCAAAGCACCAACGATACCAAGCACAGCAGTCACCGCCACAAACAGAGCAAGGGTCACGAAGAACGAGATGAGGCCCCGTGACAACATCCCTGGCTGGTCTGGATGAGCCTTTATATCTCGCATCTCTAGGACTGAGTACCCGATTATAGATAGCGCGTAGATCTAGAAGAAATTAATGAAAATTTTGATTGGATGGATAGCAGAGAGAAAGTTTAAGTTTAAATGTGTGTGTATCTCCTATGCGCTACGATTACAGGAGCTATAAAGCCAATGTCCCAGATTTATATCAGTATTAATTAGGATCGACCCATTTGGTTCAATAGTTTTTTGAAAGGATATCGATAAAGAATATTCACAAAAATCAGTTCTGGTAAGATTTACTTATATTTTAATGATTGATTGAAATGGATCAGTAGTGGGCTAAAGTAGACGCAGAAGTTGATATTACTTATCAATAGAAAATCAATCATCAAGGTCAATCCTTAAAACCTTCAATCAATAAAAAAAGGATAAAAGAAGACAATACTTACGATTAAGCAAGTGTTAAATAATGTTATAAAGAATTTGTGAAAACGCATGTTTTTGGGTTTCATCTTGATTGTGTTTAGCAATATTTTTAAAAAGCTCAATAAAAGTGACCGTATGGTCGGAGGTGGTCGACGGAAGTGAAGGCTTATGGGCTAGTATTGATCAGTGCATTTGACGAGCCATTTGATTAGAATCGGCGGTACCAATAGAGAAGACGGAGCGGGCAATAATAACTCGTATACAAATTAGAATTTCAAGGGGAACAAAAGGGGGAAATACCAATGAAGTGTATTAGTATTTCAATGTCAAGTAAATTGTCCTCATCATACGGATTTCACTGTCCATCCAAATGGAGCAAATCGCAAGTTTCAGCAATGTGCTGGCTACATAACGCATTGTTCTAGAGTTAACTATGGCTTTTTGGCTGACGTTGTAGAGTACAATATTAATGTTTAATTTAAATTAAGAGATTTTGTTTAATTTTTTACATTTTTGTGGTTTCTCAATGAATGATTTAACTAACCATAATGTAGTATAAAAAGCCCTATATAGCCAAATGGCCGTAGATTCTTTACGTATTTGTCATCATCATCATTGTCCAGTGTATTATCTTTTAATCCGCTTCGCTTATCACCTCGAGCGATATGTAGAGCGTGGGAAAACATATGTCCACTACCCACACTTTAGCGGCCGTCCTGAAGACTTCTTTGTTTCCAAACAACGTTAGAACCCTCACTACTTTCACTCTTACTACAAACGCACAAGGTTCACTTTCCTTCACATCTTTACCTTCATTCGCTTGCTTTTCCTTCGTACTTGATGTTCATTACACACTTAATAATTTTCCATCAAATTTAATCTTATCACTCTGACTTAAGGCTCCTTTTCAAAGAGTTTGCGTTTGATGGTTCTCAAAAATTCATGAGTGTCCATCGGAATATTGATCGCATTATATTTTTGCATGTACGAAATGATACACACTTAATTAATGCCTATAGCCTATACGAGTATATATCTGCTACTATATCTACATATATTTGGTGTATATCTATGTTAGTACTTCTACTTTTACATGATATTAGGTCCCTACAGGATTCTTCTGGCAAATTTGTTATTTCTTTTGTGTTAACAAATATTTGTTTGACTCTCTCGTAATAAAGATATTTAACTAGATCATTTATTTATCCAAGTAAGCTAAAATTATAAGTACAGTACCTACTCAGATTAATATCTACTTGAATTATTCACCTGAGTACTTGTGTTATTCAAATAGGCTACAATGGAGCACTTCTGCAAATCAATTTCGTGACTATAGTTATCTAATTTATTTTCTACTTTATAAAGTTTCTACTTTTGTTTCTACTTTTTTACATTGTAGCCTATTTGAATAACACAAGTACTCAGGTGAATAATTCAAGTAGATTAATCTGAGTAGGTATTGTACTTATAATTTTAGCTTACTTGGATAAATAAATGATCTAGTTAAATATCTTTATTACGAGAGAGTCAAACAAATATTTGTTAAATATTTGTTATTTGTTGTAGTTTTGTTTTGTTATGTTTGTTGCTTCTGCAAGTAGGAGTAAGTAGGAGAATAGCATATATGCTATTCTCTAATATTCTTTCTCTACTTCGCTCTTGGGCATCCCCTTTACTTAAATCATTGTGTTCTCATATAATAAATAGGTTAATATTAAGTACCTATAAATGAAACAATATTTCCACATTTATCTTTATTAATATTTGACGGTGCTTTTGTAAACAATGACACTGTTCTTGACATGGTTGGCCACGCACATCGCCAGGAGTATGCTTAAAGACTGCAACAAAAACAAACACTTTGTATCACTGTCACTACATAATATATGTACACATACAAAACGAACAGATAGTAAACGAACTCGCACCCCGCGTCTGTTAGTACCTATGTGTGCTTAGATCTTTAAAACTACGCAACGGATTTTGATGCGGTTTCTTTTAATAGATAGAGTAATTCAATAGGAAGGTTTACAGGTATAATACATGCATAGTATAGTAGAGCAACACTGATAATTTTCTGTTAGGTGCAATGATGTGCGCGCGGGTCCACTAGTAAAACTATTAACTATAGTAGGTAATTACATTTAAAATAGGTAAGATATTAGTTTTAAGATAGCGGGGCGAACTCTATATCCACTCTATCACTAAGAGTGCCAGTCCAGTTATTGCCAGTGCCAGTTATTCTACCGCCTGAGCAGTAATGTGCAAACATTAGTGTGCTTCGGTAGGAGCGCACTGTAGCTAGTGAAATTACTGGGCTAAAGAGTCTTAACATCTTATGACTCATGAGTAAGAAGCGTTGGTGCAGTGCACCTAGAATTGCACATCATTGTGAGATTCTAGGTCGCACTGTACTGATTATGGGCAGCGTTATCTCTTAACATCAGGAGAGCGTCTTGCTCGTCTTCTTTCTTTCGTTCTCCACATAAAAAAAATAGAGCCATATAGCTCACGACAAATGGAATGTGGCAAGGTGCGACGATGGGGCTTTTGTCCAGCACACAGACATGACATTATACATGATTCATTAATAGAAAGAGTGATTCAAGAGGAAGATTTATATGTAAAATACATGCATATTATAGTATGTAGTAGAACACTGATAATTTTATGAAATGCGCGCGGGTCCACTAGTGCATTTTAAATTTGTCAGTTTAATAAAACTAAAATACAGAATAAGAAACTTTAAATAAAGAAAAAGTAGTTATTGCTACACTATTAAATATAAGTAACCCCTTCATTTACCTCAAACCAAAATATCATGATGGTCACTCCAAAAAGCCAGTCGCTATCCGACCGCAGCATTTCCAAGATCTCGTCCTCGCAACCAGTTGAATAATACGAAGCCGATCTGAGAAAGGAAAAATAGTAACTTCAATAACCCTACCATATTTTACATGTAAAGGAGGTACCCTATAATAAAAATATTTTTTAATTTTCTTTTTATATAGATAGATAGGTAAGTCTTTTTTGCACACGATAATTACAAACAAAACAATTGATATTTTTAATTAATTTAATTTAAAAAGTGTTATAATTTGAGGTTTTATCGCTATTAGCGATCATTGCCATTTTCTTATCCTAATTACCCCTTACCCTTATCTGGGCAAAATTACAGCTTTCTAGAACTTATATGTTATCCGTAAAGCCGCGGACGGACGGACAGACAAAGTGAAACTATAAGGCTGCCTAATTGACTACGGAAGCTTAATTAAGTGGTGCTGGTTCTTCAATACTCACTCCAAGCAAGTTGAGTACATATTTGACTGCGCGGAAGCAGTTCTGGCTCGGTACGCTCTATCACAGCAAGACATGCTGATGGGGTGGTTTATCGCTGCGTAGTCTTCAGGACTGTTGAGACCGCAACATTCGTACTGAAATGAAGACGAGACAATATCGTATATATATGAGATGACTGGCTATAACAAGCGGTTTTACCCGCTAAAAAATAGACTATGTATTATTCCAGGGTCTAAGCTACTGCTTATGTATACCAATTGTCAGCTCAATTGGTTCAGCTGTTTAGGCGTGAATAGGTATCAAACACACATGTTATTTAATAGCACACATGTTAATGAATTAGATGGAATTAGGATGGTCTTCATATACTAAAGTTAAATGACCTCTTAAAAGTTATGAAAAGTAAAAAGTACAGGTGATCAGGTACCTATATTTATTTTAAAAAGATTATAGTATTTAAACACGGTAACACCCGGTTATAAAGTCAACTAGATACACCTACTATATTATAAGAGTTTTCAAATACTTTACAAAATGAAAACTTTAGCAACGTAGCCCAAATAGTACAACCACAAGTCAGTCTACTCACGCTAGACTGAAATCCCACAGTTCCTCATGCTACACCCTTCCAGCCTCCATCACATTACTGAAGAAGACCTCTCGCAACCACTCCGACACTTTGAACTGAAGTCCACACTGCATTGTATTGACACGAAGATCGCTATCAACAATTCTATCCCTTGAGGTGTACTCACGCTGGACTGAAGTCTATCCCACAATTCCTCATGCTGCACCCTACCAGCTTCCGTCACATTACTGAAGAAGTCCTCTCTCAGCCACTCCGACACCTTGAACTGCAGTCCACTGCGTTGTATCGACACGAAGATTGCTATCAACAGCTCGATGATGATCAGCACCATAATGCTTATTATGTACTGAAAAACACACCATAATTTGTAAATTCCTAACTTTTTCGGATAATAAGCGGCCTCTATGTAATTTCAGTATACAGGCTACCCACTACCCACACATCAAATTTCGATGCCAACCTCCACGATTTTTCCTACAAACTTTAACATCATTTCTTCAGGGATGGAATTTTGTGAAATCCTGCCTACTGCTAAAGGCTCTCTCTCTCCCTGTTCTACGACTTAAATGGAACACCCATGCGTATTTTGAGATAGCGTTACTGGTTTGTAGTAGGCAGGCGCATTGCAATGTCACGCAGTATTAAATATTTCAAAACACACCGAATTTGTCTGATGCATTGGACCTGATGCTCATAGTGGTACTTACTATCATAAAATGACGTCACAAATAAATAAAATTAAAATTTCTTTTACAATATTCAACATCTTAACATGCTCCAACACAGCAGCCACTACTCCGAAGGTACCGACGCACACAACAAGGATTGAGATGGTAATTATAGCCAGGTTTCCCTTCAGCGAGCCTGATGCATGCTCCTCTCCGTATGTATGTAGTATCTTCGTGTCCACCACTGCGAAGCCGAAGGTACACGCTCCGTTCAACTGGAAAACAAATGACAGTCTCTAGCCAAGTACCAAACACGTTTATACAAAGAAGTACAAAGACGAACAAGACGCTCTCCTGATGGTAAGAGATAACGCTGCCCATAATTAGTACAGTGCTAAGTGCTACCCAGGATTTCACAGTGATGTAAAATTCTAGCAGATGCACTGCGCCAACGCTTCTTACTTAAGAGTCATAAGATGTTAAGACTCTTCGGTCCAGTAATTTCACTAGCTACAGTCCTACCGAAGTACAGGAGGTAGGTAATGTTTGCACATCACTGCTCTGGCGGACTTACGGATAGCGCAAAAAGGGTAGTTTGGGATGGAAAGCCACACACATATTATTTGCCCCGCTTCTTTTGCTTTATAATTGTGTTATATTTGGAGTGTTAACGTGTAATAATAATAATTGTGGAACACTGCTTGTTTTAAGTTTTTTTGAATGTGCACAGATATAGGCAAGTGATGTGGTGCTGAAAATTAAGTTATATTATTTGGTTCTCCCTTAATTTTGTTTTTGGTTCGCACTTCCAGTAAATTTCCACTGATTTTACTGGAGGTCTGACATTGTTTTTATCACTGTTTGGTGTATTTTTCTAAAAGACACTTAGAAAATAAGTAGATACTTACAATGCACATAAGGTTCAGCGAAATAAGAAACCCTTTGGAGCATCCCTTCGACAAAGCTTGCCAGTTAAACATATTTAAACTTAATATTTATAATTTTAATATGATATTTATCAATAGTATAGCGTGGTACCAGTATATGGCATTGACTGAAGGTCTAAAAGGTGTTTCAAAGTACTCATGTCTTCAATGGGAACTAACATCTGTCATATGAATTTTTAAATAAACTATGTCCTACTTCTCACATCGATCGACCTATCATTACGGTGGTGGGGAAAATTGGAACTAATTTTAATCCACACACGTTCTTTTAAAAAAGCCCTTGTTCGCAGATGCTAGCGCCCTCGTCGATATTTATGAATATCGTAGGTAGACTGTACCTTATATTTTTGCATTTGACGTCATGTTACTGCAAAAGTTCCCACGATGAAAGAAAGAGACAAAGTATACTTAGATAGGCTCTATCAAGACCCTGCAAAAGAGGAACCTCTCAGCATCATCATCGTTATTTTGTCAATCAAAATTAGTAAGAGATAACTAATAAAGTATTTTCTATTCTATTCTCAATTAATACAATAATTAAATCATTAAATTAAGTAAGTATTATGCTTTATTGTACACCACACAAAAACAAATGAAAAAGTAGTAAGTATGTAATTCAAAACAATAAAAATAGTGTCATAAATCGAAATTAAACTTTAAATATAATAGACTTATATGTATATTAAAAGAAATATTATATTAATAGAAACCACACATAAGGTGTAATAAATAATGTACTCGTAGAATAATCTTAACGCATGGGTGCCCTTTCTTTAAAATTCAAAACCAAAAGCGCAGTAAATAAATTAATAATTACGGATTACAAAGACGAGAAATTATACACTACTACTGCTGCACCTTTTAATTATTCACTTTTTGTGATCTCATTAACTTTTAGAATATAAAACAACATGATTTTATCTGGTGGTATCTCAAGGTTACAATAAAAGGCAAATTTTAACTCAAAAATAATTTAATAACAAAGATTTGTCTAACTTGGCTTATTTCTAAACCACAAAAATAAAACTATTTTGAAAGTGCATTAAATTATAATTTAATTAAGTAACAAAATATATATAAGTAAGTTTCTACTAAGTACATCTAGTGTGTATCAAGTACATACAAAAATATACTGTTATGGATAGAATATTTTAAACTTTGCAATAAAGATTATAACAAGTAATAATGCAAAACTAAGGTGAAAAGTAGTTTATAATATGATATCCTAGGGTTAAAGCTACCTATGTACCAAATTTCAGCTCAATCGTTCCAACTGTCTAAACGTGAAAGAATAACAAAAGCCTTCAAGAAATGGTAGGATGTGAAAAATGCGATGCAGCGCTGCTTTTGCAAAGTTCGCAAAATCCTCTTTATAGAGTCTATAGATATAATATTAAAGATATTATATTCCACAAATAGAAAGATAAAACCAAAGTCAAATTGATTTAAGAAATGACCATGAATGTTATCTTTTACTAATACAAAACTACATAGTACTTTTAGTGAGTTATCTCCATAAAACTTATGAAGAACATCGTAATTTTCCGAAAAAGTGGTTGAGATAAACTCATCAAAACAATACGTGAGTAGGTCTATCCGTATCGTATTTATAAAGTAAATTTGATTTTTTGGCCCCACGTCATTTAAGGCCTGCTCAAACCTGGGCGAAAATCTCTACCGCTCTGCGTTGCGTAAAATTTCACGCCAGAAATTTCTATGCAGTTTTGTTTCGCTACCGCAGATGCAGGGAGTAGGGAGTAACGAATGTCACTTAACTGTGAACACGCCTTTATTCTTATAATACTATACACCACATACTTATAAATATATAAGAAATAAATTAAATAATTACCTATAGATAATTATTCTTAAAAAAGAGAAATATTTTATTACATTAAAATAAAAGCTAGAATTGTAGTCGCAAGCGCAGCAGACGCCATGATGTATCGACTGGCACCACTAGTGTTCCAACCATCAACTGGTTCTCTGAGGAAAAAAGAAAAAAAAGGTCAAAAAATATCTATGAGAGTCTTTGAGGAAAAGATGTACATCTTTACAGATGTTCCAATCGTGTTGAATTACGTTTTAATATTGTGATGGGCTTATTTTGATGGAGATAGTTTTTTGGTCGAGTTTAGATGATAATTAAATTAATCTTCTTCGTCTCTGTGGATTTTTAAAGCAAAGTGGCAAAGAATAAATGATCTGCCCACGTAATGGTGAGAGTTACCTTGACTTCGCCCACTACATCAAGGGTAGTGGTGAATTCAGGATTTCGTTTAGGGCTGCTTTGACCAGGCGCGGCGGTTCAAGATTTTAACAAATCTAAAAATTTGCTGAATTTCGACATTTTTTAAAGTTTCGTAGTCTTCTGTGAGATAGGTGTGTGATATGACACACTACATTGCTTAGCCAAGATATTTATTCGTAAATTGATAAAATATTAACTTTGACCTTTAAAACTGCATTTTACTTTGTTACTTTCATTATATTATAATTATTGTGATAAGAACTGCTTTCCTTCGTATAAAATATATTTATTTTAGTTAATATTTGATAAAGTTTTCGAGAATAATATTTTATTTCATTTAAAGCGTGAACAAACATACGATTATTTTTCGTGATTCTTTTTGCATTTACGATTAAATAATTGCTGTTAAAGGGAATCACAACAAAAAAAGCATGTGCGTTTACGCTCTTATTCGACTTACATATATGTATATTAATTTCATGTTTGCTCTTATTTCTTTGGTGAGGTATAAGTACTTACTAGATACTATTTTAACCACCTCATCGCGAAATCGTGATTAAAGGTTTTTTTATCTCATAGTATTTTATACAAAACCTTCCTTCCTTATTATGTAAATGGATGCAGTATTCTGCAACAATATAAAAAGCTGTTTTTTGTAATTATAGCGAATTGGAGGAAATATGAAACAATATTAAGGAAAACTCTAGAGTTCCGTGAAATCATTGTTAGATAGGTAATGGTAATTTCAAGATTAATCTAATTATTATAATGAAAAGCTATAAGTATTTATATTTTTACAAGCTTTTTTTACTTGCAATGCTTGCTTTGCATATACCTATCTAGTACCTATACTTCGTTTCAAAAACAAAGATTTTTTTTGCAGGGTTCAAAGGTTATATATATATACCAATGAAAATATCATTGATTTATTCACAAAAAACATTATATCCGATACATATCATAATATATATCGGATATAATGTTTATTGTGAATATATTATGATACATATTTGATATAATATATCGAATTAATTAAGATATTGAGCCTTCGAACCCTGAAAAAAATATCTTTGTTTTTGAAACGTAGTATAACTATGTACAATGTACCTACCTATATATGTTCGGTAAAAATCTTGCAAATCAGTTTTAAGACAAGGTCAACTAATTTAGCTGATTTGCATATACTTATGTTAGTTAAATTATTGCACTCATTGAGGTAAACTCATAGGGGAAAACTTAAAAAAGCCATTATATTTCATGTATTGACTGGGTGCCAAAAATCATTTGTGATTGTTGGTGTGGTTTAAACGTTGTTTATAGGTAGTTCGTTACTGTAAATATTAGTATTTTAATTAACCCCGACGCAAAAACGACGGGGTGTTATAAGTTTGACGTGTCTGTCTGTCTGTCTGAGTGTGTGTCTGTCTGTGGCATCGTAGCTCCCGAACGGATGAACGGATTTTGATTTAGTTTTTTTTTGTTTGAAAGTAGAGTTAGTCGAGAGTGTGCTTAGCCGTGTTTGGTGGAAATCGGTCCAAGATGGCCGCCGCTACAAAATGGCGGATTACTTTTTTTCTCCACGACCCCCTCAATATGGGTATTAAATGAAAGAGCATAAATAGTGGAATACAAGGCACTATAATAAATTTAAAATCCAAGATGGCCGCCACCACAAAATGGTGAATTACATATTGCGTTGGGGGTTTTTTTAAACTTTTAATTTAATTCACTTGGTATAGTAATATCCCATTAAATAAAGGTTGAGTTGCAACAACTAGAGGTATGGTATGGTGTATATTTGTAGTTTGTATTATAGTACAAATAAGGTACAAACAACTACGATGACTAAAGATTATAACAATTACAGGAAACAGGTGTAGAGTGATCTCATTCGTAGGAACGGTAACAATAGTATTATTTTCCTCCTTGTTTTATCAAATGTCTCATGTATCTGATTGAACGAGCCTTCGTTGGCTCTAGTTAATTGCAGTCCCAGTCGCCGAATCGTTTTTATTCTTTCTGGAACTGGACTCAACAATAAAATCGATTGTTCTAGCTAAAACAGTCGAGTAATAACTGATTGATCTGATCTTTACACTTACTTTTGGTTATTTTACCGCCTGAGTAGTGATGTGCAAAAATTACTGTGCTTCGGTAGTAATCCGCCATTTTGTAGCGGCGGCCATCTTGGATCGATTTCCACCAAACATAGCTAAGAACACTCTCGACTAACTCTACTTTCAAACAAAAAAAACTAAATCAAAATCCGTTCATCCGTTTGGGAGCTACGATGCCACAGACACACACACACACACACACACACACACAAACACACAAACACACACAAACACACACAAACACACACAAACACACACAAACACACACAAACACACACAAACACACACAAACACACACAAACACACACAAACACACACAAACACACACAAACACACACAAACACACACAAACACACACAAACACACACAAACACACACAAACACACACAAACACACACAAACACACACAAACACACACAAACACACACAAACACACACAAACACACACAAACACACACAAACACAAAAACGGTGATGATACAGGCTGAAAGAGCGCAACGCTCAGTTCTAAAAGTTATACTCCGTAAGCCATTCAGGTATCCTACCATCAATGTATATAGAGAGGCAGAGGTACTAAACATTCGCCAACTTTTTGTCCTTAAAACAACACTGTCGGTGCACAGATCAATCATTAACTCTGAAAATTACAACCAAATGGCCAAACGTAGAGTATTTAAGGTTCCCTTACCACATGTAAACTCTAAATTTGCCCAAAGATTTGGGGACTCAGTGAGACATACTGTTTACAATAAAGTGCTTAAATTTTGTAAATTAAAGGATAAAAGTATACCTGAAGTAAAGAAAACCGTATATAATTGGCTGTCATCTCTATCCTATAATGAAACTGAGGATCTCTTAAAAATAATGTATTAAACAGCACACAATTGTCCCATTTATTATATTTATTTTTATTGCCTTTTTTGTTAAAGAACTTTTAGACTTATCTTAAATTGGAATATTATAATAAACGACAACTTAATCTGAACAACATAAATGTAAAATTAGTTATATAAGTAAACAAACAATTTTGTTGTTATTTCTCTAAGTTTTTCACTTGTATTTTAGTCAAATAGCGAATAGACCTGGTACAGATAATACCACTATAATATGTATACTCTATCTATCAATAGGTAAACTCGTTGAACATACCTATTATTGTTTTGTAAATCCTGTTAAATTTAAAAAATTGTGGGCTCCCTCGGCACAGGCCCAGCCTAGTGAGGGAGTTACAGATTCTTACACATATAACTCTTAGATATAAAATACATAGTGCTAATGTTTCTGTATTGCATGTTCTTTAGCTAAATAAATATTTTTTCATTTTTTTTTTTTTTTTTCAAACACACACAAACACACACAAACACACACAAACACACACAAACACACACAAACACACACAAACAAACACACACACACACACACACACACACACACACACACACACCCACACACACACACTCACACACTCACACACTCTCACACACACACACACACACACACACACACTCACACACTCACACACTCACACACACACACTCACACACTCACACACACTCACACACACACACACACACACACACACACACACACACACACACACACACACTCACTCACACACTCTCTCATACACACACACACACACACACACACACACACACACACACACACACACACACACACACACACACACACACAGACAGACACGTCAAACTTATAACACCCCGTCGTTTTTGCGTCGGGGGTTAAAAAATAGTATAAATCAAAGTCGCTTCCCGTGTCTGTCTGACCCTACGTATGCTTAGATCTTTAAGACTACGCAACGGATTTTAATGCGTTTTATTTATTAGATGGAGTGATTCTAGGGGAAAGTTTATAATATTGTAGAGAAACACTGTTAGGCGCAACGAAGTGCGCGCTATTTTATTATGACCTTTATTTTCCTAAGCCTAATATGAGTAGAACAAAGAGGTAAGGACTCATCTCATTCAATATGATTGAAACATCTTGAGGAAAATATTCATTAGGTATGGTTCGTCACGTACAATTTGCCTAACGTTGTAACGTTGTGTTTCCTTTGAATTCTACTAAGAAATAATTAATATTCTGGTCAGAAATCTCAAATTTATGACAACTCATCAATTAGCGTACAGGTGGACTCTTCTATACGTCGTACATATAATACTGAGGAGGTAGAGTGCGACCATTCTAAAATTGCACCTCTCGCCTAATCGTCAGTAACATTTTGTTAGCCTGATAAGTGTAACATAAAACTAATCGAAATAATCTCGCTCAATAAAAGTAAAGTACACTGTTAATTTAATAAATCGATTTGTTTAATTTTTATTATCATCATATTGTAAAGTGTAAACAAAACTTTATTATTAATAACACAAAATGTATCGGACTTATTCGTGATTTAACACTGCACTACTTGCTGTTCCATAAATGGCACATACAAAAAGTATCGAAATGTAATGTAAAAAGTATTGAGATTCAAAGTGAGATTTTTCTGTATGTGTCATTTAACAGTATTAACTGGATTTAGTTTAAAAAATTTACACCGAATTAAAAATCAATCTGTTAATTCACGAATACATCCAAATTAATATATAGGAAAATGCCTACAAGATTCCAATGACGCCACAAGCGACTCTGCCGCCAGCATTGCCAGTCTTCCTCGAATCAGGGTGGTCGGTCCTGCCATAGTCGTCTTCTCTCTCATGAAGGACCACAGATCTTCCGATAATGCTCTGGGGTCCCGAGAGCTTCAGCAATTTGTCGACGAAGTCAATGTTACTGGTCTTGGTCTCATCGAAGACTGCGTTGCCAAGGTCACCGACGTGACGGTTCTCGTCGTTGGGGTGGCCGTGGTCTTTCTGATATGGGAAAATAAAGTTAAGTTCAGCATTTTATCGTCCTTATTTATGGTCATTAAGGATTGAAAAGCTCCTCAACGGTTTGAATTCGCTTATATAACAAAGACAGAGATAGTAGATATACAGTAGAAGTCTTTCCTCTTATTACGGGTCAAATAAGGACTCACAAGTTAGCATATAAACATACGTTGTTAGGGTTATAATGTCCACCAGCAGACAAGCATCCTCCAGTGAGATCTCCCTTCTCGTGGACGTGGAAGCCGTACTGGCCTGCGGGGAGCCCGATGATGGTGCCGGTCACTTTGACATCCTCTTCACCTAGCTGAGTGAACGTGATGTTACCCTGGATCCCGTCGCCGACGAGGCGGGCAACCGCGCGTCTTTCTGTTTGCTGAAATGGAGAAATTAAGAAAGGTTATTATCTACTTTACTTTTTTATTGTTCCTTTTTTTTACTTTTTTAATAAATGTATTTATTTAATGTTGGATATTGCTTGTTTTGTAACTTATGTATACAATAGATGGGTGTGGGTGGGTGGGAGTGTGGGGTGTGGGTGTGTTACCTATCTATAATTATCTACCCTGATTAACTACCTGATCTGCCGCACATCTGAATGGACTGGGTCAAATTTGGAACACAAATATGTTTTAGAACGTGAGCCTCCGCTAAGAAAGGATTTCTCCACGTTGGCAAAGCTGCGAGCATAAGCTAGTTTCATGTATTTTTCTTATCAATCTAGCTCACTTTCAATAAGTGAAGGCGAAACGCAGTTTTATATTTATACCTACTTGAAAATTGATTTTAAATAAAATTTAATTGGTGTTAAGTACCTATATTATAGGTTCAAGGGTTTCCTTCGAGTCATCAGCAAACAAAAAAAGGATTCTCACGAATTTTAAAATTTTTCGGTTAAAAGACAATCTTTACGTTAAATTTACAATTACGAAAATCCTTAAAAAGGGTTAAGAACCGAAGAAATTAATTATTTAACGTAAATAATTAACTTTTCTGCAATAAACAGTTGCTATGAAAAGGTCCATGACATAATGTTTTAATTATATTTTTCCACAAGAAAATCTATACAAAACACGAATTTAAAATGTGTGTGTGTGTTGGTCATTAATTCCCTCGTTACTCCAATTATTTCAAACAAATGGAGGTCAGTTTCCTAAACTATTGTTTTTTTTACTAATTACCAATAAATAGGTAACAGTTAATTAAAACATGTAATTTACTTGTAAAAACAATATTTATATGAACTAGTTTATTAATTATATTATTTTTAATCAGTTAAAAATCAACTAAAAATATTTTGTTTTTTTTTGTAACGATTAAACACAAAAATACTGCACCGATTATAAAAAAAAAACATTATTAGGTTTATTCATTATTTATAAGTAAGATAAAAGCGTTTTTATATAGATAGATTAATTGTCAGCAAACGAAACGGCAGACAAGATCTACTCTATTAATAAAATCAATAGATTTAAATCGTGGCTATAAAACCACGACAAAAAAACTATTAAAAAATGTGATAGAGTTTTTAATATTATGCATTTTTAATGTTATCGACTAGAAGATATTAAAATACAATCAAAACAAAGAAGCTGATATGTCGAAACTTGCATTATTTATGCAAATATTGCAACAACCTCAGTAAACAGTTCGAACTGGTTTGTGATTTATAATATCTACTGTCACTCGTATTTCTTAATCAGTAAGACGTATGGCCCTATTTACAATGGTACTTTGATTCTTGGTTACTTTGACCTCGATTTACCATGGATCATACTCTCAAAAGATATTATTATGTCGCTTTTAACTTTTAACACAAGTCGAGCAAAAAAAACGGCACGGCCGTACCATCCTTTACTGGAAGCAATTCAGGCCATTTTCGACCCCCTATTACTTCGTTCTAGATAGAACTAGAATATTGAATTTTTAGTAACCGCGTAGGCAATGTATAAACACGGTATATTTCAAAAATTCCATTTGAACCAGTACTTTAGGAATTATAACTACTTAGTCAAAGTTTCAAATTTCGTCATAACCTTTTTGAGCTTTTAATTTAAATAAAATAAATACACTCATCGGAGTCTGTCTGTGAGTCAATCTATAGAAAATGGGCGCAAAGTCTCCGCCAAGTGCAAGGGTATTGCTAATTATTATGAATGGAAACAACTTAAATTCAATAGATAAATAAGCTATATATTATTATTACTTAGGTACCTTTATTTCATATTACATATTATGATTGTGTTTATTTTGAAGTTGCACAAGTTATTATAATATTATATTTGATTACTTACTTGACCACTTGCGTGGACGAGCGCCACAGTGGCGGCAATCATGAGGCAAATCTTCATCATTGTTGCTTCAACTGAAAAACAAATGAATAACTAGAAAGATTATGAAAAGTATTTATTGTCACAATCAGCATCTTTCACTCAGCAGTGGCAAGTGTAAAGCTACACTACTGTTATATCCAATATTGCTCACAACACACCCTGCAGCCTGAGCACATAAACACATAAGACTAGCAACTCCCGTCCCACTGTCAAGAGTAATAGTCGTTTGTAAGAGCACAATGACATTGGGAGTAGCTGCAAATTGTATGCAATGACAGCGCGAGTAGCAAGAGTAGCGTCTTGTTATAATATGTCAGTTTAGTCTACTATGCTAAAGGGGTTGAGGTATCGCGTCACGTCAAAAGCGAGTCAGAATTATACATGCTCATACATTTATTATGGATAGTAACATATTATTACAATCAGTGTGTTGTGTTGACACAACAATATAATAAAAAAGCGAAATTATGGGTTATGGATGTGTGTATTTGTTACCTTTTTGCGTCTAAACACTATTTGTTTAGTCGCAAAAAATAATTTTGGATCGATTGAGTGTCACACTACAATTGTGTGGCGTGCCATGGAGAGGCCTATGTCCAGCAATGGACGAACGAAAGCTGATGGTGACGAATTTAAATAAAACAATAAATTATTGTTAGTGGAAAATAATAGAAAGAAACGATAAGGTCACTTACACTGACCTAGGTTCAAACAAATCAGAGACAAGTAAGTACATATTTATAAATTTCAATATGTAAACAAAGATTGTGGATAAACCGACATACATAGTACATAGGTACCTCTGTTATGTTTACCCCTCCGTTATTTTTCCATCTATTTTTTTACATTTCATATTGATATTTTTTTTAAAAAACCGCACATAATAAATTTTATGTTCACTGAAACGGAACCGGGATTCGGGATTCAAAGGTGATCCAGAATCACATATCTGCATTGCACCACCGAAATAATATCTAAATATAAAAATGACTGATAAATTCTCTTTGGTCAAAATAAGGGACATTGTTGTTAATTTCTACGCATTATAAAAATTATAATGTTTACTTTTACAAACAAATTAACAACTTTCAAATTAAATACTTAAAAGATCCCATAAAATTATCAAAGGACTTTTATACCCTATTCCCTATTTGGATTCAATTACAGAAAATCTTTAAAATGATAAACACGACTCACCTCTCTGAGATCTGAGAACGAATTACTTGAGCATCGTTCCACCACAGCATAATGATGCAAGATGCAACCAACTTAACCTGACCCCTGACTGAACAATATCTACCTTTATCACTTGCAAATACAGTAGTTAATTCTATATAAGAGGTCAGAGAAAATTGGACGATAGCAGGTCTTGAATTAGTGTAGTAAATACATTGATTTACTGTCCTAAAGATGGGACATAAAGGTGATGTCATTCGCAAAAGTCTGCCGATTATCAGTGAACTACGAAAAAAGATGTAGTTTTTTTTAATACAATATATATAAGATAAGAAACTCTTTATTACCACATATTATAAAGTAAATTTTACAATCACAAAAATTTAAACTAATGGTGTGCCAATTGGTGGCACAATCGCTCAATCTTTTTTCAATGAGACGAGCCCGACACTCGTCTGGTAGTATACTAATAAAGCCTGCTCATAAAAGTTATAGGTATGTCATGAGTCATGACGGCAGGCTAACTGCGTCCAGTGATTTTACCCGCTAAGTGAAATATTGGTAAATTTATGTCATGTACTTTATAATGTACAATGTACATAATATGCAAAATTTCGCAGTAGGTACATAATATGCAATGTGCATATTATTAACTATACCTACGCTTGGTTGAAAAGAGACTTACTACATTAAAGCAAAGTGAACACTTAGCTAAGTTGCTTCGATTTTTATCGTACCTGTGCTAATATGTAGGTGTGCCTATCAATGTATTGAATCGCAAGGACTGTTTGGCACAATAAAAAGTGGACGTTTTTTTCATTTTTTGCCAGCGCATTACAAGGACGCCTGGTCTACGGTCTAGAAGTTTCCTGTAGGCCATCTTTGTTTACAATGTAACTCATATTCAAGGTATACTGTTTACTGTTTATGTAAAATATAATGCAACGGAAATGTATTAAGGAGGGATTTACATTGCCAATTTGACCGACAATATTATTATGTCGGCAATGATCGACACAGGCGCGTCGACAATTGGCAATGCCTAATAACAAGCGTACGACCGCTTGTATGTCGGTGTCTACATATATTATATTCTGCGCCCAGCGGTTTTACCCGCTGCGCTGTACTTACTGTAGCCTATGTGTTATTCCAGGGTCTAAGCTATCTCTATACCAAATTTCAGCTCAATAGGTCCACCCTTTAAGGCGTGAAAGAGTAACAAACAAACATCCAGACATCCAGACATACATTCTTACAAACTTTCACGTTTATATTACTACTAGCTGGGCCCAGCGGTTTTACCCGCAGTACTTATGTAGCCTATGTGTTATTCTAGGGTCTAAGCTATCTCTATACAAATTTCAGCTCAATCGGTCCACCCGTTTAGGCATGAAAGAGTAACAAACACACATCCAGACATCCATTCTTACAAACTTTACACGATTATAATATTATAATGCAATAATGATACAAGAATTGAAAACTCTATATTGAACACCATAAATACAATAGAAAATCTTTAAAAATAAAAAAATATACATTAGAGAAAAAGTTACAATTGGCGGTCAATATATTGGATTTTATCTCTACAGTTAATATAATATTAGGTTAACACTTGTGTTCAAATTCAATATGATTAACTAGGGATTCCTGCTAATCATTTTGTATTAATATTTACAAAATAATTTCTCCAAATGTTTACATTATTGCAACACAATTTCATCTGTTACGCAACATTAATGAATTATTACACCTATTATAAAATTAATAACTATAGATAGGTAATTCATAAATATCAATTAAAACTGGCATAATTTATGAAATGAAATGAAAAAAATGAAATTAATTTATTGGCTCTATGTATCTTACAGCTTAAGCTTACATAGTGAGTTAAAGTTTTAATGTAGGTACTCGCCAATGGGAACAGGCTCAGCGTTTTGTCAGATTAACCCTAGAGCTAACCTGACTACTGATTTTCAGCCTGCTCCCGTGCTCGATGCAGGTGCTATAGCCGAGAAATAGTCACGGCGGGGTGTCTTAATGAATGAGCTTAATTATATTAGTAAAAACATTGACTATACCATATTTTTATTTAACGGGATGATAACACACAATACGTAAGTTTTGTAGGCCTTATTGTATTCGATACAATGCAACATAGTGAATAAAAAAAATATATGTATATCTACAGGATATACTTTATTTTTGGTTGGTGCTCATAACACAATTCCATTATTTTCGCTCGATAGAAAAAAATAATGAAAATACCTCTAAAAAATGTTTTCATGGTTAAATAATGTATGAAGATGTTACTAAATCGATCAGATTTTTTGCCAAATGATACTTTATGTAATTAACTATATTTGCTTCGTGCCATTTTTTAAATAAAATAAGACAATTTTGCATAAACTCCATTTTTATTATTTGCGGAAAAAATTGTTTGCATGTGTGCGTGAAGCCCGTGTACAGACACACCCGGCTGAGGCCTCTTGCTGAACAGACGTGTCGCGCTTTGAGTTTCAATACTCTCGTCGACATTTTTCCATATTTCAATGCTTATATCTTGTGTTTCTGATAGGTCATAGTTTAGTTTTACGTTTGCATATTTTTAACATTTTTTCACTATAAAATAATCGTGTAAATAATACTTCTGTAATATCTATAAAAAAATGGTATAACTGTATGCTTGGCAATAACAGATTAGTTTATTTAGACGCTCGGTTAGATGCTACGGTAGCCACATTGGTTTACTGGTGGAAACGCAAACTGTATGTCTGGGTTCAAATCTCGATAAGAAATGTAATTTTTGCTTTATTTGTTTTTATTATAAGTTTGTATTTTTAACCAAGAACAAAATGTAGAGTTGAGTTTTGAGTTTGAGTTTAGAATACTCTCGTCGACATTTTTCCATATTTCAATCCTTATATCTTGTGTTTCTGATAGGTCATAGTTTAGTTTTACGTTTGCATATTTTTAATATTTTTTCACTATAGAATAATCGTGTAAATAATACTTCTGTAATATCTATAAAAAATTGGTATAACTGTATGCTTGGCAATAACAGATTAGTTTATTTAGACGCTCGGTTAGATGCTACGGTAGCCACATTGGTTTACTGGTGGAAACGCAAGCTGCATGTCTGGGTTCAAATCTCGATAAGAGATGTAATTTTTGCTTTATTTGTTTTTATTATAAGTTTGTATTTTTAACCAAGAACAAAATGTAGGGCGTTTACAAGTCGATGCGTAGACCTGTTTTTTACAGAGCACATAGTCCGAATTTGGTTTTTTTTTTTGGAAAGGGACGTATACTCTATTTTTGTTATTTGGGAAAAAATTGTATACCGCTGAGCGCAGCTAGTATTATTATATTATGGAAGCAGATGATGCGAGACCCTGGTTAAAAAAATATTTATACCTACCTATTATAATATTTACATTTTTGTTTTATCCGTTACTATGATTATATCGTGTAAATTATATTTGCAGAAAAAAGAAACTAGAAAACGTATAATAAATAACCAATTTTTTGGTCAAATATTTTAGTGCGGCTCCTTAGCTCGATTTTGTATGGAAGTATGGCCCCGAGCGGCAGAAAGCATGAAACTTGGCATGCGTATAGCTTTACCGTTCATTAGAAGAAATTTTAATAGAAACACCCCTTACGACAATGTTTTCACCTCCCCCCCCACTTTTATGCCCCTTTTTTTTGTTTTTTGAGTTTTTCTTGAAAACTATGAGAGCTATAATAAAGATATACATACAATATTGTATAAACAATATTGTCCTTTATAGTATATTGCCAGGACTTATAGTTTCAAAAATATGATTTATTTGTTTTTGGATTCTTTTTGAAACTATAAGTCCTGACAATCTATATATATAAAAGAAAGTTGTGTTAGTTAGACTATTTATAACTCGAGAACGGCCGAACAGATTTGGATGAAAATTGGTGGGGAGGTAGCTTAGGACCGGGGGCGTGCTATAGGATACTTTTTATCCCGATTGGTATGATTTGAAGAAAATTTTAACTAAAAATAGTTATGAATGAAAAACAAATGACTGTTGGCGAAATTTGACAGCTGATTGTCATTTTGACGTGTATTTTTTTTTCAAAATTTGACGTAAATGACATAAAGAGGTCGGTGACTTGGTTTGTAACTTTTTGAATGTGAATTAAATTTGAATGGTAGAATTTGATGGAAATTTAACTGGTAGAAATTTAGGAGTTCAAAAATGATAGAAATTTTAATCTAAGAAACCATAGATCATCAAAATCGGTCCAGGCGTTCTTGAGTTATGAGTATTCAAACTTTTACGAAGTACCAGGACACCAGAAACATGTAGGAGATGTTTGACAAATTTATTTGTATTATAAACTACTTGCTGCCAGTATAACAAAACGTCATAAAAACAATGACAATTATAAATTATTGAAGTTTAACGTTTGATTTGTTTTGGTTGGAAAATATTAAAATAAATTTGCAGATAGTTCAGAAAAATTGGATTAATAATGCCGCGACCAAGACAATCGAATCTTTACCGACAAAGCCGAAATGCGACTAGGATTCGGAACATTGCGAATGAAAGGACAGATGAAGAACAAGAAATTGCACGTGAAGAGAGCCGTATTAGTATATCTCGGCTGCGTACTTATCAATCACAAGAGCTAATAGAGGCAGCCCGTGAAACGGCACGCTTGGCAATGCGAAATCATCGAGCAAATCTCAGAGTTGAACGGTTAGATAATGTAAGACACAAGAAGAAATGTATCAAGTCCTGATTTGAATCGAGCAGCGTTTCGATACATTGCATCACTGATTACTGCCTGCATACTAGCGTTCAAATTGGGCCAATGGACATTCTTTGCAAGTATTGTGACGCATTGAAGTTTTCCGGAGAAACGCACGGATTATCATGATTGTTGGTGAAAACTTGGAAAGAAGAGATATTGTGCTGTCACGTCGCGATAATGGGCAACTGAAAAAAATATCAGAAACACATCGTTCATATGACACGTTGCAATACCCGCTGATGTTTTGGAAAGGAGAAGATGGATATTATTTCCATATCAAAATGAAAAATCCATTGAATGGAGAATATCACTATCATAGTTCGGAAAGCAATTGGCTATTAAGCGAGGTAGTCACACAGCCCACTCTTTGGCTTTAGTATTGTTAAATCTAGCGTAGGTACTATAGTCTCTAAGCATTGTAGATGTAAAATATTGATACAATAAATATACCTAGTCAGGTCATAAATTCTGTCACATGTTTAATATAAAATTATTGGAACAAGTTTATTTATTATGTAACCATTTATATACCAAAATGAACTTAACAAAACATAGATTCTTATGACAATAAAGTTTATTCAAAATGACCTCCGTGATTTTGAATACAGGCCTTCAATCTGCGCGGCCAGTCGTCTATCGCAGCACGAACGAGGTCCATGTCAATATCGGCTGCTGCCTTAATCAAGGATGTCTTGAGTGACTCCAAATTGGGATGAGGCTTTGAGCACGCCTTTTCCTCCAAGTGTTGCCATATCTTGTAATCTAACGGACTCAAATCTGGACTGGAGGAGGGCCAGTCTTCGTGCCGGATGAAGTCGATTTCACGCGCCGCCAGCCAGTCTTGTGTGCTCTTCGCTCTATGAGCTGGCGCCGAATCTTGTTGGAACACCCAGTGCCTGTTATTGAACATGGTATGAGAAACAGGTTCCACAAGGTTCGTCAGGACTGTATTTTGATACACAACTGCATTCGTTTTTACACCTTTCTCACAAAAATGTACCTCTGTTAAGCCCCAATAAGAAACTCCCAACCATACCATGAGCGAGGATGGAAAATGACCTCGTTGGACACGCGGAATACGGTTGCTCGCTTCTTCACTACTGTGTGCGTACACCTTATCATTTTGTTTGTTGTAGCTCTCTTCTACGGTAAAAATTTTTTCATCCGAAAAAAGAATTTCTCGATATTTTTTTCTCGCGTACCGCTTCAACAAAGCGCAGCATCTCTTCAGTCTCAGGTCCATTAGACGAGCATTTAAACGATGTCCTGTTTTTCTTCGATATGCCCGAAGCCCTAAGTCTTCATTTAACACCCTTTTCACCGTGGTTCTGCTTAACCCCATCTGAAGAGCCAACAGTTTCTGCTTACGTTTGGGATTTCTTTGAATTCGCGCCTTCACAGCTTTTATCACTGCTGGAGTCCTAACAGACTGAGGGCGACCACTTCTTGACCTGTCATCTACACTAGAGTCTTCATTGTATCGTTTGATGGTACGATAAACGAATCTTTTGGTTATATTCAAATTTTTCAGTATGTCAAAAATTTGAATTGGCGCGTAACCGCAACGATGCAACGCAATAACTGCAACACGGTCTTCTTTAAGCGTCCACTCCATATTTAAAAATGAGTAAAATTCTAAAAAGTATACATTTTTATTTTCATGAACAATTCTAAATTCGAATTCAATAAACTTTTTTGTGGCCAGCATTCTAAAAGAAAAGTTTTTACTGTGTGACAATACTTATGACCTGACTAGGTATAAGGCATCGCCTTGCAGTTTGTATCACCCACTACCCCACTTTTTTTTTATGTGATGAAGTAGAAGACGAGCAAGACGTCTCCTGATGTTAAGAGATAACGCTGCCCATAATCAGTACAGTGCTACCAAGAATTTTACAATGATGTGAAATTCCAGGAACACTGCACCAACGCTTCTTACTCAAGAGTCATAAGATGTTAAGATTCTTTAGCCCAGTAATTTCACTAGCTACAGAGCCCTCCTACCGAAGCACAGTAATGTTTGCACATCACTGATCAGGCGGTAGAATAACTAGCACTGTTGGGGTACCCACCTAGACGACCTTCTGCAAAAACAGTCTACTCCTGGTAAGAAAGTCTACCCTCGATAATTAAATTAATTTAAATAAAAACAAAAATTGGGTAATTTTATTACTCTAAGGCGGAACGAAGTTCGCCGGGTCAGCTAGTATACTATAAAGTACAATATTGTAGAAAATTTTATGGAAAATAAACTTCTCCTTGATATCTTTATTCTAGCTCTCATAGTTATCAAGAAAAACTCAAAATACAAAAAATTGGGACCTAAAAGTGGGGGAGAGGAGGAAATATTATCGTGGGGGGTGTTTCTACTCATATTTCTTCTAATGAAAGGTAAAGCTATACGCATGCCAAGTTTTATGCTTTCTGCGGCTCGGGGTCATACATTGGACTAAGGATCCGGAGGTATATTTTTAAATTTTTGGTTCATGTATTATACACTAAAAAATCTACCCCAAATCTGCTTAATTTATGATACCCAAACACACAAATATAGGCGAAATAATCATTAATAAAAAAACATTGCTGGTATTATCAGGTGCAAGGGCAATTGCATATCACCCAAAAACAATACTGTATATTTGCCGTTTGGGAAAATGAAAAGGAAAAGCTAAAGACAGAAAAAATTTAAACAGACTAGGAGGGCACTGTAGCTAGTGAAATTACTGGGCTGAAGAGTCTTAAATAAAATTAAATAAAAATAACTACTCTACACGAGACTTTTTGTCTTATCCATATACATATCCAACCATACATATATATAAAAGGCAAGTCATTTGTATTACATACATTTTGTCCTAAGTATAATAAAATTCTTAACATAATATATTATTATTTTTTATAAGTATTTTAGAGATTGAACATTTCATCAGACCATGTTTTAGACATGTAATCATTAAGAGAGTAGAAAGGATGTATTTCAAAAAAGTATTTTATTTTGCATTTGAACTCTAACATAGGTAGTCTAGTAATTTGAATAGGTAATTTTTACCTTTCGTGAAAAGCACTCTACCTAGCAGTCACGGTTTCCGATTGAGCTGAAATTTCACATACCAACAATCGGATGACAATGCAGTAATTTTATGACATGGAGGTGAACTGAAGTCTGATGATGGAGCTGAAAGGTGGTCATAGGAACCGCGTAAACAAAAGACAAAACCTCATCGAGTTTGGGCTCATTTAATTCGTCTTTACGAGTACTTTGATACTATATGGTAACCAGGATCTGATGATGGAGCTGGAAGGTGGCCATAAGAATTCCGTGATTAAAAGGCAAAACCCCATCGAATTTGGGCTCATTTGATTCGTCTTGACGAGTACTTTAATACTATACATATAGTAACCAGGGTCTGATGATGGAGCTGGAAGGTGGCCATAGGAACTCCGTGATTAAAAGACAAAACCCCATCGAGTTTGGGCTCATTCGATTCGTCGTAATAGAGGGGGAGTTTCGATCTTAATCAGCTTATTTGGAGATAAGGAATCATTGTGCCAAGTTTTAAATCTCTGCATAAAACGACGTTTTGCGCCCAGAGTCTGTTTTTTTTTTATGTTATGAAGTAGAAGACGAGCAAGACGCTCTCCTGATGTTAAGAGATAACGGCTGCCCATAATCAGTACAGTGTTACCTAGGATTTCACAATTATGTGAAACTCTAGGAGCACTGCACCAACGCTTCTTACTCAAGAGTCATGAGATGTTAAGACTCTTTAGCCCAGTAATTTTACTTATTTTATATGGAACTAGCTGACCCGGCGAACTTCGTTCCGCCTTAGAGTAATAAAATTACCCAATTTTTGATTTTATTTAAATTAATTTAATTATCGAGGGTAGACTTTCTTACCAGGAGTAGACTGTTTTTGCAGAAGGTCGTCTAGGTGGGTACCCCAACAGTGCTAGTTATTCTACCGCCTGATCAGTGATGTGCAAACATTACTGTGCTTCGGTAGGAGGGCTCTGTAGCTAGTGAAATTACTGGGCTAAAGAATCTTAACATCTTATGACTCTTGAGTAAGAAGCGTTGGTGCAGTGTTCCTGGAATTTCACATCATTGTAAAATTCTTGGTAGCACTGTACTGATTATGGGCAGCGTTATCTCTTAACATCAGGAGACGTCTTGCTCGTCTTCTACTTCATCACATAAAAAAAAAGTGGGGTAGTGGGTGATACAAACTGCAAGGCGATGCCTTATATATTTATTGTATCAATATTTTACATCTACAATGCTTAGAGACTATAGTACCTACGCTAGATTTAACAATACTAAAGCCAAAGAGTGGGCTGTGTGACTACCTCACTTAATAGCCAATTGCTTTCCGAACTATGATAGTGATATTCTCCATTCAATGGATTTTTCATTTTGATATGGAAATAATATCCATCTTCTCCCTTTCCAAAACATCAGCGGGTATTGCAACGTGTCATATGAACGATGTGTTTCTGATATTTTTTTCAGTTGCCCATTATCGCGACGTGACAGCACAATATCTCTTCTTTCCAAGTTTTCACCAACAATCATGATAATCCGTGCGTTTCTCCGGAAAACTTCAATGCGTCACAATACTCGCAAAGAATGTCCATTGGCCCAATTTGAACGCTAGTATGCAGGCAGTAATCAGTGATGCAATGTATCGAAACGCTGCTCGATTCAAATCAGGACTTGATACATTTCTTCTTGTGTCTTACATTATCTAACCGTTCAACTCTGAGATTTGCTCGATGATTTCGCATTGCCAAGCGTGCCGTTTCACGGGCTGCCTCTATTAGCTCTTGTGATTGATAAGTACGCAGCCGAGATATACTAATACGGCTCTCTTCACGTGCAATTTCTTGTTCTTTATCTGTCCTTTCATTCGCAATGTTCCGAATCCTAGTCGCATTTCGGCTTTGTCGGTAAAGATTCGATTGTCTTGGTCGCGGCATTATTAATCCAATTTTTCTGAACTATCTGCAAATTTATTTTAATATTTTCCAACCAAAACAAATCAAACGTTAAACTTCAATAATTTATAATTGTCATTGTTTTTATGACGTTTTGTTATACTGGCAGCAAGTAGTTTATAATACAAATAAATTTGTCAAACATCTCCTACATGTTTCTGGTGTCCTGGTACTTCGTAAATGTTTGAATACTTATAACTCAAGAACGCCTGGACCGATTTTGATGATCTATGGTTTCTTAGATTAAAATTTCTACCATTTTTGAACTCTTAAATTTCTACCAGTTAAATTTCCATCAAATTCTACCATTCAAATTTAATTCACATTCAAAAAGTTACAAACCAAGTCACCGACCTCCTTATGTCATTTACGTCAAATTTTGAAAAAAAAAAAATACACGTCAAAATGACAATCAGCTGTCAAATTTCGCCAACAGTCATTTGTTTTTCATTCATAACTATTTTTAGTTAAAATTTTCTTCAAATCATACCAATCGGGATAAATAGTATCCTATAGCACGCCCCCGGTCCTAAGCTACCTCCCCACCAATTTTCATCCAAATCTGTTCGGCCGTTCTCGAGTTATAAATAGTCTAACTAACACAACTTTCTTTTATATATATAGATTTTAGAAAATATAAAAGAAAGAAATGAATTATTGTTTGAAGTTAATAAATAAATTTTATGTAGAATAATTGACATTTTATTTTAGCTCTCATAGTTTTAAGTAGTAGTAGATTTTATATAGATTTAAAGGGGGGGGGGGGGTGGAATTGTCGTAGAGGTGTTTCTACTAAAATATCTTCTTAGGAACGGTAAAGCTAAACGTATGCCAAGTTTCATGATTTCTGCCGGACGGGGTCATACTTGAAGCTTTATGTAAAATATTTTTTTTACAATGAAGTAAGAAAATGAGCAAGACGCTGTCCTAATGGTAAAAGATAACGATATCCATAATTAGTACAGTGTTACCCTCGATTTAACAAAGGAAAAAAACTGGGTGCACTGCGCCAACGCTTCCTACTTGAGAGTCATAAGATGTTTAGACTCTTCAGCGAAGTAAAATATGGTTTCTATAACAATCGTGAAAAATAAAATTACTAATTACTAAACGCCGTTCCACCTTTTCCCATTGTTAAATATTTGTTTATAAAACAAGTGAGTATAAATAGAGCATTTTATAATTATTACCATTCAGCATCAAAGTACTCGACAAGACGATTCAAATGAGCCCAAACTTGATAGGGTTGCATCATTTAATTACGGAGTTCTGTGGCCACCTTCCAGCTTCATCATCAGATCAGTTCGATGTCATAATAATATTGCGTTGTCATCCAATTTATGCATGCAACATTTCACCGCAATCGGATTTCGGGAAGTGGGTAAAATTAAACATGCAAAATTTGATTAAAATAAGACAGACGGACAGGTGAAA
Source organism: Hemithea aestivaria (assembly GCA_947507615.1). Taxonomy (NCBI): domain Eukaryota; kingdom Metazoa; phylum Arthropoda; class Insecta; order Lepidoptera; family Geometridae; genus Hemithea; species Hemithea aestivaria. The sequence continues at coordinate 16,456,789 of OX382331.1, forward strand.
ATAATAAAAGCTTGTGAAATTATTGTGTTGATTAAATGAATAAAATAACCTTACCAACCAACAAAAATAAAAAAATATTTTAGTTATCAGATTCATTTATTTAAATAAGCGACATCTATTGAGTTTTTTGTGGAAATTACAACACGATGCGATATAAAGTCGCTTGTGCTATCTTATAGTGCGTGCAAGTAGTTTTGTGTGCCGCCGTCCGATGCTCTAGCGCCACGCCGCGCCGTTCGTGCGGTGTGACTGTGTGAGAACGCATTTCTGAATTCGAATTAGGTGTTATCACCCCGTTAAGTGATAAATAGATAGATAAAGGTCAGAAGCTTTTTGCCTTGCGCTTAAAGTATTTTTGACATTGCCCGAGGTGTTTGACCTTCTTTTTGAACTTGTTTTAATTGCTTTGTATAAGGAAAAAATACCCACTAAATATAACGGGTGGGGTCCTTATTTTCGTAACGTCACATTTCGAAATCTATTTTATTGTCTTTTCTTTTTTCAAATATTTCATTAGATATTGTTATTATTTGATTTGATACAATAATATTATAATATTGAATACTTGATTAATATTGGAATTGTCGGTTTAATTCAATTCGTAAAGTCACACACTTTACAAATCAACCTGTGACAAAGGAGTAAAAAATAAATAAATAAGTGTGACGAACTTAATATTCTTAATTGTACGTCTGTACATAGAACTTTTTACTTTTTATGCCAATTTTCACGAGACGGGACTTTCGCGGGTAAAACCGTGGGGCGCAGTCAGTAGATAATAAATTATGTGAAATAATTTCAATAAAGAGAATTCTATTTTACCTCTATTAATTAGACTAATCAAAAGCGAAGTTAACAATGACTACTAAGATGTAGGAAAAACTACAGCTTGCTTTTCTTCTAACAGCTGTGTCAATCAAGCAAAACCGCACGCGAAGTCTACATGACATTAGTTTTTAAATCATAATCATCAGATTAGAATGTACCTACTCGTGTTTATCATTAATTACTGGATGTTGAACTTGGCCCCAATACTACTTGAATGCATCAACTACATAATATGTATCTCAATAGACACGTCACGCCGATTTTCAAAGTAGTATATCAATATTTTTGATGGTAGTAACAGGAACAGAAAAGATAAATTCCTATCAAAAATAAAAAAATGGAAATAAGTCCTTTAGTGCTTAAAAGACACCGTTTTTTAGCTACAGACTTTAAATCAAGTCTTGCTATGTGTACATTTAATAGCTTTGATCTGGGATAGCTTTCAAGGGCAAGGATCATACAAAACTTTTTAATAGATCACACATAATTATAATTTATTACCCAATTTACCTTCATGTGTCAATTTCGAGGCACTATCCATTTCCCTTTATAGGAAATGGATAGTGCCTCGAAATTGTGAGATCATAGAAATATGAGAAGTTATTTATGGATATGGGGTACGACAAGGGAGTGTACTGGGTCCAGTAAGTTACCTCCTCTAAATCTTATATTATATAAGAGAGGAGGAAGAGGAGGTCAAAGAGGACATAATATTAGGAATATATACCTGTATATGTACTATGTACGTTATGTGAATCATTGCACACTCTTGATACCTTCCGTACAGTGACTTATAAAGGATTTTTATCTAGGGGTTTAATCTAGCTAACAGGAAAAGTGCACTTTTAGAACTTGAAGAGTTCAATTCGTTTTAGGGGTTAAGCTATCCGGCACAGTTCTAAGCATATTTAAAACACTAAAGAAATTTTCTTAATTTTGAAGTTAGGATTTTGCGAGGGGATTTGGCTGCCCAACTGTATCCGCCTCTGCCTTCAAACTGCAGAGCTCTATAAGTACTATAAGTACTTAATATAAAGTAGTCAAGTAGGTACGTCCTTGCGCAGATTGCATTATAGATAAGCTAACACACTTAAGCGTACCAAATTTAAGTTCACTTCAGTTAATAATAAAATTACACGTCAGAGAAGATGCAATTAAAAAAGTATACAATATGAAAATATATAATAATTTACCATAACAATTCCGCAATATTTTTCTTATTGTTTCCTTGCTTATCAACAAGAAAATATGAGAAAGGGACCTTTAACCTAAAATCTATGAATAATCTTTTCTATGGCTGAATGCTGCGTTTGACCACAATCTGTTGAAATCTTATTCTTAGAAACCTCAGTTGTACGGTCTACCGTAACAATAATGTAATATTATGATGTGCGGACTCGTATTACATATTCTAACTAATATACTTGTAACTGTAACATAACATATTTAGTACTAATAAAGCATCCGTGCTCACTACACGTGTGTCGTACTCATTCTCGTGCCCTCTATCTACGAACTCTTAACCAACTATTAAAGGTGTAAACCGTACATCTTTATGGTCCTTCGAGCGACTAGCCAACTAACAATTCGAGGCCCGTAAATCTTTATGGTCCTTCGAGCGACTAGCTAAATAACAATTCGAGGCCCGTACATCTTTATGGTCCTTCGAGCGACTAACTAACAATTTGAGGCCCAAATATTTTTTGGTCTTCAAAACTAACTTGAACATTTGTACGCGCTTGGACATTCGTGTGAACTTACCGTGATTACATAAGTGTCTCTGCAAGTACGCAACAGCAACAATCTGTGGATATACTATCTACTTAACAACTATTCTTGAGGTGTGGTTTGTGTTTCTTTTTGCGGTAGCAAATCGGTTCAGTCGGCCTCCCACAAGCGGGTCTCACCGGCTGGATTGAGAAGGTGCATATACCGTAGAGAGGATATAGATCACATTCTCAAAAAATGAGCACCGTCGAAGAAATTATCGACACTCAACAACAGCTTCGAGAGGGCATCGAACAACTACAACGAAACTTTAAAAAGGATGGAGCCGAACGCAAGACTCCAGCCTACATCAAGAAACGACTTGAAACTCTGGAAACCTACTGGGCAGAGTTTCAAAACAACCACATCAAGCTATACAACTATGAAGACCGTAACTACACATATTTTACGGAAAATCATTACGAACAAACTAAACAACTCTACAACGAAGCTCGACGGTTTATCAGTTCTGCTGCTGAGAGCGCCGCGAGCATCCCTCAGAAGCGTGACAAGTCACCACTACCACGGAAACAATTACCAGGTGAAGCGTCCGCTGCTGAGATACAACAACCAACTATCAACGTTCCAACAATGTCGCAAGGTAACACCAGCAAGACTGACGATATGCTGCGCAAACAACGATCCAACTTTAAGGCATTTACCAGAACCATTGGAACAATAAATGTCGAAACAATAACAGAGAAGTGGGAGTTTGATGACACTCTCAAAACGATAGAAACAAGGTGGAAGGCAATCGATTCCCTCCACTGGGATATCGACTGTGAACAAACAACCAACAACACTGAATACGAACAAACCTACGAGATCTACGAGAAGCAATATCTCAAACTTAAAAAAGAAATAAACTCAAAAATGTGGTCTTTATCACACAAAGACAAATCAACACCGAAAATAGAACTACCAACATTCAGCGGCTCTTACACTACATGGACGTCTTTCAAGGACTTGTTCATAGAGACGATCCACACTAATCCAACACTATCAAGTGCCCAGAAAATGCAATTTCTCAAGGCCAAACTAAAAGGTGAAGCGGAAAAACTGATTCAACACTTATCTATCAGTTCCGAAAACTACCAAATCTGCTGGGATATATTAAAGCACAGATATAATAACAAGAAACTAATATTTACATCTCACTTAAACGCTATGCTTAACATACCTACTATACAACAACAAACATTTACCGCTATCAAGAAGGTACATGACACCGCAACCGAGTGCATAAATGCTATCAAAAACCTTGACGTTGACACCTCGACTTGGGATCCTATTTTGGTGCATCTACTGTCGCAAAAATTGGATTCCGAGACCTACAACGACTACTGTGAATCTGTAACTGAACCGAGAGAGCTGCAAAAATTAGCCGAATTTTTGAACTACCTTGAAAACAAATTTACAACATTGGAATCTGCACGCCGCAAGCAACAGACTTCATCAACCGAGCAACAACAGTCGCAACGTGGTTCATCTTCATACAACAGAGTCCAGCATAACTACAAAGCATTTACCGCAAACCAAAATTGCAACAACAAAACAAATCCAAACCAACATAACGCAAGTTGGAATAAAGCACATTCCGTTCCCAGTAACGTGAGGTGCCCACATTGCAAAAAACAGCATGGACTCTTCCATTGCAACGAATTTCTCCAATTTCAATTGCGAGAACGCCGCTCTGTTGTTGCAAAACACAATTTATGCAAAAACTGCTTGTTTGACCACGAGGGCAAGCAGTGCACTTCAACAAAGAGATGCAGAGAATGCAATGCTGCTCACCATACTCTTCTACACGACCAGTCCTTCCGGAACAATTCGGCTAAACCACGCCTGGATGGACCTACTCAACTAACGCCCTCAACTTCAACTAACACAAACTTATCAACAGAACAAATTTCCGAGACTCTTTTGGCGACAGCACTGGTGAAGGTCACGACTAAAGACGGCTCGCAAATTATGCTACGAGCACTGATCGACCAGGGGTCTCAAATATCGTTGCTAACAGAAAACGCTGCCCAACTGCTAGAAATACCTCGTAAAAAATTTAAAGGCATTATTTTCGGCGTTGGAGCACATGAGAGCAACTGCAAAGGTGCAATCGACATAACTTGTTCATCTATTTACACCAAAAATACATTCCAAACACGTGTATACGTTATGCGACACCTTGTAAACAAACTACCAAGCCAAACATTCCAAGCACCATCTACTTGGAACCACCTTGAAGGCATCCAACTAGCCGACCCGGAATTCAACATCAGTCGACCGATAGATATACTATTCGGAGCCGACGTCTACTCTAACATTATCTTGGGCGGTATCATCAAAGGTCAACCGACCCAACCTATCGCACAACAAACTCAACTTGGCTGGATTATATGTGGCAATATGACCACATCCTATCAATGCAACGTCGTACTCAACAATTTGGACGACATCAGCAGATTTTGGGAAGTTGAAGACGTCTCTGAAGGCGGCGACATGTCGACAGATGACCTTCACTGCCTACAACTATATCAAGCTACAACGAAACGCAACGAAGACGGACGCTACGTCGTACGACTTCCTCTTCACGAAGACATCAACGAAAAACTCGGCGACTCCAAGCCGAAAGCAACAGCACAATTTTACCAGCTTGAAAGGAAATTTGACAAAACAAAATCCTTGGCTGTAAAATATAAACAATTTATGTCGGAATACTCGGAAATGCAACACATGCATCAAAGTACTTGTAACGAGACGCCGAGCTACTATTTACCGCATCACTGTGTGCAACGGGCCGACTCCACAACAACGCCACTTCGCGTCATATTCAACGCATCAGCAAAAACTTCGTCAGGCTTGAGCCTCAACGATTTGATGTACGGTGGCCCAAATTTACAAACAGATTTATTTTCACAAATTTTGAAACTGAGAATGTACAAAATTGCACTCACTGCTGACATATCGAAGATGTTTCGGCAAATTTTGTGTCATGAAGATGACCAAAAATTCCAAAAAATACTTTGGCGAGACTCACCTAACGAACCTCTACGAGAATACGCTCTAGCAACAGTTACTTACGGTCTCAAGGCATCCCCGTTCCTCGCGATGATGACCCTGAAACGACTTGCAAGTGAAGAAAGACAAAACTACCCCGAAGCCGCTGCTATTCTGGAATCATCCTTCTACATGGACGACCTGTTATGCAGCGCACCTGACCTTGAAACAGCAACAAGGATCAAAACCGACCTAACAAACTTACTCAAGGCCGGAGGCTTCCCCTTGAGGAAGTGGTCATCAAACAATCGAGAACTACTCGAAAAACAACCTAACGACGAACAAGAAACATTTGATTTCAAGCACCAAGAGACTACAAAAACCTTGGGTCTACGCTGGAGTCCTAACGAAGACAACTTTAACTTTCAACTACAAATTGAACCAAACACATCAACCAAGGTCACCAAACGGAAGCTACTTTCGGAAATCTCGAAGATCTTTGACCCACTGGGGTGGCTGAGCCCTGTAACAACAAAACTAAAACTATTATTTCAACGAGTGTGGCAACTTGATCTGCGATGGGATGACGAAATTCCGGTGGCTGTAAACAACGAATGGGAGAAAATCAAAGCAGAACTATATGAAATCAACGAGATAAAAATCCCCAGATGGCTACAAGTCAACAAGGAAGACGACCTTGAACTTCACGGCTTCTGTGATTCATCGCAAAACGCTTACGCTTGCGTTATCTATTGCAAGAACAAGACAACTAACGCAGTCGTGATACTGGCGGCGAAATCAAGGCTTGTACCTACAAAGAAACCAATAACTCTACCAAGGCTCGAATTATGTGCAGCGCAACTACTCTCAAAACTAATGCTGAAAGTTCAAGAAAGCCTTACGAACCACAAGCTTACCATTTTTGGGTGGTCTGACTCAACGGCCGTATTGGGTTGGTTACAAGGAGACCCCAATCGCTGGAAGCCGTTCGTGTCCAACAGAGTGAAGAAAATAACTCAAGTTATTCCAGCTAACTGCTGGCGCTACGTGAAGTCCTCAGAAAACTCAGCTGATTGTGCCAGTCGTGGCATTTCACCGAGTCAACTGAAAACCCATCAACTGTGGTGGGAGGGGCCAGAATGGCTACCAAACTACTTACCTTCTGAGGAACCGCAAACTCACGAAACTACTGAAGATCTGAAAAAACTACAAACAAACGTCACCGTGCAACCGCCTGCATATGACGTAATACAAACCTTACTCACGAGAAACAGCTGTTTGACTCGGGTTACTCGCGTTATCGCTTGGATACTACGCGCAGGAATTCGTGACGTCAACCGGCCGAAGCATTTAACTGCATCTGAAATCAGAAAAGCAAGAAACATTTTAATAAAGCATGTACAACTTACCTCGTTTGAAGACGAAATCAAAAACCTGAAACAAAACAAAGAGCTGGATCGAAAAAGCAAACTTCTACCTCTGAGCCCATACCTAGACGATGAGGGGATACTCAGAGTGAAAGGTAGAATAAACAACGCCAACATTGACAATGAACAGAAAAATCCCGTCATCGTACCTCACGACGGCCGCTTCACTGAACTACTCATCGATCAAGCACACAAACTTACCTTCCACGGTGGTGCACGTCTTACGTCAGCGAACGTACGAAAACAGTACTGGATAATTGGCGGCAACAGGGCTGTCAAAAAACGAATTTACAACTGCATAAAATGTAGAAGGCAAAACCCTATACAACATAGTCAACTGATGGGAGACTTACCGGCGCCGCGGTGTAATCCGACCCGACCGTTTTATCACACGGGCGTTGATTACACTGGATTCGTGGAAATTAAGTCAAACAAAGGCCGAGGTATAAAAACCACTAAGGGTTACATCGCTGTCTTCGTGTGCATGGTGACGAAGGCAGCACATCTGGAACTCGTCTCCGACCTCAGTTCGTCTGCATTCTTATCAGCTCTGCGGCGACTGGCGGCACGACGGGGCGCTCCACGTCACATGTATAGTGACAACGGGACAAACTTCCATGGAGCTAACAACACTTTAACTAAAGAATACTTCGATCTTAAGAACACACTTGACCCTGACTTCTTCTCAGCGATAACAGATATGAACATTGAATGGCATTTTAACGCACCCTCATGGCCTAGCGCAGGCGGACTCTGGGAGAGTTGCGTGAAAAGCCTGAAGCACCACCTGAAAAGAGTTCTAGGGGAACAAAAACTTACCTTTGAAGAGCTGTCTACGCTGCTGGCACAACTGGAAGCCTGCTTGAACTCGAGACCTCTTCAACCTTTAACAGAAGATACTGAAGACATCGACTATCTGACACCGTCGCACTTCCTTTCAAGCGGCCCAACTTTAACTATTATCGAAACTGAAACAGATCAACGAACAAGATGGCAACTCGTGCAAAAAATCTTCAAGGACGTTTGGAAGAGATGGCAGTCAGAGTACTTAACACAACTGTCGTCAAGAAGCAAATGGCGACAGCCTAGAGAAAACATGAAGATAAACGATATTGTCGTGATCCACGATGCCAACCTGCCACCCGGAAAATGGGCTCTCGGCAGAGTTGTGGAACTTCACCCTGGGAAAGACGGCTACGTACGAGTAGTGACTGTCCGTACCAAAAACGGCACACTGAAACGGCCTATAACGAAACTATCTAAACTACCTATAGCTAACGAAGAAGATAACAAACAAAATATACAAGACACAGAAACTGAAACTAAAGAAACAGGAACCAACAAGAGCAAGGAAGAACAACCTGAAAGAACAAACGAACCTAGAAAACAAAGAAAATGCAAACGATTATGCAACTTTATCACAACGATGCTGTGGATGTTATCATTCATCTCGCCCGCTCGTTGTAACTACAGCCTTACGAACATAAACAACAATCAAAGCATCTACTTCGACAAGGTCACGGATATGCACCTTGTACGCGACGAGTGGAAGCTTATCGTATACTACGATATGAATCCGTATTGGCAAGGTATACAAACCTATAACAATTACATAACTACACTCAACGAATCATGCTTCGAGTCAGACAGACATGTGCAATGCGAAGTAGTGCTCCTCCAACTGCAACATGGGCTCACAGAGCTCACTTACTACAGCAACATGCTGCTTGGCAACAAAGTCTCCGAACGCAGACGTCGAAGAGGACTCATAGACGGCGTTGGATATCTAGCTAACAGCTTATTTGGCGTATTGGACGAACGATATGCGGAAAAATACGAAAAAGAAATCGATGCTCTAAAGGAAAACGACAAACATCTCGCTCAGCTGTGGAAAAATCAAACCTCCATAATAGAAGCTGAAAACAATATCCTCAAGAGAGTAGAATCGAGCATAAACAAACAATATAACAAGTACAAGGAGCACGTTAACAATTTAATTGAAGCCACGAACACACTGGCGACTCAAATTACACTCATCAAAACAAAGAATGACTTCATAATGCTGTCTATAATAGCGAACAATATTTTAACCAACTTGCGAAATCTACAAGAGACTTTACTCGAAACTATTACTGAAATCCACTATGGAAAATTTAACATACATTTGCTAAGTCCGCAACAACTTATCGATGAACTTAACATTATCTCCGGTCAACTATCAAAGGATTTAACTCTACCTATCGACAACATTCACATCGATCTGAGGAAACTATATCATCTTCTGAAGGTCAAAGCCATCATGAAGAAGAAATATTTCATTTTTGAGATCAGAATACCTTTGGTGACTCGAGACTCATATGAGATATTCAAGCTCATAACTATACCACAACAATTACGAGAATCAATGGTGACAATTAAAACCATTTCTTCTCACATCGCTATCAATCTACATAAAGATGTCTACATACCGATGTCTACTAACGAACTGCAACGCTGCACTCCATTCAACGACGCAACTTTGATGTGTATGCTGCAACGACCTATCTACTATTTGAAGCCAGACGACAAACTCTGTGTCAAGGACGACGAAACAAGTCAATGTGAAATGACACGAACAAAATGTAACGATGTATGGACAGAGCTTAACAACGTGAACACTTACCTTTACTTCAGCTGTGGCCAAGTCGCTATCAGAATCATATGCGAGCATCAAGTTACCGTCGAACGCGTCACTAAGGCCGGCATTGTCACTCTCGGCGATGGGTGCATTGTAAAGAGTGACTCACTGACTATATACTCGCACATGCAGCTATCTAATACGATAACAGTGCGATCAGCTGTTCAGAACGTAAACATTCCATCAATTAACAATGTATTCAACTTAACGTTACCTATCAAGAAAGAACTTTTATTTTCAACTGAGGCCGAGGATCAAGAACATCAACAATATTCAGCTCAACTAGAAAACATTGACAAACAACTCCAAGGAATGAAGGACGACAGTCTACCTAGCGATCGACTGTCACAGCACGACATTCATCAGTTCGCCGTGTTATACATTTTGACCGGCGTTGCTCTCATCGCGGCTGGTGTATACTTGTGGCGGCGCGTGCGGGCACGATATTCTGTCCCCTTTCACGCGGCCGCACACCAACTACCTGAGCCTACAGTTCAGCTCAGACATCTACCGACGACAACTGCAAGCAACGACGAGGATTCCTGCGGGGTTCGATCCTGGTCCCGCGTGGACAAAGCCACGTCTCCTCACCTACCTGCATTAAGTGATAGTGTAGTGTGAAATTTATAAGTTTTATCTTAAGTTTAAATTTGTTCTTTTCTCGCCCTCGGGAGCATGTACGGTCTACCGTAACAATAATGTAATATTATGATGTGCGGACTCGTATTACATATTCTAACTAATATACTTGTAACTGTAACATAACATATTTAGTACTAATAAAGCATCCGTGCTCACTACACGTGTGTCGTACTCATTCTCGTGCCCTCTATCTACGAACTCTTAACCAACTATTAAAGGTGTAAACCGTACATCAGTAATTCGTACAAAAGAATGATCAATACTCTACTGGCTCTACTGGCCATCTTCACTTCTTTTGACCCGCGTAGCCCGTAGCGGCCTTTCGGTGTGAAAGGATACCTAACATAATATACAATTTGCAGTCTGCTTTAGATATTTTCTGGTATTTTAATCAAACTTTTTTTTTAATACCTTCCTCTACAAATTCTACAGGTAAAGTGACCTGATTGGAAGTGATGGCTAACAGTGGCGGATTTACAGTCTAGGCCGCCCTAGGCCCATGTAATACCTGCACCTACGTCGTATATAACATGTCTACTCCTACTTACTCCTTAAACAGTGGCGGATCCAGAATTTTTTTTCTTGTGAACAAGGTAGGTTTGTACATTTCAACGTACCTACAATTTGAATCTCTAAAATAGGAAATGTTATATCTCTGACAAGAACGTGTGCGTTAAATTCATTCCGAATAGAATAAAATTTTAAAAACCTTGTAATGCGCGAGCAGCTTGCTGCGAGCGCCGAGAAAATTTTACGTTTCAGACTACAAAAGATGTGCAATCAGAGCCGGTTTTAACATTACCAGCGCCCTGGGCGAGATTTCTACGGCGCCCCCTAAAAAGCAATTCAAACCCATACTAAAAAGTAAAAAATTCCAGGATTTTTTTCTGGGCCGATTCCGATGGGCAAAATCATGGGCGTATCTAGAAAAAAATCCACCTTTCCAGCTTGCTGCGACTTCCGAGAAAATTTTGAATTTTTCAGCACGAATGATGTGTTTTTAGCTTGCTCCGAGCGGCAAAGAAACTAAATAAGTATACTTATTTATAAAAGCGCGAGCAGCTCGCTGCGAGCGCCGCGAAAATTTAGATTTGTTCAACACGAATGATGTGCGTTTAGCTTGCTTCGAGTGGCAAAGAAACTAAATGTCCTTATTTATAAAAGCGCGAGCGCCGAGAAAATTTTGAATTTTTCAGCACGAATGATGTGCGTTAAGCTTGCTTCGAGTGGCAAAGAAAGTAAATGTTTTCATTTATAAAAGCGCGAGCAGCTCGCTGCGAGCGCCGAGAAAATTTTGAATTTTTCAGTACGAATGTTGTGCGTTTAGCTTGCTCCGAGCGGCAAAGAAACTAAATAAGTATTCTTATCTAGACACGCGGCAGCGAGTCAAGCCAAGTTCAAGCAAAGGAACTGGCGACCGCGCCGTGTGTTATATTACACGAACCGTCCAAAGCGCGTTTTGACGACTTTTTACACCCTCGTTATACAAAAACTATTACACATAGACAAGTCAAATTTGGCACATATACATAAATATACGAACTATATCTCTGTTCCAAATTCCAATAACACAGCTCAAACGGTTATTTAGATATAAACATCCAGTAATCGGTGAAGTTAATACATACTGAGGGATAGATCAAAAGTAATATCCCAGTTCCAGATGACCTAGAAAGCTGAAATTTGGCATCCCGATAGGTAATGTCCTAGTAACAAAGGGAAAAATCAGAAACTAGTATTTTTTTATCATTTTAAATTATTATTAATTTTTAAAAAAATGTATGATATTAAAGTTTGGGACGCCTAGGAACGCATAAAGCAATACATGTTGCATGCTGCTATAATTTTTGTGTAGGCGGCTATTTTCTGTTAGATACTACGAAGTACGCGCGAGTCCACTATTCCTACTAATATAATTATAAATATAAATACAAACTTTATACCTACTGTACGTATGGATATATGTTTTTTACTTGTCCACGCCTAAACGGGTGGGCCGATTGACTTTAAATTTGGTATAATAAAAAATATAGCTTAGACCCCTGGAATAACATAATATACACTACTGTACCAAACTATATAGCGGGTAAAACAGCTAGGCACAGCTAGTCACTAATAAAAATAGGTTCCTGGTACCTACGTAACAATTGTATATCCTATGTAAATACCTATCAATATATCGACTCACCAGCACAAGGCGGCTCAGTAACATAGAGGTAATAATTAGAGATGCACCGAATATTCGGTTACTATCCGGTATCCGGCTTATCCGGCCCTTTTTTACTATCCGGCCGGATACCGGATAGTAATTTACTATCCGGCCGGATACCGGATAGTAAACTTGGTAGATTTTATAAATGGAATCTAAATAAAGACACAGTTGTAATTGAAGCTTTTTATTATTTTAAACAACTTTAACTTTTTATAATAAATCAATTATTTAAAGTAACTTGGTGATAACACTGATAGTTAAATAATGTACTTATTTGTAACTAGTAATATTAATTAATTTAATATTGGAAATCCACCAAAGGTAAATTATGATGTATAAAAACAAGATTTTCAGCATTTTAGGAAGCAAACGATTCCTCTTGTTTTCATAATATATAAGCCCAGCCTCTGAAAACAGTCTCTCGCTGTACACACTGCTACATGGGGAAGAGACATATATCGTCGCCGTAGAGCGAGAATTCACAAACTTGAATAAGTGGCTTTTGTTTTTTTGTTGTCATTGAAATGCCCATTTTTTTCTCTACATTTCTGTATTTGCCGTTTTTTAATAGGTATTTTAGTTTTTAAGTTATAGAGATTGAAAAATCATCTATTTTGAATATTGAATGTAAAAATAAAATTAAAAATAATTTAGTTTATGTAGTTACTTTATCTTTTTTTCACTTTAAAACAACTGTAACTTAACATGAGTTAATGATTTTTTCTATCTATTTAAAGAAAGCTTCTGGAACCTGGTGTTACGTTTACAACTAACTAATGTAAATTAGTTAATTTCAAAATTGATTGTTTGGTATAGTTTATGAAAGCGAAAATTAACTAAGATGAGATCATAACTTTTCGATCTCTGTTTTAATACGATTTAAATAATATAAATTAAAAAAAAAGTAACGAAATCAATGTAGGGTTTTTTTTATGAAAAAAATATAACACAACGTTTAAAGGCTAAACTAATTAAATTGATTTCATTAATATTTCATAGAACCCAAGGAAGCGTCTTTGTAACTTAGGTACATTACTGATGGCAACACAAGCAAATTAGTTATTTATATTTTTGCGGGGGGTGGTCGCGGGGAAGATGGTGAACATTCAAGCTCTCAGTCGCTGCGTTTACGTCAATAATTGCGCACGCGTTTTGTTTTGGAAAATTATTTTGTACGAAACCCAGTGAAATGGTTGTGTAAACTGTTAAAAATGAGTCGTGCAAAGTACATCCTTGATTTATTAGATCGCAACGAAAAGGTACCAGGCACCAGGCACCAGGCACCAGGGGTAGACTTCCTTTGCAGGGAGTCGTCTAGGTGGGTACCCCAACAGTGCCAGTTATTCTACCGCCTGAGCAGTGATGTGCAAACATTACTGTGCTCCGGTAGGAGGGCACTGTAGCTAGTGTAATTACTGGGCTAAAGAGTCTTAACATCTTATGACTCTTGAGTAAGAAGCGTTGGTGCAGTGCTCCTAGAATTTCACATAATTGTGAAATCCTAGGTAACACTGTACTGATTATGGGCAGCCGTTATCTCTTAACATCAGGAGAGCGTCTTGCTCGTCTTCTACTTCATCACATAAAAAAAAAAAAAAAAAAAAAAAAAAAAAAAGGCAGTTTCAGAGGTAAGTGCAATTTTTTAGATCCTACTAGGTATACCTAAATGCGAAAATTGTTTCTGAATGTATGTTGCTCTTATACGTAAAAACAGCTGAACCGATAGTATTACTCAGTTTGTAAACAGCTGGAGACCTGGAATAATAATATCTAACTATTTTGATATTTCCGTGGAATTTGAGGACACACAGGGTTTCCATTAAAGTTTACTGGTTTTAATACAAAGTAGGCATACTGAGTAGGTCTAAATTCAATGTAAGTATACTCATATTACAAGTATCAAATTATTCAATAACTTTGTCGGCAAATAATTTAATCTTATGTATTTTATAGGAGAGTCCCCACAGATGACTTCACGAGATCTATAGGTATAGAAAGCAATAATTATTTAAATGTTATTTTGGGTGATTTGGCTTGCATTATAATTTATTGCTATTGTATGTACTTATGTGTGTGTATGTGTAACAAGTATGTACTAAAGATGAAAAACCACAAAGCCGTAGGATCGCGCGGGAAAGCGGGACGAAATTTATGTAGGTAATGATCGAATTCGTGCGCACTCTAAACGCGGTAAGAACAAAACAAAGATCGCGACCGCTTTTCCGTGCAATCCCGCGTCTGTGTGACGTCAGCTTATTAAGGAAATTACTATGTATAGTGATACATGCGCTGGTCAAAACCGTAACCAGTTCATAACTGCTTATTTAGTGCATCTCATACAACAGCCTGATAACCAGCTTGAAATAATTGAACAAAAATATCTCGAGAGCGGCCATACGCACATGGAAGTCGATTCGATGCACAGCGCCATTGAACGAGAGCAAAGGAATACTCCAGTTTATTCCATGATAGACTGGAAGTCTATAATGTGTCGTGCTCGATCGAAAAGAAACAAAAGCATAGCTTCACCGTACATTGTAAAAGAATTGACATACAATGAGATGCTGGACGTAAGATCGCTAAATGAAAGATTTATGAAAAATATTACTAAAGACAAAGAAGGCAAAAAGGTTCAATGGCTCAAAATAAAGTGTCTTCGCTTTGAAAGACATTGTCCTGGTCAAGTAAAGTTTAGATATTCACATGATGGTCCATATTCAGAGTTCGATATATTTATGTTTTTTTATGTGATGAAGTAGAAGACGAGCAAGACGCTCTCCTGATGTTAAGAGATAACGGCTGCCCATAATCAGTACAGTGTTACCTAGGATTTCACAATTATGTGAAATTCTAGGTGCACTGCACCAACGCTTCTTACTCAAGAGTCATAAGATGTTAAGACTCTTTAGCCCAGTAATTTCACTAGCTACAGACAGCAAACAATATCTACACCTGTAACTAGGAAACGAAAAAAGTGCGATGAACTAATAATGAATACAGAAAATGAGACTGAAAGAAAAATAGAAGCATGGAAAAAATACGAAGTACCGAAGGCATATTCTTCTGCCCTCCCTATATCAGAGGCGAAAAAGAAAGACCTATTGAATCTTTGTGCAAAAGGCGTCATTCCCCAAGAGCTTCATCCTTGGTTTTCATCTCTGCCAACGAGTAAAGATGTAATAGACAGGAACCTTGAACCAGATGTTACAGAAGATATAGAAGAAGCAGATTAAGTTTCAGTATTTTACTTATAAAGTTATGTTTGTAATTCAATTAATCGTTTTGATTCTGTTTCTGGATTATTTAATTGTTGTGTTTTTAGATTATTATTTCATTGTGTTTTTTTTATGACTCTTTTGATGATTATGCATGTTATAACAATTCTGATTGATCGTAGGTATTTGATACTAGTATTAAAAATATTTTCTAGCAAAATTGACGTTTTATTTTAGAATTATAAACACAAAACATAAAAATAAGTAGTTTTCCTATTTCATTTTTTTTATTGATAACTGGTAAAATTTTAACTAAATTAGGTTATTTTTGTTTAAAACTTCTTTAATGATGATATAAAAGTCACTAACATCGTATTTAAATTAACGAATTCATAGAAAAGTTCGTAGTTTGTAAAGTAAAATTAACTAGTTGTTTTATTCGCTTATATTTCAAAATCTGAAACATTTTATTATAAATATATTAATTCCTTATAAACTTGAATATAATACCCTTTAAATAAAGTCACATTTATGAAAATATGTCATGTGAATCAAAAGTTATAATTTTTTTAATTTTCAAAAACTTTGAACACCGATATCTCAAAACTATGTTTTTGAAGTTAGTGAATTCTCGCTCTACGGCGACGATATTTGGGCGGCGTGGCGGTACACGACACGCACCTACTAAAACTCAAAATGTAGGTATCACACCGCCGGCCGAATATTCGGCGGCCGGATACCGAATATTCGGCTGGTAGTCAGGCCGAATATCCGGTATCCGGTATTCGGCCAAACAACTATTCGTTGCATCTCTAGTAATAATATTAACATTGTTTACAATAAAAATAATGTATGTATATCGCCTTAGGTGCTAGTTGGTGTAAACATTTTAGATACCTACGTACCTGTAACGTATAGTCATAATATTATAGGTATGTGGCGGTATCTGGGGGCACGGCAGTGCCCCCGTCAAGTCGTCGTCATTACAAGTCTTGTCGGCTTAGGTTTCTTTTGATCGAAATTCTAATCTAGTTCCAGATGATCTAAAAAGTTAAATTTCCATCCAGGTAGGCGGTAGGTATAAGATAGCTGGGTGAATATAGATAAATTTATCAGTAACTAGTATTGTTTAAAAATCAATTGATTAGGTACAATATTGAAATCAATAGTGCACATAAATGCTATATATAAATAAGTACTAAATTAATTATAGGTATAGGTATATCGAAGCACGGCGAGGCTCACGGGCCGTGGTGCGCGGTGCGACGGCCGTGCCATGGAGCAGTGGGGTGGGGGGAGGTGCAATATAAATAATCATTTGGTATTAATCTTATTATGACTGGGTGTCTTAAACCTATTGGATACTAAAAAGTACTGTACAAAAAGCAATGATATCCCATCAAAAACATAAATGTGAAAAGAGAGCCAAGTTCAATATTACGATGTATGTACTCATAGTTACCTATGATTTGGTAGTTGACTTCAACGACAAAAGAAGTGAGATCTAAATGGGTGCCAAGTTCAATGGTCAGTCCTGAAAAATATTTACAACAACATAAAATATTTTATTACAACTTAAAAGATTATTTCTTCTTATCACTTAGAATTAATATTATTTTGAAGCCCAAAGTTTGACTTGGCTAGTTCTCATGGGTACCATACGACGAAGTATCATTAAGATAAGACAATAGATACTTTATTGTACACCACATAATGTTACAGAAAATACATAAGTAGGTACATAATTAATAAAAAATTACAATCTACAAGTGGCGGTCTTATCGTTAAAGAGCGATTTCTTCCAGACAACCAATGGATGGAGGGGACTAATTTACACGATAAAAGACGGTGGCGCGCTAATTAGCATTAAGTGCGTTTAATAGTGATCAAGCTAAAGTTAAGAGAGTACCTATCTAATATATTATGAGAACTGGCCAAGTCAGTCTTTAGGCTTCAAAATAATATTAATTCTAAGTGATAAGAAGAAATAATCTTTTAAGTTGTAATAAAATATTTTATGTTGTTGTAAATATTTTTCAGGACTGACCATTGAACTTGGCACCCATTTAGATCTCACTTCTTTTGTCGTTGAAGTCAACTACCAAATCATAGGTAACTATGAGTACATACATCGTAATATTGAACTTGGCTCTCTTTTCACATTTATGTTTTTGATGGGATTTATAAAAGCGCGAGCAGCTCGCTGCGAGCGCCGAGAAAATTTAGATATTTTACAGCACGAATGATGTGCGTTTAGCTAGCTTCGAGTGGCAAAGAAACTAAATGTCCTTATTTATAAAAGCGCGAGTAACTCGCTGCGAGCGCCGAAAAAAAATTGAATTTTTCAGCACGAATGATGTGGGTTTATCTTGCTTCGAATGGGAAAGAAAGTAAATTTTCTCATTTATAAAAGCGCGAGCAGCTCGCTGCGAGCGCCGAGAAAATTTTGAATTTTTCAGCACGAATGATGTGCGTTTATCTTCCTTCGAGTGGCAAAGAAACTAAATGTTTTTATAAAAGCGCGAGCAGCTTGCTACGAGCACCGAGAATATTGAATTTTACAGAACGAATGGGCCTGTATGCATATAGAGCCTGTGGCGCCCCTTTTATCCGGCGCCCTAGGCGGTCGCCCAACCGCACCCCACCCTAACGCCGGTACTGTGTGCAATGAGCTCGTTCTGAGTGGTGAGCAAAATACATAACATTCTATTTATGATTGCGCGAGCAGCTAGCTGCGAGTGCCGAGAAAATTTTATATTTCAGGCTACAAAAGATTTGTTCTGAGCGGTGAGAAAATAAATATTCTTATTATAGAGCAGAGCCGCCGAGAAAAACCCATGGCCCCTTGAAGCCTTTAAAATATTTACGTTCTTTTAGTTATTTCTTGTCATCAGTGATTTTTTTTGTCACGATTGGCCGCCCCTAATATCTGGCCGCTCTAGGCCCGGGCCTACTGGGCCTTAGGGCAAATCCGCCACTGAGGTCTAGAAAAATCCTTAAAACAATAGACGCTGAAGGCATGTTAAACTATGGGACTTAGCTATTTTTATAAAATACTAGCTGCGCCCAGCGGTTTTACCCGCTTTTCTATATCCTATGTGTTATTCTAGTGTCTGAGCTATCTGTATACAAAATTTCAGCTCAATCAATCCACACATTTAGGCGTGAAAGAGTAACAAACTCCATCCAGACATCCCGACACCCAGACATCTATTCTTACAAAATTTCACGTTTATAATATTAGTAAGATGAAGGAGTCAAAAACTTGTGTACAAACAATAGTTACAAGTGTCAACAATAGTTACTGCTGGCAGAATGATAAGTTAAATCGCGATTCGACTGCGCAATAGCCAAAAATAAATATGGGTAACTGCTACTGCGCAGCCGTCCAGTCAACTTCAGATCATTCTAAACACAGCACAATATTGTGCTCAGAATATCTCAAATCTCAAACTAAAAAAAACACATATTTATGTAGGTCGTGCTAATCTTTTTATGCCTGTAAACCTTTTATAGGGCAGCCCCAAAGGCTCCAAGCATCAAATTCTCCAAACACAACCAAAAGTTAAAACCACTTTCTATTTGAGAATTTGACACTTAGCGAGAACATTTATACCAAGTAGGGCCTGTTTTATGCTTGCAGCTGTACGAAACGTTTAAAATCTACAAAAAATGCACAAAAAACTCACGTAACTAAGTCTCTAGACACAGATCACTTCACTAAAAAATTAAGGCAGGTGCACACACCGCGTTAAACAATGCCACTGAGTAAGGTAAGTGAGGTTATGTTGCCTTTGAGATTAGTTGGAGGCTGACGGCCGACGGCTAATCAATGTAGGCCTGAGGCGTACACGTATGTGTAAACTGGTGTATGTAATAGCTATTTGTTACCTTGCTTTATTAGCATACCGTAAGGTTTTTGATACCTACGACCTACCTATGTAACTTTGGCTCAAAAACAAAACTCGAAAACTTTTTTATTTACTTACTTGTGGACCCGCGCGCACTTCGTAGCGCCTAACAGAAAAATATCAGTGTTTCTCTACTTATTATGCATGTATTGTACACATAAACCTTCCGCTTGAATCGCTCTATCTAGGTAGGTACTAAGAAAACCGCATCCAAATACGTTGCGTAGTGCGTAGTCTAAACATCTAAGCATTTTGTAGTTATGTAGTCATTAGGTTACCTAAAAGTAAAAAGCAGTTTCAACAAAATTACCCCTTAAACCCGGTTACTACATAGCTATATGTAGCTACTCTATGGAGTGCGTATCACTAAAAAAAACTCAAATAATCTTTCAGCTGATTGAGCCTCTTAAATCTAAACTCTACCCCTCCTCACCATCGTCATCGTCTTCTTATTCTTTCGTTCATGATAAAAATCATAAAGCTAGATATTATGTAGAATTCGATAACTTAATAACAATAATCTAATCTAAATATATATAAAAGGAAAGAGTGACTGATTGACTGACTGACTGACTGCCTAATCCATCAACGCACAGCCTAAATCGCTGGACGGATTGTGTTTAAATTTGAAACATAGATTTTATTATACGTGGACCTTCGCTAAGAAAGGATTTTCCCATGCGGGCAAAGCCGCGAGCATAAGCTGTAATATAAAATAGTAAAATAGGACTACTAAACAAATTTTGCTTTATAATATATTAATGTCCACGTAGCGACATCTAGTCGTGCCTTAGTGAATGTTTGTCAGGCTTCATAGATACATAACAGAGGCTAGTGCTAGACGTAAAGAGATCAATGGTACTAGTTTTGTGCCTTTTGTATAGATGGCTATTATAGTAAAATTTTAATCGTTTAGAGCAAAAGAAACGTAATTTTTGGCCCTTCGAGAGTCTGTCCCAGACAAACCCATAGAGACTGGATGTAGGTTTCCAGGGTCTAATATATATAAAGCTGTCCCGGCAATAACCCTCGGAAACGAACTCGTCCCTTTAAGTGGGCCTATAATTCAAGACCAAGCAAAAAAAAATGTATAGGTCTATCTATAAACATAATTATAGTTACCTACCTACCCATACCATAACCATACCATAATTATACCTACCTACATATTTATAGTTTTATGTATTTATTTTTATTTAGTTACTAGCTGACCCGCGCGCACTTCGTAGCGCGTGACAGTAAATTATTCATATATTAATGAATTTTATACAGACCATTTAATTCGATTTCCAATTCCACGGAAAAGAGGGATTCAATTCACGGGTTTTCTGCGACTTAATGGGCGTAGAATTAGTAAAGGCTGGCAAACCTTGCCAATATGTAACTACGATCGAATCACCTACTATTCAAAATGTCTATTGGACGTTTCGCCTACGTTCATAATAACTATTGGTTGAAATCAATATTGGACGATTCGCCTACGGTTAACTCAGCTACGGTCGATTGAGCTATGGTTGATTAAACTATTGGACGATTTGCCTATTTTTGACCGAACTAACGGACGGTTCACGTATTTTTAGACCACGTTTCCGGCTGCTAGTCAGGTATGACAGCTAAAAAATACTTGTTTATAGTACAGAATTCAGAAACGTGTTGTTTTTGATACCTGAATGATTTCTATCTGTAGGTGCGCAGACAGCTTATTATGCCACTTTGCCATGATGAGGTAGATGAAAGAAGATGCCAAAATGCCTGAAGATGCCATGACACAGGATAAATAATTCAGTAATAAGAAAAATATCTGGCGCTTCGCCGGCCGCTGCCGCGGCACGCTCGCTTCGCTCGCTCGGCTCGCGCATTGTGGTCACTGTTCAAACCTAACCTAACCAACAGATTTCGGTTTGCCCTGAATACTGTACTAAAAACACGCGTAGCAAAGAATTTATAAACCGTAGGTGAGTCGTCCATAGTTGAATTAACCAATATATCAAATGAACATTGGCCGAATCGCCCATTAGTTCACATGCCCATAGTTTAATCAACCGCAGGCGAGTTGCACTGTAAGCGAGTCGTCCAATATGTGAAATGAACTTATGCGAATCGACCGTAGTTATATCGACCGTAGTTGAAACGACCGTAGGTATTATGAAACGTAACCCGTCCATGCGGGCAAAGCCATGAGAATAAGCTAGTGACTGATGTATCTGTATAACGTACAGCCTCAACCGCTAGATGGATTGGGTTGAAATTTGGAACGTAGAAAGGTTTCATGACGTAGACCACTGCTAAGAAAGGATTTTGCCGTGCGGGCAAAGCCGCGAGCATAAGCTAGTAAATAATATTATGAAACATTTTTTGTGAATAATACTTAGATTTCAGAGACGTCCTGGGATAAGTCCCAGAACTATCGTTATACCTATACCACAGTACAAATTAGAACGGCAATAAATTACCACTTACACATATAGTACATCAAGATTAAATACAGTAAACAAAAATATATCAAATTATCAATAAAATCAGAAAAACTAATAAAAATACGGAATAATAACAGCTTGATTCCGTACAGTTACTCTTGACTCTTTTCCGCGTCATTTCAACCAACAGTGCCAGTTATCCTACCGCCTGAGCAGTGATGTGCAAACATTACTGTGCTTCGGTAGGAGGGCACTGTAGCTAGTGAAATTACTGGGCTGATGAGTCTTAACATCTTATGACTCTCAAGTAGGAAGCGTTGGCGCAGTGCACTTGGTAGCACTGTACTAATTATGGGCAGCGTTATCTCTTACCATCAGGAGAGCGTCTTGCTCGTCTTCTTACTTCGTTGTATAAAAAAAAAAAAAAAAAATTTAATGGTGATCTCTTTACCGTGGGTAGACTTGCTCTGCAGGAGATCGGCTAGTACCCCAACAGTGTCAGTTATTCTGCCGCCTGAACAGTGATGTGCAGACATTACTGTGCTTCGGTAGGAGGGCACTGTGGCTAGTGAAATTACTGGGCTGAAGAATCTTAACATTTTATGACTCAGCACTCAGCAGTGCACCCAGAATTTAACCTTCGTTAAATCCCAGCGTTATCTCTTACCATCAGGAGAGCATCTTGCTCATCTTCTTACATCGTTGTATAAAAAAAACTAAAATGAAATTTTCTGAAATGAAACTATCATATACCTACGTACTCAAACTATTTATTATAATATATCTATCAAATTTCACCTTTCAGCTCCATCATCAGACTTCAGATCACTTCCATGTCATAAAATTATTGCATTGTCATCCGATTCCCGGTATGCAAAATTTCTGCTCAATCGGGAACTGTGACTGATAGGTAGAGTGCTTTTCACGAAAGGAGTTCTTTTTGCGGGGCGCCACTATCGCAAATTTTAAAAGTTAGCATATTAAATAACTTTAGAATCTTCGATGTATCCTTCTGCAATCTTGTTACACTTCTAGCCACCATGGCGTTTAAGAACTGTAATATCAGCGCCTGAGTCAGCTAAGAGTGTTGCTGACGTCCGCCTCAGGCAATGCCCAGTGTAAAGATGGGAGTCCGGAAGCTGAAGAAATTTAGCAATCGTTTTTGGCATATCACCGATTTTATTGATGCCTATGGGCTGTTTTTTACTTTTTCCATTATCATAATGTAAGAAAAATCTTGAAGTTTTTGTATTAGCGGGTCGTAATCAACGAATTAGGTCGTAATGCCATATACTTGTCCACCACATTCACATATTCTTCACTAATGACGAATGATCTGTCGATTTTAGTCTTTGTATTCAATAATTTTACTAATATTAATTTGTCCGAATGCTTTTCAACGTCGTTTACCTTAAGATTCAACAATTCATTTGAGCGGCACGCACCATTTATGCCAATAATTAATACAACCTGTAAAAAATAACAATAATTTAGTTTACTTATTTTTAGATAGGTACAGTTAGATAGGTTTTCTTTGAAATAAATTAGCTTTTGTATCAATTTACTTACTTTTAAAGCGAGGTATTTACTGTTTGGTGCTTCATTCAGAAATTTTTCTATTTCAAGGTCACGTTTCGTTTTCAAGACAGCTTTTATCATAGAAAAAATGCTCCATAATGTACTGGATTTTCTTGTTTTAGATAGTTCCATGAAATATGATAGTATCACGGTCTCGGAATATGTTTTTGCATTTTTTGAGAGGCGCCAATTATTGAAGGATTCGTACGCCTTTACATATTTCACTTTAGATTTTTCAGGCAAATAGCTGAACTCGGCATTCGAAACTTGTTCTTTCAACTTTTTTGGCGTAAGACAACTACCTTCATCACTGGGGTCACTCATTTCTTTGTAATTAAACAGACTATTAGATCACAAATAGAAATTTGCAAAAGTTTACAACTTAAGTTGAAAATATTTAGTTGAATCTTTACCAAGAGGTTTAGAACCAAATGGAAAATGTGTTGTGAACACCACTGTCGCAAGAAAAATGACAACTATAAGTGCCATCTCACTTACCTCATACAAAAGAGAGAGACAAAGATGGCATTTATCGATGACGTCAAAACGCATTCTCCATTTGACTGTAAACTCTAAACTTCTACATCCCGCCATTTTGTATTTTTTTTTGAAGTGAAAACTTCTTTAGCGGCGCTGAGCACTTTTTTTTGTATGGGTAAAAACTTTAAAACTCGCGTCAGGGTCACGTGATGCTGATCGAAAAAGCGTAAGATCGAGGGGAAGGGAGAGGAACTAGTATCTCCCACTCTTTCTACCGTGCCTGAGTGTGCTGCTCTGTTGATGGTGTAAAAGTCGTCGAAATTATGGATGGAAGTTGATTTTTCTGAGAGATAAAATTTAATGTAATATATAAATAACGATATAATATTATAAATAACAACATATAAATTGTCATATTTGTGTACGATAGCGCAATAAATAAACATTGTATTCTACCTCATAAATGATAGTACTTTTATACTTATAATTAAACACAACGTTAATATTGAAGTTTTCACTTCTGCCGGCACTCCCGGAGTGCTACCTTTTTTTTTTATTAAAAGAGTTGCGTTCGAAATTTGTGTGTGTGACATATTTATGAAAAACAAATTGTAATAATATTTAAAAAAAAAAAACTCACTTACGACTTATTATTCTATAATAGTATTTTATTTAAAATATTATTGAAAAAATACAATTTATAAACTTAAAATTCAATAAATAACATTAAAAATTATGTGCATCTCAGTTAAATAAAAATTGTACACAAATAAGTTTCAGAACACACCAACTTCTTCTTATCCAATAAAATTGTGTTCGAAATTCAAATCACTTTGCCTCTCTAGAGAGCAAAAACGGCTTTTGCTCACTGAAATCGATGACCAAAGACACTATTTTCGTGCGAGAGTGGTGAAAAATTATTTATGGCATGAAGTCCAGAATTTATCGAAAAAATTTTATTTAGTTCCGCAAAATTCCGCGGGACCTCATTCGTGAGAAGGACTCTACCACTGAGGTGTATACCTAAAATCATAGGCGGATCCAGGATTTGGTTTTGGGGGGGGGGGGGGGGGGGGGGGCAAGGTGCAGACGGGCAAAAATATTATAATTTTTATTTCGAAAAGTGTATGTTTAGCTCGCTCTGAGCGGTTAGGAAGTTTAAACATCCATTACAATAAGTGCGCGAGCAGCTAGCTGCGAGCGCCGAAAAAAAAATTTAATCTTTACCATGAAATATGTGCGAAATTCGTAACTCTACAATGCTTCTGGGGGTACCTTGGCCCCCTGCCCCCCCCCCCCCCCCCTAAAGCTTAAACATCCTTTATAATATGTGCGCGAGCAGCTTGCTTAATGACTCGGGGGGGGGGGGGCGGCTTGGCCCCTTGCCCCCCTCCCTAAATCCGCCTATGATTATCTATAACACAGATAAAAGGTTCTATAATAATCACTGCAAAATTTTACTAACATTATAAACGTGAAAGTTTGTGTCTGGATGTATGCCTAAATGGGTGTGAACAGATTTTATGTCTGTGTGTCTCCGGATAACCAGTGATTTTTACAAAAGATCCCCCTAGATGGAGCGCCACAATCGCGTGATTTTAAGTTAAAATATCTACAGATTTTTAATAATTCATAATTTCTCATATTTAATTTCTCAATTAAATAGGTACATAATATTTAATTAATCTAACAAATAAAAAATATATAATAAATGAAGTATTCACAGTAATTATAAATCTATTATTTAGTTCCGCTAGGTTACGCGGGACTTCTTTTCTAAAACTGTTTGCAGAATAAACGATATTTCTTTTTCTTAGGACATTAGTTCCATTATTTTCCGTGGCGCTAGCTTGTATGAAAAATAATTTACTTTTACAATGAACTGTAAATGAATTTTTCTATTTATCTTCAGATGATTTTACATGTTTTAGAAATTAAAAATAAGCAGCAAAAAGATATTTATTACTGATATTTACACGCATCATGCGCACATTAGATTAGTTCCATTATTTTCCGCTGGCGCTGATTCATTTGAGAAATAAGTTACATTTACTAATTTAAATGAATTCTAATTTGTTTGGCTACTATATAGCATCAAAGTCCACGTCAAGACGAATCAAATGAGCCCAAACTCGATGGGGTTTTTTTCTTTTAATCACGGAGTTCCTATGGCCACCTTCCAGCCCCGTTTCGGACCCTGGTTACTATATAGTATCAAAGTACTCGTCAAGACGAATCAAATGAGCCCAAACTCGATGAGGTTTTGTCTTTTGATTACGCGGTTCCTATGACTACCTTTCTTGTTTATTAGCATTTTATATGCGAATCTTTAGATTGATATAACTCTTTTATTTATGAACCGATTTGACTAAAACCAAGACTAAGGTTCAAGTAGAGAAAACTGCAACGTATTAGTGAAAGTTTTATTCAAATCGGTGGTGTTGTTTAACCACACCAGTGACACAAACTATTTACAAATTTAGCCCAAATTAAAGGTTTCGTTTACAGCTACATCGATAGATGGCGTATTTTTAGTTTGTCGCAGTTTGTCGCACCATATTTTTTTGAATTGAGTTTACTTTATATTCTATTACTTTTATTTAGAATTTTTGATGTAAATTAGGGGCAATGTGTCCGATATAAATGATTATTATTTATTTTATCATTTTATTTTACGTTTCCCTTGGAAAAATTGACAAAATGTTTTACGAATTAGATCGCGCAAGCGACTTTTTCGCGTCGTTTTGTTCATATGCGTATTTTCACGATTCATCTTAGTGAAGGATCACAATGAATGGGGAGAAATTTCCATTCTTATTATATGTATGGATTTTCATGTAGTTATTTTTCTTTTCGTAGGTTAGGCCACCAGCACATGTAAATATAAATGATTTCCTCTCCATACATATATCTCTCCATACATCTCTGAAAGAGATCACTGTTAGCGATAAGACCACCAATTGTTACATTTCTATTATTACCAATATATAAACTTTTTGTCATAGTTTTGTGTGTTTTGTTAAGTTACAATAAAGAGTTATCATTTATTCCAAAATAATAACACAACGAAAATATTCATTAAAATACTATAATAACTAAAATGTACAAAATAAAATTACAGTAATAAAACACTGTACAATAATATACACAGAACATCAACGTATGCAAAGAGTAGGCAAACAATAAGATATTTAATTTACAGACATAGGTAGTATGAAACAATAACCACTAAATTAAAAATCACACGAAAGAAGGTCATTGCAGCAGCTATAACATGTCTAATTCACAACCTTTATAAAATAAGAATGTTTACATTTTTGGGGCTGGTTTTCGTTCGCTGAATTATATCTTTAAAATTAAAACTAATTTTAAGATTTTTTTTAATATCGTGAGCGTCATACATTAAACAAACACGCCTGATACTGTAGGCAAGAATTCCTGATAAAGGACATCAAAATTATTTTTCCAAAATCTTGATTGAGATGTGCTCACATGATAAAATCAAACGATATAATATTATCTATATTTGCGTCAAAGGATAACATAATGTGGGCTGAATCCCATTCCCTTTTTAACCTCTTGAAGTTATTTTATTGAACACTATCAAATACATGATCGCACGGAATGCAGATGCACTTTGGACGTCCGCTGCTCCAACTAGAGGATACTAGAGGAAGTCAAGTAAATCGAATTCACAAACCAATTTTTCTAGACGTAAAATGTATCGTAAACTATTTGATATATAGGAGTATTAAAAGTCCAGTCCCAAAAACGCATCAATCTGAGCCCCGAACCCCACCTACGAAAAACTTAAAATCAAAATTGCTTAAAACCAGAACTATGTAGGTTATATTATTATTCAGCCCGGTTCAGGCGTTTTGCAAGCTGCTGATTCTTGTAACGGTGGCTTAGTTGCCGCCGGTTCGCCTTGCAGCTGGGATAGGGCGCAGCGAACGGCTGAGAGCATTTCTGGAGTGGATTTCCTACCTCGAGGTGCGTGTGGCCTGTGAGGCCTGGACAGACGCTCTGTGGTTGCTGTAGCTTCTGAAAACAATAGACTTAGTATTAAATATTATTATTGGGGGAACCTCAAAAGGACTTTAAGCCGCTTCGACCATTTCTGTTCTTTAGTGGCAGTCCAGATGAGTTAACTTAGTATAATAGGTGGTAGTGGGTGAAGAGTCTTAACATCTTTAGTAAGAAGCGTTGATGTAGTGCACTTAAAATTTTACATCATTGTGGAACCCTGTCATTGTATTAATTATGGACAGCGTTATCTCTACTATCTTTGTAGTATAGAAAAACTCCTTGGTACACACCCCTACATCCAGGCCCGGATTTAGCCAAAATGCCGCCCTGGGGGTGTCATCGGCTAGACTTTTTACTAAGAAATTTGTCGAGTTCTTGCAATATATACATACGTAATTATGAATATCACATTTATAAATAATAAATGTGATTAGCTCGCATTTCTCGTTTCGAAATTTGCCGCCCCCAGTTAAGTTAATTTGCCGCCCTTGGTACTCGCCCCGAATGCCCCTAGTGTAAATCCAGGGCTGCCTACATCTTTACAAGAAGTAATGATTCCACACTGAAGAAAACCGTATCGTCAAGCGGTTATTAGGTATAACCGTATACCGGCATGCTGTTCAGTGAAATCGGATTAGCGGGGGCTTACCTCGCCTGATTGACCATTTAGCATTTTTTGTCAATAAATTCTAAACAAATTTTATTTAACTTTCCATTCCTCTAACGATAACATATTTAAGGGCTAGAGAATATTGCGATAGTTCGTTCATTTCTACTCCTTTAATTAGGAAATAAGTAATAAGATTAAAGTCAATCACTTATGAATCTGGACAATCAGAACTATACAAAGAACCTTTTGATATCTCACTTCCAAACTTACGGTTGATTCTAGGTCTATCCCTCTCCCCGGAATCATCGAGTTTCTCGCAACAAGTGCAGAAGTAGCAGGGTATTCCTGGCACTCCACAACACAAGGCACCCCACAGCCACTTGTGAAGCGTCCCGGCAGCCCTACTCCAAACGCTAGGCCTCCGAGGCAAGTCGTATACGAAGTCCCTGTTCATCACAACCACATCCTCATCTCTACATCACAACAGAAATATTTCTTCAATATTTTTGCATTTTTTTACAATTTCAGCCTACTTCATGGTTGTGACGTTTGACAGGACAGAGACAGTGTCAAATTATTGTCGTGAAAAGGTTTCATGCTTTTTCTTTGTAAAAAGGCCAATTTGGTATATTTATGAAGTATATTTCTCCAATACGTTTGCAAACTTTTTGTACATTTTTTTATGTATTCGTTATTCTTTTGTTATTATTAAATTAACCACCGTCGTTTTGTGGCCAAAAAATAAATCGAACCAATATCGATTCGTTTTGTAAAAAATAAAAGGAAAAAACATTGTGTTAAACCAAAGACGCCTAAGCGTTAAAAGTTTTTTTTCTCGAATCAATAATTACGCAGATAAATCGCAATTAGTCACGTTATCGTTTAACTTATAAGCATTACGTATTTAATTACGAACTGGCGATAAAAAGTTTAGAAGGCTGATGAATAAACATATAAGAGCTATTAACCACAAAACCTTAGAGCGATCATCGCAGCATCGGAGTCACGCTCGAGGATGGTTTCCTGTTCACCTGCTCGTTAAATTAGACAATGCCGTATCTAAACTGTCATTACGTCATGGTCCTCGACGCCTCACGAAGACCATGTAAGACGAGCTTCTGAAAAAAAAACGATTGAAACCTCCATTGATAGCACACGACTCGTGAAGTCTGCACGTTCTTAATTTTTAAAAATGAATTTACGGTTTCACATCTTTTGTGGCCAGTTACTTTGGCTGGTGGCGGCTTTAAATGGGAAGACTCTCCAAGGCATCCCTGGTTATGGAAGGAACTTGGTGATCAAGGCGCTCCCAGCTGTCGAAGATTACCAGAGCAATGTCTATGAAGTTTACATGGAACCTTATTTATATGTGAGTGGTTTTTGAGTGCAATTGTTAGATGGAATAGCGAACTGTTGGCAGTTTTTGCACCAGTTTCAGGGTGTATTGAACTTGTGTCACATTACGTCTGGGCTTCTGTACATTCTTAGTTAAGTAGGTACCTAGACGTTGAGGTAAAAAAGGTGTCCTAATAAAAAGTTAAATATTACTTAGTAATTCTTTCTTTGGATTTGATAATACTTGATAACCTCTATAGTTTAATTTACCCCTTTTATGGTGATGGTGATTGTTTTTTTTTTCGTACATGCCATACGCTAATATAGATATGGCATTATACTACAATCTAGCCTTACTTTCAATTATAGGCTAATGAGTAATTTAAATCTGACTTAAATTGCTACGTAAGAATATTTATGATTGGTGATGGGGAAAAAAGATTATTTAATTTTTTTATGTTTTAGGACTACGGTCAATCAGTGTATCCCATTCCGGGGAACCGCGCTGAAAAACAGATCGATTTGGCGTTTGTAAGTTTTGTTTACAATAGTATTTTAATAACCAGGTGGTGAGTCACTAAAACATGTGTGGACATTACTAAAACAATAAACAACATATTATTATTAAATTTAACAATTTAAGTGCATTTCATACATTCTAATAATATTAACAATTTATTATTCATTTTTATTCGTTTGTTATCATCTAATTTATCAACCCAATTCGTACATTTTAATTTCCAAATTATACATTACCCTTAATAAAAAAAATGTGTCTAAAAGTTTACTCACATCGTTTTTTTTTTTATTTCTTTTTCGTTTTATGTTTCGTTATATGTCTTTTTCGTTCTTTTATGTTTTAGTTTTTATTGTTATTTCTGAATAAAATTTGTTTTATGTGAGAGGTCGAGCTTCTCTAAGGCAATTCGATCAAAATTATTGAAATCGTTATACTAAACTGCTCATTCAAATTCGTTCTCTTATTATACGAGACGTATTCAATAAATGTCTGTCAATAAAAAAATAAAATAATAGATATATACGAGTACATTATGATTTTCATCATAACTTTTATAATATTAATGAAGACATAAGATTCTCCATGCAGCGAAATTGCTTCGTCAAACGCTCATCGTATAAAAATGCTACATAAAATATGGTTCAAAGAAAATCCGGAATCCGGAAATATTTACCCAATTATAAAGTCCATAAATGCCTCCAACCTTCAACAAAAATTACAAAATCACCACTTCCCTTAAAGGCTAAACACCAACTTGACTAATTGCCCAAAATAATCGTCAGCGACGTAGCAATTTAATTTGTACCTACTCGATGTCAGGTTATGGGCCCAGATGCTTATTAACTGTGAACTTCCTCTGTAATTTAATTTTGTTAAGGCTCTATGAGCTTTATTGACATAGATGACATAGTTATTAGTTGCGTGTAGGTAATTGCTACGATGAGCATGTCGAGGACAAATCTGGACGATGCGATGACTTGGTAGAACCTGTGTGTATACGATGCATGACGTATTTATTATTGTCTACCTTATAGATTCAAAAGCCCTACTATAGTCAAAGAATAGAAACTATTACTACGTACTGTAGACTATAGGTACCATTATAGTTTTTTAGTTAGGAGTTCAGTCACAGTTAGCTACAGTTAGCTTAAGCCGCTTCTCCAGCTCCTGTTTTGGTTCAAATATTCAACACGAGCATGACAACATCCAAAAAAATCACGGCGATTTTGATGAATATTGATATCCCCTCCCCCGGGAGGTACGGTTAATAATAAACGCATTTCCCCTCGTAAAAAAAAAGTGTAAAAACTCGCGTATTAATTTTATATCATTTTAATTTTCCCCTGTCATTAGACGAGCAATAAGACGTGATTGCCGTTTATACTCATAATTACATACAAATTACACTGTTATATTATGATGATAAAGACCTCAACATTATTTAACTTCAACACACACACACACTTCATCTTGTATGGCAGGTAGATATATTTATTTTGGATCCTATAGAAGTCAACCGGTACCCCATAGAGTAACGTGCCTTCCGAATCTCATAAGAAATAAGTTATTCCAAGGTCTAAACTACCTGTAAACTAAATTTCTACCCAATATTTCCAGCTGTTAAGTATGTTATATGTAACAAACATCAGTCAGACATCAGTTTATACGTGCCTACATTCATAATAATTTTCGCATCACTACATAATACATATCACTATATAAATAAAACGGTCAAGTACGAGTAGAACTCGAGCACCGAGGGTTCCGTATAAACCTACGGCATTCTACGGAACCATAAGAAAAAGTGGGTATAATATTATATACTGTAGGTTTTGATTCCCTTGCGAGTTTGAAAATATGCGGCTAAAATTGCTGTTTCTTTTGATTTCGTTGACATAGATGTTTGATTTTTTTACAGCTTAAAGTTATTATAAAGCTGAGTATTTGGTATGAATTTCAATTTAATACCTGTACGCGTTCTTGAGGAAAGGGATAATAAATACAAAATTATTAAAAATATTTTTTATATGATGTAACTAAAAATTTACAGTTTTCGCAATTTTTCCTGTGCCTGTGATTTAAGACGTTGCTGCGAACCAAATTTCAAGATTCTGAGTTAACGGCAAGTACCCTGTAGGTTTTGATTCCCTTCAGAGTAGTCGCGAGTTAAAAAATACGGCTAAAATTGCTGTTTCTTTTGAATGCGTTGAGATAGAGGTTTGATTTTATTACAGTTTAAAGGTATTATAGACCTTAGTATTTGATATGAATTTTAGTTTAATACATATACGCGTTCATGAGAAATAAGGTAGTAAGTATGAAATTATAAAAAAAAAAAATTATGTGATGTAACTAAAAATGTACAATTTTCGGAATTTTCCCTTTATCTGTGCTCTAAGGAATTGGTTTTTACCAAATTTCAAGATTCTACGTTCACGGCAAGTACCCTGTAGGTTTTGGTTTTTTGAGAGTAGTTGCGTGTTTAAAATTTCGGCTAAAATTGCCGTTTCTTTTGAATGCGTTGAGATAGAGGTTTGATTTTATTACAGTTTAAAGGTATTATAGGCCTTAGTATTTGATATGAATTTCAGTTTAATACCTGCACGCGTTCATGAGAAATAAGGTAGTAAGTATGAAATTATTAAAAATATTT
Organism: Hemithea aestivaria; assembly: GCA_947507615.1. Lineage (NCBI taxonomy): Eukaryota > Metazoa > Arthropoda > Insecta > Lepidoptera > Geometridae > Hemithea > Hemithea aestivaria. The sequence goes on from OX382331.1 coordinate 16,490,084, forward strand.
TTTATATGATGTTACTAAAAATTTACAATTTTCGGAATTTTCCCCTATCTGTGCTCTAAGGAATTGCTTTTTACCAAATTTCAAGATTCTTCGTTCACGGCAAGTACCCTGTAGGTTTTGGTTTTTTGAGAGTAGTTGCGTGTTTAAAATTTCGGCTAAAATTGTTGTTTCTTTTGAATGCGTTGAGATAGAGGTTTGATTTTATTACAGTTTAAAGGTATTATAGGCCTTAGTATTTGATATGAATTTCAGTTTAAAATACCTGCACGCGTTCATGAGAAATAAGGTAGTAAGTATGAAATTATTAAAAATATTTTTTATATGATGTAACTAAAAATGTACAATTTTCGGAATTTTTCCTTTATCTGTGCTCTAAGGAATTGCTTTTTACCAAATTTCAAGATTCTACGTTCACGGCAAGTACCCTGTAGGTTTTGGTTTTTTGAGAGTAGTTGCGTGTTTAAAATTTCGGCTAAAATTGCTGTTTCTTTTGAATGCGTTGAGATAGAGGTTTGATTTTATTACAGTTTAAAGGTATTATAAGCCTTAGTATTTGATATGAATTTCAGTTTAATACCTGCACGCGTTTATGAGAAAAGGGGTAGTAAGTATAAAATTATTCAAAATATTTTTTTCATATGATGAAATTAAAAATTTATGGTTTTCACAATTTTTCCTTTATCTGTGCTCTAAGGAGTTGCTTCGTGCCAAATTTCAAGATTCTGAGTTCACGGGAAGTGCACCGTAGGTTTTGATTTATTTGGTAATGTCGAAAATTTGCTGAAATTTGCGACATATTCGACTATATCTTTTGATTGCGTTGGCCTAGAAGTTTGAATTTTTCACAGCTCTAAGAAGCAATGGACTTTAGTATTTCCTATAAATTTCAGCTTGTTACCTTCACGCGTTCCTGAGAAAAAGGGTCTTGACAGACAGACGGACGGACGGACGGATGGACGGACGGACGGACAACAAAGTGATCCTATAAGGGTTCCGTTTTTTCCTTTTGGGGTACGGAACCCTAAAAAAATACGTTAAATTAAAATAAGGCTAATGAGTTAAATTACTCATTAGCCTAGAAAGGCTAGATTGTAATACTATAACAGATCCATATAGTAATATGTTATTAAAAAATAAAACTACATAATATAAAACAGAGTTGCCTCACGCGTCTGTCTGTCCCTATGTATGCTCTCTCAAAAACTACCCTCTCTTGAGTCCGTTTTTGAGAACATTTATTGTCTAGATTACATACATAACATCAAATAAAAAAGACAGTAGGGTGTAATAAACAAAACAAGATAGGTACATGATAAAAGAAAAAAAAATTGGTACACAAAAAACAATGAGAAAAATGGACAAAAGTGAAAATTCAGCGTATGCTGGGTGCATTTTGATATTTTAATAGATAGAGTAATTCAAGAGGAAGGTTAAAATGTTTAATACAGGAATAATATCGTAGAGAAACACTCTGTTAGGTGCTACGAAGTGCGTGAGGGTCCACAAGTTTATGATATTAGCAAGATAAACTATTTACTACAAGGAGATACTTAATATCATAGTGGTGTTCGTTACAAAATGTCAGCAAAAACTTGTATAACGAGTGTAATAATACCACTAATTGCAAGGGCATTGTTTGTTTTATTGTGATTCCAGTAGTCGTGAGCCGTGATCCACACGACTATTATTCTTATTTAATAGGTCTAAATATAACTTGTCAGGAGTCAGGACGAAGCCCCATCAACAGTTGCACGAATTATAGATTACTTCCTCGTAATTGGATAGTCTTTAGTTTCTGAGTTGCCGACTGTTTTAAAAAATCTAGTCCAATAAGAAAAAATCAGTTAATTTAAAATTGTTGCATCTTTACACTTTATAGAGGTGCCCTGGTACTCTGGCACCAAAGAAAATATGCAAGATTTTTTAAATCATAAGTAAGACTACCAAGACTGTGCACTCACTTTTTACGTAAGTGCAGAGTCTTGAAAGTTTCTTATCTTACTCACTTACTGGGTTGGCGCGAGAACCCAAAGTGGGTTTTGGCCTCTGATAACAAGTCTCTCCAACTTGGTTTGTCCTGCGCCACGTCGCGCCATTCTGGGATCGGGGTGTGAAACGAGCGTACCAGGGACGACCGACTGGACGACGTCCGGTGGGCCGCCCACGGTATCGCTGGATGGATGAGGTCGAGAACGACCTGAGCAGTCTCCACGTGGAAATATTTTACCTAAAATAACAATAACATTATATTTCTATTTTACAATTATACATTAAACTTTACAGACAATAAATAAAAAACATTATAAACTAAACCTACAATCTAAAACTTATAAATACTTAATCTAAATTTAAATCTAACTAGCTTACCCGGCAAACGTTGTTTTGCCATATAAATAATTTCCTAGTAATTTCTAGTGTAGACAAAAAATAGCTTACTTATTGGAAGTATGTATGTATGTTAGAATTTGTATATTGTATGTATGTAAGAATGTGGTATATGCGTGAAATAAGCATTATTTTATGGAATTTTTTTTCATACAACCAATATTTCCATTGACATTTCAAAATAAAGATTCATAATGATTGATTTTTTGTAAACTATGAAAATCTTAATTGTTCAATTACATTTTTTTAATAAAATTACATTTTTATAAGATCAACAACATTTTCGATATAAATAAAAAAAAAGTATACTTACAACACAAAATCCGTTGTTATTGGAAGCTCGTGTCACGTGTTGAGTACTTTTGAGGTTATAAAATCACTTGATTAACTAATCGTGCAAAATACACTCAAAATTGATAATTTAATTATTATTGATAAAATAGGAATGATTAAAAGTTAATATGAGAGTTACACTGAGATAGCAAAATAATAATTGTCAACGTTACTACTACACTTGATGCATAAACAATAATGATGGCCGACAACTGTGTAGGGAGTGAGAAAGAAAGGAGACCGGCTTCGTTCTCATCCCTACTCCGTGCTGTTTACTGGGTCAGAAGTGACACCTGTAGACATCTGGCGGGGATAACTAATTAAATGACGATTGATCAGTTTTCGACCGGAGAGGAAAAATGATTAAATTACTAAAATGGCTATTAAGAAATAAGGGTTGATCGTAGAAGGGTGAAAATTGAGGATTGTATGTATTTTTGTATGTTGTATCATAAAAAAATAGAAATTAAAAATTTTGTCTAAAAAATAAAAATAAAAATTTAGGGGTGGACTACCCCTAACATTTAGGGGGATGAAAAATAGATGTTGGTCGATTCTCATAGATATCGGATAAGCACAAAAAATTTCATCAAAATCGGTCAAGCCGTTTCGGAGGAGTATGGCAACGAAAACTGTGACACGAGAATTTTATATATTAGATAATCCTATGGTGGAGGGATAGGTAGCTAGAATGCTGGCGGCATTGCCCCGCTGAATACGTATACTTATTTTTTGTGCAAAATACACGCCAGCATTCCGGTCACCCGATACCTCCACCAAACGTTTGGCCAGTTCTTTATACAGCTCCCAAGCTGCCGGTCCCCATGGACCCATAGTTTCAACCCCAAAAGGCAAAAACATATAAGCTCTGTCCAGATTAGCTATATTATTATTTCTATTTTTAAATCGGATGAACCGAACTCTAAAATCCGACCTCGTCCATAAAAATATTAATATTCTACGCCACAATTTAATTACATGGATAATAATCAAAATATTTTACGGATGCGTTAAATATTTCGTTGTAAAAACAATTATAAAAAATACTGAGGCATGTATGTCCGTCTATCGTAATCTGAAGGTTATTAATAATTTGCATAGTATTTTTAAGAAATTAAGCAATTAAACGATAAGTATCTAACAAAATTACCGACTAAAATCTACAATTTACTAAATTGTAAAAAAAATTAAGGTCATTTGAAATGTGGCCTAAAATAAAATAATAGATACTCGTATGTAAGTATTTATTATATGTAATTAGCTTAGCGCTACAGTCGACAACCTATGCTCACTTACAGACTTTCAATACTTACTAAGTAGATATAAGTATTTTTGACCCCTTTCATCGTTTACACAATATAGAAAATAGTAGATATTGTCATGCCATCACCATCACATAATAAGTAAAATAAATAACACCAAAACCTTAGCTGGGAAATAATTTCTATCCTGCAGAATCTATTCATTAAATTTTCAGGGTAAAAAAAAATCTACCTACTATCTATGCACCGAATATCAGCCCGATTGTATAGAGCGATTTAAAATAAATCTCCGATTGGGCTGGGACATTGGGTAGGGATTTTGGTGTTTTTAAAAGTATCTAATTTATAATTTATAATTATTATTATCGATTGGTCATTTTCTCATTATAAGTGGGAAAAAGGGATCACTTCTAGAAAAAAAATTTCAATCATTACTAACATCAAATTATAGATACCTGCAGCAGTAATGACAACGCATTTATTGTTATCAAAAATAATTTCCTATCTCCACCAGGCCCCCCGCCAATCACCAGGTCTCCAAGCCATAGCCCACCTCGTCGCGGACGAAGAGTCCGGAGTCTCCGGAGACCTGGTGTTCACACAACTGGTCCCGAACGGCCCTGTATCCATTGAGGGTAACGTCACAGGCCTGGCACCGGGCTTGCACGGCGTGCACGTCCACCAGACCGGCAACTTGAAGGACCATTGCAAAGATATCGGCCCACATTTTCTTGCTTATTACGTGAGTTGGTTTTATTTTTTAAAAATATGTGCAATACTGATATTAGGTACTATGATGTTTTATTGCATAGACAGGGAATAATTTATTGTGTAAAAATTATTATAATAATATAAATTATTCCCTTTTTAAAGTTAGCGCCATCTAGTTATCACGGTATGAACTACAAACACTATTGGTATGTTAGATTTTAGATGTTTTGGATGACGCGTATAAAATTCCTTTGTTGCATTTAATATTATAATGTACTCTTTTAAATCGTTTTCTAAAATATGCGTACACCTACAAGCCTTATAGATTGTTTTTCCTTATTGATTGTTTAGCAAGAATTCATGATAAATTTACCAAGGAGGTGACGCATGCAATTTTAAATACAACGCCATCTAGTGAATACGGAATGAACTACAATTACAGCTGCATTAGATCCTTGACCCGTTGTCTAAAATTTTGGATAGATGGCGCTGTAACACTATTTACTAAATTTAGACATTAATTTTATCATGTATTCCTATTATCTGCTTAGGATTAATATACTTAACACTAAATTTATATTTTCCAGGGTCGTCATGGAGGTCCTCGCGACCACGTTCGCCACGTAGGTGACCTAGGCAACATCAAGGCCGAAGAGGGAGCCACTCTCAACGTGAAAATAATCGACCATTTGATCGCTCTTTCTGGTCCTAGGTCCATAGTTGGCAGATCTATTGCTATCTCTAAAGGAGAGGATGATTATGGTAGATCAAGTACTGAAGATAGTGCTTTGACGGGCACGTCTGGGCCGGCCATCGCTTGCGGTGTCATAGGATATTTGAATTAAAATAAATGGTATTAAAGTTTTTTTTTATATCAGATAGGTACGGCAAGTTACGGAAAGAAAAGCGCAGGAAATCCGTTGTAATAAACCCGTCTCAAAAAGCTTACTTTCCGCTAGTATAAATACATTAATGGCTATAAGTATTTATAAACCGCCAAAAATCAAATGTGCAGTTTCTTAGTTCAAAAAGTGTAAAAGTTAACCCCATTGAGTTATACGACTAAGTTAAGAAACGCCTACTATCTTAACTTCTATATTATTATCTATGACGTTTTATTTTTGTTAACTTATGTTTAGATTTAGTGATTGCCACCAGTGTAAAGGGCTTATTACACTGAATTCAGAAGCCTAAGCAAGTACATTTAGCAAGTTAGCATACTAAACTCAGAAACATGTATCGTTTCTCACTAAATCTGAATTTATTATTTAGTTCTTAAATTCAAAACCTATCTATACCTATAGGTACATCAAGTGTAGCCTTTAAATTAGCCAAATTGATCAGGAACCTAACTCAAAGGTCTTGGAAGAGTAAATCTGCTACGAAAAATAATGATGCACCCTTAGTAAGTATATGGGGAACTTACAGGTTTTACATTTTATAGGGAATTTTTTTTAGCGACGATTTATATAGCTTACGATATTATAATAAAATATTGCATCATACTGCACAAAAAATATTACCTATGTAGGTACATGTAAATGCATCAATAGGTAATAGGTACGTATTGTGTTACAAAGTTATCAGATATTATTGTTATCAGTAAAACCAATAAATCCATTTATCGACATTTTTATCGTATAATTTTTCCTTGCCCTTATTTTATAAAAAATCAGTGTGTGATATTTTTTTTTGATTTGAACCATAGATAAAATGTGATTCCTACTAATATATTAAATATGGAAGGGTGATGAGTCTAAATTCTAAATATGTGTCTGTATAAAATATGTAGCCCTTTTCACGAAAGAGGTCCCGCGGAATTTAGCGGAACTATTATAAATTAAATTGAACGATTATTATATATTACTTCTGGACTTCATATCCTAAATGAATTTTATTTGTTAAGATAAAATAAATACCTTATTAAATACATATTATTAATTAAAAGAAATTAAATATGAGAAACTATGAGGAGTTAAATTGTTATACTAATTTTAACTTATAAAATGTGCGATAGTTGCGCCCCGCAAAAAGGACTCCTTTCGTGAAAAGCACTATATTTGCTACTTCTTTACGCGTAAACGGCTAAAGCGATTGGGCTAAATTTTAATAACTTAATTAGACGTATGTAGTATGTTCTGAAAAAGGTTCCAAACCACAAGGGCGAGTAAAGTGCAAATGCACCCAAGGTGCCCTTGTGGATGGAACATTTTTGCTTAACCTTGTGGATTGAAACCTTTTTCAGAATATTTTTCCAATTTTAAGTTACCTATAACTTAGAATAATAAATAAGCTACTTTTCAACGGGTAAACCGCTGGGCAATGGTAAATTTAAACCCTAGATAGACACAAAAAACTGAAACTAGAAAAGTAGCAGTGTCATTATAGGGTTTGAACATTTCCAATCTCAGCTCAAAGCTAAAAATGAATAGTATATTAGTATTAATAGGTAAATAGTTTTGGTGCGTTGAGATAATAAAAAAATAAAAAAGTTCAGTACCAAAAGAATTTATTGACGTATAAAAATCTTTAACAAAAAATGATTTAACAAAAAGTAAAGAGCACCAACGGTTGTGTAACGTAAATATATATACTTATATTTTATTGTGATGTTCGCTTATAACCTAGTTGTGCCTAACCGAAGTAATAAATTAGATTTTCAATGAATGGGACGGCTTCAATTAACAATCACACATTTTGGCAAATGTGCGAAAGTGCGGCGCGTTCCGCTCATTAAAAAATTAGCTGTCACAATCACGTCATTGGTTTTCTTTTTTTTTTTTTCAATGGCGCGATTGTGATGTTTTTCCAGCCAGTTATTGGAGGCCGATGGAAGCAACGAGGCCGTCGACCTTCGCGATGTAGGCCTTCTGTGCGTCCTCCTTGGAGGTTCCCTTCTTCTTGGTCCACGCTTCGAACTTAGCCTTGCCCTTCAGGTCAAGGAGGCCGGGCTTGTCTGTGGAAGAAATCAATCTTTAATTTAATAAAAACATAACCAATATAAGTACAGGAATAATAGAAATAAAAATTAGACATTGGCAAATGAACAGATGTGCGGTGCCAAATTTCGTTCTAGAATTTAAAAAAAAACTAGAGGATAACAATTAAAGCACTACTAAAATTAAAATAATATATTCTGCTGTACATTTAACTGTAATAAATGTGTTTGGGTAAGTGTATAAAAACTGCCTTATTTATTACCTAAACACATTAAAACTTGGTTCTTGGTTTTTAAAATATTATCTATGATCTCTCCAAAATAAACATACCTAACTGCAGACGAACAAAAAACTAAACTAGTAACTTTTGAATTTCGAGTTTATTTTTCTTTATTATCCCTAAATTTTACGACCGGTTCTTCCATAATAATTAGTGCCTAACCACTCAGTAAGTTTCCATGCTGAAACAATGCGCTTGCGCAAACGTGAGACAAGGCCTTAGGTCAGGGGTGGTCAGGTAATTAGACATAACGAGTCAGAACATTAGTCAAGTCATAAACTGCGTCGTCATGTTTGACACTGGTTAATGTGTTAATGGTTTGGCACCATACTGCTGTTGAGAAAGTAAAAATATTTTTTTAGTTAGCTTAGACAAAATAAAAATAGACATAGCCATTTGATGTGTGAGTGTGATGGCAATAGGGAAAATTGTGTGTGAAGAAAAAGGAGAACCTATTTTTTTTCCGTCCCTTTCAGCGTGGCCGGTTTATGCTGAATGCTGTTTGTCAAACTCTGTCAAACTGCTTCACTTTGACAATAAAACCTGTGTTTCGTTTTTTTCCATAATTTTAAAGCAATTTGAGGCAAAACAATGAGCTTCAACTAGTTTATGACCTAAAATATCAATATATCGCGTATTTTCATAAAATAATGAAAATCCGTAAACTGTTTTTGTCTCATAGGTGGCCACGATGATGTGACCCTGTTAATTAGGTATTTTAGAAATCTTGTCCGTATTCTTTCTTCCCTTTATATCATTGAACTAAAATTATGGGGTTCCTTGACCTTTACAATGTTTAATAGGCCAAAAAACTTCTTGTTTCTCCAGTGTTCAGTGAAGCCAGAGAGGATTTTATCCCGCCTTCTAGGTATAGTCTGCTCCCATCTACTTTCTGTATGGAGATTAAGAGGCTTCGCGCGAAAATTTGCACAAAGTGGAGCGCCCGAGCTAGTTTAATTTGACCTAGTTATCAGAAACCTTCTAATCCCATAATATAGAGGTAATATAATATCTATGTAACAAATATTCACTTCCTCTTTACATCATGTGTTAGACCATTTCCAGTGTGTATTGGACTCATAAAATTTGGGCAACCTTGAGCATAACTAATTACATACATTAAAACACATTTTATTAATATACGAATTTAAATTACTATGTAAATTTTTGGTCTTATTCTATTTTAATTATATTTTACAGTTCACATAGAAAAAGTTTGGCCATTCAGTATTTGGAACTTAATAAAAGAGTTAATTTAATTAGATTTGCTCAGCTTGTGTAGGGGGTGTTTCTAATTAATAAGCCTCTATTACTTCTATGATGATATGTACATACAAGCTGCGCTCAGCGGTTGTACCCGCTGCACTATTGCCATGTGTTATTCCAGGGTCATTCTCAATCGGTCCACCCGTTTTGGCATGAAAGAGTAACAAACATACATTCTTACAAACTTTCACGTTTATAATACTAGCTGCGCCCAGCGGTTTTACCCGCAGTACTTATGTAGCCTATGTGTTATTCTAGGATTTAAGCTATCTCAACAACATTTCAGCTCAATCGGTCCACCCGATTAGGCGTGAAAGAGTAACAAACATCCAGACAGTTTATAATATTAGTAAGATTTCACTGATGATTTTTTTAGCTCTTTTCTCGATTAGGTATTATTATTATTTTTTTCTCTTCTATGTGCCTGTGTCTCTGTGTTTAATTAAATGTTTTTCTTTCTTTCTTTCTTTTTCTTTCACTGACATTATTACACAAAAATAGGATTTAACCAAGCTCCAATTTAACACAAAAACTATTCAATAATAATATTTTCTTAACAGTCATTCTGACATTTTGCCAGCCAGACCCTACAGCTTGATCGGTGAATATTTGTGATTCAATCCAGTGTCGGATAGAGGGGGCTCCAGAACTACTATAAATTAAGGCCACGCTAATGGATAACTATCGTATGATCATTCATCATATTTTATGGTTGCGTACAGTCCAGGCAATTTCACCCGCGGTATTACGAAATGGACGTTCAGGGCTTTAACCCCGACTTGTCTTAAAAACTTTTCCGCGCATTTGCCCTAAAGCTTACGTCAGACTGAGCCGGTTAAGCGAACGCGATCCGGGACGGAATTTTTGTAATGTTCGAATTTGTACGTAACTTGTCACATATAGAGCGGGCAGGAACAAAATGTAGATCGCGACCGCTTCTGACGTAAGCTTTAATGTTATTCCAGATAGACTTTTCATAAAAAAAATGTTGAAATTGAAGAAAACTGTTTTTCCGTGTATGCCCTAAATGTTATTCCAAGGTCTAAGCCACACATATTTTAAAATTCAAGTGCGTCAAGCCACTGATGGCAGCGTGTCCAGAATCCAGAATGCTGGCAGCATTGCCTCGTTGGATGGCAATACATTGGTCAATGTAGCCCCCCAGCATTTTGGTCTCACGTCGCGCCAACTAAGCGCTCGCAGATTTTTGAAAATGCTCCCGGCCCCAAAGTACCCAATGTCTCTACCCCAAACGTCTTAAAAATATTACCGCTATCGAGATGATATTTTTGTCAGTTGTTTTGTACGATTACCTCATAAATCTATGCAGTGATGAGTGTGGTAATTCCTTTCTTATACATCGAGTCAAGGTTGCGTTTGAGTCAATAAAAAATTAAACAGAAACATATTCGTAAGGTCATAACGAGTAGGATCTAATTTATTGAGGGCACTTGTGTATACAGGGTTACTGGTAATTCAGCACATTTTATCATTTTTGTTTTTTTTATTTAGTCTGTGCTGTCCCACTGCTGAGCAAAGACCTCCTTTAAGTCTCTCCACGTGTCTCTATGCTGCACCACCTCAATCAGATGGAATTTTAAACTGATATTTATTTTTGTATGAATGTAAAATGTATCAAATTATTATCAAAAGTCACATGTTGTTTTGCTTGATCCTGCGAGGTTGCTGGTGTTTTAAAAATATGTAACATTTTATATATTATTAAATTTACTAAATCTCACTTTGTAAGAATGTATGGATGTCTGGGAGGATGTCTAGATGTATGTTTGTTAGTCTTTCACGCCTAAACGGGTGAACCGATTGAGCTGAAATTTGGTATGGAGATAGCTTAGACCCTTGGAATAACACGTAGGCTACAGTAAACTGGGTAAAACCGCTGGGCACAGCTAGTAATAAATAAAAGATTATTTTACGTCTTCAAAAATAATCGAGCAGCTGGTTATCTATAAATACTAATCTTTACCCAACATGTTGACTAATTAAAGTATTTATCTTAATTATTATTTTATCGATGGAAAAACTCACGTAAGACTGCGGTATCAATTTTCAAGTAATTTATATGATAGCGTATAAATAGGTGAACATTTTGTATTATTAATATACATTGTGTATTTTGTAATCATGTATTAAGTCCATGTACCAAGTTCCAACGCTTAATAGACTGAGATAAAAGGTCGCAACGCTTCCTGATTTAAAAAAAAACAGATCACTACTACTATCAGATTACTATATATTTTATACAATACTATATATCAGATTACTATATATTTTAATGGAAGAATTAACAAGAACTAAATATTTTTTATCAGAAAGATTATTGCCCTTCTAGCTAAGCGTCAAAAACTTATGGATAGCGCTAAAAACCATTCGGAAATTAAAGTAATCGTCATTTTTTCCACAACGACTGTCATTTCAGTATATTTTAATGGAATAATTAACAAGAAGTAAATATTTTTTATCAGAAAGACTCCTTCTAGCTAAGCGTCAAAAACTTATGGATAGCGCTAAAAACCATTCGAAAATTACAGTAATCGTTATTTTTTCCACATCGACTGTCATTTCAGTAAATTTTTAGCGTTAGTCACAGCGTCTAGTCTAGTAAACATCGCAAATAAACCACAGTACTTTCTTAACTTTGAATCATTGCAATGCCTTGTGAACTGCAGTGGTCGCAACGCTTTCTAAACTTTGTTTAATAGCCGCAACGCTTTCTATGCTTTCAAGATTAAATTAATCTATTTTCTAGTGAATAGGAGGTATATCTAGGGTTGTATCACGCCTTCTTAGGTTTTACCTAAATTAACAGGTAGACTTCGGTCGTGGTAAGTTATCAACCACTGGACAAAACCGCGTTTCGGAATGATGTTCAATGATGCCAGGTAGGGAGGGGTTATTATCTCTCCTACTTGACCGACAATAAGTCGGCAATGACCGACACTGTCTCGGTAACAACTGTAATGCAGAGTTGCACTTTCTGCAGAACATGTACAGTGAAGCTGTTGCTAAATGTTTATTTTATAAACTACCCACAACTTTTGGATATTCATTTTAGTACGAGACCCATTTGCAAAAAAGTCTTCAAATAACGATTTTCGTGGGACACATCTCCGCCATACGAATTTTTGGTATGTACTTATTCGGCATATTTTCCTGAACACGAAAAGTGCGGTAGTCACTTCCTAAGTGTATGGAGGGGGTAGTTATGACGTCACAAAGATGGCCGCCGGGCTATTCTATTGTGCGGGTTATTTAAATATCTACTGAACCGATTTACTTAAATAGGGTGTCAAATGAAAGGTTTTTAAATAAGCTTTATTTTATTCTTAAGAACTATCAACGTGATATAAGTACCAAAGGAAATATTTCCAAAAAACATAATTTGTAAAAAAAAAAAATTTCGTCTTATGTTTATAACTTGGTAACCGTTAGGATAATGCAAATATAGGTTATTATAAAATATTTAGTTCCTTTCATCAGCTTTCTAAAAAACCTTTAATCATTACAATAAAGCTATAAACAACGGAACTGCAGCCGTTTGAATGAGCCTCGGTAGCGCTGAACTCATAGCGGTAGCCAAGCCATTAGACGGGTTTTCTATAGAATGATAATAGAATTTTGAATAAAAAGCATGTGCGATAGTAATGAAAATATAAAATAATATTTAAGTAAGCTGCTATCTATTCATAAGTTGTATTTAGAAGTTTTTTCTGATGTTGATCAGCATAATTATAAGTAGGCATGTATGTGTTTGTACTAAACTTACTGAAAAAGTTACTAAAAATAAAAACATAATTTTATCTAATTAATGTCCTCAATCTGATCTGTATTTTCTAAATAATTATACTGGTTATAACATTTTAACTGATATGACATATCCCTTCTAAGCACTTTTGTTTTTTGTCATTACATCCACAACGGGATGAACGGCAATAAGCTTAACATTGACATGATATAAGTTCGAGGTCTTTCAATGAGATTGAATTTACAGATGAAGTAACTGGCAATAAAAGATTAGTATCCTCGATCATCCAGCCACAGCATATGAGTTCAGGAAGCGTGGCCTTTGCTACGTTCGCGTTCTGCCAACATAACGTCTGGTAGTTCGATTTTAGCGCATGCTTTCGAAAGGCTTTTCGTGTCGTCGGTAACTTATCAAGTTCTTTGATGTTCTGGAACATTATTGATGTTTTTGGAAAATCGGCCAGCTTGATTTTTTTGTGTGACCTGACAACGCGCTCGTAGTTTCACACCCAGTTAGAGTGTGATAAGCCAGCAATGATTCCTCTTATCGGTTGTCATGTTTTCTAGTATATATGTCGCTCTTAAACACGGGCTGAACCCGGGCCTTTTTATAGGCGTACACGGAGACAAAAAAGTCCAACGCGCAGAGGCCTCTTTGGGCTTTTACTATAAATGTGATGGGTGACACTTATCGGAGTCTATCTGTGGTGAGTCCATCTATACAAAATTGGCTCAAAGACAGTAATTAATGGAAACCACTTGAACTAGGCTATGGATGTGTATTCTAAATGGATGGTTAATGAGGCTATTGCTTAAGACTACGGCACCTGCTATTTCCGTCCCATTAGGAAATATTTATATAGGCAGGTGATGACTCGCCACTCACTAAACGGGCCCCCATAAAGAAGTCGAGCGCGAAGCAAGCACTGCCGTACCATCCTTTACAGGAACCATTTCGCCGCATTTTCAGGCCCCTATTTGAGAACCTCTGGATAAGACCAGAACACAGAAATTTTCGGCATTAAATAACCGACAATAAGGGCAACGTTGGTGCAAGTGGCTATAGGGGGAGAGGTGTCCCTGGACTTTAAACACGTAAAAGGCCAACTCGCTACTTATGCTTCACATCCTCCCTCTGAGCATGCAGCTCTCGCGATTCCACTCTGGCCGGCCAATGAAGGCAAGCCGAAGATGAGGAACAGGATCCTCCCCCGGGAGCACTCGGGTACCGGGCGTGGGGCCGCTACTCCCCAACAGCTCGCCATAAGTTGCCCTGCGGCACTAGTATATATTATTAACGTTAATAAATTTTGGTTTTTTGCTAGTACCGGATTTAATCCACATAACACTTGGTAATTCCTCAGAGAAGTGCAGAACGAGGAGTAGCACGTCATTTACTATTAACCGTTCAAAGCCCGATTGTTTACAATCAATCCCATGTAGTATGAAACGGGTATCAGCTTCTTCTTGAGTACCTCTCAAATGATCAATGAAATCAGAGGAAATCATTATTACACTCTAACTGGGTGTGACTTGTGACGCTGCGAGCGCGTTGTCAGGTCACACAAAAAAAAATTAAGCTAGCCGATTTTTCAAAAACATTATCAACTCCTTTCAAATTATGATGTAAGCCCACAACAGCTTACAGACGAACAATTATGTAACGCTGAAAGATTTGTCATTCTTATGTATACAAACAAGATACCCAGTCCGGGTTTCTAGTTTGTATACCAAGAACTGGATAGCCAATTTAAGAGCAATAATGTTCCAGATCATCAAAGAACTTGATAAGTTACCGCCGACACGAAAAGCCTTTCGAAAGCATGCGCTAAGATCGAACTACCAGACGTTATGTTGGCAGAACGCGAACGTAGCAAAGGCCACGCTTCCTGAACTCATAGGCTGTGGCTGGATGATCGAGGATACTAATCTTTTATTGCCAGTTACTTCATCCGTAAATTCAATCTCATTGAAAGACCTCGAACTTATATCATGTCAATGTTAAGCTTGTTGCCGTTCATCCCGTTGTGGATGTAATGACAAAAAACAAAAGTGCTTAGAAGGGATATGTCATATCGGTTAAAATGTTATAACCAGTATAATTATTTAGAAAATACAGATCAGATTGAGGACATTAATTAGATAAAATTATGTTTTTATTTTTAATAACTTTTTCAGTAAGTTTAGTACAAACACATACATGCCTACTTATAATTATGCTGATCACATCAGAAAAAACTTCTAAATACAACTTATGAATAGATAGCAGCTTACTTAAATATTATTTTATATTTTCATTACTATCGCACATGCTTTTTATTCAAAATTCTATTATCATTCTATAGAAAACCCGTCTAATGGCTTGGCTACCGCTATGAGTTCAGCGCTACCGAGGCTCATTCAAACGGCTGCAGTTCCGTTGTTTATAGCTTTATTGTAATGATTAAAGGTTTTTTAGAAAGCTGATGAAAGGAACTAAATATTTTATAATAACCTATATTTGCATTATCCTAACGGTTACCAAGTTATAAACATAAGACGAAATTTTTTTTTTTTACAAATTATGTTTTTTGGAAATATTTCCTTTGGTACTTATATCACGTTGATAGTTCTTAAGAATAAAATAAAGCTTATTTAAAAACCTTTCATTTGACACCCTATTTAAGTAAATCGGTTCAGTAGATATTTAAATAACCCGCACAATAGAATAGCCCGGCGGCCATCTTTGTGACGTCATAACTACCCCCTCCATACACTTAGGAAGTGACTACCGCACTTTTCGTGTTCAGGAAAATATGCCGAATAAGTACATACCAAAAATTCGTATGGCGGAGATGTGTCCCACGGAAGTTAATTTTTTTTGTATTGGGGACCGTACTATTTAGTGTTATAGTATAAGAGCAATGTTTATGAACCTACTTATAAACATGAATAAATGTACAAGTATATATTGTTATATTAAGGGGAAGAGACTAGCCCTCACGACACAGGGTATCCTAGTGTGGGGACTAGTGGACTCCAAACATGTACTTTACTTTTATGAAATAAATAAAGATTATTATTATTTAAAAAAAGCCAGGGAAGGATTTATCCCGCCTTCTAGATTTAGTCTGCTTCTGCTACTTAAGTGCAGTCCCGAGTTACGTCACTGTCAAGATCTTGGTCAAAGGTCTAAAGAATAAAAGAATAGGTACTTACTGGCGGGGTCAGCGTCTCCAACGGTCGCCTGCTTGAAGAGGGCGTACAGCTCCAGGAGGTCATTGTCGCTGGGGAGGGCCTTCAGGTTCCTTACGTTAGCGGCGGCTGCGTCGAATTGCTGGAACAGATGTACGGACCATTTAGATTACTTGAGTATTTTACTATAGATAATAGAAAATTTAGGGAAGACACTAGCTACCACAACACAGGGGGGGATCCTAGTGTGGGGCTAGTGGACACCATAGGTAATCGCTATTAGTTCATAAGAAATTAGTTTTTAATTTTTATGTTACCATGTACCATACCACCACATCTTTTCTTAAATATATAAATATTTCATTTCATATTTATTCATTTCACTTCATTATTTGTTACTATCTAAGGGTCATGGCACGAAGGGTAGGAGACATTTGCCTAGTGGGACGATATGGGCTGGTAATCATGATGATCAAGGGTCTAATACAGGATCGGAAAGTGTGGCGTGATCATAAGGAGAAATATACCCCTGCAATGGATGGATATAGGCTTAGATAGATAGATAGAAGGGCCTATTGGCTATCACGCACCAATGACTCACTATTAACCGTCAAAATTTAAATGTTCACAGTCATAGCAGTGCCAAACGTTAAAAGTACATTTTTTAAATTTCTCGATAATCCTCTAGCACGTTACGTGATAAATTTAAGAAACTTCTTTAGCTTTAGCTCTCTAACACTTTAAGAACATTTTAATTTTGTCGTCGTTTGGTTTGTGTTTGTTTTGCACCTCAGTGCACAGTGGTGGTACCTTAGGGTGTCCCGTCGATGTATGGGGAATTTTTTTTTGAAGCTACGCTAACGCAAAAGGTGTCGAAAGTTGCGAAATTAAACACATATTATGAATAATCTAAAAAATATGTATTTTTTGCCATCTTGAGGGCTCTACCTCGCTGGTACCAGGTACCTATTTAAGTTTTTAGTGTGGTTTAGATGTGATTTCTTTAGGCTTTTTTCTTTTCTTCACGACGAGAACGAGTGCATGTATTGATTGGTGCTGTCCAACACGTACGTCCTGAATTGTCTTAACTGACCCACAACCTGTCGCTCGTATGTCCGGTACAAATCTAGGAACTCAGTTGTTTATTAACTTCTTACCGATAAGTTTTGTTAGCATGTTATTAAACCGCGGACCGCGGGCAAAGTTCATTTGTAACCGCGGTATCTATTCAATCAATACACACCGGATGATACGAGCATGACACATACAAGGTCAAATGGTTATACACTGTCTTAATTATACAGGGTTACTGCGTTACCAGAGCGTCTAGTGGTAATCAGAGATCGTTTTGGCGGTATATTTTTATTTGCCCCCAGGTGCCCATTACCACTTTGTTATTGCCATGCTCGTGGGTGTCGAACTTTTAACATTGACGCTTCTTAAATCTATAGATCTTCTATAGATGCAAAAGGCCAGTGATGAAGATGACTGTTATCACTTCAAATCGCTTAAACTGCTGTGTAGATCGCCAACCTCTTCCTCAACCGTGGCAGCAATAGTGGAATTTATTTTTAAATGCCAAAGCGGTCAATCAATATGTGGCGAAAGTTTCGATTTGCAATCTAACGACGTTTTATTATCTCACTAAATTAATAATTAATAACAGTTCTTATAAGTAATTTAACGCTGACATATTATTACACTATTATTATGTAACACTAAATTTCTGGGATATTTTAGTCTTTATTTCATAAAACATGTAGAATGTTAAACAAGCGCTCTTTATACTGCTGTATTTTTTTTAATCGTCCCGGATTGCGACCACTTTCCTGCGCGTCCCGGCGCTACTCTGTGGTCTGTGACGTCAGCGTCACAGTACAAGAACCAGTAACCCTGTATATCCAGAGCCCAAATTATTGAGCGGCGCGTGATCGAACTGTGTACTACTAAATTATTACCCTTTAAGCGGCGGGTGGTCGACTGTGGGACACGCTACAATTCATTTACTTTTAATATGTTTAAATATTTATTAAGACTTGAAAACCAAAGCAGGTTGATGACCTTAATTGTTTTAAGAAAATTCACTTTTCAATTTAATTATTTAGAATGTAAAATGGAGATAATAGTGACTTTAGCATAAAATATAGTAAATTTCGGAGCTTGTATATTTTCAAGCTGAAAGTTTTTTAATTCACTTATAAAAGTAAAGATTTTTAGATTTTTATTTATTAAATCCTGTAAACTAAAAACCCTTAAAGCATAAAAATAATAAATTCTCTGTTTGTATTTTTTGTGCGGTGAACCATGATGCAATATCTATTCTATCTATCTCAATCTTATAACCCTATAGTAGAGATATAATATGGTCAGAGAACCTATTGACTATCGCCAAACGACAGCAGCAATGAACATTGAAGTTGTCATCAATCGTAGTGGGTGAGAATTAGCCAATAGGCCCTCAGAATGCAGGCGTAATTGCCCCGGTGAATACAAAAATTTTTTTGGGCAAAATTAGGTTTTAAAAATTACATTTTTAATATTGTGCTTTAGGTGTATCCTTGAATTCACCTCCACAACTTAAGTACTATAATTTCCAGCAGGGGTCAGTTGTTAGGTCATTATTTATTATAGACATGTAAATATACATAATCTTGCATGTTAAGGACAGTCCAATGTTAAACACACAATAAGTTATTGTTTTCTGCACATTATAATAGTGTTTAGAGACAACAATTGTATCTACTTATCTATAAAAAAAATTTAATAGTCACATTTGAAAAATCCTGCTTTATTAGCATCAATTTTCCGGGATAACTTTTTTGACCCTAGAGTCTGGAGTTAGACATATTATGAGTATTTCAGGGTTTAAACAGTAAGGGTTAAAATTCCATCTTTCCTAGGGATACAGACTAGGGGATCTTTCCAAGGGGGTAGTAGGGATGTTCCAAGACCATTTTACTAATATTATAAATGTGAAAGTTTGTAATAATATATGGATGTCTGGATGTATATTTGTTACTTTATTACACCTAAATGGGTGGACTGATTGAGCTGAAATTTGTTATAGTGATAGTTTAGACCCTGGAATAGCACATTTAGGCACATAGGTACAGTGGGTATAACCTGTAGGTGCAGCTAGTACATAATAAACCCACAATATAGTAAGCAAATTATTAAAAAGTAATTTTAATTTTTAAAACATTCCAAGGAACCAGTGCCAAACTTATAACAGTACTAAACACTTTCCAAATGATATGTGCATATTTTAATATTGATCGTGAATGTGATCTTTGTACTACGGACCTTGAATTTTTTTATGACAATGAGTGTTAGGACTAGCAAATCAGTAATCAGGTACATGATGGTAGATCAAGGATCTTAGAATACGTATCTGGAGTCTTATCGCTAAAAGTGATCTCTTCCAGACAACCGTGCAGGGAGAGGAGAATATTGCTATTCACACATTTGTGAATGGTAAGCATCTTGATTGCCTATATCAGACACAAGAGCTACCTACTGTTTTGAATGTCAAAATTCTGTGTGGAACTGCGTTGTGCCAGTCACCCTAATGGGCTTTAAACATCTATCCGCATCGAAGGAATCGAATTTGGAATTCTTTATATAAAATGTTGTGAAATCTTGCACTTGCCAGAGTCGAATTGTCTGAATCAGAAGATTTTCTGTACAAAAAATCTTTTAGGGCGGTCAATACGAATAGATGTGCAAGCACCATTAGATATTAGTTGGTGAAACTCTTATAGACACCTACCAAATATACACATTAATCTTACTTATAATAAACATGAAAGTTTGTAAGAATGTATGGATGTATGTTACTCTATCACACCTAAACGGGTGGACTGATTGAGCTGAAATTTGGTGTAGAGATAGCTCAGACTCTGGAATAACACATAGGCAGTACAGTGAGTTAAACCGCAGGGTGCAGCTAATGACTAATATTTCCTATTATATCATGACTTACAGTGAAAAGAATAAATTAAAATTGTATTCTTACGATTCAATTAGCATATAGATAGCAAATTATAGGTACCACTTTAGATAAAATGAAGAAAAATAATTATAACTCACCGACTGGAGAGACATGTTGATTTATTTATTTATTTGTACCTGTAAGAAAAATTATATGTTAGCATTATCACAGAAAGAACAGTACAAAGTAAATCACACAGAAACTTCATGCTTGAAATACCCAATTATGGCAAAGAAAAAGTTGAAATTGTAACTTGTATAAACAGTTATTATCTTCAACACATGAGTGAATATGACTGGCCACTTGAACATTAACCTCAATTAAGAAAAAATACTGTTTCAATTTAGATCATTACATTCTTTTAACAAGGAGGTTATCTTGCAGTGAGAACTATTTGGTAAAAGTTTAAAGGCAAAGGAATGTAAAAAACACGTCACTTACTGGGAGAAAGTAGAAGCGGGCGACCGACGCGATCTTGGTGAAGTAACTGACAGAGCCGGTAGCCGGTTAACTGAATTCGAGTTATCGGGCAAAAAGAATGACGTGTTACGACGCCGGCCGCCGCGACAAGTGCGGGGGAGGTACCACAATGATTTTATCAACGGCTTTTCTGTGAATCAGTGCTATATCTATTTACTATCCGCTTAGAGTTGTATCTAATTCTGAAAATCTAAGTGCAGGTGCTAATTGGGTACTCATAATTATTATAGGTTAGGTACTTACTTATACAATAAATAGTGTAGTTGGGAATTCCGATGGCTACTAATTAATCATTTGTCTCTAAAGACTTGATTTTCCTCAAATTTGAGCTTTTAATTTGTAAATTATGTAAAACTTTTTCCAGAGATTCAGGACAAATTTGAAATTGACAGTTATTCAAATCACGATAGATCATACGATAGATGACAACTGTTATAGATCATTCACAGTTATTTTACCTCTGACAGATGTCAAAATTATTTTCTTTATGTTGCATTATTGTCAAAATGTTGCCAGATCGTTACTTTTGTTACGTTTTACGTTACTTTTTCACCCTTTGAGTTACTTTTGTATTCGTGTTTATATGACTTTTACGATACTTTTCAAGGTCTTTATTTTAAATTGAACCTTATAATTAATGAATCTTTTTCCTTGTAATGGTATAGAAAATAATAGTTAATTTATTGATTTAGCAGAGACAAAAAAATAAGGCAATTTTGTATAACTTTATCTGGTTTAGAAAAGGATTTTTTTTGTTGATTAGCAATTTCTTATTTAAATAAACTGAAAAATTAGTAATTATCACCGAAATGTTAGAATATGTAAGCGTCTTTCTATTCAACTGTGTATATTGTGTAAAATTTTCAAAAATGCGTTATTTTTCTTGTTCAAACGTTACTTTTTGTACTTGATAAGGTTACTTGTACTCGTTGTTTTAATAATTATTATTATAATCCCAAGCTTTACCAATGCCCATAAACTCAATTTCCTTTGAAGAAAAAGAATTTATCTATAATAATATCGGATGGTTAACATAATATGAACAAGTGGTTACTGCGAACTATCAATATGATATAAAATATTAGGTAGGTTCGAAACAGGAAATTCATGTAAGTACACACATCACTGTAAAATAATACTTACAAGTGAATTAAATAAAAAAAATAAAAAACCCCCGCCCCCAACGCAAAACGTAATTTACCATTTTGAATGGCGGCCATCTTGGATTTTAAATTTTATACAGTGCCCTTTCATTTGATTTCCATTTTGAGGTGGTTGTGGAAGAAAAAAGTAATTCGCCATTTTGTAGTTGGTTAAAAATGGGGAAGTCAATACTCACCTGACATGGCAACATTATTTTCAGGCTAGCCAGTGTAAGGGCTAGAGGTAAAATAACTGTGAATAATCTATATAAACCTATTTGACAGCTGACATTGACAAAAAAATGCTTTTTTAAAAATCTTTATTTCAATATTTTGGCGGGCAATTATAAAATTACTGCATTACATTGACTTAAAGAACATAAATAATGACTTTGTACACAACTGGGAATCTGTTGCCCTGTACCCGGGCTCCGGGCTCCTAAAACGGTTAGGTACCTACCTATGTAAGTAATTTTGAGCAATTATAAATTAAGTAAATATAGGTAGAGCCATAGGCGGATCCAGGATTTGGTTCTGGGGGGGGCCAAGGTGCAGAAAGGCAAGAATATTATCATTTTTACTAAGAAAAAAGTGTGTTTAGGTCGCTCTGAATAGTTAGAAAGTTCAAATATCCCTAATAATAAGTGCGCGAGAAGCTACTGCGAGCGCCGAGAAAAAAATTATAGTCATTACTATGAAATAAGTGCAAAATTCGTAACTCTACAATGCTTCTGGGGGGGGCCTTGGCCCCCTGGCCCCCCCCCCCCTAAATCCGCCTATGGGTAGAGCCACAGTAGGTTCCTACTTCGGTAATAAGTTTGGCTCGTGACTCGTGACTCGTGACTCGTAACTATGCTCTTAATCTTATTAATATATAATTAGGTATGAAAAACAAACTAACAATACTACAGCTACTACAGCAGTAAAGAACACTTTTATTAACCACAGATCGGCCACAAGGCATATAAAGGCATTTGCCACTTAAAAAAAAAAATAAAAAAAATTAGGTATTATTATTATCGTTTTCATACATTACGGCTAGTGTGGTGCTATAACACACAGTAGTAATCATATGTTTCTAGCTGAGTACCTAATGTGGCTCTACTCTACGCTCTACCTTTAAAAATAAATACAGATGGATATTATGTTTCGGCTAAAGGCTAAAGTGCGGCTACACCTAGGTTTAGTCAGGTTTTAGATTTTTTAGCTTAATTTAGTCCTTGGTGTAGCCGACCGCAGTCGGTTAAAGTTAGTTGTAGAAGATTAATTTTAGGCCTTACGGCTCTCGCGTTTAAAACATGAGACAAGTTGTTATCAACATGTAACACATAGGCTAGAGTACAGCGGTAGGTACTCTAGCCTATGTGCTATTCCAGGGTCTAAGCTATCTCTATACCAAATTTCAGCTCAATCGGTCCACCTGTTTAGGCGTGAAGAAGTAAAGCCGCGTCTCCAGCTCCTTTTTTGGTCTGCACTCTCAACAAAAACACGTCAACACACAGCAAAATTCCCCTACACAAAAAAAAGAATAATGTCTATGCTTTAAGCTTCAACAAATGTTTTTGCTTTCCATCGGCTATGGAAAGCAAAAACATTTGTTGAAGGTTACCGCCGGGCTCAGCTAGTAAATAAATAAATGAATAAACAAAGCAAAAACATAATTTGTTGAAGCTGAAAGCATAGACATTATTTTTTTTTGTGTAGGGCAATTTTGCTGTGTGTTAACGTGTTTTTGTTGAGAGTGTAGACCAAAAAAGGAGCTGGAGACCCGGCTTAAGAAACATAAAAACTCACTCACAAACTTACGCATATTTTATAATCTAATATTGTGATTACCGACTATTTTAAGAGTTTCGTACCCAAAGGGTAAAACGGGCCCTATGTATTTCAGTTTCAGTCATGGCCCATGGCCATCCCGTTGTGCAGGGCTTTGGCCTAAGTCGTAACCTCTTTCCAAATATTATTTAAGTAAGCAGGTAGGTTTCCTCATTTTAATAATCATGCAGTTTTCAATTTAAAATATCATAAAAACAATGTCCTTACGATGCACTGGTCTTAGAGAACCAAAGAAAATAGAGAACCAGCCAACAGAAATCTTTGCTTTAAAATGAACAAATAAGTACCCTGCCTAATTGTTTTATAATGAAAGAGCCATTTAGATAAGATAATAATTTATTTCATCACAATATAAAATTTAACCGAAATTTTTAATTTAGACCTTACAACTAAGCGAATAGTTTAAAGTTAAGCGAATTTGGAGTGGAGTTGCTCAGCCATTTCGATGTACTGCTTCTTGGCGTCGTCCTGGGATATTCCCTTGCGGTTGCTCCAGGCGGTCCACTTGGCTGAGCCGACCAGGTCACCGGGCTTGGCTGGAAAAATAACAAAAAAATATTTTAATACCAAAAATAAAAACTGGGAGGAATTTTAACTGGACACGGGAAACTAGGAGGGGCTTTAGGAGTCTGGGAGCAATTTAAGGAGGGAATGCAGCTGGAAGGGATTTATCCCGCCTCCTAGGAGGATACTTATCGGGGTATAGAGTTTAACACAAAATAGTATAAACGAACCTCTCAACGAATTAATTAACAATCAAAACGACTCATCGCCTACAAGTCAAACTTCAACTGAAAGTTAAGTGTCGCGCAGCGGCCGGCGAAGCGAATAGAATCGAGTTGTTCTATGATATCTGTCTGTGTTCGGGCGGACTATGTATTTTAACCTTATATAAGGTGAAGCTGAACTATACGTTTATATATAGCTCTATGGTACGAGAATAAAACTTGAGAGGTGTCAAGGGACACCCGGATGGAACGAAGTTCGATTAATGAAAATATCTGGCTTGCTTTCTATAAGAGAGAGAGAGAGAGAGACAGACAGACAGAGAAACATGCGCACGCCGCACAGCTTACAATAGCTTACTATAGCAAAAAGTGTCGTGACAACTTTTCGTAAGAATTTTTCCGTCTAGCCCCCTTTACAACGCGCGATAAGGAACTTCGTTCCAAAACTTCGTTCCAATAACTAACATTAAAAAAAGCAAAGTTCTATAACGTACCAATGTTAACATCGCCAGAGGTGGCCTGTTTGTACAGGGAGTACAGGGCGAGGTTTTCGTTGTCGCTAGGCTTGGTCTTCCAGTTCCTCACCTTGTCGGCGACTTGTTTGAATTGCTGCGAAACAAAAGACGGTCAGGGGGTTATTCACTATTGAATTAATTACAGAGGAGCGGATGAAGTGCCACTTTCACAGCTGTCTTTTTGCTTAGATCATAGATCTTTTAAACTACTCAACGGGTTTTAATCCAGTTTGTTAGAAATAGATAGAGTGATTCAAGAGGAAGGTTTACGTCTTATGTGTAACACTTGCGAAGCTATGATATTATAGTATAAGTAAACTCTTTGTTTTTCCGAAATAAATAAATTAATTATAATTTAAAAACTTGCTTACCTCATCGAGAGACATGATTGGTTATTAGATGAGATCTGAAACAAAGAAATTGTTATTTTTATTTAAATTAGGAAAAAAAAGCTAGAAAAGCAGTAAGTATGGTACTCGTATATGTAAGGTACGCGGCCTCGTTTGTCTTTAGGGAACTAGTTTTTTTCACTTTTATCTAAATATAGGTAGGTATCATTAATGTGGTTTAAAGTTAATTTGTAAGTAAGTAGGTACGCCATCAGAAAATGAACTTTGTAACGACTCGGCAAGGTCAAGTTTACTTAAGTATCAAAGTAGCTATTTATAATACACTGACGCAAAAAACTACCATTAATATTAAAATGTTTTATTAGTAAAATAAATCATGTAAGTACCTATATATTTTGGAAGATTTAGGTATATTGTTAGTTTATGGACGTAACCCTAATAAACCCTATTTAACCTAATTAGTACAAGGGCATATTTATAGAGTCATGTTTATTTATTTATCACTCAAAGACGTTTGACTATATTTTAAAAATATTGTGTTAAATTTTATCGAAATCAGTCGAGCGGCAGGTATTTAGGTTTAATTTATTTTCTTAAGTACACCAACAGTCTATTAATAATTTAAAATATAGGTCCTCACTGATAAGACATTTTTTAAATTCATTTGTATATAAAAACAAATATAATAATCTAACTTAAAAGACTTACATGTTATGATAAAAATGGGTATGGACGCAATCCTTGGACTGTTTTTAGTGTTAAAAAATATAAAACGCTCCTTTATTTGTATGTATTTCAAGCTGTTATCTACACTTACGTTATCAAAATGACAACTCTATTAGGTACAGAAATCAGAAAACGTAAAAATAGGCGGGGAGATAATGTATGTTTGAATTACTATTCTATAAAAAGAACATTAAAAATCGACTCTACATACTTAGTACATTCGTACATAATACCCTGGTTCACCTTCTAAGATTCTCATGTACTGTAATAATTAAAAATACTTATACTATAAAATATAATATTATCTATATTTATTAAGAATAAGTGTATTAAAAAGTTACCTAAAGTTATGAACTATGTATATAATGTTTTAATTCGAACTTTACGATATGGGATAGATAAATTAGATTATTATTTATTTTAATAAAACGTTATCATCACACGCGCCGTTTTTATATCCACTATTGTAAAAAAATCTTCACTTTAATCATGTTGATAATATTATTAGGTTGTATTAGTTTATTTTATTACGTGCCAAGTATATACCTACCTAAATGTACCTAAGTTAGAACTAGTAAGTACCTAGTACCTGGAAGACTAAAAATATCTTCCAAATTAATTTTCAGAAACTCTATCATTATAACTTGTATTGAAGCTATTGAAACAAAAAATACAATTTGTTTTGTTAAACTTGTTAACTTAAACTTACTGTATTCTAGCTTAAGAGTATTCTATGGAAGAATATTAATAATATTAGATACTTTAATACTAATTTAAGTTAATTACACATAGATTTCTAATAAAAGCTCTTGTTTGGATTGTTCTGGTCCTTGAACTCAAAGACTTGTATTTCAGGGATCAGAGTTCCTCCGTAGACCAATAAATACAATTAAGCTAGATTGTACGAGTATGTGTGAAAATCTTGGGTTGAAAGCTCATAACACGTGACAGCTCACTCTCGTAATAAAATATTCCGTTATCTCCCCATCTCAGACATATTATGTGATTCATAGATCTCTATGATTCAGAATCTATTTTTCGATGCAATTTGCCGATAAAACATAATATCAGTTTTTTAACAATCACAATCAATCATAATAATGATTGTTATGCGATCTAACGACGCGACGCGACTTTTTTGCCGGCACTCCTTGAACACGAAAAGGAAAACTGATGCATTCTGTTCGTACGTGAAAGAGATTTCCAATATACAACAAGCGTCATATGAATCACTAAGATCTCTAACGATAGAGAAGAATGCGAGACGATTGGAAAGAAGGCGAGAGCTTACCTCCGTCGTACCTACCCACTACCCATTTCACTGTACAATTACGCAGCGACTGAATGTGCATTTACATCCCCGGGGTTTTGGTTGTAGTGGTTACATCCGCCGGTCTCTCCGAAGAGGAGTCCCATAACCACCCTGTGACTTGCGATTGCGCAGGGTGTGTTATGCATTTTCCCGGGAAAAAATAATAATAAGGGTGGATCTCCTAGGCAGTGGCAAGTACAACTGTTTACTAGTGTTTAACTGTTACAAAGTTAAGCTGATCAATCGTCTGTTTTGGCAGTTTTAATGGCGTGATAACACACATTTTATTTTCGCTTTTAAGGACTCCATTGCGTCTGTGTACTGTGTAGTGAATCATGCATTTATTGAGTTTGGAATAACAACTGCACGATAGTAGTAGGTAACTTAAACAAGTCATACTACACATATTAATACTTAGATACTTATATATATAAGTAGGTACTAGTAACTAGGATATATGCACGCGGCGTGCTTTACCCACGTGAAGAAAGAGAAAGAGTTCTTAGCGGATGTTATAAAACCTGTGTTTATAATTTTAACCCAATCCGTTCAGCGATTTAGGTTGCACATTGATATATCAGTCAGTTAATTTATTTATTTCATTTATTCACACATGTAACTTACAGATATACCAAAACATTACATGGCTAGGTTATGGGTTAGATGCGTTAACAATACGACTTTGAATGCACCCACCTTATCATTAAAAATATCCAGATCTGGATGTTGAGTTAGTAAGTCATTGCAGAGTCTTTTAAGGGCTTGTTCACGTGAACGCGCAGGCGCGGGCGCGAGCGCGGGCGCGGGCGCGAGCGCGGGCGCGGGCGCGAAATATCAAACATTATGGGCTTGTTCACGTGAACGCGCGGGCGCGGGCGCGAAATATCAAACATATGACGTGCTATGAAGGTGTTCACGTACAACGCACGTGCGGTGTGAGCAAAGTCTGTCGCGCCCGCGCCCGCGCCCGCGCCCGCGTGTTATAGCGTGAACAAGCACTAATTATGACTCTCGGAATAGGTGTATTATTTGCATGCACTGTACGGAGGTACAAATTAATCTAATAAACTTAATCAGTCACTCTTTCCTTTGTAGACCTAAGAAAAATGTATATTATCTATATGCACCTTTGAGTATACCTACTGATAAGTAGGTACCCATATTGTTTAAGTATCTGCGCCCAGCAGAAAATAAGTTTGTTTGTTTTCCAAGGTCTAACAAGTGAATTAAATTAAAAATTTAAAAAACCCCCAACGCAACGCTTTCAAAATATGTAATTCGCGGTTTTGTAGTGGCAGCCATCTTGGATTTTAAATTTGTTATAGTGCGTTGTATTCTACTAGTCAAGCCCTTTAATTTGATACCCATATTGAGGGGGTCGTGAAAGAAAAAAGTTATCCGCCATTTTGTAGCGGCGGCCATCTTGAACCGATTTCCACCAAACATGGCTAAGAACACTCTCGACTAACTCTACTTTCAAACAAAAAAACTAAATCAAATCCGTTCAGCCGTTCGGGAGCTACGATGCCACAGACAGACAGACAGACAGACACAGACACGTGAAACTTATAACACCCCGTCGTTTTTGCGTCGGGGGTTAAAAATACCATAATTCATAATAATGTACCTCTACATTCTACATAACAAATTTGAGTGTGAATTTTATTTTACTCATAATATATTTTTACCATAATATCTATAGCTACTCAACTAATCTAGGTATAATAATTCATGTAATATCTAATCACAAATGTTATTGATATTACATTTAGTAATTATCCGATACACTAAACATAAGTCTGAGCCGATATTAATGAAGGACATTCGTAAATGAAATAATTTAATTAGTGATGAAAATGGAAAACTAAACTTATCCACAAAATTGTGATACAAATCTATGTAGGTAGTAAGTAGTAAGTAAGTCACTGTAGGCTGGTAAGTATGTCGGTGCCAAAAATACTGACCGTGGTAACCAAAAGGTAGGTATAAATATTAATTAATCTAATGTAGGATATCCTACAGGAAAGAACACTTCTTGCACATTTTACGCGTATCTACCTTCCTATATCCTATAACGCGCAGTGTCAATTTCTCAAACAATACAAAACGTCCCAAGCATTTTTGAACAAGAATTTAACAAAGCACGCATACATGTGCACTAAGTGGGGCATGGAGGTAGGTAGTAATGGGATACAACACTAAAACAAATCAAAAACCTTCACCATTAAAAATCAAAACAAAATTCCTCTAAAACTTCATGCAACTATTACATTTAGGTGCAATATCTTTTAGTAACACTAATATCTAAATTTAGTTAAATAAGTACCTACTTAAAGCAACTTACCACCGAGTAGAGAAGCTAGGTTGAATTCGGGGAGAGCACTGAATATTTTCTTTGGCGATGTCTCGTTAAATTTCCGCTCGCGTGAGGCATTTTGGACACACCTCTAGGGTTGGTACCTTGACTGATAACTTACCCTATATCCTAACTAACTTATATAAAAACTTGAAAGTTTGTAAGAAAATATGGATGTCTGGATGTATGTTTGTTACTCTTTCACGCCTAAACGAGTGGACCGATGGAGCTGAGATTTGGTATAGAGATAAACCCTGGATTTACACATAGGCTACACAGTACAGCGGGTAAAACCGCTGGGCGCAGCTAGTTACTATATAAGGAAGTTTTACTAGTAGGCACCTGTATAATAGGTTAAGTATAGAAATGTTTAAGGGGTCGTAGCGTACTTACCAATCAATAGCATCTGCAAAAGATGCAACGCTGCGCTTCGCCCGAAGCGTCGTAGAACATTTATTTACACTTTTTCATTAAAAACTTTTTTCTGTAAGCGTTTGCAGTAAACTGCCCGAGACCGGGCACGAGCATTTTACTGCAAGCTTTCGAGTTTCAAGTCCGTTACTTCAAAATTTTAAACACATAATATATTTATCTTCGTAATTTGTACTTAATTCAAAATGTCGCTCCATGATGACTCCTGAATCCTGAAAGAAATAAAAAAAAAATATCTAGGTCATTACCTACTAAAGTTACCTATCTTATTATGAAATTTGGTTTAAAGATAAATATTAGACATTTAGGTATAATGAAGTGATTAATTTAAAATTAGTAGGTAGACACATGATTCAAAATGTCTACTAGTTACCTAAGTAGGTACAGAAGTTACCTATAAACGGATAGGTACAAATTCATTGATAACTAAAGGAGGATATCGAAGTCTTGTTCAAAGGAAGCCTTTTTAACCCCCGACGCAAAAACGACGGGGTGTTATAAGTTTGACGTGTCTGTCTGTCTGTCTGTGTGTGTGTGTGTGTGTGTGTGTGTGTGTGTGTATGTGTCTGTCTGTGGCATCGTAGCTCCCAAACGGATGAACGGATTTTGATTTTGTTTTTTTTGTTTGAAAGTAGAGTTAGTCGAGAGTGTTCTTAGCTATGTTTGGTGGAAATCGGTCCAAGATGGCCGCCGCTACAAAATGGCGGATTACTTTTTTCTTCTACGACCCCCTCAATATGGGTATCAAATGAAAGGGCTTAACGAGTAGATTACAGTCCACTATATAAAATTTAAAATCCAAGATGGCCGCCATACAAAAAATGGTGAAATACGTATTGCGTTGGGGGTTTTTTAAATTTTTAATTTAATTCACTTGTTCTAGCAGTGATAGACGCAGTGTTCTTATATGATACAAACAGAGTTTCTTACGGAGAAGATCCACACAAGACCATATAAAACACTTCAAAATATGAAAAATGATGTCATGTCTTGGACAACCCTGCAAAGAAGTAATAAACATAAAGATATGACATAATAAAAGTTCGAATCCTTATCGATACCATAATCCCACCGGTGATAGGGACTCTATACTCTATACCCATATAATCTATAGTACCTACTCGTAGAATAATGCATTTTTTAAAGTTGGTACCTAACGAACTCGACATTCGACTGTTACTGATCTCTGGCCATTACCTCTATCCAAAAGATGTAAGATGTACCTATGTATGTACTTAGATTGTAAATAAGTATTTTGGGCAAGTTTATTGGCAGATGGGTTCTCCGCATTGTAAAACCATATAAATGTTTTCTCATTACATGTATTGTTATCCTATATACTCATAAATTCTAAGAAGACATGGAGAGTACTCCTGGCTGAGTCTCATGTGGCATCACAGGGCAGGGTAGAAATGACGTCTCTTGAGCCGAAAGTCAACACTCAGTTTGGGTTTTGGTCGCTACCTACCCAAATTAAGTTTAGGTACATGTAGAAATATCTCAGATAATAAAACCACCGGATATGAGACCAACATAATACTTAAATATTTGACGACCTCTGGGGCGCGGTGGGCTAATACCCGCTTGCAATGCAGAAGGTTGCGGGTTCGATTCCCAAAAAAATAAATAAACATCGATTTGAACCCTTCTTTCGAAGTCGATTGATTCCTTTCAAACTTAGAACCCCATAATCTAAATTGGAAAGGAACAGCTTTGTAAAAAGTAACACCTACCTATCACGCAATCGTTATCTAGGGTGAGAGACCTAAAAATAAGCTATCAATTGCGCCAATTTTTATCATTTTTCAGCAAATCTTATCGTTTTAAAATAGGTCGCATTAAGTGCTTGCCACATAAGCACTGGGCAAACAGGGAATTTTCCTTGCACACCTTTTAGATTACTTATCTCGTGATATGGACATGAACCCATGTTTTTAGCTATATCTATGTGTTCAGATAAAGTTGTAAAAATGTAATTTGTTAGTGTGAGTCACATAGGTTCTTGACTTCTATGAAGTTAACGATACGTAAAGTTGAAGAATTTGTGAAATTTGAAATTACTGGGCTGAAGAGTCTTAATATCTTATTGTGGCGTTGGTGTAGTGCATCTAGAATTTTACATCATTTTAAAATTCTGGGCATCGCTATAATACTGATAATGGGCAGCGTTATATCTTACCATCAGGAGAGCGTCTTACTCGCCTTCTTAATTTAAAATTAAAAAAAAAACTGTATTGCAGAGGCCACCTAGTGAACTTACGCACCTTTGCCAGTTATTAATCGGCCAAGCAGTAGGTACCTAATGTATACTGTGCTCATAACTAACTGTACCTACCTATACTGTGCTCCGGACTGAAGGGAAATGCTATCAAAGAAATTACTGGCCATGTCGAGATTCGAGAATCAACTATGAATAATTATCTCAGGATGATCTTTGGTTGTGGGTCAATTAGGAATTCCACGGAGGTGGCATCGGCATCGCATTTGCTCATCTGCTGTTTCATAAAAAACCCTCACTGCTCACTATTATTCTTTGGCAATTTCTACCAATACCCAACCGAAGACAGTTTGGAGATTGAAATATCAGATTGGCCTGGAAAGATCAACACTGGGAAAAAGAATGCTGCGGAAATAAATCTATCTAATAGTTTACGTGGCCTATTTGGAGTTTTGGAGCTGCGGAAGAGTGCTTCAGCGTACCCGCAGCCCCAGCAATTTGCAGTTCCACAGGAACACCCCCAGGTTTTTAGAGGGTAGGGTATCCCCGCAGCGCACATTTTCGGCGGGCGTCAGGCGTCCCACACACCACATTGCGCCCGCCGGCGCTGGGTTCGTTATTTATTCGTGTACCTATTTATGTCATCTCTTCACACCTTATCCGATTATGCACAAATTTGGTAGAGTGCTTTTCACGAAAGGAGTCCGCCAAGTCCCTTAGACGTGGCCACAGATCAGAAGTCGTTTTAAAGTTAAAATATCTATAGATTTGATTCCTCATAATAGTCCTAGTTTTCTGAGTCTATTATTTTTATGTATTTTTTACGGCATTTATAATATGGGCCTCTGCAATGTGCTACATTGCTTTGTAGTCAGTGTATACTATTGCTATTGCCTGAAATAAATGAATTATTGTTATTATATCTCATATTTAATTAGGTACTTAAATAAATAATAAAAAAATACTATATACTAAAAATATATACATAGGTAGGTACTTAATTAAATATGTAGGTACTTAAACAAATAAAAATAATTCAGGACATGAAGTCATAAAATCATAAAAGTTTATTTAGATCCGCAAAAGTCCGCAGGAGTCTTTCGTGAAAAACACTCTACATAAGTGGACCTTAGACCCTACAATCGCTCGTTTAACCCTGAGAGTGACTCTAAAACGACAAATTAGGATACCTACCTAATTTACAGCAGGTAAAACCGCTAGGCACAAATATAGTATGTTCTTACCCAAGGGCGGATCCAGGATTTGGTTCTGGGGGGGCCAAGGTGCAGAAAGGCAATAATATTATAATTTTTACTACGAAAAAAGTGTGTTTAGCTCGCTCTGAACATTTAGAAAGTTCAAACATCCTTAATTATAAGTGCGCGAGGAACTTGCTGCGAGCGCCGAGAAGAAAATTATAATCTTGACCATGAAATATGTGCAAAATTCGTAACTCTACAATGCTGCTGGGGGGGGGGGGGCTTGGCCCCCTGGCCCCCCCCTTAAATCCGCCTATATTCTTACCCATAAGACATTATTAATGTTTTACAAATAAGTACCTATACACCCTCGCCTCAATTGATAATAGTTATCATAGCAATTACGATATGCTCCAGGATACCACACAATCATAATTTATCGATAAATCCACTAATTCTCGCTAAACTAATCACTATTAATTTTATCACTATTTTATTATATCCTAACAGCGCCATCTAGTTTCATTACGATGCAACCCTAAATAAAGAGTCCTTTGTCAAAATAAATCATAGAGAAAAAATATAGAGACCTTATTTTCACGAAAGAGGTCCCGCGGAATTTTGCAGAACTAAATTTATTATTTCGATAATTACTGGACTTCATATCCTAAATAATTTTTATTTGTTAGATAAATTAAACACATATTTAATTAAGAAATTAAATTATGGAAATTATGAGGCGTTAAAAAGTTATAAATATGTTAACTTTTAAAATTTGCGATAGTGGCGCCCCGCAAAAAGGACCCCTTTCGTGAAAAGCACTCTAGATATTCTTATTGTAGGTACATAGTATGTATTTTAAATATCTATAATTATTTTAGTGAGGCGCTCACACTGCGCAAACCACACCACCATAAAATACCTCTATATTATACTAGTAATAAGGACTCTAGGAAGAGTCCTTATTACTAAGGTAGTAAGATATTTCCAACTTGAAGGATATTACTAGTGACGGTCTTATCGCTTGAAGCGAAGGACAAAAATAATAATTGTTATTAGGAGCTCATAGAATAATAGAAAAATAAAAGAATATACTTTCTACTACAAAGTATAAGTACCTACAAATTTATCTCATAATCAAGGCCGCCTTATCTATTTGACATTGAACTGATATCCCTGGGAGATATCTAAAACTACCTAGGTACATTGTACATGTAATAATCAATGTGACTTGCAACAAAAAAACATCTCGTTAGCCCACCCATTTGCCTGCAGTTTATCATAGGGTATCATCATAGGATCTGTGGGTGGCATAACTACAGTGGCAGCTAAGACTGGCGTGGTTCTATCTTCCTTCAATAACAATATTTTAATGAGGGATCGTTCGCTGCCTTGTCCGGTCACCGGACGGAAGAGGACGTCGGGGTTAATGTCCTCGAAGACTTCTTCTATTTTTGTGGGGAAGTGGAGTTTGCTGTGTGGGGAAAGCAGTGGAACCTGGAAATTGGGAATATTTCTATATTATTAATCTTTTGGAAATTGGAATCTTACTAATGTTATAAACGTGAAAGTTTGTAAGAATGTATGGATGTATGTTTGTTACTCTTTCAAGCCTGAACGGGTGGACCGATTGAGCTGAAATTTGGTAGAGATAGCTTAGACCCTTATTTTTTTTATTTTTTTTTAACCCAGGAAAAATGCGTTACGCATCATCACCCCACGCCGGGGGGCGCGGGGCGGTATGTGGGACTCCCCCGCCAAAGATGGGAGCGGCGGGGATACCCACTAAAAAACCTGGGGGTGTCCTGCGGGACGCCATAATGCCGGGGCAACGGGTACGCCGAAGCATTCATCCGCGGCCCCGACGGAGATAGCTTAGACCCTGGAATAACACATAGGCTACATAAGTACTGCGGGTAAAACCGCTGGGCACAGCTAGTAATCAATAATGTTATCGTTATGACAACTATTTGTTGATACGAAACAGAAAAGTAGATCATAAAAAATAACCAAAGGTGTATTTAGATTCATCTTTATAAATAAACGGCATAAACTCACTTGTATTTACTTCGGCTTCGTGCCGACCGTTTCGATCCTGTACGAGGATCTTCTTCAGGGGAATAGCCCCCCTGAAGAAGATACAAGTGAGCCGAAGTATTTAAGTGAGTTTATGCCATTTATTTACAAAGATGAACCAAAGGTGTACCAATTATTTAAGGTTTTCAGGTCTTCTAAGTATAGAGTCTCATCATCAGCCTAAATGTATTCTATATTTCTTCTCCAACCATCCCCAGTAATCTTCTCTTTAATCATCCCAGTTATCTTTACAAACTACGTTACGTTAGACGAAATTGTCAATGCAATGGTATTTTTTTTTATGTTAGCTGTTAGAGTCAGACAAGCATACAGCCCTTCTGATTGTTAGCGGTTACTGTCGCCGTGATAAAAATTATAATCTTGATCATGAAATATGTGCAAAATTCGAACCTCTACAATGCTTCTGGGGGCCTTGGCCCCCTGCCCCCCCCCCCCCCCCCCCTAATCCGCCTATGTCTATTACAATACACCTTTTACATAAAATCCGTTATTTTAATCTTACTAATATTATAAACGTGAAAGTTTGTAAAAATGGATGTCTGGATGTTTGTTACTCTTTCACGCCTAAAAGGGTGGACCGATAGAGCTGAAATTTTGTATAGATATAGCTTAGACCCTGGAATAACACATAGGCTACATAAGTACTGCGGGCAAAACAGCTGAGCGGGCAGCTGCGGGCAGAGCAGCTAGCTTTAATATAAATAGATACAAAATGTCTCACCTTAATGTAAGGGTTGCTAACTTTATAGTTAGCAGTATGAACGTGGAATAGTATAGCCAGAGATATGACGGCCTTGTCTGAGGACGTGTTCTCTATTATGAGGGTCACGCGGAACACTGGACCCAGACCTTCCACCTGGTGAAAATAAACCATCAAATAAAAAAAATGCTAAACATAAACAAACTTTTTAATATAAGTAATATTTATTACTTGTGAGATACAATACAATACAAATTTTCTTTATTGTGAACAGAAAAATAATTTTACAATAAATGACTTAAAATTAATAAATAAAACTATGAAACATCTTTACAGAACTATATGTAGGTATAACATTTGGTCTACAATGGGCGGCCTTATCGCTACATATACATTGTGATGGCCAAGTCAATATTTTATTTAAGAGCGTATATATCGAGTGAAGCTCTCTCGCTCGCACTAAATGACAAATTTTGACATACATATAAATTCATAGAATTAATTTATTGTAAATTCTTCAAAATCAGCCCTACATATTACACATTTTAAAAGTGTTTTCAGTTTGATATATAAAAAAATGGCATGGGGAGAAATATTTAAAAAAATAGATAGAGTGGTTCAAGAGGAAGGTTTACATGCATAATATAGTAGAGAATAAGCGATAATTTTTCATTAGGCGCTACGAAGTGCGCGCGGGTTTACTATTATACTCTTTAGTTTTTTTTTATGTGATGAAGTAGAAGACGAGCAAGACGCTCTCCTGATGTTAAGAGATAAAGCTGCCCATAATCAGTACAGTGTTACCTAGGATTTCACAATTATGTGAATTCTAGCAGCACTTCACCAACGCTTCTTACTCAAGAGTCATAAGATGTTAAGACTCTTTAGCCCAGTAATTTCACTAGCTACAGTGCCCTCCTACCGGAGCGCAGTAATGTTTGCACATCACTGCTCAAGCGGTAGAATAACTGGCACTGTTGGGGTACCCACCTAGACGACCTCCTTCAAAGGAAGTTTACCCCCGGTAAACCCCCCCCGGTAGTATTATTTTAGTGAGCATACCTCAGCGGTAAGTTTGATAGACTCCAAGGGCCCAGCCGCGACAGAGTTGTCAGATTTCACGTGAGCCGCTAACAAAGTCTTGGCGGCGGTCAGACGAAGCCTGTTCACTTCGTATAGGAACATTTCGTGCATCGCTGAAATATTATTGAAAAATTAAAATAAACAAGTGTATTTAATAAAAATAATTGTTAAATCATGTCCTAAAAACGTTTTAAATCATTTGAAAACTACTGAATCATTTTTGATTAAACTAACACTCATGTTAATTTTATTTTTACTCTTTTTAAATTTTAAATAGGTATTTCAAGTTTAGAATGGAATAATACTTTATTGCATACCAAATAATTACAAATTTTAAAAATACAATAATTAGTTATAAATATTAAAAAATATTCGATGTACCTACGTTTTTTTTTTCTTGCAAATTAACTTAAAAAAAGGCTAAGATATAGCGCTTATAAGATTCTGTGTTGGGACGTGTGACGTCACGCCACTAAACAATGTACTAGATTTAGTGGTGTGACGTCACAATTTAGCAACTTTTGCGTTGTATCTCCCACGTTTTTCATCAGATTTACAAATAAAAAAGTACGTGTCCAATATTTTTCAATAATCTACATTATGGTAAAAAAAACTTTCATGTTTGTAAAATTTACTTCATATGTGTTATGTGATACCAATAAAGAGTTTCTTATCTTTTCTTACATAGGTACATACACAAGTCATTAGTTAGGTATATATAAATAGATACCTTGTGCATTATCCCTCTCTCTAACTGATTGTTCGACGAACAGCTTGGATTTCTTCGGTATGAGCCAGGGTTTGTGGCCAAACGTGTTGTTGAACGAATCCACGCCCGCGCTGTGCGAACTGAACTCTGCCGTGCGTTTGAGGATCTTAAGAGATAAGTTACCACCTGGAAAATAGGTTTTATATAAAGTAAAGTTGTATGTAATTGTAACACTAATATTGCTTCAACTTTCAATATTATGACTAACGCTAATATTGTTTACCTACTTTAATTTCTGAAGTTTAGTATTCCACATTTTATTCAGTAATTTTTGCCACATATAATGTACAGTCCAAATCAATCTTTAGTAATAACCTCTATCAGACTTGGTAATCACTCTGAGGCTCAAGATACAAGCCTTAATTGAGCTTAGTTTGAGTCACACGGAAAATAATTACACTGGTTAGCATTAAGGACACCTCACTGTATGTTATACTTGCCTATATGATAAGCAAAGTTGTGTTGTTCTGTTCTTTTTTGGCAATAAATTCTATTCTATTATACCATATCTATTATGACACTTTGAGACTTCCAAACCAATATACCAAATTTCAGATAATAATAATTGGGGTTGATACTCCAACAAAAACAGGTTACTCTACTTTCACTGTCAGAGTCAAATCACAATTTATAGGTTGTGTGGCTAACCTATATGTTGCAGTTTCAGGTCACCGAGATTACTATTACAAGGCCTGCAACATCACCTGACGACTGCTTACTAAGTCGAATAATATACTAGAAAATGTTTGTACTATACTTACTCCCAGTTACAATGATCATCACGTGTTCTTCTTGACCCAACTGACCGAATTTCAGCACTGAAACTACATCTGAAAATAAAACAAAACATTAAAAATTAATTCAAACAAAACGTATGCACGTAAGAGCATATGTACACAAGCACACAATCACTCAAGTTTTCCTGTATAGTAAAATATACAGGAAAACTTGAGTGATTGTGTGACTGACTATCATACTATCATCTATCAAACACATGACAAATCGCTGAGCGTATTAAGTCGAAATTCGACATTGAAATAGTTACTGTGCCGTAGATATCGGCTTAGAAAGGAGTAAAGAACGATTTTGCGGATTACATAACACATCTTTAACGAGCGTCACCGCTGTCAGCGTCACACACAGGTGTAACACTTGCAGCGACGACATCGTCACCGGACGGTGCTCTAGTGTGATACATTACACACCTCTAACAAACACAGCGTCGGCCTGCACCTTGCCGGAGTACAGGTGTAGGTGTCCGGAGGCGAGCGTCACCGCTGTCAGCGTCACACACAGGTGTAACACTTGCAGCGACGACATCGTCACCGGACGGTGCTCTAGTGTGATACATTACACACCTCTAACAAACACAGCGTCGGCCTGCACCTTGCCGGAGTACAGGTGTAGGTGTCCGGAGGCGAGCGTCACCGCTGTCAGCGTCACACACAGGTGTAACACTTGCAGCGTCGACATCGTCACCGGACGGTGCTCTAGTGTGATACATTACACACCTCTAACAAACACAGCGTCGGCCTGCACCTTGCCGGAGTACAGGTGTAGGTGTCCCGAGGCAAGCGTCACCGCTGTCAGCGTCACACACAGGTGTAACACTTGCAGCGTCGACATCGTCACCGGACGGTGCTCTAGTGTGATACACCATTGCTTTTTGCCCTGCAATAAAAAATGTTATTATTTTATGATTATGACAACAAGTGACAATACGAGCAAAACCCGTTTTTTTTTGTTCACGCCGAGAAAAAAGGCATTACACATACGACGATTGCGAGGGTTATGTGGGACTCCCGTGCAGGACAGCTGCACGGTATACCCACTAAAAGAACTCGGCACTCCCGCATTGTCTTAGTGACAGGGAGGACTGGGAATCGGCAGCGCCTTAGGCATCCAGTGAGCAAATCACCTATGTATGTAATGTTAAGCATTATGGTTGCCCATATCAGACACAGTGCCACTTGTGTTTTAAAATTCAAAATTCTGCACAGCACTGCACTTCGTTTTACTTTGAGATTTTTTCTGAGGAAGTTGTTAAATCTCGTTATGCCCAGCAATTTTTTTATGTCAAGAAGTAAGAAGACGTGTAAGACGCTGTCCTGATGGTAAGAGATAACGCTGGTTATAATCAGTACAGTACCACCCAGGATTTCGCAAATATGTTGCATTCTGGGCACACAGCAACAATGTTTCGTACTCTAGAGTCATATTATGATGTTAAGAGTCTTCAGCCCAGTAATTTCACTAGCTG
The DNA here is from genome assembly GCA_947507615.1 of Hemithea aestivaria. Classification (NCBI taxonomy): domain Eukaryota; kingdom Metazoa; phylum Arthropoda; class Insecta; order Lepidoptera; family Geometridae; genus Hemithea; species Hemithea aestivaria. Next base: position 16,530,390 of record OX382331.1, read on the forward strand.
GCAATTCGGTTTGTTACATTGCTCTTCAGTCTGGCACATTATGCTTTTTTTTTTTTTTTTTTTTGTTAGCGCCGGGAAAAAATGCGTTACGCATACCCTTCCATCGGGGGTATGGGAGGGTTATGTGGGACTCCCCGTGCAGGGCAGCTGCACGGGTATACCCACTAAAACAACCCGGCGGCACTCCCGCATCGTCTTTGGGACGGAGGCCTGGGAATCGGCAGAGCCTTGCATCCAGTCCTCCGTCGACTGGCACATTATGCTTGGCGTATAACTGCCAAAGGTGTGGTACTTTTCCAAGCGGCCTTTGCAATAATGGAGGCATACGACTACAGACTATGTATGGATCGGAGTGCTGCGCTACGAAAGTTGCGGATGAAAGGAGAGTGCATGCAGCGGAGATGAGAATGTTGAAGTGGATGTGTGGAGTGACAAGAATGGACAAAATCAGATATGAGTATGTGAGGGGAAGCCTGAAAGTTGCACCAGTGACAGAAAAATTAAAGAGTGGAAGATTGTCCTGGTATGGACATATTATGCGGAGGGATGAAAATCATGTTACCAAAAAGTCCATGAATATGGTGATAGGTGGTAATCCGGGAAGGGGGCGCCCGAAAAAGGTTTGGATGAACTGTGTGAAAGAGGATATGCGTGCTAGGGGAGTGGATGCAGATATGACGGATGATAGATCAGAATGGAGGAGAAAAACGTGTTGTGCCGACCCTACCTAGTGTGGGATAAGGGCAGGAAGATGATAAAGACTACAGACTAAATATTTTATAATAAAATAAAAAGCTTTTTATTTCTCAAACTTAAAAAACATTCAGTTTCTATATTTTAGTAGTTTTAATTTATATAGTAGGTAATAGTTATTTGTTGAGAACCCCTCTAAATGTTTTATGATTTCAAAATGCCTTACCTTTTTGCTATAGCAAGCCAGTGTGTTGTCAGTGCAGATGACCATGATATTATCATCTGCAGGCGTTACTTCCATAGCTATAATGTGGTCTTCCGTGTTGAATAGAATTCTACCTTCGGACCAGCCTCTTTTCAGTATGCACACTGATTTTTCTCTGCAATTATAAAATTTATTTTTATTCTAATTGTAACATGTCTACAATCTTAATTTTTATGTGTTAATTCTTGAAAAGAGAACAGAAAGATAATGTAAAAACAAATCTGTTAAAATATATGTATAAACTACCCTTATGAACATTTGTGAGGATTTCTGGAATTTCTGTAATTAAAAACTAAAGACTTCCTTTCCTTATAATTCAGATTTTCTTTCATAGCAAAATAATTATAGTTAAGTATAGTAATAAAGACTTTTATACAAATTGTAAAAGTGTAATTATATTATCATCAACAAGTATGATTAAATTAATTAATAAGCCAAGTTTATTGCTTGAAGCTTAGTGTGCTATTCTACTCGTATATTAATAAAATGTGCTATAGGTGCTGTAAAACATGTTATAGCACACCTTGTGGCTACAGTGATTCTGTAGTCTACGGTGAACAATCCACTTGATACCATTTGAAATGGGGTTTTCTTTACTGAGCATAGCTTTGCCTGCGTTATAACATAATGATTTCATTAGATAATATAACTAGAAGAAACTTTGTGTACATCTAAGTCTAGACCTAAATAAAAATCCTAATAAATACAATAGTATTAAACTAGCTTGGCCTTCCTCCGGCTACCATTCTGGCCTCACTGAGCTAGAGGGGTTATCCATAAATTACGTCACACGAATTTCATGACTTTTTGTCCCTCCCCCAGAGGGAGCGAAGGATGTGACCAGCTGTGACAAGGACCCCCGTCCTTGTCACAGCTGGTCACATTTGTAAGACTCCCTAGGGTGACGTCACATATTTTTTAAATTTACATTTAGGAATTATTGAATGAAAACAGTGGTTCCGAAATCATTTTTATTTCGGAACCGCTGTTTTTATTCAGTACCTAATAGTTTAAAGTTCGTGTTTTAACACTTTGATTATAATAGAGTTTGAAATATGATGTCACGAAATTTAGAACCCCTCCCACCCCGTTGTCACACAATGTCACACTTCGTCAACCCCCTCCCTCCCCATTAGCGAGTGACGTAATTTATGGATAACCCCAGATTATCTGTTAACAAAGAGGAAAAGAAGAGAATAATAACAAACCAATCATTTTCATCTTAGCATTAAAACTCAACTTAAAAAAGCTTTAAAATTCATTTAATAGCAACTTTTCTGTACTTGTTAGAATATGAGTTATGTTATTAAATAAATTGCTATTTATAGCAAAATTAAAGAATATTCCTCATATCCCCTTGAATTTTAATTTCTACTTCTGAAGCCAATATTTATAGTCCTATAAATATTAATTCTGTAATCATATTTTTCATATATTGTACTTAATTTTGTGTCAAAAACCAAGGATAATTAATAATTATAATTTACCTGTACCATATCCGTAAATGCTTGAGGCTCAAGAATGATCACGGTCCCATCTTCCGTACCAACGACCAAACAACACACAGCATATTTGTCACTGGAGCTTATCTTGATAGTAGTAACACATGCTATCTCCGTAGCCCTCTTCGCAGGTATTTCTGGCTCGTGGTCTAGGTAATCTAACTGCTGGTCTAGAGACATGGAGAGGAAACTACGGGTTTGTACGCTGAGTAGTCGTTGGGGTATTGAGTTGAGACCTTCGGTGATTGTTGGTAACGCTTCTGGGTTTTGATTGAGGGGGTCTAAGAGCTGGAATGAAAATATTGAGATATTAAAACACAATTTTTTTAAATACCTACCTACCATGAATGGTTTGTTAAGTGACAAAATTATCTACACTACATTATTTCAGAAGACATTGCTATTAACAGTTTGTTTTAAATAGTAACACTTAATTAAATTTAAAGTTTGATTGATATTATAAATTTTTCATATTGTAAGTGTGGTGTTAAATAAAAATAAGAGTTATCCATTTTAAAAATATAGCAAAGGCACCTAGTATTTATTTATACATGAGCTATGGTCAGATGGTTAACCACTTAAAAGTAGCCAGTGTTATTCGAGGATCTAAGCTTCCTCTTTACTACCAAAGGACAAACATTTCCATATTCAAACAATTGCAATAATTAATATAAGTAGGATTCGTAATAGCAGTTCAAACTCACCTGTTTCCATCCCTCAATCTCCTCGGTAGTTGGCTCAAACCTCGGCAAGTAATACTTATAGAATAACTTCATATTCCTATACATATACACACAAGTGTTGAAGGCCACTGCTATGATTGGCACAGGTCGGGGTAGGACCTCTTTTGTGTACAGATTCACTACCCCCAGCGGGTAATCAGGCAGTGGTATCTCTGAAATCTCTTTAGCACCTTGGAAGATCTGAAATGTGAAATATAAAATACTATTATAGCTTATGCTCATCATCATCATCATCATCTCAGCCATTGGACGTCCACTGCTGAACATAGGCCTCCCCTTTGGACTTCCATATGTACCGGTTGGAAGCGACTTGCATCCAGCGTCTTCCGGCGACCTTTATAAGGTAGTCTGTCCACCTTGTGGGTGGACGTCCTACGCTTCGTTTGCTAGTCCGTGGTCTCCACTCGAGCACTTTTCGACCCCATCGGCCATCCGCTCTGTGCGCTATGTGGCCTGCCCATTGCCACTTCAGCTTGCTAATCCGCCGGGCTATGTTGGTAGCTTATGCTCACGGCTTTGCAAATCCTTTCTTAGTGATGGTCTACGTCATAAAACCTATCTGTTACAAATTTAAACCCAATCCAGTGGTTTAGGCTGTGCGTTAATAGATCAGTCAATCAGTCACTCTTTCCTTTTATATATTTAGATTTAAGATTTATATTCAGCATATTCTATCCCATCGCTGTGCAAAGGACTCCCCTGAATTCTTCCATTTATTTCGATGAAGTAATGTAAAGTTTATTTGCATTTTGTACTTTAGTTCAATTTAACACTGTGTCTTGCTAGCCCTCCTAATATAATATGATCAAGGCGTCGCACCATCGCTTTTGGGACCGTCAATTTTCAGATGCCCATTCTAAAATACGTAAGTATCTACTACTATAGAAATAAATAATATTATGTGGGTGGACTTAAGTTTTTTTTTTTTTAAGTGATATGTAATATCATATCAAATCTTTGACACTAAGCCAGAAAAACAGCAGAATTTATATTTTATACACTTTTTACCCGCAACTTGGGACCTTCTTCCCCTCTTCCAAGATCGCCAACAAGCAGTTTAACCTCATTATCATTGTTGATGTCGACGAGAGCTATGTTCGACGGTAGCGTGTTGAGATCCACTTCATCCGTACCCACTTCCACGTCCAGCCAACGACTCATGTTGGTTTTCATAGTGATATTGACAAAAAGATAATATTATACGACTAAAGTAAGTGCATCCTTATTCGTGTTGAGTGCCCAGTTGCAGCAGCCGAGGCCGTCCTTGCTAGGGGTCGGCTTCTCATTGGTTTTAGCTCGAGTGTGGTCCGGGCACTTGGTGAGCAGCCTCTGCGCTGCTACAAGTGCTTCGCCATCGGACACACTCGGGCGCTCTGTCCGTCCAGCGTCGATAGAACAAATTGTTGTTATCGCTGCGGCCAGGAGGGGCACAAGTCCGCTTCCTGTAAGGCGCCAACTCCGCGCTGCGCCGTGTGCGCCGCCAGTGGTCGTCCGGCGGGTCACATAATGAAGGGGAGGAACTGCAATCCTCCCCCCAAGAAGGGTAAAATGCAGGTGCCGACCCGGCCAGCCGATTCTTCCGCTGTTCCCACTCCGGGAACCCCAGCGGCCGCAGAGGAGAATACGATGTCCGAATAATGGATAAAATCGCACATCGTATTCTCCAGGCGAATATAAACCACTGCAGATCGGCCCAGGACTTGCTTATGCAGTCCATGGCCGAGTGGGCAGTGGATGTGGCGGTGGTTGCCGAGCCGTACGCCGTGTACGGCCAGTGGCTGGGAGATGATAGCGACGTGGTGGCGCTACTGGCACGGCCCTCTTCTCCCCCTCTCTCGCTTTTAGAGAGAGGCATAGGTTACGTGGCTGCTACATGGGGAAAGATAGCCATCATAGGCGTGTATTTCTCCCCAAGCCGCCCCTATAACGAATTTGAGGACCTCCTTGAGGTCCTTTCTGCGGCGATTCAAAGAGCGGCGCCGCGGCAGGTCCTTATCTGCGGGGACTTTAATGCCAGATCGGAGGCCTGGGACAACACGGCTGTCACCAGCTACCCCCGGGGCCGTGCCCTCCATATGTGGATGGCGTCGGCCGGAGTCTGTCTTCTTAACAGAGGATCGGTTCAGACGTGTGTACGGCAGCGGGGAGGGTCCGTGGTGGACGTGTCGTTTGCCACCCCTGCGCTGGCTGCCCGCGTGGAGAACTGGCGGGTGGAGATGGTGGAGACCATGTCGGATCACCGTTACATACGGTTCGACATCTCCACCCGGGGCCCCCGGGGGACAGTTCCCTCAGGCAAATCCCCCTTTTCGCGGTGGGCCCTCTCCCGTCTGGACCGAGAGTTGGCTGAGGAGACGGCTTTCCTCCAGGACTGGTTGACGCCCCCTGGTGAGGGCCTAGATGTGGACGCTGCGGCGGTGCAGCTTCGGAGGTCCCTGACCGAGGTGTGCAATTCCAGCATGCCTCGGTCCCGCCGTCCGCCGCCCCGTCACGCCATTTACTGGTGGTCGGCGGAACTGGCGGAGCTCCGGTCGGCCTGCGTGGCAAGCAGGAGAGACTACACGCGGAGTCGACGGCTCAGACCGCGGGTCCTGGCTGAGGAGGACCGCCTTTACAACCTTTATGTGAAAGCTAAGGAGGATCTGAAGACGGCCATCTCGACTGCGATTACCGCGGCGAGAACCGAAATGCTGGAGGGTCTTAACAAGGACCCTTATGGGACACCATATAAAGCGGCGCGGAACAAGCTCCGCCGTTTTGGTCCCCCACCCGCTGAGACCCTTGAGCCATCTGTGTTGGATGGGGTGGTTCGGTCCCTGTTCCCTCCACGGGCCGACTTCATCCCCCCGGCAATGTCCTTCTCGCAGGAGATGGTCACACTGGAGGAAGAGATCCCTCCAGTCTCGTCAGCGGAATTTGGCGTAGCGAAGCTTCGTCTCCGCGCCAAAAAGACGGCTCCCGGGCCGGACGGCGTCCCGGCGCGTGTGCTGGTCATTGCCATCTCACAGATGGAGGATAAGTTTCGGGACCTATTCAGTGCGTGCTTCACTGCTGGTAGGTTCCCGAAACTATGGAAGGAGGGACAACTCTGCCTCCTCCGGAAAGAAGGGCGACCGACAGATTCCCCCTCGGCATACCGGCCCATCGTTTTGTTAGATGAGGTCGGTAAGCTTTTCGAGAGGGTTATCGCCGGTCGTTTGAACCACCACCTTTGTGAGGTAGGTCCGGACCTCTCCGATGCCCAATTTGGTTTTCGGAGGGGCCGCTCCACCATAGATGCCCTGGCCCGACTCAAAGGCCAGGTGAAAGAGGCCATGGACGCAGGGGACGGAGTGCTGGCTGTGTCATTTGACATTGCCAATGCCTTTAACTCCGTCCCCCACTCAACAATTCTGGAGGCCCTCCGGTTTCACGGAGTGCCTCCATACATGCGGCGGCTGCTGGCCAGCTACCTTGAGGGCCGCGAAGTTCTTCTCGCAGATAGGACGGGGCGCATACTCCGTTACAGTTCGGAGACCGGTGTTCCACAGGGGTCGGTTCTTGGTCCACTCCTGTGGAATATCGGTTTTGACTGGCTCCTGCGGGGAACCCTCCTCCGGGGAACTAGTGTCATCTGCTACGCGGATGACACCCTTCTCACTGCCCGGGGGAGGCACTTTGGTGAGGCAGCAAGGTTGGCCTCTGCGGGCGGATCCTTAGTTGCAGAAAGGATCCGTCGCCTCGGACTGAAGGTGGCACTGCATAAGACCGAGGCCGTATATTTTAGCGGTCCATGGCAGTTCGTCCGTTCTAACGCCCACATTGTGGTTAAGGGCGTTAGGATAGACGTGAAGGACCAAATTAAATATTTGGGTCTGGTCATAGATAGCCGGTGGAGTTTTCGGCCACATATGGAGGGCCTGGCGAAGCGCCTGGTAAAAGCGGCGGGCGCACTCTCACGCCTCCTCCCAAATATAGGAGGGCCTAAGGCGCGATGCCGGCGTTTGTACGCCGGCATTATTAAAAGTATGGCCCTATACGGGGCACCCATCTGGGCGGATACTCTCGGGAGACGAGAGAACGCTGTCGCTATCCGCAGGCCCCAAAGGGCCATTGCACAGCGGATGGTGAGAGCGTACCGCACGACAAGCTTTACGGCGGCGTGCGCCCTGGCTGGCACCCCGCCCTGGGAACTAGAGGCGACGGTGCACGCCAGGGTGTACAAATGGACTGCGGAGCGCAGGGCACTCGGGGAGAGCCCTGCGCAGGAAGAACGGGAGGCCGTTCGACGCGACGCGGGTGAGGCCGTCATCCGCCGCTGGACGGAGAGTCTCGTCAACGCCAAATTTGGCCGCTGGACGCTAGACGCGCTCGTGCCAGTCCTGGAGGGATGGCTCGAGCGGCCGCACGGCTTTCTCTCCTTCCGTCTGGTGCAGATCCTGACCGGGCACGGTAGCTTCGGGACGTTCCTGCATCGGATCGGGGTGAGGGAGTCCCCGTCGTGTCTCGGTTGTGGTGCGACAGCGGACTCGGCCCAACACACCCTTGAGGTGTGCCCAGAATGGGTTGTTGCCCGCCGGAGCCTGACGTCAGTGGTCGGGCCGGACCTCTCGCTCCCCAGTGTGCTTTCATCTATGCTGGGAAGCGAGGAGGCTTGGGCAGCTGTTGCCTCCTTCTGCGAGAACGTGATGACGCGGAAGGAGGCTGCGGAGCGACTGAGACAGCACGGCCCTCTCGCCACGATGTCTCAGGCGACCCGCAACTCAAATCGAGGTAGGGCAAGGCGACTCTATATGAGTCTACGCCAGCCCCCCGGTGGTGAATAGCGGATGACAGGCGCGGGGGCGCCTTCATCCGCATTGCACATTCACCTCCACCGTCGGAGGGAACGTCCGAGCACTCGGGACCGTTCCCGGGCCCCTCCCTGTTGAGAGGGGCGTGTAGGGCCCGCCTTTGTGAAGGCGGGCAGTCGTCGACGGAGGACTGGATGCAAGGCTCTGCCGATTCCCAGGCCTCCGTCCCAAAGACGATGCGGGAGTGCCGCCGGGTTGTTTTAGTGGGTATACCCGTGCAGCTGCCCTGCACGGGGAGTCCCACATAACCCTCCCATACCCCCGATGGAAGGGTATGCGTAACGCATTTTTTCCCGGCGTTAACAAAAAAAAAAAGTGCATCCTTAGTGCTATAACAACATTTAACGGGCAATAATGTGCAAATACTTTGTTTATGATGATTTTTCAAGTGTTATTTTAACTAATAACTCGGTGTAAAATAGATAAAATATCGCAATATGAATTTTCTGTTTACTGTTTACGTTTTCTGTTGCTATGACAACCGATGTTGACAGTATTCTGTGTTGACAGTTGACATTGTTACTGTCACAAAATGTTTTCGTGAAATACAGAGAAGACGTAATTTTGGTAGCGTAATAATTTATCGGCCTCAACACTCATATTAGAAATTAATTCTTATTTTGCATAAATTGTACATGCCTTCTACGTATTTTCAGATAAATTTCATGTGCTAAGAAACAGTATAATATTTTTTACACAGAGGCAAATGTACGATATATTAAGATGCTATTAAAAAAAGTGGCAGCTTATTGTCAAGAGTGTCAGCTGTCAATCTGTTGTTATTCTTTTTTTTTATCCTGTTAAAATGTAATTCACACACCATGTATGTATTAGCCAAAGGTTTTAAAAAAACTTATAAATATTTCAAATATATTATAATATTTTTGACTTTAAATAAAGCTACATATAGTAGCAAAGCTCGTATTAAAAAAACATTTTGAGTTATGTCGAGAACACAAATACCTAAATCCAATTCTAATTTCCTATTCCGGCTGCTCGTTGGTCAATGGCACTGTTGGCAACCCCTACAATGCAATTCTACCGCCTGAGCACTGATGTGCAAACATTAGGTAGGTACTGTGTTACGGTAGGAGAAAGAAGTTTGTGTATTAGTTCTTTCTTTCAGGGCAGGAGGGCACTGTAGCTAGTGTACCTTATTACTGGGTTGAAGAGTCTTAACTTCCTACGACTCTTTAGTAAGAAGCATTGCCTCAATGCACCTTGTGATCTATCTCATATTATCAGAAGAGCGTCTTGCTCGTCTTCTTACTTCATTGTATAAGAAAAAAAAATTCTTAGTCCATGCCCATTGTACCCTAAAATAATAATATTATTATGATGAGTCATCGGTGAATGGGACAACATAGCTTTAGACTTGTGAATAAAAGTAGTCCTACAAGTTATTTCCTATTGGTTTTTTCACCTAGTTCCTGCTCAGTTAGTTGCCTGTTGACTCATCAACCAGTTCTTGGGTGAAGAATGTTGCAATTTCATGGATATTAGCTTTTTCATTCATCGACATTTTAATATTAGAAATATTATATTTGAATGTAGAATAAGTATTGTTTTGTTTTCATGTTATTATTAATGTATATTGTTGGCCGTGATGTCAGATGTCACCTCCGATGGTGCCAGTGGAAGACCAGCGTAGGTCCTTTTTGAACCTACATTATGCTGGGGCATTTTTGCGGCAAATGTATCTAATACTGTATCATCTACTAATAAGGTACTCCAACTGTAATTTGCCGTAAGTAAATAAAGCTTTTTTCTTTCTTTTTGAATATGTAATATTTATATTATAATGTTCCATGAGACGCCGCTGTACATTGATATATTTTATAAAGTAGAGAGTTTGTGTGTTTGCTTTTAAACATCTCTCTCCTAGCGTCAAAGGACCTAAACCCAGTTTGGTACGCTTATGTCGTGAGGGGTGAATAAAAAACTAACCCTGACTATGATCACTAAAGCCGCGTCTCCAGCTCCTGTTTTGGTTAAAACATTTAACACAAAAATGTTGTAATTAAAAAAATCTCGGCGATTTTGATGAATATTGATATTATGTTTTGTTGTACGTGCTTAACATGGGGGCTTGGCCCCCTGGCCACCCCCCTAAATCCGCCTATGGGTCTGTCTATGTACCCTCTGTACCCAGGCGCGGATCCAGGGGGGGGGGTCAAGGGGTCATGACCCCCCCCAAAATCCTAGTTTGATAGCGCATTGAGTAATTTGTGTACTTAATTTTTTTTCGGTTCTCGCCTACAATTTATCCATAGGCTTTCGTAGCAAGCTGTTCAGCATGTTTCATAGTCAGGATTAATTGGTTTATATTAACTGCTGCAAGCTGTTCGCCCTTTATGTTATCCTTGCGGCTCAGCCTTTGCGCTTGCAGCGAGGTTCTTGCCCATGTATTATATAATATAGTCAATATTTTGGCACAATTTACAAAAGGCAAAATTATCTCGGCGCTCGCAGCGAGCTGCTCGCGCGTTTATAAATAAGAATATTTAGTTTCTTTGCCACTCGGAGCAAGCTAAGAACACATCTTTCGTGCTGAAAATTTTAAAATTTTCTCGGCGCTCGCAGCGAGCTGCTCGCGCGTTTATGAATAAAAATATTTAGTTTCCTTGCCACTCGGAGCAAGCTAAAAAACTAAAAACACATCTTTCGTGCTGAAAAATTCAAAATTTTCTTGGCGCTCGCAGCGAGCAGCTCGCGCGTTTATAAATAAGAATATTTAGTTTCCTTGCCACTCGGAGCAAGCTAAAAACACATCTTTCGCGCTGAAATATTCAAAATTTTCTCGGCGCTCGCAGCGAGCTGCTCGCGCGTTTATAAATAAGAAAATTTAGTTCCCTTGCCACTCGGGAGCAAGCTAAAAACACATCTTTCGTGCTAAAAAATACAAAAATTTCTAGGCGCTCGCAGCAAGCTGCTTGCACTTTTATAAATAAGAATGTTTACTTTCCTTGCCTCTCCGAGCAAAAATTCAAAATTTTCTCGGCGCTCGCAGCGAGTTGCTCGCGCGTTTATAAATAAGAATATTTGGTTTCCTTGCCACTCGGAGCAAGCTAAACGCACATCTTTCATGCTGAAAAATACAACATTTTCTCGGCGCTCGCACTTTTATAATAATTAAGAATGTTTACTTTCCTTGCCTTTCGGAGTAAAAATTCAAAATTTTCTCGGCGCTCGCAGCGAGCTGCTCGCGCGTTTATAAATAAAAAAATCTATAAACGTTTAGTGTAAAAAGGGTGTAAAGTATACAATATTGTAAGACTATGGTTTAATGTTTCCCAAAAAAAATCTTAGTTTGACAAAAATTCTAGCTGATGACCCCCCCCCAAAATCATGGTCTGGATCCGCGCCTGTCTGTACCTACCTGGCTTTAGCGGTTATATGTGACATTTGGGTATCATAGATCAGTCGTGAGGCAGCCATAAACCGAGGCAGACAATGGGAAAGCGACCTCGCTCCTCATTACACAACCCGACCTTGCTTTAAACAAAAAGAACAATTTGTTTATTGTTTCGTTTGATTATTACTATTGTATAGGCTTAATCTAGTAGGTAACACATTATTTGTTAGAAGTACCTACGATCGACGATAATACCTGCATGTACCTATATTTTGTGAGACAAGACGATGGCGCATCAAAGCGAAACACATCGTCTTTATAACCTATATACCTACTTATAAAACATAAAAGCCAGTTATTCTACCGCCTGAGCAGTGATGTGCAAACATTACTGTGCTCCGGTAGGAGGGCACTGTAGCTAGTGGAATTACTGGGCTAAAGAGTCTTAACATCTCATGACTCTTGAGTAAGAAGCGTTGGTGCAGTGCTCCTAGAATTTCACATAATTGTGAAATCCTAGGTAACACTGTTCACTGTACTGATTGTGGGCAGCCGTTATCTCTTAACATCAGGAGAGCGTCTTGCTCGTCTTCTACTTCGTCACATAAAAAAAAAGTACCTACCTGCTTATTTTTATTTTGAATAAAACGCCACTTTAGAGATAAAAAAGATGCAAAATAAAAAAATTCTAGTTGCATTTGATTTTGTTTTGGAACGGTAGAGTTTTTCAAATTTTTGTTTGAATTATTTTCCAGTAGACGATGGCAAGAAGATAGAAAGACGAACTTGGTTGTGAATAACGCTCCATTTAGTAACAGGTTCTATAAACTGAATCGTTAATCCAAGGATTGTGAAGTACAGATTGTTATTGATCCCTGTTGCTATCCATTTTATCTCTGACGTGCAGTGTAATCGCATTGTAATAAACTAATTATAAATTTCACATTATATTTCTTATTGTACCCACCTTGGTACCATATCTTGGTACCTACCTGGGTAAGATGATAACAACAAGCCGGCGTCACATAGGGCCGAGATGCGTGGGAATGCGAACAGATATTACACATGCTATCCCAAAACTAGAAGTTTCAAATTTTTACAGCTCTAAGAAGCAATGGACCTTAGTATTTCCTATAAATTTCAGCTTGTTGCCTCCACGCGTTCCTGAGAAAAAGGGTCTTGACAGACAGACAGACAGACAGACAGACGGACGGACAACAAAGTGATCCTATAAGGGTTCCGTTTTTTCCTTTTGAGATACGGAACCCTAAAAAGGTAAGTACCTAAGTACTTTTCCGGTGTTAGCCACAATTTGGTGCTGGGCTATGAAGTTTTATTTAGCATTCCAATATCCAAAAACATACGCGTTGTAAAATCTTCACGCCCTTACATCGTTGTCAGATCTTTCCATGTCGAATTCAGTAGAATTCTTCATCGACTAGCTTCCGAAGTACCTATATTAATGTTGTGACTTGCGACGCGACAGTCACTGACCATTAGCCATTTTGTATCAACGCAATCGTGGTCACAGTCACGACGCATTCCATACAGATTCGCGATGCTTATGATATTATACGTAACTACTTACTCGTAACTCGTAGCCCTAGAGAAACCTGCCACTGTAAACCAAAAACAATGCATGTTATGTAGTCTTATAGTGTAATTGCGAAAAATGAGTTTTAAAAGATATGCTTAACACTGTAATTATGACTGAATATTACGTAGTTTGAAGAACTGATGAACTTGATTAATCTACCATCGACAGAAAGCCATTTATTTCGGGAAATGCATCAGGATATTATAAACGCCAACAGTGCCAGTTATTCTACCGCCTGAGCAGTGATGTGCAAACATCACTGTGCTCCGGTAGGAGGGCACTGTAGCTAGTGAAATTACTGGGCTAAAGAGTCTTAACATCTCATGACTCTTGAGTAAGAAGCGTTGGTGCAGTGCTCCTAGAATTTCACATAATTGTGAAATCCTAGGTAACACTGTACTGATTATGGGCAGCCGTTATCTCTTAACATCAGGAGAGCGTCTTGCTCGTCTTCTACTTCATCACATAAAAAAAAAAAACGCATACCACTCTGCGGAATCGCAAGTCGTAGGTGTGTGTGACTCCCGCCAAAGATACACATTCTTCTCATCACGGAATTTGAAGTCAGGAGACCTTAAAATTAGGCACTTACCTATGAAACATTACGTTTAACTATTTTCTGCTGTAAACAACATAAAAATGTTAAATGACCATCTAACGGACTTTAAATCGCTACAAAAACTGACACTATCGTTAACAACTTTGGTCCTATTTTTTGCAGAAAATGTCGGAAAAGTTAACGGACAATTCAGGCTAATTCGATTTTTCTTGCTTTTAGACTTATTTAAACAAGGCATAAAATTTAAGACGCGGTCATGCTTAAATACTGTTATGCTAATTGCAAAAACTGATGAGATTTTAACACCTGATTAACTGATCGTTGCACTTAGGGGTCATTGAACTGAATAGATGCAAGAAAGATTTACAAAAACACCAGTGTGGTATGTAAAACTAGAGATGCTACGCGTATTCCAATTTTCCGAAGAATGTCTGTAGATTTTTTTTGTCGGATTATAAACTTAAAGAATATCGTAGAAAATTGCCTCCAGACTCAATCTGAGTAGCTCCGATAACACCTGATGTACCTGTTTGACAAATGCAGAAAGATATATAGGTATAATTAGTTACACTTATTGACAGTATTTGAATTTCTGAATGTCTGCTCTCTCTTTCGTTATCCAGCAGTATGTACCTAGCTAGCAAACAGGACATATTATTTATTTACACAAAAATTACATATTATGATATAGTTTAAAGGTAACAAATATAATAAAATTTCTCCTATTTAAATTTAATGAAGGATGAGACAACATATTAGAAGATAACAATAAAAATCCTATTCAAGTTAAAAGGTAATTAACATTGTAGCTTGAAGTGCGGTCGAAAATCCGCATCTGAACGGAACAAGTAGTGATGTGGAGCATCTCTTCTTATACGTAGTACTCAATGCAAAAAGCGGATAATAAAGAAATTATAGGGAAGCAAGACCATCATTACATTCTTTCCGCGCATGGATGTGAAAATATCGGATGTGCATCGATTATAATAAACAATATGTACGATATCTTCGGATATATTGGCATTACTCATCTAGAGATCCGGGAGAAATTATACGAGTAGCTTCATGCAGACCTTCCGGCAATATTCTTTACTGAGTCACTTACACCAAACACCATAAGAAATTCCTAAGAATGTGCTACTACAACATAGTTGGAATAACTTACATTGGAATAACGTACTTAAGGCGCGATCATTAATTTGTCTTTGGGGTTGTACTGCTATAGTCACAAAATTGTATAATTTTGCTGAGAACGCAAAAGCACAAAATGCTGAAAACAATTTGGTACAATACAACGGTACTGTATCAATTTCATTAAATTCACAAACACCACGCTGGTTCACCATTCGTGTTGCAAACGTTTAATGCTAGCTGATTGCTTGTGTATCTTCATCATCATTAGCCCACGTTCGTCCACTGCTGGAAATACGCCTCCCCCATGGCCCATGGGTTGTCTGTCGCTAACATATATAAAACAATTCTCTTTACGAAGTCTTTAGGATCAATTAGGGAATCTTGTAATACGAAATAAGGACAAAAAAACTAGGATTTAGGTCACAGCGCCACAATTCAATTACGGTAATACCAATGGTTTCATATTCATCGCGGTCATATTTCTAGGTCACAAACGAATATTTAGTTCCAAGTTTCAAGTAAATCTAACCCATTGTTCTTTAGTTTTGTTATTTCAGTTTCATGCTCCACTGAAAGTGACAATGAACTTTGGTCGTTATCTTCATCTTGCTCGGTATTGTTTTGTACTTTTTGCGACATTACTGTCTTACTGCCATTGCCCTCTACGTCAGTGCCCTCAAAACCTTTTTTTTTTGTCGGCAGTTGAAAGCTCATCATTCATCTGGTGCACACTGCGTTAATAATAGTATATCAGGAAACTCAGGATCATCCCTTGGCTGTGAGTTGGTGTTTCTGTTTTTTATGTCCTAAGTCCTACCTCTTTGCTCTCTGAGATTTTCGGACAGTTCTGCGAACAAGTCATATGCCCTTATTAAATAAATAATGGATTCTATTAAGCCTTTTTACATTATAGAGATAAAATCAAGAAGTAGAGCATACAAAATTATGGACTGTTTGGACCGAAGGCAGATGAACAAGTTCTAAGATCCTGGAAATACACTAAAAGCAAGACGTAAGCAATGTCCAATAGCATGACCAGGTAGGTTGGACAATAAAAGAGCTAGGCTGACTCACATTGAAAATGTCCGATCCTCAAGTGTGTGACCGATGATATAGTCATGTGGTTGCTGCGACTCGCGACTTATCAGCGACTTGCAAGACCTGCAAGAGTCACGCACTCTCTATGGGGGGTCAGCTTAAGGGCTTATTTATGCCTAAATATTAACAAACCTTCACAGTTCTGTGTCTAAATCATGTTGAAATTATCAGAATCAGTTTGCGGAAAATTTCCATAATAATTAATGAAAATGAAAGATAATGAAGCGATCCTTGGCCCAATTAGCTCGGATCGTATCACGGAACTTCCGGTCAGTTCAGGATGTTTGGAGGAAGCAATGTTAAACGACTTGTTAATATGTTTATCATTAGGTATATGTATATCATATTAATTACGATCTCGTATGGTTTTAAGGTGAAAAGAAAGATCGTAATAGTATCATTGGCAATAATAACTTTATTAATAACACAGAAGTGGAAAACGAATATAATGATATTAATTGGGGTTTATACTGGATCGGAATAGCAGGATACGTCGTCAAAATCAAATAGCAATTTGTTGCAGTTTCTGGTGGACAAGATTACTAGAGATAAGTAGATTTTATTTAGCTGACCTGATTAAAAGTATAAAAAGCTAAAATCAAATAATTATTTAACATTCTTAAATACTGAAAAACAACAAGTTATATTCCCTGAGACACAAATCCAAGATATGTAGTACCTACTACCTGCCTACAGTACGTAATTTTCGAACATTGGAAAGCCGTTTCCTTTAGTTTAAATTTTAATTAAAAACGATATGATCATCGGAAAGGGCAACTTCCTTTTCATAATATTGATATGAGAATATAATTATAAATTCTTGCGTAGAAATCTGTGTTTATTGCAACAAAAGTGGAAAATAATTATATATTAAGTAAGTAATAAATAAAAATGGAACTATTTATTAAAAAATATGTAGAGAACTTGCCAAATCAATATATGAGTATATACTATCTAAGTACCTTTAAACATGAATCTGGTTCCCCGGAAAAGTTCGTGCTAGATGATGGGGAAATAAAAATACATTTGGAAGAAGCCTTCACCCAGAAATGGAATTAGGCTAAGTATAAAATTAAAGTAGATACTTAACTATCTACACCAAGAGGTTATAGCAGCTGAAAAGTCCCAGATTTGAACTCTACGTAGATATTTACTATTCTTTGACTCTTGGGACAAAGCTATGAACCAGATTTCATTTAAAATCAGTTTAGAGTAAAACTCACCCTAAAATAAATGATAATGACGGCAATTAACAAATAAATGACGAAACTAAAATGTAGTGTATGTTGTCAGATTAACTTAAAAAACTCTCAGTACAAATATTTCGAGATCAAAGATTAAGAATCGACAAGAGCGTCAGTAATGGAATCTAAAGCAGCAGCAATGGACCGGCAAATTACACGGCGGATGTCTGCGCCTGCGCCGCCTCGCCGCCACTCGTAACTAATTCATGATGCTATAATAATGTTTCAACTCGCCATAGAAATCGCTTAGCCTGACTGCGATGTTTACCTACTACCATGTTTTGATTTTATGTTGTTATTGTAAGGTGTACAATTAAATATTAAAATGCAATTTAAAAATGTAAAAAAAAGTTTTTTAGCATCCAAAATATGGCTCTAGTTAGTATCGTCTCTAGCTGAATTTTCATAAATTGATGCGTTGACCATCTGAGCACCAAGCCCCCTTTTAAAAAAACTTTTTAAAAACAAGCTTTTATTATTATTACCATCCAGCACCAAAGTACTCGTCAAGACGAATCAATTGAGCCTAAACTCGATGGGGTTGCGTCGTTTAATTACGGAGTTCCTATTGCTACCTTTCAGCTCTATCATCAGATCAGCTCGATGTCATAATAATATTGCATTGTCATCCGATTTATTACAGCCATGCAAAATTTCAGCTCAATCGGATACCGGAAAGTGAGTCAAATTAAACTTACAAGATTTGATTACAGACAGACAGACAACAGACAGGTGAAAGTAAATAAAAGCTTGTAAAAAGCGTCGCAAGTGGACCAGATTGGCGAAGGACAGTATCGAGAGACATAACATGAAGGATGCCTGGGCCTAGCAGTGAGATGTAGAGGTCTGTGAATTATAATGATGTAACAGCATCCGCAATGTAAATGATTATTTACGGTTTTATAACTTCTTCAGTTTTCAATCTTAGTTATTATTATTATAATAAATATTTAATATCTTACTAATGTTTTAAAGTTTGTAAGAATGTAAGGATGTATGTTCGTTACTCTTCCACGCCTAAACGTGTGGACCGATTAAGTTGAAATTTGATTTAGAGATAGCTTAGACCCTGGAATAACACATAGGCTATATTACAGCGTGTAAAACCGCTAGGCGCAGCTAGTTTAAATTTAAATGTCTTATGTTAAGAAGCCTAGTCAATTCTTTCCAAAGACTGTAGCCAAACCCTGTCTAAGTACCTACATCGTGTATCTTATAAATCTAGAAGCATCAAGCATCACAATGAAGTCGTAACTTTGCTTGCGGCCCCCAGCCTTATGCGTCTGACCGTTTTATACGAGGAACGTGCTCGCGAAAATATTATAAGGTTAAACACCCGAGAGGTTGGCCGAGTAAACAAACAACAAGCTAATGGATTTGTACCTGTTGGGTTATGTAACGGATGTTTTTTGAATTTGGATTTTCGTTGAAAAGTTTAAAAAGATATAATATATTTGCTATCGTCGGCGATTTTCATAGTTAGCATTTTTAACTACTGTTTTAAAACGTAAGTAGGGTGGGTATATTATAAGGGTAAATCCTGAGATCGGGCGTATTTAAGTGATTTCCGTGGCAGATTTTAAATCAAAGTATTATTGAATTTTACATGTAAAACATCAAATTTCCCATAATTATAAGCACATCCATCAAATAGGCATCAATATAACTTGTTTTGTTCAGAAGATATTTAAATTTAAATTTTTGATGCCACGGGAATCAATAAAGTGTGGCATGGGAATCAAAATTAAAACTATTTTGTTTGAATTCTATGTTATTATTTAAATATTGACCTCTACATACTAATCATATAAAATAGAAATATTAAAAACGGTGATCCAAACAAATACACACCAAAAATAAAGTATAAAATGGTCTATATTGGCTTTCTATATAATAATTATGTAAACTAAATAAAATCAACATATTGCTGTCTTAAAAAATGTAAAAATATTGAATAAATAGTCCTAGAACATAAAATTAAGTTCTCAATCACAGTCACTGACAGTATTCACTCCAGAAGCTGTCATCAGATTGTACATTTATCATTAGTTAGGTTAATCTGGACTGAAGTTGTAGTCAGCCCATAGTTTCGTTTTATTTTTTCATCATACATCATCTCAGCCATAAGACGTCTACTGCTAAACATAAACCTCATCTTTAGACCTCCATATATAAACTTTTTTTGTTGTTTGCTTGTCCGTGGTAGCCACTTGAGAACTTTTGGACCCCATCAGCCATTCGCTCTACGTGCTCTGTGGCCTGCCCATTACCACTTCAGCTTCCTGATCCGCGGAGATATGTCAGTGACTTTGGTTCATCTTCGGATCTCCTCATTCCCGATTCGATCACGTAGAGAAACCCCGAGTATAGCCCTCTCCATAGCTCGCTGAGCGACTTATTTTAATGTGGGGATATAATGGTGCCGCATAAGCCAGAGCGGCTGTCTACTATAGTACAATATAAAAAAAATCTGATGTATACAATATAAAAAAAAACATCTGAAATAATGAAATAAACAAATATAAACTCTCAAAATCACTTCCATACCTGCGGCTTCGCTGTAGTTGGGTAAAAAGTGAAAGAATGCGCAAGAAAACTCAGGGGAAAATTGATCACCGTGGTAAAACGCCACGAGAATCAGTACCATGGAAATCAAAATTGTATAGTTTTTTGTCAATATTTTTAAATACCATAATTATAGACCAATAATAATAAAATATATGATAAACAATACCCTTTTCCTAACTGCACACCCTAGTCAAAAAACCGTAATGGATAAAAAAATATTTTTAAACATGGAAATGGTAATCAATGATCTAGTGAACCAAAACCACGGTAATCAATTTCTCACCTTCGTAAATCCAGTTTATAACAACGAGAGGAGCAACCTCTCTTCACGATGTTTAGAGCGCAATTGAAGTTAGCCAACAGCGTGAGTACAAACTTCTAAGTCTTGTGGTTTGTGAAATGTGGGTAGTTATGTCGCGCGCCATGGGAATCACTTTTTGTCCGGGGACAAACCTAAATTTGTGTTTTTTTCTAAAACTACGCTGAGTACAGTCTTCACGTATTTTTTTGATCATATAACAGTTCACCCTTTACAGCTAACATCACAACAATTAATAAAATTCCGTTTATAAATTGGTGTAAAAAATATATTTTGTTCCAAAAAAGTGTAAGGGACACCCCATGGTAATCAAATTTCAGGGCTTTAACATTTTTTTTCAGATACTTGCAGCTAGATTTTACCTTATATCTATCATGCATTAAGTAGATTAAACCTTAAACTAACAGAAAAAAAATATCCTTGGGTAGAATTTTTATGTTACGGGTAGTTTATTCCCCCAGACACGTAAAATTTTGTCTCTCAGGATTCACCCATAATCGAACTTTTCTCAGCAGTTAATTAAAACTATTTTTTTTAAAAGGGATTTACCTACTTATACTGTAGTCTGCAGCAAATTCCATTCTTTTACCTTTTAAAGTTCTCCATATTGTAGCTCAACAGGAAAACCGAAAGCTGGAAATAATTCTACAACTTACACATAATATTATGTACCTACTTGTTAGCTTGCATGTTAATAAAACTTTATCATAATTTGTGTTGGTACCTACTAAGTATTATCTCTACTTAAGGCATGTTATTAAAAGTGGCCTGTGGTAAAGGTTTTCCATTTTATTATTCCACGTAGGACATAAAACAGAACATTGCGCTATTAGCTTAATAAGTGAAACTCTCAGGTGATAGGTGCATTTGAAATCGGTGCCAATCGTGGAATACATCATCTTAAGCAACACTCGTCCCAATTTTTCAATGTTAATTCACTTGTTGATCATAAACTTGCAAGTGGCACATATAGAGGTGAAGACATCGTTTGCTGACACCTAAGTAACACAATCACAAATACCAAATAAAGAGGCGTTATTCTCAAACCAAATTCGTCTCTCGTCTTGCCATCGGTTATTGTCAAATGTGAACAAAATTCTCAAAAAAACCTTTAAAAATCCAGTACGAAATCAAATGCAACATATTAATTTTTAATTTTGCATGGTTTCGTAACTCCAAAGTTGCGTTTTTTGAAATGAAAATTAATATGTTTTTCATCCCACTATCTCGGAAAGTGTATTTTTACTCATCGATATCTGACTGGAAAAGTCCATTTTATCCTCTAGAGAAATTCAAATTTACTTTACCCTCTAGAGACAAAAACATAATTAAACCTATTTACTTCCACCTCTATGGTACCGAAATAAGCGTACAACTTTTTTAAATTTGTTAAAAACTCGGAGTGAGAACCTCTTTAGTAAACTTTTTTTTTAATTTGCTTTGGGCGCACCATCAGCCTTGCCAGTAAGTTACTTTTGTAACATATTACGTTTCTTTTGAACTATATTTACGTTAGTTGTTTAGATATAAGTTACATTTCGAGGCAATAATGTTTTTAATGAATTATATAGTACTGTAATAGTAAATAATAGTTGAGTTAATTTAGCAGAGTTAATAGAATAAGCCAATTTTTTAATAACTTTATCTAGTTAGTAGCAAGATTTTTTCTAAGTATTACTTTTTAGTAACTTTTTTATTAACGATTTCTCACTGTAATAAATTGAAAGTGAGAAAATAATCACTAAAACGAATAGGTAGAGTGCTTTTCACGAAAGGAGACCTTTTTGCGGGACGCCACTATTGCACATTTTAAAAGTTTAAATACCTTTAACTTTTAACGCCTCATAATTTCTCATATTTAATTTCTTAATCAAAAAGGTATTTATTTTATGTAACAAATAAAAATGATTTAAAATATGAAGTTTAGAATAAAAAATTAGGTAGTTCCGCTAAATTCCGTGGGACCTCTTTCGTGAAAAGGACTCTTAAGTAAGCGTACACCTACGTAAATTAAAATTGAATACTGGTTATTTTTGAAGATAGTGCACTGGCAACACTGTGCGCATCCATGGTGAGAATAATTTAAAAAAAAACTTTTAGCATTGAATTATTTCCTCGCTGAGGGGGGATGAAAAATTATGTGTCACACTCGAGTGCAAAGATTTTTGACCTTGTGCCCTTTTGATTCCCTCGCTAACGCTCAGGATTCTAATTAATAAATCACTCGCTACGCTCGTGATTTAATTTTAGAATCCTTCGCTAGCTCGGTCATACAAACTGAGCACGCGGTAAAATAGCAACTTTGCACTCTTGTATAACAAATAACTATTATTGGTTACTAGCTGCGCCCAGCGGTTTTACCCGCTGTGTCTATGTATTATTCCAGGGTCTAAAGTCTAAGCTATCTCTATAACAATTTCAGCTCAATCGGTCCACCCATTAAGGCGTGAAGAAGTAACAAACATACACACTCACACAGTCTTACACTCACAAACTTTCGCATTTATAATATTAGTGTGAAGCTAACATACTTATCGTTTTGCTACGCTATCGTCTTGTCCTCTTACAGAATCAACGTGCAGTTATTCAGTATTCAGTAAGCATCTTTGATTACGGACTCCGTCTTACAAAACTTCGGAATTAGCTTTCGATGCTCGCGCAAGGACATTCTCGTTTCGAGGTGTTGATGAATTATCGACTATCGATTAATTTGTGGTGACCTTCTTCATTTGCTCTAACCTCGATATTATTGATACAACTTTTTGATCTGTTCTAATTAGAATTTCTTTTTCCTAGAGGTATAGAGGTATTTTCAGTGTTCTGCTATCCAAAAGATGTGACGTCTAGATGTGTTTGGACACAGGGCGAAAATGATAACTACAAAAGAAAGATTTTTTTAAATTTATTTATTTGTTTGCAAACATAATGTACATCTTAAAACTAATAATTTAGTATACGCATTTTCCTAAATAATACATTGTAATAGTATCATCAGTTTGTAACAGAGTAACAGGCAAGGTAGAGGGCAAGAGGCCTAGAGGAAGAATTCCTAAACGATGGTCAGACCAGGTCACGCAACAGCTGGAAATTTCCGTCAACGAAGTACTCCACACTGCCGAAGTTCGGGCCCTGTGGAAGAAAATAGTTTGGGCAAAGCAGCATGAAGGGAGTCACGATCCTCAACATTGAGGGACCAACTGAAAAGAGAGAGAGAGAGTATTATCAGGCATTTATAGGCAATGACTGCATTTAAGAGTGTGAGTAACAAACTAAATATGTATATAAAAAAATAATTAGAAGGCATCCCTTGATTAGTATGAAATAACGTCAAAATATAAACGCCAGATAATGTCACATAAAAAATAAGGTTAACACTACTTCTAAGCTAAGTGAATACATAGCTTAGTTACAAAGATTGAACACTCATCACCCAGTTTCGTGGTTATTAGAGATTTCTATTTTCTGATAACATCGAATTCAATTGTCGATATCGATTTCATCGACATTTTGTTTGTCGATTTCAAAGATAGTATTACCATTCAAGGCTCGTCGCCGTTCGCAAACAGAGAATGATGTTTGCATACGATTCAGGCTTGAATTACTATTATTAATTAACGCCTTTCCAGTATCGCTTGTCGGTAATCGACTACTTTCAATTTTTAGCTGATGCCACTGACACTGACAGGTTCGAGTAAGAGGTAAGGGTCTTGAATAGAAAGGATTATTGCATCACACTGATGTTATGAAGCCGGAAGAGTATTTTTGTTACTTTTTCACGTCTAAACGGGTCAATCGATTGATCATAAATTTGGTAAATAGTATGTGTAGAGCTTTGACCCTTTTCTAACCAAGAAAAATGCGCTACGAATTCTCACTTACCCTACGCCATGGCAGGGGACCCTTTGCAAATTATTATGCGGGATAAATATGGCTTCACTTAAAATCGTGCCAGAACACGATTTTAATGACTCCTACGCGACATACTCGTACATAAAATACATATGTAACACAAATGCCAGATATTATGTACTAGCTTATGCTCGCCGCTTTGCCCGCATGGCAAAATCCTTTCTTAGCGGAGGTCTACGCCATAAAACCTATCTATGTTTCAAATTTCAACCCAATCCGTCCAGCGGTTTAGGCTGTGCGTTGATAGATCAGTCAGTCAATCAGTCACTCTTTCCTTTTATATATTTAGATAACAACCGTCATACAAAAGTATATATTCTTCGTCCATGTACTTAGATAAATAATAATCCAAAAGATAAATATCTCGCCATCTTTGGTCTAAAGTTTAGGATTTTCTCTTATCTTGTTCTTATCATTCCAAATGCCAAGGTACACAATGAAGTCACGACCAAATCTAATTGACGTTGTTTTGCGGACTTATTAGCTCATCGTAGAGTCGAGGACTTGTTTGGATTGCCGAGATATTTCGCAGGCTTAAAATAAATACGAGGGTATATTGCACTTTGCACTAGTATTTGCGTATTTATTTTTAATGTTAGACCCTCATTTGTTGCCTAATTGCTTGATCATGAGGATACTTGACGCATTTAGAATTGCGTCTCTACATTTTACGTTTCGACTTTTCTGCACTTGGGACTTTTGTCTTTTCTCAGATTCTCTATATATTTGTGGTGTTACAATAAAGAGTTTTTTATTCTATCAAAAGTTTGCTGAATAAACTTAATACTAAATTAAACTATACGACTATAATAGATGATTTTTTGAGTGAGCGTCGGCCGTCGGGTTCTGCAGGCGTGAACTCCTGATGAAGGACATCGTAATTGTCCGGAACCGTGGTCAAGATATTCTCGACAATATCAGACGTTAGTTTGGCCGTTTTAGTTGTTCTAAATTAAACTACATTAATATTATATACACCATAATATATACTTTATGCGGTTACATAATAATCCTTTATGCGGTTTTAGGTTTTAAATCTCAAGGTAGCTTCGTTGCAACAGTTAACAGGTTACAGTCTTCAAAACAACATGCTAAGAATAACTTAATCAATACAAATTCCTTACAAAAAGCTCTCATCGTACCAAGTCGTGCCTCGGACCGGAGTCCTACAAGCTACAAGATATAGAAACTTATAAAATAAGCTCTGTGCCTGCCCACCTCCCGTTATTGGATGACTCAACTCACGCTGCTCGCTGCAGGAAAACATTCATTCATCTAAAAACCTCGTTTATTAGCCATTAAATAATAAGATATTTTGTTTCTGATTTCGTTTTATGTTAATCGATCCTGTTTTAAAAGTAGGTTCTGAGTTTTGGCTGTACATATTATGCATGATCGTCATTTGTTTTGCTTTTCTACTCTTTCTTTAGGTAATGGAAATGACGCAGTTTTAAAATAATAAAGGCCAGAGGCTGATAATATTAGTCGGGCCTTGGCCCCCTGCTTAAAACAATATTAATTTTTATAAACAAACACATAATTAAAATCTCATCAAATTAAACAACCTGACTCTAATCAATTGCGCGTAACTTTTGAAAAGTTTAATTATTTGGCTCATTCTCATGGAATCGATTCTCATCGTCACCTTCATGACAATTCTTATTTATTGCTTATTTGTAATGTTTATGTATAATATTGTATAGAGCTGGATAACACGAGTAAACTTTTATATAAATGATTTAAATCGTACGTTTCATTTCGAAGACAAACAGTTTTGAAATTTTCGTCGCCACGAAAGTGATTCAGTCATAATTTTTTAACAACTTTTTCAAATAAAATCCTTTTAAAAGATTAAATCTACCAAAAATTTACAATAAAACTACATTCTACGTAACAACAAATCTCACTACAGAAGAAAATGTGCGTTATTTGAGATATTACTTTACCTTTCACTTTACTTTGTTATTAGTCAGAAATTTGGTATTTATGTATTAAAACCCCAACATAACAGTTAAAGTACTTTTTAGTTGGTAAAAAGGCCCTTTTAAAAGAAAACAAACATAAAAAATCACTATCGTGGCTTAAAAATCACCTTCATGGTAAAAAACGCTATGAAGGTGATGCCACGCTGGTGACGAAAATATCCCTTTATGGTAAAATTCTGGAAAGTTTAGGTATAATCTATAAAATTAAATACTACATCTTTATCTCGCACATTTTGGCGTTTCAAAAAGCTAGCTTTGATTTAAATAACTAAAATACAATGCATAAAAATGTTGTCCATGCAAGTGATCGGTACACCCATGAATAAATTGAAACTTAGCAATTATATTTTTTCCCACGGCTCGATAAGTCCTAGATCCTACTTCTACGATTGCAGAACATGGCCATCATTGAAATGAATCGAACTCTGTATTGGATTGTTGATGTTGTGTTTAACAGCAGCCGTTAAACTATGCAAATTTAAAGCACCTAAAATCGTGTGACCGCCACATTATGTCATTTTAAATTCAAAATAATAATGAAAGGCTTTTTTTAGACTGTATACCGTAAAGTGTATTTGTTTGCGAAAATTTTGGTATATGATAAATACAGAAACACCGAAATTTGTTAAAGTAGTGCCCAAATGTTTCACTGCAACGGAAAGTGTGACACCATGAGAATACGAAAAATGGCCCCGTTTTTGACCTTTCATGTTAAATTTTAGTATTATTTTTTGCGTCTATTATGACAATCTTTATTTATTTTGTGGCTTAATATGTGTTTTATCCACCTATCCAAAATTCATGTCTCTTTCTTCAACCGTTTAGGAAATATAACCGTGTGACCATCAAATTTGAGCTAAAATGAGAATGAGCCATTTATTTAATCAAAACATATTTCATCTGTATACATCTGTTTGCCAGGAATGTCGTGTTATGTAAGGCATCTATTGTAATTTACTCACGGTTAGATTGATCGATTAGATCTCTTGCTACTATGTAATATGTAATGAGCGGCCTTTTTGTGAGCAGGTGGCGTATTTGTTACGCATTGAAACACGTGGATTCTTCTTCCTTAAGGCACAGAAAACTTTATTATGCAAGATTTGCAAAAGATATTGTAAAATTCTTTTTAGGTTCGATGTCATTCGAATTAACCGTCATGTTCGCTCTATATTTTGCTTCTGCTAAGACATTTTAAACCAGTTTTTAAAAATTCAATACATTATGCACTCTATAAAATTTAACAGATTGCATTCGATAGACTTAGTTGACCGATTTTTTTTTTAAGATAGGGAAGTAAGTATAACATAAAATATATAAAAGTACACAAAGTACAGTAGTATAGTCTGTATAGTAGATAAAATTCCTATACAAGTTAGTAAACAGAGCCAACGAACAGAGCAGAGATTTATTTTGTTGTCCACAGGCTACTTTGATTTAGTACGCCAGGAGTTTCAAGCAGCTCAATGGTTGAAAATATTGTGTACAAAAGCTAAAAATATTATAATTCCAGCCACCAATTCCAGCAAACACATTAGATACTCAATTTAAGTTATTTTATTAACAGCAATCAAGCCAATTGGATCGTTTTAAGCGAAAGCTCTTTGTTCCGACGAGCTTAAATTACTTTATATTGCATGAAGAGTGCGAAACAGTGGATCTCGCAAAGCCATCATATCAATTTATAGATACAGATATGTTTGTTAGGCACTATTTTACTTCGTATGTAGGTAGCCTAGACCCTTAAATAACAAGGTTACTTTGCAGCGGGTAAAACCGCTTCACAGCTAGTTTTCTTTATTTAGAAATTACAGTAAAAACTCAAATACCACAGACACTGTTTCAACTTAAACCTACATTCTATCCGCCAGATTAAAAATAAGCCTCTTTTACATGTGTTCGTAGTACCCATGTTTTTTTAAGTATTACTCTAGTTCACATGATGCTCAAAATTACCCCAAATCTAGTCAGTGTACCGCTAAGTCGGTGCTAATCTTAGTATCACCCATTCTCATATTTTATTACGTTAACATTGCGTAAGTGCTTTCATTGTTTTGCCGGTATTATCCAAAATTAGATAACATTTCATTTGTCACGACTATGGGAACATTTTTCTTCTAAACTTTCCAACTTTGCCGCTTCGTAACCATTGTGTTGTCTCTTTAATTTGAAGACGCATCGCTTCCTATTATTTACTTAATGACTTTATCGAAAGGCTTTTTTATCAGTTATACGAGTTATTATAATATATAATTTTAATAATTCATTTTTTAAATGATATCATTGAAATCTTTTTCATTGTTGTCTTCAAATGTATGGCACTTATAGTCTTAAGTCTAAAGAAACAGCGGTAGTTCTGCCTTTTCTTAGTTTTATTTTATGACTTAACTCGTAAGTACTTTTTTTTTTTTTTTTGCAAGGGGAAATGCGTTTATGCATACCCGCACCTCCCGGGGGAGAGGCACGGGTTATGTGGGACTCAGCTTGCCGGCGGGAGTGCAAGACCGGCAAGAATACCCACTAAAACCCCTTGGTAGGCCGTCGTTCCGCCTTCACGGGGCGGGATGGGGTCGCTATTGCATTCACCATCCCACCCCGGCGGTGTCTCAGTTACTCACTGGGCCCCTGCGCCAATGGAGGGGTGATCTTTCCTACCAAGACCACCCCTCAGACTTGATGAGCTCGTGCAAGCCGGCCGGGAGCCCCCCGGCTCCCTGCCAGTGAGCCCAACTATGCGAAGGAGAGAGGAGATCAGAATATACTGCCTCCTCTATCCGCCACGTCGTCTGCGTTGGAGCGGGTCGGCGAGATCAGAGATTGGGACTCCGGGTGGCCCTCAACAAAACCGAGGCCCTGTGTTTTCATGGGCCTCGGAGGGCCCCGAGTAGGGGTTCCACTATCCCTATAGGGGAGGTTCGCATCGGGGTCGAGCCCTCGATGAAATATCTTGGACTCGTCCTTGACGGGCGGTGGAACTTTCGGGAGCACTTTGCCCGGTTGGCTCCCCGCCTGATGGGTGCGGCGGCCGCTCTTAAGCGGCTGCTGCCGAACCTAGGCGGACCTCGGACCAGCTGCCGTCGCCTATACGCGGGAGTCGTGCGGTCCATGGCTCTGTATGGAGCCCCCGTATGGGTGGATGCCCTGACGGAGCAAACCATCGCCCATCTGAGACGTCCTCAGAGGGTGATGGCCGTCGGGGTAATACGGGGTTACCGCACTGTCTCCTACGAGGCGGCGTGCCTCTTGGCAGGATCTCCCCCCTGGGACCTGGAGGCGGAGCTGCGGCGCGCTACGAGTGGCGCGCCGCGCTCCGCCTCCGCGGGCTCACCGCGTCTCCCAGGGAGGTAGAGAGGTGGAAGGAGGAAGCCAAGGAGGCACTGCTCGAGAGGTGGAGTACGCGTTTGGCCCACCCTCGAGCAGGCAGCTGGACAGTGGTGGCAGTCCGTCCACTACTCCAGCAGTGGACGGACAGAGAGCACGGGTCCTTGACCTTCCGGCTCGTGCAGGTGCTTTCCGGGCACGGATGCTTCGGAAAGTACTTGCACCACGTAGCCGGCAGGGAACCGACCCCTGCTTGCCACCACTGTGGTAGCGACGTGGATACGGCGCAGCACACACTGGAGGAGTGCCCAGCTTGGGTCAGTGAGCGCCGTGCCCTCGTCGCTGTTATGGGGGACGAACTCTCGCTAGCAACCATGGTAAGAGCCATGGTTGCGAGCGAGGAGTCGTGGCAGGCCGCGGTTTCGTTCTGCGAGAGTGTCATCTCGCAGAAGGAGATCGCGGAACGCGAACGGGAGGTCACTACCGACCTCCCGATGCGTGCCCGGAGAAGGGGGCGTCGGAGGCGTATCTTCCACGCCCTTCTCCAGCCCCCATAACCTGGGTCTAGGCGGCGAGTACGGGGGTACTCGTCGCCGCAAGCACAGACCCACGAGGTGGCGCGCGCGGTGTTTCCGCGC
Source organism: Hemithea aestivaria (assembly GCA_947507615.1). NCBI lineage: Eukaryota > Metazoa > Arthropoda > Insecta > Lepidoptera > Geometridae > Hemithea > Hemithea aestivaria. The sequence goes on from OX382331.1 coordinate 16,560,152, forward strand.
GCCCCTTGAGAGGGTGGGGTGAAACTCCTCTTCACCCCACCGCGGAGGGGGTCCTCTTGTCAGTGAGGACCAAACGCCGTCGGGGCCGCGGATGAATGCTTCGGCGTACCCGTTGCCCCGGCATTATGGCGTCCCGCAGGAACACCCCCAGGTTTTTTAGTGGGTATCCCCGCCGCTACCATCTTTGGCGGGGGAGTCCCACATACCGCCCCGCGCCCCCCGGCGTGGGGTGATGATGCGTAACGCATTTTTCCTGGGTCAAAAAAAAAAAAAAGGGTCGGCGAGATCATCGGTATCTCTGATCCGCTCCGATGTCCGAACATACCTAGTCGGACATCATAATCTCGCTCGCCGGACTTTCCCGGCGAACGACTCTTGGGACGGCAGCGGGGACGACACCCGAAGAGCGGGGAGACTGTCCTTTCGTCTTAGGGGGGACACAACTCCGTCCTCCCATCTTATGCCCGTAGGGCCTGCTCGACTCAGCGCAAATAGCGCAGCGAGGTTCGGCTCTGCCACAGGTTGCCGCCTTGTGACCTATGCCTCCACATCTGAAGCACAGGTCTCCCCTGTCGGCCGTCGCTGTGCATTGGGGGCGGGTATGGCCCAGCCCCATGCACCTGTAACAACGCATGGGACGATCTCCCATGGCTATTACCCGCACCGAACTCCATCCAACCAGGATCCTGCCCCCGTGCAGCAGCAGTTTGGCTGCCGAAACTGGGCAGGACACAATGGTGGAGCCCGCTCCACCGTTACCGATGCTACGGCGGATGTTCCCGACCTTAACGAACCGTACGTCGCAGCGGCCCGTCTCTGCGACGATCTTAGCCAGCCCCTCCTCCGTGGTAGCGTCGTCCAGGCCCGTCACACATATATCAGTGCATTTTACGGGCCTGACCACGCTAGCCTCGTCGGACAGAACTGCGCGAAGTTTCTCCGCCAGCCTGTCCGCTTTCTCACTATTTTGGGAGCCAGGAATTTCCAACATCCTGGCTCCCGTTGCCGTCTGACGGTATCGGAGCTGGTCTATGCCCAGCTCCTTAAGGTCCACCGCTGCCTGCGCCTTCATCAACACATCGCTGTATGTCATCCCTCTCTGCGCAGCTTCGGGCTGTAGTGCGAGCACAACAGCCGCGGAGGAAGGGGTCTTTAACACCACTTTCTTTTTCGACGCCATTTTGGGCGTCGCCTTCAGCTTGGCGGCCGGTGCCGGAGCATGGGATGCAGGGGCTGGGGTAGCCTGAGGAAGGGAGGACTTCCCCTTTCCCTTGCCTTTACCTTTGCCCTTTCTCTTCACCGTTTCCCAAGACTCATCCTGAGAATCGGTGGGAGGGGCAGTCCTGCTTGGCTTTTGGGTACCCGAAGGACCCGCTACTGGAACCACCTCGGAGGTGGCATCCGGCTTTTTAGTCCACGTTTTTGAGGCGAGCGGACGAGTACTGGCAGGCGACGGCTTGGGCAGAGCAGTGGCCACCGCCACCCTCCTCTCGTCCGCATGCAAAGGCGGACGCACCTTCGGAGCGGGTAGCAGCCGATCCTCCAAAGCCTCTATTCGGGCAGAAATCATCTGCCCGAGCGTGGTGGTCAGTGACCCCCGCAGCTCCTCAATAACTCCCGTCATGCCAGGCGCTGGCAGCGGTAGTGTTCCTCCGCCGGTGGCGGCGGCGGTGTTAGCCGCGGCAACCTCCGCGCGAGCGTCACTAAACGCCTTGCGGAGTCCTTTCAGTTCAACCTGAAGGGACTCCACCTCCATCTTTAGTTAGGGCGATCGTGCCGGGCAGTTAGGGCGATCGTGCGAGTGTCACGGTTCACGTCAGTGAAACCATTCTTCCAATCCCTGAAGATACCTACACTGACTTCTATTGTCATCCTTCAGGTTGCAGTGTACGTACGACAGAACCAGGAACTATTTCCGAGGCGGGGTGATGGGCACAGTTATCCTACCAGAGGTAGGAATAAACTGGCAGCACTAAAGCACAGGCTAACGCGATCGGAAAAGTTGACACACGTTATGGGACCGACGGTATATAATCGCATTCCAGACTCTGTTAAAGAAGCCCCAAGCTTCTTATCATTTAAAATCAAACTTAAAAACTGGCTCGTGGAGAAATCTTTCTACTCGTTTGATGAATTTACAATAATGTAATTAATATTATAATTTATTCGCAAGATTGTAATTCAATTTACATTAATTATTTATTATGAAATTTTGTTATTTTAAGTTATTTTACGTTTTTTTCAAATGACTTGTAATTTTGGACAAATTACTAATAAACTGTTTATCTGTTTATCTGTTTATCTGTTTAGGCGACTGTTGGCCGCCCGGAGACACCGCGTCTCTTCCGTCTCATTGCGACTGGCAAGGGTGTCAACCACCTCTCTTAAAGTCAACGCCGACCTTTTAAGGCGACCAACGTACTCGCCTTTGAGGTTACCAGATTTTCTGGCAACCTCCAGTATGCAGGCAAGCATGCCACCTGCCTGCGCCCGCAGCTCTTGTGCGTTCATTGTGCTGATGTCGCCGAACACCAACTGGACATCGGACTCACTGCCCGGATCCAGGGTGCCTGCGACATCAGCAGTATTCGCTCCCTTCTTCAATTTCCTGCTACGCAGGATCTCCGCCAGCTCCTCATCAGATCCGGCAGATTGGGGCTTGAGGAACTCCCCGCGGGTATGCCCCACCTTTGCAGGTCTCCCTCTACGAGCCGCTGGTAGTTTCCGTCAGTCTCCGTGTCGTCCGAGTCGGTAACACCAGCCACGAAGACAGAAGCTCGGAAATTGGTCACCCGTCTGCCACTCCGTTACGGTGGTCAGACGGGGTCCAGGGCAGACTACGGGGAAGTATCCGAAACGCACTTGGGGGCCTGCCCCAACTCGTAAGTACCTGCTGTAATACATGCCAGCGCATAATAATTTATTTACTCGTATTGTGTTAATAGTGTTCGAAGTCCGTACGTTACCTATGACTTTAGAGTTTCGGCAAACCTAACTCAAAGGAAGAAAATCCCTAGCCGAAACTGTGAAAAACATGGAACTAAGCTTCTTTATTTAAGTACATAGATAATTCAAAAACTTCCCGATTTCGTTATCTTTACAATTTAAAGATTCTAGGCCATGCTTGCGCTGTTACAAGAATGTATTTCGGTTTCTACATACATGTTACATTTCACCATTATGTAACTGATCTATTTTTACACCAAATGAATTATTGTAACACCTGAGAGTATTAATTATGTTTTTATTATTACCGTTGCCTAAAGACATTACAATAAATTATTGGGACTTTTTATGATTAATGATTACCTACCTCGATAACCATCTCTTGTATACTATCAAGATTACTTAAGTGATAAGTGAGATTTCACTTGCCTGTTACGTGTCTGAACTTTTGAACCAAACATGTTTCACAGGCTGTTTAAGCACCTGATTCAACAGTCTAGTCGTCTTCCGCCGTTTTCCACTTATTTTTTGTAATTATATTTTTTTTTTAAATAAATATTTTAATTTATTTTTCCATTTACTGGAGAGTAGAGCTTAGTGGGGAAAAACATGTCTCATAACTCACTCCCTGGATGCTAAGGCTCTGCCGATTCCCAGTCCTCCGTCACAAAGACGATGCGGGAGTGCCGCCGGGTTTTTTTAGTGGGTATACCGTGCCGTTCTGCACGGGGAGTCCCACATAACCCTCTCATATTCCTGGTGGGAGGGGTATGCGCAATGCATTTTTCCTCGGCGATTACAAAAAAAATCTCACTCCTAACTCAAAGAGGACTATTTTCTGAGAAAAGAATGGAAAGAGAGAAGGAATGCGTTGTCCTTCTGTGGGACGATACAGGATGAAAATTAATATTTTAGATAATATTAATGGTATTAGGCGTTACTCTGGGGAAATCCATTATAATAATATTAGGCGTTACTTTGCGGAAATCCATTAAAATAATTATTAGTTTTTAATTAATAATTAATTATTTGTAAAATAATGTAACGGAGACCTTTATCTGCCTATGAGGGAGGGAAATATAATATAATGTATTTATTTTTAGTATTCCTCTTAAATCTATGCAGTACCTAATAAATTACCATAAGGTAAATTCGGTAAATTAAATCGGTTCGGTAATTCAAATTATATGGAACCACGTCAGGTAATTAAAACAGGTTCATGAGTAATATAATAATGTATTACGTATTGCCTCGATTTTGAGGTGACGGACGTCTCTGTTTAACCAATTTCACTGAGTCAAACAGATAAATCTCTCCTGCAAACACGAAACTTGAGAGTTTCTGCTAAAGGTTTTTACTCATGATCGCAATGATTGCTAATAATAATATTGTGGTTCATACTCCAACAGAACAGGTTACCCTACTTACACTATCGAAGTCAAATCACAATTATAGGTTCTGTTACCAACCTATATGTTACAGTCTCAGGTCGCCGAGATTACTACAAGGCTTACAACATGACTTCACGACTGCCTCCTACAAATCTTATAGAAAACACCCGGGTTTACTGTTTTATGTGTCTTCCGAAACACAGTAGCGTCCAGGCGAAAACCTTTGCCACACTGAGAGTTGAACCCAGGTCCTCGAGATTACAAGCCGGATGTACTACCACTGGACCACGGACGCGATGCCCAGTATTTGCTCGAGGCTCCATCTTAAAATCATAGATCAAATGTCAAACATGATGATGTGCTTAACCTTGATGATTTAGCAAATTACATCCATATTGAACTTGACCAAACAATGAATGGAAGTTTTAAAGCAAATTGAAGTGATTTGTATATTTTGCTTTTAATGTGTTTTTTTTCTTTTTCGCTGGGAAAAAATGCACGCATACCCTCCATACAGCTTGGCGAGAGGGCCGTGCTGTCACAAGCGCTCCGCATCCTCCTTTTGCGACATAACGTCTTCGCAAAAGGTGGCGACCGCCGTCCAGGCCTCCCCGCTTCCCAGCATGGATGATATTACGCTGGGAAGCGAGAGGTCCTGCCCGACCACCGAGGTCAGGCTTAGGCGCTGTTCTGCCCACTTCGGGCACACCTCGAGGGTGTGCTGGGCCGATTCCTCCGTCGCCCCACAATCGAGACACGACGGAGACTCTCTCACTCCGATCCGGTGCAGGAGCGTCTCGAAACTGCCGTGTCCGGACAGGACCTGCACCAGGCGGAACGAGAGAAATCTGTGGGACCGCTCGAGCCATCCCTCCAAAACTGGCACGAGCGCGTCCAGCGTCCGGCGGCCAAGCGTTAACTTTTGACTACTTCACTATTAAGCCCACAAAAAAAAATAGCACTCCGGGAGTGCCGGCAGAAGTGAAAACTTCAATATTAACGTTGTGTTTAATTATAAGTATAAAAATACTATCATTTATGAGGTAGAATACAATGTTTATTTATTGCGCTATCGTACACAAATATGACAATTTATATGTTGTTATTTATAATATTATATCGTTATTTATATATAACATTAAATTTTATCTCTCAGAAAAATCAACTTCCATCCATAATTTCGACGACTTTTACACCATCGTTATTATCAGAATCATCATCGCAAATTTTTACAACTGATACAATTGGTTTATGATAACTTAAGTAAGAAACAAACAGTTTTGATTCGAACCTATTTAAGTGTCTAATAAAAAAAATATAAATATAAAATATAAAAAAAAATATCGGGCGCGCGCTTGTCTAAGCCCCCTGTGCCGCCTAAACAGAGCAGCACACTCAGGCACGGTAGAAAGAGTGGGAGATACTAGTTCCTCTCCCTTCCCCTCGATCTTACGCTTTTTCGATCAGCATCACGTGACCCTGACGCGAGTTTGAAAGTTTTTACCCATACAAAAAAGTGCTCAGCGCCGCTAAAGAAGTTTTCACTTCAAAAAAAAGCTCTTAAAGATATGGTAGGGTTTCAAACAACGAAGTTAGAAAACGAGCAAGACGCTCTCCTAATGGCAAGAGATAACGCTGCCCATAATTAGTACAGTACCCAGGATTTACTTAAGTAAAATTCTGGGCAACGCCAACTGCACTGCACCAACGCTTCTTACTTGAGAGTCAGAAGTCACCTAATTTGGTTTGAGGACCCCATATATGCATATTGGTTGTGATGTTATTTCGTGTATCTGTAATTTTGTATATGTCAATAAAAAAAAATTTATCATCTATTATTATGGTAACATTTCATTTTTGTCGGGTTATAGTGAAGCTACCATTTTTGAGTTAGCTAGGCGAGTGAGCTCGACAAACCGGCTGTTTACTTTTAGCACCTCGATATTCTTTCCCCATGTTTTTACACATTCACTTGGGTTTTCCTTTTTGTGTGTGACAAGTATATGGTGACAAGTGACAAATTTTTAACTGGTTATTTTAATATATGTGGCCTCTTCCCTAGTTCGTTGTATGTGGCTTATGTTCCGTGCTAACTAATTATTATAATTACAAGTATGTGTAGTTTCTCCATATTGGATTTTCAGTTTTATTTTAAACAAGCTTATTATGCTCGCGACTTTGCCCGTGCCACAAAGACTTTTAGTAAAAATCTACGCAATTAAACCCTTCTGTGTTCCTAATTTCAAATCTCATCCCGATTCGTTTAGCGGTATGTGCTGTACGTTGATACATCAGTCAGTCAGTCAGTCACTCTTTCCTTTTATATATATAAGTATTTTGCGTGTACGGTGTATGATACATTAATATTATAGGTAAACCTTCCTCTTGAATCACTCAATCCGTTGCGTAGTTTTTAAGATCTAAGTATACATTGGGACAGACATATAGACAGACAAGGGAAGCGACTTTGTTTTATATTGTGTGGTAATATTGATCCTATTAATTATTGTCATAAACTAGGTTGGAATGTGCCAATATTAATTTAATATCAATTTTATTTCCTCATTACACATCTACACTTAAGAACGTCCTTCAATTTATTATTACATCTGTTCCAAATACTTTATGAAATTGTTCTTCGATTTAATTTCTATTTGCACATATTTTAGTGAACACTCATTTTGTTTTTGGTGGTTTATTATTATTTTTTTTTTTTATGTGATGAAGTAGAAGACGAGCAAGACGCTCTCCTGATGTTAAGAGATAACGGCTGCCCATAATCAGTACAGTGTTACCTAGGATTTCACAATTATGTGAAATTCTAGGAGCACTGCACCAACGCTTCTTACTCAAGAGTCATAAGATGTTAAGACTCTTTAGCCCAGTAATTTCACTAGCTACAGTGCCCTCCTACCGGAGCACAGCAATGTTTGCACATCACTGCTCAGGCGGTAGAATAACTGACACTGTTGGGGTACCCACCTAGACGACCTCCTGCAAAGGAAGTCTACCCCCGGTATTTTTCTGATGGCACACCGTACCCAGTTAATACTTGTAGTAAAGGTCACAAAAGTCACTTATTCTCATAATTAATTGAATTGTACTTTTCTTTCGTTATCAAAATTCTTTCGTATTAAAGTTTTTGATGTTATTTTTTTCGTGCCAAATTGCAGAGAGAAATTGTCAAACTTTTTTTGTACGTAAAATTTAAATAGGTCAAAGAAACTGTAAGTCCCAGAAAGCTGACATTTTCTACAGATAGGGGTACCAACTAGATAAGGGTGCAATCAGGGTAAGAGAATGCAACGGTAAGAAAAAAATATTGATTATGTATAGTAGGGTACCTAATAATAGTACTCTACCTTGGGCGTCGCAGGTAACTCTTAAATGGGACTCCCCCATCGAAAACGTAGAATAATTATTTTACTTACTCTCTAAAAAATCTATTTATTATGACAAATAGATGTTGATATAATTTGATTGCTAACAACAATTCGGTCAAATTAGCCAATATAAAAATAGATCAAAATAAACAAATTCAGATGCAGCAGACATAATATAATGCAATAAGTTGTGCAAATATTGTTGAATAAGATTAAGGATTACTGCTATGATTTATAATTATGATGAAAATACAATATTAAAAAGTTAATAGAGTTTATTATAAACACGTGGAGATTATAATGTAGTAAATGCGCTTGGTCGAGGCGACGTGTGACTTGTGACCGAAATGCTGGGGTATATTTGGCCCAACGTATAAGTATTGCCATTCAACGTGGCAATGCTGCCAGCATTCTGGGCACTCTGCCATCTGACAGTGGTTTGGAGCGCTTGGTTTTTCTATAGATCGGCTTGTGGCCGATCTGTGGTTAATAAAAGTGTTCTTTACTGCCGTAGTAGCTGTAGTATTGTTAGCTTGTTTTTCTCAATAAAGGCATTTGCCACAAATTTAAAAAAAAAAAAAGTAAATGTCCATGTCATTTAGTCATGTGTGAGTGTGTGCGAGTGTGTGTGTGTGTATTGTGTGTGTGTGTACGTGTGTAATGTTAAGTTGTGAATGTGTGTGGAGTGTGGGTGTTTTTCTATATTAAATTTTTGTAACTTTATGTTGATTGAATATGTTTATCCAGCTGTAAATACCATGAATATCATGTTATAGAACATTGGAAATATACTTATTTATATGGGCTAGATATCATTTCTAATTATTGTAAGGTACATAATATAAAGTAATAATAACTCAAGAAAACCTATTATAAAACTACCCTACGAATATCGAAACAGAAAAATAAATAAGCATAATGTAGGAATCGGAACAATTGTAACTAAATACAAATACAAATAACTTTATTTGACACAACTAGCTGACCCGCGCGCACTTCGTTGCGCGTGAGAGTCAATTAATAAAGCGAATTTGGTGCTGCTATGTTCACTATGATAGTATTTCCATCCCCGTGACTTTGTAAGCGTAAAATAAGGCATGGCTATATATTATTTGCTCCCGCTGTGGGTAGCGAAGAATATCGGGTTGGGTATTTCTATGCAGTTTTGTTCGCTACCGTAGAAACCAATCCTATGTCCTTTCCCAGAGGTCAAATTATCTCAGTTGAGCGGTAGTTTATCGCCTTCATAAATTTTCACGCCTCTTTTCAGGAATTAAAACTATTTGTGGTCCTTTCCCGGTAACTCTTTAACTTATCTCTACTGTAATGTACCTAAGCTAAATTATTATTCGTTACTAATTTCTCACACCATCCTTCCCGCGACTCAAATCAATTCCATGGTTCCTGAATTCCCATTAAATCTCTGATCCTCCTTCCCCCTCCTTTAATACTTAGTCTCCTTAAAGTTAATTTCTGACATAAAAAACTATTCATTAACAGAACTTAACAAAATATCAGCTCATTTTCGGTTCAGCGGTTACTAATTTCCATGCAAACGTTTTTGTGAAAAAATTCCTGTTCTGGTGAGAATTTCACAAAATCCCTTCTTATCGGTCGCCTACGTTACATAAAGAATACGTTGTCCAAATTTTAGCTAAAACGAAGAAGCGGTTACCTTTCCTACACAAACTGGATCCCTCTTTCCTCCCCTCAAAGGTTGATTTCTGGGATAAAAAGTATCCCATATCTTTTTTTAAGACTTAATCTACCTTTGTATCAAATTTAAGCGCAATAGGGTCAGCGGTTCTAAATTTCCCATTAATTTCTGTCAAAATAAATATTTAATGTTCCTAAACACAACTCAAACCATGATTTTACAAAATTTCGATTCAATCGGTTTAGTTGTTACGGATTTGCATACAATTGTTTTTTGTAAATAAATCCCGTTCCAGTGGGAATTTAGCAAAAGCCCTTCTCGTGAGTCGCCAAAACCACCTAAAAACACGCTATCCAAATTTCAGCTCAAATAAAGAAGCGGTTAACGATTTCTTACGCAAACTTGCACCCCCCCCCCCTTTCCTCCTCTTTAATGTAGATTTCTAGGATAAAAAGTATCCCATTTTTTAGGACTCAATCAACCTCTGCACTAAATTAATTTAAGCTGAATAGGGTCAGCGCAGCGGTTCTAAATTTCCCATACAAACTTTGACCCCCCCTTATAAGTTAATTTCTGATATAAAAACTATTAAAAATTTCCTTAACAAAACTCAAACCATCATTTTACAAAATTTCAGCTTAATTGGTTTAGCGGTTACGGATTTGCACACAAAAGTTTTTTGGGAATAATTCCCGTTCCTGTAAGAATTTCACAAAATCCCTTTTTATCGGTCGTCTTAGTTTATGTAACTAAGAACACGCTGTCCAAATTTCAGCAAAAACAAAGAAGCGGCTAACGATTTTTTACACAAACTTGCACCCCCCTTTTTTCCCTTAAAAGTTGATTTCTGGGAAAAAAGTATTGCATATCATTTTTTAGGATTAGATCTACCGCTGTACCAAATTTAAGCTCAATAGGGTCAGCGGTTCTAAATTTCCCATACAAACTTTGACCCCCCCTTTACCCCCCTTAAAAGTTAATTTCTGACATAAAAACTATTCAATGTTCCTAAACACACTTCAGACAATCGTTTTACAAAATATCAGCTCAATCAGTTCAGCGGTTACAGATTTGGATACAAACGTTTTTTAGAATTCATTCCCGTTCCCGTGGAAATTTTGCAAAATCCCTTTTTATCGGTCATCTACGTTACATAAAAAATACGCTGTTCAAATTTGAGCTTTAAAAGATGGCCGGTTACTGATTTTCTACTCAAACTTCTACCCCCCCCCCCCTCTTCCCCCTTCAAGGTTGATTTCTGGGATAAAAAGTATCCCATATCATTTTTTAGGACTCAATCTTCCACTGTACCAAATTTCAGCTCAATGGGGTCAGCGGTTTTAAATTTTCCATACAAATTTCGACCCCCCTTTACCCCCCCTTAAAAGTTAATTTTCGTCAAAAAAAAAAATTTATGTTCCTAAACACAATCTAAACAATCGTTTTACAAAATTTCAGCTTAATCGGTTCAGCGGTTACGGATTTGCATACAAACGTTTTTCGGGAATAATTCCCGTTCCCGGAAGAATTTTGCAAAAATCCCTTTTTATACGTCGCCTTCGTTACCTAAAGAACACGCTGGTTTAAATTTCAGCTTAAACAAAGAAGCGGTTACCGATTTCCTATTCTAACTTTGACCTCCTTTATCCCGCCTTAGAGGTTGATTTTTGGAATAAAAAGTATACCATTCAATTTTTTAGGACTCAATCTATCTCTGTACCAAATTTCAGCTCAATAGGGTCAGCGGTTCTAAATTTTCCATACAAACTTCGACCCCCCTTTACCCCCCTTAAAAGTAAATTTCTGACAAAAAAACTATTTGATGTTTCTAATCACAATCCCAACTATCGTTTTACAAAATTTCGGCTTAATCGGTTCAGCGGTTACGGATTTGCATACATTCGTTTTTCGGGAATAATTCCTGTTCCTGAGGGAATTTTAAAAAATCGCTTCTTATTGCACGATGAAATCTTCTTACGAATACGCTGTCCAAATTTCAGCTCAATCCGTCCAGCCGTTTGGGCTGTGCGTTGATAGAACAAAAGTGTACGAACGATTTTATATAATAGATAAGTAAATCTTTAGATAGATATAACTCTTTTATTTAAAAACCGATTTAAATAAAACCAATACTATTTACAAATTAGAGAAATTTGCAACGTTTTAGCGAAAACTGCATACAATTCGGTTGTGCCGTTTTATCACACATAAGTAATAACCTTTTTACAAATTAAGCCTAATAAAACTACTCTGGTAAATTTTCGTTTATGGCCACATCGATAGATGGCGTATTTTTAGTTTGTCGCACTTTTTGCTTTTTGATTTTTTTGAATTGAATTTACTTTATATTCTATTACTTTTACTTCGAAATTTTGATGTAAATTAGGGGTGATGTGTCCGATATAAATGATTATTATTTATTTTATTATTTTATTTTACGTTTCCCTAGGAAAAATTGACAAAATGTTTTACGATCTAGATCGCGCAAGCGACTTTTTCGCGTCGTTTTGTTCATATGCGTATTTTCACAGTTCACCTTAGTAAAGGATCACAATGAATGGGGAGAAATTTCCATTATTATTATATGTATGGATATGGATATGGATGGATATGGATATGGATATGGATATGGATATGGATATGGATAAATGTACAATACAATATACTGAATCCATAGGCTCCCGAACTAGTAAAAACTGTGTTTCAGGAACCAGTGGCTTCTCCCATTTAAGAATTTAGGTCTATTATGTCATTTAACATTATGACGTTAAGTATAAATTTAGAAAATTAAAACAAATGTAATTTACGAAATAGAAAAAACATACAATACTAAAAAAAAACAAAAGAAAATATTATAATATACGCTGATTATATTATACGCTGTGAGACAAACTATAATGTTGTACAAAAAACTTGTGTATTTTTGCGGACGCGCGCGTGTATGTGTGTGTGTGTGTGTGTGTGTGTGTGTGTGTGTGTGTGTGTGTGTGAGTGTGTGCGTGTGTGTGTGTATGTGTGTATTATGTGCGTGAATATTTATGGCATGTGTTATGTGTATGAGTTGTACGCTTGTGAATTTAAGTTTATATAATATATGCATATATATGTGTAATGTGTAACTCTAGAAAGACATATTACTCAACATACATTCAATTCCATCATAATCAAACCCCTGTAACCATGTGAGTATTGCTTGTTTTATTTTATTATTATTTAACTTTTTAACCTCAATTTTTTTATTTAAAATATTGTATAGTTTTGGAACTACTATGTCATACCTTTTTTGAGCAAATCTAGACCTTACCCACTGGACCGGGCATCGGTCAATTCGCTTAGTGTTGGAAGGTAGAGTTGGGACAGTTTTTCTATGGTATCTACGGATACTCTCATAAATGAACAGTTTTCTTACACTAAGTACTTTGGTTTCATTGTAAAGCGCTGTGGTAGGGTGTCTAAATGGTAGACGCGAGAGTACTTTGAGTACAGCTCGCTGCGCACGCTCAGCCTTAATAATGTGAGTTTTGGCAGCACTGCCCCATGCACATATACAATACCTTATCAGACACTCACACAGCGATTTATATACCAGCATTATCAATTTATGTTCCGCAACTTCTCTCAGGTTTTTAAAAGCGTAGATTAGTCGTCTGATCCTCGATGCTAGTGTCTGTATGTGCAGGTTCCAGTTTAGTCTCTCATCAATTATCACTCCAAGATATTTAGTCATATTAACTCTAGATAAACTTGTACAAGGACATGTAGCATTTTGGTGTACGTTACGATTGCATGGATATGTGTGTATCTTCAAACACGGATTCGACTTTGGAGCATTAGCAGCGGATTTACTAAAACAGATGTATTTGGTCTTTTCTGTATTCAAGGATAAAAGACTATTTTCTAACCATACCGTTACTCTCGAAAGACATTTTTCAGCTAATTTAGTTACATTTGGCCACGTTTTATCATGTAGGAGCAGAACTGTGTCATCCGCAAACATAAGCAAATCTAGACCATCCAAGTCAGTACAGGTATTACACAGTTCGTTAATATATATCAAAAATATCAAAAATAATACACTAATCTTACTAATATTATAAACGTGAAAGTTTGTAAGAATGGATGTCTGGATGTCAGCATGTCTGGATGTGTGTTTGTTACTCTTTCACGCCTAAACGGATAGACCGATTGAGCTGAAATTTGGTATAGAGATAGCTTAGACTCTGGAATAACACATAGGGTATAGGACAGCGGGTAAAACCGCTGGGCACAGCAAGTAATAATATATTTTCGAAGTATAAATCGTAATAAGGTCATACTACTTGCGTTTCTAATAATTAATTAATGTAATATCTAATAATTATTGTTTCCTAAATTCGGCACAATAAAACATAAATACAAATTCAATGTAGGATACAAATGCCGACGAAGCGATGTTTATCATTACACCAAGAAATATTTGGGGTCAAAAGCTACTCTATCGGAGGCTTGAGTCTAGTCTATACAGCCTTCGGTTCGTTCAATCGGAACGTGTCTCCAAGTCGTCAGTCAACCGCCAGCGGCGCGCGCGCGCAGATGCGCGACCTCCTTGGAAAATAACCTCTTTTCTCAGTGTACAGTGACTCTGAGCTTTTAACTTGGTGATAGAGTGTGTGAAATATCTTTCCTTTATATGGAGCGATAAAGGGATAGATACACGAAGACTAGTGACCCGTTTGTGGAGGATATTTACTGATTCTCTAGGTGAGTGATGATGTCAGAATAAACGTATTTATTGACCATAGATGAAGAAAAACTGGACGGAACGTTATGAAAAACAATAAGAAGTACTCAAAGTACGATTGTCACGCGTGTACAGTGTACATGGCTGATAGGCGTACTTTTATGCCACAGTGTGGTAATCTGAACGTTGACACTACCTTCATTTAAGAGAAAAAATTGTACTTTCACAGCTTCACATCAAATGGTAAAATTGTAAGAGCCACCCCACTGATTTGAGATTTGTCAAAAGGGGGTAAATTTTCATGACAACCCTTTGACTACACACATACATCTTACTAATATTATAAACGTGAAAGTTTGTAAGAATGTATGGATGTCTGTATGTATGTTATTTACTCTTTTACGGCTAAGCGGGTGGACCGACTGAGCTGAAATTTGGTACAGAGATAGCTTAGACCCTGGAATTACACATTACTGTACAGCGGGTAAAACCTGCTGGGCGCTGCTAGTTATACATAACGCTAAAAATGTTGGCTTCGTTTTCGTCACGAGAGCTTTACAACCTTGGGAATGACTTTAGATATTTAGATGTACCTACGTATGTATATTTGTTTTATAATTTATGCAGGCATGTGGTATGACCTCGGCCTATGTCAATAATCGCCTGCATTTTATGTTTGTTATCAGCGTTCAGTCGAGGTTTTGTTCATACGGTCGACATGCGTGTGCGCATCGATTGTTAACGGTCATTACCGAGACTGAAAGGGATTTTAGTTTGTAAATACAACGAAGTACTGAATAGATCATTTTTAGGGTTCCGTAATATATAATAAGGATGCCAACAGGATGCTTTGATGTACTAAGGTTCCGCAATTCGTCCGACCATTACACAGCTTGTGGTTAATTACAACTGTGGATACAGCTGTATATTTTCAACTAACCGCATTGATATATTACTTATATTATATTTCTTTTAAAATCGTAGGTCCTGTATATTATAATACTGCATAATTATCATTTACTTTGTCTTGTGTAGTTTGTAGTGGAAACATATTACTTATTCTACGCCAGTCTAACCTATACTTCTACATTAAAATGCGAAAGAATGGATGTGAGTGTACCTATTTATTCGCGCCTTTTTTTATGTTTAGAAGTAAGAAGACGAGCAAGACGCTCTCCTGATGTTAAGAGATAACGCTGCCCATAATCAGTACAGTGCTACCCAGACTGCAATGATGTGCAATTCTAGGTCCACTGCACCAACGCTTCTTACTCAAGAGTCATGAGATGTTAAGACTCTTTAGCCCAGTAATTTCACTAGCCTCCTACCGAAGCACAGTAATGTTTACTAATCGGCTGAAACTGACATTATGGTTGAATCGAAATTTTGTATAAGTTCTATTCAGCAGATAATATCGCTAAGCACAGCTAGTACCTATTACTGTACTATGCGCACTAACATGACCTCTGATTCAATTTTTATAACGTGAAAATTTGTAAGAACGTATGAATGTTAGTCTTTCACAAACCAGATAAGACCCTGGAATAACATAATATAGGCTACAACAGTACAGCGGGGGAAAATTATATTAATCATTAAATTATAATTTCCAAATTGACCTACTATTAGATAGTAGTGATCGTCCATTATTAAAATGCACACAGTTTCATTTAACGCGCGGAACTCCAACGCCAAGAAATCTGCCTGTTATAGTTATAATATTAACATTAATGGTGTACAGAACCCCTACGTGCTTAAGAGCGCCTTCACTTGTTCTTTTTATTAGAAGTCCAGTATATTCAAAATATTCATGATATTTTATACCTTATTTGAATTTTATCAAGGAAAATACGTCAACGTTTAACATGACAACAGCATATTATAATATTGATTCAAGTGTTAAATTAAATACATAAACCAGTGAATCATACATATATGTTTTCAAAAGTTATTTGATATAATCACTTGCTCTGCCTAGCGGTTTCACAGTATCACTGTTAAAAGTAGGCTGTGTGTTATTCCAGGAAAATAACACATGATAAATATGAACATTATAAACGGTTTAGCAGTACAGTTTTTAGCATAACAGTTTATAATTTATTTTATAATGTCGCAGGCAAATCGTCTGAATTTCCATTCAACAATTTTTTTGTACGTACGTAGTGCATGGTATAAGGTCAAGTCTTAATTAGCGCATCGCCGGCCGGTGCCGCGGCATCTACAGTTCGTCTACGACTTATACCTAGAGGTAGATGAATCAAATATAATCTGCATATATAACGATCATATAATATCTAACAGTCAAATAAATCGTTCAAAGTTATACAAACCATTCATAGCTTTAAATTAATATGCCATATTATAACCAAATGGGAGGTATTGGTATTAAATTATATGAATTAATTGGAACCTAGTTATCTAATCAAATACCTGCCTAATCTACTGTCAAACAAGGCCTAGGCACGCGTGTTTCTAGTTAATTTACATATTAACATAATATTATATATGTATAGTTTATATATAATGTCTGAAAGTAGACTGTCTTCAAATCCGTGAGACTTGCTCTTGTCTTGAATATTATGCAATCTTTATCATACTTTTAATTATTTATATATGCTCGAAAAAAGTTGTTTTTCTAGTCTATAAGTGGAGCTTGTAAAAGTTTGTTCCTGTTACAATTAACCATAATATTATATTATATTTTATATGTAATTTTTAGTTTTATTTGTAAAAAAGAGACAATTATATTTTAAGGTTGAAAATATCAGTTACCGTTTTGCATATTTTTTTATTTAACTGTTACCGCACTCCTTTTTGTGCACATTTGCGCGCATTGTTAATTCTCATTCAAAAAATTATTTTGCGTTTTGTAGAGGTATTGTTTGAGCATTTAACAATTCACACATACCGAAAACCCGTAGCCTAAAGCTTGGAAGTGGAGCTGGCTATAGACTCTAAGATGATACGGTTTCGAGAGGTAATTCAGTTGAGTTGAGGTAAAATTCGTACCTTCTATTGAAGATATTCCAAAAGTTAATAAAAAGAATGACGTGCACTTTTAGAGACATTACACATACGAGTTTAATGATAATTATTTAATTAAACGTCAATTCCAAGTAATTGCACAGCTTCAATCAATCGTTACTAGCCCAGTCAATGAGTGCCCAAAAAGGGTATGTGGATCGAAAAGTCGAAAGCAGAAAAACTAACTTAGTAACTTTGTTTGGACTAGTTAGGAGATAAACATACTAAAAGTCCCCACCCCTCCGACGTGAGCCCGAGGGGGGGGGAGGCCGAAGAAGGTCCCATTTTTAGGTTTTTTGCTTATATGTCAAAAACTGTGCGTTGTACGATATTTTGTTGTTCTACATTATTAAACCTCATAAAATTTTCTACAACTTCGACCTTGACATTTTTCATCTATCTCCAATCGTTGTCCAGCTATGAGCTTCCAAACATGGTCTATTTTGAAGACGCTTAAATTAGTTTTCCATACAAAGTCGGTAAAAAAATCTTACAAACAAAATTTGACCAACTTCTGGTTGTCGTATCATAATGAAACTTTGCAAATGTCTAGAAATCTGATGACAGTTTAATAATCTGGTACCACTGAGCTGATCTGATGATGGAGCGAGGAGGTGTCTTATAAAACTCTTCAATGGCTATTAGTAAACCCGTCGAGTTTGGGCACATTACATTCGAATCGATGAGACTTTTTCATAACACTTGCTGTCGAGGGTCTGATAATGGACCAGGAGGTGCCTACGTCTCATCAATCCGAATGTAATGAGCCTAAACTCGCCGGTTTTACTGATAGCCATTGAAGAGTTTCAGTAGACACCTCCTGGCTCCATCATCAGATCAGCTCAGTGGTACCAGATTATTAAACTGTCAGCAAATTTCTAGACATTTGCAAAGTTTCATTATGATACGACAACCAGAAGTTGGTCAAATTTTGTTTGTAAGATTTTTTTACCGACTTTGTATGGAAAACTAATTTAAGCGTCTTCAAAATAGACCATGTTTGGAAGCTCATAGCTGAACAACGATTGGAGATAGATGAAAAATGTCAAGGTCGAAGTTGTAGAAAATTTTATGAGGTTTAATAATGTAGTACAACAAAATATCGTACAATGCACAGTTTTTGACATATAAGCAGAAAACCTAAAAATGGGACCTTCTTCGGCCTCCCCCCCCTCGGGCTCACGTCGGAGGGGTGGGGACTTTTAGTATGTTTATCTCCTAACTAGTCCAAACAAAGTTACTAAGTTAGTTTTTCTGCTTTCGACTTTTCGATCCACATTTCTTCTTTTACTGGACTATACGTATAAAAGCGGCAAAAACTAAGTGAAAGAAGTGAATACATTGCATAATTAAACAGAATTAAAGTTCGGTAACCAACTAGTTCTCAGATAGTTTAATTCATTATTGTTTTTCGAGAAGCCTAGCAAAATTACGCAACGAAAAAATTAAGATTGCAAATATAGATTTAATATTAAAATAAACATAGATAAAAATTAAATCGCATATTGAAAAATTTGGAATATATCGAGCTGATTATCACACATTAATATTTCATTTTAAATTCGCAAACACTGAATTGTGAACGAAATACACAGTTGCGTAACTAATTTAATTTATTATGCTCTAATTTCACACTAATCTTCCTCGTAATACAAAAAGGTGAAATGACGTACAAGAATGTGACGAACGAAAATGTAGTAACAAGAAACGTAGTGAGCAAAATTTTCAAATTTTGTGAAAATTATATACTTTCTGTAGTACAAATGGTAAGCCGCAGCAGTTCGTTTCTGATTTACATTATGTTTTGTATGAGAGAAGACGAAACTATTTTTCTTAAATAGGTACTTGAGTGAGCAAGGATTTCAAAATTATTGAGAAATATTCTACGTTCTACTCAAATTGTGAGCAGAAAAGCAGCTGAGTTGGAATGAAAAGTTTAAACATTTTCGCTGATGTAAAGACTACCTGTAGTAAAAATCTGAATGAACAAGGATTCAATATTTTATTGAAAAATGTTCTAACTATCGGTAAAAATCGACGGCAGATCGACAACTGATTTTTTATATGTTTTTTGAATGAGAAGCTGAAGAGTTTCGCTATTTCTTGTTCATGCTTATGTTTAAGTTTCTATAGACACATGTACTTAAAACTCTATTACCTTTGTGTAACATGTTGTATTCATATACATTACGTCTAATTTGCTCACACCTACTACAATAAATCCAAATGACCATTAAAATATTAGCCTTTGCTATCTTTAGTGCAGGTTTTTCCACGAATTGCAATGTTTTTATTACAAGCACGCAGATGTAGATTATACGCGCAGATATTAACATTCTTTCATCGTACGTCGTGTTGGAGGCTTCGACCTTCGATTGGACCTTTCTCGTGATGATATAAGCTTGCTTGAGCGTTTTCCGTTTAATTGTTTGGTAAATTAATCAAAGAGATCTCTTCACTCCTTGCATTGGGGTCTTGAAATTGTTGAATGCTTTTTAGCTATTTCATTTCAAAGCTGTGTCCTAATAATTTGTAGAGTCTTGTTTGTTTGTCTTGAGTCTTGTCCTTGATTATAAATAGACTACTAGAGACTTTTATTTGTAGGGTTGAAGAGGCTTAGTAAAATATCAACTTTTAGTTAAAAATCCGCTAAGTTGTTTAGGTGTAAGCACACATTTTTTCACATAATATAATAATGTTAGTGATATTTTATCTCTTTGTCAAGTTTATTTGTTTTATTTCTATCAAAATCTTCACCACACACCACCACGTTTTAATTTTACTTTAATATCCTTAAAGGAGGAACCTACTTACTTATTAGATTCTTTCCTGTAGCCATTACAATCAACGGATCCCATATAATCAGTTAATTTCCTCAAGGAAATGATGGAAACAATAGATATCTAGAAACACATGCATTAGTTTCCACGAATGCACACTTCATGCATTTCAATACGTTTGTCGCTTGTACTTTTTGTTCTTTTCTGCCTTTACGTAACATCGATTTCACTATTCTATCGCTTAATATATTTTATTGTCTTCATTGAAAATAGACAACGTTGACAGAGCATACTAGTGTTCGCACACCGTTATCGATTCAACATTTTAACGGTTCTGCATCAATTAACCTTTTGCAGAATTTGCCATTTTGCGGACAATCTCTTTGCGTGTGCACCTTTATCTAAACCAGACTTTCAACAGGCCTTTATACCTTGCTTTTAATTAGTTATACAATACGCAACTCTTTATTGAAACTCCACATAAACACAAAAACTTAAAAATAGTTATAGTAGTAGTAGTTATCTTACTCTTGTTTTTGGAACGAAGTTCCTTTCCTAGGAGGGAGGGAGGGGGGGGGGAGGTTATTTTTGATAGTGTATACAGGTTTTTTGTAAATAATAAATCGTGTAAATCGTGGGAACTTCGTTCCATCCGGGTGTCCCTTGACACCTCTCAAGTTTTTTTTTTATCTTAGATCATCACTTCATGCACACGTATTCACGCTTGTTAATATTCTCATCTGAAATGTTTTTTTTTTACTTATTATTGTTTAAGAATTTTGACACAGTGTGCCGCAAGTGAAACCGGCTTTATTAATATATAATTTATTATTTGCGATATAATGTTACGTATGTTGTTGTTTGTTTGTTTTATATATAATATGCTCTTGTTTATTTATTTCGTCATTCGTCTTTGCAAAGAATTTAATTCTGACTATTAGGTACGACAAGACGAAGTCTTGGCCTGTAAGTAAACTCGGAAAGTACACACATAACTTAGTTTTTTTAAAACGGGTAAAACTGCTGGCCAAAGCTATATTATTATATATCTGACATAAACATTACTTCTTTACATTTTTGCCTTTTACTAGATTCACGGTTTATGCCCTTTAGAATGTTTTACCTTTATTATTCAAGTCACGACCGAGAGACTGCAAGTCGGACGCGCGCATTCTTGGCGAATTCCTTTACTCTGCCGTTCCACATTTGTGCTCCTTCACTCCGACATAAACACCGGCGTCATTATATAAACTCGTTTCTATACTGACTTGTACTTTATTAAGATTCTCTTAAAGGGTCATTGTAATTGAACTACGAAAGTAGATCACTATATATACTGTCTGCAATCGTAGATATCTAAATATATAAAATGAATGAATAATTGATTAAATTACTATATTATCATCGTACAGCCTTTTTGAAACTCACATATTTCAAGTTTCATTACGTAGACCTCTTCTAAGAAAGAGTTTTGGAACGCTTTCTTATTCTAGGTTTTTAGGTAAAGCTGCGAACATATAAGCTGGTTTTATTATAATACATATATCTAACTATTGTTCAATGATCTTCCATGATACAGCTGATTGTTTTCACAATTTCAAACTACTACGGTTACTGACTCCCTTTCAAAGGATGTTTTTTGAATCCCCAAAGTTAATAACCTCGAAAATAAAGTTACTTCGTTAGCTTTTATATTATTATCTTTATATATGTATACTGTGTCTTAGATTGATACGCCGTAATGCATTCTTTACAATAAGCCCTACACGGTTTCTATATCAATGTTTCATCGAAAGAAAGTGGAGACTGTGACAAATGTGTATTAATTGTCAAACGTTTTGCCTTTTATAGAACTGGAGCCGTCTGGAAAATGTTCTATAGGGCCGTCTATTGAAGAGAGAAATTGTTTCCCATCGTGTGAACCGCGTCAAGAATTGATCATGAATTTTAATCAAGTATCTTTTTACACGTAATATTCTGGTCAGATAACTTTTAAATTAATACTAAAATTTCTAGTTTGTGATCGCTTGATACATTATAATATCCTTAGACGATTTTATTTTATTGGTGTTTTAGAAATTGTAGATTTTATAGTAGTGGTTTACCTCTATGTTACTGTACATATTTCGATTTATTTTTGATCGTATATTATTATTA
Source organism: Hemithea aestivaria (assembly GCA_947507615.1). Taxonomy (NCBI): domain Eukaryota; kingdom Metazoa; phylum Arthropoda; class Insecta; order Lepidoptera; family Geometridae; genus Hemithea; species Hemithea aestivaria. The sequence continues at coordinate 16,582,210 of OX382331.1, forward strand.
CGAGCCTATACTGTCCCACTGCTGGGCAAAGGCCTCCCCCAATATTATGAAATGTTTATTTCTATATATTGTTATTCTTTGAAATTAGACAAATGTAGATAACTAAAACAATTGTGCTGAGGGTACTGTATCCAGTGAAATAATTACTGAGATTAAGAATCTTAACATCTTTAGTCTTACTCGTTTCATGTCTCTTGAGTAAGAAGAGTTGATGCAGTGCATCTAGAATATTACATCATTGTGAAATACTGTGTAGCACTGGCACTGTACTGATATTATAATGGACAGCACTATCAAGAAAGCATCTTGCTCGTATTCTTACTTCTTTTCATAAGAAAATGCGATCGCACTAATCTAGATCTATTCAACTTTAGGTAGGTAACTACTCTTTATATACCACAATACAGCCGATCTGTGTATTTCGTAGTTCCATCTTTACATCTAGCCCAAGGGCGTACTCTGTTTGCCAATCCTTCTTCACACAGAGCTGTGTTATTAGCGATAATTACATAACAATTTCAATAAACATTTGCTGCAATTAGCTTAACGTCTGACTGACCGCGCCTTCCGACTGAGCTATTCTACTTATTGTCATTTTTGTTTCTGTGATACGTAATCACATTCACTTTCCTTATTACGAAATGTTATGATAGCCGATAGAGTGTATTCTAAGCCTACCTGTGCGGAATTATTATCATTTCATCATTGACTAATAATTTTAGTAGTTTTATTTTCTTTTATGTTAGACTCCGACAAATAAAAATCCGAAAAATAGATAAAAATCTTCAATGGGGCTCTCATATCAAGTTGCTAGGAAACAGACTGAGCTCAGCTGTACATGCAATTCGTGAAATTCGTAAACTAAGTGATATCCCTACTGCAAGGCTGGTCTATTTTTCCTACTTTCACAGCATTATGAGTTATGGTATATTACTCTGGGGCACTGCAGCGGACATAAATAATATTTTTATTTTGCAAAAACGTGCTATTAGAGCATTGTATAGGCTCAGTCCAAGAACCTCATTAAGAAACTTTTTTAAAACAATAAATATTCTGACAGTGCCATCACTATATATTTATGAAGTTATTATGTACACTCGAAAGAACATAGATAAATATCTTAAGAACAGAGATCGACACTCTTTTAACACAAGAAACAAAGACAAATTAGCTGTCACAAACTTCCGGCTTGCTAAAAGCAGCAAATCGTTTCTAGGTAATGCTGTAAGATTTTATAACAAAATTCCAAACGAAATAATTCAGCTAAAGGAAACACAATTTAAGAAAATAGTACGATCTAACTTAATGAATAAAGCATATTATAACATCAAAGATTATATCGAGGATAAAGAAGCATGGTCTACAGGTTTAACTCTGTGCAAAAGATTAGTTAAGTGTGACAAAGCCCCTATTCAGCTGCTAAGTCAGTGATTGTATGACACTTCCTTACTATAATTACATAAGTAGATATATTTATTAATAATAAACTATACAAGACAAGGCCTCTTTACAGCCACACATGTATCTGTTGACGAAACTAAGTGTTCTTTATGTTCTTATAGTGAATAAATGTTTGAGTTTGAGTTTGAGTTTGAGTTTGACACACAAGCAGAAGGCCCACCTGATGGTGAGCGATTACCTTCCTTTGCCTTTAGATGTCTACAACAACAGTGGTGTTGAAAATGAAATGAAATGAAAATATTTATTTGCTTTAAATGTTGTAGAAACAGGTTGACGACAGGTTGCAGGTGTTGCCGACGTGTTATCGTCAAATAGACAAGGACCTGATTTCCCCGAACATTATACCAGAACAACGCTGTGCTACACAGTTTTGACTAATGGTAACTGGTAACTAATCGAAAGTACACGCTGTAGTGCTGGTGGCAGACTTCGGCCTATCCCCAGTATGGCGAGAAGGAAAACCGCACATGACTAATTAGACATTAGTGTGAGGCCGGGATTCAAACTTATAATGATCCAGAATCATCACATAACCTACCACCAAACAAATGAGAAGCCAGTTGATACTATGGTATATTTGTTATATTTTCATGACAGGTTTGATAAATGTTTATGGAATTAAATCATAATAAATCATGTTGCTGTTTCGTCTTGCTCTTTGGTTGGATAGTTTTCATAAATTGATGTTGATTTATAATTGATCTCTTTGATTTACTGCTACCTATCATCCATGGTAGATTACCAAAGATTGAATTGACCCAAATCAATTGTTCAATTTGTTTCTGCTTACTACTGCTTACCATTGTTTGATGTCAACAATTAAATTGCTAAGTATGACCATGGGCCTTGTACCTTGTAGATCAGGTCAGTAGGGTAAAATAATGGAAGATCCAATAGGCCTTTTTTGACTCATGAAAAAATGCGTTACGGATCGTCACCCTGGTATGTGATATGTGGGACTCCCCTGCCGAAGATAGGCACGGCGGGGATACCCACTAAAAACCTGGGGGGGATTCCTGTGGAACGCCATAATGTCGGGGCAGCGGGTACGCCGAAGCACTCGTTCGCGGCGGACTATAAAGGCCTTTTTTTTTAATCCCAGGAAAAATGCGTTACGCATCATCACCCCACGCCGGGGGGCGCGGGGTGGTATGTGGGACTCCCCCGCCAGAGATGGGAGCGGCGGGGATACCCACTAAAAAACCTGGGGGTGTTCCTGCGGGACGCCATAATGCCGGGGCAACGGGTAGGTACGCCGAAGCACTCATCCGCGGCCCCGACGGCGTTTGGTCCTCATTGACAGGAGGACCCCTCCGCGGTGGGGTGAAGAGGAGTTTCACCCCACCCTCTCAAGGGGCGCGCGGAAACACCGCGCGCGCCTCCTCGTGGGTCTGTTCTAGCGGCGACGAATACCCCCGTACTCGTCGCCTAGACCCAGATTAAGGGGGCTGGAGAAGGGCGTGGAAGATACGCTTCCGACGCCCCCTTCTCCGAGCACGCTTTGGGAGGTCGATGGAGACCTCCAGTTCCTAACGTAACCCTAAAAGTGGACAATAGAAGTCTGATTATGATGTAAAAGTAAGGCCTTATTTTCATAATCTCGCTTTTGACACTCAATATTTACCTTGGTGTCTTTACTAGGCGTGATGAATGATGACTAATTCTTCAGCTACATTTTACATAACTACTGCGTCAATGAAACGGATTCTTTGCTTACGTTTCACATTACTCTGACCCACTCAATATTTGCCAATGCCCCTATGATTCACCTATTAGCTTTTACATCCGACAGTCTTTAACATTGAAAAATAAGACTCAAATTTATTTGAAGAAGACTTTATACTTTATTTCCCTAATTCGTTGCTTTATTTTTATATTCTTTTGAACTTTTTTTCTTGCTGTCTCTATAATCTGACAATATTTTAAAAAATATATCTTTTGGAAAAATAATATATCTTCACTCTTCACGCGTCTAAATCCCGTCAACATAATTTAGGACTGGGGTATATTTGGCCCAACGTATAAGTATTGCCATTCAACGTGGCAATGCTGCCAGCATTCTGGGCACTCTGCCAACTGACAGTGGTTTGGAGCACTTGGATTTTTATCTGTAAATCGGCTTGTGGCCGATCTGTGGTTAATAAAAGTGTTGTTTTGTAGTAGCTGTAGTATTGTTAGTTTGTTTTTCTCAATAAAAGCATTTGCCACGAAAAAAAAAATTAGGACATGTTTAATGAAAAGTGTGAAGTATGTAGAGGTACCTAATTGGTTTAGTTAATTTTTTTCTTATTGCTTCTGCCAGCAAAGTCATACTATTGACGCTTGTGGAAATGATTTAAATTATCTTGGTCGAACTCTATTAATTTTGTAGAAGATATTAATACTTACATATGTAAGACGTTAACATTGTTAAAAAAATTGTAAGCTTATACCTTATTAACGGACTTCACAAAAGGAGAAAAAATTACAATTCTTGAGATTTTTTATGTATGTTCACCGAATACTCAAAGACGCCTGTGCCTATTTTTTGAGCCCTAATAAAGAGCAGTGCAGTAGTAAAATAAAATACTTCGTAGAACGTTATAAAATCAGTTGAATGGCCGAGCCCGCCCGCCAGCGGCCAGACTACATAATCTAAGTACATTCAGTACTCCCATAAGCACACAATCGACCATTATTATGACGTCAATGATCCTTAAATAGAACTTTAATTCCCGGTTAGGGAGACTGAAACAATCATTAAAAAGGATGTTTGTTTCTTCTGTATCAAAATACAGTTCATGTGTTTAATACTATTTTATGGGTAATGTAACCTAAACTTACTACAAATTTTACTCGTTAGATTTCTTCAATAGCGCGCGCTCCGGCTCCGCCTAGCGCAAATTATGCAGTGCCAATTTTTTATTCAAAAATAACTTTCGTCATTATGTCTTGTTTGGGAATTTACTTCGCTAGAACACCACAAGGGCCAGCCTCAAACCATCGCTTCAAAATATTGGTACATTATGTATGTTGTTGACACTTTAAAATTTAAATTTATCCACCACCCACGTTCGTCTACTGAAAAGAAATCCCTCTCTACTTCGTCCTCCGTCTTTCTCCTCCAACCACTCCTAGCAACAATCCGAAAGGAACATGCTCAAAAAAATGTATTGCTTACGGCCTATACGAATATTTCTGGTGCATATGGAATGGCCATCTATCAAATAATGCAATCAATAACCAACGAAAAGTTGTAGTGACAAGATAGCTTACCTATATTACTTACGAGTACTCTTACATTACCTATTATTTTAGTTAATTAGGTATGCACAAGCATTATGAAGGGTTTCATTATTCTCCCTTGCGGAAATGTTGATAAAACGAGTGCGTACATAATCAGTTACATTGCTGCAATTATCGACACTGGGAACAATGCATCCAAACAATAGTGGTACTCGTACCAGCCGTCGCTTCCTCGATATCGTCACATTACATGCAAAAATATCACATTGTTGCTTTTTTATTATTCGGTGCGCTATTTTACGTATATCAATTAACTATTGTACGCAGTTTCAGGATACCAAGATTACTGCTAGGCCCGCAACGTGATCTAACGACTGCATCCTCCTACCTATTTTATACCCTACATATCTTATTTAAAACAGCCGGGACTCACAGTTTTGCGTGGCTTCTGAAACGCGGTAGGATCCAGGGGAAAAACTTTATGGTTCACGTGAGGGCCTATTGGCTATCGCCAAACGACATGTAAAACACTAGAATCCATAGAGAAAATTGCGTACATTACTTGCTTAAACCTCCTCTTTAATATGAGTAAAATAACAAACGCAGCAATGTACATTGAAGTTGACATCAAACTTAGTGGGTGAGAATTAGCCCTGAATTGATCCTATACAACTTTTGCCGAAATGTGGTCTCCACTCTAAATCTCTTTTACTCCAGGGGCTGTCGGTTTTGTGCAAGGCGTGACCAGACCAGTCCACGTCAATTATATATTCTCTTAATTCTGATACAGTTAATCTGTAAAGTGTGTTATGTCCCCAGTCGAAGGCCTATTCTCACGTTCTTCCGCATACAAGACTTCCTTGACTTCGTATCACGTCTCGCAGAACGTAATAACTTCGTAATTCGATCAGCTATGCGTTTCGATTCCAAATTGATTTATTGATCGATTTTTATGTAAGATCGCACGATTGGCGTGCAATATCGAATTTTATTTATAGCTTTTATGGTTTTGTAAATGTCTCAAATATAATTTTTAATTTTTGCATGATTGAAACATTCTTGATATTGAATACCAATATTTCTTCATTAATCCTTTTACGAAATTGATTTTGGTTTGTTTGTTGCAGATCTGTATGGAATCATCAAAAACGCAGGCGCCATCAATTTTATTAGGTAATCTTTGATTTTGTATAAATCTTAATAAGGATTTCTGTGTGTCATGTAAATTTTATCAATCAAGAAATAATTTTCTTTGCTCGTGCATTTTATGAGTTTTTTGAAGATAGATAGATAGATAACTCTTTATTGGAACACAGAAAATATATAGAAATAAACTAAGATTGCGGTTATAAAATAAAATAACTACTATACTTATATCCAATGTTACTTTCAAAACGATTTTCATTATAGTCATTCTTATTATCACAATCGGCAATCTAATCGTTTCTTTCTCCTACGAATAAAATAAACAAGCTCCAACACTGGAACAGCTATCTTCATCTGTTTGCCTCTGAGGTTTGTTTAGAACCTGTTCTCGACCGGTTTTAGTTTGCAAAACATTTAATTGGTCACCTGATTTTCGAAGCGTCTAGACAATATTGGGAAATATTTTGTCCTCAGAGGAATAAGTCAATATCGAATTTTATGTTTATGAAATGAGCTGATCGAAATTCTAACGAAATGATTGATATGATGGATAGAAATGATATTTATTGAAGCCAGGTAGGGGCTTTACTTCGCCTACTAAACCGACAATACGTTAGCATTGACTAATATCACCTCGGTAGACGTCCGCGACGTCTATAGACGTCGTTGACGCACACCGTCAGGATGTCAGGAACGGGGATGCCTACTTGTACCTACATAATATTTATTTTATTATTCAGCACAACGCTAGGACTAACTTAATGCTAAAGTAGCATTTTCTACCAGTTGTCCTGAAACTAAAGAAAAACGTACTGAACTATGGGAGGAGTGCAGACAATGTTAGGAAAATGAAGCAAACTTAAAACACAGTTTCAAATTAAGTATCTACTACTACTACAAGCAGCCTATATAGTTACTATCTACAAATTATAAAATCTAAAGCTTTGATTAAACTTTGTTTTGTTTTAGTGTTTGATTTGTCGGTGTCGAATATATATGTAAGAAAATATCTCTCTTTAATTATTTGTTATAGTAAAATAATTGTGGTTTCTACTTTCTTAATTCATGTTACCTTTATGTAATTAGTTGTCTACTACGCCATTTTAGATGAACAGCATATAAGCGCACGCCTATTTCATGTCTTCAAATGCAATTAGCCATAATGTAAGCCGTCATTAAAGTTACGAAACAGGTGCAGATTCTAGTATTAAACCTGTTCTAAAACACGGTAATATTTGTGGAGAAATTTTATTGATAAAGACGATCTATACGTTTCCGGCTATTTAGTACTTTTCTGTTACATCATCATGTCTGTATTCGTCCACTGGATGTAAGCCTTTAAAATACGACTCTAACCCGGTACTCATTACTACCTATAGTTCTTCTACTAGCCATTTTCCCAAGTCGCTACATTGAAGAAAAATGTGCAAGAGTAAGGCTATCGACCCGCAGAATAAATAGCGGTTAGAATGAAGCACAGTGGTTTTACGTGTGGTGTGGGTACTAGATACTAGCAGTTCTACCCACTAGAACCCCTGAGTTTACAACTGCCTGTGTCTTCGGCGGGAACCACCCTGTGACTTGTGACTGTGCTAGAAGAAATGCGTAATGCATTTCCCCGAAAAAAAGTTCGCTACCTACTTAGAAGGGAGTCGAAGCAAGTCACTTATGGAGTCTTACACTACGTTACCTCACACAATGTTTTGATCTCTACTTTAACTTGTCTTGTCTAAATAAAACAAATTGACTATTACTCTACTCGTTTATTTATTTTATACGATTAGAATAAATTGCTCGCGACGAATGCTGATGTATTGAAGGGTCTATCATTGCATAATTTATCGCTTCTCTTACGTAACTTTACGTATCATTTGAAAATTAAATTACTTCTACTTTTACTTGATTTTCTCTGGTTTTGGTGAAAGCGTTGTAGAACATTAGACTCCTTTTTAACGCAATTAACATGTAACATTTAGTGGTTATGTGTTTAAGGCTAGCGGACTTTCTAATGAGAAGCTATGGCGATTAGTAGAGCAACTATACGACTGGCAGCGTCGACTTTCTGGCAACTAGCTGTTTCATATATTACTGCAATTACTATCGTACAGGTCTTAAATTTGCAAGATGCTCCAATTAAAGTTCGGTAGTGATCGTAGATTTATGAAAAATCTGGTTGGAAGAAAGTTCCGAAATTTTTTTTAGAGCCAGTTGCTGCAATATTTACTTAAGACTGCAAACAGCCTAATGGTGTTTTGAGCTTCTACTATTCTTGGCTTCTGATCCTAAACATGAATTGAGGGCGTTGTACTCGGCTCAATGCATCACCAACAATCTTATAATGTATTTCCCTTGCTAGCATCGATAGCTTTGCTTTAATTCTGATTCAAGTGGTCCCAAAATATTAATATTATGTGTATTATCTAGAGGTTTCCTCTCGAACACTTGCGCGTTATTTATATGGTTTCCGGTAGACTGCAGAGATGTTCTTAAAATAGATTTAATTCAATACAAGTAAATTCTGACTGCTCTTACATGACATTATTTTAATGCTTATTTTTTTGGTTCGAGCTCAGGGTTTATAACGACACGACACCGTATCGTAATGATACGTCATTTCATTATTAACTTAGGCTAATGGCTAATTAAAAACCAAGTTTAAATTGTCACGTGCACATTAATTTATATCTGTTAATGCATATTCTTACTGCTATAGTCTAAAATACATCCAATAGGCCAATTGCTTTCCCTTCACGGTCATCAGATCCCTTAATATATATTTCTGTGTTATATAAAATTAGGACTGATTATACAGATTAAACATAGGTATTTACATGTTCATTGTTCATGCATTTCAACGTTCATTTTTTCTACGAATTAAAAGCTTTAAACACAACGAACTTTTGAAGAAGCGTGGTCATAATATTATGACCGTGTTCCGGGACGATATTATGTAAAGCTCGTCAAGTCAGTTAGGAAGGGTTTTCTCCGTCTATTTGACGACAAGGACAACATAATATGTCGGCTATGACCGTCACCTCATCGGCAACACCACTGCTTTGCAGACGAAGATAACCTCTCACCACCAAGCGTCTGGTATTTCTCGGTGTATAAAAAGATATAGAGACTGATTCTGTTTTCTGCCGACAGTTTTTCTATAAGACTTAAATGGGAAATACCACTATCGATCCTGAGCCCAGCCCTTAAAGCACAGAACAGGTGCTGCGATCGTTGAACCTGCAGCCGTCAGCCGACAGCCGGCCACTTTCCCCCTTGCAACACGAGCCTGCATAATGTAACCTTTTACATCTAATTGCCAGGCCCTGTACAACTGGTACTCGTAAATGATTACAAAGCTTTAATATTATGACTTCAAAGCTGGTGTCTGCGAGTCTTGGTATTTTTTAACACAGTGGAGATCCTATCAATGCTAAAGTATGGATGTGTGTGCGTGTGTGTTTATTACCTCGTCACGTCTAAACGATTTGACCTATTGAGCTGAAGTATAACTCTGAAATTATACATTATACATAGGTCACTTTTAGCTGCTAAAACCAGCTAGTTTAGGTAAGCGTAGCTAGTTTTAATATAAAGAAGATATAAATTATTAAGATTTACACTTAAACAGAACAGGCTTCATTAAAGATGGCCCTCTCAAGTCAATAATGGACAACCTTTATTTTGTAGGGTCAGTTAGAAAGTTCCTCTTCAATCCACCGCTTAGCGGTCCTCCTGTCAATGAGGACTAAAAGTCTTTGGGGACGCTGAAGCGTACTTCGGCGTATCCGCAATCTCGGCACCATGACATCCTGAAGGAACTCCAGGTTTTTTTGTCGGTATCTCCGCCGCTTTCATCTTTGGCAGGGAAGTCTACCGCTCTGCGCCCTTATTCCCAAGGCCTGCAACATATCCTTATGCTTGCCTATATATGCTTGCTTATGCTTGCCTAGATTTTATTACTAGAAAGTTACTTTTTTTTTATGTTATGAAGTAGAAGACGAGCAAGACGCTCTCCTGATGTTAAGAGATAACGGCTGCCCATAATCAGTACAGTGTTACCTAGGATTTCACAATGATGTGAAATTCTAGGAGCACTGCACCAACGCTTCTTACTCAAGAGTCATAAGATGTTAAGACTCTTTAGCCCAGTAATTTCACTAGCTACAGTGTCCTCCTACCGGAGCACAGTAATGTTTGCACATCACTGCTCAGGCGGTAGAATAACTGGCACTGTTGGGGTACCCACCTAGACGACCTCCTGCAAAGGAAGTCTACCCCAAGTAAACTTGAAGGAATGAGAACTCTACTCCTTTATTCCTCACTCATTCACTCACTCATAAATATAAAACTACTCCTTTTGGACGATAGAATAAATTTACCATTAAATCTAGAACTTGACTTGCAAAATGCTTTTATGATGTCTATTTGAATTAATTCAATTTTATTTATTGATGAAATCGATATGTTTTACTTTCTCTTCCCTTCTGTACTCTTCAATAATATTAGTATTCAATACGTATTAGCTAAGATAATAACTTCGCTTCCTAGCATAAACTTGGAGCTTTTACTATCGTGTTTACTCCTTTCACTAATTATATTTTGTTTTAACGAACATTTTATGGTTTCTAAGTGCATCTCTAATCTCTACCTGGAATGAAAATCTAGTCGTTCAACTTTTAAGCTTCATTAAATTTATTCTCACTCACCATCGCGTTTGAATTTTAAGACTTTTGTTTGTTTACTATGACGTAAAATGTAAAGTCTTCTTAGCCCAGTCATTTCCTTCCCTCATCCTAATTAACCGGAATTCTTCGTGGAAGATTGAGTAAGATCGTGGTAACTAACCCAGACGTGCCCAGACTGAATCTCTAATTAAGAAACCTTTGTACCTAAACTTAATTTTTATAGACCGTATTAACTAGCACCATGAAATTAAATATGTTTTATATTGAATTCTGTGCGCGTGTTTTACTGTTTACTCTAGTTTCCCAATCCTCGTTGCTAACAATAATTCACATCACATTGACGCCCTATTGTGGTAACTAAGCTCAGACTATTGTAATTTAGGAAGACTCCGCGCTCCAAAGCCTAACATTGCCTTTTTATGCAATGAGTTTAAGCCCGCAGCCCGCAGCCATACCCTCCCGATCTTAAGTGATAACGATGTACTTAATAAGTATGTTTATATAATGTACATATAGGTACTACTTAATTATTTTAATAATTAGTTTTTATAGAAAGGTTTAGTAATCACGGTGCCTATCTTAAAATTATGAGTTTTTTAGTGATAAGGCTTCTAGAGTCTTCCATTAGTAAAATTTGATTGTAAAAACTAACTTCATTGTAGCTTGTAGATTTGAACAAAAGAATTTTGAGTTTGTTGGAAACTGTTTTTGCCATACACACACACTTAGGACGTGTTAAACCACAATAAATGACCTACGGCCGGGCTTAAATTTAGCACTCATAGGGAAAACGTATTCCTTTGTACAAATTTCACGGCGTCACTTACGTCCTATAACCGCGCAGTCTTCCGTCATCACAGTAGTGTGTGCTGTATCAAAGTGCATTACATTTTGTAACATGTTTCTCAAGTAATAGTAAAATGCGTTGCCTAACTCTTGTTTCCCAACGGTTTTAATTACCATAACACTTTCGTTTGAATCGTCCTTCAGTAGGTTACAATCCGGAACGGTGATGCGGTTCCATTTAGATCTATAAAGTTTAAAACATTAATCTAAATATATAAAAGGAAAGAGTTACTGATTGACTGACTGATCTATCAACGCACAGCTCAAACCGCTGAACGAATTGGGTTGAAATTTGAAATATAGATAGGTTTTATGACGTAGATCTCCGCTATGAAAGCATTTAACGTTGCGAGCAAAGCCGCGAGCATAAGCTAGTATTATATAAACCTACCGAAAATTATTACATAGCTACTTCTATTTTTCTTTTATTTTTAAAGGACTAGTACGTCTTCTTTAAATGGGACCTGTGAAATTGGGAAATAAAAAAATTAATTTTATCAAATATTCTACTACTTGGTGAACATAAAAAAAAAGATGCAGAATAATCGAAAACCTTTTTCCTTATTTTGAATTTTAAAGTTAGTTAAGCTAGAGGCCACTAGAGACGTTGACACTAACTGAAGACCAAAGTTCATTGACCTCTCCCCAGCCCACTAGTCACCTGACTCTAGATTTATCTAGGACTAGTTAACTTAGTTTGTGTTTCGAATTTTAAGAGATTCAAGAAAGTCCGTGTATGTAGGTCGTATGTAGGCGCTAAGGAATTTGGTGCTCTACATTCTAGAGTTCTAGAACTACTAGTATCTCTACCTAAATTTACGCTGTTAAAGAAAGGATTTTTTGCTGTTTTATTCATTGAAAGATTTAGTTCATTGTATTATTATTATTATGATGATAAAGAGTTCTTTGTCTTACAAAAATATCTCGAGCTTTCAAAAAAAAATTCTTTTAGAGGATGTCAAGCGCAACGAGTCGAACTGTGCTTTCAATCAGTCAATCAATCACTTCAACACTTCCTTTGATAGAGGTATATTTAGTAAATAAAATCAAATCAAATACTTTTATTTCGGACAAATTAAAGTTTAACTGTCATTTTTTTCGAGTCGCTTTGCAGTTGGGAGAGGGATGAATGTTGTATAATATTATTTTTGATAGTACATGTTTAGGGTATGATGGGACTGGCATGCCCTTAAGGGTAAAAGTCCCAAAAAACAAATAAGATTAAAAAAAACTTTTTCTACTCGTAGAATCGTGTTTTTTTACATGCTATCGTGGAAGGAAACCGTACACGTACCGAACGTTATTCCGGGTTCTTCACCTCACAGGCTTCCGAACAGTTCTAATGTAATGTTATACCCTTACCTTGGTCGTTACTTAACAGTTTACTGAGATCAGATGTAAACCTTGCATTGATGAGTTTCCTTCTTATTAGAGACGTTAATTTGGTTTGCGAATTATTTTGCTTTTGTTTGTTTCATGAAAAATGGTTGATTACCTATTGCATTCTGCATTAGAGATAGATCTAATCATCAATTTTTTGTATTGTTTTTTTGTGTCTTATTCTACTTCTTGATATTTGTTTACAATAATTCTTATATCAGGATCTATATTCCAAAATTAAATATCGATTGGCATTTACAATGATCTATTAATACCTATACACAAAAAATCTAATAATGCAAATGTGATATAATATTCTTCTTTAGTCGTACACCATAATTTGTTGTACTGGATAATAGGCAGTATATAAAATTATTATTGTACGTCCGTAGAGGGCAAGCTGCCATTCCTTGAAATGGACCCTTACACCTGCCTAACTTCAAGCAGTTATTGACAATAAAAATATATTCTATTCTATTCTACCTGATAGAAAGTGTAGATTGCTGATGATGCAGTGTAGAGTGAAGGTACCTGTCACCTTTTGTTTACCAGTGGCTTAGAGACACTCCCGTTTTGTATTATTGGTCCAGAATACAGACGACGGCAATGCATTCCAAATTGAGTTTGTTAATGACATTCAGAGACTACGCCTAAATTTGATGAAATCTTCTGTTTTCTCAGGCATTTTTTTATCAAGTTCCAATCACGTTCCATCAGCTAAAAATGCCTAACCTTATTCTCAACTGTACAGTATATTATGTGCATGTTATACTATATAGTACTTTACGTTCATCACTCACGTTTATCATTTTGAAAGTCTCAAGTAGCTGCTTATGAAGCTGCTTTGAAGTTTATTATTATTTCAAATGTAGGTACTTTCATTTATAATTGAATTGAGTACTTTCAAACCTCTGGCACTCCTTCATTTCTTGCAATGGACTCATGATTAGTTATTGTATTTGGTAGTCTGTATCTACTGGTATTTTTGTGATGATATTATGAACAAATAATAAAGTACTTGTACCATTTTACCAGTTATCGTCGCTAGGTCTTTCCTACCGATACTTTGGACACACAATAATCAGCTGTTGTACGTAATGTAGAGTTAATAAAGATATGCCCGATGAAATAATGGAAAAGAAAGTGCACTTTGCCAACTCCATTTAGTGCTAGAGCCCCTGAGGTAAACGAGTTCTGTAGTGGAGACCGGCTTGGAGGAGAAAGACCAAGGATGCCATGAGAGAAACCTATATCCAGCTGATGAAAATAACTAGTTTATTATATTATTCCGTGGAAGTAAAACGAACATTACGTTGGTCCAATTCAATGTAATTTTCTCAATAAGACATAAACAAAACATATTCCATATTCAAACATATAAAACGAGTAAATTAATATAAAGGTTAGTTTGAACTACAACAGAGGTCTAACACTGGCCCTCAAACTAAACTTACTATATATCAAACATTAACCAACTACATTACTATTTAACCCAAGTTGGTTAACACATTTACGCGTTTTATCCCCGCTAAGAGGTTTAGTTAATACGTCCGCCATCATATCATTCGTACACATATATTGCAGATCAACAAACCCTTGCTTAACAATGTCTTGTACGAAATGATGACGAATGTCAATATGTTTCGTTCGGGAGTGATACATCGAGTTTGTTGCCCTGGCCAACGCAGATTGATTATCATTATAGATACGTACAGTAACGTTAACGCCAAGACATTCATGCATAAAACTCCTTATAAACAAAGCTTCCTTACAAGCATCTGATAGACCTAAGTATTCCGCTTCCATGCTTGAAAGTGCTACTGTTTTCTGTTTCCTGCTTTGCCAGCTGATAGCACAGTTACCAATCTTGAAGATGTAACCAGTAAATGACTTCCGGTCCAGCTCATCAGAGCCCCAGTCTGCATCTACATATCCACTGACAGACAAACCACTCTTTTTATAAGTTAAACAATGGTTCAGTGTACCTTTCAGGTAACGTAATACTCGCTTCGCAGCCTTCCAGTGATCCTCTCCGTAGCTTTCGTTAAACTGGCTGAGGACACTCACTGCGTGCGAAATGTCAGGTCTTGTACAAACAGCTATGAACATCAGACAACCCACCAACTCTCGATACTGCAAGTTTTCACATTTGGAGTCATTTTTCAACAGTTTCAAACCACACTCCATTGGGGTAACAGCCGGTTTACACTCGGCCATATTAAACCGTTGTAAAACATTTTTAATGTAACTTGACTGATCCAAGGTGAAACCACCTTCTTCCTTTCTACAAAGTCTCATGCCGAGAAAGTGATGCGCTGGCCCTAAATCTCTCATATCGAATTGAGACATCAGCTGTTTCTTGATTGTAGACTTATCAATCTCATTATTTGAAAATAAGATGATATCGTCAACATACAGACAAATAAAACTCAAACCTCGAGCAGTATTTCTCATGAACACACAAGGTTCCGACGAAAACTTCTTAAATTTCAGTTTTCTTACTAATACGTCATTTATTTTGTCATACCAACTTTTGGACGCTTGTTTAAGACCATAAATTGCCTTATTTAGGCGATATACTTTTGTAGGATTCCTCTTGTCACGAAATCCTTCTGGTTGCTCCATATAAATGGTTTCAGACAGATCACCATTTAAAAACGCTGTCTTAACATCAAGATGATCCGCCTCCATGTTATGTTCAGCGGCTAGAGCAAGTATTGTCCTTACAGTTGAGTATCTGACTACAGGTGAGTACGTCTCAAAATAATTTTCTCCATACCTTTGTGTATAGCCCTTGGCTACCAAACGAGCTTTAAATCTCAAAACTTCACCATTAAGTCCTCTTTTCTTCTTAAACACCCATTTACTCTTCACAGTCTTTTGTCCTGCCGGTAAATCAGTCAGTGTCCAACATTTGTTGACAATAAATGACTTGTACTCATCGTCCATCGCCTCTCTCCATTTCGCAGATTCCTCGCCTTCCAGCGCCTCCTTCACAGTGAGTGGCTCGTCATCAGCACGATCTACTTCAGCCACGAAGATGCATTGTGATGCCAGCTGAGCGTTCTCGTTGTATTCCAACGACTCGTACGACGACGATTCATCTGGAATATAATTTTCATCGCGAAAATCATCTGTTTCACTACTGTCAGTAACATCTAGAGACATATCTCTACTTCCATCTGCCTGCCCAACTGATTCATCAGCTCCAGCATTACTTGGAGTTATAGAATCATCATTTGAATCTAAATGTGCAGGGTCTACTACACTAACAGGCTGACAGTTACATTTAGATGGAGAGATGTGGACAAGTACATCACGTTCTTTTAAAGAACCGTTATCCTTCTCAGGACGATAGAAAACATTTTCCAGAAATGTTACATTTCTGGCCTTCGTTATGCATTTCATGCTCGTAGGGTCAATGAACCTATAGCCCTTGGTGTCTTGACAATATCCTACAAAAATGCACGGTTTAGTTTTTGCATCAAACTTCTTTCTGTTTTCTATCCGTATATGAGCCATACATCCAAATACTTTAAGGTGAGTTAGATGTACCTTTTGTTTGGACCATTTTTCTTCGGGCGTAGTTCCTCTAACAGCTTTCGTGGGGGACCTATTTTTCAAATATACGGCGGTGTTTACAGCTTCCGCCCAGAAGCTTTGATCCAGCCCGGCACCAAGAAGCATGCACCTGGCTTTCTCCACGATGGTGCGGTTGGCTCTCTCTGCCACACCATTCTGTTCTGGCGAGTGAGGAACAGTCGTCTCATGGCGAATACCGTGTTTCTTTAAGAAATTCTGAAAACGAGTATTAATAAATTCAGTGCCGTTATCGCTACGAATGCTTTTCAGTGTTTTCCCGGTCTGATTTTCAACTAAAGCCTTAAACTCCATGAATTTAGTAAAAGCTTCATCTTTAGTTTTCAGAAAATAAACAAAAGTCTTTCTCGAAAAATCATCTATAAGTGAAAAGAAATATCTTGAACCACCAATCGATTTTTCCGGCATGGGCCCGCATAAATCCATGTGCACTAGCCCTAATATCTCAGTCGCACGACTGAAAGACTTTTTCGGAAACGGTAATCTAATTTGTTTACCCTGAATGCAAGAAATACAAGACTCGAACGTAGAAGTATCGTAATCTATTCCAGAGTTCATACCTTTTAGGACTTGCATACTACGCACGTTAAGGTGACCTAGTCGTTTGTGCCACTCTACTTGTGACGCCTTTTGGGTTTGTGATACATCCTCTTGCACCGCTGGCGAAGCTTTTGAGCCTGTTTGACTCTCCATCGACACAGCCTCGTTGCATTCTGTAAAAGCTGAACAATTATTATGCCCTACAACTGATGTATCACTCCGCTCAGACTCTACAGTTTCAAGCCTATACACACCACATTCGCGTTTAGCTGACGCTATCAAGGTATCATTTTTATATATTTTACAATTTTCATCTATAAAAATAACTCTGAATCCTTTCCTTGTCAAAGCACTGACAGATAACAAATTGGTTGCCAAATTTGGCACGTAATAGACATTACTTATTGTCTTTACACTATGCTTTAAGGTTACTATCACATTGCCGCGACCGCGAGTAAAGAGTTTTTCACCATTCGCCACTTTCACTTCAGTTATGAAACCAGGCACAAAATCAGTGATCATGTCCCTGTCGTTACACATGTGGTTGCTGGCACCGGAGTCGACAATCCACACATCCTTACGCACGCACGTCGATAATGCAGTTAACATCGCCTCTCCGTTACTATTCTCTTTCTTGTTACTTGCTCCCCCCTTGCATTGTTTTGATGTGTGTCCTAACTTCTTACACTTGAAACATCTTATTTTCTTATGTGAAACAAGCGCTGTTGTTGAGCCTTCTTCATTTTTGTCACCGCGCCGCTGTACTTCCTGCATCAATTTTGCTTTTACAATTTCACTTGATAGTGAAATGTTTGAGTTTTCTAGTGCCATGATTAAGGGATCATATTCGGCAGGCAAACCGCTCAACATTATAACCGCGACAAAATCATCATCAAGAGGTGACTGAATGTCGCTCAATTGTTGACTCACATCACAAATTTTTGCAATATACGCCTCCATGTCTTTGAAGTCACTCAATTTGGTGGCAAACAATATTCTGAGGAGACTCAGTCGTCGCGTAAGGCCTTTATCCTCATAAGCCTTTTTCAAATTGGACCAGGCTTCACGGGCTGTCTCCGCCTTTCGGACATGCATATATGCAGCTGGCTGTACTGACAAACAAATTTTTGCCAGTGCTTTCAACGACCTTTTCTTAAAATTTGGGTCTTTTTCAGCACTTTCAGCCTCATCCTCGGAGATAACATCCCACAGGTCTTCATGTATGAGCAGCATTTTCAATTGAAACTTCCAGTTTACATAATTTTCATACCCTTTTAATTTTTCAATTACTGGTATAGCTGCTGCTGCAGGATTACCTGCTGTTGAAGCCATGTTCTCGTGAAAGGACCATAACCTGATGAAAATAACTAGTTTATTATATTATTCCGTGGAAGTAAAACGAACATTACGTTGGTCCAATTCAATGTAATTTTCTCAATAAGACATAAACAAAACATATTCCATATTCAAACATATAAAACGAGTAAATTAATATAAAGGTTAGTTTGAACTACAACAGAGGTCTAACACCAGCTGTCAACGACGGCTGATAATGAGGGAGCTCCTCAATTCACACAACATCCATTAATTTGCTACTTCACCTGCAATGAACGTCCATAGCACCACCGCTCAGACTGATGCTATTTGTAAGTAGCCCATCAGAAATAGCATTGAGTCAATATCCATTCAGTCACGACGGCATTGCATGTCGGAGAGTCGGAACCTCCTTCAATTATCGAAGAATGCCGTGTAACCGCTGCATCATGAATTTATAATCACAGCAGGCCTATATGACCTTGAATTGTAATTGATTTTCTATAAACTTCATTGATTAACATTATCTTCGTGCGAACAGACATAAGACGAATCTTTTTACTACCCAATACTACCACAACTACACTTTATAGCGTGTTCTTTTTCGGTTTCAAAGTGTTTTACGTAACTTTTTGCCTGAAAAGTTTTATGTTAGACACACAAGCATACGGCCCGCTTGATGGTGAACAGTTACAGTAACCTGTAGATGTCTGCAACCAGAGGTGTTGCCGACTCGGTGTCGATTAATGCTGCAGGTTTAATATCTGTGATCAAATCCGTATATTATAACTGGCTTAGCTGAATATGGGGTGGGTTTAGTCATTTAAGAGTAGGAACAGGTCACAGATTTCTTAGTCAAATGCTCCACTTTTGGTGTTAGAATTTGACTTATTACAAGTTTTATGAACAGAATTTATCTACATATATAAAGTTGTGCTCTCTACAATATCTAACGGTATATCTTTTTATTAAAATATTACATCCTTTATAAGTTCTTTTTGCTCAGTTTGAGATGCATGTTCTCTAAATTGATGCAACGTCCGAGTTTTATAACATGTGTTTCAATTTTTGAGACCGGAATAGCGGAGACTTGACTCATTCATATGCCCATATTTGTCTCAATTTGGATATTTGGTATGCAAATATTTGGCTGATCTAATAATTCTAGACTTTGTCTTTGTTCTTTATGGAAAAACTTTTTACATTTATATTGTCCCTGCAGACTAATTCGTATAATAGGTATAACTGCTGGTCTTACAATTCCATCAACGGCGAACAGTCTAACTTTTTTCCTATCACCAGCGGGGTAACGCAAGGCTATGTCTTCAATTTTATTTCCATTGTTTTCTGTTGTGGTCATTTGATAGATGCTCAATGGCTTATCTAAAGTAATAAAAGATTTAACATCATCACAAACTCGTACTGCAAAACAAACTTACTTTCCTTCATAATGTTTGCTTCTTTCTCGAGAGCCAATGTGAAATTGTAACGGTACATCTTGGTCATTAGCAAATGCGATCAATTGATGCCGAAAGCCATACAAATTCAATGAACGGTTAATCTCTTCAACTGGCGCATAGCGGGCCACATGTTCCTTCATATCATTCGGGCATGCTCGCGTGACCACAGACTAGCAACCACACGTGAACTCCAATCGATTTTTAACCAGTACCAAGTTATGCTCGTCACAGTTAAATTAAGCTGTCACATGTGAATGGTGAGGCAAACTTGCCGACCCACATTCTTGTGTAATTGGATGTACTAATGTAATTATTAACTAATCTGTGTAGGTACTAGGCGGTACCGTGGTGTACCGACTGACGAATTTGTCCATTTGATGTATTGTTATCACCAAGGTCAATATTATAAGGGAACTACAATAATGGATACCCAGTTTAAAAATAGATATTGTACTATAATCGTTATTCGGGACGATAGGTACTAAAACCGGTTAAAATTTCCTTAATTTGTAGGGAGTATGGAAATATGTAATTTCCATGAAATAATGATATAATTATTCCATAAACGGAATCTGTTCTGAGTTCTGAATAAGTACATCGATCGAATCTTTCCTATTACGTGCAATACGATAAGCAAATCAAATCCCATATTGGGTGTTGATGAATATTCATTAAATTCCAGCAAATATGGACGTTAGAGTAATTTGTGAATGTCGGTTTACCGCCCACTAAGGTTGTTAACATTGGTCGGCCTGCAGGTTGTTCACTGGAAAGGAGCCTCAAATCAGGTAGCCCTTTGCATCCGCTGGCCTCACTTGAAGCACAGAATAAGTAGCAGTTAGTACTGGACATTTTACATCAGCTGTGTGACTTGGTGCCTTGGTACTTGGTACTGAGTACTGTGGTACTGGTGCTTCTGTCCTCAGTAGAGTCCTGACCGCGGCATCGACCGCACGTTCCGCCGCGGTTCGAGAGCCTCCCGCTGAGAAATACAAATAAACAGTTAATAATAACGTTATTAATCATCTATTCGCGTCTGCAGTGACGCCGCACGGATAAGAAAATAAGAACTTGGTGATTTGCAGTGTTGTGCTTGTTAGATTGCTTGCTATGAAACAGGTAACTGGTGTTAGTGGTAAACATTTAGTTAACTAGTCATAATATTCTAGCAGATTATTATCTATCCATTTTGTATAATCGTGACTTCAAAATATGAGTAATGTTTAACAACAAACAAAAATGTAAGAATCATAATATCAGTAGAAAGAAAATATATGGGTGAATGAAGAGATAGTCCCAGTTTTGAAGTTCACGCAATCGAAAACCTTTACATTAAGAGATGCATTTTAAAAATGGATAGATTAATAATGAAATTTCAATCAATGTGAGAATAGGCATAATTAATAATAAAGAAAGATAGAATTGCAACATAATAAAGATAAAAGTATAGGTATGACTAATCGATAGCAGCTAATTGTTTGAACATAGCAAAAGTCTGTGGTATTTTAATTGCCTCTGCCGCTACATTAAAATTTGAATGGCATTGTAAATGTAGGTTTGTAACATTTTTATACCCATAATCACGTAAAATAACTGGCAGGTTAACACACTATAGTTGTTTAGTGTATAATTTTGCCTACAAAAACTTTAAAAGAATCTAAAAACAATAATAACAAAACATTGAATTGCATTGTTATCTTTTCATTCAATCATACAAAATTACCAGAAGTCGTTTCATTATTCAGAAAAGAAACACTTAAAACATACTAACTGTGACCAGCGGTTTTACCCACTGTACTGTAGCCTAGGTATGTGTTATTCCAGGGTCTAAGCTATCTCTATACCAAATTTCAGCTCAATCGGTCCACTCGTTTAGACGTGAAAGAGTAACAAACATACATCCAGACATCACTGACTTCCTCACATCCATACATTCTTACAAACTTTTAGGATAACATTAGTAAGAATACATACTCATAACATATTATACACATTCTCGTATCTATAGTTTTTGAAAGTCCTTAAAATAATTAAATAACGCAAACCTTAAACACTGTTATTCTTTTTAACAAACACAGCGTTCATCTTTCACATAATCTACTTAAACATCTGCAGCATCTGACGTCACAGGATGATCATAAAATTCATGTGTAACAACTTCCAGTGATTCTAGGGCATCGCCCCAAAGACCTGGGTTACCTAACCGTTGAAAGCGATCTGTTTCAAGTTATATGCACTGTGCACTATCTAGTTACTGGTGAAAGTACAAAGATAATAGAACCGAAGAATTGTTCGAATTGGTAGTTTCTCGAAGTTGTTTTATGTCTTTTTTCTTTGAGGTGTGTTCTCACGACGGAAGGTCGAGCCTGACTAATATTGGTTTGAAAATGCTTTTAAGCCTTAAAAGTTAATATTAAATATTAAGTTGATAGGTAATGTACATGATTGACTTATTTAAAATGCCGCTCCACAACTGACGCTACTTATATCATCTTTGCTTAATTTAATTACGTCCAATAACGATTATTAATATCTTTATAAGATAAACTAGGGCAAGCCCTAATGACAAGCACTGACTTTATTCCTATGAGAATTACGTAAAGTTGCTGAAGAGGTTTGGTAAGGAAGATTTTTGTTTAAGAACTAAGATATAGGTACATATATGATCTTAGAGAGTGAGTTGGTGTTAACTTAGGGAATTAGTTCACATCAATCTTTCAAAGCAATGCCTTTTTTCGATAAAGGTATTTGCTTCAAAACAAAACTGCAACTGCATTATACGCACTTGTGTCTGAACTACGCATATCCAAGCTAACACCAAGACGTCATCACATCTTACCACATCCTCATTAAATTTATTAGATTTTTCCTCCAACTTAGGCCTGTTAGTGTTAGTATCACTAACATTCACGTTTGTAGTTTAGTCACGTAATATTACCCAATCACGTATTGACTCTTCTGACTTTGGGGTTTCCCTCTTCCTTGACGTCTTTTAGGCGTCCTTAGCCGTTCCCGTAGCGTTATAGATATGGATTTACCCATTAATGACGTCACAACTTAGTCCCTTATACCTGAGATATTTTTTTGCCCTTTAATTGTGAATTCGGCTTACCGCTTCTCCTTTATCTAGTTCTAACGAATCGTGCTTTATATATTATTTTTATTCTGTGTCAGTTTTTGAATTAATTTTCTACACTCCATTTTACACTTCAAACTCTACACAATATTTCATTAAGGGTCTCGCCGTCTCACCTTTACGTGCAACTCTCTCGCTTGTACAACATGACGAATTTTAAATTGCAATTTACATCTTACTAATATTATAACGGGAAAGTTGGTAAAAATGGATGTCTGGATATATGTTTGTTACTATTTAACCTTAACGGGTGGACCGATTGAGCTGAAATTTTGTGTAGAGATAACTTAGACCCTGGAATAACACATAGGCTACAGAACAGCGGGTAAACCACTGGGCGCAGCTAGTAATATATAGATAACTAGCTGCGCCCAGCGGTTTTACCCGCTGTACTATAGCTTATGTGTTATTCCAGGGTCTAAGCTATCTCCATACCAAATTTCAGCTCCATCGGTCCACCCGTTTAGGCGTGAAAGAGTAACAAACATCCAGAAATCCATTCTTACAAACTTTCACGTTTATATAGGTAATATTAGTAAGATTAGTAGAACTTACTTTTTGAAAATGTTTCTTAGACAATCTTTAGATAATATATTTTTATTTAAAACTATTTTCAGTTTGCTATATTCGACGTGAACCGTGATCTTAGCTAGTAAGTACTAGAGCAAGTATGCACAAGTGAATTAAATTAAAAATTTAATAAAAAACCCCCAACGCAATACGTATTTCACCATTTTTTGTATGGCGGCCATCTTGGATTTTAAATTTTATATAGTGGACTGTAATCTACTCGTTAAGCCCTTTCATTTGATACCCATATTGAGGAGGTCGTGGAAGAAAAAAGTAATCCGCCATTTTGTAGCGGCGGCCATCTTGGACCGATTTCCACCAAACATGGCTAAGAACACTCTCGACTAACTCTACTTTCAAACAAAAAAAACAAAATCAAAATCCGTTCATCCGTTTGGGAGCTACGATGCCACAGACAGACACATACACACACACACACACACACACACAGACAGACAGACAGACAGACAGACACGTCAAACTTATAACACCCCGTCGTTTTTGCGTCGGGGGTTAAAAATGTAAAAGTTTAATTTCCTGTCAATATCACGGGTTTCCCCTGTTATCCAACCACAACTGCAGCGTAATGATGTGTTACTAACTGCCATTCAACTGCAAGCCGTAGATATGTAAAGCAATCTTGTAAATCATGTTCCTGTCTCAATATGATAAACAGTATTGCGTGACTAGTTTCCATATTTACTTGATTGTAACGGAAAAACAACTTTTCTTGCCAACTTGGAAAATTAATGCAGATAACTTTTTCTTGATAGTACAAGAAATTATTTAAAAAACATAGCGTGAATTAATTGGTTAGATAACTGTATGAACCCATGCTTAAATATGCAAAGTTGATAGTCGTTGTGGGAAAACGATAACAGCTGAGCTGTCATCTTAGTACATATTTTAGCGTTAGCGCGATTGTCACTTGTCTAAGCCTGCTGACTGCTGACCCTCTGCCCTCTACCCAAGCACCAAATTATTTTGGCTGGGATAACAATCTGTCGTAAAATGAAGGCATCTGTCATCTCATTACATTAACCCTAAACTCCCGAGCGGCTCGATCAGGCCACAACCACCCCATTCGAATTTAGGCTTTAATTTAAGAATGCTAGAAACTAATTCAATCCACCCCAGACTAAAAAACAAATGAAGCGCTAGTAGGTGAGGAGATAATGCAAAACACCTTAGGACATTTCTTTACAATATATGTAGTGAATCTAAGTTAAAGCCACGCGTTGATAAAACATGTGTAAGTTACACGTTCATATATTAAATACGGATTGTTACCTGTTCACACATATTTTTAATTATAACAGATTGATATATCTATGCGCGTACGCAACGTCATGCTATTAAGGTCGGCGCAAGTCACGCGCGAGCGATTGCAATTATTACCCTAACATGAAGTAATATTGTGTATTGTTTTGTTTCTATGTTGTTACTTAATAAACATTGACTGCTTTACCATTAGCCCAGATGTTAGAATCTGGAGCACATTTTGATAGGAAGACTTCCCTTTGTCGTCATTGTCTTTGTTTTTAGTTTTTATGCCTCTGCAGTAGGAAGTAAATTAATTAACGTTTCTGCGTCAGTGTCTTAATCATTGTTAATGAACTCTTTCGTTTCCTACTTGCCAGAAATCTTAGATTTCTCTTTCTGTTCAACTTCCTTATTAGGGTCCTTAATTTTATATTTTTTTATATAAAAACTTTTTCTTGTCGATATGAACGGCTATTAATTTCGAATGATGCTGATATTCTTTTTGCGTTGATTTTTATCAATGAGATGCCCAATCGTTATCTTTAAATTAATATTACCTTCATCGTCTCGTCGTCGTCCTTTCTTTCTTTCTTTCTTGTTAATGTTCATGAACTATCATGTACATGTATCCATACATATAATAAGAATGGAAATTTCTCCCCATTCATTGTGATCCTTTACTAAGGTGAACTGTGAAAATACGCATATGAACAAAACGACGCGAAAAAGTCGCTTGCGTGATCTAATTCGTAAAACATTTTGTCAATTTTTCCTAGGGAAACGTAAAATAAAATAATAAAATAAATAATAATCATTTACATCGGACACATCGCCCCTAATTTACATCAAAATTTCGAAGTAAAAGTAATAGAATATAAAGTAAATTCAATTCAAAAAAATCAAAAAGCAAAAAGTGCGACAAACTAAAAATACGCCATCTATCGATGTGGCCATAAACGAAAATTTACCAGAGTAGTTTTATTAGGCTTAATTTGTAAAAAGGTTATTACTTAAGTGTGATAAAACGGCACAACCGAATTGTATGCAGTTTTCGCTAAAACGTTGCAAATTTCTCTAATTTTTAAATAGTATTGGTTTTATTTAAATCGGTTTTTAAATAAAAGAGTTATATCAATCTAAAGATTTACTTATAAAATAATAATAAACAATCGGAACTAAATTTAATTTTATCAATTTTTACTACTGGACTATTCTTTTTTTTTTTTTTTTTGTTTTTTAACAAACTCATTTATTTCGGACAACATAAAAATCTTAAAAGGTAAAAACTTAAAAACTAAATACTTAAAAACTAATACTTAACTACAAAACTTAATCTAATAAACAGGTGGAGGAGGGAAAGGTGGCAAGAATGCTGGCGGCATTGCCCCGCTGAATACATAAACTTATTTTTTGAGCAAAATATAAGCCAGCATTCTTGTCACCTGAAGCCTCCACCAAACGTTTAGCGAGGTCTTTGTACAGCTCCCAAGCAGTCGGCCCCCATGGACCCAAGGTTTCAACCCCAAACGGCAAAAATATGTAAGCCCTATCTAGGTTCACATACTTACGCCGTTTGAGGTTTTCAGCCTTGTCGGCTGCAGCACCGGCCTGTGACATTGTCCCTGGAAGATGGGAAGGGGCCAAAGTATCGACACACGTAGCGTCCCAAACCAAGGGCCTTCCCAGCTTCCAGGGAATGAGAGTCATGCCGTCGGGCCTCTTGCCGTCGTCCCGCAACAAACCGTTAGGCTCCAAGGTTGACGGGACGCCGGCACTTACGAGGGCCCGACGTATGATGTCATTCAGACCGGCGTGACGCGGTATGCGGCCGGCGCTCCTCGCGCAGGAGAGCCCATGGTGGCCGGTGCGGTCCACTTGTTCACCGCATTGGCATGTATGGGGCGCTGTACAAAGAGCACCCAAACGTAATGAAACTGACAGTCTAAAACTATTATTATCCAAAAGGGTGCCCAAATGACGGGAAGGTATGGCTTGTAACCAAAGCCCCGACTCCCAACGCGCAACGGCAAGCAGACGAGCACGCTCTGCAGAATTTGTATCTTCGAGTAAATTGTTATAAACTAAGCTGCAGAGCGGCTCGTCCCACTGCCTTTGTGAAGTAGGGGCTTTGGGCAACGATTCCGTTGGACAGGCTCTTTTCCAATCTTCTGTCGCGTCTGATAAATAAGTTAACTGACAATTTGGAAGACATTTCGAAAGTATGGTATTTGTTAATTTTGAAGTGCTATAAATTGAAGACAAAAACGCTGGCAAAGATACACCTGAAATTTTGCGAATACCGAGGCCTCCGAATCTTATTGGTAGAGAGGCCTGTTGCCAAACATGATCATCGAAAGGTGTATTAAGTATGGTGGTGAGTGTATCTCTTAGTATGTTGTCAAGCTGTTGTGTAAGTAAGGGATGTTTCCAAAGCTGACAACACCTAAGAGTATACATAAATTTAGGAACGAAAAGGCAGTAACGAATGATAAAATAGGCTACTTGAGTATTTATTTTTTCAAGTCTATCCGAGACCGATTGGAAATTTTGAATTTTTTCCTTTACAAAATCCTCTATGGATTCGTCTAGGATTGGAGATCCTAGGAGGCGTAAAGATTGTTCACTCAACAATTTTATGTTGGGGGTAATTGTTTCAAATAAATTTTGAGTGGCATTTTGTTTCGATAAATCAGGTACAAACAATTCACATTTAGAGAAATTTAGAGTTAGGCCTAAAGTTTTAAATTCAGATATTAAAAACTTAACATCGTTATAGACAGTGTCTGTGTCGCCTCCCAGGGTTCCATCGTATTCTATATCCCAAATAATTTTTAACGGTTAGATGAAATAAATACCTATTATTAAGAAATTAAATATTGTAAATTAAATAATAAAAAAAAAAGATAGGTGGTTATAGATAAAATGAAAACTTTTAAAATGAACAGTGGGCTCCGCATTATGTACGTTTTTCGTGAAAAGCACTCTAATAGTTATCCGCTGAGGTATAAATATTATAGGCATAGGCGGATTTAGGGGGGGGGCAGGGGGCCAAGGCCCGAGAAGCATTGTAGAGTTACGAATTTTGCACATATTTCATGGTAAAGATTAATTTTTTTTCACTTATTGTAATGGATGTTTAAACTTCCTAACTGCTCAGAGCGAGCTAAACACACACTTTTCGTAATAAAATTTATAATATCTTTGCCCGTCTGCACCTTGCCCCCCCAAAACCAAATCCTGGATCCGCCTATGATTATAGGTATACACCTCAGTGGTAAAGTCCTTCTCACGAATGAGGTCCCGCGGAATTTTGCGGAACTAAATTAAATTTTTTCGATAAATACTGGACTTCATGCCATAAATAATTTTATTTGTTAGAAAAAATAGAAACATATATAATAAAGAAATTACACATGAGAAATAATGAGGTGTTAAAAAGTTATTTAATATGCTAACTTTTAAAATTTGCGATAGTGGCGCCCCGCAAAAAGATCTCCTTTCGTGAAAAGCACTCTACCTAGCAGTCACGGTTTCCGATTGAGCTGAAATTTCGCATACCGGCAATCGGATGACAATGCAATATTTTTATGACATGGAAGTGATCTGAAGTCTGATGATGGAGCTGAAAGGTGGTCATAGGAACCGCGTTGTTACAAAACCCCATCGAGTTTGGGCGCATTCGATTCGTCTTGACGTGTACTTTGATACGATATAGTAACCAGGTCTGATGATGGAGCTGAAAGGTGGCTATAGGAACTCCATGAATAAAAGACAAAACCCCATCAAGTTTGGGCTCATTTGATTCGTCTTGATGAGTACTTTGATAAGATATAGTAACCAGGGTCTGTAGATGGAGCTGGAAGGTGGTAACAGGAAACGCGTAATTAAAAGACAAAACCCATCGAGTTTGAGCTTATTTGATTCGTCTTGACGAGTACTTTGATACTATGCATATAGTAACCAGGGTCTGATGATGGAGCTGGAAGGTGGCCATAGGAACTCCGTGATTAAAAGACAAAACCCCATCGAGTTTGGGCTCATTCGATTCGTCTTGACGAGTACTTTGATACGACATAGTAACCAGGGTCTGATGATGGAGCTGGAAGGTGGCCATAGGAACTCCATGATAAAAAGACAAAACCCCATCGAGTTTGGGCTCATTTGATTCGTCTTGATGAGTACTTTGATAAGATATAGTAACCAGGGTCTGATGATAGAGCTGGAAGGTGGAAACAGGAAACGCGTAATTAAAAGACAAAACCCATCGAGTTTGAGCTCATTTGATTCGTCTTGACGAGTACTTTGATACTATATAGGAACCAGGGTCTGATGATGGAGCTGGAAGGCAGCCATAGGAACTCCGTGATTAAAAGTCAAAACCCCTTCGAATTTGGGTTCATTTGATTCGTCTTGAGGAGTACTTTGATACTATATAGTAACCAGGATCTGATGATGGAGCTGGAAGGTGGCTATAGGAACTCCGTGATTACAAGTGAATTAAATTAAAAATTTAAAAAACCCCCAACGCAATACGTAATACACCATTTTTTTGATGGCGGCCATCTTGGATTTTAAATTTTATATAGTGGCTGTATTCTACTCGTTAAGCCCTTTCATTTGATACCCATATTGAGGGGGTCGTGGAAGAAAAAAGTAATCCGCCATTTTGTAGCGGCGGCCATCTTGGACCGATTTTCACCAAACATAGCTAAGAACACTCTCGACTAACTCTACTTTCAAACAAAAAAAACTAAATCAAAATCCGTTCATCCGTTTGGGCGCTACGATGCCACAGACAGACACATACACACACACACACACACAGACAGACAGACAGACAGACAGACAGACAGACAGACAGACAGACAGACAGACAGACACGTCAAACTTATAACACCCCGTCGTTTTTGCGTCGGGGGTTAAAAAGACAAAACCCATCGAGTTTGGGCTCCTTTGATTCGTCTCGAGGAGTACTTTGATACGATATAGTAACCAGGGTCTGATAATGGAGCTGAAAGGTGGTAACAGGAACCACGTAATTTAAAGTTAGCATTTATTACACGATATTATTTTATATTGCTAAAACTAAAATTATAATAAGGCGAATTTGTATTTTAGTGGAACTTCGTCGTTACACGGTCTTTTATATTATTATTATTCTACTTTTAATACCTAATATTAAAAAAGAAAGGATTTAACGTTATTTCGTCGGGTATGAGATATTTGAATAATATCTGAAATTTGATAGATATATTATAATAAATAGTTTGAGTACGTAGGTATATGATAGTTTCCTTTCAGAAAATTTCATTTTAGTTTTTTTTATACAACGATGTAAGAAGACGAGCAAGATGCTCTCCTGATGGTAAGAGATAACGCTGGGATTTAACGAAGGTTAAATTCTGGGTGCACTGCTGAGTCATAAAATGTTAAGATTCTTCAGCCCAGTAATTTCACTAGCTACAGTGCCCTCCTACCGAAGCACAGTAATGTCTGCACATCACTGTTCAGGCGGCAGAATAACTGACACTGTAGGGGTACTAGCCGACCTCCTGCAGAGGAAGTCTACCCACGGTAAAGAGATCACCATTAAATGACGCGGAAAAGAGTCAAGAGTAAGTGTACGGAATCAAGCTGTTATTATTCCGTATTTTTATTAGTTTTTCTGATTTTAATGATAATTTGATATATTTTTGTTTACTGTATTTAATCTTGATGTACTAATTTGTGTAAGTGGTAATTTATGGCCGTTCTAATTTGTACTGTGGTATAGGTATTACGATAGTTCTGGGACTTATCCCAGGACGTCTCTAAAATCTAAGTATTATTCACAAAAAATGTTTCATTTTATTATTTACTAGCTTATGCTCGCGGCTTTGCCCGCACGGCAAAATCCTTTCTTAGCAGTGGTCTACGTCATGAAACCTTTCTATGTTCCAAATTTCAACCCAATCAATCTAGCGGTTTAGGCTGTGCGTTAAACAGATTCATCAGTCACTAGCTTATTCTCATGGCTTTGCCCGCATGGACGGGTTACGTATCATAATACCTACGGTCGTTTCAACTACGGTCGATATAACTACGGTCGATTCGCCTATGTTCATTTCACATATTGGACGACTCGCTTACAGTGCAACTCGCCTGCGGTTGATTAAACTATGGGCATGTGAACTAATGGGCGATTCGGCCAATGTTCATTTGATATATTGGTTAATTCAACTATGGACCACTCACCTACGGTTTATAAATTCTTTGTTACGCGTGTTTTTAGTACAGTATTCAGGGCAAACCGAAATCAGTTGGTTAGGTTAGGTTTGAACAGTGACCACAATGCGCGAGCCGAGCGAGCGAAGCGAGCGTGCCGCGGCAGCGGCCGGCGAAGCGCCAGATATTTTTCTTATTACTGAATGATTTATCCTGTGTCATAGCATCTTCAGGCATTTTGGCATCTTCTTTCATCTACCTCATCATGGCAAAGTGGCATAATAAGCTGTCTGCGCACCTACAGATAGAAATCATTCAGGTATCAAAAATAACACGTTTCTGAATTCTGTACTATAAACAAGTATTTTTTAGCTGTCATACCTGACTAGCAGCCGGAAACATGGTCTAAAAATACGTGAACCGTCCGTTAGTTCGGTCAAAAATAGGCAAATCGTCCAATAGTTTAATCAACCATAGCTCAATCGACCGTAGCTGAGTTAACCGTAGGCGAATCGTCAAATAGTGATTTCGACCAATAGTTATTATGAACGTAGGCGAAACGTCCAATAGACATTTTGAATAGTAGGTGATTCAATCGTAGTTACATATTGGCAAGGTTTGCCAGCCTTTACTAATTCTACGCCCATTAAGTCGCAGAAAACCCGTGAATTGAATCCCTCTTTTCCGTGGAAATGGAAATCGAATTAAATGGTCTGCACCAAATTCATTAATATATGAATAATTTACTGTCACGCGCTACGAAGTGCGCGCGGGTCAGCTAGTATTAAATATTATCATGCTCTAAATTTGGTAGGTACAGGTTCACTTTGATCTATCTCTATCATTGCTAAACCTCTGAGTTACGTTTTCACAAAGTCTCTAATCACTCATTAGTTTTAATCTCTACGTTCTTATATTCGCTCCACGTTTATCCTATTGTTCTCAAGCTATCATCTCCCATTCAGAAATAGCAAAAGGCATAATCTGTCTACCTGTTTACACGGTATCGTATTGTTTCAATGAACAATGCATATTGTACGTGTATTCTTTCTTTTGACCTTGATGCCCTCAAATCATGGGAAATTTGTTATCTTTAGGAATTTGATTATAAAGGAATCCATTACTAATTGGTATTGGTAATTATTCGTAATGAGCTAAACCGAAATTTCTGGTGCAGCTGAGTGGATTAACTAAGATAGTGGCAATGTGCTGGTCATTGATGCAGAACATAAAACCGTTGGAGTAGATAAGTTCTGGATAGAAAACACATACTTCATTGGGAGATGTACCTAATGTAGAAAGACTGATCCATACGAACGGAGCCACCATAGAAAATGCTATTGTAATATTAAGTTAGTCCTAGCTATGTGCTGAATAATAAATAAATATAAGCTAGGTTGATAGGAGTAGAAGATCGGACCGTTCGATCGGATCGTGTTTTTCCATAGAAATGTCTACCAGAAGATGAATTATTTAATGACTTAGCTTCATATGTAAGCTGCTTCATTAATATAAGGCCTAAGTATTGGCTTAGGTACATAATATTCTGTTTGCGGTAATGATATGGAATGACTCAAAACTGAAGCATTTAGCTCGAGACTCCGAGAGAGCCTTTGTTTCGCTCACGTTTTACTAATATTTTACTTTAATTTAACCTACTTTCATTGGGTGTGTCTGTTGTACACAAAATATCTTGTGTATGCATCTTAATTTAATATTACATTTTTTTAACGTAGGTTATTAATTATTTTGTTGTATCATCTTTATTTGATTTATTGTTTGGGATGAAATTCTATTTAATTTGTTCCTTATAAATCTTTGTCTCTTGTACTTTGTTTAATCAACTCTGATTTGTTGCCCGAAATAAGGAAATATAATTTAGTAATATTGTTGGAATCCAATCATTTTTCCCATCATTTTAACTCTATTGATTAAAAGTATTTCCCTTGAACAAAAGACAACATTTCATAAACTTTTCCACTAACATACGATATTCTACCTATATATAACCAACCAAACGTATGTTTCCCGCCATTGTTCGTGTGATCTATAGGAAAATAGGAACCACCTGCCAAGGCCTCCTACACCATATTGGTGACAATGGCGTGTCTATTCGAGTCAAACATCCATCTTGAAAGAGAAAGGATATGGTACATTTGAGTACATGTGCAATGAAAGTAAGTACTTTCAAACGTATTCGAATAACTTTGTACAATAATTAATGCTTAATATATTAAACAACTACTTGCGTTCAGCGGTTTTACTCGATAAAATGTAGTTATAAACTGAATATCGACGCGACGCACTAAATTTCAAACCCATCGTATACCGAGAATAACGTAATTAGCTATTTATGAGTAAAAGTGTAACAAACACACATCCATTCAAAATATTTAGTAGGAGTACGAAAGACTAGTGGTAAAGTAAAATATACGAGTGTGATATAAAAATTTTATTTCTAAAGATTCAAACGTAGATTTAAGATCGTGTTTCCCTAAAAACCGCGATCCCGGAGGTAACCGATCCGTTAAAAGGTACCCTGAGATGAAACACGAACCCAAAAAGTCACTTAGAGAAAACCGGAGTACCAACCCGGACCGGAGTGCCTCCGACTGCAGAAGAAAAATTACCTACTTCTATTTATTAAACTCATTATAATATTCAACTACAATCCAAGTTACTGCTGCAATCTGTCTGATTGAATTGGTCGCAATCAAATCAACATTGACTATGATATATTTCTAGAGAAAGTAACATTTGTTGCTTTAACATAACATTTGTTTAACTACGCCCTCGAGCCCTTTGATTTGTACCTGCATAACTAGTAACCATTATACATAACCATGTCGTTTTCTCTGCAGGCTGATACGAATTGGCATTATATGGACAGTAAATGATCGGTTATTATGATCATTAATTGAAGGAAATGCCGTAACCACTTTTATGAAATTTCCACCAGTAATTTTATTCAGAGGAACTACTTTGCCTGTAATCTAAAGCTTTCCGCATATTCTGTTTCTTTGTATTTTTCTATTTTGTGTTTCATTTATTTTGATGAGATCATTGCAAGACACAGTTTCCTTTAAGTTTTTCTCTGATATTTATACTAGTCATCATCATCATCGTCAACATCATCAAACCGTACCACGGTCACAACTGCTGAACAAGTACCACCAGTGGACCACCACTCGCGCTTGTATTCCGTCTGCATTCAACGGAATCCTGCAATATTGACCAGGTCATCATTCACTGCGAGAGAGGATGGCTTATTATATGCCTTCCGGTCCGCGGTCGTCACTCCAGAATCTTTTTTCCTCATCGGTTATCGCTTCTTCGAGCGATGTGACCTCGTCCCATTAAAAATTATAATTATTATACCAGTAATAAATAAGTATATTGTCTAACTGAATACAAGTCATAGATTATTCTGCCCTTGTAATTTAGTTAAAAGATGTTCAATTACTTTTGTTTGATGAACTATTCTTTTATTTCTCTTCAAACTCCATAATTATTTGCTATTGTTAGAAATAATTACGTAGATACCCACTAAATATATAAAAGTGTGTGCCTACAGAGCAACAATACTGTGTACAATAATACACTTCGTGCAGTTTACAATAACACTCGCTTCGTCATGGAACATTACCGAAATGATGAGTCCTTTTTATCGCAGTGCTATTATTTAGGTACTATAAAATATACCAAATATAAAGTATCGTATGTAATTATAAGCTAACAGTGGCGGAGCGACCCAAACTGAGTCTTGGCCTCAAATACATGAGCACATCACTCTTCTCGGTTCTGGACCACTTCTTGCCACGGCTCAACTTCAAGCGCTTTCAGAGGAGTTAGACAAGCGTCAATCGCTTGTTACAAACACTAAAAACAATGTACTGTAAGACGACAGTCTTTCTAGAAAACCGACTAATAAAACCGTGAACAGCTGTCATCTCAGTTTTTTTAGCGTTATTCACAAGCAATTGGAGCTTATCTAATCTACCTGATCCCTTTCCACCTTATCCTTCCAGCGATATCCTGCGCCTGCCCATTATGATTGCTCCTCCCAGATGTTTTGCACGTTTCACTACCCGATCCTTTTTCTCCTCATGGCCGAGCCGGCAATTCTTCTTATAGGTAGAGTAGAGGCCTTTCGAACACGGTAGAGTCATATAATAAAACTAAATAATTATTAACTTGCCAAAGTTCGCCATTGTCTCAGTGAATTTTTGTTTGGTCTTTCAGCTTTAATTCGCTATGATGACAAAATAAAAGATTAACGGGACTTTGAAATCACCGACTGTAATTATTTTACTGATGTTTACCTTTTTTATTTTAGCTAATCTTCATTGATCGTCCATCAACAGAATCTTCGCCACTTTTATGTTGTTTACAATCCATCAGATCCGTTAGTTTTGCCACAGAATATGTACTAACTATACAACAGTTATACTAAGTCCACTTACCAGTAGCCTCTTGAAAGCATTCTCAATGCAGCCTTTTCTTCAAATATAGGTTTTTAGGCGTTTAGCAAACATGTGTTTCTAATCCAACGTTCGATTAGCTACACTTTCTTGTTATTGAAGATTCGTGGCACAGTTGTTTTAGGAATGTTGAATATGGAAGTGGAGTGTTAGAGAGAACAATTGTTTTAGAATGACAGAGAGAAGAGAACAATGGTTACGCTTTTTTTGTAGTGTTAACATATAGAGACAATGTTGAAACTAAAACTAAGCAGTGAATTGTAACTCAACTGGACTGCCACAAAAGATCAGAAATGGTCGAAGCGGCTTGATGTCTTTTTGAGGTTCCCCAATAATAATAAATAATAATGTTGAAACTGTAGTAATTCGATAGATAAACATGTGAACGCCTTCTAATGACAACATTATAGCTAAATTAAAACATATCTACCTGAGTACTTTATAAGAAACAATGATTCTAGATCAACATAGGCCGTCTGCTTGTTTACCACCATTGGCAGAAAGAGAGGCAAAAACCATCTAAGCGGTCATTACAAACAGGTGATGCAGACGTCTTTAAACTGCACTCCAACATGCGTTACATTGGATACTCACCTATATCTACTAATTAATACACAAATTTACATAAATCTGCAATTGAGTAAGTGGATCTCTTTAAATTAGGTACAAGAAACCAATTATAACAAGATTAACATCTTACTATTATTTCATCGGAAGCTTTTGCAATATCCATTACTTCAGTTAACAGTATATTTATAATCGAAGCAATTGAGATCAGTGGTGCACGTCGAGAAGTCTATCTACATCGACACGTGAAATCGGCTTCACATCCTGCGCAACTCTGCTCACTCCAACTACCCGTGAACGCACGCTATGTTGGCAATTACAATCATAAGTTGGTTCTGGACATTTTAGGAACTAATCTTGGAAATCTTAGCTGGATAATATCTGAGATTTATAGCGAAGCTTCCGTCCAGTGATTATTTTTGTTCACGCTGAAAAAAATCCGCGCTTTGGGGTACAGGGATGGTTATATGTGGGACACCCCGTGCAGAACGACAACAACCGAACTGTTGGAACTAAAATTTGATAAATTGCCATTGAATATTCTGGGTACCACATAGGATATTCTTAATGTAAAAAAAAAACTGGTGGGCAGAGTTAGTTGTAGATAAAATAAAGTAAGAACGTAAATGCTTGCACAAGGGCGCCAAAGCGTGCCAAGTTATTCACCCGCTACACTGTTCGTTACACACCTATCTCTACAACAAATACCATTATTAGATAACTGTGCCATTGCACCATGGTGTTACTTACAGACGTGTGGAATAGTTTCCATCACGTATTTAGCAACTTTCTACATGGAGTTCGCGTGGAAAATCTGTAATTGACCATTGGGAGGCGTCGCACGAGCAATTGCGCAATTCGGGCAGTTGCAGGCCGATCGATCGCTGAATATTTCCTCTGTGTGAGATAACTGGTTTAATTGCATATGGAGCTTATACATATTTGTAAATACTGCAGTTGAGCTAATAGGTCAAACTACGCTTTTATTACACAATAAATAAGTTTGAAAACCTAATCTCCCTCCCTGAATGTAACCTTAGGTGTTCCTGCGGTAAGATATAATGTCGGATTGCGGCTGCTGGCACATCGAATGTTACATGTAGCTTAAACCCTGGAATAAAACACGGGCTAAACTACGCAGATACTGTGAAAAACTATTAAAACCTACCATAAAATTACAAAAGAACAGAAAAATGGCAGATGGATACAAAGAGACGCTAAAAAGCAAAAAAATAACAGAAGACTATTAATTATGTAATACCTAGCTCCTTTTTAAAACAAACTCTAGTTTCTATTGATAACATAACACATTATGCATAGCTAGACTAGATCGTAATAATAGTAGTTCCCACAGCGCAGTGAAAGCTTGGTAAACGATCACGACACGACCCCCCGACCTGAAACCAGATAAACATAGAGTGGCTAATATACTTATGTTAACTGCTGACTGAGACTTCACTGTACAACTAGCAAATGAGGAATAATTATGTAAAGTGTAAAGAACAGGCTAAACGCATGGAGGCATCAGGTGACCTACATTCCAGTTTGGAACTCTTATGGCATTGCCAATACGATGGCTCTTATTTTAACCAAAAAATAGAATTGAGTGGGGAAATATCATAAGTCGTGTTCTGGCCACTGACTTATTTTTCCTTCACTTCGGTTTTTAGGGTTCCGTAGTCAACAAGGAACCCTTATAGTTTCGCTTTGTCCGTCCGTCCGTCCGTCCGTCCGTCTGTCTGTCCGCGGCATTGCGGAGAAACTATAAGTCCTAGAAAAGTGTAATTTTGCATACAGGTAAGTAATAATAAGGGTAAGAGAACGGTGACAAAAAATAATTTTTAATTAATTAATTTAGGCTACCTCCCGTACACGTAAGATGGGGATGATTTTTTTTTTCTGGCTGATACCATCGTGTGGGGTATCGTTGAATAGGTATTTTAAAATGAAGGACGGTTTGCTAAGAAACTTTTTCGATTTCATGTTCTGTTTGAAAGATATTCAAGTTTTAAAAAAAAAAATTGAGCGTCCCCCCCCTCTAAAATCTGAACTACTAGCTTTAAAATTCTGAAAAAAATCAGAGGTATGCTTTCAACCATGAACTTTCCAGGAAAACTATAGCGGTTAAGATAAAATTATTAGTTTCGGTAAAATCAGCAAAATAAGAATACCTAAAGCTAACCTAGCCTATAGTTTATTAATGCATAACTAGATGGCGCTAGTAGTAAAATTAGATCGCGCAAGCGAATTTTTCATGGTTGTATTGTTTACGAGTTATAGCTATCACAAATAAATCACCATATTACAGTGTTACTTAGCTCATAATTTCTAACTTAAGTTTTTTTATTATAATTTGATATAGCATGGTCAAGGCTACTTGTGTGAATGATCCGGATATATATTTTTTAATTTGCGGAGAATATTATGCTCAAAGAATTCCGTTTGAATGTGACAACGTTCATAATTTAGGCTTACAAAAATTACTTTGGATACTCCCTGGAAATTAACGACAAGCCTTGGATTCCCCAAAAGTTATGCAAAACGTGTGTTGAGTATCTACGTTTGTGGACAAATTAGAAAATAAATAGATTTTGGTACGAAACCGCTATAATGTGGAAAGGACTCGAGAACCATCACGATGACTTATTTTTGCTTAGTGTTAACATAAAACTATTGTTTTGATTTTATTAAAAATTAAGTATGCGGAACATAACTGGCTCATAATGTGTTCATTTAAAAATGGTTTACTTTGTTTTAGGCCAATGGTGGTTATATTTTTTTTTTGTAAAGTAAGAATTATTTGGACTTTTCTCAACACGTCCAAAAACTAATGCGTCACTTTCAAAGGCTCGAATGTGACATAACCATCAAGTTACACTCTCTCCACGACCACCTAGACTATATTCATGACAATCTTGGGGTACTAAGTGAAGAATTGGGCAAGCAATTCCACCCGAACTTTTGTTCGATGAAGTAACGCTATCAAGGCTTCTGGAACGCACATATGATGGCTGAATATTGTTAGAGCATTTAGAATAGCCCTTAGAATAAGAATAGCATTTAGAATAGCTCTGCCTTCAGTTTCAGCAAGAAAATCAAATAACATAAAGAGTTTTTCAACTTAAACTTAAATTAATTGGGATCATCTCTACATTGACCACCCACAAGGTGGACAGACGACCTTATAAAGGTCGCTGGAAGACGCTGGATGCAGGTCGCTTCCAACCGGTACATATGGAAGTCCAAAGGGGAGGCCTATGTTCAGCAGTGGACGTCTTACGGCTGAGATGATGATGATGACGATCTCTACATTTATAGCGTTTTATTACGAAAACAACATAATATGTGTCATATCTTTTTAACTAGAGCTGGTACAGAAATTTCAGTCACAAATTTGAAATCGTCGTCAAAAATCATCCAAAATGCTGTTGTGCAGTGTATTCAATCTACTAGAACTACGGAACCCTACATTGTGCGTGGCCCGACTCGCGCTTGGCCTATTTATTAAACAATAATCTGTGCTCATCGATAATTATATTTTATTTAGCTAATACTTACCGACAAGCATACTACCTAATAGACTGGCTTTTATTAAAAGTCAACGTTCAAAACAAACGTTTATAAATGTAGGGAACATTTATTAAAGTATATTCATAGGAAAACCCTTTGATTTGTTTAATTGAAATTCAAATCTCACCATGTAACAAGTACTCACAATGATACAAACTCGTTAACGACACGCAGCAACCCATTGTCATTCAAATGAATGGTGCTGTTACATGGCATATAAAAACATACATGCATTTTTATTGGGTACTTGCAACCTCATTACTAATCAGAAAGTATATATTTGTACATCATTATAGTCGGGCCGGCCTAAAAGGCCACATTTGACAGATGTCAGTCATACCAAACAAGTGTTGGGACATTGTTTGTTTATTTCGATTACAGGATATGAATCGATACGATCTTCAAACACGTTGGAATCGAATACAGTTTTATGAAAACATTCATAAAGTCTAATTAATTTTAATTCTAATAGGTTTTTTTTGTAAACATGTAATGGCGTCATGGGCTAGTTTTGCCAGAAACATCTCACGAGTTATAAAAAAACCTGTAATAAAAAAATATGTTTATTCTCTATACATTACACAATTTTATTTTAATTACATTATATTTTACTATAATATAATCACAATATTAACAACATATTTTATTTTAATCGCAATATTGTTATTTATTTATGATCAAATATTCAATCCAAGTTATAATTGCATTCGATTCTACATTTCAAATTTCGATTTCGCGATTTTATTGGGTAGCATCCTTATTGTTTTAAAAACAAAAACTGATTGACGTGACCTTGTATAGGATGTCCTATTTATTCATCTAATGTTTTTAACCGCAAGAAAGGTGGGGTGTTATAAGTTTGACGTGTTTGTTTGTCTGTCTGTTTGTGTATCTGTCTGTGCCATCGTAGCCGAACGGATTAATGAAGTTTGTTTATTTTTTCGTTTATAAGATTAATAATATTACTCGGGAATGTTCTTAGCTATGTGTATAACATATTCTTTATAGTTTAAAAATAAACACAACAATGACTTGAAACAAAAATTGAGTATTTTTTATTTTTAGTTTTTTTTGGTTAAACCTAATGCCACAAAAACCGTTGTTTTATATTAGAAATAAAATCTATACCATCGGCTTATCCGAAATTGACACCGTTGAGGACTTTAATTTTTTTTTAATAATGTGTGTGTGTGTGTGTGTGTGTGTGTGTGTGTGTGTGTGTGTGAGTATGTTTGTTCCTTCTTTACGTTTCTTCTGGTAGAAATTTCAATTGTAGTTTTTGGTAGACTTTTTTTATGGTAGAAAAATGCGTGAGCTCCTGATGAAGGACATCGTAATTGTCCGAAACTCAGGATCGAGCCTAGCTCCGACCATTATTTCCGTGAGTTTTTAGTCGTTTTGTTTACATAGTAATATGGATAACTCTCACGTTAGTTTTCAAAAATGCACAGTAGAAAAATCTACTTAGTAGTTTTTGGTAGAATTTTTAATGATAGAAAAATCTACCAAATGGTAGAAAATTAATAGTAGTTTTTGATAGATTTTTTATGGTAAAAAATCAACTAAATGATAAAAAAAGAATGGTAGATTTTGCTAGAAATTTCAATGGTAGTTTTTGGTAGAAAAATTTAATGGTAGTTTTGGCAGAAATTATGATATAAGAATTTGGTAATAAGTTAAATGGTAGGTATGCAAAAAATCTACCAAATGGTAGAAATTTTAACGGTAATGCGTAAATTGTTAAATGTAAATTCGAGTATAGTGTTCAGTGTTCAGCTAAGTGTTGTCATATTATTTATTGTTCAGCTAAGTGTTGACATATATTATTTACAGAAAAAATAAGTAAAATTTTTAGATCACCTGTAAGGGAATTTTGATGATGTGTCAAATGTGGCCTTTTAGGCCGGCCCGACTATAAGCTATATCTCTTTATTTGTTTGTTTCAGATGGCATAGAGAACCAGCTGCAAATATCCATCACAAATGTTAGTCACCCTAATGGAAGGCGACACATTAACCAACACTGGGTTGATATCTTCCATCAAACACTTCAAACCAGAAGGGAAACAGAGCGGCACAATAAAAGCACTACTAAAAAACTACATCCTACCAGAAACAGACATGGCTATAAAGCAAAACCAAAGTGAAAAATGCGTCTACTCAGTCCCCGTGCTTCCAATAACAGAAAGAATGAAAACTATAAATGAGAAGAAATTAGCTTTCCTTAAATCTACTGTAAACTTCAACGATACCCAAAGAAATGTTACGAAAAAAGAAGAAGCAACCATACATTATGCACAAATAGCAATAGCGACAGATAGCGAAGATCCTAGAAGCACTGGCGGAGGGAAGGACATAAAGGAACTATCTCACTTTTCAAAGACTAAAGACGAACCACATGTACACGAATCTCCTAACATATCAAAAAAAATTGAGCACCATCAGAGAAAAGTAAGTTTCAAAATCAAGAACGCATCTTCCTACAAACGACCACCAATCGCTACTACAACTATGACCATCCCAAGTACCAAAGTATCGGAACTGACGAAAAAGTTTAATAATTTACAAAATGAAACATGTGAAAAAGTCCCGATACCTAAAAAACTTGTCAAAACTATAGAAGACTTGACGACATCATCTCGGTGTTCCGCCAGCAATAGTTCTACCCCTTCCTCTACACTAAGCTCAAGCCCTAATATTAAAATAGTAGTACGCCACAGAAGAGGCTCCAAAAGACGCAGAGATAGAAAACGATGTTCGAGTATGGACTCAATAGACAAACTCATTATAGCAGATAACAATTCAGCTAAGATTCGGGTTATAAGATCTAAATCTGATGGTACAAAAATTCCTAAATCTCCTAAAAAACGTTTAAAGGACCAAGATTCCAGTGAACAACACAGTGGTTCGGATTGTGTTGATGGGATCCAATCTCAGACGCAAAGTCCCGAACCTAAAGAAGAAAAAAGACAAACTCAAAGTGTTGTGGTCAAAAACGTTATCAAAAAGTTTGAATGTGAAATTATTGCTCAGTCAAGTTCGAGTAACACACTTAAACAACCCGATCGAACTAAAATTATTGTCCCAAAAGAAAAACCCAAAGTACCTGAAAAGAAATCGTCCTTAGTGTTAACGAAAAACGTGGTCGTGAGGGACGGTGTCGCTAAATTTAAATCTATTAAATCTACGGTGACTCCTTCAAATATAAAAATTGATAGCAGCACTCAGTCTGCAGATATTAGTAAAAAGAAGGAACCTATTTATGACCGCAAGAAGTATAAAACAAATTACATACATAGCGAAAAGATGCCTCTCAAAGTGGTTGAAATAATTCCAGAAGATATCAATGAAAGCAATTCTACATTAAATTCCAGTGAAATAAAAGACCCTTCATTAGAACATTCTGCAACAATAATTGAAGTTAAAGAAGTAGATAAATCCAATGAAGAAACAAAGTCCGATATAGAACCAAATGACTCATTTCTGTGGCGAAGAAAAAGCTCAACGCCAGTTTATGGAGATCTTGAAAAACCACCATCAGAAAGTCCTTATTGTTTTATAAGTATTACGATGAATGAAACTACAAATCTTCCCTCGGACAATCAACAAGAAATATATGTGAAAGATGAATCTCAAAAAATTGCATCAGATGAATCTCAAGTGCAAGTATCTCAACCTCAAGTTGCTGAGCAAAAACCCGATCATAGTTCAGATTTTGAAAGTAATCTGGTTGAAGCTTACAATAAAGAAGTACTCGTAGGTTACACTAGTAAACCTGAAAAGGAACCTGTCGTAGAAGACGATTATGAAGTGCTAGAACCGAAAGACGACACTAACGTCGTAGTAATTCCGATCAAGTCAGCTGATAGAAATTCTAAAGTTAACTGTCCTCTGCCGGAAATACCAAAACCGACAACTACTCCAGAGACGCCAGAAGATGAAAAAGATAATATTTATCAATGCTTATTAGAAATGCGGTCCCATCCTGAAGGCGATGAAAGCAGTCTTCATAACTATGAACTGTGTGATAATGACTTAGAAGAAAGAACTCGTGGTGACGGTGATAGTGACGATGGTTACGAATATTGCAAATCGCCCATTAAACCTTATTGTCACACATCGAGCGCAGGCATCCAAATCGCAGAAGATTACAAACCTCCCAAAGATAACAAGAAAAATTATGCTATTGAAAAGTCTGTGAGCGGCACGTCCACTGTCAGTTATGAAAAGATCGGACCGGATAGAATTTACGAGAGAATATCAGATCGTTCGCCGAAATCTAAAGACAGCAGTCCTACGTACAGCAGCCGACACTCGTTTACGTCAGATTACAACGGGTACAATGATAATGAGAATATCTACGATACAATCAAACACAGCGATGGAGCTTCTTTATCGCACTGCTACGAAAGCATCCCAAATAGTCCGAGTATGGTAAAATTGAGGAATAACTTGAGGAAGCAGTTGAATTCTGCGGTACAAAAACGCTTGTCGTTTGATACTGTGTCCAATATAAGCCAGTCAACCTTGTCTAGTGAGCAGAAGACCAACAGTATTTACGGTCAAAGATCTGTTATTAGTTTTAATGGACAGGAGATCGCGTTCCAAGTCCCAAGCTCGGAGACCAGTGTCAGTGATCGGAGTGACCGGAGCGACGACTGGGTCGACGTTTCAGACGAGGAAAAACACGATGAACAAAAAATCATCATGTAAGTTA
This sequence comes from Hemithea aestivaria, assembly GCA_947507615.1. Taxonomy (NCBI): domain Eukaryota; kingdom Metazoa; phylum Arthropoda; class Insecta; order Lepidoptera; family Geometridae; genus Hemithea; species Hemithea aestivaria. The sequence continues at coordinate 16,626,371 of OX382331.1, forward strand.
CACTTTTTACTAGATAACTCCATTATTTATAAAAGAAGGTCAATTGCAATAACAGGTTACCAAAGAGAAATGTAAACAGTGTTATCAAAGTCCGATAAAAAGATATTTGCAGGTGGCGCAGTATTCAGTACTGTAATAGCAAGGGGGAACATCAAACACCTGTACATCCCGTCCTAATAAATAATGAACAATTAATAAATGGAGGTCATACATTGCAGAGTGCACGAGCGCAGTCGAGGGAGGAAGAGTCCAATAAGCTGGTCGCAGAAGGTGCGACATCAGTGGCATAAATCTCCAAAGAAGGGTGACGACAAAGGTCAGTATATATTATAGTATTTTTTCTTTGTTAAGGAACCAAAAAGCAGATTGAATAGACCTTATAGAAAATCCCATTTATTTTTTTATTGAATAACGCCATCTATGAAAATGACGTTGAACTACCATTCAAAACCATTACTAAGAACCTTTGTTAGTTCACGTAGATCATAACAGGTGGCGCTAGCTGTAGTACAACACAACTTCGTTTGTACAATAGGTAAAGTCATAACATGGCAAATAAAGCCTTGTTGGTTTGTTTGCGCAAGCGCAGGCGCATGCTTCGGTTCGTTGCGCAAATGGCGGTGACAGGCGTCCTACGCGCATACCAAACAATACAAATACGAAATAACAGCAGATGAAATCATATTATGGAGCTCACCTTATTTGACCAGACAAATTAATAGTTATTTGTTATACAAGAGTGCAAAGTTGCTTTTTTACCGCGTGCTCAGTTTGTATGACCGAGCGAGCGAAGGATTCTAAAATTAAATCACGAGCGTAGCGAGTGATTTATTAATTAGAATCCTGAGCGTTAGCGAGGGAATCAAAAGAGCACAAGGTCAAAAATCTTTGCACTCGAGTGTGACACATAATTTTTCATCCCCCCTCAGCGAGGAAATAACTCAATGCTAAAAGTTTTTTTTAAATTATTCTCACCATGGATGCGCACAGCGTTGCCAGTGCACTATCTTCAAAAATAACCAGTATTCAATTTTAATTTACGTAGGTACGCTTACTTAGAGTCCTTTTCACGAAAGAGGTCCCACGGAATTTAGCGGAACTAATTTTTTATTCTATTATTATTGGACTTCATATTTTAAATCATTTTTATTTGTTACATAAAATAAATACCTTTTTGATTAAGAAATTAAATATGAGAAATTATGAGGCGTTAAAAAGGTAAAGGTATTTAAACTTTTAAAATGTGCAATAGTGGCGTCCCGCAAAAAGGTTTCCTTTCGTGAAAAGCACTCTACCTATTCGTTTTAGTGATTATTTTCTCATTTTCAATTTATTACAGTGAGAAATCGTTAATAAAAAAGTTACTAAAAAGTAATACTTAGAAAAAATCTTGCTACTAACTAGATAAAGTTATAAAAAATTGGCTTATTCTATTAACTCTGCTAAATTAACTCAACTATTATTTACTATTACAATACTATATCATTCATTAAAAACATTATTGCCTCGAAATGTAACTTATATCTAAACAACTAACGTAAATATAGTTCAAAAGAAACGTAATATGTTACAAAAGTAACTTACTGGCAAGGCTGACGGTGCGCCCAAAGCAAATTAAAAAAAAAAAGTTTACTAAAGAGGTTCTTACTCCGAGTTTTTAACAAATTTAAAAAAGTTGTACGCTTATTTCGGTACCATAGAGGTGGAAGTAAATAGGTTTAATTATGTTTTTGTCTCTAGAGGGTAAAGTAAGTTTGAATTTCTCTAGAGGAAAATATAGACTTTTCCAGTCAGATATCGATGAGTAAAACTACACTTTCCGAGATAGTGGGATGAAAAGATATTTACTTAAGCTTTAAAATATGAAGTTTTGTTAATACTGAAGACTAATTGATTAATTACTAAAATTACTAAAATATTAAATAACTTACATTTATTATACACAAACTTTTTTGTTTTTTTACTGAAATTCTTTACACACATGGTTAGCGGTTGGTAACAATATTTATTAGTGCTTAATCAATGACTTCTAGTTTTATTTAGAATTGAGAACTAGTTCCATTGTAGTTTCAAACAAAGTAAATAAGCGCAGCACTGCAGCATAACGTGGGTGTTTGCTAATTGTTACCGGATTCCTGGCGCCGAACATTGTCAAGATTTGAGTGTCGAGACGTTAGTTAGACTTGTACCTTTTGTTTTGTTATGAAAACAATAGCTTGCATGATGTGATGGACCTGTTGAGACACTTGACATCAGCGTCATCATGATTCTAGGCAGGAGAAAAGTTGAAGGTAGCTTGTGCCCAGTGTAGTTCTCGATCTCGAGGGAAAATTGGGATAGAAAGTAGCTCACGTGTTCTTCAAGGTTTCTAGCTATCTAAAATCTAAATACATACCGAATTTCTTGGCAATCAGTTCTGCAGTATTTTTTATAATATACATAATGTAGTGTGTGTACTAAAAATATGTATGTCTGCAAAAGCTTTCATAAACGATGACGTTTTGAGATCAGAAACATAAAACATGCAGTTAATTTAAACTCCTTCTTTCTGAAAACATTTGAAAAAGACGCACATAGAGATACAATGAATATTATAAAAGGTAGAGTTACCCTATCAAACATACATACAAAGAACATTTTAGCCTATAGGTATCCATTTCAGTAAAATATTCCACGGCACGCTAGACATTATCGATTAGCCTGCCGGTTGCCGGTTACCCCATCGATTCCATGCTAGGTGACCTACATACATTGATAACTACAAGTGCTACATAATACGTTATTAGGTCGACTGATATTAATAAACTAAGGTATAATATAGCTTTTGTCAATAAAACAAAATGATGGAGCTTATTTCTTATCATATATGGGGGCCTAGACAAGCGCAAAAAAAAAGTAGGTACTGAGATGACATTCGTTATCGAATAACAAACGACAACGACTGTCATCTCAGTACATTTTTTTAGCGATAGCGACAAACGATTAGCGCTTGTCTGAACCCCCTGGTTTCATTAATTTCCTCTACATGAACGGTTCATTCTTTGGGCGATTACAAATTCCGATATCCTCATATTTCGTGTATTCCGAAGAGACGTAAAACTGTGAGTCCCGACTGATTCCTATAAGATATGTAGGATCTTAAGAGCATGTTTCAGGACATGTTGAATCTTGGCACCTGAAACTTCAGCAATTGTAATTTGACCCCAGCCTGAAATGTATAGTATTCGAGTCACCAAATTGAATAAAGATGACTTAACATTTCAGACCTACATATCTTATAGGAAATAACTAGGACTCACGCCATAGTTTAAGCGCTATTGGTAGTATTTTATCATAGAACACTTCATAGTAACTACCAAGTTTTTGTATTGGTAAAGTCAACGTCATATGACATTTTCTCTGTTTAAATTCAGGGTGGAAGTCGCAAAAAAACAAAATTATTGTTAAAACAATATTGTTCTTTCCTCAGCCTTGTAAACCTAAAGACTTTTATTGGCATGCATGCCAAGAAAATCAGGAAATACCTCCTTAATCATGACCTTGGGTGCATCGATCACGAAGTCTTCGACAAACATTGTCCTCATCTGTCGCATGAACATGGCAGTTATTTCGTCAAGTGTGTCTAGGTCGCGTCCTCATTACCATTTGGAGTTCGAATTCTGACACCTCACCTCTTCACAAAGGCGTTGTAAAATATGTTGGTCGTTAATACAGTGGATCAAATTAATATGGTATCAAATGGTATAGTGTAACTGTCTTCTAAGATCTTGAAATTGAACTTCTTGGCAGAGTGCTTTTGGGTGTGCGTGGGAGTTTAAGATGAATGTTTATAGAAAAGCGAGATTGAGTGATCCATCAAAAAATATGATCACGTAGTCTTCTTGGCGGAAACGAAGCCACGATGGTAATACATAATTCTAGCGAAAGAGTACCTATGCAATAATATAATATATCCCCGGTTCGCCTAGGCGAAGCGAAATTTTATCTGAAAACAGATGAACATAAAATTTTCAATTTCTTAGAAAAGACCTCTACCTTTTCTTGAAAAGTAAGATCAATAAGATTGCTTGTTTTTTAATTTTTATACATTAGGTATAAAGCGATAGAAATTAATATTCAGGAAGTTCTAGAAGATACACATAATGTATAATCTTCCAATGAAATAAATACTCAGATAATAAATTACGTTACGCCAATCTCCACGCATGATTGACCCTTCTTCCTGTTGAGCCAGTTTTTATCCAATGTTATATATCGGCCAGGAACATTCACGGTCTGATTGTGTAGTGCCTACATTCTACATTATGCATGGCTTGGAAACGGACGGTTTCTTTGCGGAAAAAACTTGTGGTGCTTCCTCATGTTACTTCCTTGATACATGGAAAAGTTGAAGACAGTCCGACTTTCAGTTGTTAAAAGTTATTTTGTTTAAACTTTCCTTTTTGAAGTTACATCTTATAACAAGTTTACCCAGTAAGAGTTTAATAATGATAATCATACTGATGTAATCACATCCAATGTCCAATGACACCACTTAAATTTAAACATAAAAAGCATCCAACAAAAGAATTCTCCTGTTGACTTGTCTGTATAATGCTTGAATACCTTCTCACGTGGTACACAATATATAACTCATCCTTGACCGCACAAGTATGATTACAATGGTCGTATGAACGTTAAATTATAATCCACCAGATTAAATAGACCCCCAACAAAAATATAATACAGCTGAATTTTGATGGCTAGAAAGTGGCTCACGGCTCCACCTAAACTGGAATTCTCAGATGACTTGCAACAGCTTTATAAACAAGCCATTATGTTGAAGGTGTTTGACTGGAAAATTAGACATAAAACATATTCTGACAGCGGCTTTAAAGTGTGAACGAACACTTTCTCAAAACATCTGATAATGTACGTATGAATGGTGGCATCGACGACAAATCGTATAACAATACAACACTCGGCGAACAATTCACAAACACCGAGACAAAAACCTGTAGATGTCTCGCATGCGTCGCGGGAAACCAAGGGAAAAACTGATGAAAACGAACATGCGATGCGATGATCCGATACACAGTAATTTGTACACGAATAATTACAAGATACAAGAACTCTGTTAAACTGTTGCAGTTGCTGCAAGTTTTGCAACCTGAGCAATGAAACTATCAGCTTATTAAGGTGTTTACGACTTTCTCGTAACAATTTCGACTATTCTGCTAATGTAAGTGTGAGAATCTCTTAAGCTGTGTAACAATAGAGGAATTACAGAATCTCTACGTTGACCTCACCTGTAGTATTATTGTTATTGTCTGAAAAACATTCATGTGTGTATGTGGTCATCGCACAGTTCATTAGGCCAGACGATGCTTGCACCATTTGAAATGCAGTTGAGTTTTATTGAAGTAGTTGTAGCAGCAAATCCTCTCCCAGCTTGCAGAGAGTATTACATGTTACATTAAGTCAAAAGCGACGAAATACAGTATTTGGCAAGGATTTACACAATTTAGTAAAATCCGATCAAGTCGAACGTGGGATCAATTATTGAAGTGAAAACTTCTTTAGCGGCGCTGAGCACTTTTTTTGTATGGGTAAAATCTTTCAAACTCGCGTCAGGGTCACGTGATGCTGATCGAAAAAGCGTAAGATCGAGGGGAAGGGAGAGGAACTAGTATCTCCCACTCTTTCTACCGTGCCTGAGTGTACTGCCAAGTAATAGTTTCTATTCTTTGGTGCTGCTCTGTTTAGGCGGCAGAGGGGGCTTAGACAAGCGCGCGCCCGCCCGTAGCGACCATTCGCAATCGCTAAAAAAATGTACTGATAGTATTTTTATACTTATAATTAAACACAACGTTAATATTGAAGTTTTCACTTCTGCCGGCACTCCCGGAGTGCTACCTTTTTTTTACTTTTTCTACTTGAGGCGACTGCAGCAGTTATGTCATACCGCATTGAGAACATGCTCCACTTTTCTCATGCATTTCAATTATCGAGTATTTAACTCGCACGGGTTTTTGGTCGGTCTGACGGAATTGCATTGTCTATCGATACTAATATTTCGTTTTCTACCAGTTCAGGGCTTGATTTATAGCCCATTGATAGCGATTTATCTGAATTCCAGCTCAGCTTGTTGGACCAGTTTTCTCTGTGCTGCTGTCATTGAATTGGTTAGTTTTCTAGAGATACGGTTAGTCTGGAGTCAGACAGTAAATTCCAATTATGTTTTGTCATTATCTTCTTGCCTTACCCCACTAGGTGGGCTCAGCACAGCACGTGAATGAAGATATAGTAGAATAGAGCGCAGAAGATGCGCTCTATTCTACTATATCTTCATTCACACAGTAGTAGGTAGGTGCATCCAAACCTCATTTAGGGGTTTTTGTTTTTAATCATTAATGATTTACTTATTTTTACAAAACAAAGTCATTGTTCGTCAAGTGCCCTTGCCAATAAGCTCAATAACGCACATAATATTTCAAAATCTAAATCGAAATGTCAATGGCATGATGTAACTTTGTAACACAAACGCTATGATTTTTGCAATTATTTGTAAAATTAGGGTTTACTTAAATGGCAATTCAGGTGCTCCTACACATTTGCTACAGTTGTTATTGCCGCAAAAGGCTCGCGTGGGAGAGGGACGGCGCGCGGCTAGCGTGCGGCCTGAGTTTGCCCTGCGCCCGCGCACTCGAGCGCACGCCCGCGCGCCGTCTCTCTGCAACTCTACCCGCGACAGTGAAAGTGCCTCGTGCTTACAATACCATCATTATTTTACTAATTATACCGGTATTCACCCAGTGACCAGATCATGTGATAGTGCAGTGACTAAGCTATATTTCGTCCTTATTGTTGTTTCGTAAATGCCCTTAGCTGCAACCGGCATCGGTCGAACCGCCCATCAAATTGACAACTCGTTACGAAAATCCACCGTCACGGAAATGTCGATTATGGCTAACAAATATTCATAAAAATGTGTTTTCTTGCATAATGTTTAACTTTCTAGTATTTCTGTAAAGTCAATTTGCACATTATCTTCGGTCACGCTTCGTTTACTACCATCAAAGTTAACAATATCAAGTCTCGTTAACTCAGCATTATATTCATTTATTCCAATCGTGCAGACCGCCTTGAGTTAAGTTGCTCGATGTTTTATCCTTTCAATTGGAACCAAATCTGTTCGAACTCTTTCCGTGGGTCTTTCGTATTCAATGTCAAATGAATTTCCTTCGTCCGTTCACAAAATGCTTTATTCTATTTCGCCACAGCCGGTTTTGTCGCTAATTTTGTATTCTCGTTTATAACTTTCCTAAATTATACCTATGATGTCGTAATAGTCTAATTCCAGTTTGTTACGATAATGCTTTTACCTAGACCAATCTAGTTTTGGCTGGTTATTACGTGGCAAAATGTTATTTAATTGACTTAAAACACTTTTTATAATACATCTAAATGAAATGTTAGTGTCTCTATAAACATGGTCATTGGCATCTGCGGCCCACAGTCGCTGCAAGCCGGAACCATGACACGAGCCTTGTGGAATTTGCGGTGCAAACTCGGCCTTATTCAGCTCAATATATTCCTCTAATCGACATTCAATGCATTCCTCTGCTCTATTGAGATGTTGCAACTTAAGATCAGCATTCTCATCGAATTTACAAACAAAATTTAATATTCATCGCAAATTGCAATCGTTTCAACATTTTACATTTTACTCTAGTGTTTTAATAGCTGTAATATCTTAATCTACTTCAATTTAATTATAACTTTCTTACTGATCATTTTAACATTATAAGGTTCTGAGGCGCCGTTGTCAATGTTCTTTACGTTTATCATTCAGATCTTAGAAAGTAGAGTTGCAAACTTGGAATAATCTACTGCGTCAGCCGCTAGACCTATTAAGAAACCCTAATCGTATTTAATTCTTTTAGTTAATCTGGAGTAGATTTTTATCTTACAAATTAGCTTTTAGAACGTCTATAACGTGTGGATTATCTTCTTAATCTTCGACAATAGCACAATGATTAGAACAATTTGCTTTTGGTTATAAAGATTCGTCTTGTAATCATGGTTCTAATTAAGGGATTAGGTCTATGATATTTGCAGTCCAGCTTCCACAATGAAATGTTATAGTTCTCCTTGCCGCGGAACAGATTATGCACTAGGCCTTCATTGTTTCGCAACGCGCAATGCTCTGATTGCAACGCCATACATAAACATAACTGGCTGTTTTGCAACTGCACCATAGCTCGGGTCCGGAGCCGGTTACATGCCCGACAAATACTGCTTACTGCATATCCTCATTTAAAAACTGCAAAATACCGGAGACTTCCTTTGCAGAGGTTCGACTGAGTGGGTCCCCAGTCCCCAATAACAGTGCTACCGGTGGGCAGCGATGTGCAAACATTACTGTGCTTCAGTCAGAGCGCTGTAGCTAGTAAAATTCCAGTAATTTCACTAGCTGGATAGTCTTAACATCTTGAGTCTTGAGTAAAAGTTTGTGTAGAGCATTTAGATTTTTTATTATTATTTTATTTAGGTACACCATTGTGAAATTCTGGGTCCACTGTACCTACGGATTTTGGGCCGCTTAATCTTTTACCATCAGAAGAGCGTCATGCAAATCAAATCGATAAACTCAATTTATTAATATCTGACATTCCAATTCCGGGTACAATATCGTCACGATCTCTTCTCAATATTTGTGCACGTTCTTTTTTTATTTTTTTTATTTTTATTTTATTTAAAGGTACACAAAACAGAGTACAATCAAAACTAGTCTAAAAATATAAGAAATAGAGGGTTATGTACTAAATTCTACTCCAAAATTATGTGTACACATCATGAACCAAAATACCTGACTTGGGCAGTTTTAATGGTTAGTTCCTAATATTAAGTTTAAGCCTAACAAAGTTTTACATAATAAGAAAGTTATAAACGTATTTAAGATAAAGATAATCACTAAGTATGAAAAACACAGTATTCACAAATCATTCAACAATATATGTAGAACATCTCTTTTAAATTTAGGTAACCTTTTTTCAAATATATCAACCGAGTCATGGTGGCAATTAAGTATATCATTGTATTCCCTGGTCATTCTAACAATAGGGTTGTAGAAGGAAGTATTATTAGTATAAGCATTCAGTTTAAAGATATTTATATGTGGGTTACGAACTCTTGGTCTAATATTAAAATTGATTACTGAGTAGCGTTCTAGAGTAAATAGTCCAAAGCCATCATAAGACCATTAGCCGTAACCAATGTCAAGTGGACTATTACAAATTCTGATTATTCGGCGCTTTGTAATATCACGGCATTTAACATTGAAACGATGAAAAAACCTGCCGGTGTCGATGAAAACGGACAGTGGTAATAGGTACTCCGCGGTACCAGTTGACCCTGAGACGCCCGGCCATACAGCTGCCGGCTGCTTGCTTTAATATTTTTCTCGTTTGACCGCACAGCTGAGTGGAGTAAAACTTAAAACATCGCTTAATCTGTAACTTGATTCGGAATGTTCGAGTCGACAATACGGACGATATATAGCGATCGAACTCGAACGGGAGACGTGTTCGTGCGTGAATTCTTTGTTTTGTGCTTGTGACAAAGAGTGAAGTGATATAGTGATATGAGTGACGATGAAAAATGATCTCAGAACGGCCTTCGGTGAAGGGCGGTGCGGGGCCGCCCGCGCCTCCGAGACCGAGGACTTTTCGCAGGAATTGTGGCGATCAAGGTGCATCACCTATTCTTATTGGCGCTCGCTCGTTCGTTGCCATTTCACGCGAGTCCTTGTTATAATCGAACTGGTTTTCTGTGAATCATATTTTTGCCTTTAGGCCAGTGAATTGTCGATTAACCTGTACTTGGCTACAAGTACTACTATATATTTTTGTAACAAAGTTTACTGTTCACGTTAGTAACCTTTTCGATTGTATCAAGTCGCCGTGGAACGAGCGCCGCGGCAGTGAGATTGTTATCTCGGACAACTGTGACGCTTTGTCCTTGTACCTTGATCATCATCAATTCTCTTCTAGTTTCTGTGACATCTCCGACAAATGTGTACATCGACACGAGCGCCAAGTCACTCTACTACAGCCACAACGACGACGTCGCCTGGCGAGAGTCGCAAAAGAAACAAAAGAGGGGCTATGACAACGTGAGATTCATTGACGTTCTGGAGCAGAAATGTTGGCTCAGCATCAGAACCGTTTTGCGAGATGCGGAAATCGAGATTCAGGATATCGCAGCGTTCATCGGTAAATATGACCTTAATGACTATAACGTGTGGTGGAAGATAATAAACCGGCCGTGCTTACAGCATTATATTATAAGAGTAGTTGCGTGCGACTTAAAATACCTTGAAGAATAACAAGCAATTAAATTATTTAAAATTCTATTATTATAAAGATTATTTCTGGGGTCGTAACAAGCCTCAACGAAATAAACAAATTTGATAATTTGAGACTGAACATGTTACACTCGACAAACCCGCATTTTTCAGAATTCATTTATTTTTCTGTACCTTCTTTACTGTCTCACTGCTGATTAAAGATCTCGCACAACGCTTTCCATTAAAAAAACTCTCATTTTATCCACGTTTGTTAACATTCTTGGTATTGGTATTTTAACCTCAAAAACCCAAAATAAATACATCTCATTCATTCGTGATTCACTTTCTCATATCAATCGTTATTCCATGTTGATTCAGTGGATCGACCAGTTAAATACTTGCCGGTGAATGCAACCAAATCGGACGGCAGAAAGTGAAATCAGAAATACAAAACTTATATTAATTAGCTATGAGATACGTGCGTGATAGGAGATGGTTATTGATGATTAATGCAATGTTAAATCTGTAAAAAAGTTAAAATATTGGATTATATTTGTGGCTTGAAGCCATCTTTTATTAGCGGGTGTCGTCATAAAATCTATCTGTGTGCTAATTGCAATTTACAATCTAAACTGTCCAGCAGCTTGAGCTGTGCGTTGATAAATCATTTACCATTTTTTTATTCCAAGATAAAAAAAAATTGGGGTTTATACTCCGACAGAACACGATTAGGGTAAATAATTAAACTATCAAAATAAAACCAAAATTACAATTATGAAGGTAAATAGCTTTTTCATCCCACTATCTCGGAAAGTGTAGTTTTACTCATCGATATCTGACTGGAAAAGTCTATATTTTCCTCTAGAGAAATTCAAACTTACTTTACCCTCTAGAGACAAAAACATAATTAAACCTATTTACTTCCACCTCTATGGTACCGAAATAAGCGTACAACTTTTTTAAATTTGTTAAAAACTCGGAGTAAGAACCTCTTTAGTAAACTTTTTTTTTTTAATTTGCTTTGGGCGCACCGTCAGCCTTGCCAGTACTTTTGTAACATATTACGTTTCTTTTGAACTATATTTACGTTAGTTGTTTAGATATAAGTTACATTTCGAGGCAACAATGTTTTTAATGAATTATATAGTATTGTAATAGTAAATAATAGTTGAGTTAATTTAGCAGAGTTAATAGAATAAGCCAATTTTTTATAACTTTATCTAGTTAGTAGCAAGATTTTTTCTAAGTATTACTTTTTAGTAACTTTTTTATTAACGATTTCTCACTGTAATAAATTGAAAATGAGAAAATAATCACTAAAACGAATAGGTAGAGTGCTTTTCACGAAAGGAAACCTTTTTGCGGGACGCCACTATTGCACATTTTAAAAGTTTAAATACCTTTACCTTTTTAACGCCTCATAATTTCTCATATTTAATTTCTTAATCAAAAAGGTATTTATTTTATGTAACAAATAAAAATGATTTAAAATATGAAGTCCAATAATAATAGAATAAAAAATTAGTTCCGCTAAATTCCGTGGGACCTCTTTCGTGAAAAGGACTCTAAGTAAGCGTACCTACGTAAATTAAAATTGAATACTGGTTATTTTTGAAGATAGTGCACTGGCAACGCTGTGCGCATCCATGGTGAGAATAATTTAAAAAAAACTTTTAGCATTGAGTTATTTCCTCGCTGAGGGGGGATGAAAAATTATGTGTCACACTCGAGTGCAAAGATTTTTGACCTTGTGCTCTTTTGATTCCCTCGCTAACGCTCAGGATTCTAATTAATAAATCACTCGCTACGCTCGTGATTTAATTTTAGAATCCTTCGCTCGCTCGGTCATACAAACTGAGCACGCGGTAAAAAAGCAACTTTGCACTCTTGTATAACAAATAACTATTGTGGCCATTCAATACTTAGTTTTAATATTCCACGCCATTCGTTAGTCATAAGTCATAATAATAAGCTTAAGAGTGCAATTTCGAATATCGATAATAACATTAATCCATAATTCTATAAAGGTCACTTTAATAACAAATTTTGACAGAATATTAAATGAAAAATAAATAACTACTTGATTAACTCTTCAAGCCTAAACAAATGCACCGAACTGAAATGTTGTATGGGGACTAGCTCTTTCAAAGGATAAAACCGCTCAGATAGATGGGCTCAGCTAATAAGCTGGTTCTCTAAAATTCGATAATTTAATTATTCTTTACTAGCATTTGCTTTGCCCGCGTGGTGAAATCCTTTATTAGCGGAGGTCTAAATTATAAAATCTGTATTCCAAATTTCAACTCAATCCATTTAGTGGTTTCCTGTACATTAGATCAGTCAGTTAATCAATCACTCTTTCCTTTTATATTATTCTTTATACAACTTAAATATTTACAACTTAATTATACAAACATAGAGTCTACCATCTTGAAGGTCAACTCTAACCTCGTTGCGTAAAGTCCATCGACCATTGGCGCTGCAGTTTACATCTCTGATTAGAGTTTAGAGCATGGTGCGGCGAAAGCCATCGATCTAACCGCGCCGTGACGTGTTTGTTGTGGACATTTGAAGTATAAACGACTGCAGGTGTCAGGTGGCTTAGCCACTTTGATATCTGATCAAATATCTATTAAGGTTTATTAGTTCGTAAAGCAATACCATTCAAAAATTGTTTTCTATATTGTCACGACTCACGACATTAGGGAGAGGGGAGATCCTGGATCATGGTATAATATACACATAGACTACTTTAAAGTGGATAATACCCGAGTACTAGGAAGTACCGATATTGATATAGGTAAGATATTTGTACAATAATCGTTGATCTATTTTTTACTTTAAAAATCTTAGGCTCCTTAAAAATCACGATAAATATAGAACTTTGTGATTTGCGATAAATCTGCTAACTGAAATAACCTTCTCGCAAAAGCCTACAAACCTACCATACGTTCTACTTGTCAAGGTTTATCTAAAATCTAGAGGTCTCGTTTCTTTGGGATTCCCAAATACCAAATTAGTATAGACCGGTTTCCTTGAATTTTTGCCCACGCATCATAAACACAAACTTAAGCGAATTGTACGCAAAAATAGAGACACAAATATCAAATACATACAAAAGGAAAACATTACGTACTGACTGACTAATGACTGAATAATCTACCAACGTATAGCTCAGACCACTTAACGTTGAAATTTAACCAGCCCAATGCTGAAATTTAGCACACAGATAATTTTATAACAACTAACAACATCCGCAAAGATTTCTTGACAGAAGCGAAGACGCGGACGTAAGCTCGTAAAAGAATTATTTCTTCCTGATAAACCAAAGAGAATACAGATTATTTTATTGTCTCTTTACTCTTACTAAGGAAACAATAAATGACATAACCGTTAAAGATAGAGTTCCATCAAAGTTATAGCCATCAGTTGCAAAACCAATCGTCTGATGTGTAACCGAACTGGTCACTGGTAACCGTCATGTGGTATTGCAATGTGTATATTATGTACTTGTGTTCTGTGTACATAGTATATACGAATATTGAGTATGTATGTGTGAGTGTGACCACAGTTTATGCAACCGGCCATCGGCCTTGACTCCGAATGACGAGGGGTTCTTTGCGGATGTCGGTTACTTGACTTCCTTTGCGTTAAATCGATATTTTGTTTCGTTGAGCTTTCGTAATGACCTTATTTACTCGCAGTCCAGTCTATCCATATTGTAGTATCATCTCGTAGCACATCTTACATTTAGATAATTATATTCTAAATAATTTTGCACTATCATCACCGGTATACATGTTGCCGCGCTCCGCGGCCATTGGCCATTACAGACTATATATTATGTTTATGACAGATGTCACTGTCACTGTCAACCGGCTATACATTTGCCAGTACACTACACACTAATATAACTTTTCGTATAGTACTGTTTCATGACGGACGATAAAGGACAGAAGCGAAACAGTCATAGTAGTCTTTATAAAAAAGCGGTTTTGTCGGATTCTATCCGGAGTTAGTGCGAAAAGCAATATCAGAATCGATCGAACTTGAAACGTATTCGAATCTGACATAATGCGGAAGCACTCTAATTCTGATTTTGTACTCATCATTATAATACATCTACATTTACATTTAGTAGTTACCCATTCCAGCTTTATCCTGAATAAAAAGTCATACTACGTCTTTAAGCCTGATTGATAACTCAGTATCCTGTTCTTCCAGAATGTGACAGCAGCGACTCGGGGCACCTGTACGAGTCGTTGGACCCGCCCTCGCCAGTCCACCCGCCCATCACACCGCACCTGGACTCCGACTCCTTCGACAGCGACTCCGACTCAGATCATGAGAAGGTGAACATTCAATACTGTATCTAGTACGAGTAGTTCTCCTCTCCTTGCACGGTTGTCTGGAAGAGACTGCTATTAGCGATAAGACCGCCAATTTATTATAACAGTTTTAAGTTTTATTTTATAGTTTTAAGTTGTTTTTGTACATTTTCTTTTGTGTTTCAATAAAAGGTTATCTATTTATCTATCTAACACGACTCACGACCACACCACTGTGGTAATTACCAACGCTTAAACGTCTTTAAGTAATGGTAACCGCTTATCATTTTCTGTACCATCTGCTTGTTATAATGGGTGTTGTTGTCTAAAGAAAAAATTACGTTCCATTTTGTGTTCATTGCAGAGCCCGTACGCAGCGCCACCTACCCTGCCCCCGTCACGGCTGCCGTCGCCCCCTAGCGGCGGCCAGTACACACTAACCAAGATAGCCAGCGCCGCGCAACGCAAGATGAGGCAGATCAAACGGAACCTCACCAAGAGATACTCCGGTACTTATCTACTTTTTATGCAATTTGCGGCATCCATGCATAGTGGCGCTAACAACTGTCCGTAGGTACCAAGCGCTTTGGTAACAAGTGAATTAAATTAAAAATTTAAAAAACCCCCAACGCAATATGAAATTTACCATAATGCGGTGGTGACCATCTTAGATTTTAAATTTATTATCGTGCGTTGTATTCTACGCGTTAAGCTACTAGCCGCTTTCATTTGATACACATATTGAAGGGGTCGTGGAGAAAAAAAATAATCCGCCATTTTGTAACGGCGGCCATCTTGGACCGATTTCCACCAAACATGCCTAAGAACACTCTCGACTAACTCTACTTTCAAACAAAACAAACTAAATTAAAATCCGTTCATCCGTTCGAGAGCTACGATGCCACAGACAGACACACACACACAGACAGACAGACACGTCAAACTTATAACACCCCGTCGTTTTTGCGTCGGGGTTAAAAAGAACAGGTCGCATTTGGAACACATTGCCGCCATCCGTGTTTCCTGTGCGATACTACTTGGGAATCTTTAAGGCACAAGTAAATAGGTTTGACAAACGTTGGCCTATTATAGATATTATATTATAAAAATAGTAATCATTAAATTTAAATAATTAAAGCTGCCCCACGTTGGGCGCCAGCGTATCTCAAAGACATCTTCATAACACGTTTACATTGTTACGACTCTCCGTCGATCTACGTGTGTCGCCGAACGGTTGCCGCGACATTGCGATGTTATCGTTGCTTCTTCGACGACTTTCCTAACCCGTTCGTGGGACGCTGGCGCCCAACGTGGGGCACTAAACTTTTCATTGACATAGGCAGTTTTATATAGGTTTTTTTGTTCTTACATTACATTTACCATTAAAAAAAAACCAAGAATATTATATTAAGTACCTAACTATTCAAAATTAGTAGTCCATCCTGACCTGAGTGAAAAAGATACATTTCGTTAACTCGTATACACAATATAGTAATAATAAATATATTGCAATAAAATAAAAGAAAGTTTGGCATGCAAAAAGAATTTCCGATACCGGGAATCGAACCCGAGCCTCCTGGGTGAGAGCCAGGTATCCTAGCCACTAGACCATATCGGATGTTGTCAAATAAATCGAAAAACGTCATTGATACACTAAAAAGCAATAAATTTTTGAGAACAGGTGCAATGAAATCTCTTATCTATTGCAAAAGATAAAATCAGCCCTCATTCCATTTCTACTACTCACGCCATAGGCGTACCCAGGGGGGGGCAGGGGGGGGCAGCTGCCCCCCCCTGGAAATCGAATGTCTTATATAATATCTGTAGAACAAGAAAAAAAATTTTCTTGGCGCTCGCAATAAGGCGACACACGTTTCATAGTCAGAATTATATATTTATTAGCTTTTTAGTAACAATATTTCATTTTTTCACCACTCGGAGCTTACTAAATGCACACTTTTTGTCATCATATTTATAAAATTTCTTGGCTTGCACCAAGTTCGTAAGTAGAGGTAGTAGTAGTATATCTCTTACAGCTTACATGCAACTTTCGTGGTCAGAAATAGGATATTTTCTTGGGGCTCGAAATAAGCCGTTTGCACATTCTTCATAATCAAGATTTTCTCGGCTCGCAGCAAACTGCTTGCGCTTTTATTAGTAAGAACATTCAAGTTTCTTGCAGCTCGAAACAAACTAAGCTCACCTTTCGTAGTCAGAAATATAAAATTTTCTCGGCGCGCGCAGTAAGCTCCTCGAGCTGTTTTAAATGAGAATAATAAAATGTTTCAACCGCTCGGCGCTCGGAACAAGTCAACCGCACTCTTTTCGTTGCAAAAATTATAAAATTTTCTCTGCGCTCACAGCAAGCTGCTCGCGCTATTTTAAGGAAGAATATTATAATTTTTGTACCGCTCGGAGCAAGTTAACCGCACTTTTTTCCTTGCCAAAAATATAAAATTTTCTTGGCGCTCGCAGCAAGCTGCTCGCGCTTTTTAATGGAAGTATATTTTAATTTTTCTTCCGCTCCCAGCAAATAAACTGCAGTATTTTCGCTACCAAAAATATAAAATTTTCTCGGGGCTCGCAGCAAGCTGCTCGCGCTATTTAAAGGAAGAATATTTTAATTTTCTTATCCTGTGTGCGAGCCGAAATCAAAGTATGGGGTACCTTTAAATAGGTCCTACCTGCTCAACGTTAAAACATAATATGGCACATAACACAGGCACAAAGTTCAAGTTCAGAAAAAAAATCTGAATCCGCCCTTGCCTGCCCCCCCCTAGACCAGAAGCTGGGTACGCCTATGACTCACGCCTTATCGTAAGATATCGAATTTATATCGATAAAGAATATAGTACACAAACATAACTCTGTCACTTCCAGTTTTACGATATTAATAACTGGAACCTAATTCTAAACAAAATTTTCTATTTTTTTAATACGGTCAGTACATAAATATGTATTTTAGAGTGCTCTTCACGAAAGAGGTCTCGCAGAATTTGGCGGAACTAAATTTAATATAAAATTAATCGATTATTACGTACTATCCTAAATAATATGTTTTACTTGTTAGATAAAGTAAATACCAATTTAATTAAGAAATTAACTAACCTTTGAAGAGTTAAAATGTTATAAATATTTTAACTTTACAACGCGCGATAGTGGCGCCCCGCAAGAGGGACTCCTTTCGTGAAAAGGACTCTAGCTCATAATTTTATGTTATATATATATAATTTGTTTGTATCTTTCTTGTATTATCCGGCCAGTATTTTTTTTTAAATCCGCGGCCAGAATTTTTAACCGACGAAAGAAGGACAAAAGAAGGTCTATATTCAAACTTAAGTCGGTAATTATTATGTTTTTTTTTTGAAGTGAAAACTTCTTTAGCGGCGCTGAGCACTTTTTTTGTATGGGTAAAAACTTTCAAACTCGCGTCAGGGTCACGTGATGCTGATCGAAAAAGCGTAAGATCGAGGGGAAGGGAGAGGAACTAGTATCTCTCACTCTTTCTACCGTGCTTGAGTGTGCTGCTCTGTGAATTTGGTTTAACTATGTCAAATGATCGCAATTTTAGCACAACGAAATACAAAACTACTATTGATGCGGTCTTTATTAGACACTTAAATAGGTTCGAATCAAAACTGTTTGTTTCTTACTTCAGTTATCATAAACCAATTGTATCAGTTGTAAAAATTTTCGATGATGATTCTGATAATAACGATGGTGTAAAAGTCGTCGAAATTATGGATAGAAGTTGATTTTTCTGAGAGATAAAATTTAATGTAATATATAAATAACGATATAATATTATAAATAACAACATATAAATTGTCATATTTGTGTACGATAGCGCAATAAATAAACATTGTATTCTACCTCATAAATGATAGTATTTTTATACTTATAATTAAACACAACGTTAATATTGAAGTTTTCACTTCTGCCGGCACTCCCGGAGTGCTACCTTTTTTTTATTCCTATTTCTAATCTTATTTTTTTGTATTTCGCAGTGGCAATGGACGGCATTCCATTCACGAAGTCTCCTCCACCACAGAACGGGATCTACGACACGATCAAAAGTAAAACCAAATCTCCAATATACGCTAACTACGAGAGGCCTGACGTTCACACGTACAGCAACGTAATAGTGCCTGAACGAAAGACTGACAAAAACTTTAAAGAAGAATTAAAAACTATTATTGGTGAAAAGAGGTTGAATGACGCGCCTCCTTTGCCCGACAAACCTCCAGAAAAAAAAGAAATAGAGAAACCAGTGACGCCCACTAGTGATGGGAAAAAGGACAGCGGGACATTGTCGCGAAAAGCGTACTTTTCGTTCAAGTCTCGGTTTCGACGCGCTACTTCTGTGGCGGTTGATATCAACGATGTTCCTAGTGCTTTGAAGATCACCAACTCTACGTTTTATTTGACTGACTCTATGGATGGTGACAGTGGATTTAGCAATTGGTAAGTCACTTGCTCTTTATTACAATGAGGTAGTTCTCCTTGCAGAGCTTATTAAGAAGCCCGAAAAGACTATTATATATAATATACTTACTCGTACAATACGTGTCACGTAGATTTGAGCAATATTTTTCAATGTCGGTGAATGTGAATTTTGTGTTAACGGTACCTATGATGAAGTAAAGTGTCGTAGTTTTAAACAAGACAGAATTAAAAAGCATTTTGAGTTTACTCTTCGCTGAAACTTCACTTTTTAATTATTTTTTTTTTATGTTGAGAAGTAAGAAGACGAGCAGGACGCTCTCCTGATGTTAAGAGATAACGCTGCCCATAATCAGTACACAGTGCTACCCAGAATTTCACAATGATGTCCAATTATAGGTGCACTGCACCAACGCTTCTTACTCAAGAGTCATAAAATGTTAAGACTCTTTAGGCCAGTAGTTTCACTAGCTACAGTGACCTCCTACCGAAGCACAGTAATGCTTGCACATTATTGCTCAGGCGGCAGAATATCCTTTGCAGGAGGTCGTCTAGACGACATCCTGCAATGGAAGTCTACCCAATGCTTTAAAATAAAAAAGATCTCTATTTAGGAACTTGTCTTCATAAATATTTTGTGGTTTTAAAAAAAAATTCTAGATTTTACCCTCTATTCAGTTATATATATTATGAACTAAATCAATGTATTTGTCGACAGCAGCGACAACGGGCAGGCCGGCAGTTCAGAGACGCTCGCACGGCGTCGGGACGGTACGAGACTTCGCTCTACTTGGGCCGAGTCTACTCCTTGTCTCACTCTCGAGCGGCCGAGCGTGCCACCGCCACCCCCGCCCGTCACTGACGCCCTGGTACCTTGCGGGGAACAAACACTTAAAAACGAAATTTATGGGATAAATTCCACAAAGACTGGGGCAAATGCCACAAATTCTGGGGCAAATGCCACTCATACTGTGACAAATACCACAATAAATGTTCAAAATATTCCCAATTCGTCACATTTGACCAGTAATGGGGCACCAGTGACTAGTGGGGTACCAATGACCAATAGTGGGGCACAGGCGGTGGTTCCGAGGCCCTCGACTGACCTTAGCGCTGTCAACGAAGGTACGGTGTTCGGCGTCAACTGATGTTGCTTTTAACGTGCTATTTTTTTACTGCTTGGTTACGATTTAGCATATTTGTAAATATATTTTTTGAAATAAGAAATTAATTACTAACCCATTTTGAAATGCAAGTGTTTTCAAGTGAAAATAGAATATAGATGCATCACATCTGAAGATCCGTATTGATTGTGCTGTCCAAAATAATTCTATAACTTTTGGCACTAATAAGTTATAGAAAAAGCTAAGATAAAAAGAATAGCTTTAGAAAGCGCTGTAATATAACTTCAAATGGTCCCGATATACCTAATTAAATAAAATATCCGATACTTTGAAAATATAGGCTCTCCAAGTAACCTTATTTCTATTCTCTAGTATGTTTTCATAGTATTTTATTAATAATATTTATTTAAATTAACTCAGATAATATAAAATAAATTTACTTGAATAATAATTTCAGTTGACGTCTGTCGCGTTGCGTTATAATATTATTTAAAAGCAAAATTCGCCAAATAAAACGAAGACAGCGCTAACAGAGGTCAGTACCTTCGTTCTGCACTTACAATAACTATCATGTATTCATCTAAAATGAAATAAGTACATAGAGATAGTATTATATTTTATGTTATGTGCATTTTCCAGTTGTGATAACGGTTAATGCACAAAACCTTAGACACCGTTACCATTTCTCTACATGCAAAGAAAATAAAACTTAGTTCTGGTAAAATCCCACCAGATAAACGGTATAAAAGGGGTTTTTATGATTTGACCGAGTAATAGGAATAAAGTGCTTAGTTTTTTGCTATTATTTGATATTTATTCAATTCAATTTCAAAAGATCTTTATTCAAAAACTTATAAAATACAAACATACAATCACTAGTGTAAATATAATCCTAGTGGTACACATAATCATGGTATAATAATATATTACTATTTTACAAGCTCTTAGGCCTTTTAAAATTTACAAAGGTGGAAGTTATGGATATTTATTGCATTATTTTAATAATAATTCTAGTAAGTAATTATTAAATAAATAAAAAACCAAAATATCTAATATTATAATTTAAATAACTTCCAGTACAAATATAATTCACGGTCTTATTGTAAATACCTAGCTAAACATCTCTCAAATATTACAATATTTAATATAATTCTATTTAATATTAAATAATAATAACAATGTTATCGAACTTCCTCATTATTATAATTAACCACAAAATTAGTCATGCGTGTATTATTATAATTAGTCAATAAATATTTTATTCATGTAATATCCAATTAAATTAGAATAGAATAGAATAGAAAACTCTTTATTGTTCACACAAATACAATAATATAGCTTAGAACTAAGATTACACAGAAATAAGTGTTACAATTGGCGGTCTTATCGCTAATTACCAGATTATATCAATATATTTCACACATAATATCCGTTTATTACATAAAAAATACTTGAGTTATTTTAACATTAAACTGTATGTAATTTAAGTTATTCAATTAGTATATTATAAGAAAGTTTATTTCTAGTTGTTCCTTTATACAGTTCTTTAAGAAGAACGAATGGGATTTTTTCAAACTAAGGAGAAGAAAAAGTCACATTACTTCTTTTGAAGGAACTATCTATAATATGAACTACTGGGACACATACAAAAGAAAATAAGTTTCGACAGGATAGGCGTTACTTACCAGCAGGCATTAGATCACGACAAAAGAAAAAAATATCTATTATCATTTTTACTTACAAAATTAAGTGGTCTTAAAGAATTTTAATTATATTTTCATCTATGTTTTTTTTTCTTTATTATTTTGATTATTTCTTATAATCTTTTTTAACATGATAAAAAAATGGTAATAGGAGTTTCCACTTGTCCAGTAAGTCCATTTGTATAATTACAACAAGGGAACACAGATCGCAGGTAATAATTAATAGTCAGCGTTATCGCATTATCGCGTGTCGTTCATCTAGTAAAATATAAAATACAGATAGTTATTGTATTTAAACGAAGGATGCATGATTAGTGATAAGTGAGCTTCACGTGAATGTCCCATTTGTTGCACTGTCTTTGTTTCTTTGTAAATAAAATCATTATTTTCTTTATTAACACTTTATTGGTGAAGGCCGTCGATGTGACGGTTTGTTTTTGTGGTGAAGCATGAGTTTTGTGTTTATCATTGTTATTAAAAAGTAGTTGTAAGATTTAAAGCCAAATTAATTGGTGCTTTATTAGACTTTTTTATATCTATTTGTTTACTTATTATGTATTTTATAATGTTTTATTTATTCAAACGCAAATGAAACATGAATTTTAGAAGAATGAGCACTAATTACCAGTTTAGATTATACAAATCTCAACAACATATTTATTTGATTTCGATTCAACCTTTTTTAAATTACTGGTACGGAAACGTCAGAGATTTTAGGAATATTTATATCTGACATATTAAGGTATACATTAGAAATAGGCGAAACTCATATATAATTATATTAAAAATTCGAATTCGCAAATTACTTCTACCCCTTTCCCCCCACTTATAAGTCCCACTATAGTTGATTATAGTGACCAATTTTCGAAAAGTCATAGAAGTAATTTGTTGTTTCTTCAAGATTACCATCAAAATATGCAATATATACATCTAGGTATACGGATACAGGTAATTCATCATTGATCTAGCCTTGATATTGAACTAGGCAACAGTCACGGTTCCCCACAAAGCATCAAAACACCTACACATGACGTAATTTTCCTTCTGTACATGATTCTCTAATTGATATTTGACTATCAACAAATAGCATACGAACATACTAACTCGATTGTATGCTGTGATCAACCTACATGCAACTTATTTTGAGACATCCTGTAGAAAAATCTTCATGATTAAAAGAACTGGTCATAGCATTTATTACTTCGATTGTGTCCAAAAATGTAACTACAAATTACATCATAATTTATAATATTCTAGTGCTATTCGTCGTAGTACAAAGACACTAACGCCCTCACTCACGATATAAAAACAACTTATTCCTCTCTTATAAATGTTATAATTATTATTATGAACTGTTGTCTATTCTACAACATGCATAAAGATTAATACAAACTACGTAGTATTCTACGGCGCCGTGTGACCTCAGTAACATTAGCGCGAGGTGCTGCGATGCACGCATTGTAACTTTGTAACTCTTATGGATTAACGTCATATAAATCATAAGTTGTGTTATGTATCCCGCTTAGATGATGGGGCGTGAGTGTCTATTATTACACGATTTATACGTTATTTGCTATGTAAACTTAATCAGTTTGTGCTCTGAAGCGCGACGTTCGAGCACAAAAGTTGATTAGATTCTTTGTGAGCGCGCCTACATGTTGTTGATGATCTCTACACAAAGTTGTAAAAGGTTAAAATAGATACTGATTCGACTTCGCACAGTTTATTTTTTAAAGATCGTTATTTTTTATATTTTAAGACTGTCAGTTTATCAGACCTTAATATGTGTTTTAACTGGTGCATTTAATAAACATTAATCTTAACCTTTAAAGTAAAAGTTTTAGATTTTATTTAAGTTTTCCACTTAAAATTTTCAAAATGCAGTTACATCCTTGTTCTGTCAATGTTACGAGTACGATAATAATAACAACATTTTATGTATTTATTGTTTGTTTTGAACACTGAACACACTTAATACATATCATTATTTCCTATATATTTATAATTTATACATTGTTAATTGCATGACAAACAAGTCTAATAAGTATGAATAAAGTTGCATGACTACTTCATATCCGTTATCCAAGTAAATCTAGAATCTAGACGTACTAATAAGTACTTGTGTAAATGCATGATTTTTGTTTAATTATAAAGCCAGCTTATGCAAGGAAACTACATTGTAACCTCAGATATCAACTATCATCAATTAATTTATACAACAACACTGGTGGGGCATAATCCACTTTTAATCATGTCATGTAATGTAGTGTCATCTGCCCCATCATAATCAATTTGGGGCACATTCCGCTCTACTCTACCTGTAAGACGCTTGGTGGGGCAAAGTGGAAAAATATTATTAAATGTTTCATTTTAATATAATTAAATGGGCATTAAATATTATAATCAAATCTAAAATTATGTTGTCTGTAATAATAATTTTCGCATGTTATAAAGTTACTTGCATAAGATGGAAAATACTAAGTCAGTCGTCAAAATAAGAGCTCTATAATAGAACTGTAGATTAATTTATTAAATATGGCAGTAGTAATAATTAACCTTGGTCTACTTCCTTAATTAGAAGTCATAATAAAAAGGTCGCAATGCATTTGGTAAAATTAGTGCGGCGCGGGCGACTGACTTATATGGAATCCTGTTGCAATTCATTATATTTTATTGTACCTATTGTATTGCGTATTTAATATGCTATAGTCAAACCCCGATGTGCAGGCAAACCTAGATTTGATTAGTCAGAGCTGAGGTTTGACTAAAAGTGTTAGTCTAAGTCCGACACATCGGCCCTTAAAGGTCACACAGATGCAAAATCTCACGGGAAAGTAGAACGGAATTTTTGTAATGTTCTAATTCGTACATGCCACACATAATAAAGCGTGGACGCGGAACAAAACTAAGTTCGCGATCGCTTTTCCGCGCGATCTTGGGTCTTTGTGGCGTCAGTTTGTGACTGGTGAATTTTAGACAAACCTAAGCTCGACTGATGAGAAAAGTGAAACCCCGGAAAGGATTTTTTATTAAATCGTGGTTTAACTAGTCAAAACTAGGAGCATATTATATAGGTAATAACTTACCATCAAGCATCCGATTTGCTCGTCTAATCGCCCATTAATTATCATAAAAATAAAAGACACACTCATTGCAAGTCAAAAACTTATATAAATATAAAGATTGCAACTGGAACCCACACCCCACCTACACATACACATAGGTACTGTAATGCTAAAGCCTCGTTCACACTACAGAACTGAAGCGTCTCCTGCCGACACTCTCGCGGAAGGACAAGAGTCCGCGCGCGCGCACCTCCTGGTACGCCGAGTGTGGAGGGGACATTACGCCTACGCAGCAGTCTAATACTTCTTGGTAAGTCTTGTATATTTTTGTTTGTATATTTGTCTCTTTTGTACATTTTTCCCTTTTGTATATTTGTCGATTTGTCGCGATTAAATTTCAGCGCAATTTTAATTTAATCTTTATTTCAGATAATTCCATAATATAAGTCTGTCTCCATTGTCTAGCTTATTTAAGTCCAGTCAGGAGTCAGGTTTTTTAACAATCCATGAGCAATCTAACAATATGATTTAAGTGGTTGTTTAAAAACAATTTCTGGACTAAATTCAATTTTTTCGTATAAATATATAAAGATTTAGTTCGTCTATTTTTATTTAGTTTCCGGTTAATAATTAAATTTCCCCCTTTCGTGGTGGATCACTTATAGAAGTTTTACCTATTGTATGTGGTCGGGGACTTTTAAAAGCGTCACGTTTATGGGTCAGATATTACAAGTTACAATATAGGAAGGAAATAAAAGTAAATAAACAATATATTTAGAGTTTACATATCAAAGAGAATTAATGGCACTAAAGGCAGACCTTGGCACTAACGGCTTATTATTTTCTCATAAAAAGAACTACCCACAGTTATTGTCTGATTTTCCTAGTATTTTTTATCATCGTTAATATACAAAAAATAACAACGGAATGACATTTACTATCACAAACACTATCACATTCATCTTAACTTGCGTAAATGAAACCATATCGCATTGCAAGAAACGCGGAAAACGCACATTTGATACGCCGTGAGACGCTGACGACTACCATCTTCCTGGCATATAAACCATTGAAAAATAACCATTATTTCTATACAAATAAGAGTTATAAGAAACCATAGGTCTATGGGATTCTCACACAAGCAAATAGGTACATAATGGTGGACTAGACAAGCCTATTTGCACATAACTAATGGTTGGAGTAGAGTCCATGGGAATAAGATAAGGTAATGGGCGATTAGAGAAATGCAGTCAGTCGTAAAAATAACTGGAGTTCAATGTAACATTTTAGCTAGTTGTTGGCAATGTAGTTAGGTTAGCAAATTTTATTTAGTAAATGAAATTCACGTTTTTATAAATTGACTTTAATGTAAACTGTGGTCGTCATTTAATATAAGATACTACATTACTAACATTTTTCACGAATATGTCAGGGGTCACAGTTTATTATTTTTGTTTTTTTTAATATGCTAGCAGTGGCACAACATACGCTAAAAAATAATGCTTTGGTAGAGTTTGCTCTATCATTTTAAAGCATGAATTTTGAAATTTTGTTATACCTACATTATACATATAAAAACTTAGAATAAAGATAAGATAAGATAAGAAACACTTTATTGATCCACATATAAAGTATAAATTTTACAAATACAACTTAAACTAAAGGTGTATCAATTGGCGGTCTTATCGCTCAAAGCGATCTCTTCCAGACAACCGTCGATCGATTTTAAATCGATTTTATATGATTATCTAGCTGTATTCATCTAGCGTATTTCCCATTACCCAATGCATGTACTTGATAGGTGCTTTTGCAAAGGAAACTGAGTAAAATTGCACAGAGCAGTCATGGTACGCTTGCAATTCCGGTCCAATTGTCAACGGAGCCTGCATTCGACCAAGAGGTCAACGACATGCATCTAAATGCATTCGATATGTAGCTTTACATACTGAGGTCCAAATTGAGTTACCATGTTCCGTGTTATTTGGGCTTTTAGGAAAATCTAAAAAAAAAACAAGTTTTAAGGGGATGTGGTAATCCAGATGATCATGAAAGCAGTGAAAAGATACCATGACACTTTTTACCAAGATACTTTCTCTTCCGTAGTCAACAAGGAAGCTTTATAATTTAATGACATCAACCACATTTTAACCCTTTTTTTCATTTTTAGTTAAAAATTTTATCCCAAATGTCGCCCATGTTTCAATGAACACATTTGCTAAAAAGCATTAAAATATATTTAAAAAAACACTGTAAAACTTTCAAGCTCAAGATCTTAGGAGTTTAAACAGAATACATTTGATGACCGTCCTTTCATGTGCGTACCTATGAGTATGATTCATGATGATAGAATTCGAAGCCCGTGGTAGCAGTTGTACTTTTCATTATTCTATGCTGTACCTACCATAGTTACTATATTATCTACTAATATTAATATTATAAACGTGAAAGTTTGTAAGAATGTAGATTTGGATGTCTGGATGAATGTTTGTTGCTCCTTCACGCCTAAACGAGCGGACCGATTGAGCTGAAATTTGGTGTAGAGATAGCTTAGACCCTGGAATAAAAGTACAGCGGGTACAGTAAAACCGCTAGACGCAGCTAGTATTATTATATTTGTAGGTACTATTATTTATTCTGTATATACCCGTGGTGATATAATGTGCTAAGCAATGAGTATCCCATTATCGCTAATTTGTTTCTATTGGCTGCGTGTCCATAGTATGATGATATCAATATCTAATATCTATTCGACCTCTATTTGATGTCGATTCTATCATAACTCATCGTGCGACCCTGGCGTCAGATGATACGATGCAAATTGCTTGTAAATAAGAGAAGCACACATTATAATATCATAATATTTATCCCGAATATTACTGTAAACCCAGCTCCACATGGCGATATTCACGAGAAGTGTGTTTCCCATAAAAAGTGCTTTTGACATTTGGTTTTGATAAAGAATTTGACCTCCAAGTGGAACTGGCTTACAATAGTAAGGTAGTGTTATTTATGTACCTCATCATCATCACAGCCTTCTACATCACTATGTTCGGTATAGGGCACTTTTTCATGTTATTCCATGCGATGTGGTTTTGTGCCCACAAATTCACAAAACCTCGTCCAATATATAATAATAAATGTAAAGATATGGTACCGACTTACCTACTTTCAATTAAAAAATAATAGGAGAAGTCACAAAGTCAGAAAATGCCGGCAACAAACCAATTCTTTACATAACAATACTGTGTAGTGTCATTGCAAGAAAACTATAAAAATGTTACCGATTAAAACCCTGAGTGAAGGTCTGTATTAACTTCTCTTGGTATTAACGATGTTATCAGAGACCTTGACTCCTATAAAAGGCAAAATTGGTATCTGATCTACCTCTGATGGCCAAAGCTCTACGCCTTTCTCTTGTAGAACCAACTTTATAATATTTATTGGGGTACATAGCCAGAACATCCACTCTAAGTATTGGCTAGAGCCAAAAAAACCGCATTACGCGTACCTACCTTACCATCGGGGATATGGAAGGGTTATGTGGGACATCCCAAAGAGCATGTAAAGACATGTAAGTACGCCAATAAATGCAAGTTGGCTAGAGGCAGGTTACCCGAATAACCTTGTCGTAGTCAATCACTGTTAAAAGATTCAAAAAAATGTTATTAGATGTGTGGCCAACCAGTTTGGCCTACTTTTATTTTGCCTCGACGCGCTCGACGCGCTTTTGGCTTTAGTGTTTACACATCTCAAAGATGAAAAGTTGTGCTGTTTCCCTTGCATTATCATGGGTTACTCAGCATTCATCGAATATTGGCTGAGTACCTGCTATGACGTAGCGAGACGATGACTCACGAGCCTGTTTCCCTACCACACCGTTAGCTGCGGCGCGAGTTATGAGCGAATTATGCATAACGGACTTGGATCTTTTACAAATATGGACAATAAAACACTACCTCAAATTTTTGAACGGATTGAGTTAAAATTTTGCTAACCTAGTATCGTTGATGTCTACGCAAAGAAACGATTTCTAGAAGTAAATCTACGAACACAAGGTAGTCTCAACGCCTCCAGTGGTAAAGCGGTTCCAGCACTCTACCGACTCTACACCATACCTTTATATTACCTACCCTAATGAAACCTATACGATATAGTTCATGTTAAAATTTATAATATACTCAAATAGCTCTTGAAACGAAGATAGAAAATTAATAATGCTGAAAAAAAAAATTCACAGATATCTGCTAGGTATGGTATATTCTAAACGAATTCTTATAAAATCTCAACTTATATTTTGTTTACTATTTTTATTATGTATAATGCAATAAATTTACATTGTGCAGTACAGTCACAAGTCAACGCTAACCTTTCTTAACTTGAACCAACGTTTTAACTTCAACTCTGTCCCAACCGCGCCGCGTGCGCAGAAGGCCGTTGAGAACGCCACCTTTCAAACGACACCTCGCCTCCGATTAGCTCCACAATTGTGTAATTAAATCATCCGTAGTCCGTACGTACTTGTGTATTTGTGCCAGTGATAAGTGCTGTGGGAAACACTTAGCTGTTATCGACATGCAACTTCTAGGATAATTAGGTAGGTGACTGTACCAACTGGTTCTAAGATTATAAGTTTTTCTGTTTGAAATCTAACGTTAGGTTTTGTTTTTGTTATGATTATTAGGTACTTATACCAGCAAACATATAATTTACTTGATTATTGTTATTTGGAATTTTTCAAACAAAATTAAAATCCTATAATATCATTATTAGTTTTCGGGAAGAGATTTATTAATAAAATGTCGCAAAATCCCGAAAGGGTTATTCGGTGGGGATTTTGCCATAAATTATACGTATTTCACAGTCTATTTGACTGGAGCTAACTGGTATAAATTGCAATACCCGTACAACTTGTACAAGGTATTAAAAGTACATATATATAGCATTGACAAATAACCCTGTACGAATTGTTAGATTCTATCAGTAGGTAGGTACGCAGTCAGTATTAAAAATTAAATAAGTAGGTACATAATATTATGTATAGTTGGTACATAGTAGGTACTCTGTACCTACTGCAGTTGCTGAAAATACTTGGGTAATAATGTCTACTCGTAACATAAAGAAACTCGTAATTATTTAAGAAAATATGTGTTAACTTTAATTAGTGATTTTGAACGTTTAAATATATGATATGAATAACTAAATATGTCTGAATTTTAATAGATAAACGTAAATAAATCCATTACATTATATTTATATTCATTTATAACCGACTTCTAAAGGAGGAAAGGTTTACAAAAATTCGTCTGTGAATAGATTTATACGAGTCTTTTCACCGAATACTCGAAGACGCCTGAACCGATTTGGAAAATTCTTTATTTTCCTTACAAAAGGTAGATAATATAATATCCACTTAAATTTTATTAGAATCGTCGCGCTATTTGTATTTTATGAATTAAAAAGTGCTTCTCACCTTTACCTACTTACATACTCAAAACTCAATGCAAGTATCATCAATAGACCTGCAAAGGATCATGGACTCTGTATTAAATGATTTCTAGAGACGTAAGAGCTAATAAATAATAAATGATGATTGAATATAAATGAGAGCCTAGAGACCAATTGGAGGTTCTTATTACGTCTTTTACTTCTGGGAATAACACTAATGCATATGAATAAGACGCCCTATTTTATTAGTCTTATTTCTTTGAATTACTTATTGATAAAGATGCCTCTTTAAAACGTACAATATTTTTTTATAATTCTTATTTATTTATTTATTTATAATCAGACACTTGAAATGCTTACAGTAATAACCAAAGCGCACAACAAGTTATTTCTTATTTTTAAGCTTATCTAAAAGTATATTCTAATGAATTTAAAAATGAAATACAATATTTATAGAAAATATTAGAGTTCATGTAGAATACATCAACTTCAGATTTCTGAGAGATCAAGGCGTTGAGCAAAGCGACAGCTTGGGATGTCGGCGCATACTTGGCGGTGTCGGTGCGCGCGGGCGGGCCGGCGAGCAGGCGCCGCACGTGCGCCCGCAGCGGGATAGCGCTTGTTATGAGCGAGACACGATTTGTATTGTTACAAACCGCAATTTGAAATATTTCTCACGTGAATTCAAATTGCTTGCAATTAATGAGTAATCTCTTACGCATAGAATGTTATTTGTTTTCGCTTAACATTTCCTCTCTGTAGTTATTTGTAGGTAAACAGTGCAAAACGTGGATGTTTTATGATGCTGGTTAGTTTACCAATCTCTGACATTGTATAAGTAGGTAATTATTATTGTAGAACAACGGCGACCCCATCTCACCCAATTTCAGGGTTTTAAAAGGTTTACAGGGGGTACACAGGGAAACACAAACTTGGGGGATTCATATCAATATATGTAGGTAGGTATAATTATAATAATAATATAATAAATCATTTATTTCAGGCAATAGTACACTGCCACAGACGCAGTGTACCAGAGGCCCATATCATATATACCTTACAGACTAACATACATAAAAATTTTATAAACTTAAAAACTAGGTCACACGTAGCGCCGGCGACGTGTTGCGCGCAGAGTCAGCAGGAAGTCGACCTCGAAATTTCCGAAACACGACTCCCTGCGGCCAGAAGTCCTCCTTCATGAAGGTCGGCAGACGGCTGGTCGGAACCCTCACCACGAAGGAATTAAAATTCGTTTTGTGGCGAGATTCTAGCCGTTCGACCCTCAAAGTGAAAGAGGTCCTCTTTCGGACGTAGTCTATGACGTCCACGGCTTTCGTAGACCACATCAGTCGGGACACGTAGAGCAGCGTGACAGGTACCTCGGGACGCAGCGAATCGTTACATCCCGGTGTCGCCGAGCCACAAAAGTTACGACGAGAGGGTTTCTGCTTCCTCTGCACCACGGTGAAACCCTCTTCATCCTTACTACACGGCGCGGCGTCAGCTTGCCTACGAGTCTGCTTTCTCCCCTTATTAGACGGGAGAACGGGAGCGGCGACGGAAGTACGGCCAGTGGCGGGCCGGGCAGCGGGAGCCGCGGCAGCGGCCGCGTATGCTTGCGGCGTCGACGCATCCATACTTGACGTCATCGGAGCGGAGATTATATTCATATCTCGCAGCAAGCGAATTTTTTCCTTATACTTATTAACTATGACCACGATCTCGCGTGATGGTAGGCGACGATGCGGTAAGTAAATGTTGGCAGATTAAACCTAGAAGGCGGGATTTAATCCCCCTCACTGCTCCCTGGCTTCACAAAATATCATCGTTTTATTTTTATATGCATTGTTGCAGGTACGCCGAAGCCGGCCTGTACCCAGCGGGCAACGTGTCGACATCATCAGGAGCCTCCTCAGGGTCGCACCCCGCCTCGCCGCTGCCTCACTCGCTGTTCACTCACGAGCCTCTCTACCAGTTCTACAACGCGGCTAAAGTTGAGGTACGAACAGCTAGATAACAGTATATATCCGGCCTGTACCAAGCGGGCAGCGTGTCGACATCATCAGGCGCCTCCTCAGGGTCGCACCCCGCCTCGCCGCTGCCTCACTCGCTGTTCACTCACGAGCCTCTCTACCAGTTCTACAACGCAGCTAAAGTTGAGGTAAGAACAGCTAGATAACAGTATATTAGCCGGCCTGTACCTATCGGGCAACGTGTCGACATCATCAGGCGCCTCCTCAGGGTCGCACCCCGCCTCGCCGCTGCCTCACTCACTGTTCACTCACGAGCCTCTCTACCAGTTCTACAACGCGGCTAAAGTTGAGGTAAGAACAGCTAAATAACAGTATATTAGCCGGCCTGTACCTAGCGGGCAACGTGTCGACATCATCAGGCGCCTCCTCAGGGTCGCACCCCGCCTCGCCGCTGCCTCACTCGCTGTTCACTCACGAGCCTCTCTACCAGTTCTACAACGCGGCTAAAGTTGAGGTTAGTTAAAGAACAGTTAGATGACTGTATATAATATACTTACTTTCGCTACTAAGTACTTACTCCTAAATGTTAAATTAATCATTTAAACGTTAATATTTGCGTTTTTAATCCAGAATAGGTAGTCTTTGACCATGATCTCACGTGATGTGAATAGCGACGATGCGGCTGTAGATGGTAGCAGACGAATCCTAGAAGGCGGGATAAATCCCTCCCCGGCTTCACTGAACATCATGCCGGAACACACACACCATTCACTCACACTCCACCATATTTCATTATTTTAGCACTTAAACAACACTTTGTTGTTATTATGAGGAAATACACATAAAATTACATAGATCTTCGGTCTTCGACATCTTCACACCACTTCATTAGCGTAGTCTCAACAAAATATGCGGTCATACAAAGAACATTTCATTTTAACAAGGAAGTAAACAGTTTAATCACGCTAATCCTCAATTACAGCAGACTGCTAATTTTACCCGTTAATATTTACTCTAAATAGAATAATTGTTGTGGCCTTCGGGATCGCTTGGTTTGTACGGACGTCTGTGTGTCGTTTATTTTTGCGCTTCCTATTATAAAGCTCTATGCTTCAGTGATTGTATATGTAATTGATCAATTGGACGATTTTGTACTGTTGCTGCTTTAAATACGTAGATAAGATTCATGAGAATTTAACAATACTGGTCATATTGGGTCACCTTGAAGTAGGGAGTACTTCAAGGTGACCCAATATGACCATAATTTAACAAACAAAATCGAATACACGACTGACGGTTAAAAGTAAAAATTCCTTATAAGAGCTACCTGTATCGAAGACCTTCGTTAGAAAATTAAAAATAAAAACAATCGGCAGTCTTGTCGCAAAAAGCAATCCCTTGCAAACAACCTTGTTGGAAAGAATTTTGAGAACATGTACAGCAGCGGAGTGTTTTGTACGGACAAAACTAGATTACGATGTGATAAAATTAACAGTCATTTTATGAACGTTCTTTAATTTTTCTCATTTCAGTCGGTGTGCCGCGAAACGGGCGATTCAGACTCGGACGCGTATGAAACCACTACTCCACTGCCAACGCCTGCTAAAGATCCAAGTGAAGCGCCGACCAGTCCACCGGCTCGACCCTCAGCCATGGCGCTGGTGGCGCCGCGCGGGCCGGCGCGGACGCTGTGGTGCGAAGTGCCCGAAGTGGTCAATTCTACTGTACTTAGTAAGTTTTTTTCTATCTACCCCCTACTACGTTTTTAAGATAAAAGTGGCTCAACGAGCTACTGAGCGCATCATGTTAAGGATTCGTCTGGTGGGATGAGAAAATTGCTGTGGTATCAAAGTTGTAGACGAGGGAATACGAATAGACAGGTTAAAGTGGAGATGAGCAGGACACTTGGCTTGGTGGGATGAAAACAGGTGAACCAAGGCTACAATAGAATGGTATTCAAGGCAGGGTCAAAGATCTCGAGTCTGACCACCAGCCCTTTAAAAAAAATAAGATTATCTCAAAACAGGTCTTGGATTTGTAAAAAAAGTCTTTGAAAATAGTTCCTTTAATTACTTTTGCAGTTGGTAATTTCTTTCGCCTTCTATACTCGACACTGACATTGAAAAAAAATATACAATTCCTATTCTTTCCCAGGTTCTCTAGCGCCAGCACAGAAGCGCCTCCAAGAAGCGAAGTTCGAGCTGCTAACCTCGGAAGCGTCGTACCTCAACTCGCTGAATGTTCTAGAAGCACATTTCATAGCACACCCCGCCTTCAGAGAGACTCACATACTGCCAAGAAGTGATTGGGAAACTCTGTTCTCTAATATATTACCTGGTAAGTTACTAATAATTGTTAGGAGTAATTTATTCTTCCTATATATTTTTTAATTTCTTTCACGGTGCTTCATCTTATATCTCTATTTCTTTTGTCACTTAGGATAAAGGTCTAACAACTTTCTCATTCACACTTCAGTTTTCTTCTTTCTTAATCTTTTTGTTACTCTCGCGCTTCCTCTCACTTTTGGCTAAGAATAGAATTTTGGCAGTCTCCCTTCAAATTCTATCTACTGACTCAATTTTTCTTCTATTTTATGTTCCTCCTTCATCAATTTTGAATCAGACATAAGTATTTTACAGTAGGATGAATGTTTAGGTTCAGTGTTAACAGTTTGTTTTTATTCCAACAGTTCGCAAATGCTCCCAGCTGCTAATGAACGAGCTGGAGAAGTGCTGGCAAGAGAACATCTTACTACAAGGCATATGCGACATCGTGCGACGTCACGCGGAACAGCACTTCCATGTTTACGTCAAATATTGCGAGAGCCAAGCGCTCATGGTCAAAGCGCTGCAGCGGCTGAGAGAGCGCCCCACCTTTGCTGCAGCGCTGAAAAGGTAACGTTGAATTTGTGAGAGAGTCTTTCATATTTATTACCTAACGAAGATTTGATTAGCCGCCATCTTGAATATTTTTCAAAATGGCGTGCATGCACATTTACATAATGGAAAGATGATTCTGTCATCATGGTTTTTTGTGTGTTCCGTATGATAATTGTTTGACTGAAAAAAACTTATGAGGGTGAAACTGCTGTTGCCATATGAAAATCATACTTAATCGATGGCTGCAGAAAATCCTTGGTACACTTTTAATATAGCGTTTTTTTTAACGTCAGTTCAGAGTACAGACACCGCGCGTCTTATGCATTTGCCAATAATTTCATCGCGAAGGTATTTTTATAAGTGATTCATTGTTGCACAGACTGGAAAGTCACGCGGCGTGCCAGTCCCTGTCACTCCACTCGTTCCTGCTGCTCCCGATGCAGCGCGTGACGCGGCTGCCGCTGCTCATGGACGCCGTGCTGCGACATCTTCCTACACATGGGGACGAGTACGAGGCCTGTGTCCACGCACTGGCCACCCTCAACCATGTATGTACCAATAAATATAGACTATGTAGTGCCAGTAGCTGTCACTCCACTCGTTCCTGCCGCTGCTCATGGACGCCGTGCTGCGACACCTGTCTACACACGGGGACGAGTATGAAGCTTGTGTCCACGCAATGGCCACCCTCATCCATGTATGTAGTACATAATGTACATTGGCTTTGAAATATCCAGGACTCTAGGCGTCCGGCCGGCCGCCCGTCGTCCACCTACTAGACGTCTGCCATTTGTAGTGAGTTTTTTGTACTTAACAAAAGAAGTTTACGGGACTGTGCGGTGTGAGTTGAGTCCTCACGTTTGCCGACTGTCGGCGCATTAGTTGTTGTTGCATTAGTGGCAAGAAACATCCGCCCACGCATTGCCGACGCATAGCCGCATAGTGCAAGCTTAAAATTATGTAAAAAATATTATTATTAACTACAACGACACTATAGACGCCATCTTGATTTTTTTCAGAATGGCAACCCGCTATTTTGACATACCCTCATTCTCTTTACTTTATTAAATATCTCTATCCTTTTCAGTACGTGATGCAGTGTAACGAAGGCGCGCGAAGTACAGAGCGAATAGAAGAGATGTTCCGTCTCGCTCGCGCGATAGACTTTCCACCGAGCATTAGAAACGCACCGTTATTGGGGCCAGCTTGTGCCAGGAGAGACCGCAGGTAAATTATTTTTTAATTTCCACTACAAACCTAATTGGATAAGTATGTATTAAAATAAAATTTAATCAGCAGCCATCTCGGATTTAAAAAACGTGCAGATGCCTCTATGTTTTCTGATCTCTATGTGTGCTTTCTTTTTTTGTAGTGGTACACCTCCATTACAGAGGTCGGGAAAGTATCAATTTTGCCAGTAGGCCAGTATTTTCAGGAAATGTTGTATTTCAAAACACTGTCTCATAATACATATTATGTGCAATAATCGTTTTGTCTTGTCACTCATTAAAAATGGTTGTACCGACTGATTAATCAATTAAAAGTTAATCTACGATCAAAGATACATAGATTACGCGTAATCCCTTCAAAAGTGGCTAAACTAAACAGTGCTTATTTGATTTTGTTTATGTAATTGCAGACCAGTCCGCTGGTTGGTCCGCTCGGGCGAGATGACGCAGCTGATCTGGAAGACGGACGAGCTGAAGCTGACGTTCGGCAAGAAGTTCCACAAGGTGCCGCTCTACGTGTTCCTTTTTAATGACCTGCTCGTTATTACTAAGAAGAAGGGGTGAGTTCACAAATAATATTTAATGTTTTTCTTTTTTATAGCGGCGGTTTAAAAATTATGTTGGCTCCATCTCTTAAATGGACTATTTTTGGTTCCAATCCACAAGGGAGTAGTTAAGCAAAAATGTTCCCATCTACAAGGGTGCCCTGGATGATGGGTGCATTTTCGCTAAATACGTTCAATCGTACCTATTTGAGCGAAAACGATCCAATCCACATGCGCGTAATTAAGCAAAAATGTGCCAATTGTCGGGTAATACTATACAAAAAGATGGCAAAAAAAATGGATGCTGATAATGTTTAATAACGTAATGTTCTGTATTCCAGTGAGGAGCAATACATAGCAGTGGACCACTGTCCCCGCTCGCTGCTGGAGGTGTGCGGGGGCGGGGGCGGGGAGGGGGGCGCGGCGGGGGGCAAGCATGCTCTCCTGCTCACTCTGCTCGAGAACCATGAGGGACGTACTGTGGAGATGGTGAGACAAATTGATCCAATATTTTAGTATCGATATGAACTGTCATTCCGCAAAAGCGAGCCCGATTTTGATTTGTCATAATTCTAAGGCGTTAGTGACGACCTTTCTAGCATTTTTTACAATCCTAACAACCAAAAACGGCCGCAATAACAATAGATTCGCTTTCCTTTTCTAGCTTCTTACTTTGCTTCTTGCTTGCTCGAATTTATTACTCTAAAAGTTTTTTGGTTGAATCTTCTTCTTAGTCGTACACTCTTGTCAGAGTGGCCGTGGTTGCTCTGATGCTCGGTCTTCTGCTTGGATTTTACCGACGGATTTAGCGATGTGACGCCATTTTTGTCTGTTAATGTCGTTGCGAGAGCACTGGGTCATAGGTGCCTCTGTGGCCTTCTTGATGAGGTCAGTCCAGCGAGTTGGAGAATGACCTCGAGCTCTCTTCCTTTCAATTGGACCCTGCGCAAGTCTCCATAGAATGCTCTTTCCTAGAGATGTGACCAAAGAACTTTAAAAGCTTGAATCAGTTACAGTGTACTTACAGAAGGTATTTTCATAGCGTTTAGACAACTTACATATTCAATGTTATTTTCTCCCCAGCTAATGTCTCTACCAAGCGAGACAGACCTGTCCCGTTGGGTGGAAGCATTATCCCCTCCGACGGAAGGAGCTGAAGGAGAAGCCATATACGCGGGCTGGGACTGTCCGCAAGTTTGTGCCTTATACGCCTACACTCCGGCACAACCGGACGAGCTCCCGCTAGCCGAGGGGGACGTGGTCAACGTCACTAGGAAGACTAGCGAGGGTATGTTATATACTACATCTAGCATATATACTGCGGCTGTCCGCAAGTGTGCCTTATACGCCTACACTCCGGCACAACCGGACGAGCTCCCGCTAGCCGAGGGGGACGTGGTCAACGTCACTAGGAAGACTAGCGAGGGTATGTTATATACTACATCTAGCATATATACTGCGGCTGTCCGCAAGTGTGCCTTATACGCCTACACTCCGGCACAACCGGACGAGCTCCCGCTAGCCGAGGGGGACGTG
Source organism: Hemithea aestivaria (assembly GCA_947507615.1). Lineage (NCBI taxonomy): Eukaryota > Metazoa > Arthropoda > Insecta > Lepidoptera > Geometridae > Hemithea > Hemithea aestivaria. The sequence goes on from OX382331.1 coordinate 16,664,974, forward strand.
GTCAACGTCACTAGGAAGACTAGCGAGGGTATGTTATATACTACATCTAGCATATATACTGCGGCTGTCCGCAAGTGTGCCTTATACGCCTACACTCCGGCACAACCGGACGAGCTCCCGCTAGCCGAGGGGGACGTGGTCAACGTCACTAGGAAGACTAGCGAGGGTATGTTATATACTACATCTAGCATATATACTGCGGCTGTCCGCAAGTGTGCCTTATACGCCTACACTCCGGCACAACCGGACGAGCTCCCGCTAGCCGAGGGGGACGTGGTCAACGTCACTAGGAAGACTAGCGAGGGTATGTTATATACTACATCTAGCATATATACTGCGGCTGTCCGCAAGTGTGCCTTATACGCCTACACTCCGGCACAACCGGACGAGCTCCCGCTAGCCGAGGGGGACGTGGTCAACGTCACTAGGAAGACTAGCGAGGGTATGTTATATACTACATCTAGCATATATACTGCGGCTGTCTGCAAGTGTGCCTTATACGCCTACACTCCAACCTACAACCGGACGAGCTCCCGTTAGCCGAGAGTATGTTATAATACTACATCTAGCATATAAACTGCGGCTGCGGCTGTCCACAAGTGTCCGATATACGCTTTTTATACGTCTTTTGATTAGTTACATCTATCTAAATTTTTATGCACTTCCCGCTTGCCCATAGAGCTGAAATTTTGCAAGGATGTGTAAATTGGATGACAATACAACATTACTATGATATGGAGATGATCTGATGATGGAACCAGAAGGATTGGAACTCTGTAGTTAAACGACACAACCCTATATAGTTTGGGCTCGTATGATTTGTCTTGACAAGTACTTTAGTGCAAAATGGTAACCGAGGTCCGATTATAGAGCTTTAAGACGGCCTTAGGAACGCTAAATTGGTGTGGTGTGAACGCTGGTTTAATTAAGCCTTTTTTCATGGTCACTTGTATTTTAAATTAATTGTATTGTAACGTTCCCAGGTTGGTATTACGGCGAGCGCACTCGTGACGGCGAAGCAGGCTGGTTCCCCGGAGCGTACACAGCGGAAATAGCTTCGGCCCACGTCAGAGCAAGGAACTTACGGCAAAGATACAGGTTACTGGCACTCTCCGGGACCTACTTCGGACAGAGGAAGAAACTTTGACCACATACTGGCAACTGACTACTGACACAGGAAAAAAAATGAAACATTTTTTCGAACGTCGAGTGTTGTCTTTGGATTAAACCTGGCCACGTAACAAAAGCGAATTATAAAAATAATTGTAAGCCGCTGCAGGTTCTTTAATTTGGTAAAGGCACAGACGTGCGGCGCTAATCTCTGATCATGAAAAAAAAGCTAGCTAGTGACACCTAGCGGTCGTTATTGTAAACTATTTTGGATGAAAATTTCTCCTGAAAACACAGAGTTGAGTGTGAATGCACCTAAATTAAGGTTATTTTACGCTATGCTTAGCAATCGTCCGTCCAGACACTGCCTTATAGCTGTATTTTTTGGAGCATTTTATCATCAATAAGAATTCCCTGGTTGATTTAAGTTAGCTAGTCTGTGTTGACCATAGACAAACGTGTTAGCCGTAGACAAAGGTGTTGAAGAATGATCAATTAAAAATGAGACATTTTATAAATAACTTAAAATCCATAAAAATGTATAGTTATGGAATGTAAGTAAAGGTATAATCACCATAAGTGCTATAGTTATCTAGTAAATGTTTATAATGCACCACATTATAAATTGGTGCTTCTGATTAAACTTTAAAGAGTAACTTAAGATAGGAAATACGCGAGGACCACATTATTATATTTAAAATTATACATTTACGTTATTAAAGTAAAACAAAGACAATTATAAACCGTAAAGCGCTTTATATGGTCAAAGTAAAGTGTGGAATTTCGAGTCGATAGTTTTTAACTTCTCTTTTTTTAAATCGCCGCTCTTTTTCCACGGGACGTATAGACCCATAGGTTACTGTATTTGCCATTGAATTACTCTTTTATATTTAATTTCATAAATTGACAATTAAAACCTTTTTACTCTTTACTGTTTACTTCTTCGCAATATTTCGTTTTAGAGACTCGAAAGACCATGATTCTATCATAATAACGTGTGTGTATAGGTTTAAATACAATAATAAGTAACATATAATTTGTATGTAATCTCAATTAATTCCATAAATAATTTAGTTTATTAAGTCGGAATGTATGTACAGTTACGTATGAGATTCCCGTTTGTTGTATAATAGTTATGTAAAATAAGTTTATATAATTTTATAATACACATATTTTTTATGATATTTTTTCTGTAGAAATTATAAAAATCGTCTGGCCGCTATAAAATTGCCTAGTCATTATGCGGTCATATAAAAATGTATTCTTTTTTGGAAATATCACAATATATAGGTATTTTTAAACATTCCGTTTTATACATTTATTATAATTAAATTTTAATGTTTTGTAATTTGTTATGAAATAGTATGTACTTAAGTAAATTATTGTGTATATAGATAGAACATAAAGTCGAATACTTGTAGCATCATTATTCAAATAAAAATGTATAATTTCAGTTTTTTCTTATTTCCTACCTTTAATAAATTGATCCCTCTCCGGAAACCTTAATCCACAAGGTTTTGTTTGACATTTGTAGTGTGATTTGACTATAGGTAGTATAAGTGTTAATAATAAGGCTTAGATCAAACTGATACAAAGTTTTTCAAAAACCTCAAATTACTCAGAAACGGTGCGTCCTAGGCGAAAAACACGAAATTTTCGCCCCCCCCCCGCCATACGGGTAGTATCCGAAACTCTCCGAACCAACTTCCAAAGTTTCAACCCCTACCCCTAAAAATATATCACCGGTCAGTTATCAGTCTGTTGGTTTTAAAGATAGGATTTAGAGATTCCAAAACCTATTTCGGCGAGAGATCAGGCTACAATGATCGGTGATATATTTCTAGGGGTAGGGGGTGGAAACTTTGGAAGTTGATTCCGGAGCGCTTTCTAGAGAGGGGCAGTATGGAGGGGGTCGAAAATTTCGTGCTTTTTCGCCTAGGACGCACCGTTTCTGAGTTATTTGAGGTTTTTGAAAAACTTTTTGTATCAGTTTTATCTAAGTTGACTTACAATTATTACACTTACACTGTAGTCTAATCACAATTAAATTTTCAAATTATGTCAAACAAAAAACCTTGTGGATTAAGTTAAAACAAATTAGTTCAAATTAGATACCTAACTCCTAACCAATTGTATTTGAAGGAACTTTGCAGCGGGTAACACCGAGGGTCGTACCTAGTACATAATAAAACAAGTGCATAATAATATAATATTTATTATATTCGATTTGTTGCTTAACAGTGATTGGCACTTAACATTAAATCAGCTTATTATCTAATAAATAAAAATATTACAATAATAAAAGCAAAAATTGTATCAAAATGTTTTTTATCAAAAATATTCTATAAATCAGATCTTAAGTCAATATAATCTCGATAATTTCATTTTAAAAAGGAATTATTTAAGTAGGAATGTTATTATATTAAAAAATCTTATAAATAATAATATAAAATGTACTTTGAGTGGAAATGCGTCGTCCGGCTGTTATCACCTGAATTAAGTCACTTTAAAATGTCTCTTTCACACTCAAACTTCGTAATCCTAACAAATGCTAGAAAGAATAAAGCCGGAAACACATTATTAACAACGCGACGCGACGCCACGCGACGACACTCGTTCGGATTGGTCCGTGACGTCACAACACCCGTCCGGATTGGTCCGTGGCGTCACGTGACCACACGCCACCCAATCCGGAATTTTTTTTCTCAACCAGTCACAGTGTTACAGGATATGGTTTGACTCGATGAGAACATACCATCCGGACGGGTGAAGTCACTTGGCGTCGCGTCGCGTTTTAATAATGTGTTGCCGGCTTAAGATATGTATTTCCTAAGCTCTCAGATGCTAACAGCCCAACAATATAAATAATATTATGCCCAATAACAACATAGTAACAAAAACAAAACTAGAGATCGCGAAGTAAGAGAGTTTGGAGCAAAGCGCATGATTTAGGCCCCTCGAGTTAGAATCAGTCAGAAAAATTGTGTCAATTTTAGAAAATAGATCCTTAGTAAATACCACATACTGCCTTACACCGCCTAAAACGCAGTATAATAAAAATGTTAAAATTATTGTATTTTTTATGTTGTGCGTAATAAGGATGAATATTCAACTAGTATGTACCAAGTACAGGAATTTATATTATAAATTCTTTAACTGCGTTTTAGGCGCTGTATGGCAGAATGTATTCTTTATTTTGAGCGTAATAAGGTACAAAATTTAACTATACAAATAAAAATACCGTTAATTAATATAACGTAAAGTATCGTTTTAAGCGTCGTACTTATTTACGTACGGGCAGTGTACTTATTATGTACTACCTTATGTCTTCCCAAAATGTATTTATTTCACAGAGAATCCATTTTCTAAAGTTGACATGGAAACCATCCTTATGATAAGTCAAAATATAAAAATAAAGTATTCATATTCTTGTTTTGGACGAGTTGTCCTTCACTTCAAACAGTTTCCTCACAAAGTATACCTGGAGAGTGGCCGTCGCTGCTATAGCCAGGACTTGTATCAATGACCACCTGAAATAAAAAAAATATATAGGCAATAAAAAAACTGTATTGTGATATAACTACTGTACTGTATGTGTAAAGAAAAGTATATACGTATTATATCCATTATCCTAACCACCATAACACAAGCATTAAGTTGCTTAGCTTGGGGTTAGGTGGTGCTGTGTGAAATGTCCTGAAATATTTATTTATTTTATTAATATTGCTGACAGCAGGGCAATGTGGTCGCTCAACAATAAACCCTATAAATGAAAAATAAACACAGACAGCACATTTACACCGACATATCGATTTATTCGTTCGATAGATTTTGTAATACTCGTAGATTTAATCATTTTTATTTTTGATTAATATTTTTAATTTTAATTGCACATCATATTGCCTAACAGAAAATTATAATCAGTGTTTCTCTACTATAATATTATAATGTATGCCATGCATTCTGCATTACACATATAAATCTTCACCTTGAATCACTCTCTATACTTAGAAAGCCGCATCAAAGTCCGCTGCATGGTTTTAAAAATCTTAGCATACTATGTAAATAAATCGCATGCAATAAATCGAGCTCATGAACTACTTACAAATATTGCGACCTGCAGACAATTCAAAATTTCTATCACAATTTATTGCCTACTTCAGCACAAAAAAAATCACTTGAATCAGATTCCATCACATTCCACTGACATAGTAAAACCTCAACCTAATATTTTAAATGAACTGTTTTGAACATTTACATACATAATATAAGTATAGAGGAAGTACATAATTTATGGATATTAAATAGGGCTTGAGCTCCGGAGCTCTGGTTTAGTTCAACTCTGAAGTTTTCAGTGATTTCATCATTGATTGTAAAATCCAGAGTTGCGTTGCAAAAACCGGAGTTCCAAATTTTTTTAAATCATATTAAAATGGTCACACAGAGATCTGACAATGGTTTCGAGCACTTGGTTCTGTGGATTGCCATGTGTAGATGTACAATTACTCCTTTTTTGTTAATTTCAACATCACTTGGACAAATTGATCGAGAAGAGTAAGATTGATAGATTTTTTGTTTTTATTTTTTATGGTACAGTCAACTACAAAGAGATGTATCCATGTTAGTCTTACAAAATGAAGGAACTTTTAGTATACAAAAATTATCTACCCTGACTTTGTGACATTTTCAGTATCCACCAAATCTTACACTATATTTGGTTCATTTTAAATGTTATTATTATGTATCACCTAAGGAAAAGTAGTGGGATACATCATTGTTGCATATTAAACGAGTCGATGATAATATAAAGTTTGATTGCTACTAGAAATGTCACGAACCAAGGGTAGTTCATTGTGGCAAATGAACATCTCTTTGTAGTTGACTGTACAAATTGTGGTGAAACAATAAAGAGTTTTCTGATCTCATTTGGATATTAAATGTATGTTGATTACTAACCTGAGAACATAGACATTATTGTCTTGCAGTAGGTTATAGTCCCGGGCTTCTCTCGCCCGAGAATGGTACTGGTATTGTAATATGTCATTGATGTTCCTCTCCACAAACTGAATGGAATGCTGCAACAAGGAAATATGCATAAGTATAGAAATATACACCTATGTTGAATAACATTTATTAGGAAATATTGTACATCCTAGTTCTCATAGAGGTGCCTTGCGAATGAGCAATAGAATATTAAAATAATAAGTAAAATTGACTTGCAAAAGTGCTCCATTGTAGCCTATTTGAATAAATGAATTTTGAGTTTGAGTTCAAGGTAAAAATTACAGCAGACCACACAAAAATTTTTAAGTTTAAAAAAGGTGGTGGCAATAATAGTTGCCACTTGCCACCTCTAAATAGAGTAAAGTTAATCTTCAAAATATACTCACAGTGAAATTCTGAATATTCATATCAAGCTCCTCAACCTCCTTAGCATATTTCTCCCACATGTCATATCTGATGACGGAGAGGTATAAGTTCACCAGTTTGCCGGCGAACCTTGAGAACTGGTTGTCTATGCACACGGCATAGTAGCCCCCGGTAGAGGTCTGGTCTGCGTACTCGGCGCTCTGACGCCATTCATACGGGTGGACTATTTTACCATTAGGGTGGCGCACTGCGAAGCCACACATGCCATCACCTCCTTTTAGAACCTGCAAAAAGTTTTACAAATGTTTGATACAGTTTTTTAATAAAATACTAGCTGACTTGTGCACACTGTGTTTTTGTATGCGTCAGCTGAAAAATTGTTGTTCTTAAATGAACCAAATAAACTTAAAATTTTCATAAAAATCAGTACAAAGGGATATGATATCACCATGATATAAGATTTTTAAATATTATAGGTATCTTTCTTTTAAAATTAATAAAGAGCAACAAGTTTTAACTATCAAATTTATATTCATAGCAGTTGATTACCATATTGATGAAAGTTTGCGATTGGTTATCCCTACAATCTAATTTTTACAAAGTTTTTGAATGAACTCCTGACTGAAACTGTAGCGAAACTAGCTCAGGGTAATAAAGAACGCGTTTTTAATTGGTTTTATCGCAGAACAGGTCTGAAATTACCTGATAACTGGCATAGAACGTAGCGCCCGGCTGCACGTATTGGAAATAGCAGTCTTCCTTCCCCGCATCGATGTGAACCTTGTAGTCCATGGTCACTGCAGGTAGGTTCTCGTACCATGGTGCCGCCGACGACGACAGGACATCGCCGACAATTGATAAAACAGTAAATAATGTTATCACAGTAAACAGATGCCACGTCCGTTGTGCCATTTTTCAACTTTTGGAATGACGTTTTGACGGGAGAAAGGTGAAATCATTTGACAGCTGTCAAACATCTTCCTCGAGAAATATTCGTTCAAAAACACACAATGTGTCGCCAAAATTTTATCTTGGATATTGATAAAAAGCAGAAAATTTGTATACATATGGTTATATAATCTTGATCCATTTTAGCCTCGTATTAAACTCCAGTAGTAAGAGTACTTACTCTAGACTCTAGAGTAAGCAGCGAAGCGCCACGTAAATCGCGGCGCAAAATGGCGCAAACCGGATTTTAAACTCATCTCTATGGCAGCAGTACAGCTGATTATGACATTTACTAACAGCTGTCATGGCTTGTGACAGATAAACATAACCTCAATTTTTTCTATAAAAAAATTGATTTTAACAAGATTGTGAATAAAAATCGTCTGGAAATAAATTACTCTATATATAGAATGAAAGCTAGGTATTTGGCATTCTTTTCTTACATAGGAACTCCATTCAGGTTTGTATAATTTAATTACAGTTATGAATAATTCGAAACTAACCAAACACTATAATATAAACTGGATTTTTTAATGATTGTATTTATTTATCATAGGTCTTCAGAAAAGCTATGGATTAAGGACGGCCGCAACTATCCTGATACTGAAAGCGTTCAGGGTTTGATAGAAATTGCTCTAAAGAAACTGAAATCTTTAAATTATCCTTGCATTACACTATCTAGCCGGTAAGTTTTATCACGAGAACTTAAAAAGAAATTTTATAAAATGCTACCTAATTTCACTTATAGATTCGTTCTATGTTTAATGTACTGTCTTCCTTTTACCTTTAAAAAACTTATAACTAAGCACTACTGTGCAGCTATTTACTTCAGAGCTGTCAGAAAGATTTGCACGATCTTATTCAGCTTACTCTTGTCAAGAAACCCTTTTTTAGGTAAAGTCTGTGGGCCATTATCTTTTATTTTAGAAGTAAAGGCTATAAGTAAGCAGACAATGAACTATGCCTTAGTATATTATAATAACTAATGTTATCACTCTAATATAGGTAATTTTTGCAGCACAGATGGTGGAGTCCACGCATTAAACACTAGTGCACATTTTGACTTGGAGAGATTTGGCACACAAATATTTGAGCCTAACAATATTGCCTATGAAGTAAACAAGTTTTTCCACAAGAACAACCAACCTATCTATGTAAAAAAATGTTTGAGGGTCAATGACAATTTTAATGCTAGGTATCAGGCTGTTAGAAGAACTTATTTGTATAGGTAAGAAGTTATAGATGTAGTGGGTAAAACCATTGGACACAGTATTTTTAAAATGTTCATGGTTATTTTAAAGAATACTATCCCTAAAAAAGCAATAATGTTTCTTCAAGTAGGCACAAAATCCTCACTATTGCATGTGGGGTAGACTTCCTTTGCAGGAGGTCGTCTAGGTGGGTACCCCAACAGTGTCAGTTATTCTACCGCCTGAGCAGTAATGTGCAAACATTACTGTGCTTCGGTAGGAGGGCACTGTAACTAGGGAAATTACTGGGCTAAAGAGTCTTAATATCTTATGACTCTTGAGAGAAGCGTTGGTGCAGTGCACTTAGAATTTCACATCATTGTGAAATCCTAGGTGGCATTGTACTGATTATGGGCAGCGTTATCTCTTAACATTAGGAGAGTGTCTTGTTCGTCTTCTTAAAAAAGAAAAATGTCATATAAAATTATTAAGTGGTATTTACTTTTATGTCTGTGAAAAAAATATTTCTTTTAAAAACTCATTATTATAATATTGAGTCTGTCATGTGTGAATCTCTGACTATAATAATTAATAATTATAATCTATAACTTATTTTTAGATTAGCAGTATTGAAGCAAGGAGTAACATTACCTGTGAATCTGAGCATAGCTTCATTTATTCCTGTTGAAGAATGGAGAAGGTGCCATTTTACTAGGTAAGTCATACCTATTTTGTAATGTACTTTTGAAAAAAAATTCCCACCCATCTTTGAAATTTAAAAAAGTATAGGTTATTAAGAAAGTTGAAAAAACAATCTACATTTTATTTTAGGAGGTAATTAAAGCCGTCTGCTACATTGAGCCGAATTACGCGGCGGTTACCCGCCTCGTGTGTTAATATTTAATGCTGCACGGGTGCATGAGACAAATTTTTACAGGTCTAGCAGGTTAACCCGCGCCGTGCACTCACTATGTTTCACCTCTAACTTAGCAGATGCCCTAAAGTTACAGTTCAAAGCACTCACATAGCTATTATTACCATAGGCTTATTAAACTTCCAGATTACCAATTTTCGACATAGAAAGATTCAAAGAAGGAACAAAGTATTTGATAGGCTACCACGACTGGACCACATTCAAGAAGTTCGACAAAATAAACCAGACTAAACACAATCGGAGAGAAATTTATACAATAGAAGTAAAGCCCGGCAGACCAACTGTTACTTATTATACTTTAGATCAGGACAGTGTATGGGATTACTGGGATATTGAGATACAAGGCAGGGCTTTTGTACATAATCAGGTAACTTGATGGAAATATTTAATAATTTACTATTTAGTTACCCCCTTTAGTTACCAGAGGTTAAAAGTCGTCATTATTATATTTCTAGCTGCATCCAGATGGTTTGACTAAAAAATGTTGTTTCTTGAGTTAAGCTATCTTACATACCAAATTGAATCTCGAGCGGTTCAGTCGTTTTAGGCGTGAAAGTAAAACGCACACCCATGTGTGCGTACCATTACCAGGGGCTCACGTGTCAAGAGTCAAGGAGTCTCGCGACTCTACTCGCCTTAATTAGGTGCGACGCTTCTCGCCATAGTAGGGTGCGACGTCTCTACTCTACTCGTTGCAGGCGAACCTTAACGCGAAGCTTTCAGTAGAGGTCTACTGTCTGTGACAGGTCTCACCATTCAGTCATAATTTTACGATTTTCCTGTACAGAAGTATAGGCACACCCATAGGCGGATCCAGGATTTGGTTCTGGGGGGGGGGGGGGCAAGGTGCAGACGGGCAAAAATATTATAATTTTTACTACGAAAAGTGTGTGTTTAGCTCGCTCTGAGCAGTTAGAAAGTTTAAACATCCTTAATAATATATGCGCGAGCAGCTTGCTGCGAGCGCCGAGAAAAAAATTATAATCTTTACCATGAAATATGTGCAAAATTCGTAACTCTACAATGATTCTGGGGGGGGGCCATGGCCCCCTGCCCCCCCCCTAAATCCGCCTATGGGCACACCTGTTACAAAAAAATACAGACATCAGTTTTTCCAAAATTGCAACAATTATATTTTTTATACTTTCAGATACGTCGCATGATTGGGACACTAATATCAGTGGCCACTGGTAAACTAGAGCCTCATGATATTAAGGTGATGCTGCAAGTGCCCTCCAAGCATTCCTGGCACAACTTCATAGCTACCGGCCCGCCAGACGGACTGTATCTCTGTAATGTTGAATATAAACCTGAAGACTTGGTATATAGTGAGGAATGTGTAAAGGATACTCAAGTTAAAGAAGACTTTGATAGTGAATGAAAAAAAATGTATTATAATTCAACCAAAGATAAATAGAGAGAGTTCTAGAGTTCGAGTGGAGTTAAGACTAAAATCAAAAGATTGTAGAGTTCAAAGACAATAGAGTTTGTCACACTTTTTATTTCGATATGTAAAGAAAAGAAAGGGAAAGTTATTCTCTAGTAGTTGCTTCATTGTTTTGAATATTGAGTTCCGAAAGAACCTAAGACATCTTCTTAACAGAAAGTTTAAGTGAAGATTTAACTCTGCAAGTCAACAGTTATTTAAGATTAAGTATTAATTTAGAGCATATTATTCCCAATATGAGTTTCTTATCAGAACTTCAAAAACAGAAAAATAAACTAAAAGGAACAGAAACAGTAGTGACCAAAATAGATGGACAAAGATTCATAGAAAACAAGGATAAAATAATAACCAATCTACAGTCAAGCTACGGTTTCGTTGTTGACACAAAACCTGATAACATACCTGTTTTAATTACTGATTTTCTGTACATAGGCTCACAGGATTGCGCTGATACAAATGTTATAGAAAACTATAACATAAAACATGTCCTAAGTTTAGGAATAGATGTAAAAGTGGATGTAAATCACAAGTTTGTCGAGTGCTTGGATTTGCCAGAGACGGACATAAAACCTGCTTTGACAGAATCTCTACCGTTTGTCAAAAGAGGTGTAGATGCCAAAGAGAATGTTCTAGTACATTGTAATGCTGGAGTGTCGCGTACATCTCTAGTAACGATCGCTTATCTAATGCATTATGAAGGTATGGAGTATGATGATGCATATAACTTGGTGAAGAGTAAAAGACCAGCTATTCAACCCAATGATGGATTTAGAATACAGCTGAAATTTATGACTCCCGGACAAATAATTTGAACCAATTAATTACACTGTTACTTGATAGGATTTTTCTCAACCAGTCAGTGTTACAGGATTTGGTGTGACTCAATGAGAACATACCAATTGAATATATGCTTTTTGAGCTTGAAAACTACTCTACTTAGGTAAAAATAAAAAAAATAGTAATGACAGAACACACATAACATACAACATTGTTATAATAGACGAGAATATTGATAAGGTGGGTAATGTAATAAGAATATGTTAATATTGTTATTAATAATGTTTTTCAATAAAACAACAATATACAAACAAAACTTATTTATTTCATTACACTCTAAGGGCAGATTAAGTACAGGTGGCTAAAATCGTATAAAAGTAACGAAAATGTGACATTTCAAAATAACAAAAAAAGTGGATTTTAAAAGTAAAAAGCTTTGATTGTAATTTTTACAATCATACTTGATAACATCAGAAGTGGGATTATAAATTTTATCTAGCTCGAACGAATTTCTATGGAATTAATTTTTTTTTTATTAAAGTACAAATTATTTTGATTTTATAATAAATAGTCAATTTGTCACATTTTCGCATTAAACTTTTCAGAAGTTTATCTATAAAAACAATGGAAGCTCTTAAGTATGTAATATCAATTAAATAGGTACAAAATTATTATTATTTTAGCACCAAATTCATAAGTTCGCCAAAACTTATCTGTAAACTTACACCTACATAACATTCATAGTTTTATATTAAAATCTGTCTGTACAATAAATTGATTTTATTTTAATAAATACACTGAATAATGTGATAAAAGGCAGTTAATTAAAATTTTACATAATTTGATGTTTATATTTTCGGTGGTAGCCATGTCAATGGGTTTTAAATAAAAATATTTTTGGGTGATAAGTAACTCTTATATACAAAAAAGCGTTATATACAAAAACATAAGTTCAAAATCGTTGAAAGCATTTACATATATTAGTATTCACACAACTTGACCCAAAATGGCCGCGTTCTAAAGTAGAAAAAAAAGTGTTCGCGAATAACGAAGCAATGTCAGCGGGTATGCAGTCACCACCTCCCCCTATCGCACTTCAGTAAAGCTCTTTGAATAGCCCTACTTGTTATGTAGCTAACGCTATTTTTTTTCCGAAAGTGGCAAAATCCATAACTGCCGTCCCAGCACATTTATAGCGTTTGCCAGAGGAGGCAGCACTATATTTATTGATGCAAGTGCAAAAACTATGAGCGCGCAAAAAAGCGCGATAAATTCTAAGTGAAAACATAACTAAAAGACACCTCCAATGACAAATATTTGGTGACAGCAAAGTTAAAGACATCGAGAAGCTTATATTAGTATAAAATGCAACAATGGCAAGTGAAGAAGCACTATAACTAGAAATATTAAAATTATTATTTTAATCGATTCATTCGGAAGACCTTTACTTAAGCTGGCAATTCTTAGAGAGAACAAAATGCGTACCATTTTTAAACATACACTTCTTGTGCTCAATTTACAACAAAAACTTACAAAACTAATGTCATTCATGCAAAAACAACCTTCGATATCAATATTTGAGACCAAACAATAATTTTATTACAAATGCTGTTGAACAGGACGGGAATGTCAAATCACAATCTTGTTATCCTCGCAATAAATGCCAAAATTATTTATCACATTAAGCTAGGGCGGATTTAAAGGGGGGAAAAGGCCCAAGAAAGGTTGTGGAATTTCCATTACAGAGACCTAATTGGGAAATAAAATATCACAATCTACAAAATAAGTCATTTCTTGTATTGTGCTCACAGAATATCAATCGTGACTACTTTTATTTAAATTTATAAGTCTACTTTTAAAATTTGTGTTGTTTATTTTGACCCTTTTGAAACTGGATCCGCCCTTGACATTAAGTACATTCAAAGTATAAAAACCCCTTTTAACAGTTTGGTTTCAAGACGTTTGTACATTTTGTATATTCGTTCGTCAATGTAAAGCAACGACCAGCTCTCAGTCTTCTAACTTTAATAAAAATCTCAATAAAATTATGTCAATGCTTAAATATATGTTGTCATAAAAGTAATAAAAACAACAAAGGCATGTTGGAGATTTGATAATATTTTTTAGTAGAATAAAACACGTTAAGTTATTGAGTGATACGATTGGACTTTCACTCTCGATACTAACCCGCAAGGCACACCCGCGTGCGTCCGCTAAATGTAACGGACTCAATTTTAGTTAAAAGGGGGCTTCATATGGGTCATAGGCTTCGGCCGTGGGCCGTGGCTGGAAAAGGCGTGTCGTGTATTCTATTCTAAAATGGAGTTAGCTAATTTAATTATTAAGGCCTATTTGAATAAAATTTCAATACCAAACTGGTATGTACCTATTTAAGACATGTAAAGCCAACAATGTCCAGACTTTTAGTTCAAATGAACGAAAAAAAAATATGATTTTGAAAAATTTCAATATAACATTTAGTTAATTTTCCAAGACAATATCAAATAACCAAACATGCCTCAATAAAATGCTCCATATAAACCGGAATGCCACTAAATCTACAAAAACGTATAACTAGTATCGTAGGGACGGACACGTAAACAATCACGAACCTAAACTTATTACTTGTATTCCATTGTACTTTTACTCTACGAATAAATACTTTTAAGCTGGATACATTTCCTGACATATAATTTTATTTATTCGTAGATGTTTTCCTGATTAAAGTTGATCCCACACAGGCGCAGGATCGCGCGGGATAGCGAGACGGAACTTTTGTAATGTTCGAATAAGCTGTTACGTATAAAGCGGACGCGGACAGGGACAAAACGAAGATCGCGACCGTTTCTCCGCGCGATCACGCGTTTGTCTGGCGTCAACTTTAATGATTCTTATTCATAGATAACATGATATTAGATAAGTATTAAGTACCTTATTTAAGTATATATCGGAGTGAATTTAGGTGAGACCTTTGGGAAACAGGGACAGAATATACTTGGTAAAATAATATAAAAAGACAAGTGTACAACAAACAATATTTTAAAATATTTTGCTCAATTTGTTGCTAAAATTAAGTGTATTAAACATAATAATAAATTTAGTCAGTTTTGTTATACTGTAATCTAATTTGCAGGAAAAATTTTACAATTGGTAAAATAACACATAAAAAGTTACAATTTGGAATTGTATACCAACTACAAAAACCCACTTTTGTTCAGTATATAACTTTTACACAAGACATATTTAATGTGTCAAAACATACATTTGATTATATCATCATCATCATCAGCCTGTTGACCTGCCGCGGCCTTTAGAGATATACTAAACACAATAAGCCAAATAGTTAATCCCCCCCCTACTTGTTTAAATGCGTCGGCAATCCCACATGTTTTAGACGTCGACTCAAGCGTGTCTTTCTAACTATAACAAGTCGTACAATGAAACAAAGTTCAGAAAAAAAATATTTCCATTTTCCACCTGATGACATATCATTTTTGTCGTTTTACCTGACTTTTTGGGTTAGCCAATAATTAATTTATAATACCCCTCTGCTTGATAGCAAATGACGTTATAATAACACAGACTCTCACAATATTGGCTGGCTCGAGGTGGCGTAGTAGAGATACGCATAAAATAGATTTGGGAGAGGTATTTGCCCAGCAGTTGGACAGCAAGCTATTACACAAAATCTAATTGATCTCATCAGTTTAAGTTAAAATATTGTACCTTTAAAAGCTTTTAAGCGTGAGTCCCCGAGCGGGCAGAGAGTTGGCCTTAGCCGGTGCGTCCCTGGCCTGAGAATGGGCGACGGCTATGCTGAGGCATTGAACCCATTCCTCGGCATTCTTGCCGTCCTTGGGCTTTAGGATGAGGGTCTGGTCTCCTGTGAAGATCTCGAACGCCTTGGGAATGTTGCGAGCGCCCCGGGAGACTTTTACTGAGCGGATCTGGTTTATGTCTATACTTTCGCCGCCACTCTGTAAGAAAGAAAGAAATCATTTAATCAGGCAAAGAGAAGCAAATGTAAGTGTATTGGAGCAGCAGTGTAACAAAACTAACTTTAGAGTTGTTCTCGCTATCGAATCGAAGTAAAGTTTTGTACGGTTGAAAAATTAATTTTCGAATGTACAGCATCCTCATTTTGAAAGTTTCATAACAGTCTTCTTGATACTAGATCAATCGAATTTCCTACAGTATTATACATGCCAAAGTATGTCTGTATGTACGTTTAATCTACACGCCTAAACAACAGATCTGATTAGCTGACATGCCTGCAATAACACACAGGCTAAATTTCAGCTGTTAAAACCGCTGAGCACAGCAAGAATGTATATATAAATAAAATGTAATACATACCGATCCCTTACACGACAGATGCGCTCCAGACAGCGTGAAGTACCTGGTCCTCCACCTCCGGAACAGCCTCCATCGTCCCTTCTTCTCCTTCAGCTGTCCCTCTATAACGGGCGCTCCATCATCGGCGAGGAACCCCAGCGCCCGCTCCGGGTGCGTGCAGAGGAAACAGCCCCATATAGCGTGAGTGCCGTTCGAGGGGTTCGATACTTCGAACACGTCGAAGAAACCAGCTGTTCGCAGCTCGTTGAGAAGCATTTCTTGTTCCTATGTGGAGAAAATTTACTGATTTTGCAATAAATATTGACAATATCCAAAGACGAAGTAGAAAGGTTTTGTATATAATCCTAAGAAGAAGAAGAAGCCAGAAAAAGAGGAAGTTAAAAAAAAATACAAAAATATATATAATTTTGATAGGTTTATAAAACTAGGAACAATCATAAGTTATTTTTAATTTCTGTTTATGCAGTTTTGTATAATGGACCTAAAACATGAAAAGCCTGTTCAGCAGTCGACGACACATGCTGACAATAATTACTCGTAATTCACTGAGCAAACACCGACTAACCTTAACACCGGGGAAGGCGCTAGTCACAAGCGTCAAGAACGTCTTATTCTCGCACTTGAGTATATCCCAGCAGTGTTTAAGACTGGCCACAGTGGGGTCCCTTGAAGACAGTGCTGCGGCGTGCCTCGCTTGCAACGCCAGGAACATGAGGTGGATCCACACGCGAGGAGCTCTGGTTCTCACGGAGAATAGAGCCCGGGCGTACAAGCAATGAGGCCCGCGTTTGCCGCATGAGAACGATAGGCGGGCTTGCTTCTTTGAACGACGCTCTGAGAAATTATATTTAATATTTCACTACAAACAATAATAATTGGGGTTTATGGTTATACTTTAACAGAACTGGTTATCCAACTTACACTATCAGAGTCAAGTCACAATTTATAGGTTGTGTGACCAACCTATATGTTGCAGTTTCAGGAGAGAAAAGATTCAAAGAGATTTATAGCTTCTGCACAAACATACAAAAAAGATAAATCGTCATAATGATAAATAAATAAATTACCAACCAATTAAATAAATAAATAAATTACCAACTTACCTTCAATTGTACATTTGGCAGGAGGCGGCAGAGTCAACGAAACGTTATCCATATAAGCCTTAATCTTATCCAAATGTTTCTCGCAGAAATGTTGCACCGTATCTCTCATCGGGTACGGCTCGAACACACTTATCCTATGATTGGCACTTGTATTTGAATTGATCATGGTCACACTTGTGTTATTCCGTCTAGAGGTTACAGTCACTGGGCCAGATATGGACACATTGTTGGCCACACTATTGGTCACAGTGTTTGTGGAACTTTGTGTTGGTGTGGTGGTTATAATGGACACGTGGCCTAGAGCTGTGTTTGAGTGTTGTATGGAGACGGAAGACGTGATGGGGAGGCCGTCGGAAGATTTGCCCGATGATATCGATGTGAGAGGGTTGACGGATATGGCTTGTGATTGGCTGGAGATCGTGGGGCCTGCGGTCTGCAACAAAAACTTACATTAATGTCGATCGCAGGAAATATTGACGATCAACTTAAATATTGACGAAAGCAGAATTGACGCACTACAATCGCATTACTTTTTCCATTCATTTGGATAACTATTGAGGATTGATTCACTAGTTTACTGGACAGATATTGACTTGATTGATTCACTGGATAATCATTAGACTGGATTGATTTACTGTATTACTAGGCTGGTTTGGTATTACTCGACTGGATCACTGAACTGGATCAATGGACTGGGTCTTTGTATTACAGGACTGCATCACTAGACTAGTGGACTGAATTAGAACACTCTAGCGAAATGTCACTGACACCTGATGACATCTTGAGCAGTTAAGCATTCTGTTTCATAGTCACATTTCACCCGAGCCGGGTTTACATCTAGTAACTCCTCCTACTCTGTTACTTAGCTGTTAGCTTTCTTAAATAAATAAAAACATTACATCAGCCAAACTAAAAAGGGAGTAAAGGAGGCCGGGTCCATATTGGCTCGCATAAAATTTTTAGTCCTAATTTAATGTGGCATAACGTTTTTCAGCCTAAACATCAAAACGCCTAAAGTTTTTAGGCATAACTTTTTTGGCCTAAATTTTTCTCCCATAATATTTTTAAGCATAATAATATTTACGCATAAAATTGTTACGCATATTGTTTTAACGCATAAAATATCTTGCCATAATATTTTTTATCATAATTATATTCAGCCCTAATATTTTTCGACATAATAATATCCAGCCCTAATAATTTTCAGCATAATGATATATCCAGCCCTAATTTTTTAGCAAAGTGATATCTTGTCATAATACTATTACCAGGATTGTTATCGGAAAAATATTATTAATACTAAAAGAAACCAATTATTAATCTCAATGTTCTAACTTAAAACCTAACCTAGCCTTCTCGCGGTTTTTTTTATAGAACGAAATAAGAATTCGGGCAAGACGCTCTCCCGATGGTAAGAGGTAACGCTGCTCATAATTAGTACAGTGCTACCCAGTATTTTACAAAGTAAAATTCTGGGTGCACTGCGTCATCGCTTCTTACTTGAGAGTTAAGACTCTTCAGCCCAGTAACTTCACTAGCTACTGTGCGGTTGTTTCATTTTAATCTCCTTTATACCCCCCCTCTGAACCCTCTCTCTGAATTAGAAAGTGAATGGTCATTTTTGGCACTTTGTTGACCGCTGCCGTGGCACTGTGGACATTGTTCAAACCTAACCTAACCTAAATTATCCGAGTCGGTTTTGTGACAGTCAGTCTTACTGGGTGCCATAAACTACTTTCCTAAATAATTTTATTAACTAATATTGATTAGTTGTATGCCTTAATTTAGTTATGTAAAATTATGATTATGCCCGAGAAAGTTATGCGAAACATTTTCGGACAAATTAAATTATGACTAACAAAATTATGCGTACTTATATTATGACATACAAATTTATGCTTTACAAATATATGCTAAAAAACGTTAGGGCAACTGACAGTTATGGCAAGACATAAGTATGTCTAGATATAATTATGCTTAATTATGATTAGGCTAAAAAAAGTTATGCGAAACATTTTCGGCGAAAAAAAATTAGGACAAAAAAAATTATGCGTGCGAATACGCTCCCAAGGAGGCCTGAGCACTCCGACCTCTGCGCTGGGCTAAGATCTCCACAGAATGGGTACCGAAAGATCGACGGCGCCTCCAAGGCCAGCCCAGGATAAGGTGGCGAGATGATATAGATGCGTACCGGGACGACTGGGCCGAGACACAGAGATATAATTGAAAAGGTTTGCTGGGGTGTTTGGGGTGACCAGTAGTGAATAACAAAAAAAAAACAATAATATAGTAGTTACCTGTGCGGCGGCGGGCAGTATGAGTATGTTGTGGTGTCGGTTGTGCCGTGCGCTGGAGACGGTGACGCCGGACGTCGTGCAGCCAGACACCGTCACCGTCGCCTGCTTGCCCACGCCGTTCGATACTGCGCACCAAACAATACAGGGTAATGGATACAACACAAGCGATGCCGTCGTATTGACCGGGTCCTGGTGTGGGTGTGGATGCTGGTGCGGGTTGAGGTGCGTGTATGGGTGCGGGTTTGGGTGTAGCTGCTGGTGCTGGTTTGAGTGGTTTGACTCACACTCGCACACATACCCGTGGGAGTGTGGGTCGGATGGTGTGGGAGGTAAAAGTTCAGGTGCAAGTTAGGGTGCGTGTATGGGTGCGGAAAGAAGTCGTGGTTGCGCAACATCAGAGAATGGACCGGGATAGCGAGTGCCGCCGAACTGTTCCGCCTCGCGAAGGATAAGAAGAAATATGCTGAGCTAACTGCCAACCTTCACTAGTTGGAGAGGCACCGAAAGAAGAAGAAGAAGATGGGTGCGGGTAGAGGTACGAGCTTGAGGCGAGTTTCGGTGTGGGTACGAGTATGTGTTTCGGTTCGGGAATGGGTTTGAGTGCGTGCGTGATGGTGTGTGGGTGTAGGTATGGGTGCAGATGTGGGTATGGGTGCTAATATCACATAGTGTAGTGAGAGAATAGTACTGCAGTACCGATATTATGGACAAATTAATTAACAATGTAATGTGAGAATTAGTGAATAATAAACGTACCTGTGGAGTTTCCACTTGCACTGGTGTTCTGTTGGGAGTTGATTTGTTGCGAGGATGATAACCTTGTCATGCTTTTATGTAGACCACCGACTGAACCACCTACAAAATATTAAAAAATTAATTATCAACAATACATAGGTTACAATCTATTTTTGCTTTTACAAAATGTATTTAAAAACATAGTGTGCAAAAATTTTAATCATCTCGCGGTTAGCTTTAACTTTGTGGTAGCAGTTTCCTATATTTAATTAGTTATTGCGTAGCCAAATAGTTAACTTCATTACTGAGCATGGCTACAACCATTAATACCTCAGGGTGCAGAAATGCAGTCATGCAGCCCCTCAAGCACAGACGCTGCGTAGACTTGCCTTGCTGTCAAGTCAACTGTCATCCCATACATTCACTAAAGTACAATGTATGGGATGACAGTTCTACTCTTGAAGTTTCGCCGGGATCCCATGTGTCACGCTACTGCCAGTTTTGTCATTCAAACACTGCCCGTTGCACAGTGCAAACTGTGCAACGGGCAGTGCAATCATATTACTTACCTACTATTTAATTAAATAATTTAAACTTAATTTAATAATAATTACCATCACACACCTTGCTCGTCTTGTCACTCATTATAGAGATAGATAGATAATGCTTTATTGAAACACAAACAAAATATACAAAAAAAACTTAAAACTTTTTTATAAAGAGTTAGTGTCGAATCTTTAGCTAATTCGATGGCGTGCAGGTGGCTTTGTTGGCCCGAACAGTTAGCCTATTTTGTTTTCTTTTTAATCAAACCAATAAAATTACCTGCGACATTCAATCTCGTCATACTCCTATGCGAGTTAGGTCCCGGGTGTAATCTGCCTGTACTCCTGGAGTCTCCCAGCTTGGCTCGCCGCGTGTACCCGGTTGTGACCCCAGTGACCCCGGTGGTGCCCCCCGAGGTCACCGGCGGGGTCACCGGCGTCGTTTGACCTCCTAACTTGACGATTGTGACGCCGCCGGACGTTCGGTTCACTTCGCTGTGTGATATCGCTGATTTTGGACGGTTGCTGAAATTATTGTATATGTTAAATTTGGTAAGAATATAATATTATCTAAAAAATTCGTAAACTAAAACAATTATTAATTTAATACACTGTTCAACTGTCAACCAGATTCGAACCACAACCCCGTGCAAACGAACCCATGAGACTGAAAGCATAATCTCGTTGGATGGCTAGCGAGAAAGAATTATAAATACGAAAGCTTTTTACTCTTCCACCTCTAAATGGTTGGACAGATTCGGCTTGTAGAAACCTAGTTATGCCCCAGAATATCACCAGAATATACCATTGGGCTCAAAACCTCTCCCCTCCTTCCCCCGTCCGATTCATCAAGTAGCAAACTCTCTTTGAATGTGTTTTTCACTAGTATCACTACCTACGAGGCTACAGTCACCTGTTGTTAGCCCGGACAGCCGTGAGCAGCTTGTCAGTGAACAGCGCGGGGAAGGCGCTGCACAGCGAGGTGGCGTCGCGCACGAGCTGATCACTAGTATCACTACCTACGAGGCTACAGTCACCTGTTGTTAGCCCGGACAGCCGTGAGCAGCTTGTCAGTGAACAGCGCGGGGAAGGCGCTGCACAGCGAGGTGGCGTCGCGCACGAGCGCCGCCTGCGCGCCGCGCTCCCACACCGACAGACGCTCTAGGATGAAGTTCAACGCTTCTTGGGCTTCCTCCTGGAACACAAATACAACATATATCTCTTGGACATAGAGAAGCGAGATCCTAGCAGAGAGATAGTAGACTAATATAAATGTCCTCACCCGTCCAGTGTACCCCCGCTGCGTCAGTATAGCGGCCACTACGGCCAGCGTCCGCGGCGTGGCGTGCGGGGCCCGCGCCGCGCCGCGCACTGTGCCTATGTGTTCAGAAACTAGGGAGACTCGCCGCCGGCTCACTGAATGGATCACCTGCAAACAATACATATTTTGATTCCCCTCCTTGATTCGTATTCCCCATTACTGGGGGTTGTGACCCACATCTTTCAGGATGCAATCATCAATGATGGATTCTTATAGCTTCGTGCACTGGAGTGTGGGAGTGAGGTCTGGTCAAATTTTCAATCACTCGAGTCACTGATAAATTCCGGGTTTCCGCGCAACTATCTGTTCTAATAGAATTCAGGACTCACCTGTAGTATATCGACACACATACACCCCGGGTCAGTAGGGGCGGCCGTGTGCGGACACAAGTAGGACAGCAGCTGCGGTACACAGTTCTTCAACGCCTCAGGTTTCCGCGCCGCTATCTGTTCAAACAGGGCGAAGAGAGAGTTCTTCTCGACTTGCTCGGCGTGCGGTAGAAGAGAGACTAACGCTGACGCGTGTCCTTCGAGTGGTTCCGGGGATACTTCGTACAGGTTCGTGAGGATTCGGCAGAGAGGGTAGTTGCCTGAAATTAAAAGCGACTATTTGTTCCGGGGAATTTTATAGCTGAATTTATGGTTTTACTGGAAAATTGGTTCAGTAATGGGTTGTGAAAGACACTAATCACGTAAAGTCGATAACTTTTGCCTGGACGCTACCGCGTTTCGGAAAGCATGTAAAACTGTAGGTCCCGACTCTTTCCATCTTTCCATCCTAATACTTCCATCTTTCAAACTCGTGGTTTCTCCACATTGTTTGTCAACTGCTGAGACATGCAGGGTTTATAAATAGAGATTACCTGAGTTGGCAAATATTTATGGTCATTTTATGCCTAATTTTGTTTCGATCTCTGAGCTATTTTTAACACTTGTTTTGCATTCTTTACATTACGATTAAACTGTATAAACATGTTTAATTTAATCTTGGAATTTGTGTTTAATTTTAACATTTACATGTTATTTTGGCACCAATGTAACCACTTAATCAGAGAAAAACATATTAATAATTAATAAACCCTGTGATTTTTGGCAGGACTACATTTTCATGGAGACTCATAAAAATATCAGTCTTTTATTACAAGCTTTTATTTACTTTCACTTGTCTGTTGTCTGTCTGTCTGTAATCAAATCTTGCAACTTAAATTTGACCCACTTCCCGGTGTCCGATTGAGCTGAAATTTTGCATGCATGCATAAATCGGATGACAATGCAATATTATTATGACATGGAGCTGATCTGATGATGGAGCTGGGAGGTGGTCATAGGAACTCCGTAATAAAACGACGTAACCCCATCGAGTTTGGGCTCATTTGATTCGTCTTGACGAGTACTTTATGGTAATAATAATAAAAGCTTGTTTTAAAAAAGTTTTTTTAAATTTTCACTTGTTTATAACTAGAACTAGCTGTGCCCAGCGGTTTTACCCGCTGCGCTGTATTATTCCAGCCTTTGTGTTATTCCAGTTCCAATTTAAGTCATCTCCATACCAAATTTCAGCTTAATCAGTCCACCCGTTTACGCGTAAAGAAGTAACAAACATACATATTTACTCACTAGCTTATGCTCGCGGCTTTGCCCGCATGGCAAAATCTTTACTTAGCGGAGATCTAAGTCATAAAACCTAACTATGTTACAAATTTCAACCCAATCCGATCAGTGGTTTGGGCTGTGCGTTGATAGATCAGTCAGTCAATCAGTCACTCTTTCCTTTTATATATTTAGACAAACTTTCGTATTTATAATATAAGTGTGACAGAATTACTTTTTATTGCATATCAAAATATCAAATTACAACAATAGTAACACATACAAAACAAACCTAAAACTAGAGGTCTCGGAGAGGAGCAACTCAAGTCTATCACATTCAAATGGCTATAAGATTTTTATTATGCGATGTTAGTTGTGCGGACTGTCATAGTTTGTGCCACCCTTAAGACCCATTTTTTTAATTTTGCTTATTTAAACATTTATTTATTCAAATGCCTATTATAGGATTTTTACTATGCGATGTTTGTTGTGTGGACTATCGTAGTTTGCGCCACCCTCATCATCTTTTGTAATGACTCACAAGTCTTATTTTTTTTGTCTGAAAAATATCGTTCTGATCAAACTGTAAGGTTTCCCGCGATACAACAACTTAGTTTCTAATTATAGGCAAATAAAAATTTTTGTATTTGTATTTTGTATATGAAAGAAAGAAAGAAAGAAACCACTTAATGATAAACAACCTTTCAGATCCATTTTTTTTTAAATTTCCTTGTCAAACATACCTGACATAATAGAGTCCATAATAGTCTGCACATGTGGTTTCAACAGCACGGCATGGTGAATGGCAGCTAGTGACAAGTACCGAGCCATGTGCCGAGATATCTCCCTGTTGCCTTTATGCAGGAACTGTACCGCCACGGGCAGAAATAACTCCATCACCGCTTTATTGCCGTAGTTCTCCTTCTCTGACTGAGGAGGGAAGGATACCTGAAAGTAGAATTAGTTTAAATGACGGGTGAAATTTTTAAAATAGAAAGACTTTAAGCCTCAGTAAGTATGAGTGAGATGCATGTTTTGTTGATGAGTAAACTACCGAACCCAACCATGCACTGTGATATATGTTGGACAAAATGTTAGACATTAAAAATTGTTAATGTGTGACTAGAAGAAATTTGAGGATAAACATACATATTTTATACTCTTAAAATCAGAATTGGTTGAACTTTGAAACATGCGTAAATTTTATGATGAAGGGTCAGAAAAGATTTCTTCATAAAGGCCTACAGCAATGCTTTTAGCAAAGTTTGTATGGTTGCTTGATATTTCTTTAAGTCAACAACTGAAGTTTATTTTTATTGAACAATAATTAAGCTATGGGGTTATTGGTTAACGGAATTAAGGAAGTATGCATGGTTTATCGACATAATGTTGGTAATTCTTGTAGTGTATAATGAATTTAGTCTTATAAATAACTTTATTCTCTGTAGAGGAAAATTATATTTCCCTATTGATATGATTCATGACTGCCTTCCACACATATCTTGAGGAAACAGCCAGGACTAATCTTCCAAAATATGTAATGGCAGCAATAATATTTTCACACTCTTGAGATTCAAATCTCCTTAGACCTCTAGAATAACGACTCATAATACCACACATGTTATGAACCACTAGCCCACAAACACCATATCAAAATCCAACCCCAAAAAGATATCACCACTTTTTCAACTTAAAATTAAATACAATTTCTTATACTAAATAGGCCTACCTATAACTTAGAGTAGTAATTAATCAATCTTACCAAAACAATACAAGCAATGATATCCGAAGCAATCTTAGCATGTGGTGGGTCATCATCCCTCAAATGTCCAATTGGCATCAAGTTATGGTGCAAACAGGATTCAAGTAATGCCACCAGTGTCCCACAGTACTTGTCCAACGTGCCCGTCTCTTTGATGCATGATGTGACGCGGGTAACACATATCTCTATGAGGGCTTGGTCTCGATCGTTCCGTATGTAATCTGGCCTTGATGATATGTCTGTGATTTGTTTTAGCTGAAAAGAATATTTGGTTTATTAGATTTACAAATTGAAGGACATCATAATTGTCCGAAACCGTGGTAGAGATATTCTTGACAATATTAGATGTGTTTTTTTTTTTTAATGTGATGAAGTAGAAGACGAGCAAGACGCTCTCCTGATGTTAAGAGTTAACGCTGCCCATAATCAGTACAGTGTACCCAGGATTTCGCAATGATGTGAAATTCTAGTAGCACTGCACCAACGCTTCTCACTCAAGAGTCATAAGTTGTTAAGACCCTTTAGCCCAGTAATTTCACTAGCTACAGTGCCCTCCTACCGGAGCACAGTAATGTTTGCACAACACTGCTCAGGCGGTAGAATAACTGGCACTGTTGGGGTACCCACCTAGACGACCTCCTGCAAAGGAAGTCTACCCCCCGCCCCGGTGAGTTGTGCCATTTTAGTTGTTTTTTAGTTATTAGATTTACACTATCTAACACACACTTAGATAGATAACTCTCTCTTGAAACACCACATTTGAATTCAAGAACTTGAAATCAAAAACAATAGGTAATAAATATTTTTAGAAGTATAAAAATAGTGTGTTTTTTATCTTTACAACTTAGGTAGTTATGGCTAAATAGAGCTGAAATTTGGTAGAGCTAGACATTGGTATAAAAAATAGGCTACTTTTCAGCAGATAAAACCATTGGGCACCTTATATTTGCTTAAATAAGTGCAAAAAGAAGATGTATTCGATGTTGCAACTATGCATGATATTTAAAATTATGAGTAGTAAGCATATCTCTTACAGTTAAAAATTATCAATGTATTATTTTTATACATTGTACTTTTTATGTGATTATCTAATCTCCCAGGGATAAGCTATATTTTATCTAGTAGTCATCTTATAAAAGGGAGTGGCATATATCATATTATTGTACCTATATACATAGGTACCGATTATATAAATATATTAAAGTATTATGAAACTCATGAATAATATTAGCATTTTAACAGCCTTAAATGTCAGACGAGTGGTGATGGTATGGGCCAAAATGTGGTAGATTTATGAGTCAGTGGAAAAGTTGTTCTCGAGTGGAGCTTTGTATTCATAGTTTGTTTACTTTACATGATCAGAATAATAATTTATTAAAAATATGTAGGCAGGTCATTCATTTACTCTTTTCAGTGTTTATTATTAAATTTACTCTACGTTTAACTTTTTTAAGTTACGTACGTTAATATGAATTCTGCACAGGAGTTCGTGGAAGACTTACCACTTCGTTGAGATCGTCGACGATTTCAGAGTCCTGTATAGCAAATATATCCCCGGCCCTCGTCAGGTCCCTCTCTGTGAGGACGTGCTTCAGCAGCTCGTGCATGCTACTGACCACCTTTCTTGCTAAACTATCACAACAAACACCTCACAAAACCTGACTCCTGACTGGACACATCAACACTGACCACATTACATTATCGTCCCGTTACTGACCCGTTAACAGGTATTCAACGCATTCCACTACCCATGGCGACCATCTCCATAACAGTATTTGATTGAACTGCACAAAAAGTAAATAAAAATAAAGGAAATTGTAAGAAAAACCGAAATAGAAATTCCTTGATGCAAGCAGGCGAAAAAAGTTTCGTTCAGAAATGGTGAAAAAAAATGTTCAAAATCACAGGACCACAGACAGTGTAATTTAAAAAAAAAGTTGAATGTCATATTTTGTACAATTTTCAATGTCAAAATATTTTGAATGTCACTGTTTAATTATGTCAAATGTCAATTGCATGTATTTTTCAAGTGAAATTTGTAAAAAATCTTATTTTCCTCTAAATTTGTGCTTTTTCAATTAATTTCAAAATATTGTAATTCAATTACCTCAATAAAATTTGCCCACAATGCCTGTACCTTGTAGAAGAGGTTGTGGAAATAATGCTGTTTTGAAAGTGAGTTTGTTGGTTATGTTTTGATTTTAAAAATGTGTTTTTAATGAATTATAAACTATCCAAAAACATGATTGCTGAATAGTGAATTAAATATTCATACTACTTTTTACAGCGGCCAAAAACTGGGGACGCACTGTGTAAGGAATGTTTTTATTGGGCATTCGAAGAAGAAGTGCATTTCACCATCACAAAAGCTGAACTATTCAATAGAGGAGATTCTGTTGCCATCGCCGCATCGGGTGGGAAAGATTCCACAGTACTGGCTCATGTTATGAAGACTCTAAACGCGCGTTATGACTACGGACTGGATTTGATGTTATTGTCAATAGATGAAGGTATTACTGGTTATAGAGATGACAGTCTCGAGACAGTGAAGCAGAATAGAGATGATTATGATATGTCGTTGAAGATATTGTCGTATAAAGACTTGTATGGTTGGACGATGGATGAGATAGTGGGTCAGATAGGCAGGAAGAATAACTGCACGTTTTGCGGCGTGTTTCGGCGGCAGGCGCTCGACCGCGGCGCGGCGCTGCTCGGGGTGAAGTGTATAGCTACTGGACACAATGCTGATGACATCGCTGAGACTGTGTTGATGAATGTCCTGAGAGGTGATATTGCTAGATTGAAGAGATGTACCGCTATTAGTACTGTGAGTTGTTTTACATTATTCTTACTTATTAACTCGCTAGTATTGCATCATTTCATTAGAAAAAAGCTTACACTTCTTATTATTTCAGGGTAGCGAAGGCACCATCCCCAGAGTCAAACCTCTCAAATACACATATGAGAAGGAGATAGTGATGTACGCACACTACAAGAAGTTGGTTTATTTCTCCACCGAGTGTGTGTTTGCCCCCAATGCTTACCGAGGCCATGCACGAGCCTTGCTCAAAGACATGGAGAAAATCAGACCTAGCTGTATTATGGACATTATTTATTCAGGTGAGAATGCTACAAGCAAAAATGAAATTGTAATAAAAGCAGAAAAACAACCAGAAGCTTATTATATTTCATTAGCTGCACCCAGTGGTTTTACCCGCTGTACTGTACCCTATGTGTTATTCCAGGGTTTAAGCTATCTCTATACCAAATTTCAGCTCAATCGATCCACCCATTTAGGTGTGTAGAAGGAACAAACATCACAGTCACACACTCACAAACTTGCACATTTTTAATATAAGTGTGATGACTCAGAGTAGACAAAAAAGTATTGGGCACACATGCATTTACAATCATACAGTTTTATTAATGTGCACTTAATAGTCTGCAGCTTAAAACAATATTTAAAGAACTCATTATTGCTACCAAAGGACATAAAACATTCTATTAAATGAGTGTGTATGATACTCTAGGATAATTTTTTGCTAACTTTTACATTTGTCTTTTTTCCCAGGTGAAACAATGTCAGTAAAAGAAGAAGTATCTCTACCAGCACTCAGGACATGTAGCCGTTGTAACTTCGTCTCCTCACAAGAAGTCTGCAAAGCTTGTATATTATTAGAAGGCCTCAACAAAGGCCTACCCAAGCTAGGCATCGGCAAAAGCTCTAAAGCAAAGAAAATGCTCGAGGAACATGAGAAAAAAACAAACAACTTAGAACTGGCCGTTTCAGATTTAGAAGAAACAAGTAATCATAAGAAAAAAGGAATAAGATCCAAGAAAAAAGTTTGTAATAAAGAGAATTGTTGTCAAGGAAGTTGTAACACAACTGAGGTGAAAGATAATTCTAAAATTAACACATTGTTAGAAGAATATGGATTGGAAAATCCTGAAAAACTTAGCAATGGTGTAGGTAAAGTACAAAATCTAGATGGAGAATTGTTAATAGATGAAGATACTTGTTCAAGTGGTTGTGGCAAAATGGGATCATTGCAGATAGGATTTTAATTCCAGCAAATTCTAAGTACAAGTTCAAATATATGTATTTGTTGTGTTTAGAAAAATTAACAGACTCTTGTTTTAAAATAAAAAAGGTAAAAAAAGTTTTTAAGTTAAACGGTTTTATTGTAAAAATGTACTAAAAGCTAAAAAATAAAATCGTGAGGCACGTCAAATATTTACAACTTTCAGTTAAATTGTTCATTAGATTTAGATATTTGACGTGCCTCACGATTTTATTTTTTAGCTTTTAGTACATTTTTACAATAAAACCGTTTAACTTAAAAACTTTTTTTACCTTTTTTATTTTTAGCTTTTTAGTACACTGTATTCTACTTGTCAAGCCATTTTATTTGATTCCCATATTGATGACATTTAAAAAATTGGTTATCCGCCATTTTGTAGCGGCGGCCATCTTGGATTTTTATTTTGTATAGTGCACTGTATTTTACTTATCAAGCCCTTTCATTTGATACCCATATTGCTTGGATTTAAAAAACATATGTTATCCGCCATTTTGTAGCGGCGGCCATCTTGGATTTACAATAATTTTGAATACACATAATTGTATTGTCACCAGAACCAAAGGCGCATACTAAATTTCAGATCAATCGGTTGACAGGAAGAGGGTCAAATTTCAATTACTAAATTTGACCCAAGAAAAAAGAATAAAACAAACGGAGTAACCTAAATAAAACCGTTTAACCCATTAACGCCCAAAATGAAACTGCAGTATATTTTTCTATTGTTTTTCTATTTATTAGTCCATAAGGGATAAAATATGCTATATAAGAAGAAAAAATGAGAAAAAAAATGTACATATCAAGTTTTAGGGGTGTACTCAGCCGTGTACAGTGGGCGCTTTAGGAGTGAAATTGTTTGAAACAAGGTCTTTCAACACATAGCGTTTTCAAACATATTTCGCAACGCCAGCGAATTCTTTGGTGACAGATAACATCGCAGTGGGTTTTCCATCCGTTCAGGATTATGACCATTATTGTTCCGACCCCCTAGTGCCGCTGAGGATGACGGACGTCTCTTAGTTTTCGTTGGACGTAAATAAGTCCGTGCAATAATTCGTCTGAAAGATAACTGGTCCATGTAAGTTATCTCTTGTTTAGTTTTACTGAGCAAAACATGTAGTCGCCAAGCATTTGATATCGCCATATCTAACAAATAGGTAATTATAACCCACCACCACTTTTTTCCTTTTATTGAAATCCGATAAAGGCTGATAGACTGATCCATTTGGTCAACTCCACCCATTCCTTTATTATAGTTGACAAACATTTTAGGTATATTTACGTCAACCTTTTGCTTTGTGATGTTACACCATCGTTTGACGTTGCCCAGAGGCTCTATGTCATCAAAATTAGTTCCCATTGTAACGACATTATTGTCCTTCCAACGTACCATAGTTATCTCATTCTTTGTATCAAAACTATAATCATATTCCGCCCTAGGCTTCTTCTTCATATTTTTTACTGTGATCAGGGGACATTTCTTTCATTTTCCGAAACATCGTAGTCAGGACGACGCCGACCTACCTCAATAGTCCCTGGAACGTCCTTAGGGAAACTTGAAGCCGCCAAATTATCTTCATTACCTTCTTCCTCATCACTCACCACAGCCGGATCTGGTGGCACTAATACCATATCGTACTCTTCATCATTGCTTTCATCAGCCAAAATTGATTCCAAGGCTTCCTCCAGTCTCTTATAGCTGGTAAATACGTTCCGATTGGCCATTTCAACTTATAAGTAATACTGTAAACAAAACGAAATTTTAGTACGAATCTGCCCGCTGTACCCGCCTGTGTACAACAAATGAAACAACCCCTACTTTACAGGTTTTGCAATAAACTTTCATTCTTATGTTATTATTACCAACACAAATACATAGTCTCCATAAAAATAAAAAAAGAAGTTGAAATATTTCACTATTTTTGATAAAAAACAACAAAATAATCTTACCTTGTATGTCGTGTCTGGACTCCGTATTTTATTACAAAATAAGTGACATTTGTTTTCGCGCCACCGCCTATTTTTATTTATTATGTGGTAACTAGTGTCATTTAGATTTGTAATTTCTAACTACCTTCAACACTTACCACAGATAAAATACATAATTTATCGATTAAGTAGTTGTACCTGTGCAGGTACAGAGGGCGGTAATGGGTTAAAAAAGAAAATTAAGCAGAAAGCAACCACAAGCAAAAATACTACTGAGTGGTAGGTCTAAACACTACCCATATAAAAAAGGGTTTATTCCCTCAACGTCGAGTCCCGTTACGTCGAGCGACAAACCGAGTCTCGCTTTAATTCCCTCTACGTCGAGCCTACTGTTTTTGCCCCGCTTCTATTCCCTTTACGTCGAGTGCTAAAATTTTGTAAAAGTACAGTTAGCAAGAAAACTGAAATACCAAATTTTATTATAATAAAATAAATTATATTATTATGTCGGACCAAGACAAAGTAGTCCACTACAAGCCTACTACTAGTACGATTCTATGTATAAGATAAAAGATAATATAATAATAAGTACCTCTCTTCTTTATTAAATAACATCTCTAGACGTTCCTGGGCGCCTAGTACCACATAAGCTAAAATTAGTAATTATTAGGTTAAATAATCAAGATAGGTACCAGATACTAACCACTAATATAAAGTAAACATGAATAAACGAAGTAAGAGATAGCAATAATATATAATAAGAACTTACCTCTCTTCTATATTAAAAATAACATCTCTTGACGTTCCTGGGCGCCTAGTACCACAAAAGCTTAAATTAGTAATTATTAGGTTAAATAATAAAGATACGAGATACCAACCACTAATACATATAAAGTACCTAAACATGAATGAACAAAGAGATAGCGATATAATATAATAAGTACCTCTCTTCTATATTAAAAAAACATCTCTTGACGTTCCTGGGCGCCTATATAAGCTAAATCAGAAATTTTAGCAAAATAAGCCAAATATACTGTCAATCTACTATTTCTTACTACACTAAAATCATATAATGAAGTAAGAGATAGTAGCATATTATTATAATACTTATTAGAAGAGTACCATCTATTTTCCTTAAAAATATCTCTTAATGTTACTGGGCGCCTAGTACCTCAACGGCAAAAACACTATAAAGATTTTATTGTTTCTGATGACTGTACTTTGCGAAATTCGACGTAGAGGGAATAGAAAGCGTAAAAAGCGATATCTTCGGAGAACAATAGGCTCGAAAACTCGACGTAACGGGACTCGACGTAGAGGGAATAAACCTAAAAAAGATACAATTGAAACATTCAGACACAAAGAAAATCTCTAAATATGTAATGTAAATTTACCTTTAAGGTATGTATATTTTACTCATTTAAAAGGTGCTAATTGTCAATTGTAAATATAATTTATTTACCTGGCATAAATAAATAAAACTAGTGAATCACATGAAAATCTATTTTATTCAACGTCACATGAATTACACTTATATTTTACAATTCGCAATTATTAAAATAACTATTATTGTACTATGAGAACCTATGCACAAACATACTTATGTTACTTTTTATCTGTCCCTGTATTTGGACCAAGTGATGCCTAAATGAAGCAGCTTCTTGACTGTGCTTTTCATAGTTTTTTTCTGAATAATAATAATTCTATCTGAATCAGAAGCTTTAAAAAATTGAATTAATTATTATGTAAAAATTAATTCGCGCAAGTATACATTGTATCATATTTCAATGTTTCGTAGCGAGTTTTACAGCCAATTTGGTAATGGATAATGCTGTCATATTTGAAATAAGATTTTAACTCCAATTTGGTGCTCTGTGCCTGATACATTTATGCATAAGTTGATCCATTTCAATTTCTTCTGGGGATTTTAAGGCACATACTTTTTTGGTTCATCAATTATTGTCTGTGCATAGATACCTACTACATTAAATCTATCCTAGATTATTTACTATTCACAGCATATTCTTGAAGGCGTAGAACATTAAAATTTCTACTTGTAACTAAAATGTACAAAACAAATATAATTTTAGTAAAGAATCAACAAATTATGAAAACAATTTATTATAATTAGTGCTACTCCTAAAACAAAGCATTTTACAGCAATCCACACATCACTGCTTCATTAATTTTATTACTATAAAAGCTCACATTATACTTTTAGTTCTTAAGTTAGTTCTTAACAACCAAAAAAAAGAGAATCTCTAACAAAAACAACGGCAGCTTGCAATGGTAAACAAGAACTAAACATCATTTTCTAAAAACAACTAGGGTTTACTCCAACAGAAATCGTACCTACATCATTTCATACATTTTTGACATATCAAATCGATTCGGTTCCCTGACGGATAAGTGAACACAGCACACAACAGATAGCACACAGCAGATCACATAATATTTTAATCAATTCATTAGAGTCCACCCAAAAAAATCAAACTTAACAGAAGCAAAACAGCTCAATACTGCGAATGTAATACGCCTTCAAGAGCTCAGAAGCGCATGCAGGCATCTACGTGATGAAGGCGGGCGCCTTGGCCTCGATGGGCTCGCGGCAGATGGGGCAGTTGTCGTTGATGTTGTCTGAACAGTCCTCGCACAGGCACACGTGGCCGCACGGCAGCAGGATTATCTGGAAATGACAAATATAACATTATAGATTAGGTTATTTGAACAGTGATCCGAGCGAGCGCTGTGAGCGTGCTGCGTTACTGCGTTAGCAGCCGGCGATGCGACTTGTTCTTATTACAGAGTTCACAATTCATTATTTAGGAATAGTTTGATATTGCTAACTTTTATGACGATCACCATACAACAAGTTAATAATAATTATTTACCTCGCAGCCTCGAGCAAGGTCGAAAATAAACGCGGCCGGCGACGAGCTGTCTCTTCCTTAGGGTTGTCAGTGCAGACGACGGCCTCTCGGGTGAAGCTGTCTCTACAGCGACTCACCTCCTTAGGGTTGTCAGTGCAGACGACATCGTCATCAGTCAGGTTGCTCTCGCGCGAGAGGGCTGTAGTTTCAGCGACTCACCTCCTTAGTAGTCTTGCGCGTGAGGGTTGCCTCATAGGCGGATTTAGGGGGGGGAGGGGCAGGGGGCCAAGGCCCCCCCCAGAAGCATTGTAGAGTTACAAATTTTGCACATATTTCATGGTAAAGATTATAATTTTTGAAGTAAAACTTCTTTAGACGCGACTAGGGAGTAACTCAGATTTTTTTTTCTGACGGAAGTAACGCTTCCGCCATTTAAAAATAATAATTCTGATTGGTTGAAAACTTCTTTAGGCGCGACTAGGGAGTAACTCAGATTTTTTTTTCTGACGGAAGTAACGCTTACTATAGTCTGTGTAGTTTCCGCCATTTAAAAATAATAATTCTGATTGGTTGTAAGTATATGTCATATACTACACGCTTCTTGACTTCTCGACTTCATTCAACAACGCGTTTCGGTACAACGATAGATGCTGTATTTTCAAGAAAAGTAGCAAATTTAGAGAGTAAAATTTATGTTTCATATTATAGTTACCACAAACCTATAATTTCGTACGAAAGAAATTATGATGACATTCAATTACCTGTTTCGAATGAATAATATTAATATAATATTTAAATAATCTTTGTAAAGCACATGAATAATAAATATAATTAAATTATAATATAATATTTATTTATTTAAGTTAATATTTAATCATTTCAGTGATATATGTCGTCAACGCCAAAGAAGTTTTACTTCAATCGCGCGTAAAGGTTACACGCACACACTTTTTTTTTTTCTCCGCGCTCGCAGCAAGCTGCTCGCGCACTTATTATAATGAATGTTTAATCTTTCTAACAGCTCAGAGCGAGCTAAACACACATTTTTCGTAGTAAAAATTGTAATATTTTTGCCTGTCCGCACCTTGCCCCCCCCCCCCCAGAACCAAATCCTGGATCCGCCTATGGTTGCCTCTACAGCGACTCACCTCCTTAGGGTTGTCAGTGTAGACGACGCAGAGCTGTTCATCAGTCAGGTTAGTCTCCCGCGTGAGGGCGCGACTGGCGGCGGCCGGCGGCGAGCTGTCTCTACAGCGACTCACCTCCTTAGGGTTGTCAGTGTAGACGACGCAGAGCTGTTCATCAGTCAGGTTAGTCTCCCGCGTGAGGGCGCGACTGGCGGCGGCCGGCGGCGAGCTGTCTCTACAGCGACTCACCTCCTTAGGGTTCTCAGTGCAGACGACGCAGAGCTGTTCATCAGTCAGGTTAGTCTCCCGCGTGAGGGCGCGACTGGCGGCGGCCGGCGGCGAGCTGTCTCTACAGCGACTCACCTCCTTAGGGTTGTCAGTGTAGACGACGCAGAGCTGTTCATCAGTCAGGTTAGTCTCCCGCGTGAGGGCGCGACTGGCGGCGGCCGGCGGCGAGCTGTCTCTACAGCGACTCACCTCCTTAGGGTTCTCAGTGCAGACGACGCAGAGCTGTTCATCAGTCAGGTTAGTCTCCCGCGTGAGGGCGCGACTGGCGGCGGCCGGCGGCGAGCTGTCTCTACAGCGACTCACCTCCTTAGGGTTCTCAGTGTAGACGACGCAGAGCTGTTCATCAGTCAGGTTAGTCTCCCGCGTGAGGGCGCGACTGGCGGCGGCCGGCGGCGAGCTGTCTCTACAGCGACTCACCTCCTTAGGGTTCTCAGTGTAGACGACGCAGAGCTGTTCATCAGTCAGGTTAGTCTCCCGCGTGAGGGCGCGACTGGCGGCGGCCGGCGGCGAGCTGTCTCTACAGCGACTCACCTTCTTAGGGTTGTCAGTGCAGACGACGCAGAGCTGTTCATCAGTCAGGTTAGTCTCCCGCGTGAGGGCGCGACTGGCGGCGGCCGGCGGCGAGCTGTCTCTACAGCGACTCACCTCCTTAGGGTTGTCAGTGCAGACGACGCAGAGCTGCACATCAGTCAGGTTGGTCTCCCTTGTGAGTGCGCGGCGCTGTCGGCGGCCGGCAGCCAGTTGTCTCTTGAGCGACTCCTCCTCGCCGCGCCGCTTGCGACGCTGCAGGTACTTGTAGGCGATGCGACACGACGCCGCCGCCGCTATCGTGCCGAACACCACTAACATGAACCTGGCATGGGGAGACAGGACTATTGGAAACTACTTAAACTAGGCTATGGATGTGCATTCAAAATTGATGGAGTATTATTATTAGTTTGTTAGTTAACCTGCCGGCTTAAGCCGGCGTCATATAGGGGCACTAGACAAGCGTATGGAATTTTTCGTAATGTTCTAATTTGTACGCACCCCAAGGTAGAACCAATAACCTTTGTAAGAATTGTTTTATAATAGAAAGGGATATTCGAAAATACAAGAACATTAGATAAATTAAAAACTAAAACGGTAGCAAAGCAGAGAATCTTGCCATCCAGCTCAGCCTATTACGTCGTTACGTAATCATGAAACAAGATGCATACGAGTATAGTCAGAAATAAGATCTCTTTGTTGAAACCGCAAACCACAAGTTCCTAATGTCCATAATGTAATTATGTAATGCCAAAATATAGAAATTATTCTGGATAATAAATATTGTGTATAATTTAGTAACAAAGAACAGTAGCGGATCTAGGATTTTCGTTTAAAAGGGGGGAGGAGGGAACTAGCATTTTGATTAAAAAAAAACATTATGCGAAGTTGCTTGCAGCAAGATAAGAAAAGGAGAATTAAATAGGATCTCACTACCTATTGCTATGCACACTTAATTAATTATGGTGCTTATCATTTACTGAATAACTTGAATAATTATTGCGTGATTGAACAGTTCATTGGCTTATTATTAAAATTTTAAAACTATTCAAACCTGTAAATTCTATGCATTTAATATAAATAGCTGCCAACTGTTTATCATTTGCGTGTAGTTTTGTATATTTTATGTTAGAGTCACGATCTCTTGTCAAACAAGAACATTAAACTTGGCCTATATTTTCAGCAAAAAATTGTGACGAAAAAATCGTGATAACAATACCAATAGGTACACTGTAATACACACTGTCTTAAATTGTGATTAATGCGACCACAAATGAAACTAAATAATATTCCGCTGTATAGGTACATAAATGTTGTTCAAATCCTCTAATTCGCAGACACAGGCTCCTTAATTTAAGAACCACATTCTCCCTTAGAAAGTCTATAAAAATGATTAATTGAAGCATAAATCAAATGAATTCCAAATTAGAATTCATACTCCGAAACCGAAATTTTTTTTGACAACGAGTGACGAGACGAGCACATCAGGAACCAAATGGTAAGCAACATGTTTGTTCATATAAATCAATGCAATCCGTTTTGAAATTCAAAATTCTGCGCGTCACCCACTGCGCCTGTCACCCTGAGATATTAATTGTTAAATCTCGTTATGCCTAATAATTTCCTGGTATGGCTCTTCTGTCCGGAACATATTATTGCTTGGCACATGAATCACTGGGGAAGGTATGGTACTTCCCTAAGAGATGCGAATGTCGCTGAGATCTTTTAGTGGGTATACCGTGCAGTCTTCCTGCACGGGGAGTCCACGGGGGGTACGCATAATGCACTTTTACTCGGCGTAAACAAAAAAAATGCCTCTGCAATAGAGGCCTGCCACTACAATTACTACAAGATAGGGACTAGTAGTTTCAAGTCGCGTTTTATTAGATACTTTTTTCGCACACACTGCACTAACGCATAAAGGCATGAACAAAACAAAACTCACACTAGCGTTATAAACATCGTCTCAACGAACAATTAATTTAGATCGATCAACAATCAATTTATTCGATCACTCGAACGGCCATCGTACATTGTAGTACATCTCTTTATCAAAAGCACTATTTTCTTACACAAAAAATGTCCCACGGTTTCTACTTCTACGATAACCGAAATACGTGTTTCTACGAACATATTCAAACGATGACTGAGTAAAGATCCAAAATAAATTCCTAGGTATTGAAAATTCTAATCTATGTATGTATATTTAATTTCTATTCAATAGAATAATGATAAGCGTTTTGTATTTTAATAGACAGAGAAAAAAAACGAACTTGTTGACTTTGGGATCTCAAAATTTGGCGAAAAAACTAGTAGTAGTAGTAGAATTTTCCGGTTCGTATTATTATTGAGATCTTCTTATAAAATCTGTAGATATTTTCATCTTGGTTCCAGTGAAAAACTTGTAACTATGATTTGCATACACATTAAGATTTAAGATATTCCTAAATAATGTTGTTTACAAATAGCGCGTACATAAAGCTATAGAATTTCTGAAGGCGCTACATAATATTATGTCCATATAATATACAAATGATTGCATAATAATTACAATATTAGTCAAAGAACTTCCGTATTAGACTGTGACGAGCGACGGAAGTTGATAATATAATAATTTTAATGAGATGTCGATTTTTTGTGAATCTTCAATGTGTTCCATTCTGTGTTTGTTGTGCAAATAGGTACTTTGGTATGGTATGAGAGATCTAGGACCCCGAATAACACAGGATATATTGCCATTAGTCCCCATAATGATTCTCCCGATAATGGAAGCGAATGGGTACCTATTTGATTCCCGATTGCCACCTGGGAATGGAAATATATCACACACTGGGCCTTTCAGCGGGTAAAACTGAGCACAGTTAGTAAGACAATAAAATCCTTACCTCAAAAAGTCCCTAGATCCCGTCAGCCGTTTCAACAAACTCGACTTGGAAGCGGTGGTCAAGAACAGCGGCAATCCGTCCCTTGGCGGCTGTATCTTCAAGGCGCCAGTGTTTCTGCGGCTGAGCTCGCCTATCGCCGTGATGTAGGAGCCGTCGCGCAACATCTCCTCCATGGTCTGCAGCCCTCGCTGCCTCACGCCCGAGAAGAAGCCCCACACGTGGTCGATCACGCCCGGAGACATCGGCTCGAACTTGTCCGCTATTACGTCTAAATCTGGGGGACGACGTTACGGCTAGGATTTATGGCTTTTAGTGTATGGAAAAAATTTCGGCTGGACGCTAACGTGTTTCGGAAGATATATACATAAAACTGTGGAATTCGGTTGTGACTTATAAACTAACCTTGGCGACGTGAAACTGCAACATATAGGTTGGCCAAAAAACCTAAAATTGTGATTGACAGATAGTGTAAGTAGGGTAACCTGTTCTGTTTAAGTATAATCATCACTTTTATATTTGTTAGTCACTGATCTCACTGTCATTAGGCCTTATGACAAACATTGCACTTATGACAATAATATTCTAGTTAGATAATTATAAAAACAAATTTCATTTTTAGGGTTCCGTAGTTAAATAGTAAATTAAGCTTATCTCAATTATGAAGTTGATGAATGAAATACTCTGCCTCTACACTTCTTCTATTTCAACATTTTGGTACCACAGTAAGACAGTATGGAAAGAATGTAATCATTTTAAAACTTAACCCATGAAGTGGAAGTAAATGATATCTTACCCAATAGTTCAGCAGCAAGCGCATCAACAACCTCTATACTGTGCTTTCCGTCGGTGAGCACAAACGGCGTCGCGTTGTAAACCTCGTTGATGGTGCGGGTCTGGTCCGACCAGAACCCTGCCGATGTTCTCGCTATCACATGCTCCTTTATTGTCAGCCTACAATATGGAATAGAATAACTTTTGTTGTACACCTCGTGGATGATACGAGTGCATGCAAAATGGGCCCTGAGGCCTAATTGCGAAAAAAAAATCTTTCATAGAGAATTTTTTTTCTTATATCCGCGATCAGTTGGAGGACTATGAGCGGATTTGGTGTTATTTTCTAATGTCGTTTAAGGCTCAGGCTCATCAGCTCCTCTTCCTTCCGGTCGTAATTTGTCGAAGACTTGCGCTCTCTTCAACCGTTTTTATTACTGTAGGTTCTCTATAAGTGCCCTGGCAAGGGGATTGGAATGTGATTTAAGGCGGTCACAATATCGACTTCCTATCGCTTTTATTACTTCCTCATAGATGATGACATTTTAAAATGAGGAAAAGTAACTTATAAAGGTGCATACAATTACATAAAAATATATATGGATGAAAGTAAGACAGGGTAGAATGGAATAATCTTTAGGAAGCCAATGACGGCTAATGATGTTCTCAAAATATAGAGACCAGCTGCAGTAAGTGCCAAGAAGATAAAAAAATCTGTTTTGAACGATTTGGGTCATTCAGCAGGGAGGGACAATTGCCCCACTTGCCCCACCCTAAGTACGCCTCTGCTGTGCGAAGCAAGAGTTTTTATTATTTATTTGTAAACAATTCTGACTGAATAATTTATTATACGTGAATAATTTAAATCAGTTTTGAATGCAAACCAGGGTCACAGGTGGATAAAAGCCACAATGTAACACTGTATAGTGCCGCAAAGAACTTTTATCCTGTGAAGTGACCAATTTCAGGCCTTAAGGGTGTGACATGGGGAGGGCGAGTGCACCAGCACCCACTCACATATGTACAGTCAACTACAAAGAGATGTATCCATGTTAGGCTTACAAAATGAAGTAAATTTTCATTTGCCACAATGAACTACCCTTGGTTCGTGACATTTCTGGTAGCAATCAAACTTTATATTATCATCAACTCGTTTAATATGCAACAATGATGTATCCCACTACTTTTCCTTAGGTGATACATAATAATAGCATTTAAAATTAATCGAATATAGTATAAGATTTGGTGGATACTGAAAATGTCATGAAGGGTAAATAATTTTTGCATACTAAAAGTTCCTTAATGTTGTAAGACTAACATGGATACATCTCTTTGTAGTTGACTGTACTTCCTGCAACCCACACATGATGATGATGTACACAAAAACACATGTGTGTGCCTTCTTCGTTCTATTGTACTTGTGCACAAGGCACCCATTTTCAGTCAAGTTATTTGAATGGCCATTCCTATTTTAATTTCCATAAATGTCATGAACTGAGAAGATAATATATTTCAATAGGTCACACAGTTTGTATATTATTACATTGTTTTATATTATCTTAATTTTATTGCAAATACATTTTAAAACAAAGTAATTAGGTATGTAGGTAATTATTTGGAGATAACATTGTTAACCAAAGATAACAATGTTAAAATATAATGTGTTTTATATCATTTTAAGTAGCCAAATTATGCAAATATTAATATATGTTTTAAGTGTTATGTTTTAAGGTTGAGAAATAATTGATGGATTATTATTTCTTAAAGTTAGTGCCTACTTTTTGCAATATTTTTACAAAAAAGGCCCTTGTTAAGTCCAAAACTTTAGTGGCTAATTCTAAAAAATATAATGAGCTGACAGTTCTTATGGAAAAACTAACAATTACTCTTTTTTTTTACATTAGCAACAAGCATTTTCTCTCATAAAGGGGGGCTTTCGAGCAACACTTTAACCCATTGGGATCTATTCTATTCCACTTGTCTAAGGGGGCTGGTCTGTATTTTTTAGAACTAAGGGAAATATAATCATTGTCTTGGAACATCATAATTGTTATAAATTTGATATTTACCTTTGAATAACACCAGTGACATTCTTATTATAGTTGCTAGTGATGGGAAGGCCCATCGGCTTCACCAATCCTCTGACCACCACATAGGGGATAATATCATTTGGGTATTTATTGATCTCTTTGTGTAGCGATGAGTCTATATCGAGCACCGGTGACGCCTAGAAAACAGATTAATGTCAGTTATTTAGATTTTATTGTCGTCTGCAAATTCAGTTTTTTTGGTTGCAAAGGTCAAAAAGTGGAAAACCTTCAATTTATTAAATTAATATCGCTATTATTATATAGGAAGAGTATTTAATAGTGCATACCTGCAGAGCATTCAATAGATTTTTGCATTTTCCCAATTGCCTTATACAATATCCTAGAATAAGGGAGTCGATTCCAAGTATTATGGTCTCGCTCACTATCTCCGAAAAGAATTCTTTGGGCGACATATTCAAAGTACAATCTGATACAGTGAATTTTAACTTTACACTATTCGTTTCAGGTTTTTTAAATCATTTTGATTGTAAAATAGCTATTTTCAAAATACAACCAATTTCAGGAAAATATTGTGAAAATTTGACTGCTGTCAGCTGATCGGCGGAAATGACAGTGACAAACTATGAAGTATTGACAGCTGACTTTTTTAAGATTTCATTAACGCCACATTTAATTTGTATTTGCCATTAAGTAAAAACGATGATTTATTTTGTTGTAATTTCGGTTTAAAATTATATTAGATCCTGCTATTATA
This sequence comes from Hemithea aestivaria, assembly GCA_947507615.1. Taxonomy (NCBI): domain Eukaryota; kingdom Metazoa; phylum Arthropoda; class Insecta; order Lepidoptera; family Geometridae; genus Hemithea; species Hemithea aestivaria. The sequence continues at coordinate 16,707,740 of OX382331.1, forward strand.
GCACTTACAATAACGTTATTTCTAAGAACGTAATCTAATAATTTTATGTTATTCAAAAGAAAACAAAAACGGGATATTTCCTATAACTATTTATTTCTAATTTTTTTTATCTTAATTTTTTTTCATACTTAATTGAGTTACATAAATAAATTACACCTCTAATTCATAAAACAGTCAATATAATCAGTTTAATTCCTCCTCCTGCGCACTCTTGATATTCTCCAAGCGTTGGGTTCTTCGTACTTGTTGTAAAGAGGTTCTAATCGCTGGTTCTTCTTGAACTTGGACAGTTTGGTGGGGTCGGAGAACTTGAAGAAAGCCGGCGCGAACTCCACCAGCCACTTGGGGTCGATCGTGGTCACTTCGCGCATGTACTCTTTCGTTGTTTGAACTAGCTCGTGGTAGATTACCCTGGAACAAAACATACACATTTAGTATAATCATTTTCTAAATACATAGGTATATTGTCAAAGGAAAGCGGGACAGACTAATCAACGCGTAGATCAAGCTGCTGAAAGGATCGAGTTAAAAATTAGAATACAGTTCGGTATTTACTTTAAAGAATGTCAACCACCGCTAAAATAGGATTTTGCTATGTCGTTGAAACTGCGAGTGTAAGCTTGCTTATCTTTGTCAAAAGCCCCAAGAATTTACTTATATTTTGCTGGTTTAAATTAATTTGCTATGCATTTAGTGCTTTCTAGCGATTAAAACATTACAAGTTCAAACTTATATCAATATCATGTTTGTATTAGGCAAATATTGATGCGAACCCTCTCCGGAGAAGGAGTCCTATACCCTATATTACGGGCCTTTGAGCCTTGTTTGGGGTATAGGTTCTCACTAGTAATTTATGTGATTTGTACTGAATAAACAATTTATTTTATTTTTATTTAATATACCTCTCCATAGAACAAGTTCGACTAAATAATCCATACTTTACAGGATAGCAATTAAAAGTTTGGTTTGCACATATTTTTTTAGATGCCACTTTGTTCCACAGATAGATCTATATCAACTTTCCATACCCAAAAACTTCACGCTCTCAAACTCAAACTTCATTTATTCAAATAGGCTACATTGGAGCACTTTTGCAAGTCAATTTTACATTTTTCTATTTTAACACTCTATCGCTCGTTCGCAAGGCACCTCTATGAGAATAACGAGCAAGAAACTCATGAGGATTGCATTTTTTAATTGTGTTTACAATGTTTATCTTGGTTACATAATTTATTGTGCGTTTGAGGAGCACCAGCTGGTTTATTATGCAGAGGTTTCTCTATCACTCAGAAGAACAAATACTAATAACAAGTGAAATTAAAAAAAAACTTTTTAAAAACAAGCTTTTGTTATTATTATCATCTAGCACCATAAAGTACTCGTCAAGACGAATCAAATGAGCCCAAACTCGATGGGGTTACGTCGTTTGATAACGGAGTTCCTATGGCCACCTTCCAGCTCCATCATCAGATCAGCTCGATGTCATAAAAATATTGCATTGTCACTCGATTTATACAGGCATGCAAAATTTCAGCTTAATCGGACACCGGGAAGGGGGTCAAATTAAACTTGCAAGATTTGATTACAGACAGACGGACAACAGACAGGTGAAAGTAAATAAAAGCTTGTAAAAACAGTATCTCCATCCTAAAAAGTAATGCTAATAAGAAGTATATGTTACCACTCAGGCTGCCTATTGAACAGTGCACTAGAAGGGTGTATGTAGACGACTTGGCTGTCGACGAGCGTGCGGTATCCCTCCTGCGGGTCCTTCTTGGCTGCGTTGCGGAAGAACCCGGAACATATCGTCTTTTGTACGCGGACTGTGTTCTTACCGGCCGACACCACGTCTAATTTGTGCCTGGAATTTATAAAAAAAAAGGTATAAAGGCCGCCCCATAACTTTCAAATAATTAGAATGGTTAAAAAGGGATTTACAATGAAAATGGGAATGGGTTTTTGTTAGAAATTCTTTTTTGTTTATGCTAGAAGATAGATGGGATACAGGTGGAATTTATTCCGCCTTCTAGGTTTAATATGCTACTGCTACCATTAACCATCTACGACCGCATCGCCGCTTACATTACGCAAGATCGTGGTCAATGGCTAACCTATAATGAATAATAAAAAAAACTTTTCTCCTGATATTAAAATTCTTGTGAATATAACTATCCCAACGTAACACAATTCTGCGCAACATCACCTTTGTTGTCTTAATAAGTTAATCGAGCGAATCGCGACATATTGGAAAATGTCGTGGTACGCTGAACCCTAGGCCTCCACAAGGATTACAATTCGGACGTACAACCACTGAGCCACGGACGCTACGGCCTTATTACCTACTAACATGACCTAACGACTGCTTCATACATATACAAAACAAAACCAAATAAAAAAACCCAATAGATCAAAGTAAACAACATACCGATCCATAATCCCAAGCAGCTGTTTCCTCACATCCTGCGCCCGCTTCAACGTCCGAATCTGCACGAAGTTCTCATAACACCACGCGTTAGAAAACTTATTGTTTCTCCAGCTGTTATATACCGCTAGCAACGTCAAATGATCTCCTTCAGGTTGGTTGAACTTGGCCTTCTTCTGGTCGGCGAGGGCCTGTTTATCCTTGGGCCGGTAGAACACGTTCTGGACGCTCAACATCGACACTATCGTGAGGATCTCGTCAGAACATTGCAACGCTACCGACATTATGAGGATCTTTGATAGGTTCGGCTCGAGAGGGAATTCTGCCATCTGAAATGCAAAGATAAATGTTGAAGGCAGAGAATAGTTTTCCATACATTTAATGAAAATAAATAATTTCATTTCATCATCATCTGATCTATCAACGCACAACCCAAATAGCTGCACGGATGACGTTAAAAGAAAATTTACGTTAATCAGATGTAAAGGAAAACCACTCTAAACATTGGATCACACTAGTAGAGTTGTTTTCCTGCAGTTTAAATTTGCCGCTCTAACCATAGAGCGACAATACTTTTTAAATATTATTTATCATATGTCACTGTCAACTTAATGTCAGCGGGTGACATCTGACGTTTGATGACAGTGTTTTTGGGGGTAAAATTATGGAGAATTTGTGTGAACTTGTGAACGATAAATTTAATAAAATATAGAATTAATTTAACACCTGAAGAAAGGGCATTAAATGTTGTTTCTTGTTGTTTTTTTCAGGTGAGTATTGTTTAGCCTAAAATAATAATATGTGATGTACAAACGTTTTAGGAACTTGGTAAAATAAATCTTGTTGTTTTTTTCAGAGAAACGCAATTACGTCTTTTCTTTACTGAAACTCCAATAAAAGCATTATAAAACAACATTTTTGCTAATAATTCAAGAAAATGGAGAAACTACGGTTTGATTTTACCGTGAAATCAGCAACAGATGGAAAAACAAACATTATTTGTATAACCTCAATTGCTACACCAGATGGCCAAGTCTATGGAGTTCCAGCTGAATGTCAACCTGCGAGTCTTCATGGAGCGATAACAACTACACCTAACTACACCAAAGTAAAAAAATCCTTAGTGAAAAGGAATCAAACAAGAAAAGTTTGGGTAACGTTGACGGAGGAAATATCAAAAACATATTTGGACGAGGAACAAAATTTGCAATTCAAGGATTTATATTTGGAAGAGATATCAGAACAACCCGGTAGTGTAGAGTCTACACCTAGTGGTTCAAATCAAAAGTTAGAGAAACTGTTGGAGAAATTGCTAGAAGAAAAAGAGCAAAAACCTGAGAAACAAAATTTAGGGAAAATTGCAAAGGACTTTATTATTGACAAATTTAACGGTCGTAACTCAAATGCATTCCAGTGGATCAAGGACTTCAATAAGGAATGTGAACGTTTCCAAATCAAAGAGGATAAAAAGAAAATTGAAATTTTGAAAAACTTTTTAGAGAACTCTAGTGTTGATTGGTACAGCTGCATGTTAATGAAGCTTACAGTAGAATCAGAATGGGAAAAATGGGAGAAAAACTTCTGTGAGACCTTTGCAAATAAAGGATGGTCTTCCACTAGATATGCACTTGGTTTTAAATATCAAGCTGGGTCCTTACTTGAATATGCTTTAAGGAAAGAGAAATTATTATTGGAAGTCAGGAAAACGGTAGATACTGGGACACTTATTGATTTAATAGCATTTGGTTTACCAAACTATGTGGCAGACAAGATTGACAGAGAAACTTTACGAGGAACAGAGGACCTTTACAATGAAATAGGTAAATTGGAACATCTGGTGATGAAGAATAAATACGATAAGAAGAACTACACAAATCCCGATAGTAAATTGAAAAAAATAGAAGAAAAGAAACCATGCCAAATCTGTATAAATGAAAAAAAGGGAAAACGATTTCACCCGGAGGATAGCTGTTGGTTTAAAGGGAAACAGCAGAAAGCAATCGTGAAAACTGTAAACAACTCTGAATTGGAAATCGAACTGAATCAGAAGAATCCAAAAAACTAGAGGTACCACCATTAATAAAAGTAAGTTTACTATTAAATGATACTCTACAGGTTTCTGGAATTTATGATTCAGGATCTAATGTGTCATTAATTAATGCGAAATTATTGAAAATACAAGAGAAAAAAGAAGCAAGTGACATCCAAGTAGTAAACTTAAAGACTATTAATGGTGAGAAAAGAACAAAAGGTATGGTAACACTAAAAATAAAAATATACGATATTGAAAGAATTATGGATATTTTCGTGGTTGATAATGAAAATTTCAACTATGATTTCCTAATTGGCTTGGATTGTATAAAAAAGTTCAGATTGACACAAAATGAAGAACTTAACATCATACAATATAACAACAGCACTGGACCGGAAAAAATAATCACGAATGAAGAGTGTAAAGAAAAAGATAATGCAACAAATGTCGAAATTCCTGATGTACTAGGTGACAAAAATAAAGAGCTATACTCTGAGATGTTGAAAACGGACACTACTTTAAATTCTGATAAATGCGAAATAAATTACAATGAAAATATAAAAACTGACCAATTTCAAATGTCAGTAAACCATCTAGATTTGTATCAGCAATCAGAAATTGATAAATTGATAGATAAATACAAATCTGTTTTTGCTAAGGACAAATATGATGTTGGCACTGTACAAGATTATGAAGCCCATATAGACTTAACTGTAGAGAAGTATTGCTATAAACGTCCCTACAGATGCACAGCTGAAGATAGAAGAGAAATTGAAAGTCAGATATCAAAGTTATTAAATAAAAATCTGATAGAGGAGTCGTACAGCCCATTTGCTGCTCCAGTAACTCTGGCATATAAAAAAGAAGATGAGAAGAAAACAAGATTATGTATAGATTTCAGAGATTTAAACAAAATTGTTGTCCCGCAATCACAACCATTTCCACTCATTGAGGACCTAATGACCAAAACAGTAAACTGTAAGTACTTTTCAACTTTTGATATAAATTCTGCATTTTGGTCGATCCCACTGAAAATTCAAGATAGATACAAGACTGCCTTTGTAACACAAGAAGGACATTTTCAATGGACTTGCCTCCCATTTGGATTAAAGACATCACCGGCAATTTTCCAAAGAATATTGAGCAATATTATAAGAAAATACAAACTATCTACTTTTGCAGTCAATTTCATAGATGATATCTTAGTTTTCTCCAGTACTTTTGAAGAACATATACAACACATATCAAGACTACTGGAAGCAATACAAAAAGAGGGCTTTAGATTAAAGTTTTCAAAATGCTCCCTTGCAAATCAGTATGCTAAATATTTGGGACATATAATAGAAAACAATTCAGTAAGACCCCTGAAAGATTATTTAACTGCTGTAAAAAACTTTCCAATTCCTGAAACGAGAAAAAACATTCGTCAATTCTTGGGAAAGGTCAATTTTCATCATAAATTTGTACCAAACAGCGCAATCATCCTGGATCCGTTACACAATTTATTGAGGAAAGATGTGAAATTTACATGGACTGCAGAATGTCAGGAAGCATTTGACAAAATAAAGAAATTGCTATGTTCGGAGCCAATCCTAAGAATATTTGATCCAGAACTACCGATAAATATATACACAGATGCAAGTATCAAAGGAGTCGGGGCAGTGTTAAAACAAGAAGATGAAAATGGTGTAAGTAAGCCTGTTGCCTATTTTTCAAAAAAAATAACTGAAGCTCAGAAAAAGAAAAAAGCAATATACTTAGAATGTCTGGCGATAAAAGAAGCGGTTAAATATTGGCAACACTGGCTTATGGGAAAAGAATTTAAAGTATACTCAGATCATAAACCGCTAGAAAATATGAACATTAAGGCTCGAACTGATGAGGAACTAGGTGATTTGACATATTATCTATCACAATATAATTTTGAAATTAAATACAATCCAGGAAACACAAATCAAGAAGCTGACTGCTTAAGCAGAAATCCAGTACTAGAACCTCATGAAAATAGTGACGATTTTTTAAAGGTTGTAAATTTAATAAACCTAGAGGAAATAAAGAAAGATCAACTTACAAATCCAGACCTACAACAAGGAAAAATAAAATATATATTGGAGAACAACGTTTGTTACAAAAAGAATAATAGAAGGAAGAAGATTATATTGTCAGAGAGCCTAAGCAAAATTCTAATTAAAAAGGTCCATGACAATTACTGTCACATTGGAAGAATACAGATGACAAATAAAATAACACCTTTCTATTCAGCAAAGAATATCACTGCAAACATAAAACAAATTTGTGAGGAATGTGAAATCTGTATTAAAAACAAGTCCAGGAGAAAGTCAAAGTGTGGCCTAATGTCACATTTGGGACCAGCAACATGTCCGTTTCAAATTGTATCTATCGACACCATTGGAGGCTTTGGAGGATCCCGATCAACCAAAAGGTACTTACATCTTCTAGTAGATCATTTCACACGATATGCCTATATATGTACATCAAAAACTCAAGGCGCCAATGATTTCATCAAACTAATAGAAAATGTAACAAAGAGCTACGACATTGATATGGTATTATCAGACCAATACCCGGGCATTAATTCAAAAGAATTTAAAGAATTTCTAAAGGAAAATAATATAAAAATAGTTTTCACAGCGGTAGATGCACCATTTTCAAATGGACTCAATGAGAGATTAAACCAAACACTTACAAATAAGATAAGGTGTAAACTTAATGAAAATAATCAGAAAATGGCATGGACTACAATTGCACAAAAATGTGTCGAGAAATATAATGAAACTGAACACACAGTTACAAAGTTTGCTCCTAGATATCTATTAGAAGGCGAAAATGTGAATATTCTTCCACTAGAATTGAAAACAAACTGTACTACAGAAGATCTGAGAAGAGATAGAAAACTAGCCTTACAAAACACAATAAAATCACACAATTATAATAAAAAAATATTCGACCAACACAGAGAGGAATATAAACTGGAAGAGGGAGACAGTGTATATGTGGAAAATGGAAATCGACTTAATAGGAAGAAAATGGACGAATTGAGGATTGGACCTTACAAAATCCTGAAGAAGATTTCAAACTCAATCTACGAAGTTGATACAGGACACAAAAAAGCGGAGTCAAACCTTTACCACATTACAAAATTGTCACCAATGGTAAATCTTAACTGAACAATTGTAACACCATTAACTTGACTGTTACAATTGTCTTTTCCAGGGGGGAGATGTAAAGGAAAACCACTCTAAACATTGGATCACACTAGTAGAGTTGTTTTCCTGCAGTTTAAATTTGCCGCTCTAACCATAGAGCGACAATACTTTTTAAATATTATTTATCATATGTCACTGTCAACTTAATGTCAGCGGGTGACATCTGACGTTTGATGACAGTGTTTTTGGGGGTAAAATTATGGAGAATTTGTGTGAACTTGTGAACGATAAATTTAATAAAATATAGAATTAATTTAACACCTGAAGAAAGGGCATTAAATGTTGTTTCTTGTTGTTTTTTTCAGGTGAGTATTGTTTAGCCTAAAATAATAATATGTGATGTACAAACGTTTTAGGAACTTGGTAAAATAAATCTTGTTGTTTTTTTCAGAGAAACGCAATTACGTCTTTTCTTTACTGAAACTCCAATAAAAGCATTATACAGATATTAACTATAATAATAGTTAGACAGATAGGTTTTATGCTGAATTCTGCCGCTCTAGGATTAGTTTTATTAGACCAGCAGACAGCGGTCTGTAATAGACGCAAAGGCCTCTGATGATGATGAGGTTTTATGACACAGACTTTTACTAAGAAAGGATTTATTCACGCGGGCAATGCCGAGAGAATAAGCTAGTCTTACTAATGTTATAAATGTAAAAGTTTCTAAGAATGTATATGGAAGTCTGGATGTATGTTTGCTACTCTTTCACGCCTAAACGGGTGGACCGATTGAGCTGAAATTTGGTATAGAGATAGCTTAGATCCTGGAAATAACACATAATTTACAGTACAGCTGGTAAAACCGCTGAGCGCAGCTGGTATAATATAATAATATAGTGACCCTCCGGCCGAGCCTGGTGAGCAGTCCCTCGGAGTCGAGCGCGGACAGCGAGTGCAGCTGCTCCAGCGCCATGATGAGAGACTCGACGGGCGGCGGTGGCATGCAGTCGCAGTGTAACAGGTGCTACAGTAATATATAATATAATATAGTCACCCTCCGGCCGAGCCTGGTGAGCAGTCCCTCGGAGTCGAGCGCGGACAGCGAGTGCAGCTGCTCCAGCGCCATGATGAGAGACTCGACGGGCGGCGGTGGCATGCAGTCGCAGTGTAACAGGTGCTACAGTAATATATAATATAATATAGTCACCCTCCGGCCGAGCCTGGTGAGCAGTCCCTCGGAGTCGAGCGCGGACAGCGAGTGCAGCTGCTCCAGCGCCATGATGAGAGACTCGACGGGCGGCGGTGGCATGCAGTCGCAGTGTAACAGGTGCTACAGTAATATATAATATAATATAGTCACCCTCCGGCCGAGCCTGGTGAGCAGTCCCTCGGAGTCGAGCGCGGACAGCGAGTGCAGCTGCTCCAGCGCCATGATGAGAGACTCGACGGGCGGCGGTGGCATGCAGTCGCAGTGTAACAGGTGCTACAGTAATATATAATATAATATAGTCACCCTCCGGCCGAGCCTGGTGAGCAGTCCCTCGGAGTCGAGCGCGGACAGCGAGTGCAGCTGCTCCAGCGCCATGATGAGAGACTCGACGGGCGGCGGTGGCATGCAGTCGCAGTGTAACAGGTGCTACAGTAATATATAATATAATATAGTCACCCTCCGGCCGAGCCTGGTGAGCAGTCCCTCGGAGTCGAGCGCGGACAGCGAGTGCAGCTGCTCCAGCGCCATGATGAGAGACTCGACGGGCGGCGGTGGCATGCAGTCGCAGTGTAACAGGTGCTACAGTAATATATAATATAATATAGTCACCCTCCGGCCGAGCCTGGTGAGCAGTCCCTCGGAGTCGAGCGCGGACAGCGAGTGCAGCTGCTCCAGCGCCATGATGAGAGACTCGACGGGCGGCGCGTCCATGAAGTCGAAGTGGAGCAGGTCGTTGATGCCCATCGTCTTCAACTGCAGCACCTGCAAGCAAACACACACAACGTTAACATATGCCTTGAATTCTCAACCTGTATAATAAAAGATAACTACAATTTTTTTGTGATATTACTGGGCTAAAGAGTACATATTTTGGCTCTTGAGGAAGAAGCATTGATGCATAATTATGAAATCCTGGGTTGCACTGTACTGATTATGGTTAGCATTATCTCTCAAAATCGAGAAAGAGTCTTCTTGCTTGTCTTCTTACTTTTTTGAATTAAAGAAAAATCCAAAAAGTTCTGTCCTTTTTTAAAGCCACAAAACAGCATGTAAACCATAGGAATTTCTCATGAAAGTGTACAGAGTACAGAGCTGATTTCGTTGACAAGTGTAGGTGTAACATCGTAGTAACAGAGTTCTATAAAATAGCTAATATTAAGCCGCTGCACCACTTCGCGCAGATGTTCGCACGAAGAATCAAATTCTAATTCAATAAATAGGACAAGCCTTTGTGCAAAATTTCAGCTTTCTAGGACTTATAGTTTCTCCGCAAAGCCGCGGACAGACGGACAAACAAATGGACAGACAAATAGAATAGAATAGAATAATACTTTATTGCAAACCAAACAATTACAAAGAAGCTTAATTAGCTAGATATCTTAATGCTAGGTAAACAATCGGCGGTCTCAACAAATCTAAACTATAAGACTGCCTTGTTGACTACGGAAGCCTAAAAGGGCTTTTAATTAGTCCTATTGTAGAATTTGAACATTTCCTTTTCATCAAAACATTTATTTATACATTTCCGCTAAGTATGTCTGAGCTATAAGTACCGTAGTAGCGAGATTGGTCCGTTGTATCTCAGGCACAGGCGTGGGCAGCATCTCGTCCCGGTACGCTCGCTCGGTGTACAGTCGGTAACACTTGCCGGGCCCCGTGCGCCCCGCTCGACCCGCGCGCTGTTTCGCTGCTGCCTGCGAATACATGAACATGTATGAATATAGATGAATGAGTTGTGTGTGTGTGATGTGTATGTGATGTATGTATGTGTATGAGTTTGGTAAAGATGTGTGACAAAATGTTAGCCGAATTTTATAAACAAAACATTTAGCACAACTTAGCCTGTAGCCAGGGTCGCGAGCGAGAGGCGTGAGCTCCTCATGAAAGACAACGTAATGGTCTGAAACCCAGGGTTGAGCCTAGCTTCGATTAGTATATCCGTGAGTTTAGTCGTTTGTTTACATAGTTACTATGCATAACACTCACGTTAGTTTTCAAAAACGTACAATTTTCCTATTAAATGTGGCTAGTCAAAAAGTCTTCAGATGAATCCAACTAATATTATAGATGCGTAAGCATGGATGTGCGAGTTTGTTACCTTTTTAAGCCTGAATGATAGAACAGATTGAGCTAAAACTTGGTATTTAGATAGCTCAGACTTCGTACAAAGGCTACTAATCCCAGTGGGTAAAACTGCTCGGTGGAGCTAATTAAATTTAATCATAAGACAATTAATATTATATTTGATTAAACATGGTAAACTTACCTGAGATATTGGAGTGACGACCAGCGAATCCATACCAGTCTTAGAATTATACACCTTCTGCTTCACAAACCCTGGATCCACCACATAATATATTCCATCATTAAACATGGTAAACTTACCTGAGATATTGGAGTGACGACCAGCGAATCCATACCAGTCTTAGAATTATACACCTTCTGCTTCACAAACCCTGGATCCACCACATAATATATTCCATCAATGGTCAGCGACGTCTCTGCTATGTTCGTCGCTATCACCACCTTCCTCGACCCGGGGGGAGCTGGCTCGAAGATCCTCGTCTGCATCTCCGAAGGCAAGGCAGAATAAACTGGTAGAATGATCAGCTCGGGAACATCTGGTCCCAAAGACTTCATCCGTTCATACAAGATCTCACAAGCCGTATCAATCTCCTCCTGGCCCGTCAAAAACAGCAAAATATCACCGGGCGGTTCCCTCAAGTGAATCTGCATCACTGTTATCAATGAAGCATCCAAATAATCTGTTTCAGGTTCTTTCGTGTACAAGACTTCAACGGGGAAGGTTCTCCCGGGGATCGTGAAGATGGGTGCTTCGAAGAAGTACTGCGAGAACTTGACGGCGTCTAATGTGGCTGAGGTGACGATGAGTTTGAGTTCTGGTCGTTTCTGGACGGCTTGCTTGAGGAGGCCGAAGAGGACGTCGGTGTGGATGGTCCGCTCGTGAGCCTCGTCCAACATGATGACGGAGTAGGTCTTCAGGTCGAGGTCCATGAGGCATTCGCGTAGTAACATGCCGTCTGTCATGTATCTGGGGAGAAGGAAATATTGTTTTTAATGACATATGGAAAGATCTTACTAATATTATAATAAAAACGTGAAAGTTTCTAAGAATGGATGTCGGTGTGAATGTTTGTTACTCTGGACCAATTGAGCTGAAATTTGGTATAGAAATAGCTTAGACCCTGAAATATAATACAAAGGTTTTTTAACGGGGGCTGGCAAATAACCAGCAACACGTCGACCCATTGGGATCTATTGTAATACAAAGGTTACTTTACAGCGGGTAAAACCGCTAGGCGCAGATATTCTTTCATAGATTTAAGATGTAATGATCATCATCATCACCATCATACATCAGAAGCGTTGGTGTTATTAGTTCTTTGCATAAAAAAAGAGGACTGCAAAAGATAGGGGAGAGTGGCAAAATCAAAAGGAGGCCTATGCCCAGCAGTGGGCAATTGAAGGCTGATAATGATGAAGATGATAAAAAAAAAAAAATCTCTAAATTCATTTTTTTTATCATCATCCTGGTACACCATCCAGGTACTGAAATTAATGGGCTGAAGAGATATAACATTGTATCACTTATAATTAGAGTTGCCGCGAATACTCGCTATTATTCGGTATTTTTTTTGATATTCGTCGAATACCGAATAATAGCTAGTATTATTCGGCATTCGGCGAATAGTTGTCGAAAATAAACTTTTAACGAACAAAAGAACTAATGAGTTAAAAATAATCATTTTTTTAATTATTTTCCTTAATAAAACAATACACAATATCAATTATTATCTGTAATATGTGCCTGTGCCTATCATATTCATGAAATTAAATTAGTAAGGCTTTTTAATTAATATTTAAAATCCAACAGAGGCAGATTGTGGCGCAAAAAAACATTTTTTTCTGCACGTTCTGGAGCAAGTCGGTTTCGTTTTTCCTCGTAAATTAAACCTGCCTCGGAAAATAGTCTTTCTGAATAAACAGAGCTTGCTGGTGTGATTAAGTATCGTTTAACAAGCTCACTTAAAATAGGAAATCCATTCTTATTGGTACTCAAAGCCCACCATTCATATGGGTTTATTTTTCTGTCAGCCTTTGCTAATGCGATGTAGTTAACAATCGAAACAGATTTCTTTAACTTTATTGTTTTCTTTTCTCACAACCTTAGAAGAAATGAGAAATATTTTTAATGTTTTTTTTTATGTCGAATAGTAATGTCGAGTTATTCGACTATTCGCCAAAGTGAATGGCGATTAATCGGTATTCGACTATTCGCTATAAACACTATTCGCGGCAACTCTACTTATAATTTTAAAAGTATCCACGCAAACTGGGCCATAGCGAATACTTGCGGAGTACTAGTCTCCGAATGTCGATCCGATAGTAACAACTTACTTGATAACAGTCTCCGGGCTGGTACAGTCCTCAAACCGGATAGTATACCCTACTTCCTGCCCCAGCCTACAGCCAAACTCTTCAGCGACTCGTTTGGCGACGGACATGGCGGCCACTCTCCGGGGCTGCGTGCAAGCCACCTTGCCTCGAGCCGTGCGACCGCTCTCTGCCAAGTACTGGGTGATCTGGGTTGTCTTACCCGACCCCGTCTCGCCGATCACTATGAGGATCTGGTTGTCGGATACCGCCTGGAAGACAAGATTAATGTGTAAGTATAACAGAAATCGATCATCACTGTTATTTTTTACGTTCTATTTTCATTTAAGTCTTCACACGGCACAAAATTTCGCGGAAATGTCAAATTCTCAAATAAAAACGCTTGATGTGGGACTGGCCTATTAGAAGGCTTTACAGGTGTGACAATTTAAAATGCAAAAGCTTGGATACTGTTTGTAATATTTAGTGTAGAAGTTTGTTAATATTGAACCTATTATACTGATATTATAATCGAAAAACCTCTTTCATATCTCCACTCCATCCCACCCCCTCTCGTTTTTTCCTACGATTTTCTACTCTTTCTTCTGAATGTGATCACATTTAAGAGCGTATATATCGCTGACGATAGTGACGCTCTCTCGCTCGCACTATTTGACAAATTTAGAAATATAAATTGATAGAATTAATTTATTGAAAATTCCTTAAGAACAGCCCTCCATAATATTATTGCACACATTTTAAAAGTATTTCCAGTTTGATATATTTAAAAATGGCATGAAATAATTTATAAGCTTTTTGTGTCGGGAATGGTAGGTCTGGATACACTGCAGTTGAGACGGAAGCTGCTGCTCCTCGTGCACTACTGTTTAGTACTACGTGGTAAAGTGCATAATCCGCACATCCTGAGCAGTATTGGACTGTATGTGCCTAACAATTATTTGCGGACAGGACGTAGACACCATCGTTTATTGGTGGGTCCGCCGGTGCCTAAGTCGCTTCACGCTAGTAATATGCCGACGCAGCGAGCTATTGCCCTGTTGACGGGCTTCCTCACTGAGAACCAGCATGTTGAAATATTTCATGACAGTTTACCGCAAATAATAGTTCATATTAAAATGTACTTAAGTAGAGTTAGTATCTAAAATAATAAGTCAAATCAGTGTAATAGTTAAGTTATTTATATAAATTTCTATTATTGCTAGTCATAGTTAGCGTTTTGGTGTATCTATACTGTAAGCTTTCTTTGATTCTTAAATAAAGAAATTGAAATTGAAATAAGATTTTCAGTGATCGATTTTTAGTGATAAAACTAGTTAGTTACTACTAGCTATTTTTTTTCTACTGACACCCCTCGTACCTTTTTTTAACTAAAGAAAAAAAGAAGGTTTCTCAATTCGTTTATATTGGATGCAAATTTTAAAAATGCATTCAATATTTCAAAACAACATCAGCCCAAACCCCTTACCTTAATGAGTTCCTCTCTCAGTTTATAAATAGGCAAGGACTGCCTCTGCTCGAGCAGCGACAGGTTGGTTTTCTTGCCGAAGGAGGACTTCTTGCCCCCGATGACGTGTTTCTTCCACTCGGGCAGGTCTTGCGGCGCGATGCCGGTCCCTCGCACGTTGGCTGCGAGCGCGCGACCGTCCGTCTCTGGGAGGGGGTCTATCCAGTTCTTGTTTAGACCTGTGAAAGGATAAGACGTGTTTTACATTTTGCTAGTAAAATAAAATGCTAACTGGTATAATATCTAAATATATTAAAGGAAAGAATGACTGACTGATCTATCAACGCACAGCCCAAACCGCTCGACGGATTGAGCTGAAATTTGGCATACAGGTTGGTTTTATGACGTAGACCTCCGCTAAGAAAGGTTTTCGCCATGCGGACAAAGCCGCGAGCATAAGCTAGTAATTTAATAAATCGTTGAAAAAAATCTTGATTTATATAAAAAGAGAGCGAGGTTTAGATATGATTTAAAAAGAAGACTCTACTCTAGAATGACTTTATGGGGTATTATGCAGTATTTTCCTCCAAGAGTGCTTCTACATTTGATTCTAATCCGTCTTGACGGTTTTAGTAAAACAACGCGCAGTTAGCTTGTTTTTAAGCTGTTAGGGCTTAAGTCATCCTCAACAAGGACATAGTCAACAAGGAACCCTTATAGTATCGCTTTGTTTTAAATGAAAATCAGTACACACTACAAGATTCAATTCAAAACATATTATGGTCTTTACAATTTAATTTAAAAACAAGTGAAATTTAAAAAAATCTTTTCAAAAACAAGCTTTTATTATTACTACCATCTAGTCTCGTCAAGACTCGTCAAGACAAATCAAATGAGCCCAAACTCGATGGGGTTGCGTCGTTTAATTACTGAGTTCCTATGGCCACTTTCCAGCTCCATCATCAGATCAGCTCGATGTCATAATAATATTGCATTGCATCCGATTTATACTTGCATGCAAAATTCAGCTCAATCAGAAACCGAGAAGTGAATTAAATTAAACTCGCAAGATTTGATTACAGACAGACAGACAACAGACAGGTAAAAGTAAATAAAGGTTTGTATAAAGTGAAAATTTGATTTTCATACCTGTAGGCAAGCTTTCCATTTCCTGCTCCCTCTGAATCATCTTCTGTTCTCTTCTTTCCTTGGCCAGAGCTGACTGCATCATGGCAGCTTGGGCAAGAGACCCATCAGGATTCTTGACTATCCTGACTGGAGACAGGTCATGTAGAGCCCTGCCGTGGCCCTGGAGGAACGGAGGCTCGTCTTCCACCAGTTCTATCTCTATATCAGCTTCACCGTCTTCATCCTTTGGCAGGAGACCGGTTTCCTCGTCGAACTCTGGGAGCTCACTCTTGTCTATCACGCCGGAGGATATCATCTGGAAGAGGAGGTGGCCATCAGATTGAAGTTTTTATAGGGCATTGAATTCCAGTAATTGCCAAAAATTGAGTACAAGCACATACAGAGTAAACAGAGACACCACTACAAGAAGTCGAGACCGTAATTTTATATTAAGTAGATGTTCATACTATGGATTGTACTTATGAAGTGCTTGATATCTCATTGTTTTAGTGGAATTAAATGGACAATTAATAAATAGAGTGACAGCAGCAAAATTGTACGGGAATAATTATTTACAAGCATTACATAACATCATCGACGATTTAAACATTTTTATGATGAATTAATTTACAAGTGTAACATATTATTATAGAAAGAGAGATATTTCAGTAGTTTTCTTCGAGAAAATCACCATCCTTTTGTATTTAGTTACAGCGTCGTGATGTTCATCCCTTTTTTGGTAATTTAGTAGTGGCTTTTACCCCTTTTTTTGTGTCCCTCGCTAAATCTATACATTAGAGAGAGCAACAAAACACAAATTGCACACTGTGCAGATTTTGGCAAAAGTCGTGCAGTTTTACGCCCATTACTGGCAACCCAAAACGGTCCGAACAAGGAAATAGAGAAGTACGCGTAGAAAAAAGATTGCACGATTGCACAGTTTTGTACGATCCTGGCAATATTAACCAGTTCGAACCGGTTCGCGCTCGCCGACTCCATTTCTGCAAAGTCTCGGACCTCCTGCCAAAAATTAGTCAGTCGCAATCCCGCTTCCGAAGCGATAACACGCTTTAAATAACAGAGACGCGCGTGAAATTATCCTCTGTAATGTTATGAGTCTTAACGTTGTGTAAAACAAGTAAAATTTAAGTCTTTTGAAAGTATTACGTGTAAAAAGTTTTGTGTGTTAGATATAAGTACTTCTTCCCGAACCCATTTGTAAACAAACCTATAATTGTAGTTGTGGTTAATGTGAACATAAAAGTACTAAAGTGTGAATAATAAACGTGTGGAGCCTACCAACACAACGTATTTTAATACCTACTTATGCCCCTGGCCCGCACCCCAACTATAACTTATTATAGTGGCGCTCAACTAGAGGCGAGAAGCTAAATACCTACACACTACAACGCGCAGTACGTCTCGTACGCGGTGACCAGCGACTCAACACCGGCGAGAGATATGCCGCGCAGTAAATATAATACGCGGAATAACAGCGAGGGAGGAGACAGCGACGAGCCCACCGACACCGTCGTCGACACGCCAACCTTGGCGGGTGGCGCGACGAACGTGATTACGATGTCGGAAGAGCAATTATCGTCCATCTTCACAAACATCGCGAGAACTCAAGCCGAGGCGAACAAGGCTCTCATAGAAAGTCTTGTGTCCAACATGCACGCGTACTCCGCATCGACGCCGATCAGACGTACGCCGTGCCCGGACGCGAGCGCCGCCGACGCCGGCGCGCCCGCCGCGTCCCCGTCACTCTACGCGCATCACGCGGGCTCCTTCGCGAAGTGCACGGCCCGATTCAGCGGCGCCGCCGACGAGAAGGACAGCGCGGAGATATTGGAAGCGTTCCTGGACGCCGTAGAGACATTCAAGGATTGCACTAATGTGTCCGACTACCACGCGCTGAAGGGTCTGCCGATGTTACTGACGGGTGATGCCGCCGTGTGGTGGCAAGGCGTCAAGGCAACGACGGCGACGTGGGTTGAGGCGGTGGCAGCTCTACGGGGCATGTACGGCGCCCCGCGCCCCGCTTACAAGATTTTCAAAGAAATCTTCGCAACGGAACAGTGTAGTGAACGCGCGGAAATAATAATCACGCGAGTGCGGAGCTTAATATCTAAGCTACCATATGGCCTGTCTGAGTGTGTGCAATTAGATATAGTATACGGTCTTTTACATAGACGTATCCGTAAACGTCTACCGCGCGACTCTGTTACGAGCATGGATGCCTTAATACTCAAGGCGAGGTCAGTAGAAGAGACGATTGCAGAAATCGGGGTAAGCGAGCCAATTACTAAGATAGGAACTAAAACTAGCCATCTCTCTAATGTGGATTCCAACTCGAATATATCGCTCTCTAAAACGAACACTGCATGCCGTGCTCCCGTAGAGAATAGTAAGTCGAAGCGTAGTAACAATAGGCCGCGATGTACTTATTGTCACGTATTTGGGCATAGTGTTGCGGAGTGCCGGAAAGCCGGCACGAAACAACAAATTTCTAGTAATTCTGGAAAAGTAGACAATCCGAATACTAGTAATAATAATAACACTCGTGCCGTGACAAACTCTGACACTTCCATATTGCGTTGCTATGGTTGCGGACAACCCGGCGTTATAAGGTCCCGTTGTAGTAATTGCAAAACAAACGAATCACAATCTGCGAAATCAGCTGATTTTAACACTGTGCATATCGAGTATAAAAATATTCCACGACATGCCATAGGTGATGTTAACACGTCCCCTGCCGGTATATGTAACCCTTCGACTGCCGAAAATACATACGTATGTAGTGGAAATGTTAACACGTCGTCTGCCGAAATTTTTAACCCTTTGCCTCCCGATAATAATACAAACGTGCGTAACGTAATACATTTTAACACGTTGCACGCCGATGATGTTAACCCTTTAGCGACTAAAAATGCGAATGTGATCCGTGACATAAAATTAAACACGTTATGTACCGTAGATGTATCGCACCCTATGGTAGACATTTCGATTTTAGGTAAACAGGGCGTCGCAACACTTGATACCGGTGCATCACACAGTTTGGCCAGTCCGGCCTTACATAAAGTTTTATCTACACACGGAGTGCAATTTGTACCTACCAAAAGCACAATCACGTTAGCCGACGGCTCACGACGAGAGCAAGATGTACTCACTGCTAGGGTAGATGTTACCATTATGGGCCGATCCACTCCTACAGATTTTATTATATTGCCGGAAATGAATCCTAGGACTTTATTAGGTAGAGACTTTATTATAAGTTTAGGTATAGTCTTAGATGTTCCTGGAGGAGTATGGTATTTTTCCGATGCGCCCGCATGTAAGTACACATTTTTACAAACCTACGTGATGGCTGAAGATGCAGGCCTGATGCACGCTGATGTTGAGCTTTATAGCTTGAGGTCAGACGAAGGTCAAAAACTGACTCCCGAGCAGAGATCAGTACTTAACGAGTTTATTTTAGAACATACCGACCGTTTCGCCATCGAAGGACCGGCAACAGAGTTTGCGGTCCACAGGATTAAAGTAAGTGACGATCAGGAACCCATAGCTTGTCAACCGTATAGGTTACCTCAGACTAAGAAGGAAGCCTTGAAAAAGGAACTGGAAAAGCTATTAGATGCAGATATAATAGAAGAATGCGAGTCACCGTGGGCCGCCAACGTCGTACTCGTCCCGAAGAAGGACGGAGGTATGCGCTTATGTATTGATTATAGGAAACTCAATGCGGTAACGGAACCAGACCGTTATCCATTGCCCAGGATGGAAGACATCCTGCACGCTGCAAAGAGAACGAATTATATGACGACATTGGATCTCCGATCAGGCTACTTTCACGTAAGTGTTCATCCAGATGACAGGGACAAGACTGCGTTTATTTCACCTGTGGGCACTTTTCGTTTTAAACGTATGCCAATGGGTTTGCGTAACTCCGGAGCTACTTTCCAGCGATTAATTGATAGGTTTAAGTCCAACCTAAAGGGAGTGACCTTATGGGGATACCTAGATGATTTAATTGTTTTGTCGGAGACATTCGAACAACATCTTCAAGACTTAAAAGTGGTTTTCGACCGTCTAGCTATGTTCAAGCTCAGGGTGAACCGTGAAAAGACATTTTTTGCGAAAGACTCTGTGAGATTTCTAGGACATGTCATCGTGCCTGGAGGTATTCACATGGACCCAGGTAAGACTGATGCTATTCTAGCCATGCTTCCCCCACAGAATCTCAAACACCTGCAATGCTTTCTTCAGACGACTAGTTGGTTTAGGAGGTTCATACCAGGATACGCGGAAATCGCACGGCCTTTAACCAACCTACTGAAGAAGGTAAGTAGATGGCAATGGGGTACTGAACAACAAGCGGCATTCGAACAGTTGAAGGAACTCCTCTCTTCTGCTCCGATTCTGAGACAAGCCGATGAAAACCAACCTTTCGTTCTTCGTACTGATAGCAGCGGTTATGCTCTCGGAGCGGCCTTACTCCAGGGGGAGGGAACCGACGAGCGTCCCATTGAATAC
The DNA here is from genome assembly GCA_947507615.1 of Hemithea aestivaria. Classification (NCBI taxonomy): domain Eukaryota; kingdom Metazoa; phylum Arthropoda; class Insecta; order Lepidoptera; family Geometridae; genus Hemithea; species Hemithea aestivaria. The sequence goes on from OX382331.1 coordinate 16,728,095, forward strand.
GCTAGCCGGTTGCTGACAGCCGCCGAGAGGAATTATAGCACCACGGAAAGGGAGGCCTTGGCGGTCGTTTGGGCAGTGGCTAAATTTAGAGGGTACATTGACGGAGCCACCGTGATCGTCAAATCTGACCATCAACCGCTCAGGTGGTTGATGAGCATGCGCTCCCCTAGCGGACGACTAGCCAGGTGGGCACTGAGTCTCCAGGAATACAATTTGAAAATCGAGTACACCCCAGGTAAAGCTAATGTATTAGCGGACACTTTATCGAGACCGACATGTGCAGATGGTCAGGATTGTGACCTTCGTCTCGCTACAGTAGACCTACCTTCCCGTAGCCCTACGGACGTTCGAGAGAACCAGATGAAGGATCCCGATGTTCGAAAGATTATCGAGGCTATGGAATCTGACGATCCCTTTAGGGGGAGACTGTGGTCAGATAGAGGGTATGTAATGACTGATAGTGTTCTTTACCGTTATTGTCCTGAGAACGAGGAAAATGACGATGCCAGCTTAGTGGTTCCGGATCATGAACGTAACAGCGTACTAATCGAGTATCATGATGCACCGACGGCGGGGCATTTTGGTGTCGAGCGTACGCTGAACCGAATCGCAGGTAAGTATTATTGGCCTAATATGCGAGCGTCTGTGTCTGAATACATTAAAAACTGCGTATCATGTCAAAGATACAAGGTGGACACGAGGAAACCCGCCGGACTTTTGCAAACACCAGCTGCAACCCGTCGGTTTGAAGTACTAGCAGTAGACTTGTTTGGGCCTCTTCCGGAAACCGCTAATGGTAACAAGTGGATATTAATCCTAGAAGATACGTGCACAAAGTGGGTAGAGCTATTTGCCCTTTCACAAGCTACAAGTGAAGAGTGCGCCAAAATCTTAATTTCCGAAGTGTTCTTGAGGTTCGGAGTTCCACGGCGAGTTATTAGCGATAATGGCGTACAATTCATCAGCGGAGTTATGCAACAGGTATGTCATTCTTTTGGAATATCTCAGTCTTTGACGCCAGTGTATCATCCCGAAGCGAACCCGGTAGAACGGAAAAATCGTGATTTGAAACCCCAGCTCGCAGTGTTGGTTGGACAAGATCACAACACGTGGGATACGCATTTGGGCGCTATTCGCTTCGCAATGAATTCGGCAACAACAAGCAGCACAGGTTACTCTCCCGCATTCCTTATGTTTGGCCGAGAACTTCGAGCCCCAGCTGATGTCCTTTCGGATATGAGGTCTATTATAGAAAATGACTGTGTAGCGACATCAATCTCTCAGTATTTGAAGAGATTAACAACAGCTTTGCTCGGCGCAAGAGATGTCCACGAAGAAGCCCAGGCGCGCCGGAACAAATACGCTGATGAACATCGTAGACCCGCGCCTGATTACCAGGTTGGTGATTTGGTTTTGTTGAAAACCCAGGGAGTTAACGACACCGGCCGCGGGCAAACTCCGAAATTGATTCCCCGTCGTGATGGGCCTTACCGGATACGAGACATTGTAAGTGAGACCACATACATGTTAGAACGTTGTCGTGATAAGGGTATTTTAGGTAAATACCATGTGTCAGTGTTGACTCCGTTTGTAGGAGATGCCGAAGTTCCGATTCAGGAAAAGCGTAGGCGAGGTAGGCCGCGTAAATACTAACCCTGATTCGAGGGCGATATATTCGGGTTAGAGGGGGAGACTGTAACATATTATTATAGAAAGAGAGATATTTCAGTAGTTTTCTTCGAGAAAATCACCATCCTTTTGTATTTAGTTACAGCGTCGTGATGTTCATCCCTTTTTTGGTAATTTAGTAGTGGCTTTTACCCCTTTTTTTGTGTCCCTCGCTAAATCTATACATTAGAGAGAGCAACAAAACACAAATTGCACACTGTGCAGATTTTGGCAAAAGTCGTGCAGTTTTACGCCCATTACTGGCAACCCAAAACGGTCCGAACAAGGAAATAGAGAAGTACGCGTAGAAAAAAGATTGCACGATTGCACAGTTTTGTACGATCCTGGCAATATTAACCAGTTCGAACCGGTTCGCGCTCGCCGACTCCATTTCTGCAAAGTCTCGGACCTCCTGCCAAAAATTAGTCAGTCGCAATCCCGCTTCCGAAGCGATAACACGCTTTAAATAACAGAGACGCGCGTGAAATTATCCTCTGTAATGTTATGAGTCTTAACGTTGTGTAAAACAAGTAAAATTTAAGTCTTTTGAAAGTATTACGTGTAAAAAGTTTTGTGTGTTAGATATAAGTACTTCTTCCCGAACCCATTTGTAAACAAACCTATAATTGTAGTTGTGGTTAATGTGAACATAAAAGTACTAAAGTGTGAATAATAAACGTGTGGAGCCTACCAACACAACGTATTTTAATACCTACTTATGCCCCTGGCCCGCACCCCAACTATAACTTATTATACAAGTTATTTTACTTGAGATCATTTATTTGTCAAAATTTCAGGTACCTACCTCATCAACATCTTAAAACTAATCAGTCAGTCTGTCTGTGTGTGTCTGTCTTTAGTGAGACATCTTACTTCTTGCTAATATTACAAACATAAAAGTTTGTGAGAATGTATGGATGTCTGTATGTCTGGATGTATGTTTCTCTGTAACTCTTTCACGCCTAACGGCTGGACCGATTGAACTGAAAGCTGGTATAAAGATAGCTTAAACCCTGGAATAACACATAGGCTATAGTACAGCAGTTAAAACCACTGAGTAAAGCTAGTAAAGATTACTTTTAAAAAACTTCATTTTGTATACTGCCAAATACCCTATTGGGAGTATTTTCCATCATTGCTCTCTCCTTCAGACACCTAATTAAACCTATCCCTATTTATTAGTAATATAGTCATACCTGTTTGATCTCCCATCGCTCGGGGCTGGAGATCCTGGTGACTCTGTTCCTGCTGGTCTCCTCGTCAGGGTCGAGGCCGGCCTGCAGCCCCGCCAGCACGGTCGCGCTCGCCGCCGGACGGTCCGGGTTGCGGCCTGAACGCTCCGCCTGACGACAATCATAATATTGTAGGATATTTTATACAGCGCTTTCTAACCCCAAAGCTGAAAACGCAATGCTTGTACTACGATAACTGATATAATACTGCCCTGCAGCGCTCTTTAAATGGATTTAATAATTAAAAGAAGTATTGATGAATTTAAATAAAATAAATCAATCAACTACATTCATTTCACAATTAAATAAACAAAGAAAAATAGTGTGATATTGCAACTAGGGCTTGCATTATCGATACCTATATACCGGGAATTCCCGGTACTGGCAATGGTATCAATTCTGCAAGCCCTAATTGCAACTGAATTATAAGTTATAAGGCACATTATATACTTTTTTTTAATACCCTATCTGTAATATGATTGGGCAAAAATAGCAATTTATTGTGAGTTAGATAACTTACCTCCAAATGAGCGTGTGAAGTTGGATTCAGATCTTTACCAGTTTCCTGGCACACATCCTTCATGGTGAGAGATACCTTCTGTCCCGTTATTGACAACACTTTTATCTGAAACAACACAAATTATTACTTTACATGCTGAATGCTGACTTATTAATAAAATAAAAACCCATTTATTGCCTAATTTAAGAATACAGCTTGAGTAAATTCTTATTACAATAAAATAGGCAGATTCGCATAGCGCGAGTCGCCGAGAAAACATCTTACTACTATAATATTATGAACATGAAAGTTTGTGTATGGATGCCTGTATATCTGGATGTCTGTTGGATGTATGTTTGTTTCCTCTTCACACCTAAGCGGGTGGACCAATTGAGCAGAAATTTGCTATAGAGATAGCTTAGACCCTGGAATAATACAGTACAACTGGGCGCAGCTAGTTATAAATAAAAATTATGGATAACATATAAGTAATTAGGGCAATAGGGGTGCATTCAGCACATGCTGGGTGAATATCCAGTAGTGTTAGATGCAACTTCTTCGTCTTGAAAATAATTTACGAACTATTCTCTTACCAAATATACACAAAAAATTATAAGACAGCTCAGGATGAGTCCTATAACAACACAGTAACACATGATTTTCAAAACATATGTTTTTGATTTTGCAAAAACACGGGAACAGGTCCAAACTAAATGAAGAAAAATATGGATTTGTATGTTTATTTCAATGTGTGAACTAATATGGTGCAAGAAATAATAATTATTTTTGTGTACTTGCACAATGTTGTTTTTGGTTAGTGCAATAGATATTCATATTTAGCTAGCTATTCCCAGTGGTTTTACTTGCTGTTAATTAGTCTATATAGTTATTTTAGGATCACAGCTAACTGGATAATAAATTTCAGATTAATCCGATTTTTTTATTCTATTTTAAAAAATAAGTTATGTTATAAAATTTTGTGAAGTAGGAAAATTTAGTCAATTAAAAAGTGACAATTATGGTAAAAATTAAAAAGCTATTGTAATTTCAGATCTATTTTTTCTTGATTCTGTAATTAAAATTGTGTTTTTATCCCAGTTCTTCTCATAGAGGTCCTTTCCAAATAAGCATTATAACCTTAAATAGAATTAATTACTTTGTAAACTGACTAGCAACACGGTAAAGAGATATACAGTAGTTTGACCACGGTAAAGAGATATACAGTAGTTCGACTCCATAGAAAAAGTCGAAATGTGGGAGTAGGTAGATGTCGGTAGATGTGGGTAGAAGTGGGTATATAATCCAGAAGCGGGTGCCACGCAGCGACGGGCGAACGTCGCGATAGTTTTTTGCAAGTATTTAGTGTAATTTACGTTATTTACTTTTGACGTATGTATACTCGTACATAATATAATAAATTATATAAAATGGCAAAAAAATAGCATGCGTTATTATGCTGTTTTTGAGGTAAGTTAGTAAGAAGTTTTTTTTTTTTCTTTAAAGTATTCTGCTGAAGTAAGAGTGCGAGTAAGAGACCGAGTAAGAGTCCAAGTAAGAGTCCGAGTAAGAGTGCAAGTAAGAAACTGAGTAAGAATTCGAGTAAGACTGCGTGTAAGTGTCCGAGTAATAGTCCGAGTAAGAGTGCGATTAAGATTCCGAGAAAGAGTCCAAGTAAGAGTGCGAGTAAGAGACCGAGTAAGAGTGCGAGTATGAATCTGAGTAAGAATTCGAGTAAGACTGCGAGTAAGAGTCCGAGTAAGAATGCGAATAAGAATCTGAGTAAGAATTCGAGTAAGCCTGCGAGTAAGAGTCCGAGTAAGAGTGCGAATAAGAGTAAGAGTCCGAGTAAGAGTGCGAGTAAGAGACCGAGTAAAAGTCCGAGTAAGAGTGCAAGTGAGAGACCGACTAAGTGTGTGAGTAAGAGTCCTTGTCTTGTCTCTTGTCTTGTCTCTTGTCTTGTCTCTAGTCTTGTCTCTTGTCTTGTCTTGTCTTTTCTCTTGTCTTGTCTCTTGTCTTGTCTCTTGTCTTGTCTCTTGTCTTGTCTCTTGACTTGTCTCTTCTCTTGTCTCTTGTCTTGTCTCTGGTCTTGTCTCTTGTCTTGTCTCTTGTCTTGTCTTGTCTCTTGTCTTGTCTTGTCTCTTGTCTTTTTCTGAAGTGTTATTAGGTATTTTTAGTCCTAGCCGCAAAAAATGCGGGGTGAAGGGTGTAATAAGTTTGATACAATACATTTTCAAATCTCATTTGACTGTTGCAATTTTGTAACGGACATACAGTGGTTCCTAAGCGGACATAAGTAGGTACATATAGGTAGGTAATTTGAAAATGAAATAAAAGCTTGTAATAAAAATATCAATAAATATACAAAAATAATATAATTAGTTTACAATAACTCATCTAGATAGTAGCTCAAGTAAGTAGATGATATGAAATAGGTAGGTACCAGGTACCTACTGTATGCGGGCAGCGGCTGCTCGGCAGCCCTATGACTTGCGCATGTACCGCGAGACTGTAGGTATTTATGTTCAAAAATCACGCTCAGTCAAACTACTGTATATCTCTTTACCGTGGTTTGACTGAGCGTGATTTTTGAACATAAATACCTACAGTCTCGCGGTACATGCGCAAGTCATAGGGCTGCCGGGCAGCCGCTGCCCGCATACAGTAGGTACCTACCTATTTCATATCATCTACTTACTGGAGCTACTATCTAGATGAGTTATTGTAAATTAACTATATTATTTTTGTACATTTATTGATATTACAAGCTTTTATTTCATTACCTACCTATATTTACCTACCTACTTATGTCCGCTTAGGAACCACTGAATATCCGTTACAAAAATGCAACAGTCGAATGAGATTTGAAAATGTATTGTATCAAACTTAGTACACCCTTCATCCCGCGTTTTTTGCGGCTAGGACTAAAAATACCTAAGAACACTTCCGCCTAACTTACTTTTCAAACAAAATCTAAATCGAATCTATGAGACAGACACGTCAAACTTATCAAACCCCTTCGTCTTTGCGTCGGGAGTTAAAAATAAATACGATTGATCACTCTTCAATTCAATAAAAAGTAGGTACATAATAACAGGTAGATTAAAACTTACGAATAAGTTGGTTCATAATTAAGAAGCCTAATCTGGGAACTACAATAGGTTTTATTCCAGCATAGTAGGGATTAGGGCATGCTCCCGGGAAATCCCGGTATCGAAAATCCCGGGAATTCTCGAAAATTTTATGATATTTCGGTACCGATACTTTTTTGAAATTTCCCGGGAATCGATAATTTTGATACTTTAGTTATAAATTCATTACTCTATCGATTTTTTAAATAAAATACTGCTTAATTTTGTAAATTGAAATCTATTAAATGACTTTAAATACTAGAAACATGAGATTAAGCTCTTTTTATCCGAAAATCTACTAGATTTTACTGACCATAATAATATGAACGAAGTCATAAAAGTCAAAAAACGAAGAAATAAAAGAAAAAGATGGAAAGACCCGAGAACAAAACGAAATACATACTCAAGAGAAGTGATTATTTAGTTTTCCGCATTAATAATATATGGGGAATATTTTATGAGGAGAGCTCTAGAGAAGTGGAAAAAATATCTCGATAGCAACCACTTGCAATTTACAGTATCTTGCGAAGTCTGAAGGAGAACTCGGTGCTCTGCTTTCTAGAGTGAAGAAGAAGATTGGTCTCATTATAATAAACCAGACCAAAACCAAAATACTGACAGTGACATTAACGCACTCGTCGCGATAAACAAAACGATTTACTACTTCAAAGTTGTAGTTAATGAAAAATCCTTACCGGCATTACAGTTGCTGAATCCATCAGATCGGCAAAGAACAGAACAAACCTGTCAAATCGAAGAGTGAGAATGCCAAACCTTGTTAAACCAGTACGTTATGGAAATGTCGATGGTTTTCTATTTTACTTGACTTTATTATTACCAACCGGGGGCATATTTCTTTTGCAAGAGGTCGACTAGGTGGGCACTCCAACAGTCAACAGTGCATGTTATTCTAACGCCCGAGCATAGATTTAAAAATATTACTGTGCTTAGATAAGAGGGCACTGTGCACTATAGCTAGTGAAATAACTGGGTTGAAGTATCTGAACATCTTCTCTCTTCTCTTCTTCTTCTTAGTCGTGTTCTTCATTACTGAAGGTCGCGTCCTTGAAATTCGACCGTAGCCCGCTGCATGAGCTGTTTCCACTTCGTCCGGTCCTCGGCTTCTCATATGGCGCTTACAATTGGTAGGCCAATGAGAGTGGTCACTTGATCACACCAGCGACTAAGTGATCGGCCGCGGGGTCTCTTTCCTTCCACCTTGCCCGTCACGATCAACTTATCCAAGTTATCCGGCTGTCGGCGGACAATGTGACCAAAGTAACTAAGGATCTTCTGGTAACAGATTGTTGAAAGCCTGATTCGTATGCGAAGCTGGTCCAGAATAGATTTATTTGTTCTTTTGGCCGTCCATGGTATGCGGAGCATTCGTCTCCAACACCACATTTCAAATGCATCGATTTTCTTACGCTCTGATGCCCTAATTGTCCACGACTCTGCCCTGTAGAGAAAGATTGAGAAAACCAGACTACGCACTTGTCTCGTTTTCGTAACGTTGGAGACCTTTCGATTTTGCCATATGCGTGTGAGCTTGGTCATTGCTGCTTTAGTCATCTGTGTCCTCCTCCTGATCTCTCTTTCGCTTCCTCCTGGGTCAGTAAGAACATCTTATGACTCTCGAATAAGAAGCGTTTTTTTATTTTTTTATAGCAGACTAAACAAGCATATAATAGCAGACGTTTGACCGCAATCTCACTTAGAATTATCATAATTGTGAAATCCTGGATAGCACTGGGCACTGTATACTGATTATGGCCAGTGTTATCAATTACCATCACCTTCTAGCTCGTTTTCTCACTTTTTTGTAAAAAAAAAAACCTATTGAAATTATATTTACTGTAACCCCATCTTTTATATAGGCTTCTATTGCGAAATCTACTATAATATAATTATGTATTAGGACTGGGTCTTTAGTTGACTTAAATTTATAATAATAATTAGTGATATAAATCCTTTTAATCTTTCTAGACGTTAATAAGGCATTTTAATTAAATTTTCAATTTTTTTTAGTAAGTATCGAAAAGTATCGATTCCCGGGAATTTCCCGGTACCGTGTGAGTATCGGTTTCAAAATTCCCGGTTCTTGAAATGGTACCGATACTGCAAGCCCTAGTAGGGATACCTACCTACTTACCTATCATGTCGTGGCGGCGTATATTGAAACCCAAAACGAGAGACAAGACTAAAAACAAGACAAGAGACAAGACAAGAGACAAGACAAGACAAGAGACAAGACAAGACAAGACAAGAGACAAGACAAGACAAGAGACAAGACAAGAGACAAGACAAGAGACAAGACAAGAGACAAGACAAGAGACAAGACAAGAGACAAGACAAGAGACAAGACAAGAGACAAGACAAGAGACAAGACAAGAGACAAGACAAGAGACAAGACAAGAGACAAGACAAGAGACAAGACAAGAGACAAGACAAGAGACAAGACAAGACAAGAGACAAGACTTGGACTCTTACTCGCACTCTTACTCGAACTCTTACTCGGACTCTTACCTGGACTCTTACTCGGACTCTTACTCAAACTCTTACTCGGACTCTTACTCTTATTCGCACTCTTACTCGGTCTCTTACTCGCACTCTTACTCGCACTCTTAATCGCACTCTTACTCGGACTATTACTCGCACTCTTACTCGGACACTTACATGCAGTCTTACTCGAATTCTTACTCAGTTTCTTACTCGGACTCTTATCAGACTCTTACTTGGACTCTTACTCGCACTCTTACTCGGTCTTTTACTCACACTCTTACTCACACTCTTACTTCAGCAGAATACTTTTAAAAATAAAAAAATAAATAACTTCTTAAACTTACCTCAATAACAGCATAATATCGCATGCTATTTTTTTGCCATTTTATATAATTTATTATATTATGTATACATACGTCAAAAGTAAATAACTTAAATTACACTAAATACTTGCAAAAAACTTTCGCGACGTCCGCCCGTCGCTGTGTGGCACCCGCTTCTGGATTAACTACCCACTTCTACCCACATCTGCCCACATCTACTCACTCCCACATTCCGACCGTTTCTATGGAGTCAAACTACTGTATATCTCTTTACCGTGCTAGCAATGAAAGACTAAATAAGAGTATAGTAATACCCGGACTACCGCTACCCTGTTTTACGCGATTTCAAAGTTACGCGGTTTTCTTTTCGACACCACGCGCATTTCGTGTTCGTTTTACGTTCGATTTACCAAGTTCGTTCATTTTTCTCATGGAATCTCATAATTTGCACATCTAAATAAAGCTATGAGACAAATTAACGAGTCTAGGTTACACAAACTGTAAGTTTATTTTTATGCAAAGTTGAACCCCGACTTACGCGAATTCGACTTACTCGGTTAATACGTGGTCCCCCCTATCGCGTAAGTCCGGGGTATTAATCTCTCTCTCTCTAATACATTTTTTTTTTTTATGTGGAGAAGTAAGAAGTCGAGCAAGACGCTCTCCTGATGAGATAACGCTGCCCATAATAATGACTATTTGAATTTTAACCTTTTTGATAGCACCTTACAAGAGCTGGTTTAGTTGAGAAATAATTTACAATTACACAGAAGCTTCCTCACCAAAAACTTACCTTAACTTTATCCCCTCTATTAACAACCTCAGACACATTTGTGACCCTGCCCTCCGCCCGCAGTTGTGAGATATGGACAAGCCCCTCCCACTTCTTCCGTACTCCCTCTATTAGGACGAAGCAACCAAACGGCACTATGTTTGCTACACGCCCATTGTAGATCTGAAATAATGTATTTAGATGAATAAAATGACACAAATTAAAAAAAAGAATGAATTAAGAATGTGTTTATGTCTACAAATAACTTATTTATCAGACAGATTGAACTCAAATTCTGACATTGATCTTGAAATTGTATTGCCCCCAAAACAGCCAGTCAGTCAACTAGTTTGTTGGCTCATTTACCTTCCTTCCTTTTAGTGGTACCTTTTAGTTTAGAACTTTCTGACCGTTTAGTGAGTTCCCAGTACTGGCAATGGAAAAGTATTGATACTGCAAGCCATGGAAAAGCATTGTATGGTTATTGTCTGATTACTATAACAAATGCTTTAGGCCTACCATATTATAGGCTTACCAAACATAACAAATTTCATTTTAATCAGGTTTGTAGTTTAGGTCTGAAGAGGTAACAACACACATCTTCGCATTTATATTATTATTAGGATTGTTAATTGTGACAAGTCCACACAGATACAGTAGTGTGCAAGAGCTAGCTTAACAAATAAAAAAATTAGGAAAGATTCTTACTTTGCCAGGTTCAGGATCATCACTCATCTCAACTTCAGGGCTCCTCCTTCTGAACTTCTTATTGTAATCACCAAATTTCTTTTCGTCTCTATCTCTGGACCTTGACCGGTGGCCTCTGGACCTTGATCTATGACCTCTGGACCTTGACCTGTGACCTCTTGAGCGTGACCTATGTCTGGATCGTGATCTCCTATGCCTATCTCTAGAACGTGACTGGTGACGGGGTCTACTTCTTGATCTCCGTCTTCTATCTTTATCTCTACTTCGGCTTCTGTGTCTGCTCCTGCTTCGTCTTCTTTCCCTGCTTCTACTTCTTTTAATCCCCCTCTCTCTATCTCGAGAGCTCTCTCTCCTTTTGACCCTGTCCTTGTGTTCTCTACTACCACTTCTCTCCCTTTTCTTCACGTCTTTAGGTGAGACTTTTCTGTCTTTGGATGGCGCGAGAGCCTCCAACTCTGCCATAGCTTGGTTGACAACATCATCATTTGTTTTACTCTTCTCCTCTAAGAATAAGTCTTTTGCAGTTAACCTTTTAACTTTTTTGTCATCTTCGTCGTCACTCCCTTCATCAGATGAAAATTTCGGAGGATTCTCATTACGTATAGCGAGTCCAGGGAACTTTGTAGCTAAAGGGTTCTTATGTTCAACTTCTACAACGTTATTCTGAGAGCTATTGTTTACTGGCTTCATATGCTGAATGATACGAAGCAAATTAGTCATAAAAGACTCTGAGAACTCTGCTCCATTCTCAACTAGGGCTTTCTTGAACGCATCAAAAGTTGGATTCTTATCTGCCAAGTCTATGATAAATTCAGCTGAAACAGAGAAAATATATCAGTAAAATGTTTAAAAAAATTCTAAATTGTCGCAAATAAATGGTAAAAATAGCAAATATTTTGTATCCATAGGTGAAATAATGTTATCGTATTAAACTTACCCAAATCTTTATCGTTAAGTCCGAGATGGTTGTCCAATTCTGTGCATACTTTGGACACAAGAGAAAGGTGTTCTAATCTTGCAACTTCATCCATTTTCTTAGTTATTTTTAATAAATAACTAATTTAAAACAAAATCCCAGCATTGTTTTCCCATTTGCACAAGTCGAAAACATCTGTGGTCGAAAATGACAAATGACAATGACACTCATTGTAAATGTCAATGTATTTTTTTTATTAGCGTTTTTTCAATTTACATTACACGTTACAAACATAAGCTGATATTACAAAAATCAAGCATCTTGCATAATCATTTATTTTATCATAGTCTTAGATAAATTGTATGCTCTCTATGCTCCTGATTTTAAATTTTTAAATAAATAAAGTATAATATTACGTACATATGTATAGCATTTTTCACAATGTACACTGTACTTTTTAATATAAAAAATATATTTTAATAATCGCAAGTGCTCGAGTGAAGACCACGGACTAGCAAACGCAGCGTAGGACGTCCACCCACAAGGTGGACAGACGACCTTATAAAGATCGCCGGAAGACGCTGGATGCAGGTCGCTTCCAACCGGTACAAATATGGAAGTCTAAAGGGGAGGCCTATGTTCAGCAGTGGACGTCTTACGGCTGAGATGATGATAATGAATCGCAAATGAAATCAGCACAATGATAACTGTTTAGAAAAAACCACAGAAGGAAAAACTGATTAATATTTGACTTTTTTACTCGACACTGGCAAAATAAACACTGTTGCCAATATCTTAAAAAAAAAAAAAAAAATTTGACTTTTGACCTGTGCTTTTGACAGTGACTTTTATTTTTGGTGAAGTCGTTGTCAGAAAAATTAGGTAGGTATGAAAAATTTCTCTAATAATTCCAAAAACATTATTTTAATTTGATTTAGTTTTGTGTTTCGTCATTTAACAATCATAATGCATTAATATTGCTTTAGGCTAGTGGTTTTCTATATATTTGTGCTGTGTTTTCATAATCACTCATGGAGAATAACGGAGATCATTCTGAGCAAAACAACTTTAGCCCGTTATCAGTGCAAGACGTAGACGTAGATTTTTTGCCGATTGTGTACGAAATAATACGAAGGTATTTTTAGTAAATTATAATTATAGATTTTTATGAATTACTATAACAAACATAATATCATTCTTACAAGGTTTATGTTTATTGTTTTAGTGTCGAACGAGATTTCCACGATACAACCGCCAAAGCCAGAGAATCGCAAGAGTGTAGCATAAAAGTGCTAGAATTGCAAAAAAAACTAGACATAGCCCGCTCTCAGGTACGTCTTTGGATCTCATCCAACACCTTTGTTACTTTTCCAACATATATTTTTTTTGTAGATAAAGCGTCTGCCTGGTATTGATTACAACAAACAGGATCAAATAAAACAGTTTGAAATACTGAGAACGCAGCTGAGACTGAAAAGAGAGCTGTTGCAGAAGTACCGTAATATGTGTTCATTTGAAACATCATTCAAGTGATTGTCACGATGCCTATCCGTGCGTTGCTCAAGTACCTAGCCAACAATGAACATCTAGTGCAGAGGCTTGCAGAGTCATACCCCGTCAGAAGGGCAGCACAACTTGCTGTCTCAGTATTTTACAGAGGAAAACAAAAATTAACAGAAATGGATCCACAGCAAGTTAACAAACTGACATCTTTCTTGAAGAGATTTAGCCAAAACATGAAGGAAGGCATTGAAGATGCCAAGAAGCAACTGAAGAAATGATTATGTATATTATGTTATTTAGACTATAGAAATAAAAAAGGCAATTCAGAGCTAGTCTTTATTTTGAAAAATCAAATCAATAAAAATATTCCTTTACTTAAACTATGTAATCACAATCTTGGTAAATATCAAATACTGAATTGATATGAAGTGCAGCTAGCCTCACTAACATTGCAAAATGTCCAAACATATCCAAGATTCATCCTGTGCTGTGATCATATTGAAAAATAAACTCTTTTCCTATAAAATATAATTTGTAAATAAAATGTCCAATCAAAATTAACAAATCAATATGAATTTAGTGGTTTCATACAACATTGTATGAGTCAAGTGTCATTCTCACATACTGGCTAAGTTACAACACTCTATAAGACATAAATTTGAGCTAAAGAGACTATTTTCTATGAAAAATTTACATGTAGACATGAATACGATCAAAAATGGCCAATGTACAGCTATGACTATATAAAAAATTCAAAAATATGTAACCTCTGAGAAGTGTACTGAATAGTACATTACAAATATAATGAGGTATATTCTACTTACATACAATAGGCGTATTGATCTGATTGTACTTTCCTTACTAGCAACTGTTCCACGCAAATAGAAAAACAAAAGTTACTTAGTGTAATAGGTACCTCCTGTAGCTCAAGGATCAAGTTGTACCACAATAATTCGTGATAGTATGTTTTATAAACAATATTCTAGCATATTGAGTTAAAACACACTAACACATGGACTCTAGAGCTCTTAGAGTGCAAAAAGAGTTGTGATATAATATTCTAAATATTATTGATACAGACGAACTCTGTCAACTGTAATGTGCTAGGTAAAATCTATTCTTGTTTATAGTGAAACTTTTTATTTTTGGTAAAAGGTAAACCAATCAATTTGAATTGAGTTTCACAACTGTTCGGATTAAGGGTGGGGGGCAGGCTCCCCTAGACGGATTGTAGAGTTTCCATCACAAGAACCTAAATCACAAACTCCAATACCAAGAACCAGACGACAGATATAATTTACTGTAACAACATTCATTGAAAAATTACCTATACAAATCCTACTTTTCAAACAAAATTCAACGTAATTGTTATTTTTCCCGTTTCCACCTCAAAAATAAATCTGGATTCGCTTGCTGTACTTATTGTACACTCTTGAAACATTAATGATGTTGTTTGTAGATGTTCAGGTAATATGGTGCAGTTTAGTTGGCAGGCACGGCTTGGTCGGGTGGTTTGCCATGCCTCCGCCGCGGACGCCGCGCCGCGCCGCCCGCCCCGCCCCCGCTGGCGGCTCCACGCTTGTCCGCTGACACCTCGAACGGAGAGTCAGCTGCCGTCACGTCCTCTTCTGCCTGCATAATATTAAAAGGATACTTTAGGTGGAATGAAGGAAAAACATATCAGTAATGGTTTCTTAATGTGATTGGGTAATAAAACTTTCCATAATATTCTAATACAACGAAGTAAGAAGATGCTCTCCTGATGGTGAGAGATAATGTTGCCCATAATCAGTACCTATAGTGCTACGTAAGATTTAACAATGATGTGAAATTCTAGGTGCACTGCACCGACGCTTCTTACTCAAGAGTCATAGGATGTTAACTCTTTAGCCCCGTAATTTCACTAGCTACTGTGCCCTCCTACCGAAGCACAGTAATGTTAGCACATTACTGCTCAGGCGGTAGAATAACTGACTGTTGTTTTGACAATTCGGTTCCCTGACGGATAAGTGAATAGCCCTGCTGATGATGTAGGAGGATATAACAACATGTTCCTTACAACATTGTTATCGTCGTCTATGTTGTTGTGTGCGTGTGCTCGTGCGTTGTGCCGCGTGTTGTGTCGCGGGGGAGGCTTGCCGGTGAACTAATGTAGTAATAGGATAATATAACGTGTTCCTTACAACATTGTTATCATCGTCGATGTTGTTGTGTGCGTGTGCTCGTGCGTTGTGCCGCGTGTTGTGTCGCGGGGGAGGCTTGCCGGTGAACTCTGGTCGCAGCACGTTGCCCACTGCTTTCGTTCTGCCTTCACGGAACACCTGCACAATACAGTTGTGGATCATATTATTATTAACACATTGACTGTTTAAACACAACAGCTGTGTTTTGGAGGTCGGAACTCGAGCGCTGAAAACACACACGTTGTGTTTTGTCCAAATATTTTTCCATACATTAATTTCAGGCACCTGGGATAATTCTATAAAACTTCTAAAAAATGTGTTTAAATTATAGATGTATCATAAAGGACTCCATACATTAAAGATATGAGCAATTTTATTAAAACAGAATGTACCATCTCACCCGGTAAATTGCTCAATCAGGTTTGTTTAAAGCCAAACACGTGTAGCTCTCTGAGCCCACCTTGCCTACACATGCGGCTCGGTTAATGAGATTGATGACATAGCTCATTAATCTCATTAACCGAGATTTTCATTAAGCTGTAATAGAATAGAAAACTATTTATTGAACACCACAAATACAATAGAAAATCTTTAAAATTAATACACAATAGAGAAAAAACGTCGGCGGTACTAATAACGATCTCTAATTGACTGCTTCTCCTACTTAGCGTCGGGTAGTCATTGATTTTTCGATTTATAAAAATTGACAGACTATTCTGTGAAAAAAGTAAACTGTAGCAGCACTTTAAGTAGGTAAGTTATTGACATTACCATCCTCTGCCCCCGTTTGAGATACTCTGGATGTTTGATGAAGCGGAACCGCACGAGCGCCTTGTCCCCGGTGCGCAGGCAGTCGCGCGACATCGACAGGATCGACGCCGTCTGACGGATACTGCCGCAGTGCACTGCACATTACAACAACTTGCTTAATTATAATAATATATCAGTTTATTTTAGGCAATAGTACAATGGCAATGTACCAGAGACCCATATCAATATATACCTTATAGACTAACATACATAATATAACAAAATAATTACTGAAATGGATAAGATGCTTAATACATTGGGAAAAAAGTCGCAGACTTAACAAGA
The DNA here is from genome assembly GCA_947507615.1 of Hemithea aestivaria. Classification (NCBI taxonomy): domain Eukaryota; kingdom Metazoa; phylum Arthropoda; class Insecta; order Lepidoptera; family Geometridae; genus Hemithea; species Hemithea aestivaria. The sequence continues at coordinate 16,744,624 of OX382331.1, forward strand.
AAGTCACTGAATTGACAAGAAAGTCATCGAATTTATTAGAAAGTAACCGAATTGACAAGAAACTCACAGAATTAACAAGTAACTCAATTTATGTTAACCAGAAAGTCTTAATTTGATAAGGAACTCATAGAATTAACTAGAAAGTCACTGAGTTGACAAGAAAGTCGCTGAATTTACATGAAAAATGCAGAAGTGAAAAAAAAAACTCACAGAATTAGCAAGAAACTCACTGTATTTACAAGAAAATTACTGAAATGACAAGAAAGTGATTGGATTTATTAGAAAGTCACTGAATTAACAAGGAATTTACATAATAAATTTACAATAAACTCACTGAATTGACAAGGAAGTTACTGAAATATGACAAGAAAGTCTTAAATTTACCAGAAACAAGTGAAATTTGAAAAATACTTTTTAAAAACAAGCTTTAATTATTATTATCATCTTGCATCATAAAGTACTCGTCAAGACGAATAAAATGAGCCCAAACTCGATGGGGTTGCGTTGTTTTATGACAGAGTTCCTTTGGCCACCTTCCAGCTCCATCATCAGATCAGCTCGATGTCATAAAAATATTGCATTGTCATCCGATTTACACACGCATGCAAATTTTCAGCTCAATTGGAAACCGGGAAGTGGGTCAAATTAAACTTGCAAGATTTGATTACAGACAGACAGACAGACAACAGACAGGTGAAAGTAATATAAAGCTTGTAAAATACAAACTTCCAAGAAATTAACAAGCAAATTAACGTCAGCTCACCCATGGCCTGGTACCGTGACGAGATGGTGGTGGGGTGGTGCAGTACAAGGATCTCCCCCTCGAACTGCCAGCACGCCTGCGGGTTGAGGGCGGGGGACACCATCACCATGCCCTTGCGGATTTGGGAACGCTTTATCTGAAAACGGATGAATCGTCAAATCGTCCGTACTATCGCTAGATGATGTTCAATTGGTAAGATAATCTTAGAAATATATAGACCGAGCTTGTGCTCGCGGCTTTGCCCGCGTGCTGAAACCCTTTCTTAGCAGACGTCTACATCATAATATAAGGTATATCTGATCCAAATTTCAACTCATTCCGTTCAGGGGTTTAGGCTGTACGTTGATAGATCAGTCAGTCACTCTTTCCTTTTATATATTTAGATAATGTCATTTACAATAATCTACATTTAAGTTTGAGATTGTGACAGTTACGAAAATGAAGCAGACAATACGAAGATTTATTTATTTCAGGAGGTGCAGAAGTTTATGAGGTACTTAACTGTACCAAAAACAGAAACGCGAGCTAGAATTGACCAATCACTGTATCTGAAAGTTTTTGATATTTCCATCCCAGCTCTGTGATTGGTCAATTCTAGCTCGCACTTCTCCGCTACGCGTGTAAAACTTAACACCACGCTACACAACCTAACAACAGGTTAATAAGGAAAATATTTCGTACCTTCTTGAGTGCGAAGCTAGCAGTCTGTCCCCCTCGCACCTCCGGCACCGGCATCCTCTTCCTGTGTATGGACTTGACGACGATGGGCTGGAACCGGCCGAGCGGGTCCGGGCCCAGCAGCAACGTGTCGTTGAGCCGGATCACTCCCGCCAGCGTCGTGCCTGACACCACCGTGCCCACGCCCTGTACCACCACTCATCGTGAACAATCATTGCCGACGCTGGCTGGAACCGGCCGAGCGGGACTCACTATTGTTATGTGAAGCAATAAGGCTGACACTGAGTATCGTCGCAGCAGTCAGCAGCCTCCACAGCAGAACACAGGCCCTCCTCTTTTAGAATCGGTACAGAAGTGCCGCGGTTCGACGCAGTATCTAAACAGATTGATACAAGTTTGTGTGTCTTTTACCAAGTGGCACGGCGCGGGTCGTTGCGGAACCACCTATCGCGCGGCATATCTAAATTTAGTCTTAACTCTTAGAGCACCACGTTGCGTGGTTGCGCTCAGTTTGCAATTTGCATTCAATGCTGTCGATTTACGCCTCCCGGTTCTTGGTCTCCAACAAAATATTCTGTGTCCTAAGGGTTGTCAATCATCAACTTGCTGATTCTCAAAGCTATTTTATATAAAGTGTACAAGCCAAACTCTATTCCTAAGTGCGGTTGATCGCTGGCTACATGTTTATATATGCTACAAGTGGTGCAATATGTACCGGCACAGAGTAGGTGTCGTCGATCTGGAACTCGGCGGGCTTGTCGTCCTGCGAGGGCATGCGCGTCTTCAGCAGGTTGAGGAACATCGTCAGCAGGTCCAGGTTCTCTCCAGACACGTTCGACACTTGGAATATTGGACACAGTCTGAAACAAATATACTCTCCAATTGATCTGTCTATAATATATGTACAATACCACTCTTTATTGCAATGGGGCAATGCAATGGGATGGCCACATTTGCCGCAGAACCGATAACCCATCGGGCAGGCGTGTTCAAGAGTGGAGACCGCGTCTCGGTAAACGTAGTGTAGGGCGTCCTTGGGCGAGATGGGGTGACGATATATATGTCCAGCAGTGGACGAACAGTGGTTTGAATAATATAATAATTAAATATTGGAAAACCTGTAATGTAGCATTACACGTTTTCCATGTAACATGTGAAAGGATAGAATGAGATGGTGCTTACATTTTGACTTGATTGAAATCAATAAATTTGTACTAATTATATTGTCGTTACACAGGATACTTTTGCATTGATTACATATAAAATTGTACTCAATTTGTTTATTAAAAATAGATTCATAGAAGTATTTCTGACCTTGAAAAATTGTATGATCCCCATTTATTTTCAAAGTTGGTGATAAAGTTATTAATTGTTATCACATAACCTACATAGAAACAATAAAATATCACATAATATACAAGGGCATTGACAACGGCTGAATAAACAAAGACAATAGTTATAAATGACACATTATATAACCATTATATTATGTGAGCATGCTTTACGAGACCTTGGATTTTAAAATATTCAAGTTGAAGATTAATTTAATTTAAATCAAATAGTCTATAGTAAAAATAAATCAACATGTACAGGAAAAGAAACATAATAATAAAAGTTGTAAGTTCAAATCTTTTTAATACATAAAATTAAAGACTAAAAAGGCCTGACAGAAAAAAATATAATTAATACACAACTAGCTGCGCCCTGCGGTTTTAATTTCTAAGCTATCTCTATATCAAATTTCATCTCAATCGGTCCACCGGTTTAGGCGTGAAGAAGTAACAAACATACACATTCACACCGTGATTAAATAAAGCTTGTCTATAATATTATCATACCAGCTTCTCAAATAAATGAAGTAGGTATTTAAAAAGTATCCATATTTTAATTTTGTGCCTTCGATAATGCTCTTGAATTGAGACTTTTTTGTTCTAATCAATGACCTACAACTAACTCCCTTTAATCGGTTTTCTTTTTTAGTAGGTCTAAAGCCCAAAGTAGATTATAAACATTGTAAAAAAACATGTTTTTTTTTTGTTTCAATTAAGTGTCAAAATATCTATCTAAAACTCAATATTTATAACTCACCTCTGTGAAACAAAATTAGTAGCACTAACGATGACGTCATCTTTGGTCTTCACCATAACTGGCACCTTCCTGCACCCCGAGGACTTGAGGATCCTGATGAGCAGCTTCAGGTTGTCTTGCAGCACGTTGGGTGGGCACATGTCTATCTTGGTGACCACTACGAACACTGGCACTGAGAGAGCTAGGGCTAGACCTAGGTGCTCTTTTGTCATTCCTACTATGCCTGCGTTTGCGCCGATCTGGGGAAAAATCATCATTGCGATTAACAAATTACACAAAAGCCTTTATTATTTCGATGTGAAAAAAAAAAAAAGAAAAAAAAAAGTTTGATGTTAACGAGATGTGATAGTGTGGTATTAGATATAATGGTGTAATGATATTTGTAAGATCTGATAGTGTGATGATATATGTGGAATGTGATAGTGTGACGATATTGGTAAGATCTGATAGTATGGTGATATTAGTGGGATGTGATAGTGTGATGATATTAGTGAGATGTGATAGTATGAGGATTGAGGATATTAGTGTGATCTCTAATAGTGTTAGAAGATTAGTGAGATTTGATAGTGTGACTACATTAGTAAGATGTGATGTATGATTATATTAGTGAGATGTGATAATGTGGTGATATTAGTGAGATGTGATAGTGTGAGTATTTTATTGAGATGTGATAGTATGAGGGAAATAGTAAGATGTGATAGTGTGAGGATTTTATTGAGATGTGATAGTATGAGGGAAATAATAAGATGTGATAGTGTGAGGATTTTATTGAGATGTGATAGTATGAGGGAAATAGTAAGATGTGATAGTGTGAGGTTATTAATGAGATTTGAAAGTGTAATGATATTAGTGACATGAGGTAGTATGATATTATAGTGAGATTGATCAGTGACGCTGTGATCAGTGTGATTCAATGAATATATTTACCATAAGCATGCCAAAGTCGGGAGCATGTCCAGTCATGCCGAACACGGTAGTCTTGAGGTACCGCTCGTGTCCCGCCAGGTCTATGAACGTGATCACTTTGGAAGACTTCTCGCATATCTTCACCCAGTCCAGCGTGCCGTGGTCTGGCTTGTTCACCACATTACCTGAACATCAAAGCCAGAATTACAGAAAACTTAGATTTTTTGTCTCGAATCTAAAAGTAACTCTTGCAAAGTCATATTATTAGACCTTCGGTCCGACTATTATTAGATTACGATTTTGTTAGTTGGCCACCTCAATGTGTTTCGCCAATGAAACAATGTATTTCGCCTTTTGGGTGTCCCAAATTTAGTTTTTGTACATAAAAATAAAAAATATTTCACTTTTGGTAAGATTTAGAAATGCCTATAGAAAATACCAACCGAGGTCATCAAAGCCCAGTATATCATTGCCCACAGAGGAGGTCCTCCCGCTCTCCAGCTCGTGGGTGTGCCGGAACAGCCGCTGTCTAGAATACGTCACCCGTTGCCTAGCAACACCTGTTGATACCATCACACACTCACCGAGGTCATCAAAGCCCAGTATATCATTGCCCACAGAGGAGGTCCTCCCACTCTCCAGCTCGTGGGTGTGCCGGAACAGCCACTGTCTAGAGTACGTCACCTGTTGCCTAGCAACACCTGTTGATACCATCACACACTCACCGAGGTCATCAAAGCCCAGTATATCGTTGCCCACAGACGAGGTCCTCCCGCTCTCGAGCTCGTGCTTGTGTCGGAACAGCCGCTGTCGAGCGTACCCGCGCCCGTTGTCGAGCTCGCCGTGTGTGAGCACGCCTAGTAAAGTTGATTTGCCTGCGTCTACATTGCCTACTACTGCCACCCTGGGAATAATATTACTCAATGTGATATGTTATGGTAGAGATGGTAAATAAATTATTTAAAAGAAGTTATTGAGCTAAAGTGGAAAAGCGAATTTTTTTATGTGAAGGACATAATGATGGAATGCAGTAATTGTCACCTATAGGCGCCTGTAATAGGTTTAGAGAGCCTCCACGCTGCATCCGAAATATTGCTATGGCTACTTTAGTCCGTAATCAATAAGTCAACATTTAACAGACACAGAGAAATTAGATTTACAAGAATCAAAAGTACAAGAACGGATTTAGGGGACAGGCAGGTGTAAAGATACTATGTACGTACTACTACGTTACAGTACGTAAGATACTACGTTACATAAATCAATGTAATTGATATTATAATTAGTTTTGCCCCTATCCGCCCCCTCCAGAAAACAATCTGAAACCTTATCCCTTACGTACCTAATCTCCATAAAGTCAGTATGATCGAGCTGTGTCCGCAGCAGGTACTGTCCCACGAGGCCGGTGCCGCACTCCCAGCGCCGGAGCTCCACGCACGAGACGCGCTCGCCGCTCACCAGCGACTGCAGCGTCGCCAGGGACGCGCTGAACTCGTCCTCGCCTAGACCACGACCATCTGCACACAGCGAGAACATGGATGTTGACAAGTAAACTTTTAAATCGAATTAGGTCGCCACTGAATGGGCACCTGAAAATGGATGAATAAGGAATATGGACGGTGTCCCCGAGGTCAGCCCCAAAAGAGATGGTTTGATAGTTTAGTTAATTTATGGAATTAGGCGTTACTTTGGGGAAATCTATTTTAATAATGATAAGCCATTAATTATTATTAAGTGTTAATTCCGGTCTAAATACAGATAATAGTTGAGACTCACAAATTGAGAGCAGAATTAACACTAAATATTAATTAATAGCTAATAATTATAGTTTAGTTTTAAGTCAGAGATACTGTTCCTTTGTTTGTATTTTACAAGCTTTTATTTACTTTCACCTGTCTGTTGTCTGTCTGTAATCAAATCTTGCAAGTTTAATTTGACCCTCTTCCCGGTGTCCGATTTAGCTAAAATTTTGTATGCATGTATAAATTGGGTGACAATGCAATATTTTTATGACATCGAGCTGATCTGATGATGGAGCTGGAAGGTGGCCATAGGAACTCCGTAATAAAACTACACAACCTCATCGAGTTTGGGCTCATTTGATTCGTCTTGACGAGTACTTTATGATACTTGATGGTAATAATAATAATAAAAGCTTGTTTTTAAAAAGATTTTTTTAAATTTCACTTGTTTAATTTTTCTTTGATTCTTAACTGCGAATAAAGTTATTGTTAATTACGTATCTGGAGGGCTCGCAAGAGTCGTGAGTCGATGCTAGATCGAGAGGAATGGAGGATTTTGGGGGAGGGTTTGCCTAGCAACGGGAGCTAAATATAATAATATTAATTAGTCTCTCACAAATGAATATTAGATATGTATATTTAAGACATTTAGCAAATCAGATACTTGCTTATTTTTTTAGAAACTGACTGAAAGTATGAGACTTAAACAAACTTTAGTGTTTAAACCAACATTAGAAGTTAAAGTAATACCTAAAGAAGGGTGTTCGTGTTCATAAAACTTAAGCATTACAGAATAATTTAAACATTTTCCCCTGCAAAATTTAAAATTGTTTTTTTTTTGCAGTTCATTATAACAGTTTAAGTATCACTACATATTTTTGTTATATAATTTTGCTGCATGCTTCATGTAATAACACAATAGTTAGTGAATGCTTAATCTAATCAATTCAATTACATCATCATAGTTCATAACCATGATATGCACATACAATGCATTCCACATTTCATTGCAACACATCAATATCATCAACTGATTACAAACTTTATCATAATGTTTTTGTAACTATTTTTTTATTTAATTTTCGTATTAAACTTCAAAATTGACTGGATAGGATTTTTTTGTTCAGGATAATTTATCTAAGTCGTCGAAAGTCACTTTAACCAGTTCCTGTAATTATAACACACGGAGCGGTCGCCAGTTCTTTTGCTTGAACTTGGCTTGACACGCTACCGCGTGTCTAGATTATTTTTATTTTAGCTAATTTGCTTTTGCAAGGCAGTAATCTTTTTTTTAGTAAGCGTAGGACGTCCACTCACAAGGTGGACAGACAACCTTTTAAAGCTCGCCAGAAGACGCTGGATGCAGGTCGCTTCCAACCGGTACATATGGAAGACCAAAGGGGAAGTCTATGTTCAGCAGTGGACATGCTAAGGCTGAGATGATGATGATGAAACTTCATTTTTATTGTTACCAAATAACATGTCTCGAAAGGAATGGGTGTAAATGAAATTCGTCCAGCCTATTCACAGATATTATTGCCCAAAGTATTTTATTCTTTTTCTTTATGACTATTTCCAAAAAGTACCTCTACAAGAGGAACAGGAAAGAAACTAGTAGTAACTTTAATAATATGTGTAATCGTGTTCTACATCACCTTCTCCTTGTCCAATGTCATAGATAATCTCCCCGTTGCCTGAGTCGAGTCTCTCGAGCAGTTGCTTCCTTAGTAGTTCATACTCATCAGCTGTCGGGCTCACCAGTATCATCTGTTACAAACATTATTAATCTATAGGGTAGTAGTAGAACGAAAATACTGATTTATTTTTAACATATTGACTGTGGTAAACACAAATGCTGTGTTTTTGAGATTGGAATGTGTGTTTTGACACACAAACATTGTTTTGTCTATTGATTTTTCCACACTAAATTAATTTCTGGTCTTATGAATCCAAAAAACATCACTGCATCCAAAGTGTTGATAAATAAAAAAGATTACAGTAGCTGTGGTAAAATTAACTGATGTGAGAGATTAGTCCCTACAGTTACTGTAGGTTTTATTTTAAACTGTTGGGGCCGCGGACGAGTGCTTCGGCGTACCCGTAGCCCCAACAAAGGTGTAGAGTAGAAACACCCCCGGGGTTTTAGTGGGTATCCCGCCAGTTGTTTTTTGGCGGGGAGTCCCACATAACCACCTCACATTCCCCCGTGTGTAGGTGGCATGCGTAATGCATTTCCCAGGGTAAAAAAAAAAAGGTTTTATTTAAAAGCCTTTTATTTATTTAAAAGTTATTGTGGGACACAAGTGCTCCTACATCAGACATGTCATAGTTTGCACCAAACTGTATAGTTGACCAACATCTTACTAATATTATAAACGTGAAAGTTTGTAAGAATGGATGTCTGGATGTATGTTTGTTACTCTTTCACGCCTAAACGGGTAGACCGATTGAGCTGAAATTTGGTATAGAGATAGCATAGACCCTGGAATAACACATAGGCTACAGTACAGCGGGTAAAACCGCTGGGCGCAGCTAGTAAACTATAAAGATAAAGAACATTAAAAAAACACAATTCTATTCAATATTATGTATTTTCATTATACAGTGGAATATATTATCATCATCGTCACTGGCCTTTTGCATCTATAAAAATTATTTAAAGCAGCATCCATGTTAAAGGTTCAACACTTACGAGCATGGCTAGTAAGGCAGATACGGGAATATTATGTATATAGGTATTACTTAAATGAGAAATCCAAAGTTAATATTACACCATAACTTAAATTTAATGTGATACAGTTCCCCACCAGGTATGACTAATGTTCTGAATATTGCATCAGATAAATAAAATCAGTTGCAATTGTAAAGATGATGCAAGAGGACTCTTAATAAGTTCTTTCTTTCTTTCTTTCTTGGTTTGTGGCTCTAATCTTTAGCCTGGCGCTACGATTCTGCCAATGTCCGTATCCTTAAAGTGTCATAAACTTTGTGCTAGGAAGGTCTGCGATGAAAATATGGTCGGTATATATTACAGGGATTTCATTCCCAGTGCACAGAAAAGCCTGTAAGTTAAGATTTGTTAGGTTTGTTAGTAAAGCAGACGTCACTTGATTAGTATATTATATACATTTTTTTTTTTTTTTTTTTTCAAACATAAGCATAAAATTTACAGCAGTGTTAATAGGAATATTTACAGTTTAATATTATTACTTTTTACAAATGTACATAAAATAGGGATGAAGGAAGGGTCAAACACATGGGATAGGAGGCATTTAAGGGAGGTAGGACGAGGAATTTTGGGAGGAAGAATATCATACAGAGAGTAATTAAGTTTCGTACATGAGAAAAAAATGTGGTCAACATCCCCTTCGTCCAGTCCACATTCACATAAGGAAGAGTTCCTGATCCTGAGCTTGGCTAAAAAGACAGGAGTGCAAGAATGCCCTAGTCTAAGTCGACATATAGTAGAGGTAGTCCATTTGTTTGCACTCCTATACTTGAAAAACCATGGAGAGCAGGGGATGTCAGGTTGAATATCCGCATAATGCTTGCCTTTGACTGTTTTGGAGGAATCCCAAGAAGCTTTCCATGATTTCTCCAGTAACGGTTTGGCTGTAAGGCTAAGGTCATGGGAGTAAGAGTGAAAGTGCTCAAGAGTACCTAACTGGGATGCAGATTTGGCGCAGGAATCAGCAGATTCATTGCCAGGGATGCCTGAGTGACCAGGAATCCAGGCCAGAATCACAGTGATGTCAGCGTTGAAGCAATCCAGAAGAGCCTTCTTGATCTTTAGAATTAAGGGGAATCGAGATACCGAGCGGAAAGGATTGGATTTAATAGCTTGGAGGCAACTTTTTGAGTCTGAGAATATTATAGATTGATTAAGGTGATGAGAAACCACAAACTGTATGGCTTCTAGGATAGCCAGAGCTTCACCAGTAAAGACGGAAGTTGAGGGGGGGCATTTAAAACAGAGTGAGAGTTTAGAGGACGGAAACCATACGGCCGCACCTACCGGGCTATCTGGAGACTTTTTAGATGCATCTGTAAATATGGCATGCCAGCCTTGGAACTGTTGGTTCAAGATAGTGTGAAAAGAGCTGCACGCATCAGCACTGTCCTTATCAACACCGCAATGAAGAAGGACTTTTGGAGAATAAACTAATGCGTCGAAGGGGGTGAGATATAATGGGTTAGTTGGAAACTGAACAACAGGGTTAGGGATACTTGAAAAGGTTTTAAAACTATGGAGAATACACGGAATTTTATCTATGGTGTTACAGAGTCGAAGGAGGTGCTCTAACTTTGGGAGGAGAGGGTGGTTTGAATTTTGTACCAATTTGAAGATAAAACGGTCAGATAGGTATTGCCTACGTAGGTTTAAAGGAGGTTCTCCACTCTCGACCTGTAAAGCATTGATGGGTGAAGATTTCATGGCTCCAATAATTATACGCAGGCATTTGGAGTGAATTTTATTCAGAGAATCAAAGTTAGATTTGTTACAAAGGTTGAGCAGGAATGAGCCATAGTCAAAATGGCTTCGTATGATGGCATTGTACAAAAGCTTTTGAGAGTATGGATGGGATCCCCACCACACTCCAGAGAGGGCTCGGATGATGTTGAGGTTCCGTTCACATTTCTGCTCAACCTTGGCAAAATGTGGGGATCCTGTCATTCTAGAGTCCAACGTAATACCCAGAAATTTGACTTCATCAGATTGAGGAATGATCTCATTATGAACAAGAATATTGACAGAAGGGATGGTTCGTTTTTTAGTGAAAACTACTACAGAACTTTTACAGGGAGCAAGAGATAAACCATGATTCTCTAACCAGTCCCACAAGTAGCCCAGAGCTGTATTTAAACGACTGGTCGCATCTTCGATGTTTGTAGAAGAGACATATATAGCTAGATCATCGGCGTATTGTAGGATGTTACTAAAGGATTCGACAGATTGTTCGAGATCATATGTGTAAAGGCTATAGAGAAGAGGACTAAGAACAGATCCCTGAGGGAGACCTTTCCAGACCTTCCTGGGAGGAAGGTAACCAGAGTTGGACTTGATGGTAACTGATCTCTCCACAAGCATGTTGTGAACAAAACGTACAAGCTTCTCGGGAATTCTCAGCTGGGAGAGCTTTCTCCTGAGAATCGGAAGCGATACGTTATCATAGGCAGCTGTGATATCCAGAAAGACTCCAATCAGGTATTTTTTTTCCCGGAATGCTATTTGAATGTCTGTAGTTAGGAGACTAAGGCTGTCCATGGTGCTCATACCTTTCCTGAACCCGAACTGAGTCCGAGCTAGGAGGGAACGGTTTTCGACGTGCCATTCTAACCGGTGTTTGATAAGTCGCTCTGCAATTTTAGCTAAAACCGGAGAGAGAGCAATTGGCCTGTAGCTATTTGGGTCTGCTGGGTTCCTACCTGGTTTGAGGATAGGGATGATTATTTGCGTTTTCCACTGCTCAGGAACCAAACCGAAATTAAAAAGGGAATTAATGACAGAGAGATAAGATGTTTTGACTTCATCAGAGGATTTAATAAGAAACGAATACGGGATCCCGTCAATACCAGGGGCCGAGTCAGTCAGTCCGTCTAGGGCAAAAAACAGTTCACTAGAACTAAATGGGCTATCGACGAAGTTTGTTTGAGGTAATAGAGAGGGAGGGGAAGCTAGGGAGTCTTTGCAGGGGGCAGTTGGCGGGGCTAAGGAATCCGAAAAGGCCTCAAGCCATGATGAAGGATCATTGGCTGACACATTATTGTCAATAGTACAAGACCCTCTAAACCGTCTTATCTGTTTCCAAATAAGCGATGGAGGGGATCTGGGAGACAAAGATTCACAAAAGGCTGTCCATCCTTTCTTTTTGCTTTTTTTAGTTAATCGGACGACACGGGCTGCTTTCTTTTTATACTCAAGGTAATTTTCCCTGGTCATTAAACAATTGTACGCCTCCTCTGCCTGCCTCCGCTCATTAACCGCATCAGAGCACTCAGAGTTCCACCAGGGCGTGGAAACCCTAGAAGTGCACGCGGGTTTTTTGAGTGGTATATGGCGATTGGCACAGTAGACGATACAATCGACTAGTGTCTCATAGTAAGACAAGGGATACTCGACAGGGTCTATGGAGCAATCCGCTAACATAGAATCGAGGGTCGACGAATACGCGGGCCAATCAGCTTTAGACAAGATGTATTTAAGACAAGGAGAAGAATTTTGATAAGGAGTGACCCTGTTACTAAATGAGCAATCTAACACTATAGGGTAGTGGTCACTTCCATAGGAGAGGGGAAGAATTTTCCAAGAAATCAATGGAGAAAGTGAGGGGGAGCAAAGAGAGAGATCAACAGCACTTTTCGGATTTTGGGAGGGATAGACTCTGCGGGTAGGAGAACCGTCATTCAAAAGGCAAAGGTTGACATCATCAAAGATCTCTAAAAGAGAATGGCCGAACAAATCTGAGTGGCTATGACCCCAAACAGTGTTATGGCCGTTAAAATCCCCCATGACAATCATAGGAGGAGGGATGGAATGCAGAAGAGTAAGGATGTCTGCAATGAAGCGGGAGTTAGGATGAGCGATATATATAGATACATAAGATATATTATGGGATCTTACACCAACTATGTTGATGTCCGGAGGGTGGGAGGGAAGAGGGATTTGGGAGAAAGGAAGGCAGCGCTTTACAAGTAAGGCACTACCGGCATAACCGTCAGTACCGTCGTCTCGAAGACAGGAATAGCCCGGGACCCTAAAATGGGCCCCTGGTCTAAGCCACGTCTCCGAGACGGCAATGACCGAAGGAATATATTTATTAATGAGGAATGTTAATTCATGTTGTTTAGTTCGCACACTGCGGCAGTTCCACTGCAGAATGTGGACCACATCCATGCTGATTTATTGTGTTGAGAATTTGTGAAAGTTTCGAGGCAACGTTGGACGGTATGGTATTCGTATTTGTAAGTATGATTTCTAATATAAAAGATAAAAGAGTCTCCAGTAAATTATTGTTATCAGATTGTTTTGACTGCTGCGTGTTTTCTAAGGCGCAACCATTTGGTAGAGTCGATAGAGGGGTAGCAATAATTTCACTATGGGCAACCTTGTCATATGATTTCCCCAGAGGGGCTCGGGGGCGAGGTGATGCCATCACCGTCTTAATATAAGATCGGCTAGACTGAGATTGGGCAACAGAGGGAGGAACTTGAGCTTTATAATAAGAAAACGAGGTTGTTGGTTCCTGAGCAATGTCAGAGAATGAGCGTGTCACTGGAGGGAACTGGGCACAGGCCTGTTCATAAGAAATTCCCTTTTCTGAAATGAAATGAAATGAAATGAAATGAAATTTTTTTATTGCTCTAAATGTGGTATACAAATAAGGTGTTATAAATTATATAAAGTCTCCTCACATTTAACTTACTTCTAAGCATGCAATAATACTCGTACAAATTTGAATTAAAGATGGCATTATTATAGTAGTAGTAATCCAAGTTTTTATACATTAATAATTATATTCTATTTATTAATTCTTTAATTGAATAGAAATTTTTATATAATAACCATTTTATGAGTTCCTTTTTGAAACGTCTTAAATCTAATTGTTTAATGGAACTTGGTATAGCATTGTACGTTTTGATGCACATTGTATAAGACTGGCTACTGCAGAGCTTTGTTCTAGGATATTTTTGTGTATCATGGACCAGTCTGTTGGGATTTTTAGTATTCCTAGGATACCTGTCGCACGCTACTTTAAAAAAATGCTGGTTCGTCTTTACGAAAACAGCCAGTTCGTAAATGTACATGCAAGGCAGGGGTAAGATTTTTAACGATTTAAATAAAGGTTTGCATGATTCAAAAGGGGGTACCCCGCACATTGCACGTATGCATTTTTTCTGTGCTATAAACAGCTTGTTGATATCTGTGCTGTTACCCCATACCAGCAAACCGTATCGAAGCACAGAAGATACGTATCCATGGTATGCAGCTAGCATCGTGCTTTGAGAGGACGTATTTCTCAACCTTGATAGAACATATACATATCTATTTAGCTTGGCGCATAGGTATTTTATATGGCTTTTCCAATTTAGGTTTTTGTCTATATATATACCCAAAAATTTGGTTTCTGTCATCTCTTCTACAACTGTGTCATTATAAGCTATATTGAGTTTTAATGTTTTACTACCGTAAGTTTGGAATTGTACATAATGAGTTTTAGTCAGATTAACATTTAAATTATTCATATTCAACCAACCAGTCACCTTCTCAATTGTATTATTAATGTCATTTTCATAATTGTCAAGATTGTTATTAAAAGATATAATAATTGAAATGTCATCTGCGAATAAAGTGCATTTGTTTTCTGTCACATCTGGAAGATCATTGATATATATCAAAAATAGCAACGGTCCCAAGACCGTGCCTTGCGGTACACCACAGGCATTTACTTTGCAATTTGATCGGTATTTTGTGACAATCTGTGATTGTTCGTTAAACCCTGGTATTTCAACAAATTGTTTGCGATTTTGCAGATAGGAAGTCAACCAGCTTAAAGCAGGCCCACGAATTCCGAGGTCTTCTAACTTTTGCAGTAATATATTATGTGACACGAAATCAAAAGCGCGCGTCATATCAAAAAATAAAACGCTACTCGGAATTCTCTTATCTACTCTATTCGATATTTCATCTACTAAATTATAGACGGCAAGTACTGTTGACTTGTTACTTTGAAATCCAAATTGTTCAGATTTAATTATGTTATTTTGTAAAGCGAAACTCATCATTCTTGTTTGGAAAGCTTTTTCAAAAATTTTTGAAAATATTGGAATTAACGAAATGGGTCGATAATTACTAGTTTTTGACCTGCTACCTTTTTTAAATAGAGGTTTAATCACTGACAATTTGAGTTTTTCGGGATAATTACCAGTCTCGAATGATAAATTTATTAAATATGTCAAAATTGGCGCTAAAATATCTTTACATGCCTTTACAATTTGTGTAGATATGCCATCATAGCCTTCAGATTTTGTGTTGTTTAGTGATTGAATGATGGTTTTTATTTCTTTCTCCGTACAGGGGGTAAGAAAAATTGTATTGGTTATTCGTTTTTTATTAGTATTTGAAACGTTTTTGCTTATATCGGAATTTGTCAGATCTATAAGATAATCATTGAATTCATTTGCAATGTCAGTAGGATCGGTTAATGTTAGTCTCAATCTTTGCAATGAATTCATGACTGGCCCCCTTATTATTTTCCGATTTTATCAGGTTCCAAGCTGCTCGACATTTATTTTTCGCATTTCGTAGGTATTTATCATTGAAAATTTTATGAGCTCTATGTAAACAATTTCGCAAAACCTTAGAGTAAGTTCGATATTCTGATTTATTTTTATGTGACCTGTCTCTATAAAATGTGTAACGTAATGATCTTTTCTTTCTGCAAGATTTTCTTATACCTTTCGTGATCCATTTCGGCTTTCTATAATTAGTCTTTACTTTTATCATCTTATAAGGAAAACACAATTTATAAAACAACACAAACTGATCATAAAATGCTTCGAAAGCCAGATTGAGATCATCAGTATTATAAACCTCTGAAAATGAAAGCTGTCCCAAATAATTTTGAAACATTTTTATATTATCATTTTCATAGTCAGTATTAGTAATATAGTAAGCTCGATGATTTTGTCATATCATTTACAATCGGGATGTAACCCATTTGCGCTGTATTATGATCTGAGAGTCCAAGTTCCAAGAGTTTACCTAGAGCACCATTTACATTACTGAGTAGGTGATCTATACAAGATTGTTGTCTAGTAGGTTCAGTAATGTGGAACTTGAGATTATAATTCTTTGCTAAATTTTGCAGATCTTCTGTAGAACTACTGGGCTTAAGAGTATTAATGTTAAAATCTCCCGTCAGTACAACCTTGTGACGTGGATATCTCTTAGTTACATTAAACAGAACGAGATCTAGCTTAGACAAAAATATAGCGCTATTTGGACAAGGTACCCGATACAGACATATGACAATAACATTATGGGTTGGTATAATAGTGCCACAAGCTTCAAACTGTTTGTCTTCTGTATATTGTTTTAGTAGATCTAGCTCTCTATTTTGTAGTCCTTTTTTTACTAATATGGAAACTCCGCCTCTACGTTGTTTATTTGGTCTACTGTAGTTTGAAGCTGTACTGTAACCGGTTACATTTATATTATTTTCATTACCCTTGTCAATAAATGTTTCCGAAAAGCAGAGAATATCTGGGCCATCATTTTGTTGATGAAGTTCTGAGATCGCTACATTTAAAACATCCCTTTTGGATAGGAAACCGGCTAAATTTTGGTGGAAAATTTTTAAGTAGCTAGGTTCTTTTTCTTCAGTCGCGAAAAAGCTCGTTGTTATTTTGTGTTTTTATAGATTCAGTTTGTGCACTTGTAACTTTCTTAAAATAAAATGGTATGGTACCTTTTTTTGGCAGATCTGATTTTTTATTCACGTCATTATGTTTAGGTTTGTGACTCTGTACTTTGATCGTCGCGCGGTTATTATAAGTTAGAAACTTGCGATCATAGTCAAACTGGTCAATGATACTACCTATTTATTTTTCGGCAAGTTGTATTCAATACCTTACTCTCTGAATTACAATCCTTATCAATGTCCACAAAAGTACAGTTTGAGAAGTTTTTACAAATATTTTTGATCATATAATTTAAATAGTATTCATTCAAGTGAATATTATTCCGAACCGCTAATACTATTACAACGGGACAATCGCGTAGATTTTTCAAAGTAGACCCTAACTCTATCATCATTTTCATAGGATTAGAATCATGCTCCCCCAACGATAAAATAACTCGATTTTGTTCCAGATTTTTTATCCATGCTTGATTCTTCGCGATGTCTTCAGATGTAGCGTTTGGTTTTATATATGATACTACTTCATATTTTTCGTACTTTGTGTTTTCTCTTGACTTTTCTAAGGTTTTCCGCAGTCCTTTGCATTGTTTGCCTCCTATGATACAGATATCATTTATTGTATTGGTTCTAACTGAGTTAATTTCTTCCTGTACGTTCTCAATATTTATTAATTCTTTATTCTGTGTCATATCGCTTACTTTGATATCCGTCTCAATTCTTTTTTTTGAAGTTTGGTCTCTAGGCGAATCAATTTCTAATGGAATAGGTGTAGTCGATTCCATATTTATAGTCTTAGATGAAGTAGGTGTGTGTATGTGTTGTTGCTTTTCCCTTTGTCGCTTCTTCTTCTTTCCGGTTCCCAATTCACATTTTTTTACAGATCCAGGTGTAGTACAGATTTTTTTAAGAGTCGTTATTTGTTGTTGTAAATCTCCAATGGTCTTTTTGAGGTCAATATTTTCTATGATTGTATTGTCTAATTCGTTTTGGGTACTGAGTAATTGTGTTTTTAATTCACTAAGTTCATCTTTTAGTTCATCCATTTCACTTTGGTTTATATTAGTCGATAAATCATAACTTCTTGAGTGTATTTCCGGGCTCAAAGTATTTAATGAAATGTCTCTATCTAGTGATTCCAATGATTGTGCTTTGGTTAGAATATATGTCTTTTTATTAACGTTCTGAGGTTCTATTTCTGTGTTATGCTGATTGCTCTGTGCCGATATGTTATTATTATTTGATGAAGTCTCAGTCCAGTTTTTTTCATCAACATTGAGTTGTTCTTTTTCTTGATTGGTCGTTGGAGATTTACTCGGGGTGCTTGTTTTGTGTGTTTGTTTTTGCTTGCATGAAGAACATTTCCAAATATTTTTTTGAGCTTGAGTCATTTTCTTAAAATTTTGCATAGTTATTTCTTGGCATACTATGTCATAATTTAATTTACATGTTATACATGCTAAGTAATGCAATCGTTTTGTAAATATTTTCAGGCAACAGGCGCATCTGTTAGTTTTTAAATCTCGTTTACTACTCATTTTGATGGTCTAATAATGCAATTCCTTAGCATAAAGTTGAAAATATAAAGCAAAAAGTGACTTAGGTGCGATGTTTCGAACCCGGTCCCATTAGGTTCGATCAACGCGCAGTCCTAAACCACTCGGCCACCGCGACTCTGATGCAGTAAGCCAAAATATTCGGTCCGGTGAGCTTTCGTTGCACTCGTTCCGTTGCCTCAGTCTAATCTTCATGGGTCCAAAGGTCAAAGTTATAAATTCCGTGCGTAAGCGGCAGTTACGACGTGACAATTTGAATTTATTTAAAATTATCACTATTGATTTGATCACTGTTATTGTTTTTGCACTGTTATTTCAAATATATTGTCGTTTAGGTTGTAATTGTTTGTGTATCAACTCTGATTTACTTTAAAATCACTCAATATTTGCACAATTATATTTTTGAAGATTAATTCGTTTTATCACTTTTTATTTGTCAGGATAACGATGTCACTTGAAGAACTGAGTATATTACAACTGATTTTACATAACTTTAGTAAATTTATGCACTTTAAAATTTTTGAGAAATAAAATAGCGTAGACTCGATGTTAAACGTGCAGCGCCATCTGGCGAAAAAAATCTGCCATTACTACCTTGATCGACTTTTGCCTTTGGAGCTCCGGGCAAGAGTCACTAGTGGCGTAGTGGCGTCCTGTACAGTGGAGGCATGTAGCTTCTGTAGAATTAATCTCACATGTGTCACCTGAATGATCCTTCCCGCATTTGAAACATCTTGGGAGCGATCTACATTGTGCCTTTGTGTGTCCGTACCTACAGCACTGATGGCACTGTATGGTAGGGTAGTAGTATATGCTCACCGGGAGTGCAGTATAATACAGGAAAATTCGTGACGGTAGTGATTGTCCAAAAAAGGTAATAACTACAGTCTGGGTAGGAACCCAAGTGGTATTTCCTTCGTCCAATTTCTTCCTATTGAGCCTTCGGGCTTTAACAATATGTCCACACCCAGAGGGTAGGACAGTGTCTTTTACAAACTCCTCCATTGATAATTCTGTGGGGACGTCACGCACCAAGCCCATCCTGGTGACGTTAAATGAGGGAATTGTGGCTGAGTATTTGCATGCTGCGAGGATAGGTGAGCCAGTAAAGTTATTTGCATCCTCCGCCGAAAAAAACTGCACCGATATTTTATTGCGGCCAACTCTCTTCACACCATCTGGACACACATTTTTTATTTTGTGGGTAGACAGAAATTTACCAAATTGTATCGGTCTAATTGACGTGCCAGCTGCAGGATCAGGAACTGTTCGTGATACATGGACCAGAAACGGACCTTTTGATTGAGTATCATATACATTTACCGTGCCAATAACGATAGAAGGGTGTGTGTATACGGTTTGTATAGATGCGGCTGCATCTTCCGGCACAGATATAGTTTTTTTGTTTGACGATGGCCCAAGGTCGGCCAGGCGTCTTTTAAGACCTGATGTTTTTGTAATATCTACTGCCATGGGTTCAGAAAGATCGGCATCAGGAGGATCGGGGGGTTTATCAGGAGGATCGCGAGACGCCTGCGACGTCTGCGACATGGTGAGGTTAGAAAACCTACACCACGACGCGTTCCAAAACTTACCTTATTTACAAGCTAAACACAAATTACCCAATCACCACTACACATAAAACACCACAATAAGCACAGCACTTCCTGCACTAGTAATTACTAGGCTACGAAGTGAAATATTTCTGATTTCGACCAAAAAACCTTGCACTCGATTTACTCGCTTACAAGGGCGAACGCAGAATCCTCTTAATAAGTTTGTTTAATAAGCAACAAAAAAGTGACTCTTACACTTAAATTAAAAGTTATTTCAATGACAGGTACTTATTATTAGATTAACAGTGTAGATTAAAATATAAGTACCTATTTATAGACACTTGTTTTATTTGTTGTAATTATTGTTAGATTCATAAATTTATATTTTTATATGAAAAAAATGCTAATGTCATGATTTTATGTTAAATAAAATGATAACAAATAAGTCCTTGTTAAGATAGCTATTGATGACTGAAATATGAAATAAAAATAAACAAATTATTGTTGTTGTGCAGTACCTATGTACCTACATAGGTAGGTGTATAGCTGTATAGCACCTAAATATACAAACCTTTCCTCTGATGCTGGAGTAATCAGTCTCGCTCTCGAAGCAGGCCTCTCCCTCTGTCAGGGAGAGAGCCTTCACCGGAGACTCTGGCACGCTGTCCATCTTCCACTATTCACTTTTTATAACAGCCTTAAGAATACCAGATGCCAGGGCTATTACACCATCATGTCACAACGCAAGCGACAATTTACCGCGTCCTCGGTTATTTTATTCTGAAATATACATTATATCTCTCTGAAAATCTCTTTTTATTAAATTATTTTAACACTTAAAACCAAAAATCACTTTGTCCGTCTGTCACTAATTCCCGGACATATTTTCAATAATTTTTCAAGCAACTAACAATGAATGAAGGTTTGAATTATGTTACAAAATTTCCCATGTTTATTTTCTAACGAATAAGGAATATTATTTTACCCGAATGAAGAGTTAATAGCTAGAAATAAAAATAGATTTTCACTATTATCCACAATAACAGATGGATTTTGTGCCAACTTTTGATTTTTGTCGACTGTCGACTTGTCACTGTCACTCGCACAGATTAAAAAAAAACGTAAACCACAGAATAAAAATAAAAAGGCAATCCATTCATGGGCTTTCATGGCTCGTCCACATATACCGGCCAATGATTCGCCGAATGTGTGTTTTGTCTATGGACGAACAATTTTTGTCTATAGACGAATGTCTTCGGATATTCACGGTTTCTTTTCCGGTAAATTTCCGGTATATATTTTGGGCTCCGTAGCTAACAAATTGAATTATATATATCAATAATCAATCATGGATCATTTGAAGCCATTTTGTGTTACATTACTTGAAACAAGTTACATTTGCTTTATTTTTTGATTTATATAATCTGTGCCCCAAGTGCATATATATAATCTGTGCGCTCGGGACAACGTTGCACCCTTGTATACTATGTAACAATATTTTTTAAGTTTTTTGTTTTGTGGAGTTTCAATAAAGAGTTGTGTATTGTATTGTATTGGGCCAACGACTCGCCGAGTCATTGGCCGGTATTTATTTATTTATTCAGTAGGAACATTCAGTAGCTAACAGATATACTTCAAAGCACTCATAAGTTAAATTAAGTGTGACAACACAAATACACTTATACACAAATATTACAATTATAATGCACAGACATTGCACAAATAATGGCAGAGACGCTTATACAAAGTGGCAATGTTGTCAGCGTGTATGTCAGCATCCTGGACATTTTGGAGGAATTGGTTCAGTATGCTTACTGCTCTCGGTGTGGGCGCATTATTTGCGTAGAGCGTATGCAGTGGACTAGGACTAGCAAATAGGCGATGGTGACGCCGACCAGCTCGAGTATAGTTTTGTGGTACATAGTACTGCATGCTGCTCACCACCGAGGGGTTGTCCACCTCGTTACGCAACAACATGCATAGGATTAGCTTGCGTCCATACATAGGATTAGCTTGCGTCTAAGTTCGAGAGTATCGAGCCCTACCATTCCAGAGACAAAAAGGGACGGGAAAAGGAAGGGATAGTATCCATAGTCTCTCTTGTAGAGATACCTCGCGAATTTGCGCTGCACTCTTTCTAGCATGGTGGTATACTTTTTCTCTCGTGGATCCCAGACAACAGCTCCAAATTCAAGTGTGCTTCGTACATATGCATTATACAACGCTATAGGCACACTTCAAGACTGGAAACGGTACGAGGTGCGGGTAATAAAACCTAGTGCTTTACTCGCTTTTTTGCTAATATTAGTAATATGTTCGCGGAAATTCAGCTCTCTGTCCATGATTACGCCAAGATCACGGATCTTTTCAACACGCTCAAGAAGAACTCCGTCTAAACTATATTTATAGTTTTGAGGAACTGTAGACCTAGTGAAAGTTAGTTTTGCATTTTGAGACATTGAATGTTAGGTTGTTAGCACGAGCCCAGGCCGCGACTGCATTTATGTCAGACTGTAGTTTTTCACAGTCAGATGGACTGCTGACACTGAGAAACAACTTCATATCATCAGCAAACAATAGGCACTTAGCTGAACTGAGAGCTAGAGGAACGTCATTGATCATAAGCGTAAAGAGCGTTGGGCCTAGCGTACTTCCTTGACTCACACCAGATCTAGTGTAGTACTCTTTGGATATGTATTTTCCTGTTTGTACATATTGTCTACGGTCTCTGAGGTAGTTGGCTATAAATTTCAAGAGATTTAGTGAGAACCCGTAACATGAAAGTTTAGACAAGAGGACGTCATTATCGACAACATCAAATGCCTTCCGAAGGTCAAAATATGCTGCATCAACCCGCTTGCCAGCATCCATTTGAGCCGTCACATAGTCTAAAAATACGACATGGTTAGTATTGGTGGAGCGTGCTCTATGGAACCCATGTTGGCTGTCGTGCAATTAACAATTAATTTAAGCAGTTAAATACCTGTTTATAATTGTTTCAAATACTTTCCCAAACGCAGATGTGGACGAGCCATCATAATATTTTGGATTTTGAATTTTTTTTTGTAAAGCGCCTCAGTAAAGGAAAAGGGTAAGTTACAATACAATACAATACAATACAATACTCTTTATTGGGACAAAAAATTACAAAATAGACTTAAAACTAAATAAAAGTACTAATATTAATGTCCACAATGGGCGGCCTTATCGCTTAGAGCGATCTCTTCCAGGCAACCCACTTTGCACGGAAAGTTATAAATTAAAGAGTAGGGTGTAATTTAGCACAGGAGTCAAACTAACCTATTAATAATATATTACATATGTCGGGACAGGATGCCGGGCGCTTAGCGTAGTAACCTATAATGTGTCACTGTCACTCTATTGTCGCCATTCTGGAGCCCCTCAAGCTTGGTTTACAACGTAGATATAACGGGCGAGGAGAATAAGAATCACTCAACAATAAGATCACTTTTATTTCACTTGCAGACAGTTACATTACAATGTGAATAAGGATGATATTACACTACTCTGTATTACACAATATTCACGGGGACCGAGTGTTCCGCAAAGCTACGAACGCTTCGATAACTAATTCGATACCCAAACCGTATAGTGACCGTCCCAGTCGCCCATCAAAGGTAAAGTGTCCGTCCCGGTCGCCAGCCAAACGTAAAGTGAGTCTCCGTCGTCTACACAGCTCAATATAATACCTCACGCCCGTCCGCCCTACCGCTCGCTCACAACAGCGCCCCTAGCGGACGACCGTGCAACTACTCGACTCTCATTGGCTAACGTCACTTCCCGTCACTCCCCTTTACTTGTCAACCGATCATGAAAATGCGATGTTGCCTGCGTTACACAAGAGATGTCGCCACTTCCGTCTCTGGTCCACCGAATTTAACTATGTGGCGTCTTAACTAAGTAGCTATAATCTAAGCTGCCGATACGGCCTTCCTGACGCTCGCACGTCCTCGGGCGATCTTCTTGCAGAGCGAACTCCCGCAGGGTGAGCTCTCCCAGCGCGATCTTACTGCACATCTATAACAAAAGGACACCATGTTAATTGATTCCACATTCCACCGCTCGTTCATCCTGACATAATTCTTTCAAAAGAGACACATAATTGAGGCTCTCATTAGAAAATATACCCCAGCGACTTAGTATGCCATCAAGTTCGGTTGTGACACGCGACAGCTCAAAACTCAAGATGCACCAGCAGTACAGACCGGATAAGAGTGTCTCTTCGATCTACAGCCACCACAGCAGCTAGTAGGATTCGACCCAGATCACAAAATCCTTTCGACTGACTCTGGACTCACTGCACCAACAATAGCCCGGATAACAGAGTCCCTTCGATCTAAGGCAACCGCAGCAGCCAGTAGGGTTCGACCCGGACCTCTGCATCCTTTCGACTACTCACTATGCGCTCACCGCATCAACAATAGCCCGGATAACAGAATCCCTTCGATCTACGGCAACCGCAGCAGCCAGTAGGGTTCGACCCGGATCTCTGCATCCCCTCGACTATTCACCATGCACTCACCGCATCAACAGTAGCCCGGATAACAGAATCCCTTCGATCTACGGCAACCGCAGCGGCCAGTAGGGTTCGACCCGGATCTCTGCATCCCCACGACTACTCACTATGCACTCACAGCATAACAATAGCCCGGATAACAGAGTCTCTTCGATCTATAGCTCCCGCAGTAGCCCATAGGGTTCGACCCAGACATCTGAATCCTTTCGACTATCTCACAACACACATCGAACAGCCGTGTCACCTCCAACCGCAACTGATCACACCACTTTGTCTAGGTAATTTCACTTCAAGAGTTGGAAACTATTATAACTCGAAATAAAAACCCACATGAACTACACAAACTCTCCCTTACGACATGGGAACAAGATAATTTGCTACCGACTACCGTGAAAAAAAGGCTACTAATTCAAAATTTTTTTTTTTTTTTTTTTTTTTTTTGGTTTTGTTGGTTTGGTTTGGTTTGGACCTCTATCTCACGTGGTGCCTATCGACTAAACATAAAAGGCGATACAAATCCTTTCTCTCTCCTCCCCCCCCTTTTTTTTTCTCTCCTCCCCCCTTTTTTTTTCTCTCTCCTCTGCACACTCAGAACGACCGCGCGTCGCACGACCACACGCGCTGATGCTCAGGATAGCGCGCCATGTGACCGCACACGCACCGATGCTCAGGCCAGCACGCCAAGTAACCGCACACACGCGCCGATGCTCAGGACAGCGTGCCGCATAACCACACACGCTGCTGCACGTCACTCATCTGTAATAAAGATAACCACAGCACAGAATTGCGTTTGCTTAACCTGACTCAATCCTAACCTCAATTGTAATGTAAGCCTAAGATCTCTGAATATCGTATTATACCGGTACACAAACCGGTGGCATTAAAATTGCAATTTTCAATAGTGCACCTAACCTAACTCAAACCTAACCTCATTTATTGTAATCAGTCTAAGACTAAAATCTCAGAATTTCTTATTTTACTCCATTAACACAACGCGAGGGCCTTATTAATTATCAGATAACACTTCTAAGCTTTGTTCTAAGCTGACTACACTGCGAGCCATGTTCAACTATTTACAACAAAAGTGAGGGTAGGTAATTAGCATTGAGCGACATTAAAAGGAATCAAATTCAGCTCAGGAAGGCTCAGGAATTAAATTCTCTACTACCACCCATCGCACACTAAAATGCTACCACATCAGTAGACAACAAGCTACGGTTACGTAATCTTGAAGTAGGCATGAACAAAAAAACATGGAATCGACTCACCAAATAATTTTCATCGCTGATAAGACTCGATCTCTCAGATCGACTCAAAGCTCACAGTCACAACAAGGTCGACTCGTTGCTCAACCAGCAGCGTCGCAAGTCACAGCGCAGCAGACTCAGCACGCACGCATACACGCACGTATGCACGCACGCAATCAGGAACAGGCGCGCACACACGAGCGCTAGCAAATGCGCTCCACTGCAGAGGTCGCGCAGCTATAGCGCGCGGACACGGCAGGCAGATCACGTAGACATCTCACAGACACAGCGCGCATATCGCGTAGACATCTGCGCAAACATAGTGCGCAGTTCGCGCACTCAGCACTCGCCACAGGAAAAGCCAGGTGCGGCGAACAAGGCAGGCAAACTGAAACATTGAAAAAAACACGTTAAATTATTTCACCGTTCTTTATCCCACTTCTGATGTCGGGACAGGATGCCGGGCGCTTAGCGTAGTAACCTATAATGTGTCACTGTCACTCTATTGTCGCCATTCTGGAGCCCCTCAAGCTTGGTTTACAACGTAGATATAACGGGCGAGGAGAATAAGAATCACTCAACAATAAGATCACTTTTATTTCACTTGCAGACAGTTACATTACAATGTGAATAAGGATGATATTACACTACTCTGTATTACACAATATTCACGGGGACCGAGTGTTCCGCAAAGCTACGAACGCTTCGATAACTAATTCGATACCCAAACCGTATAGTGACCGTCCCAGTCGCCCATCAAAGGTAAAGTGTCCGTCCCGGTCGCCAGCCAAACGTAAAGTGAGTCTCCGTCGTCTACACAGCTCAATATAATACCTCACGCCCGTCCGCCCTACCGCTCGCTCACAACAGCGCCCCTAGCGGACGACCGTGCAACTACTCGACTCTCATTGGCTAACGTCACTTCCCGTCACTCCCCTTTACTTGTCAACCGATCATGAAAATGCGATGTTGCCTGCGTTACACAAGAGATGTCGCCACTTCCGTCTCTGGTCCACCGAATTTAACTATGTGGCGTCTTAACTAAGTAGCTATAATCTAAGCTGCCGATACATATATCATTTTTATTTTACATAATATCTACTAAATATATTATACAAATAATATCTATTAATTATAAAATATACCTATATAGACTACAATAATATAAAATATTCTACATACTATAAAAATATATACAAATAAGTTTACATAAACTAAATAATATAATATATACCTATAACAGAATAAGAAAAGAAAAAGTCAAGCTTTGTGTCAGATAAGAAAGGAAAAAGTCTAGCTTTGTGTCAGATAGTGAACTTTGAGCAGATTTTTAAAACTTTCTACAGTTTTTGCGCATCGGATGGGGACAGGGAGAGCATTCCATAAATGGACAGCGTAATGGGTGAAAGAATCACCAATGAATTTTGAAGAGATTGTAGGGGTCGTGGTACGTAGAAGATAGTTGTGGGAAGAGCGAAGAGAAAAAGCATGAGAGTCACAGACAAATTGGAAGCGAACTTTGAGATAATGAGGAGTGGAAGGATTGAAGAGAATATTATAAAGAAGAGAGAGTATGTGAGTATTCCGGCGAAGTTTGATGGGCAACCATTTCAGCTTACTGCGGTACTCGGAAATGTGGTCATATTTTCGTAACCCAAATATGAACCGGATACAGAAGTTTTGCAGTCGTTCTAATTTGTTTAGCTGATCTTGAGTTAGGTCCAGATAGCTAGCGTCTGCGTAATCTAATATAGGGAGAAGAAGAGATTGTACAAGCGCAGTTTTGGTGGCGATTGGTAGGAAATTACGTAGCCTTCGCAGTGAGCCAGCAGAAGCATAAATCTTCCGACTGACCTCTGCTATTTGTGGTGCCCATGTCAACCGACTGTCGATATGAATGCCTAGGTTCTTTACTGTCGTACTGATAGGTATGATGGTTCCGTCGAAGATGACTTGCGGTAAGTGGAACCAGTCAATCTTAGAGATCATCCTCGAGCTACCAATTACTATCATCTGTGTTTTTAAGGGATTCACTTGGAGCCCGTAAGATTTAGTCCAGCCAGAGATGCGCTGTAGATCGACATTGATAATATCAATGGCAGTGTCAATTTGATTAACAGGGGCCTGAGTGTAGATTTGCAGATCATCGGCGTATAGATGGTAAGACGAAGAGAGATGGTGAGAGATAGTATTAATGAAGATTGCAAATAGCAGAGGAGATAGAACGCCGCCCTGTGGTACACCAGCAGTCGTATCACACCAAGATGAGCACTTATCGTCAATGCGAACACGCTGCCGACGCCCAAACAGGTAACTGCGAAACCAGTTAACTACCGCAGGTGATATATTAAGAGAGCGAAGAAGACTAAGAAGAATATCGAAATCGACGTTGTTAAACGCGTTACTGAAGTCGAGCAGTGATAGCACTGTTAGTTGTCCAGTCGCCATGCCAAAGCGTATATCATCAGTAATTTTTACCAGAGCTGTTACAGTACTGTGGCCACGACGGAAACCGGACTGAAATGGGTTCAGGAGGGCATTTCGAATGAGAAAGGAGTTAAGTTGCTGATGAACAAGGCGCTCAAGAACTTTAGACAGAAACGGAAGAATAGAAATAGGACGAAAGTCAGAAAAAGAGGAAGGCTTAGATTTCTTAGGAAGGGGAATGATCTTTTTTTTATTACCTACAATTAAAACCTACAATTTTAGGAAAACTCAATAACTAAATATTGTTGTCATCGTTATACATAGGCGGATTTAAGGGGGGGCAGGGGGCCAAGGTACATTCATCACATTCCTACTGTGGTCAGTACCACAGATGATGAGACTTTCTCATGGCTCGTTCACATATGCCGGCCAATGACTCGGCAAGTCGTTGGCTCAACGTTGGCCCGAGCCCACAGATTATATATATGCACTTGGGGCACAGATTATATAAATCAAAAAATAAATAAAATTGAACTAGTTTCAAGTAATTATTCACACAACATGGCTTCAAATGATCCATGATTGATTAATATTTAAAATATAATAAAAGTCGTTAGCTACGGAGCCCAAAATGTATACCGGAAAAAAAACCGTAAGTATCCGAAGACATATAAATTGTGATTTGACTCTGACAGTGTAAGTAGGGTAACCTGTTCTGTTGGAGTATAAACCCCAATTATTATTATTATTTTATTCGTCTATAGACAAAAATTGTTCGTCCATAGACAAAACACAGACTCGGCGAATCATTGGCCGGTAGATTCCTATTCACGAAAGAGGTCCCGCGGAATTTTGCGGAACTAAAATTATTTTTTTTCAATAAATACTGGACTTCATATCCTAAATAATTTTTATTTGTTAGATTAAATAAATCCATATTTAATTAAGAAATTAAATAAGAGCAATTTCGAGGCGTTAAAAATATGTGTTAACTTTAAAAATTGCGATAGTGGCGCCCCGCAAAATGAACTCCTTTCGTGAAAAGCACTCTATATGTGGACGAGCCATCACAGCTTTCTTCTTTCTTTCAACTCGTTTGCAGACGCAACCATTATATATCTTATCTGTGGTTCGCACTCGTTCATCATTCATCATCCATCGCCTTGATATTGTTTATTTTGTGTTTTGAGATTTCACAAATTGTATCGAAAATAAGAACTAAATGTAATAATTACGATAAAATTGTGTACAATATTAATACTATGATCCTTTGGATATCTTTATCTCTAAATAATCAATATGGGTGAACCTAGCTCCTCGGATTCTTGGAAGAAATTGGTGATAGCCAAAACCAACGATCAATGGATTTCGATATCTAACGTTAAAAGAGAACGTGTAGAGGAAAGTGATATGGTAGCTAATACAAATAATTTTAGTTTTGACTACGAGCAGCCATCGTATCCGTATAACGTGAAAGCCGAGACCGTCGATACAGAACGCCGCGGGTGGCATGCGAACGACCCGCCCGCTACTCAAGAACCTAATCTCGACCCCCTGGCTGATGACAGAAAGAAGAAATGTGAGTCTACAGAAGAGAGAGCTGCGCGACTTACTAAAATGTCTGCTTATGCCGCTCAGAGATTGGCTAACGAGACAGCGGAACAGCGAGCCGCCAGACTGAAACGTATGTCTGAATATGCGGCGAAACGGCTGGCCAATGAGACTAGCGAACAGAGAGCCAAACGTCTGGCTCGAATGTCTGCTTATGCAGCCAAGAGGTTGGCTGAAGAAACCCCGGAGCAGAGATCTGCAAGGCTAGCTAGGATGTCTGCCTACGCTGCCAAAAGACATGCCATGAAAAAGATGAATGTTACAACTACTAGAAAGTCACAATCTACTGAAAGTTTGGCATTGTTCGATGTTGCAGCAGTCTATGAGCCGAAGTAGAATAATTAAGACTTTAAAATCATTTTCCGCTGCTTACCTGTGTGCAATAACAAATATAATTTTATTGTTACTATTAAGAAATAGATTATATTTACTATTTTATCATATACATTGTCAGAATCTATAATATAGCATATTATTGTATGTTATGTGTATTTGTAATATAATTTTCCAGATCACAATTATAAAATGCCTTCATATTTAGATTGTTATCAGAAAAGAAAAAAACCAATGTAGTTGATAATGTGTGTAATTGTAAATATAATGGTTTATAACTAAATATGGATACAATATTGAGATTCAATAAAAAGTCTAAAGGCAAAGGAATGTCACAATCAGTCTAGTCTACTTTTATAAGCAGTTTTAACTGTAAATTAACTATAATGCAAGTTAAACAAAAATTGCTACTATTTGCGATGTGGGCTTCTCCCACGTTACACATTATGTATGTTTACAGTATGTATATATTTTTCCTATATTTATAGCACATTCTAAAAATATTTGTGTTGCACTGATTTGAACCTGAGGCTAGTTTTTACACTGGTGACAATCATTGTATGACACCAATAAAATGTTATGGCTGATGGGCCTAGCATGGCTTATTGGGGGGTAATCTTTCTATCAAGTTGAAAAACAGTTCAACTTGACAGAAATACAAGACCCTGGACAAGCCCTCCTGACCCTAATAGAATGGTGCATTTTTTGAAAGACAGCATAAAATGCACCATTCTAAATAACCATAATGTTAAAAGGCATTAACTGTAATATAAACACTGAATAACTTCACCTATCTCTGCAACATTTTATTTTTGTAGGATTATAGTGATTGCCACTTCCATGTCATTGTTCTACTTACACTCTCCAGAGAATGTAAATTTGTTAAAAACTATGAGCACTTTATAATATCAATTATATTGTTTACATTTTACCTAATCTTACAGACAGTAATTTTATATAAAAAACAATTTTAGTTATAATACATAGAGCTACATTTTTATGATATATCTTTATTTTTACCCTACCCTTATAACTTAGAGCTAAATTCTTAACATATTTTATAAATATTTATACAGTATCAAATAACATATATTTTACATTTTTTAAAGCCTACCTTAAAATTATAATATGCAGCATTGAGCACAACAAAGATAACTATAATCATAGGCGGATTTAGGGGGGGGGGGGGGGGGGCAGGGGGCCAAGCCCCCCCCAGAAGCATTGTAGAGTTACGAATTTTGCACATATTTCATGGTAAAGATTTTAAAAAAACTTATTGTAAGGGACGTTTAAACTTCCTAACTGCTCAGAGCGAGCTAAACACACTTTTCGTAGTAAAAATTATAATTTTTTTGCCCGTCTGCACCTTGGCCCCCCCCAGAACCAAATCCTGGATCCGCCTATGACTATAATCATAATAATGTAAATTTATTTTTTGTCCTCATAAAAAAAAAATTACATAGACATTCAATAAAATAAATACTGTTACTATTTTTATATATCATTCTATAACTATCATATCAATACCTATTTACAAAATCACTCAACATATAAAAATTATATGATTATATTATATTGGACCAATTTACTAGAAGAAGCTGGTATTATTTCTTCATATGGCCATTGGCCATAGGCCATATAGGAATATTTTCTAATCATACTTGCACCTTGTTTCTTCACGCCAAACGACTGAAGCGATCAACTTGAAATAACTAAAGCCGCGTTTCCAGCGCGTGTTTTGGTTCAAACATTCAGCAAAAACATCACAATCAACAAATTGACAAACAACACTTTTTGTTTGCTCCATTTTTGCTTTCCATACAAACTTCTACCAGGGGTAGACTTCCTTTGCAGGAGGTCGTCTAGGTGGGTACCCCTACAGTGCCAGTTATTCTACCGCCTGAGCAGTGATGTGCAAACATTACTGTGCTCCGGTAGGAGGGCACTGTAGCTAGTGAAATTACTGGGCTAAAGAGTCTTAACATCTTATGACTCATGAGTAAGAAGCGTTGGTGCAGTGCTCCTAGAATTACACATAATTGTGAAATCCTAGGTAACACTGTACTGATTATGGGCAGCGTTATCTCTTAACATCAGGAGAGCGTCTTGCTCGTCTTCTACTTCATCACATAAAAAAAAAAACGAAAGCACGTACAACAAACATAATATCAATATTCATCAAAATCGTCGAGATTTTTTTAAATGTTGTCATGTTTATGTTAAATGTTTGAACCAAAACGCGCTGGAGACGCGCCTTAACTAAGCAGGTATGTTTGAACCTGAACCATGGAATACTAAGAACGTTTCCGCATCACAGCAGATTCAAATCCGTGAAAAGACGGGCAAATGCAACGGTTACGGCTCGCTAGTGAGTATCCGGCTTTACTTGTTTTAAGGGTCTCGTAAATAAAGGAAAAAAACGAAACTCTAATAAGATCACTCGGTTGTCCGCCTGTCAAGACCCATTTATTAGTATCTTCAAGGCACGAGTGAATAGGTACCTTTCTAGGCGTCATACGTGATCCATCGTCGACCGCATTGTCACTTTCCATCAGGTGGGATGTGGTCAAACGTAGGCCTATTTAGTATAAAAAAAAAATTTACTCCAGCAGGGTTATTCACTTTTCCGCCAGGGTTTCCTGACGAATAAGTGAATAGCCCTGCAGCAGGGTGATTCACTTATCCGATACCGAAACCGAACCGAGTGCGCTACCGAAAGGAAAAGGAACCGATCGAAAAGTCAATTCCGTTTTACAAAACCGACTGGAAAGTATCTTCGTAAATCTTCGGGCTCTACCGAGTAAGGAACCACCTACACGTTAGTTGGACAGTAAAATAGAGCATAAATTACAGATCTAACTGTTTACGAAGATAGTTTCATTTTGGTGGTTTATTGTAGTAAAAATATTTACCCATATAATCTGTTGAAAAGTTAATATGCATAAATTTAGCTAGCACACTTCGTAAACATTTCCCATATTATGTGCCTCCAGTGATGAGTGATGTAACTTGAGTTTTAGCCTTTTTGAGATTTTTACATTTAAATAATGAGAAACAAAATAACGATTTTTTCGTCTTATACACGTTCTTCTATGTTCTATAGTTTGGGAGATAATTTTGTGAAAAGTGATACAAGCATGGGCGTACCCAGCTTCTGACCCAGGGGGGGGCAAGGACGAACTCAATTATTTTTTACCAAACTTGAACTTTATGCCTGTATGTATAATGTTAACGTTGAGCAGGTATCTATTTAAAAGGTGCTTTGCTTTTAGCTCACACAGATACATACTTCCTTAAAAAAGCGCGAGCAGCTAGCTGCTCGCGCCAAGAAAATTTTATATTTTTTACAAGAAAAAAGTGCTGTTAACTTCCTCCGAGCGGTAGGAAAATTAAAATATTATTCCCTAAAATATCGCGAGCAGCTTGCTGCGAGCGCCGAGAATTTTTTTTTTAACAACGAAAACAGTGTGGTCAAGTTTCTCCGAGCGGTAAGAAAATTAAAATATTATTTAAAATAGCGCGAGCAGCTTGCTGCGAGCGCCGAGAAAATTTTATGTTTTGTACAACGAAAAAAATGCGGTTATCTTTGTCTGAGCGGTTAGAAATTTAAATATTCTCGCTTATACAGCTTGCTGCAAGCGCCGAGTATTTTTAACATTTTTGACTACGAAAGGTGAGCTTTGTTCGTACCGAGCTGCAAGAAACTTAAACATTCTTAGTACCTACTAAGTGCGTGAGTAGTTTGCTGTGAGCCGAGTAAATTTCAAAATCTTGATTATGAAGAATGTACGAACTACTTAACGGCAAGAAAATACTATATTTCTGACCATGATCGCTACTTATATGAGATATACTATAAATGCTACTACCTATAGCTACCTACGAACTTGCCGCAATTGCCAATTTTGAATAGGTACATGATTACAAAAAGTATGCACTTAATATGCTCCGAGTGGTGAAAAATGAAATAATCTTACTAAAAGCTAAAAAAAATATAATCCTTACTATGAAACGTGTGTGCAAAAAAATATTTTTTTTTATTCTACAGATATAATACGAGAAATTCGATTTCCAGGGGGGGGAAGCTGCCCCCCCCTGCCCCCCCCTGGGTACGCCTATGGATACAAGTGCACTATTTTTGCAATAACAAAGTGGTAATGAATATATTTCAAGTTATATCTCCGATTTCATCTACTCAAATATAATCAGTATTTTGTGGTTGGTGATACAATTGTGATTATAATCATTTTCACATAAAAACACCTTTTTTTTCTTGAATTTCATTATACGTTACTGATATATTACTTTTCACGATTTTTTACAATATTTGCCAGGGAACAATTTAAATTATATCTAAAAATACATAGATTATTTTTTTAAATGTAAGCAAAAAAAGTACTTTGTGTTATAGTGAGCTTTGAAGTCTTAACGCCAATCAATATCAGGCCTAATAAAACCTTAAAACCCTAATGGCTAATGTGTAATGGGGCAATTTTCATCTAAAGTCCAAAATTAGGGACATATTCTTTAAAAAAGTTTAACAGTAAACCTATAAATCGAACATTTATTCAACAAATATTTATAAAGAAATTCATTCGTATTTATTTTCATATTTATGTACCATTAATTTATATTATATGGTATGTATTAAATTAATTTTCAATTGAGTTTTAGTAATAACTCTGCCTACCATCTAATCTCCTTTCTTTTTTATTATATTATTTTAATGTAATGTTACTCGCACACCTCATTAAATGCAGTCTGTGCCTATTAATGTAATGACACTTAGCATGTATTATATAAAAATGTGTGTAATTGTTAGTAAAGGTGTACATTATGTTGGCATGCTTTAATAAATAAATAAATAAACAACTTGCTCAATATTGAGATATCTGCAAACTTGGACAATATTACTAACAACATAATTTAATAGGTAAATGATTTTTTTTAAATAAATGATAATATCAAGATGGTTTTTAGGGTTCCGTAGTCAAATGGCAAAAAACGGAACCCTTATATATTTATCATGTCTGTCTGTCCGTCCGGATGACACAGCCACTTTTTTCCGAAACTATAAGAACTATGCTGTTGAAACTTGGTAAGATTTACCAAATACATCTAGTATTTGGTAAATCGCGTTAAGATTTTCACACTAAAATAGAAAAAAAAAACATTACACTTTTGGGGCTCCCCATACTTAGAAGTGAAAAAAAAATTACTTGTATTAATATTTACATTGTTGATGATTATTGATTGGATAAAATTATCGTTGGTGCGGATACAACTCACTGGTTTTTCATAAATTACTTAAATAATGAAATAATTTTAAGAAAAACTGTAATGCGGAATGATAAAAACTCTTTTAAGTAAAAGTTTAAGTAAAAGCTAATGTAGCACACATAGTTCGTACACGAGATTTTTTTGAATCTTGTTTTTCTCTCCTGGGAAAGGGCGATTTTCGACTTATATCACTCATGACAGGAGCCCCAGTCATTCACTGTCAAGCATCAATCATCTTTGTCAACTCAAATTATAATTTGTCTATGTCAATCATCATTGTTTTCAATCGACGGATTTTTATTTGCTATTTTATCTAAATTTTAAAATTATGAATAAAGTTACTTTTCCTACAATTCCTTCCTGTTCATATAATTATCCGTAATGAGTATTAATTTGATTTAAAATTGTTCGTATTCTCAGAGCACACGAGTAACCACTATTGTGTCGGTATATTACTTGTGAGATACCTAAATTGTTTTTTCATGCGATGGCCAAGTCGTTCTATTAATATAAAACATAAAAGATTTGATCGATTTGGTAATACATGGATCTCACAACTTTTACGGTAGATGAACTGCGAGCTGCGACACTTGGTCTTTTTACAGTTATGGTTTGAAGGCACATTTCTTTCGTTATTGTATAATTGAAAAAGCACGAGAAGATAATGGTTTTATACAAGTTTTACACTTAATTTTCACACTTTACTTTCATGTGTCCGTCTGTCTGTCTGAGCTGAAATTTTGCATGAATAATAATGAAAGCTTGTTTTAAAAAGTTTTTTTAAATTTACTTGCTAATAATTTTAGTTACTTTAATTAGATGTGATGCGTAAGCATTTAGTTCCATATTTGTATTGAAGGTATATTTTACAGCGCTATCGTATTAGGATTAGTTATGTAAAAGTAATGTTTAGTTTGATATATAAAATAAATTTAGTTCTCATTTACTACGTTTTTGCACAGAAGATCCATTGGAAGCTTCTTTGGAGCGGCAAGCTGCTGCTCTCGAAAGAGTGGCAGATGGTGAGCAGAACCTTTCCAAGGCCATCACCGAGGGGTGCAATAATCTATCAACAAATCTAGCAAATGCGCTAGGGAATATATCAAGAACTATTAAAAAGTACGCGACTTATCAAGAAGAGGCTTTAAAATGAAAATTGGTACACACATTGGTACAGCTTACATTTTGATCATTAAGCTGTTTGTAAATGTCTTAAATTAGATTAATATTCATTGTCTCAGTTCAGTGCCTTAAAAAGCACCTCAAATAAGCCAATAAAACCTCAGTATAATTCTTAGCCTTTTATTTTTACTGCAACAAAATGCAAGTAGGTACCTAATTTTTACTGAGTTTTAAAACTACTACTTATACGCACGCAAAGTAACAATACTTAACATGTTTGATGCACTAACCTACATTATGTTATGCCCGGGTCTAAGCTACCTCTATACTCTATACTAAATTTCAACTCAATCGGGTCGGTACTTGAACGGATGACCATCCGTTCAAGTGTGAAAGAGCAACAAAAATACATTATAGGTACATACATTCTTTAAAACTTTAGCGTTTGTAATATTAGTAGAATATTATATCGTATACAACCCTGCAGATAATTTATAATAATCTATTAATTATGGCTACTCGGGCCTGTAATCCTCTTTGTAATAGGGAATTATTTTCTTGGCTTTCCATAGGTTCTGCGATCGAGTCATCACTGCTGGTATCATATTCGCAGTTAGGCCATTTTTTAAGCACATATTGTGTAGGACAATAATATGCACAATACAATATGCCATGCATTGTGTTGCACATGTAATAACAATTCTTCCACATTTTTCTGGTGCATACTCCAGCACGGGACTTTTGTTTAGGCATCTAAAACGGCTCTTTAAAACTCCAAAGCAGTCAACTGAGTTGCAAGCCTGAAAGCAAAGTACTAATTTAATGTAAAATGTAAACTAATAAAACAAAAAAATATATATAATCGTACGTATAGCCCTCATATCGGCTAACGTCTCTTGCGTGCTTGAGCCTCCGGGTCTGAGTAGATCCGACAGTAAGAGGCCGAAAGAGCTGACTCTGGTGCCTTGGAAAAACGGGAAGTGCTTAGTGTGGGACGCTACTTGTCGTACCATCCACTCACCGTCAGCAGCCGCGGAAGACGCCACTTTGAAGAAGAGGCTTATGTACGCCATGGCATTTCGTCCACGTTGCCGTAGAGACCATGGGCAGTTGGGGCAGTGAAGCGCGCGGTTTCGTTAAGGAGATCGGTCTGAGGATCTCAGAAAAGAGCGGTGACTCCCTCTCCGGCTCACTGATCTTTATTTCCATTTTACTGTTAAATTCAGGTATTGAAGTAGATAAAAATCATATTTACGTTTATTTATATTAAACGTAAATATGAAAGCAAGAATGACAGGATTTCGGTATCGAATCAAGTGAATCTATGACACACAAAATGACTCTTCCGAAACGAAAAGGCACCGATCGTAACGTCAAATGCAATTCACAAAACCGATTGGTAAGGATCATCGGCAATCTTCGGGTCCTACCGAGTAAGGCACCACTTACACGGCATTTCGGCAGTAAAATTGTGATATAAAGAGGTAATATTATTTTAATGACATATCAGTGCCATTGATTGTCAGTACGAATAATAAATGTCAGTTTCAGCCAATTTTATTGGAAATTTTAGAATGTACAATTTATTAAAGAAATTTAGATTTTTTAAGAGAAAAAGAGCAGTAGAGTAATAATTGAATTGGAACATCCTAATCTTGCAAGGGGCCGAGGTTTCGGACTCTAACATGACGTGTAAAAGAAAGTTGGACGACTAGTAGAGAAATAAAATACGTCTTGTTAATATTTTGATTCCTTGGAGTGTTGATGTGAGATGCTGCCTGTGTTAAAACATATGTACAAGCGTCCGCTCATTTACCAAAAGCATCAAAGGTGACCGGCACAGCCGCAGAGGACGAGGAAATGATTCTAGCAGAAGACGAGTGTGATACACAACAAATTTCTTCCGTTCCCAATAGGGACCATTTGACTCTTGGAAATGGACGCATTTATTTTATAAAGGCTGTTATCCGTTCAAGCATCAAGATCCGTTGCAGTATTTTTAAAATTTATGTATTCATAGGGACAAACAGACAAGTGACAACACAAACAACTTTGTTTTATACCTACTGTGTATGTGTTATGTTAATGTGCCCCTTTAATAACTCAAGTTTTTTACTTTAAATTATTCAATTAGGTAAACCTACTTATTTATAATGTAGATATCCCTTTAATTTAATTAAAAATAATATAATAATAATTAACACTCTTTATTTGCTGTTGTTATTTATTGTTGTCCTTCATTTGTACTTATAGTACGTACGTACTGTTAACTGTTACAATTATCCTACTAATATTATTATAAATGTGAAAGTTTGTAAAAATGTAAGGTTGTATAGATGTGTGTTTGTTACACTTTCACGCCTAAACGGCTGGAACAATTGAGCTAAAATTTGTTACAGTATAGACCCTGGAATAACACATAGGCTACTGAAAAGCGAGCAAAACCACTGGGCGCAGCTAGTGTGTGCAGCAAAATGCGTATTACATATACATTATATGTAATACGCATTTTGCGGCTAGCCAGACGGCAGATTGTCCGGCTGTCCGTGGGACTTGGGACACGGTTGTAAAATTGCGGCTAGCCGGACGCGTAGGTACTGTGTAGGATATCGCAGCATCCGGCTGTACGACGTCCGCACTACCGTGCGAACAAAGACTGCGGTTTTTTACATTGGTCTGCACTGCGGTCAACTGCAAAGTGCGTATTTAATTTTACACGACATTTAAAAGTTAAATATGCTTTTAACTCATTATAATAGTAATTGAAGTATAGTACGATATTTTTAATTTATCACACATATTAAAACCGCATTAAATAAGCGAGAATAGCATCAAAATATGTATTTTTTAAGTGTAAAACTTTGATTCGAAAGCATTCCGCGGATCAATTTGTGCCGGAAGAAAATATGCCATTGCACCGATTTTTACGTCATAAATCCTCGACTCGGTTTCAAATACGGATAAGTGAATAGCCATCATATCGATAGATACGTCATTTCATTTCGACGTTTTAAATTGGCACGGCGCGAACCGCGAATCGGTTCCTAACCGAATACTTTATATTCGGAAGCGAATAAGCGTCGGAAGAAAGTCTGTCATTGTACTGATTTAATCAACGTCAAAAACCATCGACTCGGTATAAAATTCGCATAAGTGAATAGCCATCGTACCGATTTGCACGTCACTTCATACATTTATAGCGTATCAAATCGGTTCGGTCTCGGTTCGGTCTCGGCTCGGTTCCCTGACGGATACTTGAATAGCTCAAAATCGGGAGCCGTTGTTAAGTTCCTTAACCATCGGTTCGGTTCCCAAATACGGATAAGTGAATAACCCTGCAGAACTTGTAGAGTTATCGAGTTGAATTTTTTTCATAGCGAAAAGAACAAAAAAGTAGCTACTCGTTCAGTCATTTGACGTGTTCAAATCAGACATAGTACGAAAACGGTCAGAAACAAGTGATATTTAAACGTTGGAAGATGTGTTGAGCCGTTGTTGCGGCGGCGGGCGCGGCGCCACCAGCAGCTGCCTCGTGGAGGAGGTGGAGCTGTACGAGTCGCCGGACGAACGCACGCTCGACTGCGATAGCGGCGTTCCTACGTACATACACGTTCATAAGCTTTCACACCACAATAGTCAAGTACCTATCCCAATTTAATTTTAACTCCTCAAATAGGTACTTGAATTGAAGGCTGATGATGATGAAATACTTGCGCTTCAATTGTTTTATAGCGGGGGTGGATTGAATTCGTTTCTAGCATTCTTAAATTAAAGCCTAAATTCGAATTGGGTTGCGGCCCGGTCGAGACGCTCGGGAGTTGATGGGTTAAAAAGTTAAACTCAATTCCAAATAAGAGACGTGCTTTGTGGTGCCTTTCCACTAGAGATGTGCTATGCAGCTATGCTACGAAGACGTGAAAGCTGCGCTACGAAACTATGTGACCGTTTCCACCAATGCTAAGCTATGTGCACCAATGAATATGATTGGGGGATATCAAACACATCCATAGCAACGTAGCATAACACATCTCCGGTCGAAAGGCACCCTTATACAGTGTCTGCCATACAGACAACTGATGCGGTCAGCGGAGACCTACCGTTGGTCGCTCGGCCGCCACCGCTAACTGTACATGTCTGGGTTTTCGGCACAAGTTTTAACCTTAGATACAAATCAATACGTTCATTTTACTATCAACATAAAATTACTCTCGTCGTTATGCTTTCATAGAGGAAAATCTATCTGTACAAACTATAGCAAATAAATGATTTGAAACTCACCAGGTAGAGAAGTGACGTGATGCGGCAACGGCCAGCGCTGCGGCGTGCATTCACCGTTGTTCGTTGGCTCCTGCGTCAACAAGACCCTAACTTTACACATCATCTGGTGTACAGATAGCCTAAAGCCGCGTCTCCTGCTCCTTTTGGTTCAAACATTCAACATGAGCATGACAACATCTAAAAAAAACTCGGCGATTTTGATGAATATTGATATTGTGTTATGTTGTACGTCCTTTCCATCGGATATGGAAAGCAAAAAATATTGTTGGAGCAAACAAAAAGTCAAAATCGTTGAGATTGTTTTTGGATGTTGTCATGCTCATGTTGAATGTTTGTACCAAAACAGGAGCTGGAGACGCGGCTTTGGTTTCCCATTCACCCGAGCGATATAACCATCTATTTATGGGGCATGTGGGATAATAGAAGTGGCGCAAATATAAGCAGTTGCCTATATTTCATTGGCTACTGCACAGCTAAATCGCTAATTTCAGATCATTCAAAAAGATTTACGCGAATTATAAATTATAATGTCCTCATC
Organism: Hemithea aestivaria; assembly: GCA_947507615.1. Taxonomy (NCBI): domain Eukaryota; kingdom Metazoa; phylum Arthropoda; class Insecta; order Lepidoptera; family Geometridae; genus Hemithea; species Hemithea aestivaria. The sequence continues at coordinate 16,785,704 of OX382331.1, forward strand.
TGCCCCATAAGGTTCTTTAGCGGATGTCAATGGGAAACTAAAGTAGTCATACTATCGGACGCGGCTGGTAAGTGAGCCTTGTATTGCGAATGTGCCTCTGCAAATTAATTGTCGTCAATACAGGGTTAATCTATGACGTAACCTCTTTGGAACAGCGTAGGAACATCAAAACTAACAACTTTTCCTCTACGACATTTGGAAATTCGCGTAAAATCAGCTCTTTCACACCGTTGTAATTCAGGCTAGGTGCAAAGTTTAGGAAGTTATGGTTAGGTACGTATAACCCTGTATTGCTGAAGTTTTCTAGCAGATATTTTTATAGTCTTAGCTACGTCCGATATTATGATCGGAGCTCATCGTGCGCTATAGAAGCCAAGTGCTCATTATCAATGTTCTAGTTACCTTTCCCCGTTTATTTTTGTTTAATTTAACATTTAGGTCAAACACAAATGAGTGATTTAAATTAAAATGGCATGAAAGTGCAAAATAAAGACACAACGCGTAACAAATCACAACCAACACAAAGATGACTGACGCCACTATTTGATGATATTATTTGTTGACAGAGAGCCGAGGTTTAGTTTTTTTTTTTTTTTTATGTGATGAAGTAGAAGACGAGCAAGACGCTCTCCTGATGTTAAGAGATAACGGCTGCCCATAATCAGTACAGTGTTACCTAGGATTTCACAATTATGTGAAATTCTAGGAGCACTGCACCAACGCTTCTCACTCAAGAGTCATTAAGATGTTAAGACTCTTTAGCCCAGTAATTTCACTAGCTACAGTGCCCTCCTACCGGAGCACAGTAATGTTTGCACATCACTGCTCAGGCGGTAGAATAACTGGCACTGTTGGGGTACCCACCTAGACGACCTCCTGCAAAGGAAGTCTACCCCCGGTAAAAGTTCCAAAATTATATAATATTGAAAAAAGCCTAAAGGTGTGTAAATAATAGTGTGATTATAATATATCGTAGACACAAACTATTCGATAATCCTACAAAGTTACTAAGCTATAGACAGACCCCATATGATAACCCTATAAGGCGTCTGAATTCAAAATGGGTCAAAAATGCGACGTTCTCTACATCTTTCCGTATCTATTATAAGTATGTATTTACAAAAGAAAATTATTATATCCGTTACCCTAACCACCATAACTCAAGCATTACGTTGCTTAGCTTGGGGTTAGGTGGCGCTGTGGAAATGTCTGATATATATTTACATTTAAGCAGCTATTGATCGAGCGCTTCTTCGATCAAATACTTCCGATATATTAGATCGTTGGAGCGCTTATTAATCTCGCATGTCACTCATCCGTATTTTAATGTTCTAAATAGCCGTCAGTCATTTATGAAATAGTTGGTAAAAGTTGTCCCACAACGGCTTCGTTTAGCTCGGTTCTCTGGCAACAAGGCGGTGGGCGGTGGCAGTCGGTGAGTGAGCGAGACGCACTTACAGCATGCTTGGCGGGCACGGTCAGTATGGTAGTGTGGGTGTCTTCCGGCGTGAAATAGTCCGAGTCCTCGCCCGCGCACTCGCTCTCCAGCGCCTCCGCCTGTCCCTCCGCCGCTGCGTGCACGCACACTTTAGCCCTACGTCTCACTAGGACACACTCTCACTACGCATAGGCGGATTTAGGGAGGGCCACACAACTCTACGAGCCCCCTCGTAGAGTTGCGAATTTTACACATATTTCATGGTTAAGATTATATTTTTTTTTCTAGGCACTTATTATTAAGGATATTTGAATTTTCAAACTATACAGAGCGGGCTAAACACACACTTTTCGTAGTAAAAATTATAATATTTTAGCCCGTCTGCACCTTGCCCCGATTTTAAATTCCTGGATCCGCCCTTGTCACTAGGCCTAAAACCTCAACCGTGTCACACTGAGCATCTCAATGTCTTTTTTCTTCAATTGTTAGCGCGTGTTTTCAAATTCTCATTCAAACAAAAAGTGCTTTGAAATTTTTGAGATTTTGACCTACTGTCTAACTCAAAATGTTCATGTTGATCACTATAAATTCTAACATAAATAAAATATTCTAAGAATATAGAACGGTAAAGATAAGGTTACCTAACTTGGTCGGATAATATTAGGCGATAAAGTTGAGAAATCAATATTTTTTTTTATGTTTTAGAGTTAGCCAACAGACCCTGGTTGCGTCACCGCTGGTATCCTAGTGAAACATAGGCGCAAAAAGGGCAGCAGTTTAGTAAATCCACTGTTCTCTCTAGCCGATTTGAACGGACACTTAGGCTGCGTTTCATATGCATACTTAGTGGAGCGACGAATCGACCAATCACAGAGTTTGAATGTTTTTAAAATTTCCATCCCAGCGCTGTGATTGGTCGATGCCACTTCACTGCTCACAAGAAGAAACTAGAAACGTACCTTTATGAGTTACAACTTGCACGCTACGATTTTCTAAAATGTGTTACGGACTGTTTTAATGACTTACAATAAAATTATTGAAAAATGTTTAGTGGCCCAGAATCGCAAAGTGTCCTGTTCTGTAATTGTAGACCAAGACTCAGTTTGGGTCGCTGCTTCGCACTAATTAATTCATTACCTCTAGCACTAGCTACCTACAACTTATATTTTTCAATTCACTACTAAAATACTTGAAATATAGCTAAACGCAATTCATACCAAACAAAGCATGGTCGAAAGTAATTAATTGAGCTTCAAAAAGATAATAATATACCTATCCGTAGAATAAAGTCCCATCTGATATATCACACAGAAGAGCCATTTAAAGGATGACTTACATACATTTTACCATAACTTTTTGACCCTACAATGAATTTTTAAATATTAATTAAATATTAAATTTTTTATTATATATTTTTATATCACATTTTAAAAGTATTTCCAGTTTGATATAGGTACATATTTAAATACGACATGGGGAGATTTAAAACAACATCTCACCATGCCATTTTCAGGGTTCCGTAGCCAAATAGCAAATAACTAAACCCTTATAGATTGGTCATGTCTGTCTGTCCGTCCGTATGTCACAGTCGTTTTTTTAAATATCAAATTGAAAACACTTAAAACGTGTGCAATAATATTTTGAGGAATTTTCAATCGTTAATTCTATGAATCTATATTGTCAAATAGTGTGAGCGAGAGCACGCTCTCTCTCTCTCTTCACGATCTCGCGTGGTCGATGGCTAACCTATGACGAATTAAAAAGAAAAACCCCACACATAGTGACTTTCCAGATGGGACTTTATTCTACAGACAAGTCAAAACAAGGTAAAGGTTAAAGATAAATAATATAGTAAAGGTAACATACAGTGTCGTTGGTCGAGATCCTCTGTGTCCGTATCGTCGATGTGCGCGAGATGTGGCGCCGACACACGCAACGCTGAGCCAGCCTCTTCGGCTGACTTTACTGTCTGTATAAACAAGGAGTTAAATCATTACTTAAGCCACTTGTTGGCTTGATCCTATTGTGCCGTTCATTTATGAGGGTAGTTTATTTTTTAAATCTTATTAGCTCTAATAACTAATTCAGTTATTTCAAGGTGATAATTGTGTTGCTGCGATTAATTTGCGCGAAATTGCGATTTTTGTGACGACAGTATCTGTGTGACGTCACAGTGCACTCACCCCGTTAGAATGAGTCAACAGAGGCGAGAGTCGCTCGGCGTCGCTGTCCGGCTCCTGCTCCGCTGCGTCCTGCACTTGTTCCGTGACGACAGTATCTGTGTGACGTCACAGTGCACTCACCCCGTTAGAATGAGTCAACAGAGGCGAGAGTCGCTCGGCGTCGCTGTCCGGCTCCTGCTCCGCTGCGTCCTGCACTTGTTCCGTGACGACAGTATCTGTGTGACGTCACAGTGCACTCACCCCGTTAGAATGAGTCAACAGAGGCGAGAGTCGCTCGGCGTCGCTGTCCGGCTCCTGCTCCGCTGCGTCCTGCACTTGTTCCGTGACTACAGTATCTGTGTGACGTCACAGTGCACTCACCCCGTTAGAATGAGTCAACAGAGGCGAGAGTCGCTCGGCGTCGCTGTCCGGCTCCTGCTCCGCTGCGTCCTGCACTTGTTCCGTGACTACAGTATCTGTGTGACGTCACAGTGCACTCACCCCGTTAGAATGAGTCAACAGAGGCGAGAGTCGCTCGGCGTCGCTGTCCGGCTCCTGCTCCGCTGCGTCCTGCACTTGTTCCGTGACTACAGTATCTGTGTGACGTCACAGTGCACTCACCCCGTTAGAATGAGTCAACAGAGGCGAGAGTCGCTCGGCGTCGCTGTCCGGCTCCTGCTCCGCTGCGTCCTGCACTTGTTCCGTGACTACAGTATCTGTGTGACGTCACAGTGCACTCACCCCGTTAGAATGAGTCAACAGAGGCGAGAGTCGCTCGGCGTCGCTGTCCGGCTCCTGCTCCGCTGCGTCCTGCACTTGTTCCGTGACTACAGTATCTGTGTGACGTCACAGTGCACTCACCCCGTTAGAATGAGTCAACAGAGGCGAGAGTCGCTCGGCGTCGCTGTCCGGCTCCTGCTCCGCTGCGTCCTGCACTTGTTCCGTGACTACAGTATCTGTGTGACGTCACAGTGCACTCACCCCGCTAGAATGAGTCAACAGAGGCGAGAGTCGCTCGGCGTCGCTGTCCGGCTCCTGCTCCGCTGCGTCCTGCACTTGTTCCGTGACTACAGTATCTGTGTGACGTCACAGTGCACTCACCCCGTTAGAATGAGTCAACAGAGGCGAGAGTCGCTCGGCGTCGCTGTCCGGCTCCTGCTCCGCTGCGTCCTGCACTTGTTCCGTGACTACAGTATCTGTGTGACGTCACAGTGCACTCACCCCGTTAGAATGAGTCAACAGAGGCGAGAGTCGCTCGGCGTCGCTGTCCGGCTCCTGCTCCGCTGCGTCCTGCACTTGTTCCGTGACTACAGTATCTGTGTGACGTCACAGTGCACTCACCCCGTTAGATTAAATCATTACTTAAGCCCGTTAGATTAAATCATTACTTAAGCCACTTGTTGGCTTGATCCTATTGTGCCGTTCATTTATGAGGGTAGTTTATTTTTTAAATCTTATTAGCTCTAATAACTAATTCAGTTATTTCAAGGTGATAATTGTGTTGCTGCGATTAATTTGCGCGAAATTGCGATTTTTGTGACGACAGTATCTGTGTGACGTCACAGTGCACTCACCCCGTTAGAATGAGTCAACAGAGGCGAGAGTCGCTCGGCGTCGCTGTCCGGCTCCTGCTCCGCTGCGTCCTGCACTTGTTCCGTGACTACAGTATCTGTGTGACGTCACAGTGCACTCACCCCGTTAGAATGAGTCAACAGAGGCGAGAGTCGCTCGGCGTCGCTGTCCGGCTCCTGCTCCGCTGCGTCCTGCACTTGTTCCGTGACTACAGTATCTGTGTGACGTCACAGTGCACTCACCCCGTTAGAATGAGTCAACAGAGGCGAGAGTCGCTCGGCGTCGCTGTCCGGCTCCTGCTCCGCTGCGTCCTGCACTTGTTCCGTGACTACAGTATCTGTGTGACGTCACAGTGCACTCACCCCGTTAGAATGAGTCAACAGAGGCGAGAGTCGCTCGGCGTCGCTGTCCGGCTCCTGCTCCGCTGCGTCCTGCACTTGTTCCGTGACTACAGTATCTGTGTGACGTCACAGTGCACTCACCCCGTTAGAATGAGTCAACAGAGGCGAGAGTCGCTCGGCGTCGCTGTCCGGCTCCTGCTCCGCTGCGTCCTGCACTTGTTCCGTGACTACAGTATCTGTGTGACGTCACAGTGCACTCACCCCGTTAGAATGAGTCAACAGAGGCGAGAGTCGCTCGGCGTCGCTGTCCGGCTCCTGCTCCGCTGCGTCCTGCACTTGTTCCGTGACTACAGTATCTGTGTGACGTCACAGTGCACTCACCCCGTTAGAATGAGTCAACAGAGGCGAGAGTCGCTCGGCGTCGCTGTCCGGCTCCTGCTCCGCTGCGTCCTGCACTTGTTCCGTGACTACAGTATCTGTGTGACGTCACAGTGCACTCACCCCGTTAGAATGAGTCAACAGAGGCGAGAGTCGCTCGGCGTCGCTGTCCGGCTCCTGCTCCGCTGCGTCCTGCACTTGTTCCGTGACGACGGTCTCAGCACCTTCTTCCTCGGAACAGGAAGCATCGAACACAGATCCTGTGTCCGGCTTGAAGTCCAGCGAGTGAATACTCAGCGTAGACTGCGGACAAAGGAAATGGATTTAATGACAAGGCTCACTTATAGGTGCGTCACTGACTTTGATTTTTGTGGTCGGGGTACCCACAAAAAATAATGACATTGCAGCGTGCGGGGGAGCGGTTGACTAGTTTTGATCAATTCTTTCAAAGCAGAAACACTATGCTTCAAAGACATTTACAACGAAATAGACTAGATACAACGGATAGTTTTGCTCACAGTGCGCCCCTAAGTGCTACTTTTGGGTGTAAGTTTTCCGGTCAACTCGGGTCAACGCGGTCCGTCAAATGTATGGAAAAGTCAAGATTGACAGCCAATTCACCAATGAACAACAAGAAAAGAAAAAAAATGAAAAATTGCCACGCTTGAGAAATATTATTTTATATACTAAAAACGAAAAGAGGCCCATCCATACTATTCCTCCATCATTGGTTTTACTTGGCTCATTCAATGACATTTGACGTTTGTTATGCAGCGTCATTGCGTATATCTTGGCTCTGATAATGGGCACGCTTTTGGTCGAGTCCTGTATGTAAAAGGACCCCCTGTATGTAGGATTGTAGACTGTATGTAATACCTTAGCGACGTCCGCAGTGAGCAACTTGTCTCACATGATTCAGATACTTTATTCACTTTCCACATAATTTTGCTTAAAAAGGATCTAACATATTACAATACATTTAACTAGGTCATTTGTGGACCTTGTCGGGTGTTGTGAAAGTTTAGAAGAGTCCCTCTCTTCTAAACGATAATATAATAAGTGATGTACATTAATAATTTTACAAAATACTGAAAATGTCACATTGCGACACCTTGTACATTTTGATGAAAGTAGTGTTGTTACCTTAGTGACGTCCCCGTTGAGCAGCTTGTGTAAGAGTGGACTGTCGGCGGCCGCCTTCTCCTCCGCACGCTTAGCTTGCTCCTCCCGCGCCAACAACACTGACATGCGGAACTGAAACAATAACGATCGTTTAACACTGTACAACTAGTGACCGTATTGAAATCGCGTCCAAATTTCAACTCAAACCGTTGTGCGGTTAAGGCTGTGCGTTGATAGATCAGGACTCACTTCAGGCGCGGGCCGGTCCCTGCCAGCCTTAAGATCGTCCCGGGAGCCGCCGCGCGCCTTCCGAGAGCCGGCCGAGCCCAGGCTGGTGGACGACGACCGCTCCAAGTTGCAACGGTTCAGAATTTCTGCTGCCTGAAAACAAAAAATGTAGAATGTCGTAAGAGCTTAAAATGTCCCCGGAATCTACAGTTTAACGAGCCGATATTTGAACCTGTGGCATCCATTACCTGCATGTTCGACTGGACCACAGACGCTTCTTCTTTAGATGCTATCATGAGAAACAGATAATTAAGTCAAGATGTCCTTCTTGTGTGATCGAGCTATATAACATCTGAGCTATAAGACCGTCTTTTGGTACGCCATTAGTGTTTATTTTTTTATTTGTGAGTTTTTTTGTTCTATGGCTAAAACCTACTAATCAGGTTATTGCTACTTCAAAGAAGAGTCCTAAACCCTGTAAACAAATATATTATGTTTTTTTGTGTGTGGTATCAATAAACACTCACTCGCCCACTCACTCGTTTCACTTATGTCGTGATTTTGTGTTATAGTTTTAAGTTTTCTGTATATGTGTAGTGTTTCAATAAAGAGTTTTCTATTCTAACGAGTTATAATCTCACCTGTGAAGCAGTATCGGTGTCAGGGCTGGCGATGGCGGGATGGTGTCGCGGCGGCGCGGCGGCCACGTGCGGCCCGTTCAACGCCTCGATGAGCGACACCGGCTCGTACCCCGCCGGTATGTTCTCCATGCTGCCCTGCAACCGTCACCCACATCTACACCCGCTGCTACGTTCCATCTGAAGCTACGGATACACTAGGAGGCAAATGGAGCAACATGTTGCGGAACATGTTGACGACACGTTTTTTTTTACAAAGAAGTTTTAGCAAGACGTTCTTCTCGTGGTAAGAGTTAGATACAGTGTTACCCAGGATTTCACAATGATGTAAAATTATAAGTGCAGCAACGCTTCTATTCAAGAGCCCGCTCTCGAGGCGGGAGCAAGCAACTCGCCCCGCGTCACCCACCTACAAAGTTGAAGACCATGTTGTGTGGTGGTAAAGTTGCAGCGACACGTATTTTTAATGTTGCGCAACATGTTGCGGGACATATTGTTCCCTAGTGTATCCATAGCTGCGCTAGACAATGTGGACACGAAACAAGTTTGCGATGTTGCATTGACAAAGTTACTCAACTAAAGTTCCATGCTGCTGATATTATTATCTTTTTTAACTGACGAAAAAAAAAACGGAGGAGGTTAAATGTCAACACGACGCGGAAATTTTTTCGAATAATTTTTAACAGCGTAGTACATTTTGATAATGCTTTTTTTATTTAAAAGTATTATACTGTTTTTTTTATAGATACTATAGGTATAAAATTGTATGTTTCAGACATGGATGCAAATCGATCTATCTGTATAACAAACTTACATCTGATAAATTCCTACCGGAGAAAATTACACAGAAGAGCGATTTGAAGTTTGACTTGCTTATATTTTGCCCTCATTTTTAGGGTTCCGTACCTCAAAAGGAAAAAACGGAACCCTTATAGGATCACTTTGTTGTCCGCCCGTCTGTCTGTCTGTCTGTCTGTCTGTCAAGACCCTTTTTCTCAGGAACGCGTGGAGGTAACAAGCTGAAATTTCAAACTTCTAGGCCAACGCAATCAAAAGATACAAAAAAAAAAAAAAAAAAAAAAAAAGATACAGTCGAATATGTCGTAAATTTCAGCAAATTCTCGACATTACCAAATAAATCAAAACCTACGGGGCACTTCCCGTGAACTCAGAATATTGAAATTTGGCACGAAGTAACTCCTTAGAGCACAGATAAAGGAAAAATTGCGAAAATTATAAATTTTTATTTGCATCATATGAAAAAAATATTTTGAATAATTTTATACCTACTACCCTTTTTCTCATGAACGCGTAAACGTAATAAATTGAAATTCATTTCAAATACTAAGGTCTATTATATCTTCAAACTGTAATAAAATCAAACCTCTATGTCAACGCATTTAAAAGAAACAGCAATTTTAGTCGCAATTTTAAACCCGCAACTACTCTCAAAAAATCAAAACCTACAGGGTACTTCCCGTGATCTTAGAATCTTGAAATTTGGCACGAAGCAACTCCTTAGAGCACAGATAAAGGAAAAATTGCGAAAATTGTACATTTTTAGTTACATCATAAAAAAAATTTTTTTTAATAATTTCATACATACTACCTTATTTCTCATGAACGCGTGCAGGTATTAAACTGAAATTAATATGAAATACTAAGGTCTATTATACCTTTAAACTGTAATAAAATCAAACCTCTATCTCAACGCATTCAAAAGAAACAGCAATTTTAGCCGTATTTTTTAACTCGCGACTACTCTCAAGGAAATCAAAACCTACAGGGTACTTGCCGTTAACTCAGAATCTTGAAATTTGGTACACAGCAACGTCTTAAATCACAGGCACAGGAAAAATTGCGAAAACTGTACATTTTTAGTTACATCATATAAAAAAATATTTTTAATAATTTTGTATTTACTATCCCTTTCCTCAAGAACGCGTACAGGTATTAAATTGAAATTCATACGAAATACTAAGCTTTATAATAACTTTAAGTTGTAAAAAATCAAACATCTATGTCAACGCAATCAAAAGAAACAGCAATTTTAGCCGCATATTTTCAAACTCGCAAGTACTCGCAAGGGAATCAAAACCCACATTATATATTATTATACCCACTTTTCCTTAGGGTTCCGTAGAAACCCGTAGGTTTGTACGGAACCCTCGGTGCTCGAGTCGTACTCGTACTTGACCGGTTTTTTTTGTAAGACCTTGAGTAAGACATATATTGTGTACTAGCTGACCCGCGCGCACTTCGTTGCGCGTGAGAGTCAATTAATAAAGCGAATTTGGTGCTGCTATGTTCACTATGATAGTATTTCCATCCCCGTGACTTTGTAAGCGTAAAATAAGGCATGGCTATATATTATTTGCTCCCGCTGTGGGTAGCGAAGAATATCGGGTTGGGTATTTCTATGCAGTTTTGTTCGCTACCGTAGAAACCAATCCTATGTCCTTTCCCAGAGGTCAAATTATCTCAGTTGAGCGGTAGTTTATCGCCTTCATAAATTTTCACGCCTCTTTTCAGGAATTAAAACTATTTGTGGTCCTTTCCCGGTAACTCTTTAACTTATCTCTACTGTAATGTACCTCAGCTAAATTATTATTCGTTACTAATTTCTCACACCATCCTTCCCGCGACTCAAATCAATTCCATGGTTCCTGAATTCCCATTAAATCTCTGATCCTCCTTCCCCCTCCTTTAATACTTAGTCTCCTTAAAGTTAATTTCTGACATAAAAAAACTATTCATTAACAGAACTTAACAAAATATCAGCTCATTTTCGGTTCAGCGGTTACTAATTTCCATGCAAACGTTTTTGTGAAAAAATTCCTGTTCTGGTGAGAATTTCACAAAATCCCTTCTTATCGGTCGCCTACGTTACATAAAGAATACGTTGTCCAAATTTTAGCTAAAACGAAGAAGCGGTTACCTTTCCTACACAAACTGGATCCCTCTTTCCTCCCCTCAAAGGTTGATTTCTGGGATAAAAAGTATCCCATATCTTTTTTTAAGACTTAATCTACCTTTGTATCAAATTTAAGCGCAATAGGGTCAGCGGTTCTAAATTTCCCATTAATTTCTGTCAAAATAAATATTTAATGTTCCTAAACACAACTCAAACCATGATTTTACAAAATTTCGATTCAATCGGTTTAGTTGTTACGGATTTGCATACAATTGTTTTTTGTAAATAAATCCCGTTCCAGTGGGAATTTAGCAAAAGCCCTTCTCGTGAGTCGCCAAAACCACCTAAAAACACGCTATCCAAATTTCAGCTCAAATAAAGAAGCGGTTAACGATTTCTTACGCAAACTTGCACCCCCCCCCCCCCCTTTCCTCCTCTTTAATGTAGATTTCTGGGATAAAAAGTATCCCATTTTTTAGGACTCAATCAACCTCTGCACTAAATTAATTTAAGCTGAATAGGGTCAGCGCAGCGGTTCTAAATTTCCCATACAAACTTTGACCCCCCCTTATAAGTTAATTTCTGATATAAAAACTATTAAAAATTTCCTTAACAAAACTCAAACCATCATTTTACAAAATTTCAGCTTAATTGGTTTAGCGGTTACGGATTTGCACACAAAAGTTTTTTGGGAATAATTCCCGTTCCTGTAAGAATTTCACAAAATCCCTTTTTATCGGTCGTCTTAGTTTATGTAACTAAGAACACGCTGTCCAAATTTCAGCAAAAACAAAGAAGCGGCTAACGATTTTTTACACAAACTTGCACCCCCCTTTTTTCCCTTAAAAGTTGATTTCTGGGAAAAAAGTATTGCATATCATTTTTTAGGATTAGATCTACCGCTGTACCAAATTTAAGCTCAATAGGGTCAGCGGTTCTAAATTTCCCATACAAACTTTGACCCCCCTTTACCCCCCTTAAAAGTTAATTTCTGACATAAAAACTATTCAATGTTCCTAAACACACTTCAGACAATCGTTTTACAAAATATCAGCTCAATCAGTTCAGCGGTTACAGATTTGGATACAAACGTTTTTTAGAATTAATTCCCGTTCCCGTGGAAATTTTGCAAAATCCCTTTTTATCGGTCATCTACGTTACATAAAAAATACGCTGTTCAAATTTGAGCTTTAAAAGATGGCCGGTCACTGATTTTCTACTCAAACTTCTACCCCCCCCCCCCCCCCTCTTCCCCCTTCAAGGTTGATTTCTGGGATAAAAAGTATCCCATATCATTTTTTAGGACTCAATCTCCCACTGTACCAAATTTCAGCTCAATGGGGTCAGCGGTTTTAAATTTTCCATACAAATTTCGACCCCCCTTTACCCCCCCTTAAAAGTTAATTTTCGTCAAAAAAAAATTAATGTTCCTAAACACGATCTAAACAAACGTTTTACAAAATTTCAGCTCAATCGGTTCAGCGGTTACGGATTTGCATACAAACATTTTTCGGGAATAATTCCCGTTCCCGGAGGAATTTTGCAAAAATCCCTTTTTATAGGTCGCCTTCGTTACCTAAAGAACACGCTGGTTTAAATTTCAGCTTAAACAAAGAAGCGGTTACCGATTTCCTATTCTAACTTTGACCTCCTTTATCCCGCCTTAGAGGTTGATTTTTGGAATAAAAAGTATACCATACAATTTTTTAGGACTTAATCTACCTCTGTACCAAATTTCAGCTCAATAGGGTCAGCGGTTTTGAATTTTCCATACAAATTTCGACCCCCCTTTACCCCCCTTAAAAGTAAATTTCTGACAAAAAAACTATTTGATGTTTCTAATCACAATCCCAACTATCGTTTTACAAAATTTCGGCTTAATCGGTTCAGCGGTTACGGATTTGCATACATTCGTTTTTCGGGAATAATTCCTGTTCCTGAGGGAATTTTAAAAAATCGCTTCTTATTGCACGATGAAATCTTCTTACGAATACGCTGTCCAAATTTCAGCTCAATCCGTCCAGCCGTTTGGGCTGTGCGTTGATAGAACAAAAGTGTACGAACGATTTTATATAATAGATAAGTAAATCTTTAGATAGATATAACTCTTTTATTTAAAAACCGATTTAAATAAAACCAATACTATTTACAAATTAGAGAAATTTGCAACGTTTTAGCGAAAACTGCATACAATTCGGTTGTGCCGTTTTATCACACATAAGTAATAACCTTTTTACAAATTAAGCCTAATAAAACTACTCTGGTAAATTTTCGTTTATGGCCACATCGATAGATGGCGTATTTTTAGTTTGTCGCACTTTTTGCTTTTTGATTTTTTTGAATTGAATTTACTTTATATTCTATTACTTTTACTTCGAAATTTTGATGTAAATTAGGGGCGATGTGTCCGATATAAATGATTATTATTTATTTTATTATTTTATTTTACGTTTCCCTAGGAAAAATTGACAAAATGTTTTACGATCTAGATCGCGCAAGCGACTTTTTCGCGTCGTTTTGTTCATATGCGTATTTTCACAGTTCACCTTAGTAAAGGATCACAATGAATGGGGAGAAATTTCCATTCTTATTATATGTATGGATTCCAGGGTCAAATAATTCAGGGTAAAATATGTGCTAAGTCAAACTGCAAATCACCCCAGTAGAGCTAAGATTTTTCTGATGTTAGTTAACTTTGTTTTACAGATGTCGAAATATTAAAATTCACAGGAATAATCCTTCCAGCCTTTTTTATCATTCTGTAGTCAATTGTTGCTTATGTAAGAAAGAAAACATGTTGTACAAACAATAAAGAATCAAAATGAGGAGATAGTTCTGAGGATCATACTATTTTTATTATAGTGTTGCTGGTAGCTAGGGCAGGCAGTTTTGGTAAAACAATATTTTCTTTGAAGGTAAAAATAACAAATAAAACACACATATAACATAGAAATGATATCACAGACTGACAACAAATGTGCTAAATGAAAAATAAAGGACAACACCAACAAAAGGGTCTACTTTCCGTCAGAAAACAAAAACATAATAAAACATGAATGAGAGAGCAAGCCCGCTTTATTCAAGGATCATGTACGATCGACTATCGCAGCAATCTGAGACTGGATTGGCCATTTAGGATGATAGTCTTTGATAATGACCAGATTTTACACGAAACAAAGTGAAATAACCAACAAGTATTTCGTTCTAACTTTACGTATAAAACATGGAAGTACCGACCAAGGTTTGGTCAACATGTCATCAAATTTGTTTAGATTGTGAATATCTTTTTAGAATTTATATCAAATTCACACTTTCTTAAATGGCTTAAATAAATAATAAATGAGAAGTTTCTCTGTTATATTTATGTTGCATGTTCTTTTAAAACTTCATTTCTCGTTTAAATATCAAAATGTGGTTCGATCCCATTTAAATCGTGTTATTGTTCGCAAAGATAATGCTTAGTTGGCAATAAGTGCCATGTAATGTACCATGCAAATGTTTTGTGCCTCATAGAGTGAGATAGTCAATCGGAATGCCAATTTAGAGAAGGAACATCGAGTGCCAATTGATTGAGGGGGTCGGTTCGGGCTTGCTTGCGTACCTGACGGAAAGTGAAGACGTGGACTATCCAGCAGTCCCCACTGGGCCTGCGGACCGGACTATTGCCCGAGCCCTCTAGGAGGATGAGGGGCGGAGCCCTGCGGCCCCCTGGGGCGCTCACCTACGGCCAACATCACTCGTCAAACATCAAACACACTCATTAGCTCGTGGGACTCTTCACTTAGTCACTAATCTTAGCAAAGCATAGTAAATGGAATTTCAAAGGGTATCAAAAAGTCCAAAAAGGGGAGTGGATGAAAGGATATGCAAAAATCTCAAGCTATTACGGAACGAACTCAATTTAAAGGATCGTTTCTCTGAAACACGAATAGCTTAATGCATTATTAAATTCGCTTTATGCACGGGCAATCGGTTTTTGTTCGAGGACACGATCACAACACATCAGATCCTATGATAATTTCACCAATTTTAAAAATACTACATTACACAGTCGGCTCGTTGTATGTAACATATTCATATGACCAGATTATAGCTCCGTCAAAACTAAATCTTATCGTACTCCACAAATAGTAACTGTGGTGTCATCCGCACCACACCTGCACACCTCAATTGACTGGAAAAGAGGAACTCATGTCCTGGGAACAGAAACCGATCCCCCAGAGCAGTAGTTGACTGACCTCGGGCGAGGTGCGATCCGTGGGCGGGGGCGTGGGCACCGGGGCTCCGACGGGTGCGGCGCGACGTTGTAGGGCTCTGATCTGGAGGAGGGCTCGGAAGGGCGCGCGGCAGATGGGGCAGTTGTTGGCCTGGTAGCGCAGCGAGTCGGCGCAGGAGTTGCACAGGCACAGGTGCCGACACGGCAGGATCAGCGTGTCGCGCACGTCGCACATGCATATCACGCATTCTGACCCCCCGTCCTCGGTCTCCTCGTCGGTCGTAGGCTGGTAGGGCAATTAAACGTGTTTGCTATGTGTGGCTTACGGCTTAACGTATCAGGCTATTGTGATCGAAATTATAGATACTTAAAACTAGAGGTGAAGCCAAATCTAATCGGTAAATTAGCCCGCTTAGCAGACTGCAGAGGATAAGAGAGGGGTTTAGACCCTGGCCGCGGATGAGTGCTTCGGCGTACCCGCTTCCCCGACATTATGGCGTCCCGCAGTAATACGCCCAGGTTTTTTATTGGGTATCCCCGCCGCGCCCATCTTCGGCGGGGGAGTCCCACATATGTGATAATGTGTAACGCATTTTTTCTGGGTCAAAAAAGGGGTTTACCCCCTACTTGATCAACAATACATCGGCAATGCCCGGCGCCGCATCAGCAGCACAAGTGCACAACGATTGGTTCCCACTACAGGGCATAGGCCTCCTCATCTTACCCAAAAGACTAAGGCTATGGATTTCCCAAAGACGTATGAGTTGAAATCATCCCGCCATCTTCTTATTGGTCTACCACGTGGCCGTTTGGTAGTGAGGATCATTCTGTTGTTATTTTGGCCCAATGTTCCTCTGGCATGTCTTTCCCAGTTTGCATGTACTGAAGTAAAATATTGTTAGCCGTTAGCTTCTTATTAATGTAATATAGTGAAAATACCTTGGTGTCCAAGTTCTTGTTCTCAATACCGTATATCTCTTGCAGCAGGTAGCACAGTCCGTCCACAAACAGTTTCTGTTTGAGTGCCTTCAACACGTATGTGCCGTCTGAATGTCTCTCTACCACCGCTATTGTTGTGTGAGATTGTCTTATTTCTGGGAACAAATATTAGCTTACTTTATTACTAAAAGTTCTAACAATAGCCTGCATACACTTAATATGAACTAACGCACACTAGAGACAGATAATACGCCCCATACTTTAGTGTGTTTGTTGATATTGTGAGGGACGATATGCGAGCCAATGAACTCAACATGGAAGATGCAGAAGACCAGGCTAAGTGGAGAAAAGTAGGAACGCGGACCCTGGCTATTAGCCGGGATAAACGCTAAGAAGAAGAAGACTATAGTGTGTTGATGCAGGCAGATTATGTTCAGCATTTCGTTGCAGTGCAACCCGCTCACACATTGACTGTGGTAATCAGTTATGTTTTTGTTCATAACGAGGTCCAGGGATTTGCACGCGCGATGTATCGCCGGACAAGCGAATAGACTATAATTCCGTAGACGTGTGTTGCTGTGTACTCCTGTTACCGAGTCAGTCCGGGAAGTCTCATATGGTGCGTAATTTCAGAAACAAAAATTTACTAGCCTAGTTTTAGACCCACCATAAAATCTAATCAATGAAGTAACAATAAAAACCAATATTTACCTTCCTGTCCCTCGTCAACTACACAGTAAATGGCAATAGGCATGATCTCCCTGTCAGAATTGTACATGAGATCTTCCTCGGGATACTTGGAGGGGTCAAACACGTGAGATATCTGGCAGAACTGCTGGTTAGCACCTCTCTTGTAATGATATGTTTGGGAGTTCATTGCTGGGTCACGGGGGTAGTACCTAAAATAACTGCGAGTTTTAGGGCAGCCATAAACACTTGGAATTATGTTCTATTCAACTTTTGATTCAGAAATTTGAGGTTTAAAAAATTCGGAATTTCAATTCTTAATATTATGTACCTATTTGAAAACATTAAATACGAGTATATATAGATCTGCCACGCATACAAACAGTAGTTTCCCGTACATTAGTAACTTGTGTCGCGACGTGAGCTTCTGATGTAGGTCATTGTAATTGTTAAAATCCACTGTCGAGCCTAGATTCGACTTTTATATCTGTGACTTTAATTACTTTTTTCAAAATTAGATTATTTCATAAATATACTTACACAACACCAGTAGGGGTAACTTCTTCAGTGCAGAAGTAAAATACAGTAATAGCACATCTACTATCACAGTCGAAAGTAAACTCAATATTATAATACGTCCCTTTCCCGTTCTCCACTGTTTTTAATGCACCATCACCTATTTTGTTTGCATCTGCCAGCTTGCCAACTGGTTCTGGACATCGGACAAAACGTAGAGACTCTTTTCTTATGTTAACTAAACTTTTTAATGTCTTTGTTGGCTCGTTTGATTGTGGTGGTGGGTACGGGAACTGAAAATTATATCTTTCACATTAGTCTTTCCAGACTCAAGGATCTGGGCAACTCGCTTGCTAAATTTCAGTTCAATTGTTACAGCAATTTGGGGGTGAAGAGGTAACAAAAGCACATCCATAATTTCACATTTATAATATTACTAGCTGCGCCCAGCAATTTTATGCCCACTGTTCTGTAGCCTAAGTGTTATTCCAGGGTCTAAGCTAAATAAATAAATATTTCGGGACATTTTACACAGCGCCACCTAACCCCAAGCTAAGCAACTTAATGCTTGTGTTATGGTAGTTAGGATAAGCTATCTCTATATCAATTTTTAGCTCAATTGGTCCACCCGTTTAGACATGAAAAAGTAAGAAACATAACATCCAGACATCTATACATTGTTACAAACTTTCATGTTTATAATATTAGTAAGATAAGAAAGATATAACATATGAGGCTCAGTCAATAATTATAGAGATAACTCTATAATTATTGGTGGTTTTTTTTTTGAGATCCAAAGCAAATAACTAAAACAAATGTCTTCATAATAATTGCTAACATACATACCAAATTATAGCCCAATCAGTTAAGTACTTAGTGTCAAACCAACATTTAGTAAAATAAACAGTAAAGTCAAAAATGGAATAAATAATTTTAAAAGTGTCTCACAGGTGTAGGTCGGCTCCCGAGGAAGTTGAGATCAGCATTTTCTCCGAAGAGGTAGGCTTCAGGTTGGGGAGTGTCAAACCTTTCCCCACCCATTATGAAATGGCTTCCAAAGTAATTACCTGCTGATTACAAACTTATATGTCTAAATGTTATTTGCTGAAAAACATACTAAACATGTAAACTGTATTATTTATCGGAGTTTACAAAATTTCAACTTTATTCTTCAATTATAAGATAGCATATAATTTATGGACGCTTATTTAGCACTTTTACAAAGTAATCATACATTTTCCTTAACCGCTGTCACTCAAACAATGTATAATCTTTAACAATCTGTCTTGAAGTTGTTAAACCATTAGAAGCTGGATATTTTTCCACTTCATTGTTATTTCTATAGAATCCAAATTTATTGTTAAACGATGAGAAGAGATTGCTAGAATGCTTCTGCTAGAATGAGCATACTTCTCAGTTTTCGTAGTCAGTTTATTTTCATTAAGATGAAAGATCAAGGAAGTACTTGCCTGAACGAGGTGGATATTTGTATGCATGATTGGAAACTACGTCAGCTTCTTCCACACCAGCGTTTTGGCGACTAGTAAGGGCACCCATATTGTTCCTAGTTATGTAAATAATTCCACTTTCCACCGATTATTCAAAACATTAAAATCTGGCAAAGAAGAATGATCAATAATTTTAATAACAATAAAAATAGAAATGAGGTAAGTAAACCTCAAATGTCAAATAAATATCGATATTTTGAGATGTTAATGTAATGAGTAATGGATATTATTTAGTGGGGGACTTTAGTGCAAAACCTGTTTTTTTCATGCAGAAGCATGAAACTTTGCACATTGATTCCTTATGTCAAAATAAGCTAATTTCGATCGGTAGCCCTCGGTAGCACCCCCTCTGGCAGCGAGGAGGGGGGGTGCAAAGGGCGCTCCACCCGGCTTCACTTTAAAAATTCCCGGAGACCACGTATAGCTGATAAGTCAAGTTTGGTATCAATTTCGGATAAATTGAGGATGTAGATTTCATTTCTGGCATAAAAAAAATACATTTGTGATGATTTGTTTAATAAAAAACTTAAAAACAAGAATTACATAACTTTGTTTTTGTTGTTCAAGTTGGTGTAAATTAAAAAATACTAGTTCTTTTAATTAAATAGAAATGAGGTAAGTAAACCTCAAATGTCAAATAAATATCGATATTTTGAGATGTAAATGTAATGGATATTATTATCGCAGTAAGCAGTAAGATAGAAACTGTTTCATAATAATTAATTATCCCTAGTAACAACAAGGGATATGATTATGAACCGGTTACTTTAATAATATGGTTACAGCTAAAGTCCGAAGTGTAACTACAACCGGAATAGGTATTCCTAAATGATGAATTGTGAACCATGTAATACGAACAAGTAATTATCTGGCATTGTGATTACTGTTCAAACCTAACCTAACCTACTGATGTCGGACTACCCTAAACTTTGTCCAATAAAATCAAGTTTTCCTAACCTTACCCTCAATGGGTTAATAATTTTGCAAGCAAGGTGCTTTTTCGGCCATCCAGCCAAAACCAAGTACAGTATCCCCTCCCCAAGTATTCATTGTAACCGTTTCATTATGGTCATACTAGATGATGTTCAATGAACCCAAGGAGGGCTTTTGATTGTGTGGATCATAGCACACTGCTGAGGAAGTTGGAGGTATACGGAATTCAGGGAAATGCCTTGAACTTGGTGGAATCTTACTTGTCAGACAGACGGCAGAAAGTGGATATTGGCGGTGTCATTTCATAAAGCCATCCTGTTAGAATGGGAGTGCCACAGGGGTCAATCCTTGGTCCATTCTTGTTTCTGGCATATATAAATGATCTCCCTTACATGGTTAAAGACCTAGCAGACATCGTTTTATTTGCCGATGATACCTCGCTAATATTTAAAGTGGATAGGAAAGATAGTGAGCTTATACATGTAAATAACGCGTTAATAGTAATATCTAAATGGTTTGCAGCTAACAATCTGTTATTGAATGCGAAAAAGACTAAATGTCTGAAATTTTCATTACCTAACGTTAGGTACATAGAATCTAATATAGTTCTTGACGGTGAAATACTAAAGCTTGACAATGCAACTTTGTTCCTTGGCATGAATATAGATTCTAAGCTACAATGGGGTAATCATATTAATGTATTGTCAGGGAAATTGAGCTCTGCAGCATATGCGGTGTATAAAATCAGGCAACTATCAGATGTAGCTACAGCGAGATTAGTTTACTTTGCATATTTCCATAGTTTAATGTCATACAGTATTTTACTGTGGGGGTCAGCAGCAGATATTGAGACTATTTTCATACTGCAAAAGCGTGCAATTCGTGCCATCTATGAGATGCGCCCAAGAGACTCTTTAAAGGAGCTCTTTAAAGAGATAAATATACTGACCCTACCATCTTTGTACATTTACGAAAATATTATGTATGTCAGAAAAAAATTAGATAAATTCAAGTTAAATAGTGACACTCATAGCTTTAATACTAGAAATAAGAATAAGTTAGCTGTACCTCGATTCAGATTGTCCAAAACGAGCCATAAATCATTTTTAGGGAATTGTGTACGTTTTTATAATAAAATCCCTGATGAAATAACGGGGCTCACAGAAGGTAAATTCAAAAGCCGTGTTAAAGACATATTACAAAAGAAAGCCTATTATAAAATTAGCCAATACATAGAAGACAAAGATGCCTGGAAACCTCTGCAACCACCTGTAAATAAATTATGTAACCAAGATAATAATTGTAAACACATATTTAAAAAAAGCAATCCCTATGAGTTTCTTGCTCATTCTTCTCATAGAGGTGCCTTGCGAATGAGCGGTAGAATATTAAAATAAAATGTAAAATTGACTTGCAAAAGTGCTCCATTGTAGCCTATTTGAATAAATGAATTTTGAGTTTGAGTTTGAGTTTGAGGGATTTATCCCACTTTCTAGAGTTTAATTCTGCTACAATCTACGCCCACAGGCCACATAGTCGCTTAATAATATAATGCGAAATCAAAGGATTAGTAAAATAAGACCAAATTGTACTACATTCTTGCAAATAAAGCATTTCATTTCAATGATTTTTAAAAATCGTCTCTGTTCATCGCCTACTGCTGTCAAAACATAACAAAATTTTGAAAAAACCCCACCACTTCTGTACAAATTCAAACCTAGTTTTTTTTATCAGTCATCTTTGGTAACCCCAAAGTGCGGTTGCAAAATAAATATATTATGTTTTTTAGGCTGTAAAATGTGTGTCGTTTTGCTACGCTATCATGTTTTGTTCTTACAGAATCTAAAAGCTGAATTTCGAATTTACAATTATAATTATTAAATGTACAACAAATTTAAATCTAAAGTGAAAATTTATTACGCAAATCTATATTATGACGAAATTTTTAGACTGGTTTTCGATATTTCATAGGCGCATGAGGTTTCATCCCTATTTCATAAAATAATGACAGCTAAGAAAAAATGTTGCCATATTACAAAAATAATGAACAATTTTTTGGACTTGGCAATATTTACTGTAGTTGTCACTTCTTTTTCTGTCATTGTCAAATTTCTGCAAATTTTAGTTGTCACTGTCAACGTCGTTTGTCAAATTCTTTTCGAGGTGGTGGTGTCACTTTGTGAAGGTGCTTATCGAAAATTTTCTGGAATAAAATCTAAATAAATCTAGAAAAGTGGTATTTATTAAGCTGTGAAATTATAACGCAGACGTCTTGGCATATTACTAAGCTGAAATTTTGGTTTATTTCAGGTCACAATGGGGCGCCGACCAGCGAGATGGTAAATATTCGGCAACCTGTACATGTACGTTTTGAGGATGTTTAATGGCATATTGTGACGAATTATTGTGTTTTCAGCTATCGGTACTGTAAAAACAAACCGTACCCGAAGTCACGGTTCTGTCGTGGTGTGCCAGACCCTAAGATTCGTATCTTCGACTTGGGTAAGAAGAGGGCGACTGTAGATGACTTCCCGCTATGCGTGCACTTGGTGTCTGATGAGTACGAGCAGCTGAGCTCGGAGGCGCTGGAAGCCGGCCGTATCTGCTGCAACAAGTACCTCGTGAAGAACTGCGGCAAGGATCAGTTCCACATCCGCATGAGGCTGCATCCATTCCATGTCATCCGCATCAATAAAATGTTATCGTGTGCTGGAGCTGATAGGTAAGTTTCGCATTTTATTAATTTATATAATTTAAGAAAGTACACAATCCATGTTCAAGATGTTTTGTATTTGGCAAATGGTAACATGTGTTAAAAAGGTTAACTTACATGTTTTTTACTTTACTTCTAATTCTAGATCTAAATGATCTAGGATTTTACTTATAAAATCCTAATTTCATAACTTTTTCCAATTATGTATGTCTGATGTGCTATGAGATTATAATTCATTATTTATTCTAATAACTTGCTTATATTAGAATGAGTTGTGGAAAGGGTTAATTATTTAGTAAAAGGTGCTTATTAGATAGTAGTTTTACCCCTGAAGAGTAACCTATGAGCAGTTGTTCTCCTATGAGCAGTTGTTCTGGGGTTTAATTATAATTGGTCCTCCAATAACTTGTTTGTAGATAATTGTTAATTCCTCAGCTACTATCGCTTCAATTGTTTTATAGCGGGGGTGGATTGAATTAGTTTCTAGCATTCTTAAATTAAAATAAAAAAATCATTATTCAAATGGGGTGGTTGCGGCCTGATCCAGCTGCTCGGGAGTTGAAGGGTTAATAGGTATCAAAATGTTGATAAACACATTTAGAAAGTGTCATCACAAGATGACATTAGCAATCCATGATTCTCCTAAAGACTGACTAATCATAGCATTACTTGGAATAATATTCATATCACTATGATAGGTCATTTTGCAAGTCATGTTTATTTTCATGTTGTGCAATATTGTTGACAATGATGTGGGCATTGTATGTACATATTCAAAGCATGAGACATTAATTTTGTCATAGTTGTAACTAAAACCTAGCAGTTTTACCTACTGAAAAGAAATGTTTGTATTTGTAGTTTGTTCTGATGTAAAGTAATCAACAAAAATTTGCCTTTGTAATAATACTTCCGGTGCCCAGCTTTTACCTGCTGAATAAGTAGCCTCTTGTATTATGGTCTAAGCAACATGCATACTGAATTTCAGCTCAATGTGTGAAGAGCTAACAAACACATCCATCCTTTATTATAATATTAATAGGATATAATTACTTATTGTTTGTTTCCTTTTAATAGTGGTTTATCTACTTATTTACTGGACTTAGTAAATCAGTAGACTGCTATATACCATTTAGGGCATGCAGTATCAATTCTATTTTCATTACCCGTACTGGGTATTCCCGGGACTGGCAAGGAAATAGTATTGATACTGCAAGCCCTATTACCACTTATAAAAGCTCAGCTTGGCACTGCTAGTCCAAAAATTTTGAAATGAAAAAAGTCCTTTGGCAATATCCCAAAATTAGAGGTTTTTGTGTGTGAGCACTAAACACCCGCATTTTAACCTTAAAAACACAGCATTTGTGTTTTCTACAGTCGAAGTGTACATGAATATTGCATTAATTATATTTGAGGTTTTTTTTACTTGCCTAAGATTTATATTCTTTATCTTAGGAAGTTTTGAGGAAAATATTATGCTATGTATGTTAGTCTATGAGGTATATATTGATATAGGTCTCTGGTACATTGTCTTTGTTGGCTACGTACCAGAGACCCATCAATCCCTGAAATAAATGGATATACTTATTAAAGCAATGATTTTCTGTTATTTTCCAGGCTCCAGACTGGGATGCGTGGTGCTTTCGGCAAGCCCCAAGGAACAGTGGCGCGCGTGCGCATCGGCCAGCCCATCATGTCGGTGCGCTCCAGCGACCGTTGGAAGGCGCAGGTCATCGAGGCTTTGCGTCGTGCCAAGTTCAAGTTCCCTGGACGCCAGAAGGTTAGCTAGCATTTTTACAAAAACTTATTATGGAGATGGATTTCTAATATCAACATTGACTACTGACATGGCTTTTTCCAATTTTAATCATCACCATTGAGTAAATGTTTGTCTAGCCTTGTAGCAAGACAAAAATCAATCTATGGGAAGATCTAAGAAACTTATTGATTTAAGAGTTTATTTTGTCTTACATTTACTCAAAAATATACTTGTGCTTGTAACCTACTGGAAAATCATTCCTAGTGAGATTGAACAATCACATCATTATTGCGCAATCTACTAGTCGTAAGTAATATTATTGTATGAGAGTAAAAATATTCTTATTTCCTTTTTCAGATCTACGTATCGAAGAAGTGGGGATTCACGAAGTACGAACGCGAGGAGTTTGAGAAGCTGCGTGAGGAGGGCCGCCTCGCCAACGATGGCTGCAACGTGAAGTACCGCCCCGAGCACGGACCCCTCGACGCATGGAGGAAGGTTACGGCCGAGATTTACAATGTGTAAATTATATTAATACATTTTGAGGAAAACACACACATGTCTTTGCATTTCTCAACAGCATCCCTACACCTTTTATAGAATTACTAAACTTAGGCCAACAGAATGATAAGCTAAAGTCACTCTACTGTGGTGTGGAGTTGTGATGTGTCAAACTTTTTATATCATTTTAAAATTATCGATTATTATAATTGCCTTTAATAAATTATGTGCTTGAAAACAAAATAATTTTGATATGTCATGACAACACAGTCCACAGTAGTGTGTCTCTAGTTTTACTGACCCATAGTGACTGTTAGACTAGATAAAGACTAAGATCCAAACAAGTTCATTATGACATGATGATTCAGGATGTAAATTCAATCACAAGTAAGGAGTCATAAAGAATATAATAACCACTACATTCTGGCACTGCAATAAAGGGCACAGTAGGGGCTCCTGATTTTGAGACTTATGAGACAAAGAAAATTCAGATGATTCTTGTATAACTTGTTATAATTTTGCTCATAATTATTTTCATCTTACAAACATATCAAAATAATGTCCCTGCTACCTAAAAAACGAATCAATTGATTTACAATTAGGAATCTTTAATTTCTTCACTGGTGAGTCCGACTTCCTTTTTCGTTTGACACTACTTCCTAAAGTAACTGTTGGTTTTCTATTGAGTTCTCGATTCAATCTTTGTGCTTCATGAAAATCTAGATGTTCTGAGAATATTTCTACAGGGACTCTTTTCCCGCATTCAGAACAGATATTTGTAGGTATTGTATCATCTATTTTTACAAGATAATTTGAAATCGATTTTACGTTCTCACTCTTTTTATCTTCCTTCCTCTTCTTTTTGTCTTCATTGACTGTTAATTTTTTATCTCTGTCTTTTCTTACTAGTTGTCTCTCTTCATCTCTTAGTTTCAAAGCTAAATGATAGTCTGAATGCATTTCCACCATATGAATTGGTATTGATTTACCACATTCAGGGCAGTCAAATGCTTCAATAACTCGTTTATTTTCTTGGACTTCAGGCTTGTTTTCTTGGACTTTGGGCTTATTTTCTTGGATGTTTTCTGTAAAATTTTCCTCTGTGTCTGATGATGATTCTATATTAGGTGCATTTATTTTAGAATTGTTGAGCAATTGCCTAATATTGCCAACTCTACCTATTTCTTGTGGGTCAGCTTCAAATAGTGAAATACTCTTGTTGATTTCCATATTAATAGTAGAGCCTGATGCTTCACTATCATTGCTTTCTTCTCCACACCCGTTGACCACACAAGTTGGTGTATTTGGTTTCACAATACTTTGATTTGAAGATAAACTTCTGGTATCAGAATCTAACTTTTTGTTTAATATTTTGGCAAAGAACGACTCCTGTTTATCTAAACTTGACTCAATAGCTGGAAGAATACAATTATTTGTATTGTTCTCCACTTTTTCAGTAACTTGAAAAAACTTCTTCATAATGTACTCCTTGCCTTCTTTTTGACACGTTTTCTCATTCTGTTTTTCGACCTTTGGTTTTTCAATAGGTTTGGATGGTCCAGCGCCAAAATAGTCCTTTATTTTCTTGGTTTTCTTGTCTGTGTGATCTTCAAACTTTCCAACACTTATTCCTAGAAACTTGATTGGGGCTTTCAATTTCCTGTTACTTTCTCCATCTAAAACAAGTGAATTAAATTTTAAAAACCCCCAACGCAATACGTAATTCACCATTTTGTGGTGGCGGCCATCTTGGATTTTAAATTTTATATAGTGGGTTGTATTCTACTTGTTAACCCCTTTCATTTGATACCCATATTGAGGGGTCGTGGAAGAAAAAAGTAATCCGCCATTTTGTAGCGGCGGCCATCTTGGACCGATTTCCACCAAACATAGCTAAGAACACTCTCGCCTAACTCTACTTTCAAACAAAATAAACTTAATCAAGATCCGTTCATCCGATCGGGAGCTACGATGCCACAGACAGACACACACACAGACAGACACGTCAAACTTATAACACCCCGTCGTTTTTGCGTCGGGGGTTAAAAATATAATTTAAAGTTATCTTATTTACAAGTACCTATATAGAAAAGCAGATAAGTAATGAAGAACTATATTGAAAATTAAACCTTTAGGTTTGACCCCTTCAGAGCTTTCCATCAGCAGTTCCAATGCTTTGCTGGAAAACAAGTCTCCACACATTTCATCATCAGCTAAGAAATTATAAGATCTTGAACTGCTTGTATCTTTCCCATTGGCCAGTTGTGTTGAATAACTCACGACCATTTGTTTAGGTGTCCTATTATTTTCTAGTGAATCCTTCTCTAGTCTATCTTCTATTTCGTCTCCTAGGTCTTTCAGCCATTTTCTGACGCTGTCTAGGTCTAAAAGTGCAGCTTTGCCTTTGAACTGTTTGCAGCAGCCAATGCTTTTAGGGTTGAACCTTGCTTGCACTGGCTCCAGGTCTATGCCTTTTGCTATGTTGTATAACCAAGTTCTGGGAAAATAACAGTAAAGTGGGTTAAGATTCTGAATACATATTATGATAGTCTATTTGAGATGAGAAAAGAACACCCAATGCTGGGGTAACAGAGAAATGTTGTAAAATTGATATTTTTATGATTTTAGAACTGTTGTTTTAAAGAAAAGTTTTGTCAACATTACTTACCCATTTTTCTCATCAAACTTATTCTGCAATTCCTTCTCAGAAAACATCTGCAGTTCTGCCATTTTGTTAATTTTCAATATTTCACAAACAGTGTCACCAAACTTCCCTCCTAGATGCTTCACTTTTTTTATTGGGAGTGTTCTAAAAACAAACGCCATTTGAACAAATTGGCAATTTTAAATCATAACTATTTATTTTATTCAGTAAACATTACAGTGTAAGTATCTTATTAGGTAAAATATCTACATTGATTTAGGATATTTGTCTTGGTAAAATATATAAATTTTTAGTCACCATTTACAAGTGTTTGCATACTGAAGCTAAGTTACTTGCTAAAGGAGTGACTGACTGTAAAGCTGCTGATTGGATTGGGTTAAAATTTTGCAGAGATTTATAATAAATAGGAGTAATGGTGCAAGTATAATCTACTTTAAAAAAGTGTTTAAATTATAGTAATACTTACTTGTAGAGAATATCAATGGAATGTTTAGGCAGAATGGTCTGCTTGTTAGGTTTGTTCATGCCGCAAACAAGTTTAGCTAAAATCTTATTATGGGATATGCCTGCTGAGCACCTATATCCTGAAAATAAATATTCAATAACAGATCAGTGTGATAGTATAGTACAATGCTGCACAAGTATCAGATTAAAAAAAAAGATGTAATTTCTAGTAATATGTCTAGGAAAATAAAAAATTGCAACTTTGTCTTAAGCATTTTTATGGACATTCATCCTCATTTATGTAGTTTTGAGGACATTCTCTTAATTCTTTATTTATTTTATTTGGAAAATCAACAGCTCTAGAGGCTAACTCTAAAGCAGCTCTAAGTATAGATTTTAAAGTAAGTATACAAAATGTGCTTAGCTAACAACGATTTCCACTGATATAAACATTCACAAGACAATAAATCTACCTCTATCTATCTAGTTTTTTAATCCTTTACTTTTCTATGTATTCAAGCCTAAAAAGAAAACAATCAAAATCAACAGAATTTAGGTGCCCAGTGCCCAGCAATGGAGAAAGATAGATTAAACACTATAATCATACCTGTTTCCTCATACACTGCAGCTCTAATTTCGCTCACTATGACAGCTCCCACCACTAATCTCCGAGCATGATCATAGTCAAAGTCTATGGAATCTGAGGTGCAACTGTGGACATCAGTCAAGAACTCAACTACACTGTCGTATCCTAGTACATATGTGTTGGGCATCAGATCTGTTGTGACAGCATTTACATTTAGGGAATTAAGCCTCTCTTGCACCTGAAATAAAAAAGAATGTATAATAGATTAATACTTTATTTCAAGCTGCAAATTTACAATAATAACTTACAGAGCTAGATTTGTGTATAATGATGATGAGAGGATGTACAATTATTTAAGTAGGTAATATGTAAGAAAGGATAAAAAAACGTATGATGTTTATCCTTTTAGTTAGTATTTTAAGTAAACCATCAAAGACCTACAGTTAAAAAGTTATTAAAAATTAGACAAGAAGTATTTAATAATATTCCTGTTATTAAAAATATAAATGAATAGAACAGACTGGTTCAGTGATGTCTAAATAGGCTTCATCAATGGATGCCCTCTCCAGTAAGGGTGTGAATTTCTGCAGGACTCTTGCCACATCTTTGCCAGCATCTCTGTACCTGGAAGGATTGATTAATAGATAACTTATTATTGAACACAATGATTTAATTACAATACAAAAAACCTGTTACATTTAAGTCATTGATAATGATAGTGATCTCTTGTAGAAAACCATGTACCAGATAATATAATCATTCATATTAAAATTATTCAATATCATCTGGTCATGGTCACTGTCTCCTATTTTTAGTTGTTAATGCATTATTATTTTGTGACATATTAACGTACTTGGTGATATCAGCTTTTCCTCTAGAACATGGCACTGAAGGAAGCTCAATCTCCGGGCACTTTTCCTTGGCTTCGTCTCCTCGCATATGCCGGGTCACGCCCATTCCTCGAGCTACGTAATTTACAGCTATTATTCTAAAAAGCAAGATTAAGATTTAGGACGAATTTATATGAGCAGCCACAATAATTGGTCAGTATTGGTTGTAGAGTGTAATATTCCGAGTGTTTAGACAGTGTTGCGAAAAATGGATATAAGAAAATAAATTACGAACTTATTGTGGTAAAATAGTTATGAAAGTCAAGAATTATTCGTCTTCGCAACTTCTATTATAACCTAAAAAAGTTAGTAGATTATTTTAACATTACATACCCGCCACCTTTCCAAGGATTATACTGTACAACAGCAATGGGTTTTCCTTTTAATTCTGGGTTTAGTTTCTCCTCAACTTGACAATAAAAGCAATCCATATCGATTAATACAACCACTCTTGTTTCTGACTCCATTTTTAATAAACTAATGATATACCACTTCTTTTAAGAAAACTATATATTAAGTAGCGCAAACACAACAAAAATTATATTTCTATTATCACATCATAAACAAATTATTAGTAAATTTATTATTTAATAAAAGAGCATTAATTTTAAAAGATTACAGATTTTTACGCGCCACAACAAAAACAGCTGATTGTCAAAATATTATTATGCTGTCACTTTTTCTATCAATATACTGTCAGTGCCAATTTGTTTTTATTTTTTACCTTTTTTTTTTTTTTTTTTTTTTTTTTTTTTAAATAACCTACGCTGTTGGTCTCAGATTAAGACCTCTACAGCTTTACCGGGCGTGTGGTGAGCGCAGGAGGCACTCGACCCAAAGTTTTTGTGGGCGACTAGCTCAAGGGCGCCTCAGATGGCACGAACCTCGGCTTGGGCCGTCGCCAGATACGGGGGACTAGACTTGCCCTGGCACCCCTGAAGGGGCGTGTCCTAGGGCCCTAACAGTGTTTTGATCTGTTTGATTATTTGGAGAGAATCTAACTGATCTGAAGGATCTCAGAGGTCTTCGACCGCGCCGGCGCGGTCGGTGTCGTGTTTGTGTTGGTTGAAGGATCTGGTATCCGGGACCAGTACCGAAAACGGAGCGACTGTTGCGCATGGTTGGCGGATTCGGCGATCCCAGCGCCGCCGATGTGACGGCAGCGATGGGATCGTCCGGATCGTTCAACACGTTTTTAGGGCGACGACGGAGGGGAGTAGAGGCCTGATCTACAGAGTAGTTCGAGGCTTGGACAACGAGGGGATTGGGGTGGTGGGGAGCCGCGTCAAAGTAGCGGCGAGAGCAATCCTTCATGAATTGAAGTATAGAGGGGAGTTCGAGATCGCAATGCAGATCGGAATTGCGCTGATACCATTCAGCCCCGACTGCTTTACGGAGAAAGCGATTTTGAATCACTTGAAGCATGTCTAAGGTGGAGAGAGGGGAGTGAGCGAACACCACGGAGGCGTAAGTCATGACGGGTCGTATGCAAATTTTGTAAAGTGTCAACTTATTTCTAAGTGACATTTTACTCCGCTTGCATAGGAGGGGACTGAGTCGGGCCAAGAAGAAGGCCACTCGGTTGCGCACGGTTGTGACGTGTTTTATGAAGGAGAGTCGACTATCAAGGGTCACCCCGAGATATTTGGTATGGGAGGCCCAAGGGATGGGTCTGTTGTGGAGAGTGAGAGATCGCTCCCTGCGGGGCGGTTTGCTCGGATGAAAGTACATTGCTGTACTCTTATCCGGGTTCACCGTGATAGCCCACTTCTTGAACCAATCGCCAAAAAGGTGAAGGGCTCTTTGAAGTGCGCTTATCTGACGGGTCGGCCACCACCCTCTAGAGTAGAGGGCGGTGTCGTCCGCAAAGAGAGCGATCTCTACATTCGGGGGGCGTGGGATGTCGCTAGTATAAAGCGAATAGAGGAGAGGGGAGAGCGCGGAGCCCTGGGGGACTCCGGCTCCGATGGGGTGGGGAGAAGAGCGGTCTCCCTCGACGCGATAGCGAAAGCTTCGAGCCCTGAGAAAGTCTTGTATTATGAGTACAAGACGGTCTGGCACTCCGAACTGATACAACTTGTATACCAGTCCGTTGTGCCAGACTTTGTCGAACGCTTTTGCAACGTCCAGGAAGACAGCTGTTGTCCCCATAGGACGGCCAAAGTTGCCAGGTTTCCTATTGAAACCTTCGAGGATGTACTCCGTGATGCGGTGTACTTGTTGGACGCAAGAGTGTTTGGCTCGAAAGCCAAACTGTTCGTCTGGAAGGAGGTTTTTGGACAGAGTTACGGACCACAAGCGCTTCACAAGGATGCGCTCGTAGATTTTCCCCAGAGTACTGAGGAGACTGATAGGGCGGTAGCTAGAAGGCTCTGACGCCTTCTTGCCTGGCTTGTGAATGCCGATTACGTCGGCATTCTTCCAAGCGTCGGGAAAGATGGCGTTTACCATGGCCGCATTAAAGATGCTGACCAGGAGGTAAATGAGAGAGGTGGGGAAGTGCTTGATCACTTTAGTAGTGATGCCATCCGCACCGGGGGCTTTTCTGGGGCGGAGGCCCCTGATGATCGACTCTACCTCACAAGCCTTGACGGGCTCTATGGGGTCAGAGGGAGGGAGGGAGGACTTTTGCTCGACAACACTGTTCACCTCAGCGAGGTGAGCAGGGTCGACTAGCTCGAGATTGGGGCTGCATTGTGCTTCGAGGCTGTCGGCCAGACATTCGGCCTTTTCCTCGTCATCAAACGCGGGAGGGAGGTTCGGTCTAGTCAGAGGGGGCATAGTGGTCACAGTGTCGCTCTTCAGAGATCGCGCCAACTGCCAGTAAGCCTGGTGAGTGGGCGCGATCTCTGAGAGCTTTTGGTCCCACTTCTGATTGCGGAGTTCAGTCATACGTTTGCGAACGGAACGTTCGCATTGCCGTAGCCTGACTCTGTTCTCTTCGGTGGGACCATAGTCATACGCTCTCGTGGCTGCGTTCTTTGCTGTCAATAGTTCCCTCGCATCCTCTGGCAGGGACCAGCGTTGGAGATCCTCGGCTGGTACCTGCTTAGAGGATTCGCCAATGGCGGTGCGAAGGTGACTAGTGAGAGCATCGATCGAGCACGAGACGTCGTCAGGGGAGACAATGTCGTCGGGGATAAGGTCAAGAGCGGGTGACTTGATAGCTTTTAGGGATTCCCCTAACCGCTGCCAGTTCACTACCGTCTTTGTCTTGGTCAGTCTGTCAGATGGGTCCAGTCCGGTCCCAGTCTCATCAAGACAGGACGGTGGTCAGAGTCAAGTTCGTGTAACACTTCTAAAGAGCGCAACTGGAGAGTTACGCCCTTCATAAGTGCTATGTCGAGTACCTCGGGGTTATGATCAGGAATGGGAGGGAAGCGCGTGGGAGAGCTAGGGACAATAACTTCAAAATCGAGGTTAGTCGAGAGGGAGTAGAGATCGTGACCGTTCGTATTTGATCTAATGCAGCCCCAGAGGGTTTGTTTGGAATTGAAGTCGCCAGCCAGAATGACTGAGCTTCCAAGGGAGAAGAGTGCCTCGAAATCACTCCTGTGGACTTTTTTGTTACCAGAGAGGTAACAAGAAGCGATAGTGATGGCCTGGTGGCCGGACATGCCGATGCGACAACAGGACGCTTCGAGATCGGTAAGGGGAGGAGTGGTTATGGGGATGCAGTGGAGAGAGTTCCTGTAATAGATAAGAGTACCGCCCAATCGGGCGGTAGTCCTATCATTACGAACCAGCCGGTAGTTTCCGATCTTCGGATCCTTCCGGCTTGGTTTTAGGAAAGTCTCACACACTAGCAGGATGTCTACCTGATGGGTAGTTAGAAATTGCTGAATAAGTTGGAGTTGGTTCCTATCGGTCCCTATGCCTAGGCCGTTGGCGTTGTAGTAGGGCTTGCAAAAACCGGCCAAATTTTAAAATCGGTTTTTTCGGTTTTTGGATTTTTAAAAACCGGTTAATCGGTTTTTTCGGGTTTTTCGGTTTTTTATAGTTTTTTATTTCAAAAACAATAAAAAGATAAAAAACGTTATTTTGTACACATATCTTAGTACAATTGACCATTTCAAAAACGAAAACATGCAAACTTTACATTATATTCGTAAAAAAACAACCGTTTAACGGTAACTTTCTTTTATTCCGACAAAAAACTACTTCCGAATTAGTAATATTGACTAAATGTTAAACTAAATGTGAATATTGACTTGTGATAAAATACAATATTTTGCTAAACTAAAACTGAATGTCGCGCTTTCCTTTCCGCATCATTTCATTTTACTAAATAATACCGCGTTTTGACAATTTAATTTCATGTAAAAATAAGAATATATCACCGTGATTGTTGGTCGCTGCACATTGTGCAGTGTGCACATTTGTGGGGAATTTATTATACGGAAGGTGCTCGAAAACTGGGATAAGATATTTTTGATAGGCGGTAAACGCATATCAAATCTTAGATACACATGCTGATGGCATGGTCATCTTGTCGACGTCTGTAGAAGTCATGAAGGAGCTGTTCCAAAGACTCGTGACTCGAGACTGAGAGCAACTGCATGCGTCGCGATTCTCGCAGTAAACAGAGACAAGACGAAGATTATGGTAGTAGATCGCGGCCGGAAAACTTCCCACTACCTACATAATCCCAGGGGTTGACATTGTGGACGATTATGTGTGTCTGGACGCACATATATACAACGATGGTGATTGCGCACCGGAGATAAAGAGGTGTATAGGTATGGCTAAGGATCACAATAGGCCAATCATGGCCGCAGTGATATCACAGCCGCAAAACATAAATAAATGGCTAAGGATACCATGAGCCGACTCAATAACATCTGGATGACAAGGGGTTTCCAATGCCATAAAGATCCGGTTGATACGCTCCCCGGTATATCCAATTTTCCTATATGGGGTGGACACATGGACAATACGAGCTCGAGAGAGACAAAGGATTGATACAGTCGAGATATGGAGTTGGAGGCATATGCTACGGATACCGTGGACTGCCAATCGCACCAATGCAGCTAATTCTTTCGCAGCTTCATATACGAACCCGCCTTTCAACTTCTTTTCCCCTTCCGTTTGGACCGCGAAAGAGAGTAGACGTGCTCACTGCTGCATCTTTGGCTACACAAATTATTTTCGAAAATTTTAAATCAAACTTAAGCTAAATTAAACTTTAAATTGCTATATTTATGCTTCGGAGCCGCTTGAACAACGAGTCAACACATCCCGGCCCCTCCACAACTGGAACTCCTGCCTAGAGCGACACGTAAGTGTGCCGTCTCATTTCATCCATCGTAAGAAAGAAACAACAACATCTATTCACGAAACCTGTGTGAGGGAGCACGAAATACACTACACACGGCATCCTGAGGTGACTCATCACCGGTATCGCTTCTCTCCGTAATTTATTAAGCGACGGGCTGCGCTTGCACCAAATATTTAGGCCTACTTTTGCTCGCTCTGACTCTATCATCGGCGTTTATTTATTTATTTAGCAATAAAAATGTCTTTAACAAAAAGGACGCCACCCACGTCTCCTACGAAATCCAATAAACCGACAAGATCGACTTCGACTACCAGCACGATGTCGCTCAGCGACACAGAAGAGCGAGGCAAACTAATTAAAAATCGCGGTAAAAGGAGATTCGACGATGATGTCACAACATTCATGAGTGAGATGCGACAAATGTTCGAAAACTGGCAGTCAAAACAAGATCAAACATTCCGGGACCTACAAAAAATCGTTGACGAGTTCAAAGAAAATAACAGTCAATTTAGAAGCTCTTTTGAATTTATTTCAGCCCAATACGAGGACCTAAAATCTAAGCTCGATGGACTTCAAAAAGATTATACGGATAATCGGGCTTATATTCAATCGTTAGGAGGCAAAAATTGAACATATGGAACAAAGATCCAAAATGTCAAACATCGAAATAAGAAATGTTCCGTCGCTGGGAAATAAGCCAGACTCTAAAGAGTACCTCACGGAACTCATCCTAAGAGCAGGAAAGGCCTTTGCTATGGATCTACGGACTTCTGACATAAGAGATGTGTACAGGGCAAGTGCTAAGCCTGGACTTTGTAGGCCTATAATCGCTGAGTTCAACAGCGTCATTACAAAAGAAAAATTCATTGACGCGGCAAAAAAATTTAACAAGCGATCTCCGAACAATCGAATGAGTACAACTTTATTGCAGTTAGATTGCCCACAAATGCCGATTTATATATCGGAAGTTCTCACAACAAAAATGAAAAGATTACACTTTCTGGCCCGGGAACATGCAAAAATACACAGATATGCTTTTTGCTGGGTAGCTCATGGGAAGCTATATCTTAGAAAAAAAGAAAACTCACCTGCTATCCGCGTCAACAGCGAAAAAGATCTTGAAAAACTCGATTCTATAGCATCCACTGTGAACTGACTCACTGCACCTTATTTTAGATTGATGCTGCATGTTTGGATTAGCCGTTTATTGCATGTTTGGATTATAATTCTATATTTGTATCATATTTTTTATTTAACCTGTAAGGATATATGCGCAAACACATCACAATACACCTCCTTAAACTTATACACAACATTAAATCAACGTTACATATTTTTGCGACACAGTAAACTTTTTAAATCAAAAATAGTTTTTCGAACAGAGACGCGACTTGTTGCCACGAGAATGTCACTTGCACTGTTTTTTGTAGGGATGAAACCTAGTTACGACCTTAGACAAACATGTGACTCATCAACCGGACCTCGAATACCTGTCAATCTTAATTAATGATTTTACATAAGCTAATATTTTTGTCCCGGGTTGTATTATTTGTATTTGCACAATGAATAGTACAAACAATATAATTAATGAAATAGATTCGATAAAGGTCTCTAATTCTTTTTGCTGTTCACCGGAACAATGCAAGCAAATGTTATGTGACATCAGCCTATTTCATTATAATAACACCCTAAAGACTCTTCATTTAAATATTCGTAGCATTGGAAAAAATATTCATGAATTGACGCTTCTTTTAGCTAGGCTTCATTTCTGCTGCGATATAATTATTTTAACAGAATGTTGGTTAAGCAAATCTCTTAATACACCGACCTTAGATAATTATGCTACTTATAAATCAGGATATAACAATCAAAATGACGGTGTGGTAATATATGTAAAATCGACCTTTGAATGCACCGTAACGGAAAAACATCTCTCAGATGCTAGCTGCCTTTTATTAACACAAAAAAATTCAATAGCAATAATTGCCATATACAGATCTCCTTCTATTGGAAATACTCTGAGTTTCTTGGATAGTTTAAATGCTCTTTTAAATACCCTATCTACCTACCGTACGGTTGCTATTATAGGAGATTTAAACATTAACATAATGCCTTATAATAACGATCATAACTCAAGCGACTACCTTACAGTAACTGCCGCTCACGGTATGCTGCCGGCTCATCTATATCCAACTCGTAATGCCAGTTGCTTGGACCATGTCATACTGCGCACTCCCAACACAGCTACTACTATGGTATTAGATAGCTACGTTACTGATCATTTCTTGTTCTCTTAACTAGAATTGCAATACTTCCTGACATCATTATACTTACGGAGTGCTGGCTATCTTCTGCTGAATATTTGCCTCAAATAACCGGTTACACAGTCTCTCAAACAAAATTGTTAAAGAATAAAAACGATGGGGTTATTGTGTTTTGTAAATCAAGCTTTAAAACTGACACCTATGAACCTAAATTAGTTGATGCCAGTTGTCTGGTAACAAAAATTGATAATAACATTATTGTTATATCTATATACAGATCTCCGTCAATACAAAATTTATCTCTTTTCTTAAAATCATTGGAGGAATTAGTCTTATCAGTAAAACAATACAAAAATGTTATAATTACAGGAGATCTTAACATAAATATATTAAATGACATGTATGACCAAAATGCTTCCAACTATTTAAACTTATTAGCATGCCACGGCATGCTCTCTGCACACATGTTCCCAACTCGGGGCAACAACTGTCTTGACCATTTTATGTTACGGTGTACATATCAATGCCATACTATAGTTATAGAAAATAGCGTTACAGATCATAACACAATACTCCTGGTAATAAATACGAAAATAAAGTATATAAATACGTCTAAAAATGTAAAGAAAATAAATTATTTAGATATACATAATTCATTAAAAATGACTGATTTTGCAGGTATATATGAAACAAAAAATTGTGACCTGGCTACAGAGAAATTCATACAAATTTTATCACAAATAATAACAAAACATACTATAATAACTTTAATACCAAAGAGAATGTTAACTAGGAAACCTTGGATATCTATTGGTATTTTAAGGTGTATGAGAAATCGTGATAGGATGCATCAAAAATTGCGAAACCAACCGAACAACACTATTCTTAAAGTCACATATAAACGATATAGAAATTTTTGTAAATCACTTCTTAAGAAAGCAAAATCAGCATATGATAGGGAACGTTTAAGAGATGCATCGAACTCTAAGAATATCAAAAATACATGGAAAGCTATTAATGATATAACGAATTATAAAACAACTCCATCGATTTCTCAAGATCTGCTTGAAGTTAGAATGTCACCTAAAGAATCCACAAACGTGGCTAACGAGTTTTTCTGTAAAGTTGGGGAAACACTTGCTAATAAAATAATTCCTGAAGATGATACTTCTCATCAGATAACTACTTCTGTTAATTCTATGGCTATTGTTGATACTGATGAATTTGAAATTGTTACCATTATTAATTCTTTGAAGTCTGAGAGCTCAGTAGGTTGGGACAATATACCCACTAATATACTAAAGTTTAATAAGGAGTTATTAGCACCAATTTTAGCCTACTTGATAAACCTGGCATTTCACTCTGGTTGTTTCCCAAAATCTTTAAAGCACGCATTAGTAATACCAATACACAAAGCTGGTGATAAAAAGATCGTAGGAAACTATCGCCCAATATCCATTCTGACAGCTTTATCAAAAATATTTGAAAAAATAATTAATAAGCGATTAGTAAATTATTTGGAAACAAACTCCCTCTTGTCAATAAATCAATTTGGGTTTAGAAAAAACAAATCAAGTTCAGATGCTGTCCTTAAATTAACTGAGTTTATAGCTAAGAGTCTAGATGACAAGAAAAAATGCATAACTATATTTGTTGACTTAGCCAAGGCTTTTGACACAGTGTCGACTCCACTCCTAGTAAACAAACTAGAAAGGCTAGGAATTCGAGGTAAAGAACTGCTTATTTTTGAAGATTACCTCAGAGGTAGAACACAAAGTGTCAAAATAGGAAACCATGTCAGCGATCCTCTACCCGTTACCTGCGGTGTACCTCAAGGTAGTATACTGGGCCCAACTCTCTTCTTAATTTACATTAATGACCTATGTTCATTAATGATTAATGAAGGATGCATCCTAACTTATGCTGACGATACAGCCATAGCAATTCGAGGAGAAAACTGGGCTGCAGTAACCGAGAACGCCCAGGCAGCCTTTAACAAGGTCTCAACATGGCTAAGAAACAATATGCTAACACTAAACGTAGCAAAGACGAAATTTATAGCATTTTCAATAAAGATACCAAAAACTATAACACTTCAATCAATAACACTTACTAGTCATAAGTCCTCTACATGTCTTAATAACTATCTAGCATGTAATTGTTCCCATCTCCAGCGCGTTGATACTATTAAATACCTTGGAGTAACTATAGACAAAGGATTAACCTTCAAATATCACATAAATGAGATAGTTAAACGTGTTAGAAAACTAACTGTAGTTTTTAAAAATATTAGAGGCTGTGCGAATAATGATATCATCATGATGATCTACTACTCTTTGTGTCAGTCATTAATAACTTACTGCATCACAACATGGGGTGGCACAAGCAAAACTCATCTGCTCTCACTGGAAAGAGCTCAAAGAGGCATTCTAAAATGTGCTACTAATCGCCCTTATAGATTTCCAACTAATGAACTATATCGAAATTGTAATGTTCTAACAGTAAGACAATTGTTTGTTCAACATCAAGTACTATACCAACATAGACTACATCCTTACGATCCAAGTCATCCTACCCATAGAAAAAGAATTTCAAATAATGTATGTACCATACCCCACGTAAACACTGTATTTGCAAATAAATTTATCTCATTAGGACCATATCTGTATAATAAACTTAATAAATTTAATATTCATTCTCTGTGCTTCTTTGAGTGCAAGAAAAAAGTCTTTGAATTGCTACTTGTATTAAATTATGAAGAAACTGAGAAACTGTTAATACCTATTAAATAATAATCAATTTTTATTGATAAATAGAATTATGCGCAAACACATGTACCCACAAATAAAAACACACACACACACACACACACACACAATACACACACACACACACACACACACACACACACACACACACACACACACACACACACACACACACAATACACAATACACACACACGCACACACACACACACACACACACACACACACACACACACACACACACACACACACACACACACACGCATGATGCATGCTAGGTATAAGTATTTCATTTTATGTTATGTTATATATATAAAATAAATTAAATTAAATTAAATTTACTCTGATATTGTATACTATGCTAGTCGTACATGTATAAGTCTGGCGAGGAAGTCCTGCAGCCCATAGCACGGGTCTAGAGCCTTGTTTGGGTTACAGGTTTCTCTAAACATTCTGTATTCATGTAATGCATTTTTACTGAATAAATTTTATTTATTATTATTATTATTTTATTATTATTATTATCATGCCCCGGTGCTTTTTTGTACAGAATTAAAAGGTAGTTATAACAAACCTATAAATAATAATTTATCACGAACTAATTTCCCACAGGTATTGCAGCAGCTCAAACTTTATAATTTCACTTGTATTTTTGAAATGACTGATGCTAATATAGCTATGGATTTCCTTATAAAAACAATTTCTTCCATAATACTAAACAACACTATAACAATAAAAATTCCTAAAAGAAAAGTTACTCTTAAACCATGGATTACACCTGGGGGCCTAGCATGACCGCCTTATAGCAGGGCAGTTTAAGCCGAAATCTGAGCTGCCCTGCCATTTCGTACCATGAACTCTGTAGAAGGCCAGTCAGTTTGAAGTCACGTGACACTAGCAGCTCAGCGGTCACGTGACTGCGCTTACACGCAATTGACCTGCTCTAACGGTAGTATGACGCGTCTTTTGACATTTTCAAACCGATTTGTAACATGCTCTACTGTCAAACTCAGCAGCCCACCTTGATAGTCTTTTTCTGACCTGTTTTGCACATATCGCAATTTAAAACTTATTTTTGTGTAATAATGGACGGCTCGGACCTCTTGGATTTAATTGAAGAAGAGTTCGACGAGATTGAGAGAAACGCGCGAATCCAAAGACGAGTGGTTAGAGACTCTAACAATCCCTTCGAAACTCTAAGCGAAAGACAATTTGCGAAAAGATATCGCCTATGTATCTAAGGATTTATTACAGCTTTGTGAAGAAATGAAGCCATTCATGAAGCAGTCAAATAAATCTTGTGATTTGCCAATTGAAACTAAGGTAATTATTGTGCTTTATATAAAGCATAGGGGTAACATTATTTTAAAAAAATATTTAAAGATTATTTAGGCATAATAAGTAGATAGGTTTAAGTGTGAATTATCATTATTAAGTATTTATTAGAGCTTCACCATAGTTAATTATTTTAAAGAGCGATTGCACACATGTTGCAATAATACGGCCTAAACTCCTTATAGAAAGGTACTATTGTCGGAAGCAGTACCATTCTTTGAATGTTCAATTGGTAAAGTAACTTTTAGTTTACTTAATAATAATAAAAAAACTACAACTTGTAATCAAAAAAAGTTACAATGTAATAATACTTTATTTCTAATAAAAACCAACTAACGAACTTACAGAAGTAGAAATACATTATAAATTAAATTATCATTTATTTCAGCCAAAAGCCATATTCTAATAAAATTTGAAATTTAAAATTTATATCCAAGTAGGTACATATTAAAAATTAAGTAATTATTAAAATTAAATACATCGAATAAAATAAAATAAATTAAAACAAATCCCATAAATTACACAAGATTAATACAATAATGAAGTCAAAATTCAAGATGTCATTCATAACAACAAAATTTTTATTAATTTAGAAAAATAAAACACCATTATCTTATAAAACTAGGGAAATAAATTGGCAGTCTTAGTACTTATATTAATAGTAACTTCAAACTATTATTTATTTTTGTTCACAATAAAACAGCTGCATTAATTAATTATTAGCATAATAATGTTATACAATAAAATGTTTATTGTTTCTGGATCACGATGTAGGTATTGCGGGTTAATCTGTAATAGACAAAATTATATTTTTAGATATGTAACAGCAGCATGGAGATAATAAGTGTGGATGCCAGCTACGGAGGAGCAAATCATGACTCTTTTATATGGACCTACCACCCTCTTAAGCCACACATGGAGCAACTGTCTAATAATGAAGCTAGGCAGGTACTAATTATCATTAAGCTTCATAATAACACTTTTTAAATATTTAAGTATTTATTTACAATAATAAAGTATTGTAAATTATTTCAATCACTGGAAATATAATAAAAATGAAAAGTTATTTATCACATAATATTATAATTTCAAATATTAAGTAGATGTGTGTGGTGTGTAACTTCAGTATGTAAATTGATTAATAAAAATAATATAATATTACATATTATAAATAATGTTTTATCATTTTCAGGTGATTCAGGCTACCCTTTAAGGAAGAGCATGATGACTCCTATAGTAGATGCTCCACCTGGCTCTCCAGAAGCTCACTACACAGACATCCACGTGAGGACACGGAACATCATTGAACGCACAATTGGGCTCCTTAAAGCTCGATTCAGGTGTCTGTCTGCTTGCACACAGATCATTACATTATGAGCCTGAGGTTGCAGCATCTATAGTAAATGCTTGCGTAATATTACACAAAATTTGCTATAGAGCTAAAGTGCCTGTTGAGCACCTAACACCTGAAGAAGCTTTAAGTGAATCTCAATTGCAACCTTCTTTAACTCACCATCCAGCCAGTTCCTCAGATGTGGCGCACAGTTCCAGAGGTTCACAGAATGTTGAACTGCAGGAAGGCATTGCAATGAGACAGGAACTGATCAGTCAGTTGTGACAGAGGCGCCACCCATCCTGAAAATATTAAATTATATTTTAACTGAAGATAATATTTTTATTATTCCACTTATAGTTTACTATAATAATTTACTTATTTTGGTTTCCTTTTATGTGTAAGTTTTTTTTAAATAGATAATAATTTATTGAGTATGATTATTCTATTAATACAATATTTACTTAATTTTATACTAATATTATATTATTCCTACTAATATAATTATAGATGTTTCTTCATGCCAAACTGATGGATTGCTTTTAAAACCTTAATCCTAAACAGTGGAAAATAAAATTACTATTCATAATAACTAATAATATTTCTTCAAAAATAAGAAATGTATCAATAAGAAGAAAAAAACTGAAATTTGGTATCACACTAATGAGTGGCAGTGTATGTTTCTTACTTGTCCCACACAAGCAGGAAGACCGTTTCAGCTGAAATTTGGTATAGAGATAGCTTAGACCTTGGAATAACACATAGGCTATATATTAGTACAGAGGGTTAAACCGCTAGGCGCACCTAGTAAATAACATTTATATAAATGCAAAATAATTTTAAAATTTACATTAGAATAGGTATCACTAAAGTAAGAATTTTACAGCAAGTATGTGGTAATACCTAACCCGATAAAAGATTTACATACACATTGAAACTTTTGA
Source organism: Hemithea aestivaria (assembly GCA_947507615.1). Lineage (NCBI taxonomy): Eukaryota > Metazoa > Arthropoda > Insecta > Lepidoptera > Geometridae > Hemithea > Hemithea aestivaria. The sequence goes on from OX382331.1 coordinate 16,828,772, forward strand.
ACTGAAATAAAGTATTTTGGTTTAATTAATCAGCGGGATAAAGTCAATCCAAAATACTTTTTAATGAGTATCTTGCCTATTATTATGTAAAAAATTTAAACAATGTTTAAAATTTATTTACCTTGCCTCCATACACTCCGATTGAGTACCCCAAGAATGGACTCCAATGTTCAAAAATAGTCTTCCTCTAGGAAAGCCAAGAACTTCCTGTCTAACTCCGTTATTATTGGAGCTGTTAAAGGCCCCCCACCTGTGCCAGTACATACTCTATTTAGAGTTGAAAATTTCCTTTCCAACTTCACTTTGTAATCAACCGAATACTGAAACAAATAAATTTATATTTTAACAAAACATGGATATTTCTAAAATATAGTATTAGTAAATAGGTATCTCATTTCAAACTTGAACTACTTTTTTGAACTTGTCTATTTGATAATTTATTTTTTAAATTATGTAGTAATTAAAAAGTAGGTTATATACAACATGAATATTATAATCAAGGCATAATTTAAGAAATAGATAGGTACTTACGGCAGACCAGCCTTTCCAGTCTTTCGATGCTCCATCTCCGAACGAATTCAAGGCCTCTGACACTTGTGTCCAAAGCCTGCGGGAATTCTCCCTAGCTTGGGCACTTTTGTTTAAACCTGTTGCAATATTCCTATGAGAATTAAGAAATTCCCATAGGTCTTCCAATTGAACCAAATGATATGAAACACGACGAGACGTGGTCATTTCTAACAAGAGAATGTTTTCAAATTCACTCAAACTGAAAAGGTTCATATTGGAATTCGACACTATTAATCACCCACTTGAAACTAAAACACTTATGAACTCTTATCTTAGACTTTATTATGGGGTCTTTGTAAATAAATCTTGCGACAATATTACATTTGGTGTGACATTTTAAAAACTGTTCGAAACTTTAAAAGCAGTGTTGCCAGTGCCCTATCTTCAAAAGTAACGCAGACAGGTTCGAAAAGTAACGCATTTACAATAAAAGTAACGCATTTAAAAAAAAACTATTTTTAATCACAGAAGTAATACACAACTAGAAGTTGCCATTTTATGTGTGAGTGTGATGGCAATAGGGAAAATTCTGTGTGAAGAAAAAGGAGAACCTATTTTTTTCCGTCCCTTTCAGCGTGGCCGGTTTATGTTGTTTGTCAAACTGCTTCACTTTGACAATAATACTTATGTGTTTAGTTTTTTCCAAAATTTTAAAGCAATTTGAGACAATAAAATGTCATTCAACTAGTTTAAATATCAATATATCGCGTATTTTCATAAAATAATGAAAATCCGTAAGCTGTTTTTTGTCTCACAGGTGGCCACGATGATGTGAACCCTGTTTTTAATACAATTTATATAAAATGTAATATACTTACTCAATTTAAATATAGGTACTTATACTTTTTTATTCATAGATTTCAGTAGGTAATTATATTATTTCCTCATGTTTGAACTGGCATAATAAGTATTTTAATAAAAAGTTGTAATTTTGCAAACAAAAAAATATATATATTTAGTCTTATGGCTCGTCCACATATACCGGCCAATGACTCGGCGAGTCGTTGGTCCTATGGCTCGTCCACATATACCGGCCAATGATTTGCCGAGTGTGTGTTTTGTCTATGGATGAACAGTTTTTGTCTATAAACGAATGTCTTCGGATATTTACGGTTTTTTCCGGTAAATTTCTGGTATACATTTTGGGCTCCATAGCTGACGACTTTAATTATATTATGAATATAAATCAATCATGGACCATTTGAAGCCATTTTGTGTGAATAATTACTTTAAACTAGTTAAATTTTCTTCCCAAGTGCATATATATATAATCTGTGAACTCGGGCGAACGTTGGGCCAACGACTCGCAGAGTCATTGACCGGCATATGTGGACGAGCCATGACATTGACATATTATTTTCTTTTTTTTAATTTTTGTTTTCCGTTTCGATTGCGTTCCGATTCATTAATTTATTATTTTATATTCATCCATTGTTAGTTCATTTTAAAAAATCATTACCCCAAAAAGTAACGCAAAAGTAACATTTTAGGACAAGTAACGTAAAAGTAACGCAAAGGGTCAAAAAGTAACGCAAAATGTTACAAAAGTAACGCACTGGCAACGCTGTTTAAAAGTGGTTTTTTTCAAATTATGGATTTTTTGCCCAAAAAATCTTGTACCTGCCTTTTTTCTCCATCAAGATATTCCAAAGTTTTTTCTGTTTCTATTATGTAATATTTTTAAGTTTTTAAAAACATTTATTATGTTATTTAATATTAAAATAGTGAACAATACAAAAACCGTAAATTTCCGAAACGTAGTGTTATTTGATTTTCGAACGTGCGTTACCTAATTAGAAATGAGCCCTAATTTATGCGTTGCCGGCCAGAGACTACGCTTATGAATAGAAGCCGGTCAGTTTACAGGTAAGCTCTAAGACGTTCATGCTACCAAATAAAGCAGGCCAATTTCAGGCCTGCTAATTGACCTGCTCGGAACTTGTCAAATGCTCTATGCGGTCATGCTAGGGCCCCAGGCCTTCTGAGATGTATAAGAAATAGGGATAAGCTACATCACAAACATAAATCAGACCCAGAAAATTCTATTGCTAAGGTAACTTATACACGCTACAGAAATTTTTGCAACAATTTATTAAAAAGAATAAGACGAGATTTTGAAAGGAAAGAGTTTAGAAATGCCAAAGGTAATGCTAAAGAGACTTGGAAAGTAGTTAAAAAATTGGCTAACATAAAAAAAACCAGTTTAAATACGTCTATCTTGATTAATACCGATAAAACTCCCAAGGAATCAGTAAATGACGTAAATAACTACTACGCCAACATAGGGCAAGAACTTGCCAATAAAATTATAAATGATGTCCACTCAGATACTATGCCTAATTTCCCAAATTTTCCAAATGTCAATCACACTATGGCATTATTTGACACGGATTGCACCGAAATTGAAAATGTAATTATGTCTTTGAGAAGAGATTGCGCCACAGGTTGGGATGGTATACCTATAAGAGTTCTACAGGATGCTCGACATGCATTAGTCCCATCTTTAACGCACACTTTTAATCTATGCCTCAGCACGGGTGTGTTTCCTAGCGCTTTGAAAAAAGCTCAAATTTTGCCAATTTTCAAGGGTGGAGATAAATATTCAGTTAGTGACTACAGGCCAATTTCGATTTTGAATTCCCTATCTAAAATTTTTGAAAAACTTTTGAATGTAAGATTAAATAGCTACCTTGAAAAATTCAACATAATCTCTCCAAGACAGTATGGATTTCGTAAGGGAGTCTCCACTGAAGATGCCATCATGGAACTTACCAACACCGTTGTAGACCACCTCGATAAGAGACAGAAAAGTGTAGGCATATTCGTTGACTTGAAAAAAGCCTTCGATACTGTCAGTATCCCAATACTTCTCCTAAAGATGGAAAGACTTGGAATTCGTGGTGCTGATTTGGATATCTTTCAAAATTATCTTTCTGATAGGTCCCAAAGTGTAAAAATAGATAGTCATATCAGCGATGAGCTGCCCCTGAATTTTGGAGTCCCTCAGGGCAGCATTTTAGGCCCCAGCCTCTTTACAATATACGTAAACGACTTAATTCAGTTTTTTTTTTTTTTTTTTTTTTTTTTTTACGTGGCAAATGCCTTTATTGAGAAAAACAAACTAACAATACTACAGCTACTACAGCAGTAAAGAACACTTTTATTAACCACAGATCGGCCACAAGCCGATCTACAGAAAATCCAAGTGCTCCAAACCACTGTCAGTTGGCAGAGTGCCCAGAATGCTGGCAGCATTGCCACGTTGAATGGCAATACTTATACGTTGGGCCAAATATACCCCAGCATTTTGGTCACACGTCGCCTCGACCAAGCGCTCAGATAAATTTTGGAAAATGCGGTGAGCTCCCGGACCCCAAGGACCCAAAGTCTCTACCCCAAACGGCTCAAAAATGTAACCGCTATCGAGGTTAGCATATTTACGCCGCTTGAGCCGCTCAGCAGAAACTGCCGCCGCACCAGCCGCAATTTGAGTCTCTGGAAGATGTGAGGGCGCCAGTGTATCAACGCAAGTCGCGTCCCACACTAACGGCCGACCTAACTTCCAGGGAATCAAAGTCATACCGTCAGGTCTTTTACCATCGTCACGCATCAGACCATTCGGTTCGAGAATGGCTGCTACATTGGCGCTGGTAAAAGCCCGGCGAATGATGTCGTTGAGACTGGAGTGGCGGGAGATTCGGCCAGCGCTCCGATAACATGAGAGACCATGGTGACCGAGTTCGTCGACTGCATTACCACACTGACAGCGGTGACCTACATAACATGCTGCACCCAGGCGCAAACAAACAGCTACACGAAAAGCAGATGAATCTAAAAGATTACCAGTATTAATGGAAGGGATGGCTTGCAACAAAAAACCAGATTCCCTAACAGAGACTGCTAGAAGTCGGGCACGGTCTGACGAGTTGGGACACGTTTGTATTAGACTATTCCGTGCCAACTCGCAGAGAGGCCCATCCCACAGTCTCTGTGAAGATGGTAGGTACTTTAGGTAAATCGGTATTGGGGCAAGCTGCAACCCAAGCATTTTTTGCCTCAGCTGAATTAGCTATAGCCAAAGATGATAATGCGGGGTCTCGCGAGGGAGCGAGTATTTTTTGAATGAGATTGTCCGAACTATGCACTGAGGACAAAAAAGCCGGGAGAGCGACACTAGAAATTTTACGGACCCCCAGGCCCCCAAACCAATTAAATATTAATTCAGTTAAATATCCCATATTGTGAAATCTTTGCTTACGCGGATGATACGGCACTTATCATTAACGGTCAGAATTGGCTTGAAGTGAAGAAGAATAGCGAATTCGCTTTAAAAATAGTCAGTGAATGGTTGACACATAATCTTCTCACCTTGAATGTAGGAAAAACCTTTTTCGTTCCCTTCACGACTAACATCCAGTCTAAACCGAAGGAAAATTCCTTCTCAATTATAGCGCACACATGTAAATCCGATGTTATGTGCCAGTGTGCTCCTCTTCAATGTGCTGATAAAGTTAAATACCTAGGGGTCTATATAGATAGTTGCCTCACTTGGCGAGCGCAAATAGATGCCTTGGCTACTCGAGCGAGGCGATTGGTCTATATTTTTAAAACGATCAGATCTTCAGCGGACAAGGAGACGCTCAAGATGGTATATTACTCCCTTGCACAATCCATATTAACATATTGCGTAACAATATGGGGCGGGGCCTGTAAGACAATATTACTCCCTCAAGAACGTGGTCAAAGAGCGATCTTAAAGGTTATGCTTAAAAAACATATAAGATACCCGACCACAGATCTCTATCAGTCTATAGAAGTTCTAACTGTTAGACAATTATATATCTTGCGTTCGATTTTACGCAAACACCGGCTCACTCCTTATGATAATAATAGTGACTCCTCTCAAATAAGCATCAGCAGAAGGACTTATAAACCAGTTCTCCCGCATGTCCCCTATCGTACTTGTCTTGCCGGTAGGCACTTCAATGTCCTTAGTACACGCCTGTACAACAAGGCTAACAAAGAATTAGATATTATCTCTTTCACCTCAAATAAAGTAAAAAACAGTGTCTCTGATTGGTTACGTAACCTAGACTATCAAGAGACAGAAAAACTATTACTATCCATACCCATATAAAAACACACACGCGAACACACACACACACACACACACACACACACACACACACACACAACACACACACACACACACACACGCATACACACACATACAACACACACACACACACGCACACGCATACACACACACACACACACACACACACACACACACACACACACACACGCGCGCGCGCGCGCACACTCACATAAAATCAATCTTGGAATGCGCGTTATCCCAATATACCTAATCAATGTGTATCTACTTAATAGATTAATGTAAACGTCATGTTAACTTATATAATGTCGCCTGTAATCTGGTAAATCATAAAATCGATATTTCGTATCCTTATCCTTTTTATGAAATGTAAAAAGATAAATTAATTTACTCAACCATAATAAATCAAAGTGGTCCTATGATAATTAAGACTAATATTATAATAATGTACCTTATTCATAATGGATTGTTATCCAAACGGGGGGCGTTGATGGCTGTAACACAGTTTTGATACTAGTATGGCCATCAACAGTCCTATCTCTCCTACATAATCAATTTATTGGTACGTCACTAATTAAAGTTAAAATGTACTTAATTTGAATTCTTTACCTGTAAGTGGATTAAAGAATGTTATAGTCTTATAATTGCATGCTAACTTTTAAGTTCAATATTGTAAACATTGTTAAAAAGGTCAATAAAGTTTTATTTATTATTATTTATTAACTATCTGCCAGCAGATAATACTTATCTATTTCGGCCACATAGTCAAGAGGGGAGAGGAGAGGCTTGAAAAGCTTGATCTAAGTTGGAAATACGGAAGGCAAACGAGCCCGTGGTCGCTCTCCCAGCGGTCATCAAAAGAAAGCCCTCCCTCCTACCAAGTTTTGCTCGGTCGTCAGGGATACAATGGATAGGCACCGCAGCACCGTACCAGTGGAGGCAGATCGTCAGACGAGTCACAACACCAACGTCCATAACCAGTGATGACCACGATTCTCAGCCATGAGGAGACGACTGGAGAGAGAGAAACAGAGTCACCCGCAGAATTAGAAACAGAAAGCAGCAGAACTGCGTGTGTGCTGTGTAAAATCGCCCCAGAGTGCATGATATCATGTTTTAATGATTAATGATACAGTTATTCACAATTTAGTAAGAGTATACTCAGAACATTTTATATACGTTTATCGATCTCAAACATAAGTTATGTTGAAGAGCGATAGTTACTGAAATGAAATGATTTAAGTCCGCCACACAGAGACAATAAAGTCAAACGAGCAGAGGCCTTTTTGTTGAATTTACTCGTATATGTAATGGGCGATTGGTGGCACTTATTGGAGTCTGTCTGTGAGTCCAGTTATAGAAAATGAACACTAAGACAGTATTTTCATAAGATTTCATAGCAATAAAAAAAAACCGAAAACACCGAAAAAATCGGTTTTTGGCCCTTATAAAAACCGGTTTTTAAATAGGTCGGTTAATCGGTTTTTTCGGTTAACCGAATAATCGGTTGCAAGCCCTACGTTGTAGAACGCCAGGGATAAGGAGTGGGGCTTAATTCTCTTAGCTGTACTATCCATTTTTGTGTTTTGGGCAAAGAGGACCGTCAGACTATCGAAGTCTTTCCGTTGCTGAATAGCAACAAATTCGAGCGCGACTTTGTTGAATGCGTCCATATCGACGCTGCCGTAAAACGACATGAGCCTACTCATGGCGGACGTACCGTTAATAGGCGAGGGAATTTGGGGGGCCAGAGGGGCCTGAGGCGGTGGAGGCACGAAGGCCGGAGTGGGTGGGAGAAGATTGGCCGGCGCAAGGGCGGGGAACTCGTTTGCCGACCAAGCGTTCCCCTCGGGGAGCGGGGCGGGCATATAGCGACGCGGAGAAGCCAAGGGCGCTCCGGTTCGCTTGGTGGGACGAGACGAGAGGCGTCTCTGGGGACCTTTGCCTTTGGGGGCCTTGGGAGACCCACGATAGTTCGCGGGATGTCCGGACCCCAAGCAATTCACGCAAGAGGGCGGTTCGGGATCCTCCCTCTTACGGGTGCACTCAGAAGTGCTGTGGTCTCCTAGGCACTTAACGCACCTAGGGCGGGCATGGCAGAAACGGGCAGAGTGCCCGTAATATTGGCATCTATGGCACTGGGCAGGAGTGCCATTACGATGCGGGGTCTCAATAGAGAGACCCGAAAGGCTACAGACCATCTTCAAATTGAAAATGGCCTTACCCTCTGGGGTTTTCTCTAGGACGACCAACACAAGGTCGAAGAGGGCCTTGTTTCGGCCATAAAGGCGGTGGACTTCCCTAACCGGGAAGCCCTGAGCCTTGAGATCCGCGGAGACCAGCTCTACATCGAGCTCCTTAGGGACTCCGCGGATGACCACCCGAAGGTGTTTTTCAGACTCCAAGGCATAGGTGTGGTAGCCTATGGCTTTGGAGCGGAGTAAGGATGTGACCTTACGGTGAGAGTCGATTGACTTCACCTGCACTCTTAAGGCTAGTTCGGACTAGGCTAGTAATTTAGTAGAGTAGTGAGTAATTTAGTGGCTAAATGTGTGCGAACCACAAAAATTTAGTCGAGTAGTTTAGTGAACGATTAAGTCGAGTCGATCCATTTTACTCTATTTTTATCGGGCGAGTAGCGCCTCCCACCACGCGTCCGTGCTCACTGGTTCACCGACTAAACAAGTCCGAACCTGTTGATTAGTCGAGTTCATTAGTCATTAGTGGCCGCCAAAATGTCGTTTCGCTGGAGTGAAGAAACAACTTTAAAATTTCTTTGGGATCTTCCAATGCTAATTCCTTCAGAAGACAATTAGTAGCTCCTAGTTTATCTCTTCTATTGATCCATTTTCGAACCCATAACTTCTTTTTCTTAATCACACAAATTTCCTCATCCACCTCTTCTAATATAGCCGTTACGATTAGCTTAATCAGTTTATTCACTCTATTGCGTTGCAGCCCGTTCATTTTGCGAGAATACCACTCACTTGTGAACTATACTGGATTGTAATGCGAACGATTTCAGTGCAGTAGCGAGTAGTTTAGCCACTAAATGACACGTTACTCTACTAAATTACTAGCCTAGTCCGAACTAGCCTTTATGCCCAACTGGGTGTTAGTCGCCGATTTGAGCTCTATACCGAGCTCGGCGAAGGAACTGGACAGGTCGTACCATCTATCCTTGTCATGGACAAGGAAGGACGGGGGGAGTTTGGACGAGCCCGGAGGTCTAGAGACTGTTATTGATCGTGTAGAGAAACCATAATGTATATTCTTATCATGCTTATGGCAATGTTTTTTCCTTATTAATTGTCAATGTCAAAATACTTTTTCTTACGTAAAATATATTCTTCACAAGACTACATAAAATTTGTTTCCAATTAATTAAAGCTTACGAGATTCTGCGTCCCTATAATAATAGGTGAGAGAGCGAACTGTAGTTTGCATTATGTTATAGGTTTTACTGCCATATCAATAAATTGAGGCTTCCGAGATTCTGCGCCTCTACAGGTTATGTGCCCATGTGCCTTACCAAGAAGATTGAAAGCGAATAAACACTGCGTGAGTACGGCCTTGTAGTTTTATTAAAGAATCAAGTTGAATATTAAATATGAGCGAGCCTGTAACAGCATCTACAATAATTAATTCATCAATCAATATGCATGACGCATTAAAATTTGAAAAACTAGAAGGCGTTTCGAACTTCACCTCGTGGAAATTTTGTATGAAAAATATATTAATATTGGAAGGATTATGGTCAGCTATAGATGATGAATCTGACTCTCTTAAATCGCAAAAGGCGTTAGCAAGGATATCTCTAAGCGTCAAGCCGTCTTTATTTCAAATGTTATACGGTATCAAGACAGCAAAGCAAGCATGGTTGAAGCTATGCTCTGTATATGAGGACAAAGGGCTATTTAGAAGGGTCACTTTACTGCGGCTGTTGCATCGCATTGAGTACGCACAGCACGCCAATATGACTGCATACATCGACAACATTTTTACATTGAAGCAACAGTTGTGTGACATTGGGAAAGAGGTTGAAGATGCTGAAATAGCAGAAATTATGCGCAGTGGCTTAGCAGCAGAGTTTGATACCCTGGTCAGCACTTTGGAAGCAGCATCAATGAACAACCAGCTCACAAGCGAGCTAGTAAGAGCCCGTTTACTACAAGAAGAGTACAGAAGAAATAGTACTGAAAACTCTTCAAATACAGCTATGATAACGAAGCCTGAAGTAAACAAGAAAAAGTTTAGATGTTTCTATTGTAAACGTGAAGGTCACATTTCGTCGCAATGTTTTAAACGAAAGAGGGATCGGAAAGAAAAAGAAAACAAGCAAACGTCTATGGTAGCTTCAGCGTTTCTAGCCTCAACATCACAGCAGAAGAAGACTGAATTTATTATTGATAGTGGTTCTACTTCCCATATGGTTAACAACAAAGAGTATATTAATAACATAAAAAAGAGTAATGTAAAGATAAATTGTGCTGAGAAAAATACTAAACTAGAGAGTTCAGGTATTGGAGATCTTTCTATGAATGTAAGTAATAATAGTTGTCTGAAATTGAAGGATGTAATGTATGTGCCTGAGTTGTCTGAGAATTTACTGTCAGTTAGTAGCTTGTGTAAGAATGGAATGTCTGTTTTATTTAATAGTGATGGTTGTTTTGTTTATGAAAGACACATTTGTTTGGACAAACCAGTTATGTCTGCTAGTTTATGTAAGGGTGTCTACAGGGTGGACAGTCATACTTTTGCTGAGGAGCAGTCGATGGCTGTTCTGCATCAAGTGCAGGAATCACAGACTGCAAGGATAGCTTCATCAGATACGAATGTTGATTTATGGCATCGTAGGTTGGGACATATCAGTGTGAAAGGTTTATGCTCGTTAAAGAAGTGTGTGGCTCGTAATGTTTCTTTTCAGATGGATGACAAGTTTCAGCCGTGCATCCCATGCCTTGAGGGGAAGTCAGTGGCCAAGACATACCCGAAGGGTCAAGCGAGACGTGCCAGCCAGAGACTCGAGCTAATTCACAGTGATGTCTGTTGTATATTGGGTGATGAAAGCTGGGGAGGAGCAAAGTATCTACTGACTCTTACTGATGACTATTCAAGAAAAACATTTGGCTACCTAATGAAAAGGAAATCAGAGGTAATGTCATGTTTTATTTCTTTTAAGAAAATGGTCGAGAAACAGACAGGTTTGAGTATCAAGTGTCTGCGTTCTGATAATGGTGGTGAGTATTGCAATGCCAATTTTAAGAAATTCCTCGAGGATGAAGGTATTTTTCACCAATTAACAGTACCGTATTGCCGTCCACAAAATGGCGTGGCTGAACGCCTTAATAGGATATTGTTAGAGAAAGTAAGATGCATGCTGCGGCAAGCAGGTCTTTGCAACCGATTCTGGGGAGAAGCGGTGATGACTGCTATTTATTTAAAAAATCGTAGTCCCACATCGGCGTTAGCAGGACAGTTGCCTGAAGAGGTGTGGTCAGGTCGCAATGTCGATCTTGGAAACCTCAAAGTTTTTGGATGCATAGCATATTCTCTACTGTCGGAGGCTACTCGTACAAGTAAGTTGAACGCAAGGGCAAAAATGTGCATTTTTGTTGGTTATTCAGACAATGTCAAAGGATACCGACTTATGGAACCATCGAATCCTAAGAAAGTATTTTTGTCCCGGAATGTAAATTTTACTGAGGACAAATTTTATAAGGATTTTAAGACATGTGATGTAGGAAGTAATGATAATTTATTTAATAATGAATTAATAATACCATTAATAAATTATAATAATGAATTGAATTCTCACAATGAAATTTTGAATTCTGTCGAATCGAGTAATGGTAATAATGAATTGAATTCTCACAATGAAATTTTGAATTCTGTCGAATCGAGTAATGGTAATAATGAATTGAATTCTCACAATGAAATTTTGAATTCTGTTGAATCGAGTAATGATAGTAATAATTTCAATTCTCACAATGAAATTGTGGATTCTAGTCACTCGAATATAGGAATATCTAGTCAAGATTTTAATGAATGTTTAGATAGTAGTAAGAACCATACTTATGAGTCTTATGAATTTACAGATGCAGAATCAGGCGATGATACTTGCGAGCCCGTCAGTGATGACAGGCCGAGCGCAGCTGATGTGGAGCTCTCCGGCAACGTAGAGAGGCACCCGGCGGCTGGCTGTGAGGACACAGCAGCTCGAGGGGAAGGCGCCACTGGTGCGACAGAGTCTTCTGTCACTGGTAGCAGCCGCCCAGTTCGCAGTACACGTGGTAAAAAAACCAGAGAGGTATCGTGATTTTGAACTCTCCATGTATGCTGATTCTATCTATGAGGAACCTCAAACTTATGAGGAAGCTGTTGCATCTGATAACTCCGGTGAGTGGCTCAAAGCCATGCAGATTGAATATAACTCACTAGTTCAAAATGGAGTTTGGAAGTTAGTGGACAAGCCCACTGACACCAATATAGTTAAATCCAAATGGATATTTAAGTTAAAGCATGATTCGTCGGGCAATTTCGATAGATACAAAGCTCGCTTGGTTGCACGCGGCTTTAGTCAAAAGGAAGGTATAGATTATACAGATACTTTCTCGCCCGTCGTACGCCATTCTACTTTACGCATTTTATTTTCATTGGCGGTTCAGTATAATATGTCTATCGAACACATTGATGTTACTACTGCCTTTCTAAATGCAGATCTGAATGAGACTATATACATGGAACAACCGACAGGTTTTGTGACTGAGGAGAAAAAGGTGTGTATGTTGTTAAAGAGCATTTACGGTCTGAAGCAAGCAAGTCGCATGTGGAATCTGAAGGTGAAAGAGGTACTTTTGAATAATGAGTATGAACAAAGCAAGTGTGAACCCTGTGTCTATGTTAGAAAGAATGAAAGGGATCTCACTATTATAGCTCTCTATGTCGACGATTTTTATATTTTTTCGACATGTAATACAAATGAATTAATTAAGGTACTGGATAAAAACTTTTGTATAAAACACCTTGGTTCCCTTACTACTTGTTTAGGTATGCGAATAACTAGAAAGAAAGATGTTTTAATTTTAGACCAGACGGAATATATTAAAAGATTGCTCAAGAAATTTAATATGTTGAATTGTAAACATGTATCTACACCTATGATTGCTAATTCAAAAATTTTAAATTGTGACACAGAACCCTTAGATGAAAATGTTTACCAATACAGGCAATTGGTTGGTGCACTTCTATGGTTGGCAGTTTCAAGTAGACCTGATATTATGTACACTTGTAGCCAGCTTAGTCAGCATTTATGCAATTTCACTAAAGATCATTGGGTTGCAGCTAAACGGGTCCTAAGATATTTAGCTGCTACTATAAATTATTCTTTGTACTTTTATAAAAGTGATAATGGTGTTAAAACTTATGCTGATGCTGACTGGGCTAATAATTTTGATAGGAAATCATACACAGGTTTTGTAGTAAAGCTGGGCCGTAATGTTATTAGCTGGGAGTCTAGAAAACAGCGATGTGTTGCATTGTCCAGCTGTGAAAGTGAATATTTAGCTATGTGTGATGTCTCCAAAGAATTGTGTTTCATTAGGAATTTCCTGAGTGAAATAATTGATGTAACTATAGTTATGGAGATATACAATGATAATCAAAGTGCTCAAAAATTATTGTCGGCCAAAGAATATTCACATAAGCGTACAAAACATGTTGATTTGAGATATTATTATATTAAAGATTTAATTCAAAAGAATGTAATTAGTATTCATTACCTCTCAACTGATAAAATGCCAGCCGACATACTTACTAAACCATTGGGCTGTGTAAAGCATAGTAAATTTGTCGAAGAGCTAAATTTATTTAAAAATTAGACAAGAAATTACATGTTTGGTACGTTATTAAGTGCACATTGTAATGTTTTTTTTTGTGCCTGTATTTAAGTCCATAGTTAAGGTTTATTAATATTTGACATTAATAAGACATGAACAGGATAGCAGAGGAAGGGGCCACTTTGGGGGCGCACGAGGCAACACGCGAGTTTGCCTCGGTTGGGACGGGCACTGCGGGGCGCAGAGAAATATTATTAACGGTTTTGAGAGAGTCGTTGTACTCTCTCAAAATCGTGGCATATTTCTTCCCCAGCCAGGATTGGAGATCCATGGCTGGAGAGAGGTTAAGGGCCTACGTGGCGCCGGGGGAGGAGGTCCCCGGCGAGCTTAATAGGAAGGGAGAATCTCCCTGCCGGGTGTAGACAGGGAGGTGAGTGCCTAGGTCTGTATCCCTAGTGAATGCCAACTCACAGGTCCTTAGCAAAGGTTGTGAGTCGGATTCCGGCTGTTGCAGTCTTGGCAAAAACTGGCAACCGGGTGTGTACCTGCGTACCTGACGTCGCACGAGGGCCTGAGTGACCCTGGGCGGTGCGTCAAGCCCTTCCGGATTCCGTGGTTTTCTCAGAAGGAGAAAAACACGGGCGCTCCGGGGCAACGCCCTGTCGGCTTACGTTGGCACCGTTTGGTTTCCACCGACAGACCACGGAAGGTGGATTTGGTATAGAAACAAGGGAAGGGTGCTTAAAAGTTAAGCGTCGTCTCGAGAGAGACGTTTGTTGCCTTAAAAAAGGCAGTGGGTCGCGAATGCTGGCTGCGAGCAAGGGAACAAACGATAAAATCGAATGAACCTTTGAGCGCAGGTAAGCGGAGCGAACGTCCGCACGGCACGGGGGCAGTGGGACGAATGTATTTTTTACCACAGCAACAATACACAGTTATACTCATTATCGAAACAACAGATATTAATAATTTGGGAAAGGGTAGCAATAAAAGGCAAAATACGAAAATATCAATTTATTAAAAACCTTGGCCATAAGTTGTATTCCATTTCACATACTGCCCTAAATCATCTTGGGATACACTAGGCCTAACTCGTTGTAAGGCATTTATGAAATCTTGCAGGCATACTGGGCGAACCTGCAAGAAAAACGAACACAATAATTAGAGAGGACCTTAAGTAAGGATTATGTATTTGTATTGTAATGGAGCAGCCAGCAGTGATCTTAGTCGACTAGTCAGTAGATAAGTCTACAGATAGTGAACCAACCTTGCTCCTATCAATAGTGACAATGAGTTGGAGCGGCACGTCCCGCACGGGCCCCATGGCCGCCTCGGAGCAGAGAGACTTCATGTCGGCGCCGGAGTAGCCGTCCGTTAGTCGCGACACTTCGCACATGTCTTGTGGGGTCAGCTCGTTTGTTTCCGTTTGCAGCAGGTTCTTTACTATTTGGGTGCGCGCCTGAACAAAATACGATAAATAAATAACTCTTGATACTAAAGAAGTGGAACTTAATAAAACCCATATGGCGCTAGATACATCTTACTAATATTATAAAGTGAAAGTTTGTAAGAATGGATGTCTGCAATACCGGCGTTAGGGTAGGGCGCGGTTGGGCGACCGCCCAGGGCGCCGGATAAAAGGGGCACCACAGGCTCTATAATGGGTTCGTTCTGAAAAATTCAACATATCTCGGTGCTCGTAGCGAGCTGCTCGCGCTTTTATAAGAACATTTAGTTTCTTTGCCACTCGAAGGAAGATAAACGTATATAATTCGTGCTGAAAAAATCTAAATTTTCGCGGCGCTCGCAGCGAGCTGCTTGCGGTTTTATAAATAAGAATACTTATTTAGTTTCTTTGCCACTCGGAGCAAGCTAAACGCACAACATTCGTGCTGAATAATTCAAAATTTTCTCGGCGCTCGCAGGAAGCTGCTCGCGCTTTTATAAATGAAAACATTTACTTTCTTTGCCACTCGAAGCAAGCTTAACACACATCATTCGTGCTGAAAAATTTAAAATTTTCTCGGAGCTCGCAGCAAGCTGGAAAGATGGATTTTTTTCTAGATACGCCCATGATTTTGCCCATCGGATTCGGCCCAGAAAAAAACCCTGGAATTTTTACTTTTTCGTTTTTAGTATGGGTTTGAATTGCTTTTTAGGGGGCGCCGTAGAAATCTTGCCCAGGGCGCTGGTAATGTTAAAACCGGCCCTGGATGTCTGGATGTGTGTTTGTTACTCTTTCATTCTATTAATTAGTAGTATGCATCGAGGACATATCCAATAGAGGGGCAATAGACAAAGTTTTCCTTGAAATAAATTTTTTCACAATTTGACGACTCCGCCCACTTTTCCTATTGGCTACGCTGGTTTTAGTGATGGGCAACGAAAAAGTTTCAATTTAAAACTCGATTATGCCAAGTAATCGATTACAAAGCGATAATATAATATTTTTGACTAAGAGGCAGAACATACGCACGGTTGCAAATCTGATCTTTTGTTTTAAATGGTATTAATGTCGGAAATCATAAAGGAAGACTTTTGCTTTCCAAAGACATTGTTAGTTCCGATTTCATCTTATAGCAAAATAGCGTTTTAGTTCTAAACAAGTCAAATATAAAATACTAGCTTGTGCTCGCGGCTTTGCCCGCGTGGCAAAATCCTTTCTTAGTGGAGGTCTACGTCATTAACCCTATTAATATTCCAAATTTCAACCAAATCCGTCCATCGGTTTAGGCTGTGCGTTGATAGATCAGTCAGTCAATAAGTCAGTCACTCTTTCCATATATAAATTTAGATTCTTAAAGACATCCGATTTAAACACATGCATGCAAAGTTTAAGCTAAATAGAAAAATGGGAAGTAGATTAAATTTTACTTGCAAGATTTGATTATAGACAACAGGACAGGCGAATGTAAAAAAAAGCTTGTGAATTAAATTTAAAAAAAATTGCCCCCTACGCAACGTTTTCAAAATTACCTATTTTGTGGAAGGTGGCCATCTTTGATTTTAAATTTATCATAATAATATATTACTACATACTACTACTAGTCAAGCCCTTTCAACTTTCATTTGATGCGCACATTGACGGGATTATGGAGAAAATAATTAATCAGCTATTTTAGCGGCGGCCATCTTGGATTTTAAATGTATTAAATGTAATGCATATATTTTACTAGTCAAGAAAAAAACAAGATCAAAATCCGTTCATCTGTACGGGACCCAGAAGTAAGACAAAGTACATGAGCAACGATGCCACAGACAGACAGACAGATACGTCAAACTTATAACACCCCGTCGTTTTTGCTTCGGGGTTAAAAAGAGGTCAGGTTTTTATGTTTTTGGTGAATAACTTTTAAAAAGAGTTTTCATTTCTTGTTCGGAACTTATTTTAGTCTATAACAAAAAATGACGTTTTCATGATGTGGATGGTATATTCTCATCCGCTCATAAAAAAGAAAATATTAAATTTGTAGGTATCTCGATTGAAAAAAAAAACAGGGGAATGGCATCGGAGCATTTTTATATTTTAGCAAATTCTATAGTTGTATATCAATACTGTAGGTTTTCACTAACCTACTCGCAGCGCCGCGTGATGCGACTAAACGAGGTTTTATGATAATATTGTAAATATTATAAATAATAGACATAATATTATAAAAGTGTCTCCCTGTTGTATAGATAATGAATGATACGTAGCTTTTTGTGCGCAAGTCTGACTCGCATTCGCCATAGGTTTTATATACCAAAATACGAGATGATCTTTTGTCACGAAAAATGACGGTAACTTTACGCAACTTCACGTGTCATATTTTTTTGATACATACTAAAATATCCGTGTACTTTTTATTTATGTTAAAATTTCGTTGAAATCAAATTTTAAGGGTAGTTCTCGCGTGCCCCACTATCCGCCCCACTGGTGGGGCAGGTGAAACTGTCAAATAATTTTTGTGTCTCACGCACCCCATTGATCGCGTTTTGGTGGGGCGGGTTCTTCCAAGACACCATCAGCCTAAGACTACGAGAACTTTCCGAGATATTGATATTTTAATTTTGATAGCTGTCATTTGAAATGAAGATTTCCTCAAGACCCTTTATTTCTTCCATCACTTTCACATATTTGAGAGGTAGATAACAAGAAAAAGGTACCAGGAGATCATAATTGAAATGAAGTCTTACATACGAGTATTCGTTGACTTGTACTTCTTTGCCTGTTCCTGCGTCTATTAATGAAAAAAACACATGTTATCCCATTCATATAAATTACACAAAGGTACATAAAAGTTCGAATTAATCAGGAAAGTGCGACTAAAATCACCGCAATACGAGATTTTAATAATATATTATCAGATGGGATGATTTTCTTATGTGTTGTTTGTCTACTAAATAGTACATAGTTCCTTATAATTTCTGATCTCCTAGTTCTTCGCAAAATATTTGCATTAATAACACCATTCATCATTTAGTCGTGCCCAATAAATTATATTTTTGCATGAGTTACAGCGTCCTGATGGGGCGCGTGAAGTGTACTTTTTTTAATATTATCACCCGCCACACTAAAACGCAATCAGTGGGGCGCGTGAGAAGCAAAAAATATTTGGCAGTTCCACCTGCCCCACTAGTGGGACGAATAGTGGGGAACACGGGAATTACCCAATTTTTACAACACAAGTGAATTAAATTAAAAATTAAAAAAACCCCCAACGCATTCAAAATATGTAATTTTGTGGTTGCAACCATCTTTTAGTTTTTCAGATGTTAGTTTATTAAAATCTGTTTATTATAGTTTGTAGTTTTCTACTAATCAAACTTTTTCGTTTAATTCCCATGTTGAGGGAGTTGTGGAAAAAAATGTAAGCACCATTTCATGGCGGCTAAGAAAAATCTAGAATATTTCTACCTAAAAAAAAAATCTCAAAAAATAAAAAAATTAAATTCGTAATACTGAGACAGACAGACACGTCATACTTATAACACCCCGTATTTTTCCGTGGGGGGTTAAAAAATAAATTGTGACGATACTGCCACGATAAAATTTTATGAGAATAACCACTATAAAAAATCATCTGCTCTAGTTGTCAACTTATAAATGAAATGGACTTCAAGGCGACTGTCCATTATACCGTATCATACAATAATAATAATTGTCTTAGGAACATGCCAAACCGAAAAATAACATCAGGCCCTTTTTACACTAAACGATTCGTGAGTATTCATATATCGTTTATTTGTAAATAAACGGCATAAACTCACTTGTATTTACTTCGGCTTCGTGCCGACTGCAGCTACTCCTTAAAGAAGATCCTCGTACAGGATCGAACCGGTCGGCACAAAGCCGAAATAAATACAAGTGAGTTTATGCCGTTTATTTACAAAGATAAACATCTGGCCCATGCCATTATGAACCTTATTTTCATTTATTTATTGCTCATAGCTTAAAATTAGGTTTTGGTAGATAACCGCATTATATATTATATATATACCACGGCAGTATTGTATGTATTAAAAAGTAAGAGAACATCGTTGCGAGCCTTGCACGGAGCGTTAACAATAAATATCGCTGAGAATATGTTGCTGATACTGACAGCTCTATCCATGGCATGCGATGTTGCCAAACAACTGCGTGTGGGGACTAGAATGCAGTGAGTGTACGGGTTTATAGCCACGAATGATGACCGATAAAAAGATAATAATATAAACTTATTTTCATTATTAATAAAGAAAACTCATCTAAGTTCATCTGTTGCCAGTTCAACGAAAAAGGTTAACACGTAAAGATGCTTGAACATGTAAGCAACATATTATATTGATAGGCATGCAAAAATGAAATTGGTACTGCATTCTCGTGATTAGATTCTGTTTTGAACACGGGCAAAATACGAGAGAAAGAAGAAATGCAAACGAGCATATGGTACGGTATAGTGGGCAAACCCCTTAAAACTCATTTCTTGCAATGTTATTTTGGAATATTTCTAATGAACATACACATTACACATTAGCTATTTTTAACATATTTACAGCTGAACTAATCAAATTTGGTATAATAGGTAGCTTAGGCTCTATAAGTCTCTCTAGGCTCTTGACAATAGGTAACAGTAGGTACTTTTCAATGGGTAAAACTGGATAGGAATAAATGAATTTCCGTAGTAGTCGTACTGAACTATGAGTCGTCAACATGGGCCTACAGAACATATTATGCGCTAGTTGTACCTAAAGATAGCATGCAATTAGACCTGGTCGAAGATGTGGTATGCATTTGTCCTCTAATCGATTATCATGCATCGATTCAATCGTCAAAATATTCACAACACTGGCTAAATACGAGTCAATAGACAAGGATAGCTATTTGGAGAAAATGCTTTATTAGAAAGAGAGGCAATTTGCCTGACCAGTATAACTTGATCCCTCGCCAGAACAAAAAATAATCATAATTTTGAGGATTATTTTACATTTCTGGGGATATTAAAATCGATTAAATAAATTTAGATATTTTATATGTATACTTTATTATATAATAATACGGTAAACAGTTTTATAAAAAAATAAGAAGTCGTGATTTTTTTGTTAAAAGAGAATATTCCGTGAGGCCCGCGTAGTTCCTTAAACTGGCCGCTACTAAACGGCGCGTCACGTGGCGCTACGAGTGGGGTAGCAAATACAACCAGTGTTGATATACAAAAAATCCGCCGATGCCCTCCCCCTGGTAGTATGTTACATGTTGGTCAGGTAGAGGTATGTAGAGCCGTTTGACGAGTCTCCGCCGCGCCGCCTCGTCCAGCTCTTGAGGTCGATTCGTGGCGCCCACGATTAGGAGACGGTCTTCTTCACCTGGAATCACGATAGGGTTAATTAGCTACAGTGCCTTATTAACCACTTCTTCCTTTAAATAAAATCTAAATCTGTACAGACATCATCGACTTTATGGTAAACATACGAAATAAAGATTTCTACGAATAATTGTAAATCTTAGAATAGAAAACTCTTTATTGATTGAAAACCGGGTCCATATTGGCTCGCATAAAATTTTTAGTCCTAATTTAATGTGGCATAACGTTTTTCAGCCTAAACATCAAAACGCCTATAGTTTTTAGGCATAACTTTTTTGGCCTAAATTTTTCTCTCATAATATTTTTAAGCATAATAATATTTACGCATAAAATTGTTACGCATATTGTTTTAACGCCTAAAATATCTTACCATAATTTTTTTTGGCATAATTGTATTCAGCCCTAATATTTTTCGACACAATAATGTCCAGTCCTAATAATTTTCAGTATAATGATATATCCAGCCCTAATTTTTTAGCAAAGTGATATCTTGTCATAATACTATTACCAGAATTGTAATCGGCAAAATATTATTAATACTAAAAGAAACGAATAATTAATTTCAATGTTCTAACTTAAAACCTAACCTAGCCTTCTTGCGGTTTTTTTTATAGAACGAAGTAAGAATTCGGGGAAGACGCTCTCCCGATGGTAAGAGATAACGCTGCTCATAATTAGTACAGTGCTACAAAATTCTGGGTGCACTGCGTCATCGCTTCTTACTTGAGAGTAATAAGATGTTAAGACTCTTCAGCCCAGTAACTTCACTAGCTACTGTGCGGTTGTTTCATTTTAATCTCCTCTATACCCTACCCTCTTTCTGAATTAGAAAGTGGATGGTCATTTTTGGCACTTTGTTGACCGCTGCCGTGGCACTGTGGACATTGTTTAAACCTAACCTAACCTAAATTATCCGAGTCGGTTTTGTGACAGTCAGTCTTACTGGGTGCCATAAACTACTTTCCTAAATAATTTTGTTAACTTACAATATTAGTTGTATGCCTTAATATAGTTATGTAAAATTATGATTATGCCCGAGAAAGTTATGCGAAACATTTTCGGACAAATTAAATTAGGACTAACAAAATTATGCGTACTTATATTATGCTTTACAAATATATGCTAAAAAACGTTAGGGCAACTGACAGTTATGGCAAGACATAAGTTTGTCTAGATATAATTATGCCCAATTATGATTAGGCTAAAAAAAGTTATGCGAAACATTTTCGGCGAAACAAAATTAGGACAAAAAAAAAAAAGGTAGCACTCCGGGAGTGCCGGCAGAAGTGAAAACTTCAATATTAACATTGTGTTTAATTATAAGTATAAAAGTACTATCATTTATGAGGTAGAATACAATGTTTATTTATTGCGCTATCGTACACAAATATGACAATTTATATGTTGTTATTTATAATATTATATCGTTATTTATATATTACATTAAATTTTATCTCTCAGAAAAATCAACTTCCATCCATAATTTCGACGACTTTTACACCATCAACAGAGCAGAGCACACTCAGGCACGGTAGAAAGAGTGAGAGATACTAGTTCCTCTCCCTTCCCCTCGATCTTACGCTTTTTCGATCAGCATCACGTGACCCTGACGCGAGTTTTAAAGTTTTTACCCATACAAAAAAGTGCTCAGCGCCGCTAAAGAAGTTTTCACTTCAAAAATTATGCGTGCGAATACGCTCCCTTGAAAACCACAAATTCAATAATAAATTACACATTGCAAAAAAGTTTGTGTGCGCGTATGTGTGCGAATCTTTCCTCTTTTTTTGTGAAGTTGGTTATTTTTTAATGGATATTCATAGAATACATCAATTAAAAGAAGTTGCTTTTTTTCTTTTGCAATGTGTGATAAACTTAATTTGAATAAATTTTCTTACCAGTGGCAGCTCCATCAAACTGGACCAAAAATTCAGTTTTAATTCTCCTCGTTGCTTCATGCTCTGTGTCACTTCTCTGAGTCAGAAGCGAGTCTATCTCGTCTATGAATATCACCTGGAACAAGTAGTTTCAGACATGTTTCTCTTATAAAAAAATTTATATATGTATGTTATTAAAAAAAAGTTCATTTCTAGCTGCTAGCTACGCTCAACGGTTTTACACGTCGACTCTTGATTTGTGGGAACATTTGGTTAAAAGTAGCCTGTGTTTTTCCAGGTTTCCAACTGTCTGATTTTCTGCTTGGTAATAATTTTATATGTGAACCTATAGAGCTTAGATAAAAAAGGGAAAATATGGTATGTACGTGCTACGGTTGCTAAAGCCTAACTTGAGCCTGCTGCTTAGTGTCGGCGCGGCAACCGCCAATTTTGACCCAAAGCCGACGGCCGAAGCCGAAGTAAAAATGTGTGCATGTGCATATACCGTATTTTCCCTTTTGGAACGAAGTTCCTTATCGCGCTTTGTGAAAGGGGGCTAGACGGAAAAAAATCTTACGAAAAGTTGTCGACACTTTTTGCTATAGTAAGCTATTATAAGGTGTGCGGCGTGCGCATGTTTCTCTGTCTGTCTCTCTCTCTCTCTCTTATAGAAAGCAAGCCAGATATTTTCATTTCTATTTCGCATTGAACAGTGTGGTGTCGCGACGATTATTTTTGTTGAGTGTATACAGGTTTTTTGTAAATAATAAAACCCCAGACCCTTGGTACCCGGACCCTAAGTGTCCCTTGACACCTCTCAAGTTTTTATTTATTTTAACCTAAGCTGTAATAAAGACTATTTACTATCGGGAAAACCGCTTGGTGTGGGGTGAGTGAAAATTATTGCTTTTTTGTTCAAAACTGGTATTAAGTATTAAGTAATATTATCACATTTTACACTAATATTGTAAATGCAAAAGTTTGTGAGTGTGTATGTTTGTTACTTCTTCACGCCTAAACGGGTGGTCATAACTCATTAGAGCCACCCGGCACCTCGGCACCGCCTAGCCTCGTGCGGTTAGTATTCTTTATATGGACTTGTATGGGTACGCGCTCACTACATCAACTCCGTAACGTCGCCTCGGTCGCAAGGCGAGGCGATGCGGAGTGGGTGCCGGGTGGCTCTAATGAGCTGCCACCCTTAGACCCTAGAATAACACATAGGCTAAGCGAGTAAAACCGCTGGGTGCATCTAGTGTTGAATAATGTGCTCACAGCGGGTTGGTGGCAGGTGGCGACTGCAAACAGCGCGCGCACCATCTTCTCACCGTCGCCGATCCACTTGGACGTCAGCGATGACGCCGAGATACTGAAGAATGTTGCATTGCACTGCGACGCTATGCACTTCCCTGATAAACATATTATTAGGTACATATTAATTTTCTAAAGTACCTTAAAAAGACAAAGGTCTTTACGTTGGATGTACTTTACTCAATATTTTGATTTTCCCACAGTTCCCTTAAAAGGCAAGACAGCCAGTGTAATTACTGGGCTAAGGTCAACACTCAACACATACCTAATATAACATCTTATGTCTTTGGATGACGACAGCAATGTAGTGTTGCATACTATAGGACTTTGTACTGCGTAAATTCACCAATCAAAGTCTTCCCAGTGCCAGGCGGTCCAAACAGCAGGATACCCTTGGGCGGTCTCCGCAGCCCGGTGAAGATGTCTGGACGTAGGAGAGGCCACACCACCGCCTCCTGGATCACTGACTTGGCCAGCTGCAGGCCTGCTATGTCATCCCAACCTGGAGACATTTTTGACACTTTAAACTGGTCTTACATCTTATGACTCTCAAGTAAGAAGCGTTGGTTAGCTACCCAGAATTTTACCTTTGTAAAATCATGGGTAGCACTGTACTAATTATGGACAGTGTTATCTCTTTTCATCAAGAGAGCGTCTTGCTCGTCTTCTTACTTCGTTGTATATAAAAAATAAAACATTTTATGCAAAAGTTCTTGGAATTGAAATGTTACTAAAACTAACACTAAAGTGACAGGGGTTTTTGATTTAGAATTTACCCAGATACAAATAAATAACAAGGATTCAAAAAAATTACATATGCATTTCTAAATGCAACATAAACATAATTCCTATTATTTCTCAATATGCTTACTACGCTTACTATGCTTATACTTTTTATAAAATTTGGTTTTTTTTTTATAATACATATATTTTTCTAGCTGCCCCCAGCAGAAAAGTAATCTATGTATTATTCCAGGGCTATCTAAATACACAACTTCAGCTATATTGGTATAGTTGTTTATGAAGAAGTAAGAAATCCATGCTTTTACATTTAAATATACTATAAAATATATACTTATAGGTGTTCCTTTATCAATGATTTCACTTTCAATGAGCTCTATCATCTTGGGATCAATATGCTTCAGTCTTTCATCTGATATTTCTGGTTCACTTGATTCTTGCTTTTCTCTGAAAAATATTATAGACTTAAAAAATATATTCATTCCCATTTTCTTTTAATCTAAGATTAATATATTATCAAATTTAAGATAGTCAATTTTATATCAGTGTAGTTTTAGTAAAAAAATTAAAGTTATTAGTGATCTGTACAAGTCCAGTAATTATTATCTTTTACTTAATTATTTTGTGTGTAATACTTTTAGAACATATTGCTTTGCTTTACCTAGTTTTAAATGGAGTTGCTTCCACTGTCTGCTTAATTAGATTTTTTAACAACTCAATTGATTTAAATGCAGTTTTCAGAAACAGAGTTATTCAAGAGGAAGATTTATATTATGCATAACATGTGCGAATTTGGTCCACAGTAATTTTTGAATTAAAATGATATAATGATCTTACAATTGCGCTCCTATCATAGGAGATATAAATTTAGCTTGAGCCTTCTTAGAGGTGCCCAAAGTCCTCCTAGCCGCAGGATTTGAAGCCAATAACTGTTCCTTAGCAGTTTTAAAAGTTATTTTCGCCACATTGCTTTTGTGAGCCTTTTCTTCATCTTCTATTTTAGTAAGATCTATTTCTTGAATATTTGTTTGCAGGTTATTTTTATTAGAAAGTCTCTGTCGACCAAACTTAGGTTTGAAAATCTGCCTGTTTCCAGATCTTTCTTCTTGACTGGAGTCTTCAGAACTTATGGTTCTTCCAAAAACTGTGTTAAGTTTCTTACTTTCATAGGATTTTCTGTGTGAGGGTTGGTCGTCAGTTAAGCCTAGGTCGCACTTGCATTCATTCTTTTGGAATTGTTCAAGACCAAAATATTCTGTGATATTACAGTTATTGCATGTTGGGAGAGACTTTTCTATTAATGCTATAGGGTCAATTTTACTGAAAAATAAAATGATATAAAACATAATATTATGTAATGTAAATGTGTTAATGTTGATGGTATTTCTTCTTACCTTAGAGAAGTTTTCCATTGTCTATTATTGCTTGTATCAGCGTTTTTTATTAGACTTGTGGAAGAATCTATAATGTGGTTAAATCTTTCACGAAATATCTCTTTGTTTGTAGACAGTACATCGTGTAATAGAGTGTTTGACGAGATATTTGAAGAGCTGAAAGTACAAAGATTTAATAAACAGAAGTCTTAAAGTAAAATAACTTTTTACCTACGCTATAGAACTTTGTCCCACTATGTTCATACCATTGAAGAGATGTATTGTACTGATGAATGAAACTACTCTTCATGATAGATTTAAAATCATCGTTACTATCCCACTTATCCATTTTATTAACGAGAATAATTAAAAATAATTTAATAATAATACTCAAAATCCACAAGTTTTTTGTTATCAGCTGATTTTTTTTAAAAGCTGTCAGATTTTGTTTTCCCGCTATTTTTTTTACAGAGTGCATTAATACACCACAGATAAAATGAGTGATTTAACCTCGGGCTTTTTTTCGGGCTATTTTTAGTCTGTGCCTATCGCAGACAAATGACAGCTATGATTAGTTGTCAACGTCAAATTTGACACAGTGGTGTTTTTGGATTACGATTTACGCTTTGGGAATTTATTTTGATAAATTACAAAATGTTCAATTAATTGTCGAAACAGTACCCTTTTCATCACATATAATAATCAAGTGACCAGACGCCGAACGGTCTATAATATTTAATGAGGTGCATATCAAAGAAATCATGCTAAATACACCTCAGACGAGATGAGTACCAAACCTTCGATTTACCATGAAAAACAAGTAAAAGAACTATGTGCTCTACACGCGCTCAACAATTTATTTCAGGTATGTTTGCGTTCATTAAGCTGGTATTCAAATTACTATAATTATTTTTTTATGTCCGTGAAGGCCACTTAGCATTCAATTTTGGAGTGGTCTGTGTATTTTAGCTAACAAATGGCTATTTAGCATATAAATGTGTATAATAGTGTTTTAATATAATGTTTTCAGACACGAGGAAGTTTTTCAAAGAATGAACTGGACAATATATGCAGAAGTTTGTCACCAAATGTTTGGATCAACCCGCACAGGTCTATGTTAGGGCTGGGCAACTATGATATCAATGTCATTATGGCAGCCTTGCAGAAGAAGGGCTGTGAAGCTCTCTGGTTTGATAAGAGAAAGTAAGTTATTAGGACAAGTATATATTTCAGTTTATCTGCAGCCTTTGTTAATTTGCACATTAGCATATTTTATCACTCTTTAACAAGTTTGATAATTATTTTGTGCAACTAAAATACATCAATTTAAGTTAAACTTCACTTAACTAAAGTTTAGACTTTATTTAGTGATAAAATATGCTAATTTGCAAATTAACAAAGGCTGCAGACATGGTTAATTTAGATTAATCATGTTCAGTATGTCTTACTATCAAAGTTTGCATGTTGAAAAAAAAACGACTAACATTACCATCACCCGTAAAACCAATAAAAGAGTTTGTCTGTCCATTTTACAGAGACCCAGGATGCCTAGACCTGTCTAACATCAGTGGGTTCATACTAAATGTGCCCTCGGACTACAAGCTGGGGTTTGTGATGCTGCCGTTGAGGCGGCGACATTGGATAGCAATCCGGCAGATTCAGGGCAACTTCTATAACCTCGACTCTAAGCTGGACGCACCACAGCTGATAGGCAGGGTAAGAATTTATTTATTGAAATCAGTACTAAGTTAGCAATACAGCTTTGCTAAATCACTAACTTTATAATTATGACCTACTGCCTACTTATATTGTTGAAAAAAAAGTGCTTTTTGTTAAATTATTAGGATAACAATAGATTATTGTGGGGTCTAAGGTATTTTAAAACAAATATTTGCCTTGTATTCAACCCAGAAAAGTTTTAGTTGAAAAGTTAACAAAAAAATATTATAGATAAGGTAATAATAAAATGTAGCTATTATAATTATTTCCTATTTTTTTTTTATTAGTTGAGTGGCGTGCCTTGGGCCTATGTCCAGCAGTGGACGATACTATAGGCTGATGATGATGATGATTATAATTTTTTCCTAGTTAAAAAATGTTATAATTAAAAATAAGACAATTAAAACCTGTCTGACTATTCCCAAGTAATAACTATAAAAATTAATTTGATTTTATTATTTATTAATCATTCATATAACCTGAGATATACTAAGCTATTATAGCTTATTATACAAACATATAAAACATTTTTTATAGCAAATGTAACTCTTTTAAGTATAGTTAATTACTTTGTGTGGCTTTAATCACTGCGGGTCTAGTTGGTCTATTGTGATCGCCACTTATGAGGGTTAGAAAACCCCTTAGGCGCGGCGTTATAGTTCACCACTGACCCTTGCAGTTTCAAGGAACTGGAGGATTTTCCTTGGGGAGATGTCTCTAAGCTTGTCCGGTGTAGTTATTAAATTAAATAAATTAAATTAAATAAAGCTTTATTTCATTCCATACATTACATGTTACATTTCAATTATTTAATTATATTAATTACCTATTACAATTATTTTTAATTAGATTGATATTTTAAATTATACATTTAATAAGTAATAATATTATTATTCGTTTTGTATGGACCCCCTTCGGGTGAAAGCCTCCTCCAACGTATCCCACTTTTCTCTGTCCCTTGCTATGTTTGTCCAGTTTGCACCTGCAACAGAAATGATTTCATTTTGCCATCTATTTCTTGGCCGCCCTCTACCTCTAGACCCTTCTGGTCCGGCCCACTTTATTATTGATGATGTCCATCGGTTATCTGTGTATCGTGATATGTGACCAGCCCACATCCATTTTAATCGTTGTGAGAAATGTAGAGCATCAGTTACTTTTGTTTTGGATCTTATTTCGAGATTTCTTACTCTGTCCTTTAGTTTGATACCAAGACAGCTTCTTTCCATTGCTCGTTGAGTGGTTTGAATTTTTGTTTTTGTCTTATGGTCAAAAATCCACGTTTGACAACCATAGGTGAGGCTTGGTAATATGACTGAATCCATTACATTTTTCTTTGATTTCATAGGTATCTGTGGTGATTTAACTATTTCCTTGTGCGCCCAGAATTTTTTCCAAGATATTGCTATTCTTCTATTTACTTCCTCTATGTTTCTTTCTGGCCTGAATGAAAGTTGTTTTCCAAGGTACACATATTCTTTAACATATTCTAATGCGGTGTTGTCTACAAGGATAGGCGTATAGACACTATTTGTCATCACCTTTGTTTTTTCTATGTTCATCTCTAAACCTGCCGTTTTGCTCTCTAGGTCTAATTCATTTATCATTGTATTAAGTTTTAAAGGGCTTTCAGCAAAAAGAATGATGTCATCGGCAAACCTTAAGTTGTTCAAGTACTTTCCATTTATATATATACCTTGCTTTGACCATGGGAGGTCCTTCATTATGTTTTGAAGTACTGCTATAAACAGCTTTGGCGATATTGGATCTCCTTGTCTGCATCCTCGTCTTATGTGAATGTCATTGCCTTTCCTGTCTAGTCTGACTCTACTTATGCTGTTTGAATAGATGTTCTGCAAGATTCTTATATATTTTGTATTTATCTCCTGTTCTTTCAATGATTCCCATATGCTATTATGTGAGATGCTATCAAAAGCCTTTTTATAGTCAATAAAGGCTATATAGAGCGGTTTGTTAAATTCCAAATATTTTTCTATTACTTGTTCCACTACTTGAATGTGATCTGTTGTACTGAATCCTTTTCTGAAGCCTGCCTGTTCATAAGGTTGGTGATTGTCGATAGCTGGAGATATTCTGTCCAACAGACATGATGCGAATAGTTTGTAAAGGCATGGCAGGAGACTAATGGGTCGGTAATTGCTTATGTCCGCTGGGTCACCTTTTTTGTATAACAATATGATTTCAGATTCTGTCCAATTCTGGGGAACTTTTTCTGTATTAAGTATTTTGTTAAATAGAAGCGTGAGTGGTGTTACCAAGTGGGTTTTTGCATGTTTGATATATTCATTTGTGATACCATCTGGCCCTGGGCTTTTTTCTAATTTTAATTTTGATATTTGTTTTAAAACTTCACCTTCCGTAAAATTTTTCGCATTCTGTGACGCTTCCATTGTTGTAACTGTTAAATTTGTCCCTTGTACAGTGTCTGGTTGGCTATATAGTCTAGAATAGAAATCAGTAGCTATGTTAACAATTTCTGTGCGGGATTTCTTTTTGTCGTTTCCAGATTTTAGTGCAGGAATCCAGTATTTACCTCTGTCTAGCTCCCTGAATGCCTTTTTTGCACTTTTAGAGTTATCCATATGTCTGTTTAATGTTGTAATTCTGTGCTCATTATAACATTTTTTTATTTCTCGGTTTGCCTCTTTGTATAATTTCTTTAACTCTTCTTTTTCTGCCTTACTTAATTTTTCTTTATTTTGTAATGTACTCCTGTCTTTTATTAATTTTAAGGCTTTGTCTGATAATATTTTTGATTTTGATTTTCCTTTGACATTTTTTAAGCTCTCTGAAATTGCTTGGATAATACTTTTATAGTATTCATCAACATTATGCTCTTCATGGGTCGCTATTAGGTTTGGTATGTATTCTTTCAGTTGTTTGCAATAGTTTGTTTGTTCTTCCAAAGTTTTTAGTTGTGTTGATGGTTTACTATATTTTTTTCTACTTTTTTTCTTTGCATATAAATTTATTGTTGCTCTGATGGGCCTGTGATCTGAGCCGAATTGAAATGCGGTTAGAACTTCATAGTTAGTAAATAGTTGGGGTGATGAAGTTAATATATAATCAATTTCATTTCTTGTGTTTTTATCTGGTGAGATCCATGTCCATCTATTTTTGTATTTTAAGTTATACATTGTATTTAGTACCATCATGTTCTGTTCATAGGCATACTGAATTAATCTTTCACCACGTTTGCTCCTTTGTCCTATGCCATATTTTCCAGTGACTTTGTGTTCATACTGCCTTGGTTTTCCAATCTGTGCATTAAAGTCTCCCATGCAGATTGTGTGTTTTGTGGAGGTCATATCATGTGCAGTCTGTAAGTCTTTGTAGAAAGCTTCGACATCTTCCTCTGGTGATCCTTCAGTGGGTGCGTAGTAGGGTGGAGCGCGGATGTATGGAAAAATTTTTTTTTTTAGATTCTGAGTTCTAATAGTGCGGGATTGGTGCCTTATATTATTGTCAAAATATATGTAAATTTTCATTTAATTTGACGGACTTCTTCTGCCTCCGCAGTGACATCAAAAATTTAACAAAATTGTAAAATAGCTAACGAGCTTTTGAGGTGAAAAATTATGCTTAACATAATGGTTATTATGTATTAAATAATAAAAAACTAAAGTTTAGACATTTATTTAAATTCTACAATATAAAAACCCGTGCAAATATTAAGAAATAAAATAAAATATATATTATTAGTTAGCCATAAAATCTTTTTTAGTTTTAAATTTAGGCATTACATTGCGTGATTCCATCTTGGCTTTTATTGCACCCAATCTTGCTTTTTTTGTGCACTGTGAAATGGAAGCTTCTGTTGTAATAGTCACAGCTCTTTCAACCGCTTGAGTATGACGGGGAAGCCTTAAAAATATCAATTTGTTGATACTAATTAAATCTTTTGCCATGTCTGGGAGCACTTGAGCTTCGATGGATGTAATTTTTTTAACAGGCAGCATTTCTCAGGTTTATAGAGCTATCCCTAATGGACCAGAATAAGATTTAAGTCCCGAAGTACATCCGTCGAGATTAAGAAACAGGTGTCCAAAAGAAAATTAGTTCATGTGCAGTAAACATATTATCCACTGAAGTGGTTTTTGTAATCTTTTCTCAATCAGCCTTATGATCCCACCATACTTTCCAGTATTGACATTGGTACCATCACAACCCTTACCACCCATTTACCATCTTTTTTAACATTCTTCAAAGTTATATCTTTCCTGCCATCGAAGTATAAAGACGAAAGCTCTGTGACAGTTGCATTTTTCATAAATTTTTCTCTATTTTTGCTTCTCTCTCTACATAGCTTGTATCTATCGATAACCTCCAAATCAGATCCAATGTCGAACAATACAGATGATGCTATTGCTGCTGCTGCTGCTCTATCTGATACCCCATACCTATCACAGGTCATCGATAACGTAGGAAAATCAACGGACATCATTTTCTTTTTTTTTTTTTCAGGACCGCTTTCAATCGTAATATTTTCTGGTTTTTCTGTACTGATGATGTCGTTGAAGATGTACTAACATCTAATTCCTCTAACGTGGAAGTACTTAAGGATATGGTTGGCCGATTTTCTCGTTCATGCTTAATTTTAAAAGTTTTTGCAACTTCCTTGTAGCAGTTACGTCGATGACGCTGATTACCAATATTCGCGACGTTCTTTGGTCGATTAAAAAAGGTTGCTCTTGTTTAGGTACCTTTTTATCTTAGGGCAAATACATCGAGCAAAGTCTTTGCATTTGCATGCTGAAATATCGAAAAGTATTTCACTGCTTTGTTGAAAACTTTGTAAATTTTCCGGGGAAAGCCTCTTAATAGATTTTTGTAGGTTTTTACATTTTAAATGACATGCTTTTAACATCTGTATGATTCTTGTTCTAGTCACTATTGGAATAGATGCAGTTTGCCATATATTTTCAATCCGGGATATCACTGTATCTGCTATCTCTGCGAATGTTGGTTCATTTGCAGTTTCTAATTGTAATTTCAGTTGATGTCTCGTCCATTCATTGTACTTCATTACATCTTCGTAAGTAGGTAGAACATTTCCTTTTATCTCACAAATATCACCAAAAAGAGAACATTTCAATGCACTCCGAGTTCTTTGCATAATTGCAGCGATACAAAATCGAGGGTTTGACCAATACGAGCTTAGAACATTAGAGCACTGAAGCAACGCGCGAGCAATGTGACCCTTTGTTTGAGTGGTGATTTTCGCGACAAATGTATGTACTTAAATTTCCATTCACACCATTTATTTGAATCTAAAAACAACGTTAAGATTTTTTATCGAAAATTAACAATATCAGTTATCGTTTCTACGTTAAACAATGGACCATTTATTAAAAAAGCTTACGTTAACATAGCGTCCTAATAGGATCTAAAATTAACTATTTTCATAATTTCAATGACGTTGCGGAGGCAGTTACTCTAAACCAAATTGAATCATATTTTGCATAACTTAATTTGAGCCTAAAATGCATTGAATTTTAACTATTACATTACCAATTCATAAAAAAAAATTTTTCGCTCCACCCTAGTGCGTAGGCCTGTATCAAAGAAAATAGTTTATTTTCAAGTTCTATCTCTAAAATACAGACTCTTTCTGATATTCCACGGAAGTTTATAACATTTTCTTTGTAGGCTTTCTTTACAAGGAAGCCAACACCATGTAGGCCTTTTGTTTTGCCTATGTGGTACATAATATATTCATCATCTTCTATAATATTTTCACCCAATCTTCGGACTTCACATAGCCCTATTATATCACATCTTATATTTTTTAGAGCAGCTTTCAATTTTAAAAGTTTTTCAGCAGTTGATAATGTTCTTACATTAAGAGAGCAAATATAATAACACTTTTTCTTACTTGTTTCCGTTGGAGGGTTGTGGTAATTTTCTCCCTCGGTTACCAGCCGGACTGGGAGATTTTGTATTTGGGGGGCCCGTCGTTGCTATTGCCAGGATTGTTTTCTAGTGTTGTCTCTGTTATTACCTGGAGAGGTCAGTACCAACTTAGGTTTCTGAATCATGTAATTAGTAATGTTCGAGGTCTTATTACGCTTCCAGTGATAATGATTATGTTGTTGTTGCAGATTAGTATTGTCAGTTTCTGGTGATTCAGAGTGGTTTCTTTTGTTTGTATTGGGTTGGGATATTTGTTGCGTAGTATTTTTCCGCACAATCAGCTTATCATGTTTTAAGTAGGCTATGTTACCCGATTCTCTTTCTCTGATTAGTTGGTTTTGAAGTTCCTTTCGTTTGGCGAGAACCTCAGGTGAATAGTCTTATTTGATGTAATATGGAGTATTTTCCAAGCATTTTTTGTTTCTCTCCACATTTATTTTGAAGCCAATTGTGGTGAATGTTATTATTACTGGTCTTACTTTTTCAGTTTTCTTACCCAATCTTCTGACTGATTCTATGTTGTTTCTTTCATATTGGAAGTTGAAATATTTATTTATTATGTCGATTATTGTTTTTTCTAATTCATGGTAGGATGTTTCCACTTCTTGGACTCCGAAGATGACCAAATTTTTGCGTCTTGTATATCTGTCGATCCTGTGTAGTGCTGTATCGTGATCTTCAATTTTTTTATTAATGAGCTCGTTTTTTTGTTCTAGGATTTTAAATTTTTCGTTGACGTTATTGTTAATTGTGCTTTTTATATCCTCTTTCATGTCCAACATATCGTTTTTTTGTTGTAATATTTGTAATTGCATAGCTTCTAAAAGTTGTTTTATTTCTTCCATTTTGCACAATTGTAAAAAATAGCGTTAAATAATTACGATATATTCTTCCGTTACACTTTTGACAGTTCGATGATTCACTTTCTGAACAAGTGAAATTTTAAAAATACTTTTTAAAAACAAGCTTTAATTATCATTACCATCTTGCATCATATAGTACTCGTCAAGACGAATCAAATGAGCCCAAACTCGATGGGGTGCGTTGTTTAATGACAGAGTTGCTATAGCCACCTTCCAGCTCCATCATCAGATCAGCTCCATGTCATAATAATATTGCATTGTCATCCGATTTACACACGCATGCAAATTTTCAGCTCAATTGGAAACCGGGAAGTGGGTCAAATTAAACTTGCAAGATTTGATTACAGACAGACAGACAGACAGACAGACAGACAACAGACAGGTGAAAGTAATATAAAGCTTGTAAAAATCACAATTTTTTGGTAAATTGCGGCTCGTTTTCACTGGTTTATTATAGTATAACAGACTATTTTAATTTATTTGTGTAGTTTTTCACTTTTTATGCAGTTTTTAACACTTTTACTTAATAAAATTGAAAATTATTTGCGAGCTTGAAGTTGACAGGACGGTGTTGCCACCCCAAAAAAACTGTGTAGTTATTACTTAAAATAAAAAGGGAATATTCGGTATGCGCTATTGTGGCTATAGACAATCTTGGGTCGGAAAGTGTCGTATGCCGCGCCGACTCGCGCCCTAGTCAAACTATGCGCATGAGCCTAATTGGAGCGAACAATTTGCGAGAAGCCAGTACCGTATCTTCCCTTTTTATTTTAATCTAAGAGTTATTATACTAAGCCCTAAACAGACTTTTTTTTCATTCCAGAGTAGTGATCTAATAGCATACCTGAAAGAACAGCTAGTTAGCAAAGAGAAAGAACTATTTGTGGTCGTCAGTAAAGAGGTAGAGGAGAAACAACTCTGGCAACACCAGTACCCCCTGCCAAAGTCCCGGGAGCCGAGTGAAAACGGCCAGAAAGCCAACCAAAGTGAGAGCCCCGACAGCATATCGTCGAGTACAATGTACGATTGCCGGAACAATGACGTTGAGTGCCTGAAGGTTATGGAAGTGAGGAGCTGTTTAGTCAGTGATAATGTTTGAATTGTGAATTAATACACACTGGCCACTATCAAATACTAAATTTTTAAGTATAAAACTTTATTATATATGAAACCTAAGGAAAAATCATTTCTTGAAAGAATCCAAATTGGTTTTTTTTTAATTCAATGTGTTAATTCGTGAATAATACAGCTGATATAAGTAGGTACATCTTTTTTTCACAATAATTTCGTAATGTTAGTGAAGACAAAACCATAAGACCAGTATTAATATTGTTAATATCCCATATAATTATAAAGCTATATTTTTTATTTATTGAAACTGTTTAAGAAATGTTAAGATTAATAATTTTTATTACACTTCAAGTTGTTAATCTCTCCTGTTGGTAGCTCAAACGCAGCTAAGTTTTAAATGATAGTGGCCAGTGTGTAGTCAACTTTAGCACCTTCCCACACGAAGCTTTCGTAATTTGATACGTAATGCCTATGAATCTCCAACATTTATGAGGTAAAAAAAAAGACAGACTAACTCCCGTATTTTTATTCGTATCCTCGCTCTTGATTCTGCTCTACTCAACTAAAAAAATTCTAAGATAAAAAAAGGGTCACCGTTTTAGGCTAAAATACTGATACATAACTGAAACAGTTTGAGTAGAGCATAGTCGAGGGCGAGGTTACAGCTAAAAATACTGGTGTAAGCAACATTCACAGTAAAAAGACACTTTTCGTGTTTTTACAAAACGTGGAATTACGATTGTACCAGGACTTTTAGTCCTGGTCCAGGAATAAACCACGTCCTTAGCTACAATATAATAGTAAGTCCGCGTTTTTTTATAACAACTATTAAGGAGTTTTATGTTTACAAAGAAAAAACCCTTATTACTCCACACATTTGTAATCTTATTACCAAAAGTACGTAAGCGAATAACTCACGGTTACGCCAAGTTTCGTGTGCGAAGGCCCTTACATTGTACCACTCTTTTACAGACTGTTTTTGTGATCTGTAATATTGTGTTCACTCGTTTCCAATGTTGTGTACCTATTTATACATTTATTAATAAATTAATGTCAAGTAGAATTTTTAAAACTATGGTTGTAATTTACGAGTGCGTGTTGCCTTTATAATTTGTGTAGGTACCCAAAAGAAATGTATCTATTAATAAGCTTATATCGCCTATCGCTCAGAGTTTAAACAGGCATTAAGGGGTTAATAGTCGCTGAGTTGCTCTGTCTCTCTCGCACGATATAACTTAGTCAAATAACAATTGATAAATCCTTCTTTTTGGAAATGTGTTAAATTGAAAATTTAGTTCATATTTTTATACAAATTTTAAAAGTATTCCCAGTTTGCTACCTTAAATAACAACAATGGCATTCTCAATTTTATGAAAAATATCTATCTCTAAACATGCCTCAACCATCTTATTAAGTATCAAACTGGTTATACTTTTAAAAAATGTATAAAAATATGAACTAAATTTCAATTTAACACATTTCCAAAAAGAAGGATTTATCAATTGTTATTTGACTAAGTTATATCGTGCGAGAGAGACAGAGCAACTCAGCGACTATTTTTCCTGCGCGTAAGATGAACAAAAATGGGTGCCGTGTCTGTAAATCTGTCGAAATAACTTACACGTCTTGACCCAAAAATTTGTTACTGCTCATTAATACGTAATTCTTTAAAGTACGCGCCATAGACTACTACTTGCGTGTGTATTGAGTGTAAAGATTCGTGCATACACACATAGGCAGATTTAGGGGGGGGGGGCAGGGGGCCAAGGCCCCTCCCAGAAGCATTGTAGAGTTACGAATTTTGCACATATTTCATGGTAAAGATCATAATTTTTTTTCTCGCCGCTCGCAGCAAGCTGCTCGCGCACTTATTATTAGGGATGTTTAAACTTTCTAACTGCTCAGAGCGAGCTAAACATACACTTTTCGTAGTAAATATTATAATATTTTTGCCGGCTGCACCTTGGCCCCCCCCAGAATCAAATCCTGGATCCGCCTATGCATACACACACACAGTAAAACCACTGATTCACTTCGAGCGAAGTGTCAAATACTCATTCAATAACATGTCTTTTATTTTTTTGTCTTTGAGAATGTGACCTTTCGCTCAAAGTGTCTGTAATGCAATGTGCATTGAAATACTACATTTAAAGGCCCACATACACTTGTGAATTGCAACACCTTTACCTCACCTGATGTTGTCTACAGTCTGCATAATTTGGTACTTAAATGTATTGTTTATTTATTTTTGTTTGTTGCACATAGTTTTGGTTTAGCACAAATTTTGTTTTGTTTTTATTAACATTTACGGCCTAATATTATCCTTTCTATATTATCGTTGTTTTGATTTGTTTTGTTATTCATTTTGTTTTTTGAGCTTTGTGAAGATAAATGTAAGTTTTAATTAAGTATATGTAATGCATTATGCAATAGTCTTTAATGAGAGGTATTGCTCTTTTTGGATACCTTCAGTGAAGGCTCATATCTTGCGCCTTTGTGTGACGTCATACGCCAAATATATTTAACCAAACGTTCAATAGTTACCTACAATATAAAAAGTATTAATTAGGTACTCTAATGACTGACTGTTCAGTGGCGAATTAAGGAGGGAAAGGGCCACTCTCCCAAAAATCCTATACCGTTTAGCTGCTCACATACCTTTTTTTTAAGACATTTTTGAAGTGAAACTTCTTTATCGGCGTTGGAAAAAATTTACCGTCACATTTTTTCGGTTACGCGTCACATTTTTGAAGTGAAACTTCTTTATCGGCGTTGGAAAAAAAATTACCGTCACATTTTTCGGTTACGCGTCACATTTTTCCATTACGCGCCATCTTTTGTTTCTTGCCCCTACCACGGTTGGTTCAGACGAAGAGTACTTTCAGTTTCTCCAATGAACATGAATTTAAAAAATTTAAATTTAATTTAATTAAAGAAGTTTCACTTCTTACGTGTGTAAACTAGTACACGCACACATTTTTTTTTCTAAGTTTTCAAATAGAATAGTTATTAACGTAAAGATCCATAATTTGTAAAAATATTCTATTTCTATTCAAGTTTTATCGTAAACTTTTATGTAATATTTCCTGATAGTTTTTTTTTGTTAAATAATATTTATCACAAATTAATATTAAAAAGTATATATTATGAAACTGGAGCATTTAATGATCATCACAATAATTGTAAATTGTCTGAAACACAAAATATATTTAAAGATTTTTCTGTAACTTAAAATCTTTCATGAAGTGTTTTAAAATGGTAAACTTTATTCCAAAAAAATAGTAATAAATACAAATTAATGAAGTAATTTGGTTGTTTTATTTACGATGCATCAATGTGCCAATTTTTCCCTCCATATTTTTAATTCTTTCAATATTTAATAATAAACAGTATTCAGGGCTATTAAAAAATTGTTACCTAAGCTACGTTAAGAGTATTTAGATGTTCTTCATCAGATGTTAAGTAAGGTGAAGTGATAAGTAAAAGTGATTTGAAGTAGGAATAATTTAAGTTTAGTTTAATTTAAGTTAATTATAGAATCCCCTTTTTGTGATAATATTACACCTGGAGGATTGCTACCAGATTAAAATGTAAATTAGCAATCGATGTAGGCGCTATTTGTATCAGAAAGAAATATTGTATTGTTTTTTTTTACAAGGTCGATGTGCCACGGTTAGATGTAAGGTAGGAGTAATAAAATAAAAAGCATACATTAATCAAGCCTAGTTTATTGTATCGGTGCAGTTGTTGTTTTTAGAGAGGATGAGTCGGTCCGGGTCTAGCCGCAGCTCTATCATGATGGCGTAGATCTGCGCACGCACCGCCGCCTCGATCTCTCTTGACCGGTACAGGATCCACATGCGATCTGAAATATACATTCAATGGTTAAACTTTTTAATGTCCACTTCACACTGTGACCGCAACGAGAAGAGAAACGAGAGAGACAATTAAGTATTTTGCGTTCATGGTTCACGCTATTCTTGCGGGCGTTACACTGTAATCTTTCGTTTATTGTTCATGGAATGACTTCTTGGCAAAGTTCTAGGCGCGGTTCTAGGCCATAACCCTTTTGAACCGAGCCTGGTTCTATAACTTCGTGCTTTTCTAGCATCGTGTAGGACTTTGCTAAGTCGTCCACAATAGGGTGTCCCAAAAAAATTAAATTCATTTTTTTACAACGCATACCCTCTAATTATTTGCGAATGGTGTTAAAACATGTATAAAAAAAATTTCATGACCCTAGGACCACAGCAACCCGTGCCGACTTTCATTTATATATCTCAGTATACTTGCATACTTCGGCGCGGCGCATATTTCGTATCGCGGTTTCCTCATAACTTGTTTGTTTTATTAGTAAATGGATTATTTTCGTTTAGTCAATATACCAGTGGGATTAAACAGTAAAAAAAAGGCTTATTTATAATAGGGGATGTAAAAACATCAAGTAACTGGTACAAAACCACCCTTTATTGGACAAGTATAGAGGCAGTTTTAAATATTCGTGAAGTGAACTTAACTGTTAATGAAAACGCAATCTAACTATTTGAGAGTGCATTATTTATTGGCAAAATCAGGCTATTTTTTATGCATCCCTTACTGGTTCGACTTCATCCTATCTAGAAATTCATCTTCTGATAGTAGTAATGGATTTGCAAGACGATTTGCCCGTCCTAACTGAGAGCGGTAGTACAATATAAATAAATCGTCAACGAATAAAGTTAGGGGCAGCTTTAGATAGGTGTCAATTAAATCTGTGTGCATGATAGAAACTACTGTCAAGACATTAGGGCTCAATACTGACGACTGAAGATCCCAAAGTACCAAAGTTCACCATTCAAGGAATTAAAATTAATTTTCATGTCTATTTTCAAATTTCAAGACGATGTACAGGATACTGTAACTGTTCATTAGGATGGAAAACTGTTGCCAGCTGTAGACGTGCGCATAATATGGAAAAAAATAACTCTTGCCGATAGTAATTTCAATAACACTGGAAGTGAAGAAGCAGAAGTGGTTTGGCTTGGGGTTGGAATCTCGAAAATGAAGTCCAAATTCTTTGCGTGACAACCACCGCTTCAACTACATCCCTTAAAAAGAAGGCTTGTGTGTTTCACTTTACGAGAAAGACATCGATAGCCAAATTTCCATCAATATGCAAGACCTTATTCAATCGTTTTAAAATTGATGACAGTTTTCTTAACGAGTGTTCTACTTTATGGCCTAGTAATACTCTATAGAGTAATATATCTTAGTGGTGGTTAGTAGTAGCCTCTACTATATCTTCTATTTTAGTTAAGAAACAGATGATGATACTGAAATACGTTAATAATGCAGCAGAGACAGTACTGAAGTTGATGCAAGGTTTCCATCGAATACTCCGTTGAAGAGGAATAAAAGCAATTTTTAAAACCTTGTGTACTGATATACCCTGACTGTAAAAGGCAAAATATTAGAAGAAAATTAATAAATAATGTTCTTTTAATAATATATTTATAATAGAAATGAAATAATGTTTAATTTAATAAATAAAAAATATATTTCAAAATGTCCTCTAAAACCTCCATACAAATTTCATCAAATTTGTTCCTAAAACTTTGGCGTCAAGTCGGCACGGGTTAACGTTATCCGATATCAATAATATTTTGTATTTTGGTTATTAGGGTCAATTAGAAAAAATATAGAGGGTATGCGTATTTAAAATCGAAAAAAAATATTTCGCCCTTATAGGCTGGGACACCCTAGTCCACACATTCGCCCCTTCATTCGCCTTTGTTGGGTGTACCCGCTATATACGTAAGTTTCGTAAAACATGACAGCAACACCAAAGCAAGTTGGGTACAAAATTCTCTTGAAGGCCATTTCGCCCTGCCAATGACCGGAGCCAATCAGGTAAAAATATTAGGCAGTCATGGTAGCCTATCGAGACGAATCTTTCTCGTTGAGAAACTTTCCCACGGTTATACTGCATGCAATAATATACTCTTTAATACAAACAGTGATTGGATTTAATGTTCAGGAACGAATACCTCCATTCAGACAAATATTCTTGTGTTAAAGGCCATTGCTCAGTTTGGATCGTTGTACTGTTTTTTAGTTAGGTGTAACTTAATTCTGGTCCTGCGGAGCCGGATTGCTATTAAGGAATGGTATTCCTTTATATTTTACTAGCTGTACCGGAATATCAAAGAATTACTGCTTACTGCGTTGTAGCTAGGGACCGGGTAACTAATCTACATGAAGTCATTAGTCATATTTACCTGCATGGGCCACGCTGACGCTGCTGCAGGACCACACGATAGCGAACCGCGTGTAGTCGGTGAACAGCACGTTATAGTGGCCGGCGCCGGGCAGCATGCGCCCGATCACGTACGGCATGCGGTTGTTCACTTTGTACCGGAACATCGACGAACCGTTGTAGCTTGGGATGCCCAAGCCGTATGTCGTTGATGGTGAACCTGTCCTGAAATTAAAGGAAAACTTTCATCTCTGCGCATAACAGTTCAGGCTTGTGTCATGAGTCATCGGCATGACATGACAATCATCCCTCAATCTTGATCTTAAAAATAAATAACACCACCATGTGCATGACTTTCTCTCAAAGCATGAAGAATCTTCGTTTTTGGAATTGTTACGTGGAGGAATATAGAGAGGGATGAAAGTAGGATTCTGTTCAAGATGTCAAAGCATCAATTGAGTATAGTTAGTAAGTACTTACCATCTGTTAATAGTGTTGACTGCAATCTGGAAGTATCCCTTCTTGTTGAGCGATATCCTCAGCTCGGTGCAGCTCGCCGTCATCTCAGCCAGGTAGAACGATCGCTCCACCTCGTACCATGTGCCTGTCATCTGGAAATGTTTGTTGGTACTTCAGTATTAACTAGATGTACCTAGCTGCAATATTGTGTTCACTCGTTTCTTAAAGTAGCAGATATTTGAGGATACAAGTTTTACCCTTCTCCCTCAAATCCTATCCACATTTCATGTTTCTCAAGAAGCTGCTCAAGTCCCTTTTCAAAGATAAATTGAAAATAATTTTTGATATTATTATAGTTTTGAATAGAATTTGTGAGGGTTTTAACGCATAAGTATCCACCGTCCACTACTGCTTAGTAGTACCTACTTTGTGCTCTATCTCTACCCTGTGAAACGAGAATTAGACATTTTTTTAACATTTTCGTTTTTCTATTTGCAGACACGACTTTTCTGATGTAAAGTTTTATTGACCTCGCAACCTCTCTTTTCAGCACCATAGATGGATGAATAATATGAATAAATTAGTTTTTATAATCATTCACCATGATTTGAGTTACAAAAATACATTTTAAGAGTAGATATTCACCATGACCTTAACTTTTACTGATTTTTCAGCATGATCATGTGTTTATGTGATCGGAGGTACCATGAGGGGTGATGAGTGATGAGATAGGAATAATTAATTTTTTACCCATTAAAGTGGCTAAAGGAATGTGATAAATAGGACTTAGGACTCCCCCGCCTAAGATGGCCGTAGCGGGGACACCCACTAAAACCTGGGGGCGTTCCTTCAGGAC
The DNA here is from genome assembly GCA_947507615.1 of Hemithea aestivaria. Lineage (NCBI taxonomy): Eukaryota > Metazoa > Arthropoda > Insecta > Lepidoptera > Geometridae > Hemithea > Hemithea aestivaria. The sequence goes on from OX382331.1 coordinate 16,871,556, forward strand.
GCAATAGTGCCCATGGAGGATATACCTCTAGAAATTCCTGAGGTAATGGAACGGATGGTTCAATCGAAATTCTGTTATTTACGGTTATTAGACATTTAAGATTAAAAGAACCGACGCATTGGAGGCGCAGTCTATTTCGTAATTTTCGGTTAGCACGACATTGTATTAATAGTACGTAGGTAGAGTAGTGCATAACTGAAACCTACATTGTTATCAATGGACGATTCTAGTAAAATGCTAATAGGATACAGGGTTTACCGTTTGACCCTATTATTTTGTACCTGTGGATTTAAACAGGCGACGCCCACTCGTATAATTTTGTACTTATTGTTATTAATATAAGTACAGTAGATATTAGTTTATTTGTTACCACCTATATCACAAAAATACGTTGGGCCATCACCGGTAATTAATACTTTCTTAAAATTAATTTCTACTTATATCGGTAGGTAAACTTTTTTATTTTTATTTAGAGTGATAATGAGAGTAGAGATTTTTAGTTCTATAAATTTACATAAATATGTAGGTAGGTACTGAATTAAGATACTGCGGTTTAATCTTATTTCTCACTGAGAATTCCATTTCAGCAAGGTAGATAGGTTTCAGATAGGTAGATTATGTAGGTACTTCCACCTAACACAATGTTCTAAATTTTACTTTGAATCGCAAATTACTCAGGTAGGATAGAGAGGCTAGGTGGGCCTGGGCCGGTGGGCCAGGGCCAGGGTTGCCAGGACATTATCAGGGTGAAGAGCACAATAAGTGCAGAGGCTGTGGCGCACGCTTTTGTATCTACCTGTCATGATTCATGATGTTTAACTTCAGTCTAACTCTAGTCTATGTATTTCACCCAAGTATGCATTAGGTACGTTAAGATATATAGGTAGGTATCTAGGTATAGTTCTTATTGGCATTGAACAAAAACGTACGAGTTGAGGTCTTATCAACAGCTATATACCTCCCAATATATTCCAAACAACTAATAGATGACAATGAAATATAGATAAAGGCATTTGCCGAAATAAACAATTTAAAAAAGCAAGAGTTCGAAAAACATGTAACATCAGACTAAATAAAACTACTTATAATTCGACCCCGATCATCAGATGGTAGCAATTAATAAAACATTCTTTAATTTGAAGTTAGAGCACATCTCAATTTTAATCTATAAGACTTCCGATTAAGCCCGCACATGGTAAGTAGATTTTACTAAGTAGGACCTAAATGTTGAAAAATGGTACTCACCCTCTGTACATCGAAGTGTGGAAAAGAAGGGTAGACAGGACACTTGCCGAAGCCATTACCAGCCACGACCCCCACTATACCGCAGACAACCAAACACAGCTTCATAACTGATCTCACTCTCAACTCGGCCATATCACTTGAACACAGATCAACGACTAAATATCACAGAGAAACAATCGTAATTATATACTTAGTTAATTTTAACAAGAAATGTTGTGTTGCAGTTTTTGCGCGGATCGAAGTTTGATTGAGGCTGCGGTGTTATGTAAACAAGCGACATGTTGGTAAAACACGGGCGTGTCGCGCGCAGTTCAAACTGCGACCTGCGACTGCGCGTGAATACATCGGTTATTCATTAGATGGGTGAGTGGACTTCACGGGTGATACTGGCCGAGTCCGACCCGCAACGTCGGAATCTTAGTAGGAAAGGAAACTAACTGATCTATCAACGCACAACGCAAACCGCTGATCGGATTGGGTTGAAATTTGAAATACAGATAGGTCTTATGACGTAGACCTACGCTAAGAAAGGATTTAACGTTGCGGGCAAAGCCGCGAGCACAAGCTAGTTACATATAAGATACTTAATTCTCTAAATTTTATTTCCCAAAAGATTAACAAACTTATAGAATAAGTAGGTAATAGATTATAATCCTCGCGTCTTTACCCGCGTGGAAGAAGCTCAGTGGAAGTTTACGTCATAAGACCTATCTGTGTTCCAAATTTCAACCCAAACCGTTCAGCGGTTTAGGCTGTGCGTTGATAGATCAGTCAATCAATCACACTTTCCTTTTATATATAGATATTTAGACTAACTAGTAAGCAAGTAATAGTGACTATGAAAAGTCAATGGAGTCACGGTCACCTCTATGTTCTAAGGTGTCTTGAGTCTTGGATCGTTTTTTCTGATTGGAAAAGCACAAAGTCAAATCAACTCGTTCAAATTAACATAAAATCTCGTTGAATGTTTTCCGTAAGCGGATCCAGCGACTGGGGGATCCGGTAGTTGGTTGGTGAAGATTCGGCCTGGCCTCATTGGGCTTTATCTCTTACTTTCGGAGGCGCCTCATGTGGGGTCAATGTTTTCCGCAGGGTTAATATTTACTCTCTGGGAAAATTCCACATAGGTACATAAGTATATAGTGTTTAGTCCATTTGCGGAAAGTCCACTTATTTCTTTCGCTTATTTTTGTTTACATGTTTGGAGTGTTTTATGTACCTACACTTTAAAATAGAATATCGCTTACTTGGGAAAAAAATATATACAATTCAATATTTCTTTAGCTTAAATGTAATGCTCATAAATTTTAATGATATTTGGATGAAAGATATTTATAATGATAAGGTGGGTGATGGGTGCATTCAAAACCCTATTGTCAACGTTGCTTATCCATAAACAAGCCATGTAATTTTTTGGTATGTATCTGTTAGTTACGTGTGTGAATAATCTAAATAAATAAAGGGGATCCCTAAATCGTGTCGCATCGTATAAAAGCAGTTAATAAATTAACATAAAAACGATTGAAATAAAAAAACGACGCATCGCCCGCGCCGGTGACTGTGCACAAGTATCACCCTTTGTGGGCGAGGTCAATTGGAGAAATTATTTATTTATACCTATTCAAATTAAATATATCATGAAACTACGCGTAAATCTAAAAGGTACGCGTGACGGATTGACCAACTGACTGATAGATCAGTCAGTTGGTCAATCCGTCACGCGTACGCGTTGATAGATCAACGCCCAGATCAAACTGCTGAACGGAGTGGTTTGCAATTTGGAAAACAGATAGATCTTATGCCGTTGTAGACCTGCGCTATGAGAGGATTTCTCCACTCGGGAAAATCTACAAGCAAAAGCTAGCCAGTATAGTTATTATAAATGCGAAATGTAACTAATTAAATGACTGATCTATCAACGTATAATTAACAGCATTGAGAAGAAGAAAAGAGTAATAAGGATACACAAATTTCACTTCCTATGCCCGAGCGACACGAGGCTAGTTTTTCAAGCTAGGATAGCAAGCTAGTTTTTTTACCAAACTGTTCTGGCTTGCTGACCTAGCTTGGAGCATGCTAGTTCTGTTTACATGATGCTAGATTTTTTTAAGCTAGTACTTACTGGAGTGCTGAGGTGACCATTCGTCCAAAATGAACTGCATACAAAAAAAAACACTATTCGACTAAAACAGTTGCTTCGAAAACTGTGCTATTTCGCGCTAGACGAACTAGAAGATGAACTACAAAAACGGGGGTGGACAAGACCGTGGATTTTACGAAAAGATAAACGTGGATCATCTGCTTTAATTTTGGAAGAATTTCGCAATAAAGATTTGGGAGAGTATAAGAGTATTTTGCGAATTGCTGATTTGTTTGATATTCTGTTGTGTCTGGTAGAGCCAAAAAACAAACCAAATGCATGGTTCCTGTTTTCTAGCCAACTGCAAACTAGCTTCGCCGGTCACATGAAGCTAGTAAACAAGCCAGAATAGTAAAATCAACGCTACTAGCCTGAAAATAGAACTCCATCCTATTAAAAACTGTCCTGGCTTGTAAACTAGCTTACTAGCTTGCTAGCTTACAAATGAAGATAGTTTTGTCTACACGAAGCCAGAAGTACTAGCTTGCTAGCTTACTAACATTAGCTTGCTATCCTAGCTTGAAAAACTAGCCTCGTGCTACGAGGCTAGTTTTTCAAATTAAATTTAGTCTTACGGAATAATACACTGTGTACCAATTAACCATTATTATATTATAATTTATCTTAAAATTAAACTTATAACTTAATTAACAACACAAACAAATAACAGTCAAAATAGACGATCTGCAAAAATATACAGTTTATTAACAATTGTTTAAACGAAATTATAAATCACAGTCAGGCCACGATCTTATGTGTGTGGTTCTTCGATCAAATATATCCGGTTATATTTCAACGAAGGTGTATTTATAGGCAGTTATAGAGATTTTTTTTCAAGTATACGAAAAAGTAAGCCTACTTATAATAATTTAAAGTTTTTTTATTCTGTTCATAAGATCGTAGTACCTACAAGTTTAGACTGTAGATTTTACATTATTCTTATAACTTATATGCCCCTACAAGACCGTGCTACACCGTGTGTCAAATTATTATTCTTAAAATGATTTTGACAATGTGGCAACAGCAGGCAGGAACCAGCCTCTCAAGCGTCAGACTCTCGTAGCTAACGTTAAAAAAAATGAGATTACAGTTATTTTACGTTTTCGTACAACGACTGTCATTCCAGTACTTTAGCGTTGGCACGAGAGTTGAGAGTAGCGATTGAGAGGCTACTTCCTGCCTGCTGTGTAATTGTGTATCAAAGTATTCAATTCTCAAACATAACAAATTCTCAATTTGACCAAAAAGAATTTGATACCCAGTGTGGTGTAGTTAGTAGTTAGCCACAAGTTTTGCGATTGGGTCGGTTGAGCTATTAAAATATACAACATATTATCAAGTATCACCATTTAATATTAAGTGCTATATCAGATTTCTCGACCGCATGGTATGACGTGTGTAACGTAGCCTTAGCTTTATCAGAGTCCTTGCCATCGAGCCACTCGACGTACAGCGAGCGAGCGAGTTTGTTCGCGGCGGCGTTCGCGAGCGGCAGTTCGTTGTACATCGACTCTAACTGCGTAACAAGTTCGCGACCGCTCTCGCCTGTTACAGGGCGGACTTGCGCGCCGCCGTTTAGACAACCTGAAAAAGGTTTATCTATTTAATCAACGGTATGAGATCGATTACAATGTGTTAAATGCATTAAAAACGAGTAGCTTAGCTACAAATATAAATTAGAGAAACGATTCATGTTAATGTTCAGACTGATCAAACTCATACCTATACAGATAGAAAGACGGACGTGCTAGTGATCCTATACAGGTTTCGTTTTTTCCTTTAGAGGTACGAAACCCTATGCAAAAATTGCTTAAAACGAACTCTACTAATGTACCTACCATAATTATACAAGCATTTCATAAACAAACTTATCCATTTATAATTATTATTTCCTGTACTAAAAAAAACTGTAGTTATTTTCAACATGACATTATAATTAGCAAAATATATTCAAAATGTTCAACCAAACACTAAAAGTAAATATCATTATTATGAAAGGGGAAACCCAAGTTTATACAAAGGACAGGGTGGCTTCACAATAAAGGATTAAACAAAAAGTATAATGGTAAATCGTTGATTAGTTTAAACAAGAAATTTCTATGAATTTGAATAACAATAGGTAATGAAAAACAATAACATGGTACAACTTATATAACAAAAAATTTAGTGACAATTGGGATCAAGGATATATATTTTAGAGGTGGCGCTTAGGTGAAGCTAATATTAATGTACCTAATTTATTATGTATCGACATTCGACATCTTTGTTTTGTCAAACTGTTTTGCAGCACACGCTTAATATTTAACGTTATGAATATTGACGTATTGACTGCATACTCGGCTCGGCTTTACCCGCTGAAAAGATGCTCATAATTTAGTCTTTAGTCTAAGCTTTCTTTGTACTAAATATCAACTCCATCGCTTCAGGCGTTTAGGTGTGAAGAAGATACATAAAAGTTGAGTGTCTTACAGAGATCGCTATTAGCAATAAGACCACAAACTACTAGAGCTAGTAAAATTTCAGGGCTGAAGAGTCTTATGACTCTCAAGTAAGAAGCGTTGGCGCAGTGCATCCAGAATTTTACCTTTGTAAAATCCTGAGTAGCACTGTACACTGTACTATTTAATTATGGACATCGTTATTTCTTACCACCAGGAGAGCGTCTTACTCGTCTTCTTACTTCGTTGTATAAAAAAAAACTATTGAGTATTAATCGTCACACATAGATTATCATTATTTGTGTTTTATTTTTTTATTATTGTTTCAGTTGTTTTGTATATTTGTGGTAGTTAATGAAGAGTTATCTTCATTTTTGTTTTATTATATTCGTGTGCATATTATTCCACAAAATTCAACGAAAACCAATGCTAGAGTATTTTAATGAATATTCATAAATAGTCTAAACATGTCAATACCAACGAAATTGTAATGAATATTAAACTATTTTTTCTAATGAACAGATGTGGAAATTTTCCATCTGTTGACAATAAAAAGTGCATTGAGTCTGAACAAAAAACTTTGTTGTTCAAAATATACATTATATTAAGCCGTGTCTCCAGCTCCTTTTTTGGTCTACACTCTCAACAAAAACATGTCAACACACAGCAAAATTCCCCTACACAAAAAAAAATGTCTATGCTTCAAGCTTCAACAAATGTTTTTGCTTTGTTTATTCATTTATTTATTTATTTACTAGCTGAGCCCGGCGGTAAGCTTCAACAAATGTTTTTGCTTTCCATAGCCGATGGAAAGCAAAAACATTTGTTGACGCTTGAAGCATAGATATTATTATTATTATTATGTCGCTCTTTAACACGGGCTAAGCCCGGGCCTTTTTATGGGCTTACACGGAGACAAAAAAGTCCAACGCGCAGAGGCCCTTTTGAGCTTTTAATATAAATGTAATGGGTGACACTTATTGGAGTCTGTCTGTGAGTCCATCCATAGAAAATGGGCTCAAAGACAGTCTCCTTATTATTATTATTATTACCATCTAGCATCATAAAGTACTCGTCAAGACGAATTAAATGAGCCTAAACTCGATGGGGTTGCGCCGTTTAATTAAGGAGTTCCCATGGCCACCTTCGAGCTCCATCATCAGATCAGCTCCATGTCATAATAATATTGCATTGTCATGCGATTTATACAGGCATGCAAAATTTTAGCTCAATCGGATACCGAGAAATGGGTCAAATTAAACTTGCAAGATTTGATTACAGACAGACAGACAGTCAGACGGACAACAGACAAGTGAAAGTAAATAAAAGCTTGTAAAACAAACACTGACCACCGCTGACATCACCACTGATGTTGCAGATGTCTATGAGATAGACGAGATCTTGTGTGACGGTGTTTAACACTTTCACTGTGGCGGCTTTTTAGTACTATTTGACGGGAATCACGCACAATACCCTACCATCAGCTCACAAAACACTACGTTTTTGTACGTCAGCTCTCGCGTTACAACCTCAAAAACACATCGTACGTGTTTTCCGCAATCTTACTCCATTGTGTACAAACGTAATATTAATTATTTGTAAAAGTGCAACCAATACTAATGGGGCACAAATTAATGTTATGATACCTGCTAAATGTAGTCAGTGTCTAGATAATGTTTTTTCTAACATGTTATAATTTAACCCTCACATTAAAATATTTATGCCACTAGCTTTCAAAGGCCAATTTAGCCTGTATAAAGTAATTAGTATTTCTGTGTTAATGTATTATTAGTTTTAATTTTACATTCTGTAACTTTGTGTTTATTGATAAATAAAGACCATTTTAAAACAAAAACAAACTAATAATATAAACGTGAACCTTTGTAAGAATGGATGTCGGGATGTGTTACTCTTTCACGCCTAAACGGGTGGACCGATTGAGCTGAAATTTTGTATAGACATACCTTAGACCCTAGAATAACACATAGGCTACATAAATACTGCGGGTAAAACCGCTGGGCGCAGCTAGTCAAACATAAAATAATCCAGAATCCTTACCGACGATCCTTACGAGTTTTCATCAATAAAAGTGTTAACATAAAATAATCCAAGTAACCTTACCAGAGGTGGCGCAGGAGAGAGACGCGTGGAGGGATTTGGGGGAGGTCTTTGCCCAGCAGTGGGACAGTATAGACTAGAAAAAAAAACCTTACCTGAAGGACACGCCATAACTTCCACGTAGTGGTAGGGAGACTTGCCGCGCTTGAGCTTCTGCACCAAGTTCTGTATGTTCCTGAAACCGTTGGCTATCGCGAACCGCAGCACCTCCTTGCCGTCCTTCTCTAGAGTCACTTCTCTGAAGTCTGGGTTCCTGGTACATATATATTTTTACAAGCTTTTATTTACTTTCACCTGTCTGTTGTCTGTCTGTCTGTCTGTAATCAAATCTTGCAAGTTTAATTTGATCCACTTCCCGGTATCCGATTGAGCTGAAATTTTGCACGCCTGTATAAATCGGATGACAATGCAATATTATTATGACATCGAGCTGATCTGATTATGGAGCTCGAAGGTGGCCATAGGAGCATTGTAATTAAACGGCGCAACCCCATCGAGTTTGAGCTCATTTGATTCTTCTTGACGAGTACTTTATGATGCTTGATGGTAAAAATAATAAAAGCTTGTTTTTAAAATGATTTTTTAATATTTCACTTGTTTATATCTTCAACATCAGTTGGTTAACAAATAAACAAGTGGCAAGACAAGATGGTTGGATTAGAGGGTAGACAGATGACAGCAGACGAAACTTTTGCCGGGGTAGACTTTGCAGGAGGTCGATTAGATGGGTACCCAACTATTGCTATTTTTTCTACTGCCTGAACAGTGATGTGCAAAAATTACTGTGCTTTTGGTAGGAGATCTCTCAAGTAAGAAGCATTGGTGAAGTGCACTTAAAACTTTACATCATTGTGAAATCCTGGGTCGCACTGTACTGATTATGGGCAGCGTTATCTTTTACCATCGGAAGAGCGTTTTGCTGGGCTTCTTGCTTCTTTGCATAAAAAGCTTGTCTAGACTATGTGGCGTCTTCTTACCTTAAGTTTCTATAAGTCAGTTGTGCATTAGTCTCTCCAAACAGCTGCTCCGCCGCGTACAAGAATATACCGTCAGCGTAACCCCCCGAGCCGGAGCCTATGTGTCGCCTGACCCCTGACAACTCCGAGCTGTCGACGCTCCACGGCCAGTCTAGTGGAGACGTGGGGGCGGCGCCCAGGGAGGTACCGCTGTTTGTGAGCATCTGTTCTAGCTCAACTGGAAACAAAGGGAATATTGAAGGATTTGCAGTAACTATAATAATTGGGGATTATACTACAACAGAACGGGTTACTCCACTTACACTGTCAGAGTCAAATCACAATTTATAACTAACACACACACACACATACATTTTTAACTATACTTAACTTTAGGCATATGGGAGGCATAACAAAGTCATCTTGACTTTGTCTTGAGACTTGGTGGGATTTGATTGGACTTTGGTACTTTGTCACTATAGGGCTTTATTTGACATGACTAAACTTAAATATAATGAAATGGAGTTTATAGCATCAGAGGTGAACTAGACATGAGTTCTGACTAGATACCTACTAGATTATTCTTTAAAAGTTGAGTAATGAATAGCCATTTGCCTCGTCAGTGAATTCGCGGCTATTCTATTTTAATATCAAAACTTCCAACAATATATTTACAAGTAACAACAATACATTCATTCAACAATCCTTCAGGATTGTGAAAAACCTGTTTTATAAATAAATAAATAAAGGTAATAAATTAAGGTATACAATTCCAATTTTAGACATTTACCACAGATCTTGGGATAAAATATCTTGAAACCCTTACTTGCAGTAATAACACAGTCCACATCATGGCAGCTCAGCACCTCATTATAGAAGTCCTCCCTGGAAGCTTCCAGCTTCTTATCGTAGCAAGGCATGAATGTGACATGGTATATGGAGTCGGAGGCCAACTCCCTGGTCCTGGCCAGGTGCTGCTTGACGAGGGAGCCCATGATCTGCTGCGGGGACTTGGTGCTGGAGATGTAGGGCAGGATGAAGTTGCCGTGCGTCTTCTCTGCATAGCATACCCAACCTGGGGAATGGAAAACATGACTTAAGTCCCAATTATAACTGAAATTTGCTTTTTGGGACATGTCCATATTTCTATGTTAGGAAAACGTCTATTTTTGTCTATAAGGGTTAAAAGAATAGATACATTATGACACAAGTGTTAGTATCCTTAGGATATTATTATTATTATTATTGGGGAACCTCAAAAGGACTTTACCTGCTTCGACCATTTCTGATCTTTTGTGGCAGTCCAGATGAGTTAAAATTCATTGCTTAAAATTTCCTAAGGGTAGAGGTAGGTTTGATCTGTAGTGATAGCCAGCAGCACACCACGGTTTTACACAAGTTACTTAAGAATAGGCACTTAAAACTTTAGTGTGGCCACAGGAGAGCATACCACTACCGCCAACTGCCAAGTAGCTGGAGACGTTCTCTAACCTTTAAGCAATTAGTATTTTTAGAAATCAGCTGGCTGTAGTAGAAAAGGCAAAGTTTTCTTACCTGGACAGGAGCTGGCCAGCATAGGGAGGTGTTTAGCATCAGGCTCGTGTTGGTGCTCCTGGTACCGCTGAATAAACTCTTGCTGAGCTTCCAACAATGATAAGTCTTCAGCCACAGTCATGTCTAACACCAAGTCTGCGCCTAGACTTTTGAAGTAACCTGAAATGTTTGAAGTTGTAAGATTTTAGGCTTACAAATATGAGTTTTTATAAACATCCACTAAAAAAAGAATTAAGATTCAAGAAATTTAACTTTTTACTAGGAAATAGTTTGATTTACAAAGATGTTTAGTCTCATTTCTCAAAATATTACATGATACAACAGCGAAAACCTCATCTCAAAACACCTGCAAGTAGTTGGTTTTTAACAATTCTCTTCAAGTCATATTTTTATCAATAATATCATAGTTCTACTCAGTGTACTAGGAACTTTTTTCCTAAAATATGGTGAATTTCTTACATTATTGAAGCTTATGCAGTTGAAAGTTAGTAAAAAGGAACAATAACCTGCTAACTTGGAAGTACCCTCCTCAGCAGTCAGTTTATATCTAGCAGTGAGAGACAGTGTAGGCTGCGGAGACAGGGATATCACTATGAGGCTCACATCCTTCGTCACACCTTTACTGTCTGTGTACTTTCTTTCTGAGAACACCCTGAAATGTATTCATTTGTTGAAATAAATATAATGCCATTGATTTAAAATCTACATAATATTATTGTGAAACATTTATGAAAGGGTCTAGGCCTAATGGGTTATTTGGTGCAGATGTTAATTTTGTCTTACTGGGTCACACCAACCAATGGCTTAATAAATCAATGTCTATAAATACTGATGTGTTGTTTTTCTTGCTGTGGCTAGTTACCACCAATTTGACAAAACTTGACCTGGTTTTTTCCCTTTTTTGCCTAAATTCAGGTATTACAAGTTAGAAATAAAGAGATTTCTATAAAGCCTGCAACATGACCTAACAACTGCATTATTTACACCCTATAAAGTATCCTTTTATCATCAACATCATCTCAGTCATAGGATGTCCACAGCTGAACATAGGCTGCCCTTTGGACTTCCATATGTACCAATTGGAAGCAACCTGCATCCAGTATATATAGTAGGTATGTGTGCATAGTATGCATTTATAAAATTTCTTACCTCAACAGCTCCTCCTGGCTCTGCTTGGTGACAAGTACACTCTCAGCTGAAGTAATACAGCCGCTACATGCCAGGCAGTCTGCCAATGTGATCTCAACCTTCTGAAGTTTCTGCTCCACACCACCAGATATGTCGAAGTATCCATCCTCGCCTATTTTTATCTTAGCGCCTGTTTTCGTCTTCTTCTTCTCAATTTTTACAGGTTTTATGCATTCCTATTGAAAAACAAGGCAGTTCAGTAGTTCAATAATTATTAAAAGGTTATAATGTTTGTGTTGTGTTTGATATGAATCTCGCTTTCTTATTAGATACTACTTAACCAGATTAAAGATCTATAAAGGTAGAATCGGAAGAATTTAATTGTTTATAATAATATTATTTGAGGTTATGTTGTCCAATTATACCTGCGATGGTGTGATAAAATCATCTAGATCAGTTAACTGTAAGGCACCACTAAATCTAGAAGCCATTATGTTACTTGTGGTGACAAAATAATTGTTGCTAAGACTCCAGATTTATTTTAAAAATAAACCAAAACACTGCGCGATTCAATCAGCTGATTGTGACATTTACCTATATTTGACATTGACAATCATAAAAAGTGACACTGACATTTGGTGTTGCCACAAGTAAAGTGAAAACCTACCACGTAACAACGATTCTAGTTTTAAAATGTGTGGCGATGAACTTACTAGATCATTCATTTGAATTTAATTGAAATTCTAATAATATTATGTATTTTTTTTTTTTTTTTTTTTTCTTTTTAATAATATGGCAACATGTGCATTTTGCCAGTGTCGAGTAAAATTCGTGAATGTTCACGGGATATTAAATTATGGTCTCCACTTTCGTGTTTTGCCAGTGTCAAGTTAAATGTTATTTTTTAAGTAACATGTTAGTTAGTCAGGTCAGAGTCAGAGTGAGCTTAATAGCTCGTCTAGTCACGTGAGTCTTCCAGTAAAATGGGTGGAATTTTACTGAAAGTTCGGAGGAGTTTTGGAGGGGGCACCAAAATTCATATTTCAGCACCATATCACTTGCCTACATCTGTGCACATTCAAAAACACTTAACACGCAATATTCCACCATTATTACACGCTAACAATCAAATTCTACACGATTATTAAGCAAAAGACGTGGAACTAATGATATGATCAAGGCTTGCCGCCAAAACTCCCCAATCCTAATATTATGTAGTATTTGATGCAATGACACTAATAATATTATGTACATTTCACATATAGAGATGGTTTTCAAGGTCGTTTCACCAATAACTGCATAGGTACTGGCTTCTCAAAGCACTGGCCGCTGGCCGCATCTGAGTGCAGCGGACAAAAATCAATCAGAGACGTTCCCGCCTCCGTCGGTCTCCAAGGCGACGCGTAAACAGTAGGGAGACGAGACGGCGCGCTGCACAGTCCAGTGTCGCGCTCCAATAAACATTTTCTCGAAAGATACATCATTATTATCGTGAAATACTGTGAATTCGAGTGAAGATGGGAGAAGAAGGACCAGCCCCAGGTGCGGCGGTGGAGAAAATTATACACACGTATCCTTTGATCCGGGTGAGATAAATTCTACATTTTTTAAAACTATTTTCTTATTTTGGAATATTTAAGGAATCGTTAATTAATCAAGGATGAAAATACATAGGTACTTCCATTTTTAACCTAAGTATATTATAGAGTAGTATAGTACCTAAGTAGGTAGATACTTATATAGAGTTTTGGTCCTTCGAGCATTTAATGGCCAATGTGGTTAAATGAGTGATGTGGTGATGTATGATAAATGGTAGCCTTTTACGTCTAACTTTGATACTACAAATTGTTTATATTACCTGTACATATTTTATTAGATTATATATGTACAATTAAATATTAATTATTTAACGTGTGTTTACAAAAATAATATTTTATTAAAGTAACGTGCCAAGTGCCAACCCTGGGACTCTGGGACAAATTTAGCAGAAAGAAAATAATTTTAAAACTACCTTCAAAATAAGACTCATTTTCGCACTTAAAACAAATCATTTAGACCAAGTAACAAAATAACTTAAATCTCTAGGCACATTATATTTGGGTGCAGTCAAGGTCCAACAGAAAAGTGATTTGATTGTCGTGTGCACTGTAGTGTATCGGCCAACCACCATGACATATCGACTTACATGCCACTCTACTTCTAAATCGTCCTGCTTTAGTAGACTACAAGCAGTTGGAACCTTTTCGAAACAAATTCATATTTATACGTTTGCCCATACACTTACATTACCTCTACACTGTGTTTGTTACTTACATCAACTTACATGGGTAGCAAACAAGTATGTTATCTGTCTTTATGTATGTAGAATGTAGGTACCTACTTATTTATATGTTATATGTATCAATAGGTACATACGAACATATTAATGTCTAAAAATTGTTTTCGTTTACCGTTTACGGCGAACCATTTATGTCAGCCCGCAACCCCTTCCGTGATCCCTTATGTGGCTCGCCGGCTCGCGACTCGCGGCCCGCGGCTCTCGTAAACAAATTCAGTTTTTAATTTTGTCGTATAAAAAAAGCATTATTGTAGGTATGTTAGAAAGGCACGTGCGGTTATTTAGGTCAGGAGTCAGAACTCTCATTTAGAGCCACTTAATATAAAAAATGTGACCTCTGCGAGGAAATGAACGGTATGTAGTGTAATAGGAAGATGCTTTTATTACTCTGAACAGGATATTTTACTCACGTATCCAAATAATACATTTTACTTATCTATACACAAATATTACAGCAACCCTGGTAAGTGGAATGCATTCCCTGCTCAGTTTATTTTGGCAGGTGCATGCATACGCTGTGAGATTGGATTTTCTATTTATGATCACTCGGATAATTTAGAGTAGTTCCTTACTTAAATAAGCAACAGGCAACCCTATCTTAACGTGTGGTCTAATGATAATGACATTCTGAGAATCAATTATATCTATTGTACCACCTACAGAGATATATTTTGAAGGCCATGGGAATGTCTGGGCTACTGTATAAGTACGTAATTACCGCGACCACAAAACTAATTTCATTCATTCCGGCTCGAAGGACCAACGTGATTAAATCGACTGATAGGCTATAATTTGTTGAAAAATGGGTAATGTGTAAGTATTTCAGGAACTATGTTTCAGGAACATAGAAATATAGATCCCTAGTTTCTTAAGCACGTACATCCAAATAGCACATTTAGTTTAGACTCAGTGTACAGACCTATAAGTATGATATAAAACAAAATCCTAAGCGCCACACTCCATAAAATCTTGCTTATCACTAATGTTAAGTACAAATATTATATATACGAAAGCGTGAGTGTTTAATTAGTTACCTTTTCACGCCTAAACATTCTGTAGGTATATAAGTAGCTTATAGGCTTGGACTTTGGACACAAGAATAGCACATCGGCTCTTCAACGGGTAAAACCGCTGGGCGCAACTAGTACAAGTATAACTTTTAAAATTTTTTTTTATTCCTCAGCACTCAGACATGCCAGAAGACATGCGCACAGAAGCGATGGAGCTATCCGTGACAGCATGCGAGAAGTTCTCAGCTAACAACGAGCTTGCGGCCCGCATGGTCAAGGAGACCATGGACAAGAAGTTCGGCCCCGCCTTCCAGGTCGTGATCGGGGAGAGCTACGGGTTCGAAATAACCTATGAGTGTACTACTATATGCTACTTGTACTTTGGAGGGAACATTGCGGTCATCATTTGGAAATGCTCGTAGGTAAATAGCCGGAAAAAAATCTCAATCTGAGGGTATTTTTTTATAAGATAGCGCATGGAATGACGGGGAAAGTTCTGGCGCATTTATTGTTTTTTAAATTTACTATGATTTTGACCAGATCAACTTTACTTTGTCCACTTGAGGGTAATTCGTGTAAGAATAGTCTCGCATTTATTCTTTTGTGCACCTTACATTATTGTTCTCTTTCAACTTGCACAATGGAGACAGCGACATCAGAATTTATATTTTACTACGATGCGACGCAGTCAATCTACTTTTCTCTCACTATTTATATATTTAAGTACAGGGCCGGTTTTAACATTACCAGCGCCCTGGGCGAGATTTCTACGGCGCCCCCTAAAAAGCAATTCAAACCCATACTAAAAACGAAACAGGAAAAAATTCCAGAGCTCCGAGAAAATTTTGATTTTTTCAGCACGAATGATGATCATTTAGCTTGCTCCGAGCGGCAAAGAAACTAATATATTATAAAAGCGCGAGCAGCTTGCTGCGAGCGCCGCGAAAATTTAGATTTTTTCAACACGAATGATGTGCGTTTAGCTTGCTTCGAGTGGCAAAGAACCTAAATGTCCTTATTTATAAAAGCGCGAGCGCCGAGAAATTTTTGAATTTTTCAGCACGAATGTTGTGCGTTAAGCTTGCTTCGAGGGACAAAGAAACTAAATAAGTATTCTTATTTATAAAAGCGCGAGCAGCTCGCTGCGAGCGCCGCGAAAATTTAGATTTTTTCAACACGAATGATGTGCGTTTAGCTTGCTTCGAGTGGCATAGAAACTAAATGTCCTTATTTATAAAAGCGCGAGCGCCGAGAAAATTGTGAATTATTCAGCACGAATGTTGTGCGTTTAGCTTGCTCCGAGCGGCAAAGAAACTAAATAAGTATTCTTATTTATAAAAGCGCGAGCGGCGCGAAAATTTAGATTTTTTCAACACTAATGATGTGCGTTTAGTTTGCTTCGAGTGGCAAAGTAACTAAATGTCTTTATTTATAAAAGCGTAAGCGCCGAGAAAATTTTGAATTTTTCAGCACGAATGATGTGCGTTTAGCTTGCTTCAAATGGCAAAGAAAGTAAATTTTTTCATTTATAAAAGCGCGAGCAGCTCGCTGCGAGCGCCGAGAAAATTTTGAATTTTTCAGCACGAATGATGTGCGTTTAGCTTGCTTCAAATGGCAAAGAAAGTAAAGTTTCTCATCTATAAAAGCGCGAGCAGCTCGCTGCGAGCGCCGAGAAAATTTTGAATTTTTCAGCACGAATTATGTGCGTTTATCTTTCTTCGAGTGACAAAGAAACTAAACGTTCTTATAAAAGCGCGAGCAGCTCGCTACGAGCACCGAGAAATATTGAATTTTTCAGAACGAATGGGGCGCCCGTGGCGCCCCATTCGTTCTGAAAAATTCATAGAGCCGGTGGCGCCCCTTTTATCCGGCGCCCTGGGCGGTCGCCCAACCGCGCCCTTTTTTTTTTTTTTTTTTTTTTTTTTACCCAGGAAAAATGCGTTACGCATCATCACCCCACGCCGAGGGGCGCGGGGCGGTATGTGGGACTCCCCCGCCAAAGATGGGAGCGGCGGGGATACCCACTAAAAAACCTGGGGGTGTCCTGCGGGACGCCATAATGCCGGGGCAACGGGTACGCCGAAGCATTCATCCGCTGCCCCGACGGCGTTTGGTCCTCACTGATAGGAGGACCCCTCCGCGGTGGGGTGAAGAGGAGTTTCACCCCACCCTCTCAAGGGGCGCGCGGAAACACCGCGCGCGCCACCTCGTGGGTCTGTGCTTGTGGCGACGAGTACCCCCGTACTCGCCGCCTAGACCCAGGTTATGGGGGCTGGAGAAGGGCGTGGAAGATACGCCTCCGACGCCCCCTTCTCCGGGCACGCATCGGAAGGTCGGTGGTGACCTCCCGTTCGTGTTCCGCGATCTCCTTCTGCGAGATAACATTCTCGCAGAATGAGACCGCAGCCTGCCACGACTCCTCGCTCGCAACCATGGCTCTAACCATGGTTGCCAGCGAGGGTTCGCCCCCCATAACAGCGACGAGGGCACGGCGCTCACTGACCCATGCTGGGCACTCCTCCAGTGTGTGCTGCGCCGTATCCACGTCGCTACCACAGTGGTGGCAAGCAGGGGTCGGTTCCCTGCCGGCTACGTGGTGCAAGTACTTTCCGAAGCATCCGTGCCCGGAAAGCACCTGCACGAGCCGGAAGGTCAAGGACCCGTGCTCTCTGTCCGTCCACTGCTGGAGTAGCGGACGGACTGCCACCACTGTCCAGCTGCCTGCTCGAGGGTGGGCCAGACGCGTACTCCACCTCTCGAGCAGTGCCTCCAACCCAACCGCGCCCTACCCTAACGCCGGCACTGTTTAAGTACTTAGTTTTTTTTTTTTTTTTTTTTTTATGTTATGAAGTAGAAGACGAGCAAGACGCTCTCCTGATGTTAAGAGATAACGGCTGCCCATAATCAGTACAGTGTTACCTAGGATTTCACAATTATGTGAAATTCTAGGAGCACTGCACCAACGCTTCTTACTCAAGAGTCATGAGATGTTAAGACTCTTTAGCCCAGTAATTTCACTAGCTACAGTGCCCTCCTACCGGAGCACAGTGATGTTTGCACATCACTGCTCAGGCGGTAGAATAACTGGCACTGTTGGGGTACCCACCTAGACGACCTCCTGCAAAGGAAGTCTACCCCCGGTAAAAGTAGTGTAGCTATTATTATAATATGATAATATTTACTTAAGGTAAAGAAAGTAATTCCTAGTGCCTGTAAGCTCTTTTCGCGTACCTGTACCTGTATGTACGTTGATGGTAGCTTCTTCGAGTCGAAGCTTTAGGGTACCTACCAACTACTAACATAATTGTTTGGTCAGGAGTCGACCCGGGGATGCCTAGTACGTGTGAAAGAGCTCTTATGATCTTAACGATCTTTGGTTTTATATAAAGGATGCTATTTTTACAAGCTTTATATTACTTTCACCTGTCTGTTGTCTGTCTGTCTATAATCAAATCTTGCAAGTTTAATTTGACCCACTTCCCGGTTTCCAATTGAGCTGAAAATTTTCATGCGTGTGTAAATCGGATGACAATGCAATATTTTTATGACATCGAGCTGATCTGATGATGGAGCTGGAAGGTGGCCAAAGAAACTCTGTCATAAAACAACGCAACCCCATCGAGTTTGGGCTCATTTGATTCGTCTTGACGAGTACTTTATGATGCAAGATAATAATAATAATTAAAGCTTGTTTTTAAAAAGTATTTTTAAAATTTCACTTGTTTCTTAGAAAGATAGCGGTGTTTTATTTTTTCTAGAACTTATATAGATTTATATAATAATCATGTCGCGTTAGTTTTAGAGTCGTTTTAAATAGCGTGAAACATGTGCCTCCATGAAAAGTCACGAAACAATACTTCATAGTAATGCAGCTACTTTTATTATGCTAAACGTCCTGAGAGTTGTTTTTGTAGTTACATACTGAACTATTGAAATTAGCATAGAAAACTGGAGAAAACTG
Source organism: Hemithea aestivaria (assembly GCA_947507615.1). Classification (NCBI taxonomy): domain Eukaryota; kingdom Metazoa; phylum Arthropoda; class Insecta; order Lepidoptera; family Geometridae; genus Hemithea; species Hemithea aestivaria. The sequence goes on from OX382331.1 coordinate 16,890,444, forward strand.
TCGCCATTTTTGACATTTCTTTTTCCTGTTTACTTCTGTAATGATTTCGGGTTTTTAGCACAGAAACTCATTAAATCCCTTAGAAATACATAAGTTGAAATACTTCTGCATTACGTACCTACCTTCTAGTAATAGGTACCTACGTAGTTTATGCTTGTTACTGGTATGAATATTAGTCTAACCAGCCAAAATTATTTTCTGTAATGTATTTCCTATTATATAATGTATTATATATCATATCTTTATTAGCCATCTAAATTTATAATTGCATTAACTAATCCACAAAAGTTATCTCGCGTTATGCGACCCCTCTGTAAAGGGTTCCTATACCTGTGTGTTATTTATATTCTACATGACTATATGGCAATGTGATGGCTATTGCCAAGGGGTGCCGTCGATCGAAGCCTAATTAGTCAGCAGGGGAGAGAACATCACACTAGCACAAATAGGAGACGTTGTGTTACCGCCAACACAGAAATGTATAAATTTGATTGCGCTGAAATCTCTATGGCGCTTTGCAAACTCGGCAACTATTACAGCAACTGGGACTGGCAGCTTTATCGCAACTAGCTGTTTCATGAATAAATGCTCTTCACTAAAGGAGCCCCTTTGGCGGGGCGCCACTATCACGCTAATCACGCGTTGTAAAGTTAAAATATCTATAACATTTAGACCCCTCACAAATTCTAAACGCCTAAAACGACAAAATCCGCGGAGCACATGTAGTACAGAATAGAATAGCCTCATTGAGAACGCACTAAGAGGCCGACAAGCGATGTAACTTTATTCGACCAACATTTTTATATTATCTCAATATTCCTTTACTTTTTGTCCAGGTTTTACATTCAGGGTCACAAGTCACGCGTCGCACAAATTATGAATCTGTGTTTGTACTCACATGATTTTAATGAAAGAAACACAGGTATAGTGTCTACGATCGTTATGTATGCGGTAAAATATGGAACTAATATAACGCCCTACTAATTTCGTCAAAACGTTAGCGCGTAGCTACAAGCGCCCTCAATAAAATTGTACACAAGTTAGTAGTTCTATAGAAACCAAATATTTTTTGTGAGAAATCCTTGGACATTGTGTGTCGACGTTAATGATGGAATTATATGGACTACTATAACACGCAATTACGTTATTTCAAGCACTATTTGCTGCAATTATGTCAATTTAAAGTTGGTTCGTTTTATTTTTAAAAAATGTGTTATGGGGCTATTTCCTCGTATCGTGCGCTGGCAATCCACGCCACGTTGCAAATTTTAAAGGGTCATTATAATATTATTGTCAAGCGTGGAGATATGGAGCCTAAATATAGTGGAGCTAATGAAACTTTATGATAGATTTATGATAGGCTCTCGGCTCTACATTTCATAATTATTTACGTCATGCTCCCCAGCAACCCCACCTTCTATTTTGCAATTTATAAGTACATGTTGTAAATGTACGCAATTAGTACCTAATTAGTACTTACTTTAAATAATTAGTACCTTAACAGATTCAGAGGTACAGCCAATTGAATTTGGGGTTGCTGAAGAGCACCTCCCCAGCAACCCCCCCTTATATTTTGCAATTTATAGTGTACGTAGTAATTGTACGCAATTAGTACCTAATTAGTACTACCTTTAAATACTTAGTAACTTAACAGATTCAGAGATACAGCCAATTGAATTTGGGGTTGCTGAAGAGCACCTCCCCAGCAACCCCACTTTCTATTTTGCAATTTATAAGTACATGTTGTAAATGTACGCAATTAGTACCTAATTAGTACTACCTTTAAATCATTAGTACCTTTACAGATTCAGAGGTACAGCCAATTGAATTTGGGGTTGCTGGAGAGCACCTCCCCAGCAACCCCACTTTCTATTTTGCAATTTATAAGTACATGTTGTAAATGTACGCAATTAGTACCTAATTAGTACTACCTTTAAATAATTAGTACCTTTACAGATTCAGAGGTACAGCCAATTGAATGTGGGGTTGCTGGAGAGCACCTCCCCAGCAACCCCACCTTCTATTTTGCAATTTATAAGTACATGTTGTAAATGTACGCAATTAGTACCTAATTAGTACTACCTTTAAATAATTAGTACCTTAACAGTTTCAGAGATACAGCCAATTGAATTTGGGGTTGCTGGAGAGCACCTCCCCAGCAACCCCACCTTCTATTTTGCAATTTATAAGTACGTGTTGTAATTGTACGCAATTAGTACCTAATTAGTACTACCTTTAAATAATTAGTACCTTAACAGGTTTAGAGGTACAGCCAATTGAATTTTCATGCACCTCAAATTCAATTGGCTGTATCTCTGAAACTGTAAAGGTACTAATTATTTAAAGGTAGTACTAATTAGGTACTAATTGCGTACATTTACAACATGTACTTATAAATTGCAAAATAGAAAGTGGGGTTGCTGGGGAGGTGCTCTCCAGCAACCCCAAATTCAATTGGCTGTACCTCTGAATCTGTAAAGGTACTAATGATTTAAAGGTAGTACTAATTAGGTACTAATTGCGTACATTTACAACATGTACTTAAAAATTGCAAAATAGAAAGTGGGGTTGCTGGGGAGGTGCTCTTCAGCAACCCCAAATTCAATTGGCTGTATCTCTGAATCTGTTAAGTTACTAAGTATTTAAAGGTAGTACTAATTAGGTACTAATTGCGTACAATTACAACGTACACTATAAATTGCAAAATATAAGGGGGGGTTGCTGGGGAGGTGCTCTTCAGCAACCCCAAATTCAATTGGCTGTACCTCTGAATCTGTTAAGGTACTAATTATTTAAAGTAAGTACTAATTAGGTACTAATTGCGTACATTTACAACATGTACTTATAAATTGCAAAATAGAAGGTGGGGTTGCTGGGGAGCATGACGTAATTATTTACTTAGGTATATGAAACGCATTTTTTTTAATAACTCAGTATGTCACCTCGGTAGTCAAAAAGTTTGTTAACCTACGGAATTTATAATTGTATTACTTCAAAATAACTGGTTCAGTTAAATTTTTCCTCATATAAAACGTTATTGTCGTTATATTTTATTTTAAAATAGGTTTATTTTTAATATTACAAACATAATGTAAAAATTTTATGAATAAATCTTACTTTAGTATTTTGATAAATCATTGTTTTATTTACCTACCTTCTTTTTACAAACTGAAATAAAAATTCGTTACGTTTTGAAAATTAATATTTATTATTTAAATATTTTAATATAATCAACTTCCATAATCACGGTGCCCTGTCCCTGCGAGTTCTTTGAATAATATTTATTAATACATACTCAAAATCATAAGTGGCAAAAACTATGAACAAATAATTAGTTTTTAAACGCTTTGTAAGGCCTATCTCACATTCCCACAATCACACACACAGCGACTCGAGTGGATGACGAGATTCGTCGAAGAGTCATTGTCGCCCAATGTAGGTTAGTCTTACAACTTACGACAATATTTAAACATGTCGACAAGTGTTCACAATAAAAATGGCACAGAATAAGTAACTACCATAGGTCTTGACCTCGTAAACAAGATATCATTGCTGCCACAATGGTACAAAATGGAAGCTAAATTTTTATTACGAAATCCAAAAAAATCTCTAATCTACCGATCAATTTATCTTTTTACAAGCTTTATATTACTTTCACCTGTCTGTTGTCTGTCTGTCTGTAATCAAATCTTGCAAGTTTAATTTGACCCACTTCCCGGTTTCCAATTGAGCTGAAAATTTGCATGCGTGTGTAAATCGGATGACAATGCAATATTTTTATGACATCGAGCTGATCTGATGATGGAGCTAGAAGGTGGCCAAAGGAACTCTGTCATAAAACAACGCAACCCCATCGAGTTTGGGCTCATTTGATTCGTCTTGACGAGTACTTTATGATGCAAGATGATAATAATAATTAAAGCTTGTTTTTAAAAAGTATTTTTAAAATTTCACTTGTTTGATAATAATATTATAGTCTCCCAGAAACAGGACATCGTTGAGGCTGTCCCCACATTGAGCGTGCATGATACTTGAGCATCGAGGGATAGCGAATTGAAAAAGGATCATTATCCATTTCACTTTTCTTCTTATCCTCGGCGTGAACTTCGCGCGCATGCTGAGCTCACATAACGTTTTAAAACTACGGCAAATAGCAATGTTCGCGGCGTTCACACGCTCGATCGCATTACGCCCGCCCAATGTGCGGTCAGCCTTACTATTCTACGTCTTTTACATACATTGGCACATAGTAGTGATCACATAATATCCATGCAATACAATACCCACGCTAACTACCGTCATATGAAAGCTAGTACAAATATCGTAAACATACCATAAAATTCACATTATCATGTACCTACCAACATAATATAGAATATTATAAAATCTACACAACTTTTGTTATAGGGCGTCGGAGCAAAAGCGACTCTCAATTAACTACAAAAGGTTGCACATTAAACTTTATAATAAACCTACTTGTTACTTTAACTTGCTTTGCTGGGTTTTTAACTTGAAATAATTATAAAAAAAATTTGAATGTCACACATATAAAGTGTCTAAACGAGTGGTGAATGTTTTATTACTTTTTGTTAAACTACTGAATAATTCTTTGGAAAAAAATAACATTGTTTCTAAACGCGTAAAATCAAAGGGCGCAACAAGTTTCATAATAATATAGACGCACACTCACAACCATTAATTTTAATTTTTATTAAATTACTCCGCAATTTTAAAACAATAATCAATCTAAATGGCGACTGATAACTAATAACTTCCAAGTTATATCGCAACACATGGCCCAGCCACAGATTGCTGAAATCAGAATCAATAAAATACTTTTGATGGTCAAGATTTACCGAAAAGACAGCTCATTTAGGAGCCCCTTTAGAAATAGAATCACTGCATTTAGTGAAATAATTGAGAGTCGGTTCATTCCACGCCCTGTATAAACTCATCTAGTCGATCTAACAAGTGTATGTATAAATATTTAGGCACAATTGTATCAAATTCAACACGTACTGGGTACAAGGGAGCATCACTGGCCAGATACAAACGTTCAAAGCACCTTTACATAGGTAGGTTATATTAGGGACCTTACACACTAAAGCTGACATTTTTTTATGATGGCACATCTTATCGCTATTTGGTGGTCGTGTTTTTATCGGCTCTGTATCAATTACATTAGTATTGAAGTCCGAATAACGTAATTAAGAAAGAAAAATAGAGCCACTTAACATTGCAAAATGTGGGCGAATATGCGAGCACAAATGGCGATGTGAGGTGTCACCATTGACAGAAGAGACGTAATGTAAAACGTCTCTTTCTTGTCGGCCGTAATTTTGTTACTTTATATGAGATTTTTTCACGCGTCGGCCCAGTTTTGCCAGCTTTGGTGTGTGAGGCGCTTTAGGTAATAAGACTAAGGATTTTATTAAACTATCTGATATTTAGAGTAGTCTTAAATAAATAGGGACATGTCCTCTTATAATATACTATGTACTCTTATTTGAATTTTGCTCTAAATAGTTAAAATAAGCATTTAAAACAAATAGCAATGAGTGTTTGTATTAGCACAAAGTACAGTATTAGAGGTTTCGACTATTTGCTGTATTATTTATATCTTCGAAGAAAATCTAAATATCAGATAGCATAATAATTAATAGAGCATTAAACTAAAAACAAAATACATATAACACTAACCACACAATTTAACCAACTGTTAAATACATAAAAAAGTGGTTAGTGTGTCTAGATGATCTTATTTGAAAAAGGTCTATGTATAAAATTATTAGTAGTACACCCCTTTCACACTACAACACATGTATTTATGGAATAATATATTATAAAGATCTCGTGTAACACATCAGTTTGTTACTGAACCCCAAGAACTGCTTGACCGATATAACCATTAAGGATTTTTTGTGTAGGAAGGATTTATATTTTGTAGATCTGAGAATATGTTACAAAAGTTTTTTTCAACAGTCGCAAAGTTGTCTGTTTCAGTTATACTTTTAATGACGGTAGAGATAAACCATTTTATAATTACAACTGTCATCTAAACAACATGTTCCTGACTTGGAACATAACAAAGTGCAATTTAAATATGGTTTACCTATATTGATCCTTTTAAATCCCATGTGTCCTAGTGTGTATGAGTTGTTTAAAGTAAATTTTAAGTTGAAAATAATTAAAACAAAGAACACATCAATGGAATGACACAGTAAATAGAACAAATGCTGATTTGTGACATGAATATTAAAAGTTAGAAGAATTTGGTTATGATGATTTCAATAGATAGATAAAACTATAGATTAATGGATTGCAAGTGAAGTAGCCATATCAGGTCAGCAAATTTACTATTAGATGTTGAATTATTTTTTGGTTTAGTCAACATAGGCGGTTATATCATGCAATGCCAAGTATTTCAATGTTATTTTGCTTAGTTTTCTTGGATATAGCGGATTTTTAAAGCAACATTTCTTTATATCAGATTGCTCTGCTTGTATTTTTTTAAAGTTTATTTTTAGACATTTTTCTGTTTTAATAAATATTATCTATCTATCTCACGACTTGTCTATAGTTTAACCTATCTATGCATATGAATGATCAATTCTTACAGACAATAATTATGTGTATATTTTTGATATTAAATTGTTAATTTAATAATTAATTATTAACAAAATATAAGACAAATGATGATAATATAAGGCTAGTATGGCACTAGAATAATACATACGAATGAATAAAATTAGATTTTAGTTGTGTTCGAAAATATAAACAAAGTAGTTTTTTTAACCTTTTGTACACCACATAGATTTCTGATGATTTTTGTATTGTTATAATACAATAATTTATTTAGAAGTGGCATTCAAAAGGTTAAAGATTTGTGCAAGACAGGTGCTCTACCCAAAAACATCAAATTATTTCAAAGAACACATTTCATTATTACCCTAAGTTACAATTTTAATGAGCTATCTAAACATTTGTAAATTAAAGGCAATTACATTTGTTAAATATATTTATCTAATATAGAAGAAAGCATAGTATACTATAGTATATGTACACTGAAAGCAGCAAGCATAATACTTCGTGTTTTAGAATTTAATATCTTTTTAATAAACAAGAAAGTTATTGTTATGACGCAAACAGGTCAAAATGAATTTGTTAAATATATAATTATTTCTTTTGCCAGTAATTTGCTGTTAGAAATTTATAATTATTATCTTATAATTTCAATCATCAATCATAAAAACGATATCATAACAAAATGTATTATATTAATTAATTAAACTAAACAAAAATGTTAATTACTAACTACTTATTTATACTTATACATAAAATACTTTTTTACGAATTATATTTTGCCATCGTCACTAAAGGGTTAAACGGGAAACTATTAAGGAAAACAGACATTGAAAAAACACATGTTTCTACATACACCCTGTTCACTTTTCAACTAGAAATCTGTAGCTATTGGTATAAAAACTAGCTTCTACATGGAGTTTTATCTGTTCGGCAAAATCCTTTTTTAGCAGAGGTCTACATCATACAATCTATATTATGTATTCCAAATTTCATCCCAATCCATTCAGCAGTTTGAACTGTATGTTGATAAATCAGTCAGTCACACTAATATGTATTGGGAAAATTACATACGTAATTTCACATCATTGCTAGCGATATGCTAGCGCATTAGTCATAAAACGGGTAAGACGTGAGGTGCAGACAACGTATGCACAGTTTAGGTTTGTCCACTATCTAACATAGTAGACCCATCCAGGTCAAATGTTACAGGTACAAGTTCACATCACATTGCTTCAGTTCTATGTATGCATAGCATAAAAAGACGCGTAAATATAACGTCGCATCAGCATTTCAGTTGCTAATAATAAATGAAACATATGAAGCCATGTGAAAAACATTACAGTGATACAATATCTGCAATGCACCCTCATCTTACCTCTTTAGTTTTGATTTGGCGCATTAAGATTTCAACAAGTCCATAAAAATTCTTGTCACCTTGACGAATACTCTCATAGCAATTTTACTTATCATGCTCGTTTTCACATTTTTACTAATTACAAAAAGTTAACGTGTTTTCTGCTGATTGTCTCATCACTAGTTTCATACACTTGTGTTCACATATTTCACTGGTTCACAACACAACACACTCTACACCTCGGTAGTGTAGAGCAGGGTCTACTCTACACCTCTATCCATCACACACACATCTTTCCTCTATTTATTTGTCCACTCTACACCTCGGTAGTGTAGAGCAGGGTGAACTGCTAGGAGTCGTCGTGGAAGTGCGTGACGAGTTGCTTGGTTGCCTTGGCGAGGTCGTACGCGGCGGCGCGCACCTCGTCCAGTGGAGCCCCGCCATTACAGGCTGTGCACAGCTCGCTCGAGGCACGTCGGAGAGACTCTAGTGCTAGAGACAGCTCTGCGTCTTCACATGTCTGTGAATACATCACAAGGTTCAAACACAAGCTCAAAATTCATTTAATTTAATAGGCTAATGGAGTATTTTTGCAAATAAATAATTTTATGGTTATTGGTTTATGGCATTATCGGGGAGCTCGTTAGTTGAGCGCAATATATGCCCCGCGAAATTGTATGGTCATCACATCTATCTCGATTATGCCATTCGCCCTAATATTCCTATATGATTTTTGATGTGTAACACAAATAATTAAAAAAAAACGGCGTCGGGGCAGGCCCAGAAGGAGACGGGGGAACGTACTGGATCACGATTGAGATTGGACAGATTGAGCACTGAACTGTAAGGAAAAGTCTGAGGGTAGAGAAGTCTCTGCCCGGATAGTGGGACACACCTGGCTAAATAAAAAAAAAACACAAAACAATAAATGTGTAATGTGATGTTGTTATGTATCTTATCTTGTATAGGGGGCTGACAAAGTCATCAACACATCGACTCATTGGGATCTATTGTCTTCACCCCTTGCCACAGATCATAAAGCTAGAGATGGAAGCTAAAATGAGGTAACAGTCGCCAAGTCATATGCCTGAATCAACATAAGCTCGTAGCTCCGCCTCTTTTTCGTGTTCATTCCACGGCCGACATTGACAGCGTGACATTCACATACTTAATGAAAAATAATTAATAAAAATGCCGTATTGTTCAATAAAAAGGCGCGGAAAGACTAGCGCTACATTCAGTTACGCAAAAGACGAAATCTTATTACACAGGCAAGTTATTATTCCGATAATAATCATTGAAAAATGTTTAACATAAAATGCAATATAAAAATGGCCAAGTTTCTTTTCGTCTCATTCTTTCTTGGTAAATCTGTATAACATTATCTCGTTCTCTCTTACGCCCGGATAAACTAGTGATAAGACACAAATTTAAATTTACACCACAAATTTTATCGACAAAAATGTTATTGAAATTTTTGAAGTAGGTAGGTATTAGGTATATTAAGGTACCAAAATTATCGGGGTTTAATATTATACAGGGTTACTGGTATTTAATTCATGAATGGTTATTATGAAGCTTATAATAAGAGAAGTGTAACGAAGCTTTTAAAATACATAATGTTAAATTTGTCACTAATTTAAAAACAAATAATTCGCTATCTAACATTTATTGTTTATTCTTATAGGGTGCGTATTCGCACGCATATTTTTTTAAAATTAGGACTAAAAATTTTATGCGAGCGATGGACCTATTTATATTTTAGTGAAACCATATAAAATGTTTATTCGGGTACTTTGGGAGGTAATAGAGATGGGAAAACATTTAAGCTATAATAAAACAATAATTGAAGTTATATTAAAATATCTCTCGTATACGAGTACAATACAACGAACTTTCTCATTAAACTTAAGAATAACAGTAACTTATATTTTCTTATCGATACGATATAGCGACTTTACCACATCACTAGAAAGTCATGTTATGCCTCTAACTATTACCTAATCTGTGGCGTAACTGTGACGTCACCTTGAACGAGCCAATAAAATCTAGCCACCCATCCCCCGCACCCCACCATGTTTTGGTGACTTTGTTTTCATACAAAAAATGACCTAAGCGCGGTATATATCTCTCTTGTATATGCCCCTTGCCTACCGTTTCTTACTCCTCGAAGAAGTGGTTAATTAGAGTGGTGATCCCACTAAGAGAAAGAAACCTGTACTCCTCTGGTTTGGGGTTGTAATGTATACGTACGTGCGGGAAAAGGGCGCGCAGAGCCAGCACGGCGCGGCGTATGTCAGCGCCGCAGTGGTGCAGCGGCGGCGGCGAGGCGGTGCGCGCGCGGGCCCACAGCGCCTGCAGCGCGCGCGTCACGCCCTCCGCCCGCGCGCGCACCTCCTCCGCACGCACGCCGTCCGACCCCACGCCGCACACCGACCGCTCCAGGGACGGCACACGCGTCAACTGTCACAAGTCACAAGACACTCTCACCACACAACTTAATGCTCTTACAGACCTACGACGGTAGAGATCGATCAATGAAAGTCGACATCTTCAACACCGCACCTACTCAAGTGCGGGATATGACTTATGACTCACTAAAATAATGTTGGACTTAAACTTAAACTAATTTAAACTTCTCTTATATTTCAATTTCTTGACAAAACTGGAAGTAGGCATATTCATCAAACCCTTTTTGCTCCCCAATTTTTTTTTTGTTAAGTCTGTACTGTCCCCACTGCTGGACAAAGACCTCCCCCAAGTCCTTCCACTTATAATCTCGTTCCCACTTCACCCGATCTGGTCCAAAACGTCCAAATCGTCCAAATCGTCTGGCCATCGTAAAATCGACCCAATTTAAAAAAATATAAATCCTTATTAAGTTACTCTACTGGCCCCAATTAATGAATTGTTTTAAAATTAGAAAATTAAATATAAGCAAATATTAGACTAACTACTATGCTACCTACTACCTATAGTCCCAACCGAATTGATTCAACAATATACAAATATTACAAATTCAATCAATGTGGTTGTTCACAAGTATAATATAATAAGTATGATCCGAGACACGTAAGTTGAACTATGACGTAGAGGCGCACTAGCAGGTGTTTAAGTCTCAAAAAATCGAGTTAAATAAAGGGTAAAACACTCCTTTTACATTTTATTGATCTATCGACACACCCTTCAAACCACTGCAACTGAACGGATTGAGTTCAAATTTGACACCAAGACAGATCTAGCCATAGACATCCACTAACAAGTGAAATTTAAAAAATACTTTTTAAAAACAAGCTTTAATTATTGTTATCATCTTGCATCATAAAGTACTCGTCAAGACGAATCAAATGAGCCCAAACTCGATGGGGTTGCGTTGTTTTATGACAGAGTTCCTATGGCCACCTTCCAGCTCCATCATCAGATCAGCTCGATGTTATAAAAATATTGCATTGTCATCCGATTTACACACGCATGCAAATTTTCAACTCAATTGGAAACCGGGAAGTGGGTCAAATTGAACTTGCAAGATTTGATTACAGACAGACAGACAGACAGACAGACAGACAACAGACAGGTGAAAGTAATATAAAGCTTGTAAAAAAGGATTTTGCTACAGGAACATAGCTACAAGTGTAATTTTACAAATCCATGGTGTCAAACGAAGTGCTTAACGGGTAATTGCAAAACTGCGCAGACAGCCGCCATTTTAGTTCAAGTTACGTGCGAAAGATGAACCATAAATTAGTTAACAAGATTAGTACCTGGTGTTTAGTAACCTGCCAGTTATTCTTAGGTCCCTCCCTGGTTTCATACATACTGACCGGGCGCTGACTCTTGCTGGCTTGCTTGAAGTCTTCCTCGCAGGTCAGCTGCTCTGTTTCCAGGCTTCGACCTCTTTCTGGACCTACTAATACATTTAACAACATTATAAGATTTGTCTCAGAGCATAAAATACTCTTAAATAAGGACACTTAAAGACTGCGTGAGCCATATTTGTATTCATTATAGATAAGTCTTTAACCAAGATCCCGTCTGATCGTAATCGATGAACCTAGAAAGCGAGACAAAGCTCTCCCTAGCTGGTCCTTTTTTTGCGGAGATGAGAAAAGCATTTTTTTTACCTAAAATCTAAGTTATACTTCAAAACTCTGTAAAGTAGTAATTTTAGTTACTTTGTTCTACGCATAAGTCAAAAATGTGAAATGCACTCTCTGAATAAGAGTTTAACTGCGCGCGAACATCATCACGAAGTGTAGCGCGAACTTATAACAACATCATCATCTCATTGGATGAGTAAGTAGATCTGGCAACACTTTCAAGTATGGCAAGCATTAAATAAAATATTTCAAAATTACCTTTCAATTCCAAAGCTGAGGAGTCAGTCATGGAGAACTGCGACGCTATACTATTATCATCATCAACACTATTAGTTTTCAGCACACTATTCTCCTTAGTGAGCTGTTCCACTATTGTCTGGAGATTCTTGAGTTGGTTCTTGAGCTCGGTTATGGTGGAGTCTTTGGTGTGGAGTTCTTTCTTCAAGGTCTCCACTTCTTCCGTGTGTATGTTTGGTGATCGTCGGTCGGTGATGAGAGAATGTTCTAGAGGGAGGGACGGGTTGTAGGTTGATGATACTGTCTCGCCGGGTCGCGGGATTGATGATAACTGTTGGAGAACATTTTTAGATGTTATTAGGGTACACATTTAAATGAAATTTATACTAGAAACTGTTTAATAATATCTAGAAAAAGATTATTTATTTATTTTATTAATAAGAAAACTTAAATCTAGTATGAAAAGATAGATATACAAATACGAAGTCAATACAAGTTTCCAATAGCAAATTTTAAATGGAGGGTTTATAAAGTGATAATCAACTGCAAATTGACTGGTTAGTTCTAAATTGTAGCCTATTTGAATAAGTGCATGTTTTAATTATTAAAAATTCAAGACTTTTTGAGGTTTAAATCAGCATCAGCAGAAAAATAATAATTAAGCTCTAATATAATTATAAAAATCTTCTGTAGGCAGACTGGGGCGATCCATTAACGATACTCGTCGCGACCGTGGAGTTTAAATGTGTTATTTAATTCATTGAAAAACAGTTTGTCAATGGAAACTAACACTTATTTTAACTCCCATAAGAAGTATACTCTGGTATAAAATGTACTCACGTCTAAATCAATAGGAGTGAGATGTGCGTAGTCGTCGTCTGACGCGACCGAGTCGTAGAGCGGCTCGTCGTCCGACATCTGCGAGAGATGCTTCAAGTGGCTGCCTGATAACAGCGGGTTCAACGGACCCAGCGCTGAAACAATACAGCATCCTTAGCAACATAACGCTAGATAATCGTTAAAGCTGACGACAGACAGAGGTGGGAAAGCGGTCACAGTCAGGGACGGAATTTTAGTAATGTTCAAAAGAAAAATGAAAGCGTACAGGAATAAAATGAAAATCGCGCCCGCTTTACCGCTTCGTCCCGCCACTGTCTGCTGTCAGCTTAAAAACTAAGTCCGATTACTATAAAGCTTCATGCCAAATTTTATCTTGAGGTAACTTGGAAATCTTCAAGGCACGAGTGACTAGGTTCTAGACACCATAAGGTTGGGCACTTACTTCAGCTCTAAGGAGGCTAACTTAGCTTTTAGTTGAATACTTATACACTTTTTAGCCTCTTCGCAGCCATGGAAGTAATAAGTCTTTATCTGGGTTTTGGCACAATTTTAGATGATTTATTGTCGATCGCATCTGCACTTTCTATCAGGCGTGGTCAAAGTGCCACGGTTGCGGCCAGCGATGCGCCAGATTACATAATTACATGGTATTTAAAATTGTTGGTTCTAATCTCACACTAAAATGGGGATGTAATTTTGGTGATCATTTAATATTTTCGGAAGTGAATTCTTTGGCGTTACATTTGACTGGTGAATCGTTAAAGTATGTCGTATAAAAGTAACCTCTGGGCTGCAGCGTGGCGATGTGCTGCCGCCTGGTGGCGTCCACGAGAACATCCCTCAGTAGCGCGGCGAACTCCGTCGCGGACAGTCGCGCCAGTTTCTGTCGCCCCTGGTTCCTCGGGGCTGATAGCGCCGGGTTCACCGGGAGGAATGCCACTCCCGCTCGCTCTAGCCCGTGTGCGCTTGTTTGCCATACTGAGGAAAATTTATAGTCAATTTAGTGATGAAATCTTTAACTAGCGGAGAATGGCAGTTTACCCTGCTGAAATTTCAGACAATTTTAAGGTCCATCAGGCGTTTATGTTATCAATGGATATCGCATGTCAGTTTTAAAAATCGTATAATATTGTACTTACTTGCTTCAGTCTCTCTTCGGTCGATTTCATCGTAAATATCCATAACTAGCTCCTCAAACAGATGATTTGGCAACTGCAGAAAAAAAAGAGAGTTAAGCCTATACTATTAATCAGGAATAATATTACAAATTGCAGGACATTTCAAGTGGAAAACGTAGGTACAGGAGTAGCCAGATTAGAGTGAAGATAGGCAGGGCACAGGGCAAGCCTGAGTGTTCCGGCCGCGACCCCGTCAGGAAGTAGATCATTCTGTCCGTGGCCTCGTATATCAGCTCTAAGTAACAATACTGACCAACTGCAGCTTCCCTCTGGCAGCTTTAGCGACATCAGTCATCTCGTGCGAGAGCTGCGCGCGCGGCGTGATGAAGTGTCGGCCGGCGGAGTGCTCCGGCCGCGACCCCGTCAGGAAGTAGATCATTCTGTCTGTGGCCTCGTATACTAGCTCCGTCATACGCTCTGACAGCTCTGTGTGCCCGCCTTGTCTGGATAATGAAACATTATTTAAGGAACTTATGTTTTAGATTGCTTTCAAGCAAATCATAACTGATCGGGTTAAAGATGCCCTGCATCTGCAAGAGCTGCTTTAGTCTCTATTATAGCATAACTAGACTACTTTAACAACCTATATCTACATCATTTGATGTAAAACATCAAGGGTGGCAAAAAGTTTTATAATAATTTTAAAATCCAAATTAGAAGATATTAAACAAATAATTTAAATTCTTTCTACCCACATCACCATCTGGTCAAATTTCATAATATCACAACCTTTAAAAGTAGTAAACCTACACATTATGAATTAATTGGATTAGTGTGGCTGTTAAGTTTTAAAGTGGGAGTCAATTATTATGACCTTGACTACACTGACCTATGCTTAAAATATTATCTTACTAATATTAAAAACGTGAAAGTTTGTTATAATGTATGTTTGTTACTCTTTCACACCTTAACAAGTGGACCAATAATTGATCTGTAATTTGGTATAGAGATAGTTTAGACCCTGGAATAACACATAGGCATAGTACAGCAGGTGAAACCGTTGGACGCAGCTAGGAGTTTTTTTTTGTTTTTTGTGTTTACTACAATCTGTCGCCTTCTTTGGAACAATCAGAAGTATGTCGGGCTCTAGTGAAATTGGCGTGCTGGGTATGTGTCCTGTGTCACATCCTCCTCATAAGAACAGCAGTTTAATGCATGCATATTCGGGAGGGCGGGTGGTGCACTCGGTGGTGGAATTAATACTAATTACTATTTTGGTAACGTTTGAATTCCTCGCCGTCTCTTAAAACTTAGTTAGACTCACAAATTTAGAGTGGAATTAACACTAAATATTAAATAATAATTGTTGTGATGGATTTCCGCAAAGTAACGCCTAGTTCCATTAATTAAAGCTAAAGCAGTACATACTTGGCAGCGAGTGCAGGTGTGGCACCTGTAGCGTCCCTAGCGGCGGGGTCGGCGCCCCACGCCGTCAGCAGCTCGGCCTGCGCGCCCTGCCCCGCGCGACACGCCACGTGGAGGCAGTACGTGCCCTTGTCCTGGACATAATATATGCAGTTACCCATATATTTGTAGTTAAATTTACACTAATTAATTATTGTTAATGATGATATACACAGGTATGTATATTCTACCCTTCAACGTTTACAACTCAGTATAAGGAAAATGATAGATTTTAAATTAGTGTATCCTTTATTTTGTTGAAGGAAATATTGGACTAAAAATTGACAGAAAAGGCGAACACTGCACATAAAATATATGGTGCTGTAAGGGCAGTATTGCTGTTGCAATACTGCCTACTTTTTGATGTTTCAAACAAGAGATAATAGGTAACTAGGTTAAAATATGACACATAGACATAGATGAAACTACACTTCTACTTTGTTAAAAATGTGGTATAGAAAAAGCATAAAAAACTCTTTATTGAAATACCTAAATATTTTGTTGTATGAAAGATATCACTCACATATATATGTACTATACTAAGTACTATACTTGTATCTGATAGCAATCTCTTCCAGTTTTCAGTCCATCCAATAGTTACACTTTTTATAATGTTAATTTTTGTATTAAAATAAAGTTATTTGATTCGGACCCTTGGCCCATATATTATCATGTATGTGTGTGTGTACTGTGTACTTAATTGCTAAGTTCTTTTATAAAAAAAAAATATAATATACACAGAAATATTATAGCACAGTTTTAAATAATCTATGTACTTAAATAATATGAATCTGAGAAATAAGAGAACGGTTACACAGCGGCAGCACTCCCTCTCATTAAAAGTGCACCTCTCTAACATTCGAGGTCTGCACTCCAATCTCGTAGCAGTCCACCACCACCTCGAGACTGATAAACCCGCTCTCTTGTTCCTCACGGAGACGCAGATAGGTCCGCCGTCAGACGTGTCTTATCTTTGTTATCCAGGGTTCTCCCTGGAACACAATTTTAAGCCACGTGCGGGGGTATGTATGTACGCCCGCGACGACATCTGCTATCGGCGCCTCCGGAACCTTGAAGATCCAAGTTTCTCCGTGGTGTGGGTGCTGGTAGATACCGGAATAGAGAAGATTCTCTATGCCTGTGTCTACCGGTCGCACAGCGGTGATTGCGAGATGACCAGGTTGACCGATTACCTGTATGAGGCGGCTGATGAGGCTCAGCAGAGGTATCCTACGGCCCAACTAGTGTTACTGGGGGACTTTAATGCCCACCATCAAGAGTGGCTCTTCCCATACCAGTGCACTGACCATGCGGGCAGAGAGACGCGAAGGCTCGCCTTAGCGTTAAATCTCACCCAGCTGGTTAATGGTGCGACCCGGATACCCGATGTTGACTCTCACACAGCTAATTGCCTGGACCTTCTACTGACAACAGATCCAGACAGTTACTCGGTGTCGATATCATCGCCACTTGGTAGTTCAGACCACTGTCTGGTGAAATCTGTGTCGACCTACACTCCGCTCGACTTTTGCCCAACGGGCACTCGGCGGATTTGGCGATACAAGTCAGCAGATTGGGACGAGATGCGTTCTTTCTTCGCATCTTACCCTTGGTTGCCCACTTGCTTCTCTTCGCACGATCCTTCGACTTGTGCGGATGCAGTGACGGATGTGTTGCGTCAGGGAATGGAATACTATATCCCATTCTCAGATGTGCCATTGTCTGTCAAAACCCGACCATGGTATGGAGCAGAATGTAGACTCGCTGAAGCGAAGAAACATGAAGCTTACCTAGCATGGGCGGAAGCGCGGAAACGCAAGACGAAGGATATTCGTAGTAAGAAGAGAGCCTATAACAGGGCAGCCAAGTCCTGCAAAAAAGCTTTGCGGAAAGCAAGGTTCAACCGGATTAGGCGGATTGGGAACAAACTGGCTTCTTACCCTGCGGGTAGCAAAGCCTTTTGGACCCTTGCCAAATCGGTGGAAACCAATTTCTGTCGCCCCTCATTTCCTCCACTACTCAGGCCTGACGGATCGCTGGCTCACACTGCCAAAGATAAGGCGAATTTATTCGCCTCTCTTTTTGCGGAATCTTCACGTCTAGATACTGCTGGCGAGATACCTCCAGTCTTGCCGGATTGTGGGACTTCAATGTCTGACATACACATCCGGCAATCAGAGGTTCGTAGAACGCTGCGGAATCTTGACGTGAATAAGGCTAGTGGACCGGACGGAATACCAGCGATAGTGTTGAGGACTTGTGCACCTGAGCTCACTCCGATCTTGACACGCCTATTTCGCCTCTCTCTCAAAACTGGTGTAGTGCCCAGTTCTTGGAAGCTTGCCAACGTGCAACCAGTGCCCAAAAAAGGCAGTCGTACTGACCCATCCAACTACAGGCCAATCTCGGTCACATCCATACTCTGTAAGTGTATGGAGCGTGTTCTGAACAACAGGCTTCTGACATACCTTGAAGCGAATGATCTCCTCAGCGATCGGCAATACGGGTTCCGTCGTGGCAGATCTACTGGGGATCTTCTTGCGTATGTCACCCACATCTGTAGTGAGGCCATCGAGAAACACGGAGAAGCAATCGCTGTTTCTCTTGACATCTCGAAGGCCTTTGATAGGGTCTGGCATGACAGCCTTGTCGGTAAGCTTCCCTCGTTCGGGTTACCCGTTGGCTTATGCGCGTGGATTTCAGACTTCTTGAGGGAACGATCGATTCGAGTAGTCGTTGACGGCAGCTCGTCCGATCAATTAGCTATTAATGCTGGGGTACCTCAAGGGTCAGTTCTCTCTGCTACACTTTTCCTGCTGCACATCAATGACCTGCTTAAGCCAGGTATTGTTGGGTATGCAGACGACAGCACGGTAGTTGAGCGATATACATCTAGCGCTAGAGCCAACGGAGATGAAATCCAGTCATGCAGAGAGGCCATGGTTGAGCGTATGAGCTTGGCCTTAAAAGCTGTTTCCGATTGGGGAGTAGCTAATTTGGTTAAGTTTAACGCTACAAAAACCCAGGCGTGTCTATTTACCGCTAAAAGGAGTCTATTCAACGAAGCTCCTTCTTTCCAAAATGTTTCTTTACCGATAACTAACCAGCTTGAGTTACTAGGAGTTACTCTCACGTCTGACCTTAATTTTGGGAGTTACATCGAATCTAAGGCTCAATTGGCTGCCAGGAAGCTGGGTATTTTGGCAAAGGTGAGGCAATACTTCACACCGGGACAGCTGCTAACGCTGTACCAAGCACAAGTCCGGTCGTGTATGGAGTACTGTTCTCATCTTTGGGATGGTACTGCCAAATACCAGCTTCAGACACTGGAGTCGATTGAGAGACGTGCCAAAAAGCTCGTAGATGACCAAAAGCTCACGGAATCTCGGCTGCAGAGCCTTGAACACCGTAGAATGGTCGCCTCGTTATCGGTCTTCTATAGGATTCATTTTGGAGAGTGTGCGCAGGAATTACACGAACTAATTCCTTCAAGCCCATTCTACCGACGTACGTCGCGGCAGACGGCAAAGCGGCATCCTTACTTAGTGGCGTTACCTACTGCCCGCACCAAGCGTTTTGCTTCGTCGTTCTTAATGAGAACTGGTCGCGTTTGGAACACTTTGCCGTCATCCGTGTTTCCCGAGCGGTACAACTTGGGTATCTTCAAGGCACAAGTGAATAGGTACCTTTCTAGGCATCTTACGTGATCCATCGTCGACCGCATTTTCACTTTCCATCAGGTGGGATGTGGTCAAACGTAGGCCTATCTCGTATAAAAAAAAAAAAAAAAAAAAAAATTTAGGGTGGAAGTAAAGTAATTTAGGGTCTAAATATAATAATCTTCAGTTCTTACTTAATCTATTATATGTATTGCCAACCTGATGATAGTAGTTAGGGTCGGCCCCCTGAGCCAGCAGCCTGCAGGCAGTATCCAGGGATGCACTCCGTACAGCGCTGTGCAGCTGTCTGCCGAGCTCGCTGGGAGGCTCATCTCTCCGAGCCCGCAGCACATACGCCAGCCGCAAGTGCTTCGCCAGGATGAACTCGGATTTTATTGGACTGCAACAAAAATTTTAAAATTAGATTTTTTTTTGGAACTGCTCAGACCAAAATAAAATAAAATTATTTTTCAAGTTTTTTTAAAAATTATTATTGTATTTGTGTTGTTCAATAAAGAGTTTTCTATTCTATTCTAAAGTCGGCTCATGGTATAATCATCAGTATACAACATGTCAGGTACATATTGAGAAGCACAATATGAAGACAACAGCCAGAATAATAATATATGTATGTGAAAAATAGTTTTTCATGTGTTTATGTAATTTGAATAGTTAGCTGAATGTAAATTACTCAAGCAACAAGTTATTCTTGCCTCTATTGCCTATATTGAGAAAAAAAGGAACAAAAGCAAAAGAAAAAAAAAGGAGGGATGGGAAAGGATCAGTAAAGAACAATAGTTAATTAAATAATGGCATGATTTGCACTGTAAGTATTACTTACACGAATGTGACTTTTTAAAATTGCATTTACTTTAGTTAAATAAATATTTTTCATTTCATATAACAATTTTTTCATTTCAATAACAAATATTTTAGCAATATTTTAAATAAATGTTCTTACTGCAATGGATCCTTAGGTTGTGGTTTTTTCCTGAGATGTTTGGGTGCCGATGTGTCCAACAGTGAATGTTCCCAGATACTGTTCACATTTTGAGCTGTTAGTGCTTGTACCATCTAGGGAATAAACAAACACAATCTGTTAACAATAATAATTAATAGGTAACTTTGGAGCCCAAATGCATTAGAAAATGAGCTAAAGCATTGTCCTGGAGTAGCTACTGACAGAGTAGTGGAGGTAGAGAAGGATTGCGTGTCTTGCTACACAGGACATACATAGGTAATTATAATCATAATAGATAATTGTTATTTATCTGGAATATTGTCATGATAAGTAATCCAAGTTGTGAAAGTGTAAGTGGTGTCATTTAGCAAAGTTAGTGATACTTACAGCTAAGAGTGAGGGAGGCCAAGAGCCCTGTCGTAGAGACTTCACGTGAGAGATGTGGCGTCCCATGCTGCGGTGCACGCTGCAGCACTCCGCGCACAGCAGCAGCCCGCGGTTAATAGACGCCCACGACGGATCTATGCACAAACACCGACACATTTAACACCACTCATGCGCTACAAAACCAATTAAGACCATAATTAGAACAGGAACATCGCCCGACCTGAAGCACCGCAATCAGCACACACATCCACCGATGAACGGTGTTTCGAACGCGATATAATCATTTTGCTAGCACCTTTGGAAGACCTATTAAGAAATTCTACACTTCATTAATTGTTATTCTCATTTACGAGGACTTTTTATTTGATACAAAAATAAATCATTTCATGAAACGTCAATCAAAATAAAAACCAAAGACAAATGAGTTATTTTTTTTTGCAATTACTGTCAGATAATTAGAGATGAACCCAAAATAATCGACTAAAACTGTTAATGTTGCCATTGTAAATAAAAAAAAACTGAAATTTAAAAAAGAAAAACAAGATAATATTTAGTCTATGTTTTAATGAAGTACACGTCACGCCATATATTGGGTTAATTTTCCGAATTAAAAATGAAGTTTTTACTTATTTTAGGGCTAATTTCGTGCTTTTCATTAGCATTAGCCGATCAAGAAACCTTAGTTCTAGTAGATAATTTAAATATTCGTGAGACACATTCGCAATTCTTCAAATCTTTGCAAGGTAATGCCGATCATTAACGTCGACAAGATTCGCCGGTTTATTGTTGTAATTTAGGGTTAATTTCTTATTTCATTTGACTAACAAGGAATCTCCTAACTTACCCTACACATATACGTTCTTTTTCATGCATTAATGCTACAATTTCATATATTTCAGACCGGGGTTACAGTCTAACTTTCAAGCTCGCCGACGACGCTAACCTAGTGCTATCCAAGTATGGCGAGTATTTGTACAAGAACCTGGTTATATTTGCGCCCTCGGTGCTGGAGTTCGGAGGTCAGGTGGACACGGAGTCGATCACCAAGTTCATTGATGACGGCGGCAATCTGCTGATGGCCGGTAACGCCGTCGCCGGGGATGTCTACAGGGAAATCGCTTCTGAGTGTGGTTTTGAGGTAAATAAGACTCGATTACTGTAATGAATATCCTTAATTATTTATTAGACACAGTACCGGGTGGTACTGTGTCTAATATGTATACCTAAACCTCTTTATGCCTTTTATTGATTTCTTGACTGATGATAATATAGAATCTATAATATTTCAGAAGATAAGGATTGTGTTTTCCACAGTTTTGTTGATGAGCTGCAGACATGTGAAGCTAAATTTTACAATAATACATGTTGACTAGTGTAAAAATTACTCTTCTGTTTGATACATTAAATTTTTGTTTTCATTTAAGAACTGATTAATAACATGTTTCTGTGTGTATTAAAATCTGCATTAAAATAAAACTTCCAGATGGATGAAGAGTCAGCGGCAGTGATCGACCACTTCAACTACGATGTAACAGACGATGGTGAACACACCAAGATTGTGGTGTCCCCCAAGAATCTCATCAAGTCTCCCACCATCGTGGGGGAGTACAACACCCAGCCGCTGCTGTTTGAAGGCACCGGCCTCATCCTGGACAAGGATAACACGCTGGTCTTGCCCATCCTTTCTGCTGACTCTACTGCTTATAGCTACAATCCTAAGAGCCAAGTGAGTTTTCTTTAAATTATCTTTTTAGTTTAAATCCTTAGGCTACTACCACTTCAATTGTTTTGAAGCGGGGGTGGACGGTTTAGTTTCTAGCATCCTTAAATTAAAGCTTAAATTCAAATGGGGTGGTTGCGACCCGATCAAGCCGTTTCGGAGTTTAAGGGTTAAATTTGAGATTGGTGTTATCTAATATTATAAGTGAAGACCAATTTGAAAATGTTCATCCTACTACTCTATTGCTCTATGACTTTCTTGCCTGTTTTTTTTTATTGTGGTACTGTCCAAATGGTCATCTTTGAAAATAGTAGTGTCTGACCGAAATTTCGGTTTCGGTTTCGGCCGAGTTTCGGCCAAAAATCAAGTTTCGGCGAAAGTTTCGGTTTCGGCCAAAATTGGCCGAAACTTTTGCCGAAACCGAAACTCCTTTCGGAAGTTGTCGTGCACGCTCGGCTAGCTTCGTTTCTTGCGACAACGCTTTGGCGGACGACTAATTGTGATATATGTAGGTTTGTTAATTTTAAATGTGTGATTTGATATTATCTTTGTTTAAACTGGAACTAAGCGTGTAATAGCAATTTTAGTAATTATTATTTTTATATAGAGGTACCTAAAAGAGATTGATGATTCTTTTAAGTACAAACCAAAGTATTAATTAGTAAGATTTTAAAATACTAGAATTTTACCCGTATGTCCCCGAGCGGCTCGATCAAGCCGCACCTGCGCATGCGAATTTGAACTTTATTTTAAAGAAGCTAGAAATAATAGATTATGTCAATTTTGATTTGAACTGGATTTTTTTCCTGGATCAAGGGGTTAACCCCTGTTTCATTAATGAAACAGTAACAATTAGTGATTTGATTATAATTGATAACTGATAAACATTTTGCTATAAGAAGTTAATTTAAATAAATAGGCCAAGCGCTATTCAGACTACGCGCAATGTAGGCTTCCGTAGAACTGGCAAATCGTATATCTACTGCCTTAATTTTCATTAACGAAATATTTAAAACTTATAAAACTATCTTAACCGCAATGGTTTTCCTGGAAAGTTCATGGTTGAAACTATATTCGTGATTTTTAACAGTGTTTGAAAGCTAATAGTTTAGTTTTTAGAGGGCGGGGGACGCCCAAAAAAAAATATAATTGAATATATTTCAAATGAATCATTAAATCGAAAAATTTCCTTAGAAATATGTCCTTCATTAAAATACCGATTTAACAATACCCCAAATGATGGTATTATCATCCCCATTTTACAAGTTTGGGAGGTACCCTAAATTAATTGGTTTTACCCTAATCATTGCCCTCCTCTGTGCAAAATTACAGTTTTCTAGGACTTATAGTTTCTCCGTAAACCCGCGGACAGACGGACGGACAGACAAAGCGAAACTATAAGGCTTCCTTGTTGACCACGGAAGCCTAAAAATAATAAAAAATATTATTGATATATTTTTTATATTACAATTGATACGTACAATAAACTTAATGATAACAACAAACTTGATATTATGCTGTGCTTCCATTTCATGTCCTAATTAATGCAGAATAATGGGTAAAATGCATCAAATTTCAGTAATTTAAAGATTTTTTTTACTTGACTACGTGAGTTTCGGTTTCGGTTTCGGTTTCGGCCGAAACTAAAGCCTCGGCCGAACATTCGGTTTCGGTTTCGGTTTCGGCCGTAAAACCAGTTTCGGTCGGACTCTAGAAAATAGTTTAATGTTACTCTGTAAAATAACTTGCCAAAGTTTGTTGTGGTCCATTATTGTAGCCTATTATTAAAATTATTGTAGTCTTTTATGCATTGTTTTTAGACTAAATGTGAAAGTTTGTACTGATGTAGCGGGGGTGTGTTTGGCTGGATTTATGATAAAAAACAAAAAACAAATTTCCTTTTTTACACTCTTTTATTGTTACATGTTTACTCCTCTTGGAACTATTCTGCATTATCTTGTAAACACTAGAAATATTCCATTGTTTATCAGTATAAAACAAATGTTTTCAGGTGAAAGAGTACCCTCACGCCGTGGGCCGCAAGACAGTGTTGATAGCGGCGCTGCAAGCTCGCAACAACGCGCGCATCATTTTCAGTGGCTCCTTGTACTTCTTCTCCGATGAGGCCTTCAACTCTCCCGTCGCTAAGGTTCATGTGAGTAACATTACACCTATCATTCACATTCAATGACAAGAAAGTATAATTATTCAAAAGATGCATAACAACCTTTGAACTTTTTCCTAAGGGAAGTTCAGTAAAAATAACACTTTTATTAAAATATTGAATCTGCCTTTGCCTCATCTTAAATGTATTTTAAACTTTTCCAAACTCTGATTCTTTACATATGAAGCTAGCTGCTAATCTTGCTATATTTTCGTTTACTACCTATGCAAAAGCATTGTCCAATATCTTCTTCGATATTTACAAAGCTTAGCAACAATGAGTTTTTAAATACTACACCTTTTCATCAGAGGAATATGTTCTAAAATCTATTTAGATAAAAACAACTTGTAACATGTGAACAATAAAGAGTTATCATATTGAATTGCAGGGTGACAAAGCCACAGCAGATTTATCAGGCAACAAAGCTCTAGCGGTGCACCTGAGTGAATGGGCGTTCGGCTCACACGGCCGCCTGCGCGTGCGCCGCGTGCATCACCACCGCGAGGGGGAGACCACTGAGAGGGACACCTACACTATCACTGACACTGTGGTAAGTTAAACAGAGCATCAGTAGACCTGTCAGGTAACAAAGCTCTGGTGCACCCGAGCTAGTGAGCGTTCAGCATTCAGCTCGCACGGCAGCCTGCGCGTGCTTCGCGTGCATCACCACCGCGAGGGACACCTACACTATCACTGACACAGTTGTATGTGTATAAAGTTTATTATTTTTATGACAATGTGTGACAAGACGAAACAATCAGGTGTGTGACCTAGTGCCACCCAGGGTTTTTGTTAAGTAATATGTTCCGATCTCCGTTTGGGCCTGCCGCCGAAGGAAGGAAAGTCTTTGCCCAACAGTGTAACAAACCAAGCTGAAAATAATAATATGTTCCGATGCGGGCCATGCTGTAGTTTCCAGCCTTTAGTCTTGAAGACACTTAAAAACATTCTCTGCTATTTTTAACACTATTTGTTTTTATTACAGGTATACAGAATCGAGATAGACGAGCTGAAGAACGGCAAATGGCAGCCATTTGACGCCAACGACGTCCAGCTGGAGTTTGTCCGCATTGATCCGTTCATCCGACAGACACTGACCAAGAAGCCCAATGGAGTGTACGAAGCCATCTTCAAAGTGCCCGATGTGTGGGGAGTGTATCAGTTCAAGGTGGACTATGACAGGATTGGATACACTAGGCTGTATCATTCCACTCAGGTAAATTGGATATTATTTATTTCAAAATCCAGCTATAAAAAATTAATCCAAATTATTTTTTTCTAGACTAAAAAGATCGAAAATTTGTGTGTTTGCTTAGATCCTATACCCTTTTGTAGTTGGGAAATCACCTTACTGAAAATATTAATGAACCACCTACACAAGCTTGCTTGTAAGCTTGTTCCCAAAAGTGAAAGGGCTTACTATGGGTGCTTCATTACATTTCCAAAGCCTCACTGCTCCCCTTCTCTAGGCTAGTCTGATTTAGCCTATGTTTTATTAATAACAAAAATGTTTACATATTATAGTGAATTAAAATTAAATTAGCTTCTGGGTGGTATGTATTGCTAATTTATATATTTTTCTTGTCGTAGGTGTCTGTGCGCCCGCTCCAACACACACAGTACGAGCGTTTCATCCCGAGTGCGTACCCTTACTACGTGAGCGCGTTCTCCATGATGGCAGGAGTGTTCCTCTTCTCATTCGTCTTCCTCTACTACAAGGAAGACGCTCCTAAGTCCAAGAGCGAATAGTTTACTGCATTTTATTCTTGTTTTATTGCAATGTGTGAATGTGATTTTTTATTCTATTAAAATATAGTGTGCACTTGTGGTGTCAATAAAATATTAGAAATATTATTAAAATTTTGTTTTTATGAAATGAAATGAAATTATTTATTTGCATTAAATGTTGTTACAATTTAGTTCAGGTGTAATTGAAAAATGGTTGTTCCAAACATTTAGTCAATTGTAATGACATGCAAATTACATAAAATGAGGTTAATTTTATTTTATAATAATAGATTATTATTAAATTGAAAATATTAAATTTAGCTATATTATTTAATAATGTCAAAATTTACGTGATGTCTTATTATATAATATTATTCAAACAATAAATAAATAGATACTATATGTAATGCCAAACTTTCCATTGTTTTGTTTGTGATTTTACCATTTTTTTGGACGATAGATACAAGGATTACTCGTATCCAAGAATTCAGCTACAGAGTAAAAAAGCTTCTCGAGCAGCCAAGATTTAAGTTTTTTAAAGAATTTTGGTGTTGGTAGATCCTTAATATCAGATGGCATTATATATAGTTCTACACATCCCATAACAATTTTTATGAAATATTGATGTTTTAGGAACTTTGTTTAAGATCAGTCTGTTCCTGTTACGAGTATTTCTAGGTAGTTCCTGAGCTTTGTTAAATAAGTCAAAATGTTCCTTTACAAACTTTGCACACTCATATATGTACATACAGGATAATGGTAGTACCTGGAATTCCTTAAAAAGTGGCTTACAAGAATCCCACGAGTATAAGCCCCCAATAGCACGTAAGCATTTCTTTTGTGCCACAAATGCTCGTTGAACGTTTGTAGAGTTTCCCCACAAAATAAGACCGTATCTTAGTACAGACGACACATATCCGTGATAGGCAGATAGCGCGACATTTTTCGAGGACGCCTGCCGCCTGGGTTAATTTGTACAGAACGTAGGTAAATCTGTTAATTTTTTTGCACACTTTATCTATTTGGGATTTCCAGTTGAATTTACTATCTAAATTTATTCCCAAAAATGTTGTTTCGTCAAGTTCTTTCAATTTATACCCGGAGTAGTTAAGGTCGAGTATGTGATTTTTTCGCCCATACGTTCCAAATTGTACGTAGTTTGTTTTGGATAAATTCACATTTAGATTGTTTTTTCCTAACCATTCGATTATAGATTTAATTGTATTGTTTATATTAGTATTATAGGTATTAATGTCGGTTTTTTTACATGTCAGTATAATAGATATGTCGTCAGCAAACAAAAAGCAAGGATAATTAGTGATTTCTGGAATGTCGTTTATGTAAAGCAAGAATAGGAGTGGACCAAGAATGCTGCCTTGAGGTACACCCGCGCCATTTTGTTTGAAAGTCGATTTGTAAGATTTCAATGACTGACTTTTGTCCATCTTTTTTATTTCTACGCATTGCATTATGTTTTCTAAGTAGGAATTTAGCCACTGATAAGCTGGTCCACGAATTCCACATCGCTCTAATTTACGCAGTAGGAGTATGCGATACGAAATCGAACGCTTTTGACATGTCAAAGAAAACAGCTGTTGTTGGATTACCTATATCAACATAGTCAATGAGCGTTTTCACCAAATTAAAACAGGCCAGTGTTGTGGACTTTCCCTTTTGAAAGCCGTATTGCTTCGTATCATCATTATCATCAGTACCCTTATAATATTTTGATGAATTTAATTTCTTGCGAATTTGGTCGCACATTTTACAGAATCTGGATAGATTGGACCATACAAATTCTCGGAGTTCTCATTCAATGGATCTGTAAACTTATTTAATTCATACGAGGTACTTAGTTTTTGCATAAAATTTAGTAAAATGGCATAAACAGGTTGCTAGTTCGACTCAAGATATTTTACACTAGCTGCGCTCAGCGGTTTACCTAGTGTACGTGTAGTAGCCTTTATGTTATTTCAGGGCCTAAGCTCTATCTATTTACCAAATTTTAGCTCAATCGAATCAACCGTTTAGGCGTGAAAGAGTATCAAACACACATCCATACCAGTGATCCATACATTATTAAAAACTTTCGCGTTTACCGCGTTTATGGAAAACTAGCTGCGCCCAGCGGTTTTACCCGCGGTACTTATGTAGCCTATGTGTTATTCCAGGGTCTAAGCTATCTCTATACAAAATTTCAGCTCACCCGTTTAGGCGTGAAAGAGTAACAAACATCCAGACATCCATTCTTACAAATTTTCACGTTTTTAATATTAGTAAGATTAAAACCATATACTTGGAACGCAGCCGTAACGACAAATGACAGTTCAATTTTGACTTAACTTTTTTTTGAACGCAACAAATTCAAAAATGGCAATGGCATGCATGTCATACATGGCTTTTGTAAAATTTAATTTAGAAAAAATACTGTAAAATATTGATATTACTACAAAAGAAGCCACAATTCCAGTCAATAAATTCGATATAGTGCCAAAAGACTGCTCATGGATTTCCAAAAGTGCTCATTTAATGGATATTGTACGTGAATCGTGTAGGCTGTGAATTTTGGTGTCGCCGTATTTGTTAGAATAATTGGTAATTCTTTACGCGAATCTTCCGTTTGAGTGTTTATTTAGTGTTGCCGTGATCAAGGTCGAGTCTGTTGACCGATAAGTGGGTGCAGCGGTGTGTTGCAGTGATGTGTTTACTACTGTGACTGGCCCAGTAAGTGCGATATGATGTCATTGTCGTGACTGCCTTAAAAAATATGTTGGCTTTGTGCCCACCCGTTTTCCTCTAGTTACAACTGGACTCGGTTTTGGGGAGCATGCGGAAAAAGCGCAATGAACCCTTTAGGTTATGGCGACCTGTTTCTGATTTATGCTAATTAGCGCCCGAACAGAAGTCGCATTTAACGAGTTTTGTTTAGTGACTGTTGGTGTAAAACTGGCTGGAAACACTGGCGAGTGCATTGGATATAATGAAGTGCATAATTTGAAGGAGAACAGGTTCAATTCTTCCTATTTTAAGCGACTAGGTAAGCTTAACATTAACCTTATGTATACGAAGTGGAAAACCAAAAAATAACCATAACAGAATGATAACAACTAGTAACACTGAGCAGATAAGGCATGCACTAATGCAATATGCGAGTAGATCAATTATCTGAAGGTTAGCTCTGTCAAGGCCTACTCTACAAAGATGCTATGTGTCACTGGTCATCCACATTACACATTAGTTATTATACTACAAAGTTCTGCTTAATTTTGGTAGCTTAAAGTTATGAATGTTTAGAAATTATTGAATATCATTGATAATTTGGTAATGTAAGCATGAAATATCACAAACTAGTTGTTAATCATAAATCTTGTTACCTACTAGAGATGCAGCCCTTTACACTGCACTGTACCTACTGTTTCACTTGCTGGGCTATGAATAAATAATTACTGTCCTTTCTTGGAAAATGTTAAGAAATTTAATGTAGAAACATGACTAGGTTTGAATGCATGAATAGGTTTTATAAGGTGAAACACATGCAAAAGTTGTGTAAACTCATTATATTTATATTTAAATACCTGTTTAAGATTTATTTACATCACAGACTTTCCTAGCACGAAAGTTTATGACACTGGCACTCTGGCACCCAGCTACAGATCGGAAGCCACAAACCAAGAAAGAAAAAAGTTTTATTCAGCTTATTTCCATTGTTCTGATAGAATAGAATGCTAGGTGGAGCTAGTACATTACAATAGTAAAATATAAACGTGTTAACAACAATTTGTGACTGTTCCCAGAGACTGAAGTAACAAGATGGATCCGTCCCGGAGACAACGCACACAAACACGGGCCACAGCCGAGGAGCAGGCCCTCGACCAGATTGCCAAGGAGGTGAGTTTGTATAATAGGACTAAATTTCAACATTCTAGGTTTAGGGGTTTAGTCTCAAGGTTCTTTATATATAATAGTGTAGTGTAGATTAATTCACAATTTTTATTATTATGCAGGATATATTGAAGCCAACGGTAACTTTATAGCTGTGGTAGTAAATGTGTAATGCAAACAATAGACCCACTTTCTTCATATAATTAAAAAAAAATCAATTGAATTGATTTTAATATACTACTTACTTCATTACATTATTAAACACGAACCTTTCTCTTTAAAGAAAAACACTGTTATTTATCTGAATGTATGACAAAACACATGATTATTTTTAACATAAAGCACAATATAATAACCATATTAACTCTACAAATACCTATTTTAAATTCCACTCTAGAGTTTGAAATAATGAATTTCACATAAATAAATTAACTATGTCACCAAATCAAGAAGTATAATTATTGAATTTGGTCATGACATTAAGAATAAATAAATTTTACACATAAATTATATTAAATACCTTTGTCACTGATTCCTTTGTTGAAGTATTGCAATATGAAAGAAATGTGTAATTTTATCGTAAACTGGTATTGATAAGCTATCAATTGATAATATTAGATAACAACTGCAAAACTACAATCTGAATGCAAGACGCTCCATGATAAAGTCACTAACATAATACTTATATTTTAATAAAAGAATATGTTTGTAAGTGTGTTTGTTTGTAAGAGTGATGCTCTGAGAGCACAGGTTGACTGATACTGCACACATTACCTGTCTAGGTTCATTGCCAAAAGTGTGTACATTTAAAAGGAAAATGACTGAACTAACAATACACATGAGATATTTTATAATTCTGCTTTAGTTATCTGCAATTTGCTCAATCTTTGAATTAAAAAAATTAATAGTACCCTAATGTGAAGGAGACTTCCATCAAGGATGTCTAAAGTCTAAGAGGTCTTTAGGGAAGCGAAGCCACCAGTGTTAGCTTTATAGTTAATTTTATTTACTTAAAAAGGGAGGTTCATTATTTAAAGTAACTCACCTGTAAATTTAAATTTATTAAAATATAAGGCGTGTGATGGCACCGTCGCGCCGCTTGCCGGGCGCGTGTGTTTACAATGCAACTACTGCACTCTGCACATTGTGGCGTACGCTATATTTGTGGACATACACAAAAATAATAAAAAAAATTATAAATTAAAAATAATTCTTGAAATTTTGTATTATATTACTTTGTGAAATTTTAATTATATTATATATAGTAGAATTACATGAAATCAAAAGGCATTAAAAATATTCAAATTTAAATAAGCATATATGCTAATTTAAATAATATAATTGTCATGACTTACTAACTTTAATTATTAGGATTACAAATCATTTCAAACACAATAAGTCTTTTAATTAGGGTCATAAGGAAACATGTTACACAAATAAATATGTATACCTACATAAATATTGGTAGGTTATTATTATCCTCTTTGGTGTACCTATAAATAAAACACCAAATATTGCACACAACCAACTGTTAAAGAAATAACTTGATATCGCATTTTTAAGAGCGCCCCTCAAATAGTATTTATAGTTGCTGGAGTTTCTTTATGTATTGCAATACATAAAAGTACTTATTACTCTTTAGCGATGTAGTACATGTAATTTATTATTTCTTATTTCATCAACCATATCAACCTCTGAAAAGTAGCCTATGTGTTACTACCATGTCTAATATATTATCTACTTACATACGAAAGTTAAGATTAAACGGTTAAGCCATTAGGGCGTGAGGAATTAACAAGCTGACATCTACAAACATACAGACTGTTCATCTATTGTCTAAAATGTGTCCATATAAAATTCGCCGTAGTCCACTGTGCAATTAGCCACCTGCTGATGGCTGCGACGAAATGACAGGATCGAAATAGACTTCCGCGTGCACTGCACACCTCACATCTAGATCTTCAAACGAATTGTCGCTTGTTTAACGGCTGTTACAATGTCTCTTGAAGATGTTCCGCTACGATACACTCCACAAATAGAGAGTAGATTGATTAGAGTTTCGTACCTTAAAGGAAAATACCGAAACCCTTATAAGATCATTCGTGTATCCCTCTGACTGCCAAGCCCCTTTTACTCGGGGGCGCGAGGAGTTATTCTTAGTTTGAACTGTCAACCGTCCCACTGCTGGACAATGCCTCGCCAAATCCTTCCAAGTACCCTTACTTCGACCCAGTTCGACCCAGACGTCTGCAACACCAATGGTATTGCTGACGCGGTGTCAGTCGTTCCAGAGTTATAAGTAAGTTTTATAGTGATACATAATCTTACTAATATTATAAACGTGAAAGTTTGTAAGAATGGATGGCTACGTCGCAAAATGTCCCTTTCTCAAAATGGTCCCTTTCGCAAAATGTCCCTTTCGCAAATGGTCCCTTTCGCAAAATGTCCCTTTCGCAAATGGTCACTTTCGCAAAATGTCTTAATATAATATATTATTCTATTCAGCCTGACAGTGAGTCTGTCCGTCACGCCATCTAGTTCCAACGGAAGACCAGCGTTGGCTGTTTACAGTCAGCATTATACTGAGTTGGGACCATTTTGTGGCATATATTGCCTACTCTCTATTAATTATGTATTGTGTGTAGGTAACATTCCTAGTTTGTAATGTACATATGTGCACAAATAAATGTATTTTCTTTCTTTCTTTCTTAAATAACGGGATCTGAGGGCCTATTGGCTATCGCCAAACGATATGTAAAACACAAGAATCCATAGACAAAATTGCGTACATTGCTTGCTTAACCTCCTCATTAATATGAGTAAAATAACAAACGCAGCAATGTACATTAAAGTTGCCATCAATCGTAGTGGGTGAGAATTAGCCAATAGGCCCTACGGTAAAACTGGGGCCGCTGCAGTTAATATTAAAACTTGGTCACTTTTATCTGAGAACGTAGCGTAGGTCAGTGCTGAAACTCACTTTCGATTTTCTATGAGTTTGAAACCAGATTTGTACTACGAAAAGAAGAAATTAAAAGAAGATATTATACTGCCGCGATTTGCTCCAGTTGGAATTTTAATGTGGCCATAAACTTGGATTAGGAGAGGCTTTAACTAAAATAACAAAACGGCACAACTCGCAATACCTGGGTAACATTGAGACTGCGTTTACACCTGGCAAGCGTCGATCTTTTTTTCGCTCATCAGTTTGCATAAAACATTCTTATAGAGGTGGTAGGCATATTTTTCTTAAAGAAGACAACCCTACAATCGTCGTCTCTGGTATTATTCTATAAGCTCGCTGCACTGTGCCGCCTCAAGCAAAATGACATTCATCCAAAATAGATGCAGACGGCCGCTCGTGCTATTTCAAATCTACTTCACACAACGAAAAATCTGCCCTTCGACCTTATGTTCCTGCGAATTTGGGTTAAAATTGTTTGAAATTCAACAAAGATATTTGAGAAATTTTGCCTTTCATGTTGCATTGTTTTGCGAATAGCCTAACGTAAGTGCGCCTAAGACTTTAAGAATGTGGAGATGCTGTTAGGGATGGCACGAAAGAATTCGAGTTACTTGGCAAGTAAATTTGAAACACCTTACTGAAAAGCTTTTATAGTTAAGAAGAAAGCTTTTTAAGAGAATATTATTCTCTCAAAAGTGCAAAAGTGATATGATTCTCCGTGACATGAAGGATCATTGCCTAAAATGCACTGATTGGGAAGCAGTCGTAGAAACTATGACTACCATGTTATACAAAGTCTGCTGCACATCAGATGTCTTAAAGCACACCTTCGAAAACGTTCACTATACCTACTCGTAACATTTCTCGTAAAAGACCCTTTTGTAAAAGGCGTATAAAACGCGTCATATGCACTAGCTCTTATAAAATTGGATCGACATAAATTGGCTGTGAGTTTTAGAACTCATGCCCCACTGTTCAGATCTATTTAAGCGACAGTTATTGTACATCAATTTGTTAATTTATGTATTGGCCTGATTGAGGAAGAACTATCCAATCAGATCAGACATTTAAAGCGCCTCGCAAACTATCACTGGGAATTTTCTCGCAACTCTGTGTCAACTAGCTATTGTAACCTATATCGATTTTAACGTATGGCAGCTATATGTAAAATTGCTAATTATCAGATAGTTGACATTTCCAGTTGCTGCAATAGATCTCTGTCTGCAAAACGCCTAAATAAATTCAAAGGTGTCTTTAATGTCAAATTTAATTTTTCTCAACTGCTCTACATACTTCATCATCATTAATTACCCTTATCCCACATCACGTAGGGTCAGCACAACACGTATTCTTCTTACATTCTACTCTATCATCCGCCAAATTAATTTTTCATTTACAGTTAATATATTTTCAGTGTGAGAGCTCAATATTTCACTGAAACTGATTGAACCACTTGAACAGATCTGTGGAGTGTGGAGTGACGTGGATCAAGAGATCCTTACGGGGCGATCGCTTTATCGTAACACTCGAGATCTCAATTCCCATTATATCTCATTGTGATGTTTACACATTTGTACAAGGTGGAATTCAACTATTTTTAATTCGCAAATCGTTCCTTTAGACTTCAGAAACGTTATGTTTGGTACACAGGTGCACTTTACAGGCCAAATTCTCAGGCAAAATTATCTAGCTGGCTTTCAAGCCATGAATAAAATCAAGGATATAGTTTCACCCATGAACTTTCCAGGAAAACTATAACGGTTTATGATATCTATATTAGTTTCAAAGATATTGTAACTGAAAGTTAAGGCAGTTAATATTCGATTTGCCTGTACTACGGAAGCCTACCCTGCGCGTAGCCCGACTAGCGCTTGGCCAATTTATTTAAAGAGGATTTGACACTGCGCACGAACCCTTGTTTTGTCTATCCAGTGGATCAGTCAATGATCTGCGAAATACATAAAATATATGTTTTGGTTTAATAAATAATTTTTCATAACCAATCTCAGTATAATAACAATTAGCATTAATTAGATGATATCTGATACAAGATATTGTAATACAAGCTCTGTACACAGGCATCGCGTGCCAAGCTCTATAAATCCAGGAACGTAAATAGGTCATGTGGAGGCTGGTAATGCAGGGTCGACGGCCGCATCCAGGCCTCTGGACCGATCAATACTTGTGACCTGTAGCCTATATAAAAATATGGTTTGTAGACGGGACACTGAGTTAACAAACTCTGGATTATTATTATAGAGGTGTAGAGGTACTTTTGGGAGGTATAACTTTTTTCACTATTATCATCCATAGTCTTGAATATCTTTGGGCATCCTCCTTTGGGATCCAAAAATGCTTTTTACCAGTAAAATATGGGGATGATTATATAGGAGTCAAAACCCTGGGGTGTTTCTGCTCTACGCCTTTGTGGGGGCTACGGGTACAGAGTAGCACTCGTCCGCGACTCCGCTTAATCGTGTCAATCTAGTTCATACGCGACAACTTGCACCTTGCACCATGAGGCACAGTGCAAGTTTGATTAATCTAACACGAATATCCAAGATCTGATCAATAGTTTTTAGAGAAATTTGAAGAAAACATTAATGCATTTTGTATAGATAATATTTGTTTGGAAGATTTTTAATATTATTCCACGTAAAGTTCTTGCAGTTCCAATAATATTTCTACAGCCATATCGTTCCGATAACGTCTTATTTCAAAGTTGTTTATAGAGTAGACAGGTAGATTCAATCGTCCTCCCAGCCTCCCAGAAGTGGGTTGCATTATGCAGCCACCCCTCCTCCTGGTGCTCCCAGCTGCCCAGGGTCGTTGTCCGACGTTGAACGATCGATAACAGTTCAGATGCAGTTGTCCCATAGTATTCCTACCAGCCTCTATGATAGGCCGTGTACAGTCTTGGTTGTCTGGACGGGATTGTCAATTGTTAGATACTTTTGGAAATTAATTGTATTAAATTCTATGTTCTTGTACAAAGTAGGGATCTTGACTAAAAATATTTTGCTGGCCATCAAGTATAGGTACATTGTTAAAAAAATTGGATACGTATTCTTTTCTTTGTAAATTTGTTAAAAATCGTGTGAAATACAACGCACTAAAGGTTCTTGGTCGTGACGTCACTGGCCAAATTCTGATACTGTTTATACCGGTTAGTGACGTCACGCACCCCCATCTTAGAATTCTATCCGTTACATCTCAGCCATTTTTTGTTTTATATACAAACTAAAAAACACGTATTATAATATTTTTGGTATTATTTAAATTGCGGACTAATTATATTTAAATTATTTTGACCCTGTCAACACCCCTATTATTGTGGGTTTTCGATAAAGCTTATCGGCCTCTCTTAAATAACTCTATTTCTCTCTCTCTGCAATATTATTGTATAAAATTTTTAAGACGTGTTGTGGAATTGGGAGAGCCAAATCAAACTCTTATTATTACTATTCAGTTTAAAGACCTCCCTACTCTCTTTCCACTCCTTTGGGTAGATGTATGCAATCATCTACTAATCCTTGATGTAGTGTAGTAAACTCCCAGATATACATTTATTTCTTTATTGGCTTTATTCTTTATGTAGCGTCCGTGGCCCAGTGGTCATACGTCCGGCTTTAAATCCGGAGAACCTGGGTTCATATCTCAGTGTGTGGCGTGTGGCAAAAGTTCGCCTGGACGCTACCGTGTTTCGGAAGGCACGCAAAACTGTGGGTCCCGGCTGTTTCCTATAAGATATGTAGGAGGCAGTCGTTAGGTCATGTTGCAGGCCTTGTAGTAATCTCGGCGACCTGAAACTGCAACATATAGGTTCGCCACACAACCTATAAATTGTGATTTGACTCTGACAGTGTAAGTAGGGTAACCTGTTCTGTTAGAGTATAAACCCCAATTATTATTATTATTATTAATTATTATTGGCATAAGTTCTTCTCCTTCGCTTACAATATTCTTACCAAGAAGCATATCTTCAATTTCCTGCAGACCTTTGTCTTTAGTTTCAGGCAAATATTTAAAACTTATTACACCGATTATAACAGATATAACCGCGTATATTAGAAATGCACCGGACATGTGTACTTTGGCACAGACGTATGAAAATATTTTCAACAGAGTCGAAGTCATACATGTGTATTCAAATGCTCCTATCAATGTGATGGAGCTTTTGTACCGCAAGGGAGTGAGCTCGCCCGCGATAGCTGTCGACAATATCAACGGACCACAGCTTATAGCCACTGACAACAACACCAACAACGCCAGCGTCAATATTGTATTCTCCACTAACACACATGTCTATCAAAAACAAGTACAATGATAGTTTAAACAAAAATGCAATTCCCCTAAAAGTGGCAGTAAAATACAGTGTTCGCCTATTCAAATATTTAGATAACATACATCCCGTGAACAATCCTACTACTGTAATAGCATCCAGTAACAACATACCCTTGTAAGCCGCAGACTCACTGTCAGTTATTTTTTTAATAATTTCTATGGCATACATCATACATACTAATTTGGCTACGTCGCAAAATGTCCCTTTCTCAAAATGTCCCTCGTTCGCAAATGGTCCCTTTCGCAAAATGTCCCTTTCGCAAATGGTCCCTTTCGCAAAATGTCCCTTTCGCAAATGGTCCCTTTTGCAAAAATGTCCCTTTCGCAAACGGTCCCTTTCGCAAAATGTCCCTTTCGCAAATGGTCCCTTTCTCAAAATGTCCCTTTCGCAAATGGTCCCTTTCTCAAAATGTCCCTCGTTCGCAAATGGTCCCTTTCTCAAAATGTCCCTTTTGTCTGTAAGCTCGCTGGATGCAAAAATGACCTTTATGCAAATTTTCCATTTCAGATAAAAATTTTTTTTTTATATAAATACCTATATAAATTAAAAGCCAATAATAATAATATGAGCGAAATTGTGCTCTTAACTTATAGTTGTAGTGAAACAATATACAAATTACCATTTTAATTACAATATTATAATACCTTTAACCTATCGATATTCGAGTTGGTCGACCTAGGCGTACTTTCCTTGACCAAATAAATGTGGTTCTAAGGAAAGGCCAGGTCAAGAGTACCAAGAACCGGCGAGCGTGCATGAAGAATGTGATGAAAGTTGAGGAAGCGAAAGAGGTGTGTCAGGATCGTACCAAATGGAGGGAAATAGTCTCTGCCTACCCCAACGGGAACCAGGCGTGATTGTATGTATGTAACTTATCGATATTTAATCAGTTTCGATTAACCAAGTAACTCTATGGCAATTATGGTAGGTTTTTTATAACTAGGTATATTATATAAATAAAATTTATTTATTAAATTGTTTCCTAAATTTCGAATTTAGCCTGCATTTAAATTATAATTTAATTTATATGATTTTTTAAATCTTTACCCAATTTTAAATTTGAAAAGACCTCTTAAAATTTCTGAACGCCTAGTACATAGTATCTCATAAGTTATAAATAAAACCTTACCTAGATTGTTATAGAGTAACTTGATTAATCGAAACTGATTAAATATCGATAAGTGAAAGGTATATTATAATTAAAATGGTAATTTGTATATGTTTTACTAATTTAAGAGAATCGTCCATCGTTCATTATAACAATTTAAGACTCTATTTTACTCATTATTATTTGCTTTTAATTTATATAGGTATTCATATAAAACATTTTTTTTATCTGAAATGGAAAATTTGCATAAGGGTCATTTTTGCATCCAGCGAGCTTACAGACAAAAGGGACATTTTGCGAAAGGGACCATTTGCGAACGAGGGATATTTTGAGAAAGGGACCATTTGCGAAAGGGACATTTTGAGAAAGGGACCATTTGCGAAAGGGACATTTTGCGAAAGGGACCGTTTGCGAAAGGAACATTTTGCGAAAGGGACCGTTTGCGAAAGGGACATTTTGCGAAAGGGACCATTTGCGAAAGGGACATTTTGCGAAAGGGACCATTTGCGAACGAGGGACATTTTGAGAAAGGGACATTTTGCGACGTAGCCACTAATTTACCTGAAAATTGATAATATTGATTTAGAACTAATAATGACAAAAATAGTTGCATGTAATATTCTTTACGGCATAACGTGTTCAGTGCACTTCTCAAACGGTAAACTATTCCACCCCTAGAGGATCTCGCACTCCTTATCTCACTCTGCGATTGTATGAGATGCTCGAGATGTCTTTCAGATTGTGTGTCTGTTCCTCTCAACCACCTGTGATCCTTCTTACACTGGTCAAAGTGACCTCTACTGGCGAGCCACTGAGGGGACTCCGGCCAAAACACAACTGTCATATTGAATAAGATTATGATAATTCCTAACAGTGGAATATATCTCCAAGAATAAAATGTACCGATAGCATTAGAGATCCAAACTCCCCATATGAAATTCGCAGACTTTAAAGTTGAGAATATACCTCGGTATTTCGGGTACACGTATTCGGTGATGATGATCACAGAGAGCGAAGTGTTGGTGACAAGGGTGACCCTTGCATTATTGCTATAAGAACTTGATTGACAGTCGTGCTGAAGTACAAAAGGTTTAAGTACACAAATATATTGAGGTTGACGAAAATGAAGGGTTTCTTTCTTCCGATGTACTTGGTTGAGACGCACAGGATGATGACCCAAGGCAGGACACTGTGCCCAAACACCGAATCTGATATATTAGAAAATACATATATTTTTAACTTCCTATCCATGCAAAAATATTACTGTATGTGTGCTATAATAATTGTCAACTTACGTAGCCAACTAGCCATTTCTGGACTGATAACTTCAGTAGAGTTTGCTTCCCGTCTCATTTGTGGTATTATGACCGTTGGTATTCCAAAGGTCAATCCGGTCAAGAAATACGTAATCCAAACGCTGTATGCAATGAACAACTGAAATCAAAATAGCAATTAATTTAAAACCAACCGACGTAAAAATCGCAGGTTCGGCTTGGACACACAC
The DNA here is from genome assembly GCA_947507615.1 of Hemithea aestivaria. Classification (NCBI taxonomy): domain Eukaryota; kingdom Metazoa; phylum Arthropoda; class Insecta; order Lepidoptera; family Geometridae; genus Hemithea; species Hemithea aestivaria. The sequence goes on from OX382331.1 coordinate 16,930,562, forward strand.
GGATGATGATGAATCTTCGTGATTATAAAATAATTGTTTTTCCAGTTATTACTTATACTTTTCTCAAATATACACATTACACATCTGAATTAGGTAATTTAATTCAATAAAAAAATGAAGTAGCTTTACCAGATTTTCCAACAGGTAACAGGATTATTGAAAAAATTAAGTAAATCAGAAAGCGTTATAATATTATCAGAATATAAATAGTGGTCATGTATTTTATCCGTTGAAATGTAGGATATAAAGAATGCTAAATACTCACCTGCCTTAGAAAAGGCAACCGTGGTTCCTTAATTCCCTTATCCGTGTGTATTTTGTCGTAATCACCGGTCCATGATTAGAGCTAGAAATGTCTGGTCTTGATTGATCAACCAGTTGAAAGTTGGTATTTTATTAAAATTTTGATCACTGATTTATAAATGTCCACCTTAAGCCCCGCCGCAGATGCTCCCACTCGCACTCGTTCACGACACTGCGCCAATGTCGCATTGGCATTGGTAGACACGTGTGTGTCCGCAATTGCTTTCACGAGTCGTACATCAGTCAGTGTCTCTCTACCTACCATTCGTTCGTAGACGAAAACGAAGCAAGATGGACGCGATTGATATAAGTTCAGAATCCGACAGAGATAACGAAAAAAAAAAAAAAAAAAAAAGATTATTGTTAATAAGGAAATTATCTGAAAAAAAATTATGGATTCGTTTCCAAATAGAATCCTTTAATTTTGTATTCATATAATCTTGGTGGTTTATGTCGTATAAACATTTTTCGCTTCGAACAGCTTCAAAAAGTTCCTCCATTTTGCACAAGTACTTGAACACTCGCGACACTGCCACTCGAAACAAATGTCTCGTCACCTAGCCGACACGCGCGTGCACGCTCATGTACGACTCATGTACGTGCCTGCGTCGACGCGTGAGAGCAAATGCGGAGTTTGGTACTGCGCCATACGTTTTAAATACAGCCACTCGCACGAGGCTCGTGACGGCCAATGCGAGTGTGAGCATGTGCGGCGGGGTTAAATGTTCCTCACGTCATGAGACAGGTTTATTACTGATCCGAGCCTTGATGCATGTGAACAATATTATGTTCTTCATCGATTTACATATATTATGCTAAAAACTAGTTTTTTATTATCTTTTATTTAGTGTTTTTTAAGGCGCTATGGTAAGTGAAATGTATGTTTTTCAAAGCCTAATATAGCAAACTTTTAAGAAGATCTACTACTTTATATTTTAGTATGTGTAACTTCAATCTTTGAACAAGAGATCTTAATTAACAGAAACATGATAATTGTTTTTTTTCTCGATAGTTTTATTTTTTTTAAATATGCCTAATTTTCTTCCTTCCATTTAAATATTTGTAAAACTAGGACAAAAATAAACATTTAGAGTACTTTATTTGATACATAACATTCAAACGGATGGCTATATATAGGTATTTTATCGATAAGTTTATTTAATGATTTTTAATTGAATTTTAATTCCCACGGAGCATTACCGCACGCACTCAGAACGCCGGTGACCACTGTCAGCGTCGGACCTGTGCACTTCGATCTCACCTCCACTACGATTACACACGCGCGTTTGAATTATTTAGGAGTACTTACATATATTGTGAATTTCCAAATCTCAGAAGCGTGTAGGGGGTTTAATTTATTTGTAATTAGATAATAAATATTATAATCTTTATTTTGTCCTTCTAGTCGATTATTAAAAAATATAACACACACGTACTATATAAAATAAATTAGATTAAATTAATTTAAATTAAATATTATTATAAGTTAATAATTTAATTAGATTAAATTAATTTAAATTAAATATTAATATGAATTAATTATTAAATACGATTAAATTAATTCACATTAAATATTAATATAAACGAATTATTAAATTAGATTGAACTAATTTAAAATAAAATCAGATAAATTCGAAAAAAAATCAGATAAATTCTGAAAAATTCTGATAAATTCGAAATAATCAGATAAATTCGAAAAAAAATTAGAAAAATTCTGATAAATTCAGATAAATTCGAAAAAATCAGATAAATTCGAAAATTCATCAGATAAATTCTGATAAATTCAGATAAATTCGAAAAAATCAAATAAATAAAAAAAAATCAGATAAATTCTGATAAAATCAGATAAATTAGAAAAAAAATCTGATAAATTCTGATAAATTCAGATAAAATCAGATAAAATCAGATAAATTCGAAAAAATCAGATAAATGCGAAAAAAAAATTAGAAAAATTCTGATAAATTCAGATAAATTCGAAAAAATCAGATAAATTCGAAAATTCATCAGATAAATTCTGAAAAAATCTGATAAATTCAGATAAAATCAGATAAATTCGAAAAAATCAAATAAATTCGAAAAAAAATTCAGATAAATTCTGAAAAATTCTGATTAAATCAGATAAATTCGAAAAAATCAGATAAATTCGAAAAAAAATCAGATAAATTCTGAAAAATTCTGATAAATACGAAAAAATCAAATAAATTTAAAAAATCAGATAAATTCGAAAAAATCAGATAAATGCGAAAAAAAAAATAGAAAAATTCTGATAAATTCAGATAAATTCGAAAAAATCAGATAAATTCGAAAATTCATCAGATAAATTCTGAAAAAATCTGATAAATTCTGAAAAATTCTGATAAATACGAAAAAATCAAATAAATTTAAAAAATCAGATAAATTCGAAAAAAAATCAGATAAATTCGAAAAAATCAGATAAATTCGAAAAAATCAGATAAATGCGAAAAAAAAAATAGAAAAATTCTGATAAATTCAGATAAATTCGAAAAAATCAGATAAATTCGAAAATTCATCAGATAAATTCTGAAAAAATCTGGTTAATTCTGATAAATTCAGATAAAATCAGATAAATTCAGATAAAATCAGATAAATTAAAAAAATCAGATAAATTCGAAAAAAAAACAGATAAATTCGAAAATAAATCAAATAAATTCTGAAAAAATGTGGTAAATTCTGATAAATTCAGATAAAATCAGATAAATTCGAAAAAATCAGATAAATTCGAAAAAAATTCTGATTTTATCTGAATTTATCTGATTTTATCTGAATTTATCAGAATTAACCAGATTTTTTCAGAATTTATCTGATTTTTTTTCGAATTTATCTGATGTTTTCGAATTAATCTGATTTTATTTGAATTTTTCAGAATTAATCAGATTTTTTTCGAATTTATCTGAATTTATCAGAATTTTTCTAATTTTTTTTCGAATTTATCTGATTTTATCAGAATTAACCAGATTTTTTCAAAATTTATCTGATTTTTTTTCGAATTTATCTGATTTTTTTAAATTTATCTGAATTTACCAGATTTTTTCAGAATTTATCAGACTTTTTTTAGAATTTATTTGAATTTATCAGATTTTTCTCAATTTATCTTAATTTATCAGATTTTTTCTGAATTTATCTGAATTATTGTTTTAATTTAATTTAATTAATTGGTCCAATTTAATTAATCTAATCTAATCAATTAAATGTAATCTAATTTTGTTTTTTTTTTCAACAAAAAATACGTGTATCTATAATATTTATCTCGTGTCTCATTTTTTCGATCTTGTCCAAAAATTTTAGCACATTGTAACCCCCGACGCAAAATCGACGGGGTTTTATAAGTTTGACGTGTTTGTGAATGTGTGTGTGCTAACTACATGCAAAGAATCAATCACCAAGGGTCAATGACCGCGCACGTTTTACGATAAGCGTACGCCACACGTTTCCAACGGGCGTTCTGAGCAACTTTTGCCCGCACTAAATACCTAATCTGCTCGTAAAGCCCCGCCTTAATCACAAAAAAACATTAGTCTTGTGATCCCTGGTTTAGGCGCCCCGCCGCGCTTTATTTTACCTGTAAAGCATGTTTTAAAAAGTTACTTATTTTGTTTGCCATATTTTTATCTTATGAATTAACACAATTTCTATGTTCAAATATCAGTGTTTTTTCCTTAAGTTCATCATCATCTCAGCCATAGGTCGTCCATTGCTGAACATAGGCCTCCCCTTTAGACAGACTTTCAAATGTGCCGGTTGGAAGCGACCTGCATCCAGAGACTTCCGGCGACCTAAAGTTAACTTTACGTTACGTTACTTTTTTTTTAGCTATTAATAGCTTGAAATTTGTTTCTAAAATATTATCTTTTAAAGTACGTAGAAATTCACTTCAGGTGTTTTTTATGCGACCAGGCTTACGAGACTAGCTGGATCTCAGGCCATAACGCCTGCATATATTATAGTGGCAGTGTTATAAGCGTTCAATAGGTATAATAACAAAGTCCTACGCAACACTGCGCCACGCTAGTTATTCAGAGACATAAGATGTAAAGTCTCCTTACTCCTTACCCAGTAATTCCCCTGGCCACCTGCTCTTCCAACCGGAGCAAATTCCGGATTTTTGGGTATGGTCGTGGTAACTAGAAACTAAAATCGAATGGAGAGAAAAAGTCTGTGTAAGACAAACTGAACAATGAAAAATATTAAACTACGTAGAATAAGGCTTATTGCTGCAATTATAAATACACACCTTAATTGGTATGTAATTGGGCTAATGATTAATTTGACATGTTTTATGTAAATGATTGCAGAGGATACGTTACTTTTATTTTCTGCAAGTACTTATACTTCAAATTCAGATAAAAAATTTAATTATAACTTGAAGATAAAAAGTTTATAGATTATTATCTTTAAAACTAAAGTAGCTAAAACTAACTTTAATACTAACAATAAATTACTTAAATGAAACAACGAACTTATAAACATAATTCTATTTCGCAATAGGTGTAAACTCTTCTCCTTCAATTATAATCTTCTTCCCAGTGATAATTTCTTCTATTTCTTGCAGACTCTTGTCTTTAGTTTCAGGCAGGTATTTATAAGTAATGACACAGATGACTGTAGATATAATGGCGAACATCAGAAACGCACCGGACATGTGAACTCTAGCACAAACGTATGGAAATATTTTCAGTAAGGTCGAAGATAAACATGAAAATTCCAATGAACTTATCATTGTAATAGAGCTTTTATACCGCAAGGGAATAAGCTCCCCTGCTATAGCTGTTGACAATATCAATGGACCACAACTTATAGCTACTGACAATAATATTAACAACGCCAGAGTCAATATTGTATTCTCTACTAATACTCCTAAATCAATTAAAAATAAATATGCTGATGTGATTAATAAGAATGCAATACTGATTATAGTTGAATTAAAATACAATGTTCGTCTATTTAAAACTTTAGATAAAATACATCCCGCGAACAACCCTACCACAGTAACAGCATCTACCAATAACATGCCTTTATAGGCGGCAGCCTCGCTATCTGTTATTTTTCTTAAGATTTCAATAGCATACATCATACATACTAATTTACCTAAAAATTGATATTGATTTAGAACTAATAATGATAAAAATAGCGGCATATAATATTCTTTACGGGATAAAGTATTCAGTGCACTTCTCAATCTGGACAAAACTCCACCTTTTATGGTTATCTTACGCTTTATAAGTGTCTGAGATTGTATGAGATGCTCCAATTGATTTTCAGATTGTGTGTCTGTTCCTCTCAACCACCTGTGATCCTTTTTACACTGGTCAAACTGACCTCTACTGGCGAGCCACTGAGGTGACTCCGGCCAAAATACTACTGTTACATTAAACAAAATTATAATAATTCCCAACAGTGGAATATATCTCCAAGGGTAGAATGTGCCGATAGCGTTAGATACCCAAACTCCCCAAACGAAATTAGCAGATTTCAAAGTTGAAAAAAGTCCTCTGTACTTGGGAGACATGTATTCGCTGATGATCATCACAGAAAGTGTGGTATTGGAAGCTTGTGTGACTCCTTGCATAATCTCAGCTATGAGAACGTGGTTGAGAGTCGTGCTGAAGTACAAGAGGAGTAGATATATTAATATGTTAAGATTGACGAGCAGGAAAGGCTTCTTTCTTCCGACGTACTGAGTCGAGATGCAGAGAACAATAATCCAAGGCAAAGCACTGTATCCAAACACTGAATCTGAAATGTAACGTTTATTTTTTTTATTTTGTTCATCAATCTAAAAATAATAAAGAAAAGAGTGACTGACTGACTGATCTCTATCAACGCACAGCCCAAACCGCTGAACGGATTCACTTGAAATTTGGAATATAATTAGGTTTTATGATTTAGAACTCCGCTAAGAAAGGATTTTGCCACGCGGGCAAAGCTGTGAGCACAAGCTAGTATTCAATATTTCATTAAATATAACACTTTTTTAAAAGTTTTTTATGAGATCAACTTACATAACCAACTAGCCATTTCCGGACTCACTGCCTCTGTAGAGTTCGCTTCTCTCCTTATTTGTGGTATCATGACTGTTGGTATTCCAAACGTCAATCCGGTTATAAAGTATGTTATCCAAACGCTGTAAACGACGAATAACTGAAAATTATAATATTATTCAGATGAGTGCTTTTTTTACAAGCTTTATATTACTTTCACCTGTCTGTTGTCTGTCTGTCTGTCTGTCTGTCTGTCTGTCTGTAATCAAATCTTGCAAGTTTAATTTGACCCACTTCCCGGTTTCCAATTGAGCTGAAAATTTGCATGCGTGTGTAAATCGGATGACAATGCAATATTTTTATGACATCGAGCTGATCTGATGATGGAGCTGGAAGGTGGCCAAAGGAACTCTGTCATAAAACAACGCAACCCCATCGAGTTTGGGCTCATTTGATTCGTCTTGACGAGTACTTTATGATGCAAGATGATAATAATAATTAAAGCTTGTTTTTAAAAAGTATTTTTTAAATTTCACTTGTTTCTTTTGTAACATATTGAACACATTTTGAATTCTATTATAAATAACTGAGGTTTTATCGACTCGGGGTATAAAATTAAATTTGTAGCGCCATCGTTCAGCCCTCTGACATTAAATTCGCCAAATTCGCCTTATTTACGAGTTTTATACTTAATTTTTATATAGGTACGTGTAAATAGTTGAATGATGTTTTTATTAAATATATTTTTATATTATACTGTATATGAAATCTTTAATATATAAATAATTACATAATATATGCGTGGATTTTCTATAGTACCTAGATTCTATTAAGGTTTTGATGTTAACTCACTTGTCTTAAAAATGGTGTCCATGGTTCTTTAATTTCTTTTTCCACTTGTAACGACTTGTTATAATCACAATCCATGGTTACTGTACTTTTCGTCATGTTAATAAAAATGCGCGGTCATTGATTTTGTTAATTTTAATTAACTTTTTTTTCTAAAATACGTCTTGCCAGGTTTGTTTCTGTCTTTCAACTAATTAAATCTGACGAATATTTAAACACATTGAGTTATATATCTTTGATCGAAAAAAATTAACATACCTAATATATTATGCGAGTATAAGATAGGTACTACCTCTATATGTAGTTTTATTGATTTAGCTCGTGTCGTTTTGACGGTTCATATTAGGTAAATATTTATTTTCCGCAACGTCGTAATTATATTTTTATAGCATTCGGAATTTCTTAATTGTATTATATTATTCAATCAAAATTCATTTATTCAAAAAAGCATTGCATAATAATATCTATTATCTTCATCATGTCCAAGAGGTACGTAGTCCTATGTAGCTCTGCTCGTCATCCAGAACATAATATTATATAAAATTTTAAGTTTCCTTTGCCCGATAATTTCTCTGGCCACCTTAAATTTCTATGTGCTCATTTTATAATTTAACAAATTAATTTATTTTATTAATTGAAAATTCTAATAAACAAACAGATAAGTACTACTTAGATATCATCATCATCAGTATTTCTAAATTCTGGTGAAAAACCTCATTAAAATTACTCAAGTTGTGTGGAAATATTCTGAAATTAAAATTCAAGTATTTCTAGTTTATGATTCTGTATATCGCAGAAAACGTCGTTTATTTAAAGATAAATATTTTTATAGGTATGATAATGTAGATGATACAGTTATATCCTTCAAAATTGTAATTAAATACATTTTACTTCTTATATAAAAGGTAAAAATAAGATATTACTAATCTAATATTATTTAAAAGTAGGTACCTACACATCGAAAGGAGGATATCATAAAAGAAATTGATTAATAGAGGAGAATGGCAGAAGACGCAGGAGGCTTACTATTCCCAGCATCAGATCAGATCTAAGATAATGATGTTAATAATTTTAAATGGGCGATAAGACTGCCTATTGGTGGCACTATTAGCTTTAATTTTTGAGGTTCTGAAATTTACTTTTCTATGTGGTAAGAATTTAATATGCTTGTTTTTAACGCCATTGTTCATTCACGATACTTCATGCACTACTACTTACATATTATGCTACTTTATGCTCGCATATTATTTTCAGTTATTGCTAACAGACATTAGCTCTTCTTCTTCAATTACGGCCCTTCTTCCAGTGATGATTTCTTCTATTTCTTGCAGACTTTTATCTTTAGTTTCAGGCAGATATCTATAAGTAATTATACTAATAATACTAGAAATAATGGCGAACATCAGAAAAGCACCAGACATATGAACGCTAGCACTAACATACGGAAATACTTTCAACAAAGTTGATGCTACACATGAAAATTCTAATGATCCTAACATTGTAATTGAGCTTTTATACCGTAAGGGAGTCAGTTCACCAGCTATAGCTGTTGACAAAATCAGTGAACCACAGCTTATAGCTACTGACAACATTACTAACAACGCCAGAGTCAATATTGTGATCTCTAATAATATTCCAAATTCTATTAAAAATAAATAAACTGACATGATAAACAACAATCCAATACTTGTGAATACGGAAGAAAAATACAATGTTCGTCTATTTAAAAACTTTGATAGGACACATCCCACGAACAATCCCACTACTGTAACAGCATCTGCTAACAGCATGCCTTTGTAAGCAGCAGCCTCGTTATTTGTTATTTTTTTAATAATTTCGATAGCATACATCATACAAACTAATTTACCTAAAAAGAGATATTGACTGAGAAGTAAAAATGTTAAAAGTAGTGGTACATAATATTCTTTGCGGAATAACGTGTTCAGTTCAATTCTCAGTCGGTTTACTATTCCTCCTTTTGTGGTTCTAAGTTGTTTTGTCTGCGCCTGAGATTGTATAAGGTGCCTCAGTTGTTTCTCAGATTGTTCATCTGTTCCTCTCAACCACCTGTGATCCTTCTTGCACTGTTCATACTGACCTCTACTGGCGAGCCATTGAGGTGACTCCGGCCAAAATACTACTGTCACATTAAAGAAAACCAAAATAATTCCCAACAGAGGAATATATCTCCATGGATAGTATGTGCCGATAGCATTAGATACCCAAAGTCCCCAAACGGAGTTAGCTGATTTCAGGGTTGAGAAAATGCCTCGGTATTCAGGAGATACATATTCAGTGACAATGATCACACATAATGTAGTCATGGCAGCTTGGCTGACTCCTTGCATAATCTCAGCTATGAGAACCTGATTGAGAGTCGTACTAAAGTACAAAAGATTTAAGTACGCCAGTATATTGATGTTGACGAAGAGGAAAAGCTTCTTTCTTCCGATGTACTGTGTTAATATGCACAATATTACTACCCAAGGCACTGCAGCGTACCCGAACACTGAATCTGAAACGGAAAATAAAAACTCTTCATTCTCGTCGTGCCATAGCTAAATTCATAATTCCTATTCGTATGATATTAGCAACTTACATAGCCAGCTGGCCATTTCCGGACTGACTGCTTCGGTAGAGTTCGCATCTCTCCTAATTTGTGGTATCATAACTGTTGGTATTCCAAATGTTAACCCGGTCACAAAATACATGATCCAAACGCTGTACACAACGAATAGCTGGAAATGAATAATTTCGTATTGTGTTAAATATTTCACGATATTTCTATCTCTACATCGCAAATTACTTTTAATAACAGAGTACCTAATAACTTTTAACTTTATGATTATTTTATGCTCAACAACACGATGATGATGATTATCATACTGCAGATTATACAGCATTATATATCAGCCTATTAAAAGTCTAGGAGTTTCAAGGCTTACGTACTTACTTGTCTCACCAGTGGTGTCCTCGGCCGCCTAGCTTCCTTTTCCGTTGGTAATTTGTTGTAATCACTATCCATGGTTAAAGCCGTTTCTGATTTAATTCGTTATTTTATTGCCTTTAAAAAAAGGCGCGGAGTAGTCTTTTAATGCCCGTATTGTTCTCCGTTTCAGACAAGCTTTGGATTGGAAATGTCTTACGCCAAATGCCAATGCCTTAATCCATCTAATCAAGTTACCTGTATCAAGTTGTCATTTGAATAAATTATGGTAAAAACAAGTTATAGTATCTCTGCTTTGACATTGACTGGAATCATTATAATAATATGTTTCTAGCATTATTTATAAAGTTTATTTTTATATTGAGTCAGGTTTTGACAAAATTATGTAGGTATTCCTTTCTTGTAGGTACGCAATGGACGGATGTACGAAGTTTCAAACATTATCTTTAAGTTCTGGGTAATTATAATAAAACAGGGAACATCTCAGGAATTTATTGTGTTTATTATACAAGTCATATTGTGTTATTTATTTTTTAATGGGAGTTAGTTCTTCGCCTTCGATTAAAGTCTTATTCCCAGTGATCATTTCTTCTATTTCCTGCAGACTCTTATCTTTGGTTTCAGGTAGATATATATATGCTAAGGTACAGATGACAGAAGATATTATTGCGAACATTAGAAATGCACCGGACATGTGAACACTAGCAGTTACGTACGGGAACACTTTCAATAGAGTAGAAACTACACATGAAAACTCTAATGATCCTATCATTGTAATAGAGCTTTTATAACGTAAAGGAGTGAGCTCACCGGCGATGGCTGTCGACAATATCAGCGGACCACAGCTTATAGCTACTGACAATAATATTAACAAAGCGAGAGTCAATGTTGTATTCTCCATTAAAACTCCTAAATCAATTAAAAATAAATAAGCTGATGTAATTAACAAGAAAGCAATACTCATAAATGTTGATGAAAAATACAAGGTTCGTCTATTAAAAAACTTAGACAAGATACAACCTGTAAACAGTCCTACTACAGTGACAGCGTCTACCAACAGCATGCCTCTGTAAGCGGCAGCCTCGCTTTCCGTTATTTTCTTAATAATTTCTAGTGCATACATCATACAAACCATTTTACCTAAAAATTGATATTGGTTAAGTACTAATAATGTTAAAAGTAGTGGCACATAATATTCTTTACGAGACAATGTGTTCAGTGCTCTTCTGAATCGGGAAATGATTCCTCCTTTTGTGGTATTCGTACGCTTTATTTCAGTCTGCGATTGTATGAGATGCTCTAAATGTTTTTCAGATTGTGCGTCAGTTCCTCTCAGCCACCTGTGATTCTTCTTGCATTGGTCGAATTGTCCTCTACTGGCGAGCCACTGAGGCGACTCAGGCCAAAATACTACTGCTACATTAAATAATATTATAATAAGTCCCAACATAGGAATATATCTCCAAGGATAGAATGTGCCGATAGCGTTGGATACCCAAATTCCGAAAAAGAAATTGGCTGACTTTAAAGTTGAAAATATGCCTCGATATTTGGGAGATACATATTCGGTGACAATTATTATAGAAAGTGAAGTGTTGGCGGCTTGTGTGACCCCTTGCATAATCTCAGCTATTAAAACTTGATTCAAAGAAGTGCTGAAGTACAAAAGATTTAAGAACACAAACATGTTGAGATTTACGAAAAGGAAGGGTTTCTTTCTCCCGATGTATTGTGTTAAGACGCACAAGATGACGATCCATGGCAGCGCACTGTACCCAAACACTGAATCTGTAAAATGATAGAAAGTAAATTTTAATTTATTGTTTGAGCTAAAGTAATATAGAATTACCTATTTATTATGGAGTGATCACGTAGAAGTCGTTTACTTACAAAGCCAACTAGCCATTTCTGGACTAACCGCATCAGTAGAGTTGGTCTCTCTCCTTATTTGTGGTATCATAACCGTCGGTATTCCGAAAGCAAGTCCATTTACAAAGTATACTATCCAAATGCTGTATGTAACGAATAACTGAAAATAAAGCGAATAATAAACACCAAGAAACGTTATTCAGAATAAATGTGTTGACAACGAATATTATTACTTTACATTACTTACTTGTCTTAAGAATGACTTCCACTGTACCTCATCTTCTAATTTTGATGGTAACTTGTCGTAATCACTATCCATGGCCACGTCTTTTCAATCTTTACTTTTCCACTCTTGGCTAATCATATATTTAAAAAAATTATAAATGCACGAGTTTCTTCGGTCCCGCGACATAGGTTTTATCATCATCAATACATTGGGACGTCTGAATAGAATAAATAATTTGTCAAAACAATAATATGAATTTATTATTAGCAATGTTTGAACAGGTTTTAATTCAATAACTTTACATGCTTTTTAGAGTTCCGTACTTTGATGTAAAAACCGAACTATTTTATTAAGTAATGTCTCTCCGAGTTTGTGTTAGAACATTTCGTCCGATCATTATTAAAATGGTTTTTTTCTGGCTATTTATTTATTTATATCTAATTATACTACCAACAGCAACCATATTGTTATTTCTAACTCTATTGTCGTCGTCGTAGTCGTCTTATATTTTCAATCTTTTAACACGTGTGAAACCTTGGCACGACTTGATCGCTCACGGATTCTTATCAATATACTGCTATAATAGGAAAATAGGAATATAATAATATTTTATAATAATTTACTATCCATAAATATTGTGTATATAAAGTTTATTAAATAGTCCAATAGTTATACTGTCCGTGATGTCTGAATCAGCAAATTATAATAATATATTCAAATTGTATGAAGTTTAGTTTGGAAAAATAATGTTACAGGTTAACATAGGTTATGGAACGATGATGGCCTACTCCTTGTGAGTGGAAAAGCAGGAAAAGCAAAGATAACCATGGATCGTGATTTTATTTCTATACAGGAAAAGACATTAGATATCAACAAACTTTAAAGGAATCCAATGGATTTTCTGTAAGATAATTAGGGAAAATGTGACTTCGTGACAGGCGCGGATCCAGACCATAATTGGGGGGGGGGGGTCATCGGCTAGAATTTTTTTCAAATTAAGAATATTTTTTTGGAGACTCGTTTCAGCGTAGTCTTGAAAAACTTACATTTTTCAGTACGAACGATGCGCGTTTTGCTTGCTCCGAGTAGCAAGGAAACTAAATATTCTTACTTATAAAAACGCGAGCTGCGAGCGCCGAGAAAATTTTGAATTTTTCAGCACGAATGATGTGCGTTTAGCTTGCTCCGAGAGGCAAGGAAACTAAATATTCTTATTTATAAAAGCGTGAGCAGCTCGCTACAAGCGCCGAGAAAATTTTGAATTTTTCAGCACGTATGACGTGCGTTTAGCTTCTTCCGAGAGGCAAGGAAACTAAATATTCTTATTTATAAAAGCGCGAGCAGCTCGCTGCGAGCGCCGAGAAAATTTTGATTTTTTCAGCACGAATGATGCGTGTTTAGCTTGCTCCGAGTGGCGAGGAAACTAAATATTCTTATTTATAGAGCGCGAGCAGCTCGCTGCGAGCGCCGAGAAAAAAATGAAATTTCCAGCACGTATGACGTGCATTTAGCTTGCTCCGAAAGGCAAGGAAACTAAATATTCTTATTTTTAAAAGCGCGAGCAGCTCGCTGCGAGCGCCGAGAAAATTTTGAATTTTTCAGCACGAATGATGTGCGTTTAGCTTGCTCCGAGTGGCAAGGAAATTAAATATTTTTATATGAAATTTTCAGCACAAATGATGCGCGAGCAGCTCGAGAAAATTTTGAATCTTTCAGGACGAATGATCCGAGTTTTGCTCGCTCTGAGCAGTATGAAAATTAAATATTAATATCTATAGAGCGGGAGCAGCTTGCTGCGAGCCAAAAAAATACTATTATACATGCGAGCTTACTGCAAGCGCAAAGACTTAGCTGCAAAGACGACATAAAGCGCGAATAGCTTGCAGCAGTTAATATAATCCAACTAATCCCAAATGTGAAAGATACTGTGCAGTTTGCTACGAGAACCTACGGATAATTCGTAGGCGAGGACCGAAAAAAAAAAAACAGCGAAACAGTTTTATGAACTTGTACGTAAAGCTTGCAGCTAAGAGAAAAATTCCTAATTCTAACTGTGAAAGTACCGTAAAACCAGTTGATATGATCAGATTTTTTTTCCGACTAGGATTTTGGGGGGGGGGGGGTCATGACCCCCTTGACCCCCCCCTGGTTCCGCGCCTGCTTCGTGATCCTTTTTTTTGTCAGAGATAAGAAGAACGTAATTTGTTTATTATGTAAACCATTATTCAGTATTCAGACAATTAAAATACTAATTATGTATGCTGCTCAGACACTTGAAGGAGTTGCTTAAGTTAAAACCTATAGCGAAGATAGGGAAAAGTAAATTAATTATATAATTCAACGTATAAAATCCTAGCTCTTCCACAATTACTTCAAAGCTTTAAAAAACGCTTGATCGTGACCATGAATTGTGATTACGAGAAGATTCCAAAAAAACTTGAAGATACGGATTCGTGGACATCGTTTTTCAGACAAGTGAGTAGTAATAAATGAGTAGACCACTGACCGGTAGCTAACGAAGTCATTACGTTATATTATTATGTTATACATTGATGTCACTGAAAATTCTGTTGCTAATACTATCATTTGGAAGTATGTATTATGCATAGCATAACTCAGAATTATTAATCCCAGATTCTACATGATGTTTTTCATTACATTTTCAGTTGTTCGTCATATACAGCGTTTGGTCAGTGTACTTTATAAATGGAATCACTTTCGGAATACCAACGGTCATGATACCACAGATAAGAAGGGAAGCTAACTCTACGGATGCAGTCAGTCCAGAAATGGCTAGTTGGCTTTGTAAGTTGCTTTGGGAATTGCTTCAACGTACTACATTTTATCAAATTGTGGGGATTTTTTGTACAATTTCATACACTATTTAATATTATGAATACGTATTATTTAAATTACGTAAATACTAAAAGTGGCGTAAAAAATAGCACGTACGACCACAGCACAGCAGAAGTTTCTCTATATTATGAACTCGTGTTAACGGTTCTAATTCGTACTTTAAACTTAACGATTTGATGGTACTCAAAGAATAAAAAGAAATTAATTTTTCACAATTTTCTCCTACTTTACAGATTCAGTGTTTGGATATAGTGCTCTACCTTGGGTCGTCGTTCTCTGCGTGTCAACGAAGTATATCGGGAGAAAGAAGCCGTTCCTCTTCGTAAACCTCAACATTTTTGTATACTTAAATGTTTTATACTTTAGCACGACTCTCAATCAAGTTCTCATAGCTGAAATTATGCAAGGAGTCACTCATGCCTCCATCTCTACTTTGTGTGTGATCATCGTCACTGAATACGTCTCGCCCAAATATAGAGGATTATTTTCAACTATAAAATCTGCTAACTTCGTTATGGGTGTTTGGGTTTCTAATGCTACCGGCACATTCTATTCTTGGAGGTATATTCCACTGTTGGGAATGATTATAATCTTGTTTAATGTAACAGCCTTATATTGGCCGGAGTCACCTCAGTGGCTCGCCAGTAGAGGTCAGTTTGACCAGTGCAAGAAGCATCACAGGTGGTTGAGAGGAACAGACACACAATCTGAAAAACAACTGGAGCACCTCATACAATCTCAAGCTGAGATAAAGCGTACGAGAACCACAAAAGATGGATTTGTTTACCGATTGAGATGTGCACTACACACTTTGTCACGTAAAGACTTTTATATGCCGCTATTTTTAATATTTTTGTTACTAAACCAATATCACTTTTTAGGTAAATTAGTTTGTATGATATATGCGATAGAAATTATTAAAAAAATAACTGACAGTGAGACAGCCGCCTACAAAGGCATGCTGTTGGTCGACGCTGTTACTTTAGTAGGTTTGTTTGCAGGTTGTGTTTTGACTAGATATTTGAATAGACGAACATTGTATTTTTCTGCCACGTTTGTTAGTATTGCATTTTTATTTATCATATCTGTGTACTTATTTTTAATAGACTACGGAGTGTTAGTAGAGAATACAGCGTGGACCCTAGCGTTGTTGGTGTTGTTGTCAGTGGCAAGAAGCTGTGGTCCGTCGATAATGGTGACTGCTATCTCCGGTGAAATCACTCCCCTACGGTATAAATGCTCATTAACAATGCTTGGCTCATTAGAATTTTCATGTTTATCTTCAACCCTATTGAAATTGTTTCCATACGTTACGGCCACATGTCACATGTCCGGTGCGTTTCTGATGTTCGCCATTATCTCTACCGTCATCTGTGCCATTACTTATAAATACTTGCCTGAAACTAAAGACAAGAGTCTGCAGGAAATAGAAGAAATCATCACTGGGAAGAAGATTGTAATTGAAGGAGAAGAGCTTATACCAGTTAAGAAATAAATATATTTATATTTGACACGCAGACTTACATTTAGTTGTTTAATCAAATTATTTTAGGATTACATCAACGAATTAGGGAAATAATAGAAGTCGAACACAGCTCAAAAAGTGATTCAACGCAAAGTACAACTATATGGGCGGGGCGTAAAAAGTACAACTCACCCGCCGCTCAGTCACACAACGCGCTCAGCGACAGATGCACGCATCGTTTGATTTTTAAAAATATCCAAAATAATATAGTTAACGGACAAAAATGACCTTTTGTGTGGTAAATTGGTGTAAAAATGGAAAGAAGGCAGTAAAAAGCAGGAAAAACTTATCACAGCTAACTAATATTATTTAAAACCAAATTATATAATTTCGATTTTAGTTGACATAAAATACGTAAAAATATAGGGTAAACTAGGCATGGCTGAAACAATGTTATCTTTGTCGTTCATTACATTCGCATTCGATTAGGTAACGTTATATTTATTTTGTATACTAGCCAAACCCACGGCTTCACCCCCGCTACAAAAATGTTATTTTTGTACAATAAATAAGAGCATTTGTTTTTGAATTAAATCAATAATGACTTTTATAAAAGTCTGAAGAAAGAAAGAAAAAACCTCTAAAGTGAAGAATTCACCTGACCCGGCCCCCCCGGCTTGGCCTGATTCGACCTGATTCTGGTATCGCGCTTTTATGCACGAGCCGACACCGATCGAAAGCCCAGGTTTATACGACTAATGTCCAATTATGAAAAATTACAAACATTTTAGACGTCCAATCATAAAAATGTCCATTCGGAAAATAGTCCACTCATAAAAATGTCAAATCGTAAAAAGGTCCAATTTGAAAATTGTCCATTCATGAAAAACATCCATTCGTAAAAATGTCCAATAAAGTTTTATTTTATCCGTGGTTCTATCAATAGCTAATCCCGTAGTCCAATTAAAAGTGTCACGTACCTAGTGAACAATCTTTATTTCCAATGCAATGACAGCTGTCAAACTTGAAATTTCAATATCTCGGAAAATACTCGTCTTAGGCTGATGCTGTCATAGAAGAAATTAAAGGTCTTGGAAAGATTGTCATTTCAGATGACAGCTGTCAAACTTGAAACGTCAATATCTCGGAAAATACTCCTCTTAGGCTGATGCTGTCATAGAAGAAATTAAAGGTCTTGGAGAGATTGTCATTTCAGATGACAGCTGTCAAACTTGAAATGTCAATATCTCGGAAAATACTCGTCTTAGGCTGATGCTGTCATAGAAGAAATTAAAGGTCTTGGAGAGATTGTCATTTCAGATGACAGCTGTCAAACTTGAAACGTCAATATCTCGGAAAATACTCGTCTTAGGCTGATGCTGTCATAGAAGAAATTAAAGGTCTTGGAGAGATTGTCATTTCAGATGACAGCTGTCAAACTTGAAATGTCAATATCTCGGAAAATACTCGTCTTAGTCTGATGCTGTCATAGAAGAAATTAAAGGTCTTGGAGAGATCTTCATTTCAGATGACAGCTGTCAAACTTGAAATGTCAATATCTCGGAAAATACTCGTCTTAGGCTGATGCTGTCATAGAAGAAATTAAAGGTCTTGGAGAGATTGTCATTTCAGATGACAGCTGTCAAACTTGAGATGTCAATATCTCGGAAAATACTCGTCTTAGGCTGATGCTGTCATAGAAAAAATGAAAAAACCTTGAAGATCTTCCAGATTTTGATATTTCAAGTTTGACAACTGACATCTGAAAGGTAGATCTTCCTAAGACCTTTCATTTCTTCTATGACAGCGTCAGAAATAAACCAATTCGTGTTGGACATTATTCTTAATTAGAGATATTTCATTTTGGACCAAATTCATGTTGGAAATTATTCGTGTTGGACATTTTTCCTAGTTGGACGTAAGCCATGTTGGACCAAATTAGTGTTTGACCAAAGTAGTATTGGACATCAATACCTACTAGTTGAACAATTTGGATTTTGGACATTTGTCGTACAAACCGATAAAACTTATTCCATATCCTTTTTGGGGATTCTAACTACCTCTGTACCAAATTTGGCAAATTTGCCATTACCTTGTCGAACGCATGGTTGATGAGATATTCGTTTTGTTTCAAGCATACCAAGGTTACCCTAGTCTGACATAAAAGAATATATTTGAGTTACCCGTATGGCAATACCGAATTTAACTATAAACAATTTTGATACTTTAATTATTTAAAAAAAAATCGCTACTGTACTTGGACACTGACCTCTGTTTAATCAGATAAGTAGCTCTGGCGCGAAAAAGTAACACACATGCTTCACATAAAACAGACATGCGTCTAATAAAGATATTTTTATAAAATGATAATAAAAGACGATGTGTTATATGACACAAATATAATATAAAAAATACTTAAAATAAAGTAATAAATCGTTTATATAGGGTAATCCAATTCTTTATTTTTTGCGGTGGGGTGGTCTTTTCGATGTCTCGTAGGCGGGCATTTTCCTTTATTTTTAATACTTTCCAAAACAAATTTTCTGACTGATGATTTCGATTCGCCTAGAAAATACAAAATAAATAAGATTAATATCATCTTTTAAAAGTAAAAAAGGCGTACCAGTATGGTAACAGTAAAAAAGGTGCCATGAATATAATGTTAAAAGAAATTCCCAAAATAAAGCAATTGTATTTGTACTTGTACGTAGGGACATCTAATAGACATTAAAACAAAATAAAAATGCCAAGTGCAAGTCGGACTCTTTTGAATTGAACTCTTTCTTGAAACATCTCATATATACAAAAACAAACGGAAAAAAGCACTTTGTTGTTTGGGAGCCCCTTTTTTATTTTATTCTATTTTTAGTATTGCAACAAAAATACATCCGTGAAAATTTCAACCTTTTAACTATCACGGTTCGTGAGATGACAGACAGACAGACGAACGGACAGCGAAGTCTTAGTTATATGGTCTTGTTTTCCCCTATGGGTACGGAACCCTAAAGCGCAATTTTTCATACACATAATATCATCATTAAACTTGGACAATATGAAAAGTATCAAAAATTTTCAGTCATACTATAATGTATTTTATGACTTTAGTTGTAAACAAATATATAACACAAAATAGTTATTTATGGACAAAATAACGATTATTTTACGTTTTCAATGATGAGGTTCAATGAGCTTGATGATGTACTGTTAATCTAACTTAAACGTACCTGAGATATACGCTGTTCTCTTAGAAACACTTAGTAAAAGCAGCAACCACTTTTCTATTTGCAACTGCTGTATACGCCGTATATATACATTTTGTAATTCATTTGGCAAGCATCGCCACGGATTATTTTATTCATTTTCATCAACATTATTGTGAAAAATCTTCGAAATAACTTATTAATCACTAAAAATACGAACAACATGTTGTTGTTTACATTATTTTTGTCAAATTTGACAGAAGTAGTTTGAAAGAAATAGGTAGAATGTTGCCATTTTTATTTTAGTTTTTTCTTATTAAATTTGTACTCCTTCGTTTTGTCCATCCCGTTTGCACATGTTGATTGAATATTTCTGTTTCACTCAACACTATCCGACTAAGTAAAATGACACCCCAAGTGAATGAATGGGCGAGTTCATGTACAGAAAATAAATTTAGCATGGTTATCCCTTATGAATGTCCGTGTGTCGCGTGAGTATTATAATTTAGTGGTGTGAGTTTGGGACCACGTTTTTGCGGAAAAAGTAAGGGAGTTACAGGGAGTTGGATTACATATACTATTATTATGTAAAAAATATAAATCTTGATTCTATTAAAAAATTAAAAAGTTTGTTGTAGTTTTATGTCTAGGTAATAGGTACATGAATACTCACATCCTCAAAGGACCTGAAATCAAAATTTGCAGTCGATCTTAGACTCATAAACCAAATAAAGCATTGCTTGAGGTAGCGAAATGTCTCGTATTAAAATATTAAATTTACCTTTACTGGGCGAGTAGATAACGTTAATTATATGTGCATAATATAACGATAAAATGTTTGAATGTTGAATATGAGTCATAATAATATCGAGTCACGTGGCTTCACACTGAATTCATTTACTAAGTTTTGCTAAAAATATGTAAATCAATTAATGTAGACACGTGTACAAACTTATGTTTGAATAACTTGAAGGCAAGAGTACCCTTGTCCTTGACTTCGTCATTATTAACCCCCGACGCAAAAACGACGGGGTGTTATAAGTTTGACGTGTCTGTCTGTCTGTATGTCTGTCTGTCTGTGTGTGTGTGTGTCTGTCTGTGGGTCTGTCTGTGGCATCGTAGCTCCCGAACGGTTGAACGGATTTTGATCTAGTTTTTTTTTGTTTGAAAGTAGAGTTAGTCGAGAGTGTTCTTAGCTATGTTTGGTGGAAATAGATTCAAAATGGCCGCCGCTACAAAATGGCGGATTACTTTTTTCTTCCACGACCCCGTTAATATGGGTATCAAATGAAAGGGCTTGACTAGTAGAATACATACATTACGATAAATTTAAAATCCAAGATGGCCGCCACCACAAAATGGCGAATTTTGAAATCGTTGCGTTGGGGTTTTTTTTAATTTTTAATTTAATTCACTTGTATTAAAACAGTTTAGTTCGTGATCATTAGTATTTCACGTTATCACGATTCGATACTAAAAATAACTGAACTGAATATAGGCATACCACAAACCTTGGAGTTTTACAGTTTCAAACGAATACTTTGAGTGCCTAGAATGTGCTTGAAGGTATTTTTTAAATTGAAGGTAAATCTGAAAGTTGGTATGTCCCCTGGCTCAGTCTAGGTGACGTCAGTGCCCAGCATCGATCTGTCTGCGACCCGCCTCCTCCGCCGAGCCTCCCAGTTTTGGCTTATGCAATTCGTGGAGTTTTTGCGTTCACGTTATTCGAATTCTCAAAGCACTTCTAACACCACGTGAATACCTTGTACAGAACTCTCATAAGTGCTTAAGCTTAGTTAAAATTAGGGACATGTGACAAGCAATAATTTGCGAACAACTCACGTGGCGAGAGTGAGCACGAGGCCTATCGATGTAACGGTAGAACGAAATACTAGTTTTTAATACGTCGTAACCGTTGTTGGACTTATTCAAAACTTTAAAAAATCCACTTTTGATATAACCTCTAAGGGGTGGTTGTTGATTTCGTCTCTCCCGTTTAAGGCTGTCCTTAAAATCCTTCATTCCCCCTTGGCCGTCTAGACAGCCATGTCAATAAATTATGCCATTAAATGACGCACACGTCCCTCAGTACTCTTTTTATCCTGGTTTCTTTATAGGAAAGTGGACCATGATGTAAAACATTTACTTAATTAATTTATTAAATCAAGGCATGTAATATTATATTAAAAAGTGTTACAATGTTATTATGTAATACTTATTTTACAGTGGTCGGTAATAAGATGCAGCGTAATATTGTATTGTACAGAAATCATTTAAAAGTCATAATTCGGTCGCTGCATACTGCATACGTGCCTGACCTACTTTACGCCACGAGATTGCGTTAGTGTTATGAAAGCTAAATGTTTTATTCTTACGACCGCGGTTTTATTTTGAATAAAATTATGAATATTTTATCGCACTGTTTCCTCACATCTCACAGCGCAGAGCTTTGAAGAGAAATCTTGTGTTAGCTTAGATACGGTATTGAAGCTACATCTCACATAAAGGACCAGGGGGGTAGTTGGTATGGGCGGGCGGCTGGAGGGGCGTCCTGGGCGGCGGTGGGGGGGTCCAGGCAGCGTCAACGACCGGCACTCGTCTGTCTGCGAGCGCGAGGGAACACCGCACCGCTCCGGCCCATGCTGCACCCGATCTATCTACTTTCCGCATTTTTGGATTGCGTTTCGCGGAGAATGTTCGATTCTGTGCATTGACCGTAGTTCCTCGGTTCGTGATACGTCGACCGTGGGCCGTGGAGCAATCGCGAGTAGGTCGCCCGTGTTGATTACGCTAGTGGGTTGCGAATTCAAATCGTTTTACCGGTGCACGATGCGCGCAGTGACCGCCAACACCTCCGCCGGCCGTCGTCTCTTGGCAGTTGGCACGTGAACACATTTCAAGTTACGTTTTCAATATTCGATCATAATGAAGTGATTCATCGGAGTGTTATTGCCACGTGCTCTTTGTGATCGCGTCGAAGGGTAAACCGCGTCCGCTCGCCCATTTCGGTGACACATTGCCGGTGTGAAAGTGTGAGACTGCATCGATCTAAAATAGACGTTTTTATTTACGAACAATGGTTCGGTAGAGCAGCGCTTCCTAGTGCGGTGACTTTAGAACATGTTACGCTCTGTTTGAAGTCGGTAAAGTTTTGCTATGATGGTGAGGCTAGGGTTGGCGATGGTGGTGGGCGTGGCGCCGGCGTTGGTGTCGTGGTGGCGCGGACAGGGCCCGTGGTTGCCTCCTCCCCTCGTCACCACCACGTCCCAGGAGAAGAGCTTGAAGGGTTGGCCCCCGCGCCGCTCACCCTCACTCTCGGACTGCCTGGAGAGCAGCAGTGACGAGGACTCTGCTCGGTCGATCGTTTGCCACGTCAGACCCAAAGTTGTAAGTTTAAAATACTTCTTTTCTATCATCCCTATCGTGAAACGTTATAATATTGCATCATTATCCGTTCCGGTGGACGGGCAGTCGGACTCGACGTTTGTTTACGAATTACGACTCAATTTGTGTTTTGATGTTAACCTCAATATTATTTCCTTAATCCACAAACTCTTTAGCTAAATTGGATAATCTGTTCGGTTCGAAATAATATTTATACAGGTTTTGCAACTTTGGACAGACATTAAGCTGTGCCATATTGTTCAATAAAAACCGGCAGTGAAAGTGTGCTTTGCATAATACTGTCGCATTGTTACGTACTGCATTATTTGATGTCTCATCACTTAGAGTTTGGTTATTGATTATACAAATTATGATGGTACCCGCAGCTGTGACGGGCTCTATCAAAATACAAGTTCATACACATATTATAATATGGTTTCATTTTCAGTTTTCGGTTACTATAAAGCTATTATTCCTAATTTTTTTAGAAAACCTTTTTTGTCCAATTTAAATATTCCAAAGAACAAAACTTTCCAAAATATTCACTAGTATTTTACGTTAAACCAATTAAAAACTAATTTAAAATGATCGAAGATAATGCGGGCCCTGTGTGTGGGCGCGTCGCAACTTACAGGACATTTCAAGAACGTCTAAATATAACTCAGCATCGTAAAGAAGTGTCCTATAGACGGGTGATTTAAGGCTCAATAAACGTTGTGTATAATGCTTGTTTCCATGTTATCGCGGTACTGTTGGGCATGGGCTTTGATTGATGGAATGATTCATGACGGTTAAAAGTAGTATTAATGTCGTCGAGTTGAAATAAACTGTCGATTGCGATATAGAGACGCATTGTAGCACTAATATTACAACTGCATTAAAAGTAACATCAAATAAAAATACAATGCCAATTTGTTATAAGTACGCCAACTTGTCATGCTCAGGTTTAATTAGTATTGGCGCCAATGTAATGAATATAAATCGATCACAAATATAAAGTAGATCAAACATCGATCATTCACCTTTGCTATTACGAAAGCGCATATCGCGTGCGTTGGCGTGCGTGGACGCATCGCATAGCACGCGCGGTACGTTGCAAATGTCATGATATTTACGTCCGCATGTGTAGCGCGACTCAGTAGCGTGCTCATCTCTTTACGTCCATCGATCCCGTTCGATTTCCAAACGGTTGATCGTCCGCGATTTGTTTTTATCGTTCCTCCGTGTCCGCTTGTCACGCAGACGACACCTCAATTATCTTCTAGGCTACTGCTCAAAGATGCAATTGCGCACTTTTTGCAGGCGTTTTCTTTCGCTGTCGATCAGTGTCCGATTGATCTACGGCCGGGTACAGTCGTGTGCCCCACCGAACGTTTCTCGTTTATGGAAATCGGAGCAAACAGTGAAGTGGTTTTTGTTGATTAACGTTATATTATGATACTTCGTTATACGATCATAGCACTGGATAGAACATCCAAAGCCAAAATAAATAAATGCAAAATCTCATGTTCACCAATATTTTTCTCGAAATATGTGCTAATTTAGCAAATTGGTGTTATTGATTACACTGCTTACACGAGACGCGTTATATATTGATTGATGGTTATAAACAAGACTTTCACATGGCTATTAAACAAATTTACTAAATTGCTCGGGCTTTCACATTCCATCATTCAAATTTAGGACTTAACCACAGATACTTTAGAAATTATGTATTTACTTGAAAAGAAAACAGGCTTGGGCAAAAATGGTGGCGTAAACAGCATCATTGTACAAAGTACAGGATCCGTGACGTCCTTGCACTATTGTTCAGGTTCCGTTCTTCAACCCAGAATATTATACCTCTAGAGCCTTTACGCACGCTCTACGCGAAGGGATACTCGATCCTAGATTGACGTTTATATGTGCATGCACATACGAGGAAGCATTGCGACTTATATTTTTGTTTTTAGGTTAGATAAGCTCTGAGAGATTGCTCGCCAATAGGTAATGTTTAGTTTCTACTCACAATTTTTGAGGAGAAATAGATTATCTCACGCGCACTTTCATCGATCTTATCAACACGCCTTTAGAATCACTAATAACAACTTTCCTCGTAGAATTCAAGTCACCCAACTCCGCTCTAATTTTGTCGTGTTCTTGACAACTTGGTCTTGGAAAGTGAAAGAAACTGGAATATTTACAATTCTCTTGGAACCTGAAAGCAGCTTGGGTTTGAGTTTCCAATCAGCCCTTTAATGACAAACTGGAATGTTAATTGCTCATTACTCTCTGGCTCTGACATCGTTTCCCGGATGAGACGATTTTCTAAAGCTATCATAGCTTGTACGACATTTATGTTGCCTTCATCAGCCGTCGATATGGGGGCATTACCTTTTACGTACACGTCATTTACCTTGTCTGTGCCAACTGTAGTGTATTGATTCCCAATGATTGATGTAATGTGAACTGCTTCATTCTCTACTATTTACCAGTGTATTATTTAGTTCGAATTCTAATAGTCCATTGCCATTTGTTAATAACAACATTGTTATCACAGTTTCATTCGTATTGTGTCCATGTTTCCTGTGATATTTTCAATGTCATTTGATTTGGTTTACCGCAATTTAATTACTCGTATATTTGTAGTTTTATTGAGGAACTAATTTCAATACTAATGCATAAAATATGACCTTTGCAACTTCTACAGTCACGTTTCCCGTTCTCTGTTTTGTGAATTAATATTGATTATTATCTATTTATATAACATCGACTTTATTATAAATGTCAAGTTCACAAATTAAAGGAGTCATCTTTATATTACTCATCAGTTTCGACCCCATATTTATCATTAAGCGTAATTGTTCTGTTAAGTAGCGAGCTTGGCAACAATGGTCGTTTAACTAACACTTGATTAAAGAAGACAAATGGATGGAAGCTACTGAAGTACGAAGCGAAGTCGCGCCGTCTCGCAAGTGGTTCACTGACTTAACGACATTTGGATGAGTTGTTGCAAGGATGTCTGATTAGCGACTTTTAGATCCTATTGTAAATAACCACTCAAGCGTCCACGGTGACTACAGTCCCCAAAAAAACACTTGCTTATTCTGTCCCGGTGACCATAGTCCCCAGACGGCATCGTTCCGTTTAAATGTGTACAGCGCCTAAATCTGGTGATATTCGTTCATTTGAATGTTATTATATGGTGCTTTAATTAATTTTTTATCTGTGGAAGATGATTTTATTTGTAAAACGAGTTCATTTTAATTAGAAAAAAAAAGAAAATGATGACACAACGCACAAAATGGCAAACTTTAACAGTGTGTGTGGATGGTTTGTGGTGGATCATGTTTTCTATCCATTATTTCTATTGTTATTGTACATCAAATTAATCGTGAAGATATATCCTTTACGAAATATGCAATAGTACAATAATTTCAAAATGTTTACACATATTATTTTAGCTGCAAAAGTTACATGATCAGTACGCGATTATTGGTGGATGATTGTAATGAAACTTTATTTTCATCATTTATAATTAATAAGTGTCATTTACTTGTAATTAAATTAAATTCTGGATTCTTTGAGCTTTACGTTAGTATTTTTTATTCTAATGTAGGTTTAGCAGTTTTTCAGTAGTAATCGTTTTTGATGAGCGGGTCTCGCGCCGGCGGAAAAAAAAGTGATTATTTTATGTGTGGACAGTTGGAGCATGTGTCGCCCGCCCGGCTTGGACGCTTGAGTGGTTAAGGTATAAAAAATATTTTCTATAGATAAACAAAATCTCGAATGCGTAGTTTGAAAATTATATTATTGTCAATTTTAAAGAATCTATTTTCCAGAAGGGTCAAGAGAGAATATGTGTGTACATATTATGTACTCTAGTAGGTACGTAACTTCCTCGTTCTATTAATAATAGCTGGTTACGTAGTAAATAGACAGGATGTAGTTATTATAATCTCGCATGCACTATTCCGCTCCCGCTTCCGCTTTTCAATTGCACGAGTAACGGTGCGATGCATTACGAGAGCGATAGCGTGGCGTGCGTGGAATTTGAAGCGCGAGCGAATGCGGACAGTCGGTGGCAGCAACCGCCGCGGTCGCTCGTCTACACCGAACATACGCCACTACACCTGCCGCACGTCGAACGCACGTGAACAATTCGAACCGAACCCGCGACACTCGTGCGTACCACCTCCTCTAGAAAAACAACTGTTTTTTAATAAATAAAACCACCCAAATAAATAATAATACAAGTGCCGCGTATAAAACAATCATTTTGGCTCTATATCCAATTTAAAACAAAGATTGTTGGTCAAGGAGTTGCGTCTGAAGTGGATAAAACGATAAGATAAAGATATAGCGCAATAATAAGTGTTATCGCGACGCCGTTAAAGAGTGCAGTGCAAAAATTGTGTCCATACATTCACCGCGAGTCGCATCCTGCGACGTCTCGGGAATATTGTTTGTAGACGTTCTATACAAATGCAGGAATTCATAAACACTATTCTGAACGTGTTGATTGAATTCCTCGAATAGTTTCTATAATAGCGGAGACAAACAGGTGACGTTAACGATGGGGCATCGATCAGAGGTAGCGACGCCTGATAACAGCGATGAGGAAAGCGGAGATGCCTTCACTGACGGGGATTTCGGAGACTCTGAAGATGAAACAATTTTAGAAAGGAATGATAACAAATCCGATATTCCCGTTAACGAAACGGTCAACCAAGAAGTACAGAAAAATCTGAGCAATGGAAACTGTTCCCACAATGGACACGATGAACTGCTTGCCAGCTGCAATCAACCTAAATTAAATGGACATAAAAATAGTGAACAATGTGAAGTGGACAATTATAGTGAGGCGTCAGATGTGAGGCGGGATTCCCACGGAGAGCAGAATCCTTCGATCGTCGGAATTCTCGGGGATCAACAAAATCACGTAGGTGCATCCACTGATTCACTTCGATGTAGAAATTAGAAAGGGCTTAGTGCAAGGTCCTTTTTGGGTTTCCTTGCTGAATCAAAAAACAACTGTTACAACTTTTTATCTGTACTCATTTGCAATTGTAGGAAATCTTTGATTCCCTATTTAGATTTTATCAAATCGTTTTATCGCAAGAGGCACTTTTTGTATGACCATCAATATACACTCGTATAATTATACGTATTATTATTCATACTTTTAAGGGCTAATAAGAAACGCAAGGCCGGTATTACAAAATATTATCTTATCTCATTGAAAATTACTTTAGACCGTGAGTTGAGGCCACAGTTTCTCTAAAGTTGTCACAGGTGAACATTGTTTGCATTAGTCATCAGCTGCGAGGCCGGAGTTTGTCTTAGTAAAATGAGTTACAATATCTGAGATACGATTTTCGTGACAGTGTCATTAGAATGTATCGAAGGGATCTAGAGAACACTGATGCGACGGTCAGTTGAGTCTCGTAGTTCTAGTTTGATTAAATGCATGCGGGATCCGGTGGCATGGCCTTGCGGTGATAGATTTGCAACGATATGACGTTTCCGGAGAGCTTGTTCGGCCTCGTCGGTAGACTTGCCGTTCTTTATGTAAGTCTCTTCATAAATTCAATTGTCTCGTCTAGATGTGTCACACCGATTGTTTTCCATTAAATTATTCATGGTTATTATGTCACTGCCTAGAGTCAGTATAAATATGCCGTCAGTGCTTGTGTGGAGAGCCTGAGCTCGGCACGTGTAGTGACCTTAACAGATGTGTCCTTGGTTCTATCATATGTCTCCACAAGAATTTGTTTTGCATATAGTCTGTCAACTGTTGATACTTTACGTGAGTGTTCAAATGCTGAATTCAATGCATCATCTATTACTCGTACTCTGGACAAAGTTATCCTTATCTGATTTCATATTTGGATGACCTTAGACTTTTCTGAATAATAAAGTTTAATTTGAATCTTCATTAAACCACCACGATTGATAGTGATGTTATCTTATTATTTTGTTAAATGATATCATAATGAGATCATCATTTCGACATCTCATTTTATTTATGTGTCA
This sequence comes from Hemithea aestivaria, assembly GCA_947507615.1. Lineage (NCBI taxonomy): Eukaryota > Metazoa > Arthropoda > Insecta > Lepidoptera > Geometridae > Hemithea > Hemithea aestivaria. Next base: position 16,959,675 of record OX382331.1, read on the forward strand.
ACTATTGTAATACCTTTATTTCATCCCACTAAAGACTATATATAATATTATAATATGATGTATTTTGCTTCTAATTACCGTTTCTTCTTCAGCATCTAAATTTCACTTGCGTCGTCAAGTTAATAATTGCCTTTGTTATCACTCGTGCTCGCGTGTCGAATGCCTACTTTAAAAACAATAGGATCACGTAAGCTAAATTCTGTCGTTTTTGCTTTGAAAGTTTAAAAAATATTTCCACGTCCGTGAGTCCTCAAGTGTCTCAAATATACGCTTCACGCTTTCAAACCAACTCCCTGTAACTCCTTTATGAAGTCCGCAAAAACGTGGTCCCAAACTCACACCACTAAATTATAATACTCACGCGACACACGGACATACATAAGCAATAACCATGCTAAATTCATGTTCTGTACATGAACTCGCTCATTCATTCATTTGGGGTGTCATTTTACTTAGTCGGATAGTGTTGAGTGAAACAGAAATATTCGATCAACATGTGCAAACGGGATGGACAAAACAAAGGAGTACAAATTTATTAAGAAAAAACTAAAATAAAAATGGCAACATTCTACCTATTTCTTTCAAACTGCTTCTGTCAAATTTGACAAAAATATTGTAAACAATAACAATGTTGTTCGTATTTTTAATTATTAATAAGTTATTTGAAGATTTTTCACAATAATGTTGGTGAAATGAGTAAAATAATCCGTGGCAGTGCTTGCCAAATGAATTACAAAATGTATATATACGGCGTATGCAGCAGTTGCAAATAGAAAAGTGGTTGCTGCCTTGACTAAGTGTTTCTAAGAGAACAGCGTATATCTCAGGTACGTTTATGTTAGATTAACAGTACATCATCAAGCTCATTGAATCTCATCATTGAAAACGTACAATTATCGTTATTTTGTCCATAAATAACTATTTTGTGTTATCTATTTGTTTACAACTAAAATCATAAAATATATTATAGTATGACTGACAATTTTTGATACTTTTCATGTAGTCCAAGTTTAATGATGAAAAATTGTGTTTTAGGATTCCGTACCAATAGGGGGAAAACGAGACCATATAACTATGACTTTGCTGTCCGTTCGTCTGTCTGTTTGTCATCTCACGAACCGTGATAGTTAGAAGGTTGAAATGTTCACGGATGTATTTTTGTTGCAATACTAAAATAAAATAAAATAAAAAAGGGGCTCCCAAACAACAAAATGCTTTTCCGTTTTTTTTTGTATATATGAGATGTTTCAAGAAAGAGTTCAATTCAAAAGAGTCCGACTTGGACCTGGCATTTTTATTTTGTTTTAATGTATTAGATGTCCCTACGTACAAGTACAAATACAATTGTTTTATTTGGAAATTTCTTTTAACATTATATTCATGGCACCTATTTTACTGTTACCATACTGGTACGCCTTTTTTACTTTTAAAAGATGATATTAATCTTATTTATTTTGTATTTTCTAGGCAAATCGGAATCATCAGTCAGAAAAATTGTTTTGGAAAGTATTAAAAATAAAGGAAAATGCCCGCCTACGTGACATCGAAAAGACCACCCCACCGCAAAAAATAAAGAATTGGATTACCTTAAATTAACCATTTATCATTTTATTTTATGTATTTTTGGTATTATATTTGTGTCATTTAATACATCGTCTTTTATTATCATTTTATTAAAAGTATCATTATTAGACGCATGTTTGTTTTATGTGAAGCATGTGTGTTACTTTTCACGCCAGAGCTACTTAACTGATTAAGCAGAGGTCAGTGACCAAGTACCGTAGCGAATTTTTTTTAAAAATAATTAAAGTATCAAAATTTTTTATAGTTACATTCGGTATTGCCATACGGGTAACTCAAGTATATTATTTTATGTCAGACTGGGGTAACCTGGGTATGCTTGAAATAAAGCTAATATCTCATCAACCATGCGTGATGTCATGAGGAGTACAACAATAGAACAAAGCATTCGACAAGGTAATGGCAAATTTGCCAAATTTGGTACAGAGGTAGTTAGAATCCCCAAAAAGGATATGGAATACGTTTTATCGGTTTGTACGACAAATGTCAAAAATCCAAAAAGTCCAACTAGTATTAATGTCCAATACTAATTTGGTTAAACACTAATTTGGTCCAATAAGGCTTACGTCCAACTAGGAAAAATGTCCAACACGAATAATGTCCAACATGAATTTGGTCCAATATGAAATATGTCCAATTAAGAATAATGTCCAACACGATTTGGTTTATTTTTGATGGTGTCCTGAAAGAAATGAAAGGTCTTGGGGAGATCTACCTTTCAGATGACAGCTGTCAAACTTGAAATGACAAAATCTGGAAGATCTTCAAAGTTTTTTTATTTCTTTTATGACAGCGTCTGCTTAGGACGAGTATTTTTCGAGATATTGACGTTTCAAGTTTGACAGCTGTCATCTGAAATGACAATCTCTCCAAGACCTTTAATTTCTTCTATGACAGCAATTTTTTATGTGATGAAGTAGAAGACGAGCAAGACGCTCTCCTGATGTTAAGAGATAACGGCTGCCCATAATCAGTACAGTGTTACCTAGGATTTCACAATTATGTGAAACTCTAGGAGCACTGCACCAACGCTTCTTACTACTCATGAGATGTTAAGACTCTTTAGCCCAGTAATTTCACTAGCTACAGTGCCCTCCTACCGGAGCACAGTGATGTTTGCACATCACTGCTCAGGCGGTAGAATAACTGGCACTGTTGGGGTACCCACCTAGACGACCTCCTGCAAAGGAAGTCTACGCCCGGTAAAAGCCAGCATATTGATGTTTCAAGTTTGACAGCCGTCATCTGAAATGACAATCTCTCAAAGACCTTTAATTTCTTCTATGACAGCATCAGCCTAAGACGAATATTTTCCGAGATATTGACGTTTCAAGTTTGAAAGCTGTCATCTGAAATAAAGATCTCTCCGAGACCTTTAATTTCTTCTATGACAGCATCAGCCTAAGACGAGTATTTTCCGAGATATTGACATTTCAAGTTTGACAGCTGTCATTGCATTGGAAATAAAGATTGTTCACTAGGTACGTTTTTTTTTTTTTATGCGATAGTAGAAGACGAGCAAGACGCTCTCCTGATGTTAAGAGATAACGGCTGCCCATAATCAGTACAGTGTTACCTAGGATTTCACAATTATGTGAAATTCTAGGAGCACTGCACCAACGCTTCTTACTCAAGAGTCATGAGATGTTAAGACTCTTTAGCCCAGTAATTTCACTAGCTACAGTGCCCTCCTACCGGAGCACAGTGATATTTGCACATCACTGCTCAGGCGGTAGAATAACTGGCACTGTTGGGGTACCCACCTAGACGACCTCCTGCAAAGGAAGTCTACCCCCGTGACACTTTTAATAGGACTACGGGATTAGCTATCGTTAGAACCACGGATAAAATAAAACTTTATTGGACATTTTTACGAATGGTCGTTTTAGAATGGACAATTTTCAAATTGGACCTTTTTACGATTTGACATTTTTATAAGTGAACTATTTTCCGAATTGGCATTTTTATGATTGGACGTCTATAATATTTGTCATTTTCCATAATTGGACATTCGTTAAACACAAGTCGTATAAACCTGGGCTTTCGATCGGTGTCGGCTCGTGCGGTGATAAAAGCGCGATGCTAGAATCAGGTCGAATCAGGCCGAGCCGGTGGCCGGGTCAGGTGAATTCTTCATTTTAGAGGTTTTTTCTTTCTTTCTTCAGACTTTTATTAAAAGTCGTTATTGATTTAATTCAAAAACAAATGCTTTTATTTATTGTACAAAAATAACATTTTTGTAGCGGGGTGAAGCCGTGGGTTTAGCTAGTATACAAAATAAATATAACGTTATCTAATCGAATGCGAATGCAATAAACGACCAAAATAACATTGTTTCAGCCATGCCTAGTTTACCCTGTATTTTTATGTATTTAATGTCAACTAAAATCGAAATTATATAATTTGGTTTAAAATAATATTAGTTAGCTGTGATAAGTTTTTCCTGCTTTTTATTGCCTTCTTTCCATTTTTACACCAATTTACCACACAAAAGGTCATTTTTGTCCATTAACTATATTATTTTGGATATTTTGAAAATCAAACGATGCGTGCATCTGTCGCTGAGCGCGTTGTGTGACTGAGCGGCGGGTGAGTTGTACTTTTTACGCCCCGCCCATATAGTTGTACTTTGCATTGAATCACTTTTTGAGCTGTGTTCGACTTCTATTATTTCCCTAATTCGTTGTTTCAAACACAATATCTAATCTTGAAAAGTGATATAATATGCATTATGCATACCAAAGGGTTTTACAAGAGAAATGTCTAATAAATATCATCTGATGATTGTTAAAATTTTACTAATACTTATTTTTAAATTTAATTGTAATTTTAGTAATTGTTTTAATTGTTTAATGTTGTGCATTGTTTCAAATACGATCTTGAATTGTTTATGAATAAATAAATGAAATGAAAAAGACCCAAAAAATATTGTTTATCTAAAAACTAAGGCATCGAGAGAGACTTTTAGGTAAAGAAATCCAACTTATTATTAAATTTTCTGTAGTCCTATGATTTTTCTATAATCTTCTTTCTTTTTTTTATAAAAACTCCCACATTTCTCCTTGTTATGTGTGCGTGGGGAAAAATTAGACTAGTTCCTCAATTTAGCTTTGTAACAGTAGGAAGTGAATGTACGAAATATACATTTACTTGAACGTGTATGTATACTTTCTTGCTCATTAAGTAAATTGTTCTAGAAAGCTATCATTAAATTATGACACACCATTTTTGTATTTTACCTGAACGAGTGTTACTCGTAGTAACCTCTTCAATACTGTCATCATAGGTACAATAAAAGATATACATATTGTACAGTACGGAAAACATATCAGTAAATAGCAAACATAAAGTTAATTCAAGAGTTGTTTGACTCTATAATATTTATATAGCTCGAGATTATCGCCTTTTAAGTGGAACACTAATGTTTGTCCTCGCTGCCAATCGACATTTGCTTTTACATCAATCGCCTTCAAAGAAGTTGCCTTTAGATTGGGTACTTATAGTTAACTGCAATTTTATTGTCAGGGGCATTACTAAGCTTGTGTTATATTGTCCAAAAGGAGTTGTATGACCTTCATATCCTTGACGCACTTCACGATGATGTCACCGCCAACGGTCCCAGTCAAACAAACTGCCATGTTCTGTTTGTACTCAGCTTAGCAAACCATATGTGCAAAAGCTATAAAATTATCAGCCACTGGCCACTAGATTATTCTCGCGGCTTTGTTCGCGTGGAAAATCCTTCCTTAGCGAAGTTCTGAGTTATGAAACGTATTTGTTTAAAATTTTAACCCAATTCGTATAGGGTTTTAGCTGTGCGTTGATAAATCAATCAATCAGTCACGCTTTTCTTTTAAGACATGTAGATATTTGTTTACTTCGAGGAATCGTTAGACATCGATGATATTGTTCATATTATCAATAGTTGCAGGAATGAGAACATTTCAAACAAAAACACATTTATCGCATTGTTTCGTTATCGGTCGGCGCGAGGTAATCGGTTCTAGCATTACCAGATTAGTTTTGTTTTCATCCGTGTCATTCAGTAAAGAACATTCTGGTTTATTTAAACGAATGTGAATTTGATACGAATGAGTATTATTATTGTGTTTCAAATAATTTTACTTGTAGGTACAGATTTTATCCGAGTCCTTAATCTTTAGTCCATACCTTGAGATAAATCAATGAACAAACAGCCTGTGTCAACGACCCATTATCCTGTAATCTCAGGAAGGATGTTCTAGAGCAGTGCATTGTTACCATCGCATCAGTGAATGGAAGTGTCGAGTGGCCGGCATCGTTGGCACCGGCGACCGGTACCGGTTCACCCAGCTCACACTCTGCGCATAATTTTGAGGTCAACTGTACCAGCACACGTGCTACTTGACTATCATTTGTTGATGTCATGGCAAAAATTCACAGACATAACCAGTTTTAGGAGTAATCTGAGCGTGAATATGCATGTTGGCAATACGCCTACTTGATAAAGCGTATCAAATAATAACAAATGAACACATGTAGATTTTGTACCCAGATTTTTTTGGCGTCGCTGTCGTGTTGATTTAGTTTTTTAAAGATATACGAGTGAACGACTCATAAATGACGAGGCGCTTTGACATTAGTTCAATCGAGAATAGTAAAGTAAAGTAAATTTTTATAGTCCCCCAGAAGTACGTTAATGATTTGTCCTAAAGTAAATGTTTACTCACAAGCGTGTTCTGCACCCATTCATTACATCCATGTAGTCTAGACTGTAAACGAAGGGTTCCCTTCCTTGTGACACCCATATTAATGTGAACTCACGCGCCCACGCGATCGTTCCGTGCAACTTAGTATCCATTACATTCGTACTTATTTCTATGGTAATCAGGATAATAGTACTGAGGTCTTGTTGCCAAATGAAGCATGTTTTGTACATCTATTTTAGAACCGTCTCGTGCAACTTTACTGTCCATTATATTCGTACTTATTTCTATTGTAAACAGGGTTGCACTTTATATTTTACTCGTTATTTTTTTGAGGAGGGCGTACGGCGTATCCTATTCATTTTTATTAGTCTTGTAATCTGCAGATACCAGTTAATAGACTTTGCTTTGTTTATTTTCTAGTTCTTACTTATTATTTAATATAGATTTTAATTATAAATCATGTCTTTAATACATTATTTTTAGGTGTCCAATAAGATTATTATCATAATAATCTGTTGACTTGTGACTATAGTTCAATGAAAGGTTATAGGTAGCATTATTCTTGTTTATTGTCTTATTGTTTAGTATACATTGCTTGTGTATCCACATACATCTAGACACGCGGCAGCGAGTCAAGCCAAGTTCAAGCAAAGGAACTGGCGACCGCGCCGTGTGTTATATTACACGAACCGTCCAAAGCGCGTTTTGACGACTTTTTACACCCTCGTTATACAAAAACTATTACACATAGACAAGTCAAATTTGGCACATATACTTAAATATACGAACTATATCTCTGTTTCAAATTCCAATAACACAGCTCAAACGGTTATTTAGATATAAACATCCAGTAATCGGTGAAGTTAATACATACTGAGGGATAGATCAAAAGTAATATCCCAGTTCCAGATGACCTAGAAAGCTGAAATTTGGCATCCCGATAGGTAATGTCGTAGTAACAAAGGGAAAAATCAGAAACTAGTATTTTTTTATCATTTTAAATTATTATTAATTTTTTAAAAATGTATGATATTAAAGTTTGGGACGCCTAGGAACGCATAAAGCAATACATGTTGCATGTTGCTATAATTTTTGTGTAGGCGGCTATTTTCTGTTAGATACTACGAAGTGCGCGCGAGTTCACTATTCCTACTAATATAATTATAAATATAAATACAAACTTTATACTTACTGTACGTATGGATATATGTTTTTTACTTTTTCACGCCTAAACGGGTGGGCCGATTGACTTTAAATTTGGTATAATAAAAAATATAGCTTAGACCCCTGGAATAACATAATATACACTACTGTACCAAACTGTATAGCGGGTAAAACAGCTAGGCACAGCTAGTCACTAATAAAAATAGGTTCCTGGTACCTACGTAACAATTGTATATCCTATGTAAATACCTATCAATATATCGACTCACCAGCACAAGGCGGCTCAGTAACATAGAGGTAATAATATTAACATTGTTTACAATAAAAATAATGTATGTATATCGCCTTAGGTGCTAGTTGGTGTAAACATTTTAGATACCTACGTACCTGTAACGTATAGTCATAATATTATAGGTATGTGGCGGTATCTGGGGGCACGGCAGTGCCCCCGCCAAGTCGTCGTAATTACAAGTCTTGTCGGCTTAGGTTTCTTTTGATCGAAATTCTAATCCAGTTCCAGATGATCTAAAAAGTTAAATTTCCATCCAGGTAGGCGGTAAGTATAAGATAGCTGGGTGAATATAGATAAATTTATCAGTAACTAGTATTGTTTAAAAATCAATTGATTAGGTACAATATTCAGGTACAGTGCCAGTTATTCTACCGCCTGAGCAGTGATGTGCAAACATTACTGTGCTCCGGTAGGAGGGCACTGTAGCTAGTGAAATTACTAGGCTAAAGAGTCTTAACATCTCATGACTCTTGAGTAAGAAGCGTTGGTGCAGTGCTCCTAGAATTTCACATAATTGTGAAATCCTAGGTAACACTGTACTGTTTATGGGCAGCCGTTATCTCTTAACATCAGGAGAGCGTCTTGCTCGTCTTCTACTTAATCACATAAAAAAAATCAAATCAATAGTGCACATAAATGCTATATATAAATAAGTACTAAATTAATTATAGGTATAGGTATATCGAAGCACGGCGAGGCTCACGGGCCGCGGTGCGACGGCCGTGCCATGGAGCAGTGGGGTGGGGGGAGGTGCAATAAAATAATCATTTGGTATTAATCTTATTATGAATGGGTGTCTTAAACCTATTACATACTAAAAAGTACTGTACAAAAAGCAATGATATCCCATCAAAAACATAAATGTGAAAAGAGAGCCAAGTTCAATATTACGATGTATGTACTCATAGTTACCTATGATTTAGTAGTTGACTTCAACGACAAAAGAAGTGAGATCTAAATGGGTGCCAAGTTCAATGGTCAGTCCTGAAAAATATTTACAACAAAATATTTTATTACAACTTAAAAGATTGTTTCTTCTTATCACTTAGAATTAATATTATTTTGAAGCCCAAAGTTTGACTTGGCTAGTTCTCATGGGTACCATACGACGAAGTATCATTAAGATAAGACAATAGATACTTTATTGTACACCACATAATGTTATAGAAAATACATAATTAAAATTAAAAATTACAATGTACAAGTGGCGGTCTTATCGTTAAAGAGCGATTTCTTCCAGACAACCAATGGATGGAAGGGACTAATTTACACGATAAAAGACGGTGGCGCACTAATTAGCATTAAGTGCGTTTAATAGTGATCAAGCTTAAATTAAGAGAGTACCTACCTAGTATATTATGAGAACTGGCCAAGTCAGTCTTTAGGCTTCAAAATAATATTAATTCTAAGTGATAAGAAGAAACAATCTTTTAAGTTGTAATAAAATATTTTGTTGTAAATATTTTTCAGGACTGACCATTGAACTTGGCACCCATTTAGATCTCACTTCTTTTGTCGTTGAAGTCAACTACCAAATCATAGGTAACTATGAGTACATACATCGTAATATTGAACTTGGCTCTCTTTTCACATTTATGTTTTTGATGGGATAATAATATATCAATAACAAATAATATGTTTGTTCATCAGGAGTCTACATAAACATCTATCTTTATACAGTTGTTGTTATTATCATTTCTTGTATTATCATCAAGCGACAAAAATATTCTATATCGTTCAGATTTATCATACTTGTAAGAGAGATTTTACAGAAATGCAGTGGTGTCATCTATTTATAACCAAATCTTAAACGTTATCGTTATCGTATCTTATGACTTATATTCTTTTGCTGAAAATAAACCTTATATATTTCTTAGAATTTCGACAACCACTCCCAGCGATCTTCTGGATATCGTCCCCCATCCATCCCCATCTCGCCCACTGGCGCCCTACACTTTTTTTGCCGAGACTCGGTTTCCACTCTAGAACACGTCTTATCCCAACGGTTGTCGATTCTACTGTAAATGTGATCAGCTAATTTCCACTTCAGCTTGGTAATCCTTTCGGCTGTTTTCTGTTGGATCAGTTCATATTTTGCTGATGCTTCTATCCTATAATATTTTATTTGATTGCAATATGTTTCAACATATTTTCTAATCAACTAGGTAAATGCACATTCTTTTCTTCCTAATTGGAGGCAAGTACCTGCGCCATCAGTTAATATAAACGATGATGTACCTACCTTGTTACAAGTAATTAGGACCAAAAACTAGTTCATGCAATAATTTAATTATACCTCTACGTGACAGCTGGCGACGTGGGACTGTTTATATTTTACCGACTCTTCTAATAATTATAATTTGACAGCTAGTCGACTAAATTTAAAATCCACGATCTACTTAGTGAAAATTTTCGTATGCATTGTTTAATTCTCATTGAAAAGTGATTTAGATATTTTTTGGTAGAGGATTTGAAACTGTGACGCAGTTTGACAAGCATTTGGAGCATTTATTTACCTTTTAAGTTCCTTAAAATCAATTCCAAACATCAGTTCTGGATGAATTTATGAAGTCATACTTATAATGTATCTGAACTGTGAACATCAGGTGCACGTTAAACTAATCTAACTAATGCGCACATCTATCGGTTTCGCTAGCGATGTGTGTCGCCCACATGTCGCGTCACACCGACTTGTGAAATCCTGCCGCGATTACACACATTTGGCATCCCACTGCTGACATTATGCATTAAACTGTCGCTCTGATAAATGTACAATTGCTAAATACCATCCTCAAATGTCAATGTAGTCGCATCTAGAGGAGGTCAAACGTTCACCGAGGCGAAACAAAAGGTTTTTGTTCAACTAAAGATCTCATAAACTGATTATACATATTTTACCTGTATAATTAGCGAGAAAATATGCACTGTCTCTACTTCATTATGAATTAACTTTGGAACACCAATTGTCAGTCACCATGTAAGGCTTTCGCAACTTTCTAAAATCGACAGATAGTGTGAAAATCAGATCGAACGGTCACCTCCTGCCTTGGGCAACGAAAATGGTTGAACATCTTTGCCCTTCAGGTGTTAGTTGCATCGAACTGGATACAGCACTCTTTCGCAAAATCTAATGTTATGTTTAAATTTTTGTAAGCCTTGCCGGCAGAACTAGAGATGCTACATTATGACACAATTAAATGTTTTAGAAACCCATGTTCAGGGAAAAATAGATCATTCATTCATCATTTAAAAGTTCAGCTGGAGCTGGAACAAGTCCGTAGCCCAGGGATCATAAAGAGATAACTCTCCGAGTGATGTCTTTCATGTAACAAACTAATGAACACCCTTGAATTATGTTTAATTTCGAACAAGTCGAACCCTTCTCATGGAAATAACTCTTAAGTAATCTCCTTTAAGTCCAATGTACAAGTGTTTAAAGAGTAATGTAATGATTCCAGGCGGAACAGCGTCTGGCAGCGCGGCGTGCGGCGCGGGCGGAGGCGCGGGAGATCCGCATGCGGGAGCTCGAGCGGCAACAACGAGAGCAGGAGGACCATGCGGATAAGGCGTACGATATGTATGCAGGTATGTCACCATATTATTCTACACACAGTACCGCTGTCATAGTGAAAGTCTACCTTAAAGTAATGACAGGGAATCGGTTTGGCAGATGGTTTCCATGTTTTGAGTAAATATGAAGATAGAGTAGAGGAGATAAAAACCACAAATCACAAAATATATTGTAGTAAAGCACAATTTCTATCGATGACGGTGCTCTGGGACTACGATTAGGGCAGGTCATGGTATCCCCTGACAACATTGGCGAATCATTTAAGTTTTGGTCATAGTTCAACCACCAACACCAACTAAAGGGTACATCGTTTGTTGTTAGTGTCTGATGTTTATATCGTGATCACTCCATTTTACAGAGACGGTGGGCAGACGCGGAGGCCCGCGGCTGGCGGCTCTCAGCCCCGCCTCGAGTCTGGTGCACTCGCCGCGACGGAGCTCTGAGGACTCCGCCGATGACACCTTCAGTATTAAAGACTTACGGGTGAGTTACTTTTGTATCTCATATTCCCACACCAGAACAATTGAGGGCTTCCCAAGAAGGGTTTTCGGGCCTTCAAATTTTAGCAGCAACGATTTGAATACAGAAACAGTATGTACAATGGGCAGAGATCACCTGCCTGATAGACGAAATTGTAACGATTGCAGGAAAGACCTGGATCCGATGATATGAGTGGTACAAGAGGAAGGACGGAAGAGGCTATAATGTGAAGAATGATAGGGACTGACAAAAAACGATTGTAAAATGTTAGGGCAGCTTGTACACTTCAGTAACTGAATGTAACACGTGTATGATTCCAGCACGAGTTGAAGGAGGTGGAGGAGAAGTTCCGCAAGGCGATGATCCTGAACGCGCAGCTGGACAACGACAAGGCGGCGCTGCACTACCAGCTCGAACTGCTCAAGGACCGTCTGCTGGAGCTGCAGGAGGAACACGCGCAGTTGCAGGTATATTGCTGGAGGTTCCTTCTGAAGGATCGACTCCATCTTTTAAACTAATTGATCGTATTTGTATGACTAATTTGCGCTCTATATACTACACGTATTACGCTGTCTGGAAGAAGATTGCTGGTTATGCATTCTTTCTTTACCTTCATGGAGAATTTCATTATTGTCTTATCTCGAGGCACCTCACTAGGGTCATCTTCTGACGGCTGATGAACAACACGACTCACGGTCGATTTGAGTTCTAAGTCGGTTTTTTTTTACAGTTGCGCGTCGAGCTTCCTCGTCTGTGTTAGATTGTGATGAAATGCTTCGCCATTGTAAACCCTCGTTTTCGTTTCACAGCGTGAGCACCGCGAGAAGTGTTCGTCGCACGAGCGGTTGCGTCGCGAGCACGTGTCGACGGAGCGCGAGCTGGTGTGCGCCCGGGACGCCGTGCGGGCGCGGGACGCGGCCGCCGCCGCCGCCGGGTTCGTGTTCGCGGAGGCGGCGGGGGCGGAGGGCGAGGGCTTCGGCTCCGTGCCGCCGCTCGCGCTCATCTCGCACGCCTGCGACCAGGCGCTGCACGACGCAGGCGAGGGCACGCTCGGTGAGGGACTTATCATAATATAATAACAATTATATATTATCCTCAAGATTCAACACAATGCTGTGCTGTAAAGCTCGAAAATGACACGTAATTTACTATATCTTTCTAGCTATTGATATATACGTACATCCTAAGGGAATATAAAAAATAACACAAAGTAATTAACATTTTGTAACAATAATCGACCTTAATGCAAAGTGATAAAGTTTAGTTTGCAATAATGACAAAAATAACGATCTTATGACGACTCCGTGTCATTGACAAAATTATTGCAACTTGTGAAGTTCAACTTTATTTTCACACTGCTAATGCTCAAAATCACTTATCCCATATGACTCTAATTTATCGGTCTAATTTGTCCCGCTTTTTCGCGTAAAGGAGTGAAAGAGACCACTGCACAAGCAAAAAAAAATTAAATGCTAATTTTTATATAATATCTACCTTAATTTGAATCACTAAAAGTAGTGGTAAAATGTATAAAACTTACCTTAAATATGAAATCCTATATTATTTTCTCTTTGTAAGTGTATTCTTTTTGCAATTCTTAAGAGCTACGTTCCACTTGACGGTTGGCGCGAGACTGACGCCGAAACAGTGCTTATTATGGATTTAAGCATTGTTTAGTTTGGTCGATTTTGAAGCGGTTAGGCGTAATCCAGAGTAACATATCATTGTATAATAAACTTAAATTATTACCTACACTACATGTCGGTTCCGTAAAACAACTTTAGAATGTAGCAAGTCAACAGCAATTCGTAGATTATAAAACGACTTCGTACCTCCAAAATAATTTATTTTGAGAAACACCCACTTAGGAGCTACTGAAAGATACGACATAATATATATTTTTAAAATTAATAATATGTTTAAATTACAGAGGTTTAAGCAAGTAATGTACGCAATTTTGTCTATGGATTCTAATGTAACACATGTCGTTTGGCGATAGCCAATAGGCCCTCTGGGTGATGGTTTGTGGAAAGTCACGTGACCAGAATTCTTGTTTATTTTTCTCAAGAACCAAAACCTTAGGTATGTTGCATTGAAACGTTTATATCGTCTCTAAAGTAGCTTCTAAGATTTGATGCCAAGAAGGTGATTTGATGTCAAATCGAATCAACCTCAATTAATTCAGTGAACAAGTGAAAATTAAAAAAAAAACCTTTTAAAAACAAGCTTTTATTATTATTACCATCTAGCACCACAAAGTACTCGTCAAGACGAATCAAATGAGCCCAAACACGATGGGGCTGCGTCGTTTAATAACGGAGTTCCTATGGCCACCTTCTAGCTCTATCATCAAATTAGCTCGATGTCATAAAAATATTGCATTTTCATCCGATTTATGCAGGCAAAATTTTAGCTTAATCGGACACCATTGCAAGATTTGATTACAGACAGACAAACAATAGATAGGTGAAAGTAAATAAAAGCTTGTAAAAATAAGTTTATTTTGCATAATTGTGGTTGTTCAAATGTACAAATGTATCGATATGTCTCCAGACGTGCGGTTGCAGAAGTTAGTGAGCAGCAAGGCGGCGCTAGAGTCGGAGGTGCGCAAGTTGAAGTTAGCGCTGAACGAGGAGCGTGCCGCACGACAGAACGGAGTTGCCTCCGCGCACGATCTCGACTATGACTCCGAATGTAAGTTTTTTAATTTATTTTATTTATTTATTTAATAAGTATTTCAACATCACATGTATTATATAATTTTTAAGTAGCATATTAACATTGAGTATAGTATCTGATACTTGACGTATCGAAGTAATTCTTTCACTGGTATTTTTTATTTTTGACAGAGAATATGGAGAGCTAATAATCAAAAATAGTTACTCTTCTTCATTATGCCATTTTCGTGATATCGGTCAAAACGTGTATCCTTATCCTACTTCTACTATTATTATAAATGCGAAAGTGTTTATGCGTGTACGTGTACGTATACGTGTATATGTACAATGTAAATACATACGCATGTACATGTACCTACGCATGTGTTTATGTGTGCGTGTGTATGCGTATATGCGTGCGGTTGCACTATAAATGTGTTTGTCGTGTTGCAGTGGAGCAGTTGCGCAAGAGCCTGACGGAAGCCAAAGCCCGAGCGGCGCGCGCCGAGGCGGAGGCGGCGCTGGCCGGCGCCGGGGCAGCCAGGCTCGAGGCACAACTGGCTCGACTGAGGGCCAGGCATGATGCCAGGGACGACGAGGAGGAGCAGCTCAAGCAGGACAAGCGACGTCTGCAGCGGGAGGTAACTATCTGCTCCTCTCTCTCTCTCTCTCTCTCTCTCTCTCTCTAGCTACAGTTTGAGGTAGTTCTGTAACTCCAGTGGCAGCTCAAGGACTGATATGACGCGTGAATCAATAGCAGGAACAGCTTAAACGCCGCCTGCAGCGGGAGGTGACTCACTACATCTCGACTGCCAGCTCGAAGACCAATGCGACGCGTAACTAACAGAAGTAGCTCAAGCGCAGGAGGTCGGCTATCACAACGCCTTCGAAATGCAGCTCTAAAACAAGCATAGGCTGCATCGGGAGGTCATTCTTTCTCTGTCTCTCCAGCCACGGTCTACAATTTAAATAACGACACTGTTCGTTGTGTGACTCGACATGTATCTCTCTCTCTACTTCGTCTCAGAACGTCCGAGGCGGCGCTCTTGGAGCCAGATCATTACTGTAGACACTTCCACAATCCATCAGCATTAAATCTCAATGATAATAATCATTAACGTGATATAAACAAATTATTTGTGTAATTTAGACGTTATCAGAACGCAGGCATGTCCAGTGCAACAATCTAAGGATATTGACAGATGGTTTATTTTTCAGGAAGTCATAGACTTCTGGGCAGTAATCAATAACGGAGATAGCTAACGGTATACTCGCGCACCTCTCGACAATGTCTCTCACCCACTGTGACTGTGCTGTAATGGAATTGGTCGTGTACACGGGGCAAATCACTTAGGGCCACCTTTATTATTTATGATGATTCCCATTCCCGTGGGAATTTCGCGAAATCTCTTCCTGATGGACGTCTACGTAACGTAAAGAAAACTATGTCCGAATTCCAGGTGTCTACGACCAGCGCTTTGGTAGATCATTCAGAACAAAAAAATATATATTGTAAATGGATTTGTGGCTTACTATCTTTGTGTGGTATGCTTGGCCTATTGTGATAAATCGGCGCGTCTCTATTGAAAATAAATCAGCCAAATAACTTGCCTGTAGAGAGATATAAAGAAACTTCTTGTCGAGTCATTGTTAAATATTAATTGTTATTTATATTCGTTTTGGTTTATCGAGTTAAAGATGTTTTAGGCAGCTTTTGCGACTCATTAAAAATTTTGTTATACATATATTTTTTTTCATTTTTTTATTGTTGATTTACTATAAGTGACTCCGTGTACACGCGCCAAAACTAATAATTTTACGTTTGGATGCCCCCCGTATAATATCTATTGTATTATAGTTTAATTTTAGTGAAGTGTGCTCAATATTCTGTTGTAAATAATATTCGTGAAAACAATGTCTCCCCTAAAAAATGTAAATTTCAATAATTTTGTAAATCTCCTGAATGTTTTCCAATTTTAACACCAACTTATAAATAAAAATAACAATGCATGTACTTTGTCTTGAAGGTAACTTTGACTCAAAAAGTCGAATAAGCTAAAACGATTTTTATTACAAAACCGACTTAATCGGGGGAAGTTTATTCAAGTTTTTTTTGAGTCAAAGTAACCCCCAAGAGCCAAAGTAACTGAACCATTACTTACCAAAATATATATTTTAATAATATTTTGTCTATTTTTCCAGGCGCGGGAAGCTCTAAATCGAGTAGAAGAATTGGAGACAGAAAACAGCCACCTGACCAAGAGACTTGACAAGCTGAAGAATGCGAAATCAGCGCTTTTGAAAGAACTGTGACAATAAATGCAACACCAACATATTCTTAGAAACACTGGCAGAGTGTGTGCAGAAGTTAAATGAACCGTTAACTTTCCAAAAGATAGAAAAGAAGACAATTTTGTAAGGAGGGAATTCTTGCAGCCAAAGATAGGGTTGTCATGAATAAAGGTAAAAAATCATGGTAGACTTCGGCCGTGGCTAATTACCACCCACTGGACAAAACCGTGTCGCCAAGCGGTCATTGTGACCGTGTTCCGACATGATGTTCAGTGAAGCCAGGGGGGTTTATACCTCCTTTGCTTAGCCTGCCATCTACGGTTGTATCTTCGCTTAGCCTATAATGAATAAAAGAAGTAAATGTAACTCGAATTCCAGATTTATGACTGGTCATATTATTTGTAAAAGTCATTTAGTTTCTGCACAATCTCCACTGTATCCTTAGTATTCCGGGATGTTATGTTAATTTCTTATACCATTTGGAACGCTCCCTCCAAGTTGACTCTAGTTCAGTCACCGTCAGTATAGGACTAGTGACTGATTGTATTATTTGTATGTACACGGAGAAAATGTCCATTCATTGAGCTGTGTTTTATAATTAAGATAATTATGACGAAATTAGATTATTTCATTGCTCACCGGTTTTAAGGCCTGTTCAAACCTGACTAATATTCAGAAAATCTGCATAAAATTATTTAGCGCAATATTTTCCGCTACCTAAAGCAGTAGCGAATATGGCTCAGCAGGGCTATTCACCTATTCGTCAGGGAACAGAACCGAAGACCGAATTATCAAAAATGTATGAAATGACGTATTACGTCGTATCGATTTAATACATTATTGACAATTCGATCTCCGGTTCGGTTCCCTGACGGATAAGTGAATAACCATGCAGGGTCTGAACAAGCCTTTATATAATTTGGTCACATTTGATAGAGTGGAGCCATTCAATTATTTTATTTAGCAACCAAACCGGCTGCGGGACAACAGCCGATATTATTTAATATTTTAATTGCAAACGGGGTTGTAATAACAGTAATCTAATTTTATTATTGTATGATTTTGTAAAAACTAATGAATAACTGTACATTTAAATTTTAATTAAAAATGATTAATAATTTATTTATTTTAATTATGTGCGTATGTTTCTGTATAGATTTCTGTAACAATTTTATTTTAGCTTGCCTATTGACTAATTATATTATTCCTTGCCATCGGTATCACAAAATGTTTAGCTGTATATAATATGCTATAATTATTGCTCAAAATTAGCTCCAAGATGTGTTTTAAAATTTTAGTTTTTTAAACTCAATTGATATATTTTACTCGCAAGTTACCTACCACACATTCAATAAAAATGTATTTATTTGTCATTTAATTTGTATGAAAAGTGAATGCGAAGCTTTGCTGATGTAAGTATAGATGAATAGATATTTAGTCACGCTCACATAAACTGTGCCATGGCGCACCAAAACGTATTACATTACTTATAACTGTATAATATTATAGTGGTGTAGATGATTCAGAATGTGCGCGAGAGTTATACAAATTTGCACTTGTCAAATATCCAAAAATAGAGAATTTATCCGCATTTCTGGCAATATAATAGCATTTATTGGACTGATATTAAATGGACTAAGTATTGAGAGTTGTTTTGATCAATTTGTCTAACGTATCACACAAACTGTGGAGAATATTCCGAGGAGACATTAATGTTGTGTATTGTAAGTGTATGAGTCAGTGTAAGTTATAAATATGTGTTAAACATTCTGTAAGTATGATGTATCTATTTTTGGTGCTGTATAACTAATTTATTTTGTTTTTGTAACTAGGGATGACCACCCGTCTTTTTATACGAAGCGAAAACAGACTAAATTGTATAAATTTGAATATTTCAATAAATTTCGCTCTGGAAATGTTGTTTTATTTATTTTATAAGTTCACATAAGAAGTATAGACTGATTTCTCTGGACTAAAGATGTACAATAAATAAAATGCCAGATCAAAATAACGTGTTACGGTACAATAGACATGCGCAAAGAATAGGGTTTCGCCAGACGCCGCCGCAAGCTTGTACCGTGACTCGTGACCACTTTCTATCTCGAAATACCATAGGCTTGAAACTATACAGGCTGGCGCTAACAACTAACAGCAACATGCCGCGCTCACAAATAATAACAAGAAACACATTTTATATAAGCTAGTATAGTGTAAATATTTAGTGCCAAATAGGCACTAAATATTCATCAAAAAATAAACCACGAAAAGCCTTCCGTTTAGATGTGAGAAGCTTTTATTAATTTTCAAGGCGGCGGGATATCTTCAATATCTTTAAAACCGTAAAAGTTACGATCAATCGAAGTAGATATTTCAGAGGCACTAAATCTTGACATAGTACGCGACTTCTCACCAGTATTTCATGAGATCTGATTGGGGTCCGGCCAGGAATGGTCACTCCCAGCCGGACCACAATCATAGTTACTCGAAAAGTATAAGGCACAAATTCCTGGGATAAGTGGCACTAATTGGCACAATTAAAATGATGAATTTGTGCCACAACAGAATCTGCGATTTCTGTCGTGGTCCGGCCGCGGCCAGGAATGATCACACAAACAAATGCAAACTACAGGAGCGCCGCCTGTGGCCACGTTTCAGCCAACCTATACGTTTATTTATCTCTATGCATGTAAACGTAACCTTATTATTTAACTTTAATTACATATTATATCCAAATAAAACACCAGTGCAATTTCATTTCTATTTATAATAACTATAAAGATAATAGAAATCGACATGTTGGTATTTACAATGAAACATTGAGAATTGAGATATAGTGGTGAGAAGGGGATATGGTAAATAAAATAAAAATAACATTAACTATCTAAACCTATGATGAGTCAAGCCCAAAGAGATATTTGAGAATTTTATGAAACTTACATTTTAAGAGTATAGCTTACATTAGAATAATTAGCTTAATAATTATAACAATATTACAGGATATCTAAGGTAACAAAACAAAAACTTTTTAAGATCACCAAAGTACCATAAATAGCATGATTTTTACATAGGTACAAATTTCCAATAAAAATTCTACAACCATTGAAGTCATACAACATCACGCATAATGTAATGATGATGGATGGTGAAAAATTGTTCATATTATAATGTGTATTCACAGTAGACAAATAGTAAGCTGAGATTTGTCTAGTCTGTGAAGGTCTTTTAGCGCTTATAGCGGGGAGATTTTTTTAACTATTATTTTTTAAAATTTGGCTACCCATGCCATTTTTTTAAATATCAAACTGAAAACACTTTCAAAATGTGTGCAATAAATTGTGCAGGGGTTCTCTTGAGGAATTTTCAAAAAGTTATTTTATGAATTTATATTACAAAATGTATCAAATAGAGCGAGCGAGAGAGCGTCCAGCCGTATAAGCACTCTTAACAAATACTTGAAGTTTAAAATTAATCAAAATAACGTGAAAAAACTGTAATGTTTCTGTAGAATAGCAATAACATTGATTTGTTTGGAAACTACTTGAAAATAAATACCTAGTAAAAACTGTTAAGCATGAAATGAGATGAGATCACAATTTTAAGGCAATAAAATGACATATAAAAAACAAATATGAAATTAGATGAAGCTGTTTAATAAAAACTAATGTTAATTTATTACATTTTATCAATATGCCATAATATTTAGACACAGAACGAAGTTTCACTTTTAAAATTCACATTATAAGTTGACTACAGAAAATGCATGAAATCTTCAGCAGGGCTTCACTTATCCGTCAGGGAACCTAGCCGAAGACCAAAATGTCAAAAATTTATGAAATTACGTGAAATTAAGTCGTATCGACCAATGCTTTGTCTCTCTATCCACGGCGATATTGGCAAATTGTAGCAACCCCACACCAACAAGCCATTAAATAAGAATTTGAAGTCATTTCATACATTCATCTTGTAAATAAACGGCATAAACTCACTTGTATTTACTTCGGCTTCGTGCCGACCGTTCATACATCCATTTCAGACATTTTTGACAATTCGGTCTTCGGTTCGGTTCCCTGACGGATAATTGGATAGCCCTGCTGACCCTACTTGAATTAAGCCTGCTGTTGAGCCCCATGCATACTACAGAAACTTTTTTCTGGATATTTAACTTTTGATTGATTTCCATGATATAAAACAGAAAATTATTGACAAATATAGTCTGCCAAATGCCATGGCTTTATAATATAATATTAGGTGTGTTGGGTCCATGCAGGCCAGCAAGAGAGATGCGAAATAGGAGAGGTTTGGGGTATTTCCCCAGCAGTAGAACAGCATAGGTTAATAATTATTATGTTCTGCTATGAATAGAAGTTTCAATAAAGGATTATCTATCTATCTAGTATCACTAGTAAAAATACCAAATAGTCACAGATTTAAAGTTGAAGTGAATCCTGAGTTTCAGACAGTTACAATTACCTTCATCAGGAGCTCACGCTTTGAGGTCGCGACGATGCCTACATGTCTGAAACCCAGGGTCGATCAATATAGGCTATCTTTGACTTTTATATCTGTGTATTGTGTATTAAGAATTTTTACATAGTCAATGTAGTATTTGTCCCTTTCTTGCGCCAGCCTATCTGGTATGTATCTAAATCGTCATCGCTTCTTAGGCCGGCCTCGGCGGCGTTGCAAAGAATGATGAAAAATAGAAAGATTTGGGGGAGGTATTTGCCCAGCAGTGGGACAGAATGCAAAAGCGCTGTATTAGAGTTATAAACAAGGCGTGGTTTCTAGATAGCTGCAAACCTTTATTCAAAAAATGTAACGTTCTCCCTCTTCCATGCATGTATATTAGAGATGTTTGTGTGTTTGTTAAAACCCACCCCAATTATTTCAAAAATCGTAGTGAAGTCTACACCAGACAGAAAAGAGCAAAGTTCGCTAATCTACTGTATCAGCCTCCTTGTCGCAAAGTAATTTATAAGAAAAATGTTGTCAATATGTGTATTTTAATTTATAATAGGTTACCTGAAAAAATTAAGTTATTAAAAGGCAATATTTTCAACAAAAACTTAAGTGACTGGCTAATATGCAAATGTTTTTATACCGTAAATGATTTTTTAGATTATAATGATAATAATATGTAAAGCCTATATATGTAATGTTTGCTATAAATTTAATATTTGCACGTCTGCTTGCAGGCTGAATGCAATGACTTAGTTTTAAGCAATGTAAAACAACCATTGTAAATTATGCATTCTAGCAAATAAATGATTGATTTGATTTGATTTCAGTACAGACTAGAAAAAAAATGTAGTATTAAATATTTTGGCATAAACAGGTATAATATATATGTTTCATTAGCTCAAGTTTCATTAGCCACTTGTGCAACTTTCTCTTTGGGCTCAATAATACTCTTACAGCTAGTGTAACCTATGGTACAGAATGTTGGCTCGGTGTGAGGCCTCCATGCTCAGGACTGTGTTTCTGCTTTTTCCTCTTCTTTTCCTTTTTCCTCTTTTTGCGCTCTTTATCATCATCGTGGCGTTTCTGCTTCTTGTGTTTCTTTTCATATGTGTCAGGGTTCGAAGAATCTGAAAGGAAAATACAACGGGCTATAAAAAATCTTTTATATGACTACTTTTACAATTAATTATCATAAAATGCTTAATATTTATTTTATTTTATTATTCAGCACAACGCTAGGACTAACTTAATGCTAACATAGCATTTTCTACCAGTTGATCTGTTTACTGGAAAAAAAATGACAAGATAATGGGAGGAGTGCAGACAAATATCATGGACAATTCTAAGAAAACTTAACATTAGTACTTAAAATTAACTGACAATAATATTATGTTTTGTTCATGTTGATATGGTTTAAATTGGGTGGGTGGAAATAATATCCTGTATATTAAAACAAAGTCCATTAATATCTAACTAAAGTCCTATAATAATAATATCTAACTAACAATTATTATGGATTCCCGCCTATTAATGCCTAATTCCATTAAACTTGCAAGACCTAACAACCTAATTTAATGAAAAGTATTTATGGATCCCACCAATTTAAATATCTCTTCAAAAATCTTTTTTAAGACTTATGGGCCACATCTACTTGAGCCTATTTTTAACCCCCGACGCAAAAACGACGGGGTATTATAAGTTTGTTAGTTTAGTACATTGGTTTGGTACATATCAATCTAAATTTAGTTTGGGCCTTATGAATCTATTCAAGAATTAAAATCATTAAGTGGCAGTATAGCAGTTAAATCACTTGTATTTCAGTATTTCACTCAGACTTATACTTAAGCGTTGTTAGACTTGCTAGTAAAATAGAAGACCAGTAGTCCCAACGTTATCCCAACGCAACTTTTTATAGAATGTATAATATTTTTATTTACTACAATTTTCTCTTTTTGAATGTACTTAAAACCATAATAAAACCTATAAATATGCTTTTATTTTTACCCTTGGGTATTACTGACTGATCATGTGCCTCATGTGAACTATGTTTTTACCCTCTGTAGAGTAACCTTTAATGTTATTCTAAGGTCTAAGGTTCTCACATGTAAAAT
This sequence comes from Hemithea aestivaria, assembly GCA_947507615.1. NCBI lineage: Eukaryota > Metazoa > Arthropoda > Insecta > Lepidoptera > Geometridae > Hemithea > Hemithea aestivaria. The sequence goes on from OX382331.1 coordinate 16,982,972, forward strand.
TTCAGCTCAATTGGTTCACCTGTTTAACCCTTTAACCGCCACCGTCGGATATATCCGACAAGCCTGTTCTGTTACGTAACCGCCAGAGTCGTATATTTCCGACTGCACTTAAATCTACATTTTTAAGTCATAACACTGTATTTTATAAAACTATACTCGTAATTAGCTAAATATTTATAATTCAAAAAACTTGCCTGGCGCTAGGGGCACGACAAGTGATTTTAAGTCTGGCGGTTAAAAGGTTAAGTATGAGCAGGTAATATACACACCATATTTTCACATATTATTTACCAGGAATAAATATCACACTAATATTATATAGGTGAAAGTTTGTGAGTGTGGAACTGTGTATGGAAATGTTTGATACTTTTTCACACCTAAATGGGTGGACCAATAGAGCTGAATTTGGTAAAGAGATAGCTTAGACCCTGGAATAACACATATGCTACACAGACTACAGTACAGTGGGTAAAACCGCTGGGTGCAGCTAGTAAATAAATTATTTTAATTACCTTGCAAGGGTGTTTCTTGTCCTGGAGGTGCGCCATCCTTATGCTTATGCTTCTTGTGTTTGCTCTTATGCCTTTTGGGTGGTGTAGCACTCACATATCTATACTGCTCCGGCAACGGGCCTGGATGCAGTCTGAATCCGGCCAGCTGAGCACTGGTCAGCGGCAACAACTCCTTCCCTCCTATAGGCCTCTTAGCTATCACCGACCCTAATGTACTGTTGTCCTCCTGCCCCGGCCCATCCACAATACCAGGCAGGTTCGGAAGGAATGATGATAATGATTCCTTCAACTTCTTCCCATTAAATTTACTATATGAATGTTCTAGCCCATAATGAGCCATCAAATTCGTAGCGCCTGTTAGCTCACATTCTCCTGCAAAACAATCATAATAATCTCTTTTATTCGTGTACGTGCAATGTAGCAGACTGTGCCTATATTAAAATGAAGAATACGTACCAGGAGGTTCTTTCATCAAATAGAACGGGCCACTATGCAGTATAGACGGGTTTTTCCCAAGGGAGATAGTAGTTTTCAGAGTTCCTGAGGAGTCTTGACGAGAAACGACTGGTGACCTCGCTCCTCGAGGTGAGGACTTGGGGGAATATGGTTCTACTTTTCTAAACTGATCAGACATCATCTTGAATAAGCATTGTCTGCGTGTCAACAAACATATAAACAGAAATCTAAAGAAAGAAAACGATAAAAACTAAAAATTACAATCCGTCCTTCGAGTAAATTTTGACAAATCTGCATTTTATTTTTTTTAAAGCGACTTTTATAGAGTTGCTGCTTTTTGTAGAGTTAGATTGTCTATGATGTCAAAATCGATTTTGTATTTTAGTCGATTTTTAACATTTTACATATATGATTGAAAAAAAAAAATTATTATTAAGTTATATTCACTTCTAAATAAATTTTTATTAAAATACTAACATTACCTAAATAATGTGGTATTTTATTCCATGAGATCGTTTATTTATTCACTGAAAAAAAATTAAATTTCATTATAAAAACAGTAAAATTTAGTCGATTCTTCATTAAACTCGATTTTAATTTTGTCTATAGTTAAAAACACGTGGTCATCACAGAAATCCTTCTGAAAAAATAAAAATTAAGAAAAAAAATAGTTAGTCTATGGTCCATGAATTAGCTTCTCGTTGTGCAGCGAATTTTGTTAATGTGTTTGGAAATAAACAGAATATTCTGATAGATTCAATTCAAATTCAGTTTAATTGTGAAGAAGAAAACGATAAAAATGATTGTGCAATGTGATTTAAGTAGTACAAGCACAAAGCGACGCTTTTGATTATCACCATTCCTCGGGCTGTGAAGTGACGCCATTTTACGGGAATGATCAGCCTGCGGCTGCTACATGGGCCTGATGTAAGGATTGCTATTCACAAACGGATGCATGGAAACGAATCTATATTCTTGTACTCGTACTGGACGTACGATTTCAGAGGTAAAGTTGATGTTTTTATTATGATGATAAGGCTTTGAGAATTTTGAACTATGTTTCGATTTCCTCTATAGTGAGCGTCTTTTGTTTCCTAGCAATCAAAAACACGTGTTTTTCATTTTCCAGAAAACTATGGAAGATGGTAATATATCAAATACAAGAGATGATAAAATCGCGGCAACTTCATTGGCGAATCTATACGGTGAAAGACCCGCCAAATTGACCGCCAATGGACACGAGTTTGGTGGCGAGAGTTCGAGCCCCGGCCGCGATGCATTCGACGCGCGTCGCCCCGTTGCCAACGACGATAATCACAGAAAACGCATCAACCCACTCCGAATACACCTTGGAAAGAGGCCATTTGTTGATAATTCCCTGCAATATTATAATTCTAGCAAGAAAAAGAAGCCTTTTGTGAATAAAAATAGTGAGTCAAGTGTACCTACCGTAGCTCCTAGAGCACCTAAATTAATTCCGAAGCGCAGCCAATTTCAAAATGTTACATCACATGTTGAAAACAATATTATTGATAATGAGAAAGACAAACCAGTGCCACGTCTTGTACCTAAAAGTCAATTGCTACAATATAAAAAAGGCAAGGTTGAAAAGACACCCCAGTTGAAAGATTATGCTCAGAGTTTGGGATTGCAGCCAATGGTGAAATTTAAGTGCCGGAAGTGCTGTTCAATGTCATTTAAGACCCTTGCCATGTTGAAAGAGCATCAATTAGTGTGTCGAGCTCAAGCAAAGGAGCCAGCGCTCAGTCCAGAAGCGGCACCAAATGTGACAGGATGTGATAGCAACACCGGTGGACCTTCCAGAGTTACTCGAAAAGTGTATCTGTGCTCTGCATGTGGAACATATTATGAAAACTGGAATCTCTTCTTGCACATGAGAGAAATACACAACAGGCACATATGCCTTTTCTGCTTAGGAATGTTTTCAAAGGCGGAGAAACTGTCCACACATTTAACTAACAAACACAATGTGAAGGAGTTCAACTACGAGAGCAAGGAAGAGTTCTTCAATGTGTACAATGGAACTTTATACCTGATGTGTTGTGCGTGTGATGAAATCTGTAGTGAACAAGATGACTTTTTTAACCATGATTGTAATAATGTTAAGCCCAAACCTGTGCCTCTTCTTGTCAGTAAAAATTCAGTCAAACCCAATATTGTCAAAAACAATTCAAACTCTAATGAACCATCTGTAAATGGACCGTCTACTGTAATGAAAGATTTAACCAAACATAGTGAAAAGAAAGAAAGTAAAAAGGAAAAATTAGAATCTTGTCAAGAATTAAAGCACACAGTAGACTCTACACCAGTCGACTTAGGCAGTAGTGATATAAGTGGGAACTCTGAAAATTTAGCTACAAGTAAAGATGTTAATAATGCAGATGATTCTGGAATGGAACTTGAAAGCTTAGATAACAGGACATCCTCGAGCCCTGTGCAATGGAATGTATATTCTGCAGATAAAACAAACAAGAATGTCCCTAATGGAGATGAGAATATTGATCATTCAGAAGAAAGTGATTCTCATGCTTCAGACGACAATAATTCTATAGTAAACGAACCTCCACAACCAAAGCCTGAAGTAACCAGTGTACCTAAAGAGAAAGAATGTGGAATAAAATTAAAACTTAGCTTGAATAATGCAAATTCACCAGTTATAATTAATTCTACTGTAGATCCTACAGTTGGAAAACACAGTCATCACAAACCAACTAGATCTAGAAGACCTCCTAAGAGATATGAAAAAGAAACACCACCTGAACCCCCAGTTCCACCTAGGACTCCATCAATCAAAATGACAATATGTGATAGGGCAGATAGTCCATTTGTGAAGACTACTATTTACAATGATAATAAAATAGAAACAACAGTCAAAACCATATTGAACAACAATTCAGAATCCATAACTAAAACACCCGAGTATAAGCAAGATAATATTAAAACCACAATTTATGACAACAAGCCGGAAGATGACGAAAATACATTAAATAGGGTACCAAAGCTAACTGTAAGGGTTCCAAAAGAACTTTTAGATAAGGATTCCTCAAGTGACTATTCATCTGACAGTGATATAAGTGACAAGCTCACTATGGATGAAAATAATGTGACTATAGCAGAACCATCTGAACCCCAGGAGGATTTAAATAAAGATGAAACTGTAACTGAAATGCAAGGTCCTCCTATAGACGAGTTTAGAAATGACGAAGAAGAAACTCCCGAATTGCAAAATTTTGCACCATTAGATGAACAAGTTGACATTGAATCTGACCTTAAGACTGAGCCCCCTGAAACTGAAGTAGAGTCAAATGTACCACAACCAGTTGTAGAAGAACCCTCACTCCCAGTCACTGAGTTGTCCTTGGATAGGCCATTAGACAAATATCCATTGAAGGAACTTCTAAAAGTGTTTTTGGCTTGTACAATTCACAGCTGCATATATTGTAACCATGTTCGTAAAATAGCTGTAAACTGTGAACAGCTATCCTTGCACATGATGAATCAACACCGCTTCTGTGCGACAGTAGATAGCATCACAGCTGAAGAATTATTGCCGGAAACTATCACAGCTAAATTAAGAGCTGGTGCTGAAGAACTCCAAGCAGTTTTTATGAATTTGGACACTTATGACAGCAGCTTAGAACAAATAGAGGAATATAAACAATATGAGCACAATTTTGAGTGTTTCCAATGCTACTTCAAAACTGTCATTCACAAAGATCTCTATTTACATAATCGTAAGATGCATCAAAAAACTATTTTATTGTGTGTAATGTGTAAATCCAATTTTTATAGCTATAGTGAACTATTATGCCATTTGTGCCCTGGAACATATGACTCTGAATATGTAATGAGGTTTAGATGCTATTTGTGCAATGTGGACTCTATACCTTCTCAGTTCAGGTTGATGGTACATCTACGAAAAATACATCATACTTGTGATGTCTGCTTGGAATTCTGTCACAACCAATCACGATTGTCCAACCATGTATGGAAACACAAACTGCATCATATGTGCTACCGTTGTGGTATTGCATACAGAAATAAACTAGACATCACAAATCATTTATTCTGGAAACATGGCACTGAAAGTGTTTTGTGTAAAAGATGCATGCAGAAAAAATGGTCTCATGTGTATCATTTCTGTTCTCCTCCTGCAGTGTTTGTATGTGACGAATGTAACTTACAGTTTTCAAAACCTGTTTACTTGAAAGTCCATAAGAGATTTCATACTGGAGAATTCCCACATGAATGCAAAGAAGAAGGATGCACAGAAAAATTTGTATCTAAAAAGCTGCTCAATAAACATATTGAGGAACATTTGAAAAAGGAAGTGACCATAGATTTAGATGAAGTTAAACCTGAAAATGATATAAAACCAGAGGCACCTACAGAAACCATACCTGTGATAGATTTAGTTGATGACAAACCAATAGAGGAAGCTGGTTCTTCCATTATTAAACAAGAAGGAGATACTGAGCAGCTTTCAAAGAAAAACAAAAAGAAGAAAAATAAAGACAAAGATGCTCTTCTACTAGATGTAAACCTTCCTGCATTAAACTTATCCGAAAGCGATAGTAGTGACGAATCTGACAGTGGTCTGCCGCCTCCTCAAATAAAACCGCCGCCAAAGGAAGAAGAGGTTAAACAGGAACAGATCCCAGAGGAACAGAAACTTGAATCTGAAAAACTTGAAAAAATTGCTACTGACAGTATCAAAACAGATGTTGAAACTCTTCCTGTTAAAAAAGAGGAGAATCTGAAATCTGAAAACTTAGAAGATGAAAAATCAAATGAACAGCAAGTTCTCGATATTTGGGATAATTTCAAGAAATATCAGGCTAAAGTCGAAAAGCAAAAAACTCCGCCTCTGGTTCCCATAAAAAGGCATGTATGTGAATCGGACCACGATTATTGTTTGATACCAACGGAGATTAATGGAGATGAAGATATGTTTAACACTGATAAAAAGAAAAATAAAAAATCTCCTAAGAAGCATCGCGGTGGCGAACTATCATCTTCAAGCAGCAGTAGTAGCGATAGTGATTCCAGCTGTTCTTGTGGGTCTAACTGTAGTTGTTCATCTAGCAGTGGGTCTTCTTCTTCTAGCTCCTCTGATTCTGATTCTTCTGATGAATCGGGTAAGGAAAAGAAAAAGACTAAGCGGTCCAAGAAAACTTTACCAGATAGAAGAATAAGCACTGGATCCAATGTTGATGTGATGGGAATGTCGGAGACACCCATACTAGTTCCAGAAAAAGTTGAACCACCGATTGCTGAAACTGACCTTGAAACAGAAGAAAGTGATACTGATGAAGAGTTTTATGATGAAAACCCTCAACAATTAGTTAATAAATTACATGAAGAAAAACGCAACCAGTTGTCGGCATCAACCACTCCAATAGATAGTGGTTTATTATTATCTGAGGATACCCCTAAAGAAAAAGAAGAAGAAATAAAAACTGAATTGAAACCAGAACCTGAACCCAAACCTGAACCTGAATCGATAGCTGAACCAGAGCCGGTAGAGAAACCAGCGAGCGCTAAGAAAAAGAGCAAGAAAAAGAAGAAATCCAAGAGTTCTAAGAAACGTGCACCCATTAAAATTAACATTCCTAAAGATGTGATCACTAAATCTGAAGTAGTTCCACCACCACCCCCCCTTATTCCGAATAAAATCACAATATCGTTACAATCTAACACTGTACAAATACCCGAGGCCCCGAAAAATCCACCAGTCGCGACGAGTACTAGTAGTAGTGCAACTCCACAAACTTCGGATAAAAAAAGAGCTTCAAAAAGACGAAGAGTACCGAATAAATTTTACGGGTACTCTAGTGACGAAGAGTCAGCGCCGCCGACCACTCCGACAATTGCAGCACTGAAGCCGCAGCAGCCACCGAAACTAGAGTGGAGAAAGGAGGATTTACCATCGCCCGTGACACACAAAGCAAAGAAAGAAGTGCCTTCAACTGCTATTTACAATAAACTGTCATCTTCTATGAATACCATAAGATTGGTAGCGCCTATTCCGGACCCTGAACCGCCGCGCATATTGATGAATACGGAGTCTATGGATTCAAATGATTCTGATTCGAGTGATGAAGGCAATTTGGAGATATATCAACCAACGAGTCAACCGGCACCCATTCCTCCGCCCACGTATCTAAATTCTGGTACGTCTAGTCTGCCATACCCGTTCCAGAGCCGTGCAGTTCGCCAAGCGCGGGAGGGCGAGAGTGTATACTGCTACTGCCGATGTCCTTACGACGAGGTGTCGGAAATGATCGCGTGCGACGCTGAGGGTTGTCCCATAGAATGGTTCCATTTCGAATGCGTCGGCATTATGGTACCGCCTAAAGGCAAATGGTACTGTCCCGAATGTAGGAAAAATCAAATTTTTTCAGGCTACAGATAATCTTATTAATATTTACTTGTATATAACTTTCCTGTATTGTTACTCTGTATATAACTTATTGATTGTAGATAATTAGGCTTTACCTGTATATCTTTGTAGGTAGTTCGTGTAAGTTCTTAGGTTACTAGGTCTGAAAAATGTATCATTGTTATAAAAAGTACATGTTATGCTTGATACCAGCTGTATGGCCAATTCTATAACCTGGCAAATTGTTACTGGTGTTAACCCACTGCAGCAAACCGGAAATATAAATCCGATTTTTGATACCAAATAAGCTGTTTTCTTTTTACCTCGTATCTTATTTTTACTATCTATATTTTTGGGACTAGGATAGGTACTTATAGTTTTCATTCTTTTATATCGATGAAGGGAAATCGGTCTCGACTGAAGCTAAGCTGAAGCGGCTAAGCTAGCGGCTTTAAGCTGCGTCTCCAGCGAGTTTTTTTGGTTCAACATTCAACAAAAACATCACAACATTTTTCACCAAACATAGTCAAATTATTGTTGAGAAAACACTCTTTGTTTGCTTAACAATAATTTTGCTTTCCATACCCGATGGAAAGTACGTACAACAAAACATTATAAATCAATATTCATCAAAATCGCCGAGATGTTTTTTAATGTAGTCATGTTTATGTTGAATGTTTGAATCAAAACACGCGCTGGAGACGCGGCTTTACGCCTACATTTTAGTAAATACTCAACCTGATAGATGTGGTTGTGATTCCCTTGACAAACAAGAAGCTTTTACAGTGAGTGATGTCCGTTCCATGGGCCATGGGTCAACATTAAAATAATTTGACCCATGGCCCATGGATAGTTATTATTATAACCAACAAGAATAAAAAAATCTTGATTATAGGTGTATCACCTATCTGAAACGTTGAGTAATAAATAGGCCAAGCGCTAGTCGAGCTACGCGCAATGTAGGCTTCCGTAGTATACTGGCAAGTTGAATTTTAACAGCTTTAACCTGTATTCTGCAGCTGCATCAACAATATCTTTAAAACTAATAAAGATATCTTAACCACTGCGGCTATAGTTTTCCTGGAAAGTTCATAGTTTTTAAACCATATCAGATTTTAAATAGTTAAGATTTAAGGGGGGGGCTCAAAAAAAAACTTTATAACTTGAATATCTTTCAAACGGAAGACTAAATCGAAAAAGTTTCTTAGCAACGCATCCCTCATTTTAAAATGAAATTTCAATTCAATGTGAATTCAATTTCAACGATACCCCACATGATAGGATCAGCCAGAAGCTCATCTGTGTAAAATTAGTTTTCTAGGACTTTATAGTTTCTTCGTAAAGTCGCGGACGGCGGACGGACGGACTCGGACTGGGACAAAGCAAAACTATAGGGCTTCCTTGTTCACTACGGAGTACGGAGGCCTAAAAAGGTTAGTAAGTTGCACTATAACTGGATATTTCCTCGTTGGTTGCACATTTTAAACAGCAAATTTTATATAAATCTATGGTCTATCAAAACGAAGTGGCTATGGCTATAAATTTGTCAAAATACGACAGAATACAATTACACAACTCAATAAGTAATAATTCAATAATTTATTATTCCTACGATGCGATGGAAGCGGTCAACACATAGAAATTTATGGGGAATGTGTAAAATTTGAAACTGTATTCTTGACTCTTGACCAAATACGATTAAAATAAACTTAGCAATACATTATCATGGCTTTTCCGGAGTTGTGCTCAAATAGAAACGAATGTAGTAAATTTGGGGGTGAGTTAATAATTATATCTTACTAATATTATAAACGCGAAAGTTTGTAATAAGTGTTTAGATGTATGTTTGTTACTCTTTCACGCGTGAACTTCAAATAAACGAGTACCTACCTAATTACGTAGATAAGTAGTGACGGCGCTTTAACAACTCACTTAATTTAAATTAACGAACAACTCACTTAATTTAAATTAACGATGTACCTACTTACGCACGTGGCTGATGACTGATGATCACCGCTTACCGATACCTATTATAATTTAAAACGCCTGAAATAATAATTACGCAAACGAAGGTACTTGTTAACCGATTTATTTCAGGATATTCTAGCGGAATAAAGTCTGGATCCCTCGTCAATGCAGATACAACGTCACGAGCTGCGTGGGAGGGTAAGATATTGAATAATAGGTAGCTACTCTACTACTACTTATTTTCTTAAGTAAAGCATAGACCTTGATTTTTACATGGATCCTAAAGTCCTATTTAATCCTAGGCACGCGACACGGTCAACGGCATGGGCGTAGCCACGGGGGGCAGAGTGGGGCTCATGCCCCACTCTGGCTCTGACTTTTAAGGTAGGTACTTTGAATTTTCTTGGCGCTCTTAATAAGCCAATCACACATACTGACTATGAAAGTCAGAATTACAATTTTTGTCGGAGCTTGCAGCAAGCTGCTCGTGCAATAATTATAAAGAATAAGGATATTTAATTTTCTCACCGCTCAGAACAACCTAATAATGTTGCCACACCCTGAGCCCATGGCTGGCTACGCTCATGGTCAACGGATACATTTTTACTGTATCCCAGGCTACATCCTGGGACTCCTAGGCCCAGGTATCTAATGTTTTAACCGGTTATAGTTGTTAATTATTTTTATTAGAAAAATTGCGCCTCTATGTTTTCTCATACACTTTTATTTATAACTTTAGTAAACTTTAACAAGAGTATACCTTCACTTACACATACACTTTATTGCGATTAAAGTTTACTTATTTTTAAAAAACATTTACATTTTATTTAAGATTACCCACACCAAAACAAAATCAAGGAACGCATATTTAAGGCATATATAAGAGTATAACAAACGTTTTACCACGGCAATTCAGTGCCATCATACTGCAGAAATTTGCCCGAGTCTGGCTCGCTGAGTCGCGACAGAGTCTGGAAGATGCCCTCGACGCTGGTGGTGACGTCCAGCGGTGCGTTGTTCCCGCCCATGTCGGTCTTCACCCAGCCCGGGTGCATGGAAGCTACTAGAATCTGATCCTTCTTCAGATCGACGCTCATTGATTTGGTCGCGGCGTTCAGCGCAGCCTGAAACGTTAATCGATTAGATGTTACATTTAATCTTACTAATCCTATTAATATTATGATCGCGAAAGTTTATAACAATGTCTGGATGTATTGGAGGAAAAAGAACGATGGACGCATTGAAGGCAGGCGCAAACTATAATGCAACTATAAGGAAAACCCGCCTAGCCTACATACATTTTATACTACTAAATAAGATAATGCGGTACTTTACCTTGGAGCATCTGTAAGGATAGAAGCCTCCTTGGTCGTTTTGTGCGATAGATCCGAGCACCGAGCTCATGTTGATGATCGCGGCGCGCTGTACTCCCATCGGCTGCTCCGAGTTGGCGTCCGCGGCCTGTTTCAGCACTGGGAGGAGAGACTGGAAACAATGAAATATGAAATAATTTATTAAAAACACGTTCACAACAATTAAACTAGTTCAATGGTTCAGAAAATAGGTGTTAATGTATTTAGCTCGAAGGACCATAATATCAAAGTTAAAGTCGACGTCACACCGAGTCACACGCGCTTTGATATGGACGCAAGCGAGCTTCGTCCAGTCCCGAGTCCCGAGTACCGCGGGAGGGCGCGATCCGGGACGTAATTAATACAGTAATGTTCGGTAGAGCGGGTGCGATCCGGCACTATGTGACGCCGACGTAAATGTTTCTGTATGCAACTGTAATATACATAGCTTGTAAAGATTACGAGCTTGGAATCTGAATTGGACGCGAGCCAACAAACAATATCAATAACTTATCTAGGTCAAAATTATAAGCGTGAAAGTTTGTAAGAATTGATGTCTGGATGTCAGGATGTTTGTTACTCTTTCACGCCGCACGCCTAAACGGGTGGACCGATTGAGCTGAAATTTTGTATAGAGACAGCTTAGACCCTGGAAAAACACATAGGCTACATAAGTACTGCGGGTAAAACCGCTGGACGCAGCTAGTTTTGTAAGTATAAGTGTATGAACCTTGGTCAACATGATGGGTGCCACGGTGTTAACGGCGAGGTTCTCTATGAGCTGCTCCGCCTTGACCAGCCCGAGCTTGGTAAACTTGGTCGTGACGCCGGCGTTGTTGATCAGCAAGTTCAGACCCTGGCCGCTCAGCAGTTCGCCTACCTTCGACGACACTTTGTTGAAACTTTCTGTATTCGTCACGTCTGGGAAACATATATTTTCATATTTTACAGTGGGTATTTCAAAATTCAAAACACAAAACTGGCCAAGTGCGAGTCGAACTCGGACTCGCCACGAAAGGTTTCGTTCCATACAACAAAGACAAAGACGGCAAAAAGCACTTTGTTGAAAATTTCAACTTATATATAGATAGATTCATGAGATAGAGCCCGGTGATAGACAGACGGTCGGACACCGAAGTCTTAGTAATAGGATCCCTTAGGTGTTGGTACATAATTATAATCTCTCCTTATTTTGTTAAATGGGCAAGTTAGTAGATACTTTTTGTACTTACCAAGAGGTAAAATAATTAAATTTTTGTTAGTGTTCGCGAGTGATTTGAGTTCCTGAAAACAAGAAAAAAATATTATGCTATAGGGACATCAGTACATACTATTTATGTAGTGGTACTGCGAGCGCCGAGATTTTAACATTTCGTGGGGGCTAAATTCCCTCCTGGCTACGCCCATGGTAGAGTGGTTTCACGCAAGGACTCCCTTTAAAAGTTAAATATCTATAACATTTTGAGTCCTCATATTTAATTTCTTATTAAATAGATATTTTATCAAACAAATAAAATATATTTTCGATATGAAGTGTGTAGGACACATACAGTACAAGTGAATTAAATTAAAAATTTAAAAAAACCCCCAACGCAATACGTAATTCACCATTTTTTGATGGCGGCCATCTTGGATTTTAAATTTTATATAGTGGGCTGTATTGTACTCGTTAAGCCCTTTCATTTGATACCCATATTGAGGGGGTCGTGGAAGAAAAAAGTAATCCGCCATTTTGTAGCGGCGGCCATCTTGGACCGATTTTCACCAAACATGGCTAAGAACACTCTCGACTAACTCTACTTTCAAACAAAAAAAACTAAATCAAAATTTGTTCATCCGTTTGGGCGCTACGATGCCACAGACAGACACATACACACACACACACACACACACACACACACACACACACACACACACAGACAGACAGACACGTCAAACTTATAACACCCCGTCGTTTTTGCGTCGGGGGTTAATAAATCGATTTAATTAAATTTAGTTCCGTTAAATTCCGCAAGATCTCTTTCGTGAAAAGCACTCTATAGGAATACTAAATCAAAATTGGGGGTAGGTAGGAATATATTTTTTTCTCCTAGACCGCTAGACCTATTATTATATTTTATGGGCTGATGATTAGCAGTTATTATTTTTATTGTTGAGTGCATGAATGAGTATACACCTACGTTATAATGTTCTTTTGAATAGGAAAATATAATATAATAATATTGATATAGGGACCTACATGGGTCATTTTCAAAAAAATTGTACATTCATTTTTGTGGTTGTCCCATTACTTGACCTGTAATTATAATTAATATTTGTAAAGTCTAAGTAGAATTAGTACAAAAAATATAATTATCGGTATTTTTTAAAGTATTTTATGTATTATTTTCATAAATAACACAGGTACCAAAAAAGATATTAAAATATTTTAGTAGCAAAGCATTAAAAATTACAATGTCCCACACTACAAGTTACGCAATAAAACTTTAAAATCTCAGATTTTATCAAATATATGTTTATTATGTTTATTTTTTCGGAAAATACAGATATTATTGCTTTAGTTTAAAATAACGCTATATTTTTAAGTTCATTATTATTATATTTAATAAATAAATTTAATCGAGGACGTAATTCATGAAATGTGGAAAATTCCATTCCGAAACCACCTTTTTAGATATATATTATGTTTATCAGTTTACCAAATTTAATGCTTATATATCAAGAACAACATTAAATCTATCACTCAAACAGCGGCAATATTCGATTAGTTCATTTGGATGGCGATTGCAACAGCAAAACAGTGAAAGTGACCAATGGTCCATTTTTGATTTTCCGAAACCGAAACCAAAAAGAAAGCTAAGGAAAATAGTAAATTTTCTACAAAATGTATTGATGAATTCTATAAATATCATGGAATCGTGTATAATATTCAATTTTTAATATATACTACATTAATATATTTTTAACGAATTAATGTTGTTGAGATCTCGGTATCCGTTACTTCTTTTCCGAAACCAAAACACAGGTAACGTAGAAGTGGAAGTAAAAAAATTCGGAATGGAATCATAAAGCTTAATGCATACTGTATATTTTGGCAAAAGTGAGTGACATAAAGATGGCACCACTCGAATGTTCTTTAATAACAAATGAGTTTTTTGACAAAATTACATTTTGATAATTTTATACTTACTTTCAGTTTCCCAATGAACGCGTAGAGGTATTAAATTGAAATTCATATCAAATACTCGAGTCTATAATATCCTTAAACTGGAATAAAATCAAATTTCTATGTCCACAAAATAAATTTTTAGCCACACATTTTCATACTCGCAACTACTTGCAAGGGAATCAAAACACATACAGGGTACACTCCGTTGAGCTTAGAATTTTGAAATTTGGTATACCTACGGGCTGATACGGAACCCTCGGTGCTCGAATCCGACTCGTACTTGAATGGTTTTTATTATTTAATTCGAGACTGCCATTCCGACCAACTGAACCAATCAACTAGTTGGTCAGAATGGACTCGATTAATCAATTTGTTCCAATCGGACCAACCAGTTGATCGGATATTTTATTTATAACAAAAAATTTCCGTTCGGACCAACTAAAATTGTTAATCAAAACGGATCAACTGTATTCTTTCTCAACTAAACAACTATTTAGTTGGTCCATAAGATATATTTTTAAACACATAATATATCAAACTTGAAATACCAATATCGCGGAAAGTACTCGTCCTAGGCTAAGCATTTCAGATGACAGCTGTCGAACTTGATATGTCAATATCTCGGAAATTATTCGTCCTAGAGTGACACTGTCATGGAAGAAATTAAAGATCTTGAGGAAATCTACATTTCAGATGACAGCTGTCAAACTTAAAATGTCAATATCTCTGAATGTTCTCGTCCTAGGGTGACGCTATCATGGAAGAAACTTGAGGAGATCTTCATTTCAAATGACAGCTGTCATCGGGACCGAGATCAGCCTAAGACCAGCGCTTTCCGAAATTGACAGCTGTCATCTGGAAAGAAGATCTCCTCAAGACCTTTCATTTCTTCCATGACAGCGTCACTCTAGGACGAGAACATTCCGAGATATTGACATTTTAAGTTTGACAGCTGTCATCTGATTTGAAGATTTCCTTAAGACCTTTCATTTCTTCCATGACAGCGTCACTCCAGGACAATAATTACTTTTCGAGATATTGACATTTTAAGTCTGACAGCTGTCATCTGAAAAGAAGATCTCCTCAAGACCTTTCATTTCTTCCATGACAGCGTCACTCTAGGATGATAACTTTTCGAGATATTGACATTTTAAGTTTGACAGCTGTCTTCTGTCATGTATGTACGCTTTGGTTTTATTTAGTCATTTTAAATGGTTTTTAACACCGTTGCCTACAAAAAATCCAATTGAAGTTAAGCATAGTTTTAAAATGTTGTATTACTGACATAAACCGAAACGGCCATCAAAATAAAAACCCTTCTATTAGGTCGGCAATATATCAAAATATTCTATGTTTTGCATGTAAGAAAAATATAGCTTTCAGATCTGTTTATCTAGCAAAATGGTTTTTGTTACATTAAATTGGATTTTGTTACATACGTGCAATGAAGGCAATAATAATTATGATTTGAATTTTTTTTTTATTTTGAAAATGTTTTGGTGAAGATATTATTGATTGTAATAATTAAATTCATTGCTTGATGATTTTTACTGTCAGTATATCTTAGGCTTAAGAAATCTTTTCCATTACCAATGCACTCCGTTCCGTAACTGTCCCATTTATAATTTTGTCTAAGTTTTAATAATTAACGAAGTGCTATGTGATTTTTATGGTGCGTTTATTTTTATGGTTTAATATTTTTGGTCTCTCAATAATAATTGAGTTATATAGCTCTTAAGTGCTGCAATAATAAAAAAAAAGTAAATTTATTCCTCATTTTTATCCAAAGAGTAACGTAATGGAAACTTAATATACGATTCCTTGAGTTTGTTAAGTTGATTTTATTTTTCTATTTATTATTTATGAACTTTAAGGTACATTACACAGATTGAACAACTTTTTATTGCAAAACTTGCTTTATTTATATTATTTATCAACATTAGTAAAAAGTTTCGGAGTGGAATATATTGTGATACCTGAGTGTAGTAAAATCTTAATATTTCAGTAAATGAATTAAATTTATTCATTTTAATACCAATTTCTAATAATTAAATGACTAATTAATATATATTGGCCACAATAAATGCTTTGCCACGATCATACATATTTTCATCAATTTTTCCGCAGTGTACAGTTTTTTTGAAAATGACCCACATATTATTATAAGTCATATTATTGTGATTAAAGTTTTTCTAGATTTATAAGTTTGAAAATCATCAACGATTAGGTCATAAAATGTTCCAGTCATCGTCGTCTAGCGAGTTTTCAATAAATGACGTCAGACGTCAATCTCAAGGTTGTCACTGTCAAAGTCATACGGGTTACGGAACCGGCCGTCTCTTTCACACTTCTTGTGGTTAGCGACTGATTTCATACAAAAACTACTTTTCCACGTCTTTCCATCAGTAATTGAACGCGAGACACCGTTGATTTCTGTTGTGTGTTAAATTAAATCGTGCCGAGTGCTAATATAATTGTTCTGTGATCGTAATCATTCATCAAAGAAGAAATGGCACCTATAGGTAAGTGACGAACTAAGCACGTACCTCAGAAGTGTTTCGGCAAGTAGCTATAATCTTCTCTGCCTTGTTGTGTTTTGTGAGGTATTTCACCATCCCGAGTCCGAGGCCCCTGTTGGCTCCTGTGATCAGTACAGTTTTCATCTTGAGTGCAAAGTTAATTTAAATAGTTGATATTTGTAAAGTACCGCAAGTTGTGGGTTAACTTCTCCGTTATCTATCGAATTTATGTGTTTTGTCTCTGTCACTTAATAATTTGTCAAAATGACAATTTTAAGTAACTTTCACAGGATAAATCGTTTGATTTATCCGATAATAAAGGTGGAAAATCAAATAGTTATTGCGAGAAGAACACTTGCTAGTAAGTAACATTGCATGCTTATTGTAAATTCGGCCTTGACTTGATACTAATAACCTAACCTCACTATTCGTGTTTAATACAAGACAACCTACTTTGCAAAGGTTTCTGAAGAATGCTATCAAATTTTCCTTACAATTCATACATATTTTTATTATACTACACAATATATTTTAACTTGTTACAAATTCTATCTTTTCAATGATGAATATTTTGTCATAGATGGTGAAATACATCCAGAACTATCTATTATTTGCTTGAGTGCATTTTCTCCCAACTTTCTATTATGTTAGCTTGATAAAAGAGTTTGCTATGATGTAGGTATTTTTGCAAAAGCTTGTCTCTGTAGAGCACTAATGTTGCATGAATTGATATGAGATTATTTGGTCGCAATCAGGGGGCTTGCTGTGTTGTAGCCGTAACAACAAGGTTGTAGCCCCTGTAGCACCTCTCGAAGAAGGTATGATGCTCATTAGATGCTTCTTATAAACATGTCATAGACAGTCTACATCCTGGTTTTTTTATTTAAGTACATAATATTTATTATTTTCCTGTATAAATGTGTATGCTTTGAATATATACCTAATAGTAACATTTTTAATTATTCTTGCATATCAAGGTAAAGTGGGACAAATTAATTATCTATGTGGGATTAATCATTATTACTGGAAAACTGTTCATAATTTTTTATTTGGTTTTTTACATGTTATTTATTTAGGTCTATACCTCCAACTTACACCTATACCTACCCACTGGCGGATCCAGGATTTTGTCCTGGGGGGGGCCAAGATGCAGACGGGCAAAAAAAAAAAAATTTTTTACTAATAAAATTGTGTGTTTAGGTCGCTCTGAACAGTTAGAAAGTTCAAATATCTGTAATAATGAGTGCACGAGCAACTTGCTGCGGGCGCCGAGATTTTTTTTAAATTTGACCATGAAATATGTGCAAAATTCGTACCTCTACAATGCTTCTGGGGGGGCCTTGGCCCCCTGGCCCCCCTCCCCTAAATTCGCCTATGTACCTACCTACAAATGGTCATATAACTATAAGACCCAGGATGTAGGCCTGTCTAAACCATATTATACCTAATGCTTATGTTTGTCAAATGCACCTCCATTTATTGTTTTTAAGAAGCATGTTGCAGCACTATTAATATTAATATGAAATGATATAAAATATTAAGTCATTACCTATACATTCTAAGAAAAAAATAATAAGTCAACCCCAGAAGGTATAGGTACCTAATAATTTTGGTATTAAAAACTACACCTGAACCCAAGATATTAATATTTTGTCAACAAGATAATATTTTTCCAAAATTTCTCAATAAAACAAGAAATTTAAAAAATCTGGATAAAATTGTAAGAAGTTAATCAAAAAAGTATTTTGTCTTGTATTATGTTGAACTTTCATAACCAAGCACTGGGTCATAAGTCGGGATCAATGTGAACCTAATAAATCTATTGTGAATTGACGAGGCACTGACTGGATAAGTACATTTATAGATGGAGTGTACGATTATGACCTGGCGGTCATCGGTGGTGGGTCAGGTGGGCTGGCCTGTGCCAAGGAGGCTGTCAACCTGGGTGCTAAGGTGGCAGTCTTTGATTACGTCACCCCCTCGCCTCAGGGCACCAAGTGGGGCCTAGGAGGCACTTGCGTCAATGTCGGATGTATACCTAAGAAGCTCATGCATCAAGCTGCACTTCTAGGCGAGAGCATTCATGTAAGTTTTCTTAAATCTTTATTTGTACTTCTTTTATCTAAGTGTATGTGAATTAGCAAGTTTAATTCCTTTACAGAAGTGTGTATTATTCACAGTGATGTAGCAATTTACAGATCTTGCTTAAAATATGTGCAAGATAATAATAATATGTATGCATATTTTGATAACTGATAATAGTAGATATTATGCTTTTTGTGTGTATATTATAGGAATATTATATTGTTTTAAGAAGTGTGTGTATGACACTGTGCATGTTTAATATGCAGTAAAAAACTGCATATTTTATACTTTATATTATATTACGCATGATTAAACGCAATTCTATAGTTTGTAATAAAATATAAAATTGCATTCTATGCTCTTTACTAACTACAAGTATAAAGAATAATTATATTTTCCAAGTGTGATAAGGCTCAGAAAAATACTTCATCACTCAGAAAATGGCATTTTATTGTTAAAGTACAATTTCTATTTTCTGAAATGTTTTAGTAAAATACTTAATATTTATTGTACTTATTGGGTATAACTTGCACATAATAATAATGGCCTAAAATGATTTAGCTGTGCTGTAGTCAATTAACGAGCTACTGTGCACCCAAACTGCTGCCCTCAGGTCATTTAAAAATATTTGTTGTTGCATTTCTGCACACTCAGTAGGAAACCTTTAATAAACAACTAGTAATTAAACTTGCTACTTTATATAGTAAAGACTGCACAATGATACATGATTTGTTCTTTTCTTAGGCATTGGTAAGTGGAACCTCCTTTGGACCTTACTCCTGATCCCCTCAAACCATGGTATTTGAATCATTCTTTACTTTACCAACTCGTAGTGAGTAGAGTAAAAGTAGCTTAGTCATTATGAGCTGTGTTGGATAGGTAAATAAGTTAGTCTTTTTCTATTACAATTTGAAACTATTTTTAATATTGCGTTAATATGATGAACAAACATAATAATATTTAAAAGTTTTCTTTTATGGTAATTTTCCAAATAGGGATGTTGACACATGTTACGAATTCATATAAACTTATGTTTTTCACATATAAGACAGTATTTAAAAACCTACAATCACATTTTAAGGATCTATTTACAAGCCAAAATTGAATAAAATCAATTTTAATTTCAATAATTTTTACTTATTGTTACGCGAATGCGAACGCCAATCAGGGCGCGTGACGTCACACCACTGGCACGCACCGCACCGCACGCAATCAGCGGGACTTACGCTTCCTATGAAATGTTCCTGATTTCGACACATTTTAATTATTCATAACTTAAAAACCACTGAACCGATTTTGATGCAACTTATACTGTGCCCTAAGTTGGTCCGAATTTAAGCAAAAAAAACTCAATAACCAAAATGGATCTTATATTTTCAGAGAGACATTTTAGTTATTGACTTTATTTTTGGTTTAAGTATGGACCAACTAAGGGTACAGTATAAGTTGCATCAAAATCGGTTCAGTGGTTTTTAAGTTATGAATAATTAAAATGTGTCGAAATCAGGAACATTGTGTAATCGTAAGTCCAGCCAGTGTTGTGACGTCACGCGCTGTCAGATGACAGTTCGGAACGTTTTAGCCACAATTCAAAAAATCATTTTTATTTACGTATTTTTAAATTGAAATTTCATATATTTTTGCATTAAAATATGATATTCGTGTATGAAATGGGTCTATCTATCATATAAAAGCAATTACAAAAATTAGTCAACATCCCTATTGAGTTATTGGACGTAGAAAGTAGTAGATTTTCTTCATACAAGTATTTGACACAGAAAATTTACATGCATTGATAGTTTGATGTGTAATTTTATACATTGTAGTTGACATTATTTTTTAGATAATGTTTATGTACATAGATTAACATTGAATGATGATTTTAATGTCAAACCTTCGTATTGTTATTAATTAAAATTATACATTAAGTCCTCAAATATAACTCAAAATATGATTTAAATAGATTGAATAGAGCACTTTTCAAAAGTAAAAAAATGTACATGGAAATTATTTTAAGGCAACTACCCCCTCGAAATGAACCTACGAGTACATCAGAAGAACAGACAATAAACTAATTATTAATGTACTCTTCATATATAATACAGACAGATATAAAATAAATAACTGTTACAGATGCAAGATTTTTAACCTAAGTGTTCTCATTAACGCTCATTGTTTGCACACTCACTTGTTCTCAATTTCTTCATGTAGATTGTACCTATTGTGAGTGGTAAGCTGGTTGTGTGCCTTATCATAACATCTATATTTCATACGGTTTACTCTCTAACTTGCCCAGTACTTTCATTGGTGACTTTGCCTTTGAGTCCTTAACACAGTACCTAATACTAGTACATTATTCGTAAGAGTATTTTTTTGCCTTATGTCACTTTCTCCTAATAATCTATGGACCTTTGTCACCAAAACCTCTAGTGAGTCATCTCTGGAGCTTGCGCTGTAAACCGTAAAATAAAAACGTGAAACATATCTAGACCAGCACGTTTGTTTGATTGGCTTGATATTTAGTCATTGAATGATGGGGTATCTTTTAGCCAGCTTTTTTTTTTCTTTTTTTTTGTGCTGTAGTGCTCTAATACATAATATTATCAACAGAAAGTTTAATTATAAATATGCTGTGAAACAATGACTCTAATACTAATTCCAATAGTCCTCCTATATTATCGGATTAAGATCTAATCTGTAACTATTAATAAAAGTAATGATTTCACACGACACTATCAAATATCAGCGTCACGTAATTCATAATACACGTAGAGTATCAACTTTATCTGTCTGATTAGAAGCCTTATCACTTATCAGTCAATACTGTTGGCCTATAATGACAGAATAAATAATAGTTACTGCAGCAGTGATGGACAACTTCGGTAGTATTTGGCCATCACGTTTAACAACACACCGTTTCTTTAACATTTTGTTTGAGTGACAGGGCATTTTTACATTTGTGAACTCTTCCTTGAATACACTCAATAGTAATATGAATGAGCGAAACTAAGAGAACTTACGTTAAATATGCATACGAGGTCATAGAAAAATGTCATCAGATAACCAAGCCTTTGCAAAATTACCTAGACCCCCATACTATATGCAGCCAAAAAACTGAATTGGCCTCGAACATCCCACATTAAGCGAACTTTAATCAATTAGAAAAAGGCTATTTAGATAATGCTAACTGCAATGGCTAACTGCACCGAAAAATAGAAAATTGTAGTGGTAAAATTAAAAAATATCAATATCGTTGAATGCTCATTTCGGTTCCTGTGCACTATTATTGTGACCTATTTGGATAAATGCCCCTTGAGTTTAATCATGTGTTGTAATCATGTGTTTTATGGACAAATAAATATATTCTTATATTCTTAGTTTGATATTAGCTGTTAACTTATATAAGACTGTCATTATTCTCACTGTCTTCTCCCTCTGTTGACAGATATTATGATTGCCTACTTCTATTCATGCATCCATAAAACTAGCCACTTAGGTCTACGCTAATCTAGCTTCTAAAGTAATAATTCGTCGAGTTTCTAGAATAAAGGATCTAGTCATCTTAGAGGTACAAATGATTTGGTTCATCCGTCACGCATGGTCACAACTCAAGGCCGCTAGTTAACTATTCATTAGACTGTTGCCCGTCGATCAATATTTGACGACCTTCCAACGTGCCCCATGCCATTATAAAAACACCCCTTAACACTGAGTTTAATGGGTATTTTTCTAGACCTCTGCAAGACCTTTATCTGCTAAAATACACACAACATAATAATATACAAAAAGGTCCTAAAATATATAATGTCGAATGATATTTAGCCTGCAAGAAGACGTGCATCTAGATTATCCAGTTTAAATTGCCTGTTTAAACCTTTCTACCATTAAAAATATTCCTGACATAGAACTCTTTCGATCTCACCCGTTTTCCATTCTGATTTTCACCTTTTTATTTGTACTATTTATTCGTGTTTTGTAGATGCATCTATAAAGTTAGATCTATATTCGTCGTTAGCATTTGAATTGTAAATTATTCGGTGTGGCTGTAGGAATTCTAGTCTCAGATATAGGAAAAAACAGAATATCTATTTTAAGGTTGAAAATCTGTTATTTCACTACGTGGGAAATCTAGAATTCAAGCTTAATTTAACATTAAATAATTTGATGATTCACGACTGACGATTACGTTTTATTCTCTCAGAGTTGGCTGTTAGCATTACCTACACTGTAGTAGCTTAAACAATTCACGATTAAATAATAATATTGTTGTATAGTTTTTGCAATTCGTACGTGCGACCCCTAATTTACGCGTAAAGGCTGGCCAAACTAAGGAGAGTCGCATCGCAACGTATCGCTCATGAACATTTTCCTGCATTATTTTAGTATACATTTTTTATATTATGCCAGCCTTAAGTTTGCATGTGTACGTGGGCATTGCACAAAGCACACGGATCCAATCATATACCTAAACCAAACGATACAAACACTAAAGTAAAGATATTATGTTACTGCCGAATGAAAAAAACTCTTTCATGATTTGCAACTGTTATAAAAACAACAGTTTTTATACTTTCTATCTTATCACTTGATCAATCCCATTTTCCCTGAATGACGTGAAAAACTGTAGTGTTTACTGAAATATGATTACAAATAGCTCTGTCATTACAATTTCACATCGTACATAATATTATACCTGTAAGCTAATATGACGCCGGGGGAATATACCAAATCGCAAGTCATTATGAATGTATGACACATAATGTTTATGTGGTATCTACCTCATATAGTTATAAGACTATTAGTATGTTATGTATTGCGCAATAATTGTTATCAAGCTCATTGAGCTCTAAGGAGATACAAATTATAAGATTGTTAATACATTAACATAATTATAATCTTGATTTCCTAAAACAAGATACTAATACTTCATATTTTCTGATCCTTTTTGAGCCACAACAATGTTTTAAATCATTTAAATCCATTGCAAAGTAATGACACATCAATAAACGCAATACTTGTAAACATGACGTTGTTTATTATAATCAGATTTTTTCCAGATATGCCAAATAAACAAATCTGTATCATTGTGTAGTCTTATATGTTTACATAAAATAAATGATCATTACCTAAGAGAAGAATTAAACTGGATTACAGGAAGCGGTAGCATATGGCTGGCAAGTGCCTTCGTTAGAGTCCATCAAGATCAGTTGGCCAGCGCTGACTGAGTCAGTCCAGAACCACATCAAATCCGTCAACTGGGTGACCAGAGTGGACCTTAGGGATAAGAAGATTGAATACATAAACGCACTGGCAGAGTTCAAGGATCAGCATACTCTAGTTGGTACCATGAAGAATGGGTCGAAGAAGGAAATCACGGCTAAGAATGTTGTGATCGCCGTGGGTGGCAGACCACACTATCCAGATATTCCTGGAGCGGTGGATTACTGTATCAGCAGTGATGACATCTTCTCTCTGAGTCATCCCCCTGGAAAGACTCTTGTTATTGGAGCTGGATGTATCCTTTTAAATAACTTCAAAATACAAGCAAGGTTTACAAATAGTCGGAACTTAATTATTATGATGTTCATTGATTACTAAAGACGCCTAAAACGATTTGGATTATTGAACCGTTTTAGAAAATTCTTTTTTTTTAAGGTTGAACTTTCCTAGTGGTCATGTATAAATTTTATCTCACTAGTTAAAATGTCAAACCAAAGCCTATCACTTGGAGCAATATTTAGTTGGTGTATAAATTGCGGTTTATTATTGCAATCTATTTTTATATAAATGTTAATTGAATCAATCTCACATTTGCGTATTAAAATGATATATTTTAACAAGTCAATTAAATTCTGTTACTGTTATCAATATAATAAAACCATATGGTTTGATAACAGTTATTATTGAATTTGAGATCATTACTTTACGTTTGACATAAGATTTTAAACGACAAACTGTAATTCCGTCTAGCGGGTTTGTCTGATGGAAAGTAGCCCGAATTATTACATGTATTATAGTCACAAACATACCGAATTTCAGTTCAGCAGTTTTAACGAGATGAAGTCACAAGTCACAAACATACCTTTAAATGAAATGTGAATGAGATAATAAACAGATGTCTTATTTATTATTTTTTAAAAAGGACAATAATTATAATGACAAAACAACCTATTATATCGTAAAATTATAAGTTTTTAAAAAAGACCGCTCCGGGCCGTTCCTGATGGAAAGGTGCCCAAAGGACTTCATAATCTTCGCCCTTTTGAAATTCCTTAACCAACTCACAGACATTGGTCTAGAATGCGCAGGTTTCCTGAACTCGCTAGGTTACTCTGCCACCGTATTGATCCGTTCGGTCCCGTTGCGCGGTTTCGACCAACAGATGGCGGGCGCTGTCGTCAACGAGATGGAGGAGCGTGGAGTCAAGTTCCATCACAAAGCTGTACCAGTTTCTGTGGAGAAACTGGAGAATGGACAACTGAAAGCGCGCTGGTTCAATAATGAAACACAGGAACAGTGAGTTACTTATATATTTTAGCTCAATTTAAACTTCAAAAGAGGATCAATTTGATAAGTATTTATAATGCATTTTAAACTCGAACTGTGATATATTATGTATTGACAAAATAGGTTATACGGTTAGGTTTCTAAACAAAATTTAATGCCTTGTCACTTGTCCTAAAACTTCTTCGAAACTGTAAAGATCGGATCGGATTGTGATCGGTTATCGCTAATTTTTCATTGTCATATTTAATAGTCGCCTTTAGGGAACAGTGAAAATTTTATCAAAATCGGTTGAGTAGTTTTTAAATAGCTTTGTTCAAATATATAAATGTTGCATCTTGTATTACAGTGGTGAAGATATATTCGACACGGTGCTAATGGCGACAGGTCGTTACGCACTCACCAAACAACTCAATCTCGAAGCGGCTGGAGTCACAGTAAGTTATACTCATTTATTAGTGTTTTACGAACCACACTCCAAATATAAGTATACTATAATAAGAACGATAGATTATATCTACATAAGTAATGAATAAAAATCTCATACCATAGAGGTTGTTATCGAACTTCTCTGATATAATTTTACCGATTTTTATGATGTTTTGTATATTTGGTACAAAAAATCCGCCAAGCAACTAACCTCGAAGCGGCAGTCACAGTAAGTTTTATAATGTTTTATTAGTGCTTTACGAGCGACACTCCAAATGACCTGGTGACCTTGCGACTTGATTGTTCCTCCCACGTTTTATGACTTAATAAGTACTATAGATTATCTAATGTGTAAAAGTCTCGTGTTTGTTATGAAACTCCTCCGATATTTGAACTATTTTTATGATTTTTTTGATATTTTGTATGTCTGGGAGTAGATCGTAAATTATTTTTTAATAGACGCCGATGTAGTTTTGTCGGTCATCTAGTTAAGACAAAAAATGTTGGCGATTTTTCAAATTGGTGTACAATTCAAATATAGGTACAAAAAGTATGTTGTATGAGTAATAAGTATGTTATGGTGACTCTTTGATATATCCCTACCATTTTCATATCATATTAACAAATTGTGTTTTAATTTTAAATTCAAAGCACGAACTAAACTAAAAAAACATCGATAATTTCTGCGATGTACAACCTACATTTTAAAAGCATTTCTTTGGGACACGAAAGTTAGAAATTTCTCACTTAAGTTAGGATTCACTGATGTAGTGTATAAACGTCACCACACTTCACAATACAGCAGTGTCCTAAGGTGTTCCCTCTAAATGAGACCGTTTGTTGTTAGTGTGTGAACGAGAACGGCAAGATAGTGGCGGAGACGGAGCAGACGAACGTGGGGCACATCTACGCAGTGGGCGACGTGCTGCAAGCGCGGCCCGAGCTCACGCCCGTCGCCATCCACGCCGGCCGCCTCCTTGCTCGCCGAGTGTTCGCTGGGTCCAGTCAACAGATGGACTACGATAACGTCGCCACCACCGTGTTCACGCCGCTCGAGTACGGCGCCGTCGGACTCAGCGAGGAGACCGCCCACACACGGTATGTTACTATCTTCATTAGCTACTATCAACTATCATCATCCTACAATTGCTCACTGCTGGGCATAAGCCTCCCTTTATTATGACATTCTCCCTTGTCCTTTACCGGTCTCATCCATCCATTTCCCGCCAATCTTGATGTTGTCACACATCTTTTACGAGTACATTCAGAATTCTAGTTTTTTTCTCAGCATTTGCAGCAAACTGCTCGCACATTTTTCATATTCAGAATCCTAAATATTTCTCAATTATCAGAGTTAAGGGATCTCATTTTTTGGGTTATTTTATATAAAACTCCGAAGTACGTTATATCCAGCCCCTGCGCAATTAGTCAAGTTTCCGCTCTAGAGTCAGAATGGAGATTTTACATGAAATCATTATTACCTCAAGGAAAAATATAATTCCTGAAATATGATAAAAGTTAAATCACAAATGGGCTTTCCATAAGCATAGTGATCAGAGTTCATTTTTACATAGGAGGATGTTCCTAAGGAAGTTACATTTCTGTGTGATGTGAATAATTAACTCCATTCATGCAAGGTACACATTGCATTACAATGTGTCAATCTTATTCTGGGTTGTTTTAGTTCTTCAATAATTCAAAATATTGTTGCTTGCGGATTAAATAGCTATAGTTAATGAGAAGATTAAACACAAAACTTTTTTGAAAACTGTAAGCGAAATAATTTATACAAGCAAAGAGTGTACGATTGATCTATCAACTCACAGCACAAACCGATAAACAATTCAATCATTTAAATTTTGGAATTGACTGACAAAAAAGTGTTCCGTTGTAGCCTAATTGAATATGAGTTTATTTTTTGAGTTTGAGTCGTAGTTGGCGGCAGTAGCTACATAAAGAGGCCGACCAGGCATCTGCCGACCTTCATGAAGGAATATTTCTGGCCGCCGGGAGTCGTGTTTTAGAAATTCCGAGGTCGATTTCCTGCTGACTCTCCGCGCAACACGTCGCCGGCGCCTAGTGTGTCTTAGTTTTAAGTTATAATATTATGTATGTTAGTCTATAAGGTATATATTTTGATATGGGTCTCTGGTGCATTGCCATTGTTGGCAGTGTACTCTTCTTCTTCCAGCCCTTATCCCACACTAGGTAGGGTCGGCACAACACGTTTTTCTCCTTCATTCCTCTCTATCATCCGTCATATCTGCATCCCCTCCCCTAGCTATTAGTACTATTGCCTGAAATAAACGGATTTATTTATAAAATATCGTCGTTGCAGGTTCGGTGCGGACAAGGTGGAGGTGTACCACGCGTACTACAAGCCGACAGAGTTCTTCATCCCGCAGCGCAACATCAAGAACTGCTACCTGAAGGCGGTGGTGCTGCGGGACGCGCCGCAGAAGATCCTCGGCCTGCACTTCGTGGGGCCCGTCGCTGGCGAGGTCATACAGGGATTCGCTGCGGCCATGAAGTTAGTCACGCTTTTTTATTGCTCACTTGCTGCTGTGATCAACGGTTTTACCTTTGGAAAAGTAGCTCATGTGTTCTTTCAACGTCTATGGTACCAAATTTCAGTCAAATTGGTTCAGCCGGTGTGAAGGGGTAACAACATCGATAATTTCGCATTAATAATAGTAGGATTTGCCCTTATGGCTTTACTCGTGAATAGCAAATTGATTTTTAATTCAAAGACGCAGAATGTAGCTTAGCGTGTACTTAGCTTAGCAACTTAGCATCCAAATAATTTAGATCTATGAATTATAAATAACTTGTATTTGATTATACCACCTGACATTCGGTATCCAGGGGGCTATGACTCGCAAGTCGACATAAATCTCGCGCGAAATTTGATTTAATGATCTCACTCGCATGTACGAGTAAAACTCGACTTTAAGACAGCGACATAAAGTATTATTTACATTCAATCACATTCACGCGAAATATTTGTCGGCTTGTCCATCGTAGTCCTGCTGATGTTGTTTAACTATTGTCTATCAAGTAGTCAGGGTAAATCTCTCCATTATACTCTGCTGTACTGAACGTCAGTATATACAGACTTTGAACCGTCTAATTATATTCTGTTGTCCCAGATGTGGCATCACGATGGAGCAGCTGATGAACACGGTGGGCATCCACCCCACGGTGGCGGAGGAGTTCACGCGCCTCAACATCACCAAGCGATCCGGGAAGGACCCCAACCCCGCCTCCTGCTGCAGCTAAACTATACGCATCCACACACCTACGGGAAACCACACAACTATATGATCACGGCTATGTGCACACTAGTAGTGTAAGAACATATATAAGTGACACATTTTGAAATATAAATTCATTGAATTAATTAAGCCAGCTCTCCATAATATTATTAAACACATTTTAAAAGTGTTTTCAGTTCGATATATATTAACACGTTCGCTGCCACTATGACTTTCATGGTGTCTTCTCGTATGCCACCTACATTACCGAAAGAAACTGAGACTCGCCAGGAGTCGCCGGCACTGGAACAAAATTAACGTGAACTCGCATGGCGAGTCGGTGACACCGAATGTGTTAAAAAATAGCATAATGAGTTTTTATGAAAAAAAATTTTTGTTTCAATATTGCTCCCCACCCCTTTTTTGATATATCAAACTGAAAAGACTTTTAAAATGTGTGCAATAATATTATGGAGGGCTGATACAGAGGAATTTTCAATTAATTAATTCCATGTATTTTATTTCAAAACTGAGGGCACTGTAGCTAGTGAAATTACTGGGCTAAAGAGTCTTAACATCTTATGACTCTTGAGTAAGAAGCGTTGGTGCAGTGCACCTAGAATTGCACATCATTGTGAAATTATAGGTAGCACTGTACTGATTATGGGCAGCGTTATCTCTTAACATCAGGAGAGCGTCTTGCTCGTCTTCTTACTTTTCAACATAAAAAAAAATAAAAAAAATTCAAAACTTGTCAAATTGTGCGAGCGAGGAGCGTCACTCTCTATTTAATAACCACAAATGTATTTACTTTTCTGGAGGGGGAGTTGGTCCCTGCGACACAGTTGTTTAAAACTAAAGCAGGTACCATCGTTTTCCAATGCTTTCAGTGATTGTATATTTGGTTGATAAAGATTTATTAAAAAAAAAAACTAGAAGACTATGAGACTTCATGTAGACTAGAGGACTTATTATTTTAAGTCTGGTTTGTTACCGCTCGCGCTGATAAGCGTTATCCCTTTCAGATTTTTTCACATTGCTTTGGCGGTACATCACTAAATCTAACTACATAGAAAATAAATTGTTGTTTGTTTTCATGAGTTTACCTTACAAACAAACCAATACTAAATATGTAGTCTTTGCGTTACTATATTTATGTAAGTGAATACTGTACTTTTACTAACTTTTAGTAGAAAAGAAAGTAATGAAAGTCGATTTTTTTTAAATCCAATTTATTTATTTACTATTTGTTCCTACATGAAAATTACATCTAAACATAACAATGTTAGTTTTATAGTTTTAGTCCTTTAGTTTGTATACCGCCGTTATCATGTACACTTCCCTTGATTGTTGAAATAGGTTAATATATATATATATATATATATATTAATAATTGTTTTTCCCGTAGCAGCATTTATGATCCAATAGTTAACCAATCTTGATATTACTTAAATATTTTTAATTACTCTTCACAATCAACTTAATAATTTAATAAACGAAAAAAAAAAACAATTTGTTTCATATTATTTAAGATTGGTCTATTTATTTAAAACAGGGGTAATGTTATGTTAAATCGTAGTTTCGATGTCAAGTTGGTGCTTCTTACATTACGGATGTGTCCAAAAAAAAAAATAGGTTTATCTGTCAAATATTATTAAAAAATACTTGACACATATATTTTCTTTGTTTTAATAAAAACAGCTGAGATATAAAGCACTAAAGTTGCACGGCGACCAAAAATATGTACCTATCTAATATGTTTGGAACGAAGTTCCTTATCGCGCGTTGTGAAAGGGGGCTAGACGGAAAAAATTCTTACGAAAAGTTGTCACGACACTTTTTGCTATAGTAAGCTATTGTAAGCTGTGCGGCGTGCGCATGTTTCTCTGTCTGTCTCTCTCTCTCTCTCTTATAGAAAGCAAGCCAGATATTTTCATTAATCGAACTTCGTTCCATCCGGGTGTCCCTTGACACCTCTCAAGTTTTTTTTATTATTAAACTGACGGATAAAATAAATTGTTAATTTTAACTTAATGAACATTTTTTCTTGCCCAGTTATTTTCAAGTCTATTAGTACAAATGTAAATTGTTGTCTCAAAATGTTTATTGTTGTTGAAGTATGTTCATATAACACAGTATTATATAGATGGTCACATTTGTTCATAGTTTGTTGTTAGGACATTCCGGCGCCAGGTATAGAGGATATCTGTTCATTACAACTTATTTCATGTGATTTGAACTCTTAATAAAGTGATATATTTTTAATTAACAATTTGTTTTTTTTATTTTGTTTTGTATGATACAGTCATCTTGGGTAACTTTGAATCTTGGTCTAACTTTGAACGAGGTTGTAATAATGGTTTAGTAATTTATTACATGGACGGATCGTTAAAGTATTTAGAAAGTATTTTAAGGATCTGTTATACCCATTTTTTTATTTAAACAACTAAATGTCTCCATTCAATAAATTCGTAAACCACATTAAACAACCTTGTTCAAAGTTAGATCAAAAGTTCAAAGTTACCCATAGTCCAGTAAAAGAAGAAATGTGGATCGAAAAGTCGAAAGCAGAAAAACTAACTTAGTAACTTTGTTTGGACTAGTTAGGAGATAAACATACTAAAAGTCCCCACCCCTCCGAGGTGAGCCCGAGGGGGGGGAGGCCGAAGAAGGTCCCATTTTTAGGTTTTTTGCTTATATGTCAAAAACTGTGCGTTGTACGATATTTTGTTGTAGTACATTATTAAACCTCATAAAATTTTCTACAACTTCAGCCTTGACACTTTTTATCTATCTCCAATCGTTGTCCAGCTATGAGCTTCCAAACATGGTCTATTTTGAAAACGCTTAAATTAGTTTTCCATACAAAGTCAGTAAAAAAATCTTACAAATAAAATTTGACCAACTTCTGGTTGTCGTATCATAATGAAACTTTGCAAATGTCTAGAAATCTGATGACAATTTAATAATCTGGTACTACTGAGCTGATGTTATGATGGAGGCAGGAGGTGTCTACTGAAACTCATCAATGGCTATTAGTAAAACCGGCGAGTTTAGGCTCATTACATTCGGATTGATGAAACGTAGGCACCTCTTGGTCCATTATCAGACCCTCGACAGCAAGTGTAATGAAAAAGTCTCATCGATTCGAATGTAATGTGCCCAAACTCGACGGGTTTACTAATAGTCATTGAAGAGTTTAATTAGACACCTCCTGGCTCCATCATCAGATCAGCTCAGTGGTGCCAGATTATTAAACTGTCATCAGATTTCTAAACATTTGCAAAGTTTCATTATGATACGACAACCAGAAGTTGGTCAAATTTTATTTTTAAGATTTTTTTACAGACTTTGTATGGAAAACTAATTTAAGCGTTTTCAAAATAGACCATGTTTGGAAGCTCATAGCTGGACAACGATTGGAGATAGATAAAAAGTGTCAAGGCTGAAGTTGTAGAAAATTTTATGAGGTTTAATAATGTAGTACTACAAAATATGGGACAACGCACAGTTTTTGACATATAAGCAAAAAACCTAAAAATGGGACCTTCTTCGGCCTCCCCCCCCTCGGGCTCACCTCGGAGGGGTGGGGACTTTTAGTGTGTTTATCTCCTAACTAGTCCAAACAAAGTTACTAAGTTAGTTTTTCTGCTTTCGACTTTTCGATCCACATACCCTTTTTGGGCACTCATTGACTGGGCTACCAAGATGACTGTAGGTACACTATGTGTGTTTTACTTTCGAGTTCCGAGTAACAAATAGACTCAAAACTGATTGTGTGGCAGGAAGGAATTCAGTATATTTGCTGATTTGTAAATTTATTACTAGTAGGTACCTAAAACTTACAATATTTTATCTACATCTACATAAAGTAGATCTAATTATAGGTTTATAGGGGTTTATCAGTGTTAAATGGCCGCGAATCAAGTGTGCAAGTGGTTTGAGCAGTCTCTGTCACAATAATTCTTGATACTCTGGACGACCCCCACACTTCGATTGTCCCCAGGTGTCAATTACCACCGAAAGGCGAAAGGGAAATTATTTATACTACTTAAAATCTATTTTAATTCAAACTCAAAATTCAATTATTGAAATATGCTACAATGGAACAATTTTGCAAGTCAATTTTACAATTTAAATATTCTACCTCTGTGTCCTTACCCGGCGAAAACTGATCACATCGATTTCCCCCAGGTGGCAATTACCACTAAATGGCGATTTGGAAGTTATTATTCCCACTTACATTGCTTTATACTGCTGATCCCAAACTTTTTCATCACTCTACGACAACTTGGAATTTATTCCCAAATGCTACCTGGGGGCCATTTATGTGGGGGGCGAATGGGATTATAACCCAATTATCACTTGGATGTGAATGGGAGTATACCCTTTTAAAGTAAGTAGTGATAGAGTTATGGTCCATCGTTATCGACGTATCTGTTCATGTCTGGCGTGTAGGGGCAGCCGAACCAGATCTGTGCGGTCGGCAGCGGGTAGTACTCGTGTGCGGAGACCATTGTGTTGTCGAACCGCCAGAAACGGGGGCCGCGGAAGAAATATGTGTCTGGAATGTAATAGTAAAGACAAATGTAAAGTGTGTAATGGACTATGTACGCACTATGTTTTTGGTAACAGTACACGCTGTAACGGATCGCTTTTTTTTGGCCGTAGATAACAAGGAAGCCTTATAGTGTCGCTTTGTTTTTGGTTTCGGCTCGCTTGTGTGTATCCCCCTCATCAATGTAAAACTGTAGCAGCAGCAGAAGAATCGTATTATTTTCCATATCACAAACGGCCTCCGCCCGTTGGCAAACGTAAACTGTTATAAAATACGACTAAATGCAAAATGTGAATCGACTTGTCAAGTTGAATGCTACTGCAGGTTGAGAAAAACCCCAAGATGTATATTGTCTGGTATAGGTACGATTCGCCAGCAACACAAGTAATAATATCAATATGGCCACCCCGACGGCTAGCAAAGGTGGCATGAGGATAATTATGAAGTGGGTACACGGTATATACATCTTCAGATAGTCGTTTCCAGGGGGTGAAACCGGCGAGACTAGTATTACAATAAAATCAAAGACATCCTACCTTCCTTCCATATAATAGCAGCATCCACCGGATAAGGCACCTGCCTCCACGCAGACATATCCTTGGGGTACCCTTCATCCATCCTCCTCACCCCCTCATCATACCGCCAGAACCTCTCGTCCTCGATGAGATACGTCTTGTTATTGTAGTTGGATATGAACACGGTGGTCAGCTCGGTCACGTATGATGGTAGGTTGTAGGAAGACAGCTTGCCTCGATGGATGAGACGGAATCCCACTTCCGATTCAGCGAACTCCCAGAAGCTTTTGCCTGGAATATGGACATTAAAAATTAGTAACTGGATTTTTAAGATTATTTAATACCTGCTTAGGCTAAAACGACACTGTGCCACATTGAAACCACGTTGTCACGGAGCATAGCTTAGCTTTTATTTTAAACTCTGGAAAAATGCGTTACGCATCGTCACCCTACGCCGGGGGGCGCAAGGCGGTATGTAGGACTCCCGCCGAACAAGGGCGCAGTGGGGAGTAGGGATACCCACTAAAACCCGGGAGTGTTCTTGTGTCCATTGATGCTGACGAACTCCTTCGCAGCCAGCTTAAAAAACCCAACCGTGCATTACGTGTTTGGTTAAGAAAAGTATTATAAATTTTGTTGTGTCTAAGAATATTTTATTTTCGACGTCTTTTAGTGTATACCACCAGTGTAAGATAACCAAAATGGATGACTATAATATTATGTGATCGGGTGCTATAAAGGCAGCCCGCGGAACACGTCGTGGAACAACTGTCGAGACCCTGGCTGATGCGGTCCCTGAGGATCCACCAAATAAATACATTCGAGTGGTACAAATGTGTCAGTTACCTTGGAAGATGACGACGTTTCCATTGAACCGCTGGTAGATAGTCCTGACGACGGAGACCCGCGCCGGCAGCCCGCGGAACACGTCGTGGAACAGCTGTGGGGACCCTGCCTGCACGTTGCGGTCCTTCAGGATCCACACCCACTGATGGAATAAACATAGAATACCATGACAAATAATAATATTATAATGGTAATATCAGTAATACAGGTGCATAGTAATATTCAGCAATCTTTAATAATGTTTTGATAGAGAGCATTCACTTGTAACAGAATATCGAGCATTCACCGTTTTTAAATTTGTCGAATAGGGTAGGGTGTTGGGGTTGCATCTAAGACCGCCAATTGTTACACTTATGTCATGATTTTGTGTTATAGTTTTAAGTTTTCTGTATGTTTGTAGTGTTTCAATAAAGAGTTTTCTATTCTATTCTATGATCGTCCACAAAATAAAATTAAACAGTTCAGGCGTCTTCGAGTAAGTAGTCGGTGATCATAAATAAAAAAGTCGAACAAAGATTCCAACGAATTATATAGTTTCTTCTCTTGAAGTCTTCAATGGCGCGAAATTTCGAGTAAGTGGCCATATTTTCGCAATTTATTTTCGTCATTTTCAAGTTACGAGGGGTCAACGTGTGACCCTTATCTTGTCCTTTATAAAGTCGGTTAGTTACCTCCTCTTCAAAGACATAGATGTTGTTGTTGATGACCTGCAGAGTGTCGTAGTTGGTGAGACAGAGGTCGGGGAGATCAAACTCTTCGCTCTCCGTCTTAGTGAACTGAGGGACGTCCGTGCTCGAGTCTAATGCTCTAGCGGTGTTCTTCACTGGAAACAATTCATATTTCTTCATCTTGTTATATGCTCTCCTGATCATCCCTCCTAATTATAGGTTAGCCTTTAACCACGACCTTGTATTATAATCGAAGATGCGCCCGTAGATGGTAAGAGATTTAACCTAGAAGGTAGAATACCTAAATACCTTCCTGGCTTCACTGCACTGATGGTAGGCTTCGGCCGCTAGTTACCACCCACTGGACAAAACCGTGTCGCCAAGCGGTCATTATACCGTGTTTCGGCATGATGCTCAGTGAAGCCAGGGAGGGATTTATCCCGCCTTCTAGGTATAGTCTGCTACCACCTACGGCCGCATCCTCCCTTAACATCACGCAAGATCGTAGTCAAAGGCTAACCCATAAAAAATATAAAACAAACGTTACTTACGGTATAATTCCTGCACGCCTAATATATCATCCATGTGAAGAGTTTCCACTGGCACCTGAAATATACCTTATTTTGTCATTATGCTGATAGCGGTAAAACGAAAAAATGATTCAAAATAGCGCGAACTGTGGCCCAGGAGTCAGGGCTCCCCTGTTTATAAGTACCTATCTACCTATTATAGCAATGCCCTATAAAATAGTATAGTCAAATACCTACCTGATAGTAAGGGTACATAACCGACTCCTTGACATTAGAGTGGCTCAACCCGAGCGCGTGTCCGATCTCATGCACGGCCACGGCGAAGAAGTCGGTCACGTCTTCGTCTTCCTCGAGGCTAGCGTCGGCGGTGGCGGGGTCGTTGTCGCCCCATATCTCGTCGTCGTCGAAGTGCATCGCACCGTGCGGGGGCGGGAACGCGTGCGCTACCACGCGACCCTGTCCGTCGAATGGCCAGCTACGGGGGTTAGGAACTAGTTAAGACTACCTGCTTCAATTTGTTTAGTTGGATATCAAGTTATATTTTTCTTGTACGTAACAGTAAATAGCCCTCTATTGTAGAATCCGTCTGGATAGTCACCGCTGTTCACCACAGTTTGAACAGTTTGCCTGAATATAGTTTGCAGGCATTACCTTACTATGTTCAGGGTTCTGTTTCGATCCAGCATAGTTACCAGCGTAATCACTGGGCATAACGAGATTCAACGACTATCAAAGCATCAGGGCGCAGTGCAGTGCCGTGCAAATTTAATTTTTCTAAAATTTCCCTAAGTCCTTTATGAAAGCTCCCTTTGTAAAGCTTTAAAAGATGTTCCTCACCCATCGCCATGCTCCCCGCTAGCGAAGAACACGGTGATATCAGCAGGTCCGGTGTCGAGCCTGGAGAAGTGAAGCCCCCCGTGCGGCGCCCACACCGCCAGCCCGGCCGCCATCAGTGCCTCCGCGCGGGCCTGGGGCAGCGTGCTCGACCCGTTTATCACTCTACGACAACCAATAGGGATGGATGAAGATGGATAAATAAGGACTAGTGTACTGGTCCTGTGCTTCAGCATGTTTAAGCAGGCAAGCTAAGTGTATACGCAATTTATATTGTGTCCTTTTTTTGTATCCTTGGTGGTACTGTACTGTTATGGGCAGCACTATCTCTTACCATCTGAAGAGCATCTTGCTCGTCTACGATAATTGAGATGGATGAATGTAACGAGTGTAATTTACAAAATAATTGAACTGACTTAAACTTCAATAAGCGAGGTTAAGAACTTGACTGACTTCGATAAAATTGGGATAGGCGTCTTCGTCAAGTACCTACCTATCTTAGACTCTTTCTCTATAGTCTATCTATACTTAGTTATTAACTCACCTATAAGTAATGCTTTTCTTATCCCATCCTTGCTGGATGATATATCGGCGATTGCGATGTGATTCGCTGTTCACGTCTTTCACACCACACCGCTTCGTCTTGAACAACTGAAACATTGTACTCAAACTCAAAATTCATTTATTAAAATAGGCTATAATGGAACACTTTTGCAAGTCAATGGCACACTTCAGAACCCAAAACTAAATGCTGGGTTCAATCGTTGTTATTAAAATACATATATAATGATGATGTATTACATAGTTGCTTACCTTCTTTGTTTCCGAGTCCACAGTCCCAGTTTGAGGGAGACCAGCGAAAGCCTGCATCTTCTTAACGGCATCCGAGATCGTCTCTTCAGTGTACGCGAACTCACCGAGATCTGGCGCTTCCAGGATGTACCCATATTTCTTCAGAAATGCTACCTATTATATAATGGAACCTACATTATGCTTCAAAACACATTACTTATTAAGCCGTCGATGATAAATTATATGCTCGTAACTAGTAGGTACTAAATTATTGAAGTTCCCTTATCTTAATTATAAAAGGGCAATTAACAAGGCTTATATTATGCGACAATAAAGTTAATTTAAGAATTTTTAATCTTATGACTTATGATTTTCGTCACTTTTCTAGTTTTTACACACATTTGATCACAAATACCAAATGACAGTCATGTTTTAAACTACATTATAAGACAGTCCTAGCCAACGTGCTAGAATATAAGAAATCCGAGATGCTCCAAATCTTCAATGAAAATTTAGCCATAAATTACGATTAATTTGCCGTAACAGTTTTTTCTAGTTTACCTCTTCATCCGTAGGGTTGTTGAGCTCCAAAAATATGGTCCTACACAACACTGCACTGAACACAAAACAAAGGAGAATCAGCGAGCAACATCTGCGCATTGTGGAAGCTAACTAAAAAATATATCGGCCATACGATATACGGCCACGGCTGACCTTTGACTCGAGATATATCTACTCTCATATGAGTAGATTATACGTGAATCATGAGTTATGCGGGTCATGCATGTCATGAGGATCTGGTGAACGACCACTGCCGGAAGGTCCTCGGAGTGCATCCCTTTGCGGGATTGTACCTACTCGCAGTTGAGATAACGCTGCAGGCTGACTCAATAAAGCATTGCACTTGTGATGCGATAATTTCCTGACACTGCATATTGAATTACTATACCTAATTATATACCTACTTAGGTACCTAGAAAACGTTATGTTTATATATACATAATATCTAACTTTATAGTGGGAACACTACGGGAGAACTTAAATTTATAAATTCAAGTTAGAACTTAAAACCAAACCTAGGTCTTCAGCACACAATGCGTAACATTTGCGTGACTGGTTTGGTCTTTGATGGATTTCTGTAGCTACCTACCAGATTATTAAGCTCCCACCGACGGTTAGGATATCAAAATAGCCCCATCACATCGTGTCAAGGAAAAATCACAAAATTACGCATAATTTACGCTATGCTACGCGTCGTGAGTCGTGTGCGAAGGCCCTTATAGATTAACTTACATACTCATTGGTTACAAACCGTTTTAGTTCTTACCTTATTGGGGACGTCATATCTGACAAAATTTGTCACGCGCCTTCGCATGGACCTGCATTTTAATCTTAAAATTTGTATTTTCTAAATAACACGAGATGTTTGCGAATCTATTGGACAGGTACCACTCGATGCCCAACGTCCAGGGCAGCATCGCCAGCGAGATCGACGTGAGGAGGCTCTACAGCCTCTCCATGTCACAGCTCAGGAAACATTCTGAGTTCACTGATTACCATCATAAACCTACGCCTTTTGTAAGTTACATTTTGGCTTCTCATAAAAAGCTAAATCCTGACTGGATTATGACGGACTTGGACTTATTTAGATGAAGTGAAAATAGACGTAAGGTATCATTACAGGCACCAGATGAAATAGGTGGATGATGCAAGATCTAAAGTCTCTATCCTATTGAAGAGTATAGTTAGGTCTACACATTGTGATAACTATGAGTACCTACCTATTAACCAATTTTTTTTCCAGAATTTAAGATGGATCCGCGGGTACAATGCCAAGCCAGGGGTTATAAATCTTAACGATCTGGGAAGCACGATAGCATTCTATGCAGCATCTTACTGCGGGGTCATTTACAATTGGACTACAAATCAGATGAGAATACTTCAAGGCCACGTTAGTCTTCAACCTATAAATTTAGTGTTAGGAATCATAATTTAGGATGTCGATAAAATCATAAAATACGTAAGCTTAAGGTAAAGTAGTAAGGGTCGTAATGTACTATTCTCAGCAAGCAAAGATCCGCTCGACGCAAGCGCCTTGTTTCCTCGTACTTACCGAATCTAGATTTTTTTTACTAATCGTGATCAAACTAAGGAAATACACATGTTGGTATCTTCCAGCGTCACG
Organism: Hemithea aestivaria; assembly: GCA_947507615.1. Taxonomy (NCBI): domain Eukaryota; kingdom Metazoa; phylum Arthropoda; class Insecta; order Lepidoptera; family Geometridae; genus Hemithea; species Hemithea aestivaria. The sequence continues at coordinate 17,022,551 of OX382331.1, forward strand.
TAGTAACATGCATAGCAGCAGACGCGCGAGGCCGCTGGCTGGTCACCGCTGACTCCGGCCCAGAGAATATAATCATCATCTGGGACAGCACAGATTACTTCCCGCAGAGGACCATCTATAATCCTCACGGGAACATCAAGCTGGCTAATGTGGCAATCAGCTCCGACGCCAAATACTTACTGACGTTGGCTTATTTTGATAAGGCTGTAGTGTATTGGTGGATATGGTCTCGTGGACATGACACTCCGGATGGTAAGTGCAACTAAGTTTAAATTTTTAAATTGGGCTAGATTTTAACCAATCTTGAACTTTTACAGCAAAAGCTGAAGTGGAACTGCCGAAAGATTCAATCATAGACATGGGATTTAATCCCGGTAATACCTTCCAGTTCTTGTTGTTGACGAAACATGATATCTGGTTAGGCGTGAGTAGAGTGAGTACCTACACAGCAGTTATTTTATGACATTATAAAATTCAAAAGCAAATCCATCCATTCCACTTCACAGAAAATCTTCGTCATAGAAAGAGGACTTCTCAAAGAGACAGATGACTACGAGCTTCTGGTAAGAAGAGTAGACAAGAAAATTCATCCAGATCATGGGAGATTGACCTGCTTCACATTTGTGGAGGAATCATCTCAGGTGCTAGTCGGTACCAGTCGAGGATCAGTGTTAATCTATGGATATACGCTGGAATACCAGGACAATGTTGTTCCTTCCGATGATTTCGAAAAATTGAAGTTTGTAAAGGTTTTAAAGATAGAGGAGAATAAGATAAATGTAATAAAGAGTGTTGACAGGTGAGGTGAATACAAACCCAACTAAAATCGCACGAAAAGGGTAGGATTATGGATGAAGGTTTTTCTGTGTGTAGGGTGATAGTGACAGGCAGCAATACCGGTGAGATCCATTTCTACGACGAGCAGATGAAGTTGTTGTACTGGGTGCACGGGTTTCGGGTGGATAGCGTCCGTTGTCTCAGTTTCAACATTTCTCCTAGGAGTTACCAGGTTTTTGACGCTAAATGTAAGCACAGTCAGAGTTGAAGAATAACCTTGTTAGAGAATTATCTTTTTCAATATATTATATCAGGACATTATATTCTTCTTTCCAGGTAGAAAAGCATGTGCATGTTGGGAGAAGGTCGAGGCTCAACGGGATCCTAAGACTGGTTTTTTAAAACAAAAGCTTTTGAAACATAAAATGCCTACCGATGCAACTACCGGAGGAAAACCTTTCGTCGTCAGAGATTTTATTATTTGTATGAAAATTCACCTAAAATGTCTATCGTTAACTTACCTACATTAATTTTATTTCAGAAAATATTTTGTTTTAGGCACAAGCAATGAAGGCGTAAGTTTTGTAGACTTCGTGCCTGAAAAACTTCACACCATTTTGGACTGCAAAGTCTCACCAGCCTTGGCTTTGACTGTCCACCCGGAAAAGTAAATTTCTATTTATGTACACTTTTTTCTTAAATGTGAATTTTTTTAATATTAAAAGTTTCTTTTAGGCCTTTCGTATGCATCGGGTTCCAAGACGGTCATGTAGAAATGTTTAACTTCGTGCAACGGCAGTTGTTCAAGCGTCTAAATCTCAGAGAATATTACACTATCGTGATTCCTCCAAAAGATGACTCAATAAAATGCAATTACGAAGTCACAGTCCCGCAATTATCTGTGACTTGTCTTAAATTTTCTCCATCAGGTGAAAATTTTTATTAGTTGGAACTGAATAGTATACTGCTTTTACTCTCTTTCTCCTAGCTTTAGGATTATTTTGGGTGTTTCAGGATTTCACCTTGCATGTGGCCTGAACACTGGACAGCTTCTATTTCTCGATCCAACGACAATGGACATTATAACAAAGACACCCCATTTAGATACTGCTTATGGAATCAAGGAAATCAATTATAGTCCTGACTCTTTGACCTTAGTGTTTGCTGTAAGAAAAGATAAAATTTGATTTTAAATGTTTTTTATGGAAAGACCTACGTGTATTCTAGTAAAATTAATTTATCTGATTTTTCCAGGATGTTGGGAAAACTGTATGCGTGTACAAATACGACTGTAATAATTGCGTGTGGGTGTTCATCGGTAAACATCGAGCGCATTACAAAGACATATCAACGGTTTTTTTCCTTCCTAAGAAAAACGCAGACGGAGAATACAAGCTGATTTCTTTAGGAACCGACCGCATCATGGTAGAATATGATATAGGGAAAAGTTCAGATGAATATTTAGAAGTGCTTAGTTTGGATAGGGTGGAGCAAGCGGCTGTTCCATTAACGGGAATACCGTGGCCTAGTCCGAAAGATTTGAACCCTGAGGTTTCCAGAACGGATTTACCAATGATCCTTATGGCGAATGATGAGGTACGTCTTCGTCTGCTTATTAAACACATCATGTTTAAGTGTATCTCTACCAAAACTACAATGACATCAATTTCAGTACAAATACAAAATTATAAACTACGCAACAACTATGACTCTATCAACTGTTTTGGGTCCTCGTTTCGAAAATCCAGTGCGATGGATGCAGTTGATATCTAAAAGGGAAGAGAATGAAGATTTGGAGTACTTGGTCTTCGGAACTAAGAATATCATTGGGTTGCAGAAGATGCCATTGGATGGGAACCCTTGGAAGCATGTGGGGTTGCTTGCACATCCAGTACAGGTAAAGAAAACCGTAACAAGTATCGTGACTTGAGGATGAACTATGCGATACACAAGTTGTTTTTGCAGATTATACAAATGTGCTTTAGAAATGACCTGGGTGTTCTCTTTCTTATTGGAACCAAAGACAGCACCATGTCTCAGTGGGCTGCCAACTACAGGTAATAAAAACAAAAAAACATTTCTAAGAGAAAATATCTGATTTGAAGATATTCATGCCTGTCATTTGACAGGTCAGTGGATTCAACGACAAAGCAAGGCGGTGGCGACCTAGATCCCTACTACTGTCTCCTAGAGAATGGTCGACCAGGCTGGCTGTTCCAAGAAATCAGAGACCTGTTTTATTATATACAGATCTTGTGCCAAGGGACGTTTTCACCAGCGATGAGAAGAGTTAAGGATTTGATACCCATTGATTCGTTACCGGACTTGATGAGGGCGCTAGGTTTCTTTCCGTCGGAGTATGAAGTAAGTGAAATCAGGGTTTAGGACAAATAATTGAGACCTTATTAGAAGTATCAATAGGTCAGGTCCAGATGACTTCGCGGCAAATCTGAAAGTTGCCTTAAGGCTCGTGCACAATACAGCGGCTCGTATCGATTGTATAGTACGTCTATGACGAGCAGTTCATATAAAAATGTAGGGAGTTGTAGGAGGATTTTGTTATAAGTTGCAAAGCGTCTGCCTGTAGTGCGCGCCAGCCTTAAGTTCCAATTATTGCAATAGTTCCTTACTGAACTCGTAAACCAATAGAACTTATTACAACAGGTAGAAAACCTGATAGTAGAAGCGAAGTACAAGACGTACTTACGCGAACCAGCCTCGGAGCTGGACTTCGAAGAGTTCGTGAAATTGTACATCAACCATCGACCGGCTTTTGGTGATAACTTCAAACGCCTGCGCAACGCATTCAAATTCTTTGCAGACATGAAGGGAGACTCCTTAGTCATCAATAAGGAAGATTTTATTCAGATGCTTGAGGATAATGGTAAGATTTAAAATGTAACCAAGACTGACTGTGGTCAACGGTTTTACCGGTTTAAAACAGTATGTGTGTGTTATTCTAGGCTCTTAGATTAAACGAAAGTCTCAAATCAATTGATTTGAAAATTGATTGGTTCAGCCATGTTAAGAAGTACCAAACTTAGTATGTAAAACTACAGATAATGCCCATATATACAAGAGTCCCCACTAGGAGTCCCAGAGTCCAAACTAGGCTCGACTCTGGGTTTTGGACAATTCTGATGTCCTTCATCAGGTGCTCACGACTTATGCCTCGAGAAAGCAGTCTAGTAGCCAGCGTCTGTTCAGGGCTCTTTTCGAATTTTATATCCATGAACTGTTAATTTAGTCGGTATTTTTACATTGTTTCTACTGATAATGCTCGCGTTAGTTTACGAAATCGAATAGAACCAAACATATTTATAATGCCTTTTAAGATCAAACCGCACTGAACTGCAACAGCGCGGCGCCGTAAGGCTCGCGGCTCGACGAAATAAGCTTTGTATGAAAATATAGGAGACATACCGTACTACGCGGCAGCGGCGTACCGCTTCAGTTCAGTGGGGTTTGACCTTTATAGTCACTCATAAAAAACACTTTCTAGGTGAACATTTTCCTAGAGAACTGTCGTGTTACCTTCTGTCCATACTGTCAGGGCAGAGCTTCGAAGACAGAGCTGGACTGGCTGAGGATGATTTCTCATTCTTGCCAGAGGTAATATTATTATAAGATATTCTGTTCTTTGCCCCATATTATTTGTGCCATTCTAAGTTCTTAAGATATACCAAATATTAGCCCAATCAGTCCAGTGTATTAAAGCATGAAAAAGTAACAAGCAACCAATTTCTGCAAGCAAAACTTTCGCATTATAATATAGTTATTAATTTTTCATATTTCTTACATACATTTTATCTATCCAGGAGCTCACATTCAGTTCATTTGTGAACTACATATTGGGTATTCTAGAAATGGACGACCTCTCCATCTCCGTATCTAACCTGGAATCAGCCGGCTCACAGCTCACCGGTTCCACAGACTCAGAAGAAAAATATAACTGACATAATTTATGTTTCATTGCATTTATTCATCAAATACAATTGTTTTATTACAACTGTTTCTCATTTTTCATTTCATAGTTTTGTTCAGTTTGAACATAAACCTTGGGAACAAGCTTTGGAAGTCCAGAAAAGTTAAGTGCAAATTAGAGTAGGTCCGCTTTAATACATTTTATATGAACATACAGGCATATAATGCAGCCTGCTCTAGTGTGTGTTGGTTCTTATGACATGTTTAGATGTGATGCAGGTGGATTATTGCATTGCAGTGCAACTCCCTCTACCTCTAATTTGTGCTTAGCTTTAGGGTGAGTTTTTGCTCATATTGTGCAAACTAGTTTCCAGCACTTTGCTCAATTCTAATTTGATCTGCTCTGCATAAGTAACCTTCCCTTTATATAGCAAGATCAAAAACAAAATTATTAACAAGCATTTATTATAATGCTATTATATTTTTTTTGTAGTTCCCAAGGCTTTTTGTTACTTATAACATATCTAAACTAGCAAATAAGGCTAGCAAAGTCACAAAGTCAATATAATTTCATTTTGCTCACTGCCATGTGAACAATTCCTTACTCTAAACTTACTATAAATTAGTTTTCATTCTTCTAATAATTAATTAACCTATGACACAAAATATATTTACAAAAGAAATAATTATGCCACTTTAAGTATAAAATGCAATGCATTAGATATAGATGGAAATAAATAAAATACGCACACTCCATAAAATTCACAATGAAAATCAACAAAATATTCTACGTATTAGGCTTGGTTCAGATGTGCAGTGCAGCACAGAGAGGCTTGATATGGAATTACACTGTAGTATCAGTACTGTTGGATACAAGCTGAACTATAGCCTGATTGGTTTTGTCTGACATGCGGGGCTATGATGCGCACGTCGACATAATGTCGCGTGAAATTTGATTTAATGTGAATAATACTCTATGTGGCTGTCATAAAGTCGAGATTTACGCACCAGTGAAATGATTTTGTCGTTAAAACTCCTATGTCAAAATGATCTCACTGGTGTGTAATTTTCGACTTTATGTCAGCCACATAGAGTATTCATCATCATCAGCCTGTGTTCGTCCACTGCTGGACATAGGCCTCCCCCATGGCACGCCACTCAACTCGTTCCCCCGTCTTCCTCCTCCACCCGCTCCCCGCGACCTTCCGGATATCGTCACCCCATCTCGCCCAAGGACGACCTACACTACGTTTGCCGAGACGCGGTCTCCACTCTAGAACCCGTGTACCCCATCGGTTATCGGTTCTGCGGCAAATGTGACCAGCCCATTGCCACTTCAACTTACTAATCCTTTCGGCTATGTCGGTAACTCTGGTTCTCTGCCGAATCACCTCATTTCTGATGCGATCCTTTAGAGAGACGCCGAGCATAGCCCGCTCCATAGCTCGCTGAGCAACTTTAAACTTGTGAACCAATCTAACCGTAAGTGTCCACGTTTCGGCTCCGTATGTCATTACAGGTAAGACGCATTGGTTGAAGACTTTAGTCTTCAGACACTGTGGTATACGTGACGAAAAGACTCGACGAAGTTTTCCAAATGCAGCCCATCCCAGCTGAATCCTTCGAATAGCCTCCCTCTCGAAGTTGTTTTTACCTAACTGCACTGTTTGCCCAAGGTATACATACTCCTGAACAACTTCAATAGGCAGTCCATTAACGATAACCGGTTCCGGAGCGACCTGTTCATTGAACATCACTTTAGTCTTGTCTATGTTCATCCGGAGACCGACACGTTGGGAAGAATCAGCTAGACTGGTCAGCATTTGTTGCAAATCTTCCAGCGTTTCCGCCATTATGACGATGTCATCCGCAAATCGCAGATGTGAAATACACTCGCCGTTGATATTGATGCCCTGTCCAGTCCAGTCCAGCGTCTTAAACACATCCTCTAGAGCGTTGGAAAACAATTTGGGGGATATTACATCCCCTTGTCTCACACCTCGTTTTAAAGGGATATGTTTAGTCTGCCGGTTCTGTACTTGGACAGTCATTGTGGCGGTATCGTACAAACTTTTCAACACCTGGATATATCGCCAGTCAACTTGGCACCGCTGCAAAGACTCCAGAACAGACCAAGTTTCAATGGAGTCAAAGGCCTTCTCATAGTCCACAAATGCTAGGCACAAGGGCTGATTATACTCTTCGGTCTTCTGTATAATCTGCCGCACTGTGTGGATGTGGTCTATGGTCCCGTAGCCTGCTCTGAACCCGGCCTGTTCCGGTGGCTGGAACTCGTCGAATCTGCGTGAGAGACGATTTGTGATGACCCTTGAGAAAAGCTTATAGACGTGGCTCAAAAGTGAAATAGGTCTGTAGTTTTTCAAAAGAGTTTTGTCACCTTTTTTGAAAAACATCACTACAACGCTTTTGCTCCACGCCTCTGGAGTTCTCCCTGAGAATAGGACAGAATTGAAAATTCGCTGGAGCTCTCTCAATACAGGTATGCCTGCAGCCTTCAAGAGTTCCGAGGTAATTCCATCTTCACCAGGGGCTTTTCCATTTTTTTACATAGAGTATTATTCACATTAAATCAAATTTCACGCGACATTATGTCGACGTGCGCATCATAGCCCTGATGGTTGTTTAACTATTAACACATTCACTGCGAAAAACACAAATGCTGTGTTTTTAAGGAGGAGGAGGAAGGAACATGTATGCTGACACACACAAACATGTTTCATCAACAGATTTTTCCATACAAAATTAATTTCAGGCCCCTGGAATAGTTCTATAAAACACCGCCACAGCCAATGTTAATACTTTGACTGAAGAAAACACGAACATTGTTTTTAAGGCCTAAATAAGGGTTCTGATGCACACAAACATAGGCGGATTTAGGGGGGGGCCAGGGGGCCAAGGCCCCCCCCAGAAGCATTGTAGAGTTACGAATTTTGCACTTATTTCATGGTAAATATTGTAATTTTTTTTCTCGGCGCTTGCAGCAAGCTTCTCGCACACTCATTGTTAAGGATGTTTAAACTTTCTAACTGCTCAGAGCGAGCTAAACACACACTTTTCGTAGTAAAAATTATAATATTTTTGCCCGTCTGCACCCCCCCCAGAACCAAATCCTGGATCCGCCTATGCACACAAATGTAGTATTTTTACAGCTAAAGTGTTAAACAAAAAGCACTGTTGTTTGAGTTCATCAACAACCTCCCAGGTGTCACACGGCACATCTGAATGCTGCCTTATTGTACACTTGTAAAATGCTTACGGCCTTTGAGAATATTGTCCTTTTTTACTGTCTATTGAGGCTGAGTTCAAGCCTCAATCAGTTTTTAACCGTTTCGCTGGAGTTGTGGTCCCACTGCTTTGGGAGTTGGAGTCCTCGGAGAAGTGAGTCGAGGTGAACTCTGTGGGCCCTTGTGAGTCACTCACTGTTGAGAAACCTGGAAAAAACGACAAGCTAATTAGTTCCAAAATATTGTAGGAAAATACAAGCAAATTAAATAAATAAATAAATATTTCAGGATGTTTCACACAGCGCCACCTAACCCCAAACTAAGCAACTAAATGCTTGTAATATGGTGGTTAGGGTAACAGATATAATACTTATATACTTTTCTTTTATAAATACATACTTATAATAGATATTTAAACCACCCAGACCAGAAACAAATACCTGTGGATAATATATAATTATAGACAAAGGGATGAAGAAAGGGACCTGAAGTTTCCTTTGTAAAAAAACAAATTGATTGTCTAGGTTTAGGTTCAGAATAGAAAACTTAATTGTAACAGCACAGTCATATACAAAAACTTGGTGGTTAGGTGTAGCAATTGGTTGGTTGGTTGGTTTACTAGGTACTTTTGATCTGGGATATGCTGGAATGTTACAGGGTGATGAATGTTGTTATCTAGCGTTAGCAAATCATGACTAGATGATAACCCAGCTAGCTTCTGCAGAGTAGTTTCAAAATAAATGATTTCTAAACCTTGACTGATGTGTCCTACTTGTTGAGACCTTGACCTATTTGCAACTATTTCGCAAGTTATCAAGGCTATTAGAAAATGCTGTTATATCCTGCTATGAACCTGTACCTAATGTTGTAATTTGTATGAATATATGTCAGTTACTCTTTCACGCCTAAATGGCTGGACCGATTGACCTGAAAGTTTGGTAAGCAGATAGAATAACACAGAGGCTCCATAGGTAAACCTCTGTTAGTATGTATTTTTATCAACGTAGATATTAAGTACGTACATGTGTTGGAATCCTCAGCCATCCCAAAGTTTGAGTTGGAAGAATCATGCATTTTCTTAGGAGTGAGAGTATTCTCCTTATTCTCTCTCTTCGCCGCGTGTTTCTTCTTCTGTTCGTTGTTAGATATCGGCACCCATTTATAAATCTTCATGGTGGTCTCACCGATAGTTACCCATTTCTTTTCCCTGTAAAGATAATTACTATTTAGTCACAAACGGTAAGTCGAGCCAAAGTTAAATAAAAAGAAAAGTGTAAATTTCTATACCAATGGCGAACTTTTTCAACAGCTTGCATGACTCTTTTGATATCATCTTTAACACGATTCCGTGTTTCAGCGCGCACGGAACGAGACATTTTAACTATTCACTGCTAGTTTTAGTCACGAAACTATTAACACTCGAAAAGTTTACTGAAAATCACTGAATCTACTTTCAATGTTTTGGATTTCCCTCAAATTCACAAACGGCGATCTCGCTTGCCACCGCCATTGGAAACACAGATGAGACATAAATATAGATAAAAATCTCCCATGAAAAAAAAAAAACGTCAGCGGCGCGCTGCGTCAGAATAAAGGAATGATCATCACAGATAATTTAAAAATATATAATGGTAACACTACAAAATCCGACTTCCGGTATGAGTTTTCCTATTTAGTCTGTGGATTTACTATTTCCGTATATTTCAGTGATGCCAGACTGAAGGTAACTCCACAAAAGTTGAGGATTTATTAACATGTGTGAAATTTTTTTCGAGCAAATCTTTTTGAGGGATATAATTATTATTGAAGAGTTTATGTTTTTGCTTAAAAGCTTTATTTTACAATATTTGATACTCGTGATATAAGAGAACAAACTATGATCCTCTATTTTTCTACCTCTTTTTCATTCTCTGAATATTTAAAATCTAACTACCCTGTAAAAATCTATGCGGGGTCATACTTTAAAGAAAGCAGTCAAGTGCGAGTCGGACCCGCCCATGAATAGTTCCGTAGCAGCAAGTTACATAATATAAAAGTTCTTGTAGCTCGTTGTAGCTTTTGAGTTGACTGAATGAAAGGTAAAATGCGGTTAATGATTCATAACGCGTTAAAAAAATGAATTATTAGATCTTGTTCAAAACAGTTTTCGGTGGAAGTTTGCATGGTAAAGTACATCTTATATTATTTTTACATTTCATTTGCACATAGATTCATTGCTTCATTTTAGAATTTACAGGGACACATTTTTCCACTTTGAAGCGTAATGATATTAGAAACCTCAATTTTATTTTTAAGACCTGTCCATATATACTCCACAAGTCTGAATTTGAAGAAAAAAAATGAGTTTCATTAAAAAGTATGGAAAACCCCAAAAATTAATTGTTTTTTTCTATTTTTGTGTTTAAATCTTAATGCGGTTTACTGAAAACATCTACTTACCAAGGTTCAAGAGTATAGTTTCGGTAAAAACATACGGACATACGGATGGACAGAAATGCCGATTCTATAAGGGTTCCCTTTTTTGCCATTTGGCTACGGAATCCTAGAAACCTGCTCTTTTTCTGCCTCAATCCTTTAAAACGTGATAGATGTTGTTATCAACATGTTTAAATGTTATTATATTGTGCTCGCTACAAAATTAGCATGATTGAGAACTCTGGAATAAGTCGCACAAGTCGGATCTGGTGCTTCGCCGTCTGCTACGGCAGCACGCTTGCTACGCTCGCTCGGATCGAAATTTGTAATCATTGTTCATACCTAACCTCATCAACTGATGTCGGTCTGTCCAGAATTCGTAATAAAAAACAAGTTCAACCACGTCAAGCTCGCTAACAACCACGTGACATTTGATGTCAATTAACATCGCTCCGCTTAGTAGTATTAATGGTTGTTTAAGTACATTTCGGCATAGCACATAATTTCCTGGTAATTAAATTAGACATTAAGGTACCTATTTACTATTTCTGATGAAACTTAAGACGACACCGTGCTAAGTGCGCGAACGAACTAAGAAAGTTATGTATGATGACGTCATACTATCCCACGCATCGAGAATTGCACGTATTCTATAAATCGGAAATTTAAATACTTTTATATAAATTAATAACAAGTAAATTAAATTAAAAAATTTAAATACCCCCAACGCAATACGTACCTATTTAATTCACCATTTTTTTGATGGCGGCCATCTCGGATTTTAAATTTATATAGTGGGCTGTATTTTACTTGATAAGCCCTTTCATTTGATTTTCATATTGAAGGGGTCGTGGAAAAAAAAGTAATCCGCTATTTTGTAGCGGCCGCCATCTTAGACCGATTTCTACCAAACATAGCTAAAAACACTCTCGACTGACTCTACTTTTAAACAAAAAAAACTAAATCATAATCCGTTTATCCGTTTGGGAGGTACGAACCCACAGACAGACACATACACACACACATACACAGACAGACAGACATGTTTAACTTATAACACCCCGTCGTTTTTGCGTCGGGGGTTAAAAAAGGATTTGCCTGCCCCGGATTTTTTTCTAAAAAAATCGGAATTATGGGACTATTTTTGCGACAGCTGGCAACACAAAACTATTCGGCCATATTGTTTACATATCAACGAAAAATATCGACGAAAAATATGTTTTTATTTAGTATTATGTAGTTTGTATTGTTGTGTGGTTTTAAAATAGGTAAACTAAAACTACAAAATGAAAATGTGGATATCGATTGAAAGCAGGAAAATTATGGATATTTTCAGAATGAAAAAAAAACAATAATAATCATGGAAAAGTAAGTTTTTTATAATTATAACCTTAATTAGCACATGATGCGCAATCATTTTTTGTAATTTAACTTGAATAATACTAAAACCACTTAAGAAGTTCCTCATGATTTTCGAAAACAAACTTTTAGAGGTTATGTTCCTTTATTATTCTCGACTAAATTTTTTTACCTTATTTTATATTTCTAGATGTACCTAATAGATATTTTCAACTAGACCAAATAAAAAAAACAAAATTTTGTCTATAATGCTGTAGTTCTTAATTATACAAATAGTTTATAATGTAATATATTTGTTTGTGATCTCATTAACAATCATCATTAAAAAGCAAAAATGAAAACAAAATATCTGTAACCTTATTTGTTCTATTTCAGTTTTTAAGAGCATCACCGGAGGAAAACAGTTTACCGATTCCTAAATCTTCTTCCAAGGATAGACATTGCCAAATTACATTCAGACTGTAAGTTTTCTATATCCATAATCTATGTGCAAATAAATTGTTAAAGGACAAACAACAATGTCCGGGGCTTTACATGTTTTCATTTATTTAGTCTGCTCATTAGAAATATACAATAATTGGTGTCTCTTATAACAGAGGAGGATTGTCTAAATGTAACAAGATTGCTTTGAAATTTTGGCACTCAAAAAATTAATGCAATAAAAAATAGTTCCTAGACCATAGTGTGTTAGTACTTTTAGTTATTCTGTGGTCTTAAGTCACTTATATTCTTACAAAATAAATTTAAAATGTAAAAATTTTATGTTTCAGATGCTACAGAGCAGATTATAGTACAAATCCATTCAGAACAGCGGGAGTTCTGTCATAAAACCAAACCAGTTCAATCTGCACATATTATTTAAAGTTTGTATTTTAATAATATATATAAAAGTTGCTCATGATGCCGTGAAAGAAGATTAAAAAAAGAGGACTGAGAAAAAAATCAATTACCTACTCCTAAAGGTATGTTGTCAATTTTATAAATTTGTATAATTAGCTGACATTTTTTACAAGCTTTTAATTACTTTCACCTATCTGTTGTCTGTCTGTCTGTCTGTCGGTCTGTCTGTCTGTCTGTAATCAAATCTTGCAAGTTTAATTTGACCCACTTCCCGATTTCCAATTGAGCTGAAAATTTGCATGCGTGTGTAAATCGGATGACAACGCAATATTTTTATGACATCGAGCTGATCTGATGATGGAGCTGGAAGGTGGCCATAGGAACTCCGTCATAAAACATCCCAACCCCATTGAGTTATGGCTCATTTGATTCGTCTTGACGAGTACTTTATGATGCAAGATGGTAATAATAATTAAAGCTTGTTTTTAAAAAGTATTTTTAAAATTTCACTTGTTTAAATTTAAATACCATTTGCCCATATTATTTTTAATACAATTTATGAACAAGCATGTACGGCCATGCTTCTAAAGCATGGCCTGATATGTAAAGAAAGAAAGAAACATGTTTATTCGAGCATTAACAATGATTACATTCATAACAGAAAATAATACATAAGTCCACAAAAAATATTATTAAATATGTATATTTGATTGTGTGCGTATTTGCGTATGTTGATGATTGTGGTTCACTCACAAAGCCAATTTGACTCCAATGAAACTTGGTATGACCACGTGGCTAGCTCTGCATAATTAGTGGTTACAGTAGCACATGGAAGTCATATTATATATGTTATTTAAAATCCATAAAACTTTTTTGTCTCTATAAAACACTATAAAATGTTATATACATATTATGTTTAAAATAAAATAAAAAAAATGTTATTCAATTATTAGTTATTATTTAATATTAAGTGTTAATTCTGCTCTTTCATTTCATTATAATTTTATTGTTTCAGTTACCAAGCACATGGATTAGGTCTGCTGGGGATATCACGAGAAATGAAAACCAGCCGTTTACCATCATCAATGATCACAATTTTTATATTATGTAATATTTAGTTTTGAGCCCCTGACATAAAATTACGATGTGCTAAGTTTGACGTGATTGTCTATGGCTGTGTGTGTCTATGTGGTATCATAGCTCCTGAACAGATGAACTGATTTTGATCTAGTTCTTTTTGTTTGAAAGTAGAGTTAATCGATAGTGTTTTTTATCATGTTTGGTGGAAATAGATCCGAGATGGCCGCCGCTACATAATGGCGGAATACTTGTTTTCCACAACTTCGTCATTATGGGTATCAAATGTATGGGCTCGCGGCTCGACTATTAGAATACTATATGGTATATATATAAAATGCCTTCACGTACGTGACGTTGCGGATAAGCTCCAGGAGAGTCGCCTGAGATGGTACGGTCATGTCTTATGTAGACCAGCGGAGAATGTGGGAAACAGGTGCTTTGACCTTAATGTCACAGGAGCAAGACCTCGCGGTAGGCCGAAACGGCGCTGCACTATGTGTAATTTTGATGAAGTTGCGGCCATCCTATTTTATATTTTTATTCGATAGACGATGTCAAATTGAAGCTCCGAATCCAGCTCCGACGAAATTCTTTCCAATAGTTTAGAAGCTATGATTTTTTTTGAAAAAGGTTAATGACCTCACAAAAATGTTTATATTGTTATAAAATATAAATCGTAAACAAAATTAAAATTGTAATAATATAGGATGATATAAACATATTTAATACATATTATATATTAAAATCAATGATGTACTTCATAAACCTACAGTTTAATTAAAGTTTTTCTGATTTTCAGTTTTCCTTAAATATTTTAGTTTTCCTTGTATATTAGCATTTTCTTTTTTTAGGTTAGGTAATAAATGTAATTACTTATGAGACATTAAAATTTCAAATGCGTTCATCAAAGGACGGCTGAGTAAATGTATTTCTAAGGAAACTAAAAATTTCTATGGAAATAGGGTTGTCAAAATTTAAAAATTATATTAGCGTATAAAATTTACATCTGCCCACATTATGTTTAAACATAAAGCGAATTAAATCGAAAAGTAGCTTGTAAGTATTTTTAACCAACTTCAAAAAGTAGGTCCATAGTTCGTAATATTATGTAAGTATGTTGCGATATATTTAGAATAAATGACGATTTTTAAAGTTTTCAAATAATTATAAAAGATTTTAGGTGTAATTGGGGAACAAATAATTGAATGGGGTTGCACGGAACGTGGCATACCTACTGGTCCGTATTATATGTTTTTATGAAATTTATGAAGGTGGGGGGTTGGTGTTTGTCGGAATATCTTTTGTTGTGGTATTTGGAGATTTGTGGTATACTTACCGCCATTTTTTTTGAAATCGCGGTCTGCGCCGAAACCTAATAAACCAGTAGGTATACCACAAATCTTCAAACTCCTTTACCTTTCTCTTGAATGTTTATTGTATACCTATTCTAACCATCCGTTTATTCTAGGATTTTACAGAATAGATATACTCTTTTTTGCCACCAATATACAAAAAGTACTTAAACTTATTATGACAATATTATAACACATTGGTCCACAATGGGCGGCCTTATCATTATACTTTTTAAGTCCAAAGTTTGCAAATTAAAAAACGATATATAATTTAGAGTAATTAATTTTTTTTCTTTATCAATCTGTAAACAAAAATAATTTTATCGATATATTTACTATTATTTGGCACCAATTAACAAAATATGATCAATAGAATATAATATTTCTGAAATATAATCTATTTTGTTAAAAAAGGTTTTCAATTTGACTGACCACTCACGCCATCTATTGTTCCTCGTCCTCAACTCTTGTTTTTTTTTATCCGCTTATACTAATCTTGCAGTGCCACATGTCAACGTGTTAGCTAGTGGTCAATATTTATTTTATGTAAAAATATGAAAAGGGACAGCCCTAACCAATATTTTTGAAAATCTGTAACTCAGCGGTCCTTTGATATTTTGATTTTATATTTGGTGGAGAGATAAAACATAACCTAACGATACTGTAGTTTTAAAAGAAAATGCTAAACAAACAGGATTTCTGAGAAAAAAATTATATTTGAAAAACCACAAAATGTATTTTTTTACGTACTTGTGATTCGAATTCTTGTAGTTATTTAATATCAAAAAATACGTTAGCATGCTCCTCACCATAATACATTAATTAATCAAAGAAATGCGAGAACACGAAAGCGCAAAAGCGTTTCTAATGTTTTTTCTATAGTTTCAAGAAAGACCTTGTATCTTCTAAACTACTGGAAAGAATTTCATTGGAGTTAGATTCCGAGCTGTTATTTGACATCGTGTATCGAATAAAAAAATAAAAAGGATGGCCGCAACTTCATCAAAATTACACACAGTGCGCTGGCTTGACCTCGTAAGGGACGACATGAGAGCCAATGAACTCAACGTGGAAGATGCTGAAGACTGAGCAAAGTGGAGAAAAAGAAGTCGGAAAGCGGACCCTGGCTATTAGCTGGGATATACGCTAAGAAGAAGAAGAAGATGGTATATATATAAAATCCAAGACACCCGCCGCCACAAAATGGTGAACTGCTTGTTATATTTTTAATTTTTTTATTTTACTTTTATATTTTTAATTCACTTGTGTACAATGATTAATTATGTGATTTCTGTAATAGTTCAATTTAAAGTACATATTTTGTGAAACATTTAAAGTCGTTAATCATGAGAAGTCTGCAATACTTCTTTATTACTACTGAATTTCTGTATACAGTTGTTAATAATTATGTTTGGTAATTATTTTGTAAATATGTAATTATTTATTGTTGTAACTAATGTGATTATTAATCTCATTCATAACGCGTATGAGACAATTGTGTACTTGGTTTGAATTATATATGTGTTGTATAAATAGTATGTTTTTATTTTATAATAAGGTAATTAGATAAAGTAAGGGCAAAAGGTTATTGGATAAAGTAAGGCCGCACGGCGCTTACAATTTATTTTAAAAAAAAAAAAAATTGCCAAATAATGTGACGCATCCCCCGCACCCCTTACCGTAGAGCTACAGACGATACAGCGCAAGACTTCCATCTATATTTATGTCTCATCTGTGATTGGAAATGTAACAGATTATAAAATAAAATGTAGACGAAGAAATCGGAAGTCGAAAGACAGATAAAAAAAATATCGTATATAAAAATATAAATTAAGGTGAAATTGCAACTGCACTATAGCAGCGCGGCGCGGTACGGCGCGACCAACAAGTAATTTGTATGAAAATGCCGTCACGGCATTATGCCGTGACGCGCCGTGCCGCACCGCACCTTTACAGCTCTGTTGCCGCTTAGTACGATTGCACCTTTATATATTATGTTATCTTGTCTCTTGACTCTTGTATAATATATCTATTCAGGCCGAACGAATAGAATTTTTAACCCCCGACGCAAAAACGACGGGGTGTTATAAGTTTGACGTGTCTGTCTGTCTGTCTGTCTGTCTGTCTGTCTGTCTGTCTGTCTGTCTGTCTGTCTGTCTGTCTGTCTGTCTGTCTGTCTGTCTGTCTGTCTGTCTGTCTGTCTGTCTGTCTGTCTGTCTGTCTGTCTGTCTGTCTGTCTGTCTGTCTGTCTGTCTGTCTGTCTGTCTGTCTGTCTGTCTGTCTGTCTGTCTGTCTGTCTGTCTGTCTGTCTGTCTGTCTGTCTGTCTGTCTGTCTGTCTGTCTGTCTGTCTGTCTGTCTGTCTGTCTGTCTGTCTGTCTGTCTGTCTGTCTGTCTGTCTGTCTGTCTGTCTGTCTGTCTGTCTGTCTGTCTGTCTGTCTGTCTGTCTGTCTGTCTGTCTGTCTGTCTGTCTGTCTGTCTGTCTGTCTGTCTGTCTGTCTGTCTGTCTGTCTGTCTGTCTGTCTGTCTGTCTGTCTGTCTGTCTGTCTGTCTGTCTGTCTGTCTGTCTGTCTGTCTGTCTGTCTGTCTGTCTGTCTGTCTGTCTGTCTGTCTGTCTGTCTGTCTGTCTGTCTGTCTGTCTGTCTGTCTGTCTGTCTGTCTGTCTGTCTGTCTGTCTGTCTGTCTGTCTGTCTGTCTGTCTGTCTGTCTGTCTGTCTGTCTGTCTGTCTGTCTGTCTGTCTGTCTGTCTGTCTGTCTGTCTGTCTGTCTGTCTGTCTGTCTGTCTGTCTGTCTGTCTGTCTGTCTGTCTGTCTGTCTGTCTGTCTGTCTGTCTGTCTGTCTGTCTGTCTGTCTGTCTGTCTGTCTGTCTGTCTGTCTGTCTGTCTGTCTGTCTGTCTGTCTGTCTGTCTGTCTGTCTGTCTGTCTGTCTGTCTGTCTGTCTGTCTGTCTGTCTGTCTGTCTGTCTGTCTGTCTGTCTGTCTGTCTGTCTGTCTGTCTGTCTGTCTGTCTGTCTGTCTGTCTGTCTGTCTGTCTGTCTGTCTGTCTGTCTGTCTGTCTGTCTGTGTGTGTGTGTGTGTGTATGTGTCTGTCTGTGGCATCGTAGCGCCCAAACGGATGAACGGATTTTGATTTAGTTTTTTTTGTTTGAAAGTAGAGTTAGTCGAGAGTGTTCTTAGCCATGTTTGGTGAAAATCGGTCCAAGATGGCCGCCGCTACAAAATGGCGGATTACTTTTTTCTTCCACGACCCCCTCAATATGGGTATCAAATGAAAGGGCTTAACGAGTAGAATACAGCCCACTATATAAAATTTAAAATCCAAGATGGCCGCCATCAAAAAATGGTGAATTACGTATTGCGTTGGGGGTTTTTTTAAATTTTTAATTTAATTCACTTGTAGATATTTATCTAAGAAAATCTAAAGAATTCAAAATTCGCTTCGTTCGGCGCGTTCGGCTCGGAAGAATGTGCGTCCACCTTTATTTATCATCTGTGGTGAAGCGTTTTGTTTTTCGCGAAGATAATGTTTTTATGTAGTTTTTTAAGATTAAAATTCTACCTATAAAATAATATTATATTTTTTTATTTCAATTATTAAGACAATTTTTATCATAAAATAATCTTTTAGCCATGGGCAATTTCATAGAAAGTATTCTATAAAGTATTCGGATATTTTTTTATAAATTTGTTTGCGGATAAGAGAATTAAAACGCACGTTATGGTATTTCTCGCTATTGGTTAAAATAAATTCATTGACATCTTTGACCAATGACAGTGAGAACCTATTGACGTAAGAAAACAGATTTTGGAAATTGTGAAAAGTCAAAAATAGAAAACAAAAAAAATAATACGAAAAATTTTATTGGTAATTTTTGCCAAAAATAAATTCAAATTAATAATAAAATGCTAAAAATTATGCTTTAAAGCACAGGTAAGCACTAATCACAATATTTGTTAGCCGGTAAACCATATCATGTTAGTTGATTAAATAGAATATAAGTTTTGGACATGAGATTATTGAAGCTTAATTTAGCGGCTGTCAGTTGTTTTACGTCTCAAGTAATTAGTTTATGAAGAATATTTTGCTAAAAATATCGCTAAAGTGTATATAAATTTTCACGCGACTTGGACTACAAGGATGCCCATCGAATTCGATGATGCAACGAGATGATAAGGTGCAATTCATGAGCGTTTCTATAGTGCTTCTCGTACGATTGTGTTGCTTTTTCTACTATTTTATCACTTTCACTTGCCTCTTTCTGTTTATGTATCCTTACACAAGTTTCTCGTACTATTCTTCCAAACATAACCTCTTACTGGCACTGGTTCAGAGTTCATATAATTCTGAACCACTCAAGAAAATCGCTTGATGTGAGTGAACCTTTGCATGTCCAGGATGTTAGTAATTATAATTATTGTGTGTTTTGCGTTAAATAAATTGCATTATTTCTGTATTTCGTGTCCATTGACCTGTATTACAGAGGTACATTAAAGTAATAATATTATTCAAATACAAAAACCCCTGTTTCACTATTTCTAGCTTAAAAGCTATAATTACACACACATAATAATAATAAGTATTGGCCCCGCTGACTACGTGTTTTCTCATAGATTCTAAATATTGTAAAAAATTTAATTTAAGATTGTATATAAATAAAGAGTATAATAATAAGTGTTGTAATAAATTCTTATTGACTGATCTCAGAACAATTTAAATTTTATATGTAGGTATGTATTAATATTTATTTTATGAAAATAATATTGAGTGTGTAGCTGTTTTATGACAATAGTACTATCAAGCCAATTCTGGATGATGGTAATCAATAAACAGATTTATGAGTTGTACATGTTAACATAATATTCAATGCCACTGACTGCAGGTTCTTAATGCATTGTGGAAACACAACTGCTGTGTTTTTGAGTTTTTTGTCAGCTGATTTTTCATACTTAATTTCTGGTCCTGTGGAAAGTAGTAAAAAATCCCACCACAGCCAGTGTTCAAGATATTTATGAGATGCTAGTGACTTGCCTAGTGGTTTCTTAACTGTCTTAATATCATCTGATGCATCAGTTCTTCATTGGCTGGTTTATGCTAATTTACCACTGAGCTACTTGGAATTAAAATGTATGTAGTAGATTACTTTGAATAAAATAGTCAATGATTTATGCTTATGAATAGTTTAGCATATATTTGTTAATTCATTCATTACTCTGTTCTGCAATATTTTATGTTATTAACATTGCTTGTAGGCATGAGCTCTAATTACATTAAGATTTTGATACTAGAAAATGCAACAACTCTTACAAGAAAGTTTGTAATTTTAGCTAAATAAAAAGAAATTTTATTGAAGTGTAAATTATATGATTAATATGAAGTTTTATGAGGCTATAATAACTTCACATGTATGTCAAATGGTGAATTTCTTATTTTAATCAATGATGATGAACACTTATCATTTTCTTCATCAATTTCCTTTAGCTCTTAGTTTCTTTGGCAATATACCACAACCGAGCTTGGCGTAAGGTTTATTGTCATCATCATTATAAAAGCCTAGCTTAGTATACTGTTGGGCATAGGCCTTGCTCTTTTAGCATTCTAGATCCTGTGTAGATTGTATCCTGATCTTTCCTGCTATATTAATTAAGACATCATCATTATCTCAGCCATAGGATGTCCACTGCTGAACATAGGCCTCCCCTTTAGACCTCCATTTATACTGGTTGGAACCGACCTACATCCAGCATTTTCCGGCGACCTTATAAAGTTGTCTATCCATCTTGTGGGTGGACGTCCTTTGCTGCATTTGCTAGTTCGTGGTCTCCACTCGAGCACTTTTCGACCCCACCCCCTTTTCTATTACTGCAAATGCTACACATTTTTAATTAGATTTAATGTTTTTTTAAATAATTTTGTGTTAGTTATAAGCTTGCACATCCCACAGTTACACATTCTGTTGCAGTTGTAAGGTGCATGTCAGTTGTGTTGTAGAAGTGGTGCAGTGACTCATTGTTGTCATTGTCCTACATAAGGTTGAGCTAACGACAAGCGTGCTTTCCTTCCCGTATGGCTGCGTATGTTAACCGTACCATATCCATGATGGCGGGCGACGGGCCGCACAACGTGGCGGTGTTGAACAATGGCGCCGTACGCGTCAACATGAACAACGTCGACTCACCGCTGCAGATATTTGTGAGGGCTAAGAAGAAGATCAACGACATATTTGTTGAGATCGACGACTATGTCAAAGATGCTGTCACTTTTATGCATGGTGAGTGTTTCTTTACTTTCATATCAACTTCACCTTCTTCCACTTCTATCATTCAAATGACTGTCCAGCATATCTATGAAAATATTTGTAAGGTAGTTTACGCACTACATCCATCTGATTTCTGCCCACCATAAACGGTCTGATGACAGTCTTATCTGCATGGAAGACTTGTTAGGTACTCTTTCTGACAACGAGGACAACTGGACTAATTTAGCTGAGTTTTGGTAGGTATGTAGGTAGCTCAAACTACAGATAAGTTACCTTTCAAAATCAAAAAGCATTTATTCAAATAGACTACAGTGGAGCACTTTTGTAATCCTTTAACCCCAGAATAACATAAAATAGCCTACATTTCAGCAGGTGAAACCGTAAATTTTCGCGGAACATATTGTGCTCAAAACATGGCCAATGACCTCCCCAATAAGGCCCTATACACCAATGTACTGAATAACCAAAGACTCTGTATGCTTAGTTAATGATTATTAGCCCTTACGTCATGTATTTACTAAACAAAGTTATGACATCATACCCAACAAAATTATACAAAACTTGGCTCCCACTCAACTGCCAAACTGAAGTTCCATTTATACCATTCTGGTTGAATGACTGCTTTCAGTGATGTATTAGGTACCTACTATTTTTTCTGGAACAGTCTACAATACTTGAGTTATTTTTATTTTTCACTATTACAATTTGGAAATCAGTGTTCAAAATTTTCTGAAACTGTGGTATCTCATCAATTTTTGATGAGAGTAATTTTGTGGAAATATGAGGATGTGAATTACGTTTGACGTACTGATTTTTATTGAACTTGCACTGTCACTTAATGAGTCAATAAACTAAAATCTGGTCAAAAACTAATCAATGGTTTTAAAGAAAAATTAAGACTAATATACATTCTTGGAATTTTTGTTTGGGAGACTCTGGTTCCAGTTCCAACTATACACACATATCAAATTGATATCTCCTTTTTGTAGTAGATTAAAAATAAAGGTACATTTGGCGACATGATAGTAAACAAAAAATCAATATTCTTGTCATCTTATCATAGATTTATCTGAATGTTTACTGTACATAATATATGCAGCATTCATGTATCATGTATGGTATTAAGGTCATTGTCATTATTGGTATAGTCACTGTTTAAATTGTATTACTCATCACTACTATATGCTGTAGATCTGTAGAATTGTTACATAACTTCTCATCTACAATACAAGCATGTTAACAGCGATAAAATAG
This sequence comes from Hemithea aestivaria, assembly GCA_947507615.1. Classification (NCBI taxonomy): domain Eukaryota; kingdom Metazoa; phylum Arthropoda; class Insecta; order Lepidoptera; family Geometridae; genus Hemithea; species Hemithea aestivaria. The sequence goes on from OX382331.1 coordinate 17,045,051, forward strand.
CACAAAATTATGTATGAAACATGTATAAAATTGGGTAAATTTGCTTGTTGGAAAGTATAGTTATATCACGCCACCTATTTTCTTGTACATTCTCTCCAGTTACAGGTTAACTGGTAGAAAATGCCACCCTAGGTTATTAGGCCTATTAGGTTTGTGTTGAATAATGAAATCACACAATTTTATAATACAATATTATGTATTAGTTTGTGTATAATATTTTTATTACAGTGTTTTGTAAATATGTTGGTCCACAATAAAGAGTACTTCTATTCTATTCTATAAATGCGAAAGTTTATGAGTGAGTGTGTATGTTTGTTACTTCTTCACGCCTAAACGGGTGTACCGATAGAGCTGAAATTTGGTATTGAGATAGCTTAGACCCTGGAATAACACATAGGCTATATATAGTGTAGTACAGCTGGTAAAACCGCTGGGCGCAGCTAGTACTTAATAATGATAGGTGAATTTTCAGCAAGAAAGAACTGGGAACGGCTATGTTTTTTTACAAGTTTTTCTTTCTTAAATCTTAAACTACGCAACATCATCGAGTTTAGGCTCATTTGATTCGTCTTGACGAGTACTTTGGTGCTAGATAGTAATAATAATAAAAGCTTTTTGAAAAAAGTTTTTTAATATCACTTGTTTTTCATCTCAAGTTAATTTTTTAACAATGTTACAGCGGTGTCAGGAGAGAACAGTATCGCGAGTCCTCAGGATGTGTCCAACGTGGAGAGCTACGTGTCCAAAGTGCAAGCCATACGGGAAGTGCTCAAGCGAGATCACATGAAAGTGGCCTTCTTTGGCAGGTAACAATCGTTCCTACTTATGTTATTAATGCAATGTTTTGTATGGATTGATTGCTGTTACTCTTAGGCTTTTAGGTTTTTAGGTGGGACTTTGCATGCGACCCTCTCGCTCGCACGTTATGACGAATTTTCAAATATAAGTTCGTAGAATTTACTTTAAAGAAAATGTTCCTTGGTCACTTAGAAAATAGAATAGAAAACTCTTTATTGAACATCACAAAGACAATAGAAAGATCAAATAAAAATTTCATAGAGAAAAAAGTGTTACAATCGGCGGTCTTATCGCTAATAGCGATCTCTTCCAGACAACCAAGAACTAACTTTTTTATATAAAAGTATATCACGTCTGTTTCTTTATATGCTATAAGACCGTCGATTGTTTACCTCTAGTTTTAAGTCTGTCTTGTATTTATAACTATTTCTTATAATTTGGTGCAATAAAGAGTTATTCTATAGATACCTAATAATTTCAGGACAAGTAACGGCAAGAGTACAGTAATCAACGCCATGTTGCACGACAAGATCCTGCCGAGTGGCATCGGTCACACAACCAACTGCTTCCTACAAGTGGAGGGCTCAGACACTGACGAGGCTTTCCTCAGGACTGACGGCTCTGAGGAGAAACTTAACGTTCAGGTACTTATTGTCATTATATTCATACAAAACATCTGTTGAAAGTAATACTGATTGGAGAAAAACCAAGTAACTTTGTAAATCTTTGTCAAGACACGTCAAATTGGGTTAAATTAATGTGCATCCACTAAAATCATGTTTATTATAGGAAGTTGCAAATTTTATTTAAATTACTCACATATTGTGAGTAAAGCTCTATACAAGCCTTGATATGTAATAAATAATGGTGCCCTGCTTACCACATTATGAGCTTTTGATGATCAGGTTGGCCATGTGGGGATTTAATTTTGGGCTCGCTGTGATTTTGGCTGCGCTGAACCCACACTCCGCACTCACCACGGCAGTAAAATACTATAAAGCCGTTTATTTTACGCGTTGCGTTGCGGTTCGTTCTGGCTAGTTTAGCATTAAAGGGTGCCGCATCCATGTTTGGCGCTTGAAGGGATCATTCGAGTGTATAATAGAGTGTAATGTGGTACTTGTCAGTCGGTGAGCCAGCTGGGGCACGCGCTGTGCGACTCGCGGCTGCAGGAGAAGGCGCTGGTGCACGTGTACTGGCCTAGAGAACTGTGCGCGCTGCTGCGGGACGACGTGGTGCTGGTGGACAGCCCCGGCGTCGACGTCACGCCCAACCTGGACGAGTGGATCGACCAGTACTGCCTCGACGCAGACGTGTTCGTGCTCGTCGCTAACGCCGAGTCCACTCTCATGGTCACCGTGAGTATTGTACTCTATACTGTATACACGTGGCCTAGAGAACTGCGGGACGACGTGGTGCTGGTGGACAGCACACTCCACTCCACTGTCCACTCTCATGGTCACCGTGAGTATTGTACTCTATACTGTATGTATAGACATGGCCTAGAGAACTGCGGCACGACGTGGTGCTGGTGGACAGCACACTCCACTGTCCACTCTCATGGTCACGGTGAGCATAATAATATAATGAAGTAACTTGTAGTAAGCCTCTGTTGTTCCGTGGATTAGTGCTTCGGCGTACCAGCTGCCCCGGCAATATGGCGTCCTGGAGGAACACTCCAGGTTTTTTAGTGGATATTCCCGCCGCGCTCATCCTCGGCGGGGGAGTACCACATACCGCCCCACGTTCCCTGGCGTGGGGTGATGATGCGTAAGGGATTTTTCCTGGGTCAAAAAGGCCTCTATTGTAGAGATCGTCTGGGTAAGTACCAAACTTTTGCCAGCTATTCATAAACCAAGCTGGAACAGTCAGTGTGTTTTGGAGGGTAATATTAGCAACATTGTTTTTGGCCCAGACATGATTCAAATATCTCAGTCTGACAGGCGCAGCATATTGCCGCGCAGAATTGATATAAGGTTTTTATATGTAATGTTGTTTATTTTCAGGAAAAGAACTTCTTTCACAAAGTGTCGACGAAGATATCACAACCGAATATATTCATTCTCAACAATCGATGGGACGCCTCCGCTTCAGAACCTGAATATTTGGATCAAGTAAGTGTATAAATGGATTTCGCCCTCAGGACGTCACATAATATCGCACATCTAGATGTATAGGCAGTCCACTCACAATCCCCATTTTTCAGAAAATGCGAAATACTGAATGTCCTTTTTTACTTTCTGCAATCTTCCTTGTGCACTGCAGAAAGTAAAAAATGTAGTAAATAAATATATTTTAGCTAACATAATTATTAATCAATTTTATTGGTCTATTTACAGACCTATCAGTCTGCAGTTCCTTCCTGTCCTCACCTTCTTAGTCCATAAGTTAGTGTGTAAATAAAAAGTTTTTATTTATAATTGCAGGTCCGCACCCAGCACGCGAACCGCTGCGTAGATTTCTTGTCGCGGGAGCTGCGCGTGTGCTCGCCCAAGGAGGCGGAGGAGCGCATCTTCTTCATCTCCGCTAAGGAGGCGCTGCTCACGCGCATGCGCGAGCGGGAGAAACCCGTCTCCTGTGAGTATTGTGTATAACTGTTGTGTAATCACGAGTTTGAATTAGAGCATTAAGATTTTAACAACCCCGATCGCTGGGCATCGATCGCCACGGAATAGGCCCCGAAAAGACGGCATCGCCGAGGCCGGCCCAGAAAGAGTTGGAAGAATGATCTCGACTCTTACCAGGCTGTTTGGCCTTAGGTGGCGCAGGATAGAGACACGTGGAGACTTGGGGAAGGTCTTTGCCCAGCTCTGAGACAGCATAGACCTAAAAAAAAGGTTTTAACAAATTTTCTGGTGGTCGCCGGGAATGGTTGGAAGAAGAAGTCGGAGGATCGAATTGAATGCCGAACCTGCGGAATGTCTATGTAATAAAGTAGTGGACTAACTTAGGCTGATGATGATGAACATAAACAATGTAATTATCTTTATAATTTCAGCACCAACAATGGCGGACGGGCACCAAGTGCGGTACTTCGAGTTCGTGGACTTCGAGCGTCGGTTCGAGGAGTGCATCTCCAAGTCCGCCGTCAAGACCAAGTTCGCGCAGCACTCGCGACGCGGCAAGAACATCGCTAACGATGTCATGTTACAGTTGGAACAGGTAACCAACTAACATATTATTATTGCTAGTCATAGTTAGCGTTTTGGTGTATCTACCTAGTCAGGTCATAAATTCTGTCACATGTTTAATATAAAATTATTGGAACAAGTTTATTTATTATGTAACCATTTATATACCAAAATGAACTTAACAAAACATAGATTCTTATGACAATAAAGTTTATTCAAAATGACCTCCGTGATTTTGAATACAGGCCTTCAATCTGCGCGGCCAGTCGTCTATCGCAGCACGAACGATGTCCATGTCAATATCGGCTGCTGCCTTAATCAAGGATGTCTTGAGTGACTCCAAATTGGGATGAGGCTTTGAGCACGCCTTTTCCTCCAAGTGTTGCCATATCTTGTAATCTAACGGACTCAAATCTGGACTGGAGGAGGGCCAGTCTTCGTGCCGGATGAAGTCGATTTCACGCGCCGCCAGCCAGTCTTGTGTGCTCTTCGCTCTATGAGCTGGCGCCGAATCTTGTTGGAATACCCAGTGCCTGTTATTGAACATGGTATGAGAAACAGGTTCCACAAGGTTCGTCAGGACTGTATTTTGATACACAACTGCATTCGTTTTTACACCTTTCTCACAAAAATGTACCTCTGTTAAGCCCCAATAAGAAACTCCCAACCATACCATGAGCGAGGATGGAAAATGACCTCGTTGGACACGCGGAATACGGTTGCTCGCTTCTTCACTACTGTGTGCGTACACCTTATCATTTTGTTTGTTGTAGCTCTCTTCTACGGTAAAAATTTTTTCATCCGAAAAAAGAATTTCTCGATATTTTTTTCTCGTGTACCGCTTCAACAAAGCGCGGCATCTCTTCAGTCTCAGGTCCATTAGACGAGCATTTAAACGATGTCCTGTTTTTCTTCGATATGCCCGAAGCCCTAAGTCTTCATTTAACACCCTTTTCACCGTGGTTCTGCTTAACCCCATCTGAAGGGCCAACAGTTTCTGCTTACGTTTGGGATTTCTTTGAATTCGCGCCTTCACAGCTTTTATCACTGCTGGAGTCCTAACAGACCGAGGGCGACCACTTCTTGACCTGTCATCTACACTAGAGTCTTCATTGTATCGTTTGATGGTACGATAAACGAATCTTTTGGTTATATTCAAATTTTTCAGTATGTCAAACATTTGAATTGGCGCGTAACCGCAACGATGCAACGCAATAACTGCAACACGGTCTTCTTTAAGCGTCCACTCCATATTTAAAAATGAGTAAAATTCTAAAAAGTATACATTTTTATTTTCATGAACAATTCGAAATTCGAATTCAATAAACTTTTTTGTGGCCAGCATTCTAAAAGAAAAGTTTTTACTGTGTGACAATACTTATGACCTGACTAGGTATACTGTAAGCTTTCTTTGATACTTAAATAAAGAAATTGAATTATAAGTATTTTGATATAAAATTTCTAGCCTGTTGTGTGACCCACTGCAGGGCAGAGAGTGCTCTCGCGAAGAATATCGCCAATGATGTCATGTTACAGTTGGAACTTTATATAAGTTGGTTGTACATATCACCAAACATTACCACTGACTGCTCAAAATCGTGAAGCCAAGCGGTCATTACGCTCAAAAAAAGTCTTAAATTGAATATCTTTCAAATCTCTTAGCAACCTGTCCCTCATTTTGAAACACCTATTTAACGATACCCCATATGGTGGGATCAGCCAGAAAAAAAAATCATCCCTATCTTACATGTATGGGAGGTACCCTAATTTAATTAATGTTGAAATATTTTTTGTTTGAAATATCAGGTTTACAACACATCGACAGACCTAAAGGCAGCCAAAGTAGAGAAACAACGCATCCTTCACGAACAACTGTCCGCTATAGAGGAACAACTGACCACCATCACACGACAGATGAAGGACAAGATCAACAGGATGGTGGAGAGTGTGGAACATAAGGTAACATTACATTACACATACATGGAGCCAGCCGAGGGAGAGAAACAAGGTGTACTGCACCAACAACTGTCCGCTATAGAGGAACAACTGACCACCATCACACGACAGATGAAGGACAAGATCAACAGGATGGTGGAGAGTGTGGAACATAAGGTAACATTACATTACACATACATGGAGCCAGCCGAGGGAGAGAAACAAGGTGTACTGCACCAACAACTGTCCGCTATAGAGGAACAACTGACCACCATCACACGACAGATGAAGGACAAGATCAACAGGATGGTGGAGAGTGTGGAACATAAGGTAACATTACATTACACATCCATGGAGCCAGCCGAGGGAGAGAAACAACCGAACCTCACCCGAAAACGTAACCCGGCCGTTTAGGTTCGGCGTAGGGTGATGATGCGTAATGCATTTTTCCCAGTGTCAATAAAAATACTGCTAATGTGACCCTTTTTCCATTGTGACCCGATGTATTGTTCCTAATAAGTCCCAATTGCGGGAAAGGTCACTTTTCTAATAGCTTATGAGATACTAGGTACTAGGCGAACAGAAACATGAAGAGGTCTTTTGAAATATAAGTATTTATTGTCTATTGAACATATAAAAAACTATATTATTTGCCAGGATGATGAATAGAATCTGAATATATAAAAGGAAAGAGTGACTGATTGATCTATCAACGCACAGGCTAAACCACTGGATGGATTTGGATTGAAATTTGAAACATAGATAGATTTTATGATGATGGAGGTCTACCTCCGCTAAGAGAGGACTTTGCCAAGCGGGCAAAGCCGCGAGCATAAGCTAGTGTTGGTATAAATATAAGTAATATATTATGTAACTTAATTTCCTTCCCCAGGTGTCATTAACCCTGAGCCAAGAGATCCGTCGGCTATCAGCGCTAGTGGACGAGTACGACGTCCCGTTCAGAACGGAACGTACCGCGCTCGATCAATACAAGAAGTCTTTACACAGACACGTCGAGGCAGGGCTCGGATCGAGGCTCAAGAAACGATTGTCAAGCGATATCGGCAACGAAATGGACCAGGCGCAGAAGGAAATGGCAGGTTGGTATAATGTCAACTGAGGGCCTATTGGCAATCGCCAAACGATATGTAAAATACTAAAATCCATAGACAACATTGCGTACATTACTTGTTAATATGTATGTATGTGCTTGTACATTGCTTGTTGTAAAATAACAAATGCAGAAATGGTGTGAGAATTAGCCAATAGGCTCTCTGGTTCAAGGGTATTGTGCAAAATAATAGCACAATGTGATTTAAGTCATAGCTTGCAGAGTTCAGCAGGGTTATTCACTTAGCCGTGAAAGAACCGAACCGAATACCGAATTGTCAAAAATGTATGAAATGACATATTATGTAGATACAACTTGACATGTCATGTCACGTCATTTCATACATTTTTGACAATTCGGTCTTTGGTTCTGTTCCCCGATGGATAAGTGAATAGCCCTGCTGATACCACTTGGAGTAACAGGCAATTTTTCACCGTGGAAAACACAGCTAATAATAAATGGTGTGTTGATTGCAGATCGAATGTACAACATCCTGCCGCTGCACAAACGCGCAGCAGCCGCGTCGTACATCGTGCCGCACCAGCAGCCCTTCGAGGTGCTCTACCGCCTCAACTGCGACAACCTCTGCGCAGACTTCACCGAGGACCTCTCCTTCCGCTTCTCCTACGGCATCACCGCGCTCATCCAGCGCTTCAGCGGCAAGCAGGCCAACAGGATCGCGCTCAACAACCCGCCCGCCTACACGCAGGTACCTTCCCTTCTCCTGCGGCATCACCGCGCTCATGCAGCGCTTCAGCGGCAAGCAGGCCAACAGGATCGCACTCAACAACCCGTCCGCCTACACCCAGGTACCCTTCCCTTCTCCTGCGGCATCACCGCGCTCATGCAGCGCTTCAGCGGCAAGCAGGCCAACAGGATCGCACTCAACAACCCGTCCGCCTACACCCAGGTACCCTTCCCTTCTCCTGCGGCATCACCGCGCTCATCCAGCGCTTCAGCGGCAAGCAGGCCAACAGGATCGCACTCAACAACCCGTCCGCCTACACCCAGGTACCCTTCCCTTCTCCTGCGGCATCACCGCGCTCATGCAGCGCTTCAGCGGCAAGCAGGCCAACAGGATCGCACTCAACAACCCGTCCGCCTACACCCAGGTACCCTTCCTTTCTCCTGCGGCATCACCGCGCTCATCCAGCGCTTCAGCGGCAAGCAGGCCAACAGGATCGCACTCAACAACCCGTCCGCCTACACCCAGGTACCCTTCCTTTCTCCTGCGGCATCACCGCGCTCATCCAGCGCTTCAGCGGCAAGCAGGCCAACAGGATCGCACTCAACAACCCGTCCGCCTACACCCAGGTACCCTTCCTTTCTCCTGCGGCATCACCGCGCTCATCCAGCGCTTCAGCGGCAAGCAGGCCAACAGGATCGCACTCAACAACCCGCCCGCCTACACCCAGGTAGAAGGACACCTATCGTCCTACATCAACTATCGCCGGAGGAATATTGAGAAAAGACGTGTGGCATCTCTCTTTAAAGTCGCTTCTTCTGACTCATGACTAAGGATGGTGATCATTATTGGTTGAGGATGGTGGTGCTGTGATACGGCTTATGGCCTGGCTACATCGATGCCTATCCATTGCATCTCTGACGCTTAACTCTTAACTTTGTTGAGGATGAGCCTTTCGTTTGATCGCTCCATCCAATGGGATATGGGCTCGTTTGCCTTCCGTGTTCTCAACTACGATCAGCTTTTCAAGGCTTTCATCTTCCCTTCTATAGATAAATCTTCGCAGCTGGCATGCTAGCAGAAGTTTCAGCAGGAAAAAGCGAAGCAAATCTGTCTTAACCCGTCAGCCCCCGAGCGGCTCGATCGGGCCGCACCCGCGCATTTGTATTTGAACCTTATTTAAAAAAAAATAGAAATAATATATGTCAATTTTGATTTGTATCGGAAGTGTTTCCTGGATCAAGGGGTTAAGACCTTGGAATTAAGTCTAGGGGTCAAATTACTAATTCTTATATGTTTGTCCCGTAGATTCCGCCAACAGTGAGCAACATCCCGCCGTCGATGTCAATAACCCGCAGCAACGGCGCGGGCTCTATAGTAGGGCCGCTCAGCGCCGAGGAGTGGGGGATGGTGTCCAAGTTCGCACTGGGGGCACTCACCAGCCAGGGGACCATGGGAGGACTGCTCCTGTCTGGACTGGTAACATACATACTACTATACTATTTGAAATTAATTACTTGATTAAGAACTTCAGTTTTGTCAGATTTATATTTATCGCTATTTGCAGAAAGAAGACATTTACTGCAATTTTATATGACTGCAAAACTTTTTTGCATACAACTAGTCGAAATATGAATCCCATTAAAAAGAACCGCTTGTGGCTTTCTCGGTCAGGGTTGAAACATCAAAAAAAAAGTGTGTGCGTGTAACCTTTACGCGCGATTGAAGTAAAACTTCTTTGGCGTTGACGACATATATCACTGAAATGATTAAATATTAACTTAAATAAATAAATATTATATTATAATTTAATTATATTTATTATTAACATACCCACCTATTAATAATTTATAATTAATAGATAAGATAAGAAATTTTTCAATATTCGATGAATATAAAAATCGAATCGAGTCTTTAACGATTATACACTACCCCATCCCTATAGTGAGCTGTCAAAATTATCAAGCTAAATTAGACAGACTTTAACTTGACACTGGCAAAACACGAAAGTGGAGACCATAATTTAATATCCCGTGAACATTCACGAATTTTACTCGACACTGGCAAAATGCACATGTTGCCATATTATTAAAAAGAAAAAAAAATAAAAAAATTAGACAGACCATAGTATATGACATATACTTACAACCAATCAGAATTATTATTTTTAAATTAGTGTCCAACCGAAATTTCGGTTTCGGTTTCGGCCGAGTTTCGGCCAAAAATCAAGTTTCGGCGAAAGTTTCGGTTTCGGCCAAAATTGGCCGAAACTTTTGCCGAAACCGAAACTCCTTTCGGAAGTTGTCGTGCACGCTCGCCTAGCTTCGTTTCTTGCGACAACGCTTTGGCGGACGACTAATTGTGATATAGTTTTGTTAATTTTAAATGTGTGATTTGATATTATCTTTGTTGAGACTAAAAAATTGATGATTCTTCTAAATACAAATAGGTACACACCAAAAATCAATAAGTAAGATTTCAAAATACTAACACTTAGTATTTTACCCGTATCAGGGGCCCGAGCGGCTCGATCGAGCCGCACCTGCGCATGCGAATTTGAACCTTATTTTAAGGAAGCTTTTTTTTTTATATTTTTTTTTATGAAGACGAGCAAGACGCTCTCCTGATGTTAAGAGATAACGCTGCCCATAATCAGTACAGTGCTACCCAGAATTTTACAATGATGTGCAATTCTAGGTGCACTGCACCAACGCTTCTTACTCAAGAGTCATAAGATGTTAAGACTCTTTAGCCCAGTAATTTCACTAGCTACAGTGTCCTCCTACCGAAGCACAGTAATGTTTGCACATACGGTACTGCTCAGGCGGTAGAATAACTGGCACTGTTGGGGTACCCACCTAGACGACCTCCTGCAAAGGAAGTCTACCCCCGGTCAAGCTAGAAATAATAGATGTCAATTTTGATTTGAACTAAAAGTTTTTCCTGGATCAAGGGCCCCTTGATCCAGGGGTTAATGAAACAGTAACAATTTGTGATTTGATTATAATTAATAACTGATAAACACTTTTCTATAAGAAGTTAATTTAAATAAATAGGCCAAGCGCTATTCATACTACGCGCAATGTAGGCTTCCGTAGAACTGGCAAATCGTATATCTACTGCCTTAATTTTCATCAACCATATCTTTAAAACTTATAAAACTATCTTAACCGCTATGGTTTTCCTGGAAAGTTCATGGTTGAAACTATATTCGTGATATTTAACAGTGTTTGAAAGCCAGTAGTTTAGATTATAGAGAGCGGGGAACGCCCAAAAAAATAATTAAAATTGAATATATCTCAAATGGATCATTAAATCGAAAAATTTCCTTAGAAATATGTCCTTCATTAAAATACCTATTTAACAATACCCCAAATGATAGGATCAGCCAGAAAAAATATCATCCCCATTTTACAAGTTTGGGAGGTACCCTAAATTAATTGGTTTAAATTTATTTTTTGTAACCATTCTCTTACCCTTATCATTGCCCTCCTCTGTGCAATATTACAGTTTTCTAGGACTTATAGTTTCTCCGTAAAGCCGCGGACAGACGGACGGACAGACAAAGCGAAACTATAAGGCTTCCTTGTTGACCACGGAAGCCTAAAAATATTATTGATATATTTTTTATATTAAAAATAAAAATAAAATAAATAAATATTTTCAGGACGTTTCACACAGCGCCACCTAACCCCAAACTAAGCAACTTAATGCTTGTAATATGGTGGTTAGGATAACGGATATAATACTTATATACTTTTTTTTTGTAAATAAATACTTATAATAGATATTGAAAAACCACCCAGACCAGAAACAAATACCTGTGGATCACACAAACATTTGTCCCATGCGGGAATCGAACCCGCAACCTTCTGCGTTGCAGGCGGGTATTAGCCCACCGCGCCACAGAGGCAACAATTGATACGTACAATTGATACGTACAACAACCTCAATGATGAGGGAAAAAAAAACAATGTTAATGAAAGGAAGATAATAATTCAATGATGTCTATTGCAATTATTAATAAAATATGTTTATTTTTAATAAATACTCGTAGTATATAAGGGTGCTACAATAACCCATAGCAGCAGGTTATGTTGTCCGCATGAGGCGGTTTAAAAAAACCTTAATGATAACAACAAACTTTATATTATACTGTGCGTCCATTTCATGTTCTAATTAATGCAGAATAATGGGTAAAATGCACCAAATTTCAGTATTTTAAAGATTTTTTACTTGACCAAGTGAGTTTCGGTTTCGGTTTCGGCCGAAACTAAAGCCTCGGCCGAACATTCGGTTTCGGTTTCGGTTTCGGCCGTAAAACCAGTTTCGGTCGGACTCTATTTTAAATGGCGGAAACTACACAGACTATAGTAAGCGTTACTTCCGTCAGAAAAATAAGCGTTACTTCCGTCAGAAAAAAAATCTGAGTTACTCCCTAGTCGCGCCTAAAGAAGTTTTACTTCAAAAACGTAGTGTGAACGTGGTTCGCGAATCTAAATTTTCGAACCACGTGCGCACTTTTTTTGTAACATGCAACGGTTTCGGTTCGCTAGTGAGTATCCGGCTCAACAGTGCACATAGGGGTATTTTAATGATCTACGCGGCCAAAAGTCAAAATAACAAAGTTAAAGAAATGCTACTGCATTCGACTACCTGAGGCAGAGGACAGTCCAACGAACAATAGGCCGCCGTCCCCGCCCCTTACCCGTTGCGCGTTACCTGGCAAACTCAGTCGGAACTTGATCATCGAACTTTGTGTACGTGTCAGTTTTCGGCGATTTTAAAAAGCGTTAACATTGTGAGCTAACCTGCAGTTTTCTGTGTTAATCTGGTAAAAAGTAGCAATGGATTCGGAGACTACAGGTATGTGGCAATCTAAATTCAATATATTTAATAAAATTTGATTCCGTTTAATATATTTTTAGTGATCGAGAAATAATGTCCAAAATGAGATCATTTTTTTAAAGAAATTTATCTTTAAAGAGGTATTTGTTATAGTACCGGGGTAGATCCGGCTTTTATTCTCATACACGTTTAAAATATAGATTCTTAAGTAACGAATGCAATATATATTAGCCGCAGAATAGCGCAGATGCACAAAACAGAGTACTTTGATCTGTTTCAGTCGAAATTAGTGAATTATTAATTTTTGTTTAAATTTTGTTTTAGGCTTAGAGGGTACCTCTGGAGTGAGAATAGTGACTCGTAAATCACTCTTCGACAGGATGAAGAATGAAAATTTACGTAATTTAGAAGAAAAACTATGTTTTTTGGGAGACCACCTTTTCACCCAAGACAACCTTACTGAAAGTCAGTTAAAAGAACTGAAACACAATTTTTCACATTTCAAATCAGAAATAAAGCAAAGGTGGAATAAATCACACAAAAAAGAAGAAGCTTTTTTGAAAAACAACCATCTTTGGCTAGAAGGTACTTTCGAAATTCCAGTCACAACTACCAATCGTCAAGGTCGCCCTTGTAAATCATTTGGTGAATCTAGCGAAAGGAGCAAAAGAAGAAAAACTGAGGAACTCCGCTCCAATGTAAAAGATGGTGTTTTAGTTCACGCAGTTCAAGTTGAATTAAGAAAATCGGGAAAACGTGATGCTTCCCGCATTCTCCAAGACATAACAAGCTCTCCGACCCGTGCAAAGAAGTACAAAAAAGCTTTCAATGCCTCTAAGTGTGAAAAATCATCGCGTTTAACCCCCATGGAAGCATTAAAAATGTTTATAGATGCAGACTTAACACGAGTACAGTACGAAATTATAAGAAACACGAACCGGAAGTTTTTTCCGTGTTATAGCTTAATTCAAGAAGCCAAAAAGAAATGTTATCCTCCTCCAGAAGCGAGCACGGTAACAAGTACCTGCGCGGAAACCCAACTGCAACCATTAATTGATATTACTGTTAAGCGCTTATCGGAATACTTAGAAGAAGTCTTATTGACAATAAAAGAGCAAGAGCGGAACACTTTGAAGTTGATATGTAAATGGGGCTGCGACGGATCCCAACAAGCACAGTACAAACAAAAACTTGACAATGAGTCTGACTCTGATGCAAATATTTTTCAAAGCTGCTTTGTACCTGTGCGACTTATTTGCGGCAAGGACAATCAAAAGGTGTTATGGGAAAATCCAACACCTTCATCTGCCCGATTTTGTCGTCCAATAAGATTTCGCTTCGTCAAAGAAACAACTGATATAACAAACGAAGAGATCAATTATGTTTCAAACTCCATTGATAATTTGGTTGCAACTGAAGTGGACATTGACGGAGAAAAGTTTTTGGTGCATTCCCAATTTGTAATGACAATGGTAGATGGAAAGGTTTGCAACGCAGCTACTGGAACAACATCCACAAGTCGTTGCTATATCTGTGGGAAAACTTCCAAAGAATTCAACAATTTAGAGGACAAAAGAAGAATTTCAAAGGATGCTACTGAATTTGGTCTTTCTATTTTACATGCGAGAATACGATTTTTTGAAAGCATTTTACATTTAGCGTATAAATTGCCTGTGAAAAAGTACCGTCAGAGAAAAACAGAAAAAGAAAAACAAATGGAGATGAATAAGAAAATAGAAATACAGACCAGGTTTCGCAATGAAACTGGCTTATTAGTTGACATGCCGAAAGCAAACTGCGGAAACACTAATGACGGCAACACCAGCAGGAGATTTTTTGAAGATCCGAAACTATCCTCAGATATTACAGGAATAGATTACGAGTTAATATATAGATTAAAAGTGATTTTGGAAACGATTTCGAGCGGATACGAGATAAATTTAGAAAATTATGAAAAATATGCAGAAGAAACTGCTTGCTTATACGTGAAATTTTACCCGTGGCACCCAATGACACCCACACTGCACAAAGTACTTGTGCACGGATCAGACATAATAAAAAATGCATTGTTACCCATAGGGCAACTATCTGAAGAAGCAGCAGAGGCACGCAACAAGCATTTTAGGTCATACAGACAGGATTACTCAAGAAAATTCTCTAGAGAGTCCTGCAACTCTGCAACAGAGACATATTGAATAAGCTACTTTTAAGCTCAGATCCCTTTTTTAGTGCCTCAAGGGTAATAAACAAAAACAAGAAGTCTTCTTTTCTTCCTGAAACATTGAATATGTTTGTATCTGCAACACCAAACCCAGCAGACGCACTTCAATCAGAAAGTGAAGAAGAGATAAACTGATTATTGTTTGATTTAATAATTAAGTAATTAATAAAATCATGTGTGTCATAATCCATTATAAAAAATAAGCGTGTGTGTGTGTGTGCGTGTGTGTGTGTTTGTGTGTTTTTTTGTAGTTTTTTTTTTTATTTTATGGAAATAATTAAAAAATAAACATTATTTTTTACTGTTTATATAACGTTTGTTTTATTTCCGTCATTAGCAATTCAAAAACCCGAACTAATGTTTTTGGCCAGCTAAATTAACTAAATACCCCTATGTGCAGTGTAAGACTGTCGCCTGCGCCCGTTCACACAAGTGAACGCTAAAGTGTATCAGTTGTTGACCCGTTACCGTTGGTCCGCAGTTGCTGAAGACAGTGGGCTGGCGCATAGTGGCGGTGACGGGGGTTCTATACGGCGCACTGTACGCGTACGAGCGGCTGACGTGGACGGCGCGCGCGCAGGAGAAGCTCTTCAAGCGGCAGTACGTGACGCACGCCGGCAAGAAGCTGCGGCTCATCGTCGACCTCACCTCCGCCAACTGCTCGCACCAGGTCCAACAGTGAGTACTGCTACTGTTCAAGCGGCTGTAATGCTAAAGCCGCGTCTCTTAGAGTAAAACAGGCCTCTGTCACAACAAAGGAGGTAGGACAAGAAAAAAAGCCGCGTCTTCAGCACCTGTTTTGGTTCAAACGTTCAACACAAACACCACAACATTTTTCACCCAACAGTCAAAGTTCTTTTTGTTTGCTCCAGCAATGTTTTTTGCTTTCCATATCAGATGGAAAGCACATAGAACAAAACATGATATCAATATTTATCAAAAAAGCGAGATTTTATTTAATGTTGTGATGTTTGTGTTGAGTGTTTGAACCAAAACAGGCGCTAGATCCGGCTTTACACAAACATAATATTATGAACATATAAATATAATTTTGGTATATTTGGAAGCCTCAAAGGATTGTCCCATGAATATTTGCCCCAAGAATATTTACATATCGAATAAAAGATACCCTCCTTTTTTGAAATCTAATAAAAATGGAGTGAAATGTGCATTTTCCAGAGAGTTATCGACAATGTTTGCGCGGCTGTGTCGGCTCATCGACGAGGCGACGACGGAGATGGACGCGGAGCTGTGTGACGTCAGAGAAGCCATCAAGATGCTCGACGACGCTGCCACGTCAGCCAAGAAGCTGCGCAACAAGGCCAACTATCTCTCGCACGAGCTCGAACTGTTCGACGATGCCTTCCTCAAGCACAACTAGATCTTGCTCCATAGGTAATGTATTTGTCTTCAACATCATCATCCACAGCACTCTACATCCCACTGCTGGACACAGGCCTCCCTCATGTTATGCCACTCAATCCTAAATGCATACCTGAGTCTGCATAAATGCATACCTGTACTTCCTGGGGGTGCATGCACGAGTTATGTGGGACTCTGCTTGCCGGCGAAAGTGAAAAGCCGGCAAGTAATGCCCACTAAAACCCCTTATTAGACCGTCATTCCGCTTTTGCGGGGCAGGGTGGGATCGCAGTTGCATTCACCATCTCCCACCCCATGTAGTCCACACCTAGATTAGTATGCGTCGTTTTCGATTCTACTATTTCAATGAAAAAAAAAAAAACAGACTTCTGCCACAGGCTGAAAAGAAATTAACTTTTTAGTTTTACGATCTCGTGACATAATTACAAGCTTTTATTTACTTTCACCTGTATGTTGTCTGTCTGTAATCATATCTTGCAAGTTTAATAATAAAAGCTTCTTTTTAAAAAGATTTTTAAAATATCATTTTTTTATTTATAATCTTCTTTTTGTTCCAGTGGAAGGTAAAAGTGCAATATACGGCGTAGTACCGTGACTTCACTCACCGAATTTACACCATTATTTATACTGAACTAGGACTCGAGTCGGCAGTCTTCAGTGGAAACTGAGTGGGTCTGTAGATGTAACGATGCAGTAGGTTGGAATATAAGTTGGATGTCTATTTATTTCATGTTGTGTGTATGATATTTAGTTTTTGTAAGGCGAGAGATTATAGCTTTCCGATGCGGGCGAATGATTCGAAACGATTCTCCGGACGTGCGAGTGACTCGATACTTTATTTACGCGCTGTGATATCGATTGAATTGAGTTATCGATTTTTTTAGCTTGTATTTCAATCGACTGCTTGTTAGCTCCGTTTGATGCGACTGGAGCGTCGAAGTGCACGCGATTTTGTGACAGTTTATTAGTAATTGAAATCAAAATGAACAAGAATCGCATCACGAAATCGCGTTTTGATTATTGTGTATAGCTAAATGATTTACCTCTATAATCTATTGTAAATTATAACTTTTGTTGTTGTTTTAAAGTTATTTATCACTTTTTAAGGTGTTACTATGTGAATTATGAAATCACGCGAACGACCACGGTCTCAAAACATTGTTATGACATTGATGTATTGAATTTATTTTAAGTTCGATTATTTTCACGTTTTCATTATTTAATTTTCATTTGATTACCTTCCGATTTATTTTAACATCTCGGTGCTACCAAACGGATGTAAAATTAAACTTTTTTTTTGAATAGCAAAAACTGTCAATGAATTAAAAATTTAGTTAAATTTTATAAAAAATGAATTTAGTGTTGATCAGTGGCGGATTTGCCCTAAGGCCCAGTAGGCCCGGGCCTAGAGCGGCCAGATATTAGGGGCGGCCAATCGTGACAAAAAAATCACTGATGACAAGAAATAACTAAAAGTACGTAAATAATTTAAAGGCTTCAAGGGACCATGGGTTTTTCTCGGCGGCTCTGCTCTATAATAAGAATATTTATTTTCTCACCGCTCAGAACACATCTTTTGTAGCCTGAAATATAAAATTTTCTCGGCACTCGCAGCTAGCTGCTCGCGCAATTATAAATAGAATATTATGTATTTTGCTCACCACTTAGAACGAGCTCATTGCACACAGTACCGGCGTTAGGGTGGGGCGCGGTTGGGTAGCCGCCGGGGCCGCGGATGAATGCTTCGGCGTACCCGTTGCCCCGGCATTATGGCGTCCCGCAGGAACACCCCCAGGTTTTTTAGTGGGTATCCCCGCCGCTCCCATCTTTGGCGGGGGAGTCCCACATACCGCCCCGCGCCCCCCGGCGCGGGGTGATGATGCGTAACGCATTTTTCCTGGGATAAAAAAAAAAAAAAAAAAAAAAAAAGGGGCGCGGTTGGGCGACCGCCCAGGGCGCCGGATAAAAGGGGCGCCACAGGCTCTATAATTCGTTGAGAAAAATTCAATATTCTCGGTGCTCGTAGCAAGCTGCTCGCGCTTTTATAAGAACATTTAGTTTCTTTGCCACTCGAAGGAAGATAAACGCACATCATTCGTGCTGAAAAATTCAAAATTTTCTCGGCGCTCGCAGCGAGCTGCTCGCGCTTTTATAAATGAGAAAATTTACTTTCTTTGTCATTTGAAGCAAGATAAACGCACATCATTCGTGCTGAAAAATTCAAATATTTTTCGGCGCTCGCAGCGAGTTACTCGCGCTTTTATAAATAAGGACATTTAGTTTCTTTCCCACTCGAAGATAGCTAAACGCACATCATTCGTGCTGTAAAATATCTAAATTTTCTCGGCGCTCGCAGCGAGCTGCTCGCGCTTTTATAAATAAGAATACTTATTTAGTTTCTTTGCCGCTCGGAGCAAGCTAAACGCACAACATTTGTGCTGAAAAATTCAAAATTTTCTCGGCGCTCGCAGCGAGTTGCTCGCGCTTTTATAAATGAGAACATTTACTTTCTTTGCCACTCGAAGCAAGCTTAACGCACATCATTCGTGCTGAAAAATTCAAAATTTTCTCGGCGCTCGCGCTTTTATAAATAAGGACATTTAGTTTCTTTGCCACTCGAAGCAAGCTAAACGCACATCATTCGTGTTGAACAAATCTAAATTTTCGCGGCGCTCGCAGCGAGCTGCTCGCGCTTTTATAAATAAGAATATTTATTTAGTTTCTTTGCCGCTCGGAGCAAGCTAAACGCACATCATTCGTGCTGAAAAATTCAAAATTTTCTCGGAACTCGCAGCAAGCTGGAAAGTTGGATTTTTTTCTAGATACGCCCATGATTTTGCCCATCGGAATCGGCCCAGAAAAAAATCCTGGAATTTTTTCCTTTTTAGTATGGGTTTGAATTGCTTTATAGGGGGCGCCGTATAAATCTCGCCCAGGGCGCTAGTATTGTTAAAACCGGCTCTGATTGCACATCTTTTGTAGTCTGAAACGTAAAATTTTCTCGGCGCTCGCAGCAAGCTGCTCGCGCATTACAAATTTTATTCTATTCGGAACGAGTTTAACGCACACGGTCTTGTCAGAGATGTAACATTTCCTATTTTAGAGATTCAAATTGTAGGTAAACGTTGAAATGTACAAACCTACCTTGTTCACAAGAAAAAAAATTCTATATCCGCCACTGTTTAACACATTCGGTGCCGCCGACTCGCCATGCGAGTTCACGTTCATTTTGTTCGCGAGTCGGTGGCACCGAATGTGTTAAGGAGTAAGTAGGAGTAGACATGTTATATACGACGTAGATGCAGGTATTACATGGACTGGGGCCTAGGGCGGCCTAGACTGTAAATCCGCCACTGGTGTTGATGCTTCATGATTAAGCTTTTTATATCAAACATTTCAGTTTTATGCTTTTATTTGGACCTAGTTATGCCAAAATGTACCAAGTCATGTAGTATCAAGTTTTCACATGTAGCCATCAGTCATGTTTATATTTTGTCGGTGCATTTTTGCATAATTAAGTTCATAGACCACGTGTAGATTTCGTCTGCGTTCCTAAATAGTACCTTAGTTACCATGTTATTCATGTTACCTATATGTGATTTAAATATACCGCAATATTGACTGTTTTTACTGTGATTCTGTGATATTTTTAGGTTTCTCGTGATGTTTGGTGTTAAAACTTATTGGGCACGTCACTGATGTGTTAGTGAAAATGTGACGATACTTAGAGCGATAACACGAATATGCCATTATTTATCAAGATTTTAATTTGATATCATTTAATCTCGATTTCAAAAGGAATAGCTTCAAATAATCGCATGTGCGTTCGCTCTTACATACCTGGGTTTATTTTAAACTTTAATCAGTCAATATTGTGGGTATCTATGAAAGGGTCTCACTGACTAAAGCCGTCGGCATGATTCGCTATCATCAATTCTAATTTTTGTAAAAGAAAATCTCAGCCTGATACATTTATTGTCCCACTCACTGGCGGATCCAGGATTTGGTTCTGGGGGGGGGGGCAAGATGCAGACGGGCAAAAATATTCAAAAAGTGTGTGTTTAGCTCGCTCTGAGCAATTAGAAAGTTCAAATACCCTTAATAATAAGTGCGCGAGCAGCTTGCTGCGAGCGCTGAGAAAAAAAATAACATATTGACCATGAAATATGTTCAAAATTCGTAACATCACAATGCTTCTGGGGGTGGGGGGGAGGGGCTGGGCCACCTGCCCCCCCCCCCCTAAATCCGCCTATGGACACTGCTGGACAAATATTGATCTGTGAAATCGTTCCACATTTCTCTTTCCTAAGCCACTTCGTTACTAAAGAAAATATAATTAATTGTTTACCTATAGCTGTTGTGTGTATTGTCTACTTATACTATTTCCTATAACTTGGTAGGTATGCAATAAAGAGTTATTGTATTGTATAATCCGGCGACATCTTGGCGGCTCTGGTTTGTAGACTATAATTCTTTGAACTCATATTGTATTTATTATAAGTTTTTTTTAATTTCATCGGCGCATCCATAATATAAGTGTTGATATTTTCATAATCAGCAATCACAAACCATTTGAGTATCTATTGACATAAATATGCTATATAACGTTATTATTTAGGTCACAAAATGACCCGAAGGAATATACATTAGTGAATTAGGAAGGTACATTGTCCAATGTTCATATAGACAATGATAAGACGTGAGCCGCGCAACCATTTGATATTAGATAGTTTTGTTGTCCATTGTAATTAGTTATTGCATAATTAGGAGAATTTTCTTATGTAAATAATAAAATAAAGGATTCCTTTATAAATAATTCGTTTTATTCTTCAACAATCAACATAATTAAATTCTGTATGAGATCAATCAACTTAAAACGTAGAAAAAAGATAAAAATAGTATTGCTTATACATCTAATATTTGTAAGTAAAAATATGATCCATGTCGAGGTTCAGTCTTCCGTTATGTAGCAGTTGAATCTTTGGAATGTGCTGAAAAAAAACCACACAAACATTCATTCACAAGATAAATCAACTTTGTCGACTAAAATAAGACATGAACCAGCTCCACTTAGCATAAATGACAATGAAAAGTGTCAAAACAAAATTTCAAAAGGCACTGAGAATTTCTCTGTTTCACTTCACGCGACCATTTGAGTCCCAAGTGGAGCGCTGACTATAAAAGGTCAAGAATCGCAAATCCGTTGACCGAGTGAGACAGAGCTAAAGAAATGGGAAAGGTTTGTCCGGCTGAGGCAAAAGGGGCTTAAAATAAAGTGAGGTACTGTTTTTGTATTAGCACAGGGCACAGGGTGACAGGCGAAGAATTTTAAAACATTCATATGGGAACCACTTAATATGGGATGCCACTTGCTCGTGTGTGCATCTGCACTGAGTGTCTTTTTTTTGAAGTATCAGTAAAAAATCTGAAATTTACAGGGGAGTTAGTAAAAATATAGTAAAAAATAATGCACAGGGTCTCGAATTTCTAAAACTTGAATTGAACGAGATATGACCAAAAGATTAGGACACTCAATCCTGATGCGCCGCTAAATACGAATATTTTCAAAAGTATTGACCCTAGGATTATAATTTTTAGTTCTGGAGTTAGTAAAAAATTTCTAAAAACTTTTGGGAAATTTTCAAATCAATAGAATGTACCGTTACAGATTTATAACGGTTTAACTAGGACACTCAGTTCTTACGCCGTAAGGATTGAGTGTCCTGCTAAATATGGGTTTATTGGAATAAATACATAAAAATAACATTACCATCTTGTAGTCTGACCCTCAAAACAATTTCTAAAAGAGAAACTATGTCGAAAAAGCTTACCTTTTTAAAATAAATGAAAGATTTCATTTTTACGAAACGTCTGTACTGAGTGTCTTTTATTTTTGAAAAAAAAGGGTCAAATAGTAGTTTTAGAAATTTGTCACTTGGTGCAAAAGTTTTTACTAATTGAATACTAAAACATGATATATAATTTGTTTTTCTAAATTGTATATTTTTAGAGTAAATCCACTTTTTGCGGTTTTCTGTGAGTGTCTTTTTTTTTTCGAGGTTGAGCAAAATTAATGAAATTCACAGGGGAGTTAGTAAAAAATTAGTAAAAACTTTTGTAGTAAGTGGCGAATTTCTAAAACTTAAATTGAATTTTTTATGAGCAAAATACTAGGACACTCAATCCTTACGTTTTAAAAAAGTGAAAAACCTCGATATCTCGGTAAGTATTAACTTTTTTTTCAGGATTTTTTTTTCTAGAGTTAGTAAAGAATTTCTAAAAACTTTGTAAAAAAAAATATACAGGCTAACACGTGGTGTTACTGAGTTATAGCGGTTTAATTAGTTTCACTGAGCGTAAGAACTGAGTGTCCTAGTTAAACGGCTCTACAGATAAAACTAAACCTCGTAGATAAAAACAACTTATATCCACGAGTTTTACTAATTTTTTACTAACTCTGGATATAAAATTCATTTTTGTAAGTTTTATATTTTTTGAGAAAATCCACATTTTCATGTTTTTCACTGAGTGTCCCATTTTTTTCAAAATATCAAAATGATTTTTTCAGGAGAGTTAGTAAAACATTAGTTACATCGTTTGCACTAGGTGTCGAATTTCTAAAACTAAAATTATTCTTTTTATGATCAAATAACTACAGTCCAGACGCCCGAAAAACATGAAAAACCTCGATATCTCGATAAATATTAACTTTTTTCCTAGGATTTTTTTTTCAGTAGTTAGTAAAAAATTAGTAAAATCTTTTGCACTAGGTGCCAAATTTCTAAAACTGAAATCAAAGTTTTTATAATCAAAAAACTAGGACACTCAATCCTTACGTTTTAAAAAAGTGAAAAACCTCGATATCTCGGTAAGTATTAACTTTTTTTTCAGGATTTTTTTTCCAGTAGTTAGTAATGAATTTCTAAAAACTTTTTCAAAAAAAACCAACAGGCTAACATGTGTTGTTACTGATTTATAGCGAATAATTAGTTTCACTGAGCGTAAGAACTGAGTGTCCTAGTTAAACGGCTCTACAGACAAAATTAAACCTCGTAGATAAAAACAACTTAGATCCACGAGTTTTACTAATTTTTTACTAACTCTGGATATAAAATTCATTTTTGTAAGTTTTATATTTTTTGAGAAAAAACACATTTTCATGTTTTTCACTGAGTGTCCCATTTTTTTCAAAATATCAAAATGATTTTTTCAGGAGAGTTAGTAAAACATTAGTTACAACGTTTGCACTAGGTGTCGAATTTCTAAAACTAAAATTATTCTTTTTATGATCAAATAACTACAGTCCAGACGCTCGAAAAACATGAAAAACCTCGATATCTCGATAAATATCAACTTTTTTCTTAGGATTTTTTTTTCAGTAGTTAGTAACGAATTTCTAAAAACTTTTACAAAAAAAACCAACAGGCTAACATGTGTTGTTACTGATTTATAGCGGTTAATTAATTCTGTTTTACGGAGCGAGCTAAATGAATAAAGCCGTGAGTTGTTCTCACCATGAATAATTCTTATACCTAGGCACTATTATTCAACTGACCACTATTTAATTTGTTGGCAATACTTTCTCTCTGATAACATACACGTTCAAACACTTGGCTGCCTCCCGACTCCCGGTGTCCAACTTTTACGAGGCTGCTGACTTTGGGAAGATCAACTTTTGCACACAGAATTAACACACACACGCACATACACACACACTAACACACATAGGGACCTGTTTAATTGAATAAGAAGGAGGGCGCCGGCAACTGCAACATAGTTTTATAAACTATCGCAATTTCCAACGTTCATGGCGTTTAAGATTAACGTGTATTTTAAGCGCAAATAAAGATTTATTATTTATATTAAGGGGTACGATTTTGCAAATTTACACTAGGGCGTATTACAAGACGGATGTCGCAAAATTTAACAAAATTTATAAGAAACCAAATGTATTTTTATTTATGTTATTGGCTTTTATTTATATTGTTATGATTTTGCAAGTTTACGAGGGCGTAGTGCTAATCCATTCGCAGCTAGCAAAAGGAGCTCATAGTGAATAGGTCACTCATACAAATACGCACGAGTGGTGTATATTAGCGCTGCAGTACCTCATTCCCGCGTAAGTAAGACGGGCTCGCATATACTTACAGTAACACGTGTCAGGCAAGAATAGAATAGAAAACTCTTTATTGTTCACACAAATACAACAATATAAACTTAGAACTAAGATTACACAGAAAGAAGTGTTATAATTGGCGGTCTTATCGCTAATAGCGATCTCAAGGCAAGCTTGGTTGCAAACCTGCACAACGGTAAGTAAATCATTATACTGCCTGAGGCTCAGGTTGAGATTTAACAACCTCTGTGGCGCGGTGGGCTTATACCCGCCTGCAACGCAAAAGGTTGCGGGTTCGATTCCCGCATGGGACAAATGTTTGTGTGATCCACAGGTATTTGTTACTGGTCTGGGTGGTTTTCAATATCTATTATAAGTATGTATTTAAAAACGAAAAGCATATAAGTATTATATCCGTTATCCTAACCACCATAACACAAGCATTAAGTTGCTTAGTTTGTGGTTAGGTGGCGCTGTGTGAAATGTCCTGAAATATTTATTTATTTATTTAATTATAGGTTAATGCAGATTTATCATGCACACCCCTAGCCCCTATACGTATGGTATGGTAGAACATATTATATTATAACTATTATTACAAGTTTTTGAAATACCTAACATTTTCCACATAAACCCTACTCTTCATTAGATATATAATGTATTCATCCAAAAAGTTGGTTGCCTGGAAGAGGTCGCTTTAAGCGATAAGGCCGCCCATTGTGGGCCAATGTGTTTATAATATTGTCATAGTAATTTAAGTACCTTTTGTTACATTGGACACAATAAAGAGTATTTCTACTCTTAGAGTAGAAATACTCCTTATTATTAATAAGATAAGATAAGATAAAAATATATTTATTATCAGTTCCAAAAAGTAATACATGAAAAATTATACACATAAATATAGTTACAAACAGACAGTTATAGTTATAAGAACGTGCCACTTACTATTGGTTAAAGGTTAAATTTTGCAACGTCCGTCTTGTAGGTTACGTATACCTACGGTCATGTCAACTACAATCGAATGGCCTAAAATCCCTGTTTAAAATAACTAATGGACTTGCATCACTCCTTTGCTTAATTAGTAAAGTCGTAATCACTACTATTTATTTGAGAACTTGTTTTGGCTATGATTATGGTTGAAATTGCTTTAACTGGTGTACGGGGTGTACAGTGTACAGTTATACAACAAAAAATAACTTGGAAGGCTTTTATTTCCTTAAAAATTAATTGATACAAAATTACGAGCAGAACCGTGAAGCGCTATTGAGAGAAGATTGAATGACAAAAATATAATTGAAAATTTTGACAGGTTAATATTTGACATCAATTTTTTCTAATTTGCTTTCTGTACATCTGAAGCATTTGCCAATAACATAAATAAAAATACATTTAGCGCCAATTTTAAAATTTCAAATCCTTAAACAACTGGTTTCTTATAAATTTTGTTAAATTTTGCGACATCCGTCTTGTAATACGCCCTAGCGTAAATTTGCAAAATCGTACCCCTTAATATAAATAATAAATCTTTATTTGCGCTTAAAATACACGTTAATCTTAAACGCCATGAACGTTGGAAATTGCGATAGTTTATAAAACTATGTTGCAGTTGCCGGCGCCCTCCTTCTTATTCAATTAAACAGGTCCCTATGTGTGTTAGTGTGTGTATGTGCGTGTGTGTGTTAATTCTGTGTGCAAAAGTTGATCTTCCCAAAGTCAGCAGCCTCGTAAAAGTTGGACACCGGGAGTCGGGAGGCAGCCAAGTGTTTGAACGTGTATGTTATCAGAGAGAAAGTATTGCCAACAAATTAAATAGTGGTCAGTTGAATAATGGTGCCTAGGTATAAGAATTATTCATGGTGAGAACAACTCACGGCTTTATTCATTTAGCTCGCTCCGTAAAACAGAATTAATTAACCGCTATAAATCAGTAACAACACATGTTAGCCTGTTGGTTTTTTTTGTAAAAGTTTTTAGAAATTCGTTACTAACTACTGAAAAAAAAATCCTAAGAAAAAA
The DNA here is from genome assembly GCA_947507615.1 of Hemithea aestivaria. Lineage (NCBI taxonomy): Eukaryota > Metazoa > Arthropoda > Insecta > Lepidoptera > Geometridae > Hemithea > Hemithea aestivaria. The sequence continues at coordinate 17,071,298 of OX382331.1, forward strand.
GTTGATATTTATCGAGATATCGAGGTTTTTCATGTTTTTCGAGCGTCTGGACTGTAGTTATTTGATCATAAAAAGAATAATTTTAGTTTTAGAAATTCGACACCTAGTGCAAACGTTGTAACTAATGTTTTACTAACTCTCCTGAAAAAATCATTTTGATATTTTGAAAAAAATGGGACACTCAGTGAAAAACATGAAAATGTGTTTTTTCTCAAAAAATATAAAACTTACAAAAATGAATTTTATATCCAGAGTTAGTAAAAAATTAGTAAAACTCGTGGATCTAAGTTGTTTTTATCTACGAGGTTTAATTTTGTCTGTAGAGCCGTTTAACTAGGACACTCAGTTCTTACGCTCAGTGAAACTAATTATTCGCTATAAATCAGTAACAACACATGTTAGCCTGTTGGTTTTTTTTGAAAAAGTTTTTAGAAATTCATTACTAACTACTGGAAAAAAAATCCTGAAAAAAAAGTTAATACTTACCGAGATATCGAGGTTTTTCACTTTTTTAAAACGTAAGGATTGAGTGTCCTAGTTTTTTGATTATAAAAACTTTGATTTCAGTTTTAGAAATTTGGCACCTAGTGCAAAAGATTTTACTAATTTTTTACTAACTACTGAAAAAAAAATCCTAGGAAAAAAGTTAATATTTATCGAGATATCGAGGTTTTTCATGTTTTTCGGGCGTCTGGACTGTAGTTATTTGATCATAAAAAGAATAATTTTAGTTTTAGAAATTCGACACCTAGTGCAAACGATGTAACTAATGTTTTACTAACTCTCCTGAAAAAATCATTTTGATATTTTGAAAAAAATGGGACACTCAGTGAAAAACATGAAAATGTGGATTTTCTCAAAAAATATAAAACTTACAAAAATGAATTTTATATCCAGAGTTAGTAAAAAATTAGTAAAACTCGTGGATATAAGTTGTTTTTATCTACGAGGTTTAGTTTTATCTGTAGAGCCGTTTAACTAGGACACTCAGTTCTTACGCTCAGTGAAACTAATTAAACCGCTATAACTCAGTAACACCACGTGTTAGCCTGTATATTTTTTTTTACAAAGTTTTTAGAAATTCTTTACTAACTCTAGAAAAAAAAATCCTGAAAAAAAAGTTAATACTTACCGAGATATCGAGGTTTTTCACTTTTTTAAAACGTAAGGATTGAGTGTCCTAGTATTTTGCTCATAAAAAATTCAATTTAAGTTTTAGAAATTCGCCACTTACTACAAAAGTTTTTACTAATTTTTTACTAACTCCCCTGTGAATTTCATTAATTTTGCTCAACCTCGAAAAAAAAAAAGACACTCACAGAAAACCGCAAAAAGTGGATTTACTCTAAAAATATACAATTTAGAAAAACAAATTATATATCATGTTTTAGTATTCAATTAGTAAAAACTTTTGCACCAAGTGCCAAATTTCTAAAACTACTATTTGACCCTTTTTTTTCAAAAATAAAAGACCCTCAGTACAGACGTTTCGTAAAAATGAAATCTTTCATTTATTTTAAAAAGGTAAGCTTTTTCGACATAGTTTCTCTTTTAGAAATTGTTTTGAGGGTCAGACTACAAGATGGTAATGTTATTTTTATGTATTTATTCCAATAAACCCATATTTAGCAGGACACTCAATCCTTACGGCGTAAGAACTGAGTGTCCTAGTTAAACCGTTATAAATCTGTAACGGTACATTCTATTGATTTGAAAATTTCCCAAAAGTTTTTAGAAATTTTTTACTAACTCCAGAACTAAAAATTATAATCCTAGGGTCAATACTTTTGAAAATATTCGTATTTAGCGGCGCATCAGGATTGAGTGTCCTAATCTTTTGGTCATATCTCGTTCAATTCAAGTTTTAGAAATTCGAGACCCTGTGCATTATTTTTTACTATATTTTTACTAACTCCCCTGTAAATTTCAGATTTTTTACTGATACTTCAAAAAAAAGACACTCAGTGCAGATGCACACCTTGCTCGTACTGTCACCCTTTATAAAAAAAAACCTATCAGTTTCCCAGTCTTACCATAGGAGCATCAGCCTTGAAGGCTCCCTTCTTGAAGCAGACGCTCGTCCCTTCGACACTCAGTCCGTAGTGTTGGCAGACGGCGCGCGCCTCCCAGTCGCTGGTGAAGCACAACCAGCCGCGCAACAAGCTGCTCGGGACTGATAGCTGAGGGCTGCTGTACGCTTGACTCAGCACTCTGACACCCTGTCTGGAGAATCATAAGCAAAATCTCATAAACATATTGCGGAGGCGTTTTATAGAACTATCCCAGGTGCCTGAAATTAATTTTTAAGGAAATATCCTTTAACAAAACACAATATTTGTGTGTTTTCAGCACTCGCGTTCCGACCTCAAAAACAAAGCTGTTCTGTTTTCAGCAGTCAATGTTAAGGAACCATATCATAGTGGATCTGCACTTTCCATCAGGTGGATTATGATTCAATGTCAATCTATTTGGTATAACAAAAAATATATACTTTATATCTGAGCCATTAGAACCTTTGGAGAAATTCACTGTAAAATGCTTTGATGGAGATAAGGAGTCTTAAGCTATCGATTGCAGCTGGCAGCCTATTTGAATAGATTATGATTTTCGATATTGTTTAAGTCTTTGATGCAACTTCATTTCACACGCGAAATTGTGGTCAGAGGCTAACCCAAAATTAATGAACCCTATAAAGGAAAAAAGTTCTTAGTGGCTAAATAGAGGCTTACCTTTGTAAAACAGGCAGATGTAAGCACAGAGCGCAGTACCCCAACGGGCACAATCTGTCCAACAACTTTACTACCCTCACAAAATTGCCCTTCATATTAGCTACAGCTATCTTATACGCCAGCTGCAGCCGCGGATTCCTGGAAATTATAAAATTACACATCACAAAATCTATCTCAGTGCTAAATTTCAATATAAAATTTGTGGGGTCAGCCTTATTAACAGCGGACTGGTCCACGGCGTCTTTTTGAAGCGATGCGATGGCGTGATCTAATCGATAAAGTCGCGTAGCTCTCTGTCGCGCGTTGCAAACACGTCTAACGCGCGATAGTAACAATGCAGAAGTCACGCGTGACTGCATCGATCTTCATAAATTCACCGTGGCGTGGGCGAGGTCTCAAAATTGTATTAAAAAGTATATCAATCCATTTCTTCTTATCAAGTTATATTTATGTAATCACTTATAGCTGCACCCTGCTGTTTTACCCGTTTTTATAACAAGCCCATGAGTTATACCAAAAGTCTAAGCTATCTCTTTATCTCATTTCAGCTCAATCAGCATACATCCATACATTCTTACAAACTTTCACATTTATAATATTAATAAGATTATAAATAAAAAATATATTAAAGCAATGCTCACATTTTCAGATCCTTAGACAAACTGACATATCTAAACAGAGGGTGAACATCATTGAGGTTGCACAAAATATACAGGCTCTCCATTAGAACCCTGTCGTAGCCACATTTATCATTGATATTGAGCCCGCATAGAGCATTGCTGAGCTCATCAGATTTGTGACAAGGTCCTAAACTGTCACAGCAGCTCAGAAACCATTTGATGCATTCCAGTAGGTATTTTTTGTTTAGAACTGGGTCAAAATCTTTGAGTGGTAGTCCGTGTAATCTGTGGAGAAAATTAAAGTTACTAAATTAATGATTTTATATAAATTTTGATGAACTTGCAGTAAACTGTTTGCTGATCTTTATAAATGTATATTGTTCTTTGCTATAATAGACAAGAAAAATAATTTAGAATACAGACTTCATAAAACACCACTCATCAAATTAAAACTGATGATATGAAAAGAATACAAAAAGTGGATTTGTTTAAATGTATTTGTTTTATTTTTTTGTAGAAAGATCATTTTTCATTTTTGAGTGCAGGTTACATTTCCTGGCGTTTTTTGTGACTTTTAGGGTAATAATAATTAGGTACCTGAAACCAAAGTAAACATAGAATCGGACCATAGGCTCCAGCAAATTGGCACACTCGTCTGCAGACAGCCTCTGTATGGTCATGTCTTGTCTTATTGCTCTAAGCCTGTCGTTCACAAAGTCATACACTGTTGACAGTGGCACATCTCTCCTTTTAGTTACTCTGGAATTATATTTTAACTTTGAGAGCGTATAAATCGAGTAACACTCTGTCGCTCGCACAATTTGACAAATTGTGGAATATAGATTCAAGGAATTAATTTATTGAAAATTCTTCTGTACAAGCCCTGCATAATATGATTGCACACATTTTAAAAGTGTTTTCAGTTTGATATCATAAAAAATGGGATGAGGAGCAATATTGAAAAAAAAATGTTTTTTTTAAAAAAAATCTCATTTTGCTATTTTTTAATATATCTCACTAAAAATACTTTTAAAATGTGTGCAATAATATTAAGCAGGTCTTGTAAAGAGGAATTTTCAATAAATTAATTACTTGAATTTATATTCCACAATTTGTCAAATTGTGCAAGTGAGAGAGTGTCACTCAATTTATACGCTCTTAACTCATATTATACTCATTTATACTAAGTTTACTGTGAGCGGTTTGAGGAGAAAGGCGGAGGGCCGAGTTGAGGCCTAAGTCCAGCAGTGGACAAACATAGGCTGATGATGATACTAAGTTCAGAGGGCCTATTGCTATCTCATATCTCACACTGGTCACTTTCACTCTTTACTGATTTACTTTTCCTTAGAGACTTAAAGTGGTGAAAGTCTTTGTAGATTTAAATTTATTGCATTACATGCAAGTATGCTTTGACTGCTGAATTATTTTTATTTTTTTATATAGAATAGGCCTATTTTTGACCACATCCCACCTGATGGAAAGTGAAAATGTAATTGACGATGGATCATGTAAGATGCCTAGAAAGGTACCTATTTAATTGTGCCTTAAAGATGCAAGTTGTACCATTCCGCCTATAAGTTATTTCAAGACAAAAGCTGACACAATTTCAGTTAAATTCTTTCCTTTTGGAGTGAGTAGAGAATGTCTGTGTTCCTATATAAAATTATTGAAATTTCGAAGTCTGTTAACAATAAGGATTTCGCAATGGAAACAAAGCCGCAAACATAAGCTAGTACGCACATTATACGCGTAAACTTTCGCTCTTAAAACTTGTTATATATTGAAAGTGAAACTTACTCAACTAACAGATACTCCTTGGTATCATTGAGAACAGAGTAAGGTCTCAGATGCTGAGGCACAGCCATGTTCGAGTCGGCTGCAGACCGGCTGTAGCTCTTCACTAATCTTCTTTCATTGTTTACCACTTCTAATACATGTACTAATTTCTCTTTTTCCCGCCTATAATTGAAACAAAATAAACGATAGGTTTTCGGAATTTATACCTGTGTACGGTGAAATGTATGGTTATTTTTATATAATATTATTACACAAAGGTAATTATTTTCGAAATATAAAGTTTGGGTGAACTTACAAGCGGATTTCATCTTGCGGACACATTGAGTAGCAAGTGCCTCGTATTTTTTCTGTATCATAGTGCCCATAGTTTTCTATGTTTTTACAAAAGTAATCGAAATACGAAGACATGATTTTATGATCTGAAACACAAATTATAATAAAACTGCAAAAATCTGCCGAATTCCAACAAAATAAATAACCACCACAGAAGTAAATCTTTGAATGACAGATGTAGATGTCCAGTGTTGCCAGTGCCCTATCGTCAAAAGTAACGCAGACAGGTTCGAAAAGTAACGCATTTACAATAAAAGTAACGCATTTAAAAAAAAACACGATTTTTAATACAATTTATATACAACTAGCTGACCCGGCGAACTTCGTTCCGCCTTAGTGAAAATAAATGAGCAAATGGAACAGTCGAATTCATCTTATTTTCTATAATTCCAATTTCTACTTTAATTTGTAATATAGGTACTTACTCAATTTAAAAATATGTACTTATACTTTTTTATTCATAGATTTCAGTAGGTAATAATATTATTTCCTCATGTTTGAACTAGCATAATAAGTATTTTTAATAGAAGAAATAAGTATTTTAATAAGAAATTGTAATTATTTTGCAAAAAAAAAATTATATATATCGCCTTATGGCTCGTCCACACATACCGGCCAATGACTCGGCGAGTCGTTGGTCCTATGGCTCGTCCACATATACCGGCCAATGATTTGCTGAGTGTGTGTTTTATCTATGGATGAACAGTTTTTGTCTATAGACGAATGTCTTCGGATATTTACGGTTTTTTCCGGTAAATTTCTGGTATACATTTTGGGCTCCATAGCTGACGACTTTAATTATATTTTGAATATTAATCAATCATGGATCATTAGCAGCCATTTTGTGTGAATAATAAACTAGTTAAATTTTCTTTATTTTTTTATTTATATAATCTATGCCCCAAGTGCATATATATAATCTGTGCGGTGCGCTAGGGCGAACGTTGGGCCAACGACTCGCAGAGTCATTGACCGGCATATGTGGACGTGACATGATATTGACATATTATTTACTTTTTTTAAATTTTTGTTTTCCGTTTCGATTGCGTTCCGTTTCACTAAGTTATTATTTTATATTCTTCCATTGTAAGTTCATTTAAAAAATCATTACCCCAAAAAGTAACGCAAAAGTAACATTTTAGGACAAGTAACGTAAAAGTAACGCAAAGGGTCAAAAAGTAACGCAAAACGTTACAAAAGTAACGCACTGGCAACGCTGTAGATGTCAGATGTCAGCTGTCAGATACTGAACTAAGGTGTTATTCACGACTAACTTCATGTCTCGTCTCGTCATCGCTTACTGTCAAAATTGAACAAAATTTTAAAAACTACCTTGGAAAAGCCTACGCTTATATTATACTTATTGATCTGTGAAGCTTACCGTGCCAGTACAAAATCAATTACAACTTCATTTTTTTATTGGACATGTGTGGGTAGCGTTTTCACAGGTTGTAAAATGTATATCGTTTTGTTATGAATTCGTCTTGTCTTCCTACTGAATCAACATTCATTCTATGCTAATCTATGGTATAATTCCGATTTTCAATTTTGTTTTTAGTTTACTGACCGGCGGATGGAAATGTTTCTTGAAATACTTATTTTATGAGGTGATTGTGATATAATTTATAATTATAACATGACCTATGTTCAATAGTAACTTTTTATTAATAATTAAAAGAATTATTATTATAGTGTTGTGTTGATAAAGCTTGTGTGCCTATTTCAAAACTGGTAAGCAAATACCTTAAAAGTATTAACACAAAACACCTAGGGCATCGCAGTTGTGTCATGGATTGGACTGGAAACTGCAAATCTGGGGGCACGGCAGTGCCCCCGCCGAGTCGAGCAAAAAAAGCGGCACGGCCGTACCATACCTACCATCCTTTTCTGGAAGCAATTCAGACCATTTTCGACCCCCTATAACTTCGTTGTGGATAAAACTACATGCTTGAATTTTTAGTAACCGAGTAGGCATTGTATAAACACAGTATATTCCAAATTACAATCCATTTGAACCAGTAGTTTAAGAATTACAACTAGTCAAAATTTCAAATTTTGTCACTCACTGACCGATCATCAAAAGTCTAAAGTACTTCTAGCAGACATAGAAGCTTCAAATTTGGAATACAATTAGAGTTTAATGTATATGCCATGGAAAAATTCCAAAAACATGCAATTTTGGTCCAGTTTTCGAGATATATAAACTGCATAAATAACTTTGTTATCCCATATACCTATTGGATTACAAAGTTACATTTGTAGTTATCGGCAGCTTAGATTATAGCTATTAAGTTTAGTTGCCACATAGTAAATTCGGGGGACCAGAAACGGAAGTGGCACTGTTTCTTGTGTAACGCAGGCTAACATCGTTTCGTGATTGGTAGACATGTAATGGGAGTGACGGGAAGTGACGTTAGCCAATGAGAGTTGAGTTGAGTTGAATCTAGTTGCACGGTCGTCCGCTAGGGGCGCTGTTGTGAGCGAGCGGTAGGGCGGACGGGCGTGAGGTATATATTGAGCTGTGTAGACGACGGAGGCTCACTTTACGTTTGGCTGGCGGCTGGGACGGTCACTTTACTTCGGGACGGCACCTTGGACGGACGTTATGTCCGAAGGGTGACTGGGACGGTCACTATACGGTTTGGGTATCGAATTAGTTATCGAAGCGTTCGTAGCTTTGCGAAACACTCGGTCCCCGTTAATATTGTGTAATACAGAGTAGTGTAATATCATCCCTAATCACATTGTAATGTAACTGTTTGCAAGTGTAATAAAACTAATCGTATTGTGGTGTGATGTCTTATTCTTCTCGCCCGTTATATCCACGCTGTAAACCATGCCTGAGGGGCTCCAGAATGAGCGACAATATAGTGACAGTGACACATATAGGTTACTACGCTACGCGCCCGGTATCCTGTCCCGACATCAGAAGTGGGATAAAGAACGGTGAAAGAATTTAACGTGTTTTTTTCAATGTTTCAGTTTGCCTGCCTTGTTCGCCGCACCTGTCTTTTCCTGTGGCGAGTGCTGAGTGCGCGATCTGCGTGCTGTGTTTGCGCAGATGTTTGCGCAGATGTCCACGCGGGTGACATGCAGTGGAGCGCTTTTGCCGGCGCTCGTGTGTGCTCGTCTGTTCCTGCTTGCGTGCGTGCATACGTGCGTGTATGCGTGCGTGCTGAGTCTGCTGCGCTGTGACCTGCGACGCTGCTGGTCGAGCAACGAGTCGACCTTGGTGTGACTGTGAGCTATGAGACGATCTGAGAGATCTAGCCGTATCAGCGATGAACATTATTTGGTGAGTCGATTCCATGATTTTTTTGTTCATGCCTACTGCAGACTACGTAACCGTAGCTTGTTTTGTCTACTCTTGTAGTAGCATTTTAGTGTGCGATGAGCGGTAGTGGAGAATTTGATGCGTGAGCTAAGTTTTAATGTCGCTCAATGATAATTACCTACCCTCACTTTTTTTTGTAAATAGTTGAACATGGCTCGCAGTGTAGTCAGCTTAGAACAAAGCTTAGAAGTGTTATCTGATAATTAATAAGGCCCTCGCGTTGTGTTAATGGAAGTAAAATAAGAAATTCTGAGATTTTAGTCTTAGACTGATTACAATAAATGAGGTTAGGTTTGAGTTAGGTTAGGTGCACTATTGAAAATTGCAATTTTAATGCCACCGGTTTGTGTACCGGTATAAGGGGCATTTCACGTGAAGCGGACAACGAAAAAAAGGTGAGGTTTTGAAAATCGTTCATATTGGGCATATTTATACTTTTAGGGGATATGAACATGTTTGCGTATTTATTTTTTTTATTTAATTTTTTTTTATGAAGATATGGGGTTCTATAGAATTGATCAAAATGACGTAAGGGTTCCTTTGAAATGTTATTTTCGTATTGAAGATATTTATTTTAAAATATTAAATGTATTTTGTTTTGTAGATAATTGACTGCTCTTTTTGACTTTTAAATCAGATTCCAAATTTGAATTTGTTTTCTAGTGTTAAACCGGAAGTGAGTATTTCAAATGGATTTTTGAATAACTTCGACCAATTTAATTTTTAATTTTTTTATGCCAAAATATAGCTCTACATTTATTAATTTTAACATAAAAATTGTAGAATGGGATGAGAATTAGTTCAGAAGTTACAGCAATTTGAATACGTACATGTCACTCTGAGCGTGACTTAACGTTGCCTGTTGAAACCTTTCGGTGATATAAAAATACATTTAAACGTTGATTATATTTAAATATTATGATAACTATCTTGCCCATTTGTGTCATTATGAAGTCATTTTATACCAAGATCATATCAATATTACAAAAGCTTAAGATTGTATGTAAGTAGGGATGTTTGTTACTCTATCACGTTTTACCGGGTGGACCGATTGAGCTGAAATTTGGTATGTGGATAGCTTAGACCCTAAGATTATTGGTATATAAAGTTATATTATATCTAAATTTGAAATAAAATAATTATTAACAAAATGTATAGAAAACACTATCAAAGTAAACATTTACGAGATTTACATATTTATTAAAGGCAAACACAAAGATTTTTTTTCTTTTTATTCAAGTAAAGGCCCATGAGATGGTCTTGGAGGGAATTTAAAGCATTAAGTGACTCGGACAAGCTTGCAGTTATCTTTAAATTTAGCAAATATTACGCCAGTGCGCTTTCATATACGGGCGAAAATTACTTCCATTTTTAACTGCTCCAAAGATGAGAACACCAAAAAAAAAAATGTCTGACGACCATTTCCATTATCAGCAACTATTTTGGAACACAAAAACGTTAATATTTACATATCTCCAAAACTAATTTACATTCCACTGTTTTCTACACATACTGTTGTTCAGATTATTTTTTTTAAACTAACTGCGCCAAACCGTTTTACCCGCTGCAACTTCACAGTAACTAACATGTTATTCTATGGTCTAAGCTATTCACATACCAAATTTCAGCTCAATCGGTCCACCCGTTAAAACGTGATAGAGAAACAAACATCCCTACTTACATACAATCTTAAGCTTTTATAATATTGCTAGGATCTTGGTATCAAATGACTTCATAATGACACAAATGGGCAAGATAGTTATACATAATCATAATATTTAAATATAATCAACGTTTAAATGTATTTTTATATCACCGAAAGGTTTCAACAGGCAACGTTAAGTCACGCTCAGAGTGACATGTACGTATTCAAATTGCTGTAACTTCTAAACTAATTCTCATCCCATTCTACAATTTTTATGGTAAAATTAATAAATGTAGAGCTATATTTTGGCATAAAAAAATTAAAAATTAAATTGGTCGAAGTTATTCAAAAATCCATTTGAAATACTCACTTCCGGTTTAACACTAGAAAACAAATTCAAATTTGGAATCTGATTTAAAAGTCAAAAAGAGCAGTCAATTATCTACAAAACAAAATACATTTAATATTTTAAAATAAATATCTTCAATACGAAAATAACATTTCAAAGGAACCCTTACGTCATTTTGATCAATTCTATAGAACCCCATATCTTCATAAAAAAAAATTAAATAAAAAAAATAAATACGCGAACATGTTCATATCCCCTAAAAGTATAAATATGCCCAATATGAACGATTTTCAAAACCTCACCTTTTTTTCGTTGTCCGCTTCACGTGAAATGCCCCATAATACGATATTCAGAGATCTTAGGCTTACATTACAATTGAGGTTAGGATTGAGTCAGGTTAAGCAAACGCAATTCTGTGCTGTGGTTATCTTTATTACAGATGAGTGACGTGCAGCAGCGTATGTGGTTATGCGGCACGCTGTCCTGAGCATCGGCGCGTGTGTGCGGTCACTTGGCGTGCTGGCCTGAGCATCGGTGCGTGTGCGGTCACATGGCGCGCTATCCTGAGCATCAGCGCGTGTGGTCGTGCGACGCGCGGTCGTTCTGAGTGTGCAGAGGAGAGAGAAAAAAAAGGGGGGAGGAGAGACAAAAAAAAGGGGGGGGAGGAGAGAGAAAGGATTTGTATCGCCTTTTATGTTTAGTTGCCAGTCACCACGAGAGATAGAGGTCCAAACCAAACCAAACCAACCAAACCAAAAAAAAAAAAAAAAAAATTTGAATTAGTAGCCTTTTTTCACGGTAGTCGATAGCAAATTATCTTGTTCCTATGTCGTAAGGGAGAGTTTGTGTAGTTCATGCGGGTTTTTATTTCGAGTTATAATAGTTTCCAACTCTTGAAGTGAAATTACCTAGACAAAGTGGTGTGATCAGTTGCGGTTGGAGGTGACACGGCTGTTCGAGGTGTGTTGTGAGATAGTCGAAAGGATTCAGATGTCTGGGTCGAACCCTATGGGCTACTGCGGGAGCTATAGATCGAAGAGACTCTGTTATCCGGGCTATTGTTATGCTGTGAGTGCATAGTGAGTAGTTGTGGGGATGCAGAGATCCGGGTCGAACCCTACTGGCCGCTGCGGTTGCCGTAGATCGAAGGGATTCTGTTATCCGGGCTACTGTTGATGCGGTGAGTGCATGGTGAATAGTCGAGGGGATGCAGAGATCCGGGTCGAACCCTACTGGCTGCTGCGGTTGCCGTAGATCGAAGGGATTCTGTTATCCGGGCTATTGTTGATGCGGTGAGCGCATAGTGAGTAGTCGAAAGGATGCAGGGGTCCGGGTCGAACCCTACTGGCTGCTGCGGTTGCCGTAGATCGAAGGGACTCTGTTATCCGGGCTATTGTTGGTGCAGTGAGTCCAGAGTCAGTCGAAAGGATTTTGTGATCTGGGTCGAACCCTACTAGCTGCTGAGGTGGCTGTAGATCGAAGAGACACTCTTATCCGGTCTGTACTGCTGGTGCATCTTGAGTTTTGAGCTGTCGCGTGTCACAACCGAACTTGATGGCATACTAAGTCGCTGGGGTATATTTTCTAATGAGAGCCTCAATTATCTGTCACTTTTGAAAGAATTAAGTCAGGATATTATAGTCCGGTCAATTTAGACCAAAAAATGAGAGTGAAGTTACATAAAGTCCCAACAAGCTGAATTTTTGTAAAGTTGTTCAAAACATAATTATAAACAATGTCTAGAAGTTCCCCATCATTCCCCTATAAGGAAAAAAATTAATTCAAGGTCAAAGGTAAAAAAATGAGTTTTTCGCGATTTTCAGCAAAACGGTAAGTTTTATCATAAAAATATCTTAGACAAAATTGTAGATCATAAAATTGCCTACAAAAAAATATTTAATACTTTTTTTTCTACGAGCCACCGTTTTTGAGATATAACGATTCAAAAAGTTGTAATCTCTTATATAAAATTGTTCGTACACTTTCGTGCTATCAACGCACAGCCCAAACGGCCGGACGGATTGAGCTGAAATTTGGACAGCGTATTCCTTGGAAGATTTCATCGTGCAATAAGAAGCGATTTTTTGAAATTCCCTCAGGAAAAGGAATTATTCCCGAAAAACGTTTGTATGCAAATCCGTAACCGTTTACCCGATTGAGCTGAAATTTTGTAAAACGATTGTTGGGAGTGTGTTGAGGAACATTGAATAGTTTTTATGACACAATTTAACTTTAAAGAGGGGGTAAGGGGGGTCAAAGTTTGTATGGTAAATTTAGAACCGCTGGCCCTATTGAGTTGAAATTTGGTACAAAGGTAGACTAAGTCCTAAAAAATGATATGGGATACTTTTTATTCCAAAAATCAACCTCTAAGGCGGGATAAAGTAGGTCAATGTTTGAATACGAAATCAGTAACTAATGACCCCATTAAGCTACAATTTGGTTTAGACATAGTTTGAGCCTAATTTTTTGTAGACAATTTTATGATCTACAATTTTGTCTAAGATATTTTTATAATAAAACTTACCGTTTTGCTGAAAATCGCTAAAAACTCATTTTTTTACCTTTGACCTTGAATTAATTTTTTTCCTTACAGGGGAATGATGGGGAACTTCTAGACATTGTTTATAATTATGTTTTGAACAACTTTGCAAAAATTCAGCTTGTTGGGACTTTATGTAACTTCGAATGTCTAAATTGACTGGACTATTATGTCAGGATAATTATGTCAGGATGAACGAGCGGTGGAATGTGGAATCAATTAACATGGTGTCCTTTTGTTATAGATGTGCAGTAAGATCGCGCTGGGAGAGCTCACCCTGCGAGAGGTCGCCCTGCGAGAGTTCGCCCGAGGACGTGCGAGCGTCAGGAACATGGAACAAAATACTCTACGAGAAGAATGACAACTACGTAGGACGGGACGGCTAACACGCGGACACTAGCGCTGCCGTGTTATAGCACGGAACTAATTCAAAACGCGGGAAAATTTAAAAATCCATCTATAGGTACCTACATATATATGTTTACTATATCTACCTATAAATGTATATTGCTATGTATAGTAGGCGTATAGGTATGAAATAAAACTAACATGATTTACACATTTTTTTAAATATAATTTATTTTCTTTTCAATGCCCATCTTGATTCATCGTCAACAAACTCCCTGTTTCTGACCACACAAAATCGATTGATGCACATGAGCATTGTGTTTTCTTCTAAAATTCCTTTGCCAGGTTTCTGTAAATATATAAAAAGACATGTATTTTAGTAACAAATTATAAACTAAATATTATTATAAGAAATTACTAGTGAAATGGGTGAACTCCATAATATTAGGTACCTACTATATTTTATCTTACATAATCTATATATTATAAATGTCAAAGTTTGTAAGAATGTATGGATGTTTGGATGTATGTTTTTTACTCTTTCACACCTAAACAGGTGGACTGATTGAGCTGAAATTTGGTATAGCTTAGACCCTGGAATAACACATAGACTATTAGTACAGCGTGTAAAACCGCTGGGCTCAGCTAGTTCATTATATAATAGTATAGTACAGGATATTTGTACAGGAAAATGAATAGTTGTTGTTTAACCCGGGCCCAATTGAGCCGCTTGGGTTAACCTGCTCAATTGGGCCGCAACCACCCCATTAGAATTTAGGCTCTAATTTAAATATGCTAGAAACTTATTCAATCCACCCCTGCTAAAAACAATTGAAGCGCTAGTAGCGGAGGAGTTAAGACATACATATTTTATTACCTGGAGCAGATTCAGCCTCGGAGGGCTCAACTCCTTTGAAAATTCAGAAGAAGAACCAGTGTTCTTTGTTCTTCCATCCATCCCAGCAAGATATACTGGGTTGAATGCTTTGCTAAAACAATGAAAAAAAACTTTAAATTTTGAGTCACACACTCAATAAAATTGGTGGGCAGGCTTACTTAATAGATTCATAACTAATGACATGAGTGATGCATAAAATCAATAAAACCTGTGAATAACCTATGGTCTTTTTTGTTACACAAATAATATCTCTTCTATCTAAAATTATTAAATAAAATATGAACTTACTTGAACTTTCAATGTTTGGTTGTTGTCATTATTTTCTTCTCTCTCCTGGGCCAAAATATTTTTTGCATAAGGTACAGCAAACTTATTCAATCTTGTTTTTTTTAAACATGTGTAATAGCGGATTCATCAAAATGTATTCCACATATTCCGGACACGTACAGCTTATATAATGACTGCTCAGATGAACAATCATCATTAGGAAAACAGTACTATGCCTAAATCTTGGCCCTGAAAATAAAATTGTTATTGGTTAGGTTGTTCTTGGTTGATTAGGTTGGTTAGGCACTAAAGCATTTGAAGTGCAATAAATGTACATAAAAAACTTACAAAGATCCGGGTGTGGATCTGGAAGGTAGAGGGAATCTATGGAAGGTAATAGCAGGATTTTCCAAAGAAAATATGCCACACATCGCACGGGTTTTACACATGAGTCAATTACTTACAAAATAAATATAAAAACAAACTCGGTCTGTGTCGTTAATCGTTATGGAGTCTTTTTCTCACAAAACTTATAGGTACAATTAATATTATAAAACGTCTCTATCGTGGTGGTTTTATCGTAACAGTTTATTGGAGCCTCAATTTTACATAGAATTTATCATTAAAAAGGGCATTTAACACAAAAATTCAACTTAACAGAAAATCAGAAATTTTTTAAGATGACATTGACATTTGAAATGAATTGACATCAAAATATTTTTAATTGCCAGTATATGAATACAAATATGCTATTCATTTTCTACCAATTCATAATACGACTAAAAATAAAGTTTTATTTAATGCAAAAAAAAAGCTTAAAATCGAACTTATTATTATTACTTACTTATAGCAAGTGAAACTATTTATTATAGACTAGCTTATGCTCGCGGCTTTGCCCGCATGCCGAAATCCTTTCTTAGCGGAGGTCTATGCCATAGAACCTATCTGTGTTTTGAATTTCAACCCAATCGGTCCAGCGGTTTAGGCTGTGCGTTGATAGATCAGTCAGTCACTCTTTCATTTTATATATTTAGATTTAAGAAAGTTATATCATTATCAAATCTTTGTAATTTATTTATGAAAATACTATTCAAGGATGAAAAAAAAAACTACCATGGACAAATGTATTTTGTAATGGTATTATCGTCGGTTTAAATTTTGTTTCTCATTCCATCTTGTATAGCGCTGGCCCGTTCTAACAAAACATACACAGTGCTGGCATTGGCTAGTTCAACAGTTGACCCCCCCTGGTCAGGAAGGCCGTATCGGCAGCTTAGATTATAGCTATTAAGTTTAGTTGCCACATAGTAAATTCGGGGGACCAGAAACGGAAGTGGCACTGTTTCTTGTGTAACGCAGGCTAACATCGTTTCGTGATTGGTAGACATGTAATGGGAGTGACGGGAAGTGACGTTAGCCAATGAGAGTTGAGTTGAGTTGAATCTAGTTGCACGGTCGTCCGCTAGGGGCGCTGTTGTGAGCGAGCGGTAGGGCGGACGGGCGTGAGGTATATATTGAGCTGTGTAGACGACGGAGGCTCACTTTACGTTTGGCTGGCGGCTGGGACGGTCACTTTACTTCGGGACGGCACCTTGGACGGACGTTATGTCCGAAGGGTGACTGGGACGGTCACTATACGGTTTGGGTATCGAATTAGTTATCGAAGCGTTCGTAGCTTTGCGGAACACTCGGTCCCCGTTAATATTGTGTAATACAGAGTAGTGTAATATCATCCCTAATCACATTGTAATGTAACTGTTTGCAAGTGTAATAAAACTAATCGTATTGTGGTGTGATGTCTTATTCTTCTCGCCCGTTATATCCACGCTGTAAACCATGCCTGAGGGGCTCCAGAATGAGCGACAATATGGTGACAGTGACACATATAGGTTACTACGCTACGCGCCCGGTATCCTGTCCCGACATAGTCAATGATGAAATTTGTATTTTATTTGCACTAAACAATTTTAACATAATAATAATATTATGTAGGTATATTCCTTGTGAGATACATTATGTTTTCATGCGATGACCAAGGTGATCTTTTAATTTAAAACAAAAGATTTTTACCGACTTGGTATAACATGGATCTCACAACTGGGTTGCGAGACTTGGTTTTTTTTACAAGTTATGTTTTTGAAGGCATCCTATTGTTCCCAGAAAAACTCCACCTAAGTCAGTTTCCTTAGCATAATATGCCAAATTCCAACAACTTCTGGAATCACTCTGTGTATAAACTTTTTTACGGGTCTAGGAAGATTGCGCTTTATTATGGTGGTGGAACAAGTGAAAGGTGATGGGTAGATAAGCCTTATTCCAACTTTCTAGACTCACTCTCAGGCCAACTAAATCTAAAATTCAAATAGGGTAGAATAGAACACTTTTTTCTTATACAGGCTGTTTCTATAATATTATAAGTGTACAAATAAATCAACTGATTGTAAAAACAATGTTTTAAATTTTTACAGAAAAACAAATACTTGTACCACAAGAATTCAAAGAACATTCCAAGATGGACAACAAAGAAATTGCAGAAAATGCACTGGACCCTGTTAAAATAGAAATAAAGCAAGAATATGATGTATGTTTGGAAGAGGAATCTGAATCAACTAGTGATACATCCAACGATATAAGAATTAAAACAGAATATGATGAGTTATACCGAGACCATATCATAAAGGATGAAATAGTCATTGGACCAGAGGTAGGTAATATAAAATAAGTAAGATAAGATAAGAAACACTTTATTGATCCACATATAAAGTAAATTTTACAAACAACAAAATTAAAACTGAGGGTGTATCAATTGGCGGTCTTATCGCTCAAGTACTTCTACATAATATTGATTTTCATCATGTAAAATCAAATTATCTTTACAAGTGACCATAATCAACAATAACATGAAAATTATTTTTTATGAAAATAGTTAATTTTCTCTCTTTTGAACAAAAACCATTGCCTATGTAAGTTATGTAATAAGGTATTATCCTAATTACAAAATGTACATAATGTGTATATTATTTTCATGAGCTTAATCAAGCTGTAAATTAACTGTCCTCTGAACAAAAAATTTAAAAAAGTATCATGTAAGCTCTGTAGTAAGGTCATATTATTATCTTGACAAATGATCCTAAACCTTTAAATTTGGTGAATTTGGTTCGATTTTTTGAGAAGTTTTATGGTTTCTCCACATTTTACACAATCTTATATGATAGGGATGTTGACATACTATGCTACTCTATTATCTAATCTAAACAATTTTAATTAAATAAATTTGAATTTTTAACCATTATTATGAGAATGACAACGCCAACCCAGAGTGTGATGATGTCACTAACCGGTAAACCAGACGACTCTTCTGTTAAAAAAGTCAGAATAACTGTTTTAATGATGATTAAAAAAAATTATCTTTTTACAAGCTTTTATTTACTTTCACTTGTCTGTTGTCTGTCTGTCTGTAATCAAATCTTGCAAGTTAAATTTGACCCACTTCCCGGTATCCGATTTAACTGAAATTTTGCATGCATGCATAAATCGGATGACGATGCAATATTATTATGACATGGAGCTGATCTGATGATGGAGCGGGAAGTAGGCTATAGGAACTCCGTAATTAAACGACGTAACCCCATCGAGTTTGGGCTCATTTGATTCGTTTTGACGAGTACTTTATGGTAATAATAATAAAAGCTTGTTTTTAAAAAGTTTTTTTTTAAATTTCATGTGTTTCTTTATAATTTTTTACTAATTTATTGTAAAGTAACAAAAAATCTTAGAGTATTATTATAATATTGTTCTGAGAACAATATGATACTCAGTTCTGTAAATCTGTGAATACCAGCAACCAGTACCGAATACTGAATCACATGCTTTGCTGTAGGCTTTATCTCGACCATCATCAAGCATCACACTGGAGTCAGGATTCACTGAAGGAAGTAGTTGTAACTTGCCGAAGATAGGCACTTTGATGATAGCAAGTTTTTTTGCTAGAAACAAAGGTTTTGGTGCAGCGGAGTGCAGAAACGTAAAAAATCCCCTGTAAGTACCTGCTTACTTATAATTTTATGCTGATGATTGGGTGACGTAACATTATAACTAAAGTTGTTTCAACTACTATCAATTGATATAGCTATGGTCAAATGACCTACTGTTAAATCACTGGTTGTTTCGCCTATTTTACAAGCTTTATATTACTTTCACCTGTCTGTTGTCTGTCTGTAATCAAATCTTGCAAGTTTGATTTGACCCACTTCCCGGTTTCCAATTGAGCTGAAAATTTGCATGCGTGTGTAAATCGGATGACAATGCAATATTATTATGACATGGAGCTGATCTGATGATGGAGCTGGAAGGTGGCTATAGGAACTCTGTCATTAAACAACGCAACCCCATCGAGTTTGGGCTCATTTGATTCGTCTTGAGTACTATATGATGCAAGATGGTAATGATAATTAAAGCTTGTTTTTAAAAAGTATTTTTAAAATTTCACTTGTTTATAATAAACAATTGATGGACTTACCTATGTTTTTTTCAAATACAGTAAATTGAGCTATAGTTGATTAAAGTAATGGACGATTTACCTATTTTTGATTAAAGTAGGTAAATCAAGATTGGCTGAATGGTTTGTTAGTTCACTTTATTTTAGTTTAATCAAATGTAGGTGGGTTAAAAAGTAGTTGAGTTGTCCAATATGTGTTAAAAACTTAGGTTAATCAACCTTAATTATATTGATAGTAGTTTAAACAACTGTAGTTAATACGTAACTGATGACTGATATATTAGTATACTTTATCACAAAAACAGAGATAAAGGGTTCAAGCCCTTTATCTTCTTACTTTTTTAAAATTCCACTTGTGTCTATTCCAGGTCTTCACGGGAATCTTACGGGGACAATGCCATAGAATATGTTCAGCTTAGAAGAGAATTAAATATTTGTACAGTGAAGTGCCACGTTTGCCCTGAACACAAAGTTTGTGCTAAGTCATATGCAGTCACTATCAATGTAGATGAAAAAAACAATGTTGTTATCAACGCACAATGCCACGATTGTGCATCATCAGAAAGTGGGTGCAAACATGCAGTGGCATTTCTCATGTGGCTGCACAGAAGAAGCGAGGAACCATCCCGTACTCAGGTAGAATGTTACTGGAACATATCTAACCCATCAAAGGCGGGATCAACTTTAAAATTCATTACAACGAAAGAATTAGCAAAAACACAATCTTCAATTGATTCAAATACCAGTGTTTTTGACGAATTTGTAAAACAGGCTACAGCAAAAGGAATTAATAACTGTGGATTATTAAAATATCTGCAAAAGGAAAATAGTGATGTAGAAGGACTTTCCATCTACCAATTGGTGCTGAACTATAGAGAAGAATGTAGTGAAGAGTTTATCGAAAAAATATCCCCTTTATTCACTACCAAGTTGTTAAACAAAGTTGAAGAAAATACAAGAGACCAGATGACCAGCAACTTATGGCATGAGTTAAGGTTTGGCAGAGTGACTGCTTCTATGGCTCATGATGTCAAAAAATGCAAAACAAATAAGGATGCCTTAGTATCTTCGATTATGGGTGAAATTACTGATACCCCAGCATTGAATCGCAGAAGGGTTTTGGAAAACAAAGTCCTACAAATTGTACAAACGATGCTACAAAAAAGGATACGGAAATGTGGTCTTTTCATAAGCAAAGACTTTCCCATGATTGCTGGCTGCCCAAGTGGAATAGGCGACGAGTTTATTATAGAAATTAAATGCCCTTTTAATGAGAACAGTATAAAAAAATATATGCACAATGAGAAACCCTCAAACAAGTATTATGACCAGATACAAATCCAAATGTATGTTAGTGGCT
The DNA here is from genome assembly GCA_947507615.1 of Hemithea aestivaria. Classification (NCBI taxonomy): domain Eukaryota; kingdom Metazoa; phylum Arthropoda; class Insecta; order Lepidoptera; family Geometridae; genus Hemithea; species Hemithea aestivaria. The sequence continues at coordinate 17,092,021 of OX382331.1, forward strand.
ATAAACAATGCTACTTTTGTGTTGCAGATGTCGATTTTCAAAATAATAATAAAGTTGATATGATATTAGTACAGTTTGATGAAGAATATGTAAATTCTTTTTTAAAATCTTTATTATTATTTTGGGAACAAAATGTCTACCCATTATTGTATAACACAACAAAAACCTAAATTATTAGGTATAGATCTTAAAACCATGAAGAAAAGACTTTTTTTACTATTTTTTGGTTGAAGAAGTTTTCGGGATTTTAATTTAGCATAATAACTAGATACACATAATAGATATGTACCTATATTATTTACGGCATAATATTCAGTTTGGCTAAATATTGTTTGGTCTAATTTTGATTTTCATAAGTTACAGTATCTAATCAATTAAAATATGTTGAATGTTATAATAAAAATTATATGTAACATTAAAGAATTAAAGTATTATAATTAATGTTGTCTGTTTATTTTTGTTAAAAATTAAGTCTATTTCATTCATGAATCTGTAGCTTTCAGAGCTGGTATTTTGTTCCTACCTAATATATAATACCTAAAAATAAACAAATTAATGTTTTAATACTAAATAAAATTACTGATTTCTAATATTTGTATTTATTCTTTTCTAGTTTCACAGACTTATAATAATTAGCTGGTAATGAGATCAGTTTTTATTTACACATACAATATTATATACATAGTATTATAGTAAAAAGTAACAGTATAACATTGTTTACACCTATCAAAAATTACTAACTGCACTTTTCAGTTTCACCTGAGTATATCAATGTGAAATTTATGAATTTCGTAGGTTTATTAGTCCACAAGCAATTATAACAATGTCATCAAGGTTTTTTAAAAGATGACGACTTATGCAAGCATGGGGCTTCAAAAATGAAAACTCCCTGATACATTTAGTGACTCTTTCCACATGAATCTGCAGACTTGCAATATTTTTTGTTTCTCTTGCCTCCTGCTTTGATAACTTAGCAACTGATTCAACATAGGGTAGCCTTGTCAACTTACATCCAACCCCAAATAATATTGGCTCAATATGCTTGAATCCTCGGTTAGCCAGTATGTGTGCCCCACTAGGTAAACAGTTGAGGAAACCACTGTTTTCTACAAGACATGTATCACTGATTCTCCCTCCATAGCCTTGTGAAATAAAATTAACCAATCCATTTGGTGTACTCGAAATCAGGTACTTCATAGTATTAGCCTTTTTGTGTTCTGACCAAGTCAGTGATTGATCTAAGGCTCTGACAGGTTTTTGAATTTCAATTTCTAAGATATCTATGATGCAAATTACATCAAAATGTTTTACTCTAAATGCTACGGGCAAACATCTTTTGATTGAAGATTTGTCTAAATTTACAATAAAAGGTCTCATAACTTCAGCAATTTTAGATACGTTTTCTTTAAGTATATTAGATGCATACGAATTGCTTATTTCAAACTCAGCAGAAAGTTCAAAAAACTTGCTGTGCAAACGAATTTTCTTCAAACATAACAATATTTTGCATTCAGAAATACCAGTTTGTTCGTGTATAATTTTGATTAAAGAATAACAATTTTTGGGTATACCAATATATAGCTGTGGTTTTTTTCTAATTTTATGTAAAGTATGATTTACCATACATTTTAAATTGGTGTCTTTGAGTTCATTGGTGAAACTACTTGTTTGAGAAGTAGATTTTGATGTGAGGCCTACTGATTGTATGTCACCATCAGATCTGTCATGACATTCCAAGTCTTTAAATGGAGATGTAGATGTGTTGGAAAACTTTGGAGAAGTTTGATTTGCATGTGTTTGAGTATGTTTACTTTGATATTTAGTTGTAATGTTTATCTGGACTCCTTTATCATTTTTTGTTACAATTTGTTGTTGCTCATTGAGTGGAATTGGTTCTGCAAGAAAAAAATGTTTTAAAATACCTTCTTTTTATTTAGCTCATATACAGGTCATCATACATTATAAACTAAATCTGTTAGGTAAGGAAAGATTGTCTACAGTAGATTCAGATAAGCTACATAGGTAGATAGATAACTCTTTATTGAGACACAAAAGAAAATGTACAAAAGCAACTTCAGAACTAAAATAATATAAAAACTAAGTGTACAACCATGCAGGGAGAGGAGAAAAATTGATATTCACAATGGGTTAGGTGGTGTGTTAAAAAATTACCAGAAAGAAAGACTTTAAATATTATTTATTTTGGGTAGGTACACAGGTATCAAATACACAAATGAAAAATCATTCAGTGTAATAGTTATACACTGACAGATGGTTAGTCCATAATGGTGAACTTTTCAGATGTTAATGTGTAATCTGTACTGACCTTCATATTTATTCGGAACTTCAAAAATTAAGTATTCACTTTGTTGCTTTGGGTTTGAAATATCTTCTTCATTTTTCTTTCTTTTTGCGAGTTTTTTCCTTTTTGCTAGTCGGCAATTACTATCAATAAAAGCCTTGGCTTTTGTTGGTTGGCATGCAAACTTTGATGGTAAACAACCTGGCCGCATCCTTATTCGACCAACAGTACCCATTGTAGTATATTCAACATAATTTTCCATGTCATTTTCAAGCTGAAATTTGATTTATATTGCGTAGAAGTGATCCAGTAACAACAAACAAAAAAATGAATATGTATGTACCGTAAAACTACACAACTATGGTCCAAATATATAGGATTTAAACTTTATCGTGTTGTCAGAGTCATGTTATTAATCGCACAGAGTATTTTTATTTTTAATTAGGTGAATTAATGAATGTGCTTTAATATATTATTAACGTTTTAACTGGTATTATACAAAAACATTTTATTTTTTATATATTATTTTTGGACCATTGTTGTGTGCGCTGTTTTCAACTATAGTCCAGGTTAAAAATGCAAGAAAAAACCGTACTTTAACTGACTTGAAGCAATGTTAAAGGTCTGGAATACTGAAATATTATTATTTTATATGATATCATTTCATTAAAACCAAGGTTTTATTAGAATTAATTCATATTTATTCAAGTTTAACTGACAACATTGTAAGTAACTTTAATGGAAGAATGAATCACTTTTTACTTATATTTACGTAGTATATCTTATAAAATCAGTATATTGTAAGATAAAAAATTAAATAAAAAAGTCTAGCAGGTAAACTTGCTAAATTTTTTTCGTCTTGTTCTCGTCGTTTTCAGCTCAGCAAATCTCTCAGTGCTGAGTTTTTTTTGGGGCTGAATTTTAAGTTTTAATTGCCCGGTCTGATAAAAAATTTCATCACCTTTTTCGAGCCATTTTCAGGCAAGTCCGCAGCGGGACATACATTTAAACATACGACCTGTCTTGAGTCAGTCTTCTATTTTCAATATCAGAAAGATCTAACTTCATAATATTATGTCGATCTGAATAATATTTGTATGAACTGGCTCCAGGCTTCTTCTTTGTCAATATTCTTAAAACCTTGATGCAGTTTAAAACAAAATTCGGTTTTTAATAAGGTATGGCCCAAAAAAACCGTTGGACTATTGTTGAATCCAAAGTATGAAAATTGGAATAAATTTCACTTAATATTAAAATAATTAACTGATTTAAAAAACAGCACCAATATTATAAATATAAACATATTACCTTTTAATAAAAATTAATTGTAGAACTGGTGGACCACTCTTACTTATTTTTTGTTATAAAAGTAAGCGGAGTTTCAAAAACACGTAAAAACAGGTTTATTCCGCACCCCTTGCTGTTGACTGCACATAGATGCCATTTATCGGATTTGCCCTAAACTACAAAGCCTACTATTTATTCTAGCTAAATGTGGCCGATTTTTTTTCTAAATGTAGCTACTTTCTTATTAATAACACAAAATGTCAAAGTATGGTACTGGACCATAGTTGTAAGACAGGACTATAGTTGTGTAGTTTTACGGTACTTATTTTACAATTTATTTAAGTCACACATAGGCCTACTCAAAACGATCTTAAAAAGTCTTTTATTAAAACTTGCTTACATCAAAATGATCTTCACAAAAATAACTGGTGCTGGTTGGTGTCAATGATGATGGATGTCTTCTCGCAAGTGTTAACCACTTATTTCGTATTTGTGCAGTTTTTGGGACGTGTATGAAAAGTTTTTCTGGTTTATTGATTGACGTATTATTGCACATCGGCACTGCACAGTTTTTATAAGACGACATTTCTACGCCTTTTAATCAATGTATTATTTTAATTAACTTTCGCAGTTCGCAATCTTCGCAATCGCAAAATAATAATAAATATTGTTGAAACGGTTAGTGACGTCAGAAGTCAGACGTCATACACGTCAAGGTGACAGTTCAGAAAGATATCTTTTTTTTTTAAACTCAGGATTATATTTTGGCGCCGCAATTTGTAACGTTTTAGCGGGAATTCTAAAATAATCGATGATTTTTACAAGCTTTTATTAACTTTCTCCTGTCTGTCTGTAATCAAATCTTGCAAGTTTAATTTGATCTACTTCTCGGTTTCCGATTGAGCTGAAATTTGGCATGCATGTATAAATCGTATGACAATGCAATATTATCATGACATGGAGCTGATCTGATGATGGAGCTGGAAGGTGGCCAAAGGAACTCCGTAATTAAACGACGCAACCCCATCGAGTTTGGGCTTATTTGATTCGTCTTGACGAGTACTTTACGGCGATGATAATAAAAGATTGTTTTTAAAACAGTTTCTTTTAAGTTTCACTTGTTATGTCATATATAATTTATTGTTACAGAAACCTTTGAAGGTGGTGTTGACACCAAAAACAAAGAAAGACAAAATGAAAAAAAGAAGAAAGAAGAAAATGGTATGTTATTTTTATGCTGCTTTGATTGTTCTTAACTGTGTAGCTAATAATAATAATAAAAAAATAACTTGAGAGGTGTCAAGGGACACCCGGCTGGAACGAAGTTCCTTTCGATAAATGAAAATATCTGGCTTGCTTTCTATAAGAGAGAGAGACAGACAGAGAAACATGCGCACGCCGCACAGCTTACAATAGCTTACTATAGCAAAAAGTGTCGTGACAACTTTTCGTAAGAATTTTTTCCGTCTAGCCCCCTTTCACAACGCGCGATAAGGAACTTCGTTCCAAAAAAACATAATAATAAAAATTGATAAATAATATTGATCTTTAATTTTAAAGATTTAAGAGAGATTTTGAGAGTTTTTTAGTTTTTTTTATATAAATACAATAGTAGGGGAGCCGAAGAGGGGATTTTTTTCAGTTACTCTCAAACTCAAACTCAAAATTCATTTATTCAAATAGGCTACAATGGAGCACTTTTGCAAGTCAATTTTACATTTTATTTTAATATTCTACCGCTCATTCGCAAGGCACCTCTATGAGAAGAATGAGCAAGAAACTCATAGGGATTGCTTTTTTTTAATATATACTCTAGGGCGTCAGTAAATTATGTGGGGAGAAAGCTGACACTGAAATGTAGCCTTAACGATGTACCTACCCCTAACAAATATGAGCTCTTCACATAGGGGATTTCGCTGAGAGTGGCTCGTCTGATCAGCAAAAAAAACAATCGCGCCAGATTTGTATCCAGAGTAGGTAATCAGCTCGATGTCTTAATAGCCCTAGCCGTAAATATATCTGGCAATTATATGGCCCTTGCCGTAAATATATCTGGCAATTATATGGCCCTTGCCGTAAATACCGTCAGGTCATAAGTATTGTCACACAGTAAAAACTTTTCTTTTAGAATGCTGGCCACAAAAAAGTTTATTGAATTCGAATTTCGAATTGTTCATGAAAATAAAAATGTATACTTTTTAGAATTTTACTCATTTTTAAATATGGAGTGGACGCTTAAAGAAGACCGTGTTGCAGTTATTGCGTTGCATCGTTGCGGTTACGCGCCAATTCAAATTTTTGACATACTGAAAAATTTGAATATAACCAAAAGATTCGTTTATCGTACCATCAAACGATACAATGAAGACTCTAGTGTAGATGACAGGTCAAGAAGTGGTCGCCCTCGGTCTGTTAGGACTCCAGCAGTGATAAAAGCTGTGAAGGCGCGAATTCAAAGAAATCCCAAACGTAAGCAGAAACTGTTGGCCCTTCAGATGGGGTTAAGCAGAACCACGGTGAAAAGGGTGTTAAATGAAGACTTAGGGCTTCGGGCATATCGAAGAAAAACAGGACATCGTTTAAATGCTCGTCTAATGGACCTGAGACTGAAGAGATGCCGCGCTTTGTTGAAGCGGTACGCGAGAAAAAATATCGAGAAATTCTTTTTTCGGATGAAAAAATTTTTACCTTAGAAGAGAGCTACAACAAACAAAATGATAAGGTGTACGCACACAGTAGTGAAGAAGCGAGCAACCGTATTCCGCGTGTCCAACGAGGTCATTTTCCATCCTCGCTCATGGTATGGTTGGGAGTTTCTTATTGGGGCTTAACAGAGGTACATTTTTGTGAGAAAGGTGTAAAAACGAATGCAGTTGTGTATTAAAATACAGTCCTGATGAACCTTGTGGAACCTGTTTCTCATACCATGTTCAATAACAGGCACTGGGTATTCCAACAAGATTCGGCGCCAGCTCATAGAGCGAAGAGCACACAAGACTGGCTGGCGGCGCGTGAAATCGACTTCATCCGGCACGAAGACTGGCCCTCCTCCAGTCCAGATTTGAGTCCGTTAGATTACAAGATATGGCAACACTTGGAGGAAAAGGCGTGCTCAAAGCCTCATCCCAATTTGGAGTCACTCAAGACATCCTTGATTAAGGCAGCAGCCGATATTGACATGGACCTCGTTCGTGCTGCGATAGACGACTGGCCGCGCAGATTGAAGGCCTGTATTCAAAATCACGGAGGTCATTTTGAATAAACTTTATTGTCATAAGAATCTATGTTTTGTTAAGTTCATTTTGGTATATAAATGGTTACATAATAAATAAACTTGTTCCAATAATTTTATATTAAACATGTGACAGAATTTATGACCTGACTAGGTATATCTGGCAATTATATGGAGGGGTTTGTAATTCTGACAATTTTTCTGAAATTTCTTTAAAATACTACCTACTACTACTACAAACATATTCATATTCATATTCACTTTATTCATATTTTACATACACGTCAACAAATTGATAACACATAATAATGTTATAAGTTCAATTAAAAACAATTCCGCAGTATAATAAATGTAACAAAACGTTAGAATACAAAATTTAAAATTCAATAATAATATTATCACTATGATATAAATAAATAATAAATTATAATTTATTTCAGTATAGATATAAATTCATTATAGTTGTAAAAGGTTTGGTTGATAAGCCATTTCTTTAGTCTGAACTTAAATATATTCATATTAGAAGCAGCAGTGATTTCCACTGGCAGATTATTATACACCATGGGTGCCATGTAATGCGTCAACTTGCTAGACTTCGTCAATGTAATACTCGGGCCAACCAGCTTCCCTTTACGCCGGGTGGGATAGTTATGCGACTCACCAACCCTTCTGTAAGTTTGCAAGTTTAAACGCGCGTAGACGGCCACTTGGAATATGAGCAAGCTTGGTAGGGTGAGTATCTCTAGTGATCTGAAGAAAGGTCTCGCTGAAGTGTCCTGTGACACTCTCGCTACTGCACGTACCGCTCGCTTCTGGAGTCTAAAGGCTCGTTCCATATCAGCCGCTCGACCCCAGAGCTCCGCCCCGTACTGTAGCAGAGAGTGCACGGTCGCGAAGTAGCATGCTCGCACCACCCTCGTGGGCAGTAACCTCGACAGTCGGCTTAGGGCAAAGCAGGCGCCACCTAGCTTACCACACACTTTGTGTATGTGGTTCTCCCAGGTGAGGCCTCTGTCCAGCTCAAAGCCCAAGAAGGCGGCACTCGCTGTTTCTTCAATTTTTATGTTTTTCACACATACACTCAACTGGTTCCTAGAATGACCCGAGAGGTTGAAATGGATAAAGTGCGTCTTAGTAAGATTCAGCACTAGACCATTCGTTTCAAACCACTGTGCCAATTGCGATGCAGCGCTGTTCAACCTCCTCTCCAGTTGCTGAGATGATGGTGCCGTCACTATAGCTGCCACGTCGTCGGCGTACATCATCACTTCAGCATCCGTAACGGCACTAGGCAAGTCATTAAGAAGCAGGCTGAACAGTATATTAGAGACGGACGATCCCTGTGCCACACCCATAGAGGTGATTAGAGCGTCGGATTGTTCTCTTCCTCTGTCTCCGACTACGATTTGGGATCGTTGTCTTAAGAGTGCATTAAGGAGAGACAAGTATCGATCATCAATACCATAAAATTGCATCTTAAGAGCAAGGATAGTGTGGTCCGCCACATCGAACGCCTTTGAGAGGTCGCAGCAGAGTACTGCGACTTGTTGCTTCCTCTCGCGGGCGTCCATACTACTACTAGGTACAACGATGTAGCTACGTGAAGTTGGTTCAGTATTTTTTTTTGCTTTTTGCAAAGATAACACGTTTTAGTTGGGCAGCGTACGGAAAACTAGGCAATGTCTTTTCGTCCGACACCTCAGTGCTTCAAGACGAAAGTCTTCAATCAATGTGTTACCAGTTATGACTTAGGGCACTAAAACGTGGTCCTTCACTATTAGCCTTATCCTGAAGCTCAAAATCGCTCGGCGAGCTATAGAGAGGGCTATGCTCGGGGTTTCTCTAAGCGATAAAATCAGGAATGAGGAGATCCGCAGACGAACTAAAGTCACCGACAAAGGTCGCTGGAAGACGCTGGACGCAGATCGCTTTCAACCGGTATATATGGAAGTCCAAAGGGGAGCCCTATGATCAGCAGTGGACGTCTTATGGCTAAGATGATGATGATGATAATGGTGAACACGTTTTAAACCATATTTTTTATTCCACAGGTCGGGGTGTCAAAAGGATCAAAAAGACGTTTGTTTAAATATAAGGAGGAGGATCTAATGAAAGCTGTTGATTCCATTATAAATAAGTCAATGGGATACAGAGAAGCGTGTCGCTTTTACGGTGTACCACATACCACCGTGCATGATCGGGTGAGTGGTAAGGTGGCTGTCAACAAGAAGCCGAAAGTTGGTCCAGATCCTGTTTTAGGGATTCAAGGGGAGGAAAAGCTAGCTAAATGGATTATTGATATGGAAAAATGTGGATTCCCTTTGAATAAGCAGGATTTATTAGATAGCGTCTCAATAATTATAGAAAGGTCTGGTGCTACGAGTAAAACGCCATTTAAAGATGGGAAACCAGGACATACTTGGTACCAGAAATTTTTAAAGCGACATCCGGAAATAAGCATACGCGAGTCAGAAGGAACCAATAATGCCATGGCGGCTTTAACTGGGAACGGTATACGACATTGGTTCAAACAGCTGCGAGAATATCTAGAATCTGTAGATGCAATGGACATATTTGAAGACCCACAAAGGGTATTTAATGGGGATCAAACAATCTTTTCTGTGTGCCCAAAAAGTGGTAAGGTTTTAGGACCTAAAGAATACAACAATTTGTACGTCACCAAAAAAAATAATAATGAAAAAGAAAGCATTACAGTTATGCTGGTGTTTTCGGCAAGTGGACAATTGTGCCCGCCTTTGGTTGTATTTCCGTACGTAAAGCCTCCAAAGAAGTTAATTTATAGCATGCCAGAGTCGTGGATCATTGGCCTCTCAGGAAGTGGTTGTATGAAAAGGGAAGTATTCTATGAATACGTATGTAACGGTTTCAATGATTGGCTGACGGCAAACGAAGTCAAAAGACCGATCATATTATTTATCGACGGTCATAAATCACATAATATGACATTAGCCCTACATGATTTTTGCAAAAAAAATGGCATAATTCTCTATGCATTGCCCGTCAGCAGTTCCATTCTGCAACCAGCAGATGTGAGTGTTTTCAAGCCGTTAAAACAGAACTGGAACAAAACCGTCAAAGAGTGGCAATCAGGCAATGGTAACAAAGTTCTGACTAAATTAAACTTTTGTTCGATTCTAAATAATATCCTGTCAGGAAATGGACTGGTAGACGTCGTGCGGGATGGGTTCAGAAATTGCGGTTTATGTCCGCTTAATGAAGATACAATGGTTCACACAAATTGTATTGAAGACATGCTACTAATTGACGGAATAGAACGAGTAACAAGATCAGCCTTAAAAGAGTTTGACACAGCAATCAAAGTCATCACTAGCCTAAAACCTAGGTTAGCCGAACACAATATAAAATCCGAACTTATTCTCGAAGAAATCGAAAAGGCCAAATCAGAATACCTACGAAATCGATGTTTATAGTGTAAAGATTGTTTTTTAAACTTAAGTTTTGACGAGCGATCCCAGATCTTCATCAGCCAAGGATAAAGCATTAATATATAATTATGAATGTTTCGAAATTAATAAATGGCTCCATTTATTTTACTGGAAACTGTTCTTTTTCTTCCGGTCCTTATCACACTAGTTGGGGTCGGCACAACACGTCTTCCTCATCCATTCCACTCTATTATATCCATCCTATCCTCATTCACTACCACACACACCCCTTATCACACATATAGAAGATATGAATCACAGCTCATCCAAACGATAACATAAAAACAAAAAGATATATCTAATATCTGCTCAAGACTTTTGTTACAATTTTTACTGTAGTAGGTAGGTACCCACAGTAGATAGGTACCTATCGTAAATGTTCATATCAAAAAAAAAAAAAGTGACAACAAAAGAAGATCTTCATATTATGTCTTCGTTTTAATTTAATCTGAGTTAAAAAACGCACTAAACGTCATGTTATGTGGGATTCGTCTGCTGAAGATGGGCGCAATGAGGTTTACCCACTGATCGGCATCTTTTGTGGGGCTGCGGGTACGCAAAAAATAGGTAAATATTCTACACCCAACTTTAACCGACTGCGGTCGGCTTCATCTATACTTCGTTTCAAAAACAAAGAATTTTTTCAGGGTTCGAAGGTTATATATCTATGAAAATATCATAGATACGAGTATATTCACAAAAACTGTTACATCCGAAAGATCTTATGATATATATCACATATATTATGAAAAATGTACCATATACATATATCCAATTTATTGAGATATTGATCCTTTGAATCCTGCAAATTAGCTAAAAAATTATCTTTGTTTTTGAAACGCAGTATAGGTTTAAACAGCTAAACCTAGGTGTAGCCGCACTTTGGACTTCAGCCGTAACATATATACCTACCTACTAAACTAACTTTAAAATAAAAAAATATTTCCAACTTACAAATTTAATTCACAGCCTGGAATTTGAACCTCACAATAATTTTTTAATTATGTTAATTTGACTATGCCCTCCTTCAGTTCCTTGAGCTCTTTCGCGTGTATCCACTTGATTCCAGTAGCTGATGCGGAACTAGCCGGTCGGCATACCACACTATAATAAAAAAAATAAAAAAATAATTGGGGTTTATACTTCAACAGAACAGGTTTCCTTAATTACACTGTCAGAGTCAAATCACAATTTATAGGTTGTGTGGCTAACCTATATGTTGCAGTTTCAGGTCGCCGAGATTACTACAGGGCCCGCAACATGACCTAACGACTGCCTCCTACATATCTTATAGGAAACAGCCGGGACCCACAGTTTTACGTGCCTTCCGAAACACGGTAGCGTCCAGGCGAAAATCTTTGCCAAACTGAGATTTGAACCCAGGACCTCCGGCTTACAAGCCGTCGTATGACCACTGGGCCACGGACGCTACAAATACTACAACAACAAGTAGTTATACTGTTCTTTGTGTAGATAATGTTATTTATTATATGCTGTGCCCAGCGCTTTTACCCGCTAAAATAGCCTATGTGTTATTCCAGGGTCTAAGCTATCTCTATACCAAATTTCAGCCCAATCGGTCCACCCTTTTAGGCGTGAAAGAGTAACAAACATCCACATCAATTCTTACAAACTTTCACAATTATAATATCAGTAAGCAGATAATACTGTCTTTAATTGTTATTTTTACAACATACTTACTCAATTTTCTTCCCAAAAAGATTTTCAAGTCTGACTTTGCAGAAGAGCCACGGTCCCTGATTCTTGTGCTCCTCTTGGACAAAGCAAACTTTAGCCTTCTCATATCTGCAGAACTCTTGGAGAATGATGTCGTATGGGAAGGGGTAGAGTTGTTCTATGCGGCATATCGCGATCTTGTCTTCGAGTTTCTTCTCTTTGCGCAGTTCGTCGATGATGATGGCCACTTTCCCCGAACAGAATATCAATTTTTGAACGCCTTCGGGCTTCTTGCACGCAGGGCCGTCTTCTCTTAGTGCTCTTTGTATTAGAAAAACAGTTATTGTTATAGAGAATTAACTAAAAAAAGCATTAACTAAATATAAGTAGGTACCTAATAGATACCTATCTACTAGAAAAAATAAACCTAAGTTGTTTCCTATCATTAATTATATTTCTAAGGTCTATGTTAATTACCACGGTTAGAACAAATTTTCAGCTCAAACGTGGATTTTGGCCTGTGCTAAGACGTCGATACACGACAAAACCAATGATAGCCAACGAATCGCTTCGTTTGTTTGTTGTGCTTTAATTCTTCTTCATCACTTTTGTAAATTTTACTTATCTAATATATGAACACCGCAATTTACTGGCGCCAATAACTATCACTACATAGTAGGTATAAAACAAAGTCGCCTCTGTCTCTCAAATACTGTATTAACATGTATTATTAATACATGCCACATGCATCATATAGTAGAAACGCTGATAATTTTCTATGAAGTGCGCGTGGGTCCACTACTTTACAATAAAAAAGTTGCTTATTAAGTAGGTACCTTTGGAAGCAAGTCCCGGGCAGGAAGTCCTCGAACTTGGAGCGGTAGTAGGGGTGCTTGAGGCCGACCTTGGGCGACATCACCACGAGCGGCTTGCGGAACGGCATCGCGACCTGGCGCCGGATCATGTGGAAGTACTGCGCCGGGTTCGTCACGTTGCAAACTATCCAGTTGCACGCACGGAGCTGTTTCACTACATCCATGTTGATTCATTTATATTTTGTCCAAATGTTATTAAATTGTTCTAGTTAATCGTATATTAAATTCTATTAGTCCGTTGAATTAGCATCGTCCGAATGAGCATCGACTGCAAAAGTCTTGCTTGTACGAGATCATAACTCATAACTAGGTACGACGTACGATGACACGTACCTGGTACGTGTCATCATGTCATGTTCAGCCACCTCCAAAGAAGATACCGCACTCTTGACGCTACTGACATCATATCATATATATCTAGATGGTACAGGGCCAATAATAGTAAGGAAGTGGCTCAAGAGGGAAGAGACCCATACTCAACAGGGCTGGTTTTTTTTCATACCACCACATCCCACCTGATGGAAAGAGAAAATGTGGTCGACGATAGATCACGTAAGATGCCTAAAAAGGTACCTAAGTATTCACTCGTGCCTTGAAGATACCCAAGTTAAATAAGTTGTACCGCTCGAGAAACACGAAAGACGGCAAAGTGTTCCAAATGTGACCAGTTCTCATTAAAAACGATGAAGCATAACGCTTGGTGCAGGCAGTTGGTAGCGCTACTAAGTAAGGATGCCGCATTGTCGTCTGCCGTGACGTCCGTAAGTAGAATGGGCTTGGAGGAATTTGTTCAAGTAATTATTCCTGCGCACATTCACCGAAATGAATCCTATAGATGACCGATAGAGAAGCGACTATTCTACGGTGGTAAGGCATAAAATGTTAAAGCAACAATGAAATGAAAACATACAAGCCATCTCCTTATCATCGAGATCAGGTATGAGGTCCTCGTCATCATCGCACTGCGAGAGGTAACGCTCGGGCCGCGCCGACGAATGTTCCGGACCCTGTGCAGGTTATAGGTACCTAATCAATTATTGAGGTTATATCGGCTATAACTCAGGTTAGCGGCAGTCATCTTAGGATCCTCAATATCCCACTCCACCTCTCAAAATACAAAGACCAGATATAATATACGAGTAGGTATATCGCTTTCTGAAGATCATGCAACTGGACTTCAAAATCATTTATTATCTAAATCTACTGTTAAACTACTGAGATATTAATCCTTAAATTCTCATTTAAGGTCGTACTCATTTAATTATACAGGCTACAATGGAGCAATATTGCAAATAAATTTTACAATTATTTTTTAAGACTCTACGGCTTGTTCGAAAAGCTCCTCTATTTCCAGACATTTGTCTTCTGTGCCATAAAAATATCAGTTTTCGTAGTGGATAAGTAAATAAGACGCTAACAGCTCCATCGATCCCGTGCGGCAGTTGCATCACGAGTCCGGACTGGCAGACCCACTTGCTCTCCCCGTTGGCGATGAAGGTGTCGAACATGGGCTGCGCGGTGTCTGCAAAGTCTCCGTACTGCGCCTCCCAGATGGTCAGCAGGTGCGGGCTGGAGTACGAGTAGCCCGTCTCGAACCCGAGTATACCTGTCGCGCAACTACACACTCAGTAAGGACTAAGGGCATGGAAAATACCAGTTTATCTAAGTCCTATGTTCAGAATTCCAGAATAAGTGCGGTTTTCCGCACTGTGGTTACTGACTTACTATGGTTTTCCACAGTAGGTATAGGTACCTAAATGAAAAAATCCCAATTTTTCTCTCAGTTAAAGAATTTCAAAACTAAATTGCGAAATAAGGGTTGTGCTAAAACAATGTTTGTCCATCAAGAAGATTATATTATAAATACTGGACACGTATTTCTTACTTTGTTATATTAATAAAACACAATGGCCAAAGACCCCCTGGTGCGGTAGGTGGCGCCGTCGACCCCTGGTGGTGGTACCCGCGGTGGCGGGGTGAGGTCTACGGCAGTAAGCCTCACCGAACTCCGAGAGCGAGCTGTTGTGCAGCGAGTAGCGCGCCTGGTCCGGGTACAGCGTGTCGAGCACGCGGTAGGTGGCGCCGTCGACCCCCTGGTGGTGGTACACGTGGTGGCGGTGCGCCATGGTGCCGCGCTCCACGTCCTCGCCCGTGAACCGGATGTGGACCATGTCGCGGAGGAGGGCGCCGAACGCGAGCGCTTCACCCATCGCCCAGTCTGCCACGCCCTCTTTTACCTACGATGTTACATCACCCATTTTAAGGTACACTTGTGTAAACCATGCCTTTAATAAACAAACAATAATTAAAGGGTGATTGGTACATTACAACATCTGGATGAAAAGTAACTAATCCTAATACATAAAAAGTTTTTATTAAAAACTTAAACCCATGTTTCTCAATGACCTGCCCATTACTAGGTACTAAATACATATACTTCTGAAGTTTCCTTACAGGCAGCACATAAAAGAAAATAGGTAGATATCTATAGAAAATCTAGAAAAATATTAACCATTTTCTCTCTATTGGCAAGTATCCTGTTGATGCCCTTATGTACTTCGAAGGCCCACTCCTCGGGCGGGGTGCAGAAATGCTTCGAGATAGAGTTTATTGTAGTCTGCGATATGCCCGTCTCCATTATCTAGTAACAACAACGAAGTAACAACGTTATATATTAATCTGTATTATTTACGCTCATTTTATACAATTTTCATCAACAATTATTAGGACCGTTACCGCAGTAAAAAGTAGATAGATAACGCTAAAAGTATTAACATAAAATAAAAAAAAAAGTGTAAAAGTATTATCTGCATAGGTTTTGAAATGGATAGCATCGTGTTCTAAGTATCACTAGAGCTGTTTTCTTGCTTATGAACATGATGAAATTGTTATCTAATTTACTAGAACAAGATCTATAGATAGGTATAGCCCAAAATCAACAACACTTTTCAGCGGGAAAATTTGAGAGGTCTAAATAGGCAAATATATATATATGTGGCATACCACTTTAGGGTCCCTAGACTCAAAGAAGCCGGTCCAGGGGGTATCGATCCAGTCCATGATGCTGAGCTTGGTGATCTTCTTGGCGAGCTCGAAGTGAAGGTTGAGTGTGTCCATGTACTCCTTCTCCCAGCCCTTGATGTCAGAGTCCGATACCGAACCTTCCGCCTTCAACTTGTCGGAGTATAGCAAGTCCACTGGGCATAAAAAAATTAACTAAGTATAAAATTTGTAAATTTTGGAAGTCTCTGCAAACATAGTGTAAGATATCCGGGAGTGGTTGGAGGAGGAAGACTGAGGGGCAACAGACCCACGAGGTGGCGCGCGCCCCTTGAGAGGGTGGGGTGAAACTCCTCTTCACCCCACCGCGGAGGGGTCCTCCTGTCAGTGAGGACCAAACGCCGTCGGGGCCGCGGATGAGTGCTTCGGCGTACCCGTTGCCCCGGCATTATGGCGTCCCGCAGGAACACCCCCAGGTTTTTAGTGGGTATCCCCGCCGCTCCCATCTCTGGCGGGGGAGTCCAACATACCGCCCCGCGCTCCCCGGCGTGGGGTGATGCGTAACGCATTTTTCCTGGGTCAAAAAAAAAAAGGAAGACTAGGAGGCGAGTTGAATGGCGTGCCGTGTAGGCATATGACCAGCAGTGGACAAACCTGGGCTGATGGTTATGAATTGTTAATTTTTACACTGGTGGCAACATTTTAACCTTTTTTTACCCAGGAAAATTGCGTTAGGCACGCATCGTCAGGTCAGTATGAGGGACTCCCGCCGAAGATCGATGCGAGGATATCCACAAACAATCTGGACACCAATCTGGTGTACCTGCGAGTCGTCATAATGCTGGGATTGCAGGTAAACCGAAGCACTCGTCTACAAAAACATACTGAAACATTTTTTTTACCAACCAACAAATACCAACGTCAGCAGTAAAGTCAGGTCTACTAACCAGTCTTCATAGTCTTAATCTTCTTGTACATGAAGGGCTGCGTGAACATGGGCTCGTCCTCCTCGCTGTGCCCGTGGCGGCGGTAACAGACGAGGTCCAGCACGATGTCCTTCTTGAACTTGCACCGGTACTCGATGGCTATACGGGCGACGTGGGCTACCGCTTCTGCGTCGTCACCGTTTACGTGGAGCACCGGCGCGTCTATGCATTTCGCCACATCTGTGTACGGACAAATCAATACAAATACTCTTTATAATACCATACACAGAAAAATTACAACTCAAAACTAAATAAAACTACTCGTACAGCCATATATTTGTGGCAATACACTTATATATATGCGGGTTATGGATCATCTTGGTTTTTTGTGCCGATTTGTGCGTTGTGTACACGGCAGCTGTCCCAGGTGCATCGTCTCAAATTATAGTGGGTGGCTACTCCACCTTCCCGCTTGTGCCGCTGTACAATAACCCTTACCGGAGCAGTAAGGCGAGCTGCGCGCGAACCTCGGGTCGGTGGTGTACCCGATCTGGTTGTTGCACACGATGTGTATGGAGCCGTGGGTGGTGTAGGCCGGCAGCTGGCCGAGGTGCATCGTCTCGTACACTATGCCCTGCCCGGCGAACGCTGCGTCGCCGTGCATTATTATAGCCATCACCTATGGGAATCAGATCATAATGTCAATGGTGCCTTGGGATTGCCTCGGGCGTTTAACTCTCGAAGATACCTCGAGTGTTTTTAACTCGCGAGATTGCCTCGGGCAGTCAATATTAGACTTATAATGATGATTTTAAAGCCGCGTGAGTTTTACTTGCCGTAAGCCTGATCCCATTCCAGCGTTTTGTTGATATTTCAAAAATTCTATGTGTATAGAGGTATGTGTGTCGTAAGTGGGTGTCTACTTAAACTCTAAATACTTTTTATGATTCGTGAGAAGACAAGCTAATCAGATAAGCATCATTATTGCACACATACACATTGCAACCCAGTGTTGTGAAATACAAAATTTTGTACTGCACTGCGCCTATCGCTCTGAGATATTAGTTGTTGAATCTCATCATGCCCTTTATCGCTGATAATTTTGCCCTTCAGTATAAAACTACTAAATGGACAAAAAATAGTATATATCCTATTGGCTACTGGCTACCAATATGTTAAATAAGACAGTTATATTTTTCTATTAACAGCTGCTGGTCTTTGTTAGAATTAATTATTGGTTTATGTGTTGTATGCCTTACACGCTCAAACAAGATTGATGTAATGACTGACAGATAACAGAGATCAATCAATAGCAATACTATGTTCTATATTTTTAGTCTGTTCTCTCTCTTCCTTTTTTGCTATGGTCATCGTAAAGTCACCTTGTAATAAAATGTTTTTAATCATATTTTATCACTGAACTCAAATTGTAAAATATTGATTTTGCCGTTTATTCTTGGAAATAAATGTGGTGGAATTACTGAGCGCTCTGTATTTTATTTAATAGTCTTCTGAAGCAAATAAGTTAATCAGTAGCACTGTACTAAGTATATGGGCAACGTTATCTCTTATCATCAGGAGAGCGTCTTCTCTTCTTACTTTGTTATATAAAAAGTTACTAAATATTAACCTTATCTCCATTATTATCCCCCTTCCAGTGTTGTTCAGCCCTAGTCTTCCCCACCACTACCGGGGAGACCACCTCCAAGTGAGACGGGTTGGCGCTCATCGACACCTTGATGTACTTGTTCGTGCGCCGAATGAACCGGTGGATGTACGTGCCTAGATGGTACTTTATGTCTCCCGAACCCTGGGACATAATATGCAGGGTTACTATAGATACGCGTACGCGAGCGTCGAATCATCTGGGTTAACAAATGAAACTTAGACCTACAAATATCACGACGCACGACTCTTAGATTAAAAATCTTTATCTTTGTCTATTGTTTAGTGTTATTTCAAAAATCGTAGAACGAATGTTGTTTTATAATGTTGGCTGCCTGGTCCAGCGAGGTTGCTGGTGCTTTAAACTTGACCCCTCTTTATCAATATGAATACAATTTCATTGAACGACCAACGCTATTACCACACCACCACTTTACTGTTCATCAAAATTCAAACACGAAAAGCAAAAACATAGCCTAATTCAAAACAATATCTCAATGAAAATAAATAAAACATTAGTTTCAAAAAATATCACTTAAAAGACTTAAACGCGCGCAAAAGTAAATTATCATTTAAGAAAGACATCAACGCGCGACTCGCACGCTTATAAAAACCGTAAAGATTTAATAATCAAGACTAATATCGCCTGTAACCGAAAACGTCTCGATAAATAGTCGTCCTTGTCGTCGAAGAAATATATCTAAACTACCAAAATTGATGTAGTTACTAACAGGTTCTTTGGGTTCCATTGGTTTGAACTGAGCAAAAATATCGTTCAGTTGTTTTCGGCACACATTTACCAGCATGTTCAAGCGTCCTATGAGAACAAATTGTATTAGCCACGAAAATGTGTAACTACTAATGTTTCAGTAAACATCAGATATCTCTTTAATAAAATCCTTAAGGAGACAAAATGCCCACAGAAGGTAAATTCAAAAATAACATTACATTAAAAAAAAAACTTGCGAGATTCTTGCTTATTGTAGCCTATTTGAATAAATACATTTTTATTTGATTTGATTTGATAAAAATTACTAGATTTAGAGTATTGCTGGTATAAAATATACGAGTTACCTCTGTGCTGCATGGCCATAACGATGGACTGGACGCCGAGCCTGGTGGCGCTGTCCACGATCTCTTCCAGCATCACGATCATACTCTCGCCGCCTTCTAAACCGAACCGCTTCTCCGCCGGCCATTTAGTTGCGAAGTACTTCTCTAGACTAATATATATTTTTTATATTTAAAAGAAAATAAGTATACTAATATAAAAAAGAAGTATACAACGTAAGGTAAGTTGTATAAGTTGCAGTTGTACAAGTGAACCTAGTTGTCCAACTGTACTCAGCTATACAAGTGGACCCCGTAGTTATAGTGGACTTAGGTGACCAACTGGACGCAGTTGTATAAGTAGACCCAGTTGTATAAATGGACCCAGATGATCAACTGGACCCAATTGTCCCAGTGGATACAGAAACAAAAAATCGTTTTCATACTGGTATATTGAATTTCCAGAGTACTAACAACACTGCCTTGGTAAGTCTCCTCTGTATGAGCCTCTTCTCTTCAATCGTCTTCTCAAAGGCTCCAGGTTTCTCCATGCGCTCGCGGATGAACTGGATGCCGTCGATGTCGAACAAATGCATGAACTCGGCTCCGATTGAACCGCAGTACACATGCTCCAACCGAGCGATTATCTCCCTGCGTCATTTCATTCACATAAGTTAACCTTTGAACTTTATTAGATTTTCGTGATCATCTTTAAGGTGAATGATATTAACCATCCTTGCCCAGTAGGGCAAGGATTCATAAAAAGACGACTGATATTCGTGTTTTTATGTCAAAACTTATTTTAATGATAGGAAAGGGTCATTGTCGTTTCACCCAATGGTCTATTCCATAATTCCATTCATCTACTCTACTTCTTATTCAGTACTTTACCGCTGACAACGAAGACAACACAAAGATGAACGATCACGTGGATATTCCACTTTTTACAAAAAATAAGTATTTTTTAAACAATATTATAAGTAGGTACACGTTGTCCGTTAAAAATGATCTATAGAGGTAAACTCAATTTAAATTAGCAATAGGCAGTGAAGGAGTAAGTGAAAGAGTTACTCATACTCTCTACCGTGGATATTTTACCTCAATGTAAGTTCGTGTTCATCACCACCGATGAAAGTCCTGTCGGGCAGTTCGAACGTCATGTCCATGTGCTTCTCACCTACGAGAATATCATTACCTACATTAAACAAACATATAAGTATCTATTAGCGATAAGACCGCCGATTGTAGCAATTTTTCTCAATGTTAAGCTTTTATCGTTGTAATTATGGTGACTAATCGTAATCTAATCTAGGTGTAAACCATCAAACCAACACTATGATATTAATATATATACATCGTAATATTATATGGAAGACTAGCTGCACCCAGCGGTTTTACCCGCTGTACTGCTATATCCAACGTGTTATTCCAGGGTCCAGGGTCTAAAAGCTATCTCTATACCAACAGCTCAATCGGTCTACCCGTTCAGGCTTGAAAGAGTAACAAACATCCAGACGTTCATTCTTACAAACTTTCACGTTTATAACATTAGTAAGATACGATGATGACAGTCAAGCGGTACTTACACAGTATAGACCCCAATTCTCTAGCAACGATGGTGCACTCTAAAGCGCTTGTCTCTCCGTCCACATTGCGCCCCTTGGCTATAAACCGCGCGGGCAGACTCAGCCCGAGCGGGTCTATCTTAGCCAATAAGTGACCTCGGGCCTGGTAGCTCCTTATCAAGTTACCCACCGCCAGGTGCAAAATGATCTTCTCTTTCTCCTTCTTTTGGTCTGTCGCAGTTGACGCACCTCCTTTAGACTCTATTGACAAAATACCGTTTACTAAAGAGCCCTCTTTTTTACTCAGAAAAATGAAAAAATGCTTAACGCATCGTCACCCTGCGTGGGGTGCAGGGCGGTATGTAGAACTCCCCCGCCGAAAATGGGCGCAGCGGAGATACCCACTCAAAAACCTGATGGGTGTTCCTGCGGGACGCCATGATGACGGGGCGAGGAATTTGTTAATGGGATAGTTGGAATTTTTTAACAGAGTAGGTACGAATCAATAATAAAATACTTTAACTTAATAATTTATAAAATGTTTTAAATATGATAGTGTACAGTATTTACTTACTAACGGTGGTAGGACTAAATTCATTTTCGAATTCGTCTATTTGTAAAGCTGGGCCAGTGAGACTGCCGTAGAATCCATCCCACGACTGTAATCATTGATGATTTTTAATGTGAAGTTATTTACAACATTTCATATATTATCCTTCTAATATTATAAACATCAAAAGTTCTTGTAAGCATGGTTGAATATCTGGATGTATACTCATTACTCTTTTACGCCTATACGGGTGGACCGATTGAGCTGTAATTTGGTATAGCTTCATCATTATCATAAGCCTTGTAACATCTATATAAGATGATCTAAGTAGCGTCAAGTTAGTGTGCGGCACTTCTTTTGAGATAGCTTAGACCCTAGAATATTATTATTATAGGCTACTGTACAGCGGGTAAAACCGCTGGGCGTAGCTAGTTACTTAGGATATGTGAGAAACTTATTTGGATAATGTAACGAAATCTAACACATTTTTAACCGGGGACAAATGCGAAAAGAGGGCGCATACTTTACGAACTCAATGAAACCAAACCATTTTCGGAACGAGTTATAATAGACCTCCGGAATTACCGGTAGTCGGTAGACCCCGCCTACATCAAAGACATTTTAAAAAACTAGGCAAAAAAAATTATAACGAAACTTACAGAATCAATGGCTCCCTGTGACTTGGCCCAGTCCAAGTACTGCGCCTCGAGGAAGTTCGCGTTGGACCCGCTCAGAAACGATTCCGAACTCGACGAGTACACCACTCTCTTCACACACAAAAAAATAAGAACTAAGGAGAAACTAGGGTTTAAAAAGCGTAAATGAATGTGAGTGCCTTTGCTCACATTTACAATAATTATACTATTGTCAACGAATAGAAATTTTATATTATATCTACGTGCTATTTATTGCTCAAGTGCCTAATCGGGACTGTAATTTAACAGCTCAATCGTTTAAAGTAAACAACAGAAAGAAATAAAACTTTCGCATAAAACTTAGGTATTCGTAGGTCTACTATGTTGGGATGCTCAGTTTTTTAACCCTTTGGTTCTATTCATTTCTATATTGCAATATCAAACCCCGACTACTTCTAACTACTCATATTCACGCAAAACAAGGCCACCTCAAATTCACGCCACACTTTACAGTTTTGTTTTTCTTACATGTTTAACAAAAACTTTACCATCTGGCTGGTGTTCTTCCTCAAGATCTTTGTCCTTGTCTAGGGTACTAAGTAGTTAAACCAATAATATTTATGTGCCAATAGTAGTATTTTACTTACAGGTTGACTATAGGATGGAAAAGTCGCTCTCGCTACTTTGATAAGCTGCAAAGTTCGGCTTGATTTCAATACTAAAGCCATTGTGAAATTATGTATTTTTAATATTTTTCTAACATTGATTTTGAACAAATAAATGTATTTATAAAAAATATAAAATATTTTATATGCTGTAAAATTGTAAATAAAAAAATATAAATAAATATTCGGTTCTGTCAGTCACAAAGCGGAAAAAGCGTTATTTCATTTTCAAAAAGAAGAATTTCTGACTGGCTGCCAGTGTCGTTGGAGGCATAAAGTATTTTAATATAATTTGCAAAAAATTACGAAGATTTTTGTCCTGTAGGTACCTATGCCCCAAGGGCATAATGCCTATAGTTAGCAGGTCTACATTACAATAACTGTATTAACAATACTCAGTACCTATCTAGCTGGGCTCAGTGGTTTTACCAGCTAAAATTAGCCTGTGTTATTCTAGAATTCAAGCTACCACATTATGCCATGTTAGCTAGAACCATTAACCATTTAAGAATTTACATTTAAACAAAAAGCTATCGTAAGAGGAACGATGTCCAATTTTCGAGTTTTATGTAAGACAAACACACAGACTAAGACAGACAGCGCAGGGAGCCCTCCTGATGGTGAGAGACTACCGTCACCTAATAGACATCTAAAAGAAAGAAAGAAAGAAACACATTCATTCGACGGCTTATAAAACACAAGTAAAAAGCAATAAAATAACAATAGTTATAAAGCACATGAGAATCCACTAAGCCGCCGAATGGGAACTGCCTCAGCGTTGTGCTGCGTGGTTGTAACATAGGTGGTATTGCAGACGTCGTGTCGGTCATTGCCGACATGTTGACGGTCAAATAGCCCCACACTCTACACATAAAATATGTAGGTACCAATTGTATTTAAAGTGGCTGACAAAATAAGTAAAACTACCCATTTAAATCAATTATTCCTATTGTTATTTTTATCAGCGCTTGTTATCAAACACAGGAAGTATTTTAAAGTTTAATTTAGGACAATACGATTATTTTTATTACAAACGATTTTGAAAACTACCGTGAGTACGATTATTTTTATTGGACACGGTCAGTTAACTAAGTGATATTAACTACCTATATGAGTTACTATCTGAGTTCAATTATTTGAACAAATCTCAATTATGGGACATTTATTATTGCAATTCTATCTTTAGGCGCACGTCAATTTTTACAACTTTTTATTTTCATAAAGACCTATGTAAAGATATTCAATTTCTCATTGGGATACAAGAATGCGACTCATAACTTTTAAAGTGTTTCTTTGTACTTTGGTGTTATTCTGCTTCGATGTTTCTCAGGTCAGTAGTTATGGGTGGAGTTTCTATTTATTAATAGGGATTTGAACAAAAATATTTAAATTGGTCCGTCAAGTAGACTGTAAAAATACTTTAGGGTCCTACTATGTAAATTTGGGCTAGCAAGTCACATCAGGGCTCATGACAAGGACTAATGGAAAGGGTTTGCCGTAGCCGAAAACGGTTAGGAGGACATCGTTATTAATAAAATGTATTTACTGGACATATTTGGCAAACGCAGTGTCGGTCGTCCAGCGGCCAGATGGATGGACGATTTGATAAAAGTGGCGGGTCGCACATGGACCAGATTGGCACAGGACAGGGTTGAGTGGCATAACATGAAGGAGGCCTATGCCCAGCAGTGGGATGTAGAGGGCTGTGGATGATGATGATGACTGGACATATTTTATGTTTAACCGTGTAAATTTTCATTTACAACTTCGATAGATAAAGCTCAATCAGTTCGTGCGTCTTTATGTAAGTGCTCATATACGTAAGGTATATACTCTTCATTCCAGAATATGAAAGTGGTCCCCCAGAAAGCAAACATCACCTACTTGAACCCGAAATACTTAGAATGGGCCAACTTCGCGGTCAAGCGGTACGGAAGGAAGAGCGATTATTATATGAACCTCGAAGGAAAGAAGTTTCATGTCTGGGGCAACAATGTTTCGGTAATTAAATCTGAAATATTACTTAAGATTGAGCCACTTTAAGAATTTCTAGATAAAATATATTTTATCTATCTAAGTACTCAGCCGCAGGATACCTCATGATCACGCCACGTCGTTGAATCCTGAGTGATTATATATCATCCAGTTCCTTCCGACAGACTTGACAATATCGTCTAACCGTCGGGCTGGTGGCTGGTGGTCTACCTCGAGATCTTTGTCCTTGCCTTAGGCACAGATAAAAGAATACTAATATTCCTTAGGTACCATATTATTGCAGTCTTGGACTACTTTTCATTTTCAACTAATATTATAAAGTTGAAAATTAGTCTGTATGATTGTTATTTAAGGTTAATCCCTATCTCTCTGTAACAGGTCCACCTAATATTCAACGAATACCTACACAACGAGTACCGGCGATCGTTCGTGGAGATGCACTTCAAGGTGTGCGACTTGCTGCGTGATGACGCATTTATTGGCGCCATGTTCAGGACCTATAGAGTGAAGTGTCCGATCGTTGAGGTAATATTTTACCCTTACCCTTGTGTATTTTACTTTATAAGACTTTAACAAGTGAATTAAATTAAAAATTTAAAAAACCCCCAACGCAACACGCGATATGTAATTCGTGGTTTTGTAGTGGCGGCCATCTTGGACCGATTTCCACCAAACATGGCTAAGAACACTCTCGACTTACTCCACTTTCAAACAAAAAAAAAACTAAATTAAAATCCGTTCATCCGTTCGGGAGCTACGATGCCACAGACAGACACACAGACAGACAGACAGACAGACACGTAAAACTTATAACACCCCGTCGTTTTTGCGTCGGGGGTTAAAAAGGACAAAATCTATGTATGGGTACTATTCGTTCGTTTTCTATTTTTCATCTTCGGTAACCAGTTTATCATTGCGAATGTAACAATACTATGTTGCATAGAGACGGGACTACACTACGTAGCACGGGCTACACGACTACACTACGTAGCTCGGGTTACGGGACTACACTACGTAGCTCGGACTACACGACTACACTACGTAGCTCGGGCTACGGGAATAGACTACGTAGCACGGGCTACACGACTAGAACTTGTAGCACGGGCTACGGGACTAGGTCGGCTAGATAAATTAATCTAGTCCCGTAGCCCGTGCTACGAGAATATATCTGACCGGTGTTACCGAGTTTTTCGGTCCCTTACGTTCGCATCCAGATAGCATATCCTATTATAATTTTTATCATGACCTTGACTCACATGCGGAAGGATGGAAATTCATAGCCCTGCAGTGAGATACAACAGGCTCATAATAATATAGGGATGTTGACTAAACATATTTTAGTCCACCGAATAGATTTAAAAAAAATATTGGACACGTATTTTTATTTGTTAATCTGATAAAAAAACGTCACACCACTAAATGGTACGTTTTTGGTGTAGTGACGTCACGCGTCCCATCACCAAACTTATAAGCGTTATATATCTCAAGCCATTTTAAATTTTATTCAAAATCCAAAATATAATGTTACCTACATTGTTTATATATATATTCTTCTTCTTCCTGTCCTCATCCCACACTAGGTAGTGTCGGCACAACACGTTTTTCTCCTCCATTCTGCTCTATCATCCGTCATATCTTTATCCACTCCTCTAGCACGCATATCCTCTTTCACACAGTTCATCCAAACCTTTTTCGGGCGTCCCCTTCCCGGATTACCACTTATTACAATATTCATGGACTTTTTGGTCACATGATTTTCATCCCTCCGCATAATATGTCCATACCAGGACAATCTTCCACTCTTTAATTTTTCTGTCACTGGTGCAACTTTCAGGCTTCCCCTCACATACTCATTTCTGATTTTGTCCATTCTTGTTACTCCACACATCCACCTCAACATTCTCATCTCCGCTGCATGCACTCTTCTTTCATTCGCAACTTTCGTAGCCCAGCATTCCGATCCATACAATACGACAGGTCTTATTACCGTCTTGTTTATATATATTACTAGCTTACCCGGCAAACGTTGTTTTGCCATATAAATAATTTCCTAGTAATTTCTAGTGTAGACAAAAAATAGCTTACTTAATGGAAGTATGTATGTATGTTAGAATGTGTATATTGTATGTATGTAAGAATGTGGTATATGCGTGAAATAAGCATTATTTTATGGAAAAAATTTTCAAACAAAAGTAAAAAATTAAATTTTATGAAAACATTGTCTCTTATAATTTTTTCATACAACCAATATTTCCATTGACATTTCAAAATAAAGATTCATAATGATTGATTTTTTGGAAACTATGAAAATCTTAATTTTTCAATTACATTTTTGTAATAAAATTAAATTAAAATTACATTTTTATAAGACCAACAACATTTTCGATATAAATAAAAAAAAAGTATACTTACAACACAAAATCCGTTGTTATTGGAAGCTCGTGTCACGTGTTGAGTACTTTTGAGGTTATAAAATCACTTGATTAACTAATCGTGCAAAATACACTCAAAATTGATAATTTAATTATTATTGATAAAATAGGAATGAAAAGAGAAAAGTTAATATGAGAGTTACACTGAGATAGCAAAATAATAATTGTCAACGTTACTACTACACTTGATGCATAAACAATAATGATGGCCGACAACTGTGTAGGGAGTAAGAAAGAAAGGAGACCGGCTTCGTTCTCATCCCTACTCCGTGCTGTTTACTGGGTCAGAAGTGACACCTGTAGACATCTGGCGGGAATAACTAATTAAATGACGATTGATCAGTTTTCGACCGGAGAGGAAAAATGATTAAATTACTAAATTAAAAATAAGGGTTGATCGTAGAAGGGTGAAAATTGAGGATTGTATGTATTTTTGTATGTTGTATCATAAAAACATAGAAATTAAAATTTTTGTCTAAAAAATAAATAAAAAAATTTAGGGGTGGACTATCCCTAACATTTAGGGGGATGAAAAATAGATGTTGGCCGATTCTCATAGATACCGGATAAGCACAAAAAATTTCATCAAAATCGGTCAAGCCGTTTCGGAGGAGTATGGCAACAAAAACTGTGACACGAGAATTTTATATATTAGATGTACCAAAATTACGGACTAATTATTATATTTAAAAAAAATACCATTTCAACATTCCTATTGACAGAGTGAACTCCACCTGATGAACATGACCGTGCCGACGAAGGACTTCGACTACCAGGTCCCGTTCGAGAAGTCCCGCATCGACGGCATCGTAAGCCTCACCAGTACAGAGGAGAGAATCGCTGAAGGACACATCTACGTACTCTTCAAGAGTTAAATGTAGAGCGCTTTTCACGAAAGGAGTCCTTTTTGCGGGGCGCCACTATCGCACATTTTAAAAGTTTAAATATCTATAACAATTTAACTCCTCAAAATTTCTCATATTTATTTTCTTAATTAAATTGGTAGGTAATCATTTTATCTAACAAATAAAAATGATTTAGGATATAAAGTCCAGTAACAATCGATAAAATTAAATTTAGTTTCGCTAAATTCAACGGGACCACTTTCGTGAAATGGACTCTATCTTATTTGTTTATGAAACTTGGTGTTGGGTCGAATATGTAGGTAATATCGCTCAGGTTTTAACAGGCCTTTATGTATCTATAGCTATATAATATATGGAGGTAATACTTTCCTTCCTTTTTATTTGAGATATTATTTATTTATTGATAAGATGAGCTTACAGAAAAATCCAAAACGCTTTCTACCTAAACTAAATTACACTAAATGCTGCAATAATTTTTTAAAAATAATCTTAGTTTAGTTATTACAACAATTTCAGAGTCATTAAACACATCGACCTCATGGAACGTATGTTGGAACAGATTAAAAAGTTGTAACGCTCGCTGCGTGGGAGCGTTCCCTGCGTGAAGAGTTCGGGTCATAGGCTGGTAGAACGTCTGGGGTCGCCGACGCCTACTGCGACTATAAT
Source organism: Hemithea aestivaria (assembly GCA_947507615.1). NCBI lineage: Eukaryota > Metazoa > Arthropoda > Insecta > Lepidoptera > Geometridae > Hemithea > Hemithea aestivaria. The sequence goes on from OX382331.1 coordinate 17,120,876, forward strand.
AATCCGGTACGAAAAGGCCCAACTTAACCAATGTTGCGGGATTGTGCACTTTGTTGCGGAATTGTGTCTTCACCTTTAACTAAACAACCAAGAAGAATAAAACGGTCAAGTACGAGTAGGACTCGAGCACCGAGGGTTCCGTATAAACCTACGGCATTCTACGGAACCCTAAGGAAAAGTGGGTATAATATTATATACTGTAGGTTTTGATTCCCTTGCGAATACTGACGAGTTTGAAAATATGCGGCTAAAATTGCTGTTTCTCTTGATTTCGTTGACATAGATGTTTGATTTTTTTACAGCTTAAAGTTATTATAAAGCTGAGTATTTGGTATGAATTTCAATTTAATACCTGTACGCGTTCTTGAGGAAAGGGATAATAAATACAAAATTATTAAAAATATTTTTTATATGATGTAACTAAAAATTTACAGTTTTCGCAATTTTTCCTGTGCCTGTGATTTAAGACGTTGCTGCGAACCAAATTTCAAGATTCTGAGTTAACGGCAAGTACCCTGTAGGTTTTGATTCCCTTGAGAGTAGTCGTGAGTTAAAAAATACGGCTAAAATTGCTGTTTCTTATGAATGCGTTGAGATAGAGGTTTGATTTTATTACAGTTTAAAGGTATTATAGATCTTAGTATTTAATATGAATTTCAGTTTAATACCTGCACGCGTTCATGAGAAATAAGGTAGTAAGTATGAAATTATTAAAAATATTTTTTTATATGATGTAACTAAAAATGTACAATTTTCGGAATTTTCCCTTTATCTGTGCTCTAAGGAATTGCTTTTTACCAAATTTCAAGATTCTACGTTCACGGCAAGTACCCTGTAGGTTTTGGTTTTTTGAGAGTAGTTGCGTGTTTAAAATTTCGGCTAAAATTGCTGTTTCTTTTGAATGCGTTGAGATAGAAGTTTGATTTTATTACAGTTTAAAGGTATTATAGGCTTTAGTATTTGATATGAATTTCAGTTTAATACCTGCACGCGTTCATGAGAAAAGGGGTAATAAGTATAAAATTATTCAAAATATTTTTTTCATATGATGAAATTAAAAATTTATAGTTTTCGCAATTTTTCCTTTATTTGTGCTCTAAGGAGTTGCTTCGTGCCAAATTTCAAGATTCTGAGTTCACGGGAAGTGCCCCGTAGGTTTTGATTTATTTGGTAATGTCGAAAATTTGCTGAAATTTGCGACATATTCGACTATATCTTTTGATTGCGTTGGCCTAGAAGTTTGAATTTTTCACAGCTCTAAGAAGCAATGGACCTTAGCATTTCCTATAAATTTCAGCTTGTTACCTCCACGCGTTCCTGAGAAAAAGGGTCTTGACAGACAGACGGACGGACGGACGGACGGACGGACGGACGGACGGACAACAAAGTGTTCCTATAAGGGTTCCGTTTTTTCCTTTTGAGGTACGGAACCCTAAAAATGGCGTCTTCTCGATCATTTTAGAAAAAGGTATTGTACCCTTTTCCTCGAATAAGGTTGTCAAGGGCGACGGCGACGACACTACAAAAAATAAGCGGTTTAAAAAAAGAAAAAAAATATTATAATCAGAAAAGTAAGCACACATATGCCCTTGATCAACACAATTCTTCTTTTTGCACTTTTTTTTTATAAAAACATCTCCAAATAAAACAAATTTTCAGTATAAAAATGATTTATTTTTGTCATAAACTTGCATCTGCATATCACAATGATGACTGGGACATAAATACGTACATAATAATATGTATAATTTATATATTTACATAATTTCATATATGAGCAAATTAATATGATACATATTTTAATAAACTATTGAATATATTTTAGTAAATATTTGATCTGATAAAAACAAAACAAAACCCTACGAATAAGTGTATTACTTTAGGTTGCTTGAGGTATTGAATTTCTGTGTTGTTAAGGTATCATTCCGTAAGAAGCATTAAGCTCAGCAATATAGCACTTTAATAAATAATGACTTTACAAAATGGTCTTAGATACGAATTTAATATTTCGCAGGAGTTCTTCGAGTACGAATTTCTTTGAAATTGATACCCAACATCTTAGCGTTTCTCAACTACAAATACTCCAATTAGCCACGACAGTTTGTAACGAAGTTTGATTTTAATGACAAATCAGCTTACATTTTACCGGCATAATAACGCATCTTTTCCGTCGTTTGGTGGTTTATCTTTCCACAAGTCATTAGCAAATTTGTGGTGCTGTCGCTCGTTCACTAGCCACGAAATTAAGAATAGAGTAACGCATGTCTGTTCTTCATAGATGTGCATGTCATATATTATGTGCTTTTCGGAGAGCGGTAGTGTTAAAGTAGAACCAAATAATTGAAAAATTGGCTTGAAAAATTGCTCCATTTAAGCCTATGTTAATAAATGAACTTTGAGTTTGAGTACAAGTCGTGTATGAAATGCGAAATTTTACAATTTGCCTGCGACATACTGTTGTAGGGAATGGTACCTTAATGTTTGATATTTATCTACAAATGCATAATATTTTGCTACTTAACATAGAAATGTACTTATTAAACGCATAATCACAGACATTCTATGAGGCACTATTAAATAACAGCTAAAAATTCAAACAATCTCTCACTTTGTCTTTTAACTATTTAAATTCTATATGTGAATCGATTTAAGTGTATAAATATATTTTAACGTGAAAAAATATGATTTCTTACTTTATTAAAAGCTTTTAGCGGAGTGTATGAATATACTTTTATTCTAAAGTTCACAAAAATATTTGCTGCGCTGCAATTTTACCTTTTCATTATATTTTTTTCATATTCAATAAAAATGATTGATATTTACATTTTTTATAATATCAAAAGAAAATAATTTCTAGCATAATGAACACTTAATAAAATACTAACTAAACTCAATTCTTGCATTTTTAATTTTTTTCACTACAAAGTTGTAAATATATAAAAAAAACATTTCCGTATTATGCCCGTATTTCAGTAGGTGTTCAATACATAAATGTGAAATTAAAAATGACGAAGTATAAAATAAGTTTTAAGTATAACAATTTTTCATGCAAAGTACATCAGATTTTTAGGCAAAACAGCGGAGCGCAGCTTGAACAATTTGATTGTATTTCTGTATGAATTTATCCATTGATTACTTATCTACTTAGAACTATTTAGTCTTAGAACTAATTATACTAGTCGGCTTTCTTAGCTTTGGCCTTAGTCTTCTCCTTGCCCTTAGGTTTCGATGGGTATATGACGAATAAGGACAGCTGGAATCCGCACAAAACGAACGCCACGACGTTTTGCAACTATAAATAAACAAAAACATTTATTTAATCAAAGACTAACTAATCCATAACGTATTAATAATAATCATTCTTTATTTCAGACTCGTTAGATCCATATTGTACAAAAATGTATATAAAAAAATATAGTTTAAGACTACACATATACAAATACAGAGTAAAAGTTTAAAATAAATAGTCCTATTATTAGGTAGCAATAGCCAGCCATCGTTGATACGTTGCAGATCGAGGCAGACGGTCTGCCAGATTTTTTATTATACTTTTTAAAAAAATCATTTTTATAAATAGTATATTTTTGTCAAACCAGTTAAATGGGATAACTTGTTTAGAACCTAGAACGAGTTTTTGGGTGCATTTTGGATTTAGGGTCGGGTTGTGCAGGTATATTTTGTTGACCCAAAACTTAATGTATTTTGGAATTTGAGAGGAAACTAATAAAGCAAATTCAAGTCTGTTGTAGAATTTAATCAATATTACAAATGTACATAGTTCTTAAAGCGCTTTGCAAAACATCTTTTGTAATACCATATTAAAAAAGAAATCCCTGTAAGTATATTTCCTTTTTGTCTCACAGAGGTATAAATTCTTTAATTCGGGATAATTAAAGAATATAAAATGGGTATTAAAATTTGTTAAGTTGTTACTTAAAAATTGTGCCACACCACAGTGCTTCACCGTAGCCTGTAATGAATAGGAAAATGCCTTTGATTTTGAAAAAAATACTAACATATTAGTTTACTTTTGCACTAAAATAAATAAATAAATAAATAAATACCAGGGGGCGACAAAACTCGAAACGTAAAAAAGATCAATCCATTTAAACCGTAAATGTACATATTTCGCGCCTCTTTGAATTGTACAATTTTCTCGGCGTTGACTGCATGCACTCGCGCATCATTCTTTCGACATATTTTGAAGAGGATGCGAGAGGAGCGAGCTATACGCACTTTTTTCGCTCCCCCATTATTATCTGACAAATAAAAGTAGGATGTAAAATTCTGGTGGTGGGGCGACATTTTCTTCCGCACCCATGATGAGGCCAGGGCTAAATCCGGCCTTGAATAAAGTAAAAGACAGTGTACTCACCACAAGGAAGTTGTTCCTCAATATGATGCCGTAGAGCAGCCACATGAAGGTGACGATGGTACCGCCGAAGATGATCGGGAAGGGCATGCCTTGCGTGCTCTTGTTCTTTATTATTGTTTTCTGGAAACAAAATTTACATTAAGCATAAAATATAGAACGGGGTTATTCCGGTACCAAAATCGCCTCTCTTTTTGCTAACGTCCACTGTCAAATTTTAACAAAATTTTGATAAAAATTTTGAAAATTCTTACGATACACTGATATCGTTTTTTTTACATTTTTTTTTTAATTTAGCATCTTTTCCTCGCTTCAAAGAGGCGTTTTTGAAAATAAATATGTGTTTTATAAGTTATAAGTTTTGCTGCGCCTTCATCTCTTTCTCGTGCAGAATCTCCATGTTGGAGTGAATGTGTAGAGAAAATAGACGCTGCCAATGTCAGAGGTTCGTAAAAGAAAAAAACATTTCTTAGCGCCTTTTATCTGCAGCTAGTCCGACGCAAAGTGGAAATTACATTAATCAATTACATTTCATTTTGTAACAGAAAGTTAAGTTTTTTAAAATAATAGATTTTTTTACAGTAAATCGCATATTGCCTGGTTCTCGCGTCGCTTTGAATTTTGTGAATTAGATCATTATGATGGCAACTCTACAATCTTGGTTTTACCCGCTAATACTTCTAATGAAAACTAACCAAACAGCTAAAACACATTAGGAGGTCGATAATCGTGTTTGTACAATTATGTAGTATGGTGCCTTATCTCAGATATAAATATTTGAAGCACTGGCTAGCGAAGACCGTACTGATTACTGATAGGTGCAAAACAGGTACGTTGTGACACGTAACCTTATGATGAAATTATTATAAAGATTAGTATAATTTCGAAAACGTATCTTATTGTTTGGATGTAGATATAAATATACCTACGCCTAAGCATCTGAACCGATTTGGCTTAAAATAAGATCCTAGAAAAACACATAGACTAACTTCAGCAGGTAAAACCGCTTGGCGCAGCTAGCTTGATATATTTTTTGCATAGAAATACTCTAAATAAAAAAGTCCTTAAAAATTATAGTCTAGGACCCCAGCTCACTATGGGTCGCCTTATCGCTGAAACCATCTACTACAGGCAACCAACTTTCGGACGAAAAAAATAATTCTTCATAACGTTTTTTTCGTCCAATCGAGGTATTTTAAATGATCTAAAAATGATCAAATCATGCAATAAACATACTAACCAGTTCAAACAAGGGCGACGCTATCAAATAGAACATAAATACAGTGATAATGGTTCCGATGCGGTTCTCCACCAGTTTAGGGTCCTCGTATTCTGCGTATGCAAGGAAAGCCGCGGAAAGAGCACCCGCCGCGCCGACTTGAAGCCACACTTTGAACTTCTGCTCGGAGTAGTTGAAGTATATTAACAGGCAGACTATGTTGATCGCCAATCCGACGAAGTTCACTTGTATCATCGCGTTGTCGCGCAGGATGAAGCCGAATTTCAAGTTCATTATGCCCCTGTGGACGAGAAAATTTATATAAAAGGGATTTGTACATCAGAAGGTTTAAGATTACACTTGTTACGGCCGTTCCCAATATTATACCGGCGATGAAGGATAGATAGCTATCCCTAATCGATAGTAATCAGTAATCTGGTAATCTATCTTTCTAGTCGTCCCAATAATACAGATAAGTGTGACCTATCTCTAGCTAACGGTAGATAGCCCGCCTATCTGCGTCCTCTCTTACGTTCCAAAGTACGCAGCATCACCCGTGATCCAATAATTTCTAGGCGGAAACAACATTTTATTGTTGAAATATTCAAAAGTATTGTCACTAAGATTTTATTAAACATGTTTTGTAAATAATTATCAATTAAATTTGTATTAAGATACATGATATTGTTATTTTTAATTCTTTATTATCCATAATCTGCAACTTTAAAATTTTGAAACGGAACGTTCCATGTTGGACTATTATATTCTAATGTCCAACATGTGTCACCAGTCACCATTGGCATCTGCATCTGGCCATCCCGCGCTTTGTGTTAGTAATAACAATAACATTATAAAGGCGAAAGTTTTTGAATGTGTATTATTTTTGTTACTTCTACTTTGTACAGCTACTGTTAAACCGCTGGGCGTAGTAGTTAGTAATGATATATTATGTTGAATTATAAGGTTATGGAGTTTTGAATATAATTGTGAATCTTATAATAATTAGGAAAAATATTTAAAAAATGAGAACAAATCGTTTACTGCAGGTTTACTCAATCCAAACCTATATGCAAAATCATAATCATTGTATTGCTCTAAATAATTAACACACTCTTGATAACACCGGGTTTGAAAGTTGTCTTCATCTGGTTTCCAATCACTTAATTCCTCCAAACGAAACGAGCAATATCACTAGAACTACTTAAACTTATTTCAAATATTATTTATGTAATGTATTAAACAAAAATATCTTCTTAAATTGCTGTAAAAACTTTGGTAATCCTTGAAAATCGGGCGATTAAACTTAACGTTACTAGAGATAGACGAGCTCACTGAAGGATAGCACTCAAAACAATATTGGGACGCGCCAGATGTCATTTTCATACAAATACTTATCTCAGGTAGTCTATCCGTCCTCCCATCGATAAATAGGAACCGGGGATAGCGTTGCTTACCGGCGATATTTTTATAGGGACGAAATAATTAAAGATAGATAGATTTTTCTATCTCTAGTAGGGCAAAACTAAGGATAGACATGATATTGGGAACGGCCGTTACGCTACAAGAGTCAATCCATAACTACAGATCGTGTGGCCAACGTTTATAATGATACAGTTTCAGATCGCCAAGGTTATAAGACCAGCAACTTTACCTAACAAACTGCCGCCTACATATCTTATAGGAAACAGTCAGGACTCCACAGTTTTAAGTATCTTTCAAAAAACGGTAGCAGCCAGGCGAAATTATTCCTATAATATGGAAATTTGAACTCAGGCCGGGGCCGGATCAAAACCACGGACGACTATTAGATACTAAGAGGTTTTCTGCAGTTTACAACTCCATTCTCTAAAATGTATGCTTCTCCTAGTATAAACTATATTCTGGTTTTCGGAAGTGGTACTTTTTTCAGTTCGAAGGCCACCAGACATTTTTATTCCTAGTGCGGGCCTTATCATATCAACGGTTTTCCTCAAGTGTTTCCTTAACTTCCTATCAGATAAATCCTAATAAGATTATACTTATCTCCTGATATACCTAATCAGTCTCCTCTGTGATGCAACATCTAACGTAATTATTGAAATTTGATGCGATAAACTTCTAGTACAAAGTATGAAGTCATCGTGAAACTTATTAAAAGACCCACTAGGTGATTTACACGTGGTTAATAGTCAAAACATATTAACGCTGATAGGCACCACACGCAAGGCGCATCGCCGAATTCGTCACCGCTTCGCACAATCTGGATTCGGCGCGCCATTTTAATAAATGGTAATTCTACTATAATTCGGCAGCGCAGCGCAGAAATGGGCTAAGCGGTTTCAAGTATTAAGAATGTGGCCTTTGGTTTTCTATAGACCAACAAGAAATGTGACACGTCATCTTGATGTGTGCGCACTGTTTTAGGTAAAAAAATTAAATAAAAAGGCGATGGAAACCATCGGTTTAAAGAAAGGCTTTAGCTTAGATAAGCCAACAGAGGACCTGATCCCGTTGCCATAAGAGTTGCTCTTCTTATAGACGTCACAGTAGATGAAGCCACCGGCACCGGGCACTCCTTTGCTCTATGATCATGGTGTTGGCTTATAATATAACTCAGCAGCTATTTGTACCACTTACATAAGCAAACCGCCTACAAAAGGCATGATCCCGATGCCCTTAGTGCTGCCCTGCTTATAGATGTCCCAGCAGATGAAGCCACCGGCCCCCATCTGGGCCATGGTGACCGCGGCTGCGATGGAGCCCACCAGCTCCTTGTACGGCTGGAGCACATTGGCTAGTGCTTCCATGGTTACCTGGGACAAGTAAATAAAATAGGAGATATAATTTTAGTTACCACCCAATGAGAGAAGGATAATTAATTTAAGTAATTGTTAGGTTACGTCCATTACGTACGCACTTTACTGTTTGGAGTTCCTGTCAATAGACTGAAAGTCTTTCTCACAGGATGGATGATTTCAATACACGTCGATAAATATTTATTGTTTGTATTTTTATCTCGAGACAGAGTAAATAACTTCAATGTTTAGGTATGTATTATCTTATTAGGTAGGTATACTTAAATAGGTCAATGACCCAGCTTGTACGTCCTATACGACCTACGATTGAAAGTTGCGGTCGTCGTAATTATATCGTAGAATAACATCGTTATGGAATAATAAATTCTATTATACTCGTAGCATATTATATTGACGTTATGTTAATTGTATTAACTGATAGAATTTGCATACACTGCCCTTGTGATTTAGACGCGAGTATAGATTGCCTGCCATCTACCGTATTTTATCTTTAAAGGTCTTTGAAAGGGGGAAATGGTGCGTAATGATAAATGAGTGTTTAGGGAAGCTAGAGAGGAATGTATCCCATCTTCTAGGTCAGCGAGTTCTTAATACCAGTTCACTATTCTAGGTTTATTCTTCTTATATTTTTGGCCGCACCGTCGCTTAGATCAACAGAGGGCCTATTGGCTAATTCTCATCCACTACGATTAATGACAGCTTCAATGTACATTGCTGCGTTTGTTATTTGACTCATATTAATGAGGAGGTTTAAGCAAGTAATGTATGCAATTTTGTCTATGGATTCTAGTGCTTTACATGTCGTTTGGCGATAGCCAATTGGCTCTCTGGTGAGATCGTGATCATAGACTAACAAATAACTAACGGTGTGAATATACTTTTGCGTTGATTCCTTCAGTATTTTCACCCAAAATATTGTCTGCGAGATGTTTGTACTAACTACATAACTACTGATTACAGGATTGTTAAGACACCAAGGTCGTAACATGATATATTTTTATTATAATTATTAGATAACAGTAATAAAGTCTTCACGCAAGTCGTAAATTGTCTATAAATTGTACCTTTTGTAAAATATAATTAATACTGGCATAAAATGAATCCAATAAAAATATATCCTACCTTTTAAATACGCGCGGAAGTATAAATAGAATCACACACAACACAACCTCTCAGGCCGAGTATCAAAGTGGAACTAAGTAACTGGGTTTATTTCATACTCTATCATATTAATCATTGTGTGACGTGGGTGAATGAGAAAATTAAAATCTTGAAGGCCATAGCTAGGCGCATTGTACATAGCACCCGTAGCGCGTAGATTGCCTAGGTTCTTTAAATAGCTCGCCTTTCATTATGCTAATTGTTTTATTATAGCTTACTATTTTTTTAGACGTAATCTGACATCATGTTATGAACAGCAGAGGGACTATTGGCTATCGTCAAACGACATGTAAATAGAATCTATAGACAAAATTGCGTACATTACTTGCTTAAACCTCATCATTAATACGAGTGAACTAACGAACGCAGTAATGTACATTGAAATTGTCATCAGTCGTAGTGGGTGAGAATTAGCAAATATGCCCTCTGGCTTAGTTTGCTTGGTGACGTGAAATCCCTAGTCGTGGGAATTGGAGCTGTTGTATAAATAATGGTGACGAAACACTGCACACAAGACGAGACCACATCGATTGCACTGTCAAAAAGTCTTCAGAACTTATGTAGAGCAAAGCTTCTTACTCTACACGCCTTGATTTTGAAAAGTTAGTGGCTTGGCTTTTTCGTTGCTGCAACCCTATTGTACCTATTTAGGTATAACAGAAAAGATTTTCAGCTCATAGGACAGACTCCTAGGTATACCTATATGAAAAACGGAAAGCAGTTTTTACGTCAATTGATACAAGGCGAGACTTATTTGTTGGCTTAGGGTCGTAAGTCATTCCGCTGCAGACGCGAAGTGTAGCCGGCTTAAGTCTCGTCATTAGAGACAATATAAAGTGTGTTCAAAACAAACCAGTGATTGGGTCAAGAGTTAAACAGGCGCAATCGCTTCCTCGCGCTGATTACAACTAATGGACGATAAATTGAGTGATGAGTGTAGAGCGTCATATCCACCGGGAGGTGGGAGTCGACATCATGACGTCAGCGGTTTCATGAACTTCATTTATAATCTCATGTCACTTCATTTATGTCTCTCTTACTCCCCGTTCTTGATTATGCTGACGTCTGCTATCTTGATCTTAGGGAGGATCAGCTAAATAAACTTGAGCGTCTTCAAAATTTTTGTATCAGGTTCATATTTGGCCTTCGCAAATATGACCACGTTTCCGAATTTCGTACCAAGCTCAAGTGGCTTCCTATTCGCCTTCGCCGGAATACTCATATATTATCTTTACTTTACAGTGTTCTGTTCAATCCTTCCTCCCCGCGCTATCTTCAGGAACGTTTTGAGTTCCTTCATGCGACGCATTCGCGTTTACTGAGATCATCGGAGAACCTAGTTCTGGAATGTCCAGTACACAGCACCGGCTTCTATGGTGGATCCTTCACTGTGGAAGCTGTTCGCTTATGGAACAATCTCCCTGTGGAGATAAGACGTGCACCTTCACTTGCCACTTTCAAACTTCGTATCAAGGCTCACTTTCTCTCACTATAGTATATATTATATTATGTATTTATAATATTTTATATATTATGTATATTATATTTTTGTATATATTTTTTGTATGTGTGTATTTTCGATATAATATATATTATGTTGTTGATACTATTATATGTATTATAAATATTATCTATGTAGTGCTTAAAATGTATTTAAGTAGATAAGTTATTGGTATGTATATATCTCCATGCCTAAATATATTGCAACCACCGTCGTCCTTATTTTATTTTCCTTCCCTGTTTGGTTGTCTGGAAGAGATCGCTTTTAGCGATAAGACCGCCAATTGTTACACTTTTATATTATAAATTGTTTTAGTTCTAAGTTTCTGTATCTGTTTCTGTTCTGTATGTTTCTATTTCTGTGTTTATGTTTCTGTGGTGTCACAATAAAGTATTTTCTATTCTATTCTTACTTATCACAGGCTTGGCATATCACAGGCTTGGCAATGTTTAGGACTGCTCTCATAGTGGGAGACATAAACATCAATATAGGTGAAGGTAGTAAAGACCCTTTCATAGACGACTATCTTAATTTAACAGCCTCGCATGGAATGTTACCTGCACATACTTTCCCCACCCGTCTCAATAACTGTCTAGATCATATCATGTTTCGATCCCCTACTAGCGCTATCACACTAATTTTAGACACCGTAGTAACCGATCATGCTCCTATCCTTTTCTCGTGCTGTACTGAAATCAAGGCTCAAACCAGAAACAACAAATCTCAGAAATTAGACATCCCCGCTATTGTCAAAGACTTAGAACAAATAGACTTCACTGGCGTACTAAATAGCAAAGATGCGGAAGATGCTACTAACACATTTGTCAATCTGATTTCAAACACTATTCAGACACATTCGCAGACAGTTACGACTCCAAGTAGAAAGCGAATTATCAAGCCCTGGATCACTGTCCGCCTTCTTAAATGTATTCGCCATAGGGACAAGTTATATATTAAGCTAAAGAAAAATCCCAATGATAATGTGCTCAAACTCACCTTTGTTCGTTATAGAAATTTCTGTAACAGACTTATCAAAAAAGCAAAAAAAGAATATGAGCGTGTAGAATTTCAGAAGGTCGGCAATAATCCAAAAGAAGCATGGAAATTAATTAAACAAATAGCAAACATTAATACAAAACAGTCATATGCAACAGAATTACTAAAATTAGGAAATGATTTAGAGCAATCTTTAAATATGGTAAATAATTTCTTCGCAAATGTGGGTAAATCGTTAGCAGCTAAGATTATACCCCCGTCATCACAATCATCACCACTTGTTCCTTTCCATGCAGGACATGATCCAAAACAGTCGCCTCTCGACTCCATGGCCCTTTTTTGTATTGATAATAAGGAAATAGAATTTATAATAATCCATCTCAAGTCCAGATGCGCAGTAGGCTGGGATGGAATACCCACTACTGTCATAAAAGCTGCAAAGCATGTACTAATACCTATCCTAAGAGTACTCTTCAACCTTTGTATAAAGACCGGAACTTTCCCAATGGCCTTTAAAAAGGCAATTGTACATCCGATCTATAAGAGTGGGGATAAATGCTGTGTCACAAATTACAGGCCTATCTCAGTGTTAACAACCTTATCTAAAATATTCGAAAAAATTCTTAACAATAGACTCACAAAGTTCATGGATCAAAACAACATTTTATCTAATAACCAATTCGGCTTTCGAAAAGGGAGATCCACTGAAGATGCTGTTCTTGAGCTCACTGAATTTGTAGTTAAATCCATTGATGAAAAATACAAAGTTATCGGGATATTTCTGGACCTTTCCAAGGCATTTGACACAGTATCTATCCCCATCCTAATTGACAAACTGGAGGCAATAGGCGTTAGAGGACTATCACTTTCCATATTCCAAAGTTACCTAACGGCAAGAACACAATGTGTGAGTATTGGAAACCATCTAAGTGCAGAGCAACCTATAGAATTTGGAGTCCCCCAGGGAAGCGTACTTGGCCCCACCCTGTTTTTATTATATATAAACCACCTTTGTTCGTTATCGCTCCCAAACTGCAAAATTTTAACATATGCGGATGACACAGCGTTGTTAATTCGTGGGCGCAGCTGGAACGAAGTCATAGAACTCTCAGAAAAGTCCTTACATGTAGCAATGAACTGGCTTGGAAATAATCTGTTAACTCTTAACCTCACTAAGACTAAATTCGTCACTTTCTCCCCAAATACTTCTGTGCTACCTAACCAATCAGTTAATATACGTGCTCATAGCTGCGCTGACCTCTTATCCCAACATTGCCAATGTGATAGAATCGAACGATCTGCTACCGTGACATATCTTGGTATCGTAATAGACAGTGCCATGAGTTGGAGAGAACAAATCGATGTAACAGTACGTCGAACAAGAAGGCTCATCTATGTTTTCAAAAATATCAGGCATTTAGCAGATTTCCAAAGCCTCAAGACAGTTTACTATGCGCTAGCGCAATCAGTATTGAGCTACTGCGTAACGTCTTGGGGCGGTTCAGGAAAAACTCTACTTATTAGGCTTGAGAGAGCCCAGCGTACGAGGCAGCATGGCCCCCTCGCAGAACCGCTCCGCAGGAGAAGGGGCTGGAGAAGGCGGCTCTACGTGAGCCAACGCCAGCCCCCCGGTGGTGAATAGCGGATGATTGGCGTGAGGGCGCCTTCATCCGCATTGCACAATTCACCACCACCGTCGGTGGGAGCGGCCGAGCACTCGGGACCGTTCCCGGGCCCCTCCTCGTTGAGAGGGGCGTGAAGGGCCCGTCTTTATAAAGACGGGCGGTCGTCGACGGGGGACTGGATGCCAAGGCTCTGCCGATTCCCAGTCCTCCGTCACTTAGACGATGCGGGAGTGCCGCCGGGTCGTTTTAGTGGGTAAACCGTGCAGCTGTCCTGCACGGGAGTCCCACATAACCCTCCCATTCCCTCGATGGGAGGGTATGCGTAATGCATTTTTTCCCGGCGTTAACAAAAAAAAAAAAAAAAAAAAAAAAAAAAAAAAAAGCCCAAAGAGCAGCTTTAAAGGTTCTCATAAAAAAACCTATTCGTTTCCCCACGTCTGAGCTGTACTCACTCTGTGATGTGCTTACAGTTCGTCAATTGTTTGTATCCCAAACCATACAACGAAAGCACTCGGAGCTTACCTTTGACCCTGAACTCTCACAGAGGAAGCGCAGATCTGATATAGTCTGCAAAAATGAACTGTGCAGAACCGCTCTCGCTAAACGACAATACTATAGTATTAGTAACACCCTATATAATAGAGTAAATAAAATACTCACTATCTACCCTCTTCCATCAAGGCAATGTAAAATTAAAATCCTAGAATGGCTTAAGTCACTCTCTTATGAAGAAACTGAAGAACTACTTAGTCTTCAAATATAATGTTCATCATATATAAATCAAGTAAATTATAAATATATTATACATATTCGACTGACTACTATTTAATTTGTTGGCAATACACTTTCTCTGATAACATACACGTTCAAACACTTGGCTGCCTCCCGGTGCCCAACTCTTATGAGGCTGGTGACTCTGGGAGGATCCACTTTTGCACACATAGAATTAACACACACACACACACACACACATACACAGATACACACACACTCACACACACACACAGAACACACCTAGTGAGTTGTTGAAAAGTTGTTTAAATAAATAAGAAGGAGGGCGTCGGCAACCGCAACACAGTTTTAACAAACTATCGCAGTTGCCAACGTTCATAGTGTTTAAGATCAACTTGTATTTTAAGTGCAAATAAAGATTTATTATTATTATAATTAAGCTAAAAAAATTCTATTCTATAATAACCTATTTGACGCGGTTTTGCTCTTCTTTTATACATTTTATGTTAGCTGTAATCCACGATCTCGCGTTAAGCGACGATGCGCCCGTGGTGGTGATGGTAGCAATTTTTAAAACTATCGCGAGTGTTCTCCATAACAAGGGCGGGTCCAGGATTTTTTTTGTGGGCAAGGTGCCGACGGGCAAAAATATTATAATTTTTACTATGAAAAGTATGTGTTTAGCTCACTCTGAATAGTAAAAAAATTCAAATATCCTTAATAATAAGTACGCGAGCAGCTTGCTGCGAGCACCAAGAAAAAAAATTATAATCTTGACCATGACATATGTGCGAAATTCGTAACTCTACGGTGCTTCTAGGGGGCTTGGCCTCCTGCCCCTCTAAATCTGCCAATGCTCCATAACTAAAACAACAAAAACGGCACAACACACGTCTAATATTGTCGACAATATTAGACTGTGAGTTTATTTATTTGCGGTTTTTTGTTTTAGTTGTGATGGTAGCAGACTAAACCTAGAAGGCGGGACAAATTCCTCCTCTTGATACATAATATATGGTTGGTGCAAAAGATAGATACAGGTCAGGGATGTACGAGTCTTGATCCTGATGTCTTTCCATGCCAAATTGGCTGAAAATAGGCTAAACGTAGAATGTAGGTGGTAGCTTAAATTTTGGAATAACATGATAGCTTAGGTTGCCAGTTACAATTTCCAGCTAAATTTCAACCCAATCTACAGTTTGAGCTGAATGTTGAAAAGAGTCAGTTGCTCTTTATGCTGGCAAATGTAGCTGATATGCAAATGGTGCTTGTCCTTATAACAAAGTTCAGAATTCATTGTTCTGCTTCTAGCCACCTGCTACTGACTACACCTAAGCTTAACCGTACTTCAGAGTTTAGAATATTATCACTGATTCATGGAATTTTTTTTATTTGGATGTCTTATAAAATATGAAAGTTGATCAGCCAAAATAACCCAATTTAATGTTTACCTAGCATTAAAATATCTAGATCAGTAAGCTTCTTTGTAATTATTTGGTCCATTGCAATAGATACCTAATATTAATTATTAAGATGATGATAAATATCTGTCTATTGCTTTTCAGAACCAACTAGTTAAAAAATAGGGTATTGTTTATACATGACATCTTAAAGAGAACTTAGCCTTTCTTTAAATGAAACTGTTTGTCTTTTCGGTTTCTTGACATTTAGGGCAATCAAACACAGTTTAACCCTTAAACTCCTCAACGGCTCAATTGGGCCACAACCACCCCATTTGAATTTAGGCTTTAATTTAAGAATGTTAAAAACTAATTCAAACCACCACTGCTAAAAAACAATTGAAGCGCTTGTAGCTGAGGGGTTAAAAATGTTTTAACTCTACTTAGGTACCCAAAGTTCATTTAGTCTTACAATGCTTCTTCTCTGTAATGAAAATCGCTGCTCCTTTTAATCCTTTTACTCATGGTATAGGTTAATGAGAATAGCTATGTAGAAGGGTATCTATAAGGTTTATTTATTTAGGACACCCAACACAGGATACACTGAAATATTCAAACTTAAAACTAAGAGATCACAACGTGTGTGCTCCTGCACTTATAGGGTGCCACAGCATGCACAACTAAACTACTTATATTATTTGCTAAATAACTAAAAATCTGTCAGTTTGGTTAATAACTTACAAATTTTAAAAGTATTAGATACCTCGAGTTAAATAGGTTATAATAGGAGTTGCTACAGGCAATACACATTTTACTTTTACAGGAGTTGCATCATAATATTATTATTGGTTTTTAACTTAAAAATATTAAGTATTGTGATATAAATGAGACTTACTTTGGTTAGAGAATATTGGGCATAAATGAATAACAGTTTTTATTAATAATTAAGAGAAATAAGTGATAAATAAATATTAATTTGTCCTGAAGGCACTCTCCACTTTTCACTTTCTCAAAATATAACCTGAAAACTTTTGAATGAAAACTGACAGTGATAATACCACTGGTATTGACACTGACAGTACTATTAATATTTTGCTGTCAAAATCTTGTAGCAGTCAGTGTAACCGTGATTCGTGATTTGTGTGGCTGTCAAAAGTCATAAACGCACATAGACGTGAGTTCTTCAAACAAATCTCTTGTTTTTGTAATAAAATATTATAAATAATAACACCATCGCTGTTCGCTAAAAATCATGTTTTTATCTATAATGTATTGTATACTACCTAGTTAAGTTACAGCTTGTGGTTTATAAGTGATTAATTTGTTCCTTTTCAACTCACGTTCAACTGATTTTGTTTAGAAGTCCAGTCAGTGATTCATTGGCTTGTCTTTAACACCTGAGAATACTAGAAACGAGTGAGATTCTGCTGACTTACGCACATATTACTGTGTTTTCTGGGAGTCACAAAAAGTGAGTAGGTACATAGTCTTTTTCAAGTAACCTCTGAAATATAATCATTTGATTTTCCGAACTACAAACATTACATATTTGTAGTTTTAGCCTTTAACTCAGTATAGAGTGAACTTACCACAATATATGTTTGTTGAAAGGTTTAACTAGAGACTATTGCTAGTTTAGCTGTAACAATGGAAGACATACACAGGGAAGCAATTAGAAGAAATTTCAGTTCCCTTGTGTACCAAACTGATTTTGACACGATGCGCGAAGCTCTTACAGAAAAAGGAATATTTACTCAACACATGATTGAACATTATGCTGTAAGTATTGGAATTATCTAGCTAATTACTTGTCTCTTTTATTTTAGTTGCTTAGTATCTTGAAGCTCTAATGTTTTTTTGATAAGAAAGGTAAGTCTATTGTCATAGATATCTTCACTTCATATTATAAAACAAATTCTGTCTGAGTGCACACCACTTGTATATCTATAATATCTTACCTAATGAAGAAGGATGTACCTATGCAGTAATAACTAAACAAAAATTATTATTAATGTGTATAAATTAGTTATGATGATCTCATCTTAATGTGCTAATTTATTATTAAACTAGCTGACCCGCGCGCACTTCGTTGCGCGTGAGAGTCAATTAATAAAGCGAATTCGGTGCTGCTATTTTGACTATGATTGTATTTCCATCCCCGCGACTTTGTAAGCGTAAAATAAGGCATGGCTATAATATTTGCTCCCGCTGTGGATAGCGAAGAATACCGTAGGAACCAATGCTATGTCCTTTCTCAGAGATCACACTATTTAAGTTTAGCGGTTATTGATTTCCATCACAAATTTTCACGCCTCTCCTCAGGAATTAATACTATTTGTGGTCCTTTCCCGGTAACTCTTTAACTTATCTCTATTATAATTTTTCTAAGCTAAATTATAATTATAGGTTACTAATTTCTCACACCATCCTTCCCGCGACTCAAATCAATTCCGTGGTTCCTGAATTTCCATTAAAACTCTGACCCTGAAGGTGGGGGAAGGATCAATACTGAGTCTCCTTAAAAGTTAATTTCTGACATAACAAACTATTCATTAACAGAACCAAAATTCTGAGTACTGGTGAGTTCGCAAAATCTCTTCTTATCGGTCGCCTACGTTACATAAAAAATACGTTGTCCAAATTTTAGCTTAAACGAAGAAGTGGTTACCGATATCCTACACAAACTGCACCCCCTCTTTCCTCCCCTCAAAGGTTGATTTCTGGGATAAAAAGTATCCCATATTTTTTTTAAGTCTCAGTCTACCTTTGTATCAAATTTTAACTCAATAGGGTCCTATTTCCTATACAAACTTTGACCCCCTAACGCTTCAATTCGAAGGTAATTTTTGACATAAAACTTTTTATTATTCCTCAACACATCCCCAATAATCTTATTGTGGATTTGTATACAAAAGTTTTTTAGGAATAATAATTCCCGTTCCCGTAAGAATTTCGCAAAATCCCCTCCCCTCTTACGGGTCGTGAAAGTCACATAAAGAACACGCTGTCTAAATTTTAGCGTAAAATATAACTGGTTACTGATTTCCTACTCAAACTTCTACCCCCCTTACTCCCCCGCACCCCTCCCTCTTAAAGTAAATTTCTGTCTAAAATAATATTCAGTGTTCCTAAACAAAACTCAAACCATGATTCCACAAAATTTCACCTGAATTGGTTTAGCGGTTACGGATTTGCATACAAAAGTTTTTCGGGAATAATTCTCGTTCCCGGGGGAATTTTGCAAAATACCTTCATATCGGTTGCTTTAGTTACCTAAAGAATACGTTGTCCAAATTTCAGCTAAAACAAAGAAGCGGTTAACGATTTCTTACCCAAACTTGCATCCCCCCTTTATCCCGCCTTTGAGGTTGATTTCTGGGATAAAAATTATCCCATATCATTTTGTAGAACTCAGTCTACCTCTCTACCAAATTTCAGTTCAATAGGGCCAGCGGTTCTAAATTTCCCATACAAATTTTGTACCCCCCTTACCCCCTCTTAGAAGTTAAATTTTGTCATAAAAACTATTTAATGTTCCTCAAAACAATCCCAACAATCGTTTTACAAAATTTCAGCTCAATCGGTTCAGCGGTTAAGGATTTGCATACAAAAGTTTTTTAGGAATAATTCCTGTTCCCGCGGAAATTTTGCAAAATCCCTTTATATCGGTCATCTACGTTACATAAAAAATACGCTGTTCAAATTTCAGCTTTAAAAGATGGCCGATTACTGATTTCCTACTCAAACTACTACCCCTCTCTTCCCCCTTCAAGGTTGATTTCTGGGATAAAAAGTATTCCATATCATTTATTTGGATTCAATCTACCACTGTACCAAATTTCAACTCAATAGGGTCAGCGGTTCTAAATTTTCCATACAAACTTCGACCTCCCTTTACCCCCCCTTAAAAGTTAATTTTCGTCAAAAAAAAAAAACAATATTCCTAAACACAATCCAAGCAATCGTTTTACAAAGTTTCAACTCAATCGGTTCAGCGGTTAAGGATTTGCTTACAAACGTCTTTTAGGAATAATTCCCGTTCCCGTGGAAATTTTGCAAAATCCCTTTTTACCGGTCATCTACGTTACATAAAAAACACGCTGTTCAAATTTCAGCGTTAAAAGATACTGATACTGAAGTTACTGATTTCCTACTCAAACTTCTAACCCCCCTCTTCCCCCTTCAGGGTTGATTTCTGGAATAAAAAGTATTCCATATCATTTATTTTGACTCAATCTACCTCTGTACCATATTTCAGCTCAATAGGGTCAGCGGTTCTAAATTTTCCATTCAAACGTTGACCCCCCTTTACCCCCCCTTAAAAGTAAATTTCTGAGATAAAAACTATTCAATGTTCCTAAATACAATCCAAACAATCGTTTTACTAAATTTCAGCTCAATCGGTTCAGCGGTTACGGATTTCCATACAAACGTTTTTCGGGAATAATTCCCGTTCCCGGGAGAATTTTACAAAAATCCCTTTTTATAGGTCGCTTACGTTACCTAAATAACACGCTGTCCAAATTTCAGCTAAAACAATGAAGCGGTTAACGATTTCTTTCACAAACTTGCAACCCCCCTTTCCCCCTTTTAAGGTTGATTTCTGGGATAAAAAGTATCCAATATCTTTTTTTAGGACTCAATCTACCTGTGTACCAAATTTCAGCTCAATAGGGTCAGCGGTTCTAAATTTTCCATACAAACTTCGACCCCCCTTTACCCCCCCTTAAAAGTAAATTTTTGACAAAAAAACTATTTCATGTTTCTAATCACAATCCTAACAATAGTTTTACAAAATTTCAGCTCAATCGGTTCAGCGGTTACGGATTTGCATACAAACGTTTTTCGGGAATAATTCCTGTTCCCGAGGGAATTTAGAAAAATCGCTTCTTATTGCACGATGAAGTTTTTCAAAGAATACGCTGTCCAAATTTCAGCTCAATCCGTCCAGCCGTTTGGGCTGTGCGTTGATAGCACGAAAGTGTACGAACGATTTTATATAATAAAAGAAGATAAGTAAATCTTTAGATAGATATAACTCTTTTATTTAAAAACCGATTTAAATAAAACCAATACTATTTACAAATTAGAGAAATTTGCAACGTTTTAGCGAAAACTGCATACAATTCGGTTGTGCCGTTTTATCACACATAAGTAATAACCTTTTTACAAATTAAGCCTAATAAAACTACTCTGGTAAATTTTCGTTTATGGCCACATCGATAGATGGCGTATTTTTAGTTTGTCGCACTTTTTGCTTTTTGATTTTTTTGAATTGAATTTACTTTATATTCTATTACTTTTACTTCGAAATTTTGATGTAAATTAGGGGCGATGTGTCCGATATAAATGATTATTATTTATTTTATTATTTTATTTTACGTTTCCCTAGGAAAAATTGACAAAATGTTTTACGATCTAGATCGCGCAAGCGACTTTTTCGCGTCGTTTTGTTCATATGCGTATTTTCACAGTTCACCTTAGTAAAGGATCACAATGAATGGGGAGAAATTTCCATTCTTATTATATGTATGGATGAATATTTTGTTGGCAGTGAATTGCAATTCGTTTTTTAAAGTAACAATTTTATACTGGAATACAAAACATTATTAGTGTCAAAATTATTATACTGGGCTAGGCACAGTAGACATAAAAAATAGAGATCAGATAATATATCAAAAAGCTTTAAGTTTATCAAATCAAAATGCTACTATCAAATGGGCTACAGTACTTTTATAGTTGTGCTTATGGATGTAAGTTTGTTACTTCTACACTCTACACTATTCTATGGACAATTCAATATGGCTGAACTTCATAATATGAATGTAGTTTAAACTGATGTTATTTTTTTTTCTAAAAGCACTGCACACAATAAGTTTGTGATTAATAATTAACTCAAATTCCAGGATGCAAATTTACCAGCAATAGAAAAGAAACGTAGCATGTACAATGCAATTATGAGACGGGGGCCACAAGCATTTGACATCTTACTAGAAACACTCGAAGAGAATGGGTATTGGGACCTTGTAAGAATGCTTGATCCAAACTCCACACTCAATGCAGCCTCCAATGCTGTTTCAAGTAAGTTTGTGTAATGGTAAATCACTACATTGTATAAAATAAAGTCTTTCCTGCATTTTCCTGTCCCTATGTATGCTTATATCTTTAAAACTACACAACGGAATTTGATGCGGTTTTTAAGGCGCAACAAAGTGCGCGCGGGTTCTCTGGTCTTACTAATATTATAAATGTGAAAGTTTGTTAGAATGGATGTCAGGATGTCTGGATGTTTGTTACTCTTTCATGCATAAACGGGTGGACTGATTGTGCTGAAATTTTGTATAGAGATAGCTTAGACCCCAGAATAACACATAAGTACTGCGGGTAAAACCGCTGGGCGCAGCTAGTTTAGTATAAATAATGAAAAGAATGATCTATGTATTATTTGAATTATGTGTAGGTAACATACTTATGTTGTGGCTATGACCCCAAAGTGTGACAGCATGGTTTAGCCGGCTAATCTTTGTGGCTTGTCACTGTTGGTTAAACTTAGGTGTTTCCAATTTATTTTTGCCTGTAACTAGTTTTAATATGGTTTACAATTAATTAGTGTGAAGAAAATTGTTATCAATTTATTATTTGTTATTATTGGGTGACCATCATAAAAAGGGTTTTTCTTATTACAACGAAGTAAGAAGACAAGCTAGACGCTCTCCTGATGGTAAGAGATAACGCTGCCCATAATTAGCACAGTGCTACCCAGTCTTCTTCTTATCGAGTCATATGGCTATATGATATTATAATATAAATAGTTATTTTGTTGAGAGTTAAAGCTGCTTAAGCCAGTATTGAGCCAGTTCTACAGCCCGTTCGTTAGCTTCAAAAAGGTCCTCAATTGTGCAAGTTATGGGGCAATTAGGACAGATCAGGAGGTGCTCCATTGTTTGGACAGCACCGCAATCGCACTTGTCATCCCCAGAAAAACCCCACCTAACCCGATTTTCTTGGCATCTACCAACACCGGCTCGAAGTCTGTTTAAAGACCTCCAGACCGGCCAGGATAGGTCGCTACCTGGTGGCAGTTTCTCTGCGGGGGGTATGTGATTTGATGGGGGTGGGTATTTCTTTTTCCACGCCAACGCTTCTTACTCGATAGTCATAAGATGTTAAGACTAGCCCAGTAATTTCACTAGCTACAGTGCCCTCCTACCGAAACACAGTAATGTTTGCACATCACTGCTTAGGCGGTAGAATAACTGACACTGTTGGGGTACCCACCTAGTCGAGTTGAGTTAGTATTCCTAAATGATGAATTGTGGACTCTTTGATAAGGACAAATCATACTACACTCATCACTGCATCACATTCTAGTCTCTGTACTAACCTATCTTTTTTTTCAGGTCCAAATTCCAATATAAACGAGAAAAACTTTGTTAGTCTTACAATTACCAGGAATAAACCTCAAAACGAACCAAAAAGTTAGTAAATTCAGATCTTATACTCGTACATATAACTACTGACAAAGACAAATAATTTTCAATAAACCATTTATTAACTTTAGATTAGTTTACATAATGTTATAATAGGCTTAATACACATTTTTACATAGATTTACAATACAATCACTCTTTATTTCAAACCTGGTTACAAGAAATTGTTTCATAAGTAGACATACACATAAAGCTAAAGGTATACAATAAAGTCAATCAACATCGTTTAACATTTTAATTAATATAAATCTCGCAAATCTGTTTGGAATGATCTGAAGTTCACTGCAAAATATAAATATGGGAAACTGTTATTGCTAAACTTATTTTTTCACAATTTCTTTTTGTTCTACTTTTTAACAAATAACTTCTATAATACGTACAATAATTCTATATAATCTAATAATACGTATTTATTATTCATGTATCTCCCATACCCATATAGGCACTTAAAAATTTTATTATTTCAATCCTAATAAACTACTAAAATGTAAAATACTTATAACAAGCTTGAGACTCCTCTGTCAGTAGATATATGGATCTTTATAGTACATTTTTGTCATTGTTTAAATATGAGTTGAATGGAGTGAGCGTCGGGTCGGTCGACAATATTAGACGTGAGTTGTG
This sequence comes from Hemithea aestivaria, assembly GCA_947507615.1. Classification (NCBI taxonomy): domain Eukaryota; kingdom Metazoa; phylum Arthropoda; class Insecta; order Lepidoptera; family Geometridae; genus Hemithea; species Hemithea aestivaria. The sequence goes on from OX382331.1 coordinate 17,144,791, forward strand.
CTGTTTTTGTTGTTTTAGTTATGGAGTCTCTCAGTACTCACGATAGTTTAAAAAATTGTTTAAATATTTTCATATAAAATATATAATTTCCCATAGTAGCTGTACCTATCGAGAACTACGAACCGGTACCGCCGCCGACGTTACCGCAAAACCACGACGAGATACCGTTCCAAGTGATAAAGGCTACCAAATTCATGGAAGATAACGAAATCAATGGTGAGTATTGAGTATTACCCGGAGAGTTATTTATTATTTGATTTTATTACTAGCTGCGCCCAGCGATTTCAACCACCTATATGTTATTCCAGGACCTAAGCTATCTCTATACCAAATTTAAGCTCAATCGGTCCACCCGTTTAGACGTGCAACAGTAACAAACATACATTCTTACAAACTTACACGTTTATAATATAAGTAAGATTTTTATTGCATTGTCTAATATATTTAGATTTAAAAAAAATTTAAAGTAAAATTATCACACTAGTGTGTATGTTTGTTACTTCTTCTTGCCTAAACAGGTGGATATCGGTCCACTGCTGAAATTTGGTATAGAGATAGCTTAGACCCTGGAATAACACATAGGCTACTTGTACAGCGGGTAAAACCGCTGGGCGCAGCTAGTAATGTTTAATAAATCATTTATTATAGTCGGGCCGGCCTAAAAGGCCACATTTGACAGATGTCAGTCATAGCTAACTAGTGTTGGGACATTGTTTGTTTATTTCGATTACAGGATATGAATCGATACGATCTTCAAACACGTTGGAATCGAATACAGTTTTATGAAAACATTCATAAAGTCTAATTAATTTTAATAGGTTTTGGTTGTAAACATGTAATGGCGTCATGGGCTAGTTTTGCCAGAAACATCTCACGAGTTATAAAAAAAACCTGTAATAAATAAAAAAGTAAAAAAATTGTTTTAAGTTAAACGGTTTTATTTTAAACATGTACTAAAAGCTAAAAAATAAAATCGTGAGGCACGTCAAATATCTACAATTGTCAGAGAAAATGTTCATTAGAGATTTAGATATTTGACGTGCCTCACGATTTTATTTTTTAGCTTTTAGTACATGTTTAAAATAAAACCGTTTAACTTAAAACAATTTTTTTACTTTTTTATTTTAAGGCTTTTTAGTACAATGTATTCTACTTGTCAAGCCCTTTCATTTGATACCCATATTGATGAAATTGAAAAAAAATAGGTTATCCGCCATTTTGTAGCGGCGGCCATCTTGGATTTTAATTTTGTATAGTGCACTGTATTCTACTTATCAAGCCCTTTCATTTGATACCCATATTGATATGATTAAAAAAAAATACGTTATCCGCCATTTTGTAGCGGCGGCCATCTTGGATTTACAATAATATTGAATATACATAATTGTATTGTCACCAGAACCAAAGGCGTATACCAAATTTCAAATCAATCGGTAGACAGGAAGAGGGTGAAATTTCATTTACTAAATTTGACCCAAGAAAAAAGAAAAAAGAATAAAGAATAATATAAAAAAATGTAAAAAAATGTTTTTAAGTTAAACGGTTTTATTGTAAACATGTACTAAAAGCTAAAAAATAAAATCGTGAGGCACGTGAAATATCTACAATTGTCAGTGAAACTGTTCATTAGAGTTTTAGATATTTGACGTGCCTCACGATTTTATTTTTTAGCTTTTAGTACATGTTTACAATAAAACCGTTTAACTTAAAAACATTTTTTTACATTTTTTTATTTTTAGACTTTTTAGTACAGTGTATTCTACTTGTCAAGCCCTTTCATTTGATACCCATATTAATGGGATTGAAAAAAAATGGTTATCCGCCATTTTGTAGCGGGGGCCATCTTTGATTTTGATTTTGTATGGTGCACTGTATTCTACTTATCAAGCCCTTTCATTTGATACCCATATTGATATGATTAAAAAAAAAAACGTTATCCGCCATTTTGTAGCGGCGGCCATCTTAAATTTAAAACAATATTGAATATACATAATTGTATTGTCACCAGAACCAAAGGCGTATATCCAATTTCAGATCAATCGGTTGACAGGAAGAGGGTGAAATTTCAATTACTAAATTTGACCCAAGAAAAATGAATAAAACAAACAGAGTAAGCTAAATAAAACCGTTTAAAAACAAACAGAGTAAGCTAAATAAAACCGTTTAAAAATATGTTTATTCTCTATACATTACACAATTTTATTTTAATTACATTATATTTTACTATAATATAATCACAATATTTACAATGTATTTTATTTTAATCGCAATATAGTTATTTATTTCAGATCAAATATTCAATCCAAGTTATAATTGCATTCGTTTCTACATTTCAAATTTCGATTTCGCGATTTTATTGGGTAGCATCCTTATTGTTTTAAAAACAAAAACTGATTGACGTGACCTTGTATAGGATGTCCTATTTATTCATCTAAAGTTTTTAACCCCCAACGCAAAAACGGTGGGGTGTTATAAGTTTGACGTGTTTGTTTGTCTGTCTGTTTGTGTATCTGTCTGTGGCATCGTTGCCGAACGGATTAATGAAGTTTGTTTATATTTTTCATTTTTAAGATTAATAATATTAGTCGGGAATGTTCTTAGCTATGTTTGAACCTTAAATCGCCACGCCGCCACGAAATGGTTGTATAACATATTTTTTATAGTTTAAAAATAAACAATGACTTGAAACAAAAATTAAGTATTTTTTTATTTTTAGTTTTTTTGTTAAACATAATGCCACAAATACCGTTGTTTTATATCAGAAATGAAATCTATACCATCGGCTTATCCGAAATTGACACATATATATATTGACACACATATACATCATATCGACTCGTTTTACGCTTCTTTCATACTCGTAGTTACAAATTTATGAACGTACAAGTTCATAAATTTGTTTCGCTGTTGATAGCGGATTGAGTAATTTGTGTACTTAATTTTTTTTTTCGGTCCTCGCCTACAAATTATCCGTAGGTAGCAAGCTGCGCAGCTTCTCTCATAGTAAGGATTAATTGGTTCATATTAACTGCTACAAACCGTTCCCGCTTAATGTTGGTTTTTGCAACTCAGTCTTTGCGCTTGCAGCGAGGACTTTGTGCATATGTATAATATTCAATTATTTTTGGCACAATTTTTAAAAGGCAAAATTTTCTCGGTGCTCGCATCGAGTTACTCGCGCTTTTATTAATAAGGGTATTTAATTTCTTTGCCACTTGGAGCAAGCTAAACGCAGATTTTTTGGAACTGAAAATTTTTTTTTTTTCCCGCTCGCAGCGAGCTGAAATGAGAATATTTAGTTTCCTTGCCACTCGGAGCTAGCTAAGCGCACATCATTCGTGCTGAAAAATTCAAATTTTTTTGACGCTCGCACCGAGGTGCTCTCGCTTTTATAAATAATGTTTAGTTTCCTAGCCAATCGGAGCAAACTAAACGCAGATTTATGGTACTTAAAAATTCAATGTTTTCTCGGCGCTCGCAGCCAGCTGCTCGCGCTTTATAAGTAAGAATATTTTTTCCTTGCCCCTCGTAGCTAGTATGTAAGTGAATAACAAGGGAATCCTTGTATGGACGTAAAGTGTTTTAGGTTAAAGTTCGTCTTTAATGATTTTAAGAGTTAAATTAAGTCTTAAAATTTCCTAAATTCATTACAACACTAATATATTTAAAAAATAAAAGCAATTTTCGAAAAATAGTACATTTTTTAGAACACCCTGTAAGGGAATTTCCATGAAATGTCAAATGTGGCCTTTTAGGCCGGCCCGACTATAGTAGTCAACTGCATAATATTTTTTGTCCTTCCAAAAATTGGTAACACATAAAAATTGGTACATAAATGAAATTAGATTTTTTTACCTCATTTGTTACCTAACTTTGTTATTTTTTCAGATATAAAATTGTACCGCACTCGCGGCCGACACCGCGGCGTGTGCATAGTGCTCACGTACATCAACTTCCAGAACAGTCTAGAGAAACAACGGAACGGCGCCGAGAAGGACACCAATAACCTCAAGTATCTCTTCTCCGAGATTGGATTTAAGGTGCTAGCGTACGAAGACCATACATATCAAGTAAGAGATATATTTAAATTCATGATTACTAGAAAAAGAATGGTTTTAGTAGCCATAAGACTTTTACACTATTTTGTTTTCCTAACTCCTCTATATGGTAGAAGACTTAAACCTAGAAGACGGGATAAATACCACCCTGGCATCACTGAACATCATATCGGAATACGGCCATAATGACCGCTTGGCAACACAGCTTTGTCGATATACGGTGTCACGACGGAGTACTCATGTCATCAGCTGTCTTATTATTGGAGTTTATACTCCAACAGAACAGGTTACCTTACTTACACTGTCAGAGTCAAATCACAATTTATAGGTTGTGCAGCTAACCTATGTTGCAGTTTCAGGTCGCTGAGATTACTATTACAGGGTCTGTAACATGGTCTAACGACTGCCTCCTACATATCTTATAGGAAACAGAGTCGGCTCCTCAGACACTGACATACGGTGTCACGACGGGGGGCTCATATTGTTAGCTGTCTCATATGATATGTATGTTCCTCCAGGAGACAATAAACATGCTAGACGGGTTGAAACACGTGCTGGTCCCGTCGCCTGAGTGCGTGTTCGTGGTAGTGTCTTCCCACGGGTACGAGCGAGTCGGCTCCTCAGACACTGACATACGGTGTCACGACGGGGGGCTCATATCGTTAGCTGTCTCATATGATATGTATGTTCCTCCAGGAGACAATAAACATGCTAGACGGGTTGAAACACGTGCTGGTCCCGTCGCCTGAGTGCGTGTTTGTGGTGGTGTCTTCCCACGGGTACGAGCGAGTCGGCTCCTCAGACACTGACATACGGTGTCACGACGGGGGGCTCATATCGTTAGCTGTCTCATATGATATGTATGTTCCTCCAGGAGACAATAAACATGCTAGACGGGTTGAAACACGTGCTGGTCCCGTCGCCTGAGTGCGTGTTTGTGGTGGTGTCTTCCCACGGGTACGAGCGAGTCGGCTCCTCAGACACTGACATACGGTGTCACGACGGGGGGCTCATATCGTTAGCTGTCTCATATGATATGTATGTTCCTCCAGGAGACAATAAACATGCTAGACGGGTTGAAACACGTGCTGGTCCCGTCGCCTGAGTGCGTGTTTGTGGTGGTGTCTTCCCACGGGTACGAGCGAGTCGGCTCCTCAGACACTGACATACGGTGTCACGACGGGGGGCTCATATCGTTAGCTGTCTCATATGATATGTATGTTCCTCCAGGAGACAATAAACATGCTAGACGGGTTGAAACACGTGCTGGTCCCGTCGCCTGAGTGCGTGTTTGTGGTGGTGTCTTCCCACGGGTACGAGCGAGTCGGCTCCTCAGACACTGACATACGGTGTCACGACGGGAGGCTCATATCGTTAGCTGTCTCATATGATATGTATGTTCCTCCAGGAGACAATAAACATGCTAGACGGGTTGAAACACGTGCTGGTCCCGTCGCCTGAGTGCGTGTTCGTGGTGGTGTCTTCCCACGGGTACGAGCGAGTCGGCTCCTCAGACACTGACATACGGTGTCACGACGGGAAGCTCATATCGTTAGCTGTCTCATATGATATGTATGTTCCTCCAGGAGACAATAAACATGCTAGACGGGTTGAAACACGTGCTGGTCCCGTCGCCTGAGTGCGTGTTTGTGGTGGTGTCTTCCCACGGGTACGAGCGAGTCGGCTCCTCAGACACTGACATACGGTGTCACGACGGGAGGCTCATATCGTTAGCTGTCTCATACAACTCCCTGTAACTCCTTTATGAAGTCCGCAAAAACGTGGTCCCAAACTCACACCACTAAATTATAATACTCACGCGACACACGGACATATATAAGCAATAACCATGCTAAATTTATGTTCTGTACATGAACTCGCTCATTCATTCATTTGGGGTGTCATTTTACTTAGTCGGATAGTGTTGAGTGAAACAGAAATATTCGATCAACATGTGCAAACGGGATGGACAAAACAAAGGAGTACAAATTTATTAAGAAAAAACTAAAATAAAAGTGGCAACATTCTACCTATTTCTTTCAAACTGCTTCTGTCAAATTTGACAAAAAAATTGTAAACAATAACAATGTTGTTCGTATTTTTAATTATTAATAAGTTATTTGAAGATTTTTCACAATAATGTTGGTGAAATGAGTAAAATAATCCGTGGCAGTGCTTGCCAAATGAATTACAAAATGTATATATTATACGGCGTATGCAGCAGTTGCAAATAGAAAAGTGGTTGCTGCTTTGACTAAGTGTTTCTAAGAGAACAGCGTATATCTCAGGTACGTTATTGTTAGATTAACAGTACATCATCAAGCTCATTGAATCTCATCATTGAAAACGTACAATTATCGTTATTTTGTCCATAAATAACTATTTTGTGTTATCTATTTGTTTACAACTAAAATCATAAAATATATTATAGTATGACTGACAATTTTTGATACTTTTCATGTTGTCCAAGTTTAATGATGAAAAATTGTGTTTTAGGATTCCGTACCCATAGGGGGAAAACGAGACCATACCTATATAACTATGACTTTGCTGTCCGTTCGTCTGTCTGTCTGTCATCTCACGAACCGTGATAGTTAGAAGGTTGAAATGTTCACGGATGTATTTTTGTTGCAATACTAAAAATAAAATAAAATAAAAAAGGGGCTCCCAAACAACAAAATGCTTTTCCGTTTTTTTTTTGTATATATGAGATGTTTCAAGAAAGAGTTCAATTCAAAAGAGTCCGACTTGGACCTGGCATTTTTATTTTGTTTTAATGTATTAGATGTCCCTACGTACAAGTACAAATACAATTGTTTTATTTGGAAATTTCTTTTAACATTATATTCATGGCACCTATTTTACTGTTACCATACTGGTACGCCTTTTTACTTTTAAAAGATGATATTAATCTTATTTATTTTGTATTTTCTAGGCAAATCGGAATCATCAGTCAGAAAAATTGTTTTGGAAAGTATTAAAAATAAAGGAAAATGCCCGCCTACGTGACATCGAAAAGACCACCCCACCGCAAAAAATAAAGAATTGGATTACCTTATAACATTCAGGTCCCGGAGGGAGACCCTCAAGTCGTATTAGGCACGGTGTCCCTAGAAGAGGGAACGAACCGTTAGGGTGGCTAGGCCCAGAGCATGAGTCAGCAAGTGAAGATGGTAAGGCTTGCTGGCAGGGCGTGAGACGATGCGAGCCAGAGGGTGGAAGGCACCAAATTTATATAAGAGCGCCAGGTGACTCCCACCACAAACTGAGACTTCAGTTTCATTAAAACACCAGGTTTCCTTTCAATATTCGTTTATTGGATCAACGTTGTCTGAAGGACATACAAAATGTACACATAAAGAAATAAGCTAAGTTTTTCACTATAAAATTATATTAACCACACTTTTTATACACCTAAAAAGACTTACATTCAAGTAATATAGTAATAACACAGAGAATTAATTATAACATAAAGAAGTGTGAGTGTTATGTTGTGTATGCAGTGTTGATCCCAGGATTATATTCTGGTGTCGTTGAAATTAAAAGTTAAAATATAGAAGGTTCAGGCAAAAAGAATATAAAGGGGTTATAAATAAATTTAGGTGAAGCTACCGGAGTCTGAAGTCCGAAGTACGACCAACAGATTGCTGTCGGGCCCTAACAGATACCGTTAAGGTCAGGCCGCAGAGAAGCGCCGCTACACAAAGGTAGGCAAGACGTCCCCGCTGCCCGAGGTCACGGCTGTCACCCACTAGCACCGACGTGGCAGGCAACCCGCGGTCGTATCTCCACGAATCGGGAAGACTCGGCGTTACAGGACACTCCAAAAAGGCTGGGGCGCTGCCGCCGCTCCCAAAGAAAAGGCTGGAGATTTTGTCGCCGCTCCAGAGAATGCTGGTGAGCTTTCCGCCCCTCCAAAAAATAGACTGGAGAACTTTCCGCCGCTCCAAAAAACCCTGAAGTGAACAAAAGGTTACACTTCAGTAACGTAAACGAAAAGAAATCTATTAGATTAAAAAGGGGGTAGATTTTATGTTGAATTAACCGAAATATTGCCGAGGATTGCTAAATATAAGCCCCAAAAACTCACCGCTTGCGCAGGCTCGGAGATTATGTTGTTCCGTGCTGCGAACTGGTGCGCCGGTTTACGCTGTTAAAGGCGAGGAATCCTACGACAAATAATGTGGCATGTTAAACCAAATGATCAGGAGAGAAAACGTGGTAGAAACCGATGGAGAAATCACGCACCTCGCCGCTGTTGTGGTTGAGTGTGTGAAGGTCCGAGGTTGATCACAAAATGGCGGAGGACGCTCCACCGCCACGCGCACCGGCCCGGAGGCGGTGCGTGGGGGTGAAGCGGCCATACGTCCAACCTCTGGTCCGGAATCAGTGACACTGACTCACAGAACCAAGCCAGCTAAAGATGGGACACTGCGCTTGCTCACATCGATTTTCCCTCACATGATCGATATGGTAGTCGATTACCGTATCAAGCGGCGGCGACTGTCATCGGGTTCCTCTGTTGTTTCTCCAGCTGTCAAGGCTACCAATCGGGTCTCTGACTCCAGGATTGTATTCCTTCAACTGGAGAAATATTCTAATGGAGGAAACTCCGGGATCCTGCCCGCTTGATACGACATCGAGCGAATAAATTATCGATACCGATGATATAAACAAGATCGACTAAAAGGATCGATAAAAAAAAAGAAAATGTCAGATTGACAAACGAAAAGTGACGTTGACAGAACATCATGAGCGACTTTGACGTCTGTCAGGTTGGTAATAGGTTATTATTACAAGTTCGTGAGTGTAGAATTTTAATCTAAAAGTTATGGAAAATGGAATATTTCTGTATGAAATGTATTATTAAGTATGTAAAGAGAGGTGAGTGTGCTTCCTGGTGGTTTAGAACACCTCAAAGTGTTACACACCCCCTCGGTTGAGTAAGAAAATTTTTGTTATCTAAAGAACAAAAATTTTCGCTAACGAAGTTAAAAGTTGAATCTATGTTGCAGGATGCACGAAAGGAAAAAAAAACTACAGCTATCTTACATTGAGGTCTCGCGGGGTTGAAAATGGGCTCAGGACCTTGGAGATATATCCGATACCATTTCAACTAAAAGTGGCCGCAGGACACTCATAGGACTTCACAAGAAAAACTCGAGATACTTGCTACGGACAGAACAATTCCACAATTACACAAGCTATCTCTCAATACAAACAACAAGAAAACGCTAACAACAACAACAAAAACCGTAACAAAGATTTATTTATCTTCAGGTATAACCAGAAAACGGTCTCATGGTGGTCACTAAAGGACCAACATGGCTGAGTATCGTCCAAGGCACGGCCCGTATGACCCGGGTACTATAGACCACACAGAAGGATACAGTACGGGGACCGTGGTGAGACTAAAAAAGGCTGCTGTGACGCCCTAGGGATATCAACTACCTAATTTGGACTAGTCACATATATGCAGAAAGAGATGCAAACAAGGCATCAGTAGGCAGCGTTCCAAGCGCTGAAAGGAGCAGTGTGCCCAAGGCAAAACACCGTCCCAGAGGGATAGGCACAAACATGGTGAAACTATACCCTCAGTAGTGCGGGCAGAGCCCATTTCGTCACTACATAAGTAAAGATAAGTATAAGGCAGCGTACCGAGCGCTGAAGGGGACCAATATGGTACCACCAAGGCGTTGCCCTCTACAGGGGTTAACAACGAAGTCTTCTCCAAAACAACTAAAATCCTCATAACAAAATAAAGGAGGTTAGGCTGACCTGACAAAGTGTTGACGCTCTCTTGGCGCAACACTCCACCACTAAGACCTAACCCATTCAGAGTCATCACCAGTGGGAGGAAAAAGATCAACTCCCTTAAAACGACAAGTCCAAACCAACGAGGCTACCGAGTGATACCGGACGGAGACTGGTGATTGCATACTTGATACTATATTATTTCCAGTAATAAATTAAGTTTACTAGAATAAAGTTATTAATGTTAATTATTGTTAGTTTTATTTCTTTACTTTTCCGAAAAAAAACTCTATTTAAGAAATATATATAATAGAAGCAAGAATTGTTAATGAACTGTGGGTCTGCACGGTATACCAGACAAACACCACAATATAAACTGTGAATAAATTAATTTTCAAAATTAAGTTTGAATAAGTTCCTAGGTATTAGATCATTAAAGATATAGGTACTAATTTGTATAAACTTTTCCAAAGCGTTACTCTATTTTCTTTCACTTAGTACTATCCTGACATACCTCTTACATCACATTCATCATACACGCTACACACTTACCTTGCATATCAATCTTTCGTCCATCGCCTTTCGTCCATCCTCTCACAATAGACTAAATGATAACTAGGCTCAGCGAAACATCACCAGAATACATTCAGCTTAGCCAGTACTGAAGTAAACTATGGTGTTCGGTCACTGATATCAGGCTCACAGGTACTATGCTCTCTGACACCAGAATGGGTGTTACAACACAGCAATGGATAGTGAATGAAATTTATTGTCTAATATTACTGTAGTCTTCAGCAATAAATGATTTTAGCTTTCCTAGGAATGAAAAAAAATATAAGTTCACATAAAACAATTTTTTACTTAAGAACTTCCTTATAATAAAGTATGAATGAATATTAATAATTATATCTCAGTTCAAATCAACAACAAAGGAGATAAAATTAAATTTAAGTTTTCAAAAGGATTTATGTTACTGGAAGAGATGAGAATTGGGCATTGACAAAGTTGTTTGAGGGAAAAAAAAAATCTTTAAGTATTTTAACCTTTAAGCGGTTACCCCATCTGGGCGGACTAAATCCTTGATATTGAAGTCTCCCAGGTAACCTAGCCAAAGTAGTGGCCGGCGTGACCTCAGTTTTTAAAATGTCTTCCTCTATCTCATCAACTTTTTTAGAACAAAGAGATAATTCATCATCAGTATTAACTGATTTTAAAGGTACTAGCTTAAGGCTACCCCTACGAGCGTGTCTAGACGTTTGTGTAAGTATCTTTTTAAGACTATCGCGCCGCGACTCAGGGTTAATTTCTAAATTTCTAATTGATAACTCATGTGAAATTTCATCTTTCAAGAGATGAGCTATCTTACCACCAGCCTGTAGGAAATCCATTTCAAAAGTTAGTAATATACAAATAAAGTTGTATATATCAAAGTTCAAGGAAAGAAATATAACTTTCTAAGTAAATTCAAATAAGTAACAAGTAAAGCCGTAGATCAAAAATATAGTATGCAATCCCACCAAAGATCCCCTTTCAAAAGGAATCAAAGAAAATCAGTAATAAGTTTAATGGGTATCCCCCAGCCGTCCAGTATCAAACCGACGTAGGCCTCATATAATGTGTAGAAAGAAAAAATTGTCCACAACAGCAATTTATTAAAAATAAAAATCAAGTAAAATGCTTGATTAAATTATCGAGTCGGCTAAGGCCGAAAATTATGTTCATAAAGGTAAAGCTTTATGTCATGTAATATAAAAACTATTTTCAAAAGTAAGATTCTCGGCTAAGGCCGGAGCATAAATGTGTGTGTAAAAGTAGTAAGTGTATAGTGTAAAATTTTATACAGTTAAATTATAAATCTAGGCAGCACCAGTTCAATGTTTTTTATAAAATATAGTTCTTAACCAACACGGTTTCCAACACATTTAATAGTGAAAGATAATAAAATATCTTCACCAACCTTCTATAAGTTCTATTGGAACTTTTCAATATTACCAATGGAATCATGGTATAACTACAGGTATAATACCTTTACAATATTAAAGAAGTTTAAATATTATGAGGTTTTTAAATTAACAATTATAAGTATTCACTTATAAGAAAAAACTTATAAGTAAATAAAGATCTCAACACAACCAATACTGATCCAATTTCAGTTTAAGTGTGGAATAATTATTGAATTTCAAAGTTTTAAAAGCAAAATATTTAATGAAACTGAGAATCTCATCTGGCCCCACGTTGGGCGCCAATTTTATAACATTCAGGTCCCGGAGGGAGACCCTCAAGTCGTATTAGGCACGGTGTCCCTAGAAGAGGGAACGAACCGTTAGGGTGGCTAGGCCCAGAGCATGAGTCAGCAAGTGAAGATGGTAAGGCTTGCTGGCAGGGCGTGAGACGATGCGAGCCAGAGGGTGGAAGGCACCAAATTTATATAAGAGCGCCAGGTGACTCCCACCACAAACTGAGACTTCAGTTTCATTAAAACACCAGGTTTCCTTTCAATATTCGTTTATTGGATCAACGTTGTCTGAAGGACATACAAAATGTACACATAAAGAAATAAGCTAAGTTTTTCACTATAAAATTATATTAACCACACTTTTTATACACCTAAAAAGACTTACATTCAAGTAATATAGTAATAACACAGAGAATTAATTATAACATAAAGAAGTGTGAGTGTTATGTTGTGTATGCAGTGTTGATCCCAGGATTATATTCTGGTGTCGTTGAAATTAAAAGTTAAAATATAGAAGGTTCAGGCAAAAAGAATATAAAGGGGTTATAAATAAATTTAGGTGAAGCTACCGGAGTCTGAAGTCCGAAGTACGACCAACAGATTGCTGTCGGGCCCTAACAGGTACCGTTAAGGTCAGGCCGCAGAGAAGCGCCGCTACACAAAGGTAGGCAAGACGTCCCCGCTGCCCGAGGTCACGGCTGTCACCCACTAGCACCGACGTGGCAGGCAACCCGCGGTCGTATCTCCACGAATCGGGAAGACTCGGGGTTACAGGACACTCCAAAAAGGCTGGGGCGCTGCCGCCGCTCCCAAAGAAAAGGCTGGAGATTTTGTCGCCGCTCCAGAGAATGCTGGTGAGCTTTCCGCCCCTCCAAAAAATAGACTGGAGAACTTTCCGCCGCTCCAAAAAACCCTGAAGTGAACAAAAGGTTACACTTCAGTAACGTAAACGAAAAGAAATCTATTAGATTAAAAAGGGGGTAGATTTTATGTTGAATTAACCGAAATATTGCCGAGGATTGCTAAATATAAGCCCCAAAAACTCACCGCTTGCGCAGGCTCGGAGATTATGTTGTTCCGTGCTGCGAACTGGTGCGCCGGTTTACGCTGTTAAAGGCGAGGAATCCTACGACAAATAATGTGGCATGTTAAACCAAATGATCAGGAGAGAAAACGTGGTAGAAACCGATGGAGAAATCACGCACCTCGCCGCTGTTGTGGTTGAGTGTGTGAAGGTCCGAGGTTGATCACAAAATGGCGGAGGACGCTCCACCGCCACGCGCACCGGCCCGGAGGCGGTGCGTGGGGGTGAAGCGGCCATACGTCCAACCTCTGGTCCGGAATCAGTGACACTGACTCACAGAACCAAGCCAGCTAAAGATGGGACACTGCGCTTGCTCACATCGATTTTCCCTCACATGATCGATATGGTAGTCGATTACCGTATCAAGCGGCGGCGACTGTCATCGGGTTCCTCTGTTGTTTCTCCAGCTGTCAAGGCTACCAATCGGGTCTCTGACTCCAGGATTGTATTCCTTCAACTGGAGAAATATTCTAATGGAGGAAACTCCGGGATCCTGCCCGCTTGATACGACATCGAGCGAATAAATTATCGATACCGATGATATAAACAAGATCGACTAAAAGGATCGATAAAAAAAAAGAAAATGTCAGATTGACAAACGAAAAGTGACGTTGACAGAACATCATGAGCGACTTTGACGTCTGTCAGGTTGGTAATAGGTTATTATTACAAGTTCGTGAGTGTAGAATTTTAATCTAAAAGTTATGGAAAATGGAATATTTCTGTATGAAATGTATTATTAAGTATGTAAAGAGAGGTGAGTGTGCTTCCTGGTGGTTTAGAACACCTCAAAGTGTTACAACCTTAAATTAACCATTTATCATTTTATTTTATGTATTTTTGGTATTATATTTGTGTCATTTAATACATCGTCTTTTATTATCATTTTATTAAAAGTATCATTATTAGACGCATGTTTGTTTTATGTGAAGCATGTGTGTTACTTTACACGCCAGAGCTACTTAACTGATTAAGCAGAGGTCAGTGACCAAGTACCGTAGCGAATTTTTTAAAAAAATAATTAAAGTATCAAAATTGTTTATAGTTAAATTCGGTATTGCCATACGGGTAACTCAAGTATATTCTTTTATGTCAGACTGGGGTAACCTGGGTATGCTTGAAATAAAGCTAATATCTCATCAACCATGCGTGATGTCATGAGGAGTACAACAATAGAACAAAGCATTCGACAAGGTAATGGCAAATTTGCCAAATTTGGTACAGAGGTAGTTAGAATCCCCAAAAAGGATATGGTATACGTTTTATCGGTTTGTACGACAAATGTCAAAAATCCAAAATGTCCAACTAGTATTAATGTCCAATACTAATTTGGTTAAACACTAATTTGGTCCAATAAGGCTTACGTCCAACTAGGAAAAATGTCCAACACGAATAATGTCCAACATGAATTTGGTCCAATATGAAATATGTCCAATCAAGAATAATGTCCAACACGATTTGGTTTATTTTTGATGGTGTCCTGGAAGAAATGAAAGGTCTTAGGGAGATCTACCTTTCAGATGACAGCTGTCAAACTTGAAATTACAAAATCTGGAAGATCTTCAAAGTTTTTTTATTTCTTCTATGACAGCGCCTGCTTAGGACGAGTATTTTTCGAGATATTGACGTTTCAACTTAGACAGCTGTCATCTGAAATGACAATCTCTCCAAGACCTTTAATTTCTTCTATGACAGCAATTTTTTATGTGATGAAGTAGAAGACGAGCAAGACGCTCTCCTGATGTTAAGAGATAACGGCTGCCCATAATCAGTACAGTGTTACCTAGGATTTCACAATTATGTGAAACTCTAGGAGCACTGCACCAACGCTTCTTACTACTCATGAGATGTTAAGACTCTTTAGCCCAGTAATTTCACTAGCTACAGTGCCCTCCTACCGGAGCACAGTGATGTTTGCACATCACTGCTCAGGCGGTAGAATAACTGGCACTGTTGGGGTACCCACCTAGACGACCTCCTGCAAAGGAAGTCTACGCCCGGTAAAAGCCAGCACATTGATGTTTCAAGTTTGACAGCCGTCATCTGAAATGACAATCTCTCAAAGACCTTTAATTTCTTCTATGACAGCATCAGCCTAAGACGAATATTTTCCGAGATATTGACGTTTCAAGTTTGAAAGCTGTCATCTGAAATGAAGATCTCTCCGAGACCTTTAATTTCTTCTATGACAGCATCAGCCTAAGACGAGTATTTTCCGAGATATTGACATTTCAAGTTTGACAGCTGTCATTGCATTGGAAATAAAGATTGTTCACTAGGTACGTGACACTTTTAATAGGACTACGGGATTAGCTATCGTTAGAACCACCGATAAAATAAAACTTTATTGGACATTTTTACGAATGGTCGTTTTAGAATGGACAATTTTCAAATTGGACCTTTTTACCATTTGACATTTTTATAAGTGAACTATTTTCCGAATTGGCATTTTTATGATTGGACGTCTATAATATTTGTCATTTTCCATAATTGGACATTCGTTAAACACAAGTCGTATAAACCTGGGCTTTCGATCGGTGTCGGCTCGTGCGGTGATAAAAGCGCGATGCTAGAATCAGGTCGAATCAGGCCGAGCCGGTGGCCGGGTCAGGTGAATTCTTCACTTTAGAGGTTTTTTCTTTCTTTCTTCAGACTTTTATTAAAAGTCGTTATTGATTTAATTCAAAAACAAATGCTTTTATTTATTGTACAAAAATAATATTTTTGTAGCGGGGTGAAGCCATGGGTTTTGCTAGTATACAAAATAAATATAACGTTATCTAATCGAATGCGAATGCAATAAACGACCAAAATAACATTGTTTCAGCCATGCCTAGTTTACCCTGTATTTTTATGTATTTAATGTCAACTAAAATCGAAATTATATAATTTGGTTTAAAATAATATTAGTTAGCTGTGATAAGTTTTTCCTGCTTTTTATTGCCTTCTTTCCATTTTTACACCAATTTACCACACAAAAGGTCATTTTTGTCCATTAACTATATTATTTTGGATATTTTTAAAAATCAAACGATGCGTGCATCTGTCGCTGAGCGCGTTGTGTGACTGAGCGGCGGGTGAGTTGTACTTTTTACGCCCCGCCCATATAGTTGTACTTTGCATTGAATCACTTTTTGAGCTGTGTTCGACTTCTATTATTTCCCTAATTCGTTGGTCTCATATGATATGTATGTTCCTCCAGGAGACAATAAACATGCTAGACGGGTTGAAACACGTGCTGGTCCCGTCGCCTGAGTGCGTGTTCGTGGTGGTGTCTTCCCACGGGTACGAGCGAGTCGGCTCCTCAGACACTGACATACGGTGTCACGACGGGAAGCTCATATCGTTAGCTGTCTCATATGATATGTATGTTCCTCCAGGAGACAATAAACATGCTAGACGGGTTGAAACACGTGCTGGTCCCGTCGCCTGAGTGCGTGTTTGTGGTGGTGTCTTCCCACGGGTACGAGCGAGTCGGCTCCTCAGACACTGACATACGGTGTCACGACGGGAGGCTCATATCGTTAGCTGTCTCATATGATATGTATGTTCCTCCAGGAGACAATAAACATGCTAGACGGGTTGAAACACGTGCTGGTCCCGTCGCCTGAGTGCGTGTTTGTGGTGGTGTCTTCCCACGGGTACGAGCGAGTCGGCTCCTCAGACACTGACATACGGTGTCACGACGGGGGGCTCATATCGTTAGCTGTCTCATATGATATGTATGTTCCTCCAGGAGACAATAAACATGCTAGACGGGTTGAAACACGTGCTGGTCCCGTCGCCTGAGTGCGTGTTCGTGGTGGTGTCTTCCCACGGGTACGAGCGAGTCGGCTCCTCAGACACTGACATACGGTGTCACGACGGGGGGCTCATATCGCTGCAGGAGATCATCAGCTACTTCAGCAACAAGCGGCTCAAGCATCTCCAAGACGTGCCTAAAGTCTTCATATTTCAGAACTGCAGGTAAATTATGTGAAGAATGTTTAGCGTGGAGCCAATGCATGTTGGCAAGGTTAAAAACTTTAAAATCTATTAAGTCCGTCAGTTATATTATAATCAAAGAATATTAGAAAAGTATGAGTATATTTTGATGCTTCAGTTTATCCCACCAAACAACTTGGTGCATCTCATCATCATCATCATCCACAGCCCTCTACATCCCACTGCTTGGGCATAGACCTCCTTCATGTTGTGCCACTCGACCCTGTCCTGTGGCAATCTGGTCCATGTGCGACCCGCCATTTTTACCAAATCGTCCATCCATCTGGCTGCTGGATGACCTACACTGCGTTTGCCTGGTGCATCTATTACCACCCCTTTCTTTTAATTAAATTAAAAAACAAAGTAAACTATCACTTCTTAAATTCTCTGTGACATATAGGAACATAATAATAATATTTAAATGTGTATAATTTCCAGAGGCAACAAGGAAGACTTCATAATGGACAAGGACGGTCCCCCGCGGCCGCTGACCCTCCCCGCGGTGGAGACAGACGGGACCCCCGTGTCGAGCCCCTCCACGCCGCACCCCGTCAAGCCCACCGCGCTTTACACCAACATTCTTGTTGTGCAGTCCACACTACCAGGTTAACTTTTATTACTTATTCATTTATCTTTTAAAATAATTAGGGGTTGAGGTATTTCTTTTTTGTTTTTTATTCATGTTTATTTTTGTGCCTTGTGTATCTTTGCTTAATAAATCGTTTTCTTTCTGCTTTCTTTCAATTAATTAATGAAATTAGGCGTAACTTTGCGGATATCTCCTAAAACTTGGTTAGACTTAATCATTTGGAGCAGAATTAACACTAAATATTAATAAATAGCAAATAATTTATCTTTTGTTTTTTCTTTTATTATTCTTTTTTTGGCTTTTTTTATTATTATGGATTTCTGAAATGTAACGCCTCATTTCTTTAATTAGGTAAAAAAAAGTGCGACGCAACCCGAGTTAAAGAGCTATAATGAATAAGTTCCCTATAAATTCGTCCTCGCGGGTGGTGCTGCCATTGGGCATCTAATTTTCTCGTCCACTCATTAAAAACATCACATTTCCAGGTTTCGTGTCATACCGCGACTCGGACAAAGGCTCGTGGTACATCCAGGTGCTCTGCGAGAAGTTCGCGGAGAGAGCTCACGACACTCACGTGGACGATCTGTTCACTATGGTCGACCAGCTGCTCAAACAACGGTACCACATACAGACCTCATCTGTCGACCGATGGGGGTTCAACCGACGGCTGTATCTACACCCGGGGTTGTTCGAGTGACTATTTTACTATACTTCGTTTCAAAAACAAAGATAAATAATTTTTTCGGGGTTCGAAGTTCTATGAAAATATCATAGATATATGCACAAAAACTGTGACATCCGATATATCTTATGATATATATCAGATATATTATGAAAAATATACCATATATATCCAATTTATTGAGATATTGATCCTTTGAACCCTGCAAATTAGCTAAAAAGTTTTCTTTGTTTATGAAACGTAGTATAGATGACTGCGCAACTTCGTATACGTATTTTTGTTGGAATTACCTATGGATGTATTTTCAGACCTACCTAATAAATTTTAATCTAAAAATTCCTAAAGCCGCGTCTCCAGCTCTTATTTTTGTCTACACAATCAACAAAAACACGACAACCTTTCTCACAAAACATTGTCAAACTACACATTTTTGGTTGCATCAACAATGTTTTTGCTTTCCATACTGGATGGAAAGCACGTACAACATAAACACAATACCAATATTCATTAAAATCGACTAGAATTGTTGTCGCCTAAACATGTTTTTGTTGATTGTGTAGACCAAATTAAAGAGCTGGAGACGCGGCTTTATAAATCATAGATAAAAAAATAAGACGATGCGGTATTGACGTTTCTAACATGGACCGTTTCAATTAGGCCCATATGCCTAATTTAAGAGCGTAAAATTGTGCCTGGCACAATTTTACGTCGGCGCGGTAACCGACGCTTTCAAATCCAACAGGCCCAAGTTTGGCATAGCAACGATAGCGCTATGGCGCCTCTTCCCATTTTCTTTTAATCTAAGTTATAAATTGATCGTTGTCTTGGAAGAGTTCAATAACCAACAAGCCTAGAGCTTAGTTTAAGTACTAATTTTTAATTTCTAAAGTCTAAATAATGACAAACTCCATTAGTTTTATACTGTAAGTTATGATTGCTGTTAAACATTAACAATACTTTTGGCAATACAAGAGGTGTGACATGACTGGCTCCAACTTTACACAACCTCCTTAAATCCTGACTGTCATGACGAACTCGAATATTATTTTCGTTTGAAAAATAATTTTACTTGATACTAGGAAATACACTATATTGTGGATCCATGTTTATCCCGTAAAAGCAAGCAACAAATTGTCTATGATATTGGTGATTTAAAAAAAATCTCATGTCTTATACAGTATACACACAAATTATATTAATGTCCCAATCTCAATGATAGCTCATCAACTGTAATAATTAAATGTTTGGTCGCTCACTCTTAAATTAAACTTATATCTTAATACTTATACACTGCCAGTATTGTATGCGACATGACTTAGAAAAGCTAGATTTTACATGTATTTGCAATAATTTTAAGTTATAAAAAAATATGACTGAAAACTGTAAAAATATATCTAAGATTAAGTTAAAAGTGCCTTGTTAGTTATTAGGTGAATATAAAAATATTCCATAGTATAATTTATGTTTGTATGATCTCTTATGATTCCATATTGTTTTAATTTATAACTGTATGTCAGTTGTGTGATTTGTAACTTGTAACCACCTCAAAAGTCGTATTGGCTTACTTAATTTGGTGACATTCTCTATAATCCAACTAAAATAAAATGCCTCTTAGAATATTTATTATTGTTGCACAGAAGTATTGTTGTGATTGTCGCCATCTCAAATTTAATAATAAATTATAGATATCATATAACATTATAAAATATATCATAGTGAATAGAAATTTTATGAAATAATTGATTTATTGTAATTTAATTATTGTGCTATTGTATTAATTGGTTTTAAGAAAATATTTTATGTGCAATGATACCAATTATAGTTATAAATCAAGTAATATTCTTTGTTTACTTATTATATTGTAATGTGCTCATATAGTATGATTTTAGAATAGTAATCTACACTAACCAATGAATTTATTGGATGTCTGGATATCATTCATTGCCTTGAACATAGGCGGATTTTTATGGCAGGGGCCAAGGCCCCCCCAGAAGCATTGTAGAATTACGAATTTTGCACATATTTCATGGTCACGATTGTAATTTTTTTCTCAGTTATTCTCACTTATTATTAAGGATATTTGAACTTTATAACTGTTCAGAGCGAGCTAAACTCACACTTTTCGTAGTAAAAATTATAATATTTTTGCCCGTCTACACCTTGGCCCCCCCAGGACCAAATCCTGCATCCGCCCTTGGCCTTGAATACAGGATTATTAGTACCTATATAATTTGTAAATTGTATTTTATTACATTTTATAACATAATCGATTCTTTTATTTACAGTCCTTGGCATTTAGAACCCTTAGGCTGTTCCCAAATTTGTGACCGGCTAACACTAAAATAAAAGGGTCTTGACAGACAGATAGACGGACGCACGAGTGATCCTATAAGGGTTTAGTTATTTTGGTTTCGACGTATCTATCTCCATGAGAAATAGAACATTTAGGTGTCTTGCCACCAGAGATGTGTTATGTTATGAAGCTATGCTACCAAATGCTATGATATGTGACTGTTTCCACCTATTAATTTAATATGCTCTCGCGGCCATCTTTATAGGTTCAATGCTCGCGGCTGCACATCTACATAGCGCATCTTCCTCGCACAGTTACTTATCATAGTATTGGTGGAAACGTCACATGGTTTCGTAGCGTAGTTTTAACATCTTCGCAGCATAGCTCATCTCTGGTGGTAAGGCACTCCAAGGCAGCAGCGGCAGTGATGAGGGAGTGGGTGGGGCAAAGATTAAGGAAACGGGACCGGCGCGGCGGGGCAGTAGTATTTCGCGGCTTCCCGCCTAAAGGTAATAAAATAAAGCTGGCTATACATGTTCAGCCACCAAAATAAACTACTAAAATAAAAATAAATGTCTATGTATCCGGTAGAGAAATCTGTCAAAATATTCTACCAAATAAAAAAAAATAGTTTATGGTACGCCCTGGCGCGATTGACATTTTGTGATATTCCTGAAGATTTTTGTAAATTTCATGAATATTTTAACCGATCTATTTTAGGACAAATGACTGATAACAGTGCATTATAGTTTACTTGTTGAGCTCATGTTCCATAATCACTCAGCTATGCTATTGTCTAACGTACAGGGAGAATCATTCTTCTGGTAATTGGTGGATTACTCTGGTGGTATATTGCCTTGGTTTTTATACAGAAGTTGTGGTTAATATGCAATGGAAACACAAGAGTTGGAAGGGGCGATGGCTCTGGGCTCTGGTGGTAGTGGTGGTGTGGTCAATAGCAGCTGCGCAGAAGATCGGTGACCCGTACAAAATATTGGGCATTCATCGTCGCGCGTCTCTCACAGAGATCCGCAAAGCTTACAGACAACTCGCCAAAGAATGGTTAGTATTTATTTACATGCTATAACCATTACTATACAACCATACACACAGAATGGTTAAAGTAATGTATCTCTACATTATTTGCCAAAAATATTTTTCTGTGATTAATAATTAATATAATAATAAATCAAAATTATTTTGAGTCTACTTAATATTTACATGATTGAAATCCCCTTTTTTTGTTTGTTTTGGGTAAATTTTTATTGCTTTACATTTATAGCGTTATAAGGAATGCCTACAATTTATACTAAAGGATCAATTCACAAAATAATGCAATTTATTTGTGTACTAATTTGTAGGCATCCAGATAAAAATGAAGATCCAACAGCGGAGACCCGTTTTGTAGAAATCAAGCAAGCTTATGAACTGCTATCAGACACAGAAAGAAGGCAAGCATATGACCTTCATGGAATTACTAATGAGGATGAGCACATGTACAAACAGAGGCATGACTATAGCCAGTATGCTAGATATAGGTAAGATAATAAACTAAAACAAATTTCTAAGAGCATTTCATCTCAGATACCTATAAACAATCTGTATTATAGTGGTCTTGAAAATAACTTTGTAAAAATTTATATGCAGCATCAATAAATCATTATAAATAAATTTTAAGAAAGAAAAAATACTATCAGTATTACATGTAGTTCTGTATGCATAGCTAAGCAATTATTTAGATTGTGATCAAAGTGACAATGTCCAAAATAATTTTTCTATATTATAGTTGAAAATGTATTTCTAAGAAGATCACTCAATGATTCAACTTCTGAGATAAATAATTATAATTAAATTTTCAGCAATGATCCATTTGAAGAATTCTTCGGTACACATTTCCGTACCCAGGACCAAGATATTACTTTGTTCCACAAGTTATCAGTCACTGCTCGGTAAGTTGATTATTTTCAATATATTTACTGCTACTACTATATTTAGGAGATATGATTCTCTAAAATGTCCTACTCGCAGGCATTTTTACAAGCTTTTATTTACTTTCACTTGTCTATTGTCTGTCTGTTATAAAATCTTTGCAAGTTAAATATGACCCACTTCCCGGTTTTCGATTAAGCTGAAATTTTGGCATGCATTTATAAAATCTGATGACAATGCAATGTTATTATGACATGAAGCCGTGAGGTCTGATGATAGAGCAGGAAGGTGGCTACTCCATAATCAAACAACTCAACCCCATTGAGTTAGAGCGCATTTTATTCGCCTTGACGTAATTAACTTGTTTTTAAAAAGTTTTTTTATTTCACTTGTTTTTGTTCCTATGCCTTTAGATTCTTTTGGAAGTTCCTTTAATCTAGAATAGATATAAATTTAACTTGTGTCATCTTTCCAGTCACTTTGAAAACAACATCCTAGAGAAAAGCATCCACACTCCAGCAGTGGTCCTGTTCTACACGGATTGGTGTTTCGACTGTGTTCGGTCAGCCTCGGCCTGGCGTAGACTAGTCGATGCACTGCAGCCTCTCGGTGTTACTATGGCAACAGTACATGCAGGCCACGAAGCAAGCCTGGCTAGACGAGTGGGGATACACGGAGTGCCTTGTTTGACCCTGGTGTTGGATAAACATGTCTACATTTATAAGGATAGCATTCAGTCACTACCGAAAATACTGGGTAAGTTTGAATTCTAAAATCTGCTTCCCTGCATCACCAGCTGAAATATAATGTTTTTAATCAAATTTAAAGAGGATTTATTGGAAATTTTGCGGTTCTATGTATATTGTATCATAGGCTTGAAGACACCTAAACTTATTTGGATAATTATTTTTTGTTTTAAATGTTTCCTTGCTATTTAAATTAAATTAAAATAGGTCAATCGTTTTTGAAGTAACAATGTTAAAATGTGTCGCCCTTGCTTATTATGTATGTTAGTCTGTAAGGTATATATGATATGGGCCTCTGGTACACTGCGTCTGTGGCAGTGTACTATTGCCTGAAATAAATGATTTATTATTATTATTATTATTGAATGCAATTTCGTATCATTTCACTAAATACAAAATATTTTTTCAGAGTTCATTCGTTGGAAGTTCCCGTTCAAGCTAGTGACAGCAATAGGGGACAGTAATGTGGACTCATTTGTGTCTGACTTTGAAGACAATAAGGTGAAAGCACTCATATTTGAGGAGAGACGGACTATGCGGCTCAGATACCTCATAACCGCATACCATTATAGAGAAAATGTTGCTTTTGGGTAAGTTATCGCGTCTTAAATTCTTTTTAAGCTCCACCCAATGGATTGGGCTCAAATTTGGCACACGGAAAAATATTATGAGACTTCCGCTATGAAAGGATTTCTTAGCAAGATAAAAACCATAAGCTTAATATAAATTTAATATTTTGTAATGTCCGATATATTTCAAATTATGTGAAAAGTGCATGATCAGAAAGACATAT
The DNA here is from genome assembly GCA_947507615.1 of Hemithea aestivaria. Taxonomy (NCBI): domain Eukaryota; kingdom Metazoa; phylum Arthropoda; class Insecta; order Lepidoptera; family Geometridae; genus Hemithea; species Hemithea aestivaria. Next base: position 17,168,939 of record OX382331.1, read on the forward strand.
TGTGACAAATGGCTATTAAAATTTTACACATCTAAACGGCAGAACACTTAAAATTGTTTCTTTGAGCCTTATTCCTAAAAGTTGAGACAAGGTACACCTTCGGCGTACCCGCTTCCCCGGCATTATAGCGTCCCGCAGGAACACCCCAGGTTTTTTTGTGGGTATTACCCAAATGATGAAACGTAACACATTTTTCCTGGGTTAAAAAAAATATGTACACCTTACCATTTTTATTCCGCCTATAGAAGCGGAATATTTACAATATTAATAAATTTGAATAAATTACAATGTGCAAAAGACTAAGACAAGGTACACCTTACTCACCACTATTATTCCTTCTCCACAGGTTTGTAGACATGACAATGCCGGACTCCCACAACGTGACAGCCCGGTACAAAGTGCAACGTCACACAGACAGCATGGTACTGTTGAAGGAGGACAGTGAACAGCCAGCCGCTACTGTGTCCACCGCTGAGATTCCTACGCAGACTCTCCGGCAGCTGATCGAGCCTAATCAGCTGTTGTTGTTACCTAGGCTGTCCTCACAGGTAATGTAGGAAACAAATTAAAATGCATTTATACAAATAAGCCAGTTTTTTGTCTAAATACATTGCGTTTTAATGTAAAAACAATTGTTTAATGCAATTTGTTTTCTTATCTGACAATAATTGATTTATCAATGTCAATTGCGATAATAATCTGAAAACTGGTTGATTGATTTACAAAAAAAAAGGCTATCACTTGTGTATTACAAACAAAAAACCTGTGTAAACCTTTCCTCCTCAAAAGAAGTTACAAATGATGTCGGTTAATGAGAGAATAAAGCCTCTGGTTAGACGCGCAATAAGCAGCGACGTATTGACGACTAATGGAGGGATTTATCCCACTTTAAATATTTAGTCTGCAACCATTTCGACAGCAACTAACATAATCAAAATTGTGGTCAAAAGCTATCCCATAATATGCCCCAGGAAGAGATCAACGGAGAGAATCCCAGGAGAAAGACAACGAGTCACTCCCTGAAACATCTGGAACTTCCTAGAGGCCACAGGTTTAAGCAGTGAATTGTAACTGGACTGCCACAAAAGATCAGAAATGGTTGAAGCGGCTTAAAGTCCTTTTGAGGTTCCCCCAATAATAATAATCCCTTAATATTTTTAATTTGTCTGTTCTGTCCCACTGTTACTTATTCTTCCTATATTTTTCTTCCATCAGAGTGTATTAGAGCGCGTATGCCCGGTGGAGTGGCGTGCGGCCCGTCGCCGCTTATGCTGCGTGTTAGTAACGGGTCGCACCACTACGACGGCCCGCGACGCACTGCGGCGGGCGGCCCGCGCGGCCCCGGAGCGCCTCGCCTACGCCTACGTGTACACACATAAGCAGCCCGCCTTCCTGAGCGCACTCGCTAACGGATCCGGTAAGGATATGTCACAGGATAATAATTGTAAGAACTGTTAATGATTGGTGTGTGTGTGTGGTTCCCAATGTGTTTGCCTGCTGGAAAGTAGCTTTTATGTGTTCCAGGGTTGAACTGTCTGTATTTTTGTAGTGGTTTTTTGTTGTAGGCGTCTATTGCAACATCCTGCTAAGGAAGGACCAATCTTTTGCTGTACGCCAAGCAGGAATGTCTCTATTATAGTATTTTAAAAGATTGAGTAATACGCGATGATAATGCCCTGATCCATCGAGCCCAACAAGCCCTGATTTGCTTGTCACACTTTCTCATAATAAAATAATATTTCCAGGCGTGGATTCCTCCAAAATGGAGCACCGAATAGTAGTGATCTGGCGTCGCGAAGCATCCCGCATACAATACGAGTGGTTCAACGAGACATGGCCGGTAGACGATGAGGCCAAAGTGAACGATACCAAGCGAGCGCTCGACAACTTGCTCAAACGACTACTCAAACCTACCGAGGTGCTGACTTATGAGACCCATGTACAGGTATGATATGTTACAAAATTTTTGATTAGTGTTGGCTAGTGAATGATGAGGCTAAAGTGAATGATACTAAGTGAGTGCTCAACAACTTGCTCAAAGGATAGCTCAAGCCTACTGAGGTGTTGCCTTATGAGACCCATGTACAGGTATGATATAATATTATATTAGTTATGGTTTCAAAGATATATGAACAATGAGGCTAAATTGAACGATACCAAGCGAGCTCTCGACAACTTGCTCAAACGATGTCCTACTTGTCCATTTACTAGACTGTCCAACTGGTGGGTGGACGGAGAATTCACGATCCCTCTACACCCACTATGCTAAAGTGGACCAGATGTAAGTCAACTTCGCTAATGTACGCCATACGCGCTACAGTTTACGTTGCGCAAGTTAATCGAACATTGGGAGCGAGTAAGGGGACGCTCCAGTGTACTGGAGCAACCGGAGAAAAAAATGATTATCGTTCTTGCTCCGGGCACCTGTGCAGGTCCAAACAACTGCAAGGTGTATTCCCATTCCCACTCACATTCCGGTCTATCTGCGGTATACTTGCACAGGTGGACCTTTTTTATTGACCGTAGCGTGTATGGCAGCCATGAGATACCGGAGTCACGATATATACCTTGTGTGTTTAGGAGCTGATCGACGAGAGCGGTCGCAGCGCTTTATGGCGCGGCGCGGCTAAAGTGTACGAGTGGTGCGCTCGCGGTATGGCAGCGCTGCGCTCCCACCACGCGCTGCCCGCGCTCTCAGCCCTCGCCACCGCCGCGCTCGTCGTCGCCGCCGGATACCTCATGGCGCACCTCATGTGAGATACTGCTGCTCACCCACCTCACTATTGCTCACTCACCCACCTCACTACACATACACCCACCATACTACAAATATACCCACCGACATTGACAAAGTGCCTCATGGTTATGCCATGGTCGCTACCTGTTGGCCCGCAGATGAGTGCTTCGGCGTACCCGTTGCCCTGGCATTATGGCGTCCCGCAGGAACACCCCCAGGTTTTTAAGTGGGTATCCCCGCCGCTCCCATCTCTGGCGGGGGAGTCCCACATACCGCCCCGCGCCCCCCGGCGTGGGGTGATGATGCGTAACGCATTTTTCCTGGGTCAAAAAAAATAATGGTCGCTACCTGTACCTCATGGCGCACCTCATGTGAGATACTGCTGCTCACCCACCTCACTACCTCACTCACCCACCTTACTACTCTTATACCCACCTCACTACTCTTATACCCACCTCACTTAATGCTCGCCCACCCACCTCACTACTCATATACTTACCGACATTGATAAAGTGTCGTCGCTGCCTTGTACCTCACGGCGCACCTCTTTAATCTCTCCTAATTTTAAACGGTTCATCATGATCGGTTAATCATAAACGGTTCGTGAAATGTTCCTTTGTCCACAGACGCATAGAAGAAGAAGCCGTGCAGCGTCAGAAAGAAGAGAGGAAGAAACAGAACAGCGCGAACAAGAAGAACAATAACGAACCGCAGCCGGAGATGAGGTTACACGAGCTTCGTGCTGAGAAATATAATGGGCTTGTTAGGTAATATTATAATAGTATTTTTACTTCTTATCCAACCGTAAAAGGGTTCTGAAGATTTGTGGCATATCTATTAGTCCTCATTTTTTATAAGTCTCAGCCAGTGGTGGAACCTAAATAGTATTCTGGCACTTATTACCTTTGATAACAATATATTAAGTGTCAAAATTGATCACGTGACTTGCATAGTTGTAAGTCAAGGTATGTGTTTTAATGTATTCTGATCAGATGTTAAAAATAATTAATTTTGGAAGTATTATATTATAATCTTAATTTTTTCACTTGTTGAACAAATAACTATGTCCTATATTTATTTTATTAAGGGCCGCTGAAAATAAACACCTAAAACACTAAATATAACACAACTCATATCACTTAGGCTCTTTCTTTCAATAGAATATGGCCTACATGATATTAGGTACAGTCAACTACAAAGAGATGTATCCATGTTAGTCTTACAAAATGAAGGAACTTTTAGTGTGCAAAAATTATTTACCCTTCGTGACATTTTCAGTATCCACCAAATCTTATACTATATTCGATTCATTTTAAATGCTATTATTATGTATCACCTAAGGAAAAGTCGATGATAATATAAAGTTTGATTGCTACTAGAAATGTCACGAACCAAGGGTAGTTCATTGTGGCAAATGAAAATTTACTTCACTTTGTAAGCCTAACATGGATACATCTCTTTGTAGTTGACTGTACATATCAGTAGTAAGTAGTAAGTGATTAGATGCCTATATTTCAGTGGTAAATGTATAATTTCAGACTACTGAAGCCGGGGTGTCGTACAATAGTGATACTGGTGGACATGCAGAGTCGAGTCATGTTGCTCTCCAAGTTCCATAAGATCGTGTGGCCTTATCGCAAGTGAGTTGACTATTTATTTATACTTAGTGTAGATGCAATCGATCGACGATGAATCACGTAAGATGCCTATTCACTCGTGCCTTGAAGATACCAAGTTGTATCGCCCGGAAAACACGAATGACGGCAATGAATAATGGCCACGTTATTAATCAGACTTGTTTGTTGTGCCACACTCGCGTTAACGTTCTGAACGTCATTACAGCGAGACACATACCTTATTATTATTGGGGGAACCTCAAAAAGACTTTAAGCCGCTTCGACCATTTCTGATCTTTTGTGGCAGTCCAGTTGAGTTACAATTCACTGTTCACCTTGCGTATATAGTATACTCGCTGTACTGTAGCCTATGTGTTATTCCAGGGTCTAAGCTATCTCTATACTAAATTTCAGATCAATCGGTTCACCCGTTTGGGCGTGAAGAAGTAACAAACATACACACACTCACAAACTTTCGCATTTATAATATTAGTAAGATTATTTAAAAAACGGCCGTAGCCCAAGTGTTAATTAGTAACCTGTTCCAGGAACAAGACGCTAGTGTTCGCGTACCTATCAGTGGAGCGCAGCGTGGGCTGGTTCCGTCGCGTGCTGCAACTGTCGCTGGGCGGCGCAGAGTTGCGACTGAACGCACGCAACTGTGTGGGCACCGTCCTAGCTCTCAACCCGCACCGCAAGTACTTCTGCATCTACCACGCCAAGCATCCCGAGTCTGCCAAGCCACACAAGGTAACTATATGATCTGGACTATTCTCTGCATCAACCGCCAAGTTCGTCCAAGCTGGACACAGGCCTCCCTCGTGGCACGCCACTCAATTCAGTCCTCAGTCTTCCTCCATCCACTCCCAGCGACCCTCTGGATGTCATCCCATCTCGCCCCTATACTACTTTTTCCGAGGCGTAGTCTATACTCTAGAACTCCAGCGCAGCGGTTATCGGTTCTACGGCAAATCTAATCATGCCATTGATACTTCAGCTTGCTAATCCTTTCGGATGTCGGTAAACCTGGTTCTCTGCCGGATCACCTCATTCGTGGTGCGATTATTGAGAGAGACGAGCACTGCCGCTCCATAGCTCGGATGATGAATAAAGCAATGTGTTATGTTTCAGCGCATGTCCCGCATGACGCGGTCGCTGGGCGCGGGCGCGGAGGCGGACCCCGAGGCCGGCGCCTTCATCGGCTTCACCACCGAGCCCGACTCCGAGCTGGACGAGCGCGCCGAGCCGCCCGTGCTGCTGCAAGGTAACTAGTGTACGGCCCCGGAGGCTGTCTTATCCCCCTTCCCCCCCCTAAATCCGCCTATGCTTACTATAACATCCTTAGCCTAGTGCTCGTACGGCCTTGTTATCCGGAGGCCTCCTGAGTGGTAAGTGTTTCAGTTGGACGCTACTGTGTTTCGGAAGTCACGTAAAACTGTGAGTCATCCATCCTCCTTAGTCATTCACTCTTGACTCTTGGAGTGGTCGTGGTTGATGATGCTGCATTTTCATTATTGGCTAATTCTCACTACGATTGATGACAACTTCAATGTACATTGCTGTGTTTGTTATTTTACTCATATTAATGAGGACTTACTAGCTAGTCTAGATTGCTGAAACATTGAAGTAATCCTTATGGAGGGGCACTTAAAAAGCCATAATTTACTGCAACACATCCGCTTATAGTCGCAAGACTGATCGCAGATAACCATGAAGAAAAAAAAAATATTAATGAGGAGGTTTAAAGAAGTAATGTACGCTATTTTGTCTACGGATTCTAGTGTTTTACATGTCGTTTGGCGATAGCCAATAAGCCCTCAGCCCTCGCGATACGCCTCCACTTTTCACTTGCCATGGGCCCTACTCTAATTCTTATTATTTCTCCACAGAAAACCTCCTAGACGGCCTAGAGAACTGGCTGGACCGACTGTTCGAAGGCAGCACCCATCGGTACTACATCAACTACTGGCCCGACATGACTACCAAGTGAATGTTCACTACACGCTCTTCCTGACACCTTCTGTTTATTGTAAGTCTTTGGATATATTGTACAACTAGCTGGAGAATCAAAATGGGAAAACTTATGTTTGTTCACGGTGCGTAAGCAAAAATTCTCCATCAATTATCATCTTCCAACACTCTTTTTCAAAACATTTGCTTATAGTCAAAGACTGATCGAAAATAAACACAGAAGATAATATACAAAATGAAAATGAATGAATGAAATTTTTTTTTTTTTTATATTATGGCAACAGTTGCATTTTGCCAGTGTCAAGTTAAAAAAATTAATTTATTCTGACCATGGATACAAGTCCTTCAGTTGAAAACTTTATTATAATTTTAAGTTCCTTGTTTATTGGAGGATATTCCCTCCAAAGTTCGATAAAGAGTGGGCGTTTATCGAATCACATCGATTCATTTTGTGACGATTCTTGAAAATAGCAGACTGTTGAACTTTTTTCCATTCTTCGACAGTAAATCACATTCACAAACACTCAACGTTTATTAAACCCACTATTAATACGCGTTTAGCACTTATTGCAAAATTATTATCCAAGAACAAAAAATTTCATCCGCATTCCAAAAGCGCGGCAAAATGAATCGAAATATTTATTCATGTATAAACATCTTCTTTGACAAAACAAAACAACCAACTATAAAATAAGACATAAGAGTAGATATTTATACACAAAAAGGTCGCAACTCAGCATACGCCGGCCATTCGACCGGCGCTGGTCTTCCGTTGCGGCCGTTTTGGTGACTTCACATTAAAATATTGTGCTGGTCTCAGCCTCGAGCCAGGAAACGAACCCGAGTCATTATCCTACAGTCTACAGGGCAATTTACGCGCCGTGGATTATATTGTATGTACAATTTATTTATTTACTATTAAAAAGGCAAGAGACGGTACGCGTTATCGTTGCTATATAGCCAAACTTGGGCCTGCTCGGTCGGAAAGTATAGGTTGCCGCAGACTCGCGCTGAAGTAAAATTTTGTGCATGTGACATGAACTGTTGCAGCGGTCCATTTACGAGACGCATGTACTGTATCTTCCCTTTTTATTTTAAACTAAGAATGCGGTCTCAGAAGATGTTCCGTTTTTACCCCTCCCGAATAACAAACTTTTGCAAAAATTAATCAAGTCTACAGTATACATATATTATTATAATATTAAATATTGATTATTAATTCTAATTGTTAATATTATAGGTTAATTATTATTTTAGCCTGGATTGTGAAATTATCAATTATTTTTATAATTATTATTTTACATGTAAATCCAGATTTCTTTTTACCTCGAAATTTGGGATATGTTTGTGTGTTTTAAATTCAATTTATAATAGTTTTAATTGAGAGTGGAAAAAAACAACTGAAATAAAATAAAAATAATGTTTGAGCGTCATGACCGCATCCTTAAATTATTATGGATATAATTTTGTTATTATAATGAATTAGTGCATGTGAAAAATAAGTTAGTGTTTAAGAAAGACAAGATCGTCTTAGATAACTCAAATTAGTTATGTACTTTGCAATATGTTATTTAAATAAAATTATTTAATTTATTTGAAAAATTTAAATAAGATTATTTGATGTATGTATCTATTTCTATTTAAAATAATGCGTTAATCATTCACGTGAAAAGAAAAATTGAATGGAATTAAAAAATATGACAAATCTAGAAATTGTAAGTTAAGGCGCTTTGCAGAATGAGCAACTGGGACTGGCAACTCTTTCGCAACTAATTGTTTTACATATTTATGACCATTGCTGAACTTTAACTGGGGCTATATGAAAGATCTAATTTCCAGTGCTAGTAATTGCAATAGTTGCTCTGTCTGTACAGAGCCTAGGGCTCACCCCACATTGAGCGACAGCGACTCTTGAGCGGGTGACGAAAACCCTCAGAGAGTCGCGACGACGGTATCGCGGCGATATCGTTCCAAGTCGCTGTCACTCAGTGTGCGGGCAGCCTAAGAAAACCTTTTTTATGTGATTCATCATTTAACCTTTTGACCGCCAAAGTCACCTATACTTGACAAGTACTTGCGGGTCCTGTACGCCAACGACGTCTATAGACGACAAAAAACCCAGTCTTAATAAAGTGAAATAAAAATATTTATCGACTCTTGGCAACACTAGTTCTTTCGTAGGTATTTTTTTTTAAATTGTGCCTTGGCGCACAGGGCACGAAAATGCGTTTGTGCCGTGGCGTTCAAAAGTTAAAAAGAAATTTATTACGAAATAGACATACACTTTACGAAATAATAGCTTTAAAAAATTATAACCATTTCACAAAAATCACAATAATTAGATTTGTAAAGAAATCAGTATTACATTTGCACATGTAACTAATATAAATAGCGTTTACACTTTTAGATCTTTATATCCAGTAGATATTGCTTATTTAAAAAAAAGTATATCCAAGTTCATACGAAAAAGGTTGTTTTATGTTCTGATATTGTACTAAAATATAAATTAGGTTTATTTGTCGAGTACCTTTTAACCATAAAACACTATACTTATTTACAGACTATTAATAGGGACGCTGACAAGGAAAAAAATATATAACGATATTAAAAAAAAATATTACATACAATTATTTTGGTTTGTAATGAAACACGATTTTTATATGTTTCAGCACTCACGTTACAATAAAACACACGCGTGTGTGTTATCAGCAGCTAAAGTATCAAATTTCAAACTAAAAATAAGTATCCATAAATTTCAATAATCTAGGTACTTGATGGACAAATTACATTTTTTTGTCAACGTCCCATCCCAATCTGCAAAAAACACAAGTGTTCCAAACCACTGTCAGATAGCAAATCCAGAATGCCGGCAGCTTATTATATGCATTACTCAGACTCAGACTGAGTTCAGAACTTGCCATTTTTATCATTATTTATAACAAAAATACTAGTCAAATGTTACCAAATGTTATTATATAATTTAGCAAAATGTTAAGTGGTTATTGTAGATAGTGGAATTTACTTGATTTTATTATTGTAACTAGTACATGGCATTTCTCTTGGACATGTCACTGCCATGGAGTATTAAATTGTAGCTTTTTAGATCATTTAGGATGTTCGTACATATAGATACACGAGTATCTGATAGCTGATGTTTTGACTCCCAGATATCTTACGTCCGTGAATTCCCTATGTGATTGACGATCAAATACTTAACGCCTAAGTATAAAATACCTTCATACATATTAAACTATCGAAAGTCAGTCGCCAAAGACCAAACGACATTTCATTAACTCTAGAGACTTGTGCACGCGTCGGCAACATTAGTCTATGATTTTGGGTACATTCCCAGTTGTAAGCAGTTTAAAGTGGGAACTATGACTTCCCAGTCGCCATTCGATGGTAATTGCCGCCTGGGGAGGATGGGAATATACCTGAATTTGTACTACATTAGTTTCTTTGAGACTAGTCGGCTATTAGAGACTTGAGTCATCTAATGTGCGAAGGAGCTTAGTAATAATATTTATATGTGAATTGTTTGCAAAGTTAATGCAGAATGAAATTGGTTCTTAGATGCGGGCGCTGTTAATAAGCTAGTACAAATTATTATATGAAAATTTACTTAGTTAAAATTTTCACTGGGACCATTATCTTTCTGCATCAACTCTGATATGGTAATATTATGAAATCCTGTTTGCATTTGAGAAAATGTGTACTGATGCCATAATTATGTTATAGAAGTTCTAGTAGGTGCATATCTAACTCATGTGGAATGGACTAGGGAGACCAATCTTAGAGCTTAACACTTTGGCAGGAGCTGTTTTTGTGAAGTATCCCCAGTGACGGAAATTACACATGGTACCGGCGTTCAAACCATAAAAACACGCATGTGTGAGTTCAGCAGCCAGTGTTAAAAAGTTTTGACATCTCCATCCTAGCTATATGATTGGTGCATTGTAGTTTGCTCTGCTCTATTCCACATTAGTAGAAATGCATTATCTTATGTGTTATTATGAAGTTTCCTAAAATGTTGTGCGAAGTTGTTTTTATTATACCACCAAGTAGGTGTCTTGATATGGGTTGTTAGCGTTTTGCCTTTCCATAAATTTTAAATGATTTTACTCTAAGAATCACTAATTAATTCTATCCTTTATTCCAGTATGGATTTGTACAATAATTATAACAATTAAATAATGTTCTAAATTGAGTGTTTTATTTTATCAAGTTTAAATTGCACAAAATGTTACTGGTGTTTGGGCTGAAACACATAACCGCTGCCATGCCTCCATTGTAAACAGTATAATAGTAAAATGTGCATAAATACCAGAACAATACAAACTGCGGATATGCAATGAGGTTTTGTGTCTTGACCCTGAAATGGCATGTAACTAAAAAATACTACAATAACTAATTCTCCAAATAAATACAGGGCATAAGAATAATTAACATTTATTACATAATAATTAAATAATTATTTGTACAAACAAAATAATAATTACATTATTTTCTAAACAATGTATCTACTGGACCTTACAACTGCTAGAATTGTGTAGTCCTGCCATGATTTAATTATGTACTTGCCAGATTTATCTGAAACAAAATATCACTTTATTGCAAACTCAATTTACAGGACAACACATATGAAAGACAAAGTAAATTAATTATAATCTAGTCTTTCAAGAGATTTTATATTTAGGTATTTGTGCTAGGAAGGTGAATGAAAATAATAAGATGGATGATAGAGTAGAACCTCGGATGAAAAAGCCAATGGATGGGTAACCACTAGGCGACCCCCGCTGCCAACACACACATACAAAGCACTCATTCCCAATCCGGCTTGTTTATTAAAACTAGTTGTGACACTAACGCGTCATTCAGCAAACGACCGCAACAGGGAAAGTCGTGAGCAGAAATTGGCCAATTGTAGCGTTTTATGGTGCAAAACGCGATGAGAAAACATTTAATTTACAAGAGGATCATGTTACTTTTCATATTTAACCATAATTTTGTCGAAATATCAACTAAAAATACAAAAAATAAGCAAAATACTAAAAATTACTATGTGTTGCCACTAAATCATGCAAGACCTAACTTGGGGTAAATTTTACGTATGAGTAGTTATATAATATTATAAACGTCTATTTTACGCCCGTTATTGTAATACTAAAAACCAGTATTCATATTATTATACACATTTAAACAAAAACACTCACATTCCTAATTATTACATGTATAAATAACCAGCCTGGATATCTCAAAATCTATATAAATATATCTGATACTATATAAATATATCTGAGAGTAGGTACTAGGTTATTATAACAAATCAAAACATAAAGTGAAACCGCGGGTCGGCCAGTCCCAAACACTATCCACCCTATGTTCAAAAAGGAAAACGAGACAACCAATCTAGCGATTTTCACAAAAACGATTTCAAAACAATCATAGCGTAGGTCCCTGATACTAAAAAACGTTCAATAATATGATATTTTTCCCAAAAACTGCCTTTGCAAAATTCTTCAATTTAGTATTAAAAATTAAATACATTACATTTTTCTTACAAGTTTTTCTATTAGGTACATACCTTCTTGATTTTTTTTCTAATTTTCTTTAGACTTTTTTTTTAATTGAATATTTTATTACAAATTAATATTTATTAAGTACTCTCAAAAAAAGGTAATTTAAAGTTATACAATGGCCACACTGGAACAAAAATCAAGTTGGGACATGTCGAGACAAATAAAATATCGATATCGACTTTTTAGTAGAAATCTTATCAAAATCTAAAACTTAAAGTTAATAGTGTAGGGACATTGTATGGTATGAAAGGCTCAAAAATGCTTGCACTTTTTTTGTTAAAACGTTACTTTTTGTACTTGATAAGGTCACTTGTACTAGTTGTTTTAATAATTATTATTATAATCCCAAGCTTTACCAATGCCCATAAACTCAATTTCCTATGAAGAAAATGAATTTATCTATAAAAATATCAGATGGTTAATACATGAACAAGTGGTAACTGCGAACTATCAATATGATATAAAATATTAGGTAGGTTCGAAACAGGAATTTCATGTAAGTACCTACCTACAGCACTGTAAAATAATACAAGTGAATTAATTAAAAAATTTAAAAAACCCCCGCCCCAAACGTTATACACAATTCACCATTTTTAATGGCGGCCATCTTGGATTTTAAATTTTATATAGTAGGCTGTATTTTACTTATTAAGCCCTTTCATTTAGTATCCATATTGAGGGAGTTGTGAAAGAAAAAAGTAATCCGCCATTTTGTAGCGGCGGCCATCTTGGACCGATTTCCACCAAACACACACACACAGACAGACAGACACATCAAACTTATAACACCTCGTCGTTTTTGCGTTGGGGGTTAAAATGGGGAAGTCAATACTAACGTGACATGGCAACATAATTTTCAGGCTAGCCAACGTAAAGGCTAGAGGTAAAATAACTGTGAATGATCTTTAGTGCACATGCTGGCTGTTTCTGTGTGTGTATTATATTCGTGTGCGTGTATTTATGGTAGTGTTGGATAATTTTGACGTAAGCGTTAGTAGCGACATTATTGAAAATTCATTAGTGTGGAAACGTTATATTAGTGTGAGTTGCCTCTCCCCCCGCCAGAGATGCCAGCATTTTTCACATAGAAATTAGTCCGCGTATCTTCTCCCTAGGCTAAGAACTCGTTGCGTTTTTTGAGATTTTTTTTCTTTCGAAATTGATTCTCTTGCTGTTTTTCAATATATACCTAACACTGATAACACTTTTATGTGTAAAAAGCAGCTGAAATGTTGTATTGAGATAGCTTAGACCCTGGAATAACATATAGGCTACATAAGTACTGCGGGTAAAACCGCTGGGCGCAGGTAGTAAAACATAAATTTTAATAACAAGATACGCGTTTATTTGGTTCACTAGTTCAGCCAAATATTTTTTAACTGATTTAACCTAATATAAGATTACGAAAAATACCTAATTATACCTACCTCTTATAACCTTCCGTCATAATATGCAATAATATTTTGACCAAAGTATCGATAGTGAGTATCGATAATTTCAAGCACTACCGTTGTTAACGTAAAATGTGCGTCATCTAGTGCACATGCAAGCGGTTTCTGTGTGTGTATTATGTTCGTGTGCGTGTATTTATGGTAGTGTTGGATAATTTTGACGTAAGCGTTCGTAGCGACATGACTGAAAATTCATTAGTGTGGAATCGATGTATTAGTGTGCGTTGCCTCTCCCCCCGCCAGAATGCCAGCATTTTTCACATAGAAATAAGTCCGCGTATCTTCTCCCTAGGCTAAGAACTCGTTGAGTAGAACAGACGAAAGTGTGTTGAGCCAAACCTACCTTGTGTGGGATAAGGGCAGGAAGAAGTAAACAAATATTTATATAGTTATTTTCAAATTTAAATTAGTACAGGTTTTAGTAGATAAATTCATCATATTTCCAAAACTATTGGTTTATTGATAAACACAAAAATTGGTATGAAAGGAACAAAACCTTGATTATAATATAGAATACACAGGGCAAAGCAGGAGAGCTCAATATATATTTTAAATCGAAATAATTGTAGTGAGATAAAAATTTACCTGGAATTCTTGACTCTAACTATGCACTGGCTTTCTTAGGGTTAAGTTCATACTCGCAGTTGGCATAAGCAATGCCTATTCCTATGCCCATTCCTGCGATCAGAGGCCATCTTTTCCTCTTGAGGAACAACACTGAAGACAGTGCACCGAGCAGAAATCCTCCACCTGGAAAAAAAGTTTTATAATAATTAGATGGGAACCTGAAAATGAACCTAACGAACCTTAGGCTGTTCTAGACTGTACTTCAGCAAGAACAGTCGAAGTATAGGCGTAATGTAATGTGAGTAGAACTTATTTACCTGTCTTTACAATCCCATCAGTGAGACACATGTCCAGTTTAGCAGAATAGGGATCCACTATTGGATTTCCCTTCTTATCTACCGGCGGGCATGGTGGCGGAACTTTACTCATTTTTAGAAAGGTATCAAAAGGCTCTTATTCGGAATATTATCCTTATTTATCAGTAAATTAGCCAGTTTTACATAATTCGGCAATGAAAAAATTCGTCTTCAGGATCCGGTTTGACGTTTTTTTGACAGTGATAGCTGAAAATATCATTTTCTTATCCCAATACTGACAACCTCACAAAAATAAAAAGTGCTGCCAGTATAAAATATTTATTAGGAGATTCCATAGACAAAATGCGTTTTCCGCAGCTGATTTTGACATTTTGATGACAGCTGACAGTCGTCAATAATTTCTGATATTGTCATTTGTGTTCGATTTCGTTATGTGCTCGGTCGACAATGGCGCTAAATATAATATTTTTTACTAAAAATACTTTAGTTCATCGTCAATGCGTTATAAAATCACAAAGAACATGCGCTATGCTTCTACCTCGGCTGACCAGTACAACACCTGAATCAAAGTCAGCTCAGACTCCAAATCCGAAGAGCATATCAAGTGATATGGTGGGACCTCCAGACCCTGTCTCCAATTTAAGAAGAATAGTGTTCAAACAGCCCCCAAATGAGACGAAATTGGAAAAAAGGTTTAGAGAATTAAGGGCTGAAGTTCAAGAATGGAACCAGAACTTTTGGACGCAGCATAACTCCAGATTTTTTCAGGTACATATTTCTTTATGTAATCTGTTGTTTTCATTTTGATAAAAAGTTCAAGCCAGTAAGTAATAACTTATCACAAGCGATTTTTTTACAATTCAACAAAAAACTATTTTTGTAGTCTATTCAAGTTAATGCGTTATCTTGTACCTACGGTCAAAGTTTGCTTCTAATATAATATTATAATAATTTTACTGTTACATTCATACAGTTTTTTTAATTGAAAATGATAAATTTCTATGATCCTATTGAAACAATTTTATTACAAATATATTGCTAGGCTGTTTTTTGTCAAGAACATGAACACTAAGTTGATAATATTTTTTTTTGTTTAGAGTAAAAAAAAGTTCCAGATAACACCTTATCCAACAGAAAAAGGTCAAAAGGAAAAAAATAACCAGATAACTTTTTTCAGGAACGTGAAGACTACATCAAAAAACATCTACCAGAAGGAAAACAAAATTTGTCAGCTGATGAAATGAGTGTCTTTTATAAAGCATTCCTGGATAAGAACTGGAAATCTCACATTAACTATAATATTGAGTGGTATAAAAGGAACATCTCATTGTTAAGTTTGGCTCTGCAAGTTAAAGTTAGGAGGGTTTTTAGAATAAAGAAGTAAGAAACAGCTTTGTATTTTTTTATTAGTTTGAGAAAGCTATCACAATCATAAACCATACATTTTAAAAGAATATGCCTACATATTATAATATCATCTACAGACTTTAGACAAACCACTAAATAAACATAAAAATATAAGCTTTAAAAATACATTTGACTCCTCCTTTTTTGGATTTTGTTAGAGTCACACTACTTGGTACGGAGTTATGTAGTCGCTGCAATTCATTATTACAGTAGCCATACATACTAAATGTTTACACCTAATATTTTTAAACAATAAAATTATTCAAGTATGAAGTCCGCACCTAACTAGTGTGCCTCCAGCTTTATTTAAAATAAAATGAATGATGTAAATAGGTTCAATATTTTACATAACAATAATGACTTCTTGGTTACCTTAACTTTGTCATATCACAAAAAAAAGAAAAAGTTTTATGAAGATGTCTTTCATGATATTTGTGAAGATTTTTTTTTCAATAAAATTAATGGGTATATTCTGCAACAGTGCAATGCACTAATGTGAACTTTGTAATAAGTAATTCAGTTAAAATGTACATTGCATTCAAATGGCTCATCTCCCTATCATTTGTCATGTGGGTGCTGATATGTTTTGTGGACTGCTTTATGAAGGGAACTATCAGATTGGAGAACACAGGTTAGATATGATTTTTATGTTCAATTTGCATCTGCTTAATCAGTAGTCTGACGAGATTTAACGATTTTGTCAAAGGCTTACCTATAATGAATAAAAAACTAAAAAAACCTATTCTATTTCATTTATCAAGCTCTATAACATGCTATGATGCCTTTAGATAGTATCATTTTAACACATTTTCTTTGATAAATAAGTAAGAATCGTGCAACCTATTGACCTATCTATCTTATAATGATACTAAACTACAATGATAGACCCTTTCACTCACCAGCTTGCTGATTACATTATTGTACGGCCCAACTAGACATTTTAGTTACCTAACTACCATTTAGCTGCAGTTAGAAAAAGTTTGCACCTATTGCCACATCTTTTGGAAACTGTTTTTTTAATAACTGATCACAACATTGTATTATCTAATATGTAACTTTGTGTTATTGTTCTAGGTGCTTATAATAAATCAATAGAATTTTTGTATAAAAACATACCAGGGAAAAATGAATATAAAATTAATATTTCAAAAAAGGACCAGATATTCAACAAGGACCAAAGTTCACCCGTACTATACCTATACTTATCCATGTTTATGGCTGGCGCTCTATGTGTGTCGCTTTTTCATAAGAAAGAGGATATCATTGTATTTGCTCAAAGAAAAATATCGAACACCTTCGTCAAGGCGAACTTACAGAAATTTAAAAAAACCGCCCTAATTTCTAAAGTTGCCATCTCAAAATTTTTACACTATTTTGTGGAAGAAACCAAAGTGTATACAATTCAGTTAATAAAAATCTTCAAAGTACGATGTCCGCCAAAACAAAATAAGATACATCTTATCATGTTGAACAAATTGAAAGAAATAGGAGAAGAGAAGAAAAATCTTGGACAGCTATTAATTGCGGCCATTCAGGAAAACAAAAACATAAGAACGCGATATCAATTGGAAACATTGACAAAAAATCGACTTGTGAAGCACATTGAAAATACTCAAAAAGAAATGAAAGAAAATAGATCAAAATATAATAGCTTTCAACAGCTATATTTGGCTACTAATCAGGAAAATATATTTTTGAAAGCGCGTATAAGGAAGCTCAAAAAGGATAAAGATGACGCCGAGTTACATCTAATGGCATTAATAAATGAAGTTTACAAATCCAAAAACAAAGAGTTAAAAGCCTATTGTACGCGGTTTATCGTAAAGACAAGAGATAATTTATTAAATTCTGATGTCAATGCAGAAATAACAGAATTTTTAGAAAGAAATGATGAACCGTTACGCGTCAAAACCAAAACCAATATTTCTTGTACACACAGCTGGCCGAATTGTTCGCGTATTACCGAAGTATTGAACGAGAACAAGAGCTTAGTACCTTTAGTTTCAGACGCTCCCAAACATAAAGGCCTCCCTGGAGAATATGTATGGACGGTGAAAGACAAAAATGGAATGATTGAAAAGTTGTACGAATATGATTATGAATCGGGCATGGATACTGGAGATACAATCAAAAGAATCAGACAATATTCAGTTTATTATGATAAAGACTGCTTACTCGATTTTTCCAAGTAAGTTAATGTGGTGTATTTGAAAACACTGGTACCTATTTATAAAACTACGAGTAATTAAGCACTTACCGCGGTAACTGCTCACAATATCAGGCGATCTGTCTGCTTGTATATCGGTGTCCAACTTTTAAAAATATAAAGGTACCTACTTAATAAGAAGCGTAGAAACGATATTTATATTTTACCTGATTTGCAGATTGGACCAAGACCCTGAGGCAAAATTATTAGCTTGCAGTAATCGTCATAAATTGGATCATCCGTCCAATCCAAGATTTGTGACAGGCTCAGAAGCCTTCAAAAGATTTCTACAAAATAATAACAGTGTCGTTCCAACAAAATCAACTTCGACAATGTTGTGTTTATGATTTTATACAAGTTTTATTTTGTACTGTGTACATAAGATTTGCGAAAAATAAAATTACCCAATTATTATTTTGTGCCTTACATGATCTGTGTTTTTCTCCAACTTTGGGAAATTTTATGGATAACATTGCAACTCAAAACTTGACGTTTGCTCTCATATTAAAATAATAAATAT
Organism: Hemithea aestivaria; assembly: GCA_947507615.1. Taxonomy (NCBI): domain Eukaryota; kingdom Metazoa; phylum Arthropoda; class Insecta; order Lepidoptera; family Geometridae; genus Hemithea; species Hemithea aestivaria. The sequence goes on from OX382331.1 coordinate 17,187,310, forward strand.
ACAGTAGTTTGACTGAGCGTGATTTTTGAACATAAATACCTACAGTCTCGTGGTACATGCGCAAGTCATAGGGCTGCCGGGCAGCCGCTGCCCGCATACAGTAGGTACCTACCTGTTTCATATCATCTACTTACTTGAGCTACCTACCTACTACCTACTTACCTATCATGTCGTGGCGGCGTATATTAAAACCCAAGACAAGACAAAAGACAAGACAAGAGACAAGAAAAGAGACAAGACAAGAGACAAGACAACCTCCGCCCCTTCCTCTCCTCCCCTCCCCCCTCCCCTTCCCCTCCACCTCTTCCCCTCCTCCCCTCCCCCTTCCCTTCCCCTCCCCCTCATACCCTTCCCCTCCCCTCCTCCCCTCCCCCCTACCCTTCCCCCTCCTCCCCTTCCTCCTCCTCCCCTTCCCCCTCCTCCCCTTCCCCCTCCCCCTTCCCCCTCCCCCTTCCCCCCTCCCCTTCCCCCTCCTCCCCTTCCCCCTCCACCCTTTCCCCCTCCTCCCCTTCCCCCTCCCCTCCTTCCCCATCCTCCCCTTCCCCCTTCCCCTCCTCCCCTTCCCCCTCCTCCTTCCCTTTTTAACTAACTGACCTTTTTAATTTTATTACCTTTCCATGTTGCTTGATAAACAAGTGAATTAAATTAAAAAAACCCCCAACGCAATACGCAATTCTTCATTTTGTGGTGGCGGCCATCTTGGATTTTTTAATTTTATATAATGAGTTGTATTCTACTAGTTAAGCCCTTTCATTTGATACCCATATTGAGGGGGTCGCGGAAGAAAAAAGTAATCCGCCATTTTGTAGCGGCGACCATCTTGGACCGATTTCCACCAAACATGTCTGAGAACACTCTCGACTAACCTTACTTTCAAACAAAAAAAACTAAATCAAAATCCGTTCATCCGTTCGGGAGCTACGGTGCCACAGACAGACACACACACACACAGAGAGACAGACAGACAGACACGTCAAACTTATAACACCCCGTCGATTTTGCGTCGGGGGTTAATAATGTTATTTCTGGATTTCCTGATAAGTTCAATGATAAGTTCAAGCTACCAAAAACAGCATAATATAGTATGCTATTTTTTGCCATTTTTATATAATTTTATATAATTTATATTATGTATACATACGTCAAAAGTAAATAACGTAAATAACACTAAATACTTGCAAGAAACTATCGCGACGTCCGCCCGTCGCTGCGTGGCACCCGCTTCTGGATTATATACCCACTTCTACCCACATCTACCGACATCTATTCACTTCCATTTTCCGCCCGTTTCTATGGAGTCAAACTACTGTATATCTCTTTACCGTGTATATACCAACTTACTGAGAAGACAGCGAGAGTTCTTTATTCTTACGTAATCCGTGTCGCGTTTACACAGCCGTTGGTGGATAGGGAGGTTTTTTATTTATTTGTGTTAATAAATTTCCTTTAAACTGGTGCAGTGGTTTTACCTACACAAAGCCCCTGTAGTTAGCAGGTAGTTAAATAATTCAAATCTTGGTAAGCAGGTAGGTATACCGACAATTAATAAAGTAGTTTCATATTATACATAGTACTCTGTGAAAGTAGGTATACCTATTATAGCTGACTTTTCATACGATGCAAAAGCTCGCGACTCGCGACTCGCGAGTTTATTTGTAAAAATTGGGCGCGCATTTTCAAATAATATAAAATACCTACTAAAGTTATTATTTTTTAGGGCTATGGAAAGAAAGATACTTTTGGATCCATAATAAATATGAATAAGTTAAACGACGTTGATTTGAATACAATTTCATGGCAATCTATAAAAAGGGAAGGGTTGGATCTAGAATACGCTGTGCCTTTACCAGCAAATGTAGCTGGTAGCATTTTTAAAGAATTGGAAGACACATTGGAATATTTTACTGGTGATTTGGCGAAAATAAAGTAAGCTTTTAAATATTATGTTTATTGAGTTCAGCTTTAGTAAATCTTTATGACCGATCTGAAGCCCTTATTTTAAATTGGCGATTACGCAGCCGCACAGTTAACTTATGATCCATCAAAACGATTTGCGCTACCTATAACCATAAACACACAGTAGATTCTATGCAGTAGATAACTAAATATAGGCAATATGCACTTATATACCTACCTTCACCTGTGCAAATAAAGCTTTTCATATAAAAATGGCTTTCCTTCGTACGAGTATGAGTAGTTATAGCAAGTAGTACAACTGATTTAACGTTTACTTTATGACTTTAGAGTATTTGGCAAAGTTTACCCATTGCCGCGCCAACAAGTAGCTTACGGCGACCCCGGGATTAAGTACACGTATTCAGGCATGACTGTGCCTGCGCTACCCTGGCCTCCACCAGTACTGGCTCTAAGGGACTTCCTCTTCAAACTTAAAGGAATCAAGTACGATTTCGTTTTAGTTAACAAGTAAGTGCTGTAGCTGTACAGAGTGTGGAAGATTTGTGCAAAAGTGCTCCACTGTGGCCTATTTGCATTTTGATTTGATTAATCTGCATGTTTACATATCGCTACAATACAACTTTAGTAAATTTGCTACGTTGCTTTGCTAAGGCGTTATGCCATTTTTCAGTACAATTTTTACATAAGAAATATATTGTGCCTCGCTTTCTTCTGCTTTTATCCTACTTAAAATTAATTATAATTTCATTTACGAAACTAGATATTATTTCATAGATACAGAAATGGCCTAGACCATATGGGAGAACACCGAGACAACGAACCAGAGCTCGATCCAACCTGTCCTATAGCTTCCATCTCACTCGGTCAAGAGAGACAATTTGTACTCAAACACAAAGACGCCAGGAAACCTGGCAAGGAAAAGAAACCAATACCACCAGGTAATTTATTTCAGATCCTCATACTTATTAATAGTTACAGAGTCATCGATGTTCCTAAGTTTGTAAAACATGTAGCGGAGCAGACGAGCTTCATAAGTAACCGTTTGCTTTGCCTTAGTGTTTGCATCTTCCTCCTGAAACGGTGTCTCGATAACGGTGCTCACACGTCTGCCGTATATCTCGCAACCTTCGAGGAACTGAAGGCACTCCTTTATAGTGTTATCTTTAACAACGATCAAGTGCTTCGCTAGATTCTCTAGGAACGATATGAAACACCGCTTTGCGTAGAACCACGTGTCTGTACCGAGACGCTTGTTGAAGGGCTCCAATGATTTGATAACGCGAGATATCCCAAATTCATAGTTCCCCTTTGCGCAATACAGTGTTCCAATGACAAGGTTAACGATGCACAAGTGATAGAACTTTTTGTGTGGGTCCTCAAATATTTGTTGCTCTTCCTCCTTTTCGATTTTACGCATGATGTCCTCGGCTTCTTCGTTCTGTGATGTCATAATGTACGATACACAAAGGTTGGCTAAAACGACTGCGCTTACATCTAAAATGTTATCATACTGCTTCTTAACAATAGGCTCGTAGAAACTAGCCGCTTCCTTATATTTGTTCTCTTGCATAAAAAGCACATGAGCCACATTGAGACGCCAGACATCAGACTCATTACAAAATTCGACAGATTTTCTGAATATTTTCTCCACTTGACCATAATTTTCCATATCCCAATATATTTTGGCTTGTGCCATAACCACTGGTATGTATCTTTCCAAAGCTTCCTCGTATTCTACGACCGCTTTCTTAACCTGATCATTATCACCTTGAGATCGACTCTCTTGAACGACTTTCGTAAGTTTGCGCAGTTGTTCAGCGTGCTTCGAAGCGATATCTTCATATTTCTGAAATGCCTCCTCTGGTGAAGTTTGACTCGTAATTATTGCATCCAAAAAATCATAGAGATATGGTGTTAAATATTTGTAAGTAAATTGTGCGTTTTCAGCAAGCACATCAGCTGCTAGGTCAAAATACTCAAACTTGCAGTATAAGAGTAACAGATTTGCAAATGTCTCCGGCGGGAAAGGGTCTTGTTGGAGTAAGAAGTGTAGTTTCTCGAAACCATCAGTGGGTTTGATATCAATGGAGGTGAGAGCTATGTTATGCAATGTAACTGCATCCAACTCGTGTTCATGTCTGGGAGGCATGTCGCTCAAGGCTTCTCTAGCGGCCTCGACATTTTTCAATTGATACTCAATAGCAGCCTTTAGATTAAATACTTCTGTGAGAGCCGTTTCGTGGAGAGTCAATGTGTTGCCAACAGATTTTACTTCTGACGTCTCAGCCTGCATTCCCACTGCCAACTCAGGATGATCTCTTATGCCTCTCTCAATGACTAAAGTTATGTGCTTCAACGCTTGGGGATATTCCTTCAGTTTGAAGTAACATAGGGCGATGTTATAATGTAAATGTGCGTTGAATCCCAGCACATTTAAGCTCCTTGAAAATTTTTGTAACGCTTCTTCGTATTGGTTCTCCTTGAACAGTAAACAACCGAGATTGATATCTTTATCAGGGTCATCTTGAGGATAAGAGTCCACTAAGCTTTTGGCGGTAATCGTATCCTCTTCTCCGTATTTGATAGCAGATTGTAATTTGATCACTTTCCTTTCTAAATCTGGTGAAGTTATTTGCATCGATACTTTGAAGGACTCGTCGAACATAGAAGCTTCATACAGAGCTTGAGCGAAGTAAAGTTTGTACTCCGGTATATCAGGGTGCATAGCTGTGAGTTGTTCGTAACAGTTGGCAGCTTCTACGAACGCTTGAGTCCTGAAGTAGCAGTACCCTAACAGGGACAATCCCGCACGATTAGGGTTAAAATTAATCGCATCATTCAACGCTTTAATGGCATCGTCGTATCTTGCTTCTTTGATCTGTGAACAATTCAAATATTGACTGATCAGAATGTTTACTTTGTCAATTTTAGTGTCCTTAATCAAACACTATCTAAATAGATTAATTTTGAATCACAAGTGGGACATAAAAGGTTTTCTGTCTCACAAAATGCCGCATGGAAGCGTGTTCCTTTGATGATAGCGTATTGATATGATAAGTTTACTCGTGTATGTCCTTTTCATAAACGGGTTAAAGTGTTTGTGTTTAAGTTCGGAGGCCCTTGAGATCTATCATTAGGTGTAGGCGTGTCTTTGTCTAGATCTTCACTTATCGCATAAGTAATCATTATAAAATGCTCTGTAATTGTGCGTAAAGGACATTCCTTTGTTATTTTTATCTATTACGTGTACCTATTTAATACCTATTCACGCATTACCTATTTTATCTTTGAACAGTCTTTCAAATCGTTTCCTTGTAATTTATGGACTATTTATGGATATATAAGCTGTTGATAAAAAGATTGATTCTTTTCTTTTGCAAAAATTGAGCTATACCTAACAGTATAAAACATGGGTATTATATAATATTATGACGTCATTAATGTCATTTATGGGTTATATTATCAAGGTCCGACAATTTTAAAGGATTTTAGAGATAATCAAAATGGTTATAATAATCTGTGCATAATGGTTCTTTGTACATTAGGTTCAATCTTAGAGGAGAGTATGTATAAGTAAATTATGTGCCTCTATTATAGAGGCACATAATTTACTGTGTAGGTTTACGGTAATTTCGGGTTTCGGTAATACGGTAATTTCGGGCGCCCCCTTCCCGGATTACCACCTAACTCCATATTCATGGTCTCTAAGGTCTTGCCCGTGTTTAAGATACCAACATAATACCCACTTAATAGGTTGAGTGCTCTTCACGAAAGGAGTCCTTTTTCGCCACTATCGCTCATTTTAAAAGTTTAAATATTTATAAAATTTTAACTCCTCATAAATTCTCATATTGAATTTCTTAATTAAATAGGTATTTATTTTATTTAACAAATAAAAATTATTTAGGATGTGAAGTCCAGTATTAATCGATAAAAATAAATTTAGTTCCACGAAATTCCGCGGGACCTCTTTTGTGAAAAGGACTCTATATATATATATATATATATATATATATATATATATATATATATATATATATATATATATATATATATATATATATATATATATATATATATATATATATCTACAATGTAATTTAGAGCAGGATATACCTATCATTGTACCTACTTGGTACCACCGTAATCATTTAAATCGTTAATCTTATCAGTACCCCGTTTAACGACGAAATGCGACTGCGCATTATAAATACCTACCTACTCGACTAATCCATATGACTTGTTATCTATACAACGGCCGCTGCAGATAGTGATACAGTATAGTCGTTATGAATAAAGTCTAGCCTGTTATTTCCTTTTTAAAAGAGGTTATTATGCTAGCTGATGTACGAGACGAACTCAACCATCCTATATGCTAATAATTGGCGTTTGCTCCACACGATCATTGGTCATGTAGGCCTTGGGCCTTGGCCCTTGGCTAAGTCGTCCACTTAGCGCCAACCATTGGGAACGAAACCCTTCGTCAATCGTCGTCCCCAACATCTTGGGTACCTATGACTTATGACTACAGTTATTAGTTATAATATTTAGACTTTGAACAATACGAGTAAAAAATGGTAAAAAAGCGAAAGTTATTTTTTTTTTTTTTTATTTGATGAAGTAGAAGACGAGCAAGACACTCTCCTGATGTTAAGAGATAACGCTGCCCATAATCAGTACAGTGTTACCTAGGATTTCACAATTATGTGAAATTCTAGGAGCACTGCACCAACGCTTCTTACTCAAGAGTCATAAGATGTTAAGACTCTTTAGCCCAGTAATTTCACTAGCTACAGTGCCCTCCTTCCGGAGCACAGTTATGTTTGCACATCACTGCTCAGGCGGTAGAATAACTGGCACTGTTGGGGTACCCACCTAGACGACCTCCTGCAAAGGATGTCTACCCCCGGTAAAATATTAATATTAATTATAATTGGCATATTTTATGTAGCCTCCTAAACCTAATTTTAATATTCTGCTTTCTTAGTAAATAACCGTGCTATGGCCATCTTCGCACTCGTGTACATTCCTTTGTTATTATAGAATTATTCGTAGTTGTTAGGTATAAAATATGTTTTCGTGTAGTTTCATGTAAGTAACCTTCAGTCGACTTCCTCGTTATTCGTTATTGATAAATCGATGGGTTTGGTCTTTTTTATGTAATCGATATACCTACTCCGATATTATCGTTAGATTACTTATTTATTATGTAATATCATTGAAAATAACGCGGAAATTATTAAGTGCAGATAAGTCGATAACATGGACGACGAAAATAAACATCGTGAACTTACCATGGTGTATATAGTTTTCGTGTATTGTCCATCTTTTATTTGCATATAATCCATTGTTTTATTACCTTACTTGATTATTTGCAAGTATTTGAACAAAACAAAATAAATATTTCCTGGTCCATAAAAATAAACGCAATATTTTGTCACGCGCACACGCGTTGTCATGGCAACGTGATGGCAACACTGCTCAGTGATGGCAACAAGCACTTTTCGTGCTGTGCGGTGTGCGGCTATAGATGTGAGGCCGGTATATAACCAATCTTACCTATCGGTTAGTTACCAAAAAACCCATTTAATACCCAAAAACACCGTAAAACACCATTTAAAACCTTTGGAATTAAAAAACATTTTTTTGTAATTATAACTACATTTCTTGATTTTTTCGAGACGCAATAGGTGTCTTATGTCCATATTAGCTGCCCCCAGCGGTTTTACCCGCTGTTCTATATAATATTATAGTCTATGTGTTCTAAGCTATCTCTATACGAAATTTCAGCTCAATCAGTCCACCAAGAGCAGAGATTACCTAATGTATTTATAAAAACAAAGGAGTAATAAGTTTAAAAGCTCCTTCTTTGAAAAAAATAATATTATCATAAAGAAAATTATAAAACCCTTTAATAAAAACAATCTATTATTACTCCTACTCTTTCAGACAAATCAAATGAACCCAAACTCGTTTGAGCTGCGTCAGCAAGTGGCAAGGTGCAAAAATATTATAATGTTTGCTACGAGAAGTGTGAGTTGAGCTCGCTCTGAACAGTTAAAAAATTCCAATATCCTTAATAACATAAGAGCGAGAAGCTTGCTGAGACTGCAAAAAAAAATTGCAAAATTCATAACTCTAATGTCAAATAAAAGCTTGTAATAATTTAATTCGATAACTAACCAATCTAACAAAATTCACACACTCACATTCTCACCTAAACTACACTCACACAAACGAAAAAGATTTGATTACAGATAGACAGACAACAGATCCTACACCTATCAGTTGTCTGTCAAAAAAAAGCTTGTAATAATTTAATTCGGTTTCTAACTAACAATAAAATAATAATGAAATTCACACACATAAAAATAAATATTCACACATTCTCACCTCGCACACACACAAACGTTAAAAATTTGATTAAAGATAGACAACAGACCTTTCACCTGTCTGTTGTCTGTCAAATAAAAGCTTGTTATAATTATTTTGTTCGATTTCTAACTAACAATTTTTTTCAATAAGTATACTACGAAGTAAGAAGACGAGCAAGACGCTCTCCTGATGGTAAGAGATAACGCTGCCCATTATTAATACAGTGCTACTCAGTATTTTACCAAGGGGACGATTCTGGGTGCACTGCGCCAACGCTTCTTACTTGAGAGTCATAAGATGATAAGACTCCTCAGCCCAGTAATTTCATTAGCTACAGTGCCCTTCTACCGAAGCACAGTAATGTTTGCACATCACTGCTCAGGCGGTAGAATAACCGGCACTGTTGGGGTACCCACCTAGTCGACCTCCTGCAAAGGAAGTTTACCCCGGTAAAAGTAATAATAATATTCACACACTCACCAAAGCTACACGCACACACACAAACGTTTAAGATTTGATTACAGATAGACAGACAACAGACCATTCACCTGTCTGTTGTCAGTCAAATAAAAGCTTGTTATAATTTAATTCGGTTTGTAACTTAACCAATCTAACCAAATTCACACATTCGCAATCTACCTATACTACGTACACTCACACACATACATAAAGAGCAGTGCAGACGCCGCACAATACGGCAACGTCGCATTACATACACACTCGGAATCTACCTATACTACGTACACTCACACACATACATAAAGAGCAGTGCAGACGCCGCACAATACGGCAACGTCGCACGACTAGGGCGGATCCAGGATTGGGCCCTGGGGGGGAAGGTGCAAAAATATTATTATAACGTTAACTACAAAATGTGTGAGTTTTGCTCGCTCTGAACAGTTAAAAAATTCAAATATTCTTAAAAGATATATGCAAAATTCGTAACTCAAATTAAAGCTTGTAATAATTTAATTCAATTTCTAACTAACAATAAAATAATAATAATATTCACACACTCACGTCAACTACACACACATACGTAAAAGATTTGATTACAGATAGACAGACAACAGACCCTTCACCTGTCTGTTCTGTCAAATAATAGCTTGTTATAATTTAATTCAGTTTGTAACTAAACCAATCTAACAAAATTCACACAATCGCAATCTACCTATACTACGTACACTCACACACATACATAAAGAGCAGTGCGGGCCCGCACAATACGGCAACGTCGCACGACTAGGGCGGATCCAGGATTGGGCCCTGGGGGGGAAGGTGCAAAAATATTATTATAACGTTAACTACAAAATGTGTGAGTTTTGCTCGCTCTGAACAGTTAAAAAATTCAAATATTCTTAAAAGATATATGCAAAATTCGTAACTCAAATTAAAGCTTGTAATAATTTAATTCAATTTCTAACTAACAATAAAATAATAATAATATTCACACACTCACGTTAACTACACACACATACGTAAAAGATTTGATTACAGATAGACAGACAACAGACCCTTCACCTGTCTGTTCTGTCAAATAATAGCTTGTTATAATTTAATTCAGTTTGTAACTAAACCAATCTAACAAAATTCACACAATCGCAATCTACCTATACTACGTACACTCACACACATACATAAAGAGCAGTGCAGACGCCGCACAATACGGCAACGTCGCATTACATACACACTCGGAATCTACCTATACTACGTACACTCACACACATACATAAAGAGCAGTGCAGACGCCGCACAATACGGCAACGTCGCACGACTAGGGCGGATCCAGGATTGGGCCCTGGGGGGGAAGGTGCAAAAATATTATTATAACGTTAACTACAAAATGTGTGAGTTTTGCTCGCTCTGAACAGTTAAAAACTTCAAATATTCTTAAAAGAAATATGCAAAATTCGTAACTCAAAAAAAAGCTTGGAATAATTTAATTCAATTTCTAACTAACGATAAAATAATAATAATATTCACACACTCTCACCTCAACTACACACACATACGTAAAAGATATGATTACAAATAGATAGACAAAAGACCTTTCACCTGTCTGTTGTCTGTCAAATAAAAGCTTGTTATAATTTAGTTCGATTTCTTACTAACAATAAAAAAATAATTTTATACTACGAAGTAAGAAGACGAGCAAGACGCTCTCCTGTTGGTAAGAGATAACGCTGCCCATTATTAGTACAGTGCTATTCAGTATTTTACAAAGGTACGATTCTGGGTGCACTGCGCCAACGCTTCTTACTTAAGAGTCATAAGATGATAAGACTCCTCAGCCCAGTAATTTCATTAGCTACCGTGCCCTTCTACCGAAGCACAGTAATGTTTGCACATCATTGCTCAGGCGGTAGAATAACCGGCTCTGTTGGGGTACCCACCTAGTCGACCTCCTGCAAAGGAAGTTTACCCCGGTAAAAGTAATAATAATATTCACACACTCACCAAAGCTACACGCACACACACAAACGTTTAAGATTTGATTACAGATAGACAGACAACAGACCATTCACCTGTCTGTTGTCAGTCAAATAAAAGCTTGTTATAATTTAATTCGGTTTGTAACTTAACCAATCTAACCAAATTCACACATTCGCAATCTACCTATACTACGTACACTCACACACATACATAAAGAGCAGTGCGGGCCCGCACAATACGGCAACGTCGCATTACATACACACTCGGAATCTACCTATACTACGTACACTCACACACATACATAAAGAGCAGTGCAGACGCCGCACAATACGGCAACGTCGCACGACTAGGGCGGATCCAGGATTGGGCCCTGGGGGGGAAGGTGCAAAAATATTATTATAACGTTAACTACAAAATGTGTGAGTTTTGCTCGCTCTGAACAGTTAAAAAATTTATACATTCTTAAAAGAAATATGCAAAATCCGTAACTAAAATAAAAGCATGTAATAATTTAATTCAATTTCTAACTAACGATAAAATAATAATAATAATATTCACACACTCTCACCTCAACTACACACACATACATAAAAGATTTGATTACAGATAGACAGACAACAGACCCTTCACCTGTCTGTAGTTAACATTATAATAATATTTTGCACATTCCCCACAGGGCCCAATCCTGGATCCGCCCTTGTCTTAAGTGCGACGTTGCCGCTTGGTGCGGCACCGGCACTGCTCTTTATGTATGTGTGAGTGTACGTAGTTACAGGTAGATTGCGAGTGTGTGAAAATGCGACGTTGCCGTTTGGTGCTGCGCCCGCACTGCTCTTTATGTATGTGTGTGAGTGTACGTAGTATAGGTAGATTGCGATTGTGTGAATTTTGTTAGATTGGTTTAGTTACAAACTGAATTAAATTATAACAAGCTATTATTTGACAGAACAGACAGGTGAAGGGTCTGTTGTCTGTCTATCTGTAATCAAATCTTTTACGTATGTGTGTGTAGTTGACGTGAGTGTGTGAATATTATTATTATTTTATTGTTAGTTAGAAATTGAATTAAATTATTACAAGCTTTTTTTTGAGTTACGAATTTTGCATATTTCTTTTAAGAATATTTGAAGTTTTTAACTGTTCAGAGCGAGCAAAACTCACACATTTTGTAGTTAACGTTATAATAATATTTTTGCACCTTCCCCCCCAGGGCCCAATCCTGGATCCGCCCTAGTCGTGCGACGTTGCCGTATTGTGCGGCGTCTGCACTGCTCTTTATGTATGTGTGTGAGTGTACGTAGTATAGGTAGATTGCGAGTGTGTATGTAATGCGACGTTGCCGTATTGTGCGGGCCCACACTGCTCTTTATGTATGTGTGTGAGTGTACGTAGTATAGGTAGATTGCGAATGTGTGAATTTGGTTAGATTGGTTAAGTTACAAACCGAATTAAATTATAACAAGCTTTTATTTGACTGACAACAGACAGGTGAATGGTCTGTTGTCTGTCTATCTGTAATCAAATCTTAAACGTTTGTTTGTGTGCGTGTAGCTTTGGTGAGTGTGTGAATATTATTATTACTTTTACCGGGGTAAACTTCCTTTGCAGGAGGTCGACTAGGTGGGTACCCCAACAGTGCCGGTTATTCTACCGCCTGAGCAGTGATGTGCAAACATTACTGTGCTTCGGTAGAAGGGCACTGTAGCTAATGAAATTACTGGGCTGAGGAGTCTTATCATCTTATGACTCTCAAGTAAGAAGCGTTGGCGCAGTGCACCCAGAATCGTCCCCTTGGTAAAATACTGAGTAGCACTGTATTAATAATGGGCAGCGTTATCTCTTACCATCAGGAGAGCGTCTTGCTCGTCTTCTTACTTCGTAGTATATTAAAAAGAGTTAGAAATCGAACAAAATTATAACAAGCTTTTATTTGACAGACAACAGACAGGTGAAAGGTCTGTTGTCTATCTATTTGTAATCATATCTTTTACGTATGTGTGTGTAGTTGACGTGAGTGTGTGAATATTATTATTATTTTATTGTTAGTTACAAACTGAATTAAATTATAACAAGCTATTATTTGACAGAACAGACAGGTGAAGGGTCTGTTGTCTGTCTATCTGTAATCAAATCTTTTACGTATGTGTGTGTAGTTGACGTGAGTGTGTGAATATTATTATTATTTTATTGTTAGTTAGAAATCGAACTAAATTATAACAAGCTTTTATTTGACAGACAACAGACAGGTGAAAGGTCTGTTGTCTATCTATTTGTAATCATATATTTTACGTATGTGTGTGTAGTTGAGGTGAGAGTGTGTGAATATTATTATTATTTTATCGTTAGTTAGAAATTGAATTAAATTATTACACGCTTTAATTTGAGTTACGAATTTTGCATATATCTTTTAAGAATATTTGAATTTTTTAACTGTTCAGAGCGAGCAAAACTCACACATTTTGTAGTTAACGTTATAATAATATTTTTGCACCTTCCCCCCCAGGGCCCAATCCTGGATCCGCCCTAGTCGTGCGACGTTGCCGTATTGTGCGGCGTCTGCACTGCTCTTTATGTATGTGTGTGAGTGTACGTAGTATAGGTAGATTCCGAGTGTGTATGTAATGCGACGTTGCCGTATTGTGCGGCGTCTGCACTGCTCTTTATGTATGTGTGTGAGTGTACGTAGTATAGGTAGATTGCGATTGTGTGAATTTTGTTAGATTGGTTTAGTTACAAACTGAATTAAATTATAACAAGCTATTATTTGACAGAAAAGACAGGTGAAGGGTCTGTTGTCTGTCTATCTGTAATCAAATCTTTTACGTATGTGTGTGTAGTTGACGTGAGTGTGTGAATATTATTATTATTTTATTGTTAGTTAGAAATTGAATTAAATTATTACAAGCTTTAATTTGAGTTACGAATTTTGCATATATCTTTTAAGAATATTTGAATTTTTTAACTGTTCAGAGCGAGCAAAACTCACACATTTTGTAGTTAACGTTATAATAATATTTTTGCACCTTCCCCCCCAGGGCCCAATCCTGGATCCGCCCTAGTCGTGCGACGTTGCCGTATTGTGCGGGCCCGCACTGCTCTTTATGTATGTGTGTGAGTGTACGTAGTATAGGTAGATTGCGATTGTGTGAATTTTGTTAGATTGGTTTAGTTACAAACTGATTTAAATTATAACAAGCTATTATTTGACAGAAAAGACAGGTGAAGGGTCTGTTGTCTGTCTATCTGTAATCAAATCTTTTACGTATGTGTGTGTAGTTGACGTGAGTGTGTGAATATTATTATTATTTTATTGTTAGTTAGAAATTGAATTTAATTATTACAAGCTTTAATTTGAGTTACGAATTTTGCATATATCTTTTAAGAATATTTGAATTTTTTAACTGTTCAGAGCGAGCAAAACTCACACATTTTGTAGTTAACGTTATAATAATATTTTTGCACCTTCCCCCCCAGGGCCCATTCCTGGATCCGCCCTAGTCGTGCGACGTTGCCGTATTGTGCGGCGTCTGCACTGCTCTTTATGTATGTGTGTGAGTGTACGTAGTATAGGTAGATTCCGAGTGTGTATGTAATGCGACGTTGCCGTATTGTGCGGGCCCGCACTGCTCTTTATGTATGTGTGTGAGTGTACGTAGTATAGGTAGATTGCGAATGTGTGAATTTGGTTAGATTGGTTAAGTTACAAACCGAATTAAATTATAACAAGCTTTTATTTGACTGACAACAGACAGGTGAATGGTCTGTTGTCTGTCTATCTGTAATCAAATCTTAAACGTTTGTTTGTGTGCGTGTAGCTTTGGTGAGTGTGTGAATATTATTATTACTTTTACCGGGGTAAACTTCCTTTGCAGGAGGTCGACTAGGTGGGTACCCCAACAGTGCCGGTTATTCTACCGCCTGAGCAGTGATGTGCAAACATTACTGTGCTTCGGTAGAAGGGCACTGTAGCTAATGAAATTACTGGGCTGAGGAGTCTTATCATCTTATGACTCTCAAGTAAGAAGCGTTGGCGCAGTGCACCCAGAATCGTCCCCTTGGTAAAATACTGAGTAGTACTGTATTAATAATGGGCAGCGTTATCTCTTACCATCAGGAGAGCGTCTTGCTCGTCTTCTTACTTCGTAGTATATTAAAAAGAGTTAGAAATCGAACAAAATTATAACAAGCTTTTATTTGACAGACAACAGACAGGTGAAAGGTCTGTTGTCTATCTATTTGTAATCATATCTTTTACGTTTGTGTGTGTAGTTGAGGTGAGAGTGTGTGAATATTATTATTATTTTATCGTTAGTTAGAAATTGAATTAAATTATTACAAGCTTTTTTTTGAGTTACGAATTTTGCATATATCTTTTAAGAATATTTGAATTTTTTAACTGTTCAGAGCGAGCAAAACTCACACATTTTGTAGTTAACGTTATAATAATATTTTTGCACCTTCCCCCCCAGGGCCCAATCCTGGATCCGCCCTAGTCGTGCGACGTTGCCGTATTGTGCGGGCCCGCACTGCTCTTTATGTATGTGTGTGAGTGTACGTAGTATAGGTAGATTGCGAATGTGTGAATTTTGTTAGATTGGTTTAGTTACAAACTGAATTAAATTATAACAAGCTATTATTTCGCACCCCCCGAGGAAGAAAGTCGTAACTGAAAAACACCAACTTAACAGGAGCAACAAAAAACTGATTTAAAAAATCATCGGCAACCTGAGAAAAATTTAGTATATAGCAAAAAATAGCTAAAATTAACCTCGATTGGCCTATGTATTACAATTTGCAATTTAATTAATCGTCATGGAGTAAATCTTAAAAAATAGATTTACGCTAATTTTCAGCGACACATTTTAATTAATTTATGTAGTTAA
Source organism: Hemithea aestivaria (assembly GCA_947507615.1). Taxonomy (NCBI): domain Eukaryota; kingdom Metazoa; phylum Arthropoda; class Insecta; order Lepidoptera; family Geometridae; genus Hemithea; species Hemithea aestivaria. The sequence goes on from OX382331.1 coordinate 17,202,918, forward strand.
CAGAAATATTACTTTATTAACATGGAACGGAAACTATAATGCTGACATAACTGCAGATACGACTTTCTGAGCGTATGGTGGCGTTACAAACTCCACGCGTAAGTATGATTTACGACGTTTTTCCACGAAAACTTTGTCTCGGTCTTTTTGCGTAAAATGAATTGCATCCTTTTTCTTCGAAAAATATATTCAAATAAATAATGTATTTCAAGTAAGCGCTTTTTTAAACGAAAAAAATTACAGACATTTTGGCGTATGTTTACATATTACGTTATTCCAATCATTTAATTTATAAAATATTAGTCGTTTCTCAGTACAAAAGAAATAACAAAATAAAAAACAGCCTTTAAATGACTCCAGTATAAGGGATTAATGTGTAAAACTTTTAACTTATTAAAATTTTGTAGAAAGATCTTGTAAATATTACTGATTATGTATTTTAAGGTAGCTTTTGTTGTACTATACCAAAAATCATAAAGGTTTCGTAATAAATTTAATACCAGCTATGTTGAGTAGTTTTACAGCTTTAAAAGTAAACTAAGTAATATTTCAGGATATATTGTATATCTGTGCAAAATTTCATCTAGATCCACTTAGCCGTTTTGGCGCAAATAAATCAGAAATATTCATCCACTCATACATTTGTATTCAATGATTAAGTCTAGTATTATGACAGGAAAAGTGTCATAATTATGTCTTTTTATTAAATTATAACATTGTTTTTCATTTATGAAGTATGTTAATGATGATTAAACCAATTTCAAACATGGCTTGAGTAAAAACAAAGTCTATGACACAAGGAAACACGAATGACTGCAAAGTGTTTCAAATACGATCAGTTATTGCGCCACTAGGTATGGATGCCGAATTGCTGGAAGCCCTGACTTCCGAAGTTGAAACGGGCTTAATAAATGGCGGGAACGGGCGGGATAGGATTTGTTTGTGTAATTCTTGCGCTACTCTCCGAAACGAATCTAAAAAAAACGGTTAGAAGGGGTGACTCTTCTACAGTGTTCAAAACTCTTAGAATTCACTAGCGTTTGGTCACTCACGAGCCTTTTGGCGCTCCCCTGAATCGACTCCAGAGTCTGAAGCTGGTATTTGGGAGTATCATCCCAAAGACGAAAACAATATTCTATACATATAGGATCGGCTTTATGATAGAAATAAAACAAATGTCCCGGATGAAGTAATGTTGCACCTTTGCCAAAATACCCAACTTCCTGACAGTCTATTGAGTCTAGACTTGATGTAATTACAGAAGTAAAAGGCAAAAATGAGAGAAATTTCCAGTATCTGAACGTGATTAGCTATCTACAAACATACATTTTGGAAAGGAGAAGTTTCATTAAATCATTATTTCAGTGTTTCCTGTTAATTACAACTTAGGAGTCTTCAAATCGAGGGTTAATAGGTATTTACTAGGTCTGTGTGTCACATCTTCGACCGCGTCATCACTTACCAACAGGTGAGACTGTGGTCAAACGCAGCCCTATTCTCTATATAAATAATAAATAAAAAATAAAATTCTTTTAATAGCAAATAACTTTTATTCATCGCACCCCCCGTCGTCATTTTTTCTTTCCGTCTTTATTAGCTCTACCGCTAGATGTTATCTGCTTATCCAAGAAGTGAGTGATATGCAAAACAGATCAACAGTAGATTTACCAGCACAAGACCCGAATTTTTGATCACACAAGAGATCATTCGTCGCGATTGACGTTCCATTTCATGAACGTGACAGATACACCAGTGGTTAGAAGGGCCAGCACAACTGCCTTTTTTTAAAACAGGCTGCACGTTGGTGTGTTAGGCTGAAGGCTAATCAAAATCGGAGTGAGCCCTGGTGCTCATGTCTTTAACACTATCGCAGGTATTCCGGCTGGAAGCCAGCATATTCACATGATTCCACTGCGTTCTATGAACCTCTGATTAGTTATAATCAGATATAGGTATAACAAACATTGAAGGAGGCCAGAAGCATTCAGACGCTTTGATTCCGTAAAAAGAGAGCCATATAAACTGCCGAGTTCATCACGGGCGTAAATGCATCCCACACATGTGGCTTGAATTTGTCTTCAAGTGAGCCTCCGGTTAATCTGACAAATACACATCTGACGGCAAACCTATTAACGTCTCCATGAAGAACAAGAGAGCAGGGTTTTCAGATTCAAAGTAGTGGTGGTAGTGGAAAATTTGAGTGCAGACGTTGAATGTTGGAGAGGCGCACTTTTAGAGAAAGGGATAACTGAAGCTGTGAAACCGTTCTCTTAGTCATTGATTTATAGAGTGACATGGAACACAGAAACTGAAGTGGAACGAGATCTTGCGCTACAGGTCATTAGAAATCAAAACTTATACTACGTCAACCGAGAGAAACTAGAATGAGAATTGCGAGGTCACTCAAACCCTCCGGGGATGTCCTTTGGGTCCTCTTATCCATCCAGTCGCTACGGGTACGATCTTGCATGCCGAGACTTTCTTTCATGACTGGTTAACTCATCATTTGCCTTGAATCCCGCTACTCTCCAGATTTCAAGCTGAAGCAGGGCAGAATGAGTAACTATGATCTGCGTTTAGCGTAATGATACCCAGTTTACATAACTGGCTACACAGATACGTGTGCTGCTGGATTCCAATAACATAAAAACCAATCTCTATACAACTATTTCTTAATAAAAGATGTAAACAATTAGACTTATTTATTTTAATTCTGACTAAAGTTTCGTGAAAGAAGTGAGTAACAAGTAGTTAAAGTGATGAAGGCTGATAAATGTTTCGTAGAAGAATGTGGTAACTGTAATTGCACGACAATATATTTACGAAAATTTCTTTAAAAAGGAGTTATCTGTAGTTATGTAAAGATATTTGTAAAAATGTTCATACAAGATTGATGTAAGTGTATTTATGATGTTATTGACATGGAAAACTAGTAAATAGTGTGGTCGCAAAAGTAATTAACTTCAGTTTTATGGAGTAATTATATTTGATTTCAGTGTCGTACAAGTTTAGTTTTTTTTTAATAATTCCCTCATTTTTTGAGATAAATTTATGAAAAAAATTGACAATATGTATCGGATTTTTCTTGATTTTATTATGCAATAAAAACAAAAAGTCACAATTAGGGTTAATTCTTTCTTCTTCGAGAGGTGCGATTTGACAGAACAGACAGGTGAAGGGTCTGTTGTCTGTCTATCTGTAATCAAATCTTTTACGTATGTGTGTGTAGTTGACGTGAGTGTGTGAATATTATTATTATTTTATTGTTAGTTAGAAATTGAATTAAATTATTACAAGCTTTAATTTGAGTTACGAATTTTGCATATATCTTTTAAGAATATTTGAATTTTTTAACTGTTCAGAGCGAGCAAAACTCACACATTTTGTAGTTAACGTTATAATAATATTTTTGCACCTTCCCCCCCAGGGCCCAATCCTGGATCCGCCCTAGTCGTGCGACGTTGCCGTATTGTGCGGCGTCTGCACTGCTCTTTATGTATGTGTGTGAGTGTACGTAGTATAGGTAGATTCCGAGTGTGTATGTAATGCGACGTTGCCGTATTGTGCGGGCCCGCACTGCTCTTTATGTATGTGTGTGAGTGTACGTAGTATAGGTAGATTGCGAATGTGTGAATTTGGTTAGATTGGTTAAGTTACAAACCGAATTAAATTATAACAAGCTTTTATTTGACAGAAAACAGACAGGTGAAGGGTCTGTTGTCTGTCTATCTGTAATCAAATCATTTACGTATGTGTGTGTAGTTGAGGTGAGAGTGTGTGAATATTTTTTTTTTATTGTTAGTTAAAAATTGAATTAAATTATTACAAGCTTTTATTTGAGTTACGAATTTTGCATATAGTACGGTCCCCAATACAAAAAAATAAAATTTCCGTGGGACACATCTCCGCCATACAGATTATTGGTATGTACTTATTTGTCATATTTTCCTGAACACGAAAAGTGCGGTAGTCACTTCCTAAGTGTATAGAGGGGGTAGTTATGACGTCACAAAGATGGCCGCCAGCCTATTCTATTGTGCGGGTTATTTCAATATCTACTAAACCGATTTACTTAAGTAGGGTGTCAAATGAAAGGTTATTAAATAAGCATCATTTTATTTCTAAGAACTATTAATGTGAAGTAAGTAAGAAAGGAAATAATTCCAAAAAACATAATTTCTAAAAAAAAAATTTCTTCTTATGTATATAACTTGGTAACCGTTAGGATAATGCAAATATAGGTTATTATAAAATATTTAGTTTCTTTCATCAGCTTTCTAAAAAATCTTTAATCATTACAATAAAGCTATATACACGGAACTGCAGCCGTTTGAATGAGCATCGGTAGCGCTGAACTCATAGCGGTAGCTAAGCGATTAGACGGATTTTCTATAGAATGATCATAGAATTTTGAATAAAAAGCATGTGCGATAGTAATGAAAATATATAATAAAATTTAAGTAAGCTGGTACGTATTCATAAGTTGTATTTACAAGTTTTTTTCTGATGTGATCAGCATAATAATAGGTAGGTGTATGTGTTGTACTAAACTTACTGATAAAATTATTAAAAATAAAACATATTTTTATCTAATTAATGTCTTCAACGTAATCTGTATGTTCTGAATAATTATACTGGTTGTAACATTTGTTACCGACATGATGTATCCCTTCTAAGCACTTTTGTTTTTTGTCATTACATCCACAACGGGATGAACACTTTCTTCACATTTTCACCTAATTCACACATTCTCACCTAAGCTACACGCGCGCAAACAAACGTTTAGGATTTGAATACAGATAGACAGACAACAGACCATTCACCTGTCTGTTTTCTGTCAAATAAAAGCTTGTTATAATTTAATTCGGTTTGTAACTTAACCAATCTAACCAAATGCACACATTCGCAGTCTACCTATACTACGTACACTCACACACATACATAAAGAGCAGTGCGGGCGCAGCACCAAACGGCAACGTCGCATTTTCACACACTCGCAATCTACCTATAACTACGTACACTCACACACATACATAAAGAGCAGTGCCGGCGCCGCACCACGGTAAAGAGATACTCTTTAGCGTGTATGTAGAGTTGAAAGCTGGCAACGTCGCATCGAGATTGAGTACTTACTGATATTAAATATAGGCGTTACAAGTAGGTACCGTAAGTTCAGTTAGTTTGGTCCGTCCGACCAAGTGGAGAGATAGAAATTAGTTATAAAAACTACATTGATACGGTGAAAGCTCTGTGTTCGTAATAAAAAACTATAGGTTGAATAGAATTAAAAACTTTTTTGATAACCACATAATAAATATACCTACTTTAGGTACCTATACCTAATAATTTTAATTCGGTTTTAACTAAACTCACACTCTTGCCTCGTTACGATATCGTAATCAGTTGTAGGTATCTCGACAATATTGTAGGAAATAGGTACTTACTCTCTATTGATATTCTATAAACTTTTATTAAAATTCTATTAACTAATATTTTGCTATTGTTGTTTTGAGGGTGATTTATTATATTAGTTTTGCTTCTTTTTTATTAATGTTGTATAATATTTTTACTATAGGTAGGTTTACTTACCTACTTATTGCAGGGGTATAGGATTTTTTTACTTTGGCGACATGGCATTGCTGTAATGTTAACGTAGTAGGTTTTAACTCAATAATTGCTCAAAATAACGAAGAATAAAATATTTTTTTTTATATTTGTAGGAGAGTTTTAAACTGTTTGAAATTGTGTATTTGGAGTATTATACCACAAGATTTGGAATATAACGTTTTAAATCGGTGTATTTACATCTGTATGTGCGGCTGTGCGGTCACGCGGTCAAAGTGGGCGGTATTCGGAAAAAGTTTACCTACCTTGCTAAAACTGCTGTTTTTTTTTTCAGTGAAAATCAACTTGGGGAATGGTAGTGTCCTTTTTATGAATCCACCTACTAATGAAATATGGTACCATTCCTTGCCGACTCGCAAGAAACTGTTGGGAGCTCGAATTAATTTAACATTTCGAAAAATGCGAAATTGCTGAATGACAATTCGTTCTACTGCGCGATTTTATCAAATAAAAAAAGTTAATTGTCACTGTCAAGCAGCGTTGCCAGTGCGTAACTTTTGTAACATTTTGCGTTACTTTTTGACCCTTTGCGTTACTTTTACGTTACTTGTCCTAAAATGTTACTTTTGCGTTACTTTTTGGGGTAATGATTTTTTTTAAATGAACTAACAATGGAAGAATATAAAATAATAACTAAGTGAAACGGAACGCAATCGAAACGGAAAACAAAAATTTAAAAAAAGTAAATAATATTGTCAATGTCATGGCTCGTCCACATATGCCGGTCAATGACTCTGCGAGTCGTTGGTCCAATGTTCGCCCGAGCGCACAGATTATAAATACATGCACTTGAGGCACAGATTATATAAATCAAAAAATAAAGAAAATTTAACTAGTTTCAAGTAATTATTCACACAAAATGGCTTCAAATGGTCCATGATTGATTAACATTCAAAATATAATTAAAGTCGTCAGCTATGGAGCCCAAAATGTATACCAGAAATTTACCGGAAAAAACCGTAATATCCGAAGACATTCGTCTATAGACAAAAACTGTTCATCCATAGACAAAACACACACTCGGCAAATCATTGGCCGGTATATGTGGACGAGCCATAGGACCAACGACATCGATTCGAATGTAATGTGCCCAAACTCGACGGGTTTACTAATAGCCATTGAAGAGTTTCATTAGACACCTCCTGGCTCCATCATCAGATCAGCTCAATGGTACCAGATTATAAAACTGTCATCAGATTTCTAGACATTTGCAAAATTTTATTATGATACAACCAGAAGTTGGTCAAATTTTATTTGTAAGAATTTTTTACCGACTTTGTATGGAAAACTAATTTAAGCGTCTTCATAATAGACCATGTTTGGAAGTTCTTAGCTGGACAACGATTGGAGATAGATAAAAAGTCTCAAGGCCGAAGTTGTAGAAATTTTTATGAGGTTTAATAATGTAGTACAACAAAATGTCGTACAACGCACAGTTTTTGACATATAAGCAAAAAACCTAAAAATGGGACCTTTTTCGGCCTGCCCCCCTCGGGTTCGCCTTGGAGGGGTGGTGGGGACTTTTAGTATGTTTATCTCCTTACTAGTCCAAACAAAGTTCTTAAGTTGGTTTTTCTGCTTTCGACTTTTCGATCCACATACCCTTTTTGGGCACTCATTCACTGGGCTACTACTGAAATCTATGAATAAAAAAGTATAAGTATAAGTTAAATTGAGTAAGTAAATTACATTGTATAAAAATCGTTTTTTTTTTAATGCGTTACTTTTATTGTAAATGCGTTACTTTTCGAACCTATCTGCGTTACTTTTGAAGATAGGGCACTGGCAACACTGCTGTCAAGATCGAACTGTCAAATTTGTCAATTATGGAAGGAAAGGATTGTTGTTGTGTGGTTTTCTGGTTTTTCTGCAAATAAAATAGATTTATTCCAATTGGACTCTTTATTTGTGTTTAAAGTCAAAGGTGAGTTGGTTCGCAGTTATTCCTTACATCATTCAAGTAAGTCCGCTGTCCCCATTTGATACGCAGTCACACACATTACGTATGAGATCGATCCATTTGGTTATCTCTGATACTCGAGTGGGTTTTCACGATAACGCTAGCCTATATAACGAGGCGGATCGTTGAACGGCCGTCGTTACACTCGCTAATTGATATGAACACGACTGTGAACGCTATAAACCGATATATTTCACAATGGGCTGAATTATTGTTACCCGTTTTTGTTTGGTGTTCATTGGAGTTGGAAACAAAATTTTGCGATTAGATGAAGAGTAACTCTTTTGTTCGGTTGTAAATGTGTTGTGAGACTGCAAAAGTCATGGGATAAATCAGCGTTGAGAGTGTTCTTGTTGGTATATCTGATTTAAACTTTGGTAGAACAAACTATAATCAAAATTTCTGTATACCCTGTAATTTTTTTTTGTATTCACAATGTGGTATGGTCCAAACGTTCAAAGGTCGTACAAGTACATGATGTTTGCGTCCAAGATGCCCTCTCTGCGGATGGAGCAGAGTGACTTGAAGTGCAAGAATGGCTGTGACTATTTTGGCAACCCGCAGTGGCAGGGATATTGCTCTAAATGTCACCGAGAACAAATGCAGAAACAGAGAAGAGCAGGTGAGTGGATTTATTAATTAATTCTTTAAGAAGGGGTCAAAATAACAACATACTTTTATTGGTTCACAGTTTTGAAGGAGATTATGAGTCATGCTTACAAATAAAACAAAGGTTTTTTTACATAACTGCTTCACTCCACCATGATTAATCAATGGTTTACCTGTTGAAAAGTTGGCCATGTGTCTTTCCAGAGACTGAGCTACTTTTATATCAAATTTATGCTCAATTGGTTTAGCTTGAAGGCTTTAATTTAAATTTAGGTTTGAAGAGCTAAGACACACACATCCATATTTTTCATTTCATTTATAAATCTCAGTAGGGTTCCTAAAAGAAGAAAATTATAGGGAGAATCTATATTCCTGTTTAATAAATTTTGTAATTTAATTCAATTTTTTACACATATTAATAATAATTATGAATATCATAACAGTTTCAAGTACTTGTTACTCTATTTATTGTGTAACTCCCCTTATAAATAAGACAAATATTATTTGTACAATGCAGTATAAGATAATAGTGAACTTCACCTTACAATTATAATGTTATCACATATATTAAAATCAATAAAATCTGATAAAAATAAATTTTAATATGAAAAACTGATAAAGTACTGCGGTTGAACCTTCAAGGTTTGTTAGATTTAGTTAAGTTTTAATTGACTGATAAGCCTAACTGTGGTATTTGCTTTAAAGTCCAAAGGTTGACTTTCTACAGGAAAAGTAAGGGATTTTTTGATCTAGATTCCTGGGAAATTTAGGTTTAAAGACATTTTTTCCTCTATGAGACATAAAGATGACATGAAAATTATAATTAATAAAACATACCTACTTGTTTGAAAGTTACACAAAAACCACTAAATTGATTACAATGAAGTTCTGGATGTACATAGCTATTTTCTTTACTTACTTTTAGTAACTTTTCATATATTCTTACCTATATTCGCAATAAAGAATTTGAATTGAATTATTATTCAGGCATAGAAGTCAAAGATGCATGAAAACTTCTGCACGATAAGCCAGCTGGTGCCATGCAGACACGCAGTAAAGGATGTAACCAAGATGAATTTATTTAACACACATTTAGAAAAGAAACAATCCCTTTGAGTTTCTTGCTCATTCATCTTTTTAGCGAAATTACTGGGCTAAAGAGTCTTAACATCTTATGACTCTTGAGTAAGAAGCGTTGGTGCAGTGCTCCTAGAATCACATCATTGTGAAATCCTAGGTTACACTGTACTGATTATGGGCAGCCGTTATCTCTTAACATCAGGAGAGTGTCTTGCTCGTCTTCTACTTCATCACATTAAAAAAAAAAAAACAAACATGCATTAATGACGCGCACATTAAATGGAAGGTTTTAGGAATGGAAGGAGGGAAGGGTGGTCTTTGTCCTGCAGTGGGATGATAAATAAAAGAATTATGTTATGCAGAAAAAGCTTCATCATCATCATCATCAGCAACCCTGCCGCGACCGGAGCCTCGCGCACCCGAACGTGGCCTTAAACTGACTTCCAACTCTTCATTCTCCAAGTTTGAGGAGAAGCGTCTACGGCAGAGTGAGACCTTGAAGAAAGCTAACATACTAAAGTTCAGTGTTTTCAAGAAGAGTAATACAGGTAAAACTCCAAATGATTGTTAACTAAATGCATTATGATAGAGAATAGAGCTGCTGACGAGATAGACCATTTAAAGTGTAATTAGTCTGTCTCAGACTAATTTTAGGCATCAGTATTTTTTGGTTCATGAATAAAATAAAAATTAACTGAGATATAGCGTTTATATAAATTTTTCGTAGGCGCAGCGACGTGCTGCCTTGCGCTATGAAGAAATGGCTCCCCACCAAGCAATATTAGTATTATATCTTAGCCCTTTTTAATATTATTATATTATTATTGACTTGGTATTTACATTTATGTGGACGACTCTTATTAAATTCCGCGTAGGTTAAAGACATCATACCTAATATTCATTAAAAATGATTCTAGAAGATCTTTAAAATTTGTACTGTTGTTGTGTGTTTTAATTACCTAAGTAATTATTGACACTTTGCCTGTGTTGATCACAGGTTGTCATTATGGCGCAAAAACATAGTGGAATAGATTTTATTATCATTTAAAAAAGATTTATTCAGCATACAATTTCTTCTATACTTCAAATAAATCAATTTATTTACAGAAGATCATGAGCACGCAGACAAACGTCCGCCCGAGTTCAAGATCCCATCTCAAGTGAATGAACACATGAAGGCAGACTTCCGCATTCGGTTCCAGAACCTAACGTCCTCTATGGATAGGGACTGCAGAATATTCGTGCACAAGTTCATCATGGATGTCATCAAATGTGCCAACGTTATGACTGTCGATGAGCTGTCCGAGAGGGTGCAAAGGCAGTATCAGGTGATAAATTATATAAAAATTCTAGGAATCCTAACATAAAATGTTACATGTTTAAATAGATTATGTATTAACTACCTACATTAAAAAGGCAACCCTAAAGTTAACTATGTAATGCACGTCGCCGGCGCTACGTGATCGCGTGGCGCACCTAGATTTATAAGTTTTTTTTAATGTAAGTTAGTCTTTAAGGTATTTATTGATATGGGCCTCTGGTACACTACTATTGCCTGAAATAAATGAATTATTATTGTTATTATAACAAAAAATCACCAGCATCACTTCCAAATCTTTTATATGAAGCAACGCACACTAAAATTGCGCAGCCCGGGCTGGATTTCTGCCTGTAAACTGTTCGAAAGTCTTTGTAGTTTAAAAGATATTTGGAATGAATTCATTAAAATTTTGCTTAGATAAGGATGTCAATCTGAACGGTGTCTAAAATATACCTTAAAAATTCTGAAAAATCTAAAAATGTGGTTCAAAGAAAGCAACATGCTTTTTTAAGAATAACTCAATTAATAATTATTATTTCAGTTATTCATGAGACATATGGACACATCACCTCACTTTGCATCTGTTGATTCAGAGTTAAAGGAACGTCTGATGGATTTTGTTGAGAAACACGCTATGACATACCTGCATGAGTAAGTAACCATTGTAGTCTTTCATATTATATTTTCAAGTTTTTTATGTTTTTAAATATCTGGGTTAATGGCGCCTCTGCCAGGATAGGGGTTGGAATTCGTTTATATACGAACCATTATTCTAACATATTAATTACTTCCACACAAGATTTGACAAAGTATTCGTCCAAGTTCACCTCGAAGGGTATATCCCAACTCTATATAGTCTAGTTTGCTGTCTCCACAAATTTATTTCCTAATAATAATTATAATATCAGCCTTCCTCAGCATGTTTCTCATTCACTTGCCATTTCATACACCTTACTTTTACTTACTTTTACATAGTATACCATTGTCAATGTATTATTTGCAGGCTGCCATCAGTAGTATTCTCGCCGCACGGCACGGACGACGAGAGACAAGACCGGGCGATGTCGGAGCGGATCCAGCAGCTGGGCTGGGTGCGGGAGCAGCACCTGGAGTGTGCACTCGACAGGAACAGCGCGCACTGTCGCCTCGTCTTGTACAAGGCTATCAGCGGTCAGTAACTGGTACAGTGTGGTACAAGCCCGGCGATGTCGGAGCGGATCCAGCAGCTGGGCTGGGTGCGGGAGCAGCACCTGGAGTGTGCACTCGACAGGAACAGCGCGCACTGTCGCCTCGTCTTGTACAAGGCTATCAGCGGTCAGTAACTGGTACAAGAGAAAATGGAATCAGCAGCTGCCGACTAAACATAACTAGACAGTGTTAGAAGTAGGGAAGTGATGAGTGGATGTTATTTTCCGAGCACAAGTCGTTTTTGAAGATAGGAAAGAAAATCGGGTCGAGTATTGAGCCCTGAGGCACGCCTGACGTGTCGGCTTTAGTAGCGAACAAGTAACTTGTGATCTTAACCATCTACGAACGGTTGCAGAGGTGAGAATTACACCAACGAAGCGGCGAACCGCACATACCGGCTTCTGAATCAGAATTATACGGACCACTAGATCAAACGCCTTGGAGAAGTCGGTATATACAGCACGTATTTGAAAGTAATATATCATGATGTGTAACAGAGTTGCTGGGTATGGACGCGGCGGTGTCGCCGGGCGGCAAGCTGGCGCGCGTGCGGCGCTGCTGCAAGCACGTGCTGCGGCTGTGCGGCGCGCCCGCCTCCGCCGACGATCTGCTGCCCGCGCTCATCTTCACGGTAACATAACAATATATCTACGCACGCTGCTGCAAGCACGTGCTGCGGCTGTGCGGCGCGCCCGCCTCCGCCGACGATCTGCTGCCCGCGCTCATCTTCACGGTAACATAACAATATATCTACGCACGCTGCTGCAAGCACGTGCTGCGGCTGTGCGGCGCGCCCGCCTCCGCCGACGATCTGCTGCCCGCGCTCATCTTCACGGTAACATAACAATATATCTACGCACGCTGCTGCAAGCACGTGCTGCGGCTGTGCGGCGCGCCCGCCTCCGCCGACGATCTGCTGCCCGCGCTCATCTTCACGGTAACATAACAATATATCTACGCACGCTGCTGCAAGCACGTGCTGCGGCTGTGCGGCGCGCCCGCCTCCGCCGACGATCTGCTGCCTGCGCTCATCTTCACGGTAACATAACAATATATCTACGCACGCTGATCGGTTCTGGCTCACCGCCGGCCGCTGCCACGGGTCTAAATACAGTAGGGCTACCAAAATACGGATGGGGATTGTTCTGGCCTTCTGGCTGATCCCATCATGTGGAATGAGTTGCTAAGAAACTATTTCAATTTAGTGATACATTTAAGAGTTTAAAACTTTTATTTGAAAAATCTGAACTTTCTTTTTTTTCTTTCACTAAAAAAAACGACTGAAATTTATCTGCCAGCTTTCATTTGAACTTCGGAAACAGCTAGTAATAATATAAAGGTGCTGCGCGTCCTCGTAAGAGCGATTTGTAAATATTGTGTAACAGCAAAACAGGCATGATTTTAATATCGTGCTAGGCTATTCGAAACGCCAATTGGTTTTAAGCTCAGCACGATATTTGACTTTTGCGCGCTTTGCAGTTACGCACTGTTAACAAACTGCTCTTTCGCGGATTCGCACGCGCAGCGACGAAATTCGGTTGAGGCCATTTTGTTAATGTGTCACGACAACAAAATTTGTTTTCTCAAAAATATATTTTTTGCTATGCTCTTAGTACCAAATTCCGTGGACACATTAGCTTCAATTTATAGCGATTGCTAAATACGTTTTAATTTTATAATCGTCTTCTTACTTCTCCACATAAAAAAAAAAAAAAAAAAAATAATTTTATAATCATCTATCGGCATAAAACGTCAATAATACTCGTAATAACATTCATGCCCATTGTAGGTGCTAAAAGCCAACCCGCCTCGTTTGGTGAGCAACATCAACTTCGTGGTTCGGTTCTGCAACGCTCAGAGGCTCATGACCGGGGAAGGAGGGTACTACTTCACCAATTTGGTAAGAACACTGACTTTTCATTCAAGAGCCTACTCCGCTGGACGCTCTCTCGCTTGCACTATGTGATACATTTTGAAATATAAATTCATAGAAATAACTTTTTGAAAATTACTCAATTCAAGAAGTTCAGAATCAAATTTGCAATTAAAAAATATTATGTGTTCAAACTTTTTTACAAGCTTTTATTTACTTTCACCTGTCTGTTGTCTGTCTGTCTGTATGTCAGTAATCAAATCTTGCAAGTTTAATTTGACCCACTTCCCGGTATCCGATTGAGCTGAAATTTTGCATACATGTATAAATCAGATGACAATTGCAATATTATTGTGAAATCGAGATGATCTGATGATGGAGGTGGCCGTAGGAACTCTTTAATTAAACGACGCAACCCCATCGAGTTTGGGCTCATTTGATTCGTCTTGATGAGTACTTTGATGCTGAATGGTAATTGGTAATAATAATAATAAAAGCTAGTTTATAAAAAGTTTTTAAAATTTCACTTGTTTAAAAATCTACTTGAGGAACAAAAAATTTTTTTTTCGATGTCATACATTGTAGCATATTTTTTTTATAAAAACATTTTGATTTGAAAGTGATCAAAATTCAGGTATTCAAAAGTACCACCTATTTGAAAAAACCCAACATACTTTGAAAATCAAATCATAGTAGCAAAATATGTTAATAGATTCTATGTTTACAGTGCTGCGCAAAATCGTTCATAGAGAACCTAAATGCAGAGTCGCTGAACATGGATAAGAAAGAGTTTGACTGCTACATGGCCATGCCGGCTTCCATCGGGGGCAGCTCGTGGGTAAGAATACTCTAGTATTCTAGAACTCATTATCCTCCATAGCACCAGATGGCTAATTCTCACCCACTACGATTGATGGCAACTTCAATGTACATTGCTGCTTTTGTTACTTTACTCATATTAATAAGGAGGTTTAAGCACGTAATGTACGCAATTTTGCCTATGGATTCTAGGGTTTTACATATCGTTTTACGATAGACCTCAGATCACCAGTCCATTAACAACTCAGCTCAATAGACCAGTCATTTTAGAAGCCACATATTTCACCATTACAATAGTTGGTGGTTATAATTCTCGGATGCATTTTTATAGTGCACACAGGGGTTAATCATCAGCTATTGTCACATTACAATTTAGAGCAAATTGTCAAAGGGGCCTCTACGTGTTGGCTTCGGCCCCACGCACGCCTACCAAAGGACCGGGACACTATTAGCCCGAGATACCAAAAGGTTGACAAACAAATAATAATAATAATCTAGCTTTTTTAATGACTGAGTGACTGGACGAGGAAATCAGGTATGCGATGGTAAGCATCATGATTGAATTGAAACACAGAGATCAAGAGTAATCAAACCTATGATTATTTTATAGATTCTTACTTAATCATCTTATGACTCTTGAGTAAGAAGCGTTGCGTTGCGTGCACTGGACCTAAAATTTCACATGATTGTGAAATCCTAGGTAGCACTGTACTGATTATAGGCAGTGTTATCTCTTAACATCAGGAGAGTGTCTTGCTAGTCTTCTACTTTATCACATAAAAAAAATGAATCTGAGTGATAAGACTAGTAAATTGGCTGTGTGACAGTAAGCAATCTTCTCAAGATATCAATAACAAGTGTCTCAAGATAACACAGTGTTTGGGTCATGAGTTTGTCACCATAAGACAGTCATTTTAAGGTCTTAAGATTTTTATTATGCAATAAAATGTCTATTATAGCAAGTTGAATACAAAATTTTATGAAGATCCGAGCTCTAAATTCATTTATTCATGTGACGCAAGTACATTTATTTGAATTCATATGAATACCTCATGATTTACATGTTTTGTTTGAGGTGAATTATCTGTTATAGAATACTATCTGTGCTCATCGATTTTAACCGCTGAGAAATAGCCCATGTGTTATTCCAGTCTAAATTACATGTATACTAAAGTTCATCTATGTTGGGTCAGGCTAAGGATGAAGAAGTAACAGACACACTCATGTACGGACGGACGCAGGCATCTGTTCCGCATTTATAATATTTGTATCTGTACCTACACAGCCGATTTACCCACTGAGAAGAAACCTATGCATAATGGGGACCGATTTGTGGCACACACTATCTATTGTTTTTTATTTATTTTATTTATTTTTTTATATTTTTGTGTAACAAATAAATATTTTCTTTCTTTCTATGAGTATGGTTCAGCCCTTTAACAAAATGACCAATTTTATGTATTTTTGTTGTGATAGGCGGCAGCATTGTCTCTGTGTGGTGCGTCCCGAGAAGCTGCGGAGCAGCGCGAACAAATAAAACAATTGTTGGAGCAAGCGCAACAAATATGCGACAACGCAGACCAACTCGCCGCTAATGCAGACACTTTTGAGGTAACTTATCGTTAATTCATCGCTCTAAGTGATAAGGCCGCCCATTATGGACATAAATATTAGTACTTTAATTTAGTTTTAAGTCTATTTTGTTATTTTTTGTCCCAATAAACAGTATTGTATTGTATTCATTATAATTACGATTTTCTAGAAAATATTGATTGAAGTGATATGGGTTGCTCTCATTTCAATCAAAATCATGAAATTATTCCTCCCTAAGTTGTTGATTTGCTCTATCTACTCAGCCCATATCCATCCATTGCTGCATATACACATTTCAATCAATATAATGAAAATGATTCACACTACTTTGTTGTTAAAACAATACACTTTGTCAAGTGAATTTGCTTTTTGAAGTGAAAACTTTTGAAGTGAAAACTTCTTTAGCGGCGCTGAGCACTTTTTTGTATGGGTAAAAACTTTCAAACTCGCGTCAGGGTCACGTGATGCTGATCGAAAAAGCGTAAGATCGAGGGGAAGGGAGAGGAACTAGTATCTCTCACTCTTTCCTATGTCAAATGATCGCAATTTTAGCACAACGAAATACAAAACTACTATTGATGCGGTCTTTATTAGACACCTAAATAGGTTCGAATCAAAACTGTTTGTTTCTTACTTCAGTTATCATAAACCAATTGTATCAGTTGTAAAAATTTGCGATGATGATTCTGATAATAACGATGGTGTAAAAGTCGTCGAAATTATGGATGGAAGTTGATTTTTCTGAGAGATAAAATTTAATATAATATATAAATAACGATATAATATTATAAATAACAACATATAAATTGTCATATTTGTGTACGATAGCGCAATAAATAAACATTGTATTCTACCTCATAAATGATAGTATTTTTATACTTATAATTAAACACAACGTTAATATTGAAGTTTTCACTTCTGCCGGCACTCGGCACTCCCGGAGTGCTACCTTTTTTTTTTTTATCTTGTTACTGATATAATATGTTTGTCAACAGCAACAAATCGCCAAGAAAGTAGAAGATATGCTCAAAAGGACACCCTTAGAGATCACCCCGCGAAGGGAACTGCCGAGGATAGGGAAACTCAAGGAAATACATTCCGCGCCGCTCATCGACCTAGACACGCAACCTAAAATACCACCAGACACACTAACAGAACAGAAAGAACAAGAAAAAATAGAAATACCACAAATACAAAAAGAATCACCACAGTTAGTCGAAGAAACCGAACCGAAATTGAACATCCTAGGCTTCGAAGTCATTGAAAGAGAATCTCCATCGAAATCACCTCAGAACCTCGACAACTGGGAGTTGAAGCAGACAAATTCCTTGGAACTCCTCACGCCGTCACCACTCGGATTTACGCCCTTCGATTCTAGATCCATCGACGAGCTGATGACTCCCGAGGAGTTCGGACCGGACCACTTAGCGCCTGGATTAAGTAATATTAACTACGATATAGATCTGTCGGACTTTAGCGGCGATAACAGCATAGCTGACGACGCCCCTAAATCTGAACCCAAGGACCCTTTCAGCCCGGATGGTATAAAGAAACCTTTCGATCCGTTTGCACCACAGACCTCCTCCACAGAACAAAGCAAAGTATTAGAATCATTCGACGAGTTTAGCTTGGTCGATACGAGCATCAAACTACCAACAGATCCATTTGAAGTGGTCCATCGAGATGACCCTTTCAGTCCAGTATTAAAAGTCAAGATGGAAAAGTCCACTCCGAAGAAAGACGCGTCAATTCTAGACGATAGCGGCTCTCCGACGGCTGCGTGTCTTCTACCGTCACCGATACAACCGCAAAGTTCAGGGAAACCAGCGTAGCTTGACCCTACCTTATTGGAGTGATTGAATCTACAGCCAAATTGTGGTTGGTGCTAGGTCGAGGCGATCAGTACGATTATATTTATTTATATTTGTTGTTAGTTAATTTAATTGAATTTAATATAGGTGCATTCTATTATAAATAAAATGTTGTTTTTATCTTTTGTTTTATTTAGAATAGTTGGTAATGTATGATTCATAAAAAACTGGTTTCCCCCGAATTATTTAACTATTATTAGAAACAATTAAACATATTGCGTTGTAAGTCTTATCATAATGAGAACCAACAAGCTGTGCTAAGTTCAAAATTGTGGAGATTAGATACACCTGCACAAACTTATGTAGTATAACTTGGGCCCAGCGGTTTTACCCGCTGTACTGTGCCTATGTGTTATTCTAGGGTGTAAGCTATCTCTATACCAAATTTCAGCTCAATCGGTCCACCTGTTTAGGCGTGAAGTTACAAACATTTTCACAAACTTGTGATACCATAATATTACAAGCAGTAGAAAGTAAATGAAACAGAATTGTTTCATACATATTTACACATATTAACATTAAAAGGGTCACACATAAACAAAAATCACATTCTACATTACAAAAATTTATTTTTAACTAGTAATCTTTCATAAAACTTTTACCAGTTACACTTTACATAAGAATTAAATAATAAGGTACGCTGTACTCCAGCACAGCAAAATAACGATAGGGATGTAAGGAGGCAATTAAATCTATATTTTAAGTAACACGAGTTTGTATAAATAAGCTATTACAACCTAAAGTAATCTGAAACATAACAGTCGCAATATTGTGAAATGGTATTGTTCTTGCAGAGTATGTGGGTTGATTTATGAATGTGCTTGGTATATTCTAAGGTCTCCAGTTTCAAGAATAGAAACACAAGGTTATTTCACATCGGAAACTTACTACTACCATTTTCTTCTGATGGTACAAAGCCAAACAATAGCTTAGTGACATTATAATATATTTGGGCAAATCATTTTTTTGGCAACATTATTTTCAATGTAAAATAAATAGTGTCCACATTTCAAAATTATGGAATTAATCAGGATAATATATAAATAGGATAAACAACACAATATAAAATGGTAGAAATCTCTGCACAGTTACTGTTGAGTAATATTACATTACATATGTATGTTTAGAATGCCAAATCTCAAGGTGCTATTACCATTTATGCAAAACAGTGATAAAATGATTAGAGAGAAGTTTCCAGAATTTTAAAGTCAATATTAGAACTTAAGAAATAGCCAGGTTCCAGATTTCAGACACAAAATGTGATGATTTGACCAAGGATGCTTTGTTATCTATATCATCCATGTGGTTTATTATCCGAGAGAGCTTTACTGATTCTTACACATTTCAACTCCCTTCACAAATCCCTTTGTGACATCACACACTATATTATCATAGTTTGATGTATTTAAAAATATTTCACAAAGTCCATGCACTTTAATACGAATATATACAAATTATTATAACACTAACACAAATTATAATTTGTTCTGTTTGGAATAAGATAATCACAATCTCAAGTGAGATGTCATATTATAGTCTATGTTATACATTTCACAAGGCAATCCTAAAGCGAACGGTTGAATTCACTTGAATTTAACTTCCACTACTTAATCCTAAGTTGAACACACATTTACAAAACAATAAAATGAGAAAAAATCATTTTTTGGCTTACTTTGATGTTGATTACTCATAAATTCAATACAAAACATGTCAGGCACATGTCACGGCAACTGTAATCACACAAGCATCTTACTGTAACAAAAATATGGACTCATCTCAATTTACTTCCTAAATATTGTATCATAATCCTAATCACTCATGGTAAGTTTTCATTGACATGAAAATATAATTAAATTACTTTATCAGCCAATGAAATTCACTCAGTTATACATTATTATGGTAATACAGTGGCAGCGATGATCAGGCAATGGATATAGTGACGTTGATGCCGAGGTTGCCATTGTCCGCAAACAGCTGAGCAAGCGACGTATCAAACACCAGACAATCAGAGTTCATGATGGCGGAGGAGACTCCTTCGTGTATAGACCTGGGCATGGCCTCCCACGTGAGCCGGCGCCGGTGACCGTTCAACTCCAGTCTGTACGCAAAGTTCTCAGCTTCTTTACGAGATCCTATGAGCTGCACTATAGCAAAGAACTGCTGGTGACCGTCAAACTTCTCTTGCTTCTCCAGGACAAGCATAAAGTGGTGATTGAAGCAGGACTGCATCATCACCCAGTCTACAGCTCCGGGCAGGTTTATATCTGTGGCTAAAAACACAATGTCTTCTCCTTGTAAAGTGGTGATGCTCTTGTGTGACATCATAAGATGCGGCATGACTTGGTCGAGGCCTCCCTGCCACTTGCAGGAGGCGCCCGGGCAGGGGCAGGAGTACGGTCTGAACTCGCACGCCTCCTCGTGCTCCGCCTTCTCGGTGTGCACGAGCGTGACGGTGCAGCCAGTGTTGGAGTGCTTGCAGGGGAACATCACGTTGCTGGCGACCTTCTCCATGGCGAGGTTGCGGATGTTGCCGAGCGGGCCGCGGCAAGTCGGGCAGCACGACAGCTTGGGGCGGCAGCTTGAGCACACCAGGTGCCCGCTTTGACACTGCAGGATCGGCGGCAGTACATAGTCGAAACAAACGGGGCATTCGAACAGGGAAGCGAGATCCGCGGACATGGCGGTCGGAGCGTTCACGATGGCGGGCACGCCTGGCACAGAACAACTGGAACCGCTAGCTCCACGCCGTTTGTTATTTGTGCTCATGACACCGTCACACGCACATAAAACCCGTCGATTGGCGACTGACCACCTCGTTCACGCTGCGACACCTCCACGACGCGCTCCTCAGATCATTTGTAACCTTCCACACCGGAGTTGTTTCTTCTGCAGATCGCGTTATTGTAAGATTCCATCACAGATTCTGACGATGTTGCTAAATAGTAAGATATGATAACGCGACGTGATTGATAGGAAATCAAAATACTGTGCAATTTAGTACGAACTGATCAACCGAAACGTAGTTACGATTTAAACATAGCTAGGGAGTTCATTTGAGTAATTAGAATATCAATTTGTTGCGATTTGTTCTAGTTCATCACAAAAGGATGAAATTCTTCGTCGTAAAAACCAATGACGGCCAACCAAACTTTATCGAGCAAAACTCAAGGATGACAGATGATTAGATGACAGCAGTGACAGCGCATGATGTCACTTCAACCATAGAGAAATCTTTTACTTTTTTATTATAAGGGCAATCACAGACGAGCAGTCACAGTACACACATTCATTCACGCAGCTAAGTTTCGTCAAGCTTTAGGTGTTTCACTGACTGAGCAATATAGTAACAGTTGGTGTGTTTGCAAGGCGCCTAATGTTTAAATTTTCCTGACTACTGACTTCTGACACTTATGCTTGTGGATGTGGATAGCCAGAAAAAAAGAAAATCCACTACCCACTCAAACGTCCCGACCGCTATAGCGGTCTGAAAAAAAGTTGAGTTAAACGTTACAGCCGCTATAGCGGTCCTAGCGACTTGCTACTTTAAAAACATGTTTTTATCTATGAAAACGGTGAAAAGTTGCGTAAATATGGTTGTATATGGCTTTTTAATAAACATTCTAAATCTGTGGTCATTAAATCTGAAGCTAAGCTCTTGGCAACATTTAAAATTTATTTTTTGAAATTATAGTTTCGAAGTTTTCATGCGTGCCAGTGAAATCTGCGTATAAAATGTTTATAATTCACCTTATTTAATTAAAATTATATATTATTATGATCCTCATGATACTATCTTTCGGAATTGGTACAGATATTAAGGAAATAAACACAATCGGGACAATTTTACATGTCTTAAAGTCGACATGTAAAATTTTTGTCGCGCTTGCCGCGTTTCCGTAATATTTTTCCATGATTAATTTTAATCAACTATTATTTTATTAAAATACAACTTAAATTTAGAAAAACAGTTTAACATAATTAGTTACGTATACCTAACATTTAAAAATATAAACTAAAATAGTTTGAATTCATTGATTTAATATATCCATTCTAAGGATTTTGTTCTAGGCGACTTCAGCGTTATACAAGAATGGGTGGTTTGTTTTGATTTATTGTGTTACACTGTACTTTCCAAGTCATAATATTTTTATATCAAAACAAAGCTTTTATAATGTTGTTTAATAATGTGCAGGTAAAAACAAAAAATATTTAGAGGTGTTTCGTAAAAAAGTGTTTAAACCAAAAAAATACCTAAAATTTACACATATTGCCAAGTTAGAATTTTTTTTACATACTTTGTGTTAATATTTGAATCAAAATTTTTAGATATTTTATTTCTTTGTAGTTTTAACTATATAATGCTATTTTTTCATAGAAAATGGTTCAATAGTTTGCTAGAAAATAGACGTTTAGTAGGTATCGGTACTGAACGCTCGACGCGATTCTATTTGGATCGCGGACGCGGACGTTCAACGCTTTTTCAGCTGTCAAGCGCGGACGTGTGAGTGGCTACAAGCAGACCGTCACACATTCGCATATATAGTACCTACTTACTTAATATTAGTCGGGCCGGCCTAAAAGGCCACATTTGACAGATGTTAGTCATAGCTAACTAGTGTTGGGACATTGTTTGTTTATTTCGATTACAGGATATGAATCGACACGATCTTCAAACACGTTGGAATCGAATACAGTTTTATGAAAACATTCATAAAGTCTAATTAATTTTAATAGGTTTTGGTTGTAAACATGTAATGGCGTCATGGACTAGTTTTGCCAGAAACATCTCGCGAGTTATAAAAAAAACCTGTAATAAAAAATATGTTTATTCTCTATACATTACACAATTTTATTTTAATTACATTATATTTTACTATAATATAATCACAATATTTACAATGTATTTTATTTTAATCGCAATGTAGTTATTTATTTCAGATCAAATATTCAATCCAAGTTATAATGGCAAATGCCTTTATTGAGAAAAACAAACTAACAATACTACAGCTACTACAGCAGTTAAGAACACTTTTATTAACCACAGATCGGCCACAAGCCGATCTACAGAAAATCCAAGTGCTCCAAACCACTGTCAGATGGCAGAGTTAGTTATAATTGCATTCGATTCTACATTTCAAATTTCGATTTCGCGATTTTATTGGGTAGCATCCTTATTGTTTTAAAAACGAAAACTGATTGACGTGACCTTGTATAGGTGTCCTATTTATTCATCTAAAGTTTTTAACCCCCAACGCAAAAAGAGTGGGGTGTTATAAGTTTGACGTGTTTGTTTGTCTGTCTGTTTGTGTATCTATCTGTGGCATCGTTGCCGAACGGATTAATGAAGTTTGATTAAATGAAGCAGGGTGGAGCAAACTAAACGCAGATTTATGGTACTGAAAAATTCAATGTTTTCTCGGCGCTCGCAGCCAGCTGCTCGCGCTTTATAAGTAAAAATATTTTTTCCTTGCCCCTCGTAGCTAGCTATAGCTAGTATGTAAATGAATAACAAGGGAATCCTTGTATGGACGTAAAGTGTTTTAGGTTAAAGTTCGTCTTTAATGATTTTAAGAGTTAAATTAAGTCTTAAAATTATTTCCTAAATTCATAACAACACTAATATATTTAAAAAATAAAAGCAATTTTCGAAAAATAGTAAATTTTTTAGAACACCCTGTAAGGGAATTTTCATGAAATGTCAAATGTGGCCTTTTAGGCCGGCCCGACTATATGTCTTTGAAACGGCGCGTTGTATAAATCTGCGGTAACAGTACTTAGGACCTATTATTATTGTAGGAAGGTAGTAAAGTATCACATTATACGCACGCAACCAATTCTTGGAAGCAGTCGCGTGCAGAAACTGTCACTCGTCTCAGCGCCGGCATACCGTGCCATGGCAACTATTTGTAGAGCAATTTCTCTCATTTACACATTATAAACTAGATTTACGAGGATGGATCTATAGATAACTGCTATTATTAAAACACAAAAAATACTTACCTATGTGTACAAAGTAAGAACTAAAACAATATAAAATTCCAATTGGCGGTCTTGTCGCTAATAGCGATCTGTTCCAGACGACCGGGGGAGGGAAGGGAGATTATTGATATTCACAAGGGTATCTATGTTAGGAGGTAGGTAGGTAAACCGATATTATGGACGTTCGAAAATAGATAGGAGGGTATGGTTAGATAGTAGTTCGTACCTAAGTTAGGAGTGATTTATCCCGCCTTCTAGGTTTAGTCTGGTGCCATCTACGGCCGTATCGTCGTTTAACATCACGCGAGATCGTTGTCAATGGCTAACGTAGAATGTATAAAAAAGCGGCCAAGTGCGAGTCGAAATCACCCATGAATCATGAAGGGTTCCGTAGCAGAAAGTAACATAACATAAAAGTTTTTACAAGAACTTTGAACTACAGTAGGTACGTTGCAACTTACAACTTAAATTGCGGTTTACGATTTATGATGTATATTAAAAAAAAACTACATAGGTACCTACTAGGTCTCGTTTTTCGGTGGAAGTTTGCATGTTAATGTACAACATATATTTTTTTATTTTCTTATTTTAGAAGTTACAATGGGGACGTGTGTCATGAGTTTTATTACTTTGGAATTATATCAACTATGTAAATATACCGACTAAACTCACGGATATAAAAGTCGAAACTAGGCTTTTACATAGTTGATATGGATAACGCTCGCGACTCGCGTTAGTTTTCAAAATCGTTTACTTTGGAATTGTCTCTCGCGCAAACTATTCGTTGAGGTTAGTAGTAGTTAGGTTAGTTAGGAAAAAATTATAGGTATTATTAGAAACCTCGATATCATTTTTTTTATCATTCACGTATGGGTTTGATGAAAAAAAATTGCGTTTCAGTTCCAAGTTCCAAGTACCCTCAAAATTTATTGTTTTTTTTTCTATTTTTGTGTGAAAGTCTTAATCCGGTTCACAAAATACATCTACTTACCAAGTTTAAACTGGACAGTTCTAATACTTAGTTCGGAAAAAAGTTGCTGTGACATACGGACGGACAGACAGACATGACGAATCTATAAGGGTTCCGTTTTTGCTATTTGGCTACGGAACTCTAAAAACACAAGTGAGTAAATACAAGTGAGTTAATGCCGTTAATTTACAAAGGATGGATTGGATCATGGATCTAAATATTCACGAATCGTAGTGTACGTGTAATAGAACCCTAAAAAGTTTCTATTCTATGCTCGAAGTTTACTGCACGTACCATCTTAGATAAGGGAAGTTTTTTATGAAATACAGTTAGGAAACCCAAATGACTTTAGCAACCCAATTGACATACAAACTTTATCAAAACCTATAAAAAAAACGTTTTTATCTCAAAATATTTGGGAAATAGGTACCTACATTACTTATAAAAGGAAATTATATTTGGTAAGTGTATGTTGAAATAAACTCTTCAATTTGAGAAACTTGTCTTGTTTTTATCTTTATTCTTAGAAAAACAATATTGAGTAAGAATGTACCTGAGTGCTTTATCTGAAGCCAACTGATAAAATGTTGCAGCCACCTGATAAAATAAACCATATTTTGTTTTCTGAGAGAACTGTTTGTGAGAGAATTATTGACTTAGTACGTACTAAGCATAACACTTATATAACTATACATTGCGTACGTAACATTTATTGTTTAACTAGCTATTTCAGTTATCATTTTTATAGGATAAAACAGTGTTCACGCATCTTATAAAATTCAACTAATCTGACAAATCTTGCAGTTATTGGACCTAAGAGGATTTAATCAAACTCAAACTCAAAATTCATTTATTCAAATAGGCTACAATGGAGCACTTTAATTGCAAGTTAATTTCCAACAACTACATACAAAATTTACGACAATTGCCGCAATTCATGCTACGATACATCCATAAAACCGTAAATAAATCAGTAGATATAAAAAATTGCTATGTTAACCAAGCCAAACACAAAATTATTAAATGGTTACTCACTCAGTCATATTTGGAAACCGAAAGTCTTATTAAAATCCCACATTAACATAATGTTCTCTGTCCTAAGCATAATTGTACCTAATTGCTGAGCACTAACAATACAGGAGTATTAGTATAAATTCTCATAACCTTTCTTCATGTTGGTACACCTATCTATTAATTTACTTTCACACTTTTTCAATGTATCTATAAATCTATATGTTATAATTTATTTCATTAAGCAATATTAACTACTTCCGTTTTTTCTACTGTCAAGTTATCAAACATATTATTATGATATCGTCTAAGTTGAAACAGTTTGTAATTCACATCCTTGTTAACAGTGTTGTAAGGCCCCCACGAGTCACGAGACAGGCTTGCCCTAGTGTGGGGACCACTAGATACTTTTTAAAATGTAATCATGTGTTTTATGGACAAATAAATATAAGTATTCTAATATTCTTTATTTTCATATTCTTGGCTCATTCGCATGGCACCTCTATGAGAAGAACGAGCGAGAAAATCAATCGCTTACAGATTATGTTCTATATTCTAGTTGATCCGATACAAGTAGGAGTCCTTTATTTGACATAATGCAAAATACGTAACGGATGTATAGGACTCACCCGCCGAAGATGGGGTGTCAGGTGAACCTGGGGTGTTCCTGTGGGACACCTAAATGCCGAGGCTGCGGGTGCGCCGAAGCACTCGTCCGTAGCTCCGACGCCTATATACCCTACCTCTATTCAGCATTCAGCTCCCGCCTTTACGTGCATTCATTCTCAAAAAGCGACTTTAATCCCTTCCGCTATTCAGATCGATCGATCTAAAGTCGGGGATCGTTTCCAATGTAATATTAATTTTGTTTTCGATCTATTTAATCTATTCACGCGTGTTGCCGTGGCCAAAGAAAATTAGGATTGAAGTTTTTTTATATAAGTAAGAGATTCTGATTGGAACTCGTATGTAAGTTAGGTATCAAGTTATTACGTAGACAGACAACGCATTGTTCACCGTTTCAAATGCAAATAAACTGATAAGATTCTAATTAAACAAAATACCCACTGCTACGCTAACAAATCTAGCAATCAGGCATTGTTACCTCGGAACACAGTTTTACGTGTAAACAAAACGCTGCAAGCTTTGGTCACAAATTCGTACCAATTTATTTATCTTGGCCAGCACAAGCAATGTTTGCATAACGGCTGAAGGAAAGAAAAACCTCAATCAGTTTGTGAAAAGTCGTGTCGCTCGACGCACGCGTCGCTTCACCTCGCAAATAGTGGCGCATCGCGTAAATCTTTTACAAAAAAATACCATTGAGTAAATTGAATTATAATTACAGGACAATTATTTAATTTTTGTTATGGTTTGTGTGTGACTTTTACGACCGTTTTGTGCAGTTAAACGACTTGTGATTTAGTTTTTGTTGTATTTTTTGTTTACTTTGGGTAAGTTGTTCAAAATGATTTTTAATTACGATATTTAAAAAAATAATTATATAATAATGAAAATTAAAAGAAATTGCTTTACATTCAGGGGGTTTACTCATGTGTTTAATGGTAAACGTCACCACGGTAAAACGATTTTACTGTGACGTAACGCCGTGGTAGTCCCTAAGACATTTCTTCGTGGTCTATTAATTACCATGATCTAGCGTGGACCAAAAAGCTATCGTTAATAAATAAAACGAGACATAAATCTTATCTGAAAAAGAAATTACAACAAATACGATAAACTACTGATGATCTAAGTCCGTGTTTATTTTTATTATTGTTTTTAGATATCTTTATATCTAAATTGTACGTAGAAAGCGAAAGCACCTGAAGCATTCTCTCCAAGCGTGACAACACGCTAACTTATCTTAGTTTTACATCTTGTAATGACACTAATGAAATGGTGTGACAGGTGGTATATCTTTACTTGCTGATTATGTACTGAGGTTTCGTCTGCTAAATGGTTTAAGTAGCTCATATAGGCTGAAGACCCTTAATCACTCAGGTACTCTTAAAATTTAAATTATAGGTAGGAAAGAGTGACTGATTGACTGACTGATCTATCAACGCACAGCCCAAACCATTTAACGGTTTCGGTTGAAATTTTGAATAAGTACAGATAGGTTTTACGACGTAGACATTCGCTAAGAAAGGATTTTGTCACGCGGGCAAACCCGCGAGCATAAGCTAGTATCAAATATTTTTTTAAACGTGTTTCCATTCCATTGATGTTCCATTGAAGATGTCCCCTAGACAACGCCGCAGGGACTGGGATTACAGTCGTTGTGGAAAAACGAACGATAACATCAGTATCTACATTTCTTTATCGTTATCCATTTATGTGAGTGACGCATGTCTAAACCTACTACAGCCCTTCAAGCACAGACGCTGCGTAGACTTGTCTTGCTGCTTGCTGTCACGTCAACTGTCATCCCACACATTTTCAAAAGTATATTGTACTTTCGAGACAGAGGGAACGAGGACCACTGCAGAGCCGCAGATAGGCGAAAGATTACTGACTGACAATGTATGGGATGACAGTTCTACTCTTGACTCTTGCCATTTCAGCGGGAACCCATGCTATGGTCGCTAGTCGCTGGTATTGTCACTTTCTCACTCAAAAATGTTTTGTGTTATTTGAGAATTTGATATTGCTCGTGTACATGTGCACAAAGTAGAGCTGGCCTTACACGAAATGTATCAAGTTCACGGTCATTCCTAAAGTTTAGTTGAAACAAGTGTTCAATTGTGTGTTTCATAACATTTCGGTTCAGCTGTACTTTTCCTATTTCGATTATTTTAATTTAATCGTCGCGTCAGTGCAATAAACTTTATCAAAACGTTTTCTTATCAATTAACACGTTGGCTTGTTTGTTGAGGCGTACCTACCATTTCCGGACAACATTTCATTTTTTATTAAATTTATGTTAAAATGACCGATCTACCTACCTTTATTGAAAAGAGTTTACCTTAAACGACTGAAAGAATTGGTTTCAAATGTGTCCATTTAGCCGAAAAAATAAGTATTTTGACGGAGTAGACTAGACAGTCTGCGGTCATTAAGACAGGATTTCTAAATGGCGGGCGCCGCGAGCTACTACCAAAAATGTTTTCTTAATATTTAATAAACAAACACAACGAGTAAATTAGTCATTACTGAATTTAATTTAGTAATATGAAACAAAATAAATTTTCCCATGACCTAAATTGTTATTAAATTGACGTTTTATTTTTTTAATAAAAAAAATAGCTTTCTCTTAAAAATAAATGATAAATCGATTCTTTGAAATCGTTTGAAGAATGGATTCAAGTTTTGTTTAGACAACCTGTCTATAAAGCGCGATCTACACTCGCCGAGGCGAGGCATTTCGAAGAACATCTTACAATTTAAACTTCATCTTGCCTAGACCTGAAGCCCTGAAACCGACAAAGTTTGGATTCTTCCGAGTCAAAGAGAGAAGAAGTCAGCACTTTGTTCACTAAATATTATGATGGTTTAGTGTGGCTTATCTCTTATTTTCGCTGTTGCACCATATTATTATATACGCTATAAGTTATTAAATCTCTTTTTAGTTATTTAATAGATATTTTATTTTCAGTGAATCGGTCAAATTCTTTTAAATTTCACAATTTGTGGACTGGACTGGTCCTTGATATCAGATAATAACTTCGACAATTTGCTCGCTAACTTCGCAAATAGTGCAGAGCGTGCTTAAATTTCCCGTAAAACCGTCAACACATCACGTGATCTAGAGACACTATTATGCTAAAAATAGCAGCAAGTTTGTAATTATATGCCAAACACAAATAGCTATTCTAATTATGGCATTATAGTACCTTGGATACTGTTTGATAATCATCAGATATAATGTGAATTTTCCTTGTTTAGCTAACATTTGCAGTGATTTTGGTTTGATAAATAAAGTTTTTATTTATTTATTCCCCTTAAGTAAATGGAAAAGATTGCCCAATTTGATTTAGGTGCTCATAGGCCCGAGCGCTCATAGTCTATATGCTACGCCGGCCTTCCATTCTGGGTTCGAATTTTAATTTCCTCGAATTTTATCAATAATTATTATTATAAACTTATTATATTGAATTAAATAATATTGAATCTGCCAATTAGCATCAAATAAGAATTTGGCAAAATAACTCCTGTATATTTCCCGTACTAATTATTATGTCGTATTGATTATTATAATACTACTTTATCCCAGTTGTTCCTTATAACGTTAAGGTAATGTTATTTAATCAATTATTTTATTATGTGTTAGCTATAGGTTATATAAATTGATAACGTTTTAATAAATAGGTAGGGTACGATGAAGCAATTTATTACAAGTAAATTTTTAAACTTATTTCGTGGATTGACTCTAACACTCTAAAAGGCTACATAGGAATTACATTTTCTACGTAAAATTTTAATTAGTTGTGCTAAATATGTAATCTTAAGTTTAAGGCTATTCTTAAAACCAGAAAACGTAAGGTAGAGTGTTTACAATAATGTGGTCAAATTTGGTACTAAGGATTCATCTCACATCAGTTTAGATGTAGAAAACACAGATACAGACAGATCGCATCTAAAGTACATTCTCACGAGGTCACGTCTAGGAAGCTGAGGACTGAACACCACTTATAGCCGCCGCACAATGAAGTAAACACCATAATATAAACCTCTATTACTACCCCTATTACCTCCTCCTCCTACCTCTATTATTGACATGCACTTGTTTGTCAAATGGATGTCGATTTGTTATTGTTAAACTTATGTGTATTTTAATAGACCATACACACTATAAGGACCTGTCATCATCTCTTATAAAGAATTCCTTTCAGAATTCTACTAATATTATTGTAAATGCAAAGTTAGCATGGTTGAATGGAAGGATGTTTGCTAACTCTTTCATGCTTGAACGACTGGTTCAATTAGGCTGAAATTACCTATAGGTACCTATAGGTATTTCCTGAAATAATATATAAGTTATTTCGTTTTGTAGTGGTCTCTAATGCAGAGGTCACCAAGGAAGAGTCTTGGCCTCCGATACAAGACTTTATTCATCACGATTCTAGGCCACTTTAAAAAAAATTAGAGACCTAAATTAAAATGATAGGTACCTACCCTCTTAATTAATTAGGTAGGTAACGCAGTTTCGTGTCCACAATCTGGATTAATTGTGAAAATCAGCATAAAGTCACGGACGTAACCTTGCTTCACAATAATTACTTTCACGGAAAATACCTCCAGCTCATCAAATTATCTTAATAGGATATTTATTGAATTCTTATGCAGAACACCGCCACATGCAATCACGCGTCACTATGTTCTGCACTTATTAGATTAAAGAAATGAGAGACATCTCATTTTAATATTGTTATTATATTATGTACCTGTGTACCTAGATCAAAATTTGCTTTTGTGTTGTGTGAACTAAAAAAATCATTTTTTTGACGCGCGGCTGCGCGCAATGCTATGCGGGACGCGGACGTCGGCGCGTAACCGCAGCAGCTCACTGAAGAAGATCCTCGTACAGGATCGAAACGGTCGGCACGAAGCCGAAGTAAATACAAGTGAGTTTATTCCGTTAATTTACAATTATGAAAAAATTCATAAAATAATAGAAATAGTTTTCAAAAACGCATAAAAAATAGTTATAGAACTTATTACATCCGATCCGAAACCGGCGAGTAAAATTATTGGCCTCATTCATTAGACTTTATAACTGAATGCTGATGTTTTACCCAAATCGTTTTGGCGTCACTGTTGTTTTTTTTTCCAAATAATTACCGATGTAAAGGCAAACCACTTTAGACAACGAGTCGCGTGAAAACAGTCTGAGATCGCCCTCTTGGTGTTTTTGGTCATTTGGCTATGCACTAACATAACTAGCATCTTGCGAGCGAAGTAAGAAGACGAGCATGACGCTCTCCTGATGGTAAGAGATAAAGCTGTCCATAATTAGTACCTACAGTGCTACCCAGGATTGTATACCAAAAGTAAAATTCTAGGTACACTGCACCAAAACTTCTTACTCAAGAGTCAAAAGATGTAAAGACGCTTTAGTCCCGTAATTTCACTAGCTACAGTGCTCTCCTACCGAATCACAGTAATGTTCGCACATGACTGCCCAGGCGGTAGAATAACTGGCACTGTTGGGGTATCCACCTAGACGACCTCCTGCAGAGGAAGTCTACTACACAACACAGAAGTACCTAGTTCTATTTTCTGTAATTCGTGAAGTCTACCCCCGGTAGCAGAGGAAGGAAGTTCTTATTAAGAACTTCTTAACTTAAATATTCTTTATTTAAGTTTGTTACAAGGAAGAGTACCGCTAAACACGTCATTATCTGTATTTGCAATTCAATAAATATATTTATAATCATAAACATTTAAATGAAGCAAAGGTGAACTAGTTATATAAACCTACTATAATGTTATGCTACCTTTTATGACAACATTATAAACATTATTATTAAGGTTTTTGTTGTTTATACTCATCGCTAAAATCTTAAAATTTAATTTGAATGTAAACGAAATATATATTATTTTATTATTTCCCGAAAAAATCGGTGAACATACCTACCATAAATAACATTTAAAAAATTCTTCCAAAT
Source organism: Hemithea aestivaria (assembly GCA_947507615.1). Classification (NCBI taxonomy): domain Eukaryota; kingdom Metazoa; phylum Arthropoda; class Insecta; order Lepidoptera; family Geometridae; genus Hemithea; species Hemithea aestivaria. Next base: position 17,235,428 of record OX382331.1, read on the forward strand.
CCATGCCACCTTACTTTTAAGTCTTTTAAAAAGGCATAAAAATATCAGAGAAAAATAGTTACCATGAAATATACAGATGATAAAATCTTAAATTAAAATACTGTGTCCAATAAAATATGTGTTTTATACTAGTATCATCTATTATGACAAGCTAATCGCGATATATTATCGATACGGCAAGATAATTATCTAAAAACATAATTAAAATTTATATTTTATATAGCATAATAATATTTATTATTATCTTTATTACCTACCGTTTTTTTGTTAATGTAAACTTTTTAAATCGTCTGCAAATGACGTAAAAGCTGACGATGATAATAGCCCAGTCAATGAGTGCCCAAAAAGGGTATGTGGATCGAAAAGTCGAAAGCAGAAAAACTAACTTAGTAACTTTGTTTGGACTAGTTAGGAGATAAACATACTAAAAGTCCCCACCCCTCCGAGGTGAGCCCAAGGGGGGGGGAGGCCGAAGAAGGTCCCATTTTTAGGTTTTTTTGCTTATATGTCAAAAACTGTGCATTATACGATAATTTGTTGTACTACATTATTAAACCTCATAAAATTTTCTACAACTTCGGCCTTGACACTTTTTATCTATCTCCAATCGTTGTCCAGCTATGAGCTTCCAAACATGTTCTATTTTGAAGACGCTTAAATTAGTTTTCCATACAAAGTCGGTATAAAAATCTTAGAAATAAAATTTGACCAACTTCTGGTTGTCGTATCATAATGAAACTTTGCAAATGTCTAGAAATCTGATGACAGTTTAATAATCTGGTACCACTGAGCTGATCTGATGATGGAGCCAGGAGGTGTCCAATGAAACTCTTCAATGGCTATCAGTAAACCCGTCGAGTTTGGGCACATTACATTCGAATCCTGTAATGTCTAAAAATTAATTTACATTACCATGGAATATTCATATCTATGCTATTGTATGAAGAGGATAATAAATAAAATCCCATTTAGAAATATCCATATTGTAAATTTATTTAAGTACCTATCTAATTTATTTCAAATAATATAGAATAATTTAGCAGAAAAGTTACCTACTTAATTCTAAAAAATTTTTTACATACTAACAAGAAATAGTAATTTAAAAATGACTACTGGTTTTAAAATTACTACTTCTTTTTTTGTTAGTATGTTCAGCTGTTCTTTTCTAGTATAAGAAAATACTTAATTACAGTATAGGGAATTATACTAGTACCGTATTATCTCACGGAAAATGGCATAAAATTAACTTCCTACATGGTAACAATACAACCACTCGTAATGTCCGTTATGTAGAATGTAGAGATAATTGTGAGATCAGGGAATATTATAGACTTGTGATTTGTGATAGGTAACATTGAAGTTCTTAGAGCGCTTTCACATTACATCGGATGCGAGTTCGATCTTAATTTTTTAAAATAAAGGTTCAGCCGTTCAACGTAGCCTTTCAATATTTTCTATGGTAGCTTAAGAACTGCACCGCTATAAATTGCTAAAAAGAAACGGAAATAATTGGAAATCGGATGTCTGTAGTCCGAAAGCTACCATACAACTGCTTTAGTACATTGTATCTCTATCTCAGCCTTATTTATAAAATTTACAATAATTTTTTTATGACGGATTTTTTCTTTTTAACGGATTAAATTTTTTTAATACAGTTTTTTCAGATAAACTAAGCCAAGATCAATCTTCTTCGCATCTCCAAACATCAGCAAAGTTTTATAGAGGAAATGCGACAGGAAATACATGAACTATAGCATCAATAACAATTAGTTATATACGGCGAGCCTTGATGTGATCCAGCGCAGCTTTTATGTGCATTTTATGGTTCAGATCGCAATCAAACGGTCGTTATCATTGATCGTTTACAATTTTCAGCTTTTTTCGGTTCGCAGTCATCAGCGCCTTCCGTCTGGTGGTTTTTATGGTTTCGGGAAAATCAGGAATACTGAGAGATGTGATAATCGAAGATTGGCAGAACCAGTTTACCAAATATACCTATACTCATATTAAACGAATTTACTGTTAAAAAGTTTAGAATTGAAGATTAAGCACATCAAATATTTTAGGATATTTTAAAGCGTTTTGCATTACGAAAAACACTTATTTTTAAAATCCTTTGCCATTTTTAAAAGTATCAACCTAGGAATAATTATTATTTCGTGAGAGCGAGAGGTTTGCCAACCTACCTATTTTAAGTTCCTAAAGTGATAATTTAGAGGCACACTGCGAGATATCTCAGTTAGTTACCATAAAGCACTCCAAAAATAGACATTGTTTATGATCTACGTTGGTCTCAGAAGATTATAAAGCTGATTGATCAATATTCGGGTCCACACAGAGCGAGCAGCCACGCGAAGCAGTTCGCCCTGTGTGGACGTGCCTCGGCCGAGGCAAGCGCGCGCTTTGGCGCGGTGTATCCGCTGCCCTGGCATTATGGCGTTCCGCAGGAACATCCCAAAGTATTTTTGTGGGTATCCCCGCTGCGCCTATGTCTATGTCTACCGCCTCGCGCCCCAGCGTGGGGTGATGATGCGTAACACATTTTTCCTGGGACAAAAAAAGCTTGCCGCGCGTTATAAAAAGTTACTAATTCACTTTTTTAGATTAAACATAGACACACAAGCAAACGACCTGCTTGATGGTGAGCGGTTACCGTCGCCTATAGACATCTACAACACCAGTGTTGAGTGTTGATGCCGATGTATTGTCGGCCAAGTAGATAGGGTAAAACGCCTTCCTACCCGGCTTCACTGATTTGTATGGGAAATGTTTTCTTGGGCGCTATAATATCTGAACATGGTTTACTCATATGCTCGTATAGGGACTAGTTATGTATTAAACTATGTAAGTAGCATGTTATATGTAATCACGGAGTTCGAAACAAAAACCATAATATTATTACGGTTTCATGTTCACACTAGGAATCTAATTTAGGTACCAGTATCGATTGTAGTACAGTACACACGGCACTATTTCATAGAAATTCTTAGAATTCACAGAATTATCAACCTTCGTTTTTGGTAGAATTTGAAGTGACTAGGTACAATCGTAGATAAATGAATGAAGTGTTGTGATGAATCATGGCCGAAGGTTACATAGCGAGTGAATTTTATTATTTGACAGGAATGTCCAATATGTTGGCATTTTTCTTAGGAAATTCGCAATAAGCAAACCTTTTTAGCGCCTGAATTGCTTTCAGAATAGTAGAAAGCTACTACCGACAATGGTGGTTAGCAGTTAGCATATGGATATTTCTTTAGAAATTTGATAGACATAAATGCAACTCTTTTTAACCCCCAACGCAAAAACGACGGGGTGTTATAAGTATGACGTGTCTGTTGTCTGTCTGTCCGTGTGTGTGTCTGTCTGTGGCATCGTAGCTCCCAAACGGATGAACGGATTTTGATTTAGTTTTTTTGTTTGAAAGTAGAGTTAATCGAGAATGTTCTTAGCTACGTTTGGTGAAAATCGGTCCAAGATGGCCGCCGCTACAAAATGGCAGATGACTTTTTTTCTCCACGACCCCGTTAATTTTAAATTTAATTCACTTGTAATAACTGCAATACAAAAAAAAGATATTTGATAATGAAGAACAGTTACAATAAGCGGTATGGTCACTAATAACGATCTCTTCCAGACGACCAAGCAGGGTAAGGCAATTCTCGAATGTTGTTTAGTACATAGCTGTAATTATTATTTTAGAAAAAAGTAAACCATTAATAAATCTTATTAACTATTTACATATTTTTGCATTGTTATCTATCATGCTTCCGCTCTTGTACTTATGAATAATAAATCTTTTTATTTAAATAAATGCCGCGCCATTTCCCTTTGTAAAATTCTTAGTTTAACATGAATCACAAGTAACACAATGTCTGATAGTGTTATCAATTTCAACACGATAAATACGTGTTGTCTTCATCTTACTGAGAAAATAAAGATAGAAATAGGTTTTTATTTAAAACATATTATGTGTAGTGCTAACCTGCCGTTTAGTCTTTGTTTCATTAACTTTACTGGAAACAAGTGAAATTAAAAAAAAATCTTTTTAAAAACAAGCCTGTATTATTATTACCAGGCTTTCAGAACAATCGCGACAGATTGCGCGCGAACTTCGGCTCTCTTTTCAGGCGGTTTATTTTATTATTTATTTCACTTGGCCCGTTTTTATTTTTCCCTTATACCAATACTTATAAGTAAATAGAAAGATTGCTATAGATAAACGATGGACGATGACAATAGGCAGGGCTGTATCACCAATAATCGGCCGCAGCTCGCAATAACGCAGGGCGCGCCGAGGTGCAGCCGCGATATCGTTGTTTATTGTCTATTTACCCTCCAAATACCAACCTTACCTAAAATAAACAAGAATACTACTTTACTAATACTCATCAACGTAGCCAGCCATGGACTCAGGGTGGGGCAGAAGTTTAAATTAATATGTAACTAGCATACAAAAAAAATTGAAATTCTTATAATAACAGCTTGTTGTGCGCGCCGAGAAAATTATATCCTGACTATTAAGTATCTCTATGTACGATCGGCTTATTTCAAGCGCCAAGAAAATTAGAAGTAGGTACCTTTTAGGTCAGAGCCAGGGTGGGGCAAGTGCCCCGCTCTGCCCCACCCTGGCTACACCCATGCTAATACTATGAACGGGTGGACCGATTGAGCTGAAATTTGGTGTAGAGATAGCTTAAGCCCTGGAATAACACATATTTAGCTACGCACAGCGGGTATGGCCGCTGGGTGCAGCTAGTAATACACATTAGGAGAAATCTTTTGCCAGTCATTCATCGGCCAAGGACTAACTTGCAGGTATTGCAAAAATGTTCTATAAATAATTATATATCGTAATTATGGGCGGTACTGTGTCTGACATCGACAATCATTGTCCTTACCATAGGACATTTAATTTGTTCGTTTTTAGGGTTCCGTACCTCAAAAGGAAAAAACGGAACCCTTATAGGATCACTTTGTTGTCCGTCCGTCCGTCCGTCCGTCCGTCCGTCCGTCCGTCCGTCCGTCCGTCCGTCCGTCCCTTCTGTTCCGTCTGTCAAGACCCTTTTTCTCAGGAACGCGTAGAGGTAACAAGCTGAAATTTATAGGAAATACTAAGGTCCATTGCCTCTTAGAGCTGTGAAAAATTCAAACTTCTAGGCCAACGCAATCAAAAGATATAGACGAATATGTCGCAAATTTCAGCAAATTTTCGACATTCCCAAATAAATTAAAACCTAAGGGGTACTTCTCGTGAACTCAGAATCTTGAAATTTGGCACGAAGCAGCACCTTAGAGCACAGATAAAGGAAAAATTGCGAAAACTATAATTTTGTTTTTGCATCATTTGAAAAAAATATTTTGAAAAATTTTATACCAACTACCCCTTTTCTCATGAACGCGTAAACGTATTAAATTGAAATTCATATCAAATACTCAAGTCTATAATACCTTTAAACTGTAATAAAATCAAACCTCTACGTTAACGCATTCAAAAGAAACAGCAATTTTAGCCGCAATTTTAAACTCGCAACTACTCTCAAAAAACCAAAACCTACAGGGTACTTGCCGTGAACGTAGAATCTTGAAATTTGGTAAAAAGCAATTCCCTAGAGCACAGATAAAGGAAAAATTGCGAAAACTGCAAATTTTTTGTTACATCATATAAAAAAATATTTTTAATAATTTCATACTTACTACCCCATTTCTCATGAACGTGTGCAGGTATTAAACTGAAATTCATGTTAAATACTAAGTAAATCTATAATATCTTTAAGTCTATAATATCTTTAAACTGTTTTAAAATTAAACCTCTATGTCAACACATTCAAAAGAAACAGCAATTTAAGCCGCATTTTTAAACTCGCGACTACTCTCAATGGATCAAAACCTACAGGGTACTTTCCGTTAACTGAGAATCTTGAAATTTGGTACTCAGCAGCGTCTTAGATTATAGACACAGGAAAAATTACGAAAACTGTAAATTTTTAGTTACATCATATAAAAAAATATTTTTAATATTTTATATTTACTACCCCATTCCTCAAGAACGCGTACGGGTATTAAATTGAAATTCATATCCAATACTCAACTTTATAATAACTTTAAGCTGTAAAAAAATCAAACCTCTATGTCAACGCAATCAAAAGAAATAGCAATTTTAGCCCCATATTTTCAAACTCGCAAGTACTCGCAAGGGAATCAAACCTACATTACCTATATACGAGTAATATTATACACACTTTTCCTTAGGGTTCCGCACAAACCTACGGGTTTGTACGGAACCCTCGGTGCTCGAGTCCTACTCGTACTTGACCGGTTTTTTTTCACTCATTATCACAAAAAATAAAGCCTGGGTTGCAATGACGTAGTATTTACGTGGTAAGTTATCACAACAAGTACTGTGATAGTGTGTTTCCTAATTTACTGTGACTAAGTACACATATTACTCGACGTTTAACGCACGAAAATCATGTCATAACTGATTGGTGTGATTCAATATAATATGATTTTCATCGAAGTATCGTAATACTCTACCTTTTCCTTTAGGTACGTATAGCCTACCTAATGATAAAAGTTTTACCGGCACTTCAGTATACCGGCACGTCTAATACTTCGGCACCCTCCGCCAACGTCTCTCTCGCCGATCTACGTGCAAATAGGCAAAAGATCATAACCAAAATAAGCAAAAGCTTTCTTTTGCTTATTTTTCTTAGCCTATACACTTGAAGACGTTGGAATATGGGTCAGGAAAGCGTAAAACACAAAACATAATTATTATTTTACTCATTATCCAGTAATCCGAACATTCCTATATAATCCGGCACCCGCAGGTATTTAATAGTGCCGGATAAGTGAGATTATACTGTATCACTTGACAGTGAACTGTGAATGATCAGCAAAATGTTTTAGCAATGAAATAAAACAGCATATTCGGCATTCTGTGGTGTCATATTTATTAACACGAATGTGTAAATTACTGGGTGTCATATGATCCTGAATTACAACTGTATTACAAACATGTAGTAAGCACTTACAGTTTTACTAGCAAGTAGTTCAAGAATGTCTACTTTATGATAAGTTATTTGTTGAAACAAAATCTCAGGAAATCCTGAAACAGCATTATAATAATAGCCAAATCTGTGATCCAGTTCATCATTATGTTCAAAATAAATCATAATTATGATTAAATAGCTGCGCACAGCTGTTTTACCCGCTATAATCGATCCACCGTTTAGGCGTGAAAGAGTAACAAACATACATCCAGACATCCATACATTCTTATAAACTTTCACGTTTATAATATTAACTAGCTTGTGCTCGCGGCTTTGTCCGCGTGGTGAAATCCTTTCTTAGCTGAGGTCTAGATCATAAAACCTATCTATATTCCAAATTTCATGTGAATCCGTTCAGCAGTTTGGGCTGTGCGTTGATAGATCAGTCAGTCACTCTTTCCTTTTATATATTTAGAAGATTTAGATAAGATAAGAAGTAAGCTAAGTTGCTGAGTCCTTACCACAGATACTTGGGAATACTTTACACGAATGCTTGATATGAAAGTTGGTGTTAAAACACTAACTAGTGATTTACGAGTGTATAACTACTTGGGCCTCCGATCCATCATTTCACTTTGTGCACTGACATGATCAGACAATAAAAAATAAATTATGATGATAGTGTTGAACTAAATACCAATCGTTTCAGTTATGTACGCGTGTGAGTTTTGTTTGTATTAATTTCAGTTTAAAAACGTGCTGGCGTATCTATGTACTATGTTTCACTCTATATCATATAGCCCGGTATAGCAAGGCTATACCATAGCTATCAGCTATATATTTAGTATTTATGATCGAAACGATATTTTAATTTTTTACCATTTGTGATCGAGTCGCGAATCGATCTTTGATCATGTCTTAGTTAAGCCGCGTCTCCAGCTCCTGTTTTGGTTCAAATGTTCAACATGAGCATGACAACATCCAAAAAAAATCTCGGCGATTTTGATGAATATTGATATTATGTTTTGTTGTACGTGGTTTCCATCGGATATGGAAAGCAAAAAATATTGTTGGAGCAAACAAGAAGTCAAAATCACCAAGATTTTTTTTGGATGTTGTCATGCTCATGTTAAATGTTTGAATTAAACCAAAATAGGAGCTGAAGACGCGGCTATAGACATACACGTCACTGATAGCTAACTGAAGCTACCTGTGAGGACATTCACGGATTAGTAATGAAACTATATCGTGCTATAGGTTAAATGTATTTATAGCTACGATTGGAGCGGGCTTAAGTAGAAAATCACACATGAATGGAGAATTCAATTTTGTTTATCGTAGAATAAAAACAAAAGAGCATTCAACGAATAATAGGTAAAATTATACAAATGCTGTAACGTTAGTGACGTAATTTTCTTCCTATTCTGATAGATTACACGAGTATTTGCAGTTTGAGTCACAGTAGTGGAGCAGTGCGGTAGTAGATAAGACACGCTGAATAAATCTTTATGTGTCGTGTGTAGTCATTGTGTCGTTGCAGATCTTGGTAGGTAACTACCTCTAGAATCAATAAAGAGAAAAAAAATTATGTACATAATATTTAACTTCTAGCTATAATTGTGTTTTAAAGAAGTGAGTGAACGACACGAGTACGATGTTCGATTTTAAGCGATAAGCTAAATAAATGTAGCTAAATAAATAAATGTAGTAGAGCCCTAGGATGTTCAGCAGGGTTATTCACTTATCCGTGAAAGAACCGAACCGAATACCGAATTGTCAAAAATGTATGAAATGACATATTATATAGATACAGCTTGACATGTCATGTCATGTCATTTCATACATTTTTGACAATTCGGTATTCGGTTCGGTTACCTAACCGATAAGTGAATAGCCCTGCTGCAGGGCTATTCACTTATCGGTTAGTGAACCGAACCGAATACCGAATTGTCAAAAATGTATAAAATGACGTGACATGACTTATCAAGCTGTATTTTTTTTTTCTTTTTAATAATATGGCAACATGTGCATTTTGCCAGTGTCGAGTAAAATTCGTGAATGTTCACGGGATATTAAATTATGGTCTCCACTTTCGTGTTTTGCCAGTGTCAAGTTAAATGTTATTTTTTAAGTAATAAGTTAGTTAGTCAGGTCAGAGTGAGCTTAATAGCTCGTCTAGTCACGTGAGTCTTCCAGTAAAATGGGTGGAATTTTACTGAAAGTTCGGAGGAGTTTTGGAGGGGGCACCAAAATTCATATTTCAGCACCATATCACTTGCCTACATCTGTGCACATTCAAAAACACTTAACACGCAATATTCCACCATTATTACACGCTAACAATCAAATTCTACACGATTATTAAGCAAAAGACGTGGAGCTAATGATATGATCAAGGCTTGCCGCCAAAAACTCATCAAGCTGTATCTACATAACATGTCATTTCATACATTTTTGACAATTCGGTATTCGGTTCGGTTCTTTCACGGATAAATGAATAACCCTGCTGATCTAGAAAACCTAGGATGTTTTTCGTAGGGGATACGTCAATTGTCAGTAGACAAATTTCCTAAATCTATGCTTGTCAGTGGGTAATCTTTGTTGTCTTCTAATAGAACGTACCCCTTGACAAATGCTAAACGCTAATGGTTAAAGCTAAAACTATCATCTCCGTGCATTTTTAAAGTGTTAGTCACACGTCGATTATAAATCGATAGTTATGGAGTGATATTATCAGAAATTCAAGTTGCATTTCATAACGAAATCTTAAACACTGACCGCGCAAATAATATTATGTGTTTGAGCACGCTCATGGGATTCTGGCATCGAGAAACACTCCCATTGCTTTTTGTGTACATTATCATGAAGATTTTTATAAATTAACGGGATCGCCATTTATTATCGGAGCCATAAAATATATTGTGGCTATTTAGCATTTGCTTAATGTCGGCGTGACGCGATGGACTGATCATTTCCTTCGTTTAATTGTTCACGAACACGCCAGCTGGGTTAATAGCGCGGCTCACCTCCTCGGGAACACCTCACGCCACTTTCAACTTTAACCTCCACTAATTAAAGTATCTAATAATTTGACACTTAAGCTGGGAATTCCAAGGTGACAGAATTTGTCCATGTCATTGGATTTTTTAAAGAACAATGGGCAAGAAGTTCTCATGAATCAGATCGACGCGGAAGTCGCAGCAAAAACCCGGACACTACTCAATATATAGATCCTGATCCAAATTAGTTGAATTCCTGTGGTGAAATTATGTCCACTTTTCCACGTAATAAAATGTAATTACCTTCTCATAACTCAATAATGGATTTTCGTTTCAGATTGCGAGACCACACTGGCGACGACCTGCCAAAGGATTACAGCCCCTATGACAAGTGGCTATAGACTAAAATGCCGGTGAACCGCGCACGGGACAAGATTTACTTGCTGATCACATGAACCGGTGAAGGTAGGGCTGTCACGTACTCTATATAATTAGTTATATCTTTCATCATTATAAAGTTATTCTTCGTAAAGCCGAGTAGCCTTGACATATGCGCGTGCGGCAAAATTATCTCAAAAACAATCGAAAATGATTATAGTTAATGTTGTGTTACCTTTTATTTTAAACCTTAATTAAGGGTTACGAGTGTGATAATTGGTATATTGAGTACCTTAAAAATAAATTAAGAAGGTATTAAAAAGGTCGCGTCAGCCCTAAGTGAAGGCGGGAGAGTTTTTGTTGATCGCGAGAGACCTTGTTGCAATCGATTGAGGCCACTGAACATAATGCCTGATAATGCTCATGTTTAAATCATGTACCGTCTACATTGTTGATTGATTCTTATGGAATCAATGCATAAGAACCCTGTTACAAAACTTCAGGTTATTGGTATCGAACAATGCCCAAATAGATTTTACTGGTTGTTTTTATGTTACACTAGAGATCTGCTTCCGTTTCGCACTTTTCTCGACTTTTTACTACTAATTATGATTTTTTTATCGACTATAAAATAAGCTGGAAAAATTCATAATTCGTCGGAAACTTTTTGTACTTAAGAAGTGAACTTTAGAAGCAGAAAATTGTGACTTTGTTTATATTAATATACTATTTACAGGAGATAATTAAATTATGGCGGGAATTAACACGCTTATTACACTTTAGAGCTAATATTAATAAATGTTTTAGAATAAGAGATCCGTTTTAAACTAACCCTTCAAAACTTTTAAAGTAAACTTGTAAAGTAAGAAATAATAAGCCAAAAGTGCTTGTCATTAGGTACGATAGTAATATATACGTAACATAATGTGTAACTTTGAGGCGTAACAAGCTACCTCGTGTAGGGGAACCAGATCCAAAGGTTACTTACACAGACGGTTACGGTTATTAGATAGCTCTCTTACTTATATAAAATGCTCTCACTGGCACAAATATTCAAGTTGTAGCGAGAACAGGTAAATTAAAAAAAAACTGACTTTAAGGTCGTTTTCTGTATACAGGGTCTTTGGTTATTCAGTACATTGGTGTATAGGGCCTTATTGGGGAGGTCATTGGCCATGTTTTGAGAGCAATATGGAGAATCTGTGTTTAGAGCTTCCTTGGTCACTTGTGACCTCAATATTTCTGTAATCCCATATTCGATTCATAATTTTGATATATCCAAATAAAGCCACTGAAACGTAGATGTTTTTCAAAAAATCTGCCTGAAATTTTATTCTATGATTTTTTAGAGAAATTTTGCAATTTAGGTGCAACGGATTCATCAATTTGCCGAAATTCGGTACTTCTCCTCTTCTATTCTTTTATTATGACAAATTAGATTTAATTTGATTAATTAAAATAATATTCTGATATTTTGTCCACGTAATGAGATAATAAAAAATAAATAATTATACCGGGTTATATTTTTATGAATTTTTAAAATAGACACCTCGATTTTTGAAAAAATTCAAATAACTCTAAAACCGTAAATTTTCGCGGAACATATATTGCTCTCAAAACATGGCCAATGACCTCCCCAATAAGGCCCTATACACCAATGTACTTAATAACCAAAGACCCTGTATAATCGGGGGCGAGACACGTGTTATTTCATAAAAAAAATATTATTCGATAAAATTTAAATTGGACTACCAGGGACCTTTTCTGACCCCTTGAAATAAAAAAAAAAAAAAATAGCACTCCGGGAGTGCCGGCAGAAGTGAAAACTTCAATATTAACGTTGTGTTTAATTATAAGTATAAAAATACTATCATTTATGAGGTAGAATACAATGTTTATTTATTGCGCTATCGTACACAAATATGACAATTTATATGTTGTTATTTATAATATTATATCGTTATTTATATATAACATTAAATTTTATCTCTCAGAAAAATCAACTTCCATCCATAATTTCGACGACTTTTACACCATCGTTATTATCAGAATCATCATCGCAAATTTTTACAACTGATACAATTGGTTTATGATAACTTAAGTAAGAAACAAACAGTTTTGATTCGAACCTATTTAAGTGTCTAATAAAAAAAATATAAAATATAAAAATAAAATATAAAAAAAAAATATCGGGCGCGCGCTTGTCTAAGCCCCCTGTGCCGCCTAAACAGAGCAGCACACTCAGGCACGGTAGAAAGAGTGGGAGATACTAGTTCCTCTCCCTTCCCCTCGATCTTACGCTTTTTCGATCAGCATCACGTGACCCTGACGCGAGTTTGAAAGTTTTTACCCATACAAAAAAGTGCTCAGCGCCGCTAAAGAAGTTTTCACTTCAAAAACGTTAATATGGAATTTTAATGTAGAAATAAATATATTTATTTATCATAAATATACTTATCATAAAGATATTATGATAAATCTTTTTTCCTCCTTATAATGAATTCGTTTAAAAACAACGTAGAGAATATGCAATTATGATGAGTAAATATTATCCAAATACCAGCTTCAGACACTGGAGTCGATTGAGAGACGTGCCAAAAAGCTCGTAGGTGACCAAAAGCTCACGGAATCTCGGCTGCAGAGCCTTGAACACCGTAGAATGGTCGCCTCGTTTTCGGTCTTCTATAGGATTCATTTCGGAGAGTGTGCGCAGGAATTACACGAACTAATTCCTCCAAGCCCGTTCTACCGACGGACGTCGCGGCAGACGGCAAAGCGGCATCCTTACTTAGTGGCGTTACCTACTGCCCGCACCAAGCGTTTTGCTTCTTCGTTCTTAATGAGAACTGGTCGCGTTTGGAACACTTTGCCGTCATCCGTGTTTCCCGAGCGGTACAACTTGGGTATCTTCAAGGCACGAGTGAATAGGTAACCTTTCTAGGCATGTTACGTGATCCATCGTCGACCGCATTTTCACTTTCCATCAGGTGGGATGTGGTCAAACGTAGGCCTATCTCGATTAAAAAAAAAAAAAAAAAATCCAGCTAATATTATAAATGCGAAAGTATAATTCAATTCAATTCAATCTGTTTATTTCGATCAAAGTACAAAGTCATATGGATAACATAGGATTGTATAAGTTCACTAAAAATAAAATTTATACATAAGATTACATAATATTCAAAATATAAATAAAAATAATGTCAAGATAAAATTACATACATACAATATAAATTGAAATTAAATTTTAATCAAACCAAAACTAAAATATCAAATTACAATAAATTAAAGAAATTATAATAAAACAATTATTAATAACTCGGCTGCCTCTGAGTCATCTGTTTGTTTGTCAACACATGAACCATGTAGCAATGGTTGATGTATTGACAGTCAAACCTACACGCGAAAACGTTTAGGATGGTGTTGGAGGAGGCCCGGAGCCTGCGCCCCAGGGATGTGCACCGCTTCCGCATCGTCGTATAGAAGCAGTCGATGCGGGCGTCGGCGAACATCCCCGACGCGCTGCAGTGCCGGGGCAGCCCCATCAACACCCTAAACGCATTGTTATATTGCACGCGAAGGGCGTTGTACTGCTTCTGCGTATATGCCACCCACAGGCTCGCCGTGTACAGAGACGTACAAAATGCTCTGAAAAGAGTTATTTTGACCGCCCCCGAACAACGTGCGAACCGGCGAGCTATCATATTGGCCCTCACAGACAACGCCCTCCGCTCTCTGTCAATATCAGCATCGTCCCTCAGGTCAGAGGTCACGATATGCCCGAGATATTTAAACTGTTCAACCCTCCTCAGTTTGATACCATTTAGAATAATAATGCTACTTCTTCACGTCTAATCAGCTAAACAGATTCAGCTGAAATTTAATGTGGGTAGTCTAGACCCTAGATCAAAACATACGCAACTTTTTAACAAGTAAAAGCGCCGGGTTCATAAAATATACCTATGTATTGATTGCAACGTTTACAGTGCAAATTATCATAACACATATTTGTATAAACCCAATAATAGATAGTCGAGGAATTCCTCTAATTACACAATCAGGTGCGATGGTATCTGTAATGGCAATAAGTGATAGGCATTCGTTGATAGGCACGCCAATATAGAGCTCCGATTAGATATCATATCTCTTATCACACAGATCATACCAAAATTTTGCTGTCATAGGATTTAGTGCTCCATCTATTTTTTTTGTTTTGTTTTCAGATGGTTGATCCCCAGCGTATTACGTTAAATGTATCATTATCGCTGATACTACTGTTGTATCTACAGACGACATTCCTTGAAGCTAAAGAAACAGACAAATGCCCAATAGGCTTTCAACTAGCGCACACAACCACTGGAGAACCAATATGTTATTCTCTAAAAACTCAACCCGAAAAGTTCACCGACAAATTCGATAGCTGCATTGGGAACCTTTTCACGTGGAGTTTGTACAACAGTCTGAATTTGCCCAAAGATGGTATGAAGAAGATATGGACGGATTACAAGTCGATGTATCCCGGGGGGCCTTTCATAGACTGGTCGTACACTTCCTCCACTGGAAACATCCTTGAGACCACGTACGAGGTGACTCGAGACTACACGCAAGGGAACGACGAGGAGCTTTGCGTGGTGGTCGATCCGTTCAGTAACTTTACAGCATCTCTTTGTGATGATTTGCATTATAGATATTGTTTCTTGAAACCTTATGATGTGGAAAACCCATCTAATGATGATTGTGGAGAGTTAACAAACGGTATAAGATTTTGGGGACCAGTGCCGTACTGTCTGACGTTTGTTGTTGGTAAAGGTGCCACCGAAAAGGAAAGGACATCGGTGAGGGCTAACATAGAGCAGGCCACGAAGAAATGCGAGAATTTAGGGGGTGCCCTGTTAGGGCGAGCATGGAGATACTCTAATTACTGGACGTTGAGCGATAAGATAGAACGTTCGCAGCGCATGTATCCATTGGACATGGTTGTAAACGAACAAAAGGTTCTATGGTGGAGACAGAATAAATATTATGATTCAGAAAAAGTAAGTCATTTAAACATTTTATTTTCCTTAAATCTGGTAGTCAAGGGGAGAAACATTTAACCTTTAAAATTTTCAGATACCTCCAGAACAGTGGAATTTTGAAGACAATAATGTAACAGAAACATCTGGTATATGTCCAGCTATCTCTGGGGATTATTGGTATCTAGTCAACAGATCTACAGTGTTCTTTAGCGTCCTATGCGAGAAGCCTGTTGAAATTAGATATATCAACCTAACCGTATCGGTCCAAAGGTAAGGAAAATAATTTCAGCCTAAATAAGTCTAAAATATCAGGTTCTTACAGATAAATTTGTTTCAGCAGAGATGACCTAATAACCCTAAGAGTGAACGATACAATATCGAGTGACGACATACTCTGCTTCACGGATTCCACCAGATACTTTCCTCAACGAGTGACTGTTAAACAAAGTTCAAGCGATCCTTACGTTTATACCCTGAAAGCTATAGAAAATGGGTACTACTGGTGTACGCACAGAGCTAATGAAACCTACGTTATGACCACATCTAACAACGCATTGTTTGTCAAAGTGAAGGAGTCCACTCAGAACTTGTACGCTGTGAAAGTAAAGGCATTTAACCGCTACGAGCTCGATATAATCGGAACCTTGCTAAAAGTTTGGAAGAACATGTTAGAAGATTATTTATTTTTCAGCAATGAATATACAAAATCTCCCAATTATTCTGATTTGAATTATAATGATTATACAATAATGAATTACAGGTAAGTTGGTGACGATTCCTATTACTGTCCTAAATTAGTAGTAAAGGTGAATGCTTGGAGCACCTGTAGTATTATTCGTCGATTTTCTCATTTGCCACAAAAAAGAAAGAAAATTTATATATGCCCATGCGAAGGTGTAAGTTTCTCGTTTTTTTTACGCAAAACCACTGAATCGATTGTGATGAAACTCGATGTGTAACTGGAAACCTGGAAGGATACACAGTATACCATTTATCCTGATTTTCCCACGGGGTCAGGAGTAATATAATCAAGGAACGCAGCTAAACATTTCTTTAATATATTGCTTATATTTCCAGCCACGATTACCCACGTCGCATGGAGAGGGACAGTGAAATAGTGAAGAAGGTGAAGCTGAAACGCTTGTACTTGGACGCTCAGACGGCGCTGCTGCATGTCCAACTGCACCCAGACATGAAGCCTGCCAGCCGCGGCCAGTGGAGGGACATCGTCATCGAGTACATGAAGCCGGTCTACTTCTGCGACAAACACCATGACTTGACCCTGGGTGAGTACAAATACACGTGGACATTTGTTTATAATACTAGCTGCAGCCAGCGGTATTATCCGCCTATGTGTTATTCCAGGGTCTAAGCGGTTAGGCGTGAAAGAGTAACAAACATACATCCCGAATCCATACATTCTTACAAACTTTCACGTTTATAATAAAAGACGCGTATAATATAGTTGAGTTTATTAATTACCTAACCTAATAAATTTAACGACGTTTAAAAACATGTATTATATTGCAATGATTTGTTAGTAGTAGTGGTTCAGTAGTTTTTTTATAAGTCACATTTTGCACAAAGTCGAGTCATTATAATTTTTGTTTTAGAAAGATTATTTTTTATTTCCTTTAGAACCTATAGAAATCGTTTTAGAAGGACGAACGCCTATAATATATGATTTGACAAATATTTTGCCACAACTAAAACCGTTATTGGCTTCGAAAATGTCCCCAAAATGAGAGTATTGTTGCTGATTTCCAGTATTATCGGCATATATCAAACAATTTCGTTATCGAGAGATATCTGCTTTGTACGTTTTTAGTCTGATTAACCCGGTTTCCATCGTGTGTCTCGATTTAATCCAATTATGAGTCAGTCGTAGGCAATTTATGTCATTATATTCCCAGCTTAGTTCAAAGGGCAATGAATGAATCAAAAGTGGATGTTTTCTCCCATTTCATGGGATGTTTTCTCCCATTGAATGGGAGAAAATATCCGCTCCGGCCATATTTACAACTGAGATTCATTTATTCACCTGTATATGTTTTTATGTAAAAACTAATATTTTTTTGTTTGTTAAAATAACTCATGAAGAAAATCGAAGCCCCGACGATCGTAGATCGGGATCGTGGTCGTAGTCCTTTTACATACACTTTTCATACACAAATAAATACATCGACATTGTTTGAAAACAACACCACGTAAATTTGTACTACGGAGTGATTGTATACAGGCGTCTATGTACAAATTCGTGGGCTTACTGTGGGTGCCTCATTTCCGTGCTAATAAACTACTTTTTAGGAATTGTTGCATTATTATGCATAAACATAAAAAGAAAAATCGAACGTAAGAAATTAAAAGTTTAAAGGCACTGATTACTTTTTTCACCATAGCATTGTTATAACAACGTATAATATTCAATACACGTTAATAGTTAGTAATTAGATATCAAAGCAAACAAGATAAATAATTTATCCGGAACGACATTCACGGCTCCGTTGCTCTACGTAATTGGAAATTGTGTTCACTTGAACAATGCTATAACGCTATTGCTAATTACGGAGAGCTGTACATTGTTGAACAGATTGATCCGATAGAAATATATGGACATAGGCGCCGTGAATGCGATATTTATATGGAAAAGTGTATTTTAATATAATATATTTATATATTAACTTAAACCGACTTCGTTCGCTTTCAATCTTACTAATATTATAAACGTGGAAGTTTGTAAGAATGTATATTTAGATGTCTAGATGTCTGGATGTATGTTTGTTACTCTTTGACGCCTAAACGGGTGAACTAATTGAGCTGAAATTTGGTATAGAGATAGCTTAGACCCCGGAATATTACATAGGCCGCAGCTAGTAAGCCATAATCGTAACAATAAAAAGAATTTTCTAAATTGATTCAAGTGTCTTCTGGTAAAAAGTGACTACATAGAAGACAATTAGCTAGTCATGCTGTCTGTTACTAAGATTTGTTAATAAATAAACTCTATGCAAGTGATATTATATGACCATGATGACCTTTCTGATTCCAGGTATGAACCGCTCGACAAACGACTGCAAAGTATACAAGTGCGTAGGCGATTACAACGTGGGAGCGACGACTGTAATCACGTCGCAGGACGGGTGCTACACGCCCGCCGTCACGATGCGCAGCGCAGTCGTCGTCAGTGACGTCACCCGGACCACTGCCAGTGTCACGCCGCTCATGCCCACTGTACCCTCTGTGTCTATAGCCACTCCTGCGCCGCATGACATCTCGGTGAGTATACTAGTGCGTAGAGAATGCGGTCACGTTTTAGAACGAGTGCTACACGCCCACCGTCACTATGCGTAGCGCAGACGTTGTTAGTGACGTCACGCGGACGACTGCCAGTGTCACGCCGCTCATGCGAACTATGACCACTGGCACTTCTGCTTCGCATGACAGTAAGAAACGATGAGCATTTCATAGGATTAGTTCACCCATTTTACATCGAACTAAAATGGGTTTGAAAGTAATTTCACTTGTTGATAAACGATGATTTAACAGTTTTTTTTCGATCTCTGCATGTTGCATGTCTTATTTGACTGACATTAATACTAAATTACTAAAAATATACTGGTGATATTAATAAATATGCCCATGAAAATGTATCAATTACGTAGGCGGCGTAGGATTTATCTGAGCTTGACCAAGCTCGATATCGTTTGTATTAGCCGATTGTGGGATAGGCATTTCCTAGAAATTTAATATATTTTTGGTAGTAGGTACCAGGTACTTGTGTACTTATATTGTTACAATACATAATATAGATCTATCCATTATATTACTTATATACTCGTATTTTGTCTAAACGGAGAACGGTCCCACTGTTGGGCAAAGACTCCCAAATCCCTCAACATTTCTTAGACACCCAGGCCTTATGTATACGTGGCGCGGCTTATCGTTGTTTATCTTTAAACATCAATTCTATAATGATCTCAACTTTATGTTATCTTATGATATGTCTTGCTCTGGTATTATATATCGTACCTACCGACCGTTAAAAAAAATGTAATGAGATAAATATGAAAAAGGTTTATTATTATAACACAGCATGATCAGACAACACACTCATACATATTACATTTTGTTTAATAACTCACACAAGTCACATGAGACCTTTAATCACAACAATACATGTAATGACTAATTACTTTCATCACTAACACCCTAACATGTTAAACCCTAGACGAAGGACGTGCCCTTCCGAGACTTGAGCGATTCAGACAGTTCGGAAGAGATCAACGAAGCCGTAAACGGCACTACAGAGGGTCCCGTACTTGAGACGACGACTGTGGATGGCCAGTACAGCATCACAACAGTTGATAATGAAGTTATGACGGCCACTTCACCCAGTCGGCCTCCTAGACCACCTGTCACTGTCTCACCTACGATACCTACAACTGTTACTGTGCCAACTACTACGCCCCCTGTAAGTATATTTCGGCAATCATGGGTTATATAGGATAGGGGTTACATGGGTTACATAGGACCTATAATTATTGGCTTACTTGAAAAGTTAAGATTCAAAATTATGATTATGATGATGATTCCATAATCTATCTATTCATAATATATTTTTATATAATTATATTATCATTATTAGTGTGATAATAATTCTCAAAATGTAAGTTTCGTAATTGCCTTACCTACGTATTGACAAAGTTTAAGAAACGTCTCCCGACGACGTCGTCCTACCTTTAAGGTACTATATCGCTTACAACATTTATTATTTTCAAAACTTTTAGTAATCTTTAGCTTTCAAGTTACCCAAGTCCCTCTGCGGTATGGTATGGACATCGACCATGTTGTGCTTCCGGTGGTGAAAGAGAAAGCTTCATTATAAGGTCTCGCTTCTGCGTCTTCTCTTAGGGAAAGGTTGTGGGATCCTAAAGAGATACATCGTAAGATATATCTAAGGCATGCGCGTTATGTGAACTAACTCAAACTAAATTCTATGTTTAGTCTTTTTATAACTATTTTTTAAAATTTAAATGCATGAACACTAATTTATTTTGCATTTATGGTTGCAGAGCCTGGATCAGGTGATTTTTGATCTGGAGACGTTGCTGAATAGCACCGAACCCGTCATGGTTGCTGACATCGAGGGGACTTTTGACCAGGTAATCCATCTACTTCTATAGCTTCTCTAGATACGCCATCCAAACTGGATGCGTTATTATCAGGCGTCAAAAATACCGATCATTTATATGCACATAATATAGGTTGTCCCTTGTTTTACTCGTGTGATCTGCTACTGTTTTGTTTTATACTCAAAGATAAGCTCTCATACATTACAAAAAAATATTATTCTGATTTCTCAGGTGAACAATCTTCTAGAAGAAGAGGTGGATATAACTCCCAACCTGCTTCATTTGCTGGACGAGATTGGAGCCAGATTGAACCTGAACGGATCAGCTGATGTGACTACAGTCCGACAGAGCATCGCTCTAGTCGTAGCTGAGTCGGAACCTGATCAGCCTCTCAAGGGTCTGAGGATAGCTCAGCGACAAGTAGATAACTTCTATCAGGAAGCTTTTCAGGTTCTTCGAGGTAAGTAAAATATTTCTGAATGAGAAACTCTTTGTGTAACAAACACGGTTTATATAATAAATATAGATCTTAAATAATGTGAGATTTAGTTCAACATGTAGGAGACAACTGGTAGGTTCTGCCCAGAGAGTGAATCTAAATGTCAATCTAATCTAATCGGAATGATAATCTCAGCAATTCCTTTTTTTGGAACCACCAGTAACACACTAATAATAATATTGAATATCTTCTCTAGATGAAATCAACGACACGCACCTTACCACAAGTGACAGTGAAGTGGTAGTGCAGCTGCCCGAGTCGGTGTCCACAAACGGACTGCGCGTCAGTTTCGTCGTGTTCAGGGATGACCATCCCTTCCATGGAGACGGAGTGTACGCCGTCAACAGCCGCGTGCTCAGCGTTAATATTGAGAACACTACGACATTCAGCCATAACGAGGTCGGTATAGATTGAGGGATTTCAAATGGACTTTATTCTTTAGCAATTATTATTAAACGAATTCGTATCTTTCGCAGGTTATCGATATTCATCTGAAGCCGATGTCGGAGACGGTGGAGCGAAACCAAAGCCGCGCGTGCGCATACTGGCACTTCGAGGAAGACGGTACGGCACGGTGGTCGCAGGACGGCTGCGTCTTCATACCTGCAGCCGATGGACTCTTAGACACGTGTCGCTGCGACCATCTCACACACTTTGCGGAAATACTCGTCCCCAGAACCGTCTTCTCCGAGGCTAACGAGAGCGCTTTAGAAATAATCACAGTCGTCGGGTGCTGCATATCTATAGTAGGTCTACTCCTCGTCGGTCTGACGGCAGTTCTCTTCCGCTCCTGGAGACGGGACTACAGCAATAAAGTGTGGCTACAGCTCTGCGTGTCGATCTTCCTCCTGTCGGTGATCTTCCTGATAGTGGTGTACGCCCGGCTGGAGGCGGGCGCGCTGTGCACGGTGATAGGCGTGGGGCTGCACTACGCGGTGCTGGCGTCGTTCTGCTGGATGCTGGTGGCGGCGGTGCTGTCGTACCGGCGCCTGGTGACGGTGTTCACGCGCGACGCGTCGCACAAGCTGCTGCGCGCGGCCGCGTTCGCGTGGGGCGCGCCTTGCGCCGTCATCGCCGTGTTGCTGTCCATCAACCCGCAGGCGTACGAGGCTCCTTACGAGGAGCAGGCTCCGAGCGGCGCCTTCTGTTACCCGTCGGGACTGGCGCTCTGGCTCGCCGTCTACGCTCCCATCGCGATAATGCTGCTCGCAAACTGGACACTATTCGTCTTGATAGTTCGATCTGTGTTTGCTTCCAAGAGGATTCAGAGGCACGGTGACACGAACGAAGCACTGCGCTGCGCTTCTGTGAGCTGTCTCCTGGTGTTCTTGTTCGGTCTGCCGTGGATCTTCGGTTTGTTCTCGTTCAACGTTGTCGCCGCGTATTTCTTCACGATACTCGCCACCTTCCAGGGGCTCGTTCTGTTTCTGTTCTTCGTTCTGGGGAACAAAAAGACTCGAGATCTTTGGTTGAACAAGTTGAAGATCAAACAGACCAGAAAGATTCCCGTCACCTCGTCCACTTATACGAATAGAAGTACGGGCGCGGCCGCCAACTCTAGGGCTAACCAAACTCCCGCGACAATTGAAGCCAATGTTTCCAAGCCGAAGTCGTTGAGTTCCTCCGACAACGGTAGGTTTTCTTGACAAAAGGTACCACCCTCCGCGAAGAGGGCTATGTGGATGTTTTAGTATTCTAGCTCCTAAACTAGAATCTTATGTGTAAGCCAACAGTACCACATGCTCCTTGCTTTCTTGGTTGTATACTTGTTTCTGCTAGTGTCTTTCTACAAGATTTCGATAAAGACTTCTCAGATTTAATTATCCCAATGATACTTAAGATAATATCATGTATGTTTAAAATGTATTTTGATATTAAAGCTAATAGCTATGCCTATTATAAACGGGTTTGAATTATCGAAAGAGATCGATATGTGATTGGGAATTAATCACTCATTATCAGCGTGTTACATTATCACATTTTGCTTTTCATATTCAGTTTAGTCATTCGTCATCATAATAATAATAACGCTGAAATAGCCTCATTAACCATCCATTTAGAATGCACATCCATAACCTAGTTCAAGTAGTTTCCATTAACTAGCAATAGTCCTGTCACTTGGCGGAGACTGTCTTTGAGCCCATTTTCTACGGATGGACTCACAGACAGACTCCAATAAGTGTCACCCATTACTTTTATATTAAAAGCTCATAAGGGCCTCTGCGCGTTGGACTTCTTGTCTCCGTGTACGCCTATAAAAAGACCCGGGCTTAGCCCGTATTAAAGAGCGACATAACGCTAAACGTACTTTATAGGTTTATTTTTGAAACCAGTTTTAGTAGATAAAGTACCCAATTTTATGCGTGAAAGGTGATTGATTTCCAATAATGTTCATTATTTTTTATTTACTACAAAAAACTGATCTAGTCTTATCATAGAACATTGAATTAATGTAATTGGATTTTCATCGCAAAAATTGTTTCTTCAGATATTTTAGGACTAAAGTGTAGTTTGAACCTAGGACTTAAGTTTGTACCTAAGCCTGACTTGCCACTTGTCTTCATAATCATCTTCATTATGTTTACTTGTATCGTAATAAGTATTATTATTTATTATTCAAGACAATTATAATTGTTTGATAATAATTATTATCAAAGATAGTTACCAAAAATATGATAGTTATTGCGACGCGTCGCAGCTTTTAACAATTAATATTGTTATTACAATAAGTAGAAACTTTTAAGTGTAAATAAGAATTCAAATATACTTAAATAAAGATTTAATTTATTATTTGTATTTTTTTATTACCCGTTACCTACGAATACTTATTATTATTCGTTGCCCGTTACTTACCGTTATGATAATTTTTTTCTATACAAAAATAAGTAATAAGACGGGCATGATGCTCTCCTGATTATGGTATGCTGTTCATAATAATATTAATATGTACAGTGTTTTATAATGATGTAAAGATTCTTCTGACTAGTACGAGTAATTTCACTATATGCTGTACCAAAGCCTAATGTTTGGACATCACTGCTCAGGTGGTAGAATAACTGATACAAACTCAGAATTAGTTTATTCATATAGGCTACAATTTAGCAATTTTGCAAGTCAATTTTACATTTTTTACAATCAAGACACACCTATTTTATTTACATTCACCTGTCTTGTCTGTCTGTCTGTGTCTGTAATCAAATCTTGCAAGTTAAATTTGAAACACTTCATGGTTTCCGATTGAGCTGCAATTTTGCATGCATGTGTAAATCTGATGACAATGCAAAATTATTGTGACATGAAGCTAGGAGGTGGTTATAGGAACTCCATAATTAGAAGACGCAATCCCATTGAGTTTGGGCTCATTTGATTCGTCTTGATTTTTTTAAATAGGTAGGTAAGGTAATTTTTATCTTGGTTACATAATTTATTGTACGTTTGAGGGCACCCACTGGTTTGTCATTCAAAGGTTTTCAGGCAGCTTTGTCTTCTATGTAATGGCTAATTTTATTATAATAAGCTCTCTTTTGTAATATGGCTTACACGCCATGGCTTTGAAAATTTACCTTCTGCGAGACCCGTTATTTTCTCAGGGATTTTATTATTGGTAAAAAAAAACGTACACAATTCCCTAAGAATGATTTCTGGTTTGTTTCGGACAATCTAGGTACAGCTATCTTATTCTTAATTCTAGTATGCTTTAATATTTGTTGCTATGATTGCCACTATTTAGTTGCATTTTTCAAGGTTCTTTTGATTATACTCTTTTCGTAAATGTACAACAAGGTATTTTTAATATCTTTAAAGACCTCGCTTTAAAGAAACTCGTGGGCACATTTCATAAATGGTAGGAACGAATGTTCACCGCTTTTGCAGTATGAAAATAGTTTCAATATCTGCAGTTGACCCCCACAACAAAATTCCATATGACAATAAACTATGGAAATATGCAAAGTAAACTAATCTGACTGCAGCTACACCTGTTAACTGCTTGATTTTAAATACCGGCTGCAGAGCTCAATTTCCCTGAAATTATTTTAATATTAACCTACGATATATTTTTAGGCGTACGGGGTTGTAACTTTGGGAGTTGGTTCCGGAACCCTTTCCGGAGTAGGGGTTGTATGAAGGGGAGCGAAAATTTTGTTATTTTTCGCCTAGGACGCCCCGTTACTGAGTTATTTGAGGTTTTTGAAAAAATTTTATTTGTTTGATCCTAAACCTTATGAACACTTACACTGTAGAAATCTCAAGCACAAATGGCAAACAAGATTGGCAGACACTGGAATTTGAACCCAGGGCCTCCGGATGAACAATCACTGGACCACAAATGCCACAAAAATGAAAAAAAAAACAAGCAAATCAATTCACTGTTCAGTTTCACCCCTATAGATTCGTAATATCATCTTCCAGCATACCTTTACCAAACATAAAAACGCGGCACTTTTATAAAAATCACTAAATCGTGCATCTACTTTTTCTTAGTCGTTTTCGTAATCATCGAAGTTAAGCAATGTTATGGGTGATCACTGGATCACTCATATCATATCTATAGATATCCAACATATCATATCATAGATATCCATATCTATGTCCAGTGACCTCAACTTTTGACTGACTTTTTTGGGCGATACCCTCGGTGGCAAGCCCGACTTGTACTTGTCCGGTTTTATTCCAATTTATACCAATTCTATTAGAAACTGTTTTATTTATCGCGATAATAAGTGGCCTATGTGTTATTTCAGAGTCTGAGCTTCCTTCATACCAAATTTGAAGTCAATCAGTACATCCATTTATGCGTGAAGAAGTAACAAACATACACTTACAAACAAACATACAAACTTTCCCTTTTATTATATTAGAAGGATTTATTAAAGGGCGTAATATGGAAACTTTTTGAGCATTATGATGCTGGATTTTTATTCCTACAAGGACTTTAACATAACTCGTCTCCATGTTGCCCCATTATACATAACTTTATATATAAACTCCTGTCTAAACTTGGTTATTAATAGACCTTATCTGTGTGAATACTGATTTTTCAAAGGAAATATAATCGATACTTTGACGCCTTGTACATTATTCACAGTCGACCGAGCTTCGAGGATAGAGTACTAATTAGTTCAGTTCAGGCGCAGTGTGCACGAGCGTGTGTAGGCACGCTAAATAAATAAATAAATTTTTATGTATTTTATCGGTCAGTTATAATTTTTAACCATGGAGTAACTAACCAAGGCGGTCGCATAAATAGCCGTCGCTATAGCAACACCCTCCGCGCCATCTCACACTTCATCGGCTTTTGCGTCGCCATGACATTGACGTAGATCGTCGCGTCGGCATTTCTCTGCAGAGAATCGCAAAGTGAACACAATGTTCTGGGGAATCAGCCCCGCGTTGGATTTCCAACAAGAGTACTTGAAACATGGAGACGAGGGAGCATACGAGCTTAATTTCCTTGTGATCGGTGGGTGCGACGCGCGACATCTCATCAAGACGCTGAGTCAGGCACATCGACACACGCGTCGCTACATGAACATATTCGTCGTCGACGGTTGCCCGGAGCTGGTGGCGCGACAGCTGCTCCTCATGTCCCTCGCCTTAGAGAAAACAACTCGTTGTGGTTTGTTGGAGAAAACTAGAAGGTTCCTCGAAGTTTATGGCAACTTGCTACTCCGCCCGTCCACGTCCAGGTATGTTATAGCAAAGGCGCGTCAACTTGTTGGCATGGTCACTAATCCCGAGTTCATGAACTGCCTTTTGCCGTGCGCATCTGTAGAACAAATGAAGTATCGAGAGCGAGACTATATAGAGAATCTGTTGAATTTTTGGACGACAGGCAACACCAACCAGTTCAACGCTTGTGAACTGTGGGAGCACCGCCTACGTCAGAGTCTCGGTGTCCGGTACGATAATAGAGTCGGGGTGTTCGACTGGGACTATCACATGAGGTTGAAGGAATTAGCGAGCCAAATATGTTTCCAAGAATACAAACACTTTAGAGAGCATGGTGTCGCTTTCACTTGGTTAGAGACGGAAGTCTGCCGTCCTAATGTCTCTTTAGCGGCAGGAGTGTACCAGTGTGGGGATAGATACCTCCACAGAGGATATCTGGGTGATATGGTGACGTCTCCGTACGTATCGTATGGCTTGGATTGCGAGGACAAGGACATGTTGAAATCTTCTCACGGTGTCAATTACAAACGCGCCACGGATATATCTGAAAGGAATGTAATGCGTATGCTATACGAATTGGAAAACCGAAAGAAGTTTGATATATCAGAGGTTAATCTCGATGATGAAAAGAATCTCGGAATGGTGATTCTCAGCGAACTAGACGCGAAGATCTCCGAGAGCGGCCCTGAGGCACCTCTGCTGCTGCGCGAAGATAGAGATACTTATATCAATGTGGATTACGGAAAAGTGCATTTTCTGTCATTGTCAGCGTTGGAACACTATCCTCATAAACCGCAGTTTCAAGGGCTATTTCACGGAGTGTTTGTAGGACACAACATATTGCCGCGTATGAAGCCAAGTGTTTGGTCAATGGCGCGTGATGATGCCATCATTTTGATGGAATCAAGAAAGTATATGGTTGAGTTGAAGAGAGATGATGTGAAGGCGTTCGGAGACCAGATCGAGCAGGCAGCAACTTCGGCGCAGTGTGAGAAAATTACTGCGTTCGATCCACAAAAAGATGAGTTTGCCAAATATCTTATAAGAAGAAGAAGCGAAAGCACAGATATATCCAACTAGTGATGTTTATAAGAAGCATTAACCTATATTAGGTATTTAAATATTTTAACTTCTTATTTGCATGCATGCTGAGTTTAGTTACTGTTAAAGTTAATCGAAGTACCTATGTACTCGTA
Source organism: Hemithea aestivaria (assembly GCA_947507615.1). Taxonomy (NCBI): domain Eukaryota; kingdom Metazoa; phylum Arthropoda; class Insecta; order Lepidoptera; family Geometridae; genus Hemithea; species Hemithea aestivaria. The sequence continues at coordinate 17,263,315 of OX382331.1, forward strand.
CTTATGATGTTCTTCATTTAGTATTTCATTGTTTCCACTTGGAAAATAATAGGGTTGTATATATATGTGGTATTCTTCTATGTCATAGTGGTTTAAATTTTAATGTTATTGATAAAAATAAGTATCTTGGCTCGAAATTTATAAACATATGTACTTTTCTGTCGTAATTTATGCCAAACATCTTTTTCTAAACAAATATAGTGTGTATTACTAGTACTTTCTGTCTATTTGTTAACTTAGTCTATTTGTTCAGCAGTAAACAGCTAACAGGTTTTGCAATAAAACAAATTTTAAAATGTGTGTCATCTATTTTTTCATTAATAATATGTTACATTCATTTAGTAAATCATATAGCAAATATATTTACAAGGACAAATCAAACGGAAAATTACAACGTCTCAACGTTTTTTCGTTTAAAATTCGTATTTTTATATTACATAATATCACTTAACTTTAACATTTCTAAATCAGTAGTTCGGTAGTGATGTTTGATTTGTACGAATTGTCGTAACGCGGGTGCGCGTGCGCGTGCGGCGTGCGGCGAGCCGATCATTGAGCAAGTTGACTTCATCATAAAACAACACACATCATTTAGACACCATTTAAACACATTACATGTATGTTATACCTACTAGGTAACATCTAAAATTATTCTTATCAATTCCCTAAAGGTCAATGTGTAATCTGTATGGACTACAAGTTAAATCTAAACTTGAACACAGATCTTAGTCATTGTTTAAGTCAACTTGATGATACTAATATAAACTATAGTGCGTTTCATTATGTGTACCTTATTCACACACGATGGACTTAATTATTATGCGCCTATTTTATTACATTATAGTAAATTACTCTAGTTTCACTTTAAGGACTTAAAGTTTGACAATCACTGTTAAAATTGAAGAATAATAAATTCAAAAGGAATGGAAGTAAAATACGTACGTATAAGCACTACATTGTTTGAGTAGTAGATGAGTATCTCAAGTTGGGTATAATTGGAAAAATTGTAGAGCTGGGCTAAAGTAAGGTGAGGTCCTCGTAGAATCGTATATGGTTACGATAATTCGTATAAAGAACAGAGCACTACCGTGAGCAATGTCGGGGTACGGCGCCGTCCGCAATTGACGTGTTAGGCCTCCGCGTACATGCGCCTGTGCCCACTGCTGGGATCTCTCCCACATAATACGAGTGCATTTAAACAATATATTATTTGAATTGTGCGTAACTATCTCTAAATTATCTGAGTTTCCATATTTAACATTAGGCCTTCAATACGATAATGCAATGGTATAATGTAATAATTCAAGCAAAGTAGCTTTACAACTATTGTTTGCAATCCAGGTAAGTAGATTCAAAAGAAATTTGTTTTAATTGTCACTAAGGATGTGTTTAACGAGAAATGCAGTGTAGGTGACCGATCAAATGGCAGTGTGGTCATTTGGCATGAAGAGGAGAGAGTCCCTCGTCGGCACAGGCGCTTAGAACATGACCGCGCGCACGCGACGCCTGCTGGCCGCGACCGCTCGCTTGCACGTGGATTTGCTGTTATCACATTATTCTTCTATACTAATATGATTTTACTGATGTTACTCGATTTATTTATTTGATAGTTGGTGAAAATGTACACGTGACTTGAGTCAAGTGGGCGGAGCCAACCGCGCCACAGTAGGGCGACCACGCGGTTGTAAGTCCCGGGACGATGCCGCGGGAGCGCCAGCGAGCGTCGTGGCCAGCTACAGAGTATTGTAATCACATCTACCCTGTACGTGTTTACAGTATTTATTTAGACTTACTTAAATTTAACGAATATCTATGAATATCGGGGAACAGGGTGAGCCGGCTGCCGCCAGTGACCTTCGTGTCGGTCGATAAGTGACTGACATTACATTTATTCTCAATTATTGAACTGTTATGAGCTACGTGTTACATCCGTGGCCGCGCCACCTAGCCTAGCGTAAATGCGAATCAAACGATAACGTCCTAAATTGTCACAATAAAATAAACGTGAAAACTATAACATGTCGCTTTAACATTTACCTTTCGCATCAGTTATTGGCATAAATTCGTTTTAAAGTCAATACAATAATAATTATAATAGATATTCTGATAAAATTGAAATAACTTTTATTCACAATAAGTTTTTTAGAATATGTGTACGTTACATGCTATAGTTATATCGAATTATTGATGCACGGTGGTGCGAGATCTCTGGATGGAGCACACTCATCGGTCGAGTGACGCGTGTGACGCGCACCCACTGCGTGCGAGGGCGCTGCGAGCGGCCGCCGCCGGTCGGACGAAGCTGGGCGGAGTCGGAGAGGTGATACGGGATGAAAGCGACTGTGTACTCTCCGGGGACGGTTGCTTGTCGCCCACCTTCTGCTGCGAGACTCGCGGCGGCTCGGGTGTGACGTCACTCGTGCGCTGGTCTAGTGCCGTGTACGACGTAACATCGAGTGTGGCGCCGCGGCGGCGCGCTCGCCGGCCGCGTCGGGTGCGACCGATCGAACTAACACTTGTTACATTAAAGCCTCGCTTATGATATAACATGAGCTCTGAATTTGTTAATCGCCTATCTAATTAGCAAGCTACTTGAGCGTCGCCTGCCGGAGTGAGGCGAGCGCGCCGCCGCCGCGCCGGACCTCTCCACCGTACAACCATCCTTACAGACTACGTCCATAAAACGACGAGTTACCTTACAGTTACTTTAGACATACATACCGCCGCGGCCCGCGAGGGAGGCGCTCCTCGAACAGATATAGAGTTATAAAGCGTATCGATTTAATGGAACTAATATAATTATTAAACATTTCAACGTAACAGACGCGTCTCTCGGGGGGCGCGACGGGCTACACACTTCACCGACTCGAGACTTACATTCGACGGTTTACTCTAAATTGTTCATTACTAAAGTTCAGTCATATCGTTTATATAATGTGCAGTTAATATTCATAATATGTACAAGTCGTCGACGTCACTAACGATAACTACGTATTCACAATGGTCGGGCGCGACCTCACTATGGCCAACTACACGTGTGAAGACATTATCGTGTTCTAACGGTTAAACTATTTGTAATGGTTACCCTAAGCGTGATACGCGAGAGGTGTGCGCCGGGGCGTCAGTGCGTGTACTCCGGGGGCCCCGGGGCGCCGGGGGGCAGGCCGGGTGGCGGGGGGCCGGGGGCGCCGGGCGGGGGGCCGGGCCGCAGCGTCGCGTCACTGCTGGAGGAGCCCGGGGGCGAGGGGAAGTACTCGCGCTGCACCGCCGCCCCCACCGCCTCCTCACTCGCCCACCGGGCTAACTGTTGTTGAGCTTGAATAAATTCATCACTAGAAAATGATAGAGAAGAGGAACGGAGAGTCGGCGGCGTCTCGTCGCCAGCCCGACGGTCCACACCGCCGAGCTCGCACCGAGCTCGTGTTCGTGTACAGTGTTGCTAGCTCGCAACGTATGCCTTCTATTAATGTTAGCAATATATTTCAAGCGCTACCGGCTACCTACGCTATACGAGTATGATGGTAAAGGAGGACTCGAGAATATGACTCTATCACTAATATCTATGCATGTTTTAAGGAAATAGCGTTCAGACAGATAAGCATGCTACAATAAATGACTGTATACCACACTGGATTTTATCATCACCACGCTGTTCATTAAGAATCAAACACGGCACTGAAATAACGTGATACGACCAGATGATATTAAGCAATTGTTGCTAAAAATAAGTGTGGAAACGATTTGTGGTATGGAAGTCTAATTGACTAATGGAATTACTATACATATAGTTACATACATTTCAATGTGTTTTGTCTGATACAGTTCTAGCAGGATCATAGTTTGATTGCTAAAGCTCTTAAATGGATATCATAACATTGTGAAGCAAGTCTGCAGAACGCGAGTCCTCCTTTAGTGGAAAAATTGTACTCATATTGTGTCGTGGGTGGAGGTGTAGTATAGTTGTCTAAGAGATTTTCCCATCTGCCTCCCTGATACCACTGCAGGGAGCTAAAAGGAACTGGGGGCTCTTCAGATACCCACGGTATAGCATCGTATGGCGACTAACGCTAGAATCCGGGGCCCGCACGAGTACTCTAGGTGTCTGTAAGCGCTCTAAGTCTCAGCCTCGCGGCGTAAACGTAAACGTGCGTTTGTTTCGAGTCCCCATCAAATACTAATTGTTCCTACCTTTTCTCTCATTTTGAGCGAACTCGATGATATTAGTTGAGCTTCTCCCTATAGCAGGAACATTTCCCAGATCAGGGAGACAGATGGCAACAATCGTGCGTCGGGGCAGGTGTGTTGAGTCTCACCTCTCGCTGTCGGGCGCGTCCCGCAGCCTCTCCGCGTCGGCGGTCTCGTAGAGCGCGTCGTCGTCTGGCAGGCGCGCGTGCGGCGAGTGCGCGGCGTGCGGCGCGTGCGGCGCGTGCGGCGCGAGGGGCGGCGCGGCCGGGTACAGCGGCGCGTGGTGACGCCCGCTGCCGCGGAACCGACCGTAGCTGAACCGGGACTCCTCCTCGCCGCCGCTGCTGCCCACGCCGCCGATGCGACCGCGACATCGTCTGAGATATTACACAGTATTGTAATACAACGCCACAATCGTAATGCGTCATTTTTTTTTGCATAGAAGTAAGAAGACGAGTAAGACGCTCACCTGATATTAAGAGATAACGCTGCCTATAATTACACAGGTACAAGTGCCACTCAGGGTTTCATGCCATTGTGCAATTTTAGGTGCACTGCAATTGCTTACTCGAGAGTAATAAGATGACTCTGAATATGTTAAGACTCTTCTCGTAGCTCGATATTATAATTTAGAATACAAAACTCATGGCCACCCTACATAACGATATTCTCACACAAAATATCCACGAAATTATCCAAAAATTCTATATTTATCCAAAAATGTCAGTTTAGAACTGACCCATAATGTAAGTTTAGTGATGTTTTCATAATATAGTATCAGTTAGTGTTACAGTAATACAATACTGACTGCGGTATATCGGCGGGGTCGACGCGGTAGTGCCTGTCGGCCTCAGTCTCGGACATGCGTATGTCCTCGGAGCCGGAGGGGCTCATGTGGCGCGAGGAGTGGTGCTCGAGCTGGCGGATGAGGTCCTCCAGGTTGCGGATGCGGATGGGCCCGCACGGCGGCGCCTCCTCCTCCTCGCTGTCTCGCTGTCTCCGCAGCTCCGCCTCGTGCAGCTTCTCCGCGCTCGGCGCGCGCTCGCGCTTGTACTCGTACTCCTGGGGACACCACACATACTAAATATTACTCTTGGACTGGATGCAAGGCTATGCCGATTCCCAGACCTCCGTCATAAAGGCGATGCGGGAGTGCCGCCGGGTTGTTTTAGTGGGTATACGTGCAGACGCTCTGCACGGGGAGTCCCACATAACCTTAGGGTATGCGTAAAGCATTTTTTTCTTTTTTTCCCCGGCGTTTCAAAAAAAAAAAAATATATATATACCCCCCATAAAGGCCGGCATCATATATATATATGATGCCGGCATTTATGGGGGCCCGTTTAGTGAGTGGCGAGTCATCACCTGCCTATATATTTCCTGTCCTGTATGTAGACGGAAGTGGCAGGTGCCGTAGTCCTAGCAATAGCCTCATTAACCATCCATTTAGAATACACATCCATAGCCTAGTTCAAGTAGTTTCCATTAATTAGCAATAGTCCTGTCACTTGGCGGAGACTGTCTTTGAGCCCATTTTCTATAGATGGACTCACATACATTTATATTAAAAGCTCAAAAGGGCCTCTGCGCGTTGGACTTTTTTGTCTCCGTGTACGCCTATAAAAAGGCCCGGGCTTAGCCCGTGTTTAAGAGCGACATAATAAAATTAAAGGTGCATCCATATCGCAGTCACTTTATGTAGAGCAATATTGTGAGTATACGATCACATAAGGACACACGATTACATTATTTTTTGTTATTTTCGTGTTGCATTCTGATGCTCCACACAAATTGTTTAATCTAACTTGCGGAAATATTTGCCCCAAACTTAATAATAAAGATGAGTTGTTACTCGACAGCGAATTAATTTTAATTTGGCAAAGTTAAAATACCTAAATTGGTTTTACCTATCTATATACGTTCAGGGGATATCGCGTAACAGATGACGTAAGATATACAAAATATGTTGATTAAGTTACCTGTAATGCCCTTAGATCTCCAGACCCGACGGCTGCCCCTGCGCTGGCTCGCTGCGCGGCCGCTGTCTTTAACGCTACGATTATATTCTCGTGGTAACCGTTTAGATCCTGGAATAAGAGACACAAAAGGTTTAGCCTTGCAAAATCTAGAATTCAAAAAAGTTCAAGTAGTAGGCTTCTTTTTCTAGAAGCCGGTAGTATCAACGCCACGGTCTTCTGATCTGTGATCACAGCTTTGCTATTTATTTATCCGCAAAGCAAAAATGTCTAGAAGTGTGTGTGAGACTGAAGGACAATAATTCAACCAGAGAAAATACTGGTTACAGAATTCTGGGTTTTAAAATCATGATGTTTAGCATATCAGCCCCTTTAGCATACATAGTAAGACATAGACGTAAGAGTAGCAACACTGTCATGAGTAAACTGACATTATATCAAGACGCTACTCTTGCTACACGCGCATTGCATACAATTTGCAGCTACTCCCAATGTCATTGTGCTCTTACTAACGTCAATTACTCTTGACAGTGGGACGGGAGTTGCTAGTATTATGTCAGTGTATTTATGTGCTCTGGCTGCATTAAGTACATACAATTCATATCTGAGTCTGGGCCCTAAGACACAGGCTCTAGCCTAGTTTAGAGTACCGCAGGCTAAAACTATTTACATATGTCTAATTTATGCACGTCTTCTATAATATATACAACGTTTCGGTGTTATATAGCATAAGATGTTTGGAAATAAAAAACATTAACATTTCATTTAAATTTAGTTTTACCTTAAACTTATACTCCATATCAGCGACAGCGCCCGCGGGTTCTTGTCCGTCAGACTGCGAGCCAGCCTCGAGTTGTTCTGACTGCGAGTCGTCGCCCCACTTGTCCTTGCCGTCGACGGCGCCGTAGCCATGCTTCTTGAGGATTCCCTTCTCCGGCAGCTTGGCCATCGAGTTCGGGGCCACGTCGATGAATGCTATGTCTTCTTCACCTGGAATGTTTATATGACGTAATGTAGTCCACAGTTTACATTGTTCTGATGCTATTTTAAAAATAAAATGCCATGAGCCCCTTAATAGGATCATACTATGGCTATAGCTCTGCTATAGATTGACTTATGTAGTTTAAGAGCTTGTGATTAATATGTGCGAAACAAAGTGGTGGGTATATGGTATATGTGGGTATATATGGGACGATCTTTCATATTGCAAAGTTTTAAAATATTTATTTTTAATTAGTACCTGAATGTGTAGGTTCATCTTCGCTACCCGAATGTACCCTTTTCATTTGCTTGTGGTCTCTGAAATGAGATAAATTATAATTTATAAATACTTACACTAAATCTAAGGTCTACCCAACATTAGCTTCAACGTTCTTAGAATCTAAAGTATCAAACCTTCAGACTAATATTATATTTGGTTTTTGTTTGTTACTCTTTCACGACTATTCGACTGAACTGAAGAGTCTGAAATTTGGTATGCAGCTTTAGAATAAACATAGGCATTTTTTAGCAGGTAAACTCCCCTAAGCCCCAAGTGCCCTAAGTTTTTATATACAGTTATCGTATCCCTTCAGAGACGGCCGATATTATATTTCTATTCTATATTGATAATTTGTAATGAGTTTGTAACTTACGGATATCTACTGGTAGTGCTCGCACCAGCCATGTGGTTCCCATGCTTGAATATGACGCGCTGGGAGTCACCGCGGCTGAAATACAATATTACTTACTACATTTGGACAACTTTACTTAAATAAATCTTCTATTACGCTAGACGAATGGAATAAAATCCAGTTTAATGATATAATAAATTATCTTCTTTGAAAGGAGTTTGAAAATGTATTATGTCTTATTGAAAAATTATAAAAACAATAAGAGATTCAGGTACGAAATATTGGACTGAAAACCTTTTGTATCGTTTGCGTAAAAAATGTACGGCATTAAGGGTCTTCACCACGCTCAAATGGAACAAAGTTAGTACATCTGAATTAACTTCAAGGATACATGAATAGGGAGAAGAATAGGGCTCTATTCCATTCGACTGCTGTAATGGTTGTGGATGTTTTTAAAATTGTGCTAGTGCTATCATTAAGGTCCTAAATGCACAAACGTTTAATTGGTTCTTAATAGCCTCTAATAGCGCAGGTTATTTATAATAGCTTTTGAATAGCAGATGTACCTACGTACCTAGTAGGTAAAAATGTATTTGATTATTAAAATGAGCAAATTATATTGAATATAAACTGTGTTTTATGTATGATGGCCCAGTTTTGTCAAACTGTTTAGATTAATTATAATTTATCTATTTGATTTCTTAAATACTGCTTACATGAAATTTCTATAAACTTACTCTACAAGGGGATTAAAACATTACATTGTAATTAAAAACTATTGATATACCTGTACAAAACCTAGGGATAGATTTAATTGGATTTAAAATCTAGTACCATTTTTATGGTGGCATTTATCTAGCTGTGTTAATTCTAACGAAGGTACAAATAAATTAGGATTAATAATTAAAAAGCGTGTCATCGATAGGTATATGTGACAGTGCTTATAAGTAAATACACAACTGTCATGTGGTCTAAGCATTTTGAATTGTAAGCATAGTGAATTAAAACTTCAAAAAAACCAAGCGTGGGGAGACTGGCGAAGCTTCCGACATACCTCAGGAGGTTTCTGAGAGAACACCAGATCCGATAAAAAGAGGAAAGAAAACTTTAATCTCAGAATAGAACGAAGCAGACACCCTGCTCAATTAATTATCTCTTTAACTACATTCTTTGATTGACAACGCAAATTACTTGTCCGAAATTGTTTTACACGTGGATACAACAGGGTATCTGCTTGATAGCAATAAATTAAACAGGTCACAGACAAAACATCAATTTTATTTAGAAAATAAACGAGATAATCTGAAAGAAATATAAGTTTAATAATTGGAACCAGGCCGAAGGGACACATTGACAAAGAAGGAATTCATATGTAGGTATTCACCTGAATGTGTTATTAAAGGAGTGTATCTTCCCTCCGTCAATGGAGATGTCTTCCTGCGAGTTGTTGGAGGTGGTGGAGCCTCCGGCGAAGTTCTTGGCGATGGGTTTCTTCACGTAGGGAGGGTCGTACTTGCGTGACGTACTCTTTTTCCTGGAGCAGGCGTGGCGTGGGAACGCACACTCAGATCAATCGATTACGTTTACAACATCGAATAGAGTGGAATGTATTCCAAGTTTAGCAACACTTCTAACTTTGTAGGAACGAATGGTGAATCGATGTCGCTGTTTGTTTGAGCACTTTCGTTTTGTTACGTTTGGAAACTTTGGTGCTAGCTTTGCGAACGTTTGTAATCTTGGCAAGTTAAGACAATGTATATATTTAATAGAAATGTTTCTCGCTTACCTTTCAACACCCGGATTTTAATCGACATTCTTACCTTAGTAGATAGTAGAGAGAACAGAGAGTTCCTGCAAACAATATCTACTGTTGCAACAAGTAAGGCTCCTTCACCGTTCGTTCCTCGTGTCTTTGAGAGATTTGACTGTAAAGCACCCAGGCTTTTGGATATCTTGATCAATTTCATCAATTTATCAATTTTGGTGTTTGGACTTTTGTCAACTTTTCGTTTCATTCCTCGTGGGAATTTGATGTTGTATGGAGATAAATAATATCAACAGATTGATCTTAGCTTAATGGTAAAGAAGTTCGTTCCAGTAAGCTCTCTTCAAATGACAATGTTGACAGCAAAAGCAAAATAATAAGTGAATTTCACAAAGCCTGTTTCTTCTCCCGGTTTAAGCGTTTCATAATTTGGAAGTAATTTACTAAATGATTAGTTTAATTATAGACTGTAGCTTGTCTGGGAGGAGCGGAACAGGCGGCCAAAGTTAATAAAATAATAATTAAGCACTGACGTTATTGTACTGGAAAGAACCGAATGTCTTACAATGTAATTAAGGCGTTGCTAACTATATAGCGGCTTGAAAGAAGATCGTGCAGCGCACATTCGCTTCTCGTGCAAGAGTAGAGTTGAGTGAAGTGATAGTGAGTGGTGACGGCAGTCGAGCGATCTATATCTTCGTCTGTTCGCGGAATGTGTCGGGGTACGTACCTCTCGGGCATGGAACATATTATAATACGCGGCGCGGTTGTCGGTACAGTCGGTACGGTGTGGTACGGTACGGTATGGTACGGTACGGTAGGTACAGTGCAAGTGGTGATGGAAGATATAGACGCGAGGCGGCGGCGGCGCGCGGGCGCGGTGCCGGCCGCACGCCGCCGCTCCGACCAAAGAAAGGAAACGAAAAACGAGTCACAGTTCACATAAGCCAATGCACACATCCAAGAGCCCAGAATCTTAAGGGTTTGAGTCGAGTAGTGTCTCGATAGGAAGGAACAAAGCCTTGTCGGCATGCAGCGAGGCGTCGGACGGCGAGGCCCCGCGGTGGCTCCATGTGAGCCGCGAGCCACGCCGCCGCACCCCACACAGAACCACAGATCAAATGCAGTTGTGGCGCGCCGACACACCCGACGCACCACCCGCCAACTCTAGCTCTACGACCACAAACGTAAACGACAAATAAATAAACGTCCAAATAGTAACAACGAAACGAAAACCAATCGCCGACGTAATAAAACCAACAGAAACACCAACGCTAACGTCTAAAATAAACATACAAGTATACGAAGGTGACGATTTAAATTTCTTCTTAAAGACTACCTTTGGTCTGTTTTCTGCTCACTAACCTTAGGCACAGGGAGAAGTTTTTGTGTACTACGACTGACCTGTAGCAGAGAGCGCTCAGGGCAAATACTATGAATACCCCCCCTACCACAGACATGAGCACCGCCACGAGGAACACCGTGTTCGAGCCGTGGTAGTTCTCTGCGCCCAAAGAGAAGGGTGTGAGTGTCCGGGCGCGGCTGGCTCGGCCGCGGGCGGAGCGGCCGGCGCCGGCTGCGGACACGGCTGACAACACGAGCACGAGCACGAGCACGAGACACGACAGGCACGAGCGACACACACAGTGCGACAACACCCAGTTACCGGCGTTACCTGAAGCAGTACGCCATCCAGGCGAACCCCACGAACACCGAGAGCACGACCGCGAGCAACAATATCACCATGTTCATGGTGCTCATCTTATTGCCTTCGTGCTCACCTGCAAGAGAGGGGTCCCGCGCGTTAGTGCGCCGGCGCCGCCCGCTGCCGCACCCTCCGATCCGAGCATTGCAACTCATCCAATTCATTACGCGCCAATCGTTTGCTACTATCTATTGCTCTTGACTTACGTACGTACGTCTACAATCCTTTACTTCGATCGTGTCTCATATCCCGCATATGAAACAGTAACCTATTCTAATGCTCCAAACTCGCGCGACGATAATTATGAAAAAATACTAACCGTCTACTAGCATTTTTGGATTTTGAAAGCATTGCTCGGATTCGTTTGGCCAAGTATACACAATACGTTGTAAATAAGGGGGGGTAGGTATGTAGGGGGAATATTAATAGAGTTGATATAGACACCTGAAAATATAGAAGACATCATTAAGAGTTGCACCTAGATGATAAGAAGCCTAAGTATCTCTAGTACCTACTTAAAATTTTGCTTTTTTTCTTTGTTTCAAATTAAGTATAGAAGTATAATAATAGTAATTTAGATTTTTTTGTATGGCTTTTCCATTAAATGACATTTTAGAAGTAGATTGTATAAATAATTGCAGAAACCATTTTTGTTTCGATTTTGCCAATATATTTATAAACATTCGTATAAACTAAAAGATTGCTGTATAGTAATAGACCCTAGGGGTCTACTTGTATTATAACTAAACTATATTTAGCACAAATCGCGCGATCATCTTGTGGTGGCTTTGATAATTTTATGACTACTATACCATTTTTTCTCGGATTTTCATTTCTTAACTTTCGCAAAAGCTACAGAAAGTTATCGCACTAAAATATTAAGTTTCAGAATATCTTTAAAAAATGTTGGAAAATAATGAACATTAAATCATCATCATCAAATTAAATTAAATGAATGAAATTTAACAAAGAAAGACATATTCGAAATAATAAAATATAAAAGATTCAAGCCATATTTTACACATAACATACAACAACATAAAAACAAAGCAGTCAACATTTTAACTAAGTAGCCCGGAAAAGATACAAAAAAGAAATAGAGATGAAAACAGTTCAACGTTTTCGTTAAACTATCAGTAAATATCGGGGAAATGAACAAAGATATTCGAGAGTATTCTTCGCAAATACAATGGAAAAACTCTCGCGTTCATTATTTGCATAATTATGTACATATCTGGGTTGTTCCGCGCTCGTTTCACAACAGTTGCGTATTAGAGCTTGCGGACTGCATCAGATGAGGATGTTTACATAATGAGATGCTCCTACTCTGATTCTTTTTTTATTCTATTCTTTTTAAATGTTTGTGCGATATTAAAAGTGAATTCGGTGATTGCCTTTCTCAGTGTTTAATAAGCTTTTGTGTATGTTAAGGACAGCGGAATAAACAGTCCATCCAATTGATTTTCTAACTTTGAATAACTTATTCTTTTGCGTATTTAGCTATCAAGATTAGTTTGAATTACGCTTAAGGCATTTAAGTTTCAATACGCCATTACTGTTCGATTGAATAATTATTTTATTTTCTGTACTCTACAATTTAGTCATGCAAACATGTGGGTATATTTCGTAGATAGATATATAAATATTTATTATAAAAAAATGTTTTACGCAAGACGATTATTTCACTACATTGCGTCGCGTAGCGCGGTGCAGTGTTCTTAGTGTGTTTTGTCTATAAATTAAGCTGTGTAGTCGCTGTAATATGTACTTATTTTTTCCTAATACATACAATACACACTAACGCGTTAATGTTAGCCACAAAAAAATAATCGAATTTCAGCCTCTAATCATTAAATTAATAATCAAATCACCACAAGAAGATCGCGCGTTACTCAAGTATACTCCGTTCCTAACTGGCGTGGACTCACCATACGGTGTTTCCTTCTTGGTCATGTTGTAGGCTGCCTTGGTGGTGTTGTAGGGCACGTAGGGGGTCGGCGTGGGAGGCAACACGTCGTGCTGCGAGCAGTCCGTGCCTGCCCAGCCGCGGCTGCACACGCACTTGTTCTGGTTTGAACAATCCTGGAAGTAATACAGTGTGTGTGATTTTTTGAAGGCAATGAGTATCTTTAACATTTCAACATTAAACGAGTCTACATAGAGCAAGCTGCTTCTCGTGGCAATTGCCTCGCGAGGTTGTTCGCTCGTAGATGTGTAGACTCGCCTATTCAATTAGTTAAATCATATACTAGGATTCATCTGGGATGAATAACACGAAGGATGAATCCTTATGGTAAATTATAATTTATCTAATTGGAAGAAGAAAATTCGATCTAAATAAGTATTTATCTTCTGATATATATATAGGTACTCGTAGAAGCAGCAACAAATAAAATATAACATTGGTTAAAATAATTAATTTGTTATCTTTAGGTTGCAAATATTATACCATAGCGTAGTACGCTCTACGACGTAGCATTCGTAGCGAGCTCTACGTCGCTGCGAAATTAAAACGTGTTTGCATAAAGTGTGCTAAAACGTCCCCAATAAGTGGACCGAGTTAAGGTATTTGTTGATTTGTAATTATCATGTAACCGGTGGAATAAAGTTGTAATTGAATAGGCGAGGCGAGGTGAGGCCGGCCGACGTGGGACGTAAAGGATTTCGTTTGTTTCTCTTTCATTTTGTTACCGAACTAGTAATTACATACTCCGCTAACTTTTTGCTTTTAAATTTTATTGTCCTTCTTCAACACCAGTATAGGTACCTACCTAAGTTTATTTATATTGGGTTTTTATTAATTCTTTATAACTCGCCTGCGTGCGAAAGTAATGGAGGTGATTTTTTGCTATTCGTTGCTTAGCGACTCGCTCTAGTTTGCAGGCTTTAATATTTTTAATCAGCTATGTCACTTCAACTTAGTTACACAATCACACATCTCAATTAAGTTCCAAATGTCATAAGTAAGTGAGTGTAAGCTCGCAAATCCTCGGAGTTGGCACAACTTGGACGATATTAGGGAATTAATTTAGGAGTTGTGAATCGAATCGTATGACGTACCTAACTGTCACAAATTGGACCCGGAACCGCCGCCATTGTTACATTCTACTCGTGACTGAGTTTGGACGAGAGATTGTAAATTTTGGAGCGAGTATTATAAACTATAGTTGCGAATAAGCAAATCGACTCAACGTCTAACTGCGGTACATACATTTTAGAGTGGATTTAGTTCGCAAGTACTAGGTACTATGAAGTAGGATCTTAGATTTGAACGCAAAAATAAAAATCATTTCTGTATTTATTAGCGGATACAATAGATTGTATGACACAGAAATGAACACATGTTTAACTCGATAACAAATGTAGGATTCTACGTATATTATATAAATACGAAAGTATAGTTATATGGGTTTGCGAGAGAGTGTTTGTTATATTTTCATGCCTAATCCAATTGAGCTGATATTAGGTAAGTAGATGATCCTGGGATAATGCCTAGGCTACTTTTCAGAGAGAATACCGTTTATTTTTTAATCACGCGATGCAGTGTTAAATAATATGTAGTAATTAAATTAATTATAGTTAAATAGTAATACTTATGTAGAATTTAATATTAATTACGTGGGTAACATTTTAAGAAAGATGTATGCAAAGGCAAAATAGTGAAATAGAAAGATAGATATATTTTGATGTAATGACATATTCAAACATTAATATACCAATTTTAAAACAAATCTACAGAACCCAATAAAAATTCACACACACACACACACATAGAAATTCATACACATTGGTCGGTGCATCTGCATAAAGTCGTACATCACATTTGTGGAATAGCATTCAGGCGCGGAGTTGGCGGTGGACGTTCAAAAGTGTAAGTGCAGCTATCGCATGCGCCATTCCTGAGATACATTTGTCGCTATTGTCGAGTTACGACTGTTCAACGACACACAGTTACTGCGAGAACAGAGATACTGCTTTATTTTACTATTTAAAATGGATATGAATGAAATAATGCTTTATAGAAGAGGACACATGATCTCTAGAGTTACTAGAGATTAGATAGATATTACGCGTGATTAGGAAAAAGTATATTTATGGAGAAGATGCGATTTTTATCTGTAATATTGTAAAAAAATGTGTAATTATGTATGTGTAAATGTGTGTAACAATTACGATCTCGTACTCATGTTTTAATTTTTGGTGAGCTTATCTCATGTCCTTTATGACATTGTATTTGTAAAAAAAGCATGTTATGAGAAGTTGTAGCTAGAAAAGTGTAACAAGTATTCGAGAGAAAATTACAGACGTTTTTTTTAACGATCTCAAAATATTGTTATACAAGGTGACTTGCTTGCTAAGCACATCAAAGGGTACGTTTGCGACCTTTTATGACTCAATTCACTCTTTAGAAAATTACGGTAAATTTTCTTCAAAAACCCGTAAATCTCATAATGAAAAGTTGTTATTCTGTGGTATTAACTATGACACAAGTCCCAGCGTTCAGTTTTGTGTATGCAGCAGATGTGGAACAGTGGATAAGTAGAAATTATGCAGTTGGCTACTAGTGCTGGATCAACGCGACGAGTCGCCGAGTTGACGAATTATTATGGAAGTTTGTTCCAGCTACGTGTTAACGGGATAATTGGGAACGTACTCTATTGTGTAACTTTATCATGAAATATTGTTTGAAAGGTATTTGTGAAATGAGAGATTTTGGGATGTTAATGAGAATAACAATTTCTAGGAGGTAATTTAGGTATAGGTCAGGTGTGCGTTGGTTCTCTCCCCGCAGAAACTGGCAGACTTTTATAGAAATATCTTCTGTTCCCGTAGCTAAATGTTCGAAGTTTGGGTACGATAGTCTTTTAAGATGATTTCAAAACCAAGGACGATCATGAAATTAGGATTCTTGTACGAATATTAAGTAGCTCTTGTCAAATACAGAAACAAAACGCTCCTGGTTCTTTTTCATTTTAGCTGTACGTTTGTTGGATTACATTACGAATTTCCGAGAAAGAATTTACTTTTCAAAGCACGGCGTGCGTACGCAAGTTTTGAGAACAAAAAGAAAAAAGCTCAGGCGATTCAATTCAATGCTAAAATATACCAATACTCCAACAAATTCGCACTTCCCGACTCGTGCAAAATATGAAATTGAGGCCCCGTTTCCCCTCGCGAATATCTTACGGAAGGAAGCCGTAGGTATAATTTCTCGTAAAGCTATCGCTCCCGATACAATCGGCGACCCATCCAGCATAAATTCAAAATGAACAATTCGCCCGTATAACCCAATTCAGGTAGCGCTTGCGTGAGGGCTCCGCTCAACTCGATTTAGCAGCGAGAGTTGGTCGAGAGTTGGCTCGCTCGCCCGCCTGACGTCTGCCGCAGATTTAGTTAAGGCTCGTTCCTACTGCGGCCCCAAACTTGATCTGCGTGACACCAACTTCCTGCTCCGATAGTTTACGCTTCGATGGATTCTAATTTATGTGGAAAGTGTTCAATTGAACTTTGATTGTTTATTAGTTTTACAAGTTTTGGGAGCCATCTTTGGGACTGAGGAAAATTATGTGGACCTCAGGTTGAGCTTTGAAATCATTAAAATAAGCTTGAAACAGGATTTTGAAATTACTCGCAGGTATTAAGGAAAAGGTTCTAAACCTAAAAATAATTAAATACGTTTTATAAAATTGAATTTTGTTCGTTGAAACTGAATTAGGTGACTGAGTGTTACGTATAATTAGGTAACTTCAAAAAGAGTAGGACGTACGTTTGGAGAGGAATATTTAATTAGCCGCCCGCGCATGAAACGCTTCAATTAACTTATAGCCATGGTTCTGTAAACTAAGAGAATAGTTTATTTTAAACCAAGTTCTCGGTGGGAGGCGCGTGGGAGGCGGGTAGGAGGAAGGAGGAAAGAGGGATTAATTTAGGGAACGCTGCGAGATGCTAATTATCTGAGTGTAAGCTAGCAGGTAACTCACGTGGATACGCGGTTCGAGACAAACATGAACTTTATACATTTTAGAACAGGTTTTAGGGAAATATTTTTGTAGGAATATATCCTCTCCTCTTTAGTAAAGATAGACTAAATAGTAGAGGTGAAGTTGTATTAGATTACTACTTATAATAATGATAATGTTATTTATGACTTAGAGTTATAGATTTTCTAATTTAAAGAACGTAATATTATCGTATCAGGCGGAGAGGGCGGGACGAACTAAAAAACCTTTTGTCCCAATCCATAAAGAAAAAAGTTGAATGGAAGAGAGGCTTTGCCCTAAGTTGGACAAGAATAAGCAATAGCCAAAAGTAGTAATATAATAGAAAAGCTGTCGAGAAAGTAGAATTAACATTCCCAGATATCGTATTCTTACAATTTCCCAAATTTAATCAAATTGTTAACATCATTCATGATAATGAGAAAAAAAATCAATAAACCATAAGATTTATAACAAAAGTTCGTGGTAACACCGGGCGAGTGAGGTAATACCGACCGGTAGCCCGCATTAGGTGCGGCGCTGCCCAACTTATAATTAACGATGTCCGAACTCTCTTCCACCGCCAATTAAATCATATTGAATTAAAACTACTCGCCACGTAATCACCCGGCTCTTTGGGAAATTTCCGAATACTGCAAAATTTCCCACTAAATATGAGCTTTAGTTAATTTCGCCGTATCATAAGGCTTATAACAGCCTCGTTTTACTGGGAATATATGGATGGCTAGTGTTTAGCATAATAAGTGAAATCTTGATTAAATAGACCGCTTTTAGGGGAAAGTGGACATTATTAGTGGACCGAACAAGAACTAGGAAAATATTCAAATAGGATCCTACTAACATTAAAACATGCATATTGTACATGAATGTGTGTCCAGTGTGTGTTTTATATACATATTTAGATCGTAGTATTTAATAAAGGATCCGACTAATATTTTCGTAGTTGCAATAAGTAATATTGAAAATTAATATTAAGCTTTAATTCGTACTATTTATGCGTAAGAGAATTTGTAACTGCCTTGACTATTAAAGCAATATAAACCATGAAATTTTTTTCACATATTGTATGTGGGAAATAGAGAAAAGGACAATGGTGGAAGGAAAAATACTGGAGTTCGCCTGAAAGAAGATTACCAACCAAGAAGAAACTACTAAAAGAAGAAAATCAAATAATGAGCCCAAAAGTCGATGGGGTTGCGTCGTTTAGTTACGAAGTTCTTATGGCCACCTTTCTGCTCCATCATCAGATCAGCTTCATGTCATAATAAAATTGCATTTTCATCCGATTTATACATGCATGGCAAATTTCAGCTCAATCCGAAATCGGGAAGTGGATCAAATTAAACTTCCAAGATTACAGACAGACAACAGACAGGTAGGAAAGTAAATAAATGCTTGTAAAATTGTGACATAGGGATTTTAACCCAGAATCTCCACATTATAAGAACGTACGTACACTGAGCCACGGCTACAGAAATAGCTCAAAAATGTGAAAGCCGTGTTAAAAAATAAACATGAAAATGAATTGTTTCGCGTGCTCCTGACATCTAATTAAAATTTAAAACACAATGATTGGGTTGAATGAAATTGTGAACGGGTGTTGTTTCGGCTGCGTTTGGTTCTCGGCTGGTGAGGGACAAACGCGCTTTAATCGAAGCTTTAATTACCAATTACTAGCGTATGTGAACTGACGCGCACGCGACGCGGGTGGACTACAGATATGAACTCAGGAGGCTGTTGACGGTTAAGTTTTTTTTATATGCAGTAAGAAGACGAGCACGACGCTCTCCTGATTGGAAGAGATACCACTGCCCATATAAATAGTATAGTGCTCCCCACGATTTTACATAGGTAAAATTCTGGGAACACTGCACCGACGCTTTTTACTTGAGAGTCCATACGATGTTAAGACTCTTCAGCCCAGTAATGTCGCTAGTTACAATGCCCTCCTATCGAAGCACAGTAATGTTTGCACATCACTGCTCACGTGGTAGAATAACCGCGCTGATTATACCTCGAACCATACTGCGCTAGCAACTAAACTAATAAATAAAAAAAATAATTTTATAAACTTTAAAACGTTATTTATAAAAAATAATAGAACAGAAATTACATCTAATATTGAGTAAGTATAATTGTAATGTTGTTGCTCTAAATAATGAGTATTCTCAATATCTTATGGAGAGGTGTGTTTTAAAGGTCTATCAAAATAGTATTTAATATTCCCAGAGACGGCCCTGGCTCATTAAAGAGAATGTCCTGATTACTGATTGGGGAAACTATTCTCATTTCGACTGTGTTCCAATAAAGGGAAACGTTATTGACAAACAGATGCACCTATTTATTGGTTTCCTATTAATTAAATCTGATGCTTTTGTCTCATTTTAAATAATTAAAGACAGTAATTGGTCTTTTTGTTGGACTGTTTTCGAATTATTGCTATCATCAGTATGTATTCGTAATAAGCTGGAGTGAGTGAGAGAGTGGACATACGTCTCCTTTCTTTTGACTCAAGGTTCGTCAGGTTTTTTACTAAAGAACATAATTCTGGTTTATATTTCAAGAGAACAGTTATATCCTTCTTGCACTGTCAGAGACTAATCACAATTACATGCTGAATAGCTAACCTAGGTATATGTAACTGGTTCAGGTCGCCAAGATTACAAGACCTACAACATGACCAAACGACTGCCTCCTACATATCTAACAGGAAACAGTTGGGACCTACAGTTTTACGTGCCATTTGAAACACGGTGAAAATTTTGATAAACACCGAGAATTGAAAAACTAATAAATATTAGGCTAGTATGACGAAAATTACATCTGCATTACACAACACTGCGGAAAACATCGCCAAAGCTAGTTACGTGTTCATAGAAAAAGTTTTCCGTCCCCAGGTTAAAATGGACAGACGGGCATTATCAACTTGTCCCGAGCTTGTAAAGTAAAAATTTAATAAGTGGACACCATTGAGGCACTCACAACTATTACAAAGTGGCCACCCGACGCTTCCGGCCATTTCCGTCCACAGACGATAAAAACAACCGAACAACCTCCGCGTGACATAAAAATGAAACATTTGACACTCGCAATCGAGTTGTACCATAAACAATGCGAGCTTAATCGACCGTTCACTTTTTATCGAGATTCAATTCAATTCAATTCAATTTATTTATTTAAATAATAAACTTACAGACTAAATCCATTACGCTTACTATTTTAATTAAATTATAAAATTAAACTATTTACTAACTACATTCTATGACTTATATATAGTCTTACATCAATAACAATAGAAGCAACGGTATCAGTTAATAGATCAGTGTGCTGGAACTCATGTGCGAACTTGTTCAAGAATTCCAATGCTCGTTGGGTTGGTGAATTTTGAGCGTGGCGGGTCCGCGTCGTAGGACAGAAGAACAACTGATGTTGGCGACGTCTACTCCTACTGAAATAATTGTTTGGAACAAACAAGCCAATTGCCCCCAAAACCGACGGATTGTTAACTCGGTTCCTAAGTATTTGCAAGTAATGCACGGCCAATAGTAGCTTCCGTCTCAGCTGTAAAGTATCCATCCCGACCATACCTGACACAAACAACGAGGGGAACAGAAATGGATAGTACCCGTACATCCTCTTATAGATATACCGAGCGAATTTCCGCTGGAGCCTTTCTATAAGGAGCGTATACTTCGCCTCACAGGGGTCCCAGACTACTGAGTCAAACTCAAGTTTGCTTCGGACAAATGCATTGAACAAAGTGATTGCCACCCTGACGTCTGGAAACTGAGATGCAGTTCTCATTATAAACCCCAGTGCCCTGTTTGCGTCTTTGCAAACAGTAACCATATGCTCACGAAAATTGAGGGTACCATCGAGGATAATTCCAAGGTCCTTAATCCTTGTCTCTCTCACTAAAGGACAGACACCTAATGAGTATGGAAACTGGATGGGATTCGTCGATCTAGTAAAGGAGACTACTTTACACTTATCAGTGTTGAAAGTGAGTCTGTTCCTAATACTCCACCTTTCGACCGCCTGAGTATCGGCCTGAAGGTTAAGGCAGTCAGATATTCCCATGACTGGCTGATAAACCTTTAAGTCATCAGCAAACATCAAGCATTGTGATGAACTTAAAACATCAGGGAGATCATTGATCATTACCAGGAATAAGGTCGGACCCAAATTGCTCCCCTGGCTTACACCTGATCTGGTGTAGAACTCATTCGACCTGTATTTACCTATTTGCACGTATTGCCTACGATCTTTTAGATAATTTGAGAAAAAATTAAGTAGCTTAGGTGAGGCACCTAGAGACGAGAGTTTTATGAGCAAAATATCGTTGTCCACTAAGTCAAAAGCTCGCCGAAAATCGAAAAATAGAGTATCCACTTGTCTACCAGCGTCCATCTCCAAGGCAACAGTATCAACAAAAGTGATGTGGTTCGTCATAGTAGAGCGGGCGATGCGAAAGCCATGTTGCGAGTTATCAAGATAAGGCTCTATTTGCCGAGAAAGGTGAAAGTTTAGAATAGATTCGAAAATTTTACTGAAAACTGAGAGTACGGCTATAGGTCGAAACGTAGTAACATCGTTGGATGATGCTATCTTGGGGACTGGTGTCACTCTAGATACTTTCCATCTAATAGGATAACGACACAGGTACAGAGAGCGGTTCAATATATGTACGAGAGGTAGCACAAGATTTGATAGACAATCCTTTACCAGAAAAGGAGGGATAGCATCAGGACCAGCCGCAGACAAGGGCTTTAAATGGCGTGTAGCGCGACGCACATCAGCTTCCGTTACTCTCCTCAATGCAACGAGACGCGCGTCTACATTAGAAACATCACGTGCAGCAACTTCAGCGTCAAGGGCAGGAACATCACTATGAAATACCGAACTAAAGTATTCAGCAAACGCTGTAACCGCCTCGTGACCCATGACTGATTCTCCGTTAAGAGTATATGAGTTTGCCTGGCCTCTACTACTGCGGCTTTCTCGGACGTGCTTCCAAAATTTCTTAGGATCGCAGAATATGTTTGATCCTACAGATGCAATATATGACTGGTATGCCTCATCAATAAGCTCCTTGATATGAGACCTGTAATATTTGAACACCTCTAGATTAAATTGAAGACCCAGTTCTTTGAATTTAGTCAAGTGAAAATACTTTGTTTTGATCTTACGCTTAATCTCGGGGGTAAACCATGGTGGGTATTGCCGTTGGTTGGAGATATTTGTAGCCTTAATTGGCACATGACTACTTATGGTATCATTTAATTTAAGATAGAAAAGGTCTAGCGCACCATCAACATCGTCTTCCTTCAGAACGTCATTCCAATCTAAGGTAGATAGACTAGAATAGAGACTCATGAAGTCTGCCCTACGAAAGTTCCAATCAGGTGCATAAGAGGGAGCGGCGCTTAAAGGGGGAAAAGAAGCAAAATCAGAGACGATATCAGCGCTATGGTGTATGAGAGATATGGTTCAATGAATTTCATTAACAACACGATTTTTAATAATTCAGTTTTGTTTGTGTTAAATTTACGATGAGCCTGGACTTTATGTTTTCAGAGGATGGTCTGTTAATGCCTAATTGGTTACGAAGATAAAAATGTGTTTTGAATAACAACAAAAACAGATTTGCCTAACTTAGGATTTTTTTTTTAGCAATACCTAACGGTTTCAGGTAACATAATATTATTTTGCGAAAATATCGGACTAGTTGGGTTCTAAAATCATGTCTGATGCATTCGCAGCCGAACAACAATAGCCACACTTTTTCAATCAGTTGATTTTATAGTTATTAAACTTATGGACCTAGTCCGCTAGAAATAGAATAGCACATAATAAGAACGACTGTTGAACTGTTGAACGAACGTATCGCTGTCTCGATGTTGATATCTAGATGAAATAAAGACGAGACAAATAGTACTCACTCCTTTAGCAGAGCACTCCTTGTTGTTGTGGTCGACGGGACACTTGGTGTGGTCGATGAACGGGAAGATGGAGACGCAGGTCTGGTTGACGCAGACGAGGTTGTCTCCGCACGGCGTCCCGTCGCGGACCAGCCCCATCGGAGCTATCTCCGGGTGCGTCAGCACGCCCGTCGTGGTTCTGGAAATTGTGGTTATTGGACTCCTTTATATTTATTAGTTAAATACTTATAATATTATAATTAATTAGAGTTTCAAATTAGAGATCATGAAATTTCACTCTAATTAGTGTGTATTGGATTTTCTCAAAGTAACGCCTAATTTCATTAAAATTATCGTTTAAATTTTAAAAGAGTTTTTAAGGAGAGATAACAATGTAGAAGTAAGCGAGAACTGAAAGAGAAGAAACGACAAAACACATTTCTAAATACGGTACGGATGTACGGATAAGGCACTTAATCTCTGATCTACTCCGATGAGAATTGTGGTATCAAAGTTTATGATTTCGTCAAGTTTAGAGTAAGAATGGACTACTTTATCAAAATAAGCAAATATTTTAAACTTTTCATTATTGTGAAAAATATGTCTTAAAGCTTAGGATTTTTAGTCTTTAACTCTAGGATTTCCATTGTTTTACCATAGCTGACAAACGATCTAGTGGCCCCTTTAGGTTAGTGGCTTTCTCCATTAGCAGTTGAGTTGGTACTTACTTGCACTCGTACTCAGTACTCTTGATGTTGATGACAGTCCTGGTGAAGTACTCGTCCATGCCGGCCACGATCGGGTACCTGTTTCCGAGCTGACACTGTAGGGACCCA
Source organism: Hemithea aestivaria (assembly GCA_947507615.1). Classification (NCBI taxonomy): domain Eukaryota; kingdom Metazoa; phylum Arthropoda; class Insecta; order Lepidoptera; family Geometridae; genus Hemithea; species Hemithea aestivaria. Next base: position 17,287,315 of record OX382331.1, read on the forward strand.
CATCGCACGTTCCTGGTAGACAAGAATTAAGAATGTACTCTAATAGTAATTGGTTTATACTCCAATAGAACAGGTTACCCTACTTACACTGGCAGAGTCAAATCATAATTTATAGGTTGTGTGGTTAACCTATATTTTAGTTTCAGGTCGCCGAGATTACTACAGGGCCTGCAACATGACCTAACGCTGCCTCCTACATATCTTATAGGAAACAGCAGAGATCCAAAGTTTTAGGTGCCTTCCGAAACACGGTATCGTCCAGGCTAAAAAGGTCTTTGCCACACTGAGATTTGAACCCAGGACCTCCGGCTTACAAGCTGGACCAACGACCACGGGGCCATGGATGCTACATCTATTTTATAATAGTAAAAAGATCTAAGATACAAGTCTAAGATCTATTATAATAGTAGAACGATAGTACCTAGGTAGTAGGTAGTTGAAAAAAGATGTAGCAATTTTGTGAAGAAATGTCTTGATCAAGTTTTAAGCGAGAATAGTTTTAGAAGAGTTTATTTTTATTCCAGCTGTATTGAAATATGGCAAAAAATACTGTCAACTTGTCTGAGAAAAGTGTCTGCTCATTGATCACAATTGGAGTATGATAAAACTCTCCATTTAAACTTTTTCAGAAAACAGCGGAGAAGCGACTGGACCAAATCATGGATTTCTCTAGTAGTACAAAGAAATCGTTTAACCTCAATCTGGTTTCAGCCATAACCAGTTCTACTAAAGAAGGCTCTTTCACATGGGCCAATTACGATAAAACAATGAGTTTTGTTATTATTATGTAATATGCATTTTTAACAGCTTCTTCTAAAGATTTGAAAATCTATACTTACTCCGTCTCACACTTGATGTAATTTCCCGTGGAATCCTTCCCACAATGTCCAGTGACCGCTCCTTTAGAGTTGAACTCCTCGAAGCATTCCTTGTCCGCCCCGAGCGTCCCAGGTCCCCAGATCATCTCGCACTGGATGGAGAGTGTGGGGCATTGTCCAGCGAAGCAGTACCCCTTGCCGTCTTCGCAGGGCTCCCCGTTCTTGCGGTAAGCATCGGGAGGACAAGCACCAGACTTGCCGTTGCAGGTCTCTTCCAGGTCGCATTCGTTGGTTGCGTCGCGGCATGTTACTCCGCGGGGTTTTAGCTGGATTGAGAAATTATTGTAAGTAATGGGCTAAGCTCCTTCATATTTGCCTTATGGAGATAAATAGACAGGTATTAATTTAAATTGTTTATGGGAGAAACTGCTAGAAGAAACTAGCTAGTGATGGTAGCCGATTATAATCCATTCTGTTTTGCATTCCTCGATCAATTTGACTAACCGAACTTTAAGTGATAACTTAAATATTATTTTATAACCCACGAGAGTATAGTATATGATGGAACTAGTCCTAATTATTTTGCTATTTTTCTTTTTTCCGTCTTTTTCTAAGTTTAGTCCTCATCATGATAATTATTTATTGATTCTTAAAATTGATAGCAGTTCTGAGTGGTACCAATAGTATTATTTCTCTCAGAGGTACTTTCAGAATGAGAAGTAAATTACATTGTGGTTAATTTGATAAAGTATGTTTTTTGATTTTGATTTGATAGTATTAAAAGCAGGTAATACTAACCTGGCACCGTTCACAGCACTCTCCGGTAGCACACTGTGACTCCTTGGTGAGTCTGCAGGTGAAGGGATCGCAGCAGTTGTTGCTGTTCTGGCACTCGGTGATGGTGCCGCAGTCGCACTCCTCGCCCTCGTCCAGCCGTCCGTTGCCGCACTGGTGGTGGATCACCAGCTGTGGACGGACGTGTTACGAAGGGGAAATGTTCATAACATAAGAATATTTTTTATTTTTCTTTAGTAACTCTAATTTCTGTCTTTCCTTTCCCGCCTTGATTGTCTGGAAGAGATCACATTTAACGACAAGATCGCCAATTGTAATCTTTTTTTTTCTTTAGTGTGTATGTTTTAAATCTTATTTAGCTTATTATTTTTATGGTGTTCAATAAAGTGTTTTCTCTTTATTGAGAAAAAAATATAATTATATTTAGAAATTCATATTTAACTAGCAAACCCGGCGAACTCCGTTTCGCCACCAAATGGTTTCCTGAAAAATTCCTGAATTTTCTTTGCTATAAACCTCGCGGAGCCCGAGACCTTTCCAACGAATGCAAAACCGTGGAAATCGGTTCGTGCGTTCTGGAGTTATAGCGTCAGGGAGGAAAACCCGACTTATTTTTATATAGTAGAATAGACCCATTTCATAAACGTATATCATATTTTTATGCAAAAATATATGAAATTTCAATATAAAAATACGTAAATAAAAATGATTTTTTAAATACTGCCTAAAACGTTTCGAACTGTCATCTGACAGCGCGTGACGTCATACCACTGGCTGGTCCTTACGCTTCCTATGAAATGTTCCTGATTTCGACAAATTTTAATTATTCATAACTTAAAAACCACTAAACCGATTTTGATGCAACTTATGCTGTGCCCTTAGTTGGAGCATACTTAAACCAAAAATAAAGTCAATAACCAAAATGAATATTATATTTTCAGAGAGACATTTTTATCATTGACTTTATTTTTGGTTTAAGTATGGACCAACTAAGGGCACAGTATAAGTTGCATCAAAATCGGTTCAGTGGTTTTTATGTTATGAATAATTAAAATGTGTCGAAATCAGGAACATTTCATAGGAAGCGTAAGGTCCAGCCAATGGTGTGACGTCACGCGCTCTAATTGGCGTTCGCATTCGCGTAATAATAAGTAAATTTTTTTGAAATTAAAATTGATTTTATTCAATTTTGGCTTGTAAATAGATCCTTAAAATGTGATTTTAGGTTTTTAAATACTGTCTTTTATGTGAAAAACATAACTTTATATCAATTCGTAACATGTGTCAACATCCCTATTTAACCTCAAATTCACGATCCACATAATTTACACAGTTCAACTTACCACCTTAAAGACAAATGCCTGCTGTTTAAATTTAATAAAAATTTGCCCAAGAACACGCTTTTTTTTTGTATTCATCCAAGGAGAGCCATTGGCTACTACGTTGCCAGTATTAATTCGAAATAAGGTTGCAATAAAACTTATCAATATCCTCCGCGCCGACACGGCCATTACCACCTTAAAGACAAATGCCTGCTGTTGACATTTGCCCAATACGCGCGTGGTTTCCAATTGAATAACTTATTTTTTTACTTTTTTTTCATTTCTTTTGAAATTTTTCCTGAATTTTCTTTGCTATAAACCTCGCGGAGCCCGAGACCTTTCCAACGAATGCAAAACCGTGGAAATCGGTTCGTGCGTTCTGGAGTTATAGCGTCAGGGAGGAAAACCCGACTTATTTTTATATAGTAGATTTGCCCAAGAACACGCTTTTTTTTTGTATTCATCCATGGAGAGCCATTGGCTACTACGTTGCCAGTATTAATTCGAAATAAGGTTGCAATTAAACGTATCAATATCCTCCGCGCCGACACGGCCATTACCACCTTAAAGACAAATGCCTGCTGTTGACATTTGCCCAATACGCGCGTGGTTTCCAATTGAATAACTTATTTTTTTTACTTTTTTTTCATTTCTTTTGAAATTTTTCCTGAATTTTCTTTGCTATAAACCTCGCGGAGCCCGAGACCTTTCCAACGAATGCAAAACCGTGGAAATCGGTTCGTGCGTTCTGGAGTTATAGCGTCAGGGAGGAAAACCCGACTTATTTTTATATAGTAGATTAAAATTCAACAACCATTTGGTCCACAATGGGCTGTGAGCGATCTCTTCCAAGCAGATTGATTTGATTTGGAAGAGTAAGAATAAATCTCATAGCTTTGAGGACTTATGCTTTGGGGTTTGACTTATGACATAGAAAACCTAGCATGAAATATGTGTAAACCTACGCCTTCTATAGATGTCTCTGTTTTAACGCTTCATGCAATGCCTAAAGTGTACCTACACATTTGTCTTATTATTATGTATCGAATATGAGAAGTACAAATTTAACTCGAATTACAGACACGTAAATGGGGAATCATAAAAGTTTAATTATTAAGGTAGACGATACGAAAGATTCAATGCAATATTTGGTGCCTTCATTTATTTAAAATAATTTCTGGTAAATAAAAATAATAGCAATCAACACAACGCTTGCATGGGTAGAATTCGATTGCTTTTAAATATATAAGTCCCATTTTATTTTGTTGGCAGGTGCAGTTTTAATCTCTCCTATTGAGACTATAAACTATAAATTAAATACTAGTCTTTCAGTCCACATGAATGGCACGGTATTAATAAAAAAGATTTGTTAACATCGCTGAATATATTCATTGAGTTAATGGAAAATCCCGTGTCCTGTCCTGTCCGGTCAGTTCGCATCGCCCCGAACGCAAATCCTCCGGGAATTCGATGAAATGGGCTTGCGATTGGACCGACAAACTGATTTTTCTTATATTTTTTAGGCGTCTGGTCTCTCTGAGTAGTTTTAGATTAAAGAAACTTTTCCTATTTGAACGTTAAAATATTTGAATAAAAATGTTTTATCATATAACATTTCAACGCAACTGAAAAACATCGCAAACAAATCATGACCCGACAGAGCTTAACGCCGAAAACACCCGAACAAAATAGTACAAAAGTGAATAGCAAAATAAGAATGGGACGAAATAAATTCACAAGCAACACTGAATGGTCCCGTGTAGCAGCGCTTCATACGGGAGGATGGCTTCAAAGTTGCCCACTCGGCATTTGATATAATAACCTCACAACATTGTTGGAAAACAGGGAGAATCTCTTGCGTAACTTACTCGTACGAGTACCTACTCAACTTTAGGAAAACAATTTTTGCTGTACGACTTCCATGCGAAAAAATAGTTCAGTTTATCGGACGCTCATCTAGTTACCTCCCGCTCAGAAAGCTCACGAGAAAGTTGAAAACTTTATTTCCCGCACCGTCTATTTTTCCTCTGATTAAATTCATTGCGAGACTCTGGATAATTTATTTCTCGGTAATAATATGAAGGGTTCGCTCGTTGTGGTTAGTTGTGCGAGAATTCCGCATGAGCAAGCATTCGGAACACTTTTCCAAAGGGAATTTGTGACAAGATTTTAATTGGACCACCGTTGCGGAGCTAGACTACCGTGTGCTGGAATTTTATGCCTATTTTCTAGCATATTGTAGCAGTTGAGTGAATAAATATTATGTTTACTCGGGCAAAATAACGAAAACCGTAGACGGTGTTCCGTGAAGCATGAGGTACGAGTGGTAATAAAAGATGCATCAGCCGAACAAGAGAAACATTCCAGCATGTGACATCGGAGCGACACAGGGGGGCTCACCACTCGCAGCTTGCGGCTTCACATCAAATTTACATCGGGAATCAGCGCCGGGACACGAGTTGTGTGAGAAACAGCGTGACGTCACAATCATCTCGCCGATAAATATGTAAACGTACAGAATCGAAGCAGGAGAAGCAAAGAGCATTATCATTCGGCGGTAGGTATGTAAATTTATTCCAATAAACCGTCCCGAGTCTCGTCCGTGTTATTATATATTCGCAAACGAAGAGATAATTCCGCGAGCGGGCAGCCCGCATTTCCATAACTTTTATTAAAGGAGTGGGCCTCAGGAGCGTCGGGGAACAATACGGTGGAGCTCTGATTAATTTCCAACGTGGAAATCTGTTTTGCATTCGGATGAACCGTGGCGTGTTAATAAGGGAAGTGTGCCGATGACGCGGCTACAAGTGAACGCTCGGAGCTCGTCGTTCGCCGCTCGCGGCGCGCGGCCCGCACCGCCACCGGGACGTGATTTCACTCACTAATTCGCAAATATTCAGATTTAACATTCATTTCGCTTCTCTAACGCAGATCGTTAATATAGATAGCTAGAAAAAGTAAGACGTAACTCGAACGATAATAAAATATATCTAGATGATATAAAGGTAACAGGTACCCCACGTCGAAAAGGAAACGAGTTACCAAGTTAGGATTAATAGGTACAATGTTACTTTCTTTTCTGAACGATGCCTTAAATATATTATGAGGAGAAGCATTATGTTTATTGATCCCCAGGTCGTTTCGAAATTGCTCGCATTTAGATCTTCCAACACACATTCGGGTTGAGAAATAATAATTCAGTCTGGGGGAATATGTCAGCGAGAGTAATGATGATTGATTGACGCCCTTCAAAAATAAAGATCGTGTGGTAAAATACTGAAATGTTATAACGTAAAAATTATTTGTCCCAACACTAACTTTACTAGGGTTAGGGGAATTAACTGGATGGTGGCAGGTTAATCTAAAATGCAGCGAGTTCGGATAACAAAGCTGTGTGTCGAGAGCTCAACTTTCAATGTGATTTGGGAATCGTGTTTGGATCCAAAACTTATCCATTTTGGGACTTGTTGATGCTAATAGGACTACTGTTTAATGTTGGAAGTTACCAAGTTTTAACATCCCCGTTGAAGAGGCCTATTTGCAATGCCGCGAGCACTTTGTTCAATCTTTTTGTTTGATTTACTCGTATAACATTTTTTGCGGAATCTCATCTCGCTAACATTGAAAGGTGAGTGTATTGGTATGTGTTTATTACCTCGTCATGCTAAAACTGTTTATGTTGAGATTTGTTTGTACTCGTAAGTAGCTAAGAATGGATATACATTGGGTGCTTCGAAACGTGCTTTGGCAACGGGCGCTTTGTGATCTAAGAGGAGTTATGTGCGGTTTTTCCACTTGCCATACATTATGTTCAGTGAAGCCAGGGAGGAATTTGTCCCGCCTTTTAGGTATAGTCTGCTACCATCTACGGTCGCATATTCGCTTAACACCTACATTGAATAAAAAAAAATGTTTGAGTACGCTTCTATCCACTAGAATTCTTTTAAAAGCGCGCGCTATAAATCACTAAAAGTAAACTAATTATAAACCTTGGAATAATAATGGAAAAACACAAAATACCTTTCTGGATAAAAGTTGGCATAGGTAGTGTACCGACGAGTAAGTATATCTATATTTACTGCAAATATATATGATGAATATTTTAAACATAATATAGTGTTAATTGCGTTCCTAACAGCTTTATAAACCTTTATTATTGGTTTGTATTAGAACTAAAACTAGTAAACCCTTTCAACTGGCTTGTTAGGATAACTAGTACAGATTAGAGTAAAAGGCACTAAAGTTGCCGACTGCGGGAATAACAAAACCCTTTTAATTAATCAAACTATCTATTAGAATTTTCCAATAATGATTACGTAGATGCCTTAAATGTTGTAATCAAGAGAGTTTGAGACACGATCGAGCATTTTAACCAACATTATAAAAAGGTGATACAAAATAGGTACATGTTTTTCTTACAAGTTAAATATACATAAGTTGTGACAACTTCATCACATACCGGGGGTAGACTTCCTTTGCAGGAGGTCGTCTAGGTGGGTACCCCAGTGCCAGTTATTCTACCGCCTGAGCAGTTATGTGCAAACATTACTGTGCTCCGGTAGGAGGGCACTGTAGCTAGTGAAATTACTGGGCTAAAGAGTCTTAACATCTTATGACTCTTGAGTAAGAAGCGTTGGTGCAGTGCTTCTAGAATTTCACATAATTGTGAAATCCTAAGTAGCACTGTACTGATTATGGGCAGCGTTATCTCTTAACATCAGGAGAGCGTCTTGCTCGTCTTCTACTTCATCACATAAAAAAAAAAACATATCAAGAGGGCTGGCAAGAGGCGGCGCTAGATCAGCAGTGAGACATATAAGTCTCCGCTCCCCGCAGCTAGTGAGCGGTTGTGTTCTAGTGCGCGGTCCGTGTCGGTCGCTACAATGACGTCGAGAACAGTTAAATGTGCAAGTTGCAATGTTGTTATCGATGAATTGTTGGCATTTATCGCCAATAAAATTGATGTTATGGACGAACAAAGCTTGCTGCGTATTTGTGGGTCTGCTTTTAAGATGGAGGAAATAGAGAAGTCAAAAAATTTATTATTTGACTCCATAAAATCTGACATAAGAAAGATCACAAGGAAGAAGAATAGTGACGGAAAAGTTCAACGAGATCTACAGGACATTATTACACTGTTAAAATATGTCGAGCCTGAGGAAACTCCTATTTTTGTGGCGAAAGAACTTCATAAACTACCCCCACTTAATTATGATCATGTCGATATTACTCTATTACTGAAAGACATAAATATGCTGAAGTGCCAAATTGAGAGTATTAAGAGTACATATGTTACAACAGATCAGCTGCAAGACCTTGAAAGAAAGGTATGTTCTAACAGATATGACTCCATAGTAGAAACGCCCATACAAAGTCGTTATGACTTATTTGTGAATAAAAAACGCGGCGCAAATCTTTTAAATAGTGGTCCAATGGCAATAGCATCGCTAGTACAGTCTGAGTGTGATCCGTCAATATCAGCTGACGAACTGGCTGCAGCTACCCGCACGCTTCGTTTTAATACAATGAACTCAGTGTGCGCGCGATCAGCTGACGCGGTCACTGTGGCAGCGAACCCAGAGCGTGAATCATCGCCGCTCGAGAAACCGGTGAGTCAAGGTGAAACAGAGACAGCAGTAGCTGAGCGGGGCTCAGATACGAAAGAGATGGGAATAATAACAAATACTGAGCGGCAGACGTTAAACGACAGGAGCGATTTTTGCAATGGAATGGAATATCAATTAAATAATGATAGTATTATTACGACGACAGAGCCGAAAGAGACTTTTGCTGAAATAAGCAGACGAAACGGGCAATGGAATGTGCCGGAACGTGATGAACAGTGGAAATTAGTGCAACGGAAACGTCTTAGTAATAAATTTGCTTCGAATAAAGGCAGGGCAGAACAACATAGTAAATTTAAAGCGGCAGAATCAAAGATACCACTCTTTATTTCAAATGTGCACAAGGACGTGTCAGAGGCAGATATTGCAGAGTATATTTTAAGCAAAACAAAAGAGCAAGTGTCACCTATAAAACTTAAAATGGCGAGGCAAAGAAATTATAGCTCCTTTAAGATATTTGTGAGCAAATCCCACTTAGAGACTGTAGTGTACCAAATGTGGGTACCTTCACCTAGTTGTTATTGTAATAAGAAGTAAATGTAGGTAGATGTAAATAATCGTCCATCAGCGAGAGATATTTGTATGACGCAGTGTGAATTATACGAGCAACCATAACGCACGTTTATTATTTCTCCGACCCTACGAATATCACATTGGCGAACGAGGATTTTAAATATCGTTTTAATTATGTCGATCGGCAAAATACGAGAATACGACGTGAAGAATGGTACGTGGACGGCATATACCGATCGAGTCGAGATGTACTTCAAGGCGAACAATATCAAGGAAGAACTCAAGCTGCCGACGCTCATCTCGTTGATGGGGGACGAAGCGTACGAGCTTCTGGTCAACCTCTCGAGCCCCAAGAGACCGGCGGAGCTGACGTACGCTGAGGCGAGCGTTTTATTGCAAAATCATTTGCAGCCGACGCCGTCCGTACTCGCGGAAAGATACCGGTTCCGACAGAGAAGGCAGGCGACATCTGAAAACGTAAGTGATTACGTGGCGGAGTTAAAAAAGTTGGCGAGACATTGTGCGTTCGGCGAGTCGCTCGGGGACAATCTACGGGATCAGTTCGTCTGCGGCATAAAAAGTGACATCATAAGGCAGCGACTTTTCGCCGAAGACAAGTTAGATTTCATTGGGGCGGTGAAATTAGCAACGGCATTGGAAGCGGCGGAGCGGGATGCGGCCGCGGTCGAGGCACGGGCCGTGCCGGAGGCGGAGGCGGTGCACGCGCTGCGGTTCGGCGCGCGCGCGCCGGCTTGGGGGCGCCGTGGACAAGATGGCGGCGGTCGCGGTGCGGCCGCGCCGGTATTGCAGCGGGCTGGCGCCGGACAGAACAACTGCAAGGGCTGCGGAGGCACGGGACACGGCTACGGGGAGTGTAGATTCCGTGATTATGTGTGCAGCAGGTGCAAGCGTACGGGACACCTGCGGCGCGTGTGCGGAGCGTGGAGCGCGCCGGGGCAGAGCCGCGGGATACCACGGCAAGGTACCGGGAGCCGCGGGATGCACTACAGCGGCGCCGAGCTCGACGCGGAGGACTGGGACGTCGAGCCACAGGAGGATCACATCGACCTCCATCAGTTAAATTTAAGAAATTATAAGGCGGTGAGTTTGCCCATTTCTGTAAATGACATAACTATCCCGATGGAAATCGACACGGGCACGGCGATTTCTTGCATTAGCAAGGATACTTACGACATATACTACTCGAACGTGCCTATGTCGCCCTGTCAGCTATCAATCAAATTTTAGGACGGGTCTCACATTCGCCCCCTGGGGGTCATAAAGCCCACCGTGAAGTACGAAGACAGAGCTAAAAAGCTGGACCTGTTCGTCATCGACGGAGGAACGACCGCTCTTCTGGGTAGACAGTGGCTCTCGGAATTACAAATAAACATTCCGGCCTTCGGGTGCCACCACAGTATGGTAAATAAAGATAATGAGATAACCGTTTTGCTAAACAGGTATAAGGAGTTGTTCGACGGGAGCCTGGGCAGGTTCACGGGGTGCGAGGCGACGCTGCGGGTGCGGGAGGGCGCGGTGCCGGTGTACCACCGCGCGCGGCCCATGGCGTTCTCTCAGCGCGCGCGGGTCGACGCCGAGCTGGACGCCATGCTGCGCGCCGGTGTCATCGAGCCCGTCGACTGCTCCGACTGGGCCTCGCCGCTTGTGCCCGTCAACAAGGCGGACGGATCGCTCCGGGTTTGTGTAGACTATAAGGTGACTTTGAATCCTGTGCTTGTGGTCGATCGTTATCCTCTACCCAAAATTGACGATGTACTTGTGGCGTTAAACGGGGCTAAATACTTTAGTAAAATAGATTTATCGCAATCGTACAATCAGATCGTTCTCGACGAGTCCAAGAAATACACAGTTATTAACACTCACAGGGGTTTATTCCGTTACAATCGGTTAGTATTCGGCCTGTCCTCTAGTCCAGGTATATTTCAAAGAATTATGACAAACCTATTGCAGGGTATACCTAACGTGGCCGTGTTTATCGATGCTGTTATAATCGGTGGCGAAACGCGGCAAGAACATCTAGAAGCGTTGAATAAAGTGTTCGAACGGATGCTCGCGAACGGGTTACGCTTGAGAGAGAATAAGTGTGTATTTCTGGTCCCGGAAGTATCATATTTAGGCTACATTCTATCGGAAAATGGGATCAGGGTGGACCCTTCTAAAATTGAGGCGATTGTAAAAATTCCAAGACCCCAAAATGTACCGGAACTACGATCGTTCTTGGGGTTGGCTAATTTCTTCGCTAAGTTTATTAGGAATTTTAGTCAGATATTAGTTCCGCTATACAATTTACTCAGGAAGGGGGTAGATTGACGGTGGTCACAAGAATGTGAGGGGGCATTCAAGGAGATAAAGAAATTATTAATCAGCCCGAAGGTTTTAGTGCATTATAATCCTAACATGTCCCTCATCTTGACGTGTGACGCGAGTCCGACAGGGGTCGGGGGCGTGATCTCGCAGCCGTGCGGCCCGGCAGGCGCCGAGCGACCTGTCGCGTTCGTCTCGCGCACACTCACTGCAGCTGAGAAAAATTATTCTCAAATTCACAGGGAGGCCTTAGCGATAGTATTTTGCATGAAAAAGTTCCATCAGTATCTTTACGGCAGAGAATTTACCCTTCGTACAGACCACAAACCGTTGGTGTCCATTTTCGGCCCAAACAATGGAATCCCCACTATGACGGCCAGTCGCATGCAACGGTGGGCGATTATCTTATCAGCTTACACTTATAACATAGAATATGTAAGAACTAATGATAACTCTGCGGACGGGCTGTCTAGGTTACCGCTGCACGATAAGAAACCGGTTCCGCCGACGTTGCCGGAACAAACATACTTACATTTCGCTCAGGAAGCGTTATTGTTAGATCATAATGAATTAAAAACATGTTCAAACCGGGATCCCATTCTAGGAAAAGTTTTAGGGTTCATACGGGACGGTTGGCCGGCAGAGTGTGACATTGCTGCTATGCGACCGTATTTCAATAGGCGACGTGAACTTTATGAAGAATTAGGTTGTGTCATGTGGGGTCACAGGGTTGTCATACCAGAGCAATGCAAAACAAAGGTGTTAAGGATGATACACGAACCTCACATGGGCATAGTAAAATCTAAGGTTCTCGCGCGAAGCTATGTATGGTGGGCCGGCGTCGACGAGGCGGTGGAGGCTATGTGCCGCGAGTGCGGCGTGTGCGCGGCGCAGGCGGACGCGCCGCCACGACACGCGCCACGTCCCTGGCCCTGGCCCCACCGTCCCTGGTCTAGGTTACACTTAGATTTCCTAGGGCCAATTTTTGGCAAAACTTACTTAGTAGTTATAGATGCTATGTCGAAATGGTTAGAAATATTTCAGGTCCCGAGTACGGCGGCCAATTGGAGCATAGGGAAACTGACGGAGTTGTGGAGCCGTTGGGGGCTCCCCAAGCAGATAGTGACAGATAACGGGCCGCCGTTCACCGGGGGGGAGTTCGGTTCGTTCATTAAGAATTTAGGTATCGAACACATATTCACGCCACCGTACCATCCGGCCTCAAATGGTGCCGCCGAGAACGCCGTCAAAACTTTAAAACGGGTAATAAAAAAAGCAGATTTTCAAAAACAAGACGTGACTGACGCCTTGCATACTTTCTTATTATACTATAGGAACACGGAACACTCTTCTACCGGAGAGAGTCCGGCGATGGCAATGTTAGGTAGGCGATTACGTACTAAGCTAGACGTGCTGAAACCGGACAGGGAGACGCGGGCGAGCCGCGTGCAGCAGCGGCAGGTGCAGGAGGCGGGCGGCGCGCACAGGACCCTCCGCGAGGGAGACGTCTGGTACCGGCAGTATTTAAAGGGTGAGAAATGGTTACCTGGTAAGGTAGAGAGTAAGCTCGGTCCGTCTAATTTTAAGGTTATCGCTGAGGGGGGGGACGTACAAGTACATCGCCACATTGACCAACTCAGGCACAGGAGGAGAAGCTCCTTGGTCTGCCCTAATCCTGATCGATCCTTCCCACAGATAGACGCATATGAAACCTTAAAAGAGGGAGAAGTGAGTGAGACGTCTACGAGCTCAGAACTTCAGCCAGGCTCACCACAGCAGTCGGAGCAGTCACGGTCCGGGGGTAGCTCACCTTTCACAAGCGCGCCTCAATCCCCAGAGTCTGCCCAGGAAACCGTCACAGATATAGTACAGCACGACCGCCCACTTAGGAAGTGCAGGTTGAATAACCCAAACTATAAAGTGTAATATGTTATTGTTATTATTTATATTTACTAAAGTCTCACCTGTGTAACGCGCATAAATAAAATCTATATTATGTTATTAACTGTAATTAGAAAGCATTACTCGTAGATCATGTAACATATTGTATCGGCCTCGTCATATTATTATTGTATAAATATAATATTAGTTTTCGAAATAAGTGTGGAGGGATGTAGTGTACCAAATGTGGGTACCTTCACCTAGTTGTTATTGTAATAAGAAGTAAATGTAGGTAGATGTAAATAATCGTCCATCAGCGAGAGATATTTGTATGACGCAGTGTGAATTATACGAGCAACCATAACGCACGTTTATTATTTCTCCGACCCTACGAATATCACAGAGACATATCTCGATGATAGTATGTGGCCGCAGGGCGTTTCCTATAGGCGCTTTGTAAATGTCGGGAAGGTGTATGAAAGAGGTAAGAACAATAATATTGTCTCTGGTAGACAAGGAGTGAGGCAGTCCCCTAAAACTCTTAATGGATAACACACCTTGCAATATTTTACTCTCTTACAACTGCAAATCTTTGAAAAGGTCTATTGAAGGAGTAAAAAGCCTATGTAGGAGGGCGGACGTTATTGCACTACAGGAGACTTGGTTGCTGCCGCACGATCTGTCCATGCTAAGTACGATTGATGAGGACTTCGCAGCCACCGGGACGTCTGCTGTTGATACATCTGCAGGATTACTACGCGGAAGGCCATACGGGGGAGTCGCTATTTTGTGGAGAAAAGACGCTTTTAAGGCAGTGAAGGTTATAGAATGTGACGACGTGCGTTTGACAGCGATAAAAGTGAATATAGGCAATATTTATGTTATTATATTTAATGTTTACATGCCAACTAATTGCTATGAAAATCTACCTGAATTTACACAGTGTCTAGGTAAAATTAGTAGTATATCAAATCAAATCAAATCAAATCAAATCAAATCATTTATTTGCACACATGGGTATACAGGTTTACAGATGTTGTTGTTTATAACTACACAAGCACTCCATGTCTCACCGTCTGGCATGCAAAAATTTGTTAATGTATCTACAATAATGTTAAAGTATATTAATTATAATTATAAGAGTTCCAGATAATATTTCAAATGTCATTCAGATAGTCATTGATAGTGTAGTAAATTTTAGACAATAAAAATTTCCTTAATACATTCTTGAAATTATTATAGTTTTCAATGGTTTTAATAGAGTTAGGTAATTTATTATAAATTTTAATGCTCATAAAAAAGTTACTGTCGCTGTGTACTTTAGTTCTAATTGTTGGTATCTGTAAGGTATATTTATGTCTTGTACTTTGAAGAGTATTATAGTTTTTAATATTTCTTTTTACTAGTAGAGCAGACTCAAAGATATACAACGAGGGGAGTGTTAAGATTTTAAGTGAGGAAAAAAATGGTCTACAAGACTCAGTTTGTTTCAGATTACAAATTGCTCGGATACATTTTTTTTGTGCCCTGAATGCCATTTCCTTATCTACAGAGTTACCCCATAGCAGAATTCCATACTTTATTGTTGAACCAGCAAAGGCGTGATATGCATTAAGAACTGCGTCCTGATTAACTACTTTGCGTAACATATAGAGTGCATAGGAAAATTTATTCAATTTGGTGCATACATTTTGTATATGAAATTTCCACGTGAGATCAGAGTCAATGTCAACTCCCAGAAATTTATTACATTTTACTTCTTCTATTTTTATTCCTTGATATTCTATGTTTAATGGGTTACATTTAGTGTTTTTATTTTTGAATGTCATTATTTTAGTTTTGCTTAAATTAATTTTTAAATTGTTATCTTTCAGCCAGTCTACAATATTTATTAGGGAATTGTTGATTTCATACTCAAGACTATTACTGCTTCGATCAGTTTCAGTGAAAATGGCTGTACTGTCGTCTGCAAACAGTATCATAGGATGTGCAATTGCTTTAGGTAGATCATTGATATAAATTAGAAATAGAAGAGGACCCAAAATACTGCCCTGTGGCACACCATATTTGACGTTTCTACAGTTAGATTGATACTTGATCTCCGTATTGTTATTACTTGATATTCTAGTTATTTCTGTAATTTGTTTTCTGTCACTTAAGTATGATCTGATAATGTTAAGAACATTGCCTCTTATTCCGTATAGTTCCAACTTATGTAATAGTATATTATGGTCTACGTGGTCGAAGGCTTTTGTCATATCCATAAACAGCACAGCAACCCTTTGTTTATTATCTAGTGAAATTAGTATGTCTTTAAGTACTTTCATGAGAGCCATATCGATTGATTTGCCTTTTCTAAATCCTAATTGCTCATTAAAGAATATTTTATTACTTTCAAAGTATCCATTCAGATTGTTATATAAGACCTTTTCAAAGATTTTAGAGATTACTGGTATAAGGGCTATCGGTCTATAACATTTAACATCTTCTTTATCCTGTTTTTTAAATAACGGTTTAATTATTGTTGTCTTAAGATCATTTGGGTATATACCTTGCGTTATGGATTTATTAATAATGTCACTAATTATCGGTGCAATGATTTTACTTGTCCTTTTAATTATCTTAGTATTTATTTCATCGTATCCTGTACTATTTGTGTTCTTCAAATTATGTATGATTTTTATGACTTCTAATTCATTAGTAGGAGACATGAAACATGAGCTAGGTTTATTATATTTTATGGTTTTATTACTATTTTCTAAATTTATATTATTTTGTCCTTTTATATCATCAATAAAAAAATCATTAAAGTGTTGAGCTATATCATTAGGATTTGTGACAATATTACCATTTACTTTTAATTGTTCTATTTGTTCTTTAACATTTGTGCGCTTATTACGATTAATTATGTTCCATGTTGCTTTAGATTTATTAGGAGCATTTGCTATTTGATAATTGTTCTGTGATTTTTGAGTGAGCTTTATTACCGATTTTAATCTTTTTGAGTACTGTCTAAAAGCTGTTTTATAAGATGGATTAGATGAGAATCGATATTTCCAAAGAAGATTACGCCTACGCCGCGAACATATCATAATACCTTTACTTAGCCACTTCGGTCGCATACGTATGGGTACTCTAATTCTTATGACAGGGAAGCACAGGTCATAGAATAATTTGAATATATCAAAAAATAGTTTATAAGCCTCATCTGGGTTTTCTGTCTCATAAATCTCTTTGAATGAAATATTTTGTAAACTATTTATAAATTTTGTTATATTGTCTTCACAAAGGTCCCTAATGTATTTGAAAATATGTTTACATCTATAGCTTTTCTTAACGGGGCATTGTAAGATCTGTGCTGTGTGATCTGAAATAGCAAACTCATAAATTGAAACTTTTGTTTTATTTATACCATGAGCAAAATTATCTATGCATGTACCACTGGAAAGTCTTGTAGGTTCATTAAGGCTTAATCTGAGATTATATGATGCTAATAGTTGTTCAAATCGATTTGAGGTTGGAGAATTTTTTAGTCTATCTATGTTGAAATCACCACAAAGTATGACTTTTTTGTTTTTGTAACATACATTATTTAGAAAAGAGTCCTAAAAAAGAGTATAGTTGAGGACAATAATGACACAGAGCTAGTATATATTCTAGGCGACTATAATGCGCATCCTGGAGAACTGTTTTATAATGAATTGCTAGATTTTTGTAATGACCAATGTTGGACTTGTGCGGATGTAAATATGTTAGGCGCTGAGTCTAATACATATACATTTATCAGCGAAGTGCATGGGTGTGCGAGGTGGTTGGACCACTGTGTGGTCACTAGTGCGGCGCTACCCTCTATAAATAGTATATGGATAGAGCATGATGTGGACTGGTCTGACCATTTTCCGCTTTTTATTAAATGTAATTTAGGTGATAGTAACTATAAAAAAATACCAGCTCCAGTCCCAAAAAATAAGATTCTGTGGGGTGAGCGTACTGAAAGTCAAATAGATGGTTATCGTCAGCTGTGTAATTTAAGATTGAAAGACATTGACTTTCCTGCTGAGCTCTCCCATTGTTGTGATGGGATATGCTCAGACGTGGAACATAGATATATACTTGATAATATGTATTCGGATATAATTAATGTATTGGCTGAGTCTGCATCATCTACCTGTGAACGAGGTAGAGCACGAAGGAGAGGGGGTTATATTGCAGGTTGGAACAAACACGTAGCTGTTTATCACAGGGAGGCCAGGCTAAAGTTTCTAGCTTGGGTTGAAGCTGGTAAACCTAGAAGTGGTAAGCTATATGTAGATATGTGTGAGAGTCGCAAGTCTTTTAAAACGCGTTTGAAGTGGTGCCAAGATAGGCAAGAGCAAATTAAAATGGATATTTTGGCTTCTCATCACTCCGCTGGAAACTTTAAATCATTCTGGAAACAAACGAGCAAAATGAATGCTAAGGCTGGTCTCCCTGTGAGCGTTGATGGCGAAAGTGACTGTACTAACATAGCCAATCTATTTAAAGATCACTTTAGAGTCCAACCGCAATCACAATCAACAGCGCATGGGGTGATCAATGCTGAGTCTGAAGCACGCAACCGGTCGATATATATTAGTAGCAAAGAAGTCAGAGATGTTATTAATTCTATGCAGAGGGGTAAGTCTCCTGGCCATGACAGTCTCAGCATTGAGCATCTCAAATTCGCGGGTGTACATGTGCCGCGAGTGCTCTCCATGTTTTATAATTTGTGCTTGTGTCATAGGTATCTACCCCGTAAACTTACTGAGACCATGGTTGTGCCTATAATTAAGTGTAAAACGGGGGATGTCTCTGATAAAAATAACTATCGACCTATTTCACTGGCGACAGTACTGGCCAAAGTACTGGACAGCCTGCTCAATAACATACTTATGCGACATGTCAAGTTGCAAGATGCACAGTTTGGTTTTAGGGCCGGATTGTCAACGGAGAGTGCGATCCTATGTCTTAAGCAGGCTGTCCGGTATTACACCGATAGAGGTACGCCAGTATATGCATGCTTCCTAGACTTGTCCCGGGCATTTGATACAGTGGTGTATGATAAGCTTTGGGGCAAGCTAGAGGCACAAGGAATACCGATGGAGGTCATCGACTTGTTACGCTATTGGTATAGGTCACAAGTAAACATGGTCAAGTGGGCTGGAGCATTTTCCGAGGCATATGGCATGGAGTGTGGTGTCCGGCAGGGGGGGATAACTTCTCCTTTGCTGTTCAACTTATATGTTGACGAACTCATCGGCGAACTCAGTAGTACTCATACAGGTTGCATCATAGATCGCGTGAGTGTAAATAACATCAGTTATGCCGATGATATGGTACTGCTGGGTCCGTCGGTGGGTTCGATTCGTAAGCTTCTCTGTATTTGTGAAGCATATGCGACGAAACACGGACTCAGGTATAACACAAAGAAAAGTGAAGTGCTCATTTTCAAGAGTGGTAAAGTTAGGCCTGAACGTGTTCCGCCGATTATGCTTAATGGCGCGGCTCTGAACATTGTCAGCAGTTTCAGATATTTGGGACATATTGTGACAGACGAGCTCAAAGATGATGCAGACATCGAGAGAGAGCGAAGGGTATTGGCGGTCCGCGGCAATATGCTGGCTCGCAGATTTGCTCGATGTTCAAGAGATGTAAAAAGCACTCTCTTTAAGGCTTACTGCCAGTCCTTCTACTCGAGCAGTCTGTGGGTGCGGCATACAAAACGGGCGGCCAATACTCTTCGTGTTCAATATAACAACATCTTCAGGATGCTAATGGGACTGCCGCGGTACTGCAGTGCGTCGGGAATGTTCGCGGAAGCACGAACTGATGGCTTCCATGCTATACTCCGTAAAAAAGTTGCTTCCCTACGCCAACGCACATATAGCAGTAACAATGGTCTCCTGAAGATGATTGTTGCTAGGTTTGATTGTCCTATACAAAGCATATGGATGAATATTTTGATTGGGCTAAAAGATAACAGGTAGTAGGATATACATATATGACATTAATTTTGTTATTTCAATTTATAGTAATTATTCAAAAATTCTAATTATATATCAATTCTTATTTTAATGATTTAGTGCTCTTTTTGTATTGTCAATTCTTTATTTAATTATTTGTTATTATTTTAAGTGAGAAAATATGTTACACTAGATTTATGGTTATTGACCGAAATAAATGACTATTTAATTAATTTAATTTAATTTAATATATCTATATAGGCTGTCTATTTAGCCTATATAGGCTAAATATAAAAATAATACTTGAAAACACCTGATTCGATTTGGATTTTTTATATCAAAGGGTTCTTTACCAGCCAAGTGTTTACAAGTTTTGAAATGAAACGTGTGGTGCGTCGCAGCCTTATTGAACATGAGATCGAAGTTGGTATCATTAGTTTTAAAATTCGTTTGTAAATAATAAGGATTTCATAAAATTTTTGAGGTTACTTGACATATGTATGTATGTAATTTTTACCGGACCTGAAGTAACTTTCATAAAACTTATTACAGAAATGTAGATAAAATATAAAAATACATGTTATCTAAGCCTTCCTAATCCAAAGCCCCAATAAATAGATCAGCAGAGATGATGCAAATACAAGTAGTAAACCAACGGATACCCGACGAAGGGAGATCAAGGGCAGGACCACACGAATAATATGTTAATGATATGCCCCTATAAAAGGGATTTGTGATTGAGATGTTTCCTTATAAAAATACTGGCAGGATTATTTATTAGGTGAACGTTTTAGTGTGGGTGTGATCTTAATTTCTTAGGGACATTGGAAATGTTTTATTTAACATTTTTATTTTACTGCGACTAACATAGACATTTGGCCAAGTTAAATTTTTAAGTACCTTAGGAGGCAATCTTAATAACTTACTTATTAGAAATTTTAAGTAACTTAAGTGTTCATCGTACTAAACAATAATTAATTAAGGTTTATAAATTGCTTAAATTTTACTTCGTTTTATTTATATTTTTGAATATTAAATATGTGGCCTAGGACCTGGTAAGCCATTTTGTGTGAACAATAACATGTAAATTGCCTAGATTCGGGGCAAGCATGACATGCGAGCTCTTATGTCATGTTAAGACTAAAACTCCCATTACATTCTCAAAGGTATGGGATAACAGTTCTAGTTTTGATATTACTGCTTGATACTAACGCCTGCACATCATTCTACAAGTCTACAAGAGTTAAACACATTGAGATGGAAGAATTCAATGCTAATCGAGATTACATTAATTAAAGAGGACAGAAAAAAGGTCAGAAGTCCTCGAATAATCAACTCACCTCATTAGGTTTGTTAAGCAGACACAATCCCTGACCGAGCCGTAGTTCGTTGATGTAGTCGTTCTTGGAGCAATCAGAGAACTTGTAGGGCTGTACGTTGTCTGAGCCGACGATAGACTGCGCCATGATGCAGCCGTGCCAGTCGCGACAGAAACACTGCTCGCGACCGTCGTCGTGGCCCATCCCTGGTGAAAATATACTTCTAATTAATAATTTTTATTTTCTTTTATAATATTATCCTCCTCCAATAGTCATGGTCCTTATGTCTGAGGGCCGCGACCTTCTCCGTCTATGACTTTCGTCCCTACGATGTTACGCCATCTTGTCCTATCTCCGGCCATACGGAGACCATCGTAGACGGTAGAGTCGAGAGTCGTACGGATTTTGTATATCTGGGGGCACGGTAGTGCCCCCGCCAAGTCGAGCGCGAAGCAAGCACTGCCGTACCATCCTTTACAGGAACCATGTCGCCGCATTTTCAGGCCCCTATTTGAGAACCTCTGGATAAGACCAGAACGCAGAAATTTTCGTCATCCAGTAAGCTATAATTACATACTTAAAATCCAAAATTTCAAGTCTGTAGGTCATTAAGTTCCGAAGTTATGCGAAAGCAAAGTTTCGCATTTTCGACACTCATTCATTCACTCACTCACTCATGATCATCAAAATAGAACTAGTACTTCCCTAAAACTCAGAGAGCTGAAATTTGGTACATACTTAGACTTTATTGTGTAAACCATAGAAAAACTATAAAAACATGCAATTTCGGTCTCGTTTTCGAGATAATTAATCTGCATAAATAACTTTGTAATCTAATATATAAAATTCTCGTGTCACAGTTTTCGTTGCCATACTCCTCCGAAACGGCTTGACCGATTTTGATGAAATTTTTTGTGCTTATCCGGTATCTATGAGAATCGACCAACATCTATTTTTCATCCCCCTTAATGTTAGGGGTAGTCCACCCCTAAATATTTTTTTTTTATTTTTTAGACAAAATTTTTAATTTCTATTTTTTTATGATACAACATACAAAAATACATACAATACTCAATTTTCACCCTTCTACGATCAACTATTAAATTACTAAAATTTTAATAGCCATTTTAGTAATTTAATAATTTTTCCTCTCCGGTCGAAAAGTGATCAATCGTCATTTAATTAGTTATCCCCGCCAGATGTCTACAGGTGTCACTTCTGACCCAGTAAACAGCACGGAGTAGGGATGAGAACGAAGCCGGTCTCCTTTCTTTCTCACTCCCTACACAGTTGTCGGCCATCATTATTGTTTATGCATCAAGTGCAGTAGTAACGTTGACAATTATTATTTTGCTATCTCAGTGTAACTCTCATATTAACTTTTAATCATTCCTATTTTATCAATTATTATTATTTTTCAATAATAATTAAATTATCAATTTTGAGTGTATTTTGCACGATTAGTTAATCAAGTGATTTTATAACCTCAAAGTACTCAACACGTGACACGAGCTTTCAATAACAACGGATTTTGTGTTGTAAGTATACTTTTTTTATTTGTAATTTTAATTTAATTTTATTAAAAAAATGTAATTGAACAATTAAGATTTTCATAGTTTCCAAAAAATCAATCATTATTAATCTTTATTTTGAAATGTCAATGGAAATATTGGTTGTATGAAAAAATTATAAGAGACAATGTTTTCATAAAATTTAATTTTTTACTTTTGTTTGAAAAATTTTTCCATACAATAATGCTTATTTCACGCATATACCACATTCTTACATACATACAATATACACATTCTAAAATACATACATACTTCCAATAAGTAAGCTATTTTTTGTCTACACTAGAAATTACAAGGAAATTATTTATATGGCAAAACAACGTTTGCCGGGTAAGCTAGTCTCATATAAATGTATAGGATTACAAAGTTACATTTGCAGGTTAAAATTGTGTAAAGCTTTTATTTACTTTCCTTTAATTGTGTAAAGCTTTTATTTACTTACCTGTCTGTCTGTCGGCCTTATAGTAACCTTATAATATAGTGTTTCTACAAAAAGAAGTGAAATCCCACCAAAACATTCTGTAAAAAACTAGCCAAGTCTCGATGGAGCTGCTTGTTTATCTCTAAAAAATAATGAAATCTAGACAAAGTCGTGCCAAGTCTAAGGTACCTTATTGCGATTTATTTATTATTATAGTTAATGTTGTGTGACTTGGCCGATGAAGGGTATACACGTTGGCACGACTTTGTCTAGATCGAGCACCTGGTATAATACCCTTGTGTACCCTTCAACGGCCAAGTCACACAACATTAACTATAATAATAAAGAAATCGCAATAAGGTACCTTAGACTTGGCACGACTTTGTCTAGATTTCATTATTTTTTAGAGATAAACAAGCAGCTCCATCGAGACTTGGCTAGTTTTTTACAGAATGTTTTGGTGGGATAAATATTGACAAAATAAGCAACCGGCTAGGACTGTTTAATGGTTAAATCTTTTATGCCCTACATTTTATGTAGCTCAGTATTACAATGAAGAGTTTCGTTATCCGGGAAACAGCGATGTTGCAAAGAGCTTTGCGAAGAAATATGCCAAATTATCGCATGGATAATAATTATCTTTTCAACTTTTCGTTCGTCGTTTCGTTTTTCACGGATAATTATAACTAATTATTATCTGTAGAACGTGGTGCAACAGGTACTTGGCTGAAAAATGTTAAAAGCCTTTCGTCTCAGCCATTGATTATACTGACAGACGAAATAAATACGTTTTAATTTTTTTTATACTTTAGCTAACGAACTAAATATAGATTTCAACGTCCAGTTGTTTTATACTATTTGAAATATATGTAATTCCATACCGATGTTATGTCCGATCATATGCGCCATGGTGCCGGCGAGGAGGTGCGGCTCGTACGAGTTGGTGTCCACAGAGATGCCGACGGATTTGGGCGTGCACAGCGTATCAGGGACCGATATGCCCGACTCTCCTCCCGGGAAACTTAGGCCACTGTAGGGAAAAAAAAACACTTAAATATAATAACCATAATATCCCCTGTATCCCCCTATCCGTATATTTTTAATTTCTTTTATAAAACTAAAACATAAAAAGACTATCCCCTGTTTCCCCTATCTTTTGAATTGCTTTTATAAAACTGAAACATAAAAAACAATAATTCAGTAAAACTGCATTTTTTATATTATAGAGGAGAGATTGATAAAGAGGAGGTGATTTTTGAAGATTTTTGTTACAAAATGTGTAGATATAATAACGTGGTGAAGTGTACCGTGCAAATTGTATGAATTTGAAGTTATTTTTAGTTTTAAAAATGAATTATTGAAGATTCTACTATTACTTATTATTTACAATTTGGCTATGAATTCTAGTCAAAAATATCAAGAATATAACACGAAACTAATTAAATATCCTGTTATTCTTTACACATAGTTACAATAGAATTAACCTAAAATTACAACTTTATTTTTAGTAAAGATATATTATTATAGATAAGCCTTTATTGTACACAAAAGTTATAAAACCAACAACATCTAACATTAAATTAATATATCAGTAACTAAGTAAGTATCAGTAGTCAGTATAATAAGTTTTATAAATTATAGTGCCTACAATATTATAATAATATACCCAAGAGATTGATATAACCAGTTGAATAATTCATCGAAAAGTGTAATTGCATCCGTACCCGTACCAAAGTATAACTTTTACATGATATTCTGTACGCGAGTAGAGTATTCTCTGGCGTGTAGTATGTTCAGCTTGTTACTAGTTTGTATGTTTAATGCATCCGTGACTTTCATATTGCTGGAGCTGTATGTTGTATCAGTTAGAAACGTTTATGAAATTTGTATACAATATGAGCGATTTTACAATCTTTTTACATACTCGTAATATGTACAGAGGAAAATTTGTTGCGTACGTCCATATTAAATTTGATATGAATAAGTGTGTGTTATTTTGTACTATGGTGAATAACTGAAATAAATTAATTTGTTTATTTAATTTAAAAAAAATTGCGTATGTGTTCAGGAGGTGTATTAAGGTTCTCTTGACCGCTCTCGATCGCTTTTGCACTTTCTGTTAGGTCCAACGTAGGCCTATTTACTATAAAAAATAAAAAAATAATTTTGCGTCGTATCTCTACACATCTCTTTTGCCTTGTCGACATCACGTGTCTGTTAATTCAGTTAAGTTGTCGTACGCTTTTGCCTGTGAGTGATAAATATATAGTCAGGTAGGGCAGAATTTTATCACAGATTTTCGTAATAAAACTCTTAAAAAGTTATATTTCTTTTTAAAGAAAGATTTAGAAGTTCGTTGAGGCAAAGGTGAGCATACTTATAAATACTTATCTTGCTTTTCTTTTGTTACTTTAGCCTTGTCTTGAAGTAAATTTTTCGGCTCTTTGTAGATACCTATATACAAATTAACTGCACTTAGCGGTTATAATCGCTAAATGTAGCTTAGGTATCCTAGGGTCTATGCTACATCAATACCAAATTTCAGCCCCAGCAATGTAGTCGTATACAGTCGTTACAAACCTACAAACCTTCGCCTTTATAATATTAGTAGTATATATTCATTACATTCTGTGTTTTTTTTACTCTACTTTGAAATTTAATTGAATAAAATTAACTAGAAAAAATAAAAATTTACAGTGTACACCGAATTTAGGAATTGCTCGTTATAAGTTCTATGTTAATTAGGGCTTAAAATTTGAAGAAATGAAATGATATCCAGGCTTCCATCTTTTCACACAATGAGCTTGGCTATAAAAATTATAGGCCTTTACGAGAGTAAGTTGGGCAAGGATTAGAAGCATGTGGAGCGGGTCTGGTTGAAATATGTTTCATGGTGCGATTGTAGGAAGGTTCAGTTTAATTGCTGGGGTTTAGGTATTCAAGCTGAGGTCAATGGAATGAGAAATGGAGCCTTGGTTCGGGCGCTGGGATGAGATTTGCTTGCGGAATGCTGTGACTGTGAGTTGATTTTAACTATTTATTTGATTAGTTAGTTTTGTATTTAAATAAGTTGTTTTTTTTTCTGAATTAACGACATGAAGGTGAATGTACTATAACTTATAACTTTAATAGACTAATCAGCTAGGCATCATCCAAAGATAAACTACAATGAATAAAACACTTTCTAAGTTATTTTTTATAAATATATATCTCTCTGAGAATAACGGGCTAGAAACTTATAGTGACTAATCAGATTATGGAAACAGATACGATCGCACATCGTACTAATACGGTTAGAATATGTGTGAATTAAATTAAATGATTAAATAGATAATGGTGATAATATAAACAGCTGCTTTTTGTCATAGAAACGTATGAGTAGGTATAGGTAAGTAATAAAAATAACGATTTTTAAAATCATCAAATCATGGCCGTAGTCAAATAAAAGTATCACAGAACAAAAACCGTACAAAATGTTTACGAACTATGCAAATTTAAAAAATATTAAGCTCTAAAGTAATAAAATGGAAATATGATGAATAGAGTGCACGCTGCAGATAGTTTGTGGTTCCCGTTTGTGAACGATGCTTACAAGTCAGAAGTCAAAGGTGAAACAGTAAATATTTTGCACGAAACTTGCGCTAAAATGTGGAATATTCAAAACAAGTGCAAACAATGTGTTAACTTTTTAACATAAGGAATTCATACGTTTCGGTTTGTGGTTAAGGAGTTAGTTTACTTAGTAATATACACAATGTAATTTAATAAATAATGCAAAAAGTTATATTATGATTTTTTATGTTATGAGATGGACGAGACAAGTAGGTACGTCTCTCGTCTAATGTTAAGCGATTATGGTGGCCCATCACAGAAGTGGTGCCTTGGTATTTGGAGAAGTACGAAACCCTATGCCCGCTGGCCTGTGATCGTCATCCTGAGACATTATATTATTATGTTGTTAAGTCTCATAAGGAAAGGAATGTCTCTAATCGGAGTGAATTGCGGCAGAATATTGAGCAAGGTCGTGCTAAGAAAAATGAAAAAACATATTTCATATATACGCATATTTTTGACATGTAACGCTTGCGGATTGCTCATTAGAACACCGATAGATAACATACGTCATCAAATACCGATAAAAAAACGGGTACTTAAAAACGCCAAAGTTTGTGACAGATTACTGAAGCTCCTCCAGCTTCCATCGATCGACCTCCAACTCGGTAACAAGTATCGATAAGAAGCGTTATCGATATTGTCGGGGAGGCATTGCGGCCGCCTCGATTGCAGGATATCCGAGATTACGTGCGCATTAGTTCCCGCGACGGATAATTCGGAACTTCGAGGTGAGCGAGGGTGATGAATATCATATTTTTGACGGATATTGCTCCAGAACTCTTGCCAACTTTTTGGAACAAGGTGCGGCCAAAGTTGTGTTTGACAATCTCGGTATTATAACGCGGTGTGAAGCCGGTGAGCTTTCCCCCAAAACCTTTATAGAGAGTGTTTAGAAGAATGCTAACGATGTCTATTTTAAATTTTTAAATCAATTATAATCCTGTTTTGTCAATATTTTTTAAAGTCCTTGAGTTCTTTAACTCAATTTAAAATGCATTGCTGCATGCCGAGTGGACATTATTCAGAATCAAATTGTAGCGCGTAGATTCAAAAACTTCAGACTTGTCTCTCGTACTTGCGTACTATAAGCATAGTTCTAAATTCCCACAGCTGTCAAAGCTTTGAACACGAACAGTATATCAAGTAGCTCGAGATATCTTTATGCACACAGTTTTCGCACGCGCGAGTAACTCGCAAGAGGTACAAAGTGCTACGAACCATAGCCGTAGCGCATAATGCGATGCTCTTTGAGTAATTCACATCCATTCCATTATTGAGGAGGAGTCTCCTCCCCGTGACCCTCAATGACCCATGGCTAAGTACCTGCGCGCCGCTAATTTCGGTTAGTGAGTCCTATCCTCCGGTTACATAAACAAGAGGGAACGTTAGAAATTGGATAAAATTCTCGTGTTTGCAGACGAGCGCCTCCGGCGGAAGGGTTCGGCCTTCGCTCTATTTAATTTGACTGCTAACGGTTATTACATTAGCTCGGTTTGTTTAAGTTGCCCCTATTGGTCCGGAGAGCGATTCGCGAACGTTTCCCGACAAATATAAATTGATTGCGAAATAAATTATATCTAGTTGGGATAGTCGAACGACCGGAAACATCATATCGCAATTTTGGCTAACCTCGCAGGAATTGGATTACTGAAGGATATCTTTTTTAACCGCTCGGGATATGAAATGAAAATCGAGGTATAACAAGAAGGCAAGGAGGGAGGGAATCCGGGATCGAGGTATGGGCGAGACAGCGTCACAAAGTTCGCCACAGCCGAATTGATATCAAATATCATGTGAGATACCTTCCCCGAGGTGGGACAATCACGCGTACCGTATCGAGATTCGAGTTCCGTAAATATTTGATGGGCATCAATCATGCAATACATCGGAAATCGCGTTAAATCGTGTACGAGTGAAATGGCGCACGAGGCTCCGCGTAGTGGCTTAACACGTCGAGAATTCGACACGCGATTCCAGATGTCGACTGGAGTTATGACGAAGTGGGAGGAAGAGGGAGGAAGCGATTATCTCCCAACTCGGAACTCGTAATTTGTAATAATCGACGATAATCGACAGATGTGTTAGGAAATGTGATCGTTATAGATTACGATTGGAGATGGAATAAGTGATCGAGATTTTCCTCGTGAGTTTTTGAGCGATGAAATTTTTCGATTAAAATGAAAAGTTCCCGACAGCGCTGAATTACACAGCTTTTAAGATTTTGTGTTGTAAGTTTACTCAATAAATTAGACCACCGTCAGATCAATTATGTTCCGTAAATATTTAGCGATGAAGCAAAATTCTTATAAGAGTTTTCGCTACAAACTTTTTCGAATTTTAGATAAGGACTCGTGAAATCATTTTATTTCTTTTATAAATACTCGGACCAGAATTGAAAGCAGTTTGGGTGAAACAGATTATACTTATATTTTGCAGGAAATCTTGAGAAGCTTACAGCGGTCTAGCTGTCCGTTCACCTTTAGGTTTTCTATTCTGTTTTAACACGATAATAAATAAGACCACAGATAGAGTCTTAAGTCTTGGTTTTCTTTATGGGTACGCGTAAATAATGAATGATGGTTATTTGTTATTCACTACTAGTTGGTTTTACTGAAAAATAATCATGTAACTGGTGTATATTTTTCGCAATATTAATAATATCTATAATAACAATCCTTTCTTAGCGATGGTCTATGTCCGAATACCTATTTATGTACCCAATTTCACCCTGATCCGTTCAGCGGTTTGGGCTGTGCAATGATAGATCAGTTAGTCTTTCCTTTTTATATGTTTAGATAGAGGACGAAGAAAAATAAAAACATTACCGTCATCAGTGTTTCCCGAACGTTACAACTTGGGTATCTTCAAGACACGAGTGAATAGGTACTTTTCTAGGCATCTTACGTGATATACTGTTGACCGCATCTGCACTTTTCATCAGGTGGGATGTGGTCAATCATGCAATACATCGGAAATCGCGTCATTTAGCATTAAAAAATAAGCCCAACGCTAGTCAGGCTAGTTTTCTAGGACTTATAGTTTCTCCAGAGAGCCGGACGGACAGAAAAAGCGAAACTACAAGGCTTCCTTTTGTTCACTGCGGAAGCCTAAAAAGGGAAAAAGAGAAGAAATACGTACGTAAGAAGCTGCGTAGTATCCTTCTCGACATTGAAGAGTTTCCGCGCCGTGTAGTCGCTGAACTTGTGGATGGCGCGAGTGATGTCTTGCTTCTTGTCGATATCAGCTTGGTTCACACCTTGCCATGATTCGATGTACACCAGCGACACTCGAGTGTTCAGGGTTCGGAAGTACTGTGGACAAAGAAGATAAATGAGCAATACACACACACACATATAGGCTGTCTTTAGATCTAAGAGCTAGTCTAATCTAAGGCAAAAGAAATGGCTGTAGAACTGGCTTAACAAACAGCTTTAACTCTCTCAACAATATAACTATGTGTAATTATCTAAGGCTGAGCTGGTTTTTTCCAAAGCTTGTACCATCTTTGCCTACCTTGATAACGTAATCAGGAGGCATTAAAAATCAGCGCTGAGTGAACATCACTTTTCACCCAGCATATGCTGAATGCCCCCCTATTGTTCACTTTTCTCATTACGTATTTTGTGTACCAACCTTGCTTATTATGTATTTTGTTTTGTTCATTACACCTACTTCATTTGTTGATAGATATGTAATTTGGACAATAAATCATATTTTATTTATTTTATTTTATTTATTTAATCAAAAATCGATTCTCCAATTATATCTACTTAAACCATAAAAACATATGAGAGAAAGGGAGCCAAAAACCCACCCACTGCACTATCCCACTGGTGGGTGGACGGAGAACTCACGATTACTTCTCCACCCACTACGCTAGATTCTACCAGATATGCTCCTAGTAATCGATAAGAAATAAGAACCTATATTTTAGAGTACCTATATTTAGTAAAAATGTGGATTAAAAACTAATTTCAGTTTCAAAATAGGGTTTGGTGTAGGATGAAATCGTGTGTTGTGAACGTGCGCGTCCAATTTTCATAGTAACCAGATTAGCGTCGTTCTGGGCCGCATAGCTCGTGTAGTTTGAAGAGTCTTCAAAAGTGAACAAAACTGGACCGTCATAGCTGACCTATTTAAAATAGCTAAAATATGTACAGAATATGCAGCGTGGTTTTATTTATTTGAACTAGAGTGACGTGACAAGCATGAAGCTTGCTCTACTACACTGAATATCATAACGATCTATAACGATTTCAATATAATAAATACTAGTGAACTCGCGCGCACTTCGTAGCGCGTAACAGAAATATATACCTATGTACCTCTCTCTTGAATCACTCTATCTAATAAAAGAAACCGTATCAAAATCCGTTGCGTAGTTTTAAAGATCTAAGTACACATAGGGACAGACAGCGGGAAGTGACTTTGTTTTATACTATGTAGCCTTAACCTCTATGCCCTAACTACTATGTGTACCTAACTTAGTGAACAATAAAAAACAAATACTTAAATGAAAACAATAATCTGGCAAGCTATTTTAACCCCCGACGCAAAAACGACGGGGTGTTATAAGTTTGACGTGTCTGTCTGTGTGTGCGTGCGCGTGTGTGTGTGTGTGTGTGCGTGCGTGCGTGCGTGCGTGCGTGCGTGCGTGCGTGCGTGCGTGCGTGCGTGCGTGCGTGCGTGCGTGCGTGCGTGCGTGCGTGCGTGCGTGCGTGCGTGCGTGCGTGCGTGCGTGCGTGCGTGCGTGCGTGCGTGCGTGCGTGCGTGCGTGCGTGCGTGCGTGCGTGCGTGCGTGCGTGCGTGCGTGCGTGCGTGCGTGCGTGCGTGCGTGCGTGCGTGCGTGCGTGCGTGCGTGCGTGTGTGTGTGTGTGTGTCTGTGGCATCGTAGCTCCCAAACGGATGAACGGATTTTGATTTAGTTTTTTTTGTTTGAAAGTAGAGTTAGTCGAGAGTGTTCTTAGCCATGTTTGGTGGAAATCGGTCTAAGATGGCCGCCGCTACAAAATGGCGGATTACTTTTTCCTTCACGACCCCCTCAATATGGGTATCAAATGAAAGGGCTTAACGAGTAGAATACAGCCCACTATATAAAATTTAAAATCCAAGATGGCCGCCATCAAAAAATGGTGAATTACGTATTGCGTTGGGGGTTTTTTTAAATTTTTAATTTAATTCACTTGTTACTTATCTCATGAGACTTTCTAATTCGAGTATATTCGTATACTCTGTATTATTGAATAAGTACCTACTACCGAGCTGTTTCCAAATCCAGAAATAGATGTTTTCTTGAATATAATATCAATAATAAATGGAAGGTCAGACTCGTTACGTGGGTTTGATCAATCATGATAGGTCCTATTTATAGATAAATTAGTTTTTGTAGACCTGAGCCTATATTATATTAATTTTAACTCCACGCGTTCCTGCCAGACGGACAAACGAGTTATCCTATGTGGGTTTCGTTTTGTCGTTTAGTGGCACCGAAGCCCAAAACATAAAATTTTATTTCTTGAAAAATAATTATAGTGTGACAATTGGCAGTCTTATCGCTAATAGCGATCTCTTCCAGACAACCAAGCAGGCAAGGAAAAGTACAAGTTACACTTAGCTCGAATGTTGTGAAACTTTTTCCAATTTGGCGTATGTTTCATTTACATTTTTATCTGAAAAAGGGATTTATCCCGCCTTCTAGGTATAGTCTTCGGCCATCAACAGACGCATCGTCAATTAACATCACGTGTATATATAATGAACTAGCTTATGCTCGCGGTTTTACCCGCATGGCTAAATCGTTTCTTAGCTAATGTCTACGCTTTAATACCTACCTGTATGCCAAATTTCAACTCAATCCGTCCAGCGGTTTGGGATGTGCTTTGATAGATCAGTCAGTCACTCTTTCCTTTTAAATATTTAGAAGATAAAAAAAACATCTTGTATGTAGAGGTCTAATTGACATGTCGTCATACAAAATGGCGACTTTCGTCAACAAAAACCAACTAGATTTCATTTCTCTTGGTTAGTAAATCGACGTTAGACATTAACTGGGGCAGCAGTTTTGTTTATTCGCGTTTATGGCTGTTTCGGTCCGAATGCCATCCCTAGTTATAATAGTAATTCGCTCTTTTTATCGCCAACCCATAAGCTGCGAGGGTTGGCAGGATTTGTGTTGCAGGCCCTTAGAAGGTTTCTACAAAATATTGTCTATGGGAGGGTCAAATGATCTTGTTTATATTGAGTTACGGATATAAAAATAACTTACAAGAACTGCGCTAAGAGAAAGGTACCCACACAGAGCTAAAAATAGCGGCGTAATAGGGATGTTGATACATTTTTTTTGTCTATCTAGTATCTACTAGATACACAAAAAGATATCCTATTCTACGTGTCCAATATTTATTGTTAATAATCTTATTAACAAAAAATATTGGACACGTATCTTATTATTTGTTAATTAGAAAATAATCGTGTGAGATACAACGCACTAAAGTTGCTTGGTCGTGAGGACATTGGCAAAACTCGGGGAGATTTTGTACCGGATAGTGACTTATAAGCGTTATATCTCAGCCATTTTTTTATTTCATTTTTAAATTAAAAAATATAAATATAAATCGCGGACCAATTACATCTTATTTTTTTTGTCCTTGTCAAACTATTGCGCTAAAAGAGAGGTAAGACCCACACGGAGCTAAAAATAGTGGCGTAATTTACAGGACCTCTATCTACCCTGTGGGTGGAAACCAACGAGATGAGATTTTACTTGGAATCAATCATAACATAGATGGTATCTAGTGTATGGATATCAATATATCCAGAATTAGTTTGGCGGAATTTTTTTATTTGACTTGTAGAAAACTCACACAATGTGTATGACAAATCACAAAAGTTAGTCAGATAAAAAGTAAATAAAGAAGATATATGTAACAACATAATAAAACTGTGGGTCTGTTTTCTTTAAGATATGTGGGAGGCAGTCGTGATGTTATGTTGACCTGAAACTGCAACACAATCTATGTTATGTAACTTATGTTCTGTAGAAGTATTTAATAAAATCAAATTATTATGTCATTCTTAAACACGGGCTAATCCCAGGCTTTTGTAAGCGAACACGGAGATAAAAAATCCAACGCGTTTTAAGCTTTTAATTTATAAGTAATGGCTGCCACTTATCGGAGTCTGTCTGTGAGTCTACCTATAGAAAATGGACTAAGACTTTCAAATAAAAAACCAAATTATTATTAATAATAGTAGAAGTACTCAGTCCGAGGCTGCCAATTTGTTCTATCTGCCCCGTGGACGGGCGTGGAATAGCAAACTATAATGGGGCAAGTAAATGTTGCTACAATGGCACGCCAGGGGAAAGCCATTTCTCTCTGTATTTTGCTGAATGCTCAAAATTGTTTAGGCCAAGTCTGTGAATTTCATGACATTGTTTAGTTATATTTTGTATATTGTTAAGATTACACCTATATAATTTGTGACACTTTTAATGACTATGTCAAGGAAAGTAATTGTACATTGTAATGAGTAAAATTCTTACCAAATCAGCAATATTAGCAACTTGTATAGCATCGTGGACGACCTCAGCTCTCGTGCTGCCGTTTCTTTTGTCAAACATTGCTTTATCTATAACTAACGCTGTCTCTATATATTTGGTGGTCTCTCTGACGTCACGCCTCCGTCGGTTCAGCGCTCGGAGACCAGCGTCCTGCCACCATCGCCAACTGTTCTCGTTTTTTGTATGACTCGTGTCTCTGAAACCAAAAGGAAACTCGCGTAAATATAATTGTAATTGCTACCCAGTTCTCATTTCTCGAGATCGTAGACTTGATCTCCGAGAGAAGCCACTCGACTAAATTGCCGTCAAGGGTGTATGAATTTTATTTCTCTAGTTCGCAAAGGTAAAAACATTTTCCTCAAACATTCAATTACAACTTTGTTCTGGGAACATCACGACAAGACACAAAAGGGCCATTTATAATGTAACAAAAAACCGTTTTAAAGCTATTAAGGTTGGCGAGTCCCTTTTCCCGCTTAATTCAAAGATGGCTCCTAATCAAGTTTATCTTGAAACCATCCTTCAGGGCTCCCATTATCGGGAACCAGGGCTTCCTGCGTGGAATGTTTCCGGGAAACTCCAATTGCTGGTATAAATAGATATTATGTGATTATAGACCCGGCGTTGATGTGGGTCAATAGCGCTTTCACGGAGGACACTTATTACAGCGACTGTGCGACCATCTAGACATGTTTACATGAAATTAATGCATAAATTCTCGTCCAACCTCAATTTGTGACATGTAATATCACAATGGAAATGAGGTCACACCAGTTTGCTCTATTTTGCTATTTTTATTTGTGCAAACGTCAGAAGTGTTTCAGTTTCGAGTGAGTACCCATTTAGCGTCACTTAGTAGTAGAAGCGGAGAAAGGAAGCATTAAAAAGCGTTAGTGAGAGTTAAAGCGCCAGCCTCTCTCAATGGCAGCAGTTATTACTCAAAGCTTCTTATGCCATCATATAACTAATCCATTTCTCCTCAAACCGGCTGAACATAATAGAATTAAAATCCAACGGCGCTCTTATTTTCAGTGTAATATGACAGCTGTCTTCCGTCCCTTAGGAGTACCTATATCAAGCGCAATACGCTCTATAGACAATCGGGTTTGGAAAAAGCGGACTTGGGGATAATTTAGCGACGGAATTAATCCCTTTGGGATTATTTTCATGTAGGGTAAGGGCATGAATTATGCTCCTGGTGAAAATTGCTGAGGTGGGCTTACACTTGCAATATCGAATACCTGCTTGGTACCATTTTCTTGACTAAGCTGCATAAATCAAAGTTAACTAACATATCTTATAAAGCTTGTATATTATGTTATCAACTAAACATCAAAGCTTTACAACATACATTTTGTCATTTTTAACATCTAAATAGACTAGTTTAACCTCTTTCTCAAAAAAACTAAGCTAAAAACCATTCTCGCAATTTTACCACGCATTTGGCGTATATTTATTCGTTACTGTGTATTTCCCCCAAAGGAAGTTCTTTCGCCCATCTGTCTTGCGGTCTCGTGCGTGAGCAAAGCAGATTTGTCACTGGAGACTGGGGCTATGTTATAAATGTCGATCCAAATTCCCGTGTGTACCGAGCCTAAACAACGCCTTTAATTGAGGCGGGCGTCTGTTCGCAAACTGTGGTCTACTTCCAACCACGTTTTAATTTGTTTGTGTGTCTGAAACTTAGCGTTTGTTAGAATAAATCTATTTTCATACATTGTCACAAAGTCAAAACCGAGGAATACAACTATACGGAACGGTGCTTGGTATCGATCAATTTTTATATCGGATTTGCGTTATTTGTTTGAGAGGTTTTCTGGACAATGTATAGCGAAGCGCTCTTGTTCAGGTTTTATGATTATTTTCTTGTTGAATCTTTGTTTTATTTCATTCAGAACAATTCTGCGGGATCTGGGTTCACACCCATAATCAAAATGTTAACCCAGCGAATGCACCCATTTCTCGCATTACGATGTTTTCAAGAATCCTAAATTTATTTGTGGGTTGAACACACAACATTGAACATTGGGCAGTTATTGTTTTTTAATACCTTTTAATTATGTATTCGTACTTTAATGTTACAGGGGTAAAATCAATGTTGCCACTCGGACTATAACTAAATTTAGAAGAAGAATATAATAATTGTACTTTTACATCGGGGTGGAAATAATAAGCTATGTTAATTGCATACCTTTTTTTTAGAATTATTCTATGTAGTGCATTTAATTAATAGCTTATCATTACTTCCATGGTTATAAAAGGCTGAAAGTTTATTTTAGTTTTCTCTATTTGAGCATAAGTAATGTAATCTCTTTGTAATATTAGTAACTAAGGTGCATCAAACGTCATATACGGGTAGTAGGTATGTAAATTTGTATGTATGTTAGGTAATAATTAACATAATTATTGACATTATTATCGGACACGCCTTGAAGGCCGGTTAACATGATATCTTAATACTAATCAATCAGATCGCTGATTAGATATTAACTCATACTAATTGAGATGTATTCAATTGAATTCGAATCAAGCGCTAGTAAGCATTATACACTTTATACATAGCATAGGCTTGTGTAAAAAAAATTTGGACAAATATATCTTTTACTTTGTAAATTTAATAAAAAATATAATACAATCGAATTGAGAAACCATTTTTTTTTCGTCGGTCAACGACTCAATGTTTAGTGGAGGTCAGCGTGTTACATTTCATAATAGGTAAGTTGTGACGTAGCGCTTTCCCATATTACAACTTTTAAGCATTATACGAGTATCTCTACATCATCAAAATGACGTCTTATGTCTGATTAACGACCATTAACCATCTTAATATATCTTTTTAACATATAAAGCAAAGTCAGATTTGTTCGAATACTAATAACTCGAGAACAGCTAGGTACTGTAATTTTCATTGCATTTGATGAAAAAAAAAGAAATAAAAAAATATCATACAAACTGTCCTTATGAGTTTTGGCGGCAAGCCTTGATCATATCATTAGGCTCCACGTCTTTTGCTTAATAATCGTGTAGAATTTGATTGTTAGCGTGTAATAATGGTGGAATATTGCGTGTTAAGTGTTTTTGAATGTGCACAGATGTAGGCAAGTGATATGGTGCTGAAATATGAATTTTGGTGCCCCCTCCAAAACTCCTCCGAACTTTCAGTAAAATTCCACCCATTTTACTGGAAGACTCACGTGACTAGACGAGCTATTAAGCTCACTCTGACTCTGACCTGACTTACTAACTTATTACTTAAAAAATAACATTTAACTTGACACTGGCAAAACACGAAAGTGGAGACCATAATTTAATATCCCGTGAACATTCACGAATTTTACTCGACACTGGCAAAATGCACATGTTGCCATATTATTAAAAAGAAAGAACTGTCCTTATAACCTGTCAAACATTTGACAGGACTGACGTTTAATTTAATTTAATAAAGATAACTCAATGAGTAGTTCATTAACTTTTCAATATAAAATCACCTATTAAAACCTTCCGAAATGTCAATGGCATCATTAAAATATCCCCAGGAGATATCAAAGTCAAATGAAATGGAAGCTCTCCTTCCTCATCTTTGAAGTCAGATTTTCGTTTTAAAATTTCACTCTTATTGGATCAATTTAATTTAGTTTGTTTACTGAGATCCATTGGGGTTAATCAGTTTTGGAGGAGCTTTTGAATTATTGTATAAACTAATTATTTTATTGGTCCAATTAAATATTTACGTAACTTACTAGAATACCTATTATAGTTAATTTTCTAGTTAAAACAAAGAAATTAAAACAAAAATTAACAATTTCAGTAACAACTTATCCATCATCAAACAACAGAAAATTTTAAAATCGATTGTCTTTTGTTTTTATTTCGTGAAAAAATGGATCCACCTATTTTGTGCCAGTGCGATTTTCATCTGTTTTTATTAATCAACCTTTTTCGTCATAATATTTATTTCATAGAGGTGAAAATGATACGAGGTCAACGAACTTGTTACGAAGACACATGTGGCAGGTAAGTACGTGATCTTTTTCAGTGGGGTCTTTTAGACGGAGGCTCTCTAAGGGCTAGGGGAGAGGCGGCAAGGATGGATTTCACTTGACATCTGACCGCCTTTGGGTCCGGGAAAATGTAATAGAAATAATTGGGATATAACTAAACACTAATAAATTGCTCCTAATTGGGACTTCACAAACCTATATTTCTGATAAAAAGAATCCGACTTTATTATATTTTACATTTTTAGCTGAGTAAAAAAATAAAAAGTGGTTGGCAATTTGTTATAATACATTAGTGGTATATTATATATGTTATAGTGTTTTTGGAACTTATGGAAATTTACATAATATAATAATTTATAGAATTTCAAAGATTATAATATGCCAAATTTTAGACACGTATGTTGATTGATATGTTGAATAAAGCATTTATTAAATAATAAATTATTAGTTAAAAACATAATATTTCTGAAAACAAGATTACCGTTTTAACACGTTTTTTTTTTCAAATTAACTTTTTATAACAATAATTCTAATTTGGCATATCGCACTAAAAACTCCTAAATATTATTCCTATGTAGGTCTACCTGCAAGTTCTAAGTTAGTGTACTTTTCGTGATAAGCGACAGCTGTCTAATTATGCAATGATGTTAATGCAGCAATCAGTTAAATTAAATTCATTATAGCATTCGAGTTGTGTAATTAAATCGTTGACGTTACTGTCAACGTGTTATTGACAAACATACTTTGTACATACACACAAAATTGCCTTTATGTGTGAATAAAATACCTTTACACACATGCAAACTCAAAATTGACTTCATGGGTTTTCACCCATGAAGTCAATTTTGAGTTCCATTTATTATAATGTTTCCATTACGTATGAAAAACCTCTAGAGGTTTCTTTTTTCAAAGCGTTTCATTTATATTCCCCATAGGTTAGACCAATTCTCACTCTTACTCTTCCAGTCAATTGCTTACAGTGAAAAGGCTGCCCATTGTGGACTAAATTGTTGATTAGTTGCAGCTACTGAAATTTAGACTTTCCTCCTCCTAACCCACATGAAAATACTTTATTCTATTGTTTCTAGGTATTCTTTTCATGACGTCATAAGCGTCAGCTGTCTGATTATGCAATAATGTTAACGCAGCTCTATCATTCAAATTGAACCATTAACATTCGAGTTCTGTAATTAGGCATCAACGTCATGCACGTCACGTGTTACAAAGAGATGCAGTCATACTTAAAGCTATGATGATACTCTTATTAATATATTCTTAAAAGCTTGAAAGTGCAAAATTCTAGTTAATATAATTTTGATTATGAACTGTATTTTATGACATGCCCTTGTTACAACAAATTGTTATAGTTATGGTAAATAAATCTGAATCTGTATTAAGTATGGCTTTGTATTAAGTAGTAGCTAGAACTAGAAAAAACTTATTTCATTTAAAACTTAGAAATCAGTTGTTTCATTTTGAACAACTTAAGCCTTGAAAATTTTGTTTTTCTTTCAATCAGGATAGAGATAGTTCAGGATTTAAATGTGCATTGTCCACCGCACTTTGCGTTATGATCATTAGCATTTTTAAATTGGACAAACTCTGCTTATGTTACTTTTAAGAAGGTAGCAGACTAAACCTAGAAGGCAGGATAAAAATCTCTCCCAGCGGCTTCACTGAACATCGTGTCGGGACACGGCCATAACAACGGCTTGGCGATACGGTTTTGTCCAGTGGGGGTCTAACCGGTCCAGTTTACAAAACTTTTTATAGCTCGGTAAAGGGCTGAAAGCGTTTTACTTACCCGTTCATAAATTAGCAAAAAAAGTACGTAAATTATTCCCACATCCCTTGAGTACAACCCCGTATATTTAGAGGGCGCCTTTTCATCAGTCCGCGAGAACAAATTGGGTGAGGTTGAATGATTTACGAAGAATAAGTGCCAGAACCGCTGATCGTGTAGCCTTAGATTACTTACTAAAATCATTTGCGTCGGACGTTAAACTCAGCTCAGTATTTTGGCGGCAGAGTAGTTTTTTTTTTACATTTTTTGGTCAAGTGTCAGAGCTGCATGTATATAACAACGGAATACCTATTACTTTAAGGTAAGTATCGAAACACACTAAGCAAAACTAAACACTTAAGATTTTATACATTTTACTTACTGGATCATAAGTAATTGTAAGCAAACATTAATACTTCGTTTTAACTGAGATATAGAAGTTACAATACAGTTCAAAACTACAAGTCATACAATTCAATGGAAAGGTTCACAATGGATCCGAATCCCATTATATGAAGTTGTATCGTAAATATGAATTAACGAAAGGAGTGAAAAAAAAATAAATTCAGATATGATCTATTTTAAGTAATTAATTATAAAGATTTCAACTTTTTAGTCAATGACTGATTACTGATT
Organism: Hemithea aestivaria; assembly: GCA_947507615.1. Taxonomy (NCBI): domain Eukaryota; kingdom Metazoa; phylum Arthropoda; class Insecta; order Lepidoptera; family Geometridae; genus Hemithea; species Hemithea aestivaria. Next base: position 17,327,481 of record OX382331.1, read on the forward strand.
AGTTCTATCTCTTCCTAAAAAATATTTTCTTGAAAAATGTTGAATATATTATTATTATTATGAAATCTGGGGGCACGGTAGTGCCCCCGCCAAGTCGAGCGCGAAGCAAGCACTGCCGTTACAGGAACCATTTCGTCGCATTTTCAGGCCCCTATTTGAGAACCTCTGGATAAGACCAGAACACAGAAATTTTCGTAATCCAGTAAGCTATAATTACATACTTAAAATCCAAAATTTCAAGTCTGTAGGTCATTAAGTTCCGAAGTTAAGCGAAAGCAAAGTTTCGCATTTTCGACACTCACTCACTCATGATCATCAAAATAGAACTAGTACTTCCCATAAACTCAGAAAGCTGAAATTTGGTACATACTAAGAATTTATTGTATAAGCAATAGGAAAACTAAAAAAACATGCAATTTCGGTCTCGTTTTCGAGATAATTTATCTGCATAAATAACTTTGTAATCTCATATAAATGTATAGGATTACAAAGTTACATTTGCAGTCAATGGTTAAAATTGTGTAATATCCAACTTATTAATTCAAAATATATTTAAGGCATAGTATATGTATATGTGAGTGTGTATATGTGTCGTAAATCGTCAGTTATGATCAGGCGATATCTAGCGTAGCCAACTAAAATAAGAGCCCAACCAAACTATTAGAAGAGATCGACATACCGCCTTTACTACAAGCTTTTATTTACTTTCACCTGTCGGTCTGTCTGTCTGTAATTAAATCTTGCAAGTTTAATTAGGCCCACTTCCCGGTATAATATTATGATGCATTGGACTAAGAGTGAACGCACACGTATCTAGATGGCGCTGACTGTATTTTAAAACGCGCTTACGGTTTGTATTTCTGATAACCTTATAATATAGCGTTTCTACAAAAATAAGTGAAATCCCATCAAAAACATTCTGTAAAAAACTAGTCAAGTCTCGATGGAGCTGCTTGTTTATCTCTAAAAAGTAATGAAATCTAGACAAAGTCGTGCCAAGTATAAGGTTCCTTACTGCGATTTCTTTATTATTATAGTTAATGTTGTGTGACTTGGCCGTTGAAGGGTACACAAGGGTATTATACCAGGTGCTCCATGACACTATTGCACCAATCTGTCCGCTACCCATTCACGATAGAAAATTTCCACTTGGAAAACGTTGATTGGATAACCAGTCAATTGTAGGCTTGATAAAGCTGCGTATTTCAATAATACTTATGTTTAGGCGATCCAAGTGTCATGGAGCATCTGGTTTAGTACCCTTGTGTACCCTTCAACGGCCAAGTCACACAACATTAACTATAATAATAAAGAAATCGCAGTAAGGAACCTTATACTTGGCACGACTTTGTCTAGATTTCATTACTTTTTAGAGATAAACAAGCAGCTCCATCGAGACTTGGCTAGTTTTTTACAGAATGTTTTTGGTGGGATCTCCATTACAGAACTACAAGTCATATAGATCAATGGAAAGGTCTGCAATAGCAGCAGAACACCGTAATGTGAAGTTGTATCGTAAACATAGAATGCACAAGTCACGGATGAAGTGAAAAAATACATTTAGGTCACAATTCGTCACACCAAAAAAAGTTCTAATTGGTCACAACGCCAAAAGCATTATCTTTAGTTCTTATTGGACACACTGAAAATGTTTCCCAATTCGTCGACCCTTCAAAAATTTCTAACTGTTCACTGGTCACCAACGCAACCAAAACATTTCTTTTTACCAAAAATACCAGGAGACCAGAAACCATGAAGAGATATCGGAACATCAAGTCATATAGATCAATGGAAAGGTCCACAATGGCAGCCGAACCCCGTAATGTGAAGTTGTATCGTAAATATAGAATGCACAAGTCACGGATGAAGTGGGTCAGGTCGGTAATAAACTTATCATAAATTCTCTGTCATACTCTTCCTAGGGATAGAAATGGTTTGTACGGATATTTTGTTGGAATTCAGTGTGTACTTAGTTTTATTTCTTTAGTGGAGTGATATTTTTACTTATATTGTGATTTTGTGTTATAGTTTTAAGTTTTCTGTATATTTGTAGTGTTTCAATAAAGAGTTTTCTATTCTATTCTATTTTTATCGGAAAATCGGTATAATACCAGGGAGGGAATTATCCCGCTTTCTAAGTTTAGACTGTTACCGTCGACTGCATCGTCGCTTAACATCACGCAAGATCTTGGTCAAAGGCAAACCTGGAGGCATTTTGAATAAAAAAAACTTAATCCCTAGTTTTTTTTCTTTTTTTATTCATTCCCTCCTTTTATATATTTAGATGATAGATATTTAGTTATTAACATGTACTCGTATTTTAATGTACTGTAAAATGTATGACATTATTTATGTAGGAATTTTTGTATATTTTTGTTTAGAATCAAATTCCCAATCATTTGAAATCAAACATCGAAAACAACGCATGCCTCGCATAAACGACAATGCTTATTATATTTTATGGATCAAAAGCTCCAATTCCAGGTCACATTGGATCGGGATGTAATTGTCATCGGTTTTACAATGGGAACCGGACAGGTGTCCATACATCCCGATATGTCGAGATATTCCGATATATTCCGATCTATCCCGATATCCTATTGTTTACGCACTCTAATAACCAAAACATCAATATACAAAACGTATATAACATGCATTTTGTACACGGATTTGAATAGGTTTTAGATTAGATAATACTGGAACTAGGCCTAGGTGGAAAGAAAGAGACCCCGCGACCGTTCACCTAATCGCTGGTGTGATGAAATAACCTTACTGGTCTACCCTTTGTAAGTGCCATACGAGAAGTTGAGGACCGGACGAGATAGAAACAACTCACGAGGCTGGCTACGGTCGAATTTCAAGGACGCGACCTTCAGTAATGAAGAACAAGACTAAGAAGGAAGGAAGGAGATAACACTTTATTGTACCCATCAATACAATTTATGGTACATCTACGATTAGCTTATTAATTTTTTGAAGTGAAAACTTCTTTAGCGGCGCTGAGCACTTTTTTTTGTATGGGTAAAAACTTTAAAACTCGCGTCAGGGTCACGTGATGCTGATCGAAAAAGCGTAAGATCGAGGGGAAGGGAGAGGAACTAGTACCGTGGCGCCAGTCATTTTGTACGCCAAGCTCCTCATTAAAGAACTTTGGCTGTGCAAGTGCGACTGGGACGCCCAACCTCCACACGGCATAGTCCTTTGTTGGGAACAATTCTGTTCAGAGCTTCCTTCACTCAACAAAATTCTTATCCCGCGTCATCTGGGACTCGTTCAGAATTGTGAAGTCAACTTGTTGGGTTTCGCTGATGCAAGTGAACGCGCTTACGGAGGGGTAATTTATATACAGGTTCGTATCGGCTCCGAGTTCTTCGTACGTTTGGTGTGTGCCAAGTCTAAGGTCTCCCCTGTCAAAACCATAACTGTGGCTAGACTGGAGCTCTGCGCCGCCGTCTTAATGTCGAAGTTACTTCGCAACGTTCGAGATACCATCTCATCGCGCTACCCCGTACGTCAAGTGTACGCATTCAGTGACTCACAGGTTGCCCTATGCTGGATTAACGCATCGCCTCACCGATGGCAAATATTCGTTGCCAATCGCGTTGTAAAGATTACTGAGAATATCCCTGCTGATCGTTTCTTTCACGTGGCTGGCACAGAAAACCCGGCAGATTGTCTGTCGCGGGGTTTGACCCCGGATAAATTAGCCAGTCATCCGCTTTGGTTCAGTGGACCATCCTGGGCCTCTAGAGACCCAGAAGAATGGCCATTGCGTACCGTCAGTAACGACATTCACGTTGATGTGCCTGAGCAAAAATCTGTTGCACACGCTCTCACATCAAACCATACCGATTCCGTTCTTTACGCGCTCACGCAACGTATGTCGTCCTTTACTAAATTACTACGCGTCGTTGTTTACATATACCGCTTCCTCAAGAAGTTGCCTCGTGGCACTTCCGTTTCAGCAGCTGACTTAGCTTTTGCTGAAACAAAAATTCTGTGCGTTGTACAAAACGTACATTTTTCGCAAGAAAAAATAAATTTAGCGAGCAAAAATACTTGCTCCACCGTGTTGACAAAACTCAGACCATTCATCGACGATGACGGCCTCATCCGTGTCGGTGGTCGTTTGTCAAACTCCGCTGAAAGTTATGCTCATAAGCATCCTTATATATTACCGCGTCGCGACCATGTGGTCGATCTGATAATTCGTTATTACCACCTGAAGTACTTGCATGCCGGTCCTGAATTGCTCATGTCTCTAATCCGGCAGAGATATTGGATCTTAGCTGCTCGTAGTATTATACGCGCACACGTGCACAAATGCAACACGTGTTTCAAAGCGAAACCTCGCTCATCGTCCCCGCTCATGGCAGATTTGCCTAGCTTTAGAGTCAACCAGGTAGAGAAAGCGTTTAGCTTATGTGGCTGCGATTATGCAGGACCTCTACCTTACACGCCCACTCGTGGTCGGGGGGTCAAGTCCCGCAAGGCCTGGCTCGTCATATTTACTTGCATGACCACGCGTGCGACGCATATCGAAATCGCGACCGATTTAAGTACCGTGAGTTTCCTCAACGCGTTCAAACGCTTTCTTTCTCGCCGTGGTCCGGTTAAGTGCATGTATTCCGACAACGGGACATGCTTCGTAGGCACTCGTTCTTACCTCCGGGATTTATACAAATTCTTAGATGAATTACGACCGCAATTAGAAACCGAACTTGCAGAAAGTCGCGTCGATTGGAAATTCATTCCACCCGCATCTCCACATTTTGGAGGCGTGTGGGAGAGCATAGTGAAGATCGTTAAATCTCACTTGTTCAAGGCAATAGGCCAACAAGTTCTCTCCTATGAGGAACTCCTTACAGTCCTCTCTCAAATAGAGGCTGTAATTAATTCGCGACCGCTCACCGCGCTCAGCAGTGATCCCGCTGAGCCTACGGCTCTCACGCCGGCTCATTTCTTAAATACTGTCCCGCTTCTGTCTCTACCCGCGCCTGAAGTCTCTCCGACTAACCTTGTCCAACGGCATGCTCTGCAGGACAGCATCGTCCAATCCTTTTGGCGACGCTGGCGTGGAGAGTACCTCCATCAACTACAATCGCGAGCTAAGTGGAATGTGCCCACTGTTCCTATACAGGAAGGCACAGTCGTAGTTATTAAAACAGACAACGCTCCACCTTTGGCTTGGCCTTTAGGTGTTGTGGAAAAGGTGCATCCTTCTTCTAAGGATGGCGTAACTAGGGTAGTTACAGTTAGAACCGCGAAGGGAAGCTATGTCCGTCCAGTTGTTCGGCTATGCCCGCTCCCTAATCAGTAATTTCAATAAATCTTTATTCTCTACCGCATCATACTTTATTCCGCATTATATTTTTTCCGCATCATATACTAACTATACCGCATCATACTTTATTCCACATTATATTTTTTCCGCATCATATACTATACCGCATTATACATACTATTTTCACGCACATTTTATATATTTGATTGACTCACGCTATTCTATATTATTATACATTACCATATATCTTGCTTAAAGGCAACCCTTTAAGGTCGGGGGTATGGTTCCGCGCTTTTTTAATTTATATTTCATATTTCCGCGCTCGCGCCTACTCATGGACTAATTAACAAAATGGGTGACTCGGCGATTCCCTTTCCTACTCTTTCCCACACGTACGCTTACATCGCTCCGTCGCGCTCTCACACATACGAGAGGGGATAACGCCGCTCGCCGCCGCTCCGCGTTCAGTGTGTCAAAAGCATTCAAAACGCAAGGCCGCGTCGCGTTCTGATATGTATGAATAAAACACGAGTATCCCGTTCATTGGTTTATTTCGTACTGCCGCGCGCCGCTGATGCATCTATGCATTTTGACAACTGCATACAAACGCGGGCGCGCGTGTGTGCTAACTAATCTAGTAATATACATATATATCATTCCTCCACACTTATATAAAAACAAGATACAATAAACAGCGTGAGCTATATGTTATGACTAAATAGTTAACTATAGGTAGTTCTATAACTAAGTATATTTGATAAGTTTATTCCATTAATGTTAGGAAGTACGTAAACATCAAACTGCAACAATTTTATATTGTATAAATATAAAATTATGCTAAAATGTGATATAGGTACCTAATGACGATACACTAGACGTATACATTATTTTTCATTAATAAATACTTAGTGTATATAGAACTTGGTACCTATGCCATGGTATATAATATAGAACTTATACATACTTAAATATCTTATGCCACTAAAAATACTTCTTATAATCTACGATGGGTCTGAGACGTCTCGCGCGCGTGTGTGTGGGAGAGGGATGGTGCGGGTCGGGCCCCGGCGCAGCGGCTGCGTCGGTCTCACCCGGCGCGGCGGCTTCGTCGCTCTCGGCCGGCGCGACTTCCGGTCTTACTTCCGCATTCTCATACTCCGGTATCCGTCTCTCACACTCAATTCCTTCACAATCTCCCCATTCTTCCCCATCATCCTCTATTATAATGCGCGGTTCCTGATCGCACGGCTGACGTATTTCATGGGGTTCGTCGTCCGCCACTTGATCCACGACAGATCGGTTAGGACCGGTGCCCGGTGACGGTGGTACCGGTTCTGAAAAATTATCTCGATTTAGGGGCGGTGATGACGAACTATGAACTATGTCCGCGCCGATCTCGCCCTTGTACTTCATAATCTGATCGACGTGCCTGATACAATGAACATTTAAATCTTTAATAAATATTTTATACATTCTATTGCCTAATTTCTCTTGAATGCTACCTAATTTCCAAATTTCCTTCCTTGCATTATACCACCGGATCCACACAATATCACCCGGCCCGAAATTTCTTCTACCCGGAACTACTTTCACATCTGTTAGATTGCCTTTATTAGGTAGAATCAAATCTAGACGCGATCTTAAAGCCCTTCCGAACATTAATTTGGCTGGTGTTTCGCCAGTGGTACAATGCACGGTGTTCCTATAGTTAAATAGGTAGCTAGACAATTGTTCGTGAATTTTATTCACAGGTAAATTTTCCTTAATTATACATTTTAACATTTTTTTACACGTTCTGACCGAATTTTCAGCTTGTCCGTTACTGGGCGGATGGTAAACGGGTGACGTCATATATTTAATGCCGTTTGAATCACAAAAATTCCTAAATTCATCAGAATTAATCTTAGTATCGTTATCGGACACCAGTACTTCTGGGAGCCCGAATGTAGAAAAAATTCCCTTCAACTTAGCTATTAACGCAGCGGTCGCGGTTCCGTTGTGCATATGTATACACTCTAACCATTTAGTGTGCGAGTCAATCAACACTAGGTATACCCTCTGCCCTATAGACATATAGTCGATGTGCACGCGCTGCCAGGGTCGGGCGGCCGGCGGCCAGGGCGCGGGCGGGTCTCGCGGCGGCGCGGCGCGCACGCTCGCGCACGTCTCGCACGATCCGATCCAGCGCTCGATATCGCCGTCGATTCCCGGCCACCACATCCTACTGCGCGCGTTACTTTTAGTTTTAATTATACCTAGATGGGACTCGTGAAGTTCCGTCAACATTTTGTCTCGCAGTACCGCCGGAATGACTATTCTGTGTCCCCTGAATAAACATCCGTTTTCTACCTGTAAATCCGATTTACATTGAAAATAAGGAAGTACAGATTTACATTTAATGTTACGCGGCCAACCTCGCTGCATATATTTTACGACCGTTTTGAGCGTGTTATCGTGTCCTGTCATCTGTTCGATTTCATTAATTGTGATCGCGGCGGCGTCGAGAAACTTAAGCGCATAATGAGTATCTACATCACTTTCTATACCTTCGGTCGTCGCACAATCTATCGGAGCTCGTGAAAAATAATCAGCGGCTTGATTGCTATCGCAGGGAACGTACTGCACCGTATAGTTATAGGCGGATAGTATTATAGCGTACCTCTGCAGTCTCAGGGCGGTCGTCACCGGTATACCTGTCTTATTGTTAAAAATAGACACCAGAGGCCTGTGGTCGGTCTTTAAAATGAACGGCTCCTCGCGGCCATATAGATACTGATGAAAATGTTTCACCCCAAAAATGATGGCAGTGGCCTCCTTCTGTATCTGGCTATAATTACGTTCACTGACCGTGAGTGCGCGGGAGGCGTAGGCGAGCGGGCGCTCGGCGCCGGTGGCGTCGCGCTGCGCGAGCACGGCTCCGAGTCCGGCGGGCCCGGCGTCCACCGCCAGCACCAGCTGCGCCTCCGGATCGAAGTGTGCCAGCACGCGCTCGGACGCCAGCTCGCGCCGCACCGTCGCGACGCTGCGTCGCTGCCTCTCGCCCCATCTCCACACACAATCCTTACGTAGTAACTCGTGGAGAGGGTTCAGTACTGTTGACGCGCTAGGAATAAAATTTCGGTAGTAATTTACCATACCTAAAAATCTTTTCACCTCGGTCACGTTGGTGGGTTCCGGTGCGTCCAGTATGGCTCGTACCTTATCAGGGCTCGTCATGATCCCCGCTTTACTGATGACGTAACCTAAGTACTTCACATTTTCCTTAAAAAATTCGCACTTAGTTTTTTCTAGGCGCAAGCCCGCACGAGACAGCCTACTTAAAACTTCAGTGAGCCTTTCCATGTGAACCTTTCTATTACAACCGGTCACGCATACGTCGTCTAGCCAAATACTAACCCCCTCTATACCGGCCAGTAACGTTTCCATCGCTTTTTGGAAAATAGCCGGTGCGTTCGCTAAACCGTATACTAACCGGGTATATTTATATAATCCTTTATGAGTATTTATCGTTGTGAGCTCCTGGGAGGGCTCCTCTAATAGAAATTGGTTATACGCATTCTTCAAATCAAGTTTACTATAATGTTCCCCCCCGCCTATCTTAGCAAACACCTCCTCGATCCTAGGCAAAGGGTATTTATCTATAATTAGGTCCTTGTTTAATGTAACCGAGAAATCACCTGCGATTTTGACCTGCCCATTGTCTTTTAAAACCGGTACGATGGGCGTGGCGTATTGTGAATAATTTACTGGAACTAGAATACCTAAAGCTACCAGTCGAGATAGCTCCGCTTCGACCTTATCTCTCAGGGCAAAGGGTACGGTGCGCGGTTTAAAAAACTTAGGAGCGGCGCTGTCTTTGAGATTCAAACTGACTTTAAAATCTTTAAACGTCCCCAATTCATCACGCCACAGATCTGGGAATTTTTCTATTAACTTAAGCAACTCTGCGTCATTACTCATAGTATAATTCACGTTGGTAGTGATCACTAAATTAAAAGCGGACATAAAGTCTCTGCCCAGTAAGGGCGGCCCTCCTCCTTGAACGACATAAATTTTAATGTTTTTTTGAATCGCGTCAAAAATCGCTTCAGCTGTAAAATAGCCCAGGGGCGAGATTTTATGTCCGTTATATAAACACATTGTCATATCACATTTTTGTAATTTATAATTAGAAAATTTCTCCCGGTACAATATGTCAGATATTACACATCTACCCGAACCTGAATCTAATTCCATTGTAAGTTTTCTATTTCCCAGTAAAAGACTTATTTCTATAGGTTTATCAGTAACATACCTTAAATTAAAATTTTGGCATTCCTCACAAAAGTCCTCATGATCATTAGCACCGTATTCCTCTTCCGTATTAACATGATAAACACACGATTTCTTTTTTTTATCGCACATTTTTTTTAAATGACCTTTATCACCGCACTTTGAACATTTGTAGCTTTTATAACGGCACTTATCACTGTTGTGATTTTTTAAACCGCACACCGTGCACCGCGATGCGTCGCCGGCGGCACCTGCCGCGCCTGCGCCGGTCCGAGCCGAGCCTCCGCCGCTCCGAGCCGCTTTGCCCTGGAACTTCGCCTTGTAAACCGGCTCCTCCTTGACCGTCGCCGCTTCACCGGTGCTCGTATTTTTCGCTTGTTTCGCCCAGGCCGCCTGTTCCGCCAATTGAATGGCGCTTGTCAACGTGAGCGTTGACGGCTTCTGTTCGAACAGTTTATCGCGTTCCGGTCCCGATCCTAGGCCCAGGACAAAACGATCTAACAATATCGTGTCCAAGGCAGCGCCAAAGTCGCAATAACTTGCCAATCCTCTTAGTCGCGCCGCCCATTCTCCTAGCGATTCTCCCGAATCACGCTTTGCTTCGAAAAATTTTGCTTTATCCACAAATGAACATTCTTTCTTTTTAAAATGTGTGTCGAGTAACGATACCAGCTGCGAGAAACTCAGTGTTTCCAACTCCGTAGGGTAGGCTAAGTTCCGTGTGAGTCTATACGTTTCATCCGTCAGATAGGTTAATAAGATTCCACACTTATTCTCCTCCGCCACGGAGTTTATCTTCAGGAATTGCGTCAGCCTTCCTTTAAATATTGACCATTCACCAGTTTTGTGGTCAAAATTGGACAAAGTTCCGAGATGAGCCATGATGATTTTTTTTCTTGCGTGGGTAGTCCTCCTCAGTCGTCACTGATATGTATGAATAAAACACGAGTATCCCGTTCATTGGTTTATTTCGTACTGCCGCGCGCCGCTGATGCATCTATGCATTTTGACAACTGCATACAAACGCGGGCGCGCGTGTGTGCTAACTAATCTAGTAATATACATATATATCAATCTCCCACTCTTTCTACCGTGCCTGAGTGTGCTGCTCTGTTGATGGTGTAAAAGTCGTCGAAATTATGGATGGAAGTTGATTTTTCTGAGAGATAAAATTTAATGTAATATATAAATAACGATATAATATTATAAATAACAACATATAAATTGTCATATTTGTGTACGATAGCGCAATAAATAAACATTGTATTCTACCTCATAAATGATAGTACTTTTATACTTATAATTAAACACAACGTTAATATTGAAGTTTTCACTTCTGCCGGCACTCCCGGAGTGCTACCTTTTTTTTTTTTTTTCTTTTTTTTTTTTTTTCATTATTTAAGCTTTAGAACTTAATATGCATATTTCAGAATTATACATATTCGAATAGTAGCCAATTTCTAAATCAATTTATAGACTAAAATCGGATTCAGAAATTGCCAGAAAGACCGCATTCACATTGAGCAGGATTTTTAAAAATCTGGCTGAATGTAAGCGCCGTCCAACGCCTGTAGTGTATATTTGAAAAAAAAAAAAACAATAGTGCCAACATAACATCCCAAACAAAACCAACCAATGTTGCAAGTAGGTTTTGGCGGCAAGCCTTGATCATATCATATTAGCTCCACGTCTTTTGCTTAATAATCGTGTAGAATTTGATTGTTAGCGTGTAATAATGGTGGAATATTGCGTGTTAAGTGTTTTTGAATGTGCACAGATGTAGGCAAGTGATATGGTGCTGAAATATGAATTTTAGTGCCCCCTCCAAAAGTCCTCCGAACTTTCAGTAAAATTCCACCCATTTTACTGGAAGACTCACGTGACTAGACGAGCTATTAAGCTCACTCTGACTCTGACCTGACTAACTAACTTATTACTTAAAAAATAACATTTAACTTGACACTGGCAAAACACGAAAGTGGAGACCATAATTTAATATCCCGTGAACATTCACGAATTTTACTCGACACTGGCAAAATGCACATGTTGCCATATTATTAAAAAGAAGAAGAAAGAATGTTGCAAGTATTCTGAAACTGCAAATACGCGCGCATTCGTCACACCTGCTCAGCGATCGTGTCTGATCATAATTAATACGAATTAACTCGTATGCGACCAACATGGAAGTACATTAAAATTAAATTACTCGTTATTAACATTTCAAATGTGTGGGAACATAAAAAATGTAATAAAATAATATCTTTCCTTTAGTGTGTATTTTGCAAAGGTCGGCATAATTTGAGGTCCATAATAACATTGTAACAACGTCGCCCTCGGACAATATTTTAATGTCGCTTCAAATCAGACCTTTGTTCCACTTTATGATGTAAAAACGTGAGTTGACAGTTTGTGACGCCAATTTTCTTAAGAGAAAAAAATAAATTTGGCAGTTTTTTTGGCGGGAAGAGGGGACATTCACATGATGTTGTAATTTAATAAGTTTGCGTCAAAGAAGTATTGGAAAATATTTTTAATGAAGCTGAACCAGATCATATTATTTTATAAATATATTTTGAATAATAAATTTATATAAGGTACTCGTATACTACACCAAACATACAATTCGTTTGTGTTGATCGTTACAAAACTTGTAATATTTTTTCATTTTTAATTTACATTAAAAGTGTACATATTATAACTAGTATTAAAAATGTCAGAATTACTCACATGGTCCCAGGGTCATCACCGAGCGGTTTCTCCAAGAAGGAGACGTGTTTCGTTCTTCTACTCTTCGGCCTGAACTCGAGCTTGTTGGCACACCCCTTGTTGGCCTTGGTCCGCGCCTCGAATATCACATGTGGGTGTTTCTGCTGGAACAAACCGAAATGCACGGATGCACGTTTAAAAATGAACCTTTCAATAACAGTAACAAGGTTTAGTTTGGTTTGGTTTGGAGGATTTTTTTGAAAGTGTATCAGAATCGTAACCCAACGGGAAGCAGGCTAGATTATATTATTATGTATGTATGTAGGTTTAGTTAAAAATGTTAATTTATCAAAATTTGACGACAGACAGGGAAGGGCGGAAAAGCGGGAGCGATCTTCATTTTGTTCCTGCCCTCGTCCGCTTTATATGTGACAGGTTACGTACAAATTCGAACATATCACAAAAATTCTGTCCCTCACCGCGACTGCTTTCCCGCTGCTGTGCCTTCTGCTTTACATAATTATATTTTTATATAATATATTATACACTCAATATTATTAATTGCAATATTAATGCAATGAATTATATATTCATATTAATTGCTTTAAGACAATTTCAAACAAAGCGGTCACCCAATAATTATAAATTATATGAACGCTGCGCCCAGCGGTATTGCCCAATGAAAAAAAAACCCTGTATAATGTATGTTAATTCTAGAGTGTAAGCTATCTAAGTACACTCCATATTTCAGTCATTTAGGTGTAAAAAGTACAATATAATATATTTATAAAATTGAAAATATTATTGTATGTAATTTAATTTCCCACTAAGCGTTAACCAAAAAAAGTGGACATGACAACCCTAGCTGTCTAGGGCTGCCTCATAACAATTTCATAATCAAATACAAAATTTCATCAACATATAGGAGAAAAGTAATTCGCTGAACGGAGATCCTAAGATCACATTAATTTACCTCCATAGCCTACGCAATAACGAGAATTATTATTGGTTTTAAAGGTTATCGTTAGTAATAGATAGATCTTTTGAGACTTTGTGCTCTAGATGAACTTACGATACTAGGAACCTCGTTCTATGGAAATATAATTACTAGTATTTCGATAAACATCAATATTAATTTTACATAGACTTTCATAAACTGCCTAGAACCTTTTTACTCTCTTTTATTTCACTAGAAGTAGGGTTGGCGCAATTATTTTTCTACAAAATTTCGAAGTTCTATGTTACGCGAAATTTTTATTTTCGATAAACACAAATATCAATTTTAAATAGACTTTTATAAACTACCTTGAACCTTTTTACTCTCTCTCTTATATTTCACAGTTGGCACAAATATTTTTCTACGAAATTTCGGAGATCCATTTTTCGTCCGGTTTTATGTTACAGGAAAATTGTAACAACAATTAGATTATGATTAATATAGTGAAATTGGAATCTCGCTCATTTAAATTTCACTTACATTATGCATATCTTGTAAGAGAAATAAACTTTTCATTACATTTTAAAAGCGACAGCAACTCAGCAGCAACGCCAATGCAATTCGAGAACAGACTCCGCATGCTGTTATACCATAACTCCTCAGCCTTAGCGTCCAAAGCACGTCCTCCGGCCAGTCGTATTTTATAAGATATTAAGTCGGACGTGTCCAGGCCTCTCTATCAATAGTTCTACTGAATAGTTCTGCTAGATTGGACGGGAATTAGACGCCTGACCCTAAATGAAAGGATTGTCCCTGAAGGTCCAAGCAATGAATGGACGCATAAAATTAAAAAAAAATGTACTTCACTCTAAAACGCATCTATACCTACCATAAGTAGATAAGTATATCAGTATTGTTAAGCCAGTATCAGTAGAGAAGTCAGTAGAGGAAAATTTGTTTAAAGACACGATATCTATAGGAACCGCACTCGCGCAAAGAACACACTCCACAATTATATAAAATGCACAATGCACATATAAATGCTGGGTTATTTATAAAAGGTGGGGCAGAAATAGACAAGTGAAATTATTATTACCACCTAGCATCAAAGTACTCGTTAAGAAAAATCATATGAGCCCAAACTCAATGGGATTGCGTCGTTTAATTATGGAGTTTAACTATGGCCACAATCATCTGATTCAGATCCATCATCTGATCAGCTCCATGTCATAATAATATGCATTGTCATCCGATTTACATATGCATGCAAAATTTCAGCTCAATCGGAAACCGGGAAGTGAATCAAATTTAACTTGCAAGATTTGATTACAAACAGACAACATACAGGTGAGAGTAAATAAAAGCTTGTAATAAACTAAATAGTAAGAAATCAAAAATGGTTCCTGCGAATAATGAGCACGATATACAATAATTTTAAAGTAAAATCCATTATTCGAAAATCTTCCCACTCATCCCAAAGGTGTAATCATTCTTCGATTCAAGATAAGAGCAACACTCAGTCTTCGAAACAGTTTAAAGCGAAATGCTTTCAAAGCTTCAAGGCACGTGATAAATAAAACGTATTACCAGAGATATTATGAAAGCATTTGAGGTGTTCCATTCACCGTGGAGCCACATATTGAATTAAAGAACCAATCACAGCGCGCTTGTAAAAACCCCTTGAGCAAGGATTGAGTGGGCGTACGAGGCTTTTCATCAGGTACCATGGTTTCGGATAAAACATTGAAATTATAAGCTACTTTACAATATGAGCCAATTGAAAGCCACAAGGGGCTGGTTGAGATTCAAAGACGAAACTCATTTAGAGGTAGGTTTCCTTTTTATGAGGATATGAATAGGTTTTGATGAGTAGGTATTTATCTGTTTGACAATATAGCTGAAAAAGGGTTGAAGGACTTGGATATAGAAATGAAGCATGAATTTAATCCTTTTTTACTTGCGATAAGTATAGTATTTAATATAATAGTTTTATTAATAGTATATAAGAATTATTTTCGTTAAAAGTTTATACACAACCATGTATAATATTCCTCTCCATGTTGATTTATGAAATTGTGTTTTAGTTTTTATGTTTTTTTCTGAATATTTATGGTGAAAGAGTTTTCTATTTTATTCTATCTTATATAAACTAAATAGATAGTACTAAAGATAGATAGACTAACTAAAGGTTTTATATAAATCATGTCCTTCGACCGAAAATACTAGGCAGTCGGCAACAGACAGGTCTACTAACAATATTTCAGCTAGTCTACTTGTTAGCTCACGTTTGTAAATATGCACCTTTCGACAGCGGCTCGCTGCGGCGGCGCCACTATCGCAACATGGCGGACCTCAATGAAAAATGGCGCCAATTTACCGGGAAAACGCGGCTAAATTGGATATTTCTCACAGTCGAAAGCTCCAGCGAGTTGCTACCGATGTTTTCACTATTTTGTTTTTATTTGCAGACAGCGGTCTTGTTTTGTTGAGGTCCCATATATTGATTGGCTGATGGTTTAGGAGTCGGGAGTTTTTTGCATTCGACGCGAAAAGGAAAACACTCAATAAAACTGAATGTTACGCCGCATGTCTGTTCTCGTTCTATTTTCCAGTATTTTCAAGTATCGACGTGTTCTTGTTGTTTTTTTAACCAATAGTTCATAAATTCAAGAGTGTAGGGACACTAAGTGTGCCTACCTACTATCATTATGATAAGGATATTACAATGATGGTAGAACTAACTTTATTTTTTTTATTATAAGTGGCAAACTAGCAGACGTTCCACCTGATGATAAGTGGTAACTGTCTCCGGTGGATATCTGCAATATCATGTGATTCCTACAGTAGTTATTGAGTACTAACTGTGCTGGATAGCAAGATACCTATGGGTATTCATCAATCATCAGATTCCAGCTGTTTACAGCGCCCGTGTAGAGCTACTCACGTGCTTAAACTCACTCCAAATCATACAATACATTGAAATCTAATTAGAATCACAATTCTAATTGAACATTTGTTAGGAACATTTAATGAATTGCTTCCAATTCGTCGATATTCATGTACATCGTACAATCGAGCCGGCAGTCGGCAGTAGGGCGAGTGCACCAATTAGCGGAGTTCTCACGTCAAACTTGTCCTAATGAGAAAAGTTCGCGAGATCGCTCATGTATATTTTTGCGTTACTTTACCTCGTTTGACAGCTATAAGAATGTTTTATGAAGTCGAGTTGTACTAATGGTTCTTTTTATTGTTTCATGTAGAACGAGATGGTAATATGGTGGAATGTTTTATGTTGTGCGTATGGTTTTGTATGTCCCGTGAGACGCGTTTGAGCTCTCTCAAGTTTTTTAACAATTCAATAATATTTGTACCAACAAACTCTCTTTTCTGTTTTCAACATTTTTGGTAGAAAGTGCTACTACGGCAGTTAGGTTTTGAGAGCAGTGAATTTTTTAACGGTGGGAGTACTTATTTCTCAAAGTGATTGCGAGATTACTTCTAAGCTAGTTAACACGATCGTTTCTAATATTTTGTCGTGAGGAATCTAGTTAGGTGGGTTTCTCCAAGGATGACAAATGTGATTGTGGTGCTGCACAGTCAACGGAATACCTCATACAAAGCCCCAGCTGCCCTACAGCTTGCACAACGCAGGAGAGCAGGAGAAGGCATCTTCGAAGTCAATGCATATTTGATAGCCCAATGACTTAACTAAGAGAAGATCAGGCGAGCGTTACGGTCGATTGCTGCTCGAATAAAAAGAAAATATAAGAAATTTAAGGCTGATAATTACTTTATGACGTATTTAATATCAATAAAGTATCTCTATAACTGCGCTCGTTTCACCAATCATCCAATAACAAAGTGCTACACAACTACAGCGGTAGTTCCCGGTAGTTATATCAAGATGTGCAAGTTTGAAGCCTCGCAAGGTGCTTAATAGTATTGCAGAGCAGTTGGGAAACTGCAATTTTGATTTGAAGATTAGATTGAGATTGCGTCGCGTCGTTTCAAACCTTTGAGTATTAAACCATCAAAGGAGACGACCCTGGTACTAATTTCGATGCGAAAAAGACTGCCATCTTTTGGGGGTGAGACAACGCACACCAATAATGACCACACTATGTAGTTTCCATAATGTCACTACACACGCACCCGTTAAAATTGTCCAACACTAGCAAATATGAACACAGGGATAGCCAGCAGGGCTATTCACTTATCCGTCAGGGAACCAAACTGAAGTCCGAATTGTCCAAAATAAATGAAATGACGTTTAAAGTCGTATCGACTTGAAATGACATTTCACGTCATTTCATACATTTTTGACAATTCTGTCTTCGGTTCGGTTCCCTGACGGATAAGTGAATAGCCCGTGTAATTGTTACAACTAGTTCTACACCCGGCGATCTATTTTCTGGCAGCGGGGGTGATAGTGGCGTATCCAGTTGGATGTCTAATCGAAGTTTCGAACACTTTAGATGTCGTTGCAAGCTTAGCGATATGTACTCTTACAAACTTTCCGCTGAAAGGTTTCGATATGGAACTTTAGAAAGTTGGTACTTTGAGTACTCGTTAGCGTTCTGTTCACAAAGTACGCAAAGAATGCAATCAGAGTTGTGTAACTCGATTTTAATATGAATATGTAAAGGAAAAAGTTAGTGATACAGTGATTCGTAAGGCACATTAAAAATATTAAACTAACTTCAAGTTCGCTTTCAACATAATATAAGAACGAGACGCTCGTTATCAGACTAATATTATTAATGCGTAAGTTTGTGAGTGAGTGTGTATGTTTGTTACTTCTTCACGTCTAAACGGGTGGACCGATTGAGCTGAAATTAGACCCTGGAATAATACACAACTACAGGTACAGTGGGTAAAATCGCTGGGCGTAGCTAGTAAATCTTTAAAAACAGCGCTACTAATTTTGATAAAATTGAAAATACTTAAAAACAAGTGAAATTTAAAAAATACTTTTTAAAAACAAGCTTTTATAATTATTGTTATCATCTTGCATCATAAAGTACTCGTCAAGACGAATCAAATGAGCCCAAACTCGATGGGGTTGCGTTGTTTTATGACAGAGTTCCTTTGGCCACCTTCCAGCTCCATCATCAGATCAGCTCGATGTCATAAAAATATTGCATTGTCATCCGATTTATATATGCATGCAAAATTTCAACTTAATCAGAAACCAGGAGGTGGATCAAATTAAACTTGCAAGATTTGATTACAGACAGGCAGACAGACAGACAACAGACAGGTGAAAGTAAATAAAAGCTTGTAATGAAAAATCTTCAAATTAAGAACCTTTTCTTTTTTAAAGGCGGCTAATAACAGACACATCACTCACAGCTACTTCAGACACACTCAGTGCATCGAATGGGGCTTAAAATTCGACATTAGTCCACTCGTGCTTCCTCCCTGCACTATGCTAATTAGAACGTGCCCAAGTTTGACCACTTGGGACTTGGGACTTCGACCGAAAAGGCTCTGTCTACGGCACTTAAACTGTACTCGAGAATACGTAAGCTTTGCTTTCTTAGCTTAAACAGTACCTATGTATGCTTACATGTTCCAAAGAGGAAAATCTTATATTAAAATAAAAAGGGAAGATTTAAGGAAGGAGCAGATTAAGCCTTGAGAACCTAAGACTTGAGCCTAAGACTTAAGATGTGATTCAATCACATCAAAATGACCGCTTAACGACACGGTTTTATCCAGAAATCGCTTTAAAAATATACTTTTTGTCTCATAAACCCCGGCAACTTTACAAAATTCAAACAAAATAAACTTTTTGTTTCCTGGCAAATTTATAGACATCAAATATCATATCCAACAGATGGTAAACGCGATCTTTCTACTTTTCTATAAAAAATCTACAGGGAGCTGAGAAAATATTCGGAATTGTATTAGGTAATGGATTATCCGAGCAAATCGTTGGCTGGACAATAAATAAACCGCAGGTGGAGCGGAAGCAAATGCATCTCTTAAATCTGCTTCCTTTTAAATTACGTGTAGTCTATTTCAATACAGGGCTGGACTTAGGACTGGGGCAAAATAAATAACATACTTTTTATTCATTATACATAGTTTTTGATCACGATCTCGCGTGATACTAAGCATCTACAGACTAAACTAAGAAGGCGGAATGAATCCCTCTCCAGCTTCACTTCACACTACACACTTAACTGAAATTTCAACATGAAGTTTAGCCTATAATTATTGTGATTTCACTCTAGAGTGTTGACAGGATACGTAACCTGTTCTGTTGGAGTGTGAACCCAATATTTTTTTAATAAAAAAGTATGGAAAGTTCACTTATTTTAGTGTAAAGGATTTTCATTCAAACTTCTGTTTTACCGCCTACAAAATCATGTATTTAAATAGTATATAGCATACAGGAGCCCATTGACAAGAATCACCCCGTATAATGCAGTTTCACGCTTCATTCCCCAATTCAATATGCATTACCCCTAGGGCTATTAGAAGCCAATTACAGCTAATTCGCCAAATCAGTTACCGTAATATCAATTTGTAGGCAAATTGTGATTAATGTTTTGCTGTAATTTTACATAGACTGACCTAATAAAACTGTAAGTATATTGTACACATGGTTAAATACTGTCTCTCTGTGCGTAAGTTTTCATCCATTGGTTGTTAGGCTTTTAAGTGACAAAATTGCCGCTTGTACAATTGTTAATTCTTAGTGATTCTCATATTGCAATGTATTTCTTTTTTGGGGTAGTGTGCAATACTATTTTACCTAATCTAAAACGGTTTAATTCGAAGATTACAGTTAAACCTTCGCGTTTTTTCCATGTTAAAGTATTTATCAATTTGTTATTTCATATAACGCAGATAATTTCAAAATAAAAACCATAAATAAAAATGGCTTTATAGTTTTCTTGCCCCCATGGTTCCCCTTGATACGTCCGCATATTATCGAAGTCCGTTTCCAAAACCTTTTACTTTATCGTCGCAAACATATCGGGAAACATAAATCCAGTCGCTTTTAAGAAATAGTGCATCTGGCTTGTGTTCTGTTTATTTTGTGGATGTAAGCGGGATGAGTGATTTATATGAAAGAGCATTCCGAACTAAGTTCTTTGAGATTTATAATGCGTTCGCAAAGTGCATTAAGGTAGAATATTTGCTTTTAAGTGGAACTTGAGGAAATAAAATTCTTTTAAATCTCATAACTGTTTTCTTTAGTTTCTTATTGGATGAATAGTTAGAAATGAACATTTTTAAAGTGCATTTTTTTCCCTTAAGCGCTAGGATTGTTTTGTTTGGATAATAAGTGCAATTTGAAACAGTTTAAACTCTACCTATACGAAAATAACCTACTAACATAAAAGCGAAGGCCTGTATGGATGGATGTGTGTTACTCTATCACGCCTAAACGGCTGTACCGATTGAGCTGAGATGATAAGAATAACACGAAAGCTTTATCAGTTAGGTAAATCTTTGGGCGGATGTAGTGAATAACGATTCAATAAATCGAAAATTCAATGCATTTTAATGCACTTTTCAGAAATAGAAAGAGTGATTCAAGAAGAAGGTATATAATATGTATATTATATGAAAAGTCGGAGCGGGTCGCTAGTAAAATATAAAATTAAATATAAATCTGAATATATAACAGGAAAGAGTGACTGACTGACTGATTGACGGATCTATCAACGCACAACCCAAACCGATGGACGGATTGAGTTGAAATTTGGCATACAGATAGGTTTTATGACATAGACTTCCGCTAAGAAAGGATTGAGCTACGCGGGCAAAGCCTCGAGCATAAGCTAGTATCTTACTAATAATATAAACGTGAAAGTTTGTAAGAATGGATGTCTGGATGTCTTGATGTATGTTTGTTACTCTTTCACGCTTAAACGGGTGGGCTGATTGAACTGAAATTTGGTATAGAGATAGCTTAGACCCTGGAATAACACAGGCTACAGTACAGCGGATAAAACCGCTAAGCACAACTAGTGTTATATATAGGCTAAATAATTATAATAGCTTCCGAAATACCCATAAGCGAGCATAAAGCGAGCTAAAAGATTAGGGCGATGTCCACATCCATACATAGGCGGTCCCCAATCCGGGTCAGCGTTCGATCCAGCTCCCTTTTGTCATTGTCAGTATGAGGAATTAGCCTCATTTCAGAGGGACACGGCGAGGACGATTTGGGAGATCGCCAGGGGGAGTCTTGCTACTTGAGTTCAGTGCAGCGAAGTTATTTCGTACATTATTGGTTCCTACTATCCTAATCTTACTTCTTACTTATATTATACTCGTGAAAGTTTGTAAGAATGTATGGATGTCTAGATGAATGTTTCTTACTCTTTCACGCCTAAACGGATGGACCGATTGAGATCAAATTTGGTATAGAGATAGTATTATTATAAGGTGAAAGTTTGTATGTCAGTTTGATTGTTGTTCATTCACGCGCGAAACCACTTAACCGATTGCGTTGAAATCCATAAAATTTTGCTATAAAGATGGAAGAAAACATAGGCTACTTTTTATCCCGATTTTACTCGACTTTGGCGGATAAAACCGCAGAACACTGCTAGTTTAATTATTCCCTATAGGATTTAAATAATATTTCATCTTGTTATGAACGATGTCATCGTAAACGGTAGGAGCCTAAACGTAGAGAAATAAATCACTTTTAGTGCATACAACGGGTGATTTTTCAATTAAAATAAAGAAAGAAATACGCAAGCATTTTAATCGAACACTAATGAGTATTTTTTATCCGTTGAGTAAGGATATTTTATCTTTCCTAAGGGAACTTTCTTCGATTGCCGACGCAAACATGAAATCGTTCTACTTTATGAAAGAAAAACCTCCACTGGAAACATTTCTTATTTGTTTTTTCAAGCTGTAATTTATTCTTGCAATCATAATAATAATAATAATAATTGGGGTTTATACTCCAACAGAACAGGTTACCCTACTTACACTGTCAGAGTCAAATCACAATTTATAGGTTGTGTGGCGAACCTATATGTTGCAGTTTCAGGTCGCCGAAATTACTACAGGGCCTGCAACATGACCTAACGACTGCCTCCTACATATCTTATAGGAAACAGCCGGGACCCACAGTTTTGCGTGCCTTCCGAAACACGGTAGCGTCCAGGCAAACTTTTTGCCACACACTGAGATTTGAACCCAGGGTCTCCGGATTAAAAGCCGGACGTATGACCACTGGGCCACGGACGCTACAATCATGTACTAACATTCCTATATTTTAATCAAAATCAGTCCAGTATCGACAGACAACATCCATAAATCCACCACTCAAAGCATTTAGCCAAATTGAGTATAATGCATTTGATATATAGCTCCCATTCTCAAGGTGCGAAGAGATTTTGAATAGTTTGAGATATTCCTCGATTTATCGTTTCGGGACAAATCTATACCTATTGAAATATTATGAGAAAGAAAAGCCTTGGATATTGGATTTGGGACCATAAATCAAAGAAATAAGGTTGTAAATTAAACAGCTGCTTAACGTAACTGGGGCAAGCGCTATACCATTGAGAAAAGTAAATTTTGTTAGGATTTCTAAATTAGGATCTTCCTAAATTTTATTTTGTGCTTTTTTCTTTGGTCCAATTTAAATCCAAGCTTCATTATCTAAATATATAAAAGAAAAGCGTGACTGACTGATTGACTGATCTATTAACGCTCAGCTAAAAGCTAGATTGGGCGGAATTTGTAAAAAAAATGTTTTGTGTTTTATGTACCAAACTACAATAGAATACTCTCAATTGGGACAAAAATAACAAAATAGACTTAAAACTAAATTAAAGTACAACAAACAAACTAGTCAAACTAGTCTTATTCATCGTATAAAACCGAAGAAAAACTACAAATAAATAACATTTTTTTTTGTTAGCAATAAACTATTATTCTATTTTATAGAAATAAGGCTGCGTCATAAAGATTAAACTCCTATCCCAGCAAAGTGGCATCGTACCTGAGCTGTTTCCAATCACCGTTGTGAACTAAACCTAACCACGTTTAGCATAAACTATCCCCCGAGTCACTCGGGCACGTACCCTAGGCTTTGTAGTGAGCTACAGGCAGCCTGCCTGCTTCTAATAAACATGCGCGTGCTCTCCGCTTCAACGGTATAGTAACTTTAACATTGATAGCATGTTTTTGTCTTGCAAGTTAAATTTGATCTACTTCCCGGTTTCCGATTGACCTGAAATTTTGCATGCATGTATAAATCAGATGACGATGCAATATTATTATGACATGGAGCTGATCTCATGATGGAGCTGGAAGATGGCCATAGGAACTACGTAATTAAACCATCGAGTTTGGGCTCATTTGATTCGGCTTGACGCGTACTTTGATACTAAATGGTAATAATAACAAAAGCTTGTTTTTAAAACTGTTTTTTTTTTATTTTACTTGTTTAACCGTCTAGTAGGAATGGTTTACATTATTTTTTGTATGTTTACTAAGCTGCTTGAACCAGTTGGAGAAATTCATATTGTTACGAATATTTTACTGGTGGTCCGAATTTAATGTAAATTGGTAAAGCGGTTTGAAGTTCGTCTCGCACATTTATATCTTTTGAACTAAGCAACGGATTTTAAAGCAGTTTTTATCAAAAGATAGAGTAATCACTAAGAATCTAGTCGAGTATTTACCAGTAGAGATTCGTCCTTGGGCGATTCTAATTAGTATACAATCCAGATCGATACGTCACTGAAACTTATTTATATTATTATTTATTTATTAATACTTTATTGTAACACCACATGAAAATTAAAAATTTACATCAGTAATTAACAGACAAAACAAATAACGAAACTTAGAAGAAACAAGAACTTAGAAGAAACTTAGTTTGTTACTTAATGTGTGGATGTATGTTTGTTACTCTTTCACACCTAAACGGGTGAACAGATTGAGCTGAAATTTGGTAAAGAGATAGCTTAGACTCTGAAATAACAAATAGGCACTCTGGAATAACATACAGTACAGCTGATAAAACCGCTGGACGCAGCCAGTAGTTCATAAAGGTAATTAATTCGTATGTACGAGTGAACATCAAACCTAGGTTCCAACATGCGCTAAGAATCTAGTCGAGTATTTACCAGCAGAGATCGTCCCTGGGCGATTCTAATTGGAATACAATCCTGTTCAGTGAGGCGGGATGTGCCATGCAAATTAGTGCAGGGCCGGACTCGGTAGCATTCCTCAATTTTCACTATATTTGCTTCTTTGTATACCTGCAGGGATATTCACTTATCCGTCAGGGTACCGAACCAAAGACTCGAATTGTCAAAAATGTATGATATATTCAACTCCCTGTAACTCCCTTACTTTTTCTGCAAAAACGTGGTCCCAAACTCACACCACTAAATTATAATACTCACGCGACACACGGATATTGATAAGGCATAACCATGCTAAATTTATTTTCTGTACATGAACTCGCCCATTCATTCATTTGGGGTGTCATTTTACTTAGTCGGATAGTGTTGAGTGAAACAGAAATATTCAATTAACATGTGCAAACGGGATGGACAAAACGAAGGAGTACAAATTTAATAAGAAAAAACTAAAATAAAAATGGCAACATTCTACCTATTTCTTTCAAACTACTTCTGTCAATTTTGACAAAAAAAAAGTAAACAACATGTGTTGTTCGTATTTTTAGTGATTAATAAGTTATTTCGAAGATTTTTCACAATAATGTTGATGAAAATGAATAAAATAATCCGTGGCGATGCTTGCCAAATGAATTACAAAATGTATATATACGACGTATACAGCAGTTGCAAATAGAAAAGTGGTTGCTGCTTTAACTAAGTGTTTCTAAGAGAACAGCGTATATCTCAGGTACGTTTAAGTTAGATTAACAGTACATCATCAAGCTCATTGAATCTTATCATTGAAAACGTAAAATAATCGTTATTTTGTCCATAAATAACTATTTTGTGTTATATATTTGTTTACAACTAAAGTCATAAAATACATTATAGTATGACTGAAAATTTTTGATACTTTTCATATTGTCCAAGTTTAATGATGATATTATGTGTATGAAAAATTGCGTTTTAGGGTTCCGTACCCATAGGGGAAAACGAGACCATATAACTAAGACTTCGCTGTCCGTTCGTCTGTCTGTCTGTCATCTCACGAACCGTGATAGTTAGAAGGTTGAAATTTTCACGGATGTATTTTTGTTGCAATACTAAAAATAGAATAAAATAAAAAAGGGGCTCCCAAACAACAAAGTGCTTTTTTTCCGTTTGTTTTTGTATATATGAGATGTTTCAAGAAAGAGTTCAATTCAAACGAGTCCGACTTGCACTTGGCATTTTTATTTTGTTTTAAGGATACGTCACACTGAGGCGGCACGGCGGCAAAGCGAACTGGCCGCGATCCGAACGCGAACGGTCGCGAACCGAACCACGTCACACAGGACCGGTCCGCAGTTCGCGGCGGCAGGCGGGCAATGGGTCAGGCGTATTTGGTCACATTCTCAAATGAACATAAAAAAACGCGGATTGTCATATTAGCAGAATGTCGCAGTAGCATTATAATATTATTGTCATAGCAGCATATCGTCAAAATAGCATTAAGATATTGTAGCAAATATTATAATTTTGGTAATAAAAATACTTAATAATAATAATAAATATTTCAGGACGTTTCACACAGCGCCACCTAACCCCAAACTAAGCAACTTAATGCTTGTAATATGGTGGTTAGGATAACGGATATAATACTTATATACTTTTCTTTTGTAAATACATACTTATAATAGATATTGAAAAACCACCCAGACCAGAAACAAATACCTGTGGATCACACAAACATTTGTCCCATGCGGGAATCGAACCCGCAACCATCTGCGTTGCAGGCGGGAATTAGCCCACCGCACCACAGAGGTCGTCAATAATGGTAATTACTATTGGTAGCGCAAGAAAACCGGGGGTAGACTTCCTTTGCAGGAGGTCGTCTAGGTGGGTACCCCAACAGTGCCAGTTATTCTACCGCCTGAGCAGTGATGTGCAAACATTACTGTGCTTCGGTAGGAGGGCACTGTAGCTAGTGAAATTACTGGGCTAAAGAGTCTTAACATCTTATGACTCTTGAGTAAGAAACGTTGGTGCAGTGCACCTAGAATTGCACATCATTGTGAAATTATGGGTAGCATTGTACTGATTATGGGCAGCGTTATCTCTTAACATCAGGAGAGCGTCTAGCTCGTCTTCTTACTTTTAAACATAAAAAAAACACACACACACACA
Source organism: Hemithea aestivaria (assembly GCA_947507615.1). Taxonomy (NCBI): domain Eukaryota; kingdom Metazoa; phylum Arthropoda; class Insecta; order Lepidoptera; family Geometridae; genus Hemithea; species Hemithea aestivaria. Next base: position 17,353,966 of record OX382331.1, read on the forward strand.
CATGTCAAGACTTATCAACTCTTACGTTGCGTCAAGAGTACTACCGCTGTCATTGCTAAGAGATTTGTAGCTTTTCTCAATATCATTGTGCATAAACAGTGTTAATTGAAATTAACATGTTTTCATTTTATTTTTAATTTTACTCTAATTCAATCAATGTTAAACCAACCCACAGTCACTCGCATCGTCTAGAATCACCTTAATTAGTTTGGACGCAACATAAAAATTTCATATCGCATTATCTATGGTCAATCATTCATTCGATCACTCTTTTCCCTTCTGCTTCGGCTGTCATGGCTCCGGGTGCAAAAATAATTACGGTGGTCAATTTAATTGGAAATTACTCATCAAGATCAATCACGGAAGGTGTCAACGGTCCAGGACGGTGGGTTGGTGGATAAACGTCTGTGAATTGGAGTTTGGAGAATAAATAAGGTCAACCACCGGACGAATTTTCATTTTCACGGAGAGGCGCGAGCGCACCGGAGGTCAGATTACCCACCCCTAGGTCATCGATCATCACTTAATCAACAATCAACGGCCACCACGGCCGCAGTACGCAGGTCGAGACGGCGAGCTCCTGAGTCCCGGCCCATTCCTGAGGCTGGAACGACCGTCGCTTCGAACCCGCCGATCGTCAAAGCAGTTCGCTGGGCTGGCATATAAGTATTGCGATCAAACAGAGTAGTTAACAAGTGTTTTTTTTTTAAAACAAGCTTTTATTATTATTACCATCTAATATAAAAGTACTTGTCAAGATGAATAAAATGAGCTCAAATCCGATGGGTTTGTGCCGTTTAATAACATAGTTCCTATGGCCACCTTCGAGCTCCATCATCAAATCAGCTCCATGTTATAATAATATTGCATTGTCATACGATTTATACAGGCACGCAATATTGCAGCTCAATCGGATATCGGGAAGTGGGTCAAATTTAACTTGCAAGATTTGATTAAGACAGACGTACAGACAGACAACAGATAGGTTAAAGTAAAGAAAAGCTTGTAAAAAGGGGCGATAATAGAAAGAATACTCTTAATAATCCGCTCTTGGCGAATGTATTTGCCTCGTATGACAATGTGCGAAAATTAAATTTTTCGTCAAAATGGCATTTTGTGAATGTGACCAAGTTCACCTGATCCAACAGAAAAAGCGGTTGACAGTTTACAGCGGTTTGACACTGAATAAATTATTATTATGACATTGAAACTTCAAAAGTTCGCGCTTCTAGATTTTTCTTAGATCATTATACCAGCCAGATACGTAACAGTTAGGCGTCTCCCGCCACCAAAACAAGAAGCGCTGGGCATAAAACTAGTTTAACACTAAACGATTCGTGAGTTGTTGCTTGTGAGTTTTTGAGCTTTTTGTCGACCGTTTCGATCCTGTACGAGGATCTTCTTCAGGGAGTAGCTGCGGTTACGCGCCGGCGTCCGCGCCCCGCTCCTCGTACAGGCACGAAGCCGAAGTAAATTCAAGTTAGTGTATGCCGTTTATTTCCAAAGATGAACATAAAACTAGTTGGCACAATTCAGGTTGTCTTTTTGTGTGTCGTTTATATTTATGTGTACTCGTGTGCGTAGTGCGTAATCATTAGTGATATCATTATAAGTATTAGTGTGCGTTTCCTTTCCCCCTGCAGAAACTAGCAATTTTTTCACATAAAAATTAGATCTGGCTTCGTTTCCTGTTGGTTTAATTTTTCAAAGAGAACAAAAGAAAAACAATGTGAATTTGACATTACTAAAAATGTGACAAACAGGTCGTTTGAGTAGTGTACTTTTTTAACTGATGAAATGTCGCTAGATATTCATTTGCCAGCTCTTCAATTTTCGTAAGGTAGTTTCGATAACTATATTACGGCTCATCAGACCCTCTCTACATCATGTGGAATGAACAATGAACAACCGTTCAGTCACCATAGGGTTATTTATATGCTCAGTGCATAGGGTTCTCAGTCGGTGTGTCACGGCTCCATCATCAGTGCAGCTCGATAACACAAAAAAAACCAGATTTATTATATATTACCATTACAACAAATACAAATAACTTTACACCTTTGATTTTTAAGCCCAGCAGCGGGAGAGTACAAGCTTAGCTTTAATTATCATAATTTTTCATTGGAAATTTCCATTAGATTCATGATTAAAATCGCACCGAAGTTGTAATAAAATACAACTCGTTCTACCGCACCGCGTGCCGTCGCGGCACGGACGGCGCCCGGTTCGCTCTGTGTGACGGCTTGTATTGACTTCCCTACAATACAGCGTCCGCGAACGCATTCCGCCGCGGAAAGCGGTCCAATTGACAAGTTGTCAGTTGTCATCAACGCGATCTGCCCGGCGCGGCAGACCGGACCGCGCCTGTTCGCGTCCGCTTTATGTGTGACGCCTCACGTACAAACTAGAACATTACAAAAATTCCGTCCCGGTTCGCGTCCGCTTTGTCCGCTCAGTGTGACGTAAGCTTTAATGTCTATAAGATGTCCTTACGTACAAGTACAAATACAATTGCTTTATTTGGGAATTTCTTTTAACATTATATTCATGGCACCTATTTTACTGTTACCATACTGGTACGCCTTTTTTACTCTTAAAAGATGATATTAATGGGTGATTCCTGAGAGTCAAAATTTTACGTGTCTGGGGGAATAAACTACCCGTAACATAAAAATTCTACCCAAAGGTATTTTTTTCCTGTTAGTCTAAGGTTCAATCTACTTAATGCATGATAGACATCAGGTTATATTTAGCTGCAAGTATCTAAAAAAAAATGTAAAAGCCCTGAAATTTGATTACCGTGGGCTGTCCCTTACACATTTTCGGAACTAAATATATTTTTTACACTAATTTATAAAAGGAATTTAATTAATTCCTGTGATCAAAGCTGTAAAGGGTGAACTGTTATATGATCAAAAAAATACGCGAAGGCTGTACTCAGCGTAGTTTTAGAAAAAATAACAAATTTAGGTTTGTCCCCGGACAAAAAGTGATTCCCATGGTGCGCGACATAACTACCCACATTTCACAAACCACAATACTTAGAAGCTTGTACGCACGCTATTGGCTAACTTCGATTGCGCTCTAAACATAGTGAAGAGAGGCTCCTCCTCTCGTTGTTATAAACTGGATTTACGAAGGTGAGAAATTGATTACCGTGGTTTTGGTTCACTAGATCATTGATTACCTTTTCCATGTTTAAAAATATTTTTTTATCCATTACGGTTTTTTGACTAGGGTGTGCAGTTAGTAAAAGGGTATTGTTTATCATATATTTTATTAATTTTGGTCTATAATTATGGTATTTAAAAATATTGACAAAAAACTATACAATTTTGATTTACATGGTATTGATTCTCATGGTATTTTACCACGGTGATCAATTTTCCTCTGAGTTTTCTTGCGCATTCTTTCACTTTTTACCCAACTACAGCGAAGCCGCAGGTATGGAAGTGATTTTGACAGTTTATATTTGTATATTTCATTATTTCAGATATTTTTTTTATATTGTATACATCAGATTTTTTTATATTGTACTATAGTAGACAGACCACATTAAAAAGTCGCTCAGCGAGCTATGGAGAGGGCTATACTCGGGGTTTCTCTACGTGATCGAATCAGGAATGAGGAGATGAACCAAAGTCACTGACATATCTCCGCGGATCAGGAAGCTGAAGTGGTAATGGGCAGGCCACATAGCACGTAGAGCGAATGGCTGATGGGGTCGAAAAGTGTTCAAGTGGCTACTACAGGCAAGCAAACGCAGCGTAGAACGTCTACCCACAAGTGTGGCAGACGACCTTATTTAGGTCGCTGAAAGACGCTTGAAGCAGGTCGCTTTCAACACCAGTGTTATATATGAAGGTCTAAAGGGGAGGTTTATGTTCAGCAGTAGACGTCTTATGGCTGAGATGATGTATGATGAAAAAATAAAACGAAACTATGGGCTGACTGCAACTTTCAGTCCAGATTAACCTAACTAATGATAAATGTACAATCTGATGACAGCTTCTGGAGTAAATCCTGTCAGTGACTGTGACTGTAATATTTTTACATTGTTTAAGACTGCAATACGTTGATTTTATTTAGTTTACATGATTATTATATAGAGAGCCAATATAGACCTTTTTAATACTTTATGTTTGGTGTATATCTGTTTGGATCACCGTTTTTAATCATTTCTATTTTATATGATTAGTATGTAGAGGTCAATATTTAAATAATAACATAGAATTCAAACAAAATAGTTTTAATTTTGATTCCCATGCCACACTTTATTGATTCCCGTGGCACCAAAAATTTAAATTTAAATATCTTCTGAACAAAACAAGTTATAATGATGCCTATTTGATTGATGTAATTATAATTATGGGAAATTTGTTGTTTTACATGTAAAATGCAATAATACTTTGATTTAAAATCTGCCACGGAAATCACTTAAATACGCCCAATCTCAGGATTTACCCTAATCTTATTTATTTTATATTTTCTAGGCGAATCGAAATCATCAGTCAGAAAATTTGTTTTGGAAAGTATTAAAAATAAAGGAAAATGCCCGCCTACGAGACATCGAAAAGACCACCCCACCGCAAAAAATAAAGAATTGGATTACCCTATATAAACGATTTATTACTTTATTTTATGTATTTTTAATATTATATTTGTGTCATATAACACATCGTCTTTTATTATCATTTTATAAAAGTATCATTATTAGACGCATGTCTGTTTTATGTGAAGCATGTGTGTTACTTTTTCGCGCCAGAGCTACTTATCTGATCAAACAGAGGTCAGTGACCAAGTACAGTAGCGATTTTTTTAAAAATAATTAAAGTATCAAAATTGTTTATAGTTAAATTCGGTATTGCCATACGGGTAACTCAAATATATTATTTTATGTCAGACTAGGGTAACCTTGGTATGCTTGAAACAAAACGAATATCTCATCAACCATGCGTTCGACAAGGTAATGGCAAATTTGCCAAATTTGGTACAGAGGTAGTTAGAATCCCCAAAAAGGATATGGAATAAGTTTTATCGGTTTGTACGACAAATGTCCAAAATCCAAATTGTCCAACTAGTATTAATGTCCAATACTAATTTGGTCAAACACTAATTTGGTCCAACATGGCTTACGTCCAACTAGGAAAAATGTCCAACACGAATAATTTCCAACATGAATTTGGTCCAAAATGAAATATCTCCAATTAAGAATAATGTCCAACACGAATTGGTTTATTTCTGACGCTGTCATAGAAGAAACGAAAGGTCTTAGGAAGATCTACCTTTCAGATGACAGCTGTCAAACTTGAAATATCAAAATCTGGAAGATCTTTAAAGTTTTTTCATTTCTTCTATGACAACGTCTGCTTAGGACGAGTATTTTTCGAGATATTGACGTTTCAAGTTTGACAGCTGTCATCTGAAATGACAATCTCTCCAAGACCTTTAATTTCTTCTATGACAGCATCAGCCTAAGACGAGTATTTTCCGAGATATTGACATTTCAAGTTTGACAGCTGTCATCTGAAATGAAGATCTCTCCAAGACCTTTAATTTCTTCTATGACAGCATCAGCCTAAGACGAATATTTTCCGAGATATTGACGTTTTAAGTTTGACAGCTGTCATCTGAAATGAAGATCTCTCCAAGATCTTTAATTTCTTCTATGACAGCATCAGCCTAAGACGAGTATTTTCCGAGATATTGACATTTCAAGTTTGACAGCTGTCATCTGAAATGACAATCTCTCCAAGACCTTTAATTTATTCTATGACAGCATCAGCCTAAGACGAGTATTTTTCGAGATATTGACATTTCAAGTTTGACAGCTGTCATTGCATTGGAAATAGAGATTGTTCACTACGTGACACTTTTTATAGGACTACGGGATTAGCTATTGATAGAACCACGGATAAAATAAAACTTTATTGGACATTTTTACGAATGGACGTTTTAGAATGGACAATTTTCAAATTGGACCTTTTTACGATTTGACATTTTTATGAGTGAACTATTTTCCGAATAGGCATTTGTATGATTGAACGTCTATAATATTTGTCATTTTTCATAATTGGACATTAGTCGTATAAACCTTCAGATGCCAGAATCAGGTCGAATCAGGCCGAGCCGGGGGGGCCGGGTCAGGTGAATTCTTCACTTTAGAGGTTTTTTCTTTTTTTCTTCAGACTTTTATAAAAGTCATTATTGATTTAATTCAAAAACAAATGCTCTTATTTATTGTACAAAAATAACATTTTTGTAGCGGGGGTGAAGCCGTGGGTTTAGCTAGTAAACAAAATAAATATAACGTTACCTAATCGAATGCGAATGCAATAATAATAATAATAATAGATTTTTATTTCAGATTCAAGGATCCATATAAAATTAACATTACAGTACAATATTAAAATAAAGTAAAGTAAAGCAAAATAAAAACAAATTAGGTGGCAATTTCCACCCATCGTCTGTACGTTATTGTACATTTAAGTCTATCAGCCAGGCTTTTTATTATTGTGTTTTTACACGTGTCAACTCTGGACATGAAAGAAGCTATTCGGCGTCTTTGTATGGCATTAAAAGAGTCAATCCGATACTCGGCATACATGCCGGAGGCGCTGCAGTAACGTGTTAAGCCCATTAGGTGCCTAAAGATGTTATTGTAGGCGACCCGTATGTTATTATGCAACTTTTTTGTATACGATGTCCAGAGTTGACAGGTGTAAAAAGACTGACAGAAGGCTCGGAACAGTGAGACCTTCACATCAGGCGCCGCTTTATGGAATTTCCTTGCTATCATGTTGCCCACTACACATAGCGCTCTACGTTGCCTTTCGATATCAGCGTCGTCTTTTAAGGTGGAAGTGACGACGTGGCCAAGGTATTTGAATTCTTCTACGACTTTGACAGGTTGCCCATTGAGGAAGACATCCGGCACATTAAGGGGGCCCTTTCCCGACCTGAATATCACCATTTCAGTTTTCTTTGCATTATATATGAGGTTATGTTCTATAGCATACCTCTCACATATACCCATTAATCTTCTCAAACCTTTGATCGATGGACTGAGCAGCACCATATCGTCGGCGTAGCTCAAGTTGTTGACGTATCTGTCATCTAACCTCAGGCCAACTGGGGTGCTGCTCAGTTCAACGATCAAATTATTTACGTAAGTGTTAAACAGGTCGGGAGAGGTTACCCCCCCCTGCCTCACTCCGCAGGATAGCCTGTAGGTGTCCGACAGTTCCGAGCCCCATCTGACATTATTGGTCTGATTTCGGTACCAATACTCAAGCAGACCAACAACCTCAGCTGGCACTCGTGTGGTACGCAGCCTTTTCCACAACAGCTCGTGATCAAGGGTATCAAATGCACGGCTGAGGTCCAGAAAGCATGCGTACACTGTCGTTTCTCCCTGCTTGTAGTACTGTATAACCTGCTTTAATGAAAAAATTGCCATATCTGTGGACACATTCGAGCGGAACCCAAACTGCCCGTCATCGATCTCTATTTTGGACATGTTTTGATGTATGACTCTTTCTAGTACCTTAGCCACTATCGTAGCTAGGGAGATGGGCCTGTAGTTGGCCATACTCGAGATATCTCCCGTCTTATTTTTTATAATTAGCACAACCATTGTTCGAATCAATCTCTCCGGTAAGTAGCAATAACGCGCGCAGAGATTAAAAAACCGCGCCAGTACCTTACATATATGTTGACCAGCATAGAGAAGGTGTTCAATACTGAGACCATCGTGTCCGGGAGACTTGCCACGCTTCATATTTTTTAAAATGTCCGCGATCTGTTTCGGTGTAATATTTATGTTACAAGTCTCCTGAAAACGATGGTCACAATTTACATGGGTATTTTGTCCTTGAAAATTACTATTCATAGTGTGGTTCACATTAAAATGATTTCGAAAAGCATTAGCAATATTCTTTTTATTTAATTCCCCTTCTACATTAACAGGTAAGCTACTTTTACTATCCATCTTTTTTACTTCCTTCCAAAATTGTACAAAGTTTCGAGTTTTTCTATGTCGAGCTAAAACGGAACGACAAAAATAAAATTGTTTCAGCCATGCCTAGTTTACCCTATATTTTTATGTATTTTATGTCAACTAAAATCGAAATTATATAATTTGGTTTAAAATAATATTTGTTAGCTGTGATAAGTTTTTCCTGCTTTTTACTGCCTTCTTTCCATTTTTACACCAATTTACCAAACAAGAGGTCATTTTTGTCCGTTAACTATATTATTTTGGATATTTTTAAAAATCAAACGATGCGTGCATCTGTCGCTGAGCGCGTTGTGTGACTGAGCGGCGGGTGAGTTGTACTTTTTACGCCCCGCCCATATAGTTGTACTTTGCGTTGAATCACTTTTTGAGCTGTGTTCGACTTCTATTATTTCCCTAATTCGTTGGATATATTATTAATCGATGCAATGTAATACATTTCATATATTTTTGACAATTCGGTTCGGTTTCCTAACAGATAAGTGAATAGCCCCGCTGTTACTGGTAAGCTGTTGTTTTGGGTTATAACTATAAACCAGCAATAAGGTTCATAGAGACTAGTACAAATTTGTGAAATCCTAGGTAACACTGTACTGATTATGGGCAGCCGTTATCTCTTAACATCAGGAGAGCGTCTTGCTCGTCTTCTACTTCATCACATAAAAAAAAAAAAAAAAATAATAATAAACATAAAAATATAATAGCAAAATTCAAAACGAGATGCTATTTATTTTAATTTACTTAGTGGAGGGCAACGGGAACCAAACGTGATTATATGTATGTGTACTTAGTTTAATTAGTCGGGGCTTATGGCGCCTTAAAATAACATGAGTTTAAATCGCGAAAGTTTAAAGTGTTATCTATATCCATTTTTTAGGATTAAAAGATGAAAGTGAAGTAAAGCATACGCTGTTATAAGGGGTTTTTCTTCTATTAATAGATATAACATATGCACTTTCGCAATTAAATAGCAATGCGAATTAAGCTTATTATCTTTCACTGTAGTTCAGTCTTGTGTTTTGCCTATATTATATCTATGCCGTTTTTCTTTTCATGATACCTATTATCTAGCATATTATTTTAATATTATCTATATTATATAAATGTATGTATGTATTTGTATATTTACTTATGTATAGGTATATATTTTATTTGTATGTTTATGTAAAATATTTTTATGTATTTGTGTAAATTATTTTAATTAATTTATGATTTCAGCTGACGTTTTGAAACCACCGTCTTTCCAGTGTTGTATATTTCCTCTCCCTGCACGGTTGTCTGGAAGAGATCGCTCTGAGCGATAAGACCGCCAATTGATACACCTTTAGTTTAAGTTGTTGTATTTGTAAAATTTATACTTTATATGTGGATCAATAAAGTGTTTCTTATCTTATCTTATGTTTTACTAAACCCACTTTGGGTTCTCACTATCTAAATAAGTACCTGCCAAGTATATATAACTTAGTCCAACCCTGTACGGAGATTCAAGATTTACTTTAGCTTATAGACTGTACAAAACAAATAGTTTCCACAAACAACACTGCTTCTCTGGTCACTGATTATTCACTATATGAACATGCATATTGGAATTGGCTTAATTATAATCTTCAAAGGATGTCCCTTGGCTTTTAAAAGAAATTTAAGGTTAACATAATGTACAAAACTGTTTTTAAATTAAATGGACTATAATGTTTTTCTTTTCCAAACAATAAAATTAAATCACCTCAATTATTATGTATAATCAAAATACAAGCTCATTTTAGCCGACCCAAGAAAAGAGCAGGTTGAATCTTTTTTACGTATTCCGTAGACGCTTGAATCAATTTAGAAAATTATTAAGATTTTTTTTTCAAAATGATCAAATGTTTTTTGTTTTATTAATTCAAATGTGCGTCTCGCCCTAGTTTATAGAAAATAAAATGGAAATCTGTTATTTTTTTAAATCACTCGCTAAGATATAAATATGATTTCTAATAAGACTCAAAGTCCCCAATATTATTATTTTATATCATTTTTCGATCATATTATGCACATCGATCTAAAGCACCGCACAGACGGGCGCTGAAAGAAGCAAGTCATGCGCCAGCAAAATGCTAATGCAGCTTACAGCTAATGAATTCCCTGCACGGCGCAGATATGCGCGGCTAATATCGCCCGCACTTGCCCCCTGGCTACCACTATTGACGTTTATTACCCGCTCGTGTGGAAACACCCTTATATACGGCGAAGTCAGTAATAAACCCTAAAGTTTTGATAATTTATTTAATTTTTTTTATTGATTTAAGTGCAATATGCTATGTGTTTAGTATCACGACTATCTTATTATTATACGATTTTGAAAAGTAACGAGAGCAACCTCAGGGGGTTAGACAAGCGCCAATCATATCGCTATTAGCGGTAAGACCGCCAATAGTAGGTACCCCTTATTTAATTTTGAAATGTGTTTAATTTTTAAGTTTTTACAATGCAGGTATGATTGGTCTAATTTAAATGAAGAGTTATATTCAAGTGAGATCTTAGATTAAAAAATAGCAGTTGTTGTTTATGACGAAAAAAATCATAATACGGAAATTTTATGTAACTATTTATATTTTTTCAAATTCTTAGTCACTGTTTGAACGATATAATATTTCGGTCTGATCGCAAACTTTATTGGTATGTCTGCGAGTTTAAACTGCCTTCTTAGTTAATACATAGGTGTATATTCAAAAGGGCGGTGCAAAATTAATCATCTAATTATGCTTTAGACAAATAAAATTATTAAGTGTTCCAATATGTTGATTTTGGATTTTAATGTAATGAAGTAGATAACGAGCAAGACGCTCTCCTGATGCTAAGAGATAACGCTGCCCATAATCAGTACAGTGCTACTTAAGATTTCACAATGAAGTGAAATTCTAAGAGCACTGCACCAACGCTTCTTACTCAAGAGTCATAAGATGTTAACTCTTTAGCCCAGTAATTTCACTAGCTACAGTGCCCTCCTACCGAAGCACAGTAATGTTTGCACATTACTGCTCAGGTGGTAGAATATTTGGCACTGTTGGGGTACCCACCTAGACGACCTCCTGCAAAGAAAGTCTACCCCCGGTAAATTAATTTAAAACTATAGTAATTATTAAGTACGTTTTGTTCAGTTGGTCTCAATGTCTCAATAGAATTATTTCCATTCTATGCCTTATATAAGTAACAAAATCTTACTTCACTTTAAACTTATGTTTTTGTAATCAAAAATTTATTCTTGGTTACGACGAGTCCGATTCCGATTATACAAAGTTCATTGATGAGTCGTGCCAGTGTTTCACTGTGTGTTATGTGTGTGCTTTGGAGTATATCTGTTAGCTCATAAAGTTCCTACTGAATAAATAAATAAATAATACTTAATAATATTCGGTAGTACAAAACCACAGGAAACTTGGTGCAGCTAACTTTAGACTCCACATTCAATTGTTCGCCTAATAAACGCCTCTCCTAGAACTTATTCTGGCAGTGTCAGTGGCGTTTAGTGCAAATTAGTTTAGTTCGTCGACTCGACCGCTACTTGTAATGAACGTGAGATTCAACTTTGCATGTAGATAGGGGACTGCACTGCGAATCTATGCTTGAACTTTGGAAATTTTGATCAGGAATATGTAGATTAGAAAGTTCAAGCTAATATTGCAGGTCATCTGAAGAGTTGTCAGGAACATATTCTTTGAAAGTCGTGTGCAGTTTAAAAATGTTTCATCTCCAACGATGATTTATTATTTTTGTCAAATAAAGATGTTCTAATAAGTCTACTCAATCAACTTCGTACTGTAATTTGAAAAAAAATAAATATAACTTAAGCTCAAAAGAATTTTGCTAACTCATTTTCCACTAATAATATCTACGCAATATGACTACTAAGACACAATATTACATTTTTCTAGAGTAAAGTCTTTTTATGGTATTTTACACGGTCTTTCATCACCTCATGTGGTCGCAAAAGTTGAGGGGCCACTAAAAGAGACCACTTACAGTATAACACGAAAGGTAGAGTTATGCCACTTAATACTTCCTATATTGGTTTCGGTCGAAGCCATCGCAATAACCATTCATTACACTGTGGCCAACAAAACGTTGAACCAAATGCACGCAAGAACAAATAGTGCAAGTATAAATCAGACTCGGACTATTGTAGTAAAAGCAGACATCGTGCTACAAAAAAACAAAAAAAAAGTGCTTAATTGTCGAGCGATTAATACGCATCGTGCTGGAAAATATATACTTATAATGTAGATTGATTTATCATGTATAATAAAATAGTTTGCGTTAAGTCATTGATCATAGAAACTAGTTTTTCTTAAGAAAGTTGACGTCGCCATCATTGTGGATGTAAACTGCTACACCTGAACACTCTTTTTACACAATAGCTACTACCTACATTAAATGCTCATAGAATTTATTATGTGTGTTTCAACGCAATCTGTGATTTAGTTGTGCTTTTAAGCGTTGATAGAGCAGGCAGTCACGCTTTTTATTACTACAGATTATTTATTTTAGTATTGATTAAACTTGGCCTCACTTTTATAACTGAAACGCGACATCTACATTGCTTACTTCAGTCTTTAGTTAAAGTTTATAGATCAGCATAGTTTTTGTTAGTTAGTACGTGAGTCGGTAGTGTTGAACGCTCTCAACTTGTGCTTCTATTGAATAAAGTTTAGCAGTCCTAATGAGAGCAAACTTCGTTTTGGGAACTGACCCTCGCTAATTCAAATGCCGGATATATATTTTGCGAGTTAGATTTATATTTGTGTTGAGCTTGGCAATTCCACAAGAATTCTGGCCACTTCCTTCTACCATAGAGATATTTTATATAGTGCGCAAACCTTTACCAATAAGGTTGGGTATGCAAGCCACCAAAGAGCGCATCAAAGGGCAGACCACCTGAACCCTGTACACTGAAGATTCGTCTCAGTTAAATATGCCTATCCAGTCATAACAGTCGCCGAGGTCGAAATCGGCCAGGATTGCATCAGCATCATCATCGTCATCATCATTAGATTTAGAATGACTCTTTATTGTAATACCAAAACACAAGAAATAGATATGAACAGTTATAGTTGTAAAAATTTATGATATTTAGTTTTTTTAAGTTGTTATATATTTCTTTTTATACATTTTATTATTTTAATTGCTGTTTAAATTAAGGAAATTATTCTGAGATATCAAATTACAGTCCTCTTTACTTTTGATGAGAAGAGAAAAATTTTGTTACTGTACGCAAACGTAAACCCTAAAAAGTTCTTAACCATAAACGCCACAAAACTGTCGTTTCAAGTCAAAGTACCCATAAATACATTAATTAATTCCACTATCTGTAAATAATCAGGCTTCAAACAAGAGAATTACAATTAACAAGCGCTACAAGATAATTATGTGTGTAACAATGTCGTTAGTGTACTATTACATTGTGTTATATATGTAAATGATCATTAAATTGTACATGCGGTGTGTTTGATCCAGTTTGATGTCGCTTGCTGTCTTACTATACACTCCCCTTTATGTTGTCCTTAATGATCTGCCATGAATATCAAAGTATTGTTTGTAATTAGACACCTTTTTGACGTGAATTCCAACCGATTTCAATTTTTAACCGCAACTTTTCATTGTGAAATTATACTGTATTTAGATTAAATTAGATAACTCTTTATTAAAACACGCTAAAATTACAAAAACATTAAAAATACATTTTTTATTTGACGTGATTTATGCACCGGGTAAGAATAAAATATGTGCTAAAACATTAGATATTTTCATAATAACACGATCTTTGACTTCAATCAAACCTTCAATCATTATTATTATTTTTTTTCATCGTACCTTACGCTTTCATTGACAACTTTGAAAAGAACAGCGTTGTTGCTTTTCATTATCATCAGACTTTCACTTATTAATATCATTATGTTCATCATTACGCGCATACAAATACATATACATTATGTTATCTATCAAATATGTCTCTTGTTACAAAATCAACACCATTAATCTGCACTACAGTAATCCGCTGATAAATCGGCCGCCGAGTTAGAAAATCGATTGTGCGTAATCGATTCCACATTATGCAGGACCGCTAATCGAATCGGAATCGATACGCGGCCAGCGTTAATCGCCGAGTTACATAATTCCGAGTTAACAAGTGTGCTCGTCAATAACCCGAAACTCAATTACACGCCGCTTGCTCCCCGACAGGCGGAATATCGGCATTAAACATCTGGACGTACATAAAATGCTGGGATTGTATCTTTCATATTTGTAGAAAGAATGAAGATACTGTGGGTCTTATAAATATTATCACCGAGTATTTCCATTGTATTTTTTTATGCATAGAAGTAAGAAGACGAGCAATCCTCGTGTTAATAGATAATGCTGCCCATAATCATTACAATGCCACCTAGGATTTCACAATGATGTGAAATTCTAGATGTACTGCACCAACGCTTTTTATTCAGGAGTCATAAGATGCTAAGACTCTTTGGCCCAGTAATTTCACTAGCTCCATACAGTGCCCTCCTACCGAAGCACAGTACACCTAATGTTCGCACATCACTGGTCAGGCGGTAGAATAACTGGCACTGTTACCCCAACAGTTAGTTAACCCACCTAGACGACCTACTGCAAAGGAAGTACTCCGGTAACATTGTATCACCATGTTAATTAAGTAAGGGAACGAGTTTCCAACATCTGTCTTTCCGGACACAGAAGCAGACGCACTCTGATGGTAAGGGGCTAGTGTCATGCCGCGTCGCTCATAGTCTACAACACTGATGATGTTGCTACTGGTGATACAATGTTACCGGAGTAGACTTCCTTTGCAGTAGGTCGTCTAGGTGGGTACCCCAACAGTGTCAGTTATTCTACCGCCTGAGTAGTGATGTGCAAACATTAGTTACTGTGCTTCGGTAGGAGGGCACTGTATGTAGCTAGTGAAAGTACTGGGTCAAAAAGTCTTAATCATCTTGCGACTCCTGAGTAAGAAGCGTTGATGGAGTGCATCTAGAATTTCACATCATTGTGAAATCCTAGGTGGCATTGTTATGATTATGGGCAGCGTTATCTCTTAACATGAGGAGATTGTATTCTTACTTCTTCGCATAAAAAAATACAATGGAAATACTCGGTGATAATATTTTCAGTGTTGGTCATTGTCTTACTCCTATTACCAGGCTTATGTTAAGTACATGACATATTATATTAGTGAATTTATTCAGCCTACTGGCATGTATCATGCTTATTGCCTGTTTACTCAAATATGAACCAACCAAAATTACCCATACGCCAAAATCAATGATTTGAATTACGTTATAATTGTGTACCTAATACAATTCCAATGAATCCAATGAATTGAAACACTCCATTTACTGTTTCCAATTTTAATTGGATTTTGTAAATTAAAAACGTATTCAAAGTTAAAACTTTTCTGATCAAATTCGAAATGCCCATCAAAGCCTTCAATAAAGCCGCCGTCAATATTTCGCTCTAAAATGTCGTATCGTCGGTTTGATTAAAACGACGGTCGTACCCATCGGGTAAATTTATTCGATAGGTAATTTAGCAGGCGTGTTTCACCTTTATTTATGGGAGACTGCATTGACTGGTGGCAACACTGATTGGACACGCGATACCGTTACGTGGAGTAGAAACGTGCAAATGGAAGCAATCTATTTGATTCGGTGTTGCTATTACCGAGCTGTTTTGTTGCTTTCATATTAACGCTGACTGCGCATACTGAGAGAATGGATAGTTTTGATCAAAGATAGAGTTCAACCATTTTTGTATTGCACTTTTACACCAAACAAAATACTGTTGACGTCTATCGAAACGACTTGAAATTTAAAATTGGATTCTATTTTTAAGCTTACGTGCGAGCGAATTTTCAGTAAACAGTTCACGATTGGTAAAAGTGACATAAAAGTCGAAGTTCTACGAATTTTCTCGTCGCCCAAATAAATTTTATTTGGAGTTTATTAGATGACCGTCAATCGTCAATCAGCGCGACCCTTCCAGAATAAGAGGCATTAAGTCCAGTCCACACGTACGACGGCGACATAAATCACGGCCAGTGTGTAAATCTGGAATAATGCAAATATTTGCGTTCCCATCCTGTGTCCCGGTCCTCAATTCTATCTGGATGAATGTCCTCCCTAATGTCCCGTCGGCATTTCTGCCTTTAATTCTTTCTTAGATTTATGGGGTTTTTTGTTTTAGTGACTCCTTTTTGGGAGTACAATTCAATTAAAGCGTTTGAAAATGTATGGTGGTTTTCTGGTGGACCGAAAATGATAAATTACTTTGTGATTGCAGGATATTTTTTATGAATTTATTTTAATCAAAACGCTTGGCTATGGAGGTTATATTAATGATAGAGTTGAAAACAGTAACAGCTATATAATTAACCTTCTTTTAGTGTCCGTGGTGCAGTGGTCGTATGACCAGCTACTTATAATCCGGAGACCCTGAGTTCAGAAATCGTTTTTCAGCACTTTTTGTGACACTTTTTTCAACTGGGTCCTACCGTGTTTCGCATGACACATTGTGTCACCTGTGAGATATAGAGCAAACAGTCGTTACATCGAGTCTTGGAGCCATTTGGACGCCCTGAATTTCAAGCATACAGAGTTACAAGTTAATGTGATTTCAGTGATCTGTCCAGACGACTTTATAAAGGTCGCCTGAAGACGCTGGATGCAGGTCGCTTCCAACCGGTATGTACGAAGTGGGAGGCCTATGTTCAGCAGTGGACGTCCTATAGCTGAGATGATGATGATGAGTGATCTGTACTGTTGGAGAATAAACCTCAATTTTTTTAAATTTGTAGTCCGCTGCCCAATAAGAAAAAATAACTAACTAAGATGGCGCAGCGCAGTCTTGGCCTCAGTCTTGGCTTGGTCTTGAAAAAAAAAATAGACACTAAATAAAAGCCGAAATCGAACACGCATTGTGCCAGTCGGCGGACACACCTGTAACGTTAAAATTTACGCACCTCCAAACTTATCGTAAATATTTGCACAAAGATTCCCGGGATTAAGACTGGGGGCGTTTGTCAAAACTCGGCTTAAACTTTGCCGCGGGCCTATCTTTGGCTTGTATTTGAACCAGCTGGAATAAAATTTTCGTTTGAAATTAGACGAAATATTATCATTTTGTGGAGTGAAGATGACCTTTCATGTTGCCGGATTTAGCTTAAGGTGCTAAGATATCTATGCAAAATAGAATATTTCACAATGATTGAGATAAAGCTAATGATTATCCACTCGACTATTTAAAGTTGGCTGTTGATCTGACCTTTTAAGGTCAAGATTGGATCAAGAAAACCAATTTGTTATTACATACAAAGAACTTTTTAAATAGGTAATTGTAAAGTTTTGTTTTATATTTTCAGAATTATTTCATAAATGTTTGATGTTAAGATGGCTATAGAGCCGATTATAATTTAATTCTAAAACAAATAAAGCTTTAACTATCCGTGAAAGTTTGTAAGAATGGATGGAGTATGTGTGTTACTCTAACGCCTAAATGGCTTGACCGATTGAGCTGAAATTTGGTATAGATATAGCTTAGACCCTAGAATAACACATAGGCAGTACATAGGGTAAAACCGCTGCGCGCAGCTAGTACTACATAATTTTGTATAAAGATATCCTTTAAAAAGTTTACATTTAAAGGAATGTCACTGATCGCTCAATCTCGTCACTTTTCTGCGTCACTTTGTTCAAAAAAGAATTTTCTGTTCTATTCTATACTCGTACCTTACTACATTAATGGAAATCCAGTAAATCAGCGAATGTATTCCCTTCGCGTCGAGCTATCGAGCGACTGATTTGTCGCTGTCAACTGCTAGGCTGAGGATTTGGTATCTAGCGAAACGGATGGACGAAGACAAGTGGGTTACAAAACGGGACAGATAACTGACTACTCTTTATGGCTTTTGCTTCTAAAGATGAGTCAATATAAATAATTTACGGAAAGAACTAACAAAAAGTTGGCTTAGTAATAAACTAACTTACTTAATATAATAAATCCAAATAGGCCTTAAATCACTTTTGCAAAGTTTTTAATGTTTATATTACCACATGACATACTTGTCAAGTTCATCTTAATAATTGGTCTTGCCTCAACCTTCTCAGCAGATCTACCTTACAGACTGAATCCAAGGGACTGAAGTTTTTCTTTTGTGTTTCAATAAAGGGTTATTTATCTATAATATATACGCTTGTATTCTGTGTATTAACTACTGTGTAATGCTTATCGACGCAGCAACATCTAAGCCGCAGCCTAATTGCGACAGCAGTCCATATATACGGACACGGCTGTCGGTAGTGTGGCGACAAGAGACAAGACGAATTTGTAGCCTTAACAACGGGAGTGATTGACCTACACGTGGCAGGAATTAAGTAAACGATGTCTCTAGGCTATTGTGTAAATTATAGAGAATGTAAGGCAGACGCATGCAGATTGTTGGGAGTTGTCGGCTAGATGTTAGATTTTTATTTTGTTACTGGCTGTGCTCAGAGTTTACAACTAAAATCTAGTGTTTTTAAGTCGCTTAGACCCTAGAGTCTTAACTTATTAACCAACATTTTTTTTATATTTTACTTAGCCTATATTGTCCCACTGCAGGGCAAAGGCCTCCCTTCTCTTCCTCCAATCATCCCTATCTAACGCGATTCGGGTCCAATCCGGTAAATATGAGTCAAGCTCATCTCTCCATCGCATTTTGGGCAGGACGCGACGTCGTCGTCGAAAAAAAAATTAAGTTCCATTTTTTATTATACCGTTCTTTTATTGTTGAAAAAACGTATTCACAGACGTTTATTTCGATAAACATGTCGTGTGCAATAGTTTACAGTTAGTGATGCAATTAATTACTCGTAGTATGAACATTCCTATACATATACGTATTGGCGTTCGAAATGTCAAAAATTAAACTACCTCTATATCAAAATTCCTATTTTCATCAGTGTAAATTAACTAAGGTCTCTGTACACCATGGCCATTCAAATTATTCAAGATCGTGGTAACCAAGACTAGTCCTAGCTTAGAGAAACCGTCCCACTATTGTGTATTTGGATCAAAACTGGACTACAACATGTACCTATGTGTGTTTGTGTGGGTCGGACAGTGAGCCACATATCGGCATTCTTATCACGAACCAATACGCTGAGTACACTCGTATGCAAAATTAAACATGTCATATAGATCATGTTGCTGTCGCGATGATCTATTGTAGCCAGTGTTTTGAATATGGCCATGAATTGGTGTACTAGAAAGGAATAGAAAACACTTTATTGCACACCATAAATACAGTAAAATAAGCTACCGTGTACTGTTTCTCTATTTTAATATCCGACTACGAAATGAGCTCTAATTTATTATCTCTATAGATCGATGGTTTAATGGGAATTAAATAATGCAGGGCTAAGATACGCGAGGCAACACGACTTTATTTCAAGTTTTTATGTCAAAATTATCTTACTTACATGTTTTGCTCGACTCAAGTCTTTTTAAATTGTTTAAAAAGAAAACTAAAGGTATATAGGATGTCACGTCAGTAGAGATCAGTAAAGGAAGACAATGAAGTCAATGAATGGACTATTACTATGGTATCTCATTGTTAGTAATGGAATATTTTGATACACTATCTTTTAGTTTAAGAAATACCTTACCTTATTGATATCAATAAGGCCAGTGGTGTACGTATTTGTAAAACTTTGAATTCGTGGTAGCGCGTTTGTGGACATTCACCGTATTAAATATGACCAGTGAAGAGTGATCATTGATGTAAATTCGTCAAAAAAATAATTATTGTATCTTTAGGTTGGGTAAAAATAAACCATAAGTCAGTAAAAGAAAAACCACTCCCACGTTTGAGTGAAATTCTTTGTATCGTAGTTATACCAATACAATACATGTATATCTACATTCCAAATAGCAAATCAAAGAGTCGAGAGTGCAGTACATCAGTGGAACCCGGCAATAGTGTCAGGAGACGGGAATGTAGAG
Organism: Hemithea aestivaria; assembly: GCA_947507615.1. NCBI lineage: Eukaryota > Metazoa > Arthropoda > Insecta > Lepidoptera > Geometridae > Hemithea > Hemithea aestivaria. Next base: position 17,374,010 of record OX382331.1, read on the forward strand.
AGACGTGACAGAGTGAAATATCGCGGATGTCACGCAGCCGGCGACACGCCAGCCGATGCCGAATGATGGCCATTGACCACTGATCACTGATGTACCATGAGATAGGTGCCGCGAGTGTATCAAATTGTGTGAGTAGCTTTGATTTATTCATTTAATTTTTTAAACGACGAAGTAGAAGACGAGCAAGACGCTCTCCTGATAGTAAGAGACAATGCTGCACATAATTAGTACAGTGCTATTCAGGAACGGTAATATAAAATTTTAGGTGCGCTGCACCAACACTTCTTACTCGTTAGTTATTAGATGTAAAGACTCTTTTGTCCAGTATGAATTTGATTGATGATTGATTTATGAGCTTTGATTTTGTGGTTTCATTTTTTATGTAAGACACCGACTCACAAACAGACGGCTCGCCTGGTGAGCGGATACCTTCGCCTATAGACGTCTACAACGCCAGTATTAGTTAGACTGACGTATTGTTGGGCAAGTAGACGGTGTAAACGCTTTCTGCCGAGATTTAACATGTTGCCGGAACACGGTCGTTTTGACCGCTTGGCGAGATGATTTTCTCCAATAGTTAAAAAAAAAGGATTGCTCTTCAGACGCGCAGAGTCGGTAAATTCGCGGCATCTATGTCGGTAAATTATTAAGTAACAAGTGACCGAGAGGCCCCCAGTGCGGTCTCGATTCACGCTCCGTTAGTTTACCGAACAGAATGTTTGCAGAATGCTCGCCGAACATCGAGATTGATGTATCGGAAGAATTCGACGTCCATTTGCATAATGCTTACAATTTTAATGGTCGCTTGCACCCATTCTACTCTCTTTAAGCTTTAAATTAAGTAATACAATTTTATTCGTGTCGTCGGAATTTAGAGCTTTTCTGTTTTGTTATATTTATTTATTAGCAGGCTATCATGGAAGTGGTGGGATGATTTTTTTTATACGACGAAGTAAGACGACGAGAAAGGCGCTTTCCTAGTATAGTGCTACGCTTTAATTAGTATAGTGCTACCCAGGTTTCTACAAAGGAAAAATTCTGGGGGCAGTGCGCCAACGCTTCTTACTCTCATCATAAGATGTTAAGACCCTTCAGCCCAGTAATTTCACTAGAACTATGATTTAAGAGCTGGCCAGAAAAGATGCAAACCGTTAAAATACGAAGGAAGGGTGGAAGTGTATCGTATCATCCCACCTTCTAGGTTTAGTCTACTACCATAATCAGCCACATCGTTGCTTATATTATCACGCAAGAGAGAAAAAGCTAACTTATAATGAATAAAAAAAGTCAGGAGGCTTTGCTATGCAATGAGACTAGACTTAAAATTATTATATACATACGAGTATAATATTAAAAAATATCAAGAGATTTATCCCACCTTACAATGTACCTTATAGCAAACTAAACCCGTTTGCCATCTTAAGCCAAATTGTCGTTCAAGATCAAATGGTTACCTCGTAAATAAATAAAAAATTAATTGAGTAAGCTCACACCTAAATCCCGTCTTTGTATAATTTATCTATTTTTCTCTTCATTTTAAAAAAACAAGTCAAGATAAAAGTTAACAAGCACGTCCTTTTTTCCCGCCATGAGGGCCCGGTCGCGTCTGTGTTGCCATTTGAAATATGCGAACCGCCGGCCGTGAGATCTACTATTTATTGGGACATACTTCAAGTAAATGGCCTCTTAGGAGGGCTGGGGTACCTGCCCACCAGTCAAGAATGTTTGCACAGATTTCAGGCACGCACACAAAGGTAGATGTATCTATTTGAGTGTGTGGGTACGCAGATGTAGGTGTCTTTTGTAAACTTCTATCTCGACACTAACCCATGTGAATACTGGGCTAGTGACATTACTGGGCTGAAGAGTCCTAACATATTATGACTCTCAAGTAAGAAGCGTTGGCGCAGTGCACCCAGATACTACTTACTTACTTACTTTAGTAAAATACTGGGTAGGACTGTACTAATTACGGGCAGCGTTATCTCTTACCATCAGGCGAGCGTCTTGCTCGTCTTCTTACTTTGTTGTATAAAAAAAAATCAAGGCCTATTTTTTTTTCATTACTTCTATTATAATATGTCAGCCTTTGACCACTTTTTTTTTCTCGTGTGATATTAAGCTACGATACGACCGTAGATGGCATGAGACTAAACATAGAAGGCGGGATAAATTCCAACATCCCATCTCCACATGTGAATGTTAAAATAATAAAGAATATTGCTTGGTTGTCTGGAAGAGATCGCTTTTAGCGATAAGACCGCCAATTGTGTGTTACAATTGGCGGTCTTATTCTTTCTGTGTAATCTTAGTTCTAAGTTTATATTGTTGTATTTGTGTGAACAATAAAGAGTTTTCTATTCTATTCTAATATCAAATTAAGTGAAAGATAAAGTTAAACATTATGAATATTAAAACGCAACCGTTTCCACATTAAGCGCCGCAGAAGCAATTTTAATTATAATACTCGAGCTACCTAATAATCTAACTAGAGCAGTTGAAGATACTCCTTGTCTATGGTTCCTCCGATATATAGCTGTTATACCGCTTTATTTGTGAATACAGCTCCCGGTGGAGTGATAGCGATGCTGCCTTCTGGGGTGTGGTTTATGTTAAGAGGGAAAGCGGGACTCAGTTATGGTGATACCATGCCTTGCAAACTACCGGTAGAGTAAATAAAATATGTAAAATTGACTTGCAAAAGTGCTCCAATGTAGCCTATTTGAATAAATAAATTTTGAGTTTGAGTTTGATACCATCACGACACTAACCAGCCTATATGTCCAAGTTCAGCAAAAGCTTTCAACAAGCTAATAAAAGAGCACCTAACTCGTTTTCTATAACTATGATGACCTCATTAATTTAACACAGTACATTTATTTTAATTAATAGTTAAATTATTCTCATAATATTAATAAAGATTACATTATTGTTTGTCCGTAAATATTCCTTATCCGTAGGTAAAAAATAAATAAAAGCAGAATTAGGTACATGCAGTTTGAGCGTACTTTTAAATTGTATTTTTAAGGAATGAAAATGCAAATATTATTTCATATCTTAAATTTAATGACTTGTACCATAACGAGAAGATGCCAATAAGTATCTAGTAATAATAATTAATTACATGAAAATCAGTTAAAAGAGTTAGTTCTATAAACTATTTTGTATTTAATTATAGGTACCTACCTATTTTAGAAATCGAGTCTTTTCGCGTTTAATAAAATTAATATAAGTTCAAATCGTGAAAGTTTAAAGTGTTATATTTATGAACGTTACAAAAAAAAATCGCTTACATGTAGTAACTTGTAACACAGCGAGTGAATGCTAATATCGCGCTCTATTTACCACAACAAACGCAGGAACATTGTGTGCCGATGGCGTTATACGTTTCTGTTTTAATTTGTTTTGCTGTGTCTCGCGTTTCGCTGCTCGTGACTTGCACCACACTGCCGCTGATTAATGCTTCCTTCAACGCTACTCAAACCACTTTTCAGTACAATAACCTAATATTGGTTGAGATAACCTCAAAGTACCTGGTATCATAATATTGTTAAAAAATCTTTTAAATATATATTTTTTTATTAGTCTATGCTGTCTCCCACTGCTGGGCAAAGACCTTCCCCAAATCCCTTCAAGCATCTCTTTGCTGTGCCAGGATATAATTTTTACAAGCTTTTATTTACTTTTACCTGTCTGTACTTTGTAATCAAATCTTTCAAGTTTAATTTGATCCACTTCCCAGTTTCCGATTGAGCTGAAATTTTGCATGCATGTGTAAATCGGATGAAAATGCATTTTTATTATGACATTGAGTTGATCTGATGATGGAGCTGGAAGGTGGCCATAGGAACTCTGTAATTAAAAGATGCAACTCCATCGAGTTTGGGCTCATTTTATTCGTCCTGACAACGATAAAAACTTGTTTTTAAAAAGTTTTTTTTTTATATTTCACTTGTATATTCATCACAATCATTTCATAAAAAAATGTAAAATGCGGTGAGCTCCAGGCCCCAAACGGCTCAAGATCATCCTAATCCCAATGCCTGTTCCCGAAATTCATAACACAGATATCTTACCAACAATAATAATTCTCACAAAGTATTGTGATTCCAAAATGGAAGTCCAATGATCATTTCTTTCACAAAAGTAGACTATATTCGGCCGCAATCATGATAGTGCAAAAAATCCACTTTTTCGGTAACCCTGATCCGAGCGTTGCGAGTTATGGGCCACTTCATAAAAGGGCGCAAACATGGCAATAATTTGTAGGGTCCGATCGCTGCGAGTCCAACCGACTGACCGTGACCGGACCGGCCGAGTCACACGTGTGCACGCCGCCTTATATTTATACCGTCACGATTGGATGGCCCTGTTTCGTTTGAGATTTAGTGGCATGTTTCGTTAGATTATTTCCCATTATGTCCGCGTGATAAAAATGAAATGATTCGCGTTGTTTTTTGTCGATGACAGATATTAATACGTCGCGAGTGGCACGTGACAAACGACGCGGAGCTTACGTTGTCAAACACAGTTGTAAACAGATGAACGTTACGTTATGTTTCGTGTTTAACTTTTAAAGTTAAATTGCGTGCGGCATTTCGGTGGGATCTCGACCTTTTCTAACAGAATAAGGAAATAAAATGCATAAATACGGTTCAATATTCCGCGTATATATAACATCTGTTGTGAGCGAGCGAGGCTCATTTCCCCGATAAATTCCCGGGTGGGCGCGGGTTGGATTAATGCGTGGTGCGCTCTTGCTAAACACCGGCCCGGGTCAGATGATACATTGCTATGGATTGCTACCTTACACATAATGCGAGGACTCACACTATTTTCACTGTATCACTATTTCTTTTCTAGTTTAAATATAGAGATTTTCGTAAAAAAACACAATCTCGTTTTTGAGTAGATTCACGCTTGGCACTGAAGTTAACCGAAGAAATTGACCCATTCAATTCGCAGAGCCGTATATTTAATGGATACGAAGTCCTATGCAATATTTAACTGCAGTAGAAGCCTGCGTAGATAAATCCTTTCTTAGCGAAGGTGTATATTTATTATATATTCCAAATTTCAGCAACCGACTAACTTTTTGGTTTTATACATTTAGATGACATAAATTTACTTACGTGGTATTGTTACACTAAGCGATTCATGAGTATATATTAAATTCATCTTTGTAAATAAACGGAATAAACTCATTTGTATTTAATTCCATTTCGATCCTGTACGAGGATCTTCTTCAGGGAGTAGCTGCGAAGCCGAAGTAAATACAAGTGAGTTTATGTGAAATTTCTTTAATGAGGAAAAAGGCATGATGCTTCAGTTACATACAAGCCAAAGACGCAGCGACAAAGAACACTTGTACTAAGATTATTCGAGACAGATCAACTAAAATACGTTATTCTCATAGTTTAACCCTTGGTACTTGACAATCTTTAATTTACGCAGTCCGATGTGAAATTGGTGTCGGGTCGTATAATAAACTGAACAAAAACTGAACAAACAAGTAAACTTACATCGAGCCCACTTTAAACGCCCAAAGTTTCGCCGTAAAATTTTATCTCCATCTCTGGGCAATTTATGGCGTGGGCATAAATATTGGGGCGAAAATAACGTAATTTTGATGTAAATATTTATGCCGGGGTCAATGTTGCGATCGAATGGCTTGCTCAGAGATGGAGCTATTATTGAGGGTTTGAATTTTCTTAATTTTGAGGTTCTGAAAAAATTAAGAAGACAATGTTTACAGGAAAGGTCAGCTTGAGGTCAGTTAACGAAGGCTGGCCCGTTCACAGCAATCACGATTTCATTATACAAAGATGTTTTGTTGTAGGACTTTGTACTTCTAGAACACCTAGGTCACACTACGACTTTATTGAGAAGGCGGTCACACCAGGCGAGCGTTGGGCTCTTCTCATTCACATGCTTACATAAAAAACATACGTAGAAAACCAAAATGCTAGCCAAATAAAAAAAATCAGAAATAACCTCATCATAATTTTCAAGGGCGCCAAACTCCTTAAAACGCGGCAGCCGCAAGAACTTTTTCAATCAAACAAACGGGCCGCAGAATTTTTTTATCATCCACCTCAGCCCGTCGGCGGCACTATCTCGACCCATAAATCTACCCTAAAACGGAAATAAGCGATACCGCGACGCAATTACTCGTCCACCGAAACTTATTGCCCAAAATGGGAATATCTTGGGACCGAATGGCCCCTGGTGATTTGGATACTGATTAATCATAAAAAGGTATTGATATTGGCTTACGTTTGAGCTTTTTACTGTTTTGTGGGGAGACTTTTACATGATTTTATATGCTTTGCTTGATATATCATGCAGAACTGAAGCTTTCTGAAATAAAGATGTTGCGATTCATTCGGATTCAGACATGAAATATTATAGATTTTTGTATATTACTATTTTTGGATTGCGGCTTCGATCTCGTTAAAAACCCTTTTAGTGGAGGTCTACGTCACAATATTTTACATGGCACCAAATTATAATAAAATATACTTTAATGTAATCTTTAGGATAACTAAAGAAAAGTCTTTCCTCTAAGCAATCGATAGCAAAACGTACTGGCCACTAATAAGCCTTAAGTGGATTAATTAAGAAAATGAATATTCAAATTGCGAACCGCATAACGTGTCGCGGCCCACCTGGCTCCAGCTCACGTAGCCGAGGCGCGGGGGGGGCCGAAAGTTGGCGATTACTGCAAACTCCTGATTAGGTACTCCAGCGGTGCCTCGCAGTGGCTGGGAATCACTTTGTGTCCGAAAGTTGGCCGCAGTCAGACGTGAGGGTAAGCTGTAAGTGGCTAACTGGCCGGTTCTATTTTTTTTTTCTGGTACTTTTAAGCACGTAGTGTATAAAGTTGAACTATAATTGCCGGTCATTGTCACATGCGCTACGATGTTTGACTGACAGATGCATTTATAAAATGATTATCTTCTATATACTTTTTAGAATCTTTATTAACCTTATTACGTAGTCTATTTATTTCTAAGCTTTATAATTGTGCGTTACCCTTTTCCTATGGTTGTCAGCCTTTTTATATTTATCCTTAGTATGTTTTCACTAGCCAAATTATAAACCACACAAAATCTTCCAGCGATTACATCATCCGAAGCGGAACAAATAAGACATCTTACGTGTACTAATTTGCAAGTCAACAAAGCCTGTTTTATTTAACGGAGGGGACGGTGAACACGAGCACGTCTCAACCTTTATAATATCATCTACCTACGCGTTTACCGATGTTTACCATAACTCTAATCCAATCCGACGGATCGCGCCGTGCCGTTTAATCCGGCGAGGAAATTAGATTTGAACGCGAATGTTTGATTTGAATTAGTCAGCGCGTGTATTTGCGGGCGTCACGTACAGTTTTGAGGTTGTTTCGCGATTATGTCACCTGATATCACTTTTAACTACAGAGGGCCTATTGTCTATCGCCAAACGACATGTAAAACACTAGAATCCATAAACATATTGCGTACATTACTTGCTTAAACCTCCTCAACAATATGAGTAAAATAACAAACGCAGCAATGTACATTGAAGTCGTCATCAACCGTAGTGGGTGAGAATTAGCCAATAGGCCCTCAGGACGTGTGACCAAAATACTGGGGTATATTTGGCCCAACGTATAAGTATTGCCATTCAACGTGGCAATGCTGCCAGCATTCTGGGCACTCTGCACAGGCTTAGAGCACTTGCATTTTCTGTAGATTGGCGTGTGGTCGATCTGTGGTTAATAAAAGTGTTCTTTACTGCTGTAGTAGATGTAGTATTGTTAGTTTGTTTGCTGTGCACTTCAATGAACATTACTGCGTTTGTTATTACACCGGGCGAAGCCGTGGGAAATGCTACGATTAGCTTATACGTAATATATTTATTTCTCCAATATACCTAATAAGCGCTACACGGTTTTTGTACAATTTTTTGTCTGTGAAATGTGTGTAGAACACTCACATTTTAGAAAAGTATTTGAAACGCTTTGAAAATTTTATATCGTTATTTTAGCACACCATAAGCAAACTAAAACTAAATTATGCTACAAGTAAACTTACCAAACTAGCTTAAATAAAGCAGAGAGGTAAGAATTTACCCACTCCCAACTTAAATTTTCTTGATATAAAACTTCTACACGAATCTTTCGAGAGAACTAAACGTAAATCATTTAAAAAGACGGGCTATAGCATACCTCGGTTCCCGACTTCACTTTCATTAACCAAAGTGCTGGTCTGATCCATCGGTAGGATTTTTTGTTTCAAAACCAATTTGTTTAATGCTTCAAATGGAGCGATTGGTGCCAACGCACTCTGAAATAGTTTTTATGAAAATTCTATCTCGTGCTGCAATTGGACAAAATATTTTCATAGCAATCTTGGGAAAAAACACGTATTCAATTTCGAGAATTATAAGTTAAAAATGAAATAAAAATATCGATAAACGGTGTTTAACCTTTTTATTATACAAATAAAATGCAACTATAAATTTACGTCATAGTCGCAATGTACTTATTATTTGTTAGTCATGTTTTAAAGTAAAATAACAAACATTCATCAAGCGCACATTGTTTTTTACACGCAACAAATGTTCACAATACATCACTGTACACTTTGCAAATTGCCAAAAAGGCATTCCAGGAAAACTAGCACAAAATCTGCGCCCGTTACGAAACCCGGGGGCATTTCTTGCGCTTGTTTTTTGGAACTTTGTCCCAAATTAATATCAAAATGGCAGGAAGGTGGCAAATAAAAGATGCGGCGAGGCCGAGGCTCGTTAATCCAAGTCCACAGAGGATGCGAGCCGAAAGGGGTAAAAAAATAACCAAAAATGAACACACATGAAGTCTGAACTTCGAATGAAACTCGGGTAAATTTACAAAAATTGCTACGGGACTAAGGGACTTGCATCGATGTGGATAGCTGGGGAAATTAAATCTATAGGATCACATTTTGCTTTGATGGTGGATATAGTTCTTTATCACATTATTATAACTAGCTCTTTTATCAATGGCAATGCTTTATATTAAGATCTGTTATTTATTTGAAAACTATAAAAAAATGTATTTTTAAAATTTTTATCTTACGCGGAGATGTGCTACTCTTTGGAAAAATAAGGGATTAATCATTTATAATGGCTTTTTTTTTTATTTACTCCGTGTGTATTATATAAAAACAGTGTTAGAACTATAAGTGAGAATGAGTTTAATGGCTAACTTTGAATAAACAAAAACAATAATCTTTAGATCACACAGATATTTGTCCCTGGCGGGGATCGAACCCGTAACCTTCTGCATCACAGCTGGCCTACCGCACCACAGCGGTCATTAACACTGGTTATACTCAGTTATTAATTAAATAAATATATCTGAGGACATTTTGAAGTGAATTTCTTCAAAGGCAACATTACCAATGTTACGAAACGACAACAGTAGGTGTATAATCGGATCCATTATTCGTGGAAGAAATAAATCTAAAGTCGTCAGCGCGAGATTACATTAGAATCAATACCGACCCTCGAACCTTGACCTTCAAGAATTACTGCTGATTAATGAACCCACCCTCACTTACCATTTCTATGGACTCGCTCTTGACAAACTTTTCTTTAGTTTGGATAAGATTTAATCTAGGTCTCGAAGTCGGCTTTTTTGACGACGTAGGCAAGGCTAGGGTTAAAGCCTCTATCACACTGGAAGTGAAAAAACTAGAAGGTTTTTGTTATTTTTTCTTAATTTACGAGTAGGCAAAACACTAACCTAACCTGAAAACGTAACTCGGGAAAACAATTCCAACGTATTGCGAAAAAGGTCAGTTTTCTAATAGGTTATGAGGTAACTAGGCGACCAATAGGTCAGCAAAAACTGGAATAAAAAATATAAGGGAGTCAAAAATATATCCAGTTTTTGCTTTGCCTACTTTTAGATAACGTTTTTTGATCAGGTTGGGAATAAACGAATAAAATTACGCTTTCAGTGTGAATCAGGCCTAACTCACCAGTAATTTCGTTCTTTACCCATGTAACTAAGCTTTAGTTATAGTCAAGTATATAAAGTCATAGTTGTCCCAAATACGAGTTTTTGTCTCCCCATAAAACCCTCGTGAAATGAACTCATTCCGCACAAACTTGCGTATACAAACATACATTTATTTTATGTACATATTCATGAGGTCGTAAAATTACCGATGTGTGCGTCATAAAGTTTGCTTTTTCACCGAAATGGGTACTGAGCCCAGGTATAAAGCTGCTCAACTAAAAATCGGCTGACGTAACTTATTGTGAAGATACGAAGTACTACAAGAAGCTGAGTGAAATGGTCTAATAGTATTCAATAGAATAGAATTATTTTTTATTGCATACTATGTTACAGGAAATCTTCTAAATTTATAAAAGGAAAAAGTGACTGACTGGCTGATCTATCAACGTACAGCCTGAACCCCTGAACGGAATGAGTTGAAATTTGTAACAGAAATACCTTTTATGATGAAGACTTCCTCTAAGAAAGGGTTTCTGCACGCGGACAAAGCCGCGAGCACAAGCTAGTATAAAAACAAGCAAGCTACCTTATAACCAGATATTATAATATGAATTACGAAAAAAGGATAATATCACAAAAAATAATAAACAAAATACGGTTTATTGAAAGATTTAGGGGTTGATTTTTCTTGCATTTTTTTCTATGATTCAACATTGCGATTAAGTTTAGTATATTTGTCATGAGTTTAATCATTTTAATGTGGAATATTTTATCATGTTTGTCATACCCTTTAAGCAACGATACGACCAAAGACGGTAGCATACAAAACCTTGAGGGTGGGATAAATCCCCCTTGCGTACTGATGAACGGATTTTGAGCAAATTATTCCGAGTATTATGAAGGTATTTTTCCTGGTACGAGGCGCTTCTTAATCTTAATTAAAATTACCTGGGCCTGTGTAATTTGAATAGAATTTTCATATCATTTTATTCAACATATATGTATATTGAATAGAATTTTCGCACAACATATATCGCTTTTTGTTCTTCTCAATCTTTTTTGTTCTTGAGCATCGAAAATCGAACTTAAAAAGCTTTTATAAACCTGTCCCACTTGACGGAAATTTTCGCGTGTTAAATTTTTAAACAAAACAAAATGTCAAAGGCATGATGATTTGAATTTGAAACTTACATTTTTTCAGCAAACTTTTTTTTTCTTGATTTGAAGCGATATTATTTATCTATCCTGGGTTTCTCACTGTACTGATATTATGGACAGCGTTATCTCTTAACATCAGGAGAGCGTCTTAATCGTCTTCAAATTTATCACATAAAAAATGTGACTATGTGAGTAGTAGAAGGCTTTAGGTATAGAGATAACACGTTATAGGTTTATCTATTCAGCACAATTATCATTTCTATACTTACTAGATATTACAAATTACCTGTAAAGTAAATCCTTCAAAACAAGGTCGCCTAATACCAAAATAAAATTCAATTCACATAATTTATTGGATCGCGAAAATACCAAATTAATTAAACTGTTTATCCATTCAAGTCTGAAGCCTTTATTACAATCCTTCATAAATTAAATTGCTATTTGTGCCCGAGTTTTTCATCGAGAATTAGGGATGCTGACTAAAAATTTTTTTCTTCTATTTATTTATTTATTATTCAGCACAGAGCTAGGACTAACTTAATGCTACAATAGAATTTTCTACCAGTTGCCCCAAAGTCTATCTATCAAGTACATTATAAAAAAATCTTTATAATTTTATGAAAAAAGTGTGAGATACAACGTACTAAAGTCGCATGGCCGTGACGTGAACGAAATCAGGTACATTTTTGTATCGTGTAGTGACGTCGCACATCCTAACCCACAAACTTATGAGCGTTATATCTCAGCCATTTTTTTATTTTATTCATAAACCAAAAAACATGTGTCCAATATTTTGTTATTATACGAGTATAAGTTACGGATTATTTTTTTAAATATTTTTTTTCACCTTGTCATCCCTATTAGAGTTTCGTGTTCCCAATTTATATGAAATTTCTTTTTGAAACACCCCTCGCAATAAAGGATTATCCTAAAGTCGAAAATAATATTTTGAAATTATTTAGATGTTAAGCAGATGGGTAAGGAAACGATCGGCTTTGTTTAATCGAGTTTTATGGTTACGAGATAATGGAATCCCATCCCATAATTTATTTTCTTTTGGTAAAAATATGGACATTGGGTTGCTTGGAAGTACTGATATCAATTTAACTGCGTATGACAAAGAGGCAAAGGTAAAAAAGTAAGTTTTTAAATTTAAAAATATCAAACTGACTTAAACCGTGTATGAAATAATATGAGTGTATGGATCTTGTCCTCTTTTTACACTAAACTATTCGTGAGTATTTATATTCATCTTTGTAAATAAACGGCATAAACTCACATGTATTTACTTCGGCTTCGTGACGACCGTTCACTCGCTTGTCCTCTTCCTCTTTTATTTAATGGTAACTAAGTTTCTGCAAAATCGGTTAAGTTTTCAAGATACAAGTCAACATTAGAATCAAGCCTATTGAAAGCGTGAATCAAGTCGATTCCTTATTTTCTAATTTCATATGAGGTGTACCTTCTCTTCTCTTCTAGAATATTAAGAATAATAAACAGTCATGCCTCAACACTCCCAAAGATACATAAAAGGCTAACTCTAATCAATCTCTCCCGTCTGTCAGTGATTCAGTTATCAAACTCCACAAATCAACAGTAGAAACAAAGCGCGCGAACAATGGCTTATCTCCACAAAGAAGCTCTCATTACTTGAGAAAGGACTGCGCCAGTTTACATTGAGCCTGCCGCCTTTAGACTGTGATGCTGGATACTTCGCTAGGTTTAGTTGCGTCGGAGGTGAAACTCAGCTGTTTTATGCAGCAGTTTTTGTATAGTGCGGTGTTCATTTAAATTTAAAAATCTTAATAAAACGTTTTGTATCTGACAATATTTTATTTAAGTTTATTACAACGACTGTAAGTTCTTTATAATTAATTAATTAATAAAATATATTGAACAGTTGTTAAAATATAGCTAGTCTAAGCTCAGGTTAGATAAATTAGCGCTTCAACTATTGTCTTCTACGAGTAAATTAGCGATAAGACCGCCAATTGTGACACTTTTTCAAATTTATTAATTGAATGTTAGATATTGTTTGTTCTAACTCTTGTGTACAATAAAGCGTTATCTATCATCTAAATTTTATGAAGCTAAGATACTAAAATATTTTTATCAGTGCGAAATTCTTTAATAGATCAACGTTTTCAACTTCATCAGGCTTTCCCATGACGCCTGGTAGAAGCGGTTGTGGGGGGAAGGGGGTGGGGGGGGGGGTTCAAAGTGGCTATCTGGATCTAGATAATTGATAGATATAGATCTGTAGTCTGTAGGCGTGGAACGGGTTGGACGCGGTGTGGTATGTAGCTGCCTTCTTTATCTTGGAAGCTCGTAATTTTATTTTAATTTATTTTCGATAAAATTTTGTTATTGCAGGCATGTGGTTAATAAACAATATTAAAGCATGGAAAATAACATTAAATAAACAGCAAAATATTAAAAAAATCATATTAGTATTAGTTTCAAGAAACAATAAAATTATTAACTAAAAGCGTAAATTATTAAAATTCATTATGTAGGTAACGGTATTACATTGTTGCTTCATAGCCAATAAAATATGGCCTTATGACTTATTTTAGATTAATTAAGTTGTGATTTACATGCACCTCAAGTAGAATATTTTATGTCAAAAGACAACTGCAAGCTTTTCTTAAAACATTTTTAAACTGTAGCGTTCATTATTCAAGTTGTTTGTTAAGTTTATGTTTATTAAGTAGTAAAAAGTTATTTGAGACTAAAAAAGGTTTTAAAAACATATTAACACTTTTGTTGCGTTAACAGCTTGAGCTTAAAACTTTACGCTTACTTTGCATTTATTAAGTTAATTCATGAAAATACCGTCAGGTGGCGCTAGTCTGTTATAAATCTGTTTATGTGACTGGTTGACTGACTTTGCAACGCGAAAATCAAACGGCTAAATGGATTGAGATGAAATTCCGCACCTGTGCAGACATACATTTTGAAAGAAAGACAATGCTTTATATATGGCAAATTACATTTTAGACTTTTTTATTGTGTTGAAAACAGTTTCTAAGAGCGGATTTCTTGACAGTACGAGCATAAACTATCCTAATATAAGTTAACAATATAAGTTCAAACAAAAGATTTTTTTTAAATAAAAGTAATTAATGGAACTAGGCGTTACTTTGCGGAAATCCATCACAACAATTATTAGTTATTATTTAATATTTAGTGTTAATTCCGCTCTAATCGGAAATAAAAGTAATAAATAATAATGAACGAATTCCAGCTACATACCACAGCGCCCCCGCTAGGATGAGTTCCCATTTCAACAAAGAAATTGAATTACCACGTCTATGATTTCCAACTGTCGATTGGTCCTGACAGTCTATTCATTACTCCCTACTCCCTGCTATGAAGGCTACGAAGGCTACGAAGTGCTACGAATCGCTACGAGATGCTACGAATCGCTACGAGATGCTACGCAGCTACAAAATTGTCTCTCTAATTTGATATCATTAGGCTTCGAATTCAAAGTTCTTTAATTAAATTAGCTTTTTCAGTCTCACATTTTTGCTTGAGCTAATATCTTCTTTCTAATAAATAATGAGTTCGATTCTTGTCGCCGTTTCTTCAGTAATTTATTTTTATTTAAATTAACGGAGTTTGCGTGAGTACGTTTTCAGGTAAAAGAACATTTTTGTGTTTTAATTGTGAATTGAAATTTGTTTATGTAATTCACTATCAAAAATGCCTTTTGATTAATATTTTTGTATATAATTAGGATAACTTGTATGATCATGTTTTAACGTTGAGAGGTTTTCTCAATGTGAGATTTCTGGGTTAGTTATAACGACTTTACCTAATATTCAGCCGCATTTTGAATTGGTTGTATGTATAAGGTGGCAGAATATTATAATTTTCTTTTAGATTATATTAAATAACTGTATTGAATACCATTACACAAATATTATTAATGCGAAAGTTTTAAGTGTGTATGTTTGTTACTTTACGCCTAAACGGGTGGACCGATTGAGCTAAAATTTGGGATAGATATAGCTTTGACCCTGGAATAACACAGTACAGTACCGCTGGGCTAGTAAATACATAAGAATAAACTTAAAATTTCACATTTTGGGAAAAAGGTACAAAAGTTACAATTGGTAGTTACAATAAGTATTGACTCCTCTTCAAAATCACACCCTACTCTTTAGGTTCAAACAATCCATGCAAAGCTGGTTGCCTGGAAGATATCGCTCTAAGCGATAAGGCCGCCTATTGTAGACCTTTATATAGTTTAGTTTTAAGTCTTTTTTGTTATCTTTTAACTGCAATAAAGAGTACCGTATTGTAAGTAAGGGATGGATGGTCTCTTCAAGACAACCCATCCCTTTTTGATAATTAGATAATGGTTATACAATAAACAGCAAAATAATTTTAAATTGCATTTAAGTCCTATACAATCCTGGCACCTGCGCCAGTATTCCTTACAAATCTAATTATTGTTATAACAAGTACATTTTCTCAAGAAGTAGCTTTGCCGAGATGAGAAAGCACTTAGTACCTAATCTTTTCTTTATGGGCCAGGTACCATTTTCTCTTAATAACTTTTTAGACCTTTTTCTTTTAGGTAATTGGCTGGCTGTTTAATGGTAAGGGATCGTGGGTATATATACCTATTACCTAAATACCTACTTTGGTTCAGTTTGCAAGTTTGAACAAGATTTTTGTACTTATACGAGTAATAGAGTAGGTTGGCCTTTGATCTTCGTCTGATGGTAGAGAAAATAGGGTTTAAGTAGAACTTGTAGGATAGCATTCCAAGAAGGCTATATAGGTCGTAGGATAGGGTTAGGTTAGTAATTATTATCTTATATTATCACAAAGAGGTGTTTGTATGTGGCTCTGAAGATTTCTGAGATTTATACTTATCGCGATGTAAAGATTGCCATAGGTTAAATTTATTTTATTTTTTATTACTATAACAAGCGAGCAAAGACAGGGGAAAATATTTGTTTACTATTATTGTTCCATAAGAGGAAACAATTATATTAAACTCATGTCATTTTCAATCAATTCTTGGTATCGACTTAGATATGTAGTATTTTTTTAAATTAAACGTACTTAAACTGATTTAGAATTTAAGTGTGAATTATTTAAATTTCTTCGGATAGATGCATTATTGAAATGGTCGCAAGAAGGTAAAACTATTTTGATTTTTTTGTATTCAAAATTCGAGAAATTTTTGATAATACCTTTTTTCTTCATTTAATATAAAGTATATTCGCTTGGTGTAAAGCAAAAGTAGCGCACATTATCCCCACTTTATTACACGTAATCTATAGAGTCACGGCGTGACGTCACGCTCTCGGGCTCGCAATTACACCCGGCGTGAAAGCTTTCCCGCGAAAAATAACACGAACACACTGTACGTTAATCCTACCAGTACTTGAACTTTAGACGAATTTTATGATCTTTAATTTAATACTTTTATCTGCCTTCTCTGTTATATTTTCTCTGTTATATTGTCAATAAAATGTGTTTTCTTTAGTTTGAAAACCTTTTCATTAATTTATGTTTTAATGTAATTTTATGGTAATAAAATACCTATTACTTGATATCACACGTTGCAATATTTATTATAGTAGGTATGATATATCTATGGCAAATTTTAATCCCATCTGTACAGCAATTTATCAATTTAAAGTATTCAAAGTAAATGTAACCTAAAATTCAGATTGTGGTGTTTTAAGAACGAGTTATTTAGCTATCTACTAACTTGCAGTCTTATTGCTCAGAGTAATATCTAGTACTGTTTTACACAGTTCCAGCAGCACGCGTAATCAAAAGACGCCGACGAAATGTGGGCGCCATTTTGTAGAGATATTAATCACGCAAAATAAAAGGAGTGCCTGTCGGTATGATTTGCACTTTTAACGATTGTTGGCTTGAGAGCTGATTGCCACAGATAAACACAATGAGCTTTGTTTAATTTCTGTTCGGGACTTTTATTGAAAGTTTTGTGCTGGAAAAATTGCGTATGGTCATCTTTGTAGCGGTCGAAATGAGTAAGGAATTATATTTATTTGTGCTAGTGTGAATTGATGATTTTTACAGTATTTGTGATATGAATGGTAAATAGATTTTGACTTGAAATTCAAAAACTTAAAGAATTAGGTGATAATTTTTTTTTTCTAAACGCCGCACCGTATGCCAATTCTGCCTACTTGCTAAAATTTTTATTTTACATATAACATGACAATGACATGAAATAAACGCCTATTTGCTTTAAAACATCGATAAACAAAAAAAAAACAATAAGCACATCTATCTATCTTGTTCGAAAAGCACACCCATGAGACGAACGCGCAAGAAGCTCATATAATTATGGATTGTATTTTAAATTAAGTATTTACAATGTTTATCTTGATTATATTATTTATTGTTCGTTTGGGACCGGTATATCATCCAGAAGTTTCCAGGCAATTTTCTATGTGTTGGCTAACTTAATAAAAGGTTGTCTTTTTTATACAACGAAGTAAGAAGACGAGTAAGACGCTCTCCTGATGTTCCTGATGATAAGAGATAACGCTGCCCATAATTAGTACAGTGCTACTACTTTGTAAAAAGTGGCTGTGACATACAGACGGACGTACGGACAGACAGACATGACGACAGACATGGCTACGGAACCCTAAAAATCTTGGAGCACTGCTTCTTACTTGACAGACTTTTTTACTTTCGTAATATAGCTTTAACACGTCTTTTGAATTTACCTTCTGTGACGTCGACATGGCGTTGTACTCTCACATATCAAAGCAACATCTCATTACCACAAACTACACAATCAAAACATCAAGAAGCACAAACATTATGACAAAGTTATATAACACGCATATCACACTGTTATGATAATGGCATGAAATAAATGCCTATTTGCTTTGAAACATCGAAACTCCATTAGAGACAAAACTTTGTTAATGTATGCGTACGTTTCAACAACAAACCATGTTGTGTTCTTGTATTAACGAGATTTGGAAAGTTGTAGTTGTTTTCAAGGTTAGCTGTCGTACTACCCTTTGAAACATGATCATTTGAGTGAAGTGACATTATTTCATTTTGTTCGCCTAGTTCTTTTTAATGTTGCCAATATTGTGAACAATAACGTAATAACAAAATTTTAAAAAAATCTTTGAAGTTTCTTGCCCGTTTTTCTCATAGAGCTCCGAATAAGCGATAGTCTTAAAATACAATAACTCTATTAGGTTAATTTTCAAAAATGATGTTTACTTAGTTGAGTTTGAGTTAAGAAAATATAAAGCCAACTCCAAAGTCGGTTTCAATAAACGAAAGCGAGACTTATGTTTTCACAATAACACGAAAACCGCTTGACTGATTTTGATACATTTTAATTTTGCATTTATAACATTAGTAGGATAATTATTCTAAAATCATAACCTGCCAAAAGAACAAAACGAAAGCACTTTTGCAAATATATAGAGCAATATAAAATAGAGAATTTGTTCACCCATCCATAATGATCCGCTTACAGCTAAGCGCATTGTGACAAAACGCTATAGTCTAGGAGCTTATATACTCTAAGAGCTGCACGTAGGATTACAACTCTTTGGAAATTAACCCGGTTCTTTGGTACTGAAGACACGGTGCATCTTCGAACGTGTATTTGACAGATTCAACTCATTTGGAATTGCTTTGAATGTGAATTAAATTGTGAAAATCGTCCTCTATTTCAGCCATATTAATTTAGCTGCTGAGTATACCCATATTGGGATTATTTAATTATGGTCTATGTCTACTAGGCTACTTTAAGCGGGCACTTAAAGTAGTTTTTTTCTTCTTCGTGTTCTTTCAGGGTTTAAGCTACCTACAAATAACTGCTGTAGCTAAATTTGGTAATATATTACCAAATTTACATAGCTACAGCCGTTTAGGCATGAAGAAGTAAATAACAAACACACACATCCATAATTTCGTTTTATAATATTATCAGGAAATCTATCGTATCGTTATTGTTTAAGAGAATCGTTAAAGGCACAACCAGAGATGGAAAATTCTACATCTAAACAACAAATTATAGTTTAACTCCTAACGTATCAAATTAGCTGAACATTTCGCGACAAGTAGAACCGTTGTAGTGCCGTGTCCCTGGCGTGACAAATGTGTCGTGCGCGTGACACGACACGTGTTATGACGTCACGCCACCTTATCGCGTCGCGGGGCTTACGTGTTTTTGAACGCGCTTTGTTGTACTTAATTGCCGTGTAATACGGATGATATTACATAGAAAAGGTCGTTAATAAGGATTTTTACTAACCTGTTCTTCAAATGATTAGTCAAAGTCGTATTCTTAAAGTTATTTTTAGAATAAAATAATATAAATGGTAAGGGATTTACACTATCGCCCCGGAAGATAATACGTCAGCGATGACTGACACCGCGTCGGCAATACTACTGGTTATTGGAAAAGTCTATAGGTGAGAGTAAGTGGTCACCATCAGGCAGTCCTTCTGCATATGTGTTTGTTTCTAACATAAAAATTTACTCTTACTTAATTTTGTCATAGTGTTATTTTATTCTAAATTTTAAAACATAAACTTAAACTACATATTATATTAAATGCTAAGTTAACAATGCAAGGGTTATCACAGTAGGTAATTTCCTATAGACAACCTAAAAATGAAAAAGGACAAAACATTAACATTAGGTTTTAGGTTACAGGTAGCGTTAATTTCTACATCTACCATTAACATCATTACTAAAACATAGGTAAACAAATGACATGTGTCTGTTTTAACAGATGATAATATATAATATGTTACATGTAGAGTTAAATTTTTCATCAATTAACCTGAATAAATGAATCACTACATTGTATAAAACAAAGTCGCCTCCCGCGTTTGTATGTTCCTATGTATGCTTAAATCTCAAAAACTTCCTAACAGATTTTGATGCGGATTTATTTAAATAGATAGAGTAATTCAAGAGGAAGATTTGTATGTACAGGCTTAATATTGTAGAAAAACACTCTGTTAGGCGCAACGAAGCGCGTGCGGGTCTACTAGTAAACAATAAACATGTGACGTATGTATGCAGTATACATGCAGTCCTCTTTAGCGTAGAAATGTGCCGGCACTCAAAGTTGTCCGTGCTCAGAACAACTCGGCCGAACAACTATGCGCCCAGTTATTAGAGCCGCTCCAGATTATACCGGGTCACCGGAATTAGCCGAGCTAATATACTCAACGCATAAATATTAGTAAGCACTCGTTACGTACGTATAGAGGGTAGCAATCCTTTTATTTTTCATCAACTTGGGCATTTTTAAAACAAGAGAAAAGGTACCTTTCTAGGCATCTTAAATGATTCATCGACCGCATCTGCACTTTCCCTCAGGTAGAATGTGGTCAAACATAGGCCTATTTAGTATAAAAACTCATAATCATTTGGTAAATTCATAATGGTTGGTCTTCATGTCGATTTTGTATCAGGACAACTTGAGAGCGCAGCAAGACGACAGCGATTTGTAGGTTATAAAACATTTTTTTATTTTGAAAACACCTTCTGAAGTACTAGTTACAAAAAATTCGACATATCAAAAAATTATTATATCTTACTAATATTATAAACGTGAAAGTTTGTAAGAATGGATGTCTGGATGTCTGGATGTGTGTTTGTTACTCTTTCACGCCTAAACGGGTGGACTGATTGAGCTGAAATTTGGTATAAGAATAGCTTAGACCTTAGAATAACACATAGGCTATAAAAAAGTGGGTGAAACCGCTGGGCGCAGCTAGTTATCTATAATTGTGGTTTGACTCTGAAAGTGTAACCTGTTCTGTTGGAGTATCATCATCATCATAAGCTTTCAAATTTCCCGCTGAACACCTCCTTTTGATTGTGTCATTCCCCTCAGTCCCTTGCTCTTGGAGTAGGTACAAACTTCAATTATTAAAAAAAAAAACACTATGAACGCGTAACCAATAATGCTAAAATCCAAGCTAGCCTAAAGTG
Source organism: Hemithea aestivaria (assembly GCA_947507615.1). Classification (NCBI taxonomy): domain Eukaryota; kingdom Metazoa; phylum Arthropoda; class Insecta; order Lepidoptera; family Geometridae; genus Hemithea; species Hemithea aestivaria. Next base: position 17,395,152 of record OX382331.1, read on the forward strand.
AAATATAGTGAGGCGGAGTGAGTCTGGCATTTCTCATTTCATCAGCAACTGTACTATTCAACGCCCGAGAACATTCCATTTCGTCAAATGGAATCTATTTCCGGACATTGGCATCGACATCCCCAGTCACGCACAGTACAAATCCCACTTGACACGGTTTAAATTTGTTACAGCAAATTAACGCTTAACTTTTGCGCCCTAAAGTTTATAATTGCTTGTTACAGATAAATTATTATAAACCTACTTTAAAATACCGGTGAATATTAAATGATTTATTAACGGACAACCTCTGACTTTGTGCTAACCTGCTTTTTGAATCTAGATTAGGGAAAGGATAAGCTTTTATAAAATTGGTAATATAATATTATATTTAGTTACATATAAGTATTTTAAGGGTCATACCATGAAACTCAGCTATATATATTATGTATGTTATTGGTATATTAGTTGCTTAGACTGACCCTGACTGACTAAATAAAGCAAAATAAGTTTGATAATTTTTAGGTATAAGACTCACAATCTCAATTTACCATCTTTAGTAGGTTTACTATTATTAAAGCCAATGGGACATTATATTTTATTTATTTTAACCTATTGAGAAGAAGAATACAAATATAACTGGGCATTCCTTAGCCTCATGCATGTTAGCAGTTTCAACCACCATTTCACACAAAATTCACACAATTAATAGTACAGCTTACAACAAACGTGACAAATTAGTCGACAGCGTGACACAGTCCTAAACACCAAGTTGCAATAACCCTTGTGAGACGGGAACTAAGTCCATCCAGCGATCTGTCACGCCACTCGTCCGCGACGAGATAATCCCGGCCCTTCGTGACAGGGCGTCGTCACGACAATGGCTCTGCACTGTCACGCCCCACACTCACCGGCTTCGAACGGGTTAACAAAAACAAATGAAGGACGAATGCAATTTGTGATGTGTTCTTAATTTTAATTATGGAAGATTTTTCGTCCTACTTTTTTATTAATCTAATATATAAAATTCTCGTGTCACAGTTTTCGTTGCCATACTCCTCCGAAACGGCTTGACCGATTTTGATGAAATTTTTTGTGCTTATCCGGTATCTATGAGAATCGACCAACATCTATTTTTCATCCCCCTAAATGTTAGGGGTAGTCCACCCCTAAATTTATTTTTTTAATTTTTAGACAAAATTTTTAATTTCTATTTTTTTATGATACAACATACAAAAATACATACAATCCTTAATTTTCACCCTTCTACCATCAACCCTTATTTTTTAATAGCCATTTTAGTAATTTAACCATTTTTCCTCTCCGGTCGAAAACTGATCAATCGTCATTTAATTAGTTATCCCCGCCAGATGTATACAGGTGTCACTTCTGACCCAGTAAACAGCACGGAGTAGGGATGAGAACGAAGCCGGTCTCCTTTCTTTCTCACTCCCTACACAGTTGTCGGCCATCATTATTGTTTATGCATCAAGTGTAGTAGTAACGTTGACAATTATTATTTTGCTATCTCAGTGTAACTCTCATATTAACTTTTAATCATTCCTATTTTATCAATAATAATTAAATTATCAATTTTGAGTGTATTTTGCACAATTAGTTAATCAAGTGATTTTATAACCTCAAAAGTACTCAACACGTGACACGAGCTTTCAATAACAACGGATTTTGTTGTAAGTATACTTTTTTTTATTTATATCGAAAATGTTGTTGATCTTATAAAAATGTAATTTTAGTTTAATTTTATTAAAAAAATGTAATTGAACAATTAAGATTTTCATAGTTTTCAAAAAATCAATCATTATGAATCTTTATTTTGAAATGTCAATGGAAATATTGGTTGTATGAAAAAATTATAAGAGACAATGTTTTCATAAAAATTAATTTTTTACTTTTGTTTGAAAAATTTTTCCATAAAATAATGCTTATTTCACGCATATACCACATTCTTACATACATACAATATACACATTCTAAAATACATACATACTTCCAATAAGTAAGCTATTTTTTATCTACACTAGAAATTACTAGGAAATTATTTATATGGCAAAACAACGTTTGCCGGGTAAGCTAGTTAATAGATAAGTTTATAAGCACGATTTGGCATGATGTTAAGCAACGGTGCGGCCGTAGATTGTGCAGACAAAACCCAGAATACATTAATAAATACATTACCTATTAAAGATAGTTGTATCATGGGGCCTAGCATGGAGTATTGTATTCAAACGAAACCCGTCAAATCGGTTTCGGATCGGAAGTAATGCAAAAGCAATATCAAAATTCGTTCTATCATGCATCATAATAATAATAATAATTAGGATTTACACTCTAACAGAACAGATTCCTTACACTGTCAGAGTCAAACAACAATTATAATTGTGGCCTTTAAACAATAAATATTATAGGTTGCGCTTTTATGGCCTATTTTGGCCTAATGTGCCGAATTTCTGCCTTATTTCCTATTTCTTATTTTAATTTTAAATGATGCTACTAAACCTAGTCTAAGATCTAATTAAACCTACTAACAACTGCTAAGGACCTTAAATGGTTTGAAATAAATGATTTTTATTTTTATTTTCTATATATCATGTTGCTGGTATAAGAGATTTGAATCGGATTCAGGCCTCGCGAAGTGTGGAAGCGCTCTTACGCTCGCAACAATTACGTAATCAAAATTAACCCTTAAAATAATCTCTAGTTAATAACCTGTTAATAAATATCTCGTAAGCACGTGCAATAACCGCGGCTAATAAAACGTGCGTTCACGGGAACAGGGTAATGATCCGGGGATTTATGGCGTTCTTATGGCACGTGTTTAACAGGTGAGTTGTGGAGTCGTATTGGTGTTGTACTTACTTAAATTGCTTGTAGCTTTTAATCTTACAGCAAGCATTGATAGCACGTTCGATGATATCTTTTTCTACTTGGTTGAAAATTATCAGTATTAGTACTAACACTGCCAATCCAATTGCACTACTTTTATGTGTGTGTTTAAATATATTAATTTAATGTTAGATTTTGTTGGTGTTTTTGTTGGTTTCATAACTTTGATATACAATAAAGGGTTATCTATCTACCTACTTTACAGAGTCATCTCTGTAATGAATTAGATATAGAAGAAGGATATTTTTTCTGAAGTATTTGACACTACTACGTAAATGATATATCTACGTTTGTTCCTTGTAGTGCTAAGTAGGTTTAAATCAATAATTTATGCCCTAAAATTCTAAACCAATTGAGCTAAAATTTGGAATGTTGGAATAACACATAGACTTCTTTCCATCGAGTAAAACCTTTAGGCTCAGCTATGAAATTAATTTATTTCCTACCTCTATAATATTAGATTAAGCTCTCATTGTAAAGGTATGCGCATAGTCCTTTCTAAAGGCTCCATCTCAATCTCGTCTGAGCATTATCAAGTCGTTTTCAATGGCGTCTCAAATCTCAATAAACTCTGAACACAAATACAAATTAACATTTACCGAGGAGGTGATAGTAACGCGGGTGTACATTAAAGGTGGGGCAGCACAGGCAACATTTTATAGTAGTTACCGAGAGTTAGAAAGGTGTACTTTGTATGTTAGAGGGAACTTTGGATAAATTAAAAAATTAACTTCACACTAAGGCGTTAACAACTTGGTTCTGAGGCGTCTATTGGCTATCGCACACTGGTGAATATCACTATTAACCGACAAAAATAAAACGTTATCAAAGTCATAGAACACTACAGTTAAAAGGAATTTCGTAATTTTGTCGTGTAACGCGATAGTGTATTACGTAAAAATTGTTGAAAATGCCTTTTCATCTTTATCACTTGTCTCTGAGAACATTAAATTTTTTTAGATTCGTCTTTGAATATTGTTAGTCACTAGTGCGCGATAGTTTATAGAGGTCTTTGTTACATAATTGCACGTTTAGTTTTATGCGTTTACACGGCAACTGTCTACAGTTCTATTACTTCGATTAATCTCTGCCCCCCTTCCCCCATTTTTCGCGGACAGGTCATGAGTGCTAGATAAAAGCCTTTGTTTCTGATTAATTAAATAAAAACATCAAAATACAAAAAAAAACTCTTTAGACTCCAAATAGTCGTAGTTAAGAGAAATCAAGAAGTAACTATTCTCAAAATACCCTAGTTCACACGGCAACCATTCCAATATAGTTCTATAGCTTCGATTAATCTCCCCCTCCCCCCTCTCCCCCAATTGTTCGCGGACAGGTCATGGGTGCTAGATAAGAGCCTTTGTTTGCACCCGGGGCTCCGTCGATGTCTTCAGATTAATGTGAACCTGCCCTTATAAATTTCAGGCTAGGATTACAAATTGCCAAGTTGGGGCGTAAATTTTAAATAGGTCGGCTAGTTTCTTTGTTAATTGCTTATTTGTTCAAAGGGCGCGATTTTTGTTTGGATTGTTTAAGTGGGAAAGAAAATTGTGTTATTTTTGCCTAAACTAGCACTTTTTAATTACTTGTTTCGTAGATGTGTTGATGTGGTGTGTTGTTGTTGTGTTTGTTATTTTGTTTCGTTCATGTTTCATGTTTTTATTATGATATTTAATCCATAAAATTAGCACGTATTTTTGTAGATTGAATACCGTAGTTATTACATAATTTTATGATCTTTTGTGTATATTATTATTTTCTGTGTATTATAGCGAATGTCTTGATTTGATTTGAGTTTAGAAGATAAAGGCAACAAGCAAATAAAATTTAGTCAAAATAAGTTTATTTAAAAAGGTCTCATTTATTTTTACAAAGTAATTTAACTTAAAGATTTCCACCTCGAAAGTGACTCGCAAACAGACGGCCCTCATGATGTAAGGGGATCGTCTATAGACGTCTACGACACTGATATTGTCGATACAGTGTCTAGTAATATGGGTTTATTTTTAGCTCATCTTGTAACGTTATAATAAGCATTTTTCTCATAAATGTTAGAAAGAAGTGACATTTAATACAAAGGCTATTTTTAAATTGATTCAACGCTAATTTCTCATAATTTTATTGAAAGCGGCGCAGAGCAGCCTCTTTGCCTCGTCGTTGAAAAATATTGTATTAAAGTGAAAAACCGTTTTATAATAATTAGATACATTTTATTAAAACCTAATAAGGTTTATAATGTTATATTTTATATAATTTTATATCTTTTACAATAGATATTCTGCGTAGGATTTTAACTTTAACCTTTAGGTGATTGCTAGAAATAATAAGTGTTTTCTGTGTGTTCATATGTTTAGACTTAATTATGAAACCTACCACTTCAAAATGAATTATAATGAATTTATTATTTTACTAGCTGTTCCCAGTTATTACCTCTGCGGCCCAAGCACATAAAAACATTGACATAAGCCAATCAACTCCTGTCCCACCGTCAAGATAATTGACGTTTGTAACAAGTGAATTAAATTAAAAATTAAAAAAAACCCCCAACGCAATACGTAATTCACCATTTTTTGATGGCGGCCATCTTGGATTTAAAATTTTATATAGTGGGCTGTATTCTACTCATTAAGCCCTTTCATTTGATACCCATATTGAGGGGGTCGTGGAAGAAAAACGTAATCCGCCATTTTGTAGCGGCGGCCATCTTGGACCAATTTTCACCAAACATGGCTAAGAACACTCTCGACTAACTCTACTTTCAAACAAAAAAAAAAACTAAATCAAAATCCGTTCATCCGTTTGGGAGCTACGATGCCACAGACAGACACGTACACACACACACACACACACACACACACACACACACACACACACACACACACACACACACACACACACACACAGACAGACAGACACGTCAAACTTATAACACCCCGTCGTTTTTGCGTCGGGGGTTAAAAAAATAAGGATATACCTACATGTATGTTAATCATTTATGCTAAGGTAGAATCTATCATCCTGCCCCTTTAGAAAGACATTGACATAAGAGTAGCAACTCCCGTCCCACTGTCAAGATTAAACTGACATATTATATCAAGACGCTACTCTTGCGACTCGCGCTGCCCCTCAAGCACAGACGCTGCGTAGACTTGTCTTGCTGTCAAGTCAACTGTCATCCTATACATTCACAAAAGTACAATGTATGGGATGACAGTTCTACTCTTGAAGTTTCTTCGGGATCCCATACGTTATGCTACGGTCACTCGCTGTCATTGAATACAATTTGTAGCCCAATGTTATTGTGCTCTCATAAATGATTAACATACATATTTATCCATTTTTTTATCTAGAAGAGGTCTGTATCTAGTAATGGGACAATTTTTTTTTTTTTTTTTTTTTATGTGACGAAGTAGAAGACGAGCAAGACGCTCTCCTGATGTTAAGAGATAACGGCTGCCCATAATCAGTACAGTGTTACCTAGGATTTCACAATTATGTGAAAACCTAGGAGCACTGCACCAACGCTTCTTACTCAAGAGTCATAAGATGTTAAGACTCTTTAGCCCAGTAATTACACTAGCTACAGTGCCCTCCTACCGGAGCACAGTAATGTTTGCACATCACTGCTCAGGCGGTAGAATAACTGGCACTGTTGGGGTACCCACCTAGACGACCTCCTGCAAAGGAAGTCTACCCCTGGTAAATGGGCTGATAGTAATATAATATAGCGAATAAGTAGATAATGTACGCAAATAATGTACCTACACCGAGAGCAGTAAGAATACTGAACCAATTCCTCCAAGATGTCCAGGATGCTGACATACACGCTGACAACATTGCCACTTTGTATAAGCGTCTCTGCCATTATTTGTGCAATGTCTGTGCATTGTAATTGTAATATTTGTGTCTAAGTGTATTTGTGTTGTCATACTTAATTTAACTTACGAGTGCTTTGGAGTATATCTGTTAGCTCATAATGTTTCTAATGAATAAATAAATAAATAAATGTACCTAAATGGTATATAATATTTACTGAGAGAAAAAAAATCCAATTGCTTAACTAGTTCGAACAATAAATCTAGTTAAATATCACAATTTTAATTGCCAAGTTTATCCATCAAAGAGTATTATTAGCATGAATTCTATATTTCAGCTCGTAACCCCTGTTCGCTATAATAATGTTTTAACGTCTTCCCATTAAACATTTTACGCGGGCGCTGCTAATTAAGGGGAGAGTGGGGTTAAAGATTATGCCCTGCAAGATTTCATAGCCAGGTTACCATTTTTGAACAATTTATTTAAAATATAATGCAAGTGTGCATTTTGGTTGGAAAAGGCTTTATTTTTGTGTGTGATATCTTTACTTAATAGAAATGTCAACAGGGTCAAAAAATTTCAATTTTATTTTATACAATTAAGTAAGAAGACGAGCAAGACGCTTTCCTGATGGTAAGAGATAACACTGCCCATAATTAGTACAGTGCTACCCAGTGCACTGCGCCAACGCTTCTTACTTGAGAGTCATAAGATGTTAAGACTCTTCAGCCCAGTAATTTCCCTTTTACCGAAGCACAGTAATGTTTGCACATCACTGCTCAGGCGGTAGAATAACTGGCACTGTTGGGGTACCCACCTAGTCGACCTCCTGCAAAGGAAGTCTACCTCAAGTGAATATATAATGAGTCCGTTTTTTTTTTTTTTAAATAATAAACGCTTAAGTTTTTGGGTGAGGACGCGTGTCGTCACAAACCGGTACAAAACGTTTCAGAATTTGGCCAGTGACGTCACGCTCAGGCAACGTTGTACATACGTTTGTTTATCAATTTTACTAACAAAAAAATACATACGTGTCCAATATTCTGCAAAAACAATGGACAATAAAATTATTTTGTCAACATCCGTATTGAATGACTCATATAATATATGCCCTCTAATAAAGGGTTTAAAAAAATTATATTAATATCACTTTTAACGGCGAAAACGTCAACCGTTGCATAACAAAATCTTAGTTGAACTTTGAATGAATACAATCCTGATTAATTTCAATATTTATATTAACTTTGGAAATGTGTGAAAAAAAGCCTTTTTTCATATTATATTGTTAAACTTAAAATGTTGTTTTTATCTAGAACTAGAGCACAAATTGCAAAACGCATACTTTAAGCAGTGAACATGAGCCTACGTAGCTAATATAATATTATGTATGTTATCAAATTAGGTACACCACTACATCGATTTACATTGAAAATTCAATACAATATGCCGACGAGCGTAATAGCTCGTATCGGGTAATATAGCATTATTTAATTAGCAAATAGACGGTAATTAGCGAACACGAGGTTGCTGCGGTCGAGTGCGATAGAATTAGCACGTTTCATAACATTGAGCTAGTATATTAGGAGATGTCAAGCATAAACAGCCCTCTGAATAACCAATATGTATGTGCAATTATTTATTGTTCACATTGTAACAATGTTAAAGAGAAACAACACACACAACTTGACAAGAGGCATGAGTTTTCTATTCCATTTTAATGAAAAAGCCCATGTTTTACATTAGAAGTACATATAGTGCATATCTTACGTATTTTTTTTTATAAAAGTGCTATTGTTTTCGTCTCTTTTCCGTGGTTATGAAAATTTATTGATTAAGTTAAGTTAATTTAGAGGCTATGATTAAGTATAATTTCCGAGGTTCCTTTTTGGCTCAACATTATCACGAATAAAGTAATGCCGGATAAATAATATAGATACCTTATCATTTAATACATTAGGAATAAGTAAATAACGAAAAGCAAATGGGATATAAAGTGTAGAATGTAAAAATTTACTACTCAACGTACAGGTTGGCATCTCCCCTTTTGAAAGCTGTACGTTTAACAATGGTAAGCTTATACATGGTGTTTAGTTTACATCTAGTATCGAATGCGTATCACACATCAGCCTGTATACGAGAGATGATAAATTTTCCATTATCATGCAGTACATACGCGGTTTTAAGGTATTATAAATGCGGGATAGTTAAATAGGCGCCTGTAATGATATAATTTCAAAACAATTTTGAATTACAGCATTTAAAATAGACAATTCTTTGACGTTAACATAAACATGACATGTTTAAATAAAAGTGCGAGACAGACTCGCCCATGAAGGGTTCCGTAGAATGTTTTTCGGACGGACGGACGGACAGACATGACGAATCCATAAGGGTTCCGTTTTTTGCCATTTGGCTACGAAACCCTAAAAAAGGATGCATTCACCAAAGATTTTAACATAGTTACGATATTAATCTAGTTTTAATTTTTTCAAAAAGTTTTGTAAAAAAGACTCTTCTAACATTTGGATACTTACTGTAGCGCCGCTACATTAGCGTAACGTTTGGCTAATGAAGTGATACTCAATACCCGGCCTGAATAGAACTATGTCGAAACAATGCCCCATTGTACACAAGCCATATTATATGGGATGAATCAGCTTTTATTACTCTACTACCTTTATTTATCTAGCCAAACTGGATTAATGTGAATAGAAAATTATTTCTTTCAGGCAGATTTTTAAATATTATTCCTCGTTTTTTATGCAATAGAAATGCATAGTTGGCCTATTTTACGGTTACAGTCGCTTAATGACGTCAGAAACATCTGTGGTACTGACGAATCGGTGTCGGTCATAGCCAACGCGGTGTCAGTAAAATTAGGAGCAGAATGGAGGAGAAAAACGTGTTGTGCCGACCCTACCTAGTGTGGGATAAGGGCAGGAAAAAGAAGGAAGGTGTCGGTCAAATTATTGTAATTTCTGTTTCTTTCCTCGAGGCGGGATGAATGTCATAAGTTTCAGTTATCTTTCAAACGATAAGAAAGCTTGGGTGACCGCTTGACTTTTTGTTTTTAATAAATATCCTAAATTATTTTCGTACTTTTTTATTGTTAAAAATATCTGTCTCTCAGACTGGTACAGTCACTGATGGCCACAACCGCCTCGTTGAGTAATCAAACATACATCATATCGTGCGACGCAGTGACACTTCTTCGTCACAATAATTCTGTGTCAAACATACTCGTACTTAATCAAAAATTGTTACTGAATCTGTCCGAAAACTAAATTGAACAAGAATTTAGCAATACTGCGCGTGGTGTGGTTCCGTTTTTAAGCCGCACTCCACTTTGTGCAAACGCACGCACAGTATATAATATTATAGTAAAAAAAGTGCTTTTGACAAGGTGAGACTTTGACACTGCGGCACAGAGTGCAAGTAGAGCTGACCTAATAATTATTATTAGATAAGGATAATATGAAAGCGGCACTGACCGACAGATCACCCCCGTAGAAGGGGTGTATGACGAAGGTTTCGTTCCCAATGTGAATGACCCCGGACACCCCGTTGCAAGTGTGGAAGGCGGCTGACGCTCCGGGGTAGTCCTTTACTGTACCGTGGTAGTAGCAGTGCTCGATTTCCTGGGAACAAGAGATTAGGGTTAGTTAGCTATCATTTTAATTCATATAATGGCCTATAAGGGGGCTGAAAAAAAATTAAGCTGACTTTCTTCTACTACTGATATTGACAGTGAAAAAGTTCAAGTAAGTTATTGAAATTTTCGAGTATGAGGACCATTCCCTCTCTCACTCTCTTTTTACTAATGAATCGATTTGATAAAATTCGCACTATGCCCTAAATTGGACTACAGTAAACCCCAGAATGTCAGAATGTGGTTAAAATTATTGGAAAAACGTAAGGATAAACATGTAAATATACGTTTCTGTAATTTGGTACATTTGTTGAGAATCTTCAGAAGATCATATTATTAAAAATTACCTACAGTTATAAAATATTATAAAACAGCAACAAAATTGATAACCTCCTTCTATCATAGTTGAGTTAAAAATGGCCACATTGTTAATGAATTCCTATATTCTTGATTAATTCCTGTTAGCTATTAATTAAAAACGTGTCTGCAGTCTCTACTAGTATCATAAAATTCATGGAGAATATTAAATTAGGTCACAGTTTTGTTCTTTTCTCCATCTTTTCCAGAATTGTAATATAAAGTGAATTCGATAAAATATTCCACAGAAGCAATTTCGTGCTTTGTGAGATATTCTAATTTGTCATTCACGAATATCGTCCTCAAACCGAAGGGAGGAAAAAAGCGGTGAACGCTTGTGGGGCCATCAAATTAGAGATATACGTGTTGGTAAATTAATATGAAAATGTGCCTCCCCTCTCGTGACTAGGGGTGTGTTTGGGAGACTTATCAGTAGATATTGGGTGACAGCTGTCTCGAATAAACAAGGTTTGTTTTGGACCTTTGCGTCTGTTTTTTGATAAAATGGCTGTGTAAAGAGTCGGGTATAGTGAAAAAGGATTAATGAAGTTACGAGTTGTGAGAAGTAGAGAGAGAAAGACGAAAAGAGAACTCGACGAACAGAGCTAAGTAACTCTTTTTAGAAAGAAATATTCACTTTACCTTTAGGATGTAGTTTGCTACCTACGGCAAAATCATGGTATACCTTTTTTTTTTAATAAATGTGTAGGTCGTATGTGTGTGCAATAATCTAGTCTAATCATACCTAGATCTACTCTAGATCGCATTTTCACCAGCGCCAGACGCTCTCCTGATGTTAAGAGATAACGCTGCCCATAATCAGTACAGTGCTACCCAGAATTTCACAATGATGTGGAATTCTCGAAGCACTGCACCAACGCTTCTTACCCAAGAGTCATAAGATGTTAAGACTCTTTAGCCCAGTAATTTCACTAGCTACAGTGCCCTCCTACCGAAGCACAGCAATGTTTGCACATCACTGCTCAGGCGGTAGAATAACTGGCACTGTTGGGGTACCCGACTAGACGACCTCCTGCAAAGGAAGTCTACCCCCGGTAGATTGCAGTCAATAGGTTTTGAGTCCTATAAAAAACAAGCAAGAAAAACGAATGGAAGTAGTAATTCGTTCACTTAGCGACATGTTTCGATATAAATAGTTGTATAGATAAGAGTACATCTTAGATTCCCTGAAGCTTCAGGTGGTCCTAGTGTACAAAACGTGTTCCTAATTCAATTCCCGCGAGTTCCCTAGCCTCGTATTGAAAGCTTCTCTCGCAATTAGGTAGTGTAGGTACATTTTTCGTCTGCGGTGAATGGAACTAAGAGACCGCCAACGAAGATTCGGAAAAGGTTCTTTCATTCGCATTGAATAGAACGCGGTAAAAGATTTACCTTTTCACTAATATTGTGCTATTTAATTAGACGACACACAATAGTGAATGGCACGATAGTGGTACTTGTTATGTTATAGCTATGTAAAAGTATATAGTTATGACAATATAAATAAACAGATATATAGAATAGGTAGGTATTTTTCTAGATGTTGGGATCCGATCGACAGATAACTTGATGGATATGTGACGTCAAGATAGTGGCGGAAAGTGCTATGAGTAAAGAATGGATATAAAATTCTCCCATGGCAGCTGAAGGCTGATGATGCCGATGACGATCATTGCAGAGATGTTTTCGGTCAAGTTGGTGGGGTCAAACCTCATGCCGGATCATGCCGCATGCAATCTACTACTGTACTACTCAGAAATACTATCATAATACAACAATATAAGTTTTGTCCAGTAGGTGATATAATCACAGCCAAATTAGCAAATAATACTGCAAAAAAGAAGTTTTCAGCACATTCCAACGTTCTCATCACCATTTATCGAGAGATTAAAGGATGAAAACTAACTAAAGGCTGAAAAACGAAATCGACGCTGAAGATGACTTCATGAAAAGTATGAGGCTTCAAAACGAGTGCGTAGAAGCGCGTAACTTGATGAACATACCTAATTATAAAGAGAACAATGGCTCAACTCCAACAATGTAGAACGCGGAATATTCAGGCGTTCCTCATGCGTGACGATCATGTGAACACGACATTATCTCCGTGACACACGGAATTCTCAAAACTTGCGCATATAAGAGCGAAATCTGCACATTAGTATATCAATATACAAGCCGCAAGTACATACATATTGGATATGTAAAGTGATTGGAGAAATGCTCCAAATACCATACTCGTAAATACATTTTCGTGTTTTCCGTATTTTTGAATTCTAGAGCTGATAAATTGACAATTTTAGGGTAACTAACATCTGTAGGTCTTATAAATTAGGATACTTATTTATTACATGAACCGTTAATTATGATGGGTAAAGGTAGCACATGGAAGTCTTTTGGGTGAGTTTATGACCAGCCCTGGATCAGTAACGAAGGAAACCAAATATGTTATAGACGGACGGAAAAGAGCTATGAAATAAAATTTAAAAACACATCATAATTATTATGAAATTGTCACAGAATTTTAGTTTGGAGGCTGTCGCGGCACCAATTCTGCCATATTCCTACGGTAATCTGGTTCCCTCTTCCACTCAGTAAGCTAATTCCTCGGCACAAATTGCGCCAGCACAAAAAGCACTCATTCTGTGGCACTTTTGCGCTGTCACCGAGGCCGCCGTGATGAATTAGCGCTCCCTCCAAAATTGTTCAACATAAATTACTGTGAATTTTTTGGTTACGTTATTGTGTGGGAAGTCGATTAATTCCAGAGGATGTGGAGAAATCTTTAAGCACTCGTCCAAGAATTTTAAGATTGATGGCAACTTCTTCTTTTCGAGTCGAAATTTCCAAAAACAAAAATGGCAACTAAAAATTGGAGACATTCGCTCTAGGTCGTTCCTGGTGCAAATAATGTTCATCGCCATACAACGCGGAAACACAGCTAGTGCTATGGGCACCTTTGGGAATGGTACGCGGCGGTATTTTTGACAATTCATGTTATTAGGTTTACCATATTATTATTACTTACCAAGTGGTCGTTAAAATACTAAACAACAATAATAATATGTAAATATTATGTACCTTTAGTCCTAACATTGAACTATTTCCAATTTTCATAAAAACGGAGGATTACTATTATTACAACTAAGCGATTAACATTTTTCCATAATATAAGAGGTATCGAAGGGATTTTTCCTGCCTTTTACGTTAAGTCTGCTACCATCTACGGCCGCATCGTCAAAGGCTAACTAACCCATACTGAATAAATTAAAAAAAATATTATTCAACTTCGTACAACTACAAAACTTTCCAACTAGAAATGTTTTAAAGGAAATGAGACCTCATAAGAACAACAAAACACTTAGCACATTAAATCACAAATATGCTCCCATAAAACTTGGCCGAAGGGCAAACAGTTTGCCCTTTCGGTGAAACAGTGACATTTCCGGCAAAACCTTTGTATTTTAAGGTACAGCCTTTGAGCACTGTAAGCCTTTTTGGGCATGATTGATGCCCTCCACAGGCCTCGTTACAAGGACTCTTTTACTTTAATTTAATAGAATTGTCAGCTACGAGGCATTTGTGGGGAAAAAGATTTTGTTAGTGCGTTTTGTAGCTGCCCGGTCTCTGGTCTCTCTGGACCGGCCCGCGGTCTCTTTTGCGTTAGTCACGATAGAATAGAAAACTTTTTATTAAACACCAGAACTACAAAGGAAAAAGCTTAAAAATATCACATATTAGAGAAAAAAAAAGTGTTACAATTGGCGGTCGTATCGTTAATAGCGATCTCTTCCAGACAAGCAAGCAGGGAAAGGAAAGGCAAAATAGAGCGATGGTGGTTGCAAATTTACATAATAAGACAGAAGTACATAATATTAATCATAGGTACGATACGGTATTCAAGTTCGTTCGAAAGTTGGTAACTGTAGAATTGTGCTTCACCATTCACTAAAAATAATATAGAGGTAGGTATTATACCTACTGTCTTTCTTCGTCCACCATCCGTTATCTAAATGAAACACGTGACAAAAACTAAACAGAATAGGTCATAGTAACATGAAATATGGAAGCAATTCCAGTGTGCGATTAGGTATCCAATTTGTAACGTGTTAAGGCTCAGTTATTACATTTTTACTGGACCAGCGACCTGCTCTATGAATAGTTGGTTTTATGAGATCGTATATCATGTCTTGGACGTTACGCGTCTACAGCCTAAATGGTTTACGGTAGTCGTTTTTACGTTATTTTGAAAACGTCCGTTTCTTGGAGGTTTTATTGAGACAGAGTAACGTAAGTACCTACTTTAAATTTCGAGGATGTAGAAATTAGATGGTGCTTGATGCAAAAATAATGAAGTACACATAGTAAGCTCGTACATGTACATAATTTATTGTGTTAATATATCTTATAAAAACAACATACGTAGATAATAAGCAATGAAGTTGATATAAAAAAGCAGTTTAGATCTTTGATTATCACAACTAACAAAACTATCAAATAGCTATTATATTTATTGCATTTTAAAATCTATTACTTTTTCTGAAATTTCACTCGTGAAAAGTTCGTAAGTAACATTATGAAATAAAAATCGATAACTTGAGTTAAATCAGTTCATGAGAAACGCTGTATAGACAGCAAACGTTCACATATCAAAATCTACGTAATAACATTAGAAGGAAGTAAAACCCTACTCACACAAATCCCGCCATTACCAAATAACGTATCAGAAATCGATCAAAAGTTGCTCATAAAAATATCCCTATAAGGAGGAGGCTTGCAGGAGCGTCAAACATGCGCTCATCCGTGCCAAATTAAACAAGGTGCCAGCAAATTCAATCTAATCTAAACTTCCGTGAATCCAATTTGATTTTCCCCTTCCTACCCCGGACTACCCCGGGCTACCCCGGTGTACCCGGTCTTGTTCCCTGGCTCCCTCAAGTCTCAGGACAGAGCCGTAATCAGGCTGTGTATTATGTATCTAATTTGTATCGGACTCGGCGTTTGACGTTTTGGAAGTAATTGATAAGACGAGGAACTGGTCAATATTGACGAAAGATGGAGTTACTATTATCTTTATAAGTAACACAAATTTTGTCGGCTTTGTCAGTGGATCAAAGTATTCGTACTTTTGTATTATTTTTGTTCTAAATAGGGATAATTTAGTTTTTGAACAGAGTTTGTGAATATTAAAAAATCTATGAAATTTAAAAAGACAAACCAAGTAACAGAATTTTTTTTCTCGTCAAGATAGACTTTATCACAACTAGCTAATATGACAAAATTCTTTCTTAGCGGATGTCTACGTTATAAAACATATCTTTGTTCAAATTTCAACCCGATCTATTCAGGAGTTAGGCTATACATTGGTAGATCAGTCACTCTTTCCTCACCTCTTTTCGTCTTTCCTTCTTTTTATAATACTAGCTGCGCCCAACGGTTTTACCCGCTGTTATTCCCCTGTCTAAGCTATATCTATACCAAATTTTAGCTCAGTCGGTCCGCCCGTTTAGACATGAAAGAGTAACAAATATAAGATCCATACATTCTTACAAACATTCACGTTTATAATATTAGTAAGATAATAATATAGATATTTAGATTAATTCCCAATTCGTCACTGTTCGATGTTCGTATTCATTCAATTTGCGTGCGAGAAGGTGTGGGCGTCAATCGTGCTTCCAATCCGAAAAACATGCTTTAGTGATGCTACAAACGATGTCGCGATGTCGAGCCACGAAGTGACGAGCAATTACATTGATTTTATCGATATACGCATCGACATTTTTTTTAGGTATGTTTTTTTCAAGGTTCTTTTAAAGTAGATACAACACTTTCACAATACGTTTTTTTTATTAAAGTTATTTAACAATACTTCGAGTCGTCTAAGAAGACAAGCCTAGACGCTCTTCTGATGGTTAGATATAACAACGCCCGTAGTCAATACATCATCATCATCATCAGCCTATGTTCGTCCACTGCTGGACATAGGCCTCCCCCATGGCACGCCACTCAACTCGGTCCTCCGTCTTTCTTCTCCACCCACCCCCAGCGACCCTCCGAATATCATCGCCCCATCTCGCCCATGTCCGTAGTCAATACAGTAAATCAAAAAACTTTAAAGGTTCCCTCAAATTTTTCCTATGATTGTCAGCCCCTCTATATTTTAGTAAATTTTCTCCAGCCTTAGGGCAACTGGTAGAAAATTCTATTGTAGCATTAAGTTAGTCCTAGATTTGTGCTGAATAATAAAACAAAATTAATTTTATCTTCTCTTCTTTAAATATTTTTACGCAATTCTTTTTAAATTACAGAAAGAATTCAAATATTCTAAAGACACACTAACCCTAAATCCGCTTACGGGTATCGGATAAAAGAACAATCACGAATAAGACAACAAAAAAGCCAATCAGCTTTATAAAAGTATCGGATAAATCGGTTGGCACTTTTACCGGCTCAAACCGGTTTTAGAGTTGGGTAAGACCGGTTTTCTTATCTGTCGATAATAATATATCGACTAGTGATGGGAAATCTTAATTTACGCGTGTTTATCCGAGAAAGTGTCTGATTTATTGGTTTTAGTTTGCGTTGGTGTAAATTACGGGAGTACGCTAGGGAAGAGTTATGTAAATTTGATCAAGATTGGTTAAATAAAACTTTTTCATCTAGAAAAGGTGTGCCGATGTGTTACACAGATGCCTGAGGATGTTGTCAGCTCATTTTCTTTGCATCGTTTAAGTATTTGAAGTTATGTTTCATTTTATTATAATATACTTTTAACACTAAATACCATAAATAAGTGTAACCAATAATTACTAAAATTAGGCGTTCTTATATAATTATGTGTATACTGAAACTAAATGAATCTGAACCAATTTTATCGACTTTTTAACAAAATGGTGGGTGTTCGGTACAAATCATCATTATTCAACTTTTTTAAATTTAGAGTCAAAATCCCACCTACTCTTTTTTTTTTTTTGAAAAGGCAAGGCGGCAGTGCAAGCCTCCAAACCAACAAGCACGCGGGGCCTACAAGAACCAGCCAGGTACCCCCTTACCTTCCTTTATCTTTTCCTGACAGTGGGAAATTCAAATGTTGCAATCGATTTGTCATCAAGGGGTATATTTTCATTTAAAACCACTTTTTGAAAACATCCATGTACATACCGTTTGTCTTCAAATGTTTGTCTTCATTTTCGTGACAAGAGCTTTACAGCCATTGGCTGTAGCATGATACATGGGATCCCGACGGAACTTCAAGAATAGAACTGTCATCCCATACATTGTCCTTTTGTAATGTATGGGATGACAGTTGACTTGACAGTAAGACAAGTCTACGCAGCGTTTGTGCTTGAAAGGCAGATCTATGATATTTTTTTATGTTTACATGACGCGCACACGTTTCTAAATTCAATCAGCGGTGACATATTTTAGGAAGCAATCGAGATGGCATCGATTTTCCTGCAACCGTAGACAGCCAATCGGAATACATTGCGACTGGTTTCAATTTAGAATAACATCTTTCACGTTTTCATATTAAAATTCAAATTGTTTTGCCGAGAAATGAATATGAATTTCTGTTTGCGTTATTTCGAATGTTTTGAATTCGATTTATGTTTATTTTATTTTACGTTTGTGTTTATTTTACGGGCCGGCCGTGGGTGTGATTGGAAATCACTGAATCAGGTGTACATTTTTGTTTTTAATTACGTAACAGCGAGTTTATTATGTAATAAATATACATTGTAACCACAATAATATTAAAAATTAAAAAAAAATTGTGAGTGAGTGTGTATGTTTGTTACTTCTCACGCCTAAACGGGTGGACCGATTGAGCTGAAATTTGGTATAGAGATAGCCCCTGGAATAACACATAGGCTACAGTACAGCAAGTAAAACCACTGGGCGCAGTTAGTTAATTATAAAACAGCAAAAAAAAAGATAACCGACAAAGAATTATTATTTTAAGCAATGTAGTAGTTACGAGTACATACCCGTATTAGTAACGAACTTAAAAAAATTCTTCTTCAATTCAGAGTTAAATGTTAAATGATAACAAATAAAGTAAAAAAGCTTGTTTAAAAATAAGGATATTATTCAAATAAAGATTTCTTAAAGTGAATAAAGCCATTTTAAACCTGGATATTATCGGAATCTACTTATCCCCTCGTATCAGATATGATTCAAACCGGCTTTCACAGGAACTCTAAAAAGAAAATGTGCATTTAACGACGTCTTCCGAACAATATACTTCGGCCATAGGTAGTATTAGAAGAAAACTGGGTTAAAGTATACTCGTAGGCAGTACATATAACTTTTTGATTTTTAAAATATGAACTATAGGAATATTAAAGCTTTAAAAACCAATCCCTATAAGTTTCTTGCTAGTTCTTCTCATGGAGGCGCAATGCGAACAGCCGGTAGAGGCATTAATGCTGTGCTTTTTGTTTTGAATTAAAAAACTTATAAAATACTATTATAAATCAACCTTACAATATCTATCACTTGGCCAACTTTGAACGGATTTGATTGTGCATTAATAGCAGTCAATTAATCAATCACGTTTTCTTCCTGTAATATTATTTGGACTAGCGTCCGTGGCCCAGTGGTCGGTGGTCTGGCTTTAGCGCCAGAGGTCCCGGGTTCAAATCTCGGTGTCTCAAAGATTTTCGCCTGGACGCTACCGTGTTTCGGATGGCACGAAAAACTGTGGGTCCTGGCTGTTTCCTATAAGATATGTAGGAGGCAGTCGTTAGGTCATGTTGCAGGTCCTGTAGTAATCTCCACGACCTGAAACTGCGACATATAGGTTCGCCACACAACCTATAAATTGTGATTTGACTCTGACAGTGTAAGTAGGGAAACCTGTTCTGTGGGAGTATAAGGCCCCAATTATTATCTCAATTATTTTTAACTTGACCTGACGAACTTCTTACCGCCCAACAGTAAACGAATGTGATTTTTTGCTAAAATAAATTCAAAATTGTTCTCTCACTGCACGTTTGTTTGAAAGAGATCCCTATTGGCGATAAGACCGTCAATTTTAACTTTTTGATTTTTATAATGTGTTTTAGTTTTTTATGTTTATTAAAAGTTTTACCTATCTATTTTTCTCGGTTTATTTGTCTAAGGGATAATAAAATGTAGTAAGCTAGAGTACTGATGGCAAGGTACCAGGCGGGCAGGCCCGTAAGGAGGTGGGCATGTCGATACATTTTTACGAGCGTCTCGCAGCCCGTTATCTGCCGACGTTTGCATACGGCCGGCTTAAACGAGTTCGGCACCGCTTCTCGTATATCGATAGGGTTGACTAATTTTGTTAGATTTTTTGCTCAATTGTGCATATATTTCTTGAGACAGATACATACTTCGACTCCAAGAAAATAAAACGAATTAAAATTCAAGCCAAAGTCAGAGCTGAGGTCTATATGGGTTTACGAGTCAACCAATATTATTTACTAAAAAGTTTGTAATTCTCAATATAATCTTAATGTTACAGATGGCCAATGAAGCAATATACATACATATATTGAAATAAATCGAAAACTGTAAATTTTCACCGAACATAAATATTATGACACGGAAACTAAATGACTCCTCTTAAAAAAAATAATGTACTAAATTACAAATAACGCTGTATACTTCTATGATCACGTGAAATGGCCCTAAGATAAGATTTGCTCTGTACAAAAAACACGTACACCTTGAGCAAATTTTGTTTTTAAAACCTGTATTTTTTACTACAGTCTGTAATCTCTGTGCATATTTTATTTAGCTATCCATTACGTATCTAGCGTTTGCTTTAACTAAGTTTGCGAATACTAATTTATGAGAGCATATCGCTTTCGTAGTTGGTAAAGTAAACCTTATCAAGTTTACAACAAGGTCGGGTTTTGTTTGCAGGGGCTACATCTTTGGAATATGTACAAGTAGCTTGAGTAAGCACGAAGCTTTCTGCAAGATTGTATATTTGGACATTATGGTTACTGTTCACAGTTAATATATATTGATAATATGCAAGATTGAAAATTCTTTGATTACAATAATAATTTTAACTAGGAATGTTGACAAGGTAATAATTTTAATTTTAAATAAAATTAATTAGCAATTTTTTGTTTTGGTTCAAATAGATTTATGGACGTAGATCTCCGCTAAAGCTTACGTCAGACTGGGGCGGTAAAGCGAACGCGATCCGGGACGGACCTTTCGTAATGTTTTGAATTTGTACGTAACCTGTCACATATAAAGCGAACGCGGGCAGGAACAAAATGAAGATCGCGACCGCTTTACCACTCCGTCCCGTCTCAGTCTGACGTAAGCTTAAGAAAATATTTGTTCACGTGGGAAAACCAAGAGAATAAGATTGTACACAAATTAGGTACAAAATAAAATATCTCTACAATAGTTGGTATAGCTAACTTAACAGCAAAACCAAACCTATGAAAACCTAAGTTTATTTAGATAATTTATTATGAACGAAATTAGCTAAAACGTTTAATAATAATTAAACAAATATTTTCTTAACAGATATCTAAGTCCGAAAATCTATTTGAACCCAAATAAAAAATTGCTAATTAATTTTATTTAAATAAAAAATAATATAATCCAACACTTTGAGAATAGCTAAACACGCAACATCAAACGCGGCAAACAACGTGATTTCACAGCAAAAAGGCAAGGGAAAGCAAATCCTTTTTGCTCGGCTGACAGGTGAGATGAAATCCTGACTGATGGCAACCCTGCCGCGGGCCGGACGAGTTAATACGAGACTTGTGAACGACGATCGATACTTTTAACACCACTGTTAAAGCTTTGATATATCTTAATTTTATTATTATCTTTATTTATTTAATAAGTATTTCGACATCACATGTATTATCGAATTTATAAGTAGCATATTACCATTGAGTACAGTATCTGATACATATGACAATTTAGAAATACATTATCATTTTCTAATCTTGTTTATTATTTTAATTATTTCTGAAAGGTGAGTTGAAATCCTGACGATCGATATATGTATTTCTAGCGAGATTTGTCGATAGAGTGTTATCAATGATGATGTACATCACTATTTTTTCCATAGATTTGATATATTTAAATTTTAATGATTTCTCTATTTATTTTCACTTTTTTCTCGGCTAACATGATTAAAAACTGACGGATGGCAACAAAATGACTCTTGAGTAAGAAGCGTTGCACATATTATTTTACATCATTGTAAAATCCTATTGATTATGGGCAGCGTTAACTCTTAACAAGAGAGCGTCTTACTCGTCTTTTAATTTTTCATGTATGTACTTTTTGGAACTGATAATAAATATATTTTTATCTTTTCACTTCTTGGTATAAGAAATACAACAATTAGTCTCAGCAGCTTAACAGTTAGACCTGTTTTAAAACAAACACCGCAATACGGTGCGATGTCGTGCAATTACGTGGCGGAGCTTTAACGTCGGTTTAATTAAAGTACGAGTTCGCCAGCGCTTGTGGACTTCGTTTGTGACTTACACACTTTAAACTGTGTGTGTGTGAGGATTTTTATATGTGACAAGTTGCGTTAAGTACTTTTACTCGCTGGTACCTACGTGTTATTCCAGGGTCTAAGATAGCTTCTAAGCTACCCTGGAAACCCTACCCTGGAACCCTGCCCCCTACTGCCTGCCTGCTGCTACCCTGCAATATTGAGATTTCTTTTTGTTTTTTTATAGTCGCCTTGTGTGATAAGGCCGTCGATTATTTACCTAGCATATATTATAACATCCAGTGATAAGGATCTATTGTATATTTTTGGTTTGCAATAAAGTATTATTCTGTTCTATTTAAGCTACCTAAATCCACAGACGACTGCTTCGGCGTACCAGGTACCCAGGTTTTATTCCTGGGCATTCTTACCAAACCCATCTTCGTCGTGTGAGTCCCACATCCCTAACTCATTTTTCTTGGGTTGAAAAAAATGAAGTTACGTATGCATTTTGTTGCTAGCCGCAAGACGAGTTCGCGATCTCATCCGGCTGGCAGACGCCAGACGGCAATGCGTGTATAAAAACTGCTATGATAGGTTTCTACTACTAATCGAGTCAAATAAACATTTCTCTTTCCACTGATGCGAGATTTCTTTTCACTAAGCCCAGTTATGCGTTAGTGGAAACACAGTGCATTCATTAGCGTGTGTTTTTTCATTAGCTTGCAATCTCAAGTTTTTCTGTGAGTTAAATGCCTTTACTGAGAAAAACAAACTAACAATACTACAGCTACTACAGCAGTAAAGAACACTTTTATTAACCACAGATCGGTCACAAGCCAATCTTGAGGAAAATCCAAGTGCTCCAAACCACTGTCAGTTTTTCTTGCATTTAAAAATGTTCACCTTTGTTTTGTTTGTTAATTACTGTTGTGAATTTTTAATTTTCATGTGGTGTTACAATAAACTATTAATAAATAAATAAATGTTCACTGTTTTGACGATTATTCAATACTCGCGAACATACTCGTACATATTCAACTTTTATAGCGCGTGTGTATTCACATCACTCGTTGAGCACATATGCTTCTAGTATCATTTTTCACGCGAAAATCAATCAAAAACTGTTCAACACATCAAAGCAAATCCAGTGAAATAGCTTAGACTTCTCGATTCAGCAGGTACCTAGGTAATCAAGGCTCGCCCCGGACTATAGATAATCTCTTGGATGCACCTCCGGGCTCGCGGCCTAATGGACTGGATCGACTATTTTTTAATCCATTACATTTGCATGGTTTTGCTGAATCGAGGCTGATCGAATTATGAGACTTAAGCTGAGGTTAGTATGAAAATTGTAGAAAATGACTGAAAACTAAGGCTTAGTAGAGTACCTACAATAGGAAAAAAGAAAAATTCTAATGATTTATGTTTTGTACCAATTGGCAAAAACAATGCCGCCAATTGGCACTTGTTAGCTTAAATTTTTGTAGTTGAATATCTACTTTTTTATGATGTATCAATAATGAGTTATTTATCTTATCTTATTGTGTATTTCGTTTGTATGTAGGTACCTAAGTCATTGTTTCACGCCGCCATTATATTTTTCCTTAAATTCCCGTCCAACCAGGTTGTCTGTAAGAGATTGCTTTATGCTATAAGACCGCCGATTGTTTACCTCTAATTTTATGTTTGTCATATTATGTTCATAGCTATTTATTGTATTTTAGTATGTAATAAAGTATCATTCTATTCTATTCTACCTACATGATTTACGGTTGATCGCCCGCCTGACTGGATTAAAAATAATTACTAAAAGGCTTATTACACCTGGCTAAATTTAGAAGCCTAAATTCAGTCGCCACTGAATTAAGTCTAGTGTAATCACATTTAGCATCCTAAATTTAGAAGAAAGTATCGTTCATCCTAATTTAGATTCTGAATTTAGTGACTAAATTCAGCCAAGTGTAATAGCGCTTTAAACCATAGTTTCCATACGCATTGCAGTGCGGCCACAGTACAACTAGATGGTCAACTGGACAGTTACTGTTGCTATTCGTGGTACGCGGTTAAAATGATTGGAATTTCGGCAATTGCGATTTGCGATTGCGATTTCAGTTGTGGTTGCGACTAGTCGCATCCTGCGGCCAACAGCATAAGTCGAATAGGATTATATTAGTAAGGGTTATTAGTAAGGGCTATGCTCGGGGTTTCTCTACGAGATCGAATCAGAAATGAAGAAATCCGTAGATGAACTAAAGTCACCGACATAGCCCGGCGGATTAGCAAGCTGAAGTGGCAATGGGCAGGCCACATAGCGCGCAGAGCGGATGGCCGATGGGGTCGAAAAGTGCTCGAGTGGAGACCACGGACTAGCAAACGAAGCGTAGGACGTCCACCCACAAGGTGGACAGACGACCTTATAAAGGTCGCCGGAAGACGCTGGATGCAGGTCGCTTCCAACCGGTACATATGGAAGTCCAAAGGGGAGGTTTATGTTCAGCAGTGGACGTCCAATGGCTGAGATGATGATGATGATGATATTAGTAAGAATTACTACACTAATATTATAAAGGCGAAAGTTTGTGAGTGTGTATGTTTGTAACTTCTTCACGCCTAAACGGGTGGACCGATTGAGCTGAAATTTGGCATAGAGCTAGCTCAGACACTGGAACACAGACTATACCTATATAGTACAGCGGGTAAAACCGCAGGGCGCAGCTAGTGTCTAATAATTTAATTATCTTACTATTTAGTTGTCACATATTCAGATTATATAATTTTTTTACATAGGTATGTTAAAAATCTTTCTCAGAATATGCAATAGTTTCCATTTTTAGATTTCAAGCAATGATGCACAAAATATGAGGAATCTTGCTTTAACCGAAGACACAGACCACAAGTCTAGTTTCGGATAGAGCAGTTTTCACCATCATGATACCTCCTTATTGTACCCAAATGTTTCTGTATCATTAGATTTAATGTACCTATTTTATGAATAAATTTATGAATTATGAATTTCCTAAGTTTACCTTTTTGAATAACTCCTAATAATATTGAATACACCAAATAACGTATAATACAAACTTTCAAACTTTCTAAACTCTAAGATCAGTTTTGTTCGGATTAAATTTTCTTAGACCAATTTAGCTTTGACATCAGCCTGAAGGTCTTCCCAACCTGTCTTGTTGTTCTTCAAGTTCGATTTTAATTAATTTTGTCTTTGACTAGTTATAGCCGGCGGGTTAAGATATTAAAATAACGATGTTTTTATTCACATTTACAAGTTGTCTCAAGTTTTTGCTTTCTATAAGATAGTGGTTAAATTTTAATTATTTAGAAATGTGGTAAACTTTAGTTAAAATCTTTTCTAATACATAATTTTGTCATCACGTATTAAATTCAAGCTCGGTCGGTCCAGCCGTTTAGGCGTGAAAGAGTAACAAAAATCCACATCCATACGATAGATGGATGGCGCTGATGTCTAATTTAATTGTCCTCTAACAAAACCTATCAAAGTGTACTGAACTCAGATCGCGCAAACAAATTTTCAGTGACGTTTTTGAAATAACTTAAACTTGATGTATCCAACACTTTTGCTGCCCAAGTAAAACGAGTACTCACTGATGATTTTTTTAGTCGGTATTAGTCACTGTGTGCTTTTTTTTCTCTTTGTAATCGGTAGTGCGAAATCAGATTTATAATAACCAATTTAGCTGTAAATTTGCATCTAATAGATTACAATGGTATCTTTTAAGATCTTAGTTTGCGCGATTTCGTTTTTCGTCCACGATTTGTTGTAAATATTCTATCGCCTATATTATGTGGAAATTTGTAATTGTCCCTCATTGCAATGTTTTCATATTTACCTTGTTTTTAAGACCTAGATGTAAGTTTTCCCAACATTATAAAATAAAAATATAATAATGGCAGTATAATATATTAACCAGAGGTTTAAGAAATGGCTGATTTACATACCAACAACTAAACTTGTATTTTTTTTTAATTTGGCATAGACAGACATAATAATTTACACCTTAGTTTTAAGTAAACGTATCGATTGTTATCAAAACTTTGGCTATTCATCAACGAGACAATTAAAGTGCTGGAGCGATTTTAATTG
Organism: Hemithea aestivaria; assembly: GCA_947507615.1. Taxonomy (NCBI): domain Eukaryota; kingdom Metazoa; phylum Arthropoda; class Insecta; order Lepidoptera; family Geometridae; genus Hemithea; species Hemithea aestivaria. The sequence goes on from OX382331.1 coordinate 17,421,435, forward strand.
AGTTTGGAAGGTTTTGCTTCGGAGAAAGACGGATTAGGATCGGATGACTTTAGACTTCAGCCGTTTGATTGCTTTTCAATGCTAGTATTTTTTCTTTTATACCAAGAAACAAAAAAATAAATATTTATTCATTATATTGGTTAGCCTTTGACCACGATATGGCGTGATGCTAAGGGACGATGCGGCCGTAGATAGGAGCAAACTAAACCTAGAAGGTGGGATAAATCCCTCACTGGCTTCACTAAACATAATTGCGTCTTGATAACCGCTTAGTGACACGGTTTAAACTTGCTTAAAAAACGCATCCAAATTGGTTCACTCGTTTCAAAGTTACGTTGCCACGGATAGACCAGCTTATAACGTACTTATAACACCACTCTTTTTACGTTGGGGGTTAAAGCTCACATAAACGTTCCATTTTTAAACAAGGCTATATTTTATCCGAGAAGTGTAATCTAAAAGTAAATGTGTAAGTAAACCGTTCTCTCCTAGATTTATATCCAAACTTTTAAATAGTCAACGGTAACTGAGACAGTTGCAACTTCAAGCTTAAGGCTTGACTCACATTAGGTGCGTGGTAACGTAACTTTAAGCAGATATACTTTTATTTTAGTAAGGTTATTTTTTATAGAGCTATCATTTAGATATTATTTTTTACAGTAAGGTGAATTTTGGTAGAAGTAGCACAACTTTTAATAACGTCACTTTTAGTAAAATGACTTTTATTTTTAGTTATGTGAAGCCATGAAAATATTAATGTTTTCGACATAATATGACATTGCATGACATGCAATTTAGTAATATAATAATTGTAATTGTGATCACTTATAATGCAGATTATATTAATGTTTCATTGTTTTGGTATTTTCTTGGAAGATATCGCATGTCGCCCATTGTAGACTAATGTTAATTAATTTTAAGCGAAATTAATTTTTAATACGTTTAAAATATTGGTCACCATTGAGAATCTATTTATTCTATTCTATTTGTGACGAGAAATAAATTAAACGTCGCGTTACAACGCTGCCAATGTGTGCCATTCCTTAGTACGAGTAAGAGCAAGAATTGTTTCTTACTTTCACAAACTTGGCAAACTGCACTTTAGATAATATACCTCGCTTAATATTAATTGGTTCTATCTCCGCTTTGTCCTTAAGGTTCAATTTTGTATGGCAGGATTTCACTTACTTCATGCAAGTTTCTTCAGTGTTCTAAAATGATGATGAGAGCCTTTTCTTACCTATTAGAGATTAGATTTTAGTATTAAAATTAAAAAAGGACTAAAATAAGAAGAATTCAACTAAAAACTTTAAAAAAAAAACCACTAATGTGAAACCACCATCCTACCAGGGCTGTGGTTGGAAGAGATCTCTTTGAGCTATAAGACTATGTTAATAAAACTGACACTGATAAGAATACATTTTTTTTTACTCGAAGATACATTAATCAATTTGATTTTGTGTCCCTTTCTATTCCCAGGTTGTCTGTAAGAAATTGCCTAGTGCGATAAGAAAGCCGATTATAGTGACCATATATTATTATAACATCAAGTAATAAGTCATTGTTTTACATTTTTGGTTTGCAATAAAGTATTATTCTATTATATTTTTTTGTTTTAAGGGATATCTGTGTACTTTTCAGATAAATTCTATCCAAATTAGTCGAACGGTCTACGTCCTACCCTCGCTTGTTTAAAATAAAAACCGGTCAAGTACGAGTAGGACTCGAGCACCGAGGGTTCCGTACCAACTCGTAGGTTTGTACGGAACCCTAAGGAAAAGTGGGTATAATATTATATACTGTAGGTTTTGATTCCCTTGCGAGTACTTTCGAGTTTGAAAATATGCGGCTAAAATTGCTGTTTCTTTTGATTGTGTTGACATAGATGTTTGATTTTTTTACAACTTAAAGTAATATATATAAAGCTGAGTATTTGATATGAATTTCAATTTAATACCTGTACGCGTTTTTTAGGAAAGGGGTAGTAAATACAAAATTATTAAAAATATTTTTTTGCATGATGTTACTGAAAATTTACAGTTTTCGCAATTTTTTCTGTGCCTATGATCTAAGACGTTGCTGCGTACCAAATTTCAAGATTCTGAGTTAACGGCAAGTACCCTGTAGGCTTTGATTCCCTTGAGAGTAGTCGCGAGTTTAAAAATGCGGCTAAAATTGCTGTTTCTTTTGAATGCGTTGACATAAAGGTTTGATTTTATTACAGTTTAAAGGTATTATAAACCTTAGTATTTCTTATGACTTTCAGTTTAATACCTGCACGCGTTCATGAGAAATGAGGTTGTAAGTATGAAATTATGAAAAATATTTTTTTATATGATGTAACAAAAAATTTACAGTTTTCGCAATTTTTCCTTTATCTGTGCTCTAAGGAATAGCTTTTTAGCAAATTTCAAGATTCTACGTTCACGGCAAGTACCCTGTAGGTTTTGGTTTTTTGAGAGTAGTTGCGAGTTTAAAATTGTGGCTAAAATTGCTGTTTCTTTTGAATGCGTTAACATAGAGGTTTGATTTTATTACAGTTTAAAGGTATTATAAACTTAAGTATTTGATATGAATTTCAATTTAATACGTTAACGCGTTCATGAGAAAAGGGGTAGTAGGTATAAAATTGTTCAAATTTTTTTTTTCATATGACGCAAAAAAAATTTATAGTTTTCGCAATTTTTCCTTTATCTGTTCAATTTAATTTAATTAATTTAATTAATGGGAATGTCGAAAATTTGCTAAAATTTGCGACATATTCGTCTATATCTTTTGATTGCGTTGGCCTAGAAGTTTGAATTTTTCACAGCTCTAAGAAGCAATAGATTTTAGTATTTCCTACAAATTTCAGCTTGTTTTACCTCTAAGCGTTTCTGAGAAAAAGGGTCTTGACAGACAGACGGACGGACGGATGGACGGACGGACAGACGGACGGACGGACGGACGGACGGACGGACGAACGGACGGACGGACGGACGGACAACAAAGTGATTCTATAAGGGTTCCGTTTTTTCCTTTTAAGGAACGGAACCCTAAAAACGCTTGAAGTTGGTTCCTTTGTCTAACATTACATAATCTTCTACATATATATAAGGAAAGAGTGACTGACTGACTGATCTATCAACCCACAGCCCAAAAAGGATTGGGTTGAAATTTGGAATACACAAAGTTTTCATGGCGTAGACTACGCTAAGAAAGCATTTGGCCACACGGGCAAAGCCGCGAGCATAAGCTTGCATTATATACGCCACTTGAAAACATGTACTGTTCTAAATATGAATAACGGTCGGTCGCGCTAAGTAAAGAGCTTATTGCGGCGTGACGCGGCGGTTCCTTTGTACCGCTCGTCTGTTAATTGTGCCGCTGACACTGCACTTTGTCGATTGCACGTCTTACGTAATGTATTACACTTGGTATATAGCAGAAATATATACCTACTAGTACAGTCGTGTACCAGTAACAACTTGGAGAAACTAATAGTCACCGGCAAAGTAGAGGGAAAGAGACCATGAGGTCGCAGCCCAACACGATAAATAAATAATAAATAAATAAAAATAAAAAGCAATTAATTGACAGTACCAAAAAAAATACACCTGAAAAAAGCATACACAATTTGAACAATTCTATTGTCAAATGGGATAGACTCAGCTTTGTGCGGCACAGGGAGAAACCACTGCGCAGCGCTGATTTTCAGTCTATCCCATACTCGAGCGCCGGTGTTAGTCGAGTAGTTACAAAAGTAGTTACAGCGGGGTTTCTCACACATAAAAAAAATAAGACTACACACAGCTAATTAAACATCCACAAGATTTATTACAAATATAATATAATGTCCGTATGAGTGTGGTACGATGGTCTGACCAAATCCGCGCCACACTGGACTCCTCGGTATACGATGCGATGCAGGTGGCAAGCAATCGGGATCGATGGCGTGACACCATAAGGAAGAATATTGTGAGAGGAGGTCACGACCCTCAGAATTGAGGAATACGACGCGAGGAGGGGATATACCTACTAAGGGCTAAGGGAATAGTTTCCCCCTATTATATTATACTAGTTTATGCTCGCGGCTTTACCCGGGTAGCGAAATCCTTTCCTAACGGAGGCCTACATTATAAAACCTAACTGTGTTCCATTTTTCAACTGATTGAGTTGAGATTTGGAACACAAATAGGTTTCATGATGTAGACCTCTGCTAAGAAAGGATTTGTCCATGCGGGCAAAGCCGCGAGCATGAGCTAGTTACGTATATAACTAGTTAATTAAACTAAATAAAAGTAGGTACTGGTGATGTTAAAGTGCAGTATTAAGCTCTGAAGTAATTATTCTGTGTGCTACAATGAACGGTTACTTACCCAGAGCGGCATTTTCTTTGTAAAAAGCGTTGGAGCCACTCGCTACCGTTGTTTCACGGTTTTTAACTGAGAGAGCCTTTTATACCAAGATGTAGTGTAAAACAGATAGGTACTTTAATATAATCTAGGGTTGTAACGAGTCTCTTTTTTTAAATCTTTGCTGTCCCACTGCTGGGCAAAGACCTCCCCCAAATCGTGCCATGTATCTCTATCCTGCGCCACCTCAGGCCCACCAACCTGGTAAGCCGGCCTTGGCGACGCCACCTTTCGTACGGGGTCCATTCCGTGGCGATCTTTGCCCAGCGCAGTGGTCAGAGTGTTACGAGTCTCATCTATACAATATTAATTTTGCGTTTTTAAGCGAGAAAGTTTTTAAGTGGAGATGGGTAGAACACTTGGCAAAATGGGATGAAAACATGTGGATCAAGGCTGTGACAATATGGTACCCAAGGTAAGCAAAGATTTCTAGGCAGAGGAAGGACAAAGACCACCAGTCCGATGGTCAGACGATATTGTCAAGTATGTCGGAAGGAACTGGATGAGACTCGCACAGGATCGGAAGGTGTGGCGTGACTATGAGGAGACCTATACCCTGCAGTGGGTGGATACGGTCTGAATACTTTAACCACATCGTTCATCCATCTGGCTACTGGACAAACGACACTGTGTTTGCCTGTCATTGGCCACCATTCAGTCAACGTCTTACTCCATCTGTCATCACTTTGCCTAAACAGGTGACCTGTCTAATTTCATTTGAGTGCCATATTACTGTCGTTCCGGCCTCTTACTGTGCTTCGGTAGAAGGGCACTGTAGATAGTAAAATTACTGGGCTGAAGAGTCTTAACATCTTATGACTCTTAAGTAAGAAGCGTTGGAGCAGTGTACCCAGAATTTAACTTTTGTAAAATCCTGGGTAGCATTGTACTAATATCATGGGTAGCGTTATCTCTTACCATCAGGAGAGCGTATTGCTCGTCTTCTTTTTTCGTTGTATAAAAATAAATCTTGCTTTTCACATACGTGAAAATACACACAAACTTTCACCTTTATGATGGCTGTATTTATCTATATAATATTAAATAGAAATATTATTTCTGACAGCCCTAGCTAGAGCTGTGAGTTCCAAGTGCCTTGTTAAACAAGTCCCCGGAACCTAGGGCTCCCAGGACGTAATATTTAATTTCAATTAAGCCCCATCCTCTTCTGAACGAATCACTCCCACTTTTTAATGTACTTTCGTCTTTTCGTTTTGATTTTAATCAAGAATCGATGTGCTAGATAAATATTAACTTTTCATGTTTTATTATATATTATGTAGATCTAACTTATGCATTATTAATTCTGTCTTTATTTAATAAACACAAATGTATTTTTTACCTTTCTGGAGGGGGGCGTTGGCCCCTGCGACACAGTTGTTTAAAACTAAAGCAGGTGCCATCGTTTTTCCAAAGCTTTCAGAGATTGTATATTTGGTTGATAAATAAAGTTTTTATTTATTATTTATTTTTATGTAACTGTAATTATAATAATTGTAAGATGTACCAGCTTTAAAATTATACGTGTAAATAAGTAAGTTTGAAACTGTGAATGCGACGTACTAGCTACGAACCGCATGAGCCTCCTTGGGACAGCGTACCCCGAACCGGAGGAGTACAGGTTTCTTCCTCTTAGTGGGATCACCGCTTTAATTAACCACTTCTTCGATGAGTAAGAATCGGTAGGCAAGGGGTTAACACAATAGCTCCCAATGGGTCGATGTGTTGCTCATTTGGTCAGCCCCCGATATGTGATAAGATAAGTTTGAAACTGTTTCGTCTTTTTAAGAATAAATCGTAGGCTTAAAAGCCTATGTGTGCTTTGGCTTAATGTTGGTAGAAGATAGAAGAAATGAAACTCTGACAAACATATAAGTTGGCCACAAAATCTATACTTGTAATTTGACTTGATTATGTGGCCAATCTATGTGTTGCAAAATTCAAGGTAGCATAGAGCAACAAACAAACATATACACATACATACATCATATTTACACACATCTTTATAATCTCTTGAAACTTGAAAACTTGGTTGAACTCACAAATTTGGAGCGGAATTAACAGAAAATATTTAATAATAGCTAACAATTAATTCGATGCAATAAATTTTGTATAGTATCTAAAAATCTATTCTATACTCTATTTCATAATCCTAGATCTTTTTTGTAAGCACCTTAATGTCACTATATGTTAGTGTCAAAAGTGAGAGGCAGAGCTAATAAACATTTTTTGAAGCAAGAATCGTTATATATAATAACAGCGCGCGGTTTCGCTTGTGCCGTATTTTTAATTATTATAATAGATATTGACCAAACTTATACCTAAGCTAAATAAAAAGAAAAGGGCAGACATTAAAAATTTGCAAAATTTTGTTATAAAATTTTAAAATTTTGTTTAATTAATCAAATCGTTGTCTATTTTTTTTAAAGTAATAATTTAATTACTTTTTAAAAAGACATGATGTGGATATATTCGACGGTAGATTATGACCATTCCTTCTTCGTACAATGACCTTATAAAGGGTGTATTTATCGGTTTACGGTTGACACTTGAATTTTCGACAGACACAATGAAATTTGGTACCTATGTACCTCAGGACCTGGAATAACACATACTATTTGTTAAGCAGATAAAACTGCTGAACCACTGACTATTATTATTATATAAAAAATCTATAATAAAATGAATAATACTACTTCACTTACCGTTCTTATTTCACTCTCCGCTCCATTCGCAAGAAATTGTATTTGTTTCATATTAGGCGCTAGCAGTTGCCTGAAACCAAACAAAAATAGGTTACTTATACACTTGTAGATGGATAGATATATAATAATACTTTATTGTACACACAAAAAGAAATACTATTTTTAAAACTATCGCGAGTATTCTCCATAACTAAAACAACAAAAACGGCATAACGCACGTGTAATATTGTCGAGAATATCTCGACCACGGTTTCGGACAATTACGATGTCCTTCATCAGGAGTTCACGCCTGTATTTTTAGTAACAAAAAAAATACATTAAATGCAGAGAGTTATTCAGTAATTATAATAATAATTGGGGTTTATACTCCAACAGAACAGGTTTCCCTACTTTTACTACCAGAGTCAAAGCACAAGTATTAAAGGTTGTGTGGCGAGCCTATATGTCGCAGTTTCAGGTCGCCGAGATTACTACAGTGCCTGCCACATGACCAAACGACTGCCTCCTGCATATCTTATAGGAAACAGCCCAGATCTACAATTTTACGTGCCTTCCGAAACACGGTAGCGACTGGCGAAAAGTTTTTGCCACCTGAGATTTGAACCCAGGGCCTCCGGATCACAAGCTGGACGTACGACCACTGGGGCACGGACGCTACAAATAAAATAAAAAATGTACAAGTGGTGGTCTTATCGCTAAAAAGCAATTTCTTCCAGATAACAAATATGAGGATTTATAGTTTATAGACAGATAAACACGATTGCGCAATATATTTTAAGTTATAATAATATGTAGGTAAAAAATATTAAAACGAGCGTAAGTACCATCTTAAATCTCAGCTTAACACTCGTAAATTCAACCTTATTTCCTACACATTAAGGGATAAAATATTAGGAAGATTTTCCAAAATTACTTTTCCCGAGAATCGTATTCTTGAAGTTTTGTGATTACTTTAATTTGCTTGCAAACACTTTTCTGTTATAATTTGTTGGCTGCTAAGGAAACATTTGAACAAGTCGAGTTTTAATATAGATAACATTTAAAGTAATATATGCCATGGATTTTCCTGTTACGTGTTAACCAAGATATTTTTTTTATACAATGAAGTAAGAAGACGAGCAAGACGCTCTCCTGGTGATAAGAGATAACGCTGCCCATAATTAGTACAGTGCTACCCAAGATTTTAATTACAAGGTAAAAAAAATCTGGGTACACTGCGCCAACGCTTCTTACTTGAGAGTCATAAGATGTTAAGACTCTTCAGCCCAGTAATTTCACTAGCTACAGTGCCCTCCTACCGAAGCACAGTAATGTTTGCACTTTACTCAACAAGTTTTATGAATTTAATTAAGTTATGTATTATAATTTACTTTGTAAATTAAATAAAAAAAAACGTACTAAAGTTATTCGGGGTTAAAGAACATTTTCGAACATAAGCGTTATTTTTCAGCAATATTTATTATTTTGGCAAAAACTTATTATCAACTTTAAAATAAGTATTGTTCATTATTCCTTAACATTTTTTGTGTTACTTCAGTCACTACACCGTTTTTTAACTACATTATCTGTTTTTTTTTGTGACCAACCAACGGTAATGAAAGTCATCAAAATCTCATTAAATCATAAAGTCAAATTTCAACTTAAAGCCTTAATCGAGTACATGTTTCAAAAGAAACATAATTAAACTTTCACGTACAACTCAAGAATCCAAAACAACAAATCAAGCCAAATAGTTTAAAATATGGAGGTAGAACAAAATTTAGTAGCGCAGCTAATTCGTAGCAACCGGCGTAGAGATCGCTACGTGCTACGAATTCGTAGCACTCGTAGCACCGTAGCACTTGTACTCTGGTACAATGTTGATTTAGGGAATCAACTTGATTTATTTCATGGAATGAAACACACCTTTTAACTTTTATAGATTTTTTTATAAATAAGGAAATATGCAGGAAATATATAAAAGGAAATATATACCTATGTTTTTGTAATATAAGCTATTCAATTCAATTCAATTCGTTTATTTCGACCACAATACATGAGTCATATAAGTAACATAGGATTAAATTTGTTCATTAAAAATATCTAGCTATCTACACATCAAAATTAAGTTCTATCGGTTTGAACACACAAATCTTCTCGTTAAGGTCCCCATATTTTGGCATTTATGTTATGAGTAGGCGAAAAAGCAAAGCTTGTATATTGAGTATTTTTTCATATACTATAAAGTATGAATTTAATTTCCGTAGTCTACTAAACTAGGTAAATATACGCCATATTTTATACATAATATATTTAAATGATTGTTTAACAGTAATGTAAATAATTGGATATTGTGTAAATTGTTCATTGTTTAAATATTAAAGTTACTATTAAATTATGTATTACATGATAATATATTGCTTTCAAAGGCTTATAGAGTAGGTCATCGTTATGATTAAATTCACATGGAAATTCCATTAAAATTTAACGTTTTCATTATATTTGAATTATTTGGTAAATTGGAAGCTCATAGCAACCGTTTAGAAGCTATGAATTAAATTTTCAATAACCCTGTATAGAAGTATAGAAATGCAATATAGGATCGGTCAAATGATGGCATATTATGATCGAAACAAATTATTAATATCAAATCAAATCAAATGTATTTATGCAAATAGGCTATGATGGAGCACTTTTGCAAATATTTTTTATGATTATTTAGTACATTTCCATTTAACAGTCTACCACCCGTTCGGAAAGCACATCTATGAGAAAAAAGAACAAGAAACTCATAGGAATTGCTTTTTTTCATTATCACATGTATCATGACAAGTACGACCATTTTTAAATTGCTAGTTATCCCATACACATTAGTAACATTTTGTTAGACTTTCAGACGCAATTTTAAAATGGTTTATCTATGTCATAGAAACTATGCCTCCAATAATCGCATTTGACGGCCATTAATAGCTTTAAACGCCCTCTAGTGACACGTACAGTATATTTCAAATACACTATTTTTAATCCAATATGTTTCATTATAAAGCCTAATAGGTTTAGTCAATTACCATATACGACTGCTTCGTTACTAAACATAACGCTAGATCGTAGTCAATGGCTAACCTATAAAGTGAATAAAAAAAAATAGCGCTTGGCGGATAGATTACTGGCAAAAGTTTGGTACCATCCTAGGTCTTTGCAATATAAATGTCTTTTTTTTGACCTAGTAAAAATGTGTTACGCATTATTACCCCACGCCGGGGGGCGCGGGGTGGTATGTGGGACCCCCCGCCAAAAATGGGCGCGGCGGGGATACCTATGAAAAACCTGGGGGTGTTCCTGCGGGACGCCATAATTCCAGGGGAACGGGTACGCCGAAGCACTCATCCGCGGCCTCGACGTTTGCAATATAAAGGCCTACTATAACCACTTCTCCATACATTCGCATTTTTAATATCGCACAAAAGCAAGTCAATGACCGACAAACTTCACAACACTCGTAACACAATATTGAGTTCAAAGGTAACAACCACTTCCTGAAAGTAAAAGAGTTTTTTCAATTTCCCAATAAAATAAGACCCCGCCTCGAATCATAGACGTCAAAGGGTTTACGTAACCTTTGTTCTCACAAGTTATGAATTCAAATTCACAGTACATGTTACTGCCGGTAAAATTATTGGATATAAAAATAAATCAAAGAACAAACGGAGTTTTATGTGGAAGTAGTTTTGTTAAAGAGAAATGAAGTACCAATAGTAAGCCCATTACTTTGTGTACAAGCTCTGACAGACATGTGTTTTTTTGGAGGATATAAATAATGCTTGTAGAATCCAACGAAACACCCATAGCAGTCTCGTTCATCTACTAGCAAAAAAAGTATTTCTAAACCCATAAATGAAGCATGGGTGCTTTATTGATCTACTATCAAAAAAAGTATTTTTAAACCCATGAATAGCAATAACAAATTCCAGCCTTGATGGGGTAGTAAACGTACATTTTACACTTTTGATATAAAAGACTAATCGTGACTGGTAAAGTAGAGGAGAAGCGGTCTAGAGAGCGAAGCCCCAAGTTAGGGTCTGACTAGTTTGCACAGCAATTTGAGGTATTCCTTCACAAAACCGAAGACTGGAGCTAGTGGAAGAAGACGGTCTCAGGCAAGCAGCAGGGAAGGAGTTACGATCCTCAACATTGTTAGTAACTTAGCTTCAATATGCGAAAACTTGTAAATGGTGACTAGAAATTTATATATTTTACCCACTAAGATTACATTGTGATGTTTCACGAATAAAATAAAATAAATAAATAAATTGAGGGAACGAGGGAAGAAGATATAAATAAATAAATAAGACATGATATTATTATGATACAATTATTTGTTTGCTTATGTGTTTAGTTACCTTGCAAAGTTCAAAAAAACAAGTGGGCTTACTTGAAGTGCTTCATTTGTTCAAAAAGCTAAGTCTAGTAGTTTTTTAATCTAAAATATAAACATTCTGGTTGACGCGACAGCTATAAACAACGCTTCGATATTTTGTTAGAGGATTTATAGGCGAGCGGGTTTGCGGGGTTATAATACAGATAACTTATACATACAAATACATTGCAAAAAATACACAGTCCTTAGTTAGTCCCACAGTATCAGTGTATTAAATTTTTTTATAATCTTTTTTAATAAGAACTGTTCGCATTTGGAATATGTTACTGTCATTCATGTTTCCCGAGCGATACAACTTGGGCATCTTCAAGGCACGAGAGAATAGGTTTAGGTTTAACCTTTCCAGGTTTCCGAAATTCATCGACATCTGCATTTTCCATCAGGTGGGATGTGGTCAAACGTAGGCCTATTTGGTCTAAAAATATATAATATAATTGTATTGGAAATTTAACGTACTTCAAAGAGTTTTAGTTTAACTATATTACCAACTTAAAATAAACGGCATGACACAAGATTTATCAGAATTATCATATATGTAATATCAATCCGTTTATGCAATTAAAAACTTAAAAAAAAGTAAAGTAGAGAAGTGAAGTGAAAGTAGTGTGGGGTGTGGGGTAGGGTGTGTGGGTGTGTGTGTGTAGTGTGGGTGTAGTGTAGTGAGTGGAGTGTAGGGAAGTGAGTAGTGAGTGTAGTTTAAAGTATTGAGTATTGAACTTAATAACTAAAAAACTTAATAAGTAAAACCTTAAAAACTAAACACTTTAAAACTAACTACAAAACTTAATCTAATAAACAGGTGAATTCTTATTTTATGTATCGATTACTCTCAAAGATGCCTGAAGCAATATGGAAAGTCCTTTTTTTCAAAGACAATATAAAATCTTTTTTTAACCATAGTTATGTATCACATCAAGTGATCATAAAAAAAAAATTATCTAAGGTCCTGAATATCACCAATTCTTGGTAAACTTCAACACCATTTTAGGTCAAGGTTCTTTTCACACATCATTTTATTCGACTGGATTCAGTCGAATGCAAACACGAACAGTTTTCTGGCGATTTTTAAAAGTTATGACGTCATTTCCTTTCCAGTGTGCGCGGGAAATGGCGCCTGAATCTATAAATAAAATGTGTCAGCGCCGAGCTAAATATATTTGTTTGGATCAGATTTTTGAACATCAGGTTTTACATGAGAGTAAAATATAAATATTACTATATTATTATAATTTACCGGGGGTAGACTTCCTTTGCAGGAGGTCGTCTAGGTGGGTACCCCAACAGTGCCAGTTATTCTACCGCCCGAGCAGTGATGTGCAAACATTACTGTGCTCCGGTAGGAGGGCACTGTAGCTAGTGAAATTACTGGGCTAAAAGAGTCTTAATATCTTATGACTCTTGAGTAAGAAGCGTTGGTGCAGTGCTCCTAGAATTTCACATAATTGTGAAATCCTAAGTAGCACTGTACTGATTATGGGCAGCGTTATCTCTTAACATCAGGAGAGCGTCTTGCTCGTCTTCTACTTCATCACATATAAAATATATATATATATATATATATATATATAAAAAGAGAAAGTGTCACTGATTCGATATTCTTCTGATCTGTGGATCAAATAAATGAAATAAGCAAAAAAGTTGAAAGAGTTGATTGACTGACTGATCTATCAACGCACAGCCCAAAGAACTGAACGGATTAGGTAGGAATTTAGAACATGGATAGATCTAACGTAAACCTCCGCTAGAACATAAAGAGATTGAGATAAATAATAATAATAAAAATAATTAATAATAATAAATAAATAAATTAATTTTTAATAATAATAATTTGATATATACATAGGCTGATTAGATTAGATAGGTAACTTTTTATACATATTTTAGGTTAGCCTTAACCCTAACTCTTTATTGATCACCGTATGCACAAAAAATAGTCCATTTGATATAATAAAGTTTCATTATTGGCGGTCTTATCACTAATAGCGATCTCTTTCAGACAACCGAGTTGGAAAATGACAAATAATATAATTGCAGGTGGCTTGAACTATAAAACGATGCAAAGATTTTTATTCCGATTTTCCAGGTCTAAGGTGCGCAAATTTTATTCAAAAAATCTTTGTATTCTTTTTTTTTTTTTTATGTTATGAAGTAGAAGACGAGCAAGACGCTCTCCTGATGTTAAGAGATAACGGCTGCCCTTAATCAGTACAGTGTAACCTAGGATTTCACAATTATGTGAAATTCTAGGAGCACTGCACCAACGCTTCTTACTCAAGAGTCATAAGATGTTAAGACTCTTTAGCCCAGTAATTTCACTAGCTACAGTGCCCTCCTACCGGAGCACAGTAATGTTTGCACATCACTGCTCAGGCGGTAGAATAACTGGCATTGTTGGGGTACCCACCTAGACGACCTCCTGCACAGGAAGTCTACCCCCGGTATTCATAATATTATAATTTTGAATGTTCTAAGCCTTCCAGTAAATCAGCGTAAAGTCGATCCAAAGCGGAGTAGTTTAAACAAGTTAGAATGTGAACCGCACGTGTAGGTAATACCATCGCTTGAACTAATAACATGCTTGAGGCGTAACTATGGGATGCTTTTATGAAGGAAGAATTATACTACATAGGGAGTAGGTACTTTAATTTTTAGATTATAGAGCTTAAATTTGTTTTGGGCTTAGATTAGATAACTCTTTATTAAACACCATAATGAAAATGATATGAAAATGTACATGTTATCATCATCATCAGCCCACGCTCGTCCACTGCTGAACATAGGCCTCCCCCATGGCACGCCACACAACTCGGTCCCCCGTCTTCCTCCTCCACCCACTCCCCGCGACCTTCCGGATATCGTCACCCCATCTCGCCCAAGGACGCCCTACACTACGTTTGCCGAGACGCGGTCTCCACTCTAGAACCCGTGTACCCATCGGTTATCGGTACATGTTATACAAATATGCATTTTTTTATGGATATACAGTCCCCCAGTTCAAGGACGTACACAAAACAGGGCGTTTTATTGACCCCTCTGCGTTTACGCTCCAAAGTCTAGGAGTGATCAAATATCATAATGACATTCAACATTTGATATCATAAAGTGTTATTATTGGCGGTCTTGTCACTAACAGCAATCTCTTCCAGACAACCAAGCAATGAGCGTAAATTTATAAATTTAGTGAGTTGCTCAGATTGCTATAGAATGATATAAATACTACCTTTATTCAGATTTTCCCACAAAGTCGGGACTTTTTTATACAACGAAGTAAGAAGACGAGCAAGACGCTCTACTGATGGTAAGAGATAACGTTGCCCATAATTAGTACAGTGGTACCCAGGATTTTACAAAGAAAGGAAGGAGGACTTAATTTAAAAAATACAAAGTTTCAGTGTATTCATACATTAAAATATTATAATTTGAAAGTCCTAATCCTTCCAGTAAATCAGCCTAAAGTCGGTCCTTAAGCAAGTTAGAATGTGAACCGCACGTGTAGGTAATACCTTCGCTTAAAACTAACTAATAACATGCTTGAGGCGTAACTATGGGATTTATGCTCGTCGACGACTTTTTGGGAGTTTCATATTATAAGCTCCATAATCCACGGAGGGTAATGTTCGGGTATTTTAACGTGCTTTCCTCCTGAAGATAATTATACTACTTTTTTGGTTCATTAATAAGGGCTTGTTCAAAGTTGTTTCGCTACTGCTGGCGGTAATATCGTATAGGTGTGAACAGGTCTTAAGATTGACTTTTGTGTTTGGTAAAAAGGAGTTATTTGTCTTATTTATTGTTAAGCGAGCGTGGCAACTTTGTCTGCAATATAAATTTGATTCTATATATCCATATTAAGTTTGGCAACCCATCTAAAAATAGGAAGCCTACATATTAAAAAACCTCAAAGTAGTCTTATATTAAGCAGGTGTAATTCTCGTTGCCTATGCGTAGGAATATTATTCCAAAGGCATCCTATCATTATTCAAAAGCCACACAAACGCTTGGCGGAGCAAAAATCCCTTCTCAGAGGGCCGCGCCCATACATCTCATCAGGATACGGGGCCGACACACTCTCATTTACAATGGATACTCACGGACATGAAGATTGGACGACTTTATTAATCCCCGACGCAAAGATGAAGGGGTGTTATAAGTTTGACTTGTCTGTTTGTCTGTGTGTGTGCCTGTCTTTGGCATCGTAACTCCCAAAAGGATAAACCGGTTTTATTTTTGTTTGGAAGGTGAATTCGTCGAAAATGTTCTTATCTTTGATTAATGACTATCGGTCCAAGATTGCCGCAGCCACAAAATGCCAGATTGCATATTTTTCCACAAACTCCCTCAGTATCGAATATCGGACTTGACTAGTAAAATACTACTACACTATGATACATTTAATACTTGATGGCAGCCATAACAAATTGTAAATTACAAAGAGTCATATCAAAATGTTAAACCAAGTTTCTCTTCGCGGAAATTGCCCGGATGATATTCAATAAATTTTGCAGATATTATGTAGGTTTTAAAACACAAATAGTTTTTAGGATAATCTTGAAATAACAAATAGGTAATTAGAAGAACATTAATCAAATTATATTGAACTTGTGTAAAATATATTGTCTAAAGGTCACGCGCCAAAATTTCATCAAACGAACCAAACGATATAAATAGAAACCTAACATGTTCATTAATAAAATTAATTTCAGCACAATCCGATCAAACCTTTCTCGTAAACTCGCCGTACAAACTCATTATGAATTCGTATCCAGCTAAATTCGTAATTACAAAATGTTTTCTAATTACGAAGTTCTGCAATGACTCGAAGTATACAGGATTAGAGTTGAAGAAGGTCGCGTGAAGCTGCTTCAAGTTTCGTGAACTTCGCGGCCGTGTGTGACGACGGCAACGTCGCGGGTTTAGCTGGGCTCATTAAAAGCCTTGTATTTGAGCTGGCAATGGCTTGATTATCATATTAAGTGAGGCTTGAGGTACATGGAATGCCGTAGGCTTAGATTAAAAAAGGAAGGATACGGCGTTATAGTTGCTACAGCGAAACTTTGGGGTCGGAAGGTGTCGATTGGCTCGTCGACTCGCACCATTGTGATCGATACCAAAACATTTTATAAACCTACGAAAAACCACTCGACGAACCATCTTAGTTCAAGGAAGAGGGCAGCCTGAAAACTAGCAACTATGCTAACTTTGGATTGACGTAGTTACACGCTAAGGTAGTCCCTGCTGCCAATTTCATTTATTTTGTAATGAATTTGTTAACATGGTTTACCCCAAAAAAAAAACGACTCAATCTTACGTACTGCCTCCTAGATAAAGCAAAATTTGGCAATAAAAATATTTTCTTTCTTTCGAAATAAAATTGTGTGCTTGAACCTAACTGTAGCGGTCCAATTGCGAGACACCTATACCGTATCTCTTTTTATTACAATCTAAGGCCGCAGGTATATTCTCTGTAAGCCTTACTATCGGACACGTTACTTCGTGCGTCAGTAACGCTTATCAGGGGACCTTTTGCACGTGATTGCGACGAAGGAAGACTTTGACGTTTAGTGTTGAATCCCGGCCGTGTTAAGCTCTTGCATAGATTAATTTAGTGGAGATAGTGAAGGGATGTTTAGAATTTGTTGAGAAACTTTTTTTCTTAGTGATCTAGTAAGTTTGATTTTGCAGATCGAATTACGTGTGTGTTGCAGATAATGAAGGATATTTTTGTGGCATAATGCTAGTTGGAATTTTAGGCCATCAGGGTTTCTATAAGGCTTTTAATATGACCTAACAAATGCCCTAGATGTAATGTCTTACATATCTAATAGGCAACATAGACCCAACTATATTATAATTGAAGACTTGGTACCTAGCGTCCATGAATAATATTCTTATAAAAATAATAAAACGAGTATTTCGTCCTAATTATATTGACGACCTCTGTGGCGCGGTGGGCTAATACCCGCCTGCAACGCAGAAGGTTGCGGGTTCGATTCCCGCATGGGACAAATGTTTGTGTGATCCACAGATATTTGTTTCTGGTTTGGGTGGCTCTCTGTATCTATTATAATAAGTATGTATTTACAAAAGAAGAAGTATATAAGAATTATATTCGTTATCGTAACCACCATAAGCATTAAGTTGCTTAGCTTGGGGTCAGGTGGCGCTATGTGAAGTGTCCTGAAATATTTATTTATTATTTATATGATCCTTAGGAATAATATCAGAGTATTTTTATTGTAGAATATACGGTAAATGTATATAATAATACTTATGTACAATTAAAATAGAAGTACCAAACAACGTTAACAACATAATTTAAAATACCATTACAAAGGATAATAAATTATAAAAGTACCTATTTGTTTGTTTACGAACACAATTTCCCAAACAAAACATTTTCTTTCCTTTACAAAAGTTGCTCGCAGCGTTTTCTTAGGAAACGATTCGTTTTTCCTTAATCCTTGATATTTCCACGGAAAATATAAACAGTGTGTGCTTTTACTTAAGATCTGGTGCAAGACAAATGTTTTCCTAAATGTAGCCTCGGGCAGGGGCTAATGCCGGTGCTCTCATAATCTTGGATTTATAACCTCGGCTAAGTCTTGCCCACTTTGTTGTGAAATAAGTGAACTTTGCGTCGCTGTATCAAATTTTATACAAAGCACCAGCTTTCCTCGGGTGTAAGTTTTGTTGTCATCTTATTAAGGTTTTTTTAAGAGCTTTTTCTCTCACTCGCACTGACGAATTATGATGATGTATGTTCATACAGTTTACTTTTTGAATGAAGGTATCTCTCGGTAAAGCTCTAGATAATATTTTTGGTGTACCTACTCATACTATTGCTATTCTTACACTGCCAGAGTCAAATCACAATAGAAAGTCTCAAGTCGCCAAGATTCCTACAAGGTCTGCAGCATGACCTGATGACTGCCTCCTACATATGTCACAAGAAACAGTCAAGACCCACAGCTCTACTTGCCTTCCGAACACGGTAACGTTTAGGCGAAAATCTTTGCCACACTGAGAACTAGGGGCTCCGGATCACAAGCCGGACGTACAACCACTGGGCCACGGACGTTACAAAAACGTGGTTTATTAATATCATCTAAAAGAAATAGAAATAAGTCGAGTTTTTATCTATTTATCTTAAAAAGAAAAACCTAGTTGCGCAAACTCTCATTAGAAAAGCTGCACTAAAAGTTCATCGAGCTGCAATGACGTCACGTCACGGCCCAAAGCAACAAATTCAATGATGACGTCACGCCGCCCTACGTGATGACGCAACGCACCACAGTTGCACCGCATAGTTTATCAGCTACAATACTGTCATAAGAGATAGCGATTTGAAAATATTAAACACTAGAACATGGTCGCGGCTTCGCATCTATTAAGAATATTCTTTCTTAACGCATGACTTGGTATATTGACTTTTGTTCCAAATTTAAACTTTAAACACCGATCGTATCATCGTATAACATCACACGAGATCATATTTAAAGGCTAACATAATACCTGTATAATGAATGAAATAAAAAGAAGGTAATCTGTTCTGCTGGAGTACCTATATATTATATATATATATATCTATGTAAACTACTAAAGCTAGGCTTAACCCTGGGTCTCAGACAATTAAATAAATAAAATAAATAAATATATCAGGACGTTTCACACAGCGCCACCTAACCCCAAACTAAGCAACTTAATGCTTGTAATATGGTGGTCAGGATAACGGATATAATACTTATATACTTTTCTTTTGTAAATACATACTTATAATAGATATTGAAAAACCAGAAACAAATACCTGTGGATCACACAAACATTTGTCCCATGTGGGAATCGAACCCGCAATGCTTCAGCGTTATGAGGTACATTAGTCGCTATCTCCTATGACCCCGTCCTCGGTCTGTTGTTGCGTTGTTCCACAAATGACCCGTAATGCACAGACCGCATCATAAAGTGGTCATTCAGTAGCTTTTAAATTTTGCAAATAATTCTCTGTGTGATGAAATTGGTGCAAATTAAATACAAACCCGGGAAAAACACAAAAATTCGTTAAAAATAACTTTATTTTTTAAAGGTTCCTCTTTATTTATGTTTAGTTTTATCTAACTGGCCGCTGCAAGATTTTATTGTTATGCAATATGGTCAGCTGTAGTTTGCTATAGCCCTAAGTAGGCATTTTTGCCACGACAAGCATAGTGACATAAATAATGAAGAATTTGCCTATTGGAAATAAAATAAAACTAAATAAATTCAAACTTAATGCACTTTTAATAACATGTCCGAAAAGTCGGATGCAAAAATGTAAACAATTTAGGTCTATTATAGGCGTCTCAAAATCAAATTTACTAGCCCACAAAATAGCACCGATAATTCTAGAAATGCGATCAGTTTCACAATCGCCCCGCCGAACTCTGTCTGATGTGACCCAGCTTAATTCACATCTCAACGGAGCGGAACACCCATTGCCATAGGAACGCACATTCGTCTCCATCCAGTTGTGAAGCATTATTAAATTAGTGCGAAAACAGTCGACAAGTGAACCGATTCGAATAAACTTTTTATTTTTCTTTTATTAGGTTGTGAAAGTGAAAAAGACAATAAAAATTATGTTTGTTGTGTGATTTACTGAAATAATATAATAATGATTTGTGTTTTATAAGGAAAAGGTTAACCTCATTACATTATCACAGACAATCCCCATTGTAAGTTTCACTCATTATAACCTTTATACGTCATACGTTAAAGTACCAAATCGCTAAGATTATTTAGTACCAAGGTCACCAAGACCTAACGACTGTTCCCTTTATATCTTATAGAAAATTGGGATTTACAATTTTCGTTACCTCTAATTAAGTTAACATTTCATTCACATACCTAATGTTTTTCGTTTCAATTTCTTGAGAAAGTTTATATAAAAATGTGGAGAATATCTACAATTGTAAAAGTAGATAACTACATTGGTTTTACCAGCTAAAAACTTCTTTTGTGCTAAATTTTAGCTCAGTGATTCAGCTGTTTAGACATGAAAAAGTAACAAACACACACACACCACACACACACACACACACACACACACACACACACACAAACAATATACATCGATGCTGTCACATTTATAATATTAAAAGAAAGTTGGTAATCTTGCATAGGGGACATATTAAAGACGCAAAGACTGAAATAAATCGCCGTAGAATATCTACTCAACCAACATCGAGCAAAGCCTTTCCACAAAAAATAAATTACACCGAAAACAGAAAGTGAGCCGATTCAAATAAACTTTTTATTTCACTTTTATGAGTGAAAGGCGCGCCTTAGCCGACAGTTCAAGACACGGCTTGGCTATAATAATTTGTAAGGCCCTGATTCTCAGACATAAAGGACCTCAACCATAGAGTGCGTATTACCCGGAGGTATGATGTCGCTGACGATACGCATTGATGCTGCATAACACACGTCATCTTCGAACTACTTGTTTCTACTTTGAACGAGCCAATGTTCGCACCCTGCCATGTTTTGGTAATTTGTTTTAATAGCGAAAATCACAGGGTCTATTAAAAAATACTTTAAAAATATGTAAATCATACTTATATTAATGCGAAAGTTTGTGAAAGTTTGTTACTTTTTCACGCCTAAACCGGTAAATCGATTGATCTAAAATTTAGTATAGAGAAAGCTTAGAATAGACCCTGGAATAACACATACAATACACAACAGTACGACAGTATAGCGGGTAAAACCGCTGGGCGTAGCTAGTTAGTAATAAACCGAAACAAACAAAATAAACCTAAATACATATTATTATAATTTAATTGTCAACATTTTAATGTATATCAGAAAAATAGGTCAGAAAAAACCTTGGTAACGCCAATAAAATCGGGGTCTATTGGTTCTGGTCTGTTCTCAGATCACCCCTTATGTGGGGCATTTGTCATGAACCTCTAGTGGGGCGTAAAACGAACGTTTATAAAGTAGCCTGTTTGAATACGTGGATTTAAATGTTCCCTGCACGTCAGCGGAATGGGGGACGGATTAGAAAGGTCTTGGGGCGGATATTGCCAATATTGGTTTTTGAGTATTTGATACTTGTGTACTGTAGCTTCTCTTAATGCCATGAATATAAAACAGGGTTTATTTACACGCTTTTTGTACAATATTACAATTATTTTAGATTTATTATGCCCTAAATCTTCTACGCATATAATATTTATATATATTTTTTTTTTATGTGGAGAAGTAAGCAGACGAGCAAGACGCTCTCCTGATGTCAAGAGATAACGCTGCCCACAATCAGTACAGTGCTACCCAGAATTTCACAATGATGTGCAATCTAAGTGCACTGGACCAACGCTTCTTACTCAAGAGTCATAAGATGTTAGGACTCTTTAGCCTAGTAATTTCACTAGCTACAGTGCCCTCCACTTAGTCCTGCTGATTTTTTTTTTTCAGATTTTAGCTTTCACTGTCTATATCAATTTCAACCAAACTGTTCTTATAGTAGGATAAGTCAGTTTAGCTTACCTTTAACGTCTTTTTCATTTGTATCAGGTATAAGCTTATCTAAATATATTAAAGGAAAGAGTGACTGATTGATTGACTGACTGACTGATCTATCAACGCACAGCCTAAACTGCTAGACGGATTGGATTGAAATTTGAAACATAGATAGGTTTTATGACGTAGATCTCCGCTAAGAAAGAATTTTGCCATGCGGGCAAAGCAGCGAGCATGAGCTAGTTATTTATAATTATAATTTTAGCTTTTAGCTGCTGAAAACCAGCAGTCAGGTTAGACGAAGGCCTACCTTGACGACACGCTGAGTCTGTTCCCATTGACTGATACTCTTATACATAATATTATATTTATTATTGTTTGGATAAGTAAGTAAAGTTTGTACCAAATACTATTTGTATATGTCAAAAATTTTTATTCATTTCATTTTTTTTTTCGTTGTTATCATCACATTGTTAAGTATGCGTTCATAGATTAGTCAGTCACGTTACTACGTAAGTAACCTCTAACATTTTCATACAAAGAAGTGTAGTTTATAAGCCATGGCAACCCTACGCAGGAATCGTTCCATTTTAATAATGTTTACCGCGCGTAAACCGGGCGAAAACTAAAAAGTAGGTTTTGCGAAAAACTAACTTCGACCGTATTTGAATTTCCGGATGTGGAAGATTCATTTTGGAGCGTTCGCTTCGTTAGGGGTTTGTTGACGTTTTGCTTGTAACAATGTCTTTTGGGTTACTTGCAATAATGAGAAATACCATGTTATACTATTACAAGCGTTGTTTGTAATGTATGAGCATGAGTTATATAGATAGATAACACTTTACCGAAAACCAAAAAAAAAACATATAGAAGATAAGATCTTTAAAACTAAAAAAATATAAAAATTAAGTAGTGTGTACGAGTTCTGAAGCCTAAACACATGAGCACGTAGGGAAACTACTTAAATTAGTATCATCAGCGCGGCATTATCAAAATTATCAGCGCGGCATTGTCAAAATTATAATCAGCGCGGTATTGTCAAAATCATCTACGCGGCACGCTAAATAGTAGAACTGAAATCGTTCTAGAATAATTACCAGTGATAGCCCACGATGCCAACTTTGAAATAAAATAACATCTATATTGAAGCGAAAGGATAGAAAAGTTAGTAATGAAACTAGTAACTGTAGTGGTAGCTATGTACCTATAGCTTACTGGTGGCACAAAATTAGACTTCTTCACAATCACAATAAACGTAATACATGTTATTTTGAAAAGCAGAGGCAATTACCATGGTCTTAAAGGCAAAGAATGTGCTAATTTTGCATTTAAAATACTATTCATTCGGACCAATCAGTGAATCTACAGCACAGCATACTTGTAATTGAAGTGCAAAATTCTTGTCCAAAATGTAGATAGAAACAGTAATTACAACCACAAGTGGCACCATTAGTCAAGACTACAGTGTAATTATCTCCAAAACCCGGCCCTACTGGTCCCCACCTGAACATGCTAAACCTTTGAAACGCATTCACGGTGCAATCGCACGGCAAACCTAGCAAGCAATGTAAATTTTAACTAGAAATTCTAGATAGGCAACTAAATTTATCACGTATCATGTGAAATGTAGAGATAAATTACTCGGTATTATTGGTATTCCCCTTAATAATAGAAATATTTGGTTTAGCTGATAGTTGCAGTTAAAAAACGTTTGCATATTTGGATAATTGTACATTGATAAACTGGGTTACTTTAGATTTATAATATGTTCAGAAAAAAAAACGTTTCTAGAGATCAGTGTTTTTTTTAAAATCGGTGTTACAACTTGCAAAATTTATTAAATACTAACCCTGTACAAAACTTAAAAAATTCTGGTCGGTGGTAAATATATTATGGTCTGTTCCTCAAAAAAAATATTCAAAAATAATATTAAAAATGTCCTCAAATTTCCTTAAAAAATTAAGATATATACATTCTCATAACAAAATGTTACACCTCACTTTTAAAAACAAAATTTCAAGCACTACAATAAATACACTACACAACTATAAACATAGGGAGGCGAAAAACCGGTTTTCCGCAACTCCAAACCGGTTTTGATGAATAATATGATGCATTCGCGCTCCAGGCGTCCATTATTAAACTCGAAATTTCCCACTCGAGTTATGACAATGTCGCCGGCAAATCCTCGGAAATATATTGTACGGTTGTTGGGTATTAAATTTTTGCTTCTGAATGAAGCGAGTACCTACAGATGAGAATATGAGAGTGGGTACAGTTTTGTTTGGCGATGTTATTGTTTGAACTTTTAATTAATATTGTTGTTAATATTTCCATAAGGATATTTTTAAAAGGTTATTTAAACATAATATTCGTTCTCTTTAAAATGTCAGTTTAAAACTGAATGATCCAGTTTATGCAGGCTTTACAAATTAGAAGTTATATTTCATAAAAAAAAACTGGTAGACACATTTCTGACTTATTTAAAAAAAAAACATCATACTTTAATTTATATAATTAAATAAATATTTTTTAATTAAGTATAAATAAAAACGGCGAACAAACCTCATTAGATTATTTAATAAGCTAAAAGATGATAATTACCAAATCCTGCAAAATCCTGCCCTTTTTAATTTATGATCAGTTTTCTTAAGATACTCGTGACTTGATAGAAAAAATAACTTCTAAAGTTAAAACAGGCATTTAATAAGAGTTTGTTCCCGG
The DNA here is from genome assembly GCA_947507615.1 of Hemithea aestivaria. Taxonomy (NCBI): domain Eukaryota; kingdom Metazoa; phylum Arthropoda; class Insecta; order Lepidoptera; family Geometridae; genus Hemithea; species Hemithea aestivaria. The sequence goes on from OX382331.1 coordinate 17,446,172, forward strand.
GCTCCGTAGATTCGTACATAATGTATGAAATATTCCAACACAAGGAGATTGTGCCCCAAATCTTATGGAATGTGGAACAAGATTAATTTGTCTCAAGGCCACGGTTGCTCAAATTCTGAGACAATTCTTCAGCAAATTACATATTTTAGGTGTAATTTTATTTTTGGGACCTAAGTTTTTAATGTAACACATTAATAATATTAAATATTTGTTTTATTTAATAAATAACTAAGAATGAATGAAAACGATTCGCAAATAACTTAACTTGACTTAACAATCGTGGGAGGCTTGAACTTGATATTTCAAATATATCACTTTTTTTAAGAATTAAAAGAATGAGCTTAGATACCACTTGCTAAGATCATTATTTAAGATGGTTTGATAAGGCTAAGTAGGTAGGTACATTACAAAACACTTAAAAATATTTGAGATGAATCTGAAACAAATCTCATTATAAAAATGCGAAAAGGTACTTAATGTGTGTTTGAAATTTGATATAAAAACATCTTATTAATCTTCATTGGCAATTTTGCTATGGGGATGCCTTTTGAGGATGGTAATATAAAAAAAAATCATTCACCTTAATACTTTTAATTAAGAAATATTTATTGGTACAAAAATATCTCATATAGGTATATTGTATATGAATACAAAACTTGAAGTTATATTAAATAAACGATTTGGAAACTTTGGTACTATCGAGGCAAATTTCAATTAATTTCGAATTTGCACCCTTCACCCACGCACATAACTCGTGTACTCTACATATATCATTTATTGCAAAACAGTTATTACCAATGTAATCACAGCGCGATCTTAACCGTTTGCCGGTTGAACGGTTTCCCGGTATGAAACCGGTCGGTACAGTAACCGTAAATAACATTACCGCGCCGCGACAGCCGTACACCGATAACCGTGAAATCGAAATGAATCATGGTCTCGGTAATATTTGATTTAACTCATGTTACTACATAAATGATATCGCTTATTACGACTCATGTTTTATTTATTATTGTATTTAGTGGAATATTATATTTGGTGGTAACACTTTATGGTGGTAACTACTTGTACATACATATTATATTCAAATGCGCATTATAAAGAAAAGCTATAAGAGCACATTCATGTAAATATTATAAACGGTGGTGGCCAAAGGGGTACTGTTTGCAGATGAGATTCTGGATCACCGTCGCCCGTTTATTTTACTAGTTTAGTGCCCCCCGCGGTTTTAACTTATGTGTTATTCTAGGGTCTAAGTTACTACATACAAACATCATACCACATTTTAGCCCAATCAGTCTAGCTGTTCAGACGCAAATGCGAATAAACATTGATACATCGATATAACAATAAAAACTTTCGCTATATTAATATCAGTAGCCTCACAAAATGAGTCAATATCAAACCCCAGCTCAATAATTTTCAATGCACAAATTGAAAGCAAAGCCTTACGTAACATCGGTAACAAGCAATATCGGGATCTCGAATGTGTTCAGTAAATTAATTAGTGAGGCCTGTTTAGTTCCAACACGCCCCGACTTGTGATTAACGACCGAATGCTACAAGCGAACTGCTCGTGACATCCGCAGAGATTGAAATTACGAAAAACCGGTAAAGAAAATGAAACCGATTTTGAAAAGCATTGGGTGTTAATAGGTTAAGTATTTTTTAGTGTTAAAACTTTTTCATAGTAATAATCGTGTCATACTAATTTTTGATTATATAAATAAATTATTACAGCACACTAAAAAACAAATAAAGTTATTTTAAATAGAATGTAAATAAAGTAATATTTAATCAATTAACTATTAATTACCTGTACATTTCAGCAAAATATTACTGTTTTTGGATTTTGGCTGTGTTGTATACCTATTATTATTATTAAAGTTAAAAATGTGCAGAAATTTGATTTAAGTTTAGTTTTACACGGATATTTTGTTAAATTTTTATTTAAAATTATCTGAAAAAATAAAATGTATCTATTATAATCAAATATATAAAAAAATAAATTATCTTTTAGCGATACGACCGCCAATTGTTACACTTTTTATATTATATTATAAATTGTTTTAGTTCTAAATTTTTGTATATAACTGTGGTGTGGAATAAAGTGTTTTATATTCTTATCTGGATCTTTTTATCGTTTGCCACATGCATTTCACGTCTGAAGTTGTACATGTGTGGAAGGAAGCACTCTAAATAACATTATAATAATATATCAGACATTGTCCCATCAAATCACAATAAAGCTACCTCCACAACCGCAAACACGCCTTTCGCTTCACCTGTCAAATTAGCGGTTATCCGAATTCTAAATTCATTTTTTTACAACGTTACAGATATCGGCGGCTGCGGCCCTTCGGCATTGAATAATGTAGGGGCTCGATCGATCCCGCGTACATAATTCAAGCCATCCGTATCGGTAAGGCTTCTTTTTGTTGCTAAAACGTTGTTTTTTCAGGTTTATGCACCCTGCGGTTTTAACAGTGAAAAATATAAGAATAGATAAAATAAGATGAATAACTTTTTATTATTACTACACAGAAATTTGAAACTTACAGACAAACACATTTAACACAAGTCCCGATAAGAAAAGCCCTAATTAATAAAAACAAGATGAGATATGTTATAAACACATTTAAGTTAATAGTGTATCAATTGGCGGTCTTATCATTCAAAGCCTGAAAGATTGAATGAAGTCCGCTTCATCGAGACCATCTTTCAGGAACAGAATATTCTCATCAATGGAGGGATGGTGGTTTAAAAAAGTATTATAGTTTTATTACTAATACGTTAAAATGACTGCGCATTCTGGTGCTGTTAACTAAAATCATCTTTTCTATATACAAAAATTTAGCTTCAATCGGATTAAAACATTGGTCTGAAAAGATAACACCCATTCACACATTAATATGTATGAAAAACCTTTAAATCCAGCCCCAATTGAACCAAAGCCAACGATAAAAGCAATAAATGAACTTAACCTTATATGTTACCACCCATAAACACAATATAATAATTATTGTTCACACGAAACCCTTAATTTTGAGGCTGACATTATCTATATTACTGTTTTATTGCGACAGGGTAATAACTAACTTGAGGTGTTAAACCATCGAAAACTGCTTTACGACCATTTCGTATTCACATGGGCTTTACGTGACGGAGTTGTCTGTCTCTTTTTAATTGAATGAAATTATCTCTCTCGTATTCATCGTTTGGTCTCGACCATTTTTAAAGTGCACCTGTTAGCCTAATTTATGTAGTCTTAGTCTTCCTAACGTTAATAAAATGCACTTTAAAATGTTTGGACGTGAAAGAAAGACTTTTATCGAAATTTTTTCATGGAAGAATGAATTCTATTTTCGCGTTGTTAGAGTCTAAATGTAGCTAAACTTTCTTCTATACTTCTTCGAAAACTATAGGTATTTTGTGGTATTTTTCGAAAAAGACTGCAATAGCTGGTGGTGCAATAGCTACGAGATGTATAATCTCCTTTTTAAAAACTACATTTAGACCTACAAAAAATCTCCCGCTATATTTGTTTTTAATTTTTTCCTGAAAAATAAATAATCCGACATCATTCTTGCATGTTACACCACACCTTAAAGCTCGTCTCCAGCTTAAGGTATTACAAAGCTACCACAAACGCCGCAAATTCGACATTTTCAGTTTCAGTAAGTAATATAACTTGAGGGGAACTTGGGGCCACGTAAATAGTGTCAGATACTCTTCAAACTAAAATAATTAGGCAAGTTGTCTTTGCCGTGTTGAGAGAGCAGTAACAAGTTAATTTATGTTGGCTGCAAAGCTGTTTGTCAACGGGTGTGGCCACTGTGTGGAAACTAGGAGGAGAGCTGTCAAGATATGCGTGCGTTTCTTTTATTAGCTGATTTCAGTGGATGGTATTTCCTGCTAAAATGCGATAACTTCTCATAGGAAGATGTGTGTGAACTGGATACTGTGGAATGACACATAAACTACATTATAGTGAATAAAACTGCTTGATGCAGCTAGTATTTTATTAAGAAAATATAAAAGAAGAATTGTTGCTAAACCCATAAAAATACGGTACAAAATAGCAAGCAATGCCTTCTAAAATTAACAATAGAGATTAAAGATTACGATCATAAACAACCATGTACAAGTTATAACAATTTCCAAAATTATTATTGTTGATGCAGAAGACAGAGATGCCAGAGTGATAATAGCAGGATGCAAGTAGTGTTCATTTCGATTCCTAGACTCAAACTCAAACATTTATTCACTATAAGAACATTTAGAACACTTAGTTTCGTCAACAAATACATGTGTAGCATGCGGTGCAGTTTAATAATACTAAGTAAACATATGTGGGTAACTAAATTATATTTGATATTGTAGACTTTACATAACCACGCAAATAGAACAACAAAGTTATCTAAAAAAAGTAATGACCACTTATAAGACAATTAGTTGCTTATTGTTCATGTACCTTGACAAAAGGGGATGTTAGCGTTTGGCATCTCCCCTTCTTCCTTTGTGATGGACACCTATAGTGGGTATAGGTAGATTAGATGACAGGGTTGCTTCAAACACTATTATAAGTTAGAGCACTCGCGGTGCCGCACTTTATGTGGTTAGGCTTTGAAATGTCATTCGTCAAGTCTTAAGTACTTTATATTGGAGAGCTAAGGTTTAATTTAGGCTGCAGCTTTAAAACGACTTTTAAAAAGGATTAGGAACTAAATTTTGTTGGTTTTATTGAATTAGTTAAATAAAAAAACAGAGAGCACCAATTGGTTTGTGAGCTTGGACAATTTTCATACTCCGCCATTTTTACCCAACAAAAACAATAATTTTTATTACGTTTTTTTAAAATTGAAGTTACATTTTCTGAATCGAACTAATATAATAAGTTATTGAACTCAGGTTGGTACGTAATTGTCCATAATTGTATTTATTTGACACATCAATATTGTTCACAAAAGTAAAGCTCTGTAAAAGTATAAATACTGAACGGAAATGTAAAAATTTATAGTTAAAACACGGTACAAAATCCTGAACTTCGAAATTAAGGAAAATCGAAGCACGATAATTTTCTTTATTCCTTCCAATCTACGTTCAATTAACCTTTCACCATCTATCCTTGGGAAGTTTAGAATAAAAAAAAGGAAGATATGGTTCAGGCGTCTCACAACTGGACCGCTCCAATTAGGATTATGTACACAACTTTACTTAGGCGTGAGTCAACCAACACTTTCCGAGCAGGCCCAAGTTTGACTATACCTCTAGTAATGATACCGCGTACCGTGTCTTTTCTTTTTATTTTAATCCAAGTTGGAAAGCGGGAACAAAAATACAGGGGAATTAGAATAAACTGTTTTGTACCAATTCTGGCGGCCACAGGTGCGTGGGCGCCTAAACCAATGACCCACGAAATCAGCCCCGCCTCAGGATTAAATTCTGTGACGGCCGATGCGGTGTAGTGTTGAGTGTTGAAGATAAGATTCCAGCGAACTATTGTTTTTATATGGCTTACCTGTTCCTAGCAGTTTCAGTCGCTATAAATAAGCTTATACGTTATTTAAAACTCTAAGCAACCTACAAAGCAATTTTCAGCTCAATTGGTTCAGCCGGCGTCAGGCGTAAATAGGCAACAAACTGATGAACTGAAATTGTGAAGGATCTTGCGACTCGCGCTTTATGACCTATTGATTCGCTACACTTATGAGAACCGAATCTAATTGTATCAACAACAGTTCCACATACGATATTTTTAAATAAAACTTAAAGGTAAGTAGTACAAAATAGTCTGGATGGGACTCGCACGGGATTGGAATGTGTGACGTCATCTATACCATGCAGTTGGTGCATATAGACTGGTTAGATAAAAAAAAAGATAAAACTAACTGCTGGCCGCATAACAAGAATTAACGCAAATGATGCGCCGTAGCCGAAAACAGAAGGACATTATGCTTCAAGTGCAGATATATGTAAATTTAATCGCTGATTTCCCATCACCTACACCACACAGTAACTGAGTTGTAGTGTGGACGACACTACTGACTCAGCGCCGTGTTTAGCTCGCTTCCCGTTTAAACGCTTGACATTTCAGAGATTCCCTACCTATTTGTACCTATTTTGATCATTTATACACGTGTATAGAGACTATTCAGGATATGTATTTATTGGTGGCACTTTTCCCATGATAAAGACCGCTTTATATCATAGACTTCTTGCAAAGAAGTTTTGAGCTTTACCCAAGGATTTAAAGTGTGGATCGGTTACAAGAACAGCGCGAAGCGTTAATAGGAATTCATCCACACTTTTATTTTCTCATCCCTATATTATTATCGTTTGTGTCACAACAGCTGCGAGACATAAAATATTTTTATTCATCAAGTACTATTATAAAGAATAAACTAACAGACTAAATAAAATTCAACTTGTTAGGGTGGCGCAGCGACCGAAACTGAATCTTGACCTCGGACACTATAAGACGCCATCCTTGCCTGTCCCGTGCTGTCTCTTCCTAAGATTCACGTTGGAGCGCATTCACGTAAATAAATTTTACGATTTTTATTTAAAGTTAAGTTTTTAACTACGTCAACATACCTATTATTAGATTAAATTATTATCTGTAGTACGCGTGGCCCGTTAAATTGGAACCAAGCGTTCGCTACGATTGTATCAATTGCTAACAACTAATCCCTTATTAACCTCCGTGATTGGTTCTAGTCAGTGGCTTCAGCCTGGCGTTGATTGAAATTATAATTATTACAAACACGAACTGGGCTGTGTAGTGTTAGAGGGTTAATAGGCGGTGGTGACCCCTAAGTATCGGGAAAACTGATCAAACAAATTGTTTTAAAAAATTGTCAGTTTGGTCGACTAGGTAGGTTCGGTTGATTTAACAGTGTCAGTTAGTCACCGCCTGAGCAGTGATGTGCAAACATTTCTGTGCTTCAGTTACTGGGCTGAATAGTCTTAACATCTTTTGACTGAGTAAGAAGCGTTGGTGAAATCATTGGTAGCACTGGGATTTTGCTCATAATTATGGGCAGCGTTATATGTTACAAGTCGCCAAGATTACTGCAAGGTCTACAACATGATCCAACGATTGCCTCTTCTGAGCCACAGTTGGTATATTTTTTTTGTCTGTTTAAACAATGAGCGCAGCCAACCCTGCAATATTCCCATCAAAGATCACTCTCCCACACGAATTCCAGCTCTCATAATAATAAATTGAATATAAATTCATATTATTTCATGTTCAATTATTCATTCGTAACGCAACGTCATCGCAAAGTACCGATACATTAATATGTAGAAAATAAAATGATTTATCGCGGCGTATTTTCATTATTGCCATATAATGACGGTATGATATTCGGGCGTACTTTGTGAGCGTCATTTGTTTTTAATTTATTTTGTAATGATGGATCTGCATGGTGTCGTGCAATGGGATTTTAATGTTACAAATTAAGCTTTCACACCCACAGCACCGGCTTTTATGGTGATTCTTTCACGGTTGAAGCCGTGCGTCTGTGGAACGATCTCCCTGTTGTAATTAGACAAGCGCCGCATCTCTTGCAAGTTTTAAACTTCGAGTCAAAGCTTATTATCTTTCACTGTAGTTCAGTCTTGTGTTTTGCCTATATTATATTTATGCCGTTTTTCTTTTCATGATACCTATTATCTAGCATAATATTTTAATATTATCTATATTATATAAATGTATGTATGTATTTACGTATTTGTATATTTACTTATGTATAGGTATATATTTTATTTGTATGTTTATGTAAAAAAAAATTATGTATTTGTGTAAATTATTTTAATTAATTTATGATTTCTGCTGACGTTTTGAAACCACCGTCCTTCCAGTGTTGTATATTTCCTCTCCCTGCACGGTTGTCTGGAAGAGATCGCTCTGAGCGATAAGATCGCCAATTGATACAACTTTAGTTTAAGTTGTTGTATTTGTAAAATTTATGCCACCAAAAACATAACTTGTAAAAAATACCAAGTCTCGCAACTGCAGTTCTTCTACCGTAAAAAGTTGTGAGATCCTTGTACTACCAAGTCGGTGAAATCTTTTGTGTTTTAAATCAATAGATCGACTTGGCCATCGCATGAAAACACAACAATGTATCTCTCAAGTAATATACCGACATAATAGTGCGATTGCCAAGTCAATCTATTAATTTAAAACACAAAAGATTTCACCGACTTGGTAGTACAAGGATCTCACAACTTTTTACGGTAGAAGAACTGCAGTTGCGAGACTTGGTATTTTTTACAAGTTATGTTTTTGGTGGCATCTCACTACTTTTTGTTTTTTTTTTATTCGTTATAGGTTAGCCTATGCCCACGATATCGCCTGATCTTAAGTGACGACGCCCGTAGATGGGAGCAGACTAAACCTAGAAGGCGGGATAATCCCTCTCTGGCTTTATACATTATTACGGCATATATATTATGGCATTATTATTGGGATTTTATGCAATTTTTACCGTCGACTGCAAATGTAACTTTGTAATCCTATACATTTATACGGGATTACAAAGTTATTTATGCAGTTTATTTATCTCGAAAACTAGACCGAAATTGTATGTTTTTTTAGTTTTCCTATGGTTTATACAATAAACTCTAAGTATCTACCAAGTTTGAACCTTCTATGTTTGCTAGAAGTGCCTTAGACTTTTGATGATCGGTCAGTGAGTGAGTGAGTGAGTGAGTGACAAAATTACAAAACTTTGACTAGTTATAATTTTTAAACGACTAGTTCAAATTGAATAAAATTTGGAATAAATCGTGTTTATACAATGCATACTCGGTTGTTAAAAATTGAAGCTTCTAGTTTTTTCCACAACGAAGTTATAGGGGGTCGAAAATGGTCTGAACTGCTTCCAGAAAAGGATGGTACGGCCGTGCCGCTTTTTTTGCTCGACTTGGCGGGGGCACTGCCGTGCCCCCAGATACTTTATATGTGGATCAATAAAGTGTTTCTTATCTTATCTTATCTTTCGTCACATATTGTGGGCGCAAATTCAAAGACTTATTGTACTGATATTATATGAGACTGTACAATAATATTAATTATATTAGTCACACACACACACGCACCCGCACAGGCACACACGAACAAACAATATGGAAGAGCAGGCACTCTCAACACAGGCACTAGAGCCTTAAGAGAGTGCTTGGTTCAAACCCACCGATTGTAAGAAATTGTAACTGAAATAAATAATTTTTCATTTTCATTTCATTTTCATAAGTCGGGACTTATCGCGTAGGTATTTAATGCTAGTTTTTAAAAAACATTATAAAACAAATACGACGTTTCGGATCTGTTACAAGAACCGTGGTCACGAGCAGACTGATGTACAATAACGTTTTTTGTGTATATCAAATATTAAAAAAAAATCAGTCAAACTGTATCGGAGAAGTTACATAAAAACTGTGATACGAGCTTTAATATTTATTAGATGAATTAGAAATACAAAACACATCGAAATAATATTCCAATGGCAAAATATTTCTGATTCTTTTTCTGTTTTCAGAATGCATTCAAAAACGATCCACTTGTTTTTCAACAGCAAAACCGCGTAACCAAACAATACAGGCTATTATAAATCAATAAACCCACTGTAGCAAAACGATCATTGTGAATTAAAGCCCTATAAGGCCCTGTTGAACACCACCCCGTATAAATACCGACAGGGGTAGGTAGTCGGTGATAACGTTTGTATCTTATTTATTATTTGTTCGCACAGAAGGGAATCCACTTGAATTTGTGTCGGGGTGTATCACCTTTAACACGGAATGGCTGTATTGTTAGCGATACGGCCTGAATAGTGGATAGATTATAGAGCTAGTGGATAGTGTTTGATGATTCAAAATTATTGTTTAAGGAGATGTAGGTTGCTGATGTAGGGCGTGATTTCTAATATAATTACTAAAAAAAAAATAGCGCTCATGCTGTAACGAATTTGAGATTCAATTTTCGGTATTAAGTTGAAAACAAAATCATGTTTTTTTTATAATAATGCATAATTCATTTATTGATTGCGAAAATGGGTACAATAACATGGAACAATTTAGGATTATACCTCTAGAGCGCCATAATCTGCCTTTCGGCATGCAATATGTAATTATTATACTAATTAGGCCTACGTTTGACCACATCCCACCTGATGGAAAGTGAAAATGCGGTCGACGATGGATCACGTAAGTTGCCTAGAAAGGTACCTATTCACTGGTGCCTTGAAGATTCCCAAGTAGAAGAGTTCCCGAGTAGAAGTTTAGATATTATAGTCAACTTAGCATATAATTCGTATATATGTTAATCATCATTTCAGTCCTCACGACACAGAGTCACGTCTAGTGTGAGGACCACAAGTACTCACATTCATGATATTCTCATGTTAAATAAATATAATATAATCTTTTTCATTTTGTCATACCTACATCTTTATTATGTGATTCCTCTGCTAAAGCCACCACCTCCCAAGTTTCATGTTGGAGATAATTCTTACTTCTATTGGAGCTATATATACAGGCACTTTCAGCCTTTATCAAATGACAAAGATCTGTGGATCGCTAGCTCTTGGGCTATTAGTATAATATTGTTTATTATAGTCCAGTTGCGGGAACTTTGCAATTGGACAGCTGTCGGCGCCGAGTGACATGATAATAGGGTTAGAATTAGGTTTATAGAAAATTCGATTTCAAATATTATTTTACATTTGTTTTTCAATTAATATTTTTCAACTGTTAGTCATTTTCCAAAATCAAGTAATTTGCTTTTTAGCTTGAATATTAGTTAAAAAATAAATAGTATTAAAGTTTTTTTCCCATCTCATACTCTAATTTGCATGATATGACGAATTTTTAAATTGAAATCGCTAGATAATATTTAAAATAATATTTATAAGTATATGTATTTACAAAAGAAAGGTATATAATTATTATATCCGTTAATACCAATCAACCTTAACACAATAACACAAGCATTAAGTTGCTTACCTTGGGGTTAGGTGGCGCTGTGTGTATTGGTCCTGAAATATTTTTTTTATTTTTAATATTTAAAAATGTATTTGTTTTATTTCAATGTATGTTTTAAAAATTTGACTACTTTTAAGGTACCATCTTGCAAAAAGTTTTTGTTGACACCACAATATTCATAGCAATAATATTAAGCCCTTCCACATTTCGTAAGTCAGAAAGGGATATAACATAGCATAGATGAGTAACGTGTACGAACCGTCGGTTTTAAGCCTCCGCGCGCCGGATATGAGAAAAAACTTGAATATGTAATTTATTGCACGTACTTTTACTTGAGAATTCCGCGACCTAATTTAGAACGTTTTTGCGGATCCGACTGTACTTGGGGTGACTTGAAAGGGAAAAATGGGTAGAGTTATATTACTTTTATACGTTTTGTTATTTATAACGTTTCCTCGAGGGAATAAATATGCAAAGCCGAAAGCCACACAAAGTCGTTTGGCTAAATTGGAGACTTGACTTTGGTCTGGGGTCCGGACAAGGGGATGGCTTGGTCAAATGAATTTTTTGAATGGTCGTCGAATGATTATAATTTACTGTATGTGAGCTAGAAAATATTTAAATTAATATTTATAAGTATGTATTTACAACTATATAAGTAACGTTTCACCGGGGGTAGACTTCCTTTGCAGGAGGTCATCTAGGTGGGTACCCCAACAGTGCCAGTTATTCTACCGCCTGAGCTGTGATGTGCAAACATTACTGTGCTCCGGTAGGAGGGCACTGTAGCTAGTGAAATTACTGGGCTAAAGAGTCTTAACATCTTATGTCTCTTGAGTAAGAAGCGTTGGTGCAGTGCACCTAGAATTGCGCATAATTGTGAAATTCTGGGTAGCACTGTACTGATTATGGGCAGCGTTATCTCTTAACATCAGGAGAGCGTCTTGCTCGTCTTCTTACTTCTCCACATTAAAAAAAAAACGTGAGTGTTCGCGTACGTAAAAAAACTGAAAATTGTTTATTTATATTAAAATAGGGCTATTTTTAAAGCTAGGGAGCATTTTACCCAGTTTATTTTACCAAAAACGCCAAAAAAACTCTAATCTGTCTGAAATCTGAACTACTGGCTCTCAAAAACTGAAAAAAATCAAGAATATAGTTTTAACTATGAACTTTCCAGGAAAACTATAGCGGTTAAATATCTTTATTAATTTTAAAGATTTCGTTGATTAAAGTTAAGGCAGTTAATATTTGATTTGCTAGTACATACATATAAATTAAATGAAATATCCATTTATTTCAAGTAACATAACTCATATTCTAACATGTACATAAAAGTCACTTATTTCCAATTATATTATTATTATGTTTACATTATTACATTTATAATTAATAGTTATATAAAAAAACATTATAAAAATGTCAACCCTCAATGTCAATTTAAACACACCACTTAACCCATGTGAATTACAAGTGCTCTCCTCTCCTTGCACGGTTGTCTGGAAGAGAT